>OY728140.1:42937111-52937111 GCA_963277665.1 Viscum album | reverse complement strand
AATTAGAATATTCAGCCTCATATTGATTCTGGAAAATCTGTTTGGGATGTGGGTGGAAAGCTGGGGTAGTGGGATGCTTGTATGAGGCAGTGGGGTGCTTAGTGACACCTTGTTCACTCCATGATTGATTGGGCTGACCTAGATATCCATATTGGTATGGATTTGATATTTGAGCATGAACACTTTGATTCATAGCCCTATAATCAACAAACTGGGCACTCTCATCACATGAAAAAGGGAGATCAAAATTTGGACAATATCTCAGTGTGTGACCAAACATCCAATAGTGATAACACATCTCCCTAAGGACACTATCATTAGAAACATCAGCTTGAGGATTTGCATCACCCATATGAATGAATCTCTTCCTAGTGCATTTGTGCTAATATTTCGGAGCCAACTTATCAAAGAATTGTTTTAGCTCATCAGTAGTGGAATCAGAGAAATCACGTCCACAACAGTGATCAACTAAGTTCTGATTATAGGGGGTGAGGGCATCGTAGAAAGTCTCCATGAGAAGATGGGGAGCTAATTGATGGTTGGGGCTCTGTCTAAGAAGACCTCTGAACCTGTCCCATTCTTCGTGAAAGAGTTCTCCCTCATCCTGGACAATGCTGGTGATCTTATTCCTAACCCCAATGGTGGTGTTCCTGGGATTGAATTTAGATACAAAGGAATTGCAAACCTCATCCCAGGTTTCAAAGATTTCCTCATATAAATTTTGAAACCAAGTCCTAGCCCTCCCCTTTAGGCAGAAAGGAATCAACCTCAACCTCAACTCCTCCTCACTAAGATATCACAGAGGAAACTGCTGGACAGAACCATAAAAATATCTGATAAACTCTAAGGAGTCCTCTGCTGGAAGACCATCAAAAGATGGTAGTTGAGAAAGATGAGACTGTTTGATCTCATAGATCCTATACCTAGGGGATAATTTGATGCATGATGGATTGTCTGACATAGTATTAATTTGAAACTCCCTAAGCTTAGGTCTCTCAAGGGAAGGAACTAAGGGCTGTGGCCCATTGAAATTTTGATTTCCAGCAATGTTTTCCAAATTCTCCATTTCTAGTTGCTTTTTTTTCTAAGTGAAAAATAATGATTGTTGATTTCTTGATTTGGGGTTTCAAGTTCTGACTTAGAAGCTCTATTTTTCACACAGTTTCAACAACATTCTTTTATTGAGATTCTTTTTTGTACAGTTTTTAAGTATTGTATTTTTTGTATTTTTTTTGTTCTGTTAAATTTGTTTTTGAGTTTTTGTTAAACTTGGTCGCACGTGCCTTCCCCAAAAATGGCACCAAAATTTGGTCGTGCAGTCATTGTGTGCACACAAATATAAAATTTATAAACCCTAAAAACTACTAGTACTATGGTAAGAAGGGTGTCAAACCACAGAAAAAGTCTTATGTTGTGCTAGACCAGATTAAAGCTAAAACAAAAAAAAGATAAAAATAGAATACTAACAAAAACAAACTGTACGTACACAGTGAAATAGAATCTAACAGTGGGTGTGAAAAAGAATGTGATATGGTGAAATATATGGCTTAAACAGAGAACAAACAGTAATGATAATTTTAGGGTCCTCAGGCTGCTCTGAACTGATTAAAATGATATTCTCTGCTTCTGTTTGGTTTAATTCAATTACTCAGTGCATAGAAAAATGGTGCTAATCCACTGAGTTTTCACTACAGTGGACCAACAGAGCTCGATTAACATCCTTGAATCTTGATCTTCCGATCTTGACCCTTGTAAAAATCTGCTTAAATTGGAGAAGAGATGCATTAAACTTTTCCTATTCTCGGTACTTCGGTCAATGATCCATGGTTAAATGATTCACTACCACGCCCGTTGGTCATTAGGTAATGTGAAAAAATACTCAAAATAAACAGAAGAGAAAACCGAGCAATGGAATCTCACTGAGTAATCAAATTAACAAAACATGACGGATCGATAGATTATCAGTTTTCTACAGCCCGATTCCCATAATCTATTTAACTACACATTAAAATAGTTAAACAGAAAGAAACAATTAATGAATTAAGAAACATCTCCCACGAGATTTCTCCTCTCTCCAACAACTGGTTCGATTTTGATCTGCTGCTCAATGTCTGTCTACCTCTATTCTGGTGATGAGAAGGATCGAAGAATTATCACGATGAACTGATGGATTAAGTTATCTCTGGATGGAAGAATCAATGCTTGCCTCTCTCTGTAATGATGTTCTGGAATGCGCTTCCTCTCCCCCGTTCTTGTTCTGGCCCCTGGCCTCTTGGCCTCTTGCAAGTGATGAATGCTAATGAATCAGTTGAAGTCTCTCGAATCTCATCTAAAGTGTCCCCCGACCTCCACGTGGAGCATCCACTATGTTTCTCCTCTCGCGCTTGTCACCGGAGAATTTTCTCCTAACCGAATGAAAATCATGTGCGCTCGGTGAGGAACAACCTTCCCTCCTTGCAAAAAAAAGCATGTGAGTCAAATACGAAATAAATACAACCATCCATATATATACTATATATTATATTGCTACTTTAAAAAAATGTTTATTAATATATATATATATATATATATATATTTTATAATGTCTAATATTATTACTAATATATGTAAATATAATTATTATATTTATTGAATATCTAATTATTATAAAACAAAAGTAATCAATATTATAAATGTGTATATGAATCTGTTTATTATGTTTAATGTATATTATATATTGTATTATATCTATTAGGATGTTATTATAATAATTAGTTTAATTTTATAATTATAATACAATCAATAAAATAAAAAGGATTAGTTGGGGGGGGGGGAATTTGGTTTGATGTAGGAGAGAAGAGAGGGAAGAGGGAAGCCGACTTCGGCTGGGGTTTGTGCGGCACGGATGGAGAAGAGGTAGGGGACGACGACGGTCTTATGGGTTCGGTTCCGTTGTTCCAGCAGGGCTGACGGCTAGGGTTGAGAGTGGCTGCAGGGAGGTCGTATGGAGGAAGAAGGCAGGGACAGCGGGGAGGGGACGCTGATGGCAAAGCAGGCCAATGACCTTGGTTGCAAGACCAGAACAGGGGTTGCGGTGTGTGGGTCTCGCGGCACGGAGGAGACAAAAGGGGTTGGAAGGGTGTGGCGACTTGGATTGTGTGTGACCGCGAGGAGGATGTGGGTTAGGGATTCGGAGAGGTGAATTGGGGTCGGGTCCGGCGAGGTCATCCGGCGGCTTCGGTTTCTCACAGTGGTAATCAGCTGAACTTATGATTTGAGTTTCTGAAGTTTGAAAAAATGATGTTTGAGTTTGATGTTCTTCATATACGGATGTATTATCTCTAATTTGTGAGTTTGAAATTGGTGAATCAATTAGAGTGTTGTAGTGTGTTGATTAATTTGTTGATGCTGCTGCTGTAATGTTGGTTTGCTGTGTGAAGGTGCAGATGAGGATGGAGCGGAGTGTGAGTCACAATGATGGTGAAAACAGTGAGATAGGGAATGGAGGCACCGTGACCTCACGGTGAGACAGGTTAAGTGTAGACATGGTGAGACAGTCACCGTGTGTGGGATGGAGGTGATAGTGATACAGTGAAAGAGTTAAAATAGTGGGTAACTGAACTAGTAGCACCATGAGTGAAGGTCACGGTGAGACCGTGATGTGGGGAATACTATGGCACCGAACCAGAAGAACCGTGATGGAAATGATGCGACGTGCCACCGTGAGTACCTACAAATTAAAAAGAACAAATTTAATAAATTAATAATTTAAATAAAAAAATCGATTTACAAATTAAATTGAATTAAAAACTAACTAAATAAAACAAACATAAATAATAAATTAATTGTGTTCTATTTAAATGAATGAATTTATTTATATTAAAAATTATAAACAGACTTAATTTAAAAACAAACTAAAATAACTAAAGTCACTTTCCTACATTAATCAACTAGTTAACTAAAGAATTAATAAAGTGAATGAAAGAATAAGAAAAATTAATTGAATAGAATTAATTTTTTTGAATTATTTAAACACTTGAAAAGTAACATGTGTTATTTATTTACAACCTAAGAATAAAAAATTAATCAATTTAATTAATGAATTAAAAATTATTGAAAACTAAAAATATAAAGAATTAATTAAATGAAACTAAAACAACAACTTAATTTTATTATTGAAAAAAAATAACAAATAGCAATAAAAACACACTTTTATTATATAAACACATTTTCTTTATAAAATAACTTAAAAATACAAAAATTGCTAAATGTTACATAAAATACAAAGGTTTGATATTTAAAAGTAAAAAAAATATATAAAAAAGTATGTGGAAAAGAGCATGAAAACACTGCCACATCATTCCTTCACCATAGTATAGCCTTGAAGGAACTACTGATGGAGCTACCAAATCACCCTATGAATCGAGAGAGATATCTCCAAGAAAATAGGCCATGGAGAATGAAATAGAAAGGGTATTGGGATCTCTAATACCTGTCTATGGAGATGATGATGTAAGCCATCCTAAGAAGGTGAAGAAAAAAAATCACCGAAGAAAGAGATCCATGGTTAAGCACTCTGTTAATAGTGGTAAGTCTTTCTGATAATCGGGTATTTGTGTCTTTATTCATTAAAAAAGTGTTTAATCTTTTTATAATTAGATGGGATTCTTACATTTCATCTATAAAAGAAACTACTGATAAGCTTCAAGGAACCACAGGGGGTGCTCATGAACAGGCACAAATTCATACCAATCTGATGGTTCCTAAGGAGGCGTTATGGCATGAGGAACCAACATCTATTCCCATCATTACTCTCGTTCCAGCGATTAGAGGAGAGGAGGCTTCTGGTAAATCAAAATACTTCATATATCATCAAATGTAACAAAAAATAACTTCCATCCTATGATATTTTATGTTCATCGCATACACCAGAACATCTGACAACAACAGACACTGACCCCAAAACTGTTGTTGAGGAAGCTACTCGGGGTCAAAGGTTTTTTGAGGAAGGTTGTGTAGCATACACGTCAAGTGCTCCAATGGGTGAGACTAACCTGGGATCTGAGATATAATTGCATGAAATGATGAACCTTGTCAAGTATTTTGAAGAAGTATTAGAACATGTTAATATACCAAATGCTATATAATATTTTGGAGTACCTTATATAGAATCAATTGGATGTGAGTTTTCATTATTAATCCTGTTAATATTATTATTATTAACTTTATAATCATGGTTGGTTGAAATATGTATTTCCATGTTAAGAAACTGCTACCAAAATGATACTTTTATGAATGTATTGATATTAATATCAATCCCATCATTATGAAGACATTGGCTCAGGTGGATCTTGAGTTGTAAGATCTTATCGAGATTTATTATGAGGATACTAAGCACATTAAAGATAGCATTCCTCATCTAGATACATCAAAAACAATTGCTGATACTGAGAATAATGGGGAGAAGTCTTCTTAGGATGCTAACCTACTGTTAGTTAAGAGATACTGATATTGGGATTACATTCAATTTTTTTATTTCTAGAATCTAACCATAACCATAATTCTTGATTTAACATATAGAGATATTAACATTAATGGATAGGTCTGGAGGTGATGCCTCTACACCATCCCAAACAATATTTGAAGGTGAAGCAACAATTCTTCAAGAAGGAGAAGAACATGGACCTTATTTAAGTGCATTAATGCCAGAATACATCCCTCCTTATGATAGTGATTCTGAATCGGACTGAGAACTGCAAAAGGATCATCATCTTGCACATCCCAAAGAATGGAAGAATATATAGAAGATAATATCTGAGATTCCCATTGAGGAACTGCCTTCATGAAATCCATGACATTAATATTTGTTTATCACAATGGGATTTGGTAGTTTCGAATACCGTGAAATTCATAGTATGGTAAAAGAGATTATTCGAAGGAGGGAACAAGGGAAAAATATTTGGATAAACTTGATAAAATACAAACTATTGATCAATATCTAGGAGTTTCAAGCAGCGTTATCCCAGACTAAGGATAATCATTCTTCAATCTTGAAGGGACTAAAGTAGACAATTAATGAAAAGTCTGTTCAGCAGTTTTGTCTTCAATAGGAATTAGATGTTATTACAAGGAAGCTTGACCAGCTTCACAGCTCATTAGGAGAAGTCCAAAAATAATGTTAAAAATCCACTTCATATGCTTAATAATCACATCATCATGCTAAATAGAGAAAAAATAGTCAAATAAATGAGCTCCAACAGGAAGTTTATGGGGCTCAAGAGGCTGTCAATCAAATGAGGAATTATATATATATCCTTTTATAATTTCTAATTTCTAACAAGAGTTAGATTCCAATTTTTGGATGTTCCTCTATGTAAAGTTTCATAAATGAAATCATTTTTTCTTTAATAATTTGTGCTCTCACTCTCACTAATTGCCTTTGTTTTACATAATTCATTGGGCCTAGTATGAATAGTTTTATTTTTTTGAAGGTGTATATTGACAACCCCACACACTTTGTATCATTTGAATATTTATTGCTCAATATTACTTAAATCATAGAAAATGTACATTTAGTGAGTTGGGACTCAACTTTTTTTTTCCGAGTTCCCTTCGAGGGTTCACAATCTGTTGAGTACCACATCTCTTGTGGTTGGACGTTTAGACTCATGCATGTTGGCCAATAAATGGATAATGCTTAAGGTTGAATAGATTTGACAATAAATTTTGAAATTAAATCCCAAAAAAGAATCAGTCAATACAAATTGCTTTAATATTCTTTAAATATTTACTATGGGAATAATGATCCATGATTTTTATGGTCACAAAATTTAAAACATGTATCAACATTAGGGGTTTCTTTTCCAAGAATGATGTTTCCATTATTTGAAAAACCAGTTATGGGGGTTGTATTATGCAGGGTCAACTGGGGCGTATACTACATAGCCAAATAATGACATCTTTTAACTGACAGGTCCATTATTTTGGAAATTTATTCAAGGATGCCTAAGGGCTCGTACTACATATTCAAGGAAAAGAGCTCTGATGAATTTAAAATTTTACTATTGGTAGATAAGGGAAAATAAGATTTGGGTAACTCCAGACCACAGTGGGTGGTTTCTCCAAGGAAAGGGGTTTTAAGAATAAAAAGGAAATTTTAGGCCGACATATGTCATGAATAGAAAAACCACTTCTATAAAAAAAATTCTATATTAAAAAAGGTTGAAATTTATCAAAAAGGGGAATTTCTAATATAAAACTATGTAGTTTTATGTCATGCAGTGGGGACATCATACTGTGCAGTTTTAAGTCATGCAGCGAGGACATTGTACTGTGCAGTTTTAAGTCATGCAGTGAGGACATCGTATGGATTTAATTTAAGGACTTTTAACTATGACCCGAGGTATGAGACTCTTACAATTTCTTGATATTTTTTTTTGGAAACATACTACTATATTCTGGTATGGAAGGGAGAATTGTAAACTGTGATTTTGAAATTTCTAGATCTCAAGAGTGATAGGAAAAGAGATAAAGGAATTAGAGGAAGTATTTCCCAAGAACGAAGTTACCATTATTTGACAAACCTGTTATGGGGGATGTATTATGTAGGGAAAACTGAGGAATATGCTGCATATCCAAATAGTTTCATCTTTTTACTGAATGACCTGTTATGTAAGAAACTTATGCATGGCCACCAAAGGGCAGATGTTGCATAGTCTGCAAAAAGAGTTCTTAATAATTTTTACATTATATTGCTAAAATTTGAAGAATGATTATGGAGATTCTTATTTTTTGAAGCACATAGTTTGGTTTATGGGAAAAGGTACCTGAATATGGAGAGGGTATTTTTAATCAAGATTTCCAAATAATCAGAGGATTATTACTTTATTAAGGTATAACCTAAACATAGGAGTTGTGTTGTCTATTGTTTTAAGTCACACAACTAGGACCATAAATGTAAATAGTATATGATATGTGGCCAAGTGATTCCAAGGTTATTTTATATTGCTTTCAACACATGGAGAGGGAAATGTGTAAACTGTGGTCTTAAAGAGTTCTAGATCAATAGATTTATAATGGAACAAATATACTTAAATGACTGTTTTTTAAAATACATATTCTTGTATATTGTCATCAATGTTTGAAGGGGAAAAAGTCACTATAACCAAGAACAATGTTACTATTATCTGAAAAACTCGTTATGGGGGATATATTATAGAGGGTCAAGTAGGGAATAATCTTCATAGCCAAATAGTGGCATCATTTGAATGACAAAATAGTTATGTTGGAAACTTATGCAAGGCCACATAAGGGCACATACTTCACTTCCAGGAAAATGTGTTCTCAAGTATTAGAAACAATTTCATTATAAACTGAAAGAACGATAGATCTAGAAATATACAAGATAATGTGTGTGAAATATATAAGGGGGTTATGCTCAATTTAAATAATAAATATTTGAATCAATATTGTCCATGAGTTTGAATTCCTTCACATAGACCTGACTCATATGTAAAATAGAGATTTTCTTTTCTTTATTTTGAATTAACTTTGTGATGTGCCGTTTAAGGTTATGTAACGAAGAAATTATACTATGCAATTTTAAGTCATGTCGTGAAGATATTGATAGGCCCATAAGAAATTGAGACACCTTATTTATATAAAGAATACTTTTACTCAATTCCTATGCCCACATGAGCTATGGTCGATGTGAGAAACAAGGAGCAATAAGGATTTCTTCTATAACACAAAAGGTGACACAAGTGAAGAATATGGGTGTTAAATTTCCATGCAGTTTAACATCATGTGGTATGGAAGAAGATGAATCGATGTAAAAAGAAATACATATTATAAATGGAGTAAGGGATAAAACCCATGTGTCACTACATGTCTTACTGAGGGAAAGAATCAATCTATATGTAGTTCTTTAAACATTCCATATGTAGGTTTGATTCTTATTTAAGGAATAAAGGGGTTTTGTTTTTTTAATCATGGATGGGTGAAATATTGAGTATCTAGGAATCTCTATGTATCTCATATAAATGAGAATCAAGACGTACATAGTTCTTTAAACAATCATTGCCCACACCAATCAAGTTTGACATGGGAGACGAGGGGCTTTAAAACATTTTAAAAGAATGAATAAGTTTAAGACCAAAGATTGAATGAAAATAGAATCATGTATCTTAAAAGTGCACTCTGTATAAATCTTGTTCATATACAAGATAAGAAAAATGGAAATAAAAATATTGAGATTGCGGTTGGGCCCCAAATTGGAGATCTATGCGTCTTTACGTATCTCAAATAGATGAGAATCAAGAAACATATAGTTCATGAAATAAGGTCCTTATGTCGATCTCACTCAGACATAGGGAGTAGAGGGACTCATGTGCCACTAAGGAGTAGAAATGATTTTTATGATGGTTTCTCATGGAATCTCCTAATGTCAAATAGAGAAGATGTTAACTGTACAGTTTAATGTCAAGTAAGAAGGAGAAATGGTGTCATGCGGTTTAACGTCGTGTGATAATGACTAAGATGCAACAAATTTTAACGTCCTACAACATGGACTCTTATGCTTGTTACACAGTTTAACATCTTGCATCTATGTCTTTGTACTGTGAACTTTTAAGTCATGTAGTAAAGACATTGGCGGGCTTTGTAATTTTTAGTATTTCAGCGAGGACAAATGATCTGTTCAATTACACAAAGTATTTCTTACAGAATCTCACATTGGTTGGAGTTGTGATGAGCTCTCCATCCATTGAGATTAAGGAATAAGCTTCATTTGAGTAGAACTTATGTATAGAATAAGTTCTTTACCACTTTGTATCATGATTCATGACCAATAATAATTACCCTTGAAGAAATGAACAGAGGTAAACTTTCTTGTTAAAAGACAACACTTTTCAGTTCTGATAGACTTATAAATGATGCAAAGTATGAAATATTTTCTCGTCTAATCATTCAAACTCATTAAACCATTTCTGAGTCCCCTCATTTGTATAAAACTGATCACAGATTGCAAATCTAAGTGAAGGAAATTGAATTTCAATTTGAAAAAATGCTTCTATTCTATATAACAATTAATAAGGAGTTTCTTAGGTGGAAGTATGAGTAACAGTCCAATAAGACCACAAAGCATTCAAAAGTTTATCAGACCCTAATTTATTATCTTTATCCACCAGCTTTTGGAGAATATTTGATAAGGTCTTATTAAAGGCCTTTATCTATCCATTAGCCACTGCATGATAGTAAGATGAATGGTTGGATTTAAAATTATGTTCTTGATAGAACTTTTTTACCTCAAAAGAACAAAAATTGGTGAAATTTTCCATCAAAACAGTGTTAGGGTTACCAAATCTGGTTATGATATTTGTTTTGAAAAAACTAACAATGCTTTTGGCTCTGACTTCTTTGAGAGGTATTACCTCAACCCATTTGGAGAAAAATTTAGTAGCAGTAAGAATATAGTTAAACTGCTTATCTGTGGCTGGAGGATAAGGTAATAATATATCCATTCCCCTTGTGGAAAAATGATAGGAGTATTTAGATGTATTTAGAAACTCTAGGGGTTGGTTAAAGAAGATGTCATGCACTTGGTAGGGATGACATTTCTTAGTGAAATATGTAAAATCTTGTGTTATTGAAGGCCAAAAGTATCCGAGCCTTCGGATCTGATCAGAGAGTCAATGCTCGGATAGATGGGCATCACAATCTTCTAAATGCACTTCTTTCTTGATAGTGTAAATTTATTCTCCATAAATAAATCTAAAGAGGATTCCATCGAAACCTCATTTTTAAAGGATCTTCTGGTGGTCTGGATTATCATAAAGAGTAAAATTGGTTGATCGTCGTCAGATCTATTCTTTTCCTACCCTATCTAATGGATGTAATCATTTTTGAAGATATTCCATAATGAGTGTTCTCCATCTCTTGGTATGACCATATGGCTCAGAAATAGGGCTAATATCATTAATTTCATCCATTTTTTGTTGAACAAAAGGTGAGACCACATGATGATAGGCTATGCTAATGATGGTCTCATCCCAATTTAGATCATCCAGAGCTATAGTTGCATTATCCAATGCTTCATCTTGAGAGTTTTGTGATAGAGGGAAATAATACAATGTTGGATCTGAGATAAATTCACCGATTAACCCTCTAAAAAAAATTACAATAAGGGATTAACTCTTTTTTTTATAGAATATTCCCCATTGTTTTTCTTGACTCCTAATTCTGAATCACCTTTTAATTTTATGTGATTCACATGCACCTAATGTGCCAATTCTAAGCCTAAAATGAGAGCATGATATTCTACTTCTTTTATGGTACCACCTTCTGACAATAGAAAGGTGTAAGGCAGCACTACCTTTTCTGAGGAAATAAGGACAATTCATGACCCAACATTTTTGAGTTTAGGGTTTTCCATTATCTTCCCTGTTGGACTTCTGGAAGCACTATAAAAGTATATTTACCATTATTGGGAATTATCTTGAATAGAGAAAACCTCTTCATCAGGAAGTTATGTATTCCATGATATATCTTCCGTAGATAGATATTTATCAAGGAAGTTAACTAGAGATTGGCCTTTTATTGCCTTATGAGGCACAAACTAGAAATCAAACTATTATAGAATAACCGCCCACCGTTCCAGACACCCTATAAGCATATGATGACAACATATAAATTTGAGTGGGTTATTGGGAGACACAAATTATACCTCATGATGTTGTAGGTAGTGTCTTAATTTTTGAACTGCAATGATTAATGCCAGACAACATTTTTCAATACATGAATACTATGTTTCCACATCAAGCATAGTTCAAATGAGATAGTAAGGACTATTTTCAATCCAAACATCATTCTTTTTGGAAAGGAAGGCACATAGAGATAACTATAAACTTGTCACATAGAGAATAAGTGGTCTTCCTTCAACAGGTGGAATTAATACCAATAGACTCAAGAGACATTTCTCAAGGGTATCAAATTCTTCTGGGTAGTCTCCATTCCATTGATAGGTGACTCCCTTCTTCATTAATCTTGTGAAGGGAGAACAATTTCCTTCAAAATTGGGGATAATGCTCCAAATATAGGCCATGTGTCCTTGGATTCCTCTTAATTATTTCAAATTTTGAGGAGGTGACATACCAAGGATTGATTTTGTTTTTCTCGGGATCAAATTCAATACCAAAATGGAATAAAACAAAGCCAAGGAACTTTCCCGAGGTTACCCCGAAAGAACATTTCAAGGGGTTCATATTCAAATTGTGTTGCCAAAGATTATTGAATATGATCTCCAGATCAGCCAAGTGGTTTGAACGTTTCCTGGTTTTGAACACAAAATCATCCACATAACATTCAACAAATTTTTCTAATAAGGTTTTGATGATATGGTGTGTGGCATGTTGGTATGTTTCCCCAGCATTCTTTAAGCCAAAGGCATTACCTGACAATAAAACACACCTTTAGTGGCTCTGATGGATGTGGATTCTTCATCCTCTAGGTCCATAGAGATTTTATTATACCCATATTAGCAATCCATGAAGGAAATAACTTCATAGAAATCCATTTAATCAATTAAAATATATAAACCTGAACTGGAAAATCATCTTTAGGACAATCCTGATTAAGATATTTGAAATCAATGAAAACTTTGATTTTACCATTATTCTTTTTCACTAGGAAAATGTTTTCCATTCATTTGGGATACTGAACTTTTCTGACATAGTTAGACTTTATAAGATCATCAACATCAGCTTCAATTTTAGAGGCAAGATTTGGGTGTGTTTTTCTTTCTACCTGCTCGAATCCGTGATGTTCTTTTGGTACACCCAATTGATGAGTGGCTACATCAAGATTAATACCTAAAATTTCTATATAATTCCAAGAAAAAATATTTCAAAATTTTTTATAAATGAATTGTACACATCTTGATCTCCAGAGGTCATGGCCAAACTAATTAGAGTGGGGCGTGGATATTCGTCTATACCCAGATTTATTTCTCTGAGCTCATCCATAGTGGTATAGACACCTTCCTCAAATATTGGAGGAGCATCCCTGATATCTTCTTCTTCTTGATTGCTTGTTACCTCTTCTATTTCTTCATTCATAATATATAAGGTGGAAGAAATTCTAAAGTGTGGGGAGGCATCATTATTTGAACATCCTAAAGAAATGGCCACTATATCTAACCCTACTGATGATGATGGGTCATCATATGATAATAAAGAGGAGATGATGGATTGGGAATCAACATATTTTTCTTCCTCTAACATTTCTATTAATTATTATACTATGATTGATGAAGTAGGAGGTTTGATGTAGATTAGAGGATGATATGAAGACATCTCCATTTAATCTCGCATCACTGCTTGGTGAATCAACAATTTCTCCCATGTTGTCAGACTTAGTTTCAGCAATAGAAATTATGGAAGTCACTGGACTAGGGCTTAGATTTGGTTATACCCTTTCAATTTGATTCATGGGTATCACATAATTTGTACTCAAATGTATGAATGGGTTTTAGGATTCTCTTTTGAACCATTTAGATCATTAACTCTGGTTTTTTCCTTCGTTACAGACCTTATTCCTTTCGTGTGATAAAACTCTGCCTCAATGTATTTAAATTCACTTGTTTTGAAGGAAGTCTTATTTCCACATAATGTACCGATTTGACCATTGAAATAGTACCTAATACATTGGGGGTATTACAAATGTATGGTACATGTTTATTCAACCAAGGCCTTCCAAGAAGAATGTTGAAGGCTGTGTCCTAACGTACAACAAAGAAATATGAATTAGACACAAGATCTCCAAATTGAGTTTTGCATGTAATATCACCCAGAGGTTCTTGCTTATTCTTGTCATATCCTTACAACATTAAAGTGGAAAGAGATAAGTCATATTCAGTTAAGACTAATCGATGAAGTGTATGAACAAGAATGAGGATGAATTCGGAGCCATTATCAATGAAGGCTTGTTGGTTTTCTATGTCATTGATATTTCCAGATAAATACAATGGTCAGATATGTTCATGTACAAAATCCTCATCATATTCATTTGTAAATGATATGACTACATGTAATTCTATAGGATCATTCTCTATATGGTAAAACTCAGCAGCAAAAACTTCATTTTCAAACTCTTGAGGAATTGACAAAGCCTCAATAAATGCTTCTCAAAGATCATTTGACAGATTTAGGGAATCCAGAAGTAACAAATTGGTTGGTACTTGGTCTAATTATTTTAGGACATCATAATTTTGATTTAGAGGTTTTCATTTTCCATCACAGATATGTGGCTTTGGAGGTGTCTTAGAAGTTGATGCTTATGATGTAGATGTACTATGTGTTGGAAAATAAGCTGGAAATACTCATGGATTTGGTAGATTAGACTGACTAGGTCTATCTACTTGTTGAGAGGAATATGTTGTGACTTCTAATTAGTCCTCTAAAATATTCATGTCAGAACCAAACCTGTCTTGCATGGAAGAAACTCCTTGTTCTTGTTTAGCCGGCTGAAGGTATCTTCCACAAGTTTCTGCCGCATATATGGTTCGAGGAGTGGTAGAGTTAAAATGGTGGTTTCTAGAATTCCTACATATTCCCTTATATCCTCGACCTTTCCCTCATCCTATGGTTCCCCAATTAGTTACGAGGAACTCTGGATCATTATAATCAGAATCACCGTTGGCATAAGAATCCATTAAGTGGGTAAAATTATCAGAATTAATGATCAATTCTTCATCAGATGAATCTTTTTCCTGAAAAGTTTGTTTTGGTTGTCCCGTTTGGTGGGGTGGTGCCCATACTTTTGAAGTAGATGGCATGAAATGTTCCAGGGTCAAAGAAAACGTTTTCCTTAAAATGATCTCATCTTCTTATGAGTAATATTTTTCTTTCTAGTCACCTCATTTCCTTGAGGATTGACCTTTTGATGAATGTGATTTTACTATAGAAGGATTGGTGGAAGACACAATCAGTTGTTTCAACTATGTTCATAAAATGGAATGAGTTCGGTTGATCATTTTCCTGATCGTCCAATCATCATATATCTGTAAAGTTTTACTTTTTACTTCCTACCATTCACCATCTTCCTTTAGATCAGCATCAGTAACACATGCTACTTGGGTTACTGCACTTTTTAGTTTCACTTGTCCAGATTATACCATTTTTTCTAGAGGTCCTTGAAAACAAAACACTCCTATATGGGATTCCCTAACATATGGTGAATGGGACAATAATTTTCAAGATCTTCATATCCTTCTTTTTTTAGTTTCTTTGACCTTGGATACTAAACCAATTTGTTTTCCAGAGCTGAGATAAAGTAACCAGGAACTTTTTAGTTCTGGAAGGAATAAAATTTTCCTTTTTATTCCTAAAACTATTTCCGCTTTTGATCTCTTTGATCATCTTGACAAGGAGGTCGTTTCTATTGACTCTCTGGAGGTGGAGCCCTTCGATACGATAATGGTTTTGAAGAGGAAGAATGCACATGTTCTTGCTTGAGATGTAACAGTAGTAGCCTTTCCTTTCCCTATTCTTCTTCCCAAAGATGATGTAATTACAGGAGTTTTAGCCTTAGTTTCTATAATAGAATCTTCTATCTATTAAGAAATTGAAGTAATGTTTCATAACCCTCCTATTAATTTTAAATGGATCAATGATGTGCGTAACTCATCAAGTAGATTTTCTAGACAAATTTCCAGAAACTCTTCTTAATAAACTGCTAGACTTAAGGAATATGTTTATCCTTTCCATCACATAATGAAATCTGAAACTCTTTTATGCCACCATTGTTTACAATTAGTATGATAAAAAGATGTCATCTTTGGTTGCGTTGAGCTGAACTGAAGAATTAATTTCTAGAGGAGATCTTCCCATCCAGTAATTGATCAAGATCGTAAACATGTATACCATACAAAAGTTGGTCCCTATAGGGACTGCACAAAACACCTGAGTTTTAATGCATCTTGTTGTTGATGAGATCCCATCACGTGATCACAATGAGAAACAAAATGTGTTAAGTGTTGTTCTGGATATCCTGAACCATTAATGATTAGAAATATGGTATTCAAAAAATTTGGTGGGGGGATAAATCAGGTCCAGCCATTCAGAGAAAGAATTATTTTCTAGATAAATTGGCGCATGTCGTTCCTCCATAGATTCCAATCGATTCGTTAATGCCTCAATTATGTTCAAAAGAATTTTGGGAATATCTGCATGAGCTGGAACCTATGCAGGTACAACAATTGGAGCCTGAGCTGGTGCAATGACCTGCAAAACCAATGGTGATGGTGCTGATATTTTCCTTGCATAACCCATAGGAACATGCTTATCATGATGTGTTTAATCCTGCCTTGGTTTTTTACCCAATAGAGGGAATTCATTATCCACATCTATTGTTACTACAAATCCTTTTTACTAAGGAGATTCTATAGGATGGAAAAGTTGAGGATCTTCCCGAGAAGTATGTCTACTAGAAATGCATCTTCAAAGTATCTCTATATTTAGTCTTTTCAACTTCTTCATTTCCTATTCTTATTGAAAAAATCTATCTTCAAGTGAAATAGATTGAACTTCACCAGTGGAAAAGTGAGATGCAATTGTACTTTTATCTTTACCCTTGTATGATACCTTTCAAAGGGGTGTGAGTTGGTTATTTGAAGGCATACCTTGACTCTAGGTAAGCCTCTGTTTTTAGGTATTTACACCTTCTTCATTTTCCCAAGTGTGTACCATATTATGGATAAGAACCTTATTTTCTAATTCCCCTGACCTTGACTCATTTTTTGGAGGGTCTTCTTCAATGGTGTTAATGAAATTTACTGACGCATTATGCAATGATCGAATTATTTCAGTATATTTATAAGATCGTATCCCTCTGTATCTTCCATGAGACTCTAGTATCCTATATGATGGATTATCAGGAGTTGTTTTGCGAATAGTTACCAGAAGGGACTCCTTTGATAGTTCAGTTTTGTGCTCTCTTTGTGGATCATTCCCAAATTGAGTGATACCTAACTTTTGTTGATGATGGGCTTGTAGATGTGAAAAATCTCCCAGCCTTGAAGGCTGGGGCTATTCCTGTTCTTCTTCTTCAAATCATTGAACTTTGTTTAATTAATTTCAAGGTCGAATTAATTGAACCCCCAAACATGCAATCTAAGGATAATCATGAACATCAATGGATGAAATTCGTATAACTGGTCTTTTGATTTTGATATTTTTGTTTTGGACATTAGCTGGGTGCATCAACCAAAAACCCCTCAAATCACCTATTTCAGAAGATTTCGGTGATATTTCAGACATTTTCATTCTCTGAAAACTGACATCCTCTAAGTGGGATGCTAGCTCAAGATTCTCAGATGCATGATGTAAAAGTAACTCAATAACTTCTTTTCTTTGGACTTGACCTTAACGAGAGCTAGTTGTGGCCTTTTCTTGAGCTTACATTCTATTACATACAAAATAAGTTGATTATAGCAAAATATGGGAAATAACTTTTCATGAGGCCACTTTTAGAGAACTTTGCTGATTTTGGAGTGTAGTGAAATGCAATGCTCCATGTGCACCCCATCCTTTGATATTAACACCATATGTGGTGTCAGAAATTAATTGGTGCAACCTATTTACTACATTAAGTCATGCACAATGAAGGGTTAGCTGTGGTTTTTTAGCCATTGGATGTTGGGAAACTGAGAGAGATTCCAAGTCAATTTTCATTGCAACCCTTATATTACCTCTACATGATTTTTCTATTCATCATATGGTAATTAGTTAGTTTTCAAATGATGGAGATTCTTCTATAAGATGAGGTAGATATCACGAATACAATATTCTACCATCAATTTTGGAATGTTATATAGAGAATTCTCCAAATTCTAGAACATGACTGATATTTATCCTTCTTCCAATTGTTTCCTCATATTTAACATATCTTCACTATCTTTTACTAGAGGTTTCTACACTTGGTCTGACCAATGCGGATGCTCTGTATTAGAAGAAAAATTACCCAAGGGACGTACCAAGAATGACTGTTCCATTAAGATGTCTTCTGGTGGAGAAAGTGTTTCACCCATTAATGATAAGGCATCAGACAAGATTGTCCTTGTGTTTGCAAGTGCCTCGAGATTGGATGAATTTATCATCGCTACATTATTAATTATAGATATATCCTGACAGTGATAAATACTACTGTGGAGAGGACTTTCACAGTGAATGCCAACATGGGGAAGATCCCCATGGTGGATTACCAGAAGGGATGAATCCTCTTGCTCATTGGTCTTCTTGCCACACAGAGGGTTGTTGTGGCTCTCATCTGGTGATAGGTGCTCTAGATTGATAGAATTTTATGTAGAAATCCTTCATGATGAAGTGTCTGATGAAAAACTTCATAATTACTACTAGCACTCCCATAATATTTTAATGATAGGATACAATCTTAAGCTAAAATAGATAAATGTCTGTGGGCTTCAAGAACTCCTGCATTAAGAGGATCCAAATTGCTGTATGAATCTTGATTTGACAACTATGTTTGATGATAATTCTTTTTGGATGTTCTCTTACACTTAGTTGGGGCCACATTATGGGAAAAGTGGTTATCATAGGCATGTGTATGTGCCTGCTTTGTATTGGTCACTGGAACGGACCGATTACCTCAAGTTGGAAAGGGTGTATGTTCCCAATCTTGTTGTGTGTATGATATGGTGGAGTATTCCCCATGACCATAAAGGACTGGAATAGATGTGTGTATCTGCTCTAGGATGGCATACCAATGTGTCATCCCATATGTGGGGATAGATTTATGTGTCTATTCCCATGGTACTGCTTAAGTAATTGTTATAATATCCTGACATTCTTTCAAAATATGGGCAGGGATTTGCGTTTTCCCATTCCCAATTGATAAGATGTGTTTGGTGACTTCTGCGGCCGAAACATGAATATACGTCAATTCCATATCAAAAGTAGATGAATGTTCCTACTCCTTTCCTCCTTTTTCCTATCAATGGGTATTGACAGTACAAATGCATGGGGGCATAGAATTGGGTCAGCCTCAGATTTATCATCAGAGCTTTCCGACTGACATCTTCGTATGCTACCAAATGAGACTGTTTATAGGATTTCTGAATTCTAGCAGGTGTATGTGCCAACTAGCTATTTATCATCTTGTATAGTTGACATAATTACTTCAATACTGTTAGAAGAAACTGCTGGAAGAATGGTTGATTGTAAAGAGGTGTATGTTCCCGTTTACCAGTTTCCGCCACATTGGATTGACATGCTTCTTTAAATGCAGTCAGACGAACCTACTAAATGGCTGATAATGTTTATGCAGGTGTATGTGACTGTTCATAGTACGCCATTAGGTTTATCTAGTGGGATTGGTTGGTTTCTTCTAGGAGATTCTGCTGGACATCAAAATTAGGACCAACAGTTGTATGTGCCCGCTCATTGTTTTCCATAAAGTTAGGTAAATGGACTTCTCTGGAGGGGTCGTAGGTAAGAACTGACACCTTGTTGACCAGAATTTGTCCCAAGTGGTTTGTCTTTCATGTCCGAGTCTGAGAGACATGGTTCGAACATTCATAGGAAACACCCCATCATATTTTGGGTTCAAAACCGCACAATTATGCTATCGGAGATTTTTTGTGGGAGTCCTCAAGAAGGATCCGTACTTCATCAAATTGATCCCATGATTGACCTCTTAATCCACATCTATATAGTATGGGAGGGACTGGTTTTTGTGTTCTAGGGGTAAGGACCTGAAATGGTTGAAGATGGTGGTTGGCACCATCTGCTTCTTGATCATTGGTGGTCATTGGCTAGATGATCGGGGATTATTGGTGACTTGAAGGGCCTTTCAGGTAGCCTTCAAAGTCCAAATATAACTGTGTTGATGATACTATTTTATAAGAGGATTAGAGACCTAGAATTGAAGATACTGGGTGGGTGCTAACGTCCTTCCCGTGGATGAGGATCCAGTTGGAGCAACAGTCAGGAAGTTCGCAGATGTCATCTTGAAGAAATCCATTTTGGACTGAAGAGACTTTTGAATAAAAATTGAAACAAAAATAAACATCATTAAAGAGACAACTATTAGATTAAAACATACGTGATTTACTACCTTGTTTGACCTTACTTTTTTAACTAATAGGGACCTGACAGGTGGGTAACATTATTATCTTGGTTAAGGATTCATATTGGGTTCTCCATTTTTGTTTTGTAGTTCCTAGAAACGTGTATTCTTGTTTTAAGAATCACTGCTTCCAAGAGGTTTCCATTGTATATATTCATGGAATCGGAAACAACAATTAATTCTTTCTCCAAAGGGGACCTACATTACAAAGGCACATGTTCATTATGTTTGAACTTTACGATACTTAGGAACATACATTGGTTGAGAGGATGGGAGGTCAGACTCATCAAACCCTTTTGGGGAGAAATTATTGTCTACTATGGGACTCTCTTTGTAAATTTAAAATATTTTCATGAATCCTTATTAATTCACCAGGAATAAAATATGTTTCCCTTGGAATTTACAATCAATTATTAACATGTGTAAAATTTAGAATCATTATTATGCATTCAAGGTTCTTCATTAATGGAGGTATCCACATGTATTTAAGGTACTCCATCAATGGTATCCCCTAATATACAATTTCAAGATTCTATTAATCATTATTATGATTATACTAGTTTTTAATCCACATAGCAGGGCACTCTAGAATTTATTGTCATACAGTGAGATGAAGGCCTGTTTTCCTATTGGGATCGTACTCATGAAATGGGTTACCTACGTATCCTTGTGAAAGGAATTAGAATCCTCATAGTTTGGTGCCGCTTAATGGGACACATCATTCCTTTGAAGGTCACGTGATAAGGACATAACCATACAATTTAATGTCATGTGGTTAGGAAATCTAAGAGAAAGGTGCTTA
The DNA here is from genome assembly GCA_963277665.1 of Viscum album. Lineage (NCBI taxonomy): Eukaryota > Viridiplantae > Streptophyta > Magnoliopsida > Santalales > Viscaceae > Viscum > Viscum album. The sequence continues at coordinate 52,916,191 of OY728140.1, read as the reverse complement.
GACAATGTTTGGTGTGGGAATTATGTAGAAAAATCCCATTGAATATGGAAGGGATATGAGTTTCCATGTGGGATTAGACCCTGTTTGGAATATGTCACAAGGAGAACAAGGTTGACTTTTAAATTTTGGCTTTGATTCTCTAGGAGGCTTCCTACGTATACCTTGTGGATTGGAATTATAAAGACCTGAAAATTTCAAGGATATAGTTTTCTTAAATACTTTGGAATTTTACAAGTCTGTGGTTTCTAAAGGAACTTGATTCCAAGGCCCGGTGTACCAGGAATCAATTACTGAAGTTTTTTCGGGTACATTCAGTAAACGTACATGCATATTTTTCTATCTTTTGAACTGGTGCTCGGAATTGAAATCCAAGGACACTGGTGAACTCGCAGCGTCAGTATTTTCTTATGGGGACCTTTACCACTATTGCGTTTTATGCGAGTTGAGAGTTAATTTTTGGGAATTTAGAATGAAATAAATAAAATTTGTGGAACACAATTTTATTTATGGAAGTTGGTTTTTTTCTCCCAAGGGGAGTTAGAGATGTGGCCCACACCCACATAACCTCCCATGAGAGGATATTTGTGAGGTGGGGCCCACATGAACCAAACCTTTTCATCTTCCCTTAACCCCCCCATTTAACTTTCCTTACTTTTATTAAGACAACTTCCCTTTTTAAAGTGGAGCCACTCCACCTCCAAAACATAATGAAGCCAACTAATGTAATTAATAACCTTATTAATTAAATTGGCACATCTCTTTTGAATTATTTTGAATTGCTTGGTGATTCATTAAAATTGGGAGAAGTCTATCATAATATTGGGCTCAACCTATATTTTGGTGGGGAACCTTTGGAGAATTAGAGGGGATTCGTTATTCCACATATAATATCATCCTCTCTCAGCGAAGAACACCCCACGTCTTCTCCAACCATCTTATTCCTCCGCGTCAAGGGAAGAGACACCATCGTGGGGAACGTCGGCAATGACGACGTCTCTTCCTTCGACGTTGATGGAGTGACATCATTTCCCGCATCTATGATGAATAAACCTTGATCAAGGTAGGGGGATTATGTTCAATTTTAATTGATAAAATTGTTCTTGTAAATCGTTAAAAGTTATGGTTTGTCTTTGGCCATATGATAACACCTAACGCAGAAGGCGAAGGCCTAACAAACACGGCCTGACGAACCTCTGTTGTTCTCATTCTTTTTAATTCACAACGGGAAGCGGTGATGATCAAAGGCGACAACCACGTGTTGGCTGCGAGCATAAGAACCGCGGCCCGCTCGGCTGAAGAAGAACCGGCCAGCTAAAGTAGGCCAGGCCGAAGAAAGACTGTGGAGCCACAAGGGTCACCGTGCTGCGGAGGACCGTGGCCCACTCTCCACTAGTCGCTTCAGAAGTGAACCGTCCAGCTCAACGGTCAGCCGGGTGAAGGACATGCGGCACCCAAAGGTGTCGTGCAGCAAGACCGCGGCTCGCCCGGGCGGGCCGCTTGCACCGAGAAGACCGACCGACTTCAGAAAACCGGATTGGAGGGCAGCACCACCGGGTCGGGAAAGCGGCCCCCCCTCGGACTGCTCAGCCCCTCCGAGCCGAGCCGCTCAGCCAGCCGGCCGAGCCGCGCCACGCCGTGCCGCGCCGCGCCGGGCAGGTTCGCGCTGGGCCAGGCCACGCCCCTTCAGGCCAGGCCACGCCCCTCAGGCCCTACCACGCCCCTCAGGCTGGGCTGCAAGATTTTCCAGGCTGGTCTGACCTTCTTTCAGGTCAGACCCGCCAAAACCGGGTTGATCCGACCCGCCATCCCACTGGGCTTAACGGGCCGGGCCCATTTTCACTTAAAGGTGAATAAATCAAAGACCACATGTATGATTGATGCGCCGTCTGCAGTACTGGGTCCCTCGCAACAAAGATTTCATTTTTCGATACTGTAGGTGAGTTTTGGAAACCTTTGGAAAATGGATGGGTTTGGAACATGCGTATTTTCAACTAGGCCAGCAGAGAACATTGCTAATAACTCTCAGACCGGGCGTCCGATTGACGCGGTGTCTATCGCTTTGGGTTCCTTTTGACGAGACCGAACTTCAAGATGCATTAACTCTAGTCTTCATGATAGTCGATGTATCGACCCCTTTGCTCGAGGAGAGGACCCTCCCGGAATCGAGCGTGTTGTGTGCGGGAACCCTAGAGTTGGTTGCGACTACAACGACTACCGTACTGGAATCCTCTGTGGGTTCGGCGATGATGACTACCGTACTGGAATCCTCGGTGGGTTTAGCGATGAAGACTACCGTACTGGATTCCTTCGTTGGTTCGGCGACGACGACTACCGTACTAGGATCGTCCGTGGGTTCGTCGACGATGATTACTATACTTGTATCCTATGTGGGTCTGATAGTTTGACTTCTGTTCTAGTATCCTATGTTGGTCCGACAGAGTAGATTGTCTAGAATCCTACGTGGGTCGGATAGCTTAGCTGGTCTAGTATCCTACATGGGTCTGACAGCTTAGATGAATCAATGACTGCATCTGATCATCTTTATCACATTATGAAAGATGTACACCTGTGTGATCTGAGTGTTGACTTTAAATCATTATCAATGGTGTTATTGAATTCTTTAATGTGTGGACTGGGTTGTGCTTGGGCTTGAGATTTGGAGCCGAACTGATATTGATGACTTAGGTATATGTATGGGGATATACCTAAGTAGGGTTGGTTGATACATTGCGATTGTATATTTTATTTTTGGTTTATCCTTTGTGGATTCTGGGAGACATTCTGGGATCTCAGGGTCCCTAATGAGTATCATTATACTCACCCCTACACAGGCAATTCCCACACTATGTTGTGTTGGATGCAGGCGACAGACAGCGCTGATCGTGGTAGATGCATGTAGAGATGGACGGTACCCAGAGGTGGACCACTTGGTGAGACGTACATGGAGCAGACGAACGGACCCATGGTGCTGGGGAAACTATCTGTACCCACCATTTAGGTGGGATTCCTGGAAGACGACTCAGTGGTTTCTGTTTTACATTACTTTATTTGTACTAGTTTTTCAGTTGAACTGTACTTTCAGGTGGGTTTGTATTCTGGCCCATTTACCTTTCAGCACTTAATTTTGTATTCAGTATCACTTTGTGCTTACATATGTCATGTACTATGTTGTGTTGTTTACTATTATAAAGCAAATTCCTTCCCTTTTATTGGGATTTATTCCTTTGGTGCTGGTCGCCATCCCCTGGCCTATTGAAGGTGGGCTTGGGGTAATCACAGCACAGGCCCCGAGGACGGGTCATGAAAAATTGGTATCAGAGGAGTCGGTTCTACCATAGAACTCAGGACTCTGATAATTCCTTTCTGTGAAGAAATATTGTTAAGAGTATTGAGTGTGGTTTTTAGTCCACAAATTCCAATTTTGGTGAGGCAGCCGACGTATCCATACACCAGGACCCTGACCCCTAATTTCTGACTCAGTGCACGAAAACACTGATTCCATGTGTGTTTCAAAAATTTTCATTGTGATTACATTGTGTCAGCCCACTAGGTATACTGTTTGACCATGGTGCACCTGTTTCTTTTTAGGATGGACCCACGAAGGCAGCCAACAAGGGTTTCGAGTCACGTACGAGATGCTATCCCACCGAGCGATGAGGTCTCGGTGTAGGGCCCCATCACAACGGAGGCACCAACGGTACGACTACCCACTAAGCCACTGATACTAACAGCCTCAGCAGTAGAGAGTGCATGCTGTTTGAGTGTGTTGCATGAGTTTCTGTGATAGAGGCCGCCCAGGTTCTGTGGAGAGACGGACCCTCAGGCAGCCGAGGATTGGCTAGAGGCTATCGTTAGAGTCTTCAGATTGGTAGGGACACCAGCCTACTTTATGGTGACCCTTGCTGCGAGTCTCTTGCACGCAGCAGTAGGTATATGGTGGAGCCTGATGCTCTAGTTTCATGATGAGGCATCTATACTTTGGAATGTCTTCGAGTGTCTCTTCCACTCCGAGTTTTTTCCAACCACCATTTGTGCGGTGCAGATTCAGGGGTTACTTCATCTATGGCAGGGCATCATGACAGTAGCTCAGTACTTAGCAATGTTTACTGACATCTCGCGGTACCCCATATACATAGTACATGACCCATTATTCTGGGCCCGAACTTTTGAGTAGGGACTCAGACATGAGATCAGGGCTTCGATGATCTCTCTCAGCATTCTGATGCAGGCAGGAGTGTTGGAACGAGCCCTTATTGAGGAGAGCTTTCTCGCTGAGCTGACACCAGCAGCGAGACCCACCGTAGGGTGACACATAGCAGATTCTTCTGCAGCCGGCAGTAGAAAGATGTCGCAGAGGTCCAAGCAGACTAGGCCATTAGGAGAGCGACCTCAGGATACAGGTTCGGTTGTACAAGGCACCCAAAACAGATCCAGCTATACGAGGAGTAGGCAGTGCTATGCATGCGACGAGTAGGGTCAAATGGCTCGAAACTGCCCTACCCGCCTTGAAGATGAGCAACAGACATTGGAGGGACCTCCCAAGTAGAGGCAGAGGTTCGACCGTGGCGGTCCTTAGGGAGCATGAAGATGAGGTAGAGGAGATGGCCGAGTAGTAGGTGGTGGATGACGTTTTGAGGCTCTACCACCACCACCACCACTCGGAGGTCCACCCCGACCATAGGGAGCTTGAGGATAGAGGTAAGATCAGCTCCAGGAAGTGGAGGCTTATGACCACGGTGCACCTGAGATGATTTGAGGTACTTTCTGTGTCTACTCCACCCTTGCTGCAGTACTTATAGACACAGGTGCGAGTCATTATTTTATTGCCGCTGCCATTGTTCGGAGCTCGAAGATTCCAACAGATCTGTTGGCTCGATCATTATAGATAGAGACTCCTATGGGAGCAGACTCGACGATTACACACTGGTTCCAGTAGTGTGATCTTACTCTAGGAGGTGAGAGCTTTGGCTGGGAGCTTCTTGTAGCGGCGTCGAGGCCTTACGACGTCATCTTGGGTACGGACTAGTTGTCTACAGTCCATGCTCAGATCGACTACATTAGGCAAAAATTGGGGTGTGTCTACACAGATGGGAGTAGGTTCACCATTACCAGAGTGAAGGGAGCCTTTACAGCGCAGGATGAACTTACGCAGAGGAGAGGGCAGCCGATCACACATCAGTTGGCTAGTCTCATCCTTGGAGCAGTTGATGTTCGGAGTCCGAGATTTCCTATTGTGGTGGATGAGTATGCGAACATTTTTTCTGAAGATGTTTCAGGACTACCTCCTCGCAGATATGTAGACTTTTATATTGACCTGTACCCTGGGACAACACCAATATCTACTTCAGCATATCGTATGCCTCCTGCTGAGCTTCGTGAGCTGCGGGTACAATTGGAGGACTTGTAGGGAAAATGATTCATCTGACCCAGTGTTTCACCCTGGGCTTCTCTGATTTTGTTCGCCAAGAAGGCGGATGGGAGCTTGTGACTGTGTGTCGACTACCGTCGCCCGAATTTGGTGACCGTGAAGAACAAGTACCCACTCTTGAGGATTAAAGACCTATGTGATCAGCTCAAGGGAGCTCGATGGTACCCGAAGATAGACTTCAGGTCTGGCTATCACCATCTCAGAGTTTGAGATGAGGATGTGCCGATGACGGCCTTCATGAGTCGGTATAGCCACTACGAGTTCTTGGTTATGCCCTTCGGCATAACCAACACACCAGTAGTGTTCATGAGTCTCATGAACATTATCTTCCAACCTTAGCTAGATCATATTGTCGTAGTCTTCATCGAAGAAATACTGATTTAGTCGACCACTGAGGAGGATCACGCCTACCACTTGCGGGTTGTACTGGATACACTCCGGGAGCACCAGCTTTATGGTAAGCTCACGAAGTGCCAGTTCTGGATTTGAGAGGTTCACTTCCTGGGACATGTCATCTTAGAGGTGCGGAGTTTCCTAGGTCTGGTTGGGTACTATCAGAGATTTGTGCGAGACTTCTCCAGAGTTTCAGTGCCGCTTTTAGCCTTGACGAAGAAGGGGGAACCCTTCGTGTGGTTAGATAGATATCAGTTGAGCTTTCAATAGGTAAGGGAGAGGTTGACCAGTGCACCCATATTGAGGTTTCCAGAGGAGGGTGTTGGGTACGTAGTTTACTAAGACACATCAGGGATAGGACTTGGGTGTGTCCGGATGCAGGAGTGAGTAGTGATCACGTATGGTTCACGACAGTTGAGACAACACGAGCTGAACTACGCTACCCATGACCTGGAGTTAGCAGCAGTGGTCTTCGCCTTGACGATGTGGCAGTACTATCTGATGGGAAAGCGCTTTACAGTCTATTCGGACCACCAGATTATCAGGTATATCTTCTCACAGAGGGAACTAAACCTGAGACAGGGGCGATGGCTCAAGTTCCTTCAGGACTATGACTTTGAGATAGAATACACTTCTGGGAAGGGGACCATTGTAGCTGATGCTCTCAGTAAGAGATCGGACATTCAGCTACTAGGAGAGGTGACAGAGCATCTAGCCACGTTAAAGATATCCTTTGTGGATATAGATGGAGATTCCTTTATTCAGTCTCTCACATTCACTCCTCGACTTCTTCAGCAAGTCAGAGAGGCACAGTGTGGGGATGTTGAATATGAGACATGACGTGCTCAGATATCCTCAGGGAAGGCACCTGATGGTTTCTCTGAAGGAGGGGACCATGTCATAATCTTTAGGGGACGTATTATGGTACATGTTTCACTGCAGGACGAAGTGTTGAGGGAGTTCCACACTTCCCCACTAGCGGTGTATCCAGGACTGGCGAAGATGTAACATGACCACAGACGATAGCATTGGTTGCCGGGCATGAAGAAGGTTGTAGCATAGTTCATTTCATGATGCCTCACTTGTCAGCAAGTGAAGGCGGAGCACCAGGTACAAGCAAGCTTTGTACAACCCTTAGAGGTCCGATAGTGGCAGTGGGATGAAATATCAATGGATTTCGTGACTAGGCTTCCATGTACATATAGAGGACACGACTCTATCTGGGTGATCGTAGATCGACTCACCAAGTCGGCCCACTTCCTACCGATTAGAGAGCATGGCTAAGTAGAGAGTTTGGTACGCCTCTAAATTCATGAGATCTTAGGGCTTCACGGTGTGCCATTGACTATCGTTTCTGATCGGGATGCTTGATTCACTTCTCGGATTTGGAATGGGTTTCAGGAGGCCTTTGGGACACAGCTTCGCTTGAGAACCGCCTTCTATCCTCAGATGGACGGTCAGACTGAGAGGAACATTCAGACTCTCAAGGACATGCTATGTGAAAGTGTCCTTGACTTCAGTCACAACTGGGAGGACCAATTACCCTTGGTGGAGTTGGCATACAACAATAGCTACCACTCCACCAATGTGATGGAACCATACGAGGCACTGTACGGCTGACCATGCAGATCACCTTTATGCTGGACTAACCCTGGGGAGTCAGAACTTGTAGGATCAGAGATGGTTCAAGGTACAACGGAGAGGGTGTTGATCATCCAAGAGTGGATGAAGACTGAACCGAGCAGACAGATTTCCTATGCTGATAGGATACAGAGACCACTGGAGTTTGAGGATGCGACCACATTTTCTTACGGGTCTCACCTCGATGAGGTCTACATAGATTTGGCTGGGGCAAAAAGTTATCTCCACGATTCATCGAACCTTTCCATGTCCTCAGCAGAGTAGGAGGGGTGGATTACTTCCTGGCCCTTCCACCTCAGTTGCACCAGGTGCATGATGTCTTCCACGTATCTCAGTTGACGAGATACGTGCACAACCCAACCCACATCATCGATCACGGGGAGCTGGACATCAATGATGGGATGATGTTTGCAGAGGTCCTGGTGGAGATTGAGGATCGACAGGAGCAGGTCCTATGTGGATGGTCGATTACTCTGGTGCGCATTCACTGGTAGCATGAGAACCTCTAGGAGAGCACTTGGGAGCGGGAGGCTCAGATGCGAGCTCGGTACCCCCATTTGTTTCCCTAGTGTGTTTTATAGCTTTATGGGGACAAAAATCCCTAAGGTGGGAATAATGAAAAGACCTGGAAATTTCAAGGAAATTTTTTTCTTAAATACATTGGAATATTACATGTCTATGGTTTCTGACGACACCTGATTTCGAGGCCCGGTGTGCCCAGAATCAATTTCTGATGTGTTGTTTGGGTACGTTCAGAAAACGTACATGAGTGTTTTTCTATCTTTTGAACCGGTGATCGGAATTTAAATCATTGGACACCAATAAACTCGCAACACCGATATTTGCTTAAGGGGACCTTTATTGCAGTTGCGTTTTATGCAGGTTGACAACTAATTTTTTGGAATTTATAATGAAATAAATAAAATTTGTGGAACACAATTTTATTTATGGAAGTTGGTTATTTCATCCCAAGGGGAGTTATAGGTGGGGCCCACACCCACATAACCTCCCATGAGAGAATATTTTTGATGTGGGGTCCACATGAGCCTATCCTTTTCATCTACCCTGAACCCCCCCCCCCCCCATTTACCTCCCCTTACTTATATTATGACAACTTCCCTTTTTTAAAGTGGAACCTCTCCACCTCCCAAACATAATGAAGCCAACTAATGTAACTAATAACCTTATTGATTAAATTGGCACATCTCTTTTGAATTATTTTTAATTTCTTGGTGATTCAGTAAAATTGGGAGACATCTATCATAATATTGGCCTCAATAAATATTGGGGGGGGGACTTTGGAGAATTAGAGGGGCTCGGTTATTCTACAAAGAATATCACCCTCTCTCAGAGAGGAACGCTCGACGACTTCTTCTACCATCTTCTTCCTGCGCATCAAGGGAGGAGACACCACTGTGGGGAACATCATCAACAACGAAGACTCTTCCTCCGACCTTAACGAAGCGACACCGCTTCCCGCATCTACGATGAACAAACCTTGATCGAGGAAGGGGGGTTAAGTTCAATTTTAATTGATAAATTTTTTCTTGTTCTTTGTTAAAAGATATGGTGTGTCTTTGGCCATATGATACTGCCTAACACAGAGGGTTCCAGAGGAACAAACACTGCCCAAAGACCCTATTTTGTTCTCGTTCCTTTTAATTCACAACGGGAAGTGACGAAGATCGAAGGCGGCGGCCGCGCGCCAGCTGTGTGCGGAAGAACCGCGACACGCAACTGCAGGTCATTCGGACGAAGAAGAATCGACCGGCTAAAGCTGACCGGGCCGAAGAAAGACCGCTACACTATAAGGGACACCGTGCTATGGAGGCCCACAACCCGCACTCCGAGGGTCTCTTCAGCAGCGAACCGACTGGCTCGACGGTCGGCCGGGTGAAGGAGTCGCGACACTCTAAGGTGCCGCGCAACAAGACCGCAGCCTACCCTAGTGGGCCACTTGCGTCGGGAAGACTGGAAGGATTTGGTGGGATAGAATGGATGGCGACGCCACCGGTTCGGCAAAGTGAGGCCCCCCCCACGGACCGTACGGCCTGTCGGCCGAGCCACGGCCTGCCGGGCCGCGCCGTGCCCTACCGGGTTGGGCCGCGCCGCACCGGACCGGGCCATGCCCCTTGGTCCGGACCGCATGATTCATTGGGCTAGTCCGACCCTCTGCTGGTCCGGACCCGCCAAAACCGGGTTGACCCGACCCACCAGACCACTGGGCTTAACGGGTCGGGCCTGTTTTCACTTAAAGGTGAATAACTAGAAGACCGCGCGTCCGATCGACACGCCGTCTGTAGCACTGGGACCCTCGTGATGAAGATGTACTTTTGAGATACTCTAAGTGAGTTTTGGAAAACTATGGAAAATTTCTTGGGTTTGGAACGAGCATATTTTCAACCGGGCCCCCGAAGCAAAAATGCTAATAACTCTCAGACCAAGCATCTGATTGACGCGCTATCTATATTGTTGGGTTCTTTTGGGCGAGACAGAACTTCGGGATACATCAACTCTGGTTTTTGTTATAGTTGATGTATCCACCCCTTTGATTGAGGAGTGGTCCCTCCCGGAATCGAGCATACTGTGTGCAGGAACCCTAGAGCTAGTTGTGACTACAACGACTACCATACTAGAATCCTCCATGGGTTCAGTGACGATGACTACCTTACTGGAATTTTCTGTGGGTTCAAGGACGATGAATACCGTACTGGAATCCTCCATGGGTTCAGCGATGACAAAAACCATACTAGAATCCTCCGTGGGTTTGATGATGTTGATCACTGTACTTGTATCCTATGTGGGTCCGACAACTTTACTTCTATTCTAGTATCCTAAGTGGGTCCGACAGAGTAGCTAGTCTAGAATCCTACATGGGTCTGATAGCTTAGCTGGTCTAGTATCCTACGTGGGTCTGACAGCTTAGATGAATCAGTGACTGCATCTGATCATCTTTATCACTTTAAGAAAGATGTATACCTATGTGAGATAAGTCTTGACTTTCAATCATTATCAATGATGTGATTGACTTATTTCCTATGTGGAATGAGTTGTTCTTTGGATAAAGAGTTTGAGCTGAACTGAGATTGATGACTTAGGTATATGTATGGGCATATACCTAAGTAGGGTTGGTTGATACTTCGAGATTGTATCTTTTCTTTGTGTTTTATCCTTCATGGATTCTGGGAGACCTTCGGGGGTCTCGGGGTCCCTACTGAGTGTCATTATACTCACCACTACATGGACAATTCTAGCACTACATTGTGTTGGATGCATACGATGGACAATAATGATCGTGGTAGAGGCTTGTAGAGCTGGACGGTACCCAGAGTTGGACTACTAGGTGAGACATACACGGAGTAGACAGACGGACCCGTGGTGCTGGGGAGACTATCTCTACCCACCCTTCAAGTGGGATTCCTGGAGGATGACTCGGTGGTTGTTGTTTTACTTTAATAAAGTTGTACTAGTTTCTTAGTTGAACTGTACTTTCAGTTGGGTTTGTATTCTATCCCATTTACCTTTTAACACTTAATTTTGTATTCAGTATCACTATGTTCTTACATCTGTTGTGTACTCTGTTGTGTTGTTTACTATTATAATGGCTATTGTTTCCCTTTAATTTGGATTTATGCCTTTGGTGAGGGTCACCAGCCCCTGGCCTATGGAAGGTGGGCTTGGGGTAGTCACGGCATTGGCCCTGAGGATGGGTTGTGATAGGAATCAAATCCCACGTAGTTTGATAAATCTCATTGAAGAGTATTGTCCTTTGAGAGAAATGAGTTTGGGATTACTTCCTGAAAAGGATGCCTTGATGACTTCAGAATTTAATTTGGGGATTATTCCTAAAGAAGGATGCCCAGATTAAGGGAATTAGGGTTGGATTCATGAAGAGGATATCCAGTGAGCTTGGGCCGAGAAAGGCCTTCCTACATATCCTGGTTTGAACTGGAATCAGAGTTCTTTTAATTCCGTTACTATGGGTGTTTGTGTAAATGTTGTGATCATCACGAATCTCTAAGACAATGTGAGTCATTATTAGTCTATGAAACAAGAGGATATGAAGGATTCAATAATGTAACATCACACACTTCCTCTTCCTCTAGTGGAAGAGGGCGAGGTTTCCCAAGAAGAGGGTGCGTCGACTGTGGAAGAGGGCGAGGCGATGAGCCTTCCCTCTATTTACATGACATTGGACAAGGGTCCAATGAAAGGAGGAAGGTATCAAAGCTAGGGTCTTACACCAAGATGGATGACCATGGAGACAAAGCTAAATAGGAGAGGGAAAGGGTAAGGAAAGTCCTTGTGAAAATCTCTCCTCTGGTCTTTGGCACCGAAGAAGAGAAGAGCAATGATACTACCTCATGCAAGAAAAGAGAGGGGATTATGCTGGGATGGATGTATTAAAAATTGATCCTAGTAGGGGAGGGTGACTCTTAATTTATTAAAAAGGAAGAAAATAAACTATGAACTTACCTTCCATACCAAGGAATCGAGGTTCTAGGTCATCTCTTTGAGAAGGGAGAGGCCAGGACCCAACCATCCTCCAAACCGAGAACTTCCCAACATTGTTTTTTGGAGAAAGGTCCATGTGACTATGGATATACAAACCCACAAACACTCCACGGATCCTATCCCCATTATGAAACAAATGTGGGAAATCTACGACTGTGGATATACAAACCCAAATACGAGACACACTAATGTGTCTTCCCAAAAGGCTAGATAATTCAAGAGGTTTTAGGGGAGGTCTCAACAGAATCCCTTTTAGACAAGGGATCTAAGGAAGAAGAAGCCTTTCCATGAATGGTTTTGAGGAAGGGTTAATGTCTTGTAGACTGAAGAATGAAATTTTATCAAAAAGGGGTGACCATATTGGATAGGGAGTTCAAGTATGGGCTCACATGTAGATTTGGGCGACATGATATTAACATAAGGGATGAACAAAATGTATGGAAATACATGGGCAAGACTCGGCTCAAGGATTTAGGAGTATTCAAATGTGGTCCCACAAGTTGGGTGATCGAGTTCCTATTAAAGGAATAGGTGGCACACAACTGTTTCTGATTTAGGGTGGTTGGGCACTTTAGGCGCACATGTGTTATGGTTTTAAAACACTAAAAGGATTTAAGTCCAATGATTCTTCTTTAAATCCTACACTCAAGGTGTTGAAGAACTTCCCTAAATGTTTAGGATGACTTTCCCAAAGCACTAGGGTGACCCGAGTAGCAATTGGGATTTAGGGAAATCCGTCTGTACAAATAAAGACCTCAAGGGAATATTTATAGTAAAAAATAGTACCGTTGGGAATGGAGTTTGTGTTTTCATGTATGATGTGTGCCATATTGGGGCATGTAAGTAGGTTGTGCACTGATGCTCTTCTGGTCTGACCAAAGCAACCCAAAACTCATTCCTTTGAAAATATTTATTTTCATCATGTATTTTCCCCTTTTCTTTTAAGGTATTTACATTTTTCATTTTTTAGATTCTTTGACGGAACATAGTGTCAAAATATATATAAACATTAGGAGTTGAAAATTGATATAGTGAAAACATGATTCTAGTTATTTTGGCATACATAAATATATTTTAAAGAGTATATTTATTTAAGGAAGAATTGATTTATATGAGATTTTATGTTGTTAGTGTAAAAAAGTTATGTTAATTCTTAGAATTATGGGTTTCCATGATATTTGGTTTATAATTTTATAAGATCAAGGTAACTTTGAGTTAGTTATCACATGGGATTAGGTTATTAATATTATGTGAATGAATTTTAAGGAAATATGATTTAAACTGAAAGAGAGTTACATTTTCATAATCGAATGTATCATGGGTTTAAATAAAGGTGTTATTGAAAAATTCATCTGATGATTGATTTTTCATATTAATGTATTTAACAATTGTTATCATATCTATTTTTGTTTTAGTAGTTGGTTGAGAAACAGTTCATGAAAATAATGTTGTTAAAGTAATGTATATGGAAAATATTAAGTATTAAATAATTAATCATGACTATATTAATAATAGCCTCATATATTTTCATGAGTGAATGATAATAAAATTGCGAGGAGGTAATTTATTTGAAGGGTTGAATGTAACACCTTGGGATTTTAATATTTGTTTTCCTTTGGATAAAAGAGTTGTCAAATAGATTATATCACACACAAAACTGAACTATAAAATCCATTATATATTATAAATTCAAGGTAAACATTAATATATTATGAGTATACAATGTGAAACACCATTCATGAAATTTCAAGAAGAGTTAAACCACGATTAAATAAAAAATATAATAATTAATTAAAAGGTTTTATTATAAAAATTTATATTTTAATTCCTTACATATTAATATTATTTTTATATAATTATTTTACGTGGTATAAGACCAAACAATTGACTAGAAACTTATTGTTAGAAGGTAAATATTTAATGTAATTTTATGAAGTCTATTTAATATAAAAAATAATTTTTTAATGATTTTTTTAAAAGTGTTACAGAATTTTATTGACCAACATTAAAAGAATATTATAATAAAATTATTGAATAGAAAAAAATTAAATTAACACTTATTTAATTAGATATCTATGTGAAATAATATTAAAATTAATTAGTTTTTAAAATTGCATTTTTCTATTAAAATTGTATCTTTTATTACATTATTTTAATTTACTTCGAAGTTAAATTTAAAATTTATTTTTTTTTAAAATAAAATAATTTTTTTATTTCTAGATGTGAAAATTATCTCAGGGTGAATGTTGAGATTTTTATAAAATGACTAATTTTTATTTGAATAGTGAAAATATCAGTTTTTTAAATACCATAAATATTATGAAAAATATGATATAAGATTTAATTAAAAATTTCCAAAACCATTATATTGGAAAAATATTTATTTAAGGAGTGAAATAAATCATTAAAAATATATTATTTTGATTCTATAAAGCTATTTTCGGAATTTTGGAATCTAAGTAATATTTTATTCTAATAAAAAATTATATTTGGTACTTTTCCTTTAATTATGTATTCACAACATTTCATTCAGTTTTGGATTGTTTTAAATATAAAAAACTATTTAATAATAAAGCAACAAATCTCATGGGAATCATTAATATATATGATTTTTATGTAATTTTATTTTTTAAATTAGGAGGATATTTTTTCAAAAACTATTTTTTTCATTAATACTGCTTTTGTTAAAATTATTTTTTTACCACTTATAGGAATTGAATACCAAATATGGGCCTTATATTCTAAATCATCATGTTTTATTTATTTTATAAGATCAATTTTATTCTTAGGAATAAAAATAATCTCTTGAGGTAAAAATTATGTTTCCACGGTAGTTGTAAAATGAGGTAAAAAGATTAAAACTATGTGATAGAATCTTAAAATATCACAATACCCTATCAATAAATGTTAATAAACAACCCAGGTTGACACTAAACCGGTCACCCAAGTGAATATTTGGAACGGCCCAAAGAGATTTCCATATCCCCATGAGTGGAAAACTAGTGTCGGACATCAATAGAGTATATTAAGTGAATGATTTCTCCCAAAAATAAACAAATAAACACACAAAATAAAGTGTAATGCCCTGACCCCAGTTACCCAGAGTCGGTACATTATTACATAACATTGGAATGATCATAAAGAAATCATGTCTCAAAAGACCGATCAATTTACTATTATTGGAAACAAGATTCATAAATATGTTTAACATTACATCTTGAAAAAAATATAACACAAATAAATTTCATTAAAAACATTCAAGCCTCCTATATTATGCCTGCTGGTCACTTATAACTGACTTCTTCATATCCTGGTAAAATGAAACATAAGAAAGGGGTGAGCTCAAATGACCAGTAAGGGTAAGTAATACAGGATAAAATGACATAAATATTAAGCATGGTAAATAATTGAAACCACATGCCTTTACCAATAATAAACAAGAATAATTCTATGGCCAGAATATGATCTTAGTAAATAATTCCATAATAAAACATAATCATGGGTATTCTACTAGTCGAATGACCACATGAACCATCAATATTATTTTCATAATGATGGAATGTATAATGCCGGACATTATGAAACATTTTGTCAAGGCCTCAGCCAAGATGTCTAAAAATGATTAAGGCCTCGGCCAAAACCATATATCAAATTGGGAAAGGGTCTCAGCCAATTCCACATCTAGTTGTCTCATGATACCTACCAATTCATCAAGGAGCTATAGTGGGCTCCACCTATCACTTACTAAGTCTAATACATTCTTCATATGAAAAGGTTTAAACATATCATAAACATTCATATTAAAACTAGAATACGAAATGTCAATACTTTAACCATAAATCATGAATGGTATAAAAATAGCATATCCATAGTCAAACATATCACAAAACCTTCAATACAATATGGAAGTTTTGTATCATAATAAATCATCTCCAAATAAACTTAAAATCCATCAACGGATGTTGACATAGATGAAATCAAAACTCTTTTTAGAGAAATATCTCTTTCTATTTTGAAATAATTTAAGAGTCACATAATTATAAAATAAAAAATTTACATTGAAAATATTATTATAAGCTTTTTAGGGAAGCTTCGATGAGTTTATAATGGTAGAAAATAGCCGCACCCTCCATACAAGTTATAAAAACATTCTTACCTTAATTTTATCGTAAAGGAAAAAAGGACCTTGATTGGAAAACAACAGAAAGATTCCTTTATAAACTTCTCATAAAAACTCAACAAGGGTATAAATGACTTTAACCCATAGTCTGTAAAATATTAAGAATTATTTGAAATACATTTTTAAGAAACATGGATGTGGATGATAAAGAAGTCCCAGTAGATAATTACTTATAAACAACCTCGGATAATGAAGATATTGTGAAATAAACCCTTACCTTGTACTATTCCTTGATCGATGGTAGGCTAACCTCTTGTATAATGGTAAATTAATTTTTATTAAATTATACTAGAATCATTTAAATTAATATGATATCATATATGATCTTTTAACATTTATTTGTTATTAATATCTTAGTATTATCGTTGTTTTTCATGTTAACTTACTCATTTTCTTTTATATGTTTTGTTACATATGTCGTGTTTTTTATGGATAATTTGTATCCTATTCATATCCAGAATGATATAATGTCCTTAAAAATTATTTTTAATCATTAAATGGGAATTATTCTTGAATGGATACAATGGGGAATGAATATCACCGCGTTCGTGGGGACGATAATCCGTATGTATGCACAAGCGACAATATCATTCTTTTGATATTAAAATAATATATAATTGGATGGTATATCATATATACAGATTCATTATAATGTTATATTTATTATTTACATTAATTACACATCATTATTATACACATATAGATAAAAATTTATTGAATAACAATTACACCACGACGTGGAGACGATAAGCCGTACGTATGCACGTATGGCGACATGTCACTAAAAGGATGGATAGAATATGTAATAAGGTTATACCATATTTATAATAACATCACAGTATATTGAAGATACTAGGGTTATTATTTTAGAATGGAAATAACAAAGAAAGAAGAAGTTGAAAAGAAAGGAACTTGAAAGGGGGTGGTGAAAACATTACATCTTCTTCGGGTTCTTCTGTTTGATTTGGTCAAAATGGATCCTTAAGATGACTTTATGATCAAAATAAAGCCTCTAGGATGAAGTGAGGGAATTTTATAGAGTATATGGGTAGGTTTTGGCGGAGCCAAAATCCTTTGAATGTGTTAATTAGTGAGAAGGGGGGGGGGTGCCCTTTTATAAGAGGGGTGAGGGGCACCTTTGGAAAAGCTATAAATATTATTTTATAATAAATTAATATTAGGTTTATAATGGCTCCAAAGTGGATTATTTAAAGTTTAAGGTGGGTATGGGTCTAAATCATTTCAAAAAATAGATTTTAGACAGGTTTGGGTCACTATATTAACATTATCATTTATATTTAACTCTTAGTTAAATAGTTTGACATTTACCATGTGTCTTTGTATTTTTATATTATATAGTTAATAAACTTACTATTTACTTCCAATAGACCTCAATGTGGTCCATTAAGGATACACCTATCATTATATAAGTCTCTTGGCCGAACCTTAGATTTTTAGGAATTGAAGATCAATTAATAATATAATATTTGTTTTAAAAGCTCATTTATGTCAATTTTGACACTATTTGGTATTTGATTTTTTTGAAAATTATAAGATCATGATTACTTAGAAAAAACATAACTAAATCAATAATAACATGTCATATTAACCTATAAAATTATTTTAATTCATAAAAATACTCAAATTACATTTATTTGGATATTTATAATATCAATTATTTTAATATTTCATTAATTAGGTAATTACTGCATCACCATTGTGTCATAAACAAATTGCATTATTTAGTGTATAGAAATTATAAATAAAATATCATTATATAGGAAATATTTTTATCTTTCTAATTAATATTTATAATCAAATTTATCTTATGTATAAACCTATATTAAAGATGTTTTAGTTATTAAACATTGATTTTAACTCTTTTAACTATTCTTTGAATTAAATAATAATAAATGTCCTAATCTAATCCAAGTGGACCTAAATGATAATATTTTATTCCTAAGGTTTATTTTGGTTGAGATACACTTGTTCAATAGAATTAAGACATGTGATAGGGTAATATTAATATCATTTCTACCCTTAATTACCCTATTTACTTTTAACCGTGCTAAATAAAAGTAAAAAGTTAGTTTTCACCAAAAATTATTTTTATCTTATTGAACCAAATTTTACTCCTTGATATTAACTGTGTCTCTCATATTTTCAAAATTCCTCTCATAGAGGCGGTAAAATTAAGTTTCATGTGAATTTCCAAATTCTTCTAGGAGGTGGGTAAAAGAGGGTGAAAAGTTCAATAAAATTTTTATATATCTAAAATTATTCTAAACTAACTCCAATGAATTAAATTGAACTTATATAAGTATTATATATCTATTTTTACCTAAATTAAATTTAAATAAAATAAATAATTATTTAAAAAAAATTCGGGTTTAAACTATAACTCAGTGTTTTTTCACTATTCATCAAAAATTGAATGTTTTCAGAAAAATACCAAAATTTCACCCAGTGCTAATTTTGAAATTACGAATCCAAAAATGAAGTCCATTTTGAAAGATAAAATTTATTAAATTTCAAAAAGTGGGTATTACTATTTATAACGGCTAGTTTGATTGGTTGTGGTGTGTGTTAGAACTCGAAGTTGTGTATAACACACACTACTGTATTATTCAAAGAGAAGCGTACTGTGGATGCTTGGGGTGTTATATTCTCCCATCCTTCAAATAATTTTGTCCTCAAAATTTTCTAGAGTACTACCGCATTAAAATACTCAGGTGATTCTTCATCATAAGTTCCTTGGGTTCCCACATTGCCTATTCCATCTTATGGTATCTCCATAGAACTTTTACCTGACGAGTTGTCCAGTTTCTCAGCACTTGTTCCCTTGTATCAAGAATCCTGATGGGCTCTTCACAATAAGATAGATCGGGTTCCAGTTCTAATTCCTTATAGGTGAGTACAAGCGTTGGGTCTGGCATGTATTTCCTCAACAATGATACGTGGAACACATCGTGAACATTGGAGAGACATGGAGGCATTTCCAAACGGTAAGATACAACCCCAATTCGTTCTAGAATTTCGAAAGGTCCGATGTACCTAGGACTCAATTTACCCTTCCTTCCAAAACGTATAACTCCCTTACATGGAGATACTTTTAAGAAAACATGATCTCTTACCTGAAATTCCAAATCCTTCCTTCAGTTACTGGCATAGCTCTTCTACCTACTTTGAGCTGCTATGATGTGGTTTTGCATTGCCTTTACCTTTTGTAATGTTTCCTCCACCATTTCTGGGCCAACAAGTTTTCTTTCACTAACATCATCCCAATAGTTTGGTGTGTGACATCTCTTTCCATATTATGCTTCATATGTTGCCATCTGAATACTTGAATGGAAGCTATTGTCATAGGAAAATTCCACCAGAGGTTAATAATGATCCCACATACCCTAAAAGTCACGTGAGCATGATCTCAACATGTCTTATACGGTTTGAATAGTCCATTATGATTGCCCATCTGTTTGAGGGTGGTAGGCAGTGCTCAAACGAAGTTTAGTATCCAAGGCCTTCAGAAGACTCTTCCAGAATCTTGATGTAAAACGGGGATCACGATCAGAAAAAATAGATAAGGTAACTCCATGAAGTCTCACAACTTCATTAATATATAGTCTAGCTAGACGTTCTGGTGGTAGATCTTCTCTTATAGCAAGAAAATGTGTTGACTTGGTAAGATGATCAACAATAACCCATATTGCATCTTTCCTTATAGGAGTCTTTGGTAGTCTCATGAAAAAGTCCATCATCATATTATCCTATTTCCACTCAGGTATGGGAAGAGGTTGCATGACTCCTCCAGGATGTTTCCTTCCAGCTTTCACTTGTTGAAAAACCATATATCTTGACACAAAATCAGAAATCTCCCTCTTCATGCTGTCCCAAAAAATATTCCTTCAAATCTCTATACATTTTGGTGCTCCCCGAGTGTATAGAGAAATTGGAACTGTGAGCATCATCTAACAATTACCATTTTAGATCAGGTATATCGGGAACACAATGTCTCTTCCCAAATTTCAAAATTCCTTCTTCATATAAAAATTCTCTCAATCTCCCATCATTCACATCTTTAATATTCTTTTGAAACTCTTTATCACTGGTCTGAGAACTATCTATCTTTTATAGTAAAGGTGGGTTGGAAACCATTTTAAAATGTATCTATGTTTCACCTTCCATGGTAATTCCAATATCCATCTTTACTATATCCATGAAAATAGGATCCCTTTCAATTCTCATAATGTTCATAACTCCATGATCCTTTCTGCTCAAATCATCTACCAACTTATTTTCCTTCCCTGGGTGGTAGTGTATCGTGAAATCATAATCCTTGAGTAGTTCAAGCCATCTCCATTGCCTCATGTTGAGTTCTTTCTGTGAGAAAATATACTTAAAACTCTTGTGATCGGTACATATCTCACATTTTTCACCATAGAGATACTGTCTCCATATATTCAAATCAAAGATTAAAACATCTAACTCAAGATCATTAGTAGGATAGTTTTTCTCATGAATTTTTACCTATCATGATGCATATGAAATAACCCTATCATTATGCATAAGGACACAACCAAGTCCTTTCTTGTATGCATCACTATAAATAATGAACCCATCATTATCCGATGGCAGTGTCAATATAAGAGCATTGACGAATCTTCTCTTCAGTTATTCAAAACATTATTCACACTCTTTTGTCCAAAAAAATTTAACCCCTTTATATGTGATATTTGTTAATGGGTTATCCAATCAGGAAATGTTCTGGACGAAATGTCGATAATAACCTGCAAAACCAATAAAACTGCATACCTCAGTTATACTCGTCGGTGCAGGCCATTCTTGGATTTCTCTTGTCTTAGAAGGATCACCAGAGATTCCATCCTTAGAGACAATATGACCATGAAAAGAAATCTCCTGAATCCAAAATTCACACTTACTAAACTTCCTATATAAGTAATTCCTTTTAAGAGTCTTCAGGATAACGTGCAAGTGATTTTAATGATCCTCTTAGCTTTGGAGTATACCAAGATATCATCAATAAATACCACCACAAAATCATCGAGATATTACTTGAAAACTCTATTCATTAGATCCATGAATACAGAGGGTGCATTAGTCAACCCCAAAGGCATTACTGTAAACTCGTAATGCCCATAACTAGTTCGAAATGATGTCTTCAGAATGACTTCCTTCTTCATACACGACTGATGGTATCCAGATCAAAGGTTAATCTTTGAAAAGTATAGAGCTCCATGCAGTTGATCAAATAAATCATCAATGCGAGGTAGGGGATACTTGTTCTTTATTGTTATGGCATTGTCTTCCCTATAGTTGATACATAACATCATTGATCCATTTTCTTATTAACAAAAAGGGTAGGGTCTCCCCATGGAGAAACACTAGGCTGAATAAATCCATTATTACTCAATTCCTCTAGTTGTTTCTTCAGTTCAACTAATTCCACAGTGGCCATTCTATAAGGGGTCTACGATATAGGGCTTGAACCATGAATTAAATCAATGGAAAACTCAATTTCTCATTCTGGAGGATGTCCAGGTAAATCTTCTAGAAACACATCAACATATTATCTCACAATAGGTACATCCTCTATTTGAAAATTCTTTTCCTCACACAAAGTTATTTCATTCTCTTCCTCCTCGATGATTGCATTTAGATGAGCTACTGGGGGTGGATCTAGGTAAGAAGTAAGGGGTGACGATTCTGCTATAAATATAAGGTGTTCCTTATCATCATCATAAAAAATAGTAACCTTTTTCTTCTTATAATAAATTTTTGTATCATGGTATGAAATCCAATCCATACCAAGGATTATATAAAATTCAATCATATGTATGAGGATGAGATCCGTAGATAAAGAACATTTATGTGCTCTAATGGGGACTGATTGACAAAACATTTTTGCAATGAAACTTCCCTTAGGAGTTTTGACCGACAAATCCATTGCTAAATAAAATTGGAAATATCTAATTTTCCTAGAAAACTGGGAAGATACGAAATAATGTGGTGATCCAGAATCAAATAAATCATTTTCTAAACTTGAGGAAACCATTAAATTACCTTCCACCATATCTTTCGGGGAATCAACCTCAGTAGTAGTGATTGCATAAGCTTAGCCTTGGTCCCTAGGCCTTTTCTGAGGTAAGTTTCCTTGATGCTTAAGACATTCATTTTCATAATGTCCCACCTCCCTACAATTGTAGCCTTAAACATTGGTAGCATCTTTATTTCCTTTACAATCACCAGCTAGATGGCCTTTCTGTCCACACTTGTAGCATACTCCTTTTCCTTTTAGACAGGCACCAGTGTGCTTCCTTCTGCAATTATCAAAAGGTGGAAATTCAATTCTTCCCTTCTCCCATGTTTCCTTATTTCCTTTCCTAGAGTGTTCAGAGGATCTCTTATTCAATTGCTTTGATTTAAATTCATAAGACTTAGAGAATTCTTTTTCTGTCTTGATAGCACACGAGACAAGATCTTCGTATGACGAGAAGGATTGTGAGACCAATGCTCGAAAGAGAAACGGTTTTATCCCATAAATTAAACGATCAATCTTACTTCTTGGGTTACGTATATAATATGAATCATACCTTACTAACCTTGTAAAGTTAGCCTTATACTTTACGACATTCTCATCCTCCATTTGTCTCAGACTCAAAAATTGCCTTTCTATTTCCGCACGATGCTCACAAAGAAATGTATTTTTCTAAGAAAATTTCTTTGAACTCCCACCATTCCATTTTTGGTACTTCCTCGTCATCCTTTGTGTTTTGAATCAAGGACCACCATTGATAAGCATCTCCACTGAGGCAGTAAACTTCTATGATAACTTTTTCCCTTTCACTACTCCCCAAAGACTGAAATATTTTCTCTAGGGAATTTATCAATTTCTCAGATACTAAGGGATTTTTAATCCCATTGAACATTTCTGGTTGTTACCTCATGAAGTGATCTTACATTAATCCTCCACGCTGCGGATCTGGGTGCTTCATACGAGTAAGGTTATTATTCATAACCTGAGTGAGTTGTCCCAGTATAGTGATTAGCTAATCAGCACCACTTGCATCACCAGATCCACTATAATTATCTTGACCAGGAGGGAAATCTCTACATGGAGTGCGTTCATTGACACAGTTTCCATTTATTCCACTAGGTTCTATTTCTAAATAATGGCATGAACTATATCAGTTTATGAATCAAAATACATAATTCTATACTAGTAAAACACTTAACATAAATTCAAATATTTATGGATATCATCCATAATCATAAAAATGTTTTCCTTGAGGAAGTATATACTCATAAACCCTTCATAAGGGTTTGTAAGGAAAATGAGAATTATCCTAAGCATATCCCCCAGGAGTGTCGTAACCAAGAGTGCAGCAAGGATCGTTGTCGTGCACCTGTCCCCATTCGATTCTAGCTCAAAGCGGTGTTTTCAAGTTTACCCCTAGGTACATCTGTGCCAGAGCCGCCTCTACCTGCTCATATCCAGACATGGATGTATTTCTCAGAAAACTCCCAAAATTTCTACAATACCAAAATTCTAGGAAGTTATTCTATACTAATCCTCAAAGTCCATCTTATGTATATGTGCTCTAATCAGATTTTATCTAAATCTAGTTTCCATGGTTTGTACAAAACTTCCTCTGATACCAACTATAACGCCCTGACCCCAGTTACCCAGAGTCGATGCATTATTACATAACATTGGCATAATCATAAGGAAATCATGTCTCGAAAGACCGATCAGTTTAGTATTATTGGAAACAAAATTCATATATAAGTTTAACTTTAAAACATGAAAAGAAATACAACACAAATATATTTCATTAGAAACATCCAAGCCTCCTAGATAATGCATACTGGTCAATCATAACTCACTTCTTCATATCTTGGGAAAATGAAACATAAGAAGGTGGTGAGATCAAATGCTCAATAAGGGAATGTAATACAGCACAAAATGACATAAATATTAATCATGACAAATAATTGAAACCACATGCCTTTACCAATAATAAACATGAATACTTTTATGGAAAGAATATGAGATGAGTAAATAATGCTATAATGAAACATAATCATGGGTATTCTACTATTCTAATGGCCACATGAACCATGAATATTATTTCCATAATGAGGGAATGTATAATGCCTGACATTCTGAAAATTTTTGTCATGGCCTCTGCCAAGATGTCTAAAAATGATTAAGGCCTCGGCCAAAACCATATATCAAATTGGGAAAGGGCCTTGGCTAATTTCGCATCTAGTTGTCTCATGAGACCTACCGATGCATCGAGGAGCTATAGCGGGCTCCACCCGTCACTTACTAAGTCTAATACATTCCTCATAGGAAAAGGTTTAAACATATCACAAACATTCTTATTAAAACTAGCATAAGAAATCTCTATAATTTAACCATAAATCATGAATGGTATAAAAATATCACATCCACAGGTAAAAATATCAGATAACCTTCAATACAACATGGAACTTTTGTATCATAATAAATATACTCCAAATAATATTAAAATCCATCAAAGGATGTTGACATAGATGAAATCAAAACTCTTTTTTGAGAAATATCTATTTCTATTTTGAAATAATTTAAGAGTCACATAATTCTAAAATAAAACATTTACTTTGAAAATATTCTTATAAGATTGTAAGGGATGCTTCAATGAGTTTATAATGGTAGAAAATAGCCTCACCCACCATATAAGTTAAAAAACATTCTTACCTTAATTTTTTAAAAAAAAGGTTAAAAAGGACCTTGTTTGGAAAACGATAGTAAGATTCCATTATAAAATTCTTATAAAAAGTCAACAAGAGTATAAATGGCTTTAATAAAATGTCTGTAAAATAGTAAGAATGATTTGAAATACATTTTTGAGAAACATGGATGTGGATGATAAAGAAGTCCCAGTAGATAATTACATATAAACAACCTCGGACAATGAAGAGATTGTGAAATAAACCCTTACATTCTACATTTACATGGTAAAGGGTAGGTTCACCTCCTGTATAATGGTGAAATAATTGTTATCAAATTATACAAGATTCATTTAAATTAATATTATATCATATATGATCTTTTAACATATCTTGGTTAATAATATCTTAGTACTATGGTTGTTTCAGGTGTTAACTTACTCATTTTCGTTTATATGTTTTCTTACATAAGACATGTTTTTTATGGATAGGTTGTATATTATTCATATTCAGAATTATATCAAGTCCTTAAACATTATTTTTATTGTTAAATGGGAATTAGTATTGAATCGATACGATGTGGAATGAATCTCATTGCATTCGTGGAGACGGTAATCCGTACGTATGCACGAGCGACAATATCATTCTTTTGATATTAAAATAATATATAATTGGATGATATATCGTATATAAATAATAATTATCATGTTATATTTATTATTTACATGAGTTAAACATCATTATTATACCCATCCAAATAATAATTTATTGAATAACTAGTACACCACGACGTGGAGACGGTAAGCCGTACGTACACACGTATGGTGACATGTCATTCAAAGGATGGATAGAATAATGAATATGGTTGTACCATATTTATAATAACATAACAGTATATATAATAAACATGAGTTATTATTTTAGAATGAAAATAACAATGAAAGAAGAAGTTGAAGAAGAAAGGAACTTGAAAGAGGGTGGTGAAAACATTACCTCTTCTTTGGGTTCTTCCTTTTGATTTGGTCAAAAGGGCTCCTTATGTTGGATTTATGATCAAACTAAGGACTCTAGGTTGATGTGAGTGAATTTGGGAGAGTATTTGGATAGGGTTTGGCCGATACAAAAGGCTTCTAATGTGTGAATTAGTGGGAAGGGGGAGTGCCGTTTTATATGAGGGGTGAGGGGATCCTTTGGAAAAGCTAGAAATATTATTTTATAATAAATTCATATTTGGTATCTAATGGATAAAAATTGGATTATTTAAAGTTTAAGTTGGGTATGGGTTGAAATACTTTCAACCAATATATTTTGGACAGGTTTGTGTCACTATATTAACCTTATCATTAATATTTAACTCTTAGATAAATAGTTTGTCATTTACCATGTCTCTTTGTATTTTTATATTATATAGTTAATAAACTTACTATATATTTCCAACCAATCCCAAGTGGTCCATTAATGATACACCTATAATTATATAAGTCTCTTGGAAGAACCTTATATTTTTAAGAATTGAATATCAATTAATAATGAAATATTTGTTTTAAAAACTCTTTTATGTCAATTTTGTCACTATTTGGTATTTGATTTTTGGGAAACTCATAACAGAATTATTTCTTCTAAAAAAATAATTAAATAAATACTAACATGTCATATTAACATATAAAATTATTTTAATTTATAAAAAGTCTCAAATTACATTGATTTGGATATTTATAAAATCAATTATTTTAATATTTCATTAATTAGGTAATTACTGCATCACCATTGTGTCATAAATAAATTAAATTATCTAGAGTCTAAAAATTATAAATAAAATACCATTATATAGGAAATATATTTATATTTCTAATTAATATTTATAATCTAATTTATCTTATGTATAACCGTATATTAAAAATGTTTTAGTTATTAAACATTGATTTTTACTCTTTTAACTCTTCTTTGAATTAAATAATAATCAATGTCCTAATCTAATCCAAGTGGATCTAAATGATAATATTTTATTCCCAAGGTTGTTTTTGGTCGAGATACACTGGTATAATATAATTATGACATGTGTTAGGGTAATATTAATATCATTTTTACCCTTAATTACCCTATTTACTTTTAACCATGGTAAATAAAAGAAAAAAGTTAATATTCACCAAAAATTATTTTTATCATATTGAAACACATTTTACTCCTTGATATTAAATGTGTCTCTCGGATTTTCGAAATTCCACTCACAGAAGCGGTATAATTATGTTTTATGGGAATTTCCAAATTCTCCTAGGAGGTGGGTAAAAGACGGTGAAAAGTTCAATAAAATTTTTATATATCTAAAATTATTCTAAACTAAATCCAATGAATTACATTGAGAATATATAGGTATTATGTATCTATTTTTACCTAAATTAAATTTAAATAAAATAAATAATTATTTAAGTAAAAATTCAGTTTTAAACTACAACTCAGTGTTTTTTCACTATTCAGAAAAAATTGAAAGTTTTCAGAAAAATACCAAAAATTTCACCCTAGGCTAATTTTGGTATTCAGAATCCAAAAATGGAGTCCATTGTGAAAGATAAAATTTATAAAATTTCAAAAAGCGGGTATTACTATTCATAACGACTGGTTTTATTGGTTGTGATGTGTGTTAGAACTCGAAGTCGTGTACAACACACGCTATTGTATTTTTCAAAGAGAAGCATACTGTGGAAGCTTGGGGTGTTACATAAAGAGACCAAAAAACCCAATATATATATATATATATAAATTGATCTTAATATCGTTTACACAAGAATATAAAAAATTGAAAAAATATCACAACATGACCAACCATACCTGATGGTCACACTATCACCTTGTTACCCCGCAGGTCCCTCTCCAACACAAAGATCAGCTACCGCCCAAGGTGAAAAAACTCACGCTTGAACCTGCACAAGCTTTCATGATCCAACCACCTAGGATCAACCATTTAACAGGGTCTCTAAGAGGAAAAATTACAACCCAAAATAGTCCATCCTCACATCAAAAGGGGATAAAATGTAACCATCATTCATTTTCATCTATTATTGTAACCCTACCTCGGGAGTCATGTAACTTACCCAACTAAATCCCCTTATCATAGAAATTTCTCAAAAAATTCCCATCGAAATGTATCACACTCCATTAAAATCCAACCACATAAACTCAAACACTATGATTACCTTTGTAAGGCTATGATTATGTTAAAAAAATACACCTTCTATGAATGTTTAACAATATACCACTCACTCAGCACATGGAAGATGAGTTTCCTATTCAACCCCTCACAATAATGCTCAATAGTTCTAGTTTCTGACTAGGCATACCCAACAAGAATGAATCCCAAAATTACTATACTATACCACCTTACCTGACTATATTGAGACATATACCATCAATCATAACCTCAAACACCTAAATCACTGACCATACTCACTATATATCGATCTCATCTATTCAGAAGTATCCCATTCGATACATTCTTTCCAATCATCCTAGAGCATATCACTCATTACAAGGACAACTATGTGATCACCATCCACCATAGTAATCACCTTAAAAAACTACCTACACATGATCTACTTATTCTTGATCTAACCACCTAGGATCAACCATCTAATATGGTCATGCATTTATCTGATCTCGCCTTTTAAAATCTGGATGGAGCCCATAACATCAGTCTAGATATCTATATCCACATTAAACAAGGCATCTAATCACCTATCCCAAGTATTTTTTATCACTTTTTATAATAAATCTCAACATAAAACATCTATAATGCTTATCGTCTATAGTCAATCCATGATTTTGTGTAATACAATCTCTTCATTATCCTCATACATCACATATATCTCCAACAATAGTAAGAAAACATCCTGCTACTTAGTCATAGTACTATGTCACTAATATACAGGACCATATCTCAAATATCATCAGGTGAATCATATACTAGAAAGCCCCATTTAGGTTTCTCATTCACATGTACATATATCAAACACCCCATAATCAATCTAATGACCCAGTCAAGGTCTATCCTAACCTCACATTCCTACACATTAGGGGAAAAGAAATGGAATGAAAACATCTTTACAGTTTTATCAATCCCTAAATTGTAAGGATCTCACATAAAGGTGGGATTTTAGTCTACCTTACTCACTCTTGAATTTGGAATAAATGAATGATTGTTACCAAAAATCACATCATATCACAGTTCCTAACCTCATAATTCAATCCCAAGATAAAACTTATATAACATCCAAATATCATATACACCCCAAATCTTGAAGGTCTCACAATCCAGGATCTCTCTCTATACCCATATACTGATATTTCAAGATCAAGTCATCTACAAATAACACCCACATCCGAACAAATTTATATTGAATCCTTTAATACTAGAGTTCAAGGAATGTGATAATAAGTATAACACCCCACTATTATCTACATCACATATAACATGAATCTTATAACTCTTGTTCTAAAACTTATAGTAACCAAAGCTTTACATAAAAGGATATTAAATCAATTTTTTATGAATATTCATTACATTATATAAACTCCTTCCCGAGGACTGTATTAGTTTAGTCTCTTGGAAACTTAGAAATATAATCTCCTGTCTTGGTAAAAGATATTCAACATCTCCCTTAATGTAATTCCCCATTATTAATCCTATATAAAACCTTTTTTCATAACCTAGGGAATGGAATCATAAGAAAGAAGTGATCTCAGATACATAGTAAGGGTAAATAAGAGAGATACATAAGTATAACATGAATATAAGGGTATAGGAATATGATCATAACATTTGAAAACAATTCCTAGCAGATCAAAGATCATAATCATAAGTCAGGACATAAATATTGTAAATTAATAATTAAGGATTCATAATGGAATAAAATAACATGAGGTATAAGATAACAACGTTGGCATAAGACTTGAATTTTTAGAATACACATTCTCTTATAACATTACAAACATGTGTAAATAGAATCATGTCCACTCAATAAGTTAAAGACAAGAAATTAGTCCCTATCATAAACTTATAGTCATGCAACTAGATCCATGAATAAGATTGTGAACATTTAATCATGTTAACATATAAAATTTTGAACATGTAATCTTGTTCATGTATATCATTGAGAACATTTAATTAGGTTCATTCATAGGTGCATACACCTATTAAGCCGGACACACCACTATCCAATGTGGCAGCCCTTTCCTCATAGTGGACTTTGTTATACCTTCTTCCCATAGTGGATCAAGACCATTGTACTGTTTTACATAATTATAAATTAATATATAAACTTATACAAATGAATTAGAGGGAGCTACAGGTCCCAACCATTATATAATGAAATCATCCATATGTGTGACACAAGATAATAAAACATTAATCATATCATGACCCAAAAAAAGAGACATGTTTCCTAAACATCATTTTAATAACCCATGAAATGAAAAGGATATAATAAACATTTCATAACATAATATCCTATTTAAAATATAAAAGTTTCATAGTCATTTTATAGAATTAACTATGAAAGGGAGTGGGTTTCATAAGCTTTTTATCATGGTATAACCAATAGAAGAGAAATTTGTTTCATAAAAAACTTTTCATCATAAATCAAAATCATTAAAATAAATAATAAGAATGGTTTCCTTGTATCATATCCATATTAAATCATAAAATATATCAAATGATGTCATCTTAAATGGAGAATTACTTTGAAAGATCACATGGGGCATTTCTTAAGGAAAATAACTGTTATTTAAAAATAACTTTGTAGACATAAAACACGTTCAAAATCATTTTATTCATTTTTTTTTGAAACATTTTGAAGAAATATTTAAGAAAAATTTAATACATCTCTAGAGGAAAATATCCTTTCTACTTTTAAAATTTTCATTTAAATGATAAATCATTTGGAAATCATTTTTCTTTGAAAATAACCATGAAAAATGATAAAAAAAGATTTTAAAATCATTTAAAAGGCATTTTGAATATAAAGATTATTTGAAATCATTTTTTTTTGAAAATAACCATTTAAAACATATAAAGGAATAATTGAAAATCATTTAAAACACTTTTTAAAGATAAACCCATTTTGAAATCCTTTTCTTTCAATATAAAATTTGAAAACATATAAATAAATTTATTAAAATCATTTAATAGTATTAAAAAAATTTCAAAATACTTTTACTAGAAATTGATATTAAAAGATCATTTAAAAACATTTTTTTAAGAAAGCATGGTTTTGGAAGAAAATCGATTTCCGGGCAAAGGAAGAAATATGGTTGGATTTTCTTAAAAACGTTTTATTAATCATTTTAAGTACCAAAGTGTAAGAAAATGGTATCATTAATTTAATATATCATGCATAATCCAATTGAATGAAAATTCATGATAATTCTAGAGAAATTGATCATATTATTTCATCAATGCAGGAAGAATCATAGATAATCTCGATAAATAAGGAGATTGTAACCAAAAATATTACCAATTTAGTAACTTTGAATCAAAATCCCTGAGAAAGAATAAAATTAAATGAATCTTAAAATATCATGAAAATAATTAGATTCAAGATATAACATGTCGAAGGGGAAGTAGATACACCTCGTGAAAGAATATAGGTGCATAACATAACATGTTTCTCAAAGGTGGTAAATTGAGAAAAAATTCCATTACTGATTTGGTAACTACTGAACCATTAAACACATGAATAATATATCATAAAATTAATTTGTCAATATAATTAAATTTTATTATAATAATCATAAAATATATTCATGAGAATTACGTAGATCACATATATAAAGGAGGTAGTGAATATAATATGTGTACTACAAAAGTAAAAAAGTCAAACGTAAATCCATTCCTACTTGAGTAGATTTTAAATCATTATTCTCGTGAAAGGATAATATCAATTGAAACATTGAATATCATTAAATGAATTAAATTAATTATACAAAATTTCATTGGTATGTATATACAAAATACAAAATAATGGAGTAGTGAATATGTTATAAGTCTCGTAGAAAAAAAGTGAGACTATAAATACCCTTATCTTAAGTCTAGAGTTTCTTTATACATTTTTAAAAATACTGTATAATAAATTTAAGTTTATTATATATCTATAATAGAAACATATTCATATTTATCTAATGATATATTATTTTCATATGAATTTCTATTACCACTTTATTAACAATCCCATGTTAATGTTACGTTTCGGGTAATGATAACTTTGTTTTTTTCATAAGTTTTGAATTTCTATTTTTTCCTTTTACATTAGATATGATTTAATATTTTTTACAATTTATATCATGATATTAATATCATTTATATTAATTATATTATTATTTAGATTAACCCATAAAATTTATTTATAGGAAACGAAATACATCATTCAGGGAGATGGTAGGCTGTATGTACGCCTAAACGTTGTATTCATTTTCTTATCATATTGAAAGAAATAAAGTAAAGTAAAGTAAATATATATATATATATAATTATTAAAATATAATTATTATTTAATATATATGATATATTTTTATAAAAATCATCTTTAATACATTCCATGTCAAGAATGAACGAATCACATTGCTTTGAGGAGATGGTAGTCCACACGTCCACAAATGATGTTATCATATTCCCACAAAAATTGAAAGTATGAAGGTATATGTTATATAATAATTAAATAAGCATAATTACATAATAAATATCATATATATAATCTAATAAAATCATTTACATCATTATTATCAACCTAAATAGGTTGTAATAGAAGAATTCATGGCATTAGTTCGGGAGGCGGTAGTCCACCGTACACATGAGTGTTGATTTGTTTATCCCATTTGTTGGAATTGGGTGAATTTGTTGGTGTTACCCCTAAAATAAACAAATATTAGTGTATTTAAGATACATAGGTTATTATATAATCATTATATATGAATAATTGGAGGGATTGTGGAAGGGAACAAAACAAAAAATGTATGTTGATGAACGTTACCTCTTCTTTCAGTATATCCTTTTGGTTTACACCAAAAGACATCCATGGTTGGATTCGTTCCAAATTTGAGGATTATAGTATGAAGGGGGGGGGGGATTTTTAGTTTATTTTGATAGTTTTTAATGATCCAATGGTCTTGATAGCTTTTATTAGAGGGGGAGAGGTGGTGACCTTTTATAAGGGAGGTGAGTGACAAACTTGTAAATACAAAAAAGGGTAACACTATTGGGAGATCTCCCTTACATCATCTTCCTATGGTAATAATTTTAATTTAATAAAAATGGGTATATGGTCTAAATATTTCCATTCAATAGGTTTTGGAAAATTTTATAGTTCATTTATTCCGTTAGTGTAATGTTTAGTCCCTTAGTAAACTAGTTTTTCTCTTAATCACCATGATCAATTCTAACTATTTCACTAATCATTTTGGTAAAAAATTAATTTGTACTTATTATATATAATTAAATATTCAGATTCCAAATATTGAAACCATTTTTCCATATTCAAATCACAGAATGGGAATAAATTAATTTTAAATTAATTTGGTAGATGGGATGAGACAATGAGTTTTTAATGTGAAAATGTTCAAAAATTTAATAATTTTTTATATTAAATTTTAATATGAAATTGATTAAAATGAGCTATGTTGTTTTAATATATGTATAATTGAAATAATTATACTTTAAAACCAATTTATATTATAATTTATCTTTATAAATAAATTTGATGAAAATTTAATTTTAAATTAATTTTCAGTATTTTTAACTACTCATAAAAATGTAACTTGTTAGAAAAATACCAAACAAATCACCCTAAGATAATTTTAAATTTATTATTTCAAAAATAAAGTTTAAATTTTAAAATATAACTTAAACAATGTCATAAATTAGTTTTACATTAAGTGATCCACTAAAAGGCAGTAAACCGACATTTTAGGAAAATACTATTTATAAGCATTAAATTGGATTTATTGTTATCACTTGTCGAGAAAACACATAGGATTAGTTTTAAATAATTTTTTTATATAATATATATTTATTTAATTAAAATCATTCCTAAATTTTTTTATAATTAATTTATTGAGGTAATACTTGTTTTAAAAAAATTGTTTTCCAGAAAATTGTTTCATATATTTTTAAATGGGTTTTATTTTCATTTCTAGTTAATTATTCACCAAATAATTCATATTTTGTATAATTATAAAAAATATTTTCATAATTCTGTAAATCCTTTTCATACCCATCATTCTAATGGTTAGGTGATAAATATAATTTTTTAATAATGTGTGACATTTCGTTTAAACTCCGTGTTGCGTGTAACACAAGCTGAGCTCAGTGTTGTGTGTACCGAAATATAAACTTGGTATTATGTGTAATATAAGAAAAAAATTAGAATTTATTATACCTAAAGGTAAACTTAGTGTTGTGTGTAGTTTAATATAGAATTAGTTTTTCATATAAATCAAGGTAAGCATGGTGTAGTGCGCAATGCAAGCCATCAAATAATTTTAATTTATTTGAAACAAATAATTCATAAAAACTCAGGGTGTTACATCACTAGACCCATATACCCATACATGGAGTCAACAACATATTTACACAAGGTTCACACCATACACATACTTTCCATATTACCACACTTTTCCATTTTTCTATTAATTTATTTTTTATAATCAAGGCCCAACTAAACAAAATGTCTATTACAAGTTATACAAGTAAACACTTTATTTGTTTTAATTGGAATTTTATTAATATGAGTCCAGATAATAAAAAATATAAGTGATCACTTAATACACTTTTATCCATTTATAATATTATTTAATTAATATTAAAAAATATATTTATATGGGAAAACATTGTATAAATTGCTATTAACACAATAAATAATTGAACACTTTCTTATTTAGAGAAACCAAGTACATGAAATCATAAAAATGGCGTAGGAATCTAAAATTTATGTTATGATACATGAAGGGACTCCATCTTTCCATTTTAACCAAGATATAAAATCTGATAAATTCTAAATCAAATATTTTGGGTATCACACAAGGTGAAATGTGTCAACTATAAATGACAAAGGCATAAAAAATAATATTATCAACTGTAACATATATGTTTACTCAGAGATAGGTTAGATACTCTAAGGATCAAGTTCCCTATGAAGTCATTAAATTTTCCTACTCCTATGTACCTTACCCAAGCATTCATATAAAAATATGGGGCTCTCATAAATTTATGTGACTATATTGTAAGAGTTAGTTACCTATAACTAAATTATGTTTACTTTATGATAACATAAATGCATTGTTTTTAATATTAATAAACCCCTCATCACATCATTATTTTTCTTTTTTATAACCTAGTATGTGATAATTTCCCAACAGTAGTTGTCACACTGAAAGGTCATAGTAGTGCCTTGATATGACGGTAACCTTAAAATACCGTGATAGTATTCCAAAATATATTCTCTATAACTAGATGAAATAAAACGCGGGACAAAAATAATATAGGATATTAGGGGTCGAGGCTCATAGGAGTTTTAGGAACTATATCAGAGTGTACGCCGTCTGTAATATCCTATGTAGAACATTATTAGTATGAGACATACCAGTAGAAAATACACATTTATATGTGTCATTGAATTTTACTATATGATAATGTGTATATTGACCATTATACTTTAATATAATTAAGAATGAGTATTATACAACACGCACTTTGATGGGTTGATGAAAACTGTGATGACATATGTTCGCCGTGAGGTAAGATACATTGAGTGCATCACAAATAATATTTTAGTAATGAATAATGTGAGAAAGGATTTTCCCCTTATGTTCTTTAGAATTAGATGATATATCAGGACCATTTCTGGAAATTATATATCCTAAATAAATCCATGGACATTGTGTTATATAGAAAAGTTCAATTTTTAGATAGTCAAAGAATGTGACAACAAGCATATAGGATGATAGTAGCAAAATGTAGTTTGTTTGATTAGATATATCAATATAAATGGATTATATCACATGGTATGTTTCCATATATGTTTTTATATCATTGATATAATAAATTATTTCACTATGTATTCCTTGGAATGTTTCTAGATGATAACATTGGACTTTAGACTTCTTCACTTAATCCAACTGAGAAAGAGGCCTAGAGGGTCACACACTAGGTGTATATAGAACCTTAGTTAAATAATAATAATATATATTATTTATGACGTTGAATAAATATTTTTCACATATATGGTTTAATAAATATTCATGATTTACTGGTTGTATATATATTTTCTACAAATTATTCAGGAGAATATTTTGTGACCTGAATATTTTATAATTATTTGTTTTCAATTTAGTGAATATAATATTTATTTATTTATAAATAAATAATGGAGTGATATTTATTTATTTAATAAATATACATCATTCAAGGTTTGATAAATAATGTTGAGGAATGGAGAACAAAGTTTAAAGGTCAACCGAAAAATAATATTTATCGAATAAATAATATTTAATTTAATTAAAACAATTTATGCAGGTCAATAAATAATAATAATATTATTGATAATATAGATATGGGGTTTCATAGTTATTAAGAAAAACAAAAAGGGAACAAATGAAATTATTATTTTTTAACCCTATAGATATAAAAAATAGTTTTATTATTTGTCCATCAGTGCCAATTCATTTTTTATGCATGATGACACTTGCAGAGAGTCCTCTACAATCCATAGAGAGCACCCTCTCCTAGAATTCTCTAAAGAAGAGAGAGAAATCCTCCTCCTCCACCACTATCATGTGTAGAGAGATTGAAGGGAACCCTTCATTTAAGAGATTCTTGGGGTAATTAAAGGTGAATGATGCATGAATTGGGATCTGTCGTGCTAGTTCCTAGAGATTCCCATTATGATGTTCAGAGGTTCTTAGGAACCACGTGGACCACTACAGAAGGGAATCTATTATTGATCCCTGTAACACAATGAAATTACAATGTAGATATTTTTTCATATTCATTAGTTAAGAAATAATTCTTCACACGACAATTTATTAATTAAATAAATAAATTATAAATAATATGTGATGATCCTATTCTTTGGTTCCAGAGTTTTCTTTCATAGATATTATTTGATCTAATTATGTTGATCTTGGAATTTATCATCACATAAATCTTATATTAATCATTGATTAAGACTAAAATATGAGTTGGGAATTTCTGACCTAACACATTCACTAAAGTAGGAACTTTTAAGTGGCATCACATGAGTCACATAATTATATATAATTATTTTAAGATAGTTGATTTATTTACACATTTTTTATTAGTTTAAAATTATTTTTTAATAATTATTTAATCCAAATTGATATATCTCCTTTCTTCCTATTTTTTATTACTAATATAACAAAATAGATTAATTTAATGAATGAAATACATATGAATAATTCATCTGGATGTATTTAGGAATTTGGACGATTAACATAGAAGTAGATGTCGTGTACCCTGTTGGTACACATAATGTACACATGTTTAATGAAAAAAGAATTAATTCAGAATTAATTCAGGACAAGTTAATTTATTACATGCGATGAATTTAATTACACACCACATGTTAGTCGACCAATCCTAGCACATGATTATCTAGAGTATACACCATGTAACTTCCATAAAGGATGTGTAATCTTGTAGTCACAGATGAGCCAGGTATCTTATTATATGACCTATAAGATTGGTGATCATGTAACTCAGAGGCGACATGCCATGTGTCCCATCTACACACCGTGCACTTAAATATTTTCTATGGCACAATTACATGCTGAGTCCCTAGGCATGTGTTATAGAAAGATGGTGAGAATAATAATCTAATTGTAGCTGGAATGTACTCCTTATGTACTTTTACGAAATTACATAGAATTAAATATAAATTTATAATAATATTTAAAGCATATTAAAATGTGTTTCATGTGGTCATTAAGTGGATTATATATTCCATTTAAGACAAAAACAACACAAATACCCTCACAAAATGATACCTGACCCAAATCATCACATAACTGAAGGTAATTCATGAATCCCATAGAATATTGAATACCACCCGAGCATCAAAACAACTTAAGGGGACAATATTTCTCAAAATAGAGTATAAAACATGGCCTACATGTACAAAAGAAGAGAGAAACAATTGAAAAGATAATAGTAAGAATATACCATTATAAGAAGGAAACAATAAAAGAAAAAAACTCAAAGTATATTACAATCTAAAACTTACAAGTACAATTGAAAAGGACATCTAAATATAAAATAGATACTCTATATGATATCATAGAAAAACTCCCAACATGTCACCACTAGCTACATATAAATAGTTAATAGAAACCTCCCCCCATCACTACATCACCTTGACTTTCCCTGCATCAAAAGACAAAAGAAGGTTTATGCACAACCGAATGGGTGTTCATGGTGGGAGATAAACCTGATTAGTAGGATCCCACATAGCTATTATATATCAACTCTTTGTACAGTAATCCAAAAATTCTCAACTTTAAAGAAAATAAGGCAAGACAAACAGTTAAATGATTTTAATATATAAATAATGGTAAATCATTTCCCTTTTTCCACAGTTCTGGATAATCTAGGTAAAACAATTTAAAAGAATATCACATACATAAAATTAGTAAAAACAAATCATGTATGAAATATCATATAAAATCTAAATCATTTCAAACCAAAATTATAGGTAACATTATGCTAAGGATCACTATATGTAACACCCAGAGTTTTTATAGACCTTTTTTACTAATAAATTAAATTTTCAATTAAATTTTTCAATGTACTAAGTCAAAAATTTCATTCACAAAACACAAAATTTTTATATGTTTTACAAAAAACCAAATTTTCATACATTTTATGCAACACAAACTTTTCAGACATTAAACATAACACCGATTTTGAATACGATACACACATCACTGAGTTTCTACAAAACATATCTCTTTTTTATATAATTATTTTAAAATGATAATTATAACCTAGCCGTTAAATTTGGTGATATTAATATTAAAAACTACTTTTAAAATATTTTTTATTATTGTATTATATAAATAAAACATATTTATAATG
The DNA here is from genome assembly GCA_963277665.1 of Viscum album. NCBI lineage: Eukaryota > Viridiplantae > Streptophyta > Magnoliopsida > Santalales > Viscaceae > Viscum > Viscum album. The sequence goes on along the minus strand of OY728140.1, from coordinate 52,877,167 downwards.
AAAGATATAATTTTTGGTATATTCTTTATATGCTTAAAAACATTATTTTCTTAAATAAACTACATCTCTTGTCTTTCTTTGATAAAACAATAAAATTAATTTTATAAATATTTATAAATTTAAATTTATAAAATAATTTTTTTAATTTATAATTCCAAAATTATCTTATGTATAAATTTAGTGATTTTTCGAAGAAACTTCATTTTGTGATGAATAGTGAAAAATACTGAATTTTAATACAAAACTATTTTTTCATATAATTTGGTTTTAAGGTTGAATTATATTTTTAATTGGTTTAAAAGATTAGTAATATAATATTTTTATAAAATAATACAATTTAGGTCATTGGAACTGATTTTATATTGAAATTTTATATAAAACCTTAGCAATCATTTGATCATTTCTACTTTAAAAAATCGTAGTGTCATCCAGTCAATGGGATTAATTTTAAATTAATTTCATCCAATTAAGTGATTGCAATTTTAAAAAATGGATTCTATATTTCTAATAATCATATATTATAATTTCATATATTTTTAACTTAGTTTTTTAATATAATGATTAGTGAATGTAATTAAAATTAATTACATCGATTATGGAAAAATTAAGCTTAACTAAAAATTAAACATTACATTTAAGTAAAAAAATGACCTCAAAACATATAAAAGAGAAATTATATGGTTGTATATCGACCCTATACTCCATTTTATTTAATTTTTATAATTTTTGGATCCACCGAAAACATGAAAAACGTGGGTGGAATACTCTCTTCAAATATTCACAAGAGCGTCACTCATCTCCACTATAAAAGGCCACCTCTCCTCCCACTTCCTCACACATATCAATCCATTTTTATTCCCCAAAATCTTCTCAAATAATATTCCATCATTACTAACTTACTCTAATAATAATTAACTTGTGGATAAATTAATCTAAGGAAGCCTTTTGAGACAAACCAATATGAGTTACCCGATTAAGAGGAAATGTATCCTCTGAAGATCCTTTCTTCTATTTTATTTGTCCACACATCCAATATCTTTATTCCATGTTTTTTATAACAAAAATATTTTCCTAAATATACAAGGATATTTTTATCCTATGGTTTTTAACTTCAATTACACACACTTCCATCTAATGGGTAACGATCATACTGTTTACGTGTACGACGAACTACCCCCTCACTAAAAGATGATTGTTCATTTCTCTTTTTCGGCCTCTCCTGGTGGAAATTATGATGGAAAATATATTTATATCAATAATATATTATATTTATTATGTATTTAATCTTATTTATTACTTTTAAAACACATATTTTTTTACATTACATTTTGTGTAAATACAATAAGTTCATTTGAGGAATTGTGGACTACCACCCCCTCAAATCAGTGTGATTCGTTCACACCCTACATAGAATGTATTAAGGATGGCTTTAGTGAACTTATATTATATATATATATATAATTCTAATTCTAATTTAATTATATTATATATACATAAATACATATATGTCATTTTCTTTCCTTCTTTCCTTACGTTGATAAAAATAGAAACAACGTTCATGAAATAATATGAGTTAACGTCTCCAAGAATGGTTTATTTAATTTCATACTTCTATATTCTATAGAATATTATAATATCAATATACTGAATATCAATATTTATATCATTTTTTAAATTATGGAATCATGATATAAGTATAATTACCATTGATATAACAAATTAAGACACATGCAAAGAACAAATCAGATATTACCTGAAGTAAAACCTTAACATAGGATTGTTAAAAAGAGGGTAATATAAGGTCATAATGAAACCATATATGGTATTATATATATGTTTATTAATATTTATAATATTTATAATACATTTATACGTATTTTACTGGTTTTTTGAATGAATACAATGATAGTCAAGACACAAGGTAAGAGGATTTCATCTCACTTCTTTATTTATGTGAGATACATGATTTATTCACCACTCCATCCTTTTTTGGGGGTGTATAAATACCATGTTTGTATTAAATTATTATTATTATTATTATTATGTTATTGGGTATTTAAATATCCATTATGATCTTTATTTCTTGGGGTTTATGTTTCAAAATTTACAAAATCGGTAAAATAGTTTTATCTCAATTTTCCTTCATTGAGACTCATGTTTTATTAGGCACCTAAATTATTTTCAAGGTGTAAATACTTACATATTCCATGATATATCACCAATATCATTATTTTAATTATATATTAAGATTAATTTGATTTTCTTCTCTTACATGTAGATTTTGATCACAAGTAACCAAGTGGTTATAGTTTATTGAAACAATCTCACCGCTTTTCAAGATTGTTAATTATTATCTTTATTTCATGAAATATTATGGTCTCTATCTCAAGAACACTAACAAGTTTCATTATTATATATTTATTTATTATATATCCATGTATTAATACAATTTTCATCCTTTTTTAATTATGTTAATTAAGAAAAATATTTATGAAAATTGTGACAGTATCTCGCTCTTCATACAGAAACCTGTTTTATTGTAAAACCCATGTTTTAAAAAATGTTTTTAAATGATAATTGAATATAATTTTCAAGGAAAATGATTTAAATAATTTTTTATTATTTAAAAATATTCATTTATAATTTTTAAAATAAATTTTCAAAGAAAAAGGTGTTCAAAAGCTTTTATGATTTAAAAGGAATTTTTTAGGGCAGAACGAATATTTTCCTCAAGAAATGTTTTCTAAAAATATATTTCAAAATCATTTCCCATATAATATAATATCTATTAGTTTTAATCATTAATTTATAGGGAAATTATTCAATGTTTCCATTAATATTATTTCTCAAAATTTATTATCTTTTGATGTCATCATATTGATGAAACTTTTTTCACTTTCTTTGGTTATATGATTTTGAAATTTGCTTCTTTTCACAGTTTATGTTTATGATGAAATGATTATGAAACCTATATTATTCCATAGATTATGATATCATTTTTATGATTTTATTGAAAATGTATGTATGATTTCATTATGGGAGGGGTGGGGACTATATCTTTTTATAATGCATTTGGTAAAGATTTATATCTCATGCGATAGACTAAGATGCTCTTGGGTGTAAAAATTGACAAATAAGATGGCCATGTAAGTTAACCATGACTACCAATATGGTATGAGGAGTAAAATCATGCTACTAAGAAGGACATGGGAGTGAACCATGACTACCAAGATAGTATGGGGAGTGAACCCATACTACCAATATGCTCTTAGAAGTGATGTTTTGGATACTATAGAAATCATATTATATGATTATGTGTCTACCAAAATTCCATGTTTTATTACTATGTTATGATTTTACGACTGATGTTATTTATTTCCTTTTAATTCGTTTCTTATGAACATCCAATATTTATACCATGATTCATGTATGGGATATTTGATATGTTGGGTATGATTCTATTTTCATGATCACATTCTCATGACATTATATACATTATTATGCCTACATATCTTCCTTATTTACCTTTACTAAGCATTTGAGATAACCCACTTTTATATTTCCTTCCCTAGGTTATGAAGATATGTATTATATTTAATGTGACTATGAAGGATTGTAGTCAATAATAACCTAGTGGGAGATATATAGCTCACTCATGTATCATTGTTTATGTTTCAATGCTTCCAAAGGCATTAAACTAGTTTGTTCTTTGGGAATATATTTTTATAATGTTTTAAGTATTCTTAAAATGTTATGTAATGTTAATTCATGTCAATACTAGGTTTTTATACTATTGGATAGGATATCGAGAATACTCATAACCAAAACTAGAAAATTGATCAAATCCAGTCTATAGACATATGAATCAAATCTAGAGAGTAGTAGACACCACAAAAAGTGAACCTACCAACAAGTCTTACATGTTCCTAGAATAGTGGGACTTGGGAGTAGAGGAACACCCCAGGAGTAAACCCCTGACAGTATCAACAGATGAGGTCTATTATAACACCTTCCACCTAAGTACCAATTGTTTCCCATGGGATTAATTTTCCAAACCTTTTCAAGAAAATAATTATTTGAAATCACTTTAATAAATCCTTTTCCAAATGCTGGGAAAATAAATTTTAATTTACTAAAACATGGGGAAATCCACCTATTCTAGAAAAACTTTTTCCACAGACAAAATTAAATCATGCCAATTCATTTACAAAATAATTTATATAAACCAGAGCAATATAGTTCATCTAATATAGGCTATAAATGGAAACACCTAACTCAAAATCATGAAGAACATGCTCGCAATGGGATCCCCCAATATCGAAGAATGAAAAGACAACAATTGAGGATCTAGAATAAATATTTACTTCTTATAATTAATTCAATACGAAAAATAGTCAGTGAAGAATATAACATGAAATATACCTCAAGAAACTCACTAACCACACCAAAACCAACCAAAAGGTCAATATTTTGAGGATGATAAAATAATAGATCTATAAAGGATCATGATAATCAACACCACAATACTAATAGATATTCAAACATAACACAACGATGATACTATGACCAATGTTATTGAATAAGAAAAATGCTAACTTTACTACAGAGATGCAGGATAACCACAATGAATATCAATCAATGAACTAAACAATATATAAGGAGAAAAGATCCCCAAAATCACATAAGATATATCCTAGGTTTTGAGAGAAAAGATTGTTGTCGAATGAAAATAAAATCATACATATTGTTTGGTTAAAACCAAAAATACTAAATCATTAATGACATGAAACCCTTTCATGATGTGAATTCGATGATTGAAAAAATATGCTAAAAACACTTTTCCATAGATTAAAAATAAATTTGATTGAACTTTACACAATGTGAAATAGTTTTAAGGTATGTAAAATTTTCACTCTCTGAACTAGTTCAAAACATCAACCCAACGATAAATTCACATTGTGCAACACTTTCATGGAATAAAAGAGTCCATCAAGATGATCTTGAAGAAACACTTAAATATTACTCATGTCAACCAAGACCCAAATGGAAATATTCCTAAGCATATTTCACATTTATATCCGATATCTATTAATTATAAAAAACATACATCCCCGAAATTTAGGTCATTTCCCCCATAAAAGGTTCTCCATCCCTGGAAGTCCCAAAACACAACAAAAAAATATGGGAACTAAAAGATAATTGAGAAACACTTTCAAAAAGGTAACGAGATGTTAAAAAATCACCACCATAAGACTTTCCATACTCAAGAAGTCATATAGAAGAATGGTGTCTAGAAATATGTGAGGCCACTACTCCCTCGTCAATGAATCATGCACCCTGGTCTCATGAGAATATGATGCATGTTACTATAATAAATTGACCAAAAGAATCAACTTCCCATTAAAAAATTTCACCTTAGAGTAAAATACCCAACTAGATGCTCTAAAACGACAACATTCTAACTTCAACTCGATCCATTCTCAACTCAAAATGTGAAAGAGATTAGGATGGTACTTCATATGTTGAGAGATGTGGAAAAAATCATTAATACATTCCAAATGAACTATAAATTCCAACTAATAAGAAACCTTCCCAAGTCATTAAATGTCCTAAAATGGTCTAACATATCAGGGAGATAGCTTTACCTATTCAAATATGATGGTAACCCAACCATGTTGAAACTTTAGAGAAAACCTTGTCACCAACAAAATTCACCAAAGGAAAATACAGATGATCTGCATAAAATTTATACTAAATCTACACTATAACGAAACACCAACATATATACGGAATTCATAATTATTTATTTTTAATGAGACTCAGTCCTATATGATATGCCTCAACCACCTCAACCCAATAATGGGGTGACCTGCATGGGTGAGAATACAAATCCTAGATGGGATCCATTATGATTGAAGAATGATAATTTTTTTAATAAGAAAACTGAACCATTCCCAAATTTCTATCCCAAAATCCACTAAAATCCAAGAATCAAACATAGATTATATCATTTAGTATCAAAATAGCATAATATATATGATTATATGTGTATGGATGGTAGGATGTTCCCAACTTGACATGAGTACCCATCATCTCCGGGATGACCTTTTAGAACTATGAGGTAAACATAGGATCCCTATCCATAACAAGGACAGATGACACCCTATATAACCTCACAACCGCTAATACATATAGCTCACCTAGGTCTTTAACTTCAGTGGTGACCTTGATCTAAATGAAGTGAGCTGACTTTATCAATAGATCAATCACCACCTAGATAGAATTCCTCTATCAATGATTCCATATTAATCCTTAAAAAATTTATATGGAAACCTTATACCATTTCTAAAATGTCATTAGAAGAGGATAGTATAACTCAGAAGATTTCATATGCTCTCCCTTTATTTGTTTGGAGGTTTAATATTATTGTACATAATCTAAAATTCCATGCTTCATACTCGACAACCTGAATCACCGTCTCATTTCATAATACAAATTCATAGTGCCCAGATGGATGGACTATGAATAAATATGATAATAAAAAAATGATCTCCTCACAGATACTAGGATAATAAATTTATTCCCAAATAAAAGAATACCATCTGAAGGGAGAGACCAAACAGAGGCATTCCCCCAACCATATAGGGTTTCTTGAATTCCCATAAACTCATCATCATAATAATGATCCTCTATTATAGAATCCAGGAGATATTATGATAACTAAACACTAGTCATAATCATAATATAAACATCCTCTTGAGAATCTAGGTGGAAGTGAGTGAAGATCCCTATAAGGTTCCAGTCCTCCATCAATTCCTGAACAACATACGATAATACTTTATTTCTTAGAGAATCTATATTTACATTCCCCTTCCTTGGTGTGTAGGCAATGTCCAATTCAAATGTCTAATGGTATTCCACCAACCACATCATTCATAGATTCAAGTATTTTTAATGAAATATATAACTTAGACTCTTAGGGTCATAGAATATTTTGAAAATATCCTAAAAAATATAGTTCTATGAACATTTTGGTCCATACATAACAACAAAAATATCTAAATCATGTGTAGGGTAATTTTTATCATGCGATCGAAGTTGGGGAGGGCCTTAAGCCACCACATGACCATCCCTCATAATCATGAAAACCATAATAGTACTAGAATCATCACATTAAACCATATACCACTCAACAGGATAAGGTAAGATTAGAATAGAAGCTGATGTCATAAGTTGTTTCTGCTCATTGAAAGAATACCAGAAATTTTCATCCCATATGATGTTACCCCATTCCTAGAAAGACCATTAAAATTAGATTCCAACATTGATAAATCCTTAATGAATTGTCTATAGTACCCAAAGCATATAAAATACATTCCACGGATCTTCCAAAACAAAGGAATCATTAACCTTCTTATGATCAACTGATAATACATGATAAAAATTATGTTTCCCAAAAACATCACTTCTTGGATCCATATATTTCCTTTAAAAAATTTTCCATACAATTATTTACCTATTAGGGTTTCCAGAAGCACACTCAAATGGTTCTTATGACAATGTTTAGATCTCGAATAATCCCAAATATCATCCATGAACACTATAAAAAAGTGTCATGATACTAATGGAATATCCAATTCATCAAATCCATGAAAACTATAGAAGATTTATTCATATAAAATAAAATAACAAGATATTAATAATATCTATACCTTTTACTAATACCGTCTTTGATATACCATAATTCTGAACTCAGAGATGATGATAACCCAACCAAAGATTGATCTTTAAAAACCACTTTTCCCTCTTTAACTGGTCAAAAAAGTCATCCACCTAAAAATAGTATTTATTATAAACCATTACTTGGTTCAACTTTTGATAGTCCATACACAATTAGAGTGAACAATTCATCCTTCTTAGAAAAGAGATTAAGGGATTCCCAAGGTGAAACACTAGGGTGAGTGAAACCTTTTTCTATCAGATCATTCAACTGAATCTTGAGCATTTTAGCTTCATTCATTCTATATGTTTATAGGGTATTGATATCAATGAGTTCTTGGAACCAGATTAATCATAAAATCTACATCCATATCTAGAGAAAGAATAGATAAATCATATGGAAAAAAGTGGAAAATCAATGAAAACCAAGGGAAGCTTTCCCACAAAATAAACATCATCGTGATCAACTAAAACAATAGAAAAATAACAAAGGAGTTATTTATGGGAAGGTCCTGTATAACCTGACCTCAGATCCCACTCTCCTTAAAACACCTATGATCTCGCATATTTTATAAGAACTGAGACATGATGATGATAAAAATAAACCTCAACATGATGATTAACAATAAAATCCATCCATTTGATTATGTCAAACAGATCTATATCAAGAATGAGGAAATCCTTGAATAACTCTCTATTGCCTATCGATAACGAACAAGGACACAAAAAAACTGTTCTCATTACTCTTTCTAAGAGGTGTATCTAACTCCATAACAATGTAAATTAGTCCCATTGTACATTTTAGAATATCAAAAAAAGGGAAAGACATAAATTAGTGGTAGGAACCTAAATCAAATAAAGTATTCACTATTGAAGATGCAATAAAGATAGTATATATTAGTGTTTCTTGAACTCCATTTAACTCCTCCAAAAACTCATCCAATGAATGAAAATAATTTACATGTGAGGCCCATGGATAGATCCCTATAGTCTTAAAAGAATCTAACTATACCAGATCAGCCTTTGGATCTAATGATTCTTATCCATGACAGGGTGTACACATATCTTGAAAAAAATATTGTAGATGACCTTAGTGCTCACAACTATTAAACATATTAGTAGGTGTGAAATAAGAACATCAGGGATTTCCAAACATACCACACCGATAACAAGTAAGGGGAACACTAATAACTTCAACTTAAGGTGTATGCGATGAATTTTTCTATTAACCTCCCCCACCACTCCATCGATTATCATGCCGCTTCATCTTCCTACCTGATGCACCACTAAAGCTACCACTGGCTGGAAGAGAAGTGGAAGAATAACCAACCCTGGCTACTATATCCATCAATGACATCAATATATTATTTAATATCTCCACATAGGTCAAATAATTTTGCACAAATACATGAAATCTGATATCTAGTCATAAACCCAATAGGTACTTTTGATCCTTCATCTGGACACTCTCTACTACCTACAAAGAAAAACGATATAGATTTTTGAACAGATTGGGGTGCACTAACATTGAATTATCTCCCTAATTCTAGGACAAGTGTAAAATACCAAGTAAGTAATGAATAATTGATTTTCTTATCTATGTCTATTTATGAATTAGATAGTGTTTTAAAGGCTTAAAATTAGAATAAATCCAATCTTAAGCATAGAATACTATAATATTTTAAAAAAGATTTTTTATCGTCTTTTGATGGTAGACCATTTTTTAATCTATATTTTGTCAATATTATAAGATATATTTGTCAAAATATACTTATTCATTAGTATTGGGACATTGAAATTTACTTTGGATAAATTTTTGGAATTTTTCTAACAATGATCAATTTTTAATGAATAATGAAAAGTACTGTATTTTACTTCAAAATTGTTTTTTCATCTAATTAAATTATATGGATAGATTATCTTTTTAATTGGGTTTTAAGTATAAATAGAATATATTTTTACCATTTAATCCAATGGTGGTCATTGGGATTAATTTCACTTTTAAATTGGATATAAACAATTGACAAACTTTTGATAGAAATTGTTTCTTAAAAACCCGCTATTTGTTGTGATAACGGGAGATATTTTTAATTTAATTATTGAAAATTCTATGTTTGGAATTTGATAAAATGGATTCCATATTTGGAATCATAATTTCCAAATTATGTAACTAAGACTCTTGTTTTTGGACATTATGAATAGTAATGAAGATAATTATCTTTAATTATCGTGATTAATTAGTAATCAGGTAGTTAAGGATAATAAAATAATATCATAATAATAACAAATGACCCCAACATGTGTCCTAATTCTACTAGTTGTTTCCTGAACGACCATGGAATGACTTGTACCAAACATAGGGACCCCATGAAATCACTTTTGGGTGATAGTGACACTTTATCATTTTATTTTTAAAGAAAGGAGAATATCACAAAAGTATGTAATATCTAAGTAAAACAATTTTACATTTGTCTACATAAATGATAAAATAGACTATAAATACTAATTGTAAAGCCAAAATTTTTCCTACATCATAGTATTTTCTTATAATTTCTATACATTAAATAAATTAAATTTTTAGGACACCATGATGATGCAGCGATTACCTCATTAATGAACGATTTAAATAAAATGAAAAGATAATGTAAAATCTAAGACATACACTTGTCAAAAACCTGTTGTATGAGTATATGTCGAACCCTTATCACCTTATCCTCGAAATATATCATTGTGGGACCTTTAAAATCCGAAACTCATTTTAATATAAATTACATTTCTTGACTTTCCAAGAGTGCCCCTCCTTCCTCTTATAAGAGGCCCCCAACTCTACAACCTTACCCACACCTATAAAGCCATTGGATCGGCCAATATATACAAATTTTCTATCTACACATCCCTCTTTCCATCATATAAGACTTACCTTAGGCAGAAATCTCTTCAAGAAACCCTTTTGGTTCAATCCAAGAGGAGTTACCCGATTTAAAGGTAATGTCTTCACTTGTGTTCTTTTGTTTTATTTTTCTTATCCAACCCCCTAAACTCTTTTTTATTAATTTAATTTGTAAAAAAACCTGTATATTAAATATACTAGGATGTTTTTATGTGAATTATTTGAGCTACACTGACACACACCATTGTCTAATGGTTAAAGAACATACTGGTTTTGTGGATGGCGATTTTCTGCCTCACAAAACGATGATTGTTCAATATTCTTTTAACAGCTTTCCTTGTGGACATTAAGATGTCACTATATTTATATATGATATATATTATATTTATGTTTTTCTTATTCTTCTGTATTTTTCATTGATGTAATACCTTTATGGTTTCCATTATGGGTAAACGTGATACCTTCATTTTAGGAACTGCGGACTACCGCCCCCTCAAAGTGATTTGATTCGTTAATGCCATATGTGGGATGTATAAAGGATGAAGTTAATAATATTATATATGATATTATACTGGAATTATAATACACCTTTATATCTTTATGATTACATTCCATTAAATATGAAATAGAAATGAAAGTAGCATTCATGCGTACATACGGCTTACCGTCTCCATGAACGGTGCATTTCATTTCATACCTCTAACTGTTATGTAATATTATAAATTCATGTATATACTAGATATATATTATATATATGATATATACATCATGAATATAATTCTAGATATAATGGATATTTTACCACATGAACAACTTGTAATTATAAGGAGTTTATTTTTGACTCAAGTATCAATGATCAACAAAACAACCGTTATTAACTTAAATAATTACACACTGTTCATAACATGGTAATACGTGATATAAAAGGAATAATGAACTTGAAAAAGGTTCTTAAGAAAGTATAAATTAACTCATGTTTATTATTCAGGAGATTAAAGAACGATCGAGTCATGTTGGACATGAGGTAAGGGAATTCGTCTCAATCTCCTTTAATTAGGGCATAGTTTGTTTTATACACAACTTTCATTTATACGGTGTATAAACCCATTTGAATTTTACGTTTATTCAAAATGAATATTTTTTATACAAAGCGTTTTTCTAAATGAAAAAAGGGAATGTTTTTGTCATACGTATGCGGTGACAACGACTTCTCCACCGCTGTGACCATTATTTAGGTTTCAGCTTCTTCTACAAGCCATAACTTTTTTTAAGTGAAAAATAAATACCATGTTTTACTTTTCTTTTATTTTTTTTATTGAAAATAGTTTTGATAATGTTTTTTTTATATAAATGTGTTATTGATATCTTGTGATTGAAATGTGGGAATGTTATGTTTCCTTTATGCATGTTTTATGTGATATGATTATATTATGGTTCATGGGTAATGTTTATGATGACGGGTGGTTCCGTGATAAACTAAGGGCAGGTGAGCCTGATATATCTCTCCAATGCATTGGGTAACACAAAGGTATTATATGCTAAGGTTTCTCTGAAGAGATTTAGTGAATATACTGTGATGGGTATTCCAAACGTAACCATGAGGGTTACTCCTTACATAAGAATGTTATGAATGCCTCAAGTTTTCTTTATGTCATATGATTTCTATGAGTTATTCATGATTTGATGAGGCATGGTAAAGTGATCATGTTTTATGAGTAAAGTATGATTTCATTGATTCTGATGTATATATTGACTAATGTTTTCATTCCGTATTTTTATATACCATACTGAGCTTTTCATGCTCATCCCAAGTTTTTGAAATGTTTTTCACTGGTAAAGGGAAAGGTACATGATGTGATTATAGTGTCAAAGAAGTGTCATTAAATAATCCATGTTTTGTTTTAAATATGTTTCCTTTGATGGGAAAAGTGAATATTTTCTTTAATGTAACCACCTTGTTTAAATGTGGAATGTAATGCATGATTTATGATCTAATTCTTTAAAACTCTAAACTTGAAAAGATCCTCAATGTGTAATCTTGTAGTAACTCAGGATTAAGTAATGTTTAATGCTGGGGCCTTATAGTTGGTATCAGAGGCCGGTTTAAAAAACTTTAAGAGTTATAATTAAATTAAATGATTATCCAAAAATATTTTTTTATTGTCAAATTGAAATGATATAGCATTTAAAGATTACCATATTGCTTCATCTAAAACATGTTTGTTCAGAATGGTTTTCCACAGAGAAAACAAAGAAGTAGTGCTAGGAAGGCATATAGAAGGAAATTACCTTCCAAATCAGCATCCTGAGATGGTCGGAATTTGAACTGAACAGTTTTTTGTAGTAATGGAACAATTGACTTGAGCGATAAATGGTGGTGGTATCCATGCACGAGATCAGCCAGATCATCTGTAGAGGAACATGTCAGTGGTGGAACATTTCATGCGGAAAAATCCTCTATCATTTAGAGGATCATCTGACCCTGTGCTAGGTGAAGGTTGGATAAAAGAACTGGAGAATATTTTCGATGTAATGGGGTGTTCAGACAATCAAAAGGTTAGTCTTGCAATTTACTGTTTGGAGGGTGAAGCAGATCAGTGGTGGTCGATGGTTAAAAATACCAGGGACGCTGATGAGATTGATGCTCTCGACTGGGATGAATTCAAAGGTATGTTTCTTGAGAAGTATTTTCCTAAGGCCGTTCGACTTAGGATAGAAAAACAATTCTTGTAATTGAGGCAAGAAGACGACTCGGTGGATGCTTATGAAGAAAGGTTCACTCGATTGGAAAGGTATGCTCCAAATTTTATCCGAGACCTTGATAGTAAAATCAATCGTTTCTACTCAGGATTAGAGAAAAAATATTGAAGGGATTTAGATTCTCATGAGTTCAAGAGTTAAGGAAATCTTGTTCGATGTGTTCAGAAGGTGGAAATGGGGTTTATCGATGATCAAGTATTCTATAACAACCAACAGAAGAAGATACCGAGGTGGCAGGAGAAAGGGAAGAATCCTTCAAAGAGGTCTGATGGTAAGAAAACTAAGTCTTTAGTTTGTGATAAATGTGGTAAAAGGCATGCTGGTGAATGTATTATGAATTCTAGAAAGTTATACCAATGTGGTAATATGGGATATAAGGCTCGTGATTGCACTGAAAAATATTAGGGTGATGGTAAGACCAAATTTGATTTATAGTTAGTGAAATTTTTCAAGTGCAATGAGATGGGTCATTATGAAAACGACTGTTCGAAAAAGAGCTCAAATGATTAGAATCAGTCAGACTAAAAGAAAAAAGGAGTGGTGAAATCCTTTGCAACTACTTCAACAGATGTTGGGCTAGAAAATGAAGTGGTATTAGGTACTTTGTTTGACTTTTCAGATTATGCCAGTGTGTTGTTTGATTCAGGGTCTACACATAGTAAATTGGGAATTGCACCTCAAGAGTTGACTCTTAAACTTATGGTAAAAACACCTGGGGGAATTGGTGAGGCAAAAAGAATTTATAAGAATCTTCATATCCTTATCCGTGGAAAGAACCTACTTACAAACCTTATTGTTTTACCTCTAGTAGAGTTTGATGTTATCCTGGGTATGTATTGGCTCTCTGTTTACCATGCTATGATTGATTCTAGATCTAAAGAAGATTCCATTCGGAAAGACTTTCAGTTTGTGTACAATAATGAACCCTCACTATTGATAACATTTCAAGAGGCTGAGAAACATGTTAAAGATGGAAATCAATGTTACCTTGCACATATTGTTGAAAACAAAGGAACCGTTCAGATTAATGATGTTCCAGTGGTAAATGAGTATCCTGATGTGTTGCCTAGAATAATACCAGATCGAGAAGTTGAATTTACTGTTGACTTAGTTCCTGATGCTAAGACAATTTCAAAACACCCTTATTGAATGGATCAAATTGAACTTTTAGAGTTGAAGGAGAAATTGCAAGATTTATTAGAGAAAGGTTTCATTCGACCTAGAACATCAGCATGGGGTACTCCTGTCTTATTTGTTAAAAAGAATGATGGTTCTATGAGACTTTGAATTGATTATAGTGCCTTGAAAAACATCACTGTTAAGAAAAAATATCATTTTCATCATATCGATGATTTGTTTGATCAGTTCCAGGGAGCTCTATATTTTTCAATGATTGACCTGAGATTGGGGTACCATCAGTTGAAGGTAAAGGAAGCAGATGCTCTGAAGACTGCGTTTCGTACAAGATATGGCCATTATGAAGTTGTAGTTATGACTTTTTGGATAACCAATGCACCTGCTGTATTCCTGGACCTTATGAATAGAAGTTTCCATGAGTTCTTGGATAAGTGTGTGGTTGTTTTAATTTATGATATTTTTGTGTTATAAAAGTAAAGAGGAGCATGAAAGTCATTTAAGGGTTATTTTGAAAACCATAAAAGAAAAGAAATTTTATGTGAAATTCAGAAAGTGTGAGTTTTGGTTGCAACAAATTTCTTTCCTTGGTCACATTGTTTCTAAAGATGGCATAAATGTTGATCCTGCAAAAACAAAGGTTGTTGAAGAACAGACAAGACCCATAAATGTAACTATGATTCATAGTTTTCTTGGTTTGGCAGGCTATTACCAAAGGATTGTTAGATATTTTTCACGGTTATCTAGTCTAATGACTAAGCTAAATCGGAAGGGTGTTAAGTTTATCTGGACAAAAGAATGTAATGATTGTTTTTAGGATTTGAAAAGAAGATTGGTGAATGCTCCAGTTTTGGCACTACCTTCCAGGAATGGTGAGTTTGTTTTCTACATTGCTACTTCATTGAAAGGACTTGGTTGCGTCCTAATGTAGAATGATCAGGTAATTGATTATGCTTCACGACAGTTGAAAACTCGTGAGGTAAATTCCCCTACACATGATTTGGAATTAGCTGCTGTTGTTTTCACTTTAAAATTTTGGAGGAATCATTTGTATGGTGTAAAGTGTGAAATATATACTGATCACAAAAGTTTAAAGTATTTATTCACTCACAAAGAATTGAACATGAGATAGAGAAGATGGATATAATTAATCAAGGATTATGATTGTACAATTCATTACCATCCAGGAAAAGAAAATAAAGTGTTTGATGCTTTGAGTCAAAAAAAGTAATGCTTCATTAACAATGCTGCATTTGGAACGTGATCATTTGGTCAAGGATTTGATGAAATTTGGCATAGAAGTTGTTGCTATAGGATATTGTTCTGTTTTGTTTCAGGTATCCATGAAATCTTCTCTATTAGACAGAATTAAGCAAGCACGGAAGCAAGACAGAGAGTTGTAAAAAAGATAGAGCTGGTTCAGAAGGGTAAGTTGCTTGAACTCAACATTGGTAATGATTGTGTTTTGAGATTTGGGAAGAGATTGTGTGTACATTGTGATTAATAGTTTAAGAGAGAGTTTTTATGTGAAGCTCATAGTTCTCTGTTTTCAGTTCATCCTGGCAGTACTAATATGTATATAGATCTTCGGGAGTATTATTGGTGGGATGGAATGAAAAGAGATATTGCTGATTTTACTGTGAAGTGTTTGACATGTCAACAGGTTAAAGCAGAGCAACAGTTACCAAATGGGATGCTTTAGCCTTTACCAATACTAGAGTGGAAATGGGAGAATATATCCATGGACTTCGTTGTGGGATTGCCGAAGACACCTCAAGGTAATAATGCAATCTCGGTTATTGTTGATCGTTTGACTAAATCTTCTCATTTCCTTGCTATACGAGATACTTTTTCTCTAGATCAACTTTCTCGTTTGTATCTTAAAGAGATAATCATGTTACATGGAGTTCCCCTATCCATTGTTTCTGATCATGATCGTAGGTTTACTTTTAACTTTTGGAAATGCCTTCAGAAGTTGATGGGTACTGAATTAAATTTTTGTACAACTTTTCATCCTCAATAAGATGGGAAGTCGGAATGAACAATTCAAACATTGGAGGATATGCTACATGATTGTTCGATGGATTATCAGGGAATTTGGGACCAACATCTTTCTTTGGTTGAGTTTTCTTATAATAATAGTTTTCATTCCAGTATACAGATGGCACCATTTGTGGAATTATTTGGGAAGCGGTGTCGAACTCCAGCTTTTTGGGATGAAGTGGGTGAAAGGAAGTTGATGGGACCGGAATTGGTAGAAGAGTTGGCAGAAATAGTTCATATGATACAAAAACACATGAGAATATCTCAGAGCAGGCAGAAAAGTTATACGGACAATAGGAGGAAGGATCTCTCTTTTGAGGTAGGTGATCACGTCTTTCTCAAAGATTCACAATAGAAAAGTGTGATGCGATTTGGTAAGAATGTAAATCTGAGACCATGGTTCATTGGACCATATTAAATTCTGGATAGAGTTGGATCAGTTTCATACCGAGTGGATTTACCTCCGAGTTTATCTTAGGTACACAATGTTTTTCATGTTTCAATGTTAAGGAAGTACATGCCAGTTCCATCTCATATTTTGAGTCCAGAGGTAGTTCAGTTGGAAGAGAATATATCTTATGAGGAAAAACTGGTCCAGATTCTTGACCATAGGAAGCATGTTGTGCGGAATAAGGTGATTCATCAAGTAATGGTTTTGTGAAAAAACCACATGATTTAAGAGGCAACATGGGAATCTGAAAATGCAATGAGGGATACATACCCCAACTTATTTGATAAGTAAATAAATTCCGGGGATGTAATTTTCTAAAGGGGGAAGGATGTAACATCCCAATTAAGTAATTAATAATATATTTTCTTATCTCTATCTATCTATGAATTAGATAGTGTTTTAAAGGCTTAAAATGAGAATAAATGCAATCTTAAGCATGAATACTCTAATATTTTAAAAACGATTGTTTTACCACATTTTGATGGCGAACCATTTTTAAATCTCTCTTTTTACAATTTTATAAGCTCTATTTCTCACAATAAACTTATTCTTTAGTATTGAGACATTGAAATTTATTCTGGATAAATTTTTGGTATTTTTCTGATAATTTTCATTTTTTAATGATAGTGAAAAATACTGTATTTTACTTCAAAACAGAGTTTTCATCTAATTTAATTATATGGATAGATTATATTTTTAATTGGGTTTAAAGTGTATATAAAATATATTTTTACCATTTAATCCAATGGTGGTCATTGGGATTAATTTAACTTTGAAATTGGACATAAACAATTGCCAAACTTTTGATAGAAATTGCTTCTAAAAAACCCTATATTTGTTTTGACAATGAGAATTATTTTTAAATTGATTATTGCAATTTCTGTGTTTGGAATTTGGAAAAATGTATTAAATATTTTGAATTAGAAGGTAAAAATTATGTAATTAAGATTCTTCTTTTTTGGACATTATGAGTAGTAACGATGGTAATTTTTTTTACAAAATAAGACGGATCCATTAATGATGGAGATCAGCAGAAATACAGGAGCATAACCACGATGGAAAATGATTGAACCAGAGCAAATCCTCATAGGGAGGGCCAATGCCTGCCATCTTGTGAGCGGCTTCGTTCGCTTCCCTTTTAATAAATGAGAAATTGCAGGAATTGAAGCCTTGTCTCCGCGAGTGAATACACCGGATAATGGGACCGAAAGGTTGAAGCCCGCCGTCAGTGAGATTGATGGCATTGATTACAGTGAGACAGTCGGATTCGATGTGAATGGAGTCCCAACCGCAATCTTTTGTGAAGTTTAATCCATTAATTGAGGTATATTTTGTTTTATACACAACTTTCTTTTATACGGTGTATAAACCCCTTTGACTTTTACTTTTATTCAAAATGAATCTTTTTTATACGAAGAATTTTACTAAATGAAAAAAGGGAATGTTTTTGTCGTACGTATGCAGTGATAATGACTTCTCCGCCGCCGTAACCATTATTTGAGTTTCGGCTTCCTCTACAAGCCACAACATTTTTAAATGGAAAATAAATACCATGTTTGACTTTTATTTTATTTTGGTATTTAAAATGTTTTTGATAATTTTTTTATTATAACAATGTGTTATTGATATCTTATGATTGAAATGTGGGAATGTTATGTTTCCTTTATGCATGTTTTATGTGATACGATTATGTTATGGTTCTTGGGAATTGTTATTGAAAACGGGTGGTTCCGTGATAAACTAAGGGCGGGTGAGCCCAATATAGCTCTCCAATGCATTGGGTAACATGAAGGGGTTAAACCCTAAGGTTTTTCTGACGAGATTTAGGGAATATACTATGATGGGTATTCCAAACGTAACCATGAGGGTTACTCCCTATGTAAGAATGTTATGAATGCCTCAAGTTACCTTTATGTCATATGATTTCTATGAGTTATTCATGATTTGATGAGGTATGTTAAAGTGCTTATGTTTTATGAGTAAAGTATGATTTCATTGATTCTTATGTAAACATTTACTAATGTTTTCATTCCATATTTTTATATACTTTACTGATCTTATTATGCTCATCCCATGTTTTTGAAATGTTTTTCACAGGTCAAGGGAAAGGTACATGATGTGATGATAGTGTCAAGGAAGTGTCATGAAAGAATCCAAGTTTTGTTATAAATATGTTTCAATTGATGGGAAAAGTAAATATTGTCTTTAATGTAACCAACATGTTTAAATGTGGAATGTAATGCATGATTTATGATCCAATTCTTTAAAAATCTAAACATGAAAATATCCTCAATGTGTAATATTGTAATAACTCAAGATTATGTAATGTTTAAGGCTGGGGCCTTATAATAAGTGTTCTAGATAATTTCGTATCATAAGATTTTTTGGATAAAACAAATTAAAGAAGTGGGTCTTGAAACCCTTCCAGTCTAAGACCACATGTCTATCCACCTATACCATGGATTCCAACCATCGTTTACGAGGACCCTACAGTCTGAACACCATGCAATTCAACATGATATTATCATTTGTATCTAGGAACTCAATGATCTATTGAATATCTTCAAGATATTCCACTAAATCGTAATGTTCATTATTTCCCTTAAGGTATTGTGGATTCATAAAGATGAAAACCCATGATTGAACCCTTTCTCATCAACTCATTGTTATACCTTGAAAAAAATGTTATCGAATTATAGTATGTTTTAGTTGACAATAAAAAAACCACCTGATTTATGGTATATGATTATAATCAAGAGGTGGATTATCCTAAGGAGAATCCACTAAACCCATGTGAGGAACCCATGGAAGATGTCCCAGTGGCATACTGTTGAAAACTGATAGGGAATAAATGATCAGACCACAATATAATCTTAGTTAAAATCAGAAAAACCTATAAAAGATTATATAAAGTCCAAGAACTAAAAAATAGAGATGAATATCCTAACATCCCATGGTATCTTGAGTATCATTATGGAAAGATATGGACAAGTACTCACCATTACCTACATATCAAGTCCTGAAAATGCTTTCTCTGGTCTACCAACGTATCAAAATTGAGAAAAGATCATCTGATACCAAACTGTAATGCAACCAACTCATATACCCTCAAAAACTAGTACATGATCTAAACCATCACAAACCATAAGGGAATTTATAATCCCCATAGGCTGGAAACTATCTCCAGATCATTAAAGAACCATAGAGAACAATTTATCCCATCTTGAAGAAAACAACATAGAAAAAATGTACGAAGTATAGAGAAACAGAAGAAAAGATAACATGAAGTATATACCATAACAAAAAGTAAAACAAAAGTGGTACAAATCAATGTACCTTACAATCTCCAAGATACAGGTCCAAAAACAAAGGACATATAAAACAAGAACCACTACTCTATGTGATAGCATGGGTAAACTCCCACCATCTCACCTCCTGCTACTAGGACACATTTGATAGAAACCTTAAGGCCTAACTGTGGTGCATTTCCTTTCTCTGTATAAAAATACATATTAAGGTCTACATGCTTTTTAATGGGTTCACATGGTGTGACCTAAATCTGCATGGTAAGTTCACACCCTGGTGTTCCATATTAGGTCACTATACAATAATCTAAATAAGATCAACTTCAAAGAAAACAATTTATGATAATTAGTTAAACATTTTTTATATCAAAAGCATGGACAAACAATTTTCCTTTTTCCATAGTTCTAAATAATCTAGGTAAAATAGTTTTTACGAATATCACATGTATCAAAGTTGTAAAACCAAATCATCTATAACATATCATATTATATCCAAACCAGTATAAACCAAAATCACAAGGAACATCACTCCAAGGATCACTATAGTCCCAATAATCTAGAACAATTGTAAAAAACTTTAGTCAGTCACATGCATATAGTGTAACGGCCTGAAATTTTGAATAAATCTTGTTCCCTAATTTTATGTGTTATTTTATTTTATTTTTATACTCAACAAAAAATTTTTATTTGATAAACATGATTATAATTAAAATGAGACCATTGGGTTCTGACTGTTATATGACTATCGGTCAATATGACAGCTGTGAACAAAATGTTTTGATTATTGTCTCTAAATACAAGTAATCTTGGTTAATTATTATAGAAATAAGATTCGATGGCCTCACCTAGTAGTCTTGGACCAATCGAAGCCCATCTAACAGAACTTGAGAAGGAGGTAGCACCATTGGGCTTTGCTCTGGACCAAAACCAAGCCGAACTTCATCATGTGAAGCTAGAACGGAATCGCCTTCGCGAGAAGTTCAAACTGATAGAAATTACTACTCGGGCAATGTTGGCCGAGCCTCCCTCGGACTCTCTCACCTTAGCACACCTTACAGTTAAGTCCTATACTGGTGTGATAAGGGGCTATGTAAGAAGACCGTATCTTCCTTGTGTAATCCTTTTTTTTAAATAAAAATTGGGATTTCTTCTTATGATGATGTTTATGAATTTTCAAATGACTGGATAAATATAGTATCCATATTTTTGATGAATTTTAGAAAAAAGGATATTTTAAAAATGTTTATGTAAACCTTAAATAATTAAAAATGAGTAATGATTTTCAAAAAATAGTCTTCTACAATTATGTTCAGTACAAAATTTAGATTCTAATAAGATCAACGTGATTTTTGATGAATATTAAATTATGAATAGTGATTTTATGATTAGGATTAGTAATATGACCACATGGATTAGTAATCTCACTTAAAGAATGTTTTAAAATAATCTAGGCACCTTGATTAAGTAATGTGATTCAATAAAATGGTTAAATAACGATTTCATAAATTATTATTCAAGTATTAGTTTTTTCAGGTGAATAGTGTTTTTTAATTAAAAGTTAAATTAAAAATATTTAGAAAATTATTTTTATAAAATGGATTTCATTTTTGAACTCAGAGCACCGATATTATGTTATGGTAATTTTTGAGGTTTTTTCTGAAAAAAAAATTAATTTTTGGTGAATAGTGTATTTATTTAAAAATAAAATTAAAAATATTTAGAAAATTATTTTTATAAAATGGAGTTCATTTTTGAAATCAGAGCATTGATATTTGGTTAGTGTGAAACTTTGGGATTTTTCTGAGAAAGTTGAATTTTCAGTGAATAGTAAAAATACAGTTTTAGGGTTTCGGTATGTTTAATGACATCATAACTGTGTCATGGTGATGTCATGAGATATTTTAAGGTTTGGCCGGCCAAGGGTGATGAATTATTGTTTTGGGGGCCCCATGTGGCCTAACTCCATGGTAAATGCCAAGGGAGAGCACATGGGTTTGAGAAAAGCACATGTGAGGTGTCCCTTGACCATTAATGCCTTGTCCCCTCACTTTCCCTATAAATACAAGCCCTCCCCTCATACATTCGACTCCCCACTCTTCCCCAACGAAGTTCCGGTCTCATTACCTCCCAAGGAGTCCTCCCAAGGTGCCCCCAAGCCCTCAAGGTCCCAACCATTGAGGTTCAAGAGTTACATTTTAAGGTAAGGGATCCGACCCCTCTCTTTCTTTTCAAGTGATCTCTTTTATGTCAATTCGTTTATACTCCATGTTTTTAGGTTGGAGGATGTTCTTTTATATTCATTATACTGTCCATTTTATGTTCATATGATGAGAGACCCCCTCTTACACTCATCATTTCATTTTATGATGTTTTAAGTGTCGCCGTTAGGCTGCCGAATTTTTAAGGGATTCTTTCACCCTCCTCATTCTTTTCAAAGTTCTACTTTCATGTCAAGTATTTCAAGTTACTTTTTATTATGTTCGGGGTATGATCTCTATATTTATCATACTGATATTTTATGATATAATGATGAGATACCCCATTTGATCTCTTCAATTCAGTATTTCGATGTTTTAAGTGACGTCGTTAGGCTGCGGAATTTTTAAGTGGTTCTTCACCCTTCTCATTTTGAAGTTCTACTTTCATGTCAATTATTTCATGTTCCTTTTATTATGTTGGGGTATGATATCTATATTTATCATACTGATATTTTATGATCTAATGATGAGAGAGCTCATTTTATCTCTTCAATTCAGTAATTTGAAGTTTTAAGTGATGTCGTTAGGCTGCCGAATTTTTAAGTGGTTCTTCACACTTCTCATTTTGAAGTTCTACTTTCATGTCAATTATTTCAAGTTCCTTTTATTATGTTGGTGTATTATCTCTAACTCTATCATATTGATCTCTTATGATCATATTATGAGAGACCCTATTTGATCTTGTCAATTCATTTTTATTGAAGTTTAAGTGACGCTGTTAGGCTGCCGAATTTTCATAAGAGAAATCTAATTATTGTCTTCCTTCCATGTTTTTCATTTCAAATGGTATGTACTTAAAATTTCATTACCATGTCCATATACCCTTCTTATTATGTACCCCTACTGTTTTATGGATCATTTACGAGTGGGTGACCCATGTCCCCTCTCTTTTCAATGTTTTCTAAAACCCCGAAACATAGCCGTTATGCTGCACAATTTTCGTCTCAAAATGCCTCTCTCTTTTCTCAAAATTATTTTATGTTATTAAGTCAATACTCAAAGATCTTATTTCTACAGGTTTATTCACATATATATCAAAATTTTCTATTTTAAATTCTGGGATTTACATACATGAAACCTACTTTCCCTTTTCGTGGGTTTAAAGTGACGTAAAGATCATGTCTTTAAAGCATTTTTTAAAACGTTATGATTATGAAATGAAACCCATTTAGTTTATGGTATGTGGGTTATTTATGAAATGTTTGATGATGATATATGTGGATCACATGATAATAAAGGCAAATTTAAGGGTGCGCCCTCATAGCGCTCCAATGCATTGGGTAATGATGTAACCACTAGAGATTACAATTTAAGGGTGCGCCCTGATAGCGCCCCATTGCATTGGGTAATGATGTAACCACTAGAGATTACAATTTTCACGATATCTTGATGAATAACCTTGGTAATTTTTTTTAATGACACCTTGGGGATGTACCTTGGTGATATGTTCATTATTGTCTATATTAAATGATGTAGCCACATCTTAAAGTTATGAAAAATGTTATTTTTATTATGATATGCCTCACGATTTCTTTCTCATGGTTAAAGTTCTTTTCATGGCCTTATTGAAGTATCTCAAGTTCACATGTAAAATGTTTCTCTTGTTTCCATTACTGGGCCTTCTGCTCACCCTTTCTTTTGATGTATGTCCCCAGGTTATGTGATGCAGTAATGAACCTAGGATGAACATAAGGAGAAGCCTTTCAAGTGTTTAAGAAGAATGTTTTTTTTGTTGTTTCATGTTTTAAGTTCCTGGTTTCCAAGACACTAAACCTTAAAGATCCTCAGTTTTGTAAAATGTAATGAATGTTTATGTGATACAAATGCGGGATTCTATAGTTGGTATCAAAGGATGGTTTAGTTATTTGTGAAAATTAGGATATGAAAACTTTACTAAGAAGCCTATAGAAAAGTTTATATATAGGAAATCTTCTTGGTATTTTGGTGAGTATTGGGTAATGGGTTGCCAAGCAAATACATCCCTGCCTGGATACGACCAGGTAGAGGTGGCTCTGGCACAGATGTACGTAGGGGTAAAACCCGAAAACACCGCTTTGAGCTAGACTCGAACGGGAACTGGTACATGACAACGGGCCTTGCTGCACTCTTGGTTATGACACTCCCGGGGGATATGCTTTGGTAAATTCATAAGCATAGTATGAACCATTATTAAAGGAACAATGATAACACAAAATAAAGATTCACATAATAATATATGAGCATGGATAACCTAGATGGGAACCTAGGGGATCACATGTTAGGGTATACTTCTCTCCTACAAGTTATCCTTATATGCTTTAAGTTCCTTTTCATGATTATTGGTTAAGTATTTAAGCCTCTAATTATACTTTATCTTCTTAGTTAATGGTTAGAAATGGAAGAACATGTTCCAACAACCAATGTGATAGGAAATGCGATGATTTCCATATTAATATGATAGAGATGATTAGGGGATTAAAGGATGATTATTATTTTGGAAGACATTCATTAATTTGGGAACCATATTTGATCGAGGTAAATAGATTACTACGGTATTTTCATTGAGGAGTAAGTTTGACTTATATTTTGAAGAATCGATGAATTTAAGGTGGACTTATAGTAATTTAGGTTACTGACGGGAATGATTAACCTATATTGGGTAAAATATGTTTAGGTTAGCTACTTTTGTTATAAGATGTTAGGAGTGGTTGATGTTGTTTGGAGATAAACAATGAAGTTTATTTTGGAAGACTATGTTATCAAATCCTTCTTGTATTTGGGTTTCAATCTTAGTTTAGTTTATTTTGAGTAATTTTAAGGGCCATTATTTATGGAGTGGTCTATGATGAACATTGGGTAGTACCATGGAACCTTGAAGATTTAAAAGTAGTTTCCATTCCTATGGGATTATTTCTTTTTGAATAGTTGTTTTACCATACCCTTTCTATTTTTGGAATAATGTTTAAAGATAGAAGAAATAGATAGTTGATCTTTTGTGGATTATGTGATTCTCTAGAAGATGATTCTTGTGTTTTGATGAGACCAAGTAGTTTTGAATGCTCATAGTTTGGAGAAAAGATTAGTTTTGGGTAGAAACTTATTAAAGGATGAAACTCTACATGAAGATAGATATATTTCCTTATGTTTTTGTTCTATATTGTAAATGAATTCCTCAAAGTTATGAAAAGGAACGTCAAACAAAAACGTTGTTGGTTTACGTTTCCTACTAGGTAATCAAAGACCGCTTTCACACATCATAATTTTGGGATTTTCTGGTGGTTAACTTCCCCCTAATCATGTTTTCTATCACTCTCCTTTAGAACGTGACCCTTTGTTTTCTCCTCCATGTCCATGTGTCTTACATGGAATCCTAGTATGAGTAAACTCGGGTGGCCTTTGTACTCCCTTTTCCTTCTTTTAATGTAATGGTGTCACTGACTCTTTTTCTGATGTGGGACTTTCAATGAAATTTCAAAACCCAATTTTTAAAATTGCGGGGATGCAATTTCTTAAGGGGGGAAGATTGTAACGGCCCGAAATTTTGAATAAATCTTGTTTCCTAATTTCATGTGTTATTTTATTTTATTTTTATACTCAAAAAAAAATGTTTTATTTGATAAAGATGATTATAATTAAAATGAGACCATTGGGTTCTGACTGTTATATGACCATCGGTCAATATGACCACTGTGAACAAAATGTTTTGATTATTGTCTCTAAATATAAGTAATCTTGGTTAATTATTATAAAAAGAAGATTCGATGGCCTCACCTAGTAGTCTTGGACCGATCGAAGCCCATCTAACAGAATTTGGGAAGGAGGTAGCACCATTGGTCTTTGCTCTGGACTAAACCCAAGCCGAACTTCATCATGTGAAGCTAGAATGGAATCGCCTTTGCGAGAAGTTCAAACTGATAGAAATTACTACTCGGGCAATGTTGGTCGAGCCTCCCTCAGACTCTCTCACCTTAGCACACCTTACATTAAGGTCCTATGCTGGTGTGATAAGGGGCTATGTAAGAAGACCGTAACTGCCTTGTGTAATCCTTTGTTTTAGATTAAAATTTGGATTTCTTCTTATGATGATGTTTATGAATTTTCAAATGACCGGATAAATATAGTATGCATATTTTTGATGAATTTGTTAAAAAAAATATTTTAAAAATGTTTATGTAAACCTTAAATAATTAAAAATGTGTAATGATTTTCAAAAAATGGTCTTCTACAATTATGTTCAGTACAAAATTTAGAGTCTAAGAAGATCAACTTGATTTTTGATGAATAGTAAATTATGAATAGTGATTTTATGATTAGGATTAGTAATATGACCAAATGGATTAGTAATCTCACTTAAAGAAAGTTTTAAAATAATCTAGGCACCTTGATTAAGTAATGTGATTCAATAAAATGGTTAAATAATGCTTTCATAAATTATTATTCAAGTATTAGTTTTTTCGGGTGAATAGTGTTTTTTAATTAAAAGTTAAATTAAAAATATTTAGAAAATTATTTTTATAAAATGGATTTCATTTTTGAACTCAGACCACTGATATTATGTTATGGTAATTTTTGGGGTTTTTTCTTAAAAAAAATGATTTTTCAGTGAATAGTGTATTTATTTAAAAATAAAATTAAAAATATTTAGAAAAATATTTTTATAAAATGGAGTTCATTTTTGAAATTAGATCATTGATATTTTGTTAGTGTGAAACTTTCGGATTTTTCTGAGAAAGTTGAATTTTTAGTGAATATTAAAAATACAGTTTTAGGGTTTCAGTATGTTTAATGACATCATAACTGTGTCATGGTGATGTCATGAGATATTTTAAGGGTTGTCCGGCCAAGGGTGATGAATTATTGTTTTTGGGGCCCCATGTGGCCTAACTCCATGGTAAATGCCAAGGGAGAGCACATGGGTTTGAGAAAAGCACATGTGAGGTGTCCCTTGGCCATTAATGCCTTGTCCCCTCACATTCCCTATAAATACCAAGCCCTCCCCTCATCCATTCGACTCCCCACTCTTCCCCAACGAAGTTCTGGTCTCATTACCTCCCAAGGAGTCCTCTCAAGGTGCCCCCAAGCCCTCAAGGTCCCAAACTGTGAGGTTTAAGAGTTACATTTTATGGTAAGGGATCCGACCACTCTCTTTCTTTTCAAGTGATCTATTTTATGTCAATTCTTTTATACTCGATGTTATTATGTTGGAGGATGTTCTTTTATATTTATTATACTGTCCATTTTATGTTCATATGATGAGATACCCCCTCTTACTCTCATCATTTCATTTTATGAAGTTTTTAGTGGCGCCGTTAGGCTGCCGAATTTTTAAGGGATTCTTTCACCCTCCTCATTCTTTTCAAAGTTCTACTTTCATGTCAAGTATTTCAAGTTCCTTTTTATTATGTTGGGGGTATGATATATATATTTATCATACTGATCTTTTATGATATAATGATGAGAGACCCCATTTTATCTCTTCAATTTAGTATTTCAAAGTTTTAAGTGACGCCGTTAGGCTGCCGAATTTTTAAGTGGTTCTTCACCCTTCTCATTTTGAAGTTCTACTTTCATGTCAATTATTTCATGTTCATTTTATTATGTTGGGGTATGATCTCTATATTTATCATACAGATATTTTATGATATAATGATGAGATACCTCATTTGATCTCTTCAATTCAGTAAATTGAAGTTTTAAGTGACGCCGTTAGGCTGCCGAATTTTTAAGTGGTTCTTCACCCTTCTCATTTTGAAGTTCTACTTTCATGTCAATTATTTCAAGTTCCTTTTATTATGTTGGTGTATGATATCTAAATCTATCATACTGATCTCTTATGATCATATGATGAGAGACCCTATTTGATCTTGTCAATTCATTTTTATTGAAGTTTAAGTGATGCCGTTAGGCTGCCGAATTTTCATAAGAGAAATATAATTTTTGTCTTCCTTCCATATCTTTCATTTCAAATGGTATGTCCATAAAATTTCATTACCATGTCCATATATCCTTATTATTCAGTACCCCTACTGTTTTATGGATCATTTATGAGTGGGTGACCCATTTCCCCTCTCATTTCAATGTTTTCTAAAACCCCAAAACATAGCCGTTATGCTGCAGAATTTTCGTCTCAAAATGCCTCTCTCTTTTCTCAAAATTATTTTATGTTATTAAGTGAATACTCAAAGATATTATTTCTATAGGGGTATTCACATATATATCAAAATGTTCTATTTTAAATTCTTGTATTTACATACATGAAACCTGCTTTTCCTTTTCGTGGGTTTAAAGTGACGTAAAGATCATGTCTTTAAAGTAGTTTTTAAAACGTTATGATTATGAAATGAAACCCATTTAGTTTATGATATGTTGGTTATTTATGAAATATTTGATGATGATATATGTGGATCACATGATAATAAAGGCTAATTTAATGGTGCACCCTGATATCGCTCCAATGCATTGGGTAATGATGTAACCACTAGAGATTACAATTTAAGGGTGCGCCCTGATAGCGCCCCATTGCATTGGGTAATGATGTAACCACTAGATATTAAAATTTTCATGATATCTTGGTGAATAACCTTGGTAATGTTTTTTAATGACACCTTGGGGATGTACCTTGGTGATATGTTCATGATTGTCTATATTAAATGATGTAGCCACATCTTAAAGTTATCAAAAATGTTATTTTTATTATTATATGCCTCACGATTTATTTCTCATGCCTTAAAGTTCTTTTCATGGCCTTATTGAAGTATCTCAAGTTCACATGTAAAATGTTTCTCTTGTTTCCATTACTGGGCCTTCTGCTCACCCTTTCTTTTGATGTATGTCCCCAGGTTATGAGATGCAGTAATGAACCTAGGATGAACATAAGGAGAAGCCTTTAAAGTGTTTAAGAAGAATGTTTTTTTTGTTTCATGTTTTATATTCCTGGTTTCCAAGAC
Organism: Viscum album; assembly: GCA_963277665.1. Classification (NCBI taxonomy): domain Eukaryota; kingdom Viridiplantae; phylum Streptophyta; class Magnoliopsida; order Santalales; family Viscaceae; genus Viscum; species Viscum album. The sequence continues at coordinate 52,847,681 of OY728140.1, read as the reverse complement.
ACTAAACCTTAAAGATCCTCGGTTTTGTAAAATTTAATGAAAGTTTATGTGATAAAAAGGTAGGATGCTCTATATAGTCTCTAGATATATGAATCGAAACTAGAGAGCATAATAAACCCCATCATGTTAACTTCCCAAAAGTTATAAAAAGTTCCTAGAATAATGGTTATCAGGAGAAAAGGGACACCCCATTAGTGAACCCCTTGACAGTATCAACAGACAAGGCCTATTAATACACCTTCCACCTAAGTACCCAAGGCATCCCATGTGATTTATTTTCCAAACCATTTCATCATAACCATGCTTTATTTTTTTTTCATAAAACCATTTCAAAATTATTTGAAAATTAATTTTATTTTACCAAAATAAGGGGAAAACCAAATTTTCTCAAAAACAAATTTCCACACACACAATTAAAACGTGGAAATTCAGTAATACAAAATTCATAAAAACATCAGAAATATAGTTCATGCAACATAGGCTAGATACGAAACCACTAAAATAAAACATGGGTCACACATTACTGCAACAAAATCCACCAACATAAAAGTAATAAAAGACAACAACAGGGGTCCATGAATCAATCCTTACATCTTATAATTAATTCAAAAAGAAATATGGTCAAGTAGAAGATAATATAACTCATAAATCAAGAAAATAACAAGCCACCCCATACCCCCAAAAAGTTCATACTCCAGAGGAATATCACAGAAAATATCTTGAAAGGATAAATAGAGTCAACACCACAAGACCAAAAGATCTAAAAAACATAGTGCAACTATGATTATTTGAAGAAAACCAGTGAAGAAAATGAAAAATCACTTACTTTGAGAGTTTCAATGCAAATAAAATGGAGGTTAATCACTGAAAAAAATGATCTAAAAGGAGATAAAATCCATAAATATCTTAAAATATATCTAGGTTTTGAGAGAGAAACCTTGGGTCAAATGAAATTAAAATTTGATGTGTAATATGGTTAACACCAAAAATCCTGAAACATTTATGATGTGAAACCGTTTTATGATAATAATTATATGATTTAAATGATATATCAAAATATATGTCTCCTCATATTAAAATCAAACCCATTACTCCATTACATGTTGTAAAGTTGTTTCATGATGTTTAAAATTTTCACATTTTGGACTAGTTCATGACATAGACTCGATAACGGATTCACATTAAGTAAAACTATTAAAGCCAAAAAGTATCAAACATGAAGATTATAGAGAAACACATAGAAACTGATCATGGTTCAACTTATACTCTAATGGAAATCATCTTAAACCTTTTCCAAATTTATACCAGTTCTCTATCAATTCAAACAAACATACATCACTAAACATTAGTTTATTTTCCCTAGTTAAATCTCTCCAATCTCGAAAGTCCCAAAATGAACCCAAATGAAGAAGAAAATAGAAAGAGGCATGAGGAATACTTAAAAGAACGTAATGAGATGTTACACCATGTGATAGGTTATATATATATATCAAATACATCATTAATGTTTTGCCTAATGTTTAAAACATCATACCATTAATAAGTATAAATATAATTACTACTCTACACGCATCTAAATATTGTGTTCTACATAAATACCATGTGTTTTATGTGGTCATTAGGTTGATAGTACATGTCGTTACATTACATGATTAGTTGTGTATATAAGATGCAGGGTGAGTGAATAGTATATGAATATAATACACATTACATACTTCAGATGGGAACTCACTATGTTTCCTCCAAGGTATATGTTTTATAAAAAGTTAATTTTAAATAAATTTCTTTAATTTTTCAAAAATAATGATTGATGTGATTCTTCAAAAAAATTGGATGCTAATTAAGCTAAAAAAATAGATTAATTAAAAAAGAGAATTAATTTATTTGAGTATGATTTATCTTAAATAAGAATGATTAGAGTTGATTTTCAGTGTGATTAATTGTGCAATTAATTTCATTTTTTTGGATGATCATGATCAAAGACTAGACCTTCATATGTGATTAGTTTTTTTAATTAATTATTAAATTAATTTTATGGCCTGTGTGTGATCTATCCTCTCATATTGTAATGATTTTCATGACCATGGTTTCATTTTTATAAGCCCCGTAGCAAATAATTTGGTTCCCCTCACCTGTGTTTGAGTAAAATCAAATGTATTGGATGCATCTCCTAAGCTAGTATAGGTAGTTCAATTTTAGAGCCAACTTTCAATAAATCTAAGAGAGATACATAGGTGAATAGGTGGATAGATACAACATGAACCATAAATGGTTCAAGGTGTTTCCCGCTAGGTCAACATTAATTTTATCATCCTCTAGATAAACTAACTATTAGTAAAATCCCATTATCATACCAATTTATTATTTTATTTCTATCGAGTTTCATTCTTATTTCATAATGGATGTTTTTTCATGATCACATGAATTAATAGAATAAAAATCATTTAAGATAGAACTAAAATAAACCAGATTCTCTATAAATATTATCTAAGACATGGTTAATCACTTAAGTAAATCCACTCAATATTATAAAACAAGTTATAAAGAAAATAATTTTAAATTTACATATTGATATAAAATCCCCCTATTATATATGATAATTTGGTATAGACTTCTACTACTTAAGTTAAATTCAAACCATAGTTCAATATGACTTACCAACCAATGTTTGGGTGATTTTCATTTTTGGGGAATTCTAAAATTGTGTTTTGGGGTGAATTAACATAGTTCACATCAATGTTTTAAATCCAAGTTACTACTTAGAGTAACTAAGATTCAAAGGTTGAGGAAATAAAATTTAATGATTTTACGATTGGGGAGTCTACTCAACAGATCAATGAACTGTGAGTTAATGTAGTTGGAATTTGGAATTCCTACATAATACCTTTCAAATTGATTGACCGACCAATGTTAGGGTGATGATAAGGGGAATATGAATCCTTTTTTCTAGAATATATGTTAGGTACACTAGATCAAATACCCTAAGAGGGGGGTGGGGGTGGGGTGAATAAGAGTATAAAAGATTAAAACTTTCACCCATTCATATCTTGTTTCGTTGTAAAAAAAACTCAATTTTGTCTTCCTCTTGTAGAAATATATGAACAGATATTAAATCATGCACATAAAACAATTATTTTTACTTGTTTCACCCTCATTGGGCTATATCCAAGGATCATACAATGACAATGTGGTGATGTACCAAATTCAGTAAGGCTTAATGCCAATAATGAGTACAATGTTCAGGCTTGATCTTATATGCCCAGGCTCACTGCCTTTACAAGTTTTAGGGTATACTCACTGCATTCCCAAGGGTTACTCCCTATGCCTCATTATCTAGATCACTACCGATGGCATCCCGCATTTTTATTTCATTACTTTTCATTACATTTTACATTCAAAGGATCATTAAAGACTAGTGTCTTAGAAACCAGGAACATAAATCATGAAAAAATAAAAAATTCATATAATCCAATTGAATGGATTCATCATATATTCATCCTATGTAAAATTATTTCATCTTATAACCTGGAGACATACATCAAATGAAAGGGTGCACAGAAGGCCCAGTAAGGAAAACAGGGAAATCAGTTTACTTGTGAAATCAATAAGAACATGATAAAAAACATAAAGGAATGAGAAATGGAAGTGTAGGAATTTAATAATGAAAATACATTGAATAATAACATGAATATGTGTCTATAATATTTAATATAGACATTTAGGAACATTTCACCATGGTTCATCCCCATGGTGTCATAAAAATTACCAAGGTTATTTACAAAGGTATCGTGAAACTTCCCATCTCTAGAGATTAAACATTTTACCCAATTAATTGGATAACTATTAGGGAAAACCCTTAATATGTATTTATTTTCATGTTATACACATAGATATAAACCATAAATTTCATAAATAACCCATAGAGAGAAAAATAAATGGGTTTCACTTCAAAATCGTGACACTTTTAAAGTGCTTAAAAACAAGATCATTATTTCAGTTAAAACCCCTGGAAAGGGAGATAGGGTTATATGTATATCAATTCCATAATCCAATAGATAAATATTATGTCTTTATGAATACCCCTGGAAATAAAATAGGTTTGGGTATTCACAAAATTAAAATAATTTTATTTTTGAGAAAAAGAGAGAGGGTTTTGAGCTGAAAATTCTGTAGCAGAACGACAATATAACATGGTTTTAGAAAACGTTTAAAAGAGAGGGGAAAAGATTCACCCACTCATATAAAAACTCATAGTAAAGTATGGGTACCGAATAAAAATAAATAAGATCATGTTATGGATATTCTAAGGAAATACCATATGAAAATGAAACTCGAATGAAAAGAGAATATGCAATTTCTTTAATGAAAATTCGATACCCTAACGATGCCAATTAAAAATTCAGAAAATCATTTGATGATAGTGGAAAGGGTATCCCACAAAATGAAAATGAAATGGATAGTAATATGGATATAGAATAACATACCCCAATATAATAAAATGGAAACTGGAAGACATAACATAAATGAAGTCATGCCATAAAAGAAGAGGGTGAAAGGTTCCCTTACCATGAAGAGTAACTTCGAAAGACTGAATGTTGGGACCTTTGGGGGCTTGAGGGAAACTTGGGAGGAATAATTGGAAGGTAAAAAAACTTAAACATTGTTGAGGGGGATTTTGTAATGAAAATTATGAGGGAATGACTTGGTATTTATAGGAAACGTTAGGGAATATTTAATTAATTTCCAAGGGACACCTCTTCGGTGGTATTTACAAAACCATGGGCTTGCCCATGGTTTTTGCCCATGGTATTGGACACATCGGAAACCTCATTACATATCTTTCTATTGATAAGTCTTCTAGATTGATTACATTATTATTACATCATTAATGATTTCATTAATCACCCGAAACTCAAAAACTGTATTTTCACTATTCACCAAAAACCAAAACATTTTATAAAAATATCATAAATTATAATTAACCTAATATTGATGCTATGAATTCGAAAATGAAACCAATTTTATGAAAATAAGTTTTTAAATATATTTAATTTAACATTTATATAAAATCATTACTTATTAAAAAACAACTCTAAAACTATAACTTATTTTGTAACACCTTGAAAAAGTAATCAAGGTCCCATAAAATTATCGTATAACCATAAGAAAATAAAGTAAAAATTTATGAAACTAAATTTTATTATAAATTATAAAATTAATTATAAAATTGTAATTAAAATATTTATGACATTAAAAATTCCAATACTTGTATCATGACAATTTTTTCACATTTAAGATGTCTAAATTATATTTACACATTCATGAGTGAAGTTTCTATATTTTGGATGATTACTATTCATTAATATTCATAAGGGTATATTAATACACATACTTTTATATTCACCAAAAATTAAGTCAATCTTATTAGACTCTGAATTTCTTACTGGTCATAATTTTAGAAGACCATTTTATGAAAATCATTTAACATTATTAATTATTTAAAGTTTACATAAATATTTTAAAATAACTTTTTTATGAAATCATCAATAATATTCATCCCATATTTATCTGGATATTTGAAAATCAAAAAATTTACTATAATAAGAAATAACAATTTTATTTATACCAAGGTATTACCAAAAGTATCTAAGGACTTGTTACATAGCCCCTTTTTAACACCTGCATAGGACCTAAGTGTGATGTGTGCTATGGTGATAGAATATTGGGGCGGCTCGAAAAACTTTGCCTGAGTGGTGATTTCTATCTTCTTGAACTTCTCCCTTACACAATTCTGTTCAAGCTTCACATGTTGGAGTTTTGCTTGGACTTGGTCCGGAGAAAAGCCCAATGAAGCCACCTCCTTCCCAAAATCTGGAAGATAGGCTTCGTATGACCTGAGTCTACTAGATGAGGCCATCGACTCTTCTTTCTGTATTAACCAATATCACTTGTGTTTCTAAACGATAATTTTAACGTAAAGTGTTTTGTTTCCAACGGTCATATTGAGCAATAGTCATACTGACCAACGGTCATATAATAGTCAAAACCCAACGATATCATTTTAATTATACTCAATTAATTAATTAATGGATATAGTTTTGTCATGTATAAAATGAAATAACACAAAAATTTAGGAAACCTATATTATTCAAAAGTTCTGGTTGTTAGATTCTTCCCCTTGAAAAAAAAAATTTCCCTGAAATTTTAACTTGTACCCGTAGAAGAGAAAAGGTGTGGGTAATTCTACCTCATAGACTCCATTGGTTCCCACGTGCCTTCTTCACATTTATAGTTCCTCTACAACACCTTAACAAGGTGGGTAGTCATGTTGCGTAGAACCTTGTCTATACGATCCAAAATCTCCACTGGATGCCCCTTGTAAGAGAGGTTATGTTCCAATTGTACCACATTAGGATTTTGTACATGTGAAGGGTAATGTATGTACATCCTCAGGAGAGATATGGGGAAGACATCATGATCTTGTTCTAGATTTTGTAGAAGTGAATGCCGATAGTCCACTAGTCCTAGGCGATCAAGGATTTCATAGGGGCCAATGTACCTAGGACTGAGTTTCCCTTTATTCCCAAACCTAATAACCCTCTTCCAAGGTTAAAATTGAAAAAAGACTTTGTCACCCACATCAAACACCAAGTCCCTTCGATGGTTGTTAGTATAGCTCTTTTTCCATCTTTGAGAAGCCTTAATGTGTTGTTGGATGTCATGGACCGTTTTTGTTATCTCATGCACAATATCAGGCTGAAGAAGAATTCTCTAACCAACATCATTCCAACAAGTAGGATTTCTACATCTCCTACCATATAGAGCTTCATAGGGTGCCATTTGATTACTTAAGTGGAAGTTATTGTTGTACGAGAACTCAACTGAAGGGGGATGTTGATTTCATCCACCTTTAAATTCCATTGAGCATGTTCTCAACATGTCCTCGAGTGTTTGAATAATACTTTTAGATTGGCCCTTAGTTTGGGGGTGATAGGCCGTACTAAAATACAATTCAGTGCTAAGAGCATGTTGAAGAATAATCTAGAATTTTGATGTGAACTTTTGATCATGATTCGATATAATAGTAACTAGAACTCCATGCAGCCTTACCACTTCCTTCATGTGAATCTTGCCAAATCAATCAAGAGAGAAATATTCTCAAATGGAGATAAAAAGGGTTGTCTTGGTGACACGGTCCACAATAACCCATATCGCATTGTTTCCTTCAGAAGTTCTTTGAAGACTAGTGACGAAGTCCATAGTGATATTTTCCAACTTCAATGCTAGTATGGGTAGTGGTTGCAATACCCCCTTAATAATTTGTCACTATTCCTTCACTTGCAGACATACCAGGCACCTTGAAGTGTAGTCAGAAATATCACTTTTCATATTATCCAACCAATAATTATCATGAAGGTCCCAATACATTTTTGTTTATACATTATGTATAGAGAAATTAGAGCTATGAGATTCATCAATCAACTCCTTATTTACTTCCAGAATAGATGAAACACATTTTCTTGTACACAATTTCAGTACACCTTCTTGATGAATATTGAACTCAGGAAAATTCCCATCCTTCACAACCTCAAAATTCTTATGTAAAAAATGATCTTCTTTCTAAGTTTTCATGATCATCTCTATTAATGAAGGCTGAGAAATAATTTGGGTTAGGGTTGATGACGTCCCTTCCCTTATAATCATCATGTATAGATTTATTTGGTTGTTGATTAATGGATCCCTTTAAATCCTCATCATGGAAAGAATAAATATGTCTTTCCTGCTTAATGCATCAGTGACATTGTTTTCTATTCGGGGATGATAATGAATTGAACAATCATAGTCTTTGAGAAGTTCCAACCATCTCCTATCTCTCATTTTAACTTCCTTTTGTGAGAAAATATACATCAAACATTTATGGTATGTGTATATATCATATTTATCCCCATAATGAATGTGCCTCCATATCTTTAGAGTAATAAAAACCACTTCCATCTCCAGATCAAGTGTAGGATAGTTCTTCTCCGGAGTTTTCAACTGTCGAGATGCATAAGCAATGACTTTGTCATTTTGCATGAGGACTCACCCAAGACCTTACAGAGATGCATCACTAAAAATAACAAATCCTTCTCCACTTGAGGGAAGAGTTAACACAGGTGTAGTAACCAATCTCTTTTTCATCTCTTGGAATCTTTCCTTATACTCCTCTGTCCATATGAACTTGACCCCTTTTCATGTTAAAATAGTTAATGGATTAGAAAGTTTTGAGAATATTTTTACAAACCTCCTATAATATCCCGCTAATATAAGGAAACTACGAATATCAGTTATTTTTATAGGCTGATGGCACTCCTCTACAACTTTTTCCTTTACAGGGTCAACTTTGATTCCTTCATTGGTTACAATGAGACCCAAAAAGGCAACCTTTTTAACCAAAATTCACATTTTCTGAACTCCCCAAAAAGGCTATCCTTCCGTAGAGTTTTCCAAATAACCCATATATGATCCTCATTTCCCTTGAGACTTTTGGAATATATCATAATATCATCAATAAAAACTACCACAATGTTGTCAAATTAGTCCTTAACGACTCTATTCATCAGATCCATAAAAATAGTAGGTGCATTAGTCAGTCTGAAGGGAATAACAACAAACTCATAATGCCCATATATTGATCGGAAGATAGTTTTCAGAATATCTTCATTCTTCACCCTCAATTGATGTTAACCAGATTGAAGATCAATCTTTGAGAATAATTGAGCCCCACAAAGTTGGTTAAATAAGTCACCAATTATTTGAGGAGGGTATTTGTTCTTCACTGTGATCCTGTTCAGTTCTCAATAATCAATAAATAACTGCATTGATCCATTCCTTCTTCTTCCCAAAGAGAACTAGTTCTCCCCAAGGAGACACACTTGGTCAGATAAAACCCTTATCCTAAAGATCTTGGAGTTGCATGTTTAATTCCTCCAGCTCCACATTTTACATATTATACAGGGTCTTTGATATCAGATGAGAACCAGGTACGAGTTCAATTGAGAACTCTACCACTCTATCTAGGGGAGGTCTGGGAAATGCCTTAGGAAATATGTCAACGTATTTCTAGATGATGGGGGTCATTTTCTATCCTTATAATATCATATCCTTATTCTTCATCACCAATAAAATGCATAAAGAAGGATATAGGAGGTTATTTTAGACAGAGATCTGGTCGAGATATCTCTACTTAGAATATATCTGTAGGTTTTCCATTAAAGACTACTGATATTTCATTGCTTCTGCAAATTATCTTAGCATTATACATTGCGAGCTAGTCCATCCAAAGTATAATGTCGAATTACAGCATGGGAATGAATACTTGATTTGCGATAAGATTTTGATCACTAAATTAAGTACTAGAGTTTGTAAACACTGATGATGCCCGGATAATCCCACCATAAGTCTTGACTAATAAATATATTTTTAGCAAATCAGGGGTCCATTCTAAACTCATTGAAAACATGGAGGAAATAAAGGAATGCATAGAACTAGAATCAAATAAAGTACTCTATAGATTTGAGAGAACAACAAGAGTACCTACCACCAATTCATTTGGAACTTCAACTTTAGACGTAGTGATAGAAAAATCACGAACTTTCTCCCTTGGCTAATGCTGAGGCTGCTGGTGATTCACATCCACTACCCTCATATTTGGACAATTATTAGAAAACTGAAAAAGTTTTCCACACTTATAGAATTAGACATCAGGTAGGGCCTTCACCATCTTCCCTTTGTCATTAGTGTTTAGGAGTTTAGGCTTCACCTCACTATGACAATTCTGCAAAATGTGACTATCTCTACCACACTTGTAGCACTTCCTACTCCCGAGCAGGCAGTTCCTCGAATTCTTCTTCCCACATATATTACATGTGGGAAATTGTACTTGGTTGCCTCCTTTTCCAAGATCGAATCTCCTCCCTAGTCTTGGGTCCATTAATATTTTCTTTTGAATAGATTTATGAGACCATTGCATCTCACAAAACTCTAATTTTACTTTCATCTCATTTCGAACGATCTTATCGTAGTTATCATAATCTCAGATGGCTAGATTCTTCTGTAGATGAGGTATCAGCCAACCAAAGAATCTATCAACCTTAAAATTTGGATCCATGACCAAGTTAGAGGTGTAACATGAAATCCTTGTGAAGTTCATCTTGTATCTTCCCACAGATTCATTCTCTTTTTACATCATCTCAAGAAACTCCTTCTCCATTCTTGTTCTCATCGATCGAGGGAAATACTTGTTGAATAATATCCCTATGATCTCTTCCCAACCTGTATCTTTAACTTCCACTATTAGATTTTTGTTTTTAATCAGTTCCCACCACTAATCAGCCTCTCCCTCTAATTGATAAAAATCCAAGGTAACCTTTACTTGTTCATAATAGTGTAGTACAACAAAGATGTTCTTGATAGAGATAATCCACTATTCCGCAATCAATGGGTCCGTAGATACACTAAAGGATGGTGGTCAGTGACGCATAAATGAATCAACCAAAACTTTTTCCCTTCATGGTGAAATCCATCCCTTAGCTTTATTAAAGTTATTCCTGATAAGTAGAGTCAGTCGGTTCATCATTCACATGAATATTTCCATTCCGTCTTGTTTTAGAGAGACATTAGCGCATGGTCGATTGTGGTCACCATTTGCATGGATCCTCTTATTGCCTTCCATTTTATAAATGAATAAAACCTAAGTGATAATATTATTTCATTTATGAATATTTTCACTATAAATGATTTTATTTCTTAAAACTTCATGCTTTAAACAATTACATTTCTATATAAATCCTTCATAATGATTCAAAAAAAGTTTTTGATTAACCAAAAATATCCCATAGGAGTGTCATAACCAAGAGTGAAATAAGGCCCAGTTTCGTGTACCAGGATACCCCAGGTTAAGCCCAAAACTCCTTGTTAGAGTTTTCACTCCTAGGTACATCTGTGCCAAAGCCTCCTCTACCTGCTCAATTCCAGGAAGGGATGCATTTTCTTGATAAACCACTTACTCAATACACACCAAAATACCATGAAGTATTCTTATATTTAAAATTTTCTATATGGTTAATCATAATGTTTTCATAGCATAATTTCCAAAAATAACTAATCTATTTTTTATACCAACTATGGCATCCCGCCTTTTTATAAAATAACTTTTCATTAAATTTTATATTAAGAGGATATTTAAAGTCTAGTGTCTTGGAAATCAAAAAATAAAAAACGAAATAAAAAAACATTATTCTAATCCACTTGTATGGATTAATCATAATTTCATCCTACGTAAATTTTTTTCATCTCATAAACTATAGACATACATCAAAGGAAAGGGAGAGTAGAAGGCCTTTAAGGGAAACAAGGGAATTAGTTTACTTGTGAAATCAATATGAACTTGATAAAATCAAAAAGACATTAGAAATGGAAGTAAAGGCATTTAATAATGAAAATATGTTTAATCATAACGTGAATATATGGCTACAACATTTAATTTTGACATTCATGTACATATCACCAAGGTTCATCCCCAAAGTGTCATACAAATTACAATGTTTATTCACCAAAGTATTGTGATCTTGTCATCTCTAGAGAATAAATTCATTACCCAATGCATTGGAGTGCTATCAGGGAACACAATTTCAATGTATTTATATTCGTTTGATACACTTAAATAATAATAATATATTTCATAAATAACCCATATAGAGTATAAGAAATGGGTTTCACTTCAAAATCATGACGTTTTAAAAGTGCTTAAAAATAAGAGCATTATGTTATTTATAACCCATCGAAAGGGAGAGAGGGTTATATATATATATCAATTCTAAAATAAAATAGATAAATATATTCTCTTGATTAATACCCATAGAAGTAAAATAGGTTTGGGTATTCACAAAAATAAAATAATATTTTTTTGAGAAAAAGAGAGACAGGTTTTGAGAGGAAAATTCTGCAACATAATGGCCATATAATAGGGTTTTAGAAAATGCTGAATAGAGAGGGGAAAAGAGTTCAAAAAAAATAAAAAAATTATATTAAATTATCGGTAAAAAATAAAAATAAATAAGATCATGGTATGTATATTTGAAGGAAATACCATATGAAAATGAAAACTGATAGAAAAGATAAGATGTGATTTCTTTTACAAAAATTCTGCAGCCAAACAACGTCAATTAAAAATTAAAAAAATATGTTGATGAGAGAAGAAAGGGAATCTCATTAATTGGACATGAAATGGACATTAATAAGTATATATAATAACATACCCCAACATAATAATATGGAAACTAGAAGAAATAACATAAATGCATCCATGACTTAAAAGAAGAGGGTTAAAGGTTCCCTTACCTTAAAGAGTAACTTCGAAAGCTTGATGTTTAAGACCTTGGGGAGCTTGAGGGAACCTTGGGAGGAGTCCTTGGGAGTTAAAAATACTATAACTTTGTTTATGGGTATTTTTTAATGAAAATAATGAAAGAATGTCTTTGTATTTATAGGAAAATTGATGGAATATTTAAATAATTTCTAAGGGACACCTCATCAGTGGTATTTTAAAAACCATGGGCTTGCCCATGGTATATACCCATGGTATTGGCCACTTGGGACACATCATAGAATATATTACTATTAACAAGTCAAGCAGAATGATTACTTAATTATTACATAATTATCACATCATTAATGATGTCATTAAACACCCAAAACTCAAAATTATATTTTAACTATTCAACGAAAAACATAACTTTTTATAAAAATCTCATAAATTCACCCTAACATAATATAGATGCTCTAAATTCAAAAATCAACCTTATTTTATGAAAATGATTTTATAAATATTTTTTTTATTTTTAAATAAAATCATTATTTATTCAAAAAAACTCTAAAACTATAAAGTATTTTGTAACACCATGAAAAAGTAATCAAGGTCCCATAAAAGTTTCGTATAACCATATGAAAATAAAGAAACAATTTATGATTACATTTTATGAAAATACATTTTTACTATAAATTGTTTAATTAATTATAAAATTGGAATAAAAATATTTATGACATACAAAAATACCAATACTTATATTATGACCATTTTGTCACTTATAAGATGTCTAAATTATGATTACACATTCATGGGTGTAATTTCTATCTTTTTTGGCCGAGTTTCTATTCATTACTATTCATAAGGTTATATTACTATTCATACTTTACAATTCACCAAAAATTAATTCAATCTTATTAGACTATTAATTTCATACTGGTCACAATTTTAGAAGACCATTTTCATAAAATGTTTTTACATTAAGAATTATTTATAGTTTACCTAAATTATATAAAATACCCTTTTCTAAAATCATCAATATTATTCATTCCATATTTATCTGGACATTTAAAAATCACAAATTTTACCGTTGTAAGAAATAACACTTTTATTTATACCAAGGGATTACAAAAAGTATCTATGACCTTGTAACATAGCCCATTATAACACCTGCATAGGACCTAAGTGTAAGGTGTGCTATGGTGATAGAACTTTAGGGAGGCTCAGACAACATTGTCTGGGTGGTGATTTCTATTTGCTTGAACTTCTCCCTTAGGTGATTCTGTTCACGCTTCACATGTTGGAGTTCATCATGGGCTTGGTCCAAATCAAAGCCCAATGAAGCCTCTACCATCCCAAGCTTCGATAGATGGTCTTCATATGGCCCGTGTCTACTGGATGAGGCCATCAATTATTCTTTTTGTATTAACCAAGATCACTTGTATTTATAAACAATACTTGTAACATAATGTGTTTTTTTCCAACAGTAATATTGACCAACAATAATATAATAGTCGAAACCCAACGGTATAATTTTAATTATACTGACTTCATTAATTAAATGATACAGTTTTGTGGAGTATAAAATGAAATAACACAAAAATTTAGGAAACAAATATTATTCAAATGTTCGGGTTGTTACACTACTAGTGGAAAGGGTCCCCTTCTTCCTCTTCATCCATTCACATCTCTTGGAAAAAAAATCCAATCACCATTTATCGATTTATAGGTCAAACACAGTTTATGGACATGTAGGTCCCTTAAATTTTCATGAATTACTACATCATCAACTCTTGGTATATGATCTGTTGAAGTTCCTTTTTCACCCACAGATGAATTCCACCTTCCCAGATACTACTAGGTACCGAAAATTCATTTCGCAAAATGAATTGAAGCCATTTCAAGCCTCCTCATGAAAACTGCGAACCACATGATCCTCCCACGTACTATGTAACTAGAATGGTACGTGGACCACCTTCTCCACACACAACTTCCTTTTATGCAAACTATTATCCTTTCCATATTCCATTGACTTCATTTTGACTCTACGAACTGACCTCTATCTGCGAATAGTTCTCTTTTCACAGGTTGTCTTTGCTTCCACATACTAGAGTTCCACCTCTGTGTACCACTTGCATAATTCTCTCTCTCTCATATCATAGATTCATCCTCCACATACTGATTTAAGACCATCCACATACTAGACTTCCTCCTTCATGTACCAGACTTCCTTTGCGTGTTAAGAATCCCTGCAAACAGCTTTAGTGGAATTTCATTCGCACAAACCACTTCAGCTTTCACCAAATAATTCCTCGTGAACGTCTTTCAATCTTTTCCAAAATCCCAAATCAAAAAGTTGTTTTTAATGATATTCAATTTCAATAGTAAATGGTGGGATTATCAATTATTATATAAGAAAATATATCGGCAAAATCCATTAATCCATGACTTATTAAATCATCGATTTAGCCTCCACTGCATACTGATCCGTCTATCATTTGGAACCACAAGTCACCCACAAACAATTTCTCCCAACCCGTTCACATACAATCTTTTTTCCTACATTACAAATCTCTTTTTCCTACATCAAGACACATGCGTACTACATTGTCTTCCTCCATGAAACATTTTCGGTTTGGAAAACCACACCAGTGTACCATTCCCGCTACCAGGTACGTGGCCACGTACTCTTCCCAGACATGGTATGCAGTTCATGTTCTGGGCTCCTCATTTCCTTTCCTTTTCTGACTTTGATCTCCATTATTCACACAAATTCCTAATTTTGATGCCCCAAAATTTTGAAAACACTAGGAAACTGTGCCAACTTAGAAACCTATTTTTGGAAAAAAACCAAGCATACTCAGTTGTGGACATATGGTTTTGTCAATAAACACAACCAAACCCAAAACATATTGAGAGGATTCCTTGAGGGATTTTTTACCAATCATGTATATTAAAAAAAAAATTTCCAAAGCCAATGGTGATGGCATTTGGGTTTCAATAAAATATAAGGAGATTAATAAATATAATATTTATTTATTTTTAAGCCTTTTATCAGATAAATTACTAAAACTCTTCACATCTTATTTTTAAAAAGGATAATAAACATGAATTTAAACATATCATAGTGATCCATATATGATAATGATAACCTTCTCACCATGAAAAAATTTCAAGAGTGGCAAAGGTCTTTACACGTTATCCTATTCCATGAAAGGAAGTTGTATGTGCTGGAAGAATCTATTCCTAATGAACCTATTAAAGAGGTTAGGGAGGAAGAGTTTTCTCTCTACAAGAAACCCTTGAATGATGCTATAGATATTCAGTGTTTCATGATATCATCCCTAGCCAATACGATTTTAAAACAACCTAAGGAAATGGATGCATATAGTATGTTGTCTCACATTTTGAATCTCAATATAGATAAGGTGAGACAAGAGAGATATGAGATATCTAATCCTTTATTTACAACTAATACTGGAGAGTTGGTGCTAGATATGCCTAATTTAGTTAATAATTTTGGATTCATTAAATGTTTAAACAACTTAGGGATTCAATTCCTATATGAATTATGGAATGATATCATACAATCCTCACTACCCAAATCCTTCTACAGTTTTATTGTTAATTATAACATGCGAAATAATGATAAGAGTCTTTTTAAACATCTTTCTCAGATTATCCAAGTGGAAAAGTATATAGGGCATGAAAAAACCATAGCAATAATTTTGTACAAGAATAGTAATAACTAGGAAATGGGTCTCAAGGCTCATTACAAGTCTAAATCTCCCAAGCACCATACTTACAATAATTTTAGGATCTAGAGGTAGGGTAATGAAAATGATGCATTATGTTTTTCATATGGAAAGAAAATCCAATATAAGTGGAACTACACCCCGAAGTAAGGGGAAGATAAATATGCATTCATTAACTAGTGTAATATTTCAATATACATGCATTGGGTATTAGATTAAACTTTTGGTGTTTACATCTGTATCCAAATATTGGATCCAAGTAGATTCCAAAAATATTTCTAGAGAAGTGGTGTATTTTCATTCTGCTAATGGTGTGAGGATAGATACTCTAACCATTGGAGACTACAAACATTAATTTTCAATATTAATGATATTAGTTTTAAGATATTGTTATTAAATATCATCTATTACAATGAATATAATTTCATTATTATGCCTAGATATAGATGGTTTTATTTTTCAAATTTGGAAATAAAATTTGTTTACTTTATAAAGACAACATATTTTATGGAATGTATAATTTAAATAACAGCCTATATATATTAAATTATGATAACCAAGTATTGAAAATTGATAAAAAATCACTTTCAAATAACACATATAATACCTATCTATGGCATCACCATCTTGGTCATGTAAATGAGAAGTTATTGACAGAGATTTATCAAGGTGGATATTGAGACTCATTTTAGCTAAAACCTCTTAATAGATTTTATTCTTGTTTACCCGGAGAAATAATCAAACCACCATTCTATGAACATGGTGAACGGTCCACATAGCTTATAGGATTAGTCCACCCTGATGTGTGTAGTCCATTTCTAGTAGAATCTAGTGGTGCATATTCTTACTTCATAACAATTACTAATTAATTGAGTAGATATGGATATGTTTACCTGATGAAGAATAAGTCTGTTTCCTCTAAAAAACTCAATGAATTTAAGAATGAAATAGATAATCAACTTGGAGAGAAGTTAAAGAAGCTTGGATTAGATTGAGTTATTTAATTACAAACCAATAGTTTATCATCTTTTTATGGGAGTTTAAGATTACATCTTAACTTTCTCTACCTTACACACCACAATGGAATGATATTAGTGAAATGAGGAACCATACCCAGTCAGACATTATAAGGTTGATGATTCTTCATGAAGATCTTCCATTATCCCATTGGTGATATTCATTAAAAAATATGTAATAAACATTAAACCGAGTACTAACTAAAGTGTTAAACATGATTCCCTTCAGGATATGGAGTGGAAGGAAACCGACTTTATCACATAATCATGTATTAGGTTGCAGGGTGTTTATGAAGGCCTTATTAGGAAAAAAACTAGCTCCCAAGTAACAAAGTATATCTTTATAGGGTATCCTATGGAAACATAGGGATACTACTTATACAACCCAGTAGACTAGAAATTGACTATCACGCAACAAGATATCTTTCTTGAGAGGTATAACATCCCAAAACGAATAGTGGGTATAATATTGATTTAAATGAAGTTTATTCTCAAGATACACAAGATTTGGTAATGGAAAATTATTCATAGTTCCCCATAGAAGAAGTAGTTCCTATAACACAAATACTACTTAGGATCACTAGAGGTAAGAGTACCAAAGAGATATGGTTTCCTAGTAACTAAATATGGAGACTCATTAATGGTTGACAATGATGAACCCAAACCCTACAAAGAGGCAGTAGAGATCTTAAAAACTATAAGATGGAAGCAATCCATGAATTTGAAAATGGATTCCATGCATCGAAACCATTTTTGGGTTTGGGTTAATAAACAAGTTTATGTAAATCCTTTTAGGTGTAAATGGGTATTTAAGAGAATAATGGACATGGAATGTAAATTAAATACCTATAAAGCAAGGATAATTGATAAAGGGTATAAATAAAATAAATGAATTTACTATGATGAAACCTTTTCACCAATTTCTATGTTCAAATCCATCATAATTAAACTTCTTATTGAAGCTTACCATGACTATGAAATTTGGCAGATTGATGTCAAAAATTATTTCTTTACTGGGAACCTGTAGAAAGATTTCTATATGACACAACCAAAAGGGTTTGTGACACTAAGTGATGCAAAAAAATATTTTCAAGTTGCATAGATCCATTTATGGATTGAAGAAGGAATATATTTCATGGAACATTCAATTAAATAATGATATAACAGAAATTGGTTACATTAAGAAAGAATGTGATCCTTATATTTACAAATGATTTAGTGGGAATGACGTTGCAATCCTAGAAATATATGTTGAGAATATAATACTTATTGAAAAAGACATAACATTATTATAGTTTTCAAAGGGCTTGTTAAAAAAAAATTTATCCATGAAGGACATTGTAACACCCTGAGATTTTATGAGAAATATTATTTTTAATTACTTTTATGTATTATGTTGTACACTACACCAAGATTATCTTGCACTATATGAAACACCATATTATCTTAAAGTATAAAAAAACACTATTATAGGCTTGTGTTGCATTCCATAACATCCTTCCTCGATAAGGTGTTTTGTACGCAATAACGAGTTTCACTAAAAAATATATTATTATAATATTATTATGTACTAGCAGTTATGAATAGTAATACCGAATTTTTGAAATTTTATAAATTTCATCTTTCAAAATGGACTTCATTTTTGATTCGGAATATAAAAATTATCCTAGGGTGATTTTTTTTGTAATTTTCTGAAAACATTCAATTTATGATGAATAGTGAAAACACTAGGTTACTATTTAAAAACCGAATTTTTATTTAAATAATAATTTATTTTATTTTAATTTATTTTAGGTAAAAATAGATACATAATACCTATATAGGTTCAATGTAATTTATTAGAGTAATTTTATAATAATATAGATACATAAAATTTTTATTGAACTTTTCCCTGTCTTTTACCCACCTACTTGGAGCATTTGAAATTGCATATAAAACATAATTTTACCACTTCCGTGAGTTTAATTTCGAAATTCTAATAGAAATGGTTAATATCAAGGAGTAAAATGTGGATCAATATGATAAAAATAATTTTTTTTGAATAGTAACGTTTTACTTTTATTTACCACGGTTAAAAGTAAATAGGGTAATTACGGGTAAGATGATATTATTATTACCCTAACACATTTCCTAATTTTATTGTATTAGTCTAATTCGACCAAAAACAACCTTAGTAATAAAATATTACCCTTTAGGTCCACTTGGATTAGATTAGGACACTTATTATTAGTTTATTTAAAGAAGAGTTAAAAGAGTTAAAATCAATGTTTAATAACTTAAACATTTTTAATATAGGGTTATACAAAATATAGATTTGACTGTACATATTAATTAGAAATATAAAAATATTTCCTAAATAATGGTATTTTATTTATTATTTTTATACATTAAATAAGTTAATTTATTTATGACACAATGATGAGGCAGTAATTACATTATTAATGAAATATTAACATGATTGATGTTATAAATACCCAAATAAATGTAATTTGAGACTTTTTATGAATTAAAATAATTTCATAGGTTAATATGACATTTTATTATTGATTTAATTAACTTTTTGTTTGAACTAATCAAGCTGTTATGATTTTCACAAAAATCAATTACCAAATAATGTCAAAATTGACATAGAATAGTTTTTAAAACAAATATTATATTATTAATTGTCATTTTATTCCAAAAAATCTAAGGTTCGGCAAAATGACTTATATAAGGTTATATATATTAATAAAGAACCACTTGGGGTTATTTTTTCTTGTTATAGTATGTTTATTAACCATATAGTGTAAGAAAACAAGAAGACACCGTAAAAGTTAAATTATTTAACATAGAGTTAAATCTAACTGATAAGGTTATAATTGAAACCTTAACTAGTCTAAACCATATTGGTTGAGATTATATCGATCCATCCACACATTATATTCTAAATTAATAAATTCCAAGTGATTAAAAACTAAATATGACTTTATTATAAAATAATATTTTATGTTTTTTCTAAGGTGCCCCTCTCCTCCCTTATAAAAGAGCACTTCCTCCATATTCTCTTAACACAATTTTGAGCCTTCATTCTCGGAAAAACCCTGAACATTTACCTTCTCAACTTACCTAAAAACATTATAGAGGTTATTTTCCCCTCAAAAGACAACCTCTAGTGCCTTATGTGGAAGCTTAAAAGAGGTTTGTCGAAGAAGAGGTAATCTCTTCTACCGATTCTTTCAAGTTTTCTTTCTTATTCAACTTCTTGTTCTTTAGTTGTTTCATTATAAAGTAACAACAATAGTATCAATAACATACTGATATTTTATTATAAATATGAAACAAACCCATTTCACCTTCTATACATCCTATGTAAAATAAAATCACCGCGCGTGCGTACGTACGAAATACTGTCTCCACAACGTGCAATTTGTTTTTCCACAAACACCATAATTGGATGGGTATAATGGTGTAAATAATAACTATATATAGTTATTAGAATATCATAATGATTATGATATATTATATCATCCAATCCAATACAATTCAATAATTATGGTAATGATATCATCGCCCGTGCATACGTACGGATTACCGTCTCCACGACGCAATGAGATTCATTCTCCTTGTTAACCATTAGAGAATGATTATAAAGTATATATATAATGAATAATAATGAAATATATGACATTATAAATCTACTGGATTTATGTATATATATATATTCCATCTACTTACTTCCATTCAAATCAATATGGAAAGGAAAACATCGTTCATGCGTACATACGGTCTACTGTCTCCATGAACGATGTATTTTATTTCATTTATCTATCTATTATATATATATATATACTGAATATATATGATATGTAAATCATGATTTAAATTCTGGATGTATTTAAATCATGATATAATTAATAATAATGTCAACAACAGTAAGTCCAAACACGTACGATAAATAAACGATTTTACCCAAAATGCTGCTTTAACATGGAATTTACAATAGAACGGGTAATATAAAGTCATAAGTGAAACATATAAGATATCAGAACAATGAATACTATTCATTAATAGGACAATTAAATTATTTAAATCATTATACATAAGGTTAGGATACATACGAAGCATATCAGACTTTAGTTAAGGGATAAATTTTCCAATCTCGTTTTTTTATCCGAGATTGTTATTCGTAAGTATTTACTGGGGTTATATTTTTCATCCATGTCCATAAAAAATGTTTTTCAGAAAGTGTTTAATATTATTCATTGTATGTTTAAAGTCTTTATTACCCATATTTGACTTTTACTTTGTGTTATGGAAGAAATATTTCTTTTGTTTACCATATGTGGTACTTTTTTACTTTTCTGTTAAAAGTACGATGATAATGTTTTTTAACTTATACAGAATGATTGTATTTTTATGGTTTCATAATGCCTAATTTTCATGAATCTTACTATTCAATATTTCATGATTATTTTCAACAAAATCCTTTTTTAACAGTGAATGGCATTTGGTGAAAAGAAAATAATTTTGAAGAAGAAATGATATTTTCCTCAAGAATTCATTTCAAGTGTTTTGTCAAAACTATTTCCCATATAAGATGAAATTATTTAGTATGATTATGTTTCAGATATAATGTATCTATTATTTACATGGTTTGATTCTTCTTATGATGAAATGATATACATTTGTTTTATATGGATTACGTTAGGATGTGATGTTGTTTATGAAACCCATTTTATTCTTTGGGTTATGATGAATGATTTATGTTTATTTTGTGGCACAAGTAAGAATGATTTCACTATGAGATGGATGGGACATATATCTCCCTACAATTAGTTTGGTAAAGATTTATATCTCATGATATAGACATGACTGGAACGGTAAGTTAATCATGTTCAGTGATACAGGACTAGAATGAAGAGTGAAATTGATAACGAAAGGGACTTTGTCCACAAAGAAGGTCTTTCCAGAAATACCTTGGATAATATGAATGTCATATCATGTGCTTAATGGTTTTACAGAATTAAATGTTTTATTCCCATGCTATTTTATCATGATTGATGTTCCTTTATGACCTATGCCTTACTTACTTCCAATATTTATTTCTCAACTCAAGATTTTGATGTGTAAACTTTATGTTCTGTTTTGAAGTTCAAATGTATATTATTGGTTTTATTTTCTCCATACATACCTTTAATGAGAATTGGAGCTCACAATTTAAATGTTTTATTTTCTCTAGGATATAAATAACAGTTTTAGGTAAGAAAAAAAGGGAATATCTTTATGGGAGATGTTGAAGATCTTTCACCAAGATTAGAAAATTATATTCTGGGTTTCTGAAAACACTAAAATATTATGGTCCTTTGGTGTCTGTTTTTGTTATGTATTAGGTATTCCAAAAAAGTAATGTAATGTCCATGTATGTCAAGATTGGGTCTCTATAGTTGGTATCAGAGGAAAGTTTTAGTTAACCATTGGAAACTAGGATGCAAAAACTTTAGTGAAATCCCTAGAGATATTTCTATGGTATGTCTAGGGATGTCCCTAAGTTTAAGTATAAGTATAGGTTATAGTCCTAGAATTACGGTAATGATATTATAATTAAACGTAATATGTTATATATTGAAGTTAATCCCATTTGATTATGATTTTTTACTCTCACAATATTCTTTTTGGGTTTTATAAAATGAATGGAAACAGGAAGATTCATGATAATTGAAGATATGATGGACAATGGAATGATATTCTTTATGCGAAACCAAATGAAATTGGATCTAGAAGTTGAAACATCGTTATTATGCCGAATCAGAAATCTCATAATATGATCAATAATCTCAACTTTGGTAAGATTCCTGACTCGGATAATAAGAGAAAGATGGAGTTTCATGATTATCATAGAGGAAAGAAAGTTCAATTTCTCTCATATAAATAATGTGGGAAGAGGCATCAGGGAGAATGTTTAAAAGGAACAGGAAGATGATTTGGGTGTGGAAAAGTAGGACAGAAAGCCAGTAATATCAAAGGAAAATGTTTAGTTAACACCATGGACAAGGATAATGGTATTTCTTAGACATCAACAATGGTTAAATGTTTTAAATGTGGAATGTACGAGCATTATGAAAACCAATGACCTAAGGTAATGTCTCATGAGGATGATAATCATGGTCGTATGGGTAGTATTTATATAGATGATGAAGAAGAAACTACAAATGATATGTGAGATGAAATAATTGTTGAAGCTCGGTCAATGGTTTAAGAAGGTAGTGGAATGATTTATGTTTATCAAGAGTTATGTTGTATAGGTAATGGTATTATAGTATAAAGACACATTTATGGATTGTTACACTATTGTTTTTTCCCTAAAGTATTTGAAAGTATATGTTGAATGGTACTGGTAACCATGAAAAGCGATTCCAATAGTTTGGAAAGCAGATGATATGCGCATAAGGAAGGGATAAGGAGAAAATGAAATGTTTGATAGTATTCATGAGCTCATGACTGATATAAGGAAAAAGTGATATCATGGTTTGAGAATATAGAAATTTTGGGATTTTGGTATGTGGAAAGTGTTAAATTTTGATAGCACTCATGTTTTCACTAAGGTTCTATGGTAATTCATGTTTCAAAAGAATACATGATTAAGGTATTCACAGGTTTGGAATGTAACCAACAAGATATATCTTATGATATATGGGGGATAAATGATGGTATTCACGTGCTTGATATGTGACCTTTAAAGTAATCATTTTCTTTATACTATGAGATTGGACAGATGTGTTTTGGATAAGTCTAATGATTGGAATGGATTATTTTGGACATAAGATAGTATTATTTAAAGATAAAACTTCTTTTTATATATTATTTCTGGAATATTATAATACTATAGTTTTAGAAAAAGGACAACCCGTAGGATGGGTGACAACATGTCACGTCAGACAAGGATGCACGAATAGAACCCACAACCGAAGTGCGACATGCCTTTATCACCTACAACTGGCCTACAGGAAGTCCCTGGTTAGTAGAAACGAGTTTTATTTTATTAAGTGCTATGAAAGATGAAGTATAAGTCCATTTTAGCGACCATATATGATTAATCTCAGCATAGATGGACTTATGTATATTTAATAAATTGTGCTAAAATATTTGTAATAGAAATAGATGGAATGACCTATTATTCTATTGCATGACCTGCTAACACTTCACGAATGACAAATTCAACTTAATTTCATTATGAGATGAAGTGGAAACTGTTCAAGGCATGAAGAACAGTGATATTGTACCAAAATAAAGTAAGTATTTCTTTTAATTCAACAATTTTTCAATATTAGGGAAATGATATTGAGAACTAAAAACATTGTCCTAGTACCCTCATACCCGATGAATTAGATGGTACCTTAAATCATCACAAATTTATGGATTTTTGATTGATGGATTTTTCATATCCATGTTCTCTACCACTCTCAATCAGAACTTGATGGTTATATTTCTCTTCCATATCCATATATTCACCTATGTTGTCCTATTTGGAAACCCAGTACTGAGTTACTTTGGGTGACTGTTATGATTCTAACTTACCTTTTTAAAATAAAGTTTTAGTATTCCTTTTTACGATGTGGGTTTCTTTGAAAGAAACTGTTATGTAGTAAACCACTTATAACCCCAATGAATTTCGAGGGCGAAATTCATTTTAAGGGGGGTTGAATGTAACACCACGAGATTGTATGAGAAATATTATTTTTAATTACTTTGATGTCTTATGTTGTACGCTACACCAAGATTATCTTGCGCTATACACAACACCGTATTAGCTTAAAATATAAGCAAACAATATTCTAGGATTATGTTGCACGCCAGAGCAACCTTCCTTGATAGCGTGTGTTGTACGCAATACCGAGTTTCACTAAACAAGATATTATTATAATATTATTACGAACTAGCCATTATGAATAGTAATACCCACTTTTTGAAATTTTATAAATTTTATCTTTCAAAATGGGATTCATTTTTGTATTCGGAATATAGAAATTAGACTAGGGTGAATTTTTGGTATTATTCTAAAAACATTCAATTTTTGATGAATAGTGAAAACACTAGGTTACTATTTAAAAACCGACTTTTTATTTAAATAATAATTTATTTTATTTAAATTTATTTCAGGTCAAAATATATACATAATACCTATATAATTTCAATGTAATCCATTGGAGTAATTTTATAATAAGATAGATACATAACAATTTTATTGAACTTTTCACCGTCTTTTACCAACCTCCTAGGAGCATTGGAAATTGTACATAAAACTTAATTTTACTGCTTCTGTGAGTTGAATTTCTAAAATCCGAGAGACATGGTTAATATCAAGGAGTAAAATTTGGTTCAATAAGATAAAAATAATTTTTGGCAAAAAGTTACTTTTTACTTTTATTTACCATGATTAAAAGTAAATAGGGTAATTAAGGGTAAAAATGATATGAATAATACCTTAACACATGTCCTAATTCTATTGGATATGTGTAATTAGACAAAAAAACCTTATGAATAAACTATTACCCTTTAGGACCACTTGGATTAGATTAGGACACTTATTATTATTTTATTTAAAGAAGAGTTAAAAGAGTTAAAATCAAAGTTTAATAAATAAAACATTTTTAATATAGGGTTATACATAAGATACATTCGACTATAAATATTCATTAGAATTAAAAAAAATATTTCCTACATAATTGAATTTTATTTATAATTTTTAGTAATTAAATCATTTAATTTATTTATGACATAATGATGATGCAATAATTAACTTATTAATTAAATATTAACATAATTTATGTTATAAATACCCAAATAAATGTTATTTCAGACTTTTTATGAATTAAACTAATTTTATAAATTAATATGACATGTTATTATTTATTTAATTAACTTTTTAGAACAAATCATACTGTTATCAGTATCAAGAAAAATCAATTACCAAATAGTGTCAAAATTGACCTAAAATAGTTTTTAAAACAAATATTATATTATTAATTGGTATTTTATGACTAAAAATATAAGGTTCAGCAAAATGGCATGTATAAGGTTATATATATTAATAATGAACCACTTGGGTTTTTTTGGCTTGTTATAGTAATTTTATTAACCATATATTGTAAGAAAACAAGAAAACACGGTAAAAGCTAAATTATTTAACTTAGAGTTAAATCTAAATGATAAGGTTAAAATAGTAACCTAAACTTGTTTACAACATATTTTTTGAGAGAAGTTCTACCCATAACCACCTTAGCTTCCAAATAAATCAATTTGGAGCTATTAAAATAGAATATGACTTTATTATAAAATAATATTTTAAGTTTTTCCTAAAGTGCCCCTCTCCTCCCTTATTAAAGGGAACCCCTCCCTCTTCTATTCACAAACTTTTGAGCCTTCATGATCAACCAAACCCTTACCGTTTCCCTTATAAACATACCTAGAAACATTAGATAGGTTTTTGTCTCCTCAAAAGACCAACTATAGTGCCTTAAGAGGATGCTTAAAAGGGGTGTGTCGAAGAAGAGGTAATCTCCTTTACCAATCCTTTAATGTTTTATTTCTTATTCAACTTATTCTTATTTAGTTGTTTAATTATAATGAATTAACATCAGAATAAATAATATACGTATATGTTATTATAAATATGAAACAATACCATTTCACCTTCTATCCATCCTACGGAAAATGAAATCACCACGCGTGCGTACATACGGAATACCGTCTCCACACTGTGGTGTAACCTATTTTTCCACCACCACCTTACGTGGATGAGTATAATTGTGTAAAGAATAACTATATATATTTATTATGAAATCATACTGATTCTGAGATATTATATCATCCACTCCAATTAAATTCAATAATTATGGTAACAATATCATCGCTCGTGCGTACGTACGGATTACCGTCTCCACGACGCGATGAGATACATTTCCATGTTAACCATTAAAGAATGATTATAAAGTATATATAATGATTAATAATGAAATATATGACATGATAAAGCTACTATATATATATATATATATATGTTATCTACTTACTTCCATTCAAGTCAATAAGGAATGGAAAACAACGTTCATGCGTACGTACAGCCTACTGTCTCCATTAACAGAGTATTTCATTTCATTTATCTATCCATTATATATATATATACTAGATATATATGATATTTAAATCATGATTTACATTCTAGAAGTAAGTAAATAATGATATATGTAATAATAATATCAAGAACAACATTTAGAAACACGTACGATAAATAAAATGATTTTACCCAAAACACTGCTTTAACATGGAATTTACAAAAGAACGGGTAATATAAAGTCATAAGTGAAACATATATGATATCATAACAATGAATATGATTCTTTAATAAGTCAATGACATTATTTATATCATTATACAGTAGGTTCGGATAGGTACGAAGAATTTCAGACCTAAGGTAATGGATAACTTTTCCAATCTCGTTTTTTTATCTAAGATTGTTATTCGTAAGTATTTACTGGGGTTATATTTTTCATCCATGTCCATAAAAAATGTTTTCATAAAGTGTTTAATATTTATCCACGTATTTTTAAAGTCATTTTTACCCCTCTTTTAATTTTACTTTGTGTTATGGAAGGAATCTTACTTTTTTTACCATATGTGGTACTTTTTGACTTTTCCATTAAAAATACGAGGAGAATGTTATTTTAACTTATACATCATGAATGGATTTTTATGGTTTCATAAAACCTAATTTTTATGAAGCTTGTTATGAAATAATTCATGATTATTTTCAACAAAAACTTTTTCTTTTAACAGTGAATGGAATTTTGTGAAAATAAAATGATTTTGAAGAAGAAAGGATATTTTCCTCAAGAATTCATTTCAAGTGTTTTGTCAAAACTATTTTCCATCTAAGATGACATTATTTAGTATGATTATGTTTCAAGTATAATGTATCTATTATTTACATGGTTTTATTCTTCTTATGATGATATGATATCCATTTGTTTTATATGGATTACGTTATGATGTCATAATGTTTATGAAACCCATTTTATTCTTTGGGTTATGATGAATGATTTATATTTATTTTGTGGAATAAGTAAGAATGATTTCACTATGAGATGGGTGGGACCTATATATCCCTCCAATGCATTGGGTAACTATTTATGTCTCATGAGAGAGACATTTATTTAATGGAAAGTTAAACCTGTTCAGTGATACAGGACTGGAATGAGGAGTGAAGTCAATTCAGAAAGGGGATTTGTCCACTAAGATGGTCTTGGAAACAATGCCTTGGCTACTATGGAAATAATATCATGTGATTAATGGTTTTCCACAATTAAATGTTTTATTCCCATTCGATTTTATCATTATTGTTCTTCCTTTATTACCTATTCCTTATGTACTTCCATGATTTATTTCACAACTCAAGATTTTGATGTGTAAACTTTATGTTCATATTTTTATGTTCAAATGTATATGATTTTTTTTATTTTCACCATGTTTACCCTTACTGAGTATTTATGCTCACCCTTTATATGTTTTCTTTTCCCCAGGATATAAAGAAAGGTTTTAAGTAAGAAAAATAAGGGAAGATCTTTATGGGAGATGTTGAAGATCTTTCACCAAGATTAGAAGATTATATTCTGAGTTTCCAAGGACACTAAACTATTACGGTCCATTGGTGTCTATTTTTGTTATGTATTAGGTATTCTGAAAAAGTAATGTCATGTCCATGTATGTCAAGATTGGGTCTCTACAAACATATGAAAAGAAACCTATGTTCTAGGGATCAAGATAATTCTTGATAGATCCAAGTGGTTTATTAGACTAAGTCAAGGTATAAATATTTACTAGATACTAAATATATTTAGTATAGAACAATCCATGAGTTTATTGGTTCCAATGTCATATGTTATACATATTTCTTTGAAAATTTTACATTAGAAACAATAGGAGAAAGAGAGAATGTGTAAGATCCCATACTCTTCATTGATATGACCATTCATATATGCCATGTTATCTACCATACTTATTGTTTCCTATGAATTTAGCATTGCAGGAAGATATCAAGTTGATCCAATAGAACAACATTGATCTATTGTTAAAGATATTGTTACTTATACTAGAAGAACTAGGAATATGTTCCTAGTGTATAGAAGAGATGATGAGAAATTCATCATGGTTTATACTGATTATAGTTTCTAGCTAGATAAAATTATTGGAAGTCATAGTAAAGATATGTTTTTAATCTCAACATAACAGCTATGAAGTAGAATAGTTTAAAGTATCTAGTTATTGCTAATTCTACATCAGAATTCAAATATATATAGGCTTCTAATGTATCAAAAGTATCCATTAAGATTCAAAATGTTTTCTAGGATATTTATGTGGTACCTATCAATAATGATTCCATCAAACTGTATTGTTATAATATGGATGCGATGGTTCTTGCAAAAGATCCAAGGTCATACCAACAGAAAAATATCATGCTTCAAAAGTATAACCTATTGAAGAATTTTCTCATTGGGGTGATGTTTCTATGAATAGATTTTCCATTATTATTTTGTGTAACATAGTTTGTGATAATGTACTAAGATTAGCTATTACACTAATAGGGAATAACAATTCCTTGTTGTGATGAGAACACGTGTCATAATATTGCTCTTAAATATATGTTCTATAGATGAATAAAACCATTTGATAGATAGACATGATAAAGTCTATTAGGGTAAGAGACTCATAGGACATTAAGGAACCTTATCATGTTTCATTCTCTTAGTATTATCTAGTGAATTATATTATGAGAATAAGACATGCCGGTAGGAAATCAACATTTATATGTGTCATTGGACATTCCAATTTCAAGACATGTTTATTGGTCCTCAAACTTTAAGATTATTATTAATGAGTAGCATAAGTCACATACTATGATTTATTGATGAAATATGTGATGACATATGTTTGTGGTGAGGTAGTATATGTTGGGTGTGTCATGAGTAATATTTCATTAATGAATAATTCAAGAAAGAAATTGTCCCTTCTATTATTTAATGAATGTTGATATCTCGCGACCTTTGATAGAAATTATATAGAAAAAATAAATCTATACCCATGGTGTTCTATAGGAACGTTCTATTTCTAGAAATTCAATGAAAGAGACATTGAGCATATGAGTTGATGGAACCAACATGAAAACTTCTTGATTAGAGATATCTTTATAAAGGGACTATATTACAGAGTAAGAATTCGTATGTGGTTTTATGCCATTGTGACATTAATTTATTTATCTATGGGTGAATTGGTGTGTTTCTAGATTCCAAACTTGGTTTTTGGGATTCTTCACCTGATTCCTCTACGATAGAGGCCTAGAGGGTCACACACTAGCTATATCCAAATCCTCAGTTAAATAATAATGCAATTTATAATTTATAAATTAGTATAAATATAATTCATGCAATTGGTTTAATAATTTTCCATGTTTTATTTATTTCATATATTCCATAACCAGTTGTTCTAGTGAATATTTTTTGAGTAGAATATTTAAAACATATTTATTTTATATTTATTCAATATAATATTAATTTATTTATTGCAGAGAAATACAGTGATATTTATTTACTAAATTATTATTCATTATTTAGTGTCTAATAAATTATTTTGAGGAATGGAAGACTAAGTTTAATGGTTCGAGAAGAAATAATATATACTGAATATTATTTTAATAAATAATATTTAGTTTAATTTTTGAGTTTATAACATGTCAAGAAAAAATAAATATTATATTATTATTATAGAAATGGGGTTTCGAATGAATTATGAAAACTAATAAGGTCATATATGCAATTATTATTTTCTAACCATGGATATGTATAAAACCAATTATATTATTTATCTGGTAGATCCAATTCATTTTTGTTGTGCACAATGACATCCAAAGAGAATCCTATCAAATCCTTGATATCCCTATCTGATAACTCTCTCGAGAATGGAGCATGATCCTCCTCCACCACAACTATCAATTCAAGACTGATTGAAGAGAACCCTTCATTGAAGTGATTCTCAAGGCAATTAAAGGTGAACAATGTTGGCGTTAAGATCTACTATACCAACACCCCAATATTCCTATGGAGACATTCAGAGGTTCATGGAACACATGTGGATCACTAGTGAAGGGAATTTATTCTTAATTCTTGTATCATAATGATCGTACCATGTAGAGACATTTTCAGATCCATCAATGATTAAATAATTGTTCAAAAGGTAAATTTATAATTGATTAAATTAGTTATAATTTATATTTAATGATTTTGTTATTTGATTCAAATTTTTTCTCTCATCATTATTCATTGATTTTATTTTCTTGATCTAGAAATTTATCATCAATTGAATCTCATATTAATCATTGATTATGACTAAAAGTCTATTTTGGAATTCCCAATCTGATGATTTCACTATAGATAAATAAAAATTTGATATTTAAGAGTTGTTAAATTCAAACTAGAAATCAGTTATATCTAATCCTATGATTGATATTTGAGACCTAATTTATTTTATTTATTTGGTTTAGAAAGTCTTTGATCCTTATGGGAGAATATTTATTATTGAATGTCACCTGATTCTATAGACCATAGTTAATACAAAGACTGATGATCTCATTATCATTCTTAGATATCAACTTCAGAGCTTCCCATAGGGAAAAAATGGGTTTTATGAAACCTTACTCCATAAATTACTCCAGCTATAGCCAATTGGGGACATTTGATAATCCATAATAAGATATTAGAGTACACCTGGGGGGAAAATAATTGTAGAAGATAATATCCTAATAAGGGGGGAAATCTAATAATATCCTTAGTATGGAAATCCATATAATCCTCTGAAACTATAGGAAGATTACCATATTATGTTTCTGATGTGAAAAAATCCATGCTTACTAATTGATGGGTTATCAACTACAACCTTCAATGGAAATTCCTACTCATCTAGACTAAACTTCCCACTCATATAAAGTAACAAACACGATCTATATTATTGATAACAGATCATTTTTTGATGGAAGTGGTCTATTCAGCAATGTAATGAGGATAACCATTCCTTATAAATGATGTAATTATGGGGATTTATTAAATCCACTATGTGGTCCCATGAAATCCACTCTCTAAAAATTGAAAGATCACATCATTGGAATATGCGGGTAAACATGTGACTAATATTAGTAAAAGTGTCCATAAACCCGTATCAATCTAGGTGATCTAGTAGGATTTCATGATTCCAAACAAGGTAAGTAAAAATAAAATATTTAATCACATTATTATTGATAATAACTAGTACTACTGTATAAAATACACAGATCATACATCGAACCACGCCAGGTATAACTTTGTTATATCCCTCCATCTTCAGTATCTGACCATATCCTAAGTAGCCAGATCCCTATGATTAGAATTGAAAACTTGAGGGTGGAAGTGGTAGAAGTGTATCATATGAATTTCCTCCTCATGATCCTCCTACTACACTGTTGATTCCTCTTCCAAATAATATTTCCAAAGGGCCACCCCAGTAGCCTTGGGTGTGTCCCCCATCAAGTCATTACCTCTGTCATGGTGGTTGATCTACTAGTCATTCTGACTACCCATTACTGCATGATGGGTTGGTTAGTCTCGAGCTATATGACATTTTAAATCATAGGTATTGTAAATCTTGTGTCATGGTTGGATAGACCCTTTTTGTGAAACCACTTCTTTTGGTACTCAAGAAAAGGACCACACATGAGTAGCCTCCAGCAACATGACCATGATACATACTATTTGCTGGCTGAAGTTGATAACCCTACTTCTAAAAAACTATCTGAAGCTCCAACTACATATCTCCCATATTCCAAGAATATTATAATCACTCAAAATATCTCTATGATTCAAACATATATGTGTGTAACAATAGGAATAAAACTAGCTTAGATATCTCTATATAGGCCTCACTCAAACATCAATTTATGACGAATCATATCACAAATCATTCCAAGATAGTACCTCAAAAGTTTATTAAACATTGATTTATATGAAAATATAGAAATTATAACCTACTTCAAATTCAATAGATCATAGATTCAGACCATCCTTAACATAGATGGTTAATACTCATAATGGATGAGGTACTCAAATTATAACTATGGAAGAGTCACCTCATCATTGTTCTAGATGATTAAAGTCCACCAATGACCCACTTTACCATATATAAGATAAGATTATAGTACCACCATAAAATGAGGAAGTGTCTGAATCAAGAAGAAAACATGAGTAACTTCCTTAAGAAAATCCTACAATACCCAAGGGTTAGGTTTTCCTCAGAACCTGGGTGGTCTTTGTCACTAAAACTCATGATGTACACTCATCCTATATGAATCCTCATCCCATCCAACTATAATCATTCAATGTCTTATAGGTAGAGGAATGTATCCTTGATCTATGGGAAGAGGGTCTACTCACCATATTATGGGAGAAAGATCTACCCCATGCATGCTTTTTGGGGGAATATCACGATCTAGTCCCTATATGGAATCCTCCTCACTCATATGGTTAGTGATATAAGGTTAAATCACTGGTGCATTAATTTCATGTTATTTCCTCAATATCATTGTTTTCTATCTGAAAAGATGGACCATTTCCATTAAACAATACACGATGAGATGAATTATGGAAAAAATCAATATTTGATTCCTATATTATGCATATACCATTTACCTATTCTCCAAAAAATAGTTCGTTAGAAATCTAAGTATATATGTAGTTCATCAGAGTCCTTGTAAATGGATACAAAATCTGCTACACCAATACTCGATTCTTTTTCCTAAAATCCAAACACAAGACACCTTGAGACCGTTACCTAAAATTCTCAAACCAATACTCTCATGAAACCAAAATAAAAGATCCATCCCCAATTAAAACCTGTTCAAATACCCCTATAACATGAATTGACCCATTGGGTCCCTACCTATTCTAGAAGTAAGCCATTTGTTCCTCCCCAATCCCACCTCCAAAAGGAAATAAGATTGTGACTATCATTGAGTAGGTATATCACACAATATGGGATAACTTATCATAATGTTCCTGTGAACAAAAAATATATCCAAAATGGATATAAAATTATTGCCTCGATAATAATACATACTCTAATATATAAAATTTATGTGACCAAATACTAATTTTTCATAACGAATGAAAAATTTAAATGATAATATCCCAAAAGTATACAGACCTAGGAAACTATTGGTAATGATGAATACTCGTCACACAACTCCCAATCATGAAATCCACCTATTTATATTAGCTCTGAAAACCACAAAGATAACACTCCACTGATAAAATGTCCACTTAGATAACTAATGTGTTCAATCTATTCTTCACAAAGAACAATATAGGTGAAAAAAAGATCATGTAGGGGGTTAGGATTTACTGTCAGATGTTCAGTAAAATAAACATTTGAATGAATTAGATTTGGAATAATATATCATACAATAACTCATATTCATAAGTCATTTTATTTCAGGATTTTCGATTTAAATATCCATAGATTAATATCATATGAATATAAAGACCTATTGTATTTGGAAAATTAGATACATAAACCATGAAATTCAAAATAAAAAACATCATTAATCCTTAGATTCACAATGTTTTATTTGAATCCTTTGGGATCATAATACTACATAGGATAACCTAGAGATATTTATAATAATGTGGTGATATATACGGCCTAGGGAGGGATCTATCAGAGTAAGGAAGATACATTTGAGAAAAAGGCATATCATGATGTCATAAAAGAGATTCATAGCATAAAATCATTGCATGTAAAGAGATGATATCATGAGATCATGGAATAAAATGAATATAGAAACAATTTAAAACATGAAATCATAAGAATAAGTAAAGGATCACTTATAGGAAATAATACTATAGTGTGTTAGGATAACCACCCATGCACCATACATGAAAAATCATAAGATGAAAATATTACCAAATGCATTGGAGTTCTATCTGGGAACACCCTTCATTTGTCTAAACTTATGTGTCCCACATCAATTGTATAACATAAGAATGTATTTCATCATTTCAAACACAAAATTAAGGGAAATGGGTTTATTAAATATAATTATGAAACCAATGTAGTATAGTTATTTATATTTGAATACCCATGAATGAAAATAGGTATGGGTATTCACAACACACATGTTATGGAAAGGAAAAATCAAGATATAATTTCAACAATATAAGGAGTATACTTAAATGTTTATGGAAGGGATTACTTACATATGAGGGTAGTATATCATTTTATGAATCATTTGAATAATAAAGGAATTTTTATGAGAACAGTACAATATAATCTATTTAGAATCTAAATTCTTATTACAAAGGAAGTGCTTGAATTGGAAAGAGGAATGATAAAATCCCTTACCATGGGTGGTTTGTTATTAAATTTCCAGAGGATCTATTTAGAACCATAGAAACTACTTATAGGGATATGGAGGTAGAAAAGGATAGTAAATTTTTGATTAAAGTATTTAGAGTAGAGATGGATGGGAGAATGGGTGGGTATTTATAGAAGAATAGAAATAAAGATTTATTAATTTCTAAACTCAGGCCTTAGACATTCAGTAAATAAAAAAAGAAAAATCGTTGGCCATTAAATTCTTTTTTTTCTTGTGTTATTTTCTATGAGGGAGTGTTTTATAATATTTTTATATATTGAAGACTAAACGTCATTAATTAACAGTATTTTGGATGAAATGGGGATTTTTTTCAAAAATAATTGTTTTTATTATTATTATAATATTCTTTAGGTTTTGGAAGATTCATTTTAGGTTTTTAAAATTGATCAAATCACTTAAATGTAACTTTTTTGAAATGAATATAACTATTTTTAGTTGAGAAATACTTTTATAGTTTTTATGAAATCACTTTTAATTAATTATGATGTAATAATAATATATTTATTTTTTTACAAAAAAATTAGATTGTATCATAATATTATGAAAAATCATCTGTTTAATAATTTTCATATCCTGATTTTAAAAAAGGAAATTATTTTATCAAAATTATTTTATAAATATGAGAAATTTCAAATTAAAATTAAAATTGTTATCTTTTAAAAAATAATAGTTTTTATGATATATTCAACTTTATAACCCTTAATAAAAATTACATCGGACCTCATTAAATTAAATTATCATTTATTTTCAAATACATAGTTTTTTATATGTCCATTTCTAGGTAATAACTTTTATTTTGAATTATTGAATTTTTTATAATAGTTTATTTTAATTTTAATAATTTATTTTTAAAAAATTAAATTGTGTTTTCTCTTTATCCAAAAATCTATTTATCATATTCATCTTATATTCATATAGATTTTAAATTATAATGAAAATATGATCAAAGTAACTACTATTTAATTTTTAATAATAAAATTTACACCATTATACTATTGTTTTTTACATACATACCATTTATTACTATAAATACCTGACCTTAAGACATTACTTAATCTTGAATTAAGTGAACAATTTACATTGAGGATCTTTTCTGGTTTAGAGTTTTAGAGAGTTAGGCCATAACTATTACATTTCATCTCAAAAGTTACAAAGCATACACTCATACTCAGATTTCATTTTTTCATAAAATAAAAACTCTTTAAAAAAATAGTCATTTATAGTTCCATGTTTTAGACAGCATGCCTTTTCTATAACCCCATCCTTGACCCTATTCCAATTTATGTTCTGTGAAAAACATTTAAAAAACATGGGATGAGCATAAGAAGCTCAGTAAGGGATACACAAAGATTGAAAACTGTTAGTTTTCGAAAACAAAAATTAAACCATGAAGACCTTATCATAAGTAATACTTTTCACCTATATGAAGTAGTAAATACTATTCACTAAATAAAAGATCATTTCATACCATTTTGTAACAAAAATATTACAATAAAACCCATAGAAATAACACATAACATATAAAGCTAACTTGGGACCTAAACATGCTTAGATAGAATAACCATACGGTCAACTTCTACACATATCACTAAACAGAATAACCATACGGCCGACATCAATACCCAATGCATTTGAGGTTATAACGTAACCACCCTTCCTTGTTTATCATGAAACCACCCGTTATTTGGTTTATCACGTAACCACCATTCAAATGACCAAGTACCATTATAAAATCATAACACAAATAATATTAAAAATATAAACATTTCACTAATAACATTAAATTTGAAATCACAAGAAATAATTTCAAGATATAGACATAATCAAAAAATTTCAAAAACAATTTTCAATACCAAAATACTCAAAAATAGAAAAAAGGGATTAGTTTTTCTTTTTAAAAACATAAAGTCCTATAGAGGATGCCAAATAACGATGTCGGTGGCTGAGAGGTCATTGTCACCATTAATGTTAAAAACATTCCATTTGTCATTTATTAAAATGATTGATTGATAAAAATAATCCCTTTGAATGAAATGAAAATTAAAAGGTGTTTATACATCGTATAAAAGAAAGTAGTGTATAAATCAAAATATGCCCCAATGAAAGGAGATTGAGACAAAGTCGCTTACCTCATGTATGATTTGACCTGTTTGTTAATTAATTTCCTAAATAATAATCATAAGAAAATTTATACTTGATTAAGATACTTTTTCAATTTTATTATTCCTTTTATATAACTTATTACCTTGTTATAACAATTAGTTAATAATTTGAGTTTATATCGGACATTTTTTCGATGTTCAGAACTTGAGTCAAAAATGAACTTATTACAATTATAAAATGT
Organism: Viscum album; assembly: GCA_963277665.1. NCBI lineage: Eukaryota > Viridiplantae > Streptophyta > Magnoliopsida > Santalales > Viscaceae > Viscum > Viscum album. The sequence goes on along the minus strand of OY728140.1, from coordinate 52,809,733 downwards.
CTATGTTGTAGAAATTAAATTATCTTTAGAATACTATTCATGATTTAGATATCATATATATCATATATATATAGTATATATATGTATTTATAACAGTACATAACATTTTTAGATAATAAATGAAATGCACCATTCAGGGAGATGGTAAGCCATACGTACGTATGAATGCTAATTTCATTTCTATTTCATATTTAATGGTATGAATAATTAATGATACATAGGTATATTATAATTCTAGTATAATATCATATATAAAATTTCATTAACTCCATCCTTTATATGTCCCACATATGGCATGAATGAGCCATATCACTTTGAGGGGGTGGTAGTCTGTACTTCCTCAAAACAATTATCACGTTTACCCATAATAGAAACCATAAAGGTATGATAAAAATGAAAAATACAAAAGTATAGAGACAATATAAATCTAATATATATCACATATAAATACATTTCTATCTTAATGGCCACCATGAGGGGAAGATGGAGATATTTGAACAAACATCGTTTCATGAGGCAGTAGTTCACCATCCATAGAAACAATATGTTCGTATCTATTAGATGGAAGTGTGTGTAAGTGTGGTTCGAATTCTTCTCATAAAAAAACCTAGTATATTGATGGTACTGGTGTTGTTATAAATTAATCGAATAAAAATAGTTTAGGGGGTGGGGGATGTAAAATAAAATAAAAGAACTTAAAAGAAGAGGTTACCTTTAAATCAGGTATCTCCCTTTGGATTGAACCAGAATGATTACTTAAAGTTCTTTCAACCTAAGGTAAGTCTTCTTGGAGGATTAGAGGGATGTGGGGAGCTTATATATGTAGATTTTGGATGAGACAAGGGTCTAGAGAGGTGTGTGGAATTAGTTAGAAGTGGTGTCCTATTATAAGGGGGCGGGGAGGGGCGCTTTAGGAATGTTTGACAAAATTATTTTATTATAAACGTATCTTTGGTTTTTAAATGTCAATAAATTATTAAAGTCAAAGATAAAAATTTAAATCATTCATTAATGTGGTAAACATTGCATCATTTTTGTGTCATAAATTTTTTTATTTATTTGATGTATAAATTTTTTTAAAAAATACCCTGATGTAGGAAATATTTTTATATTTAAAATGAATATTTATAGTCTAAGAGATGACTTATATAACCCCCTATAAATAATTATTTACTAAAAGATATTTGTTTTGTCATTTTTGTCTTTACGTTAAATTAATTAATATAAAGTATCATTATCACTCTTATGTGGCTCCATGGGGTCCTAAAATCGACCCAAAGATACCCATGGTCGGAAATGTATTAACCAATAGAATTAGGACACATGTTAGAGTAATTTTATATTATTATAATAATATTTTTTATCCATTATTTACTAGATTTACCCTAAAACCATGGTAAATAAATTTTTTACTTATGTAAATATTCATAATGTCTTAAAATAGAAGTTATATATTTATACAATTTTGACCTCATGATTACAAATATGGAATCCATTTTTCCATATTAAAAATATAGAAGTGGCAGAAATTAATTTAAAATTAATTCATGCTGTCTAAAAAAATGCTAATTTTTATGAAATAAAAACTATCAAAATATTGAGGCTTATTTATGTCAAATTTCAATGTGAAATTACTTTCAATGACCAAAATAGGATTAAATAGTAAAATCATAATCTAATCACAGCTTAAATCCAATAAGAATGAAAATATAACCTTATAAATAAAATATATTAAAAGGGAGTTTTGAATGAAAATACAATATTTTTCACTATTCATTAAAAATGATTTTTATCAAAAAAATACGAAAATTTCATCCAATTAAATTTTGATGTCCCGATTCTATAGAATAATTTTATTTTTTCAAATAGAAAACATAAAAGTGACCAAAACTATATTTAAAGCGGGTTCTCCATCAAAAGGCTGTAAATCGACCTTTTAAAGAATATTATAGTATTTGTGCTTAAAATTGGATTCATTCACATTCTAAGCCTCTAAAATTTATTGGATAAATTTAAAAACATTTAACAAACATGTAAAATCATATTTTAGTTAGTTATATTAATTTTCTATAATAGAATAGCTTGGTGTTAACTACCATTTACAATAATATTATTATATTATTAGTGTGAAAATGTAGGATTTCAAATAAACCCGTTGTTGCATATCAGGTAAGCCATCAAACATAGCATCCTTATTTAAATAAAATTAATATTTAATTCAAAAATATTAATAAATTTAAAAATGTATTATTCTTTATTTAACTGGGATGTTACATCCATCCCCCTTTTGGAAATTGCATCCTCGAAATTTAATTCACTTATCAAATAAGTGGAGGTATTTATCTTTCATAGAATTTTCAGATTCCCATGTTGCCTCTGCAACTATAGGGTTTTTTCACAAAAACATTACTTGATGAATTACCATCTTCAGAAACACTTTCTCATTTCAGTCAAGAATCTGAATTGGTTGTTCCTTATAAGAGAGATTCTCTTCCAAACGAACTACCTTTGGGCTCAAAACATGAGATGGATCTGGCATATAATTTCTCAACATTGAAATATGAAAAACAATGTGTACCTGGGATAAACATGGAGGTAATGCTACTCTATAGGCAATTGATCCAACCTTCTCCCGGATTTCTTAGGCTCCAATGAACCTCAGACTCAGCTTTCCCTTCTTTCCAAAATGCATCACACCTTTCCATGCAGAAACTCTAAGAATGACATGATCACCTACCTCAAAAGAAAGATCCTTACTCTGGTTATCCGTATAAATTTTCTGTCAGCTCTAAGCTGTTCTCATGCTATTCTAAATCAACTTAACTTTTTCTACCATATCTTCTACCAATTTTGATTCCATCAGTTTCCTTTCACCTAATTTATCCCAAAAAGCTGGAGTTTGACATAACTACACATACAATGCCTCAAATGGATCCATCTGTATACTGAAATGAAAACTCTTATTATATGACAAATTCAGCTAAAGAAATATGTTGGTCCCAACATCCCTTATAATCCATTGAAAAAACATGTTGAATATCCTCCATGTTCTAAATTTTTCACTCTAACTGTCTATATGATTGTGGATGAAAAGCTATACTAAAATTTAACTCAGTACCCAATGACTTATGAAGGCCTTTACAAATGTTAGAAGTTATCTATGGATCACGATCAGATACAATGGAGAGGGAAACTCCATGAAACCTGACTATATCTTTAACATACAATCGATGAATTTTATCTAATGACCAAGTATCTCGAATATAAAGGAAATGAGCAGATTTCGTCAAAAGATCAACAATAACCTAGATTTCATTGTTACCTCAAGAGGTATTCAGTAATATCACAATGAATTCCACAGATATATTTTCCTATTTCCACTCTGGAAATGGTAAAGACTAAAGCATTCCTTTCAGTAAATACCACTCTTCATTAACATTTTGACAAGTGGAACACTTCATAGTAAAGTTAGAAATATCTCTTTTCATTCCATCCCACCAGTAATACTCCCAATGATCTTCGTACATCTTAGTACTCCCCGGATAAACTGAAAATGGAGAACTATGAGATTCACATAACAAATCATTCTTAAATTATGAATCACAAGGCATGTAAAATCTTTTCCCAAACCTCAAAACACTATCATTATCAATGTTAAATTCATGAAACATACCCTTCAGAACCAACCCTAACTTTTTTTATAACTCACTATCTTCATTATTTTCTTTCTTTATTCTGTCCGATAGAGACAATTTCACTAACATCTGAAACAAAATAGAGGAATTTTATGAACCAACAAATTCTATTACAAAGTTCATCAAATCCAAAACCAAAGGATTCCTTTCCCCACATATCATGGTTAATGTATCATTACTTTTTCAACTCAAAGCATCGGCCATTTTATTTTCCCTTCCAAGAAAGTAATGGATCATGCAACAATAATCCTTGAGTAATTCTAGCCATCTACTATGTCTCATGTTCAATTATTTCTGAGTGACTATATATACTTCAAACTATTGTGATTAGTATATATTTCACATTAAACTCCATACAGATGATGCCTCCAAAATTTTAAAGTAAAAACAACAACAGCTAATTCCAAACCAAGTGTAGGGTAATTTAACACATGAGGTTTCAACTGACATGAATCATAAGAAATTACCTTACCATTCTGCATAAGAACACAACCAAGTCCTTTCAATAAAGCATCACTATAGATAACAAAATCTCCATTTTTAGAAGGTAGTTCTAAAATTGGAGAGTTCACTAATCTTCTTTTCAATTCCTGAAAACAATCACCACATTACTTTTCCCAACTGAAATTAACACCTCTTAGAGTTAACTTAGTTATTGGAATAGATAACCATGAAAAATACTCAACAAACATCTGGTAATAACCTACTAAACCAAGAAAACTACGGATCTCTGTTATATTTGTGGATTTGGCCATTCGTTAACAACATGTGTTTAAGCATGATCAATAGTTATGCCATTTTTTGAAACAATGTGACCAAGGGAAAAAATATAACCAAAACTCACCCTAGTTTATTTTCCCAAACAATTTCTTTTATTTTAAGGTTTTCAAGACAACCCTTTAATGAAGTTCATGTTACTCCTTAATTTTGGAATAAAACAAAATTTCATCAATAAACACAACCACACACCTATCAAAAACCACATGGAAAATTCTATTCCTAAGATCCATGAATTTAGTGGTTTCATTGGTTAACCCAAAATGCATATCTAAAAATTCATAATGGCCATATATATTACGAAACGTAGTCTTTAGAATGTCTTATGTGTTTAATTTCAACTGATGGTACCCCAAACTCAAGTCAATCTTCAAAAAATAATGAGCTCCCTAAAACTGATCAAACAAATCATTGATATGAGGAAAATGATACTTGTTTTTAACAGTGATGTTATTCAATGCTCTATAATCAAAGAAAAGTCTCATCGAACCATCTTTATTTTTTAACAAACAAGATAGGCGCACCCCATGGTGATGTGCTAGGTCAAATGGGTCCTTTATCTATTAACACATGTAATAAATTCTTTAACTCTAAAAGTTGAATTTTATCCATTCAATAAGGGGGTTTTGAAATTGGCTTAGCATTAGGAACTAAGTCAATAGTAAATTCAACATTATGATCAGGTATAATACATGGAAACTAATAAAAAAACATCAAGATTATATTTTACAACATTAATATCATAAATCTTTATAGGTCCTTTGTTTTCAACAATATGTGCAAGGTAACATTCATTTCCATATTTTACTAGTTTCATAGCTTCCTAATATGTTATCAAAAGTAAGGGTTCATTCTTGTAACCAAACTGAAATGTTTTCTGAAAAAAAACCTATTTAGCTCTATAGTCAATCTTAGCATGAAAAATAGAAATCCAATCCATAACCAATATAAAATCAAACTCTAATAAAGGAAAAACAATAAGGTTTGTAAGTAGTTTCTTTCAACACAAGGACAATAAGGTTCTTTTGTTTTCTTTTTGTATCAACATTTTCTATAGGTGTTTTTTCCATAAGATTAGTATTCATATATTGAGATGGAATTCCCAATTTACTAAAAAGCTTTCCAAAAAAAAAGAGTGTGTAGACCCTGAATCAAACAAAACGTTGGCATAATCTCAACAAGCAAACAATGTGCTTGATACTACTTCATTCGATGGCCCAACATCTAGTGAAGTAGTTGTAAAGGATTTCAACACCCCTATATGCTTAGAGCATGGATGATTTCCCTCCGTTGAGTTCTTTGTTAGACACTCATTTGTATAATGAACCGTTTAATTTCACATAAAACATCACAGTGTTTGCTTTTTATTGGTAGCTTGATCATCTTCCTTAGAGTTACGAGCCATATGTCTAGACTTACCACATCCGAAGCACTTTCCAGACATTGAAAAACATTATCCTGGATGATTTTTACCACTCTTCTAAAAAGATGTATATTTAATTTTCTTACTTCCAGGATTCTTTGATGAATTCTTTCCCTTTTCCTTCCAACTTTACCTCTTCTTTTTTAACTCTCTTGGAACACCTGATCAAAAGAAAACTACATTTCTACCTTCTCGACACATCTAAACGGTTTTTTCATCACTTTTGAATTCATGAGATGCTAATGATCTTCGATATCACGGCTTCAATCCTGAGTAAAATTGTTTAATCATACTATCAAGATCTCAGATGAAATTTTGAGCATACCTTGCCAGTCGAGTAAATTTTGCTTCATAAAAATCCACAGAGTTATCTACCTACCTTAATTCCAAGAATTATTTTCCATCCTAAGACAAACGACCTTAGGAAAATGTTTCTCAAGAAACATACCTTTGGATTCATCCCAATAAAGAGTATCAATATCATTACTATCACTAACACTTTTCACCATCGACCACCACTAATCAGCTTCACCTTCAAAACTGTAAATAGGTAGACTAAGATTTTAATGGTCTGAACACCCCATGACATAAAAAATCATCTCCAGTTCATTAATCCACCCTTTAGCTAGAACATGGTTAGATAAACCTCTGAATGATGGGGGATATTGCCTCATGAAATGTTCCACTGCAGACATGTTCCTCTCTAGTTGTTTTGGATGATCTTGTTCATGGATACCACCACTATTTATCGCCTGAGGTAACTATTCCATCACTGAAACAAACTATTCAGTTACGATTCTGACCATTTATGGATGCTGATTTAGAAGGTTGTCTACCTCCCGATTTTGTCCCATCATAGCAGCTCTGTTTCCTCCGCAGAAAAACCATTATGAACCATGAAATATTTTAGGCAAAGCAACATGATAATTTATAAATGAAATATCATTTCAATCATAACATAAACTAAAATATATTTATGGATATTAATTTAACAATATCCGAACTCGTGAAGTTGTCTAAACTGACCTATAATACCAACTATAAGGACCCGACCTTAAAATAATAAATAATATTGAATTAAATGAATAATTTACATTGAGGATCTTTTCAGGTTTAAAATTTAAGAGATCTAGGCCATAACTATTACATTTCATCTCAAAAATAACATGATATACACTTCTACTCTATTTCCATTTTTTCATAAAATAAAAAACCTTTGAAAAAAATAGTCATGTCTAGTTCCTTGTTTTAGACAGCATGACTTTCCTTGATCCCATCCTTGGCCCTCTTCAGATTTATGTCCTATGAAAAACATTTCAAAAACATAGAATGAGCATAAAAATATCATTAAGGGATACACAAAGAAGGAAAATTATATTTTTTTAAAACAACTAGTAAACCATGAATACCTTATCATAAATAATAATTTTCACCTTTATCAAGTATTAAATACTCTTCACTGAAGAAAAGATCATTTCTTACAATTTTGAAACCAAAAGATTACCATAAAACCCATAGAAAGAACACTTAACATAAAAAGTTAACTTGGGAGATAAACATACTTAGATAGAATAACCATACTGTGGACTTCCACACATATCACTAAATTGAATAGCCACACGGCTGACATCCATACCCAATGCACTAGAGGTTATAACGTAACTACGTGTCATAGTTTATCACAGCACCGCCTGTCAAATGTCCAAGTACCATTATAAAATTATAACGCATAAAATTCTGAAAATATAAAAATTTCACTAATAACATTTAATTTGAAATCACAAGAAATCCTTTCAAGATATTGAAATAATCAATCCATTTAAAAAACCATTTTCAATACCAAAACACCCAAAAACCGAATAAGGCATTTCTTTTCCGTTTAAAAATATTAAGGCTTATAGAGGAAGCCAAATAAAAATTATGATGGCGAAGAGGTCATTGTCACCGCAAACGTTAAAAAAATTCCTTTTGTCATTTAGTAAAATGATTCGTTGAAAAAAAGATCCCCCTTGATTGAAATAAAAATTCCAAGGTGTTTTTACATTGTATAAGAGAAGGTAGTGTATAAATAAAAATATGCCCCAATGAAAGGAGATTGAGATGAAGTCCCTTACCTCATGACTAATTTGATCTGTTTGTTATTTAATTTCATGGTTAATAATCATAATTTAATTTCCAATTTATTGAGAATATTTTTCATGTTTATTATTCCTTTAATATCACTTATAACCTTTATATAACAATTAGTTAATTATTTGAGTTCATATCGGTCATTTTGTCAATGTTCGGAACTTGAGTAAAAAATGAACTTGTTATAATTATAAATTGTCCATGTGGTAGAAATTACATTATCTACAGAATGATATTAATGATTTAGATATCATATATATCATATATATGTAGTATATATATGCATTTATAATAGTACAAAAAATTTGGAGATTAGAAATGAAATGCACTGTTAATGGAGATGGTAAGCCGTACGTACGCATGAACGCTACATTCATTTCTATTTCATAATTAATGGAATGAAAAATTAATGATACATAGGTATATTATAATTCAAGTATAATATCAAATATATAATTTCAATAACTTTTTCTTTTATACATCCCACGTATGGAATGAACGAGTCATATCGCTTTGAGGGGGCGGTTGTCCAAATTTTCTCAAATGAATTTATCGCGTTTACCCATAATAGAAACCATAAAGGTATGTTATAAATAATAAAAAAGATTAATAGAGACAATATAAATATAATATATATAATACATAAATACAGTTCCATCATAATGGCCACCATGAGAGGCGGTTGGAGATATTTGAACAATCATCATTTTGTGAGGTAGTGGTTCACGATCGACAGAAACAGTATGCTCGTAACCATTAGACGGAGGTGTGTGTAAGTGTAGATAGAAATATTATGATAAAAAAAACCTAGTATATTTATTATATGGTTTTTTATAAAATAATTTAATAAAAATAGTTTAGGGGTTTGGAGAAGTAAAATAAAAGAAAATAACTTAAATGAAGACGTTACCTTTAAATCCGGTATCTCCCTTTTTATTAAACCAAAAAGATTACTTAATGTAACTTCTGCCTTAGGTAAAGCTTATAGGAAGAGTATAGAGATGTGGGGAGATTATTTATACAGAGGTTGGATGAGTCATGGGGCTTTAGAGGTGTAAGTAATGGGTTAGAAGTGGTATCCTTTTATAATGGGGAAGATGGGATTTTTAGGAAAGTTTGAAACAATTATATTATTAAAAACTTATATTCAGGTTCAGAAGGACCAAGAATCATTAAAATAGAAGCTAATATGACTCATGTTCCAAATAAAGTAACCCAATAATAATTTTATAGGTTTTGGATTTTGTTTTAGTATTTATAATCTTATTTATTTAAATAATTCATTAATGAGGTAAACACTGCATCATTATTGTGTCATAAATTGTTTTGTTTATATGATATCTAAAAATTATAAAACAAATACCATGATGTATAAAATCCTTTTAGATTTCAAATTCACTTTTATATTCATATAGGTAACTCATATAACCCCATGGAAAAATTTATTACCAATAAGATAACTGTTTATGTCATTTTTTTCAATACTTTAAATTAATTAATATAAAGTGTCATTATCACTCTTAAATGGATCCATGGGGTCCCTAAATCAACCCAATGATTCCAATGGTTGGAAATGTATCATAAAATAGGATTATAACACATGTTGGTGTAAGTTTATATTATTATAATAATATTTTGTTACCCTTATTTACCATATTTACCCTTTAACCATGGTAAATAAAAATCTTACAGAAGTAAATATTCATAACGTCTAAAAATAAAAGTTACCTATATACAAAATTTTTATCTCCTGATTCAAATTATGGAATCCATTTTTTTTCAAATTCAAAACAAAAACGTGGCAGAAATTAATTTAAAATTAAATCCTTCTGTCAAAACAAAGGACATGTTTTTAAGAAATAATAACTATCAAAAGATTAACACTTATTTATGTCCAATTTCAATATGAAATTACAAAGAATGACCAAAATTGGATTAAATAGTAAAATAATAATCTAATTACACTTTCAAACCAATTAAAAAGATAATCTATACTTATAAAAAAATTATATTTAAAGGCAATTTTGAATTAAAATACATTATTTTTCACTTTTAATTAAAAAGTAATTTTATCAGAAAAATACCAAAATTTCATCCAAACTAAAATTTGATGCCCCGATTATGAAGAATAATATTATTGTGACAAATATAAAATATAAAAGTGACCAAAACAAGTTTTAAATTGGGTTCTCCATCAAAAGGCGGTAAATCGACCTTTTAAAAAATATTAGAGTATTTGTGCTTAAAATTGGATTCATGCACATTTTCTTCCTGTAACATTTATTGGATAAATGTAATGACATTTAACAAACATATATAGTGATATTTTATTTAGTTCTATTCATTCCCACCTATACAATGAAAAGATGTTAACTACCATTTAAAATAATATTATTTTATTATTAGTGTGAAAATATAAGATTTCAAAGAACCCCATTGTTAGGTATCCGGTAAGTCATAGAACATAGCATCCTCTTTGAAATAAAATTAATATTTAATTCAAAAATATTAAAATTATGAAATTTTATTATTCATTTATTACCTAGGACTTTACAATTACACCAACATATTCTTTGAGGGTAAGTTTTTTTGTGAAATTACTTTGATGGGTGGTTTTATGAGAATTGATTTAGAAGTGACTTCTATAAGATTAAACAACCCCTATGTTTGATTCTGGTTATGATCCTATTGTTGAATGTATACCTAGGATTAGTCAATGGTAAACCCTAGTTACACCATCTCCATTAAAATAAAAGATAAATTAGATTCATAATGAATCTTCCAATTGGTTGAGGCTATAACTTATTTCTTATGTATTAATTTTATTTTATTATAACCCATAAAATCTACAAATTTTAATGGTTACTTTATAAGGGCTGAATTACCAAGGGTCATAATTCATAGTGGATATAATTCTTGACAATCATATTATGAATTTATTTTATAATAATATTAAATTGTTTTTTATTTTCATTATGTGGTGGATGAAATATATATTTTTATCTATTATTAAATCAGAAATATATTTATTTAGAAGAACATTTATTTTATAAATTCATGGGTTGTTACATTATTAAAACCTTTATAAATCTGACCCAATTTTTTTTATTTCAAACCCTGAAAGAGATGACAGTACTTCTATTTCATTTCATCTATGGGTTCCCATGTTTCCTCTTCATACTTATATTTCCACCACAGTGCATTGACTAGGTGAGTTTTCCTATTTCACCAAACTCTATAACAATGATATAATATATAAAAATAAAAATCCTTTAAATAAATATAATTAAATAATGGAAACACCTTTGTATTTAGTACATGTGGGGGATTAGGTATATACCTCTTTAATAAGGATACATAGAACACATCATGTTCTTGAGATATGTTTGGTTTGAGTTCCTGTACATAGGTCATAGATATGATGCAATCAACAATATTAATGTGGCCTATGTATCAAGAACAAAAATTTCCCTTCTTATAAAACCAAATTACATTCTTTAATAGAGATATGTGAAGGAAAAAATTATTTTTTACCTCAAACTCTAGGCCTCATTGAGATTTTTCATCATATATTTTATGTCGACTTTATGATGATTTAATATGAGGTTGAATAGTTTGGACCTTAATTTTCATCTCATACAAAATGATCAGGGAGTATTATATTCTTATAAAAAACATCATCCCAACATGTTTGAGTCTTGATCCGTTTCCAATATAGAGTGTCACAAGGTTCCATTTGAATAATAAAATGAAAACTATTGTTATATAAGAACTCTACTCAGGGAACAAGTTGATATCCTCAACCCTTAAAAATATTAAACATGATATAACCATATTCTATAAAATTGTAATGTGTCTCTAAGACCTAAAATATGTATAAGGGTGAAAATTTGTTCTAATACTCACCCATAAGACCTCATGTCATTATTGGCATTTGAAATTCAAAAGTAGTATAAACGTTTGAACTGGTGGATGGGTCGGATTTGAAATTGGGTATCTGAATTTAATTTTTAGAGTTAAAGAACCATAATATAGTGTTTTTGGATATGAAATGGGGAATCATGAGGTTATATATGGGGTATAATAAGTAATAGAGATAGACTCTATTAGATAGGCTATAGGGTGTTTACAATCTCTTGCCATTGTCTTTCCTTCTGGGCCACTCGCTCACCAATATACAAAACCATATTTTTTATGGGGTATTTATAGTTGTAAATTTAATAAATTTCCCATCCATATTTTTAGGTGGAACCCTCTAATTAGAATCTATTTTTTGTGCATGGAAAATGGGTCCGCACCATCAACCTCCAATTATAAACCCTTCTATTTCAGTAGGTCTCAACTATATTCTTCAGAGATTTGATGTAAAGATTCACCTATGATAATCTCTTTTATTCTCCTATTTCATCCTCTCTAATATTAATGTTCTATATTATGATCCTTGATTCCAATTCCAATTATGCATGTTGTAATCAACCACGAATCATGGGTCTTTTATGCGACGTGAATATAAGAGGAACTGAGATAACATATACCCATCTTCGCACACCATTTTGATGGAGGAATGCTGCATTGTCAATTTAATGAGAGTTTTTTTTCCAAAAAATTAATTATTCTGGAAATTTTGTAGGTTCCATTGGTTAGTTATTTTGCCTAGGATGTGTTTTTTCATACACCATATATGGTTTCACAAAATTAATATGGTTCTAACTTGGTGAGAGCATCTAATAGTTACTTCATTTCTTTTAAATTTTTTTGAGTTTGGTTTTAAATTAATTATAATCATTATAATTAATTTTTTGTGATTTTTGGATTGAGTTAGGTACCTAATTGTTGATGCAAGGCTCAAAAATCCTTATCATCAGCTACCGACCTTTTAAAAAATATAGAAATATCAAATATGGTAGGTTGTCCCAAAATTTAGTCCTATTTTTCTTTTAAGTGCATGCGATGGTAGTCACACCAGTTTGTCGGGTGAATTCCATAGGAATTAATTAATTATTTTAAATTATAATTGGATATTTTAATGGTTTTTTAATGAAAATTAAATCATTTAGAAAATTATATTTTAAATTTAAATTGGATAGTGGTACCTAGGATATGGTAATTTTTTAATGGTAAATTGATGTGGGTTTGAAAATAAAAATATTTTAATGGTTAGTTTGTTTTGTTTCATAAAATGGGAAGGTGAGATGTTATTAATGATATATTATTGTATATCAAGAAATTTTAATTTATAAATGGTATTTTTTAATTATAATAAGAAATTTCATTTTGGAAATGGAATGGAAAAGGGTTTTGGTCCTTGAAAATGAATAAAATATATTTGGATCTAGTTTTGGGTAATGTTAATTGGAATTTTTTTCAGAGCGAGAATGTTAAATGTTCACTTATGCAATATAATATTTATTTGGTGATATGGAAATAATGAATTTTTTTTTTCATAAAGATATAATGGTTAAACCTAGGATAAATATTTCCTCGGTGTGGACATTGGAATTGATGGTTAAACTCAGGGTGAACATGACCCCCAGGTGGACACTAGAATTAATGGTTAAACCTATGGTGAAAGTCCTTGGGTGAAGGTTGAGACCGATGTCTAAACCTATAGTTAATATAGCCCTGATAGTACACTAAGACTTATGTTTAAACCCAAGGTGAAAAGAAACCCTTGAGTGGAAGGTGGTTATGCTTGATAGACCTGGGGTGAATTTAGCTCTTGGGTAGATTGGTTGTTGTCCAAGGATTGGTATATTACTCCCAATAGATATGGGTTATAGAGGTCTTAAATAAATTATTTGGTAAACCTATACATTGGATAAAGAAATTTTATACCATCCCTGAGGTGAACCCTTCCCCAAGGTTCAGTGATTATTTATGGGTTTTTATTTAAATGTTTTAAATGTTAGTATTGTAATTCTTTAGCTAGAGAACTCATGCATGCACTTTTACTTCATTCTGATAATTTCAAGGAAACTATAGGTGGTGGCATACTAACTTATACACTCACCATTATATTTCCTCCATGGGACTTGTCTACCCATTGTTTGTAGGTATATGTATAGGTAAAGTCTTAATAAAGATTTCTTTTTTCTCGGTGTGATAGGATGGGGTAGAAAATATGATAATGGGTAAGACACATGTTCAATTATCTTTTAGGCTATTGTAATAAATTTTATTTTTTTATTTTAATATTTCTTGTGTATTATATTCCCCTAGGGTTTTTGATATATATGACATATTCATTTATCATTGCATCAGATTTTGTATTTATTTATTATCACTTGTTATGGGTGTCTTTTTATATATATGTATCTATTTAATTTTAATTTTGTTATTATTATACTCTGATATGAGGACATATTCTCCCTATAATTTATTTATAGGCCATCATCACAAGCTAAAAATCTCTAGGAATAGTGGAGGCATGCATGGGGAATTGCAACATTCCACAGATTTGGGCACCAGTAAATGGTTCGGGAATGTGAGGTGTTAAAAAGGGGAATAAATCTTATTTTTATTTAAATTTATTATTTGGTAATTGTATAAAAGAGTATTGGATGTGTGAAGTCATTTTAATTATCTAATGCATGGGAGTTGTGGATCCACATATAGGGGAAAACCCAAGTTTTCACGAATTGGAATTATTGTTCCAGCTTTTGGTTCTAAAAGATTATTGGTTTCCACTTTCAGTGGTGCAGTGGAATATGATTTTATTTAGTTATGGTATTTTTATCTATTAGCATAATATGGAATGTGTGGGTGTGTGAACACATGCATCACATTATGAACGTACGATTTTGGTGTCATCTGTATGTTTCATATGGATGATAATTTACCAGAAATCTCTTGTGCAAGTGATTTATTTTCTATACATGGATTATTTTTTTGGTAATCTATATCTTACTATGTATTTATATAATTGATATGGGGTTTTATTTGAAGTTTCTTAAACCATTTATATGGTTTACATATAATTCTATGCTGTAATTCAACTTGACCAACTCCGCACTTTCTTTTTTGTTAAAAGGAAGGTATAAATGAATTATTAAAGTTACAGTTCTGGTCACATAATGTATCAATAATAAACTTATAAGGAATTTTACCATATAACTATTGAATGCTATTTTATTTAGAAAAAACCATGGAATGTGAAATTTAATAAGGATTGGATTTTTAAAACAACTCATAATTATTATTTTTAAACATGAATTACTCGAGTTTAAATTATGTAGTTTTTAAAATGATTAGAAATGAGGATGATAGGACCATTATGGATCTTGGTGGAGGTGTTTACTACATTTTTATGTCTTTAACCTATGTATGTATTTATTATACTATGGGAGTGACCTTGTTTTGAGACACAAAGACACTAGTTATCAACTTGAGGTTGTGAGGTGGCTCCTTGTACCATGGTTTCTTATGACCCATGTGGGTTTTGGGATTTATGAGATGTGTTTTGAAATATAGAGTGGGTGTTTAGCTTTTAGTTCCATTAATATTATTGTGTGGGACCTAGTTTGAATGGTTGTATAGGATACACTATACTTCTTATGTTTCAAAATTATGGTAGTAGTAATTCCTGTGAGTATTTGGTTATGTGATTACAAAACTAAGTGGCTAGGTGATATCTATATGATTTTAGAATATAGCTCATACTAGTGGAACGACAAGGTGTTTAGTGATTTTGGGTAATCTTGTGATGAGTTATTTTTATATCTTAGATGTTTTAGATATGTGAGGTGTGGGTAGACACTTCAATTTGTAGAATCGATTCACAATAGGTGATATCAGTTTTTTTCAAAGGAATGAATACCCCTTAAACCATTTCTAGAGAATCACCATAAGGGATTTTATTTTCGTTTTATGCATGGTTTCAAAGGGAAATATTATTATGGTACTTGAACCTAATATTATAAAACTATATTGATGTGGTAATTAGTGTTTACACTAGGTGTATGGGTCTATGGTTGATGGATCATGGTTATATGCTTTTAATCTTGGTATTATGGCTAGGATGAAAGGTGGTCATGTGGTTAGAGATGACTCATAATGAATTTTATGATTTAATGATACAATCATTTGGGATTCGACTACCTCTATGGGACAAATAATCCATGAAATATGGTTAGATTCTTGAGTGGGTTCTTGATACTAGGAATTGTAATGTATGACTCTAAGGATTACGATTTGGGTTTGTAAATGGTTTTCAAAGAGTGTATAGTGCTAATTATTTTTGAGACCAAGGTGTAAAATATATGTAAGAGATCCACGTTGTCATTTGGGATTTTTTGGGGGTGGACAAAGAGTAAAACCCCTTTTTTCAATTAGAATATGAAAATATGAATAGGGTATACATGGGGAATTATTGGTTTTGTACTAATAAATAGTATTTATTTAATTGCATTAGAAAGTTTTTAGTTCTTTAGAGTGGCTCAAGTGATGCGGCGACGATAGTGACTCGATGGACTTAGATCAAAATCACTTGGTAGTGATATTTGAGGAAGTAATGGGCTTTGGTTGATGAATCAATATTAGAGAGGGGTGAATAGGGGTTAATGAGACGGTTTTTGGAATGAAACCACATGTATTTTTAATGGGAGTTGATATATCCCTATAATGATGCTGACACCATGGAGTGATTTCAATACGGTGCCATCGACATAGGGGATTGACCAAGACGGAGGTGTTGGGGGCCACTGATATTTTTCTCATGGATTGGAAAAGAGGCATGATTTTTTTCTATGTTAGAACCATTAAGGTTATGCCCAAGTATTGGTATATGTGAAGTCATTTGGTGGGGAGTTCACCATCAATATTTGGAGAGTGAGGTCCTCATTAAGGACCTAACATCGACGAATGTCGTGAGTACCTTTATCAGAAGCTGGGGATGAGTGGTAGTTGTTCAATTTTTTTTCACTTATGTCGATGTGGGGAAACCATGTCCAACACATGAGTTTGATGATATATTATGTGTGGTCTTTAGTAGTTTTTAGTTACCACCATTAAGTGATTAAAACAATACTACTAGATCCGGGAGTGAAGTGTTAGTCACGAACATATATCCCATGTACTAGAAGGGTTAAAGAAGTGTAGGATAGAATTTATAGTGGTCATGATAGTTTTAGGATTCCACTATGGAAAAAATGATATGTGTACCTATAATCCTAGAGAAATATCAAATACGAGTTCAAATACTGTGGGGGATTGAGACCAATCATCGACTTCAATATTGAGGATGAATTAAATTGATCTGAGAGTGTATGGATTAAAGGTACATCAGTGTGTTTGGAATGAAATGAAAATGTTTTGAGATAATTTAGGATTTAACCATGGAACCTAATATGAAGTTAAGAGTGGACTCTAGAGAGAATTTTTAGGTGATTGTAGGACGCCTCTGGGCATGAAGACACAAAGAACGTGTAGTTTGGTGATGCACTGACAATTAGAGACGGTTATTTTTTGAGTTGTTTTATTCATGGATGGTTCGACTTATGGTCAAACAGGGAATCTGATGTGGTGAGTTGAAATGAAATCTGATATTCCTTTTTATATATGATGTATGAATCTAGATATTAAACCAGACCTTTTAGGGAAATCCATTATATTTTGAGCTTTTTCATGTATGGTGGTTATGCGCCCATCATAAAGGGAATTTAGTAATGAAGGCTGGTTTTGAAATATAATTGGAATTATTGTGGTATTATTGGGGTTGGTGTGCTAGGAACCATTTCATGTACATCACTAGAGAACATGTTTTGTGTTCTAATGGGATTTTTTGATGGTGGAGGAACAACAAAATTGAAATCTGGTACTTGTATGCTGAATCTTATGGACAGGAGTACCTTTGTACTCACCGGTGTTTGGATGATGACACTCTTAGTGTTTGAGTTAGATAGGATCAATTAAGCATCATTTATGTTGTTCTATAATGATGTCTAGAATTGATTAGGTTTTGGTGATCATATTTTCTTGTGTTATAGGTCATGCCTCGTATATGTTTTGGGAATTCTAAATGGAATGAGGTCATCTAGCTTTGAGTTGGTGTCTTATATTGGACGGGGATGTGGTTGAATGATCACTAAGACTTATCAAGGAATGGTAATTATTATAGGGGGATTTATAATTCCTCATATATATATATATATGAAATTTAAAATTAGTTTTCTCTTTTGAAATGGTAGATGGGAATAATTTTTAATTTGGTATCGGAACTAAATTTTTAGAGTCAAACTAGTGTTTTTAGACATGGAATGTGGGATGAAGAGGTGTCTTGGAGGTTACAAGAAGAAACATATGTAGTCCAAGGTAGCTCCATCATATGGACATCAGTTTCCAAGTGACTTGGGATGTGCCCTAGTGCTACTGTCAGGCTCACTGGCCAGTCATTGGATCCAAATCGGTAAAAGGATTGTGGTATTTTTTTGTGGAAAATTTACCAAATTACCTATTATTTTTGGGGAAACTCCCTCCTTTAGACTCCATTTTTGGAACATTGAAAAGAGGTACACACCTCTCATCTTCTATTATACTGCCTTTAATTTTGCGTTGTTCTAGCTCCATTATTTGGTGATTTGAGGTAAATCTTCACCAATAAAAGCCTATGTTTTTCCCCTACCCCTACTCTCTAATTTTGGTGTTCTCCATTAGGGGTTTCAGTTTCAATTCCACCAAATCATAGTGGAAATGGAAAATTATCATGGGGATTTCATCTGTCTTGTGTAAACTAGGTCCAGATACAATGTCTTCCCACTATCACATTCCATTTTGATAGAGGTGTGTTCTACATTAAATTTTATGAGGGGTTTCCCTTAAAAATATTTTTTAATATTATATTGGCACCATTGTTAATGAATTTGGACAAAGATGTTGTTAGGGGTAAACTATGGGTGGTTAAAAATCATTGGATATAGTTCTGAAGTGGTGATATCTTCTAATAGGTTCTTGAATGTTTTTTTTGGATTTTTATTGTCAATTAATTTTTATAGTTATAATTAATATTTTTGTGACGTCTTTAACTGAGTTAACTACCTGATTGGTGATGTGAGCCTCAACGAGGTTTGGTAGTTACTACCATCCTTTGGGAAAATAGGGAAGCATCAAATATGTTATGTGGTCTCTAAATTCCCCCATAGACTTATTTTTCATCTATGTTAATATGATGGTGGTGTCTCCTATTTTCCAAGTGATCCTTAGGAATTAATTTTGTATTACAAATTGGAATTTTCTATATAAATGAAAAATTAATCTTTTGGAAAATTAAATTTGAAATAAAAATTATAATGTGGTAGCTAGGAAACAAGTATTTTGGAATGGAAAATTGATATAGTATTGAAAAAGAAAATGCCGGAATGTTTAGTTGATTTGTATTGTAATAATGGGAATATGAAATGGTATTAATGATATGTTTTAGTATATCATGAAATTAGAATTAATAAATGGAATTTTAAATTCTCATTGAAATCATATTTTGAAAATGTTTTGTAAAAATATTTGTAACCTTGAAATTAAAAATTGGTTTTGGGTAATTGGAATTAGTTATTTTTGGAACGATAATGAAAAATGAACATTTATTCCTCATACTATATATTTTATGACATGAAAATATTGTATGTTTTGATACTTATATATATAATGGATAAAACAAGGTAGAATTTAGGCCTAGGGTGGATCCTAGTTAAACCCAAGGTGAACATTCCCCTATGTGTATGATGGAATTAATTGTTAATCCGGAGATGAATGCAGCCACTAGGTGGAAACGAAGGATGGTGGTTGAAATTGGGGTTAACAATCCCTCAAGTGGATACTGAGACTAATGGTTAAACATAGGGTGAACATGGAACCAAATTGTATAATGCTTATTCAAGATAGAACTAGGGATAATCAAACCATTGCTGGATCAATTGTTGACCAGGGATGGATATATTATCCTCGCTTGGAGATAGGTTGACGCGGTCTTTACGGAATTCTCCTAGACTCCCCAAAAATAGATAAAGTTGGTTTATTCCGTTTATATGGTTAACTAATCCTTCATGTTATACATTTTCATATGGTTTTCATTTAATTTTTTTAAATTGATGTATTGAGCTTGTTTATCTTGAGCACTCATGTATGTAGTTTTACTTCGTAGTGGTTGTTTTAGACACACTATTATTGGTGGACTACTGAGTTATACTCATACCCTGAACAGATCTCCATGGAACTTGGGTACCTGAGTGTACACTATTTTTTCCCCAAGTATAGGTATAGGAAAAAGCATATAATTTATTGTTTGTTTTCTTGACATTTTAGGAGAAAGTATGCATAATGGGACCATGTATGACTTGGTATCATTTTGGGGTCAAGCTATTATCCTTAGATGTATTTTTTTCTTTTAGTATTTCTTGTGTATGATCTACCCATGAAGGATTCGACATGAATGAAACATTTATTTATACCTAAATTTGATGGTTTTTTTTATTGGTTTCAACATTCATTGGATGTATTTTATGGATATGTATCTATTTCACTTTATTTCTGCTATTATTATACTCTAATTGATGGGAGTACTCTCCCTGTGATGTATTTATTGGCCTTCAATACTATTCAATAGACTATTGCATTTTTGGAGGCATGCCTGAGGATTTATATTATTCTACCTATTTAAGAACTTATAAACGGTCCAGTGTGATACGGTTTTAGATTATCTCTATATCCAATTCCTGCGAATTATTTCTCTATAACATTGAAGAAAAACATAGATCATGATCAGATACAATAGATATTGGTATTCCATGTAGCCTTATTAATTCTCAATTATATATCCCAGGGAGTTGGTCAAGGGATAAAAATTATTTGATAGTAATTATATGGGATGAATTAGTAAGGCTATCAACTACAACCTAACTGGATTTATAGGCATTAAGGGTCCTGGGGAGTCCTAAAATGATATCCATAGTGATGATTTCATATTTCTGAAATGGTATGGTTAATGGTAATATCAAAAATTTAGAATTATATCATTCCGTATTAACTTGTTTTAATACCAAGCATCCATATACAAATTACACAATATACCTCTTCATACTATCACAAAAAATGATTTTCATTATATCTCTATTAATCTTTGGGATCCCAAGATAAATAGAGAAGGATAATCTATGTTCATAATCAAAAAACCCTTTATTCATTTCGTGTTTTTATGGGAAACATATCTGGGATACAATCCTTATAAAACCATATTTATCAAAGTTGAACTCTAGAATATTCTCTACCTTCTATGTAGCTCAATATCACCTCTCTGGGTGTATTTTATATTTGCATTCATGGATGGTTGAGAAATAATTTGAGAAAGGTATGAGGATGTTAATTCCATTGTAATCCCAATGTCCATTATTTAAATGTCTAAGAAAATTGGGTCCCTCTCAATCTTCATCATGTAAAAAGTTTCAGGATCCTTTCTACCCAGAGAATTTATCACTTTATACACTTTCATAGGATGATAATGGATTGAATAGTCATAGTAATTTATCATATCAAACCAACACCATCAATGCATGTTTATCTCTTTTTTTTGTTGAATAAATACCTAAGGGTATTATGATATGTATATATGTCAAGCTTCTCTCCATAGAGATAACCCCACCAAATATTCTATATGAAGATTACTACAGCCAACCCCATATCACACATAAAATATTTTTTAATGTTAATCTTTAATTTCTAAGAATCATATGCTACCAATTTATAATTTAACATGATTAAAAAACCTTATCATTTTTTGGATGCATCACTGTTTATTAAAAATTATTCCACACTAGTGGTTAGTGTGAGTACAGATGTGGTGATTATACTTTATCTTTAACTCTTTGAATCCATATTCACATTAATCAGTCTAGAAAAAATTCATTTCCGTCTGATTTAAATTGGTTAGTGGTTTACAAAACCGTGATAATTAACCTGAAAATCAGTGATAGTATCTTGATAATTCATTGAAACTCTATACATCTATTATAAATGTTGGTCTGGACCATTCCTCATTCACATTTTTCATCTATGTATTAAAAAAAGACTTTTATAGTGATAAAAATCGAAATAATGTTACATTATTAATAAAAAAACTCACGTTTATTATACTTCACACATATATTTTCCTTTCCCAAAGTCTACATCATAATACTATTATTATCTTCATCTTCCTCTTTTATTTTGTAATAGATAAGAATACCATCTATAAAGACCACCATAAATTTTATGAGGTAATATTTATAGACTCTATTTTTCTATTCAATGAATATTTCTAGTGTATTAAAATGTTTTAATAAAAAAACACTTTTAACTCATAGTATTATCACCTTGCTTGAATTGAGGTCATGTGAATATCAACCTTATTCACATTTAATTGATAATATCTTGATATATTTTATACTTTAAAATAACTACCTAATGCCACATAGCTAATCAAATAGTTAAAAATTCATAGAAGGTGCTACTTGTTCATTACTATGGTCTTGTTTAGTTCACTATTATAAATATAGATATACATTAAACCATATTTATTCTTGAGGAATAGTACTGGTTAACCTCTTGGTGAAGTACTTGGGAGTTTAAATTTCTAATATAGATTATATTTTAGTTTCTTCTTAAATTCTTCTTGTCAAATAGATTCCATTTTATATAAAGTTTTGGATATTAGAAATAATATGGGTATAAGATCAATTTATAACGTAACCTATAAGTGAGGAGGAAGACTTTGAAACTCCTCAAGAAATATGTCAACAGATTATATCCTAATGTGAATGTCATCAAGAGTGGTCCTTTCCTTTGTCTGAATCATTTGAGATAGATACGATTTCTCATAGGGAAACAATATTTAATCTTGAGATAATGATATCAAAGGAGACTAATCCTCATTGTATAAAATTACATGAAAATTAGAGATATGAAAAGTGATTTACTTAGCCTAAAAATTAATTTAAGATATATAAAAGGATAACTAATATATACCTAGCACAACATCAAATTCCACTAAATAGATTATGGAAATTTTTTCAAGGATATTTATCCCACAAATATTGATTAGGGAGGAGTTTTGTGCATGATATGAAATAATATCCCCATTTTTGGTTTCATAGATAACCCAACCTCCATGTTTTTTTTGATTTTGGAATAGTTCTACTCTACTAGAAAGGTATGAATGAATTCAAAGAACAGTGATTATATAATGGGTTTAAAGTTCATGAATAGATAATAAGTGTACCATTATCTATTTTATTCTAGTTATAAAAATTTAAAAATACTAATATTAGGGATATAAATACTATAATTAATATCCTTATAAAAAGGAATGCTATAAACATATTAGGAATAACTCATAAATGACTTATATACCCAATCATAGGAATTTCCATCTTTCAATATACATTATCCATTGTATATTTGCTAATAAGTTCCCAATACTAACATTATATTAAAATAATTTATATGGGTTTTAATGTTATATGAATTATCCAAATTAATTAAATTGGGAGTTTCTTGCAAGATATATAGTCTTAGGCCCCCTCATCGTGCACCGAGTGAAGTCTATGCTATCACTCAACTAACCTTTTTTCTGGGTGATTACCCCTAGATTCATCTTTTACATCACCTCATCCATTATCCAGTATCAAGAAAGGGATATAATTTCTAGTAAACCACAGATTTATATACTTTACTAAAACATTTCGATCATTTATTTAGAATGATCTATAGGATTTTATCAAATATTTTCTAGTTATACTTCCCAAAAATATCAAGTCCTTCTCTCTGATATGAAATATAACAATCCATATTTCCAATACATTTTATTTTATGATTTAAGATATAACTATCTATAGAATACAATATCAGGAATCTAAAGGCGTAGTGTATTTACAAAATTAGATACATAAACCATCATCATAAAAAAATCATTATTTAAAATCATTACAATGTTCCCTAGAATCCCTTTCACTCCTAATAATAAATAGGATAACCTAGGTAATGCATAAGAAATGGGTGATCTATAAAGCTTAGTAAGGGATCAATAAAAGTATGAATGATTAATTAAAGAAAAAATGAATATCATGATGTCATAAAATAAAATAATATAATGGATTCATGGCACGTAAAAGATCATATCATATGTTCATGGAAAAAATGGAATGTGGAAGCAACATAAAACATGAAATCAAAATAATAAGACAAGGATATATATAAATACAAAATAATATAGTGTACTTGGCTAACCTACCATGAACCATACTTGGTTTCTCATGAGATGAAAACATCACTCAAATCACTGGAGTGCTATAAAAAAAACGTTCACATCTCTAAATTTACATGTGCTACATCGATCATATAAGACAAGAAAAAAATTAATCATTTCAATCAAAATATTAAGAAATGTGAATTTTATAAATGGAATTACAAAATTAATTATGTATTTTTATATCATAGTTAATACCCGTTAATTAAAACAGGGTTGTGTATTCATAATAAAAAAGAACTGGCTTGAAAAAATAAAGAGACAATTTCAGCAACATAATAGGCATTCATAAATTTTTATAGAAGGGTTCAATGAGAGAAGAAGGTAGTCTCTCTTTTCTGGGTATTATTTTGATAATAGTGTAATGTTCATTGATGAGTATTATTTTGTATATATATTTTTGTATATAAAACATACATTTTTTATACTTTAATTGAATAATCTTCCCAGTTTTTAATTTTTATATTGTTTTATTGCTAGATATAGGAAATGTTTAAAAATAGGCCTAAATATTTTGATTTAAGATTGATTAATACACATTATGAATCATTGTGAAGTGGTGTGGTATGGCTGCAGATTTTTTAATATATATTGATGTTGCATCAGAGTCAAGAAAATTTGATGCACCAAGTCCAATGCTCAAAATCAATGAACTAGGATAAAATTGCACAAAAGTAGGTGGAAAACACCAATTCACATCATGAAAATCATTCAATGTGTGAAACATGTAAGACTTAAGACTGTGAATAAAAGTCATGATTAGTTTGGTCCCTATACATTAAACATTGGGAACACTATTCATGATGTGAAAAATCGCTACGGGCTAAAAGTTTTATTGTTTTGATGGAAATTAGCAACGGATGAAGATTTGATGATCTAAAACAACAGAGACCAATTTATGACACCATTTATGATGTCCCAAGAACGTGGAAGATCTATAAATACATTTCCATGTTAGAGGATAAGATATTGGTTCCCGAGGATCACCTACTATGCTACACTGTAGGGATACAACTACTTTAGGTTTTTTTTCATTCCTTTTGTTTTGTTTTGTTTTTGTTCCCATGTAATTTCATATTCCAATTATAACCACAGTTTTTTTACAATCTCATATCTTTCTCTCTTCCCACTTTCTCCACTATGAACTCTTACACTCATGATGATGAGTAACTTCCCCAAGGAATATCCTCAAGGAGAAATCCAGTGCTTAAACCCAAGGATATGTTTTATTTATGCATTGTGTTAATATGAGGATGACTTAAAGTGGTTTTAATCCTTATTGTCGTTATATAAGGTCTATCATCTTATTCTAAAACAATTATCTATAATTTTAGGAAATATATGTGGAGTGTTTGAAACAAATTTTATGGGAATTTTTCATTCAAAACATGGGTAGATTAATTTCTGCATACATAATGTGGATTGTATTCACAAAGTATATTCAAAATAGGAAAATGATGGTCCTACTAGGAAAAATATTTTGGGATAACTTCCTTTATTCTATAATTTCATTCTTATTTAAATCTGAATTTATATTTTAATTTTTCATTTAATTATATTTACAAAACCTAAAACCCAAAAATAAATTTTTTTATAATTTAAAAAAAACTAGATTGGGTGGGATAGAATTAGTGATTAAACTAACTACAAATATCGACAAGTGAGATGAATCTGGTCAACCTCTATACTGCATTAAAAATATATATAAGATTTTACTCCCCCTATTAAAGTAATATCATTCATAAAAATAAGACAACATAATCTTTTTAGAAAAAAGGCTTATTATAAAGGAAGTAATTGAATGGAAAATAAGAGGGAGAGAACCCCTTACTTTGAGAGGTTGCTTCTTAAATCTTGAAAGAAGTTCTATAGAACCATACAAACTATTTTTCAAGAATATTTAGGGATAAAATGATAGTAAATATATTTTAAAAAGAATTTGTAGTCAAGTGGAATGGGATTTTTGGTTTGTATTTATATCAAAACATGGGTGATTCTTTATTAATTTCTGACCATAGTCCTGGGAAATCTAGTTATTAAAAAATTTAAAACCGTTGTCCTTCACATGGGTTTTTACCATGGTATTTTCCAAGGGGGAGTGGTTTTTAATATTTTAATAGATAAAGAATTGAAATTATTTAATTAAAATTATTTCTGTGGTGGAAGAGATTCTTTTTCAAAAATAATTTTTTTAAAACCACTAAAATATATTTTTAGTTTTATAATATTCATTATAGGTTTTAAAAATTAATATGATCACTTTTAAATATCTTATTTTAATTATTAATAATATTTATTTCTTAGAAATACATTTTTAAAATTTATTATTTAACAATACTTACTGTATATTTATTTCTGATTTATTTTTTCCCAAAATTTAAATAATCTCAGAAATATTTGAAAAAATTTCAATTGGCTAATTTAGTTATGTTTTTTCAAAAATCGAATTTATTTTATCAAAATAATTTTCTAAATATGATATATATTAATTTTTAAAATTATTAATTATTGAAAAATACTAGTTTTAAGGAAAAATTCAACTTTATCAGCATTATAAAAATTACTTGGGACCTAATAGAAATATATTATCATTTATACTAATTCAATTTTTTATTAGATCACTTCAAGTAAATAAATTTCATTTCAAATTCATGAATTTATCATAAAAGTTTATTTTATTTATAAAGATATATTTTCCAAAAATAAAATTTTCTTCTTTTTATCTAGAAATATATTTATCATTTTCATCTAATATTCTTGTGCAATTTAAATTATAAATAAAATGATTCAAAGTAACCACTATTTCATTTATAATTATAAAAATTAAACCTTTATACTACTAAGGTGTAGATATATACCCACTAATTACTCAAGTATACACCATATGTGTAAGGTGTGTGATGTTAGTACTTATATGGGATGATTTGATAAACATTGACTGGGTGATGAATTATATAAGCTTGAACATATCCTGTAATGGATTCTTCTCAAATCACAGCTGTTAAACCTTGTCGTGGACTTGGTTAAGGGTGAACCATTGTGATGCAATCTCACTTAGAATCTCAAATAAATAATCTTCATAAGGGATGGTCCTTCTAGTTGAGTCCATCACATATTCCTTAGACATCGATTATCTTTTATTATATCTACTAATATATACTAATCTATATAATTACATAATAATTTCTACATCTATAATGGTCGTCCAAATTAATGATCACAACACCCAATGGTCATATTATGTATTTGTTTTATAATAATAATAAAGTGTTTTTTATTTTAATTATGTGGTGAATTTGTTTTATATTATACAATATTAATAAATGTGACATATATACATTCTGATGGGAAATCCCTATTATAAAAATCCAGGTCATTATATATCATCCCATGTCATTTCATCGATTGTAATCAATTTCAAATAGATTAAATTGATTACATTAAATAAAGGAATTTAATGAATAATTCCAATGAGAATAAGAATATGATGATACTTTTGATATGGTTTATGTGTTTAAATAAATAAAACATGTCAAGGGTGCATATATAATTGGATGAGATCCCTCTTATTGGGTATGAATGATTATATACATTCTTCATAAGTCTCCCTTCCTCCCAAAACATAGATTACCACTAGATAAAGGTACAAGAACCCCTTTTGAATTTATGTATTCTCAGGAATCATTGTAGTATCCTTTGGCTATTTTAATTCCATTAGAGTTAGGAGGATTTCTTCTTCTTCTCTTGTGATCTTCATCAAGAATACTTCATTGCATATTAAAAATGGAGCTTTTTTTCATCCAGGTTTGAAAAATTATATTATTCATATTTATTTTACGTTGATTATGTCGAGGATAGATTACATGGAGAATGGGTTTTCTTATGTTTCATTTGATGATCCCCTAAAACTCATATGTAGTATCAAAGCACCATCTTACTCATCAAATGATAGTGTTTCATAAATAGTTAAATGAATAAATTTTTTTATGAAATTGTAAATGGTTTTACCCCACTCAACATTTTGCTATAAGATAATTAAATTTTGAAAGACCCACATTACATTATGTTACATTGTTCACATAATATGGAGTTGAAAGCATGAATTATGTGAAGTTTTCAATGTAATATGCATCACTACTATGGCAAAATAGAGCATCATAGTTTTTGGTTTTTTATTATCTATCAACAAATAATGGAATAAAATATTTATGAATATTCAAATAATTTATAAAATTGTTTTATAACGAAATTAACTATAATATATTTTTGGTTAATTATTTAAATTATTTTCAAAACAATTATTATAAATATTCTATTAATATTAAAGAGGTAATATTAAGAGTATATATTCTAAATTTATATTGTTTATAAAATGTTTATATATCATAGTAAAATATGTTTAGAATATTTTAATTTATAATGTGTTTAGGAATTAATTAATTACATAAATGTTTTTAAAAAAATTTAATAAAAAATTCAAAAATATAAAATTTTAATATTTAAAATACCTCTTACTAAATTATATGGAATTTATTATGATCACGAAATAATTTTTTTTATAAATCAAAAGCGTAAATTATAAATTGACTATAAATTATATAAATAAGGCCAAAATATAAAGAAGTTTATAATTAGAATTATTATTTTTCATAATTAAATAATTATAATTACATGAATTAAAATGGAACTTATTTAATATATTTTTTAAACCACATCAAAAGTGTTTTGATGATATATTTTTTTGGGTTTAAATAATTTTTACATATGTGATATTTAGATTATGTAAATTGTTTACATAATAAAAAATGGATTACAAAAGGTTTATAATTTATAATAATATAATATATATAAATTTAAATGTCATACAATGAAATTTATGAAAGATTTAATTTTTAAAGTGGATACTAATAGTTTATATTCAATATATTGGAATATATATATATATATATATTATTTTTTTATAAAAAATATTTTTAAATATTATAAAATTATAAGTTATAGGATTTATAAAATGAATAAACATTCAATGTTAAATATGAAATTGTTCATATTTATTTCTCCTACTAAATGAAAAAAAATATTACATAATAAAAAAATATTAATAATTGTATTAGATTATTTTTAAATAATTTATAAATAAGGAAAAAGGAATTTTAGAATCAATTAACCATCAATATTTATGGTTAATTGAAAAAATTATTTTTGAAACATTTATTAAAAATATTCCATTAATTTTAAAGAAATAATCATTTTCAAATTAATATAGTTTATAAAATGTTTAAAATGATAATAAAATGGTATTAAACCCTTAACCAAAGTTACATAGAATCATTATAATTTTTAACTAAATTTTTCATTTAGAAATTAAAATGATAATATATAAATATTTCATAAATTACATAAATAAGGAATACATATGAAGATGTTTATTTTTAAATTATACATTTTTTAAAATTATTTAATTTTTAATTTTCAAATTAAAACTAAGGCCTTATTTAAATATATTATTTACACCACATCAAATGTGTTTTAATGATTAGTTTCATCAAAGGTTAAAAATTGTAATGTATATGACATTTATATTATATAAAATTCATAAATAATAAAAATTGAATTATAAAATGTATAATTTATAAAATATTATGAATTAAAATTTGAATTGCATATAACATAAAATATATAAGAGTTAATATTGAAATTAGATATAAATGCGTTGAAGTCTATGATTATATAATATCTATAATGTTAAGCTTAATTATAAAATGTTTACATTATGTTTTTAATGTATGAAAGGTTTATAAATTATTCTCATTGTTAAATATATGAAGTTTTTATTTATTTGATAGTTATTTCGTGTTTGTTTAATATATATAAAATTTTTTGTATTTTGAAAATTTTGTATCTAATATTTATGTGATAAATTGATTTTAGGAGAGAGATCCCTATAATATATGCTAGGTAAAACTCTATAACATTTAGTTTTAATATATATAGACCTTAGTTGGTAATTAAAGTTATTATATTGAATTTAGTTGTTGGGGATAATTTGTGAATATAATATTTTTAAGACATCATTAATTGAATTCTCTCTTGAGTAGTGTATCCCTGGGTTGAGGGAATTTGGGCCAGTCTTCCCATTTTCATAGAGGCTTGTTCTTTGTCCAAAAACATGGGGGTTGACTATCCGTGGCTTGGGGAATACTCATTTACACATTGTTAGTTTTATATAACTCTAAACTGTTTAAATAAGAGTTCATATAACTTATGTATAAGATATATTTGGATATGTCTAAATATGTTTGTCTTCTATATTTTGAAGAGTAACACAAATTGTGGGTTATTTAAAAAGTTTCAAATTAATGCGGTGTGAACATATTAATATCAAAACATTAGATGATAATTATTTCATGAGATTAAATAGTTAAGAATTTAATAGTCATGTGATGTATATTAAATCAGTGAGAATTATAAAATACATGAAACCCATGAAGCACCATCTGTAATATTCCTTCCAAAGTGGAAAATGTCAAGATATAAATCATCCAAATGATATCTATTTCTAAATTATAGTTACTTTGTATTATCTTATGCAATAAATTAATGTAATGGGTGACACTGGATCATCATTTGATAGGTTCTACCAATGTAGGGTTCCCCTGGAATATCCTTTGTTAGTTTTTCATAGAATTTTATTTAGGTGAAACTTAACTGGGAAACCTTTAGGAAGGATACAAGAGTAATAAATTTGAGTAAACATATATAATTAATTCAGGTAAATAATTATCTACCAAACAATCCAAGAATCAGAAAATATTATGATTGGGATTATTTTATACATAAATAACCTAGTGGTGGGAGTAATTTCAAAGTAGACTCCTTTATTAGTCAGTGAGATTCACTAAGATAATCCAATCTCACCCAACTAAAGAAAAGTTGAAAAAATGAAATGAAATTTAATGTTTCATAGAAACCCCTTGTTGAGTAAAAAAATATTTATTTTATGACACTAATAATGTTAGATGATGTGGAAAAACATAATGTAATTTGATGAAAAATTACCCAAGTAACATTATACTTCTCTCATATAATAAATATTATTGAGTATGCTAATAAATTGGCGAGACTAGAGTTTTCCTTATGAAGTATTATGGTTAATGAATTTTTTTAGTTTTTCATATATGAAATTGAACCAACAAGTTGGATGAATTTAACAAAATTTTCCATGATATTATTAAATTTTTGGAGATAAATGAACTTGGAATATTATGATTAAATTCATACATTGTTTTGAAATTATAAATGGGTTAAAGTTTAAGATGGAAGAAAATATTTGTTGGAAAGTACAAAAACATTTCTTTAAGAAGCTATATAAGGATATTGAAATATGGAGTTATCCAAAAGAAGGATTGATAATAACATATTACGGGATTATCTAGGATACCTAAAGGAGTTTTTGGAAGTCCATATATTTTCCATGTTAGGTATAAGTGTTATGAAAAGAAATTAAGCAGTTTTGATAGTTATATGGCACCAAATTTTTATTTTAAAAGTCATGTAAATACACATGCGTTTAAAATCTAGGGAATAATTGATAGATCTTATAAGATTCATGAAGAAAATAGTTTCAACAATATATATTTTAATATATGACAAGCTCTAATGAATATATGTAAAATATTTATATATTCATCATATTTCTATTATGTAATAAGAGATGCTATTTCTTAAAAAAATGCTTTTATGAACAACATGAGATGATTAATAATATAAACATGGTTTATGATTCATCAGAATATAAAATATGTTGGAAAAAGGATACAAATATGAAACTGTTTATATATTTATTTATTAAAATACATGGGAAGTTCTTTATATCACTCATTAGAGACATAGATTAATTAATAATATTATTTGGAATAAAAATGGTCAAAACACTTAGAGTACCAAATAAGATAACAAAATAATAGTTTATTTGTAAAATATTACTATTAAAAGGAAATAATTGTTATTTCCTAACATTAAAATAATTTTTTTATGAATCATAGAAAAATATTAAAAGATTGAATTTAATGTCTTTTAACTTCGTGGGAGTACATTTAAACATAGAAAATATTATAGTTAACAAATAAAGGATTAATCAAGACTAAGATTAAGTTATTTATCACATACTAACCTATAGAGTTGGGCTATGTGACAGTAATGAAAAATGTAAATTGATACATTTAATTACTATGATAAAATTAGTATCCCTATTATTACAACCTATATACAAAGTGAAATTAACTTTATATCATAAATGTGTTTTTATTATAATGATAAAGATAACTGTAAATGGTTACATGTGTTTACTATAGTGAAGTGAATATAAATTTAACATAGAATATTTCTAGATATGAAGGATAATAAAAATATAAATGGTTACATTGGCCTTAAAGAGAAATTATTAAGGTATAAATATTAGATATGTTAATGGTGAAAATATTAGTAATAGTTCAAAGTGGACAGAACAAGATAACATCACAAAATTTTATAATGTAAAGTTAAGCAGTTTGAATGTGTTCAAAGAATTGAATATTAGTAATATTATTATTAAGTCTCACTACAATTAAAGCTATATTAAATTATTGATATTACTGCCTATGATTTTAATGGGATATTTTTATTATCTGGTTATATATATATATGATATGAATTTCAAATAGATTTCATGAGTGAATAAAACCAAGAAAATGTGCAAACAGTAGAGTAAAACTAGTAGTTTATCATTTAGGATATGATAGAAAATATATTATGAATGGTTTTATTAAATATTATTAAAATATCTTATTAATATAAAATGTATTATGATTTTATAATAAAGTAAATCTCCATTTATCATTTATTTAGGTGTGTTGTAATTTTATTTTACATAAACTATTGAATGAAAATATCCCATAAAAGTATAACTATAAGTTATCCTTAATTGATGATCCTGATAGAGTATAATGGGTTATGATTATATGTTATGGTATGAATAGATTTATATACTCATTAAAAAGGTTTTTATATCAGATACAAGGAGTAGATTTATGAGATAATAGGTAGAGACTTATTACATAGATTGAATCGCTAAAGTATATCATGTGGAATGTCATAAAATCATGGATATTTTAAGGGTGTTTGATTATTATCAATACAAATTATATAAGGTTGTTCTAAATATATCATTCATAACTTTATAATTTCATTCCTTTATTATGCATGTTAAAAGAAACTTAATCAGGAGGTGGTGGGGATATGTTTTTAATCAAGTCACAGGTTGGAGAACAATAATGATGAGATTTCTCAACTTATATAATAAGTAAATAAAGTTAAGTATTGATTTAATCAGATAGAGGAAATTAATTTTCATGCTTAGTTAAGTCACATATGATTTTATTAACTACTTTAATTATATATATGTATTTTTCTCATTAGTTTGTTGAATGGAATGTTATGTTTTCATGGACCTGATTAGTTTATTTCAAAGAATAAAGAAAATATGAATTTCCCTAAACTATATTGATACATTACATATATATTGGTCACTCTATATGTTGCATAATGGGATTATATATATAGGATTCATATGATGCATATTTTTGTGAAAATGGTTATATAGTGATGTGAGTATTTTTTTTATTGAGATCACACTAGTCCCCTTAGTAGATTAATTTAACATGATAATTTTATAGATGTTTATATTTTTTTATATCTATGAAATATAGATTATATATTTGTTTTAACTCCTACTAAGGCCTATAGGTTCTCATAGTTCATTCTTTGGATAAGGATTATGTTTTGGACTATGTTTTTGTTCCAAAATAAAGAGAGCATGATAAAACTATATCCAAAATGAATTTTTTATCTATTTATAAATATTTTTGATTATTATATAAATTTTAAGAGGAATGATAGAGAAATTTGAATATTTTTAGATGTGTAATTAAATATTCATGTGAATGTATTAAATTAAGGAGCTTTTATATTCCCATATTGAATCATCAATTATAATATTTTTTGAATATATTAAATACATTCTATTTTTAATTTATTAAATGATCTGCATTTATTAAATGAATTTGATGAGTAATTCTAATAAAAATAAAATCATGTTGATACGTTGAATATGGGGATAACGTTTCATTAAATCAAACACATTAATGATGGATATATAAAAGGATGATATCCCTCCTGTTGGGTATGAATGATTATATATAAGACCCATGGCTCACTCGTCCTCTAGAATCATAGTTTATCATTAGGTGTGTGCACTAGAACCCCTTATGTGGTTTTGGATATTCAAGAAAAGTTTTTAGATCCTTTGGGGAGTGTAATAACCTCAGAGGTAGGTGGATTTCATCTATGACTCTTCTCATATTATTCATGAATACTCCATCAAACAATCATGATGGCGATTGTTGTTATCCAAGTTCATACATTTATTTTATTAATTTATATTTCATGGTGATTATATTGAGGATAGATCACACAAAAAATGGGTTTTCTTCCACTTCTTGGATAATATGATTATTGCCTAAAACCTATTATATACATACCCAACATGACACCCTAAGAAATAAAATAGATGGGAGAAATATCATCCACAATAATACAATAAAATAAAACAATAGGCAATATATACTTATAATTAAGAGAAAATGAAATATAAGAGTCTATATCAATCTATTTATATCTATGATTAAAAAAAATCATCTAGATTAAGAAAACTAAGAATCTAGAATACCCATATTTTCATACCACAATACCTATCTTAAACTATAGTGGGTGAAACATGCCTTGCTGAATGTAATAATCGGCCGATGGAGTAAGAAACCTTGTATGAGGACTCAATCTATATCGACTAATGTATATAAGATGTGGGTGTAACCAACTCCATGGATATAGGACCCCTACCCCATGTATGTTGGGGGAGTTCATAAGTCCATCAATCTTGTGGTGGTACCAAACCATTGTTGGTTGTATTAAACCTCTTATAAATTTGAATTTATCCTATCATGATTTCATAGTAGAAACAATGAAACATAAACAATGCACAGTAGTTATGTACTAGATCATAAAAGACAAGACACATGAAATTCATCACACCAGAACACACAATTTTATGAAAAAACATATAAGAACTTCTGAAATATAATGATTTTAAAAAATGAAGGAAAAGAACAACTAAATTATTTTATATAGTTTGGACAGAGGCCTACACCATGGGTGGATACCACAATAATTTTATTAAGGAATGGATTATGATTAAAATATCAGTTCCCAATTCATACATAAAAAACAACTCCATTTTAAAATTGTAATAGTGCCTGATCGGTGAAGATGGTTCCACCTTATTCAAATCTCCTTAGAGAGTATATCCAGATTGACCAGATCGTTATATATTTACATTTACTTTTTCAAAGAAATCAATGACTTAGTTCCACCTTCTATTAAATAATTCATAATTATGTGAACTATGCGAGTTTAATCTTATATATTATTATAAGAAATCATTACTTGATTCTTCTTCTAAAACAATTAATTGAAAAAACATTTGGTATCATAAAAAAACGAATGTTTTTGTCTCTATTTGATTCCACATTCTATAAATAGTTAGGTTTCAGTTTCCTTCATTCAGTTATTTTTTTCATTATGTATTTTTATATTTTCCTTTATTTTAATACATTAATCTCACTAATCAAATTAAGACATTTATATTTGTAAATTATTATTTTGAAATCAATCATTTCATATGTTTTAAGTATATAATCGAAAAAAGGTTTACACATTGAGAAACCTACAATCTCTTACTTGAGTGTCATTTGTAGGTTTCACTACTGATTCCTCCATCAATATATGAAAATCATTTCCTCTCAAAATATTTCTTTACAGCCACTTGGTTCCTTTAAAATTCTTATAGTCATCCCAACCTGATTACGGTGCAACACCACACTTGATTAACATTAACTATAATATTTTTTTACATATATTCTAGATTATAAACTATATATAGTTTCCAAATATCTGCAAATTTATCCTACAATAACTTCAAATGATGTGATACATTAATTTAATATGATTTTACCTTGAATGAAACATCATATTGTTGTCTAGGTGAATTACACTTTCTGAGTCTCAATAAAACACACAATTTTACCTAATTTTTCTAATATCATCAAATATCCCCTTTATTTACAAAAAATCCTTCCCAAATTAAGTTAATGAAACATACTTTACCCACACTATTTAAAGTGAAACTACTAGTTGAATCTTCAATATCAAACTCCAATCTTTTCCTTTATAGGTGAACACAAAGATAGTGGTTCTACTATATGTTTCTAAACCTCCTCTAAATAACAAATGTATAAACTATTTAAATGATGAATAAATTCCAAAATAGGGATATAAACTTATGAAACCTTCATGATACCATAACATTTTACATAACTGCCTCCTAGTGTTCCCTTATAGGATTACCAATGAACATTCTATCAACATTGACTATGTACATATTTTTAAGCTATATAAATACCATTACATATATTATGATACATAATACTATTGAAAAAAAACCTTTTCATAGTCCTCTATATTTTCATATATTCTAGGAACCTTCTCCTTGATCAAATTTAAATGTTAGTCTATAGAAGTGGAAAATGGATTCACATCACTTATTCAAAATCACTCTACCACCATTCAGTCATAAATACAAAACTTTAGGTAAACATTTCACTAATTTTTGACCCTCATAATATGAATTCTTAAAATATATTTTTCTAAACTTATTTCATCTCAAAACAACCTAAAAATTCATCTTTCAAGTCATGAATATTATCTGTTTCCAAACCTATAATGTACATGTCATTAATATAGAGAAGTAAGACGATGAAGCTTAAATCATCATAGAACTTCCAATGATATAAATTATTAACATTTCTTCATATGAAATTTTATTCTACCATAATGATATTTAGTATCTACTTTCATATCCTTGGTTCTTGCTTTAACTCCTAAGGGATCTACTTTACCTTTCACAGAAGATTATTATTCTATGTATATATAAAACCTTCATACAACTCCATGAAAATATATTCCTCTAAATCTACATGATGAAATAATGTTTTCACATCTAGTTGTTATATATATAATCCTTCCATGGAAACCATATTGATAACCATTTAAATAGTAATATTTTTATAAAATAGTGAAAATATCTTTGAAAATATACACCTTCGATTTTTTAAAACACCTTCATGAAAACCCTCTCCTTGTATCACCTTATATCATAAAATTATTCCTTAATCAGATAAAACCAGGAATTCTAGAATAATATTTTCCTATTAGATTATTATATTATCTCACATGTCCCAAAACATGTAAAGAAATTATCTCATCTTTCATGGATAACTCCCACTGAATTACGTCTTTCTGACTTTTATCTTCTTCCATGCTCTCAAGTTCGTTATCATCCATGATAAACTAGTAGTACTAGTTACTTCTATATCAATGAAATTGGTTCTAAATCCTAGTATAACACCACAATTTAATGTGTGGTTAAGATCCTTCTAGAACCAATGATTCTAGATTTTAACCTCTCATAGCTCTTCATCGAGCTTTTACAGTCCCTGAGCTTTTCAGCACATCTAGACATGGAAACAATAATGAATATTTTCTATCATCCTAAACTCCTTATGAACATTCTGGTGTTTCCAAAATTATAATACACCTTAATTATTTCATAATATACATATCTCATAGACATCCATTTAGTTTATCCTCATCATGTGATGACACTTTGATCTTATATTTAATTTCTTCTTGGTTCAAATCATCCCACAATATCTCTTCATTGGAAATAAAAATTTTCTTCTTAAAACAATCCATAAGTTTTTAACCCTAATCCTAAAACCAAACTCTTTATCACTTTACTATATAAAGTTACCCACTTAATAATTATCAACTAACTTGTTCATTCTTTATAATTAATATGGATGTACAAGAGTAAACCAAAGATTTGGAGTTGGGAAATATCAATATTTCATTTTAACTAGGATGATTCTGGAAGTTCCTTTCCAAATGGAGAAGAATAACTCATGTTCACCAAGTAAATAGTGAAATTCATAGCTTTCACCCAAAACTTTTAGAAAACACGTGTTAATCATAAAACCTCTTCCATTCTCAACTAATAAAATATTTATCATTTTTATATATTTTTTTGGGGATCACTCTTCAGTCTTCTCAAACCATATGCCTTTCTACTAACCGAACATCCTAAGATCCCTAATAACATATTACCAAACATTTTAGACATGAAACACTTTTGTTTTCTTATATTTTGTTTTTTATTTCATGGATATCTATTAATAAAAGGTTTCAAATACATCAAAATAATTCATGATAAATAACACCCACACATTCCATGTCACATCATCAATGATTTTATGATAGTATAGTAAACCTCCAAGAGAATGGATTAGAAAAATACCCATAACTCCTCATAAATCATATCTAATATCCAGTCCTTGATCATTTTTACCTTTCATTGGGAACAATAGCTTCTTCTACTTCACAAGGATTCATTATTAAAATATTTTATACTAATTATTCTGATCATCAACATTACATTAAAATTAGGATTTTTATCCTATTCTAAATTAAGTGACCTAGATGCTCATGCCATACCTTTATGTATTATATTTTTCTTTTGCTTCAATTAAACTTTATATAATTCTTATTGAGCATATATTATATATTTTTTTAGATTTATCGACCTAGAACCAATTCAATTTGTGATTTTGGTTAATAGAAATTTAATAAATAACTTATCACATAATGATTGTTCTTCCATGTAACTTAAATATGATAATGTACATAGAGTATGTGTCACATTTAAACGTTCCAAGAGTTACATACTATAATTATAACCCACAAATGTAATGAAAAAATTTATTAAACACATATACAATGGTCTAGTAACATTTGTATAATATTTTACAAATGATGTTTGACTATTATGTTATAGAGGCTCATAAGACATTGAGGATTCATCTGATGATGTTTTCACATGGTAATCTAAAAGAAATAAAAGTTATGAGGGAACAAATTTTTATAGATATTATATAAGTTTATGTGCCATTGGGTTTTTCTATATGTGAATTCATGTATTAGTTC
The DNA here is from genome assembly GCA_963277665.1 of Viscum album. Taxonomy (NCBI): domain Eukaryota; kingdom Viridiplantae; phylum Streptophyta; class Magnoliopsida; order Santalales; family Viscaceae; genus Viscum; species Viscum album. The sequence continues at coordinate 52,770,252 of OY728140.1, read as the reverse complement.
TTATACATAATATTATTATTAATGTATATCCTTAATCATGCACTTTTATGAATAGATTAAAACCATGACAACGTATTTTCATTGTGAATTAGCATGAATTTGGTGTATCATAAGTTAAATTAAAATAATTAAATAATTTATGAAATTTTACTTCTATATAAATAGATGAATATATCTATGTCCCATTGATTTAAATTGAACTATTTAATTAAATCCTTATCCATGAATGTTAATAAGTGACTTCATTTGGGAAATACAGAAACTGATAAATCAAGTTCATATGGTAATGAAACAATTATATATCCTACATGATGAGATATCAAGATAAAAGGATTATATTACATAGTATAATTCAAAGGAAATTTTGTTTGTAGGGATATTACCTTCTTTATCTATGGGATATTTTATGTGTTGCAAGATACTGATCTTGGAATTTAGGTAAGTTCAAATAATTTCAATAAGAAAGAAGCATAGAGGTTCACACAATAAGTATATCCATAATTTCATTAAATTATATATAATTTTATATTTATAATAAAAACTACCCTCAATTTAGGGAATAATAATTATTCAAATTATATTGATTGCATAAGTTCGAAAAAAAGATCTGTCAATTTTGAATATGTGATTCGAATTTTTTCTCAGGTCTATTATTCTCAAATATAATAAATAAATTTTCTTTATTCACCAATTTATTGAATAGATTAACTTAAATATTCTATGAGTTATATTAATATAATAATAAATATTTATTCATGAGTTCAGTGAAAATAATATTTATTCTCTTATTCGTTGGATAATATTTATTTATTTAAATAAATATTTTATTAATCAAGGTTTGATAAATATTGACGAATACTGATAAGATGATTCAAGGGACCGATAAAAATTAGATATTTTATTTAATATCATTTAAATAAATTTTTATTAATTTATTTAATAAATGATATTATAAATATGAACATGTCAAGAGATATGATAATAATAATATTCTTTTTAGACATGGGAAATAACTTAAAATTAAAATTTACCAAATGGATATTATGAAAATATAATGTATTAAATATGAACATATATTTTAACATATATCACTTAAATGGTTTGTTTTTTATACAGTAGAGAACGTATCAATAAATTCTATTATGATATAGAGAGAATATCCTTATCTACCCCTCTTATCGATGAGAGAGAGTTTAAAAATCCTCTAGTTTCAATAATTAATGAATGAAGTAAAGCACTTGGTTCCTCTGTGTTGTCACCCAAAAGACTATGATCATTGTTTGAAGATTCATAGAGCATGTGTCGATCAACAAATGGATTATTCTCTTAGATTCTCTATAGGAATGAAGAAAGGAGAAGTGAAACATCAGAATTGATCAAGAATAATGATCATGTTGTAGGTAATTCATGTTTTAAGTAAATTATAAATTAAATTTAAAAGATCTTTTTAGGATATTATAGGGTTCTTATCATAAATGTTTCATATTATATCAATCGAAATTGATAAAAAACAAAAATTGGGCACTAGACCTTCATTTCCAATGTGACCCTCAAAAATAAAGATGTATCGGAGTAGTCACATTATAATTTATAATTATTTATTATTATTTTGAACTATTTATAGATTGGTTTTGTAGTATTTATATCAATAATTTTTATTTTAACCCAATAATCAACACAACATTAAACTAGTTTTGATGGTGATGAAATGGTTAAGAATAAATAACGACTGATAAAAGATTCCATTCAAATGTATCAAGGACACTGGTTTAATGATATAGACACATGACATGTAATGGTAAATTATAGACCATGTATGCTTGGTAAACTATAAAATTATTGGGAAATATAATCATGGAATACTGTGTGGATATTTATGCGGTGTCCTTACTTGGTATGTATTGACTGAAAATGTTGTATGTGATTTGAAAAGGATTACATGGCATGTAGATATTGTACACAATGTGTAAGTCCACATGGGTTTGACTATGAATAAAAAATATAATATCACGTGGTTAACTTCATGGATCCATTATAAGATTTATATTAATTTCCGTCCATGTTATTCGACCATATGTGAATTACACAATGTGTATTAGGTTGTAGAAACTATGTAACATGTGGAAACCCATATAAGGTACTCATCAAGTCCTTAGGTGCATCATTTGGGTGGTCAGAACTGGAGTAAACAGAATATAGCTTATTGATCCCAAGATATTGTTTGAGAAATTTTGAGTTAAGTGGTGACTTTTGAATCCCAACATAAATTTTTTTGATATATCAATTAAGAATTTTTCTATAGAATTTGGTAATTTTCTACGAAAATAAGAATTAAATAAGATGGAATGGATATATTTAATGAGTGGGATTTGGTTTTTAATACCTAAATCATATTAAAAATCATATAAAATATTGGTTTTAAAGAGAATTTATGGTTATTAAAGAGTTTAAACATGTTTTTAGTTGATTTAGAAGAAATATGGATGTTTTTTATGGTGAGATGATTTGGAAATGAATATTTGGATAAGTCTTTGAGAATATATAATATGTCCTTTTAGTAAGAGTTTATAAATGAGAAATTAAATGGTTCTTAAGAACATCAGGTCCTTGTGTAATATTTTCTTTTGTAAGGTATAAAAAGTATGGATAAGTGTATAACAATATATACATACGTAAGATTGTTTTTGCAACTGCTAATGAATAAATTTTGAAAATGTAGGGTGTAGGTTAGATTTTGTGAAATGAATAAATAATTTTTAAGCATATGTAATATATTTATAATGCATTTAAACATAGATTATAAAAATTTATGGAGTATATAAGATGTTCTGTATTGAATATTTTAGAATTTTGAGAATACGTAAGAAGTTTGGTCCTATGTATAATGTTGAAGCTTTATATGTAATATTTTTATGCAGATCCGTAAAATTGTGTGATAAATGGAAAAATATAACATAATATGTAAGTTTATTTCAATCATATTATGTTAATTTTCATACCTAATAATATTTATCTCTCACTACCAAAACAAGAATGTTTTTACTTTGTTAAAAATGTGATTTCTCTAATAGTTTATAGTTTGATCATAAATTTAAAGGGAATTACATTAGAAAAATTATTTATATAAAATCATTGGGGATTTAATGTTTTATAAATAAAAAAACTAAATATATGGATGCATGGATTAAGGATAAAAAATGAGTTTGTGATTCAAGCAATAATATTAGAAGATTGTTCGCACCATAGAAAAATTAATTATTACATGTAAGAGTAAAGTGTTTATAGAATAACTTCTCTATCACACTTTAACAAATATAGTTGTTTCATGATGAACTTATAAAAATAAATAGAATATGAAAAAGAATAATCTTGATGAACAAGAGAAGTTCAAAAAATAGTTGAAAGTGAGAAATTTTTCAACATTTACCATTTGAATTTATAATTATTGTGATGGAAAATACCATATACTAGAGTAGATAATATCCAAAGTTCTATAATAATATTGGATGGTTTGAAATTCACTAAAAATAAAAATAAAAATATTATCAAATATAGAGAAATTAAGAAGAAGAAAGTGGTACTTGCTGTTGTGCATGTAAAAGAAGAAGAAGTAGTAGTAGAAATAACCCTGTGAAACATTTATACATGTTTTATCTATTAGAAGACACTCATATTGTTGAAAACCCATTTTTATATATCAGTACATGTGTGTGAGAAAATTATGTAAATGGGAGGATTATGTATTACACAATTTTAAAGATAAATCACAATCATTTATAATTTCTACGAAGAAACTAGTGGACCATATAATCTCAAGTTAATATGGATCAAGCTAATGATTAGACTTATTATTTTTGAGAATTTTACCTAGTAAAAATTTACTATTCCCAGTGGGTGTGTATTTGGTTGAGATTTTTATTATTCATTTTAATCACTTAAACAAGTGGTGAATTCTGTTTCAAGAAAAAACATAAAAATAATTAAAATCACTTATTCACAACCTCTCATTGATTTCCCACTAATCATGAGGATCCCCACCTCATTGTTGACACTCTATTAGGTGGGAAAGAGTTCTTATTTATTTGAACATATTTTTATCCATATTTATATTGAACGTATAGAAAAATAGAATTTGTTGAATAGTAAGGGGATTACGAATTTTGATGAAAAAACCACTCTTTATTGAAAGACCATATGTCTTCTTATCTTTAACCAATAATTTTGTATGTTTGAGAGTCCAAAACTGATGGATTGATTCCTCATGTCAAAGGGTTCTTATAACACTATGTGATATGAATAACATAGAGAACGATGGACATCTTAATAATTCTATTTATTATCTCTCTCATAGAAGAAGTTTATAAATTTAAAAGAGATTAAGAAAACAAATTGTAAATAGGAAAAGTGGAAAAAAATATATGAGAGTAAAAAAATGGTGATGTAAAATAAACCAAATGTTTAGGGGTAGAAGTATAAATACCTCAAAATGATAGAAGATAAAAGATTATATATATTATTTATTCATATCCAATTAAATTGTGATAACTATTATATTCAGTGGAAAATATAATTGAGGGAACAATGGTCTTTAATAATTTTATCCACATTCATTCGGAAGTATTTAATACAATGTTCTTAGAATTTTATGAATGTGATTCAGTACACTTTCTTTAGATGGATTATAGATCATCCTTATTAGATATGGAATGCATCAGGTTAATATTTTCTATAATAAGACCAAGGAAAACTAGAAATTTCCTATAAATCAAACATATAAGATAAATGAATGGAAAAAGTTGATATATATAAATCTTCTTATACAAATTCAAAATAGTATGTTGAGGAGAAGATTTAAAAAACTATTATCAATCATATCTAGAAGTAGAAGAAAATAAATATAAATTATTAAAGGTAATATTCAACTAAAATGCTTCAAGTGTGAAGAAATTATAAATTTCATAGAAAATAATCCAATGCTGAAATAAAAAGAAGCCATTTATGGAGAAGAAGACAGGTAATGAGAGGTATTTTTCAAAAATCCCACTTCAATATAATTCCTATTTTTCTAAAAATATAGTATAGTGCACATCCTAGGGTTGATCTTAAGGAGGCATCCCATATGCAACATTCTTATATTATCACTATTATATTATAATTAATATATTTATAATGTTATAATAATATTATAGGGGTGTATAAATGTAATATATATATATATATATATGTAATGAAAACTAACATGTATATATAATGATGCTATAAATAATGAAATAAGGAAATCATTCTTAAGATAAAATAGTGATTGATATCATAATTCATTAAAATATTTTTGATACGCAATTCAATGTAGTGATAAATAACTATCAAGATAAACCCTCCAATTTATATTTTGTGTACCACACATCAAGATATCTATATATAGGGAAATAATATTCCTAAAGTAATCTAGAATATATATTCACTAACCACAGCTACTCAATCCATAGTCCATAATTTGAAAGGATTAGATAGTGAAAGGAAAGGAGAATTGATAAATCTGAAGAATAACACAGGTGATAGAGAAAGGGGAAAATATCTCACCCTAATCAATTGAACCAATTGAAAAATTATAATAATTGAATAAATAGAAACATGAATGGAAAATAAACTCAATCAAATCACTTACCCCTATCTCAAACAATCATTGAGGATAGTTATCCAATTTTAGTGGAGCTGATAAAAAAAATATGGGAGAAACACAAAATAGAAGAATAAAAGATAAATAGATTAAGATAAACAATAATTTGTATTATAAAATGAGAATATTATAATAAGAAAATAATCACTACTTAGTTTCTAAAATTTTTATCCATAATTAGAAACCCTTGGAAATAGAGATGAGTTACATTTTTATATGAAAAAGAGTGGCCAAATTTTCCTTCAAAACCTTCCTCCAAATTTTTAAATTTGGTAGACACAATAATGGATGAATTAGAAAATGTGGTAGTCATTGAAGTTTTTCCCTTATCTCCCATTTTCTAACCCAAAAAATTTAGTCTTATTTGATTATGTGTAGAGAAAGATACAACCTAATTACCAAAGAAATTATTTTTATCATATAGACTCTCTGTATTCCCCATCTCTATTTTCAAATGAATTATTGGACCTAAAATATATAGAATATTTAGTTGCAATATTTATAGTAAATGATCCTTGACATGTCTTCTATCTTCCTTCAAATTTTATTCTCATTTGGGCCTACCATGTGTGATATGTGGGATTAGTTACAAAATATTTCCAATCTAGTAAGAGATTCCAAGGCTTGGCTTATGATTTTCATATCGGAAACTAGTTTAATTTAGAAATAGGTACTGTTGTATGAAATATAGATCATAAAATATTTAATCCTATAAAATATAAATTTTACAATTTCCTTTAGTATAAAAAATTTTGAATTTGAATTATAAAGCATAATTAAAATATTTAGAATGCCAAAATTAATCCATTTATTTAATTAATCTAATATTACACTTACAAGATAAAAATGTTATAATTGACCTTAAAATATCAGATTTGTGGGATTAAAACCTTTAAATTAAAAATAAAATTATTTAAAATATTGTCTATGTTAGTTCCCCCATAATTAGACATTAAACTCCTGATAAACCATTTATACTATTATAAAAACAATCATCAAATAGTATAGATGGAAACAGAACTCAAATATCATATCTAAGGAAATATCAAGCCTCCATCATGTATCGAAATGAAATAAATCCATACCAATCAAAAAAATAAATTCAATATCAGGTTAATCTTGTTTTAAAATTCATACATACCACCATATAAATTACTTCTCTATCACTCAAGATTTTTAAATATGGTTTTTTCTCATTCTCAAGAACCTGTGTGATCTCTATAGGATTTTATTTCTCCTAGTATATCCACTTCATAGAGTCAAAAATGTTTTAATAATGATGGATTTCACATGGATTATTATGAATATAAGGTTTGGAAGGTTTTCAAAGTAAAAAACAACAAATGTAGAATAAAGAGGTTTAAGCTCTAAAGTGATGTTAAGTCATGAAGATGGATTTTTATCAAGAATGGTCTTCTCATCAATCATATTTCAAAAGAATCATATATATACTCTTATGGATTTTATTAGGTATTCCAAAACTTGTAATTTTATCATCGATGATAAATTTCTTCCCTTGTTTGTTTCATTTTAAGTATTTTTTAGCTTAAATTTGGATTTGGAATTTCTCATAAGAGTCATATTTTGGAGGAAAAGAGAAGTAGATTGTGGTCTTTAATAAGTAATTTGAAATTCAGTCTTATATTTATAATGATATTTTTATCACCCATACTTTAATCAGGAATTTTATTCCATAAAATTAAAAATAAATATATAATCACTTTCATGTTCAGATCATATTGATTCTTTAGAAAATCCCAATACAACCCATATTCTCCCTCTCCTACACTTGAGATCAACAATAAAAATGCATTTAACTTATAGGGAAGGATGGAAAGTGATAAATGGATTGTAATTTGGATTTCTAAAAAATAAATCCATGGATACTAAGGAGTAAATAATGGATATATGTAAAATTATTAAAAAAATAAGAGTTGAATTCAAAATGAGGCTTTCAAAATAGTGGTCCAATATTACTTAATGCATTCCATGAACTGTAATAGCTTTCCAAAATAGAAATTTATAGATCAGACACCATTAATAAGGGATCTTAATAAAAATATAAATTTAAAGAAGATATTAAAAATCCTTAGGAATATCCTGGCATGGGATGATATTTTCTATTTGGAAAACACTAGTGCATACGAGTTTCACATTCAATTAAACTTCTTCAAATTAAAATATTGGATATCCAAAAACAATAATCCGTTTTAGTAGTCATTTAAATTCTAAAACATTCTAATCTATTAATTTTACAAAAATAAAAGGATGGTTTTATTTTTCAATTTTTTTTGATTTATGCTCAATTATCCTAAAAACACCAAAAAAATATAAATAAAAACATGAAAAATTCATAAAAAACGTGAATAAATGAAGAACCCACAAAATTAATAAAAATAGGATGGAATCTATCACCCACACATAAGATTAATATATACTTAATTTAAGATAAATAAAATATAATGATAAGGGTATAAGGACCAAATAGAAAGAAAAATAAAACAAACATTATTTTATAGTTGAATCATTGACTTATTCTTCTATCTGGTACCAATTTAAAACTTCAAGAAATTAGGACACAAAAAAAATAAGAAAAATAAAGAGAAGGGGAATGAAAATTGATAAATCTTGGATTATAGGCCCATGTGAGTAATATGTTTTTTTCTTCCCCTAGCCATGATGTTCTAGTAGATTATCCTTATCAAAAGGTAGATATGTTTTCTTTCAGATGAACCACCACATGTTACTTTTCCCAATTTCCATGAGTATACATTAAGAATAGTGATCCCTAAATAAACAATTAAATTCCCATCCCCCAATAAAGAATCAATAGAGAATTAGAACTTCATAGGGGGAGGAAAAGTAGGATAAGGGTGATCCCTGTTGACTTCTATGACATCCTCTTCCATATAATATGATTGATGTTGTATAGGCACCAGTCACAACACTAAATGATTCTCATACTCTTCTTATATAGCTAAGGATTTATGGATTCTTCATTAACATGAATTTCCAAGGCCTTATCCATGTGTATTGTGTAAAAAATGTCAAAAAATGATAAGTAAAAAAGTAATTCAACTTGAGTAACATTAAAACATGAAGAATCTATACAAAAATATTCCCCATCAGGGAAATTGATATTTTCTAGAAATTCCATTTAAACTCAATATCAGTAGGTGAATCTTCTTTATTTTCTTCTAAATAAAGGTAGAGGAATAGTGTAACTAATTTTACATTTTCATAGTTGGGATAATCACTTACCATTTTTACTTCTGTAAAATCTTACCAATACTCATCAAATTCATTTTGATCTCCCAATATTGCATTAGTTAGAATGTTTTCTACAAAGACCCCCCTGAAAAATGGCTATGTAAGTCTGAATATATCTTCATTTAATTACTTCCAGGTCTTCTTGGGTTCTTATAGATGAAAATTAATTAAATAACTCTCTTCCACTACTATTTTTTGTTCATGCTACAATTATTAAAAATGGTAAGAATGTACATATTTAACTATCCATTATATATTTTTATATAGGTTATATATTTTCTCTTTAAGTCCTTATATTTGAGATTTCTCATCATTTAAAACTTATTCTTCTTATGAAACCATATAATATTTAGTTCATTCATAATAATCAATATTTGAATATATCATAAACAATAGGAGTTTTTTTTAAAATATTATTTTTTAATTTTTATGAACAATAGAGTTCGAAAGTGTTGTACCTACAGAAAAATTATTCCAATTGATGTGTGTTATTTAGTGTGAATATAACTTTAATATATTTTCTATTTTACAAAGAATACAACATAGTTCACAACCAAGGATTGAACTCGAGAAGGTAGATCACACACAACATTATTTAAAAGTTATTATTATATCCTAACTAATATATTTATAAATTTTAAATAATATAATATGGGCGCTTCTAAAATTTAATTTATATATAAATATATAAATTTAGTGAAAAAATAACATGCAAAAAAATTAATTTAAGAAGAAATAAAGAAGTTATTTGTTTTAAGAGATAATAAAGATTGATATCTTCATTCATTAAAATATTCTAAATACTCAATTTAATATATTAATCAATAACTATCCCACTACAACCTCTCATTTGAATTTATATTACCCCACAGTGAGATCATTCCATGTGAGGAAATTTTATGACAAGGATATCTCTTCATTGGTCTTCATTACCCAATCTAAACCGCATTGTCTGCATGACTTAGATAGTAAACATAAGGATGATAGATGAATGATTAAAAGAAATTGAGTGATATAGAAAAGTGGAAAATTTCTCACCCTAATCAATTTAAAAATTTATAAAATTATATAAATTAAATAAAGAGAAACATGAATTCAAAATAAACTCAATGAAATCATTTATCCCTCCTTAGAAAAATCAATGGAGTTAGTTATCCTTTTTTAGTGGAGTTGATAAGAGAAAATAGTGGTTGAAATAAAAAATAGGAAAATGAAAGTGAAAGAGATAAATAGGAATACTAATATTCATTATAAATTTAGAAGATTACAACAAAAAACACTATTTAGCTGATAAAAGTTCTACTTAAAATTTTAAACCCATTGAAATGGAGAGTATATGCATATTTAAAGGCCAAAGAGTGTCCAAATTTTATTTCAAAATATTTATCTAATATTTTACACGTGGTAAACATATTAATGGAATGTTTTGAATAATTTTTATTGTTAAAATTTTCTTTACTATTTATTCTCCTTCAACCCATAAAATTTCAAAATATTTTGCATTTCTAATGGAATGATCCATCCAGATTACTAAAAATAAAATTTCTAACCTAAAGACACTTTATATTCGATATATATGATTTTTAGTGATATAATAACCTTAAAAGTGGTTGAATATTGAGTTAGAATAGTTAAAAAAAATGAATCCTCGAATTTTATACAACTTCATTAAAATGTATATCTCATTTTAGGTATTCCATATGTGATATGTGTTCTCATCTTCAATATTCATCCAATATGATCACATATTCCAAGGTCTGAATTATGTGATATATTTGGGACTCAATTAGGTGGATTCAACTCTTGGTCATATTGAATGAAATAAAACCCATAATTTATTTAATCCAAAAAAATGAATTTCATAATTTTGATCACTGTAGATAAAGTTATAATTAAATTTAAAAAATGATTTAAAATATTTAAAATAGAAAAATTAATAAATTTTTACAAATAACCTTAATTTACTCTTAAAACCTAAAAATGTAATAATTTCCCTTAAAATATCATATTGGTGGGATTATAATATTTGAATTAAATTTAAAATTATTGAAAATATTGGCTCTATCAATCCCCCCAGACATAAACATTTCACTCCAATAAAATAAATTATACTAATGTCAAAACCAAATTCCAAAAGTAAAAATGGAAACATTACTCAATTATCATATATAAGGAAACATAATTCCTCCTACATGGAACAAAATTCCATAAATACTCTCCAATCATAAAAATACATTCAATTACATGTTAATCCACATGTTCTATTCATAGCAACCTCCCCGAAAAAAGATTTCTCACAGTCAATATTTTTTTAATGCAGACCTTTTCTAATTCTCATGAATATTTGTGATCTCTATAGGAACTCCGTTCTCATATTATATATCCTTTATTGACCCACAAAAGTTTTAATTGTGAGGTATTTTAAATTTATTTTTTTGTATAAGGGTTGGAATGTTTTAGAGGTAAAAACATCAGATGTAAAATAAGTATGGTTAAGGTCTAGTGTGAAGTAAATGCATGGAAAGTGTTTTTCTAAAGAACATTATTCTTTTTAGTCAACTCAAAAATTAATCAACTAAAAAACCTATTAATTTTATTAGTTACTCCACAAACTATAATTTTAGTATCAATGAGAAATTTGTTTCTTATTTCCACACACTTATATCAGTATTTCAGCCTACATTCATATATAGAATTTGTCTTTAGATTTGTATTTTTGAGGAAGATCAAGACATGTTTTGATATCCCAGAAGTTATGTGAACAACCAAACAATACTTTTAATGATATTTAAGCCACTCATATTTCAATTAGGATATTTCCCATCAAAATAGTACTCAATATAATAAAAAATTTATGTTTAACTTAATTTGATTCTTTAGGTTGCCCTAATATAACTCATTTTCTCCCACCCCCACACTTTTGTTCAATAATGATAATGAATTTAACTTTTATAGTAGGTTTTAAAGGTATAAATTTATTATAATGTTGCGAAATAACAATGAATTTCATGTATACTGGGGGTTTGATAATGGTCATATGTCACAATATGACAAAATACGATTTGAATGTTAAAAGTGGCTCTAAAAATGATGCCTCAATCACACATTACCCATTCCATGAACTCTAACATAATTGAAAAATATAAACATATCATGTTTTAGATAACAAAACATGAATCAAGACTCTCATGAAAAGGGAAATGTAAATAATATCCCAAAAAGGTTTACAAACATATGAGGTTGGGTAGGATTTTTAATTTTGACATCATTAGTACACATGAGTTTCAAATTCAAACAAATTTTCTCAAATAAAATGATTAAAATTTAGAAACATTAATCTATTTCAAAAATCATTAAATCTTAAAAAATGTAAGTCATTAATTTTTTTAAAAAATACAAAAATAGTTTGAATTTTCCAAGGGATTTTATTTCATCTCTAGAATTATAAAACACACAAAAAACATAATAAATAAGAAAAATTCATAATAAACATTAAAAACCAAAATGTAGCACATAAAAAACATGTTGGAATCCCTCCCCCACAACATTCATTTATTATCATACAAATAAAAATATAACTATAGAATAACCAAAGAGATAGAAATATAAAACCTAACATTATTTTTACCAAGAAGATTTGGGTTAAGCTCTTATATTATACCAATTTAAAACTACAATAAATAAAGTAAAAAATGAAACATAATAAAAATAATGAAGAAAATGAAAAATGGGAAAGAAAATGTATAAAACTTGGTTTAGTTCCTCAAGTGGGTTCTAGGTTTTTACAACCCCTAGTCAGCTAGTTTTAGTTGATTATCCTCAATCAGATAGTGGATGCTTATTCTTTGAGATAAAGCACCACAAGTAAATTTTCCCAGGGTTTATGAGTAGAAACTGAGAAAGGACACCCCTAAATAAAAGAATAATATTTCCAACCCCCGTGAAAGAATAATTAGAGAATTATAAGTGTATAGGTACAGGAAAAATAAGATAGGGGTTCTCCCTATTGAATTTTTTGGTATCCTCAATATGATATGAACGATATTATAAAGGAGGTATTCAGAAAAAAATATGTTCCTCGAGCTCTTATTATTCAAACAATATTTGTATGGATTCATCCTTATTGTGAATTTCAAGTTCATTCTCTATATGGGCTGTGTCAAAAAGTTTATTTAAGGAGAATTATAAAAATTAGTCATATTGAGTGAGATTAAAAAATTATGAATCATTAAAAAATTTGACATTCAAGTAAGTTCGATTTGAAATAGATTTATTTTGTTAGGGCCACTGGTAACTCAATCTCAATAGGCGTATCCTCATTATATTCTTCCATATAAAGAGAGAGGAAGATATGAGATGGTTTTAAATTTCATTAGATGGGATAATCACATACCTCTTAAAATAGTAAAAAATATTAAAAATGCACATCTAATTCATTTTGATCTCCCATAATTTCATGACTTTGAATGTTTTTTCCATGATATCCCTAAGGAATGGTTATGTAAGGCTGGATAGATAATCATTGAACTACTTCTAGGCCTCATAGTGTTGTTCTACTTAAAAAATAACTAGAGAATTATATTCCACAACTGATTATTGGTCTTTCTCATACTTCTACTCCAAGGATGCATGTACATATATAGACATCATTTCTATATTTTTCTCCTGGTTCATTATTATATATTTTATTTCTTTATAGCTATGATTTTTCATCATTTAAAATTTCCTATTCTTATTGTGAAAAATTAGAATAGTCAACTAATATATAATAAAAAAATTTGAATACATCACAGACAAATAGAGTTTTTTTAGATTTATAAAATTTATGGTCTTTTGTTTTTAAATAAATATTGTTTTAAAGTGTTCTGCCTCCCCGAAAACAATGTAAAGTTGCTGATAAAGATTTTTCATAAACCCCAATTCAATATATTTAACATATTTATAAGAATACATCATAGTGTGCACCCTCGGTTCAATATCGATGAGGTATCTCACACTCAGTATTATTCTATTATCACTATTATATTATAACTAAAATATTTATAACAATATACTAATATAATATGGTTTTTTGGAAATATAAGTTATATATAAATATATAAATATAATGAAAAATTAATATCCACACAGAATGAAGTTATCAAAAAGGAAAAATTAGTCATTATTAGGAGATCACAGCTAATAATTATTTCATAGTTCCTTGAACTGTGTATTCTAGTTTTAATAATCACCACACCAGGAGGTTTCCATTGGATTTATTTATGGAACTGGAAACATCCAATAGTTATTTATCTAAAAAGGACCTACTTTCCAAAGGCATACGTTCATTAAGTAAAAATATTACGATTATTAGGAATGAAAATTGGTTGAGAGAATGGGTGGTTGGACTCATCTCACCCTTTTGAGGGGAATTATTGTATACTGTGGGAATCTCTTTATAAATTTATGAAATTTTCATAAATCTTTATTAATTCACTAAGTATCGTAGAAGTCTCCCTTAGAATTTTCCATCTCTTATTAACATCTCTAAAATTTAGAATCATCAGTATGTATTCAAGGATCTTAATAAATGGAGATATGCATATATATTAGAGGTTCTCTATCAATGGTATCCTCTAATATATTATCTAAACATTATTTTCATCATCTTTACAATGATACTGGTTTTTAAGCCACTCAGTGGAGCACTATGGAATTTATTGTCATCTCGGGAGATGAAGGTTTGGTTTGTTCTTGGGATTGTGCCCATTAATTTGGCTACCTACGTATCCTTGTAAAAGTAATCAGAACCCTCATAGTTCGATTCCACTGAATGGAACACAATATACCTTTTAAGTTCATGTGATAAGAAACTAGCTGTGCAGGTTAATATCATGTGGTATGGACATCTAAGTGGAAGACGCTTAGTCAATGTTTGATGTGGGACTTATGTTAGAATCAGCCCAAGGAACATGGAAAGGATACGGGTTTCCAAGTATTATTAAACCCTGTTGGGAATAATTCCCAAGGAGAAGAAGGTTAATTTGATGAGTTGGGTTTGAACCTCAAGGAGGCTTCCTATGTATCCCATGTGGATGAGAATCAAATCCCACATAGTTCAATAATTCTCATAGGAGAGTTGGTCCTTTGAGAGAAATCAGTTTGGGATTACTTTCTGAAAAGGATTCCATGGTGATTTTGGAGGTATAATTTGGGGTTTATTCTTGGGGAGGATTCCCAGATTGTGGGAATTAGGGTTGGATTCCTGAAGAGGATATCAATTGAGCTCAGGCCTTAATAAGGCTTCCTACATATCAAGGTTTGAATAGGAATCATAGTTCTCATAGTTCATTCTAGTGGGCGTTTGTAGACATGGTGTAATCATCACGAATCTCTAAGCCCACATGAGTCATGTTCAGTGTGAGAAACAAGAGGATGTAAAATATTCAACAATTAAACTTGCACAATCAAATTTTCCCTCCTCTCCTGGTGAAAGAGGGCGAGCCTATGGTGGTAATGGTGGATGAGGGAAAGGCGGACTGAGAAGAGTGTGAGGTTACAAGGCTTCACTCTATTCTATTCACATTGGAAGAGGGTCCAATGGAAGGAAGAAGCGATGAATGTTAGGGAATTACACTAGGATGGATTCCCTTGAATTGATCCTGGTAGGGAACAGAGATTTATCCTTTATTAAAAAGGAATAAAAGTAGGTGTGAACCATACCTTCCCTACCAAAAATTTGAAGTTTCCAACTCTTTGAGAAGGGCGAGGCCGGGGCCCAAACCCTTATTCTTAATACTGGGAACTTACCAGCACTATTCTTGGGAGAATGGTCCATGTGACCATAGATATACAAACCCACATACACACTATGAACCCTAACCCAAATGTGAAACAAATGTGGGAAACCTCTGACTATGGAAATACAAACCAAAATAGGAGAATCACTGATACGACTTTCCCAATGGTTGGATATGTTTGGAGGTTTTAGTGGAGGTCTCAACAGAATTCCTTTCAGAAAAGGGATCCAAGGAAGAAGAATACATGACCTGAATGGCTTTGAGGAAGTCATGATGGCTTATAGACTGAAGATAGTAAGTGAATCAAAGAGGGGTGCCCAAGTAGGTAAGGGCATGCAAGTATGGGCGCATAAGTACTCATGGGAAACCTGATGTTCACTTAAGAGATGAACAACTTGTATGTTAATACTTGTGTGGGACCTTGCTCAAGCATTCAAGAGTATTCACAGGTTATCCCAGATGTGGGGCGCTCATGTTCCTGGGCGAGTAACGTACAACACACAAGTATTTATAACTTGGGGAGGATGGGAGATTTATGCACACATGTGTAATGGTTTTCAAACACTAAAATGAATTAAGTCCAATTATCCCCCATTAAATCATCTTATCATGGTGTTGAAGAACTACCTTGAATGTTTCAGAAGACTGGGGTGAAGTACTAAGGTGACCAGAGCAGTAATTGGGCTTCAAGAAAATTCGTCCATCCAAATGAGGGCCCAAAGGGTCTATTTATAAGAAAATATTGGACCGTAGGAAAAATGTAAATGGGTGAAAAAGTAGGCTATACGACAAATGGGGACATGCAAGTGGGCGGCGTGATATATTGGGGGCGTGCAAGTAGGCTGCGCATCAACCTAATTTTGTCTTGAATAAGGTGACCCAAAACTCATGCCATTAAAAATATTGTTTTTTTCATATATTTTCCCATTTTTTATTCTAATATATTCCCTTTGTCATATTTTAAGACTCTTTGATGGAATGGGGTGTCCCCAAAAGCCCCCCTCTGAGAATTGGATCTGAAATGAAAAGGTGATCCTATAATGGGGTAAAGTAATGATGGAGAAAGAAAAGAGCACTAGGGTGCACAAGTTTTGGGGCTCAAGTAGAGTTGGGTGGGAATGTTTGAAACTTGTAATACATATGGAGCCTAGGGTGACATGTTTAACTTATATATAATGGCCACACTTCCACGAAAAGTCTCACAACTTCCAAATTTTCAGATCTTGATGCGCAAGTCTTCTTCTATTCAGGTGCTTCTTTTTTTTCACACTTCCTCTGTACATTTTTTATCTGTGATCTATAAGTTGGAATCCATACTTGCACGCCAAATTATACATCTGCGTCATGTTTAATCTTGAATTCCTCGATTCCTTTCCCAATTTTTTGTAAAACACCAAAAAATTAACATACATTAAAAAGATGATTTCTATCTTATTGCAGGTTCAATGGCTCCAAAAAGAATTGTAACTGCTGATGAGCTCACCAATAAGAGGATTGATGGCATGATGAATGTCACTAGTCATGATTACTTTGATTTTTGTGAAACCACCCTTCCGGATATAGAAAAATATTTCAATAAGTATCATTTTAATTTTCCCCGAGGAACCTATATGACTTTGTATATCGATAGCCATTTGGAGGATGCTAATATTTTAGATCCAAAGTACTGTGTACCAAATTCTTGGTTTCAAGATTATACCAACTTCTCATCATCCAATGTTTTTATTGGAATCTCATTAGCAATGTTGGGACAAATTAGAAATATCATATTATGCATCACATCCCTTGTGCACAAGATTTGAAAGCACACACACCCATGCTACAGTAACACTACTATTCATCCATATTTCGAGATTCTCAGACAGATCATTCAAAGGGTTGGAAGAATAGTTGGGTGTTTCGCCTAGGAGGAGGTGTAAAACCGGCACGGATGTGGGCATTCTGGGTGAGAAATACATGTGTAGAATTTACCGAAATTTGATAGTCTTCAGGATTTATGAGGCTATCTGGGTTGGGAAAAACTATGTGCAGAATTTGTAGATGATTTTTGTTTTGTAGTTCCTTGTATCATGGATTCTAGTTTTAAGAATGACAACTTCTTGGCGGTTTCCATTGTATTTATTTATGGAACTGGAAACATCCAAAAATTATTTATCTAAAATGGACCTTCATTCCAAAGGTAGACGTTTGTTATGTTTAAACTTTAAGATATATAAGAACATATATTGGTCGAGAGGATGTGAGGTCAGACTCATCACACCATTTTGAGTGAAATTATGGTCCACTCTGGGACTCTCTTTATAAATTTAAGATATGATCATGAATCCTTATTAATTCACCATCTATGGCATAAGTTTTCCTTGGAACTTTCAATCACTTATTAACATGTGTAAAATTTAGAATCATCATTATGTATTCTAGGTTCTTCATCAATTGAGATATCTGTATGTATTCAAGGTTCTCCATCAATGGTATCCTCTAATATACTATTTAAAGATTCTATTAATCTTCATTACAAAAATATTTGTTTTTAAGAAACTCAGTAGGGAACTCTGGAATTTATTTTCCTCCAGGGAGATGGATGTTTGGTTTGATCTTGGGATCATGCCCATAAAATGGTCTACCTACGTATCCTTGTAAAAAGGAATAAAAACCCTCATAGTTTAGTGCCATTGAATATGCCACATCATACCTTTTAAGGTCATGTGATAAGGAACTAGAAATTCTATTTAATGTCATGTGGTATGGACATCTAAACGGAAGATGCATAGTCAATGATTGGTGTGGGAATTATGTTGAAGCAGCCCAAGGAACTTGCAAAGGATATGGGTTTTCAAGTAAGATTATACCAAGTTGGTAATAAGGCCCATGGAGAACAAGGTTAATTTGAAGTGTCGGGTTTGAACCTCAGGAAGGCTTCCTACATATCCCATATGGATGAGAATCAAATCCCACATAGTTTGACAACTCTCATAGGAGAGTATGGTCCTTTGAGAGAAATTATTTTTGGATTACTTCCCTAAAAGGATTCCTTGGTGATTTGGGGGGTTTATTTTGGGTTTTATTCCTGAGGAGGATTCCCAGATTTAAGGAATTAGGGATGGATTCCTGAAGAGGATATCGAGGGATCTCAGGCCTTGAAAGGTCTTCCTACGTATCCTAGTTTTAATAGGAATTACAGTTCTCATAGTTCATTCGAGTGTGTGTTTGTGTACATACTGTAATCATCACAAATCTCTAAGCCCACATGACTCATGCGCAGTGTGATAAACAAGTGGATGTGAATGATTCAACAATGACACTTGTATTTTCAAATGTTTCCTCCACTGTTGGTGGAAGAGGGAAAGCCTACGGTGGTGATGGTGGATGAGGGCAAGGAGACCCGAGAAAAGGGAGAGGCAACAAGCATACCCTCTGTTCACTTCACACTGGACAAGGTTTCAATGGAAGGAAGAAGGGGGGAAGGTTATGGGCTTATACTAGGATGGCTTCCCATTGTGACAAATCCCAACGAGAGAGGGAATGGGTAGCATAAGTCCATGTGCCCATCTCTCCTATAGTCTTTGGCACTGAAGAAGAGATGAGGATCAATGATGATACTTCTATCAAGAAAATATAGGGGATTAAACTAGGATGATTTCCCTAAAAATGTCCCTGGTAAGGAAGGGAGAGGTCTCCTTTTTTTTAAAAGGTATAAAATTAAGTGTGCACTTTACCTTCCCTACCAGAGACCTAAGGTTCTGGGCTATCTCTTCGAGAAGGGAGAGGCCATGAACCAACCCTCCTCCAAACAAAGAACTTTACAACACTGTTTTTGGAGGAACATCCCATGTGAATATGGATATAAAAACCCACAGACACTCCATAATTTCTATCCCCATTGTGAAATAAATGTGAGAAACCTCTAACTGTGGAAATACAAACCCAAATAGGAGACACGATGATGTGAATTTCCAAAAGGATTGATAAGTCTAGAGGTTTTGGTGGAGGGTTGGGTCCTGGCCTTTCCCTTCTTGAAGAGATGTCCCAGAACCTCTGGTATTTGGTAATGAAGGTAAAGTTCAAACATTATTTTATCCCTTTTAAAAAATAAGATAAATATCCCTTCCTTACCCAGATCAATTTTAGGGAAACCATCCTGGTGTAATCTTCTAGATTTTCATGTAGGAGGTAGCATCATTTATCCTCCTCTCTTCTTCGGTGCCGATGTCTACAAGAGATATGGGAACATGGACTTTAGTTACCATTTCCCTCTCCTGTTGGGTTTTGTCACCATGGGTAGGCATCCTAGTGTAATACTCTATCTTTCATACCTTATTCCTTCCATTGGACCCTTGTAAAATGTGAAGAGAATAGAGGGAAGGCCAGTTGCCTCTCCCTCTTCCCAGGTCTCCTTGACCTCATCCAACATCACCACCATAGCTTGCCCTCTTCCACCAACATTGGAGGAAAAAAATTGAAAGTGCAAGTGTTATTGTTGAATATTTCACATCTTCTTGTTTCTCACACCGATCATGACTCACATGGGATTATATATTCGTGATGACTACAACATGTACACAAAAATGGAATCGAATGATCTATGAGAACTTTGATTTCTGTTCAATCTAGGATACGTAGGAATAACTTTCATGTCCTGAGCTCATTAGATAACCTCTTCAAGAATCCAACCCTAATTCCCTTAATCCAGGCATCCACCTTAGGAATAAACCCCACATTAAACCCCCCAAATCACCAAGGAATCCTTTTAAGAAAATAATCCCAAACTGATTTCTCTTAAAGGACCATACTCTCCTATGAGACTTATCGATCTATGTGTGATTTGATTCTCATCTACATGGGATACGTAGGAATCCTCCTTGAGATTCAGACCCAACACTTCATATCCACCATGTTCCCCTTGGTCCTTATTCCCAATAGGGTCTAATCTTACCTGGAAACCCATATCCTTTCCATGTTCCTTGGTCTGCTTTAACATAAGTCCCACACCAAACATTGACTAATCATCTTCATCTTAGATGTCCATACCACATGACATTAAACTACATGGCTATGCCCTTATCACATGACCTTAAAAGGTATTATGTTTCCCATTCAGTGGCGCCAAACTATGAGGGTTCAGATTCCATTTATCAAGATATGTAGGAAGCCCATTTTATGATCAGAATCCCAAGATGAAACCAAACCTTTGTCTCCCTGGATGATGATAAATTCCAGAGTGCCCCGTTAAGGGGCTTAAAATCTAGTATCATCATAATGAAAATTAAAATGATATTGAAATAGTATATTAAATGATACCATTGATGGAGAACCTTAAATACATACAGATATCACCATTGATGAAGAACCTTGAGTGCATACTGATGATTCTAAATTTTAAAGATGTTTATAAGTATTGAAAATTCTAATGAAAACTTATGCCATTCTTGGGGAATTAATAAGGATTCAGGAAAATATCTAAAATTTATAAAGAGATTCTCTGAGTAGACAATAATTTTCCTCAAAAGGGTGTGATGAGTCCATACTCCCATCCTCTCGACCAATGTACATTCTTAAGTATCGTAAATTTTAAACTTAATGATCACCTACCTTGGTAAAGCATGTCCTTTTTAGATAATGAACTATTGGACGTTTCTAGTTCTATAAAAAAATCTAATGGAAACAACTTGGAAGCAGTGATTCTTAAAACTAGAAAACACGTTTCAAGGAACTATGAAACCAAAATGGTGAACCCAACATAAAAAGACATATTGTAACAAGAATACAGATAATACACAAGTGTCTCTATGTGTCTTGCTAAAGGCAAGAATCAACTCATATATGGTTCTTACAATATTACCTATGCATGTTTAATTCTTATACAAGGAATAAATGGAATTTTTTATCATGAATGGGCCATAGATTGGAGATCTAGGTGTCTCTACATATCTAAAATAGATGAAAATCAAGCCATACAATGTCATTAAACAATCATTCCTCATGCCAATTGTGTTTGACATGAAGAATGGGGGTTTTTGACACATTTTGAGATAATGGTAAATCTTAAGACATAAAATGGTATAAGGAACAAATTAAATATCTTAAATAAACACTCTGTATAGATCTGATTCATATATAGAAGGAGAAAAAATGAAGATTTTGAGATTGTGGCTAGGCCCAAAATAAGATATTTAGGTGTCTCTACATATCTCAATGGAAAATAAGAATCAAGCCATACATAGTTCATGAAATAAGGTCTCTATGAAGATCTGACTCAGACATAGGAATGAAAGGGACCCATGTACTACTAAGGAGTAGTGTTGATTTCAATGATGTTTGTTTATGGAAGCTTCTAACGTCAAATAGAGAAAACATTTAATATACAAATGATGTCATTATATTTAACGTCATGTGATAAGGATGAGGTTTCTATGTATTTTAACTTCACGCAACATGGAAACTAATGGTTGTTATGTAGTTTATTGTCTTGCAACTAAGACATGGGGGCTGTGCAGTTTTATGTCTTCCAGTAAGGACATGATACTGTGTAGTTTATGTCTTGCAGTGAGGATGTTGTACTATGTAGTTTTACGTTTTTTAGTGAGGAAATTGTACTGTGCAGTTTTAAGTCTTGTAGTGAGGATGTTGTACTGTGTAGTTTTCAGTCTTGTAGTGAGGATGAATGTGATTAACTACACAAAGTATTACTTTAATAATCTCGTATTGGCTGGAGTTGTAATAATCTCTCCATCCATTGAGATTAAGGCATAAAATCCATTTGAATAGAACTTATGTATAGAATAATGTTCTTACCACTTTGGCTCGTGATTTGGAGGTTTTTTCCTTTGTATCATTGGATTAAAAAAGACCAAAACCAATTCTCCATGAAGAAATTAACAGAGGAAAACTTTATTATTTAAATCTTGCACTATTCTTTTCTAAGAGACATCTAAATGATGAAAAGTATTCAATCTTTTCTCATCTAATCATTACAGTTCATTAAACCATTTTTGAGACCTCTAATCTGTAGACAACTAATCATAGATTGAAAGAATGATTAATGGAAATTGCATTTGAATTGGCCAAATATCTTCAGTTCCATATACCAATGAATAAGGAGTTGTTTGGGTGGCAGTACGGGTTGTGGTCTGATAATCCCATAAAGCATTCTAATGTTTATCAGGCCATGATTTCATATATTTATCCACCATATTCAGAAGTATATTTTATAGGCTCTTATTAAAGGCCTCTATCTATCCATTGGCCACTACATGATAGTGAGATGAATGGTTGGATTTAATATTATATTCCCGATACAAATTTTTTACCTCAGCAGAACAAAAATTGGTTCCATTGTCTATCAAAATAGTTTGAGGGACACCAAACCTAGTGATGATATTTGTTTTGACAAAACTAAATATGCTTTTGGATCTGACTTCTTTGAGAGGTATTTCCTCATCCAATTTAGAGAATAAGTCAGTAGTAGTAATGATATATTTTAATTGCTTAGCTGTGGCTAGAGAATAAGGTCGTACTACATCCATTCCCCATGTGGAAAATGGCCAGGAGTATTTAGTTGTATGTAGCAACTCCAGGGGTTAATGAATGAAGTTGGAATTCACTAGGTAGGGATGATTTTTTTAGTGAAATCTATACAATCCATCATCATTGAATGCCAATAGTATCCAAGCCATCAGACATGGTAAGAGAATGAGTGCCCAGATTGGTGAGCTCCACAAGATCCTAAATGTACTTCTTTCATGATAGCTGCAGTATCTTTTCCATTAATACATCTGAAGAGGATTCCATCAATGCCTTGCATTTATAGGATGTTTTGGTGGTCTAGACTATCATAAAGAGTAAAATTGGCTGATCGTTACTAGATTTGTTCTTCTTCATCCCTATTTAGTGGAAGTACCCCATTTTGAAGATATTCTATAATTAATGATCTCCATCTCATGGTATGACCATATGGTTCTGAAATAGGTATAATTTCATTAATTTCATATATTTTGGTTTGAAAAAAAGGTTATAGAATATGGATATGGGATATCCCAATGACTACCTCATCCTGATTTGGATTTGCCAAGGCTATAACTGTATTATCTAGTGCATCTACTTGGGAATTTTGTGATCGAGGTACATAAGACAATGTCAGATCTAAAAGAAATTCATCCATTAACCCTATAACATAATCATAAAAAGGGGTTCACTCTTCTTTTCTGATAGAATATTCCACATTGATTTTCTTGATTACCAAATCTAAAGCACCTTTTACATTTAAGTGATTCATTTGATCCTGAGGGGAAAATTCCAAACCAATGATGAGAGCCTAATATTCTGCCTCATTGTTGGTACCACCTTCCTATAAAAGGAAGTAATAAGGCAATACTACCTTTTCCTGGGAAATAAGGACAATTACTAATCCAACATTGTTGAGTATAGGGTTTTCCATTCTCTTCCCTGTTGGAATTCTGGAAGCACCATAAAAGAACTTTTCCCCTGATTGGGAATTAAAATGAATAGAGAAGGCTTCTTCATCAAGGAGTTCAGTATTTAATGATTTATCTTCTAAAAATGGATGATCAGTAAGGAATTCATCCAGAGATTGTCCTTTTATATCTTTTTGAGGCACGAACTGGATATCAAACTATTGCAAAATAACCACCCACTATGCCAGATGCCTTGTAAGCATTGGACGACGGAGGATAAATTTGAGTGGGTTATTGCGAGATATCAATTGGACCTCATGATGTTGTAGGTATTGCCTCAATTTCTAAACTGCAATGATTAATTCTAGGAAGCACTTTTCAATACTTTAATACCTAGTTTCATCATCAAACATTGTTTGGACGAGATTGTAATGACTATTTCCATTCCTAGCATCATTATTTTGGGCAAGGAAGGAACCCAATGATCGCTCTAAAGCTGTGAAATAGAGAATAAGTGGCCTTACTTCTATAGGTGGCATTCATACCATTATACTGAAGAGATATTTCTTGAGAGTATCAAATTCTTCTTGTTAGTATTTATTCCACATATAAGAGACTCCATTCTTCATTAATCTGGTGAAGGGTAAACATTTTCCTTCCAAATTGGAGATAAAGTACCAAATATTGTCCAAGTGTCCTTGGATTCCTCTTAATTCATTCAAATTTCGAGGATGTGACATAATAGGGATTGATTTTGTTTTCTTAGGATCATCTTTGATACCATGATGGCAAACAACGATGCCAAGGAACATTCCCTTGGTTACCCTGAAAACACATTTTAGGGGGTTCATCTTCAAACTGTGTTTCTGATGTTTATGGAATATGGTCCCCAAATCATCCAAGGGATTGGAACGCTATCTAGATTTTACTACCAAATCTTCCACATAACATTAAACAAACTCCCTTATGAATGGATTGAAGATATGATGCATGACACATTAATATGTTTCACCTGTATTCTTTAATCCAAAGGGAATAAATCAATAAGAAAACACACCATAAGGAGCTATGAAGGCTTTATATTCATAATCCTTTAAGGCCATATGGATTTGATAATACCCAGTGTATCCATCCATGAAGGAAATAGCTTCATAGTTATTCATTTCATCTATTAAATTCTCTATAATCGGAATTGGAAAATCATATTTTGGAAAATAATGGTTAAGATCTCTAAAATCAATGCGATCACTAATTTTCCCATTCTTCGTTTTCACTGAGACAATGTTGGATAACCATTTGGGATATTGAACTTACCTGAAAAATTTATCCTTCATATGCATATCAACTTTAGCATCCGTTTTAGAGGCATGAGTTGGGTGTGTTCTTCTTGCTACCTGCTTGAATCCATGATGTTCTTCCGAAAAACCCAAATGATGGGTGGCTACATCCAGATTAAGACCATTCATTTCAGTATAATTACAAGAAAATATATCATGATTTTTCTTTAGAAATGATTTATACACCTATTTCTCTTTAGAGGTCATTTCCACACTAATTTGAGTGGGGCGTGGATCTTCATTTGTACCCAGATTTATTTCTCTAAGCTCATCCACAGTGGTAGACACACCTTCCTCAAATTCCATAGGATCATCCCTGAGATCTTTCTATTCTTATTCATTATGCATTGCCTATTCTGTTTCCACATGAATAGTTGATGACAATGAAAAACTCCCAGAGTTAGTAGAGGAGTTAGTATTTGAACATCTTGAAGAAAAGGCCACCAAATCTGACCCTAATAATGAAAAAGGATCTTCCTGGGGTAATAAAGTGGAGATTATGGATTGAGAATCATCATCTTTTTCTTTCTCTATCATTTACACAATTTCTTATATTTTGATTAGTGATGTGGAGGTTTTTTGTAGTTTAGTGGATGAAATGAAGACATCTCCATTTAAGCTTACATCCCTCCATGGTGGATCAATAGTTTCTCCCATGGTATTAGTCTCAATCGCCACATTGACATTATAAATATTATTAGACAAATGGTTGGATGTTTTTTACCCATTCAATTTGATTGATTGGTTGCACATAATCTATACTCAAATGTATGAATGGATTTTCTGGGACCTTTTCCAGTCCATTCAATGTATTAACATTGGTTATTATCTTTTTCATGGACTTTGTTCTTTTTATGTAATAAAACTTTGCTTCAATTTATTGAGATTCACATGTTTTTAAGGGAACCTTGTCACTATAAAACATCTTGACTTTACCATTGAAATAGTACATAAGACATAGGTTGTATAACAAAGATATGGCCTCTTGTTGATGTAGCCATGGACTTCCGAGAAGAATATTGAATGTTCTGTCATGAAGAACAACCATGAAATCTGAATTAGTCACAAGATTTCTAAACTTAGTTCTAAGTGTAATCTTGCCCAGAGGTTATTTCTCATTCTTGTCATATCCTTTCAGCATTAAAGTAGAAGGGGATAAATCATATTTAGTCATGTGCAATTAAAGAAGTGTATGAACAATAATGAGGTTGACTCTAGAGCCATTATTAATGAAATATCATTGGATGCCTATGTCATTGATCTTTCTAAAAAAATACAAGTGTCTGATATGTCCATGTAAAACATCATATTAAACGTAATCTTTAAAAGACATGACTGCATGACATTGTGTGGGATCATTCTCTATACGGTAAACCTCAGTAGCAACAACTTCAGTTTCAAACTCTTGAGGACATGAAAACGCCTCAATGAGTTCCTCTTGAAGATATTTGTACAAATCCAAAGCATCCATAATTGGATAACATGGATGGTACATGGGATAATTGTTTCAAGACATCATACATTTGGTCCAAAGGTTTGCGTTTCCTAGCATGGAGATGTAGTTTTATAGGTGCTTTGGAAATTGATGCTTCTGATGTAGAAATATTCTGTGTCGGAGTAGAAGCTAGAAATAATCCTGGCTTTGGTATATTAGATATACTAGGTCTATTCACTTGCTGAGAAAAAGAAGGTTTATATTCTAATCGGTCTTCCAAAATAACTTTGTCAGAACCGAACTTTCTTTTCCTTGAAGAAACTCTTTATTCTTGTTGAGCCCGCAGAAAGGCTCATCCATGAGTTTCTGCTGCATATATTGTTTAAGCAGTGGTAGAGTTAAAATGGATATTCCTATAATTTCCACATCTTCCCCTGTATCATAGACCTTGGACTCTTCCTCTTGTTCCCTAGTTAGGTACAACGAATTATAGATCATTACAATCAGAATCATCATTGGCATAAGGATCCGTTAAATGGATAACATTAACAGAACTAAAGTTCAATTAATTATCTGATGAAGATTCTTCTTGATAGGTTACTTTTGGTTGTGCTATTTTGTGGGGTGGTTCCATTGTTTTAGAAACAGATGGCATGAAATCTACCAGGGTCAAGGAAAACTTTGGCCTTAATGAGAGCTCATCTTCTTATGACTAATCCTCTCCTTATAATCACTTCACTTCTTTTAGGAATTACTTTTTAGAAAGATGGTTTTCCTCTGGAAGGAGTGGTATAATACACAATCTGTTGTTTCAGCTATGTTCATAAAATGGCATGAGTCCAGTTGATCATTTTCCTAATCATCCAATCATCATATTTCTTCACATTTTTTCCTTTGACTTCCTGTCATTTTTCTTCTTCCTCAGGATCGGTTGTAGTAACACATGCTACTTGAGCTTATGAAATTTTCAGTTTCACTTGTCCAGAATGTATGATCTTTTTTAGGATGTCCTTGAAAAAAAACATTCTTGGATGGGATACCCTAACATCTGGTGAAATAGACATTAATTTAGAAGATCACCATTCACTTCTTTATTTGGTTTCTTCGTCCTTGGAAACTAAACCAAATTTATTTCTAGGGCTAAGATGTTGTAACTATGAAATTGTTTTTCTAGAAAGAATAAACATTATTCTTTATTTCTTAAAACTATTTATGCCTTTGTTCTATTTTATCATCTTGACAAGATGATCGTTGCAACTAATGCTTAGGAGGTGGCGCCCTTTATTATGATGAATGTCTTGAAGAAGAAACTGTTACAGATGCCTGCTTGAGTGTAACTGTAGTAGCTTCTTCTTTTCTTATCTTCATCCCCAGAGATAATGTAATTAAATTATTTTTAGCATTACTTTCTATAATAGAGTCTTCTATTTGATTAGTAATTGAAGTAATGTCTCGAATCCCTCTTATGTATTTCACAGGGATCAATGGTGTGCGTAACTCATCATGCAGAATTTCCACACAGATTATTAGAAACTCTTCTCGAGGGAGCACTAGACTTACATAATATGTTAATCCTTTCCATCACACAATTATATCTAAAACTATTTCATTCTACAATTGTTTACAATTGGTATGATAAAAAACTATCATATATGGTTCCATTGAGATAAATTTAAGATGTAATTTCTAATAGAGATATTCCCATCCAGTAATTGAATGAGACTGTAAACTTGTATACCAGACAAAAGACGATCCCTGTAATGACTGCACAAAACACCTAAGCTTTACTACTTCTTGTTGTTGGTATATTCACATCATGGGATCACAATGAGAAACAAAATGTGTTATGTGTTGTTCTAGATCAACTAAACCATTAAATATTGGGAATGTGGTATTCAAAAAAATGGTGGGGGACGAATTGCATCCACCCATTTAGGGTAAGCTCTTTTTCTTACTGAATTGGTGCATGTCATTCCTCCATATCTTCCAATCGAGTCTTTAATGCCTAAATTGTGTTCATAAGCATTTCCAGAACATCCAAATGAGTTGGAACCTATACAGGTATAGCAACTTGAGCTTGAGTTGGTTTAATGAATGGAAAACCCACTGATGGGGATGTTGATATTTTCCTTGGATAACCCATGGAAACAAGCCTATCTGGATGTATCTAATCTTGCCTTGACAGTGTACACAGTGGATGGAATTCATTATCAGCAACTGTAGTTACTATAAATAATCTTTTTTGAGGAAATCTTATCAGATTTTCAAGTCTAGGAATTTCTTGGGGAGTATGTCTAGCAGAAATGTTGTTTCGAAGTAATTCAATATTTAGTCTTTTCAAATCCTTCATTTCCTCTTCTTGCTATTCAAATCTCACTTCATGAAAATGAGATTGAGCTTCTCTACTGGAAAAGTGAGAAGCAATCTGAATTTTTTCCTTTCCCATTGTTAGAAGCCTTTTGGATGGATGTGAGTTGGTTATTTGAAGACATACCTATATTTGGGGTAAGCCTTTGATTTGGGGTACATACACCTTCTTCATTTGTCTCAGTGTGTACCATATTGTGGAAAAGAACTTCATCTTATGATTCCCATGAAATGGACTCATTTTCTGGAGTATTTTCTGTAGTGGTGTTAAAAACATTCAATGATGCACAATGCATCAATGGCATTATATCAGTTTTTTTGTAATATTGTATTCATCAGTATTTTCCCTGACACTCTATTCTCTTATATGATAAATTCCTAGGAACTATTTTGTGGACAATAACTCAATGTAAATACATGGATAGTACATTTTTATGATTTCCTTATGGCTTTTTCCCTAATCGGGAGAAAACTGATTTCCACTGAAGAGGGGATTCCAAATGTGAAAAATCCCCTAGTCCAACAGGATGGGTCTGTTCTTTTTCTTTATCTTCAAATATTTGAACTTTGTTTAATGAATTTTAAGGATGAGTTTAATGATCCCCTAGACTTGCAAGTTTGGTGATTCTTGAATTTCTATGGATGAAATTTGTGAAACTCGTCTTCTGATTTTGCAAATTTTGGTTACGAAATTAGCAGGGTGTATTATTCAACAACCACTAAAGTAACTTGTTTAGAAAGATCACTTTTCTATTTCAGAAATTTTTATTTTCTGACACCTGACATCCTTTATATAGGACACCTACTTAAGGTCCTCAGATTCTTTATGTAAAAGTAACACAAAAAATTCTTTTCTGTGGGCCTGACTCTGATGAGATCCAGTTGAGGCATGTTGTTGAGTTTACATTTGATTAAATACAAAATCTATTGATTGTGGATGATCATGGGAAATAACATTGCATGAGACCACTTTTGGTGGACTTTGTATATTTTTGAGTGCAGTGAAATGCAATGCTCTATGTGCATCCCATCCTATGATACCAAAACTATATGGGGAATTAGAAATTAACTGGTGAATCCTTTTTAGGGTGTTAATGAAAGAATGATGTAGGGTGGACTACTATTTTTTAGCCTTTCGATGTTGGTAAATTGAGAGTCACCCAATCAATTTGGCATTGCAACCCTTCTATTACCATTACATGATTTTGATATTCATTATATGGTGATATTTATTTTTTCAAATAAGGAGGAGTCTTCCATAAATTGTGGTGGATATATGGAATACAATCCTCCATAATCAATTCTAGATTTTTATAATGAGAATTTTCTAATGCCCAAAACATGACTGGTACTTCTCCCATAGCTAAATTTTTCCCTATGTTTAACACATCTTCATCGTCATTAACTAGAGGTTTCTCCACTTGGGCTGAACAAAGTGGATGATCTATATTATAATACAAATGATGCAAGGGAGGTGTGTAGAATGAATGTTTCCTTAAGATGACTTCAGTTTGAGAATGTGTTTCACCTGTTAATGACAAGGAATCTGACATTACAGACATTGTGTTTTCTAGTGCATCAAGATAGGAGGTCCTTATTGTCGCTAAATTTTCTATAATAGAGTTGTTTTGACAATGAAAAACACTACTACAGAGAGGACCTTCACAATGACTAGCATCATGGGGAGGATCACCATGATGGATTATAGCAAGGGTTCAATCTTTTTGTTCCTTGGTCGTCTGGCCACGTGTAGGGTTTCGATGACTGTTATATAGAGATAGGAATTCTAGATTGACTGAATTTTCATAAAGAATGTATTCATGATGAAGTGTACAATGAGGAACTTCATAAATAATTCAACCACTCCCATAATTTGGTAATGAAAGGGTAGGATCCTTAGCTGAAACTAGTAAATATCTGAGGGCTTCAACATCTACAGAATTAGGAGAGCCAAATAATGGCATGGCTCTTGATTTTAAAATAGTTCTTGGTGAGACCTTTTCATAGATGTTCTCTTATATTTAGTTGGGTCCACTTGGAGGAAAAATTTGTTATCATGGGTAGGTGTATGTGCCTACCTTGGAGTGGGTACCGAAATTGACTGATTATCTCCAATTAGAAAGGGTGTATGTTCCCAATCTTGTTGTCCATATAATATTGGGGAGTATGCCTCATGAACCTCCATGATTAGAACCGAGTTATGTATCTTCTCAGGGATGATATACTGATGTGTCCTCCCATGTGTGGGGACAAATATATGTGTGTATTTCCCTAGTACTGCTAAAGTGGTTGTTTTAATATTTTAGAACACCTCCATAATATGGATAGGAGGTTGCGTCTCAATATTCACCATTGATAAGATATGATTGGTGACTTTAGTGACTAGAATGAGAATATAGGTCCATTCCATATCTAGAGTAGTTATATGTGCCTTCTCTTTTCCTCTTTTTCCTATCAATGCATATTGATATTACTCATGTATGGGGGCATTGAGTTGGGTCTGCCCCAGATTTTTCATCGGAGCTTTTCAACTGACTTCCCCAAGTGCTGCCAAACGAGACTATTGGAAGACTTGATGGACATTATCATGTGAATGTGTCTGCTGGTTGTTTCCCATCTAGTATGGTTGATGACCTTCTTTCAATATTGGCAGATGATATGGAAAACATAATAAGTGATTCTAAACAGGTGTATGTTTCTGTTTTCCAGTTGCCACAACATTGGATTGACGAGTTTCTTTAAATGCAATAGGATGAACCTGCTGACTGGATGATAACTTCTAGGAAGGATTATGTTCTTGTTCATGGTACTCCACTGGGGTTATCTAGTGGGATCGATGGGTTGATTTTTGATGAGTCAGTTGGGTTGAAAAATTAGGATAGATGGGTGTATGTTCATGTTCATTGTTTTCCACCAAGTTTGGTTGATAAGATTCTCAAGAAGGGGTAGAGATAAGAACCAGCTCCCTGTTGAACAAATGTTTTCCTTGGATATTCGTCTTTCCTAACTTATTCTGAGAGAGCTAGTCCGAACATCCAAAGGAAACACCCCCATCATGTTGGGGGTTCACTACCGTGTGATTCAAGCAGCGATTTATGGTGGGAGTCCTCGGGAAGGACTCCTGCATTCTTGAATTTAGGCCTTAAGTGAACTCTTGATCCACCTACCTATAGTATGAGAGGGATTGATTATTGTGTTATAGGGATAAATACCCAAAATGGTTAAAGAAAGTGGTTGGAACTGACTTTTTATTGATCATTGATCATCATTGTCTAGATGATAGAGGATTGTTATTGACTTAGAGGGCCTAACGGGTAGCCTCCAAAGTCAGGATTGTACTGTGTCAATGATATTGTTTCACTATCACATTAGAGACCCAGTATTGAAGATGCTCGGTTGGTGATGAAATCCTTCATGTGGATGGGGGTCAAGATTTAGTAGAGTTCGGGAAGTTCACAGATACTGTGTTGAAGAAAGCCATTTTGAAGTGAAGGGAATTCTGAGAAACACTTGAAACAACAACAAACTCCATTAAAGCAGCATCTTTTTAAATGGATACATGCATGATTTATTCCGTTGTCTGGCCTTCCTTTATCAATTGATAGGGGCCTAATAGGTGGGAAACATTATTAACATCATTAATGATTCACCATGGGTTCACCATTTTTGATTCGTAGTTCCTTGAAACATGAATTGTAGTTTTAATAATCACTGATTCCAGGTGGTTTCCATTGGATTTATTTATGGAACCAGAAACATCCAATAGATCTTTATCTGAAAATCACATGCTTTCCTAAATTAGTCATTCATTATGTTTAAACTTTACGATACTTAAGAACATACATTGGTCAAGAGGATGGAAGGTCGGACTCATCACACCCATTTGAGGGGAATTATTATCTACTCTGGGACTCTATTTATAAATTTAATATATTTTCATGAATCCTTATTAATTATCCAAGTATGGAATAAGTTTCCCTTGCAATTATCAATCACTTAATAACATGTGTAAAATTTAGAATCATCTGTATGTATTCATGGTTCTTCGTCAATGGAGATATCTATATGTATTCGAGGTTCTCCATCAATGGTATCCTCTAATATTATATTTCAATATTATTTTAATAATAATTATGATGATACTGGTTTTTAAGCCACTTAGTGCAGCAATCTGTATTTTTTTTCATCTAGGGAGATGAAGGTTTTGTTTGATCTTGGGATCATTCCCACAAAATGGGTCACCTATGTATCCTTGTAAAAGTAATCAGAACCCTTGTTGTTCAGTGCCACTGAATGGGACAAATCATACCTTTTAAGGTCTTGTGATAAAGGCCTATCCATGAAGTTTAATGTCATGTGGTATGGATATCTAAGTGGAATATTCATAGATAATGTTTGGTGTGAGACTTATGTTGAGTCACCCCAAAGAACATGGAAAGGATATGGGTTTCCAAGTAAGATTAGATCATGTTGGGAATAAGGCACAAGGAGATCATGGTTGAATTGAAGTGTTGGGTTTGAACCACACAGAGGCTTCCAACATATCCCGTGTGGATGAGAATCGATGCCCACATAGTTTGATAAGTCTCATAGGAGAGTATTGCCTTTTGAGAGAAATTAGTTTGGGATTATATCATGAAAAGGATGCCTCAGTGATTTTTGGGGGTTTAATTTGGGGTTAATTTTTAAGGGAGATGCCCAGATTATGGAAATTAGGGTAGGATTCTTGAAGATGATATCTAGTGAGCTCGGCCATTGAAAGGGCTTCCTACGTATCCTAGTTTTAACTGGAATTAGTGTTCTAGTAGTTCATTATAGTGAGTGTTTGTGTACATGTTGTAATCATCATGAATCTATAATCCCACGCAAGTCCTAATCGGTGTTTGAAACAAGAGGATGTGAAAGATTAAATAATGAAATTTTCACTTTCAAAATTTTCCTCCTTGCTGGTGGAAGAGGGAGAGTCTACAGTGGTGACGGAGGATGAGGGAAAGGTGACCCGGGCAGAGGGTGAGGTGACAAGACTTCTCTCTATTCTCTTCAAATTGGACAAGGGTCCAATGGAAGGAATAGAGGATAAAAGTTTGGGGATTACAGTAGGATGGATGCCCATGAATTGACCCTGGTAGTGTAGGGAGACATCCCCTTTATAAAAAATGAAGAAATTTATGTGTGAACCATATATTCTGCACTAGAAATATAAAGTTTCTAGCTCTTTGAGAAGGGCGAGGGTGGGGCCCAAACCCTTATTCATAGAACCAGGAACATCCCAACTCTGTTCAAAGGAGAAAGGTCCATGTGACTGTTGTTATACAAACCCACATACACTCCATGAACCCTATCCCCATTGTGATACACATTTGGGAAACCTCTGAATGTTAAAATACAAACCCAAATAAGAGTCACACGGATGTGCCTTTAACAAAGGTTTGATAATATAGTAGGTTTTGATGGATGTCTCAATAGGATCCCTTTCCAACAATAGATCCAAGGAATAAGAAGCCTCACCACGAATGGATTTGAGGAAGGCTTGATGGATTATAGATTGAAGATAGAAGGTGAATTCAATAGGGGTGCCCAAGTATGTATGGGTTCACAAGTATGAGTGCGCAATTAAACTGGGGAGACTTGATGTTCACTTAAGAGAAGAATAACCTATATGTTAATACTCAGGCGAGACCATGCTCAAACCTTCAAGAGTATTCACATGAAATCCCAGAAGTGGGTTTCTCAAGTTCGTGTGAGAAGAATGGGCAGTGTGAAAGTATTTATGACATGGGGAGGTTGGGCACTATAGACACACAAGTGTTACAGATTTCAAAAAATAAAAGGACTTATGTCTAATGATCATCCATTAAATCCTTTTCTCATGGTGTTAAAGAATAACCTTTAAAGTTTCATAAGACTTGGGCAATGTACTAGGGTGAATAGAGCAGCAACTGGGCTTATAAGAAATCTGTCCATCCAAATGAGTCCCCAAAGTTCTATTTATATGAATATATTTGACCCTGGGTGAAAAAATGGGAACACAATTAGGCTGCACAACATATGGGGGTGTGCAAGTTGTATGTGTGATATATTGGGGGTGCACAAGTACGATGTGTGATGATAGAGTTTTTTCCAGACTAAGGCGACCAAAAACTCTTGCTTTTGAAAATGTTGATTTTTTTTCATGTATTTTCCACTTTTTATTTCTAACGGATTCCCTTTGTCATATTTTTAGATTATTTTATATAATGGTGTGTCAACACTAATATCTTTATTCATTAAAAATATTATCAATACTCAAATAAATGTTTTAATAAAGAACTATCACACTACAACCTCTAATTTTAATTGTTATTACACCACACCGGTATCTCTGTATGTGGGTAAATAATATTCCTAATATTTTCTTGGAGATATCTTCACCAACCATTACTACCAATGATATACTCCATCATAGAAGAAACTTAAGTAGTAAATGGAAATATTATAAATGAATGAGAATAATAACATAATAGATAGAGAAAAGGAGGAAAACACTCAACCTAATCGATTCAATCTTTTGCAAAATTATTATTATTGAATAAAGTGAAACACTAATGCACATGAAACCCAATCAAATAACTATTCACTACCTTGAAATATCACAGAGATTAGTTTTCCTTTTTATTGTATTTGGGAAGGGAAAATAATGGGTGTAACAAAACAGAGAAAAATAAATGGGAATTTTATGAATAAGAAGAAGAATTATTATTATATATAAAAAAATTACAATAAAAAAATAAATATTATTTAGATGTTAAAATGGGGATCTAGAATTTCCAACCCATTTAAATGGAGGATATATACATATTATAGGAAAAATAATGGTCAAATATCGATTGAAAATATTCCCCCCCAAAAGTCCATCTTAATAAATGTCTAAAATGGATGAATTTGGAAATTTGGTTTTATGGAAATTTGTTTTCCTTTCACTCCTATGTCAACCCAACAAATTTAATCTAATTTGGACATGCATAGAGAAATATAAAACTGAATTATAGAATAAATTATGTTAGCCCAACTAGGTTTAACACCCTGAAGGGGGGTGAATAAGTGTTTGACAGATTAAAGACACTATCTCTTCATATCTTGTTTCATCATTAGAAAAAAAATATTCTCTCTCAATCCCATTACATAGTATAAATTGAAATTAAATGATTCCCAAGACACAACAATTTTACATTCTTTACCCTCATTGGGCTATGTACAAGGAGAATACAATTTCAATGTGACAATGTACCAATTCCATAAAATATCATTTCAGTAATAGTTTTTTCAGTTGTCTCACTATACCAACTACTTTAAAACCATTCACAATTTGAAAGCTCATTGCCCTCTCTCTCTATAAATTGAACACAATGTTTCCCCATTAGAATATTCTGAAAATCAGTTCTATATTGATTCACACTTTATTTGCGTCTTTATAATTTTATTTCATCAATAATATGACAACCACCTTTGTGGGAAACTACACCGTAAAACTCTTCCCCAAGACCCTAGCATGTAACCC
Organism: Viscum album; assembly: GCA_963277665.1. NCBI lineage: Eukaryota > Viridiplantae > Streptophyta > Magnoliopsida > Santalales > Viscaceae > Viscum > Viscum album. The sequence continues at coordinate 52,733,439 of OY728140.1, read as the reverse complement.
CTTTTGTGAGATCTCAGAACATAACCCCTTTCATGAGATCTTGGAATAAGAAACTTTTTTGATATCCTAGTGTGAGACCCTTTGTGTGAGATCTTGGTGTGAGACACCTTTCACGAGGCCTTCAGATCATATAGATCATGATACCAACAAATCAAATAGATCATGATACCTCTAGATCACATGAATTTTGAGACCTTATTCATATCATGATGGTCATGAGATATCAATAGGTATTCTTATCCATGAAAAAAACTAGCACATAGTTCACTTCATGAGACTTCTTCATGAGATCATTTGATGAGACCTTCTACTGATTTGTGGTTCATAAGACTCTAGGGTAATACATTGTTGATTTAATGATAAGTAATTTTTATTTGGATCAATCTAATTAAGAAAAATTATTATCTTATTAAGAATGGTATATCGAGTACTATTAGGAATAACTTTTCCACATTAACTCCAAAAATCACAAAAAACCAACCATTCGACCTTTTTAGCAATCAATGTCATTCCCTTCACATGATCTCATTACATGGTCAGCTAATGCATGCCGTAAGTGGTTTACATAATCAACATCATTATCTTTGTGTGTGTCTAATAATCCCATCACTAGATCCAATGAAAATAATATGGGTAGAGAAATTTTCTTCTAGTAATCAGTGATATCCCATCATGAGATCCACATACAATCATGTGCTTCACATGATACCACCATAAAATCCAAAGAAAATGATGTGGCTACCATTGTTTTCCAAAAGTTCATGTGCCATTAATATGAGATATCACAGATAATTATGTGTTTTAAAATTACCATGAGATACCTCTATTATTTCCATCTTTTCTTCTTCACATGATTTTCATGATCCCTTTACTAGATCAACTGAAAATCATGTCTACTTTGTGTGAACTCATCATGAGATCTTCAAAAAATCATGCGATGACATCAGGTGCTTCACATGATCTCTCTGTGAGATCCAATAACAATCATGCTTTGTCTTCATACACTTCACATGACCACTCCATGAGATCTTTTGAAAATCATGCGTTATATTCATGCATTTCATTGATATCTCCACACGATTCTATGAAAATAATGCTAGGTCTTCATGATCTTCGCATGATCTCACTACTATATCCTCTTAAAATCATGAAATGTCGTCAAGTTATTCACATGTTCTCAATGAGAGATCATATGTAAACAATGGTTACTTCATAAGGCTAGATTATATATCTCTTTCTCTACAAGATCAATCATTCATGCTTTTCCTTCACACCACCTTTGTCGACCATCCTTTGTCAACAAAATAAAACCTTTTATTAAAATATAATCCACCAAAAAGCACAAATAAGAGTTATTGTTTTCCAAAAACCCCCCTTTAGGTTTGTTAATATATCTTAAACTATTCAATAATCAACTTGTTGACAATTCATGTTCATGGAAAAACATTTAACTTTTTTAGAAAATATTGTGATCATGGACTTCTTTAAGACATACTATAATCCCACATGAGTCATACATGACATGATAAACAACAGTATCATGTAATGTTCATTAATGAATCACCTCATTTTCAAAAAATCCACTAGAAACCTTCTGAATTCCAAAATATAAAACAAACTTAGTTTTTGAGATCTCTTCTTAACTTGCACATGTTTTTTACTTACATCATGAACCAAGAAACACTAGTTTGGAAGATTATACTACATTGATAGATCATTTTTAGTATCATCAAACTTAATGCTCCCCCTATTTCACTGATCCCTCTATCATATTCTCCCCAGTATTCATTAATACATTTCGTTGCCTTTTGAAATGAATCCAAAGATCCCACTTTTACAGTCTGTAACATTGTAAATAAAACATATCAATATATATATGGGAAAACACACCATACCTTATTTATATGGGGACCCATATTTATACTATTTAAGTTTGGATAATCAAATAAACTCTAAGATTCATTTTGTGTTGTTCCATTTCTTCTCAGGGTAAATCCTTCAATATATCCACAACAATTAGTTCTATAGTAATATAGTAAAACTTCACAAGCCCATAATTCACCTTATCCTAGATAAAATGATACTTTATTTAAATGTGATTTGTTTTTTAGTGATGGACTATATTTTTGCTGATATTTATAGAACATTAATTATCGTAATGGATTCTAGTAAGAGGATCCACTTCAAATTCCAAATTTGAGCTACTTCTTCATCCAAGACATATGTTTGCAAGCTTGAGTAGATGTAATATGTCAATCTTAAATGGTGATCAATGAAATAAAAAATTGTTTCTTTCTTGGATAAGAAATACATAGTCCACCAAGATAGAATGAACCACCATATGTTGACTTTCAATCATCTACTAAACTGGCCCAATCCACATATATAAATCTCAGTAACTCTTGCTAATATTTTTCCATGTATAGTAAATTAAAATCAACCATATGATTAATATATTAATGTATTATTTTCACTTCAATTAAGTATCTTTCCATGTGTTTTTTCTGATACCATGCCACCTGTCATGTGGAAAGAACAATATCAAGTCATGTCACTATTAATCATTTCAAACAGCCAATAATCTATCTATTCTCATTTAATTTTACTAATTTTCCATTATCAAGCTGTGATAATTTCATCATTTTAGTGAATAGGGTTTTAATTTAATTTTACATTTTCATCATGAATATTATTATAACTATATTGGAATATTTTCACTAGGAAATAAATGTAACATGAATTCCTTACAATACTTGTAAAACAGAAAATATTTTTACATCACCCATCATTGGAATTTTGAACATGAATTTCCTAAATTATGGAAACTATTTGAATTTAACTTTATTTGATCCACCAATGATTATGTCGTCAACATATACCAGTACATTCATCCTTCGATTACTCTCATTATTTATATATAGAATATAATCACCTCCACCATAATGAAAACCGGGCTTCTTTAAAAAATGATGATGTTGTTAATACCATTCTCTTGGTGGAAGCTTCAATCCATATACCAAACCTTATTTAGTCGAAAAACTAATTTATCATCTACATGAATGAGAAAACAATATATATTAAATATAATCTTCTTCTTCTCGAACCTCATTCAGAAATGATGACTTGAAATCCATCTAGAAAATTATGAATTTCATTTACACTATTAAGGTAATGAACAATAAAATTGTCTCTATCTTTGAAATAGGTGAAAATGGTTCATAAATATCAATATATTCTATTTTGGATTATCCCATTCATTACTAGTCTAGATTTATTTCTAATTATTTTCCATATTTATTTAGCTTCTTATGGGAAATCCATTTGTCCCGATGACATTATTATCGGTTGGAATTGAATCAATCTCCAATGTCTGATTATTTTCTATTTGTTATAGTTTTCATTAATTTCCTAAACCAAACAAAAATCTCTTTAATCTCATTCTATTAAATTTGTATCTAGCTATGATAATAAATATTCTTAATTTCACGTCTTTATCTTCCTTTTATGTATTAGAGCTATCTGACCGTCAATGATATTCTGCCATCCAATTTCAACTCAAATATTTGGTTTTTTATAGGTATTCTATTTACATAATATGAATCTTCTTTTTCATTTTTCATAGGTACATTCACTTCCCATGATATACTCAATTATTCATCATTGTCCTCATGACACTGTTCACGGTTTGGTTAAATATCATACTCATTTTCCATCACAACCACATCATTTCTATATTTATTTTTTTCTAGCTACTTATTGAAATATTTGTGTGATTTGATTGTACAAGAGTATTCAATAAATATCCTTTAATCTTCATGAGATTAAAACTTACAGTATTTATCCTTATTAAATTTTAACTTACTTTAAAAGATTCCAATATATTTCAATGTTGGATTTCTTCCATTCCACATCTTGTATAGAGTCTTTTATTTCAATGGAAATAATAAGGCTCTCGTAGAAATGTTGATTGATTTCCACAATGATTCCTTCCAACATTTATCTAGAATTTATTTATTTAAAAGCATATTTTTTTCCATTTTATTGATAATATGATTTCTTCTCATAACAACACCATTCTACTGTGGCGTTCTTTCAGCTGAAACTTTGTTCTTTATCCCATTTTCTAAAGATAATCCTCCATTTTACTATTTGGGAACCCTTTTTGCATTATCATATCAAAATTTATGGATATTTTTTTCTATCATATTTTCAACTTCCCATTAATATCATGTTATGAAACTAAACACTTTAGACATAATGGTGATAATTGAGATAAATTTCATTATGCTAAAAGCAATAATTAAGAGGACACAATACCTATTCCCCTTAATATATATCGGTGACGTAGGTCCACATACCTAAATATGAACTATTTTATGAACCCTTATTGACCTTTTATTTTTTACTTAAACACATTTCGAGTAATAGTATCTTGTTGAAATGCATCAGATCAACGAGTATGATCATGTGATAACTTAGGTACATCTAAAGAAGCATCAAATTAAACAATATTTTTCAAGGATGATTGGCTTAAATGACCATGATGCATATGCCGCAACCAAATTTCTTCTTCCTTAGATAGGAAACACATATCTTCTTCTCCAATAATAAGTTAGATATTCTCCTTCATGTAATTTCATCGAAAACAAAAATTCTCCATATTTTCCCTGGATGATACACAATTTTTTGTTTAAGATTATTACATTTCTTGAGTCACACAATTAACTACCACATAGAATATTACAACTAAGACATTCCATAACCAATACACTTACACATCTAATATCATTACCCCTGAACATGGTTTCTCACAATACATTCATATTTAGAACTTCCTTATTTTAAAATCATATAATACCATCTACTTGATACAAAATTAAAATCACTATACTGTTTTTACCTATCATATGAGAGGTCTATAAACTATAAATGATCTATGTTTTAGTGTGATATAATGTTTCGAAAGAAATATTTGAACCCACTAACTAGTCATCTCTTTTATTTTTGATCGATTTATTTGGATGCATACATGATTTTGATAGATATTATTGATTTTATTCAACCTAAACTTATGTAGATTCAAATTTATTTTTCATTCCCATAACGTTCGTTGATCCCTTGATCTACTACATGTAACTGATTTAGTTCTATTTTAGTACATTCCTTTATATTAATGATCAAAAATATTTATCCATGTACCAACAATTTTCATAATAAAAAATTTTTCCAACAAAATAATTCTTGGAATAATGAATTTGGTTTTTCTATCTTTATTTCTATTTCTCAAGTAATCACCTCTTGGATATAGAACATACATTTTGAGAATGTACCGTATTTACATTATAATAACACCTAATACAAGTTGTTTTCCCTTGATTTCAATGAATCTTTTGATTTTAATTCATACCCAAATAAATATTTATCCTTGGTGTGAGAGCTTGTGGTTTTTTTTCAACCATCATTGCTATCCATTTATGGTTAACACCCATACTAGTAATTTAGATCTGATAAGAAAAATTCTTATCTAGACATTACATTAACCCTTTTTACGGACCTTTGAATTATAATTTCACATTTTCTATCACCTATGAAATTTTATTTCCCAATATCATATCATGACTCAAGAGTTTCCCTATATCCTTCCACTTTGTATATAAGATAAAAACATCATTGTCAAGTTCATTGATACGTTTGACATGTTATCTTATTATGTTAGTCAAAATATTGATAACCTCATTCAATTCATTAACCTTCATTTTAAACTCAATGACATTATCTGATTTATAAAACATTTCTGATCAGAATATTTCAATATCAGTATTCATCTAAGACTTCTCACTTTCTTATTTCTACACATAGTTTTTGGATTCATGAACCAAAATATTAGATTTATTTATTTTATCTCTCTAAACATCTATCACTTTAAGAGTAGTTTCTAGTTCAAATTGAAGTTCAACTCTTCCTTGAATTTATTATTCATTATCATCACTTTATTCCCTTATCTAGGAGTTAACTACAACATCCACTATTGCATAATATTCATGATCCTTGCAGTCATACATATCTTCTACCATATATTCTTCGGAAAAAAAATTTCATGTGGAATTTGATTCTTATTTATGAATAAATAAAACTTAGTATTATTCCTTCCTTTCACACTAGATGAAGAATTATTCGTGGTACTTTTATCATCATCAACATTATCATCCTGAAAGTTCTTAAAAAAAATTCTAAACAATTTATGACTATTCCAAAATGAAAACATGTAAGAAGAACATTCCCTTTAAACTTTTATCTTCCCCTTTAAAAATTTTAGTAGAGTAAAGAAATAACATCATTCATAATATTTTTTTCTGAAACATCTTCTAGAGTGACCTAATCCATGGCCTTGAATGGCACTTATTTAGACATTATTTTTTCTACAAACTAATTCTAATAATTTCTCATCTTATAAGAAATAAGAGTATAATGTAAGATATACAAATTAAACTTCTTGGGATATTTATCCTCTAGTATAGAGATATTATATTTGAACTAATGTGGAAGTATTCTAAATATCTGGTTAATGATATTTATATCATTGAGAATTTCTCAAAGACCAAAAATTTCTTCCACAATAAAATTCCCCCAATCAGAAAATGTATCTGTAGTCTCATTGGGGTGAATTCCCTGTTCCTCATATTTTTTCCATAGAACTAGTAGTTTAGATTCTTGGTCATTCAAATCATCTTCATAAATATTTAGATTCTTTTCTCAAAAAGAATGTGATTACGTGCATGACATAATATATTTGTAGATTGGGTTTGTTAAATATCACCAAAGGCATTGATTCCTTTAGAACCAGATTCTAAATCTACATATTCATTTTCTAATTCCATATATTCATCTTCTAATAAAACTCCATTATACATACGGGCTGAAATATCGTACATTTCATCTCTAAACACATCCATACCCAATAATCAAATGAAGTGTTGCAACTAATTCTTCCATATCTGAAAATTATTTCCATCAAATATCAAAATTCCTTTATGATTGAGAGATTCAATTAATACTACTTCGAGAGAAACTCCGACATTAACCCTTCTCTCTAATACCTATTGTTAACCCAACTAGTTTAATTAACCTTATAGCGGGGAGAGGTAAATTATGGAATGAAAGATTAAAATAATTATCCCTTCAGATCTTATATCATCATTAGACAAACCTATTTCCACTCCTCATCCAATTTCATATTATAAATGTAACTTAAACCATGAAATAAAAAATTTACTTCGTTCACCCTCACTAGGATACATCCAAGGAGAACAAAAATTTAATGTGATAATTTACCAAATCCACTAAATCTCACTATTTTTATAATGTTTGGATTAAACTCATTTTCCCTCCTAGTTTATAACCATTCACAATTTGAAATATCCATACTCTCTCTTGGAATTGAATGCACTACTCCTCTTGTAATCACTTCAAAAAATATGTTCTGAATTCATGAAAACTTTTGAGTGTCTTTATTCCATTATTTCATTAATAAGATTACAACAACCTTTGTTTGGACTCTTACAGAAGACTCCTCCATGAGACCCTAGAGCACAACCCCATTTGTAAGATCATGGTGTGTAACCCCTTTCATGAGATCCTAGCACGAGACCCTTTGAATGATATCTTGAGAAAGACCTTTTTCATGTAATATATATTTGAGACCCCTTTTACAAGACCTTCATATCATTTGGATCATTAGACCTCTATATTATGTGGATCATGAGACCTCAAGATCAAAAAAATAATGAGACATCCAGATTGCAAATATCGAGAGGCCATATTTAGATCACATGGATTGAAAGATATCAATTGGTCTGCCAATGCATGAAGACACCATGCACATAATTCACATCGGAAGATTTCTTCAGGAGATCCTTTTATGAGAACATCTAATTATGTAGATCACCAGACTCTATAAAAATAATTTTCTCACGTAATGTGAAATACATTTTCCATAGATAAAAAAATTAATAAAACTTCCTAACATATTAAGGATGTTTTGGGGTATTTATAAGAATAAATCCACTATCATAACTCCACAAATTGCATACATTCATCTGTTCCACCACCTCAGCAATCCGTATCATACACTTTACGTGATCACTTTAGATGATCTGCTACTACATTTAGGACATTATTTCAATGATCATTATCATTTACTTGGAGAGTATCACATGATCTCAGTATGGGATGTAATGATAATCATACATTTAGAGACATTCTCTTCCAGTGCATCATGGGATCCACTGATAGTCATGTGCTTCTAATGATCCCATAGTGAGATCCAAATAAAATCATGTGGAAAACACCATTGTTTTATAGTGCTTCACATGAACTCATATAGATATCCCAAATACAATAATGTAGACACATTTTTTTATTGACCATGAGATACCCCCATCATTTCCATATTTTCTTCTTCATGCCTTTTTTCATGATCTCTTCATGATATCAAATTAAAATCATGTGTTTTTTATGTAAAATCACCATGTAATATTCTAAAAATAATTTTTTTCTTCATGTGCTTTACATTATCTCTCTATGAGATACCCTAATAGTCATGCTTTTTCTTCATGCTATTCGCATGACCTCTTCATGAGATCCTCTAAAAATCATGCTTTATCTTTATAATATTATCATGATCTCTCTACATGTTCCTATAAAAATCATGCAGTGACTACAAGTGCTTCATTGGTCTTAATTCATCATCATATGAAAATCATGTGGTGCTTCACGAGATCTGATAAGACATCACATGGTCCATGAGATCATACATTCATGCTCCTCCTTCATACCTCCTTTGACAACCAGACTTCATGACCTACCTCAAAATTTATCAGTAAAAAAATCCACCCAAAATCAATATTAGGAGGGATAGTTTCCAACAAATTATTTCTATAATAGTTAGTGAAAATGATCATAGGCATCACATTTATCTTGCTTCAAATATTTTTGCAAATTTAGGTCCACTATGGGTGAGATGTAGTCTCATATTCAAAATTCATCCAATATAGGCATATATTCCAAGGCATGAATTGTGAGATATATTTGGGCCTTAATTATTTAGATTTATCACTTGGTCCTATTGAATGGTATATATCTCATAATATATTAAAAAATTCAAAAAAATTATAGATTTTTGATCAGTTTATAAAAGGTTTTCATCATATTAAAAAAATAATTTAAAATATTTAAAATTAAGAAAATAATCAATTTTCTTAATTATGATCAGATTACACATATAACTTATAAATTTAATAATTTCCATCAAAATATCATATTGGTCGGATTTAAAAGTTGAAGTTGAAATTAAAATTATTGAAAATAATGGCTCTTTTAAGGGTCCAAGGAGATTCTTAAAAAAGAAGGAACCAAAATTTTGAAAAACCAATGTTTTTTTCAAAAGGGTAAGTTAAGAGAATATATAAATTAAAAAATAACTATTTCTTATCTAACACATTGGATGATGGAACAATAAAGATGATGTGGATTTTGAGACTTCTATTGATATTAATGAAAAACTACTTATATATAATGTGAATTATGAAGGATTTAGAAGTGAAAAAAGGACTAATTTCGGTATTGATGGAGAAAAAACATAGAGCATCTATATAAGTGAGAAATAAATGAGTGTATTTCAAATATCTCAATCTTTTAGTAGGTGATAACAAATTTTATGAATGAAAATCAATTTTAAAGTAATAAAAAATCTACTATTACTAAAGACTGGTCAAGGTTTTTAAAAGATATTGACTACTTGAAGAAATTGGTTGATGAAAATTAAAAAATTAAAAATTGAGATTGAAAAAGAAAGTTAGTATGAAGTTGAAGGAGCATGAGATTTTCCAATTCAATTTGACTAATGTTTTGAAGAAATTTAAAAAATATAACTTTACATTTTATAATTATATTTAAAAAGTTTGTGAAATTAGAATGAAAAAGGTCAAGAAAGATGGAAACGATTCATATAATGTAGAGGCTCAAGTATACAAAAAAATTATCACACTCAAAGGGTTAGAATTATATTAAAGGCTTTAGTGGAAATTCTGAGTTGATGATACATGTGTAGAAAACTATGTTTTTAAAAAAAATTCTTAGAAATATGGAAATTATAGGAACACTGAATTCATGGAAAATAATAATGAAAATAGTCACTTGGAAATGATTATAAATAATTATAGTTCAATAAAGAATTTAAAATCCCAATATGACTGACCATTAAAACTAGTAGCTGGAACAGTCACCACATGGCCTTAAGTATGCCTCCCCATATGCCATATGATTCTGACAAGAAATGAGGGTATAAGGAGATGATATTGGGGATTAAATTCCCTCATGATAAGAGTAGAATATTGGTATATCAGACAACAAATAATATAAAACAACTGTATAAATGATAAATGAAAGGAATAGAAGAGAAATAATAATATCAACTGAATATTAACGGTCAACACCAATATAAAATAGTGTATGCATGTACAAATGGTGATACATAAAATAAAATATTAGAAAATATGATACAGTTCAATACATGCATAAATAAATAAATTAATTCCTGAGGTAGAACTCCATGAGCATCTTGAAATCCTACTCAGTCCCTTGTTCCAACTCCCAGGAATAAGCATAACATCACAAGCAATATTCCATGGTCCTACAACCATGAAATCTTCTTGGGTATCCCAATATAATGGCGGCTCGAGTACGGTGTGAGATAAAATACTGTTAGGCACCACAGATAGTGTGAATAACTTAATATAGTTCATGAATATATGCTATTGTAGTGTTCATATATAAATAAATAATCAATAATGCTGAATTAAATAAATACCAATAGGCTCAGGTTCCAATAAGACACCTTGTCGACTCTACCTGCTTCAAATCATGGCTAAAATGAGTGTCTTATTAGTAACTATATATATAGTAATAATTTATATAGTAATGTTATATATTTTTTCCACATACTGACTATGTATGTATAAACATAAGTGTCCATATACCTGTAATACTTGGTGATGGATAGATCGATGCGTAACTCCATAATCCGTAACCAACCTAATCAATTCTATACGATTTAGAAAAGGGTTCATTACCTACATCTCATAATGAGTGGGAGACATCATGCTTGTAAACCAAGATGAAGAGTGTGTCATCACGCCAAAAATCAATAAAAGGACACAATGCATTATTTCCACTATCCAAATAGTGTCAATGGTATGATACATCCTACTTAACACCTGATGTAGGGGAGTGTGATACCCACATGATTTATAGATCCCTTACCATCAGTACAGAGCCTATATCAAGGTATAATAATAATAATTATAATAATATTGGTAATAATAATAATAATATTAATAATTCATTAAATTTCCTCCATTATACTTAACAAGCCCAAATATAATCCAGGGCATCATATTTTGATTAAAAACGTGTACTAAAGCAAGAAATGAATAGCATTTCCTAGCCAACAATTATAAATCATTTCATTCATTCATGGAAGAAAAACCATTATGAACAATCCATTCCATTTAATGATTTCCATTTAATCTATCTAATCATGGAAATTCATTTTATAAGGCTCAAAGAGGCGCTACAAGTTTCATTTTTCATATAAGAAAATTATCCATCTAGGAAATTCCATTTTTTAGTCAGGTCTGGAACATAGGATGTTTCTTGGGTTCAATAAACAATTATATAAAAAGGTAGAATCAGTATTTAAGAATAACAGAAGAGTCTATATACTAAACTTGACTTATATCTAACAATAACTTCAATTCACAAGAAAACATAGATTATATAAGATCATGCATGATTAAAATCACAAATCACTGCTTTTTTTAGAAGAAATCACACCTCATTCGAGGGATTTTATTATAAAAAATATCATTTTTAACAAAACATTCATTTAGCATAATCAAATATCAAATTCAATAGTCATAACTCAATTATCCAAAATTAATAATTTTAGGAAGGTACCCACTAGGGAATAAAAATTATAAGGTTCGACATGGAATTGGTGAGTTGATGTTATCAAATGGAAATTACACACAATGGTAAATTTAATTTATAACCCAAGATACATGCTTATATGGAATTATGAGCTTTTAATTAATTAATAATGATGGGGAAATTCAATACAAAACTCCCATGGGGTGTTCATGTTCGAGGATAGCATCCTCTATTTACAAAATAAAAATAAAGATGTGTATAACAAGGTGAATATAGTGATTTAAAATAAGAACTCAATTTTAGGGTGATGCATGAAAAACATTGATTCACCATAAAAGAAAATATTTATAGAATTAGAGAAACTTGTGGAAAGAGATATATACCAAAAATCTTGTGATTAAGATTATAAACTAGTCCAATATCGAGGTTTGATTTAGTATGATTTGGATAAAATCAAAGAAACAGTCATACGCCCTACAAATAGGGAAAATGAGATTGCACAAAAATAGTACAAAAAATCAAAATAGAGACCTATAAAGAAATCAAGAGGAATCAAGAGCTGGTTGATGCCAATACAACATGACCGATGACGTTCGATTTAGAGTTTGGATGAGTGAGGTATATTGATACCTAGGTGGATGGGGAGGAGAAACCGAAAACCCAAGGGGGGATCCACAAATGGAAGGAGAAGAAGAAAAGGATGAAGAAAGTATTTTACCCTTATTTTGGAAAAAATAGAAATTTACCCCTAAAATATATGTCACATGGCTTGCCAAACCTTGTGGCAACTCTAAAATTCCCACTAATTTGGAACCCTAACCATGCACGGTTGATCCACATAGTTTTCCTTAACAATGACACAATCATGCATCGAAACTTTCACACAATACCCATATGGGAATAAGCATGTAGTCTAGGGGAATGATTCGATGAACCGTGCACAACCCATGAGGACCCCTCTCCTAAAAACTACAAAGACTTTCACAGTTTCTCTTAGAGGTCCACATGGTTTTAAACAAACCATGCGACCCTTCTATATTTTTCCATTTTTGTAGTTTCTTGGGTCTGACACTCACAAAAAATGACCAAACTCCCAAAGCACCTCTCCGGCCTTTAACAATTTCTTAAAACACATTTGCGTGTTCGAACTCTGGTAATTACATTCTGAAGCTCAGTTCAAATAACAGACCATCCACCAAACCCCAAAAGTCATATTCCCTTGGAATTAATCTACAGATCAAAACACAGGTCATTACAACATCCCCGCCATAGAAATTCTAATCCCTAATAATCCATGGAGAAACAAAAAAACAACACCTGACATACAAGGTTCATGAAGTCTCGTTCAAATGGTGATGTTGTGTTCCCAAATGCCCAATGAATATCTACACATTACTTATGTATACATCACTTAAACCATTGAAACCCAATACAACACTCATTTTATAACTAAAACACTAAAATAGTGCTTATAATGACTATTTTGCTAGATACTTGATCATTCCATCGTATCTTTAAACATATGTTCAATGGTTCTTCCAACTATTGGTTTTAACAATATGGGTTTTATTCCGAGCCACCTTTTCTCCACCACTAGAATTTCAAACAAAGCACTCCATTGAGAATTATAACTATGAAATTGGAATTTTTTTTATTACATGATCCATATTTCTTCTCAGGTCATATCAAATAAGTTTCTTTAAATAAATGATCAAATATCGATCGAAAAAACTGAAGCTGGTTGTGAAATATTTCCTGGAAAGACAGAGTCCATCTTTTCAAAACACCTTCCTTAATTTGGTGATGTGATTTAAAAATGTTCCTCACCAAAATTGTACATCAAACAAGAAGGATAACAAGTTGAGACACTCTAAGCAACTTATCTTGAAAATGTGTGGCTTAGACATTCAGCGTACTAAAAACTGAATTAAAACACCTTCTTCAAAGACATCCCACACTTACCATGAGTGTATTTATCAAAACCCTTACCCGAATTCTAATGGTGTCCCTTGGTCAGACCATAACTTGATCATTTAATGTTTCATGACTCGGTACGAAATAGGGTTTAACCCAAATCCATGATGCTATAATTGTCACCCTTTAAGCATCACCTCCATGCCCGAAAATAATTCAGGGATAGCCTCAAATTTATCAGTCTATTGTCTATGGAACCAACTCAAGGTAGTCCATACCCCATTTATACAAGTGATAAATTGGTAAAAATCCATGACATCCACAACTGTTTATTGAATGAAACCAGATCAGTACTCACCTGGTGGCCATGTAATAGGAAAATGACTAGTGTCCAAGAATATATCTATGGTGTTCCTATATGAGAACCTAAGTGTCACTCTAAACTAACCATGCATCAATTAAATCTATACGTCCAATATAGAACATTGATAAATCATATTCCTTGAAATATAAGGTGATTTTAAACTTTTATCTTACTGTATAACTAACGCTATCTCAGTGAATTAAGGATGAAAACATGATATGAGATATTCTCCTTTCTAAGAAAGAGTACACTAAGAGGATATCAAGAATTCAAAAAAAATATTTGAGACACTTCAATCATGTCCTAGATGAAGTTTTATGTATGGTTTCACATATACTGCATTTAAACTACTGAAAATAAGAGTGTTAAAATCACTACTAGTCAAATTCATTGATGAAACTCGACATCACATGCTAATGTTTCATCCTTAAATGATCACAATGATATTATGACACAATTAATTTTTTGATCACACAAAATTAACCACCAAAGTCCATCCATGAACAATGGTGTTTTTTAAAGGTTGAACAGACAACCAACCACATCAACATCATGCTACCGACCATGTACTGGCAAGTTACAAGGCTCACCAGCCTCACAGGTATTCAAAAACCACATTGATTATTTTCAAATGGTCATCCCTTGTAGTGTTCCTTATATCTATAAGGACACATTTACCAGAACTAATGTGACTCTCCCCACATTAGGAGTGTCATTGCTGTAAAAAAGGTAGATAGTGTAACACCCCAGGTAAATAAAGAATATGACAATTTCATATTTATCCATATTTGTGAGTAAAATATTAATATGACATTAAAGGGTATTCTATGCTCGATGGCGTACCCAACACACAACAACGAGTTTCTTGGGAATCTTACGTTGCACTCTAATAATAAAATAATATTATTTTAAATGGTAGTTAACGCCTAGCTGTTGTGACAGCGGGAATGAATAGAACTAACTAAAAAATTATTATATATGTTTGTCATGTATTTTTACTTTTTACAATAATTGTTAGTGGATTAAAAATGCGAATGAATCCAATTTTAAGCGTAAACATTCTAATATTCTTTAAAAGGTCGATTAACCACCTTTTGATGGAGAACCTCTATTAAATCAACATTTTTACAATAGTATGTGTTATATTTGAAAAAATAAAATTCTTCTTTAGAATCGGGGCATCAAAATTTACTTTGTGTAAATTTTTGGTATTTTTCCAAAAAAGTTCAATTTTTAATGAATAGTGAAAAATGTTGTATTTTAATTCAAAACCTCTTTTTAATCTAATTTATTTATATGATTAGATTAGATTTTGAATTGGTTTTAAAGTTAAATTAGGATATATTTTTACCATCTAATCCAATTGTGGTCTTTGGAATTAATTTCACTTTGAAATCGGACTTAAACTAGTGTTAATCTTTTGATACATTTTGTTTCATAAAAACACGCTATTTGTTTTGACAGCGGGAATTAATTATTAAATTAATTAATTAAACTTATGTGTTTTGAATTTTTTAAAATAGACATCATTTTTGAATTTGGAATATCAAATATAGCTTAGGGTGAAGTTTTGGTAATTTTCTGAAAAACCTCAATGTTTGATGAATAGTGAAACCACTAAGTGGTACTTATAAAAACTGATTTTTCAATTTAAATGAAATTTTGTCATCTTTGTGTTTTTAATTTAAAAAACTCGACATATATGGTTGTCATTAAGAATTAAAATGTGGTTCAATGGGATAAAAATATTTTTTTTGGTGAATAGTAACTTATTATGTTTTTAATCGCGATTAGAGATAATTAGTGTTGTTTAAGGTAAGAATAATGTTTTAATAAAATGAAATGACCTAGACACATGTACAACCCTCATTGGATGTGTCATGTCCGACCAATACAATCCATGGGTCAACATGGGGACCCCATGGATCCACTTTGGTTAAAAAATACATAAATACCTTTTTATTTAATGTTAAAGTAAAAATGACACAAACATGAGATGTTTTACTAAAACAATTTTTACAAGGGGTTATACAAGTAATTTTTTTGACTATAAATATTAATTTGAAAGATAAAAATATTTCCTACATCATAGTATCTTTTTTATAATTTTTAGAAATTAAATAAATTAAATTATTTACGACATCATGATGATGCAGCGATGACCTCATTATTTAATGATTTAAATAAAATGTAATGATAATGTAATATCTAAGCTCTAAACATGTCCAAAAACTATTGGATGAGTGGATTTCGAACCCTTATCACCTTATCCTCTAAATAAATCAATTTGGGACCTTTAAAATCAGAAACGCTTTTGAAAATAAAGTAACATTTTGTAACTTTACAAGAGTGCCCCTCCTCTCCTCTTATAAAAGGCCCCCACCTCTACCACCTTACCCACACTCCCAAAGCCTTTTTACCGGCCAAAATCTACCCATTTTGTCTCTTCACTTCCCTCTCTTACTCCTTGGAGCCTTACATTCAGTATAAGTCTTCCCAAGGAATCCTTTGAGCTCAAACCAAAGGGAGTTACCCGATTTTAAGGTAATGTCTTCACTTAAGTCCTTTTGATTTATTTTGCCTCTCCAACCCCCTAAGCTCTTTTTATTCCTTTATTTTGTAACAACTCCAGTATATTAAATATACTAGGATGTTTTTATAAGAAGGATTCGAGCTACACTTACACACACCTACATCTAATGGTTAAAGAACATACTGTTTCCATGGATGGTGAATTTCTGCCTCACGAAACAATGATTGTTCAACACTCATATAACACCTTCAAAGGTGGCCATTAAAATTCCACTATATTTATATATGATATATAATATGTTTATGTTTTACTTAAGCTTCTGTATTTTTCATTTATGGCATACCTTTATTGTTTCCATTATGCGTAAACGCGATATCTTCATTTAAGGAAGTGCGGACTACCGCCCCCTCAAAGTGATGTGATTCGTTAATTCCATATGTGGGACATATAAAGAATGGATTAAAAGTTATTATATATGATGTTATACGGGAATTATAATATACCTCTATATACTTATTATTTCTTTCCATTAATGTATGAGAAAGAAATGAAAGTAGCGTTCATGCGTACGTACGGCTTACCGTCTCCATGAACGGTGCATTTCATTTCTTACCTCTATATGATTATGTAATATTATAAATACATATATATGCTGGATATATATGATATATATGATATCCAAATCATGAATATAATTCTGTATATAATGAACCATTGACCACACGAACAACATGTAATTGTAAGAAGTCCACTTTTGACGTAAGAACCAAATATCGACAAAACAAACATTATTAACATAAATGATTACATAATGTTTATAAAATGTCAATAATTTATATAAAAGGAATAATTATCTTTAAAAAGGTTCTTAATCAAGTATAAATTAACTCATGTTTATTATTCAGGATGTTAAAGAATGACCGACTCAAGTCGGACCCGAGGTAAGGGATCCTACTCCTCTCTTTCTTTTTAAGTACGCTCTTTATGTCATTCCTTTTAAAGCTCATCTTTATTGTTATTGGGATGTTCTTTTATATTAATCTTACTATAATGTTTATTGTTCATATGATGAGAGACCCTATTTTATCTCATCAATCCATTCTAGAAGATTTAAGTGGCGCCGTTAGGCTGCTGAGTTTTCGCATGGGATTTTTCATCTCACTTTTATTCCCGTGAGATTTATGCAACATTTCCCACAATTTGCTTTGAGTGGTGTATGTAATTCACATTATTATACTCTTTGTGTAATATAATTTAGTTTATGAGTATTTACATCAATGATGTATTGAACTTCTTTCATGGGGAGTATGTTTCGAAAGATACCCAAGTCAGTAAGGGAACCTTTCACCCTCCTCTTTTAAAAAGACTTCTTTTGTTGGGTCTTTTAATTCACAAATTTTTTATGTTGGGATATGTTCTCATATATCATTATTGATGTAAATTTTATGTGATGAGATACTTTTTTTTATCTCTCATCAAATATTTTTCTGAATTTTGAAGTGACGTTGTTAGGCTATCAAATTTTTGCAAGGGAACTTTTCTAACCCAAATTTGATTCTTTGGGATAAACTTGTACTCCTTGAATATGTCGTTCTATGAATATGTGTGAATAACCTCTGATTGATTTACACTTAATATCCACTTATATTTGGTGTATTATTTTTTCACACATAATTATGCAATTGTTTTATCCTTAAACCAAGGATACCATCTTTGTAAGGGTCTTCGTCTCAATCTCCATTCATTGAGGCATATTTTGTTTTATACACAATCTACTTTTATACGGTGTATAAACCCCTTTGACTTTTATGTTTGTTCAAAAGGAATATTTTTTCTACGAAGCGTTTTACTAAACGACAAAAAATAATGTTTCTTTTACGTACGCGGTGACAACGACCTTTTCTGCCACTACGTGTATTATTTGATCTTTGGCTTCCTCAACAAGCTGTAATGTTTTTAAAATAAAATAAATACCAGATACTTTTATTTGTATTTTGTTATTGAAAATGGTTTTGATAAAAGATTAAATTATGTCAATATATTTAAATGATATATTGTGATTGAAATGTTGAAATGTTATCATTCCTTTATATTGGTTTTATGTGTTATAATTTTATAATGGTACTTGGACATTTTACGGGTGGTTACGTGATAAACCATATGATGGGTGGTGTCGTGAATACCAGGATGGGTGGTTACGTTATAACCTCCAATTCACTGGGTATGGAAGTCGGTCGTATGGCTATTCCATTAAGTATGTATGGAAGTTGGCCGAATGGCTATTCAATTAAGTGATATGTGTGGAAGTAGACCTTATGGTTATTCCACTTAAGTACGTTTATGTCCCAAGTTACCTTTATATGTTATGTGATCTTTATATGGGTTTTATGGTAATCTTTTGGTTAAAAAAGGGTAAGTAATAAACTTTTATTCAGAAAAGATTTTTTACTACTTCGAGATGGTAAAAAGTATTACTTTGATAAAGTATATATGGTTTACTTGTTGTTTTGAAAAACTAACAGTTTTCATTCTTTGTGTATCCCTTACTGAGCTTTTTATGCTCATCCCAAGTTTATGAAATGTTTTTCACAGGACTTAGCATGGAATAGGGTCAAGGATGGGTTCATGGGAAAGTCATGCTACCTAAAACATGGAACTAGACATGTTTCTTTTTAAGAGTTTTTATTTTATGGAAATTTTAGTAGAAGAGACTGCTTTGTAATCTTTTGAGATGTAATAGTTATGTCCTAATTCTCTAAAACTATAAACCTGAAAATATCCTCAATGTGAATTACTCATTTAATTCAATATTAAGTAAGGTTTAAGGCTGGGGCCTTATAGTTGGTATCAAAGGTCGGTTTAGATAACTTTAGAGGATAGGGTATTCTTTAAGCATAAGTGACATGACCATAACGGTTAGGATTTCAGAAAGAGTCATAGTTTTTAGATAAAGTGAATGAGTATGTATATCTTAGTGTTTATCTTCATCTTTAGTACATGATGGTTTTGTTGATATACTCACATTGACCTTCTTGGTTTTAGTAAATGGCTGGATCTAGCAGGCACCAAGGTAACGGTGGATGTGAAGGAAACTGTGACAGTTTTCTGAGCAAGCAACTCAATGATATGGGATCTGTAATGAGAACTCTTGTGTTTATCCTCAACCAACTATCTGGAGTCATGATTGACCACCTAAACCATGGCTATTTCTATAAGGCATCATATATGCAAGAAACAAATCCCTATGGAACTACAGGTAATAATCGTAAAGGTAAGTGTGTACAAAAACCTATGTGTCAAAGATGTGGAAAGAAACACCTTGGAAAATGTTTCAAAGGGACAGAAATATGCTATAGATGTGGAAATGAAGGTCATAAAGCAATAACCTACCATAGAAAAAGGAATCATCTAGTTGACTCGAGGAAAGGTAAAGAAGTTTTTTCTGAGGGATCAATTGAATGTTTTAAATGTAGTGTGCATGGTCATTATGAAAACACATGTCCTATGAAGAAGTTTCGGGAATGGGATCACCATGATCGTACAAATATTCATTTACCAATACCTAATTCCATTCCGATTGAGGATGAAGAAACTGACAATGACCAATCAAAGGTATGTATTATTTCATGACTATTGTTTTCCTATTTTGGAATCTTAGGATATGATTCATGATTTTGTTTGTAGGAAAGAGGTATTTCGGAATAAGTTGGAAAGGAATGGTTAATGGATCATGAAGAATGTTGAATGAGTAAGATGTCAACAGATAAGGGATTCAAGAGTTATGGTGAAATTTTTAAGAGTATTAAGTCTCTTTTGATGATGGGGTTACATTAGAAGACTTTTTATATTATGTGTAACCCTGATGTTTAATATATGAAAATTTTATTCAAGGAATAGTTATCTTTTATTTTGTGGACATAGTTATAAAGAACCATTTGGGTTTATATGATCCTTACTTTTGAGGTAATTATGGGTTACTATATGTTATGATTCAAGTGAAAGGCATGAGATAAAATTGAGGTTAAATTATGTTATGGTTATTTTTTATGATTTTATTCTTTTTTTTTGGGGAATGATTTGAGAATTATATAGTTTTGGAAAAAGGACAACACGCAGACCATGTGACTACCTGTCGCGTCGGACAAAGCTGCGGGAATCAAACCCACAACCAAAGTGCGGCTAGTATTTATTGCCTACCACTGGACTACGTGAAGTCCCTGGTTAGTTTGACTAATTATTTTTAGTTATATGATTTTATGAATTAAGAGTAAGTTGATTTTGGGTCATTTATGAAAATGATTAACCTATCGTGGAGGATATGTGATTAGGTTAATTACTTTTCAATACGAGACTTTAGGAGAAACTGATGTTGTTTGGTGATTAATGTTTCGATTTAACTTGGAAGACTATGTGACTAAATCCTTCAAATATTTGGGTTTCAATCTTAGATTGGTTTACTTTGAATAATTTTATTGACAAATTGTTTATCAGATGGTCCTCGTTGAACTTTGGGTTTTGTTGGATAAATTTTGGAGATAAAGCATAGATTTTTTTAGGGTTATCCTTTTCTGGATTATCTGATCTTGTACTAACCTTTTTGGTTTTGGTTTTGGTTAAAGCCTAAAGACACATGAAGTATATAGTTCTATTTGGTGGATTAGGTGATTCTCTAGAAGTTGATTATAGTACTCTTAATATGAACAAGTCTTCCTAAATACTCGTCTTTTGGAGAAAATATGAGTTTGTGTAAGGAATCTAATAAAAGTTGAAAGTCAACATGATAAGTGATTATGTTTCCTTATGAATAAATTACTCAATAAAAAGTAACTTAAAACAAAAAATTTTCTATTAACTTTTCCTACTGGGGAATCAAATACCATTTAACCCAACACAAGTTTGTGATTTTAATATGGTTAACTTTCTACAAGACATGTTTACTATCACTATCCCTCAAGAACATGACCATTTGCTTTTTCTTCCATGTCCATGTTTTCCTACACGGAATCCTATTATGGGTTAACACGGGTGACCTCTGTACTTATCATTCTCTATTTTAAAGTGATTGTTTTACCGACTCTTGTTCCGATGTGGGACTTTCAAGGATGTTTCCAAGCTCAATTTTAAAATTGCGAGGACACAATTCCCAAAAGGGGGGAAGGGTGTAACACCACAGGTAAATAAAGAATATGATAATTTAATATTTATCCATATATGTGAATAAAATATTAATATGGCATTAAAGGGGATGCTATGCTTGATGGCGTACCCAACACACAACAACGAGTTTCTTGGGAATCTTATGTTGCACTCTAATAATAAAATAATATTATTTTAAATGGTAGTTAACGCCTAGCTGTTGTGATGGAGGGAATGAATAGAACTGACTAAAAAATTATTATATATGTTTGTCAAATATTTTTACTTTTTACAATAAATGTTAGAGGATTAAAAATGCGAATGCATCCAATTTTAAGCGTAAACATTCTAATATTCTTTAAAAGGTCGATTAACTGCCTTTTGATGGCAAACCTCTTTTAAATCAAAACTTTTACAATAGTATGTGTTATATTTGAAAAAATAAAATTCTTCTTTAGAATCGGGACATCAAAATTTACTTTGTGTAAATTTTTGGTATTTTTCCAAAAAAGTTCAGTTTTTAATGAATAGTGAAAAATGTTATATTTTAATTCAAAACCTATTTTTAATCTAATTTATTTATATGATTAGATTATCTTATGAATTGGTTTTAAAGTTAAAGTAGGATATATTTTTACCATCTAATCCAATTGTGGTCTTTGGAATTAATTTCACTTTGAAATCGGACTTAAACTAGTGTCAATCTTTTGACACATTTTGTTTCATAAAAACACTCTCCTTGTTTTGACAGCGGGAATTAATTATTAAACGAATAAATGAAACTTATGTGTTTTGAATTTTTTAAAATATTCATCATTTTTTAATTCAGAATATCAAATATATCTTAGGGTGAATTTTTGGTAATTTTCTGAAAAACCTCAATTTTTGATGAATAGTGAAACCACTTAGTGGTACTTATAAAAACTGATTTTTCCGTTTAAATGAAATTTTGTCATATTTGTGTTTTGGATTTCAAAAACCCGACATACATGGTTGTCATTAAGATGTAAAATGTGGTTCAATGGGATAAAAATAATTTTTTGGTGAATAGTAACTTATTAAGTTTTTAATCACGATTAGAGGTAATTATTGTAGTTTAAGGTATGAATAATATATTAATAAAATGAAATGACATAGACACATGTCCTACCCGTATTGGAAGTGTCATGGCCGACCAAGACAATGCATGGGTCAACTTGGGGACCCCATGGATCCACTTTGGTTGGAAAAAGACATAAATAACCTTTTATTTAATGTTAAAGTAAAAATGACACAAACATGAGATGTTTAACTAAAACAATTTTTACATGGTGTGATACAAGTCATATTTTTGACTATAAATAATCATTGTAAAGCTAAAAAGATTTCCTACATCATAGTATTTTTTAGAATTTTTTGACATTAAATTAATTAAATTATTTATGACATCATGATGATGCAGCGATGACCTCATTATTTAATTATTTAAATAAAATGGAAAGATAATGTAATATCTAAGACCTACACATGTCCAAAACCTATTGTATGAGTGGATTTCGAACCCTTATCACCTTAACCTCAAAATAAATCAATGTGGGACCTTTAAAATCTGAAACCCTTTGGAAAATAAAGTAACATTTTGTAACTTTACAAGAGTGCCCCTCCTCTCCTCTTATAAAAGCCCCCCAACTCTACCTCCTTACCCACACTCCCAAAGCCATTGACTCGGCCAACCTATTCCCATTGTGTCTCTAAACTTCCCTCTCTTACTCCTTGAAGCCTCACTTTGGGCAGAAGTCTTCCCAAGGAAGCCTTTGAGCTCAAACCAAAGAGAGTTACCCGATTTTAAGGTAATGTCTTCACTTGAGTCCTTTTGTTTTATTTTTCCTCTCCAACCCCCTAAACTCTTTTTATTCATTTCTTTTGTAACAAATCCAGTATATTCAATATACTAGGATGTTGGTATAAGAAGTATTCGAGCAACACTTACACACACCTACATCTAATGGTAAAATAACATACAGTTTCCGTGGATGGTGAATTTCTGTCTCACGAAACGATGATTGTTCAACACTCATATAACACCTTCAAAGGTGGCCATTAAGATGTAACTATATTTATATATGATATATAATATGTTTCTGTTTTACTTAAGCTTCTGTATTTTTCATTTATGGCATAAATTTATGGTTTCCATTATGGGTAAATGTGATATCTTCATTTAAGGAAGTGCGGACTACCACCCCCTCAAAGTGATGTGATTCGTTAATTCCATATCTGGGATTTATAACGGATGGATTTAAAATTATTATATATTTTGTTATACTGGAATTATAATATACCTCTATATAATTATCATTTCATTCCATTAATGTATGAGAAATAAATGAAAGTAGCGTTCATGCATACGTACGGCTTACCGTCTCCATGAACGGTGCATTTCATTTCTTACCACTAAATGATTATGTAATATTATAAATACATGTATATGCTGGATATATATGATATATATGATATCCAAATCATGAATATCATTCTGGATATAATGAACCATTGACCACACAAACAACATGTAATTGTAAGAAGTCCACTTTTGACTTAAGAACCAAATATCGACAAAACAAACATTATTAACTTAAATGATTACATAATGTTTATAACATGTAAATAATTGATATAAAAGGAATAATGACCTTGAAAAAGGTTCTTAAGAAATTAGAAATTAACTCAAGTTTATTATTCAGGACGTTAAAGAACGATCGAGTCAAGTTGGACCCGAGGTAAGGGATCCCACTCCTCTCTTTCTTTTTAAGTACGCTCTTTATGTCATTCCTTTTAAAGCTCATCTTTCTTGTTATTGGGGTGTTATTTTGTATTACTATTACTGTAATTTTTATTGTTCATATGATGAGAGACCCTATTTTCTCCGATCAATCCATTTTGGAAGTTTTAAGTGGAAACGTTAGGCTGCCGAGTTTTCGTAAGGGATTTTTCATCTCACTTTTATTCCCGTGAGATTTATGCTACATTTCCCACAATTTCCATTGAGTGGTGTATGTACATCCCATTATTCTACTATTTTTGTAATATAATTTCTTTTATGACTATTTACATCAATGATGTATTGACCTTCTTTCACAGGGTGTATGTTTTGAAAGATACCCAAGTCGGTAAGGGAACCTTTCACCCTCCTCTTTTTAAATGACTTCTTTTGTTGGGTCTTTTAATTCACAAATTGTTATGTTGGGATATGTTATCCTATATACTTATTGATGTAAATTTTAATTTATGAGATACATTTTTTTATCTCTCATCAACTCTTTTTCTGAATTTTGAAGTGACGCCGTTAGGCTGTCAAATTTTTGAAAGGGATCTTTTTAACCCAAATTTGATTCTTTGGGATAAACTTGTACTCCTTGAATATGTCGTTCTATGAATATGTGTGAATAACCTCTGATTGTTTTACACTTAATATCCACTTATATTTTTTGTATTCGTTTGTCACACATAATTATGCAATTGGTTTATGCTTAAACCAAGGATACCGTCTTTGTAAGGGTCTTCGTCTCAATCTCCATTCCTTGAGGCATATTTTGTTTTATACACAACCTTATTTTATACGGTGTATAAACCCCTCTGACTTTTACATTTATTCAAAAGGAATCTCCTTTCTACGAAGCGTTTTACTAAATGACAAAAAATAATGTTTCTTTTACGTACGCGGTGACAACGACCTTTTCTGCCGCCGCGAGTATTATTTGATCTTTGGCTTCCTCAACAAGCCGTAATGTTTTTAAAATAAAATAAATACCATTTACTTTTTTTTTGTATTTTGGTATTGAAAATGGTTTTAATAAAGGATCATATTATGTCAATATATTTAAATGATATATTTTTATTGAAATGTGGAAATGTTATCATCTATTTATGTTGGTTTTATGTGTTATAATTTTATAATGGTACTTGGACATTTTACGGGTGGTTACGTGATAAACCATATGACCGGTGGTGCCGTGAATACCAGGACGGGTGGTTATGTTTTAACATCCAATGAATTGGGTATGGAAGTCGGCTGTATGGATATTCCATTAATTATGTATGGAAGTTGGCCGAATGGCTATTCCCTTAAGTGATATGTGTGGAAGTCGACCTTATGGTTATTCCACTTAAGTATGTTTATGTCCCAAGTTACCTTTATATGTTATGTGATCTTTATATGGGTTTTATTGTAATCTATTGGTTATATAAGGTTAAGTAATGAAATTTTATTCAGGGAAGAGTTTTTACTACTTCGAAAAGGTGAAAAGTATTAATTTGATAAAGTATACATGGTTTTATTTGTTATTTTCAAAAACTAATAGTTTTCATTATTTTTGTATCCCTTACTGAACTTTTTATGCTCATCCCAAGTTTTTCAAATGTTTTTCACAGGACTTAGCGTGGAATAGGTTCAAGGATGGGTTCAAGGGAAAGTCATGCTACCTAAAACATGGAACTATACATGTTTCTTTTTAAGAGTTTTTATTTTATGGAAATTTTAGTAGAAGCGACTGCTTTGTAATCTTTTGAGATGTAATAGTTATGTCCAAATTCTCTAAAACTCTAAACCTAAAAAGATCCTCAATGTGAATTTCTCATATAATTCAATATTAAGTAAGGTTTAAGGCTGGGGCCTTATAGTTGGTATCAAAGGTCGGTTTAGATAACTTTAGAGGTTAGGGTATTCTTTAAGCATAAGTGACATGACCACAATGGTTAGGATTTCAGAAAGAGTCATAGTTTCTAGATAAAGTGAATGAGTTAGTATATCTTAGTGTTTATCTTCTTCTTTATTACATGATGGTTTTGTTGATATACTCACACTGACCTTCTTGATTTTAGTAAATGGATGGATCTAGCAGGCACCAAGGTAACGGTGGATGTGAAGGAAACTGTGATAGTTTTCTGAGCGAGCAACTGAATGATATGGGAGCTGCAACGAGAACGCTTGTGTTTATCCTCAACCAACTATCTGGAGTCATGATTGACCACCTAAACCTTGGTGATTTCTATAAGGCATCATATATGCGAGAAACGAATCCCTACGGAACTACAGGTAATAATCATAAAGGTAAGTGTGTACAAAAAAACTATGTGTCAAAGATGTGGAAAGAAACACCTAGGAAAATGTTTCGAAGGGACAGAAATATGCTATAGTTGTGGAAATGAAGGTTATAAATCAAGAACCTGCCATGGAAAAAGGAAGCATCTAGTTGACTCGAGGAAAGGGAAAGAAGTTATTTCTGAGGGATCAATTAAATGTTTTAAATGTGGTGTGCATGGTCATTATGAAAACACATGTCCTATGAAGAAGTTTCGGGAATGGGATCACCAATATCGTACAAATATTCATTTACCAATACCTAATGCCATTCCGATTGAAGATGAAGAAACTGACAATGACCAATCAAAGGTATGTATTATTTCATGACTATTGTTTTCCTATTTTGGAATCTTAGGATATGATTCATTATTTTGTTTGTAGAAAAGAGGTATTTTGGAATAAGTTGGAAAGGAATGGTTAATGGATCATGAAGAATGTTGAATGAGTAAGATGTCAACATATAAGGGCTTCAAGAGTTATGGTGAAATTCTTAAGAATATTATGTCTCTTTTGATGATGGGGTTACATTAGAAGACTTTTTATATTATGTGTAACCCTGATGTTTAATATATGCAAATTTTATTCAAGGAATAGTTATATTTTCTTTTGTGGACATAGTTATAATGAACAATTTGGGTTTATATGATCCTTACTTTTGAGGTAATTATGGGTTACTATATGTTATGATTCAACTGAAAGGCATTAGATAAAATTGAGGTTAAATTATGTTATGGTTATTTTTTATGAGTTTATTATATTTTTTGGGGAATTATTTGAGAATTATATAGTTTTGGAAAAAGGACAACACGCAGACCATGTGACTACCCGTCGCGTCGGACAAAGCTGCGGGAATAGAACCCACAACCAAAGTGTGACTGGTATTTATCGCCTACCACTGGAATAAGTGAAGTCCCTAGTTAGTTTGACTGATTATTTTTAGTTACATGATTTTCTGAATTAAGAGTAAGTTGATTTTGGGTTATTTATGAAAATTATTAACCTATCATGGAGGATATGTGATTAGGTTAATTACTTTTCAATATGAGACTTTAGGAGAAACTGATGTTGTTTGGAGATAAATGTTATGATTTAACTTGGAAGACTAGTTCACTAAATCCTTCAAATACTTGGGATTCAATCTTAGATTGGTTTACATTGACTAATTTTATGGACAAATTGTTTATCGGATGGTCCTCGTTGAACATTGGGTTTTGTTAGACAAATTTTGGAGATTAAGCATAGATTTTTTTTAGGGTTATCCTTTTCTGGATTATCTGATATTGTACTAACATTTTTGTTTATGGTTTTGGTTAAATCCTAAAGACATGGGAAGTATATAGTTCTCTTTGGTGGATTAGGTGATTCTCTAAAAGTTGATTATAGTACTCTTAATATGAACAAGTCTTCTTAAATACTCGACTTTTGGAGAAAATATGAGTTTGTGTAAGGAATCTAATAAAAGTTTAAAGTCAACATGATAAGTGATTATGTTTCCTTATGAATAAATTCCTCAATAAAAAATAACTTAAAAAAATGTTGTCTATTAACTTTTCCTACTGGGGAATCAAATATTGTTTAACCCATCACAAGTTTGTGATTTTCTTATGGTTAACTTTCTCCTAGACATGTTTACTATCACTATCCCTCAGGAACAGGAACCTTTGCTTTTTCTTCCATTTCCATGTTTTCCTACACGGAATCCTATTATGGGTTAACTCAGGTGACCTCTGTACTTATCTTTCTTTATTTTAAAGTGATTGTTTTACCGACTCTTGTTCCGATGTGCGACTTTCAAGGATGTTTCCAAGCTCAATTTTAAAATTGCGAGGACGCAATTCCCAAAATGGGGGAAGGATGTAACACCCCAGGTAAATAAAGAATATGAAAATTTCATATTTATCCATATTTGTTAATAAAATATTAATATGACATTAAAAGGGATGCTATGCTCGATGGCGTACCCAACACGCAACAACGAGTTTCTTGGGAATCTTACGTTGCACTCTAATAATAAAATAATATTATTTTAAATGGTAGTTAACGCCTAGATGTTGTGATGGCGGGAATGAATAGAACTAACTAAAAAATTATTATATATGTTTGTCAAATATTTTTACTTTTTACAATAAATGTTAGAGGATTAAAAATGCGAATGAATCCAATTTTAAGCATAATCATTTTAATATTCTTTAAAAGGTCGATTAACCGCCTTTTGATGGTGAACCTCTTTTGAATCAAAATTTTTACAATAGTATGTTCTATATTTGAGAATATAAAAATCTTCTTTACAATCGGGACATCAAAATTTACTTTGTGTAAATTTTTGGTATTTTTTCAAAAAAGTTCAATTTTTAATGAATAGTGAAAACTGTTGTATTTTAATTCAAACCCTCTTTTTAATCTAATTTATTTATATGATTAGA
Organism: Viscum album; assembly: GCA_963277665.1. Lineage (NCBI taxonomy): Eukaryota > Viridiplantae > Streptophyta > Magnoliopsida > Santalales > Viscaceae > Viscum > Viscum album. Next base: position 52,703,959 of record OY728140.1, on the reverse strand, counting down.
TTATCTTTTGAATTGGTTTTAAAGTTAAATTATGATATATTTTTACCATCTAATCTAGTTGTGGTCTTTGGAATTAATTTCACTTTGAAATCGGACTTAAACTAGTGTCCATCTTTTGATACATTTTGTTTCATAAAAACTAGCTATTTGTTTTGACAGCGGGAATTAATTATTAAATTAATTAAATCAACTTATGTGTTTTGAATTTTGTAAAATAGACATCATTTTTGAATTCGGAATATCAAATATAGCTTAGGGTTAATTTTTGGTAATTTTATGAAAAACCTCAATTTTTTATGAATATTGAAACCACTAAGTGGTACTTATAAAAACCGATTTTTACGTTTAAATGAAATTTTGTCATCTTTGTGTTTTTAATTTCAATAATCCGACATACATGGCTGTCATTAAGAACTAAAATGTGGTTCAATGGGATAAAAATAATTTTTTTGGTGAACAGTAACTTATTAAGTTTTTAATCGCGATTAGAGGTAATTAGTGTAGTTTAAGGTAAGAATAATGTTTTAATAAAGTGAAATGACCTATAAACATGTACTAACCTTATTGGATGTGTCATGGCAGACCAAGAAAATCCATGGGTCAACTTGGGGACCCCATGGATCCACTTTGGTTGGAAAAAGACATAAATACCTTTTTATTTACTGTTAAAGTAAAAATGACACAAAATGAGATGTTTTACTAAAACAATTTTTACATGGGGTTATACAAGTCATATTTTTTACTATAAATTGTCATTGTAAAGATAAAAATATTTCCTACATCATAGTCGTTTTTTTATAATTGTTATATATTAAATAAATTAAATTATTTATGACATCATGATGATGCAGCGATGACCTCATTATTAACGATTTAAATAAAATGGAAAGATAATGTAATATCTAAGCCCTAAACATGTATAAAACCTATTGGAGAAGTGGATTTCGAACCCTTATCACCTTATCCTAGAAATAAATCAATGTGAGACCTTTAAAATACGAATCTCTTTTGAAAATAAAGTAACATTTTGTAACTTTACAAGAGTGCCCCTCCTCTCCTCTTATAAAAGCCCCCCACCTCTACCTCCTTACCCACACTCCCAAATCCTTTGTCTCGTCCAAACTCTGCCCATTTTGTCTCTCCCTTTCCCTATCTTACTCCTTGAAGCCTCACTTTGGGTAGAAGTCTTCCCAAGGAAGCCTTTGAGCTCAAACCAAAGAGAGTTACCCGATTTTAAGGTAATGTCTTCACTTGAGTCCTTTTGTTTTATTTTTCCTCTACAACCCCCTAAACTCTTTTTATTAATTTCTTTTGTAACAAATACAGTATATTCAATATAATAGTATGTTTTTATAAAAATTATTCGAGCTACACTTACACACACCTACATCTAATGGATAATGAACATACTGTTTCCGTGGAAGGCGAATTTCTACCTCACGAAACGATGATTGTTCAACACTCATATAACACCTTCAAAGGTCGCCATTAAGATGTCACTATATTTATATATGATATATAATATGTTAATGTTCTACTTAAGATTCTGTATTTTTCATCTATGGCATACTTTTATGGTTTTCATTATGGGTAAATGCAATATCTTTATTTAAGGAAGTGCGGACTGCCGCCCCCTCAAAGTGATGTGGTTCGTTAATTCCATATGTGGGATGTATAAAGGATGGATTTAAAGTTATTATATATGATGTTATACTGGAATTATAATATACCTCTATATCATTATTATTTCTTTCCATTAATGTATGAGAAAGAAATGAAAGTAGCGTTCATGCGTACGTACGACTTACCGTCTCCATGAACGGTGCATTTCATTTCTTACCTCTAAATGATTATGTAATATTATAAATACATGTATATTCTAGATATATATGATATATATGATATCCTAATCATGAATATCATTTTGGATATAATGAACCATTGACCACACGAACAACATGTAATTGTAAGAAGTCCACTTTTGACTTAAGAACCAAATATCGACAAAACAAAAATTATTAACTTAAATGATTAAATAAAGTTTATAACATGTCAATAATTGATATAAAAGGAATAATGAACTTGAAAAAGGTTCTTAAGTAGGTAGAAATTGACTCAAATTTATTATTCAGGATGTTAAAGAATGATCGAGTCAAGTCGGACCCGAGGTAAGGGATCATACTCCTCTCTTTCTTTTTAAGTACGCTCTTTATGTCATTCCTTTTAAAGCTCATCTTTCTTGTTATTGGGATGTTCTTTTATATTAATCTTACTGTAATTTTTATTGTTCATATGATGAGAGACCCTATTTTCTTCCATCAATCCATTTTGGAAGTTTTATGTGGTGTCGTTAGGCTGTCGAGTTTTTGTATGGGAATTTTCAACTCACTTTTATTCCAGTGAGATTTATGCTACATCTCCCACAATTTCCATTGAGTGGTGTATGTACTTCCAATTATTCTACTATTTGTGTAATATAATTTCGTTTATGAGTATTTACATCAGTGATGTATTGACCTTCTTTCATGGGGTGTATGTTTCGAAAGATATCCAAGTCGATAAGGGAACCTTTCACCCTCCCCTTTTTAAAAGACTTCTTTTGTTGGGTCTTTTAATTCACAAATTGTTATGTTGGGATATGTTCTCATATATCCTTATTGATGTAAATTTTAAGTGATGAGATACTTTGTTTTATCTCTCATAAACTCTTTTTCTGAATTTTGAAGTGACGCCGTTAGGCTGTAAAATTTTTACATGGGAACTTTTTAACCCAAATTTAATTCTTTGGGATAAACTTGTACTCCTTGAATATGTCGTTCTATGAATATGTGTGAATAACCTTTGATTTTTTTACACTTAATATCCACTTATATTTGGTGTATTCGTTTGTCACACATAATTATGTAATTGTTTTATCCTTAAACCAAGGATACTGTCTTTGTAAGGGTCTTCGTCTCAATCTCCATTCATTGAGGCATATTTTGTTTTATACACAACCTTCTTTTATACGGTGTATAAACCCCTTTGACTTTTACATTTATTCAAAAGGAATCTTTTTTCTACGAAGCATTTTACTAAACGACAAAAAAGAATGTTTCTTTTACGTACGCGGTGACAACGACCTTTTTCGCCGCCGCGAGTATTATTTGATCTTTAGCTTCCTCAACAAGCCGTAATGTGTTTAAAATAAAATAAATACCATATACTTTATTTTTGTATTTTTGTATTGAAAATGGTTTTGATAAAGGATTATATTATGTCAATATATTTAAATGATATATTTTGATTGAAATGTTGAAATGTTATCATTCCTTTATGTTGGTTTTATGTGTTATAATTTTATAATGGTACATGGACATTTTACGGGTGGTTACGTGATAAACCATATGACGGGTGGTTCCGTGAATACCAGGATGGGTGGTTACGTTATAACCTACAATGCATTGGGTATAGAAGTCGGCCGTATCGCTATTCCATTAAGTATGTATGGAAGTTGGCCGAATGGATATTCCATTAAGTGATATGTGTGGAAGTCGACCTTATGGTTATTCCACTTAAGTATGTTTATGTCCCAAGTTACCTTTATATGTTATGTGATCTTTATATGGGTTTTATGGTAATCTTTTGGTTATATAAGGGTAAGTAATGAACTTTTATTCAGTGAAGAGTTTTTACTACTTCGAAAAGGTGAAAAGTATTACTTTGATAAAGTATACATGGTTTACTTGTTTTTTTGAAAAACTAACAGTTTTCATTCTTTGTGTATCCCTTACTGAGCTTTTTATGCTCATCCCATGTTTTTGAAATGTTTTTTCACAGGACTTAGCATGGAATAGGGTCAAGGATGGGTTCAAGGGAAAGTCATGCTACCTAAAACATGGAGCTAGACATGTTTCTTTTTAAGAGTTTTTATGTTATGGAAATTTTAGTAGAATCGACTGCTTTGTAATCTTTTGAGATGCAATAGTTATGTCCTAATTCTCTAAAACTATAAACCTGAAAAGATCCTCAATGTGAATTACTCATTTAATTCAATATTAATTACAGTTTAAGGCTGGGGCCTTATTGATAGAGTTTCTGATCACTAGAATGCTATGTTAGACCGCCCCTTAAGTGCACATTATACACTTCACTAAGTCTCGATCATAATCATTAAATAATTTGGAATGAAATCCAAGACCAACATGGCGGGATTCCAAAAACACCTGATCCCTTTGGAAAACCATCATGAGAATTGGGATGATTTTGATTCCTTTAACACCCATGTTACTCTTCTCTGAGGATGACCTAAGAATGTAATCAATATCCCAAGGATCAAAGATTCCACGGAACTGAACTGGTTCATTGTATCATTAAGTAACTCAACGAGCATCACATATATAATTGAACACTACCCTATTATTTTGAAATAAAGATGAAGAACCCTTGATACTTTCCATAGGTTGTCAGCCATATGAATACTTGTATCAAGTGGTCCATTCAATAGATTTTACCTAGAGTTGTAGTGCCTCGTTGGACCATTTTCCTAGTTGACGATGTTCCAAGTCATCTATCACTAAAGAATAAGAAAGGTTAACATGACCTATTAAGTGGCTGACCATGCCCTATGAATGTCTAACCTACTTGAAATGGGTATTACCTGATTCTCATGTCAGTAACAAAGGTCAAGGATACCATGCATACCCATCCAAAAAATGGTGTCATTTAGAAACTAAAAGTCCTAATAGAGACAACGACACCAAAAAAATATCTCAATAAAAAAATCATTGTATTTATAATGTTATACACGATCTGAGGGTGTTACCAACCTAAGGCTAGCCATTTACAAAATCATAAGCATTGGCCCTATCAATAGGGTATATGCCTATCATTTAATACCTTTATAAATAGGTGAAGGCCTATGGAAAATTCTCACATTTCCATTCCAAGGAAACTAAAATAGATATTTAAACTACCCGTACATGTGGGTTTAAACTATGGATTCCACCTAATATTAAATTTTATGTTATTACATTAATTCACATTAAATATTTAAATATTCAAAAGTTTTAAAATACAACATGAAGTTCCAAATATAAAACAAAAACACATTGTAAAAGATAATGAAACATGTGAGGGTCCCATTAAACCAATCCAAGTTCATAAAAATACAACCCAATAGTAGTGTTTTAATTATTAAAGTTTTAAAATACCCGTATAAGGTTATCTCAGAAGAAACCTTCCCTAACTAACATACTTGTGTCCAATTGTGCATTTAGGGAGGTAATCATATGGATTGTCATGCACATGAGATAGAGTCAGAAGTTACTATAGAGGTAACCAATTCATTTCAGATAAAAATATATGACTTTCACATTTATAACCACTTTAAAATAATTCATTGTCATATTTAATGGTTTCATTTGTTGAGTTTTCATCTTCTTAATCTATAAATCTCCCATACACATTATAGATTGAATATTAACAACAATTTAATCAAAACCAATTCACTTTAAAATTTGTACATTAATAGAATTTATATTTTAACAATGGTCTATATATTTATATGAAAAGATCAAAATATAGTTTGAATATACGGTTTACCTTTCCCAAATTCATAAGGCACCTATAAACCATAAAAATGATGACTAGAACCTGTTTAATCGCAACCAATAAGTTTCATCCCATGAAACCAATTATATATAAAAATAATTTATAGACATGTTATCACAAACAATAAACATAGAGGATCATGCTAATATGAACTAAATCATGAGAACTAGGTAATAAAGGCTAAATAATCAGGCAGTATGGCATATAATTACCTAATCATGGAAGCTGATTAGCATGATAAATAAATCATCCAATCATTCTATATGAATAGGAATGATAAATAAATACCTAAATATGTAAAAACTAAGAATATCACTAAAATAAAAAACATGGTATATAACAACTAGGCTAATGAACACACAATTCACATCATGAAAATTAGCAGATAGTCTACAAATGTAACTACATGGCATGGCATATTCATGACATGTGAAAATCTATGTGCATATAATGATGCATGTAATGCTAATTATTTTCTATAAGGGTCCAAGGGAAAAATACCATAAATTTCATAAATAAATAATTAGTGGAAATTACACCATTTACTCAAGGTGAAATCCTAATAAACTATGATAGAGAATCGCATGAACAACTATCCTAGTCCTGGCCACATGGAATTTCTCTAATGGGTGGGGTAATAACATCTAGAAACAACTATTGAAGATGATCCAAAAAAGATACTAGTATTAATTCAAATATCCCAAAAAGTAATAAAAAGGACAAATAATTATATGATACCACTTGGTAACAACCCGAACCGATTGACCATTAGATATAGTAGTCAGACTAGTCACCACGTGTCCTCAAGTGTGCCGCCTTTTATACCATAGGCCTCCAACTAGAAGCGAGGGTTTAATGTGGTGACATTTGGAAGACTATACCCTATTAGTACAGTTCCATATCAGAAAAATAATAATAAAAAACAATTGAATCAGTGATAAATGAAAGTCAGAGATGTGGAATTATAATAACAACTAAATATAAATAGCGAATGCCAATATGGAAAAATTCATTCATGTCTAGATGGTGAAACATAAAATAAAATAGTAGAAAACAAGATATAGTGAAATACATGTATAAAGAAATAAATGAAATCTTAGGGGATAACTCCACGATCATCTTGAGCTCCTAATCAATCCCTTGCTCAAACTCTGAAGTACAAGCATAACATCACAAGCAATAATTCATGGTCCTACAAACATGAGATATACTCAGTTTAATGGAGACCCGAGAAGGGTGTGAGATAAAATCCCTGTAGGCCACCACTGATGGTTTCTATAGCTAAATCTAGTCTGTGAATATAAGGTATTGTAGTTTATAGATAAAAATAAATATTAGAAATTTCTTAAATAAATAAATACTAGTTAGATCATGTTCCAAAAATACACCAGGTCGACTCTACCAAGTTTCGCTCATGGCCATAATAAATTTCTAATCAGTAACTATATATATAATAATATATATATATAGTATAGCTATGTATTTCATCAACCTATAAGGACCATTTACATATTGATATAAGTTTTCATATACCTAGAATACTAGGTACTGGCTCAACCGGGGCATAACTCATTCATCCATAACTAATTGGAATGAGCCTATAAGATCCAAAAAAAGGGTATATGACCTACATATCATAATGAGTGGGAGTCTTCAAGATCATAACATGATAAGGTGAGTGTTCCATCATTCCAACACTCAGGAAAGGGGCATGGTGCATCATTAAAACCATCGAAATAGTATCAATGGTGTTAGATGTCATGTTCAACACCCTATTTAAGGGAGCGTGATGCTGGCATGCTTAATAGAACCCTTACTATTATTCCAAAACCTATATCAAGGTGTAATAATAATAATAATAATAATAATAATAATAATAATAATAATAATAATAATAATAATAATAACGATAATAATAATAATCAAGAGGAATTACCTCTCCTGTATTATACTTAACAATCCCAAATATAATCAAGGCCTCACAGTTCATCTAAAAACATATTCTAAAGCATGCAATGGTTAGCGTGGCATTACCAACCTTCATATTAATTCATTCAAGAAAAAACACCATCATGAACAAATCATTTCATTTAATACATGCCATTTATAGGTTTCTAGATTTCCCTGAGAGAGAAGGCTGAATCGGGGTGTCAACTTTTTCTTCTAAAGTGAAAGATCTTATTCCCACATTAGTAAGAACCTATTAGACATGTATTATGGGAAGGACAAAAAAAACCCATGGAAAGAGTCAACACAAAAAAATTCTTAGCTCACCACTATGGGATAGTTCAAGAAGCATACACTTACAATGTTTCAGTCATACATAAATCCACTAATCTTCACTAGTTGTGGAATACAACAGTTCATACTCTTTTATTATTTTATAGTACACTACCTTTACAAGGTTTTAGGGATAGCACACTACATCCCTCTGAACACCTCCATTGACTCCCCATAGTTCACTACCATAGTTGAAGTATTACACATTTTATTGACATGAAGATCTTTTAAATTAATTAAAATTGATGTCTTTGTTTCTTTCTTTAATGATAGTCTTCTTCCATCGATGTCTGAAATTGATGCAAATGAATTAAATAATCCAAGAAACCAGATATTAAAAAATTGATATAATCTAATCACATCACATGTGTGTAAAACCTCTTCTTGTGCTCAATTTTTTGGAATGTCGTGAAATATTTATTTGACTCAACCCTTACCTTTTTCTCAACTACACCACAATATTCACTTCATCCTAATAGACTCAAGTAACATTCTGCACATATGATTTTATGTGTGTAAGTATTTTGTGTGCAACTATTTCTCATAATAGAGACATTGGATAGTTTTTGAAAAAACTTATAAATCTTGCATGGGGGTAGTGTCATATTTATATGTCTTGATAACCCTGCATGCTAGTTTCACTCTGAGTTCCAAAAACCATTTTTTATGATGCATTAGGCACATAACTCTTTTTATGAAACGTCATCTTTCATTAACATATAAATATTTATTTTGCTTTTTTCTTTTACCATATTTTTAAGTGATAATCCTAAAATAGTCCTTGCATGAAACTTTACAAACCAAATTCAATATTGATCACAACCTCCTTTTCCGAAAACACCTTTCTCTTTTCTCTATTTTTTAGAACAAAAAATTTGGAACACTGTGAAAAAAGGCCACCATCATCACTGTTGTAATCCTATACTGTATGATCACTTGGCTTGAAAACTCTTTTATCAACCTAATTTAGATTTATATTAAACACAAACTAAAAACCAGTACCATCATAGAACATCAGTGGTTCCAAAAATCTCCCCCGCTAGATTTGTTGGAAAACTTTAAATAAATTAAATAAATCACTAGTCACTATCAAAACCAAATATGAAAGAAAAAAACTCAACTGACACTCTAAGTATATGCGAGAAATAATAAATGTAGAAAATAGGAGGGGAAACATGAATTTGGTTCTTGTTGTATAATTTTCCATGCTAATATCAAATTGGATCCTCATAATGCTGAATTGTTTTCTCCACTATCATTCTCCCCATTTCAAATTTCAATATTTAACTCATTAAATTTATACATTATCCACCTTTGGAAATAAACTCAATGAAAATGATGTTTACTTGTAGAGATTAATAACTCATTCCCCATGGATCGAATCTCCCCCATAAACCTGCATCACATCCAAAAACATATTAAAAATTATAAATCAACTAGGGATAGGGGATCATATATAACATCTTCAGGCATTGGAATGTGGATGAACACTAAGGTTCAAATAATTTTTTTCAAACAAATTTTCTTCCAACATATTTGTTATAATGTTAACCACTTGATCATCAGTTCTGATATGATCCATTTTAATCATTCCTTTTTTCAACTCCTCTCTTGATAAAGAGATATATGATTTCAATATGTTTTATATGATAATTATGAAGATGATTCCTAGTAAGATCAATTTTTCTCTTGTTATAACAGTGAATCACGATTGGTTGTTTCAACTCATCACCAATATTAATCAATTATTGTTTCTTTAACAATAGTTGCATGAAAGCCTTTGTAGTAGAGATATAATCTAATTCGGTAGTATTAAGCGAAGTAAATTCCTATTTCCTACTCAACTATCCTACACATTTCATGCCAATAAAGAATGATCTACCACTTGTGGACTTTCTATATATTACATTTGAAGCCTAAAAAATATTACAAATTCTGATATTTCATTATATTTTCATGTAGAAAAGTATAATCCATAATTGTGAGTGCCTTGAATTTAGCTCATGATTAATTTTACTACCATTAAAAGTTCTTCCATCAGATTACTCTAAAATCGGGCTGTTAAGCATGTTTCAAAGAAAAGAGTTGGCCACATCGCAATCAAGTATAATTAGATTTCAATTATTCTTCTATACATTGTGGGATCGAAATATGTCTCATCCTCATGCATTCCCAGTTCTTTTTCAATAGTAATTGGAGTCAATATTGGTTTGGAGTCATGCATATTGAATTTCTTCAGCAACTCTTCTCCATACATTTCCTAAGAAATAAATCTGTAGTATTTTTTCTAAATAACTCGAAGCCCTAATAAGTATGTGATTTCACCAATCATAGGCATTTCAAATTATGATTTCTTGGGATTGGAAAATTCATCCCATGATCCCTGGCCACTTCAACTGAATATAAAATCATCTAAACACACCAGTACCATGAACTGATCTTTCTAAGAATTATTTAAATATATATTGTGATCCATTCATCCTATTTTAAGTTATAGCTTCTTTAGATACGAATCTAGTCGAGGGTACCATTCTAGTGGTTCCTAAATCAGACCATAGAGAACCTTCTTCAATTTTCAAAAAATCATTTCATCACATCACAGTAGAAAAACCAATGGTTGTTCAATATAGACTTGATATTCAAGAACACTATTTAAGAAAGTTGTTTTGACATCCATTTTATACACTTTTACCCCAATTGAATTTCAAAGGAAATAAAGAGCATGATGGACTCCTGTCTAGCTACCAGAGAAAATGATTATTTGAAATAAATTCCATTAATCTATACTTAGACTTTAAAAACTAGGCATTACTTGATTTTGATCACATTTCCATTCTCATAGAATTTGTTTTTGAAGATCCATTTATTTCTAATCACGTTGTGATTTTTAGGTTTATTAACAAGATCTCATGTCTGGTTCATTTTAATCCGATCATGTTCATTAATCATGGATTTATCCCAAGATTCATCCTTCAATTTTTTTTAAATGAGATAGGTTCCTAAATTTATAGGAAGGTAGATTATGCATCATTAATCATTCTAATTGTCTATGTGGGTGTTTTATAGTTCCCAATGATGTTTGGTTGATAAATTTTTCCTCTTCAATTTCCCTTGTGAGAGTCAGAAGAATTTTATTCATCTATGGTTTCCTCTTCTGATTCATATTCTAAATGAACATCATTATGGGGTTATTGATTGTTTTCCATTCCTTCCTCTACTTCTATATTTGGATATGTTCCATGTCCACATTCTTCCTTATCTTCTATCAAATCAGCATAAGAGTTTATTAGGGGATTTTTGGGTTCCTCTTCAATAATCTTTACATCACTTCTTTCAAAAAATTTCCCAACATGATTATTAAAACATTTTTAGGATTTTATATTCATTTAATATATAGTAAATATTGTATCCTATACAACATTCCTATTTCCCTTGATTTAATTCTTTGTTTAGGATGAAACATTTACTTCCAAAAACATGAACATTCTTTAAAGAGGTCTTCCTTCCATGCCACAACTCATATGGTGTTTTTTATCCCATATAAACACCAATTCTATTTTCAGTATACAATACAACATGAACAACCTCTTTATAGTAATTGAGAGAGACATGACACTCAATTAGTATAGCTATGTCTATATTGTTTACTTGTATATTCCTATTCACAAGAAATCCATTCATCTATGGGGTTCTGAAAGTAGCCACCTCATGTTTTATTCTATGTTTCCCCATGTATTTTTCAAATTAAATAGATGTGTATTCTACTCCATTCTTAGATTGCAGATGTTTCATTGTTGGACCTATAACATTCTCAAAAATACGTCAATAACATTTCATGCAATCACAGACATTTATTTTATTATGAATAAGCATTACAAATTCATTCTATTATAATTATAAATAAACCAAATAATACACCACACTCCATATTTTACAACCATATTTATCGGTGCACATATATCTGTGTAGATGAGATCAAGAAGATTTGAGGATCTTTTCTTCTTTGATCGATATGAACTGCAATACATCATTCCTCATATAAAAGAATCATAAGTATTTTACTATTCAAACTTCATATTGGGGATATCTAAGACTATATTTAGCTTAGATATCATTCCCATGTCTTGTTGATTAATGTGACCCAACCTCTGGTGCTACAAGTTGTTCTCTTCTTCAACTGTCCAATAAAAAATGATCTCTTTTTCTATCGACCTGATATAAGATTATATATGTTCTACATTACATCATGAAAAAAGTATTTTCCATATTTTTATAGTGCATCCATTTTTATTTAATGTCACTATAAGTCTTGATTCATAGAGTTTACTCACACTAAGGAGATTGTGACACATACCATCCACATAAATAACTTCAAGTTTCGTAAGATCGTCACATTCTGTTTCGGTACTCCAACTACATTTGATCTTCATATCACCATCATTGTTGACCTGAATATTCAATTAACCATTTTATTTACATTTTTTATTAAATCTAAATTTCTCATCATATGGGATAAGCATCAATTATCATGAATCCAAGGGATTCTATTCCTTATAGCATTGAGAGTGACTTCTTAAAGATTGGATTTCTCACATTTCATCATTTTTTCATTAATTAATAGATTGAGTGGTGGTAAAATATGGCCTTTCAGATCTATATTCCATGTGCATAGGTTAAACATAATCATACTCTTCTTTCAGAGGAGAAAACCTATTTGTAAGTGAAACACCGTCTGGTTGGTGAGTATTTACTTATCATAGAGTTATGTCTGTTTTTTCTTCTGTTCCTCTATATTCAATAAAAATATATATGTCAAAATTTTGAAAAATGAAAAAAATATCCTTAGAAACTATTTCTTCTATAAAATGAAATGATATAATTTTCTCTCCTTTTTGACTTCCTAACTCCTCCCTATTCAAATAGCTCCTTGCCTCTTCACAGTATTACATGGTATGAACCAGATAGACATAAAATTGAAATTTCATAAGAGGAATTGTCTTCTCATTTCTATTTATCCTCATGTAACCTTCCATAGGAAAGGATATTTATTTATGATCAATTTTGTAAACATGAGGATAGTTTTTAGTTATCCTTTCAGTTGTATTTGAGGCCTTCATTTTTAAGCCTTCATGTGACATTGTGATATGTCCAATTTTCAACATACCTTTATTTTGACCCATTTTATTTCCATTGTATGATGATTTATCATCACAACAAATTCCACTATTTCCCATGTATTTGGATATTTTATGATTCAGAAACCTTTCTACTCCATTAAAACCTTGATTTTATCTCTCCCGTGGCTCAGTATAGGAAAATATTTCAAATTATATATTTTTCTTCTGTAGTTTTGAATTTGATTCACTTTCATGTTAACTCATAAGTGTAATAATTTCTTCTTTAAGACCCTCAATATTGTTGGACTTTTTATCCAGTCTGGATATAGGGTAATTGATAACCTTTTCCTATTCTTCAATTATATTCCTAGTTCTACTACATCTTCTATACTATGATATGTTATTGAATTTTCTTTTACAACTTCTTATAGTCAATCAATTTTAGATTCAAGTCGATCAACATATTTTTATGACTCTTCCACAATTACTCTCTACTTTTGGAATCTGTTACTCTGATTCTCATTCTTAACAAGAGCATCCTCATGAAGCAACTTGAGACCAAAACCCGCAATCATTTGATTATATAAAGCATTATCTATTTATGGTTCTAACTTTTCAACTTCATACGTCATAGACACATGGTTTCTAGATTTAAACTCTGGTACTTATTCCTAAAAAATTACTTTTATAATCTTCTTATTTATAGAAAAAAAACATTCTCATTAATTTCGTTCCAAATTTAAATTACCCCTTTTGATGAAATCTGTTTTGAGGCATATGTGAGTTTGTAGATTAACTTTCTTTATCATCAAACTTCCATGAGCACTGATAGGCAATGTTCCAGGATCTACCACAACAAAGTCATTTTTAGGGTAAATTTCCTTCAAATATCTCTATTACTATCTTGAATTTATTTTCAAGGAGTGAAATAATATAATCTTCATCATTAGTTTTATTAATAAAATCTCATAAAATATCTAGTTTTTCATGGATTTTAATTCCATATCAATGCTAACATAACATGTTGCATCCTTTGGTTTGAATCTCATTTCATATTCTACTAAACTACTAAGAAGATCATCCACAGAAGGTTTGGAAAGATCCATTTCCTCAAGGGAGGACACTTTTGGATTTTAAAGAGGCAGAATTATTCCAAATATTTTAATTAAAATGTTAATGAATATAATTTCTTCACAAAGACTACAAATTTATCCTAAAACTTTTGTAATTCAATTGAAAAATGTATTTTCATTTTCATCCGGATGAATCTTTAGATCATCAAACCATTTGTGAAAAAATCAGTATTTCAATCCTTCACTTTGTTATCTCTATTATATATATTTTCCATCTCTCCAAAATAGACTTGGTTGATGTGAATCTTATCACCAACAGATATATTTGATCAGACAGAGCTATAGTGATGGAATTTTGTGCTTTTTCACCATCATCAAGCATTTTCTTATCAGTTTCCGTCATAACAAATCATGTCACACTGATGACCTAAATCCCTTGAGCAGTGGAAAAGAGGACATCCATCCCAAGGATCTCAAATAATATCTCATCTTATTCTTCCATATATAAAAGTTTATTCCATCAAATAGGGGAACTCTTTTACTATTTAATGAACTCTCCATGAAGACAAATAGATTTAATTCCAACAACCTGTAGGATATGATACCACTTATAAGATCGTGGAACACCCTGAAAGGGGTGGGGTGAATCGAGGTGTCAAAGTTTTCTTCTAAGGTAAAATATATTGTTACCCCTTTGGTAGTAACCTGTTAAACCTATATAATGGTAAGGATATGAAAAACAAAAAAATCAAATGAAAATAGAAGACACAAAAAGTTTACCTTGTTCACCACTAAGGGATAGTCTATAGACCACAAACAAATAGTTCTCCATTCATACCTAAATCAACTTATCTTTACTATTTGTGGGATATAGAAGTTTAGAAATATTCACTTTATTCTAGGAACACTACCTTTAGCAAATGTTATGGATAAAACACTGCGTCTCTTAGAAAACTTCCATCGAATCTCTCTAGCTCACTACATTGGGTGAATTATCACTAAATTTATCTACATGAAGCTCTATTCAATATATTTTCATTGAAGTCGTTGAACCAATATAGCACGATACACTACTTGAACTGATTTCCTGAATGAATTCACTTTAAGTCACTGATCAAACAAATCAGATATTCAAAACATGATATAATATCCACCAAAAACTTGTGGGTAACACCTCTTCTTGTAGATAAGTTTTGGGTTTTTCATAAAATATGTATTTTTCTCAACCCTTATCTTTGACACAACTTCACTGTGGGATTATATTGGTCCTGATTGACTCAAGGAACATTTTACTAATATGATTTATTGAGTGTAATTATTCTATGTTCAAATATCTTTCACAGAAGAGACACCAGATTTTCATTGGAAAAAGTTATAATTATTGTATGGGGTAGCCCAATATTTATTGGCTGCAAGAACCCTCAGTGTAAGTTTCACTATGTGTGTGAAAACCCATTTTTTATATAACATTGAGTGTGTAACTCTTTTACACACAATATCATCTTTAATTCACATTTAAATCTTTTGTGTACTTTTCTCCTAAACTATATTTTGATGTGATGGTCCTGAAACATTCCTTGTGAACAACTTTCCAAACCAAATACATTCTTCTACACAACATCCTTTTACAAAAAAAACATTATACATTCTCTATTTTTTAGACATGAAAATGTGGAATAAACTAGGAAACAAGGCCACCTCAATCACTATTGTCATCATGTATAATAAGATCACTTATCTAGCAATCTCCCTGATCAACCCAATGTGGATTGACACCTAACACAAATAAGAAATATTTAATATAAAATAAAATCCTTGGGTATAACAACATTTAACTTATCTATTCATGGAAATTCATTTTAGAAGTCTTAAAGAGGCACTAGAAAGTTCTTTAGTCATGTTGGGAAATTACTCACCTCGACAATTACATTTATAAGTCAGTCCAAGCACTTAATAGGTTCCATCGATTCAAAAAAAATTTATTTAAAATATAGGACATCTATATTTAATAATAATGGAATATTTAGTGTACTAAACATGACCTATATCTAATAATAACATCAAGGAATAATAAATACCAATTCTATAAGGCCAATCATGATTAAAATCACTAATCCGTACTTTTTTTAGAAGACAATTCACATCATCTTAGGGGTTTTATTATTAAACATGAAATTGTTAAAACAAATTCATTTAGATAAACCGATAATTAAATCCATGATTCATCAATCAATTCACCAAAATGATTCATTTTAGGAAGCTAGCCACCATGGAATAACAATTATAAGGTTCAACACAGAACTGGGGAGTAGGTATTATAAAATGGAAATTTCATACAAGGGTCAATTCCATTTATAACCTATGGTAAACAATGAAAATAAACTCCAAGAATTAAATTAATTAACTGAGAAGGGGAAATTCAAGCTAGAACACCCAATGGGTGTCCCTATTTGAGGTTAGAGTCCTCTATTTACATTACATTAATCAATAAGTGTATAATAATTTGTGTGTAATGATTTAAAAAATGAAATCAAATTTTTGGATACACATGGAAAAGGATGGAATGAGACACAATGGAAATATTTATAGAAAAATAGAAATATGTGGAAATAGATATAGAACACCTATATTGTAATTATGATTCTCAACATGTCCAATATCGAGGATTGATTCGGTCTAGTTTGTAATAAATCGAAGAAACAAACATTCATTCTAAAAATAGGGTGAATGAGGTCATACCAAAATAGTACAACTTATCATATGAGAAACATAATAAGGAAGAAAGGGGAATCTAAAGATTACTTAGGTAGATCTAATGTGTCTAATTACGTTTGATTTAGATTTTGGATGATGGAGGTATCAAGATCCCTTGGTCGAAGAGGAGGAGGAACCCACGACATAAGGGAGGATCCTCACACAATTGGAAAATTAAAAAAGGTGGAAGAAAGTATTTAAAACTCCATTAGGGAAAACTGGACATTTCACCCTCAAAAATAGGTCACACCATTTGGTCACATGGTTGTCCAAACCATGCACGAACCGTAAGGCTCACACTGCATAGGAACCCTAACATGGTATGGTTGTCCTACAAAATTTTCCTTAAAAATGTGCCAACCATCCATTGAGTAGTGCACACACTATCCCAAAGGAACTAAGTGTGTGGACTAGGTACAAGGTTTTGGAAACCATTCCTATTCCATGCACACCCCTCTGCTAAAAACTATAGATCCTTACACAATTTCCTCTCGAGAGCCTCATAGTTTTAGTCAAACTGTAGACGTCTTCCAGCTTTTCTCATTTTAGAGTTTATGGTGTCTGATGATCCTGAAACTCTACCGAACACACGGGGAATCTCTAAGGGATTTTGCAAATTCTAAAAAATATATTTTAGTGATATAAATCTCAAAATTTTGTTTGAAAGCTCTATTCAAATAATGAAACATCTTCTAAACACTAAAATTCAAATTCCCTTGGAATTCTACATCTTCTTAAGGCACTGGTCATTACAAGGAATATATTAAAAATTCCAAAATTTTGATTATCCGAATGTAATCTAGAATTTATGGAACAAATATTGAATAAATTCATGTGTCAACATTTTGGAATCAAGATATTTATTCTGGAATATGTGATTTTTATGGATATCATAGGCAATATGATGGATTTGGTAACATGTAATTTTTTTTGGTTTGATTTATAATATCTCAATGGGATTATAATATTTTAGAGAAAAACATTTAGAGGGATTCAATCTACTAAAATAAGGATAATTCCAAAGAAACCTAAAAAATACGAACTAAAGGTTGGGAATAAATTTTATTTATTGGATGAATTTTGTGGAATATTTAAACATCTATATTTCCTTTTTGAGGATTGTCTAACCATTATAATGTCTTAAATGAGTATGAATGATAATAATTATAAGTCTTAGAATAAGAAGGAAAAAGGAAAGGAAAAAGGATTTTGTAACAAAATATGTACGTAAGTCATCAAAATGGGAATATCCATTGATTCTAGATAGTGGAAGTTTTCACACATGATATGATGTTTAAAACTATTAATAGATATTTAAAAATAAAAGGAAGGTTTATTGACCACTAGAAATGATGGGTTACTCAAAATGAAAGTAGTTAGTTCAAAAGTGATTGAAAAATAGAAGTTGAAGTCCAAGTATGCTTTTATATATTGATGGGATAAAACAAAATCTATTAACTTTTTACCTATTATGTGGTGATGTTATTAATTTATTCTTCCGGAATTAGTAAATAGTTTAAATTATGTACATGTATTGGAAAGAGTAAATCAAACACGAGGAAACATTTTTCAGGTTAGAGTTTTTAAAAATTAATACTTATTAAGATTTAAAGAAGAAAATAAATTACAGGATCAAATACATGGTCATCTTGGAAAAAATAATACAAGGAATATTACATAAGGAGATAATTTTTATGATGTACCTATTGTAAAAAGTGAGAGAAACTATATTTGATTTATGTGTTAAAATGTGGATATTATTAATTCCTTATAAAATAATGATGAGTTTAAAACATCTAATCCATTGGTTTTTATCCACTGATGACATTTGGGAGCCTATAAGAATTTAATCAACAAATATAGATAAATATATTATTTAATTTATTGATTAATTTACTTATATCACTTTTATTATTTTTATGAATCATAAATATGAATCTATAAAAATGTTCAAGGGTTTAGAAAGTGTTTTGAAAAGGATTTTAGTTTCTACATGATGAATATCCAGATATAATATGATGTAGAATATATTAATGAATTATTATATGCTTATCTGGAGAAGCATTATATTAATCCTGAACATATTTCACCATACACACTTCAAAAAAAAGTTTTCCCAAAAACAACAATAGAAAATTTTGTAAGGATGGATTGAACCATGTTGATGAAGAATGATACTTTTTATATTTATTGATTCATGAATTTGGATCAATAGTTCACATTCAAAACCATTTTTTATATATAAAAAATTCATATATGTCACCTTGAATGATTCATTCTAAGAATTCCCAAATTTTTAAATATTTAAGGGTGTTTTGAAATCCCTATACGGTCAAGTGAAAGGTGAAAATCTTGATAAGTTAGAGAAAAAAAATAAGTTTATGGTATCGTTCTATGTTATCCTACAAATAGAATAAGATACCACTATTAAAAGAAAGAGGCATGTAACATTTTCAGAATAAATGATGTGAAATTACTAGAACATTCAAATAAAGAAAACATAAATCAAGAAGAATGTTCCATAAGTTATGATGAATCTATTTTTATTAACAACAAGGGTGAAGATATAGAAAATAATGTGACTTAATAACAATTATCGGATATTGACGATGATTCAAACATTTAATGAAAATAATAACAACCAATCTCATCTAATAATGGGTTGAAAAATTATGTGAATATCCACAAATCATTATAGAATAAGGAAATAAGGTTAAAATGAGAAAAACATTGTGGACAACAACTCATACCTCACTATTTTCACATGTTTCACGAAGATATGTAAATGAGGTAATAGAGAACCTATATTTGTTTTCTGCTATAAATGGAGAATTATATTAGATTAAGAAGAATGAAAAATTGTAATTGGAACCTAATCTTGAAAATAGTAATGTTATTGGAATGAAGTGGATGTTTGGAAATAAGATGAATGAAAAGGTTGAAGTTATATCAAACAATTAATGACTTTTTTGTAAAGGGTACAAAAATTTTTAAGTAATGGATTTTAATTAGAACATATAACAAGTTTCATACAAGATTCCATTATGTTATTTCTTTATATTATTTCTTATTAGTAATTCAATATATTCCAAATTATTTTAAATTCCACCTTCCTCAATGGTGATATGGAAGAGGAAGTACATATTGTGAAACCTAATGGTTTATTACATGGAAAATATGAAAGTTATGTTTGAATGTTAAAATGGATATATATGGTTTAAAAAGGCCATAATAGTACTATATTGAAATTTAGATATTTTCTTGAAATAGTTGAAGTTCAAGAAAGGATTATTGAGAAAACAAATATACAATAAATATGATAACACTTATTACCATTATTTAGGAATATTTACAATTTTTGCTTGAGATAAAGAAGGTCATCCTAGAATAGTGGTCGTTGGTTCTTACCAGACTTATCTTGGAGAAATGCTGGTGGCCTACCTGTTCAGCTCTCACATAAAGTCAAAGTGATTTTATTGGAAAATAAAAAACATAATTTTAGGTGAAATTTATCCATATTGAAGTGATTTCTTTATAAGTGATTAATTCTCTTAAAATTTTACTTCTTGGAGAAATAATATATTCTTCAGTATTATAAATTTATAATTAGGAAGACCACATCTTTCATTCTTAATAAAAGTATTCTTATTAACATTTAAAAGAGTTTAACAAGGAGTATTTGTGACCAGATCCTACACCAATCATCATTGGATCCAGATTTTCTGATGGTGAGAAAGGAAAAGAATTTGACCCATGGAAATTCTCTAATCTTATTGAAAGATTACTTTATTTGGTAGTTTCAAGGCCTTATACTATATATTATACTGCATTATATACCGAGTATTGAAGTGTACCAAAGGAATCACATTTCTGGGATGGAAAAAGGATTCTCTTATACATTAGAGGTACAATAAAAAATTGAGTATAATATAATAACTTTGGAAATCATAGTCCACATCTATTTATAGATATCGATCAGGATGAAAATATTGATGATTGAAGGGCTACATCATGTGTATTTTTCATTCCGAGTGAATGGTTTGTTTGTAGACACCTAAAAAAGAAAATAACGTCACCTTGAGAATTACTGTATTAGAGTATGTGGCATCAAACCAAGATATAACTTATTATATATTGATGAGGAATCTTTTGGTAGATCTCAAGGTGAAAGTAAATATTCCATTGATCATGGGTTTTGATAATAAACGTGATATAAATTTATCAAGAAATAAAATTAAACATTCAATATCAAAACACAGTAATATAAATTATCATTCTATAAAGTTTATTGTGGATAACAATATTTTAAATCCATAATTTATTCCCACAATGGAGAAAATTACTTATGTGTTCATTAAATCATTTCCTAAGGATGCATTTCAAAGATTTTTGTTAATAATGGGAATTCATCCTTATTCCTCTCAAGGATAAGGAATGGAAAAACCAGAACATCTCACTTGTTCTTTGGATATTTTTCTCAAATTGGTTTAAAGAAATTATAAATTTCACATGTGTTTATCCCTTAAATGTATTCAGAAATGTGGATAAAACAATTTGGGGGTTTAATGTAAAGATATGTGTATTTATTATTTTGGGATATAACTCTTATTCATGGGGGCATATATTTAGAGAAAATTGTTTTAGAACTGGAATTTCAAGAGTTTAACATGTTGGTGTGTGTGTTTTTTGTGATATAAACAATTCTAAATTCTTTTCATGAGTGTGTGTGCATGAATATATTATATAGAGGTTTCAAAGAAATATTTGATAAGTGGAAAACATATTTATTCTAATTTTATATCAAGTAGAACCAAGGGAATAACAAATTTTATTTCTCTATTAGTATAAATCATACAAAGATATGTGAAGAAGTGGATGTATGTTACTATTTTATGGATGACATTTTATTTCTGTTCAATATCTTTTTCCTATTTTGTGTTAGCTCACATAGGATTATAATTATTGAATAATAAATCATATATATATATATATATATATTTAATTTTAAATATATTTATGTTCATTGGTTTCAAACAAAATCCAAAGTGTGAGATTATTGAGCCTAAGAGATTCCAGGTAAAATATTGAGTTCTTTAGAGGTTGTTGAGACCAATGACTACGTTATTGTGATATAGAGTTTTAAGAATTTTTCTCTATCATTTCATATTTTTTCATAGAGAAAAATAATTTAAGAATATTGTGTGGATATAGATAATGCTGTTGTTTTTTTCAATAAATAGTACATTTTGAAACTCACTTAATGTAAGTTTTTAAAGTGATCTGGAGGTTTTTTCTAAGTTTAATGATGTTTGGAACTAATTTAGAAGTCTTCTAGAAGTTGTTAATGGTTGTAAATTTTAGATCTAAATATTTTACAAATCATTTGAGAATATTTAATATGTTATATAAGTTAGAGTTGAAAAAATGAAAATAAAATGATGCATAAGAATATTTGCACCATGTATTCGATGTTCTTTATTGAGGAAAAATAATTCTATTCCCATAATCTTACATATATGTAAAAATATGATTGTTGAAGCTATTCATAATTAAATTTAACAAATATAAGGAATACATGAGATGTTGTGTGGTGGATACTTCATATTTTTTGCATGTGTAAGAATATTGTTCATCCTTTAATCATAAAGTTTGACTAATTAGTGTGTATGATTGATTTTTGGATTGTGAAAACATAAGAAGCTTGAGAATGTGTTATTTTTTTGGTGATTCATACTATATTGAGGCTACATACATAATATTATTGTAAATATTAGTGTAGTTATATAAAAATGGAAACATTCCATTGGGATGATTTTTATTTCCAAACATATTAGTTCTATTCTAACATGTGAAAACATTAATTTCCCACTGTTGATATGAAATAAATTACTCTTAGACAAAATTATGATTTCTGTGAGTTTTTATAGTATGTTTTGAAATATCAAGGAAATTATTTTCGGATAATTATTTATAAAATTTAAATTAGTATTAATATTTTATAAATCATACCTAGATAATGATATTCATTCATGGATTAAACATCACAATGGGGGTTAGTGATTAAATAGGTTATGAAGAAATACAGTTCAATCCATAGAGAAATCAATTGTGTTTTGAAAGAGATAAGAAGTTACAAAAATGATAATTCAATCTACAACATGTAAAATTGTATCTTGATTACATGGAATATATTTTATAGAATAAGAATATGTAATAAGTGTAAGAGAAGTTCTAAAATAGTTGAAAGAATTTATTTATCTATATTTTGAATTTAAAATTTGAATTTTAAAGATGGAAAATCATTGATACTGGTATAGATAATGTTTATATTTCTATGCAAGTATTATATGAGTAAAAATATGATAAAAATAAAAATAAATATATTATCAAATAGTGATAAAAAAAGTAAGGAGAAGATACCTTCTACTACATAAGTAGAAGATGAATGAGAAAGAGAAACAACACATTGAAAACCTGATTGATGTTATATGAAGTTGAAGAAACTACCATTATTTAGAAAACCATTTTTTATATTTGAACCTATGTGGGACTACTTTATTAAGTAAGGATACTTATGTATAATTTTATTTGAAGGATAGACAATACTCATTTCCAATCATAATGATGAAACTAGTGGACTGTAGTATCTCAAGTGAATCCAGATAAAGACAAGGATTAACCTTCTCATTTTTCTATAGTAAAACTTGTAAAAACATATTTTTCATTATATTTTTGAAATTTGATGAGTTTGAAAATGATCATTTTAATCACTTTAACATGTGATAAAGATCATTGTAGGTGGAAACATAAAAATTGTTAAAATCACTGATTCCCCCTTGTAGTGATTTTCCACTAAGCTTGATATCCCTTTCATAGTTGTATATATATTCCATGTAACACATGAAAACTCATATTTTTTACATTAGATGCTAGGATTTTCATGTGCGTAAAAATGCTAATAATTATAGTTAGACATAAATTATATGGTGTTTAGCTGGCTGGACATGTAGTGTGGTAGGTGTTATTAAACATCATGTACATGCTGTGTGATTTTCTTAATGTCACATGGATATAAAGTATTAATAATATTTATCCATATAAATTCTATAACTTCATGATGGGTAATGGTAGTCATACACATTTTTTATTTCACAAACACTACCATCAGTATACCACACATATATGTATAGTGTTTTATGTTGTCATACATACCACATAGACAAAATAGCTTGACCCACATAATTACATGCCATGTATATCATGACAAATTTGTGGGAATACATTCTACATAAGTACATGGTATATAAAAATTAAAATACACCACATGAGTCACATGACATGTTGAGTGATAGTACATTCCATATGAGTATTAAAATATAGAAATGGAGTTAATTGCACTAAAAAGATACATGTTGTGACACATCCATAATACATTCCATGTATATATTCAAATACTATAATTATATTAATATAGAGTCAAAAAGAACATGATGTGTGTCCTTGTCATTACTTGTCTTGTACTTAATCATTTAAAATTAAAATTAAAATTATTTAAAATAATAATATGGAATAAGAATATTATTATATATTAATGTTTGTTTTGATAAAATATCAAGGTAATGGATTAATTAATTAATTAATTTATTAATTTATTAAATATGGTAAATATATCTTAATTGAAATTAATTAGAATAGATGATTGAAAATTGAAATGTGTAGTCATTAAATTTTGTTACTGATCATGATTTTTATAGACCTGTTAATAATTTATTTCATGGGTTTTATGTGATAAATTTATTATTAAATTAAATATAAAAATACGTGAATCATTCCACATTAATTTATTATGTTAATGTTTGCATGTCAAGGTATAAGTTTTTGTATCTCTAAACACCTGGAACCCCTCACATGTGAGTGTGTAAACTTTTTTAAAGGAATGTGCTCATAGTGAGTGGTGACATTTTTGGAATCGAGTCGAGGTAAAACCAACCAAGGAGATACATATAAGAATAGAGAAATGCATCAAATTGAGCTGAGGATTGGCTTAAGGGGATTCTTCCCCATGTTCTATGCTAGTTTAAATCTACTTAATAAACAAAAAAGTAGATAAAAGAACATAGTCATATCATATAAATTTATTTTTATATGTGTTGAATGATTAATTTGAATGATGAAACCCGATCAAATGAAGTAAATAAAATAAAGATCCCACAATGATGAAATACACTTCAATTACATGTAATTTATTTTTTCATACTTGTTTAATTAGTTTTTCAAAATTATTATAATATTAACAAGTATATAAAGAATAAGAAAAATAATATTCACACATATGTTAAGAGAAATCACTCCCAGAAAATATCATGTAATAAAATGACTTTGATCACTTAAGTTAGAATAAAATCACTATTCAAAGTACTTATACAACCCTCAACAAGGTGATTTCAATTATTTGTGAGTTTTAGTGAAAGGATTAGGTTAAATTGACCTAGTTTGCATCATGGAATGATTGTCTTATCTAGAATTGTTGTAACAAACAAGAAAACATTGATGAAATATTATTATTGTATTTTTGGGATAAGGGAGTGCTGTCAACCTATCAAGGAATTTCTAGTTAATGTTGTTAGTATGAAAATCATTAATAATTAACGTTGAATAATTTTTTCAGACCCCCATCGAGATTATTTAAAGATAAATATGGTTCCTTTAAACTATAATATTTTAGTAATATGATATTATGAATCCAAAATGAGGGTTGCTGAGATTTGATAAAATAGTTGGCGAATAAAAAAATTAATTTATTAACTAAAAACGGTAATCAATTTAAATTAATAAATATATTATTTTAATTTATTATATAAAAAATGGAATGAAAAAACATGAGAACACCATGATCAATCTGGATCAATAAAAATTTCCTCACAAATATAATTTTCCAATGGTGGTTCTTTTTCTTGTATGCTGCATTACTATAGAAATATTTATATTATGTGTTGGAATCTCTTATTCATTCTTAACCCCCTCATCAAGATATTTAATTGAAAATGATTCCTATAAAAGATACATGAAGTATGGTTAAAATACCAATAATATTATATTATAATATATTTCTAGATAGATAAAGATAATACCTTAAGATATCAATATATACACTGTGATAAATCACAGCCTATTACTAGAAAAGGTAAAAGATTGGATATAGATAAATGAGATTTTCACTACTCTGTTAATATGACAATTACATGTTGTGTATAGAGATAGTGATATTTAATTCAATATGTATAAGTATATAGATTAATTATAGATGTTTTTATTATATATAGATAATAAATTGTCTCGTAATATCATATTATCATACTTATCACCAAGATTCACCATATTCATTAAGAATTATAGAACAAAAAGTATGGATAATCTATTTAAAAATATTTAGACTCTGATTCACCAATATTATTTGGATTTTTTGGAATATATTTTCTTACCCCTACTAGTGAATGAAGTGAGGGGAAGCTTTAAAATCCCGTGAGAAGTTAAAATTTAATAGTACTTTAATAATTTGAATTGTACTTTTATAATTATTTGGATTAGAAAAAAACTTTAAAACTACCACTAACTAGGTCTAGAAATAACTAAGGAAAAGGGAATCAATCTTCACAAAGTTCTTACAATCATTATGAAAGGACCCTAAATCATTATAGAGAATGAGAGTATCACTAGCATTTCAATTGTTGGAAGTGCATCAGCTACAGAAATACCTTCTCTCCAGGTGTGGATAACATGGGTCCCATGGTTGACAAGAATATTTCATTCCATGATAGGATACAACAACTCCCTTGTGAATCTACCATTTACTTTGGGGAACCCTACTAGCATTGTGGTGTCAAAATCATCTTCATCAATATAGATGTTGTTGAACCTATATAACATGAGGCTGGTGACCAATGATCTAACATCTACTCCTAAAGAAGTCCCCTGATTTTCATAAGTGATGAAGCTATGAAAAACCAATCCCCAATTATTTATATCAATTTGAACCCCTTTCATTACACCCAAAGTTCATTAACCATCAATATTCGATTTAAGCCATACTGTGCATGGATGACACATGATCCATAAATCCATCCTTCTTTAACCAGCTTCCAATGTGTTACATGGGATTGGAAAAGAATCTACATGATGGAGAAGATGACCTTCATTCCATGAGTGTTTCCACCATATCCATCATCACCTTCACCCAGAACTATATTAAGGTATGGGAAACCTTACTGGTATATCATTCCTTATTCATTTCATCCCAAAAATTCTAGCAGACCATCGAGATGGCTGATACCTAAGCTTTTATTTCAAACCATTATATCCAACACCTTAGAACCATCCCTCAAGGAACTTCTACACAGTGTTTCTATAAACCTATATATTCAGTCAATTACTAATGAAGCTCTACAACCTATTGGCTAAATCACCATTGAAGAAAACATTCAATGTTGATTCCTTCTATGGTCAAGCACAACACTGACATTTGGAAGCCAGTTCCACTCCCGTCTTTTTGATGTTTTTATATAAGTGTATTGTGTGATTTGTCACCCACAAACCAAAAAAATCATTATTTATAGTGATATAATTTCACTACAATAGGGATTCCCAGACATATTTCCTAGAGTTAGAGTGAACCGAACATCTGAATTCTCAAACATTGAATTTCTCAAAAGTCACGCTTAAAAAGCTAAAATATCTGGTACATCCACAAGATAGTTTCTATCATATACGATCCTCTGTTCATGATTCATAATACTATTGATAAAATCTAGAAATTTTTTGGTCTCCTCAAAGGATATGATATGGATATGAAACCTTAGAGAAAAACATGGTTTCTCTAGCCAAGTTTTTCTTCAAATAATTTATGTCCCCACTCTGAAAAATCCACCTAGTTTGATCCTTCAACACCTCAAGATGGTATATCATGCAACATGGATGATTAGTCAATATGCTAGTTCTTATTGGATAAATATATCATTATTCTCCATATATGTCTCTTATAAATATCACCCACAAGGATTCCCAATCAATTAATTTCCATGTCATCCTTGACTATAATGCATACATTGTATCTGAAACACTACAGATCCCAATACAACCATACTCAATCTATTTCATTGTTCATTTCCATGAGGCCTAGTGTTAGTGACAACTCTTATTCGTATCCCAAAAAATTATAGACATTATATTCTCTAGATTTACAATCATGCCTTTTGGAGGTTTGATAATAGAAATCACATGAATGTGTATTAGTGTTAATACTCTATTGATGAATCTAATTATTACACCAGATGGGAGAAAATTATTTTTAAAATTACAAATTATATATGTGATATGGCTGATTATCTCATCAATGTAATCCTTATTTACTCTGCTAGATGAGAAAGGGGCTCCAAGGTAAATCATTGGGAGTTTCTACCATTGCATGCTGATTTTATTCTAAATTTAAGTGATATAGATCATTCATGAATTTATTGGATATATACATGATTCATTACATAAGTTTAACCCTATTCCCACATAAGTTTCCATATATAATCATTAGTATTATGATTTATCCAATTTATTTTTTTCCTACTATTTAAAAAAACATATCATCAACGAACATAAGGTGTGATATTAAGCCATTTTCAGACCTACCTCTAAACAACATGATTCTTCCCTTATCCATACATTTCCTAATAATTCATGTAATGGACTCCTGTTCCATAATAAAGATGGTGGGGAAAATGGTTTCCCTTACCTAACAACTCGTACTGATAAGAAGAAGTCAAATCCCCTTCTAATGAGAGAGATAATAATCCATGGGGAAGCATATCATCTGAATCATAAGTCACCAACCCAATCAAGGAATCCCAACTTCCTCAGGACACTCCAATGATAAAGTTTTATTCCAACATATCAGATACCTTGTCCATATCCACCTAGTTAATCATGTTGGATCCAATTTTTTTTTATTTAGGCCCTCCACTATCTCTTTTACAATGCCAATATCTCCCTAAATACTTCCACCACACAGAAAACCATGTTGATATTATGATATTAATTTTTGGATAAATGAGCACAATATTCTATTAATCATATTAGAAAGTATTTTTTTTGAAACTTTAAACAATAATTTTTTCTATAGTCGTTAAAGAAAGTGGTTGAATTGAATTTTGGAATAAGGATCACCTTGGAAGAAGACACTGCCCTAGTTAGCTCACGACCTCTAAATAAATCTTTCACTACCTCTCCCACCTGATCCTTAATAATGTCATAATCCACTAGATAAAAAGAATTTGGAAAGCCATTTGGTCCAAATGCACTTTCCTATTTCAGATTTTACAATACCCCTAGTTTTTATTCATCATTTGGAATAAAAGACAACATCTCATTATTTATCCCCTCCCCTAATCATGAGATGTAACTCAAAAATCATACCTCCTTTATAGATTTTTAATTTCCATGAACAACCCAAACAGTTGGGTCTTCTAAAAGGTTCTCAAAAACTCCAAGGCCAGATTCCCTATTAATTCCATGTCCAATGTGAAAGACCCATATTCAAGATGGAGTTTTATTATTTTAGTGAAAATTTTCTCCTTCATGCATGACTAAAAATATATAATATTCTGATCTCCTTTATTGATCCAAAGGGATTGAGATCTTCCATTGTACATCCCTTCTAACCCTAGAAGTTTTTAATCTATAATTTTTTAATTCTCAACCAAAAATTCAAAAATAATCCTCATTCAAGAAATTTTAAATTCCCACCTCTAGATCGTCAATGTCCCCCTTTAATCCCCCAGACTATGACCCTCCTCCATATGATTTGAATCCCACTCTTTCATGTCCTTTTTGAGACGATTCAACAATTGTACTAGCCCCAAACACATAGAACCCCCCCTTAAGTCACACCCAAGTGCTTCTAAACATATTAAGATATCCATACCTACTATGGAAATTTATTGACTCAATGAAACAGAAAATACTATGATCCTCCTTCTTTATAGTCACCAAAATTGGTGAGTGATCAGCTAGCGATCTGGTGAGGTGCATCACTGAGGCTTTGTTGAATGAGTCCATCACATGAAGATTAGTTAAAACTTGATCAATCCTATACCATATTCTCCTACAACCTTTATGGTAATTGGAAAATGTAAATTTACTCCCACAAAATCTTTTACCCACGATCACCTTGCGTTCCCATAATTTTCTGATCTCTAACAATGATTTCTCTGAGAATACATACCCTCCTCTCTTATTTGAATTATCATTGATTGTGTTTATGTGTCCCCTAATAAAACACAAAAGGGAACTCGGTTGAAACATGGAAGGGTTCCTACATAGAATAGATCTATAATATTCCTCATATTTTGAACAAATAAAGGTAAAAAATATCTCATTACCTCCAGTAACAAATTTCATTGTAATATTACAATCCCAAGAATCCACCCTATCCACTAAGATTCCATTTTTCTAAAAACCTCGATGTATGTGTTTCTTGGATCTACCTGCATAATTTTTTTGAAACTCATTATCATAGGGAAAAAAAGAAATATGATACATACCTTTTTTATTTTAAAGAACAAAAATAATACAAAAAGAAAGGTAATGGGATTTAGATTGAATGAAGTATGACTTTATGAATTCCCCAAGTCCCTAGGCATTCCAAATATGTTGTGGAACCATTGATCTTAATAAAATGTTGCCTTATGGTTGGGGGGGAACTGACTACATGGATGAGATGATGGCCTATGCTTCTATTTTTTTATTTTGATTGTTAGTAGTAAAAATTATCTTCGTGTCTAGTTCATGACACAATGAGACATTAGTTCATGTTTTAAATGAATTTTGTTATGGAATGTCATACATAATTAATAGTTTAATATGAATTAAATCATTAATGTCCACTATTTTCAGGAACCGGTCCAGGTTGACCTACCATGACTCCCAATCTGGATTACCACAAGGCCTTAAGCATGAAACCTAGAACTCCAGAGGCTATTGATAAATGGTGGGTATCAAAAATATATAGTGGGGAGATTATACCCCTAATAAAAGTGTAAGAAAATAAGAAATTATAAAAATATTAAAAAGGATAATCAGCTTAATATGCATAATAAACAACAAAAATAGAATCTATCTATAATAAACTAGAATGTGACATAAAGTTTAACATACACACAGTCATTCTAGAATAGAAAAACTGATCACCCACCAAGTCGATCACATATATAGGATAATTAAACTGAAAAATAAAATATAATAGACTTGACCACCATCCATGAGTCATAACTCAAACCTGGTCTCCATAACTCTCATGATGATTCAGAACAACCCCAAGGATTCACATGAGTGGACATGCTCAATTAAGTAACATTGGGCCTCAACCCTATTCATTTAGCATCATATAACCACCAAAAAATTATTCATAAAGAGTACATGAACACAAAGGTACATGTACATGGGGTGATAAATAAATATTAATATATAGCCCCAATTGGTGAACCTATAATCTTATTTTATATAAAAGTTAATTCACAAGTGATATGTTGAGCCTATTTTAAAACTAATAATAGATGGCATAAATTCATACACAAGGATGTAAAATAAACAACTACAACAAAAAAGGGGTTTAGAAAAATAAAACAACCTTCCATGGGTTTTATATTGATACCAAATCTAATCCTACCCCCACTACAACCTAATCTAATAAAATTTTAGAATGTGGTCGGCCCATCCACATGACATTAGGTGTACCCTCTAGATATACATAGGAGATTTAGGACACTCAATAATGTAATGTGCCTATATTAAAGATCCCATTTAATAACCATATGTGTTTATACTATAATGCGTAGCTCTTCCAAGCTCTAAGACACCAATGGAATGATCAAAATTAATGACAAGAACTATAATAACATTGATGTAACCTATCCAAAGTATTATATCCATTCAAAACTAACTAAATATTTAAAATATATTTGGTTAAAGGATTATTTTATAACCTAGTTCCATAAAGCATTCATGTATGATAGACACACATACCTTACATAGGTAAAAATCCATTGGCCATGGGGAGTAATGTAATTCTTCATAACATCCACAATCTCCCTATGATTAAGACCACATGTCAATAGGGTATGAAAATTCCCATGGGAGTATGAATTTTTATTTAATATACAATTCATAATTTTATTGGAGATTCCAAAAATAATTACGATGTTTTTAGATGGTCTTTGAGGATCATATGTTGGATCTAGTGATTTGGAGTGCCTCAGATGATTCAGGTTAAGTATCAAGAGTTTTAGAGTTCTTAGGTATTAGTTAATGATTTTTTGTACATGATTAATGTGAAACTATTCATGTCACCAAAGATCAATGTATTTTTAGTTCAATTTTTACAGTTCAAGGTTGATGGTCTTGATTAGATCATGGTTTCAATGAAACCATGTAAATTCAAGTTGAAAATATGTGAGGCTGTAGAGGCATTATAGATCCACCCACATAGTTTGGAAAATTGTTCAACAAAACCATGTGAGGAGGGTAATTTGGAGTTATTTCCAACCACACAATTAGAGTATGGTTTGTAAAAACATAAATCCAAATTGTGCAGCCTATTTAATGTTGAATTTTACTTTTTTATCTGTAAATTTATTATGAGAGGATTCCCCCACATTACTTCTTATTTCTTGAGCGTGCAACCCAGCCACCTCTTCCACTCTTCCATGTTGGTTCCCCATAATATTTGGGTGCTTCTAGAATCATTTTCTTTATATTTTCTCTTGTTATCCTCCTTTTTTACCCTCATTTATTTTCTCAAAAATATTTCATAATTTTGGTGTCCTTTCATTAGAGGTTTGGTTTTCGATTACACTAGATCATGGTGGAATCTGATGTTTGATTTGGGGATTCCATATAGCATTGGAAGAGGGCATCTAGACACACTATATTCACCCATTTTCTCAAATAATTCATGAGTTATTTCACCATTATAATTTTTTTTTTTGTTTTTTCTTAAATTAAATTAAAATTACCATTGATTTGGTGATGGATGTTGGGGATTTTTTTCAGTGAAGGACTAAGGATGTGAGATAAAACCATTTGGTGAAATTAGACTTATTTCCAGTGTGATATGACAACCCAATGAGTTATTCATCATTATTCCATGTTTAATTTAAAATAATTAATTAATTATAATTTTTCTAATTAATATATAATAAATTTTTTCTTGATTTAGGGGATCTAATCACTATGATGATATTGGTTGTTTCTAGAAGAGGATGTACGGTGTTGGGTGGGCCTTGGAAGATTCCATATATGCATAGAATTAACTCTGAAGAATTAAATAAAAGGTATGTAATATGAATAGTTTACTTTGAAGTCTTCATGATTCTGATTTATGCTAGTGGTTTTCTATATTTCAATTAAGGTAATCAATGGAAAAGGCCTTGACATTAGACCCGATTAGGCAATGTATATGGACAATAAGATATGGGTAAAGGGTTGGTTGGGAATACCAACCTTGTGAGGCTCTGAGGATTATTATGGTTTTTGGTCCATCTCTTGAGTGATCTCTATGTGACATACCCTATAGAGTAAACAAGGTCATACTATCTTGATAATAATTCAAAAGGATGTAGTATTCCCTGGGAATTGAATATTGACTTAAGATATATATTGAGACCAAGAAATAATTTGAGGGTGCCTCTTCTATGTTTTGACCAAATGGACCATAGTTTTTTCCCATTGACTGACCAACCATGAAAATATTGATATGGATTTGGTAGATATGATAGCGGGTTTCACCTTATATCAACCAAAAACACTTGTAATATTGAAGGGACTATGACTGTGAGAATAATTTTAGGAATTAAACTAACCCTTATCTTGTGTTATACTTCACTTGGTTGTTTTTAAGAAGTTGTTGCATCTAGATATCTTTCCAAGAACCGAGCCTATGGGCCTGATGTAATGATAATAGTATGGTAGGGATTCCAAAAGGTTCTTCTTAGGTTACAAACGTTGGCCTTATGTGATACTAATATGGGAAATCTTAAACTATGATGTCACTATGGATTCCTAATAAAACCTGGGATCTAGATTTTTAGCCATGTATATAATTATTGGGATGCCAAGATTTGAATTTGGGTCAATATAGTACACCCTGAATGTCTTAAGTCCCCAGGTTTCCAAGCTTGTCTTGCATCCCCCTTCATAGGCTTGAGGATTTGTGAGCACTTTTTTATTTTTTTGTGTTGATGTGATTAGTATATTTTCCATAAAATATAACTAGTTGATCATGATGATTTTACCTATTCCTATTTGGGATGTTCAGGATTCTTGGGATCTTTCTATTTATAATGTTGACTTGTTGGATGATTCTTATTCAATTATTTTCTATGATTCCAAGAATAGGCATTGATCCATTATTTATACATGTATTTTGGTGCGATTCCCAAGACACATGGGATATATCCATGGAGCCATTCATGATGGGCTATTTGATGTTTCTACATGAGAATGATGGATTCTAGGGTTACACCAGGATCCCTGTTTTATAATGTTGGCATTATATTATAAAATGAACATAGAAGTCCGGACAATAGATAAAATAGGTTTGGTTGATCGGGGTCGTGGTTCTAAGGATCAACATTGGTATTGTTGGTATATGAGTTGACTGGTCTACAAGACGTGCTCATATACATTAGAAATCAGGCCAAATTTGGTACTGCTAGTTTACATTGTTTATTATTAATGATTTTATTTATTCATATCGAGAGTGCCACAAGAACATATCACTACATATTATTGATAGTATGGAATCATGTAAGTGGGGCCATACTGTATTTTTTACTCACACCCTACTCAGGATTCTCATTCATATGGGTAACCCAATCATATCTCACATTGATATTATAGGCACAAGTTTGGGATGAGGCTCTAAATAACTTGGTCAAGCGGGATGGCTTAGATGAGGTAGTGGATCGAGAGAGGTGATGATCAATGTAGTTATGGAGTTAGTGTATTTTATTTAATTTTCACTTGTATGTATATGTGACTAGCCTAGTGGGTAGTCAAATGTTGGATGGCATGGGTGTTCAGGCCATTATTACATTTCATTTATTATATTTATGGTTTATATTTATTATTTTCACTATTAATTTATTTTTGATGACTGATTTTTATCTATTTTATATTTTACTATGCACTATGAAAGATGGGGAATATCCCCCCAAGGAATCCCCTTATACCTCCAATATTAGTTGAAAACCCCTGGCATTTGGGGAGGTTCACTTTTGACTTTGTGGTGAACTGGACTGAGGGACCGGAAAAGTGGAATATGGACCATAGCATTATAAAGTGCTATGGGAGGATTTTATATTTTATTTTGGTTTTAGGAGTTGGTATATTTGAGACATAGTGATATCTTAGGGATTGTGATGGAATCCAAATTATTTAATCATCAAAAATATTTACGATGGAATTCTATTTAACTATGGTATGAGATTGAAGTTCATGGATTGTTCTCTAATAGTTGTTTCTGATTTCCACCTAGCATGATGCACATAAGGATTGAGATTTTTGGTTTATGGATTATAGAATTTATATATCTACCTAATGAAAAGTTGTTGAACATTATATTTTTCTCTTGGAATGTAGTGTAAAGATGCATCTCATAAATTATATCATGTATGTATCGTTCACATGATATATGCCTACTAGTGTGATCATTTCAATTGACAACTAAGGTCTTGCTGTTTAAATTTTCAAAAAAAGTATAATATGATATTTTAACATTTAAGTACATGGTGTAATTAATATAATATGAGATGAATTCTATATATGTTTTACATTGATGGAAGGTTATGTGGAGCCTATGTAAAGATGATTGGTGCTGACGATGCTGGTGACCCAGTTCATTAGTGTGTGGGATTTAAGAGACCCTATAATGTTATTTTGGTAATATTATTTAAAATTTTCGCAAAAACATATATTGTATTTTCTAATATATATTGTAATTGAATTATACTAATCCAAACCACTTATTATCATTTCCATGGTACGGATTTTCATGGATGATGTAATCGAGTATGGAGGTAGTAACTGATGAGTTCAGGATTCTTGAGAGAGCAGTCCTATATGAGGATGATTAGTGATAATCGGGAAAAAGTGGGTTAATAGTTAGGCATGTGTTGTCGATTTATGTTATGTGGGACCATAGATACGGTGTTTTTCATGTTGATGTTTTGGGTTGAAATGGTATCTACATGGGGTTGATGTGAGTTTTGATGTGAGACCTAGCTGGTTGGGTTGGGTGAGAGTCCAAGAGACATTGAGTTTCAACTTAGTGTTAGTTAGTCGAATCCATAATGTTTATTGAGGGAAACCATATATAGTATTTTAACTTTTTTTGTTTTCTATAGTGTTAAGAAGAAAAATTAGGTTATTTTTTTAGATCGATGTTTGAGTGGTTCTTCGTGGCATGTGATATAATTATGGCGAGACCTTCATTTTCTAAGGATACACAATTAGTGATTTAGTGTTATTAGTGGAATGGAAGTGAAAGAATATTAATGTTCTTGAACTGGAGTTTATATATATGTTTTGAAAATATAATAATCATGGTTTAATTCTTTGTGGCATTATACTGAATACATGTGGTTGGTTATCATGATAGAGACCTGACACTGATAAGATGCCTGATTTTGGAGAGGAGATCCAAGAGAGTTATTGGCTTGGAATTTTAACCTAACATGGAGTATAGAAATATTATTTTGGAACTTTATGACTAATATGAGTTTGAATTGGGTAAAATATAGGGTGGTATATAATTTTACACCCACTACATAAAATAATATATGAATTGTTCTTGTTGTTTGTGTGTGTCACATTGTATATTTTGATATTGTCAATGACTATGTGCGAGATGAGGGATGATGGGGTTGATGAGATACATGAAGTCATTATGAATTGTATATTTTAATGAAATAAATGAGTTCCTTTAGAATAGGGATATTTTTGAAAATATATATGGTTAGGTGGTAAAGGGATCTAGCTCAATAATGTTCATGTATTGATAGTAAGGAGAGATTGTCTTAGAGGTAATGTTATATGTAATATTTCAATCAAACTCATTAATATGGTGCTAGAGGAGCATTATAAGGTGATAAATATGTTTGGGAGATATCTGTTTTCCATTTTAGGGAGTGAACCTCAATAGGACATGAGAGTTTGTTCTGGATTCATGACATCTTGGGAAATTCAATGATGGGGAGTGTGATATCAATCATAGGTGATAGAACCCTTGTGATAATGTGGAATTAAATTATGGGACCATTAATTGGAGGGAAATTTTGGAATTTGGATAGTAATTGGAAAATGGATCTAACTAAATCTATTTTCCTCAGTTAATTCAATGTATGGATTCAGATGTGGCATTAGGTGGAGTTCATGCATGGGTATCAGGCTCAAGATGGTTTGGATGTAACTCGAATGTGGTTAGGATTATAGTGCATTGATTCTCATGGTAAGAATAATGGTGTAAATGAATAATAGATTGTTTATCCATGTAATTTATCTAAAATTTATGTGTTGGATATGGTGTTCATATTTGACCAATTAGAAGATGATTTGGATCTTAAAGGCATTATGATTGGGTGTTTTAGAAACACATTAGTATTAGAGAAAGTGTTTTGAATAAGGGTCATCTAGAGAAGGTACAAGTAGATTTTTTTTGAGTGACATCATATGTTGTGATTTTAAAAACAAATTGGTTGAATTATTTGGGATATCATAAGTTAATCTGTTCATTGTTCCATAACTTTTAGTGAATAACTAGAGTGTTCATGTAATGCTTAGATTAGGGAGGCTCATCCAATTATTTTATAAATGAGAATGAAGAGGATCAACTATATTAGATCAGTGGTTTAACATATATTTTGGAATTTTAGGGTAGATAATACAACTATATTGTCATTTTAATGTGGGTAAAAATTTCTAATAATGGATGATAATGCTAGAGGAACCATAGAATTGGAAATGGTTGTTTTGACCTAAGACCTATAATGGGGAGAAATAGAGGCCCATTGATCAATGATGGGGATATTATGTAATTGATTATCAATATGGATGAGTGTCATGAAGTTACATTTTTTAGTATTATAATTGGTTATCAGTGTTTTCTCATGGTTCTATGGCATTAGTGCAATATTAGTAGATGTACTTTAGAAGCACTTTTGGAAATCTCAGTTGGAATATGACCATTTTATGGAAGATGGAAGACTATAGTAGGTAAATAGATTTGGTTGGATGACCATTGATAATTCATATGTATGGGAAGTGTCATAGTGTGTAGATTTCATGATCCCATGTCCGTACGGGTTTGAAAAATATTGATAGAATTTGAATTTTCATCTATTAGATGGGTCAAATATTTATTAGATATTTTAAGTGAAATTATGAATTTTGGAATATCTTAAACTAATTATTTTAGATTTTTTGAGTATTTGAGGGTATCTAGAGTGATTTATGTTCCTTGAAAACTTTAGGATAAGTTTCAATAGTTTTTTATGTTCCTTACCAGGGTGCATGATTTAGTGTGTATGGTTTTTGATAATCTATATAGCACCCTAAAGACAAAGTAATTAGTAGTTAAATTTTTATAGAACATAGAAATATGGGAAAATTAACTCATAGTTTTAACGAAACTATAACTATTCAAGGGGAAACCATGCGAGGATTCATTTTTGACCGAGGACCACCCACATAGATGGTGCCCGGTATGAAACCCATGCATCCAAATCGTGTGAGGTTGATGGTTTGGTGGTAGTTCTAGCTACATTATTCACTCATAGTTTGTAAGACTATGTGGCCAAAGCATTTAGTACATTATAATATTGATTTTAGTTTTTTACCCAAGTGATATTTTATATGGGGTGCCCTATTTTCCTTCTTAGGTTTGGGTGCATCTGAATGCATTTTCTTCACATCATGGGTAATGATTCTCCTCCATTGAACTACATTATGATTCCCACAAATTTTATCTATTTTGTTTGCCTTAAATTAGTGTTTTCTGAGTTTAATTACACCAAAAAATGGTGGAATCTGATTTTTGAGTAGGGGATTTCATATAGCTTAGGAAGAGGGAGTCCTTAGATTCCATATACATCCAATTTCTCATTGAACAAATAAGGTACATCACTATTATTAGTTTTATTATATTTTTTTACTAAATGAAATTAAATTTGAAATTGATTTAGAGATTTTTTTTGGATATTTTTTTCGATTTTGATCTAGAGAGGTGAGATAAACCCCTGTGGTGTTGTTGGACATAGTTTTAGTTCAACATGATAACCAAATGATTTATTTAAAATTTTCCCACATTGAAATTTAAACAATTAATTAATTATAAATGTTTTAATAAATGAATTAATGATTTTTTGATTGATTTATTGTATTGGGTTGCTAATATGATCTTTCAAGAGCATGGATGAGGATGGAATGACTTGGGAAGGCCTTGGTAGTTGTAATCAATCATTGTAATTAACATAGAAACTTCTAATAAAATTTAGGTTGTCTAATTATTTTCCATTTCTATATTTATGATTTTGAGTTATGCTCGTTGATTGTGGTATATCTATTGATTTGATTGTAATTTTTATATTAAATTAACCATGTAATTAAAAAAATAAAAAATAAAAATTAAATAACTATTTTAATTAATTTAATTTAAATTCTTTGATAAGAGTTCACAAAGTACCAAGGCCTAAGTAGACTACAGTGCTGGTTAATTTTCCTTGACCGTTGATGTACAATACCTTAACATAAAATATTCTTAGCCAGGATAGATAATCTATAGTCTTTTCATAATGTGTTGGGTGATCATAATGACCTTGTGATAATTTGATGACTGATATAGGCCATGAAAAATATCTTCAATGATTCCTACCTAATACATCGTACAGATTTGACAATGGTAAAATATCATGATAATGATTCCAAGGGATTTAGTTTCCTATATACATCGATTTCTATCCCAAGACCTAGATTTATATAAAGGGCTTATTTGAGGGTTCCTCTACTATGTTATCCCCTAAGGGACCCCAATTTGTACCTCGTCACCGATCAACCTTGAGTGGGTACATATGATATGGATATTGATGGTAGAGGGTGTCAACATTGAACCCACACAAAAAATGTAAGCTCAAATGGGATAGGTTTATGAGAAAGGTCATAAAAATTTGACCAAGCCTAATTTTATGTTATTCTTCACCTGGTTATTTTAATTCCATGGTTATGTCCATAAGTGATTCTTGGAACCAATCCTATATGCCAGATGCGATGATGATGGTACAATGCATATTCTCATAGTTTCTTCCTAGGATCTTGACTTGGGACATATGTGATACTACTGTGACATGACATGGATTATTATTTCATTGTTTATGCCCAGTGCAACCTGGGGTACAGCTGTCGAGCCACGTAATGAATACCTAGAGTGATAGAATTTAACCTCAAGTATACACCTAAAGACCCTAGGATTCTTATCCTATCTAGGATCTGACCATGTATTATTGGGTATTATTATCACTTTTATTATTCTTTTTTTACGATGATGAGATTCCCATGACATCCACATTATTTGGCTTGCTGAGCCATATTATTTTAAATTTTTATGATCAGGATGCCCAGGATGATTGGGATCCTACTATTTTCATTGTAACATTGTAGATGTTTTTTATTTAGTGATTACCCATGGTTTTAATAACCATACTCTAGCCATTACTTATACTTGGAGTTTGGAGAGAGGAATAGGATGCATGGGATCTATTCATGGAGCCATTCATGATGAGCAGTTGACCATTTGAGCCTAAGAATGAGGGATTCCTAGGTTACATAGGGATACATTTTTTATATGGTTGGTATGGTATCATGATATACTTAGAGACACCCTGTTACTATCTGAAGCAAGTAAAGGTGATTGGCTTCATAGGCCTAAGGATCAACAATGGTATAGTTGTTACAAGGGTTCACACAATCCACGAGACATGCTTAGAGAAATCTTACATTAATCCAAATTAGGAAATATTGGTCTATTTTATTCATTATTCTATAGTTTGTTATTTATATTGATCACTTCACATTCTCATATCACTACATATTATGGTTAGTATGGTACTTTGTTGGTGGTTTCCTACTGTGTTTTATACTCACACCCTACTTGGTCTGTCATTAAACCTTGGTACCCAAGTAGATCTCACATGGGTAATGCAAGCACAAGTTTGGGATAATTTATGTGATATCATGGTTCAGTGGGATTGTAACACCGATATATTTTATATGTATTTACTAGGAATTAAACTTGAGGAATTTAATGGCTTGCCATACAAGCAACCCTGAGTCTCTATGAACTATGATTCAAAAAACCTTTATAACTTAGCCCTTTATTAGAAGGTATGAATAGTAATAGCCACATTATAAAAAAAATTTATAAATGTTTTAAATATTCAATATTTATATATTAATTCCTAAAAAAAATAAGTACACAGTTCTTAGTATGCTTCAAAAATTTATTTTCTACAAAATTTGTTTTTATTGCATTTTGTGCAAAAAAGATATAATTAATTCACAACTTTGTTAGAAATTATAGTTTTTAAAATGAGTATAATTTCAGAAATCATCATTTAAATATTATATTAGGGTGGATTTTAATAAAATTTTCTAAAAATATTTATTTTTCAGTGAATAGTGATAATCATGTTTTTGATAAAAATGTCATTTGTTTTTATGTAAAGGATCAATTATGTTCAGAATTTGATATCAAATTAAAATTAGTATCATTTAATTAAAAATAATTTAATTAATCAAATAAAAATTTTCACAATACTTTATTTTTGAATAAGTTCATTTTTTTGCTTCAAATCACATTTTTCAAAAAATTGTTTCTATGCATGCAATGTGTTTTTATCATAATAAATTAATTTAATCTCTATTAATTATTTTTTAATGATATTAATAGATTATATATTAAATTTTGTTTTTTTATTACATTTTATGGTTAATTAATGGCATGGAGTGGTTGTAATATAGGTTTTATGTGCAAAACAATTTATTTTTCTAAAAAGGGTTTTGGTTACGATTTTCATTCTTATTTAAAATTCAATTCTTTCAATTATAAAAATTTAATCTATTAGAAAAGATACCATATTTTTATTATTAATAATTAATATAATAGTCTTTACTTATTTTTTTATTACTTAATAGTTAAAAAGTATAGTTTTTTACGATTATGGTTAAAACGGGTTTAGTGGGGTCGTTAAATTAAGAGATATGTATATACTTTCACCCAAACCAATAAAATATTTATTTTTTGATGTTATATAAACCTAATAATCTCTTATGTTTTAATCCTTGTCCAGTTTTTGCCACTTTCCCTTGATGGTGGCCTTATATCATTGAAATCGTTTATGAAATTTCATGTGTGTCCCTCCCCTCACCTTTAAAAGGGAACCATTTCTCTGTCATTATTAACACCATTTTACCCTTATATATTGTAAAATACATACTAAACACCAATCCTATATTCAATAAATTCATTATAGATATTATGGTCTCCTCATAATACCAATTCTTTAGGGTTTAATATATATTCAAAAGGAGTTCACTCAATGATGATGTATAAATCTTAACCAGGAGCTTTCAATTTTATTTCTTATTCTACATCCAATAAAAATGTTGTATCCATCATAATATTATGAATCTAGTGTCATCAAAATAATGAGAAGTTATTATGATTATTGGTAAACCACTTACTAACTCTTATTCATTAAATGGGAGAATAATGTTTCACACATGTGTATGTGGGGATTACATACTCCACATAGTGATATGATTTATTTTTCAAAAAAATCATTCATGGTCGACTATAATGACAGAATTATTGTGTGTAAATATAAATATATGACATTAATGATATAATAATTTCTTATTGGTGAATTAATATTCAAATTTCCTTAATTCCATCCATTGAAAAATAGAAACATCACTCATGTGTACATATAGATTACCATCTCCAAATTGTGATATGATTAATTTTCATGATATTTATATCATTACAAACATTCTGGATATATAGTAACCATGATCAATGTTCAAGGACCCGAACCATGTGAACAAAACACACAAGAAAAATGAAGCAATTAAAACAAAAAATGATGATGATAATGAATGATTATTAACAAAAGGGTAACAGG
Organism: Viscum album; assembly: GCA_963277665.1. Classification (NCBI taxonomy): domain Eukaryota; kingdom Viridiplantae; phylum Streptophyta; class Magnoliopsida; order Santalales; family Viscaceae; genus Viscum; species Viscum album. The sequence continues at coordinate 52,660,870 of OY728140.1, read as the reverse complement.
ACATTACTAGAGAATACTTTTTGTTTTTATTGGTATAATTATATTTATTGTATAGAATTATAACAAACCTAAATTAGTATACAATATTATTTATTTATTACGATGCGAGACAGACTTGTGGTAATGGGTTTATGTTAAAATATCGATTTTATCATGATTATTTATGCTTAAATTTTATGATTGTGAAATTATAGGACATATCTCTCCCAAATATTATTTTTTTATCCTGTGGTTATTTCTAGATATTTCAGGATTTCACCTCATGTTACTATTGTTATGTACCATATACACTAAAATAACGTTTTAAGGAAAATTGACATTATTTCTATCTTCGGTCTAGAATATTTTCTTTTTTGTCCATATTTTATTTAAAATATTTTCAAGTGTATTTTTAATATTCTACAAAGATAATTTAATGTTAATTTTTTACTATATTTTAGTTTTTTTAACAATGTTTAAAATGAATCTTCTTATCATTTTCAAGACATTGTACTTTTGAATTTTTACCACAAATGTGAAAGGATTTTTTGTTTTAACATACAAAACATAAATGAATTTACTTACCATTATGAATACTAATTTCATTGATGTTTCCATTTTTATTTTCAATGAATAATTTTTGCTTAATATTTGGGAAATTTTGAAATTTTAAATAAGTTATTTCAAAAGGAAAGGTTATTTTCCCCAATAATTGTTATAATGATATTTTAAACGTGTTTTCATTTACAACGAGATCATTCAATGTTTCATATGATTTATTTGGGATGTGATCTAGTGTTGTATTATTTATTATTTCAATGGTTGTTTTTTTTATTATTATGATGATTTTTATGAAACTCTTATCTTTTCTAGGAATTATTATATGATAATTTGAGGAATGATTTAAAGTCTCATGGAACACATGTTTGGGTTTAATTATGTATTATGAGGGACCAGAATTATATATCCCAATGATTTATTTGGTAAATAAGGATATTTCATAAGATAATAAAGATTTGAATGGGGAGTGATGTCTAGTTAGTAAGTGAATATGTCTAATAAGATAGTCTTGGGAGTGAACATGGACTAAGGAAATGATAGAATGGAGAGTGAACCCAATCCACTGTTATAGTCATAGTAGTGATCATTAACCAATGAATTTATTATTTTTTTATTCGAAAATATTAGTCCCTATCCTTATGTTATGTTCTCATGGATCACAAGTGATTATTTATGATTCTACACTTTAATGTACTATGTATTTTGATTAAAAAATTCTAATTCCATGATTCATGATTATATATCATTGACTGATTAGGTGTGATATTATATGTTTTGAGTATGTAATCAATCCCTTATAATTATATTATTATCACGTAAACTAATCTTTTGATATCTCTTGTGTTTACCCTTACATAGCATTTAATCTTACACTTCCTTTTGATTAACTTCCCTCGGTTATGATGAACGATTTTACATAGGACTTGTTAAAGAAGGGTTCTTTTTGTAAAAAATTAAATGGGAACTAATGTAAATATTTTATGAACCAGTAAATTATGAATCCATGTTTCCAAATACACAAAATATTTATGGTTCTAGCGTGGATCATATTTTTTTAATGATTATTCTATTAATAAGATTTAGTATTTTTGTATGAAAATTTTGTGTCGATATAGTTGGTATTAGAAAAATGTTTAGTTATTTTTTGAAACTAGGATGAGGAAAATTTAGTGAGGACCCTTAGGATAATCTTATGAATATATAATATTGTACTATTGTTTTTTTAAGGTAAAGATTTTGTGGTTTTCCAGTAAATATATTCCTCTTTGTATACTATATGTGGTTATGTTTTTGGATCATATGTATCCAGGGTTAATAACCATGAAAATAGTTTTTTAAGTATATATTGGATATTATTTTGGTGTATGGTGAATGAGACCTTATTATAAACCTGGATTGACACTCCTATGGGATATTTGTGGGTAAATTCACATTTTATTTATAAACCATTATGAATGATTTCAATAGGAAATGACCACAGATGACCTAGTTTAAACCTACGGAGTCATATATTCAAAACAAATATCATGATTTAGATATCCTTTGATTTATTTTTCATAATTGATCACTCTGAATAATGATGCTTAATGGAAGTGATGACCATTTTTTTAAGGGATTAAAGAGATAATGATAATTTTGAGTTATTTACATGTATTCTCAAATATTCAAGAACCTATTTTATCTAACAAATATAATTTCTTGAAATCATTAAAATTATCGAGGAATGTTATTTCATATACTTGATGATTATTATTTGAATTAATAGTAAATAAATCTAATGGTATATATATTTCATCTAAATTATATGATTCCTATTTGATTAATGTTTATGGGAATATTCTTACTAAAAATATTTGTATTCTCCCTCTAGTTGAATTTGGTGTTATTTGTGAATCTATTTGTTTTCATTTTTAAATCCTATATTAGTTTTTGAGGAATGGAAGTTAAATGTGATATTCTAAACCAACCTATGATTAATTATTTGTGTGAGGATAAATATGAACTTTCAATGGAAGTTATATCCATATTTTGGGTGTTTATTCCTTCCCAAAGTTTGTATTTATCACTGATTTTTTGGGAGAAACTCAACATAAATGATATTCTTATTATATAAGAGTTTTTTATTTCTTTCTAGAAGAGTTTCATATTCTTCCCCCAAATAATTAATTTATGTTTCCAATATATGTCAAATCATGTGCTCTACCAATCTCAATGACTCCATATAGGATTAACCCTATGGAGTTATAGTATTTGATGAAGAAACTATATGATAATGTTGGTAAGGGATTCATTCAACAAGATTCACAACCATGGGGGTGCACCTATTCGTTTTGGGAGAAACATATTGGTCAATGTAACTCTTTGTTGATTATTAGGAACTTAACATGATCATGAAAAATAATAAGTATCCTCAACCTTTTATTAATTTATTTCCTAAAAAATTATGAGTAGTTGAATATTTTTTAAAAATTGAACTTCAATATAGATACTATCAATTGAGGGTAAAAAGGGAATACATACCCCTAGAAAAACTTCTATTCGAGGTATGGTCACTATGAGTTTATAGTGATTTTATTTTCTCTTACAAATTCCATTATCATATTCATTGATTTAATGAATAAATTATTTATAGGTTTCCTTGAACAATTTATTGTATTATTTATGCATTATATTATTATATTTTCTTAGAGAATGGAAGAGCATGAAGAAGACTTGAGGATTGTGATGAAGATGTTAATAAAGAATATGCTGTATGAAAAATTTACCATGTGTGAATTCTATTTAAAAAATATTATTTTTTTGGTTGTATAATGTTAGGTGATGGTATATTGGTGGTTCTAGAAATCAAATAATTTATTAAAAAATAGACCAGACTAACCATTGGGACTGAGATTAATGGTTTTCTTAGATTGTATAGGTATTATTGGTGCATTCTAAAGAATTTTTCACTACTATGTTATCTACTCATAATGTTAACTTAGAAGGGAGTTAACTTCATTTTGAATAGTGAATGTGAATAACATTTTGATAAACTGAAGAAAAGGTTGGTTAGTGAACTTCGGCTGAAACTACCCTATAGTGGAGAAGGGTTTTTAACCTACAATGATGCATCAAAAAAGGTGTTTTGATGATTTCTTATGTAGAATAATATGGTGGTAGCTTATACCTCATCCGAATTGATAGTTCATGAGTGAAATTACCTGACTCATGATTTGGAGTTAGCACCTATAATAATTACATTTAGGATATAGAGGAATTATATTTAAGTGGAATGTGGTGGAATATATACCTATCAAAAGAGGTTAATATAAATTCACCCAAAACGTTTTGAATAGGTAGTACAGAAGATGGTTGGAGTATAGTAAAGATTATGGGTGATCAATGCCCCGTTGCACTATAAATAAAGTGATGTGGATGATGCTTTAACTCAAAAGGATTATGTTATCATATCTGTTATGAGTATCAAAAAAGATCTAATAATTACGGATTTTTAAAATATAGACCTTGAAATCTTGAAAATAGGGGAGAAATTCTATCTTTCTCAAATGATTTTCAACTATCTATCTATGGGATGATTAAAGACGTAAAAAGAAATATTTATAGATGAAAAAAAGTTAATCATTGTTCTCGAGTTCAATCATTATTGTGATGAAATGGAAAGGTTTAGGTACCAAGTATACGTACCATCAATACCAGACTTGATGAAAGATCTATTGGAAGAATATTATAGCACACCATTCATTATTAGCAGGGATTTATGAAGATATATAGAGATTTTAAAGATTATTTTTGGAGGTACAACATGAAGATAGATATTATAAAGTATGTATCTAGTTCTTGGTAAGTCATAAAGTTATTGATAAGAGATATAATTCAAAGGGGTCGTTACAACTATTACCCATACTATAATGAAAATGAAAAAAATGGGGATTTACTCATTGGACTCCCCAAAAAATATAAATGATATAATTCTATTTGGGTTGTATTTGATCATAATATGAATTCAGTACACATCATTTATATCAGAAAATATTTATCAATTGATTATATTTCCATGATATACATTTTTCAAGTGGTAAAATTTCATAGAGACCCTCTTTATATTGTATCTGATCAAGATCTGAGGTTTAACTCTATGATATAGATAAATATTTAGCATTATATAGATACAAAGTTGCGGTTTAGTACTAATTATCAGCCTTAGATAGATGGTTAGTCTAAGGGAACTATTCCAATCCAGTAGGATATGTTGAGATATTCTTCATTAGATTTAAAAGGTTATTGAGATCAATACCATACTCCAGTCATGTTTACTTATAATAATATCCTTCACTCAAGCATTTAGATGGATCCATATTAAGTACTATATGTAAATATGTATAGAACTATGACATAATAGGATGAAGTTTGTGAAAGGAATCTACTGTGCCTTGAATTATCTGAGGAAATGGTAGATAAGTTTAGATCTATTCAACAACACATCTTTGTATCTTATAGTCCACAAAAGAGTTATGCAAATGATCATTAGTGAGATCTATAATTCAAATTTATTAAGAAGAAATTTCTATAAATTTCTCCATCTATGACTGTTATGAGATTTGTAAATAATATAAATCTAATCCCTATTTATATTTGTACTTTTGAGATTCATGATCGGATTAGGATTTTTTCTTATTGATTAGAACACCCACCAAACCTCTCATATGTTTATGATGTGTTCCATGTATATCTTTTAAGGAATTACATACCAAATACATCACATTAATTGAAGTCATTTGTTTTACCAAAATATCATGATATTTTTTATGAATAAAAATTTGGGGAAATCTTGGATCATAGAGGTAATGTTCTACGGAATATGGCCACTCATCTAGTTACAGTTCATTGGCGGAATACAATGTTTGAGGAAGCTATATGGGAACTTAGGTGTGCGATAAGTAGATATATCCTCAATTTTTTTGTATCAGAGTGATGTAATTTCACGGGTGAAATTAATTTTAAGTGGGTAATAATACAACACCCTAATATGTTATAATTATTTCATTTGAATTAAATTTGGGTTATTAGATGGATATTCTTAAACACAACCCTCAGTCTCTATAACAAATTATATAATAAACTATTATAACATAACCATTAATTATATGGAATGAATAGTAATAACAATATTATAAAAAATATGAATAATGTTTTTAACAAATTTAAATTTATTGATTAATTCATATTAAATTATTGCTCATTTTTCATTAAATTCCTTTTAAGCTTTAATAATATGTTTTCTAAAAAAATGGTTTTTATTATTTTTTAGATAATATAATTAATTTTCACCAATTTGAAAAATTATAGTTTACTAAATTAATATAATTTTGTAAATTATAATTTCAATATTATGTTAAGGATAATTTGCATATTTTTTAAAAGATTTATTTGTCAGTGAATAGTGATGAATGAATTTTTTTTTGTAAAAACTGTCATTTGTGTCAAATTAAAATTCCCATTATGTTCTATATTTGGTCTTTCAATAATATAAGACTCAATTAATTAAAAAAAATCTAGGTAATTACCTCATAATCATCATTATACTTGATTTTAGAATAAATTCATTTTTTGTCTTAAAACCCCATTTTTCTAAAAACTATTTTTATGAATGCAATGATTGTTTGTATTAATAAATTATAATAATCTATATTTATTAATTTATTTAATTAAATTTATATATTATAAATTATGTAAAATATTTTCACATCTATTTTATGGATTTTATGAGGCAAAGTGTGGAAGTAAATTTAGTTTTATTCATAAAAAAAATAATTTTTCTAAAATTGGTTTACATTTCAATTTACACATATTTAAATTAAATTACAAAAACTGAATAAATATAATCATGTATAATGGATACGATATTTTCACCAAAAATAATTAATATACTATAATAGGGACAAATTAAGTTTTCTTCATAGTGAATAGAAAAAATAGTAAAATTTTGTCACCATGGTTAATGTTAAAATGAGTTTACTTAGGTGTTAAATCATGGGATAAGGATATTATTTTTACTGAAACCTCTCATATTCTTATTTTTTGATGTTATTTTAGCCATATATTATCTTTAATTTGAATATTTTTTCATTTGGAATGACATTCCATAGAATTTGACCTTATATCATTGAAATCCTTTAAGGAATTCCATGGGTGTCCCTCCCCACACTCATAAAAAGGAACCTCTTATCTTCACTTATTAAGACAATTTGAGAAATATGTTTCCCAATATCCATGATAAAAACGTGTCTAGGTTTCTTCCCTTTTCTCGAGATCTTCTAGTCCTCTCTTTAGACTAATCCTTCAATCCTTGAGGTGTAAATCTGTACAAAGCTCTTTCAATTTAATTTATTATTATACTTACAATAAAGATGATATATATATAATAACATGATTACTAAAATTTCCTCAATATACAGAGTTGTTATTATTTTTATGGAATTACCATTTACCACTTCTTCTCCATCAAATGAGAGTTGAAAGTATCATTAATGCATATGTGTGGACTATCGCCTCCACGCAGTGATACAATTCATTGTCCACCACCACCATTCATGGTTGGTAATTATAATACATTTAATGTGTGTATATATATATATATATATTATTTATGATATAATAATTATTATATAAAGTTAAATTAATATTTAACTTTCTTTCATTCCATCTATCAAAGAATGGAAGTATCACTCATGTGTACGTACAAACTACTATCTCCACATAGTAATGTAATTCATTTTTTTGTCATTGATTTATATGAAATGATATAAATATGTTTATATTGAATATATATTATATTTATATCATTATAAACATCATTGATATAGAGGAACCATGATCAAAGTGTAATGACCATAATTTCCAAATCAAAACATACACAGAAATGAAATTAGTTAACCCTAGAAATGATGATGATATTGAAAGATTGTTAATGAAAGGAAGATAAGATTTTATAAATAAAACATTAATTGTATTATAGGTATGATTATTGTTCTGGTATAGAATAATAATAAATTTTAATTTATTTTATTGGAATTTAGAGCACTTAAAATAGAAGACGAACTTGAGGTAAGGGTTTAATGTAACAATATAATTTTTTCCAAGATTTCTTATGTTGAAATTTCAAGATGATGAAATTAATTGATTTGTATCTAAAAAAATTATTTATTTCCTTATTCTATAATTTTTTAATTTTATACATTTTCCATTTAGTTTAAGATCTATAAATACTCAAGAGACCGAATAAATATGCATAAGGAAAACTGACTTTATTTCTCTCTTTTATTGGGAAACTTTTCATTCATGTTCATATTTCCTCTAACATATTTCGAGTGTGTTTTTAATATTTTTTTAATAGTATTTATATTAAATTTTAACTATATTTTAATTTATTTTCCATTTTTTAAAAGGAATATTAAAATTATTATCTAAACTCAGTACTTTTTTCTTTTTATCCAAAATGTGAAAGGTAATTCTGTTTTAGCACACACCACATAAACGAATTTCCCTACCATCATGAATATTATTTTCTTTTAGGATTACTTTATACGTTTCCATGGTTATTTAAAGTAAAATATTTTCCTTTATATTTTGGAAATTTTTAAATTTTAAATAAGTGATTTTAAATTTTAGTGTATTTTCCCCAAGAATTTTTCTAATGACATTTTAAAGTTATATTCATATATATAAAAATACTTTGATGTTTATTAGGATTTAATGGGGATATAATCTATTATTACCATATTTATTTTTTCTCTTAATTATTTATGAATATGATTAAGAAATGTTTATAAAGCTCGTATCCTCTCGAAAGGTTATGATATATTGAATTATGTAAGATATTGTGGCACGCATATATATGGTTTTCATTATGTGGTTGGTGGTATTAGAATTATATATCTTGTAATATCCCCAAACCGGGGCTCCCTCGAGTGACTAAAATGATTGGCTACATGACCACATGTGCACCTTCCCATACAATAGAGGATGTCGACTAGAAATGAGTATTTAATTTATATTGTGGGGAGGCTATACCATCTAGTAAATAGTTTCCATGAGAGTGTAAAAAATATTATATAGTAGGGAATATAATGGAAATAATATGAATAATTTAATAGGAAACCAGAGATGATGAAGGAAAAATGAATAAATCTAAAAAATAGTATCATGTAATGACATGATAAAAGAAAATAAATTATGTGATTAAATTCATAAAAATGAAAGAGTAGAAGACTATAATAATGACTCTAAAGACCGTAATCTTGAACCCCATGTTGATCCCATCTCTATGCCCCAACTCATCCACCAGCCTACAAATTGTTGGACTCCTCATGTATTAGTCATGTTTTAATGATAACAAATCTTATTCAACCTAGTTAACTTCTGTAAATTATATCTAATCATGTGTATTAATGTATAATGTATTCGTATTCTTTAAGAAGAGCCATTCAAGAATTCAATTGCTCTACATTCAGTTTACTTACTTTATAATATATTTGATCTACTTTAATAATACCTTATTTGACATATGGTTAAGTATAATCTATTCTATTATCATAATTTCTTACGTCTAAACACAGTTACTTTGAAAAGACTAAGATACCGGGAGTCTATCATAGGTAATGACTTTCTGACAACATGAAGCAGACACTGTGAAGCATACACCATGAAGCAGACACCATGACCATGAGACACCATGAACAAGGCACCGTGACCCCGAGACACCTTGAACAAGCCACCATGATGAAAGAAACAGTGAAGAAATACACCATGAATAAGACATCATGAACAAGACACCGTGAAGAAAGACACTGTGAACAAGACCTTGTAAACAAGACTCCATGACCACGATACACCGTTACCAAGAAACACCATGAACAAGACACCGTGAACAACACACCATCAACAAGACACTGTGACCATCAGACATTGTGACATTCAAAAACCGTGACCAATCCAGACACCATGTGATAGAGACACCATTTCCATGACTTACTGTGACAATGTTTCTTAAACTATTTTTTCGTCATTCAATTTAATTTATAATGGTCATATTTGAAAATTTTAATGCACTGACATAATTAATGTTACTTTTTAGACATATCATTGGATAGTACGAGGTATGAGGTGCAGAATATATGCAACCTGTCTGATCCAACAAATGCATTCTATGATAAAAGAGAAGTGTGGCCAAGAATCAAATAGCGTGATACTGAATTAAAAACAAAGGTATGAGCACAACAATGAAGTACACTTAGAGAAAATTTCAAATAAAAGGCCACTGCATGAAACTCTACACTACTAAAGAACACTTGAAGCATATTTGAAGCTAAGAGAACATCTTCGCTCTGTTGAACCTCATGATGAAAAAAAGCAAAAACAAGACACTGTGTTTTACAGATGAGGACTCAATATCTACATATGCTTCATCTCAAGAAGTCCAAAGCTGCAAAGACATACCATCAGAGCACTTCTAAACCCATCTCTATATTTCTTCTCTATTTTGTATCTATTTAATACCTTTCGAGCAGAGTGTGTACCTATAGAACAACACACTATATCTCCTACATTAAACAGAATGATACAAGATATCATTACTCAAACACTCTTTTTATTCTTGTGTATCCCCATTGACATGTGTGGAAGAGGTTCCTGTGTGGCCTAGTATATTGTCCCCACAAAAACTGTGGAAGAGGTCCCTGTTTGACCTAGAGAGTCTATGTATTATTTTTAACCTTGATCCATGGTGTGGATAAATGTTTATTTATATAAACTGCTTGGTGCTAGGATATCACCAAGTGGATCGGATTAGGTCCCAACTTGAGACTGACCACTAGTTTCATATCTGTTGTTCTGTTTAATTTAGTTTTATCTGTTTTATTTCTTTACTATATAATATAGAAATCACTAATTTCACTTTTTTAGTTAGTCTTGGAAAGAATTTATAACTATATTTTCTTTGTATAATAACATCAAAAGTAATATTAATAACACAAATTATGATTACTCATAATTAATCAATCTTCTAAGAAGTTACTTATATAGTCAAACTCTTATTACAACATATCCTTGATTAACTGGGCAATATTTAATCTTTGGGGAAACCTTTTTAGAAATACTTTTTACCGAAAATTTTATAGTTACTAAATTCACCCCTCCCCTCTATAGTAATGTACACCGACCAACATTTGGTATCAGAGGATATTTATTAGGACTCTGTGTAATCTTATTCAATTGTGATTGTAGTTTTAATTTAAATATCTAAAAATTTCTATCCATTCTAAACTTCTATCTATTTTAAATTAATACTTTTTTTGGATAATATATTGGAAGGTGATGCATCCAACATACCGAAATTCTTTAGTGGAACCAATTATTCCCAAAAGAAAATTAAATAGAAAATGCATTTAGAAAGTATGAGTTTTGAAATTTGGTCATCCATTATAGATGAATATAAAATTACTACTACTGATAGACACACATGGGATGATCATACCAAAAATTCATACAATAACAATTGTAAATCTTTTAATTCTTTATACTAATCCTTAGGAGATGAAGAGTTTAATATAATTCATGCTTGTAAAACTGCCCAAGAAATTTGGGATACCCTGTTTGTCTCACATGAAGGAACATCTAGTGTAAACAAAATGAGACTTAACACTTATACTATCAAATATGATAATTTTAAAATGAAACCTGATGAGCCTATTTTTGATATGTATCTTAGTTTTAATGAGATTTTCAACACAATGATTTCTCTTGGAAGAGAAGTCCTTGCCAATGAACAGATCATGAGAATCCTTTGATGTCTACATGACAGATGGAGCAGAACTTCTGTCTCTATTAGATAATCATGCGACATAAAAAAATAACTATAAAAGAACTCATTGGGAAACTAATGATGTATGAGGAAGAGCTGAAAGTCAACAAGGAAGTGAAGAATGAACCAAAGAGGAAATTTGTTGCATTCAAGACCACCACCTCAAAGCACTAAGAAAAAGGGAAACTGGAAGATTTTATAGAAAGCTCCACCCGTGAACAATAATCACCTGATAGTGATGAGGATATGGCTCAACTAGAATGAAGATTCAAAAGAATTTACAAAAAGAAGAACTTTTTCAGAAAGCCTAACATCAAGAGAAAATATGACAAAAAAGGAAATAGGAAGGACTGGAAAAGAATTGAAAAAAAGGATGAAATTTTCTACTATGAATGTAAGTTCAAAGGACATATAAATGCTGACTTTCCAAATCTCAAGTACATAAATAAATATGAGTAAAAGGATAGGAAGTACTAAAAGGTAATGAAAGTAACCTGGAGTGCTTCTGAGGATAGTTCAAGTGACTTAGAGATATCAAATGATGAACATGATAACAAAGACAATAAGTGTTTTATGACAAACACATCTGAGGTAACACTATAATCTTCTGTACATAACTCATATTATTTTTATGAAGAATGTGACTATGTAAAAATTACTAATGAAGAAATGTTTGAATATTGTATCATACTTGAGGAAACGTGCAATGAACTAAAACACAAACATAAATCATTAAAGAAATAACATGCTATTACCATAACTGTTAAATATGAAATCACAACCCAAAAGGATAAAAATGATCAACTACTCAATGAACACAATGAATTAAAAATTTCTAATGAGAAATTAAAGAGTGGCCTAGAAAAGTTTACTAATTGGAAAAATAACCTTACCCAAATGCTAGGAAAACAAATTTCCCCTAAATACAACACTTTAATTGGTTATCAACCTAGTAAAATAAACCTTGGTTGAAAAAACATTATTTCAAAATCTAGGACACATAGGTTTACCCCTAGTTCTTGACGTTAATCATTTAATTCATTCCATGATACATATTCTACTACTTCACGTTTTTGTGGACTGAATAGAGTCTATTTTTCAAATATATTACAAAATGCTTATAGGTAACCTATGAGGATAATGTGGGCTCCTAAAGAACTTATCGCTAATATTACTGGACCCAACAAAGTATGGGTACCAAAATCTACTTTTTCTTAATCTTTATTAAGGAAAGCTGTTTAACGAGCTCCTGCAAAAGACTATTGAAATTGGACAGTGGATGTTCAAGGCACATGATAGGAGACTAATCATGCTTCTAGAACCTGATAAAAGTAGATAGAGTAAATTTCACATTTTTGTAAAAATTCCATGGGAAAGATTATTGGCCTTAGCCAAATTGGTAAATCTAACTCAGTTTTAATTTAAAAAGAATTTTTTGCTGATGGTTTAAAATAAAATCTGCTCACTATCACACAATTATGTGATGTTGTATTTCATGTTAGATTTTAAAATGATGCTTGAAATGTCTTTAATTGTAATTATGAATTAGTAATTTATCAGTAAGAAATTAAAATGTGTATTTTGTTAATTTAGATTCTTTATCTTCTAAAAATGCTTCATGCATGAGTGTATTTCATAAAGAATCTTGGCTCTAGCAAGGAGACTAGGGAACCGTAATGTTCACTCTCTTAGAAAAATAACCAGAAAAATCCTAGTTAAAGACTTACCCAAACTTGAGTTTCCAAATGACAAAGTGTGTAATCCCTGTCAAAAGGGAAAAACACAAAGTTTCCTTCAAACCACAGAAAGAAGTGTCAACTTCTCAACCTCCCAAATAGGTTCACATGGATTTGTTTGGACCATTCAGAGTTTCTAGTTTAATTGGGAATCACTATGTTTATGTTCTTGTAGAAGAATTTTCTTGATATACTTGGACCTTATTTATGGCTCAAAAAAGTGAAGCCTTCTCTTACATTACCGAATATTCCATGTCTGTAAAAAATATTAGTGGACATAGAATTAAATATTTAAGAAGTGATCATGGATGTGAGTTTGAAAATCAAGATTTTGAATACTTTTTCTCACAAAATGGTTATAGTCACAATTTCTATGCCCCTAGAACACCTCATTAAAATGGATTTGTAGAGAGAAGAAATAGAACCCTTCAAGTGATTTCTAGAACAATTATTAGGGAATATGACCATACTATTTATTTTTGGGCTGAAATTTTAAATATAGCATGCCACATAATCAATAGAGTCTTGATCAGACCTATTCTTAAGCGGACTCCTTACGAATTATGGAACAATAGAAATCCCAAGGTTATCTACTTCAATGTTTCTGGATGAAAAGTCTATGTCTTTAATACCAAAGAAAATATTGAAAACTTTTCATCCAAAAGTGATGAACGTATCTTTTTAGGATAATCCATGTCTATTAAAGCCTATAGAGTGTTCAATAAAAGAACTAAATGTGTAGAATAATCTGTTCATGTCAAATTTGATGAAACATATCCACATGAGACAAAAACCATCCTAGAGAATCTGGAGGATGATGTATCAAATATAAATATCAATTCAAAATCCTCAAATTCTTTTATGAAAGAATATGTGAAAACTTCTAACTCTAGAAATTCCTCATAATCAAGTCAAAATGAACCAGAATCTAATGATGAATGTGATATCACTAGTCCCACTTTCTTCTAGAACTATTATAACCCTTAAAAACCATACCTTATATGTTGTTGTAGGAGACTTAGACAAAGGAACTCAAACTAGAGCTTCTCCTAGAAATCAGGTTGAACAACAAGTCTTCTTGTCACAACCTGAACCTGAAAACATTAACGATGCTATAAATGATGAATTTTGGGTGATGCCGTTGTAAGAAGAACTTAATAAGTTTGAAAGGAAGAATGTTTGGAAACTTGTTGAAAGACCCAAGGACACATTCACCATAGTCACTAAATGGGTGTTTAGAAATAAGGTAGATGAAGCTGGTAACATAGTTAGAAACAAGGACAGACTAGTTGCACAAGGCTATAGTCACGAACAAGGAATTGACTATGAGGAGACCTTTGCACAAGTACCAAGAGTTGAAGCCATCAGAATCCTGCTTGCCTATGCTGCACATCTGAATTTCAAACTATATCAAATGGATGTTAAGAGTGCATTCACAAATAGGTATATAGTTGAAGATGTTTTTGTTAAACAACCCCCTGAATTTACAAACCTCCATTTTCGATATCATTTTTTAAACTATCAAAATATTTATATATTTTAAAGCTATATCCAAGAGCTTGGTATGATAGATTAAGTATTTTTCTCATTTACAAAGGTTTTACATAAGGAATTTCTTATCCTACCCTTTTTATAAAATGATTTTCCAATGATGTTTTAGTTTTTCAAATCTATGTAGATGACATTATTTTTGGATCTTTGACGAATTCTTTACGTGTTGATTTTTCTAAAATGATGAAAAACGAATTTGAAATGGTTTAAAGGTTGAAATAAAATTCTTTATTGTATTTCAAATCGTTCAAAATAATGATTGAATTTTTTTAACCCAAAGTAAATATAGTAGAGATCTTCTAAAACATTTTGGATTAGATAGCACTAATTTTAGTGAAACTCCCATGAGTACCACTTGTAAGTTGGATCTTGATGAAGTTGGAAAATATGTTGATCAAACCACTTATAGAAGAATGATTGGATTTTTACTCTACTTAACATCTAGTCGTCGGAAATTATGTCTAGTGTGTGTATGTGTGCTCATTTTGAAGAAAATCCTATGGAATCTCATTTAAATTATATAAAGAGAATTTTCAAATACCTCAAGCATACACCCAATCTAGGACTGTTTTATCGTAAAGGACAGTCATTTGAAACAAATATTTATTATGATGATGACTTCAGTGGCTATAAGTTAGATAGAAAAACCACGTATGGAACATGTCACCTTTTAGGTAGGTCATAATTATCATGTTGTAGTAAGAAACAAATTTCTGTTGCATTATCAACTGTAGATGCTGAATACATAGCTGCTGATAGCTATTGTGCACAAATTTTGTCGATGAAACACACATTACAAGATTATGGATATCAATTCAGAAATGTACCTATAAATTGTGACAACAGAAGTGCTATTAACATCTCAAAAAATCTTGTCTCACATTCTTGGACACAGCATATTGATGTAAGACATCACTTTTTGAGAGATCATTATAAAAAACGTGACATCACTTTAGAATTCATTGGTACTGAATATCATGCTGATATATTCACCAAACCATTAAATTATGAGAGAATAGACTACATCATACATGACATAGGAATGATAAACCTCAAATAGATATCTTACTGTTTCAGGACTTACTGTTCAATATCTTACTATTTTATACTTTATTGTTTCATGATCACATTTTCTCAGCTAGTATTTCATATTACTATCTCACCATAAAATTCATGTTCATGGTCTCACAGTTAGTATTCTGTGATTACTATCTGACAGTTACTGTCTCACTGTATTGCACACTGAGAAGTTCATTTACTGTCTCACCGTGAAGTTCGTTCACTTTCTCACCGTAACATGAATTTACTATCTCACTGTAATGACCAAACATGATCTCACCGTAAAAATTCTTTATAATTTTTTTTTTGTAAAAACCCATATCACGGTGATTATTATTTTCCCTTCATTATATTCCCATGTTTTTATTTTCACGACGTTTAGTATTCCAAAATGATAAAATAAAGAATGTATCACTCGATTTTTCATTCGGAGTTTCTTCTACTTACCCATTTCGTACCTATCTTCATCTCTGCAACCCTTCCCCCTCTCAATCCTTCAATGAATGCGAAGAATAAATCTTCCATCATCATCAACACCCAAGAAACACAGCTCGAAGAAGAAGAGGATTGCACCGAAGCTAACTCTTGAAGAACCTATAAAACTGAATATGGTAAACCACATTGTTGTGCCGGAGAAAGAGATTTTCCCCAAATGGATTCGGACTAGTAAGTCTCTAGTATGGAATGTGCTACAACATCAAGGATGTTCAGAGTGGTTCTCAAATGAAGATATACCCATCTACCCTAAGTTAGTGGATCCGTTTTACTAGTACGTACATTTTACTTTTGATTATAGTGATAGTTATATTGTAAGAAGCTAAGTAAATGACCAGAGATGCTCATTTTCATTGAGGTTAAGTGATGCATGCCTTAGAATACCTCATGGAGGCATCTGTGAGGATTATTAGAGAGGACCTCCACCTTCAACCAAATTATTTGATTTAGAATATTCCCTGAAAACCTTAATTAGAAATGGCACCCAGAGGAGAGACACAACTACTGAATTAGATGGAGAATCAAGGATTCTGTTCAAGTTTTTGTAGAATTTGGTTAGTCCCAAAAAATGTGATTTTGCTATTTTGAAATATCATAATGTGTTTCTAATTCACCTTACAAAAATGGGCATATGATCAACCTGTGTAAGTATATCATACATCATATGTTTGAGCTGATCAAAATCACATCTAAGTCAGCCTCCATGTTTTACTCTCGGCTAATATTAGCCATGATTCTTACCAAAGGTATGGTTGGACCCAATGAAGAAGTGATTAAGGATTCTGAATTTTATCTCTCAAAATACAGTATCAAATGAATGAAAATAAATTTTAATCCTTGGAAAAAGTAATTGGTGGAAGAAAATGATAGAGTTTATCAGAAATTACATCATGTGGATTATCCCTTAAGACCAAGAAATGTGCCTGATCCTAGTTTGGATCCAGATGAGATTATTGAGTATCTTAAAGAAGAAAAAGAAGAGGTTGAAGTGCCACCTAGGGAAGCTGTTTTTGTTGAGGAAGAAATGACTAATGTTCTTCATGATGTTCTTGAAGAAGAAGTGCCTTCTCTTAAAGAAGCAATTAATATGGAAACTCAACGTGAGGCTGAAACAAAATAAGTTTCCAAAGAATCTGAGAAGAATGTAATGCAAAAGCCCATAATGGAAGAGACTATAGTAGAAGAACCACCTATCTTGAAAGAATTCAATCTTGAGGAACTCCCAATGGAAAAATCTCTTCTGGAAATCATCCCTTCGACATAAGATCAGATGAAGAAAGCTTTTCTGCTGGCTAGTGGTACAGGATCTTGCTTGGCATCCAAAATACCCAGGATCAAATCTGGGAAGGGGCGAACTTCACAGGACTGTAGCAGTACTGTAGCAGGTACTGTTGCAGCGGTGGCACTATTGCAGCAGCATCACTGTAGAAGATGAGGGACTGTAGCAGATACTATAGCGGTGGCGGTACTGTAGCAGTGCGGGTACTGTAGTAGTACTGTTCACTGAGGGGTCCTTTGGGACAATAAAAATGGGCTTTCAAGCCTTGTATTCAGGCCGCTTGGCCTTGGGCCTTCGGGCTATGTAATGGGTCTCCCTCTACCAAGTCTAAAGAGGACTTGCTTTCAAATAATAAATTGAGGCTTCATCCCCAAACATTAAAAAAAATATTAGCCATGCTTCTTGCCAAAGGTATGGTTGGACCCAATGAAGAAGTGATTAAGGATTCTGAATTATATCTCTCAAAATACACTATCAAAATAATGAAAATAAATTTTAATCCTTGGAAAAATTAATGGGTGGAAGACAATGATAGAGTTTATCAGAAATTCCATCCTGTGGATTATCCCTTAAGACCAAGAAATATTCCTGACCCAAGTTTGGAACCAGATGAGATTATTGAGCATCTTAAAGAAGAAAAAGAAGTGGATGAAGTGCCACCTAGGGAAGATGTTTTTGTTGAGGAAGACCTGACTAATGTTCTTCATGATGTTCTTGAAGGAGAAGTGCCTTCTCCTAAAGAAGCAATTAATATGGAAACTCAACCCGAGGATGAAACAAAATCAGTTGCCAATGAATCTGAGAAGAATGTAATGGAAAAGCCCGTAATGGAAGAGAATATAGTGGAAGAGCCACCTTTTTTGAAAGAATTCAATCTTGAGGAACACCCAGTGGAAAAATCTGTTCTGGAAATCATCCCTTCGCCTTCAGAATAGATGAAGCTAGATTTTCTGCTAGCTAGATAGGAAATGAGTGAGGAAGTTAGAGTAGAGTCTGTTGAATTAGACCGAGATCCTAAGCCTCTCAGTCCTGAGGAGGAGGTGCCTATTGAGGGGGAGAAAACCCCATATCTCAAGTCTATTAAAGCTTCACATCTGACTGAGTCAAGTCCTATAGACACTCAGTATATGTTTCCCAGTTTCTATGATGTGGATGAATCTTAGTAGGTTACAGAAACTAGACATGATCTTTCCTCTATATTCTAGTTGAAATAAATCTCCAATATCACACCTGAGAAGGAACCTGAGCCTGTACCAGTTCATATTCTTGAACCTTTATCTGAACAACCATCTTTTGTGAGAAAGGATTATTTGAAAGAATTTAGTGGTACCCTCTTTTATGTAGTTGAGAAACTCATGAATACCTGACCTCTTCCAGTGAAAAATTTAAGTTAGAGAGATGACTCACTATTATTGGAGAATGTTATTTGGAAAATAAAACCTAAAATGCTCCATGAAATTCAAGAAGTGAGAGTCAAAAATAATCTAATCAGTAATTAATTGAAGACCCTAAGATGTATGGTTGAATACATGTAGGGAGAGCTTCATTCGAGATCTAAGCCTATTTCTCCACCAATAGTACCTATTGCTTCTCAAATCCCACAGGTTTTTGTGTCTCAGATTAAACATTATCTAGCATCCTTAGATGTAAAGGTTGCTGAAAGGAACAAACAAATTGTGAAGGAAATGAGAGAGTATGTTTCCAATCTTAATAAACTCACTGATGAGTATACTGGGAGTCTCCAAAAGGTGCTAAATGAACTCAAATATCTGACAATAGCTCTTAATGCCTCTATAGCATCTGATCAATCCTCTAAACCCTCCTTAGACAATGATCTTCTCAGAACTGTAGTCAATGAAGAGCTTTAGAATGTACTAAGTGGTTTCAATATGGATTATCTATATGAAGTTGTCAAAAACAGTGATAGAGTTCTTGACCTAGTACAAATCAACTCCAAAATTTCTAATGATGCTCTAAAAGACATTGCCAAGAAGGTGGATTTCTACATCAATAGAATCTTCTCCATGACCGATATGAAAAATAATTTCAATTATCATGTAGAAAATCTGTAGAATCTTCTAGTGACTCAAGCTTTCAGGACCCAACTTCAAAAGCTACCAGAGTTTACTCGATTGTTGGACAACTTTATGGACAACAAGGATGTTTTTGAAAAATCCATGTAGTATGGTGGAGAGATAATTACAGATTTCATCAAACTCTTGTGGCACTAAATTCATGTCCATGGTACAACCACTGTTGCTCCAGCGACTTCAACTCTAAGAACTAGGCTACCTACCTTCACCTCTACCCTATCCTCAACCACTATGGATATCGAACGAGAAATAAGTCAAATCGGGCCTGTGATTCTCTATCAACAACTACCTAGATCTTCTACTGCTCTTACTTTGGCGCCATCAGTCTTTGAAGACCTTCCTTTACCCTCTTTATCAACCACCTCACTCCCTTCTTCTACCTCGACCTCTGCTCCTATGGCTTCGTCTTCTGCTGCTGCGAATGTAAAAACCCGAGATTTTATGAGAATTATTCTTTTTAATTTAATTTAGGTCTTGTGTTGTAAGCTACACCAAAATTATCTTGTACAATACGCAACACCGTATTAGCTTGCAGTATACGCAACACTATTCTTGGATTGTGTTACACACAATTTCAAGTTCGATTGATAGTAGTCATTCTACGCAACATTGAGTGTATATATATATATATATATATTCAATGTCTAAATGAAATATTGTTGGATTCTGTTATATGAAACAATTAAAAAGTTTTTCACAACACGCAACCCTGACTTGGATTGTATTACACGCAATGACGACCCTCATTGATAGTGTGTGTTGTACGAAGTACCAGGTTTCACTAAACAACGATATATGGTAATAATATTATTATGAACTAGCCGTTATGAGTAGTATCAACTACATTTTGAATTTTATATCATTATTATTCATCCTAAACATTTTCTAGAACATGGTATGCGAACAAAATAATTTATTCGAGTAAAATAAGTATTTTAAAAAAAATGTAGTTATGCCACCTTTTGATGGCGCACCCACATTAAATGTAGTTTTTGACATGTTTATAAGTTAAATTTGAAAAACTAAAAATATTATTTAGAATCTGGATATAAAAATTTACTTTGGATAAAATTTTCATATTATTCTGATAACTTTCATATATTAATGAATAGTAAAAACACGCTATATTTTAATTAAAAACAACTTTTTTCATTGTAATAATTTTTATGGTAAGATTATATTTTTAATAGGTTTCTAAAGAATAATTATAATATATTTTTACCATTTAATCCAATGTTTTTCATTGAAATTAATTTCACTTTGAAATTGGACATAAACAAGTGTCGATCTTTTGATACCTAATTTTTCTTAAAAACACGCTATTTGTTTTGATAACAAGAATTAATTTTATAAATAATTAATGCCACTTTTATGTTTTGAATTTGGAAAAATATACATCATTTTTGAATTCAGAATATAAAATATAGCTTAGAATGAATTTTTGGTTGTTTTTTGAAAAACTTCAATTTTTATGAATAGTGAAACCACTTAGTGCTAGTTAAAAAACTGACTCTTTGATTTAAATGAAATTTTACCAATTCTATGAATTTAAATTAAAAAATCCGACATAAATGGTTGTTATCAAGAAGTAAAATATGGTTCAATAAGATGAAAATATTTTTTGGTGAATAGTAACTTTTGACTTTATTTACAGCAGTTAAAGGTAAATAGGGTAATTCATGGTTAAATGAATATTATAATAATTCAAAATTACCTTAAAATTTGTCCTAACCTTATTTGATGAGTAGTGTCTTACCATGGAAATCCATGGGTCGATTTTGGGACCCCATTGAGCCACTTGGTAGTGATAATGACAATTTGGATTAATTAATTTAATGTAAAGACAAAATTGACATTAAGAAAAATCTTTTAGTAGTTAATTTTTATAAGGGGTTATATAAATTATATTTTCGACTATAAATATTCATTGGAAAGCTAAAACGATTTCCTAAACGATGGTATTTTTTTATACTTATTATACTTCAAAATAAATTAAATTATTTATGACACAATAATGATGTAGTATTTACCTCATTAATAAATGATTTAAATAAATAAGATTATAATGATAAAAATATTATCCAAAACATGTCCAATTCTAATTGGAAGATTTTATTTAGACCATGAGTCATCTTATCTTCATATCTAATGATTTTGGACCTTTTTTAACTGAAGATAAGTTTATACTAAAATAATATTTTCAAACATTCCAAAGGTGCCCCTCTCCTCCCTTATAAAAGGGAACCTCCTCCCTATCCTCATTACACAAATTTGAGCCTTCAAGCTCGGCCAACACCTACACATTTCTCTTCACAACATCTCTAGTTATATCATAGAGGTTCGGGTATTCTCAAAAGAGCAACTATAGTGCCCTAAGAAGATGTTTAAAGGAGGTGTGTCGAGGAAGAGGTAATCTCTTCTACCGACTCTTTCCAGTTTCTTTCTTCTTCTACTTATACTTCTTTAGTTGTTTAATTAAAAAGTAATAACATCAGTATTATTTATATACTTATATGTTATTATAAATATGAAACAACCATATTTAACCTTCTATCCATCCCACAGCAAACAAAATCACCGCGCATGCGTACATATGGAATACCGTCTCCACACCTTGGTGTAATTAGTTTTTCCACCACCAACATACTTGGATGGGTATAATGGTGTAAAGAATAACTATATATAGATATTATAACATCATACTAATTCTGAGATATTATATCATCCACTACAATTCTATTCAATAATTATGGGAATGATATCATCGCTCCTACGTAAGTACGGACAACCGTCTCCACGAACGCGATGAGATTCATTTTCCATGACTAACTATTTAAGTATGATTATAAAGTATATATATAATAAATAATCATGAAATATATTACATAATAATGCTACTGTATATATGTACAAATATGTTTCATTTACTTAATTTCATTCAATTCAATTAGGAAATGGAAACAGCGTTCATGCGTACGTAGCACCTACCATCTCTATGAACGGTGTATTTCATTCCATTTATCGATATATAATATATGTTTATATACTGAATATATATTATATATAAATTATGTTTTAACTTCTGGAATTAAATAAATCAGGATATGAGTAATAATATCAAGAACAAAAAATCCAAACACGTACGATAAATGAAACGATTTTACCCAAAACACTGCTTTAACAAGGAATTTACAAAAGAACGGGTAATATAAAGTCATAAGTGAACCATATATGATATCATAACAGTGAACATTATTCTTTAATTAATCAATGACCTAATTTAAATCATTATACCGGAGTTTCGGATACGTACAATTCATATCAGATCTAAGGTAAGGGATAATTTTCCATTCTCATTTTTATCCGAGATTTCTTATACATAAGTATTTACTAGGGTTATATTTTTCAACCATGTCCATAACAATGTATTTAATAAATTGTTTAATATTATTGCATGTATGTTTTAAGTCAACTTTACCCTTTTTTGACTTTTAATTTGTGTTATGTAATGAATCTTTCTTTTGTTTTCCATACGTGGTACTTTTTACATTTCCTTTAAAAGTACGAGGAAAATGTTTTTTTACTTGAACAGAATGAACGGATTTTTATGGTTTTATAAATCCTTATTTTCATGAAGCTTACTCTACAATATTTCATGGTTATTTTTAATAAATTCCTTTTCTTTTAAAATTTTTATGCATTTTTGTGAAAAGAATATGATTTTTAAGAAGAAAGGATATTTTCCTCAAGAATTCATTTCAAGTATTTTATCAAAACCATTTTCCATATAGGATAACATTATTTCCTCTGTGAGTGTTTCAAGTATAATGTCTCTATTATTTACATGGTTTTAGTTTTCTTATGATGAATTGATATTCATTTGATTTATATGGATTATGTGATGATGGGAAGATGTTTGTGAAACCCATTTTATTCTTTGGGTTATGATGAATGTTTTAAGTTTATTTTGTGGAACAAGTAAAAATGGTTTCATTATGAGATGGGTGGGACCTATATCTCCCTCCAATTCATTGGATAAATATCTATATCTCATGATATATACATGGCTGGAATGGTAAATTAATTCAGTTCAGTGATACTGGACTACAACGTGGAGTGAACTTGATTCAGAAAGGGACTTTGTCCACTAAGATGGTCTTAACAGCAATGCCTTGGATACTATAGAAATACTATCATGTTATTAATGGTTGTCCACAATAACATGTTTTATTCCCATTATATTTTATCATTATTGATGTTCCTTTATGATATATTCCTTACGTACTTCCAAGATTTATGTCTTTTCTCAAGATTTTCAGGTTTAGATTTTATGTTCATGTTTTTGCATTCAAATGTTTATGGAGTGTTTTATATTCTCTATGTTTAAACTTACTGAGAATCTGAGCTCACCCTTTTTATGTTTTCTTTTACGTAGGATATAATGAAAGATTTTAGGTAAGAAAACAAAAGGGTTAGATCTTTATGGGAGATGTTGAATATCTTGCACCATGATTAGAAGATTATTGTTCCAAGTTTCCAAAGACACTAAACTATTACGATCCTTGTGTGTTTGTTTTTGTTATGTATTAAGTTTTCTGCAAAAGTAATATAATGACCATTTACGTCAAGTTTGTGGTTTCTACAGTTGGTATCATAGGAAAGGGTTAGTCATCCTTTGGAAACTAGGATGCGATAACTTTGTTGAGATCCCTAAAGATATTTCTAAGGTATATCTAGGGATGTCCCTAAAGTTAAGTATAAGTATAGGTTATAGAACTAAAATTACAGAAAAGATAATATAATTAAACATAATATTTTAGATATTGAAGTTACTCCCCCTTTATTATGTTGTTTTCCTAGTATGATTTTTTCTTCTCACATTATTATTTTTTGGTTTTAGAAAATGGCTGGAAACAGGAAGATTCACGATAATGGAGGATATGATGGACAATGGAATGATATTCTTCATGACCATAAAAATTAAATTGGATATGGATGTCCACATATCATTATTATTCCAAATCATAAATCTTATTATATGATCAATAATATCAACTTTGGTAAGATTCTCGACCCAACTAATAAGGGAAAGACAGAGTTTCATGATAATCATATAGGAAAGAAAGTTAAATTTCCCCCATGTAAATCATGTGGGAAGAGGAATCCAGGAGAATGTTTCAAATGAACTGGAAGATGCTCTGGGTGTGGAAACAAAGGACACAAATCCAGAAATTGCAAAGGAAAAGGTTCAGTTAACACCATGGACAATGATAATGGTATTACTAAGACATCAACAATGGTTAATTGTATTAAATGTGGAATGTACGGGCATTATAAGAACCAATGCCCTAAGGGAAAGTCTCATGAACATAATCATCATGGTCTTATGGGTAGTATTTATATTGATGATGTTGAAGACACTACAAATGATATGTGAGATGAAAGAATTGTTCAAGCTCAGTCAATGGTTTAAGAAGGTAGTGTAATGATTTATGTTTATCAAGAGTTATGTTGTATAGGTAATGGTACAATGGAATAAAGACACATCTAAGTATTTTTACACTATTGTTTTTCCTAAAGTATTTGAAAGTATATGTTGAATGTTACGGGTAACCATGAATGGTTATGAAGATATTTTTGGAATGAAGTTGATATGCGCATAACGAATGGATAAGGAGAAAATAATATTCTGGATATTATTAATTTTCTCATGACTAATATAAGGACAAAGAGATATCATTGTTTGAGTATATATAAATTTCAGGATTTTTATATATAGAAAGAGTTAAATTTTGATAGAATTCATGTTTTTCACCAAGGTTCAATGGGTATTCATTTTTTCAAGAGAATACATGATTAAGGTATTCAAATGTTTGGAATGTGACCAACATGATATATATTATGATATATGGGGGATACATGATTGTATTCACATGCTTGGTAGATGACCTTTCTAATAATTGTTTTCTTTATAATATGATATTGTACATATGTATTTTGAATAAGTCAAAATATTGGAAAGGATTATGTTGTACATCAGATAGTATTGTTTAAGTATAGAAATTTTTTTGATGTTATTTTTGTAAGGTTGTAATAGTGTAGTTTTAGAAAATGGAAAACCTGTAGGACGGGCGATAACTCGTCACGTCGGACAAGGCTGTGGGAATCAAACCCATAACT
Source organism: Viscum album (assembly GCA_963277665.1). Taxonomy (NCBI): domain Eukaryota; kingdom Viridiplantae; phylum Streptophyta; class Magnoliopsida; order Santalales; family Viscaceae; genus Viscum; species Viscum album. The sequence goes on along the minus strand of OY728140.1, from coordinate 52,635,079 downwards.
GAAGTGAGACAGGCCTTTATCACCTATCATTGGCCTACATGAAGTCCTTGGTTAGTATGAATTAGTTTTAATTTATTAAGTGATATGATATATGAATTATAAGTTCATTTTAGGAACCATATTCGATTATTCTCACTATAGATGGACTTATGTATATTTAAAAACTTTTGATAACTTTTTGTTTGAGACAGATGGAATAACCTATCATTCTGTCGCATGATCTGCTAACACTTCAAGAATGAAAAATTCAACATCATTTCTTTAAATAATAGATTATGTGGAAATTTTTCATAGGATGACCAAAAATGATATTACACTAAAATCAAGTAAGTATTTCTTCTAATTAAAAATTATCAACTTTAGGGAAATGATATTGAAAACCAAAAATGTTGTCTTAGTGATTTTATATCTTATGAATAATATGGTGCCTTAGATCATCATAAATTTATGGCTTTGTGATTGTTGGATTTTTTATATCCATGTTCTCTACCACTTTCCATCAGAACATGATGGTTAAATTTCACTTCCATATCCATATTTTCACCTACGATCTTTTATGTAGAAACCCGATGATGAGTTAATTTCAGTTACCATTATGTTTCATACATCACTTTTTAAATTTATGTTTTATAATTCCTTTTTACTATGTGGGTTTCTATGAAAGAAACTTTCATGTAGTAAACCATTTATAACCCCAAAGAATTTCGAGGGTGAAATTCATTTTAAGGGGGGTAGAATGTAACATCCCGAGATTTTATGAGAATTATTCTTTCTAATTTCTTTGAGGTATTGTGTTGTACGCTAAACCAAAATTATCTTGTACTATACAGAACACCGTATTAGCTTGCAGTATATGAAACACTATTCTTGGATTGTGTTACACTCAATTTCAATTCTGTTTGATAGTAGTCATTCTACACAACATTGAGTGTATATATATATATATTAAATGTATAAATGAAATATGGTTGCATTCTGTTATACGAAACAACGAAAGAGTCTTGTACAACATGCAACCCCGACTTGGATTGCATTACAGGCAATCGCGACCTTCCTCGATAACGTGTGTCGTACGCAGTAATAGGTTTCCCTAAACAAAAATATATGATTATAATATTATTATAAACTATTCGTTATGAATAGTATCAACTACATTTCCAATTTTATAACATTATTATTCATCTTACACATTTTCTAGAAAATGGTATGAGTACAAAATAAATTTGTCGAGTAAAATAAGTATTTTTAAAAAAATGTATTTTTGCCACCTTTTGATGGTGTGCCCACTTTAAATATAGTTTTTGACATGTTTATAAGTTCAATATGAAAATATAAAATTATTCTTTAAAATCAGGATATAAAAATTTACTTCGGATAATATTTTCATATTATTCTGATAACTTTCATATTTTAATGAATAGTAAAAACACGCTATATTTTAATTAAAAACATCTTTTTTCATCAGAATAATTTTTATGGTTAGATTATCTTTTTAATTGGTTTTAAAGTGTAATTAGAATATATTTTTACCATTTAATCTAATATTGGTCATTGGAATTAATTTCACATTTAAATTGGACATAAACAAGTGTCAATCTTCTGATAGTTATTGTTTCTTAAAAACACGCTATTTGTTTTGATAATAGGAATTAATTTTAAAATTAATTAATAAAACTTCTATGTTTTAAATTTGGGAAAATGTAAATCTTTTTTTAATTCTAATATAAAATATATCTTAGGATGAATTTTTGGTATTTTTCAGAAAAACATCAATTTTTGATGAATAGTGAAAACACTTAGTGGTAGTTAAAAAACTGACTCTTTCATTTAAATGAAAATTTACCACTTCTGTGAATTGAATTTCAAAAATCAGACATACATGGTTGTTATCAAGAATTAAAATTTGGTTCAATAAGATGAAAATAATTTTTTCTGAAGAGTAACTTTTGACTTTTATTTACTGCGGTTAAAGGTAAATATGGTAATTCAAGATTAAAAGAATATTATAATAATTTCAAATTACCATAAAACTTGTCCTAACCTTATTGGATGAGTATTGGACGACCATGGGAATCTTGGGGTCGATTTTAGGACTCCATTGTGCCACTTGGTAGTGATAATGACAATTTGGATTAATTAATTTAATGTAAAGACAAAATGGACATTAACAAGAATCTTTTAGTAATTAATTTTTATAAGGGGTTATATAAATTATATTTTCGACTATAAATATTCATTGGAAATATAAAAGGCTTTCATACATGATGGTAGTTTTTTATAATTTTTAGACATCAAATAAATTAAATTATTTATGACACAATAATGATGCAGTATTTACCTCATTAATAAATGATTTAAATAAATAAGATTATAATGATTAAAATATTATCCAAAAAATGTCCAATTATTATTAAATGATTTTATTTAGACCATGAGTGATCTTATATTCATATTTGATGATTTTTGGACCTTTTGAAATCGAAGATATGTTTATAATAAAATAATATTTTCAAACATTCCAAAGGTGCCCCTCTCCTCCCTTATAAAAGGGAACCTCCTCCCTCTCCACTTTACACAAATTTGAGCCCTCAAGCTCAGCCAAACCTTTCCCATTTCTCTTCTCAAAATCTCTAGTTATATCATAAAGGTTCTGGTCTTCTCAAAAGTCCAACACTAGTTTCCTAAGAAGATGTTTAAAGGAGGTGCGTCAAGGAAGAGGTAATCTCTTCTACCGACTCTTTCAAGTTTCTTTCTTCTTCTACTTCCTCTTCTTTAGTTGTTCATTATAAAGTAATAACCTCAGTGTTATATATATACTGATATGTTATTATTAATATTAAAAAATCCTATTTCACATTCTATCCATCCTATGGAAAACAAAATCACCGCGCATGCGTACGTACAGAATACCATCTCCACACCATGGTGTAATTAGTTTTTCCACCACCACCTTACTTAGATGGGTATAATGGTGTAAACAATAACTATATATAGATATTATAACATCATACTAATTCTGAGATATTATATCGTCCACTAAAATTCTATTCAATAATTATGGGAATGATATCATCGCTCATGCGTACGTACGGACTACCGTCTCCACGAACGCGATGAGATTCATTTTCCATTATTAACCATTCAAGTATGATTATAAAATATATATATAATAAATAATCATGAAATATATTACATAATAATTCTACTGTATTTATGTAAATATATTTTTCATTTACATAATTTCATTCAATTCAATAAGGAAACGAAAACAGCGTTCATGCGTACGTACAACCTACAGTTTCCATGAACGGGGTATTTCATTCCATTTATCAATCTATAATATATATTTATATACTAAATATATATTATATATAAATTATGTTTTAAATTCTGGAATTAAGTAAATCAGGATATGAGTAATAATATCAAGAACAACAAATCCAAACACATACGATAAATTAAACGATTTTACCCAAAATGCTCCTTTAACATGGAATTTACAAAAGAACGAGTAATATAAAGTCATAAGTGAACCATATATGATATCATAACAATTAATATGATTCTATAATGAGTAAATGACATAATTTAAAAAATTATACAGGAGGCTCGAATACGTACGAAGTATATCAGATCTAAGGTAAGGGATAATTTTCCAATCTCATTTTTATCCGAGATTTCTTATACGTAAGTATTTACTGGGGTTATATTTTTCATCTATGTCCATAAAAATGTTTTTCATAAAGTGTTTAATATTATTACAAGTATGTTTTATGTCATATTTACCCTTATTTGACATTTAATTTTTGTTATGTAATGAATCTTTCTTTTTTTACCATATCTGATACTTTTTACTTTTCTATTAAAAGTATAAGGAGAATGTGTTTTTACTTATACAAAATGAACATATTTTTATGATTTTATAAAACCTTATTTTCATGAATCTTAGTCTACAAGATTTCATGGTCATTTTCAATAAAATCAATTTCTTCTATATTTTTTTGGCATTTTGTGAAAGGAAAATGATTTTTAGGTGAAAGGATATTTTCCTCAATAATTCATTCCAAGTATTTTATCAAAAACATTTTCCATATAAGATGACATTATTTCATATGTGTAGGTTTCAAGTATAATATCTCTATGATTTAAATGGTTCCACTTTTCTTATGATGAATTGATATACATTTTATTATATGGATTATGTGATGATGGGATGATGTTTATGAAACCCATTTTATTCTTTGGGTTATGATGAATGTTTTAAGATTATTTTGTAGCACAAGTAAGAATGATTTCATTATGATATGGGTGGGACCTATATCTCCCAAAAATTCATTGGGTAATGATTTATATCTCATGATAAAGACATGGCTGTAATGGTAAGTTAATCATCTTCAATGATACAGGACTAGAATGAAGAGTGAACTCGATTCAGAAAGGTACTTTGTCCTATAAGATGGTCTTGCCAGCAATTCCTTGGCTAATATGGAAATCATATCATGTAATTAATGGTTTTACAAAATTACATGTTTTATTCCCATGAAATTTAATCATGATTGATGTTCTTTTATGATATATTCCTTATGTACTTCCAAGATTTATGTCTTTGCTCATGATTTTGATGTTTAGATTTTATGTTCACGTTTTTGCATTCAAATGTTTATGGATTGATTTATGTTTTCTAGGTTTACCCTTACTGAGCATTTGATCTCACCCTTTTTATGTTTTCTTTTTCCTAGGATATAAAGAAAGGTTTTAGGTAAGAAAACAAAAGGGGAAGATTTTTATTGGAAATGTTGAAGATCATTCACCATGATTAGAATATTATTTTTCCGAGTTTCCAATGACACTAAACTATTATGGTCCTTGTGTGTTTGTTTTTGTTATGTATTAATAATTCCGAAAAAGTAATTTAATGACTTTGTATGTCAATTTTGGGGTCTCTACAATGAAAGTAAAAGAGAAGGCCATCCCATGAAGAAGAAAAGTGATTTCTCCTTTTTGATAGGGATGCCATTGATTTTGTATTGCACTTTTGTTTCGTACTAAACCTTATTTTATACTAATGGAATCTTTATTTTTGACTTCTCTTATTCCATATTTTTTATAATCCCCAAAGGGGATACTTTTCAATAGGATTTTCATTTATCTCTATAATTGAATCCAATATACACTTTATCTTTATGTGATTTGTGACCATAAAAAAGGGGGAGATTGTGGGACTCCTCAAGTATTAGTCATGCTTTAATGATGAAAAAATGTATTCAACCTAGTTAACTCTTTTAAATTATATGAAATCATGTGTATTAATATTTAAAGTATTCTCATTCTTTATGAAGTCCCATTCATGATTTTAATTTCTCTACACTCGGTTTAGTTACTTTATACTATCTTTGATCTACTCTCATAATACCTTCTTTGACATATGCTTACGTCTAATGCGTTATATTATCATCATTTCTTAAATCTGAAAACAATTACTTTGAAATGTCTGAGATACCGTGAGTCTGTCACTGGTTATATCTTTCAGATATTGTGAAGCTGACACCATGAAGCAGACACTGTGAAGCACACACTGTGAAGCAGACACTGTGAAGCAGACACCATGACCATGAGGCACCGTGAACAAGGCACTGTGACCATGAGACACCGTGAACAAGACACCGTGATGCAAGACTCCATGAAGTAAGACACTGTGAACAGGACTCCGGGAATAAGACACCGTGAAGCAGGACACCATGAACAGGACACCATTAACAATACACAGTGACCAAGATACATTGTGACGATGAGACACCGTGAATAAGATACCGTGAAGAAGACACCATGACCATCAAACACTGTGACATTCAGACACTGTGACCAATCCAGACATCATGTGAAGGAGACACTGTTTCCGTGACTTACTGTGACACTGTTTCTTAAACTATTTTGTCATCTTTCAATATAATTTCTAACGGTCATATTTGGAGATTTTAATGCACTAACATAATTAATGTTTCTTTATAGACATATCATTGGACAGTACGATGTACGAGATGCAGAATAAATGCAACCTGTCAGCTCCAACAGATGCATTCCAAGATAAAAGTGAAGTGTGGCCAAGAATCAAATATCATGATAATGAACGAAAAACAAGGTTGTGGGTACGACAGTGAAGGGAACTTAGAGAAAGATTCAAATAAAAGTACTAATGAATGAAACTCGACAGCAGTAAAGAACACACAATGCATATTTGAAGCTTAGATAACATCTTCGCTCTATTGAACATCACGAAGAACACAACCTGAATTGTGACACTCTATTTTACATACGAGGACTCCATATCTTCATCTGATTCTTGTCAAGAAGTCCAAATCATCAATGACTAAAACTCAGAGCACTTCTAAACCTATCTCCACATTGTTTCTCTGCTGTGTATCTATTTATTACCATTTGAGTAGAGTGTGTACCTGTAGAACAACACACTCTGTATCCTAAATTAAACTTAAGGATATAATATATCCTTACTAGAAAACTCTATTTATTCTTATGTAAACCAACAGATATGTGTGGAAGAGGTCCCTGTGTGGCCTGGTATTTTGTTCCCACAAAAACTGTGCAAGAGGTTCCTGTGTGACCTGGATAGTCTATTTACTGTTGTTAACCTCGATCCAGTGTGTGGATCAATGTTTATTTATATAAACATCTTGGTGGAAGGTGATCACGAAGTAGAGTGGATTAGGTCTCGGCTTGAGAATGAACCTCTTGTTTCATATCCTCTGTACTACTTAGTTTAGTTTACTTTCTTTTATTTCTTAACTTTATAATCCAAAAATCACTAATTTCACTTTGATAGTTAGTCCTAGAAAGAAGTTATAACTAGATTTTCATAGTATAATAACCTCAAAAGTAATATTAATAACACAAATTAAGATTATTGAGAATTAATCAATCTACTAAGAATTTACTTAAATAGAAAAACTCTTATAACAATATTGTAACGACCCAAAATTTTGAATAAATCTTGTTTCCTAATTTTGTGCGTAATATTATTTTTCCTACTCATGAAAACTATTTCATTTAATAACCTAAGTATAATTGAAATGAGACTATTGGGTTTTTACTGTTATATGACCATTGGTAAATATGACCGTTGGAAACTAAATGTTTTGATTTTTCTATAAATACAAGTGATCTTGGTTAATTAATATAGAAAGAAGATTTGATGGCCTCATCCAGTAGTCTTGGACTGATCGTAGCCCATCTAACAGAACTTGGGAAGGAGGTAGCACAACTGGGCTTTGCTCTGAATCAAACCCAAGCTGAACTTCATCATGCGAAGCTAGAACAGAATCGCCTTCACGATAAGTTCAAACTGATATAAATTAATATTCATGAAATGTTGGCTGAGCTGCACTCAGATTCTCTCACCTTAGCACACCATACACTTAGGTCCTATGCTGGGTTTATAAGGGGCTATTAAAGGAGACCATAACTGCCTTGTGTAATCCTTTGTTTTAAATAAAAAATTTGATTTCTTCTTATGATGAAGTTTATGATTTTTCAAATGTCTGAATAAATATAGTATGCATGTTTTGATGAATTTCAGAGAAAGGATATTTTAAAAATGTTTATATAAACCTTAACTAATTAAAAATGTGCCATGATTTTGAAAAAATGGTCTTCTACAATTATGTTCAGTACGCAATTTAGAGTCTAATAAGATCAACTTAATTTTAGATGAATAGTAAACTATGAATAGTGATTTTATGCTTAGGATCATTAATATGACCAAATGGATTAGTAATCTCACATAAAGAAATTATTAATATAATCTAGGCACCTTGATTAAGTAATGTGATTCAATAAAATGGTTAAATAACGGTTTCATAAATTATTAGTCAAGTATTAGTTTTTTCAGGTGAATAGTGTTTTTTAATTAAAAATTAAATTAAAAATATTTAGAAAAATATTTTTATATAATGGACTTTATTTTTTGAACTCAGAGCATTGATATTATGTTATGGTAATTTTGGGGTTTTTTCTGAAAAAAATGAATTTTCAATTAATAGTGTTTTTATTTAAAAATTAAATTAAAATTATTTAGAAAATTATTTTTATAAATGGAGTTTATTTTTGAATTCAGTGCATCAATATTATGTTAAGATAAATATTGGGGAGTTTTTTGAAAAACATGAATTTTCAGTGTATTGTAAAAATACAGTTTTAGGGTTTCGGTATGTTTAATGACATCATAACTGCATCATGATGATGTGATGAGATATTTTAAGGGATGATAGACTTGTTAATAGTGAGATAAGGTGTGATGTGTCCCAATTGGCCAATACCATGAGGAAATACCCCTTGATTTTCCAAAACCACCAATGAGGTGTCCCTTGGCCATTAATGCCTTGTCCCCTCACTTTCCCTATAAATTTCATGTCATCCTCTCATCCATTCGACTCCAAAATCATCCTAAACAAAGTTATGGTCTCCTTACCTCCCAATGAGTCCTCCCAAGGGGCCTCCAAGCCCTCAAGGTCCCAACCTTTGATTTTTAATATATACGTTTTAAGGAAAAGGATCCTACCTTTCTCTTTCTTTCCAAGTACTCTCTTTTATGTCATTTCTTTTATGATCCATGTTCTTATGTTAGAGGATGTTATATTATATTCATCCTATATTAATTTTCATTTTTCATATGATGAGATTCCCCCTCTTTCTCTCATCAATTCATTTTAAGAATGTTTATGTGGCGTCGTTAGGCTGCCGAATTTTTAAGGGATTCTTTCACCTTTCTCATTTTTCAAAGTTCTACTTTCATGTCAAGTATTTCAAGTTAATTTTTATTATGTTGGGGTATGATATATATATCTATCATAATTATCTTTTATGTTAATATTATTAGAGACCCTATTTTATCTCGTCAATTCATTTTTGTTGATGTTTAGGTGACGCCGTTAGGCTGCCGAATTTTTAAGGGATTCGTTCACCTTTCTCATTTTTCAAAGTTCTACTTTCATGTTAAGTCTTTAAAGTTCCTTTTTCTTATGTTGGGGTATGATCTCTAAATCTATAATACTGATATTTTATGTTCATATGATGAGATACCTTATTTGATATCATCAATTTGTTTTTTCATGTTTAAGTTACGCCGTTAGGCTGCCGAATTTTCATAAGAGAAATATCATATTAGTCTTCCTTTCATGTTCTTCATTTAATATGGTATATCTTTAAAATGTAATTACCATGTTCTCAAATAATTTATATTCGGTCCCCATACTGTTTTCTGGATCATTTATCAGTGGGTGACCCATGTCCCCGCTCTTTTCAATGTTTTCTAAAACCTCGTAACATAGCCGTTATGCTGCATAATTTCTGTATCAAAATGTCTCTCTCTTATTCTCAAATTCATTTATTTTATTAAGTTAATACTCAAAGATCTTTCTTCTAAAGGGGTATTCACATATATACCAAAATTTTCTATTTTAAATTCTGGGATTTACATACATGAGACCCACGTTCCCTTTCCGTGGGATTAAAGTGACATAAAGATCAAATCTTTAAAGCAGTTTTTAAAACGTTATGATTATGAAATGAAACCCATTTCTTTTATGCTATATGGGTTGTTTTTGAAATGATTGATGATTATATATTTGGCTCACATGTTAATAAAGAAAAAATAAGGGCGCGCCCTGATAGGGCTCTAATGCATTGGGTAAAGACTTAATCTCTAGAGATTACCATTTTTAACAACGCCTTGGTGAATAACCTTGGTAATTTTTAATGACACCGTGGGGATTGACCTTGTTGAAACAGAAATGAATTTCAATATTAAATGTTGTAGCCACATCTTCATGTTATGAAATACGTTATTTTTATTATGTTATGCCTCATAATTTCTTTCTCATACCTTAAATTTCTTTTTCATGACATTGTTTATGTATCTTATGTTCACATGTTAAATGTTTCCCCTTGTTTCCCTTACTGGGCCTTCTGCTCACCCTTTCTTTTGATGTATGTCCCCAGGTTATGAGATGCAGTAATGAACAAAGGATGAACATAAGGAGAATCCTTTCAAGTGTTTAAGAATAATTTTTTATGCTTTCATGTTTTAAGTTCTTGGTTTCCAAGACACTAAACCATAAAGATCCTCGGTTTTGTAAAATGTAATGAAAAGTTATGTTATAAAAAGGAGGGATGCTATAGTTGGTATCAAAGGATGGTTTAGTTATTTGTGGAAATTATTATATGAAAACTTTAGGAAGAACCCTATATAAAAGTTTAAATATAGGAAATCTTCCTATATTTTGGTGAGTATTGAGTAAGTAGTTTATCAAGAAAATACATCCCACTCTGGATACGAGCAGGTAGAGGTGGCTTTGGCACAGATGTACATAGGGGTAAAACCCAAAAACACCGCTTTGAGCTAGACTGGAACGAGAACTGGTACACGACAATGGGCGCTGCTGCACTCTTGGCCATGACCCTCACAGAGGATATGCTTTGTTAAATTCATAAACTTAGTATGAACCATTATTAAATGAAAAAAGATAAATTAAAATAAATATTAACATAATAATATATGATCATGGATAACCTATATTTGAACCTAGGGGATCACAAGTTAGGGTATACTTTTCTTCTACAAGTTTATCCTTATATGCTTTAAGTTTACTTTTCATGATTATTGGCTAAGTATTTAAGCCCCATAATTATAATTTCTTTTTATAGTTAATGGCGGGAAATGGAAGAACATGTCCCAACAACCAATGTGATAGTAAATGTGATGATTTACCTATTAATGTGACAGAGATGACGAAATATCAAGTTGAACATATTGTGATTATTCCAAACCAACTATAAAAATCACAATTAATAATTGGTACCTAGTTGAAAGCCCAAATTCATCAAGGAAGAAGAAGACAAAGTCTCAAGGATGTTCATCTGCTAAAGTTGATAAGGGAAAGGATACCAAATTTATTTTTTGCAAAAAGTGTGGTAAGAGGCCCCAATGAGAATGTCACAAAGGAACTGGGAGATGCTTTAAGTGTGGGAAGATAGGGCATCAAGTAGCCAATTTCTTCAAAAAAATCGATAATATGATGAATGGAGATAATGTTCGATCTAATGTTCCTTATACTTTTCGATGTCGTAAATGTGGAGAAGTTACACGTTATCCAAGGAAATGATCTCTTGGAATGGATGAGAAGCATGATTAGCATCAACAATCTTTGAGGACAAGGGAACAATTCAAGTCCTTTGCTGAGATGGATCATGATGACTGAAGTACATGTAACTTCTTCGCAATAATTGTCTATGTCGTGCTGTATTTTAGTTCACGATCTATGAGCATATATTTCATGTTTTATAAGATCATCGAGTCACTACCTAAGATGATTTTATATCATTATAGAAAACATCTATTGTTATGTACCACATGTTGATGTAGTGAAGTTGTTCTTCTTAAAAAAAAGAGGGGTGATTAGGGTATTAAAAGATGATTATTATTTTGGAAGACGTTCACTATTTTGGGAACCCTATATGATCGAGGTAAATAGATTACCACAGTATTTTCTTTGAGGAGTAAAGTTTGACTTATATTTTGAATAATCGATGAATTTAAGGAGAACTTGTGGTAATTTCGGTTACTTATGGAATTGATTAACCTATCATTGGGAAAATGTGATTAGGTTAGTTACTTTTGTTGTAAACGTTAAGAGTGGGTGATTTTGTTTGTAGATGAATGAAAAAGTTTATCTTGTAAGACTATGTTATCAAATCCTTCTTGTATTTGGGTTTCAATCTTAGTTTGGTTTATTTTGAGGGATTTTAAGGATATTTATTTATGGAATGCTCTATGATGAACTTTGGGAAGTACCATGAAATTATAAAGATTTAAAAGTAGTTTCCCGTCCTATGGGGTTATTTCTTTTTGAAGATTTGTTTTATCTCACCCTTTATATTTTTGGGATAAAGTTTAAAGATAGAAGAAATAGATAGTTAATAATTTTTGGATTATGTGATTCTCTAGAAGAAGATTCTTGTGATTTTGATGAGACCAAGTGTTTTTGAATGCTCATTGTTTGGAGAAAAGATTAGTTTTTGTATAAACTTATTAAAGAGTGAAACTATACTTGAAGGTAAATATATTTCCTGGTGTTTTTATTCTATATAGTAAATGAATTCCTCAAAACTATGAAAAGGAACGTAAAACAAAAACGTTGTCTGTTAAAATTTCCTACTAGGAAATCAAATACCGTATAACCCATCATAAGTTTGTGTTTTTCTTGTTGTTAACTTTCACTTAATCATGTTTTCTATCACTCTCCCCTAGAACGTGACCCATTAGTTTTCTCTTCCATGTCCATGTTTTCCTACATGGAATACTAGTATGGGTTAACTCGGGTGGCCTTTGTACTTCCCTTCCTTTCTTTTAAAGTAATAGTGTTACTGACTCTTTTTACGATGTTGGACTTTCAATGAAATTTCCAAGCCCAATTTTATAAATTGCAAGGATGCAATTTCTTAAAGTTGGAAGATTGTAATGACCCAAAATTTTGAATAAATCATGTTTCCTAATTGTGTGCATTATAATAGTTTTCCGACTCAAGAAAACTATTTCATTTAATTACCTGAGTATAATTAAAATCAGACTATTGGGTTTCGACTGTTATATGACCATCGGTCAATATGACCATTGGTAACTAAATTTTTCAATTCTTCTCTAAATACAAGTGGTCTTGGTTAATTAATATAGAAAGAAGATTTGATGGCCTCATCCAATAGTCTTGGACTGATCGATGCCCATCTAACAGAACATGGGAAGGAGGTAGCACCACTAGGCTTTGCTCTGGACCAAACCCAAGCCGAACTTCATCGTGTGAATGTAGAATGGAATCGCCATCGCGAGAAGTTCAAACTAATAGAAATTAATACTCATGAAATGTTTGTTGAGCCACCCTCATATTCTCTCACCTTAGCACACCTTAAACTTAGGTCCTATGCTGGGGTTATAAGGGGCTATGTAAGGAGACCATAACTGCCTTGTGTAATCCTTTGTTTAAAATAAAATTTTTTATTTCTTCTTATGATGAAGTTTATGAATTTTCAAATGTCTGAATAAATATATTATGCATATTTTGATGAATTTTAGAGAATGGATATTTTAAAAATGTTTATGTAAACATTAAATAATTAAAAATGTGCAATGATCTTCAAAAAATGGTCTTATACAATTATGTTCAGTACGAAATTTAGAGTATAATAAGATCAACTTAATTTTTAATGAATAGTAAATTATGAATAGTGATTTTATGCTTAGGATTAGTAATGTGACCAAATGGATTGGTAATCTCATATAAAGAAATTATTAATATAATATAGGCACCTTGATTAAGTAATGTGATTCAACAAAATGGTTAAATGATGGTTTCATAAATTATTAGTCAAGTATTAGTTTTTTCAGGTGAATAGTGTTTTTTAATTAAATATTAAATTAAAAATATTTAGAAAGTTATTTTTATAAAATGGACATTATTTTTTGAACTCAGAGCATCGATATTATGTTATGGTAATTTTTGGGGTTTTTTCTGAAAAAATAAATTTTTAGTGAATAGTGTTTTTATTTAAAAATTAAACAAAAAATATTTGGAAAATTATTTTTATAAAATGGAGTTTATTTTTGAATTCATAGCATTAATATTATGTTAAGATAAATATTTGGGAGTTTTCTGAAAAAGATGAATTTTCAGTGAATAGTAAAAATACAATTTTTGGGTTTCGGTATGTTTAATGACATCATAACTGCATCATGATGATGTGATGAGATATTTTAAGGGATGGTTGACTTGTGAATATTGGGATAAGGTGTGAGGTGTCCCAAGTGTCCAATACCATGAGTAAATACCACTTGTTTTTTCAAAACCACCAATGAGGTGTCCCTTGGCCATTAATGCCTTGTCCCCTCACATTCCCTATAAATACCAAGCCATATTCTCATCCATTCAACTCCAAAATCATCCTAAAAAAATTTATGATCTCCTTACCTCCCAAAGAGTCCTCTGAAGGTGCTTCCAAGCCTTCAAGGTCCCAACCTTTGAGTTTTAAGAGATACATTTTAAGGTAAGGGATCCTACCTCCCTCATTCTTTCCAAGTACTCTCTTTTATGTCATTTATTTTATTCTCCATATTATTATGTCGGAGGATGTTCATTTATATTCATCCTAATTTCCTTTTCATGTTCATATGTTTAAATTCCCCATCTTGATCTCATCAATTCATTTTAAGAATGTTTAAGTGGCGCCGTTAGGCTGCCAACATTTTAAGGGATTCTTTCACCTTTTTCAATTTTCAATGTTCTACTTTCATATCAAGTCTTTCATGTTCCTTTTTATTATGTTGTGGTATGATCTCTATATCTATCATACTGATATTTTATTTTCATATGATTAGAGACACTATTTGATCTCATTAATTCATTTCTTTGAAGTTTATGTGACGCCGTTAGGCTGCCGAATTTTTAAGGGATTCGTTCACCTTTCTCAATTTTCAAAGTTCTACTTTCATGTCAAGTCTTTCAAGATCCTTTTTATTATATTGGGGTATGATCTCTATATCTATCATACTGATCTTTTATGTTCATATTATGAGATACATTATTTGATCTCGTCAATTCATTTTTTTGATGTTTAAGTGATGCCGTTAGGCTACCGAATTTTAATAAGAGAAATATTATTTTTGTATTCTTTTCATGTTCTTCATTTAATGTGATATATATTTCACATTTCATTACCATGTTATCAAATCCATTATATTCTGTCCCCATACTGATTTATGGATCATTTATGAGTGCGTGACCCATTTCCCCTCTCATTTCAATGTTTTCTAAAACCTCGTAACATAGCCATTATGCTGTAGAATTTCCGTCTCAAAATGTCTCTCTCTTATTCTCAAATTCATTTATTTTATTAAGTGAATACTCAAAGATCTTTCTTCTAAATGGTTATTTACATATATACCAAAATTTTCTATTTTAAATTCTGGGATTTACATACATGAGACCCGCTTTCCCTTTTCGTGGGTTTAAAGTGACATAAAGATCATGTCTTTAAAGCTGTTTTTAATAAATTATGATTATGAAATGAAACCCATTTATTTTATGCTATATGGGATGTTTATGAAATGATCTTTGATGATATATGTGGCTCACATGATAATAAATTCAAATTAAGGGTGCTCCCTGATAGCGCTCCAATTCATTGGGTAAAGACTTAATCTCTAGAAATGACCATTTTTAACGACGCCTTGGTGAATAACCTTGTTAATTTTTAATGGAACCTTGGGGATGGATCTTGGTGAAACGGAAATGATTGTAAATATTAAATTTTTTAGCCACATCTTCATGTTATGAAATAAGTTATTTTTATTATGATATGCCTCATGATTTCTTTCTCGTACCTTAAATTTCGTTTTCATGTCATTGTTGATGTATCTCAAGTTCACATGTTAATTGTTTCTCCTTGTTTCCCTTATTGGGCCTTCTGCTCACCCTTTCTTTTGATGTATGTCCCCAGGTTATGAGATGCAGTAATGAACCTAGGATGAACGTAAGGAGAATCCTTTCAAGTGTTTAAGAAGAATATTTTATGTTTTTATGTTTTAAGTTCTTGGTTTCCATGAAACTAAACCTTAAAGATCCTTAGTTTTAAAAAATATAATGAAAAGTTATGTTATAAAAAGGTGGGATGCTATAAGTATAACATTGATTAACTGGGCTATATTTAATCATTGGGGATACCGTTTTAGAAATACATTTTATAGAAATTTTAATAGTTACTCAATTCATCCCCACCCCTCTTGAGTAATCTACTCTGACAACACAAATCAACAATAAGATCCCCTATCCTTGTCCAAGCATGCATCCATAAAATCATTTCGGGTTCCAAATGGTGGAATATCCAAGGTGGGTGTATAAATCATTATATTGAAACAACCATGTTTAAATAATCTTTTCTATTAAATATAGTTAATTCAATATTTTGATAAAAAAATTATTAAATTATAAAATTAATATTATGCATCAAGTAAAACTACTAATCCCCCAAGCTCCATGTTGAAACATTGGGTCATTCGAACTAGATTTTGAAACCTACTGGATATATATGGCTAAAGTTGGATGCTTCAACATAAGGATGGATCACCCAAATTCTTGAAAATTATTTAGTTGATGGTGAATCACACAACCATCAAATTAACAAAAGGCTTTTGCCTATAGGCTGTCCAGAATCTCACCCTTTGGAATTTAGAGACTTTTCATCCGAATTTTAGGCATACAACATAATAATACACTCTTACATTAGGCATTGAGTACTTCTGCTCCTATACCTCTTTCGGTAAGAAATAATGCACCATTCCCTCATGTGTCAACATAAATAATGATTCATATCTTGACTGTAACAACCTGAACTTTTGAATAATATTTTTTTCCAAAATTTGTGTGCTATATCATTTTATACTACAAAAAACAATATTCATTAATTAATGAAGTAATTTTAATTAAATGAGACAGTTGGGTTTCGACTATTATATGATCGTTGGTCAATATCACCGTTGGAAACTAAACTCTTTATGTTAAAATTATTGTTTATAAATACAAGGGATCTTAGCTAATATAGAAAGTAGAGTCAAGGTCCTCATCCAGTAGACTCGGGCCGTATGGAGACAATCTGTTAGAGCTAGGGAAGGAGGTGTCATCACTGTGATTTTCTCTGGACCAAGCCCAAGATGAGTTTCATCCTGTGAAGATTGAACAAAATCGCCTATGGGAGTAGTTCAAGATGATAGACATCACTACTTGGGAAATTTTGTTTCGAGCCGCCCCAAGATTCTATAACCATATCACACCTTACACTTAGGTCATATGCAGGTGTTATAAGGGTCTATGTAACGAGGCCTTAGATACTTTGTGTAATCCCAGGGTAATAATAAAATTGTTATTTCTTATTATGGTAAAATTTGTGATTTCCAAATGTCAGCATAAAAGTGTGATGAATATTATTGATGATTTTGAAAAATGGTATTTTAAAATATTTATGTATACTTTAAATAATTAATAATGTGAAATGATTTTTAGAAAATGTTCTTCTAAAATTGTAACCAGTAAGAAATTTAGAGACTAATAAGATCAACTTAATTTTTAGTGAATAGTAAACTATGAATAGAAATATGCCCTTATGAAAAGTAATGAATAATAAATCAGACAATGTTTGAATCTTCATCCATTAATGTATAAATATAATTTAGACATCTTAAATGTGAAAAATTGTCATTATATAAGTATTGGTATTTTTATATTCCTTAAATATTTTAATTACTATTTTATAATTAATTTAATAATTTAAAATAAAAATGTTTCTTCATAAAATTTAATCCAAAATTATTACTTTATTGTCTTATGGTTAGATGAAAATTTTATGGGACCTTGATTACTTGTTCAAGGTGTTGCAAAATAAGTTATAGTTTTAGGGTTGTTTTTTTGAATAAATAATTATTTTATTTATAAATTAAATTTAAAACATTTAGAAAATTATATTCATAAAATGGGGTTCATTTTTGAATTCAAAGAAACAATATAATGTTAGTGTGAATTTATGATATTTTTATAAAATGTTTTTTTGGGTGAATAGTAAAAATACAGTTTTGAGTTTCGGGTGTTTAATGGTATCATTAATGATGTAATAATGATATAATAATTCCAGTAAACATGTGAATATTAATTTATGATATGATTTATCCCAAGTGGCCAATACCATGGCCAAATACCATGGTAAAGGCCATGGTTTTTCAAATACCACTGATGAGGTGTCCCGTGGAAATTAATTAAATATTAACGCACTTCTCCTATAAATACCAATCCATTCCATCATTAATTTCATTAAAAATACTTCTCAACGAAGTTATAGTACTTTTATCTCCAAAGTTGTCTTCCCTAGGTTTTATTAAGCCCCCCAAGGTCCCAATAATCAATCTTTTGAAGTTACTCTTCATGGTAAGGGAAACATTTCGCCTCCTCTTTTAGTCATGATTTCATTTAGTTATATCTTCCAGTTTCCATATACTTTTGTGAGTGTATGATATTATATATTCTTATTACTGTCCATTTCATGTCCAAATGATTGGAGTACCTTTCCTCTCTCATCAATTTATTTTCAGAATTTGTAAGTGACGTCGTTAGGTTGACGAATTTCTGTAAAAGAAATCACATCTTCTATTTTCCTTCGAGTTTCATTTCCATATGGTATTTCCTTCAAATATCCATACCCTGATCTTATTTATTTATTTTGTTATTCAATCCTACATTATAATTATTTATTTATGAGTGGGTGAATCTTGTCCACTCTCTTTTCAATATTTTCTATAACCATGTTATATAGCCGTTATACTGCTGAAATTTCATCTCAAAATTTCCCTCTCTTTCCCTCGATAAATTAACTTGTTTATTTATGTGAATATCTAGACCTATTTTTTTATATGGGTCTTCATAAATATATAATAATTATATATTTTATTCTAGAATTTACATAAATATAACCCTCACTCCTTTTCCATGGGTTATAAATGGCTTAACGATCATGTTTTTACGAACATTTTAAAAGTCACGATTTTGAAGTAAAACCCATTAATTTTACTCTCTATGGGTTATTAATGAAATGTTTCATTACGATTTGTGTGGATGAAATGAATATAATGACCTATTAACATTTTTCCCTGAATCACTCCAATGCATTGGGTAAAGAATTTAATCTCTAGAGATGACATGTTTCACGATACCTTAGTGAATAACCTTGGAAATTTTTATGATACCTTGGGAATGAACCTTGGTGATATGTCCATGAATGTATAAATTAATTGTTGTAGCCACATGTTCATGTTATGTTTCAAGTTATTTTCATTATGAAATTTCCCTACTTCCAATTCAGATGCCTTTATGTTTTTTAAAAAGTTCTTATTGATTTCCCAAGTAAATTGATTCCCTTATTTTCATTACTAGGCCTTATGCTCACCCTTTCCTTTGATGTATGTCTCCAAGTTATGAGATACAATAATTTTACATTGGAAGAAATTATTATTAATCCCTACAAGATTATTAGAATAATTATTTATGTTTTCATCTTTTATGTTCCTGATTTCCATGACACTAGACATTAAAGATCCACTGTTTGTAAAATGTAATGAAAAGTTAGATAATTAAAAGGCGGGATTCCATAGTTGTTATAAAAGGATAGATTATTTATAATGTAAATTATTCTATGAAAACATTAGGAAGAAACCTATTTAAAAGTTAAAATATAGGAATAACTGCTGGTATTTTTGTAATGCCCCGACCCTAGTTACCCAGTGTCGGTGCATTATTACATAACATTGGCATGATCACAAAAGATCATATCTCGAAAGAACGATTAGTTTAGTAGAATTGGAATCACTAGATATATTCATAATGTTTACATTAAATCATAAATTGAAAAATTACAACAACATATTGTCTCCATAGACCACACTCAAATCCCCTCATACTATCCCTGCAGGTCATTCATAAAATACTTCTTCACATCCTGGAAAAAATAAAACATAGAAAGGAGTGAGCTCAGATTCCCAGAAAGGATAAAAATATAGTGGAAACATTCATAAATTTTCATAACCATTTAAGGAAATGTATAACTAAAACAAAAGCCTTTTAAACATGAGCTTCAGCATAATATGGCAGAAATAAATTGAAAAAATTCCATTTACTTATTCACATGGATATTCTGCTAGTTTAATAATCACATTAAACATCAGTAACCACCTTCATAATGATGGAATGCATAATGCCAGACTATAATAACCACATAGTTTATGCCTTGTTCCAAGACTAAAAATAAGATTTCCTCAAGGCCTTGTTCGAAGACACTAGTTTGTCTCATGAGAACTACTGATGCATTGATGAGCTATAGTGGGATCGACCCGTCATTTATTAAATCCAATGCAATCCACATATGAATAGGTTTAAACATAACATAAACATTCGTATTAAAACTAGCATAAGAAAAGTCAATAATTTCTCCATAAACTATGAATAGTAAAAAAAATAACACAGCCATAGTAAAACATATCACAAAACCTTCAATACAATATGGATGTTTTGTATCATAATAAATCAACATCAAATAAGCTTAAAATCCATCAAAGGATGTTGACATAGATGAAATCTAAACTATTTGAGATGAATTTCCCTTTTTTGAAATAATTTAAAAGTAGTATAATTATAAAATAAAACATTTACTTTGAAAATATTATTATAAGATTGTAAGGGAAGCTTTGACGATTTTATAATGATGAAAAATAGCCACACCCACCGTATAAGTTAAAAAAGACATTCTAACCTTAATTCTGTCGAAATGCTTAAAAGGAACTTGTTTGGAAAACGATGGAAATATTCCTTTATAAAAATCTTATAAAAAGTCAAAAAGGGTATAAATGACTTTAAAACATATTCTATAAAGTAGTAAGAATGATTTTAAATACAATTTTATGAAACATGGTTGTGGATAATAAAGAGGTCCCAGTAAATAATTACATATATAAAACCTCGGATAATGAAGAGATTGTGAAATAAACCCTTAACTTTTACATTTTAATGGTCGAGGGTAGGTTAACCTCCTGTATAATGGAGAAATAATTCATATTAAATTATAGAATAATCATATAAATTAGTATGATATCATATATGATCTTTTAACATTGATTCATTAATAATATCTTAGTATTATTGTTGTTTCAGGTGGTAATGGATTCGTTTTCCGTTATATTCATTGATTTGTGAGTAATATTTGTTATGGATGGGATGTATATTATTAATATAAATAATTATATAAAGTCCTTAAAAATTATTTTTAATCATTAAATGACAATTAGTCTTGAATGGATATGATGGGGAATGAATTTCATCAAGTTCATGGAGACGGTAGTCCATACATATGCTCGAGCGACAATATCATTCTTTTGATATTAAAATAGTATATAATTGGATGGTATATCATATATACAGAATAATTATAATGTTATAGTTATTATTTACTTCAATTACACATCATTATCATACCCATCTAAATAATAATGTTTTGAATAACAATTACACCATGACATGGAGACTGTAATCCGTTTGTACGCACGTATGGTGACATGTCATTAAAAGGAAGGATTGAATATTGAATATGGCTGTAACATATTTATAATTACATCATAGTATATATATTATACTGGAGTTATTATTTTATAATGTAAATAACAATTAAATAAGGAGTGGAAGAAGAAAGGAACTGGAAAGAGGGTGGTGAAAACATTACCTCTTCTTTGGGTTGTTCCTTTTGATTTTATCAAAAGGCCTCCTTAGGTTGTCTTTTCGATCAAAATAAGGCATGTAGGATGATATGATGGAAGTTGAGAGAATATTTGGTTAGGGGTTGGCCGAGCCAAAATGCTTTGGAGGTGTGAATTAGAGAGAAGGTGGAGTGCCCTTTTATAAGAGGGGAGAGGGGCACCTTTGGAAAAGCTAGAAATACTATTTTATAATAAATTCATATCCAGTTTCTAATGGCTCCAAATTTGATTATTTCAAGGTTAAGGTCGGTATATGTTGCACAACACTAAACCAATAGGTTTTAGATATGTTTTGGTCACTATATTAACCTTATCATTTTGATTTATCTCTTTGTTAAATAGTTTGACATTTACCATGTCTCTTCTTATTTTTATATTATATAGTTAATATGCATACTATATACTTCAAGAAAACCCGAAGTGGTTCATTAATGATACACCTATCATTATATAAGTCTATTTTCCGAGACATAGATTTTTTGGAAAATAATATCAATTTATAATATAATATTGGTTTTAAAAACTCATTTTTGTCAATTTTGACACTATTTGGTGTTTTGTTTTTCCAAAATTCATAACAGCATTATTACGTTGAACAAAATTCATCTACCCAACCCTAATATGTTATGTTAACCTATAAAATTAGTGGCTTTCATAAAAACTCTTAAATTACATTTATTTGGATATTTATGATATCGATTATTTTATTATTTCATTAATTAGGTAATTACTGCATCACCATTATGTCATAAGTAAATTAAATTATATAAAGCCTGAAAATTATAAATAAAATACCATTACTTATGAAATATTTTTATATTTATAATGAATATTTATAATCGAATTTTTCAAATGAATAAACCTATATTAATTTTTTTTTGTTATTAAACATTGATTTTAATTCTTTTAACTCCTCTTTGAATTAAATAATAATAAATGTCCTAATATAATAAAAGTGGACCAAAGAGTTTCATATTTTATTCATATGGTTTTTCGGTTGAATTATAGTTAGCCAATAGAATGAGGACTTGTGTTAGGGTAATAATAATATCATTTTTACCCTTAATTACCTCATTTACATTTGACCATGGTAAATATATGTAAAAAGTTACTATTAACCAAAAATTATCTTTGTAACACCCCATGATTCCACGGTGCACTTCTCTTTGAATAATACAGTAGTGTGTGCTATATGCAACTTCGAGTTCTAACACACACCACAACCAATCAAACTAGTCGTTATGAATAGTAATATCCACTTTTTTAAATTTTATAAATTTTATCTTTCAAAATTGAATTCATTTGTGGATTCGGAATATCGAAATTAGCTTAGGGTGAATTTTTGGTACTTTTTGGATAACATTCATATTTTGATGAATAGTGAAAATTACTAAATTTTCATTAAAAACATCTTTTTTAATCGAATAAATTAATAGTGATAAATTATGAATTTGAGTGATTTTAAAGAACATTTATAATATAGTTTTACCAATTAATACAATGTTGGTCATTCGATGTAATTTCACATTTAAACCGGACATAAACAAGTGTCAGTCTTTTGATAGTTATTATTTCTTAAAAACACGCCTTTTGTTTTGACAGTGGGAATTAATTTTAAATTAATTTCTGCCACTTCTTTATTTTGGATTTAGAAAAATGGATTCCATATCTATAATCAGGAGGTCAAAATTGAGTAAATAGGTAGCTTTTAGTTTTTAAACATTTTGAATAATTATTTCGGTAAATAATTTATTTATCATGGTTAAAGGGTAAATCCAGTAAATAAGGGTAACAAATAATATTATATTAATAATAAATTACCCTAAAACGTGTTCTAACCCTATTGGATGATACATGTATGACTATTGGCATCTTTTGGTCGATTTTCAGACCCCATGGATCCACTTGGAAGTGATAATGACATTTTATATTAATTAAGTTAAAGTAAATACAATAATGACATAAGCATATATCTTTTAGGAAAACAATTTTTACATAGTGTTATATATGTTATATTTTAGAATATAAATATTCATTATAAATATAAAACTATTTCCTATAGAATGGTATTTTATTTATAATTTTAGACATTGAATAATTAAATATATTAATGACACAATAATGATGCAGTATTTTCCTTATTAATGTATGAATCAAATAATTGGTATTATAAATGTTAAAATAAATATAATTTGATAGTTTTTATGACATATAGGAATTTTATTGGATAATATGACATGTTAGTATTTCTTAAATTATTTTTTCTAATTAATAAATATTTTAATACTTTAAAAAATCAATTATTAAATAGTGTCAAAATTGACATAAATGAGTTTTTAAAACAAATATTATATTATTAGTTGATATTCTATTCATAAAAGTATATGTTTCATCCAAATAAGTTATATAATGATAGGTGTATCATTAATGGACCACTAGGGGGGTCTCTTGGACGTATATAGTAAGTTTATTAACCATATAATATAAAAATACAAAGTGACATGGTAAATGTCAAACTATTTAACTAGAAGAAAAATATAAATTATAAGGTTAATATAGTGACCCAAAACCATCTAAAATCTATTGTATTAATGGATTTAGACCCATCCCCACCTTATACTTTTAATAATCCACTTTAGAGGAATTAGAAACAGAATATGAATTTATTATAAATTAAAACTTTAAGTTTTTCCAAAAGAGCCCCTACCCCCCTTATAAAAGGACACTACTTATAACAAATTATTCATACCCTCAAAGCCTTTTGGTTCGACCAAACCCTGCCAAATTATCCTCTCAACTTCCCTCAATTCAACCCAGAGGCCTTCCATTAGTCAAAAATCCAGCCTAAGGATCCCTTTTGATCAAATCCAAAGGAAGAACCTGAAGAAGAGGTAATGTTTTCACCACCCTCTTTCAAGTTCCATTCATGATCTACTTCTTCATTATATGTTATTTCCATTCTAAAATAATAAATCCAGTATCTTCTATATACTGTTATGTTATTATAAATATGTTACATCCATATTTATTATTTTATCCATCCTTTGAATGACATGTCACCATACATGCGTACGTACGGCTTACCATCTCCACGTCGCTGTGTAATGGTTATTCAAAACATTATTATTTGGATGAGTATGATAATAATGTTTTATTCATGTAAATAATATTTAAACATGATAATGATTATGTATATATGATATACCATCCAATTATATGTTATTTTAATATTAAAATAATGATATTGGTCCTCGTGCGTACGTACGGACTACCATCTCCACGAATGCGATAAGATTCATTCCCCATCGTATCCATTCAAGACTAATTTTTATTTGATGATTAAAAATAATCGTTAAGGGATTGATATCATTCTGGATAAGAATAAGATACAACCTATGGATAACAAACACCTCTTATGTAACAAAACATGTAAAAGAAAATGAGTAAGTGAACACCCAAAACTATGATAACAGTAAAATATTATTATCAAATAAATATTAAAAGATAATATATGATATCATATTTATGTATATGAATCTTTCATAATTTAATGAAAATTATTTAAAAATTATACAGGATTTTAACCTACCCTTGACCATGGAAAAGTAAAAGGTAATGTTTTATTTCACAACCTCTTCATTATCTGAGGATGTTTATACGTAATTATCTACTGGGACCTCTTTATCATCCACATCCATGTTTCTTAAAAATATATTTCAAAACGTTCTTATTAATTTATAGACTATGGGTTAAAGTCATTTATACCCTTTTTGACTTTTTATAATATTTTTATAAAGGAATCTTTCCATCTTTTTCAAAACATGGTCCTTTTTAAGCTTTTCGACAAAATTAATGTAAGAATGTTTTTTTAACTTATACGGCGGGTGCGGATATTTTATACATTATAAACTCTTTGACTCTTCCCTTACAATCATATAAGAATATTTTCAAAGTAATTTTTATATTTTATAATTTTGTGATTCTTAAATGATTTCAAAATAGAAAGATATATTTCTCTAAAATGGGTTTTGATTTCATCTATGTCAACATACTTTGATGGATTTTAAGTTGATTTAGAGTTTATTTATTATGATACAAAACATCCATATACTATTGATGGTTTTGTGATATTTTTGAATATGGATGTGCTATTTTTACACCATTCATGATTTATGGTTAAAGTATTTACATTTTGTATGCTAGGTTTAATATGAATGTTTATGATATGTTTAAACCTTTTCGTATGATGAATGTATTGGACTTAGTAAGTGACGGGTGGAGCCCGCTATAGCTCCTCGATGCATCGATAGGTCTCATGAGACAACTAGATGTGGAATTGTCCGAGGCCCTTTCCCAATTTGATTTATGGTTTTGGCCGAGGCCTTATTTATTTTTAGACATCTTGGCCGAGGCCTTGAAAAAATGTTTCAGAATGTCTGGCATTATACATTCCCTCATTATGGATATAATATTGATGGTTCATGTGGTCATTCAACTAGTAGAATACCTATGATTATGTTTTTTATGACATTATTTACTCATCTAATAATGTTTCCATAAAAGTATTCATGTTTGTTATTGGTAAAGGAATGTGGTTTAAATTATTTACCATGATTAATATTTATGTCATTTTCTATTGTATTACTTACCCTTACTGAGCATTTGAGCTCACCCCTTTCTTATGTTTCATTTTACCAGGATATGAAGAAGTTAGTTTGGAGTGACCAACAGGAATAATCTAGGAGGCTTGGATGTTTCTAATTAAATATATTTGTGTTGAATTTATTTTCAAGTTGTAAAGTTGAACTTATGTATGAATCTTGTTTCCAATAATACAAAATAGATCGGTCTTTTGAGACATGATTTATTTGTGATCAGGAAAATGTTATGTAACAATGCAGCATCTATGGGTAACTAGGGTCAAGGAATAATAGTTGGTATCATTGGAAGTTTAGTAGAAACCATGGAAACTAGATTTAGATAAACATTGATTAGAGCACATAGACCTAAGATAGACTTTGAGAATTAGTATAGAAGAACTTCCTAGATTATTGGTATTGTAGAGATTTGGTGAGTTTTCTAAGCAATACATACATGTTTGGATACGAGCAGGTAGAGGTGGCTCTGGCACAGATGTACCTAGGGGTAAAATCCAAAAACACCGCATTGAGCTAGACATGAATGGGAACTGGTGCACGACAACGGGCCTTGCTGCGCTCTTGGTTACGACACTCCCAGGGGATATGCTTAAGATATTTCTTATTTTCTTTAAAAACCATTATCAAGGGATTATGAGTATATACGTTCTCAAAGAAAACATTTTTTATGATTGTGGATTATATCCATAAACTGTTCAATTTATTTTAAGTGTTTTAGAAGTTAGGAATTATATATTTTGATTTATAAACTAATCTAGTTTATGCCATTGTTTATAAATAGAGCCTAGTGGAAGGAATGTAAACCGTATCAATGCACACACTCCATGTAGGGATTTATATCTTACTAAAGATAATTATAGTGGATCTGGTGATGTAACTGGTGCTGATCACCTAATCACCATACTAGGACAACTCACTCAGTTTATGTATAATAACCTTACCCGTATGGAGCACCCTGATCCACAGTGTGGAGGATCAGTGTTAGATCTCTTCACAAGGCAACTACCACCAAAATTCAATGGGAGTAAAAATCCATTAGTGGATGAGCAACAGGTAAATAACTTAGAGAAAATATTCCACACTTTGGGGAGTAGCGAAAGGGAAAAAGTTGTCATGGCTGTTTACTTCCTTACTAGAGATGCTGATCAGTGGTGGTCATTGATTCAAAACACAAAGGAGGATTATCAAGTATCAAATATGGAATGGATGGGGTTAAAAGAGATATTCTTAGAAAAATACTTTCCTCGTGACCATCGAGCAAATATGTAAAGGAAATTTCTGAGTTTGAGGAAAAAGGAGGATGAGAATGTCGCAATGTATGAGGCAAACATTACAAGGATAGAAAGGCATGCTTCATATTATATACATAACCCAAGAAGTAATATTGATCAATTATTTGATGGGTTGATTCCATTTCTCCATCGAGCATTAGTATCACAATCCTTCTCAAAATACAAACATATTTTCTCGTGTGCTATCAAGATAGAAAAGGAATTATCTATGTCTTATGACATTAAATCAATGAAAGAGAAGAAGAGATACGCTGAACACTCTGGGAAAGAAAATAAGGAAACATGAAAGAATGGAAGAATTGAATTTGAAGATTTTGATAATTGCAGAAGGAAGCACCCTGGTGCCTGTCTAAAAGGAAAAGGAATATGCTACAAATTTAGACAGAAAGGCCATCTTGCTGGTGATTGTAAATGAAAGAAAGACACTACAAATGTTCAATTCTAAAATTTCAGAGAGATGTGAAATTATGAAAATGAATGTCCTAAATGTTAGGGAAACATACCACATTAAAGTCCAAGGGATCAAGGCCATGCTTATGAAATCACTACAGCTGAGGTTGAAGCCCTGAAAGAGGTGGTGGCGGGTAATTTAATGGTTTCCTCAAGTTTAGATAATGCTTTATTTAATTTTGGATCATCGAATTGTTTCATATCTTCCCAGTTTTCTAATGAAGTTAGATATTTCCAATTTGATTTAACAAGGGAGTTGTCAGTCAAAACTCCTAATCAATGTATCATTACTACAAAGTTCTCTAGATCTGTTCCCATTAGGGCATATAAATTTTCTTTATCTTCTGATCTCATCGTCATACCCATGATTGAATTTGAAATAATCATCGGTATGGATTGGATTTCAGGCCATGATGCAAAAATTTATTATAAGAAGAAGGAGTTTATGATTTTTGATGATGATGATAAAGAACACCTTATCCTTAGAGCATAATCACCACCACCTAATTCTTATTAAGATTCACCACCAGTATCCCAACTAAATTCAATTATCGGGGAGGAAGAGAATGAAATAAATATGGGTAAGGAAAGGAATGTTCAAATATAGGATATACCTATTGTGAGATATTATGTTGATGTGTTTCTGGAATATTTACATGGAAATCCTGTAGATCAAGAAATTGAGTTTCCCATTGATTTAATTCCTGGTTCAAGGCCTATATCGATGACCCCTTATAGAATGGCCATTGTGGAATTAGTTGAACTAATGAAACAATTAGAGGAATTGAGTAATAAGGTATTTATTCACCCTAGTGTTTCTCCATGGGGAGCCCGTGTCCTTTTTGTTAAGAAGAAAGATAGATCTAATAGGTTATATATCGACTATAGGGAAATATATTATATAACAATAAATAACAAGTATCCCCTACCTCGGATTGATGATTTATTTGACCAACTACATGGAGATCAAAACTTTTCAATGATTAACCTTTGATCTGGATACCAATAGTTGTGTGTGAAGAAGGAATACATTTCAAAGATAGCATTTCGAACAAGGTACGGGCATTACAAGATTACAATAATGCCTTTTGGATTGACTAATATACCCTCTATATTCATGGATCTAATGAATAGAGTTTTCAAGGAATATCTCGATGAATTTGTGGTGGTATTTATTGACCATATCTTGGTATACTCAAAATGATACGAATATCATGGAAATCACTTGTACATTATCTTGAAGACTCTTAAAAGAAATTAATTATATGGGAAGTTTAGCAAGTGTGAATTCTAGTTTGAGGAGATTTCTTTTCTTGGTTATATTGTCTCCAAAGATTGAATTTCCTTTGATCCTTATAAGACCAAGGCAATCCAAGATTGTCCAGCACCGACGAGTATAACTGAGGTACTCGGTTTTATTGGTTTATATGGTTATTATTGGCATTTCGTCTAGAACTTTGCCTGATTGGATAACCCATTAACGAAGCTCACACATAAAGGGGTTAAATTTGTTTGGACAAAAGAGTGTGAAGTGTGTTTTGAAGAACTAAAGAGAAGATTAGTCAATGCCCCTATATTGACTCTACCATCGGGGAATGATGGGTTCGTTATTTATAGTGATGCATCGAAGAAAGGACTTGGTTGTGTCCTTATGCAGAATGATAGGGTTATTGCCTATGCATCGCGACAGCTAAAAATTCATGAGCTAAACTAGCATACTCATGATATTGAGTTAGATGCTGTAATTTTTTATTTGAAGATATGGAGACATTATCTCTATGGTGAAAAATGTGAGATATATACCAATCAAAAGAGTTTGAAGTACATTTTCTCACAGAAAGAACTCAACATGAGGCAAAAGAGATGTCTTGAATTACTCAAGGATTATGATTTCACGATACACTACCACCGGTGGAAGGCAAATAAGGTTTTATATTATTTGAGTAGAAAGGATCATGGAGTTTTGAACAAGATGAGAGTTGAAAAGGATCCTATATACATGGATCTAGTGATGTTGGATATGAGAATCACCACGGAAGGTGAAACATCAATACGTTTTTAAATGGTTTCCAAAACATATTTACTAGAAAGGATTAAGAGTTCTCAGACCGATGATGATGAATTTCAAAAGAATATTAAAGCTGGGAATGATGGAATACTGAGAGACCTTGTGTATGAAGATGTAATTTTGAAATTTGGGAAGAGACTTTGTATTCCCGATATACCTGATCTAAAAAGGGAATTGTTGGATTATTCTCATAGTTCCAATTTCTCTATACACCATGGGAGCACCAAAATCTATAGTGATTTGTAGGAACATTTTTGGTGGGACCGCATGAAGAGGGAGATTTCTGATTTTGTGTCCAGATGTAAAGTTTTTCAACAAGTGAAACCTAGATGGTAATAGCCTGGAGGACTATTGTAACCATTTCCCATACCTGAGTGGAAAGTGGATAATATTACAATGGAATTTTTCATGGGACTACCAAATACTCATAGAAGGAATGAGGCAATATAGGTCATTGTTGATCGTCTTACCAAGTCAGCATATTTTCATTCTATAAGGGAGGATTTACCACTAGAATAGCTAGCAAGAATATATATTAATGATGTTGTGAGAATTCATGGAGTACCCCTATCAATTGCTTCTGATCGTGATCCCCGTTTTACTTCAAGATTCTATAAGAGTCTTCAGAAGGCCTTGGATACTGAATTTCGTTTGAGCATTGCCTACCACCCTCAAATATATGGACAATCAGAAAAGACTATTAAAACCTTAGAAGACATGTTGAGATCTTGCTCACATGACTTTCAGGGTATGTGGGATCAATATTTACCTATTGTAGAATTTTCCTATAACAATAGATTGCATTAAATTATTCAGATGGAACCATATGAAATGTTATACGGAAAGAGATTCCGCACACCAACCTCTTGAGATGAAGTTGTTGAAAGAAAACTTGTAGGCCCAGAAGTGGTGGAGGAAATGGTGGAAAAGGTAAAGGTAATCCAAAACCACATCGAAGTAGCTCAAAGTAGGCAGAAGATCTATGACGATAACCGAAGGAAGGACTTGGAATTTTAGGTAGGAGATCATTTTTTCTTGAAGGTATCACCATGTATGGGAGTTATACATTTCAGTAAAACTGGTAAATTGAGTCCCATGTACATCAGACCTTTCGAAATTCTAGAATAAATTGGGGATGTAGATTACTGTTTGGTAACACCCCCTAGTCTCTCTATAGTTCACGATGTGTTCCACGTATCACTGTTAAGAAAATACATGACTGACCCAACACATGTACTCACTTATGTGGAATTAGAACTAGAATCTCATCTGTCTTATTGAAAAGACACCATCATGATTCTTGATAAAAGAGAACATATGCTGAAAAACCGGACGATTCATCTAGTAAAAGTTCTATGGAGAAACCATAAAATGGAAGAGGCAATGTGGGAACCTGAGAAACATATGATGAAGAATCACCCGAGTCTTTTGAGGCGGTAGTATTCTAGAAATTTCTAGGAAGAAATTATTTTATGGAGAGGATAATGTTACACCCCAATCTTCCATGGTACGCTTCTCTTTGAATAATACAGTAGCGTGTGTTGTATGCAACTTCGAGTTCTAACACACACAACAACCAATCAAACTAGCCATTATCAATAGTAATACCCACTTTTTAAAATTTTATTCATTTTATCATTCAAAATGGACTTTATTTTTTGATTAATAATATAAAAATTAGATTAGGGTGAATTTTTGGTACTTTTCAGATAACATTCATATTTTGACGAATAGTGAAAATTACTAAATTTAAATTAAAAACAACTTTTTTAATCGAAATAATTAGTAGTGCTAAATTATGAATATGAGTGATTTTAAAGTACATATAGAATATATTTTAACCACTTAATAAAATGTTGGTCAATAGACGTAATTTCATATTTAAACCAGATATAAACAAGTGTAAATCTTTTGATAGTTATTATTTCTTAAAAACACGCTTTTGATTTCGACAGCAGGAATTAATTTTAAAGTAATTTCTACCACTTCTGTGTTTTGAATTTAGAACAATGGATTATATATTTATAATCATGAGGTCCAGTTTTTTTAAATAGGTAACTTTTATTTTTAGACCTTTTGAATAATTAATTCAGTAAATATTTTATTTACCATGGCTAAATGGTAAATCCGGTAAATAAGGATAAAAAATAATATTATAATAATAGTAAATTACCCTAAAATTTTTTCTAAACCTATTGGTTGAAGCATTCCCGACCATGGGCATCTTTGGGTCTATTTTGGGACCCCATGGATCCACTTGTAAGTGATAATGATACTTTACATTAATTAAGTTAAAATAAATACAAAAATGACATAAGCACATATATTTTAGCAAACAAAAATTTACATAGGGTTATATATGTTATATTTTCGACTATAAATATTAATTAGAAAGATAAAAATATTTCCTACATAATTTTATTTTATTTATAATTTTTAGACATTGAATAATTAAATATATTTATGACACAATAATGATGTAGTATTTTCTTTATTAATGAAAGAATCAAATAATTGGTATTATAAATGTTAAAATAAAAATAATTTGATAGTTTGGATGATATTAAAGAATTTTATTGGTTAATATGACATGTTAGTATTTCTTAAATGATTGTTTTTTGAATTAATTAATATTTGAAGACTAAAAAATAAATTTCTAAATAGTGTCAAAATTGACCTAAATTAGTGTTTAAAACAAATATTATATTATTAATTTATATTCTATTTTTAAAAATCTAAGGATCAGACAAACGACTTATATCTTGATAGTGGTATAATAAATGGACCAATTGGGGGACTCTTGGAAGTATATACTATGTTTATTAACCATATAATATAAAAATACAAAGTGACATGGTAAATGTCAAACTATTTAACTAAGAGTTAATTATAAATGATAAGGTTAATATAGTGACCCAAACCTATCTAAAATCTTTTGGATGAAATTATTTCGACCCATCCCCACATTAGACTTTGAATAATCCACTTTGGAGCCATTATAAACTGAATATGAATTTATTATAAATTAATACTTTATGTTTTTCCTAAAGAACCCCTCCACCCCCTTATAAAAGGACACTACTAACCAATTGTTCATACCTTCAAAGCCTTTTGGTTCGGCCAACCCCTACCCAATTATCCCCCCAAATTCCCACACTTCAACCTAGAGGCCTTCCTTTAGTCATAAATCCAACTTAAAGATACCTTTTGATCAAATCAAAAGGAAGAACCCGAAGAAGAGGTAATGTTTTCACCACCCAATTTCAAGTTCCTTTCTTCTTCAACTTCTTCTTTATTAGTTATTTCCATCCTAAAATAATAACTCCAATATCTTCTATATACTGCAATGTTATTATAAATATGTCACAACCATATTCAGTATTCTATCCATCCTTTGAATGACATGTCACTATACGTGCGTGCGTACATACGGCTTACCGTCTCCATGTCGTGGTGTAATTATTATTCAAAACATTTTTATTTGGATGGGTATGATAACGACGTGTAATTGATGTAAATAATAAATAAAACATGATAATTATTCTGTATATTTGATATAACATCTTATTATATATTATTTTAATATCAAAATAATGATATTGTCGCTCGTGCGTATGTGCAGACTACCGTCTCCACGAACATGATGAGATTCCTTCCCCATCATATCCATTCAAGACTAATTTTTATTTGATGAATGGAAATAATTTTTAAGTACATGATATCATTCTGTGTATGAATAAGATAGAACCTATGGAAAATAAACACGACTTATGCAACAAAACATATAAAAGAAAACGAGTACGTGAACTCTCTAAGCGACGATAATACTAAAATATTATTAACAAAAGAATATTAAAAGATCATATATGATATCATATTTATGTATATGATTATTGTATAATTTAATAACAATGATTTAACTATTATACAGGAGGTTAACCTACCCTCTAATAAGGAAAAGTACGAGGTAAGGGTTCATTTCACAACCTCTTCATTATCTGAGGTTGATTATATGTAATTATCTACTAGGACCTCTTTATCATCCACATTAATGTTTCTTAAAAATGTATTTCAAAACATTCTTACAATTTTATAGACTATGGTTTAAATTAATTTATACCCTTGTTTACTTTTTATAATATGTTTATAAAGGAATATTTCTGTCATTTTCCAAACAAGTTCCTTTTAAACCTTTTTGACAAAATTAAAGTAAGAATGTTTTTTAACTTATACGGCAGGTGAGGCTAGTTTCTACCATTATAAACTCGTTGAAGCTTCCCTTACATGCTAATAAAAATATTTTCAAAGTAAATGTTTTATTTTATAATTATTTGATTCTTAAATGATTTCAAAATAGAAAGAGATATTTCTCTAAAAAGGGTTTTGATTTTATCTATGTGAACATCCTTTGATGGATTTTAAGTTGATTTAGAGTTGATTTATTATGATACTAAATATCAATATAGTATTGAATGTTTTGTGATATGTTTGATTGTGGATGTGTTATTTTTAAACCATTCAAGATTTATGGTTAATGTATTGACATTTCGTATGCTAGTTTTAATACGAATGTTTATGATATGTTTAAACGTTTTCATATGAGGAATGTATTGGACTTAGTAAGTGACTGGTGGAGCCCGCTGTAGCTCCTCGATACATCGGTAGGTCTCATGAGCCAAATAGATATGGAATTAGCTGAGGCCCTTTCCTAATTTGTTTTATGGTTTTGACGGAGGCCTTAATCATTTTTAGACATTTTGGCCAAGGCCTTGACAAAATGTTTCAGAATATCCGGCATTATAAATTCCCTCATTATGGAAATAATATTGATGGTTCATGTGGTCATTCGACTAGTAGAATACCCATGATTATGTTTTGTTATGGCAGTATTTACTTAGCTCATCTTCATGCCATAAAAGTATTCATGTTTATTATTGTTAAAGGCATGTGGCTTCAATTATTTACCATGCTTAATATTTATGTCATTTTCCACTATATTACTTACCATTACTGAGCGTTTGAGCTCACCACTTTCTTATGTTTCATTTTCCCAGGATATGAAGAATTTAGTTATGACTGACTAGTAGGAATAATCTAGGAGTCTTGGATGTTTCTAATGAGATATATTTTTTTTGTATTTATTTTCATGTCGTCAAGTTGAACTTATGTATGAATCTTGTTTCCAATAATACCAAACTGATTGGTCTTCTGAGACATGATTTCCTTGTGATCATGCCAATGTTACGTAATAATGCACCGACTCTAGGTAACTGGTGTTGGGGTGTTATAATTTTTGTCTTATTGAACCTCATTTTATTCCTTTCTATTAACTGTTTCTCTCAGATTTTCGAAATTCTTCTCACAAAAGAGGTAAAATTATGTTTTATGTGAATTAGCAAAAAATTTTAGGAGTTGGGTAAATGACGGTGAAAAGTTCAATAAATTTTTTTGTATATCTAAATTTATTATAAACTGACTCAAATGAATTACATTGAACTTATATAGGTATTATTTATCTATTTTTACCTAAAATAAATTTAAATAAAATAAATAAAAATTCGAGTTTAAACTATAACTCAGTGTTTTTCACTATTAATATAAAAACAAACATTTTCAAAAAATTAACAATTATTCTTCCTAGGCTAATTTAGATATTTTGAATCTAAAAATGAAGTCTATTTGGAAAGATAAAATTTATAAAATTTAAAAAAGTGAAAATTACTATTCATAACGGTTAGTTTGATTGGTTGTGTTGTGTGTTAGAAATCGATGTTGCGTTCAATGCAAGATATTGCATTTTTCAAAGGGAAGCATATCGTGGAAGCTTGGGGTGTTACATTCTGCCCTCCTTCAAATAATTTTGTCCTTGAAATTTCTAGAATATTACTACATAAAAAGGCATGGGTGGTTTCTCATCATAAGTTCCTCAGGTTCCCACGTTGCCTCTTCCATCTTATGGTTTCTCCATATAACTGTTAGCAGACGAGTCGTCCGGTTTCTCAACACTTGTTCTCTAATATCAAGAATCCAGATGGGCTCTTCACAATAAGACATATCAGGTTCCAGATCTAATTTCTCATAGGTGAGTACATGCATTGGGTCAGGCATGTATTTTCTCAAAAGTGATACGTGGAACACATCATAAACTTGGGAGAGATTTGGGGGTATTTCCAAATGATAAGCTACATCCCCATTTCGTTCTAGAATTTCGAAAGATCCTATCTACATGAGACTCAATTTACCTTTCTTACCGAAATGTACAAGTCCCTTCCATGGAGATACCTTCAAGAAAACATGATCTCCTGCCTAAAATTACAAATCCTTCCTTCGGTTATCGGCATAGCTCTTCTACATACATTGATCTGCATTGATGTGGTTTTGGATTACCTTTACCATTTCCATCGTTTCCTCCACCAGTTCTCGACCTATGAGTTTTCTTTCACCAACATCATCCCAACAGGTTGGTGTGCGACATCTTTTTCCATATAACGCTTCATATGGTGTGATATGAATACTAGAATGGAAGCTATTATTATAAGAAAATTCTACTAGAGGTAAATATTGATCCCACATACCTTGAAAGTAAAGTGTGCAGGATCTCAACATGTCTTCTGAGGATGGAATAGTCTGTTTTGATTGTCCATCTGTTTGACGGTGGTAGGCAGTGCTCAAACGAAGTTCAGTATCCAAGGCCTTCTGAATACTCTTCTAGAATCTATAAGTAAAATAGGGATCATAATCAGAAAAACAATCGATAGGGGAACTCCTATAAGTCTCACAACATCATTAATATATATTATTTCTAGACGTTCAAGTGGAAGATCTTCTCTTATAGCAAGAAAATATTCTGTCTTGGTAAGACGATCAACAATGACATATATTGCATCGTTCTTTCTAAGAGTCTTTGGTAGTCCCATGATAAAGTCCATCATAATATTATCCCATTTACACTCAGGTATGGGAAGAGGTTTCATGACTCCTCCAGGTTGTTGCCTTCCAGCTTTCACTTGTTGACAAACCATACATCTTGACACAAAATCAGCAATCTCCCTCTTCATGTTGACCCACCAAAAATGTTCCTTCAATCTCTATAGCTTTTGGTTCTCCCAGGGTGTATAACGAAATTGGAACTATGAGAATTTTCCAACAATTCCCTTTTTAGATCAGGTATATTGGGAACACAAAGTCACTTCCCAAATTTCAAAATTCCTTCTTCATACACAAAGTCACTCAATCTCCCATCATTCACAGATTTAATCTTCTTTTGAAATTCTTCATCATCGGTTTGAGAACTCTTAATAATTTATAGTAAATATGGTTTGGAAACCATTTGAAAATGTATCGATGTTTCACGTTCCATGATTATTCCCATATCCAACTTTACTAGATCCATGAAAATTAGATCCCTTTCAACTCTCATTTTGTTCAAAACTCTATGATAATTTTTTCTCAAGGAATCTTCAACCTTATTTTCCTTCCCTGGGTGGTAGTGTATCGTGCAATCATAATCTTTGAGTAGTCCAAGAAAGAGAATTTTCCTCATGTTGAGTTATTTCTGTGAGAAATATACTTCAAACTCTTGTGATCGGTGTATATCTCACATTTTTCACCATAGAGATAATGTATCCATATCTTCAAAGAAGATATTACAGCTGCTAACTCAAGATCATGAGTAGGATAGTTTTTCTCATGAATTTTCAGCTATCATGATTCATAGGCAATAATCTCATCATTTTGCATAAAGACACAACCAGGTCCTTTCGTTGAGGCATCCCTATAAAAAACAAACCCATCATTCCCCGATGGTATAGTCAATAAAAGAGCATTGAATAATCTTTTATTTATTTCTCCAAAACATTCTTCAAACTATTTTGTCCAAATATATTTAACCCATTTACATGTGAGATTCGTTAATGGGTTAGCCAATCGGAAAAAGTTATGGATGAAATGCCGATAATATCCTGCTAAACCAATAAAACTGTGTACCTCGGTTATATTAGTTGGTGCGGGCCATTATTGGATTGATCTTATCTTAGAAGGATCAATAGAGATTCCATCCATAGAGACAATATTCCCAAGAAAAGAAATCTCCTGAACCCAGAAATCACACATGCTAAACATCCCATATAATTCATGTCTTCTAAGAGTCTTTCGGATAATGCACAAGTGATTTTAATTATCTTGGTAGAATTTTGTGTATACCAAGATATCATCAATAAATACCACTACCAAATCATCTAGATATTCCTTTAAAACTCTATTAATTAGATCCATGAATACAGAGGGTGGATTAGTCAATCCAAAAGGCATTACTGTAAACTCGTAATGCCTGTACCTGGTTTGAAATGTTGTCTTTGAAATGTCTTCGTTCTTCACACAAAACTAATGGTATCCAGACCGAATTTCAATCTTTGAAAAGTATTGATCTCCATGTAGTTGGTCAAATAAATCATCAAAGTGAGGTAGGGTATACTTGTTCTTTATTTTTATAGCATTGATTTCCCTGTATTATATACATAACCTCATAGATCCATATTTCTTATTAACAAAAAGGACATGGGCTTCCCCTGGAGAACCAATATGTTGAATAAATACCTTATTACTCAATTACTCTAGTTGTTTCTTTAGTTCAACTAATTACACAGTGGGCATTCTATAAGGGGTCTTTGATGTAGGCTTTGAACCATGAATTAAATCAATGGGAAACTCAATTTCTCATTCTGGGGGATGTCCAGGTAAATCTTCTAGAAACACATCTACATATTCATTCACAATAGGTACATACTCTATTTGAACATTCCTTTCCTCACCCATAGTAATTTCATTCTCTTCCTCCCCGATAATTGAATTTAGTTGAGCTGTTGGGGGTAAATCTACATAAGAACTAGGTGGTGAAAATTCTTCTCTAAAGATAAGGTTTTCTTTATCATCATTATCAAAAATGGTAACCTCCTTCTTCTTAAAATAAATCTTTACATCTTTGTCTGAAATCCAATCTATACTAAGGATTATATCAAATTAAATAATGGTTATGATGATAGATCAACAGATAAATAACATTTATATTCTCTAATGGGGACAGATTCACAAAACATTGTTGAAATGATACTTCCCTTAGGTGTTT
The DNA here is from genome assembly GCA_963277665.1 of Viscum album. Classification (NCBI taxonomy): domain Eukaryota; kingdom Viridiplantae; phylum Streptophyta; class Magnoliopsida; order Santalales; family Viscaceae; genus Viscum; species Viscum album. The sequence goes on along the minus strand of OY728140.1, from coordinate 52,596,084 downwards.
TGACTAACAACTCCCTTGTTAATTCAAATTGGAAAAATTTAATTTTCTTAGAAAACTGGAAAGATATGAAACAATGTGATGATCTATAATCAAATAAAGCATTTTTTAAACTTGAGGAAACCATTAAATTACCTACCACCACGTCTTTCGGAGATTCTACCTCAGTAGTAGTGATAGCATTAGCATGGCCATGATCCATTGGACATTTCTGAGGTATGTTCCCCTAATGCTTAGGAAATTTATTCATATAATGTTCCATCTCCCTGCAATTGTATCATTGATCATTGGTAGCTTCTTTCTTCCCCTTGAAATCCTGAGCTTGGTGGAATTTTTCACCACACTTGTAACAGACTCCCATTCCCTTCAAGAATGTACCATGGTGTTTCTTCCCACATTTACTACAGGATGGATATTCAAATTTTATCTTCTTCCCCTTATTCTCATTCCCAGAGTTATTAGAAGATCTCTTCATCTCTTTCTTTTCTTTAAAGTCATAAGACATAGAAAATTCAATTTTTTTCTTAATAGCACATGGGACAATATCTTCGTATGGCGATAAGTATTGTGAGACTAATTCTCGATGGAGAAATGGTTTTAACCCATAAATGAAATGATAAATCTTACTCCTTGGGTTACGTATATAATCTACTACATGCCCTGCTACCCTTGTAAAGTTAGCCTCATACTTTGCGCCATTTTCATCCTCCTTTTGTCTCAGACTTAGAAATTGCCTTTCTATATCTTCTTGATGGTCACGAGGAAAGTATTTTTCTAAGAAAATCACTTTGAACTCGCTCTATTACGTATTCTATAATTTATAATCATCCTTTTTGTTTTTAATTAATGACCACCATTGGTCAGCATCATCAGTGAGGTGGTAAACTGCCATGATAACTTTTTCCCTTTCACTACTCCCCAAGGCATAGAATATTTTCTCTATGAAATTTATCCATTGCTCAGATACTAATGGATTTGTACTCCCATTGAATTTTGGTGGTTGATTCCTCATTAGGTGATCTAACATTGATCCTCCATGTTGCAGATAAGAGTGCTTCATATGGGTAAGGTTATTATTCATAACCTGAGTGAGTTGTCCCGGTATGGTGATAAGCTGATCAGCACCGGTTGTATCACCAGCTCCACTATAATTATCTTGAGCAGGAGGTAAATCCCTAAATGGAGTGTTTGCATTGATACAATTTCCATTACTTCCACGAGGTTCCATTTCTAAACAATGGAATAAACTAGATTAGTTTATGAATCGAAATACATAAATCCAAACTTGTAAAACACATAACATCAATTGAATAGTTTATTGATATAATCCATTATCATAAAAATGTTTTCATTGAGGAAGTACATACTCATAAACCCTTCATAATTATTTGTAATGAAAATGTGAATTATCCTAAGAATATCCCACCCCACAGAGTGTCGTAAAAAAGAGTGCAGCAAGTCCCATTGTCATGCACCAGTTCCTGTTTGAGTCTAGCTCAAAGTAGTGTTTTCAGGTTTTACCCCTAGGTACATCGGTTCCAGAGCCACCTCTTCCTGCTTGTATCCATACATGAGTGTATTGCTTGGAAAAATCACAAAATCTCTACAATACCAAAATTATAGGAAGTTCTTATATACTAGTCCTAAAAGTCTATCTTAGGGCTATGTGCTTTAATCAGAGTTTATCTAAATCAAGATTCTAATGTTTGTACTAAACTTTCTCTAATACCAATTGTAATTCTCCAACCCTAGTTAACCAGGGTTTGTTCATTATTACATAACATTGGCATGATAAAAAAAGATCATGTCTCAAAATACCGATTAGTTTAGTAGCCTTGGAATCACTATATACATTCATAAAGTTTACATTACATCATAAAGTGAAAAACTACAACAACATCTTCTCTCCATAGACCACACTCATATCCCCTCATACTATCCCTGCTGGTCATTCATAAAATACTTCATCACATCCTGGGAAAAATAAAACATAGAAAGGAGTGAGCTCAGATTCCTAGTAAGGATAACAATATAGCAGAAACATTCCTAAATGGGTATAAACATTTAATGAAATGTATACCTAAACAATAGACTTTTAAACTTGAACTTCAGCATAATATGGCTGAAATAGATTGAAATAATTCCATTTACTTATTCACATGGATATTCTACAAGTCGAATAATTACATGCAATATCAATAACAACTTTCAAAATGATGGAATGCATAATGCCAGACTATCACAACCACATAGTCAAGGACTTAGGCCAAGACTACAAATAAGATTTTGTCAAGGCCGTGTTCCAAGACACTAGTTTGTCTCATGAGACCTACCGATGCATCGGAGAGCTATAACAGGCTCGACCCGTCACTTATTAAGTCTAATGCATTCCTCATATGAACAGGTTTAAACATAACATAAACATTCGTATTAAAACTAGAATATGAAATGTCAATACATTCTCCATAAATAATGAATGGTATAAAAATAACACATCCACACTCAAACATATCACAAAACCTTCAATACAATATGGACGTTTTGTATCATAACAAATCAACTTCAAATAATCTTAAAATCCATCAAAGGATGTTGACATAGATGAAATCAAAACTATTCGAGAGAAATACCGATTTTTTTAAATCATTTAAAATAACATAATTATAAAATAAAAAAATTACATTGAAAATATTCTTATAATCTTTTAAAGGACTTTGTGATGATTTTACAATGGTGGAAAATAGCCACACCCACCGTATAAGTTAAAAAAGACATTCTTACCTTAATTCTGTCAAAAAGGTTAAAAAGGACCTTGTTTGGAAAACGACGAAATGATTCCTTTATAAACATATTATAAAAAGTCAAAAAGTGTATAATTTACTTAACACACAGTCTATAAAGTAGTAAGAATGATTTGAAATACATTTTATGAAATATGGTTGTGAATAATAAAGAGGTCCTAGTAGACAATTAGGTATAAACAACCTCAGATAATGATGAGATTGTGAAAGAAATCCTTATCTTGTACTTTTCCTTGGTCAAGGGTAGGTTAAGCTCTTGTATAATGGTGAAATAATTTTTATTAAATTATTAATGAATTGTATACATTATTATGATATCATATATGATATTTTAACATTCCTTTATTAATAATATCTGAGTATTACCGTTATTTCGGGTGTTAACAAATTCGTTTTACTTTATATTTGTTGTTTTGTGTGTCATATTTGTTTTGTATGGGATTTATATTATTCATATCCATAATTAAATCAAGTCTATTAACATTATTTTTAATCATCAAATGAGAATTATTCTTGAATGGATATGATGGGGAATGAATCTCATTGCGTTTGTGGAGACGGTAGTCCATACGTACGCACGAGCGACAATATCATTCATTAGATTTTAAATTCATATATAATTGGATTTTATATCATATATAAAAAATAATTATAATGTTATATTATTATTTACTTAAATTACACATCATTATCATATGCAAAAAAATAATAATGTTTTGAATAACAATTACACCCCGACGTGGAGACGGTAAGCCGTATGTACGCACATATGGTGACATTTTATTCAAAGGATGGATAGAATACTGAATACGGTTGTACCATATTTATAATAACATCTAATTATATAGAAGATACAATAGTTATTATTTTATAATGTAAATTACAAATAAATAAGGAGTGGAAGAAGAAAGGAACTTAAAAGAGGGTGGTGAAAACATTACCTCTTCTTCAGGTTCTTCATTTTGATTTGATCAAAATGGATCTTTAGGTTGGATTTATAATCCAAATAAGGCCTCTAGTTTGAAGTTAGGGTAGTTGAGAGAATATTTGGGAAGTGTTTGGCCTATCCAAAAGGCTTTGATGGTGTGAATTAGAGAGAAGGAGGAGTTCCCTTTTATAAGAGGGGTGAGGGGACCTTTGGAAAATCTAGAAATATTATTTTATAATAAATTCATATTCGGTTTATAATGGCTCCAAAGTTGATTATTTAAAGGTTAAGGTGGTTATTGGTCTAAAACCATTCAACCAATAGGTTTTAGACAGGTTTGGGTCACTATATTAACTTTATCTTTTTAATTTAACTCTGAGTTAAATAGTTTGACATTTACAATGTCTCTTTGTATTTTTATATTATATAGTTAATAAACTTACTATATACTTCCAAACGAACCCAAAGTGGTTCATTAATGATACACCTATCATTATATAAGTCTCTTGGACGATCCTTAGATTTTTAGGAATATAATAGCAATTTATTATATAATATTGGTTTTCAAAACACTTTTATGTCAATTTTGATACAATTTGTATTTTTTTTTAAATTCATAACAGAATTATTACTTCGAAGAAAATTAATCTAACCAACCCTAATATGTCATATTGACCTATAATATTATTTTAATTCATAAAAAGTCTCAAATTACATTTATTAAAAATTTATAATATGAATCATATTAATATTTCATTAATTAGGTGATTTTGGTATCACCATTGTGTCATAAATAAATTAAATTATTTAATGTCTAAAAATTATAATTAAAATACTATTATGTAGGAAATATTTTGATATTTATAATTAATATTTATAATCGATTTTATATTGTGTACAACCCTATATTAAAATTGTTTTAGTTATTAAACATTGTCTTTTACTCTTTTAACTCTTCTTTGAATTAAATATTAATAAATGTACTAATCTAATCCAAGTGGACCAAAGATGTTCATATTTTATTACTAAGGTTTTTTTGGTATAATTATACTTATTAAATAGAATTAGGACATGTTATAGAGTTATAATAATATCATTCTTACCCTTAATTAACCTATTTACTTTTAACCGTGGTAAATAAAAGGAAAAAGTTAGTATTCAGAAAAAATTATTTTTATCTTATTGAACCATATTTTACTGTTTGATATTAACCATGTCTCTCGGTGTTTGAAATTCCACTCACAGAAGCGGTAAATTTATGTTTTATGTGAATTTGAAAATTCTTCTAGGAGATGGGTAAAAGATTAGGAAAAGATAAATAATATTTTTATATATCTAAAATTATTATAAACTGACTACAATGGATTAAATTGAACATATATAGGTATTATGTATCTATTTTTACCTAAAATATATTTAAATAAAATAAATAAAAATTTAAATAAAAACTCGATTTTAAACTATAACTCAGTGTTTTTCACTATTCATCAAAAATTGAACATTTTCCGAAAATTTACCAAAAATTAACCCTAGGATAATTTTGATATTCAGAATCTAAAAATGAAGTCCATTTTTATAGATAAAATTTATAAAATTTTAAAAAGTTGTTTTTACTATTCATAACAGCTAGTTTGATTGGTTGTGTTGTGTGTCAGAACTCAAAGTTGCGTACAATTCAAGCTATTGCATTATTAAAAGGGAATCGTACCGTGTAAGCTTGGGGTGTTACAATTTGGGTGTGTATTGATTAATTGTTTTATAAAGAAAATACGTCCATGTCTGGATATGAGCAGGTAGAGGCGGCTCTGGCAGAGATGTACCTAAGAGTGAAAACTCTGACAAGGAGTTTTGGGCTTGACCCTGGGTATCCTGGTACACAACAATGGGCCTTGCTACACTCTTGGTTACGAAACCACCAGGGAATATGCTTGGTTAATAATAATCATTTTATGAATCATTTTTAAATATTTATAGATAAATGTAATTGTTTAATTTTTTAAGATTAAAGAAATAAAATCCTTTACAGTCAAAAAATTCATAAATGAAATAATATCCTCATGAAGCTTTTATTATTTTAGAAAATAGGGGCCAATTGGAGGAACCGTGCAAATGGTGACCTCAATCAACCATTCTCTGACGACACTATGATGGAATCCAGAAAGGAAATGTTCATGCTAATGATGTTCCAACTGACTCAAGTTATGGGAAATAACTTGAATCAAGCTGAGAGAATGATTTCACCGCAATGGGAACAACATTCTGTTAAATTCGTTATGCGTCAATGAACATCATCCTTCAGTGTATCTAACGACCCATTGATTATTGAATAGTGGATCAACTCTATCGAGAATATATTTTTTGTGCTCCGCTGTTTTGAAAAAAAGGTTACCCTGGCTATTTATCACTTAGAGGGAGAAACTGATCAGTGGTGGGAACTGATTAACAACACAAGGCCAAGAGTGGTTGTTAAAGCTATGTAGTGGGAAGATTTCAAAGGGATATTCTTCAAGAATTATTTCCCTTGATCCATGAGAACAAGAATAGAGAATATGTTTCTTGATCTGAAGTAGAAGGAGAATGTATCTATGGGAAGATATGAGATGAAATTTACAAGGATTTCAAGTTACACCTCTAGCTTTGTCATGGATCCAAATGGTACGGTTGATAGAATCTTCGGTGAACTGAGACCTCATCTGTAGAAGGATCTAGCCTACTAAGTTAATGATAGCTATGAGGAGATCATGCAAAGTGCGATGAAAGTCAAATTGGAGTTATGTGAGACACAATGGTCTCAAAAATCCAATGAAAAGAAAATATTGATCGATCCAAGCCTAGGGAGGAGCTTCTATTAGGGAAGAGGAAGAAAGAAAGTAAAATGCCCCATATGTAATAAATGTTTGAAGAAGCATTGGAGGAACTTTCTGATTGGGAGTGGGAAGTGCCACATGTGTGGTAGAGATGAGCACATTGCACAAAATTGTATTAGCGAGGTGAAGCCATTACTTCCAAACACTAAAAACAAAGGGAAGATAGTGCATGCCAAACATGATGTCCATTTATATAAGTTTGGAAAACTTGGTCACTTTTCCAATCATTGTTCAAATATGAGGGTAGTGGAGTGGAATCACCATTAGCCTTAACAACAACCAAGGGAATAAGGTCGTACTTTGGAAATCACTACGACTGAAGTTGAAGTGCCAAATGATACGGTGGCTGGTACTCCTGTTGTTCTCTGAAATATAGAAAGTACATTTTTTGATTTTGGTTCTAATAATTCCTTCATTTCCTCCATTTTTGCAAAGAATTTATAATCAACCCCCAATTTTCAAAAAGTAGAGTTATCAGTCAAGACTCTTGGTGGGATTATCAAAGCATCGTCGGTGTTTAGAAACACTAGTATTTATGTTAGAAAGCACAATCTTATCGAAAATATACTAGTCATTCCCAAGTTGGAATTTGAAATTATATTAGGGATGGACTAGTGCTCAAAGTATAATGCTATGATCAAATGCAGGCACAAGTATATCTCCATAGTCATGAATGAAAAACCTATAGTTATCTTCTATGGAGAGATATATCAACCAGATCTTTGTTTAGAAGGGCCCACTATATCCTTCTTTATGAAGTTGATTAGTGAAGAAGACAAAAGAAATTAGTATTTGAGCATAGAAAATGTCCACATCATCTAGGAATACCTTGACGCATTTATGGAGGAGTTTCCGAAACCTCCCCTAAAAAGTGAGGCAGTGTTCTCTATTGCACTCATACTTGGATGCCATTCGATATCAAAGAGACAATATAGGATGGAAAATGTGGAGCTAGTGGAGTTAAAGAAACAACTACAAGAGCTTTTGGGGAAGGGTTTTATACGACTGAGTGTGTCTCTTTGGGGGGAAGCAGTTCATTTTGTGAAGAAGAAAGATGGATCATTGCTACTATGCATTATTTATAGAGAACTGAATAGAATCACAATGATGAACAAATACCCACTTCTAAGAATTGATGACTTATTTGACCAACTTTGTGGGGAACAATTCTTCTCTAAGATTAATCTTCAATCTTGTTATCATCAATTGAGGGTGAAGAAAGAAAATATTCTGAAAACTACCTTCCAATAAAGATATGGGCATTATGATTTTTTTTATTCCCTTCTAACTGACTAATGCAGATTCAATTTTTATGGATTTGATGAATAAAGTCTTTAAGGAATACCTTGATAACTTTTTGGTTGTTTTTATCGATGATATTTTGATATATTTTAATGTCACAAGTAGAATGAGGATCATTTAAGGGTTATTTTGCAAACACTACAGAGGATATGGTTTTTGGGAAGTTTAGAAAATCTAAATTCTGGTTGCAACAACTTGCTTTCTTGGGGGAACATTGTAACCAATGAAGGAATAATAGTTCACCCTACAATGAAAAAAGTTATAGAGGAGTGGCTTCATCCTACAAGAATAACTGAGATTCGTAGTTTCCTGGGATTATCATGATATTATAGGAGGTTTGTGAAAAAAATTTCAAAATTTTATATTCTATTAACCAAGTTAACTAAAAAATGGGACATGTTGATTTTGAAAAATGGGTGTGAGGGAAGTTTCCAAGAGCTTAGGAAGAGATTGCATACTATGCCTATGTTATCTCTTCCCTCATGTGGAGAAGAATTTTTTTTAGGGATGAATCTTTGAAAGGTCTTGGGTGCGTCCTCCTACAAAATGACATAGTCATTACATATGCATCTCGACAGTTGAAGACACATGAGAAGAACTATCCTACGCATGATCTAGAGCTGGCTATAGTTGTTTTTTCTCTGAAGATATGAAGGCACTATCATTATGCAGAGAAATGTGATATATACATGGACCATCATATATTGATGTATATTCCCACACAAAAGGAATTGAACATGAGACAAAGGAGATGGTTGAAACTTCATAAAGACTATTATTATTCATTTCATTATTATACTAGAAGAGAAAACAATGTCACAAATTCATTAAGTAGGAAAGAACCAGTTTTTCATTCAATGATGTGGATTCAAAGAGATGCTTTAATCAATGAAATAATATAGTTGGTCATGTGAATTATAAGGGAAGTGATATCATCAAACCTAACCCAAATGGTTTCTCAACCATCATTACTAGAGAAGATCATGAAATATCATAAAGGAGATACTTTGTTGTAGAAGTAGTTTGTGGTCGTGAAGGATGAGATACTTATTGAGTTCAATATAGATCAAGAAGGGGTACTGAAATTTCATACAAGACTGTGTGTTCAATCTATTCTAGAAATAGAGATGGAGCTGATGGATGTATCTCATAACTCTACTTTCTCTATACATCTTGGAAGCACAAATATGTATAGGGACCTTCATGATCATTATTGGTGGGATAATATGAAAAGGGAGATTGCGGACGAGACATCAAGGTGCCTGGAATATTGTCAAGTGAAAGAAGAGTGACAAGTCTTAGAGGGATATTGCAACCACTACCCATACCAGCATGGAAGTGGGGAAATATCATAATAGGATTCTTCACTGGTATCCTGAGAATATTAAAAGGAAACAATGTGATATGGGTTTTTGTGGACCGTCTCACCAAGAATGCCCATTTTATCACCATTTAGGAATATTTATATCTTGATAAACTTCCCAATATTTATGTGAATAATATGGTAAGGATATATAGAGTTTCACTTTCTATCATATCGGATCCGGATCCAAGGTTCACCTCAAAATTCTGGAGAAGTCTTCAACAAGCTCTAAGAACTGAATTGAATTTTAGTACGACTTATCACCCCCAAACTGATGGTAAATCTAAAAGGAATATTAAAACACTCGAATATATACTAAGAACATGGTCAATGGAATTTAATGGTGGATGATTTCAACATATATCTTTAGTAGGGTTCTCTTACAACAATAGCTTCTTCTCGAGCATTCAAATGGCCCCCTATGAAGCTCTATTTGGTAAGCGATTTAGAACTCCCACTTGTTGGCTTGAATCTAGTGTGAGAGAGCTTCTTGGGTCTGATCTTGTGCAAGAGATGATAGAAAACGTCAATTCCATCCTGAAACACATTAAATTAACATAGAGTCGGCGAAAGAGATATGTCGACAACCATCGAAGGGACATGGCATTTGATGTTGGTGAAAAATTATTTCTTCAAATTTCACCAAGGAAGAGAGTTATGATGTTTGGGAAGAATGAGATGGTCAGCCCTAGGTACATTGGCATATATGAAATCATTGATCACATGGGAGTAGTGGCTTATAGGCATGCACATCCTTTAAATATAGCACAATTTCAGGATGTCTTCCATGTATCCCTCTTCAGTATGTACATATCGGACCCTTCACATGTACTAAATCCAAAGGTGGTACAATTAGAACATGACCTCTCTTATGAGGAGCAGCCGGGGGAGATCTTGGATTGTAGAGACAAGGATCTATGCAAAAAGACTACCCACTATGTTAAGGTGTTGTGGAGGAACCACAAATGTGAAGAAGCCAAGTCGAAATATAGGAGTCAATGAAGAAGATGTACCCACACCTTTTCTCTTCTTACTGTTCGAATTAAAAATTCAGGGAAGAACTTTTTTAAGGGGGTAAAAATGTAATGGCAAGAACTATTGAATAATATTTTTTTCCAAAATTTGTGTGTTATTTCATTTTATACTTCAGAAAACTATATCCTTTAATTAATGAAGTGAGTATAATTAAATGAGACCACTGGGTTTCGACTTTTATATGACCTTTGGTCATTATGACCATTGGAAACTAAAATCTTTACATTACAATTTTTGTTTATAAGTACATGTGATCTTGTTTAATACATAAATAAGAGTTTATGGCCTCATCCAGTAGACTCGGGCCATACGATTCCCATCAATCAGAGCATGGTAAGGAGGTTGAATCTCTGGGATTTTCTCTGGACCAAGCCCAAGCTGAGCTTCAACATGTGAAGCTATAATGAAATCACCTAAGGGAGAAGTTAAAGCTGATAGAAATCAACCTCGGACAATGTAGTCTAAGCCTCCCTATGTTTCTATCACCATAGCACAACATACAGTTAGGTCCTATGCACGTGTTATAAGGGGATATGAAACGAGGCCTTAGATATTATTTTAATCCCTTGGTATAAATAAAATTTTTATTTCTTATTATGGTAAAATTTGTGATTTTCAAATGATCGAATATATTTGGGATGAATATTATTGATTATTTTCAAAAAGGGTATTTTAAAATATTTATGTAAACTATAAATAATTATTAATCTGAAATGATTTTTAGAAAATGGTCTTCTACAATTGCGACCTGTAAGAAAATTTAGAGTCTAATAAGATTACCATAATTTTTGGTGAATAGTAAAGTATGAATAGTTATATACCCTTATGAATAGTAATGAGTAGTAATGAACAGTAAATTGGACACAAAAAATAAAATCTTCACACAAGAATGTATAAATATTATTTATCCATCGTAAAAGTGAAAAATGGTCATGATATATGTATTTGTATTTTTGTATGTCATAAATATTTTAATGAAAATTCTATAATTAATTTAATAATTACAAATAAATATGTATTTTCATAAAATGTAAACATAAATTGTTACTTTATTTTCCTATGGTTATATGATAATTTTACAGGACCATGATTACATTTTCAAGGTGTAACAAAATATGTTATAGTTTTACAATTGGTTTTTTGAATAAATAAAAATTTTATTTAAAAATTTAATTAAAAATATTTAGAAAATTGTTTTCATAATGTGGGGTTTATTTTTGAATTCAGAGCAATTATAATAGGTTGGTGTGAATTTATGATATTTTAATAAAATATTTTGTTGTTCGGTGAATAGTGAAAATACAGTTTTAAATTTTCAGTGTCTAATCACATCATTATTGATGTAATAATGATGTAATAATGATGTAATAATTCTGGTAGACTTTTGAATTGTAATATATGTTATGAGGTGTCCCAAGTTGCCAATAAAATTGGCAAATACAATGGGCAAGACCATGGTTTTGCAAATACCACCAATGAGGTATCCCATGGAAATTAATAAAATATTCCCTCACTATTCCTAAAAATACCAAGACATTACCTCATTCATATCATTCCAAAATCCTCCTCAATGATTTTCTAGTTTTTTTACCTCCCAAGGAGTTCTCCAATGGTGCCCCCAATCTCCCAAGGCCCCAACCTTCAAGATTTTGAAGTTACTCTTCAAGGTAAGAGAAACTTGTTCCCTCCTCTTTTAGTCATGATTTTCTTTATGTTATGTCTTTAAGTTTCCATATTATTATGTAGGTATATGTTTTTATATAATCTTATTACTATCCATTTCATGTAAAAATGATGATATATCCATCTTTCTCTCATGAATTTAATTTTTTAATTTTTATGTGACGCCGTTAGGATGCTGAATTTTCGTAAAAGAAATCGCATGTTCTCATTTCCTTAGAATTTCAATTTCATATGGTATTTCCGTAAAATATACATAGAATTATTTTATTTCATTTCTTGGTTCTGTAAAACTAATTTATAATGAGATATTTATGATTGGGTGACTCTTTCTCCCTCTCTTTACTATATTTTTTAAAACCATGTTATATAGCCATTATGCTGCAGAAATTTCATCTCAATGTTTCTCTCTCTTTCTCTCAAAAAATTATCTTGTCTATTAATTTGAATACCCATACCTATTTAGTTTTTATGGGTCTTCATAAATAAAAAATAATGATATATTTTATTACTTAATTGACATACATATAACCCTCACTCCTTTTCCATGGGTTATAAATGACATAACGATCATGATTTTAAGAACTATTAAAACATCACAATTTTGAAGTGAAACCCATTACATTTACACTCTATGGGATATTTATGAAATGATTGATTATGATCCATGTGACTCACATGAATATAAATACATATAAATGGTGCACCTTGGTAGCGCTCTAATGCCTTGGGTAATGAATTTATTCTGTAAAGATGACAAGTTTCACATTACCTTGGTGAATAACCTTGGTAATTTTTTTTGACACCATGGGGTGAACCTTGGTGATACGTTCATGAATGTATAAATTAAAGGTTGTAGTCACCTATTCATGTTATGGTTCAATTTATTTCTATTATGAAATGCCTCTACTTTCTTTTTTAATGTCTTTATGTTTTTTTATCTCATTCTTATTGATTTTACAAGTAAATTGATTCCCTTCTTTTCCATACTGGGCCTTCTGCTCACCGTTTCCTTTGATGTATGTCTATAGGTTATGAGATGAAAAAATTGTACTTTGTAAGAACATATGATTCATCCCTACAAGTTTATTACTAGAATATTTTATGTTTTCATGTTTTATGTTCCTGATTTCCAAGACACTACACTTTAATGATCCTCTTTTTGTAAAATGTAATGAAAAGCTATGTAATAAAAAGGCAGGATTCCATACAGACAAATCAATATGACAATAAGCATCCCACCCATAGGAATCCATCACGTTATTGGGATATACAATCAAAATCTAGGGATGAAATTCAAAAGGCCTAAATAAAACATACTAGATATATCACCACAATACTTAATGATCAATTAATAATATTATAATTTTTCTATCCCATTACATTTTTTATATCTAGGTTTCCAATTATCCTCATAAATATATCAAACATATTTTATTTATCATTTAACTGTAATGTTATTAATATATTAATTAACTAAATTTATATGAGGTTATTTGGCCTTTGGAAATATCACAAATTACATGTTATTCCAATTCATAAGATTAAGAAAACAATCAATCAATTTTTACAATGTATCTTAGAGATCTAATATGAATTTGTCCAAGTCTCAACAAGGTAAATGTATTGAACACCTATCGGGAAACCACAGTTCATAGTTTCCAAGGATGTATACTTAAGATGATCCAATGGATGGTCTAAAAAATATTATTATATTATAGGGATTATCTAATTAATTAGGTCACCAGTGTAGCACACCTGCACAATCTCACATATCACACATAATATGGATAATTAAATCAGAAAAAAGTATAAGATTTTTCAAATACACCTCTACATTGGATACGACAATGACAAAAACTCATGTCCATGGTAGCGATTGGCTTCACCCTTCATTATAACGAGAACCAAAAAATTATTTTACAAATGGATAAAGAAGATTAAGAAAAACTGGAAGGCATACCAAAAAATATTGCTCTAGAATATCATGATCCAAAAAATTCTAGTTTATTAATCTAAGAGGATTCTCAAATGTCATCCATGAAAATTCTATAGTGGAGGGATGGAAATGAGTTCAAAAAACAAACGATTTTATTGGTTTTTACAAAGGGTGTAGATTTACAAATTGATAATGTAAACTGATTACACATCGTGAATGTACCGATTCACTTATTTTCCTTAAATTCCTTCATACAGACTTTAAAAAAGCTTAAAAATAATCATTTCATGTTGTGAAATATATTCATGACATGGGTTCAATTTCATGGGGTTCATTCCAGGTTGAAAGTAACTCACTAGGTCTAATTAATTAAGGGGGTGAATTAAACTTATGGGGTGTCCTCAGGAAGTGAATTAATTCATGGGGTGTGTTAAATTCAAGGGGACTATTAGGGGAAAATTAATTTTATGGGTGAAATAAATTCAGGGTTAAACTAAATTTAAGGGGTCTTTCCAGAACAATTCAAACAATGAATATAAATCATCTGCTTTTCTATGAAATATTAATGTCAAGAATTGGGATCAAGACATAAATTCATATGCAACCAGAACATGCTGCATATTCTAGCTTCACCCCTACAAAACTTAATCCAACATAGACGTAGGATTGATAAACAAGGTATACATGAAAGAAAACCCAACATAAAGTGATTTATCAAAAATTTAATGAAATACTTACTAGGAAAAAGATGGTACCTTACAAAACCCCCACTATATAATATCTCATCCCTGAGATTCTTAATGGATCATTATGGGGTATTGATGAAAATGTCTGACCATTATTAATGCACATAGATTCACTCTACTAGGTATCATTTTGAATACCCCCATGATTCCAAAACACTCATACTAGAAAACCGGACTTTTCTCAAATAATATTCTTATTATAGTCTATGATATGAATCAAATTCTCATTAAATAATTCATCAACATCTATAATTTGATAAGGGTTATAATGATATTTACAAAGTTGTGACGCATTAAAAGCATTATTCCAGGAACTCTATCATTATGGAATGGCCAAATGGAATGCCACTTTACTGGCCCTCTCCACTATCAAAAATGGCCTGACCTAACTCGATGCTAGCTTCCCATGTTTTTTTGATACGAAATTTTCCCATCCTAGGAGACACAAAAATAAAAAACATTATGACCAAACTCAAACTTGATTGGTCATTTCAGATGGGTATCATATGATTTTTTCAACTATGTGTGATAACAAAATACTTTTTGATCTACTAAACCTACTCATTCATCTTCTAAATGAGACTAGGTCAAAGAAGAACTGACTCACTGTCCCCTAACAACATAGAGGGGAACTAAATAGAATTCTATAGAAGGCCTCAAAAGGATCAATTTGAATCAATGTTTTGAATTTGTTAATATTGGAGAACTCCACGAGTTCTAAATACTACTCACATGAACCACTAAAACCCAAACAAAAATCTCATAACATATCCTCTAGAATCCAAATTTTCCACTCATATTGGCAGTTAATATATGGATGATAGGATACAGTCAAGAGAACTAGTGCTTCCAATGCCTTATGATGATCCTTTTAAAACCAAGAAGTTAAATAAGGATCTTGATCAAAAATAATTCTCCGTATAACACTAGAAAATTGAACTATATCACACATGTAAATACAACCCAGATCATAAACATTGAATTTCCCTCTGATAGAAATGAAGTGGGATTCATTTTCAGTCGATCTACAATCACCCATACTACATCAATCAGTCACGGTTTTATGGGTAACCCGTTCAAATAAACAATAGTGACATTATCACACATTCAATCTATAATGGGTAAAGGATACCAAATCCCTACATGCCTTTGGTTCATATCCTTCACCTGATTGTTAGTGAAATATAATCCCCTGATTCTCATTTTCTCCTTCTTCATCCTTGGCCACCTGTACAGTCTTTGAATATCAGGAAACTTTTTTTCAAAGACAGAATGAACCTTCCATAATGAAGTATGAAAATACCTCATTATCTCATAATGAAATCTTGTAGGAACTCATACTTGGCCATTGACAAGAAGAACATTGTGACTACCAATATTCTATCCTCATGGTGGCACCCCACCATATATGTTATCCCTCATAGTTAATCGCTATGGATAAGATAACTCCTCTTTATTGATTCAATCATGTGGAATTGGTATAACATATGTTTATTTCAGAGATACCCATCCCTATAACTTATGAACATCTATATGAATGTCCTCAAAGACTTCCATCAACCACCACTAATCACTAGACTCACACACTATATCTGTTTGTTTCTTTTGGATCAGGGAATTGACAATGATGGTTCCCTTTCCAAGTGTGCAAGTCATATCAAAGTAAAAATATTATAGATAATAAACCCATATCCTTTCCAAATGTATCTGTTCTCATTGAGAAAATATTTACATTAGGTTATTGTGGTTCATGTATACCACAGGCCTCTAACAAAAAAATAATGTCTCCAACATCTTAAGGTGTGTACCATCTCTTCTAACTCTAGATCATGAGTATAATAATTACTCTCTTCCGCTTTCAAAGGTATTGAGCCATAAGAGACCAGATAGTCCTCCTATATTAAACTTTCACTGAATATAACTCCATATTCATCATAGTACACAATATACACCTCATCGGGACAAGTTAAGGTGAGGATTGGCATTAAGGCCAGTCTTCTCTTCAACTCTTGGAAAGAACTCTCACACCAGTCTAAAAAAACAAACATCACCCATTTATTGGTTATCATGTACATTGATGATAACAAATGGGAGAAGTACTGGATGATGTATTATTAATAACCAAATAGAACAATAAATATTTCAATCATGAATACATTCTTGGGTCTCTCACAAGGTACCATTGATGAACCTTCTCTGTGTCCACTAACACTCCAACCTCTAAGATAACATAGCCTAATAAGTGAAATATATCCATATAGAAACTATATTTGGATATATTGTTTAAAATATCATTCTTCCTTAGTGTACTTAGGATGATGAAATTATTTTTCTAATGGTCTTTTGTAGACTGGTAGTATAATATCATTGACAGAAACCTACCACAAACCGATTTAGAAAACAATGAAGGATCTAATTCATTATGTACATAAACAAAACCTATGAATTCAAGGATCCAAATATTTTAACTATAAACTCATATAATCCATCCCTACTCTTAAAAGTTGTTCTGTGTATGTACGATGGTTTATCCTTCACCTAGGGGTACCTTTTCCTCAAGTTTATCTCATAGAAAATACTGAAACCTCTCAACAGATCAAAGATATCATCAAATTGTGGAAAGGGATACCGATTCTTGATCTTCATATGGTTTAGTATCCAATAATATACACATAACTGAAATTTGACCTTAGCATTCATGGAGAAAACAACTAGAGAACCCCACATAGATGTACTAGGCCCTATGATACCCTGAGCTTCTAGATCTTCCAAATGTACTTTCAAGTCACAAAAAACTGTCGGTTTTATCCTATATAGAGGGATAGAAACTAGTTCTTCTCCCATAACCATATTAATTATGAACTCAATATCCTTCTATAGTGTTAAGATAAAGATATATTTAGTAAGGGCGTCCTTAAAATGGTCCACCACTGGTGAAAATGTATCCTACTGCTTTCCTCCAACACATAAAACAGGGATTGCTATCAAAGTAATGAGACAATATAATATTCACGGAATTGGTCATGAATGACCATCATGAAGATCCCACTCATCTTAGTGAGTATATCTTCACCTATTATGATATATAAAGGTATATCCCCTTTAGTAATAGTTGATATGAGACTGGTATCGAACTATCCAATGCATACCATGAATCAAACCAAATTGTGTCATTTATATCATAATAAGTTCTTAATGGAAATCATAGCCACCAATTCTAAGAGAACACTCCTTATAGTGCTTGATACCCTATGAACACACCACCAATGGTGTTTCAATGTTCATGATCCAATCTATGCTATCCATAAACAAACCCATACCATTTTTTAAAAATATTTGATAGAAAGGAGTGTGATGCTACTGTATAAAAAATTACAAGCTAAGACATGTGATACAAGAATCATACCTTTAATGGTAAAAGTTCATACATCCAAACCAATGCGATTATACTGTATAGAATTCAACTAGGCCACACCTTTTCGCTAGGCTCAGGGATAAATCCCCCTATGATATTCCCTTTGAGTGGTACTACCCTTCCGCACTAGGGTACCACATCCCTTGCCTCATCCTAAGTGGATAGTGGAACTCTAGATACCCGTTTTAGGGGTATTTGTGCCCCTTCGAGACACATTTTCCTGTCATGATCCCCTACCACTGCTCTACTGTGGAAGGATACTAATTTTTTTTAATAATACCCAACCTATCACATACATGACACTCCACTGAAGGGTGATAAAATTGGGGGTACTTATAGCCCAACTTTCCACACTGAAAGCATTTCACCAATCCACGATCTTGAGGTGGAAGTATAATCCCTTGATTTCTCTAGATTCCACTTCGCTGGTGGAAACATCTATAGCGATGCTTCTTTCTAACATAAGAATATTTTTCATATAACACCCCAAAATTATAAAATTAAAACATTTTATTAAATCGAGTATGTGACATGAAATGTTTATTCTTTCATGAAATTCACTCAAAAATAGGTTAATCATTCATTATACACATCAACAAATTTCCTCGATATCTATCATTACACAAAATATCATGTTTTACAGAACATTAATATATTATTGATATTATTATTTAATATGATAGTTATATACTAGGCCTTGGAATGGTGGATATGAATAGGATTTTAAATACTATAAAAATAAATATTTTAAAAACATTTCTTAGTAATATATTTTTTATAAACAATAAAAACAATAATAAATTAAAATAGAAAAGAAATGTTTTTGGAAAAAAATATTTTCATAAAAGACAGTTTAGTAAATATTATCATACATAATTTAATTTTTTTTTCAATTTTAAAAATTTTATACGAAAAAATAAACTTTATTTACGAAATAATAATATCAAAATCATCTTATGGAGAATATTTTGGATTTTTTTGAAATAGTTCAATTTTTGATGAATAGTTAAAAATGATAAATTTTAATTAAAAACTACTTATTAGATTAAATAATATATAATTTTAAACTATTCTTTGAATTATTTTTAATGAAAAATCAGTTAAAAATTATATCAATTAATCTAAATTATTACATTTATATCAATTTCATATTGAATTTTGATATAAGTTATTGTAATCATTTTAACATTTTCACTATAAAACCCATCTTTATCATAACATATATGGGACTAATATTAAATAAATATTTTCCTCTTACAAAAAAATTAATTTGGAAAATTTTATTCGATATTTTGAATCATCATAATATATAATTTATAATACGTAAAAATTAATTTTTTACCAATGTGATAAGTAAAAATAGTTAAAATTAATAACTACGATTATGGTAAATATGATTTTACATATAGATTAACCTTTAAACATAATTTCAAAATGACTCTTAAACATGTAAAAAACCCATATAATGGACATATTTTGACATTACCTCTCCTATTGTGGACAATGGACTATTAATTAATCCTAGTGACCTGAAAAAAACATGGGTAGAATTCACTCTTTCAAATATTACATGTATTCCAGTCACCCAACTTATAAATGGACACCCACTCTCCTCTTATATTTACTCTATAAAAACATATTGGTTCAGAAAAGACCTAGAAATAAAATTTCCATGTAAAATAACATCATCCTATAATCCTTATCATTAGAATAAATTCAACCTATGAAGACATTAGTCCAAACCTAAGGAAAATACCTGAAAAAGAGGTAATGTTCTTCAACACACATCTTTATTTTATATTCTTATCCAACTACTTAAATTTTTATTAAAAAATAATTAAATAATAAAATCACTATCTTCCATATAATTATATTTATTTATGTGAAGTTTATGATCTAAATCAAAACACACTTCAATCAAATGGGTTATGAAATTATCATTCATGTGTAGTGAGGACTACCGCCTCATGAACTGATGCCATTAATTTTTCCATTAACACATATTGATGTTGGAAAAAATGTCAGATTTATAGTTTATATAGGATATATATGATATATTTTATGATATTATACTTCTATTATTATTATATCACACATACCTTAATGATTTTCATTTTTTGGGAATATGATTACGTCGTTCGTGTGCACGATGAACTACCACTTCATGAAGTAATGTGACTCATTCACACATTACATGTAATATATTAAGGATGAGTTAAAATAATTGATATATAATTTTAATAATAATGATTTTATAGTAATAATATATATAATTTATTTTTCTTTCTTTTAACCCAACAAAAAAATGAAAAGCAACATTAATGCGTATGAATAGCATACTATCTCCATAAACGGTGTATATCATTTACTATTTCAATGTTTTATAGATTATTATTAATAAATACATACTTATTATATATTATTTTTATATCATGTTTATAATTATGGATTTTATTAAATCTATATTAAGAAAATAGGACCAGGAATATAACAAGTCAAAAAATATATTAAAAACAAAGCTGTTATTACCCAAACCATAACGTTAACATAGAATTGTTACTACAAAGGTAATAAAATGTAATAGTGAAATATTATAAGGAATGATATATATCATTATGTTTCTGTGATATATTTATAATAAACTTGTATTTATTATACAAGATTTTGTTAAGTGTAAATGTGATGTTTAGACTTAAGGTAAGTGTTTCTTATCACTCTTTTACTTCTGAGAGATATAAGTTGTATTTACAACTTATTTATTTTGAGTGGCGTATATACTACCATTTTTGTATAATATATCATGAACTAATTTATCATAATGATATTTAATGTTTAATTTTATGTTATTTCATTGATGGAGCTTTCGATACAAAATTTACCAAAGTGGTAAGTGTATAATTCACAATCACATTGTTATTTGAGATGATTTGTGTTAATGTATCCTGTAGAGAAATTATTTGATATTTCCATATTTAAATCAATATATTTTCTTATAATCTTGGTATTCAGTATATTTTACAGTGATAATATATTTTTTAAACTATTTTATACATAAATAATTGAGAAAATATATTTAATAACTTCAGATTTATTTTCTTTATTTGATCAGAAATATATTTTCTTTAAAAAAATTATTTCTAAAAATGTTTTAAACATTTTAAAAATTATTTATTAAATATATTTTTAACAATTTTTTATTTTCAATTTCTCTAAAAGTAATATTCTATTATTTTTCTAATCAAGGAGAATTTTTAACCTTTTTACAGTGTAAAAGTAATGTTTTTTTTGACCTGTATGACATGTACGAAATTAACGATTGACCTGACCATCATTTCATTGAAGATTCCTCTGAAATTATATATAATTATTTTTAAAGTAAATATTTTATCTATATTATTGAAATACTTATTTTTTTTAAATGTTTTTTCCATAATAAAATTATTTTCAAAAAAATTTATGTGTTGAAATGTGAATTTAAAAATAAATATGATATTTTCATCATGAATATTTTTACATATGTTTTATGGTGTTTTTATCCATCATCAAAAAAACCATTTTACCCTTAACCAAATGGGTATATGTTATAATTATATCATCCTTATTATTTCTCTAGATGGATTATTATCACGACCCATCCCCCGAGGCCCGTGTCGTGATTACCCCATGTCCGCCTTCTATAGGCTATGGGATGGTGACTAGAATCGGTAGGGAATATCTGAAAAAGGAAAGGCATTTTCTTCAAACCTATACGCACATAGAAAAGGAATACGACACAATGAAAACCACAAAGGAAGGAAAAAATAGTAAAATCCCAACAAATTTCCATGAATGAGAGTAATGTGTGTTAACTTAATATAAAGGGTTCAAAATACAAACCCAACTAAAAGGAAGGTATAGAAAAGGAAGTACAAGCTCTAGATGTTGTCTGCCAAGGATCTTGCCTGAAGGGTAGGTACAGATCACTGTCAGATGTCACTGTAGCACACCACATCTATCGAACCACCTCCAAACACCATCTTTCCCAAGCTCCACGAAGTCCTAGTCAAAGTGGTCCTTCGTCTGCACAAGACACAACTAGTGTGGGAAAAGCCCGATCATGGGTGAGTATAACAATACTCAGTAGTGAACCTGCGACCCCTGAAGGTCTCTCAGAAATACATATAGGAAAACACCACAAAGAAAACCACCAAAAATGAAAACACCACAAAGGAAATACCACGTAGGTAATACCACCATGAAAGGTCTCAAACACATAGATCAAATTAAAAGATAGATCACACAATGTATAACATAAGTAAAGAAGTAAATATGATTAGTCATAAAGCTATATCATCATATTCTTTTATGAGGTTCTACAACTGATCCATGAAGTGTCACTCTATTGTTGATCTAAGAAGGGTCACTCTGCTGTTGTTACACAATGGGTCACTCTATTGTTGATCCACTAAGGGTCACTCTATGGTCGATCCATGATGGGACACACTACTGATGATCCACAATGGGTCCCTCTGATGTGGATCTATGAAGGTTATCTCTTATGCTGATCCATGAGGGGTAACTTTTATGTTTATATAAGAAGGGTCTCTCTTATGCTGATCCTTGAAGGGTTTCTCTTATGCTGATCAACAAAGGGTTACTCATCATTCTTCACATCATAACCAGCCACTGGATTCCTGCAGTTAGCACACTAGATTTATGGAGGATCATCTCCTCAAGCTGTTAGTCATACCTCAGACACCACAAATTCTCACATAGAGTAACCCAATGACCTTCTCTTTATAACTGTACCAACACAATAGATAGTACGTCGAATGAACACTCGATCTGTAATATATGCACATTTTTTGTGAAAAAGGTTTCGATTGGATTCAAGTTTGATCCAACCCACCCGTACTCCAATATCCACCAAAACTCACGCATAGTATCTCAGAAGGACCACCTCATCACAAGGGTCTTCAAGCAATATACAGGTCATCAATTAGACGCCCAATATTTAGGTTATTGATGTATTTCCAAAACAGGGCCAGTTCGTTCCAGGTCCGGTCTAATCCGGTCGGACCGACATAGCTCGATTCTGGCCTATTGGGTTGTGAGAACGTTAGGCCACAAGTCCGGCCCATTGGGGTGGGTATAGCCTGCTGGACCTCCAGGGGTGGACTAACATACGGCCTGGCCAGAACAGGGCTAGGAGCTGCATCCGGCTCCTCTGATACACCACGAACACGGGTTCTCCCTACCACTGCAGTCGAGAGACTGCAGCCCACTGAGGGCTATGCCACACGCAACCTCTAATGAGGCCGAGTGACCACATCATCCCATGTCACCCATGGACTAAGCTCATGGGTTTACCATTCAACGTGGCGCTTGCATAGCCCCGTGGGTCTCTAAATCCAGGGTCGCAATCACTGCAGCCTCCGTCACTCACCAGGGGGGGCCAGATGCATGCTACCACCTCCATGTAGCATTGGTCAATGCCTCACATACACACTACCATGGACATCTGGTCACTGAATTTTTACGCCGCATCACGCCGATGAGTGCACCGCCTCCCTCCACCCATGACCGCCACCACTAGCCTACACGCTGACGGTTTCTTCTGTAAGCCACTAGAGTTGCTTCAGTGGTCCATTTCTAGATCCAACTACGCATATGGAAAAATATGTCTTCCACCTTCACTTTGACAACCTTGAACTTTCCTTACCTCCATTTTGATAATTCTTCCACGAAAAATGCACAAGAATAGGGGATCAATCCTTGTTCCTATCAATCCGTGTTCCATATTAGAAATTAAATAACATGGGGTGGTTTGGGGATTGTATTTCAATCAATAAAAGAGATAATTTAATCCCAGATAGACAAATACAAAAATAAGTCACCCTCCTGCAAGAATGCATGATATACAGATCAACCTTTTCATGGGTTGATCCATGTTTGTCCTTTCCTGAAAAAAATAACAAGAAAAAATTAAATATTTGAAACCCCAAACTCAATTTGATGTCTGCTACCAAAGTGTTCTGTTCATGGGGGTTCAAGCTTGGTTAGTGATTATCACTTCTCATCTTCATTAAAATTCATTGTTGTTCATCGCCTCTTGAATTCTTCCCAGTGGAATTTTTTTCCTTGTTGGAGATAAAGTCTACTATAGGTTTGTCAGAGAATCCCCAACACTTAATTCCCGCTCCCCAATTCCTTATCTAATTAAAAAGGGAACACATAGAATCATTTATATTACACTGTGACGTTTCATCATTACAGGGTTTCATAAATGAAACAACTTAGCTGTTATGCTTGCACAATGAGCCATTATTGACCCTCGTTTAATGTGCCTCAATTCTGCACTATAGTGACATCATCATCCACTCAATGGTTGAGAAATTAAATAAAATTGACTTTTAAAGTTATTTTTTTATTTTTAAAATATTCTAGAAAATAAATTTTTTATCCAATCCTTGCCGACCGATGTTATATCTTTTATAGGTTAATCCCAGCATTCTGTTTTCAATTTTTTCCGTCATATTTTTTTCCGTAAACCAGTTAATATGTTTTAAAACCCCCTTTTCACCATTATTGAACATACATAAAAAATGTTCAAAATTCCATTCTAGCCTCACCGAGCCTCATAATGAAGTGTCGTCAAAGCATACTATCTCGAAATAAATCTATATAATTTTTTAATAAAACATTACATGGAAATATTGGGACTTTAAATTCTCCCCACCATAGTTATTTATATCCCCAAAATCCAAAACAGTGTAATAAAAAAAATGGTTGTACTAGGCATGAATCTGCGCCCCCTGCTCCCATGTTCTCTACTGGAGGCTCCCGTGATGCTATCAAATGCGTACAAGAGGAATCAACCATCCATGAATGAACCTCTCATGTCGATTCTCTGTATCTACTGGGAACTCTTCAGATGTCAGACCATCATTAGTGTCTAGCTCGACCTAGTCGATGACATGAAATGGATCATGAATGTACCTCCTCAGCTGCGATGCGTGAAAAACATTGTTCACCTAGTGCATATTTGGGGAAGATATAGGTGGTATGCCACCTCAACAACCCTGCTGAGAATCTCTAATAGTCTACTTATCTTCAAAGATAACTTGTCACCTTACAAAATCTCTGCAATCCCCATCAGGGTGAGAACTAAAGGAAAACATGAAATCCCTCTTCAAACTCCCATGGACTCTATCTCCTTGTAGCTTATGATTGCTGCATTCTTTGTGCAATCCTCATCTGCTCCTGGATGGTCTGCACCTTCTAAGTTATAGCATGTACCAACTCTGAACCCATGAGTACTAACACCCCTCAGTCTATCCATCATAGAGGGGATCTATATGTCCACTTGTACTAGGTATCAAATGGTGCCATGCTAATGGCGGAGTGATAGCTACTATTGTACGCAAACTCCACCAGTGGTAGGGGGCCTGCCAATTGCGACCAAAATCCAGGACACAAGCACGAAGCATTTTCTCCAAGGTCAGTATGGTCTTCTTCGTCTGACCATATGTATGAGTGTGAAATATGTTGCTCAAGTGAAGCTGCATCCTGAATCCCTTCTTCAATCCCTTCCCCTACCGAAAAGTAAATTTTACATCACAGTTTGAGATGATCATCGAAGGATCCATGTGAATCCACACTGTCTCCTAGATGTAGTGGCACCCCAATCCCTCTTCTGATCCCTTCTCCAAGTATAGGACTCCCTCAGAAGCATCTCCCATAACATCACTGGTACTACGGTGCTTCCCCTATAAAGGATGATGTGCTCCCCACTAATCAAAAGTACATCAGGATCTTGTATTGAGGATATTTATGCATGTCGGGCCTCACAGTCAACGTACATAGGCTATGCCTCCCTAACTCACTAATGGTATGGGGTAGTGAGAGACATAGAATGAAGGTAAGATCCTCCATCATCATCCATGAAAGATATCTACATCATGGCAAGCTGCTCTGTCTCCTCACTCAGAAATTGTAAATGAGTCCTCTTACTGAGCGTGTCTGCCTCCACGTTTCCCTTTGTAGGAGTATAAACTA
The DNA here is from genome assembly GCA_963277665.1 of Viscum album. Lineage (NCBI taxonomy): Eukaryota > Viridiplantae > Streptophyta > Magnoliopsida > Santalales > Viscaceae > Viscum > Viscum album. The sequence goes on along the minus strand of OY728140.1, from coordinate 52,569,974 downwards.
TCTCAAAGTCATATTCCTAGAGATATTCCATTAATCTCTCATACCTCAGGTTTAGGTAATTATGTGAGAATATATACCTCAGACTCTTTTGGTCGGAGTAGATGGTAAAAAGTTCCCCCATCAAGTAGTGTCGCCACATCATCGAGGCAAAGAACACTGCTACAAACTTCAGGTCATGGGTCACATAGCTCTAATCTTTTTTCTTTATCTAATGTGAGCCATAAGCAATTAATAGTCACTACTATATCAGGAAAAAAACCCAGTCACGTCCCTAATGCATCGCTTAAGACTAAACACCCAATGCCCACTTCCGGTAGTCTCAAGATCGGGGCACTCATCAGTCTCTATCTCAGCTGTTGTAAACTCTTCTAGAACCTCTCCATCCATACGATGGGATTTACTTTATTTTTCAAATATTAAAAGGGTGATACTACTCTGGAAAAGTAAGGTATGATCCTTAGTAGTACCAAGACAACCCTAGGAAACTCTACACCTTATTGATGCTTATAGGTGGCTCCCAAGAAAACTCTTCCTCTATCATCGTCGGATCCACTACCACTATAGTCTTCGATATGATGTGTCCTAGAAAGTGGACCGCCTGAATCCAAAATTGGAACTTGATGAGATTACCATAAAGCCGGTTCTATCATCATGTATCTAGGAATATCCATAGGTGTGTAGCGTGATCCTCCTTCGACACTGAGTGCACCAAAATTTCATCAATGAAGACTATCACGAAATGATTGAGGTAAGGCTGGAAGATCCTATTCATGAGTCCCATGACCACCATGAGGGAATTGGTTACACCTAAGTGCATCATAAAAAACTCATAGTGGTTATACCGTCATTTCAAGGTTGTATTCGATACATCCTCATCCTGTACCTAAAGATGATGATAGCCTGATCTGAGGTCTTTCTTGAAAATCCACCTCACTCCCTTCACCTAGTGGAAGAGGTCATCAAGTCTCAGAAGTGGATACTTGTTCATCAAAATCACATTTTTTAGGTTCTCGAATTCTATGCATAGCCTCAAGCTCCTATATGCCTTCTTGGAAAACAACATTGGGGCTAGCCATGGAGAAACACTGGGTGTTTTGAACCCATTCCCCTGTAAGTCCTCCAACAATATCCTCAAATTCCAGAGATTTGTGGAATCCATCTGATATGCATGTGTAGATATCAGTGTCATCCCTGGGTATAATTCAATGTAGAATTATACCTTTTTATGATGCGGTAGTCCTAGCATATCCTCAAGATCTACATCATCATACTCGTCCACCACTACAGAAAATCTCAGACTCCTCTCGTCCATTGCACCGAGGGTGAGGCTAGCCAACTGGTGAGTGATCAACTTCACCCTTCTTTGATAAATTCCATCATGTTATTCAAAGTTTCCCTTATCATTGGTGAAGGAAAACATGTTCCATCCCCATGGACACACCACACTTTATGCCTAAAATATCTGATCTAATCATGGACTGTGGATAACTATTCCATACCCAAGATAATGTCATAAGGCCTCAACACTCCTACTAGGAGATCCTAGTCGATGCTCTAGACTCCTAGAGAAATCTCACATTACCCATAACAGTGTGTAATCAAAGAATCCCCTCCTGTATGAGTCTCTAATAATAAGGATCAAAAAAATAGTTCCACTGGAATCTTCGAGCCTCGAACAAGGTTTGTGGCAAGGAAAGAGTGAATGACACCTGTGTCTATAAGAACTACAGATAAGGAGTAGTTGACATTTATCATACCTCTAATAATCACTAGAGCACCATGGTTATAGGCCTCCATTGCCTAAAGTAGGCCCGCCCTTGTCCACCTGTTCTTAGGGCACGTGGTAGAACTCCTTGGGTGGTGGTGGTGGTACCTCGAACCATTGTCCACTACTAACTACTCGACCTTCTCCCATGCCAGGTCCACTACCCTACATACCTCTTTTCTCAAGCCTCTATCACTGTCTTGGATATCTCTAGACTACCTGATGATCAACTGTAAGGGGAGTCTAACAATCGGGAGTCATGTGCCCTTGTCCGCTACAAGAGTAACAAACTCTGGCCCTATAATAACCTCCTATGCCTCATGAGCTCTGCACCTCAGACCCTACATCCTAGGGTCATCCTCTAGAATTTCTGGCCAGTTTCAGCCTCTGTGTCATCCACCCACTGCCTGTTGTAGTTGACTCGACCACCTATAATTCCGTGGTGGCTCTCACCATCAGTGCCTGCTCAGTTAGGAATGTCTCCACCAGAAGAAAATTCTCTAACACTCCAACCTATGTTAGGATACTAAGATAAATAATCGATACACTAATATCCCATTGGAGTCCCTGCTCAATGTCTGGTCCTTAAAGAAATGGTCCAGTACCATGTTGGTGGAGTAGCAAGAGTGGTCAGTTAACCTCTCCGAGTACTGGGACACAGTCATGATTCCCTATTGAAGGTGAAATAGCTATTGAATATGAACAGAGCGTAGTGTCACTAGTATAAAATATTTCATAAATAGGCTATTGAAGTCCATCCACAAAAGGGTCACCTCACCTTATGTTTGGACCTTCATGCTCCACCATCTCAAGGTTGTGCCCTGAAAAGGCTAGCAGCTAAGACCGCCATCTGGTCTGTAGGGGTCTCTACCAGGAGAAAAACCCCACGTAACTACCTCAATCCAATATTTAGCTACTTGAGGATCTATCTCACCATGGAACTTCATTGGACTCTATCTCTAGGGATTTTTTAGTGCACTCAGTCAGCATGCACTATCCACTGGTGGAGTTAGTAGCAACTTCTCCACTATGGGCGGTGATTCTGATGGTACACCACCTAAAGGGGCTATCGTTGTAAGGGGTCCCTTCACTGATTACTCATCTCTTGATGGTCCATCATCATGATCTCTCACTATTATCTAGGATGGATGTCTTAATGGAAGAATTATATAGGGAAACAGATGCTCTATGGTCAATAAGTTATACACGGTGAGATGACTCAAAAGAGATTAAGGGAAAAAAAATTTCAAAACACATGCAACCAGTTTTTTTGTGCACCGAGTCGGAAAATACAATTCAGGGTATTGGTGTATGGATATGTCAGTGAAAACAACAACACTGGACTCCCTGGACTGAAATCTAAACACAAAACACATAACACTATTTCCCTGATTGAAAATACAAACTCTTAGTTTTTCCCGTAGAACAAACTACCCTCAAATACAAATTTTTCATGACCCATCCCCCAGGGCCCATGACTTGACTACCCCAAGCCTGCCTTCAATATTCTTGGCATTGGTGCATAGCACTTGGAAGGCATATACCAAAATTGGATGGCATTGCCTTTAAACCTATACACACCTAGACTTGGAATAGTATACAGAGAAATCCAAAATGGAAAGAAAAACTCATAAAACCACAACAAAGTACCACCACTGAGAGTAAAGTGTGTAAACTAAACGTAAAGGGGCCAAAATACAAGTCCAACTGGAAGGAAAGTACAGAAAACAAAGTACAAGAATCATAGGTCATCATCCAAGGATCCTACATGAAGGGTATTTATAGCTCTCTTTCAGATGTCACTACAACACACCACATCAATCGATCCACCTCTGACCATCATCTAGCCAAGGATATCAAAAGTCCTAGCCATAGTTGTCCATCATCTGCAAAAGACACATCATGTGTGGGTGAAGCCCATGTAGGGGTGAGTATAAAAATAATCAGTAGGGACCCCAAGAACCCTTAAGGTCTCTCAAATATCCATAAAGTAAAACACCTCAAAGGAATACACCAAAAAGTAAAACATCTCAAATTAAAACACCATAAAGAAAATACCATAGAGGTAATACCACCATACAAGGTCTCAAACACATAGCACAAATTAAAAGATATCTCACACCATGTATAAATTAAGTACAAAAGTAAAAACGATTAGTTGTAAAGCTATATCATATTATTATGTTATGAGGCTCTACTGCTGATCCACAAAGGGTCTCTCTACTGCTTATCCATAAAGGTCCACTCTACTGTTGATCCACGATGGGTCTCTCTATGGTTGATCCACAACGAGTTGTGCTACTGCTGATCCATGAAGGGTCTCTCTTACATAGATACATAAAGTGTTTTTCATATTTTTATCCACAAAGGGTATATCTTCTGCTGATCTAGGAAGGGTCTCTCTTATGATGATCTATGAAGTGTCGCTCTTATGCTATTCCACAAAGGGTCTCTCTACAATCTTCACGTCACATATAGCCAATGGATTCTCACACTTAGCATGATTTATATTCATACGATCTACTGTTCAAGACATCTGTCATGCCTTAACCACCAAGAAGACCCCCATAGAGTAACCCAAGGGACCGTCTCATCGTAAGGGTCCCAAAAAACAGACGGCACGTCAAACATGCACATGGTCTGTATGATATGGACATTTTTACAAAAAGGTACCGGTAAGAATCTATTTTGATCCCACGAAGCTATATGATAATATCTACCAAAACTCACATAGAGTATCTTATAAGGACTTCTTCGTCGCAAGGGTCATTGATCCGTAGAAGTCACGTCAATTGAATTCCCGGTCAGCAAATTATTGTTGTTTTTCAAAAAGGGGATCAGTTGGGTCTATCTCTGGTCCGACCTAGTTGAACTAACCTGACCCGACTCGAGTCTGCTGACCTGACCTAGACCCAGCCCAGCCTAGGTCTAACCTGTTGGGTCATGGTCCTATTGGGGTGGGACCATCCCACTGGTCCACCCGATCTGCTAGGGGTGGAACTACCTTCGGCCTGGCCTGGATGTGATTGGGAGCTGCGTTGGACTCCTATGCTACCCCACAGATGTGGGGCCTCCCTTTCGCCAGGGTCGAGTGACCGCGGACTGCGCCGCACGCAGCCTCCGAAGCTTCCGAGTGGATGCATCCTCCCACATCACCCACAGATTGAGTCTATGAGTTGACCATTTAATGTGGCACCATCGTGGTGCCGTGGTGCTCCAGCATCGTGGCCTCCGTCCCTCATCAAGGCGGACCACACAAAGGCCACCTCCTCTACACGACGCCTTTTGGTGCTGCACCTCCATGACACCATAGCCTTTTTTGTGACAGTTTACTGATAGGAATTCTACCTCCCTCCACCTGTAGCCACCACCGTGGACCATTACCAACCACTGTCAGTGCCGACACACTGATATTTTATTCTCTAGGCCAGTAGTGTGGATCTGGTGGTCTATTTCTCGATCCTACTATGCCTACAAGATTGTATGGCTTCCACCTTCACTATGACGTCCTCAAACTCGACCTGCTACCATTTTGATAATTCATCCACAAAGAATGTACATGCGTAGGCGCATGGCTCTTGTTCATTTCAGAATTCACTCTCCTCATTAGATGTTTAAAAACGTGAAAATCTCTAGGGATGTTGTTCAATTCATACATGTGATTATTTTATCCTATATATAGAAATCTCAAAAGAATTCACCCTCCCACAAGAACGCATAATCCATAGATTAAAGTATTTGTGGGTTGATCCATATTCATCATTTTCATAAATAAAATAATATCGAAGCTTTAAATAGGTCAAACCCTTACCTCGATTTGATATCTACTGCCGAAGAGTTCTATTCATGGGGGTTTGAACTTCGTCGGCGATTGTTGCTTCTTAGCTTTGTTAGAGTTCGTCATCATTCATTGCCTCACGAATTCACCCCACATTCATTTTTTGTTCTTTATTGGAGAGAAATTCCCTGACAGGTTCATCATATAATCCCCATAAATTAATTTCCAAATTTCAAGACATTATCGAATTAAAAAGAGAACACATAGCAACGTTTCTGTTACATTGAGACATTTCATCATTACATGATTTCATTTATGGAATAGTGTAGCTGTTATGATTTCACGATGATACATTAAGGAACCTTGTTTAATGTGCCTCATCACTACACTACAGCACCACCATCCACTTCTCAGCTTATGAGAAATGAAAAAATAAACTTTTAATGTTATTTTATTATTTTTTGAAAAGTCTGAAAATAAAATTTACGTCCACCCATTGCCAGTCGAAGCTAAATTCTTTCTAGGTGAATCCCAGCATTCTGAGTTCAATAGTGACATCAAATTTTTGTTTTGATAAGTAGTTCAAAATTTAGAAAAACCTACTTGCACATTTACCGAACATACATAGAAATTTTCAATATTCCGTTGCGGGCTCACCAAGCCTCAAAATCATGTTTCGTCAAAGCGTGTGCTCTTAAATTAATTCCATAAAATATTTTTTTAAAAAAAATGCACATAAATTATAGGACATTACAATTATGATTATTTTGATTGGAATGTACTATTTTGATATCATTATCTTTACTCTAGATGTTCAATGATTATGTTAATTGATTGGGGAATGTATTTAAATTTTTTATGAGAGTCATTAATATGAATTTTTATGTTCATTTTGTGCTACTGAAATAATATGAGAAATAAATTGTACATAATGAATTATGGGTGGGGACCTATATATATATATATATATATCCCCTCAATTCATCAATAAGTTTCATGAAATAATCTATATATGGTTTTAGCCAAGGCCTTTCTCATTTAATAGATTCTTGGCCTCAAGCCTTAATGGAATTAGATCTTAGCACGACGCCTCGATGGTATTGGATTATGATCCCTTGACTGTGCTAGATTATTAGGACACATCCTTGATGGTTCTAGATGTCTTGTCATGAATCCTCATTGGTATGTTTTAGATAACCATCATTATTCATTCCATCCTTATGAATTCTATTATTTATATTCCATGTGATTATTAGATTAGTTAGAATATCTATGGTTAAGATTATTCTAATGTGATTAGTTATATGGAACTATTTTAACACATTTTATTCTTTACATATAATTCTAAAGATATTGATTAAATGGAATGTTCTTCATTTATTTACTTTTCCATTTTGATTTGACCTTATTTATTCATAGATTTCACTGTACAGTTACCCTTATTGACCATATGAGATTTCCCATTTTTTATGTTTTATTTTCCTCATTATAGAAAGAATTATGTTTTGATTGATATGAAATGATACTCTAAGGGGAATAATGAAATTAATAATGAATTTTTTTATATTTTAAATTTTAATTTTAATTTAATTTAGTTATCCAGTTTATAAAGACTAATAAAATTATTTATCCCTTATGATACGATTCTTGGTAAAATATGCCAATGTAATTGTAGAAGGAATCAGCTCCGGGATACTTGTATTTGGGTTTATACAATTGGTATCAAAGGAAGTTTAGTAGCAACATAAAAATTGAATTTAGGAAGACATAGAATAGAGAACATAACCCTATGATATAATTTGACTATATTTATAGAATAACATCCTAAAGATTTGATAAGATAGAGAATATGTGGTTTTTAATAACAATACATCCCTATCAGTATACTAAAAGGGATTGTGGTTTTTGAATTTTGGTACCTTGGGTTAATAATGCTGAAAAAGGATCATCAGAATTGACTCGAGCATTACCTGGTAAATGAAAATAGGATTTATTGCATGCATGTTTTTGACAATTCTAGGGGATATTCATAGGATAATAAATATTTTATTTACAATCCATTATAAATTATTTTATAATCGATATATCCACAATGAATCTTTGTATATGATTATGTAATTATCCATGTATAAATCTTTCAATTTATGTATTTCACTAGTTTTGGGATTATACAATTTATTTCTTAATGTTATGATTTATTCTATTGTATTCCACTGTTTAGAAATGGATCCAAAAAGAAGGAATGGGAACCATATCAATGTGTGTACTCTATATAGGGATTTCCCTCCTGGGTAACATAATGATGTTGGAGTTAGAATTGGCAGGGGAACTGAACAAATCTTAACCATATTTCTTACATGACTCATATTATGAGTAATAACCTTTATAATATGGAAAAGCAAGGAGGTCCATCATGTAGTGTAGTAATGTTAAACCACATCACACATCAGCATCCTCCATTATTCAATGGGACATAAAATTCATTTTTATCTGAGCTATGGATATTTTTCTTAGAGAACATATTTCCTTCATTGGGAAGTAGTGAGAGTGATATAGTTGTCATGGAATTTTTTCATCTATAAGGAGATACATATCAATGGTGATTATAAATTCATAACATGAATGATTATGGGGAAATAGAAAGCAAGGAGTGGATATATTTGAAGGTAATCCTCTTGGGGAAAAATCCTCTAGAGAAATGTGAAGATATGGAAAGGTAGTTCATGAGCCAAAGAAAACAAGAAGAGGAAAATGTTTCTAAGTATAAATCCAACTATAAAAGGTTATCAAGGCATACTGTGGACAATATACATAATCCAAAGAGAAATATTTATTATTTATTTGATGGTATTAATCCAATTATATGAAAGTTACTATTATCCTAAACATTCTCATCATACGAGCATATAATATCATGTAATATTAAGAAAGAGAAAGAATTGTGATAGTATTATGGACTAAATGGGAAGAAAGAGAAGAAGAGGATAATAGATAAAAAGTTGGATTAAGGGAAAAAGTTAAAGAATGATTTTCCAGAATGTGATACTTGTCGAAGAAAATAAATTGGTACATGATTAAAAGGAAAAGTAGTTTGATTCATTCATGGAGAATAAGGCCACCATGCCCATGATTTAAAAGAGAAAAAATAATTTTCAATTGGTGAATGATTCTTCTATAAGGATATGGGGCACAATACAAATAAATTCCACAAGTTCCATAGGGATATACCTCTGAAGAAGATAATTGATCAAAGTCAATATTATGTTATTACTACTGAGGAAGTGGAAAGATAAATGTTATTGCATTTGGATTCAGAAATATGAGTATATTAATCCATGATATTCTAGATTTAAGAACTATATGATGTATAATTATTGTAATAAAGTAATGTTTCATTATGGAATTGAAATCATATGTTAAATGGAACTAAAAGTAATGAAAAATGATTCAACTACAAGTTAATCTTGTGAAAAAACACATGATTTAGGGAAATGCAACACTTAATATGTTTCTAATGTTGAGATAATAATTTTTATAAAATAGATTATTAATTCAGATAAAATAAATTGGATATTACAGACTACATTGAGGTTAATTAATAATAAGTTCATTTTGAAAATTTAGTGACCTTATTTCTAAAGTTATGAATATTTATATCTTTGAAGGGTCATGAGATTTATTTTTTTTAAATGGTTTATATTGAACATTGGATGTGGTTTTAGTGATTAATTTTCTATATTGGATATCGTATGCTAACCATATTGGTTTTGGAAAATAATTAGAGACATGGAAAGACTCGTCAGTCTTTTATGGATCTCACGATACATTATAAATGAATCTTAGTGCTTTATAAATAATTACATCATTTATGGATATTCATTATTATTAGAGTAAGTTATTAATTTAAAATTAATAGAATAACAACAAAAGAACTAAATTTTACTTATTAAATAAAAACACCTCAATTAAGTATATTTCCTTAAATACATAGACAATAAAATTATTCTTCAAATTTAGGAAAAGGATATTGAATCAAAAAAGTTATCCTATTACCATAATATCATATGAATAAAATTTTATTTTAAATCATCACAAATTTATGGTTTTTTGGCCCTTAAATTTCCATCGATAACTCACTTTCTTATGATCAATGACCTAAATCACTCTCTATAGTTATTTTGGATTTTCTTTTATGTACATATCTTCACCTACCACTAATGTTTTCCTAAAAAAAATCATTATATGTTATTCCAGACAATCTTGGTAATTACATTTATGTCAAATTAAGATTATGTTATTTAACCCTTTTATAATGTTTGTTTTTTGGCAACGATATTTCCTAATTTCAAACCCTTTATTTCGAATAACAAGATTAAATTTTAAGGATGCAATTTATTCATGTTGAGGAGAGTGTAATACCCCAACATTATAAATAAATAAGATTTTATTAAATAATTTATGCAACACAAAACATTTATTTTATATTAAAATCCCTATAAAATTTATTTTTTCTTGTGTTACACATATCAACAAGGTTTTTTGATACATATTGTTACATAAAAGATCGAGTATTATAGAATAACAATATTCTATTAATATTATTATTTAATATGATAGTTATTTCATAGTCATTAGAATGGAGGGTATGAATAGGATTAAATAACTTGTAAAACTATAATTTTAACACACATTTATTTGTTATATATTGATTTTAAAGAATAATAATAAATGTTTAGAATAACAAATAAATGTTTTCAGAAAACTATATTTTCCTAAAAGACGGTTTAGTCCTGAATGGAACACATATATTAAAAATAATTTATACCACATTAATAAACTTTAAATTAAAAAATAAAATTACTATTTTAAATTGTAATTTTGAAATTAACTTTTGGTTAATTTTTGTGATATTTCTGAAATATTTCATTTTATGGATGAGTAGTGAAAAATACTGAGTTTTAATTGAAAAATGATTTTTTGTTAAAATACTTTTTTTTGTAAAATATTATTTTGAATTTTATTTAAAATAAAATTAATTAAATTTTAGATCAATTAATACAATTTATGTCATTAAATAAATTTCATATTGAATTTAGAAATAAAAACATTGTAAAATTTTTCACATTTTCATTTTAAAAACAAACTTTCTCATCATGTCAATGAGATTAATTTTACATTATTTTTTCCACTTATGTGAATTGAATTGTAAAAATTGATTGCATATTTGGAATAAAAATATAGTCTAATAACTGATAATTCCAACATAATTTTTGGCCAAAGTGATTAGTGAAAATAGTTAAAATTAATTTCATTGATTAAGGTAAAAACGAGTTTATCAAAGGATTAGACTTTAAAAATAAGGGTCCAATTGATATATAAACTTATAAGAAACTCATTGGATGGAACATTTTTAACCGTATACCTATTATTATCAATAATATACAATTATTGGGGCCTGGGGACATGAAGAAACATGGGTGGAATTCACACTGTCAACAGCATTACAAGTGTGCTACTCACCTCACATATAATATGCCAGCCACTCTCATCCTCTATCCACACATTTAAAAAATTATTGGTTTGTAAAATACAAACCTATATCACTTACTAAACTCTCTCCCAATGGTATAAAAGACTTATATTGGGAATAAATCTATCCTAGGATGGATTTAGTGAAAACTAAAGGAGAATAGCTGAAGAAGAGGTAACAGTCTTCAACAAACATCTTTATTTCCTCTCCTTCTCTATCTCCTTAATTTTTTTTAAAAATTTTCTTGGTATAATAACATAATTATATTTAATATAACAATATTTTTTTATATTAAGGGTATAACCTATAACCACACATCTTTCCCTCAAATGAGTTACAAAATCATTATTCATGTGTGTGACAGGCTATCGCTTCACAGACTGATGGCACTAGTTTTCTATTAACATCATTATATATTGGAATTAATGATGGATTTATATTATATATATGATATATATGATATTTATAATGTTATTATGATTATGTAACTAATATTTCATTTGTAACATCATGATTTCCATTTTTGTGGGAATATGATAATGACGTTCTAGTGTACGGTGGACTACTGGCTGGTGAAGCGATGTGATTCGTTCATACTTTACATAGAATGTTTTAAGGATTGATTTTTATAGGTATTTAAAACATAGAAAAGTGAAATAAAATAATCTTGTATTTTTGGAAATGGATTAAAAATGACCCGAATGAGGATTCAATGAAGATTGTTGACAAAGAATGATTGGGAAAAGGAAATTAGGGATCCACGAACAGTAACCCCTTTGGGGACCACCGTTCCACATGTAATTCTACTACATAGAAGAATTCACAAACTAAATAGCTAGTGGAATAAAGATGATGGTGCCAGTCCCCCAGAAAACAATTTATGAGATGGATATGGATAATTATTCTCTACACACGGTGTCCCTCACAATCTCAAACATTTCGCAAGCAGGGTGAAGCTGACCACTTCCAGTGAATGAAATGAACTTGTTTATGGGACTGAGGTAGTAATTCTCGCCGCCACATATTTCGACCCTATTTCCCACTAAAAATTCGTATGCAGACCATTTTGAGGCCAAGGGATTCTGTAAAATGCACTTTTCAGCCCATTGATCCAGTTCTTCCACTCCTTTACAAAATTACCATGAAGAGACCGAAGAGTTAGACATAGGATTAAAGAATAGAAAAGTGATTGATGGAATGGAAGAATAAACTACTAAAAATATGGACTCTTTCCACAATTTTATGTATGTATAACCCATTATATAGAATTAAATTAAGCCGAGCTAAATGATTTGAAAAACTGGGAACCCAACATCCTTTGCGGACGAAATTTTCATGAGGTATAGAAACAATGAACCTTTTTTAATCAGGAATATTATATATAAAATCACTTTGTGGATGCAATAATATTCCATATAGCATATCACCATGTGGATAGAAACCTATCCATCATAGAAAAATGATACGCAGATGGAACTCAACACCATGTAGAAAAATACTATGTGGATTAAACCAGGTCCCATGTAGCATAGTGTTTCGAGGTTCGAACCTTGGTCCACATACCACTATGGTATGTGTATTTCTCCCTCACCTGCATAGAAATATGATATAATGAAGAATCCCCATCTCACATAAGAAAATGATATGTGGAATGGGGTATCTTTATCCATTCCATCCTCCAACTCCATCCATTTCCATCCATTTACGTTGCATCAATCATAGTTCCTTCAAAAGCCAGTCCAACAAAATTATTCCAAAGCCTCTTCCAATGCCACCAGATACATATGATGGAACCAGCAGGTCCATCAACGTGCCCTTATGAGTTTACATACCCATGTTATGTGGAGTGATGTAGGTAATCCCTACAATGAGGAGGACCATCTAATTTCCCTAAGTTTACATTCCCATGGTAACTCAGGTTATGACCATGGATTCTCACATGAACCTCCTCATTCATGGGATTGAGGGGAAATCGCCAGCATGTCCCTTCAACAAGGGTCAGGGATGAACAATGTAGATCACACATTCATTTACTCTTGATGAGGAATGACACTCCACCACTTTCATAGAACTAATTTCTGGGCATCCCTCTGGGATTAAGCCCATTTGATGGTATGAGGATATTATCTTGATCCTCCCTACCCATGTGTTCTTCACTTTCATTCATTCATCACATTGGACTCACACCCAATGTAATGTGGAGATATAGATGTGTTGTATCCTGACCTCTTCCACCAGTAGAGAATGGGAAGAGTGTTATTGGTCAAATATATCACTTACTATAGTTCCTCACACCAAGCATGGCTCACATGGTCATAGTGGTTAATGATGATCATGATATTTGCACAATTCACCCAAATAGGTTTATATATGAAAACTATAATTACAGTTTTAACTAGGATACATTGGATTCCATTGTCTGGAACAGGTTCAAAAGGACCTTCTCCATATATGTATTCCCCAAATCATGCCCCAATAAAGGAAAGCTCCATTTCAAAAGTCCCATCATCCTGAACTATGAGGGATTTGATTATCAACTAACTGGGATATATAAGAAGCCTTCCCCGAGTTCCAAACCTGATAGAGAATTTCACCATAATGTTCTCCAGGAAAATCCCTAGTAGGGTCAGGCTCTCCACAAAGACCACATCTCTTCTAGTTATCTCGGGCCACCTCAACAGAATCCCCACACTACTTATTGACTAGGAATCTTCTACCTAGGTGTCATATTCGCATGACGTAAAATTACACAATTGGGTCCATGTCACACTACCTTAAAAGCGGATGTGTCCAGTTAAGTGACACTAAACTATGTGGGTTCTGATTACTCTTATTAGGATATGTAGGAAGCCTATCTTATGGGTTTGATCCCAATAGTGAAGCAATTTCCATCCCCTGGATAATGATATACTCTATATCACCTCTTCATATGGAATAAATTTTTATTATATAAATTAACGAAAAATAAATTTCTAATTTATCAAAAAGATGGTAACATTGATGAAGAACCTCAGATACAAAAGAATGACTTTAGTGATGGAGAACCTCAGATACACATAGATGATTCTAGACCAATGCATACATTTGATTGATCCTGTAACCTTGGGGTAATCCATAAACACTTTTTACGAATGATCCATGGATTCATGAAAATAAAATATAGATTAAATACATAAGAGAGTCCCAAAAAAGCCCATAATTTCCTCCAAAGGGTCTGATGAACTTGAGTTCTCATCCTCTCGACCAATATGTGTTTTAAGTGGTTTGGGCCAAATCATCCAACAAACGCCTACCTTTGGAATATAGGTCCATGAATCCTAGATAAGAGGGATGTTTTGTGTTTCTTTCTCCATGAATAAACTCTCTAGAGACCATCTATGGATTTTTTACCTGATGTGGATTGATTTCACAAATACTCAATACTCTTAAATCCCCTATCGGGGACACAACACACATCAGGTAAAAACAAAAATGGTGAAGCTATATGAATCCTTAACCAAGGGAGTCATTACCCACATCAATCCCCTTTGACATCCAAAATTGGAAAGGGCAAAGTATGATCATCAATTATACACGTGGTCATGAGATTATACTTTGACATGGTTTTTTCTGAACATTCCTTATATTACAGGAATTCTCTATAGAAATCATCAATCTAATGGCATATTGAAAATTTTCTCATACACGTGCATTCATAAATACACTAACGGCTGGGGACTCAATAAATAATATGAAATCATTACCAACCCATCATATACAATATTGGGTTTCAAATGTACTGATCAGGGAGTACCATTAGAAAAATACTCTCCTGATGATGGAGGCAGTAAGATAGGACCTCCAGTCAATGAAAGCCTTCAATCCACCCAACCAGCAGTAGTTAGTGATCCAGAACTGGATGGCTCTACTATCCATCTCTAATTGTTTCGAGACACTATCGTTAGAATAGGACAACAAGTACATCCTTTATCATGGGTATATAGATGAATTCATTAGTGATGACTTCATACATTCTTCATAGGGGTCTCACACGAGGGTCCATACCAAATTACATCTCTTCCAATGTCCTGTGACCCAATATCATCATTCCGAAGAGGATATCACACTGAGGGCTCTTGCCGATGTTCAATGAAAAAATTCCCCCAATCTGTCTGCCAAGGAAGGTGAATATATAATCAAGAACAGGTAATCACTATGCTTTATGAGGAACATATCCTCTATGGGAACCCAATGACATACTATGGAAATACATACATTTTTATTCCCCTCTTCTCAATCCCACCATGTATATATGGTGTCACATTAAGAGAAGGTCCATATTCTTGTCAATGCTCACCAAGGCCTCAACATAAATAAGGTAGAAACTTTTAGGCATATGAAAAAATCCAGCCAATATGAATTAAGCCTATCATCTATATAGGATGAAAAACTCTAGGCAGGAGCATGTCCCTGCCAATAAATATAAATCCCACTTATCAAATATGATTGCAATTAGAAACAGGTAGATTCAAATTCTATCTCCCACAGATCAATCCAATCAATAAAATAAAAAGGAAACTAAATATAAGTAGATTCAAATATCTATGGATGCATACCAATCCCATTATAAAAATAAAATGGAAAACTAGGAAATGAAAATCCATACTCCAAAATATGAATCCTATCTGTCAAATACGATGTTAACCAGAGAAAAAGATCAGCGTATCCAAGAAATGAATCTTGGGGAGAGTCGTTCCTCTGCTCTGACACAAGAGTACTTCTATTAACCATTAGTAAAATATGGAGGATTAGAGAAGACAATAATTCATAATCCAACATCAAAAAGGGTCATATATACCTGTTCCATCCAGATACATATCTTAACACATCCTTTAAATGAAGGATTATCAAACATCAAATCATAAACATATCCTCTAGGACAGTCAAGACGTAATTGTGTCTGTAGAAATAGCAAGTATTCGAGCCCAAAACCACGTCTCCCCAAGTGGGGTGACTCATCCAAAAAATAAGAATGTCACTCTAGAGAATAAAACACCCCTAATATAGTTCAAGAGGGTCATGAGACATATTTTATTATAAAAGGACATCTAGATTGGGACCAAATGCTTGTTTCCACTATGGGACACTGGTCCACCATGGTGCCGCTCAAGGGTAGATATATGTCCCTATGAGAACTCAAGATGTTTTTCATCATATCGTGGAAGAATCACATGAACCAATCAAATGAGAACCCATATATGAAGGTCTTTAGAAATAATAGATTGCCTCATTGACCCATAAGAGAGCTCCTAAAAATGAGATGTACCAAAGACAACTGGAAAATGATGAGAACTTTCTTGATACTACTCTATTGGAAGATGGAGTTATTGATTCCATCAAACACCTATCAATAGAGGATCCAGATCCTTTATATCCATTAACAAATTATGGAAGTGGGAGTAGTCGTATCAAAGGTCCTCCTTTTAATACTGTTTCCATCAATTCTAAAATTCCTTCTTATTACACCCCTAGGGGCTTACCTCATGGGAAAGAAATGATCAATCATGAGAGAATATCTCTTGATTATTGTTAGGATAGCCCTCCCCTTGAACTTAATATCATACAAAAAGAAAGTCCTCCCCTTTCTATGATCATCCCTGATTGTCCTTCCTAGGGAATACACTTTAGAAATTCTCCCAGCTATCGGACAACAAGATATGATTGTAGTTCACTCCATGATGGAATTATTTGTGAAGGTACACCCTACAGTAATAGCAAGAAAGGTCCTTCCATTGTTATTGTACATCATAATGACCCTCCCCAGAATTTACACCATATAACTTCTCCATGTGGTTGTATATCGAGCCACGATGGTAGTCCTCTCCACCACGGAATCAGCTGCAAAAGTCCTCCACACCATGAAAATTCACATTGACAAGATGTTACACACTTTTCCACGTCAAATATGATAAATGCCTCATATTTTGAGGTTCTTGGAAAGATGGAACCTGACATGTAAGATAGTATGTCAATGGAATGTGATATCCTTTCTCATCTAGAAGATAGCTCAAGGCCACACTCATCTTCTAAGACACCCTCATACCGTTCATATATCAATGAAACTCCTACTATCCCCACATCATGGAATGAAATCTTTAAGAAGAATTTGAGTTGGAAAGAAAGAATAGTGGAGTCTCTGGAGAATTATCAAAAGGATATGTTACTTGAGAGAAGGAAATTAGTTAGGGATGACATACTAGTTACTTTATATCCCACAACTACTTCACATTTCATTATTCCAAGAGGATTTTTAGAAGAATGCATGCATAACATTCATCACAATATCTAGATAAATCGCCACCGATTGAATAAAAATATTTTCCTATGATGGGTATGAAGACCATGTCAATATATTGGGGGAGATTTTCCATCTGATCGACCTAAAATCTCTTCTTTCTACATAGAATCCACAATCAGAGATTTTTAAGAATGATCTCAAATTAGCATACCTTCATGCACTTCATTAGTTATGTTTCCTTATTGGAAATGCCCCGTATGATGTTCAAATCCAAGGATAGGGATAAAATGGATCTTTAAACTTCACCCCCATCTCATCCATTAGAACCCATTGGATATTAAATCCTATAATATTAATATCCAAAGACGATAGTCAAATGAACTCCATATTCAAGAAAGGAGGAATGCTCATCAAGAACAGGCCTAGAGTAAGTATCAAAAGACTTAGGCCCGATAAGAGAAATACATTGAAAAACTCATGAACTAGGCCACCAAGAACATTCAGTAGGATTATTTCGTAAGGAAATCCAATCATCCAGAAATTATCATTTCCTTAGAATAAAATAATTCACTTGTTGACCTGACCCCATATCCAAATCACACCTAAATAAGAATGTGCGAGATCATGAAAGTGGAAATAGTTGTAGAAAATGCCGAAATACGAGACCAACCGCCTACCGAATAAGATGGTGTATTTTTTAACACAAATGACCTTATAAGACCCACAAATCCTGGCTAAGGAACAATAACAAAGTACTAGGATCAGTCAAATCTTATAGGGATGGATGAATTTTTACCTCAACCACCGACCGAGTGAACATCAATATTTCCCCATCTAGGTAAAAAAATATAGAGGTCACCCATTCTACATCATCTCATTATTCATGTCCCCTAGAACAAAGGCCTATGAAAAAGTCATATAAGGGTTCCTTCTGAGTTACCCTTCACCAAGAAACATGATGAGACTCTGATAATGGAAGGAGAAGATCCAACAAAGGAAGTAATAATCTTTCGACCCATTTGAAACCTAGTATGCCACCAACAATGTATTATGCATCGGTGGATGTCCTTGACATCAAACCCATTGATGTCACTAAAAATAATGCAAATAATGATGATGAAAGATAATATGGTTCCCTTTCAATGATGTTCCACAATAATCATGAAGGTGTGCATAACCGGAACCAAAGAATTGACCAAAACTTGTGTGCTCCATCAATCAATCCATCATTACCTCCTTTGAGAAAATCAAACAACTAGAAGAATATGATAAAGGTCACACATAACCCACCACCTCCTCTCCATGAACACAATCCCGCCATGATTGAGTAGAGTTTCACTCGACAGGAGGATGAAATGAAATAGCTAAGGAAAATCAATGCTGAACTGATGTGAGGAATCCATACTATATGATATGTTCTACTGGTAGAAATTCAACATACTCTTCCAGAAAATGTGACACTTCCCAATGGACTCATCCTAAAAAATATTCAATGTAAAGATACTAGTCTAACCAACCACCAGGGACATCGGTCTACCTGAATCTAGTCCTAGAAGGATATAAATATTTTCCTCCATTGAGAAAACAACAAGAAAAAATTTAGGAAAATCCATAAAGGATACCCCCAGATGGGTATCCAACCCAAATAATAGTAGATACATAACATCCAATCAAACCCCCTATTGTTCCTACCCATGATCATGTTCAATAGGATAAGCATCAAGGGCTCATTAATAATATCTATTCATTAGTAGATCGATTGGAAGCCATGGAAGGATGACATGACCTGATACAACTAGAATATAAACATTACTGTGACTGGGTGAACAATGCCCTGCCACCACCAAACATTGGGAACCCAGTATTCCACATATTCAATGGAATAGGTGACCCAGAACAACACATGATGCATTATGCATCATACTATGATCCCATGATGGGATCCTTGAAAAATAAGAAGCAGTGAAACTCACATGCTTAGGGTGAACATTGCAAGGTTTTGTATTTTTATGGTATAACATATTTCCATCTTATTTGATAAATGGATGGTATGATCTCTAACAGTAGTTCCTTTTCTAGTTTAGTTCAAAATTTCTAAATACAATAGTCATTTACCTCATTAATCTATAAACAATTCGAGAATGAGAGGGTGTCATACTTCATTTCCATTTAAAAATGTCTAACATACTCCTTGAATCGACCACTCCCCCAAGATGAGATGACTTCCATGAGAATCAAAAATATTTTTAATGAGATACTAACCCCACTTATTCTGGTGAAGTATATAAGTGGGATTCATGATTTCTCATCCACTTCCCAATGAATACAATATTACATACAATAAACTAATCTCAAGTCTCGAGCAGCCCCATAGCCTTAAGAAAAATGGTGGGAAGAGATAAGAAGATTCCATTACACTTAGGCCACCCTCTACACCAGATCTTGATCTAAGGCCCACACTGAATCATGTAGGGAAATCTAGTCATCAACGGAATCCCCTGCCTCAGCAAGATGTGCGGAGTTGACTCATAAGGAATCAATTTGAGAAATCAGGGAATAAATTTTACTCGTTATGAGGTGGCCAAGACTGTGGCTACTTTCTTGCTACCATGAATTGAAACTTTCCCTATCCAATAGATCCAAAGAGGGATGATGAAATAGGTCTTGATGACCATCAAGATTATTATCCCTTCTAGTAGAAACTGTAACACATCATCTGTGAGTGTTTTTTCTTCAAGTAACTCCAATAAATAATGACATATTTTGTACAATTCAATCAAATACCACCACTAGCACAAGTGGTATTTGTTTCCACCACTAGACCAGATGAACGAGGAGAGTGGGAAATGGTTGTTAGAAAAAAGTAGCATACGTTCGATAGTAGGATGAATTATAAAATAATTCATTAAGTCTATGGAATACTTCAATCATTGTTTAATAAAGAGACTGTGCCCCCAGAAGATTCCAATTCAACGCAAATGACATCATCTACCCAACAATATTCAAAGTGTCAAGCCTCCAAAAGTATGCTTGTTCAGAAAAGTAGAGAGAAAGTACAAGAATATGAACTCTTTATAATTCCAAAGATGGATTTGAAACTCTCAGATTTTATGCCATCAAATCAAAAGAGATGAGAACCAGCCCTCCAAATGGATCATTTAGAAGAATTCAATCATGTAGAGTCATCATTAGAAGAGGATCTAATTTTTCGCTCCATTGATGTCATCCACTTAATGGATCCCTTATCCAATGAAGAATATAGTTATGAACACGAGTTTTGTGCACCCAATCGAGGAGTTATAGGAAGAGATTGTAGGATATGAGGATACCCAAGAAGATGTTGTCATGGAAGTAACCCAGTTCCTGGCCATACTCCCACTCATATCATCAATGTTGTAAAATCTCATAGAAGATCCCTTCAACAGACCAAACAAGAACATGAATATTTCTCTATCCCTAAGGGAAAACACAATTTCCCAATCATACTAGAATATCCATCATAAGAGGAATGGATTCCCAACTAAACCAGTCATGTAGGTATGATTTCCCTGATAAATCTACAATGTGGAGAATCCCCACTAGTTCCATTCCCAAGGGTCAGTCTATCTACATCCAATTCTCAATCCATGACAGTTCATGTGAAAGAGAATTCCCAAGTCGGGAAGCGCTAACCATTAGAAAAGAAATATTAAATCCTAAAGTAGTTATCCTTGGTTCCAGCCAAGCTATCAATCATGGATGCAATAAATCTATCAATATATCTCATGGAACACTCATAAAATCTTTTCTAAGCCCTTGATATTTTGAATATGAGGTGGTTTCCACTGAAGACTATCAGATGGAAACTAATCTTATAGAATTACACATGGTTATCTCCTTCGTAGACGGAGTTGAAGATGACATCATGGAAGGGAACATCAAACATTTATGTGTGTTTGGAAAGATAAATGATGTCGATATCTAAAAATTATTCAAAGAAAATGTATGTGGAGTTAATATCATCCCAGTGTGGACACATCATCAGCTAGGCTGTAGTGAGAATAACCCAACAACATGCACCATATCCCTATTGGGCTATAAAAAATTGAGTAGAAGATGATTGTCTAGATCAATCTCAAAACATGGTTTGGTGACCTCATAGATAACTCAGAACATCTAGTGGTCCTTAAAAAATTACATTCAATATCATTCAAGTAAGGATTTAGCTGCATTAGCACCCATCAATTCCCTCATCGAACCATTAGTGCATCATTTATTGCATTAATGGACAGAATAGTACATTGAACATCGATAAGGCACCATTTGAATATTGTGAGTCGCACTATATAGACATATTGTTCTATGACCATAAAGAAAGCAACCCTCAGTTGATGGGGTTGATTGGGCCCCCACCCAAAATGGTTTGGAAATAGTCCCCACTAACCACATCATGCAGCTCGATGAGGAATATGTATTTAAAATCAATCAAGATGAGTTCATGTGTCCAAATTAGGATTCATATTCATCCATATTAAAGATATCATTCATGGATTCCAAGCCTAATAGTGTTTACAACTCCACTGATCCCTAAGACGATGGTGAGTACTCAAATGAAAATTCCCTCAATACATTCACTCAGCTCTAAATAATACCTTCCCCACCTAGTAAGGTATGTGGGGATGTCTTGTCACCCAAAGAAGTCAAAGACACTCCTACGCCCCTCATTCCACTCTCTCTAGAGAAACCCCCACTATTATATGGGTCAGACGAATGCTCCCCAACTTCCAATTACTGAAAATGTGTCTCTTATCATATCTCTAAAGAGCTCATCTCATGAATGGTTTCTCCATCATTGGAAGAATACGAGGATGAGGATGTGGAAGAGGAAGAGTAAGAATACCTTATGGATTCCCCTTTATCATGGATGGTGGGTGTCTCTACCACCATTGATGAACTCAAGGCAATAAACCTTGGTACAAAAGAAGACCCACGACCCAATCTGATTAGTGCGTCCATGTATTTCAATGAGTAAGTGTTAATCACCTATTTTCTAATGGAAAATTGAGATTTTCTATCAAATAAATATATAAAAATTCTAGGCCTCTATCCCAAGGTGGCCACTCACCCCCTGAGTCTGCCAAAATACTTCCATGGATATAGGATGGCCCCTAGAAGGACATATCTGACACATGTATCAAAAATAAAGGCTCAAGTAAAAAATTCATCAGATCATAAATCATTTGGGGGGTCCAATATCCCATTTGGATGACCAACATCATCCCCATCAAAAAGAAAAACTAGAAAATCAGATTCTTCATTAATTTCAATGATCTTCATTAGAACAACCCAAAAGATGGTATCTCAGTCCCAATCATAGAAAAACTAATCAATGAACCTACAAAAAATGAGTCCCTCTATTTCATATATGGATATTTATGATATAACTAGATATGAATAGTCCAAAATGATGAATAATGCATAACCTTCAAGGACCCATGGAGTATTTTTGTAAAAGGTGATTCCCATTGTCTTAAAAAATTACAGCGACACATACCAATATCCCATGCATATCATCTTCAAACCCTTTATGAAAAATTTCTTCGAATTGTTTTTTTATGACTTGGTCGTTATGTTTCGATAATGCCCAGGTCACTTATCAGATCTTGAATTCATTTTTTGAAAATTTCGATGACACAGTCCGAAAATAAACCCCCTAAAATGTACCTCCGGTGTTACCTCAGGGAAATTTCTCAGCTTCATCATATGCCATCGTCGAATTGAAGTCGACGTCGAGAAGAAAAGGTCCATACTTGGAATGCCACCTCCTTGCAACATCATAGAGTTTATAGGCCTTCAAGTAAATATATAATTTATTCTTTTCTTAATATCCAATATTGTAGGAAAATGTTTTTCCTTTATAAGGTTAATGAATAAGGGGGTTTCATATCAGTGGACTGATAATTTTCATGAAGGATTAAAAAATATAAAGAAATATATCTTAATACCTCTAGTGATAATGAAAACTTTCAATGTATGGCCGCCCATTCTATTTGGGATGGCCTTTGAATGGTCATTAGGATCCTTCCTCACACAGAATAATGATGATGATGGTGAAAATATCCTCTATTATCTTGAACAAACTATTATTGATGTTGAGACTCATTATTCAAATATCGAGATGAGATTTCAGACCATAATCTTTTAATTATAGAAGCTAAGGAATTACCTGCAACACCATGAGGTTCATTTGGTCACACGTAGCAACCCATTCAAGTATATTCTCAACCATCCAATGTTGACTAGATGCCTATCATAGTGATTAGTCATCTTTAATAGTTTTATATATAGTTTATACCTCATAAATATTTCAAAGGATTGGAGTTAGCAGATTTTTGAAAAAAAACCCCTCCACCAAAATGACTACATTGGATGTTGAACTACCCGATGATGAATTGTTATCTGTTCAAGAGGAATCTGAAACATTGGAGATTCATTTCGGTGATTCATCTAATATTATTATAGCAAAAAGGATGGATGACCCTAGGCTCATCAATGTGGGGATGAGATTCATTATCATATCTCTAGAAAAGGTAGTCATGCCTTATTCCTTCCTGTTGTCAGAGTGGTGTACAAATAAATAGGCACATTTCTAGGCCCTCATTGCAGACCTAGAGATGTATCTCCAAGAAAAATAATGATTTTTTAGGATAAAATTTTATTCATAACTTTTAATCATGCAATTCAATGGTGACTATGATATTGAGAAAGAGTAGCTAATCCATTTGAGGAACCCCATTCAAAAATAGAGAGTAGAATTCCTCTTAGAGCCGATATTGACTTATATCCCTAGGATAAAAAATATGTAGGTCGGTGCATTATAAAATATATCTACAACACTAGATGATCCAAATGTGGATGTGACGGTCATCATTATTTCTCACCACTGGATGGTCTTACCATTATTTC
Source organism: Viscum album (assembly GCA_963277665.1). Classification (NCBI taxonomy): domain Eukaryota; kingdom Viridiplantae; phylum Streptophyta; class Magnoliopsida; order Santalales; family Viscaceae; genus Viscum; species Viscum album. The sequence continues at coordinate 52,545,679 of OY728140.1, read as the reverse complement.
TAGCGAAGATGGAATAAATCAAGTGATTAGTCTCTTCCTTGCGCAGTACGAGCGTATCAATAGCTAGATGGATTCCATTATGGGTTACCTTCAAAAGGGATAACTACTATAAGATAGGGATTGAAGGTAACATATCTAGAGATAAGAAATGAACATTGTTGTATATGACAACACAATCCAAAAAAAAGGTCCTCTATAAGTGAGCCCTTGATGGAGTCCTTCTCAGGTGCATTGATGTAGAAGAGACTATTACCATTTTAAAAGATGTGCATACTGAATCTTTTGAGGAACATCAATCAGGATCTAAACTCTCTAATAAAATTCAATGCCTTTGATACTGTTGGCCAACTATGACACATGATTGTGCTAATTTCACCATAAAATTCCATTTCATTCAAGTTCATGAAAATTTTATCCACCAACCCCTAGTGTTACTTCACAAAGACAAGTACTCATGGCCATTTTCCATATGGGGAATAGACCTTTTAGGACTATATCCTCATATTATATCCCAGAAATCCATGTATATTAAAAAAACTGACTTATTTTCCAAATGGGTAGATGTTTTACCCCTTAAAGAGGTCGAGGGAAATATAATTTTCATCTTTGTGAAGGCCAACATCATCACTAGATTTAGTGTCCCTCATATAATACCAATGGAAAAAGATGCCAATTTTGACTCATCTGAATTGGAGATTTTATATTAGGAATATGCTATCAAGGACGAGCACTCATCCCACTACCATGCAGTATCCAATGGGTCGATATAGGCCTCCAATAAGATCTTATCTAATAAACTCTAGAAGATAGTAGACAAGGTTACGAAATAATTTCCAGAAAATCTCCTCCATGCTCTATGGGTTACCTAACCATAACCCACACCGCCACTCAGGAAGCCCTGTACTCATTAGTATATGGGACATAGGAGGTTTTACCCATCAAATAGCAACTATCCTCAATCAGTTTTGCTGTATGTGATCAATTTTCAATAGATGCTTAATCATAACAAAAGATAGATGAATTAGAGTGATTAGATGAGAAGATTTTTAAAACTGTTCACCATTTTTCAGTTTACCCTAACTAGATTTCACAATCCTTTAAATAAAGGATCATCTCCAATCTTTCCTCTGAGGAAAAATGGTGTCGGTCCACAAAACCCTGATGATACTCGGAAAGAGTGCCCCTAAATTGGAGCCAAAATGATAATGATCATATGTAAGTAACAAATAATACTCTAATAGAGAATATTCCTTAATTTTAATGGATATAAAACTCACCAAATATCCCACCAATGCAAGGTTCCTAAAGAAATAATTCATGTAGCTGAAATTCTCCATCCTGGTTGCATGACGTGAAACTTTATGATGAGTACACTTCTTGATCGCATGACATTAAACCACATGATAGAATTAAACTTATTGTATGACATTAAAATAAAAAGTATGAATTTACTAACCACATCACATTAAAATGCATTTCCCAAAGGCTCTAATAAAAAGATGTTAAACTACAGGATACAACATGCCTTTCTATTCATGTCAGCTAATCATTTTCCAAATCACATGACTTTAAACTACACAAAATCTAAAGTTCTAATCGCACGATGTTAAAATTTATAGTTATCATTATTTTCCAACTGATGATCTGTCACACATGAGTTAGATATATTTAGGAGAGAGACGAAATGCCCCTACCCTTAAATAAGATTCAGATCCTCATAGGGATCCTCTTTCTCCAAAACTATATGTGTATTGATTCCTTCAATTTTAGGAGACGTAGTGACAGTCGTATTTCATATCCTAGGCCCAATCTCCAACACAAAAAGTTTTCCCCCTCCTTGTGTGTGGACCATTCCAATTTATGTAGTTCTCTTCATAGAACTATGAATGACAAGATTTTTATTTCTAATGGGATATATAGAGATGCCAAAAATTTTAGATCATGGAATAGAAAGAACATGATGAAAAATTCCTTTGTTATACACTTAACTACCACTCAATTTTGAGATAAATCCTTTATATTCTTTGTTTCTCACACATTGAAAAGCTTATATGAACTTAGGAATGGTGGGGAGGGTTCCCCCCAAACTAACAAAGGGAAAAGGTAAGAAACATACCTATTACCCTGAAAGAATATTGAAAATGAATTCTCCCTATGAACATGTCATACTTGTATAGGGAACATATTTCTAGAACTCTGTGTGTCTTGATTCTTACCCTTGAGGGATATTAGTGATTCCATGGTTCTACAACATGTCCCAGCCACCACCAATCCATAAAAAAATGCTCGTTTCCCTGTATATGGAGAAGACCAATGTTGGGAGTCTCCTCTAGAACTATGGTTGGATCGATTCCTACCCTCATAGGATATGCAGTGACACAAAAATTCTATATCTTATTCCATCCTCCATTAAACAAATTCACCTTCCTTAAGTATGGGTCAGACTTGTGTGGGGAAATAGATAATACTATGATCAAATTGATTCTTGTTCACATAAGAAACGTAAACATACTCAGTTCCCTAAATCAAAGCCAAGTTGTGACAAGGGTCAATGGTAAAATTACCTCATTATTTGTTATGTTACCCCTATGTGGTAGATTAATCATTTTTCATCCTTAGTTTATCAAATTCACACAGTTCCTATGGGATTAGGAATTAATGTAGGGGATTTATGATAGGTGTATCAACCCACTACAGACCAAAGTCCTAACAACGTGACATTAAACTGCATGGTACCTCACGAACTACATGTTGCTTGATTCTAAGTATAATGATATTTGTAGTGACTCCCAGACCATTTCCCTGAGTCCAACAATTCGAAGTCAGAAATAAAATGCCTCAAATATCCTACACAAGATGTCAGACCCATTCAGGAAATTCCAAACAATAATTCTAACAATAAGGATTTGTCAAAAGATCATGACCCCCTACATATGAGTCAGATCCATACATGGGATTCCTGGTTTCATTTCTAATAATAGTTTGGATACTTATAAAGTACATGGGTATACCCTTTCCTTACAAAAAACTCCATGCCCGGACAAATGTAGGATCCCCATAAACCTCCCTGATAATTGAAAATGGATGGTTAGTGCCCCGAGGAAACCTTTTTCTAACTATGCACACAGTGCCCCAGCATCTCTACATATGTTTCTCACAAAAAAGGACTATCAACCAAATGAACATTCATCCTTAGGAGAGGATTTTACTAAATCTGTATAACCATTATCTTCCAAGAAAATCATTCCTCTCAATCCTCGATCCCTCAAGATCATTCTTTACACTCTCGCCCCTCATGTATGGGGCATGCTAGAGTATCCTAGCTTGATTGTCCCACACATAATCACGGTGTCTATAAAAATTCATCCTCACAACATGACATTAAATTGTTCTACATATTTCCTTTATATAAGATGTAATGTTGTGCGGATTCACTACATTCATCTCTGTTCATGTTGAGTCACCCATATCCTCACCGTATGATGTTAAACTACATAGCCAAAGTATCCTTTATATATGAGTAAAAAATGCATAGCATAACAATGTTATTACCTCATAGGACATTTCCTCTGGCATTAGTCACATACTATTCTTTATCTAGAAATATGGGAATCTTAATTCCTGTCATCATAGGATACATAGTGATTCCCAAACATTCATCCTAGTTCAGCCACCCCAAATAGAAAAATTCATCCTCCCTCAGTGTATGGTATAGACCGACACTAGGGGGAGATTAAATAAAGAACTACATCTAAATTGATTCCTACCAAAGTAGGATACATAGTGACATTTAGATTCTATGACCTGAACCCAGTCGTAGAATGCGTAAAAATGTACCCTCTTTTATGTGAAGTTGTCTATGTCCTTTACCCCAAGACACTAAACTGTATGGAAATCATCCAAATAATGTGATGTTAAATTTCATGATCATGTATCCTTGTGGTATGACAGAAGATTGCACACCATTTCTGCGTTCTCAGACGAAAATAATTTCCCTTGGCACTAGTAACCCACAATTCCCTGTTACGGAATTGCGTATGGCCCTTATCAATACAAGATACGTATAAATTCTTATATATTCATCTGGATCCATGTACCCCAAATATAAAATTCTCTTTTCCTTGATTATTCCATCCCTTGGTGATGGATTAAAACATTTCATCCCTTGTTTCACACACTGATAACCACTCACGTGGTCTTAGGGACCTTAGTTCGAGATTCCCCACAAAGCCATCGAATATAAATCCATGCCTTTTGGTCCTGGTGGCACAAATTTAAAAGGAATGTTAGGGTTCTCCCCTCCATATAGAAAAACCAAAAGTCCTAATGCATGAAATTAAAATTCATGGTACCCCATTGAACTATTTGGTTCATGATTCCAATCCTTATAGAATACGTAGTGATGCATGGATGATGGATCCAAGGCCCAGCCATACCCAAGAGAAAAAAAATATAGCCAAAATGATCCACTCTATATGTATGAACCAAACCTATGTAGGGAGCCTAATTTTATGTTACCAGAATCTTCAAACCCTAAAAATGGAATCCCAATTCCCTTTCCTACATACGAGTAAGATATATGTTGGGAAAGTATTAAATCCATGGGAAATCGTCACATGAATATTTCTATTATGTCCAGATATATCTTTTCCATCTATCAAATTCCATGATTCGAGTGACTTTGGATCTTTATAAACCTCCCTAGAAATTGGAAATGGATTTTCAGTGTCTTAAAAAAACCTTTGTTTGATTTTTCACTCAATGCCCCATTGGATTTGCATAAGTTTACCGTAAAAAAGGCATGTCAACCAAAGGAAAATGCTCTCTCCAGAGAGGCTTTTCATACTTACGTATTCTAAATAGCTTCCAAGCCCCGTGTCATTTCTCCTGATCCAAGATCCTTTGGAAGCATGGTTTACCATTTCCTTTGCACTCACTTCTTGGCTATGTTGGAACATCCCATCCCGATTGTCCTGCAATTAATCAGGGTTTCTATATCAATGTCCTAATTGATAGACATTAAAACTGTTTGATGATTGAAACCCAATGATCACCCTTAGGCCCTGGCACATAAGAAATTTCCCCTAGTTTATGTGCATGAAATATGTCCACAAATTGAAATCCAATACGAGTCTTTCCTCATTTGTGATTTCGTATATAAGAAGAAAACACCCTACTCCTATATGTGAATTAGATCCATATACATTGAAACCCTAAGAGAACTACATATGTCTTGATTCCTATTATTATAGGATACATAGTGACACCTGAATCTCATATCTTGAGTCCAACCAGGAAACAAATTGTCTTTTATTTCATTCATATGATACATAACTACATAGAGAACCTCCCCACACCCTAATGAGGAGAACATATCTACATATTCCTAGGAAATTTCAACCCAAAATGAATCCTTTCATTTTGAAGAATCCCCTCTTCACAAACCATACATTGTGTAAAATAAGGTCCAAGTCCCCATAATCATCCATGTCCATTATAAATGGAAGATCCGTTTCCTAGGGACACATTTTTTTGGCTATGTGTGCAATACCCTAAAGGATATTCATAAGTTTCCAACAATAACACTTTTCAATAAAATGTAAATTCATACTTAAGAGAGGATTTCACTACCTATATATTCCACTATGGTGTTTAAGTATCACCTCAATCCATGGTTTCAGAAACTCCTTGGATCATAGTTGAAATATTTCTCCCATTTCATAGCTATAGAAGATAAAATATTTCTCATGAAAACGATGAATCATTTACCCCCATCTTGGACAGAGTAAAGAGAATTTAAATTATAAGTATGAAATATATTTTTTGCACAAAATTAAACTACTACATTCATTAGCCCTTCCGTATAGAAGTCAAATTCATTTGGGAGAGGTGTTCCCATTCAAATTAATTACAGGTTCCCCTTTTACTTTTAGACGTCATTACTTGAACTGGACTCCCATTGTGTTCATACAAAAAAAAGAAAATAAAAATTTCCATAATTATCCCTAGCTTACCGAAACATATTTTCAATGTTCAAAGAGAACTTTTATTTGAATATGCGCATAATTACCTAGTGTATAAGAATATGTTTCCCACAAAATAAGTCTTCCAACTAAAGGAAAATTCATCCTTACTAGTGTATTTTCTGTCCTCTATATGCCCCATGTCGTCCATTCCCCATATCATGTCTTATATATAGATATAACAAAATTAGGGTCAAGAAACATTCCTCATTAATTTCTAAAATCTATTGTAACATCTCTGATTATTGAGCCTTAATTGGGTACCTCACCCCACAATTTATGGTCAAAACCATTTGACATAAAACATCAGTCTTGGTCAAATTTGTTTGACCTAAAATATCAGAAATGATAGTCTGTTTTGAAATAATGTAAACAAAAATTAAAGGAGACACAAAAATCTTTAATATTAAAATCTATATAGGGAACCCAGGAAAAAAGTAAAGGACTATATTACTAAAACTATTCTTTGTATGTTTTAGGTAAAATATCATGCAATAAGAAAAATAAAAAGAGACACAAATCTTGTTAGGTCAAAATCTCATAAAGGGATGCTTAGGAAAATGTCAAGATATACCTACTAAATCCATATACAATTAGGTTTAGGAAACATTTATGGTAATAACAAAAAAACAATGTTTTTAGAGTTTTCCAAATAACCGTATCAATAGTCAAACTATTGTTGCTGAGTCCCTCAACATAAGAAAAAATAAGATCATGATTTGATTATTTCAATTTCATTATATCGAATCACGATTCAATTGGTACCCAGTTGATATTATTGTTAAATATTTGTTCAATTATAATTAATTAAAATTTTAGGAAAAGTAAAAGGTGATAATGTTGAACAGAAAGAAAGAATCCATTCCATTAAATGGGAATGTGGGACATCCATAATCTAGAGTCTCTCCCTAACACCAAAACAAAGGTGTATTAGGAAAATGTAGAAGATCATAGTAAAGATCGAGTCATTCCTTCCATCAAATTAATAACCACCCGATGTGGTCTGTGAAGGGCCTATTCCAAATAATCCATATGTTCATCTTCAGTGTTAACTACTGGACACACTCATTTCATAATGGCCCTAAGATCACAGAATTTCTATTTAATGGACTCATAATTAGATCATGGGGATGTTAGATGCACATTCAGACTGACCATATGAGACTCACACTCCCGCAACCCTTCCATTAGGGAAATCACATGATCATAGAAATTTTCTTCCTCATTCTCCATGGGGTGGAATTCTATATTTTTATCTTGAAAAGTCTTTGTTTGAGGGAGTGAGAAATTGAACTAAACAAGTTTTCCTTCATGAGAAGCGAGATCCTCTCTAAGAATGATGATTTGGTATATGAGGTGATAGAGGGGTCAGTAATCAATGATGCTTGAATCAAATTAAATGAATAGTGGTCAAAATTTGTCCCTCACATCTGAAAATTCTATCAGGGGATTTTCGATGCCAAGATTATAGACTTGATGCCATGACCATCTCTTTATGGTCCAGTGTTTCCTAATGGAATTGTATCTTTGGTTTTACTCTTCCACCATAACGGTTATATAATCAATGAGTTCCATAAAAAAAATGAAGCTACCCTATGTTGAGTTACCCTAGAATTAAAATCTTCCCTCCCTATAGATGCTCCAATCCCTAAGTCTAGGCCTAGGGGGTTAGCCGCAGTTTTAGGAAGGCTTAGTGATGTTCCACTTGGGCCAGCTTTTGTAGGGATATGATCTGTATCTGCCGAAGATATAGAATTTGGGTCACATTCCATAGAGATAGGGTGTGCATACGATTCCCCTTCTGAACACATGTTACAGCGAATAGAACTCTTTATTATAGAAGGAGTGGAGGAAGATAGCGATGTTGGCATAATGTGGACAAGATTGGAATCATTCAATGGTCTTTAAACTCACTATAATTTCCATTCTAATACCCCATTAGGGGATAAATCCACCCATATTTGAGAATACTCTAATAAAAAGTAATTTTAGAACAATCCATGATGAATAAATGCTCATGTACAAGAGTCCCCATGATTCATCATCCTCAATAACTGGAGAATGATTATTAGTTGAAATTCGATCTTAACATAGGTGATGGGTAGAAATGATATATGTTGAAGGATAAAAACTTCCTAGAAAACCTATAATGGTAATAGGGTTCACAAATCGATACTCTTTATATGTGAGAGGCTAAGACTCCATCCCGAATTACAATGATATATGATCATTCTTCTGAAGAGACCCTCTCATTCTTCATCATTGTTAAATGGGACGTAATGTAAGGAATGGAAGAGAATTGAGAAGCCTCACCTTGTAGTCCAACCATTCCGTCAATGTTCAAATATTGAGGCTAAATAGTAATAAAGATGAGAAGATCTTAGAAGAAGACATAATGAGGAACTGTTGCAATATGTTGATACTCATAGAAGGGGAAATGCTCTTCTATCTAGCCATACAATAATTTAAATGGACCGATAAGATGATTAAGAGGTTTCTCTTCCTGTATATTTCCCAATAGATCATAGGTATTAGTAATGGTAGGGACATAAAACTTGATAGGTTATCCCTCTTCTAATGCAGCCACCATTGTTAGTGTACAAACTTTGGCACCTATGTTAATGTCATGGGAAGGGAAATACATCCACTCAAAAAAATGGAAAATAAACCTACTAATATAATCTCAGAAAATATGTTTGACCTAATATCATAACCGTAGGTGGTATATCAACCCACCTTGAGGGTAGCATAATATGAGCCATGAATATTCTGGGATTTTTGAGTTGGATGTGTTTGACTGTGGAAGACTTTTGGCTCTGGTCCATTGATATGTAGGAATAGAACAATCCAATCCTCTAATGAAATGAGTGAGAAAAAATGAAGAGGATAACCAAGAAATACCTCTTCTATGACCAGTAAAACCCTCATTAGAGGGGATATAGATTTGAAATTTTCATAGGTATTGGATGTTGAAGGAATTATTCATACATATTACGATGAATTAGAAGTACTCCTATCTAATAAATACCCCCCGAAAAATTTATTCACACTTCACCATGAGATAAGTAGAAGGTGTTGGTACTTGAACACTGGTGACTGAGCTGTTCAGGAAATAGTTCACCTGAAAAATAAATTATAAACTAGGAAACCCATACTTCCAGATGAAGATCTATCTGTTCCAACTGATCAGAGAATTCTAGGCTGTTATGGTTTCCCAAGAATGCCCATGTGCATTCATCGTAGAACCATCCACTTGATAAGTACCATTTGGAACTCAACCCTCACACTGAGTCACCTCATGAATGATTTACAATAGATGGGTATTCCTAGAAATACTGCTTCCAAGGTTGTACCATGGACAATTTGATCACTATATATCCAACTAGATCCATTCAAAATCAATGTATCTTATTGGATCAGATCAGTTATGATCTCCCCCATAAACTAAATGTTTTCCCAATTTCACCCTTGAGGTTTCTCAAGATGAGAGGTAAGGCTGCTCTGGTCAACCAATAGTAATGGTGCATCATCCTAGACTCTGAATTTAGGAAGTGACTGTTGATTAGATAAAGGGTAGGCCATAAGTTCTAACACAAGCAGATCATTTTGAATACTCTCCTGAGGGATAACTCTATAGAGATTGTCTTTTACATTCTCAACCATAGTCTCCCTTTTTTCGTCTCATCCAGGGAGGTATAAAGAACATCCATTGTTGTTATTGAAAATAATATATGAAACAAAGTATGTTTTTTTAAAAATTAGTACAGGATTGAAATACAGGCCCATGAGTTGACAATTTTCAATTGTTTGGAAGGAGCTAGACCACAAAGCGATGGCCAGAGAATTGATGATTCAAAATATAAGAAAACTACTTACAAACTCATGTTGTGTGGAATATTGAACTCACCCTTCACGATTAAAGTTATACCGTTCATAGAGGAAAAGATTAGTTCATGTTATGAGGATCCCCCAATGTACCCTGTTCTTAGACAAAATGAATCCAAGAGAATCAAGGAAGTGGAATTTTATATGGAGACATAATAAAGGGAAAAATGACAGAGGCTCTCCATATATATAGGTGTGCCCTCCTCTATGTTTTTACCTTTATATCACAAACATGTTCATGTCAGGACCACTTTCTACATTAGAATTTCATTCTCTCCATCTTGATCAGATCCCATTCTAATTGGTGGCATTTATTGGGTCTTGAAGACACTGTAAAGGTAAATGAAATACTCTCATAGATTTGTAAAAGGAAGAAAAATGAACCAAATGATTATTCAAAGGAGAAGGTTGAAAATTAAATATATGGAAAAAGAAAATATGGTCCGGAAAATGGTAAACCCTTTGTGGATCACCACTCCACATGGTGGTATTATCCATATAAGAATACAGAAAATAAATAGTTCATGGAATAAAGACGATAATGTTGGTACCTAAAAAATGAATTAGTTTGTAGGAAAGAGGCAGAAAATCCCACCTTACATATGGTGTCCCCACAAACTAAAACAGTTCATGGGTGGGGTTATGTTGATGGATTTCCATGAAAAAAAAGATGTGGTTCATGGGAATGAGAGGGTAAATCTCACCACTACAGATGATGACCCCATTCCTCGATGATAAAATAATCCATAGGCTGGATTTCTCTCATGGTATTTGCAGAAGACAACTCACAACCCATCGATCCAATTCATATGGTCCTCTCTAAAAGGACCCCAAGAAGATTGAAGTAGAGGACATAGTGTTAAATAATAGAAGAGTGATCAAATGGATAGAAGATGATACCACTGCAAAAATGGAATCTTTTGATGATTTCCTATAGATAAAACCCACCTCATAGCAATAATGGACGAAGAATGAAAATAATTGATAAACCATGAACCCAACTTCCTTTGTTGATGAAATTCCCATGAGGAATAAAATCAATGGACCTTTTTGCAATCAGAAATGGTGTATAGAAAATTGCTATGCGAACAAAACGCCAGACTTCATAGAAAATATCTACGCTGATGGAACCCTACGACGTGTAGCAAAACGCAACGTGGATGTAACTCGACACTATATATAAAAATTCTATGCGGATCAAACCTTGGTCCTCATTAAACTATGGTATATGGAAAACTCTCTCACCCTCATAGAAATATGATATGTGGATGAAACCCCATCCATCATAAGGAAATTCTACATAGAATGGGGTATCATTTGGCATTCCATCCTCCTGATCCAATCACTTCATTCCATTCGTGTCACCTCACCCATAATTCCTCCATGAACCAGTCCAAGGGAACTAGGCTAAAGACACTTCAAAATATATTGAACTCGTATGATAGAACCACTAGGCACATCAGTGTACCCTTCTTGGATTACATACCAATGGTAAGTGGAGTTATTTGGGTAATCCCAAAAATGATGTGGACCCTAAAAATTTCCTTATGTTTATATTCCCATGGTAACCTTGTTATCAACCATGGATTCTTACCTGATCCTCCCCATCCTTGGGATTAAGGGTAAATACTTTTCCTTTCAATTCGATGAGGGTCAATGATGAATAAAATAGATAACACTTTCATTTCCTTTGTATGGAAGGACAATCCTCTCCGTTCCTAAAACAAATTTTAGGGCATCCCTCCTAGAGTAAGACCCTTGGATCATAAGAGGAGGTTATATTTCTCCTTCCTACCTTTGAATCATTAAATTTTATTCTTTCCCCATATTTTACTCACATCTAATGTAATGTAAAAGAGGGAAGCATTGTTTCCTAGAACTCTTCCACCACTGAAGAAGGAAAAGCGTGTGATTTTCTGGATCTATCACTTCCTCTTGTCCCTCTCACCGAGCATGGCTCACATGGGATTATTGGTTAATGATGGTCATGGTATCTTCATGATTCACCCAAAGAGATTGAAATATGAAAACACTTGTTCCAATTCTAACCAGGATACATAGGATGTCTGTGTAAGGCCAGAGTTCAAAAGAGGCTTCTCTTTAGATTTAATTCCCAAATCATGCCCCCAAAATGGGATGCTCCCATGCATAAGTCCCATCATCTATAACAATGAGGGATTTAATTTTCAACAAGCAAGGATACATAAAAATCATCCCTGAGATCCACACCCAACATCCAAATCCACTCTAATGTTCTCCAGCCACATCCCAGGTTGGTTTATATTCACCCAAAAGACCACATATCTTCTAGGTATCTCGGGAGACCTCTACATAAGTTCAACACAAAATCATGACTTTTAATCTTCCGCCTAAGAATCCTTTCCTCCTGATGTTAAACTACATAATTGTGTCCTAGTCACAAAGTATTATAATGTGATGTGTCTAGTTAAGTGGATCCAAAATAAGAGGGTTATGATTCCTAATATTATGATACATAGGAAGCCCGTATTATGTGTTTGATCCCAAAATAAAAGCAATTTATAACCCCGTTGGATGATGATAAAATCCAGAGTGCCTCATAATATGGATTAAATCACCATAGTCCAAGTGAATGACAACAAATTTTTTTATTTATCCAAAAAATGGTAACATTGATTAAGAAACTCTGATACATATAGATGTCTTTAGTGATGGAGAACCTTTCATTCACACAGATGATTCCACAACCATTCATACTTCTGATCGATCTTGATACCAAGGTGTAATCTATAGAAACATTATATTGATTGAACAAACGATTTACAAACATATAAACATAGATTAATTCTTCAAGAGGGTCCCAGAATAGGAAATAATTCCCCCTAAAATGGTGTGATGAGCCTGAGTTCCCATCCTATCGACCAATGTGAGTTCATAAGATTCATTGGTAAAATCATCCAATGAAATTCTTCCTTTGGAAATTGGGTTCTTGAATAATGGATAATAGTGTTGTTGGGTGTTTTTTGGATCAATAAATAAACCCATTAGAGACCATATGAGGACATTGTACCTGGAGTGGATCGATTGTGAAAATACTCAACCCCATGAAATCACCCATCAGGGCCACACCACTCATTCGGTCAAAACATGTTTAATATTTTTTTAGATATATGACATAATCATGATTCTGTAATGATAATATATATCTTTTACTTTTCTTTCTTTCAACCCAACAAGAAAATTAAAAGCAATGTTCATGTGTATGTACGACCTACTATTTACATGAACAATGTATTTCATTTCCTATTTCATTATTTTATAGATTATTATGAAAAAATATACACTTATTATATATCATATTTATATCATGGTTCTCATTATTTATATGATGAAATCATGATTAAATTATAACAAAATAATACATTTAAAAAAGTGTTTATAACTCAATACATAACTTTAACATGGAATTATTAATAAACGAGTAATGAAAGCTCATAAAAAGTCATATATGGTATGATATATATAATTATTTTTCTATAATAGATGTATAATAAACTAATATTTATTATATAAGAGTATCATATGTGTATGAAGGAATTTAAGACATAATGCTAGGGTTTCTCATCTCACTTTTACTTCTACGAGACATATTCAATATTCACAACATATATTTTTTGGTGTATCTAATGCATTTTTAATGATATATTTTTAATTCATTTATCATCATTATATTTAATGTGTCATTTTATGTTATTTCTTTCATGGGAATTTCAAATGTTTTTTCAACCAATGTGGTAATAGTTTAATTCATAATATCATCATTATTCGAGATGATTGGTGTTTACATATCCCTTGGGGGAATCATTTGATATTTTCTTCTTGAAATCAATATATTTTTTCCCCTATGGTTATTCATCATATTTTAAAGTAATTGTACCATTTTTCCACTCTATGGTACATAAATAATTGAGAATTAATTTTCTAAAAATTCAACACTATTTCTCTCTTCGGTTAGAAAATCTATTTTATTACAAATCCATTTTTTCTAAAAATGTATTAAAATTGTTTTTAAAATTTTAAAATTTATAGTTAAATTTATTTTTAAACAATTTTTATTTTCACAAATTATTACCAAAAAATTAATCTTTTCGTTTTCTAATCAGGAAACATTTCAAATATTTTTAAAGGGTAAATGGGATAATATTTTTAACATGTATTAAATGTGTGGAATTACCATCCAACATGGATATAATTTATTTATTGATTACTTATGAATTTTACAATTTTTCTTTTAAATAAAATGTTTACAATATATTTTGGAAATTGTTAGTATTTAAAATTTATTTTCAATTAAAGGGATTTTCTAAACGTTTCATATCTTAAAAGGTTATTTTAAAAATGAAAATGATATTTTCCTCAAGAATATTTTCAAGATATTTTTATGGTATTTATATTAATAATTGAATATAACACTTTTACCCTTACTAAATTGGATATATGTTGTAATGATATTATTCTTATTATTCTTCATGATGGTTTAGGATCAGTTTGACCAGGGATATACAAATTTGATACAATTCTCTTTACTCTAAATGATCTATGATTTTCTTTAATTCTAGGGAAATTTATTAAAATTTAATATGGTAATTTTTAATAAAAAAGTTTATGTTAATTATGTTTCACCCCATCCATATGAGGAGTGCATTGGACTTAGTAAGTGATGGGTGGAATCTGGTATAGATAGATACCCAATGCATCAGTAGGTTTCATGAGACATACTGAATATGGTTTTTTCCAAGGCCTTACCAATTTAATAGATTATTAGAAAAAATACTTTATGGTATTAGATTATTATCATGAAGCCTTGAAAATATTAGATTTTTGGAATGAAACCTTGACATTAATATATATTTTTCATAAAGCCTTTAATGTATTAGATGTCTTGGCACAAATCCTCAATGGTAAGTTCTAGATATCCATTGATATGCATTCCATCATTATAAATAGAATTATTTATATTCGAAGTGATTATTTGATTAGTTAGAATATCCATGGTTTAGTTTCATTCCCATGTGATTATTTATGTGGAAATATTTAAAAAACATTTATTCAAGCTGTGTTATGACCAAGTTATTGATTAATGTCCTATGTTTCAGTTATTTACCTTGCCATTTTTGTTATGCCTTATTTATTCATAGATTCTATTACACAGTTACCCTTACTAAGAATATGAACTTACCCCTTTATAATGTTTTATTTTACATAGGATATTAGGAAGTAATATATGATTGATATAAAAGGATACTCTATGGGGAATTGTGTAATTTTTAGAGAAAAGTACTTGTGTATTTTTTGGTCTAAAATGGAATGTAAATTTAAGTTATTTATCTAGTTTTTCATGACAACTATACTATTCAGTCCTCATAATGTGATTCCCTTCTGTGATGAGATCTTTAGTAATCACATCTTCATGGATTCATAATATAAATATATTCACCTAAGACTTGGTCTCATAGAAAATCCCATCCTAAAAATTTATTTCCCTAGAGATCTCATTTGCTATTAAGGATAAAGAAAAGTGTTATAGGTTAGTGAATCATCCAGTGTATTCCATCATTGATAAGCTCTCTAGTTACAAGTTCATGAAATTATGTGCATCTCATCCCTCAATATTTTAGGATACAAATGGCTAAAAACATGGCCTCAAATTCCTTTGAGTATAACTACTCTTTCTCCACAAATTTCTCTATAATGTTTAACCAGGGCGTGAGAGGTACACAAACCAGGTATGAAAAATGATTCAACCTCTTATAAATGGGTGTCTAGAGGTGTTTGAAGATTTTATAGACTGAACCAATCCCAAACATTACTTCACGTGGGCCTGTCTCCCTAGTGAAACACATGTAAATGATGTATTCAGAACTCTCTCGTCAACTGAGACATCTAGTTCATAGTGTGAACATTCTCTCTTTCCATAGATCACATGATGCTCAGGGATATTTTTGGAGCTGATCATCTATATGATTCATAGAATCCACAAGAAGCATTAGTCCAACTGCCTTAAGAGCATATTGATTTCCTCTCACCTGAAATTCAATTCAATGTGATGTGGAGGCATCTTCTCTAAAATTAAAATGAACTCCATAGAACACTGGATAACATCATGGGAAAACTCAACAGGTGACCAAAAAAAGGAAATGTTAGCTCATGAACTCTCTAAACATGTACTAACAAGTGAATTTACATGTAATAACAATTTATTTATTTATTTTTTCCATTAGATATAATAGTTATCTCATTTTACATTTAAAATAGAAAATCTATATCACATGTAGTAAATATTTCCCTATAATAAACAATGCATGAAAATATATGACCCTATGTGCCTATCATGATGCATGCATATTCAAATCATGTCATACAAGGCCATGAGTATAAATCTAAAGAAACAATAACATTACAAAACATGTGAATCTCCAAAGGTGAAGTAATATCAACAATAAAAATCAAACATAATGGAAAATAATCCCATCCTTGGGAACTCTATTTTTTCCTATACATTGGTAAGCTACTCCCATTCCCATGCTCATTAGAAAGTAATGACACATCCTAGTCTCTTTTATACCACTAATAAATAGTAAATAAATATAAAAAAACATATTCCTCAGATACCACTTTGAATCATCCATGAACTAGTGCTCCCTCAAGTGACCAAGATGGTTGGCTACATGACCTTATATGTGTCTCCCAATACAAATAAGGGTGAAGACTAATAGTGAGGGTGTAAGATATATAGTGGGGATACTATACCCTATGGTAAAGTGTTTCAATTGGAGTGATTAAATAATAGTAGAGTATAAAAAATAATTGAATAAATATGAATAATTTAACATGCAGCCAATGTTGAGGATGTAAAAACTGAATAAATCCAAATAAAAATTAGAAAATTTAATGAAAAGATGATTGTAAATAAAAGTTATTATTACATTTATACAAATAAAAGACAATAATACTCAAATAAAGACTCTATATACCCAGGTCCAAACCCCATTTTAGTCACATATTCAATCTCAAACCCATCCGGTAAACTAAAAATCAATAATAAGGTACCTTTCCCTTATCCCAACCTGTATATGTAAAATCAATCTGAGTGCCAAATAAAGTCCCATATAGAGTATGATTACAACATATTAGGTTCAAAACACCATATATAAATAAAAAAATCTACAAAATATAGTGGATAAAAAATATCTATAAAAAATGAATTATTTTAACAAATTAATACTACTCGCAAAGTAAACTTGTTGATCCCCCAAGATCCGAGTTGATAACCTAGGTCATCAAAACCTTCATCGATGCCTAGATTGGTATCTATAGCTAAATGTGGATCCTCCTTCACCAGGAAAGACCACCCAACCAATGGAATATTCTGCTACTAAAGATGAATCTCAATAAAATCAAATTAATGAATAGCCTCTACCTATAGGCTATCTAGAAAATCACCCTTATGAATTCAGAGATTTTTCATTTAGTCCACATACATCTTATATAATAATTCATTCTTCCCTTAGGTATCAATTAACGATGAACCTATCCCTTAGACCATTTGAAATTATTCACTATTCCTTCATGTGTCAATATAAATCATGGGACATATCCAGAATACTCATCATTCCAATAATCATTCCACCCTCAAGAATCAATGACATCAATAGTGCATAATATTAAAATCTAAGAAATAAATTCACAATGTCAAAATAAAACATACAGGAAACATCACTACAAGGAATAATGACCAATTCATCAAATTATCAATTTTCTAGTCATTTATGTTTCATAAAACTAGGTTTTCAATTATCCTCATAAATATATCAAACAAGTTTCATTTATCATTTAACCCTATTTTTATTAATTTATCAGTTAACCAAATTTAGTTGAGGTTATTCTAAATTAATCAATTGCATAAATTTTATGTTATTTCAATTCATAATATTAATCCAATAATAAATCAATTTTCCAATATTTCTCATTGATCTAATATCAAACTGAACAAGTCTTAATAAGGTATAAGGTTGGAATACCTCTCAGGTGGTTGTACGTCTTAGTCTCCATGCTTATAGACCCAAGAGTATCTAATGGATAGTCTAACAAAGACTATTATTTAATAGGTATTATCCAATTAATTTTTCTGTATGTGCATATGCCTACATGATTGAACATATAAAACATGCTATGAATAATTAAACAATACAAAAGGGACAATATTTAGACTAATGAACTGTAAAGCGAAGAAGGTGACGAAAAAAACTCTTGCCACAGTTGAAATCATCTTCTTCCTTCCATTCAATGAGATCCTAAAATTCTATTAGAAATGGAATGAGAAAAAAAATAAGAACTATAAGGAATAAATTAAAAATATTGGCTTGGAAATCCAAGATCCAATGTATTCATTCATTTGGATCAAAGAGGATTATTATAAGAGGTCTAAAGAACGTCTACATTGAAGAGAGGGAAAAGTGTTCACAAAATGGATGAAAATAGAGGGTTTTAAAAAGGGTTGGGCCCAAATAATTAATTAAACTAATTGATTTCACATCGTGAAATTTTTGTTTCTATTATTTTTATTATGTTATATTGCCTATAATTAAAATAACTTAAAAGAAATATTCAACTTTATGATATATATTCATGATGTGAGTTCCATTTCATGAGGTTCATTTAGGGGGTGAATGTAATTTAGGGGTGTAATTATTTTAGTGGTGAATTAAATTCCTGGGGTATTCAAGATGGGAAATAATTAATGGGGTGTGTTAAATTATGTGGAGTATTAGGGGGTGAATTAATATTAGGGGGTGAATTAATTTAAGGGGAGAATTAAATTCAAGGATTGAATTGAATTAAATTCAAGGGGTATTCCCATAATATTTCACATCGTTAATAAAATTCTTGTGGTCTACCCAGAACAATTAATGCCATGAATTGGGTTCATGATGTGAATTAGTTTTGGAACTATAACTCACCTCCTACTCCTTCTGCACCCCTAAAATAATTTACCCAACCAAACTAAGGATTTATAAACATGTTCTAAATGAACTATAACCAAACTAAAAATGATTTAACTAAAAATTTTATGATATATATTCCTAAAAAAGATAGGATCTTACATTTCACTCCAATGAATTAGGTAAATAAGGATACCTCATGAGATAATAACGACTAGAATGGTTTGTGGACACAGTTTATTAAGGTAACTTGCCTAATAATATAGTCCTTGGAGTGAACATGGAGGATGGAATTGATGGAATGGGGAGTGAACCCAATCCACTATAAGTCTTGTTAGTGAGAATTTACTATGGAAAATATTTTCTATTCTTATATGTTTTCCCAAGTCTTATGCCTCATCCTTATATTATGTTCTAATGGATCATGATTTATTATTGATGATTCAATACATTTATTCCTTATTTATTTTGATTGATAAAAACTTATGATATAATTATTTATTATAGATCTTTGAGAAATTCAGTATGATTATTATAAGTGTTGATCATGTTCTCATATAATTATGATTATCTTATTCTCAATTATGATCATTGATTTATATCTCTCATGTTTACCCTCATTGATATTTTGAGATAAATATTTTATATATCTCCATTCCCTTGGTTATGAAGATATGTTTTACTAATGATATTTATAAGAAGGTTGATAGTTGTAAATAAATTAATGGGAAATGATTTAGATATTTTTTGTACTATTTTTTGTGTATACAAGATTCTAAAGAAACTAAGACATTATGTTTATGCTGTGAATATTACTGTTTTTAAATGATTATTTTATTAATATGATCTAATATTTTAGTATGAAATTTTTGGGTTGCTATAGGGATGGATTAGATGAGGTTGGAGGTTAGGATGAGGTGAGAATCAGTGTAGTCATTGAGCCAGTAACTTTAATTTTTTTTCCTGTTATGTATATGTGATTGGACCAATAATTTTTCAAATTCTATATGGTTGGTTTTTTGGACTTTTATTGTAATTAATTTATTACTTTCTAGCTTTTTATTTATTTTATCCACTTTTAGTTTATTTGTGATGATATTTTTTAGTTATTTTATATTCTGCTCCAAACCCAAATACATGGGTATGGCTACCCCATGGCACCTCCATAAACCACCACTACCAGTGAGAAGCCTCTATCATTTAGGTAGGACAAAACTGAGTTCTTTTGGTGAACCAGATCAAGGAATTAATTGAGTGGCCTTGGGACAAGGGCATTACAATGTGCTTTTATTACAATAACCAAAAAATATAGGATATATACATATAAAATTTAATGAAAACACCTAGTCCTATGATATCCCAAAGGTATCCTCTTATATCCAAACATGAACATAAATTACCTCAAACATCCCATTGAATTACAACAAAAGAAAAGGTTGATCAACTATCAACCCCATCATTTAAGCAGTTGAATTGCTAATAGAGACAATCTCATTGTCAACTAAGCTTGGGTCTCCCACAGTCTCTAAATCCACATGAACAACCAATAAATACTCTCAACACTAGTCTCGAGTCTATTGAAAGTCACCCAGTGTTTTCAAAGATGAAATATAAATGACTCTCACAAAGGGTTAATGAATAATGGAGCTTCTATAGTCCTTCAGATCATATCCATCTCAATCCATAGTCCACACCTGAAAAAAAATCTCAACCAATGACTTGGAACACATCCCAACAATGATCATTAACTAACCCACAAGGGCATTCATAATGATAGAATATAACACCCCATGAGGGGCACCTATATTACATCCAAACCATCGGAAAATCCCAACATGGGAGCCATATCTAAAAACTCCTCAATAGAAAACCATCGATCCTTGATCAAAATGTTTCTTAAAATGGAATACAATAGTATCTCCTTTTCTAAAAGGTAATTCCTAACAAGAGACTATGAAAACCATTGATCACAAATTATAAAATCAAAGACAAGGTAATTCTCAAGAGTTCTACAAAATATTCTCATCATCTACATGACAACACCTAGTCGTAGCCACCATTACATGAAATCATCCCAGCCTGAAGGCTCCAACTGATTCAATCCGCAAACACATGATCTAAACCTCAACATCTTTAACCTGGATCAAGTGGTCCTGACATACAAGGACCATCCACGATCTCGACATTGATATTATTCAATCCCACCATTTGAGAATAATATGAAGGATCCGTTAAATCATTGAATTGAAGCACTATATCCAATCTATATAGTAAGCTCATGATCATCACTCAGGCCTCACGTCACTCTTTCCAACCAGTTGGAGGATTTTGTATCCGAACCTTGAAGAAAGATTCCCTCAAATACTCACCCAATCAAAAACACCATCTAGTTTTCTTCTCTATGCCAAAAGGATTCCATCAACATGATTTTCATTAAAAAACACTCTTAATAGACATTTTACATGCCTAATTCTGAATACTATGAAATTAAACAACATAAAATCCTAAAAAGGGTAAGTACAAGATGTGCACCATGTGTGTATACCCCCAAAAAACCAACCCATGTCATGTACCTATGGATAACCGAGTGTGTCTATCCACAAATACCTGATGTGTACTACTACCACATGGAATCTCACCCACATAGTGTATCCAAGCATATGAATGTCCATGTAACAAATAGAGGGTCTAGAAAACAATTTTACTTGGCCACTGGACATGCAAAATAGATTAAGTTATGTCCATGTACTCCAAATAACCATGTCCTCCGACACGAGGTGTCCTGATGAGCACTCGACCACAACCTGAGTATCCTTTACATAGTATGTACTTAATACACATTCTATTTAGTCCGCATCTTCTACACTGACGATGATTAAGAACACATAGTGTGTGTTCTCTAAAATACACATTGTGTATATGGGATTTCCCCAACGGAACCCCTATAACTACCATAAAACCCCATTCTTCCCAAAACAACTATAAATAACCTTTATAAGGGTCCCTAGTAAAACACAAAGGGATTTCAAATAAAAAAGCGACAAATAATGGCAGATCAAGGATAAAACTCAAAAAAATTCTTACCCTTTCAATCAAATTTTATAATAATTACTCCTAGATCTATGAGACACAACCACAAGTTTTGATCCAAGCCCAGGGAAGCTCTCTTTCGTGTTCCTTCCTCCCTATACATCTTTTATTCCTAACCTTCTCTCTAGAATAAGCGGGACCCAAATGGATGGAATGCTAGAAGCCTGAAGGGTTAGGAGGGAAGGAAAATAGAAAAAGGGAAAAGGAAAAATAAAATAAAAATAAAAGGAGTAAATGGAGTCTCATCATATGAATGATGTCTAAAAGATGATTCTTCATTTTCGTAAAAAAACCCCAATTCTATACTCAACTGTATTGTTAAAATATCCATATAATACTTTGTTAAAAGGATATATCCATCTGACTGCATGCAGATAAATAATATTTAATTAATTCAATATTATTATTATACTAAATAACAAGCAGTTCATAATTCCACCTCACTTATATCATAGGGTAAAATACCTATTCTATGACCAAGATAGTTGATAGAAAAATTATTTGAGATGACCTGACTAGAGAAATTACAATTTTACCTTCGATAAAAATTTAGAAAAAATTAATTTTAAACATAATTTCAACAATATTTAATGATGTGGGTAAAAAAACTCCCTAGCATAATGCTTCTCACTCATGAGAATACTCTATAGTCATCTATCCACCATTATTTCACTTCAATCATTATCATAACCCATTTTATATTGTCCATCCACTGATCGATCCTACAACTCCCAACCGTCTCCTAAAAAAAGAGACCATAAATCATGATTGATCTAATACTTCCCACTATAGGATTATCCTTATAGCCACATCCCAACTAAAACACAAAAATCCATGATGTACACTCAATCCCTCATCTAAAAAATGACTATTTAGGAAAAAACCACACATACATGGTTGCTAACAATAAAACAACAACCACTTCCTATCACAATATCACCTGGAATGATGTCCTAAATGTAGAAAAAATGACATAATACAAAAATTACATTCAGAAATAGTCTTTAGTGCACTTCCCACCATAAATATTACCTTACACCACTCTTTCAGTGCTGAACATTTATCAATCCATCACAGATACCCAACATAAGTTACTTCATCCCCCAAAAGACTCTCAACTAACCCACACATAGACCATTCTATCAAACCATAAACAAAATGTTAGTGTGCACAACCCTCACAAACATTCACTCTCCTAACAAGTCATTATCCCAAAATCTATTCCAACCACAACTATCTTCCTCATGGAATAGTGATTCCCGAAGAATATATCACAATCTCTCAAGAAAATTTAATTAACAATAGGTCTTACTCTCACTTGGTCAATGATCCAACAAATATAGGCTAATACACATAAAACCATTGACCATTCTCCTCCTGAATAAAAATTCCTAAAATTTGGATCACCATCGATGCTCATCTTCAAAATAATAGCATCTCCCCCAGGCCATGATCAACCAAATAAAAACACTTCACTTGGGTGTAGATACAAATCTAAAAAAATCTAAATCATACACCCACTACACTATACAAAGCACAACTAAAAAATAAAAATTCCATACTACCAACCATACCTTCCCTATCAAGAAAAAAACATGATCAGGAGAACTCCCAGTGCTCCAACTTTAAAACACTAGTCAACTTTAAAGGATTCTTATTACTCAACATCCATTAGTAATAGTAGATCCTAGAAGGTCCCCCAAAGGAATGATCGACCATTCCCACCAAAGCCCCTGATAGATATCCAGGACTTTGGTGCCCACCTTAAGACTCATAATATAACATGAGGCAATGAAAGAAATTATTTCTAGAAACATTAAATTAGTACATTAGGGAGACCACATCCTCTGGAAAACTCAATCCTAATCTAAGAAACATCACTAGAATTAATTCCCTCATCAATCCACCTAAAGGGAAATCAAACCTAAACTAACCCACTATGGTCACCACACATCACTCAATGAAGGGAATATGATTCCATAATTAAAAAAATTTCACCATGATATTCACTTATTCTATCACCATGATAAAATACCAACATTTTAATTGACCAGATTTCCACAAATGTTCTTTTTGGAATAACACAATATTGATTGTTATAGACACATTAAACAGGTAAAACTCAATTTTTAGTGAAATAAAACACAAATAGGCCTATGTTATGTGAATCCTATGTTCTAAAAATGATTCATCAACACTGGACTCTTACCTACATTCCAATAAATAAAAACAATAAACCAAAAAATTCATAATATTATGTGGATCACAATAAGTGAATTCACGAAACAATAAAAATGGAAACCTTGAAAAAAAATCCCATTTCCTCACAACATGGACTTCACATTGAAAAAAAGTTTCATAAAACAACATTATGATAACTGTCACAGGTTCTAAGACATACATAATCCACATATATAACAATTTCATAAATTAGGAAAACAAGATAGGCTCTGATACTATTTTTTAATAAACCAACCATGGTCGACCTGACATGTCTCCAGATCTTGGATTCTACAATGCCTCACTCATGTCTCCATGAACACCGGAGATATCCAACTAGTGGTAGGGTTCTGTAAGATATATTGTGGAGAAATACCATTAGTTAATCTGTAAAAAAGAAAAAATAACCAAAACACAAACAAGGATAAACATTTGAGAATCCATATTCAAAACTAAAATATGAACATGCTATAGTAAAACAGAATTTGATATAAAGCCATAAAAACTCATAATCCTGAAAAATCACAAAAATTTATCACTCACATGGATGATCACATATATATGATTAATAAACCAAAAAAAAAATAAAAAAAAAATACCACCATCCATTAGATGTACCTCAAACATAGTCTCTACAACTTTAATGCTACACTAACCTAATCCCATGACTCGACCCAAGTAGTCCTACTTGATTAAGAAACACTATGTCTATAACCTATTCATTGTGTATCCTATAATCAACATAAAAGTAGAAATAATTTCTATATATACACAATGGTGTACATATTGGGGAAAGAAATAAATTTCAATAGGAAAACCCCAATTATGTACCCATTATATATTTTCACATTCAATTTCTTATACATGAGATATGACTGTCCAAGTTGAAAACTAATAATAATTGTTATATAACCATTAAAGGCAATAAAATAAAGAAATTCAATAAATAAAGGGGGATAAAAAAATAAAAGAGCCAAGCTCAAGTTCTAGCCTGACACGTGAGGTAAATTGATCTCCACCCTAGCATGGGATAGAGGAATTACAGAACATAGATCAACTAGAAACATGAAATTCGAAGAATCCACCATATCTACACAAGAAAATGAAATAAATTTAACAACAAAAAACTCATATATTAAAGACCCCAGGGAATAACTATAGGAATTTATAGGATAATACTCAAATCTATTGGGCTATAATAATCTAATGGGAAGATCTAAACTAGAATTTGGAAATATATAAACACTTTGAGAACCTATCTAATGAAATATTGTCTTGTATAACTAAAAATATATATCAAATATTGTTTGAGAAATTCGAAAAACACAACACAAGTCCATAAAATGTTGAGAAAAATGGAAACCTATCCCCTAGATGGGTAAAAATTAATTTTCATAGGGAAGGGATACACTCCATCGATTCATCCAATAGATCTCTATACCATTTTAACGACATCCATATAACAAAAAAGAGAAACATGTAAATATCAATGCCAATTACTGGTCTAATGATATCCCAAAGGTCTCCTCCAACATAAAATACTATGATGAAGCTTCCTCAAACATCCTGAACATATGCCACAAGAAATAGTTCGATTGACTCTTGAACCCATCATCCAACATTAAATCATCATTACCAAATATCTCGTGTTCAAAAAATATTGAGGCTCCCATAGTCCCCAAAAATAGTCAAAAATCAACCATGTGATCTCACCACTAGTATCTAGCATGTAATGTGAAACCTAACCGCACCAAATATAAAATACAAATGACTCTCACATAGGGTCAACAAAATAAGGAAATCCTATAATCCCCTGTATCACATCTCTCTCCATCCACATGTCACACCCTATACATAAAATATCAATCAACAACTCATCACCCAAACCAACAATTACCATTAACTCACCCATAGGGGTAACAAAAAATATTGAACAAGACACCCTATGAGGTTATCCTCTATTGTATCCAAATGATGGGATAATACCAACATGGGAAACAATTCCAAGTGGACCACAATGATCAAACACATATGATGGATCAATAGAATACCCATTAGACAAAACAAATGAATCTCCTATCCCAAAGGTAATTCCCAAAATCTAACTAGAATATCTATTGATCACTAATAAGAAACCTTCCCATAAGGGAATCCTCAAGAGTCCCTCATACTCTATTAAATATATACTCAATGACACCCAACCATACCCACAATCCCATGGTGTTAACCCATCTTGAATATCTAACTTATCTAATACTTAAACATAGGATCTAAACCTAAATAGTTATATCTAAGAGTATCTGGTCTCAACATCCAAGGTCTATACAAGATATACATATAGATATAACATGATCTATCTTTATTGGAACACCTAAAAGAAACTCAAAAGAATAAACATTATGTCTAGAAGTCATCTTGTCTAATGAACATCATCCAACAAGATCAAAACCCTCACTCAGGTCTTGCATCACACATCCTAACACATCAGAGTATTCTAAATTCATTCCTTTAAAAAATACTTCTACCAAAACTTACATAATCCAAATCCCCATCTAGATAGTCTCTTCTTGTTGAAAGGATTCAATAATTGCTTTATGTGTGAAAAAACACCAATATTGGACTACTCACAGGTCTGATTTTGACACCCCAAAGAGAAAACAAGAATGATTCTTAAATAGGGGGAGTAAATTTTGTGCACCTCATATACATGACTTATACCGCCCAATAATCAACCCATTCCATGTAACTCTATCCAACTCGACATGTACTTACCCAAGTACATGACATGTATTAAAACCAAATAATGTATCACCCACATGATGTTCCCATCCATGTGCCTGGGCATGTACCCACATAGGTTCTAGAAAACCATAATAAATGATCACTATCCATGTACCTTGCATAGGAAAAATCTACACACTGGACAAAACTAAGTTCCCCAACACAGGGTTTCTGGACAAGTAAACAACAATACCCCAATTCAACACTATATGACCTGTCAAGAACACACACACTGTGTAGTCCTCATCTTCATATTTTTTCATAAAAAAATATGATAATTTATTTTTTATCTGAACTACACACATTGAAGATGGATTTTCCCTAAAAACAGCTACAGTTGAATAAAAACGTCAATTTCTCCCAAAACAACCAACATTTAGTCCTCAAGGAACTTTAAAAACGCATATAAATATTTTAAATTAAAAGGTGAAAAATACATAGGGACCAAATCTAAAAATAATTCTAAATTGGGTATATGATCACAAAATCTTCTATCCATGATATGTGAGATGCAACCACTGAGCTCGGTTTTATGTTTTTAGTATACCTTTAGCACAGTCTCCTATAAACATCCATATTTTCTCCCTACCATTATATCATAGACGAGAATCACCCAAAAGGGGTGGAATAAGTGAGAATAAATATTAGGGATGCTGAAATGAATAGGAAAAATGAAAATTAAAAGAAGGAACGAATGAAAAATGTGGAATAGGGTCCCAGGCTCAAGCTCAGGGCCGGTGATATGATTGTGTCTCTCATAGAATACCCTATCATTATGGGATTAACGGTAGAGTGAGAATCTCAATATGATGATCCATTAAAAATATGTCACCATTTGAATGTATGAGAATAATTAACATTTAATTAATTGAATATTAATTTTTCATTAAAATGAGAATGACTCAGAATTCCACAAAACTCTTATCCAAGGGTAAACACTATATTATAGGACAATTGGACTGGCCTGAAAAAATATCTGAGATTATCTAATAGGGTAAATTGTAAATTTTTCACTACTTTACTCTTGGGAATAAAAATTTAAAATTTATAATGGTTTCCAAATCACATAAAAAGGTCGGTCATTACAAATATTAGAAGTTATTGAAGAATATAAAAATATAAGACTAAAAAAATACCTAATTATGGAAAATAATTCTTATTTAAGTAAAAATATAATTATATATCCAGAATATAACTATAATTGTGATTGGATTCTTTGGAGATAAAAATATTTGGTATTTTGACATATTATCTTATTATGTTTTAGGAAAAGAAACATTTAGAGATTAAAGGTCATAAATACGAAAAGATTACATAGATAATCCAACGAGATATTATAATATACAATTATATATAAGATAATAGTAAATTAAAAAAATATAGGACATTACGTTAAGATGTTTTTGGGCTATAATGTGGAGGTAATGAATATACATGGTAAAAGATATAATATCTTATGGACGGGTTGTCCAATGAATATATTAACCAAATAAAAATCTATCATTAAATTATATACTTGAGATATTCCTACACTCATAAATACTTATACATTTTATAGTGAAAATGGATGTAAAATAAGGATCAATGATGAGTATTAATTTTTTTTAAATTATTACCTAATTAATTTCATGACAAATTTTTAAAATAGTAGTGTTTACTCTTAAAAAATTCAACAATTTTCATGATTAGTCATACACACCCATATATTATAGATTTATCTTGTTCATCTAAGTTTAACCACCTACATGAACAATGCTATAATTTTATATCATGGATTACTATTTGAACTCAACTAATGGTTTTATTATTCATTAATTTTATAATAATTTTAGTTATTTTCTTATAAATTTTATACTATTACTAAACATACTATTATGGTACTGGTCATTTTTTCATTATGAATTACTAAAATAAGATCACTATTGACATTGTCATCCTGAATATTAATTAAAATACTTATGAAATGAAATTATAAAATTATAAAAAATTACAAAAATATATTATAGTACTAAATATAATATCGGAATGATGAACTTTGAATATATAAATAATAATCAACATCACTATTATGGAACTAGTACTAAATAATAAATATAACATAATAACATATGACGATGGAAATATAGAATTACGAACTAATATATTTATATTAAATGGTTTTAAATTTAGCTTAATAAATATTATAATTATGAATAAGTTTATTAAATATGTGATTAAGATAACTATAATTTTAATATTGGAAGTTATATCATGTTTTCATAAATGTGAATAATGGTATGGGTTCTTTGTCTCAACATTCACTCAATGAGAAATATTTATTATTATATATGTAATTTTATTTTATACGGTTTACTTATCTCCCCATTTTATTTTATTTTTACTACCAATTTTTCTTTAAGGTGATTTTATGTCTTTTAATAAATCCCTCATTCACATCCTATTGATTATTTTGTTAAAAAAATTCATAAGGTTTGTTTTAGATATTATTTTTTTAGATGAATGTTTGGTTTTATATATCTAATTTAATTTATTTGATATTTATAATACCTACTATACATATTAAAAATTTATTAACTTTTATTTATGCAATTATAATTTTAATTTCAATATCATTCTTTCAATGTGTTTTGATTGAATTGTTACCTAAGCTATAAGTGATTTTGATAACTCAAATCTCATTTCTTTTAACTATAATGTCTCTTCATGAACTTATTTCTTAAAAAAATGGTTGATTCAACCCTAATATTTTATTTCATGTATTTAAATTTTAAACACCTAATACTATTTTATTATATCAGATTAAATTCATAAAAATCCATTTGTACATTTTTTTCAAGCTAAATCATATACTATGTATAAGAACAATTTTTATTTAAATGCCTTTACTTTGTGAATACCCTATTTTTAATTTATATGTTTGAAGTTAATTAGCATAGACACTGATACATTTATCTATTTTGGAAAATTACAAACTAAAATATATAGCATTACTCTATATAGTGTTAGTTTATGGGACCCATAAAAAGAAAGAAATTCAATTTTCTCATTGGCGAAATATTGACAATCTGTATATTTTTTATTTCAATATAGATATTTATGGATTACTAAAGAATTATTTTTATATATTTCATAGTTTATTAATTTCTTTATATAATGAATTAAATGGTTTTTATTGGTTAAGGTTGGGTCCCGTAATATCCCCCTGATGCATCAGTTGGTCTCATAAGATAAACTAGCATGGGTATTTGGTTTATTAAAAATTACTTATTTATATTTCTTGGTTGGTGTCTTGAAAGAAATTATATATCTCATCATAAGGAATTAGAAATTACATCCCATTATAGATACTAGAAAGTGGAATTGGATATAGAAATAATTCACCTAAGGGTAATCACTAAAAAAAGAGATAACTGGGTATCAAATTAAATTTTTCCTGGGGTACAATGAGTGGGATTAAGACATCACACCTTGCTAGATTCGCCCAGGGGATGTGATTTTAATGAATACCATAAAAATTATTAACCAATATAAAGGATTTACAATTATTGGTTAGAGAACATAATAAGAGAATGACCATGGTTAAAATAGATTAAAATTTAAAGATTCATAATTTATGGTATATATTTATTGATATGTAATTTTATTTATAATGGGTTATTTGAATTTTTAGAGTATAAATTTGAATAATTTTCTTTTAGAGAATATTTTAATAATGTTCATTGTAAATTGAGAATATTATTTCTGAGGATTATGAAATAAAATAATAACACAGAAAACAACATGGATTGAACCTTGTTTATTATATATTAGACTTAATAAACTATGAACTGATGTAATGACGTCATAGAGTCAGACATATTACGGTCATATTTTCTATAATTCTCTAATGATTGGTTATAATTAATGTTAAATATTTTCGTTTTAGTCATTTATATATTCATGAGTAACCACGTTAATAATGGATACAATGGGTAATCTGATGATGGTCATAATGAGAAACCAAATGGGATAAGATCTGGAGTGAGGCATCTTTTGATTATTTCAAACTAGATATCACAAATTTTGATTAAAAACATGAACATAGTTGAATTAAAAAGAATACCATATTATATAATGATCAAAATGTAAAAAAAATTTGGGTGATATAGATAATAAATTAAAGAGGGTTTAAATTCCCAAAAGTCAAAAAATGTTGGAGGAAGCAGCGAGAGAAATGTATCCGATGAATTGATAGATGATTTATATGTAAAATGATGGAATAGATCAATATGTATCCAAGGAATGATGAAGCAACCTATTAACAGGACTAATGGAGAAGATGTTTTTTTATTTGTACATAATATATTAAGGTATATACATTATATAAAATTATATATGAAGTTATTTTTATCTTTTATACACCCCTGACTAACTTTATAAGTGAATGATGCATAAAATTATTTGGACAAAATTTAGTTGGGGGGGGGGGGTTGTAACACCTCAAGATTTTAAATTATATATTTTTATTTAGAACATAATGTGCTTGATAATTTCCTTCACATACAACACTATACCAAAATGAAACACAAAATATTAGATTACCAATGTAAAGTCCCCATATAATTGGCATGAAAAAATAGATGTAATAGAATTATAAAAAATATGTACAAATAAAAACAAAGGGCACATTCAATTCAAATTAAATGATGAAATTCAATCATAACTAAATAACTAAAAAGATCATTTTTTGCAAAAAATGTATTTTTTCCTAAAATAGTATTTTTTATGGGCTTTATTCTAAGTAATTAAATATATTATGGAAGAAATATATTTTTTTATGAATAAAACATTAACAAATATTTTTAGTAATTGACAGGAAATTAGAACAAAAATATTTATTATTTTAAAAACTTATTCTCATATGAATTTTTTTTTCTAATATATTTATGATTTTATTTAAAAATTAAAATTCAAAATTATTGAATTTAAATTTTAAAAAATGAAATTTATTTTTAAAATTTTAATTTAATAAATATTTTAATATTACTTTTTTATATATTTATGAAATAATTGATTTTTATGTGGATAGTAAAAAATACAATTTTTTACTAATATTTTATTGTTTATAAATTTATAATAAAGTAAGTTTAACAAAAAATAATTTTTCTTATTAAACCAAAATATTTTTAATTAGTGCAATAATTCATTTAAAATCATATATTGAATTTATAAGCCCTGTGTTTAATGTTTTGGAAACCAAAGCAATATTTTCATCAAAAAAATTTATTCTCTTATTTTAAATAATTAATTTTCAAAAAATGTTTAATTTAAATCTAAAAATATGTAAATCATATTTTAGATCAAATTATTAATATTATTTCAGAAGTTATATTTCTTTTTTTTGGAAATAAAGTACGCTTACTTAGAATAAATTTAATGACTATGATTATAGTGAAAGGTTTATTTTCAAATATTTTTTTATTAATGTTGTGTAATTTTTATCTAATAAATTAGAATTTTATATTTTATATAATGAATTTCATATGATTTTTAAACATGTATAAAAATTTATTATCACTCATTTAATTTTTAATTAATTTTATATAATATTAGGAATTCTTAATTGAGAAAAAATAATTTTCCACAATGTTATTTTTCTATATATTAAATGATTTATTTTAAAACTAAATTTTCATTAATTTATAAATTTAAATATAATATGTGAAAATGAAATTTATTTTTATAACATAAAAATTTGGTAAGATGGATTACCATATGTTTTTAATAAAATATAAATTACTTGGTTAAAAACAAGTTACCATGGTAAAATATAGAATGGTAAAATGTAAAAATATAGTGCTAAAAGAGTAGAACATGTTCAAAAAATGTGTTAAAATGAATGGTAGATTTAATTAAACCATATATAACCCCAAAATTCATTATTCTAAACTTTTAGACACATTTACCTTTTAATTTGTTTCGTCGCATCATTGAAAAGTAATCCATATTTACAAAAATGTCATTTTATTCAGTTATAAATGGAGATCACATAAACCATATTTATCCACCCATTAAAATGAATTATCTCAAGAATAAATAATACCTGGTATCTCATAAAATATCTCCCCATATCCTAGAATCATTTTTCTGTCCAAAATACCAATATAAAGTGCTTTAAGGTGTTGTTAAAGGGATAACATCCAGAAGGAGAGATAATGGTCTCAATTGAGATCTCAAAGTTATTTTATTATTTACCACCAAAATACTATTATATACATAAAAGAATTATTAAATTTGTATTAATAATATTACCAGGTTTTATTATATTAAATTTAATGTCCATTTTATAACTTCCTCCAAAACCTTATGAAAAATGATCACATTGGTCATTGTACATGCAGAATACCACCCAAATGAATGATGTTCATGTTTTTTCTTCACTAATGGACATACTAGGTAAAACATATATAGTTAAAAGATTAATATAATTTTTAAATATTTATTGAAATTATTATCTTATAAAATAATCCCAATATTTATCTAATTCTAAGTAAAACAAACTTGTCTCCCACACAAACGTGCAGACTACCACCTCAATGAAAGTGATGTATTTATTTTTTCACTCTAGTATTTTATTTTTTAAAAAATATCTTAAATATATAATTTAAAACGTTGATAAAATAAAATATTATTATTTTACTTCTATAATATTTATATTATTCTAAAAAAATAAATTTTTAACAACACTCACCCTTATATTATAGCTTTGTTTTGATTGGGTCTGTTTAACCATATAATTTGACAATGATATAATTTTATATCCTGGATGAATATTGGAAATTAACTACTAGGGTTATAATAAATTAATTATATACTATTTTTGATTTTATGATACTATTACGTTTTTAATATTATTAAACTTATTATTATTTTTCCTGAATTTTTGTTCATCATAAATTACAGAAACAAGATCATCACTGACTTTTTTCTCATGAATCATAAATAAATACTTATGAAATAAAATTATAACATTATGAAAAATTATGAAAAATATATTACTGCACCCAAAATCATCTTTTAGTTTTGAAATTTGAATAAATAATAACACCAATTACAGAACTAGTAGTAAACCAGATATCAAATCTAATTACATTCAATGATAGAAATAAAATATAAATGACTAATATATTTGAAATGAATGATCATAAATGAAGTATATAAATGTTTATAAATTTTAATAAGGTTATTAAATAGTAAATTAATCTAGTTATCGTTTTATACATAATGTTATAGCATGTTCTCTAAAGAAAGAATAATGGTAAGAATTATTCGTATCAACTTTAACTCCTTTAGACATATCTTTTATTAATCAAAAAATTTTATTTTATATGGTTTAATTAATACCCCATTAGATTTAATTATTTGTATTATATTTTATTTAAAGTCATTTTCGTGAATTTTTGTAAATACATATTTTTTATCCTTCTGATCTTATTGTTATAAAAATTCATAATGGTTTTTCATCAAAAACTATTTTCCAGGAGACATGTTTTGTATTATTCACTTAATTAAATTTACACGGTTTTTATACTACCTATATGATAAAAATACCCAAAATTAACTTTTAGTAATGCAATTTATAGTACAATTTCATTCCCTATCTTTCATGATGTTTCAATTGGAATTTTACCTAATCCGTAATAGATTTTGAAAAAACAAATCTCCATTATTTGACTTTTAATGACTTGTATTGATCATCATTCTTTAATGAATTGTTTCTTCGACCATAATTTTTGATTTTATGGATTACCATAAAAATATTCGCATACTATTTTGTTTTGGGGAATTAAAATTTTAGAAATCCATTGATGATTTTTTCTTTCCTAATAATCTACTATGTATTGTTATAATTTTTATTCCATTGTTATTCCTATCAGAATACCTTATTTTTGATTTTTTGGTTTGAAGGTAATTCACCTTGATAACCACACTAAGGTGTGAATATGATTTCACACATAAATTTTAAATCATTATAATTTATTATTTAATATATTTTATAAAAATACATTCTTGTGGATTGTAAAACAATAGTGTGTTTAGAGAATAGATACATTATCATCTTATTTCATGAAATATATTCTACATATCAAACAAAGTTCTACTCACATAGTATAATTATTAGACATACCCTGCCTAAATATTTGCTTAATTACTTGAGGAAATAAATCATAAGAAATAGTGATACTGATTACTGAGAAAGTGTAAACAATATATATATCAAACTGTCATGACCCGCCCTCGGGACCCGTGCCGTGAATACCCCATCCCTGCCTTCCATAGGCCAGGGGCGGGCGACTAGCACCAAGGCGTATATCCCAACAAAAAGGGAAGGCATTTCCTTTGAAAAGTAAACAACCACCACAGAGTAAGCAAGAAGAATAGTAAACACTAAGTAAAAACAGAGTACAACTAAAGTGCGGAAAAGTAAATGGGCCAATATACAAACCCAAACTGAAAGGAAAGTACAACTCGAAAGGGAAAACAGAAACTGTAAAGTAAAAGCTGCTGCACCGAGCTGTCCACTAGAAATCCCACCTGAAGGGTGGGTACAGATAGATCCACTGCTCCTCAGGTCCCATCGTCCGCTCCGAACACGTCCCGCCCAGTGGTCCATCTCCAGGTACCGTCCTGCTCTGCAAGCCTCAGCCAAGAACAACATTGTCCGTCGTCTGCAACCAACACAATGTAGTGCGGGCATAGCCCGTGCAGGGGTGAGTATAAGCTACTCAGTAAGGACCCCGAGACCCCTGAAGGTCTCTCCAAAATCCACAAAGGATAAACCATAAAGGAAGATACAATCACGAAGTAACAACTGACACTGCTTCGGTATATGCCCATACATATACCTAAGTCATCAATTCCAATAAGCTACAACCACCGAGCCCAATTACAACTCAGTCCACACAGGAAAGTATACGTATTCCACACAGGAATGAAAAACGAAATCCACATAGGATAGCACAACACAATCCATAGAGGAAATCAACAAGATTCATCTCACACATGTATACTTCTTCAAAAGACGATAAAGATGATCTCTGATCCATCTAAGTCGTCGGACCCATGATGGATCGATAGGTAACTAACCCCCGCAAAGAACCACACAGGATCGGGCCCACACAGGACATGTAGGCGCTGGTTCACACAGGACTTCTGAGCGCAAAGACCCACACAGGATCGGACCCACACAGGATCGGGCCCACACAGGACCTGTAGCACTGATCCACGTAGGATCGCTGAGTGTTGTAGTCGTCGTCGAATCCACAAAGGATCTTTGTATTGTCGTCGTCACAGTCACAGTAGCAGTAGCAGTCACAGTCGTAGTAACAGTCACAGTCGTAGCCAGCTCTAGGGTTCCCGCACATAGCATGCTCGTTCGGGAGGGTCCGTTCCACGAGCCGAGAGGCTGATACATCAACTGTCACACAGTCCAGAGTTGATGTATCCAAAAGTTCTGTATCGTCAACAGGAACTCAACGCAACAGACTGTAAAGACCCGTAAAATTCATGGGAAATTTTTTCTTAATTTTCTTTGGAATTTTACAAGAGCGCGGTTTCTGACGGCACCTGATTCCGAGGCCCGGAGTGCCCGGAATCATTTTCCGAAGTTTGGCTCGGGTACGTTCAGTGAACGAACGAGCGGTAATTTCTAACTTTTGAACTGGTGCCTGGAATCAAATTCTGAGGGCACCGATGAACTCGCAGCGCCGATTTTCGCTTAAGGAGACCGTTTCCGAGGTTGCGTTTTATGCGGGACGAAAGTTAGTTTTGGGAGAAATTATAAGAAGTTAAATAAAAATGTGGAAACACTTTTTATTTTCATTTTTTTGGTTAACTTCTCCCAAAGGGAGTTAAAGGTGGGACCCACATCCACTTAACCACCCTTGGGAGGATTAAGTGTGGTGGGGCCCACCCGAACCCCAACTCCTCATCTTCTCTCAAAACTCCCCTATAACCCCCTTTAATTAATGTTTGACAACTTGGTTTAATTAATTAAGGTTGGTTGATTTGAATTTCAAACCTTTGAAATTCAAGTTGTTGTTTGTGTAAATAAAATAAGCCTTAGCTTATTTTATTTTGGTTATCCATCTTGAGAGGATTTGAGAGCTCCTTCTTCTTCTTCAAACTTTGACGAAGAACACGAAGAACACTCAAGCTCCGACGAAGAATGTCGCTCCTCTCTTCTTCGTAGCCGTTTGTTTCCGAAGATCGACAACGCCTTCCGTGTCAATGAAAGGGAACGCCGCTTCCTCCTCGGACTTCCTTCGTCAGCTTACGAAGATTCACCAACGACGTACCTCTTCGGACATACCCCTTCGTCAACGGAATTGACGAACGTTTACCGCGACACCCGACCTCCGCGACGTTAGTCTTCAGTGGGTCGTTGACAAACATCGTACTTGAAACCGAGGTAGGGGTTTGTTGTTGATTATTTCTTCACTCTCGTTCTGGGTTCTAGCATGTTAATCTTGTGGATAAATATTGAAGGGTTATCGTCTAACGTGAGGGGGGGGGGGAACCGCACAAACACGGCCGAATCCCCCCTCCCTTGTTCTTGATTATTATTATTTTCTTGTGGATGAACGAGATGGCGTGGTACTGTCGCACCACGCGGGAATCATTCGACGAATATTGCGTGGCGCCGTCGCGCCACACCGTGGAAAGATTTCATCATGAACGTGACACCGTCGCGCCGCGTCAAAGGAAACCGAAGGCGCCGAGGCCGGAGCGGGGCCGTGGCGGAAGGGCACGGTGCCCACGCACCGTGCCGGACGACGAAGGCCACGGACGGTTCCGGGCCGCGGCGGGACGTGATGACCGGTGGCCAGCCGGGCCGCCGGTGCCGGAAAAAGGAAGAGGACTGGACCATGCCGGTCCTGTTGAGAGGAAGCCGGCCAGCCAGGTCGGGCCGGCCGGGACGGTGCAAAACCGGGGGAATTAAATTCCCCCGGGCGGTTATTTTGGCCCCCCATATTAAAGGTGGGCCGGTTTCATAAAGGGGGTCTGGCGGCCCCCTGTTTTTTCCAAAGGCAGGCCCCCACGAGGGGGGCCGGTTTCTCCAAAGGCGCGGCTTTCAGCCGCGCCGCCAGCAAAGAGGGGCAGGGGCCTTGCCCCCCGCACGTGGCACCCGAGCGGCGCCCAGGCCGCACCGCCGCCGGCCGGGTCGGGTCGGACCCGGGTCGGGTCAACCCGGTTCAGGCCGACCCGGACCCGGACCCCCCGTTTTCGAATTGACTTCGGTTGTTTGCTCATAACATGAGCTACGGACCTCTGATTGACGAACCGTCAGCGGCGATGTGATCCTTGGATCGAGACGGTCGATTCGGTATATCGTACTCAAGGTTTAGGAATACTTTGAGTTCGGCCGGGTTGGTTCGTACACGAAACCAACCGGGCCTTCGAAGCGGAAACGCTAATATCTTGAGCTACGGACGTCCGATTGACGTGCGGTCAGCTTTGTTGTGTTCCTCTTAGTGAGACGGATCTTTTGGCATACTCCACCCAAGGTTTGGAAGCACGTGGAGTATGGTCGGGTTGGTTTTGCCTTAAAAACCAACCGGGCCCCTGGGAGGAAAAAGCCAATAACTCTCTGACCGGACGTCTGATCAACGCACCGTCTGTTGCGTTGAGTTCCTATTGACGATACGGAACTTTTGGATACATCATCTCTGGACTTTGTGACAGTTGATGTATCAGCCTCTCGGCTCGTGGAGCGGACCCTCCCGAATGAGCTTGCTGTGTGCGGGAACCCTAGAGATGGCTGCGTCTGTGACTGCTACGACTACTGCTACTGTGACTACGACGACGACAGTACAGAGATCCTTTGTGGATTCGACGATGACTACAACACTCAGCGATCCTACTTGGATTAGTGCTATAGGTCCTGTGTGGGCCCGATCCTGTCTGGGACCGATCCTGTGTGGGTCTTTGCGCTCAGCGGTCCTGTGTGAACCAGCGCCTACAGGTCCTGTGTGGGCCCGATCCTGTGTGGGTCTTTGCAGGGGTTAGTTACCTATCGATCCTTCGTGGGTCCGACGACATTGATGGATCCGAGATCATCTTTATCGTCTTTCAAAGAAGTATACCTGTGTGAGCTGAATCATGTTGCTTTCCTGTGTGGATTGAGTTGTGTTATCCTGTGTGGATTTCATTTTGCTTTCCTGTGTGGAATACGTTTACTTTCCTGTGTGGACTGAGTTGTACATGGGCTCGGAGGTTGGAGCGTATTGGAATTGATGACTTAGGTATATGTATGGGCATATACCTAATCAGTGTCGGTTGTTACTTCGTGATTGTATCTTCCTTTGTGGTTTATCCTTTGTGGATTTTGGGAGACCTTCAAGGGTCTCGGGGTCCCTACTGAGTAGTTTATACTCATCCCTGCATGGGCTATGCCCGCACTACGTTGTGTTGGATGCAGACGACGGACAACGTTGATCATGGCTGAGGCTTACAGAGCAGGACGGTACCTGGAGGTGGACCACTGGGCGGGACGTGTTCGGAGCGGACGACGGGACCCGAGGAGCAGTGGAGCTATCTGTACCCACCCTTCAGGTGGAATTTCCAGTGGACAGCTCGGTGTAGCGGCTTTTACTTTACAGTTGTTGTTTTCCCTTTCGAGTTGTACTTTAATTTCAGTTTGGGTTTGTATACTGGCCCATTTACATTTCCGCACTTCAGTTGTACTCTTTTTTTACTTAGCGTTACTATTCCGCTTGCTTACTCTGTGGTGGTTGTTTGCTTTTCAAAGGCAATGCCATCCCTTTTTGTTGGGATTTATGCCTTGGTGCTAGTCGCCAGCCCCTGGCCTATGGATGGCGGGCTTGGGGTAGTCACGGCATGGGTCCCGAGGGCGGTTCGTGACAAATTGGTATCAGAGGAGTTCGGTTCTACAGCGAACACTGATCTTTTCTATGTGAAGCAATAATGTTTAGCGTATTGAGTGTGGTTATCAGTCCAGGGAGTCCAGTGTTGGTGCGGCGGCCGACGTATCCGTACACCAGGACCCTGACTTCTGATTTCCGACTTAATGCACGAAAACATTGATTGCGTGTGTGTTTCAATGTTTTCTTTGTGATTACTTTGTGTCAGCTCACCAGGTATACTGTTTGACCGTGGTGCACCTGTTCCTTTTCAGGATGGCCCCACGACGGCATCCAGCTAGGGTTCCGAGAGTCGAGTGTGATGACAGCCCACCGAGCGACGAAGCCTCAGTGCAGGGCCCTTTGTCAGCAGTGGCACCGGCAGTAGCTCTACCCGTCGAGCCACCGATGCTTCCAACACTAGCCGCTGATGATGCACGTCGTCTCAGCGCACTGCAAGAGTTTCAGCGCCAGCGACCGCCTAGGTTCTGTGGGGAGACGGACCCCCAGGCAGCCGAGGACTGGCTGGAGGCAGTGGTACGAGTTTTTAGTCTAGTGAGGACACCTGCAGACCTCATGGTGATCCTCGCTGCGAGCCTACTACACGCAGCAGCGGGCCGATGGTGGAGCTTTATGCTCCAGGTGCATGATGAGGCATCTCTACTTTGGACGGACTTTGAGAGCCTCTTCTGCTCGGAGTTCTTCCTAGCCACCCTTCGTGCGGTGTGTATCCAGGAGCTTCTTCAGTTGCGGCAGGGCAGCCTGACGGTCGCTCAGTACTCGGCGAGATTTACTGATCTCTCGCACTACTTGACCAACATGGTACGAGACCCATTCTTCCGGGCCCGGACCTTCGAGCAGGGTTTGAGACACGAGATCGGGGCTTCGCTGATCTCCCTCAGCATACCGACTCAGACAAGAGTACTGGAGCGGGCCCTTTTGATAGAGAGCTTCCTTGCCGAGTCTACCGCAGCGCCGAGACCCACCGCAGGGCGGCATGTGGCAGAGTATTCTGTGGCTGGCAGTCGACGGATGACTCAGGGGACCAGGAAGACCAGACCTTCAGGCAGACGACCTCAGGACACTGGCTCAGCAGTGCGGGGCACACAACGCGGAGCCAGTCATTCGAGAGGTAGACAGTACTACTCATGCGGCGGGCAGTGCCACATGGCTCGTGACTGCCCGACCCTCTATGCAGAGGAGAAACAGACGGTTGAGGAACCAGCTAGGCAGAGATAGAGGTTCGACCGTGGCGGTCCACAGGGAGGAGGCGGATGAGGCAGAGGAGCTGGCCGAGCAGCAGGTGGTGGGCGACACTTTGAGGCTCTACCACCACCACAACCAGGAGGTCCACCCCGAACTCAGGGGAGAGCACAGCTTCAGGAAGCTGAAGCTTACGATCATGGAGCTCCGGAACCGGGTGGACTAGTGCGGGACTAGCTCCAGGCATAGAGGGCTTTTCCCATAATGCCTCTAGCTTCGTAGATTGTGTTCCCTTGTGTCCTTGTACTTTAAGATGATGTAATAAAAGATACTTGCCTTGGTGACTTTTGTTTTCTTGTCTTTTGTTTGTTTTTACTAAGAGGTTCCGGTTAAAAAACTGTTGACTTGACCCTCACTTGCGAGATTCTTACTGGAGGAAACCCAGTGACCACACACTGATGCCGACAGTGTGACTCAACCCTTGGAGGTGAGAGTAACAGTTGGATCTCGTGGTAGTAGCGTCGAGGCCTTGCGACGTCATCCATGCCATGAATTAACTAATCATGACGGGATTGACTGTATTAAGCAAGGAACGTGGTTCATCCAGCGGATGAGACCAGATTTCACTTTTCAGCAAAGGAGAAATCTTTGCAGCTTTGCTGTACGTTAAGGAGGAAGGGGAAACCCTTCGTGTGGTCAGACAGATGTCAGCAGAGCTTCCAAGAGCTGAGATAGAGGTTGACTACCGCACCTATCTTGAGGTTTCCTGAGGAGGGAGTAGGATACGTAGTTTACTGCGATGCATCAGGGACAGGACTTGGATGTGTTCTCATGCAGGAGCGGGTAGTGATCGCCTATGGATCACGACAGTTGAGGCCGCATGAGTAGAACTACGCTACCCAAGACCTGGAGTTGGCAGCAGTGGTCTTCGCTCTGAAGACACAGCGACACTATCTGATGGGCGAGCGCTTTACTGTATTTTCTGATCATCAGAGTCTCAGGTATATCTTCTCGCAGAAGGACCTGAACCTGAGACACCAGCGATGGCTCGATTTCCTCCAGGACTATGACTTTGAGATAGTCTATACTTCTGGGAAGGGGAACGTAGTAGCCGATGCCCTCAGCAGGAGGACGGGAATTCAGCTACTTGAGGAGGCAACGGAGCAGCTAGCCTCTTTGCAGATATCCTTCATGGATAGAGATGGAGCAGCTTTCCTCCAGTCTCTCACAGTCACCCCTCCACTACTATAGTAGGTCAGAGAGGCACAGCGTGAGGACGCTGACTGTGAGACATGGCGTGCACAGATATCATT
Organism: Viscum album; assembly: GCA_963277665.1. NCBI lineage: Eukaryota > Viridiplantae > Streptophyta > Magnoliopsida > Santalales > Viscaceae > Viscum > Viscum album. The sequence goes on along the minus strand of OY728140.1, from coordinate 52,503,281 downwards.
GGGACAGGCACCTGATGGTTTCTCCCTTGGAGCAGAGCATGACATCCTTTTCAGAGGACGTACCATGGTACCAGTAGCTTTGCGAGAGGAGGTGCTGAGAGAGTTTCACACTTCTCCTTTGGCGGTACATCCAGGAGTAGCGAAGATGTACCAGGATCTCAGACGACAGCACTGGTGGCCGGGCATGAAGAAGGCTGTAGCAGAGTTCATTTCTCGATGCCTCACCTGCCAGTAGATGAAGGCAGAGCATCAGGTTCCATCAGGCTTGGTACAACCCTTGGAGGTTCTAGAGTGGAAGTGTGACGGGATATCTATGGACTTCGTGACTGGACTTCCACGCACTTCTAGAGGTCACGACTCCATCTGGGTGATTGTTGACCGACTCACCAAGTCGGCTCACTTATTACCCATCAGAGAGCAGGGCTCAGTGGAGATCTTGGGACGTCTCTACGTTCAGGAGATTGTGCGGCTCCACGGCGTGCCATCATCTATCATCTACGATCGAGATGCTCGCTTTACTTCCCGGCTTTGGAAGGGGTTACAGGAGGTGTTCGGGACACAGCTACGTCTGAGCACAGCCTTTCACCCTTAGACGGATGGTCAGATGGAGAGGACCATTCAGACTCTCGAGGACATGCTCCGCGCATGTGCCCTCAACTTTGGTCGTAGCTGGGAGGACCACCTACCCTTGGTGGAGTTTGCAAACAACAACAGATACCACTCCACCATCGGAATGGAACCGTACGAGGCGTTGTACGACCGACCCTGTAGATCTCCTTTATGCTGGACATACCCTGGGGAGTCAGCACTTGTGGGACCGGAGATGGTCCAGGCCATGACAGAGAAGGTCCAGGTCATCCAGGAGCGGATGAGGACAGCTCAGAGCCGGCAGAAGTCATACGCTGAGAGGAGGCGGAGGCCACTAGAGTTCGAGGATGGCGGCCACGTCTTCTTGCGGGTCTCATCTCGACGTGGTATACGGAGATTTGGCCGAGGCGGCAAGTTATCTACGCGCTTCATCGGACCCTTCCAGGTCATCAGCAGGATTGGCGAGGTGGCTTATCGCCTGGCTCTACCACCTCAGTTGCACCGGGTGCACGACGTCTTCCACGTGTCTTAGCTGAGGAGATACGTGCACGACCCGACGAACATCATTGACCATGGGGAGCTTGACGTTGACGATGGGGCGACTTTTCCGGAGGTCCCGATGGAGATCGAGGATCGACAGGAGTGGGTCCTATGTGGACGGTCGATTCCTCTAGTGCGCATCAGATGGCAGCACAAGAATCTCCAGGAGAGCACATGGGAGCGGGAGGCTCTGATGCGTGCTCAGTACCCTCATTTGTTTCCCTAGATTTTGATGTATCGTTACGGGGACGTAAACCCCTGAGGTGGGAGTAATTTAAAGACCCGTAAAATTCAAGGGAAATTTTTTCTTAATTTTCATTGGAATTTTACAAGAGCGCGGTTTCTGACGGCACCTTATTCCGAGGCCCGGAGTGCTCAGAATCATTTTCTGAATTTTGGATCGGGTACGTTCAGTGAACGAACGAGCGGGAATTTCTAACTTTCGAACCGGTGCCCGGAATCAAATTCCGAGGGCACCGATGAACTCGCAGTGCCGATTTTCCCTTAAGGAGACTGTTTCCGAGGTTGCGTTTTATGCGGGACGAAAGTTAGTTTTGGGAGAAATGATAAGAAGTTAAATAAAAATGTGGAAACAATTTTTATTTTTATTTTGTTGGTTAACATATCCCAAAGGGAGTTAATGGTGGGACCCACATCCACTTAACCTCCCTTGGGAGGATTAAGTGTGGTGGGGCCCACCCGAACCCCAACTCCTCATCTTCTCTCAAAACTACCCTATAACCCCCTTTAATTAATGTTTGACAACTTGGTTTAATTAATTAAGGTGGGTTGATTTGAATTTCAAACCTTTGAAATTCAAGTTGTTGTTTGTGTAAATAAAATAAGACTTATCTTATTTTATTTTGGTTAGCCATCTTGAGAGGATTTGAGAGCTCCTTCTTCTTCTTCAAACTTTGACGAAGAACACGAAGAACACTCAATCTCCGATGAAGAACGCCGCTCCTCTCTTCTTCGTAGCCGATTGTTTCCGAAGATCGACGACGCCTTCCGTGTCAACGAAAGGGAACGCCGCTTCCTCCTCGGACTTCCTTCGTCAGCTTACGAAGATTCACCAACGATGTACGTCTTCGGACGTACCTCTTCGTCAATGGAATTGACGAATGTTTACCGCGACGCCCGACCTCCGCGACGTTAGTCGTCCGGGGGTCGTTGACGAACATCATACTTGAAACCGAGGTAGGGGTTTGCTGTTGATTATTTCTTCACTCTCGTTCTTGGTTCTAGAATGTTAATCATGTGGATAAATATTTAAGGGTTATCGTCTAACGAGAGGGGGGGGGGGGGCGGACCGCACAAACACAGTCGAATCCCCCCTCCCTTGTTCTTGATTATTATTATTTTCTTGTGGATGAACGAGATGGCGTGGTACCGTCGCACCACGCGGGAATCATTCGACGAATATTGCGAGGCGCCGTCGCGCCGCGCCGTGGAAAGATTTCATCATGAACGCGACGTCGTCGCGCCGCTTCAAAGGAAACCGAAGGCGCCGTGGCCGGAGCGGGGCCACGGCGGAAGGGCACGGTGCCGACGCACCGTGCCGGACAACGAAGGCTGCGGCCGATTCCGGGCCGCGGCGGGACGTGATGACCGGCGGCCAGCCGGGCCGCCGGTGCTAGAAAAAAGAAGTGGGCCGGCCCATGCCGGTCCTATTGAGAGGAAGCCTGCCGGCCAGGTCGGGCCGGCCAGGACTGTGCAAAACCGGGGGAATTAAATTCCCCCGGGCGGTTATTTTGGCCCCCCATAATAAAGGGGGGCCGGTTTCATAAATGGGGGAAGGCGGTCCCCCGTTTTTCTCAAAGGCATACCCCCACGAAGGGGTCCGGTTTCTCCAAAGGCGCGGCTTTCAACCGCGCCGCCAGCAAAGAGGGGTGTGGGCCTTGCCCCCCGCACGTGGCACCCGAGCGGCGCCCAGGCCGCGCCGTCGTCGGCCGGGCCTCGCCGCCGTGCCGGACCGCGACGCCACGCAGGGCCGTGCCGCTGGTCGGGTCGGGTCAGACCCGGGTCGGGTCGACCCGGTTCGGGCTGACCCAGGGGGGGTCGGGCGGGGTCGGGCCGGACCCGGACCCCCCGTTTTCGTATCGACTTCGGTCTTTTGCTCATAAAATGAGCTACAGACATCCGATTGACGAACCTTCAGAGGCGATGCGATCCTTGGATCGAGACGGTCGATTCGGTATATCGCAGTCAAGGTTTCGGAATACTTTGAGTTCGGCCGAGTTGGTTCGTACACGAAACCAACCGGGCCTCCAGAGCGGAAACGCTCATATCTTGAGCTACGGATGTCCAATTGACGTTCCGTCAGCTTTGTTGAGTTCCTCTTAGTGAGACGGATATTTTGGAATACTCCGCCCGAGGTTTGGACGCAGGTGGAGTACGGTCGGGTTTCTTTTTCCTTAAAAACCAACCTTGCCCCTGGGAGGAAAGAGCAAATAACTCTCAGACCGGGCGTCCGATCGATGCGCCATCTGTTGCGTTGAGTTCCTGTTGACGATACGTAACTTTTGGATACATCAAATCTGGACTTTGTGACAGTTGATATATCAGACTCTCGGCTCGTGGAGCGGACCCTCCCGAACGAGTTTCCTGTGTGCGGGAACCCTAGAGCTGGCTGCGTCTTTGACTGCTAGGGCTACTGCTACTGCTACTGCTACTGTGACTGCGACGACGACAAAACCTAGATCCTTTGTGGATTCGATGACGACTACAACACTCAGCGATCCTACATGGATCAGTGCTACAAGTCCTATGTGGGCCCGATCCTGTGTGGGTATTTGCGCTCATCGGTCCTGTGTGAACCAGCGCCTACAGGTCCTGTGTGGGCCCGATCCTGTGTGGGACTTTGCGGGGGTTAGTTACCTATTGATCCTCCATGGGTCCGACGACTTAGATGGATCATAGATCATCTTTTTCGTCTTTCGAAGAAGTATACCTGTGTGAGCTGAATCCTGTTGCTTTCCTATGTGGATTGAGTTGTGCTATCTTGTGTGGATTTCGTTTTGCTTTCCAGTGTGGAATATGTTTACTTTCCTCTGTGGACTGAGTTGTACTTGGGCTCGGAGGTTGGAGTGTATTGGAATTGATGACTTAGGTACATGTATAGGCATATACCTAAGCAGTGTCGGTTGTTACTTCGTGATTGTATCTTCCTTTGTGATTTATCCTTTGTGGATTTTGGGAGACATTCAGGGGTCTCGGGGTCCCTACTGAGTAGCTTATACTCACCCCTGCACGGGCTATGCCCGCACTACGTTGTGTTGGTTGCAGACGATAGACAGCATTGATCTTGGCTGAGGCTTACAGAGCAGGATGGTACCTGGAGGTAGACCACTGGGCGGGACGTGTTCGGAGCGGACGACGGGACCTGAGGAGCAATGGAGCTATCTGTACCCACCCTTCAGGTGGGATTTCCAGTGGATAGCTCGGTGTAGCGGCTTTTACTTTACAGTTGCTATTTTCCCTTTCGAGTTGTACTTTACTTTCAGTTTGGGTTTGTATACTGGCCCATTTACTTTTTCGCACTTCAGTTGTACTCTATTTTTACTTAGTGTTACTATTCCGCTTGCTTACTCTGTAGTGGTTGTTTGATTTTCAAAGGCAATGCCTTCCCTTTTTGTTGGGATTTACACCTTGGTGCTAGTCGCCAGCCCCTAGCCTATGGAAGGCGGGCTTGGGGTAGTCACGGCACGGGTCCCGAGGGTGGGTCGTGACACAGTCGGCACGTCAATCGGACGCCCGGTCTGAGAATTATTGGTTTTTTCGTCCCAGGGGCCCGGTTGGTTTTTAAAGCAAAACCAACCCGACCGTACTCCACCTACGTCCAAACCTCGGGCAGATTATGCCAAAAGATCCTTCTCGCTAAGAGGAACTCAACAAAGGTGACGGCACGTCAATCATTCATTCGTAGCTCAAGATATGAGCGTTTCCGCTCCGAAGGCCTAGTTGGTTTCGTGTACGAACCAACCCGGACGAACTCAAAGTATTCCGAAACCTTAAGTGCGATATACCGAATCGACCGTCTCGATCCAAGGATCGCATCACCGCTGACGGTTCGTCGATCGGAGGTCCGCAACTCATGTTATGAGCAAAAGACCAAAGTTGATTCGAAAACGGGGGGTCCGGGTCCGGGCCGACCTGACCCGACCCCCCCTTGGGTCGGCCTGAACCGGGTCGACCCGACCCGGTCCGGCGCGGCGGCGTGGCCCGGCCGGCGGCGGCGCGGCTTGGGCGCCGCTCGGGTGCCACGTGTGGGGGGCAAGGCCCCCGCCCCTCTTTGCTGGCGGCGCGGCTGAAAGCCGCGCCTTTGGAGAAACTGGCCCCCCTCGTGGGGGCCTGCCTTTGAGAAAAACGGGGGGGCTGCCTGCCCCCCTTTATGAAACGGCCCCCCCCCTCTTAATGGGGGGGGGCATTCAAGTTAGCCAGGGGAATTAAATTCCCCCGGTTTTTCCCCTTCCGGCTGGCCCGACCTGGCCGGCCGGTTCTTCTTCAATGGGACCGGCAAAGCCGGTCCCCTTCCGGATTCCGACACCGGTGGCCCGATGAGCCGCCGGTCTTCTCATTCGGCCGCGGCCCAGAACCGGCCGCGGCCTTTGTAGTCCGGCGCGGTGCGACGGCACCGCGCCCCTCCGCCGCGGCCCCGCTCCGGCCGCGGCGCCTTCGGTTTCCTTCGATGCGGCGCGACAGCGTCACGTTGTTGATAAACTTTCCGTAGCGTGGCGCGACGGCGCCGCGCGATTATAGCCTTGCGATTCCCGCGTGGTGCGATGGCACCACGCCATCTCGTTCATCCGCAAGGAAATAATAAAATTCAAGAACAATGGAGGGGGATTCGGCGGTGTTTGTGCGGTCCGGCCCCCTCCCTCTCATTAGACAATAACAAATAAATATTTATTCTCACGTTTGTCATGCTAGAACCAAGAACGAGAATAAATAAATAATCAACAACAACCCCTACCTCGGTTTCAAGGACGATGATCGTCAACGACCCACAGAAGATGCGTCGCGGTGGTCGGCGTCACGGAAGAAGGACGTCGATGTCATGAAGTGAGGATTCGAAGTTCTTTGACGACGATTTCATCGCGGGAAATCATCGCGAAAGAGATGACGCAGAAGATGACGTCGTCGGTGTCGCGGGTAAGGCGTCGCGGAAGACGATTCCCGAGAACGTGGCGTTCTTCGTCGATGTTCGAAGGTTCTTCGCGTTCTTCGTCAAAGCTTGAAGAATAAGAAGAAGAAGAACTCCAATTTCTCTCAAGGAATCTAGAGAATTATAACCCAAATAAAATAAGCTAAGGTCCTATTTTATTCACACACTTAACAATTTGAATTTCAACGGATTGAAATTCAAACAATTCAACTCCATTAATAAACAAACTTTTCATGTTCATTAAAAGAGGAGTTTAAAGGTGTTTAAAAAAAGTGGGGAAGAGTTATGCTTCGTGTGGGACCCACCACACTTAATCCTCCCAAGGGAGGTTAAGTGGATGTGGGTCCCACCTTTAACTCCCTTTGGGAGATGCTAACCAACAAAATAAAAATAAAAAGTGCTTCCACATTTTTATTTAACTTCTTATAATTTCTCCCAAAACTAACTTTCGTCCCGCATAAAACGCAACCTCGGAAAAGGTCTCCTTAAGCGAATATCGGCGCTGCGAGTTCATCAGTGCCCTCAGAATTTTATTCCGGGCACCGTTTCAAAAGTTAGAAATTCTCGCTCATTCGTTCACTGAACTTACCCGAGCCAAGCATCGGAAATTGATTCCGGGCACTCCGGTCCTTGGAATCAGGTGCCATCAGAAACCGCATTCTTGTAAAATTACAAAGAAAATTAAGAAAAAATTTCCCTTGAATTTTACGGGTCATTACATTACTCCCACCTCAGGGCTTTACGTCCCCATAAAGATACATCAAAAACTAGGGAAACAAATGAGGGTACTGAGCACACATCTAAGCCTCCCGCTCCCATGTGCTCTCCTAGAGGTTCCCGTGCTTCCATCTGATGCGCACCAGAGGAGTCGATCTCCCATGTAGGACCTGCTCCTGTCCATCCTCTATCTCCACTGGGACCTCCGTAAAAGTCGCCCCATCGTCAACAATGTGTGTCGGGTCGTGCACGTATCTCCTCAGCTGAGATACGTGGAAGACGTCATGCACCCGGTGCAACTGAGGTTGTAGAGCCAGGCGATAAGCCACCTCGCCAATCCTGCTGAGGACCTGGAAGGGTCCGATGAAGCTTGGAGATAACTTGCTGCCTCAGCCAAATATCTGTATACCACGTTGAGGTGAGACCCGCAAGAAGACGTGGTCGCCATCCTCGAACTCTAGTGGGCTCCGCCTCCTGTCAGCGTATGACTTCTGCCGGCTCTGAGCTGTCCTCATCCGCTCCTGGATGACCTGGACCTTCTCTGTCGTGGCCTGGACCATCTCTGGTCCCACAAGTGCTGAATGCCCAGGGTCTGTCCAGCACAAAGGAGATCTACAAGGTCAGTCGTACAATGCCTTGTACGGTGCCATTCCGATTGTGGAGTGGTAGCTGTTGTTGTACGCAAACTCCACCAAGGGTAGGTGGTCCTCCCAAATACAACCAAAGTCGAGGACACATGCGCAGAGCATGTCCTCGAGAGTCTGAATGGTCCCCTCTTTCTGACCATCCGTCTGAGGGTTAAAGGCTGTGCTCAGACGTAGCTGCGTCCCAAACGCCTCCTGTAACCCCTTCCAAAGCCGGGAAGTAAAGCGAGCATCTCGATTAGAGACGAAAGATGATGGCACACCGTGGAGCCGCACAATCTCCTGAACGTAGATACGTCCCAAGATCTCCACTGAGCCCTGCTCTCTGATGGGTAAGAAGTGTGCCGACTTGGTGAGTCGGTCAACAATCACCCAGATGGAGTCGTGACCTCTGGAAATGCGTGGACGTCCAGTCACGAAGTCCATAGATATCCCGTCCCACTTCCACTCCGGGACCTCCAAGGGCTGTACCAAGCCTGCTGGTACCTGATGCTCTGCCTTCACCTTCTGGCAGGTGAGGCATCGAGAAACAAACTCTGCTACAGCCTTCTTCATGCCCGGCCACCAGTCCTGTCGTCTGAGATCCTGGTACATCTTCACCACTCCTGGATGTACCGCCAAAGAGAAGTGTGAAAATCTCTCAGCAACTCCTCTCGCAAAGCGACTGGTACCATGGTACATCCTCTGAAATGGATGTCGTGCTCTGCTCCAAGGGAGAAACCATCAGGTGTCTGTCCCGAGGATATCTATACACGATGTGTCTCACATTCAGCGTCCTCACGCAATGCCTCTCTGACCCACTGCAGTAGTGGAGGGGTGACTGTGAGAGACTGAAGGAAGGCTGCTCCATCTCTATCCACGAAGGATATCTGCAAAGAGGCTAGCTGCTCCATCGCCTCCTCAAGTATCTGAATTCCCATCCTCCTGCTGAGGGCATCGGCTACTACGTTCCCCTTCCCAGGAGTATAGACTATCTCAAAGTCATAGTCCTGGAGGAACTCGAGCCATCGCCGCTGTCTCAGGTTCAGGTCCTTCTGCAAGAAGATATACCTGAGACTCTGATGATCAGAAAAGACTATAAAGCGCTCGCCCATCAGGTAATGTCGCCATTTCTTCAGAGCGAAGACCACTGCTGCTAACTCCAGGTCATGGGTAGCGTAGTTCTGCTCATGCGGCCTCAACTGACGTGATCCATAGGCGATCACTTCCCGCTCCTGCATCAGAACACATCCGAGCCCGGTCCCTGATGCATCGGAGTAGACTACGTACCCTAATCCCTCCTCAGGCAAACCCAAGATAGGTGCGCTAGTCAACCTCTGTCCCAGCTCCTGGAAGCTCTGCTGACATCTGTCTGACCACACGAAGGGTTTCCCCTTCCTCCTTAACGTACGACAAAGCTGCAAAGATTTCTCATTTGCCAAAAAGTGAAATCCGGTCTCATCCCTTGGATGAACCACATTCCTTGCCTAATACAGTCAATCCCGTCATGATTAGTTAATTCATGGAATGGATGACGTCGTAAGGCCTCGATGCTGCTACCAAGAGATCCAACCGTTACTCTCGCCTCCAAGGGTTGAGTCACACTGTCGGCATCAGTGTGTGGTCACTGGGTTTCCTCCAGTAAGAATCTCACAAGTGAGGGTCAAGTGAATAGTTTTTTAACCGGCACCTCTTAGTAAAAACAAACAAAAGACAAGAAAACAAAAGTCACCAAGGCAAGTATCTTTTATTACTTCAACTTAAAGTGCAAGGACACAAGGCAACACAATCTACGAAGCTAGAGGAATTATGGGCAAAGGCCTCTATTCCTGGAGCTAGTCCCGCACTAGTCTACCCGCTTCCGGAGCTCCATGATCATAAGCTTCAGCTTCCTGAAGCTGTGCTCTCCCCTGAGGTCGGGGTGGACCTCCTGGTGGTGGTGGTGGTAGAGCCTCAAAGCGTCGCCCACCACCTGCTGCTCGGCCAGCTCCTCTGCCTCATCCTCCTGCTCCCTTCGGACCGCCACGGTCGAACCTCTGCCTCTGCCTAGGTGGTTCCTCAACCGTCTGCTGCACCTCTGCATGGCGGGTCTGGCAGTCACGAGCCATGTGGCCTTTCCTGCCACATGCATAGAACTGTCTTTCACTCGAAAGAATGGCTCCGCGCTGTGTGCCCCGCACTGCTGAGCCAGTGTCCTGAGGTCGTCTGCCTGAAGGTCTGGTCTGCCTGGACCCCTGATTCATCTGTCGACTGCAAGCTGCAGAAGACTCTGCCACGTGCCACCCTGCGGTGGGTCTCGGCGCTGGTGTAGACTCACCAAGGAAGCTCTCGATCAAAAGGGCGCGCTCCAGTACTCCTGTCTGAGTCGGTATGCTGAGGGAGATCAGCGATGCCCTGATCTCGTGTCTCAAACCCTGCTCGAAGGTCCGGGCCCAGAAGAATGGGTCCCGTACCATGTCGGTCGAGTAGCGCGAGAGATCAGTAAATCTAGCCGAGTACTGAGCGAACATCATGCTGCCCTGCCGCAACTGAAGAAGCTCCTGGATACGCACCGCACAATGGGTGGCTGGGACGAACTCCGAGCGGAAGAGGCTCTCAAAGTCCGTCCATAGAAGAGATGCCTCATCGTGCACCTGGAGCATCAAGCTCCACCATCGGCCTGCTACTGCGTGCAGTAGGCTCGCAGCGAGTATCACCATGAGGTCTGCAGGTGTCCTCACTAGCCTAAAAACTCATACCACTGCCTCCAGCCAGTCCTCAGCTACTTGGGGGGTCCGTCTCCCCACGAATCCTGGGTGGTCGCTGGCGCTAAAACTCATGCAGTGCGCTGAGGTGACGTGCATCGTCAACGACTGGTGCTGGAAGCATCGGTGGCTCGACGGGTAGAGCTACCGCCGGTGCCACTTCTGACAAAGGGCCCTGCACCGAGGCCTCATCGCTCGGTGGGCTGTCGTCACGCTCGACTCTCGGAACCCTAGCTGGCTGCCGTCGTGGGGCCATCCTGAAAAGGAAACAGGTGCACCACGGTCAAACAGTATACCTGGTGAGCTGACACAAAGTAATCACAAAGAAAACATTGAAACACAGACACAATCAATGTTTTCGTGCATTAAGTCAGAAATCAGAAGTCAGGGTCCTGGTGTACGGATACGTCGGCCTCCGCACCAAAACTGGACTCCCTGGACTGATAACTACACTCAATACTCTAAACATTATTGCTTTACATAGAAAAGATCAGAGTTCGTGGTAGAACCGAACTCCTCTGATACCAATTTGTCACGACCCGCCCTCGGGACCCGTGACGTGACTACCCCAAGCCCGCCTTCCATAGGCCAGGGGCTGGCGACTAGCACCAAGGTGTATATCCCAACAAAAATGGAAGGCATTGCCTTTGAAAAGTAAATAACCACCACAGAGTAAGAAAGCGGAATAGTAAACACTAAGTAAAAACAGAGTACAACTGAAGTGCGGAAAAGTAAATGGGCCAGTATAAAAACCCAAACTGAAAGTAAAGTACAACTCAAAAGGGAAAACAACAACTGTAATGTAAAAGCCGCTACACCGAGCTGTACAATGGAAATCCCACCTGTAGGCGCTGGTTCACACAGGACCGCTGAGCGCAAAGACCCACACAGGATCGGACCCACACAGGATCGGGCCCACACAGGACCTGTAGCACTGATCCACATAGGATCGCTGAGTGCTGTAGTCGTCAGTGAATCCACAAAGGATCTCTGTACTGTCTTCGTCGCAGTGACAATAGCAGTATCAGTCACAGTCGCAGTAACAGTCACAGTCGCAGCCAGCTCTAGGGTTCCCGCACACAGCAAGCTCGTTCGGGAGGGTCCGCTCCACGAGCCAAGATGATGATACATCAACTGTCATACAGTCCACAGTTGATGTATCCAAAAGTTCCATATCATCAACATGAACTCAACGCAACAGACGGTGCGTTAATCAGACGCCCGGTCTGAGAGTTATTGGCTTTTTTGTCCCTGGGGCCCGTTTGGTTTTTAAGGAAAAACCAACCCAACCGTACTCCACCTGCGTCCAAACCTCGGGCGGAGTATTCCAAAAGATCCGTCTCACTAAGAGGAACTCAACAAAGCTGACGGCACGTCAATCAGACGTCCGTAGCTCAAGATATGAGTGTTTCCGCTCCGAAGGCCCAGTTGGTTTCGTGTACGAACCAACCCGGCCAAACTCAAAGTATTCCGAAACCTTGAGTGAGATATAAAGAATCGACCGTCTCGATCCAAGGATCGCATCGCCGCTGACGGTTCGTCGATCTGAGGTCCGCATCTCATGTTATGAGCAAAAGACCGAAGTCAATTCGAAAACGGGGGGTCCGGGTCCGGGCCGACCCGAGTCCGGCGCGGCCCGGCCGGCGGCGGCGCGGCCTGGGTGCCGCTCGGGTGACACGTGCAGGGGGCAAGGCCCCCGCCCCTCTTTGCTGGCGGCGCGGCTGAATGCTGCGCCTTTGGAGAAACCGGCCCCCCTCGTAGGGGCCTGCCTTTGAGAAAAACGTAGGGGCCGCCTGCCCCCCTTTATGAAACCCCCCCACCTCTTAATGGGGGGGCATTCAAGTTAGCCGGGGGAATTAAATTCCCCCGGTTTTTCCCCTTCCGGCCGGCCCGACCTGGCCGGCCGGTTCTTCTTCAATGGGACCGGCAAAGCCGGTCCCCTTCGGCTTCCGACACCGGCGGCCCGACGAGCCACCGGTCTTCTCGTTCCGCCGCGGCCCAGAACCGGCTGCGGCCTTCGTCGTCTGGCGCGGTGCGACGGCACCGCGCCCCTCCGCCGCGGCCCCGCTCCGGCCGCGGCGCCTTCGGTTTCCTTCGACGCAGCGCGACGGCGTCGCGTTCTTTATAAACTTTCCGTAGCGCGGCGCGACAGCGCCGCACGATTATAGCCTCGCGATTCCCGTGTGGTGCGACGGCACCATGACATCTCATTCATCCGCAAGGAAATAATAAAATTAAAGAACAAGGGATGGGGGATTCGGCCGTGTTTGTGCGGTCCGGCCCCTCCCTCTCATTAGACGATAACACATAAATATTTATTCTCACGTTTGTCATGCTAGAACCAAGAACGAGAATAAATAAATAATCAACAACAACCCCTACCTCGGTTTCAAGGACGATGATCGTCAACGACCCGCGGAAGACGCGTCGCGGTGGTCGGCATCACGGAAGAAGGACGTCGATGTCTTGAAGCGAGGATTCGAAGTTATTTGACGGCGATTTCATCGCGGGAGATCGTCGCGGAAGAGATGACACGGAAGATGACGTCATCAGTGTCGCGGGTAAGGCATCACAGAAGACGATTCCCGAGAACGTGGCGTTCTTCATCGATGTTCGAAGGTTCTTCGCGTTCTTCGTCAAAGCTTGAAGAAGAAGAAGAAGAAGAACTCCAATTTCTCTCAAGGCGGCTAGAGAATTCTAACCCAAATAAAGTAATCTATGGTCTTATTTTATTCACACACTTAACAATTTGAATTTCAAAGGTTTGAAATTCAAACAATTCAACTCCATTAATAAACAAAGTTATCATGTTCATTAAAAGAGGAGTTTAAGGGTGTTTAAAAAAAAAGAGGTGAAGAGTTATGCTTCGTGTGGGCCCCACCACAGTTAATCCTCCCAAGGGAGGTTAAGTGGATGTGGGTCCCACCTTTAACTCCCTTTGGGAGAAGTTAACCAACAAAATAAAAATAAAAAGTGTTTCCACATTTTTATTTAACTTCTTATAATTTCTCCCAAAACTAACTTTCGTCCCGCATAAAACGCAACCTCGGAAATGGTCTCCTTATGCGAATATCGGCGATGCGAGTTCATCGATACCCTCAGAATTTGATTCTGGGCACCGGTTCAAAAGTTAGAAATTCCCGCTCGTTCGTTCACTGAACGTACCCGAGCCAAACTTCGGAAATTGATTTCGGGCACTCCGGGCCTCAGAATCAGGTGCCGTCAGAAACCGCGTTCTTGTAAAATTCCAAAGAAATTTAAGAAAAGATTTTCCTTGAATTTTACGGGTCTTTACACAAACAATGACAGTAATATAGAATAAGATAAGAATAAAGTAATGAGAACATTATCATTACTTATGATATTAATACCCAGTCAGTCAATGACCATTAATCATAAATAATAGAATAAGGCATTTTCATAACGAAATTCATGATTCATATGTATGAAAATAATCCATAATCAGTCATGTGTTATGATAACATATCATAAGAATAAGACATAAGATTTTTTAATCCATAAAATTATAGAAAACCATTTCCTCAGTCAAGAATCGCTGCCTAGACTATCATAGTGGACTGGGTTCAATCATTATTAAATAATTTACTTATTCAAGATTCACTCTAAGAAACTCATAGAGTAAATATTACCTTAATAAACTAATTTCACTCCCCATTCCATTCCTTATTATCCCATTATATATTCATAGTTAACTAATGCAATGGAGTGCTATATATTACCAGGCCCACCCATCACATGATCAAATCCTTATATATGTGTGAAAAAAGATCATAAAGTAATAACTATATCGCCATTTCAAAAACCTTGGAATGGAAAAGAGTTTCAATTTTTTTTTTATTATTTCTTCATATTAAAAACAATGGAAGTGAAAATATTTTTATAAAGGGTTAATCATAACATAAATAATCCATTGGAAAGAAATAATTTTCATAAAATCATCCCTATATAATCATCATAATAATCCATCCATAGAAATAAATTATATTTCATTATAATATCATATCACTGGGGATGAATAACAATCCATGAAGAATTTTTACAAACATATAAATTACCTTTGAAATAACATTTAGGCCATTCTTTGAAAACATGAGAAAAATATCCCTTTCATTAGAAAAAATTTTACCCTAAAACTTCCATAATATTGAGAATTTTTTTTCTTTAAAAATAATTATAGAAACTTATTGAGGATTATTTAAATAAAATAATTGTCATGAGATTGGGGAAAAACCTTCATACCATATATGTTAAAAGAGAACATTTTTTCAAACCATATAAAATGTCAAAAATGAATTGTTTAGAAAATGTTTCTTTAAAAGGATTCCATTTAAAATGTAAAGACTCGAAAATTTCAAGGAAATTTTTTTCTTAATTTTCTTTGGAATTTTGCAAGAGCGCAGCTTCAGACGGCACCTGATTCCGAGGCCCGGTGTGCCCGGAATCAATTTCCGAAGTTTGGCTCGGGTACGTTCAATGAACGGACGAGCGGGTTTTTCTATCTTTTGAACCGGTGCCCGGAATCGAATTCTGAGGGCACCGATGAAATCGCAGCGCCGGTATTTGCTTAGAAACGCCTCTTCCGAAGTTGCGTTTGCTCAACCGTGGTTTTTAAAATTTTGGGCTTTAAGTCGGAAATAAAATAAAGGTTGTGCGACAACTTTATTTTATTTCACTTAAGCCGCTTGGAAGTCACTTGGAAGCCACTAGAACTGAGTTATAGCGGATAGGGTGCTATCCGGAAATACCCTACCCCTTGGTAGGATATTTGTGAGGTGGGGCCCGCACGAGCCCCGCCGTTTCTTTCGCTAAGTAACGCACCCGCGAAAACCCGTCAAAGTAACTGAAAAGTCAACCGGCGCGTTTTCTTTAATTTCTTAACAGACCATTTAATTGGGCGGTTTATTTCGTGAATTAAAAGGGCTGTTTCATTCGTTGAATTAATTCAACGAATTTAATGGGTCGTTACTTACGCGTTTGCGTTCGTTGGCGATTTAATAAAATAGACCAACGTGTCTATTTTGGAGGATTACTCTTTATTCTCTGGGCCTCCACCCTCCCCACGAAGAACGCGAAGAATGCGAAGAACACGAAGAACGCGAAGAACGCGAAAAACGCGAAGAACGCCGGAACCAAAATTCGACGACGCACACCGTGATCCGCGACGTCGACAAACTTTTTCCGCGACCTTCTTCTTCTTCTTCGGCGCTTCTTCTTCTGCGGCAAACCTACGATCGGTGGTTAAAGGTGAGAATCGAATCTTCTAAATTCTCCCTTTTTATAATTCGATATCAACGGATTTAAATTAATTAAATCCGTTTGATCTTGATCCGGAGATCGTCGGCGCGACTCCTTCCCGTGGTGCGACGAGCGTCTCTTCCGCGACGATCACCAAATCCGCGACGACCTCTCGTCTGACGACGACGACAAGGTAGGGATTTAATTCTTGATGATTCATTCCCGTGTTTTTATTTCTTTTTGAATAAAGAACCGGCATGAATATTTTCAATTAATTAAAATTTAATTGCCGTTTAAAAGAAAAAGAAGTGAACAATTTTTATCTTGATTAAAAATTGTTGTAGCCCCTTTCTCCCGTTGTTTATGACTAACGCGGAGGGTGCGGGTCTAACGAACAAGACCCGACAACCCTCCGCTGATCCTTTTCGTGTGCGGTTTTGGCAAGCGACGACGAACCGTGCGGCAAGGGAGATCCGTTGATTCCGCAGTGAAGATCGGCCCCCGGGAGGAGCAACGGCGCAGACGGGAGAGGAATCGGGCCACCGGAGCAACTCCGGCGGCCCGCGGAAGGCGGCGGCGGCGCCCGGCGCGCCGCCGGAGGATCCGCCGCGGCTCGGCCGCGGCGGCGGCGAACCGCCGGACCGCGTCCGCGGTCCGGCCGCCCGACACGCGGCCCGCGCGGGCTGCGTTCCACCTAAGCCGCGGGTCAAACCCGCGGCGCCCCTTGGCTGCTCGGCCGAGGTCGAGCCGGCCGGTCCGGTCGGTCGGGCCGTGCCCCGGCCGGACCGGACCCGGCCCAACCGGGCCGGGCCGGGTCGCCCCGGGCCCAGAACCCCCGTTTTCGGGCCCTCTCCGGTCTTTTGCCCATATCTTGGGCCAAGGACCTCCGATTGACGAACCGTCAGCGGCTACGCGATCCATGGATCGATACGGTCGTTTCGGTATATTACACTCAAGGTTTCGGAAGACTTTGGGTTCGTCCGGGTTGGTTCGTACACGAAACCAACAGGGCCCTCGGAGCGGAAACGCTCATAACTTGAGCTATGGACGTCTGATCGATGTACTGTCAGCTGTGGTAGTTTCCTCTAAGTGAGACAGAACTTTTGGCATACTCCGCCCGAGGATCGGACACAGTTGGAGTACGGTCGGGTTGGTTTTTCCCTAAAAACCAACCGGGCCCCTGGGATGAAAATGCCAATAACTCTCAGACCGGGCGTCCGATTGACGCGCCGTCTGTTGCGTTGAGATCCTGTTGTCGATACAGAACTTTTGGATACATCAACTTCGGACTACGTGTCAGTTGATGTATCAGCCTCTCGGCTCGTGGAGCGGACCCTCCTAAACAAGCTTGCTGTGTGCGGGAACCCTAGCGCTGGCTGTGACTTCGACGACAGAGCAGAGATCCTCCTTGGACTGCGACGATGACAGAGCAGAGATCCTTCGTGGATTGCGGCGACGACTGTGCAGAGATCCTCAGTGGACTGTGTCGACTACTGCACTCAGCGATCCTACGTGGATCAGTGCTACAGGTCCTGGGTGGGCCCGATCTTGTGTGGGTCATCTCTTACGGTTCTGTGTGAGCCATTGCTACAGGTCCTATGTGGGCCCGATCCTGTGTGGGTCATTGCCGAGGTTAGTACCTATCGATCCTTCGTGGGTCCGACGACTTAGATGGATCAGTGATCATCTTTGACGTCATCTGAAAAAGTATACCTGGTTGAGCTGAATCTTATGTTACTCTCCTTTGTGGATTGTGTTGAACTATCCTATGTGGATTTACTATTTACTATTTACTCTCCCTGGTGGATTTGAGTCTTGCTTTCCTGTGTGGATCGAGTTGACCTTGATCTCGAGAGCAGAGCTAGAAATGGGGACTTAGGTATATGTATGGGCATATACCTAAGTCGAGTCAGTTGTTTCTTCGTGGTTGCCCCTTTCTTTTGTGCTATATCCTTTGTGGATTTCGGGAGACCTTCGGGGGTCTCGGGGTCCTTACTGAGTAGTTTATACTCACCCCTGCACGGGCTATGCCCGCACCTTGTTGTGTTGGATGCAGACGACGGACAACGCTGATCTCGGTTGGGGCGTGGAGTAGGACGGTACCTGGAGGCGGACCTGGGCGGGACGTGCTCGGAGCGGACGTGGGACCCGAGGAGCCTGGAGGCTATCTGTACCCACCCTTCAGGTGGGATTGCCAGTGGACGACACGAGGCCGCCGTCTTTTCTTCAGTTTCTTTTCTTTTCCTTTTCAATTGTACTTTCAGTTGGGCTTGTATTCCGGCCCCCTTTACGTTTCTGCACTTTGTAGTTACTTTCCGCTTGCTGACTCTGTGGTGGTTGTTACTTATAAAGGCAATACCTTCCCTGTTTACCGGGATTTTACGCCTTGGTGCTAGTCGCCAGCCCCTGGCCTATGGAAGGCGGGCTTGGGGTAGTCACAGCACGGGCCCCGAGGTCGGGTCGTGACAAATTGGTATCAGAGGCGGTCGGTTCTACCGCAGACTCTGATCGTCTTTTCTTCCTATATGAAGCAATAGTGTTTAGTGTATTGAGTGTGGTTATCAGTTCAGGGAGCCCAGTGTTGGTGCGGCGGCCGACGTATCCGTACACCAGGACCCTGACTCCTGATTTCCGACTTAATGCATGAAAACATTGATTGCATGTGTGTTTCAAGTTTTCCTTGTGATTACTTGTGTCCGCTCACCGGGTATACTGATCTGCTTCATGAAAGTCTCAAGTTTTCCTTGTGATTACTTGTGCGAGCTCACCAGGTATACTGTTCTGACTGTGGTGCTCTTGTTCTCCTTTTCAGGATGGCCCCGCGACGACAGCCAGCTAGGGTTCCGAGTGTAGGGCGCGACGGAAGCCCACCGAGCGACGAGGCCTCGGTGCAGGGCCCTTTGCCAGCAGTGGCACCGGCAGTAGCTTTACCCGCCGAGCCACCGATGATACCAGTACCAGACGCTGACGATGCACGTTGCCTCAGGGCACTGCATGAGTTTCAGAGCCAGCGACCGCCCAGGTTTCGCGGTGAGGCGGACCCCCAGGCCGCCGAGGACTGGCTAGAGGCGGTGGTACAGATCTTTATGCTAGTGAGGACACCAGCGGATCTCATGGTGATTCTCGCGGCGAGCCTCCTGCAGGCGACGACAGGACGATGGTGGAGCTTGATGCTCCAGGTTCACGATGAGGCATCCTTGCTCTGGACGGACTTCGAGAGCCTCTTCCGCTCTGAGTTCGTCCCGGACACCCTCCGAGCGGTGCGCATCCAGGAGCTTCTCCAGCTGCGCCAGGGCAGCATGACGGTCGCTCAGTACGCGGCGAGGTTCACTGACCTATCTCGCTACTCGACCGACATGGTACGGGACCCCTTCTTCCGGGCCCGGACCATCGAGCAGGGCTTGCGGCAGGAGATTCGGGCGTCGCTGATCTCCCTTAGCATTCCGACCCAGGCGGGAGTGCTAGAGCGAGCCCTCTTGATCGAGAGCTTCCTGGCAGAGCCTTCTTCAGCGGCGAGACCTAGCGCAGGGCGGCAGGTAGATGAGTCTTCGGCAGCAGGTAGCCGACGGATGACTCTCGGGTCCAGGCAGACCAGACCCCCACGCAGACGGCCTCAGGACACCGGCTCAGCAGTGCGGGGCACACAGCGGAGTGCCAGCCTTCCGAGAGGCAGGATGTGCTACTCCTGCGGCGGGCAGGGTCACATGTCTCGTGACTGCCCGACTCACCGACCAGAGGAGCAGCAGACGGTGGAGGGGCCACCCAGGCAGAGGCAGAGGGTCGACCGTGGCGGTCCGCAGGGAGGAGGCGGACGAGGCAGAGGAGCTGGCCGAGCAGCGGGTGGTGGGCGACGCTTCCAGGCTCTACCCCCACCACCACTAGGAGGGCCACCTTGACCACAGGGAGCTGGAGGGCAGGGACAGGCCCAGCTCCAGGCAGTGGAGGCCTACGACCCCGACATGCCAGAGATGATTCGAGGTACGATCTGTGTCTATTACACCCTTGCTGCAGTACTTATAGACACAGGAGCGAGTCACTCTTTCATAGCCTCTGCCCTTGTTCGGAGCTCGGAGATTCCGACTGAGCCGTTGGCTCGATCCTTACGGCTAGAGACTCCTACGGGAGCAGACTCGACGATTACGCACTGGTGTCGGCGGTGTGAGCTTACTCTAGGAGGAGAGAGCTTCGGCTGGGATCTCCTTGTAGCGGCGTCGAGGCCTTACGACGTCATCTTGGGCATGGATTGGCTATCCACGGTTCATGCCCAGATCGACTGTTTTAGGCGCAAGGTGCGATGTGTTCGCACCGACGGGAGCAGGTTTACCTTCACCGGCGAGAAGGGAACCTTTGCAGCACAGGATGGACTTCCGCGGAGGAGAGTGCAGCCCATCTCTCATCAGTTGGCTAGCCTCATCCTAGGAGCAGTGGACGTGCGGAGTCCAGTTTTTCCTGCAGTGGTGGACCAGTACGTGGACGTCTTTCCCGAGGACGTTCCAGGGCTACCTCCTCATAGAGAGGTAGACTTTTACATCGACTTGTACCCCGGGACAGCCCTGATATCTACTCCAGCATATCGGATGGCCCCCGCCGAGCTTTGAGAGCTGCGTGTACAGTTGGAGGACTTGCAGAGCAAGGGGTTTATCCGACCTAGTGTTTCACCCTGGGCTTCCCCGATATTGTTCGCCAAGAAGGCGGACGGGAGCTTGCGACTGTGTGTCGACTATCATCGCCTGAACCAGGTGACAGTGAGGAACAAGTATCCGCTGCCACGGATTGATGACCTCTTCGATCAGCTCAAGGGAGCGCGGTGGTTCTCGAAGATAGACCTCCGGTCAGGCTATCATCAGCTCAGAGTTCGAGACGAGGACGTGCAGAAGACGGCCTTCAGGTGTCGGTATGGCCATTATGAGTTCTTGGTTATGCCGTTCGGCGTAACCAATGCTCCAGCAGTGTTCATGAGACTCATGAACAGGATCTTCCAGCCATACCTCGACCGATTTGTCGTGGTCTTCATTGACGACATTTTGGTATACTCGACGACTGAGGAGGAGCATGCCTACCACCTGCGAGTTGTGCTAGTCACACTCCGAGAGCACCAGCTTTATGGAAAGCTCTCAAAGTGCCAGTTCTGGTTACGTGAGGTGCATTTCTTGGGGCACGTCATCTCTGAGGTGGGAGGTGCAGTGGATCCCACGAAGATCGAGGCAGTGCTAGCTTGGGAGCCACCCAGGAGCGTGACGGAGGTGCGGAGCTTCTTGGGCCTAGCCGGATACTATCAGAGATTTGTGCCAGACTTCTCCAGAGTTGCGGCACCACTCTCAGCCTTGACAAAGAAGGGGAAACCCTTTGTGTGGTCAGACAGATGTCAGCAGAGCTTCCAGGAGCTGAGACTGAGATTGACCAGCGCACCTATCTTGAGGTTGCCTGAGGAGGGAGTTGGATACGTAGTTTACTGCGATGCATCAGGGACTGGACTCGGGTGCGTCCTGATGCAGAAGCGGGTCGTGATCGCCTACGGATCACATCAGTTGAGGCCGCATGAGCAGAACTATGCCACTCATGACCTGGAGTTAGCAGCAGTGGTCTTCGCTCTGAAGACTTGGCGGCACTATCTGATGGGCGAGCGCTTCACAGTGTTTTCTGACCACCAGAGTCTCAGGTATATCTTCTCTCAGAAGGACCTGAACCTGAGACAGCGGAGATGGCTTGAGTTCCTCCAGGACTATGACTTTGAGATAGTCTATACTCCTGGGAAGGGGAATGTGGTAGCCGATGCCCTCAGCAGGAGGACGGGCATTCAGCTACTTGAGGAGGCGACAGAGCAGCTAGCCTCCTTATAGACATCCTTCGTGGATAGAGACGGAGCAGCCTTTCTTCAGTCTCTCACAGTCTCTCCTCCACTTCTACAGCGGGTCAGAGAGGCTCAGCGTGGGGACGCTGACTGTGAGACCCGGGGTGCACTGATATCCTCAGGTCAGGCGCCTGATGGCTTCTCCTTTGGAGCAGAGCACGACATCCTTTTCAGAGGACGTACCTTCGTACCAGTCGCTTTACGAGAGGAGGTGCTGAGAGAGTTTCACACTTCTCCCTTGGCGGTGCATCCCGGAGTGGAGAAGATGTACCAGGATCTTAGACGACAGCACTGGTGGCCGGGCATGAAGAAAGCTGTGGCAGAGTTCGTTTCACGATGAGGTGAAGGCAGAGCATCAGGTACCAGCAGGCTTGGTACAGCCCTTGGAGATCCCAGAGTGGAAGTGGGACGGCATATCTATGGACTTCGTGACTGGACTTCCACGCACTTCCAGAGGTCACGACTCCATTTGGGTGATTGTCGACCGACTCACCAAGTCGGCACACTTCTTACCCATCAGAGAGCAGGGCTCAGTGGAGAGCTTGGGACGTCTTTACGTCCAGGAGATTGTACGGCTTCACGGTGTTCCATCGTCTATCGTCTCCGATCGAGATGCTCGTTTCACTTCCCGGCTTTGGAAGGGGTTGCAGGAGGCGTTCGGGACACGGCTCCATCTGAGCACAGCCTTCCACCCTCAGACGGATGGTCAGACTGAGAGGACCAAACAGACACTCGAGGACATGCTCTGTGCATGTGTTCTCGACTTTGGTCGCTGCTGGGAGGACCACCTACCCTTGGTGGAGTTCGCGTACAACAACAGCTACCACTCCACCATCGGGATGGCACCATATGAGGCGTTGTACGGCAGACCCTGCAGATCACCGTTGTGCTGGACAGACCCTGGGGAGTCAGCACTCGTGGGACCAGAGATGGTCCGAGCCACGACAGAGAAGGTCCAGATCATCCAGGAGAGGATGAGGACAGCTCAGAGCCGACAGAAGTCATATGCTGACAGGAGGCGGAGGCCACTAGAGTTTGAGGATGGCGACCACGTCTTTTTGCATGTCTCACCTCGACGTGGTTTACGGAGATTTGGCCGAGGCGGCAAGTTGTCTCCACGCTTCATCGGGCCTTTCCAGGTCATCAGCAGGATAGGAGAGGTGGCTTATCGCCTGGCTCTACCACCTCAGTTGCACCGGGTGCACGACGTCTTCCACGTGTATCAGCTGAGGAGATACGTGCACGACCCGACGCACATCATCAACTTTGGGGAGCTGGACGTGGATGATGGGGCGACTTTTGCGGAGGTCCCAGTGGAGATCGAGGATCGACAGGAGCAGGTCCTACGTGGGCGGTCGATTCCTCTTGTGCGCGTCAGATGGCAGCACGAGAACCTCCAGGAGAGCACCTGGGAGTGGGAGGCTCAGATGCGTGCTCAGTACCCCCATTTGTTCTCCTAGTTTTTGATGTATCTTTACGGGGACGTAAAGCCCTGAGGTGTGAGTAATGTAAAGACCCGAAAATTTCAAGGAATGTTTTTTCTTAATTTTCTTTGTAATTTTGCAAGAGCGCAGATTCAGACGGCACCTGATTCCGAGGCCCGGTGTGCCCTGAATCAATTTCCGAAGTTTGGCTCGGGTACGTTCAGTGAACGGACGAGCGGGTTTTTCTATCTTTTGAACCGGTGCCCGGAATCGAATTCTGAGGGCACCGATGAAATCGCAGCGCCGGTATTTTCTTAGAAACGCCTCTTCCGGAGTTTCGTTTGCTCAACCGTGGTTTTTAAAATTTTGGGCTTTAAGTCGGAAATTAAATAAAGGTTGTGCGGCAACTTTATTTTATTTCACTTAAGCCGCTTGGAAGTCACTTGGAAGCCACTTGAACTGAGTTATAGCGGATAGGGTGCTATCCGGAAATACCCTACCCCTTGGTAGGTTATTTGTGAGGTGGGGCCCGCACGAGCCCCGCCGTTTCTTTCGCTAAGTAACGCACCTGCGAAAACCCATCAAAGTAACTGAAAAGTCAACCGGTGCGTTTTCTTTAATTTCTTAAGAGACCATTTAATTGGGCGGTTTATTTCGTGAATTAAATGGGCTGTTTCATTCGTTGAATTAATTCAACGAATTTAATGGGTCGTTACTTACGCGTTTGCGTTCGTTGGCGATTTAATAAAATAGACCAACGTGTCTATTTTGGAGGATTACTCTTTATTCTCTGGGCCTCCACCCTCCCCGCGAAGAACGCGAAGAACGCGAAGAACGCGAAGAACGCGAAGAACGCGAAGAACGCCGGAACCAAAATTCGACGACGCACACCGTGATCCGCGACGTCGACAAACGTTTTCCGCGACCTTCTTCTTCTTCTTCGGCGCTTCTTCTTCCGCGGCAAACCTACGATCGGTGGTTAAAGGTGAGAATCGAATCTTCTAAATTCTCCCTTTTTATAATTCGATATCAACGGATTTAAATTAATTAAATCCGTTTGATCTTTATCCGGAGATCGTCGGCGCGACTCCTTCCCGCAGTGCGACGAGCGTCTCTTCCGCGACGATCACCCAATCCGCGACGACCTCTCATCCGACGACGACGACAAGGTAGGGATTTAATTCTTGATGATTCATTCCCGTGTTTTTATTTCTTTTTGAATAAAGAACCGGCATGAATATTTTCAATTAATTAAAATTGAATTGCCGTTTAAAAGAAAAAGAAGTGAACAATTTTTATCTTGATTAAAAATTGGTGTAGCCCCTTTCTCCCGTTGTTTATGACTAACGCGGAGGGTGCGGGTCTAACGAACAAGACCCGAAAACCCTCCGCCGATCCTTTTCGTGTGCGGTTTTGGCAAGCGACGACGAACCGTGCGGCAAGGGCGATCCGTTGATTCCGCAGTGAAGATCGGCCCCCGGGAGGAGCAACGGCGCAGACGGGAGTGGAATCGGGCCACCGGAGCAACTCCGGAGGCCCGCGGAAGGCGGCGGCGGCGCCGGCGACCGGGGGCGGCGACGCCCGGCGCGCCGCCGGTGGATCCGCAGCGGTTCGGCCGCGGCGGCGGCGAACCGCCGGACCGCGTCCGCGGTCCGGCCACCCAACACGCGGCCCGCGCGGGCCGCGTTCCACCTAAGCCGCGGGTCAAACCCGCGGCGCCCCTTGGCCGCTCGGCCGAGGTCGAGCCGGCCGGTCCGGTCGGCCGGGTCGGGTCGACCCGGTTCAGCCGACCCCCAGGGGGGTTCGGGTCGGGTCGCCCCGGGCCCAGAACCCCCGTTTTCGGGCCCTCTCCGGTCTTTTGCCCATATCGTGGGCCTAGAACCTCCGATTGATGAACCGTCAGCGGCTACGCGATCCTTGGATCGATACGGTCGTTTCGGTATATTACACTCAAGGTTTAGGAAGACTTTGGGTTCGGCCGGGTTGGTTCGTACACGAAACCAACCGGGCCCTCGGAGCGGAAACGCTCATAACTTGAGCTACGGACGTCCGATCGACGTACCGTCAGCTGTGGTTGTTTCCTCTAAGTGAGACGGAACTTTTGGAATACTCCGCCCGAGGATCGGACACAGGAGGAGTACGGTCGGGTTGGTTTTTCCCTAAAAACCAACCGGGCCCCTCGGACGAAAATGCCAATAACTCTCAGACCGGGCGTCCGATTGACGCGTCGTCTGTTGCGTTGAGATCCTGTTGTCGATACGAAACTTTTGGATACATCAACTTCGGACTACATGTCAGTTTATGTATCAGCCTCTCGGCTCGTGGAGCGGACCCTCCTAAACGAGCTCGCTGTGTGCAGGACCCCTAGCGCTGGTTGTGACTTCGACGACAGAGCAGAGATCCTCCGTGGACTGCGACGACGACAGAGCAGAGATCCTTCGTGGACTGCGGCGACGACTGTGCAGAGATCCTCAGTGGACTGTGTAGACTACTGCACTCAGCGATCCTACGTGGATCAGTGCTACAGGTCCTGTGTGGGCCCGATCCTGTGTGGGTCATCTCTTACGGTTCTGTGTGAGCCATTGCTACAGGTCCTATGTGGGCCCGATCCTGTGTGGGTCATTCCCGAGGTTAGTACCTATCGATCCTTCGTGGGTCCGACGACTTAGATGGATCAGTGATCATCTTTGACGTCATCTGAAAAAGTATACCTGGTTGAGCTGAATCTTATGTTACTCTCCTTTGTGGATTGTGTTGAACTATCCTATGTGGATTTACTATTTACTATTTACTCTCCCTGGTGGATTTGAGTCTTGCTTTCCTGTGTGGATCGAGTTGACCTTGAGCTCGAGAGCAGAGCTAGAAATGGGGACTTAGGTATATGTATGGGCATATACCTAAGTCGAGTCAGTTGTTTCTTCGTGGTTGCCCCTTTCTTTTGTGCTATATCCTTTGTAGATTTCGGGAGACCTTCGGGGGTCTCGGGGTCCTTACTGAGTAGTTTATACTCACCCCTGCACGGGCTATGCCCGCACCTTGTTGTGTTGGATGCAGACGACGGACAGCGCTGATCTCGGTTGGGGCGTGGAGCAGGACGGTACCTGGAGGCGGACCTGGGCGGGACGTGCTCGGAGCGGACGTGGGACCCGAGGAGCCTGGAGGCTATCTGTACCCACCCTTCAGGTGGGATTTCTAGTGGACGACACGAGGCCGCCGTCTTTTCTTCAGTTGCTGTTCTTTTCCTTTTCAGTTGTACTTTCAGTTGGGCTTATATTCCGGCCCACTTTACTTTTCTGCACTTTGTAGTTACTTTCCTCTTGCTGACTCTGTGGTGGTTGTTACTTATAAAGGCAATGCCTTCCCTGTTTACCGGGATTTTACGCCTTGGTGCTAGTCGCCAGCCCCTGGCCTATGGAAGGCGGGCTTGGGGTAGTCACGGCACGGGCCCCGAGGTCGGGTCGTGACATAAAACCTTCTAAATAAAAAAAATTTAACGAAAATAAACACACATCAAGTAAAGGTAAAACATTTATATCAATTTTGGAGAGTATTTAACATGGAAGAAAAAGTTAAACAACTAAAGAGTAAATAACATTTCACTTTCATTAAAAACAATTTCTCTGTCATTTAATGTACCAAATAGAAGGGAATGGTAATTTTAATTTATAATTTGATGAATAAATAGAGGATATTAAAATATATTGTTTCTGAAAGAGAATAACTATATAATTTAACAAAAAAATAAATTTATATTAGATAATCCTGAAAATAAATTAGATTTTAATATAATCACTTACCTTAAGTTCTGTATTTATTTATATATGTTCAAATATACTAAATAATAAATATATATTTATTTAACATATATCAAATAACCATATTCATACATTACTATCTATCAGTCTTTTATAATTTCCCACTATCTTTTTATTTATAATTTCTTTATTATAAATAACAATCAGATAAAAACTAGTTTGTATTCTCAACACATTTCTATTAAATGGTTCTGATACATTCACCTTGGTCAGGGCCTAATGATATATATATTTTTAATAATAAAATAAATGTGATATTTATTCATCATATAAACTTTTATAAATTTTTTATTATTTAGTTATGAAAAAAATCACATCGTTGCGTGGAGGTGGTAGTCGACATGTACTCACGTGCGATGTTAATATTTTATAAATGAAGGAAGGTTAAAAATGTAAATATGATATTATAATTTTAAAATAATTATTATTTTCATAAATATAATATATAAATTTTAAATCAATTTTAATAACCATCTATGAATGATAGTGATAGAAAATGAATTATATCACCACATCGATGCGATATTCCACATGTATGCATGGGGGATACTTTTATTTACCATTTGATGAAAAGGTGTTTGGAAATGGTTTATAAAACAACTTAATAATGATTATGTAGATTTAATATTATAAATTTATTATTTAATAATTTATACCATAGATTTATATGAGGTAGGAGAAGAAATAAAATTGAAAGCACTCAGTTTGTTGAGAACCCTCCTTTTGCATAAACCTTAATCCTTGAATGAATGGTATTATTATAAAACTAATAACTCTAATATGTGGGTTGGGATGATAGGTATCTATTTTTTTAGGTATTGTATGAGATAATTGTCTTATTATGTGTGATGAAGAGATGATATTTGGTGTACTTTTATAATTGCGGGATATGACACATAAGGAATATTTCAAAAGATAAAAACATATTATTGATTTACTGAATAAATATGGACCTAAAAAGACTCATATTTAAATTTTAGATGCAATATGGTATAAATATGACCATAACATAGTATCTAGAAAATTGTTAGGTCATTTTAACCCTTAAAATATTATTTTTCCCCTTTTAGCTTGTTTTAACTCTTACTGTAGTTATTGAATTTTTACTAAAGTTTATATTCATAAAGATAAAAAATTAAGTTGAAATTATTACATAATATTAATAATTATGACTCAAAACATTATATATATTTTAAAATATTCAATTAATATAAGTGGGAAAAATATTTTTAAATTAGAGTGCAAAATTAAATAGAATATAGTTTACAAAGAAATGAATTTTTATGAAACAACTAACTTTACCTTCATCCCCTTCCATGTGAAAACAATTAGATGAACGTTTAAAAAAATTATTTAATATATGATATAAAATGATAACTAAAATTATTCATAATTATAAATTAATTTAATTTTTTAAACATAAAAAGACATTATTTTCATAAAAGTATGTTTTTATAAAAACATCTATTTTTACCTTCTAATGATTTTATTTTTAATTTATTACCTATTTAAAACTAATAAATTAATTTTATACACATGTAATTTTTTTTTCATAATTTGTTTTTTCCTATTCATACCCTCAAATGTAATGGCTAGGTGATAACAATTAAAATAAATAATAATAAATAAATAGTATATAACATTTATTTTACACTCGATGTTGCTTGTAAAGAAATATAATTTATTTATAGAGAAATATATCATTAATTTTATGTTTTGAGATTTTACCCATTATAATAATTTCAAAATATAAATTATGTAACTCTGATAAAATAAACTCTAAGTACTTCCACATCCTCACAACATTGGGTTCCCACGTTATATCCTTAAATTTATGATTTTTCTAGATAACTTTACCTGGGTGAGTTATCTCATTTTGTAGCACTTTAACTCCATGATCTGAGATTTTTACTATTTTTTCTTATTAGGAATAATAATTCCTTATTTGTACAACATCTGAATTTAGGGAATTTGATGGTCCGTGTATGTACTTACTCAAGAGAGATACATCGAACACAACACGAATGTGAGATACGTTATTTGGAAGAGCCAAGTGATAAGAACCCATCCCAATATTATCATGAATCTTGAATGGGATGATATATATAGTGATTATATTTTCCTTTTTGAATCTCATAACCTTATTCCATAGATCAATTTACAATAATATGTTCTCACTAACATTAAATCCCAGATGTCGGTAATGATTTTCAATATATAATGTATGTCGATATTGAGCTAACCTAATTTGATGTTGAAAAGATCTAACCTTCTCCAATATTTCTTAATCTAGCATGGGTCCTTAAATATTTATTTATTCAATTCCAACACAACACATTAATGTTTTTCACTTCCTCACATCGAGGGATTAAAAAAGATCCATATAAATCCTCATGTGAATGGTATTGGTATAATATAATTCATGAAATGAAGATATTGATCACAAAATAATTTGAAATCTAGAGAAAAGGATATCAACGCGTCCTCTAGGTTTTAATGGTCCTCTTAGAATGACCATTTTTTAAGGATGATATGCAGTTCTAAAGCACAATATTGTTTTTAACTCAAGCTGAAGACTTCTACAGAACTATGATGTAAACCTCAAATCTTAATCATATACAATAGAATTTAGTAATACATTTAACCTATAACTTCCATAATGTATATCCTTAAAAGATAAACAAGAGGGAAATATTTTCTTCTGGAAATGAATTGTGATGATTTAATTTGGTGATCAACTACAATGATTATAACATTGTTTCCTTTAGATTTTTTAGTGATTCCAATGATGAAAAAAATGGTAATGTTTTATCGTTTCCATTCTTTTATTTGTAATAGTTTAATGTCCACGTATACATATGTCTCTCACCATTAATTTTTTGACATACTAGCCTTCAAGATGTATACTATGCAATACCCCTTTTCATGTTATACCACCAATTTAACTCCTTAAAATATCTATACATATTCAAACATCAAGGATTAATATATATTGATAAACTATTTACTTAATACAATAAAATATTATATAATTTATGTATTCATGGTAAACTTACAGAGTTAGAGAACCGTATCATTCCATCACAATCAAGGCTAAACTTAGGAATATTTCTCACCTTCTTCTATAGTTTTACAACTTTTTTATATGCCTCTTTAATCCTCACATGGATGGATATATGACCATTAATTTGAGAATGACATGACTTATACCATTTCTATATGATTTTACGGTTTATCATCAAACAATATGTAAATTGTTTATGTCTTTCAATCCTCATCATGGAAAAATTAGTATGGTCATTCCAACTTAGTGTATCAACCACCTTGTTCACCTTCCAATGGAGGTAGTTTAATTAGTAATACTAATATTGATTTAGTTATAACCAGATACTTTGACACACATTAAATTATTTTTGTTTGAATATATATTTAAAATTTTATTATTAGTATATACATCCAATATTTTACTATAAATATAATGCCTCCATATTTTCAATGGAAAAATTATTACTCCCAACACTAAATCGTGAGATAGGTAATTGTTTCTCATGAATTTTCAATTAGAGTGAGGTATTTTCAATCACCATATCATTATTTAAGAGGATGTATCATCATCCCATCTTTTATGAATAACATTATATCATAAACCCTTCTCCAGTAAATGGTAGTACAAATATAGGTCCACTAACAAACCTTCTTTTCTAATCCTTGAAATTTTAGACACATTCATCCATCTAAAGGAACTTCTCTCCCTATAGAGTAATATTTTTTAATTGATTAGTTAGATATGGGAAATTCCTCAAAAAGAACTCACAGTATCCATACAACTGAAGAAAACTATGAATCTTAGTTACCATGGTAGGTTGGGTTCATTTCTCAATAATTTCAATCTTTGGAGGTTACACCGATATACCCATTATTGAGATTATATTACCCATGAATGAATCTTTTTATAACCAAAATTCACACTTGATAAATTTTCAATACAAATTATCTTTTCTTTGGGTATTCTTCTCAATAATCAAATGATCTTCATGCTCTTTATTTCCCTTTCAATATATAATAATATATTCTATAAATATTACTATTAACTGTTCAAGGAAATCTCCAAAACATTATTCAATAAGTATATGAAGATAGTGAGGGCGTTGGTAAGTCCAGATCGCATCACTATAAATTCAATATGACCATACCTAATATAGAAGGCTATCTAGGGTATATCCATATTTTTAATCATAATTAATGATATCTAGGATGACGATGAATATAGGAAAATTATTGGGATCTATCTAGTTGATCATTAATGTCATCAATATAGGGTATAGGATACTTGTTCTTGTTAGTTCTCTTGTTAATTTCTCAATAATGAATTAAAATATGCATTTACTTATATTTATTCTTAACAAAAAGAAAAATATCACCCCTAGTGATTTAATAAGGTTTGTGGATAATTTATCAAGATTATAAATTGTTACTTTTTCAATTCCAGTAACTGAATCAGGTACATTCTATGAGGATTAGTTGAAATAGATGTAACACTGGATATGAGTTATATTCAAAACTCAACTTCATCATTTTGGGGAATACTAGAAAAATATTTATAAAAAACATCAACATAATCATGAACAATAGGCATATATATTATGTGGAATTTTCCCACAACAATTCGAGATAAATATACTGGATGAATATGAAATAAGGCCGATAAAATGGAAGTAACTTCATTTGGATGTTCATATTCATCCATCCACCGAAGGATGAACATAGATTGATTCAAAAAGTCAAACATGGATTCTCTTCACCAACAATTGATATGTTCTCCATATAGAGATATCCAATCCATTCAAAAAACAATATCCAATTCAACTATAGGAAGAATAAAAAAACTATCAAGCACATTCTCACACGCTTTTATCAAAGATGATATATATAAGTGAGATAGGATCATTGAATCATCAAGAATTTTTTACTACTAACCCAACATAAAATTAGCAATGAGGTGATGTGACACCCTTATAAATTTCCTTATATATAAAATATTTCATATATTTTGAATCAAATAAAACATTTATAGTTCAATAGTATATTGTAAGTTTACCTTTCACCATTTTATTATTGTCATCAACATTAACAGTTGTGAGGACATGAGCTTTCCCATTATCTATAGTATTACGATGTTACTAACACATATTACCATCATTAAACCTTGGATACATTCACTAATTAGAAAAATTTCTATACTCCTTATACTTATATAAGTGGAGTGTGGGTGGTACAACCGGTTGATCATTTTTACCATTCCTTTCATTAACTTGCCTCATCCCATTGATTTTATATTCTATTTCTCGATGACCTTATTTTATATGATTAAAACATTTAACAAACCCAAGATAGAAATTTTCTTCATACTTCCTACTAAAAACATGACTTGAATACATATTATGTTTATTTTCTCCATGAATATTATTATTATAAATTCCAAAAAATACAACTGTATTTTTCCCCACAAAACCACAAGAACACCGAGAGTCTCCAATTTCTATTTCCAACTTGAGAGAACATCGAATAATTTATTCAAAGATATCGAATTATCTTATTGTTATTCCCATTCAGAGACTTGTTCTTGAGAAACAAAAGAATAGATCTATTTTTCATTTAGGATCGATAATAAAACTTGATGTATATATTGAAAGTCTATTGAAATTTCCGCCCTATACAATGATGGATTATTAATCTTCTTAATTAATTTCTATAATTCCCATTGTATTTTTTTAAATATATATGAAAAAATAAATATTTAAAAAATCCTTCTTAAACTCTTCCCATGTCGGTGAATCAATTTCCTCCTTTTTCATTGTATTCTTTATAAGAGTCATTCATTGATTATGTTAGACTAATAAGGTTAAATACCATAAGAAGCAAGGTGAATCAATCCATGAAAGATTAAAACTACCAACACTTAGGATCTTGATTTAGTGTCATAGAAAACACTCTTCTCTCCCATTACTGTAGTAATGTATGAGTGGAAAGGAAAATATAAATGGAACACAGTAATTTTACTTGGTTCACCCACAGTAGGATACATTAAAAGAGAATAAAAATGCAATGTTCTTATCTAATAAATCTACTAAAGTGAACCATTATTACAATGCTTGTAGTAGACTCACTATCCCATCTAATTCACAGCCATTCATAATATGAAATCTCACTGATCTTTCAACTAATGTGAGATCACCACTATAGAATATTTTTCACTTGATCAACTAAATCAATATTGTTTACAACACATTTGAATCTTCATGAATCTCTATATTCAACAACTTGATGAATACCAACTTACTATATAATTCTTATTAATATCTATCTAGATCCCATAATAGTCACTTTATAGAAACATTGCCAAAATTTTCATGAAGAATTATAACTATTTAAGAAACTATTCTCTTTTTTAAAATCCACAACAATTTTTGAACCATTATAAACAAAAAAAATTCTTATGAATCCATTATGCAAGAAAAACCTTTATGAATTACTTTCATGAATTAATTTTTTTTAGTTATTTGTGAAGTATATTATAATAAATTGAGTGGGTAAATTCTTATTATTTTATAACCCCTATCACAAAAAATTTATGCTCACCATATAATTTTCATGAAACAATAAAATCATTTCGTGAAACTCTCTATCTTTGAGAAACATTCTGGAGATTATTTTAGCAAAACAAATTGACACATTTCACGAAACATCCTTTCATAAATCACTGATCATTCATGGAATAAACTATCTCGTGATAATTCAATGCTATTTCCATATTTTCATGATGATTTCATAAAAATCCTTCTTTCGTGAACATTTCAGGTTCCTATAAATATTGGACCATAATAATTTTTCAAACACCAAGAAATGATTCCACCTCATACAAGAAACATTATATACCACTTACAGTGTTTCTATAGCTCTTTCTTGGTGAATTTTTAACATAATTTATTAGAAATCATGCTAGACCATTAAAATAGACCTTTCCAGCATTATTTCAAAAAATACAGTCAATCCAAAAAC
The DNA here is from genome assembly GCA_963277665.1 of Viscum album. NCBI lineage: Eukaryota > Viridiplantae > Streptophyta > Magnoliopsida > Santalales > Viscaceae > Viscum > Viscum album. The sequence goes on along the minus strand of OY728140.1, from coordinate 52,469,500 downwards.
ATTTGAAACTCACATTGATGGATATTTTTCCAATAATCATTACATTTGGGTTTGTTTAATAATATTTACCCTTTAATACATCTTTTAATATTATATTTATAACTTATTGAAAAACCTATATGATCATTCATCTAAAACCACAAATCACATCATACAACTCCAGATAGTGAAAAATAATTTTTTTAATACATAATTTAATCCAACATGATCCATGATCAGTGTGAGAAACAAGAGTAGAATGAAAAGTTCAATAATGAATCACATAATTTTCAAAACACCCTTTTTCATAATTCTACCTTTGTATCAAAACCACTTCATCATAACTATGAGATGAAACTTGAGACGATTAACTATTAAAACCCACTTGGAAATAACATTCATCATAAAACCCATCGATTATGGTATATAAACTTTTAATGGACATCTTCAATATCATCATATTAAAAATAAACTTCTTTTTTTCCACTATTATATTTTTTCCTATCTTGATCAAGATATTTAGTCCCTATTTTTCAAGATCCCAATTATCACACTCTTTTGGTCTACATCATGGTAGGTAACACATATCGATAAATAAGGAAAAACATACCATAACTTAGTTAAAGGGGTATAGTATCCAAAAATTTTCAACTGTGGGGAGTTGACTGAACTCTAAGAATCAGTCGATGATGTTCAAACACTTCTTTATGTATGGAATTCATTGTAATTCCAACAACATGTATTTCAAAAGGAACATACTCTAGATTCATAAGAACATAAACTAGTTTCTCTATGATTATGTGATCTTTTATTTCATTATTCTTCATTCACGACTTATGGAATAGATTTTTATATGATTTATTGAATGTGAATTATCACAATGGATTTAAATTAGAGACATCACTTCATCTCTCGTGTCTTGATGCTTCTACTTCATCCATAATAACTTTGTGAAATATTGAGTAGCTAGAATATATTCAACTTATGTGGTTCTCAATGACGTTAAATATTTATTCTTACTTATCGAATAAATAAAAAATACTCCAATTTAGAATGTTCCACATGACATTGATTACCCATTTTCAACTAAACTATCCAATTTGCAACTATATAACCCAATAACCCTTGGAGAGATTTATTATTTTACAGTAAACTAAAATACACTATTTTGTTGATATACCAAATTATTTAATTCATTAAAAGTAATTTTATTTCATTGGGGTTTTTTGACACCACATCACATCGCATCTGGGAAAAAAATATAGGGTCATGTTACTGTTATGTTCAAAATTATGACAATTGTTTATCTATATTCATTGACATTGTCTACTTTTCCTTCATCATCTTATGACCATTTCATATGGGTATCCACTGGTGTTATCATATCATTGTAATTATCTATTAAAAATATTCTCAAAACCTCTTAATTTTTTTTTACAGAGAAATAAATGTTCCATTCCCTATTTAGTTCACCTAAAAACCATGAAAAAACATACAATTTTCAATCATTGACATTTCAAAAATACCATCTTGAATTCTAAAAGGTATTTTCATCTCACATAATCTAATCCACCAAATTATTTTTCATAAATATACACCAAAACCATCATACATTGATGTCTATCATTATTGACATTGATGTTCTAATCAACAAAACTATTCTGAAAAACAAGCTTCTAAAAAAACTAATCAAATCTTGACTACCATGCTCTAGGATATTTATTCAACCCATACAACAACTTCCTCATCAGAAAACGTTTTTCTCATCTTCATGGACAAGAAAACCATCTATTTGTTCGATGTAATCCTCTTAGTCTAGAACTCCATTTCAAAAAAAGATGACTCAACATCCATCTATAAGACATTGAATTTCTTTTTCCCTTTTATGGAAAAAATATCCTAATTTTATATATCCTTATAAAATGTGAAAATATTTCATCAACATTTATTCACAATATCAAATCATATATCTTTTATAAAAATCATTTTTTTTGTTTTGAATTAAAATTTCATTATCATTTAGTTTATTATGAACGACCCATTTAGTCCCAATGAAATTATTATCACTCGACCTCAAAAAAAATCCGACATATGATTATTTTCGATTTAGTCAATATCTTCAATCATAAAACAAAACCAATTTTCATCCCCATATAAATCATTTTTTATAATAATTGAGATATAAAATTATGTCTGTTTTAGAGGCTTCATTTATTATGTTTGAACTGGCACTTCTTAATCACTGATGATGAATTTTTCAATTTCAACTTAAATCTTCTCATTAATTATTGACACAAGTTTTAATTCAACATGATCATTATCCTTATCTCTTTATGAATCATCATTCTCAACATATATTACCCTTTAATCACTTGTATCCTCATCACTATTTTATATATATTTTTCACAATGTTTTGGACTATGTTGTTTATCTTATATATTAGGGAAATAGTTGATTTCAATCACTTTTAACAGCCACTTGTTAAAGAATTTATGTGCTTTTATTTTACCTAATTATCCATGTAATATTCTATCATCTCAAGTAGATTCAATGTTTTTTTGAATCCATTTATTGAGAATAAAATACATGATTCCAATGATAAGAATGTATTTTATCATTGGATTCCATACATACCAAATCTCGTATGTAATATTTTTTATTAGGAAATAAAAAGTCTATATTGGAAACTCAGACATATGTAAAGACTATTACCTTCCAAAATTTCTTTTGTAGGTCGATTTAAATAAGCAAAAATCTGTCAATATTTTTTATTAAAGTATTTCTCCTATCAACCACTCTATTTTGTTGAGGTTCTCTCCATACTTAAACTTATTAATTTATCCAATGTTTCTTGAGATAATCCTCCACTTGTATGTTTTTTAATTCAGTACAATTATCATTTTGAAATCCCAGTATCTTCTATCTAAGAATCCTTTTAGCTACCCTTTGATATTCAGTTATGAAACTAAGCACCATATTCTTTTTATAAATAAGAAATATAAATTCAATCCTACTATAATCATCAATTAAAAGAACATAATACCTTATCCCTTCATTGGATAAGGGTGATATAGGTCCACACACGTCCATATGAACCTATTCAATAACCCTTGTTGACTTATGTTCTTTTTTCATTATATGTATTTCGAATGATCTTCCAATTTTAGAAATAATCACATGTGTTCATTTGATCATGTGATTGATGGGGGAGATCTCAATCTGTGTCACATTTCACAAGTTCATCTAGAGATGGTTTACATAGATGGCCCTGTTATTTATTCGACAACTTGTTTTCTTCCCCTTTATATAAAAAAGAACATATATTATTCTCCACTAAAAATGTAGAGATTCCCCTTAATGAAATTTATTTGAATAAAAACCACACCATTTTTTTCCTTTGATGATAAAAACTTCTAGGTAAATCTTATGGAATTCCTTAAGACATAAAATTGATTAACACTTTTCAATTTGTGACAGTGACTTTAAACAACCAATACATCCAAAAAACTCATATAGTTTCCCTTAAACATTTATTTCTCTAATATAATGAGAATTAGACCTTCATTATTTCAAAATTTGATAGCACAACTCATATCGTTTCCCCTAAACATGGATTTTCCTAAACCAATGATATTTAGGCCTTAAACATTAAACCATTGACAACATATTCCTTATTATTTTAGATACCTATAACAAGATCTTAATTTCACATCATATGATATTTTAATCCACTATTAAGGATTCAAAAACCAGCATGATATAATTAATTAAGGGAAATCTATGCAACTGATACCTCCTACCTTTTTCTTTATGATAAATTTATTTGGATTCATACATGATGTTTAGTTGTATTCTACATATTCCTTATAGTATAATATTCTAAATTTATCTTATAGATATGAAAATTGTTTTTTCGGTTTTATCTCATTCTATGATTCATTGAGATGATTCTTACAAACACTTTTGGAATACATTGAAACATTCCTTTACATTATTGATGTGAACAATCTGTCCATGTGTATGAATCCTACACATCATTAATACTAACCATAAAAACCATTCCTAGAATATGTAACTCTATATTAATTCATTTTTTATCTTATTCAATTTGGTACCTTTTGGATATGGAACAAACACTTTGATAATTAACTATTTTTCCATACTAATTACACCTAATAAAATGTGAATTACTATGTGAAATTATTATAGCACCATTTGTTATTTAGGTCCTCTAATCCTTCGAATTCTAATTCATTTCCAAATAAATTTTTATCCTTAGAGTGGGTTCTTGTGTTATGACATCAATCATCACAATTTTCTATTTTTTATCAATAACCATACCATACATATCATTTATATATGACTATCGCTTATATTTTTTGGACCTCTTTTCTCCCCTTCCACCCTTTTCATTACTTGAGTGATCTGCCTTCATGATTTTATACTGGGAATAAAGAGACTCTCTTGATCCTTGAATTTTATAAATATAACAACAATATCCTCGAGTTCGTTGAGTTGTCTGATTTCATTTTACATTATGTTAGAATAAACATTAATATATTTGGTCTATTATTTATCTTTGAGATTATACTCAATGACCTTTTCTATGTTCTTCGATATTGAAGACCTTATTTTTTAAATTTATTCCTTAATCCAATACTTCACTTCTTCCAACTACTGCATATATAGGATTAATTCATTAACCACTAAGTTGTGTTTTATCAGTTTGGATCTCCAAAAATATATCTCTTCAAGAGTAAATCTTAAATCATGTTTGATATCAACACTTCCTTATACTTCTCTTTCTTCATTGTCACACTCTTACATTGTTTGGGAATTTCTTACCCCCACCACCATAGCTATTTCCTTGTGGTCTTTACAGTCATCAATTTATTCTACCTTGGTCTCTTTAAAACACTCATTCTGTTGGAATATATGTTATTATAAATGAACAAATTTCACATAAATATTTTTTTACATTTCACATTGGTTGAATAATTCTTCTTGATAACTTCAACTTTATCCCCATCATCATATTGAATCATCATGGGGGAATGTTTTTCAATATTTATATCCTTTATGAATTGAAAACTAGTGATTATAAGTTTCATATTGTACTTTAATTTTCCATTTATAGACTTGAGGAAATGAATTACAAGACTTTATACACATCTTATTCATTCAGGACATCCTCTATAGTGAACTTTTTTATGGGTTAAATTACACCTCTTTGGATTTCCATTTTTCTGTAGTATCATTATTGTCCTTCCTCATTTCATATATGAAACGAGTTCAATATAAACTATCTAATGTCATATCCCTTGTATATTTTTATCTAGTAGAGTGTCTTCAAAATTGAACTAATTTGTTAGTATTCTCAATATGCACTTTATTTTTTTTATCATCAAGGATTTCTCCATAACCTCACATATCATCAAAAAAAACATTCAACTTGTCAATGAATGAATCAACTACCACATTGTGGTTCATTTTCTTGTCCTAATACTTTTTCCATAGAACATGAATGTTAAATTCTTTATATTTGTAATCATCCAAAAAGATATTTATCCAATTTTCCCATGTGGCGTGTGATGAGTTACATGACAACATCTTTGTGTGGATTACGTTTGATAAGGATCACCCTAAAGTATTTATTCCTTTGGGATCAATATATAATTCTATTTGTTCCACTTATGATAATGCACCACTTTACATACTATATGAGATACCATGTATCAATATTTTAATGTTATCCCGACATTATGATCTTAAGTAGTTTTGTATCCAATGATTCTACATTTTAAAATATTTTCCTTCAAAGTTCTGAACCCCTTAATGATTAACAACCTCAATTGAAACCGCTAATAGAGAAACATCAAAATTAATATTTTCATCTAATAACAATTGTTATACTAACCATATTATATACCCTAAGAGAGGGGTGTAAATCCAGGTATGACATATTAAAACAACAACCCCTTTAGATATTGTTTCATTATTAAACAAAACACTCTTCTCTCCCATTAATATATAAATGTCTGAGAAGAAATAAATAAATTTATAGAGACTAAAAAATTACATGGTTCACAATTATTGGTATATTTATAAGGATAATAAATAAAACAAAAACTTATGTACCATATCTACTAAAGAACAATACTTATACGAAGTTCACAGAATACTCACTTCCCCTCTTGGTTTACTACAATTCAAAACTTGATACCTCAATAATCTCTCCACAATATTGATCTCCCTACTCCTTCCGAATATTATTCTTCTAATAAAGTAAATTAATATTTTTACACTTTCATTTTTATGTCATGAAGATATAATTTTATCCACTTGATGGAAACTTCTTTACTACAAAATTTCTATGAAAATAATTCTAGTTCATATAAGATTAAATTATAAAAAATTACACCCCCAACATTCACAAAACATTATAAATGTTCGCAAACATTTATATTTCATAAAACCCACAACTGTTAACAAATATTTATATACATTCACAAAAATTATTTTCTTCATGAAACTGATGTTCTTTTAAATCATTCATGAAAGAAAAACTTTCATGAAGTTCAATTATGAATTCAAAGAGGTCAGATATTCATTATGTCTTATTCTACTCAAATATGGGGGTAACTACGAATTTATAGATGCTTCTAACCCTTTAAATAACATTCTAACTTACCATTGAATTTTTATAAAACACTTGAATCTATTCGTGAAACTCACAACCTTTAGGAACCATTTCAGGAAATTTTTTAGTCATGAAACATTTCTTTTTTCACAAAAACTTCTTACATGAATGACCAATCATTAGAAAAATAGACTCAATCTTGGAGATTTGTGAACATACCATATCAAAAGTCATCATGGGACTTCAAAAATGTCCTTTCCAACATACTTTTTCAGTAAACAAAATAAACATAAAAACACTATAAACTCACCTGAAAGAATTATATAATCATATCATAACATGATGAAAGGAAACAGGTTTTCTAACAATTTATGTATTTCATAATAGTCTAACCCATGGGAAGGATACATGTTTCATAGAGGTTACATTATAAATTAATTAACCTAGGGAAAAGAAACATGTTTCAAGGAATTAACATTAAATCAACAACATTATAATTTATCTAGAGTATTAAATTTAATTGTATCAGAAATAAATATGCCTAGTGAAACATAATAATTGGTAAAGTATGTTTACATAAATGAAAAATAACTTTAAAAGAACATTTAGAACATTCTTTTTAAATTTGAGAAAAATATCCTTTTCTTTTGATAAAGTTTTAACCAAAAAATTCTACAATATTAAAAAATTTATTTTATTTTAAAATAATACTTCAAACATGATTATGAATCTAAAATTAAATGAATGTTCATGACAATGGTAAAATATTTTCATAACATATTTGTTAAAATATAAATTTTTTTCCACACTTTTTCAAAAAGTAAAATAAAAATAGTTTCGAAAATGATTCATATTAAATAATTGTAAAGAAAAGTAACAATTAATTAAAATGAAAATTTTAATATATTTTAATTTTTGGTAATGTTTTCTATAAATATTTTATGAGAACATGTATGTAGAAGAAATTTTTGATGACCTAAGATGAAATAAGGTCAAATTTTCCTTAAAAAGTATATTATTTTCATATTAAGAACCAAAGAGAGGAAAATTGTACCATTAATTGAAAATTATCTGAATAACTATTATAGATTAAAATATATGCTTTCTAAAGGATAATAACCTTATAATTTACCATAATGTAAATTTATCATAGACAATCTCAAAAAGAAATGATATTATAACCTGAACCCGTACTTCAAGTCCCATATTTCTTGAAACACATTAAAATATCAAATATATTAAATATATATTTATTATAAATATTTTAGAAAACCATATTAACACATAAAATGTTATATATAATTCCCATTTAATTTTTAATTATGTTTTTATCCATAATTACATCATTAAAACAAACATTAAGGTGAAAACTAATCCATTTTCTTGGCACATTTCGGTTTGATGGATACTAAACATACTTCTTGGTCATGGTTTAATATCTAAAAAATACTAATAAATAATTAATCATTCTATTTATTCATCATATTTAATTTTATAGTTATTCATATAAAGTGGTGATGAACAAAACACTTCATCACTATGTGGAGGTGGTAGTCTACATGTACGAACAAGAGAGGTTATCGTTTTCTGATAGATGGAGAGGTAAGAATGTAGATAATATTTCATAATTCAAAAGAATAATTATTTCATAAAAATAAAATAGAGAAGTTAAATCCATTATAATAACTATTCATGAATTATGGTGATGGAGAATGAATCATATCACTATGTGGAGGTGGTAGTTTTCCAGTACACACCAGCAATACTATCATCTCCCATTAGTTGGAAAGGAGGAAAATAATTTCCACATCATAATAAAAAAAATTATCAAATTGAAGATATTTAATTCATAATTTTACAATTTAATGTACAGATTTAAAGGAGTTAGGGGAATAATCAATATTGAAAGTACTCAATTAAGAGTCTTACCTCTTTATTGAGAAACCTCCTTCAGATTAAAACTTAATTCATGAAAGTATGGTATTATGATCAAAATATCACCTATAGGATACAGTTATGATTTTTAGGAATGTATTTTGGTCAGTATTTTCTTATATAATATTATTTTTAAGTGTGAGAAAAAGAGGATAGGTGGTTTCCTTTAATAAGGGTGAGAGGTCACACTTTTGAATTTTTCAAGTGATTAAAATATAATAATATATTGATAATGAAAAAATGGATCCAAAATGACTTATATTATAATATGAGAAGATATATGGTTGAAATATGACCATAAAATAAGACTCTATTGTTTTTTTCATTTTTTAACCCTGTTCATTTTAGTTTTAACCCTTTTAACCTATTTTAACACTTTTCATGGAAAATGACTTTCACCGAAGTTGTTTTTCATAATTAAAGAAAATTAAGTTAACCTTATTTAATAATAAAAATTATTATAATTAAAAATATATGATCTATTTTATAATATTCAATTTCTGTAAGTTATTTAAATTGATTTCTAAAATAAGTGCGTAAAATGAAACAACATCGTTTCTAGACAAATGAATTTTTATTCATAATACTGAGTTCACATCATTACTTTTAGTGTAAAAACTATTATATAAATATTAAAATATTTTATTCAATATAATATCTTAAGATTAAATTTAAATTAATAATAATTATAAAATTATTTTAAATTTTAAGATAAAAACACATTGTGTGTACAAAAATAGTTTCTTATAAAAATGTCTATTTTTTACATTCAAATGATTTTATTTTAAATTCATACCATTTTAAAACTAATAAATTCATTTTATAAATATGTAATAAATAATATTTCCATATTTATATATTCCTAAACATCGATTATAATCCAAATGCTAGGAATTAATAGTAACATTATATTGTAATAATTCTATAGTATATTGTGGTTCGTTTAATCATGATGTTTCCTACAAAGAAATATATCAAACCCAACATGAAAATTTTCCTATTCCACTTTTAAAAACCATGGAAATAGGGACCAAAACAATGGCCTCTATGGATGTGGAAATAGGTCTCTTCATTGTCCACCGTGGAAGATGTTTTATGGCCATGGTTTAAACTGTTGCCATATGTGTTATTTCCACTATTGAAAATCATGGATATAGCCCTGGAAATCCATGGATATTGCCTAAAGATAACATTTCACTGACAAGATTAGATATCTATGCCTCCCATATAGGATTAATCCACCTAACCACTTCACCATTAAGAGCATCCGGGGTGTGTGTGTGTGTGTGTATTATGTTATTTATATTATTAAAAATAATAGTGGTAGCCAAAAAAACATGGTAATTGAGTTTACCACTTTTTTCTTTAGGAAATGTTTTCTCCTGCATAATGGCATAATACCTATAGCCACGGTTTTCAAAACCATGGAAAATTAGCCTTTAAATATGGCATATATCCATGGTTTTGAAAATTATGGAAAATACCACACTTATTTCCAGGGGTTTAGTAAAACTATTTCTATAGGTGTATAGAAAATCCCTCTTTTTTTATGTGTAGAAGATATAATGTTTATTTAAAGATAAATATATCATAAAATTATTGGTTGTGGCACATATATTGATAGGTTTTGAGAAATATTTGACTTAACTGTGTATTATTAATCTATATGGTTTTATTTTGAGGGTTACTTACACAAAAACTTATTTTATCTATTGATTAGGGAAACATTGACAATCCATATACTTATCAATTAAATAAGTGTGTTTATTAATTACTAATGATGTTTTGTTATTTATTTTATTGTTTATTTATTACTTGATATAATGAATTCAATAGAATTAATTAGTGATTGGATGGGCCCACAATATCCCCTCAATGCATCAGTTGGTCTCATGAAACAAACTATAAGTAATATTTGGTGTATATTTCGTATTTATTTAGATTTATTGACAATGGGATTAAAAAAAGTAGATGTCTTAGTAAAATTCCTAGATGGTATGTAATATATTTTTTCATGTCCTTGACTATTCAAGAATTACGCATCCATCACCATATAATAAGTTATTATTGTCCATGGGTTTATTTATAATATAAAACATTGATTTATTTTAGTATCTTATAGTCAATTAAATATAATTATTTTATTATCATTTATTACTACCATATTACTCATGAATTTTTTATTCTAAGATAGCATTTGGTTTATTATTTCCCATACTAATCATTTTATTAAACCCTTCTTATGCTATTATTTCCCCAAGTAATAAATAATAGTGTTACACGTGATATTTCAAGAGGAATAGTATGTGTGGATAATGGTTTATAGAAGCTAAATATTTATTATGGAACATATATGTTTTTCAGAGTAAGACACTCAAGAGTGGGGGTGAATTGAGTTTGTCTAAAAATTTATGTTAAACACTTTATTTGAAGGTCCCCTAACATGAAACGAATAGGCTAGTTAATCAATGTAGTGAATTTATAACAGATTGACTGTTCAAATAGTTTCTCAGAAGAATGGTTAATTCTTAATTATAACAATATAAAATATCGGTATACCTTTTAAAACATGTCTACAAAATCAAAGTAGTTATAAATACTATACAAGACTAACTATCAAAGTGAAACATAGTTTTCTGAAATATGATTTAAAAAAGAGTAAAAATAAATTTTAAAACATAGTGTATTATAAAAGGTGTTTCAGTTTTAAGCTAATACCTAATCTACTCCACTTAGGATCACCTGACACCAACAAAATGATATATATAAATCTTTTATCAACACCCTGGATCGGGGTTTAGAAAATAGTACACAAGACTATCAAGGTCACATGACCTCTAACATAGTTCTACATGGTAAATATAACATCAATGTCACATTGGACCTATTCTACAGTTATGCATGGGAGAAACAAGGTGTAAAATGATTTTGGTGTGTGAATATATTTTATCCTCTAGTTTAGTATAGGAGAAAATGTGTGTTTTTAGTACAGACACTCACACAACTCGAACGTTTAATAAAACAATACACAAAAAAGTAGAATATAATAAGAAGGTATTATAAATGCTCTAGGGGTTGTTCTATACAGCTCTATACTTCTAAGATGTACTAGATTTAATTTATTGGTCCTCTTTAAAAAAGAGACACACAAACAGAGTTTTGTGAGTTCAGTGTTCTGATTTCAGTTCAGTGAGATGATCTTCTTCTCTTCTGTTTTTTGTTGCTGCAAGGATGTTCCAAACATTTATTTATTGTAATAAAACTATCAGGGAAAATTATAGTTCTTCATGTGTTCTTCTATGTGTTATCTCATGTATATTTTTTTTCTGCCATTTCTTTTCAGTCCCCACACTCCACTTCTAGCCCCTTCTCCAAAATGGGAACTAATTAGTATTTAATCATCAAGTTTTTGAGTTATGGTTGACAAGAAGCACGACATCTTAACCTAAGACCACATATTGTTATGTTTCATGTCTATAAAAGGTCATTAATTAAGTCATTGTATTTAAATGACCCAAATATGACTGTTAGAATAAAATATTAAATTTAATTGAAAAAGGAAGAATTTTTTTAGGAACATCGTCACAATTGATAGTGAGATAAAAGTGATTCCTTAGTCAGCATTGATGTCCTTGATGAATCTATGAACTGGTAGCACAATTACGGTGTTTGATCCTTTGTAATTTTTTGAACCAGTAGCAAGGTTACAGTGTCAGGGAACTGGTGTCTCAGGTAATGGTGTCTTGTGATTTGTCCAAATTATGAATGGTCTATTGTTATGGTGTCTTGGAAACATTAGCATGAAAACAGTCTTAGTTCCTTTACAAGATATGGAACATATAGAAAGTTTACAGTCTGATGGAAATTACCGATTTCCAGACTAAAAGGTGAGATAGTTTGATCACATAAATAGTCTCTCATACATAGTAAAATAACTGCCATCCGTCATAAAAATTAATACTACTATAATGGATTAAGTTTAATAATAAACATAATAAAACATAAAAGTCCAATATTAATCATGATTTATAAAATTTAAACCTGATTCCCATGAATTACTTGATTGGGTATTTACATGATTTTCTTTATTTTCCTTATTTTTGAGCATTAATATAAGAGGAGTCCATCAATCTTTCTATTTTTTATGAGCACAAATCATGGAATTTACAATCCAAGAATTTTCATATGAAATTAGTGTATTGGGAAATATATGTATAAATGAATATAAATTCCTAAAAGGAAGTTTTTATTTTTCCCTTTTTATCAAAAATGACATCTCTTATCTGCCTTTTGGATTATCAAATAGAGAATAATTGAATGGAAAATAAAATAGTAAAAGAAAATAATAAGGGAATAAAAGAGAAAGTACACTTTTCATTGAATAATGTGAGATATTAGAGGTACAATTACAAAAAATAAAATATATCAGAAACATATAAAAAATCACTACTCATCAGATTCGAAAGCCTTCTCTTGATTCTGGTCCGAGACAATAAGAGTAGAAGCATGAGGGGAAGACGTGGAGGTGGTAAAAGCAGTAGAAAGGGAAGGAAATTCCACTCCTTCAATGAAAGATGGGTCAAGTTTTGTTCTGTTGGAGGATGAAGGAAACCATTTCTCTATAATAATAGGTTTGATCTATCTCAGAGCCTCAGAGACAAAAATGGTTACAGGAGTAATAGAAGTAGAATAAAAATGATTTGTGGAAGGAATCAAGATAGGTCTCAATAGAGATGTTTCAAGAACTATGATGAATGATTTATGAAAATGTAGATAAGGCATTTAAATATTAAAAAAATCTGTAAAGAGTTCACCACCATATTATATGGCTTTTTCAAAATCATATTTATTTTCCATGAATTTCTCTTGAGTAGGTGTGATACCCCTAAACTTATAAACTTGATCCTTGAAATCTTGGGTAATAGGAGACATCAATAAATTATCCACAAGATACATGAGATGGTTGTTCCATTCATTCTTGGAAAATATTCTCCTGAAGTATTAATCCACTTTATTAGAGATTTTTCGTGAATATTAGTGGCAATGTTGGAGTGAACTCTTAACAATTCAAGCACATGGTTATTGTTCTTAAAAATAGTATCAATACATTACTTATAAAAACCTTCAATCAAAGACTAAATTATTTCTCTAATTACAGATTTGACCATTTCACTATCTAAGGGATCAGATGGATATGAAAAATTAGCTGGAGAAGAAATAATTGATGTGAGAGTTCTGAGTAGATTTAAAACAGTTTGTAAACATCCCTTATATTCATCGATCATATTATTAAGTCCGCAGACAGTCCCCCGAATCTCATTTTCTACTTTGGGGTTTCTCTCAACGATATTTTCATATAGATTAATCATGTTTTGTTGAATCTGGGATACAACTTTCTATGGAATCTTATCAACATTATCCTCACTGAGATGAGCATCAGGAGCATGACAATTTTTCAAGGATTTATTCATTTCTTCAACAATAGATTTTAGAGATTTCACCTCATCACTCAAATTCTGTTCTCAATCTAGACTTCCTAAATTTCATAAAGCATCCTGAGTTGAATCTTCTATATGATTTTTTCCAAATGCAAAGAAGCATCTCTTTTAATGAGATTTTTCATAGGGACAGGTCGTGCCTTTTTGAGTTTCTTAAAATTAGACAACAAAGTGCCTAAAAATTATATCAAGTCACCATGACTTACATAACTAGGATTCTCTTGAGTAGGTTCAGGGGCTAGAACGGATATAGGTTTTGGTTACTTAGTATACAATACTTTAGAGATCATTTTTAGCTGAAACATAGTTGAAATATCTAATCCCCAAACTGAGATTCCTTAAGACTCATAAACATCCAAATACCTTGGAAACCTATACCAGGTCTCCACATAACATTAATCAATAGGATTTTGTATGTCAATCTTTCCATGTTGAGATTTTTCTCCCCCTCAACAGATGCATCTCTTTGAGGACAAGGAGACTCAAAATCCTAACCAGGTTCTACACCATCTGCTCTATCAGATTCATCCATACCTATAGATAATTTAGAGCCCTTATCCATTCATTATTCAGTATAAAATATCACTTCTATTTCTATATGTTATTCCTCTATCTATTCCTCAGTAGCAGCATGCTCTTCCATTGCAGCATTTTCTTATTCAATAAAAACTTTTCCCTTATCAATAGTTTCAACTCCTTTCCTAACATCTACTTCACCTTTAGGGGGTGGATATTCACTATGGGGAATATCCTAAGGTTCAATATATTATTTCATAACAGTTTCACCTTCATCATCACATTTTTATCCTTTAGGTTTATTAACTTATATTCCATAATCTATGTATTCCACAATTTCATCTAACTATTAACTAGGGTTAGTGTCATTCATTGATCTAGAAGAGTGTGAAACCGGATGAAAATCCTCATATAACATGTCATTATCTTCACCCCGTGACCTCTTCCAATGATTCATACTAATCTCCATTAATCTACATGTATCATTAGATATTAAAATATCAGAATCCTCAACCACATCTTCATTCTTACCAACCACACCTTAGGATAGTAGCATAATATAAATCAACCTTGAATAAAATAAAAAAGGTGACTTGGAGAATGTCTTGATCATGTCACAGACATGAAGAATTGTATACTTGTAAAAATTAATCACATGACCATTCTTCATAAGATATATCATAAACACATCATGATACTTTAGAGTAACAAATTATCATTTCCATGTACAAATTTGGTGTTGAATAAACTTAAACAAAATCATAGTCTCTCCATCCAGTTCAAGAGAAAAAGGCATTATTTTCTTTTTGACTTCATTAAACTCACACAAGTTATCTTCTAAGATAAATATTTCACTTAGAAGAGGATTGCCTCTATGATAGTCCTCAAAAATTCCTCAATGAAGTATTTCTAAGAAAGAATCCCACAACCTCAATGAAAAGGTACATCTCTGTCCATTCACCCAACTTCTAACCACAAAATGATCATTGGAGTTGAAAGATAACTGAACATACTGATAAAATTAAAAAACTACCTTTGGATAGATATGATTCTTCTCTTTTTTAAACAACTATAACTACCCCTATTCTTCTAAGACTTTTATAGTAAGCGACTTACATGACATAATCGTCTTCGCACAAAATGATTTTTTGGGCATTTCTCTTCGATTCTCAAGACATGGGATTAGTGGTTTCTTGGGCATTGTAATCAGAGTCTTTTCAATTTCATTGAATACTGGTTTCTCCTAAAAGAATATGAAGATGGATTTTTCATCATGGAAATTCAACACGAGCTCATGGAAGAAGAATATTTCAATAGAAAAGAAATTAGCTTCGAGATTAGAGATTATGTGTAAATAGAGAAGTGATATGATGGGTTTTTATCATATATAGAGTTCAAATTCCCTAAAACAAAGGTGTGTTATATAAGACATAAAATTATCAACACAACAATATGAGAAATGTTTTTTAAAAAAAATCATAATTGTGAGACCGGAATATGTAGTCATGATGTCAATAAAGTGGTGTGACTCTAAACCGTGCAAACATAATTAATAAGACAAAAACACGAGAAAGTATGTTGAGAGATGGTAACTAAGAGACCGCAAACATAAGGCAGTAAAATTTAGGAAATAATTGTTATATAGTAGACCGATCACACAAGGATGGTCATTCCTAATTCATGCATGATGCAACTCATTCTTTCAGAATTTAACGACTTAGTAAAAATGTCCAGAAGTTGATGTTCAGTTCTAATTAATATTAATTTAATATCACCTTTTAGATAATTATGTCTCAAAATATGATTTCATACATCAATAGTTTTTTATTGGTTGGGAAACATGATTCTTAGAGATGTAAAATGATCTTTTGTTGTCAAAGTTTATAGGGACATGTCTATTTTGAAATCCATAATATAGGAAAGTGTGTTTCACCCACAAAATTTGAGCCCCAAAACAACCAGTAGCGATGTGTTCAACTTCAGAGGTAGACAATGTAACATATTATATCTTTTTACTACACCATGATACTAGTGACTTTCCCAAAAAGTGACATGTTCCAGAAGTTTTTTTCAATCTTTATTATAACCACCAAAATATGCTTCTGAATAGCTAACTAAGTCAAATGATTTTCCTCCAGGAGAGAAAAATCTTATGTTGGTAGTATGATTAAGGTATTTGAAAATCCATTTAACTACAAGTAAATGGGAATAATTATGATTTTCATCATAACGAGCACGCATACAGACAATAAACCTAATATTAGGCCTACTAGTAGTTAAATAGAGTAAACTTCTAATAATTCCTTTGTAAGTGGTTTGATCAATAGATTTACCATTCTCATCAGGATCCAACTTACAGGTGGTATTCATTTGAATATCACTAATTTTAGTATTATCTAATCCAAAAAAAATTAGAATATCTTTAGTATATTTACTTTGATTTAAAATAATACCTTCCTTATTTTGAAAGATTTTAAATCCAAAAAATAATTTTAGTTCACCAATCTATCTTATTTCAAATTCATTTTGCGTCATCTTTGAAAAATCATCAAAAAAGTTTCTTTGATGATCCAAAAATAATATCATCCACATAAATTGACTAAATAATAAAACATTAGATATTATTTTTATAAAGAAATTAGGATTAACTATACCTTTTTTAAAGCCTTTGGAAATAAGAAAACTTCTTAGTGTATCATACTATGCTCTTGGAAATAGTTTTTTACCGTATAAAGATTTTGTTAACATAAACACAAGATTTGAAAAATGAGGTTTTTCAAAATTATGGGGTTCCTCAACAAAAACATCCTCACCTATATACACTTTTAGGAATTCACTCTTAAAATCCATTTGATATCATATGAAATCTAGACGTGTTGAATATTCGAGTAAGATTCTAATAGCTTCGTGTCAAGAAACTTGTTCAGTGGTTTCCTCGTAGTGAATCCTTTCTTCTTAACTATAACCTTGAGCTTCCAATCTTGATTTGTTTCTTATAATATTACCATCTTCATCTACTTTGTTTTTAAACACCCATTTAGTGCCTATGGTCAAGGTGTATTTAGTTATATCCTTATGTTTACAGACCTTATTTCTTTAAAAATAATTTAATTCTTATTACATATACATTACCAGAAAATCATCATTTATTGCCTCATTGATGTTATTAGGATCAAGATGTGATAATAAATCTTGATTTTCAATTTGATTTCATAGATAAGAACTAGTTTTAGATCCTTTATCTTAATATCTGACTATAGAATCTGAAGGATGGTTTTTAAGGGTTCTAATAGATCTAGAAGAAGAAAGTTTAGAGATTTCATCTTCTTCAACCGCTTCAGGTTCATTATGACTGGATTCTATTGAATTTACAGAAATGCTAGATTCTAATGATTTCTGGATATCAGGGTCAAAATATTTTTCCCTCATATCCATATTTTACATATCATCCTCAAGGTTTTATAGGGAGGTCTTAGGATAATTGGGATTTGTTTCATAAAATTAAACATGTACAGATTCATATATACATTTTGTTCTTTTTTTAAGACTTTATAGGCTTTACTAGATATTGAATAACATTGAAAAATTCCATCATCACTTTTGGATGGAAATATTTCATGATTATCCTTAGTATTGAGAATATATACTTTGTGACAAAAAACATTGAAGTAATTAACATTGGTTTTTCGATTATTCCACAACTCCTTGAGTGTTTTCATTATAATTGGTCTTATTAAGACTCTATTAATAATATAACAAGTTTTACTCATAGTTTCAACCTAAAAGTGGATATGTAGGATATATTCATTTAACAAGGTTCTAGATATCTCTTGTAAGGTTCTTTTTCAACTTTTTACAACACCATTTTGTTGAGGTGTTGTAGTGGTATAACAGTTATGACTCTAGCCATTTAATGAGAAAAAAGATTCAAATTCCTGATTATCGAACTCACAATCATGGTTACTTATTACAAATTTTATTATAATACTCTTGGAGATTTCTACTGTTCAAGAATACATGGTAAAATGAGAACAAGAATCACTTTTGTGAGCTAAGAAAAAGATCCATGTGTATCTAAAATAGTCCTCTACTAGAACATAGACATTGTGATTCCCAATAAAGATTGAAACTATAGATGGTCCAAACAAGTCCATGTGAACCAAATCACGAGGTAATTAAGTTGAAAATTATTTCTTTGGTTTGAAAGAGATTTTGTGTTGTTTATCCTTTTGACAAGGATTACAAAATTTTTCATTTAGAAACTCAAGTTTGGGTAGATCCTTCACTAAGACTATTCTAGTATAATTGTTAAGAGATTATTAATTGCAGTGTCCTAATCTTCTATGCCAAATCCAATAATCTTTTTTAAATACACTTAATCATGAAAAACATTCAAAAACTAAAGAATCTATGTAATCTACATAATCATTTTTGTTTCTAAAAGTAGAAAATAAAAATTCATTTTTTGAATTAAAAACATTTAAAGAATCATTTTCAAATTTAATATGAAAATATCATCATAAAATTTTGAAATACTAAGAATATTATATTTTAATCAATCAATAAATAGCACTTTATAAATTAAAACTGAGTTATAATTACCAATCTGGCTAATTCCAATTATTTTTCTTTATCATTTCACCAAAGATGACTTGTACACCATCAATATTTATCATATTCTTCAAGCATATGTAATATCCTATCATGTGTCTAGAACACCCACTATCAAAGTAATATATACATCTATAGGATATCTACAGGTAGATTTCTTAGAAAATAACTATGAAAAATAATATTTTGGAACCCAGATTTGTTTGGGTCCAGTAACATTAGTAATAAGAGATTTGGGAACCCATAAATTCTTCAATGGTTTCCTGGACATAGATTTTAATGTTTTGGAAATTTAGCCTTCGTCAATTATTGAAAAACATAGAATCAGTGAATTACTTCCTAGAGCTAGAACATCCAGAATTTTTAATTCTGTGTATGAAAATAGATTTTCCATATTTTGTTATAAAATATGTTTAAGCCATGTTCTCCTTTCCAGGTTGGTAACATATTCCAATAGTACCTAAGAGATTGTTTTTTACCAAGAATTTATGTTAGAGTATTATTTCCATTGGTAATTTTATCTGTGTCCTTTTTCAATTTCTTATTAGATAATTTACATTCATTTAATTATTAAGAAATTGAGAATTATTTTCCTTTTATATAGTAAGATCATATTTAAAAGTATAATTGAGAGAATGCTGTTTATTTAATGCTAGATATTTATCTTTGAACTCATTTCAGATATCTAAAATCATTTGGAAGTATTAAAAATCATCTTCATTATTCATATTTTTAGAATAACTTTCATCTCAAAAATAATAGGAATTATGTATAGTAGATTCAAGGGTTGGCTCTAATGTTTTTTTCATTAAACAATAATGGATTTTTCAGACTTTTCATCATGTGACGATTCAGATTCACTTGATCTATCCTAAGAATCACTCCATGTTGCTTTCATTTCTTTTGAATATTTTCTATCTTAGTCCTCATACTTTATTTTATACATTATCATATGACAATTAGTATTTACATGTCCATACCTCTAACATTCATAACATATTATTTCATTTGGGTTCTCATTTCTTTTCTAGTCCTTCTTCCAGTTTCTCTTTTGATGATACTTTCCTTTGTAGTTCGTATTCTTGAAGAATTTATTCCTCCTATAAAAATTCATAAACCTTCAAGCTAATTGATTCATTTACTCATTGTTATTTAATAGTGAATCATCATTACTTATACTGTCATAATGAGTATGTATCCTCTTCTATTCTTTATTTTGAAAATTAGTGCTTTTTGAAGCCACTGACATTCACCTTAGTACATCTTATTCCTCTTAGTTTACCATTAATTATTCCTAATACATCATCAATTTAACTATCATATCCTTGAATGGAAACTTACTGATATCACAGGGTTATCTAGTTGATACTGAGTACTGTTTTTATCTTTTAGGTAGACATCTAAGTAGTTGCATGAGTTTTTCTTTGGCACCCAAGGGCTTTCCAAGAGAGCTCATTGTATTAACTATTTCATTAATCCAATGATATATATCAAAATGGTTTCCTTAGGATTAATGTTAATGTTATGAAACATAATATTATAGATTTTAAGTGTCATTTCATTGACATTAAATTTCCCTTTATGTGATATGGATAATGTATCCCAAATTTCTTAGGTATATTTACAAGCAGAAATTCTATTAAATTCTTCATTCCCAAAGGCACAAAATAAGTCATTCACAGATTTACAATTATTATTATAAGCATCTTTTTTTAGCTTAACTCAATGTTGTTCTTGGAGTTTATGGTATTTCATATTTATCTTCTATTACTATCTAGATATCAAATCCCATGATTTCTAAGTGCATTTTCATTTTAATTATCCACTGATCATAATTTGTTTCCTTAATGTTGGGAGGTCTGTTGGTAGTAGTACCATCTTACCTATTATCTATAACAATGAAATAATGGTTAAGTTTTAAAGATATATTAATTTAGAACAGACAATGATTTTGATATCCTTAAAACACAAATAAATTATATATGAAAATATTTGATAAATATTAGAAACATTTTAAAACAGCAGCTTAATAACAATCATTGATACCAAATGTTATATGGAGTTGAACACTCGATATGGGGGCAGGGCAAAATAAATTCTGATAAAAAAATTATTAAACACTTTATTTTAAGGTCCCTAAATTTGAAAAAAACTCTCCAGTTAATTAATGTATTGAATTTATAATGGCCTGACTGTTTGAATATTTTCTTAGAAGATTGGATAATTATGAATTATAACTATATAAAATATTGGTATTACATTTTATTTTCTACTAAATCCAAATAGTTATAAATATTATCCAAGAATAATTATCAATGTGTAACTTAGTTTTCTGAAATATGATTTAAAATAGAGTAACTAAATTTGAAAACACAATGGATTATAACATGTGGTTCAGTCTCAAGTCCAGATCTAATCCACTCCACTTGGTGATCACCAAACACTAAGAAAAATATATAAAAAGATTTGATCCACACCCTAGATCAGGGTTTACACAACAGTAAACAAAGTCTATCTAGGTCACTAGACCTCTACCATAGTTATACAAGGTATATATAACATCTAGGACACATAGTACCCCTCCCAAAAATTATACGTGGGAGAAACAATGTGAAAAAATATTTTTTTGTGTGGATATCCTGTATCATCAAGTTCAGTGCATGAGATAGTGTTTGTTTTTAGTATAGACACATACACTGCTCTATATATTATTAAAACAGTACACAATAGAGCATAATATAATAATAAGGGATTAAATGTGCTCTGAGTGTTGTTCTATGTAACTATGGACCTCTAAGAAGTAGCTAATTTGATATATGTGTCCTCTTATGAATGAAGACTCCCAAACAAAGTATCGTGGTTCAGTGTTATGATTTCAATTCAACAAGATGAACTTATTCTTTTTGGTTTTATGTTGCTGCAAGGATGTTCCAAGCATTGATTTATAGTAATATATCTAGTAGGTAAAATGGGAGTTCTTCTTGTGTTCTTCTGTGTGTTCTTGCATGTATAGTTTTTCTAAAATTTATTTTCGGCCACCACACTTCACTTCTAGTCCCTTATTCAGATTGTGCACTATTTTGTATTTCATATTCCAGTGTTTGTGTTATAGAAGAAAGGATTCATGATCTATTCACCATGTACCTCGTTTTTTCATGTTTCATGTCTAAAAAATATCATTAATTATATCAGTGTCATTAAATGAATCAAATATAACTGTTAGAATGAACTTTTAAATTTAATTGAAAAGGATAGAAAATTTGTTTTATGTAAGGAATGGTGTCACAGTTGATGGTGAGATAGGAGTGGTGCCACAGTCAACAGTTACATCATTTTTGATTTATAGAACTGGTATAATAATTACAATGTTTTATCCTGTGAAATTTTTGAACTCGTACCAAGGTTACAGTATTAGAGAAACGATGTCTCATGTAACGGTGTCTAGTCCTTTGTCAAAATTCTTAATGGTGTCTTGTTATGGGGTCCTGGAAATGGTAGCATAGAAATGGTGTCTGGTCCTTTGAGAAATCTAGAACAGCTAGAAAGGTTATGGGGTCATGAAATTTGATGATTTATAGGCTAAACGGTGAGATAGTTTTATCACAGAAATGGTGGCTCATACTCAGTCTAATATTTTCCACCTATCAAAAGAAGTAATGCTCACATAATGGATTAAGGTTAATCATAATAATAATAAAACATATTAGAACTATATTAATCATGATTTATAAGATTCAAACCAGATTCCAATGACTTAAATGATTAGGGATTTACATGATTTACCCGATTTTCATTATTTGTGAGCATTAAAACAAGGGGATTCCAACAATATAGTTTCATATATAGTGGGAAAAGCATCCCTTAATGTATAATGTCATTGGATTTATTAATTATTTTTTTTAAATTTTGTAAAAATATAAACAAAATATGTTTTGGGAATGTATGAAAGATAACATTTTTTATGAATAGTGTAATGTATGGGAAGTTATGTATATAAATATATAGTTGGTATCAAATCCAATTTGTAATGTTTGTGTTTTCGACATAGAATTCAAAAGTGTTAGTATGGGGTACCACAGGATGAGCATGTACTCCCTATACACATTTATCTAGGAAACATATGACCAAGTTACATGAATAACCAAAGTACACCCCACGTGATATTTCATTATAATATAAACCCTAGTTTTTACATTAATATGACTTGTGACATGTGGATAAAATATCATATGTAATGAGATCATGATATTAAAATGGAGAATCTCTACCAATCCAAAAATTTCACAATAATCTGAAATATCACCACCAACCAAGTATAAACCACCATAGACAACCTCTATGATTTCCATTTCACCTCTAATGACATTTTTTGCAATCATTTACTGACAAAATCAACAGAACTTTTTTCATGGCCTCCCAATACCCTATAATTATCCTTCACTTTGGGAACCCTCGTCAATACACCTTGTATGGCACACTAATACCGATTCATTATCCAATGATATCCCTTCCTCCATTTCCTTGAATAAATATACTATTCAACAACCCAAATTCTATTCATTACTCATCCCAATTTATGTTCATCGAATTGCTAACCATGGTGATAAATTAAAGAAAGAGCATAAAAAAGTGGAATATATCTTGGGAGAATGGGGGATTTTTGTGGATGGTGTGATTGTATGACCACCATTCTTTCAGACAAGATCAACCAATGATAATGATTATTGAAAAATTCATAAATTATAGGAATATATTGAAGGTATGATATTACACGGATATTAAACTAGAAAAATAAAATAAAAATCAATGTATCGATAGAGGAGTTGATATAGTAATTGATAATAATAGAGAAATGAACTAAAAGAAAGAGCCCTAAATTGATTTTGGATATTTTTTTAATATAAGTCAAACCAATATCGTGTTTTTTTAATGATTCCATGAATAATTTCCTCACTTACTCTAGAACTCAATTTCCTCCTATGCTCCCTCTTGCAATCTAAAATTTTGGGTTTTCCTCAAATCTGACTAACCCATATTTAAGAGGGTTTATAAATTCTTTATTGAATGAATTAAAGATTTATTAATATGTATACTTTAATATTTTTTCGTCCATTTTTATTAAATAACATAACTATTATGGTTCTAGCCAAAGGCCTAGATTATGAGCCTTGATTAGACCACCCTAGTGTACAACACCTAATAATAATATATTATAATTAAAATATTATATTTCGGCATTCATGATTCTAATTCAGGGATAGATATTTAATAAATCATCCAAAAAATATTAATTAAAAGATACTATAGGTTTATACTATAAAAAATGGATTGTTATATTCTCTCTATGTTTACGGAATTTTGTCCTGATACTTGAAAATGTGAGGGTACTGATCACACATAGGACTCTTAAATTTCTAGGATATCTCCTGAAGGTTCTCATACTACCTCAACACAGATACTAATAGTATTTACTAAGGTCAAAAGTCCCTCTCCTTCCAATACTATATTTTCATGGGGTACCTCGAGAATATATCATTATCCTCAACATCATGCTTTCTCGAACTGATGATGTGTGATTGTTTATTCATATATATCAAAACATATGACACTTGAAAGTTTTTTTACACCCTATATAACCAAAGGTGTTCTTATTGTAAGTATATAGACTCTACCACCATATGTAATATTTGTAATTCCAAGGTAAACCTAGGGGATAACTTTCTACATATACAAACATCCATAAACCGCACCATGGAGAAACATTCAGGAATATATAATGTCCCTCTTTGAACTCAAAAGACCTCCATCGATGATTAGTGTTGAACTTATGATGGATCTAAATAGTCTACACCTACTCTTAAATCACATGTAACTTCTTAATCATCAACCATATAATCTTTGGAAAATCAATGTTGACTCTCTACCCTCTATTCAATACATGGGTACATGTATGGCCTCTTATATAGACCCTAAAAGGGTATATGAAGGTAGTGGAGTGGTATCTGTTTTTTACCCAATATCCACTAAATGTGAGTGATCCTCCAAATATTGGCTGAAATATAGCACAAAAGCCTAAAACATACCCTCAAGAACCTTGATTAACGTCTTGGTTGGTTTATCCATCTATGGGTGGAATGATGTACTCAACAGAATATAAGTCTCAAATTCATCATGATATTTCTAATACAGTTAGTACATAAATCCAATATATCAGAAAAAATGATACTTGAAGTTATCCCATGTATTTGAAAAATCTCATCCAAATAAAATAATCAAAATATCTCCTTTGAAATCTACTCATGAATCATAATGAATTGGGATTACATAGTCAGTCAGTCGATGATCACCCTAATATCCTTATGAACTTCTCTATGATTCTGGTATCTCCAACATGAAGTCCATTGATATGAAATCCACTAAACAAATTTTATCATTTGAAGGGTTTTTTTGTAATTTGGGGGGTTTATAACCCCTATAAACACATTAGTATTGGTTATGGTAAACTACCACTAATGTGGCTTCCCTATAAGGTTAACATTGTTATTCTTGAGCCACTAGTATATTTGGATGAGAATTTGTGATGACTATTTAAGATGGGTTTTAAACCCTTTATAATTTTGTGATCTATTAACCAAAAGAAAATTATTGAGAATGGGTTTAAACCCATTCAAATTAAATTATCAATATAGGGGCAGTTATAACTACAACTAATTACTCATCATTTAGGGATGGTTCTAACCACCACTAAATTTTCCCCTTTTCCAAAATAAGCCCCTCCCTTTCCACCACGTCCCATGTCCCCTCCACCACTGGTTCCCTCACATGCGTGCATGGGCCCCCTCCCTATTGTCCCTACATTTTCATGTGTATGCCTCATACTAGGCCTATTATCAAAATCCCCAACAGTGTGGGCCCCATCTAGAACCCAAGGTTCAGGGTCCTCCCCCACCATGTGCGTCTGACCTGATCGTCGTGTAAAATACCTTCATGAGGGATTTGATCCCCCCGACCAATGAACACCAGTGCCCACCAAACCACCCCACTACTAAAACAATGCCAATTTAACTTAAAATATAATTATACAAAAGGTTTTATTTTTATATATTTGAACCATTATCATAATAAAAATTATTTACATAAAATATTTAAATACATTAAAATATATAATCTATATATAAATATTTATAAAATACATATTCATATGTATATACACATATGTGTATATATCTATAAATATATTCATATGAATTAATTATATACATAAATATGTAATTATACATTATATAAAAGTTTATTTATATAATATATATAAATAATTAAATTTACATATATATATATATATTTATAAATACATTTATATGTGTGCGTGTGTGTTGATGTATTTATATAATATTTAGAGATATAATATAATTATAATATATATTTTGATTAGTATTATTATATACTTATATATATAAATATTTGTGTGTGTGTGTGGTAACAACTATATTATTATTAATTATTATTAATATTATTATTTCACATGTTTTTAAACTATAAAAATTATATTGGTTTTATAAATACTATACATGTATTTTATGATTTATATCATAAAAATATTATGTTAAATACATTTATATTATCTATTAATGTCTGTAATTATATACATTCATGTAATATCATGTATACAAATATACAAATATACACATAATTAAATACATTCATATAATTGGAAGTATATATATATATAATTAAATATTATATTATATATTTTCTATATTAACTTATAATTAAAATGGTATACTAAAATATATAATACAATTATATAATATAAATAAATTTTTATATAATAAAATGTTTATAATATAATTATATATATATAATTTTGTTTATCTTATATATATATGTATACATAATATAATATAAATTCATTTACACATAAATAAATAATACAAATGTATTAAATATAAAATAAATTATAATATAAATGTATTCAGAATAATTAATTGTATTTATAAAATCACATGTAATTTTTATAAATTTGAATAAATATATTCATACATATATTTATAATTATAATTATATTATATATTGAAATATTTATATTTGTTAATATTTTTGTTTATATGCATAAGTATTTATTTAAAATATTTATGTACCATATTTATATATATTTGTGTGTTTATAATGTATTTAAATACATTTATATAACGTGTTTATTTAATACACACACATGCATGCACACACACACACATTATAAATTTTTATTTTCTATAAGAAAAAAAAATTACAAGTGTTAAACAAATTAATATTTTTTTTAAAAATTATTTTTAAATAAATTTATTCAAGTTCTTTACTTTATAGGGGGTTTAAAAAAACTCATCTTTTTTGGAAATAACTCCCATATAAATTAGATGCGGTTTTGGGAAAATCGCCTCAAAAATATATTAGATTTATTCTTACAAAATTAGAAGGGGTTAAAATCCCCTATATATAACCGTCATTAAATAATTTTTTTTAATAATATATGGTCATATAATGTATTTAAATACATTGATATATTGTTTTTTATTTATAAATATATATATATATATATTATATGTATTTTTTTAAAAGAATATAGCCAGGGACCAAAACCCCCTCTAATTTTAGATATTAGAGGGAATTTTGAACCACCACAATTTTCTTAACAAATATTCAATATAATACAATATATATATATATATATATATATATCGGATCTAAAATAAAACCAAATATAATAGATATATATATATATATAGTTTATATATATTGAACCTCTAAAATCCAACTGAGTTTATAGTTCTATTAATTTTTAAATTAGTGGTGGTTTTGGCATAACAACCTCAAAAATTCAACTGAATATTAAAATAATAATAAAATATTATTTAGAAAGGGTTTAAAACCCCCATTTGAATTATATTATTATCAGGGGATGTGTACAACCCCCTCTAATTTATATATAAAATAATGTATTTTGGGTTGTGCAACATTGTCTAAATAACCGCTGATAATCTACTTTTTTTTGCAATGATACCACTTTCACTCTCACCTATTTAGTGGTGTGGTAGTGTGAGATGAAATTTTATTTATACCTGACCACTAATATTGACACATGATATCTTTGTATATCTTCATCACACCCAAATTTACTACTAAAGAAGAATTTTGGAACTCCCAGATAATTTCCACATTTATCATGACTCCAACCACTATCTAACCATAATGAGAATGATATTATACTTACCTAAAAAAATAAACCAGGTGAATCTTCTCAGAATATATAATCAAATTGGACTACACAATAGATTCCTTCCAACTCATCCTATATCATGTGTTGAAGAAGTTGAGGTTCCATGTAATGACCCCATCTGTAGTATCCCAGATTTAGTGCCTTACATTATTTCATTATCATAGATAACATATTCAAATCTGAATGGACCGCTCAGTTTTGCAGTCTTTGAGGCCATATTACATACATGAAAATTACATAAAACTTTAAAACATAAAATATAAAATAGAAAATCCATTGATAACATCATTATTATCCTTCATTAACCATGAATATTAGTCATAATACACATATTGGATTCTTGAGTAGAATAAAACAAAAGAAAATGTTGAGATCGAATGCACAATCAGGGTAAGCGTACAATGGAATATATTACGATTAAATAATCACTAACCTCACGGAAAGTTATATCTTTGAAAAATAATCCACATCATCAAAATATTGAGCACAATATGGAAATAATAAATCAAATAATTCCATAAAAACATTAACATGGACATTCTACTAGTCGAATTATCACATGTTATGTCAATAACTAATCTCGTAATGAGGAAATTCAAAATGCCAGACATCATAAACCTGGCATCAAGGATTCATCCAAGACACCATATATAAAGAAGTAAAAACTCAAACTGTTTTTTCTTATAAACCCTTTAATACAATATGTTAGATAGTTTCATAAGCAAAAAACCTGAATCAATCATAAAATCCAACAAAGGATGTTGACAAAGATGAATCTAATCTAATCAAATAATTAAAAATTTCATGAGAGAAATACCCCTCTTTATTTTGAAATTATTTTAAAAGGGGATCAAAAATTGAAAATAATTAATTTTCATTGAAATGAATCATGTAATATGGTAAAGTATTTTTCACTCATGATGTATTACTTAAATAATGAACATTATTTCTATATTTTGTCAAAAAGTTTATAAAGTACCTCATTTGGAAAAAAAATCCGTTCAAAATGTTTTACAAAAATTCAAAAATTGGTAAAAATTACTTTAAATTTTTTTATAATAATAGTAAGATTATTTTGAAATACTTTATTAAGAAACATGGAAAAGGATGATAAATATTTCCTAGTAAATACTTACGTATAAACAATTTCAGATAATAATGAGATTGCGAAATTAACCCTTCCTTAGGTATGTTTTCTAATGTACATGTCTGCATCTACTATATTTTGGTATTAGACAAAGTATTTACTTATAATATAATCATAATAATATTTATCATATTATTTTTGATTCATTTCTGACTTTATATTACATGTTTATTAAAAATTATAAATTTAAGAAACATTTCGGGTAATAACTCCATTGTTTATCATATTTGTTTTGACTTGTTATTATTAATACTATTACATAGGAAATTATATACATAATTCCATAATGTAAAATAGGATTTATATGTAATATATATAAAATAAATATATATGAAATGGAATACACCATTCATGGAAATAGTAAGATGCACGTACGCATGAACGTTGTTTATGTTTTCTTATAGTACTGAATGGAAGAATGGAAATGAAATATGTATATATATTATTCCATTATAATTATTATCACATATATTTCATATTTATACTATATATTTATTTTTATAATCCTGTTTTAATGGTTAATGTCTATAATTAATCTTATCAAGTCGTGGACATGGTAGGTCGTTCATATAATCAAGCGACGATATCATTCCTTTAATGGTAAAGTGGTATATAATTTGATAGTATCTTAATTATATGGAATTAATAAAAATTCATATTTATTATTTATATCTGTTATATTCATCATTATAAC
The DNA here is from genome assembly GCA_963277665.1 of Viscum album. Taxonomy (NCBI): domain Eukaryota; kingdom Viridiplantae; phylum Streptophyta; class Magnoliopsida; order Santalales; family Viscaceae; genus Viscum; species Viscum album. The sequence goes on along the minus strand of OY728140.1, from coordinate 52,439,226 downwards.
CATCCGAATAAATTTGTTATGAAAAAAAATTACAGTATAGTGTGAAGACAGTAACCCAAAGGTACACCAATATAGGGATATTGTTTTTCATCGGATGGATAAAAAAAGAATATGGTTGTACCATAATAAGAATAAAATATAAACATATATATGATATAGTATGTATTACATTATTATTGAAACAACATAGGAAGAGTATGTAGAATAAGAGAATAACGTGAATAAGTTGGTAAAACAATTACCTCTTCCTTGATGGGCATCCTTTGGATATCCTCTCAGGGACACTAAGGGTGGATTTTTAGAATATCATGACCTATAGAACATAGCTATGAATTTTGGGTGGATAAATGGGTAGGTTGTGGTCAATATATAAGGGCCAGAGAGGTGTTAGTGACTGAGGTAGGAGGTTCCTTTTTATAATAGAGTGGAGGGGCACTCTTGAATTCCTTTAACTTATTAAATTAAGCTAAATTGATTTTCAATTTCAAAAAGATCCAAAGTGATTTATTTAGAAAATAATATTATTATGGATATAAAAACTCTCAACCAATGATTTTTATACTTTTCAGGTCAAAATATTATACTTATATTTTGAATTTAACCATTAGTTAAACTATTTAACTTTTACTGTGACCACTTGGGTTTTTACTTTTTAGGGTTAATATAGTTACAATAAAATGCCAAACGAACCTCAAATGGATCATTGATGGAATATTTAACCTTATTGTAGTCATTTGGAAAAATGTTATATTTTAATGAATTTTATATCATTTAATAAAATATTATATATTTTAATGTATAATTTATATCAATTTTGGTACTATTTATTATCTATTCTTTAAACCAAATATCATAACCACATGATAAAATCGAACAAGCACATATAATATATCAATAACATGTCTATGTTATCTATAAAATTTCTGTATATCATTAATTATTTCAAAATATATTTATTTTAATATTTTTAATATCATTTATTTTATATTTCCATTAATTAAACTATAATTGAATTATTATTATGCAGGTCTGTAATTAAATTATTTTTCATCTAAAAAAAAAATTTATCTTGATTATGATAAATTTATTATATTTAAAGGGTTATTTATAATTTAATTTATTTTCTATATTAACATGTATTAAAAATGAAATACTAATTATAAAAACCTGAGTATGACATTTTGAACATATCTTTAAATAAAATATTATAAAAGTCATATTCATACCTAAGTGGGTTTAAAATGTTATAATTTTAGCCTATGGTTGATTTTGGTCGAAACCCACTTAACCAATGAAATTAGAACAAGTGCTAGGGTAATTTTATAATGTAATAATATTATTTTTAACTTCAATTTCCCGATTTAACCTTAATTATGGTAAAACAAATTTACTAGAGTAATTATTCATAATATAAAAAAATTGAAGTTGATTATATTATAATATAAATATAATACTTTTTACACCCTTGTATGTATGTTTTTCAAAATTCAATTCACAAAAGTGGCTAAATTATGTTTAATACTAATCGTAGAGTCGAAACGAGAAGGCAGGTAAGAGAAAAACATTCAACAGTTCAATAAGTTCTTATTCCTATTTCTATATAAAATTTATTCTAATGAACAAAATTATATTAATATATGTATAGTTGATCAATTTTTTACCTTAAAAATAAGTTTAAAATATAATAATTATTTAACTAAAAAGGCTGTTTTAATTAAAATGAAGTATCATTCACTATTCACCAAAGAATGAGACTTCTCATAAAATTAAAAATAATGTCACACTAAACTATTTTTAAATTATGCATTGAAAAATGGATTCTATTTTTAAAAATAATATTTTAAAAATTTTAAAAATTTATTTTTAAAATAGGTTTCCCATTAAAAAGCGATATAACTACCCTATTGAAGAATATAGTTTTTATGTGTAAAATCAGATTATTTTCTAATATAATTATCAATAAAAAACATAATATTAATGTTAAATTTATATATAATATACATAAATTTCATATTGTGTTTAATACTATTTCTAACCACTGTATAAATGGTGGGGTTAATAGAACATTGTGTGCTTGAACTCAGTGTTGCGTTCGACATAGGATATCAAAGAAATTATCTTTTACGTGTAACAGAAGACAACTAATTATTTCCAAAATTACAAGATATAGAGTATATTAAATTTATTTTAAAATAAAAACATTATAAATTCTTGGGGTGTTACATCACAACATCATCTATCAAAGATAAGTGGCATCTCCCTCATTCACCAAGTAAAAGTTCATTGATGCTAACTACTCAGACACCTCCCCCATTGATTGATTATGGGAGTTACTACTATTAGAATTGAACGAATCATTTCCCTATTCCAATGTATATAAAATATAAATTTCATAGTATTATAAGATGTACACAAAATTCCTTTGTCTCAAAATAAGATCTGATTGGGTAATTATATACCATACACACTTAGAGTATTTGTATACTATGGACCACTCACTAAAAAGGTAATGTCTCAATGTATTCAAGGTGAATACTATAGTTATGTTCTCAAAATAATGAGTTACATAATTCTTATAATGTGGTCTAGTTACTAATATCCATAAGCAATAACCGCCTATAATTTCTCTAACACACAACAAAACCAATATTTACATGTGTTATAGAACACCACAGACATAACTCTCTCTTCCAAAAAACATATAATTTGAGAAATAATAAATATTTATATAATATATTCAATATTTATCCATAATATCTTAGAAGAAAATCATGGTATGGCTATTTTAGATAAGATCAGTCATGGGAGCTAATATCCTAGAGACTTTTACCATGAACCACCATTAATAGCCTTCCAAATCAGGGACACTAAACACCTTAGACAATCCTCTATGTTTATCCTAGGAAATAACTACCTTGATCTTAACTATGTTAACAACTAATCTTCTATATTTGATGACATGAACAAATAAGTGGAACTTCCAAATCAAAAATTGACACTTAAATAGATTACTATACAACCAATTCCCCTAAATAAATTCCAAAACAATCCTCTGATGATCAGCATACTTGTTATCTAATTCCATGTGGGAGAGGATATAATAATGATTAAAATAAAAAACCCATTTAATATGTTCTGAAATATCCAATTTATAATGACCATTTACACTACAAGTTCATTTCTCAAACTAATGGGAAAAACCAAATTCTATGTTTGATAATTTCTTTTTACCATCTTGATGATAGCGATTAATGGACCTAAGGATGATCATTGAGACCCAATTATCTCCATTCAGTCGGTAAAATGGGTCATTGATCCTTGATAGAGGGCATTTGTTTATTGGAAATCACCTGATTCAGGTGACCATAGTTAAAAATCCTCAAGATCATGTTACTATTCTTGAAAAAAACACAAGATCTTCCAATGTGTACACATTGGATCTAATGAAAACATACTTCATATTGTCCTCTATCTGAGCCAAGTTAGGGACATCCAATAAACCTCCAAATATATTAGTGTTCACCTAGGTTTTAGATCATTTCATAAGTCTATATCCCAATAAGTGGGTTGTTTGGGATTGTCCTAGGGGAAGATATAAATTTAATACCTCATGACTAATAAAAGTTGTCCATATAATGTATCTGATGTACATACATCTGTGATTTTTTATTGATATAAAATCCAATTAATCATTCAATGGATAAGGAATGGTCATATAGAATAATAGTCCAACTCTCCCGTGAATTAATACCTTGATCTATCAACCCAATAAGACAACTCTTTTTCATCACATCCATCATTTATAGAATAGAATAAGGATAACCATTCATTGTACATGATAACATTTTGAGGATTAATCCCTTGCACAATGATGTCCTATAATAAGCTATCTCTGCTAAGTTTAAGCTCATATTACTTAGATATTTGGGTAAGCATGTGATCACAACAATTAAGAGTATCCATCAATACATTTCAGGATTGGGGATATAATGGGATTTCAAGCACCCAAAAAAGGTACAGAATAATAAAAGAATATATTACACTAGTATCAATATGTACATGTTTTCATCTATAGAACACATATATCATATCTCGACCATTTCTGGAATAGCTTGGTTGTAACCCTTTATCTTAAGCATCTGAACGTTTCCTAGGTAGCTAGCTCCCTAAACCTAGAATGGACTACATGGGTGTAGAAATTTTATGAGTGGATTGTAGCACAATCCAACTAAATCTCATTTTTGTATGCCATTGATTCTTGTACCTAAGACCCCTCCCTAAGGTCCACCCTAACATCCATGGGAAGTTCACTGATCATTCAACAACTTCTATTTCAGTGGTCGTTCTACTGATCGCTCAAACTATCCATTACTGGATGATGGATTGGGAAGTCCCGAGCTATATGAAAATTTCCTCAATAGGAATTGTAATTTGTAACTTTTGGTAGGATGGATACTCTTCGTTATACCACTGATTTTTGATCCTTAAGATTGGGACTATGCATAGAAACATAATGACCCTGATGCCTACATTTGTCCATCAATAACTATTTACCCTACTTTTGGAAAATCACCATAATATCCCACTACCTATTACCCCTCTTCCAAAAATACCTTAATCAGTAGATATATCTCTATGATTCTAGTGTTCATGGGGATTTAAATATGAACAAAAATTGATCCAATCTATCTATGGAGGCCTCAGTAAAACATCATTTCATGATAAAATATCTCAAAGATCACATCAAGATAATACCTCATGAGGATAATAAATCTTGATTCATAATCCAAAATAGACATTCTACCATACTTGAAGTTCAATATATGTTTTATGCAAACCATCCTAAATATAGATGTGTAATATCTCTTATTAAAGAGGTTATTGAACACTAACTATATAAGATCCACCTCACCATCAATCTATCTAATCAATGTACACTATTGAATCAATTTTATAGAGAGAAGATAAGATTACAGTGCCAAAATTCAATTAGAAGTTTTCTAAATCTAGAAGAACACATGAGTCACTTCTTTATGAAAAAACTACACTATCCAAGGGTTTGGATGGCCTCGAATCTAGGGTAGTCATTATTGTCGAAACTCAAGAAGCAACCTCAGTCTTAGGGATCCTAATCATGTCCCACTAGAATCATTCAATGATCAATATGTAGAGGAATTTCCATTTTCACAATGGGTGGAGGTACTTTTCAATACACTATGGGGAAAGTATTTTCTCCATACATTCTAGGTTATCGGAGTCTCAAGATCTAGTCCATGGATGGAATCCTCGTCACTCAAATATATGGTGACATGAATCTTAATCACTAACATAATCATGTCACGACTATACCTCAAGACCATAGATAGTTATCTGGTAGGATAATCCATGGACATTAAAAAACAAATGGGGATACAACTTAAGGAGACAAAAATTCAATAGTTGATTCCTTTATGTTGAATATACCATTTACGTGTTCCAAAAATTTGGAACCTTTGAACTCCAAGTCCATATGCAGGTTATTAGTGTCCTAGTGAATATATATGTCATCCTCTACAATAACACTTATTTATTTATCAGGAAATCCAAAAAATGACACACTGACACCATTACCCTATATTTCTAAACCAATCCTCACATTAAACCTTACTGTAAGCTACATCCCCTTGAAAAAATGCTCTAATACCACTATAATGGGATTAAACTCATAGAGACCCTTCCGAGGCTAGAACTAACCCATGTGTTCCACACCAATCCCTCCTACAATAATTCATGTGACTACCCCTGAGTGGTCATATCCCACAATATGGGATGCCTTAGCCTAATGTACATGTGCACAACCAAAAATATCCACATAGGGTATAACATAACTTGTAGGATAACAATACCTAATCAATATATATAATTTATGAGACCCTGTATTAATCATCCATAAGTTATGGAAAAGTGAAATGACAATATATAAAGAGGTAAAAATGCCTAATATCTCTTGAGTTAACCAACCTAATCATATGAAGGTTATGATTACTTTTTAATGCACAACTTCCTATACAGAACTCCACATATGTCAATTATCTCTAAGAAACACTGTGATACCATTCCATTGATACCATGTTTTCTAAGATCACCCAAAAAATCTATTTTTTCATAAAACATGATATATGATGGAAAAAATCGATGTAGTGATGATTACATATAGTTAGATGTGCACTAAAATATGTAGTTGAATAAATTTAAATTTTGTGCATGTTTATTAAAATAGACCATATTTACAATACATTTTATTTTATTATTTTAAATATTAATTTCAATAGAATAAAATCGTCAGAATCATAAGGGCTACTGTCTTTAGAAAATTAGATGCATAAATCATCATCTTAAACAAAAAAATCATTAATTCAAATCCTCATACTATGATTTCAAAATCATTTGTGCTAAAAATATGGTATAGGATAATTCAAAGATATATATATAAGAAATGGGTGATCTATAAATCCTATTGAGGGATCAATTCGAGTATGAAAGATATATATGAGACAAAAGGAATATCATGGTGACCTAATCATGACATGTGAAAGATTATATCATAAGATCATATAATTAATGGAATCTGGAAACAACATAAAACATTAAATAATAATCTTAAGTCAATTTTAACCACCAAGAAATTATAAAAATGTGCATTTGGATAACTTCCCATGCACTATTATTGTTATATCATTTGATAAAAATATTACCCAATTCCTTGGAATGTTATAAGGGAACACCCATATTTTGTCTAACATTGTGTGTTCCACATAGATCATATAACCTAAGAATGTATTTCTTCATTTAATTATCATGACTAAGGTGTGTGGGTATCATAAACAAAAATCTATAACTAGTGATGAGTAGTCATATATAAGTGAATACCCATTTATGAAAATATTTTTGGGTATTTACAATAGAATAGTAATAGCATTGTAAAATAAATAGAGAATTTATGGAATATATCAAGTATACGTAAATGATTATGGAATTTATTAGTTAAATTTGAAAGTAGTATCTGTTTATTTTTGAATAATTTTATAGTTACGGAATTTTTTGAAACACAAGATAACATAATCTATTTTTAGTCAAAAGTAAAATTACACAGGAAGTGCTTGGACAGAAAAGAGGATAGAGATAAACAATTTCCTTGAATGGTGACTTATTAAAGATTCATAGGATATCCTTATAACATTAGAAAGAACATAAAATGGATATTGAGAGAGAAAATTAGAGTATTTTTTTAGTCACATTAGAGTGATAAGGAATGGTAGAATGAGTCAGTATTTATACCAAGAGAGAGAGAGAGAAAGAGTTCTTTATTTATTTCTAAACATAGGCCTTGAACATTTAGATAATAAAAAATAAAAAACAATTAGTCCTCCAAATATTTTTATATGGTATTTGATATGGTGGGTTATTTTTTTATATTTTAATATCTTAGAGACTGAACATATTTAATTTATAATATTTTGGAGGAGGAATGGATATCGTTTCATAAATAATTGTTTTTAAAACCTTTATAATATACCTTAGGTATTGAAATATTCATTTTAGTTTTTAAAAAATAGTCTCATAACATTAAAGTAAATTATTTCAATTACTAATACATATTTTAGTTGAAAAATTCCTTTATAGATTTTATTACATCACCTTTAATTCATTATGATGTCATAATATCGAATTTATTTTTTACCAAAAGAATCGACTATCTTACAATATTATAAAGAAATCACCACTGAATAATTCCATTTTGTTGATCTCAAAATTGAATGTTATTTTATAAAAAGAATTTTATAAATATGATAAATTTTACTTTTAAATAAATATTCTTAATTATTTAAAAATACTAGTTTTTATTTGATATTTACCTATCTAACCATTATAAAAATTACTTGGGACCTCATATAATTGTATAATAATTTATATTTAGAAAAATTGTTTTAGAAGAAACTTTTAAAGAAATAAATTTTATTTCAAATTCATTAAAAAATAACAGTCTTTTTATAATTTTAATAATACATTTTCCAAAAATACAATTTTTTTTATTTGTATCCAAAAATATATTTATATTATTGTTCTTTTATTCGTGTGAATTTAAAATAATAACAAAAATGGGATCAAAGTAACCAATTTTTTATTTTTAATAAATAAATTTACACCTTTAAACAATTATGGGGAAGATACATATCCCCTTATTACACCATCATACGCATTAAGGATATGGTATGCGATGATAGTTCTTTCATGAGGTGGTTCGCAAAACATTTATTGGGAAATGACTTCTACATGATGGAACTTTTGTCATAATCAGTTTTGATCATGTCTTAGTTGTTTAATCTATACTTCAAATTGGTCAATGGAAAACTCTTCTGATTCCATCTCCCTTAGAAGCACTAATAAATGATCTTTATAATGGATAATCCAATTTTTTGAAGCCATCACTTTTTCCTCATACATCAATTATCTTTTATTATTTCCATAAATATATACTAATATTAATGATTACTTTATAAAAGTTACATTACCCATGGACATAATGATTAATAGTTACAATACCCTATGGTCATATTATGGATTTATTCTGTTATAATAATTATGTATTTTAATATTCATTAATTCGTGCATGCATCCTATATTTTACTATATTAATATATGTGATATATATTAATTTAGATGTGAAATTTCATTTATAATAGTTTGAGTAATTACATTCTACCCTCTTAGACCTTTCTTCTTCAAAATTTCATTTCATATCTTAAAATAGATGAGGTAACTTCTATTTCATTCCTTCTTCACATTAAAGTGTTTTCTCTTTATTTATATGGTTCCACCATATTAATCTTATATGGTGAGTTTTCATGCTTCATAGAACATTATTTCTTTGTTATAAGATCTTCCCATGTTGCTCCTCATATGAAGGATCATTCACCAATTGTACCAACTTTGGATTTAGTAAATGTTATGGATATAGTATGTACCTCTACAAGAGGATGCAAGGAACACATCATGTACTTGACATATATTTAGTGGGTGTTTTAGTTGATAAGGCATTACTCTAATGAGTTATTGAATCCCAATGGGTATAATTTATGAAGTAATTATCTTTCTATCTTCCCAAAATGCTCGAAATTCTTCAATGGTGACATGAAATGTAACCCCTTATCTATAATATGAAGCTCTAGTCCTCCTCGATGATTTATAACATAAAATGTTTATTATCTTTCTACATAATTCACATTTCACTGAATAGTTTGAATATTCACTATCATATCTTATAGATGAAAATGTCTTATAACCTTCATTTATCTATCTTCTTCCCAACATGATTGAGTTTTGAACAACATCCCATAAAGAGACAAATTAGGTAAATATTTAATGCTAGAATGGAAACTGTAATTATATAAGTAATCTACTATGTAAAAGTGTTGATCCTATTAAACATGGAAATTCATTAAACATGATCACAATATATCCTCCAATTTTTTAATGGTTCTTTCAGACTGACCATCAGTCTAAAGTGATAAGCAGTTCCAAGACTAATCTATGTATACAATAATTGCTGAAAATATCTGTATAACATTTAGGTAAACCTTATATATTATTCAAATAAAATGGAAAATGGTAATCCAAACAACCTTGCCACTTCCCTAATGTATATCCAGATGATTTGGTCAAGAGGTAAATCATATTTTCTTGGTATTGACATATGCTGACTTTGAAATGATATCAACTATACCGAAAATGGTGTTATGTCCTTTATATGTCATGGGGAGTCCTATGATTAAATCCACGATAATGTTTTACTATTTAAAAACTGGTATGGATATTGGTTACCTCAAAACATTAGACTTATCTCAATCTAACATTACTGGTTCACACACCAAGCATAGAGATTAAAATTCTAGACTCTCCCTCTTCTTGTTATTTCAAAAGAATGTTTACTTTATATCATTATACACCATTGTTCTACCTAGATGAATATCGAAGTTTGAACTATGTTCATAATCCAAATTCTCCCTCTTTAGTTCTGTTTTTTGTGGGATATGTATTAGTGTTCCAAAACATATAACTCTCTCTTTATCATAGTTTACCTTTGAAATATTCAATTCCATTCACTATATCTCAATATAATCTCTATGGGACTCTTCGATCTATATATATCTTGGTGGTTGATTTTTATTTTGAGAAAGTTTTGATGAAGTCCCTTCTTTTATGATCTTCATGTCTATTCATTTCATGTCAATGAATATAAGATTCATATCAATTCTCTTCATGGATAAGGTTGAAAGATCCTTTATTCTCAGAGTATCTATCACTTTATTCACGTTTATAGGATGGTAATACATTGAATAGTCATACTAATTGTTCAACTCTATAAACACTCATTGGATAATGTTGGTCCTTTTTTGTATATATATACCTGAGTATTGAATGACCTATTAATATATTACACTTATCTATATATAGATAATACTGCCAAATCACTAATGTAAAGATTTCTACAAAAAATCTTAGATCATCTGTTAGATAATTTTTCTCATCAATCATAAATTATTTATATATATAGGGTATTGATTTATCATTTTTATGAGTACAAAACCAAATAATTTCTTATATTCATCACTATAGATAAAAAACCCTTTTGTACTGGTGGGTAGTGTGAGTATATGTTTGATGATTATCCAATAGTTTAACTATTTGAGTCTCTCTTCAAATTCATCTATCTATAAAAACATTACTACATTTTACGTTAACTTATTTAGGCATTTTTAACATCATGATGATTTTCTTAGAAATCACTATGATCACCTGCCTATTTTTTAAAGTAAAGATATCTTATAAATGTTGGATTGGTCTATTATTAATCGTATTTTCATTAAAATGATCTATAAATATCCATTTTCTAGTGATAATATTCCCCTATAATGTGTTTTTCATCATCTAAAACTAACATTTACTATACTCCACATGTTAATTATCGTTTCTCAAATTCTTCACCATAGTAATAAAAATTTCCCTATCTACCTACTTACTTTTGTAGAAGATATGATTATAATCTATAAAAAGTTCCATTTTAATTGAATATATCAAAAAACTCTATTCATCAAGTCCATAAATATTTTATGTATAATTAGTGAGTCTCAAGGATATCACTATGAACACATAGTGTCAATACCTTGTTTAAAAATAATCATTAGAATATCCTCCCTCTTTACCTTTAATTGATAATATCCTGACTGAAGGTCCCTATTGAGATGTAAGGGGATATTTAAGATGATAGGTTTTGTAATTAATCTATAATAGGTTATACTTTTTATTTATATTGGTATTGTTGAGTGTATGCAAATCAATACAGAGATTCTTTAAGACATCCTTCTTCTAGAAAAGGGGACTGTTGAACCGCATGGTGAAGTAATTGGGCATAAAAAACCCTTATCCATATTTTATTTTAGTTATTTATTTTTCTATTCTAGTTTAATATTGGACATTTTATTTGGAGTATTTTTAAATTTAAATATATTTGGTTATAATTTTTATTGATAACTCAACCCCTCAATTAGGAAAATTACTAGAAAACTCTTTAAGGAAAACATAAACATATTTTAACATAAGGGGAATGTCATCAAGGATATCCATTTACTTATTCTTAATCATTTGGGAAAGATATGATAAATTATAGGTAAATAATATTATACTTGATATAAGAATTTCAAAGGATACCCATCCTCCTCCTTACATTTGTATAGAATCATAAGATAATTTAGAATATGCAGTAATTTCCTTCTCCTAGTAATTTATGCTGACTCAATAACATGAAAAATAATATATTCCAAACATATTATCAAATTGCACTAAGGTTAATATTACAAGGTTTTATGGTTTATTCATCGCAAAAATATTGATCGGGAGGTTTTATATTCTTGATATGAAATAATTTAACCATTTTGACACTGATAACTCGATCTCCATGTTTTGATGTGATGTTTGAATAGTTCTACTGAAATTTCATTATCAAAAATAATGTATCTGTCAGAGATTATATAATGGGTTTAAAGATCATAAATGGATAATCAATGAACCTTTCTATATTAGATTTTATTTCTTACAATTTAATTAATTAAAAATAATTTTATAGATGAGAATATTATAATTAAAAATCATATAAAATGGAAGACTATAAACATAGAATGAATAACTCATAAATGACCTATATATGATAAAATATGAATTTATAGGACTAAATATAGGTTATCCTTGGTTTTCTACTTATTACGTTATCTAATATATCATTATATTTAAACACTTATAGGTTTCTAAAGATCATATGAATTAATATAAGCATATCCTCTGGTGGTGTCTGGCCAGGCATGCGGTCTTATCCCCCCCCCCATCGTGCACTGAGTAGAGACCGAGTGGACACTCCACTAGACTCTTTAAAAGTGAATACCCCTTGGTGAATATGTGAAAAAATATTATTACATTACCAGTATCTTGAAATGGATATAGTATATATGAAACCATAGACTCTATAAATTTCTAAAACCATATGATCATTTCTTTAAAATATTCCATATGGGTATCACTAATATTTTCTAATCCCAATTCTAAAAAATAATTAACTATTCTCTATGATACAAACTATAACAAACCATAATTATAATAAATTTTTTTTGACATTAAAGATAAATATCCAAATATGAAAATCATGAGAATATAAAGGCCTTTTGTATTTAGATATTTTGATACATAAACCATCAACTTAAAAAACTTTCAATATTTCAAATCATCATAATTTACTCCTATAATCCATTTAGATCATAATAATATATAATCTAACCTTGGAAAATATATAAGAATTGGGTGATCTATAAATCCTATTAAGGGATCAATCAAAGTAGAAATGATAAATATGACACGTAACACCCCAACCCCAGTTACCCAGAGTCTGTGCATTATTACGTAACATTGGCATGATCACAAATATGAAGTCTCGAAAGACCAATCAGTTTAGTTGCGTTGAAACATGAGTTACATTCATAGGTTTTACATTACACAATAAAGTAAAAAAAACTGCAACAAAATATTATCTTCATATCTCCCCACACTATCCCTGCAGGTCATTTATAAAATAATTCTTCACATCTTGGAAAAATTAAACCATTGAAAGGGGTGAGCTCAGATGCTCAGTAAGGATAACAATATAGCGGAAACGTTCCTAAATAAACATAAACATTTAAGGTAATGTATAACTAAAACAAAATCCTTTTAAACTTGAACTTCAGCATAATATGGAAAAATAAAATGAAATATTTCCATTTACTTATTCACGTGGATATTCTACTAGTCGAATAATCACATGCAATATCAATAACCACTTTCATAATGATGGAATGCATAATGCCAGACTACCGTAACCACATAGTCAAGGCCTTATTCCAACACTACAAATAAGATTTTGTCAAGGCCTTGTTCCAAGACACTAGTTTGTTTCATAAGACCTACCAAAGCATCAAGGAGCTATAGCGGGCTCCACTCGTCACATACTATGTCCAATTAATTCCTTATATGAAATTTTTTAAACATATCATAAACCATAACATAATCGTATCACATAAAACATGCATAATGGAAACATAACATTTCCACATTTCAATCACAAGATATAAATAAAACACATTGATATGATAAAAAAAATTCAATACCAATATAAAAGAAAATTACAACTTGGTATTTATTTTTAATTTAAAAAAAAATTTATGGCTTGTAGAGGAATTCAAAACTCAAATAATGGTCATGGAGGTGGAGAAGTCATTGTCGCCACATACGTACGACAAAAAAACATTAATTTTTTTTGTTTAGTAAAATGCTTCCTATAAAAATATTCCTTTTGAATAAAAATAAAAGTCAAAGGGGTTTGTACACCGTATAAAAGAAAGTTGTGTATAAAGAAAAATATGCCTCAATGAAAGAAGATTGGGACGAAGTCCCTTACCTCATGTCCAACTTGACTCGATCGTTATTTAATCTCCTGAATAATAAACTAGAGTTAATATCTACTTTCATAAGAACCTTTTTCAAGTTCATTATCCTATTACCATGTTATGAAAATTATGTAGTCATTTAAGTAAATAACGGTCGTTTAGTCGATCTTTGGTACTTGAGTCAACAATAAACTTCTTATAGTTACAAGTTGTTTATGTGGCAGAATATCCATTATCTCCAGAATTATACTCATGATGTAGATATCATATATATCATATATATCCAGTATATACATGCATTTATAATATTACATAACATTTAGAGTTAAGAATTTAAATGCACCATTCATGGAGATGGTAAGCCGTACGTACGCATTAACGCTACTTTCATTTATATTTTGTATTTAATGGAATGAAATCATAATTATATAAAGTAATATTATAATTCCAATATAATATAATATATAATATCATTAACTCCATCCTTTATACGTCCCACATATGGCATTAACAATTCAAATCACTTTGAGGGGGCAGTAGTCCGCACTTCCTAAAATGAAATTATCGCATTTACCCATAATAGAAATCATAAAGGTAAGTAATAAATGAAAAATACAGAATCATATGGAAAACATAACCATATAATATATAATATATAAATATAGTGACATCATAATGGACACCATTTTGAGGTGTTAAAAGAAGTTTGGACAATCATCGTTTTGTGAGGCAGTAATTCGCCACCCATAGAAACAGTATGTTTATTAACCATTAGATGAAGGTGTGTGTAAGTGTAAATAAAATAATTCTCATAAAAACATCCTAGTATATTGAATATACTGGGGTTGTTACAAAATAAAGGGATAAAATTAGTTTAAGGGGTTGGAGAAGCAAAATAAAACAAAATAACATAAGAGAAGACATTACCTTAAAATCGGGTAACTCTTTTTGATTTGAGGCAAAGGATTCCATGGGAAGACTCCTGACCAATGTGAGGATTCTAGGAGTAAGAGAGGGAAGTTGAGAGAGTATTTGGGCAGAGTTTGGCCAAGACAAATGGCTTTTATGGTGTTAATAAGGTGGAAGAGGTGGGGGCCTTTTATAAGAGGAGAGGAGGGGCACTCTTGGAAAGTCAAGAAATGTTACTTTATTATATAATGATTTTCGGATTTTAAAGGACCAAAAATTATATATTTAGTGGATAAAGTTATAAGTGTTCTAAATCTACTCATACAATAGGTTTTTGACAACTTTATGTCTTAGATTTTAAATTATCTTTTCATTTTATATTAATCGTTAATTAATGAGGTAATCACTATATCATCATGGTGTCATAAATAAATTTATTTATTTAATTCCTAAAAATTATAAAACAATTTCCATGATGTAGGAAATTGTTTTATCTTTCTAGTAAATATTTATAGTCTAAATGTTAACATATATAACCCTAGTTAATAATTGGTTTAGTAAAACAACACATGTTTGTGACAATTTTATTTTTACTTTATATAAAAAGTTATTAATTTCATTTTCTTACCCAAGTGGCTCCATGGGGTCCCCAAGTTGACCCATGGATTTTATTGGTCGGCCATGACTCATCCAATAATGATAGGACAAGTTTAAAGGTAATTTAATATTATTATAACATTATATTTACCTTAAATTACACTAATTACCTTTAATCGTGATTAATAAAACATAAAAGTTACTATTCACCAAAAATTATTTTCATCCTATTGAACCAAATTTTACATCCCAATTACAACCATGTATGTCAGATTTTTGAAATTCAATTCATAGAAGCGGTAAAGTTTCATTTAAATGAAAAATCAGTTTTTTTAACTACCACTTAGTGGTTTCACTATTTATAAAAAAATGACATTTTTCAGAACAATACAAAAAATTAACCCTAAGCTATAATTGGTATTCTGAATTCAAAAATTATGTCTATTTTAAAAAATTACAAACATATAAATTTCATTATTTAATTTTATAATTAATTATCTTTGTCAAAACTAATAGCATGTTTTTAAGAAACAATATCAATCAAAAGATTGACAATTGTTTATGTCCAATTTCAATGTGAAATTAATTATAATGACCACCATTGGATAAAACGGTAAAATTATATTATAATTATAATTTATGACCAATCAATAGTATAATTTATCACTATATGTTATTTTTTTTAAAATGTTGTTTTTAAGTATTTTTCACAATTAATCAAAAATTTAAAGTTCTTGGAAAAATACCAAAAATTCAGCATATGCTAATTTCGATATTCCAAATCCAAAAATGAAGTCCATTCTGAAATATAAAATGTATATAATTTCAAAAAGTGGGTATAACTATTCATAACAACTACTTTTATTGGCCGTGGTGTGTTAGAACTCGAGGTTGCGTACAACACACGCTGCTCTATTATTCAAAGAGAAGCGTACCATGGAAGCATGGGGTGTTAAATTCTCCCCTCCTTCACATAATTTCATCCTCGAAATATCGAGAATATTAATACATAAAAAGACTTAGGTGGTTATTCATCATATGTTCCTCGGGTTCCCACATTTCCTCTTCCATTTTATAGTTCCTCCATAGAACTTTTACCAGACGAGTCATCCAGTTTCTCAGAACTTGTTCTCTCGTATCTAGAATCCTGAAAGGCTCTTCATAATAAGACAGATCAGATTCCAGTTCTAATTCCTCATAGGTGAGTAAATGCATTGGGTCAGGCATGTATTTTCTGAACAGTGATACGTGGAACACATCGTGAACTTTAGAGAGACTTGGAGGCATTGCCAAACGGTAAGCTACAACTCCAATTCGTTATAGAATTTTGAATGGTCCGATGTACCTGAGACTTAATTTTCCCTTCTTACCTAATCGTATAACTCCCTTCCATGGAGATACCTTCAAGAAAACTTGATCTCCTACCTGAAATTCAAAATCCTTCCTTCGGTTATCAACATAGTTCTTCTACATACTTTGAGCTGCTTTGATGTGGGTTTGGATTACCTTCACCTTTTCCATCATTTCTTCAACAAGTTTTGGGCCTATGAGTTTTCTTTCACCAACAAAATCCCAACAGGTTGGTGTGCGACACCTCTTTATGTATAACGCTTTATATAGTGCCTTCCGAATACTTGAATGGAATCTATTGTTATAGGAAAATTATACCAGAGGTAACTATTGATCCCAGATACCCTAAAAGTCAAGTGATAATGTTCTAAACATGTCTTCTAAGGTTTGAATAGTCCGTTCTGATTGTTCATCTGTTTGTGGGTGGTACGATGGGCTCAAACGAAGTTCAGTGTCCAAGGATTTCTGAAGAATTTTCCAGAATCTTAATGTAAAACATGGATCATGATCCGAAACAATCAATAGAGGAACTCCATGAAGTCTTACAACTTTGTTAATATATAGTCTTTCTAAATGTTCTAGTGGTAAATATTCTCTTATAGCAAGAAAATGTGGTGACTTGGTAAGACTATAAAAAATGAACCATATTTCATCATATCTTCTAGAGGTCTTTGTTAGTCCCATGACAAAGTCCAACGTAATATTATCCCATTCCCACTAAGGTATGGGAATAGGTTGTATAACTCCTCTAGGAAGTTGCCTCCCAGCTTTCACTTGTTGACAAACCATGCATCATGACACAAAATTAGCAATCTCCCTCTTCATGTTGTCCCACCAAAAATGTTCCTTCAAATCTCTATACAGCTTAGTGCTACCAGGGTGTATAGAGAAATTGTAACGATGAGCATCATCCAATAATTCCCTTTTTAGACCAGCTATATCGGGATCACAAAGTCTCTTCCCAAATTTCAAAATCCCATCTTTATACACAAAGTCACTCAATCTCCCATCTTTCATAGCTTTAATCTTCTTTTGAAATTCTTCATCATCGGTATGAGAACTCATAATCCTTTGTAGTAAAGATGGTTTGGAAACCATTTGAAAAAGAATTGATGTTTTAACTTCCATAGTTATTCCCATTTCCATCTTCACTAGATCCATGAAAATAGGATCCATTTCAATTCTCATATTGTTAAAAACTCCATGATATTTTCTACTCAAAGCATCTGACACCTTATTTTCCTTCCTCATGTGGTAGTGTATCGTGCAATCATAATCCTTGAGTAATTAATGCCATATCCTTTGCCTCATGTTGAGTTCTTTTTGTAAGAAAATATACTTTAAAATCTTGTAATTAGTATAAAACCATAGAGGTAGTGTCTCCATATCTTCCACGCAAGGATCACAGATGCTAACTCGAGATCATGAGTAGGATAGTTTTTCTCATGAAGTTTTCAACTGTTGTGATGCATAGGCAATAACACTATCATTTTCATGAGGACACAACCATGTCTTTTGTTTGATGCATCACTATAAATAACGAACCCATCCTTCTCCAATGGTAGTGTCAATATAAGAGCATTGACTAATATTATCTTTAGTTATTCGAAACATTCTTCACACTCTTTTTTCCAAACAAATTTAACCCCTTTATGTGTCATCTTTGTTAATGGGTTAGCCAATCAGGCAAGATTCTGGACAAAACATCGATAATAACCCGTTTAACCAACAAAACTGCGTTCCTCTGTTATACTTGTCGGTGATGGCCATTATTGGATCGCTCTTGTCTTAGAAGGATCAACCGAGATTCCATCCTTAGAGACAATATGGCCAAGAAAAAAAATCTCATGAAGCCATAATTCACACAATCTAAACTTCCCATATATTTCGTGTCTTCTAGGAGTCTTTAGAATAATGCGCAAGTGATTTTTATGATCTTCCTTGATTTTGAAGTATACCAAGATATCATCAATAAATACCACTAAGAATTCATCAACATATTCCATGAAAACACTATTCATTAGATCAATTAAAATAGAGGGTGCATTAGTCAGCCCAAAAGGTATTACTGTAAAGTCATAATGCTCGTGCCTAGTTTGAAATGCTGTCTTTGGAATGTCTTCCTTCTTCACACACAACTGATGATATCCAGTTCGAAGGACAATCTTTGAATTGTATTGATCTCCATGTAGTTGGTCAAATAAGTCATCAATGCGAGGTAGGGGATACTTGTTCATTATTGTTATAGCATTGATCTCCCTGTAGTCGATACATAACCTGATAGATGCATCTTTCTTTTTAATAAAAAGAACAGGGGGTCCCCATGGAAAAACACTAGGGTGAATAAATACCTTATTACTCAATTCCTCTAGTTGTTTCTTTAGTTCAACAAATTCCACAGTGGCCATTCTATATGGGGCCTTCGATATGGGGCTTGAAACATGCATTAGGTCAATAGAAAACTCAACTTCTCATTCTGGAGGATTCCCAGGGAAATCATCTAGAAACACATCAACATATTCTCTCACAATAGGTACATTATCTATTTGAACATTCCCTTCCTCACCCATAGTTATTTCATTCACTTCCTTCCCAATAAGTGAATTTATTCGAGCTACTGGGGGTGGATCTAGATAAGAATTAGGTGGTGACAATTCTGGTCTAAAGATAAGGTGTTCCTTATCATCATAAAAAAAACCGTAACCTCCTTATTCATACAATAAATATTCGCATCATGGTCCAAAATACAATCCACACCAAATATTAGGTAAAATTCAATCATGGGTACGATGATGAGATCAGAAGATAAAGAAAAATTATGTGCTCTAATGGGAACTGATTCAAAAAAATTTGTTTCAATGATATTTCCCTTAGGAGTTTTTACTGACACTCCCTTGTTAATTCAAATTGAAAATATCTAATTTTCTTAGCAAACTAGGAAGATATAAAACAATGCGATGATCCAGAATCAAATAATGCGTTTTCTAAACATGAGGAAACCATTTAACTACCCGCCACCACGTCTTTCAGAGCTTCTACCTCAGCAGTAGTTATAGAATAAGCTTGTCCTTTATCCATTAGCCTTTTCTGAGGTATGTTCCCTTAACGCTTAGGACATTCATTTTCATAATGTCCCATATCCCTGCAATTGTAGCATTGAACATCAGTAGCTTCTTTCTTCCCCTTAAAATCACGAGATTGGTGGCATTTTTCACCACACTTGTAATAGACTCTAATTCCTTTCATGAAAGTACTTAGGTGTTTCTTAACACATTTACTACAGGATAGATAATCAAATTTTCCATTCTTCCCCTTATTTCCATTTCCAGAGTGATCAGCAGATCTCTTCTTCTCTTGCTTTTCTTTAAAGGTGTAAGACATAGAGAATTTCTTTTTCATCTTAATAGCACATGAGAAAATGTCTTCGTATAATGAGAAGGATTGTGATACCAATGCTCGATGGAGAAATTGTTTTAACCCATCAATGAAATGATAAATATTAATCCTTGGGTTACGTATATAATCTGTAGAATACCTTTCTAACCTTGTAAAGTTGGCCTTATACTTTGCGAAATTCTCATCCTCCTTTTGTCTTAGACTCCGAAATTTCCTTTCCATATCTGCTCGATGGTCACGAGGAATGTATTTTTCTATGAAAAGATCTTTGAACTCCCTCCATTCCATATTTGATACTTTATAGTCTTCCTTTTTTTTTTGAATTAATGACCACCACTGATCATCATCTCCAGTGAGGCGGTAAACTTCCATGATAACCTTTTCCCTTTCACTACTCCCCAAGGCATGGAATATTTTCTATACGTAATTTATCCATTGCTCAACTACTTCGGGATTTGTACTCACATTGAATTTTGGTGGTTGTTGCCTCATGAAGCAGTCTAACATTGATCCTCCATGTTGCGGATCTGGGTACTCCATACGAGTAAGGTTTTTATTCATAAACTAAGTGAGTTTCCCAGTATGGTGATAAGTTGATCAGCACCAATTGTATCACCAGCTCCACTATAATTATCTTTAGCAGGAGGGAAATCCCTACATCGAGTGCCTGAATTCATATTGTTTCCATTATTTCCACTATGTTCCATTTCTAAACAATGGAAAAAACTATATCTGTTTATGAATCAGAATACATAATTCCATACTTGTAAAACACATAACATAAATTGAATAGTTTATGGATATAATCCATAATCATAAAAATGTTTTCATTGAAGAATTATATAATAATAAACCCTTCATAATGGTCTGTAATTAAAATGATAATTATCCTAAGCATATCCCCCGGGAGTGTCATAACCAAGAGTGCAGGAAGGCTTGTTGTCATGCACCAGTTTTCGTTCGAGTCTAGCTCAAAGAGGTGTTTTCAGGTTTTAACCCTAGGTACATCTGTGCCAGAGCCGCCTCTAACTGCTCATATCTAGAAAGGGATGTATTTCTTGGAAAACCCACAAAATATATACAATACCAAAATTCTAGGAAGTTCTTCTATACAAATATTCAATGTCAATCTTTGGGATATGTGCTCTAATCAGAGTTTTTCTAAATCCAGCTTTCAAGGTTATTAATGATATGCCTCTCATACCAACTGTAATGCCCCGACCCAAGTTACCCAGATTTGGTGCATTATTACGTTACATTGGAATGATCACAAATATCATGTCTCAAAAGACCGATTAGTTTATTATCCTTGAAACACTAGATACATTCATAAGTTTTACATGACATCATAAAATAAAACAAAACTACAACAACATCTTGTATTCATAACCCCCCATACTATCCCAGCAGGTCATTCATAAAATACTTCTTCACATCCTGGAAAAATTAAATCATTGAAAGGGGTGAGCTCATATGCTCAGTAAGGATAACAATATAGCGGAAACATTCATAAATAAACAGAAAAATTTAAGGCAATGTATAACTAAAACAAAAGCCTTTTAAACTTGAACTTCAGCATAATATGGAAAAAATAAAATGATATAATGCCATTTACATATTCACATGGATATTCTACTAGTCGAAAAATCACATGCAATATCAATAACCACTTTCATAATGAAGGAATGCATAATGCAAAAATATCATGACCACATTGTCAAGGCCTTGTGCCAACACTAAAAATACGATTTTGTCAAGGACTTGTACCAAGACACATGTTTGTCTCTTGAGACCTACCGATGCCTCAAGAAGCTATAGCGAGATCCACCCGTCACATACTAAGTCTAATTCATTCCTTATATGAAAAGGTTTAAACATATCATAAACCATAACATAATCATATCACATAAAACTTTCATAATTGAAACATAACATTTCCACATTTAAAAAAAAAAGATATCAATACAACACATTGATATGATAAAACCATTTTCAATACAAAAAAAACGAAAAGTAAAACTTGGTATTTATTTTTCATTTTAGAAACAAGTTATGGCTTGTAGAAGAAGCCAAAACTCAAATAATGGTTACGAAGGTAGAGAAGTCATTGTCGCCACATATGTACGACAAAAAAAATTCCTTTTTGTCAATTTGTAAAATGCTTCATATAAAAATATTCCTTTTGAATCAATGTAAGAGTCAAAGGGGTTAATACACCATATAAAAGAAAGTTGTGTATAAAACCAAATATGCCTCAATGAAAGGAGATTGAGACGAAGTCCCTTACCTCGTGTCTGACTTGACTCCGTCATTCTTTAATCTCAGGAATAATAACATAAAGTAAATCTCTACTTTATTAATAGTCTTTTTCAAGTTCATTAACGTATTACCATGTTATGAAAATTATGTAGTCATTTAAGTTAATAACGATCATTTAGTCGATCTTTGGTACTTGAGTAAACAATAAACATCTTATAGTTACAAGTTGTTTATGTGGTAGAATATCCATTATGTCCAAAATTATATTCATGATTTAGATATCATATATATCATATATATCCAGTATATACATGCATTTATAATAGTACAGAACATTTAGAGGTATGAAATGAAATTCACCATTCATGGAGATGGTAAGTTGTACGTACGCATGAACGCTACTTTCATTTCTATTTCATATTTAATGGAATGAAATCATAATGATATAAAGGTATATTATAATTCCAGTATAATATCATATATAATATCATTAACTTTATAATTTATACATCCAACATCTGGCATTAATGATTCAAATCACTTTGAGGGGGCGGTAGTCCGCACTTCCTAAAATGAAATTATCACGATTACCCATAATGGAAATCATAAACGTATGTCATAAATCAAAAATACAGAAGAATAAGGAACAAATAAATATAATATATATCATATACAAATATAGTGACATCTTAATGACCACCATGAGAGGTGTTAAAAGAATATTTAACAATCATCGTTTCGTGAGGCAGTAATTCACCACCCACAGAAACAGTATGTTCTTTAACCATTAGACGAAGGTGTGTGTAAGTGAAAATCAAATAGTTATAATAAAAACATACTAGTATATTTAGAATACTGGTTTTGTTACAAAATAAAGGAATAAAAAGAGTTTAATGGGTTGGAGATGCAAAATAAAACAAAGAACACAAGAGAAGACATTACCTTAAAATCAGGTAACTCTTTTTGATTTGAGCCAAAGGCTTCCTTGGGAAGACTTCTTCACAAAGTGAGGCTTATAGGAGTAACAGAGGTAATTTTAGAGAGTATTTGGGTTGATTGTGGCCGAGACAAATAGATTTTATGGTGTTAATAAGGTGGTAGAGGTGGGGGCCTTTTATAAGATGAGAGGAGGGGCACTCATGGAAAGTCAAGAAATGTTACTTATATTATATAATGAGTTTCATATTTTAAAGGTCCAAAAATTAAATATTTCGAGGATAAGGTGATACGGTTTCTAAATATACTCATCCAATAGGTTTTTTACACGTTTATGTCTTATATTTTACATTATCTTTTCATTTTATTTAAATCGTTAATTAATGAGGTAATCGCTGCATCATCATGGTGTCATAAATAAATTTATTTATTTAATGCCTATAAATTATAAACAAATTAACATGATGTAGTAAATATATTTATCTTTTCAATGAATATTTATAAGTGAAATGTTAACTTATATAACCCCATGTAATAATTGTTTTAGTAAAACAACACATGTTTGTGACAATTTTATTTTTGCTTTAAATAAAAAGATATTAATGTCTTTTTCTTACCCAAGTGGCTCCATGGGGTCACCAAGTTGACCCATGGATTTTCATGGTCGTCCATGACTCATAAAATAAGTGTAATACAAGTGTAAAGGTAATTTCATGTTATTATAACATTATATTTACCTTAAATTACACTAATTAACATTAATCGCGATTAATAAAACCTAAAAGTTACTATTCACCAAAAATTATTTTCATCCCATTGAACCATATTTTACTTCCTAATTATAACCATATATGTCGGATTTTTGAAATTCAATTTAGAGAAGTGGTAATGTTTCATTTAAAAGAAAAATTAGTTTTTTAACTACCACTTAGTGGTTTCACTATTCATAAAAAAATTGATGTTTTTCAGAACAATACCAAAACTTCACCCTAAGATATAATTGATATTCTGAATTCAAAAATGATTTCTATTTTACAAAACTACAAACATATATGTTTCATTAATTAATATTATAATTAATTTCTGTTGTCAAAACAAATAGCGTGTTTTTAAGAAACAATATCAATCAAAAGATTGACAATTGTTTAGGTCCAATTTCAATGTGAAATTAATTATAATGACCACCATTGGATAAAATGGTAATATTATATTCTAATTATACTTTAAAACCACTCAATAGTATAATTTATCACTATAAATTATTTTTATTAAAAAAAAATTTAAGTATTTTTCACTATTCATTGAAAATTAGAAGTTCTGGGAAAAATACCAAAAATTCAACATAGGCTAATTTCAATATTCTAAATCAAAAAATAAAGTCAATAATGAAATATAAAATTCATATAATTCCAAAAATAGGGTATTACTATTCATAATGGATACTTTTGTTTGTTGTGGTGTGTTAGAACATGAGGTTGCGTTCAACACACGCTGCTCTATTATTCAAAGATAAGGGTACCATGGAAGCTTGGGGTGTTACATGAGACCAAAGGAATATCATGATGACATAAAAAAAATATCTTGGAATCAAGAAAAGAAAAATATGATATCAAAAGAATGTTTCAACTGGAAATGGGGATGACCTTATTATGATTAAGGTTCAAACATTTCAATCAGTTTCTAACAGGTTTATTCGTAGAACCGGAAAAAACCAATGATTATATATCTATTTGGACATACGTTCCAAAGGTAGGTTCTCATTAGTTGTGGACCTATGAGGCTTATGAATTTTCATTGGTAGAGAGGATGGGCGGTCAGACTCATCACACCTTTTGGGGGGGAATTATTGTCTACTCTGGGACTCTCTTTATAGATTTGTGTTATGTTCGTAAATCCTTATTAAATTACCATTTTATGAAAATGATATTTCATTTAGATCTGACAATCAATGATAAATTTGTAGAAGATTTAGAGAATCTTTTATATGTATTTTAGGTTCTTCATCGATAGAGAATCATCTTTATTTTTTAGATATTCTTAGTCAATGGTATCCTTCAACACATTATGTAGAAATTTCTTGGTCATTGTGATAACCATACTGGTTTAAATCCATTCAGTGGGGCACATGATGTTTATTGTTGTTCAGAAGGACATAGATTATTTTAGAGTTGGTATCATACCCGCAGATGGGATACCTATGTATCCTTTTTTAGAAATGGAATCAAGACCCACGTTGTTTGAGTAAAAAAGTTTGGAGTTTTTGAATGGTTGATTGCCAAATGAAAATATTTCATAATTACTTTTACACTTTAATCTCAAGTGAGTCATTCTTGGTGTGAGAAATAAGAGGAATTAGTAAAACCAAATGATTGTTCCCTGAATGATGTAATCATAAGAAAAAATTTGGGGCTTATGTATGTATGAATGCCCAAGATAGATGATTATTGGGATTTAATTCAGGGAAGAAACCCAGGAACAAGATCCATAAAGGTATATGTGCTTTATGGAGATTTGGATACTTAAAATTGGACTTAATCTTGAGATGGATGCCCAAATTAGAGGGGACTTATTATTGGGTTTTATTCCTAAGAAGGAATCCCAGATCAACAGAAATAAAGACTGGGGATTACTCCTAAAGAGGTGGCCCAGTTTAAAAGAAATTATGACTGGGGCTTATTCTTGAGAAGGAGGCCTAGGTTAAATGAATTTGGAATTTGGGGCTTACTTCTAAGGAGGATTCCCAGATTTTTTAACATGGGGCTTACTCCAGAGGAGGATGCCCAAATTTTGGAAATTTGAGATTGGGGCTTACTCTTGAGGTGGATGTCCATATTAAGTAAAATTGGACTGGGCATTACTCCTAAAAACGACAACCAGGTTAGGAGGAAAATTATTACTGGGGATTACTCCTAAAGAGGATACACGTATTAAAGATCTTCTCATCTTAATGGATGATGTTGAATGAATGAAAACTCTAACATTAGTGACATATAGATATCTAAATCACTAGTTTTTGAGAGATGTTCCACAGAATTCCTTTCAGATATGGAATCCAATAATGGAACCATGCCATAATTGAATTTGAAGAGGGGTTTGAAGGCTAAATATTGAAAATGAGAGGTGGATTTGAAGAAACTATTTGAATTGAGAGGAGTTGCACCCAAAAAGTGGTAGGCACACAAGTCCTATTTGGGTGTGCATGTCCTGATCACGTAAGTATACTTGTGCGACACTTGTATACATGTGCGATGGCTAACCCATAGGGTAATACTTGGGAAAGTCTTGGCTCAAGCCCTTATTATTATCCCTAAAGGCTTCCAAAAGAGTGGCGCACTAGTTCTGTTGAATGGATTAGGTGGGGCACACGTGTCTTCATTTTCCCTAAATGTTTAAACACTTAGGCATGCAAGTGTTTATGAATTCTAACACTTAGGCCTTATTCCCCCTCTTTAGATCTTCCATTCTAGGTATGAAATTACCTTATAAGTGATCAGAAGACATCATGCAAAGACTAGGGCGCTGAGAGCTTAAATTTGACTTTTGGATTTTTTCTGTCCCCGAAATGGGGGGCCCAGAGTGGGTATTTATAGGCCATTGAAGACCTTCAGTGAAAATAAAGTTGGGAATGCACGTCACCAGTACGAAAAATATGTAGCGCATAAGTATACTTGCGGGACCATGATGAAACTTGTGCAACCCTTGTTTAAACATATCCTTGTTCAAGCCTTTGTCTATTATTGATGTTTCTTCAAAGGATTAATCTCTTTGTGCTAAGGTATTCCCCTTTTTCAATCATTAGAATCTATGACAGAATGGAGCGTCAACATAATTCCCCTCTCACAGTTGGATCGGAAATGAAGGAGGGTTTGACTCTGAGGTAAAGGGGAAAACCCAAGGAACGACAGTGCACATGTTTCAAGCGTGCAGGTAGCGGCACGCAGGTGAGAGCCGCGCAAGGTACGTTGTGATGGGTGTTGCCTTTTCCTATAAATATTCGGTCATTATCAGACAAAGCACCTGGGTCTCAAAGCTTCCCACTCTCGCCACGCAAGTTTCCCTCATCGCGCAGGTTTACTCAGCTTTTCACTCGTCCACGTAGGTGCTGCTGTCTGCGGTATACTATTTCGTAGTGTCGTGATTCTGTAGAGGTAGTTTGACTTGCGTGGTGATACCTGTGCACCCAAAAATGTGCAACATAAATACACTTGTGCGCCAACATTGGACTTGCTCTCCTTAATTCTTTAGCCATTTTTTCACTTTTCCTTCAAAAATTTTATGAAAAATCGACCTACATAAGAGTTAATTATTCGACCTTTGCGCATATTAAATGGATCCATGAAGAATTTGAATAGATAATGAGCTGGCTAGAAAGAATATTGGTGACATGATGAGCATCGCTGGCCATGAATATTAGAATATTTGTGACAAAACTCTCCCATATTTGGCTAAGTACTTGAATAAATATCATCATAATTTTCCATAGAGCATCTATCTACCTCTGTATGTCCATGGAAATCTACAAGAAGTCAACGTTCCAGATCCAAATTACTATCTATCTGAGATGCACCCACACTACTACTCCCCTAGTTTGTTTATGCTGGGCATTAAGAGCAGCAAAAATGGTTTGAACGTCCAAATCATTCCTCCATGCCATTTCCTTGTAGATATGAAAATGGAAAACCAATGGGATGAAATGTTTTCCACTTCTTGTTGGTGGAGAAAAGAATATCATGGCATTAGAACAATATCTGAAAAGAGTACTCTCTCCAAATGGATCTTTACTTCCAATTCTCCATTCTAAAATCCATGTATTCATCTCTCAATTCTCTTGGACAGAAACCGAGTCATTGCTTTATCAGCAGAAAATTTTCTCAAACCGCACTCAAGAACATTCCCGTACAATTGTTTGAAGAAGAGCAGATATCACTGTGCCTCTTATTGTATCCAGTTGAATAAATGAATTCCATGTGTCTTCTGATGAAGCATGGGATGTCGTAAGTCAAATGAAGTGTTATGTTGAAAGATTCTTGTAATTCTTGAAAAATAGAAGAGAATCCATTCTGTGGATGTCGTTCTAACTCTTGTGCATCAATGAAAAACACCTTCATCTTCAATCATTTGTACCTGCATCCTTTTGAAACATGCTTTAACTTTTTACCAAAGCCAATGTGCCTAGTAAGCATAGTTTGATTTTTTTATAGTGTGATAAATATAACCCCACAAACATTGAGTCTATTTATTGCTCAATATTACCTAAATCATACAAAATGTATGTTTAATGAGTTGGGACATGACATTTTTTCAGAGTTCCCATGCCTTTTGTCGGCAGTTTAAATTCATGCACGTCGGACATAAAAAAGGCTAATGTTTAAGGTCGAAATAGCTTTGACTGAATGGATTTAAATTAACTCAATTCCTTGATAATTTATCTGAAAACATATTACCATATTCAAGTATGGGTGAAAAATGTAAACCATGACTAAAAAAATTTTGAATCTGAGGAATGATATGAAAAAGGGCTAAAAGGAATTAGAAGAAGTATTTCCCAAGAAGGAAGTTACCACTATTTAACATACCCGTTAGGGGGTAGAATTATGTAGGTCCACTTAAGGTCATTGGCTGCATAGTTAAATAATAGAATCTTTTGGCTGATAGGTCCGTTACATAGACTACTTATGCAAGGCCGCCTAAGGGCACGCATTGCATAGTCAGGAAAAAGAACACTCATAAATTTTACTTTTCTATTGCTAAAAAATGCCAGTGAATGTTTATGGAGAATCAAATTTTCTAAATCACATAGTCTGCTGTATGGAGAGATGTACTTGAATATGGAGAGGATATTTCCAATCAAGATTCTCTAATAATTAGATTAATGTCACTCCTGTGAAGGTCTAACCCAAATGTAGGGAAGGGAAATATAAACCATAGACTTGAATAATTTCATATCATGAAAAAGTGTATGAGAAGAATATTCTATGGATGGATATTTTTTGAAGATCCTTACATATTGTCGTTAATAAAAATAAGGACAAAAGAGGTTTTCCTCCCAAGAATGAAGATATCCCTATTTGACAAACCCGTTAGGGGGGTGAATAATGCAGGGCTGCTTAAAGGCATTGGATGCATAGAAAAATAATAGTATTTTCGGCTGACAAGTCTGTTATGTAGAGTACTTATGCAAGGCCACCTAAGGGAACATGCTGAATAGTCAGGAAAAAGAACTCTCGGGTATCAGTCATTTTGTGACACAAATTCAAGAAAATGGTTATGGAGATCTGGAAGTATTTAAGGTTAGGATTATGACACATAAAAATGGGTATTGTCCAATGCATGAAAGAGATACATGGAACAATTCTGACCATAATCATGTTGAGGTTGGGTCCTGAATTGAGGTTTTGGACTTCACAACGCATCCCATAAGGATGGGAATCAATCCATCGTAGTTCTTGAAATACATTTTAATGTCATGTGGGACGATAGTGTAGGAGATCATAGTTTAGGTTCATATAGCTCGGACCATAATAAGGTATAATCATTGAGTGTTTTATAAACCTGATGTGAATGAAGACCAAGGTTTTCATACCACATTCATGATTTCACAGGGGGGACTTTTCAGCTAAGGGACTGAATGTGGAATTTGGGGTTAGGCCCAAAGACATGGGACTAGATTCGACGGATGCTCGAATGTTCCTACGTATCACATAAGGATGGGAATCAAGACGCACATAGTTTATGAAATACCCCTTGTTCATATTTCGTTCATACAAGTGAAGGGTGAAAGGGGACTTTAGTGCAATGTTGGTTTGACCGAAGATTAAAGGTTCGGGCATTTCCATGTATAAACATAGTCTTTAGAATATAACTTTACTGGAGATCAATGTAAATAATGATTCCCTCTCAGGTGAGAGTTTCAATGAATGTTGTAGTTTATTGTCATACAAGACATAAAGTGTGAATAGTTTAATGTCATATATCAAGGATGATGGTGAACCAATTTAAAAAATATTACTTCTGGTGGCAGCTTCATGAATCAACATCGTATGAGATGGAAGTGAACCGATGTGAAAATATTGTTTTTGGGCTTGAACTTCAGGAGGTTGCATACGTACCCAGCCTAGAAGGCAAGGATCAAATTCCATGTAGTTTGATTTAATAATGAATTAGTGATGAAGTTGTTCTTGAAAAAATCAACCTAAAAATGGTGTTGGGACTTATGCATGGTTAGCATCCCAGAGATGGTGTTATGGTTGAATTTTACTCTATGATCATTTGAGTCATACTCATTGTGAGAAAAAAAGAGGTAGCAATAACCCCAACGATGCACAGTTTAACATCATGTTGGACAAATAAGGGACTGTGCAGTTTAATGTCATGTAGTAAGGACTTTGGGAGACTATGTAGTTTAATGTCATGTAGTGAGGACAAAAGAGGGGCTATATAGTTTAACGTCATATAGCATGGACGAGTGATGCACAGTTTAGCGTCATGTATCTAGGACAATATAGTTTTAACATCATGTTGGATGAATAAGGGGAATATAGTTTAATGTCATGTTGGATGAAGAGTGTTGTACAGTTTAGCATCATGTATCTAGGACGTATGGCTATGCAGTTTAATGTCTGGATTTGAGGAAATAGGGACACAATTTAACGTCATGTTGGATGTATTAGGGACTTTTTCAAAGTTTAACATCATGTGGGATGAAGAGGTGAACAGTTTAACATCTTATAGCTAAGACGACTCAGTTTAACGTCATGTTGGACGTTAAGGTGCATAGTTTAATGTTGTATACCTAGGAAGACACAACTTAACATCATGTTGGACATAAGGGTGTTGTACAGTTTAGCATCATGTAGCTAAGATGTATGGATATGTAGTTTAATGTCTTGCAGTGAGGCTAATGGGGACACAGTTTAACATCATTTTGGACGTATTGGGGAATTTTTCACAGTTTAACGTCATGTGGGATGAAGAGGTGAACAGTTTAACATTGTACAGCTAGGACGACAGAGTTTAACATCATGTTGGACGTAGATGTGAATGGTTTAATGTCATATATCTAGGACGAAACAGTTTAATGTCATGTTGGACATAAGGGTGTTGTACAGTTTAGAGTCATGTAGCTAGGACATAAGAAGTGCAATACAGTTTAACATCATGTTGGATGATGGCACAGTTTAACGTCAAGTTAGGCATAAAGAGGAAAATACAGTTTAACGTCATGTTGGACGATACAGTTTAAATTCATGTTGGATGACACATTTTAATGTCATGTTGGACGACATAGTTTAACGTCATGTTGGACAACACAGTTTAGCGTCATGTTGGACGTTGGGGTGATGTACAATTTAGCATCATGTAGCTAGGACGTAAGAGGGAAAATACAGTTTAACTTCATGTTGGACAATGGCACAATTTAACGTCATGTTGGATGAAGAGTATTTTCTATACAAAAAATACTTCTTCAAGAACCTATCATTGGTTTGAGTAGTGATGAGTTCTCCATCCATTGAGATTAAAGAATAAGCTCCATTGGAGTAGACCGTATGTATTGAGTAAGGTCCTTCACATTTTGGCTCATGTTTTGGAGTTTTCTTTCTTGGTATCATTGGAGTTTAGAGAACCAATACCAATTATCCTTGAATAAATGAATGAAGATGAATATTTTTGTTGAAAGCTCATGCTATTCGATTCTGATAGGCTTCCCAGTGGTGCAGGGTGCACAATCAATTTTCATCTAATCGTTCCAATTCATCCAATCACTTTTGAGATTTTTTATCTTTAGATGACTAATCGCAAATGGCTACTCTGAGCGAGGGTAATTGAACCTCAATGGGCAATACTTCTTCTGTTCTATAAACCAACGAATATGGAGTGGACCGCATTGCAGTGAGGGTGGTGGTATGATAAGCCCATAAAGCATGAAATAATTTATCAGGCCCTGATTTCGTATCTTTATCAACCGTCTTTTGTAGTATGTTTGAAAGAGTCTTGTTGAAGGCTTCTATTTTTTCATTGGCTGCTGCATCATACCAAGATGAATGATTGGATTTGATGTAGTATTCTTGATACAACATCCTTACCTCGGATGAACAGAAGGTGGTGCCATTGTCCGTTAATATGGTATGCGGGACACCAAATATGACAATGATGTTAAACATGATGATGCTAACAATGATTTTAGAACTAACGTCTTTGAGAGGTATTGACTCTTCCAATTTGGAAAACAAGTCAGTAGTAGTAAGAATATACATAAACTGTTTGGATGTAGCCGAATGGTAAGGTCCTACTACATCCATTCCCGATGTGGAAAATGGCAATGAGTATTTAGCTGTATGAAGCTACTCTGAGGGTTGATGAATGAAGATAGAATGTACATGGAAAGAATGACACTTCTTGGTTAAATAAATAAAATGTTGCATCAATGATGGCCAAAAGTATCCAAGCCTTCAAATTCGATCAGATAGTCTATGTCCAGACTGGTGGGCACCATAGACATCTGCATGTACATCATTTATGACAGCCATTGTCTCTTCACCATCAATGCATTTGAAGAGAATTCCATCAAAACCACTTTTGTAGAGAATTTTTTCTAGGTGATCAGGGCTATCATAAAGAGTAAAATTATCCACATGCCGCCAGACTTGTTCTTTCCTGGCTCTATCAAGTGGGAGTGTTCCATTTTGAAGTTATTCCCTAATAGGTGTCATCCATCCTTTAGTATGACCATATGGTTCAGAAATGTGACCAATTTCATTGATTTCCTCTATTCTGGTTTGAACATAAGGTGAAATTGTACGACATTGGGTAATAATGATGATTGTCTCATCCCGATTTGGATCTTCCAGAGCTGTGGCTATATTAGCCAGTGCATCATCTTGGGCATTTTGTGATCATGGGACATAAGAAAATGTCAGTTCTAAAGGAAATTTCACCATTAACTCTATGATGTAATCATACAAAGGGATTAACTCTTATTTTATGAGGGCATAATCCACATTGAATTGTTTGATTACCAGGTATAAATCCCCTTTCACCATTAAGTGATTCACTTGTGCCTGAAGTGACAACTCCATTCCAATGATGAGAGCTTGGTATTCTGCTTCATTATTTGTATCGCCTTCCCCTAATAAGAAATAATAGGGTAGCACTTCCTTTTCTAGAGAAATGTGCACAATTCCAAACCCAATTTTGTTGAATTTAGGATATTCCATTTTATTCCCTATTGGACTTATTGAAGCACCATCAAAGTACATTTCCCATGTTTGAAGATTATCTTGAATAGATAAGACCTCCTAAATGGGAAGTTCAATATATAAAGATTTATCTTCTATTGAAGGATTTTTAGAAAGGAAATCATCAAGATATTGTCCCTTTATTGCCTTTTGAGACACATACTAAATATCAAATTGCTGCAAAATAACTTCCCACCTTTCCAGACTTCCTGTATGCATTGGACGACTAAGAATAAATTTGAGTCGATTATTTCAAGATACCAATTGGACCTCATGATGTTGTAGGTAGTGTATCAACTTCTGAACTGCAAATATTAATTCTAGGAAGCACTTTTCAATACATGAATATCGAGTTTTTTCTTCAAGCATTGTTTGAATGAGATAGTAAAGGCTGTTTTCTTTCCCAGCATCATTCTTCTTGGCAAGGAACACACCAAATGATCTCTCTAAAGATTTCACATAAATAATAAGCGATCTTTCTTCAATTGTTTGAATTAATACCGGTGGACTCAAGAGATACATCTTGAGAATATTTAATGCCTCTTGAAATTCTTCTGTCCACTGGTAACTAACCCCCTTCTTCATCAATTTGGTGAATGGTAAACATTTGCATGCCAAATTGGCGATGAAACGCTGAATATAGTCCAAGTGTCCTTGAATTACTATCAATTATTTCAAATTTCGAGGAGGTGACATACTAAGGATGGACATTGTCTTCTCAGGATCGACTTCAATACCACGATGGTGTACTTCAAGTCCAAGAAATTTTCCTGAGGTTACCCCAGAAGCACATTTCATGGGGTTGATATTCAAATTGTGTTGTCGAAGTTTGTGTAATATGAATTCCAAATTAGCCAAGTGATTAGTTCTTTTCCTGGATTTAACCACCAAATCGTCCACATAACATTCAAAAAATATCACTAAATAGGGTTTGAAGATACGATGCATGGCACACTAATATGTTGCGCTTCCATTATTCGGGCCAAAGGGCATTACCCGATAGCAAAACACACCCTAAGGGGCTCTGAATGCTGTATATTTTTCAACTTCTAGAGCTATTTAGAATTTATTATACCTTTAATATCCATCCATGAAGGAAAGTGCTTAATATCTAGATGTTTCATCAATTAATAGTTCAGTGATCAGAACTGGAAAATCATCCTTGGGATAAGGCGTATTAAGATCTCTGAAATCAATGAAAACTCTAATTTGTCCATTATTCTTTTTCACAGGGACAATATTATCCGACCATTTGGGATATTGAATATCTCTGATGAAGTTAGCATTGATAAGATTATCCACATTAACTTCAATTTTGGAAGTATAGGTTTGGTGCGTTCTTCTTATGGTTTTTTTGATTACTCAATGTTCTTCTGGAAAACCCAAACGATGATTAGCGACATCAGGATCATGCCCAGGATTTTCTATATAATTAAAAGCAAATATATCTTGATTTTACTTTAAAAATGAAATATAAATTTCTTTCTCTTCAAGAGTCATAGATGCACTAATTAAAGTGGGGTGTGGATCTTCTTTTGTACCATGATTTATTTCTCTGAGTTCATTCACAGTGCTAGAGATACCCTCTTCAAAAGCTTACGGAGGATCCCTGAGATCTTCCTCTTCTTCTTCAACACGTGTTATCTCCTTTGTTTCTACTTCCTTAGTAGATGATGAAGCAAAATTTCCATGATATAGAGAGATGATAAAATTTGAACATCATGAGGAAGAATCTTCCATTTATGACCCAATTAATGATGAAGGGTCTTCCTTGCATAATAAAGAGGGTATGATGGATTGAGAATCGATATCATCATTCACCTCTGACATTGCTATAAATTCTTCTGGCCTGGTTGGAGAAGTATAGAGTTGCGGGATTTCAGCGGATTAAGTGATGACATCTCTAATTGAGCTTTAATCATTGCTTGGAGAATCACCAATATCTCCCATGTTGTCTGGCTTGATTCCCGTAATTGACATTATGTATGTTTCCATAAGAGTATTTTGATTTGGGTCTATCCTATCAATTTGACTGATAGGCAACACATAATGTGTATTCACATGTATGAATGGGTTTACTGGAATATTTTCCAAACCATATGGAGAATTAACTTTGGTAACCTCCCTTGTTGTGGATTTCTCCTTTTCCTCTATGTGATAGAATTCCGCCTCAATGTATTGAGATTCACATGTTTTTAATGGGGCCTTATCATCATTCAATGTCCCAATTTGACCATTGAAACAATATTTGAGACATTGATGGTATGTTGAAGGGATAGCTACATCTTGATGTAGCCAAGGTCTTCCAAGAAAAATATTTAAGGTTGTGTCTTGTCAAACAACCATGAAATCTGAATTGGATACAAGATCACCAACTGAGTTCTGAGTGTGATCTCGCCCAGCGGTTCTTGTTCATTTTTATCATATCCTTGCAACATCAATGTAGAAGAAGATAAATCATTTTTAGTGAGGCCCAATCGACAAAGTGTATGAATGGGGATGAGGTTGAATCCTGAACCATTATCAATGAATGATCGTCAGATGTCCACATCATTGACCTTTCCAGATAAGTACAGCAGTTTAATATGTCCATGCACGACGTCATCTTCATCTTCATCTGTAATAGATATTATTGGATGGCATTCTGCAGGATCATTATCTACATGGTAGAATTCATCTAAAACAATTTCAGTTGCGAATTTATGAGGACATGACAAAGACTCAATGAGTGACTCTTGAAGATCCTATGATAAATTCAAGGTATCTAGAATTGATAACTTGGCCAGTACATGGGCCAAATGTTTCAAGACATCATATTTTTGATCCAAAGGTCTGTGTTTCCCAACAATAACATGTGGTTTCACAGGTTCCTTAGAAGTTGATGCTTTGGAAGTAGTTTCTTCTTATATCAGGGCTAGAGTTGGAAATACTCTTGGATTTGGAAGATTAGACCGACTAGGCCTATTTTCTTGCTGATAGGAAGATGTTTTAACCTCTAATAGACCCTTTGAAATAATAGTTCCAGGATTGAATCTTCCATGCATGGAAGAACTGTCTTGTTCCTATTGAGCCCGCTGAAGGACTCTACCATGTGTTTCTACTACATACACAGTTCTAGCACGGGTAGAATTGGAATAGTGGTTTCTAGGATATCCAAATCTTCCTCTATATCCTAGACCTCTGGAACTTCCTCTAATTCCTCTATTTGATACAGGTAACTCAGGCACATCGAGATCGAATCCGTGACTAGCACAAGGATATGTTAAGTGAATCATGTTAACAGAACCAAAGATCAACTCTTCATCTGATAAAGACTCTATCGGACTAGCCAAATTATGTTATGCTATTTGGTAGGGCGGTGCCTGTGGCTCTGAAGTAGATGGAAAAAATCTACTAGAGTCAAAGGCAACTTGGTTTTTGAAATGATCTCATATTCTTATTATTGTTCCTCTTTCTTTGAATTATGTCGTTTCATTGAGGATTTTCCCACTGATGAAGGAGGTTTTATTGTGGCATTCCTAGCAGAAGATACAATTGGTCTCTCCAATTGAGTTTGTAATATGGAATGAGTTCAATCGATCATTTTTCGGACCATACAATCATCTTATTTCTGCACATTTTTGCTTTAGACTTCTTTCCTCTTGCTTTCTTCCTCTGTATTTTTAGCATTAACACATGCTACATGTGCTTAGTAGTCTCTACTTTTCCCATTCTCCTTCCTGAAGCTGATGGAATTACACGAGTTTTATACTTAGTCTTTTTAAGAGAGTCTTCAATCTACTGACCAATCAAAGTAAGGTCTCGAAACCCTCCTGTGTATTTCTCAGGGATCAATGGTGTGCGTAATTCATCACGCAAATTTGCCACACAGATTGTCAATAAGTCTTTTTGAGGGAGTACTAAGCTTAGGGAATATGTTAATCCCTTCCAGTGAGCAATGAAATCTGAAACTCTTTCATTCTACTTTTGCTTACAATTTTTAAGATCAAAAACTATTGTCTTTGGAGATGTTGAGATGAATTGAAGAAGGAATCATTGACATAGATCCTACCTCTCGGTAATTGACTCGGATTGCAAGATTATATTCTAGACAAAACCAGGTCATTGTAATGACTGTACAAAAAACCTGAGCTTAACTACTTCTTTTTGCTGAGGGGTTCTCATCATAGGATCACATAGAGAAACAAAATGTGTTAAGTGTTTCTTTGGGTCTCCCTAACCATTAAAGATTGGGAATGTGGTACTTGAAAAATTTGATGGGTGAGGAATTGAATCAACCAATTCAGGGTAAGCTCTCATTTCTGGTTAAATTTGTGCATGATTTCCCTCCATAGATTCTAACCATGATGTTAATGACTCAATGGTAGTTATTAACTTTTAAGAAACATACGGTTGAGCTTGCACATGAGCAGGTGCAATAACTGGAGCATGGACAGGTGTGGTGGTTGGTACTACAACTGATGGTAGCACCACTAATTGTTGTTGCGCATGACCCATAGGGCTAGACCTATGATGGTGTACTGGTAAAGGAGGATACTCTTGATCCATCTCAGTAAATGCAACAAATTCCCATGGATGACTGACTCCAGCATGCTTAGGAGGAAGAGTACCTTGTAGTAGTTCTGCATTCAACCACCTTAATTCCTTAATTTCTTCCTCCTGTTGTAAAAAACATTGGTCTAGTGAGAGTGATTGGCCTTCTTCATAGGGAGGGTGTATTTTAAACTTATTCTTTCCATTCCTCTTTTTGGATTCCATTCGTAGTGGCGGATGTTGGTTACTTGAAAGAATACCTAGATTCTGGGTAAGCCTTTGGTTTCATGTACACACACCTTCTTCATTTTCCCTTGTGTGCATAGCCTCTTGGGTAGGAACTTATTCATCTGATCCATTTGAGTGAGACTCATGGATTCGAGGATTAGCAACAACGACATTGATTCCATTTATTGATGCATAACGCATTTCATCCCTTCTATCGGCATTTCTACGATATTGACTTTTTCCATGTCCCTGATGAGACATTGAGTTCCATTGAGTTGATCCCTTAGAAACTTCTTGAAGAACATTAACTTGGAAGGAATCTCATGATAATTCGACTCTTCAACCCTCTTGTGACTTCTTCCCTAATCGAGAGAAGACTGGCTTTCTATGAGGAAGATATTGAGGATTTGAAAATGTTCTCAATCCTATAGACTAGGGCTATTCCTGTTGTTCCTACACAAATCCTCGAATCCTATTTGTTGATTCCGAGGGTTGGGATAAAAGATTCCCAAATATGGAAGGTGGGGTGGTTCTTGAGCTGCTACATATGAGACTTTATTAAAATCTCTCCAGATCTTTCGGACTTTAGTCCGGAAATTGGCTGGATGCATCAACCTACACCCACTCAAATCACCTTGCTCAAAATACTGTTGGATGATTTCTGACACATTTATCACTTGATGATGTGTACGCTCTAAATTAGAATCATGTTTGATATTCTCATTTTCCTTATGCAAGAGTAATTTGAAAAAATTTTTCTCTGCATGCCTGACTTTGAGAAGAACTTGTTGAGGCATGTTCCTGAGCAAGCCTTTGATTATGCACAAAATCAGCTAGATGTGGCCAGTTCTGGGAAATAACTTTGGATGAGACCACCTTTGGTTTACTAGAGAGTACAGTGAAATATAGTGCTCCATGAACACCCTATCCCCTGATATGAATATCATATGGGGAATTGGCGATTAATTAGGGAAACCTTTTTAGTGCACCATGGCATGAATGCTGAAGGGCCCTCTACATTTTTTCAGCCTTTGGATAACAGGAAACTGAGAGATATTCCAAATAAATTTGGCGTTGTAACCCTTATATTATCTTGACATGATTTTCAAATTCATCAAAAGATAATATTTTATCTTTCAAGTGACAATGATTTTTACACATGTTGAGACGAATATCGTGAATAAAATCTTCTGTCAACATTTCTGGAATGTGATATTGAGAGTCAGCCAAAGGCCAAAACATGACTGGTACTTCACCTTTCGCCATTTGTTTTCTAATATTCGTCACTTAATATTTATCATTCGATGAAGATTATTCAACATGATTAGACCAGAGATGGTTCTTCTTTGTTGC
The DNA here is from genome assembly GCA_963277665.1 of Viscum album. NCBI lineage: Eukaryota > Viridiplantae > Streptophyta > Magnoliopsida > Santalales > Viscaceae > Viscum > Viscum album. Next base: position 52,399,421 of record OY728140.1, on the reverse strand, counting down.
TTCATCTGATTCAACAAGATTGGTAGAGAATTAATTTATCAAACTAGAAGATGAATGACCCATGGGTGGTTCAGAGAAGGACCTACACCCTGGGATATCTTCTGACTGAGAAAGTATATCACCTACTAGAGGTAAAGAATTAGACATGACTGGATTCACATTTGGAAGTACATCAAGATAAAAGGGCTTTCTCATTACTGCATTTTCTTTTAAAGAATTTTTTCAGACAATGCAAATTACTTCTACAGAGAGGACTTTTGCAGATAAATTCTTCTTCATGGGGAGGACCACCATGATGGGTTACCACAAAATATGAAAACATTTTCTCCATGACCTTCTAGCACGCAGAGGGTTAACATGACTATCATTTGAAGATAATACTTTGATATCGACCGAACTATCATGAAGAAAGATTTCATGAGGATGTGTCTGATAGAGACCATTGGAATTAATGTCCCCACTATTGGGAAATGATAGAGTAGAATCTTTAGTTCTGGCATATAATTGTCTGAGTGCATCAAGAACTCCAAAATCGAGTAAGGCCTTATTACAAATTGGCCCTTGATTTCTTGATTGTGCTGGACGGGTGTTTTTCTTAGATGCCTTCTTACTCACTTTGGGAACCAATTGATAAAGAACGTTGTTATTATGGGCAGGTGTATGTGCCTACTTGGAGAAATAGATAGGTTAGGTTGATTATCTTCATTCAAATCAAGTGTATGTTCCTAACTTGATTGTCTATATGACATGTGGGAGTATGCCCCACAACCCTATTGGACTAGAAAAAAGGTTTGTATCTATTATGGAGTGATATATAGATGTGTCACGCCACTGATAGGGATAGATTTATGATTCTTTCTATGTGATGTTGCTGAAGCTGTTATAATATTCTGACAGGCATCCAGAATATGAGCAAGGATTTTTTTATGCTCTTTCCCCATTGTTAGAATGTGCCTGGTGACTTCAGCTTCCAGAATGGGAATATACATCCATTTCGTTCTTGGAGTAGGTGTGTATTCATTCTCCTGTCCTATTTTTCCTTTTAGTGACTTCTAACAGTACTCATGTGTGGGGGAAGATAGTTGAGTCTGCTATAAATTTGTCATCGGAGATTTCCGAGTGACATCTCTGAATTCTACCAAACGAGATTGTTGGAATGCTCTATTAACATTTCCTGGTGTATGTGCCTTTTGTGTATTCTTCATCAAGTATGGTTGATGACTTTAATTCAATACTGGTAGAAGAGACTGCTGATGGAATTGTTGATTGTAAACAGGTGTATGTCCCTGCATATCAGTTTCCACCATATTAGATTGGAAAGCTTATTTAGTTGTTGTGAGACGAGCCTGCTGACTAACTCATGAGTTATAAACATGTGTAAATACCTACCTCTAATACTCTACTGGAATTTCTTGGCAGGATTTGCGTGTTACTGCCAGACGAGTCTGCTGGGTAGTAGCATCAGGACAGATGGGTGTATATGCCCACTCGTTGCATTCCATCAATTTGTCTTGATGGACTTCTCTAGAGGGGGAAGAAGTAAGAACCTGCTCCCTGTTGAGCAGATTTTTCCTCTGGCGGTTCGTGTTACGGGCTCAGGTCTGAGGGTCTTGAGCCGAACCCCTAAAGGCGATACCCTCATCATGTTGAGGGTGCACTGCCGCACGAGTCTGGCGGTAATTGTTGATGAGAACCCTCAGGAAGGACTCCTATCTCCATGAATTAAGGCCTTTAGTGACCTTCTCATTCAACTCCTCATAATATGAGAGGGACTGGCGATTGAATTCTGGGGATAACGACCCGAAATGTTTGGATATGGTGGTTGGCACCACCTACTTCTTGTTCACGGGTTATTGCCGTCCGGACAACCAGGGGGAATTGTTGACTTGGAGGGCTTGTCGAGCAGACTCCAGAGTCAGAATGGTACTGTGTTGAGTGTATTCCTTAATCAATTCATTTGAGACCCAGCGTTGAGGATGATAATTAGGTGATGTCATCCTCATATTGGACGATGATCCAGCAAGAGTAGCAACTTATTCATTCACAGGGGTGTACTTTAGCGAAGAAATTTCTGTAACGCATAAGATCTTGGAAAAGAATGCCAGCTTGATATAACAGACATAATCAAGATAAGTTCGACCACTTCATCTTTTGGATAAGCACATATGTTATTGATTGTTTTGTTGCCCCTCTCATTGAGTTTAAATAGGGGTCTAACAAATAAGTAAAACATTATTTTAACTTGGTTAAGGATTCACGTCAAATTCACCATTTTTTGTTTCCTCTGGAAATGGGGATGACATTGTTTTGTTTAAGGTTTAAATATTCCAATCAGTTTCTAACGGGTTTATTTGTAGAACTGGAAAAATTCAATGTTTCTATATCCATTTGGACCTACTTTCCAAAGGAAGGTTCTCATTATTTATGGACAGTCGATGCTTAAGGATTTGCATTGGTCGAGAGGATGGGAGGTCAGACTCATCACACCTTTTTGGGGGGAATTATTGTCTAATTCGGGACTCTCTATATAGATTTGAGATATTTCCATGAATCCCTATTAAATTAACAAGTATGAAAAAGATATTTCCTTTAGATCTGACAATCAATGATTAATATGTATAAGATTTACAGAATCATTTATATGTATTTAAGGTTCTTCATCGATAGAGAATCATCTGTATTTGTTTAGATATTCGTAGTCAATGGTATCTATCAACACATTATATAGAAATATCTTGGTCATTGTGATAAACATATTGGTTTTAAATCCCCTTAGTGGGGCACCTGATGTTTTTTGTCTTTCAGAAGGATATGGATTATTTTTGAGTAGGGATGGTACCCACAGATGTGCTACCTACGTATCCTTGTTTTGAAAAGGAATCAGAACCCATGTAGTTCGAGTAAAAAATAATGAAGTTTATGCAAGGTTGACGGCCCAAAGAAAAGATGTCATAATTAATTTTACACTCTAAGATCACGTGAGTCATGATCGGTGTGAGAAAGAAGAGGTATCAGTAATACCTGAAAATTTTGCCATGAAAGATGTAATCATACGAGATAATGTGGAGCTTATGTATATATGACTTCCCAAGATATAAGAGGATTGGAATTTAATTCAGGGAATAAACCTGGGAACAAGGTCCATAAATTTATATGAGCTTTATGGAGATTTGGATACTTAAAATAGGACTTAATCCTAAGAAGGTTTCCCATATTAGAGGGTACTTATGATTTTGTTTTATTCCTAAGAAGGAAGCCCAAATCAAAAGAAATCAAGACTGGGGCTTACTCTTAATGAGGAGGCCCAAGTTAAAAGAAATTATGACTGGGGATTATTCCTGAGAAGGAGGCCCAGGTTACGGGAATTCGGAATTTGGGGATTACTCCTAAGGAGGATTCCCAGATTTGGGAACTTGGGGCTTACTCCTAAAGAGGATTCCAATATTTAGGAAATTTGAGATTGGGGCATACTCTTGAGGAATATGCCCATATTAAGGGATCATGGACTGGGGATTACTCTAAAAAAGGAGGACCAGTATATGAGGAAAATTATGATTGGGGCTTACTCCTAAAGGGGATTCTCGTATTGAAGATATTCTTATCTTAAAGGATGAGGTTGAATGAATGAAATCTATAACCTTAGTAATATAAAGATATATAAATAACTAGGTTTTGAGAGATGTTCCACATAATTAATTTCAGATAAGGAATCCAACAGAGGAACTTTGCCATTAATGACTTTGAATAGGGTTTTGAAGGCTAAATCTTGAAGAGGAGAGGTGGATTTAAAGAAAAGAGTTGAATAGTCAGGAGGGGCACCCAAAAAAAGGCAGGCGCACAGGTCCTATTTGGGGGCACATGTCTTGGTCACACAAGTATACCTGCGCGACACATGTATACTTACACGATATCCAACCCATAAGGTAAGACATGGAAGGGGCTTGACTCGAGCCCTTATTATTATCCCTAAAGGCCTCCAAAATAGTGGCTCACATGTTCTGTTGTAGGGATAAGGTGGCGCACAAGTGTCTTCATTTTCCCTTAACGGTTGAACACTTAGGCATGCAAGTGTTAATGAATTCTAACACTTAGGCCTTATTACCCCTCTTTAGATCTTACATTCTAGGTAATAAATTACCTTAGAAGTGATTGGAAGACTTCAAGCAGAGATTAGGGAACCAAGAGCTTAAATCTGACTTTTTTGGATTTTGTTGTCCCCGAAATGGGGGGCCCACAGTGGGTATTTATAGTCCATTGAAGACCTTGGGTGAAAATAAATTTGGGTGTGCAAGTCACCTGCACGACCAATATATGGCACGTAAGTATACTTGCGCGACCATGATGAATCTTGTGTGACCCTTGTGTAAACAAATCCTTGTTCATTCCTTTGTAAGTTTTTGAGGATTATTCAACGGATGAATCTCTTTGTGATATGGTATTCCCCTTTTTCAATCGTTAGGCTCAGTGATGGAAATGAGCGTCAACAAAGAACATGGCATAAAATGAATTTGATAAGAATAAAAAAACAATATCATAGCCATATTGTAACACCCTGAGATTTTATGAAAAATATTCCTTTTAATTTCATTGATGTATTCTGTTGTACAATACACCAAGATTATCTTGCACTATCCACAACACCGTATTAGCTTGCAGTTTACGAATCTCTGATTTGGCTTGCATTACACACAGTCACGACCTTCCTCGAGAGTGTGTGTTGCACCCAATATCGGGTTTCACTAAACAACGATATATGGTTATAATATTATTATGAACTAGTTGTTTTGTATATTATTAACTAAATTTTGAATTTTATAACATTATTAATGATCTAAAAATTTTTATAGAATATGGTATATGAACAAAGTAATTTTTTTGGGTAAAATAAGTATTTTTCAAAAAAATGCAGTTTTGCCGCCATTTGACGGCGCACCAACATTAAATCTAGTTTTTAAATTTTTATAAGTTCAATTTGACAAAATAAAATTCTTCTTTGGAATCAGGAAATAAAAATTTACTTTGGATAAAATTTTCATATTATTCTGGTAACTTTAAAATTTTGATGAATAGTAAAAACACGCAATATTTTAATTAAAAACTTTTTTCATCGCAATAATTTATATGGTTAAATTATAATATTGAATGGTTTTAAAGTAAAAATAGAATATTTTTTTACCATTTAATATAATGTATTTAATTAACAATAATTTTACATTGAATTCATAGGTAAAAACATTTCAATATTTTACAATGTTTTAACTTTTAAAACACGTTTTCTTAACAACAAGATTAATTTTAAATTAATTCTTGCAACTTTTTTGAATTGAATTTAAAAATATGGATTCCATATTTGGAATCAGTGTGTCCAAATTATGTTAATAAGATACTTTTTATTTTTGGGCATTATGAATAGTAACTACGGTAAATTTGTTTAACCATAGTAAAAGGTAAATTGGGTAATTAAGGGTAAATATAATATTATAAAATTACCCTAACACTTATCTTAATATAATTGGATGCTTATATTTCATCCTAAGTCATATTTGGGTAGAAATGGAATCCATTGGAACCCACGTGGAGGTGATTAAGTCCTTTATTGTATTTTATTTAAATGAAAGTGATATATGTCTCACTCAACTTTAATAATTAATGTATTTTAAATATAAGTTTATAATGAATATAAATTCGGTTACAAATACTAATTTGAATGATAAATTTTTTTTCTTTATCATGGTAATTTATTTGTAATTTTTAAGAGTTATTTAATTACATTATTATGTTATACATTAATTATGCAGAAATTATTTATTTAGTGAAAAATCAATAATATTGTTTTTATTGAAAATTTAATACATATAAAAAGGCCCGAAAATCTGCAAAAAAACTTATTTTTAGTGTATATATATACCCTAATCATCCAATGGCCGAATTGTTGACCATTTGTATCCTTATTAAGGCGATTATGACACTTATAATATTTTATTTTAAATGATTCCCAAGTTGTCACCTTCATAATTTAATAAAGATAACAATTTACATGTTGTTATTTTAAGATGATAAATTCAAGAAAAATTATTATTATAAAATAATTAATATTTATCTTCATAAAAGGGTTTTCTTTTAATTTTTATGCAACAAATAAGTATATTAAATAATTATTCAAAAATGTTGTACTAATTATTTTATTAAGAGATATACCAAATAAATGGTTTTAAAAATATTAAAATAAATATTATATGAACTATTTAATGTCCTCCACGAAATTTCTAGACACATTAGACATGTTATGAATCTATTAAATATTTTAGTTCGAATATATCCTTTGTGTAGATTTTATTTAAATTCAAATAAATGAATAGTTTCAAAATTGACACTATTGTTATTTTATAAAAATAACATAATATTAAAATGTTTAAAAATCAAAAAAATATTTCAAAATTATAAATAGAAATTTATATAATTGACAATGTCATAAATTATAGAATTATATAATATTAATAACACATAAGTTATTATTTATAACCATTAAAAATTTAGAATTTTATTACCACAAATAATCATAAATGGATTAAATAAGGATAAATAAAAATGATAAGGTTTAAAATAAGATCCCAACATGTATAAATATGATTGGTTGATGATATTATAACCCTACCTCATCTAATATTATAATGGAGTCATTTTTGGAGGTTTTTATGTGGGTTTTGAATTTTTATTAAGGTAATATTTTTTAGGACTCCAAAGGTGCCCCTCTCCTCCCTTATAAAAGGGCACCTCCTCCCTCTCCTCCTCACACCACATTTAGCCTTCATGATCAGCCAAACCCTTCCAATTTATCTTCTCCACTTCCCTAGAAACATCATATATGTCCTGGTATACTTCAAAGAAAAATCTTAGTTCCCTAAGAGGAGGTTTCAAAGAGGCGTATCGAAGAAGAGGTAATATCTGTTATCGATTATTTCAAATTTATTTCTTCTTCTACTTACACTTATTTAGTTGTTTCATTATATAGTTATAAAATAAGTATTTATAATATACTGATATGTTATTATAAATATTAAATAACCACATTTCACCTTCTATCCATCCTAATGAAAAACAAAATCACCGCGCGTGCGTACGTACGAAATACCGTCTCCACACTGTGGTGTAATTTGTTTTTCCGCCACCACCATTACTTGGATGGGTATAATGGACTAAAGAATAAGTTCATATGATTATTATAACAACATAATTATTGTAAGATATTATATCATTCACTCCAATTCGATTCAATAAATATGGGAATGATATCATCGCTCGTGCGTACGTACGGATTAACTTCTCCACGATGCGATGAGATTCATTTTCTATGTTAACAATTCAAGAATGATTATAAAGTATATATAATAAGTAATAATGAAATATATGACATAATAATTCTACTATATTTATGTACATATATATTTATGTCATATACATAATTCCATTCAATTCAATAAGGAAATAAAAACAGCGTTCATGCGTAAGTACGGCCTACCGTCTCCATGAAAGGTGTATTTCATTCCATTTATCGATCTATTATATATTTGTATATTATGAATATATTTTATATATAAATCATGTTTTATATTTTGTATGTAATTAATCATGATCAAAGTAATCATATTAATAATTACAAGTTAAAACACGAACGACAAATGAAACGATTTTACCCAAAATGCTACTTTAACATTAATTTACAAAAGAACGGTAATATAAAGTCATAAGTGAACCATATATGATATCATAACAATGAATATTATTCTTTAATAAGTCAATGACATTATTTAAATCATTATACATGAGGTTTGGATACGTATGAATCATATTAGACCAAAGGTAAGGGATAATTTATCAATCTCATTTTTATCTGAGATTGTTTATTCGTAAGTATTTACTGGGGTTATCTTTATCATCCAATACCATGTTTTCTAAAAATGTTTTCATGTATTTTTTAAGTCATTTTTACCCATTTTTGACTTTTAATACATGGTATGTAAGGAATATTTTTTTTGTTTACTATATGAGTTACTTTTTGACTTTTTCGACAAAAGTACAAGGAGATTGCTATTTTTAACATAGACGACATGAACAGATTTTTACAGTTTCATAACGCCTAATTTTCATAAAGCTTCCTTTATAATATTTCATGATTATTTTCATCAGAAGTAATTTTTTTTTAAAATTACATGTCATTTTGTGAAATGAAAATGATTTTGAAAAGAAAGGATATTTTCCTCAAGAATTTATTTCAAGTGTTTTATAAAAACCGTTTTCCATATAAGATGGAATTATTACATATGTGTATGTTTCAAGTATAATTTAAGTATGGTTTCAATGGTTTCAATTTTCCTATGATGAAATGATATCCATTTTTTTGTATGGATTATTTTATGATTGGATGATGTTTATGAAACCCATTTTATTCTTTGGGTTATGATGAATGATTTATGTTTATTTTATGGCAGAAGTAAGAAAAATTTCATTATGAGATGGGTGGGACCTATATCTCCCTCCAATGCATTGGGTAAAGATTTATATCTCATGATATAGACATGGCGGGAATGGCATGTTAAACCGGTTCAGTAATACATGACTGGAATGAAGAGTGAACTCGATTCAGAAAGGGGCTTTGTCCACTAAGATGGTCTTGGCAGAAATGCCTTGGCTACTATGGATATCATAACATGTGCTTAATGGTTTTCCACAATTACATGTTTTATTCATATGCTATTTTATAATGATTAATGTTTCGTTATGATATATGCCTTACGTACAACCATGATTTATGTCATTGCTCAAGATTTTGAGGTTTAAATATTATGTTCATGTTTTGATGTTCAAATGTATATGATTTGTTTTATTTTATCCATGCTTACCCTTACTGAGATTTTGAGCTCACCCTTTATATGTTTTATTTTCCCCAGGATTTAAAGAAAGGTTTTAGGTAAGAAAACCAAAATGGGAAGATCTTTATGGGAGATGTTGAAGATCTTTCACCACGATTAGAAGATTACATTACGAGTTTCCAAAGACACTATACTATTACGGCCCTTGTGTGTTTTTTTTCATTATATATCAAGTATTCTGCAAAAGTAATGTAATGTCCATGTACGTCAAGATTTGGGTCTCTACATCCGGTATCAGATGAATGGTTTAGTCAACCTTTGGAAACATGGATGCGAATACTTAAGTGAGATCCCTAGAGATATTTCTAAGGCATGTCTTGAGATGTTTCTAAGGTTTAGTATAACTATAGGTTATAGTACTAGAGTTATATTGACGATCATGAATAACCTAGGGTGAACCTAAGGTGTCATGGATTAAATAATGTGTGATAATTTAGACATCCTATAAGGGAATTTTAATGATTATGTGGTTCCTCATTATTTTAAATATTTCTTACACTATGGTTTCTGGTTTTAGTCAATGGAGGGAACAAGAAGAAATTCAGTTAACGTTGATTCTGATGGACAAATTGGTGACTGTGATAAAAAAAAGTGGGTAATTCCTAGAGAGAAAGATATTGTGAATATGCTGAATCAGTCCCCACGATATATGATTAAAAAGGTGAACTTTGGTGAGATTCTTAAGTCATCAAGTAAGAGGAAGATAAATTTTTTTCCATGTTCTCATGGTGAGGAGAATAGAGAAAATAAGATTGAGATTTCTAAAGAAGGGATGAAGAACCTAAAGGAATACCTTAAATGGAGGGGAATATGTTATCTGTGTGGAGAAAAGGGTCATAGAGTGAGAGATTGTTATGGAGTTCAATGTCTTATTTGTGGAGAGCGTGGGAATTACCCAACTCAATGCCCTGACCTAAGAGGTTACTTTTAAATCAAGGAGGGACCTATTCCATGAAAATCATTGAAGTGGATGGATTGAAGTGTTTATGTATTGGTATTAGAAATAATGGTGTTGAGGTACTTTTATGTTATATTGGAATATTTTTTTTATTAGTCTATTGTGGTTTTAAATAAATTTATGGTACCAGTAACCATGAAAATTGATTCAAATATTTTGGAAAGCAGATGATATTCCCATAATGAATGGATAAAGAGAAAATAATTAGTTTGATAGTATTCATGAGCTCATGATTGATTTAAGGACTAAGTGATATCATGGTTTGAGTATATAGAATTTTTGGGATTTTGGTATGTGGAAAGTGTTAACTTTTAACTACATTCAGGTTTTCACTAAGGTTCAATGGGTATTCATTTTTCAAGAGAATACATGATTAAGGCCTTTGAATGTGTGGAATGTGACCAAAAAGAAATATCTTATGATATATGGGGATAAATTATGGTATTCACATTCTTGTTATATGAAATCTCTGGTAATCTTTTTCACTATAATAAGAGATTGGACAATAGTATTTTGGATAATCCTAAAGATTGTAATTGATTATGTTGGAAATAATTTAGTATTTCTTAAGGCTATAACTTTTTCTGATATTATTGATGGAATGTTATAATACTTTAGTTTTAGAAAAAGGGAAAAATGTAGGACGGGCAACAACCCATCGCGTTGGATAAGGCTGTGAGAATCAAACCCACAACCGAAGTGCGACAGACCCTTATCACCTACCAATGGCTTATAGGAAGTCCCTGGTTAGTATAAACTAGTTTTATTTTATTAAGTGGTATGATAGATGAAGTATAAGTACATTTTTGGAACGATATATGATAGATGTACTTATGTATATAACTATTGCTAACCTTTTGATTAAGATAGATGGAATGACCCATTATTCGATCACATGATTTGCAAACACTTCATGAATGACAAATTCAATGTCATTTCTTTAAGAGATGAAGTGGAAATTATTCAAGGCATGAAAAACGGTGAGATTATATCGAAATAAAGTAAGTATTTATTCTAATTAAAATTCATCAAATTTAGGGAAATGATCTTGAGAACCAAAAATGGTGTCCTAGTTCCCTTATAACTGATGAATCAGATGGTACCATAGATCATCACAAATTTATGGCTTGTGATTATTGGCTTTTTTCATAGCCATGTCCTCTACCACTCTTCATCAGAAGTTGATGGTTATATTTCTCTTCCATATCCATAATTTCACCTATGTGGAAACCCACTGATTAGTTAATTTGGGTAACCGTTACATTTCATACTTTGGTTTTTAAATTCATGTTTTTTTATTCTTTTTTACGATGTGGGTTTCTTTTAACGAAACATTCAAGTAGTAAACCATTTATAACCCCGACGAATTTCAAGGGCGAAATTCATTTTTAGGGGGGTAGAATGTAACACCCTGAGATTTTATGAAAAATATTATTTTTCATTTCATTGATGTATTCTGTTGTACGCTATGCCAATATTATCTTGCTCTATACAAAACACCGTTTTAGCTTGCAGTTTACACAACCCTGATTTGGCTTACATTACACGTCGTCGCGACCTTCCTCGATAGCATGTGTTGTACGCAATACATGGTTTCACTAAACAATGATATATGGTTATAATATTATTATGAACTATCCATTGTGAATATTGTTAACTAAAATTTTAATTCTATAACATTATTATTCATCTTACACAAATTCTAGAACATGGTATAAGAACAAAGTAAATATTTTGGGTAAAAAACGTATTTTTCAAAAAAATGCAGTTTTTCCACCTTTTGACGGCGCACCCACTATAAATCATGTTTTTGACATTTTTATAAGTTCAATTTGACAAAATAATATTATTCATTGGAATCAAGAAATAAAAATTTACTTTGGATAAATTTTTCATATTATTCTGGTAACTTTTATATTTTGATGAATATTAAAAACACGCTATATTTTAATTAAAACAAATTTCATCACAATAATTTATATGGTTAAATTATAAGATTTAATGGTTTTAAAGTATAAATAGAATATATTTTTACCATTTAATATAATTTATGTCATTAAAATTAATTTTACCTTGAATTCATAGGTCAAAACATTTCAATCTTTTGCAATGGTTTAACTTTTAAAACACATTTTCTTAACAACAAGATTATTTTTAAATTAATTTCTGCAACATTTTTGTATTGAATTTAAAAAAATTGATTCCATATTTGGAATCAGCAGGTCCAAATTATGTTAATAAGCTACTTTTTATATTTGGGCATTATGAATAGTAACTATGGTAAATTTTATTTACCATAGTAAATGGTAAATTCGGTAATTAAGGGTAAATATAATATTATAAAATTACCCTAACATATGTCTTAATATAATTGGATGCTTATCATTCATCCTAAGGCATATTTGGGTAGAAATGGAATCCATTGGAACCCACGTGAAAGTGATTAAGACCTTTAGTTTTTTTTATTTAAAGGAAAGTGAAATATGTCTCACTCAACTTTAATAATTAATGTATTATCAATATAAGTTTATAAATAATATAAATTTGGTTATAAATACTTTTCTGAATTATAAAATGTTTTTCTTTATCAGGGTAATTTATTTTTAATTTTTAAGAGTTATTTAATTACCTTATTATCTTATACATTAATGATGCAGAAATTATTTATTTATTGTAAAATCAATAATATTGTTTTTATTGAAATAGTAATACATAGAAAAAGGCCCAAAAATCTGCACAAAACTTATTATTAGTGTATATATAAACCCTAATCATCCACTGGCAGATATATGGACCATTTTTATCCTTATTAAGGCGATTATGACACTTATAATATTTTATTTTAAATGATTCCAAAGTTGCCACCTTCATAATTTAATAAAGATAACAATTTACATGTTGTTATTTTAAGATGATAAATTTGAAAAAAATTAATATTATAAAAGCCTTGATATTTATCTTTATCAAAGGATGTTATTTTTAAATTTTATGCAACAAATAAGTATATTAAATAACTATACAAAAATGTTGTACTAATTATTTTATTAAGAGATATACAAAATAAATGGTTTTAAAAATATTAAAATAAATTTTATATGAACTATTTAATGTGTTCCAAGAATTTTATAGACACATTTGACATGTTAGGAATCTATTAAATATTTTTTTTCGAATATATACTCTGTGTAGATTTTATTTATATTCAAATAAATGAATAGTTTCAAAATTGACACTTTTGTTATTTTATAAAAATAACATATTATTAAATTGTTTAAAAACCAAAAATATATTTAAAAATTATAAAGTGAAATTTATATAATAAAAAATTTCATAAATTATCCAATTATGTAATATTAATAACACATAAGTTATTATTTATAACCATTTAAAATTTAGAATTTTATTACCACAAATAAACATAAATGGATTAAATAAGGAAAAATCAAAATGATAATGTTTAAAATAAGATCAAAACATGTCTAAATTTGATTGGTTGATGAGATTACAAACATATCTCATATAATAGTATAATTGAGTCATTTTTGGAGGTTTTTATGTGGTTTTTGAATTTATATTAAACTAATATTTTTGAGGCTTCCAAAGGTGCCCCTCTCCTCCCTTATAAAAGGGCACCTCCTCCCTCTCCTCCTCACACAACTTTGAGCCTTCATGCTCGGACAAACCCTGCCAATTTATTTTCTCCACTTCCCTAGAAACATCCTAGAGGTCCTGATATACTTCAATGGAAAATCTTAGTGCCCTAAGAGGAAGTTTCAAATAGGCGTATTGAAGAAGAGGTAATATCTATTACCGATTCGTTCAAATTTATTTCTTCTTCTACCTATGATTCATTAGTTGTTTAATTATATTGTTATAACATAAGTATAAATAATATACTTAGATGTTATTATAAATATGAAACAACACCATTTCACCTTTTATCTATCCTATTTAGAAACGAAATCACCGCGCGTGCGTACGTATGGAATACCGTCTCCACGCTGTGGTGTAATCTGTTTTTCCACCACCACCATTACTTGGATGGGTATAATGGTGTAAATAATAAGTACATATGATTATTATAACTTATTAATGATTCGAAGATATTATATCATTAACTCCAATTCGATTCAATAAATATGGGAATGATATCATCGCTTGTCCGTACGTAAGGATTACCGTCTCCACGACGCGATGAGATTCATTTTCCATGTTATCAATTAAAGAATGATTATAAAGTATAAATAATAAGTAATAATGAAATATATGACATAATAATGCTACTATATTTATGTACATATATATGTACGTCATATACTTAATTTCATTCAATTCAATAAGGAAATGAAAACAGCATTCATGCGTATGTATAGCCTATCGTCTGCATGAAAGGTGTATTTATTTGCATTTATCAATCTATTATATATATGTATATTCTAAATATATATTATATATAAATCATGTTTTACATTCTGGATGTACGTAATCAAGATCTAAGTAATCATATGAATAATTACAAGTTAAAACACGAACAAAAAATGAAACGATTTTACCCAAAACGCTACTTTAACATGAATTTACAAAAGAACAAGTAATATAAAGTCATAAGTGATCCATATATGATATAATAACAATTAATATGATTCTGTAATAAGACAATAACATTATTTAAATCATTATACATGAGGTTCGGATACGTATGAACCATATTGGACCTAAGGTAAGAGATAATTTATCAATCTCATTTTTATCAAAGATTGTTTATTCGTAAGTATTTACTGGGGTTATCATTATCATCCAAGCCCATGTTTTCTAAATTTTTTCATGTATATTTAAAGTCCTTTTTACCCATTTTCTACTTTTACAACAATAAATGTAAGGAATCTTTTTTTTGTTTACCATATGAGGTACTTTTTGACTTTCTGACAAAAGTACGAGGAGATTGTTATTTTTAACTTATACGACATGGACGAATTTTTATAGTTTCATAATGCCTAATTTTCAAAAAAGATTCCTTTATAGGGTTTCATGATTATTTTCATCAATAGTACATTTCTTTTAAAATTACATGGCATTTTGTGAAATGAAAATGATTTTGAAAAGAAAGGATATTTTCCTCAAAAATTTATTTCAAGTGTTTTATAAAAACCATTTTCCATATAAGGTGGCATTATTACATATGTGTATGTTTCAGGTATAATTTCAATATGGTTTACATGGTTTCAATTTTCTTATGATGAAATGATATCCATTTTTTTGTATGTATTATGTTATGATGGGATGATGTTTATGAAACCCATTTTATTCTTTGGGTTATGATGAATGATTTATGTTTATTTTGTGGCACAAGTAAGAATGATTTCATTATGGGATGGGTGGTACCTATATCTCCCTCCAATGCATTGGGTAAAGATTTATACTCATGAGATAGACATGACCGGAATGGCAAGTTAACCCCGTTCAGTAATACAGGACTGGAATGAGGAGTGAATTCGATTCATAAAGGGACTTTGTCCACTAAGATGGTCTTCACAACAATTCCTTTGCTACTATGGATATCATAACATGTGCTTAATGGTTTTCCACAATTACATGTTTTATTATTATGCTATGTTATCATGATTAACGTTTTTTATGATGTATACCTTACCTACTGCCATGATTTATTTCATTGGTCAAGATTTTGATGTTTAAATATTATGTTCATTTTTTGATGTTCAAATGTATATGATTTGTTTTATTTTATCCATTATTACCCTTACTAAGCATTTGAGTTAACCCTTTATCAGTTTTCTATTCCCCAGGATTTAAGGAAAGGTTTTGGGTAAGATAACCAAAAGGGGAAGATCTTTATAAGAGATGTTGAAGATCTTTCACCACGATTAGATGATTACATTCCGAGTTTCCAAAGACACTAAACTATTATGGTCCTTGTGTTTCTGTTTTCATTATGTATCAAGAATTCTGCTAAAGTAATGTAATGTCCATGTACGTCAAGCTTTAGGTCTCTACAGTTGGTATCAGAGGAAAGGTTTAGTCAACCTTTTGAAACTAGGATGCAAAAAGTTTAGTGAGATCCCTAGAGATATTTCAAAGGTATGTCTAGGGAAGTCACTAAGATTTATTATAACTATAGGTTATAGTCCTAGAGATATGTTGACGATTATGAATAACCTAGGGTGAACCTAAGGTGTCATGTATTAAAGAATGTTTGATAAGTTAGACATCCCATAAGTGACTTTTATTGATTATTTGGTTCCCTGTAATTTTATATATTTCCTACACTATGGTTTCTGGTTTTAGTCAATAGAGGTAACGAAAAGGAATTAAGTTAATGTTGATTCTGATGGAAAAATTGGTGACTGTGATCAACAAAATTGGGTAATGCCTAGAGAGAAAGATAATTTGGTTATGCTGAATCAGTCATCATGATATATGATTAATAAGGTGAACTTTGGTGGTATTCTTAACTCATCAAGTATGAGGAAGATGAAATTTTATGCATGTTCCCATGGTGAGGAGCATAGAGAAAGGAAGATTGAAATTTCTAAATAAGGGAAGACGAAACATGAGGAATACCTTAAATGGATGGGAATATGTTATTTTTGTGAAGAAAAGGGTCATAGAGTGAGAGACTGTTATGGAGTTCAATGTCTTATTTGTGGAGAGCATGGGAATTACCTAACTCAATGCCCTGACCTAAGAGGTTACTTATAAATCATGGAAGGACCTATTCCATGAAAATCATTGAAGCGGATGGATTGAAGTGTTTATGTATTGGAATTAAATAATAACGATGTTGAGGTACTTTTATGGTATATTGGAATATTTTTGTATTAGTCTATTGTGGTTTTCAATAATTTTATGGTATCGATAACCATTAAAAGCGATTCCAATATTTTGGAAACCAGATGATATGTGCATAATGAATGGATAAGGAGAAAATAATCAGTTTGATAGTATTCAGGAGCTCATGATTTATATAAGGACTAAGTGATATCATGGTTTGAGTATATAGAATTTTTGGGATTTTGGTATGTGGAAAGGGTTAATTTTAACTACATTCATGTTTTCACTAAGGTTCAATGGGTATTCATTTTTCAAGATAATAGATGATTAAGGCCTTTGAATGTTTGGAATGTGACCAACAAGACATATCTTATGATATATGGGGATAAATGATGGTATTCACATGCTTGTTTTATGACATATTTGGTAATATTTTACACTATAATATGAGAATGGATAGCAGTATTTTGGATAAGCCTAAAGATTGTAATTGATTATGTTGGACATAATTTAGTATTTCTTAAGGCTAGAACTTTTTCTGATATTATTTATGGAATGATATAATACTTTAGTTTTAGAAAAAGGACAACCTACAGGACGGGCTACAACCTGTCGCGTCGGACAGGGCTGTGGGAATCGAACCCACAACCGAAGTGCGACATGCCTTTATCACCTACCAATGGACTACAAGAAGTCCCTGGTTAGTATAAACTAGTTTTATTTTATTAAGTTGTATGATAGATGAAATATAAGTCCATTTTTGGAACGATATACGATAGATTGACTAATTTATATAACTATTGCTAACCTTTTGATTAAGACAGATTGAATGACCCATCATTCTACCACATGATCTGCTAACACTTCATGAATGACAAATTCAACTTCATTTCTTTAAGAGATGATGTGTAAATTGTTCAAGGCATGAACAACGGTGAGATTATATCGAAATAAAGTAAGTATTTCTTCTAATTCAAAATCATCAACTTTATGGAAATGATATTGAAAACCAAAAATGTTGTCCTAGTGCCCTTATATCAGATGAATCATATTCTACCTTATATCATCAAAAATTTATGGCTTTGTGATTGTTGGATTTTTGATAGCCATGTCCTCTACCACTCTTCATCAGAAGTTGATGGTTATATTTCTCTTCCATATCCATATTTTCACCTATATGGAAACCCAATGATTAGTTAATTTGTGTAACCGTTACGTTTCATACTTTGGTTTTTAAATTCATGTTTTGGAATTCCTTTTTACTGTGTGGGTTTCTATTAACGAAACTTTCAAGTAGTAAACCATTTATAACCCCGACGAATTTCGAGGGCGAAATTCATTTTAAGGGGGGTAGAATGTAACACCCCGAGATTTTATGAAAAATATTCTTTTTAATTTCGTTGATGTATTCTGTTGTACGCTACAACAATATTATCTTTCACTATACACAACACCGTATTAGCTTGCAGTTTACGCAACCCTGATTTGTCTTTCATTACACGCAGTCGCGACCTTCCTCGATAGCGTGTGTTGTACATAATACCGGGTTTCACTAAACAACGATATATGGTTATAATATTATTATGAACTATCCATTATGAATAGTATCAACTAAATTTTGAATTTTATAACATTATTATTCATCTTACACATTTTCTAGAACATGGTATAAGAACAATGTAATTTGTTTGGGTAAAATAAGTATTTTTAAAAAAAATGCAGTTTTGCCGCCTTTTGATGGAACACCCACATTAAATATAGTTTTTTACTTGTTTATAAGTTCAATATGACAAAATAAAATTCTTCTTTGGAATAAAAAATAAAAATTTACTTTGGATAAAATTTTCATATTATTCTGGTAACTTTCATATTTTGCTGAATAGTAAAAACACGCTATATTTTAATTAAAAACTACTTTTTTCATCGCAGTAATTGATATGGTTAAATTATAATATTTAATGGTTTTAAAGTATAAATAGAATGTATTTTTACCATATAATATTATTTATTTCATTAACATTAATTTTACATTGAATTCATAGATAAAAATATTTCAATCTTTTGCAATGTTTTAACTTTTAAAACACGTTTTCTTAACAAAGGGATTAATTTTAAATTAATTTAAGCAACTTTTGTGTATTGAATTTAAAAAAAGTGATTCCATATTATGAATCCGTGGGTCCAAATTATGTTAATAAGCTACTTTTTATATTTGGGCATTATGAATAGTAACTACGATAAATTTTATTTACCATAGTAAAAGGTAAATCAGGTAATTAAGGGTAAATATAATATTATAAAATTACCATAACACCTATATTAATATAATTGGATGCCTATCATTCGTCCTAAGGCATATTTCGGTTGAAATGGAATCCATTGGAACCCACTTGGAGGTGATTAAGACCTTTAGTTTATTTTATTTAAAGGAAAGTGAAATATGTCTCACTCAACATTAATAACTAAAGTATTTTTAATATAAGTTGATACAGAATATAAATTCGGTTATAAATACTCATTTCAAAGATAAATTTGTTTTCTTTATCATGGTAATTTATTTGTAACTTTTAAGAGTTATTTAATTACCTTATTACCTTATACATTAATGATGCAGAAATTATTTATTTAGTGAAAAATCAATAATATAGTTTTTATTAAAATAGTAATACATATTAAAAGGCCCACAAATCTGCCCAAAACTAATTAATAGTGTATATATAAACCCTAATCATCCGCTGGCCGAATTGTTGACCATTTGGATACTTATTATGCCAATTATGACACTTATAATATTTTATTTTAAATGATTCCAAAGTTGTCACCTTCATAATTTAATAAAGATAACAATTTACATGTTGTTATTTTAAGATGCTAAATTATAGAAAAATTATTATTATAAAAGCCTTTATATCTATCTTCATCAAAGTATTTTATTTTTAATTTTTATACAACAAATAAGTATATTAAATAATTATACATAAATGTTATAATAATTATTTTATTAAGAGATATACCAAATAAATGGTATTAAGAATATTAAAATAAATATTCTATGAACTATTTAATGTGATTCACGAATTTTCTACACACATTGGACATGTTAGGAATCTATTAAATATTTTATTTCGAATATATCCTCTGTGTAGATTTTATTTAAATTCCAATAAATGAATTGTTTCAAAATTAACAATATTGTTATTTTATAAAAATAACATATTATTAAATTGTTTAAAAATCAAAAAAATATTTAAAAATTATAAATTGAAATTAAAATAGTCGGAAATGTTATAAATTATCCAATTATAGTAATGTAACAACACATAAGTGATTATTTATAAACATATAAAATTTATAATTTTATTACCACAAATAATCTTAAATGGATTAAATAAGGATAAATCAAAATGATAAGGTTTAAAATAAGATCAAAACATGTCTAAATTTGCTTTTTTATGAGATTTCAACCATTTCTCAACTAATCTTCGAATTGTGTCATTTTTGGAGGTTTTTATGTGGGGTTTGAATTTATATTAAACTAATATGTTTGAGGATTCCAAAGGTGCCCCTCTCCTCCCTTATAAAAGGGCACCTCCTCCCTCTCCTCGTCACACCACATTATGCCTTCAAGCTCAGCCAAAACCTTCCAATTTACCTTCTAGACTTCTTTAGAAACATCCTAGAGGTCCTGTTATCATTCAAAGACCAATCTTACTGCCCAAAGAGGAGGTTTCAAAGAGGCGTATCGATGAAGAGGTAATATCCGTTACCGAATCTTTCAAATTTATTTCATCTTCTACCTCCTCTTCTTTAGTTGTTTAATTATATTGTAATAACATCAGTATCAGTAATATATTAATATGTAATTATAAATATGAAACAACCCCATTTCACCTTCTATTCATCCTAAGGAAAACGAAATCACCGTGCGTGTGTACGTACGGAATACCGTCTCCACGCCGTGGTGTAATCTTTTTTCCCACCACCACCTTACATGGATGGGTATAATAGTGTAAAGAATAAATAAATATGATTATTATAACATAATACTGATTCTAATATATTATATCATTCACTCCAATTCGATTAAATAAATATGGGAACGATATCATCACTCATGCATACCTATGGATTGCCGTCTCCACGAGGCGATGAGATTCATTTTCCATGTTAGCAATTCAAGAATGATTATAAAGTATATATAATAAGTAATCAGGAAATATATGAAATAATAATACTACTGGATAAATGTACATATATATATGTATGTCATATACTTAATTCCATTCAATTCAATAAGGAAACAAAAACAGCGTTCCAGCGTACGTACGACCTACCGTCTCCATGAAAGGTGTATTTCCTTCAATTTATCGATCTATTATATGTATGTATATTATGAATATATATTATATATAAATAATGTTTTACATTCTTGATGTAAGTAATCATGATCTAAGTAATCATATGAATAATTTCAAGTTAAAACATGAACGAAAAATGATACGATTTTACCCAAAACGCTACTTTAACATAAATTTACAAAAGAACGGGTAATATAAAGTCAGAAGTGAACCATATATGATATCATAATAATGAATATTCTTCTGTAATAAGTCAATGACATTATTAAAATCATTATACTGGAGGTTAGGATACGTAGGAAGCATATCAGACCTAAGGTAAGGGATAATTTATCAATCTCATTTTTATCCGAGATTGTTTATTCATAAGTATTTACTAGGGTTATCTTTATCATCCAAGCCCATGTTTTCTAAAAATGTTTTCATATATGTTTAATGTCCTTATTACCCATTTTTGACTTTTACTACATGGTATGTAAGTAATATTTTTTTGTTTACCATACGAGGTACTTTTTGACTTTTTCTGACAAAAGTAAGAGGAGATTGTTATTTTTAACTTATACGGCATGGACAGATTTTTACATTTTCATAATGCCTAATTTACATAAAGCTTCATTTACAAGATTTCAAGAATATTATCATCAAAAGTCCTTTTTCTTTTAAAATTAAATTTCATTTTGTGAAATGACAATGATTTTGAAAGGAAAGGATATTTTCCACAAGAATTCATTTCAAGTGTTTTATCAAAACCATTTTCCATATAAGATGGAATTATTACATATGTGTATGTTTCAAGTATAATTTCTATATGATTTAAATGGTTTCAATTTTCTTATGATGAAATGATATCCATTTTTTTATGTATTATGTTATTATGGGATGATGTTTATGAAACCCATTTTATTCTTTGGGTTATGATGAATGGTTTATGTTAATTTTGTGGCACAAGTAAGAATGATTTCATTATGAGATGGGTGGGACCTATATCTCCCTCCAATGCATTGGGTAAAGATTTATATCTCATGAGATAGACATGGCTGGAACGGCAAGTAAAACCGGTTCAGTAATACAGGACTGGAACGAGGAGTGAACTCGATTCAGAAAGGGACTTTGTCCACTAAGATGGTCCTGGAAGCAATGCCTTGGCTATTATGGAAATCATAACATGTGCTTAATTGTTTGACATAATTAAATGTTTTCATCCCATGAAATTTTATCATGATTAATGTTTCTTTATGATCTATGCCTTACGTACTGCCACGATTTATGTCATTGCTCAAGATTTTGATGTTTAAATATTATGTTCATGTTTTGAAGTTCAAATGTATATGATTTGTTTTATTTTATCCAGGATTTCCCTTACTGAGCATTTGAGCTCACCCTTTATATGTTTTATTTCCCCCAGGATTTAAAGAAAGGTTTTATTTAATAAAAACAAAAGGGGAAGATCTTTATGGGAGATGTTGAAGATCTTTCACCATTATTAGAATATTACCTTCCGAGTTTCTGTAGACACTAAACTATTAGGGTCCTTGTGTGTCTGTTTTCATTATGTATCATGTATTCCACAAAAGTAATGTAATTTCCATGTACTTCAAGCTTTGGGTCCCTACACATATGTAAAAAATCATTTCCAATTCATTAACACACGGTATTCTAGGCTAATATACAATTCACCAATCATGGTTTATCATGAGAAGAAAAAATTACTCAATTCATTGGAGAACTAGAAATGTAAACCCTTCATATGTCTAATTATATGTGTGTTATGTTGATCATATAACATAATAAAACATTTCATCATTTAATAAACATGATTAATAAATTTTTGTTTCATAAATAGAATTCCAAAATCAATGAAGTATATTAATATCTAGTTGAATAACCATGAATTAAAATAGGGTTGGGTATTCACAACACTAACGTTATGGCATGAAAAATTTAAGAGAAAATTTTGAAAGCATAATTTGTATAAATTAATTTTTATGGAAGGTAATAATGATAGAGGAATATATTGTGTCATTACTTGGGAACCATTTTTATATTAAATATATTTTTATAAACATAAGACAACATAATACATTTAGAATCAAAAGGCTCTTTACAAAGGAAGTTCTTGAATGGAAAAGAGGAGGTAGAGAACCCCTTACCATGAAAGGTTTATTCTAAAATTTTGGGAGGATCTTCTTATAACCATAAAAACTACATGGGTGGTATATTGAGAGAGAAATGTATAGTAACTATGTGTTCAAAGGCTTTGGAGTGAAGAGGAAGGAGAGAATGAGCGTGTTTTCAATGAAAAGGAGGGTAGAATTCATTCTTATTTTCTAAACATAGACCATAGAAATCTAGTTAGTAACAAATAAAAAACCATTAGAATTCACATGGTTTTTGACCTTATAAATATCCCATGAGGAGTGGTTTTTTATTATTTTAATAAATTAAGGATTAAAATTGTTTAATTTATATGATTTTTGAGGTGAAAATGATTTTTCATTAATATTTTTTTAAACCATTAAAATGTACTTTAGGTTTTTCAATATAATTATAGGTTTGGAAAATTAATATTATAGCTTTAAAATACCTTATTTTTATGAATAATTCTATTTTTGTTGATATATACCTTTATAGTATTTGTAACATTACATTTAAGTTTTTATGATGTCATAATACTTGTTGTATATTTATAACGTATTTATTTTTGTAATTAAATATAAAATTTCCTTAGAAAATTATGAAAAAATAAATATTATTTAATTTAGATGTCATGATTTTAAAATTGAAATTTATTTATCCAAATTATTTTCTAAATATGATAAATATTAATTTTAAATAAAAATTATTATTTATTGAATAATATTAGTTTTTATGACATATACACCTTTCTCACCTTTATAAAAATTACTTAGCACCTCAAAAAATAATATTATCATTTATATTTACATAAATAGTGTCTTATAAGACTACATGGAGGAAATAATATTTATATCAAATTCTTGAACTTATTATAGAATTTTATTTTAATTGTAATTATTTTATTTCAAAAACTATAATTTTATTTTATTTTTATGTAAAAAACTATTTATCATTTTATCTTATATCCATATCAGTTTTAAATAATTAAAAAACGGTATTGTAGTAACAACTGTTTTATTTATAATAAGAAAATTTACACCCTCATACTACTATGGTCTTGATACATAGAACCATAATAATATATCATATTCACAAAGAGTAAGGGGTGCGATTATAATAATATAATGGATTTGGTCAAAAAAATGATTGGGGGAATAATTCCTTAAGCATAAACATCTACCATAAATAGTTATTCTCTAGTATTAATTATTGAATCTTAGCTTGGGCTTGGTCAATGGTGAACCCCAGTGATGTGGTCAACCTTAGAAGATCTCATAAATAAAATTCCAAAGGGATGATCCAACAAGTTGAGGCTAGTAGTTATTCCTTATATATCAATTAGCTTTTATTATAAACATTAATGTATACTAATCATAATTGATTCTTTATAATGGTTATATTACTAGTGGATATAATTATTAACAGTCATATTATGAATTTATTTTATGATTTTATTAAAGTGTTGTTGATTTTCATTACATGGTGCATTTGTTCGATAAAAGAAAATATTACTCTTTTGGAAATACATTAATTCCAAAGGGAAATTCCAATTATAAAATTATAGGTCATTAAATATCTTCCCATTAAATTTCATCGATTATAATCCAATATGAATTGATTAAATAGTATCAATTATTAATAGATTAAATGGATTATATTCATTTAAGGAATTAAATTAATAATTCCAGTGAGAATAAATATATACTGATATGTTGAATATGGATGATGCATTTCATTATATTAAAAACAACAATGGTGGCTATAAAATAGGATGAGATCCCTCCTATTGGGTAGAACTTGTTATATGTCTGCCTCTAAATTTTTTCTTCATCAAAAAAAATAGTTTATCAATATGTGAAAGAACTAACACACCTTTTTCATTTACTAGTACTCATGGGACTTTCTCAGATCCATTGGTTTGTGTAATCACCTTGGAGGTAGGAGTATTTAATCTAATGCTCTTGTGATATTCATCAATCATAGTCCATCGAATATTCAAGATGAAGTTGTCTTCCAAGCATGTTTTCACATTTGTGTCCTTCATTTATAATCCATGTTTATTCTATTGAGGGTAGATTTCACAAAAATTAATTTTCTAATGCTTCTAATATCATTTGATGATCACCTAAAACCCATCAATACCATCAAAGTGATACTTTCATCATCAAATCAATGTGTTTTATACAGTATTAAATGAAAAAAAAGTTATATGTGATCATTACTAATTTACCCCTCTAGATATTATGTTATAAGATAACATAATTTCGAGAACACCACATGACATTACATTACATTTCTAACTTAATATGGAGTGAAATGTGGGGCTTACATTAACCAATTAACACAATCTACGTTGCTGTTGTGGGAAAATAGAGAATCAAATTGTTAATATATTTATAAATTGTGTATAAATAATTGAACCAGAAATTAGAGAATATTCATAGAATTTCTAAAAGTTTTTTATAAATTAATTATCCATAAAAAAATTAATTCTTTTATTGTTTTCAAAAAAAATATTATAAATATTCAAAAAATATTAAAGAGCTAATATCAAGAATTGTTTTTAAAATTTATATGGTTTGTAAAATGTCCATAAATCATTAATAAATTTATTTTGAGAATATTTTAATTTATAAGGAGTTTATGAATTAATTAATTATAAATAGTTTATAAGTAATTATATAATTTTTTTCCAATTTTTTTAATAAAATATTCAAAATATTAAATGCAAATAATTAAAATACCTTTCAGTAAATTATACTACATTCTTTCTGATCATGAAATAAATCTTTTATTTAGAAATCAAATGTGTATTATAGAAATGTATTATAAATTACATAAATAATGTAAAAATGTCAAGAAATTTTTATTTAAAATTAAGAATTTTTTATAATTAATTATTTTGAAGATTTTGAATTAAAATGGTCTTTAATTAAGATAATATTTACACCAAATAAAATGTGTATGGATGATATATTTTTTTGGTGATTAAATAATGTTTAAATATGTGATATTTAGTTTTTGTAAATAGTTTAAATAATAGAAATAAACATATAAAATATTTATAATTCACAATAATAACATATATTTAAATTGATATACCATATCATGAATACTATGAAAGAATTCACATTGTAAGTGGATATAAAGTGTTATATCAAATATATTGAAATATATATATATACATATATGTGAAAAGTAATTTTTTATATAAAATATGTATATCCCCTAGGGTTTAGCATGGTTAGCAGCGACTCTATAGGGTCTTAGTGAGGTCTCATGTTCAAGTCTCACCAAGTTATTCCTTATTGGTTTAGAGTATGATTTTCATTGTATTTATCCCCTCTTTAGAACTGTTGTCATATATATATATATATATATATATATTAATATTATAGGTTTATAATTTAATTAAAAATTTATATTTGATGGGATTTATAAAATATTTTTTTACAAGCCTATGTTAAATATGAAATTGTTAATATTTTGTTCTCATAATAAATGAAATATTTTTTGAATACGTAGTAAAGTTCAATTAAAAAATGAATTATATTGTTATTAAATAGTTTATAAATAATGTAAAAAGAGTTTTTGAATTAATTAACTATAAAATATTTATGGTTAATTGATTAAATGTGTTTTAAAAAATTATTACAAATATTCCTGAAACATTAAATAGATAATACTTTTGAAATTAATATGGTTTATAACATTTTTATTAATAATAATAAAATGAATTAAACCTTTTACCAAAGACCTATAGAATATTTTTATTCATTAAATAAAATTTTTAATTAGAAATTATAATGATAATTTTTAAATAGTTTATGAATTATATTAATAAGGTTTGAGTATAAAGGTTTTTTTCATAATTATTTTGATTGAAAATGGATCCTCACTCTCCAGGCCAAGAGACAACCTCCTCTCGGGGTTTTATAATTTTTTATGTTCCATAGAGCTTCTCCTATAATCCCCACGGTAGATTCTTTGAACTAAAATTCTTTCTCTCTCTCTTGTTTTGTGGATTTGGAGGCGATGTGTTCTCTATTCTTCTCTAATGTATTTGTTGCATCCTTATTCTACATTAGACCAGTCAGGGGAGTCATAAAATTTTCTCTTACTCTTCATCCTCTCTAGTTACCTTCATCTATAGATCTGGGGTTTTCTTATTTTATTGATGTCTACAATGTATTTTCATACAAGGGATCATTTATTCTAGTAGTGGCATGGCATTATTCAGCAAGTGTTTTTTTGGTGATCTAGAGATGGAATGTTTTTATTTTACAATCAGGTGCTATGATTTTAGCAATGAGATCTATGATTCTCAGTGGTGGTTAGGGTGGATTAGGATTTTGGAATTGGGTTTTTGGCAGTTTTTTGTCAGCGTTGGGATCTAGATTTGGATTCATCAGAGTCTTATTCTTTGAATGAATCTATTTTATTGTTTGAGGGAATTGGTTTTCATGGTTATGTTTATTATTGGGGTTCATATATAATCCTGGGAACTAGTTTATTCTTATTTCATTTGTATGGAGGTGTATATATTTTCTGGTTCTTCTGGATGGGTGGCCTTGATAGAGGGTGGGGTGTGATGAAACACATCATTCAACCATTTATCATCACTTTTTATGGAAAAAATGGGTACAATCCAATTCACTATTACTCAGCGTTTTCACTCAGGTTTTTCATTAAATTAGGTTGATATTTCTATGATTTAATTGCATTCTTTTTTCAGGTGGGAAACTCAAATTTTGAAAGGTTGTGCTAACACCATTCATCCAGCTCTCTGCCACATGTATGTGTCTGTTAGAGAGGTTCTCTACCACATTGTGATAATAGAATTGTGCAACTTCTTAGTAGAGGATGAGCCACAGAATTCCGATTGAAATCACTATTTCACTATCTGGCGAGGAGACGAGGGGGATTTTCTATTGATTTATTTGATGTTTTCTTCCCATTGTAATTATATGATCATTTTGACCTTATTTTTTGTTTCTTGAAGGGATTTTTACTTTGTTTTAAAATGTTTATTTAATTTTTTCATTTCTAAAAGATGCCTTATCTTTTTTTAGTAAATGGGGCTTTTCTATCACCCTTTTCAAAAACCATTAATTCTAAATTTTAAAATTAAATGGGTGTCCTTATTTAATGATAAAATTTAGAGCATATCAAAAAATATTTTGATGATTAAATTGATTAAAGGTTTAAATATTGTAATGTATATGATATTTATATTATTTATAATGTTTACATAAAATAAATTGTATTATAAAATGTATGTTTTAAAAATAACATATATTTAAATAGAAATTTAATTTAACATAAAATATGTATGATTTCATAATTAAATTGGATATGAAAATTTTTAAGTCAATGATTATGGAATATCCATATTGTTAATGTAAATTATGAGATGTTTATAACATGTTATTATTTCTAAAAACCTCCGAAATTATTCTCATAATTAAGTTTATGAAATTTTTATTTATTAGATATCAAGTATTTACTTTATTCGTGTATATAAAAGTATATATGTTAGGAATAATGGGTATGAAAAAAATTTGTGACAAATTTCTTTTAAGTGATTGCTCCCTGCATTATATGCTTTGCACAACTCCATAAGATTTAGTTTTCATCTACTGTGACCTTGGTTTGTAATTAAATTTATTATCTTGAATTTAGTTATTTGAAATATTTTCTGCATATTATATTTTAGAGATAGTAGGAATTTAATTAACTTTTGAGTAATGTTTCCCTTGGTAAAATGATTATGGGTCTAACATCTCACAGGACTAGAGGCTTGTGTCTTGTTTAGAATGGTGGGGTGGGCTATCATTATATTTTGGCATACTCAGGTAGATTTTGTTAATTTCATATAACTCTAAATAGTTACATGAATATTTTTCCTAACATATTCATATCATGTATACCGATTTTTAAGAAAATTATTCCCTTCAATATTTGAGTGAGTAAAAAAAATTGTGGGTTATGTAATGAGTTACATATTAATTTGGATTGAACACCTTAATTTGAGGAATGAATAAGGATTCCAAAACTAAATTTATTGAAACATGTATACACTAAGGAATTAAAACATGAGATTATAATTTTTGTATGAGTTGAAATAGTTATGAATTTAACATATGGGTGATGTATATTAAATTGTTGAGAATTTTAATATATAAAAAACTCTAAAATACCAAGTGTATGATTTCATCCAAAGAATCAATTTTTAAGACCTTATTCATCCAACAGAGTCGGTCCATCCAAAGTAGGGTTCCACTTGATTATCTTGTATAAGTAAAGAATGTAATGGGTAACATAGAATTATAGTTGGGTAGTTTATATTAATTAAAGTTTCTAACGGATTTGTTTATCATGATCTTAGCATTTCTTTGGGCGATAGTTATCTTGGGAGGAAGGATACCATATAAATAAAGTTAAGTATTCCCCTATGATGGATATGGTTAAAGCGTTAACCACTGATATTTCCAAGAATCATAATTGTTATTACTAGGAGGATTTTATATATAAATAACTAAGTGGTGAGAGGAATTCTATATTGGAAACGTTATATGGTTAAATAGATTAACTAAATTAATCTAGATGAACAATACTTAATAAAGGTTACAAAAATGAAAAAATATTAACTATGATAGAGAAAAACCATCCCTAGTAACATAATGTTGCAATTTTTTCACAATAAAAGCCATATACATAGGAGAAGAATATAAAAATTTTATGGAAAAAAACTAAGTAACTTTAGTCTTTGATCATATATTCAATATGATTGAGAACTATAATTACTTTATGAGACCGTATATTTTATTATGACTTTTTTTTATTATGGAATTTTTCCATTTTTATATCTATGGAAATAATCCAATTAGATGGATGAGTTCAAGAAAAGTTAACATGATATTCTAAAAATGTTAATAACCAATGAACTAGGCATCTAATGTTTAGATTTTTGTATTATGTTGATAATATAAATTGGTAAAATTTCACAGTGGAATAAGGAATTTAGTTGGAAGTTCAATAAGGTTTCTTCAAATAGATAGCTATGGGAATTAAAATCTTAAGTTATTAGGAAGTGGAAGTAATAATACCATATGATTGGATTATATAGGATACCTTAAAATGTATTTGGAACTTCATGGATTTTCCATGTCGGGTATATATTTTCAAATGAATATTTAGTTTTGAAGGATATATATTACCAAATATATAATAAAAAAGTGTTGTAAATATATTTAAGTTCAAAATAATGGGAAAAATTTATAGAGCATATAATTTTCACAAAGAAAATATTTTCAGTAATAGTTATTTGAATGTATGTGATGGTAATATGAATCTATATAAAATATGTGTATCTTAAACATATTTCACTTTAGTGTTAAGAGATATATTTTTATTAATAAATATTTTTTTAAATAACATAATATGATTAATTGTATATACATGGATTACAAATCATCATATTCAATAACATGTTTGAAAATAGTGTCATGTATAAAAGAATTATCTAATTTTTTATTAAAATGTGAGTGAATTTGTTCCCATAAATCATCAATTAAATATTTATATAAATAATATTATTTTCATGTAAAATGTTCTCAACACAAATAATACCATATAATATATTGAAATTAAAGTTTATTTTCTACATTTTCCTACCAAAATTAAATAATTGTTACCTCTTAATAGAAAATGATGTTTTGTTGAATCCTATAAAAATTTATAAGAAGGAATTTAATATTTATCAAACAAGTGGGAGTATGTTTGAACTTAGATAAGTTTAAATTTAAGAAATAAAGGATTAATCTAGTATAAGGTTATGTAATACTTTTATAAATACCATAAATACTTAGAGTATGTACAGTAAAGAAAAATATGAAATTTTTTTAATTACTAAGAAAAAAGGAATATCACTATTATACTAAAAACATTAAAAAGTGAAATTCACTTGATATCCTAAAATATTTTATGTTTGATGGTACATATTACAAATATAATGATAATATTAGTATTAAAAATTGTTCAGGTTAGACACAAAAATATAACAACATGACATATAATGTCATAATATTATGGTGTTTGAATATGTTCAAAGGGTTGGTCATTAATAATTTTATTTCATAGTCGCACCATTATTCAAAATAGTATAATTTATATATGTTATGCTATATGAGTCTTATATGATAGGTATTTATATGGTTTCATATAGATGTGATAAGAATTATATATATATGTAATGAGTGAAAAAACATGGAAAATGTTGCATGCATATGGCTAAAAGTAGTATTTTATCATATGTAATATGATATAAAGGCTCTTACGTATGGTTTTATAAAAAATATCTTAAAAGTTTTTTACGAATATAAAATGTATCAGGATTTTATATTAAAGGAAATTTCTATTTACTATTCCTTCATTTGGGTTTCACTTTAATTTTACATGAACAGTTGTGTGATAATATCACCTCAATGTATGACTATATGTTTTCCCAAATCAATGGTCAACATAGAGTATAATGGGGTTTTATGCCATGTTAAGGTTAATCTGAACAAGTTCTTATAATCATTACAAAGGGATGTATATGAGATTTGATGAATTGATCCATGAGGTAATAAGTAAAGACTTATTATTTTATTTACTCGCTACAATATATCCCATGTAATTTCACAAATTCATTGATATCATTATTGTGTATTCCTATTATCAGTAATTCTTATGTATGGTTGGTGAGATATATAGCATGGAAACCATTATAAATTGATACATTTATTTTACATGTTAAAAATCATATCTAATCAAGTAGTGGGGGGGGGGGGAATGTTACTGATTACATAATTGATTGGAGAATAACCAATATGTAATTTTTCCACATTCATGGAAAGTAAATACAAATGGATATTGATTGAATTATACTAAGGAAATGCATGAATATGCTTTTTCAGGTCACCTAAAATGTTCTTAACTACTTATAGGAGAGGTATGTGATGTAGTCATCAGTTAGATGAATTCAACGTGAGGTATTCATCTATCTAGTTTTTTTTATTATATAGAATTGATAAAAGATGAGTTGGATTATACAATATTAAAATGTTTCTTGTCACATGGTCACTAAATATCTTTTATAAAGGGTTTTTATAGATATTCATATATTTCATATGACAAATCTTTGGTTGTAAATGGTTGTATAGAGATATTAGTATGTTTTATGGAGATTACACTGGTTCCCATTTAAGATTGAGTAGAACTGATGATTTTCTAGAGGCTAAAATGTTCTGACATATATGTTATTTTGATTTTATATTTATTTTAAACATTATTAAGGCCCACAATGTCAAAAATTTAGGCATTTGGATGAGGATTATATTTTGGACAATGTTTTTATTCCAAAATGTATGGATTTTGATAAAACCATATCCAAAATGATTTTTGGATGAATTTAAAAGGAATTGTGATGTTTTTCATAATGTTCATAGAGAATTTTATTGCAACTTAATGATTTTGAAATGTGCTCTAAAATATGCATGTAAATGAATTAATTTTTGTTTCAGTTATCTTCAAATGTTATTTATTTTATTATACTCAATTATGAGGGGATTAAATGGTATCCATTATGAATATTATATATATTGAATTTATTGAATGCATTAAAAGAATAATTCCAATGGAAATAAAAGTATGTCAATACATAGAATATGGACGAAACTTTTCATTAAATGAAATACATGAAGGATATATATATAATGTTCTGAGATCATTATAGCTAATTCTATTAAAGTCACCCAATTATATCATCCTCTTGAAATATAGTTTGTCACTTGTTGAAGGCGTTATAACCCCTTATGTTTTTTAAAATTTTAAAGAAATATTTTTGGATCCATTGGATGGTGTAATACCCTCAAATACCAAAGGACTTCATCTATGAATATTTTGATCTTAATCAAGAAAAATACAACAATGGATCAACATGGATATTTCTATTATCTAGTTATATTCATTTTTATTAGTTTATATATCATGTTGATTATATCATAGATATATCATAAACAAATGGGTCTTCATACCGTTCTATGATAATTTTATGATCCCCTAAAATCCATTATATACATACACAATATGACACCCAAAAAACCATAAAAATTTATGGAAATATCATCTATCTTTAGACTATAAAAAGAAATAATAACCTAGGAATAATTATAACTAATAGAACCTAAGATATTACAATATATATCTCATTACACTTGGGATTCAAATGAATTATCAAAAGTATGAAGTCATATAATCTAAATACACATATTTTTTACCCATCTCACCTCTCATTAACTTTATTGGGTGTTCCATTCTTTATTGATGGTAATAATTAATATAGGGATTAGAAAACCCCAGTTAAGGTCTAATTCATTATGTTATAACAAATATAAGATGATGGGGTAACCAAATCCATGGTTAGAGGACCCATTTCGCACATAAGTGGGTGATTTTATAAGGCTATCATTCATGTAGGGTACCCACATATTTATTAGGTCAATGAAACCTCTCAATCATTAGATGTCATCCTACAGATATTTCATAGTAGATAAAAATATTCATAATGATTCTTGTACATGTGATTTACTAGAATGTAGAAGACATGACACCTAAGTCAACCCACCAAAACACACACTTTGACACAAACCACAAAATAACATCCAAAATATAATGATTTAACAAAACAGAGGAAAATGAAAACACAATTATTTTTTGCATATTGGATTAATATTTACACAACCAGGGAATACAATAATAATTTTATCAAGACATGGAAGATTATTATAATACTATGGACATATGTCAAAAAAAAATTACTCCACTATAAATATATTTTAGTTCCCCATTAGTGAAATTGGTATAACCATCATGGGATCTTCATGGAGTGTATGTCCACAAGATTCTAAAAATTATGGGATTCCATTCATATGGTCAAATAGGTCAACGAGTTAATTCATCCTTTTGTTGAATAAAGTACACTTCCAGAAACATTGTGAGTTTACTATTATATGTTATTTTGAATAACCCTTATAAAATTATATTTGAAAAAAAAATCATTAAAAAATCATAAGTTTAATAAAAAAATATTCCAATATTTCGTGTATCTTCATTTTCACTTTCATTATAGAGTAAGGTATATATATCCTTCTTTAATTTGTTTGATTTTATTATTTATACTTATTTTCTCTTATTCTGAGAAGGTAATCACACCAATCAACCATCTTCATTTGGTTTTGGAAATTAGACTTCCTAAATCTATCATTCCATACGTTTTTCTTACATAACATGAAAAATAGTTTTCACATAGCTAAACCTAACAATATCTATCTTCACAATCATAATCAGGTTTCCCCACCAATTCCATTATCAGTATATGAGAATCACCTCCACTCCCATTATTTATTTATTTTTTCATGGTCCCTCTAATATTTTTATTATCATCCTATTCTAAAAAAAGTGTTTCACAACATTAATATAACCTAAACAAAATATTTTGTTATCATATCTACTAGATTTTCAACAAGATCTTATTTTGGTAGATCCTGCACCTTATCACCCAACAAATTCCAAATAAAGGGATACTTTATCATAATATTATTTTTACTTGAATGAAAATCAGATTATTGGCCATGTGAATTACACATTTTTCACCACCAAATTACATGACATTATCATTCATTTTTATTGGATCATATAATAGTCACTTCATCTATAAAAATTCATTATCATATACTTTTAAATGAAATGTACTCCACTCACGTTATTTAACGTAAAACTATTAGTGGGATCTTCAATGTATAACTCACAAATTTTCATTTGTAAGCTATAGTTTCACCTCAATGTGTCAAAATATCCTCTAAATCCCAAATCAAAAAATTACTAAAATTATTCCTTCATTCCAAAATAGGGATAAAAACATTCAAAACCTTTGAGATACTAGAGGATCTACTTAACTAATTACGAGTGTCATGTTCTATTATTATCCCAGAAATTGAATAAAAATATGACTACATGAATAATACACCAATATGTTCAAACCAGAGTATATATGATGCTTATGACTACAAATGAAAAAAAAACCTTTTCAAAGAACTCAAAATTTCCACCAATTTTAGGTTTTTTCTCCTTACTAGAATTGAAATTTTTGTCTAGAGGAGTGTTAACCCATTTCACCTCTCTAATTCAAAATAATTCCACCTCATTCACATAATGATGTACTAATTTAAAACAATGATATAGAATTTAAGCCCCATATAATCAAAAAACAAAAAATCCATTTTTCTAGAATGAGATCCTTTATCTCAAAACTTATTGACAATTAATATTTTATCTCTCAAAACCTCTCCGTTACTAGACTCACACTAAGAATATTTTAAACATAGAGAAGTTATATGATGAATCACCCATTAGTGTAGACCTTCCAATAACATCAATGATAATTATTTCTCTAGATAAACACTAATTCTACCATAAATTCATTGAACATAAAATTTCACTACATTGGTGCTTTATATAACTCATAATGGATCCAATTGACCTTGAAAAACATATTCCTTTTCTGAAAATCCATAAAATCATCAGTTTGTACCATGTAAATATCTTTATCTTAATCTCTATCAGGAAATATGGTTTTCACTTATTACTATTCTATATGTACAAATTAAATGGAAACTATAATAAGAATCATATGAATTTTAATGTTTTTAACAAAAAAGAGAAAAGATCTCAAAAAAAATATACACCTTCCATTTATTTAAACCCCTTCAAAAAAGGCTTGACCATATATCATATTTTACAATATGATTTTTCCTATAGCCTATAAACCAATTTACTCTACAGTAATATTCTATAATTAGGTCATTTTATTAGCTCCACTATCCCAAAAACATGTCAAGAATATATATCATCCCTCATGGATAACTCCCTCTTAATTGAGACATCTAGAAGGTTATCATTTTTCAGGATTTCAGGTTCTCTATCCTCTATGAGAAGAAAATAGTGAATGTTTCATACATATATATGTACTTAGTTCCAATACCTGGTAGGTATATGAAATTGAATTTGTGTCTCAAATAATTATATAAAGAATTCTATGGAGCTTCACCTTCTAGTTCTCTTCCCAGAGCTTCTTTAGTACCCCAATATTTTATTTACTTTGGGCCTTAGAAATATCATCAGAACTTGAATTTCATCATGAAATTATTCTAAATAGTACTGTGTTTCTAGAACTATCAGTATCATTGAATGTTTCATAATTTCAATTACTTCTAAAATTCTATTTAGTCGAACCTAAACATGTGATGATACATTTATATCATCTACAGTTATTTCCGTAATAATAATATTTCTACAGTATCTATTCAATGAATATAACATTTCAGCTTCTAAAATGCTTTCATATGTTTTTATACAAGAGCCAAAAATCTATGTTTACATTACAATATACTATAAAGTCACATTTTAAGACTTATCATCAAACATAATACATTATTTGGAATCAATGTGAACATAGGTGAGTAAACTAAATACTTTGAGATGGTAAATGTCAAAAATTATTTTGAACCAACATGATTTCAAAAATTACTTCCCCAATGGTGAATACAAAAATATGTTTTTATAATGATAATATAGTTCATAGATTTAACTCAAAACTCCTTGGAAGGACTTCATGAATCTTCATGCTTCATTCATTCTCAACTAACATCCAATTCATCCTCCATATAATATCATTTTTTCAAGATTTCTTGTAATTATCTTTTCAAAAACAAACCCTTCCTCAAATAGAACCACCCTAACTCCCTATTTCTATATTCCATAACATTTCCAAATCACAAACACTACATTTTTCTATCCATTCACATTTTACACCATGGATATCCATTGAAAAAATTGTTTAATACTTTGGAATTATTCACTATAAAAGAACCCACACATTCCACGTTAAATCATCGATGAAGTTTACATAGTGCAACAAACCTCTATGATAATAGACCAGATATGGCCCCATATATCCATATAAACTATAACTAACTTTTATTGCACGTTCATCTTTCCTTACATTTTGAATGAAACATTACACTATATCCCAAGGATTCATTAACAAAATATTTTAGACCTCATGTTCCAATTTATAGTATTCCTTTATAAATTATAATTTTTTCCTTTTCTCACACAATTGACCTTGTTTTTAATTCTATAGCTTTAGATATGATATTTTTTGGAATCCATATCATCTTCTATAACTTGTTTTAGGTATAATATTTCATCTTTTATTTAAGTCAATTCCCTAGAACCAACTAGTTTTGTTATTTAATGTACATGACAATTAATAAATTACTAATCAAATATTTATTATTCATATGTGTTATATTAATATGAAAATTTCTATATAGTATTTTTCACATCCAAAGTCTATTGATGTTCTCCTACATAATGATAACAAAAAATGTTATGATAATATTCTTAAAAACATGTCCTATAGTCTAGATAAAATTTATCAAATGGGACACAAATGATGTATGAATATCATGTGTTATAGGATCATATGATATCAAGACTCATTATCCTAGTGTTTACACTTGGTAATCATTAATATATTGAGGTTATAAGGAAAAACCATCTAATAATAATTAATAATGTCTAGATATCAATAGATATTCCTTTCTAAAAAATCATGTATGGGTTCTAGGACCCGATATAGTTGCTAATGTATATCATGACTCATGAACCTTGATGCATGGTTTTAAAGGGTGATGACATATTCTAATAGTGATGTAGCAAACATTTGGTTCTATATAGGTGATATTATATTAATTTAATAACAGATTAAGGGATTTATGCATTTTTAAGTTAACAAAAGAAGATATCTCTAGAACTTTTACGGAATTAGAATAATCTTATTAGATCCACAACTTTGGTATTTCATTAATGAGTACATTTAGGAAATTAAAAGAAAGACAAATCTAGTATATAGGCTGATGACAAAAGTATGTATCATTCTTAATGATATATCATTAAAAGGTATTACATAACATAATAACACTTTTAGATTTAATTTGTATTATCATGACATTAAATTATTTGTCAATGTGATATTTGATGTGTTACTAGACAACTATCTTGGACTTTAGGAATGTTCACCTAATTCCAATGAGAAAGAGTCTTATAGGTCTGCACACCATGTATATCTCAAATCTCATTAAATTTTATTGTATTTAATATTTAGAGTAAATATTATTCTCAAATTATTGAGTAATAATTATTATAGTTAATTTGATTTCCCAAATTCAATCACTAGATATTTGATTTTTAAATAAATGAGTGTAATTTTTTCTCATGTTTTATAATTTAAAGGCAATAAATAAATGTTTGTTTATACACTTGTTTAGTGAATATATTAACATAAATATTTATTTAGTTTTAAAAATATTAAAAAAAATTATTCCTTAGTTTAGATAACATATTATATATTCACTTATTTAATTAAAAACATATATGTATTTAAGTGAATATTTTATTATTCATGGTTCAATAAATATTAGAGAACATTGATAGATCGATTTAAGGGACTGAAAAACATGATAAATATTTTTTAAATATCATTTAATTAAATATTTATTGATATATTTAATAATTGATATTTTAAATGTTAACACGTTAAGAGATATAATAAAAATAAAATAAATATTATTATTGGGGAATAACTTAAAAAAATATTTGAAAAATGGATTTCATGAAATAATCAATTTTTAACACTAGGTTTATATTTTAGCTTATTTCTCTTTAAAGGATATTATTTTGTTTCCAATATAGAAACTCTCAAGAAATTCTTTCAAGACCTTGAGATAATATCCTTCTCTATCCCTATGAAGAAAAATAAATAATAAGATAATCATATTTTTGTGATCTATGATTTACATTGTGAAGTACTCCTTTCTTCTTTTATAGAACCCAGAAGTCATAGAGTGTTGTTTAAATATTTCAAAGCATATATAGATATAAATAAAGGAATCCGATTTTGTATTATACACCAAAAACATTATATAAAAACTGTTGTATCCTAATTGATCTATAATAATGATCACATTTTTGGAAATTATAATTTTATGTTACTTATAAATTGAATTTTAATGATCCTATTTTTGAGATTTTAGGGTTTTCATCATTATAATATTAAGATTTTATCGATTAAAATCGATGGAAATCTAAATTTTGGCACCAACTCTCTATTTTTTTCACCCAGAAAACATCAATTATTATATGACTGTTCAAATTATCATTTATAATTTTATATTATTATTTTAGTCAATTTAATTTTTTGTTTACTAGTTTCTTATTTCACGAATATAATTCCTAATCCAAAAAAAAGACAACATATTTAACTAGTTTTTATTTCTATGAACTGGTCAAGACAACATAAATAATGATTAATAACAATTTATATGTGTCAAAGACCCTAAATATATAGAATGTGAAGGTAAATTACACATTGTGTACCCATGGTCAATGAAAAAATGGGCATGTCATGATAATCATGGAATGCCTAGTAGATAAGTAGGTTGTTTCATTACACACTATTTATTGACCACCAGCGTGTAATTTTATTTGGCAAGGATTACATGATGTGTAGAAAGCATATGTGTTGTGTAACCTCACATGGTTTTGAACCTAAATGAAACATAGAATGTTTTGTGTTCAACTATGTGGCATCACTATACACCACATATTAATTTTAATTCCAACTGACATGTCTATATGTGTATTACAAAATGTGTAGCTAGTTGGGGATTATGTAACATGTGACAACCAATATAGGGTAGATGTTAGGACTTTTAGTGAATAATGTGGGTGGATAGATGCATAGTACAAGGGATTTATCTTGTTTATACAAATAATTTTTTTTAAAATATTATGTTCCTGGTAGATTGTTGAGTCTCAATTTTAATTTTCTTTAACACATTGTTTAATATGTTTTCTATATTATTTTGTATTTTCCTAGAGAAGTAAAATTGATGAAGATGGAGACGATATGTTTAATGTGTTAAATTTTTTTTATGAAAACACAAATTCTATTCAAACTCACTTAAAGTATTTTTTCTAAAATGAATGTAATGTTTTAGAGATTTTTAAAGGTGTTTGGATTTGATTTATAAGAAATTTGGATGTTTTCTATGCTGAGTATATTTAAAGCCGATGATTTGGCTATGTATTTTAGAATTCATACTATATTTTATTATTAAGAGTTGAAAAATTGGAAATTAAGTGATGTGTAAGAAGATCAAGACCATGTGTATTAGGATATTTCTTGTTTGTAGAGAAAATGTGGCTACATTTATCATCTTACATATATATAGAAGATGTTGGTTGTTTATTTTGATAATAAAATTTGGAATATACATGTTGAATGTACGCGCATCATATTCCAGTGATCATATCGTCCCCTTCATCCCGTGTGGAACTCGCCCAAGCCCAAGGTTGGCCACCTTGGGCCTAGCTGGGGACGTGCGACAAAGGGTGGGGTAAGGTCACCTCAATACCCCCTAAACCGACCAACACGTTTGCCCGCGGGGGCTCGGTGAGTTGGTTCAAGGCGGTGGCGTCCTGTCGTCGAGGTTCCAGGTTCGAGTCCTCGCAAAGGAAACACGCATTCTATTCCCGCAATCCTCTCATCCCCTTCATCCCATGTGGAACTTGCCCAAGCCCATGGTTGGCCACCTTGGGCCTAGCTGGGGACGAGCGACAGGTGGTGGGGTAAGGCCGCCTCAATACCCCCTAAACCGAACAACACGATTTTAATTCGATTTTCATTTATGTGACTCATTCTTATAGGGAGGATAATCAAGTTACTGATGCCTTATCAAATAAGGCTATTGGGGAGTCAAGATCAGGATGGTCTTTTGTCTCTCCTGATTGTTGTGTGAAATTTGTTGAGGCTGATGCTTGTGGAAATTTATTTTCTTGTCTTTGTAAACCTCCCTTTTGATTCTCTGAATTTGTACTTTTTTTAATAAAATATTGGAAGGGGTGGATCTATGATTCGTTCCTGGGCATTTTTAATTAAATAAATTTGAAGAAGTGGGGGTATATATAAGATGTGTAGTGAATTCCTAAGATTCTTGAGCATGTATAATAATTTTAGTGAAATGTGTTATATTGAAGTTGCATATATAGTATATTTTTAATGAGACTTAGTTGTGTGACAAATGGAAACATTTTTCATAATATGTAATATGATTAACTTCATAAATATGTTGTTCATTTGGGTACCTAAAAAATTTACCTCTTACTACGGATACATAAAAAGTTTTATTAGTTAAAAATATGATTTCCTTGAGTGTTTATAGTAAGTTTAAAATTTTCGATGGAATTATTTTAGAATAATTATTTATATAAAATCAAGTATAATTCAGAGTTTTATAAATAAAATAATACTTAAGATATGGATGCATGGATTTATGATCACAAAAGGTTTTTTTATTCATTCAGTGATGATCGAAGATAATCTAGACCCTATAAGAATTCGTTGTTCAATGAAAGTGAGACGTAGTTGTATGAAAATTTCATAGTCATGATATAAACTAAACAGGTTTAATATGATTAAATTGAAAATAATTTAATAGAATAAGAGGAATTATATTGATTAATAAGATAATTTGGATCAATAGTTGAATGTTTGATATTTGTTTTCATTTAATATTTGAAATTCAGACATTGAAGAGGTAAACTTACTACTTCTAGTATAGATAATATTTATAGTTCTATGAAAATATTTTTTTCAAGTAAAAATGTACTAAAACTGAATATTAATATATTATCCAAGAGATAATGATTCAGAAAGAAAATTATACATAGTCATATGTAAGTAAAAGAATAATAAAAAGTAGAAACAAAATAGTGGCAAATTTATATAAGTCTTATCTAGTTGATGACTCTATTATTGTTAAAAACCCATTTTTTTTATATTTGTGCCTTTGTGAGAGCACTTTACACATTTTACAGACTTATATGTTATATGATTTTAAAAGTAATCATTAATCTTTTATAATCGACATGATGAAACTAGTCTACCATATGATCTTAGGTAAATCTAGATCATGATAAGGATTAGACAACTTATTTTTTGAGGTAGAACTTGTAAAATTCTATAGTGACCTATGTGTGTGAATTTGGCTGAGTTTTATTGTAAACGTTTTAATCATTTTAACATACAGTTATGGTATCTTTAAGGGGAAACATAAATGTAGTTAAAATATATAATTCACCCCAATATCAATGATTTCCCACTGATATTGAGGGTATAATCAAGTGGAATCAAATCCTAGTTCCATACATTGTTGATTTTTTAATTCAGAGAAAAATATATCCTATTATTTTAATATATTTTTATCTAAAATTATATTGTAAATATAGAAAAACTGAATTCGGTGAACAATATGAGGATTCTTAATATTGATAGAAAAAATACTATATATGGATATATTATATGTTTCCTTATGCTTTATCAATCAGTTTGGATTGTCTAGAGGATTAAATTTGTAATGTCCCGACCCCAGAAGCCTAGAGTCAGTGAATTATTACATTTCATTGGCATGATCACAAAATATCAAGTCTCTAAAGAACAATTAGTTTTGTATCCTTATATGAACTAAATAGTTTCATAAGGTTCAAATTACATCTTAAAATGGTATACTACAATAGCATTGTTTCCATGGAAAACACTGAGATCCAATATACTATCACTTCAGGTCAATTATAATATACTCATTTGCATCCAAGGAAAAATAAAACATAGAAAGGGGTGAGCTCAAATGATTAGTAAGGATAAAAATAAAGCGGAAGTTTTCATAAATAAGAATAAACATTTAAGGCAATGTATAAAACTAAAACAAAAGCATTTTCAACATAAAATTCATCATAACATGGAAAATATAAATCAAAATAATACCATTTACTTACTCACATGGGTATTATACTATTGGAATAATCAAATGAAATATCAGTAGACACATTCATAATGATGGAATGCACAATTCTAGACATTCATAACCACATAGTCAAGGCCTTGTGCCATGACTACAAATAGTATTTTGTCAAGGCAATGTTCCAGGACACTAGTTTGTCTAACGAGACCTACCGATGCATCGAGGAGATATAGCAGGCTCCACCCATCACTTACTATATCTAATGCATTCCTCATATGAAAAGGATTAAACATAACATAAGAATTTGTATTAAAACTAGCATATGAAATGTCATTACATTATCTATAACCATGAATAGTGTAAAAATAACACATCTATATTAAAAAATATCACAAATCCTTCAGTACAATATGGATGTTTTGTATCATAATAAATCAACATCAAATAATCTTAAAATCCATCAAAGGATGTTGACATAGATGAAATCAAAACCTTTTTTTAAAGGAATATCTCTTTATATTTTAAAAATAATTTAAGAGTCACGTAATTATAATGAAGGCATTTATTTTTAAAATATTTTTATAAGATTTTAAGGTAATCTTAGATGATGTTATAATTGTGTAAAATAGCCGCACCCTCCGTATAAGTAAAAAAACATTCCTACCATAATTTTGTCGAAAAGGTCATAAAGTACCTTATTTGGAAAACGACAGATAGATTCCTTTATAAAAATCTTATAAAATTCAAAGAAGGGCATAAATTATTTTAACTTATAGTCTATAAAATATTAATAATGCTTTGAAATACATTTTTATGAAACATGGATGTGGATGATTAAGAGGTCCCAATAGATAATTACATACTAACAACCTCGGATAATAAAGAGAATGTAAAATTAACCCTTAA
This sequence comes from Viscum album, assembly GCA_963277665.1. Classification (NCBI taxonomy): domain Eukaryota; kingdom Viridiplantae; phylum Streptophyta; class Magnoliopsida; order Santalales; family Viscaceae; genus Viscum; species Viscum album. Next base: position 52,355,377 of record OY728140.1, on the reverse strand, counting down.
CATGTACTTTTCCTTGGTAGAGGGTAGGTTAACCTCCTATATAATGGGGAAATAATTGTTATTTAATTATACAATAATCATATACATTAATATGATATAATATATGAACTTTTATCATCTCTTTGTTAATAATATCTTAATATTATCATTCTTTTGAGTGTTAACTGATTAGTTTTCATTTATTTGAATTCTTACATAAGTAGTGTTTGATATGGATATGATGTATCTTATTAATATTCTGAATGATATTAAATGTTTAAACATTATTTTTAATCATGAAATTAAAATTAGTCTTGAATGGATAGGATGAGTAATGAATCTCATCGCGTTTGCGGAGACGGTAATCCATATGTACGTACGAGCGACAATATCACTATTTTGATATTAAAATAATAGATAATTGGATGTTGTATAATATATACAGAATCGTTATCATGTAAATTTTTTTATTTATATCAGTTATACATCATTATTATACCCATCCAAATAATAATGTCTTGAATAACAACTACACCACGACGTGGAGACGGTATGTCGTACATACACATGTATGGTGAAATGTCATTTAAAGGATGGATAGAATAATGAATATGGTTTTACCATATTTATAATAACATAACTTTAAATATAAGATACTGGAGGTATTATTTTAGAATATAAACAACCATGAAAGAGGAAGCGGAAGGAGAAACAAACTTGAAAGAGGTGATGAAATATTTATCTTTTTTTTGGGTTCTTCCTTTTGATTTGATCAAAAGGGAACCATAGGTAGGATTATTGACTAAAGTAGGACCTCTATAATAAAGTCATGACAGTTTATAGGGTATTTGGGTAGGGTTTGGCCAATCCAAATTGATTTGATGGTGTGAATTTGATAGAAGGTGGAGTGCTCTTTTATGAGATGGGTGAGGGGAACCTTAGGAAAAGCTTTAAATATTATCCTATAATAAAATAATTTTCTATATATAATGGATAAAAAATAAATTATATAAAGGATAAGGTGGATATGGGTTGAAAAACACTCAAAAAAGTGGTTTTAGACAGGTTTGGGTCACTATATTAACCTTATCTTTTAGATTTAACTATTAATTAAATAGTTTGACATTTACCATGTCTCTTTGTATTTTTATAATATATGGTTGATAAACATAATATAAACATCCAAGAAAACCTCATGTGGTTCATAAATGACATATATAATATTATTTATGACATTTGGCCATACCTTATATTTTTAGGAATAGAATATCCATTAATAATATAATATTTTTTTAGAATCTCTTTTATGTCAATTTTGATAGTATCTGGTATTTTATTTTTTCTAAATTCATAACAGCATTATTACATCGAAAAAAATTCATATAACCAACTCTAACATGTCATATTAACGTATAAAATTACTGGATTTCATAAAAATCCTCAAATTACATTTATTTGGATATTTATAATATCAATTATTTTTACATTTCATTAATTAGGTAATTACTGCATCATCATTGCGTCATAAATAAATTAAATTATTTAATGTCTAAAAAATATAAATACAATAACATTATGTAGGAACTCGTTTTTTATTTCTAATGAATTTTTATAGTTGAATTTATCTTATGTGTACCCCTATATTTAAAATTGTTTATCTATTAAACATTGAATTGAACACTTTTAACTCTTCTTTGAATTAAATAGTAATAAATATCCAAATTTTATCCAAGTGGACCTAAAGGGTCATATATTATTCTTATGGTTGTTTCTTGTCGAATTACACTTATCTAATAGAATTAGGACGTGTGTTAGGGTAATAATAATATCATTTTTACCCTTAAATACACAATTGACTTTTAACAGTGGTAAATAAAATTAAAAAGTTACTATTCATCAAAAATTATTTTCATCACATTGAATCACATATGTTTTACTTATATCAACAATTTCTCTCAATTGTTTGAAAATAAACTCACAAATGTGGTAAAATTATGTTTTATGTAAATTTTCAAATGCTCCTTAGAGGTGGGTAAAAGACGGTAAAAAGTTCAATAAAATTATTATATATCTAAAATTATTATAAACCGACTCCAATGAATTAATTTGAACTTATATGGGTATTATGTATCTATTTTTACCTAAAATAAATTTAAATAAAATAAATAATTATTTAAAGAAAAATTCAATTTTAAACTATAACTCAATGTTTTTCACTATTCATCAAAAATTGAATGTTTTCATAAAAATACCAGAAATTCACCATAAGCTAATTTCGATACTCCGAATGGAAAAATGAAGTACATTTTGAAATTTAAAGTTTTTTATGATTTCAAAATGTGGGTATTACTATTCATAACTGCTAGTTTGATTGGTTGTGGTGTGTTAGAACTCAATGTTGAGTACAACACACGATATTGTATTTTTCAAAGAGAAGCATACTGTGGAAGCTTGGGGTGTTACATTCTTTCCTCCATCAAATAATTTCGTCCTAAAAATTTCTAAAATATTACTTCATATAAAGACTCTGGTGGTTCCTCATCATACGTTCCTTGGGTTTCCACGTTTCATCTTCCAACTTATGGTTTCTCCATAGAACTTTTACCAGACGAGTTGTCTGGTTTCTCAGCACTTATTCTCTTGTGTCAAGAACTGTGACATGATCTTCAAAATAAGACATATCAGGTTCTAGTTCTCATTCCTTATAGGTGAGTACATGCATTGGGCCAGGCATGTATTTTCTCAACAGTGATACATAGAATACATCGTGAACTTTAGAGATACATCACGACATTGCCAAATGGTAAGCTACAACCCCATTCGTTCTATAATTTTGAAAGGTATGATATACTTGGGAATTAATTTTACCTTCTTACCGAAATGTATAACACCCTTCAGGGGACATAACTTCAAGAAAACATGATCTCCTATATGAAATTCTAAGTTATTTTTTCGGTTATAGGCTTAGCTCTTCTGCCTACTTTGAGAATCTTTGATATGGTTTTGGATTACCTTCACATTTTCCATCATTTCTTCAACCAGTTCTGGGCCAACGATTTTTCTTTCACCAACATCATCCGAACATGTTAGTGTACAACATCTCTTTCTGTATAACGCTTCATATGGTGTCATCTAAATTATTTAATGGAAGCTATTTTTAGAGTAAAATTCTACCAGAGGTAAATATTAATCCCACATACCTTGAAAGTCATGTGAGCATGATCCCAACATGTATTCTAAAGATTGAATAGTTCGATATAATCTTCCATCAGTTTAGGGGTTGTAGGGAGTGTGAAAATGATATTCAGTATCCAGAGATTTCTGAAGAATTTTCTAGAATCCTGATGTAAAATGTGGATCATGATTAGAAACAATAGATAAGAGTACATCATAAAGTCTCAAAACATCATTAATATATAGTATTTCTAGACGATGAAGGAGTAAATCTTCTCTTATATCATGAAAATGTGCCTACTTGGTAAGACGATCAACAGTGACTCATATTGCATCGTTCATTCTAATATTCTTTGGTAGCCCCATGACAAAGTCCATAGTTATATCATCCCATTTACAATCAGGTATGGGAAGAGGTTGAAAGACTCCTCCAGGTTGTTTCCATCTAGCTTTCACTAGTTGACAAACCATACATCTTGACTCAAAATCAGCAATCTCCCTCTTTATGTTGTCCCACGAAAAATGTTCCTTCAAATCTATATACATTTTGGTGCTCCGTGGGTGTATAGAGAAATTGGAACTATGAGCATCATCCAATAATTCTCTTTTTAGATCAGGTATATTGGGAACTCAAAGTTTCTTCCCAAATTTCAAAATTCCATCTTCATATACAATGTCACTCAATCTCCCATCATTCATAGATTTAATATTCTTTTGAAACTCCTCAACATCAACCTGAGATATTTTTTATCATTTCTAGTAAATATGTTTTGGCAACCATTTGAAAAAGGATTAATTTTTCACCTTCCATGGTTATTCACATATCCATTTTTACTAGATCCATGAAAATTGGATCCATTTCAACTCCCATCTTGTTCAAAACTCCATTTTATTTTCTTCTCAAAGCATCAACCACCTTATTTTCCTTCCCTGGGTGGTAGTGTATAGTGTAATAATAATCCTTTAGTTGTTCAAGCCATCATCTTTTCCTAATATTGAGTTCTTTCTGGGAGAAAATATAGTTCAAACTCTTGTGGTTGGTATATATCTCACATTTTTCACCATACATATAATCTCTCCAAATCTTCAAATAAAATATTACAGCTGCTAACTCAAGATAATTGGTAGGATTGTTTTGCTCATGAATTTTTAGCTTTCATGATGCATATGCAATAACCCTGTCATTCTGCATAAGGACACAATCATGTCCATTCATTGATGCATCACTATAAATAATAAACCCATCATTCCCCATAGGTAGAGTCAATATAGGATCATTTAATATTCTTCTCTTCAATTATTCCAAACATTCTTTACATTATTTTGTCCAAACAAATTTCACCCCTTTACATTTGACCGTGGTTATTGGGTTAGCCAATTGGGCAAAATTCAGGATGAAACACTGATAATAACCTGCTAAACCAATAAAACTACATACCTCTATTATAATCGTCGGTGCTGGGAATTAATGTATTTCTTTTTTCTTATAAGGATCAACAGATATTCTATCCTTAGAGACAATATGGCCAAGAAATGAAATCTCCAGAACCCAGAATTCTCACATGATAAACTTCCCATATAATTCATTTCTTCTAAGAGACTTCTGGATAATAAGCAAGTGATTTTCATGATCTTCATAGCTTTTGGTGTATACAAAGATATCATAAATAAATATGACTAAAAAGTCATCATGATATTCCTTGAAAACTCTATTCATTATATCCATGACGACATAGGGTGCATTAGTCAATCCAAAAGGCATTACTGTAAACTCCTAATGCCCATACCTGGTTTGAAATGCTGTTTTCGGAATGTATTCCTTCTTCACACACAACTGATGATATCCAAATCAAAGTTCAATATTTGAAAAGTACTGAAGTCGATGAAGTTGGTCAAATAAATCATCAATGAGAGGTTGGGGAAAATTTTTCTTCATTATTATATCATTGATATCCATGTAGTCAATACACAACCTCATAGATCCATCTTTCTTCTAACAAATATGGACAGGGGATCCCCATGGAGAAATACTAGGATGAATAAATCCCTTATTACTAAATTCCTCTAGTTTTTTATTTAGTTCCACTAATTCCACAGTGGAAATTCTGAAAGTGGTCTTCAATATGGGACTTGAACCAGGAATTAAGTCAATAGAAAACTCAATTTCTCATTATGGAGGATGTCCAGGTAAATCCACTGGAAATACATCAACATATTCTTGCACAATAGGTACTAATTTTATTTGATCATTCCATTCCTTACCCACAGATATTTCATTCTCTTCCTTCCCAATAATTGAATTTAATTAAGCTAATGTGGGTGGATCTAGATAATAATTAGGTGGAAATGTTTCTACTCAAAAGATAAGGTACTCCTTATCGTCATCATAAATTGTAACCCCATTCTTCTCATAATAAATTTTCACATCTTGGTCTGAAAGACAATCCATACCGAGGATCATATCAAATGCAATCATGGGTATGACAATGAGATTAGTAGATAAAGAACATTTATATTCCACAATGGGGAATGATTCACAAAAATTAGTTGCAATGATACTTCCCTTAGATGTGTTGACTGAAACACCCTTGTTAAATCAAATTGTAAATATCTAATTTTCATAGAAAACTGGGAAGATATGAAACACTGTGATAATACAGAATCAAATAATGAATTTTTTAAACATGAGTAAACCACTAAATTACCTGCCACCACATCTTTCGGAGCTTTAACCTCAGCACCAGTGATAGCATAAGCTTGGACTTGATCCCTTGGCCTTTTCGGAGGTAATTTCCCTTGGCACATAGGGAATTGATTTTAATAATTCCCCCTTTTCTATACAATTGTAGCATTCTACATTGGAAGCCTCTTTCTTCCCCTTGTTATCATGATCTTGGTGGCCATTTTAACCACACTTGTAATATACTCCAATTCCATTCAGGAAAGTTCTAGGGTGTTTCTTCACATTTTTTCTGTAGGAAGGATATTAAAAATTTCCCTTAATCCCCTTATTTCCATTTCTAGAGTGTTCATCAGATCTCTTCTTCTCTTTCTTTGCTTTAAAGTCGTAAGACATAGAGAATTATTTTTCTGTGTTGATACCACATGTGACAATATCTTCGCACGATGAGAAGGATTGTGAGACTAATTCTTGATGGAGAAATGGTTTTATCCCATCAATGAAATGATCAATCTTACTTCTCAGGTTATGTATATAATATGCATCATGCCTCTCTAACCTTGTAAATATAGCTTCATACTTTGCGACCTTCACATCATCCTTTTGACTTAGACTTAGAAATTGTCTTACTATATTCTATCAATGGTCATAAAGAAAAAAAATTTCTACTAAAATTTCATTAAACACCCCACATTATGTATTCGATACTTCATCATCTTCCTTTGTGTTATGAATCAATGACCACCATTTATCAACATATCTAGTGAGGTGGTAAACTTCCATGATGCCTTTTTCCCTTTGACTACTCCCCAAGGAGTGGAATATTTTTTCTAAGGAATGTATCAATTTCTTAGCTACTAATGGATTTGAACTCCCATTAAATGTTGGTGGTTGTTTCCACATGAAGAGATCTAGCATTGATCCTACATGCTATGGATTAGGGTGCTCTATATGAGTAAGGTTATTATTCATAGCCTGAGTGAGTTGTCCCAATATAATGATAAGCTGAACTGAACCAGTTGTATCACCATCTCCACTATAATTCTCTTGAGCAAGAGGGAAATCCCTACATGGAGTGCGTGAATTTATACGGTTTCCATTCCTTATACTAGGCTCCATTTCTAAACAATGGCATAAACTACATTAGTTTATCAATCTCAATTCATAAATCCAAACTTTTAAAAACACTTAACATAAGTTGAACTATTTATGGATATAATCCATAATAATAAAAATGTTTTCATGGAGGAAGTATATAATCATAAACCCTTCATAATTGTTTGTAATGAAAATTAGAATTATCATAAGCATATCCCCCCAGAGTGTCATAACCAAGAGTGCAGTAAGGCCCATTGTCATGCACCAGTTCTTGTTCTAGCCTAGCTCAAAGTAGTTTTTTTGGGTTTTACCCCTAGGTACATCTATGCCAGAGCCACCTCTACTTCTCGAATCCATTCATGGATGTATTTCTTGGAAAACTCACAAAATCTATACCATACAAGAATTCTAGGAAGTTATTCTATTTTAATCCTCAAAGTCTATCTTAGGGATATGTGCTCTAATCAGAGTTTATATAAATCTAGTTTCCCTGGTTTGTAATAAATTTTCTCTGATACCAACTATAATGCCCCAACCCCAGAAGCCCATATTTTCTTCATTAATACATATCATTGGTATGATCACGAAATATCTAGTCTCGAATGAATGATTAGTTTAGTAGTCATTGAATTACTAGATACATGCATAAGGATTATATTACATCATAAAATGGAAGACTACAACAACATTGTTTCCATGGAAAACACTGAAATCTCATAGTCTATCCCTGTAGGTTAGTCATAATATAATTCTTCACATCTTGGAAAAAAATAAAACATATAAATAAGTGATCTCAAATTCTCAGTAATGATAACAATATTAGAAACTCTCAAAAATAATAATAAACATTTATGGAAATGTATAAAACTAAAACAAAAGACTTTTCAACATAAACATCATAATAATATGGAAAATATAAATCAAAATAATTCCATTTACTTACTCACATGGATATTCTAATATTCGAATAATCACATGTAATATCAATATCCACATTCATAATAATGGAATAAAAAATTCCATAATTTCATAAAATCATAGTCAGGGCCTTATGCCAAGACTACAAATAAGATTCTGTCAAGGCCTTATAACAAGACACTATTTTGTCTTATGATACCTATCGATACATCAAGGAGCTATATCAGGCTCCAGCTGTCACTTACTATGTCCGATGCATTCCTCATATGAAAAGGATTAAAAAATAACATAAACATTCATATTAAAACTAGAATACAAAATTTCCATACTTTATCTATAACCATGAATAGTGTAAAAATAACACATCCAAAGTAAAACATATCACAAAACCTTCAATACAATATAGATGTTTTGTATCCTAATAAATCAACTTCAAATAAGCTTAAAATCCATCAAAGGATGTTGACATAGATGAAATAAAAACCTTTTTTAGCATTAGATTTTGAAATCATTTAAGAGTAACAAAATTATAATGAAGACATTAATTTGAAAATATTCCTATAATCTTGTATTGGATGCTTTGACGAAGTTATAATGGCGGTAAATAGCTGCACCTACTGTATAAGTTAAAAAAACATTCTTACCTTATTTTTTTTAAAAGGGAATAATGATTGGAAAACGACAGAAAGATTCTATTATAAACATCTTATAAAATTCAAACGAGGGTCTAAATGAATTTAACACATAGTCTCTAAAATTGTAAGAATGTTTTGAAATAAATTTTTATGAATCAATTATGTGGATGATAAAGGGGTCCCAGAAGATAATTACCTTTAAACAACCTCAGATAATGAAGAGATTGTGAAATTAACCCTTACCTTGTACTTTTCTTGGTCGAGGGTAGGTTAACCTCCTGTATAATGGTGAAATATTTTTTATTAAATTATAAAAGAATAAAATACATTAATATGATATCATATATGTTCTTTTAACAGTGCTTTGTTAATAATATCTTAGAATTATAATCGTTTATGGTGTTAACTGATTTGTTTTCCTTTATATGATTTGTTTCATAAGTAATGTTTGTATGGATATTATATATCCTATTAATATTCATAATGATATTAAGTCTTTAAAAATTATTTTTAATCATTAGATAATAATTAGTCTTGAATGGATACTATGGGGAATTAATCTCATTGCGTTCGTGGAGAGGGTAATCCGTACATACGCACGAGCGACAATATCATTATTTTGATATTAAAACTATAGATAATTGGATTGTATATCATATATAAATAATCATTATAATGTTATATTTATTATTTACATCAATTATACATAATTACTATACCCATCCAAATAATAATGTATTGAATAACAACTACACCACGACGTGGAGACGGTAAGCCGTACGTATGCACATATGGTGACATGTTATCCAATTAATTTATAGAATAATGAATATGGTTGTACCAAATTTAAAAAACCATCAATTTATATACAAGATACTGTACTTTTTATTTTATAATGGAAACTACCAAAAAAAGAGGAAGTTGAAGATGAAAGGAACATGAAAGAGGTGATGAAATATTTACCTCTTCTTCGGGTTCTTCATTTGGATTTGTTCAAAATGGCTCCATAGGTTGGATTTCTGATGAAAGGAAGGAATATAAGATTAAGGGATGATATTTTATAGGGTATTTGGGTAGGGTTTGGCCGAGCTAAATGGATTTGATGGTGTGAATTAGAGAGAAGGGGGAGTTCCCTTTTATAAGAGGGGTGAGGGGAACCTTAGAAAAATCTAGAAATACTATTTTATAATAAATTAAATTTCTGGTTGTAATGTCTCCAAAATGAATTATATAAAGTCTAAGGTGGGGAGGAGTCTACCACCACTCAAAAAAGTAGTTTTATACTTTTTTGGGTCACTATATTAACCTTATCGTATAGATTTAACTCTTAATTATATAGTTTGACATTTACCATGTCTCTTTGTATTTTTATATTATATGGTTAATAAACTTACTATAAACTTCCATGAAAACATAAAGTGGTTAATTAATGACATATATAATATTATTTAACTTCTTTGGCCAAACAAAAGATTTTTTGTAATAGAATATCAATTAATAATATAATATTTGTTTTAAAAACACTTTTATGTCAATTTTCACACTATTTAGTATTATGTTTTTGCTAAATTCATAACAAAATTATTAATTCGAAAAAAATAAATCTAACAAACCATGAAATGTTATCATAACTTATTAAACTAGTTTTATTCATAAAATGTCTCAAATTACATTAATTTGGATATTTATAAAATCAATTATTTTAATATTTCATTAATTAGGTAATTTCTGCATCATCATTGTGTGATAAATAAATAAAATATTTTAAATACTAAAAAATATAAATAAAATATTATTATGTAAGAATTATTTTTATCTTTCTAATGAATATTTATAGTTTAATTTATCTTATTTGTAACCCTATATTAAAAATGGTTTAGTTATTAAACCTTGAATTTAACACTTTAAACTCTTCTTTGAATTAAATAATAATAAATGTCCTAATCTAATCAAAGTGGACCTAAAAGGACAAATATTATTCCTAAGGTCATTTTTGGTCAAATTACACTTATCCAACAGAATTAAGAAAATGTATTACGATAATAATAATATCATTTTTACCCTTAAATACAGGATTTACGTTTAACCGTGGTAAATTAAAGTAAAAAGTAACTATTCACCAAAAATTATTTTCATCTTATTGAACAAATTTTTTTTACTGATATAAACTGTGTCTCTCGGATTTTTGAAATTCAACTCACAAAAGTGGTAAATTTATGTTCTGTGTAAATTTTCAAATGCTCTTTGGAGGTGGGTAAAAGACGGTAAAAAGCTCAATAAAAGTTTTATATATCTAAAATTATTATAAAATGACTCCAATGAATTACATTGAACTTATATAGGTATTATGTCTATTTTTTGACCTAAAATAAATATAAATAAAATAAATAATTATTTAAATAAAAATCCAATTTTAAACTAAAACTTTGTGTTTTTCACTAATCATCAAAAATTGAAAGTGTTCAGAAAAATACAAAAAATTCATCTTAAGCTAATTTCAATGTTCAGAATCCAAAAATGAATTCCACATTGAAAGATAAAATTTTTAAAATTTTAAAAAGTGGGTATTTCTATTCATAACGGCTAGTTTTATTTGTTGTGGTGTGTTACAACTCGAAGTTGCGTACAACACCTGCTATTGTATTATTCAAAGAGAAGCGTAACATGGAAGACTGTGGTGTTACAAAATTGATGGATTTGTTCCACATATTTATGTTTCATGAATAATATTAATTTATATTAAGAAAATGGATAATGATGTTCAATATTTTAATTCCATTTTTCATCCCTCTAATAGAATTAGTTTATAAAGGTAAATGAAATTATGACTAAGAATGTTATATAGGAAAACAGAAAAAAAATATATAATTGAAATAATATACGAAGAAAAGATAAACTATAGGTTTAATTGTTGATGTATGAAGAACTCCAAATGATGGAAGATAAAAAAATATGGATTATTTGCATGAGTCGATGAAATTGTGAGCACTGTTAGATGTTTTAGTGAAAAGTAAGAGGATACGATGGTTTTCAAGAATATTATACACAATCCGCTTGATAGATTTGATGAAAAAGATTCATCATTTTAATATAATGATCCACGTCCATTAAATGACTTACACAGCATCCTTATTGCATATAAAATTTTTCGGGGATGTTTTTTTCTTGAATATAACCAGTAGTGAAAAGGAAATAAACATTAAATTCAAAATACATGAGAAATGCAAGAATGAAGTCGATGAAGATGAGTATGGTTTTAAATATTTAGAATAATTATTGAGGCGATGTTTGAAAAAATCTTATCACACATATCTAGAAGTGTAAAAATATGAAAAGAATATTCTGATGAGAATATTTCAAAAAAAATCATCAAAAGTGAAGAACTAAAAAATTTCAAAGAAAATATTCCAACAATGACAGAAGAAAATTACTGCGAGTATTAAGAAGTGCGACCAAATAAATTATCTTATAGGAAAGGAAAAAATTTCAATGTTTTTTTCCTAAAGGTAAGGGTAAGAAGATATCTATGTTCAAAAATATAAATTTATTATCTAATTTTGAAGAGAATTAATGTTTTGAAGATTATTCTATTGTTAATAATTTTAGATATTTTGATGAATAGATACTAATTAGTAAAGTGAATGTGGAAAAATTCAGAAGTGATAAATGTAGTAACTATAGGAGTAGTTAATAAACAAAAATATATTTTAAGAATAATTTGGAAATAATTAGTTTCTTTTGAAGATCTCAAAACTAGTTATGGGGATCAAAAATATGAAGAAACCAAACAAAAATTCAAGTAAATGTTTTCTGTCATACTGAAGAAGAATCATGTTTATTTAAAAATATTAATAACTTTGTGAAATTAAATGATAATGAGAAAACATCAATAATTGATATAGAATAGAAAGTATTAATGGAGGTGAATTAGAATTATATTTTTTATTTGAAATTGACTAACTCTATGAAGAAATTTTAAAAATATATCTTTAACTTATAGAATTCTATTGAAGAAGTTAGTGAAAGCTAAATGATGGTGGTTGTGAAAATTGATAAGCATTTATATAAGGTCGAGGATCAAGTATATTTTCCCCTCACTGTTTCCCCTTTCCATGTTGTACTATCCTATTTTATTAGAATAAAAATATTACAATTCATTCATTAGAAGATCATGTATACCAAAAATTATCATACTCAATGGATGAGATTGATTTTATAGGTGAGGGTATAAATTTTGAGTTAAGTAAATAGGTGTAGAGAACAATTTGGGTTATAATAAAAATTAATTCTAAAAAATCATGAAACTCTTAGAACAATAACATGAAGTATAAATTAATAAATATAGTTTTTCAGAGATGAATATAAATAATCCTAGATCAAGGAAGAATTTGTTTACATTACTATAATTTTTTTTCAAGAAAATGGATCCATGGTTGATGGAAAAAATAATGGATATGTGAAGGTGTAAATATCTATAAGAAAAGTCATTTGTAGAGTAAAGTATACTTTTTATGGTTATTTTTGGCACTGTGGAGGATTTGGGAACTTGGAAGAATTGTTTTTTAATTTCTAATATTCATATGAGCTTATATGGTATTGGAGACAAAATGTTTGTGGGAATGAATCCATGAAATTAACGATATTTCAAAACAATCATAAAAAAATATAAAATGAAGTTTAAAAATAAATATAAACTTTTGAAATAAGTCTATGCAATATATAATCATCTTGGTCACCTTATTGAAGATTGTATCACCATCCTACCAGCCTAGTGGAATATGAATTTTAATACTCATATGTGTGTGTAAAAAATGACAAAGTAATGGAAAAATGATTTTATTGTTAAATCCATACATAAAGCATAAAAATTAGAATGTCTTGGATTTTGTATAGTTGAATTATTCACACATTACATCATAATTATTATAAATTTTTTAGTAAAAAACGTTTATGGAAAAAATTGTGAAACATCCATGTTTAACCATGTACATCATACACTATAGTAAATAAAAAATTACTTATTTCCAACTTAAACCTAGAAGAAAAAGTATCCCTATATAATTTATAGAAAATATATGTTTTCATTTTTATCTGGTTCATCTCTTCAAATTGAAGGCACAAATGACATGACATTCACCAATATTGAAATATTTTAAAAAGTTAAAGGGTGGTCTAGTGATCATTTGAAATGATGTTATTATCAATATAAATGGAGTTAGTTCAACAATGATTGGAAAAGAGAAGTTAAACTATAATTACAAACATATATACTTATGGGATAAATAATAATCTATTACATTTTCATAATATATGATATGAAGGTAATGAACTGGTCTCTAAGAATGCCATGTTCTTGGTTAAAAAGATAAATGAATGATGTTTATTGATATTAAGACATCAATAAGGGTGTAACTTGTGTCGGGTTTGAGATGATAAAATTCATACAACATAATATTTTTAATATAATAAAGTATAACATCATATACTTGGTCATCCTGAAAAAAATATGATGAGTAAGATCACCCAACGAGGGATTGTCTGTGATGAACTTATTTTAAAGAGTTGTAAAAAATGGATGTGTTTTATAGGGTAAAAGGAGAAGATTATTAATTCTCCACAAAATAATGGTTAGTGTCAAACAACTAATCTATTTGATCTTATCAACTCATACATTTTTGGATCTATAATAAATAAATAAACAAATAGATATAATTATTTTATTTCCATTATTGATTAATTTACTCATATAACATTTATTATATTTATGAATCATAAATTAGATTCTCTAATAGTTTTCAAGAGTTTCAGAAGGACTTTTTAAAATGTGATAATTTTATCCTTGAAGAAGATCCAAACATACAATGGTTTAGAATATTAAACCGATTGATTGGATGAATTTAATGAGAATTATGCTATTCACAATGAACATAGTGCACAATATAGACCACAAAAAACTAGTTTTGGTAAATGGAATAATATAGGTTTTCGTATATATGGATCAAACCCTATTTATAGAGAATAATATTTGTTGATATTTTTAGGGATAAGAAATTAGTGTAGAATTTTACATTTAAAATGATTTTTTTGTACCAAAAAAATTAGATATATTACTATATTATAAGTATTCTAATAATTTCCCATGTTTTAAATATTTATGGGTGGTTATAAATCATGGTGTTATCAATGGGAAATGTTAAAATATTATTATTTTTAACAAATAAAGAGTTGATAGTATCTTTACAGTTTATTAGAAAAAATAAAATAGGATACCTCTGTTTAAATAAAGAGATATTGAATATTGTTTGAATAACTTATGTGAAAGTGATGGAAAATTCAATGAAATAAAACATAAATCAAGAAGTAATTACCAAAATTGATGTCAATGGTTTTAAAAGAATTGAAGCGAAGATACTACAAATAATATGAGTTTAGTAGGGTACAAAATAATGATGAAAATTCATAAATTTAAAGGGATGAATAATAACCTCTCTTATCTCATAAAATCCAAAGAAAGTAGGCGTAGATCCAAAATATAATATGATAACAAGAACATCAGGTATGAATTGGATTGAAAATATTGTAAAATAGGAGATTAATCTGCATTCACCAGGAGACCAAAACACTCCCAGGGCCCTTTCTTCTTCCCATTCCTCTTCAGGATTTGATGTTCCAATTAGTGGAAATGAATCTTCTCAATTCACCAGGATATAATTCAAGTTATCCATATCATTGTTTTATATACCCATATTTCCTAGTGTCATCTACTAGTGTGGGTATCATTAACTCATAAACTCCCCTCTTTTTTATAATCCCAAAACATCAAACCTCTAAGAGTGGTTGGTGTGATGGTACATTAGGTAGTTTGGATTTGTTTTGGTGGGGGTCTGGTGATCTTCCTCACCACTAAAAATACTATCCATAACATCATGATTGAATACATTTGGGTTTGGATTGATAAGGGTTTTATGGAATCTTGTGATAGTGTTAAAGGGGGCTAACCGTAGTCTCATTTTTTGTTCATTATTGGAACCAATTTCCACATCTCCACTACTTGGTTCATTGATTATTCTTCAATTGGTTTTCATGTGGTATATTACATTTTCATGGAAGATATAAGATTTATGTTATATTTAATATGATAATTCACCTTTTCTGGTTTATTTTTCTATACTTAATATATGTAATGATTTATAATGTTTGTGGATGATGGTGATTTTGGGTTTATTATTTAGTTACCCATTCCCTGGAGTGTTCTCATTGATTTCCATCTATCCCAACTTCACCAGCCTATGCATGTTCATAATACCCCATATTGTATAAAGACTCTAACACATCATGATGGTTTTGTTCTGTAGTGATGGGTAGGTTAGTGGTGTTGTATTCTAACTATTTTTTCCCTTATTAGTTCTACATGGTTCTCCTGGTTAGAGTTTGTGTGGTGGATGGAATTTATGTGGTGTTTCTGGTGGTGATTTTATAGTTTGGTACAAGGATCAGATGGAGTGTGGTGACAATAGTTTCATGTTTTTTAAGTCTACACTTACTAACACTATAAGAGATACATTATCATCGATTAATGTTTTCAATCAATCAAGGAATTTAATCTCTCATGGTTGTGTCAACTGATCTTTTTTTGAATATTAAAATTTGAAATTGGTATTATGTTTTTAGTTGTGATCTATGATTTTTAATTGAGGTATTTGGTTATGTATCTAAATATTTTTAAGGTTCCCACTATACCAAAAAGTGTATTTTTCATGAAATAAAAAAAATTAATCAAAATGAAATTTGGCTTAGACTTGACTAAACATGTGGAAAAAACACATACATCAATATTTAAACATGTTGAAGAAATAAACGTGAATGAAAAATTATAGAATCAATAATGGATTTATTAATTTGATGAATTTTTTTTAATATTGATAATAATTAAACATTAAAATTAGTACACAAGCCCAAAAGGAATTTTATTGGAACAATGTGGGTGTTTCAAATCAAGCTGGATGAAAAGGGTAAAGTTGTAACAAAAAAGGGAAGAATAGTGTTTAAAGGGTATAAAAATTTGATGTAATTGATTTTAATGAAACCATCAAACTAGTTTCTTTCGTAAATACCATTAGTATATTTATGTCTATTATAGTATAAAGGAAATGTGAGATATTGTAAACAAATGACAAATCGTCATTCCTTAATGGGGAGTCAGAAAAGGATATATATATTAATTATCCTAATGGTTTCCTTCATAGTAATGATGAAATTTAAGTTTGAAAGTTAAAAAATGCTCTATATGGGTCAAACAAAATCAATAATAGGATAATATTTGGAGTAAGATTATATTTTGAAATAGTTAATGTTTAGGAATGGGTGAGTGGAAAATAATCTCTACTTTAAACAAGACAACAAGGTATCACTAATTTTTATTGTTTATATAGATAATATACAAAGAATGTGATCTTGAAGAGTTTTCTTTAAGTTATTTGAATTTTCCATTCTTGGAGAAATTGGATATTTTTTGGGATTATAAATTTTCCATCTGGTAGATCACATATTTCTTTATCAATAGAATTATACTCAAGAACTTTTAAAGGAGTTTGACATAGAGGATTAAAAACTACTTTCTAATCCAATACAAGTGGGATCAAAACCATCTAAGTTTTAAAATAGAGAATAAATTGAACCATGTAAATTTAGTGTCCTCATTAGATGTCTACTTTATTCGATATTTTCTATTCCTTATACTGTATATGTTATTACCTTATCCACCGAGTATATTAGCATACCAAAGGAGTCTTGTTTCATTGCTGAAAAAATGATTCTCATATATAAGGAATGCATAACATACTATAGACTAAAATATAAAAGGAGTGGAAATAGTAATATATTTAGGTTTATAGTGTTGACTGGGAAAGAGATATTTATTTTATAGGTGGTCTACAGTTGGGGAGTTTTCTTTTTAAGTTAAAGGTGTGTATTTTGGAATAGAAAAAACCAATGTTCTATAAACTTGAGAACTACTAATTTAGAATAAATGGCTGAAACACAGGCTATAAGCCAATTTATTTGGAAGGGGTCTCAATTGCAAGATCACGATGCCGAATTATTGGAAGATAACATGATAATTTTTCAAGACCTCTTGATGCATTGTTTCTTTAAGAGATGTGCCTATAATGGGAACTGACTCATTAGGGTTTCCCCTATCACCACCAATATTCTCCCTACTCCAGGATGGTATTCGATCACCTCCCCACTTTTTCACGGTTCTCTCATGATAGCAGATTCTTTCCCAGGGGTGGCATCGTTCTTCATGGGCACAACAATTGTAGCATTCTCATCGTTTGATGGCCTCTCATTTGTCTACCCCCTCTTCACTGGGTAGGGTTTTATCAGGCGTCATGGTGAAGCCTATGGTTTTTGTTCCATCTTATATTGATGTGGGCTGATGTGTGGTTATGTGTCTCCTAGGAGACCACACGGTGGTTTGAGGTGGTCTTTGGGTGAGTATGTGAAGGTTGCGATGGGATATTGCCTAGTTTTTAACAAGGAAGAGTGGTTTCATTTGTTGTTTTGGTTTTCTTCACCTTGTTTTTCTATCCTATTTTGTGGTTGGGAAGTTTTTTATTTTGGAATTCTGTATTTTTTTGGATTGGGTTTTGTTTTCTATGTTGGATCATCGATGTTTTGATGTGAATTTTTGCTTGATGTGGAAATTGTAGAGGGATTTGAATGTTGTTATGGTTTTGGTTCGGTGCATTGTTGGTATTATGGTGATAGTGTGGAATATTTTCACTAGGTACTCCTCATGACATTGGTATAGATTTCATTTTTATTTGTGTTGCTAATTTGTGGCGTGCGATTTCTGTATGATCTGAATTCAGTTAAGGTGAGAACGAAGATGCAATGTACTTCAGTCTATGGAGATGAGGATTTGATTTCATATGAATTTGACAATGATGGTTTGTTCAATATTGCTTCGCATTGTGGAGTCTATTGTGTTTTGAATTATGTGTGTTTTCTTATGGAAATGTGGCCTTGGTCCATTATACACATCACCCTATTTTCTTGCATGGGACTGCCCAGATTAGGTTTAGAGGAGGGATCGTTATCTTTATCATCGCTACTCAGAATTGAATGTTTTGAGAGGGTATGACATTTTAGATTGGAACTGTGCTCGTGCATCTTTCCATGAGACAACTAGTCATATGGTGAAGGGAAGGTGGATACTGATCAAATTGATTTATTTCTAGGGTGGGGATTTTTCATACACTTGAATTGTATTTCATTTTTGCTTGACGAACTTGGACCATAGAGGCGTGTTTGTGTTTTAAGTCATTGATGCCACTCTGTTTCCCACTTTTTTTTCAAAAGTTCTTTTGAAATAGAAATTTTATTTGCAGTCATGTACAAGGTTGAATTAGTGCTTCCACTGCTCATGGTTTATGATAATAGAAGAGTTGTAAAATTATCTAGACATTTTATTGAATATTTAATATCAAATCACCCTGATATAAAGTATCTCTTTATCAAAGATCATGTAAATAAAATTCTGTTAAATCTAGAAATGTTTTCCAATAAGAGAGAAAATATTTTTTTCATTAATAAATTTCCTAAGGATATACATCAAATATTGAGGTTAATGATGGGAGGTCAGCCTCATACCTCTAAAGACAATGATATGGTGAAACAATCCCCTCTATCACTTATTCTTTAGGAATTTTTTCAAATAGAGGAAAAATAAAACATCATTCACTAATGTGATAGTCCCTTAAATTTATTCCCATATGGGGAAATATATATTGTAATTAAATCCAAATATATGTGTTTTACCGATTTTGGTAGAGATCCCTTGTTTAGATGAAGCATGTATTTAGAGAGATCCTTTTTATAAGTGGAAATTTATGATTTCACTATGCTGTTGTGGGAGTTTTATATTTTTTAAAATATTCTTATAGTTTTGGGTGAGTATGTGTAGAAGGATCATTTATATACATGTTTAAAGGGCATCATTGGTAATTGAAAAACACATTGAATCTCTGTTGAATACATGTGGTACCAAGGGCCTAAATAATTTTATTTCTATATTGGTATAAAAAATTCTAATATCTATGAAAAGGTGTATATAAGTCACTATTGTTTGTACAACATAGTGTTTTTATTAAGTTATCTTTTTTCCTAAACTATTCCAGTTCACATAAGATTATAATTATTGAATAATTATTAATTTCTAGTTTATTTATTTTGATATTGATTTATGTTCAGTGGTTTCTATGAAAAAAGAGTGGGATATTATTGAGCCCAAAAGATGTTTGGGGAAATATTTAGGTATTAAGATATTTTTGATAAACAAGATGAGGTTTCTAGGAGATAGTGTTTAAGATGATTACCTTGAACATTCTAAACATACTATGAAGATAATATTTGTGTGCCGCACCTTATCGTTTTCGTGCCCCATGCTCAATTGTGCACTGATTCGGCCTTTTGCGCGCCCACTGCTCCCTTGCATGCGTGTGATGTCTCTCTCTCGAGCATCAACCGTGCAACCTCATAGGATCACACAAAGAAACTTCAATGTCCCTTGGACGATACAACCCATTTCATTGATTCTCCTCATGCTTCTTCGCATAGGCACTTTAACGGCTATTGCTTTTTTGCATAGCCATGCCAACGTGGATTGCCCAATTGTTCGCTCCATGAAACCCCCCAGCTATGGTATTTCCTGTAACCTATCTTCAACAAGGAGCAGGGGTATTGGTTATGTAAGTCCTAGGGGTGTGGATTAAACCCACCTAGCTCAACCTGGAAGATGTTAAACTGCAAAGCACCATCGTCCTCAGTCCATGAAATTAAACTGTGACCTCACCACTGCCTCGCACACAGGGTGCCCCCACCATGGACATTCTCCACACTCACTGGTCTCCATGAGGATGAGATCTTTCCTCACAAAGGATGATATCCTCCTTATCGTAGTGGCCTTTGTCCATCGAGAAAGGGCCCCCTCCTGGTGTAAGCCCCTATCTTTTCACACGAGGGGCAGCATCCCTACCCCTCTTTTCTTCTTCAGTCCCAAGGACTAGGGGTTGAGGAAATGGGACCCAGACCCCTCATTTCTTTGTTACCAAATCCCACTCATGATGGTCTTTGTCACAACTAGGCCTCCATCCTAGAGTAAGTCACAACTTCTAAGGCCGCTAACCATGCATAAGCCCCTGTTTCCTCTTTAGGATACTTATAAGCCTCACTTTACATCCCACGGATGCACCTTTTATGACGTGATTGTCAGGTCTACACTACATCTTGTTCCTCACACCAATAATGACTCATGTGGGCTTATAGTGAGCACCAACTATGACATCTTTCTTTGGAAGCCTAGAGTGTAAGCCCAACACATCTGATCTACAAGGTCTTTAATCATTTTCAAGGAAAGGTACATAGGGAGCCTCCCTGAGGTTCAAAACCAACACTCAGTTGTTTTGACACCCCTTCATGTCGGTTCAATAGCCCCTTTACATTTCCGAACTTCATGGACATTGATCCTTGGCAATCCAGGGTATGTAGGAAGCCTCCCTGAATATCAGGCGCACCACCATCCATTTTTCCATACCATCTTCTCATCGGTGAACCAAGCCCCCATAACCTGAACTATGAGGCCTTTGATACTTGCTAAAGAAAGGTACGGAGGAAGCCTCTTTGAGGTTCAAGCCCACCACCCATTGGTCATTCCGACCATCTTCAAGTTGGTTCACCAACATCATGGGTATCCTAGAGTGTAAGCCCCGAATACCTTCCTAAAATATGTGGTATTTGATATTTTCTTAGTCAAGGTACGTAGGAAGCCTCCCTGAGGTTCAAGCCCAACACCCCTTGGTAGTTTCGATCATCTTCACATCTGTTCACAGACACCCAGGGAAAACTAGAGTATAAGCCCCACATTTCTGAACGATGAGGACTTTGTTCCTTACCAAGGAAAGGTACGTAGGAAGCCTCCCTGAGGTTCAAGCCCAACATTTTTCTCATCCAAGCTATAGGAAGTTAATCATCCAAGCACCATCGTCCTCAGTGCATGATGATAAACTATGACCATTCCATGTGCCTCACAGTTGGGGTGCCCCCACCTTGTTCATTCTCCAAGCCCACTGGTCTTCAAGAGGATGAGATCTTCCCTCATAAGAGATGATATCCTCCTTATCAAAGTGGTGTTTGTCCACAGGGAAAGGGAAACCATCATGGTGTAAGTCCCAAGGCTTTAATGCTAAGGGCAGTATCCCTGCCCCTCCTTTCTACTTCGGTCCCAAGGACTAGGGGGTGTGGAAATAAGAATCAGAAACCTCCTATCATTGGTACCAAATCCATCTCTCACTGGGCTTTATCGCCATAACTCCTCCATCCTGGAGTAAGTCCCGACTTCTCGGGCCGCTCACCACGCAGAAGCCCCTATTTCCTCTTTGGGCCACTTATAAGCCCCACTTCACCTCCCACGGATGCACCTTTCATGACTTGATCATCATGTATCTACTACCTCTTGTTTCTCACACTGTGCATGACTCACATGGGTTTAGAGTGAGCACCGACCATGACATCTTCCTTGGGCAGCCTAGAGTGTTAGCCCTACACTTCCGAACTATGAGGGATTTGATCCTTTCCAAGGGAAGGTACATATGAAGCCTCCATAAAGTTCAATCCCAACACCCACTTATTCTGTCACCCCTTTTCTTCGGTTAAATAGCCCCTTTACCTTCCTAAACTACGTGGAATTTGATCCTTGTGAAGATGGGGTACGTATGAAGCCTCCACGAAGGTTCAAACCCACCACTGTCCATTGGTCCCGATCATCTTCACGTCGGTGCACCCAGCCCCAATAACCTGAACTATGAGGAATTTGATCCTTTCTAAAGAAGTGTATGTAAGAAGCCTCCCTGAGGTTCAATCCCATCACCACCTATTGGTCATTCTGATCATCTTCACGTCGGTTTACCAAAATCATGGGAAACCTAGAGTGTAATCCCCAAACACCTTCCTGATCTACGTGGTCTTTTATTCTTTCCAAGGTAAGGTACATAGGAAGCCTACCTATGGTTCGATCCCAGCATTGGTTGTTCTGACCATCTTCACATCGGTTCACCAACATCATGGGCAGCCTAGAGTGTAAGCCCCACACACCTTCCTGAACTATGTGGTCTTTGATCCTTTACATGGAAAGGTACGTAGGAAGCCTCCCTGATGTTCGAGCCCAGCATCTATTCGCTCCAACTATCTTCACGTTGGTTCTCTCCCACCCCACATGAACTTAAACTCTAAACCTCATTCAGTGGTAAGTTGTTGTCACTTCATTCAGCAGTAAGCCACTATCATTCCATCCAGTAGTAAGCTGTTGTGACCTCAATCAGTAGCATGCCGTTGAAACCCCATCAAGTTGTAAGTCGTTGACACAATATCCCGACTTAATCCATTGCAATCCCATCTAGTGGTAAGATATTGAAAACCCCAATCAGCGGTAAACATTCATCATATGAACTACATGGACTTTGATTCCTTTCCATGGGGATACATAGGAAGCCTCTTTGAGGCTCAATCCGAAAACCATCATCACCCTCATGATGGTTCCACCCCATTAACCATCTCAATCCTTCCATCATCCATCCCGATTCTTATCCATGGAACCACATCCCGGTGGGATCATGCCACCCCATTCTCTGTTCCGTTTATCCGGAATCAGGAAGCCTACCATACTATGACCCCAACAACGGTGTTCCCTAAAGAGGGTTTACCCATTTGATCCACTCTAGTCAGTGTTCAGATTAGCTAGATCCATCTCCCCTAGATGTTAAACTAACAATATACCCTCTGTTTAACATGGGAAGCTGAGTAAAACCTGAAATACATGCCAAGGGCATATGATTCCATGCGACCGATGTGGGATGCCTCTGGATTTCCCCCCCTTAAGAAGCCCTGTAATAAGGGTCAAAATAAAGACACACCAGTATCCTAGCGCCTAGACACGCCAATGATGCCCAACGTGACTACTCCCCTAACTGAAGGTTGCTGCCCTAACCAGACCCCTTGGAATATCCCGATAGAGGATGTGTAATTAATTGGTGTCTATAAAGATATAGCGCATAGATGAGTTTCACGGACAATGTATTAAATCTATAAGGGATACCCAGACTAGATAACAAGTTCCGAGGAGAATTCCACTGAAGGAAGAACTGAAATCCCATCTTCCTGTTTCTAGCAAGGAGTAGACGTCCCTGAAGATGGAGTAGATGCTGCCCACCTTTTTAAAGCATGAATGCTGGGCAACAGCCATGCGTCCTCTACAGACGAATGTACCCACCCTGGAAAAAGAGTCTGAAACCGAAATGGTTAACCCGACGTGAAATTATTCTCCTCAAAGTGGAGACTAGTATCATTTGATGCATCAATTGATTGACATGGAACCAGATCTAGTAATCCGGTTCCGGGTCTAGCTAAGAAAATGGCGGGCCTGGCATGAAACTCACCGGAAGATTGGGTAGTAGAACGTTGGAAATCCCGTTCTGTGACATAGTTAGCGTGGATCCCTCTTACCGGGCATGGAAGACGGGTTGACACCAAGGAGTTGGTCATAGATTCCTTTTTATTTTGGTACTGATGTGTTTAATATCCCTGATTCTCAGGAAAAAAGTTTCTACTTTAGGGACGCGATCAACACCTGCACATCGACGCAGAGGCAGGGGCAGTGCTCACACGGTCGTTCCACGTGGCTTCACCTCTTCCACGACAGCCTCTACATCTACGACCATGGGCGCCCACACTCCCTCTCCCCGTCCGAGGTCATTCAATGGTGGGTTATCAATGACCTTGTGTGACACTACGAGGGGGAGGGCATAATCCCGACCTGGGATATGGCCTACATGGATCATTAGGCATCTGTGCCTCACCACCAATGCCACCCCTGAGGGCTGCGTAGGGAGACATTGCTCCCCACCCCGACATACAACCATTTCGGGAGCATGTCTCCATAGCTCTTTGAAGACTCTCTACTATACGCTGACGTGGTAGGTGACATCTGACCTAGCCCGGTTAGAGTCCCATTCCAGGGGATCCAAACGAGGGATCCCACCTGGCCATGTCAGTGCCGCTGCCCTATCTTTCCAGAAGAGGAGCAGGTAATCTACGTACCTGCACCACCAGCCCCGGTTTTTCTGACTAGATGCCAGCGTCAGGCGCTAGCTAGGGAGGATGCCCGCCAAGGGGCATCAATGTCGACAACAATATGGACCAAGCCGCCACCGATGCATTTCATCAGTTACCTGCATACAAAGAGCATGAACACTTATACACCCAGCAAGGATAGAGACCCCAATCACCCCACAGGGAGGCTTGGTCAACTCTCATGGTCGTTGGCACAAGCAGTGGTCGCTGCGTGCTAACCCGCCTTGATGTCCCCCGGTATGGAGGTCCTCCCTGTACCAATACCATGGAAGGCGTGGGCCTTCCCCACTTCGAGGCTAAGCATGGAGGTCAACCTAATGCCTCCCTCAATCCAAATGAGGGTCTTCCCTATGACGGTGATACTCTGCATGGAATCCTCTCCTGTGCCCATTACACTGGGTATGGAGTCATTTCTCTTGCCCCGACCGCCAGTGTGGGGAAGTTTCCCATCCGGTCTCTCTTCGATGTGTGGATTCTCACCATGTCCTCTTAGTTGCTGGTGAGGGTCCCCCTCAGCTCGGCAACTAGAGGGGTCAGGGCCAGCCTCGCTCCACCCACACCCAGCACGGAGGTCCTACCCATGTTTAGCTAGACCGGTACAAGGATCCTCCTCATGCTATGGTATCTAAGGAAAATAGGCATGGAGGTCCTCCCCATGCTTCTTCCAGTTACTTTAGGGGTGTTTCCCACTCTAGTGATACACATTGGGGTCCTCCCTATGTCCCCTTTGACATTTGTCCGGGTTCTCCTCACACCCCTATTTTCTCGGATGGAAACCCTCTCCACCCCAGCACCAATGCAGCTGAATGACCCCGTGTCAGAAATATGCACTATCCCAAGGATCCACCCAGGGGTATGAAGCCAGGTCTTCTCCATCATAAGAATAATTCATAAAGGTTCGGACAGAGATCCGGCCAGTCTACTTCTCAGACTCTGTGGCAGAGTATGACTCAGCACGGGAGCCCTCCTCTCGCTCATCCGATTCATGGGTCGGGGCAGGGACGAGGCACATCATTTTGGTGCTACCAGAATGCATGTTCCATCATATTCCCACCTCCCTCTGTACGTACATCCAACAGAATGGAAATGTGGCAACCTCGCAGGTTACAGTCATGCAATCACCACTATTTTCACTAAAATCACTGTCTACCTCAACAAGAGATCAAGAAGAGCTGTTCTGGGGGCCAATGGGAGGAGAGGAGTATCACAGACTATCACCAGTTTACCTAGAACTAGAGTCTGGATCTGTGGCTATCAACATGTCCTATCATATCGTAGTAGCAAGGCCGCTACACTCTTCAAATGAAATCCCAAGATTCGGTGGCCAATCATCTCCCTCGCCATAATCTCCACTGGCCAGCCAGGTATCCCAACAGTCTTCCTTAGTACCGCTGCTAGTTCGTCATCCACCCCATTGAATGAGTGGGGAAATCAAGGGCCAGACCCAGAATTTGAGATGAGGAGTTTATGGAAGATTCTCACAGCAGACCACTTCCCTGAGATGTTCAGGCCCATGGAAGCACCAAATTTTTCTATACGGGAATCCCTCACCCCGAATGAAGTTGAGTGTTTCCGCCACACCCTCTGGGTGAAACATTTTAGTCTTTTTCATCAGCACATGGATTATCCAATTATCCAAATGCATTTCCAAGACATCAACGAGCAATGTTGTCTGGTCGATATGGATGCACTCCTTGTGGCCCAGCACCCCGAGTCACCAGATCGTCGTGAGGCCCTCCAACAGAAATGCATTTAGAGTATCAAGGTTCTCTGCAAAATTATCAAGGAGGAAACCCCTCACGTGCAAATCCATGGCTTGGGGTAGTATTCTGCCATCCTTTAAGTCCCGTCAGGCCGCATCCTGACTTGCTTGGTGACATTGAGGACATGCCCACCGGAAGGGTCACAGTCAACATGGCCTACATAGGGGATGAGTAGGACGATTTGGTTCTTCTCGTTGGAGACTTACCCCCTGAGGGAATGATTCCAGTATTGGATGCATCATGAAGGATTACTCATTAGAATAGGAACCTACTTGGTCTCCCTGCTCCCACCAAGGCATTAGTACTCGTCAGGAATTCTTGTATGGGAAAAGAGCACGTCAGAGCTGCCAAACACTCTGACATGTCTGCATTAGAGCAGAAGATGGAGGAGGACCCTAAGAAGGCCACGTTGCACCAACAACTTGATGAGAAGAATATGTTAGTCGATGAAATTTTTTCTGAATTCATTGAAGAGAGAAGGCCCGACTATGACAATCCAAGAATAGTACAACAGGGGCATGAAACACTTCCCCTTGGCGACATGCCCCTAGGAAACTCTGATCATGATTCTCGTACAGACAGGGCTGAAGTCAGAGCTCATGGAAAGAGGGCGCTGTATGTCTCGTCAAATCCCCCTAAATGGCACGATAATCCAAGGAATCTAGCTCGGGTTCCCCCCCCCCCAACTTCCCCACAAGTCACTTCACCATCCGCCCCACGAGCTGCTGAGCCTATTTACCATGCTGAAGAACCCGCCAATAGACTCATAGTTAGGGATCCCAATAAAGGCAGAGACCCCACCCATATAATCCAATGGAAATACTCATTTCCTACATGGAGGCGTTAGAAACACAAAAGGTGGAAATCCCTCCTGATGGAAAGCCATACCCGACATGGGTGGATAAAATGGCAGTGCCTTCGGCTTTTGGGAATCCAACCTTCTCCACCATTAACGGGACGAGAGACCCACCACATCACCGGTCCTACATTAACTCAAGGTGTGGGCCCATGTTGGGTACTCTAGTGTAGTAGGAGGCTGCCAACCTCCGCTGCTTTGTTCAGAAATTAGAGGGGACAACATTCAGCTGGTACAACCAGCTCCTGGTCAGATCTGTAACCAGTTGGGAGGACCTTCGCAGGAAATTCCTCTATCAGTTCAGCTCTACCACCTTGAAAACGAGCATCACAGACCTCTTCAAGTGCAAAAAATAGCCTGAGGAGTGAGTCTTGCACATTATCGCCCAGTGGACGGGGCTCACATACTCCCTTAATGTGCCACTATCTCAGGATAAATTTCTGATGATGTGTGTATGAAATGTCAATACAGAGCTGGTTCCCTCCCTAATAACCCAGAACTAACCTGGAGGATTCTGAGACTTCTCCGATAAGGCCCAGTGCATAGAGGAAGACCTACAACAGGACATCCAGGTACGTCCATTGCCCACTGTGATTCCAGTAAGGAGGGATGCCAGAGCGGAGCCCTCCGCAGTGGCCCAAAAAAAGCCCCCAGTAAACTAGAATTTCTACCAGTGGCCCGAACACCACAACCTCATCGAGGCCCTCCACTTCAGGCACAAGAACCGACTCAGCAGCGTCCGCCTCAGAATCAGCAAGCGCCTCCACGGAATGTGCTACCACCACCCAGGTGGGACAATTAGGGACCACTTCTTCGACAAGCCCCTCCATCTCCTCGCTAGTGCCAGGCTCCAAGGGCCCCATTTCAAAAAAATAAGAAACTGGTCTTACTCGTTCAATGAGAATCAGGTCCCTGGTTACTTCTGTAGCATCTTAGTGCAGGGGATTGTGCACTTTCCTGAGTGAAGAAGGCCAGAAGAGGTGAATCTCACTGATTTCCCCAACTATTTCCCCTATCATCGGATCCTGGGACATAGACTCAAGCAGTGCTATGTGTTTAAAGACTGGTATCAATACCTGGATGATAAAAACATTGTTAGGCTAGGAATGGGCCTGACACAAGTGGCAGGTGCTTTTGTAAGGCCAGACAGCTGTAGTGACGACGAATGTGAGTGGAAGCAGGTTTCCAACCACGAGTCACAGAATTTTGACTTCTGGATGGATCGAAAAATGGTCTCCCATTACCATGGTATCATTAATGCATGCATGAATTAGCCGGAGCATTCAGAAACTGTGTCCACCACTTCTGTATCACCATCTCAGCTGGCCTCTTCCCAGAAGAGCAAGCATAGGCGACACAATGGAATGTAATCCGCCCCACCAATTCCATCGTCGTCCCGTACTCTTGGTGACTTCATGTACCCTGAGATGGGATTCCTCCTTGAATCCACCTAGTAATGGATGACTCTTCAAGTGATATCCAAGGGTACACATCAGATAATACCATGTAGTTGGTAAACCCATATATGACTCTCAATGATGGGCAGCACCAAGAGAACCTCCCCAGCTTCCCCAGCCGATGCCAGCATTGGTGGAACCGGGAACATATGGTTTGTCGGGGCCCATCAGTTGGCACCTCTAGCCAGGTCATGCATTCTACTGAGACCAAATAGCTTGCCCAGTGCAGAGCTCAGCACACATAGCTTTACATCCGTTTTCAGAAGGCCCGCCTCCACCACTGTTTGTGCTACTATATCAGGTAGAGCTACCTCAACCATGTCAAGACCAGCCTCACCATGCTACAGGACGATCCCAGTCATCTGGTCCTCATCCAGCTGCTACTATTCGGGCTTCGACTTGCATGCAGTGGGATATACCTAGAACCAGTCAGCCGTCAGCCCAACCGACAGGGCCCTCCCTACCTCATCTCACAGAGCGGCATCTTGCAAGAAGAAGTTTTCACATGGATCAAATGTATGATGTTCTCATGAACCTTGTCGGCATCCTAGTGAGGCTTTCTATCCTTGAGGCCCTTCACCAGTCATCAGATATGTGTGAGGCCCTTGCCGAAGCTTTAATAATCCCCCTCTAGTTTGAGATGGAGGCAGCAGCTGCATAAGCCTTTCATGTTGAGGCAGTTGAGAATGATGA
The DNA here is from genome assembly GCA_963277665.1 of Viscum album. NCBI lineage: Eukaryota > Viridiplantae > Streptophyta > Magnoliopsida > Santalales > Viscaceae > Viscum > Viscum album. The sequence continues at coordinate 52,325,936 of OY728140.1, read as the reverse complement.
ATGTCAGGAAATAATTTCATTATCTGGAGAAGATGAAGGCTCTCCCATACAGGGGCACATCCACCCACTGTACATCACCGACCAATTTAACAGCGTGGAGGTTCACCGCTGTGTTGTTGACACCGGCTCTAGGATTAACCTTATACCTATGCAGACACTACGGAATATGGGGTTATCCGAGTATGACCTGACTCCATCCAATTTAAGAATCCAGTGATATGACAGGAAAGAGTAGACCCCAGTTGGTATGATCTATTTGAATACCCAGTTTGGTGGCCTAGTTGCCAGCTCCGAGTTCAAGGTTGTCTCTCAAGACAACATGTATTATGCATTGATGGGAAGACTATGGCTCCACCTGCACAGGGCAGTTACCTCGTCGTATCACCGGTGCCTAATGTATTCACTCTTTGGTCGAGTAAGAATACTCCAAGGTGATTCATCCCCTTTTTCCTCTTGTGAATCCCACTACTTGGATGTTGAATATTACAAGAGAAAGGAGAAACAGGTTCAGGCGGGTGAGGCTGAGCCCAACACAGCCGCAACTGACCCCTAGGCAGGTCGGGAAGATTCATACGTCATCCTGATCCATCGATTGGAGGACACAATCCCATACATTGGGAAATGTTTTGTTGTCTTTGGTAAAAGTTGGATGCAAATTCCCAAGTCCGAGAAACAGCGTAAAATCACCTCATACTCCTAAACAAATCAGGCTTAGGTGATCCCGGAACCTCCTACCCTTGTACAGTATCGGGATGTCTTCCCCATGGAAAAGACAATATGTCATACATGCATGTTTCTCCAGGCTGGAATTATTTGACTCAAGCTGACTAACCACAAATGCTTAAATATCATCATGCGTAGCCACTTGAGCCGATGACCAGATGGGATCGGATCGATTTCCTTCATTGCTATGGTATCAGCAGCACATGAACCTCCCGATATGTTGTACACAGTTTACCAGGCTGGTACCCGCCTCCTGTGAGGATCCTCCAACCCATAATAAGCTTCTCCCACTGGGAATCCCTCCTCCGCATGTGAAGAAGACCATTTGAAGGATGCTCCCCATGCCTTTGAAGAAGGAATCTCCACCACGATCGATTAAATGGTACAGGTGAAACTTGGTAGTGAGACAGATCCAAGGCCCACGTTGATCAATGCCTCCATACCCCCAAGGAGAAATAGTGGTGTGTGGATTTCATGAAATAGCATCGGGATGTATTCGACTAGAGCTACGACCAGATGCCAGGATAAGATCCTCAGTTTTCCATCCACTGCCTTGGTCTTCCGGAAAATCATCATGGGTTGAATCAGCCTCCCAGAAGGATGCACATCAAGGTTTCGAGCCCTCTCCTTCATGGATGGTTACTATGGATACAACCAGATATGAATGTCTCCCAAGGATGAGGATTCAACTACATTCAGGGAGACCCAAGTTACTTTCTGTTACCAAGTTATACCCTTTGGCCTGAAGAATGAAGGTGGCACCTATCAGCGGGCCAGGCATAACACATTCAATCCAATCGTAGAGACATTGGTGGAATTATATGTGGATGATCTGGTGGAAAAATCTCACAAGCTCCAAGACCATATGAAGGACCTTGACAAAGTGTTTGTCTTCCTTTGTTCCTGCCAACTGAAGATGAACAAGCTGAAATGTGCCTTCGGGTCACCTTTGGGAAGTTATTTGGATTTTTTGTCAGGAACCGGAGCACCACGATCGACCCAGATAAGATCAAGGCCATCATCCAGATGCCTCCCCCATGAAATATTCAGGAGCTTCGAGGTTTCCAAGGCCACTTAGCCTACATACAATGATTCATTGTGAATCTGGACGACAAGTGTAAGCCCTTTTCTTGGCTAATGATGAAAGGCTCTTCATACGAATTGGACAAAGAATGCCAGACCAAATTTGGGGGAATCATGCAGTATCTACTCCAGCCTCCGGTATTGATGTAACCCATCTCTAGAAAATCATTGATCCTATACATGACTTCCCTAGAACTATCTCTTGCGACCCTTCTTGCCCAGAAGAACAATGAGGGGTTGGACAACAACCCCAATTACCTCAGCCACTTGCTCCATAATACGGAGACTAGATAATCCACCGTAGAAAAGAGCTTCCTTGAGTTGGTATTCACAGTACAAGAGTTGTGAAACTACTTGATGCACCATGAGGCACAACTGGTGTCTTGGGTAGACCCAAATAAGTACATCCTGAACCGCCCCATGATGAATGGTCATATAGCACAGTGGGAAGTAATCCTCAAGTAGTTCGACATCATGTTCGTGCCTTAGAAGGTTGTCAAGGGACATACATTGCCAGATTTTTTAGCTGCCCATCCAACCCCTGTGGAAAAGTACATGGACCTGAATTTTCCCGATGAGGATATCCTCTCGGTATATTATTCCATCCCATGTTGGTAGATGCATTTTAATGGTTCCTCTTAGAGCCCCACCAAAAGGAGACTTAATTGTCCTAGGCACAACAGAGTAGGACTGAGTATTGTATATATTACCCTGGCGTAATTCAATCTTCCATACTCATTCCTGTTTTGGGAAGGCTGGACCAACAATGAAATAGTGTATCGGGCTCTTATAACTGGCCTTGAGCTAGCTGTCAAGATCGATGTGCCCATTTTCAAGTGAAAGGGGATTCTGAAATATTCATCAAGTAGGTCAACAATGACTATGTCATCAGAAATCCAAAGCTCGTACCATTGTTGGAGTGCACCCTCCAACTAATGACCCAGTTTCCATCTTGGATGGATGTTACCCATATCCCATGGCCTCAGAATGGTCGATCCGATGCCTTGGTTGGCCTGACTGCATCACTTGTAGAACCTTAGCAGGATGACCTGATTATAAATGTGGCACATCAGAGAGTCATTGCTCCTGTCACCCCAGATGATGATGACGACCTATGAGTAAGACATCTTACTACTGAAGCCTCCACTTCAGGACCCCCAGGTTCCTCAGATGCAGTGGTTGAAGTGATCCCCAACTGGAGATCCCCCTTTGATGAGTATCTCCAAAATGGTTACCTCCCAGCTGATTGGGCCAAGAGCGAGCGAATCCGACGCCACACATTATATTTTACCCTCTAGAGTGGACCCATCCTTGAGAAGATCCTCTACAAGATTGGTTTCGATGGCGTTCTCCTCCGTTTCATCCAAAAAGATGAGATTTCTTATGTCATACAAGAGGTTGACGCTGGTTCCTGTGGGGCTCACAAGACTGGGCTGAAGCTGTCACACCAGATTCAGAGACTAGGATACTTGTGGACCTACATGATCCATGATTGCATCATGTTCACCAAGAGGTGTCACACATGCGAAATTCATGATAACTTCTTGTATAATCCACCAGAACCTCTTCATTATACTAATTACACTTGTCCATTCACAGTGTGGGGAATCGATGTTGTGGGACCATACCCACCGGAGACAGCTCGCCAGTGCAGGTTCATCCTGACCGCCACAAATTTCTTTTCCAAGTGGGCAGAGGTAGTTCCACTCAAGGAGGTCAAGGCTCTTTCTATTGTTGACTTCATGAGATCCAACGCCATATATCAGTTTGGAGTCCCCCATTCTATCCTCACCGATAACAACACCAACTTCCGAGCAGCCTAGATGGAGATATTGTACGCTAAGTGCAACATCTGTTCTAACCATACCTCCCACTACCAAGCGCAAGAAAAAGGACAGATTGAGGCATTCAACAAGACCCCCTCTGAAATCTTGAAGAAAATTGTTGTTCAAAACTAGAAGAGTAGGCCAGACATGCTCCCAAATTCCCTATGGGCTTATCGAATGACGACTTGTAATTCCACCCACGTGACCCCATATTCCCTTGTGTACGGAGCTGAGGCTATCCATCCCATTGAGATCCAACTGCCTTCATTACACACAGCAGTCTACAACCAACAAGCACCAGATAATGTAGCTGAAATTCATCTGGCTAAATTGGAAGCACTTGATGAGATCAGGCTTCGTGACCTGCACAATCTGTAATGACACCAGAACAAAGTAGCTAGGGCGATGAATAAGATGGTTCACCTCTTCTCTTTCCTGTAAGCTGAATTAGTATTGGACCTCCAGAGACCAATGATCCCTGGTAAGAAACCACCCAAATGGGGCCCAAATGGGAACGACCTTACATAATCCACAGGGTTTACCCCAATGGAGCATACTCCCTGGTGACCATCGATGGTGAGCAAATAAATCCTGCCACCAATGGAATGTTCATCAAAAAATAATTTTCCTAAGCATGCCGGCTCTACACGAACATAAACTGACGGTCCCAAATGACCCTAAACTACATGACGGTCATGCACAACCTATAACTGTTGGTCCCACATGACTCTAAACTGCATTATGGTCTTACACAAACTTAAATTGCTCAGTCCTGCATGACCCTAACAATTATAGTCCAGCATGACAGTAAACTGCCTAGTACTACATGAATTTAAATTATGTTTCATCCTGAATGACGTTAAACTGCTCCCTTAAAACTACGTGTGGCTTGATTCCCATCCACATGGGATACGTAGGAATTCTCAAGAGTTTTGTATTGAGCCCAGCCCCCAAACTCTTCTATTTTATTATCCCCTAGATATAGTTCTCTCGGAGGATCCTTTCATGATATGGTATAAGATTCCTTAGCCCCACACATGACAGGATTATAACGGCCACACACTGTGCCCGCTCCCCATTCTTCTATCCTCCCACATCCATACAAAATGACATTTTACTGCATGGCCTTCAAGAACTACATATGGATTTATTCCCATCCTTATGGGATTCATAAGAACACCTAGGAATTTCATCTGTTGGCCCATACCAAATGAAAGATTATCCCATCGGGTCAATATATATGGAAGTGTGCATACTTTTTCCCCAATTCACTTTGAGCTAATTTCGATCTAGCCATACATCCCGCTTCCTGGAGATTTTCGCCAGTTTCATTGATGAGTATAACTTTAATTCACCCACTCCTCTTGTTGGGACTCCATTATATTTACCATCTAGAAGGACCCCTGAATCATATGGATGGTAGGACCAAGGTCTCTCATACTACTTGTTGCGCAACACCCTTGAAGATGTTCCGCAACAAGGCAATACAAATCCTACATTGCATATATGGTCAGCGGCTGATGCACATTTGTTGCTCCCAGTCCAGGTTACTATAGGGACGTTGTGTTTTGAACAAGTTCAACAACTATCTATTGTCATTAGATCCACCCCAAAATGTCTCATATGTTGAGTTTAGTTGTTCATTCTGACCTGTTGTATCTCCAAGCGAGAGACTCCCTTCAAGAGATGCCAGTTGTTAGAGCCCTATATGACATGGAAAGATGATTCCGACTCATTGTTTCCCACACCGAGCACTAATCATGTGGGATTAAGAGCTGTGATGAGGTGGTAACTACAAAAGAGGTCGTAGGACCTTACCATCTGAGGCCCAACCTCAGGCCCCGACCCAAGTTCTTTATTAGGTTTGTATGGTGTGGTATGGGATTATGTCCTCATTGATGTGAGGTTACTAGTCGTGCCGTACATCTCCCTTATTTGGGGTATCTTACCTTTCTCTTTATCCACACTGATAGGTGTTATACTGGGAATTGACTGGGCCTTCCCATCTAAATCCCAACCTCAGGCTGCTTATACTTTCTGAGCCCCAAGCCCAAGTTCCTATTTAGGGTTGTGTGTTGTGATATGAGATTATGTCCTCCTTCACATCAGGTTACTAGCCGCACCGTACGCCTCCCTTGTCTGGGGTATATTACCCCTCTCTTTGTCTTCAATACAAGACGTTAAACTATGAATTGATAGGGCCTTCCCATCTATGCCTCAGCCTCAGGCCCCTTGGAATTTTCGAGATCCTTTCCCAAGTTCCTATTTTGGGTCGTGCGTTGTGGGAAGGGATTACTTCCTCATTCACGGCGGGTTACTCGTCGTGTCGTACACCCCCCACATTAGGGTGTCTTAGCCCTATGTGTAGTTCTAGAACAACTTATGGATTGATTCTCATCCTTATGGATACGTAAGATCACCCAAGCATCTCTACTTCGGGACCATCCCCATATCTTAGGGGTCTCCCTGTTATCCTAGCCCCCCGGTCCTCTTTTGGTGATTCACCAATGTGCCTAAGGGTACTCTGGTTTAGTACCTGGAATGTTGGACTCTATTCGGACATGCTTTAACCCATTTTTCAGGCTTCATTTTCTCCGTCATTAGGGCTTCCATCACCTTTCACATCCGAAGGGACCCCCGAATGGCATGGATTCTCGGCCCAAGGGCCCTCGTACAATTACAGGCCGACGCCCTCCAGGGTTATGGACAACCAAATGATATATTTCTCACATTGTGAATATGTTCAGTGGTCAATGCTCATATGTTCGTCCCCATTTTAGGATAACACAATATGGATGCTTTGTTTCAAACACGGTAAACAGTTATCCTCCATCGTCATGCCAACCCCATTAAGCCCAAAATATCTGTTTCATGATTCACATCATTGTCCACCCCATCATGTCCCAGTGGAATTCTAAAACCCATGACATTATCCCTCAGTGTGCATTACCACATTAGGTGTACAAAGCCATAATAAAGGCATCACTTGAGGCTCGGTGACGACTTCCCATCACCATGGTCCGAGCTCTAAGACTATAACCTATGATCTCATTCATAACTACATGTGGATTGGTTCCTTTCCTCATGGGATATGTAGAAACACCCAGATGTCTTTTTTTGGGTCTAGCTCAATTGGAAACAAGTTTCTCATTCCCCTTACCCTCTTCCCACTATTTTGGCCCCATGGTTGTGGTGTCTTCCACAAAATTTTGTATGGTGTGGTATGGGATTTTATCCTCATGCACGTCAGATATGGTTTATTAAACCATGCACATTCCCCTTTAATCCTTTTCTATACTACATCATTGCCACATGAAGTTAAAATGCATGCCTGGCTCCATCACATGACCCTAAACTATGACATTATCCTCCTGGCCGCATGACGAAAAACGGCACTGCATCATGATTCCCTCCCTCAAAGGGAAACCATGTTTGGTATTAGTCACATGAAATACCAATTGTGAACACCTGAATATGGCTTGATTCATGTAGCAATGTCGGGACTTGGTGTACTTGGCCTATCACTTCACAAAAAAACCCCATTCACCTTAAAAGACAAACAAGATACATCATATACCACTTTATTTGATGCGAGGGCTAAGCCCGCACTCCCCTTTTATCCCTAGCAGCGGTACCTTAGCGTGCCGCTTATTATAACTATGTACGGATTGATTATCATTCTCATGAGATCTGTAGGAATGCCCGAGTACTTCTCCCACAGGCCCAGCTTAAATATCATTTCAGGTCCCTCGACTTGAAACCCTCCCAGGGAACACATGGTAATATGGAATATGGGTCTTCATTCACGTCTTTTTTCATAATTGCTTTAGCATGTGTCTCCTGCACTCCTTACCAATCCATGTTTTGAGCTCTATGACCATAAACAAAGACCACACTGTGTCCTTGCCGCAAGATGTTAAATTGCACGACATCTCTTAGAACTAATTATGGATTGATTACCATCCTTATGGGATATGTAGAGACACCCAAGCATTTCACCTCAGGTCCAGCCCCAGGAATCATAAATATTATTCCAAATAATTTTTTCTTCCATCGAAATCTAACCTTTGTGGTCCCTCGTTGATAAAATTACAAGAGGGGCATTTGTATACGCTGAAAAATGGTTCAAAGATGAGGAAGGTTGAGGAGTGAAAAAGCAAAGTCATATTTGGAACTAGATATCCATTCTGAGGGGCTTGAAGGGGAAGTGAAAAAAAATTCTCAGCCGCACGAAAAAATGTGCCCCATGCGAAAAACACCAGGATTCGTGATATTTTTCCACAAGGGCACATAATTATTTAATGCAAAGACCCTGTGTGGCTGATCTTCATACTGTTGACTCCCCTGAGCACAATATTTCATGCTAACTTGTTATTCGTGCAGACCCGTGATCCCGAGCACCTGTAAATAGGAGGCCACCACTTCGACTTCCAGGCCGAAGAATTTGAACTGTCACCCCTGCGTGAAATTCTCCCCCCCTTCGGGAAAAAAGATGGCTCTCAGGTACTGGAAATTTAACGCCAGGTTGCCTGGGTGTCTACCTTTGCGCAAGACCACTTGAGCTTCATCCACTTATAAATCCCATTGAGCCCCTCCCCCCACGCATAATTATTTCCAATTGCGCATAATCCATTCTTCGAAGCGCAACTTCTTTTGTGAACCCACCCTGACTTTTTTTTGCACATGCAATTCATTTTTCATGCTGACGCGACCCACTTTGCACTCCATTTGTTCATTTTCACCCCACACCCAGTCTTTTTCATGCCCCACACTCAATTGCGCACTGATCTGTCCTTTTACATGCCTGCTGCTCCCTTGCATGCGTGCATGATGTCTCTCTTCTGGGCATCACCCGTGAAACCTCCTACTTTTTTATGAGGTAAATTCAAAGTCCCCTGTATGATACAACCTATTGCGTTGATTTTCCACATGCTTCTTCATATAAAAACTCTAAAAAATATTACATGTTCGCATAGACATGCTAACGTGGACTATACAATGGTTCACTCCATGACATCCCTCAACTATGGAATTGCTTATCCCATCTCTTCACCAAGGAGCAGAGTGTACCGGTTAAGTAAGTCCCAGGGGGGAAGAGCAAACTCAGTTCGTCCGATATGTTGGATGATCAACTTCTAAGAACAATCTTCCTCAGCACATGACATTAAACTGTTACCTCACCACTTGCCTTGCACGCGGGGTGCCCCCACCTTGGAAATTCTTCACACCCATCGGTCTCCACAAGGATGAGATCTTCCCTCACATGGGATGATATCCTCCTTATCGTAGTGGCATTTATCTGTGGGGAAATGGAAACCATCCTGGTGTAAGCCCCTAGATTTTCACACCAGGGGCAGCATCCCTGACCCTCCTTTCTTATTCAGTCCCAACGACTTGGGGGATGGGGAAATGGGCACCAGACCCCTCCTTTATTTGTTACCAAATCCCTCTCCTGCTAGGCTTTGACACCACCAGGCCTCCATCCTGGTGTAAGTCCCGACATCATAGGCCACTATCCATGCATAAGCCCCTGTTTCCTCTTTGGGCTGCTTATAATCCTCACTTCACCTCCCATGGATGCAACTTTGACGATGTGATCATCAGGTCTCTACTACCTCTTGTTTCTCAGACTGAACATGACACACGTGGGCTTAGAGTGAGCATCAACCATGAAATATTCCTTGGGCATCCTAGAGTGTATGCCCAAAAATTCCAAACTATGAGAACTTTTATCCTTGCCATGGATAGGTACATAGGAAGCCTTTATGAGGTTCAATCCCAACACCCAGTTGTTCTGAAACCCCTTAGCGTCGGTTCAAAATACCCTCTACCTTCCTGAACTACGTGGACTTTGATCCTTGCCCAGCCAGGGTACTTAAGAATCCTCCCTGAGGTTCAATCCCACCACCGTCAATTGATCCTGACCATCTTCAAATCGGTGCACAAACCCCCATTAACTGAACTATGAGGTCTTTGATCCTTGATAAGGCAAGGTATCTAGTAAACCTCATTGAGGTTCAAGCCCACCTCCCATTTGTCGTTCTAACCATCTTCAGGTCGGTTCACCAACATCATGGGAATCCTAGAGTGTATTCCCCACACACCTTCCTAAACTACATGGTTTTTTATCCTTGCTAAAGAAAGGTACGTTGGAAGCCTCCCTGAGGGTCAATCCCAACACCCATTGGTTGTTCTGGCCATCTTCACAGCATTTCAACGAAACCCTGTGCAGTCTAGAGTATAATCTCCACAATTCTCAAATATGAGGACTTTGGTCCTTGCCAAGTCATGGTACGTAGGAAGTCTTCCTTAGGTTCGAGCTTAATATTTTTCTTGTCCGAGCTGCAGGACATTAAACTACCAAGAACCATCATCCTCAACACATGATGTTAACTTGTGACCTCACCCCATGCCTCACACACGGGGTGGCCCCACCTTGAACATTCTCCTCAACCACTGGTCTCTATGATGAGGGGATCATCCCTAATAGGGGATGATATCCTCCTTATCAGAGTGGCATTTGTCCGTGGGGAAAGGGTAACCATCCTGGTGTAAGCCCCTAGCTTTTCACACCAAGGGATCCCCCTAGCCCTCCTTTCTTCTTTGGTCCCAAGGACTAGTGGGGATGTAGAAATGGTCACCAGGCCCCTCTTTTCTTCGGTACCAAATCCCTCTCCCGCTGGGCTTTTTCGCCACCGGGCCTCTATCCTAGAGTAAGTCCTGACTTCTTGGGCCGATAACCACGCATAAGCTCCTGTTTCCCCTTTGGACCACTTATAAGACCCACTCTACCTCCTAGGGATGCACTATTCATGATGTGATCATTAGGTCTCTACTACCTTTTGTTTCTCACACAGAGCATGACTCAAATGGGATTAGAGTGAGCACCAACCATGACATCTTCTTTGGGCTTCCTTTAGTGTAAGCCCCACACTTCCGAACTAGAAGGACTTTGATCCATTCAAATGAATGGTACATAGGAATCCACCATGAGGTTCAAGACCAAAAGCCAGTTGTTCCCACACTCCTTCACATCAGATCAATATACCCTTTTCCTTCCTGAACAACAAGGACTTTGATCCTTTCGAAGCCAATGTACGTAGGAAGCCTCCCTGAAGGTTCAATACCATTACTGTCCATTAGTACCGACCATCTTCATGTTGGTGAACCAAACCCCCATAACCTGAACTACAAATACTTTGATCCTTACTAAGGAAGGGTACGTAGGAATCCTCCCTTAGGTTCAAGACCACCACCAAAAATTGGTCATTCCAACCATCTTCATGTCAGTTCACTAATATCATGGGCAGCCTAGAGTGTAAGCACCCCCACCTTCTTGAACTATGTAGTCTTTGGTTATTACCAAGGAAAGGTACATAGGAATCCCCCCACGGTTAGATCCCAGCATTGGTCATTCCGGCCATCTTCATGTTGGTTCACCAACATCCTAGGCAGCCTAGAGTGTAAGCCACACACACCTTCCTGAACTACATGGTCTTCGATCCTGGCCAAGGCAAGGTACGTAGGAAGCCTCCCTGAGGTTTGAGCCCAACATCTGTTCTCTCTGAACATCTTCACGTAGGTTATCCCCCATCTCACATGATGTTAAAGTGTGATCCTCATTCAGCTATAAGTTGTTTTCACTTCATTCAGCTGTAAGCTTCTATCATTTCGTCTAGCAGTAAGCCGTTGTGACCCCAATCAGCGGCATGCCGTTGAAACCCCATCCAGCGGGAAGCCGTTGCGATCCCATCCAGCGGTAAGCCATTGAAAACCCCAATCAGTGGTAAGCCATCATCAGATAAACTATATTGAATTTGATTCCCTGCCACAGGGATACGTAGGAAGCCTCTACGAGGCTCAATCCCAAAACCATCATCACCCTCATGAATGTTCCTCGCCATTCACCATCCAGAACCTTCCATCATCCATCCTGATTCTTACCCGGGCCACCACATCATGGTGGGATCATTCCACCCCATTCCCTGTTCCATTTAACAACAATCAAGAAGCCAACCATACATTGACTCCAATATCAGTTTTTCCTCAAGGGGATTTCCCCACCTAATCCACTATAGTCAGTGTTAGGATCAGCCTGATCCGTATTCGCTGGATGTTAAACTTGTGGCATACCCTGTTTTAAACATGGGAAGCTGAGGAAAAACTCAGATATATTCCTAGAGCATATGATTCCCTACGTCTGATTTGGGATGCCTCGGGCTTTCTTGCCCTTGAGAATCCCTATAATAAGGGGCGAAAGATAGACATGCTAGTATCCCAGTTCCTAGACATGCCAATGATGCCCAATGTGACTACTCCCCTAACTGATGGTTGTTTCCCTGACCGGACCCCTTGGAATGTCCCGACCGAGGTAGTGTAATTAACTGGTGTCCATGAATATTTGGTACTAGGTAGAGTTTCACAAACATTGTATTAAATCTATAAGGGAGACCCCGACTAGGTAACAAGTTCCAAGGAGGAATCCACTGAAGGAAGAACTTACATCCCATCATCTCATTTTGATCATGGAGCAGACATCCCTGAATAAAGAGTAGATGTTTCCCGCCTTTAGAAAGTTGGAATGTTGGAAAACAGTCGCGCATCCTCCACCGACGGATGCGCATGCCCCGACGAAAGTGTTCGAAACAACTACACATGTAAAAAAGTTGAACTTTTCCTTTTCGTATCCTATCTAATTATAAATCCACATTTAGGTGATCATGTACTAGAGTAGTTTCAGGATGGATGAACTTATATGATGTTTCCCAGGGTGTGAATGAGTGAGGAAAAATAACACAGAAATAACATGTGTATCCTTGGGGGATAATCACTAGTCTGATAAGTTACACTAGTGGGTAGTTGACTATGGTGTGATGGAATGAAATACTAGGTATTATAAGAGATTCATGGTGTTATATGACCAGGTTCATGTTGCAAGTATGTTGAGTTATGAAAAATTGAATCCAATCCAATACCTAGAAAGAAGTACAGTGGAACTTCTTGGGATTATGGTTCAGGGTCCACAATGTGAGAGTTGTTTATTAAAGTGTGGAGAATATAAAACCCCATTAAATTAATGTATAATAAGTTTAAATTTTTGTACCCATGTCAATAATTTGTAACTTTATTTTTAGGAGACTATATTATTATAAATTTATAGATAAGGGAGTTTATCTTGGAGCAATGTAAGGATGGGGGACATCATGGGATGTTCCCCATTGCGTTTGTGAGTGGGGAAAACGTACATGAAATGTACATGTGTTGGAATGTGGGGACCATCACTGTCTGATAAGTGACCATGGTGGTTAAGGACCTATGCATCCATGGTATTACAGGATACCCATGGGATCATATGATAAGGTTCATAGGCCGGGGAGGTTATGTCATGACATGGATGTATTCCAATATAATTCAAAACACATGTCTTAGATCACCACAAGATAATTTTTCTTGACATTAAAAAAAGGGAAATGAATGGGAAAATAATAATTCCCTATGAGTCTATACTCCACATAACATGAAACGCCTATAACCTAAGATATTCCCCTATCCCAATCTACCCACACTAAGGACACATAATAAAGATTAGGATTCATGTATCTTATACTTTTAAATATTTCACAATTAAAAATTTCCAATTAACAATATTACACTTTTACCAAGCATAGAGTAGTAATATTAAGTTTTGAAAACATGTTATAAAGGAATAGACATTATAATTTGTGATTGGAATCCCCTTTAACAATCACCAACGATTTATTTTAAGAATTTAAGTACTCAATGTAAAATGTTTTCAAATTTAAAGGATCAAATAAATATAATTCCACCCTGAATTTATATGACACCTCAATTAAATTGATGCATACAAAGTAACTAACTCTGGTACCATGATAATATAAATAATGTAAAGGGGTCATGATAATAACATGAATACTTATGTTTTTGAATGATCCATGAACGCATTCCACTTATTATTTTGAGACAAGAGTGAAAACCCAATAAACCAACAACAATACACCAAATTCCACAACTCAAGGTGTATATCAATTACCCATAAAATAAAAAATAAAGAACAGCAATCTCATCCCAGGGTGACTGGTATTTTTCAGCATACGTGGGTTAGATTCTCCCAAGTAGGGGATAATTATTAAGACCTTAAACATATTATTCTCATTTCTACCACACCAAAATAGTAAGGTAATGAAAATAACTAATAAAACATTGTAACTCCCCACATTGGAATCTATTTAACAGGATCTTCAGGCTAGCACACCACATGGCCTCAAGTGAGCCTCCCCATTCACTAGAGGCCACATACTAGTGGTGAGATTTTAGGATGTTATTGTGGGGAGACTATTCCATCATAATCAGGATTTTTAACATGGAAAAAAATAATAGAGATAATATCTAGCTATACATATAAAAATAAATTAAGATAATTCATATTTAATTCGTTAAAAAATAAACCATGCTAAAAAATCATAGTATTCCAATAGGCGATCCATACATGTTAGATTCATATATAAAGGATCCAGAATAACTAATAGAAAAAAAGGAGGGAAAAACATCCAATCATCCAAAAGGTCCAAGTAATAATTTGGTCCCCATATCTGACCTTCATTGTATCACATATTAAGAATCTAACATAGGTATATTTAGATTATCTAAAGTGACATCCATGAAGTCTTATTGGGTTACAATTGGTAGCCCAATCTGGTTGTGAATAAAACATAGTAGGCCACAGCCAATAGAGTCTAAAAGTGTTTCTATTTTGATATAATATATTACATGAAGATGTATGTCATAAATAATCAATACAATAAAAACTAATAAATAAAATAAAATAACCACAATCCATAGGCTCCATAATGAAACCACAGTCAGACTAACCTACATTGGCTAGCGTCTAATATATTTTATAATATCTTGGTGATTATTCCAACCATAGTAATCACACAAAATATAGGTTCACATATCAAAATTCCAAACATCATATATCACATATCATCTAATTACGCATCCGGTCATTTTCAATCCATTGGTGTCATGTGGAATTCTCAAATATCATCATTGAATTCTTAACTCATATACCAAACACAATCCAAGGACCTCATCACAAAATTACCACTTATGTGGAATTATGTGTTATTTATAATATAATTATATCATCCTTCCATTGATATTTGTTTAGAATCATAGAACACGTGGAATTCAAGGACCACAACCCAACATTCTCATTTATTTATCATCATGTATCACTCGATAACCAAGGAGATTATCCCAATAATCCCTTTTATTTAACAATATGAAAAAAATATAATCCATTTAAACACATTTATCCACATGGATAAAATCAAAAGAATTCCCATTATTATACATTATTAACATTCCTTTAGATTTCCCCTTAACAAATCCTACATCCATTGTCCAACTCAATTCTAAGACACCCCTTGGATATTACATTAATGTAAAATAAATAACATATGACTAAGATCATCCTAAATAGGTGGATAAGGTCACATTTTAAAATTTTCAATGCATTTTTCATAGTATTTATGGGAATTTAGACTAACTTATAAAATGAAATAATATTATTTAGGTTCTAGTTAAAATGAATGACAAACTAACATGACAACATTGATGAAAAATAATAATAAATGGAGAAACAATGAGGGGTATCATGAAAACAACCGTATCATAGGTTATATTATCATCACCCATTGAGTACAATCCTTTGGTTAGAGTGGAATTATAATAAAATTAAAAACTAAAAAAGCTCTAAAAATAAGGCATATTAGCCTTAAACTACTAGAACACAATATAAAATGAACATATTGAAAAAATGAGGAAGGAATATAGTTAGACATACATTGTAGATTATGTCTCTATATACGGAAATAAAATAAAATTATAATCGAAATATTTCCACCAAATACCAAGGATTGTGCTGGGGGAGATAACAATGGAGATTCTATGTGAAATATAAGGGAGAAATTTGTGTTGGAGTTAATGGGAGGAAGGGAAAAACTATAAATTTGTAGTTTTTTAATAGGTTATATGTTGTTTTTCCACACAGTTTGACAACCCATTCACTAAAAGTGAAAACCAAAAAATCTAGAAACTCTATAATTCACATTGTTAGGAACACAGTTATAAAAACCATGAACAAATAGAAAATAATGGAACTGTAATAAATTGAAATATTTTCATAGTCTATAGGACCCCATAACATGGTTTAACAAACCCAGAATATCTTATTTCTAACCCAAATAGTTGGGATTCATGGTTACCACAAACCATGTGCTCACCATGTGTCCTATTCTTCCTCCCAAAATACCTAAAATTTGAACCCTTGAACCATCAATACACTCCTGAGAAATTACTTAAACCCTTGTACACTACATTAAGGTGAAAATCATAGGATATAATAAAAATTAAAATTATTCCTTAAATACAAAGGATTGTAAGGTATTATAATTCATTGTATTGGAATACAATCACTTTGGCCATCAGTTTAGAACCAGGAGGGTGCATATGATCATTCCCCCAAAGGTACCCATCTAGGTCATTTTTTTGCATGGGTTTCTCATAAAACAATCATATTTATGTGATTATGGTATTATTATTACAATATATGTGTAGGTATTAACCAAATAAGTTTTCTTATATGTTATAGTTTACCAGGGAGTTACCTCTCTAACATCTACTAGAGTTCGTAGTGGAGGGTGGTCCTGGGAATCCATGTTCGTGATCATGTATATTCAAAGTATCTTTGATCATCATGAGACCCCTAATGAATAAGTTTGAATATGATAGTTTATATTCAACTAGGATTCATGATTGGATGGTGGGACATATTAGTTAGGTTTGTGAAACACATGGGTATGTCTAGTAAGGAATTTGAGACCTTCTTCTTTGACTTCATCCTCCTAGATACCTTGAGGACTAATAGGTCTAAGGAGTTATTAAGCGTAAAATATGGATGTATATTAGTCATAGAGTATGGAAACAACTTTATATACTTTTATTTCTTCTACCATAATATATTATAGGATATGGAAACTCAATAATGAGAATTAAAGGATTGGTTGAGCTGTATGATCTGTGTGGAGTTGAATGTATTCTAGTATACCACTAGTTCTATACTGGTGAAATATGAATTCATTAATGAGTGGAACTTGAGCGAAGGAATGGGTATAGGGATGGAAGTATCTTTAGGGACCAATAATATATCATCTAGTATCCAAATAACTGTTATTAGGGGACACTCTAGGATATATGTCGGTAGGGAAATCCGGGAAATAATTCACCATAGTGTCACCTATCTGTTTGATGGGGAATATTTGACCTTGGTGTGACCAGGGGAAGTATAATACAAAACACATAGAAATATGGGTCTTTTGTAGGGTTTTTAGGATGGTTAATTAGGAACCATGTGATAGATGATATTGAGTAGTATAGGGGTCTCGGGTAGGTTCAACTACGTCATAGATGAAGAGTATATGTAGTTCTATATGTCGTTCATGGAGAGGTGAATGTCCTAGAGTGTGGGTTTCAAAGTAGCTACACATACATGAAAGTATTAGTTATGGAATTTAGGTTGGATCTTAGATTTGTGTTTGAGTCCAATTATATGTATTGTAGTCTACACCCATAGATTGGGATGTCATACCATTTACAGTATGAGGTATGATCTTTGTAACATCCTTTTTTGCATGTGATTTTTTGTACAGGGGGTTCCCAAATCATTATATCAACTTATTTTTTCAATGTATTTGGTTTATCCACATATTATATATATGTATTCTTCTCCATGGACACTTCATTAAGAGTATGGTAAGATGGTGTTCATCATTTCTAGGTGTGTTCCTTTGAAATTGGAGGTCATCATTTTTTGTGGGATATATGTTTCTTAGAGATGATGGGTTTTGTTTGGATTCTAATTATAAACTAGCTAGTTCCATTCAAGGATCAAATTTAATTCTATGTAAGGTTTGAAATTTTCATATGTCATGATGGTCAGAAATGATTAAATGTTTTGGAATAGGTCATATATGCAATTCATGCTGGACCAGATTTCCAGAAGTTGGGAAAGGTGATCACTTAGGTCTCTAGTATAGTGTTAGATGATGGGGGGATTCAAAATGACATAATTACTCATATAATATTTTATTTATAGTATTTTCATATAAAATAATTCATAGGGCTACCACGTGATAGGGGAATTAGGATCTTGATCATGATTATTCTTAGTGCAGATCCTATTTTCATTTGACATTATAAGATGTCTATAATAGTACTATAGGAACTCAAGAATTTTCATAGAGGACTTGGAATCTTGAGGGCTTCATCGGGATGAGTACCTCCCCTATGGGATCTTCAATATTTTTTTACTAAAATGGATTATGCTTATTTATGGTTATGTGTTGATTATAAGAACCAAAATCAAATGACTATAGAGAAATGATACCAACATTCTAGGATCGGTGATTTTTTGACCTATTGAGTCGATACTAGGAATTTCCCATTGTTAAACTAATCCTGAGATACCACCAGGACAGGGTGAGACAATTTGAAGTTCCTTTTATGAATTTCAAATAATGATATGGTTTGTATGAGTACATAGTTATGTTGTTCAGACTAACAAACATTTTTTCTATGTTTACATCCCTAATGAACAAGGAATTCCACTCATTCATAATTTAATTGAGTTTTTATTTATTAAATTTATCCTTGTGTATTCTATGTCATTGGAGGAACAAAATAATAATCATATCATAGTTCCAGGAACATTGAGGGAGCCTCAAATTTATGAAAATCTATCAAAGTTTTATTTCTTCATGGACAAAGATCACATTATGGGGAATATTTTCATTAAGGATAGTGTGTTTATTGAACTATAAATGGTTATATATGTGGTGTATTTGGGTCATCCAAATAACTCAATTAATATATGTTGCTTCAAGGTCATGTAAGGAACCTACTACAGTTTTATTTTTTTAATTTTTTACTCAAAAGTTCCTCTGAATTTTGTGCAAAAGATGTACATGAAGTTTGAATGGTTTAATTCATTCAATTATTTTTTAGGATTATAAGATGATACTAAACAGAAGATCAATCTTTACCCTTCATGATCTAGATTAGGAGTATACTATAAATTTCAATTCATGACGGATCAGTTATAGGGTACTTCTGATACAAGTAGGGTGTGTTGTGGGTTATGGGTCCCGATAATCGAAGAAACATGAATGAAACTATTCTAAAATCAACATTGTGATAACTGATGTAGTATATTCTAGGAGATGTTGATGAAATTTTATGATGGGTGATAGGTTTGTAGTTTATATGGACCACAAAATCATAATATATTTATTCTGATAGTGGGAATTGATCCTTCAATAAGGTATGTGGATGGGCTACCAATAATATTATGACTTTTAATTGTACTAAACTTCTGGAAAGGGAATGATTATTGATGATTTAATTAAAAAGGATCAGGATTATGTTTTCTTGATGTTTAATAGTTAATGTTGATGATGAATCACATCAATAAGATGCATTTGGTTGTTCAAGAGTATCAAGGGAAAACAACCCTTATAACATTAGATTTTGAGACTTCATTTTTTAATTAGATAAATAGAAGGTTGTTAACTCATACAATCTAATTATATTTAAGGGTTAACATTTATTATGTAGATATACCGTATGTCTAGTTTCATTATGAGGGTGAAATCATTCACATTCATGGGTGTTTACTAGTTCCTAAAAACGTGCAGGAATATATATTTTGGGATTCTCATGCTTCAATGTGGTTGGTGAATCCTTGGATAACCACAATGCATATGTATCTATGATGAAAATATTTGTGTGTAGGAATGATAAAGGAGATTGTGGGTTTCATTAATATGTGCTCCACCTATTAGTAGATGAATTCCATGTATCGGTGGTCTTTTGACCTCTTATAGAAATTTTCCATTCCTGAGTGGAAATGGGACTATGTTACTATAGATTTCATGATTTTTATATCGAGAAAACCCCATTGGAATGATGCTGTGTCGGTAGTTGGGGATAACGTGACAAAAAAATTAATTTCTTGCAAATATATGAGACTTTCTCAGTGGATGATCTGGGGAAAAATTATATTTGTGAGTTGTGTGATTACATGGGGTTCATCATACCATAGTATCTAACAAATATTTCCATTTAATAGTCAATTTTAGGAATGAGGTATAGATAGAAATGGGTATAAAGTGATTCTCAGAACATATGACTTCCCCCATAATGATGAGTACTTATAGTGGAAAAAAATCCTATAGGATTTGATAAGAGCATGTATGATTGATTTCAGAGGCTTTTGGAAAAAATAAAAGGAATTCATAAAATTATTCTATAAATATTTCTATATGAAGACCATTCAGATAGCACCTTATGAGGATTTTTTTTATAGACTATATTGTTCAGCCTTTCATTGACTAGATATGGGTTAGATGAAAAAGATTAGATAGTGCATTGGGTTGGTGACGATAGAATATTTTAAATATATTCATAATAAAATGGAAATGGTTAAGAGTTGGTAAAATTCTTATGTTGATTGTAGTCAACAACATTTCAATATTGAGATTTGTAATTGGTTATTCTTGAAAGTGTACCCTAGGTCAGGACACCGTCACTTATGATGATAGGTGAAACTAGATCCCAATTATGTGGGAAAATTCGAGGATATTGAAAAGTTCATCGTATTTATATAATTATTATCATTTCCATAATAGTTTGGTTACTTGAATGACATGATTCAGGTATTACATCTATGATGCTACATTCTATATACTTCTCATGCCCTTGATGTTGATGAAATCAAAATTGAGGCTAGTACGTCCTTTGAGGAGCACATGTATTATATGGTGGATCACAGTGGTAAGATGCTCTAGGGAAAATCATTCTATTTGGACTGTGTATTTGAGATATACAACTTTGTTCAGGAAGAAATAACAGATCTGAAATCAGATATGTGGGCTTAATGATGAAAACTATTCATCGAGGGGACCAGTGATGAGTGGTGATGCATTTCCATGATAAGATGATGTATGGTGGGAAGCCTATAATAATATTCTCTCTTATATAGGTATGTAATCCGTTTTATTTTCCAAAAATCCACTTACTTTTACCATTGTAGAGTGTTAATGTGTTTAGGTGTATTATCCCACCCTATGAGCCATAATGATTCCCCGAGGTGGTGGTCCAAAAGACCTCAGGAATTCCTCCCCATATGCTAGAGGTTGTCGAAAATAAGTGAGGGTGTATAGTGTTTCCATGGGTAGACTACTCCCTCAATGATAATATAGCAGTATAGTCGTAATGAACATTTAATAATTTCAGAAATAGATACTTAAGCATCAATTGAATTATAATAAAACATCTATATTAAAAATAGTTTGGATCTGAATCCATAATATACAAAATACAATGATCATGATGTCATGTAGCTATATAAAATGAGTAAATGGGGTATAGTTGAACATGAATATACAACATGCTATAAAAAATAAAAATTAAAGGATAAAATCAATTACTACTAGCATCACAGGAATAGGTTTAGTCCTCTTCTCCAATACTCCATCCTAGAACTCAGAGTTCGATATAGGAAGTTAGAATCTACCCATAATATATACCAACAATCATGATATCTATTTGGGTACCATAGGTACCCCAATCATTGTGTGAGACAAACTCTATAGGCCACCACAAACGGTGTCTAGTACACTCTAGTTTGTGCATATAAAATTAAATGCAAGGAAAATAATAAATAAAACATGATGGTCGTGGTTCCTCCTCGACACCCATCAAAAATACCTTATTTATCCACATATAGATGTATGAACTAAGGGAAAACATGTAAAACCATAAGGAATGTTATCATAAACCATGTTCCAAAAGGTGTATTGTACCCAAGCATGTGATTTTTCATGGTGAATTCATCCATATAATCTCAGCTGTACAATATTATTCCATAATTTAAATTTCTAATTTTATATTAAAAAAGAAGACACCCTAATCCCATCCCAGGTGATCTAGAAGGAATCCCATGTATCACTCTTGGCGCCCTATAATATCCCAATTATATAAGAATCTATCCAAGGTGATCAAAAAAGGGAATCCCAAGTATCACTCTTGGAATGCTGTGAAAATAACTATGGTGTCTGATTCCGTCCATAATATCTCATGTAGGGGGTCCAATTCTCACTCGTGGTGTGGTAAAACCATATTTACACTAACCCCACCCATGGGTTCTCCCATAGGTAATTTGTATCACTTGTATAGATGTGGTGGAATTTCATGCGAGCTCATCCAAGGCATACCTAGAATCGCCCCAAGCACATTTACTATTTAAAAAAAATATAATTATAAAGAATGTTTATATCATCTTAGTATCCCTTAACTCGGTACCATTATATCTCACTCATCATAATGTGAGTGTATGTTTTGGATATAAATATAATCCATTTTAGTAAATAAAACATTTATTGAATAATTACAAATTTATCCATTTCATTTAATTCAATTATTTTCAACAATGGCATAAGGCTTGTGAGATAAGGAATAGGTTCCTAAACCCTAGGACATTCATTTCTATTAGGTCGAAAAAATTTATTATTAGCAAAATAAACAACTCATATGATGATTTAAGAAGCTATAAAAATTGAAATTAGGCCACCAATGTAATGAACACCCAATGGGGTGGATTAGGTCAAGAAGAACAACAAAACAATTGTTTCATCGCATTCTAGAACCACATAGAATAAGGGGAGTAATTTAATTTAATTATTTAGGAATTTTGGAGTAATATCTAGAAAATATCATCACATGGAACAACAACACACAATTTATAATGCTACTAAACTAAAAGAAATTATCTTGAACATCTACCTTATGTTTCTAGTGGTCTCCTTGTCTAGTGTCTGCCCTAGAATCGAACTAGAATGTGAGGATTTGGAAGAATTATCAAATTACCTGAAAATTGGGAAAATGATGTCACACTAAAATAGAAAAATATATATGATGAGAAAATAGAAGTAGATTGAAGTGTATATTGGAGAATACAAAGAGGTATCCAATGCATCAGACGATGAAGGAATCATAGATCATGTGAGGGAGAAATCAAAATACCTAGGTGGAGAAAGGGGGTAGAGATCATGAATAGGGATGGATTACTACTGGAGGATTAAATAGTGTAAGAGGATTTAAAACATTATAGGGTAAAAAGGGGAAATTACGCTTCAAAATTGGGGTCACAAGGTTTGGACACACAGTTTTCCAAAAAGTGCACCAATCATGTGGCATCCACTGCCAAGGGAATCCCCTTGTCATGACTTGTCCCAATGGGGCATATGTTGTGACAACCCAATCCCACCTCTAATTGTCCAAGGGTTGGAGAATAGTTCCATGTGGGCATATCACTCACATGGGTGGCCTATTGAAAAGTACCTACACACACACACACATCTCCAAACACATAAAATGTTGAAATGTAAAAACAATTGAACAAACATGTATGCATAAATTTAAATCCCACAAATAGAGTATGAAATAAATTAAATTAAAGTAATGAGGGACCAATAAAATCCCACCACAAATAGTCAATAACATAAGTCCAACCTGAATGTAATAATGGAGTTGTAATTAGAATAACGTAGGAACACACCTTGGTCTGTCTGGTCTCACTAAGCATCGTATAGTCCTGGTCCATCAAGGACACTATGAAAAGGTCAATCATTTGCACAAGACATGAATCATCCAGGAAATGACCACATAGGTTTGTATACAAATACTCATTATGACACCCCGAAACAAAAAAAATATACAATAGAAGATATGCAGTCATCTCTACATAGGTATATGTTTGCAGCACATATATCAAGAATATCTAGATATACTCAACAAGGATGAATAGTCTAATGTTTAATTCATTATCATAGTTTGATAGGATATGATCTTAGCATAAAGGGTCCAAAAAACAGAAGTATGGGAGAACACACTCTTAATTTTGATAATATTGATGATTTCTATCCGATAAGTAATCATCATCGAGTCTCTCCATTAGAAGTAAATGATGAAGTCTGAAGATAATATGGTATACATATGAGGATCAACCCTAAAGTCATGGGGTGATACCTACAACTCAATCTGAATTAATATTATTAGTATAGGATGGGTTTCTATATAGTTTTGGTGATGATGATACCAAGAGCTCCACCTAGGGGATGAAGATGAGTAGAGGATCTCACTACGAGCCTAATGGAGTGATCCCATTGACTCTATCCAAGAAGTCCTACTGATGGGATAATAGTCCTACGAGTTGTATATGATTTCATACCTACCCTTAGAAAAAGGATAAGGGAAACTCACTCCAACTAATTTTCCAAGATAGATAATACCAGGGATCTTGACCATGTATAATAAAGTGCACAACTTTTAGTAGGGGTCTCACACATAGTCCCGTGACCTTTTGTCCTTCCTGTGTAATATGACCGTATCTCAAGAAATGTTCATGTAGTATTACATAACATGTAGGAATCCCATGTAATATAATAATGTTCTAGTACACATATTATCCCATGTAATCATGTTTTTGTACTAGTACATGACTTATCCCATGTACTTGGTCCTGCTCATGTCTGTGTAGGGGTGTACACGACTTGCTCCAACCTGTGTTCTACACCCTATGTATTAATACCCTACGAGGTACATGCCAAGTCTCCGGCGAGAGACCACATTCCATCTAACTTGGGTCACATGCCATGTGATACTTAATTTTTTCTGAAAACATATCCACCGCATATGGGTGACACATTGTAATGTTGATCTAGTTTACATACCGTGTAACAAGGAATATTCGAGAATCTCATATCTAGATCTTTGACTACTTTCAATTCCTACGGATTTTGATTCGACAATTGTTTCATTAAAAAAATGTAGATTAATCCTCATAAATTCATGAAATCACCGAATCAACATGATATGGGCCTTCTATCCTCTCGGAAAATGGGATTGTTCATCATTCTTCACTACACTTTGAAGAACATGAAAATCAGATATCTATGTCGTCCAATCTTCTTCCATCTCTATCTTCACACCACAATCATGTCATGATGATCTCAGATCTATGATATCGGATCATTGTTTAGTGAAATTAGTGTTTAATGTTCAATAACATTGGTAGACATTGAATCGCTGGCCAAAAATGAACACCCATGATGAATGGAGAATCGGGGGAGAAAATCACAAAATAAATTGAGAGGAATGGTCATTGATTGATTTTCAGGTCGATCTCATTTAATTTCTTTTATAATAACAAGTGATGAATCAAAAGTATAATCATGAATAAAAAATATCCCAAATCCAAATTAAAAGAACCCATCATGAAAATGAAAGATCCAAGAATCAATCTATTAGTCAATTGATTCATGGTTATCATAGAAACCCAGAAAATGAAATAAATAGTGATAAAAATATTCCTTACCTTAATTTCGATTCATCACTCATGAAGAATGGGGATGCACTATGATATTTGGTGAGATTATTTGAAATTGTTTTCCATAGATCATTGATCCATGATCTGATCACCGTTCAACTAAGATAAATCCTTCAATGTTCTCTTGAAGAGATCTCAAATAGTTCAAGGGTTATGAAACTAACACATGGATTTCTCCATAACTGTTTATATAAAGAATATCTAGTTACTGATTCACGAATTAGAAATAAAATAATTTATTTTTTTATTTTATTCATTTACAC
Organism: Viscum album; assembly: GCA_963277665.1. Lineage (NCBI taxonomy): Eukaryota > Viridiplantae > Streptophyta > Magnoliopsida > Santalales > Viscaceae > Viscum > Viscum album. The sequence goes on along the minus strand of OY728140.1, from coordinate 52,300,512 downwards.
ACCTGTGATTAATTTCCCACAAATGACCTGTTCTGACCAAGGATAAGTTGTACTTAGGGTAAACCCCAAATTATGAACACAATAGAGCTCTCAAATTTCTGGTTTCGGAACCCATTTTAATGTTATTCCATTTTTTAGGAAAACTACATGTGTGTGCTATTTAATATATCTTAAACACTTATTCTAGGAATATAAGACCTCAAAATCGTACATCTTCTCAACACCTGGTCTCAAAAATATTCCATACAATATCCAAAATCAATATACATAAAATTTGTGTCACTACATTCTCCCCACCTTGAGAATTTAGATCCCTGAAAATCCATATTAAGGGAAACTCAAAGAGATGTGGGTATTGAGCACATATCTAAACATCCCGCTTCTATGTAAACTCTTGAAGATTATTGTGCTACCACCGTACATGCAATAAATGAATCAATCAGCCATTAAGGATCATCTCCTATGCTTTCCCACCTCTTCTACCATTCCCATCACTTTGTGAAATTTCCTTATACTACCACTACCTCTACCTTATAGACCCATCAACATTCTATCTATTAGCTATATGTTGAGATGGAAAATCTCATGCAAGATGTCCCCTACCATTACATGAGTAGCACCGAATCACTCTGGAATAAATTGACCCGCCCTATGATCCATATACCACAGTACCTCTATCCTGGGACCTCCACCTGAAAGGTATCACATGCCCAAGTCTCTAAGACTATCATCAGCTCTCTAATACTTAGGTCTCTTCTATTGAATGTACGCAACTGGAAACCAATGGTTGTATCTTCATAGCCAAGAAACTCTCAACCACCAAATCTAACTCTAGAACCCCATCATAGGTAGGAATACATATAAGGATAAAACATTCCCAAATGTCTCTATGAAAACCTCATTTAAAGGCCTGATCCCTAAAGAACTAATCACAAACCATATCCATAAAGTACCTATAGAGGTTGGTAAACATTAATGAATTTGCAGCTACAATCATACTGCCCTACTGGAGTTGTAGAAGATCTAGGATACATACAACCATCAACGTCACTGGTGAGAAATATTCTTAAAAGAGGCACTAAAAATCTTATCACAGCAGAGTCATGTCATCATAGGATTGGGTCGATAACCCCCACCATCTCCCTACTTATCCATGAAGAAGGCACACCACCAAAACCGTGATCTGCTCTACTGGTGTCCTGACCCGATGGAAACCCTGAGTCACTACCTCAAGACAGTCCTCAGCTGCCTATGGGTTGAGATCAACTCATAACCGGAGGGGTCTTTATTTATAAAATTCATGATGTTCTCTTATCATGTAAACCTCATAAGCATATACAACGGGTTCCATGTGATTCTCAGTAGGATGTGGTATAGCTAGTCAACCACCCAAAGGTAAAATTTCAGGAATTGGTCCCTATATCAATGCCTCATCCCTAAGGGGATCATCCTCATGACTGTTATTATGAATCATAATTAGAATACATTTCAAAGTAATCTTGAAATAAACAAGATGTACAATGGTCAATGATTATATATGGAGAACTAAATTAAGAAGGATATTGTGACCACAATCCATTCTTATATGATGCATGTAAAATTGCCTTCCTGAAAACCTAAGTTCTCATGAACCAAGTTGAAAATAAGGTGATTAGGGTCTTAGTGCATGGATACGTTAGTTCCTGCACCAATACTATAGTCTCCAGCTTGAAAGGAAAACTCGAAACACATAACACTATTTCCCCAAACTAATCTCATAGACTCTATTCCTAAATTAGAACCAAAATCTCTGATCAATCTTGGTCTTGAAATATCCCAAAGGTTCCCGTTCCTTGACTCCCAAAGCCCAAATTCAATAGTACATGGAATGGTGACTATAATGGAGTAGGAATATCACTAAAATGGGAGGGCTTATCCTACGTACCGACACACACACACATCTCCAAGCCTATACAATTATCAAATGTCCAAACAAATAAAAAACATGAATACGTGAATCGAAATCCCACAACTAGATTGTGATTGGAAGTAAAGGAATGTAAAAAGGGAAAAATTCAAGACCCCCATAGTGATTCTATGTCACAAGTTGAACCTGAAAGTATATCTGAGACTGTAGTCAGAATACAATAAGAACACACCTCAGTCTGTCTGGTCTCACTTACCACCATTTGGCCCTAGTCTATCAAGGACTGTGTCAAAAGGTATATCATCTACACAAGACACGACACATGCGGGAAAAGACTATGCATTGGTGGGTATAATAATACTCGTTAGGACACGCCAAGAATATACATCATACTACCATGAAAATATATTTAGCTCAATATAAGTATATTTTTATGGATAATATAACAAGAATATAAAAATATAATAAAAAAAGACACACAATATAAAGTGTAAGTCACAATAGTAGTATGAAAGCCTAGGATCTCTTACCCAGTGATCCAAAAATCCCTCATTTTAGAGAACAAACTCTTGAGGATGATAACAATGATGGCGTCTGTCTGAGTGGTAATTCTTATCATATCTCTCCATTATAAGAACACAATAATGTCTAAAGAGAATAAAATATACTAATGAGGACCACTCCCAACGTTGGGGAGTGATACAAAAAACTCAATATGGATTAACCTACAAGGTGTAGGATCGATGCCCATGTATTTTTTGTCATTATGATACCAAGAACTCCACCTCGGTACTGAATATGAATAGATGATCTCACTCCAATCCACATAGAGGGATTCCAACAACTCAAGGAGTCCTACTGATGGGATCATTTTCTTAGGAGTATGAGATGATTCCATATTAACCCATAGCCAAATGATTAGGGGAACTCATCCAAATGAAACATATCTATGATATAGAAGACAAGGGATACATGCCATGCATAATAAAGTAAACATTGAGTAGTATGGGTCATACACTATATCCCATGACCTTGGGTCCTTCCCATGTAACTGACCTATGTCTCAAGAAATGTTAGTGTATTAGTAAATAGGTTGTAGGTTTCCCTTTTACTTTACCTATGGGATAGTGAATGTCTTAACCCATGAACATGTTCCAATCTACTAGAAAACAATTTATCCCATGTACTTTTCCCAACCTGTTTACCCCACTCTATGTCCATGTACCCTCCAAAGTAGACATCGAGGCACCAGGGATTGACCACACACTGTGTGATAAAGGTAACATGGCCTGTGAAAATTAATTTTCCTTGAAACCAAGCTACCACAATGGTGGTCCACACAATCTATAGATATTCTTTACATTCCTTCTAGAATGGGATTTTCAAGAATCTTATATTTTCATATGTGTATCCCATAATTATTTTCAATATTCGATCTGGTGATCATTTCACTACAAAAATTTAAATAGATCCCCAAATAGGCATGCCATCAAAGAATAAATAAGATTTGGTCCTTCAATCCACTCAGAAAATGGGATTGTTTTCCATTATTTAATGTGAACTGAAGAAAAACAAACTTCAGTATCCACATCACCCGACCTGGTATTGTATCCATCATCACACCATTTTCATTTCATGAAGATCCTAGATCTATGATATTAGATCATTGTTACATGAAATTGGTGTTCAAAGATTGATTTCATTGGTAATCATCAAACTGAAGACCAAACAATGAATGCCCACGATGAATGGATAATCATGGAATAAAAGAACGAATGAAATCAAGAGGAACATAGATAGATTGAAGTTCGGGTTGATCTGGATTTTCTTATATTAGAATGAGAAATTAAGAATCAATAATGTTTTCAAAAATAAAAAATCTCTTGAATCCTGACTATACTAATTGATCCCACAAATGAAAAATCAATGATTCAATCCATAAGGCCATTGATTTTCATTCCTTTTAGAAATAATTTTTTTAATAAATATAAATAAACAAACACCCTAACTCGATTTGGATTAATAAAAAATGAATAACAATGTTTCATCATGATCATTTGAAAGATCAATTGAATTTTTTCTTCATTGATTTTTGATCCATGATCTGGTTGTTGTTCGCCTGAGAAAGACCCTCTAACATTCTCTCTATTGAATCTCCAATGTTTCTTGGGTTATGCAGCTTACCCTAATATTTCTCCATAATATCCTATTTAAATACTAACTAATCATTACATCAATAATTATTAATAAAATAGTTTATTTTATTATTTTATTTTTTTCTGGGCCCATGATGGCTTTTCCGCAAATGACCTATGTCAACCATGACTAATTCACTCCTAGGGTAAAAATCTCATATTGAACTCAATGATTCTCTGTAATTTCTAATACATGCTCTCGATTTATAGTTATTCCTCTTTTATATGAAAACTATGCAAGCATGATATTTAATATATTTAATATATTTTAAACATTTATTTCAAGCATAGTGGGCCTCTTAATTACACACCTTCTCAATGGTTTGTGATGAAAATAGTCCTTACAATATCCAGAAATATTATATGGAAAATATGAGTCATTATACCTCTCTCAAAGGCATTCGTTATGGTTTTAGAAACTATACATAGCCCCTGATAATTTTCTTTGGGACTTTTCTAAGTCAAGTCACACAGTCATGTGCCTTATCCATCATGGTTTATAACAAACCATGTCTCATCCTACTGCACAGTGAGTGCCTACATGGTTTGATAACATGATTAGCCATAACCATTCACTAAAAACATGATCACTATACCTCCTCAAATTCCAATGCTTTGGGCTCCAAACGAGCCCCTAACTCACCTGGACAACTCCTCATCCATTAAAGATCATTATATGAATAATAAAGAGGTTTTGTACAATAACACAAGGATCCAGACCTCTATGAAAATTTGGTACATTACAACCACCCCTACATAAAACAATATGTCGTCGAGTTTCCCATCGGAGGGTGGTAAAACACCATTTGAAAGAATTGTATCCACCTAAGCATGTAAATTGGATTTTTTTCTCCTAGGACTCTTCATGTACATAGTCATGCTTCCATATCACCTAGAATATTGGGACAGACCTGCCTCATAGAGCCTTTATGCTCAAATAAAAAAAATTAAAATAATCCTTGAATAATGCATCAGCCTCCAGTTTAATATCCTCTAGGTCAAATGAATAGGACAAGTCAACAAGTTATTGATTTAAGTGAGATATGATAAAGACTTCATGCATGGAATGGTACCTCTGAGGTAGGTGCAACTGATAGGCCACCGGTCCGACTCTCTCCACGATCTCAAGAGGTATGTCCTAATTAGGGAATAACTTATCTTGTATAAGAATTCATCTATGACCTAATCTAGGTGGTACTTTCTGAAATAACTGATGTCCCCCCTAAAACTCTAAAGGTCAATGAAGATGATCTGTATAACACTTCATTCTAGACTGGGTTGTAGCCATGGACTTCTAAATTGGTTATACCTTCTTTGAAGTATCCTATACAAGACAAAAACCCTATAGTGAAGCCTCACCTACCTCTAACCAACACATATGTGAATGGAATGACCGACCATAAAGGGACTCATATGAATCCATCTGAATCATTCCCTAAAAGATGTTATTGTAGTAAAACTCATAAATAGGTGTATGTTTCTCTGATGAACATCCAAAATCCAGGATACATGACTGAAGCATGTCCTCAAGCACCTATATTGTCTGTTCAAACTGGTCGTTGGTCTTAGGGTGATAATTTTTACTCAAAAGAACTTGTGAACCCAGTAGATTCTATAGCCCCTTACAAAACCATGATACAAATGGGTGTATCTATCCAATATTATTGAACATGGAAAACCATGAAGGTGAACTATCTCAAAGATATAAAGCCTCCCAATATCAATAAATGAGAAGGTCTCCCGAATCAGTATAAATGGCATGACCTTTGTCAACATATCGACGATCACCCATACTACATCACCACCTCTAGATTATCTTGGAATGACTATATAAAAGATCCATGATGAACTAATTTAATTTCCAATTATGAATGGATGTAGGATGTAGATGTACCATAGATCACTTGTTCATAGACTTCACATAATAATAGGTGGATAACTGAGTGATAAAACCTATAATTTAACTCTCCATACATGGAAACCTATACTGGCATCATAAATCTTGATACAACTTGGTAATCCTAGGGTGAACTTACAAAATAGGGACATGATATTCCCACATCAACTCTTCCTGTATGTATGAAGAAACCCAGATACATCCATAAGAGAGAAGGGTCTCATTTTCAACAACAACCAAAATAGGTGGTAGATTCTAACCAAATACAATTTCTCTTAGGGTGAGGCCTTAAAAATCTGATAGTTTTCTCATGAACATCTACTCAATAAGGGAGGGAATCCATTCTAGAGCTACTAAAATAGGTCATACATGTTTTTACTGAGCCTTCAAGTGCATCTTAGAAAAAAATCCACCAACATCCACTCACCGATGGCCTTTTGGAAGGCATTTTTCTGAGTATTATAGCTCAATTTTCTAACTAATATATTTCCATTTTTGGGTGTATAATCAAGATTATAGTCAAACAAAAAGAGTTATTTTACCTGCCTATGCTATCTGAGATTGAAATATTTCTATGTGAAGATATATTTGAGGTTTTTATGATCTGTGTAAACAAAAAACCACTCAACCAATATATAATTCCTTCAACTAGGTAAAGTATGAACCACATTTTGCATCTTAATGTCATGTGTAGGTTAATTCCCTCATGAGGTATCTACTAGAGGGAATCATATGCTACAACATAATTACCATATGAAGAAACTGCTCTTAGACATATTCCGGAAGCATCATAGTAAACAATATAGCTTCTACTCCGATATAGAAGAATCGGGATCAACAATGAAGTTATACTCCCCTTCAACTCTTGAAATTCCATCACACAAGCTTTAGCCCAGAATAATTTCACACCCTTATTAGTTAGTCCCATAAATGGAACTATTAGGAATGGGATGCCCTGAATGAGTCTCTTATAATAGCTATCCATACCCACGAAATTATGTAGGTCAAAGAAATTATTAAAAGTCTTCCATGAAACCATATCACTCAGCTTATTTGGTTTAATAGATACACCTACCTCTAAAATGATAAAACCCTAGAAGTTTACCTTACTAATCTAAAAGTTACATTTTTTGAGTTTAGTATATAGTTTGTTCTCTCTCAATATATTCATCATGATTTCATTGTGGTTGGAATAGTCTTGTCTAGTGTGAGAATACACCAAGATTTAATTTATTAATACTATAAAAAATGAATCTTGGTCTTGGTTAAAAAATCGACTCATCAAAGCCATAATGACTTTATCCACCTTTATAAGGCCAAATGGCATGAACAGATACTCATTCAAGCTGTATCTACTCTGGAGTGTAGTATGTTGTATGTATGATCACCTCACTTGAAACTAATGGTATCCTGAACTCAAATCAAACATAGGTAAAACTATTTCTTCTCGAAGTTAGTCGAAGAGGTCGTCTATATGTGGTGTTTGATACCAGTCCTTTATCATAAGATGCTTCAACAATATATATTAATCACACCACCTGTGTGTGCTGTATTCCTTCTTAACAAATATGATAGGTGAACCCCATAGTGAAGTGATAATTCAGATAAAACCCTTTTCCTCTATGTCTAATAACTACTTATAGAGTTTATCAATCTCTATATGAACCATATTATAAAGTGGAATGGATATGGGTGAAACACCTAGAACTAGATAGCAGTGAAATCTTCATTTACCACCCAATTTAATTTTGATAAATCTTTAGGAAATACATCCTCAAACAATCCCCAAAAGGAAGGAATTCTATAAACATCATTCACTGAAATCTCATAAAGATACTATCCATCTGAGATATCACTCCACCTTTCCCATGATGCTTGGGTCCAGTTTGACTTGCATGGATATCCCATTTTACCATATGTGTATATGTGATTACCTCGGGTGATGTGAATGATACAATGTGGTGATAATAATCAACATGGTCTTTATATGGAACTATCCAATCTAATCCAAGAATTATGTTGAAGATGATCATCTTGAGGGTAATGAATTTCCATAGGAAACGATACCCACGTATCTCAAGGGGGAACTCCTTGCACTTGTTTTTGTGAACTGATCGACCCCAAATGGTGTGTTTAGATTCATAATACCACCATAGTACTCTATTACTAGGACTATAATTTCTATAATTGAAGAAAATATGAAGGATCATGATTCACATGTATCAAATAGGGAAGAAACTAAATTATAGACCACTAGAATAGTACCTCATACTATATATAGATATGGACTCTACCCCACATGTGTAGATTATACTATGTATATATGGAATGAACCATGACCTTGAGATGTAACTTGACTAACCTATATAGGTCCACTCTACTGGAAATGTGTTTCTGAGGTCTGACTACCACATCTAATACCATCGCATTAACCTGATTGGCTAGTATATGACTAACTACTAGCCAGAAATGGTTTATTTTGATAATGTACCTGAATGCGGTGACATTATAGATCCCCTTTCACTGGGAACAAGAGTAAATGTTTATAAGAAATGTTAAAGGTGATCCATCCAATCTCAATCTCATGACTTGATTAGGTATGTCATGCATTGGGTCTTTTATGCCCTACCCTACCACACTGGAGACACACTACATAGATATAGGTGTGTGCCACCTGGCTAGTACTACCCATGAATGTAAAATTGGAACATCTCATCCTTACACTGGAGAAACTATCTCCCCACATGGAAGCTAAATCTCTCTTTCTCACATTTCTAGATTCGCTTAGGTTTCACTCAGTGTTGAGGGCCTGATTCACTATCTCTAAAACATTGAAAAAATCGAAGATGTTCACCTGTGATCTGATTTCACATGAAATCCCATATTCAAAGTGTCTCTTAGTAATTATCTCAGCATTATTAATGGTTGGTATAAAATGTATTAATTTATTTAAAAGAGTTTATTACTCCATCACCGACATGACACCTTGATATAGGTTCATAAACTCCAATGAAAAGTTTCTTCTCTACGTATTCCAAAAGAAGTAATTGAAAAATGTTTTCTGGAATTCTTTATACTTCACACCCCAATGTTGTCCATATAATTTAAGGAAATACAACCAATTCCTGGAGGATTATAGAGGCACACAGGTAGTGAGATCAAACCTATACTCTATAGGTATCTCTATATGCTAGCACATACACAACATAGCCTCTAGCCACGACTCAACAACCTAAGGACAACTATCCCCTAAGAAGGTGGGAGGATATTGTTGCTAGAAATTTTTGGTCATCTCATCCTTAATATCAATCAATGCCATTTATTTATAAATATAGAACTCATAAAGAGAGAGAACAAAAAAAGAGTATCAAAATAAAATCCAAAAACAGAGGTACAACAGTGAAACATGAGACTAAGGGATCATGATGTAATGGAGACCAAGAGAATCCCATCTTACGAGTGGTGCCTTATGTGGAACTATAAGAGGCACTACCAGTGAATAATGTCCAACCACCTCTAGAGTATGATAATTTTCACCCTCTTAGAATACGACTCGAGTATGTTGAGGTAGAATAGTTACACAATTTCCAATCGCAGACCTTAGATAATATTCAAAATAAGGTTTGGAATGAAGTAAAGGAAAGAAGTTGTAAAAATCCTTCCTATAAGAGAGTCAGACCTCTATTCATGGTCCTAAAGCTAGGTCTTGGTGATGATGAGATCAGAACACATCATGGGATACATATCCTTCTGTAAAATACTACGGTATGGCTATGGTCAAGGTCTCTCATGACACAATAGAGTATTTGGTATATGGAGTGTAAAATGAAAGTTATAGGGGAAAACTCCATTAACATTTCCTTTGGAATCCCCGTTTAGTAGTAAAATCTTTCAATTTAAAACATTAATGTATAAAATTTCATATTCCATTTATGTGAGTACAGATTTATCATTCCAATTAATTGCATCACCAATTCAAAAATTTTAAGTCCCATACTATATAAACTAAAATGAACATGCCAAGTTACTATGATCTAACTCTTTCATCTGGTAATAGGATGAAACAGTTCATCTATAGTGATTTGATTAAATAATATACCATTCTTAATTTATAAAATTACTCACTTAAATAATTTACTTTTACTTTCCTTAATCAGGTAAAATAATATCTTAGCCCATAAAAGCAATGGATCATGGATTAATAATGGAATAATATTTTAATTAATGCTTCATAATCAATCTATGAAAAAAATCATTTAGATTGATGTAGAAAGATTAATTAATCGAATTATGTCCTTACTAAATGAAAACACAGCACACTGAAATACATAACATTCAATAAACATATTACAATCAAATGAAATACAGGTAGCACATGTTAAATATAAATGTGCCCTGGAGAAAAGTATGGATTTTAAGTCCTATGGTGGCTAGTATAATGCATGAATTTATAAACCCACAAATAATTGATCCAGACGAAGATAAAATCCACCAAAAAAAATAAATAAAAATAATGGTATAAAAAATTACGTTACCCAATGGTGAAATATATTAAATGGTACCATGCACAACCAGTAACAACATTAATACATCCCATGTAATTTTGGTTTCCCTGTATTTTTGTTATCTACTCATAGGAATAGGATCATGACCAAACTACAATACTCCTAGTCTGATTTCTAATTCTAAAATAGAAATAAAAAATAAAAAAACAACTCATTCCACTTTATAGAATCCCGCCCCAAGATCCACTTAGAGGTTCCTCGAGATGGTTGTGCACAAGACTTAAAGTGAAAATCAAAATATGGAAGAGGATAATGAGCTACAGTGGGGGCCTAGGGTGTGTCTATGGGTAGACTATACTGATATAGATTAGACTGTAGAACAATAGTAATCAACATATATTAATAAAAGAAATAGCTAATTAAGAAACACCATAATAATATTAAAACATCCTTAATAGAAACGGGAAGATGCTGAATCAATAATAAATAAAAAATATGATGATCATAATGTTATGTGGATACCAAAAAACGAGTAAACATGATACTAGGGAGCATGCATATACCACATTCTATATAAATATATAAAAAGTAAAACAGAGTTAATAATAACATGATGAGAAAAATCCCATTCCCATACTTTCATAAATTATCCATGAAATCAGAGTAAGATATCACATGATGGACACTTCCCTTTATCTATACCAATAATCATCAAGTATACTTGGGTACCAAATGTGACACAATATGGGTGTGAAATATACTCAGTAGGTCACCACCATCAATGTCTAGATCATTGAAGCTTGTTCCAATAAAATGAGTAGTGTTCCAATAATAATAAATGCAGGTAAAATAATAAATAGAATATGATGGTATGGTTTCTTCATGATACCTAACTTCCACTACCTGATTCAGACTAAGATAGATGTCTAAACCAAAGGAAAACATATAAAATCATATGGTAAATCATCATCATAATGTACCAAATGGTGGACCATTCCCAAGCCCGTGATTAGGTTTGAAGGATGAATCCCAGGAATCTCAATTAAACATTCTTATTCATTAATTTAAATTTCATCTTTGGAATTTAACAAGAGGAACCCTAATCTTTTCAAATTTGACCATGAAGTTTTCCCAAGTATCAATTCAATGGACTTGTAAAATACAAATGTCATAAGATCCCATCCAAGGTGATCCATTAATGGAATCCAAAGTATCACTCTTAGATTTTCATGAAAACAACTATGGGATTTGAGTCCATATTTGGTGTCTCATGTAGGGGTCCAAATCTCACTCATGGTATGGTAAAACCATCTCTCCACCAATCCCATTCATAAGGTACCCACTAGTGAACCAATATCAATCATCTAGAAGTATAGGAAATATATATTGAGCATGTACAAGGAATAACTACTATCACCTACAACATATTTAATACTCTTTAACATAATATATTTATAAGGCATGATGATCCCATCCAAGGAATCCTTAAGTTGGTCCACTTGAATGACCATCGACATTAATTGAGGGTATGATTTTGTTGTCAAGATCTTCTCGTTCAATAAAGGAAACTATTTATATCATGGCTAACATGTTATCAATTTCATTTAATTCAATCATTTCGAACCATGGAATACAGAATAAGGCATAAAGAATAAGGCATATGGTCCTAGACCCTTGGACTATAATTTTAATTAGGGAAACAACATTTATTATTAGGCCAAGGCACACCCCAAAAGGTGATTTAACAAGCTATTAAAATGGGGATGTAGTCCATCGAGGTATGCCACACAAAACACCATGTCTTAGGTCAAGGAGATCAGAAAAACTATTGTTTCTCTACTCGAAAGAACCACATAGAACAAGGGAACCCATTTAATTCAATGAATTTGAATTTTTTGAGGTGTCCTTAGAAAATTTTAATTCACAGAACAATGAAACATAATATAGAATGAAACGAAACATAGAGGAAAAAGTTGGAACACCTACCTTAGGCTATTAACACTTTCCTTGTCCAGTGTTAGACCTTTAATCAAGCTAAAAAAGAGAAATAGGAAGAATATTCAAATTCCCTAAAATGGGGAAAATGAGGTCTTGACAAAAAAGCATAGCTAATAAGAATATAAACTATAAATATAAATATGTGGAGTGTAGATAATAACGATAGGGATCTAACTCATCTAATGATGAAGGAAACTGAGATTTTATGAGGTAGAAACCAAAATTCCTAGGTGGGGAAGAGAAGGAGATCCCATGTGTGGGGAGTTATGTCCATTAGAGGAGAACAGTGGGTAAGAGGAATTAAAACATAATAGTGGAAAAGGGTAAATTACCCTTTTAAATTTAGGGTTAAATAGTTTGGGAGCATGATTTTTCAAACCATATGTCAACCGTGTGACATCCATTGACAAGGGAACCCCCACACATGGGTTGTTTGCACTGTTTGAGTAACCATATACAACCCACGCCAAATAACTATCCTACTTGTTTGATACAAGTCAATTGGTCATGTGACCTATCCCTAAATGTTGCAGACAAATCAGGGGGTCTCCGCTTTCACAGTGAATTCCTTCATATTTAAGTTGTACCATTAGTCCAAACCATACACCAACTATTCAAATCACTCTGCCACCTCAAACTCAAGTGCTCCAAGCTTCTAACGATCCCTAAATTCTCCCAAAACACTAATTACCCATTTAATCGCATTGAAAACTTAAAATAATAGGTTTCAAAGGAAAAAAGGATATGTACCTCTTCAAAAATCCATAAAATTAAATTCGGGTAGGTATTAAGAGTGTCATAGGGGTTCGGTGCTTGAAATTTCAGGTTTTTGGGAAGGCAGAACATGATGCAGGGTATTCACTAACCAATTCCCACAGCCACATGGTTTGTAAAAAGTAGGATAATGTTTTGTTAAACCATGATATATGTTCCATTAAACAATTAAAACTGTAAAATGTTTGGTAGATGTATTCTATATAGTTTGTGTATAGTTTTTCTAAGAGTGAGCCTCACTGTGTTGGGTGTGATGTTTCCAAACATTACAATTCATATGGTTGGAACAAATTTTGGAAAACCATGTTTCTAAACCAAGTAATAATATATAAAATAGTAAAATTACATTTTTTTTATTTCAATGGATAAGTCAAATGAAGGTTTCTCCCCACTTTCACACATCAACTCAACTAGAAGCTCCCCTATACTCCTCCATCTTTAGTGTAAATCCTTGGAATCTAAAATAATTTGATTTCCATATAAATGATTGAATCCCCACGGTATGTTTAAGAGTCCACCTTCCTCATTTCTTCTTTATGCCTTCTATCAGTTATGTTGTTGTTATTTGAGGCTAATAATCCCTATTTTTATGGACTTTTTAGATTATAATTTTATTCATTTTTTTATAAAACTAAATGTCAATAATAGATTAGTGAAGTTTCAATAACAAAATTTAGATTTTCTTTGAACTACCATGAAAGATTTTTCTAATAGAATAGTATGTACCATGAATATCAAAGTACTGGTTTGTCGTGAAATTTACCTAGGACTAGAATTTAATTTTTTTACTTTCCCAAAAATAAGTCTAACGATCCTTAAATAGTATTCTCCAAGCATTGAAAAATTAAACAGTGGACCTTGGACAGCCCTTTTGATTGGTCCTAGTTATATATTTGTTATTTGATATTAAAACAATATATCTACAAATTGTGATATAATTTGGATGTAACCCTTGTTAAGGGATAATCATTTTACATGTTTATAATTTAAAATTATGATAATTTTTATTATTTTGGATATTGGCCTAAAAATGTAAAAATGGAATATATTGTTATATTTTTCCCTAATTAAATAAAATGTGAACTGTGTGATTAAATCCTTATAATATAATTGACACATGACACTAAATGGATTGGAATTCTGAGGTGAGATAATTGGGTTATATATGATGTAAAATGATAAATAAATGGTAATTAAAAGATGATACCCCTAGATTCTAGATAAAATATGATTCTATATAAGTGGTAATGATAGTATGAGATCCTTTTATTTCATTCAATACACGAGTTTGTAATTCTGGGATGAGATCTGTGGATCTCACATGATTGTAATTTATTGGAAATGATAGGATGTGTGATTGGATGCTATGTGATAGATGATGTTTGTAATTACAGGATGATAACATACATTTAATGTGGTAACTAAAGTTAGAATGACCATCGATACATGATTAGAGACATCTTGAAATGGACAAAACAAGTAGGTTCAACTCGGGTGGCATCATAGAGCCTATGGATCATGGTTATTTTATTTATTTATTTATTTATTTTATATTTCATAATTATGACATAAATTATTGTATATTATATTAGATCAAACTGTATCTACTTTATGACATCATTGGTGGTGGTCTAATAAGTTGTACACACACCCTACATCAGTCACCACTTGGTTCCTAAGTAGGATCCATGGATGACATTTTAAATACCATCAAGCACCATATGGAAGATTCAAGTTATAGGATCAGATAGAGTATGAAGATGGGGATCAGTCTAGCAATTAGACCTTTGGTATGTTTGGATGTTTTTTGTCTCCAGTTTTTTTTGGTAATTATATATATGACCATGGCATGTATAACTTGCATAGATGAATATTGTGATGTTGTTTATAACATGGGTTATTTATTTTCCTATTACCTACTTATTACCATTGTATATTTATTTAGCTTTGAATTTATGTTTTCACTTTCAATTTCATCCATGTCTCACACTCTATTTAATATGTTATTTTCTCTCCACGATTATTCCATAGGTCCTCACACCTAGTCGGAAACGTATGGCACATGGAGGTGGGTGTGATGTCATGCTGTGCACCTGAATGGAGTATTGATTTTTTGGATTTTGGTGCGGGGAATCAAAAACCATGTAAACATACGTTGTGAGCGATATTTGAAAATAAGGTTGAGTTTTAAAATGATAATTTTAATCACTTTAATTGGAAGTGAAGGTTTTTTAAAATAAGAAATATAAAAAAATTAATATACATGATTCCCCCTATTTAGTGATTTCCCGCCGATCTTGTGATTATTTTCATAAATAGATGTAAATTCCACGTAACACAAGTTGACTCACATAAGATATAGTCAAACAAGATTTTTTTTGTGTGGAAACACATTGATAATTTCAGTTACATATAAACTACATGGTGTGTTCCTTATAGTAAAAGAAGTGTGGTGGGTGTTATTCTACACTAGGTACACATAGTGATTTTCAACATGTAGTTTATACACATTACAAACGGTCTAATCTGTGTATATTTATTATGTTTTTTGGTCAAACACACTATGACGACTACATAGCTTGAACCCAAAAAATACATATTATGATTATCATGAAACATTATATGAATATACATGTTATAAAAGTATAGAATACATGACATTGGTTATACAAAATGTGAGTCACATGGCCCGTAGAAAAATAGTACATTCCATGTAAGTATTAAAGTATATAAATAGATTTAATAATACTAAAATGGTATTTTTCAAATGAATCTTGAGTAAATTACATATATATACTAAAATTATATAATGAATTTGATGTTTCATATAAAGGTACAGGTTATGTGTCCTCATCAATAGACATTTAGTACTTAATAATTTTAAATTAAAAATAAATTTTATTTAAAGTAATAATATATAAAGGGAATATTTTTATATCTCAATGAATGTTTAGATATAATATCATGATAAAAAATTATTTAATCAATTAGTTCATTGTTTTATTAAAAGAAATAAATTTATCTTAATTATAATAAATTAGAATGGATAATATAAAATATAAAGGCATAATCATAGCTTCTTGTGACTGATATTGAGTTTGACAAACCTTTTTTATGTTGGGATAATTTAATCTAATTATTTTTTTCAAAGATTTTATTTGACAATTTTTTTATTAAATTAAATATAATGATATATTAATAATTCTACCCTCCTTTATTATGTATGGGTCTATATGTTCAAGGCTTATTTTATATAATTGTAAACCCATAGAGCCCCTCAAATATGATTGAAAAAGTGTTTTTAATGGATGTTTCCTCCAATCAGTGGAGACAGTTTGAGATATGAGTTGAGGTGAAACCAACCAAGGAGATACATATAAGAAAGGATAAATGCTATTACTCAAGCAATGGATTGTCTAAATGTGTTTTTTTCACCAGGTTCTATTTTGGTTTATCTCTATTCAATAAACAAAACAATAGATAAATTCTCATAGTCAAATCAAATATTTATTTTATCTTTTCCATGCATAGTTATTTATTTATTTATGTGATGAATGATTTATTTGGAAGATTAAACACAACCACTTTATGTAAATAAATTACATATCACGATAATATGAAATAAAATGAAATTATGCATCATTTATTTTATCTTAAATATTTAATTAGTTATATAAAATCCATATTATAATAATATTCACATAAAGAATATGATAAAGAATATTTACACACAAGTTAAAAAACTCCTTCAAATAAATTATTGATCTAGTAAATTTTTTTGATCGATTGAGATAGAATAGAGTCATAGTTCAAAGTAAATATATATATCAGTTTTGGATTCATTCAATTATAAAGGGGTTATAAAAAAGTATTATGTTTAATTGACTGAGTTAGTAACAAGTTTTGACTGCCTTATCAATACTTGATGTAACTTGGAGGCAATCATTGACGAAATCAGGTTAATGAGTTTTATGACCGGGGAGACCATACATTGGATCAAGATGTTTCTATTTAATGTAATTGGTAGAAAATTCCATTGAAAATAAAATTGAATAAATTTATAAGCCCAAATTTGGATTATTTAAAGGGAAATATGGATCTTTGGTACTAGAATATTTGAGTGATATGATATTTTGAATCCAACAATGAGGAATCTTGGGATTTGATAAAATAGTGGGAGACTATTAAAATTAATCTATTACGGCACAAAAGATAATCAAGATAGAGTACTAAATATCTTTTCATAGAAAAAATGGAAATAAAATCCATGAGAACACTATAACCATTCTTAGACTATGAAAAATTCCTCCCTAAGATAAATTTCTATTTGTTGTTTAATTTCGTATACACTTCATTGCTACAAGAAAAATTATATTATGATTTTATTCCCCTATTAGTGATTAACCACACATGTGAGTGAGAAAAGATGAAAATGATGCCTATAGGTGATACATAGGTGATGATTAAAAAATTTATAACATCATAATTATATCTATATCCATGTATCTAAAGATGAATCTTAAAGACATGAATGAAAACAATAAAAAAATCATCTATTATAACATTAAATAGAGAATGAGAGGCTACAGATAAATGATATTTCCACTACAATAAAAAAATATAAACTAGAAGTTCAATACAAAGCTACTCATATTTCCCTAAATATGTATAATTATATAAATTAGTTAAATAAGTATTCATTCCATATATATTAGAAATTATCCATTAGTCTCATGCCATCATCCTTATCGAAAATATATTCTATATTCATTAAAAAAAATCAGAATGACCTATATTGAGAAGACACTAAAGAATCATTGGTCTATACTTCACCAACATGATATGGATCGGTGGGAAAAGGGTTCAATACCCCCTATAGTGAATGAAGGAAAGGGAATGGTTTAAAATACTATGATTAGATAAAAATTTATAGTGATATGATGACATCCATAAAATAGGAAATATATTTCAAAAGAATGCAACAAAAAATAGGATATTTCCTTCATGTGTTAATGAAAAGGTCATTGGAAGAGGAACTACAATGAACTGAATTAGAATAAGAAAAACAAATACGTTACATTAGGTATGCTTATCAGTGAATTTAATATTTTAATTTTATTACTTGGGTATTAAATACAATATGATACTCATATATTTTCTTCCAAATACCTGATCTAATGAAATTTAGAAAGATTAAATGAAGTAAGTTGAACATTATATGTGGACAATGAAGGGTGATTATTAAGTGATATAAAATAAGATCCCAATCTCACTTTACCTGGTAGATTTATTCTCATTCAAATATTATTTTAAATTTATTAGTACCAAAATATTTAGGTTAGTGTCTAGTTATTAACATAATGAGAAATGATTTCATTTTTAAATGAATGGTTTATTATATGTCACATTTAATTATGTGTTTAATAATAATTGAATCATAGATGTTCAATATTATAGTGAACTAGCATAGGTTGAACTAACATGTCACCCAAACTAGATCATCAGAGGCCTCAATAATTCCTTCTTGAAGGCTATAGGTAACTGACTAAAAGAGAGGGTCTAAAAGATACAGTAGGGATACTATACACTCATTTATAGTGAAATTAATGTAAAATAATCAAAACACCACTAGGATAACCATAAAAGTTAACATAATGAATAAATTAAATTGAATCATGATATAAAAAAATGGAACATGATATACATTCATACATAATCACATGCATATTGAAACAAAAAAACTGATTTTCAATTAGGATGATAAGATATTAAGGATAAATAAACAAAAAATAAAAAGTATGAGTATCTACTCCATCCATGAGCCATGACTCAATCCCAGTATCCAACACACTAGAGCTGCTCTAGTCCAATAAAGGGACTCTACATGAGTAGAACAGATCGACGAAGAAAGTCTATTCCTTAACCCTATCCACCGTGTATCCTGTGATCATATTTAATGTAGATATAGGGTCTTCATCCACACCAAGGTTCATGTATAAGGGATTAAAAATAAATATCAGCATGCTACCCCTTGTGGTGAACCTATAATATTCCATAATATAAAAGTAAATTCACATATGGAATGACCATTGTAGTCAAAAAATAACATCAACTTGCCTAAACAATTAAAAATAAGGTAAATTAAAAAAATATAACAAATAAATGATGATAAAAAGACTAAGACAACAAACCACATGTTTTAACCAAATATAAAAGTAAAATGTACCACTAATTTGGCCCAAGTCAGAGGAATTGTTGTATGTGAGTCACCCAACCTCATAACATCAATAACATCCTTCATATATATATAGGATCTTAATGATGTCTAATAATTCAATATGTATGAATGAGAAACCCCAGGGTGGAACCATTGGTATCCATACAACAAGATGCAACTCTACTAGTATCTAGGACTCTAATGTAACGATCCAAATTGGTTTCAGGAACTCTACTATCATTTAGGGAACAAATATAATGAAAAATAGTATTACATAACTTAAAAAATATAGAAAATATATTTGGTGAAAGGCATATCCTAAACCATGGGTCCATCAAAACATCTAGGACCATAGACTCCTTCCCTTAGCCGTTTAAAATCCACTAGACTATGAGAGGGATATACTCCCCCTTGTCTCTAATAACTACCAATTCCTATAGAACAATACCCATCCAATAGTGGGGATTACCAAATTGATTTTAGGTCCAATGAAGTCTAAGGAAATCCCATCAGTCTTTTCATAAATCAAATCCTATGAAAAAACTATCTCAAACATCTCGATCAAAGGAAATAAAACTATGGGTCAATTAACTCTCAAATCCATCATCCAAGATATTGAATCATTAGCACCAAACAAATCACAATTGACAAATATCATGACTCCCATAGTCCCTTGAAACAACCAAATAGCCTCTATGATCTCTCACTACTTGTATCTTGATTATAAATTTCATTTTAATGTTGTAAAATATGAAACAACAATGATCATTGCTCAGGTTTAAGAAAACATAGGTCTCTCACTATCCCCTAGATCACATCCATCTTAAACAATGGTCCATGACCGATACATAAAAACTAAACTAGTGACTCAGTTACCAATCCAATAGTTTCCTTTAACTCCCCTAAAATATAATCCAAAAAAACATGATAGGACACTCCAAGAGGGGATCCTCTATCACATCCAAACTATAGAACAATCTTGGAAAGAAAAATATCTCCAATTAGACCTCAATGGGTAACCACTGATCCATGATCAATAACGCATCATCATAGGTATCCAAAGGAATCACACATCATGAAAGGGTATTCCTGGAACCTGACTACAACATCCACTAATCATCATTTACAAAACCACCCTGTAACACCCCAAGATTTCGTAGTACATTATTTCTTCAAAGTAATTGAATAACTTCCACTACACGCAACACTGAGTTCTAGTGAACCATGAATGACCAAACTATCTGTTCAAAATAATTTATGAATAGTATTAAATGAATTTTAAACATTATATAATCCTTATAAATTTAGAATCCATATTATGAGTTTTTTTGACATAATTTAAGAATAAAATCATTTTTTTAGATGAAAGAAATATTTTTCAAACAATGCAATTTTACAACCTCTTAATTGAGAGCCTTTTTTAAATCTAATATTAGAAACTTTTATATATTCAATTTGAAAAAATAAACTTCTTCTTTAGAATCGGGACATAATAATTTAGTTTCAATACATTTTTTTTGTTTTTATGATAACATTTATATTTGGGTGAATAGTGAAAAATACTTTATTTTAACTGAAAACTACATTTGTAATCAAAATAATTTATATTTTTAAATTATAAATTTTAATGATTTGGAAGTATAAATAGATCATATTTTTACCATTTAATCCAATGCTGGTCATTTTAAGAATCTTTTACTTTAAAATTGGACATAAACATTTGTCAATCTTTTGATAGTTATTATTTACTAAAAATACTCTTTTTGGTTTTGACAACGGGAATTGAATTTAAATTAATAAATGAAATTTCTATGTTTTGAATTTGGTAAAAAAGACTTTATTTTTTAATTCTAAAGAAAAAAATTATCTTAGGGTGAATTTTTTGTATGTTTCTGAAAACTTTCAATTTTTGATGAGTAGTGAAAAACACTACGTTATTAGTTAAAACCGAATTTTTATTTAAATAATTATTTATTTCATTTAAATTTATTTCAGGTAGAAAAAGATACATAAAACCTATATATGTTTAATGTAATTCCTTGGAGTCAATTTTTAATAAGATTATATATATAAAAATTTTATTGAATTTTTACCGTCTTTTACCCTCCTCCTAGGAGCTTTTGCAAATTTGCATAAAATTTAATTCTACCACTTATATGAATTTAATTTCAATAATATGAGATAAAATATTGATATCAGTATGTAAAATGTGGTTCATTAAGATAAAAACAATTATTCGTGAATATTATCTTTTTACTTATTTACCACGGTTAAAAGTAAATCGGGTAATTAAAGGTAAAAATGATATTATTATTACTCTAACACATGTCCTAATTCTATTGTATAAGTGTAATATGACCAAAAACAACCTTAGAAATAAAATATGAACCTTTATATCCACTTGGATTACATTAGGAAATTTATTATTAATTAATTCAAAGAGGAGAGAAATGTTTTAAATTCAATGTTTAATAATTAAACCATTTTTAATATAGGGTTAAAAATAAGATAAATTAGTCTATAAATATTAATTAGAAAGACAAAAATATTTACTACATAATGGAATATTATTTATAATATTTATAAATTTAATTATTTAATTCATTTAGGACTCAATGATAATGGAGTAATTACCTTATTAATGAAATATTAAAATAATTGATATTATAAATACCAAAATAAATGTAATATGAGACTTTTTATGAAGTACACTAAATTTATAGGTTAATATTACATATTAGGGTTGATTAAATGAATTTTTTTCGAAGTAATAAGGATGTTATGAATTTATAAAAAAATACCAAATAGTGTCAAAATTGAGATATAAGAGTTTTTAAAACAAATATTATATTATTAATTGGTATTCTATTCCTAAAAATATAAAGTTCAGCCAAAGGGATTAAATAATATTATATATGTCCTTGATGAACAAATTGGGCTTCTCTTGTAAGTTTATTGTAAGTTTATTAACCATATAATATAAAATACACAAAGACATGGTAAATGTCAAACTATTTATCTACGAGTTAAATCTAAAAGATAAGGATAATATAGTGACCCAAAACTGCCTGAAACCAATTGGATTTGTGGGTTCGACCCATTCCCACCATATAATTTTAATGCTTAATTCTATATCTATTTAAAACCAAAAATTAATTTATTATAAAATAATATTTTAAGTCTTTCTTAAGGTTCCCCTCACCCCTCTTATAAAAGGGAACTTCCCCTTCTCTCAAATTCTCACATCCAATGCCATTTGGATGAGGCAACCCCTTACCAAATATCCTATTAAATATCCTTCTTTCATCCTAGATTCCTTGTTTTGTTCTAAAATCAAACTTAAGGAGCCCTTTTGATCAAATAAAAAGGAAGAACACGAAGAAGAGGTAATGATTTTACCACCGTCTTTCATGTTCTTTTATTCTTCCACTTACTCTTTCATTGTTATTACCGTACCAAAAATATAACTCCAGTAACTTATATATAATTTGATGTTATTATAAATATGGTACACCCATATTTATTATTCTATACTTCCTATGAATGATAATGTCACCATTCTTGCGTACGCACGGCTTACCGACTCCACGTTGTGGTGTAATTTGTTATTCAACACTATGTTATTTGGATGGATATAATGAAGGGTAATATGTATAAAAATAATGAAAGTAACATTCTAATGTCTCTGTAAAATTAAAATAACATCCAATTCCATACCTTTAAGGAAATGATATTTTCACTCATGCGTACGTATGGATTACCATCTCCACGACGCAATGAGATTCATTTCCACGTTCACCATTCATCGACGATTGTAAAATATATATATCTAATAAGTATGTAATATATGAAATAATAATCCTATTGGATATATATATATATGTGTGTGTGTGTGTGTGTGCATGTATTTATGTACTTACATATATCTTATTCACTTACTTTCGTTCAATATGATATGAAAACAGATACAACATTTATGCGTACGTACGACCTACCGTCTCTATAAACGGTGTTTCCAATTTCATATATCTATCTATTATAAATATTTATATTCTTAATATATATGATATATGTATCAAGTATTGTATTCTTATATTATATAAACCATGATCTAAATGATATGGTCAATAATAACAAGTTAAAATACGTACGATAAATATAGCGATTATTAACCAAAATGTTAATTTAACATGAAAATAAATATTAAATGGGTAGTATTAAGTCATAAATGAATCAGGTATGATATAATAATTATTAATATGGTTCTATTATAATCTAATAACATACAATGGTCATTATACAGGATGTTAAACGTACCCTCGACCAAAGAAAAGTGCAAGGTATGAGGGTTTTATCTCTCTCCTTATTCCCATGAGATTCAAGTTATATTGCTGCTATTTCCTTTTGTGTTGTGCATGTAATTCCCATAATTTTTTTATTGTGTAATAGAATTTAATTTATTTTTATTTATATATTCATTGTATGATACATCTTTCATGGGGTGTATTTTTCATAAGTTACCAAATATGTAAGGGTTAATTCCTCAATCTCATTATTATTCGAGATTGTTTATGTGTATGATTTTACTGGGACTTATTTATTATACATGTCCATGATTCATAAAAGAATTCAAAAAGGTAATATTTTTAGGGAAACTTTTACTAAAATATATTTTTAAATGTTTTAAAATATTTATTCTTCTAAACCTTTCTCATTAATGTTCATCATTTTTATATGTTTTTAAGGATTTACATATATGGACATGAAGGGTTTGAAATTATAATTCTTTTAGGAAGATTCAAAGTGGTATGGGACAGTTTGATTGAAAAATCCCTTTTAAATTACTACCTTTCTAAATATCTATAATTTTAAACTATTTCATGAAAAAGGGGTATTTCTCTCAAAGCATTTTACTGATCATTTTCATCAATGTCAACATCCTTTAATGGATTTTAATGTTATTTGAATTTAATTTATTTTTATAAAAATCATCCATATTGTATTGAATATTTTGTGATATGTTTGGATATAGATGTTTAATGTTTATACAATTCATGGTTTATGTATAATGTATTGACATTTTCATATGATAGTTTTAATACGAATGTTTATGTTATATTTCAACCATTTCTTATGATGAATGTATTGGACTGGTATGTTCCGAGTTGGAGACCGGTAAATGTAAGCCCTCTGAGATGGGGTCTGGTTATAGCAGACCCTATGGGTTGGACACCGGTTACAGAGGCTCTCCGAGATAGAGTCTGGTTATAGAGGCTCTCTGGGTTTGGGTCCGGTTACAGTTAGCCCATAGGTCTTGGCACGAGGCCTTCACAATAAAATTAATGTCTGGTACTATACATTCCCTCCTTATGAAATTTGTTATTACATGTGATTATTCGATTTTTAGAATATCCATGTGCATGTTTGTATGGTAATTTTTTATTTATTTTTGTCATATTATGTTCAGGTTTATGTTTAAAAGGCTAATGTTTTTATTTCACATTTTGCCTTAAAAGTTTATACCTTCTGCTAAATTATTTACCCTTACTGAGCATATGAGATCCCCATTTCATATGTTTTATTTTCCCAGGATCCCAAGAATTGTTTTATGTTTGAGATTTATGGTTAAGCTAATGGAACAATGGAATTCTCAAAAGATTTTTCTGTATTGTTTGTTAGAAAGTGTAATGTAATGTTCATGTATGAAATCTATTTTCCAAGACTGCTAAACTGATCATTCTTTTGGGACTTGATTCCCTGTAATCATGACAATTTATTAAAATAATACACTAAATATAGGAATCTAGGGTCGATGCGTTACAGTTGGTATCATAGGGAGGTTTAGTACAAACCTTGGAAACTAGATTTAGATGAACTTTGATTAGAGCACATTATCCTAAGATTGAAATTGAATATTATTATAGAATAAATTTCAAGAATTTTGGTATAGTAGAGATTTTGTGAGTTTTCCAAGCTATACATCCCTGTCTAGATACGAGCAGGTAGAGGAAGCTCTGGCACAAATGTACCTAGGGGTAAAACCTGAAAACACTGCATTGAGCTAGACTCGAATGGGAACTAGTGCACGACAACATGCCTTGCTACACTCTTGGTTAAAAGAATCCCATGGGATATTCTTAGGATAATTCTCATTTTCTTTACTAACCATTATGAAGGGTTTATGGGTATATAATTTCTCAAAGAAAAGATTTTTATGATTATTAATTAAATCCATAAACTATTCAATTTTTGTTAACTATTTTTTAAGATTGGAATTATGAATTGTGATTCATAAACTGACCTAGTGTATGCCATTGTTTAGAAATATAGCCCGGTATAAGGTATGATAACTCTAACAATACCTATGATTCAACGAGTAGGAAGGATCATATCTTTTATATTAATAATACAACATTTATAAGGTAAATAATATCCCATGTACTCTAAACATATGAAGAAATAATATCTGGTGTTAATAAGATAAGTACAGAATTCTATGAGTCCTATGGCTTTGACGGGAAACCAGGGATGAAAATGATGGTAGAGAGAAAGATGGATAAAGGGAAGAAGGGAAATAAGTATTTTTCCATTTGTGATAATTTTGGAAATAATCAACATGATAAATTCTTGAAGGGAATGTGAGTTTGTTATGAGTGTGGAGAAAAAGGACACCAAGTACGTGATTATAAGGACAAGAAAAATGTTTCATGTGTACAATGATTCATATGAAAGGAGTTGGGTAACTACAAGAATCAATTTTCAAATCATCCGAGTATACCCCAATTGATGCAATTGGATAATAATCAAGTTATGATACTACCATAGATGGAGATGAATTTCTAGTGTTCTTATGTTGGTTTTAAAATATTATGTCATTTCAGTGTTGTATCGATGATATAACAGTTATATGGATTGTGGAAATAAATAAGGATTGTACTATAATACGATTTCTTTGAGGATTTGAGATTACATTATTTTATGAAAAGTGAGTCAACAATAAGTTATGCATTTTGGAAAATAAATGGTTCGAGGAAAGATAAACATTAATATGATCCTGATACTGAGGTAGAAAATTTGGAATAAGAGATGGATTATTTAGAAACATTATATTGGACATTGTTGACTATCTTGGAACTTATTAGTGGTTTTTTATTTCATCATTGTTGGAATATTAAATATTTTTTCATATAAGGATTATATCCAGAATTATATAAATGATAAGGGAGTATGAATGTAACAAATAAGGTTTTATGGTAATTCATGGTGTTACTATGTTTTAAAATAATACATGATGAAGGTGTACACATGTTATTACATGGAAAAAAAGATCATCATTGTGTTTAACTTCCTTATAAATTTTGGACTACGAGTTTGGATAGAAGTATTTTGGATAAGTCTAAAGGTTGGAATGGATTACGTTTGAATTTGGAAATTATTGTTACTGTTATTTTTGGATTATTACTAAAAATGACAACAAAAATACCATGTGACAATCCGTCACGTTGGAAAAAGCTACTGGAATCGAACCCACAACCATAGTGCGATTGAGATTTTTCGCCTACCATTGGACTACATAATGTCCCTGGATAGTATAATATAGTTTTTTTAATGGGTCCGATTATAAATTCATTATTTTTGGAACCCTATATGATTAGGATAAATAAAATATTTTTTTTCTAATCTCTTTGAGTGAAAGATGAGTTTGTTATAGGAATTATTTGATGGATGAAACTCTAATTTTGATGTGTATATATATATATATTTCCTCTTATTGTGTGGGTAAATTAATTCTTAATCTTTATCGAAGGGATCTTAAAATAAAAAAAAAATTCATCCTAATACCTTATGTTTTGTTGAACCGATGATATTTTAAATCATCACAAATTGATGGATTTTAGGCCCTCAATTTTACAATTTTTTGTTATTGATGACCTCAATAACTCCCAATAAATATTTATGTTTTCCCACCAATTACATGTCTCTAATCTCCACCAATGATCTCTTAATCGAGATCATAATTTTGTGGTGACCCTTTCATTTCCCTTATCCTCTTGTTAAGGAAATTTTTTATTAACCCAATTTTCGATGTGGGTTTTCCCAGAAAGATATTTTCTATTTTCATCCATCTATTTAAAAAATACAATTTCAAATTGCGAGGACGCAATTTATTGAAGGAGGGAAGAATCTAGCGCACCATGACTTTCCAAACTAGCCGTTCAAAAGAAGTTATGAATAGTATTAACTTAATTTTGAACTTTATATAATCCTTATAATTTTAAAATACATATTATGAATTTCATAGACATAATGTAAGAACAAATTCATTTTTTTTTCAGATAAAAGAAGTATTTTTTGAGCAATACAATTTTACTACCTTTTAATGGTGAACCTTTTTTAAATCCAATATTTGAAACTTTTATATACTCAATTTGAAAAAAATAAACTTCTCCTTTATAATATAGACATAATAATTTAGTTTCAATAAATTTTTGGTGTTTTTTGGATAACATGCATATTTGGATGAATAGTGAAAAATACTATATTTTAACTGAAAACAACATTTTTAATCAAAATAATTTATAGTGTTAAATTATACATTTTAATGGTTTGGAAGTATAGATAGATTATATATTTACCATTTAATCCAATGCTTGTCATTGTAAGTAATTTTACTTTTAAATTGTACATAAACAAATGTCAATCTTTTGATAGTTATTATTTCCAAAAAATAGGCTTTTTGTTTTTGACAAGTTGAATTAATTTTAAATTGAAAAATTAAATATCTATGTTTTTAATTTTGTAAAATATACTTCATTTTTGAATTTGTAATATCAAAATTATCATAGGGTGATATTTTTGTTTGTCTCTGAAAACATTCAATTTTTGATGAGTATTGGAAAACGTTGTGATATTGGTTAAAACCAACATCTCATTTAAATAATTATTTATTTCATTTAAATATATTTTTGTTAAAAATAGATACATAATACCTATATAAGTTAAATGTAATTCATTGGAGTCATTTTATAATATTTTTAGATATATAAAAATTTTATTGAAATTTTACCGTCTTTTACCCACATCCTAGGAACATTTGCAAATTTGCATAAAAATTAATTTTACTGCTTCTATAAATTGAATTTCAAAAATATCAGAGATACTATTTATATCAGTATGTAAAATGTGGGTCAATAAGATAATAATAATAGTTGTTGAATAGTTATTGTTGACTTTTATTTACCACGGTTAAAAGTAAATATTGTAATTAAAGGTGAAAATGATATTATTATTACCCTAACACATGTTATAATTCAATTTGATAAGTGTAATTCGACCCAAAATAACCTTAGGAATAAAATAAGATCCTTTAGGTCCATGTGGATTATATGAGGACATTTATTATTATTTAATTCAAAGAAGAGTTAAAAGTCAAAAATTCAAAATTTAATAACAAAAAATTTTTAATATATGGTCACACATAAGATAAATTAGACTATAAATATTTATTAGAAATATAAAAAGATTTAATACATAATGGTATTTTATTTATAATTTTTAGACATTAAATAGTATAATTTACTTATGACCCAATGATGATGTTGTAATTATCCTATCAATGAAATATTAAAATAATTGATATTATAAATAAACAAATAAATGTAATTTGAACCTTTTAATGAAGTAAACAAATTTTATAGCTTAATATGACATATTAGGGTTGATTATGTGATTTTTTATCAAATTAATAATTTGGTTATGAATTTGGAAAAAATAAAACACCAAATAGTGTCAAGATTGACATAAAAGAGTTTCTAAAACAAATATTATATTATTAATTGATATTCTATTCGTAAAAATGTAAGGTTTCAAAAAAGGGATTACATACTATTATATATGTCATTAATGAAATACTTGGGGCTCTCTTGGAAGTTTATTGTAATTTTATTAACCATACAATATAAAAACACACAGAGACATGGTAAATGTCATTTTATTTAACTAAGAGTTAAATCTAAATGATAAGGTTAATATTGTGAACAAAACCTGTATAAAACCTATTGGTTGAGTTTTTTTTCAGAACATACCCCATTATCCTTCAAATAATTTATTTTTTAGCCATTATAATTCTAATATGAATTCACTATAAAATAATATTTTAAGTCTTACCTAAGGTGCCTCTCACCCCCTTATAAAAGGGCATTCCCCTTCTCTCAAAGTCACTCCTAAAAAGCAATTGTGCTCGCCCAGAACCTACCAAAATATCCTTACATCTATCCTACATTCAT
Organism: Viscum album; assembly: GCA_963277665.1. Taxonomy (NCBI): domain Eukaryota; kingdom Viridiplantae; phylum Streptophyta; class Magnoliopsida; order Santalales; family Viscaceae; genus Viscum; species Viscum album. The sequence goes on along the minus strand of OY728140.1, from coordinate 52,270,734 downwards.
CCTAGAGGCCTCCATTTGGTTATAAAGCCAACCTATGGAACCTTTTTGAACAAATCAAAAGAAATAACCTAGAGAACAGGTAATGATTTCACCACCCTCTTTCATGCTCTTTTATTCTTCCACTTACTCTTTCTTTGTTATTACCATAACAAAATAATAACTATAATACCTTATATATACTGTGATATTATTATAAATATGGCACAACCATATTCATTATTCTATCCATACTATAAATGATAATGTCACCATGCGTGCGTACGTACGACTTACCGTCTCTACGTTGTGGTGTAATTTGTTATTCAACACTATGTTATTTAGATGGATATAATGATGAGAAATTTATATATAAATAATGAAAATAAAATGATAATTTTTCTGAATAATTAATATACCCTCCAATTCCACACCTTTAAGGAAATGATAATTTTTCTCGTGCATACATATGGATTACCATCACCATGACGCGATGAGATTCATTTCCACGTTCACCAATCATCAATGATTATAAAAATGCATTTTACTAATAAATATGTAATATATGACATAATAATGCTACTTTAGATATATTTATATATATCTGTGTGTGTGTGTGTGTGTGTTTATGTACTTACATATATCATATTCACATACTTCCATTCAATACGATATTAAAACAGAAACAACGTTTATGCGTACGTACGGCCTACCATCTCCATAAAAGGTGTTTCACATTTCTTGTATCAATCTATTATAAAAATTTATATTCTAAATATATGTGATATATGAGTCATGTTTTTTATTCTGGATTTATTTAAACCAGGATTTAAATGATATTGTCAGGAATAACAAGATAAAATACATACGATAAAGAAAGCCATTATTACTCGAAATGTTAATTTAACCTGAAAATCCTTATTAAATGGGTAGTATAAAGTCATAAATGAATAATGTATGATATAATAAATATGAATATGGATTTTTATAACCTAATAACATACAATGTACATTATAAAGGAAGTTAAACATACCCTTAACCAAAAGAAAGTGCCAGGTAAAGGGTTTCCAACTCACTCATTATTCCTCTGAGATTCATGCTATATTGCAACTTTTTTAATTTTGTGCGGTGTATGTACATCCCATAATTGTATTATTTATGTAATACACTTTAATGTATGTGTATTTACATCATAATTGTATGATATATCTTTTATGGGGTGTATGTTTCATATGTTAGCAAATTGTTAAGGGTTAATTCCTCAATCTCATTATTATTCGAGATTGTTTATGTGTAAGTTTTTAATGGGACATATTTATTATACATGTCCATGTTTCATAAAATAATTTTCAATGGGATTATTTTTAAGGAACTCTTTTACTAAAACTTTATTTTAAATGTTTTATAATATTTATTCTTCTAAACATTTCTCATTAATTTCCATGTTTTTAAAATGGTTTAAAGGATTTATATATATGGACCTGAATGTTTTGAAATGATATTTATTTTAAAAGGTTTCAAAGTGGTATGGGACACTTTGATTCAAAAATAACGTTTAAATGACTACCTTTATAAATTGTGAGAATTTTAAGCAATTTCTTGAAAAAGGGTCATTTCTATCAATGCGTTTTACTAAACATTTTCATCTATGTCAACATCCCTTAATAGATTTTAAACATGTTTGAAGTTGGATTATTATGATACAAATATTCCCTATTTTATTGAATTTTTTGTGATATGTTTGACTATGGTTGTGTTATTTTTACACCATTCATGGTTTATTGATAATGTATTGACATTTCGTATGGTAGTTTTAATACGAATTATTATGTTATATTTCAACCATTTCTTATGATGATTGGATTGGACTAGTATGTTCCGGGTTGGGGACCGATAAAAGTAAGCCCTTTAGGTTGGGGTCCAGTTATAGGATACCCTCCAGGTTGGGGTCCTGTTACAGAGGCTCTCAGGGATGGAGTTCAGTTACAGAGGCTCTCTTAGTTTGGGTCCGGTTATATTTAGCCCATAGTTGATGGCACGAGGCCTTGACACAAAAATTAGTGTCTGGTACTATACATTCCCTCATTATTAAATTAGTTATTACATGTTATTATTCAACGAGTAGAATATCCATGTGCATGTTTATAAGGTAATGTTTGGTGTATTTTTTCCATATTATGTTCATTTTTATGTTTAAAAACATATTTTTTTTATTACAAATCTTTTATTAAATGTTTATAGCTTCCTCTAAATTATTTACCCTTATTGAGAATCTGAGCTCACCCCATTCTTATGTTTTATTTTCCCAGGATCCCAAGAATTGTTTTCTGCTTGAGATGCATGGTTATGCTAAGGGAAAAATGGAATTATCAAAGGATTTTTGTGTGTTTTATGTTATAATGTTTAATGTAATGTTCATGTATGAAATATATTTTCCAAGAATGTTAAACTGGTCGGTATTTCGAGACATGATTCTTTATAATCATGCCAATGTATTACAATTATTCACCGATTATGGGAATATTGGTTCGGGGCATTACACCCACAAAACGATATCTATGAGGGTTCATCAGACTCTTATCAACATCTAATTAGTGTCACCACATCATACCTTCTATCCAACGATGTCAACAAAACCCAAAGGGTCCATCTAGTCATTTCATAAAACACAAGATTTAGTCCATGAAAACTATAACCTTGAGAAAACAGTAATAAAACATAAATAAAATCAAATATCTTCACCTAGATATTAATCAATCCCACATTCTAAGAATCATCTAGAAGAACCTCAAACAAGCCATATTGACATCCACAAGTGATGTTGATCAATAATATTTCTACACTCTCTTAGGAATCAAATCACACATCCCATCTCATAGGAGGATTTTAAAATAAAACCTCAAAGAAATAATTTCGAGAAAGCATTCGAAATATAAAACACCATGTTGAAAACCTGTCCTAAAAAAGGATTCCATCATCACTATCTTCATTGAATAATATATAAATGGATAATCAAAGGACTAATTCTATCTTTAGGGTGAGAAAATATCAAAAATTATTAAAATGGGAAGGAATATGATATTCCCTTCATGTACATGTTCTATACCCACAAATAAAAACCATATACATGTTCCACTATTTAACTAGGAATGCACATCCAAATATACTTGAAAGGTACTAATACTACATGACATGTCATCCACATGGGGTGCCTAGCCATGTTCTTGGCCATGTACCCCACACTGGCTCTGGAAAACTATCATACATGTTCTCTAGTCATGTTCCTCACATGAGGTCTTGTGGTGTACTACACATAAAAAATGGCCCATATGGGGGTTTCTAGCCTATTACCTAGAAACACCCTATGTATCATTTAAATAACATTTCCTAAACACACACATAATAACCCATCTTTAATTCTCCACCAAAAAAATAATTACAGACAACAAGCTTTCTCTAAACTGATTTTGGAATATATTGGTTTTCTCAAATTCAAACCCTTAAAATCATCCCAAAGTCATTATTTATCCTAAAAAAATAGTCCCATTATGGCTCCAAATAAACTCATATAGGTATTTTAAATTAAAAAAATGAAAACTAAATGGGGAATAGAGATAAAAATACAAAGCAAATCTAACCTATAGGTGAAAATCGATGATGTTTCTGTCATGGATCTATATGACACATCCCCCAAGATCTAATCCAAGACCAATTGATCTCTTTGAAAAGATATCCCATTCTTATATCTCTTTACCCCCCCACACACTCTCGATTGAGTGTGACCCACATTGGGGTAAAATAGAATATTTATGGGGGAGGAGGAAAAGAAAAGAGAAAATGGGAAAAAAGAAAAATAGAAAAAACTGAGAGGAAGAAAAAGGTCTTCATCCCAAACACTATGCCCATGGTAGGATTATTTATTTCCTTAGAAAAAACCCTCCCTCCCACCAAAAATGAATGGCTCTAAATTTTACCAAACAATTTTCAAAGGCTAAATGCCCTATTATGGGACTAATAGAGTGGCCAGAAAAAATATTTTAGATTATTTGACAAGGTAAATTTCCATTTTTCCCCTGATTGACACCCAGTAATAAAAATTTGAAATTTCACATGGTTTTAACAATATGTAATGATGTGGTTCATTAAAAACATTACCCCATAATGATTATCTGCCACAAGATTCCTTGGTGGTCAACTGAAAACTATTATTTTACTCCAAAAAATTGACACATCCTATGTTATATCAAACATCATCTGACAAATCCTATAGTTCTGAAAACTCTCCCAACACAAGATACATTGAATCAAGGGTGATATACCACTCCACCTAATAAGATCACTTTTATCATCACCTCACAACCAAAACACCGAACTCTAAGTCCCACACTCCATATTTCACCAAATGTAATTAATGGATATAGATGATATACTCAAACTTGATCTCTAACATGGAAAAAACATCCACCATTTGTCCTTACATTACCAAAAATAGTTTTTTCAATTCTAAAAAACCACAGAAAACAAGTATCACCACCTCTAATGAACTATAATGTACTCCCCACCATAATTATTTCTTTACACCACTGATAAATTATTATACTCAATAGTTCCATAGAGATAACACTTATCAATATACTTCAACACTCATGAAAATCTCTACAGACCCACATAAGTCTTATTCAACCAAACTACGAACCCATTGACACTACATATAACCACACGCACATGCCCCCATTCAAGAGGGATTTATCCAAAAAAGTCGTTCGAACCACCACTCACCTCCTCAAGGTAGAGTGATTCTCTAAGAAGCTCTCATAGGATATCAATAAACTTGAAAACATAATAGGGATTATGATCACAAGAGTCATGATCCTTTAAACATTGGATATCATGCATAAATAAATTTACCCTGATCTTCACATAGGACATTTCAAAAAATCTAGATCACCCTTGACATTCCTATTCAAAATCAACTCATTAACCTTATTCTATGATCAACTATATGACCACCCAAAACTTGTGAGTTGATCCAAAACCATTATAATCTTACCACACACCCACCAATCCATCCAAAGTGCAACAGAAAGATCAAGGTTAGACATCCAATTAAACCTTCCCTCTCATGCCAACCATCAGATCCAGATTACTCACAATGTTCTACCACTTAAACACATGGAATCCTCAAAGAATATATCTTATATAATAACTTGTTGTTGATAGTAGACCCTAGTGGGTCCCCTACAAGAAATATCAACCACACCTAACCATGTTATAAATAGATAATATGAACTGAGGCCCCTACTACAATACCTAGAAGATAACATTTGGCAAGAACAAGATCTATCATAGAAACTAAACCTGATATATTATGGAAACCTCAACCTCAAGGAAACTCAATCCCAATCTATCAATTTCTTAGTTATCTATTCCCACATATAGATAAAGGGAGTTCAAATACCACACCGACTGACTAGGTTCTCTATGAATCTGTCAATAAAGGGACTATATTTCCATCACCAATGAACCACTTTATTGAAGATCCATATGACCTATCACCAGAAAAAATTCTTATGATTCAGTTAACTATAATTCCACCAATTTTCTATATAAAAAAATATAGTCTATTTCAAAATATATTAAAAAAATAAAATACTATCATTAATGAAATCACATATAGATTGGAATATTTCATGTGAATCTTATGTTCCAGGAATGATTCATGATCATTCAAATCTTTCTCATCATCCAAGATCAAAAAATCATAAATCATAAATTGAAAAACCAAATTTAATCACACTAGGTAAAATCATAGAACCATAAAAATTAAAACAAAGAATAAAAATACCTTAACCTAGAAACAAATAATTCATATCAAGAAAAATGTTTTTGAAAGACTTTTACAATATCAATAATGAGCTCTGACACATCCATAAAATACTTTTTTACAGGCTCTACTAATCTTGAAAATAATATAGACTATGATACAATTTTTTTTACAAACTATCCTAAGTAGACTTGACATGTCACCTGATCTATATCAATATATGCTTCTAAGCATGCGTCAATAAAATACATGGTGTAATATCTAGTGTTGAGGGCCTAAAAGATATAGTGGGGAGACTATACCCTTTTTCAATGTGTAATTAAATGTAAAGAAACAAAAAAATACAAATGGATAAATGTTATATTATGAGTAATAAATAATTAAAATAGAATAATGTTATAAAAAAATGGAATATGACATGTAGTCATACAAACTCAAAAGCATGCTAAAACTATGAAACTGATCAATCACTGGGCCTATCACATATACATGATAAATATATTTAAAATAAAAAGTAAAAGCCCTACCATCATCCATGAGTTGTACCTCAAACCTGGTCTCTACAATTGTAGAGATGCTCCATACAGATATCAAGACTGCACACTTGTGGTCCTGCTAAACTGAGAAACACTAGGCCTCTTCTCTATCCTACATGAACTATGTGTTAAACCCGAAAGGATACATAAAGTATATACACATGAACTCATGAAGTTTTTCATACATGAGGTGAGAAATATATATTATTATGATAACCCCATTGTTGAACATATAATCAAATATTATATATAAGTGTATACACACATGATATGACCAACCTTGTTAAAAAGTAGTAGAATCTAAAATTAAAACATAAATGGTAGTACAATTAAAAACTATAATAAAATGGGGGATAAACAAAAATAAAATTGTCAGCCTTAGTTTCTATACTGACACCTAAGGTAAATCTACCCTTACATTGGCCAAATCTAGAATAATTATAGAATATAGATCACTTATCCACCCGAGATCTGTCACATCCCACATATCAATAAATAATCTACAAGAAATATAATAATTAAACATATATTAACTCAAAACCACATAGTGTAACCATAGGTGTTCATACGACAACAAGGAACTCTATTAGGATCAAGGACTCAAATGACATGATTTGAGAAAGAGACATGATCTCTACTAATACTAATAGAACCTATCCAATGTATGATAATCATAAAAACTAACCATATATCTAAAATATAGTTGGGGAAATTCATTTCTCACAACATGGGTGCTTCAAAATGCATGGGTCCATTAAAATTTATCTACAAGTTCAGTTAAAATCTGTTGGCCTAGGGGTGGTTGACACTACTTCAGATCATCCATTAGCTACCCATGTTGATATAAAAATATCCATTCAATAATGAAGATATACAGAAATATATTAGGGTTGATGTCTAGTATAAAGATATCCCGAATGTCTCATCATACATTAAATATCAAGTAGAAACTACCTTGAACATCATAGAAAAAATCAATATAAGAAAAGGTTGATGAACTCTTGAACCCATCATCCATGCTGCTAAATCATAATCACCAATAATCTCACAGTATATAAAGATCAGGAAACCCATAGTCCCTTGAAACACCCAAACATTCAATATGGTTTCTCAACACTTCTCTATGAGTTATAAGGTGACACTCGACATACCCATAACCAAAAATAGTAATGAACCTAGGGTCAATGAAACTTGGGGAACCCAAATTCCCCTATATAACATCCATATAAAACCATGGTCCAATATTGATATATAAAATATCACCAGTGAATTGACACCAAATTCAACCAAAAAAATAACCCTACATTGTGGGAATCCATATAAAAAGAACATGACACCCTATGTAGGTCTCATTTATTAAATCCAAACCATGGGACAATCACATTATGAGAAACCATTACAAGAACCCCTTAATGGATAACCATTGATAATAAATCAATAGTGTTTTAGAATGGAATCTGAAATAATAACCTAACATGAAGAAACTTTACAAGCATATAAGTACATCATCTACTAATAAAATAGAACAATATCTACCATAAGTTAATACTCAAGAGTTTTGTAGATTATTTTCAACATTTCTTTGATGAAACCCAACCACACCAACCATCCTATAATTTCAAACTATACTGGAGGTTCCAAAGTATTTTATCCAGAAACATAAGATATAAACATCAACAGCTCTAATATTGAGAAACCCTTCTCAAAATCCAAGGACCATTCAAGATATCCTCACAGATTTTCCTTGAGGACATATTTTTTGATGAATATTAAATAATCCCAAACAAACCAACTTAAAGTACACAATCCTAATTGTCCAACAATCTCAAGATACTCAATCAATACCCATATCAAACATTCTAATTTGTAGTAGGAATCTAAATTAGAATGTAAAAAAACTCTTCCTCCAAAAACTCCCCCAATCCAAAAACACCATCGAAATGGTCTCCCCATCCTGAAAGGATTCCATCATCAGGATCTGGGTGAAAAAACACACATAATAGACTATAATAGTTCCAATTATGACTCTATGGTGAGAAGGTTGGCAAAATTACTAATGAGGGGAAGTACATGACTTTCACCTCATGTAAAAACGTATATCCCCAAACATCAACCTAGTTCACATAACTTTGGCCATGAAAACATGTACTTCCCCAAGTATAGTAAGTATTCTACATCCACATGACATGTCACCCACACATAGTTCCCAACAATATGTTATTTATGTAATCCAAATGGGGTTTTCCAATTAATGTAAATGTAAATTGTCGATGTTCCTAATATGGGGTCTCATAATGTACTCCACATGACCAAGTACCCTAGAACAGTGTGTCTGGATGAGAACCTAACTACACCTCATGTATAATGTACACAAAATATATAGGAAACAAACACCATGCAGTCTTTTTATTCAACCCATAATCCAAAAAGTAGAATAAAAAGAATGTGTTCTCTAAAATACAGACTATATATATTGGTTTTCTCAAACAGAAACCTCTATAATCTTCTGAAAATTGTTGTCTCTCACAAAAAATGACAAATCAACCCTATATGGGCCCCCAAGAGAACACATTGGGATTTGAATTTAAAAATTAAAAACAATGTATGTATCGAATATAAATATCACAAATGTTATGTTCCTTTATTAAAAAATCACTTAATCATGGCCCCCATACATGTAAGACACATCAACTGATCTATAATCCACGTCTTGATGATCTCTCTAGTGAAATATCATGTCCATATCCCTATTTTTCCCTAACTTTATATCTCAGTAATGTGTGATCCAAAGGGTGGTGGTGGTGTTTTCAAAAATATTGACAGTGGAGGAGGAAAATAAAATGGGAAAATATAAAAAACACAAAAATAAAAGGAAATAAACAGGTGGAAAAAGGGACCAACCATATCCAAGACTCTCAGGAAAGGATTATGCCTCCCCTAAAAAAACGCCACATTCTAGTATGAACTATAGAGTTTTAATCTCAATATGATACTCTATTTTAATGATATCACTTTATCAATGAATGTGAATAATTAATATTTAATTAATTAAAGATTAATATTAAGTAAAAAAATTGAAAAAATCATAATTCCACTAAACATATATCCTATGGTAAATTGCATATATTTAGACCAATACTGTGGTTAGAAATTTTTTTTAGAATCATAGGATAATAAAAATAATCATTTTTCCTATAATACAGACCTGGGAAAAACAAATTTCAAATTTATTTTAGTTTCCACAACCCATAATGATGGAAGTCATTAAAAATATAAAAAATTAATGATAAATATAAAAATTTATAACACAAAAAATAAACAATTGATTATTGATAATTCTTAGTTAAATAAAAAATAAAATTATTTTCCAAGGATATACCTAGAGTTGTGTTTGGACTATTTAAGGCTAACTTTATTATGTATTTCAGCACACTTATTTATTTAATTTTAATAAAGAAAATTATTAGATATTAATGGAAATAAAACCATATATATTCTATAGATATCTCAATATTATATTTGGGAACTATCCAATAGATATGCTTTAGGTAAATTCAAATACTCTACAAAATTCCTTTTAATAGATTTTATGAATGTAAAGTGGTAGTAATGAATATATATGATAAAAGATAAATGATCCTATGGGTTGGTTAGTTTAAGAATATCATACAAACAAATAATATATCATTTAATTAATGGGTAGAGATATTCATAAACTAACATTAACTTATACACAAAAGAGTGTTAATGGATGTAAAGGAGGATCGATTATGATTCATATTAGTATTGCATGTATTCCATAATTACATTGAGGAAATTTTTACAAAATGGTAGTGTTGAGAATTAATCATATTCCAACTATATTAAATAATATATTATAGGTAAGTGTTATAAGAAAGGAATCCATTATGGAACTATGTTAATTCTTTTGGTAAGAACCATTTTCTAAATCTTATAAACATACATTATGAAAACTTTTAGTCCGTCTTAATTTTTAGCCAAATTTATAATACAGATATAACTATACCTAAGATAGAAAGGTGCTAGTCGAGTGATTAAATATATTTTTATAATAGGAAATCACTAAGATCTCAAGATAGAGGGATAATGTTATACATAAATTAAATCAAGGCTTTAGATAGACATGGCTTGGCATAGTAACACCAAACTACACAAACTTTAGTTGGATGTGTCATTCTAGATACATAAACTATGTAGTAAAGTTACAACCAAATAAGTGTATTATAATTACAATGTTAGGAGATATATTATTCAATAATGATAATAAATCCTATATATAAGAAATAAATAGAAACAAGATAATATTGACAAGATCATATGAATTCAGAGATGGATTCCATGTACCAAAATCTATTTTTATATGATTTTAGTTTATCTAGTTGATGTAAATCCCTTTTTGGTTATTCAAGAATAAAATAGAGATGAATTTTAGTGATTTTACCCATAAGTAATGTTTGGTTACTAATAGTTTGAAGAAATTTCTAAGAATAACTTATGACAAAACATTTTCTAATATTCATCAAGCTAAAATCCATTAGTAAATCAACTTAGAATAGTAAAATTATATGATCATTCATATTATAACTATTGTTTCAATATAATATTATTGAAGTTAAAGCTTGTGAAAATGGTCTATATGATGAAACTAGACGGGGTTTGTGATGCCAATGAATACATCTAAGTCACGTGTGTTATATAAATCCACATATGGAATGAAGAAACCATCCAGAAAAAATGAATATTAATTTGAATAATGAAAAAAGAGAGTTTTTATTTTAATATGAATGTATTCTGTGTTCACTAATAGGTTAGTGGAAGTTCAATAGTTTTCTATGATAAATATATTGATACAATATGGTAAATTTATATTAATTTTTATAGTTAGTTAATTAGATCATAAAATGTATTTCTCGAAGAATGAGTTAAAATAGATACACAAGTTCTAGGGAACAAGATGTTTTAAAATAGATCTTTGAGGTTTCTTAGATCAGGTTATAATACACACATTGATATGTTATTAAAAAATAAAATATAGAATTATTCATGTGTGAACTATTTCCCATTCCACATGGCACAAAAATCTCACCCATTGAATGTGTTAATGCATAAGAGGAGATTATAATGTTGAATATAATTCCATATTATTATGTTATTTGAATCTATATAAAATGTCATAATATGCACTAAGATTTAATATTAATTATTTTTAATGTATAACAGAAAAATTTAAAACAAATCTTGGAGAGATATATATTATTGGAGTCATAATTATCCAACAATACCTATGACAGTTCAAAGGATTAGTTTCTAGTACTCAGAGAAGTGCGAATTCTAATTTTCAAGGGGATCCTGAACTATTTTTTCCTATAGATAAATTTTATCTTATATATAATAGTAGTATATGTAAATAATAATGATAAATTTATTGAATTCATTGATATCCATATTTATATAGACCATGTATGTTGTGGTTTTTGATACTGCTAGAGAAAAAATTTAAACAATGACATGTTCCAAATTTTGGTGTTTGTCAAAGATAGTATCTATTATCATTAAGATAAACTAATGAATATAGTATTAGCCAATATTTGAAGTTTATTATAAAGGAATAAATGTTAAAAACTATGTGATTTCACTTTATGTGGAATTCTCTCAAATAAGTGAAGTCACAACATGCTATATAACCATAAAAATGTGAATGGCCTAACAGTTATATCCAAACATTATCAAATGTATCTTTTTCACATGAGAGATACCAGATTGTATTTTACTAGTATTTTTTCTATTGTAAGTGGGATTTTTTGGATTTGGTTCCCTGTAACAAATTGAAATTATAATTTTAATTAATATAATGATAATAAATATCATATCACTTGTCTCTTTTTCATTTGTTTACCATCTTTGTGATAATTCTGTTAGAGTATTTTCCACATCAATGCATTATAGTAGTTCCCCACTATAATGTGACCTTATGAATGATATATAGATATTCTTAATAATATTTCACACATTTTCAGTAAAATATGTCATATGGGACATGTATGATGATTGTTAATTCATTGATGGAGACTCATAAACATTCAAACTTATTCTCTTGAAGTACTCCCTTGGTAATCTATATGTTAGGGAGGTTATGATGACACGACTACCAATAACAATTATACATGATTATGTGTAATTGGATATGCCTATTTAAGAACATATGTATTAGTCCTTGTATTTCATAATGTTATTAATGTATATCATGAGTCTCATAATTTGATGTATGGATAAAAACCAGGATGAAATATTCTTGAGGCGGGGAAGAATTGTTTTGTGTGACTCATAAGGGATATGGTATTAATTGAATAAGATAAGAAAAGATTTTTTTTCATTCAAAGTTAATAGAATGTTTTATATTTTTCCCTTTAATTGAAATAGAACTACCAAATTAAATCCATAGACATGGTAGTTCATCAAAAAGTTCACATTGAAAATTCAAATAGAGATAAATCAATCATATAGGATTATGATACAAGTTTGAAACCTTGTTGATGAGATATATAGACAAAAAAAATTTATTACATAATATAATTTATAGGAATATTGTTTCCATTTTGAAATTTTATTCATTCTCTATGGGTTCCTTGGTGTGTTTTCAGATACTGATATTATAATTTAGATAACTTAACCTAATTCCACTAAGAAGGGGTTAAAAGGGTTACACAACATGTTTCTCTAGAATATTACTAAATTATATTGAATTTAATATTAATAAAAAAATATTATTCTATTCATGTGGAAAAATGACTATTCAAGTTATGTTTTTTGTATAAATTTAATCATGAGATATTATAGTTCAAAATATGTGAGTTGATTTTTCCCTCTTGTCTATTATTCACAAGGAAATAAAGAAATATTTATCAGTTCTCCAATTTAGTGAATATATAAACAATAATAACTATTTAGTTTTTTAAATATTAAAATTGATAATTAATCATGAGTTTATTGAATATAATATTTTGTATTTATTAAATAAATAATATATTTATTTTTATATAAATGTTATATTATTAGAGGATCGTTAAATATCATGGAGGATTGATTGGCTGAGGTAAATACCCATATAACATGGTATATTTTATTTAATTTAATATAAATAAATATATATTGAATTACTTAATCAAAGATATTTTAAACACGTTCATGTCCAGAGATAAAATAATAATATTATTATATTAGGCATTTAGAATATGTAATGATAAAACTTTTATAAAGGGATAATGTTATCGAAAAATAACCATAAGTATATATTCCAACTTATATTAATTTAAATTTGGGGTAATAGTGAATAATAGAGAACTTTGTAATAATTCTCCTAACCTATATATTGAATATCATCTCCCCCTCATCCTCTCAAGAACAACAATCAATCAGATAATCCTCTCAGTGAGATCAATGATGAACAACCCGAAGCATTTGGTTGGTCTATTCTAGAACTAGGAATGTAAGGATTGTTGTTTAATGATTCATGGATCGTGTATTGATACAAATAGGGGTATACTTTCTTGGATAATCCATAGAAATGATGAAATAATAATATAATCATAATAATTGATCATTATGAGTCATTATATCCAAGGTAGTTATTTTTTGAAATTAACTATTATTTAAATGTTAAGGATTAACTCTAGGATATTATGGTGTTTCCCTTTCCTAGTTCATCATATTTTAAACATTGATTCCAATTAAATAATAAAAATAGATATCAAATTGTCACTTATAATATGCCTCACAAACATAATGTTTTTTCACCCCATTGGCCTCCACTATAGACCATCATGTAATTTTCCTTTCTCCATGAACAAAAGTTATATAAAAACACATTTCATTTGACTATCCTTAAAAAATAAATTAATTTAATAATATTGGAATTCATTTTTTATAGCTGGAAAAATATTTCATTCCTTATCGACAAATATCAAATTAAGTAGTTATACTCAGTTAAAGAACACTAATATCATATATAATGAGATATGTGGATTCATATGGAGAAGCATATCTTTCTAAAGTGACTCTTAACTCATTGTAATATATCATGATGTGCCCTTTATTTCCAAAAATCCAAATCTCAGGAATTCCTCCTTCAATCATGATACTATCTCTCAGAATTATCTAATATTTTCTTTTCAAATGACTCTTCCATGCTTGGAACATCCCCAAAATTATGAAATATATGTGTTTATATTAGAATCTATGATCTATTTATAATGAATATCCACATTCCCTACAATAATAAAACACCATGAAAATATTTCCAATTTATTTATAGACCATTGTAATTATCATATCATATGATTTCAAGAGTCTTGAAAATAACGACACCCACCCAGATTTCTAGAATCATGACTTCATTGATTATAAATAACTAGAAATCATGTAAATTCATTGACATGGTCATACAAAAGATTTTTTAACAATATTATAATTTATAATAACCTCTATAATAATAAAACAATATTTATTATAATTGGATTCTCATTCATATTAGAAAGGATCTTCAAATGTTCTAAAGACATCTTGACCTCACAAATGTTATAAGAAACATTATGGGTTTGTGATTTCCAAATAATCACAAATTATTTCTTCTCCATACATTCTCATTTTTTATTGTTTGTTTCATCTATATTGGTATTAATCAATGGAATATTAAGGTATTCCTATAATATAAAATAATATATTTGTATCTTTTTTTATCTAAAATCCATCCTATTAAACTTCCCCACCCAGACATTACCCTCATCCAACACAATTTCTTCCAAAATCAATAAACACAAACTAAATTATAAGACACATAATAGGGGTTAGGAGATTATTAAGAAAATTATTCTACAGGTTTTATGTCTTAATGAGTCCACTAAAACGAGCTCTGAGACACCATCTCCAGGTTCTGGTCATAGAATGACTCGACCATCAAGATTTAATACCACTTGTTGGCTCCATTAAACGTTCTTGTGGATAGAAATTATCCTTTGTAAATTAAATTTTAGAAATAAATAATTAGTAATACCCCATACTAATAATTTACCTAAACTTAGAAGACAAACCTCTACTAAGTTACTACATCACCACAAACAATTCGATGCAATCCAAATAAGAAAGCCTGAAAAAGATGATTTAATGAAACAAAGTTAAATAAAAACATGAGTATATTATGTGTTTTTCACTAAGTTCCACTCCATAGTACATGACACTATATTAATATTATTATGAAATAGAATATGATTAATATATCCAGATCACATGTTCAACAAAATTAATGACACCACCCTTAAAATATATTATAATATAGTTGATCTAACCACCGCCAACATATTCGGATATCGGTAGAGATTATATCCAATTGTCTTGATATTTCAGTGAACTCTATAACTTTTTTTGGGTAATACACCTAATAAAATCCTCCATATAGTGAATAGTTAATGTTTCTAGAAACTCTATGATTTACTCTTAAATGTCATTCTGAATAGACCTTGTGTAATTTATTTATAAAAAACCACTTGTAAAAACCTTACATATCCTTAATAGAAAACATTATGTATTAATTTTTCATCTCCCTGATATCACCTTCATATTAGAGTCTATGGTTTTAATTTCTTTTTTTTGTTACTTCTATTTTCACTTCTTCTATTTTACCTTATTCTAAAATTTTGGACATCAGTTAATATAGTCAATCATATCTACCTAGTTTTAAAATTAGACTTCAATAACGACACATTTATTAAGTTCCAATTACATAGCCTAAAAATGGTTTTCAATTAAATAGAACTAACAGAACAATCAATACTGGTGGAGTACCAAACTCATGCCTCAGCCTTGTGGGGGAGTGAAAAACTTTAGAATAATATGAGGGAACAATTAACTCATATAAAAATATCATATAGAGATTTCTTAACACCTATTCTAACCAAATTATATTTCCCAAAACTATATATTTATAAATATAGAGATACATACACTAATATTATTTAATTTATTCTTGTATCCTCTTTTATGATAAATAAGGTTGTGTTATCATGTTCTACACATAATAAAACACAGGATACAATACTTAAGTTACCAAATATGAGTCCTAGGATAGAATATAAAAAAAATCTCAAATTAGAGAATTTTATATGGTATGTAATTTGGGAGAACATAGAGTCTATCCCATCGATAATAGCACAGTCTTGTACTACATCCCAAATTTTGTGTGAAGATAAGCGTACATGTCATTCATGGTAATTCACATGATGTGTGAGACCTGTAGGGTTACACAGTATGTATCAACTCAACCCAAAATATAATAACTAAACTACATGTTATGTCCTAGGGATGGTACATGACATTAATATCCAAACAAATCACTCAGTGTGTATGGATGATAGGATGACTCATGGGTGTTTGGATTACAAAGTGTTTCTATTGGACCATATGGAGTGTTGGGAAAATGTATGGAGGGGTTGGTAATCCCTGTATACACTAATATGAGTGACCTATGACACCATGAAATTTATATACAAATTACACATCATGTGATATTTGTATATAAAGAAAACCATATCCACCATAATTATGTGATACATTCTGATTTGATTGAAGATCACATTCTACGTGGTTGTGTTGAACCCCTATGAGTTTAGAGTAGATTTGTTGAAAATATGACTGTGATATGTGGATAAGGATTTAATATGAAAGAATATGGAATCTTCTGTAAAGTTAGAATATGCCTTGTATAAGGGTTGTAAGGAAGTTGTGTAATGGTCATATATGTATTGTGTATGGGTAACAATGATATTTGAATAAGGGTGGCCTAGAAAATTCATAATAGTTTATATTCAGCCACATAAGGGTATTAGAAACTCATGTAATGGTAAATACTCATCCATGAATGAGTATATGTAGCTTGTGTGAGGGTAAAACCTTAGTCATGTAAATAAATATAAAGCTACATAAGGGTATTTGGGTATCTGTGTAAAGGTATCTGTGAGGTAATGAATGAGTATCCACTCATGTAAAGGTAACGTATTCTCATGAAAGGGTATCCATAAGATTCCTTAGATCACATAAATGTATCTGGGTGACCTATGGAAAGTAATACATGAGACTTTATAATGGTATCTACTCGTGTAAGGGTAGTCATTGACCTCAAAATATTAATCTAAAAGTCTCATGTAAATGTAATCTTAGAATAAAAGTAAGATGAAATTTTCACGAACTATGTAAGGATAACTACTATATGATCACTATGTTGTAGTATATGAGATTGCACCATAATAAAATATGTATGAAAATGATACGATGGAGAAGAATTTTCCATGATGTAATCTTTATGAAGTTGATATTGTTAGTGTTTTCACATAGAATATACAAGGATTGCATCATAGAAGATGCTTGAAATGAGTTTATAGTGATCGAAGCACCACAAATAAATATTCATGTTGTGGGAAAAATGATATATCACTGTGGATAATATTCCTACATCATAAAGGTATATGAGGTCCATATTTTGTTGTTATTTTATTTTATTAATGTTTTTGGAAGAGATGAAGCTACACCATAACATCACTTTGATTTTCACAGACATGGAAGATATTACACAATGGTGGTATTAGATACACCACAATAGCCATGGGTGAATATAGGATCAGATTTTGTGGGAGCATTTGACAATCCAAAAATTAATGATAGTGTGTGGTTATTCATAAATATAAAATCAACCACATGAGATTGAGGTTTTATGATAATAGGATAGAAAATATTAACGGGTTAATACCACAATCATGGTTTAATGAAAACAATTTTTTCCATATTTATTGATATAGAAATTTATCTAGAAAAAAGAAAACATTATCATGGGTAGTAATAATAGGAATTAATATCCTTCCAACATGAAAATATCAATCCTAATACACTTGGAAAATATAGTATTCATTTATAAATCTTAATATAGAGGTTTCAACACAAGTGATAATTATCATATAAGAATATAAAATCTATATCACAAGATATATCTATCAGATGAATAAAAATAGAAAGGATTCTCTAAACCATTTGATACATATGAACTAGAATGGGGGAGGGAGAGAGAGACAAAGATAACATTCCTTTTAAATATATGAATTATAGAAGAAGAATATTTTTTCTACAGAAAAAAGTTATATTTAGGGGAGGATTTACTACATCGAACAATGTGAAACCATTCAATAATTATTATAGAAGGTATTTCCATAATTATTATAGAAATAATAATCCTTTACATCCAATAATTTAATTTACAAAGAATAGGAAAATGAGTTTACTACTATCTATTGAAGAAGAAAATACCATAATTTATTTGGAAAATAATAATGAGGATTCCATGACCTCTTATGGAAATAAGATGCTTGAGGTTATATTCCTAGTAGACATGTGAAAGAGAAACTAGAGATTGAAAGGAATCCATCCTATATTTTATGAATCTAAATAAAAAAAGTAACATTGTTCTTGGATGTGGTCCAATTTTGTATTCCCTTTGAAGTGATGAGTGAAAAGGGGAATTGTGTTGGAGGTTCACCCCTAGAGATATTGCATCTACCCGAAACAACTATATAGTATTGATACTTCGAATTAATGACCTTTCCTAAACCAACAATAAGTGAACCATGGAAGGAGTGACCTAGACTAAACTAATAGGCAGTGATCCTTTCTAAAAAAGACCTAGCATAAAGAAACAAGTAGTGAACATAGTGATTTTGGGGAATACATAACGTGTTGATAGTATGACTATTCGCCTATACATTTGTGGTGAACCATGTTAAAAACACTTGTTTCATTATTCATGTTTGACTTACATCCAATGTATCATCATGATATAATATTGATAATGATAATATATATGAAAATTAATATATAATGGCTAGAAAATTAAAAGGTAATTAAATAAAAAAAAATAAATAAAACATGCCCCATATAATTAAAAAGAAATGCTCCACTAGAGTATGATGATATTGAAAAGTATCTATACCCTAATTCACCTCCAATTTTAGGGAAACTATTCCCCTCTTAGACAAAATAATGGGAACAAGAGGGTATAATTCCGTATTTGATTTGATTGATCTAATTTAGGTCACAATTTTCTGAAATCCAAAGTTTAATTTTCCCTTATATTGTGGATTGAAATAGATAAAGTCATAACATGAAATAAGAAGAAAAAATCATGTGGAATCCATCCATGTAACACTATTTTTGGGAAGAGTGATATTCAACCATATGAATCAAACATGGTGGATAAGTGATGTTGGTAAAATTAATATTATGAATACATTAACCCATTAAATTAATCCTTAAGTATGAGTGAGGATATTGATCGAAAACGTGATAATGGGTTTACCAATAATGAGGTAATACCAATAATTATAAGAAGGAAAAAATGACCATTTATCAGAATAGTGGACCTATAATTAAAGGAATATATTTTTTGACTTAATGAGGAAAATATGTTATAAGAAATTATGATTAGTTTTCTAGAAAATGAGGTATAAAATATCAGAGGACTAAACCAAAGGATTGATTAAATTGTGATTTACCTCCGGGAAGAGAATGATTATCAACCACAATAGTTACATATGATATCCACAAAGTTAGAACAACTCAAATAAGATTCACAAGAAAATATTCTAAATTGGAATGTTTTTTATAATCAAAAGGAAATGAAGGAAGAGCCTTCATATAATTTGGATGATGTGGAAAATGATAATATAAGGATTCAATAATAATAAGTATTATTTAAAGACTATACATATCAAATTTAATAAAAATTAATGAGTAGGATAACATGTAATATAATAATAAACAATACATGGAAGAGGATAATCTAGTGGTAAAACTCTCATTGAATATTTTTATAGACCAACTTGAATTGATGAGTATGAAGATATAGTGGTTGGATGAAGAATTAGCTTCAGTTAAGAACCTATAAAAGGATCATTACTAGAGAATAATAAGAAGAGATCTATAAATATTCCCAATATAAGGTAAAGTTGTAATGGGGTTATAAATGGACATAAAATTGACCCTATAATAGGTAAAAATTACTAAATGAAGATTCATGGAAGATATTAAAATATCTATTATTTTTTTGGAATGCATGGACACAACTATAGTTTTTAGTGTTGAGGCATGATGATATATCAAATAATATTAAATTTTTGGAATACATTAATTAATTAGTCACCATTCACAAAAAAATAAGGTATGAGTCTTATCTAAATAATTAATTCCCTTCTAACTGGGTCCAATGTAAATGATTTATAGGAAATTTAATAGTGATTAAATGATGCTTTTAGGATGCATGAAATGGGAAAAATGTTCCCATGAGAATTAAATGTCTACAATTATTTAAAGAGTACTTTTTTATGAATATGAGGTAGAGAAAACCATAAAAACTATCTATAAACCTTATACATCTATGAGATATAAGAAAAGGTAATGAAAGAAATAAAATATATAGCTTAATAATAGAGTCAATAAGGACAATGAGAAAGGGGAATCCACAAGAAAGGAAATAATTGAAATGACTTATAATGAATCAAGTGATATTTATTGTAGTAATAGGGTTTAGAGAAAGAAAAATATTCTTATTTTGGGAAAGAAATCTAATTAGGGTAAAGCCTCCGAAGAGATATTTTTTTTAATGACAACAAAACTAAAGATTAATAATAGTGGTGGGATCAAATGAAATCATTTTCAGATCTAAAGATGTATTATAAAGTAAAAAATAAAGGGAAATGGTGGCCCGTAGTGATTCACTATAATCCTCAACTTGAGGATGTTCAAGGTACCTCTCCACCATTATATTCTTAATGTAATTTTTTTTGAATAGGTGTAAGACATAGGGGATACATAATCCATATGGTAAGTAATTTTAGAGGAATATAATGTGAATTTGAGCTCATATATGATATTTAAAAGGAAATTATATAAATTATATTGTGAATGATGTATTTAAAATTTGAATTAATTTGTTTTACCATGACAAATTTGTCCAAAAATGATGATTTATAGAACAATTAGTCAGTAGATATAATCCACTAATTTATAGGATTTGATTGTGGATGAAACATGGATTGATCTTGAGTATACCAATTTGTATTCTAATATGTTGTATAAGTTGTTTTATCTTTAAAGTTATTAAACACTACTAAAAAATGATATTCTAAAAATTTTTTCCCCAAAATTGAAATTAATTTTAAATACACAATATCATAAGGGGGATTAGAATTGATGTTCCAAATAATGTCTCATTACTGAAATTTTCTTTCTAAAGAGGAAGGACATATGGAGTGTGAAATATAACTACTGGTTCTTCTAGTGTTTTCAATCCATTTTTTATGTTTATTGGTGATCTCAGGAACTCTCAAATTGAGATATATCTTGAAGAATAATATGGATATCATGAGAAAAATAAATACTGAAAAGATCCTTTTGGGTTACATGGAAGGAAAATGGAATTATATTGTTGATGATTAAAAGTATCATATCCCATGTGGTAAATGGTTTTTCATTCACTCTTTCTGATCTTAATATTATGTGCTAACAATTTTATGAGTGTTTGTAAAATAGATTGTACTATTAAAATGGAATGAAAAATATAAAAGGAATTTATTAGACTTAGTGAGTTACATGGATAGCCTTATAGGAATTAGCTAATGGTATTGTTTCTTACACAGAGCTTAGGATAAGAATGATTAGATAATTGGTTGAAATGTTATCTAATAATTGGATATTTGTTTGACTAGAGATATATATGTAGCTATTGATAATAAGGTGTATTAAAAATATTAATAAGTCAAGGATTCTAAATTTTGACGTTCATCCAGAAATATTTTGATAGTTTGTACTTAAGAAGGATGCAAAGAATCTATTGACATATGGGGGTATATTTATTTCATAAATGGAGATTATCCTATGTAACTATGAATTCCAGGGAGAGTAGAAACAAATGTACTAACTCCTTTTATTTTTATCCCAATATGGGGGATAAGGGAAAATGGGGATGGGTTAATTTGGTTTCAAGGTATTAATGTTATAAATATATTATCTAAAGAATCCAAGGGGTAGATTGTAGAACCCCTATGAGTATCAAGTTTATTTTTTGATTAAATTATTTTGATTTGTTAACAAGGATTTAAATTGAAAGAATATAGAAAATTTCATAAGGGTAGCATGACCAATGTGTAAAGGTCTATATTTAGCCACATAAGGGTATATTAAAATCATGTAAGGGTAAATATCTTTCCATATAAGGGTCATACCCATTTAATAAGTGTACATGGGTGTTTTAATGAAGGTAGTCGTGAGGATACATAAGAGTAATTTCTTGTTGAAGGGTTGAAATCGCTCGCATAAGGGAAAATGTGAGCTTTCTCAACTCATGTAAAGGTATCTGGGTGACCTACATAAATTTAATTGTGATGATATGTAATTTTATCCTCTCATTTAATGGTATCCTATCATGTATGTGTATCTATTTCTCATGTATGGTTAATATGATAGGATTTCATAAAGGAATGGTAATCAAGTTAACATGCTATTTCCATGTCCTTTGAAAAGGAAATTATGGTACGCTCACTGCATTGTAGTAGAAGATATTTCAGCACAATAACTTGAGTGAAAAAATACATGGAATATAATAACATTTCATGACATAGTTTATTTGAATTTGAAATTATGAGAATTTTTTACATGATGGATAGAAATGGTGTTAACTATAGAACATTTTTGAAATGATCATATTGTGATGGCGACATCATAATGAAATATCAATGTCACAAGAAAAAGGATTTTTTCCATGTAACCTATAAACATTCTAAAAAGGCATATGGGTTTCATATTTTTATGGTCTTATATTTTAGAGGTGTTGATGAAAAAGAGAAGAATAAGCAATGAAAAATCACTTTTTATTTTGAATTAATGGACATTGCACTGTAAAGATATTGCAATTTTTATTGTACTGGGTCTTGAATATATGTGTTGATTTTGTGGGATTACATAACTTTAAACACATGAATGATAGTGAATGATTATTCATTAAGAGAGTTTCAAATTAACAAGATGTTGGTCTTTATGAACATGCTTTATAAAATATTAATCGATGGAAGACTATGATCATGGTTCTATGCAAATATGGTTTTCTATATTTATAGAGATGGAAGTTCTTATTGGTGTGTGAAGAAATTATTGTGGGTAGTTATATTTGGAATTTATATCCTTCCAATATGTTAATATTAATCCTGAGAAAAATAGATAATATAAGATTAATTTATGAATTTTGAAATTTATGTTATGAAAGATTATATAATGATTGTATAAGTGTAAAAGATCTCTATCACATGATATATCTCTTAGAAGAAGAAAACACCAAAGGATTATCTTTAACATTTGAAACATCTACAGAATAATTATAAGGAGAAACAAAACTATAGAAATATCTAAACTAAAATAGAAGAAAACTTCTTACACTATAAAAAAGTAATGTGTAAGGGGAGAGCTTAAACATCTAGTAAAGGGAATCCATTATATTATTTTTACAGAAGGGAGTTATATAATTCTTCTAGAATAAAGAATTCTTATCATCTAGTAAAGTATTATCCAAAGATTAATAAGAAGAGTTCATTTGTTTCTAGTGAAGATGAGGATTATATAATTCTTATAGCAAATAATAATGGATATTCCATGACCTCTCTTAGAAATTAGATTCTTCGAGACATTTTCACAAAAAACATATGAATATGAAACTAGATATTCAAAGGAACCCATATTACATTTGGCGCATCTAAAAAACATGGTGACATTGTTATTAACATGTGATCCCATTTTTTTTCTCCAATGTAGTAAGTGAAAGGTGGAATTGTGTTGGAAGTAATCCTAGAGAGATAGTAAATATACAACAAACAATTCATAGGTAGTGAGACTTTATAGGAGTGACCTAGCCTAAACCAATATTTAGTGATCCTTTACCGAAGTGACGAATCCTAAACCAACAGATAGTGATCCTTGGAAGGTGTGACCCTTTTTAAATCAATAAGATATGAGAATAGTGATTATTTAACACCAATATAATATTGGAAGCATGATCACTGGACTTGCTCTTTATAGAGAACCATGTAAAAACCCATGTGACATTGTACTTGATTTCTTTACTAACCATTCATCATAATTAGAAAAAAATTGTTAAATATAATGGTGAGTTAAATTAATATATAATATATGATCAAGTGAAATGTAATCAGATCCATAAGGTTAAATAAATGAAAACCATATAATTAAAATGTCAAGATCTAATGGGGATGAAACAAATTGAAAAGTAACCATACCCTAATTCACCCCCTCTAATTCCTAAAAAATGGTGGTATTGATCTTCAAAATTACATATAGTATAAAAACCTTGAATCCATCATCAATATCACCTATATTTTGTTACAAACCAAAATAAACAACCTCCACAATAAACACCTCACCTTTAGTAGCCTTTTTCAGCCATTCATTATTTGAAAAAAAAACACTCATAAATTGTTCACACACACTAATGATGCCCTAAAATATCACTTCCCATTGAGAACCCACACCACCACAAATGTGCCAAGTTGTTTACACCCATTTATCCATTTAAATTTTCCTTCCTCCATTTTAATGCACACATATTCCCCTTGTCGGCCCAGATTCTCATCATTTGTCATCCCTGATTAATTTTCTTGAACCTCTACGTTTTAAATGATGTTGAGAGCATGAATGAAAGCAGAATAGATTTGATGAGAAATAGTTAGTTTTGTTTTTAAATTGATGGTTAGACCTCCATTAATTGGGTGAGGATCTTTAAATAATGAATAGCAATAGAAAAATCATAAAATTTCAGCATATATCATAAAAATAAAATTTTACGGATATTAAATTTGTCCAAAAAATAAAAAATAAAGAATTTATATTGGAATTTAAATTTGAATAAAAAATATTAGAAGGAAGTACTAGAATAAATAACCCAACCTTTATTTGGTATTTTTTGATATGGATAATGTCTATACTGGGTTCCATTAATGATTCCATGAGGAACATGATAACTTGATCAATATCTCAAGATCCTCCAAATCACCTTCCTCCAACATCTGATTTAGGGTTAATATATAATAGGAATAATTACAAATTGATAGGGTTAAAAAGTTTTAAAAGAGGTAAATTTGATGTTTTATATACTTTTAATTGAATAATTGACTATTAATTTTTAAACTATATAAAAAAATAACAATGGTCCTAACCTAGTTCCATGATTTCAAATGAATATTAGATCACCCAAATGGAAAACCCCTATAATAGAAAAAATCACATCATCTATTTTCCTAATCAGGGCCCAAATTATAATGAAAAGAAAATTCTTTAAAAACATTTTCACATGAATACTAATAATTATTTATTATATTTGGGGATCTCTATAACTAATTTAATGAGAATGAATCAACAATACATCTATAAAATATTATTTTAAATATTCTAAAGATACATATTATAAAAATATAGGTCTCTAGAGAATGATAATGTTTATTTTTTACTGAATTTTTTTGTATAACCCAAGGGTGTTTGAAAAACTCCCTACTGATTTCATGTTAAATATCAAGGTTATAAAATAAATTCCTTTATTTTTGAAGGGAATATGATGAAAATTATCCATTTTTCAAAAAATATAAATATAAAAGAGTTGAACATAAATTTTTTAATTAATGAGACTTATAGTTTTCATTCAAATATAGATCCATTGGTTACTACTATGGATAATTGGAATGAAAAGGTTTATTTCACACTCTAATGTATCTAAATAAATTGTTTGTATAGTTATATCATTAATTTTATTTGGTAAAATATTTTATCAGTTTATAATTTTTTATGAATTAAAAAGATATTATGTTATTATATAGATGTTTTATGATTCATAAAAATATATAGCATGCTTCAAATGAAGATACAAATAAAAGGAGTTATATATTTCATAATAATGTTTATCTATGAAATTGGTAAAAATAAATGGAAAAGAGTTACCACCACCATAAATGGAATAATTTAAAGAATAAATAATTATTTTTGAAATAATACTCTAAAAACATAGAGTATCACACTAGAGATATTGTTGGTAATTGTTTTTTTATTAAATATTGAAAATAAAGAAAATGAATATTATTTCATAAAATAAATGTGTTTTTGTATCTTATAATGATACTCTAAAGAGAACATGGTTTCTAAAAGACCAATATGTGTATATTTACACATAGATAAGTTCATGTACTATAAATAAATTATTTTCCTATCCAAAATTCAATGTTAATGTAACATAATATTGAATAAGGGTATAAGATATATTGGTACTGTTAAATATAAAGAGTTAAATATAGTTACCATAATAAAGTAAATGACACTTTATATCATAAAAGTTTTTAGGTTGTGTTGGGAAATATAGAATAATATATAGTTAAATTTAGTTTCCAAATATGATTATAAAGAAAATAATGAAGGAATGGTTCCCAGATTGATGATGATGATGAACATAGAAAGAGTCTAAAATATATAACTAAATTTATAAGCATCATAACATCGGATGTTGGGAAGTAAATAATTTGATAATTATGTTTGAAGAGTTTAACATTATGAATATTATATATGCATCTCACCATTATTCAAACAAAATTTATTCAAAAATGTTACTCAATAAAGTAATTTAGTGTGGTGGTTTTATCATATGGTCAAATAAATATGTGATAGGAATTATAGAATGATGTATTGAGTTAAAACAACTGAACATTTGAGTGAACCTAAGGCCATTATAATGGTTTTTCATGTAAGATATCATAATATATGATCTTATGTATGGTTTTACTATTATATTAAAAATCTTTTATGAATAAAAAAATGTATCATTTTATATAAAAGGAAGCCACCACTTTATCATTATTTCACATTGGATGTATATATTTCATGAAATGAAATTATAATTTACATCTCAATGTATGAAATTTAGGTATCCAAAAAAGATGTTTTCTATAAAATACTATAGTTTTTGATGAAATATTAAGGTGGGAGTGGGTAGGATTTTATATATATATATATGTATAATATTTTCTTGAGGAATAAAATTTTTTTGTTTGTTAGATAACATGTCAATAATACCACATAGTGTGTCATAAATGTTTTTTAAACTAGGGATGTATTTTTCATATTTAATACTTGTTACTATGGTTGTAAATATACATTTCATGAGACAAATCACACTTTTATACCTTTCTTACACCAACCCTGAGGCTATTCTATCATAATTTGTTTGGGTATGTCACTGATATTGTCATTGATTGAAGATTAACTATGATGGGATTTTTTATCGCTTAATATATTTAGTCCCTTGATTGAGATTGAGTTAGGAAGGGTATTACCAAACCTATATAAGTCATATGCTCTGTTATAATTTATATGTATGATGGGAATATACTGTTATCATCCACATAGATGAATAACATGTGATGTAGTAATTATTCTGGTTATTCTATAACACAAGAATAAAAATTATATCAGTACGCTATAAAAGATTGACAAACATCATGTCTCTTGGGAAATCGATGTCTCTGGAAAGGGGATTATATATTTATTCATAGATATCACTTAAGGTATCTTTATATCCTATGAATCATTAACAATTTTATAGAGGACACTCTTTTGATACATTTATATATTCAATAATTCATAATTATTTTCAATGTTATAATGTCACATAGGGTCATACATTGTGATTGTTTGAATGATGACCATGTATATGATACTTTGATAGATACACCAAAAGTGTTTTACAGGATATCTGAATGAAGTCTTTAATGTATTGCCATTTTTTTTGTATTTATGATGTAATATGTGGTAAAACTTAAATGATATATTTTCCAAAAGGAGTTTTTATTGATTCCAAAAATGATGTTTGGGTATTTATTTACAATTTATAACATATGATGTAATATAATGTGAAAGTGTGATAACAATATGTTTCATTAATACAAGTGAGATATTTTTGTAAACATATAATAAAAGAAATAGACATGAAATGGTGGATGAGAAAATAGAATTGTCTATGTTGGAATTCACTATGATTTAATTGGGGTCATTACATCAGAGTGGCGTTCATGTACATTCATTTAAGGAGAAAATGCACTAGTTTATTCCTTTCCCAATTTCAAATGATATCATACTCATTTATTCATAATAAGATGATCATTATGAATAGATTTAATATATAAAATTATTATTTAAATGATAAATAATAATTATGTGGATTTCAACTAAACATTTCAAAATTTGAAACATTGGAGCATTTTTAGAAAAAGAATAATCAATATAAACTAGTCATTTGAGTTATTAAGGGATTGTATTGACCAATTATAATATTCATAATGTGTGTTTAATGTGTGAGTATCCCATTATAACTCCTTAATTTAAAATATAATAATATATCAGTATGTCCTATCTTTGAATAAGGTTCTAGTAAACTATGGAAAAGAGGGAGATACTTTCTGAGAATCAGGATGTTTGCGTGATCTGTGGATTCCATAAAGGAATGAGTACTTTGACTTATTCTTTTTTATAATAATAAATCTGATATAAATTTTTTATAGAAATTATCATTGGGGATTAATATACATTTTACTTTCCTTATTTTATTCAAGATAATTTCTATATAAAGATCCTATACATCTTATATTTTGGTTTCTGTATCCATAACTTTTGGATATGTGTTATATGCTAAAAAATACTTCATATGAAACATCAATGTTTCTTAATTGATTCGTATATGTTAAAATACATGGCCCTTTAATTTGGATAAACCAATTATCATGGTTAGTTTTACAATTAAATAAAAAATTCCTTTGATTTGATTATATAATAATTTATTATCCCATTAATTATCAATTAAAACAAAATCATAATGTGACTTAATTTATCATTCTATCACTTAAATCATGTGATATTACATAGTGATGCTTAATAAACTAATAAAATATTGTGTAAATTTACATTCATTTACTAATTTATACAATATCCCTCATAATTAAGGATAACACTAAAATGAGTTGTGGAAATCATACATTATCACCCAATATGGTACCTTCAATGAACTTCAGTGTTGATAATTTCCAAATCATAATTTGAAGTGGGATATATTATTAGTCCAATTATAATGTATTTTTCTAAGACTATACTTGTTATCATCATTCAATTAATCAAATAAAATATATTTCAAATCGGTATCTCAAATCAAAATCATTGATGAGTTCAAAATTTTAATTGTACTAAACAAATATATCATCACATAAATTTAATTTTATTCAACGACATTTTTTTACTTTCAACATGTAATATAAATTTATTTGGGGTAATACTTTCATCAGAGGTTCTAAAATATTGATATTGTTGTCAATATGTTCAATTGACACTTTATTTTATTAACATTATATTTAATGACAAAGAACATTAATCACATGTGTTTAACACTATTAAAATTTCTATTATTATTTCAAAAAATACAACTATGTAATTATCATAACAAAATTTTAAGGGATTGGTAATACCATCAATAATTTAAGGTCTTATAATAAAATTCTGAAATCATTTTATATGAATTTTCTCTATAAATCGCGGCATAAATTCAACTTCCTTGGTTAAAGAAACAATTACCAACGGTTTCACACTCTTCTATGAAATTTAATTCAAATTTAATATATATATATAGATACACCCAAAAGTGAAATCTGTTGTATTAAAACAAACAATAATGTCTACATTATAGTATCCAATTAACTCAAGATGGTTTATTCATTTACATGTAACCATGTCATCCTTCATTTATTTTAGATATCACAATACATTATTTACGAATCTCCAATGATATATTCTAGGACTGCCTTAGTATGTTAAAAATATAATAACTAAAATGAAAATATATACCCTTATGCTATATTTATCATACATAAAGGATTCAAAAATTGATCAATTGAGAATTCCTTCCATCTATTTCCATTAAAAATTAATTATATCACATTGATTGAGATTAAACTTATAACATTTTTAATTATAACCAGTGAGGCTGAGCATTTTTAAATTTTAAAATTCCATAAAATTTTGTTAATATAATATTTTTGATATATTCCTAATAAACCTCATGATCTTCTACAATTTTTTTTTCTAATCATATATTTTGATTCTTTATTATACAACTTTTAAAAATTAATAGAGAAATTTTTAATTATCACTCAAGAGATAAAGATTACTCCTAGAAATAAATATATCATTGATATAAAAAATAAGTAATATTTTATTTGTCGTTAAATTTTAGATATATACATAGATTAATGATGTCTTCATTAAATAAATAAGGCAATATGATAACATTGAACATGACATACCATCGTCAAGATGATTTCTTAAGTGTTAAAATCAACTTATTGAATTTATAAATCATATTTCATTTCTCTTAAATGGATAATCACATTGGACAATTCATATATAAATCCTCCTCTAAGATACCATTTGTAATGTCTATTTTTATGTCTATTTGATGTATATATAAATCATATTGAGCTACCAATACACTAATGATTTTTAAATAATCTTTCTTATAAAAAGGTTAGAAGATTTTCTATTAGTCTATTCTATTATTTTGAGTAAATCCCATAGAAAAACATTTATCGATGTAATGATTAGTGTTTCTAGAAGAGTCATCTTTGGTTTGGAAAACCCACTTACACCAAACTCTTTTATATCCATTAGGAAATTCTAAAAGGATTATCTATCTTTTGTTCCATAGAATATTACTCTCTTTTCATGGAATCAAATAATTTATTATAATTATCATGAATATTTTTTTGTGAGAATATTATAATGGAAAGTTTTCAATATAATGTAAATTAACTAGTACAGGTATAAATCCAACATATTCATTAAAGGTAAAAAGCATTTTTTTCCCTTTGGGATATTATGAACACTATTTCTTATGGTTCTTCTATTAAAACTTAATTTTGAACTTGGGATTTTTTTTATCGTTCGAGATGTTTTGTGGTGCATTAAATTTAGGAACAGCAATATGTGATGTTAAAGAAAAAGGTAATGGAACCTGAAATATAATGTAAAAATACATTATATTTTTATATAAATAATTCTCATATATTAATTATTTTGTTTTTTATAGAGTTGTACTCATTATATAAATGTTATGTATTTTTTCAATCAAAAACAGAAATGATTATTTTTAACCAAAATGGGATTTTAATGAATTATATGGTTTTATTTTCAATGTAGATTAAAAAATAAATTAATAATAATTTGAAAAAATGATCTTAATTTTGGAATTCAACATTACAAAATTATCTTATGATGAATTTTCAATATTTTTATGAAAAATTTTATTTTTCAGTGAATTGTAAAATAATGATTTGTATTGAAAACTATATTTTCTTTTGAAGTATTTATAAATTAGAATTCTCTTTTGGATTAGTTTTAAAATTTCATTTTGTAATTTTTCTTTAAGATAATATAATTATGGTTTTTAAAATGAACTTTATATTTTAATTTACTATAAAATATTTTTTTAAAGGGGAATCTTTTCCAATAACTGTTTTCGTTACATTTTTATGGTTTAATTTTAATTATAACTATCTAGCTTTAGTCTATTGAATTTTGAAAAATATATTCCAAAATTTTTCAATATGAATAATAGCTTGATATTTTTAGTTACTATACTAATGTGTGTATCATGTAAATAAATATAAAAATAAAATAATAAAGACTATAAAATAACATAAAAATATAAAATAATATTATTTTTTGAGTCTTATTTTCCATACTAATCCACGAATCGGTTAACTGGATTTATATGGTCATTTTGATGATATAATTAAAATTATAGAAGTTTGTTTTTGACAGAAGTCAGACATGTCAAACTCTTGTATTTAATAACTATAATATTTTTAACATAGATTTAAATAGAGGATATGTTCATTTAAAAATCTAATTTTAAAAGATAAATTATATTTCTTAGTCATGTAAATTTATTTTAAATTTTTAGAGAAAATATAATAAGCTTAAAAATTTATCCAACACTAACATAGTAATTATTAAATCATTGGAAAAATAAAATAAATTATCTTCAAAATATTAAAAGTAATATAATATTATATAAATAATGTGATAAAATAATTTTATGGATTAAAATGAAATTTTAGGGATATAATAATATATGTTTTTAGAATTTTATTTGTATTAATGTCACTAAAGTCAATGCAATGAATAATTCTACGAATTTCCTATAATGATATTTTAAAATAAATAATATTTTTTAAAATGATATAAAATTACTAAAGATATTGGATAAGAAAAAATCACTATCTTATGATTTATATTATAAAAAACTTACCAATTATGGGATTTTTTTCAATTAATTGTAACTATCATGACACTCGAATAGTAAAAAACCATGTTGTCATGGTAAGATTAAAAAGTGGTAATGAGGGATTTAAGCCGAACGATAACGATAAAAACATATTCAAAAAATATCTTATTTTTATTACATTATATTAGTTTGACTCATAACCACCGTATATTTTAAAAAATAATTCTTTGCTTTTTTAATTGAACATTTATTTATATAAATTTAGTATTTTTAGAAATTGCATGAGTTCTCATCCCCTCTTTTATAAAAGGGAACAACTTATTCTCATTTTTTAAAACCTCATAACCCTTTTGGTTAGGCGAGGACATGAAAAAATATAATCTTATAGGACCAACTATAATAATATATTTCTTTTTAAACATAATATCAACTTCACAGTTCTTAAGGTGTTAATCAAAAGAGACTTTTGAAAGAGGAGTTATAGTTTTTAACTAAAAGTTATAGTTTTATTCCTTCTCCCACATCCTTCAATATTTCTAATGTATTATTATATAATAGCACTAGTATATTACATATACATATATTTTTTATGATAATTAAAAAGCCTATATCCATCTTTTCTTCCATAAAAAGGGAAATGAAATCATCATCCATTTGTACGACGGAATATCATGTCACAAACCAATGCAATTTATATCCAACACCGTATCTCATGGATTATTATAATGATGGAATTAATGTTTATATTTAATATTAATAAAATATTTATCATTTATATAATATAATATATCATTTACCTTATTACCATTCCATTCACTAAAAAATGATGACGTCATTCTCGCATATGTGTGGACTGCCTCCTCTATGAAGTGATGTGATTCATTTTTCATCACCACATAAATAAAATTATATATATACAAGCTTTTTATATTATTGTAATTATGGAATGATAAAATTATATTCACCTTATTTCCACAAGGATCATCAAAAAATAGAAATTCAACTCAAGCGTACATACGACCAACTCAATCTATGATTATAACATTGTTCATTTCTCATAATAATCATTCATGATTGGTTTTAAAATTATAAAATCTATATAAATATGCTAATTATGTCATGATTATTTTTATAGATATTTTTAAATTATTTCCTCTTTGACCATAGTCAATCTAATGAAGTCATTTTTGAATTATGAAAATAATATCATCAAAATTTCCAACATAAAGTTAAATGATTAAAGAATTATATATGAAAACATGATTAGTAAAATAAAGGGAATAGTGAACATGAAAAGGTTATAAATAAAGTAACCAATTTACATGAGTTTATGATTGATGAAAATAAATAACTTACATTATGTTTCAGACTTATGTTTTGATATATTATTTTAATAATCATATTTTAATGTTCCTCTTTTAACTCATTTTATAAAAGTGAAAAGGAATTTATTTTTTTAAATATACGATAATTTTATAATTTTCCACTATCAGGATTCCTCACAAATTTTATGTTTCCTTTATAAGTTTAAATAGTTATTTTAAATGAAAATGGTATATTTATTATGCGATTATTTTTTTTTATTTTAAAAAGTTGTTTTTAAATAAAATTGTATTTTCATATTAGAAAGTGTTTAGAACAAGGTTTTAGATGAATTTTTAAGATATATATTCAATATATGGTACTTGGACATTATTTACGAAGGTTTGAGCCCCATTATAGTGCATAGTTTATCCTATTATAGCATATACGATGTGTCTTCCTAGATAGCACTCTAATACATTGGGTAATATTTATGTTCATTGGAAAATTATATTTGATGTTATCAGTATAGTAATTCCAATTTTCAATGGTCATGTAATTTTATGTAAGATAATTTCCCAAGGAACTTACACGAATTCAATATGATTTATAATTTGTTTAAATGGATAATTGTTTGATTTAAAAAGGTAAGATAATGATATTTTTAAATGGAAACGTCATTCCACTTCTAGGTAATAAGTACATTTTTAAGAAATTTATTTTCATAGATTATCATTTTTTACAATAAACTAAAGGACTTCTATTTTTTATGTCCCTTACTTATCTTTTTTTCCCATCCCACATTTTAAAAATGTTTTTTAAAATATTAAATTATGGGTAACGTAAAGGAAAATATCATGTTGAATGTAGTGATGATTTTTCATTAAATAAAATCAGGTTTCATTTTAAATGTCTTATATTATAGAAATAATTGATACTGATCACAATTTTCCACTTTCTATATATATTGTTTTTAATTCATGAGTAATGAAATAATTTTATAATAATATAAACTTAAAAAAAATCCTCAAATATAAGAGAATTAATTCTTGACCTAAAATTCATGATTGTGTATTGAATAAGACCCAATACTTATAGTTGGTATCATAGGAATGAATTAGATGATTTTTTTTAGAATAATGATAATAGAAAATACATAAATTTGTTTACCTAATGTTTATGTTAAAATGATTTTGAATTTTAAGGTTACCATGCTGCTTTGAATAAAATATGTTTTTTGAATGGTTCTCCACAGAGGAAAGATAGAGGACATAGTAGGAAGGCACCGAGATGATGATATACTTCTGAATTATAATCCTAGAATGATTGTAATTGGAATAGAGTAGTTTATTACTTTGATTAGATGATTTAGTCTATAAATGTTGGTGGTATCCATTCTAGAGATTGGCCCAATCCATTATAAATGAACATGTCATTAGTATAAAATTTTATGAGACAATATCTTCCAGTATTTAGAAGATCTTATGACCCTGTTTTAGCTAATGTACAAATCAATTTAATAGAAAATATATTTGATGTTATTGGATGTTTTGAACATTAAAAATTAACTTTTTTTGTTTATCATTTTGAAGGTTAAGTTAATTGATGGTGGTATCTCATTATAAATAAAAGAGTTAAAGTTGATCATGATGAAATATAATGGGAGATATTTAAGAATTATTTACTTTATAAATACTTCCCAATGTCTATTCGACTCCAGATAGAAACAAAATTTGTAGAATTCAGGTAACGAGATGAATATTCTATAGCAGCATATGAATACAATTTTCTGATATTGGCAAGATACATACCTATTTTTTTGGTACATTAATAAAAAATAATATATTTTATTATGAATTGAAAAATATTTAGAAAAATATTTGTCTATATGAGAATTTAAAATCTATTAGAAATATCTTCGTTGTGATGAAAATGTTTTGATGGAGTTTTCTAACACTCATGTTACTTGTGATGATAAAAGTAAGAAGTAGTTAGTATGGTGGACGATGGAGAAAGATACATCAAATTAATATGATGGTAGTAAAATAAATATCCAATATTGTGGTAAGTGTGGTAAAATTAACTTGGATAATATCTTATGAAATTAAATAAGTGTTACCAATGTGGAAATTTTGGTTAATGGGTTGTGATTTCAAGGCAGAGAATGTTAAAGAATCCAATAATAGGGTAAAATATAGCCATCAAATGGTGAGATGTTTTAGTAGAAATGTGTTGGATCATTATATTATCATGTGGTAGAAGTTTCTAAAGTTAGCTAGAAATCATCCCAACCGAAATCAGGAAAGTGTGTAAAAATATTTTTCTACTATTATAGTTGATGATTGGTTTTCAAATGAAGTGTTGATAGGTATTTTACTGGTGTATTTTGATTATTCCAATTCTCTATTGTATTCTAGGACTTCTTGTTCATTATATATTGATAAATTTTCAATAATACTGGAAATATCATAATGTGATATTATGATATAAATTTTTGTAGAAACACTAGGTGGAAATGTTAAATAAACCAAGATATATAAGAATATTCATATAATTATCAGTAGAATTGTATTTTTTGTAAATGATTTTGAACTACCCATGGTAGAGTTTGATATTCTTTTGGGTATAGATGAGTTTTTTTTATAATGAATAGATATATTATAGAGCTAAGAACGTTTTTTCAATGATTTTATACATTTGATTACATACTAAGAATATGAGAATTTTATTATAAATGGAAATGGAAGTTATCTAAACATGCTGTTGAAGAGAAAGAAACTGTAAATATTTACGATGTTCCTGTAGTGAATGAATTCTTGGATGTATTTCCAAATTATTTCCCTGATCATTTTCTTGATTTTATTCGTAATCTGGAAGTTTATTTTTCTATTAACTTTAGTACCTGACACTAAATCAACTTCAAGTCACCCTTATTTAATTTCACAAATAGAACTTTTGGAATTTAAAAATTAATTATTGGAGTTTCTAGTTAAATGATTTATTAATCCATGTACTTCCCCTTGTTGTGATCCTTTTTTTGATAAAATTAAATATGGATCCATGAGGTGTCACGATGATTTTAGTTATTTGAATAACATATTTATTAGGAACTACTAATCATTTCTTCATATCGATGTTTTTTTAATGACATATAGGGAAGCAATTATTTTTTGGTGTTTAATTAATTGTTAGGGTACCATTAGTTGAATGAGAAGGAGGCATATATTCCATATATTACATTTTAGACTAGATATATACACTATGAGTTTGTAGTTATTCCCATTGGGGTTTCTAATAACCCAGCTATAGTTAGGTATTTCCTGAATAGAATATTGGATGAATATTTGGATACATGTTTTTTGTGTGTTTATTGATGAAATATTTTGTTATTATAAATGTCATGTGGATCATGAAATACATATAAGGTTTTTTTTTCAATCATTAAATGAAAATAAAAAGTATGGAAATTTTAGTAAGTGTTATTTTCTTATTTCAATATTTTCATTCCTTAGAAATATTATTTATTTATATCAAAAAACTACAAACCCTTATATAAATAAAAATTTTAATGACTGCACAAGATCTAACATTGTCATAGAGATTCACATTTTTCTATGTTTAGTAGGTTACTACCAACGGTTTGATGAAACATTCACTCGGTTGTCTAGCCCACTAACAAAACTAAAATTAAAAGTAGTTAAATTCATCTATAAAAAATAATGTGATTGTTTTTAAGAACATAAAATTATATCAAAGAATGCATTATTTTTTTACTTTTCATAGAGAAATGGCTATTTTTCAATCAGTATTGATGCTTCATTGAAGGGACTTTGTTGAGTTTTAAAATCTTATGCTTCGTGGATACTGTAACCTCATGAGGTAAATTATCCAACACATGATATGGAATTAGTAGCTATGTTTCCTATTTTAAAATATCTGAGTCATCATTTATATAGATTCAAGTGTGAAATATATACTAATTATAAATGTTTGAAGTCTATATTCACTCATAAAGGGTTGAACATGAGACATAGAAGGTGGTTGGAAATGATTAATGATTATGAGAATATGATTCTTTATCATCCTAAGAATGAAAAAAGTACCTAATTCTTTGAGTTAGAAATAAAATACTACATTAACCATATTATTTTTGGAAAATTCTCCTTTGGCTAATTATTTGATAAATTTTTACCTAGATGTTGTGGATATTGGAAATTCCTCATATATATTCAGATTTCAATGCAGTTGAATTCTAAAGATAGAATTCAGAAATCTCATAAGGAAGATCATGGTTTCATGGAATGTGTGGGATTCATTAAAAAGGGAAATTTATCAGTATTTAATTTTGTTAAATAAGGTGTTTTGAGATTTCCTAATAGATTATGGGTGAATTATGATTCTCTAATAAAGAATGAATTTTTGAGAGAAGCTCCTAGTTCCTATTTTTCAATTAATCTAGGAAGCGCTATGATGTATAGATTCCTTCAGGAGTTTTATTGGAGGGATGGAATTAAAAGAGATATCACTGAATTTACCATGAAATGATTAACTTTTAAATAGGGTAAAGTAGAATAAAAATTACTGTAGGGGATACTTCATACCTTACCAGTACCAGAGTATAAATGAGAAAATATATCCATCGATTTCATAGTGGTATTGCTAACGAAATATCAATGTAAAAACAAGATCTGGATTATTTTTATCAATTAACTAAATATGAATATTTCATTCACATACAAGTTATTATTTTTTATATCATGTTCCTCGATTTTATCTTAAGGAGATTATTAGGATACATGGACTACCTCTCTCTATTGAATATATCCATGATCCTAAGTTCACTTTAAATTTTTTGGAATGGTTTTTGCATGTATTTGGGTACCGAAATCAATTTTAGCACAACATTTCATCCAAAATTTGATAGACCATATGAATGAACCATTCATAATTTAGAAGACCTACTTCATGCATATTTTATGGATAACATGGGATGTTGGTATTAAAGTCTTTCCGTAGATGAGTTTTCTTATAATTACAGTTTTCATTATAGTATATACATGTCACCTTACGAGGAATTATATGGAAATATATTTTGGCCTTAATCATTTTATGATAATGTAGGTGAAAGGAATTTTATTGGAACAAAGTTGGTAGAGTAAATGGATGAAAAAGTGAAGGAAATTCAGAAAAATATGAGGACAACTCAGAGTAAGAAGAAAATTAATTTAGATAGTTAGGAGAAAGATCACTCTTTATAGGTAAGTGATCATGTTTATTTTGATGTATATCCATGAGAGACATATATGCATTTTGTTAAAAATGGGGAGTTAAGTCCATAGTTCATTGGACCATATGAAGTCCTAGAGAAAATTGGAATAGTTTCGCATTGAGTGGCTTTTCCTCTGATTTTATCTTAAGAA
The DNA here is from genome assembly GCA_963277665.1 of Viscum album. Lineage (NCBI taxonomy): Eukaryota > Viridiplantae > Streptophyta > Magnoliopsida > Santalales > Viscaceae > Viscum > Viscum album. The sequence goes on along the minus strand of OY728140.1, from coordinate 52,231,193 downwards.
AACAATGTTTTTTATGTTTAGTTTTTAAGAATATTTGTACTAGATTAATCTTATGTTTTGATACCTAAATTAGATCAATTTGAAGAGAAATTTTAATATTATGAATATTCTATTCAGATTATTGATGAAATAGAGAATGTATTTGAGAATAATATAATTCACTAGGTTATGTTTTTGTTGTGATAGAATATGGTTGAAGAAAAAATATTGGAATCTTAAACTGCTATGTGGGATATGTATCCCCACCTGATTAATAAATGATTGAAATTATGAACACATTCTTCCAAAAAGGGGTGAAGGATGTAGAAAACTACTAATTTTTATATAAACCAATTTCACAGATTAATTTCTTATTTTTTATAGAGTTATATTCAATATAATAATTTATGGTAATATTTAACTCAAAATGGAAAACCGTTATTTCTAACCAAAATGGGGGTTTTCATGAATTTTATGGTTTATTTTAAATATTTATTTCCAAATTAGAAAATAATAATTTTAAAATATCTATATCATATTGTAATTCATCATGTCTAAATTATCTTAGGAAGATGTTTTTCGAATTATCTAAAGAGATAGATTTTTTAATGAATTGTGAAAAATACGAATTTTTACTAAAACCAATATTTAATTTTAATGTAATTTTAAAGAAAAATTATATTATCGATTAGTTTTGAAATTTCATTTTTAAATTTTTATTTAAAATTATCCAATTATGTGTTTTAAAATGATTTTTATATATGAATTTAGTATAAAATGTTTTTATATTTAAAAAGTAAATTTTTATGAAAAACTATTTTTCATTGTGTTTTTTCCATTTAATTTTAAAATTTAATTATAACACTTATGTTTTATAGTTTCTAAATATGGATTATATATTTCGAATCATTAGGTAAAAATTTGGTAGTTAGGAACCTTGTATTTTCTATCAATATTAATAGTATCCATAGTAAAATTTGTTAATATGATAGAGTAAATCAGGTAAATAATGTTAAAAATAATATTATAAAGACTATAAAATAACCCAAACACATTCCATAATATTATGGAGGAGTTAATTTCATCCATACTAAACAATTATTTTTTATGTCATTTTTTGGTCATTTGGATTACATTATGACCTTTATAGTATTTTATTTCAAGTAAATTCAAACTTGTCACACTATTGTTTTTAATAACTACAATATTTTTAATATGGACTCAAATAGACGAAATTTTCATTTAAAAATAATATTTTGTATGATAAATGATATTTATTCATAATGTTAATTTTTTGGTTTTATAGAAAAAATAATTATATTAAATTTTTACATAATGTTGACGAAATAATGATTAAAATAATAGAAAAATAAAATAAATGTCACTAAAATATCAAAATAAATATAATTTCAGATAGATAGTGTTATCCATGAAATTTGTAGATTTCTGAGATACATTTGGGACAAAATAAGATAATTATTTCAAATTTTACTTTTATTCATAATGTTAGTAATGTCAAAGTAATGATTAGTTATAAAAATTGACATTAATGATATTATAAAATTAATAATATTATATTAAATGATTTAAAATTTATAAAATTATTATATTCATATTAATGTCTATAATATAATATTAAAATATCAACCATGTATTTACTAACTATTTTTAAATTTATAGTAACTATAATAACTCTCAAAGAGAAAAAAACCATGTTGTCATGGTAAGATTATAAAGGTTTAATGAGGGTTTAAAACAAAAATATAAGGATAAAAACAAAATAAAAAATTATATAATTTCTATTGGATTACATTATTTCAACCCATCTACATCCCATATTTTAAATAAATCAGTTTGGAGCCTTATTTAATTGAATATTAATTTATATTAATTTGATATTTTGAAGAATTACATGGGTTCCCCTCTCTTCTATTATATAATATTTCCAATTATTCTCTTTATTCGGGAATAAAAACACATTTTTTTAGAAAATACATTAAATAAAACTTTTCAATATTAACTCCCCTCATTCTAGAGGGATTTTTTGGGAATAATAGCAACCTTAGTGTGCTTAAGGTGTTAATCAAAGAGGAATTTCCAAAAAAGATGTATAGTTTTTAATGAAATTATTTATTTTTATTCCACCACTTCCTTATAATACTCTGTAACAATTATTATATAAATTAATAATAATCTTAAATATACTAATGATTTTCAATTACATTGGAACAACCTCTATCCCTCTCCTCTTCCATCAAATGGGAAAAAATTATCTTTTGTGTCTATAGTTGACTATCACCGCAATAATTGATGTAATGTTTTCCATAAACATCTATAACTGATTGTTAATATATCATTAAACTTCTTATCTTTAAAATCATTGAAAAATGATAATGTTGTTCATGTATATGTGTGTACTACCACCTCCACGATGCTCTGTGATTCCTTTATCATCACCAAATCACAGAAATGATATATATAAATAATATTAATATGATATTTATAATATTATTATCATTATTTAATTATATAATAATACTTACTTTTTTTCTATAACAATCATTTAAAAATGGTAACGTTACCCATGTATACATAAGACCTGTCATCTCAGTGATTGTAATATAGTTCATTTTGAATAACCATATTTCATGATTTGTTTTAAAAGTATAATTTATGTATAAAAATTATAATTATTTCATTATTATTATTCTAGAGATGTTTAATTAATGATATCTTTGACCATACTTAACCAATTGAAGTAATTTTGGGATTATGACCCAAATATCATTAAAATGTCCAATATAAACTTAAATAATTAAATAATTGTATATGATATGGTAATAAGTAAAATAAAGGGAATAATTTACTAGAAAAAGGTTATAAATAATGTAAATAATTAATTAGTTTATTATTCAAAAAGATAAAAAATACATGTGATGAGTTATACATAATTATAGGAATTTCATTTTTAAATACTCTTTTAATGTTCCTCTTTCAAATATTTTTTAAAAAGTATAAATGAATATATCTTTTACATATACAACATGAATGGAATTTCCCTCCATAATGATGAATAAATTACTTGATGATTACTTTACAATTTTTCGTTGTAATTTTCAATGAAAATGGTTTCCTTATTATGCTCACAATTTTTAAATTTTAAAATGTTATTTTCAAATAAAATTGTATTTTAATATATGAATGTCTTTTTCACACGGGTTTAAAAAAATTGAAGATTTATATTAATTATATGTTCCTTGGAAATTATTTATAATGGGTTGAGAACCATTATAGCTCAAGGGAAAGCCTATTATAGCTTATATGATGGTTGTGTATAGATAGTGCTCCCATATATTAGGTAATGATTCTATTATTGGACAATTATTTTGGAATTTTTTTGTATAGTTATATCAATTTTTATGTGTTCTATAAGGGTTCTATAAGATGATGTCCTAAGTAACCTACAAGAATTTTCTATGTTTTATAAAGAGTTTTAATTGAAAATATTTTTATTTCAAAATTTATGATAATTATTATTTATATTAATAATGATTCCCTTTCTAGATAAAAAGGTATGTTTTTAATAAAAGGGTTTTCATGTGTTTTACTATTTTTCACAAGAAAAATAAAATTATTCTTTTTTATGTACCTTAATATGATTACTTTTCTCATCCCACATTTTTTAGAAAAATCATTGGTTTTAAGGATTTCCAATGGAAAGGAATATGTCAAGTTGAATTCCTTGAATATTTCTCCTAAAAAAAATCAACTTTTATTTTATAAGTTTTATATTTGTGAAAAAATTGATACTGAATGGAAGTGAAAACTTTTTAAAAATATGGGTTTTTAATTTATTTGTTATAAAATAACACTCTAAAAATATAAACATGATAAATACAAAATATTATGTGAATTTATTCTTGGCTAAAAACTCAAGATTATGTGACGTTTAAGGTTTGGTACATAAAAATAACTTCTTTAATTTCAACATTTTATGAAACCTAAATCCCTATAAATTCATTACATTCAAAAAATATATCATTTCTAGTTTCAATAATTCTCACACTATGTTTGTGGATATAAAATCCGCACAACTTTTATTTTTCATAATAACTTATAAAATATCCATATATTGTTCTGGAATCTAGTTTCCTTTCATGTATTTTGTATGCTCTTATTTTTTCCAACAACTCCAAACAGATTTATGTGTTAATCAAGGTTTCCTACAACTCTAAATTTTAAAAGGTATCTTTTGAAATGGCTTAATAGGTTCCCAATTCAATAAAATAATATACACTTTTAAAGAATACATCAATAATAATAGTATTATAGATGAATTGTTTAACATAATACTAACCACATCAATCAATGTTCTATTACAATATTTTCTCAGTCCATTGTTTCATCATGTACCCAAAAATGTGTATTGATCATAAATTTTATGACATCCTTAAATATTATTAAATGGAACATGGTTTTTAACTTTCATAATATCTCTCATAATATTCTTCACCTCGACTAAAACTTGTGATTTTATCACTTTTTATAATTTTTATTCAATTTTATTTTCAACAAATTCCAAGGATATTATTTCATGATATTTCTCAAGAAATAAATATTCATGTTAATATTGTGAATTGTGATCAATAAAGGCACTGAAATATTTTTACTTATTGGAATAATTGACATCAAAAGGTCAACATATGTTGCTACATGTACTTTGAAAATGTTGAGTTCTTTTAGAATCACATATAATTATTTTTTTCCATTAATATAATTCACATAAATACTTAGGTTAGTGAAATTAAAATATCTATGTATTTCTAACTTAATTGATCATTCCAACATTTAATTTGAAAATAATCTAAATTTTTATGATAAAAAAAGGTTGAAATATTATTTATTAAACTATATTTAGTACTAGTTTTATATTACATGGTCATATGTATTTTAACATAAAAATTATAAAGATTAAATTTATTTAATACATCACATAATCTACTATATCCAATCTAGTGAGTATACTCAAAAAATGATGACATTCATTCACATAATTAATCAAGTTTCTAACAATATGAAGTTTCAACGATAAAACAAAATTCATAGATATATTATCTATATAAAAGGTTTCATATAATTCCAAATGATATTTAGTGTCATGTAAAATCGATAATTCCTAACTACTACCTCCTGAGCATTCTTTATAATACCGATGAAAAATGATGCTGTAAGTTTCACATTTAATATACGATTAATGGAATCCTTTAATTGAATTTGAAACATGATTCTTATAATCATAATCTATCCACCATGTATTATATGAAACCTCCAATATGTTTGATTCAAAACATACACAAGATTTTTACTTAATAATAATTTCAAACAAATATATTCATTTTAAACAATCCTTCTAAAAATTTACATATTTCCTAGAAGAACATAAATTTTATTTATTTCAATTCTTTTAGTTTTTATTATATTTCTTATTAACATGTGATGACCCTTTTACCTTTCTATGATTCTTCATAGCATAATTATTAGCTCATTGATGATTCACATATTGAATGGAGTGTATTCCATGACATTCTAATATTTTTCCCTCTTAAACTTACATGATTTGAAATTCACACACAGTGCATTTATCTTTCATGATATTTTAGTTACTTTGGAATAGACCACACATATATGGTAATGAGTTTTGAAAAAATTATATAAGAAACATTTATTCCACATCCATTTTGAAAGTCATAAGTATTTGTAGAATATTTTTCATATTAGTGACATGTCGCTATATCATATGGGAACCATCAAACTTCATGGTGGTCAAGTAACTCATTAAAATCATTTAATGTGTCTTCTCATTAGTTTTATACAATGACCAGAAAAATTCGTAAATTATTTTATACTTTTAGTTTTGTGGAGACATAACTTGACATTTCGTAGGTACTCTTTCACAAGTAACGAAAACATAATCTATATGACCATTACCATGTCACATAATAGACTTTATCATCATTTCTTTGAGCATCCATAATTATAGATAGGTTCTTTACTCCACGATCCAAATAAAGATATAATTTAGTAAGGCCAAACTGAATTTTATCTCTCAAATCAAAAAAAATTATTATATTAAAGATTAGATTAGTTGATTCATGTGAGTTTCATGGCAAATGAATTCTAACTAAAATATAAATATTATAAATACTATTTCTTGGAATTATAAATAAATAAATATTTATTTACAAAATAATTTATTTTAACATAAAAGTATCACTATTATTCTACTTTGGGCGATAAACAAATACACCATCATAAGTGATAGTGGTTAAAAATTAAAAATAGCTAAAATAATAAATGCATTTTTTAAAAATATTGATTACCATTGGATATATAAATAAATAAAAAATACATATATATTTCCCATAATCATTCTCATAGATTATAAGAATATGTAAGTAATCATTATACAGTTAATATCATATAATAATGGATTTAAATTTACCCACAAATACTATGATAATATCAAATTCGTAAGTAATTGTTATATATTATATTTTCACACAATTTGGAAAAAATTTATATCCATGATTTGATCACATTGGTGACATAAAAATATAATATTTTAATATTCCAAATATATAACAACATAATATATCATATTTTTAAATGAAATTATTTTAATAAAAATAAACTAAAATCATAAGAACTCTATTAAATTTATAAACATTAGATAAATAAAAAATTATTTATTGTTTGAAACTTTAGAGACACACCTCAGTATTCCGCAAAATATTTTATCCTATGAAACATGATCAATTTATTTATTTATATAATCATGAAAATAATATTGGTAATTGTTTAAAACTTGATCCATTAAATCATACTTATCCTGAGCCATGATTTTATGATACCACTATTCTTATTTTCTATTTAGAAATTTAATAAAACTCATTCATAAAAGTTCAGGTGTCGAAATGCAGCCCTGAAATGAATAAATACTTGGAATGTTTCAAAACAGAAATGAAAATTTCAATAGTAAACCTTCCACATTTATTATTATAATAGATAATAGGAAAAAATTTCTTTTTAGAACAGAATTTATCCAAATACGAAATATTTTAAAATAAAAAATAAGAATGCATTACATACTATAGATTTAATTTTAACATTATCATTATAATTAATAAATTATACATAATTAATAATACAAAATATAGATTTATTAATGAGGATGTTATAGAATTTGTAAATTTATCTACATAAATTTAGGATTATGAAATATATACTAATCACATTATAATATTTATATAAAAGATAATAAAATAATAAGATTCAAAATATTAATCATACCATGATCTGTTGTTGTTTCCAAAATCTATCATATAAATGGATTTTTATCGTTTTAGAATTTATCTTTTCCATAGAAATTTGATTTTATTTCAACATTTCTTATGTGAATGTTTTATTCTAAGGATTGGTAAAATTTTAGGGATTAAAAAGCTATCATTGGTTGTTTTAAAATTAACCCCCAAATACCATTAATTTGACAGTATTACCTGTTCTGAACCATGCTAGAGTACCATCTAGCCCAACATCTGACTCGATCCATGGCATGGACCGAAGGGCATTTTATATCCCCACAGTATGGAAAATAGTGCTTTGGTAATAAAATATACATTAAGAATTATTTCATAAATTTGTATAATCAACTAACAAAATAGAACAACAATCCATAATTGATAATATTACAAAATAAGATACATCAATTTTCAAAATCGAGGTTTTACAAATTTAACCAATAACCAAAATACTACAATAAAAGGAAACAAAAAATCTCCCAAAACCTCTATAAAACACAAGGGTCATCTCCCTTAATCAACCACCACTAACAACTATAATAAAGGTAACACTATAAATTGGATCCACCATTATCACCACGACACATCATTCCTTTACCTGGGTCATACAAAATATTGTATGCAAACTTCATAAGGTGGATATAGGTTGTGAGTAAAATATCTATAAGATTCCACCCAAAAGAAAATATTACATGATACAACATTAATATACAAAATAATATGTACGTTTATATAAAATATTTTGAAACATTTTTAAGAAAAACCCTTCTCAAGGAAACACATTCAAGGAAACCCATTTCTTAAAAAATCATTAAAATTAAATAAACACAAGTTCAATTTAATGCTGATTGGTGGAACAACATAACATAAGAATAATGTCACAAGAGAGCACCATGGATTAATCTATAAGGTTAGATAATGCATTTGAGTCACAAAGAACCTCATACCTTTGTGAATCATGGTATAACAACCATAACACACAACACCCTCATACCTGATCCACTATAGAGGAACACATCCAAAGGTCTAGTGGTCTTCAATCATAATCATAGTATAGTTAGTGATGTAATAATTTATCCTTCAAAGTAAATATGGGCCCCACCACTTCTGAGTTAACTTGAATCAATCCACTAGAAGAATCTGAGTTTTCCATGTCTGAATAACTCACAGACTAATTCTGGTTTTCGCACATAGATAATTAGGATCCCCTCTATACTAAATTATACATTTAATATGTCACAAAAATCATCACTATCACATACTCATGACAAGAATTATAAATCCACTGAGAAATCAGCACATTCACAAATAATCACATAAAAATCACTATTTTCTATGAACAAGCAACTTTTAATTGTTACACGTACCAAAACCATTTGAAATCATATTTTCACCAATTGTAAAATAAATTAAACACATTTGGAAACATTATAAGAAAATCACATAATCAATTTAACCAGTTCAATGGGACAAGCCCCTTTCAAATCTAAACATAAACCAATTTCACTTTAAAATATGTTTTAATTCACCATTGTTTTTAGAAATATCAATTTCAACAAATTGGCACCTTTATACCCCTTCTAAATCCCATTTCACACCTTCTACACAAGGCATAAAACACTTTGAAGAAACACCACAATAATGCATACAAAAAACACAACCATTATCCTTTAGAAAATAAACATTCATCATTATGAATTCCAAACACATCCAAAATATATTTCTCTCCACAAAATAAATTCATAGAACACATTTACAGATCCAAAAAACAATATCAAAAGCATCTAAAAATATTTGTGCATAGAACCACCTACCTCACACTCATAACTTTAGAAAATTGGTGTGAGGCCACAATAACACCACCAAAAGACCTAATAAATGAAATATTGAACATAAGAAATATAGATCTCAATCACAAAGATAAGAAAAAACCCTTATTAGGTTATACAACCCACTAGAAATTAGGAATTCATGAATTGATAGAGTGAAATCCTAAAGATATGGAGTAGTCCAGAGAGAAACCACTTAATTGATGATTCCTTAATGAATATATACTAAAACCACCAGATAAAGGGAGCTCAAGGGGTCCATGAAACTTGGGAGGGAGATCCAATGGATGAATATAATGAATGTGGAAGATTGGTGGTGTATTTGGGTTAAATTGTGAGAGGAAATAGGGGAAATTTTATTATTTGTAATGAACTAGATCAGTTACACGGTTTTCCCATACAGTTTCCGAAACCATGTAACAACAATGAATCACTCACTGGCCAAGAGGAACATGCCACATGATTATGCGACATGGTTTTCAAACCAAGTGATATCCATGTGATTAGCTAATGTCCAAAATGTCACTTGTCTGCATAGTTTCCTAGGCTAGGCCACACAATTTGACAAATTTTGTTCCAAATATGTTCCACCTTTTGTCAAGACAAAATATATAATTTATCTTTGAAAACAAATATAGAAAATGATAACTAACTAACTGAAAAATTTAAATAATGGAATGTTCCAGAAAATCAAGGATGTGACAATTATCCCTACCATAAAAACTTTACACCCCCAAAAAGTCACTCCAATGTTTGATCTGAAAGAAACCTGATACTCCTACATACCTCAAGGAAATTACTAGAAAACATAAAAATGAAGAGAAAGAAAGAAAAAAAATGAATTGAAATAGAGATTCACAAGATTAAACTTAGGAGTCTAGAACGGACTCCCCATTATATGCCTTTTTACTTCTAAAAGCTACAACACCTCTAGTTGATCGATAAAAAGAAAATGAATTATCAAAAATGAATAATATAACCTCTAAAGCCATGAATAATTCAAAAATTACAAAATGAAACACATATATTTTTTTGAGACAAACCAACAAACCCAAACAACTTGTCAAAGAGCTCTATAAAAACAGAACCACACTTTTACAATTCTTGATTCAAATAATGTTATTGGACGCAATCCCAAATCCCCAAGTTTTCTTATAAGGGAAACAAAAATCCATAATATCAAAAAAAGACTTCTCAATGACAATATAAACTAAAAATTAGACATATTATCAAAACAGGATGCCTGAAAAGACTCTCCACAATAAAAATTTAGCTAATACTAACCCACACTAGAAGTAATGACAACGAGAAACAGGGTGGGTATTCCAACTATTTTAAATAACACTAGGTTTAGGCTAACAGAAATAGACCAATATTTGGAAACCTAGAACAGTCCAAACTCCCTCCATAAGGGTCCTGATGAATGAAATTCCAATCCAAACAGAAATCACTTCACAATTTACCATCCATGTAGGATGGGACCATATATAGATAATCAAATACCAAAATGGAAATCGATTCACATTGATGACCACATGAGGATAGCGAAATGAAAAATTAAATCTATAAAGGCACAACCACTACAATTACATGAAGATAAAACAACCATTATTTTTTCGTCAAATAGGAACTTACAATACCAAGGAAAAACATTGCAAGAACCCTTAAACTTCCCACACCTAAATAGTAGAGAACATAGCTACTTCAAGGTTCTCCGCAACCTTAGTGGTTTATTGAATATGTGAAAAGTCTTTATCTAGGTCCTATGGATAGAGACCTGATGTCTTGAAGTATATATTTTCCAATAGATAGGATATGATAGTCCCAAGTTAGAAGTCATTCTTTTGGTTTCATGAGTGACCACAACGCACTATAGGAAGAATAAAAAGTTCAAAATTCCCCATGGGACTCACTTTGCTCCAACATGGCACTTTCACTATGACAAAGACATTAAATATCCACACGTATCATCCACTATTATACTAACAATAAATATAAAGAACAAAGAACACATGGAACATACCTACATTTATAATAGGGAAATTATAAATTTCCAAAATAAAAGCATGCTTCCATTAGGACAGAAGTTCCGAAATGATTATAAAACATATAATTTTTCATTTTAAAGAAAGCATTAAACTAAAAAACACAACCCAACACAACCATTACAATCAAATAATCACTACATGTAATGGGACTTTAAAACAAGCCCAAAATAGCATAATACTCCTGCAAATGATAATGATTGTTTTTCAAGAGGAAGACCTTTCTCCATGATACTTCATGGAACACCTGGATAGAACCATTTCAAGTAACCTAGGCTTCCATAGGCATGATTGGTAATCAAAGTCTCAAAACATGATAGATTTTTATGATTTAGATTTCTGCACTGATGATACACTATGATCCTTCGCTTAGAATAGTGACCCATTATTTCTTAGGGTTCAGATCACATATTCTTTTGTGTTTTCTCTTCACGACTTTAAATTTATTTATTGGGGAAAAACCATGTCTTCATCAAAGCCTTTTGATTCCTATGAAAGGGTTACCCATTATTACCTAGCATATTCATTATTACTAAAAGTGTTCTTAGCCGCCTCATCAATAAGAGCATTGTACAGGGTAAAATTCATCCTTTTCAGTGTAGAATGAGCTCTTATTGCATCTACCATATTATATTTTCACATGATGATATAATCTTTATGAATGATGGTAAGAGATCAGTATGTGGTATTAACAAAATTATTGATTATTAGAATACATTGAGTGGTCATTTTTTAAATTGTGGCAAAAGTAACTTCTATATTTCCAAAAGGGTCTCGGACAGACGAGTGAGCTATCAATGTTTTAGCTTGGACAATCATATAAGGGGGTTCCTAATAGAGTTCCTAGGTGATCACATATCCTAGATAAGGATACAAATTCTTCATTTCAACCACATCACTAGAAGTATCAAGAGCCAAGTTTTGAACTGGAAATATCAATATCCTTCTTTGGGTGGGAGAATTTCTATTGTTAATAGTGTGTTATCCTCCATTCTGTTCTATTCTCTCTCTACAATCAAGGTTCTGAAATAGGTTATGTCCCACATAGACAAAATCAAAGCATCTTTCATTTGGGATTTCCCTATGGATAGTAAGTATCACTGCTCTTCATGGGTAAGGATGGCCAGGTCTTTGGGGGGAGGGGTGGGTCATCAAAAGTAGGAAAAGTTGGAATGAGAGATTATAGAGAAGCATACCCACTAAGATATCATTTTTTATGGTAAGGATATGGATGAGATGAGTACGAAAAGGGTGGGGGATCTTTTTTTTTTGTCATTGTTTCACTCACATATCTAATATCTATAGAACCACGCTGGATGGATAGTAGGGAGGGGTTTCATCTCATTCTGGCACTATGACTGTGTGGTCTCTAAAATCAAATTTCCTGGGTTACCTAGTCATGATATTAAATTAAATAAATAAATCATGAAACCATGAGTTATCAATCCTATTATTGACTTGAAAAAGTGAGATAGTTTTAATCTTATTGATATGAATACAGAACTGGAAAAATCTATTTCAATAAGAACCTCCACAAGATTATTTTCTACAAAGGATTATCGCATGACGATAAATGTCATATGGAATGAGGAAACATTGGGGGAAATAATTTGGTGTAATGTGTTCCTGATTAAATACAATTATCTTTCTTGGAGAATAAAAAATCATTCTTTTCTACAGATGATAATATTAAACATATAGGCTTCAAGCTGGTCTCTAGTTTCTCATGTTGCAAGAATGATCAAGAAGAGACTTCAAACAACCTATTCTCTAAAAATTATTGGGCACAAATGGTGTAGTGATCCTTTTTTCATTTTATAGTTTTTTCTCTCTAGATTTATTAGGCCTCAATTTCATTGAGAACATGTTCCATGGTGCAGGCTATGCATGTTTGGAGAGGAAGCCTAGAGCCATGGTTATGTCTACAGGGTGATGGTATATTTTCCAGGGTTGAAACACTGCGCACATTCAAGTGGATACGTTCATGGGGAATACTCTAGGTATACATATCTGCAACCTTTTGGTGGACATGAATAGGATCTTCATGAATTGGGAACTATCCCCCACCCTCATACTGCTTCCAGTTTGAAAATATATTCGATTTACCCATCCTAATGGCTCAAAAGAAGTTATGTTTGATGGGATCTCCATCCCTATGGAAAAAAACTCAACACCGATAGCTCGTGTAGCATGGGAACCATAAATGGAGGAGGTGATTTCCATGAAAGCATGGGTTTAGTTATCTTGGGTTTTAATACATACTTTGGATATAAATATTCTCTCTAGATAGAATCTATAGCTTTTGAAACAAGTATCTCTCTATGTAGTCATATGGATATTATCTTGGAAACAGAGGAAATTGAATCCTCAACTCTATGATTATATTCTTAGGTTAGGTATCACCCCTTGTTATATATCTTATATTATTAAGAGGTGAAGAGGATATATCATAAATGAAATGAATGTAATATATACTTAGGAAGAGAGCGTAATAAGGTGATAGGTTATCTTTCCCCTATAATGGCACAAGGGACTACCATATCTTGCTCTTGATGCTCAGATCCCCCCTGAGGGAAAAAACATAATGAGAGAGAACAATCTCAGGATTCACCACTTTTATCCCCATTATTCATTGGATTATTGGATCTTTTTTCCCTTATTTTCTTGTTTTCTTGTAATTTAGATTAAATTAAATAAAATAGATGACTATTATGATAGAATATGTTTAATCCAAGAGGATTCATCGAGGATCAAATTAGCTAAAAGGAATTACCCTTCTCTATTTAATTATCGATCAATGAGTTTCTCTAAAACCTTATAGTGGATCTACATCCTCCAATTCCGTAAAGTTTCCAATTGGGAAGATAGGGAGAAGGAATTCCGGTAGAAATATTTCTGTACCTCTACTATTTCCCAAGTATGGAAAGAGATTTAGGCAATAATGAATGCTAGTAGAGAATCCATATAAGTGTTCTGGGAATGATTCATGTAGCTCCCAACCTCATTCCCTCATCAGACATTGGTATACAATAATTTTTTAGTATTCATATACCATGAATTAATTTAAAATGAATTGATCCATAATGATTCTTTTTATAGATTTAAATTTATAGGTAAGTCACCTTTTGAATTCAAATAACTAATAGAGTTGATCTATCTAAATTCCAATGAATTTTGTATAAGAATTACCACAAGAGGATTGTACGTGGAAAAAAGTATGAATTCACCTTTACATGAAAATAAAATTAAATAATTTAACTCTATTGGGAGATAGTAATCTATAAACAAGATTAATGAAATAATGAATAATACACCTCCTTGGGTCTACTAACTCTTTCACTCCTTGGACTACTACACCAATAGTTACTCTAAAGTGTATGAAATCTATGATTTAATGTAACAAAGACCACATCAAAAACAACTAGAAAGAAATATTGGATTTAATGAATATTATAACAAACAATTTTGGGCTAGGAACCAAAAACATCAATGACAACCATTCCAATAAGTATTTTAACCATCTTTCCAATCACTACCCATTGAATGGAGCAGGTCTCATCCTTCAGAATTTTAACAACATAGACTTACTCAAGAACCTTTCACGAGGGTCTTTCTAAAACAACTTATGTGGTTTCATAATACTCAAAACATTACTCTCAACACTAATATAGTTATTATGATAACGTATCCAGGTCATGTATTCCATCAATGACTTGCAAAATTTGGTTTTCGGTTAAATTCTCACTTAGTTAATTCGTAACCCTTAAGAGAATGTTTGTTCTATAAAATTAAAGAGTGGAAAGAAGATTGAAAAAAATTTAATAGTCATCATCTCAAGTTGAACTTTGATGTGTACAACCCACATGAAATGAAAAATATTTTACCAGTAAGTAACCTTATGTAGAGTCACTAAGGGAGACACCCCCAGAGAAGAAGTAATGTTTAAAATCAATGACGAAATACTGACATCTGCCCCAAATTCTCTTCCTTACAATAATAAAAGCACCCAGGAAATCAATTTAAGAGACATGAAAATAATATATCTTGGATACATTCAACATAGTGGAGATCAATATCAACATATTGGTAGTTATCTATCAAAACCCAATGTATGTAAATTTTTAAAAAGACATGTATGTCCGGTATAAAAGGTTAAAATTACATGAAAAGGTAAATTTACTTTGAAACATGTCTGCCCATATTACCCCATATATACCTAAAAAATTCCAAGACCCGTGTACAATGAAAATCCCTTTAACTATAGGTGAATTCACTTTTTCCATTGCACTGGGTGATTTGGGATCATCAATGAATGTATTTTCTGACATTATTTACTCATCACTATTGATAAGTGAGGTTAAACCCACTCTATTGGTTTTAATACTTGATATCTAAACTACCACCTGTCCATTTATAGTATTAGAGGATATTCTAGTAAGTGTACATGGATTTTTGTTCCCTACTTATGTTTATATTTTGAACATGGGGGAAGAGAGAGATAAAGTTCACTCCCCTATCATATTAGGTAAGACATTTCTCAAGACTACTAAAACTATAATTAATTCTAGTGAAAGATATATTTAATTGAATTTTTAAGGACTTATATTTAATTCCAACATTCATGATTCAATGAAATACCCAATGAGGAGAAAATTGAGTTTACATTGAACCATTTTTGTCCTTACCAGTGGTTCAGTAGATGAAATTGAAATGTTTGAAATAATTTTTCAATTAGGAGAAGCTGTAGAAATACTGGATTTTATGAAGAATCTATGTTTGAAATAAAACTCGATTTGGAAATTGTTTTATGTGGTGACTAGTTTGATGACAAGGACAAAAACACAATATCATGTTCTTTTGGTATATTATAATACTAAATGATGACATTTAGTATATGAAATTTCCTAGGGAAAATTCAGTAGTCTATGATAGTCATATTTTTAGATTTGATTTGGAATTTCATAGAGGTATTCCATTATTATTTTTTATGAATTGAACATATTTTGAACCCTATCTTTAGAGTATATAATTTAAAAAAAATGCATCTAGAAAAACCAGGTTTTATTCTTTGAAAAATTCCATTTTATGGTAGATAAAAAACAATGCGTTAGGTGATATAATTTGTAAGGAAGAGATTGAATCACACTAGGGAAAAAATTTATTTGATATGTATCCAACTTTACCCCATCATTATTAGATATAACTGATCATTTTTAGGAAATACTATATTTTTTAGAATATTTATTATGGACTTTAGAATGATTTATTTTCCATTAACACACCATCTTATCAACATAATGTCTATAAATTTTCTTATTAATATAGGATATATTTTGAAAATCATAAGGATATCCAAACTGCATCCCCCAAAATCTACCAACCTGACTACAAATCACCCCTTTGAGATAGTGTGTTATGCCTTCAACAATGTCATCAGAGATGTTCTGTCCAGATAGTTGATGTAGTTATGAAAAGGATAAAATATATTTCTAAAAAACTAAATCCACCGAAAAAAATTATTGAAAAACTAAAAATGTTTTTTTTGTTAATTTGAATTACCTAAAAAAATTTCAATGTTATCTATTAGAAGTAAAGTAACTGTTTATTTTGATCGTGCCACAATAAAGTATTTGATCAATAATCCTAATGCAAATACAAGGCTTGTGATACAAATGTTTCCTTCAAATAAAATAAATATGTAAAGGAAAATAATATCGACGCATATCTAGTTATGGGTCACAAGATTAGACTAAGCCACATCACTGAGGTAGAACTGCCCATTGAGACAAACTTCAATGATCCCTTCCATGTTGAGAAACTATACAAAGCCACCCAAGTTACATGGTACACTTATTCTGTCAAAGCTGCCAATTATTTACTAAGAATAAAATTTATTAATTAAAATATTAGTCAATGTATTATGTCTGTTAGGATCATTAATAATAAAAGAACTGAAATGGACAAGTAATTAGAAGGAGTATCCCTAAGGATGAAATCAAATATGTGCCTACATTGGGTCATAAACATGAACATGGAAGATAGATTAGCCCTCAAAGAACTACTAGGAATGGGTTATATTATATTTTATTTTGACACTCAATTTTCAAATATTTCAATAAATATTATAAAGAATGACCAAAGATTCAAGTTACTAGTGAAGTTTCCAAAAGATATGAAATTACCCAATTTTTTTAAATTATTTAATATATAAAGATAATATTTTATGGTTCAAATTACAATTTATTTTGGTTTATTATACATATTATTAATAGAGTACTACATTTTAAAATGGATTAAAGAAAAATAAAATAAATCTAAGTCTATCATTGAATTTATAAGACAAAACGGTTTTTATAGAATTAGAGTACCCAATGAAATAATAAGTGACTATGGAACACACATTTTCAATATGATCTTGGAATACCTAATAAATAAATAAGGGGTGTACACAAGAACTAAACTATATACCCCCAGAGAAAAATGGTTATGTAGAGTTGTCCAACTAAGAGATTAAGCGGACTATAGAGAATGAAGAACAACCTAATAGAAAGGACCTGAGTTAGAAGTATGATGATGAATTATGGGAATACATAACTATATATAAGACCACCTAGTGATATCCTTATAGATTATTGTTTATGAAAAAAATTCACTTACCTATTGAGACACAACACAAGGCTTATTTAGCAGAGAAGAATGTAAATATATAATTTGGAAACACTGGAGAGAAGAGACAGCTACAAATGATAGAAACTAAGGAGTTGAGTAAAGAGGTATAAAATAACATCCTACTATATAAAAAGAGGTATAGATCCGTCCTTGGTAAGATTGTCTAAAAAATTGTAGAATTTTAAGATAATGTGTTGCTATAATATTTAATAATGAATACCATGTTTTGTAAACTTTTTCCAAGTAGACCTTGCCGTATATCTTAACTAACACATTTCCATTTAGTGAAGTTGTGATTAAAGGTTCAAAATCACAATACCCACTCAAAGTGAATGGAAAGGTGGTGGAATAATATTATGATGGATTTTAGAAAAAACTAATGGAGGAGTCCATGATCCTCCAAATTGCTATTAAATAAAGCACTAACAAGTTACATCCTTCCCTCATATTGATCTGGATACTCACTATTTAAAAAAAAATCATTTAAAAAATCATGCTTGGGATGATTTAAATTTTCTCTAAGATAGTAATGGAGGATTGGATAATTTAAATAAATATTTAAATACATTTACTACTTTTTATTAGTTGCTTCTAGGTGACTATATCTTTGAAGAAAATTTATTAAAATATTGATTAAAGTATTTTTGGTATTTCTACACAGTTTCAATATTTATTTGTATTTATATTTTTTGTAGTGAGTTTAGACTTGATAAACATGTGTTGAATTATATCCATCCTAGGAAAAATAAAATCTTTGAATAAAATTAGTTCATTGGTTCAGAAACCATGAAATTTAAATGATTTCAGAGTGTTTTTTCAACTATTCTCATGAAAATTTGGTTTTATAATGTAGAAAATTATTGTGAGTGAAAATATATTTAGGGAATTGAAATTTTAACTTGAGGATAATTTTATGTTTGAACTCAAAAAAAGAGACCTAACCATTGTGAAAAAAACAGCCCTGATGACAACTCCAAATAAATTATTGCATATCATTTTAAACTAGTGTAAAATGGTGCTTGAGACATTAAGAACAATTCCTGTGAGTAATAAATTCCATTTTTATATTAAATATGTGAAGTTGAAATATATGGATGGGATAATTTTAATAAGTGGCATGTTATGAAAAATGATTTCATTTAGGTCGGAGGAATATAGAACCCAGATGAAAAAGGAAGTGATTGTAATATAAAAATTTCATTTGAATTTTATCAATGAAGTAGAAATTTGAACCAATGTTTAAGGAAAAAATGTGAAAGGGATAAATGGAAGTGAAACTTATTAAAAATTTAATTCAACTTAAATCTATCTTTTTCACTACTAGAAATAGAACATGTGAATGAAATAAAGTGAGATAGTGAGTTAAAATCATAAAGGTTGAAAGATAATTCAAATGATGGATGAATATGTGATTTTCATTTTCTTAGGAATGTTTACATAAATATAGGCAGGACAATATCTTTTAGAAAATGCAATTCAATCTATTTCTAGAGAGTGAATTAGATTATGTATAGGGGAGTCCTGGGAGGATATATTTCCCAATTTTTTATTGCATTTGAATAATGTTAACCAATTTGGATTGATAGATCATATGTATTTTTAATTTTTTTATCTTTTTTATAATTTGGAATTAAATTATTTAATGGGTCAAATATGGATTTCTGACTAATTTTAGTAATTTTGAATTAATGGAAATTCATGAATTGGTTCATTGATTTTTTTTGGAATTAAATTGTGTGTATGATTATTTCCTATGTTTTATTGATGCCTATTTTTTATCTAATCATCTTAGTATTTAATGAATAAATTGACATTGGATAAAAAATATGAATTTTAAATCATGAAACATCAATATGGAGTTAAATGTTTAAATCTTAAATATTATATGTTTCAAAAAATTTTATTTTTCTCGAAATACATTTATTGTTTCAATAGTTTTTTTAATATATTTCTAATTAAATTTAAATTCTATTTTTTAATATTTTAAAAAAATCTCAATCACCAAATAATAAAAAATTTAATTCTAACAATTCTTTGTTAGATAGAATTAAAAATGGGTGAGGCCATGCATTCCTTTCATTGAGTTGATCTACTGACTACCCAAAATTGAGCAGACCTACAACATGAATAAGGTGTTGCGCAGTAATTTATTAAAATAATTGTTTATAAAATGAAGGGTATCAAGAGACTATGAGAGGAAATGATGTATGGAATTTTTTTAACTCAACTGACCATGCCTGTTTCCAGGATACTATAACATGTGAAAGCTATTATTCCTAATAATCTCATGTTTATGTGAGGAAATTACTGGAATAACACCCCCAAAACAATAGTGACCATAAGATCACCCAACCTGCAACATGAGGACATGAAATTAACAGTGGGAATCCATCTCCACATGTTTGATCCACTTATATTTTCAGACATTGTTCATCCATAGAAACAATCAACCACTCATCCTCTTACAAATCTGTTATGAGAGTGGAGTTTTAAGTAATGTTATAGATGTTGGTTTTATGCTGGTGTACGCATAAATGATTGGGTAGGTAGTAGTGTATGTAACTTACAGGGGTTGGTTTGTCTTTTCCTGTTAGATTTTTAGAGGGAGGTTCTTATTTTATTGAGGTTTTTAGCTACCTTGGTAGGCCTATAATTATAGTGTTCCAATGTGTAAGGAGGTGGAATCATTCTGGTAATGTTTTGGGAGTAGGAATGCCAGTGGTCTCCTCTTACGGGTTTCTCCTATTTCATAACTGATCATTTCTTTCTCCTACTATTGTAACTGTTCTACCAGTTCTCTTCCGCAACTTCTTAATATTATAATTGCCGATTATAATTCTTGCAACCTCTCTTGATAATATTTGTTCTAACATTTTGGCGACTCCTCTGGGGAGTGTTGTGAAAAAGATACAATTAATTTATTGTGAATTCTTTGTTGGAGAAACAAAATCAGAGGCATAGAAGACCTACTTTTGGTGTTTCAAGGGGAAAACAAAGAGTTCAATTTTCCTTTTTTGCACAAGAAAGAAGAGGATGAAGAAGAAGAAGAATGACAAAATGACAACGCATCAGTTCAAAGAGGATCACTACTACATCACATCTCCATCTACGAAATGTTGTATCGAATATTAACCTTCCACTAGTTCACATCGCATTTAAGGAGATATAAGAACCAATCACATCAGAGAAAGATGTGTCATCAGGTATGCACGCGTACTGAGGAGCCAAAATATGCTGAAATGTAAAGGAGATAGAAATCATGTGTGAGGGAGGATGATCAGAGTTTTATGGAGAAAGATGATGACATGAACTACGTATGCTTCTGGTGACACAATCGCAGTCGGTTGTGATCGACATAGGGAATACTCACGTGCAGAATTGACTGTAAATTTGAGCTGCAGAACAGGGGGGATGCAAGAACTATCCGAAACAGTTGAAGGCGAAAAGAAAATACATCATTACAGGATACACATACTATTTGGGAGTGATCACAGCAGATGTGATTTAGTGAGTAGCGAGAAAGGATGTGTGCAACTGGGATAATTTGTTGTCGTGGTATGTATCTAAAGTAAGAGCTGTTTATGGAAAAGCTTAATTTCAACTAGGAAACAGAGAGGCATGAATCATAAGATAAGATTCTGGCATATATGAGTTGCTTTAGAGGATTTCCATTGTGTTTATAAATAAAAAAAATGAAATAAAAAAATTCCGGTGTGCATGAAATCACTTTTTACTACGATATGGGATCGCGAGGAAGACATGGTCTTTCATTTGTTTAGTTGAGTTGGGGCACCAAATTGAAACAACAGTCATGCTGTTAGAATTTGTGGGAGAGGATCTGTATGATTGGATCATTAATGAATAATGGTTTTTCAAATGTTGTCGGAGGAAAGATGACATGAATTAGCACTAGAAGAAACTTTTCATGGTTTGAACCACTCTATATTGGTTTTTATTTTGGAATAGAGATACACCAATCATTTCATGGGAAATGTTAAAATAATCTCTAATAGAAAATTATGGAAATCTAATAGAGAGGGTACCATTGCAAAAACATAATTCTTTAGAGGAGCAATTTTGTATCTACTCTGGGATGGAAGAGAAAGTTAATTGATAACCTACGTACTATTGTGGAAAATCATGACAATTATATAGAGGAGAAGGTCACAGGTTCTGGTATTTCTAGAGGATCAACCTCATTTTTTTAGCAATGTTGAAAATAGAAATATAGAGGATGAAAATGGACAAGGTGAGTTCAAAAGAGCTCCTGTGTAAACTTCAAATATGAGCATGGGGGTAGGGAACCCAATGACCGCTTGCTTGACGTGTGGTAACTCTCCACATGATGATTCCAGTGATACATTTAATAGAACATTTGATCAAGATAATGGTGATTGTACAAGGGATGAAGTACCAAACATTGATGAATATGAAGCCACATAGAAAGAGAAAGATCTATTGCTTATAAATATGGATTAGTCTAAAGATGATCATAAAGAGTATGTTTCTTCCATAATGTATAATAAGGAGATGGCCTTTGCAGAACTCAAGGATGAGAAGCTAACAGTGAATTCATTTTAGTATCCTACATCTAACTTTTTGAAAGGTGCTAAACATAAGGCTTGGGCGGTAGCTGAAAGTGTTGTGGATAACATAATAGCTTTGAAGGGTGAGTTGGATGGCATCAAGGGTGACATGGAAACTTCCAAAGGAACTGCACATTTGATGTTGAGTCCTCCACCTAAGATGCAGTGCACAAACCAGCTATAATCTCCAATGTATGGGGAACTACCTTGATTTTAGTCTATGATTCAGGATTCACGCCAGCGAATGCAGCTTCTTTTCTAGAGGAAATGGCTACAAAAATGCATGCACGAGATACCCATAGTCATATTTCTGTTCCTGAACTCCACATTGATCTAGTTGGATGAATATTGGATGATCTAGAATTTTTTATGCCGAATGTTGATAGGATTCATGGCTACTAGCAAATTGTGCAGGGTTTTTCACGTTGAGGATCAATTAGACTAGTTAGGAGGTATACCCTTATGTGCATTATAGCTAAAGACATATGAGATTTTGGCCAAATTATTTTCCTTCTTGGAATTACAGTTTCCACTACACCTGTATTTGAACAGAATTTTTCCCAAATGTCGATCTTGGAGATATTTGGGGCATTTCGTTCTATTTATGAAGATTTATTAGCAACTTTATTCTGTCTAAGATGCAACTTGGTTTGTTTTAATGTTAATTATTATGGGGAACAAGAACACGCATTTGTAGAGCTTGTAGATGAAGCGAATATAAAGAATTTGGATAAGTGTAAGCAGTTGGACAATATATCATTAAAAATTGGGAACTCAAATATGAAAACACATGGGATGCGAAGGTATGTATTTCATTGCTTTCTGCTTGCAATTCATACTAGTTTTTATGTTTGTTAGGATGTTTTAACTATTAATCATCCAATGCTGCTTTGATAAACTAAAATTAAAGAGGACACGTTGGCTGGAATATGTGTTAGGTAGGAGACTTGTTGTGCTGCAGCAAAACAAAATCTCATCGGTATTATTGTTAGGGACCTAATTGATGATAAATAGGATAAATAATCTCCACAATGTTAGGGATTTCATCATGTTCATGAATTAAGGGAAGGCCAATTTATTTTACAACTTCGGCCACCGCAAAAACCTCTACCTAGGGGTTGATCACCAATGACTGTGCTGGAAAGTCCACCTTAGGGACAAGAAGGCTTTTAATAGGGGGTTAATTTAGAGGAGAATGGAGTATAAATAAGTTTGTAGTAGTTGGTTTTATGATGGTGTATTCCTAAATGATTAGGTTTGTAGTAGATTATGTAACTACAAGGGGTAGGTTTGTCTTTTCCTGTTAGTATGTTAGAGGGCGGTTGTTATTTTGTTGAGGTTGTTAGCTGGTTAGGTGGGCATATAAGTAGAGGGGGGACAATGTGTGAGGAGGGGGAATCATTATGGTATCTTCTTGAGAGAATGATGGTCAGTGGTCTTAGATGGGCTCAAGGGATAGTGGTATTCCTCTATGGGTTTCTTCTTTATCTTCCACTATCTTTTCTTTCTCCAACCATTGTAACTGTTCTAATGGTTCTGTTAAGAAGATTCATAGAAATGTAATATCCTATTGTAATTCATGATATATCCCTTTATAATATTTGTTCTATTAATATCACTACATCAAGTATCCCTCATGGAAAAATTTGGGAGCCACTAGCACCAGCACACATCATTATTGGGAAAGAACCTACTGCAGGATAATTTTATTCAAATCAAATCATATGATACCATTGAAAAAAAATCCATCAAAGCACAAATTGAGCTTATTGTATGAAAATATTGAATCTTTTTTGACCAATACAAATCAGTAAAAAACACATTATATAACCAAATAACATGAAAATCAATTGAGAAATAAGATGAAAAGATGATATTCATTGAATAAGATGAAATTACTATTGAGAACTGAATCCAATTAAATTAATGTCAATCCATAGCTTAACCATTGAAGATTAATGAGGCTTGTCTTGGGAGAAACTCACATTCATCATATGGATACTGTTGTTTGTGGGTTTTCCCCCTTTTATGTTGAATGTTGATCTATGTAGATAGTAGGGATTCATCACTCTCTATCACTATGGTTATAATATTCTTGAAGGGTGTACACTCTGTGCTTGAATAAGAATCTTAGTGAAATAAATTTACACTAGTGAGCATTAGTTCTATTATGCATCAAGTCTTGATGTTACCTATTTATTGATTGATCATGTCTAAGACAAAAATACATTTGTTGAAGCTTAACTGTAGAATCGAATACAGAAAAAACTTGTTTCCTTTCAAAGACAAGCCACCAAGAGTAGGCTCGTTCCAATAATTAACAAGGACTCATCAGAGACCACTTATGTAACATTGAATCCCATGTATAGGATGAGGCCTATTCTCACCATTATAGACTCATGTGTAGTGATTACCACACCTAGTATTTAAATCCATCTTCAAATCATTCCTATATTGTAAACCATAGTTCTTATAGTCCAATCCTTAGTATCTCATGATTACCACTACACCATAACACAGTGTCAAATTTCAACACTGATGATTCCAAAACATGTATGGGGATTTATTATAGGAGAGTAAATTTATTAAAAGATTATTCATATGATAATAACATGGAGAAATTCTAACCCTTAAGATTCACATATAGAAAAATCAAAGTGGATTGAATTATTACACTGAATTCAAATAAATTGTCTCTGATTTATGATATGATGATGGGGAAGAGTCTAAGTGAATTAGGTGGGATGTGAAGCTATTGCATGAAATTCATCATAGTTTTTCTATTTAAAGAACAACTACCCACTATAGAAGATGTTTCTTTTGTGTTTACTAGATCAAGAGAAGAGTTGTTAATGTTTCGTTACATTCTTTTCATTTTTTCTACCAACGATGGCACACGTAGCAATTAGTTACTGAGCTGAGGAGATAATCCTTAACCACGTTTGGAATTGAATATTTTAATTAAATAGTTCTTTTTTTCATCTCCTTATATTTATTTTAATTTTTTTTTATGACTAGGACATTTCCATTTTTCTATGAAAATTAAATTCATCTACTCAATTTCATTGGATTTCACACAAAGGCCACTAAGGTTGACTGCACTCTTGTGATAATGAGTAGTTGGATGATCCAAGGGTGATCAGAATTTTCTAGTCACTATGTCTAATGATATTATAGTATAAATATATTATTTCATCCCTCTTATTAAACTAAAATAACCAGGTGAAAGTAATCAAGTGAGGTTTGACATGGTTAGTTAGAAAATGTGACTGTAAGAATAAAATCATGATTTGATAGGAAGTGAGGGGATATCCAAGTTTATATAACTTATTTTAAAATTTACATAATAACCATCCAATTCAACCATAGTTTTCACACTCTAAACCCATCGAACAAGATAATAACACAAAAAAACACTCTCCTCTATTGAAAAAACTGGAGTCCCAGAATTGATGCAATATATCTACGTTCAAAATATTTTTTTTTGAGGTAATTGTGACATGCCACTCTTCTGTCACCACACTACAATATTTAATTATTTGAATATTCTTAATACCATGTAATAATGAATATCATTAATGGTATTAGATATCATTTAACAAACTCTTCTATAATGATTATCATATTCAATTTGACTAATGAAATATCATATGAAGATGTTTATATGGTTTTGTATTGTCTTACTCCAACATGATCATGATACCAAGGAACAAAATACCATGGACTCAAGTATACTCCCTAATAACAAAATGTTGGACACTTGGGATGAGGTTCTAAATATATATTTTGTGAAGATATTTAACCTATAGTGTTCCATAAAATAATAATTATAAAATTCAATATTACAAATATAAATGCCTGAAAAACCAAAAATAACATGATTAATAATTCCAATTTTATTTATATATGCTTTTATGAATAAGATATCCAAGAATAATATTAAAATAAAACTCTAAGTACTGAATATTAATAAATATAATATAAAAGAGTAGTAAAATAAAATAAGAAAACCCCTCCAACAAATTCCAAATTCATATATAGACAACTCAAAAAAATCAACTCTTAGCTACCGAGGACTTTTCCTTTTTCTGTAACATCATTCATATAATTTTTATACAGAAGAGGTGTGTAATTATAGGTAGATATAAACAATATTATATAAAAACAATTAAAACTCCATAAATCAATTGGAGTATAACATGATCATATATTAAAGGTCAAAATATTTTTAATGATTTATTAATATTGTTCTCAACAAGAAATTAAAGTGTTAGGTGATAACCTAGATAGCTACATATTGCCATATCAACTTTAGAAAATATCAGTTTGAAATGGGATATAATTAATGGGACATGTATCCAATCTGATGGCTCATTTACATCATATTCTAAACACATTAAATCTTGAAATTACATTACATAACACCAATCATAACCAAACAGTTGGATCACATGTCAATATTTTATATCACAACATAACATAAGGATTTTTTCAATTGACCAAATTCATGAAAATTTTCATAAAAAAGTTATATCAAAACATCCCAAAAAATTCTAATTGTTGGTAATAGAATCCATAATTCAACCTCATGTTATTCTAAAAAAATAACACATTCCCTTTTCAAAAAACATACAAACATCAATAATTCCAAACCATATTTTTTTCATACAGATAAATATTTTTTTTTCATATTTATTATGCTATTCCTTTATATTATTTTTCTAGAAATTTATATCTCATGAGTAAATATCATTATTTATTATTTTTCTATCTTATTTTATAATGGAATATATATATTATTATGATATTTTTATTATGAATAACTATAATATGGAATTAACTTATTATATATCATTTGGAGTCTTTACAAAATAAATATTTTCTTTTAGGGTTTGAATTGTACAAAAAATAGGTAATTCATGAATTCATTATTATTGAGGCGGAATAATTATATTATGTAAAAGCTAGTCCAAGGAAAACTGATACATATGCATGGCTGCTAGAGTTAAAATGTGGGTTTACTCACCAGGTCAGGAGGTTTGTTTGGATATAATTATACATAGGATTGAAGGAATTTTCATAAAGAAATTATACATTGAAACCTCCATTTTAAATCAATTATAGCTTTCTTCGGATTTTTATTATAATGGGATATAGCCCCGAGAACTGAATTTCATGTGGGAGACAGTTTTGACTAATTATTTACTAGGTCTAGTCCATGGGATCATGTTATCTATATACAAATTTTGAGCTCTAGTGTTCATGATGTATTTTTTGGTAGAGGATATTATTGAATTCTCCTCTTAGGATCATTTATTATGGTGTGTTAATATAAGGTATTATAATAATATTAGACATAGGATTTAAAGAAATTTTATTTTGATAGAGTGCTCATGAAATTAGGAATATGGTTATTTTATCCATTAATTGTAGTATCAAATCATACCTTGATAGTTTTTATTGCACGAGATTTTTCTAGTGCATATTGTTTGTGGGTTATTTCACATGATATAGAATCCATAGATATTTTAGAAATATTAGTTTCAGTAATTAGTACTACAAATCCGGTAGAATTGCTTGAGGTTGTTCAATGGAATTGAAGTAGAGTTCATGTTTTTAATCATATGAAATAAAGGGCCCTAAAATAATGATAAAACTATTAAAAGTAGTGCAACATAATATTTTCATTTAGTGTTATTGTGTTCTTTATGTTTTATTTAATCATTTCAACCATAGATCTTAAATGATTAAATAATCCATTATAGGCATAAAAATGAATACATAAAAGAAGCATGCTTAAAGTGAATCAAGACAAAAATTATGACAATGTGCTGCTATTTTGGATCAAATTTGGAAATGCATGGTAGAATGTGACCTCATTTTATGACCAAGTGCTGCGAAGTTTGATCTGATATGGAATCACATGGTAATGTGTGTCTTCCTTGAAATTTTTTAAGTCATTTAATTTAATAATAGATAAACTAAAAGTCAACTACAGGCCTGTCAGGTAGATCCGAGATACCTATTATAACGTATTATGATTTTTTTTGTATATTAAATTGAAAAAGTAAATACTGTATGCACTATTCTCATTATCCAAGGCTATTAGCTTTAATTTTTTGTTTCTCTATCACATTATCTTTATTCTATAAATGAAATGTTGTTTTGAGTTTATTTTTTCGCTTTTGTTGTGTTGTGATTCTAAATTTTCTATGGAGATGGTGAACGAATTCCAAATTCACACCCAAGAAGGAAATAAATGTGATAATTTTGAGTTATAATTTATTTCATTCTTATTTTTTAAATTTTATTTTTGAGAATTGAATGATATATAAAATTTTTAGAAACAATGACTATTTCCTATTCCCTAATATTTTAACTCTTTACTACCCTTCATCACTATTTTCCTTCGATCTTTGATGTTGGACTACAATGATAATGTACTGGGATATAATTTCATAACATTATTTTTGAAGATATTTATAGAATGTTTAATATTTTAATAAAAGTCTATCAAAATTTGAATAATAAGATGAATGGATTGATGGTTTTGATATATTGTTTGAGTGAAAATTATTCAAATATTATTTTACTATAATACTGATTGGTTTTCACTAGAGAATTCCAAAAGGAAAGAACATTACCATTAACATAATACTGTATTTTCATCACTTTCATGTGTTTTTCATTGAAATCATAGGCATATATACAACATTTTAATTTTCATATAAAATTACTAGTTCATTTATTTTTCTTAGAATACCATTTATAATAAAATAAAAGTGAAAAAAATATGCTTGTTAACAAAAACCTTAATACAATCCTTAGATTGTTTTTCAATATACTCTATTTATAGGTACAAATTAAGAAATTATTTGGGTAGGAAAAAATTGATCAAAAAACAATTTTCAAATATAATAGATAATTTTGCTTGTGTGTATTTCCCTTAATAATTACAATTTAATGAAATTAAAACTCATTTTTGAATAAATTCAATATTATTTAATCATATACCTTTTTTATTACCCCATTATATTTTTAAAACATCAATTTCAATATAGTGAACATCAACTATATCCCAATATTTCTATTATGATAATTATTAAAACATATTACTAGATCCTCTAGCTCATTTAGATGTGTTTACACCGATTTTACATGTATTTTCACATGTGAATATATTTTTCACTATAGTTAAAACCATTCTAAAATACCCATAACCTCAATTGAATATTTCACAATAATCTACTAAATTTTTCATCTTTATAAGGAATATAAATTTTATTGAAAATAAGTTAATATATATAAAGAAAATTACCGTCAAATTTATCCCTCACATATTCACCATTTATTCCACCACTAATGACTACATATAATTCAAGAGCTATTTCACATTCTCTCTTATTATTCCATCAATTAACACATGAAATTTCCCATTTTCAGTGAGTATAAATATTCAAAAAATATGCACAACAGTTATAACTCATGAAATTTTTTTATAAATATTTTAATATAGCTTCTAATGATTCATAACTTAGAAAAACCATTATATTATGAGTGTAGACTTCATTTCATTTAAAATCACACAATTAAAAATGAAATAGTGTAAGATGTCACCTTCCTCACATTATATAAACCATTTAAACAAATATATAAGGATTAATTACTTATATAATATATTAAATCCCCAAAATTGGTATACTAGAATCATAGAGGAAGACATTGAATATATCACAAACTAAACCTTAATTCTTTCACACGAGAAGATAGGAATTTTAAAGATCATACCGAGACAAATCCAATTCTGCTGACGTGTCATTATTTTTAAAGGAAATTAAAGACAAATAATAACTTAAAAGTAATATATTACTAGAGAGATATTAATGGGGTATATTATTATCCAAAAAACCTATAGAAATATAAATACCCGGATTTAATTCAAAATCCCTAATAACAAAAAGAGAGGTGTCCCAATATAAAAAATAAATACCAAATATATAATGGGTACCCTATGAATATTAACCATGAACCCAATTCTAGGACACCAATCACCTAATAGCAGGTTAGAAAGGACCAAGGCCTTTATCAATCTACTTTGTACCATGTACTGTAAAACCGGGTATGTAGTATACAACCACTGGGTACTCGGTACCCTACCATCTATTTCTGGTACCCTACTACCGAGAGCATAGTGGTTTTTACTATTCAATCCTAGTAGAGTCCACTTATTTAAATTCCTACATTCTCCTTACCCTAACCACAATAGCCGCAATATACTCCAAATAGAGAAAAAAAATTCATGAACATCAAAAAATAAAATAATAAACACACCTCAAAATCTAGAGTCATTATAAAATCTATAATATATTAATTCTCATCCATGATAAGAATCAATGAGAATAAGCAATTAATAAATTTGTCCATTAAGACCCTATTTCATCGTTTTATTCCCAAGGCTCCTCTTGTACATTTCCATAATATATAATTATAGCGTGATGCATCTTTTATAATAAAATTCACATGAGAAACTATATATTAATAAATAACTTCTGAGGAATGAGATGAGAAAATTATATCATGATGATATATAATGATATTCGGTTTCCCTTTAAGTCTTATTATTTATGTTAAATTATTTTTACCAAGATCCATAACTAAATGAGCCTCTTTTATTTGATGAAAATTCACTACATTAGTCAAGTGATCAGAAAAACCTAGACTAAATCCTTCAATTTAAAAAATCATAGGAACCCTATCTCAAAAACAATCAAAACATCATCCCATTTCTACTTTTAATTTGTAATGAATGAATCTTTACTATTGGCCATTGATATTTTTATTTAACCCATTATTAGGTGAAGTGTCCCAAAAAAACCGTTATATCTCATTTAATACTTGTCCACTAAAACTTTTACTGAACACATTGAAATATCTTGATCAGTCCTAGAAAAATTACCCTTCCTTATTATGAAATTATCTCATAACTTTGATGTCAATAATCCATTAAAATACAAAGACACTCATAAAAATACAAGAGATATTATTTAATACATTTTCACCTAGGAATTTCCTCCCCACCATACAGTCTTTTATGGAATGACCGGCACTAAGAATTTAAATCCAATGCTTCCTTAATTCTCTCTATTATTATCAATGTTATGGAAAATAGAATCAGGAAAACATGGGATTCCTCTTCAAATATAACATGATGTTTCTTTGGGAATAGATACATAAAAAACCACTCATCTTTCAAATCCCAAAAAACATTTATCTAAGACTTCCTACTACAATTATCAATAATGAAATTCCCCTTTATAAGATTATATATCATCTAAAAATCAAAATAATTGTGGATATATAGTCCTTTTGAACTTTTATTGATTTAAATATCACTGAGAAAAAATAAACTCTAGGTATTTATGGTTGGGGATACTACCATATTTTGAGCACATGAACTAATGCGACCAAAACAATTTCATGAGTACTCTAACTCTTATTGTTATAAAAAATCTTCTGAGAACTAAATCACGTTACTCAACCCTCTTTTACTAACACACAACCTAATTAAATATTAGATTCATTACACTATTACTCATAATTCTTTTATAGATGTAGTAAAATGATAATAGGTTACTATGTCAATATCTTATACAAATCTTTTAATAAAACCTCTCATTTATCATCCCACTAAAAATTCAATCATATCCTAGTAAATTGATTCATTGGTGTATCTAGATGCGATATGTAACAAACAAACCAATGGTAGTAACTTACATGGCCTAGGATAATCCAAATTAAAATACATTCATGGGGATTTACCAACACAATACAACTTCCACTCTCTCCAGATCCATCAATATCCTATATTTTGGTAAAAACATTGCAAATTAACTTATACTATCAAATATAGAAATAACATTTCACTATATTAGCATACAAGCGATGCAATCTCAACATGTCAAAGATAGTTTGAAATATTTCGAGTGAACGAGATATGCTCTAAATCATATTGTTATGATTAGTGATTTGGAATCTATCACTGGTATGATATAGGAATATTTTTTGGGTTTGACATTCTTAAACCCTATGCATATTGTAATATTAGGTTTTTCCACATCAAAGGGTGTAATATAACGATTCTACCCCACTATATCTATAATTCATATTGTATGAAATATAAATATCCTAAAAAATCAATTCTATATAAATAGGTTTCTAAAAATTATGTTTTATGATCCAGAATCTTCCATACATGAATATCATTAAAAAATGATTCATAATATGAACCATTTGTGAGGATGATGCATTCATGCAATGAATTAAAGAAATGTTGAATGCAATTTTCTCATGTATTGTAACACATGAGTAAATTCACCAAACATGAGGAGAATCTATGAGGTTTTATAAAAGGGGACATTACCATTGAGATAGTGTGTGCCTAAACTAACTCAAGATATTCCCAAATCCTTCTTCCTATGAAGTTATCTCTTTATTATACTCATTACACTTGTATGATAATTTTATATCGTGTGTAAGAGGATAATCCCACCAACATGATGGATGAATCAATATTATACCATGGATACAACATATTGATTTTAGTCCAATGGATGACTTTTGAGTGATATTTATCAAGAATCGTCAAATATGGATGTAATGGTGAGTAATGATGTAAGGAACACAAGATAGTTCTTCATTTTAGATAGATAAAGTATTAGGTTTCATGCTTGGGGATCTTGGGAATTGGGGTTTCTATTTTTTCTTTTACCTTGATTAGGTGTTAATCGATCCTAATAAATCAATAATTTGTATCATAGATTTACAATAATATTTAATACTAAAATAAATAATATCTTAAAATTTTCAGAAAACGTATTACATAACATAAGATGAAATTCATGAATTGTTATGTGGATATGTTTTCGACTTGTAGTTTCATAAACAGTGATTAGGTCATGCCATATGATATTAGATAATATAGGTTGTGACTCAGTTTTTATCATTCAGTTTTTATACATATTGTAATATTTGACATGGGATATCGTATAGTGTGATGACACCAAATGAAACCTACAAAATAGATCCCCATATATTGAAAGTGATATTAAAACATATCATCATATACAATAGCTAGATCACTATATGTATGGTTAATCATAAAAAATACCATATCACAAGCCACAACAATTGTGGGTGCCACATTATTCATATAAAAATGTTGTTCAATAGGTTTTATCATATATAGTCACTAGTAGAACATGATTATACTTACACAATATTAATTATAAAAGGTGATTATGAATAAATTGGGTTAATGGTACGTGAGCCCTTTTACGTGGAATTTATTCCTATATAGCAACATTTTCTTATTTATGATAGCTTGACACTATAGATTAATCCTACACATGCCATCATACTTATGGAAACCCATATTTTAAGTCGTATTTTATGACTGATAAGACTATTCATGTTTAACATTGTTAACCATATCTATAATATCCTTTGATATATCCATATCTTTGAACATAATTTTTTAATTTATTTTTTTATTTTTTTACATATATCTAGGTAATTTTTTAAAAAAATGCTTGAATAGAGGAAGGCATGCTACTGCCTTCCCTCCCACCACCTCTTTTGGCCCATATTGATGACATGGAAAATGTGGCAGTGGGTATGACACCTTTTCTCTTTATGTTAGGTGAAAGGGAGAACCCCCGATGCTTCCTTCTCCTTAACACCCTATAAAAGTTAACCCACCCCCTTTCTTGTAACTTATATTTTCCCCCATATCTCTTCATTCCACAACTTCTCTCTCTAAAAAAAGTCTTTTTCTTATACGGTGGACTTAGTTGTCTAAACGAAGTCCTAGTTTTAAAAAAAAGCATCATTTAGAAGTATTAGTTATTTAATTTAATGATTTTTTATTAAATTTATTTATTTTTAGATCTAAATATGTAAATTTTAAGTAGTTTAATTTCATCCAAATATTTTATTATTGATTTTTATACATAGATATATATTGATTAAAATTATAGTTATTATTAGTAATGATTAAGTATTGATTACCTATCGAATGATATATGATTAAATGTTCTAAAATTTTGGTAGCATAATTATTATGTGGTTATCTAAGAAATAAAATCCCTATCAGGATTCAAACAAGTAGATGTGGCTCTAGAATAGATGTATGTTATGCTAAAACCCAAAAACACTACTTTTAGAGAGACTCGAATGGGAACTGGTGCATGATAATGGTCCTTACTGCACTTTTGGTTTGATAGTCATGGTAAATATGCTTTTGATAATTCATATTTTCTTTATAAACTACTAAAATACCTAAGAATAGAATTATCAAATCAGTATATTTATCAGTAATAAAATAATAATTATGATGATATAAAATGAAATGTAAAAGGACAATAACATTAAATAATTAATGTTATTATTAATAATTAAATTATTGTAGTTAGTTTTAAAGATGTTATTTATTAAGTAGTTTATTTAGTTATAAATAGTTTAGAAATAATACTAATTATTAGTAATGAATAAGTATAGATTAATTATCGAATAACATATGATTAAAAAATGAATACATTTAATGATTAGATAATAATAATTAACTATTGAATATCATATGATTAATTATTTAATAAGGAATGATTATGGAGTTATTGAATAATGAATAACTAAATAATAGCTTAGTAATGATTAACTAGTGATTAAATAATGATTAACTAAATAAAAACAATACTATGATACATTAGATTCAATGTTTAGGATATAAAAAAATGATTTAAAATTTTAGTATCATAATGATTATATAGTTTCAAAATAATAGTTATTATTAGTTATGATTAATTATACATTACTAAAGGAATAACATAGTATTAAAAAATGAATGCATATAATGATTATCTAAATATTATTATTATCGTATAATGTGAAATGGAGAAGAGAAACCCCACTAAACAAAACATGAATTCTTTAAACCATACAAGAAATTACATGACATTTTTCATTAGATTTTTGTTTAGAAGTGATGTACCTCTCTTCAAACATGAGGTAAAATCCAAATTATTTTCAATTAGTAGCTTGATAAAATCATCTAAAGGTATGTTCATGACATTGGAATTTTGTAAATATTCTGACCTTCTGATAACCTAAAAGATAACATCTAAGATATGTTATTACAAGGATGAATGATTTTCAAAACACCAATGTATATTACATACCATTAGAATATTTTATTAAGCTACAAAGTGAAAATAATCTTTTTTACCTCACATTTAAAGTGATTCTCATATCATCCAAACCATATTATATGAAAAAATGTAAAGGTTTTTGAATGTTTTAATGAATTCATGCATTCTTTAATGTCCTTGTTCTTCTCAATTTCACTTTATATGATCATAATTTTAATTTTATCAATGATAATTAAATTGATTTTATGTTTTCTCTTCTTGTTTTACTTGTATTTCCAAAACATTTTGTGACATATGTTCTAATAAAATTTTATATAATAAAACAATAATATCATATTTTAGGGTATAAAAATGCATCCAAAAATCTCATTCTAATAATATTATATGGTCAACCATCACTGTCAATATTATTTATGCTCTCGTAATCCTAATCAAAAAATATTATTGACACAGGGAGTCATGTTTGTCTATGTGTACTACTATCGGTAGGGTATTCAAACTGGGCAAGGAGCTTCTTGTATTACATAATTAATAAAAATGGTTAGTATAAATGATTACTTAACCCTATGTGAACTTCAAGATAAAATTGGTGGTTCCTTAAATCAGGGACCTAATAAAGTGATCTTGTCTATGAGCTATATACATTTTCAATTCCCAACAAAAATGTGAAATATATCTTGTGCATTGGTTGCTGATGTATTGTGGGTCCAAATAATAAATTTATTTTCTTAACAGTCAGATGATACATTGATGGAGTTATTTGTTGATGTTTCTACTGTACAACACAAACATCCAGTTATGCGAAGAAATATACTTACAAGAGTGGTTAGAGATGGTCTACCCCATGAAATGTTTCTACTTCCAAATAATGAGGAAGTGGAAAACCTAGATGATATCATGGATATCAATATCAATCTGACTTCTGATGAAGAGATTCATAATGATGGAATAGATGGTGACAACAATGCTGATGAGGAGGGAGAAACAGATGATGGGGGAGGTTTTCTAGAAATGAATTATTTGTTCAGTAGTCTTGACACACAATAAATCATCCACCAATCTTTGCATCTTGGTCAGAAGAAATGACATGTGTGCCTGAATTCCACTGCAATGTTCTCACACCTACAAATTAGTTTCCCAGAGTTATACCAGATATTTTTAGTGAGCTGGGAAAAACCTTATATATTTGAAGGAATATTCTATGTGAAGATGCATTAAAAACATGCTAAATATATTTCACATTGAGATGCATTGTTGATATATAGTTTAGGAATAAAGCTGTAATAAATATCTCAAATGGTGTGAGAATTATAGGGCTGATTGTAGATTCCCATTGAGGGTGATTTCAGATATTTCATTTTGAGGTAGAAGAATCTCGAGGATTGAGGCAGCTCATACTTACGCTCAGCATATCCTGACAGAAGATCATACTTCATTGTATATAGACATCGTGTCATCCATTGTCCTTGATATGATTAGAACATTCCAAGATGTTCCAATATCCCTTGTGAAATAGAGGATACAAAAAACATTCCCTTATAATATTTCCTATAACAAGGTATGGAAGGCGAAACCGAAGGAACTTTTGGAGGTCTATGGGGATTAGGATGACTCGTATCAGGTGTTTCTAAAATTTCTAGCCACATTGGTGAACCATAACCATGTTGTCTTCCATATTTTTACAAAATAATATGCGTCTCAAGATAACTAACTAGATCCATCTCAAGTTCAGTTTAATCGGTTTTTCTCAGCATTCCTCCCCTATATCTCCACATTTCGTATCAACAAACAATTCATTTAGATTGATGAAACGTTTTTATATGGAAAATACAAGGTCTTATTATTGATTATGGCAACCCATAATGGAAAATGTTCACCTATTACAATTTCATTTTTCATTGTGGATAATGAAAACTATTAATTATGGAGCTGGGTTTTGGAATGTATCTGCAACCATTTCACCAGCATTCAATGTGTCTGTTTGATATCTGATTAGTAT
This sequence comes from Viscum album, assembly GCA_963277665.1. Taxonomy (NCBI): domain Eukaryota; kingdom Viridiplantae; phylum Streptophyta; class Magnoliopsida; order Santalales; family Viscaceae; genus Viscum; species Viscum album. The sequence continues at coordinate 52,193,526 of OY728140.1, read as the reverse complement.
AAGGAAATCAACGAGAAAATCAATGCAGACACGAATATATGGATACCCACAAATTCACATTATTAGTTTTTCATTAGACACATATCTTGAAATGTGATGAAAACATTCCACAATGAACCAATGAAGAAGGAAATCATGGGGATATGTATGCAATGTCTTTGTTATTTGTTATTATTTCAAGGTAAAGATAAAAAAAATCGATGTGAAATATGATCACATATGTGTAGAAATGATTTGGATAAACAGTTGTTTGAAGAACATTTCGAACAAATCCGAATGTCTAATCAAGAAGTGTATGATTATATTATGTATATTTCAAAATAGATTTGCGCATTGTCATATGGCAGTGGGAAAATGTACAGAAACATGACCACAAATATTGGGAAGTGTGTCAATGTTATCTTCAAGGGGTTCACAAGTTACCTCTAACATACCTAGTTTACGAGACATTATATCATTACATAATTTACATTATGGATAGATAAAATCCAGAATCAGAAATAATTTAGTAGGGGCTATTGTATGATAGCCACTTTCAACCATAGAATGAGAAGAAGATTATAGAATATTCTGTGATCATGTCATACTTTTCCACTGAGAAGACATTATATTTTTTAATTTAGAGTATTCCAACCACATCAAAAATAGCATTGGTGAAAAAATGGTGGTATGACTTGGAGAGAAACAATGTAAATATAGACATTTTTATGCCTTAAGGTTTCCATGTGCACACGCCATCAGAACATGTGTCTTTGTAAACATATCATGGTTAGCATATATTTATCCAGTATACTGTATTAACACCATTACTAAATACTATGATTAACTATAGATACCTATTAGTTGGTTTGTTATTTTTCAATACTCGAAGACCAGCTGATAGTGACACCTGACATCAACCAGTTGTGTAAACGTGGGAGACCAATGGCCAGCAGGATGCAGAATGAGATAGAATGGCCTCATGAACAAGGGAAAAGATTGAGATGCACCATATTACAACAAGACGGTCGTAACCAGAAATTATGCCCTAACATTGTTGGGTCGAGTTCATAGTCTCAGCAATAATGATGTATTTTTCCATTATTACAATATCATATTGTAAATTATATGGTGTTATCTATTCTTTTTTTTACTTTGGTTTCAAGAAAATATTATTACTAATATTCTAATAAATTTTTTTATATAAAAAAATAGTATCATATATTATGGAATAAAAAGCCATTATAAAATTTTAGTATAATTAAGATTATATGGTCAACAATATTTTTGAATATTAGTTACAATATTAGAATCATGATTGGAAAGCATTTTTAACTTAGTGTGTCATGTTTTATCTGTGTGTACTACTATGGGGTGGTTCTTCAAAATGAGAAAGGAGTTTCTTATAGTACACAACCAACAATAGTAGTCAGTATAACTGATTCTGTGACACTAAGTGAACTTCATGAAATAATTCATGGGAAATGAACCACGACAATGAAACAAGTTCTTCTTTGAATAATATTCATCATTTTCTATAAATATAAGAATTCACAAATTAATTTTACAATACACTAACAATAATATTTTCAAAATCACATTAAAAATAATTGGAAATTTGCATTTTAGGTGACATTAATGCATAATCAATCTGTCAATGGCTAATCCATAAAGCATAATTGTGATAAAATAATCGTGAAACATACCATCATGTGGAAAATCATACTAAATTTACAAATTACATCATTTTATAGTAACCTTTTATATAAAAATGAAAAAATGTTTATATATATAAATATATAAATCCATATAACACCACCCTTTTCTAGGTAAAATCATATCATAAAAAAAAATTAATAATATGCTTTGAAAAACATGAAGACATGCGCTTTTTTGGGTTCGAAATAACTTCATAAAACAATGTGAATAAAGATGACATATATTATGTTATAAAAGTCATTATATTCTGGTGAACAAAAAATTATATTTACATTTTACACATACACCCAATTTAATTTTCTTATATACAGATGGAGGATACCATACAACTAACTGAGTAGCATAGACATGTTTCCCAGGTCATGTTAGATGGTGGTGAGGTTTGACCGATCAGGGTGCGTCAAGAACACTGTTTTGATCACATGGATCCTGCATATTACATTAGACCATATATTTGATGTACTGGATTCTAAGGAATTACGATATCAGATTTCACATTTCTCATCCATCACCTTCTTGCTAACCTCGTTGAGAGGTGGAAACTAGAGACCCACATTCCACCTACCTAAGGCTGAGATGACAATCACCCTCAAGGATGTGGCAGTTCCTCTTGGTCTTCCCATCCAGTGGAAGCTATTATTGGACCACCCGTGCATCTTGGCCTGACCTTGGTCAGAAGTTGTTAGGTGTTGATATATTGGCCAACCATAGGGTTACAAATAGATAGTCAATATCTATTCCCTGGCTGGAGGAGCAGATTCCACATTTACTTGGATGACATTGACGGCCAGAATGTCATGCATTATGACCATGTATATATATTATACCTCATTGGAGGGACCCTTTTGATGATTACTCAAGGCTGAATGCGCACATGAGCTATCTAGCCATACTAGAGAATTTTTATCGGATAAGGACGTACAACTGGGGATCGAACTACATGGAAAACACATAAATAACATTATGCATGGTATCCCGCAGTGACCATACATACCCCAGGGGATGCATCATCCTTCTTCATATATGGTCATGGGAGCACATCCCCTCATTCTTCCCTAATCTATATTGTCTACCACTTGCTGTGGAGGTGCTGCATGATGCTGTGTGTGGATGTTGGTATGATCACTCATCTTTATTAACTTCAAATACCACTAAGAGTTATTGAATTTAATTTCTTGTTAGTTTCACTTTCAATGTTTTATATCATAGGTGATATCATAGTCCTAATTTCAGAAGGGTTTTGACTCACCATTTGGGTACATATCACCTAATGCTAGACTGTCTCTTACCTAACTAGGTATGAATATAATATCTATCACATTATAAGCAATTTAACAATAGCATCAATTTTTTATTTTTTGTATAGTGATTTTTTGAAAAATGTCACATTCCTTTTCAGATTACATGGATTTTATAATTACCGGACCTGTTGACCCCATAATGAACTTTTCTACTTGATGATGATATTGATATAGTGCCCCTCATTCACTTTCATATTATCGAGTGGCGACATCCTGATAGAGTCATGTGCTAGTTGTTTTATGCTTCACCGATTCCATTTGTTCTGAGACAGTTTGAGGAGCTTTATTGTGTGAATATGACAAGGTGGTAAGATGAGGATTGGAACCGAGTACAAGATGACTTCTCGATTACTGGAATAGATGTGAAATGTTTCATATCTAGGGATACCTACAATTTGATGTTTATTTCTGGATTGGTCGAGTATGAGCCATTGTATAGGCTAATGTTTATACTATATCTTACCATACACGATAGAGAGATTCCTAAGATTTTATGTCAATAAATTAATATTATTTTGTTTATTGATCTATTATCTAACTCATTTTTAATCTCTTTACATGACACTCAATAAGATCATCATGTTCGTATGACTGATGAAGAAGAGGAGGGGGTCTTTAGCTGGGTAACTGTCCCTGATAAAGCGCTGGAGTTAATGTCATCTTATGTTGCTATTTTTGAGAGAATCATAGAGAGTCTAGTCGTAAGAGAGAAGGTTCCTACCCCATAAGAACATCATCTTTCAGTTTTTGTTGTTAAGGAGTCACAACGACAACAACATAGACAATGACATGCAACACATGAGGCATCACCTATTACATAGGAAGGGGTCGACCCTCTTGTCTTCCAGCCTCAACCGATTGAGGATATGGTTCAAGCGTCATGTGATTTATCTTTCTTGACGAGATATCCTAAGTTCTCTCCAGTTTGAGGTCTAGATCTATCACAGAAATGGGGTCCAGATCCATCACAGCCTCAGATTCCTGATCGATCACAGCCTTGGGGTCCATATACATCGCATAATTGGTTTCCCACTATGATGATGATAGGTCCTTCTACTACCCTAGTGGCAAAAGGATCGAGAGAGTAGTATGAAATTTATATGAAACCTCATTCCACTGACACATAGGTGGATCATGCTATGGTTAATGTTATAGTGTTTGAGGATCATCCCTCTCCATGTCAATAGACTCAACCGCAGCACAGATCTCGTTGTTCTCTATTTGGGCATCCCCTTCACAGACCACCATGTGGGACATAATATCCTCCTCATAGACGAATAAATTGATTGTACTTATTCATTTATATGTTTTACGTATATTTAAATGATGATTCTATTATCACTATTATCTTTTTCTACATGTATATCTAGTGTTTCAATTTTAATTAATATTTTAGTCATATTTTACAGCTTTCAAATTCAACTACATGAAATATAAGAATAATTATTAAATTTCAAGTTGCTAACATTAAAAGATTATAAAATATACTGTATAAAAACAATCTAAATAAAATTTAAAAGACATCATTAACATATAAGAAGTTTTTGAAAATAAAATGAGTTTCATAAATAAACTAAATATAGGAAAATGTAATGAATGTAAAAAAAGATTATAATAACATTGTAATAGTATAAATAATTAAGAAAATTTAATTTTTAATAAAATATTGATTAAATTTGAACATTATAAATTAATACCAACCCTATATATTGAACACTGCTAATGACCCATATTATCTTCAAATACCATTTCTCTCTAAAAGACCCATTTTCACCCAATTATATATATATCAACCTAAATGTCAACCAGCACTCACACATAGTTATTAAAATGTATCAAATATCAGTTCCACAAAATCTATTTCCTATAAACATAACATCAACATGTTGATTCTCCTGGGTGAAAACTAGTTCTAGATATGATGAATGCATGGCAAGCACTACACATTGAAATGGGAACAACATCTCCCCCAAAAATGCACACCAAGATAAGATCTCATTTAAGATAATGGAGCGTTGAAAGGATCACCACTAGAAGACTTTGAGAAGAAATTGCATGGAGGAGAACCCAGGTTCAATGATTTTAATATAGGGTTAATCGGAACTGAGAGTGAAAAAAAGGAATGTAGAGGAGGATCCAAAGTAAAAATGATTGATTCATTATATAAAAAATAGGGAGAATGACTGTGGCATAATCAATTCCATTAATAAAAATATTATGGAGAAATGAACTAGATGAACTATAAAATGTGACAAGCCACAAATGAATGAAAAAATTGGTGAGATAGATCTAGTTGGATAGCCAGGATGAAAATTTTTCATTGTATCCAATGCCTTGTTACTATTTAAACCCTTTAGTCACTTGCATTTCTTTATATCTATTCAGTTTGACATCAATGACCATTTATCTCTTAAAGACCAATTTTCACCCAATGATATTGATTTCAACTTGAAGATCAATAAGAACACATAGGTCTTAAAAATGTGTCAAATTTGAGTGCTACAATAGGTATTACTTAAGAACATAACATTTTCACTTTCAAATTTTATTGAAATTATTATAAAAATCATAAAAAAAATAAATATATAGAAATATATATCATAATATAAAAACCTATATATTTAAAAATATAATTATATATATAATTATATTATTTTTTTTGTAATAGAAAGGTGGAAGGCGCGCTTCCGCCTTTGGATTGTACCGAAAAGAGGCAGCGTTCCAGTCACCAATAATACACATTCAAAAAAATATTTTTATCCTCTATTTTTTTTCTAGAAAACATATTTTAAAAACATTGTCAATAATAATTAATATAAAAATTATATTTTTTATAATTCAATTATGAATTTATATAAATGATTTATAAATAGTTTGCACATCCAAATAAGATGTATTTTTGTTATATTTGTTAATTTATAAAGTATTTTATAAAAAAATTAATATTTTTTTATTATTATTTAATATATTACATTTTTAGGAACATTTAATAAATATTATAATGCTTCGACCCTAGAATCCTAGAGCCGGTGCATTATTTTAATACATTGGCATGATATAAATAATCATGTCCCAAAGGACCGATCAGTTTAACAGTCTTGGAAAATAATTTTCACACTGGAACCATTCATTACAATTCAAATCATAATAAGAAACAAAGTCCATTCTTTGAGAACATCATTATTCTTCAATCTTATCAAAATATATCAAAAATAAAAAACATATTAGATTCTTGGGAGAAAAAAAACCTATGAAATGGCTATGATTAAATGCACAGTAAGGTTAAACAATATAGTGGAAGCTATCATAAATTACCACAAACTTTAAGAAAATTATAAAACAGAAACACAAGTATTTTAAATATGAACATGAACATAATATGGAAAGAATAAATCCAAAAAATCCATTTAAACATTCACATGTATATTCTACTAGTAAAATAATCACATGTAATATCAATAACAAATCTCATAATGAGGGAATTAATAATGACAGACATCTCAAACATACCACTGAGGTCTCAACCCAGACATTTAAAAATAAATGTCCAAGGCCTCGACCAAATACATATCTGAAAATAAATAGGCAAGGACTTGGCCAAGTTTATATATAATTTGTCTCATGAGACCTACTAATGCTTCGAGGGCCTATAGAGGGCCCCACCAATAAATTTATAAATCTAATGTATTCCTCATATGAAAAGGGTGAAACATAACATATACATTTATTTTAAAACTAACATACACAATTTTCATAATTTAACCATAAACTATGAATTATATAAAAATAAAATATGGAAGATTGTTTCATAATAATTCAATCTCCATCAAGAATAAAATGAAGAAAAGGATGTTGAGATTGATGAAAATACTTTAATAAGTTTACTAAAACATTTTGAAAGAGATATCTTTATTTACTTTTATATAACTTAAATGTTGCACAATTATTAAAGAAAATATTTCTTTGGAAAATAACCTCGTAAGAATGTAAGGGAAGATTCATAATGTTAAGGTGTCATGATGGTGGAAAATGAATGATTTTGACATATAAGATAAAACAATTCTTTCCTTAATTTATAGAAAAGATCACAATGTACCATGTTTGGAATACGACAGAAATATCCCTTTCAAAATATTTTATATATAAAGTCAAAAATGGGTAAAAATGACTTTAAAAAATGTAAATAAAATTTTGAAAGACATTTAATGAAATATGGATGTGGATGATAAGAATTTACATGTATAAACATTTATATAAAAAATATTGGATAATAGTGTGATTGTGAAATTAACCATTACATTGTATTTTCCTTTAGTTGAAGATTCCTTAACTTCCTCTTAATCGGGAAACTTATTTTGGTTTATACAAAACGGATTCCTTGGAGGGTTTTCTGAGCTACGAGTGTCATCAAGTATGAGGAGAAGGGAGCTGGGCTGTTATTTGGGTAGGGTTTGGTCTAGCTGGGAGGCTCAATGTGGTGTGAGGAAATGAGGGAGGAAGTGTCCTTTTATAATGGAGGCATGGGGCACTTTTGGGATTTCTCGAAGGATTAATTTATAAAATATTTTATATTTATTAAAATACCTCTAAAAGGTCATGTATTTAAATACAAGATGAAATAATGTTGTAATATTACTAACCAATATATTTTATAGAAGTATATATGTTATTTTAATCGTTATCATTTTGATTAACCCTTAATTTACCAATTTTAAATTTAACTACGGTAAGAAATTTTTATTCACTAAGGGGATGTAATTTTTTACTTATGAAGTTTCAATTGGACCATAAATGTAGAATTTATGATATTTTGTACCATATTTATTCCCCGTTCTTTATTTATCTTTTTATGATTTTTAAAAAATTTAATGAAATATTATTTTCATAAAATATCATAAGTGTCTATTTGGAAACTATTGATAAATTTGACTTTAGTAAACTACAAACAATAAGATAACTAAAAAACAAATCATTTAAAGTACCCGTAACATGTCATATTCAACTATAAAATTTTTAGATCACATAAATTATGTAAAAGTAAATTTATTTATAAAATTCAACATTTATTTGATATTTTATTAATAAAATTGTTTTTATGTCACTATTGTGTCTTCATTAATGGTAACTATAAAATATATTAAAATTATAAGTAAATTTATATGATGTAGGATATTTTATCATATTTCTATATACTACTTATAATCAATGTTATCTTCTATTTATTCATATATAAAAATTGATATACTTATATAAAATGAGAGTCTGGTAATTTGTAACATTTATTGTTTTTTATTATATTCATGTATTATTCATAAAAAAGTGGAAATTAAAGGATTTAATATTAAACCATAGAGGATACTAATTTAACATTGTCATTAAATATGATTTTATAGGTGTTATGGTAATTTTATAATATTATTTTGGCCTTTAATTACTCGATTTACCCTTAACCTTGATAATAGAAATAAATACTAAAGTTACTATTAATAGTTCCAAAATATAAAACGAAACTATTTACAGAATTTGTACCCAATTATTTACAATATGAAATCCATTTTTTCAAATTAAAACCACAAAATTTGTATTAAAGAATTTAAAAATTAATCATTTTGTCGGAATGAAAAACGAGTTTTTAAAAGATAAAACATTGCAAAAGAATGAAATGTTTTTGCCTCGAATTTGATGGAAAAATTATTTCCAACAAAAAAATATTTATTAAATGATAAAAATATATTCTATTTATACTTTAAAACCATTTAATAATATAATTTTTTGACAAAATGTATTTTTATAAAAAATTAGTTTCTAATTTAAATTAATATATTTTTAGTATTCATCTAATTTAAAAAATATAAGAAAATATTAAAAAATCTTCTAAAGTAAATTTTCATATCCCAATTCTAAAAAAATAATTTATTTTATTAAATAGAATATATTAATGTTTCAGAAACATGATTTAAAATGGGTGCGCCCTTAAAAGGTAGAAAAACATTATTTTTTGAAAAATAGTTCTTTTATTCGAAAATATATTAATTTGTTCCTATATCATGCCTAGAATATAAATAAGATTAATGTTTAAATTATATGAAATATATAAAATTAAAAATTTTGGTAGTACTAATCATAACAGCTTATAATATTTTATTAAAATATTTTTGTCCAGTAAAACTGGGACTTGCTTGTAACGCAGGCCAACTCATTGTTGTGTGTAATGAAAGCTAAAAATGGTGTTTCATAAAAGAAACAAGAAACAAAATAAAATTTATTTAGAAATGAAAATATAATAAAGTTTCATGGTGTGACAAATAACAATAATATTAATTATCATCATTAAAATACATTTTTAAAATAATATGAAATGAATTATAATTTAGATATAATTCATCATATGGAGAATAAAAGTATAATTTATAAAAATTTTATAGATAAAAAATTATTCTAAATATAATATGGTATATATTTAAAATGTTGAATTGGTTATAATATATTTAATTTCAAATGATAAAATTAAATTTTTATTTGATAAACTATTTATGCTATATAAAAATGGGTTTTGGTAATTGATTTTATCAAGATTAAATGAATATTAAATATGTTATATTTATATTATAATTTTTTATATAAGAGTGTAGAAATATAAAATATTTATATTTCATATAATATCATATTTTCAACATTAATTGCATATAATAAGCAATTTTGAGGACTTTATATTGGGAATTAATATAAACTATTAGATTTGTTTAATTAATTAATTTCCTTAATTAATATCTAAATTATTAATTTTTTGTAGTCTATTTATGAATTTTCCATACATTGTTCATCTCATGGTCAAATTTATTAATTATTCATTTTTAAATCTTATTCTCTATTATATTAATAGATATAAAATATTTATATAATGAATGGATATATAATTTTTTGTGTGTTGTTAAATGGCTTCTAAGTAACCATACACGCACCCTAACAGTTACATTCCAAGTAAGATAATTTATTTAGTTTTGTTTTAGAATAAATTTGGCATGTATAAGGTTGTGAGAATGAATATAAAGGTCAATAATAGTTTAAATGTTTACGTGTTGGTGTTACTATGGAATTGGTGTCTCTTTTGAGTAAAGTATCATTGTGTAGAGGGACTTTAGGTCACTGACCTAGAGATTTATTCTTTATCAAGAAAAGGAACCATCAGCTATCAATTTCTCCAAGATTACTGTCATTGAGATTATTGATTTCATATGATTCTAGGAATTTAAAGAAATGTGTTTTATACACCGTTTTCCTCAGATACATTTTGATATGAATGAATATAATTGGATTTTAATTTTGGATAATAAAAAGATATATGAGATGTTTAAATAGTTATACATTAACATGGTTTGAATATACTGATTTTGTGAAAGGAATAAGATTCCAAAATAAATCATTAACATCATGCTTATTGTTTTATCCTCAAGGGTGTAATATACGACATTCTGAGATGGATGGGGGTGGGAATAATGTCTATATACAAATTATAAATTTTCATCCCACTCAAATGTAAGTTAACAAGACAATGTGGTATTTGGATCAACTAAAAGTATATCAGAGTAAAAACATGAATGAAATGGAAGTTAAAAATACTGATTGTTCAAAATATTGATTAAATAAAGTTACGAGCACAAAAAATCATAATAAAAATGACAAAAATGTAAATAATGAATATTTAATTTGATGCATAGGGTATTGTGTAATAACAAAAATACCCTTAAAGGATATCAACTACGGAAACACTACAATTCAAAATAATTATTCCATTTTATCCAAAATAGTTGGTGGATATTTAAATTGATCAGATGTATACTTATACTAAGATAAAAACATCATTTACAGCAGACCTATCTGTTAGTGTTAGCATCATGACTGTAAACACTTTTTCTTATTAACATCTAAAGTACTCAATCAACTAGATTGGAAAATATTTGTCCTCCAATCCATTGAATCCCTCAATCATGAAATATTATAAAAAAATCAATCTTTATAAACCCGAAATCCCTCAATCACCCTAATCAGAAAAACCATATTCTATGTTATACACTCCTCAATCAATTATTAGAATAAAAATGAGTAAAATAAGGAAAAATAAGAGAATTAGAATCAAAACTCATATATATTAACTGCTAGTAAACTCCTATATTGATTATAAGAGAGATCAATTCAATTAAATTAGATGTTACCATGATATTAATTCCAATAAAATTTTAAAAAATTATAAAAAATGCTCTTGTTTTGTGAATCCATCATAATTATTTTTGCATTCCTACATAACTAACTCAAATGGTCAGATTCTAAGATCTTCAGGTTTAGTTTCAAAAGAATTAGACATTGTACTCCATCATCTAATATATCTATAATAGCATAAAACATATAATGAGTTTAACATTGTTACAATAATGAAATTTATACTGATTATACTTAATACATTAGACAATAAAACTATAAAACATATAACATAAAATCAATATAAAAATATAAATAAAAAACGTATCATGTGTTTTTTCTGAAAAAAAGGAATAAAACATTTGTTCTTGACCCAACAATATTTCCATTTTTTACTATCACAAGACACATAATAAAAAGGTATGTTTTAATTATGAATTTACCATGTCATCCAATAAAATAACTGATATAACATTTATCCCCAATAAAGACATAACTAAAAAATATGTAAAAAATAAAAAACATCATCCCATTGAAAAGGGAAACTTATAATGTTCTCTCTATTTATGATATTCAAAAGGATATCTAAGGTAAAATAATATTAGTTCGATAAATTTTAAATAACGCTGAATAATAATTTCATAATAGGATGAAAGATATTATTTTTATTAATAATAATGGAATATGAGAAGAATATTTTTAATTTTTCTAATTTCCTTTAGTCTCCTTTAATATTGACTTTGTGATTTTCAAATCGAAAATCCCCTTGGATGATACATCAATAAATATTTTTTAACGTTTCCTCTCTGATTAGATAAACTCAATAGAAAATCATTAATTTTTTTTATAAAAAGTGAGTTTTGAAATATGAAAATTTAAATTTTAGAAACACTTTTAAAATTTAATTATAATTTCTTCTGTATTTTCTAATATCTTCTCCAGCTAATAAATCATTATACTATGCTATTTTACAACATTATTAAGCTTCTCAAGAAAAAAATCCTAATCATATAACTACTAAAAAATTGTAATATAAGATTATTAGATTTTTTTAACTCATTAACCAAAAACTAAATGTCGATGTCCCATGATTTGACATTTTTTTCAATGTTTTGGTATTATGAAAAAGAGACCCAAAACATTTATTCAGACAAATCATGTCTGACATAAGATCTACAAGGTAAATTTTAGATTCTTTTTGTTGATTCTTATTCTTAGAGATTGTTGTTTGAAGACTGTATAAATTTGATCATATAATTAATATAGAGAACAAGGAAATAAAACATGTAACTTGCAAAAATTATTATGAAATTTACCTGATTTATTTTTGAGGATTGTGAGATTTAAATCTAGTTGAGGATTTGGATGAAAATTATGAAATAACGTTATCATCATCTCTCTATTGGAAATATCTATGAAAATTTATATGGTTTCTTTAGGAACAAAAATACCAAGAGATTGGGAAATAAATACTAAGATAGGAAGACCCATTCACTAAATGATAATAGTGAAACCCATGTGGGTCTCCAACCAATGAAATAGGTGATCTACCAAACTATAGATCCCAAATTATTCAATGGTATAGATTGGTTCCCACAAAAAATCTATAATTAAAAAATATTATTAAAATTTCAATAACTAAAATTTGATTGGAATGAAATATGGTAAATTCTAAAAATGTAAAATCATATGTATAAGACAAACAATATATAATTATATAACATAAAAGGACTATTATTTAAAAATTAAATTTAATAAATCATGAATAAAAATAACTGAAAAATTATGAAAGTTAACTTCTATAATAAAATATTTATTTTATTTAATAGAATATTCTCTTATAAATAGTTTAAAAAATTAATATATTTTATTTACTTTAATTAGAATAAAACTCTACGTGAAAGTTAAACAAATGGAACACTCTCGCTCTACAAGAGAGTTAACATTTAAAAGAATTGATATGATAATGGATACATATAGAAAAATCAAACTATATATAGATAATGTAAGCATCAATAAAATGAAAAATATTACCGTGTACCTGATATATAATTTTATTTTTTTGTATACACCAAATTTCATTTATTAGAAATTATTTATAGGGAAACTAGAATTTCATGGGTTTAGAAGTATTTATGAATATAATAATAAAAAACCAAATTTGGCCATCCATCCTATGTCCATGAGAAACAAGATATTTTTAAATAAAATTTTCCCATTGACTAGGGGATTTAACATTTTTCAAATATAAATTTTAATTCAAGATTCCACCTCTTTTAATATTTCTGAAGAAATGAGAACATTTTTATATGAAGTAGTTATATTGATAATGATAGTATTCATTGGATTTGTTACCCAGTCCATGAGTTGTTATATTAGGTTTGAGAAATCTATAGTTAATTTAAAAGGATTATCTCAGGTATTAAATTTGATTAGAAACATATTTAAAAAATTTACATTAGATATATGTTTAAATAATTCAGTTTTGTCTATAAAAACTGACACATACATCCCTTTATTCTTAGAAATATGTTTATCAACTTGATTTTTTAGTTTATCCATCATCGAAATAAGCATAGAAATTTCATTTGATGACTCTACCAACTTACTTTCTGACATAGTAAGACAATATTTCTTCTATGAAATGATAAATATAATATATGTTTTTATTTTAAATAACTCATTATAGGTATCTCCAATATCATCAGTATAATCATCCATTTATTTTTTATAACTAAAAATATCATCCCTTTCATTATTAGATCCACTGTATTTTGGATTAAAAAACTCGTCATAAGGATATGTCTGATAAATCATCAACTATTATATTTCTCATAAGATAACTTCCATTTATCAAGGAATATTTTTTAAAATTAACCTAAAATTTATTAATACTTATACCATCATTACCACCATAAAAATAAATTATGAAATGGTAGATCCTAACTAATGTACCAGGTGTCATTTGTAGATTTTAAAACAATAATTTAATTTCTTTTGAAATATCTCTTTGAACATTAATACATTATTTAAACATATGGATAATCTAGTTGAATGTGTACGAATTACTTATATGCATAAAAAATATTCTCTAAATATTCTTTATTTTCATAAATACCATTTCTAACATTTCATTCATTTCTATAACCTTTTTAATTTCCATGGAGAATGTTCCTTCCCAAAATAATTTTATAATGTTGATTGTATTCACATTTCATAAGTTTAGGAAAACAATCTTCCAAAAACATATAAACATATTTTTAGAATATGTTCAGAATTTTAGGCTATAGAATTTAATGTTATAGAAGTAGTAGTAAAAGAAACGCCATTCTTTGTTGCATTTGGTTTTAAACATATATTTTCATCTTATTTACATACTACAATTTAGTTCCTGTAAAATCATATATGCTTAGATTAATAATATTCTTAGTATCATTTATTTATTAAAATTTGGATTCCCACTCCTTATTTAATGCATCAATACAATTCTAGACTAATTTACCATAAGATATTTATTTCTCATTATATGACTACAAGATATTTACTATAGTCATGAAATGTTGATGAATCTTGGAAGCATTTCCACCTGGTAAGATGTTAAAACTATGATAGTTATCTCCATGAATGGATCAATTAGTTTAAAAAACTTTTGATATTCCAAAAATAATTAATTCTTGATTTTTATATATATCATTATCCAACTAACAAGATGATACATTACTTTAAATATTTCTTTCAATATAATATAGAATAATATTTCTCACAAGACAATTTAGTTTAAAATCAACTCATTCATCATGAATAAATCCATGAATATCAATCATAATTATTTTTATAATTTTTTATAAGAATCAAATAATTCTAAATACCAATGTAGATCTTTTATGTTTCTATATGATCTATTTATTAATAATATGTCTAAAAAATAAAAAATAAAATTGGAAATATATTATCAACTGACCCAATATTAATTCCAACCACATAAACACAAATGGATATTTTTTTCTCATACATTTTATTGTAATGATAAATTTATGTTAATATAAAATTGAGGGATAACAAAAATAATAGAATAACCCACATTAGAGGAAAACATAGATATCAAAAGGCTGTCTTTGAGATGATTTTTTATCCCCTAAGGGTGTATGATACGACAATAAACTATGGTTTGAGGTGAAGTATAAAGACAAAATATAAAATTTTCATCCCATTCAAATGTATATTGACCATAAAATATTATTTTCCTTTCAAATGAATTTATAGTGGAATAAAAAATAGAATTAAAAGTATCTTTAATATGTTAGTAATTACAAAAACCATCTGACTAACATAACAATCATATATAAATATAAAATATAATAAAAATTATTGTAAACAATTAAATGTTAAAATAATGAGTGGATTGTTGAATAATAACTCAAATGCCATAAAGTATATCAATTACAAAAACACTATTAGTCAATGCAAGTATGTTATTTTATTAAAAATCGTAGAAGGATCTTCAACCTAATCCTAGGTATCCCCAATTATTGGATGAAATGTCCTCAAATATAGAACCCTCAATAGGTATCAATGTTTTGACTGTTAAAATTTTATATTCCTATCCTCAAAAGACCTTGAGTAACTTGGTAGAAAAAACATTATCATCCAAACCCCAGAATCCTTTGATCATAAAGTATCTATATAAATTTCACTATTCATACATAATAAGACATCAATCACCACAATTAGACAAATAAACTTCCATCCCATAAGCTCTTTAACATCATATGATCATATAATGAATGAATAAAATAAGAAAAACTATGATATTCATAATAAAACCTCAAAAACATTATCTCATAACACAATACAAAAATACTTGAAGATAGATCACTCAAAAGTAATGAAATGTTAAAATGGATTCACTATAAATTAGCATTCCAATAATTTTAGAAAGTGATCACGATCCATTATACTGCAGCCATGAGTGCACAATTCTATCTTCTTTGTCTATGACCGATACTAAATGCCCAACTTCCTTGAGGTGAATCTATTATCATGTATAAAGTCTTACATTAAGGAATGGGTAGATTCACATATTCTTAATAAGAAAGGAATGATCCAAACCCTATATAGAAGCATTTTACTTATTAAACCCAAGTAATTCTATATGGGATAAAATCATGTGGGAGAGATAGCCAAAGTGGATAGTGTCAAGACACTTACTTTTGCTCATGTATAGATGGATAGAACTATATCTAGTATAATATCCATGGGGGGAGCTTCGTATACCAACAGGTACTGTCATTTTGGAAAATATTTTTCACATGGTTATTTGGTGATCCCCTTGGTGTCAGTTACTAGGATAGCAACCCTAATACATTGATGTGTAACAATTATTAAGTCATGAGTCCCACAGTGGGGAATGATAAGGTGTGAATATGAATAATATGAAATGTGTGGTGAAACCCTGGTTAGGTGGAATTTTATCAATCGAATAGGTGTATATCACAATGGTATAAAACCTTATGGGTGGGAAAACCAAGGAGAAAAATGTCATGGTATGTACTACCACTCACGGATGAACATACAAGAGTCCACCTTGTATCTGAGTGTTTATATTTGAACTATATTAGGCATTGTACTAAGTGATCATGCTATCCCAAATATTCCTCAGGCTCATAGAAGATATTCATAATTTTTTGAAGAATCCCATAGATTCATGTGAATGTTCATATTTTTTTTTCATTATAACCAATGGGATGATTAGTGTGACAATAAGAAGACTATGTAATATTGTCTATGTGATACTAAAAAATTATAGGTGAAACATGATTTCCTCTCTACCAATGTTATATTTAGTATTGATTTATAGTAGGAAATTATTATCTAGAACTGAACAACATGTACTGAGAAGTAGACTCACACAATGTGGTCGAACATTATAAAACAATTTCCTTCCGTATATTATTTATTTTTTAAATTATGAAGAAATTATAAAATAATAATATTTTTTTGAGAGAGTAATTCTCTAATCTACTAAAGAGGTATAATTCTTGAACGACAATAAATGGTAAAAAGAAATTCCTACACTAATTCATCACTCCATTCTTACTATAGTCATACAATCCAATAACTCTAAGAAGTGGAATTATATTAAAAGGTCAGAACTATATAAATGAACATATTGGTTAAAACAATTAACTCCATAAATAAAATAATATTCATAATTTTTTATGGAAAAAACATCCAATGATGAAAAAATAGGTTGATTACATATTTTTTGTCACTTTATAATGAACATCATGAGAGAGTTACAATTATTTTTCAACCAATATAATGACGTAATCACATGATAATCACTAAAAATCCAAATAAGGGAGTCCATTTAAAAAATGAAGGATATTTTAGAGTATTTGTTAGAGAATGATTTCACCAAGGTATAGGGAAGAAAACATCAAATTAAGTTGGTGATATGTTATTGAGTAGCTATAAAGGAAATGTCAGTGTCAAATAGGTATTGAAAAAAATATAGATAATTATGTTTGAATACATAATGATGACTTATGATAAAACCATTGATGACTACATCACTTAAAACAATGAAATAGTGAGAAACATCAAAGGATTCAGTGAAAAAATGTTTGATGATTTTGTTTTGAAGAAACTCATGAGAAACATTCAGAACAGATATGATCGAAAAATCTTTTCTCTAAAAGACATATAATATCTTTCATTGGACAAAAATTAATAAATTCTAATAAATTATGAAATGAAAAGACACCTGCATTCAAAAAGAGTGTAAAAGTAATATGGATTTTGAATTCATGAGAAACTATAAATTAAAATAAGAAGAACCGAAACCATTTAGTGGGTTGTAAGATTAAGATGTGATAAATGAATATGTAAAGAGAATCATGTCACTAATCTGTAAACACATAAGAAAAGGAAAAGGAATGTATATGAAAAACTTTTCCTTGAAGTTCTTGAACTGCGATGGTGATGAGAATACTTCTATAAATTTACCAATGAAATGCAATATTGGATATGTGGCTAATAAAAACAATGAGAGTCTAAATCAGAAATAGTACATGAACAACATCATGGTTGAAAATAAATTTTGTAAGTTCAAGAATAATTTTAAAAACATATTGAAAGCATAATATAGATAGATGAATAAGGTGGTGTCACATTATCTATTTTTCATTTTCATGATAAAGGATATGGATATTTAATAATAAATTTTGTAATATGTGGAGAAGGAAGAAACCAACTAAAACCTCAAAGTGGACGATGGTGAGGATATATATATGGAGCCCATGATTTTATAGGAATTGGATGTATTACATATGTAGAATAAAAAACACATTATGTTTGTAAAAACATAGAAAATAGATGAAGAAAATTATCATTACTAAACTAAAGAATTTTTAAATAATAACGCGGAACTTATTGATTAACTAAATAAATAAAATTTTACAGTGGACGAAAATGAAAAATTCTTGTGAGATCTTGAAGAAATATAGGTATCTAGAAAATATGAATTAAGTGTGAATGGATAAAATTAACTTTCAATTGAAAAGGAGATAAAATGAGTCAAATGAACATTAATAAATATAATTAATTCAAGGAACAAAAAATAATGATTTTTTTGAATTCTGACACTTGATTTTAGGTTAATTGAAAACATGAAACTTCTTTAATGGTTGAAGTTGTTTTATCGAACAATGCATGTTCTAAGTCAAAATATAGAAAATATTTTCCTAAAAAGATTATTAAAGACTATAGTCTACCTCAATATAGGAATAAATAATAAAAATAATTTCACCCCCTTAAAGAAAAATAAAGACCAAAATATTTCAAGAAAATAAAGATAGAATACTTAGATGTATTTCAATAAAATTCCTTGGAAAATTGATAGTGACTTATATTAACATATGAATAGAAGAAATAAAATCCTATAAGGGATTTTCCAAAATGAAGGAGGATAAGATACTTTTCATAAAACTACTCTATGAAGATCAATCGTATTTGAACTGCTCATATTGTTTCTAAATTTATAAAGTTCAGAGATACCTATTTGTAGAAGGGATAAAACACAACATGTTATGTTTTTGCAATCTATGTGAAGAGGGTATAGATTTTTTATTTCCAAAGAAGTCATGTGTTTTTATAAATCCCATGGATGGAATAATTATTATATTAGGTGAAAGAATTAGTTGAAACCTGTTTCAAATTTGGTGACCAATCCAAATCGCGTGACATGAGCGCCAATGATGAAATTGACCTAGGGATATATGACTTGGCCATATTGGCTAAAGTAATATGAGTAGGATATCAACAGATATAGTTGTTAGCGAACATTCAAATCTCATGAGAGATAAAGAATATATTTTCTAAACATATTACAAATGGAATACTACTCAATTTATATACAAGATGATATACATGAAATCTACTCAGACCTTGGAACTGATATATTCACATGTATGTGGTTCGATGAGGAACATGTAAATCAAGGGTGAAATATATTTCATTACATTAATTTGTGACTTAAGTTAGATGTGTAATATTTTATTCATGATCTAAAATTATGAATCTCTTTATGTGTTAAAAATTTTCTGAAGATTGGTGGAAAATTAGCTTGTTATGTACACAAATAAGGTATGGTTTGATAATTGAAAAGAATTCACAAACTATATTTTTGAGATCTATTTTTAAATTTATTGGTTAATAAGTTATTAAAGAATAAAATATTCCCAATAATAGATTGGTGTTCCTAAAAGGAAGAACCAATGTATTTTAGAAATGGGAAGAACCAAGCTCACTAAAAAATGTCAATTTTCTCACAGAGAGAGGCTATTTTCATTATTGTACATATTCAAAATATATGTCTACTTGAGACCTATGAAACATAAGCCCCCAAATGAGATTTTTCGAAAGGGTAATCCCACTGTTATATACTTCAATATGATTAGGAGATAATTCTCCATGAATACAAAATTAAAATTATGGAAAGTATGAATAAAGAGTTGAAGAAGGTACATTTTTGGGATATCAATCTAATGTATGTGGGTTCATGTACTAATGAAAAACTCGAAAAAGCTAATAGAATATTCAGATGTTAAAATAATTAATTTTTTCACAAAAGAAATGGTATTTTTGAGATTAAGGATGAGACAAGTGATGAAATAAACACATAGAATTCATAAAAATAAGTTTATGTTGTAGGTTTTAGGTGTAGAGGAATCAACTAGGATGGTATGACCAACTTGGATTTTTGCCTTGGTTTACATGTAGTCATTTACACACATGATTAAAAGTTCATTTCTCATTAAATAATATATTATTCAATAAGATTAAAATTATGGAACCAGATTTGGAGGATCTTAACATGTAATTTATTAATAATTTATGATTAGATATCGATTTACAAAAACATGTAATTGTCTCTTCATTGATGATCTGAGGGACCATATCCCAACATACCATCATCACACAATAGGATCCATGTAAAAAATACCTTTAATAGTGATCCACATGGGAAGAAAAGTCATTGATCATTTCTATAGTTTCATAAAGTGCAAGCATGGATGATCCTGATCACTTGTGTTGTCTGTGGATAATTACAACTGCATTCCGACATAAGGAGAAAGAAATCCATATTTTCTCTCGATAAAATGAAAGTGGAGGAGAGAAGAAAAATTGTAAATCTCAATATAAATCATTATAGTCACTCTCTATCCATTGCACAAAACCAGATTGATTATAGAATGTGATATAATTAGATATTTATTATTGAAGGATTATGTTTGGTAAATTTCATACTATACCCTATCTGAATTTATAATTCATAATTGACCACATTTCCAATAACAATGATAATAATATAATCAATTTAAATTTGAAACACATTATGAATATAAATAAATATCATTTATAACAATTTTCATTATACCATTAAGCTCAGTCCACATTTATTCATATATATTTACCAATCCTTTAAGAATGGGTATTTAATAAATAAATTCCACAACATTATTTTATGATAAATAAAATAAATATTATATTCTCTAAACATTTAAAAAAATATCTATTTATTATTATTTAAGTCACTTATTATTTTGAACAAATTGTGATTAAATTATTGCTATAATCCAAAACAAAAAAAAATATTTTGGATTCTAACATGTAAAATATAATAATTTAATTTAAAAGAGATTACATATACACTTAATGTGTGTCTATATAGAACTCATTCTCACAATATGTAGGCATATTTCTATTAGGTCCAAGGTTAGTATCTTGAAAATTTCCAAGGATCCACTAGAGGAAAATGTTAATGGCACAACTAAATTAAACAACATATGAATGTTTAACATGTAATATAATCCATTTATCTTGATATCTCCGATCATGTAGGTTTCAGGTTAGTTGCATAAACCAATTTGTTAGATTTCTCTTTAAATTAATTTCCAAAAATTAACTCACCCATCAAACAACATGTCTATTAATTTATGCAAGTTGTTCTATTCCTGTCAGAGGGCTTGAGATATCAACATCTATCAAGGGATATAAGGGATAAATCCTTTATTTCGTTATACATTTATAGAATAACAATCATGACGTACCTAATGAATCTTACCTCCCACCCAGGTTCATAACATCATGGTTTTGATCAAATAAAAATAATTAAATTAGTCATGATATCTATTAATGATAATCATAATTTCTAAGGATCAATACACTTGTACATAAATAAGAACTTCTAATGACACATGTAAATGATGATTTCTTATTAACATCACTACTCTCATGACCTACAATATTAAATATTACCAAGGGAGAACACCATGGGATGATGTATCAATGTATTATTATCCTCCCACCTGTAATATCAAGTAGATTACATATCCTGTTAGATAATATTATCTCACCACAGATCATATATTCATGTACATTGTCTCGGTACTGTTATGTTATCATCATAATGGGGATCTTATATATCCTTTTAGCATGACATCAAATCTTATGAAATTATCACGTAAAATATTCATTTAAAGGAACTATAATTATTTTATAAGAATCATAATTAATAAAGATAAAATAAATAATCAAGCATTAAGAAAGTTAATTCTATAGAATCAACTCAAAAGACTCCCACTTACACTAGATCCAACTAACAACAACTTTCAGTCCACTAAAACTCACATGATATTAATGCCTCTAATAAAATAATGCATTCATCAAGGGTTACACCACATTTTCCTTCATATATAATCTACTCATTGGAAATTAAACTCATTGAGAAAAATAAATCCATTGATGAAACATCCAATGTACGTGCTTTTCCCATTGAGGTGACTTTGTCTATTTGGAGTGAGTGTCCATTATATTGTTATCATCGTAAAAAAGATAATATCATTACATTGAGCTACCAAATCATTATATTGAAAAATTTTATGAATAATAATTTTTTCCATAGTTGTATCTAAAGCAGAAATTTACTTGAAATCCTCCATAGAATCAATAGTAACTAGAAAATATGAAGTCTTATAACTCATAGCTCCTCCATCGAGACAAATAGTGATATCATAACTATGAAATTAGTTCATTATGATATCTTTGTAGGCTAGAATATTTATAAACATTTGATATTAACGTTTAATCTTCTCCAAAAACTAATAACATATCTTAGGTTTTCCTCAGATACTTGAGGATAACCTTAAAAATTGTCTAACTTTGTTCACCAAGATCTTCTATATATTTTCCAACCATGGTCATAGCATTGTAAACATAAATAATCATACATAAAATATAATACATGAATGATCCTAACATATAATCATATTTTATATTTCTCATTCTATCTCTTTCCACAATTGTTTAAGGATTCATTTTCATATAAATATGAATACCATGTATCACTAGAAACAACACCCTCTTGGATTCTTCCATAATTAAACTCTTCCATATTTAGTATGTGTCTGTACATTGAATTATCCCATGGAGAATCATAGATCTATGACACATGATCTTGATCTCTAGAATTCAATCAGTTTAACCTATTTCCTCCATAGATACGCACTTTCCCAACTAGGCCTTAGGAACTTGTATGGATGGAATAACTTTTCCAATTAGTAATATGCAATCAACACATTATTATATAAAATCAATATTACACCCAAAAACATCTTTTAAACACACAACTCGTTGTTAATGTTAATGAAAAAAGATTTTTAATGGATTCATCAAACCGAATGTTCTAGGACATAGATTATTTCTTAATTCCATAAGTATATCATTACAAATTGAAGGGTTTCTTTGTCATTTATTGGTGTAAAAAATCATTTTGGTATTGTCAAATACGCATCCTCTTGAAGGTTCCCATTAATTAAACTAGTTTATAAATCCATTTGAAAAATCATCTGGTCATGGTAAGCTGTTATGGAAATAATAATAATGATGGATTTAAAAATTAAAACTATTAAAAAGGATTAATCGTTGTAAATTAATTGATGTTTTCTAAACCCTTTATCGAATATACAATATTTATAGGTGTTTAATTTACCATCCAGGTCCATATATATCTCAAATACCCATTTTCACCCAATAATATTTAGATAAACTAGAGGATATATCCAAACTCAAACTTGGTTTTGATATATGTAATCCATCTCAAAATTCAGGAAATCATTCTACCTTAGAGTTTTTGAGCTTTTTACTACCTATTTTTATGAGAGAGGATAATTTTTTTAACCAATAATGAGTCCCCATTGTCAGTGTCTAAAAACTGTATCTCTCTGGTTCTTTTACCACTCCAGTAATCTAATATTGTACTTGTGTTTCAGGAATGACTTCTTTCATTGGTGATTGTGGAATCAGTCCCTATAAAAACTCTTATATATCCTTGGCATGAACTTCATCAAATTAAATCTTTATCCCACTATCATCCTTGGGGATATTCCCCATCTCAATAAATATGTCATACCATGAAATGGTAAATTTCTTATCTGTTGGGTTATAAAGAAAATATCCCATTATTTCTATGATATTCCCTATATATATACACTTCATGACTCATGTTTATAGTTCATATTTTGAGCTTTCCTTATCAAATGTCTCAAAACCCCATGAATGAACATGTTAAAAAATGTTTCTTTCAACACTGCTACTTAGAGGGAATACTATTATCTACGTTGGTTGGTTCTCGGTTTAGTAAGTACTATAGTTTTTATAATTAATATATGAAAAATGTTAATAGAAGGCTTGCATGACTCATCAATGAAAATACCATATCTAGTGGTTTTATATAGATCCTTTTAATAACACTATTTCACAGTGGTGTATAAGGTGGAGTGACTTGAGATAAAATCTCATACTACTATTTAAATTTGATAATGTCTTGG
This sequence comes from Viscum album, assembly GCA_963277665.1. NCBI lineage: Eukaryota > Viridiplantae > Streptophyta > Magnoliopsida > Santalales > Viscaceae > Viscum > Viscum album. The sequence continues at coordinate 52,168,940 of OY728140.1, read as the reverse complement.
TTAAGATATTCACTACATCAATTCAATTGATGTTTATTTATCTTCTTACCAAGAAAATTCTCAACATCATTGTTGAACTCTTTGAACCTCTCAAAGCATTCATACTTGTACCTCATAAAGTAAATATAACCATACCTACACAATCCATCATTAAAACATATAAAGTATGAGAATCCACCTCCAACATCTACTTAAAAAAGAATATACACATCACCCTTACCACCAAATGGTGTTTTGGTCATCTTTCTTTATAATCAGGCGTGAAATATTTGAAGTGGATTAAGATTAAAAGATTCTAAGAAATCATCTAATTATAGATTTTTTCGAATGGTTTAAATTTTGTTACAAAGATGGTGATGCCACAACTGGTTATTAACTGAGCCGTTCAAATTTATTCCATTATCAACAACCAATATTTATTTTTCATAATAGAATACATGAAGATTATTATTCAAATGTTTCACACTCTAACATATGCTATCTTTATAAAACTAGAAACCATTATTTCCAAATATAAAGATAAAACCATCCATCCAGAAACAAGAAATTAATATAATGTTTTTATAATACTAAGCACATAATAAAAATTATTTAATAACAAAAACATTCCAATTAGAAATGTGAGATGATTGTATCTAATGCCTATAATAGCCATCAATGCCCGTTTAGCATCTCAAATATCAACCTTAACTATGGTAATCTTCCAAAATCTACATATTTCATGTATTTGGATACAAATATAAACACCAAAGGTAGCATCTAATAGAAAAATTTTAAAAATAAAAATATTACACTGAATAAAAAACACACCTGAAACTTCTCCTTTATTATTTGGTTGGGTGGATTTCCTCTTCAAGTGGCCTTGATTTCTATAGGATAAAAATATCACATTTTTACTTTCATTTTCATTAGAACATATTCTTCTTGGAGGGATAGTTCTTTGCTGCCTTAGGCATTGAATGAGTCTTTGGCCCATTTTACTTGCTCCTCGTCTTCTGATTCACCAAAAGAACCATGGTTTTGACAAACCACATTTCCTTATCAACTAATGATATAATATTAAGATATTACGATTATGTATTGTTTCTATTTTTCAAAATATAATTCACAGTAATATTAGAGAATTTTCTAAGTAGCAAGGATATAATTTGTTCTGTTTGTAAATCATCAAGGATCGTAAAAACCAAGATGTCCAGGAACTCAATGAATCCAGTAAAATTTACTGCATGTTTCCTAGAACATTTTGACTCTCCAATCAGTCACATGAATAGTTCACCATAGATATTATATCTCTTGGATCTCACCTAATATTGATATAAATCCCAAAGGTGAGAAATGGTGTTATACACATCCAAATACTCATATTACCTTACTATATCATTGGACATAGATGATAACCTGAAACATTGGACATCCAAAATACCATCCAAATTCCAAAAAGAGATGGATACTTTTTCCTCACTGCCAAGGATTTTTTTCTTGAACTACTTAACATAATGTTGTCAAGGAAGATAACAAATATTTTCAAGGAAGCATGTTCGGAGCCTGTTAATGTCATTGAAAAATGTCATAATAAAACATTTCATTATCAGAATCGATTAAAAACATTCCATCCTCACTGAAATTCTTATGGAATTTCAATAGGCCAATTCACTCGACAATGGCCTCTGTCACAATTCGGTGAAGGAACATAATATGTTCAGGAATCTGATAATTCTTGGAAACAACCATCTGACTCATAATAATATTTAGGTTTTCTATTACCCCCTTTTGATGGTTGGATAAAATTCAATTCGGATGGTGCCTTGAAGGGAAATCCTGGACAAGTAAACTATGATTTCATCTTTAGGGACTATTCAAGGGACATTATAGAATGTAATTATAGATATTGTATTAGGGTTATGACCTTGGATGTGAAAACTAATGGACTGATAAATGATATCAACATTGCAAATAAGATAAACTAGAAAAATATCTGGTTTGAATCTGATTCAACAACAATAGTCCAATCTGTTTGAACTGGGCAAATTCACCTCTCTTGGAATCTAGTAGTGAAATTTATTAGTTTCCATGATCACTATTAATCAATGTACGATATCATAATTCATGTTTTTCATGAAGATAATGCAATTGCTGAAGTTATTTCAAAAAAGGGGATGCATGAGGAAACATACACTGCCTCGAACACTCTCCCTAATGAAATTTTCCCTATTCAACATATGGATATTTCATTGTTTCCTACCATCCAACTATTATAAATTTTATTTATTTATTATAATATCCTATATACTCTCATATTTCATGAAAAACATCATTTGTGGTTTAGTATAATGCATAAGGTCCTATACCATTAATAGAAATTCAAGCTGGTGAGAAGGTTAACCATCTGTAGTATATAACATTGGGATATTATTGAATTAATTTCATTTTATATTTTCAATAAATTAAGGGAATGTAAATAATGATAGTTTTTGGTAAAAAAAGATTAAAAAATTTAAATTTAATAGAATTAAATTAATTACCTGTAATTCCACAACCAAATAGGCACTATATCTTGTGCCCGATGCGGGGTCACCACATGTCCTTTAGTGTGCCACCCCATATTTAAGAGGCTTCTAACTAGAAATATGAATTTATAATGGTAAAATTGGGAGAATATACGTTCTTATCAGAGTAAAACCATATCTGAAATAATACCAATTGATATAAAAATTAAATGAAACTATAAAAGAGAACAATCATAGGAAATGGACAAATGTAAACATAGTGAATAATAATATTAACTTATACTCTATACAGAACATGTAAGGTTTTAAAAAATATAAAACCAATAAAACCAATCCCTAAAATGTCACAAACTCTCTCCTGAGTCCCAACCCAGCATTGAATCCCATGATCCAACCCATAATCTACTGAACAAAAAAAAACACACAGTCCAAGTCCTTAACCTATACTAGAAAGCAAGTAGCATCTTCTTGGATACCCCTATTCAATGGAATCCTGATCAGGGTGTGAGTATAACTCAGTATTCCACCACCAACATTATCTAATGGAATAAACATTATATAAAAATGTGTATATAGATAATAAATTTTTCAATAAATAAAAAGGGTAATAAAATAAAATGTTTCCACATTTAAATAATCATGAATTAAGTATTTTATTATTTATGTTCCACCGTGAAATCTGACTAAACTAACCCACTCTGGCCATACTGAGAACCTTTTTAAAAATAGAAAGGGATAAATACTTTTAGTCAAAGAGGGAATTCTCTAACCTTTTCAATTGAACATTGTACCTTGTAGAATCGGTGTAGGTAAACATATCATGCCCATACATTAGGAGCCTATAGCCTCAATTCAACATCCCAAAACCTGAAATACATCAGTGGGGCATCGATCATTAGTCTATCCTTTACCAAAGATGAGGATCCTTAGTCTAACATCCCAACCATAAAATACATTGGTGGGACCTGGAGCATCATTCTGGAGTGACCCAAGATGAGGCGCCTAATTTACACATAGTAGTCATAGAATACATTTCTGGGAACTATAACATCATTTTTGATTGACACAAGATGGGGAGCCTCGTTCCAAGATCATAGTAACACAATACATCAATGGGGCCTAGAGCATCAGTATGGTCTGACCCATATGATCATAGCCTCATTCAAACACCCCTCTCATACTGATTATCGTTATGAAAATGATTCTTTAATTAGTTATCATAATTACCCACATTACATTCCACAACTCAATTAACACTTCATGTTAAGCTAAACATACTTTTATTTAATTCTTCATTTCCCTTCAAAAAAACATCATGATTTTTTTTGACCAAATACCCTTTTATAGTATCTCAATGACACCCTATAAAACATGGATCTTTTATAGAATTCCAAACATGGTCTTAGGACATAATTTCCAAAAAATCCATTTGTAATATCCCATAGTTAATTTCACCAAAAGGATGGACACAAAATCATTTCAAATAATCATTTAAATATTTTAAGTAAACCCATTTTCAAATTTTTCTGAGGTTAACAGCTACTTTTATAACATTATACACTTTCAAAACATCACTTTCTTTTACTGAAAACCATAACTAGATAAAAATCCAAAATATAAAAATTGAAACCTTTCAATAGTAGCGAAATCATTTCAGAAAAGATAATATATAAACAATTCTATCATCTCATTAACCATTCCCACAAAAAAATTTAAAATACACAACCCATTAGCATTTATAATTTCCCTATCTTAATATTTACCAATTCATTTCATAATTTTCAAGGGTTTGACATACCCCATGGATTTCCAACGGTTTGGTCTCACATTGTTCCTACACCCAATGTGGATGTGATGGGTCTCACACCATAATCCAAGGTCCAATTACTTTCCAAAACAAAGAACACCGTATCACAATAAGGAAATAAATTAAAACAAGAACATACTATTATAAAATAACATTTCAATGGAAAAAATATTATATACCACCAAAATCATGTTTATATATGATCACATTCATAACCCCAACCCATGAATAAATTTCAAGCAACCCTAAAATCCTATGCTTACAATCTACTGGAAAATAATGTTTTAGGGATTCACATAGAGAATAATGATTCCAAAATCCTGATTTTATAAAATTGAAGGAAGAGGAGTGTTAGACTAACTTGGATCTTTTATTCTCACACAACGACACTTGAAATGACCAAGAATAGAAGTAGAATAAATTATTGGATTCTTGGGAGAGAATAGATCATAACCTTTACTATTATAGATTTAAATTAGAGGAAATTTGAGTGAGGCTTCACAAATATTTATGGGAGAAATTGGAAATTACCATTCATTTATGAGGCTCATGGTTTGGCCACACAGTTGGACAAAACATGTTCCAAACGTGCACCCCCATTTTTCCAAGAAGGTTCCAAGGTCTAATAGTCTCTTGGGATCCCACAATATTAGAAAAATCATTTGGAGGCTTTGCAGGATAGATCTATGTAAGACTGTAGAGTTTGGTCCCTCTTTATGCATGGTTTTACAACCATCAACCACCTGTATCTAAGGGTCATTATTCAGGGCCCATGGTTATCCCTAATAGTGCACTAATTATTAAACCTATAATAGATGGCCACCTTTCATCTCATTTTGTGTCCTAAATCCATGAGACACACCCATGGGTCCTCACATCTTCCAAAATTATTTCATTATCAATTTTAAAATATGTTAAAAAAATTAAACAAATATTTACCTCCTCCAAATATCAGGATCATATTACCACCATACCTTATAATAGCTTGTCCTAAAATCTTACCCCAAGCATCACTAAGAATTCATGGTACACTTTTCAGGGCCATGAGATCATATATTCTCTTATCTTTACCAAGATTCATCTTAAATATTTCAATGCGGCCATAACACTTGGTCCAACCAAAAATGCCTACCCTGAAAACGTTTCTCACTCTAATCCACAGTATGATCTTGATGCTTCTCAAATGATACATCAACTTTATGCTCGTCATTAACAACATCAAACACATGAGGAAATCTTGAGTGATTCCACTGAAAATTATTCAAAAGTATAGAACCTAAAAAATCCCCATAATACCCTAGGAAGCCAATCGGTACCCATCTGGTCTGATTATTCCCACAAACTCCAACACCCCAACATTCTTGGAATCACCTGAAGTAACATGAAATTAACCAAGCACGTTACATGACCTACATATGTTCACAACTCAGAGATAATAGACTAATTACATATCAAAACGTCTAAAACAAAACCAATGTACAACCCTCATCTCAAACATTTAACCAGTGAAAACCTGACCCAATAGCCATTTCAAAATCCAAAACAAAAAAGACAGTGTTTAACCAGGCCAGTTCAACCCATGTCACAAATCATGTCATCAAGCATCATCTACCCCACTATGGTGTTCCCTACCATATTCCCAATTCTATGACACATAAAATCTGGTTTTTATCACCTATAATATAGAAAATACAACTCCAACCTCAAATCAGCATCCAAAAAAATCCCAAAACATTCCAAACTCACCGCACCCAAACATCCACATAAGCATTAACCAACCATGACCTCTATCATTTATATTGAATCCTATCATATTGGATACACATCATCCATCAATTCATCTAATAAGGAAAACATGGCCCTTCCCTAAAACTTATTTCCATTTATGAAATTCACTTTTCATTTAAAAACATCCACCGGAGGCGGTTTACCGCACACCACTTTAATCCCTTTTTCCAAGACACATCAGATCATCCCGGACCGACTCATCTCAAAACTCCCAACCACCACTATTGGAACATTACTATATCACATGGTCATGGAACCTCATCTCTTAAGGAATCCCACCACCATCTGAATTGACGTATTTGAGTCCATAACCATTTATCGATATGATTACAGTACCAACCCTCAATTTCCCAAAATTCGTCTTCACGCCTCTTGTAACTCATTAACATTACTAATACAAAAACAAAAAATTTAATTCATTGGTACCTCAAACCTAAGGATTAATTTGGGTCAAACATCCACCACATACAATTCCCACCTGGACATCCCTAAGGAACCCAATATATACCACATATGTTCTATATTGGAATCCAATTTCCAGCACATCCAACCTGCAGTCTTCTTTATACACGATTATCTGAAATATTTATCCCCAGTTTAGAATCATTAGGAATGATTTATTTAAGAAATTACAACCACTAAAACTGATGGACCTATCACTAAGGATACCATGATGTGGTCATGGAGATCTCTCCCCCAATTGAGTGGAAAAACTAAACATTATCCATCACCCATCACTTTCATCCAAGAAAAAACCCATTATCATTATATGATAAGAAAACCAACACAAAAATATCATATGGAGGTGTAATATGGTGAACCTACCACCAAAAAAATTTCCTTACACTACCCCATGAATGAAACCTTCAATAGGATCTCCATTCAACATAAATAAAAACATTTATGTATCTTGTTATAGAGACTATACTCTCTCAGTGTACCTAGGATGATGTAAAAACTATTTGGAATGATCATATCATGTCATGAAGTACACCAAGATATGATTGATGAAACCACCACAACTGATTCATCGCTTATATCACCATACGCTATGGGGACCCCATAACCTTTGGAAAGCTTCAGGCCTCTTTTCCCAAAACATATTTCCAAGACCGGGAAATCAATATTCAAGGGGTATATATCAACCAAAAATCTATGTATCTTCAGAACCCTAGAGCATGCAGCGTGACCCAACATCCCCATTGACAATGCTACCGCCACACCACTCAAGCTCTTCCATGACAGCCTCAGTGATTCTGAATGGAAACATTACAATAAATCACACCAATCTAAGACCAAATGGTCTCTCATATAATAATTTATTTCATCTATGATCAAATAGAAAAAAACATACGCTCATCACAATCCACCTATTCACATGTCTAAAATGTAATATCTCACCTCTAGGATATGCCACACAACCAAACATCATCAAAAACCTTGAGGTCAAACACATTCATATTATCATTCAATGAACATGAATACATATCCCATGTTACATACATCACTAGAGATAGGCCAAAATACCCACTCACACAACTAATCACGCCTCTACTTCCATCAGACTCATCGAAATTGAGAGATTATAAAGATTATCATATAATAAGTCGAACTTCACACAAAAAATGCCCTACTATCTATCAAACCATCCTTATATATGTCATTATTATCCTAGAAGTCACTATCCATGCTCTGGTCATCTTCATATCACAATCCATGATCAAAATTGATTCCTGCATCAAACACTTTCAAAACCACATAGACAAATTTTTGAATGATTCTTCCCCTAAAACTACCCTTATAACAAAAAACAAGCACTCATGTGATCCTGTTAAAAGTTAACAAAGGAAAGACTATGTTTTTTTACCAAAACATGATAGCACCAACTATGCATCGATTCCATATCCAAAGCATCCATCCATGATTGATATCCCAAAGAACCCATAATAATGGGCCAACATCACTCATGGATACCCTCAATTATTCAATACATTGACTCCTCTATACCACCCATGTCCTATTCCTCAATAGAATTAGTTCTCTACTCTGTCCTACAAGGCCATATAAACATCAAGTGAAACCATTGGTGTTCGAATGCTATGGTATAAAACATCATCATATTCATTATGCATGCAGGATCACTCCCATCATGATCGAACCCTCCCACATGTCACCCTCAAAGGTCAAACAACAAAAAACCCATAAATTGGAGTCACATATATAAAAGGACCTTGAATATCCCTCTAATTTATACAATCAACATCCTACATGGCACAACTCATGGGGTGAAATCCTACCCCCTAAAAAACACACTACATCCAATGAAATAAGAATGAATTTATTTGAGGCTCCACATCTTCCCCGACACAACCGCCATTAGTGACACCATAACCAATAAACCCATTATTCAGGTCCAACCAATAACCTGCATGATCAAAACCCAAAAGGGTTACCACATTCACATTATCATAAATCATTTGATAATACCAAGGTAACAACCATACTGAAGGTACAAAAAAACATACCTTTAGCCACAAATCAAAACCAAACAAATACTCGCCAATTAGCCATATTGATATATACATTTTGATTTAAATTGTTTATAGTTTTCATCAAATTACTTGATAATACACTGTCATATTTCTAATTTTGTAGGAAAAAGAGATTTGCAGGTTTCCAAAAGGGAAAAAGATTCTAAAACAGGCTATGTACACATTGTGATCCACCATTACACATAATTTACATAAAGATAACTACCTGCCTCAAGTCATGAATCCATGTTGTGACCATTCCATGAAATCTAAATGAAAAAATCCTCTAAGACCAGACATGCCGTGAATCCAGTCAAATCCCCTGGTGATAAATCCTCGAAGAACCTATGAAAAAATTAGATAGAGTTGAGGTACACATTGTTAATAACCCTCTCACATTGTGTACCTATAAAAACCTCTTAAATTCATGAGAGAACTACGCGCCATGCAAGATATCAAAAATCCATGGAAAATAACGTGGATCTTGTCTACACGTCATATACATATGGTACACATCGTTATGATTTATGCATATATAAGAAGCAGTGTGGTAGAAATGTTAATAGCATTATGGACGTGATTCACTTATCATTTTCATCTCCTTTGTGAATCCTTTCTCCCTTTCCCATATCAAACTCTCAAACTCTTAGCATTTATGCATGTTTTATTAATTCAAGAGTTGTGGAGCCTATATTATTATACATATTCAATTTCTACCATTGTGTTTGGAATCAATTTCATTTTCTCTTTTTCAAGTAGGTCATTTGTTTATAATTGTAATTTACTTAGTGCATGTTTATTTCAGTTACTAATCCTGAAAATTTGCATGATCCCAATTCCATTAATCATTCCATATATCATGTTGTCTTTCATTGATTTAATTTCATCCTATCCCACCCTGAGTAGATAAATTTCATAGGGGGATAGATCAAGAAATGTATCTGCATAACTAAATATACCTTTAAATGTATTACATAGGATCTTAGTCTATCACTATCCCCTGGCCATAGAATAGCTACTTCCATGGTTAAACTAGGAGGCTAAGACCAAAGTCAACAACTGATATTTGTTTTCTTTGTAGAATAATACATAGGATCTTTCCAAAGATAGGATTAAAGGACATCCTTCACTCAGATTCACTTGATCACAACCCATAATTAATCATTTAAAGTCATCCCAAAAATAGAACATAGATCAAACTACCAAACATGGTCTTCTAGAAAAACTCCCCTACAGGTTTAGGAATCATATTTCTCTAAAAATTAAAATGACAGTTCCCTATGGAATCATACTTGTACTACAACTACAATAATTTTCTATAGTTAGTTAATGTTTGGGAATAAATATAGATTTATAAACTTGACTCATGCATGGAGTAATTAACTATGCCTTTTAGGTGCATCAAATTTTTGTGCTATTGCGGGGGATGCAACACTGATTTTGAAAATAAAAGAACTCTATTTTTTGATCCTAGGATTACATTTACATGATCCCATTTCTTCTTTTCCAAACACCATTGATTATCATTAATTTATTCTTTGGGCATGTAGCAAGGTCCCTGTACACATTCAAGTAATATTGAAGTAGAAGAACACTTGGACTTCTATCCTGATATTGAAATGGGTTCTTCTTCACTCCGTTGGTTAGTAATGGATGAGAAACATCACCTTACAAGACCCAACCCTCCAAACCATGAACTCATACCTGGAAAAAATCATATGAAACCATACAAGACCATCATGTACTATGGTTTACCATCAATCACTGGAGATACACCCATCATAGTTCTCCCAGAAATCCAAGCCCACACATTAAAAATTAATCCTGGACTCATTCACAAGATCCAAAGCATGGGGCTATTCAAAGGTCTTTAGAGAAAATACCCCCAAAAACATATCTCTAACTTCCTAGAAGTCTATGATATATTTCTCAACTAGGGAGTATCATTGGAAGATATAAGACTTCATGTATTCTAATTCTCATATAGATAACAATCAAAATATTGGCTCAAAATCCAAGATCCTGAGTCAATTACGACTTGGGTTGAGCTCCCAAAAACGTTTCATGATAAATAATTTACACTAATCCAGACCTAGAAGCTATAGAATTATATTCCAAACAAAGCACAAATGGATGGAGAATCCATATGGGAAGCATGAGATTGATTCAATGAAAAAATGAGTCAGTGTCCACATCATAGACTCGACAATTGGATTCAAATTCATAACTTCTATTATGGACCCCAAACAGTGACACGAACAATCATTGATGTAGCCGCTGAGGTAGGTTTGATGTTTAAAAAACCCTACACAGGAAGAGATAGTTTGGTGTAAGTATCCCAAATTTCTAGTATGTGGAAAAGTGAACGTGGACCACCGTGACATAGAATCCACCAAGTTGATGAATCCACCCATTTATTAGCTCATGTTGAATCACTAACTGAAACGATTGATTCATTTTTTATACGAACCAAACAACCCCCTCCCACAGCAGTCATGGGGATTTAGTCAAGTGAGATGTGTTGTCGAACACACCCATATCAAGATTGAAAACTAGGATATGAAGAGCCACAAGATTTTAATTGTGTTAATTATAATAAAAAATCACACTTTTCAGAAGAAACAAAAAAGAAACAATTTTTTCAAAAAAGGCTTACACTACAGCATACTCAAAACAATAAAGTATAATTTCAACATTTTAATTGTCATGTTCAGTTTTACTACCATGTTCAATGAGGATATCCACAAATAAACCCTATCTCGAGACCAAATTAGCAGAGATATATACAACAAGACTTTCTGAGGCCCTAATAATAAAAAAAATTTCCACACACCCAGCTATGACCACCATAACATCCTCCACCATAGCAAAGTAACTTTGAGAACCTCATGACATATTTCATTTGAAAATCAGATCAAAGGATGACCACACAGGATATAGAGATTCAAAAATAGTGAGCATCATTAAGGAACATGGAAATTCAAATGGTTAGATCTTAAAAAATTTATCTGAATGATTACTAGGTATTATACCTGAAAACACTAAGACATACCCATGAGGAGAAAATACGGATGTAGTGATGTGGTATGTAAAAGTGTTATACTTTCAAAAACCAATAGAAACAACGACACATGATGAGCCCATGGAACGACAGAAAATAGTAGAGGAATCCATTCCCACGACAGCACATGAAGAACTACCTGCTGAGATGGAGAACTCCCCCAAAAAATAGAACGAACCCGTTTTTGTATCTACACCTCCACACAATCCACCTATTCCCATCCAGAAACAAGTGAGGAAAGGTAGGTAGGATTCTCAGTACAAAATGTTCCTCAAAATGTTCAAACAACTGCATTTCAATATTCCTTTGGCTGAAGCAATCACACAAATGCCTGTATATGCAAAATTTATCAATGATTTTCTATCAAATGAGGGATAAATAGATGATCTAGGATTCATATCATTAAAAGAATAATGATATTCTATTGTACAGTAGAAAATTCTACTAAATATGAGATATCCTAGGAATCTTTTCAATCCCTTTTGTGATTTGAGAGTGAAAAATTAGAAGGGCACTATGTGATCTTGGATCCAACATTAACCAGATGTTGATGAGTGTTCTCCACAAGATAGGTCTCCAAGAGCTTAATAAAACAAGGTTAGAATGGCAGTCAACCAATTTTTCAGTCAAATACCCATGTGGTATTCTTGAAGATGTTATGGTTAAAGTTGAAAAATTCATTTTCCCAGCAGACTTTCTGGTTTTGGACATGGAATTGGAAGGATATATACTGATCATTCTTGGAAGTTCATTACTAGAAAATTAAAGGAATTGATTGATGTTAGTCAAGGATGTATCATATTCAGAGTAGGATAACAACAAGTAGTGTTTAACGTTAAAAAGGTTTCATAACTTTCAGATGATATGCTGGATTACAATGCCATCCCTCTCGCTTCGTAAAAAGAGGTGTACATTGGTATTGAGGAGGAGATCGATGATTCATGTTCACAAAATGAATAATATTATGACTTCGAGGAAGTTTACTTTATTGATCCACTCACTAAGGACATCATACATCAATTTATCCCATCCATCATTCGTCCACCCGAGTTTGACTTGAAACCTCTACCTAGTACATTGAAGTAATGATATTTAGGAGAGTCATTCTCTTTACCCATCTTCATTAATGCTGAAATCTACCATGATTAGGAAGAAAATATATTTGATGTCCAAAAAATGAATAAGAAATAAATTTCATAGGGAGTGACTGATATTAGGGGAATCAATACTTCAGAATGAACTCAAACAATTCTATTGGAAGGGGATGAAAAACCCAAAAGATAGCCTTAGAGGTGACTCACACCACCAATGAAGGAGGTAGTCAAGAAGGAAGTGTTGAATCATAATGATGCTAGAATAATCATTCCTATATCATATAGTGAATGGGTGAGTCCCATCCACATCATTCCCAAGAAAGGAGGACTCACAGTAGAAAGGAAAGATAATAATGAGCTCATTTCAACACGCACCATCATTAGATAGAGAGTTTTCATGGTCTACATATGTTTGAATGAAACAACTAGGAAGGAACATATTACCTTACCATTAATGGATATAATTATATAATGAATAGAAGGGCATTATTTCTACTATTTCCTAGATATCTATTTAGGATAAAATCAAATCGTATTCGACCTTGCAGATTTGGCCAAAACCACCTTCACCAACCCATTTGGTACTTTTGCATATCAATGCATTTCATTCGGTATATGAAATTCATTAGAATCATTCTGAAGATTCCGGACACACATCATTAATGATATGTATGAATAATTTTTGGAAATATTCATTGAAAATTTCCCAGTATATGAGAGATCATTCAATGTCTATCTACCAAATCATGAACTAGTACTCTAATGCTGTGAGGAGAGCAGCATAGTGCTGTGTTGGAAAAAATTTCACATCATGGTACAAGGAAGAATTTTACTAGGACAATAGATCTCTAGAAAATGCATTGTGGTTGATCCAACAGAGATCTGAGTTATCAAAGATCTACTTAAACCATCAACCGTTAAATGGATTATATGTTTTTTGGGCATGCCGGGTTATATGGACGCTTTGTTAAATATTTTTCTAAAGTTGCAAATCAACTGACACACTTGTTTTCAAAGAATACTCCCTTTGAATTCAATGAGGACTATCGACATGCTTTTGTAACACAAAAAACATTTTGATTTTTTCTCCAGTTATCATTACACTAAATTAGGAAAAAGAGTTTGAGCTTATGTGTGACGCCAAAAACCTTGCTGTAGGATTTTTCCTTCGAAAAGAAATGAAAACACCTTCTATCTAGTCTATTTTTACATATATACATTAAATAAATCCCACGTCAATTATATGATTATAGAGAAAGAAATCATATCCAATATCTATGCCTTTGAAATGTTCTGTTCGTACCTCTTTCTATCCGAATTCATCATCCATAGAGATAGTTCCACCCTTTGGTACCTGATAAACAAGAAATATCGGAATCCATGGTTGATATGCTAGATTATTTTGCCACAAGAATTCAAAATCATAATCAAGGACACCAAAAGAACAGATAATTTCATTGCCGAACCCCTCTCTTGATTTCTCCTAACCATCATTAATGAAGTCAATGAGACAGATATTGAAGTAGATTTTAAATATGAGACGTAGTTCAGTGTAAAAACCCACCAATGGTTTTCAGATGTGGAAAATTATTTTGCCATAGGATATTTCCATCATGAAATCTCATACCAGGGACAGAAGAAGTTTATATATGATTCCAAACACTACTTTTGGGATGAACGATTACTCTTCGTGCATTATTCTGATGGGATTTTAAGATGATGCATCCCAGAGTAATATATATATAATTTCATCAACATTATCCCCACATCTCCAACTGGTGGATATCATGGTCTTGAGTGCATAATGGAAAATCCAATAAACCATATTTTTATGGCCCTCATTGAATCACGATGCCAGAGGATTCTTCCATCAATGTGATATATTTCAAAAAAATATGAAACATCAGTAAAAGAAATGAAATTCCAAAAAAACCATTCATGAAGTTGATTTTTTAGCTAATGGTTGATTGAATTTATGGGACCATTTCTTACGTCACATGAAAGGAGTTACAATCTTGTTTAAGTAGACTATATCTCAAAATTGGTTGAAGCCAAAGCCGCAATACATGACACAACAAAGGTGTTCATGATGTTTCTTCAAAATAATGATTTTGGACATTTTGGATTATTATGATTACTCCTTAGTGATCATAGAACACGTTTCCCGAATCATCCAGTGCGGAAAATGCTAGAGGGATATGTAATTTGATACAACACTGACACTCCCTATCACCCACAAAAAAGTGGGAATGTCGAATAGACAAAAATGGAGGTGAAAAAAATCATAGAGAAAACTGTCAACACCAGTAGAAGTGATTGGACCCTAAAGATGAATGATTAATTATGGGAATACAGAACTGCATATGAAACACCGATTAGAACCACCCCATTTAGACTAGTTTGTGGTAAACCATGCCATATTCTGGTGGGGCTAGAACATCATTTATTCAGGTAAATAAAAAAGATGAAACTGGATGTAAAAAGGCGAGGTAGTGATGATTATTACAATTAACAAAATTGTAGGAAATAAAAAGATATGTGTACGAAAATATTAATATTTACAAAGAAAAAATGGCATGAGCAAAGAATTAAAAGAAGTACATTCCTTCCATTGATTTTATTTTCTGTTCAATTGAAGATGAAAACTATATCTTGGAATGCTGAAGTCCAGATGGTATGGTCCTTTTGATGTTGTCCATGTTTTATCTCATTGTCAAAATTTAAATTCAATGAGATGGAGTACTACTATTAAAGGTATATGGTCAATGGTTGATTATTTTTCAGAATCCATTCAATGAATGTTGTCTTATTAGCCTCAAGTTCTACTAGCCATTGGAGGAGTCAAACACTTGGCTATAAAGAAAGTGCTGGCTGGGAGGAATCCCAGTGTAGAGAAGTTTTATATAAGTTAGATTAGGAACATTGTCCATGAATCTCATGTAAAAAGGAAAATGATGTGGGGAAGGAATAGGAAAAAGGAAAAAACACAGCTAAGTACATTTAGTGTACACCATGTTCAGGACATGGATATTTCTCACATGAAATTTTATTTTTCTTCCCAATAAAGGACATGACTGATCTGTACACATTGTGAACATGGTAGGTATGGTTTTTAAAAATTGCAGGATGTTACCCGCAAGTCATGACCTGTACCACCATATCCTCTAACCCCTCACCTCCCCCAACATTCCCTTCTCCCATTACCCCCAAACCCCCTCCCAACACCTCCTCCAATCTAAACCCACACCCCCACCTCAAGACAGCCACCTATAGCACACCAGAAATACCCTCCCCATGATCCACCCTTCTCAAACAACGGTGTGCACCGAAAAACCCCAGCATGTGTTGGCACCCTCTACCTCCTCCTTTGACTCCAACAACCAACAACCCACTACCAAGCACACCCATGATACATCCAAATTGTAGGATTAATCTTAATCATCATCCACTGATGAAAACCTCCATTTACACCCAGTTATCTACTTCAGTAACCCATATCAACTAGTAAATCCACTTTACCTATAGGAAAAGCCAATGTATACCAACAAAATGTTGAACATGGATGTACTCACCATATCGAACATTTTCGATGCTTCCCTGCAACTCTTAGAGAATTTCCATATCAACAACATTATCACAGAATGAGAGAAGATATACTAGGAGTTATTCCTTGAGTTCTGGGCCATGTTTGAGATAACCATGTACTACCAACATTTTATGCTTCGTAGAAGACCTCATAATCTTGGTTTTGCTGAGTTCATAGTTGGGCTTCATATCTAAACCAAGGAATTAATTTTATCTGATGGTTACCCCCACCCTCTAGTCACATCTAGCCCGAGAGACTATACTGAACCTACATCCTCTCATCATATGGGACCCCTAATCATTTCTTGACCATCGACATACGAATTTGACTCAGATATGGGGCCCAAACTTGCGCATCCTGCATAGAGATATGGCGCATAGATGGTTTTCTTGAAGAGAGACCCATGACAGCATCAGCAAGATGGATGTTTTGATAATCACAGCTAACATGGGTGGGACACCAATCAATATGGTCACCTAGTATACCTCTTATTTTAGAGGACTATCTTAGACGGAAGCGATTTTCACTCATGGGTAAATCCTTCAACACCCAATTGTCCAAGAACCTGGACATCTTTGATGCCTCTCTTACCCTCACCTCTATTGGACCCATCAAGATGATTAATCTAGAGATTATCTACAATATGAAAATGATCGTGCGGTAGGAAGATATCTATTTCTGGTAACTGAGTATAAATGAAGATGCACCTCAGGAGAAACCTTCTAGAGAAGAAACACCAGAGCCACCCCGGCCTCCTCAGACAACCTCACCTACTACGCCCATACCCACCACCACCTCAACCTCCACCCGTTCGACTGTACAACCACCATCCTTTCACAACCTAACCAAGATCCATGCTAATATCTAGTGTGTTTTGAGTAATATACGTGAAATATCAACCCACACCCGTCTCCTATTCATTGAACGCAAAAACCTTTCCATTTCACCCCCTTCTGACCCAACTGGAACTTCTTCCTCCACCATTCCGCCACCCCCTTCCACCTAGCAAGACGTTCCTATTGATCTCACTGACCATGCCTCCCAACATGAGTTCCCGGTAGAGCATTCCCATAGTGGAAAGGGAGTATCCATTGTGGCCATCCCTTATGTACCATTCATTAATCTAGCTGCAATACCCACAATGCCAGTATGGATTTGTTACTACACCACCTCGCACCCCACCTCATCTCCATTCTTATGCCACCACAACACCCACCACCACTAAGCCTCTATCCTCTACTGCTACTATGACAGACACAAATATTCCCATCAAGACACAACATAGTGGGATGATGCTCGAGGTGATTTTTTGGGAATATCTATAATCTATTTTTGATATATATTTTTGAATTGTTGGGACCCTTTCTGGGTAATTGGAATGGGTTGTTATTGTATTAATTTCCCCCAACCTCTGTACGAACCTTGGATATATTTATATTCATGGCATTTTGTTTTTACACTCTATTGTTTTTTCAGTTCCTTTTTATTTTATTTGTATCGTAAGAATTTATAGACCCTTAGAATCATTTTCCATCCTGGATGGCCCAGTCCTGCCAGTGGTCTTAGAATAATAGGTTCTTGAGCACATCAACAACATTGACCAACAACTTCATGAGGTCTCACTCGCAATTCACCACCACCACCAGCCACTACGACCAATGATTCCTCTCTTACCCCCACTTCATTCATGCTCACGTACATTTGGGTGAAGTGTTTAACCCACCGAAGAAACCACCCATGCTTGTAGACATGGCCTCTAGCAACTATAAATGGGGAAAGCGAAACTGAGCTGGTGGGACATCGGACTACAATATTTGACCACTAATCTGGAAGAATACATTTATTTAGTGATTTGTTGGAGGTGATCCATTGTTCATTTCTTCTATTTTCGAGTTGTCATGGCCACATTATTTTATTTTTCTTTTAATTATTCATTTTGTTTCTTTCAAGAAGCTACATTGTAAAACAATCATAAATTTGAATAACATTTCAATCCCACTTTCCCACTTTGTGTGTCTGCTAGTTTTATCTACTATTCAACATGTTTATACCTGTAAACTAATTTTTGTTATATAGTGCATGATTTTCTCTTATAAAATTGGTGAAGGTACATTGGATTTTCATGCTACAATAGCTTGATCACCCCTCATGGAATTCAACTTATATTAGGGATATCTCAATTCCATCTTATTTAAATTTTTACCAAAAATCTATTTAAGATACTTTAATAATTCATTACCATACTAATTCCTCAATTATTACATTGGAAGTGGGGACACACTCTCCTACTAAGCGTGTGTGTGGGGGGGGGGGGGGTCATCACACAGTTTCACTAATGATACACTTTAATTTTTATTTTTCTCTCTTTTCTATGATACATTTTTATGAATAATAAAGAAGATTAAAACTTGAGAATCATTATTCACCTGTAATTAATGAAACAATTAGGTAGAAATGTTTTACGAACACTATTTAACTCTTACTTAGATTTGTTTTGAATGAATTCTGAGTTTACAGAATTAATAAAAATTCAAAATATTTAAAATAATGACTTTTTGAACTATTACATAGTATTTAAGACATTCTTGATTGAATGTATTTTTTTTATTCTCACTACCTGATAGGACTCTAATCCTTAAATTTCACACTCTTATCTAAGAATATTTCTTGAGAGATACCTAGGGAATGTAAACCAATAAGAAATAGCACTGAGATCCTATCAAAATGATGACTAAACAAGTGTGTATTTAAAATGATTAATGAATTATTTTATTGCCACTTTCCTTGAAACCCACATGACATATATCCTTCATTTAGCCAATATTTTCCATTAATCACCTGTTATAATGAAGCAGTTACAATCATATTTCCCTTACTACCCTACACCTATACAATGATTATGGATATCATTGGAGAAGTGTGGGGGACATATTCAGACAGCATGAGATGCTTCCATTTTTATAGGTGTACGGTGATCTCATTTAACTATGAGGTTGTGATCCATATACCTCTTTTTAACTCATTCATATTCTGTTCCTTTGAAAAATATAAAAATAAAGGAAAGATTGATATGGGTTGCCCACTAGGAGGGTCAAAAATTACAATTTTACAGACATTGAATCCCTTTAAAGGGAATATGTTGTTTGGTGTTGGATGTGAGATATATCCTAGGAAATAATTCTGAAAAACAATGAAATGAAAAAGAAAAAGGAAAGGAACATTATCATTTTTTTATATATTTTTTATACATATGGATCCAACCCGAACTAATGGAATACAAATTTGATCGGTCAAAAGTTAGGATATCCTCACACTTTTTCTTGCACATATGTTTTGTAAATTAGAGCCTACCCTTATTTTGAGATTTACTTTCATATTTTACGCACCTAACCACATCCACAGAGTTATCAAACCCCAATTTCTTTAAAGCCCTCAAGATTAATCTTATGCA
The DNA here is from genome assembly GCA_963277665.1 of Viscum album. NCBI lineage: Eukaryota > Viridiplantae > Streptophyta > Magnoliopsida > Santalales > Viscaceae > Viscum > Viscum album. The sequence goes on along the minus strand of OY728140.1, from coordinate 52,149,115 downwards.
TATCTTTATATAGTTGATATGATAGAACTAGTGAAAGCTTATTGTAATTGACATGTACTCAGGGTACGAGCATACCTCTACTTAAAATTTCTACCCTGAGTGATGAGAGAAATTAATGTTGCAGTAGATTACAATTGATTATTTAACTTAAGGAATATTTAATAAGTAATTATTATAATACTTGAGTTTGTTTTGAAAACTAGACTATGAGGCATGAATAACATTCTATGCAGGTTTAATTATGATAATTGAATTTTCTATGCATACACCTAATTTTAATTACATATACATAAGGAATTTTTCTGGTGTTACAAATTGATTATCATTCAATAAATCATTGTTGAGAAATTTTTTCTCGAGGACACACAATTGTTCATGTATAGGGGGATTTGATAAGCATAATTTATATATACATTTTGTTTTCAATTATTTATAGTTATCATTAAATTACTTGATAATGCATAGGTATGTGTCTACTATTTCTAGAAAAATAGCTTCATAGGTTTATAAGGAAAAAAAAGGCAGAAAAGGTGAAAAACTGTCCATGTACACTTTCTGATCTTCCATTACAAATCATGTACCTGAAGATCATCACATTCCTTAAGTTTTGATGCCAAACCATGACAATGCCATAAAACCTAATGGAAAAAAATATCTACACATCTCGACTAGACTGGACCCATTGGAAATAAATTCAATACCCTAGGTGATAAATCTGTGAAAAATCCATGCAAAAAGCATATAGAGACAAGGTACATGTCATGAATGACCCTCTCACATCATGTACCCAGTTAAACCACTTAAATTAATGGTAAACTACCTACCACAATGGTGATCCAAAATCTTTTGAAACTAATGTGGTTCAAGTCTACACGTCGTTTACACACAGTAAAAATCCTGAAGATTTATGCCTATATAAGAGGAAGAGTGGTAGAGTGTTTCATATCATTTCAAACATTTTTCACTTCTCCCTTTAATCTCATTTGTGAATCCATTCACCCTTTCTACTCTACAACTATCATACACTTAGTATTTGTTAATTTTTATTAACCCTAGAGCAGTGGATCCTCTTCTCTTCAATGCATTCAATTACATCCATATCATTTAACATCAATTTACTTTTACATTTTTCATGTAAGTCATTTATTTATAATTTTAATTTACTTATTGTATGTTTATTTCACTTACCATTCCCCAACGTTCTCATAATCCCAATTCCATTAATCAATCCATCTATCTTGTTGTCTGCCATTTATCTATGTTCGTCCTACACCACCTTGGGTAGCTAAATTTCATAGGGGTGGATATCAAAAAATGTATCTACATAACTAAATATACCTATAAATCAAAAATTGGAAAGCGGAATAAAATTAGTCAATAGGATATAAACACCATATCTACACCATTTTTGCGAATGTATCGGACAACAAGACAATTAAAAAAATGACCTTGTCCTAATTGGAGTAGACTAAGATACAACCACTAGCATATGAAACATTCTACCATAAATCAAAAAACATAATGCATCTTGGATTTCACTATCTTGTAACCACTGAATAGATATTTCCAAAGTAGAACTAGGAGGATAAGACCGTAGTTAACTACTAATCTTTGTTTTATTCAAATAATAAGACATATGATATATCCAAGGATATAATTAAAGGTCATCCTTCACACAGATGAACGACATGATCCCAACCCCTCGTTCATCATTTATATTCATCCAAAAAATAAAAAATAGACTAAACTCCCAAACAAGGACTTATAGAAAGTAATCCCCTTCAGGTTTAGGAATTAGATATCTCCAAAAATCAAAATGTAATTATCCTTGTGGAATTGACCTCATACTTCCACTACAACACTATTCTATTGTCAGTGAATGTTTAGGAACAACTATAAATTTCTAAATTTCACTCATGCCTAGAGGAATTAATGACACCATTCAGGAGTGTCACTAACAATCCTTATCCTGAGTCTCTAACAAGGGAACTCTCACTACCTAAACCACCCATACATAGGTTCAACAAACAACACTACAGATATTCACATCGACTTCAACTAAATGTCCCATCATTGGATATTAAAATTTAATTAAATTTACAATTTAAAAACATTAAAATTTATATTATAAAACATTCTATTTTATTAATCCCAAGAATTTAAACATTAAAAAAAACTTTTTATTAACCCAACATTTAAAAAATATCCGCTTTTTTAAATGTCATATTTCAAAAAACAATTGTTAGAAAAAATTTCCAAGAATAATCAATTGGCTAAAAAGACAAAAAAATTATACTACAAGAATTTCAATCCCAATAAACAATAAATAGCATTCAAAATATGGTTAACATATTTATCATTTGTATCTAGCACAATGCATGAACACAAACACCCCCTAATTCCATACCAAGTCAAGAGACAAAACTCATAATCTATACACTTCACATTCTAGTTTACCGGTCATGGTGGAAGTATCAGTCAAATAAAAAAACAAAAAATAGAAAATCAATTCCCACCCCTAGGAACATGGGGTCTCCCTCATATGTGGGGATACATGAATCTTGAAATTATCTCATTACCAATCCCATCGATGATCCTACTCTCATATCTACCCTAATATAAATAGTAAGACAAAAGACACCAGCCTCTAATGCTAATTTGTAACACCTCAACCTAATAAACACTATATCTGGTGCCCTGATATTGCAGAGGCTACTAACATGAAAATGTAGGTATATAAATGTAAAATGGGAAGATTATACCCACATAATAGAGTAAAACCAAAACAGAAATATTATTAACATATATAGAAATAAAATGAAATTTTACAACTGAATGATCGGATACAAGGGCCAATAATAAACAAAGTGAATCATTATATAAAAATAGAATGTATAGAAAACATTTCATGCAATCATAAAGATAAAAACACTAAAAATAAAAACCACAAAAGGTCTAAAACATCGTCCTGAGTACCAAACAGGTCCTCACATCCCATCCTTCAACCCATAAGACCATGCATATACAAGACACCAAGTCCATATCCTAAACCTATACTAGAAAATAGGTAGAATCATATTTGGTAACCAAGTTCCATGTATTCCAGAAAACGATGTGATTACAACTCATTTGGACACAAACAATTGTTTATAAATCTATAACTACAATAAATAAGAGCGTTTTCCGATTATAAAAGTGAAATAAAAAACAAGAAACCCAAAGAAAATTGTTTAAAATCTAAGCAATCCAGAATTAACCTTTTTATTCTTTATGTCCCACAATTCAATATAACCAAGTAAACATTAATTGACCATGCTAGGAAAATAAGAAAAAACATAAAGGGTGACATAATATTAGTATCACATGGAATTCACTAACCAATTCAATTTAACATTGTTCATTGGTGCATCAGTCCAGGTAAACATATCATGCCCATGCTTTGGGAGCTTAGAGCCTCATTAGGACATCCCAAACCATGAAACACATTGTTCAAGAATAGAGTAATAGTGTATCCCAACAAAAATATTAGGATCATCCATCCATCATCCCAATAATAAAATACATTTTTGGGACCTTGAACACTATCCTGTCCCGACCCAAGAAGAGAAGCCTCATTATAACAACATAGTCATACAATACATCTGTGGGACCTAGAGGATTAGTCATTCCCAAAACAATATATGAAGAATTATTAAAAAATTCAAGTTATATAATTCATTGGTGTGAAATAGATCATAATTATGGTCCAACCTATGGGATTAGATCCTTGGTCAAAAATCCCACTAATACCAACTAACTATATGAACTTGTTTCTTTAATAATTTAACAAAATTATCAACATTACATTACAAAAATCATTTATCTATTCATGTTATTCATAAACTAATTTTATTTCATTTTTAATATACCTTTTGAAACATCAATCCATGAAACTATTATACCATCCAACCTTTTTAAAACTTCTCAAAGACACCCTTTATGAAATGGGTCTTCCTTTTAAATCCAAAAAGGCCCCAGGCATACATTTTAACAAATCAAAAGGGATCGTATGAAATTTTACCAAAAGGGGATCATATCATCAGTTCAAATATTCATTTTAAATTTATAGTGAAAACCCCATTTAAAATTAATATGAGTTCAAAACCTCATTTAATTTTTTTCCCACTTTTAGAAAATCAATTCCCTTCATTGAAATCCATTAACGGATAAATGTAAAAAAACATCATTTGAACCCTTTAAAAATCCTCGTAATCATATAAAATAATATAAAATATGAACTTTTCAATTTTTCCAATAACCATGCCCACATACCAAATTACAATTCATAGTCCATTTGTATTTATAATTTCCCTATCTCAACATTTACCAATTCATTTCACAGTTTTTATGGGTTTGTTATACCCCATGGGTAATCCTAGGTTCAATATCACATTGTTATTGGACCTAAAAGTATCTTTTAAGGGTATTTCACCTCAATACAAGGCACAAATTACATTACTTAACCAAGAATAGAAATATACATCAAGGCTATAAATTTATAAAACTATTAGACTTATATAATAATAAGATAATGGTAAAGACTTTTAGACCATCTACCTCTTGTTTGTAGATGAACAAACACTTACAATTATAGATTGATGTGATATCAAACAACCCTAAAATTAATAACTTTTATTATACTTTTAAAACATGGGTTTAGTGCTTCAGATAGAGAAGAATGATTCTATAAGACCTGTTTTAGAAAATAAAAGGAGAGTAGTGTTAGAATCACTTGGAACATTAATTCACACCCAACGACACTTGAAACTGAAAATAATCGAAGAAGAATAACCTATTATATCATTTGGAGAGAATGGATAATAACACTATCTAGTATAGGGTTAAATGGGAGAAAATTCATGTGATGCTCATAAATCGTGACAGTGGGGGGGGGGGGGGGGGGTTGAAATTCTTCTTCTTTAATGAGGTGTAGGGTTTGGATACATGGTTGGCCAAACCTTGTGCTAGTAGTGTTCCACCCTCTATCCAAGGAGGTAATGGGTCGAACAGTCTAATGGGATCCCATATGGTTTGAAGAATAATGTTGAGGTCTTGTGGTATAGATCTATCCAAGCCAACATAATTTATCCCCCTTCATGAATGCATTTACTAATCGTTCTCCAACCCTCTCAAGGGCGCATGACTCTACACAGTGTTTGCACTAATCGTGCACCAACCATGTCAAATGCACTATATGGAATCATTTCCTCCCATTTCACATCTAGAACGCTAAAGGAATCCCAAAGGACCTCCACATCATAAAAAATCATTTCATTAACCAGTTTATAGGGATTTAATCAAAAATTGAAACAAGTACATACTTCCTAAAAATATTGGGATCTTACAATTCCACTATTTTTTTGAAACCTAATAGCCCTTAAATTTAGTATATAAATATCTTATCATTTATATATTCTATTTTAAAGGATTAATATTCCCCTTCTCATAACACAGACATGGTCTAGAAAATTTATTTTAAGGTTTGTGGGTATGCATAACTTTCCAACTACATTAACTCATAGTTCATTGATCCATTAAGTGGACTCCTCAATCCAAAAATTCCATATTAAATATTTCATCAAAACATGTATCTTATAGTATTACCTACTTATGAAGTCAACCCATGATGTAAACCAAGTTAATTCAGCAGAAAAAAATCAAGAAAAAATTCCATTATAACTTGAAGCACCACAACTTGTGTTGGTTAAGCACTTTGAAGAATGACATTGATTATAACATAAGTAGTGAAAAGAAATATTGACTTACTATTTTAGTTGACAGTTTTTATACATATGAATAAATATCATTTTATCTTTTCTCAATCCCTTTTAATATTAATTTGATTTTACATAAGAAATAAACCATATCTGATAAAATATTATTTTATAATTAAATAATATTTTATTACATATTTTATGATAAATAATTCATGTATTTTGTGATCGCAGAACATCCAAAAAAATAAATAATTAACCATGAAACTAACGAAATAAAATAGGTGGCATGATCAAAATATTATATAATTGTTACATTATCTATCAAATGATATAATAACCCTTGATTCAAGGGGAAAACATTGAACCATATACCGGTTCATGTTGAATCATTCCACCCTGGTTTTTTGTATCACCTTGATTGGTTTGTCCTTTGCCTTAAAACATGGATTACCTCTTCTTGACTAGGAAATCCGTCCTTACATAATATTTTACTCACACATATGTTATTAGAGGCAATGGATTGGGTAAATGGGATTAAATAAAAGTAACCATAGGCACACAGGACTTTACATGACAAGGATGATGTTATGAAACACAATCCATCAATTTTAATTTAACAATAATAAATTAGGGGAAAATAATCGCATAGAAGGCATGGTCCAATATAATGATCATCCAAAAATCATGAAATGAATATATATATATATATAGTAATATTATTATCAATTTCTTTAATTCATTAATCAATTAATATAATTCACCATGAATTAATGTAATTAATTACATTTATCTTTCTTCCATCCAAGCATATTTAACTCACCATCATTTATAATTTTAAACAAAAATTAATTCCATTTAAAAATAATGAATTCCATTTATTTAATTTGATGAAACTACATATGCATATCCTAATTTCTTATAGAAAATAGATTTAATATATGTGTATCAGTCCTATGACATGTGTTGCACTTTTTCTAATAAAGTACACATGGAGAACATGTGAAAGCGTTGGATTATATCATTAACTTTTCATCCTGAAAAAATAGGAACACAATCGGTAAAAGACTACTTTGCAGTTATAATTGTACATTGTAGGTATTTTCCTCTACTAGTGTCTGTAGTGCACACCTTGGTATGAATACTATTCCTTTAAATAGGTGTGTTCAAGTATGTAATGTGTGGTCTAATATAAATGGTATGTTCTGACTTTTTCTCATATACATAGAACATTCCATTGGTCTGGGTGTGTTTCCTATCATTGATGAGTTTGCGTTACATGACTTGTACTCAGGATACATGGCATGTGTTGTCAGAATTGAACAACTCGCCATGTCTTGTGATGTGTATCTAATATAAAATATTGACTGCACACTCTATGTTCTCATCATTGAGAAACTCAGTAAAACATGTTTTTTAAAGTGGTTATATAGCAAGTAGATCTTCCATCCATATGCTATTCTATCCATATCAATATTTTGATTAGCTTTTTTTTTCAGATCATGGATCATATTTTTTCATATCAATCTGACATTGTCATGAGATACATATGTGAAAACCAAAAAAAAACATGGCATGTATATAATAAGTACTCACTATATACTCTTTTTTTTATATGTAGAACATTTTTTACCCTAATATTGTGTTCTTTAGCTGTTTCTTTATTTTTTAATCCTAACTGATTATTGGTTATGTTATAAAGAATGAATAAAGTCAGAGAAAAAGATTTTCATATATTAAATGGAATCATTAAAATTAATATAAAATGAAAACACATTAAAAGAGTTGAAAATAATAAATAATTATAAATTAAACATGTGACCCTTGGTTACCACTTATAGTTTCCACGTGTAATTTAAGTTCCTTGGATAGTCTAACTAACACATATTTTAGTCTTAATTTACATGTAATTTTTGGAAGACAATATTTAATCTTCATGTCCAACCAAAACTATAGATTACTTGACTAGATTAGAAATTTAAAACTAAAAGAGGTGGATATTCAAAAGTAATATATAATTAATTTATGAGTAGATATAAAATTAAAACAATGTGTAATTATATCTTTATTGATAATAAAATAGATTAGAACCTGTAACACTATCACTGCGGTATAGGATTCATGTACCGAAACTATCTAGTGGGGATCCACACAAGCACTAAAATATCTGTTCATTGTCTATGATTCATCGAGTGCTAGCACAACCGAACATGATTAATTGAATTGTTCGTGGTCGATCACACCTAAATTATTCTTGAATGAGTATGAAATATAGATGTTATCATGAAGGCTCGAGAGAGGAGGAGAGATGATCGGCCTTAGATCTCTCTCTAGAACATTTGATATTCTATCTCTATCTATTAGGAAATACAATATTGATTATGGAAATTGATATAATTATATGTTTATTATGGCATGTTTAGGGTTAGAAAATTTCACACTAAACCCTTTTCATTTTTGTAATTCTTAATTGAAATCATGTAGAACAATAATAATATTTGTATTACTTCCTTTACATGTCAAAAATATTATGAATATAAATAAATAAAATTTTAACATTTCTAATCGGACCATTAATCATGGTCTTATTTACTTCATAGATGTTCACAAATCTCTAAATAAAGACAATTTAATAATTAAATGTCACTATATGATTCTAATAAAAATATAATAAATATTTTATTCACTGAACATGAAAAAAAATATTTATCTTTTATTATTTAAATCACTTATTATTTCAAATAACTTGTGATTAAATTATAGTGATCAAACAAACCCGAATATATATTATTATTCTATCTTCTTAATTTGAATACTTGAATTCAACTGAGATTGTAGATATACATAATGTGTGACCCTATAGTTCTCATTCTCATTGAAATAATGTATAACCACCAAAATTCCATGTTTTTCATTTAGTAACATACTATGTATCCCTTATAGAAATAATTTAGTGTTACAACAACATTGAACCTCCTAAGAATTCATATATTATAATATAATACATCTATCATGATATCTATAATCAAGAAGGATGCATATTGTTTCCATAAACATATTTGATTGACTCCTCTTTCTTTGAATTTTTGGAAATGAACTCACCTGCCGATCACAATGGATATTTATTTATTTAGGTAGTTAATTTACCATTAAAGGGCCTATGATATCAACTTCCATCAATGGATAGGAGGGTTAAATCCTTTATCATATTATCTATTAATGATATATTAATCATGATGCACCCAACACATCCTAAATTACCATGAGAATGTATCGTGACATTGTTTAACAATACATTAAAATACACAACTCGTAATATCAATTAATTATAATATTAATGTATAAGGATCAGTAATCATTTCTTAAAATATGAACACCCAGTGACATAGGGAAATGTAGATTCCCTATTAATGGTCATATTCTCATAACCTCCAGTCATGGAGATTACCAATAGATAAAAAGACGAGTTAGTGTGTGAATGTCTTATGATCATTCTACGACTAATAGTCTGTATTTTCAATGCCCCTTTAGAAAAAATCATCCAAAAGTAAAACATATATTCATAAACATTATGATGGAACCTCTAGGTTATCATCATATGAAGGAACTGAAATGACTTTACAATGGTACATATATCATTATGAAATTACCACATACTAGAATTATGTAAATGAACAATCATTTTGTGATAGGAAACATCATTAATAATGAAAAACATCTCATTATGTTCTATGAATGTTGGTTCTAGGGAACTAAGAATTGAGAAAATATAAAACGAGTATATTATAATTTATATTTATTAATATTTTATTATTGATGTTGAAGGGGAAACAAATTTGGGATAGTGACATCATAGGCTTAAGATACATGTTGATTTAGAAAATATTATTGAATAAATATATGATCTGATCCAAATAAGAAGAATGATGTTGTTAGAAAATGATATTGTACTTATTTGAAATATTAAATCTCATATTATTTCCACTCCAGTAGTACATGATGTGTAAATTGGTGTATAGAATAAATATATTGATTTAATATAGAAAAAAAAATACTTTAGATCTTATAAAATGTTATAACAATAAAATTGTTACTCACAACAAATTGTTTTTCTAAAACTAATTGATTAAGAAAGGATACTTCACCAAATGATAGGATATGATAATGTACAAGTGGTATTCATTTATGGGAGGACATTACATTAAAAAAAATACTTCACAAGTAGTAAGGATTAGGACTATTTAAATGTTATTGGTAGTGGAATCACTTAAAATTTAAAAGAGCCTCCAAATGAATATGAAATATTCATTTTATAATGGTGATTTAGAGGAATATTTATTCATTGAATAACCTAATGTATTTGTCCTTGATATAGATAGGATAGTTTCATGAACAATCAAGAATGATTTATATGGGCTACAATGACGCCCTAGAGTCTAGTATTTCGGGATTGGCAGATTCCTAAGGGGGATGCATTTATCTAATGGAAAAGCAGACAACAATATATATAATAGAATTTATCCAGAGAGACTCTCATTAAACTAGAATATGTGGATGAGATAATTTTAACAAGTAATAGTGAGTATCTTTGTGAGGAGTTTACTGAGGATATGAGTAAAAACATTGATATATCTATTCTTGGTGACATTTGATATTTTCCAAGGTTATAAATTTTACAACTAGTTGATCATATATTTATATCTCAATCAAAGTAACTAAGAGTATTTAACAATATTTTTTTCTAGATATAATGAAAATAAATACATACTCCCATGTATATTATCACTAAACATACTAAATACAAGGCTATTATTAGTTTTAATCAATGATAAAACTAAAAACCAATTAATAACCTTCTCAATATAACAAGTTCGAGTATATATTATGATTCATGCGACACTGTATTATTGATTTCAAAGTGATCCCAAATATTTTCTCATGAGGGAAGATTAGAGGATTATTTGGTATATTAATAATACACTAAACTCTGATTCTCTATATAGATCCAGTACATAGTTACCCATATATAGATTATAAATGCTAATTGGCATAGAGATAGTGATGAGAGGATGTCCACCCCTGGTGGAAAATTCATTCTTAGTGAGATATATATTGAATGACATAGAATTAAATAGATTTAATTATAATTAATAATGATTGGGGGTGAATATTTTTTTGGGACCCATGCATCCACTCAGATGATATGGACTAATGAATAGTTAAAAGACGTGAAACATAAAATGAAGTATCCCCTATGTATTTATTATGACAATAAATGTTCTTTTGGTCTTTATAATAATTTTGTTCATCACTTAGGGTCTAAACATATTGATATTAGGTAACATTTCATAAAACAATTTTGAAAATAATAATGTCATATTGGTGTTCTTTTATTAAGGACCGATTTTTATAACCTTTTACCAATGTTTTCTAAAAGGTAAATTTATTGAACCAAGGTGGAAACATCATATTTAGCCTTCCCCACTCCCCAAAAGGAATTTTAGAAAACCATCCCACAATAGTCTTTGTGTTATTTGAAAAAAGGGGAAATAGTGATACAAAACTTCAACAAAGGATTTTTAATATTGTTATCTGAAGTCCTGAAATACGATATATAGGGAGTTTTTTGGAATTGAGAAACAGAGGAATGAATTGAAGGGTATATTATTTAAGTCAATTATACAAATATTATTTTCACTGTGGGATGTAATTATCTAAAAAAATATTTCATTATCAAGTAGTGGGGTGATATAAATATCATATATATGAGAGGTTGTGATTTGGTGATTCTCTTGAGAGTCGACGAGTTTTAAAAAAAATCCAAGGCCTCTTAGAAATAGTTGAGTAGATTTTTCATAGAATAGAAATGTGGGATGAAGTTGTGGGATTATATTTATAATTAACATTATTGATTCTTTGTTTTTCAACATGATGAATACATTGAAAGTGTTATTTTATACTGTTGGGATGATTTTAATTTCATGTGTAAAGATACAATTCATAGGAAAATTTGAATTTTCGTAGGTCCAAAAACAATGTTCCTAGAAATATAATTTTCGAAAAAATTAAACAAGATGATTCCAAAGTTATTATTAAATGTTTTAAATAAGCCAAATATATTGTAATTCAATAATGATGATGATTCCATGATACCCATATGATTTATCATATGATATTTCATGAGATCAACCATATGGATATGAACTAAGATAAATATGGTCCAATTTATAAAGAAGCTATAAATAGAAAATTCGGAATATTATTTGGATGATGATTTGATTCTCTTAACATCCTAAAGTAACATGAAAACAATGAAGTGATTTAAGATAAGTGTAGTGAATGATGGAGTTATGTTTTGGGATTAGATATTCTAAAACATATTTGCATCATTCTAAAAAAGGAAAAAGATAGTTTAAGTAGATTTCATCCCATTATTTGAATTTTTATTACTATTGGTAAATTTAGATGCACACAAATAAATTTTGTTGATTTTTTTAAGATATCGGTTATACCGAATGTCTAAAAAATAATATGAGTGTTTTTTTGTTAATTGCATGAGAGAACTGGGAAGCATATCCAGGTGATAGTTTTACAGTTGTACATAGAAGGAAGATCTAGGAATATAAAATATATTTAAATACAATCTAGGAATTAGTTTTTTAGGGTCGATATACCTTATATTATTCAAATTTATTTATATGAAATGGAAATATGGATTTAATACACCATATTAAAATAAATTTTATTTCTCAATGAAATTAAATTTATTATTACTGAGTTAAAAAAATAAGATATCGATCAGAAGTGTGTTTGTGTGTGTATGCGAGAAATATATATTAAGAACAAAAATAAGAGACACTGATGAAGTTTTTAGATCTTATCATATATATATACCTATTCTAGATCACTGAGGGACTGTGTTTTTAGTGTGAGATTAGAGAATAAAATCTATATTATATTATAAAATAAGAGATCATGTTGTCCTGAATATTAATAAGTCACATTAATATGATCTTCATCAGTTGACTAATACACCAAAATATTCAATAAATATTTTTCATTTTTTACGTTCAATTTTATACAATGAGATGCTATGTAGAACTAACATGAGGATGTGTAATGGTAGTAGTTGAATATTTTGAAACCCTAAGTGACAGTTGATTAATTGTAACCAAATATAAGTTAGTGATTTAATAATAGTGGATAATATATATGTAAAACTAAATTGGTTGTAGCTTGGTTTAAACATAAAAAATATGTCCAAAACTAGTAAAACTTATTGCACTGTCTATTATATTTATTTTCTTCATTATCATGCAATGATAAAAGAATAATATTTAGTGACAGAGTTATAATATATCCATTATAAGAGTTTAATTTCTTAAATATGAATAAATTGAAAAAATAAAGTTCTACATTGATTCAAACCTCGCCATTTTTTGTATTTATATGATCCCGTGGATCTAAAAAATGATGTCGTGGTAACTATTTATAGATTCCTTTATAATTAAATCTTATAGTCATTTTCTGAGATCATCAGGTTTAGTTCCAATAATATTAGACACATTACTCTCTCATTTGGTTATTTTATCTCAACATTAAATATACGATTATTTAATTTCCATCACTAGACATAAATATTTGTTGAATATACTATGTATATAAACCAACCAACATTCACTACAGAAAACATAAAAATAACATTAAATGTATGATAAACTCATATCAAGTGTATTTGATTTTAAAAACAAAGGGAATGAAAGTGGTTATTTAACCAAAACAAACATGTAAAGGCAATAACATGAGATGATATGGTGATAATACATATCCTTAAAAATTCTAAGTGATAGATTCATTCCAATGTGGTACTTTTCGTAAAATTGATCATTTAACTATGATATTCATTCTGAATTGGAGTGCCACTAGATTATCTTGTGTAAAAAACAACGAAATGAGTGTCCCTAATGGGATTGGGATCATATCCTTATAATTTTATTTTGGTTTCACTTTTTTGAGAGACACTACTAGGATTTGGTTAGTAAAAAAATTCAGGTGAGTTTATCTATATGATGGTTTATGAAAATATTTTTCCAGTCAACGATTCATGATTCCTATATGATATCATTTAGATTTTGTCCAACTTAATTATTATATAAAATAGGGATCATGGACCACTAATTAATATTATATATATTAAATTGTATCTCCATTTTAGTTGGATAACCTTTAATAAAAATTACAATTTTTACAAATGTAAAAAATGATACTCATTAGATAAAATCTTATTTTTAAAATAAAATAAATCATTATAATAAATCATAATTTTGTGATCAACTCTTGGGAAAATCAATTCATATTCTAATAAAATTTGTGGACAAGTATAATATATAAGAATTGTTGTCAAAAATGAAAATTCTAATTGTAAGAGATACCATTTCCCATGTTACCAATTATTCAAGTAGTCTAACAAATGACTTTGGATTCTTATGAAAAGGGTAGTATTATTCACTCGAGGTTTTATTAAATCGTGTTCAATAAATGAATTTTTTTTTTCATTTAATAAATTGTTATGAAGATTTGAATGAGTTAATGAAATAGATAAAAAATATTCTAAATGTGTTGATGAAATTTGAACATTGAATGTCATTTGTATGTTCTAGTGCTACATTAATAGTGCATGTGGGTAAAAGTATAGACATGAAGAAGAACAGTCAATTGGAAAGTGAAAATATTTTTCTTCATGTTGCTAGCCTTGGTCATGGAAACCTAAATGTGTTATCAAGAATGAGGTGTTATGATTATATATAATTTAATTTTTTAAATTACCTAAATGGGTTTAAGAAAAATCCCAGAAATTCTATTTTAGGTATATAGGTATCCGTGTTATAAAAAATATACTCTTTGATTTTGAAGGGAATATGATACCAAATATATATTTAAAAACTATATTAAATATTCATGATCTTAAAAACGTGGAAATAATTAGAAAACCTTGTAGTTTTTATTCAAATAATAAATAAAAGGGTTATTTAATCAAATAATTAAATATAATGTAATTTATCAAGATCCAATAGATCTAGACAAAGGATGTTGTTTTTTCATCTAATATCTATTATATAATAAGGGAAGTTTTATATTGACATTATTTTTCTATGAATAATTTGAGATGATAGTTTCTATACACATGGTTTATTATTTATTTAAATCAATAACGTGTTCTTTGAGAATGAGAAGGATAAAAAGTTTTTATCTAGGATAAATATTTTATCCAAATTTTTTCTAAATTATGAATGATAAGGTCCCAATACCATCTTTGGAAAATTTTTATGAATAATATTATTTTAAATAAAATGTTAGAAACACATTGTATACCATATTTGATATGGAAGAAATAGTATGTTAAATATTCCAACTAAATTAAATAAGATTTGTTTCCAATTTTTTTTTGTGTCTTAGAATTATATTTTGAAAAGATTATATTTTATAAAAATACAATGCAAGTGTATTTTGACTTTGATATGTTCAAATCATAAAAATGATGGATCGATCTAGTAATGTATAGAGTGAATATCACTTTCAAAGAAATAAATTTAAGGAAATGGTTCATAGAACAATGATGAAAACTAAGAGAGAGTTTTTAGTAGAAAACATATTTAACCAAAAGTATATCATTTGATAATGAGATTTTAAGGATTTTGAATACTTGTTCAATGATTTGGTCAGTATAAATTTTATTAATAAGTCTCACTATTGTTCAAACTATCATTATACATAGATTTTTCAAAAGAATGGTTTAGTGGGAGATTTTTATTATATGGTCAAATAAGGATATAGTAAAAATTATATAGATATATATTAAGATTAAAAAAACATATAAAAGTGAAGCAAACATAAAACAAATCTAGTAGTGTATAATATGGGATATATTTGGAATGATATTATGAATGGTTTTATAAATTTTTTTCAAATGTGTTTATGAATATAAATGTATCAAGTTTAAAATAAATGAAATCTCCACTTTATCATTATTTCATGTTGGTATTACATAATATATATATATATATATATATCATGAAGAAAAATGATAATTTAACTCTCATTATATAACATTATGTTATTCCTTACTAATCATTATCATGTAACATTATAGTTTGAGAAACAATTAAAGGTTTCTTTGAGTAGTATTCTTATATAGTGGTATAGAATGTACTCACGAGGCAGAAAATGAGTTTCACACAGTAGATGTCCCTTGAAGTATACCACAAGGAGTGACACACACTATGTTTTTGGTATACTAGGGTTGAATTATTCATGTTTTGAGTCCCCCAAGGATGGGGAGATTTATAGACTATTATATGACATACTTTAATACCATTATTATGAAATCCTTGTGTCTTAAATAATTCTGGGTGGGTGGGTATGTGGATCATTTCAACAGTTAGAGATAAAACAGAATGGTACTTTTCATCACATATGATTTTCATGACATACCAACCCTTAATTGAGATAGAATAAAAAGTTTATATATATATATATATATTATATGTATTGATCATGTCTATTTGGGTGAGGGTCATGTGATGTACTCATCTATAAATTTGAATGATATGTGATATATTCATTGACCAGGTTAGTTTATACTCCATGAAACGGGAATATGTGAGTAAACTATATTGCACTAAGATACTTTTGTACCTCATGGTCACTCAATGACCTAAAAAACAAATCATATGAGAAAACATGCATGTATATAATGCATTTTGTAAAAAAAGGAATAAAGATACATGAATTTGATGAAGATCATACTTTAAAATTTTTTATCTTTTGTAATATAAATGATTTCTAAGAGGCATCTATAATGACCCCAACCCGAGTTGCCTAACATTGTTGCCTAGATATATTATTTTATCATACATACAATACATTAATTCTAATGGATTGATCATTTTAGAGGTCTACGAAACCATATTACATACTTGAAATAAAAATTACAATTTAAATAATAAAAATATAACAAAATCCTATTGTAACATCATTATTTTCCTAGCATAACTATGCATATCAGTCATAATACAGATCTTGGCATCCTAGGAAAAATAAAACATAAGGAAGGGGTGATTTAAGATGCTTAGTAAAGGTAAGCATACAATGGAATCTATTATGAAAAAATAGTCATCAACCTTAAGGTAATGTGTATAAATGAAACATAATCCCTTTAATAATAATATTACGATTAATTTAGAAATAATAAATAATACCATATATAATAATCACGTTATCTATAAAACATGACCATGTATGTTCAACTAGTCGAATAATCACATAGAATATTAATAACTAATGTCATAATGACATAATGAATAATTATGAACATAATAAACATACCATAACATCTTTGACCAAGATACCATAGATAAATAGGTAAAAATCTAAACCACTTTGTCTCATGAGACATATCGATGCATTAAGGGGATGTAGTGGGCCCACCCATCACTTACTAAGTCCAATAAGTTCCTCATATGGAAACATAATAAATATAAAAAAATTTATTGAAAAAATAGAAATCATAATGTTACTACATTATACATAAACTGTAATGGTATCAAAATATCATATCCATAGTGAAACTGATCATAAACCCTTAAATAAAATAACGTGGATTGTATCATAATAGATAAACATTAATTAAACATAATATTGAACAATGATGTTGAAATAGATGAAAATAATCTACCAAAATTTACATAAATATATTTATAAAAATATCCTTTTACTATTATCATTATATATATATATATATATATATTAATAATCATTCTTGAATGGTTAATTTGTAGAATGAATCTCATCACATCATGGAGATAATATGTCGTATGTATGCACGAGCGATGGTATCATTCACTTAAAGGAAAAGAGATAACGAATTATATTATTTATTAATTTTACAGAATAAATATCATGTCATATTTATTATTTTATCCATTATATTCAACATTATACCCATCAAAATAAAGTGGTGATGAAAAACATATTACACCACACTGTAGAGATGGAATGTTGTACGTACACATAGATGGTGATATTGATTTTCTTATGATGGATAACTGGAGAAATATGTTTTTAACATAATCATATTAATATCTCATAATACATATTATACTGTATTAATTAATTTAGTGCAAAAAAATAGGGTAATATGAATCATAAGAAAAAATTACTTTAATGAGCTGGCAAAACAACTACCTCTTAATTGGGGGACTTCCTTTGGATTTCCACTTAGGGACACTAGGGGTGAGATTTTTAGAATACCAGATCCTTTATAACATTCATAACAATGTTTTTAGGATAAATGGTATGTTTTTTCCAATATTTAAGTCTCAATGTGGTGTGAGTAAGTGAGAGAGGTGGTGCCTTTGTATAATAGAGGAAAGGGGCACTCTTGGAATCCTTTAAAGTAATAAATTAATTTAAAATGATTTATGATTTCAAATATATACTAAGTTATTTATCTTGATTATATGATGATTATGGGTATAAATCCTCTAAAAAAATTATTTTTGGATATGTTGAGGTCAAAATATTAACCTAATATTTTGGATTTAACCCTTAGTTAAACCCTTTAATTCTAATAATGATAAATTCACTTTTTTCTTCTTTAGGGTTAATACAGTTACAATAAAATGAAAAACGGACCCCAAATATATCATTGATGAAATATTTAACCATAATATATTCACATGGAATAAATTTAAATTTTTATGACTTTTATATTATTTAATAATGTATTATTTATTTTAAAGTATCATTTGTGTCAATATTGATTCTATTCATTATTTGTCTTTTTAAAAAATTCTAAAAATTTGATAGATTATAAACGATACATCTAATATATCACTAACATGTCAATGTTATCTATAAAATTAATGTATGTCATTAATTATGAAAAATTATATTTATTTTAATATTTTTAATATTATTTATTTGATATTTTCATTAATTAAACAATTACTACATCATCATTATAAAAGACATTAATTTAATTATTTCTTTTATAAAATTAAAAATAAATTATCATGATGAAGATAAATTTAATATATTTTAAATTATTATTTACACTCAAATTTATATTTTTTTATAATATAATATTAAAAATGATATAGATATTAAAAAAATGATTATTCCAATTTTAACTTATCTTTAAATAAAATTTAATAAATGTCATATTCTTACCCAAGTGGATGAAAATAGTTTTAATTTAAGACTATGGTTGATTTTCGTACAAACCAACTCATCTAATTAAATTAGGACAAGATTTTTAGAAATTTTATAATATTATAATATTATTTTTAACTATAATTACCTTATTTACCCTTAACTTTGTTAAATAAAATGATATTATTGTCACTATTCAGGATATGAAAAACAATTAAGTTGATTATATTAAACCATAAATATCATACTAATTACAACCATGTTTGTTTATTTTTGCGAATTCAATTCACATAATTGGCTAAATTACTTTTAACGCTAATCCCCCAAATGTGGTGAGGAGGTAGTTAAAAGGAAACATTCAAAAGATCAATAAGTTTTTATATCCGATTTTTATATGAAAATGATTGAAATGAACTAAATTGGATTAAAATATGTATTATTTATCTATTTGAATGTAAAAAATTAATTAAAAGTATAGTGATTATTTACATGAAAAAATAGTTTTTAACTAAAATGCAATAATTTCCACTATTCATCAAAAAATGACACTTCAGAGAAAAATTAAAAAATTCACTATAAGATAATTTTTACATTATAAATTAAAATGAGAAGATTATTTTTTCATTTAAAAATTATAAATGATTAAAAGGTGGTAAAATTACTATATCACCACTAAAAGGCTGTAAAATTACTATTTTTGAAAAGTGATTCTTTTATGCAAAATGTTATTATATCATGTCTAGAAAACCCATTAGATGAGTTTTAAAATTATATGGAATATTTTTCAATTTCATAATGTTGTTAATATTATTCATAACTGAAAATTTATCTAATATGTTGTGTCTTATAATATTATTTTAATAACATTCTCTTGTTTGGTAAAACTCAGTCTTTCATATAATGGAAACTATCGATGAATGTATCTCTTAAGTTTAACACAAGATAACTAAAGGCTGAATAAAGTACAATATATATAATATAATAAATTTATTTAATATGAAAAATCATATAAAATATTGTTGTGTGACATTCTCCACACCATAATTAAATTGTATCCTCGCAATTTAAACATGATTTTAGTAATCAAGATTTTGATATTTGAAAATACTATAGATGAAGAAACAACAACTTGTATAGGGGTAATAACCCATGTTCATTATAACAATGAATGTGAAATATGAATGTCACAAAAAAACTAGTGTTTCTAAAAGGATTAATTTATTGGAAAGAAGATATACCTACCTAGATGAAAAAAGTAATTATTTATAGGTAGTGATTGAGGTCATCAATCGCAAACAAGTGAACGATCAATGAAAAATTGATGGGCTCAAATCCATAAATCTAAGATGATTTAAAATACCATCTGGGAAAAAAATAACAAATATTTTTCTTTAGATCCTTTTCTTAGAGTTTAGATATTCTTCCACTCTATAAGAATGTATGGAAATCCAATAACATGATGCATTTCTATAAAAACAATTTATCCTTTAGTCATTCCTTGAACTATTTCTACTTAATTTCATAGAAAAAGATGTATCATAGGGTGATGTAAGACATTAAAATCTAAATATATTTCCAAATATCAGCTTAATCCATTTTATAAATGGATAACTTTTCCAAAATGAACATATCATTAATATTTCCACAACAGGAAGCAACTCTTTTCTTTCACATTCTAAACATTTGACTACTATAATCATGTATTATATTCAAATTTGGTAATAACATTAATATTAATAAAACATTATCGAAAACATTCATATTTCCTTATTATTTAATTAAAAATATGATTTTTGGATATACTACAAAAATAAAAAAATGTTAATCCCTAAACCTAGTTACCCAGAGTCGGTGAATTATTGTAAAACATTAGGAAGGTTACAAGGAATCATGTTTCGATGGACCGACCAGTTTAACAGTCTTGGAAAATATATTACATACATTAACGTTACATTAAAAAAAAATATTGTCTACATTGACCATATTAATATCAATTATACTATCCAAGTAGGTCATTCATAATATACTTCTTCATATCTTGGGAAAAATAAAACATAGAAACGGGTGAGCTCAGATGCTCCGTAAGGATAACAATATAGCAGAAACTTTCATAAATTAGCATAAACATTTATGGCAATTTGTAAAACTAAATTAAAATCATTTTAAACTTAAACATCATCATAATATGGAAATGAAAAATAAAATAATGTCATTTACATATTCACATGGACATTCTACTAGTCTAATAGTCACATGTAATATAAATAGCTAATTTTATATTGATTGAATGCATAATGTCGAACATCAAAACCATACAATCAATGCCTCATTACAAGACTACAAAAAAGATTTTTTCATGTCCTAGTGCCAAGACACTAGTCTGTCTCATGAGACCAATGAATGCATTGAGTAGTTATAGTAGGCTCCACCAGTCACTTACTAAGTCCAATTCATTTCTCAATTGAAAAGGTTGAAACATAACATAAAAATTCATAATAAATCTAGCATGAGAAATGTTAATACATTAAATACAAACCATGAATTGTATAAAATAACACAACCACAATCAAATATATCACAAACCCTTCCATAAAATATGGATGATTTTTATCACAATAAATCAACATCAAACAAGGTCTCTTCAATATATTAGAGATGTAAAACATGGTTTATTGACTTGAAGGTTGCTTCAATATATTTGAATGGAAGAGTTTGTCTCTATCTAGCATGAGATGAAGCGTTCATTAATGACATGAGTATATAATCACTAATAGCTCTGACCACCCAACACTAATTCTCAAAATAACCCTTCACAAAGTTGCTTCCCAAAGATCATCATTTCTCAGAGCTCTCGGCCTCGTAGATCACAACCCTTCATAGAGAAAACTGCATCGTAAAGAAACACCCTTCACAGATCTCACTGCCTTTCTGAGCAACCTACTTCATGAAGCTCATTGAGCCAATGTGAAACAACCCATCTTCATGAACATCTCATGAGATAGAAGTGTTGGAATCATTCATGACTTTAAAAGTATCTGCAGTAAGCTCAATCTCAAATAGAACAATCTGCTTCATAGAGAACCCATGCTTCACAATGTCAAAGGGATCCAAGATTTTCACTATTTAAATCATCTCACAAGATGAGGGTGGCCTCTTATTTATATGCATATTCAAATTTGGATCTCTGATTCTTTAGGCGTGAAATCCCGATCAGCCAAAAAATTCTTTGTGACGATTCCTCTATCTTGTAAATATCTACTGAAATTTCCGATTTGCAGATCTCATCATAACCTTAAATAAACATTGTCTCAAATTTAAAATCATTATTTCCTCTAAATCATCATTTTAGTATTCACAAAAAAACATGATATTTCCACAAAAATTAATTGTTGATTCTAGAAAAATACCTTCTGTGAAACACAAATTTCAAACTCCTATAATCGCATAGCACAACGTCTCTGTTCTTTAAATCTTTGCGAAACACAAACCAAGAAGCCCATCTCTTCAAAACTCCAGCCTTTGCCATATTTTCATAAGGCCTCTAAGAAGAATCACTTTTATCAATGCCTTCCATTATCCAAATCTTGGACCCAAAATTTGGAAAACACTGGGAAAAAACATCACCTTAAAAAATTCTTTCATATTGAACTATATGACCACTTTCCATGGAATCTCCCTGAATATATATTACAGTATTGAAAAAAAAAACAAAATACATTATCCTTTTTCTGTAAATAAAATCCTTTGTTCCAAAAATATTAGTTCTTACATAGACTTCCTACCATAACCTAATAGGTTTTTTCCTTCATTGGCTATAGAAGACCCCCTAATAATTTAACTATGGCACATTAAGTCATTGAACATTAATCACATGAGTTAGAATGTGTTATGCTATGGATTTACTGGATTCTATATTTTCATTCATAAGGTGTATGGGCCATTATGGATTGGAATTAGTGAACTATTTGTTTACAAATATGAATTGAAATTTAAATATTAATTCAAAATCAAACTAAAATTAAAAAACATAGATTGTGACCTTATATCGATCTTAGTAGTGAGAAGTAGGTAGAATCACTTTTGATCTATATAAATCATTCTATCAACCAGAACTGACTCCTTGAGATAGAAGAGGGGTGATAATTTATCATATAAAATCTTTTCACCTCTTCTATATCTATATTTGTGAATTATTTCATTATCAAATCCAATCCAAGGTTTGTGTTAGGAAATTATTGATGAATTTCACCACAATTTCATCTAGTCATATTTGAGGAGGGAGGTGATGAACATGCCCCAAAGATGGTAGGCCCAGAATTACCAGTTATACCACCAATAGTTCCTCCTATGTAACATCTTCTTATTTTGATCATAGGAATTGATGCTTCATTTCAAGGAGACTTCTTTTGGATTATTCTTAACTTATAGGGAGCTCTGCACACTATCTCCTTCAAGAGATTGTTGACTTAAGAGTTCCCCTATCATCATCTGCCCACATTTTTGGGGATTGGGGGTCCAAAAGTTGATGATTTATGGATTTAGAATGTTAGGTATATTTTTGAGAATCTAGAGGCACCTCTTTAGAGGAGAGTGATGTTCATAACTTAAATGATGATAGGATCTCCCAAATGCTGGAGGGATATTCTAAATCTGGCTTGTCAGAATTGGAAAGCGATGAAGAGGGACTTCTAATTAAGATTCTTAGATTTTTTCAATCTAGTGAACCCGGGGGATGATTTTTTCAGGTATTTCATAAACCTGCAGCAGGGTTTCATGAATGTCATTGACTATTCACCTAGTCAAATAGAGAAAAAGTTCATTGAACCCATCTATATTGATGATAAGCTAATGAAAGAATGAAAATTTGAGGATGGTATAAGGAATCCAATTCATTATGAGGTGATTTTGTTCTTGTTCCCTACTATATATAAATTTTTGAACCAAAACCTTATTACCTACCAGAAGATGAGGGAAGTACAAGGTGTGAGAGAAGTCAGTTTGAAACCTTGATAGAGTAAGGGTTTTACTAGTATTAATGATAGATTCATTAAGAGTACATGTTTGAGAAGCAGAAGCCTACTGACACCCAAAGATAGCTATGTGGTATGTCATTAATGTGGGATGCATGTGAATAGGATAAACAAGTGTCCAAGCGACCCCATTTCATGATGATCATTCCAGATACTGGGGTATCTTTAGCGATATGATGGGACTTTCACATATATTCTTATTGGGAGAGGATCTATGCCAACTCCACATTTAGGAGAAGGTTCAGAAGAACCTTTCTATGCAGGTAGCTATATTACTATTGGAAATATATGAAGAGGAGGAGGGCATGGTTTTGGCATCTTGGCTTCTGAGACACTTTTCCAGTAGATCGTAATAACTCCAGGTGCTCAGGTTGCAGTACCAGCACATGGATCATGATATATCAATTCATTGTAGCATATACCAGATCAGTAGGATGTTGGGAAATATAATATTATAGGTACTATTCATGTAGACTCCACTATCATTTTTTCTTTATTTGGTACAGGTGTATCAAATTAATTATTATCTCTACCTATTTTGGTGATTTGTGGCCATCTTTTTGAGTACTACAATAGTGTTACGATCCATGATACCCCTTTAACGATACAATTAGAGAAAATACACTAGTGAAATGATTTTCCTCTCGAGGTAGGATACCATTGTTTCTTGGGTATCAAAGTTTTACTCCGGATATACTTGATATTTCCCTATCAGGTCTATTTGGAAGATTATCACTAGGGGGTGTCATTCACAACATCAGAGGGAAATAAATTTATTCAGAAGGGATAATTTTATTTATATGTCAGTTGTGCTTGAAAAAAGAATCTTGGGATAGGTAGGGTGATCTCCCTGATTGCTAGCTTTTATATGTAGGATAAGAGACTAAATCAGACATAGTTCCCTTCTATTGTCAATCGAATTGGGGTTGTCTTACCCAGAAACCATTTAGGACTACCTCCTAATAGTGAGGTTGAATTTACTATCGAGCTAGTACAAGGAGCTACACAATTATCCATTCCTTTATTATGGGCACTACTAAGTTGTAGGAGAGTAATTGGCATCTTGAATATTTGGATGCTAAGGATTTTATACATACTAGTACTTAAACCTGGGGTTCTTAGGTTATTTTACCTAATAAGGTGGAAAACACATAAGGTAATGCAAGGATTAAATGAATTTGAATAATCTTACAGTGAAAAATATGTATCATTTAACCCACATAGGTGATATTTTTGACTAGATTAGAGGAGTGAGGTTATTCTGAAAGATTGACCTAATATTGAGTTATCATACGATTCATGTTAGACTCTTATATATTCCACAAATGAATTTTCATAGTCGGTATGAATTATTTGAGTATCTATTGATGTCGTTTTGTCTTATTAATGTGTCTTATTCCTTCATGTATATGATGGATAGACATTTCCATTCATATCCGGATTTATTTTTAATGGTATTCATCGATGACATCTTTTCATATTCTCATACTTCAAGTGACCATGAAACTAATATTGATATCATTTAGAATAAAAATGAGAGGGAAAAAGATATATGCTAATCTTAGAGAATGTAATTTTTTAATTGACAAGGTACACCTCATGGAACACATTATATATGAGGCGGGAGTTTCAGTTGAACCGTAGAAGGTTAGATATGTGATTACCTACTATCATCCAACGTATAGAGTTTATTTGGGATATCTGGTTTCTATAGGTGTTTTATATAGGACAAATAATTCTTTTAATCACCCTATATTGCCTTTAATAAAAAGGTAATAAATTTTATAGGGTATGAATCCTAAATCACAGTATGTCAGAAGCTGATTCGGAGAGTGACAATAGTGCATATCCTAATTCTTCTTAAATCAAAATGGAGTTATATGTTATATTATGATGCATCATGTGTTGATCTAGGAGTAGTTATGAGTTAGTAAGATATAGATGTTTCTTATGGGTCATAGTAATTGATTCATCCTGAGTGGAATTACTTAAAGCATGATCTTTAGTTGGTCATTCTTGTACAAGCCTAGCACTATTGGGGGAATGGCATACTGGGAGAGCAATTTTTAGTGTTTAAAAAACACAAGAACCTTAGTTTTTTGTTTTTAATATGTTACATAAATATTAGGAAGGAATTATTGGTTGAATATTTATAGTCAATTGACTACGAGATAACCTATACACCTGGGAAAGGAAATCATGTTATTGATGCTCTGAGTAGGAGGACTCAGATGCAGATGGTTCGGGTGGCTTGTAGTGAATTGTAACTTATGTATTTTTTTCCTTGAGGAATATAGATGTTTATGACCTTCATAGATTGTTCTTACTAGAATCATTATTAGTGAGATCTTGAATTCTGAATAATGTGAAGAAGTGGATGTTTTTATATAACTAGGGCTTTCTCTTAAGAGTGAGTATTGTTGGTGAGGAACAACCTATGGATTGGTTTATTGATAATGATGTAATCCTGCAAATACATGAGAATATATGGGTTCCCATATATACGAAATATGAGATATTGTATAAGTCGCATGATTCCCAATTGGATGTTCACCCATGTATCTCAAAGGTGTATCATGACATGTGATGAAATTAATGGTGGCCTGAAATGAATCATCAGATAATAGTCTATATCTCTAGGTGTTCCACCCAACATTAGTTGAAGGTAGAGCACTAGTGAGATATTGGTTTGTTACAGTGTTAACCAGTTCCATAATGAAAATGGGTGGATGTGGTGATTTATGTTTTCATAATATTACCAGGGTCTCTTTAAGGTAGCAATGTAGTTTGGATATTCACAAAATGAATGATGAAGGTAGCCAAGTTCCTTCATATTAGGCAGATTTCTCAGTTGATGAATAATGAATTTTGTATGTCTATGAGATTATCCTACTACACGGGGTCCCTCATACTGTCGTTTCTAATGGGGAATCTCAATTTAAATTGAGATTCTACCTAGAGTTGCAAAATGATATTGGTACACATGTGATTTCAAGAACAACCTTTCACCCTCAAAATGATTTATGATCAAAATAGAAAATACGAAACCTAAAGGAAATGCTTTGATCATGTGTAATTAATATAGGCAGTTCTTGGGAGAATCATATCCCTCTAAACAAGTTATTCTTCATTAATAGTTATCAAGTGACTATTCAGATGGTACCTTATTGGGCCCTATATGGTAGGCCATGTCATTCACACATGTAATGGTTAGAGGAAGGATAGGTAATTCTACTAGTACCTCATCTAATTTTAGATAATTCAATGAAATTTCATCTTATCATGATAAAAATATCAATCAATTATTGTAGATATAAATATCACACTAATCTCCTTTTATGACCTCATGATTGTGATGTTACATATCATGTTTTTTCTCACGAATCACCTTGACATGGGAATAGATAGATACAAAAGATATGGAGTTATCACTATGCTTTGTCAGGCTAATTGAGATTTTGGAGAGAGCTAGTCTGGTAGTACACTGGTTTCTATTAACTAATAGGTATCGTTCCATGATTTATGTCATATAAATTTCGTAGATTCATCGTTTTCATGTCCACATGTCTCATACTTTTTATTCTTATGATGCTGAGTAAGATGTTGATGTTTCTTATGATGAGTATCATATACTCATCATTGATCAGAGTATGAAGGCTCTTATAGGTTGGTATGTCCCTATAGTATTGGGGCTATGGAGTCATGACCATATACAATATGAGACATCAAAGAGGGAGGGTGATGTATGTGCTCTGTGGATGGAATTAGTCATAGATGATTTTTATCCCTTAGAAGGTAAACATGAAGAAGATTTCCTTTATGGGATAGGAATGTAAGAATGTATTCTTTATCAAGGTTGGTTTCCTTTTAATTATGATATAATATTTTCATATAGACATTATATGGATACCATTGAGTTTATAAATGTTTTTGAGGTGTTCATGGCCTTTTTAGATCTTGGATCCCAATCCTGTCGATAAAAAAGCAAGAACGCAAGGTTAGTAGAAACGGTGCGACCCATACCGTACATTATATTCTAACATGAATGGATGGATATTGGTGTAATGTTGGGTGCATGTTTTTCTCTAACCATGTTACAGTTAGTGCACACATATTCCAAATGTTTGCGGCATTCAGTAGAGGATATTCATCTGATTGGCTCACGGTTTCCCTATCCATGCGGCCTAACCATATGGGTTCTCTCATTAAATAGTGGAAAGTACATGGCTAATGCATTGATAGACCAACTATGCAACAAAACCATGTGACCCATATATTTTAGGTGAAAAGAATAATTTTACAAATATGGTATAATATCCTTACCCATACTCTCATCTCTTCTCTAGAAGACATCATAGGGATTCTTATACCTATTTCAGCTCCAAAATCATTCTTTGATATATTTTGATCTAGATCTTCTATCTGACTTTAGAATTATGAAACATTATTCTCATTGTATTTTCAATACTAAAATCTTGATTCATTTTGAGTCGTTATTTATTATCTTCCCCAAGACAATGTTATTAAGGTGGAGACATATATGCCCAATTTTCAGTTCATTCATCTTTTGCTCATATTAATTATAATACTGGACAAATAAATGGTAGATACTTGATGAGGAGAGTTGTATGTGTATGGGGATGGAGTTTTATAAACAATCCCACAATTATTTATGTTTTATAAAATGTTTCATTATTCTGAACATGGTTTCACCGTGATTTCCCCCTATATTATAGTTGCCTTAAATTGGTTTCCATTTTTGAAACATAATGAAATGTTAGAACCCAACCTATTATGGAGATAAATAACCTAAAAGTCAACAATACTTTTTGACATGACCTCTAATATGCCTAATTGGCCATAACTTCATATTCCCAAAACAATAAATTATGTGTTTGGATCTAAATTAAAATAATTATTCCATGTTATCTGTGGAATGAAATTACTGTCATTTCATGGATAGTTACCTTGAATGTTATATTGATTTTAACTGAAGTGATTGGTGGTCACAAGTCACTTTCATAAATAGGACAATGGTTATTCCATTATCATTATTAAATATAATTTAATTAAGAATTATGCATTGGATGAGACTACAGATAATTGATTTTATTTCTAAATATGTGTGGGCATGTAAACCCCCATCAGTTATAGAAAATGGGAAATATTTCCCTTATGCATGTTCTATGTGAATGGGTATGTCATCCCTCACTCTTTATATGAAATTGGCATGTCTACCTTAACTAAATGTGATTCTAAATGGAAATGATGACCCTTGAAAATGTTATATTAATAAGGAATGGTGAACCTCATATAAATAAGATACTAAATGTGGATGACAAACCATGTGATACTATACGTGGACAGAATCTCATTCCTTGAAACAAAGCTAGGAGACACTATACATGATACAAGAAATTGTGTCCATTAATGTGATACTAGTCATGGCATGAAAATTCTTTGATATTGGGAATGAAGTCCCCTCTAATAGAGTGATACTGGGCCTGACATCACATATAAAATTGATATTGGGTATTGACTCCCTTGATACTTGTTCAGAGATATTATGGAATTGGTCGAAGCAGGTAGTGTCATCCTAGTTTCCTTCAAGAACTATAAGTAACCCATTTATATTTATTTTTTCTATTTTAAATTGTTATATCTATTCACTACCATACTCAATACATGAGAAGATACTAATAGCCAACATTGGTTGTAACATCTAATGAAATATCTCACACTCTATTTGGTTCACCTATGGGACCCATGCAGACTACTTTCTCATAGTAATAGTTAAAGAGATTTTTTCTCTTATAGATTCATGACTTCTAGCATGACATTAGATGGGGCTAGTAGAAAATGATTGGGATGGAGGTTGGGATTCTTATATAGATTTTTGGCCTATTGTACCATTTTTTATTTTTATAGAATATATTGTCTATTTTCTTGTATCCATATTTCCCTTCTTTATAGACACATAGATTTTCACCTTCATTATTTGAATCAGTCTAATACATTTGATTATTATTTAGTACTTGGTTACTTTTGACTATTTCCACTTGTCAATTTTACAGTGGATCTACATTGTTAATGAGGTAATGTACTACCCATAGACAAACAGAAGTCCCTCAATACTCTTTGGATGTCTTTTCCATTCGAGGAAATGTGGTTAATGGATTGTGGCCAATAAAGTATAGGGAACCATTGAGTGAATCCAAGGTTGGAGACATCACAATTTCACCCTAGGGTAATTAGTCATACATTAAACATGAAACAAATAAAAAAACCACAATGAATTATCCTTTTATGTAGGATAATCTATATAAAGGAATTCCTGCATGACACCTTTGCAATGAAATTCCACTGAGGGCCTTTCATGATGAAGAATAATCTTCAAGGGTCCCATTTTTGTTTCATTCATATTTCACAAAAAAATTGATATGAAATGGGGTTTACCTCATTAATTTATTACTCATCCCAATGATATCATCCTTATTAATTATAATAATCATTTTATACCCTTCTATTAATATCAAGATGATCCTTATGACCTACTTTTATCATGGTCAAAACCCCTAAAATTACAATCTGAGACCCTCTCTTACCCATTTGATATACATGATCAATGAATGAACTAATGTATACACCCCATAAATCATTTATTTCCATAATAATATGAGTATCATAAATTATCTACCATGCCGGGTAGAAGCCTAGGGGGAATCATGACCTAATATTCCCTTGATAACATTCTTCCATATTTCGAGGATCCCAATTTGATCTCTCCCCATTCGATGGTGGATTACAACTTTTCCTATCGAGTTGGGTCGAATACTGCGTCCTATTTCTGTAAGACTCTATTGTTTAGTAAAGGATGCTACCTCCAGGCCCTTCCTTGGAATAAAAATAGGTAGGAAAATGATAGTAAAGGTATACATAAGGGAGTAATCCCTTATCCTTTTTTCTTGGATTTCATATCTCTACATCCTTCTATATCACCTCCCACATACATCAATTAGATATGAGTATATTCCATTATATGGATTCCTTTTTATCTGTAATTACCATCCAAATATTATGGTGAAATTTAATTGGTGCTTAATCATGACTTTTTCTTATACAGATCATGCATGAAATGGGCAGAGACATCTATGTTTTTTAATCCATTGAAATATTAAATTCCATATCTAGAAATATCATTTTGGTGTAACTCTTATAATTAAATTCATCCTTGGGCCACTTCCTTAGTTTTATGTTCAAGGATGAATTTCATCCATGAACCTTCTCCATATGTGTACATCTCAATATTCCTTCACATTTCTCATTTACTATATCTGGTATTCATGTGTGGCACCAACGTGTAGTCCCTGTCTAATCTTTTACCATGTGATCTTACGAAATATTACTAAAATGCATCATAAGAATCTTCTCATAGTCCAAGATTCATGAAATTTAAATTTATAGAACACATCATTTACATATAATGTAAAATATTGTTAAGTGGTTATATCAAAAGGCCATAAGCTGTTCATATCAATCTATTTGGGATTTTATTCCTATCATAATGGATTCATCAGATTCCTCTATATGGTTCAAACACAATACAAGAACTATCTAATGTTTCCTCATCATTTCATTTTCATATGAGGCTATACATACTTACTCATTGGTTCATATTCCATTTTATATTTCATTGACATCCGCCAAAGTCATATTTCATATAGATAAATCCTTAATCAATTAATATTCCTGATAAAATTTTTCCCCACCCAAGAATAAAAAATTCTCCCTAGTTATTGTCAAATTATTCTTATCTGGATATATTCCTGGTGATAGGTATCTTTAGAGGTCTATATGCCTTCGATAATAACAAAATCTCTTCATGACATGTTTAGTGAGGGAAAAATAGGAAAGGGTCTTCCATGCATTAGTCACAGACTAACCATTTCTAGTAATATTTATTTTCTGTATTTCCCAATGACATGTTCTTAAATTTTTATGATAGTCCTATTCACATGACCATAAAATGGTATTGCATATTACATTTACAAACACCAAATTATATTACATTATATTAGAATAAATAGGATGATTTTTTAAAAATATCAATACAAAAACCAAGAACTTGTAACAAATCTTTATATAGTGATAACCCTTAGAGTACACAATTATATGGATTGAAACTATATTTTATAAAAACCATTAATCACCAAGTAATAATGATACAATATGGAGAACCACTAATACCAGCAGAGACTTCCATTTACAGGGAATCTATGATAAATTTATAATTTTTTATCAAGGGGATACCTCTATCATATACTGATGTTCACATAAATACATGATAATTACTAATGCTAACCAATCTTTTACATGAATTTGGTAATGATTTATGGTCTTGGAAAAAATCCACGAAAGAGTCAAAGAGTAGGAAATATTTACCCTTAATAGGGTGTGATGATTCCAATATCATATCCTCTTAACCAATGTTAGTTTCTATGTATCATTGGTGAGAAACACTAATGATCCATGCCATTAGAATGATAGTCCGTCGGAATTTTTTTTTTAAAAGTTAAATTTACTATGTGCTTCCATTTTCATGAATACAACATGCCAGAAAACTAAATTTAACAAGGCTTCCCCCAAATTATTAACATTTATTTTTTGGTCTTCAATGAAAAAAATGTTCAATCCACCACAAATTATACATTCTCATAAAAAATAAGTTAATAATGTTTTCATATCAATGATGTTTCACTGAACGGTTATTTTGAATGTGATTTATATTTTCTCTCAAGAACAACAACACTAAAACTATATTTTATCAAAATTTCATTTTATTAATGATAAAACTAACTCCATAGTATCTATAAATGTTGGTGCATCATAAAATTATAATCATTTTTCACCCACCCTACAACTTTAACACTTGGTAGTGAAAAAACTGATCTTGTAGTACCACTTTAATAGTAGCATTCCCACATTATAGACTGCCTGAGAAGGCCTCAAAAAATATAATCTGTATTGAATATCTATAAAAATAGGATACTGAGGAAGAAAGTGGCGCCATCTTCCTCCTTAAACAACATTGAGTGTCTCTCCCAAAATAAAAAAAATATATTTTTCTTATCCTAGGGAGGATGATCATGAGTTAAACTATAAATTCGCCACATTCAAGAGATTTCCTATAGGGATACTGTCAACCACTTCTATCAACATTATGTGGAACCTACCCTTTAGTTTCTGACTGAGGATTCCATCTAAGAAACACCCACTCAGTTCATTCATACTAGAGCATCTTGGAATGATAGCTTGGCATATAAAAATTCCAATAAAAAGGAGTGGTCCCATATACTTTCTTAAATAAAATAATACCACCATCATATGTTGGATGTTATAATATAATAGATTAAAACCACTTACCACCCCCAAAAATCCTACTTACACAATATGATCGCATCAGTATTGGTTATTGGTATATCATGGAAACAATCAAGGGAAATGAATACATTCCTACCCTAACATATCATGATCATCATTATATAATGATGAAAGTTGGAGGAAAAGAGCATGATCACATTACAATCCTATAATGGAATGGGCATATATCCCCATTCCCACTATTGAATATATCTAACACATTCTGGTAGAATTGTATGGGAATCTATATATTACCACTGACATTTTTGATAAAAATATTAATATCTTAGTAGTAGTAACAAAAAACACTTATCATTATAAATGGAAAATAATTATAGGACAAGAAAATACTACATCACCAACTACTAGATTAGTTTTTCAACAAATATTATGGGCTACTCAAGATCAATTAAATGATCAATCTTTTATCCTAGAGGTTCATTGGCATATTCTGGGCATGAAATCCAATTCAAACTAGGGATCAGTCACACATATTAATGGAAACATCAGAAATGGGACAACCTATTACCAAATCAGTAATACTTGTTAGCAAATTCAAGCATTCTCCAATGAAGAGGAATATAATTCTACCCTATGTTAATGTACAATGTACCATTAGCATGCCCTGAGGGAAACAAAGAGGAAAACCATATTATTTCTCATTCCCAAAAATCTTATTAGACTTCTAATCATAAACTAGGTGTTACCAATGTTAGCTGTCATATATGAAATTCATTTTGAGAATTTAATGAATTTTTCATCCCAAAAGAGATTATCCAAATTTATATCTCACTAGGGCTACCTAAAACACTCAAGATATCCCATATCAATTCCATGTTTTATAATATTATTATTAATGGAATTTTTTATTAATTAATTGAGTACCATGATCCTAGTGACATTCTATTAGAATTAGGAAGAAATAATAATTGTGAATGTTTGATAGGAAGTATCACTACTAGTAAATCTAGAGGTCCTCCATAGATAAACCACTACAATGTTTCTCACCATTTTGGTATCAAGATTTATGAAAAGAAAATTTATCATGGTGATCAATATGAAAATGATTCTAATTCTTTAAGTATAAAATAGAAAAAACTCATCCCCTTTCCACTATTTAACCTAAAGGTCATCCCTATGGTATATGTTGTAGGAACCCTATCCCTGTATATAAATTATTCTATAGAGGTTGCCCTCCAACTAATGTAATTCACTATGAAGGTCCTAAAAATGTAATAAATTTGTTAAATAGGAATGTCTTCCCCCAATTGAAGATGGTTTTATATTTCTCTAATATCACGAGTCACTCAAGGGATTGAGGATAACATAATGAATTTTTAGATCTCTAATTGAAAATCTTCATTCATAACTCGAAAATATCTTGACGAAATAGATACTCTTTCAATCACCCTTGAATATTCTATCTACCACTAAAACAAGAAATATTATTATAAACCAGGCTCTCCAAAACATGGTAGTAGGGAAATGACCCCATTTTACATAATAGGTATTATATTCTCACATAGAAGATGTGGAGATCACCTTAGTTATAATGATCCAGTTGGATAATGATATATGCATGATATATTCTATCTAATATCCACATCTTACTAAAACATTTCAAAAACAATGATAGAGGAATGCATACACTATCTTTGATTGAACCTATGTATGGCTTTCTATAATTGGAAGAATATTTTTGCACCATTCATGGAATACATGAATGAAATTTTGAAAATATAAATATTTCATCAATTTTATAATTTAACCACTATTTTAGTTGCATGGTGGTTGATCTTATAATATATTATAATAACATCTAACATGAATTCCCGGATTCTATGAATAATTTTCAATTTATTCTTGACCATGCCCCGACCAACATATATATTAGATTATTGTGTGATAGTAGAGAATTAAATTACCCCATACACCCCAATAAAAAGACCATCCCCTGAGAAACATTATATAACATCTTTATTTTAGATCAAACCCATGTTCATGATAGCTGGTATGCTCAACTAGATCATTTTATGTAAAAATATTATAAATCTCAATCCTTTTGTGTGTGATTTAATAAAATATTCTAGACTTTTTTGAATTACAAGGATTAATATGAATCTCATTTTACACATTTTAATTCTTTATAATTAATGTTTACTACATTATAATGAAAATACTAATTAGAGGAAACAATGCATATAACTAATGCTTGTAAAAAATACTACAAGATTCAGAGGATTTCATTGGTGGATGTTGTCGCAACCATTAGAGGGTAACCCTAGGTCATGGATTAATGGGAATTTTGTTTCCAATACTACTACCCATAAAGTCCTAAAATATCCAATTAGTCTAAAATATTATATTTATGTAACTAGCTCATCCCATCTAGTAGGGATGAGAGCGGTTTTACCACAACCACCTCCACTCTTTTGGAATCCATTATTTTCTAGTATGTGAGATACATTATATAAAAATAAATTCCAATTTATCTCATTTATAGATTATTATTTCTCTATAGGGATATGTATTTCAATTTTTTTAGGACCCTCTATGAATTCCTCTACACCAATTAGTCCTACAAGATTCATGGAAGGAATAGAAGAAGACACATTGGGGATTCATAACTAATAATCCCCTCAAGTGGATGGTCATTTAAAATAATAATGATACAATGATAAAAAGATACACTAGGGATGATGAGTCCCCTATTCCATATGATGATTACCTGATACATATATCACTTGAAGATTCATTATATATCCTTAATTAAATACTCATAGATGATATGGATCCTAAGGAAAATATAAGATAATAGGAGGAGAATGTTTTTATTCAGAATATGGTCCACACTGAAATATGAAATGATTATCTATGTACTAGAAATAAAAGGAAAACTACTAATTTGGGAGAACCGTGAAATGGTCAACTACATCCACTCTAGAATGATTCCAAAAAAGAAATGTGAATGGAAAAAGACAGATCCCACAAATTATCTTGAGAATATGGACCCCCTAAAATTGTGGAAATATGTACTCAATATGGAATATAGATTATAAATGTTATTATACACAATGTTTAGTTACTCGTGTAAAATTTTACATAGGGGTACACCCTCTAATAATACACTCACATTCATATTTTAATAAATCTAGCTAATAAAGAATCTATTTACATACAATAAAAAGAAGAGGAAAGTAATCATGCTAATATGGGATATAGATAACACATTTATATATAACGAATGTTTTTTCAAATATTTATTCCATTAGAGATTATGGAAACTAGTATCCCTAATAGTATCCACAAATGGGTAGAGTGCATTAGTGCAACAATAATGAAAAATTTACCCTGAATTGATGGATTTGACACTTCTTCTTTCCAACATCAAAATTCCATATATCATAATATTCAATTCCACTAGGTATTAAAATAATTATTTCACATATTTTTTATCTATAAGTTATCCCAAAATGGTATCCTCAGAATAATAGGACATATCTATAGTTATATTCCTTGTGGAGACCCTATTAAAACAATAATATTTATAATATTATAATATTCAAGCTGCATTTGTCAGGATATTATAAAAAATCCAGTAGTTGTTCCTCTAATGATTATAAACCATGTTGTAGAAGAAAATCATACATTACTAGTCAACTAGAAATAAAGAAAAAATTAGAGATCCTCTGACAAAATCACTTGAAGGAATGTACACACCAA
Organism: Viscum album; assembly: GCA_963277665.1. NCBI lineage: Eukaryota > Viridiplantae > Streptophyta > Magnoliopsida > Santalales > Viscaceae > Viscum > Viscum album. The sequence continues at coordinate 52,111,977 of OY728140.1, read as the reverse complement.
TTCATTGAACATATAACTCCCTCAAGAAGAGTAATTAGAAATCTTAATTGAAATTATCTATGATGAGTTACAAAATATTATCAACCTTATAATTTATATGGGAGGGTTCCATAAATTTTTTTTTTGTAATGTAGGTGTTGGATGATTCCATTCAATGGATCAATCCCAATCCTCGTAATTGGAAACAAACTCATAGAAAGAGAATAATAAAATCATAAAAAAATAACTATTTTGCTTAAAATATTTCTAACACTAGATATAACACCTAAACATTCAAAAAATTTCGTAGTTCCCCATCCATAATTTTAGTAACCACACCAATAGAATTCCTTTATCCAAATTAGAAAAAATAGATGAGGAACACACCATATGAAGAATGAAATAATAATGAATACTCATTAAAAAAAGGAACAATCACTATATATTTCATGAAATCCATATAAAATTGATTGTTAAAGATTAAAATATCTTGGTATCCAATTATAGTTATTCTCAAGTAATTCCTAAATTACAATCCATACCAAAAAAATGAATAGAAATACTTTCATTAACTGATTCATCTGTACATAATTCTTTCATAAAATAGTGGTTTCAAGAAACCTTATTTTGGGAAAACCTCAGTCATAAGTGGAATTAATTTCCTTAACCATGACATGAGAAGTACTATAATGGTATGAAGCATTGAATTAGTTTACCCAGAATTTCAATGATTGGATGAATGGGAATATTTTAAATAGATCCCCTGAAATCCTCAGGACAGATCCAAAATAGTCAATTGATTCACCTATTTTTTCTACAATGGTGGAACTTGATTTATGAACACTAAAATATCCCATGAAAAAACTCTATAAAAGCTACAGTAACTGTTCTATGAAGAATATTTTCTTATTAAATGATTCTTTATTCATACCTAGGATGATGCCCACCCTTTTGGATTTCATTCTCTCAGTACTAAGAATATGAGAACCACCCTACCAAATAGTACAATGGAAACCATCCAACCAAAAGGAACCCCCATCAAACAAAGAGTATGATTACATTTTACATAATGTCATTCAACTGAAAAATAATTTCTATTATTAAGACTAATTTGTATACAATCCATATTTTCCCCATTATAGTTAAAAACCAATGTGTGTATTACATCAAGGCTGATTCGTTCAATGAATAATTGGTCAGCATATATCTCTATATTTATTCCACATCCCTACAAAAATTGTAAATTCTATCAAAAAACAATAAGAAACACTACAATGGGCATAGGATGATTATTTTTATAACATTGATTTTTTTTTATACCTCATTCCAATTCAATTATATTGGAATATATATTGTAAAAAATAGTCACACATTTAGTATCATAATATGGGAAGGAATAATCAAACACACTCATAAGTGATAATAAAATCGCAAAATATTAATTTGAAAAGGTAGTTTTCAACGTTGAAATATATGTTTCATAATCCTTAATCTTTAATGTGGCCTCCTGGTGGGTATAATAGGCCCCTATTTTCAAATATGAAATATTTATATATATGGTTATCATTATTGAAAAACTCTCAATCAAATATTCCGTATATTTATCAAAATATCTCTACGAAAAAAAGTGGAGGTACTGTTAATCCCTCAAGAGTTTGAAGCTTACATCACTACAGCTGATGTATACCATATATAGACTAGTATAATAGAATGTAAAGTTGTCATATCATTCCCAAAACAAGTTAAAAAGTGTTGTATATAAGGGTACATAAGCCCCTACCATGTATCTAGAAAATTAGGCAGTATTGATGTCCATCAAGATTTTATTTATAACAAATTCATAACCAATCCCATGTCAATTTGGACACTTCGCTTGATGGGACACAAGATATTTTATTTATCTCCCACTAATTTGACTATATATATGTATGGTAGTGGTGAAGAGATGCATGTTAGGTACATCAATCAAATTACCCAATTTTTGTATCTCATCCCTGATGCTGAATTAATGCTTATCTCACAAGACACCACTTATAATGTTTTCTCATGAATACATTTTTTGCACAATCATGTTGTAGTTCCCTCATCATATCATCAGTGTCTCAAATACTATATTCATGGATGAATATATACTTTTTAAAGCGATTCCACTTCTTTAAAATATTTTTAGTCTCATAATATTGATACAATTTTCTACTCACGAGAAGAAAAATATTGCATGATTTATGATGTCACTTGAGTCATTGCTCAAAATCATTTTGTGAGGGAACCATTTAAACCTCCAATAATATCAGTGATTAATATGTACTTCCCATTAATAAAATTGAGGTTGTAACATCATATTCATCAATATATTCTCATGTATTCATGATATTGTTCAAATCACTCAAATCCATATATAATGATACTTGAGAAAATTATAAAAATAAAAATAAAGGCTTGGTTGAAGTTTTCCCCTCTTTATCTAAAAGATGTAACTAAATCCTTGATTGAGTATCTTGGTTGAATGGTAAATCTAAATTTCATGTGAATAAATAAAATTCCTTAACAACTCTTGAAACTATTTTCGATTTTATTCCTATCACAATGAATAGTTCAGATTCCTCTGTATGGTTCAAACACAATACAAGAACCATCTACATCTCTCCTCATGATTTCATTTTCATATGAGGATATACATTCTTACTCATTGGTTCATATTCTGTTTCATATTTCTTAAACATCCACCAAAGTAATATTTCATATAGATAAAACCCTTATCATTTTATATTCCTGATAAAATTATTCCCCACCCTAGAGTGATATACATTCACTAGGTATTATCAAAATTATTCCTATATTGATATATTCCTGGGGAAAGGTATCTTTAGGGGGAAATATACCTTTGATAATTACACAATCTATTCGTGACATGTTTAGTGAGAGGTAAATAGGAAAGTGTGTCTCCTGCGTTAGTCACATAATATCCATTTCAGGTAATATTTTTTTCCATTTTTCACAATGACAAGTTCTTAAATTTGAAAGATCAGTCCTTTTAACATGACTATAAAATGGTATTGTGTATTAAGTTTACTAACACCCAATTATATTTCATTGTATATGGGTAAATAGGATGATTTTTTAAAATGATCAATACCAAAACCAAGAACATATAACATGTCCTTATATTGTGATAACCCTTAGAGTGCACAACTATATGGATATAAATTATATTTTATAAAAAACATCAATCACCATGTAATAATTAAACAATATATAGAACCACTAATACCTGTAGAGTGTTCTATTTACAGAGAATCTATGATAAATATATAATGTTTTATTAGGGGTATACCTTTATCATATACTGATGTTCACATTAAAACATGACAATTAATCATTTCTAACATGATGTAAACCAATCTTGTACTTGAATTTGGTAATGATTTACGGTCTTGGAAAAAATCCATTAAGGAGTCGAAGAGTAGGAAATAATCACCCTTAATTGGGTGTGATGATCTGAACCTCATATCCTCTGAACCAATGTCAGTTTCAATGTATCATTGGTGAGAAACACTATAGCAGGGTATTTTAGAAGTGGTGGAACTATAGCGGCGATGACACTGTAGCAGTGGAGGCACTGTAGCAGGTACTATAGTGGTGGAGGTACTGTAGTAGGGATTGTAGTAGCCCAAGTACTATAGCAGTACTATTCACCAATATGGGGAAAAAATGGTCTTTCAAGCCTAGCATTCAGGTCACCTATCCTTGGGCCTTCAGGCTATGTAATGGGTCTCCCTCTACCCAGTCTAACGTGGTATTTCCTTTAAATAATAAAATGAGGATTTGGACCCAACCTTTATAAAAAATACAACATTCTAGAAAACTAAATTTAACACGACTTCCCCCACATTATGAAAATATATTTTTTGGTCTTCAATGAAAAAAATGTTCAATCCACCATGAATTATCCATTCTCATAAACAATTAGATAATAATGTATTCTTATATACAATGTTTCACTGAATGGTTATTTTGTTTTTGTTTTCTATCTTCTCTCAAGAATATCATCACTAAAACTCTATTTTATCTAAATTCTATTTTTTCAATGATAAACCACCTCCAAAATAACGATAAATGTTGGTGCATCTTAAAATCATAATCATTTTTCACCAACCCAACACCTTCAACACTATGGGGAGAGAAAAATGATCTTGAATTACAACTTGAATAGTACCATTCCAACATTATTGGATGCATGAGAAGGCCTAAATAATAGAATCTTTAATGAATATCTACAGGAATATAGTTGTGAGGATGAAGGTGGCACTATCTTCCCCCTTTAACAGCATCAGATGTCTATCCAAAATGAATAATAAAAAATATCTTTTCTTATCATAGGGTGGAAGATCAATATGTAGACTATAAATTCTCTACATTCAAGAGATTACCAATAGGGATATTGTAAACCACAACCATCAACATCATGTGGAACCTACCCTTTAGTGTCTGACGTAGGATTCCACCTAGGAAAAACCCACTCAGGTCATTCATACTAGAGCATCTTGGAGAGATAGCTTAGCATAAAAAATTTCCAATAACAATTAGTTGTCCCATATACATGCTTCATCAAAATAATTCCACCATCATATGTTGGATGTAAGAACTGAATAGTTGCATACCACTTACCACCCCCATAAATTCAACTTACATAATCTGATCACATCGGTATTGGTTATTGGTATATCGTGGAATCAATAAAGGGGAATGAGGACATTCCAACCCCAATATATCATGATGATCTTCATATACTAATAGAAGTTGGAGGAAAAGAGAATTATCACATAACAATCCTACCAAGGAATGTGCATATACCGCCATTACCACTGTAGAATATCTCTAACTCATTTTGGTGGAATTGTAGCGGAATTTATATATTACCTTTGAAATTTTTTATAGCAGTATAAATATATTAGTAGTAGTAACAAAAAAAACCCATCATTATAAATGAAAAAAATTATGGGATTGGATGATATTACATCACCTACTACTATATATGTTTTTAAAAAAATATTGGGAGCTACTCTTGATTAATGGAATTATCTATCTTCTATCCTAGAGTTTCATTGGCATATTCTAGGAATGAATTCCAATTTCAACTAGAGATCAATCTCACATATTAATGGAAACATCAGCAATGGGAAAAATTCTTACCCAATCATTAATACTTGTCAGAAAATTCAAGTTATCTCTAGTGAAAAAAAAATTTCATTCTACTCTGCATTATTGTACAATGTATCAATATCATGCCATAAGGGAAACGAAGTGGAATAAAATATTCTTTTCATTCCCAATAATCTTATTCGACTAGTCCTAGTAAACTATGGGTTTCCAATGGTGGAAATCATATATGAAATTAATTTTGTGAATTTAATGAATTTTCCATCCCAAAAGAGATTATCCAAATATACATCTCACTAGTGATACATAAACTCTCAAGATATAGCATATCGATTCCATGTTTTATACTAATAATATTAAGGGAATTTTTTATTTAACAACGGACACCCATGATCCTAGTGACATTCTGTTAGAATTATGAAGATATAATAATTGTGAATTTTCGATAGGAAATATCACTACTAGTAAATCTAGATGTCCTCTATTGATAATCCACAACAACGTTTCTCCATATTTAGGTATTAGGATTTATCATAATAACATTTCTTATGGTGATCACTATGAAAATGATTTTAATGATATAAATATAAAATAGAAAAAACTCATCCTCTTCTACCCCCTAAGATAAAGGTTATCCATATGATATATGTTGCACGAACCCTAACCCTCTCTAGAAATTATTCTATATAGGTAGTCTTCCATCTAATGGAATTCACTATGAAGGTCCTTAAAATTTAATAAATTTATTAAATATGATTATCTTCCCCCAATTGAAGATGATTTTATATTTCTATTATATTATAAGTCATTTAAGAGATTTAGGCTAGCTGCATGATTTTTTACATCTCTAATGAGAAATATTCATTTTTAACTGAAAAAATCATTAAGAAATAGAAATACTTTTCATCACCGTTGAATATTTTAGCTACCACTATAGAAAGAGAGATTCTAATCGACCATTCTCTCCAAAACATGGTAGTAGTGAAATGACCATAGTTTCCATAACAAGTAGTATATTCTCACTTAGAATATGTGGATATCACCTTTTTTGTAAGTAACCAATTGGGTAACGATATATGCATGATATATTCAAGATAATATCCACCTCTTACTAAAACATTTCAATAACCTTGATAAAGTAATGTATACACTATCTTCGATTGAACCTATGGATGGATCTTTATAATTTGAAGAATATTTTTCCACATTTCAGGGAATACATGAAAGAATTGTTGAAAATATAAATATTTCATCAATTGGTTAATTTAACCACTAATTTAGTGGCCTGTTCTTTAATCTTATAAAATATTATAATAACATCCAACACGAATTCAATGATTCTATGAGTAATTTTCAATTGTTTTTTGACCATGCCCCAACCAACATATATATTAGAGTATTGGGTGATCATAGAGCATTAAGTTACGCCAAAAGCTTAATAAAAAGACTCTTCCCTAACCAAAATTATATAACATCATTATTTTAGATCAATTATTAGTTCATGATTGCTGGTATGCTCAAAAAGATCCTTTTATGTAAAAATAATATAAATCTCTAACATGTTGTGTGTGATCTAATAAAATATTCTAGAATTTTTCGAATGAAAAGTTTTTATATGAATCTCATTTTACTTATTTCAAACCATTATAATTAGGTTTTACTACATTAGAATGAAAATCATAATGAGAGGAAACAATTCATATAGCTAATGCTTGGAAAAATTCCTACAAGAATAAGAGATTGGAGTTGGTGGATGATGTCGCAACAATTAGTGGGTAACCCTAAGTCATGGATAAATGGAAATAGTTTCCACCACTACCACCCACAATGTCCCAAAATATCTAATGAGTATGAAATATTATATTTATGGAACTATATCCTCCCAACTTGTAGGACTGGGAGTGTTTTATCCACAACATCCTCCACTCTTTTGGAATCCATTATTTTCTAGTATGTGAGATACATTATATAAAAATACATTACAATTTATCCCATTTATATACACATATTTATCTATAGGAATATGTTTTTCAATTGTTTTTAGGACTCTATATGAATTCCTCTCCACCAATAAGTCCTAAGAGATTCATGGAAGGAAAAGGAGAAGACACATTGGTGATTCAAAAATAATAATCCCCTCAAGTGGATAGTCATTTAGGAGAATAATGATATAATGATCAAATTATACACCATGGATGGTGAGTCCCCTCTTCCATATGATGATCACCTGATACATATATCACCATAGGCATCATTGAATTCCCTTAAATAAAGACACATATATAATGTGGATCATAAGGACAATACAAGATAATAGAAGCAGAATGTTTTAATTTACAATATGGTCCACACTAAAATAAGAAATTATTATCTATGTACTAGAAACAAATGGAAAACAACTAATTTGGGAGCACCTTGAAATATTTAGCTACTTCATGATGGTTCCCAACACAACGAAAGCTCATAGGTGGATGTTCTCACTTGGATTTTTGTCATTAGCAATGATCAATAAGGGATCAATACGATGATAAATGCTAGACTCCACAGATCGAATCACAAAAATAGACAGAGAATAATAATTGTCCTAGAACCACAAACCAAGATCATCACATGTTGATTATAATTAATTTAATTAATTAACAAGAAGTGCCTTTTACAACATTCTTTCTTTGTTGATATTTCTGGTCACGTTCTGATGTGATTCTTCATTTCGTCACAGAAGCCAACTGTAGACTTCCACTAGTGGTGATCCACACAAGCACCACAAATATCTAGACATCTCCAAAGGAGTCTCTGGGTGATAGAAAGGATAAACCTTTTCTTGTGTTGTCCATCTTAGATCGCGTTGATCTGATATAGGAAGATCTCTCTCAGTCTTGAGAGCATTCTTGGAGGAAGGAATTATTTCAGCCTTGAGAGAATTCTGCAGAAGTTTTTTTCACAACGATTAGGTAAATGTGAGGGGGTTTTGAGGATGTTTATAATATGTTTTGAGGTTATAGAGTTATGACAATAAATAAACGCGTTACACATTTTATTTATTTTATTAACACTTATTTAAAACCCCCATGTCGAATCATTAATTCTGTGACATGCACCCATGCTGATTATAATAATTAGAATTTAATAGAACAATATTATTTCCTCCAAATCCCGACTGGAAAAACTGCACATCATGTAATCCTTAATACACAGTTTGTATTTGTTTTTCATAAAACAACATGGTGTGTAATCAATAATACATGGTTGTACATGTATTTCATTTCCTTTCAAAAATGAAAACTACACAGCGTGTAATAATTAATACACAACATGTACTTGTTTTCATTTTATTCTTCCTCCATCATTAAAATGATTTAAGCTTCCTTGAATAATTATTAAAACATATATGGGCTTAATCTTTATTATAATTTATATATTTGGATACACATAGTGTGTGGACCTCTAGGCATATTTCTCATTTCCATTAGGTGGGCTAGCCTAAATTCCAAGATTACTATCTAGCAATGGGTGAAGGCACCCAGGAGAATGAAGTTTACACCACATTTACATGTCATGTCATATGTATGCTTACCATGTAATTTAATACCTTTTTCTCAATATCTCATCAAGAAGTTTTCAAGGAAGTTTTATAAACCTGTATGCTTGATCTGTAATTCATTGACTTCCATAAACTAACTCATCATGACACCATGGACATGGAATTTGTGTGATAGTTCTATTTCAATCAAAGGGCACGAGATATATAATTCCACAAATATGGAAGGAAAAAATCCTTCGTCAAAATATCTATTAATAACAAGTCCTTCGTGACGCACCCAATGTACTGTACTTCCTGCCAAATATCTTCGTGATAGTTTTTTTCAACAAATCTAATTGCACGAGTCATGAAATGAGTTAATGATAATCATCCCATCAAAGGACCATTACACACGCTTGTAGAAAGAAATTTCCCATGACACCAAGACATGTGGAATTACTACTGGTGGGTCTGTTCTCATAATCTCCCATCTTGGAGATTACCAAATGTGAACACCATGAGAGAGAGTATCATCTTCTTATGAGTACTCACACACGACGGTCTATATACTATGTGTCATATCATAGTATGTCATCCAACCGTAGAACTTTATTTTAGAATATTGTTATAGAATATCGAGGTTATCATCATAGAGGGGATCTGTCATGACCCTAAAAACTCAAAAACTATTCCAAGACATTATTATATTATAGTCATGAAGAACAATGAACAATATATAATAAGGGTATATTTACGTAATAAATGTATAAAATATTAGTTTTTATGACATCAGATCTAACAAACTCCCACTTGGAGTAGAGCCAATTGCCTACGAATTTTAGTCCGCTAGACCTCACATAATAATCATATTTCTGCTGAGTCAGGGCATTAGCCAATGGGTCCCCTACATTGTCTTCCAGGGAAATACTGCTCACTACAACTTCATCTCTCTGAGAAAAATCCCTCAAGAGATAATACTTCTGAAGTATGTGCTTTGTCTATTGGCAGGACCTTGGCTCATTTTCAAGTGCCACCACTGCAGAATTATCACAATGGAGTGTGATGGGATCTTTACTACTAGGTAATACACTCATCCATTAGAAAAAGTTTCACATCCATATTGCTTCTTTAGCTGACTCAGAAGCTTTGATATATTTGGAATCTTCTGTAGAATCTACGACCACACCTTGCTTTGAGCTCTTCCAGATCACTGCACCTTTATTCAAACGGATGATGTATATAGTCTGTGACTTCATGTCATCTTTATCAGTCTGGAAACTAGCATTTACATGTCCCCTGATGACTAGTTCCTCATCTCCTCCATAAACTAGGAACATATCCTTAGTACGCCTCAGATACATAAGGATATTCTTGGATACCATCAAATTGCAGTCACCTGGATTAGCTTGATATCAACCTACCGCACTTAATGCATAAGAAACATCTAGCCTTTTACATTACATAACATACATGACTTACCCAATCGCGGATGCATAGGGTATCCTTTCCATTTTTTTCATTCCTCATGTGTCTGAGGAAACATTTTATTGGAATGATGAATTCCATGTGACACTAGCAACAATCCCCTATTGGACTGTTCGATACTGAATCTCTTCAGTATCTTGTCAATGTAAGTACATTGACATAGGCCTAGCATTCTCTTGGATCTACCATGATGGATCTTGATCCTATGAATATATGCTGCCTCACCCAAGTCTTTCAGAGAGAAGCATTTATCCATCCATTCCTTAACTGACTGTAAGATAGGAGCTTCATCTCCAATTGGAAATATGTCATCAACCTATACTAATATGAAAGCCACTGCACATCCACTAATTCTTTTGTAGACACAAGGATCACATTATTTCCTAATAAATCCAAATTCCGTTATGGATTCATCAAAACGAATATTCAATTACCTTGATTCTTTATTTAATCCATAAATGGATTTTCGAAACATGCATACCTTATTGGCATTCTTTGGGGTCCCAAACCCTTCAGGTTGTGTCATGTAGACAACTTCATAGTGGTTCCCATTTAGGAATGCTATTTTGACATCCGTTTTCAAAATTTCATAGTCATGCAAAGCGGTAATGGCTAATAGGATTCTGATGGATTTCATCATCACAACTATTGAAAATGTTTCATCATAGTCAATTCCTTGATGATATCTAAAACCTTTTGCAACCAATGATGCCATATAGGTGATGAAATATCCCTACATTTATAGTTTCTTCTTGAATACCCATTTATTACCAACAAACATTACATCAACTAGAGGATCTATCAAAATCCATACTTGGTTTTGCTACATGAAATCCATTTCAGAATTCATGGATTATTGCCACTTGGCATCGTCTGTGCATTCAACTGCTTCCTTGTAGGTAAGAAGATCATCATTGTCATCCAATAACTAGTCACCATCCTCAGTGACAGGAAAACCATATCGTTTGGGTTATCTCACCTCTCTCATGATCCTACATAGTTCTTGTGTCATTGGAACAGATTTTTCATCCATAAAGCTTTGTGGGATCTGTTCTTGTAAAATCTCCTAGGTATCTTGAGCCTTGAATTCATCGAGGTATTTCTCTCTCCCACTATCTCTATTGGAGATGTGCTCCCTCTCAAGGAATATGTCATGTCTTTATACTGTATATTTTTTTATACTAGGGGTTGTATAGGTAATAGACCCTTGTTTCATTGGGATATCTTATAAAGGTACACATTGTGCCTCGGAGTGAATGTTTGTTACCTGAAGAGGCCTTAAAAAATTCTTCGCTACCCCACACATGTAAATTTTATAGCATGTCTTTGCATCCACTCCATATCTTGTATGGAATACCATTTATCGAGTTAGTTCATACTTAGATTAGTATGTGTGCTACTGTTTGTAATTCATATCCCCAAAAAGATAATGGAAGACTCACTTGAATCATTATTGATCTCACCATGACCAACAGGGTGTTGTTCCTTCATTCACTTACACCATTCCACTGAGGTGTGTAAGGAGGAGTGAGTTGAGATTGAATCCCAAACTCCCGTAAGAAATCAATCATGTACTGATTAAGATATTCTCCTCCTCTATCTGAGTGGTGTTTTTTAATCTTCTTACCAAGATGGTTCTCAACTTCATTCTTGTATTCTTTGAACTGATCAAAATAATCTGACTTATACCACATTAAGTAAATATAACCATATCTAATAAACTCATCAGTAATGTTTTTGAAGTATAAGAACCCACCACTTTATTAAACATGAAATGGTCCACACCCACTTGTGTGAACTCATTCTAGAAGTTATTTATCCATTTCACCTTTCCACTAAATGGGTCTTAGGTCATTTTTCATTGTAGAAATCCATGAAAAACACCATGTGGTTTTAGTTTGAATGAATCTAAAAATGCATCTTGATTTAATTTTGTCCAAAATTTCTCATTGACATGACCTAGCCGGTGATTCAATGTTTGTTGTGGTATGAGTCAAGTAAATTAACATTGACATCAATTACCATTAATTGGTTTGTGTAGTCTAACACATAAAGGCTATTATATAAATGTTCCCTACCAAAACAAATTCTATCTTTATAAAAGTAGCAACATTCATTTCCAAACATGAATATGAATCCATCTGTATCTAATATAGATACCAAAATAATATTTTTGGTTACAGAGGGTACATAATAAAATCCTTTTAATACCAAGACCACCCCAGTAGTCAATGTGAGGTGGTAGTCTGCGACAACTAAAATAGCGAGTTTGGCACTGCCGGCTACTCGCAGATCCACATCACCTAGGACAATTTTTCTTAATCTACTTGATTCTGGTAGTTGGATACATATGTGATCACCACAAGAAGTATCTAATACCCAATTAGTAGAAATAGATAGATTTCATTTGATAACAAATGCACATGAGGCTTCCTCTTCCTACCATGTCTGGGTGCAGTTTTTCTACCAGTGGCCCTTTTTGCCACATGCGAAACAAACTGCCTCCTGTTCTTTTGCCTCCCCTTTGATCTTCCTTTTCTCACCCATTGTGTAGGAGAATTTCTAAGTGAGGACTCCAACACATAAAACATTCATTCATGGCGAAGTATAACCCGAAGGCACCTAAACCATTCTTGAATATTACTGAATTTGAGGATATTGCCTTTATCCAGCATTAATCATTGAGAAAATGTGGTTCATGAGTTTGTCATATTGATTCTAAATATTAAAAGAGAATATTTATCAGTACTTTCTTGATTACATTTTATGAGAAATAAAAAAGATTATACAGTTTCCCATTATTTTTTCAAGTACGAATGACCCTCACCATTGAACATGGAATGTCTAGTTTCCATGACATTCTAGTGGAAGGGAACTATATTCCCCTTCACATAACCCCAAAATTGTTGGACAAGCAATTTGAAGGTATTTAGGTTGGCAGATTTCTTCCAAATATGATCTTACAGTTCCTTGATCTGTTGAGTGGACTCCCCAATCCAAAAATCTTTTCATGTATTTCCCCAACACTTTCCTCCATTTTACAACAAGTACATAAAGGGCTAGTCCTCCTGATGTAAAATTTTTAAGTCAACCCGAATCTTCCATAAGAGATTCTTTTATAAAAGTATGTGTCATAAAAAGGGTTGGTCAAACACATAATTTTATTGAGTCTTTCCCTTAATCAAATAACGGAAGGCTCGGCCCAACATAATATGGTATTTGAGGGATTTAATTCTTTTTGTGTAGGTTCGCATTATCACATTACTGTTAATATTAAGTGATGCTTGCTTAAGTGATTAACCATGTTCAAATAATGTTCATGTGTAGTCTTGTTTTTATTTTATTCTATCTTTGCATGATTGTTTATTTCATTAACTATTTGATCGAGACAACACATACATAATAAAAAAACCATGAAATCAGACTAAAATAAAATAAGATAGCAGGATCATGATCTTCTATTGGTTAGATTATGTAGTGGTTTTTATAAGGTAACCCTGACCTAGGGAAAAACACCTTGAAACTGATGGTTCGTGTTTTGCATCTCCCACCATTCAACCATTGTATCCTCTTTTGTTTGTTTCGCCTCAACATCGAATTATGAACTGTCTCCTCTAGCTTGGGAGATCCTCCATTACATGGGGTTTACATTAAGGAAACCATGGGCACACAGGATCTACATTTTATTGCAATAAGTCTCATTTTCTAACAAATTTAAAATAAATATAAATGAAACCACACACACACAATGGTTCTTTGGTCTAGCTCATGATAATCCATAGCATGAAATGATATTTATGCATATTTAGTATTCAAATTCTGTTAATCATTGTTTTATTTAAGATAATAACGGTTGAATTAAATTTATTATTATCTTATAACTAATCAATTATTTATCTTAAATTCCTTTTTGAATGTCCCTGAGAATCTTCCCATCCATATTCCTTGTACGAGTATTTGTACATTGGAGGAAACACTGTGAAATTACATTTCTAGAAAGTACATGGCATGTTGGGTATATTACACATCGTGTATTTGTTTTTACCCTTTATCCAAAATATAGGCTAGGCCTTTGGTGTGTTTTATTTACTTTGGAAATTTTGGAGTACATGATGTGTAGACTAATATAACACATCGTGTACTTCCTTGTTACATGGTTACTGGACAGGAAATCCCATATACGTAGTACATGGCTTCCCCTTGTACACACTGTGTATTCTGGTTTCCACATACCATTCAGTTCTAGTCCAAACGGTGTAATAAATACTTAGGTATATTCAATTCACACGGTGTGGTTTGGTGGACCAGTAATGGTTCATTGAACCTATGTACAAGGTGTGTAGTTTTCACTAGATTCCATGTATTCTTGTGTTGTATAGACAGAAAGAGCGTCTCCTCAAGATGAGTTCATCGTTTATATTTTAATAATAATTAAAATTAAAAGGTCATTTCTATTATGTGAATTGAGAAACGAATGAATAAGAACATATCTAATTCATTCAGTTTTATAGAACGATTTATCTTGATAGAAATTGAATATAAATGCGTAAATTATCAATGAAAATTAAATAACAATAATCAACATTTTAACCATGCTCTGATACCAATTGAAGGTTCAGGGCGTAGTGGAATCTCATGGGTGGATGTGACCACATGGATTTTTTTCATTAGAAATGATCAATCAAGGATCAATACGATGATAAATGCTAGACTCCACAGATCGAATCACAGAAATAGACAAAGAAGAGGAATTTTTCCAGGACCACAAACGATGATCATCCCAGGTTGATTATAATTATTTTAATTAATTGATATGAAGTAAATTTTATGGCATTCTTTCTTTTTTGATATTTTTTATCATGTTCCGATGTGATTCATTGTTGCGTCGCAAAAGACAATTGTATACTTCCTCTAGCAGTTATCCACACGTGCACCACTTATCTCTAGATGTCGTAAAAGGAGTCTCTAGGTGCTATCATGGATAATCCTTTGCTTGCGTTGTCCACCTTAGATCATGTTGATCTAATGGAGGAGGATCTCTCTCGGTATTGGGAGCATTATTGGAGGAAGGAATTCTTTCAACCTTGAGAGAATTGTGCAGAATTGTTGCGCACAACGATTAGGGAAAAGTGTTGGGGTTGTGAGGATATTTATAATCGTGTTTGAGGTTATAGATTTATCACAACAAATAAAAATGTTACACATTTTATTTATTTCATAACTCTTATTGAAAACCCCCATGTCGAATCATTAATTCTTTGACATGTGCACATGCTGATGATAATAAATATCATTTAATAAAACAATATTATTTCCTCAAAATCATGACTAGAAAAACTACACGGCCTATAATCATTAATACACAATGTGTACTTTCTTTTCATTTCCTTTCAAAAAATGATAACTACATGGCGTGAAATCATTAATACATGGCATGTACTTGTTTTCATTTTATTCTTCCTCAAACATTTTAACGATTTAGGCTTCCATGAATAACTATTAAACCACACATGAGAATAATCTTTATTCTACTTCAGATACTTGGATACACATAGTGTGTGACCCTCTAGGCCACTTTCTCATTGGCATTAGGCGGGCTTTCATAAGTTCCAAAATTAATGTCTAGAAACGGGTCAAGGCACCCAAGAGAAAGAAGTCGATGCCGCATTGACATGTCACCTCATACAAATGCTAATCATGTAACTTAATTCCTTTGTCTCAACTTTTCATCAAGTTGGTTTCATCAAAATGTCATATACCTATATGCTTGATCTATCATTCTTTGACATCCAAGAAACAATCTCTTCGTAACACCATGGACATTCAATTTGGGTGATAGTTCTATTTTAATCATAGGGCCGAAGATATCTAATTACATAAATATGGAAGGGACAAATCATTCGTCAACTTATCCATTAATTACATGTCATTCATGACTCATCCAATGTACCCTACTTCCCCCCAACATTCATCATGACAGTTTTCATCAGCAAATATAAGTGCGCAAGTAATGACATGAGATAAATGATAATCTTCCAGTCTAAGCACCATTACGGACGCTCGTAGATAGAAATGTTCGATGACACCAAGACATGTGTAATTACTACACGAAGGTGTGTTCTCATAATCTCTCATCATTAAGATTTCAAACTGCAAACTACATGAGAGAGAGTCTCATCTTCTTACGAGTACTCACATATGAAGGTTTGTATATAATGTCTCCAATAATAGTATTTTATCCAACTGTAGATCTTTATTTAAGATTATTCTTATTGCATTTCAGGGTTCTAATCATAGAGGGGATCTTCCATGACCTTATTAATGCAAAAATTATTCTAGGAAATTATTATATTATATTCATGCAGAACAATAAACAATATATAAAAAGGGTATATTCACGTAATCAGAGTACAAAAAGTTGGTTCTCAAGACACCAACTCAAACACTTCCACTGTAGAATGATTCAAACAAATAAAAGTGAATGGGAATGGATAGATCCCACTAATTATATAGAGAATATGTACACCCTAAAATTGTAGAAATATATACACAATATGGAATAAATATTAAATAATTAATGATACAAAATTTTGAGTTATTGTTTATTATGGAAATAGGGATGACCTTATTTGTTTAAGGTTCATACTTTCCAATTGGTTTCTAATGGGTTTATTAATAGAATCAGAAATAACCAATGACTCTATATCCATTTGGAACTACTTTCCAAAGGTAGGTGCCCATTAGTTATGGACTGATGAGACTTACGAATTTTCATTGGTCAAGAGGATTGGAGGTCAGAATCATCACACCTTTTTGGGGGGAATTAGTGTCTACTCCGGGACTCTATTATAGATTTGAGCTATGTTTGTGAATCCTTATTAATTTACCAAGCATGAAAATGAGTTTTTCCATTAGATATGGAAATGAATGATTGATATGTATGATATTTAGAGAATCTTTTATATTTATTTTAGGTTCTTCATCGATAGATAATCATCCATATTTATTAGAGATTCTAAGTCAATAGTATCCTTCAATACATTATATAGAAATATCATGGTCATTATGATAACTGTACTGGTTTTAAAGCCACTTAGTGGGGCACTTGATGTTTATTGTCGTTCAGAAAAATAAGGATTATTTTAGAGTTGGGATCGTATCCTCATATATGCTACCTAATTATCCTTGTTAGAAAAAAGAATAATAAACCACGTAGTTTGAGTGAATAAGTATGAGGTTTATGCATGATTAATGGCTCAAAGAGAGATGTCATAATTACTTTTACACTCTAGGCTCATGTGATTCATGCTCAGTGTGAGAAAGTAGAGGTATTAGTAAAACCTGACGACTGTGCCACGAAATATGCGATCATAAGAAATGATGTGGGGATTATGTATGTATGAACACTCATGTAAATAAAGACAATGAGTTTTAGGAAAGAATCCCCTGAGAAAGGTCCATAAAGGTGTTTGTACTTTATTGATATTTGAAATTTTAACTCGGGACTTACTCTTGAGAAGGATGCCCAAATTAATAGGAACGTATGGTTGGGTTTCATTCATGAAAAGGAAGCCCAAATCAAAAATAAATTATGACTGGGGCTTACTCCTAACGAGGATACCCAAGTTAAGTAACTTGGGGCTTACAACTAAGGAGGATGCCCATGTTAAGAGAAATTATGACTGGGGATTACTCATAAATAGGATTCCTAGGTTATGGAACTTGATCCTTGGTGAGTAATCCTTAGAAGGAGGCCCCAGTTAAGGGAAATCATGACTGGGGCTTACTCCTAATAAGGAGGCCCAGGTTAAGAGAAATTATGACTAGGGCTTACTCTTGAATAGGAGGCCCATTTTAAGGGAAATTATGACTGGGGCTTACTCCTAAAAAGGAGGCCCAGTTTAAGAGAAATTATGACTGGGGCTTACTCCTGAAATGGAGGCCCAGGTTAAGTGAAATTATGACTGGGGCTTACTCTTGAATAGGAGGCCCAGTTTAAGGCTACTTGAGACTTGGCGCTTACTCTTGAGAAGGAGGCCTAGGTTAAGGGTACTTGAGACTTGGGTCTTACTCCCGAGATGGAGGCCCAAATCCAAAGAACTTCTCAGAATTCATTTTTGATATAGAAGCCAACGAAGGAACCATGCCACAAATGGCTTTGAGTAGGGTTTTGAAGGCTGTCTATGAAGAAGAAAGGTGGATTTGAGGAAAGGAAGTGACTAGGAATGAGGTGTGAAAGTTTTGTTTTGGCACGCAAGTCCTGGTCGCGCAAGTATACTTGCACGACATGAGTCAACATGGGAGACGAGGAATCCATGAAGTGATACTTGGGATACATTGAATTGGAGACCATAGTAACATCCCTAGAAGCATTCAGATGTGTGGTGAGCACGTTTCATTGAGAGGACAAGGCAGCGCGTAAGTACCTTTATTTCTCTTAAGGGTTGGACACTTATGCACGCATGTATTGATGATTTCTAACACGTAGGAATTATTATTACTCTTTAGAGCTTCCATTCTAGGTAAAGAATTACATTATAAGTGTTTTGAATACTTCAGATAGAGACTTGGGTGACTAGAGCTTGAATCTGAGTTGTTTGGATTTTTCGTCCCTGAAATGGGGGCCCCACAGGTGGTATTTATAGGCCACCTAAGGTTTTGGTGAAATTTATCTTAGGGTGAACAAGTGACTAGTGTGCCTCATCTTTGGCATGCAAGTGACTTGTGTGCCCAAGGCTAGTGAGTAGTTATACTTGGACGCCTTAATTCCTTTGAAATATTTGATGAATCTTTCCTCTTCTTTGCTCAAGGTATTCCCCATAGTCAATCATTAAAATCTGTGACAGAACGAAGCATCAAAAAAAATCCCCCCTCAATGATGGATCCAAAAAAAGGAAAGAGGATTTAACTCTGAGGAAAAAAAGAAACTAGGGTCCAGAGGTGCGCAGGTTGGAGGCGCGTAGGATGCGGCATGCAAGTTTGAGGTGTGCAGGTTATGGTGCGTTGGGTACGGACTCACCTATAAAAATGGGTGCCACTCTCGTGCAAATCATCCAGCTTTCAAATGATTCTCACTCTCATTACACGAGTGATCTCCCTTCATGCAGGTGTCTTGGATTTTCGCTCATCCACACTTTTGTTCATTGCGTCATGCTTCCTCAGTCAGTTTCTTACTTGCGCGCCAGCACTAGCGCGGTACAACTTCCACGATTGGCTTGGGCTTGCATGACTGGCTTAGACTTTCCTTCCATGAATATACATGCACACCATAATGCTTTAGCAATTTTTTTCTTATTTCTTCACAAATATTATGATAACCCAACTTTCCTAAAGTTAATTATCTGATCTTTGTGTAGATTCAATGGCTCCAAGGAAGATTGGATCGGCTGCTGAGTTGGCTAGTATGTAGATTGATGACATGATGAAAATATTTGTCCATGATTACTATGATATCTATGACAGCACCCTCCCAAATTTGGACAAGTACTTGAAGAAGTATCAGGTTAATTTCCCACACAACATTTACTTGCCTTTATATTTCCATGGTCTTCTACAAGGAGTCAACGGTCCATGGCCAAAGAACTATCTCACTCATTCTTGGTTTCAAACAAACACAAACATTTCTTAAGAAAATGATTCAGTTGAAGGATCATTTATTAATATTGGAACAGTGGAGAAGGCCTACATAATGCATCATAGACCTTGTTCCCTAAATCTGAAACCTCAAAAGCCTAAGCTGCAACTGCATTGTTATCCCTCCATTTTTCTGAATTCGTAGATGGATCAATCCAGGGGATGTAAAAAGAGTTAGGATTTCTGTACTGGAGGAGGTGAGAAGCCGACTTGGGTATGGACATATTGGGTGCATCAAACCTATGAAGAATTGGTCGAGGATCTGAAATGAGCCACAATATATGAAGTCGTCTGGGCTGGGAAGTCATATGTCTACAAGAATGATAACTCTGTACCGAATCTAATCAGCTGTTGTAGCCGAGAAACCAATTCCTTCCATCTATCTCATGGAGAAGTGGGAATCAGTTTGTGGGATGTCTACATGATCTCGAGGGATCCAATTTTGTGTGATATGTATGATCAATTCATCCCCACCAAGGTGACTAGGAATGATTCAGAAAAAACTCCAACTTTGGCTCGAGAATTAATAAAAATTTTCCACAAGATCAAGAATTCAAAGTCCACCAAAAAACATTCTTGAAAGAATATTCATCCAGAGGAGTGGATGTATATGTTTATTATCAAGAAGAAGGAGAAGGGTCCCACCTGTACTCGTCCTACCAACTGCCCCAGAATAGAGAAGATGGGTGATCTTGGCACATTCTGGCCAACTCTAGAAGTGGGAGAGTTTGAAAAGTGAGTCTTTGAAGTGAACCAAATAATTACAGAGAATACCCGTCTGGCGGGATTTTTAACTTTATGGCTCAATGTTTATCTTCTGCCAGTTAGGGATTCGAAGGGGGGCATCAGGCCAGGGACCTTCGTTGTTGCAGCCAAAGTTGGCTGAGAGGAAAATGGTTGGGTTGGCCACCCAAATATTAGCGATGATTCATAAGAGCTTACTCCATGTCAATATGGGTAAGCGTCATTTGATAATAGTGGGAGCATTACATGTTTTTTGGGGATGGATTTCCACTCACATATGGACATACGTTGTACAGAGTGGAGTGCAAATTCCTGGAAGTTCTTTCAAGCCATCAGTGCCGGCGTATTCTATAATTTTTCCATTGTCCCTCAACCCCTATGATATGAAGGTGAGGCTGAGAATGTTCAAGGAATTCCATTTCATTCATTTTTGAAACCTGCCAACCAGGTGGTTTGTTGATGATGGAACACTTATCCTGGAATTGAGGTCGTACATTCTGGCTTGCAGAGATGGTGTATTGGCCACCAGAATTGATGGAGAGATTATATGAATGAACTATGATCCATATAGATTTGAACGCCAATTCATGTGTCTGCAGCAGATTGTTGTATCCCCTCCAATGCATTTTAGGTCAGAGCAGCATCCAATGGTTTCCCGACAACATTGGTTACTGAAAGTTATAGAGATGACCGAGGCAGTGTTTGATCTATAAGTTTCTAGAGCAACGAGTCACTTGACTACATGGTATGATGAGAACTTGGTAGAATCATACCCTGAAGGGGTACTGAATCATCTGGTTCCTCAGGTGGGGACAAAAAAGAGAACTGTCAGGAAGGAAACCCTTCATCTGAAAGGTGACTCTTCCTCACCCGAAGATGGTTCAGTGTGTTTTTAACCCGGGGCTGATTCGCTGGATTCCCAGGATGGGGATGATGTGGCACGACATGTGTCAAAGCGACCTCTTGCCATATATAATCCTCCTACCAGAGTTAAGAGGCCTACTCCATCGACTCCTGATGAGTTATATCATTGAGGCAATTTAATCACCATTATTTTATAGAGCAACAAGTTTCATTTTCTTATCGTTTATCTGTGATTGTAGGAGCTAGGAAGAAGTTGAAGTCCAAGATTGTAGGACCCTCCTCAAAGCCTTCTGGTGAACATGTTAAATATTTAAGACCAGATTCTATCCAGACATGGTAGAGTTTATATTGCGATGTTGAAACTGCCTGGCTGGACTTATGCGACGGGCTACACATCACTAAAGTAGGGAATCTCTGGGATTTTACTGATATCCATTTCAAGAATAACCCTGTTGATGTGCGGGCTTATATCATAGAGCAAGAGATTCTCATATATTACAGTAATGATTCCATTCCTATCACCATGAGGGTGAAGGAAATGATGGATCATGGCACCACTGAGGGGATTGGTGATTTCGTAGATGAGGAGTGGCACAATTACATGGCTCCTAAAGATGTAAGTTTCTTTCCTTATTTTCTTTGCAACTTGATTTTAGTCAAAGAATTGTTACTCAAGGAAATTATGTTCTTCATCATGTAGCTTGTAAATAATGGAACTAATGAGGTCCCTTCACCACAATACATCCCTGGTGGCACCGCTATCGGAGCTACTGAATCTCCACGTGAACCGGGTGAGGTATCTCCAGGACAACAAGCCATGGACGAGCAGTTAGAAAGGGATTTTCACTCTCCAATACCTGTATTTTGAGGGGATGATGTCAACACACCCAAAAAATAAAATAATCATAGGCATCAAAGGATGAATCCCATAGTTAAAATCTTCATCGGTAGTGGTATGTCATTCGGAGAGTCATTAATCCTAAGTCATGAAAAGATTGCTCATATTTATTTGGATTGCTGGGTCTTCCTCGGTTTCCCCTTTGAGGGAGAGGACTAACCCCCCTCTGAGGATGACGAAGGGTGCTAGTGAACGGTCACCAATTCATGATGACTTCGCTACTCCTGTTTCTATTGCATGTATACGAGAGCCTACTTCTGGTAAATTAAAAAATCTTCAACGAACATTGAATGAAAACATCAACTTACATCCATTCTGTGATACTTTAGGTTCAACACTTGCACTAGAACATTTGGATGTCACTATTACTGACTCTGCAATTTTCTCTGAAGAAGATGTCCGGAGTCAGAGGCCGCAGGATGAGGGTTTCCGAGAAGACATATCAAATGCTCCCACTGGTGAGACTAACCAGGAATCTGAGATATCACTGGATGAAATGATGAAACATGTGCATATTTTGAAGAAATCTTAGATCATGTTAAATAACCATGTGATTTATACGATTTTGGACATGAGTGTTATCCTTCGTCCTGTTAAACATTTCTTATTACAAATTTGACCATGATTGGTTGAAATGTGCAGTTCCGTCTGAGCAAGCTACTCACCGGCTGATGCCTGAATTGGGTAGAGAGAACCCTATTATTGCAAATATTATAGATCAAATGGAGCTTAACCTGGCATAGTTTCTTGAAACCCGTCCTAAAAATCATGTTGAAGCTATGAAATATGGGGAGGATCCTTCTCATGATGATGATCTACCATTTGGTAAGAGATGATAATATTTTTTCCTATACTTAATTTTCAATACAACTTAATCAACTTTTGTTATCCTTTTAAATTTACTAAAACATTCAATTGACTCTACTGGGCTGTCAATTTCAGTGGCTAGATCTAGAGGTGAATCCTTAGCCTCCGCCCCAACGGGAGTAGAATGTGATGCACAAAGGGTTAGAGGGAAGAAGTTGAATAGGGAACTTCATTAAGTGCCTTAATCCTAGACTATATTCCCCCATGTGATAGTGCTTCTGAGTCAGACCCAGAGGTGTAGAGGGCCCTCCAATTCTCACATCGCAAGGCTTGAAAGAATATATGGAAGATCGTATCTGAAGTGCCTCTTGAAGAGTTGTCTTTGAAGATCCCGCAACGGTCATCCTTATTTGTCATGTTAGGACATGACGGTTTTGGATATCATGAGATTCATTCTATAGTGAAACAAGTCATCATAGGGAGGGAGCAGGAGAAAAAGTACCATCAAAATCTGAACAGAGCAAGGAAATTGACCAATATCATCGAATTTGGGGCTACGGTGTCCCGAGCTGAGGCTGATCATGCTGCAATATTGAAGGAGTTGAAGCATAAGATCAAGGAGAAAGTTGTCCAGCAGTTTCACCTTTATCAACAGTTAGATACTGTTACAGGGAAACATGGCCATCTTAACAATTCAATAAAAGGAGTTCAAATGAATGGTATCAAATCCATCATGGATTCCAAGAAAGAACTCCATCAAGTTGAAAAGAGTAAAGATGGTCAACTTAATGAAATACATGTGGCTGCTGATGAAGCTCAGGATACCGTAAATCAAATGAAGAGTTATGTTAAAAGCATCTTGTAATTATTGAGAGAGATAAGAGACACCAGTATGTGGATGTCCTTCTAACTCTTGTGCATCAATGAAAAACACATTCATCCTCAATAATTTGTGCCTTCATTCTCACACTACTTGCTTTAATTAATTTTACCTAAGACAATGGGCCTAGTAAGGATAGTTTGATTTTTGATAGGATTATAAAAATAAATCTACAAACATTGAATCTTTTTATTGGTCAATATTTCCTAAATCATATAAAATGTATGTTCAGTGAGATGGGACTCAAATTTTGTTCAGAGTTCCTTTTACTTATTCCCAATTTAATGAGTACCCTGTCCCTTATTGGTAGTTTAAATTCATTCATGTCAGACATAAAAAGGATAATGTTTATGTCTGAATATCTTTGACCTAATGGATTAAAATTGACTCAATTATTTGATAATTTATCTGAAAACATATTACCACATTCAATTATGGGCGAAAACATGTAAACTATGACCTATGAAATTTTGAATCTGAGGGGTGATATGAAAAAAGAGCTTAAAGGGATTAGAGGAAGTATTTCCTAAGAGTAAAGTTGCCACTATTTGAAAAAACTGTTTGGGGGTTTAATTATGAAGGGCCACTTAAGGGAATTGGATGCATAGTCAAATAATAGCATCTTCTGGATGATAGGTCCATTATGTAGATAACTTATGTAAGGCCACCTAGGGACACATGCTGCATAGTCAAGCAAAAGAACTCTCAGAAATTTTACATTTCTATTGATAAAAGGCCAGTGGACATTTATGGAGATTAAAATTTTACAATGCATAGTGTTTGCTATATGGAGAGATGTACTTAAAAATGGAGAGGATATTTCAAATCAAATTTGTTAAACAATTGGATGAATGTCACTCATACGAAGGTCTGACAAAAATTTAGGGACGGGAAATATAAACCATAGAATTAAATACTTTTAGATCATGAAAAAGAGAATGGGACAAATATGTTAAGGATGGCTATTTTTGCGGATCCCTACAAATTTTTGTTATGACAAATAAAGACAAATGGGGTTTTCCACCAGGAATGAAATTAATACTATTTAAAAAACCTGTTATGGGGTAGAAATATACAAGGAAACTTATGGGAATTGGTTACATAGTCAAATAATAACATCTTTGGGATGACATGTCCATTATGTAGACTAATTTATGCAAGGCCGCCTAAGGGCACGTGCTGCATTTTCAAGAAAAAGAATTCACTGGTATCAAACATCTTGTGACCTGAAGTCAAGAAAAGGGTTATGGAGATCTATAAGTATTTAATGTTAGGAGAACGACACATCAAAATGGGAATTTTTCAATGCATTAAGGAGATACACAGACCAATGATAACCATAATCATGTTGTGGGTGGGTCCTGAATTGAGGTGATGGAATTCACTACGTATCCCATAAGGATGGGAATTAAGCCATACGTAGTTCATGAAATATAGTTTTACGTCATGTGGGACGATAGTTTAAGAGATCCTAGTTTAGGGTCATAGGGCTCGGACCATAATGAGCAATACACATTGTGTGTTTTATAAAACTTATATGAATGAAGACCAGAGTTTTCATACCACATTCATGTTTTCACAGGGGGAATTTTCATCCAAGGGACTAAAAGTGGAATTTGGGGTTAGGCCCAAATATTTGGGGCCAGATTTGAGGGACGCCCGAACCTTACTATGTATCGCATAAGGATGGGAATCAAGGCATACATAGTTCTTGAAATACCTTCTATTCAGATTTGGTTCATACAAGTGAAGGGTGAAAGGGGACTTTAGTGCAATGATGGTTTCACCCAAGATTAAAATTTCAAGAATTACCATGTATTTCTGAAGTCTTTGAAATATGACATTATTGGAGATCAAGGTTAATTATGATTCCCTCTCAATAGAGGGACAATGGGGGAATGTATAGTTTAACAGTATATAGCAAGGATGATGGTACTGAAACGTTTAGTTTCATGTAGCAGGGAAAAAAGGGACATTCACAGTTTAACATCATATGGGAAGAAGGTGATCCAATTTGAAGAGATTTATTTTTGGATGCTTCACAGTCAACAACGTATGAGACGAAGGTGAACCGATGTGAATAGATTGGATTTGGGTTGCTTCACTTATCATCATCGTATGAGTCGGCGATGAACTGACGTGGATAGATTGATTTTGGGATGCTTCACTGATCAACATCGTATGAGACGAAGGTGAACTGACACGAAGTGATTGGTTTTGGTCTTGAACATAAAGAGGTTGCCTACGTACCCATCCTAGAAGGCAAGGTTCAAAGTACGTGTAGTTCGATTAAGAATGAATTGGTGATCAAGTTGTACTTGAGGACAACCCAAATATGATGTTGGGACTTACGCGTGGTTAGCGGCCCAGAGAGGGTGTTATGGTTGAAGCATAATCTAAGCTCACGTGAGTCATACTCAGTGTGAGAAACAAGAGCTAACAACAACCCTACTGATTCAAAGTTTAACATCATGTAGGAAAAATAAGGTACTGGACATAGTTTAACATCATTTTGGACAATGGAGGGACCATGAAGTCTAATGTCTTGCAGTAAGGACTATGGGGACTGTGCAGTTTAAATTCTTGCATTAAGGTCTATGGGGACTATTCAGTTTAAATACTTGCATTTAGGACTATATGACCATTTAGTTTTAAGACTTTCAGTAAATAATATGGGACTATTCAGTTTAATGTCTTGTAGTAAGTACTTCAGGGACTGTGCAGTTTAATGTCTTACACTAAGGATTAAAGGGACCATGCAGTTTAAAGTCATGTAGTAAGGAATATGGGACCATGCAGTTTATAGTCTTATAGTAAAGACTATGGGGATTGTTCAGTTTAATGTATTTCAGTAAATACTATGGTGACTATGTAGTTTAACATCTTTTAGTAAAGACTATGGGACCATGCGGTTTAAAGTCATGCAGTAAGGACTATGGGGATTGTGCAGCTTAAAGTCTTTCAGTAAGGACTTAAGGGACCATGTAGTTTACAGTCTTACAGTAAAGACTATGAGACGATGTGTTTTAAAGTCTTGCAGTAAGGAAAATGGGGAATGTTCAGTTTAATGTATTGCATTAAGAACTATAGAGACTGTGCAGTTTAATGTCTTGCAGTAAGGACTAATGGGACAATGTAGTTTAAAGTGTTGTAGTCAGGACTATGGGACAATGCAGTTTAATGTCTTGCAGTAGGGACTACAGGACCATGCAGTTTAATGTCTTGCAGTAAGGACTATGGGGACTGTTCAGTTTAAAGTCTTGTAGTATAGAATAAATATGTATTTGTGTAACAAAAAATAATTCTTTTGAAATATGGCATTGGTTGGAGTCGTGATGAGTTCTCCATCCATTGAGATTAAAGAATAATATCTTTTTTAGTAGACCTTATGTATTGAGTAAGGTCCTTACAACTTTGACTCAAACATTGGAGGTTTCTTTCATGGTATAATTGGAGTTCTGAGGACCAATACCAATTCTCCATGAATGAATGAATGATGATGAACTTTTATGTTGAAATCCCGTGCTATTTGATTCTGATAGACTTCCAAGTGGTGCAGGGTGCACAATATTTTTACTTAATAGTTCTAATTTATCCAATGACTTCTGAGATTGTTCATTTGTAGATGACAGATCAAAAATGGATACTCTGAGAGAAGTTAATTGAACATCAATGGACAAGACTGCTTCTATTCCATATACCAATGAATATGTAGTTAACAGCGTATTAGTGCGGGTGGTGGTCCGATAAGCCCATAAAGCATGAAAAAGTTTATCAGGCCATGATTTCATATCTTTATGGACCATATTTTGTAGTATGTTTGAAAGAGTCTTATTGAAGGATTCTATTTTTCCATTGGCCACTTCATGATACTGAGATGAATGGTTGGATTTAATGTTGTATTCTTGATACATCTTTCTCATCTCAAATGACCAGAAGTTGGTGCCATTGTCCATCAATATGGTATGAGGGATACAAAATCTGTTAATGATGTTAGACTTGGTGAAGCTAACAATGCTTTTCGAACTAACTTCTATGAAAGGTATTGCCTCTTCCCATTTGGAAAAGAATTCAGTAGCAGTAAGAATATTCTTAAACTGCTTGGATGTAGCTGAAGGGTAATGTACTACTATATCCATTCCCCATGTGGAAAATTTCCATGAGTATATAGCTGTATGGAGAAACTCTAGGGGTTGATGAATGAAATTGGAATATACTTGGAAAGAATTACACTTGTTAGTGAAATCAACACAATCTTGTATCATTGAAGGCCAATAGTATCTATTTCTTTGAACTTGATCAGACAGTCTATGTCCGGACTAGTGGCCACGATAGACTCATGCATGTACTTCTTTCATGAAACCCATTGTTTCTTCACCATCAATACATCTGATAATAATTCCATCAAAACCCCGCTTGTAGATAATTTTTTGTTGGGGATATGGGCTATCATAAATTGTAAAATTGACCACACGCCACCAGACTTGTTCTTTCCCGGCTCTATCAGGTGGGAGTGTTCCTTTTTGAAGGTATTCCCTCATAGTTGTCATCCATCCTATAGTATGACCATATTGTTCAGAAATGGGACTAATTTCATTTATTTCCTCTGTTCTGATTTGAACATAAGGTGAAACTGTACAATGGTGGGAAATACTGATAATTGTTTCATCCCACTTTTGATCTGCCAGAGTTGTGGCTACATTAGCTAGTGCATCAGCTTGATCATTTTTTGACCACGAGACATAATAGAATGTCGGTTCCGAATGAAATTCTGCCATTAACTATCTAATGTAATCATTCAAAGGGATTAGATCTTCTTTTTTGATGAAGACTCGGCCTGATGAACGATTTAAGGTTGTAACATTTGGTGCGGTGGTGCCCATGCTTTTGAAGTAGATGGCATAAAATATGCCATAGTCAAAGACAACTTAGGATTTGACATGATCTCATCCTCTTCTGACTGCTCTTCTTTCATTGAAATATGTCGCCTCTTTGAGAATTTTCCTACTGACAAAGGGAGTTTTTTTGTGGCAGAAATAGCATAAAGAACCATTGGTTTCTTCAATTCTGTTTGTCAAATGGTATGAGTTTTGTTGATCATTTTCTTGACCGTCCCATCATAATATTTCTGTGCATTTTTTCTTTTGAATTTGTGCCACTTGCCTTCTTCCTCTAGATCTATTGAAGTAACACATGCTACATGTGCTGAAGAACATTTCAGTTTTACTTGTCCCAATTACACCATCTTTTGCAGAATGTCTTTGAAGACAAAACACTCTTGAATGGGATGCCCCAAAATATGATGAATTGGGAAATAGTTCGGAAGGTCTTCATCTCCTTCCTTTTTCGGCCTTCTAGGCCTTGGAAACTGAACCAAATTATTTTCCAGAGCCGAAATTTTGTAACAAGGAACTTGTTTATTTCAGAAAGAATAAACTTGGTTCTTTAACTCCTCAAATTTTTTCCATCTTTGATCTATTTGATTTTCTTGATGAGATGGCCTCTGTTTTTAACACTAATTAGGTGGAGTCCTTCGATAAGATAATGGTTTTGAAGTGGAAGAAGGTACAAATGCTTGTTTAAGTGTAATTGTAGCAGTATCTTCTCTCCCCATTATCTTTCATAGAGCTGATGGAATTACACGAGTTTTACCATTAGTCTATATAAGAGAATCGTTGATCTGTTGAGAAATTGATGTAAGGCCTCGAAACCCTCATGTTTATTTCAAAAGGATCAATGGTGTGCGTAATTCATCACACAAATTTCCACACAGATTGGAAAAAACTCTTCCTGAGGGAGTGTTAAGCTTAAGGAATATGTTAATCCCTTCTAGCGAGCAATGAAATCTTAAACTCCTTCATTTTCCCTTTTCCTATAATTGGTAAGATTGATAACTGTCGTCTTTGTCAATGTTGAGCTAAATTGAAGTATAAATATTTGACAAAGATCTTCCCACATAGTAATTTACTGGGATTGTAAGCTTGTATACCAGACAAAAGAAGGCCCTTGTAATGAATGCACCAAACATCTGAGCTTAACTGCTTCTTGTTGTAGAGGAGATCCCATCATAGGATCACAATGAGAAAAACTGTGTTATGTGATTGTTATGTGTCTCCCAAAACCTTAAAAATAGGGAATGTGGTATTCGAGAAATTTGATGGGGGAGGAATTGCATCAACCCATTCAAGGTAAGCATTCATTTCCGATTGAACTAGTGCACATTTCCCTTCCATAGCTTTCAACGGAGCTATTAATGACTCAATGATAGTTATTAACATTTGAGAAACATCTGGTTGAGCATGGACATGATCAGGTGCAATAACTAGAGTATGGACATGTGTGGTGACCGGTACTACAACTAATGGTAGCAGTACCGGTATTTGGTACACATGACCCATAGGATTGGACCTGTAAGGGTGTACTTTTAAAGGACAATATTCTTGATCCATCCCAGTAACTATAATGTATTCCATTGACTAAATGACTCCAGCACGCTTAGGTGGAAGACTACCTTGGAGTTGTTATGCATTCAACCTACTTAACTCATTAATTTCGTCCTCTTGTTGTGTGATCCTGTCCTATAATTAGATTGATCGGACTTCTCCATAGTAAGGGTGTAATGTAACCTGAATTTTACCCTTTTATTTTTCATGTGACTTTCTAGAGTACGGAAGGGAATTACCCAAGGAAATTTCTTTCCCCTAGGCAGCCCTCCGGCTTCTGGTATGCACACCTTCTTCATCCGTTTCTGTTTGCACAGCCTCTTGAATACAAACTTCCTCATCTGATTCCTCTGACTGAACCTCATGTTCTGGGGGATTAGTGAAAAAGAAATTGATGAAATTTATCTATGAATAATAAATATCATCCCTTATATCGGCGTTTCTACGATACTATCTTCTTCCATGTCCTTTTTGAGGCATTGCCTCGTGCTGAGTTGATCCCTCATGAACTTTTTGATGAACCTTAATTTTAAGGGAATCTCCTAATAATATGGCTTTGTGTTCCTCTTGTGGATTCTTCCCAAATCAAGAGAAGATTAAATTTCACTGAGGAAGATGTTGTGGAATTGAAAAAGTACCCAGTCCGGTGGACTGGGGCTGTTCCTACTATTCCTGCTCAACTCCTTAAATCTCATATGTTGATCCCCATGGTTAGGCTAAAAGATTCCCCATCGTGGTAAGATGAGGTGGTTCTAGAACTTCTACATTTGAGACTTTATTAAAAACTCTCCTGATTTTTAGACATTAGTCTGGAAATTGGCCGGATGCATCAACTAACCTCCACTGAAATAACCTGGCTCAAAAAATTGTTGGATGATTTCTGAAACTTCTGTCACCGGATGATGCACATTCTCAAGATGAGAAGCCTATTCAATATTCTCACTTTCTTGATTCTAGAGTAATTCGACAACTTTATCTTTGTATGTTTGACTTTGGGAAGAACTAGTTGAGGCTTGTTCTTGAGCATGCCTTTGATTACACACAAATCCAATTGGTTGTGGTCAGGCATGGGTAATAACATTGCATGAGACCATTTTTGGTTGGCTTTGTTGACTAGAGAGTATAGTTAAATGCAGTGCTCTATGAACACCCCATCCCCTAATACGAATACTAGATGGGTCATTGGTAATTAACTGGTGCAACCTTTTTACTGCGCCATAGCATGCACATCGAGGGGATCTCTGCTGCTTTTCAACCATTGCATATCGGGAAACTAAGATTGATTCTAAATCAATTTGGTGTCATAAACCTTCTATTATCTTAAAATGATTTTCATATTCATCATAAGATAATATTTTATCTTTTAAGTGACAAATAGTTTTCCACATGTTGAGATGAATATCATGAATACAATCTTCCATCAAAATTTCTTGAATATCATACTATGATTGAGCCAATGGCCAAAACATGATTGGTAATTCACCTTTAGCCAGTTGTTTTATCATATTTAACACTTCATCCTTATCATTGATAATGATTATTAAACCTGATTAGACCAAATTTGGTGCTTCATTGTTGCATCATCAGATTCAACAATATTGGTAGAGAATTCATTTATCGAATTAGATGATGAATGAACCAGGGGTGGTTCAGAGAATGACCTACACCTCAGGCTATCATCCTATTAAGAAAGTATTTCACCTTCTAGCGGTAAAAAATCAGACAATAATGGCTTCACATTTGCAAGTGCCTCAAGATAAGAGGGCTTTCTCGTTATAGAATTTTCCTTTGATGAATTTTCCAGGGAATGGGAATTACTACTGTGGAGAAGAAATTCACAGCTAAATTCGTTATAATGGGAGGACCACCATGGTGGGTTACAGCAGAAGATGAAACCATTTTCTCATTGATCTTCTAGCCACGTAGGGGGTTATCGTGGCTCTCAAATGAAGATGATATTTTGAGATCGACCGAACTGTCACGAAGCAAGCCTTCATGAGGAAGTGTCTGATGAAGACCATCAGAATTATTTTTATTATTTCTAGAACTTGAAAATGAATGAGTAAAATCCTGAGTTGCAATAGATAATTTTATGAGGGCTTCAAGAACTCCAACATCTAGCAAGGCCTTATTACAGATTGGCTCTTGATTTCTCGACTGTTTTGGATGGGTCCTTTACTTAGACGCCTTCTTACTCACATTGTAAACCACTTGTTGATGAACGTGATTATTATGGGCAGGTGTATGTGCCTTCTCGGGAGAAATGGTAAGGTTATTCTGATTATCTCCATTCAAATAAGGTGTATGTTCCTAACTTGATTGTCCAAATGACATGGGGGAATATGCCCCACAACCCTCCTGGAATGGGACAGAGGTGTGTATCTGTTCCAGAGAAATATGTTGATGAGTCACTCCACGGATAGGGATAGATTTATGATTCCTTCCCTGTGATGCTACTGAAGTTGTTATAATATTCTAAAAGGCATCCAAATTATGGACAGGGATTTGATCCTGCTCTTTCACCATTGTTAGAATGTGATTGGTAACATCAGATGTCAGAACGAGAATATACGCCCATTTCGTGCTTGGAGTAGGTGTGTAATACTGCTCATGTCCTCCTTTTCTAGTCAGTGAATTCTGACAGTACAGACGTATGAGGGTAGAAAATTGTGTCTGCCTCCTGCTTGTCATTAGGGCTTTCCAATTTTCATCTCCGGGTGCTACCAATTGAGACTGTTGGTTAGCCTGATGAATTACAGGTGTATGTGCATGCAGATTGTTCCCCACCACATTTGACTAGTGAGTTTCTTTGGTTATAGTCAGACGAGCCTACTGACTAGTTGATGAATTATAAACAGGTGTATATGACTGCCTATAATACTCCGCTGGAATTGCCTGGTGGGATCGGCGTGTCAATGGAAGATGAGTTTGTTGGGCAGTAACATCAGGACAGATTGGTGTATATTCCTACCCATTGTTTTGCATCAAGTTGGCTTGATGGACTTCTCCGAATGGGGGAGAAGTAAGAACCTTCTCCCTATTGTCTGGATTTCACCTCTGATGGTTCGTCTTGTGTGTTCGGGTATGAGGAACCTGAGACGAACCCCTAAAGGTGATACCCTTATCATGTTGAGGGTCAACTGCCGCACCAGTGTGGTGGGATTGTTGGGAGCCCCCAGAAGGGACTCCATTATTTTTGAATTAAGGCCTTGAGTGACCTTCACATTCACATCCCCATAATTTGGGAGGGACTAGTGATTGAATTCCTAGGATAACAACCTGAAATAGTTGGAGATGGTGGTTGTAACCACCTGCTTCATGACCATAGGTCGTCGATGTTCGAACAACCAGGGTGAATTGTTAAATTGGAGGTCTTTTCGGGCAGCCTCTAGAGTCAGAATGGTACCGTGTTGATGGTATTCCTTAACCAATGCATTTGATACCCAACGTTGAAGATGCTAAGTAAGTGTTGTCGGCCTCAGAGTAGACATGGAGCCTGCAAGGGTAGTGGCTGAGGCATTCATAGTTGTGAACGTTAAATAATCCATTTCCTAATGTAGATATATCTTGGAAAAGAGTGCATGTTTAATATAACATACATAATCAAGATAAGTTTGGCCAGAAAACATCTTTCAGAAGAGAACATATGTAATTGATTGCTTTGCTGTCCCTCGCATTAAGTTAAATAAGGGCCTAACAAATAAGTAAAACATCATTTAACTTGGTTAAGGATTCATGTCAGGTTCACCATTTTTTGTTTCTTCTAGAATGGGTATGACCTTGTTTGTTTAAGGTTAAAACATTCCAATTGGTTTCTGACGGGTTTATTCATCAAACTGGAAACATCTAATGATTCTATAACCCATAGGAACTACTTTCCAAATGTTGTTTCCCATTAGTTGTGGACTAATTAGACATAAGAATTTGCATTGGTTGAGTGGCTGGGAGGTCAGACTCATCACACCGTTTTTTGGGGAATTGTTGTGTACTCTGGGACTCTCTTATAGATTTCAGTTATGTTCGTGAATCCTTATTAATTTACCAAGCATGAAAATGAGTTTTTCCTTTAGATTTGGCAATCAATGATTGATATGTCTGAGATTTAGAGAATATTTTATATGTATTTTAGGTTCTTCATCGATAGAGAATTATACGTATTTATAAGAGATTCTTAGTAAAGGGTGTCCTTCAATACATTATATTGAAATATCTTAGTAATTATGATAACCATACTAGTTTTAAATCCACTTAGTGGGTAACATGAATTTTATTGTCATTCAGATGGACAAGGATTATTTTAGAGTTGGGATCGTACCTGCAGATGGGCTACCTACGCATCCTTGTTATAAAAGGAATTAAAACCCACATAGTTCGAGTGAATAAGTATGAGTTTTATGCATGATTAATGGCTCAAAGAGAGATTCCAAAATTAATTTTACACTCTAAGCTCACGTGAGTCATGCTCGGTGTGAGAAACAAGTGGTATTAGTAAAACTTGACGATTGTGCCATGAAAGATTCAATCATAAGAAATGATATGGGGCTTATGTATGTATGACCGCTCAAGTAAATGATGACAATGATTTCTAGGAATGATTCCCAAGAACATGTTCCATATAGGTGATTTTACTTTATTGAGATTTTGAATTTTAACTCGGGGCATAATCCTGAGAAGGAGGCCCAAATTAAGAGGTACTTATGATTGGGTTTCATTCCTAAAAAGGAATCCCAAATCATAAGAAATTAAGACTGGGGATTACTCCTAAGGAGGACACCCAAGATAAGGATCTTGGGGGTTACTACTAAGGAGGATGACCGGGTTAAGAGAAATAATGACTGGGGCTTACTCATAAAGAGGATGCCTAGGTTAAAGAACATGAAACTTGGTGCTTAATCTTGAGAAGGAGTCCCATGTTAAGGGAAATTATGACTAGGGTTTACTCCTAAGAAGGAGGCCCAGGTTAAGAGAAATTATGACTGGGGATTAACACTAAAAAGGAGGCCTAGGTTAAGAGAAATTATGACTGGGCATACTCTTGAAAAGGAGGCACTGTTTAAGAGAAACTATGACTGGGGCTTACTCCTGAAAAGAAGGCCCATGTTAAGAGAAGTTAATATTGGGGCTTACTCCTGAAATGAAGGCCTAGTTTAAGGGAACTTGAGACATGGGTCTTACTCTTGATAGGGAGGCCCAGGATAAGGGGACATGAGACTTGGGGCTTAATCATGAGAAGGAGGCCGAAATCTAAATAACCTCTCAGAATTCCATTCAGATAAGGATGAAAAAAATGATACCATGCCACAAATGACTTTGAAGATGGTTTTGGAGGCTGTATTTGAAGAAGAAAGGTGGATTTGAGGAAATAAAGTGAGTAGGAAGGAGGCTCTCAAGTATTGTTCTGCCGCGCAAGACCTGGTCACACAATTATACTTGCGCGACATGAGTCAACTTGGGCGATGAGAAATCCATGAAGTGATACTTGCACAACTTTGAATTGGATCCCTTAGTATCATACCTAGAGGTTTTCATATGTGTGGTGCGCAAGATTCCTTGAGAGGAAAAGGTGGCGCACAAGTGTCTTCATTTCCCTTAAGGGATAAACACTTAAGAGTGAAAATATTGATGAGTTATAACACTTAGGCCTTTTTCTTCCACTTGATATCTTCCATTATAGGTAAATAATTACCTTATAAGTGTTTGAAAGACTTTAGACAGAGACTTGGGTGACCAGTGCATGAATCAGAGTTTTTGGATTTTTCGTCCCCGAAAGTGGGGGCCCACAGGGGGTATTTATAGGCTACTTGAGGATTGGGAAAAATTTTACTTAGGGAGTGAAAGTGACATGAACACATCACCTCTATCATGCAATAGACTTGCGCACCCAAGGCTGGTGCCCAGGTATACTGCGCGCCTTAATGCCTTTGTAATATTTGATGAATCTTCCCTCTTCTTTACCCAAGGTTCTCCCCTTAGTCAATCTTTGGACTCTATGATGGAACAGAGCATCAACAGTTACTCGTGGAAAATATTACACAGGGGTACACCCTCTAAGAATACCATCACATTCATATTTTAATAAATATCCCTAATAATGAATGTTTATAGATACAAGAATAACAAGATGTAAGTAATCATGCTAATATGGGATAAATATAACACATTTATCTATAACGAATGTTTTTTCAAATATTTATTCCATTAGAGCTTATTGAAATCAGTATCTCTAATATTATCTTCCAAGGGGTAGTGTGAATTAGTGAAACAATAATAAATACAATACCATGAATTGATGGATTTGACTATTCCTATTTCAAACACAAAAATTCAATATATTCTAATTATCAATGACAATTGGTATTAAAATAACTAGTTTAAATATTTATTATCTTGAAGTTATCCCAAAATTGTATCAACTAAATAACAAGAGATATCTATAGTTATATTCTTCATGGAGCCCCTATAAGTACAATAATATTTCCAATATTATAATATTCAAGCTGCATTTGTCACGGTATTGTAAAAAAATCAATTAGTTTTTCCCCTAATGATTATAATCAATGTTTTTGAAGAAGAAAATATATTTCCAATCAAACTAGAAATAATTAAAAAATGAGAGATCCTCAGACAATATCACTTGAGGGAAATTTCAGACCTATTCATTGAACATATTTTACACTCAAGAAGATTAATTAGGAATCTTAATTGAAAATATCTATGATGAGTTACAAAATATTATCATCCTGATAACTTTTATGGGAGGGTTCCCTAACATTTTTTAATGTAGGTGTTGCATGATTCCATTCAGTGGATCAATCCCAATCCTCATATAGGAAAACAAACTCATAGAAAGAGAACAATAAAGTCACAAACAACAATTATTTTTCTTAAAATATTTATAACACTAGATATAACACCTAGACATTAAAAAAATATTCATGTGATCCCCATCAAAAATTTTTGTAAAGACAACAATATAATTCTTTTATATAAATTGGAAAAAAGGGAAGTGGAAGACACCATATGAAGAATGAAATAATAATGAATACTTAGTAAAAAATGGATAACTCACTAGATATTTCATAACATCTATATAAAATTGTTTTTTAAAGATTAAAATATCTAGGTATCCTATTATAGTTAATCTCCATGAATTAAAAAATTACCATCCTTCCCACAAAAATGTTGGGATATACTATCATTTACTGATTTATCTTTACATTATTCTTTAAGAAAATAGTGGTCTCAGGATATGTTATTTTTGAAAAACCTCAATCACAAGTGGAATTAATTTCCTTAACCATGACATGAGAAATACTATAATTTTATTAAGCACTGAATAAGGGTACTTACAACATCAATGATTGTATGAATGTAAAAAATTGTTAACAGATCCCATGAAATCCTCAGGACACATTCAAAACAGTCAATCGATTCACCTATTATTTCTACAATGGTGAAACTAGATTTATGAGTACTACAATATCCCAAGAAAAAACTCTATAAAAGCTACAGAAAATATTCTATAAATAATATTTTATTATAAAAAGAATCGTTATTCATACCTAGGATGATGTACACCCTCTTGGATTTCATTTCTTTAGTACTAAGAAGATGAGAACCGCCCTTCAAAATAGTACAATGGAAACCACCCAACCAAAAGAAACCCCTATCAAACAAAGAGTATGTTTACATCTTACTCGATGTGATTCACATGAAAAATAATTTATACGATTAAGAAGAATTTTTATACAAGAATTATTTTCCCCATTATAGTTAAAAACCAATGGGGGTATTTTATCTAGGCTGATTTTTCCAATGAATAATTGGTTAGCATATATCTCGATATTTATTTCAAATACCTAAAACAATTGTAAATGTTTTCAAAACACAATAATAAACACTGCATTGGTATTTGGATGAGTTGTTATAGCATGGATTTTTCCATACCGCAATCCAATTCATATATATTGGAAGATGTATTAAAAAAAGTCACCCATTTAGTATCAGACATGGGAAGGAATAATCAATCAAAATCATAAGTGAAAAAAAATCTCTAAATATTATTTTAAAAAGGTAGTCTTCAACCTTGAAAAATATCTATCATAATCCTTATTGCTTAAAGTGGCCTCATAGTGGGAATAATAGGCCCCTAGATTTGAAATATGAAATCTTTATATATCTAGTCATCATTATTGAAAAACTCTCATTCATATATTCTATATATTGTTTCAAAATATCTTTACAAAAAAATGTGGAGGCCCTTTTAATCCCTCAAGAGTTTGAAGTTTACTTAACTACAGCTGAATTATAACATACAAAGACTAGTATAATTGAATTTAATATAGTCATATCACTCCCAAAACAAGCTTAAGAGAGTGGTATTTATGGATACATAAGTTAATAAAATGAATCTAGAAAACTAGGCAGCATCAATGTCCATCAAGATTTTATTTATAAAAAATTCATAACTAATCTCAAGTCTGTGTGGACACTTCGCATGAAGGTACACAAGATGTTTGATTTATCTCCCACTATTTTGACTATATATATGTATAGTAGTGGTTAATATATGTTTTTTAGGCACATCAATCCAATTACTCAATTTGGGAATTTCATATCTGAAGTTGAATTAATGTTTATCTTATAAGACACAACTTATAATGTTTTCTCATTTGAAGTTGTCCCCTCTTCATCCAAAAAATTTAACTAAATCCTTAAATTATTATCTTGGTTTAATTATATATCTAAATTTCAAGTGTATAAATAAAATTCTCTTATAACTCTTGAAAATAAAGGCTCAGTTGAAGGGGTTCAGGTCAAAAATATCCTTAACAAATATTCCAGTGTATTTGAATCCTTATAATTTAAAAATGACACCTTATCATCTATAGAATATGAAAATTAACCAAAAACATATCCCAAATCATATATTGTTGGCATTTATTATACCCCCCTCAAGATAATGGAAACTATAGTTTTCATACAACGAATAATTATAAAAATAAAATCCACATAATGTATAGTTTGGATCCAAGATAAAACACCTTATCATTAAAAGAATAATAAAATTTATAATATCATATTATTTCACCTAAAGTGTCCCTTAATTTCCAACCTCTAGTATGGTTGTTGTATAATGTAGTAAGGAGAGATTTTATGGATTAAATGACTATAAGACTTATAAATAATTACGCTTTGTACCTATATACTATTCCTAATAATTTAAAACGGATAAAAATTCACCCTATTTGTCCCTCAATCCAAAAAAATCCATCATTTCATACTCCCACCAATATTGAAGTATAAGAAAAGGATAAATAAGATCTAAGAGTTTCAAATTTTGTATTTTTGGAGGAAAACATTTACACCATTAATGTGCTCAGATAGATGAATATAGGTGTAGAAAAATATCCATACTGGACATTAATTAGTCTCTCCATATATCATGAATAAAAAGAGTTGTATATATCCTTTCCATTTTATCATCATGACTTCATCACTAGAAATTATATATTAATTATGGTACATGATTTGGATCTATCCTCTCATTATCTAGGCCTATTATAGGATCATTGTGGTTACAAAAAATCTTCATTACAATTCATCTAACTCGTAATTTCAATTTAAACCTAAAGTCAATAATATTATAAAATCCAATTTCATTTGGGAGTTCTAGTATCTAAATTGGAATGCCATCATTTTCCTAGTCTAGAATAAGAGATTATATATCATTTTTAATGATTTATATGATCCCAATGAGTAATACTTGAAGGATGATTTCCCCATCCCAATTATATATCTTATTTATGATGAGTCTATAAGATATCATGCCCCTTAATTTATAGATCAATATTCAATATTAAAAATAATATTGATTATTAAGAAGAAGATTCTTCTAATTTCATGGAACCCCAAGGAGTGCACTCAACTCGAGTGATTCCCATTAACATGACTAATTCTAGTTCAACATATCAACATGATATGAAACATATTTTTATCTCTTATTAGGTAAGACCACTAAATATTATATTCCTGACTTCATTCTAAAACCCCAAAATCATTTTTATCATCATTCAAATCATGAGATAGTATTTAACATGTTATGGTAGTATAATATCAAAATAAACCCCTTGAAATGAGCCTTTGACAATACCTCATGAATGTTTCATAGAATTGTTTTATTACATTAGGGAATTGATGTTGACCATATGATGAATAGGGAGACAATTTATATACCACATATTTATAATATTATAGAGTTGAGATGGATTCAAGGACACTGTTATTACATCAAGTGCTTCATAACAAACCTGTGTAGGAAATTTATTACCATTAAACAATCTTATGATTAAGGGACTCACATACTAGTGGGATGAGGATATTCAAGAAATGCTTAACAATCTCAATGAATATATCTCGATGCATAATTTGTTAATTTCTCCAATAGAACAGATGATTCTCATCGTAAATTTTATAGCCCTTAATTAGTAACTTAGTTCTCTTCTCACAAAAAATAGAGATTAAGAATAAAAGAAAATATTCATTACTATCTCAAAGGTTCCATACTAGAGAACAAGATTCAATTTATATATATTAAAATGAATTTTCTTGCATTGACCACTGTTGTTCATAAAATTCGACAATCTATGAAAAATATTGAGTTCTATTCGTTCCCATGAATTGACCCACTATTGTATACTAAATTACTAAATCTTAAATGGATTAATAATATTATGGCTTATCATTCTATAGAATCTTGATATCTAATTCATTCCTTAAAAATCATTCAAAGGGAAATCATTAGAATTATTATTTCTGTTACATACCATCATAGGGTGCATTATAGTGGATACTAAATTTTCTATTCAAGAGGTAATATCGATTAAATAATAACATTGGTCATGGGAAATATAATTTATTGGTTTCTTCCACATAACAATAGGAAAAAATATTGGAGAACACAAGAATTTATATACCAGGCTTGGGAATAAAAATTATCTTCCATGATAAAGATGTATCATAATATTTTTTCTTATTACCTAAAAATGAATGAATAATGAAGAAAAGCATCAATACCTAATTGTATGATTTGAATTGGACCTACAGTTATTATAAATACACATTAATATATTAGGAGACTCATATTTCATACTAATCCATATTAATAGTGAATATTTTATTATGAAAGTGGAATTTACTAAACTATATGAGTGTGTATTTGGGTTGAATGAAGAATTCCATTCTTATTTGACATTTTCTTATGTTCCATGTTTACAAAATTATTGAGTAGATACATT
Organism: Viscum album; assembly: GCA_963277665.1. Classification (NCBI taxonomy): domain Eukaryota; kingdom Viridiplantae; phylum Streptophyta; class Magnoliopsida; order Santalales; family Viscaceae; genus Viscum; species Viscum album. The sequence goes on along the minus strand of OY728140.1, from coordinate 52,070,267 downwards.
TGATAATTTATCCAACAACATATTATATCTAATTTTTTATGATATTGTTATCATAATTTCACTCAATACTGTAGTATCCCCTTTCAATAAATATATTAATGATACAATTCATGAGATACACATCACCACTAGGTAATGTGGGTATATATCATTAGAAATTATTGTTTTTAATAGATGAATGTCACCTATATTTTAGTAACATTAAAGTGGATCACTTCAATTAGAACATGATATTTTAAAAAAAATTAAATTGAGAATTCAATTTTTTAATTTATGATTTCCACAATTCTTGTATAAATCTACATAAATGAAGCTTTGATGAACTCCTCCACATATTAATTGATGGTGGAGAGATTCTATGTGTTATGTGTAATGTCTATGGATGTTGATATATGACTAATCATTCCGAAACCAAGATCTCTCATCAGATTTAGAGTCTATTATATCTATTTTTTTTCATTGGTATAGAATTTCATATAAGCTACCATTAAATTTTATGTTTTCTAGATATATGCATTATTTATTAAAAAATCCTCTAAATTCATATATATATATCCAAATATTATTATATATTATTATATATTTTCCATCTGTGGAGTATATGTCATATGGCCATATCCTCTATCTACAATCTAGTAGTTTATGTATATCTTTAATGTCCAAGATTGCCTCTCTATGCTGTATGAGGATATATCTATTAGTGAAGTTGTAATAAAGGCTCTAAAATGGGTGAATACCTGAACCATTACCATATTTAGTGACTATCACATTATATTATTACAAAATAGTTCAAATATATTTTCTTCCATATAAGCTTTTTTATATGTAACATATAATTAATTCTAACCAATCATCCCACCATAAATAAATATAAAATATAAATTTTTTGGCGATTTAAGAATCATTAAATAATATAGTCTACAAGTTGGTTTACAAGGAAAACAATTCCATGCTAGAAGAAAATATACATTCTCTGTGGGCCTATTACATCATGAAAAATACTACCATGAATGTTAACTTATATTCACATGTATAATGCATACAAGAATTCATTCCCATCAAGGTCCATCTTCCCTCATTTCACAATAACGACCCATGATTGATGTACATGGACATTATATTTCTTTTGTTTAAAACATAATTCATGCCAAAAAATAAATTCCCAAAGAACGTATTAGTTTAGTGTCTTTGGAATCATTGAATATAATCTTCTAACATGGTGAAATATCTTTAATATCTCCCATAATGATCTACCCCTTTTGTTTTTCAGCCTAAAAACATTATTTATATCCTGGAGAAATGAAAACATAAAAAAGGGTGATCTCAAAATCTCATTAGGTGTAAGCATGGAATCTATCTTACAAAAAGTAAACATAAGAGTCTAATAAAATGAACATAACACATGAAAAAAAACAAACCACACTTAACATATACCAAAATTTTGTGTGATGAAATAAATCATGGTATTTCATAAGTGATAAATCATAACGGAATCAATAATAATGATAAAATAGCACTGGTATATAAAAAATATATGTATAAAACAAACAAGATCATAATATGATTTTTATGTTTGCCAAGGTATTTCTTCCATGACCATCATAGTGGAAAAAGTCCATTACTGAATCGGGTTTACTTGTTGTTCCAGCCCTGTAATACTAAACCAAAATTAGTTTATGTTCCAGTCATGTCAATATAAAGATATATAAATCATTACCAAATGCATTTGAGGGAGATATAGGTCTCACACATTTCCCAATGAAACCATTCATACATGTTCCACAAAAACATAAATCATACACCATAGCATAACCCATGGAATAAAATGTGTTTCGTGAACATCATTTCTTCATAATTTAATAAAAAAAAGATAATTAGATTTCAAAAGAATAATTACAAATAAACATTGTCAAATCAATGCAATAATAGGGATAGTAACATAACCCCATGTTATCTTAGATGGAAAATAAATTTGGCAAAACACTTGAGCTTAATTCTAAAGGAAAATATCATTTCTTCTTTAAAAACTTTTTTTATTCTCAAATTGATTGGAAATTCTAAAAGAAAATAAATTATATTTGAAAGAACATGAAATATTTTAGATTAATATTCATGGAAATAATGTTTTAAGAATATGTAAAAATATGTTCATGTCGTGTAAGTTAAAAAAACATTATCCTCGTACTTTTACAGAAAATGATAAAAAATGCCTCGTATGGTAAACCAAAAAAAGATTCCTTCCCTAATATACTATAAAATTAAAAAAGGGTAAAAATTAATTTAAATATATATAGAATAATAGTAAACATTTTATTGAAATATTTTTAGAAAACATGGGCATTGATGATAAATATATCCCTTGTAAATATTTACGTTTAAACAATCTCTGATAGAAATTAGATTGAAAATTTATCCACTATCATAGGTCTGATATGATTCGTTTGTATCCGAACCTCCTGAATAATGATTTAAATAATGTTACTGATTTATTATAGAATCATAATAAGTTTGTTGATAACATTAATGATCATATTTTAATATGATTTTTGAATCATTTAATTGTTACTCGTCATTCGAGTATTTATTGTTTTATGTTTTTATGCAATTTTATTGAATATATTCTTATTACTATTTTTATGTTATAGTTATATAATATATATAATTGTATTAGTATAATATAAATTATATTTATTAATTCAATTTATTTATATAATCCTTCTTTAATGATGACTATTTAGAACCAATCACATCGCATCATGAAGACGGTACATCGTATGTACGCACGAGCAATGATATTGTTCCAATAATTGTTGAAATCGATGGGGAATAATATATAATAATTAAAATAATTTTATATTAATCATTTATATATTTATTAATTCCATAATTATACCCATCCATGTAAGGTGGTGGTGAAAAATGGATTACACCATGTTCTGGAGATGGTAAGTCATACGTATGCACGCTTCGTGGTATCATTTTTCATAGGATGGTTAAAAGGTAGAATATGGTTGTTTCATAATCATAATAACCTCTCAGTATATATTTACTAATGGATTTATTACTTTATAATGAATCTACTCGTGAGGTGGAAGTAGAAGAAGAAATATTTTGGAATGAATCGGTAAAGGATATTACCTCTTCCTTGACGAGCCACCTCTAAAGATTATCGTAATGTGCTAGAGTTTGTCTTTGAAAAAGACCAAGACCTATAAAAATTTTCTAGGGAATTTTAGAAGTGAAATGGTCATGTTATGGTCGAGATATAGGGATAATAATGATAGGAATATATGAGGGAGGAAATGACCTTTTATAATTGAGGTGAGGGGCACTTTTGGAAAAATCAAAAATATAAATTTATAATATTTTTTAAATAAATTTAAATACATAAAAAAGGAGATATATTTGAATATAACATATAATAAGATTAAAATATCATCTATCAAAAAAATCTAGCCATGTTTTTATGACAATTTAAACATTATCATTTTAACTGAAAACGATTATTCTCTTTAATTTTAATTAAGATAACAACTGTTTCAATATTAAAAGGGTAAAATATTTACTTATTGGATTTAAATTATTCCATAATTGAATAATTTATAAAATTTTATACCATATCATTTCTATTATATATTTTGAAAATTGTTTTATGATTTTTAAATAATTTTATAAAAGATTATTTTAACAAAATGTCAATTGTGTCAATTTTGACAAAATTGATTTCATGGATATTTAGAAATATCAATTTAAACTATTATCATAAAAATAAAGATTTTATTATATCCATAATAGGTTAAGGGAATATATAAAATTAGTTTTACAGGTTAATTATCCCAAATTATATTTATTCTAACATTTCTATTAACATTTATTTGATGCCTTCATTATTTAAATAATCACTACATCAATATTGTGTAATTATTAAATATACTTATTTGTAGAATAAAAATTTTGAATAAAATACTATTATGGAAATAATGTTACTATAATTAATAAGAATATATTCATTCTAATTTACCATCTATAAAACAATTATTAAATATGTTATACCTATTAATGTATGAGTGTGACAATGTTATCATTACTTAAATTAAAATAAAATAAATATCATAATATCTTATATAAAGCTCCAAAAGTCCACTCAATCGGAACATGGATGCTGATGTCTGAGAAACACTGAAAAAAGTTAATTTATTTACTTGTTTAGCAATATGTTTCTATATTAGTAGTTTAATAAAAAATTTCTTGGATTTGGCATCAAATAATTAATTTTTATATCATCAAAGTATAAGACTATAATTTAATTATTAATTTCCTAATAATTAAAAATAAATTACCCTGATTTAGATACTTAATTTATCTTTACATATAATATTTATGTTTGAACATATCACTGGGTTATTCATATATTAAAATTATTATACTTTTATGAAATTTGAGTTTGACATTTTGTCACTTTCATTGGTTTTAATAATATCTACTTCATTTTCATTGTCATTTTTCCCTTAAATGATTACATTTCAATAAAAGTATTACAAGTTTAGAATTTAATTAATCCAAAAGTATTTTGTTAGGTTTTAGGACAATTTTATTCACATTATCAAATTACTGTTTACACTAATATACCTGAATTACCTTTAATCACGTTAAATAAAAATTACCTTAGTTACTATTCATAATATCCAAAAATTAAAAGTATCCTATTACCATAATTTAGACCCCCTAATTCCAATATGGAATCCATTTTTCATAATTCATAAAATATAACTAAAATAAATTAATTTAATATTTATACCCGTTGTAAAAAACAGAATGCGGGGTTTTAGGAATAAAAAACTTATCAAAAGATTGGCTTGTATTTTTTTTCCAATATAAAAGTGAAAATAATTACAATTACCAAAATTTTATTAAATTAAAAAAAATATCTAATTTAAATATTAAAACCATTAAATATTATGATTTAAATATGTAAATTATTTTAGTGGAAAAAAGAAATTTCTAAATGAAATATAACACATTTTTACTATTCATCAAAATAAGATAATCATCATTAAAATATCAATAATTCATCCAAAGTAAATATTTCTGTCCCTATTCTAAAAAAAATATTATTTCGTCAAATAGAACATATAATGTTGTCAAAAAATAAATTTTAAAATTATGTGCCATCGAAAGGTTACAAAACACCATTTTTTTTTAAATGAATCTCTTTTATCTTAAAATTTAAATTTGTCCTTATATCATGTATAGAAAATACGTAAGATTGATTTTAATGATATATAAAATTAGAAATGTGGTTAATAAAATTCATAATTTCTGGTTTATATCCCACTAAATAATAATATTTTAATAGTATTTTATTGTTTAGTGAATCTTGATATTGCGTACAATGCAAGATATTTAAGAAGGTCAGTTTGGAGGGTAATATAAGCCAACATAGTGTTTCATTTAGTGAAATATTCCTTTGTTGTTGTGTATAACAGAATATATACATTGTTCTCCTATACAATGAACGAAATATATACTCTTTGAAATGAATTATATCAAAAGAACTTGAAATTGTGTGTAACACAAGCCATGTATAGTGTTGCATATAGTGCACGCTAATACGGTGTTTTGTATAGTGCATGAAAGTATTGGTGTAGCGTACATCACATGACAACCAAAAATTTAAAATAATTAATCTCATATAATCTTAGGGTGTTACATTTTATCCCCCTTAATATGAATTTTTCCCCCAAAATTCATATGTGTTATAAATGGTTTACAACTTGAATTTTTCTTTTAAGGAAACCAACATCATAAAAATGGATACTAAAAAATCATTTTAAAATTATTTTCAGAAACATAACGGTTAACCAATTTAACTCATCATTGGGTTTTATATAGGAGAACAAAGGTGGAAAGTGAAAACGTGGATATGGAATAAAATTTAAACCTTCTTGTTCTAATGGATAATTATAGATAATAAGGTTTGGAGAAAGTTAAATTCCATAAATCCATAAATCTTTGATGATTTAATAAAACATATGAATCATTAAATAAGAGGGTACTATAATTAAATTTTTTCAAAATCCTTTTCCTAAATTTGATGAATTTTGGAATGAGGAGAAATAATTACTTCATTTCAGTACAATTTCACTGTAGGTCATTCCCTAAAAAATATCCACATCATATATTATTTAAAGAAATGATGTTGAATTTTTTATTCTTAATGTGTTATAAGATAATGAGATAGAATGATAGGTTATTCCACATGTCTCAACAAAAGGTCGGAACATGTTATCGATTTATTATAAGGCCACTTATAGATAGATAATACAATCATATAAAAAACATCAAGAAGAATAAAACTTATAATATCCATAAATTGATAACATTACAATCACTCGAAAAATAATTAAACTATAGAGTGAGGTTATCTAAATATAATTAACATTTATCTCCCATATCAATTTATGTATTTATTTATTTTCATATTTGAAACATGTGAATACTTTAATCATGTATTTTCATGAAACATTATAATGACATGAATTCTCGTAAAACATTAGTAAAAAAATAAATTATCTCAAAATTAACTATTTCCACAAATCAAAAAATACCGAAAAAAATTATATAATAAAACCACAATATTAATTTTTCATTATATCACTAATGATCTCATTAATATAATCAAACATCTCTTTATCTCCTAATACATTCATTATGCACATATCATGTTATTTCTAAAAATATTTCAATCACTTTTCATGGTAACTGGTACAATATATTTATGGAATACCAAAAGGGACCAATACATAGATATTCCAATATTCCTTAATATAATAAATGAGATTTTATAACACTATTTTGGAATGCAATTACATAAACATTAAATCATTCCACCACTTCATTTTCATACTCAGCATCACCAATAGTGTTTGAATGTTATTTTCCATTTTCTTTAACTTTAATAGGTTGTTCAAATAGATCATTATCATTATCTCAGGGATTTTTCCATTGGTTAGAATAGTTCCCCAATTCCATGCACTTGTATAATTGATGTCTGAGTGTTGCATTCTCTATAGTCCTTTCTCTATGCACATTATTAATAAATGTTTTCTCATTAAACCAGTACACAACTGCACGGTGAAGTTATTTTATAAACATAAAAAATATTCTATTACCTTTTAAGACAATCGCTAACATTTTTCATTCCACACATTGATCAAAAGAAAACATTCATCATTTTTTTACCATTATTTTGAGATTTTACATTCAAATCCATCATTTGTTTCTTATAAAATCTATGAGAATGATAGGTAAAACAAACTTCCATTTGTACCTTTATAGAACAACACAAAATCTATTCATAGCTACTGAAGTATCATATAACCAATTCCCTTCGAAACACATTTTTAAGCCATTGAATAATCGATCAACTTTTCAGTTAGGTAGGATGATAATTCCAGAAGAATACCTTAAAAGCCTTCTAAAATTTACTTCATAGGTACCAGAAGATTCATCATCCTTTTTATTACATTCAACAAACTCCTTTTATAAATTTATTCTAAGGATTATAGTAAAGTACATATTGAAAAATATGTTCTTGAACTCATCTCATTCCATGGAATCAATTTCATATTACTGCATAGTATTTTGGAATAGAGTCCAAAACAGTTCCGCTCTGCCTTAAAAATGATAGAAATCCAAAATGGATCTTTCATGTTCTGAATCGTATAGGATGGAATGCTTCCTTTCAATTGTACTGATCCACTGTTCAGCAACTAGTAGATCAATAAAGCCATTGAAAGAAGGTGAATGTTCCCGCATGAGAGACTCAACAAAATGTTGTTCCCTTCTCTACTCATTTGGATGTCTAGAATGATTCCTAACTTGTGTAAGTATAGTAATTTAATTTTTCATTCCATCTCCCATAACATTTGGCTGTTCAACAAGAAAATCCTTTCATTTTCCAAAGTATTTATCATTAACTTTGTTCCTACCAGCTCAATCCATTGTATAAAACCCCAAAAGAGTACTGTGAGAGGAAAAAATCATACTTGGAAAACAACATAATCAAGGTGGAGTACATTCAACCACTAACATCTTAGGTTTATACTAGGTTATTCATGATTCTTACCATATTTTTAGTAATATACCATATAGTTTTATTTAAACTTAGGTACATCCATAAACATCCATTATAAATATCTCTAGGGATATCACTAATGTTTTTTGCATCATTGTTTCCAAATCAAAAGTAAACGTTCACTATGAAACCAACTATATATAACCATGATTGAGGTACATGGATATTATATATTTTTTAGGAATACATAATACAAGATACAAACATATGACTAAAGATCATATTTTTTTAGTGTCTTTGGAAACATAAAACATGATTATCTAATTTGGTAAAAGATCTTCAACATCTCCCATAAAGAACTTCCCATTTTTTATCCTACATAAAACCATTATTTACATCTCAGGTAAAAAAACATAAATAGGATTAGCTCAAATTCTCTGTAAGGGTAAGCATGGAAACTATCTTACCAAAAATAAACAAAAGAATGTAAAATCATTAACATAACACTTGCAAAAAACATACCACATTCAACATATAAAAAACCATGAGTCATGGAATAAATCATGGTAGTTTATAAGTCATAAATAAAAATGTAAAAGAACCATGAAGAAAAATAATTGGCCTAAAAAATGGAATTTTGAAAAAGAAATAAGTTCATAATATGATTTCCATAGTAGCCATGGTATTGCGGCCAAGACCATCATAGTGGAAAAATTCCATTATTAAACACGGTTTATTTCTATTCCATTCATGTATATCTCATGAGATATAAATATTTACCCAATGCATTTTTGAGATAAATTGGTCCCACCCATCTCAAAAAGAAACCATTCTTTCGTGTTCCACAAACACATAAATCATTCCTCATTGCATAACCCATGAAACAAATGGGACTCTTAACCATCATTTCATCATAACATAATCTATATAATATAAATGGATTTCATAAAAATAATTCCTTCATAAACACAATAAAATCAATGTAATAATAGCGATATAAACATGACTCTATATTATCTTAGATGGAAAATAATTTTTATAAAACACTTGATCTTAAATCCTAGGGAAAATATCTTTTATTATTAAGAAAATATATTCTCAAAATGCCATGAAATTTTAAAATAAAAGAATATAGTTGAAAAAAAACATTAAATTCTTAGAGTAAGCTTCATGGAAATAAGATGTTATGAAAATGTAAAAATCCTAACATTCTGCAAAAGTTATAACAAGTTTCATCGTATACATTTTTAGTAAAAGTTAAAAATTACCACGTTTGGTAAACAAAAGAAAGATTCATTCCATGCTGTGTAGTAAATTTCAAAAATATTTAAAAATGACTTTGAGCATATATTGAATAATAGTAAAAATTTAATGATTTTTTTAGAAAACATGGACAAGGTTGGTAAATATATCCTCACTGAATACTAACGTTTAAACAATCTGAGATAAAAAATAGATTGAAAAATTATCCTTTACCCTAGGTTTGATATGATTTTTATTTATCTGAACCTCATTTATAACAATTTAAATAATGTTACTTATTTTTAAGAGAATAATAATAATTTTCAGGATAAAATTTATGATCATACTTTCATCTATTTTTAGTAGCATTTCATTGTTACTTGTTATTCGGGTAACAACTATTTTATGTTCTTATGCATGTTTTATCAAATAAGTTATTTTTCATCTTTTTAGGTTATAGTTATATAATTTAAAGAATGGTATTAGTTTAATATATATCATTTTTATTTGTTCAATTTATTTATATGATCATGATTTAATGAATATTATGTTGAATGAATCACATCGCACCATGGAGACGATAAGTCATATGTATGCACAAGCGACGATATCATTATGATAATTGTTAATGTTAATGGTTTATATTATCTCAAAATAAATATCATTTTATATAAATCATTTATATATTTATTAACTTCATAATTATACACACCCATGTATTGTGGTGGTGAAAAACAGATTACATCGTGGCGTGGAGATGATAAGTCGTATGTACGCACACGTGGGGATTTTATTTTTCATAGAATGGTTAGAAGGTATAATATGGTTGTATCATAATCCTTAAAAAAAATTTAAATAAATAATACTAGATTTATCACTTTATAATGAAACTAATCATGAGGTGTATGTAGAAGAAGAAAGAAGTTTGAATGAATTGGTAAATGATATTACCTCTTCTTCGACGTGTCTCCTCTAAATATCATCATAGAGCACAAGAGTAGGTCTTTAAAGAAGACCTGGAGATCTATAATTTTTCTAAGGAAGTTTAGATTTTTAATGGGCAGGGTGTTGTCGAGCTTGAAGGATCAAAATGAAGTGAATATTTGAGGGAGGAAGTTCTTTTTTATAATCGAGGTGAGGGAATCATTTGGAAACCTCGAAAATATTAATTTATAATAATTTGGAAATAAATTAAAATACATAAATAATGATATATATATTATAATATAAGATATAATAATATTTAAATCTCATCATCCAATAAAATTTAGGTTTATTTTTATGTCAATTTAAACATTGTCTTTTCAATTGACAGATGGTTATTATATTTTATTTTAATTAAGATTACAGATGTTTCAATATTAAAATGGTAAAATATTTAATTATTTTATTTTAATTATACCATAAATTAATATTTTTATAACATTTTAGACCATATCATAATTATTCTATATTTTTAAATATATTTTATGGTTTTTAATTAATTTTATAAAACATTATTTTAACAAAATGTCAATTGTGTCAATTTTGACACTACTCATTTCATAGATTTTAAGAAATATCATGATAAGGTGTAATACTGAAAATAAATATTTTATTATATCACAAATGGGTCAATGCTATATATAAACTTTAGTGTACAAATTAATTAGCTCGAATTATATTTATGTTACTATTTTTAATAACATTTATTTGATATCTTCATTATTAAAATAATCACTACATCAATATTGTGTAATTATTTAATGTACTTATTGGTAGAATTAAAATTTAAAATAAAATACTATGATGAAAATAAATTGACTTTATTTTAGAATAAAATATGCATTCTAATTTATATTTTTGAATATCGACATTAAAAATGTTATAATTATTAAATAATGAATGTGACAACATTAACATCTCTTTAAATAAAATAAATGTCATAGTATCTTCTATAAAGATCCAAATGGTCATTTGCTCGGTACATGGATGATTATGGTCAATAGAAACTACTACAATTTGACTTTGTCATGCGTTTTGGCCTTTTTAGGGTTATTAGTATTTTGATAAAAATTGTTTTATGGATCTCTCATCGATTAATTAATTTTTACTTCATTAATGTATAAGAAATAAAGGCAATTATTAATTTAATAAAATTTTATAATAAATTACCATGATGTAGGTAATTATTTTATATTTCCATGTAATATTTATGTTCTAATATATTACTTGGTTATCCCTATATTAAACTTATTATACTTATAAGAAATTTGAGTTTGACATTTTTTCACTTTCATTGCTATCATTAATATCTATGTCATTTTCATTATCAAGTGGGCCCTAAATGACAATGTTTAGAACCTAAGATTCCAATGGTAAAAAAATTTCATCCAGAAGGATTTTGGTAGGTTATAGGATCATTTTATTCTCCTTATCATATTATTTATTACACTAATTTACTCGATTGTCTCTTAACCACATTACATAAAAATTACTATATTTTCTATTCAAAATATCCATATATGTAAAAGTTTTATATTAAAATAATTTAGACCAACTTATTCCAAATATAGAATCCATTTTCCATAATTGAAAACACATAATTGGTATAAATTAATCTAATATTAATTTCCATTATCAAAAACCCAAAGCAGGTTTTTAGGAAGAAATAACTTATCAAAAGATTGGCATGTGTTTATGTCCAATAAAAACTAAAATTACATTTAATGAAGAACACTGTATTAAATGATAAAAATATATTACATTTTTAATTTAAACCATTAAATAATATGATTCAACCAAATAAATTATTTTTTTGGAAAAATTTGTTTTCATTAAAAATTTACATAGTTTTACTCTTCATTATTACATGATAATTATTAAAAAAATATCGAAAATGCATCCAAAATAAATTTTTATGTCCCTCTCTTTAAAAAAAATGTTGTTTTTAAATAGAAAATATAAAGGTTTCAAAAATTTAATTTTAAATGGGTGTTTCATCGAATGGTGGAAAAATTTCCATTTTTTTAAAAATACTTCTTTTATCTAAAAAATTAAATTTTTTCTAATATCATGTCTAGAAAATAAATAAGATAAATTTTAATGTTATATAAAATTATAAATTTCATTAATACTATTAATAATGGCTTGTTTATATTCCATTAAATAGTAATATTTTAATAGTATATTGTTGTTTAATGACACTCGGTATTGCATACAACAAAATATATTGAGGAAGGGCACTCTGAAATTTAATGAATGCCAAGTCAGTATTTCATTTAGTGTGATAATCCTTTGGTGTTTCATATATCATAATCAAAACATATTTCATTTATTCATTGACTAAAATTATTACATAGAGAAATTAATTCAATCAAATGAACATAAATTATTTATAGCACAGACGAAGTATAGTGTTGAATATACTGCAAGATAATATGGTTTTCTGTATAGTGGAATATAGTGATGGTATACAATACAAAACAATACCACAATTAAATTAAAAAGAATCTATCTCATAAAGTCTTGGGGAGTTACATTCACAATAAAATTTTCAATCTGTTTATTGAAGATAAATTGTTTCTAATGTGGATGGAAGATTTGGAATGACATGATGAGTGGATATTTGGGATGATTTTAAAAAATATAAGTTCTTCAGAATGATGTTGAATGATAATTCCTTAAATATACACTCCACTATTTATTCCTCTAAGTAGATATGGTATTGTTTCTTAAGATTTTGATGATACTAGTTATGAAGCCTCTAAAGCTCAAACCAAAATGGGTGGGACATTAAATCATACAAATGTTCTACTCCAATAGAGCATAATCAATAAATTCTATGGACTAAGAATTAATTACACTGAACACTAATAAAAGGATTCTCTAAAAATTATTTTCCCCAATTGAATGTTCTTATATTCATGTCTTCTTTATAATACATTATCTTTAATGGCACAGTCATCCCTAAATGATGTTAAACTGTGTGGCCCATGCCCAAATTATAGGAATTTAGTATACATAAAATATTATCCCCACCATATGAAATTAAACTACATGTTATCCATTCTAGTTTCCTGATATAAAAATTCATTAGAATATGTTTACAATATGATTTAAAGCTACACCATTTTTTTCTCACAGTATGGTCTAAAAATATATAGTTAGAATCCCTAAAAAATTACATTAAATAGTGTAATAACCTTCGTATTATGTGTACCAAAAATCATGAAATGCGCTTCAAATTTACATTCTATGTACCCTAGTATGTGGCATGCTATTCTTTGATTTATTTTATTTCTCACATTGACTACACATAACATTATCATAGATGTATTGATCAATCACTCTATTTGGTGTAACAAGGAGACCCATGGACAAAGATGAGAGGTAAATTCGTCTATACAATATTTCCATTACATAAATAAACCATTCCATTCTGGAAGGCCAAATTTCTTAATATAATAACCACATATATAAATGAATAGTTTTCACTATATCCACCTATTCCTAAAGGATAAAAATGCCCATATATTTTCATATGACCTAAATATATCTAAGAATATTAATCAAATGAAACATCTGTGGATTGATTAATATTCTAATAGGGTACAAAATGACCCTAAGAACTATTATATTAGGCCCAAAAACAAATTACAACAATGATAAAGGCTATCACCCCTATATAAGAACATAATATTTGTAGGTGATTACAATAAAAAATTTGTCCATGGATTGATTTCTGCCCTCATAGGTTATGTAGTAATTACCATAATTCCTAAACAAGGTTTATCGACATAGAAGAAAAATAACACCCCACATCATCATAGTGTATGACCAGATCACTCATCATTTATGATTAGTCTCATACATTTTCTCATTAATTTTAAAAGTGATTTTTGTATTATATATGAATTTGGTTTAAGAAAAAACATCAGATTTCCGGATTCTAGTTATAGGGAAAATTATACATGGGAATATATTGCAGAGGATTTTTTATTTATGAATCATTAAATATAAAATTCACATCCCCTATACATGTGTACGCTCTGTATAACATACATTCTCCCTATGAACATTTTGTGTCTTCATTCATGTTCTAAGACAATATATAGTTAATTCATGATATCTGATATTAGATATATATATGAAAATCCCACAACGAAAATAACCATCTCCCATTCTCTTGTTTTTATGATAGATTGATGTAGTGGGGGATCATTATAACTATTAATGTCTTCATTCCTTCTTCACTATGATATCTTTTGATTCTTAGATACTATATCTAGGGAAATGATCCAATATCTATCCAAAAAATTCAATATTATCTAATATATAGGGGTTTATAGTGACTAATAATTTAATAACCTTAACAAATAATGAAGATAACATATAAATTAATCCATCATAGTGATGGTGATATATTTGTAGGCTTTTGTTGAGATAAGATACCCTCATTTATATAATTTAATTTCATACCATGTCATCTAACGTCAAACTAGGAAATACATTCTCTACCCTAAGTGACTCTAAAATTCATTGTAAGGATTTGTATACATTTCCCAGTCTCCAGTAATGATAGACTAATCCATGTAAATGTTCATAATTCTATGAAATCCCTCAAAATAACATCAAAGTAAAATTACTCTTTCATAGTATTATATCATCACAATACGATCCTAATATATAATTTAATGTATATAAATGGATGGAATCCTTTTATGTTAGGAAACCTGATCAAACTACTTGTTCTGTACTTACCTAAACATTTCCATTCATTTCCATCCCTAGTAAGGTAATAATAGAATCCTCTCTATGGAAATCTCGAACTAAAAATGTCTCCACCATCAATTCTGAATGTATCCTTTCAAGAACAATATATATTTTTTTCAAAATATTATATTATTTGAAACCTTTCACGAAAATTACTATCTTTTACATTAAACTTTAACGACATTATTTCATTGTTATACATATTAGTCCCCCAATATTTACCTTTATAAGAACCCCTGATATGGATTTTTCAATTGGATAAATCGTCATCCTAAAGAATATATACTTCTAACCCCATGCACATTCACAAGATCCAAAATTTATCATCTTTTAAATATGGTCCATGTTTATCTATCACATACATTCTTCACCTCACTACTCCTAATCAAACAACCTTTATATTTGATTTATGATGTCTCCACTCTTTGTTGAAAAGGTATTGGGACATTTATAGCCTATGTGTCTCAGTTGAGTGGTTATTAGCATTCAACATATCTAGGAACCATGACCATAAACTATTGGAAATACCCAATAAATATTTTTTATAGATGCATTGGACCCTACATCCTTATTAGGTCAACATTACCCAATTCCGGTAAATGAATTATGTCTACCCATTTTAGTTCAGGCATGATAAAATAAATTATATAAACTTCCTTTATGAGGGAGTCTATAATTGTATTGATATATCCATACATGTCATGACTTTACCATACCATTTCAATATAGGTATCCTTAATTCTTATTTGTTCAAGCTTCACAACCTTAATCTTACCATTTATGGTCAATGTAGTATAACCATAAACTCTATACCCATAGAGGTCAAAACTATAATTCCAAAAACTGTATCTGAATAAGTAATTACACTAACTGGGTTAAATTACTAAAAAAGGAATTATTTGAGGAATTCGAGTATCTTCTCTCTAATACTCCTATTTCTGAATCCTAGGAAACAATATAGTAATAATTATAAAGGAACAATGCCTATTTGGACCAATATTCAACCCTAGTAAAATGTGTGTCATGCTCACAAGACCTAGTGGTTTTGGGGATGATAGATTCATAACACATCATATCCCTTGTCCATAATTACATGATCCATATACAGTGGCATATCCTTTATGGTTCTATATCCATTATTCAATTTTATTAACATACATAAAAATACATTATTACATATTCTTTTGAATCAATTCAATCATTTTTTAGATATTGGTAATGATAAAAATCAACATCAATGGAAACATTCTCTTAGTTATCCATACAAATCAGTTGATACAGATTTCAAATACCTACCATGACATTTCCTATCAACTAGATTCCTCTTTATGACAATGATTATAATAATCTAACCCTATTATGTCCAGAAAACACTATAACGGAACCTATCTTTCGAAAATTGTATCCTCCCATCACCCAAAAACATGCCTCACTTCATCACTCCAAAGTCAATCACATTGGGTTATGAAGTAAAAAATCAACAAGTGAACTAAACACCTTTTATGTTACACACTTGCATGTTAAGAATTATTTTCAAATAGAGAATCTAACATCTTGTCCTCCAACATTTAGTTGGACCTTTTCATGAATCTATGAATAACATTAAATGGTATTTTCAGATTCATGACCATAAAATGAAATCCATGTTTACTAGTACAACATTAGTTTTGGGATTTCTATTCACCTTAAGATTTTACTTTCCCTTATAGTATGAAAATTACCAAAAAAATTTGATCAATTATATAGGTCATTAAATTGTTGAAATATGATTCTGACAGATAATGACCTTAATTGAGGCTCATTTTTATCAAAGCTATACATCCTTAGACTATAACAATATCTAGGGAATTAAGAATAATCTTAATATAATTTCATTTTGATCAATGATGTGGGATCTTAAACATCATCTATGTTTGTACATCATGAATGAACTAACACTATATAATTAATAATACACGTTACTATCCTAGTTGTAATCTTGTAATGGAAATGTAGGTACAATTCACACATATTCTTGTTATAAATTCCCATCACGTGGTCTGCGAATAATTTCTTACTTAAAATTAGTAATATGCCCAAATATTATAACATTTAAAATAAGTAAAGGGTGAGATACAAAAATACATGTCATTTCCCTCTATCTCTCACCAATATCATGATACTGAAGAAGTAAAGGAAATGATATAAAAGACTAAAATATTCTTGTGTCCATATTATGATACCATCATAAGTCAAGTTATTCTCTATAGGCCCTTTGGCCTCGTACAAATTCATACCATTAACTTGTTCTATCATACATAGATTATCGTTATATTAGATTAGTGTGAAATGACATAAGTCTACCATTAGGGTGTTAGAAAATTTTTGATCATTACATCCCAAATCCAGAATCTCTTATGTCATGTTCATTGTCACATTATGTCAAATCAATGATTGAAATAGACGATGTCTAGTTTTTTGGTGGTGGTACATATTTGTATACCCATCAATTATACACACCCAATTTTAAATGATTTATCCAAATGGACAAACATTATTGTTATAATGGTGGTACATATTTATATACCTATCTATGATCCATGCCCAAGGAGAAATAATTCATCCAAATATACCATATCATGTAATATGGTGCCAATACTTATTCTTATACCAATTTTTGAGCCACAATGAGGAGAAAATTATTCAACCAAATAGGATAACACTAGTTTTTTGGAGATGGTAATTATGCTTATAACAATCATTAATCCACTCTCAGAAGGATTTTTTTTTCATACACAGTTGTTTTGAGCACCCTATTTGACATTATCCACATTAAATTCAATGTTCAAACAGTTTCAAGTTATCATGATGATTTCTTCTCCTAGATTTTCACAAATTATGATAAAGTGATATAAAAATTATAATATATCACAATGTATGAATTAAAATTATGAACTAAAAAATGTCATGCTTCATTGAACAACTAAATAATGATGAGAATCCATAATCTGAACTATCTCCTTGATATTACAATTAAAAAAACAAAACAAATAGATAAAAAAAACCCTTATCATTATTCCCCATAAAATCCAATTAATTATATGATGTATTGATGGAATCCTGGTGGTTTATTAATTGGATAACTACTTCTTTTTCCAATGGGCATGTTCACTCAACAGAAATATTTTACTCTTTTTCCCTTCATCAGAAAACTTCATACCCAACCCTTATTGATAGAAACTATACCTTTAAACTTATAATGACAACCACATATTCCCGTAATCATGAAATATATACAGTAATCCAACCATGATGTTTTTCCTCGTAGGCATCAAACTGATATGCCTCTATAGAATCACCCTTATGAACTTCTTTTTAAAGGCTAGAAATACCCATTGGGATGTTCTTTCATTATTTGGTATCTAGTTCCTCCTCATAGGTAAGAATGTTATGGGAAATGATTATAATATATTGGTAATTAAATCTACATACTCCCATGAAATAGATAAATTTTATATGGATATCAAATTTATCAAAAATCCTCTATAAATATTTATTTACGATGATAGTATAAATGTGGTTCCATACCCCTTTCACAAAATACTGTTTCATGATTACTGTACAAGGATTCATATTTAAATTACTTATTGTTGTAGGTATATTGTTCAAATCATGGTTTTAATGGATGAATTTTATTTGAAATTTTACAAAGATACATAGATACCTTCATTCATTATTTTGCTATTGTATTAATTTACTGAGTTGATAGGGGTTTTCCCCAATATTGCATTTCTCATCATAGTTACAAAAATTTCAATTTTAGTAACACAACTTCTAAAACAATTTGATTATACAAGATTTTTTATACTCTGAATGTGATGTGGACCTATTAATTAAGACCCCCAACATGGTTAGAAATTTTTAGTTGCAGAATTATCCATCTAAAAAATTGATTGTTAAAGGATGGGATGAAATGGACTTTGGGAATTCAATGGTTTATTTTCAAACATGGTAATAATCTACGCATGATTTAGCTTATCCCTAAGAAAATTTGGTTGTGTAATGATTTTATGGATGAATAATAATTATTCAAGAATCCTCTCACAGTAGAATCAACCAATGTTAATGAAGGATGGTTGTCTATCACTCCCTCCTAATCATGGTAGGATATAATAATGTTACGTGTTTTATATATCTAAATTATCATGTGATTATATAATATTTAAATGGATAAAAATTTATCACTCAAAAGTTCCATGATATTAAAATTCTATGTCTAAAAGATATGATATGAGAATATTCTTCTTACATGCCTCTAGAATTATCAGTTACTCTTCCAGTTTGTGAAATGTAAGAAACAAAGGAAAATTCAAAGGGATTGCACATCACCATGAAAATATTTTTTACGTAAAAGGATATAAGATGAACAACATAAATGTTGAGAAACATGGTGTGAGAAGGACAATAATGTTTTATATGGAATTTTGATATACATAACATTACAACTATTCATCCATCTGGCTATATAGATATTTGAAAGTCCTACTAATAAAATTTAGAAACATTCTATCATTAATATGAAATAATCAAATGATAAATATAATTAGTGGTAGGTATGGAGATGTTATTTTTCTTACCTTAGAACAATTTTACCATCATCATGAAGGTTCCAATCCCGGAACCTGAATGAGAATCATGGGATGAGGATATTAAAATTCTAAGAAATATTGGGGAAAATATCACTACATAAATATTTGATTTTATATTAGTGCAAACATTCTAACCCCCTTTATAATATGGACCTATATTTATGGTATCCCATTATGATCAATGAATATAGGGAGAATATTGTTCATGGTGGTTTCTTGTAAACCTACCCATTGTCCATTTACTATTATCATTCTAAAATATTTTCACCCAGTCAACAAACATGATAATTGAATAGTTATGAAGATAATTAAACAATGATTTATATTTCATGGTAAATATGTATCTCACATGAGGAGGGATCTTCTCTGTATCATCCCATGTTAGAGCTATGGGGATGAACTCATCATACAATTCCACAAGAATATTGATTTCCCAGTGTTGAATGATATCACACAAACTAATCTTAAACTCACCATATGGTAGATAAAATATTTTTTATTTGAACACTATTGGCTGATCAGTTTCGGTAAAATCTATGTTGGTGGATATGTTATAAATTGAGAAATATACACTTCTTGGTATAAACCAACTACCTCTATCTATATAGTGAATTCTGTATAGGGTTTATATATCTACAAATCCCATGACCATTCTTTGAAGATGTTACTATTGAACTAGAAGTACCACTTTATAATATACCATTCATTAGAATTATATTATGATAGGTTAGAAATGTGAAGGATATATAGAGTGATATTATCTTGGGATATATCTTTGTCATCCTGAGTCCATGAAGTGTCATAAAATATTACGAATTTTCTTAACATGGATATGGGACTATTAGAAATGTGGTTGAGATGTTCAAAATAATATAGATTAAGGAAGCTTAAAACCAGAATATTTTCATTACCCATCCCCTGGGGCTCTTATCACGACTACACTAAGCCCGCCTAAGGAAGGCATGGGGCTGGCGACAAGCCCCGAAGGCATCAACCTGCAAGAAGGATGCATTTCCTTGATTACATGAACACAAACAAAAACCCAACCAAGACCCACACATTGAAAAATAAAAATGTATCACCAAAATAGAGATGAGTACAAGTAAAACTAACCCATGTGGGCCTGAATAGAAAACAAACAAAAGAACTCAAAACAAAAAAGTACAAAAATGAATATTTGTTGACCATTCATGGAAAACCACACCTAATTGTAAGATTAGTGTAGCTATTGGAAGCTGATATAGAATTTCATGTCCACATGGTCCTACTAGGACCTACTGGGTCCTATGCTAACATGTCCATTCTCGACACGTCCGTCAGTCCCATCTCCCTGAGCACCTCTGGGCTCCGGTCCACTGGAGTCTCTATCAAATCATCGATCATCTCCACCATAAAAAACATGTGTGGGTGAATCCCATTTAAGCGTGAGTAGCAATGTACTATGTTGGGACCCCAAAACAAAATGGAAGGACCACACATAAATCCTCAAAGTAAATCCCTAAACAAAATAAATCTCACACCAAGTATACATTTAGGGTAGTGATAGAACAATCATCAGTCAAATCATCGAACACCCAATATAATGGAGAAATCCTCCAATATTATGTAATGTGGGCCCACTATGTCACACATATGTTCTTCCCACAATCCATGGACTGCATAGGTATACCTCCTCACCGCTTACCATGGGCCTAAAAAGTCAGACAGATGTGCTTCCCACTAATCTTGGCCAACTGAGGTACTCCACCTCATCGCAGAGTGTGGTCCAGCAAAGTCACACAGAAGGGATTCCTACAAAAGGCCTACAAATTCACATAGAAGTAATTCCCACTAGGCTATATTAATGTCTCATATAGTCAAATGTCAACAGTCTTTAGGTCTAAACCAATCATAGTGTATTGTATGTAGTGCGCCTCAGAGAACTACTCCTCAAGCCATTCATCGCATCTCAACTTCCATGAAATCCTCTTTAGGGCTTGAAAAAAGAACCAACTCATCGAGAGGGTCCCACATCTATAAATTTATCATAAATAAAACATGCAGTTTTGCAAAATAAATTTGTTTTAGTAAACAGGTGTCAGTTGCATCTCGGCCCAGTCTGACCAAGTCGGACCAACCCGACCAAACAAGCCTGAGGGTCCCACATACCCTAGATAAAAATTTTATAGACATGACCTCACCGGGTTCGTGTCTAGGTTTCCCTGGTCCAGCCTGGATAGTGGGAAAATCCCAACAAGCCTCACTGGACTCGGCCTAGTTTGGCCAAGGGTCCCGCCCGCTGAGTTTCCTGGTGACCCGGTCTAGTTCTGCCCGACATGAAGGGTGGGGGTCCGACATGCTAGTGTAGGTTCAGCCCAATAGCATGGGAATGGCTGGATATCTCGAATCCCGGCCTATGAGGTGTGGTCTGGTTGTGGGCTGTCTATCCAAGACACGATCAAATGTCAGGCTAGGCCCCTTCAGGCCACGTCGATGTGCATTGCCATCCTGCCACAGTCGAGTGACCATGGCTCACTGAACCACCTAGATGTCACGGACGCAGGACTTCCCTCCATGCACCGCCACCTCCGCCTGAGGCCACTGCTGTGGGCCCTATCTACTACCACAGGCGTGATGACACATATTCAGCGGAAAAACGAACACACTCTTGTGGTCTATTCCTCCCACCGCCATCACCTGAACTCTCTGAGGAATATCATGTTCATTTAAAAGGTCCCAAAATCATATTTCCTCTACTTTGAGGGAGATTCCACAAATAACACGCATGGAAGAGGTTCTTGGTACTTGTTCATGTCAGCCCACACCCTCCACATGAGATATTTAAATCCATCAAATATCTTGGGATTTCAGTTCAATAAAAAGTCATTATTTAAATCCCCAATAAAAAAATCCGACAAAAGGATACCCTTATGCATTTAAGCATGAATCTTGGATCAAACTATTTATGGATTGATCTGTGTTCATTGTTTCTAGAAAATAATAGGGAAGAACATTAAAATAAAATAATCAATACCTCTCTAACGATCATTTCCACATCATTTCATCCTCGAGGATTCAAGACATCGACTTTGATTGTCTCTTCTGACACTGTTCATAGAGGTTAGTCGAAGATGTTTGACATTCATCGATGTTTGTCATTCTTCATTCGAGAGGAATTTATTTGGAGGTTCGTTAGGGAATCCTCATAGTTTAAATCTTCATTCCACCAACGCATCAACAAAAATAAAAGGAAAACACATAGAAGAATTTATATTTTACTATGACATCATGTCATTATGCTGCTAGTTGGTGATCCATTAACGAGCCTCATTAATTAACCTCATCACTGCACCACTGCGTCACTCTCCACCCCTCAACATATGATAAATGAAAATAAAATAACTTTTTAATGTTATTTTATAATTTTTATAAAGTTCCGTAAATTAAATTTTCTGGTCATCCCTTGACGGCCGAAGTTATTTTCTCTGTAGGTGAATCCCGACATTCTAAGTTCAACAAAGCCCTATAATATTTGATCTAACCACCGGTTCAAATGTTTGAAAAAAACCTCTACACAATTACTTAAGCGTACATAAAAAATTTCAAATTTCTATTCTAGGATCACCAGGCGTCAGAATCACGTGTCATAAAAGCGTTTGGTCCCAAAATAATAATTTATAATTAAAAAATACATTGAATTTCTTAGACATTAAATTATCCCCACCATAAGGATTTACATCTCTGAAATCCAAAACAAAAACTAATCAAACAGATGGGGGTACTGATCCCGAATTAGAGCCTCCCTCTCCCATGTTCCCTCTTGGCAATTCATGTGTTGCCACCAAACACGCACTAGTGGAATCAACCACACACATCGGACCCACTCCTATTGATACTCTATCTCCACATAGATCTCAAAAAATGATTCCACATCATCAATTCCTAGCTCTCACTGGTAGATATTTTATGATGGATCATGCACGTACCTCCTTAGCTGCGACACAGGGAAAACATCATGCTCCCGATGCATGCGTGGGGGAAGATCTAGGAGGTATGCCACCTCTCCAACTCTACTTTGGATCTAAAAAGGTCTAATGAACCTTAGAGATAGACTTATGCCTTATCCAAATCACGTAAATCATCATTTGGGTGAGACCCAAAGGAATAAATGATCACCCTCCTCAAACAACAAGGGTCTCCATATCCCATTGGAAAAAGAATAATGCATGCTCTGTGCAATACTTCTCTTCTCCTGCATGATATTAACCTTCTCAGTGGTAGCCCATACCAACTTTGGACCCATGAGTGCAGACTCCCCTAGGTATTTCTGTCATAGGGTTGATCTTCAAGGTTGTTTGTACAAGACATCAAATGGTTCCATGCCAATGGTGCAGTGATGGTTTTTTTGTATTCAAAATCCACCTATGACAGGAGGTCCTACCAACTACGTACAAAATCCAGGATGCAATCACATATCATATCCTCAAATATATGTATGATATTATCCATCTGACCATCCATCTGAGAGTGAAAAGATTTTATTAAGCGTTGCTAAACCATGAATACCTCATTTAATCTCCTCAATAGATGGGACGTAAAATGAGAGTCATTATCTAAGACGACCGTCGATGGCACCCTGTGAAGATGTGACATCCTCTATATGTAGAGGCATATGAAGATAAATACTGATCCCTGCTCTTGAATGGGTAGGAAGTGAGCCGACTTGGTGAGTTGGTCAATGATCACCTAAATAGAGTCATAGCCCCCGAATATATGTGGAAACCCCATCACAATGTCCATCGTGCTACATCCAATTTCCACTATGTTACCTCGAGTGGCTGGTCCATGCCTTCTAGAACCTGATTCTCGACCTTCACATGTTGACAAGTGAGGCATTGTGAAACTAACTCTATCACTTCATTCTTCATCCCTTGACGCTAGAACTGATGTTAGAAGTCCTCATACATCTTCCCCACTTCAGGGTGTTCCTCCAAAGAGGATGTATGTAAATCCCTCAATAACTCATCCCACAACATTACTGAAACTATAGTTCACCCTATATAAATGATATTGTGCTCCCCACCTATCAAAAAACTATTTGAAAAATGTATTTATGATAACTAATAATGGTAGGAAACATAGTCAACATCCACTAGTTGTTCTTCCATAAGTCGCTGTAAGAGTGGGGGAGTAACAGTTATCGATTGAATGTAAGAAGCTTCACCATCATTAATGAAGGATATCAGTATCATGGAAAACTACTCTGGTTCCTCACTCATCAGATGCCAAATCGGTCCTTTGGATGAGTGCATCCACCGCCATGCTCCCCTTTCCAGAAGTATATATTATCTCAACGTCATAGTCCAGGAGGAAGTCTAGCCATTTCCGATGTCTCAAGTTCATGTACATCTAGGATAATATAAACCCACGACTATTGTGGTAGAAGTAAACTGTAAACCATTCATCAATGATGTAGTGTTTCCGAATCATCAAGGCAAAGACTACTACTGCTAACTCTAGTTCATGAGTCATGTAGTTCTCAACATGTTGTCTCCAATTTCATGAGTCATAGGCCATCACTACTCACTCTTGCATCACGACACAACCTAGTGTCATCCCTGATGCATCGCAATAAACTAAAAACCCAACGACCTGCATCGGTAGTCTCAAGATGGGGGCGCTAATCAGTCTTCTCCATAGCTCCTAGAAACTTGGATGACATTTATTCATCCATGTCATGTTTTTTCCCTTCCATGTCAAATCAGATAAGGGTACTCCAACTCTGTAAAAGTTGGGCATACACCTTCGATAGTAACCAACCAACCCCAAGGATCTCCACACCTCAGTCACACTTCTGGGAGGGACCTAAAAATGTACTGCCTCTATCATCACTAGATCCAATACAAATCTAGCCACTATAATGATGTGTCCTATAAATTGGACTTCCGGAATCCAAAACCAACACTTTGAGATCATTCCATAAATATGGTACTCTTGGAGTGTATCCAAGATTATTTGTAGTTGTGTAGCATTATCCTATGATAACATCGAGTACACTAAGATTTCATCATTGAATACCACAACAAATCAGTCATAGTAAGGCTAGAAGATCATACTCATGAGTCCCATGAACACTTATGGGGAGTTTTTCATGATAAAATGCATCACCAATAACTCATAGCAGCTGTATCGGCAACTAAAGACTTTCTTTAGTACATCATGATCCAGAACCATAAGCTGTTGATAGCCTAATCTGAGGTCTATCTTTGAGAACCACCTCCCTCCCTTCTACTGGTCGATGAGGTTATCGATCCTTGAAGGTGGATACTTTTTCTTCACAATCACTTGGTTCAGGCGCCATATGTCCATGAAAAACCTAAAAACACCATATGAATTCTTGTCAAAATGTATCGGGGTTGCCCATGGGGAAACACTAGGCCTTATAAACCCCTTCTCCTTCATTTGCTCCAGCGGTACCCTCAGCACACGATGCTAAGAGGGAGCCATCCGATATGCTGCTGTGGATATCGATGTCATCCTAGGGATTAGGTCGATGAAAAATTCTACCTCCCTATGTGGATGTATTTGTAGAACATCCTCAGGAAGAAAATACTCATACTCGACCTCCACCATAGGAAATCTAGGACTTCTCTCATCCATGACAATGAGGGTGAGGTTAGCCAAATGGTGAGTGATCGGCTGCACCCTCCTCTGAGAAAGTCTGTCCTATGTAGAAAAGGTTTCCTTCTCACCAGTGAAGGAAACCTTGTCCAATATCCATGGAAACACTGCACTGTATGCCTAAAACAGTCAAACATAGCATGAAATATGGATAACCAATTGATAAACAAGATGATGTTGTATGGCCTTGACACCTCTACTAGGAGATCCTAGATGAATATATCACCTCATAGAGTAATCTCACACTGCCTGAACCAATGTGTAATAATTGAATCCCCTCCCATATGAGTCATTAACCCTAATTATTGAGCCAATTGCTCCATCATAATATATGAGCTCTGAACGAGAGCTGTGATTAGGATGGAGTGACTAGACCATGTGTCTCTAAGAACTGTAGTTATGGTAGAGATTACACAGATCATACCTCAGATCATCTATGGAGGGTAGTGGTCATAAGCCTCTGCTTCATAAAGCTATGATCACCCATGACGTCCTCCTCCTTGAGGATAGGGTGGGCCACCAGTGGGTGGTGGCAGTAATAACTCAAACCATCTCCCACCACCTGCTAGTCGACCAACTCCCATACATCATCTTCCACCCTGTAGACCTTCTATTAAAACCACTGGGTCTACCTCGACATCCGCTCGATCATATTCTAGAAATCATTGCCATTGGTTGATCATTCATGTTCCATGTGTCCCTGCTCACTGCATGAGAAGAAAATATAGGTTCCCGACCGACTCCCTCTTGTCTGGGATCCCCACATTGTTGACCCCAAGTCATGTGGTTGTCCCCTAAAAGACCTGGCCTTCTTGGGCCCTAGTGTCTATTGTTTACTGCTTGCTGAAGACTCTGCCACCTGGGGTCAGCTGGTTTCTCAAATTGTAGGTTCTTGCTCTGCCCAGAATCACTCTACTAGAAGGGATCACACCAGTACCCCCTCTTAAGTAGGGATTCATAGAGACAACATTGATGCCATGTCCTTCTGCCTGAGTCTGTACCCAAAGGATTGATCCTTTTATAAAGGGTCTCGCAACATATCTGTAGATTATCAAGATAGATCAGTGAAATCCACTAAGTAATCAGCAACTATCATGATTACTTCTTATAGGTGATGTTTCTATTGAATTCACATAGAGTTCATGGTCGATGTTAAAAACTCCTCCATGAAAACCCACTCGAAGTATTCCCTAGTGAGGGTCACCTCATCGTGAGTCTGGGTGGTCAAGCTCCATCATCTCCCAATCGAGCCCTATAGAAGACTCATTGCAAAGATCACCATCTGGTTAGGCGATGTTCTCACTGTGTAGAGGACCCACATCACTGCTTATATCCTGTCCTCAGTGATCTCAGGATCTGTCTCTCCCATGAACCATGGATGTCTCTGTCTCAGAAACTCATGCAGGGAACTGAGTATTCCAATGTCCTCTATTAAAACTGCCGACAATATATGTTAACCATCGGGTGGTGGTTGCACTGGGGAACCACCATGTGGGTCCATATCTAGAACTAGTCCCAGAATGGATGCCTCATTGCTAGGTGGGCTATCCTCAAGACCTCGTATTAGGATCCTGACTGGTCGTCTATGTGGAGGCATCCTAAGATAGATCAAAATGTGCCACTGTCAAAAATATATACCTGGTGAGGTAACTATTATTCAAAATAACATAACAAGATATTTATGCAACCAGTATTTTCATGTATAGATCCAAAAAGGCGAATTCATGATCCTGGTGTATTGATATGTCGGTCTCCGAACCAACATTAGACTCCCTAAATCTGAAATTTGAACACGAAACAATTAACATTATTTCCTAAAAAACACAGATTTCTGGTCTTTGTGGTAGGAACGACCACCCTATGATTCCACTTTCTCATGACCCATCCCCTTGACCCATGTCACAACTACCCTAAGCCTTAATCCCATAGGATCAAGGATGGCGACTAGCACCAAAGGCGTCAACCTACATGTGAGAGGCATTTTCTAGAGTACCTGTATGCAAACACATGCCCATACATGTACCACACACCAAAAAGGAAACTAGTATCACATTAATATAGTTGATTACAAGTAAAACTAAAACAGGTGGATTAAAATACAAACCCAACAAATGAACTGAAAATATCAAAGTACAAAAAGGAAACTCTGATGGCCACCTATGAAAAACATCAACTATACGTAAGAGTAGTGTAGCTAATATAAGAAAAACTAGAACATCCTGTCCACGTGATCCGACTAGGTCCCACCTTTCCCTAGGATACCATGTCCACCATTGTAGCGTCTATCGGTATCATCTCCGTATGCACCTTTGGGTGCCGATACACCAGATTCTTTGTTGAGACGTCGATTGTCTGCACAAGACACGACTCGTGTGGGAAATTCCCGTGTAGGGATGTCTAACAATGTACTCAAAAAAGACCCCTAAACCAAATGGAAATACCACAAATAAATCCTCAAAGTAATTCATGAAACACAAGACAACTCACATAAGGTAAACTTTTAGGGTAGTGATAGAAGAATCATTAGTCACATCATTGAACATCCCAACTACTAGAGAACTCCACCTCTATAGAGGATAGTGGGCATGCCAAGTCATGTAAAAGTGATTTTGATTAACCATAGAATGCTTATGTACACCTCCTCAACGCATAATGTGGGCCTATAGAGTAACACAGAAGTTCCTCCGACTAATTAGGGCCAATTGTGGTATTCCTCCTTAGCGAGTACCGTAAGCATGAAAATTCACATAAATGTGCTTCCCACCTTGGGCCTTCAATTTCAAACATATGTGCTTCCCATTGTGCTATAGTGGAGTCTCATAGAGTCAATAGCCAGCAGCCTTCTAGTCTCATCACCCTCGAGGTTCTGTTTTTAGCACACCTAGGAGGACCACTCCGTAAGCCATTCATTGCAGATCAACTTCTATGAAAGCCTCCTCAAGGAATTCCAAAAGATCCACCTCATTGAGAAGGTCCCAATGCCGTAAAAATATCATCAATCAGGAATATTATTTGGAAGATACATGAATTTTAGTAAATATGGAGGTGGTTTTGTCTACACCTTGTATGACCCGACCAACCTTACTTAGGGGTCCCTCATACCCTGGTTAAAAATTAGATCGAATCGACCCAAATAATTTTATGTGTGGGACTGTCCAGTCTGGGCAGGCCCAATGGGCCTTACTACAACCAGCCCAGTTTGGGTGACAATCCAGACTACCGGATCGCCCGGCGACCCGGTATAGTCCGACCCAGCCTGAAGGTCATGGGTCCTGTCGGATGGCATGGGTTCGACCAACCAGCGTGGGCCTGACCCATCGATGTGGTTCTGAACCACTTTTTGTGTGTGTGACCTGCTATCACAATGCTCGACCAGCGTATTATGGTCTTGTTGTGTGCTGCATTGTTGAGATGTGGTCGGCTGCCACGTCCGGCCCCAGCTGGACCCACATCCGTTCTATTCCATCCATCGGCGGTTGAGTGACCATGGCTCACCAAACAACCTGGACAGACCGAATGTGGGCCATCCCTCCACGTGGTGTCAGGAGGGCGCTCTGTCCCCCCAATGCCGCTGTAGCTAGTTGGTCGCAGCCACCTACTACTGTGGAGCACCAACAAGAGCGCTTCCCCCTCTGCACATGGCCATTGCTACCACGATCCACCAACGCTGGTACCTACGTGCTGGAAGATGTTCATCAAGCCACCAGAGGTGCTCCGGTGGACCATTCTTCACACCGCATATGCCTACGCTGTCCTAGGAATGTTCTCTTCAATGCAAAGGACTAAAAATCCTCTTGTCACCTATTTGAGGGTGCAACCACAAATAATGCAAAAAACGAAGCTTCATGGTATCTAGTTTTTCCGACCAGTACCCTCTACATTAGAGGTTAAAAATCCGGGGAGGTCTGGGGATTTCAGTTCAATTAACAAACATTAATTACAATCCTGTTAAAGAAAATCCCAAAAATGTTTATCCACATACCTAAATGCACAATTCATAGATAAACCATTTCATGGGTTGATCCACATTCATTGTTTCCATAATAGAGTTGGGAATAAATTTAAAATAAAATAACCCCTACATCTGACATTTTTTGCTGCAAAGTTACATCCTCAAGGTTTCAAGATGTCGATTACTTTTGTTGCTTTAGAATTTATTCTTTGTGTTCTGTCAAAGAAGTTTGAATTTGTTAGCATTTTTTATTCGTCATTGGAGATTTTGTTAGTTGGAGAATTATGAAAGGCGATGTTGTGGGTTCCCTAAAATGATTAATGGTTTTTTTGGGAACATTGGTGCAGAAAAGTTTTTTTCCAAGGTTGTCACTCATAGGAGGAAGTAAATTTAAACAACATCATGAAGGTATCATTAAATTAAAATAAAAGAGAATAAAAACAGTACATGAAAGGATGGGGGGATTTTTATCATTTATAAAACTAGAAGAATTTTTCTGGAAGAAGATTATATTTTTTGTTTCAAAATTTGAAATGAAATTAGATTAAAAAGATGCAGCTAGAAGATGTTTATGTTGGAAATATTTTCAAAGGTGTAATCTATCTCACACAACCTATTTACTAAATTATTTATAATTATAATCTAAATTAAAAACTAAATTATAATCCACTAACCTTTTAACCCCTGAACCCTATGGGAATTAACTTTACCTAAAAGATGAATTGAATTGAACCCTAATCTATATTCGAAACATGCAATCGCAAAACCCAGTTTTGATTGATTTTATAAAGACAGCTTATGGTCAGTTGTAAATTAGGGAACATATATATTCTGGAAAAACAGGATGAATTGTGTTTAGGGATTATATTTTTACTCTATATATTTATCCAATGTGGCCTTGTATTAACAATTACGATCGCACTCTCACAATTCACACAATACTCGACCTCATGTGTTTTTGTGTTAATTTTCAATATTTTTCTAATTATCTTCTAATTTAAAAACTCAATTAATGGATCATATTATGTGAATTAAAGTAGCTCAATGACTCAAAATAATTAAATAAATATGGTAGAAGATAGATCGATCCCTAAGAAAACTACTCTTCCATAGGCAGTGTGGTCCTCTTGGAGACGTTTGTCATGTGCAAAGGATTGAAAGGGTATAATACTATCTCGTCTCAACTCATGATTCCATACCAATTAGAAATGATTAAGAGAAGAATAAATATGAACACAAAATAGGAAAAAAGAAGAAATTAAAGAAGAACTAAGGAGTTTATTACATAAACAAAAGTATTACAACACGTAAAAGAATAAGAAGAAGTCTTCGTCGAATGGATCCTTCCTTCAAGAGCTACCCTTAATGAAATGGTTGGATAATTGTAGTGGATCCACCTCTCCTCAGACCTAAACTTCAAAATGCACGTCCTAGCCATTTAAAATGAGATATATACATATTTATAGAGTGGAGGGGAAGCTAGGTTAAATGTGGTTTCATGTGTGAATGAGGAGATTCGGCAAATTTTTCTAATCCCACTTGCACCACCTTCAAGACTACAAAAATGATTGAATTAGTTATGCTTCCAGAAGGATAATATTGGAAATATATGTCTATAGATTCAACCTAAATATTTGGGCTCAAATATGGACAAAACACTAATGTGATTACTAATATCGCATGTCTAGACAACCATTGGCTTAATGTACCATTTACTCCATCCCAATGCACACTATAGCTCTAGCGCCCTGAATAAAATTTGAAGAAAATTAAATGAGGTACAATGCAGTAAATTTTATGTTTAAAAATTTCATATTAAAATATTTATATTTGAAATAATACAGTGCAATTTAAAATGGTAAAAAAAGAATTTTGACAATATTTTCAAATGAATTATCTAATCCCAAATATTTTATAAATAAACATATTTTACATAATGTGAGTGAATTATATCTTTTATTATCAATAAATGATTCCATAAAAATTTATTTTATCAAATCCTCCACACTTACCCATTTGCACTCCTATGAAAAACCTCGTATAATGAATTCGAAAAAATTGTGACAATATATGCATATTAAAATTTCTTAATCCACATTGAAAATATAAGCAAAGTAAGAATCCCATAAAATTTCAGTATCAATAATTTTTAACGCAATTGTCTCATAAATTGTGTCAAAACAAAATCCTGTGAGATTTATAACACTAATCATAGAAAAAATATTCATTGGTCTACCACACCACTAATTCATCACATGTGTTTTTTCCAACCATTCCAAGATCATAAATACAACCTTTATTCAGTATATCTAGGATAAGTAATAATTTTATCTTCTTTCCTAATTCTATTCCACCAAACCTATTCAACATCCTTTGCAATCAAAAAACAAAACCCACTCATTTATGCTTTCCCAGAAGTCAAACCATGATCTCTCAAACTAAATATCCCTACCTTTTGTAAATTTATTCACTCCCCTCTTTATTGATTGATTTTTTTTTCATTTTTTTATTTATGATTTTTGAATTTTTTTAATTTTTTAAGAGGGTGTATAATAGCCCGATATTATGTGCACATGCATAGGTCAATCAGGTACTGTGATGAAAATGTTTGGAAGGGAATTTTTTTAGAATGTCCATGTTATATGCAGAAAAGAATTACTTACCCTGAATATACATTCAATTGGGTAAGAGAAACTCACAAGTCAGTATTATGTGAAACATTGTGTGGAGAAATCAGTGACACAATTTACCATGATCAAATATCAAGAATAATCATGTAAAAATATAAAAGGTTTTATAATGACACCACAATTCATATAATCGACGACAAAAGTTTTTATAAAAGTAAACCATTGATGGTGAAATATTACACATGATTATATTTATAACTATTAATTTTGAAAAAATGAATTTTCCATAAGTTCTAATTGAGAATATTACATGATATAGTTGTTTTTTTATTGTTTTTTTTAATTTTAAGAAAAAACATAATAGAAAATTCACATAAACCACACATTTGAAAATCCTAAATATCTACCCCAAAATGTTGTCCCCTCCCCAACACTTAAAATATTTCATTGTCCTCAATGTGAACCTATGAGATTATATATTTACATGAAATGTATAATTTTAATTAGGAAAAAGGATATAAAAGTGAAAGGGTTAAGAAAGGACTGATATTCTCAAGTGATGATGAGGTCACACAGTGTGATTAAATACACTGCATTAGTTAGAAGACCCTCA
The DNA here is from genome assembly GCA_963277665.1 of Viscum album. Classification (NCBI taxonomy): domain Eukaryota; kingdom Viridiplantae; phylum Streptophyta; class Magnoliopsida; order Santalales; family Viscaceae; genus Viscum; species Viscum album. Next base: position 52,036,711 of record OY728140.1, on the reverse strand, counting down.
ATGTATTTCTTTAAATTTTGCTCGTTGACTGCAATGCCAGTTCTAGTGTCCTCTTGAGTGATTTCCGCTCTGTCATATGTTAAAACATCAGTCACAACATAAGGACCTAACCACCAAGAATGAAAATTACCTGGCATCTGGTTCAGTCATGAACTATAGATGAAAAATTTCTATCCAACAAGAAATTCTCTTTTTCGGATCATTTTTTCATGAGATGCTTTTGATCATTCCTTGTAGATCCTTGAGTTATCATATGATGACAATAGAATCTCCTCATGATCTTGAATTTTAATCTTCCTTTAGAGTCCAGCATGTGCCAAATCCTTGTTGGATTTCATTATAGCCCAATAAGCCTGATGCTCAACTTCCATAGGGAGATGGCATGCTTTTCCAAAAACAATCTGAAATGGGGACATAATAATACTATTATTGTATGTTGTCTTATATAACCATATAAAATCATCCATGAAATTTCTCCAATCCTTCCTCTTCAGCTTCACAGTTTTCTCCAAAATTTGTATCAACTCATGATTTGAAACCTCAGCCTAGACATTTTTTTGGGGGTGGTATGGTGATGATATTTTTTGTGTCACCCCATACATCTGAAGGGGGGAATCCAAATTCTGATTGTAGAATTATGTCCCTCGGTCACTGATGATGGCCTTTGGTTCTTCAAATATAAAAAATTCTATGTATTGACAATGTCCACTATAACATGATAATCATCAGTCTTGGGAGCCATAATCTCCTCCCATTTACTCACATAATCCACAATAACCAAAATATACAAAAACCCAATGGAACTGGGAAAATGACCCAACAAATCAATTCTCTATACATCAAAAATCTCACAGAATAATATGGGTTGTTGGGGCATCTCGTGTCTCCTAGAAATATTACTAGTGTGTTGTCAATGTGAGAACAACTTACAAAACACATTAGTATTACCAAATAAACTAGGCCAATACAATTTCGAGTGAAAAACATTCCATTCTACCCATTGGGGTCCAAAGTGTCTACCAGCAGCATGTGTATGAATGAATTGCAGAACAGACTCAAACTCATGATCAGGAACAAACCTCTTAATAACATGGGGAATACACATATTCCATAAGTAAGGATCATCCCACATATAATACTCACTCAATATTAAATTTTTGACTTTATGATTCATTAAATTTGTAGGGATTTTGGATGAAACAAGGTAGTTCACTAAATCAACATACCAAGGATGCATACATGAGATGGAATAATGATGCTCATCCGAGAAAGTGTCCTGAAGTGGTACCTGGTCTAAGGTGTCAGGATATAGTGTGTGTAATCCTACTCATGTGGTCCACCAACATGTTTTCAGACCCCTTCTTGTCCTTTATTTCAATATCGATTTCGTGAAGAAGGATCATCCATCATATATGTCATGTCTTTGTATCTGGATTCTTCAAAAGGTACCTCAGAGCTGCATGGTCAGAAAAAAAAAACTACATTAGAGCCCAAAAAATATGAATTGAATTTATCTAAAACAAATATGATGGTAAGAAAATCATTTTCCATGGTATTGTAGTTTGATTGGGTTGAATCAAATGTCCTTGAAGCAAAGGAATTAACATGTGAACGTCCTCCCGCCTCTGTGATCTGAAAGCTCAAACCAAAAAGTTGGATGTGTCACACATTAGCTCAAAAGGAATGTCCCATTTTGGGGGTTGTATGAATGGTGGAGTGGTTAGACACTTCTTTATCTCATCAAAGGATATCATGTAAGAATCATCAAACACAGAATCAAAATCCTTTTGAAGTAATCATGACATGGGAAGAGCAATCGTACTAAAATATTTGATGAAGCACCAATAAAATAATACATTCCCTAGAAAATATCTAACATCATGAACATATGAAGGATAGGGTAGGGATGAAATAATATCTTCAATAGATCAATAAACCTATATACCATGTTTTGACACCACCTGACCTAATACAATTCCATGCCCTACCATGAAAAGTCACTTTTCAATGTTCATGACCCGATTCATCTAAATAAAATTATTTAACACCTTTCCCAAACTACTTATACATTCATCAAATTAGGATCCCTACACTGTAAAATAATCTTAGAATACCTCTCTGCAGGTCTCAATAAAATCAGAAAAATACACACCATAAATCTCTGGAAGGTACCTATGGAGTTGAAAAGTCCAAATGACATCCTCCGGTATGAAAACATACCAAATGCACAAGTTAATGATATCTTATACTGATATTATGGAGCAATTGGAACCTAAAAATATCCAAAAAATCCATCCAATAAACAATAGTGTGTTTCCCCAACTAGTCTCTCAAGAATCTATTCAATAAATGGAAGAGGAAATGGTCCTTGTGAGTAGACAGGTTTAATTTCTTATAATCAATATACACACACCAACTATTTTTTAACATCATTGGAACTAAATCATCTTCCTCATTTTTAACAACAGTAACACTAATTTTCTTAGAAAAAACCTAAATAGGACTCACCCATTAAGAATCTGAAATGGTAAATAATGTACCTACATCGATAAATTTTTCAACTTCTTTTTTTATAACTTACATATGTGTTGGATTTAGTCTCCTTTGTGTCTGCCTAACCGGTTTAGCCTCATCCTCCATAATAATATTATGCATGCAAATGGAGGGGCTAAAAACTGATATGTCAGCCAAGGTCCACCCGATTTTCGTAATGTTATCCCTCAAATGATTTAATTTTTTTCTTCATGTTCAAAAGTGAGATTGTTAGAAATGATGACAGATAATTTCTCACCACTCAACAAGTATGAGTATTTTAGATTTTCTAGAAATGGCGCGAGTTATAGTGTCGGGGGTGGTGTATGGATGGAGAATTTGAAGGAACTGAAATATGTGCATAGTGAAAAAAAGTATCATAATACACATCATCAAAATCAGAGAATAAACCAACAAATCCATCAGTATACTCAACAGCCACACCATAATCAGAGTTCCCATGATCAAAATAAGAATTCGATTCCATTTCAAAATCAAATTTATTAGAGTCTAGTGTATTAGAAATAGGTGTGGAAGTACTCCTAGACATCAAACTAGAACCAATAATAAAAAACTTTCTAAGTATTGGAGAATCAAATTCCATGGGGTTTTTACTTTGTTGTTCAAAATGGGAGATAAAAAATAATAATAGTCCTCTGAGAGGTACTTCATGGAGTACATAACATTAAACATAACAACTTCATCTCTAAACTCCCTATAAATTGAACCCTGATTGAAATTTATGATTGTTTTTGTAGTTTTTAGGAAGGGTCTACCAAAGATAATTTGAGCATGAGAACTTACTTGATCATCCTCGGGGTTTAGCATGTGGAAATATGCTGAAAAGATCATGGATCTTACCTAGACAAGTAAATTCTCAAGGACTCCTGCTGGATATGCTATAGCTCTATTGGCCAACTGCACCACTATAATCATTGCCTTCAACACACCAACCTATAATGAAGATAATGCAGTGAGAGGAATCACATTTATAGAAGATCATTAATCACAAAGTGCATCAAAAAGTGTATCCCCCTCTGTTGCATGATATAGTGAATGTCCCAGGATCCTTGATCATTGTTTGTATTACTAGATTTGGTTTAATGAGTTTTGAAAAATTCATTCCAAGATTGATCCTTTCATTTTTTGAGCCCTCTTCGATTGATACAATGTTCGTTTGAGAATTTTGCATTCCTTGATATTTTATGGATGTCTTCAAGTAGATGGATGTTGATCTCTACATGCTTTAATCTATCCAAATTTTTTCTAATCTCCTCTTCATCCATATTCTTGGGTTTTACAACCCTCTTTGGAAAAATAAGGGGTTTATGTGGAATATCATTAAACTATTTTTTACCTTTATCATTCTCCTTGGGTTTCTCATTAGCTGGTTTTGAATGGGTCTTCCCCGAATTTGAGGTGAATTCCAGTGGACCAATAGGTGCAGATGTGTCGGTTGTTTTCTTCCAACTTCTTAATGTGATGGATCTAACAATCCCTTTGAGATTTCATGTATATTGGGAAGGTAGATTTCCAGAATTCATACATTCCAGTTCATGGAGGGTGGTGGAAATTTTCATCATTTGAGTCTTAAATTCCCTCATCTCCGAACCATGAATCTTTATCTCATTCAGTTAGTTAAGAAAAATTTGCTTCAAAAGATCATAAATGTCAGAATCTACCTTTGATGGGTGATTCTATTATTACCGGATCATTGATTCATGAGCTTCAATACTCTTTTGGGGTTGTTGGAAACTGTACTGGTAAGGTGGAGTCTACTAGATGTTTTATTCAAATGGGGGCCTTTATTGTTGTCCTCAGCCATACCTCATGTTAGATTGATCCTTCCACCCATGTTTATATGTTAGAGAAAAGAAATAAAACTTATTTTGGGGATATGATTTTTATTGTGGCTAATATAGTCTCCAAGAAAACACTACTGTATAATATTTTGTTTCTTGTAGTTGGGGAAAATAGTCAGTTGAGTGGTTTGTTTCAAAGAAATTTCCACATGGCCTCATAGGAGTGGGTTGAGATGTTTTTTTGAGCCAATGATATATACCTCACCATAGTGGTCAATGTTTCTAACATGGTATCAAGAAAATGATTCTCAAGAGAAGATGGACTTACCTGATATACTACCCTGCCATGTGGTGTACCTCAATCTCTATATTGATGGATGATTTGGGCCATCATTTCAATTAATTCATGTGCATCCAATGGTGTCTTGTCAACCATTGCTCCTCTAGCAGATTCATCCACCATGCTCCTATCTATAAGAGTGAGTCCTTTATAGAAGTACAAGATAAATAGTTTCTTAATGATTTGGTGATGTCAACAACTTTCACATAACTTCTAGAATATCTATCAGTACTCATACATCGACTCTCCTTGTTCTTGCTTGATCTGATAGTTTTATTTACGAATGGATGTGGTCCTTGATGATGGGAAACAAATTCTACAAGAAAAAATTATACAAATCGTTACAACATGTTACATCTTCAGGTTGTAAATAATACATCCAGTCTTTTGGAGCTCCATAAGTGTAAATGGGAATGCTCTAAGTTAGATTTGATCTTTGGAAATAATACTAGGTTTTATGGTTGAGAAAACCACATTAAATTCTTTCAAATTTTTATTTGTGTCCTCACCAAATAATCCACGAAAATTTGGATGAAGATAAATTAACCCAAATTTCAATTTAAAGTCCAATTTGATATTTGGGTATGCAATTCAATTTGTTTAATATTTAATGTCTGGTGAATACATCTCTCGAATATTTCTATTATATTCATTTCCATTATTTTCACCCATTGGTTATTGTTTTATGGTTGAATTTTAATTGCATCGAATTTCCATGTTTTGAGGGTGGAGAAATTCTCTAACTATTTAAATGTTGAAACTTCCCTTAGACTGAGAATGTCTTATTCGATCCATAAGGCTATGTTCAATATCAGGGTCATGATATAAGAAATATTTGGGATTAGTTCATGTCATAAATCAATGAAAGAAAAAAAATAAATGAAGAAATTTGGACCATAATAAAGAGAAATGAAGTTTGAATTGGTTTGATAATAATAAATGGAGAGAGTAAGAGAAGAGAAAAAACATGAGAAAGGGGAATGAAGAAAGAAATATGGGATGAAAAGAATTAAATGGAAAAAATAATAAATTCCTCTAATTGGATTAATAAATTACATGCCTCCCCAGTAATAGAACTTATTTGAAAGGTGTTTTTATGGGCACCCTCAAATGATTAATGGTTTTTTGGGGAACATTGGTGTAGTAGAGTGGCTGACCAAGGTCATCTCTTAATGTAGGAAGTAAATTAAAACAACATCTTAATGGTATTATAAAAACAAAAAATAAGAAAATAAAAACACTAATTGAAATGATGGGGGTTTTGTATCTTTTATCAAACTAGAAGATGTTTTCTGGAAGAAGATTTCAATTTTTTAAAAATTTTGAAATGAAATTCGATTAAAAAGACACAACAAGAAGTTGTTTTTTTAAAAGACATTAAAAGGAGTAATTGATCTAAATCTACCTCTTTAATAAATTATTATTCAATATCATATAATTTAACATCCACTTATTTATGATTCCTTAACATGTTAACCCTTGAACCCTATGAGAATTAACTTTACCTCAAAGATGAAGTTAATTAAGCCCTAGGTTATCTTCAAAACATGCAATCAAAACAAAATACTTTGATTGATTTTCTTAGGATAACTTATGATCAGTGGTAAATTAGGGCACATATCCATTTTGGAAAACAAAGATGAATTTTGTTTAGGTATTATATTTGAACTCTACATATTTATATAGTGTGGACTTGTATTACCGATTAAGATCACACTCTTACAATTCACACAGTACTCTCCCTCGCGTGTTTTTGTGTTAATTTTTCAATTAATTTCATTGTTTCTTCTAATTTAAGAAAAAAATTAATATATAATATTATGTTAATTATATTAGCACAATGATTTAAAATAATAAAATAAAGAGGGTATAAGATATATCGATCACTAAGAAAACAACTCTTCAATGGGCTATGTGGTCATCGAGGAGACGTTTTTCATGAGAAAAAGATTGAGCAAGGTAAAATCCAATATCATCTCAACTCTTCATTATAGATCAATTAGGAAGATTAAGAGAAGGATAAATTTGAATAGAAGGGAGGAAAAAAGAACAAATTAAAGAATACCAGGGGATTTTATTACACAAACAAAAGTATTACAAAACAAAGAAGAAAAAGAACAAGAAGAAGAAGGCTTCATCGAAAGGATCATTTCATCAAGAGATACCCTTAATGAAATGGTTGGATAATTTGAGTGGATACACTTATTCTCTTCCCTAAAAATCCCAATTAACGTCATAGCCCTTCCAAATGAGAAAAACACATATTTATTGAGTGGAAGAAAGGCTAGGTTAAAGGTGGTTTCAACTGTGAATGTGGAGACTATGGAAAATTTTTTAATCCCACTTGCACCACCATCCAGACCACTAAAACTCATGAATTATCTGTCCTTCATAAAAAATAATATGTGAAAAATTGGGTTTTTAATCCCTGATCAAAATTTGGGCTCAATCCATGCAAGGATGTAGAATATATGTCCCAAACACTAAAGTGATGTCCAATCCTATGTTTCCATCCCACCATTGACTTAATGTCCCATTTAGACCATCCCAATGCACTATTTAGCTCTATTGTCCTGAATAAAAGTTGTAGAATTGTACATGAGGAACAATTTCTCAAACTTTTATGTTCAAATAAGTAATATGAAAATATTTATGTATGAAATACTACAGTGATGGTTAAAACGGTAAAACAGAAATTTTCACCATATTTTCTAATGAATGATGTAATCCCAAATATTTTATAAATAAACATATTTAACACAATGTGAGGGAATTATATCATTTATTATAAAAAAATATTAATTAGAAATTTGTTTTATCAGCTCCCCCATAATTAATTTTTTCCACTCCTGGGAAAAACCTCATATCACGTATTGGAAAAAATTGTGACAAGATATGCGTATTCCAATTTGTCAATCCATAGTGAAAATATAAGAAAATTAGGAATCCCATCAAGATTCAATATCACTAAATTTTAAATAAATTTTCTCAAAAATCATGTCAAAACAAAATCTAGTGAGAGTAATAACAATAATCATAGCTAAACAAGTCCTGGGACTACCATGCCACTAATTCTCCAAGTGTGTGTGTGCCAACCATTCCATGGTCATAAATCCATCCATTATTAATTATATCTAGGTTAATTAAATCATTTCTTCTTACCTGATTCTATTCCACCAAACCTCTTCAACATCCTTTACAATAAATTTCAAAAACCCACTCAATTAAGAATTCCCAGAATTCAAACCATGAGCTCTAAACCTAAATATCCCTACATGATGTACATTTCTTCACTCCCCTCTTTATTAATTTTTTTTATTTTTTTTTTGAGTTTTTGATTATTTTTGATTATTTTTGAGGGTTTACAACATTGGGATATTAGGTCCAAATGCAGAGGCCAATCTTTTATAGTGATGGAAACAATCATAAGTGAAACAAACATATCGAAAGACCATGTTATAAGCTGAAAGGAATTACTTAAACTGAATATACATTCCATTAGGTATGAGGAACTCACAAGTTATGATTGTGTGAAAAAATGTGTGTAGAAATCAATGGAATTATTTACCATGAAAAAATATCAAAAATAATTATGTCAAAATATATATGGTTTTATTGTGACACAACCATTCATATCATTGATGGAAACAATTTTTCTAAAAGTAAACCCTTGATGATGAAATCTCACTCATGATTTTATTTCTCCCAATGAATTGTGAAAACATGAATTTTCCCAATGTTCCCCATGATAATTTTACATTATATATTTGTTTTTTATTGATTTTATATGTTTTTTGTTTTTTTTGAATTTGAAGAAAAAAATTAATAGAAAATACACATAAAACACAGAAATGAAAATCCTAAATATCTACCCCAAAATGTTGTCCCCTCCCCCATAAATAAAATATTGCATTGTCCTCAATGTGAACCTGTATTATGATATATTCCTCTGAAATGAATTATTTTAATTTGGACAATGGATATAAAAGTGAATGGGTTAGTAATAGTCGAATATTCTCAAGTGATAATGGGGTAATGTAGTGTGATAAAATCCAATGCATCAGTTGGAAGTCTCTCAATGTATTTCTTCAAATGTTTCCCATTGACTGTAAATCTCCTTATAGTTTCCTCATGGGTTATTTCCACTGTGCCATAAGGTAAAACATTAGTCACAACCTATGGACTTAACCACCTAGAACACAACTTATAAGGAATCTGCTTTAGCTGTGAACTATAGACCAATAATTTCTCTCCAACATAAAATTCTCTTTTCTGGATCATTTTGTATTGTTCTACATTTAATCATTCCTTTTATATAGTTTAGTTCTCAAATGAAGAAAACTGAATCACCTCATACTCTTGAATTTTTAGATTCCTTTAGATTTCAACTTGTTCCAAATCCAAGTTTCATTTCTTTATAGGCCAATAAGCCTGATTTTCAACTTCCATGGGGAAATGGCATGTGTTCCCACAAAAAATCCAAAATGGGGACATAGCGATGAGAGTTTTTAATTTTGTCCTATATTCCCCTAGAACATCATTCATGTTAATTCTCTATTCCTTCTTATTTGGCTACACAGTTTTCTCCAAAATTTGTTTCAACTCACGATTTGAATCTTCATTATGTCCATTTGTTTGGGGGTGCTATGGTGTAGATGTTTTGTGCGTAACCCCATACATTAGATGGAGGGAAGCAAAAATCTAGTTATAGAAGTGTGTCCCTTGGCCACTGATGATGGCCTTCAGTACTCTAATCCTCTAAAAAATTTGTGTCTTGACAAATTCCACTACAACATGAGGATTATCCTCCACCCATTTACTCCAATAATCCATCGAAAGGAAAATATACAAAAAACAAAAGGAACATGGAAAAGGACCCCTAAAATAAATGCCCCATACATCAAATATCTCATAGAATAATATGGGTTGTTGGGGAATCTCATGTCTCCTAGAAATATTTCTACTATGATGGAAATGTGTGGATGACTTACAAAACACCTGAATATTGTGGAATAAATTTGGCCAATATAATCCAGAGTCCAAAACATCCTAGCTGTCCATTAGGGTCGAAAGTGTCCACAATAAGCATGTGAATTACAGAATAGTAGAACAGACTTAAAATCATGATCAGGAACACACCTCCTAATAACATGGTAACTACACATGTTCCATAAGTAGGGATCATCCCACACATAATACCGAGAATCAATTTTTAATTTTTGGACATGATGGTTCTTTAAATTTGTTGGGATTTCGGATTTAACAAGGTAGTTCACTAAATCATCATACCAAGGATGCATATCTGAGATGGAATATATATGATCATTAGGGAAAGTTTCTCGAAGTTTTACCTTATCCTAGGTGTCAGCATATATTGTGTGAGTAATCCAACTCATGTGGTCCGTCACCAGGTTTCCGAATCCCTTCTTTTCCTTTATTTCAATATCAAATTCTAGAAGAAGTATCTTCCATCAGATAAGTCTTGGATTTGTGTATGGATTCTTCAAAAGGAACCTCAGAGTGGCATGGTCAAGAAAAAACAACTACTTTAGAGCCCAATAAATAAGAACAAAATTTATGTAATGAAAATATGATGGCAATAAACTCTTTTTCCATGGTTGTCTAGTTTGATTGGTTTGAATCCAATGTCCTCGAAGTATAGGATACCACATGTGAACATCCCACCACCCTCTAAGAAAAGATATATCCAACCGCATAGATGGATTAATCCCACATAATCTCAAAAGGAATGTCCCATTGTGGGGGTTTTATGATCATTGGATTGGTCAGACACTTCTTTATCCTATTAAAGGAAGTCCTGCAAGAATCATCAAACACAAAATCAGAATCCTTTTGAAGAAATCATTACATTGGAAGAGCAATCTTACTAAAAGCTTTGATGAAGCACCAATAAACACTTGCATGCCATAGAAATGATATAACATCCCACACACATGATGGATAGGGTAGGGAAGAAATAATATCTTACTTGGATCTATCAACCTATATCCTGTGTTTTGAAACTACAAGCCCTAAGACAATGCCATTATCTACCTTGAAGTATCACTTTTCAAATTTCAAGACCAGATTCTTCTCAATACAAAAATTCAACAACGTTCCCAATCAACTAAGTCATTCATCGAATGAGGATCCATACCCTATAAATTCATCCATAAATACCTCCATTCAGGTCTTAATAAAATTAGAAAAAATACTCACCATGCATCTTGGAAGCTACCTTAGGCATTGAAAATTCAAATTACCATCCTCCTGTAGTAAACTGTACCAAAAGGACAACTGAATGTTGTGTTCTCCTAATCCTTTAGAGCAATAGGAACATGAAAATATTCAAAAAATACATCCAAGAAACAATATTATGTATTCCCATCTAGGCTCTCAAGCATCTGATCAATAAATGGAAGGGGGAAATTCTCCTTGCGAGGGGACTGATTTATTTTCTTATAATCAATAAACAGACCCCTACTATTTTGGACACACATTGGAACTAACTCTTCTTTCTCATTTTTACAACTGTTACACCACATTCATAGGAACAACCTTAATAGGACTCACCCATTGGAAATCTAAAATGAGAAAGATTATACCTCCCTTGATAAATTTCTCAACTTCTTTTTTTCGACTTTCAGAAGAGATGGATTCAGTCTTCTATGTGGCTACCTAAATGGTTTATCCCAATCCTCCAAAATAATCCTATGCATGTAAATGGAGGGGCTAATACATGATTTGTCAAACAAGGTCCTCCTAATTTTTTTAATGTTCTCCCACAAAATATTTAAATGTTTTTCATCATTTTCAAAAGGGATATTGTTAGGAAGGATAACTTGTAATTTCTCACCACTCAACAAGTATGAGTATATGAGATTTGGTGGCAACAGATTGAGTTCCAGTGTAGGGGTGGTGTATGGATGGAGAAATTGGAGGAACAGAAATATCTACGCAATGAACATTAGTATCAGAATACACATCATCAAAATCAGAGAATAAAGAATCAAATCTATCAGCATACTCAACAACCATTTCATAATAAGAGTTCGAATGATCAAAATCATAATATGATTCCATTTCAAAACCAAATATAAGAGTGTATTGTGAATTATAAATCAGTCTGGAAGTGCTTGTAGACATCAAAATAGAAGCAATACTCATAATCTCACTAAGCATTGGACAATTAAATTATATGGGGTTTTTACTTTGTGGTTCAAAATGGGAGATAAAAAAAGTAGAATGGTCCTCTGACAGGCACATCATGGAGTCCATATAATTAAATATTCCATCTTCAACTACAAACGCCATGGAATGTGTATCCTTGTTTACATTTTTTATATTTTTTGCAGTTTTAAGGAAGGGTCTACCTATGATAATGTGAGCATGAGAACCTACATGATGGTCCTCCATGATAAGCAAGTATAAATCTGTTGGAAAGATCATGTCTCTTACCTGGACAAGTACATCCTCATGACTCTCACTGGATATGTTGTAGATCTATTTTCCAACTGCACCACTACTCTTGTCAGCTTCCACTCACCAACCTATAATGAAGAGAATATAGTGTGACGTATCACATTTATCTATTCTCCAAAATCACAAAGCTCATCAGAGAAGTGTAAATCCCCTATGGTGCATGGTATAGTGAATGTCCCTAGATCCATGCACTTTATCAGCATTTCTAAAGTTGGTGTAATGATTTCTGAGAAATTCCTACCAAGATTCATTCTTTCATTTCCCTTGATCCCTCTTATATTTGTGCAGGTTTATTTTATAATTTTTCATACCTTGGGATTTTCATGGTGGCTTCAAGTAGAGGGATGTTTATCTCTACACAATAGAATGTATAAAAAACTTGTTATTTATTTGCCTCGTCAGCCATAGTCTTGGTTCATCTGACCCTGTTTGGAATGTGATGGGGTTTAGGGGGAACATCATTAATCATTTTGTTAACTTTATCTTTCTCCTTGGGTTTCTCATCATCCGGTTTTGAATGGATCATTTCCAGAGTTGAGGACAATATCAGTGGAATGATTGGTGCAAATGTATTCATTGTTTTCTTCCCACTTATCTAAGTGATGGAACAAACATATCCTTTGGGATTTGGAGTATGTTGGGATGGAAAATTTCTAGAATTAGTACTTACCTATTCAGGGAGGGCAGTGGCAATCATGCCCATTTGAGTCTTCAATTCCCTCATCTATAATACATGACTCTTTAGCTCATTCTGTTAATTAAGAACAATTTGCATCAAAAGATCATTAGTGTTAGAATCTTCCTTTTGTGGGGGATTCCCTTGTTTCTGGTTTGTTAATTAATGGGATTCAAATATCCTTTGGGGATGTTGGAAACCCTACTGGTAAGTCAGAGGCTGTTGGATGTTTTGTTGGAAAGGGGGCCTTTGTTGTTTTCTAGAACCATATCTCATGCCAGATTGACCCTTCCAACCTTGGTTCTATGTGGTGGAAAAGGAATCAATATTCTTTTGGGGATATGTTAGTTGTTACTACTTATATTTTATCCTATGAAACACTTTAGCATGATCTTCTGTTTCTTGTAGTTGGGGGAAACAGTTAGTTGGGTGGTCTATTTCCGAGAAAATACCACATGGCCTCATAAGAGTGGGTTGCAATGTTTTTGAGAAAAAGAAATCTGTCTCACCATAGTTTTCAATTTTTTAAACATGGAATCAATCAAAATAATATCAAGAGAAGGACTTAACTGATGTACTCCCCTGAAATGTGGTGTACCTCGATTGCTAAATTGTTGGGTTTTTTGGGCCATCTTGTCAATTAATTCACATTAATCCAATGGGGTCTTGTCCACAAATGCTCCTCCAAATGCTCTATTCACCATGCCTCCCTTCATAGGTGTGAGTCTTTCATATAAGTACTAGATAAGTAGTGTCTCATTTGATTCAGTGATGTTGATAGCTTACACATAACTTCTTGAATCTCTCCCTGTACTCATACATTTACTCTCCTTATGCATGCATGGTCCTAGGGATCTTTTTTTTGAATGGATATGGTCATTGTTGCTGGAAAAAAGCTCTGGAAGAAAATAGGTTTCAAATCATTCCAACATGTTGCATCTTCAGGTTGTAAATAATACATCAAGTCTTTTGCAGCCCCATCAAGTGAAAATGGGAATGATCTTAGTTTGATTTGATATTCAAAAACATTTATTGGTTTTATGGTTGAAAACCCACCTTAATTTTGTTTAATTTTTTATTTTTATCCTCACTAGATAATCTATGAAACATTGAAAGAATGTGAATAAATGCATATTTCAATTCAAATCATGATTCGGGATTTGGGAATGCAATGAAATTTTGATGATAGTTAATTTCTAGTGCAGCCAACTCTCGAATAGTTATATTAAGTTTATTTCCACTATTTTCATATATTGGTTCTCGTTTTATGGTAGAATTTTAATTTCTTCCAATTTAAATTTTTGGAGAGTGTAGAATTCTCTAAATAGTTGAATGTTGAATCTTCTCGTAGACTGAGAATGTCTGATTCAAGCCCTGAGGATGTGTTCAATATTAGGGTCAAGATATAAGAGATCTTAGGGATTAGTTTCTGTCATAAATCAATGAAAGATAAAAAAATAAATGAAGAATATTGGACCATAATAAAAAGAAAAAATGTTTTGGTTGGCCTGATAATAATAAAAGGAGTGTGTAAGAGAAGAGAAAAAACTGAGAAAGGGGAAAGAAGATAGAAACAAGAGAAGAAAATAATTGAATGAAAAAAAAATACCTCGAATTGGTTGAATAAATCACTTGTCTCTCCAGAAACGAAACCAATTTGAATGGCACACTCAAGGGTTCACTCAAATTACTAATGGCCTTTTGGGGTACTTGGGTGCTGCAGAGTGGCTGAACAAGGTCGTCTCTCAAAGGAAGAAGTAAATTAAAACAACTTTTTAAAGGTATTATAAAGATAAAACTAAATAGAATAAAAACACTAAATGGAAGGATGAAGGATTTTTTATCCTTTATTATACTAGAATAAGTTTTCTTGAATAATGTTGCATTTTTTTGTGTTCAATTTTGAAATTAAATTCGATTAAAAAGATTAAACAAGAAGATGTTTTTTATGGAAAATATTTTAAAAGGCGTAATCGATCTAACTCTACCGATTCACCCAATTATTTATCATTATAATCTAAATTAATATCTACTTAATAATGATCTCCTAAATTTTTAACCCCCAAACCCTATGTGAATAAGCTTTACCAAACAGATGATGTGAATTAAATCCTAGGCTATCATCGAAACATGCAATTGCAATGACCTATTTTGATTTATTTTCTAAGGATAACTTATGGTTAGTGGTAAAATAGGAAAAATATCCATTCTGGAAAAAGAGGATTAATTTTTTTTATGTATTATATTTGAACTCTAAAAATATATTACGTGTTACCTTTTATTACCATTTAAGATCACACTCTCACAATTCACACAATACATGACCTCAAGTGTTTTTGTGTTAATTGTTCAATTTGTTATATAGTTTTTTTATAATTTAAAAAATCAATTCATGGATCATATTTAGTGAATTAAAGTATCTAAATGAATCAATATAAATAAATTAATATGGAAGAAGATAGAACTATGACTAAAAAACTACTCTACAATGGGTAGTGTGGTCATCATGGAGACGTTCTGCATAAGCAACAGATTGAAAGGGTAAAACCAAATCTCGTCTCCAATATTGATTCCAGAACAATTATAAATATTAAGAGGAGAATAAATTTTATCAAAACATAGGAAAATAGATGATTTTAAAGAATAACTAAGGAGTTTATTACATAAACAAAATTTTAGCAACACATTGAAGAATAAGAATAATAAGAAGGCTTCGTCGAAGGGATCCTTGCTTCAAGAGATACCCCTATTGAAATGGTTTTATAATAGGAGTGGAAACACTTATCCTCTTCCCTAAACTTCCCAATGCACTTCCTAGCCCTTATAAACGAGAAAAATACATATTTATCGAGTGAAGGGGAGGCTAGGTAAAAATTAGTTTCAAGTGTTAATGAAGAGATTCTGCCAAATAATTTAATTCCAAATGAATCGTCTTCTTGAAAACCACAAAGCATGAATTAGCTATCCTTTCAGAAGTATAATATGTGCGAAATTGGTTTTAGATATCCTATCAATATTTGGGATCAATCCTTGCACGAATGTAGACAATATGGCCCAATCACTAATGTGATGTCCAATCTCGCATGTCCATGCCACTGTTGATTTAACGACCCATTTATGCCATCTGAATGCTCCCTTTAGCTCTAGCTTCCTGAATATAAGTTGCAGAAAATTAATTGAGGAACTTGGTTACAAAATTTGATGTTCAAATAAGTCATATTAAAATATTTATGTTCAAAATAGCATAGTAAATGTTAAAAGGTTTAAACTATAATTTTCACCATATTTTCAAATGAATGATCTGGTCCTAAATATTTTATAAATAAACATATTTAACACAACGTGAGTGAATTATATCATTTATAATCAATAAAATTTTTAATAAAAATTCGTTTTATCAATTAATTAGAGAATCCTTGTAGTTTAATTCCTCGTTCCACCAACACATCATCCAAAATAAAAGGAAAACACATCACATCATTTCTGTTACAATACAACATCGCGTCGTTACACTGTGAGTTAACAAGCCATTTGCGATATTCATAAATGCGCCATGTCATTGTACTACATTTCTGTCATCCTCTTATCAATGGATGATATAAGAAAATAAAATATCTTCTAAAATTTAGTTTATTATTTTCCGACAAGTCTGAAAATTAATTTTTTTGTTCGGCCTTTGCTGACCAATGTTAAGTCCTTCTTAAGTGAATCCAAGAATTTTGAGTTCAATAGTTACTTCAAGTTTTTGATCCATTAACTGGTTCAAATGCTAATAAAACACACGCAAACATTTACATAAGCATACATAATTTGTTTTGAAAATTCTGTTCTAGGATCATCGGGCCTCAGAATCCCATGCCGTCGAAGACTGTGGTCTCAAAATAATTCCATATAATTTTAAAAAATGAAATATAATTTTTGATAAATTACAAATATATTTATCTGTAAAATTTAAAAAAATAGATTTTCTTCAAACAACACAAAACTATGTTGAGGAAATCATTTGTATCACGTGTAATTCTGAAATATAGATGAAAGAAGATTATTTAAGGCCTCATCCATAGGAATAATATACTCTGAATGGCCCAAAAGAATTATATTTTTATTGATTTTTGATTACACCCCTTTCAATAGTAAATTAGAACCCTTACATGGCCCATAAGATTTTAGATATTAGATTACCTGAAGGTGTTGGAGGAATCATCCATACCATGACTACTAGAAACTATCCCTCCCAAGCATTTACCTGCATCATCTCTCTACCTTTCCACGGTTATTCAGCTAATGAATCTTGTAGATGCATAGGATTTTCCAGATAATAATTCCATACCCACTCAATATTCCAAAACCATTAGTTCTTCTCTGGTGGATTCATATTTACTGAATCATATTCTGGATCTAATTCCTTATAGAATCTCTCAAGTTTGTGTTTTCACATCATGTGGCCTGAAGGCCTTGTGGTGGCCCAATGGACTAAAGGTGGACCTAAGACCTTATGTTGGAACCAAATACTAACTGAACTGACAGTCTAGGTGGCATGAAGAAATTAAGGACTCCATGCCCAAACCTATGGCCTGATGGTGAATAGTTCGGTATACTATAGTAAAGAACAATACCTGATAAACTAACCAGAGAATATACCTCTACCATGATTTTTACATGGGTATCATGGATTAACTTGAGTATTCCTCACAAACCAAGCTGAGGATCATGTGTGAAATTGGGGGTTTCTAATACAAACTCCCCAGATGGGGTCCCCAACTAATCCGAGGTGTGTGCCACATTACCCCGAAAAAATTGGATTTGAATCACCCTTTTCATAATTTGCACAGTGTCCTATTGTAGCAGGAGTCAAGCAAAATATAGTTCCTATGGGGAGAGAGTGATACAACAAATAGGTACAACGTGGATAATGTTATTTGGATATATATATTATCCATTGAACCATAGACATCAAATCTGATAAGTGCAGTGGCCTAGAATCTATTTTCCCTAAAAGGATAAATGATTTTATTTAAAAAAAATGAAATGTGATAAAATCATATAAGTTTTTTCCTCTAAACAATCTATTGTAGCATGATATGTGATATGTAAATCTAATAACACCTCATTTACTATTTAGATAACCATAATTCTATGTGAGGCCATTGAAATCACATAGAAGATGTTATATGAAACTCCAATGAATGTTAAAATAATACATCATCCATGAAGCAAGAATCATCCATGAAACTATTGACACCTATGAATCGATCCACTTATGTAGTTAGGCTGGGTGATCTTATCTGATCCCAATGCACTCAAAGAACTATATTTAAAATAAATTATCCTATCTCCCTTTATATTTGAGTTTGACCCCTCCTGGTATAATATAACATAAAAAATGAACCTATAGGGAGATGTTTTATGCTTTGAATTAGATCCTCTCCACATTGATATTACACCATTACTGAAGGAGTTCATTTTTTGTGGCCCACAACGTGTTAAATGATTGAAAATTTATTAATTTAACAAAATTTTGACTAACATAATGAAATGTGGGGTTTTATTTCGTGTATTAGAGATATATGTACAGAACATTCCATGATTTATGAGAAACATTATCCTTTATGGGGACCTCACCTACGATGTTTCAATTCCAGCCCACAATGTGATATCTTTCACATGTCATTATTGATTGAGTATGAGAGGGTTAATTTTATTGCATCCTAAAAAAAAATTTGGCACCCAAACTTTAACAATTATAGGATTGACATATTGATCTTTGATACCTTCAGGAGTGATTGTACCATAGAGAGTTTTCTTTTTCCATTCAAACTCTTTCCTTTTTGTCAAAAAAGATATGGTTTAGGATTCTTAAAATTTATTTATGTCATGATATTTGCATAACACCATGAAATATTAGACAATCCATCATGTCGCCTGAAATCATCATTTATGGAAATGATTAAACATTGATGATTCTTTCAATCATTTTTATTATTAAAAAGAGTTCATGTTTTTTATACTATCACATATTTCTATGTATAATAAAGTGTTCCACCATAGTGAAATCCATGTGTCATTTAATACCATGTAGCCTACAAGCTTCAAAAACTCCAACATAGACATCAATTTCAGGATATAGGTTAACAATGAAATTACTATAAGTACACAAGAGTATAGAGAAAACAATAAATAGGAATAGGGGAGAAGATTAAATGATGAAATTTCATTTCAATAAATTCAAGACCTGAATTTACCCCTTATATCACTATCTGGTAAATGGGGCAGTAGAAAACAAGAAATAACCCAAAAAACCCAAAGATGAATATGGAACACCTAGGAGGCCCTTTATGGAAGAATTTCATTATGATACCGTCGTGAAGGAATTCCTTTATAGGTCCTTGACAAAGGATCCACTTCACCATGGGATACCCGTTATGGAAAACCCATTTCCAATAGATAAACCCTATGTGTAATGGGGTGTCCCTATGTTATTTATTTATTTTATCCAAATGATCTCATCTAGTGGAACATTGGATTCATCATATCCGACAATCATAGAATCTAAATGAATTGTATGGATTCCATTCATTCAGTTCAAATCCTAGAAAAGGCTAACTCGAGACTACCCATTTGGAAACTAGACCTACACGACCATGGAATGCTCACGAAATAACATCGCTTCACCTATGTATTCCCTTAATAAATGGAGGATCGAGAATTATCTTCTTGTATGGGTAGAACCCATGGGGGATTAATAATAATGGCTTCCATTTATAACATGGGTTACAATTGAGAGAATACCAATGTGACCTTATAAAATGTTGATATTTTATGAAATATGTTTTTAATTTATTTAATAGAATGTGGTGCATGCAACACCAACACTAAGTGAATGATAAAATATTATAATTTACATATGAACTTTATAACATGGAAATTAAAATATATAATTATGAATATTATTATATACTTTATGAAATATATATAGGACCTACTAAATATATATATATTGATAAACACTTATTAAATAAGAACTCACATTTTTTGAAGTGATTTTTTCAAAAATATATTTTTTTTCCAAAAAATATTTTATTATATTTTTTAGATGCTATTAAAAATAATTTCAAGAAAATTTGAGAAATTTTATATTATAAAAAAGGATATTATTTTTTAAATACTCATAACTATATTATTTATGGTTATATTTTAATATTTTTGAAAAAGATTTATTTTTCAATGAATAAAGAAATTTTTTTTCTATTATAATATATATATTCATTTATTTTGATATATTTAAAATGTAAAATTATGTTTTCCATTAATTTTAATTTTTAATTAAGAATATTTTATTAAATAATATTCTTATATTCTTTGGAATGAAATATATACTTTAATGTTTTATAAAAAAAAAATTTATACTTATAATGGAATTATTTTGAAAAACTATTTTTCATTGTATTTTATGTTTAGATTTTAAATTAATTTATATCACTTATAGAAATTGAATATTAAAATTTGTACACAGTACATTGAATCATGGAATTCAAATTTCATAGATATGGACAATTATTTTTGGGACAAAATGAATAGTAATCATGGAAAAAATTTATCACCTCTATAATGGGAAAATTGTGTTAATCCAGGTTAGAACTAAGTGATATGGTCAAAATTATTCATCCAAATTATTTTTTGATGAATATAATTTCAAAATTATTACATTCTGTGTGATATTTATTTTTTAATGAAAATGTTTCTGTGATAATGAACTATATAATATTAAAATAAATAAAAATTTCAAAATCTCACCCTCTTAGTTTAAAATATATCTCATGTATTCACATAGGGATGCAATCAAGTGGAGTATGAATATAAATGATACATTTTCTCAAGAATGAAATTATCTTCATAATGTTAATTTATTTTTAACTAGTAATGATTAAATAATTAATCTATATTCTTGTAAAATGCTAATAAATTTTTTTTTAATTTATAGAAATATAAAATAATTGATATATAATTTTTTAAAAATAATATAATATGATTGATATATAGTGTTACATAAATCTTTTAAGCAGATATATATAATTAGTGATGTGTAAAAGGATTATATTATACTTTTAGATTTTCCATTATTTATTTTAATTCAAACTAAATGAGTAGTGTCAAAATTGACATAATGTTTATTTTATTATACTATTTATAAACTACAAGAAACATTAAAATGGATAACTAGAGTAATATATGGTGTAAAATTTAATCCATTTTCATTTTATAAGACATTATATTCCTTATATATAAAATTATATCCCATTAACAGTAAAAATGATGTTACCGTGGTTATGGATAGAGTGAAAAAACTAAAGGGTTAATCCAAAAGATAAAGATTAAGACCCATGACAATCCTACACAAAAAATATTGGATTATGGGATCAGAACCACATCATAACTTATTTATAAATATTTTTTCATTTTTAATTATTATTTTAATAATTACTTTATTATAATTTTATCATTTAAAAATCCAAAGGATCCCCTCGCCCCAATTATAAAAGGGCACCACAACTATTTATACTTCACCTCACATTAAGCTATATAACGAGACCATCCCCCGCCAAAATCCCATATTAACTTCCTTATTAACATTATATAGTTGTTTAATATCCCAAAATTCCAAACTAATTATTATTAATATGAGATATAAAATTGTTCGTTCAATGAAGATGAGGATTGAACACATACAGAGGAAGTTTGACATTAGATAAGGGATTTTAATCACCTTATTATCCCTTAGTGAAACCTAAACAATTTACCACTTGATTATTTTATGAAATGTATAAACTTATCATGAATTTACTTTATGATTATATTTTTAAAACTTATTCATATTTACATATCTATATAAGGTTCTTTATTTTATTAGGAATATGATTTTAATGATTCCCAAGTAGTATGGGATTAGGATTTAATCCAATATTAATAATGATTGTTTTTAATAAAATATATATTGAAAAATATATGATCCTTAAATGATAAAAACTTTTCATAATATTTTCCTGAAGTTATTTCTTGAAAAAATATTTTTTTTTCTTTCTGTATCACGTCATTATGTTTTCAAGAGGTCGAAATAGTTTTTAAATTAAAACCAGATTTACCAATCTCTTAGATCTAAAATATTTTTCGTCCATATAAATCTTTATAAAAATGTTTTAAATAATATTTTTAATATTAAACAATGATTTTTTATATTCATTTTTAATCACATTATTCCTATTTTAAAAATTGTTAAATAGTAAACTTCTTTTGTTTTCTAAATGAGGTATCTATTGAATTTTTCTAGAGAAGTGTGAAATGAAATTTATTTTATCATATACAACATTAATGAAATTAATATTGGTTACGGTCTTATCAATAAATTCGTGCTTCAATTACATGTTTCTATGGTTATTTTTAAATATTTTTTTCCATTATATTTTTTTCTCTTTACATTTTGGAAAAGATATTTCAAACTAAAAAGGATATTTTCCACATGAATTTTTATAGTGAATCTTTAAAATACTTTTTCTTCTATAGTGACACCCTTTGATGTTAATTATTATTTTCTAGGGATATTATCCAATGATATTGTCCTTATTCTTTCTCTGCGTGGTTTATGATTATGATGATGATATTTTAATTAAACCGATTTATTTTCCATGGGTTATTTTATAATCTTTTTATTTATGATCTTATAAAATTTATGTGAATGACTTGTTATTATGTGATGGATGAATACAATAAAATCCTCTAATGAATTGTGTAATGGTTGATATCTAATGAGATAAATTTGATATGTGTGGTCATGTATTTTATTTCAGTAATATTATGTTTTGGACTACTTTTGGTTTCAATACATTTATGCTTGGACCTAGAGTTCTTGTTTGTAAGAATATTTGTGGACTTCGTTTCTTCTCTATAATTATATAGACATGATTTATATTATGTATTTATTTTAATGTGTGAATAGTTTTTTATTTATAAATGTTTACAATGTTATTTACAAATTTGAATAGAACAATTCTATGTCTTATTCCAATGTTATTATCTCATGGATCATGTTCATTGATTCCATTATAATACATGTATTGTGAACATCCAATATTTATACCATGACGCATTGTAAAAATCTATGATATGGTGGAAGATATTTTCAAAGGTTAATCTCATTTTCTCATACCCATATTTGTTTCTTAATCCATTGCTGATATCTCCCTTATTTACCGTTACTTCATATCAGGGAAAAGCCTTTCTTATTTTTCAGGTATGTGGGTTGCGATAAAGATTTTAATTAGGATATATTAAATAGTATTAGTACGTTGTAAGAATTTTTTTGAGATATTGATGATATTTAATGAATAATAATTTAATTTAACTAGTCACTAAATACACTAATCTATTCTGGTTTTGGATTGATTCTTAATGCTATATATTGAATATTTATTTAAAAATATGTATTATTTATATATATAATTTTTGTGTCACATCCGTGATTTAATTTTTGGTTATTTTTACATTTTTATTTTGTTCAATATTTTTCATTTGTGTTCTCCCTTGATATTTGGAAGAAAATAGAGGAATTTGGGATGCCAGGCTCATGCACAAAGTTTGTGAATGGTTAGTAGTTGGCATGTGAAAACCTAGGAAACCATGCAGTAGGAGATAATTCATATAGAACTGCTTCTTCACGACTACGATCAACTCTCTAGGTAACCATGATAGGCTCTTTGTCTGGATAGAATGGTACGCACAGTTACCTCATGTTTTTCCAAACTGTGCAGATTAATTGTACGGATCAACCAAAAAATTAAAATTTCACCCTTTTTATATCTCCTCTCATGTTAGACCCCAAATCTCCACAATTATCTCCTATTGGTTTTCCCTATCCTGGTAATGCCTCACCTTTATTCTACCCCCTTGGAGTTTTGATATTTTGTTTTCATATTTGGTAAGTTTTCTCCATGAATCTTCATGTCATCCTTCTTCCCTCACACAACCTCTCTCTATCATAAGTTTTTCCCTCATTTATTGAGGGTTTCCTATTATATGACCCTTGAGTTCAGATTTTAGGCTTACACATTTAACTTAATGGTTAATATCATTATTTAAGGTCTATATTTCTTCTTCGTGGTGTGGTGGATGTTTCATACCATATATTTGGGTTTTCTCCACAAAATGTAGGTGATTCTGTGCTTAAACATTGATTTATGAATTAATATGGCTTTCTTGGTTTATTTATCCTATTTTACAAATTATAAATGTCGTGAAAAAGTATTTTTCTAAGATATAGGATATGAAAAAAAAATTAAAGTGGATTTTCAGGTAAAATTTTTGTATTGATGATTGGAGGCCTCATTGTGTGCATCTAAAACATTTTTTAAAATGAGGAAATGTCTTATTAAATTATGTATGGGGTGTGAACAAGTTTCTGAATAGGGTTAGGGTGATTTGGGTTTTGAAAGAGTTTTTGGTTATGGAAATGGAGGATTTTGGTGTGTGTAATACCTTTTTGGGATTGTTTCTATGAATTTGGAAGGTCTTGTGGTATGTGAAAATTGATTGAGCAATAATGGAAGCCTAAGAACCCAAGAGGGAAGAATAGGAAAGGAATTTGAGTGATTTGAATGTGTCTACATCTCAGTTTCATGTAGTGGGGTTGATGATGACAACAACAACTAAACATTGATGATGACCAAAGACCATTAGAACATTGGATTATTCTCTTCTCTAGTGGCTCGTGCATGAGAAAATGGATGATTGTAGTCTATATTCTACCTTACAACGAGACTTGAGGTTCTAGGGTACCTTTTTTTATCTAACACTCATAGGGAATCTATCATGTTTGGTTTTTATTATCTTTGTTGTACACACTGTCAGCATACAGTGTAGAATTTAGGTAACTATAACAGATAAATCTTTTATGTTTAAGATGCAATTTAATTGAAATACTTTGTTTTTAAATTGTTTTGTCACATCCTTTCATTTAGTTAAAGAATTAATGATAGTTTTCAATAGTTATTTAAAGAATGAATACTTTTTGGGTGAAATTCTTGTGAGAAATATCTTACAACCTTCTTACACCATTGGGTGTAAGCATATTTGGTCTTGTTTGTTGTAGGTAAGGATAATGATTTCTATGATGGAGGTTCGGGATGCTAGTGATCTTATTGGGTGGTGTATTGGAGATGGCTTGAGATAGATGTTCCCATTACATTTTGGTGGTTCTTATAGATGGTTATTGGGTCCCTTTCAGTATTAATACCCTTTTGGATTTGTATAAACATATAAACCTCAATTTCAAAATCATACAAAGTCTTGTTTCGTTGTATTTTCAAACGTTGGAATATTTAGTATTGTTGGCAGTTTTATGAATGTGAAAATGGATAAAATCATTTCTAAGCATTGTTATTGATACCTTTGGACTTATGATAGGCCATGGGTATTGGGAATTCCCTTTAGTTCGTATTGTCGATCATGCGAAGCACTAGTTTGTTTGGAAACCCAGCTTGGTTCATGAAAATATTCTTTTAGAGATGGTTTTATCTCATTGGGTCATGTCACGTTTTAATGAGTCTGGATAAACTGGAGCTAGGATAGGGATCAGGGATCTGGTTGCAAGTAGGGTTCCTACCTAGGACACCTCATGAAAGACCTCAAGTCTTTATGGGGTGTTGGGATGCTTATTTGTATTCTTCTCTAGTGGGGATGTGCAGGTGCAGAATATATGTGGACACTATGAGTGGGTGAAGTGGGGTGGTATTTAGGTTTCCTTGACATGTTTAAGTTTTTCTCCTTACGATGTTGCTATAATTTACTTGTACTACATTTATTGATGATTTTCTGATGTGATTTTTTCTTTTTGTAGAAACAAGATTCCCTAGAAAGTTCCCCCACAACTAAGGGAATGATATGGAGAGAGTCATCCTTCACTACTCGATCAAATATCGGTAGATGCTATGGTTCGGGTTGTTTAGGCTTTGGGATAAAGAGTGGTTCATGTACTAGTCAGGGAATATGACCCTAGATCTCAAAAGTACAAAGCTTAATATTTCCTGATGAATAAAACTTCTTCCTTCCAAGGTAGATAGAAACGTAATGTAGCGGGGGAATTGCTCGAGAATATAGAGCGTATGTTTGAGTTCTTCGATACACCTGAAAATTCCATGGTGAAATATGCCTTGTTTCTACTAGAAGGTCCCAGCCGAAGGTGGTGGGAATCCATTCTCTAGGAAATGAAGCATGAGTAGATGATCTAGATGGTCTTCTTGGCCATCTTTAATGATTAATATTTACATATGGTCTTGGTGTATTCTAGATACCAAATGTTCTTGGACCATGACATGGAGAATCTATTGGTGATGGAGTATGCTAACTGTTTTTCTGATCTCGACCTGTATACTCTCAAAATCATCTCTAATGAGAAATTTAATTCTCAAAGGATTGTGAAAGGTTATTTTCTATATATGTACTCTTAGGTATTCTTTTTCAATTTTATTATTTATGCATATGTGGTGGATCATTCTTTTATGGTGGAGATTGACAATAGGGGTAGGTCAAGTTTTTTTGGGTCCATGTCAGTAAGAGGCAGTGGCAATTCTTTATAAAAAAATAGAATATGATGAGAAAGGGAAAATGGTGGTGGTATATTAGGAAAAACTTCTAGGAATCACTCCTCCATGTGTTCTGATTCAGGGTTTATGGTGTGCCACAAATGAGGAAAGGTGGGACACACTCAATCAGTTTGTATGGTTCAACCAAAGTCCTGTCACTGATATGGAATGTTGGAGCACCTATAATGATTCTAAATAGATACATGTTCTTACCATGGAGGTGTTAGATTAGTGAATTCTAATGTCATGACATCCTATTAAAAACCATCATGGTTACTGGTAACTCAGTTTGGATGTCGTGGTGGAAGAAATGGTTCTTCTTCTATCATGATTTGTCTCTGGGAAGATGCTTAGGCTAGTGGTCATGGTCAGACATAGATAAATACCAGACATCTTCAAGATGTTGCATACGCACTAGTGGGTTATTATTTGAGGACCTTGACTATTCAAGGCAACATCTTGATTCCATCTTCTTTATCTACAATTCTTTTTTATTCTGGTGCATCTGTGTCTTCCAAATCTTCATGTCTTTTGAACCTATTGAATTTTGTAACAATTTTGTTGTCTATTTTAATTGAAATGGATATGTAGTTGTGTCATAAGAAGGAGCATGGCATCACGTTCTTATCATGTATACACCCCATTTCAATGGTGGAGAAGGAATGGGATTTCATGGTCCTATATATGGACTTGTTTTATGTGATATTTTTCATTGACTGAATTGTGCATTTCCATGTGTATATTGACTATTATTAGTTGCGATTTAGTTTCATGTAACCTGATAAAAGTTCATAGGTTTTACTTGGAGAATCAGATCCTCATTCAGCTTATGTGGGACCTTGACTCTCGAAGTGGGCAGTTTCAATTTTCATTTGTAATCTCTCATGTTAGAGGATAATGGTTGTCCTCTTGGGGATGTGTAACCTCATGTGGTGGATGAGTTCCCAGAGGTATTCTCAAATTCCTTTTTATGGTTACCCCTAGGGCGGGATGGGGAGTTTGAAATCGACTTGGCACCAGGTACACAGTTGATATCTCTTCAGTCATTATCAAGGTCCCCACATAATTGATGGAATTAAATAATGAGATGGGTGATTTGGAATCCAATGGGATCATTTTCTCGAGGATTTCTAAAGAGTTATTTTAAATAATAGGTAACAACCTTAATCCATCACATTCTTATTAATTAATATTTTATTTCCACTTAAAATATTTTATTTTTAAAGAAATAATATCTGATGCATATTTAATATTTTTAAATGTTTTTATGATTATTGAACGAAATTTATTCAACATATTTCCATCAAATTGGAAATCCAAATTTTTTTCTTTCATACGTACAACTTAACATGTCCATGTAGTGATACAAATAATTTCTAATACCCTTATATAATAGATACATATTATGATGGGAATAATAATTATATATGTTACTTATGACATAATTATACTTCTTTATTAAAAATATCATATCTCCTTTGTAACTTCCAGAACTCCAAAAAATGATAATGTCGATCATGTATAGGTGTGGACTATTACCTCCAAGACGTGATGTGATTTTTTCATTTATATTTTATTTGTATAGTAATAAAGATTGATTTAATTAATAAATATTATATATATATGATATTATGAATATTCTATAAATTTTATTTATTACTTAGCTTTCTTTCATTCCATATGTCGAGAAAATGGATGCAATGTTGATGCGTATATACAGCCTACCGTCTCTACAGACTAAGTTATTTTTTTCTATATCTCTTATAAATCACTATAAAAATTTGAATATTTAATATATAATATATAATATATTTATATAATTATTAAATCTATATGGATTATTAAAACATGTTGAGAAAATAAGGACCAAATTTACCGAACTGAAACATACATGAAAAATGATGCAGATATCTCCTGGAATAGTAATTTTCACAACCAGGTGTAAACAAAGAGGTGGAAAAAAATTATATGTAAATCATATATAGAATTATATATATTAATAAGTCTCTTTATTATATGTATAAAAATAAATATCTATTATATATGAGATTCTATTGCGGATTTATGAAGCTAGACCTAAGGTAAAGGATTCTTATCCAACATTAATTTTTATGAGACACATGCCATATTCACCCCTTGTTTCAGATACGGATTTTATATAATAAAAATGAATGTGTTTAATTGTAAAAATCATGAAATTTATTTGTATTTAAAAAAATATATAACGATATTTATTTCATGTGTCTTAATATATAATTGTTTCCAAGGTGGTAAGGGTTTTCTATTAAAATATAATTATTTATAGAGATCGTTTATGATTTAGTCTCTAATGATGAAATACATAGATATATTTCTCATGGTACTTGTGATATTTCTTCCCCTATATTTATTTCAAAAAATAAATATAATACTTTTATTTTCTTCATGTTAGGTACTCTGAATATAAAACTATTTGTTTATATAAATTCAAATTTATTTCTCTCTTTGATCGAATTTTTTTTCTTCCATATCCATTTTTTATAATAATGTTGTAAAGATGATTTTTACTATTATACTGTTATTTTTTAAATATATTTTTAACTATTTTTTATATTTTATAAAATCACTTTAAAATGAATCTTTTTTTAGTTTTCCAAAGGATTTATTTTTTTATATTTTTACAATTCTACAAAAGGAATTTTTTAACTTATATGGCATGAATTAAATTTCCTAACATCATGACCAAACAATTTATTGAAAATTCATTAAAATTTTCTAGAGTAGTTTTCAAATACATTTTTCCATAATATTAAAAAACATTATTCTACATATATATTGCTAAATAGAAATTATAATTATTAGAAAATGTTATAATGATATTTAAATGGTATTTCAATTCATAAAATACAAAAACTCTTTATTTTACATATTCACTATAGGTGATAGGATATTAGTGTTCCATCATTATTTTTTTTCTAGATGGTTTATAATTATGATTACAAGATGTTTATGAATCATGTTTCTTTTATTGGGTTTTTCTATGATGAAATAATTAAATGTCTTTGAAAACCATTCATCTTCCATGGTTTAGACTATAATGAACTATTTATAAAACCCATTTCTTTTAATGGGTTATGATAAGTTGAATGTTTTATAATGTTGTGTCACACACACACACAAATATATATATATATATATATATATATATATGATTTTCATTATATGTTTGGTGGTACCTATATATCTTTCTGAAACATTGTGTAATAATTAATATCTCTTGAGATAAATAGGATAAGAATAGAGAGTGAAACGAGTTCAAGAATTGAAATTTTCCACAATGATAGTCATGGTAGTGAAACATAACTACTATTACTATTTTTGGAGTGAACCTAATCCAATATGATATTCATGGGAGTGTACCATTATTACTATTAAAGTTTAGGGAGTGAACCCTATCCATTATGATAGTCTTAAAAGTGATCATTAACTACTATTGAAATAATTTTCTATTCTTCTTTGTTTGAAATAATTCCATGTGTTATACCAATGTTATGATTCCAAGGATTTTTTTTATTCCATCATGATTCATGTCTTATAAAATACCGATATGTATTTCTTGAATCACGATTATGATTTATTATATTCATATTTTTATATTAAAATTTCATTTTCATGATCTCATAAACTTATGTTCATGTTATACTCAAGTGATTATTAATATATCATTCATCTACCCATACCATTATTTTGAGGTCACCATTTCTTATGTTTCCATTCACCATGTTATGATGTATGATATGTCTAAGAAGTTTTATAGTAGTGAAGAAATTAATGGGAGATGGCTTAGTTATTTTATAAACCAGTTATTTATATGTCTCTTTTTTCAAATCCACTATAACTATACGATTCTAGAATACATCAGTATCTTATATATTGAATATTAATCTAAAAAGATGTGATATCAATATATGGAAAATATGGTCCTCTATAGTTGGTATCATAGATATATTTAGTATACCTTTGGAAACTAGGATTAAATAATTTTAGTTAGAATTATAGGGATATATCTAAGTAAAGGACATAAATATTTTTTTAAAATGATCAATATTGTACAAGGTTAAAACTAAGGGATAATAGAATAGTGTGTCACTATTTATAAGTCCTATAAATAATGTTTCAGGATTATGTTGCTTCCAACTATTATAATAATCACAAAATCTATGATTTTGGTTTTAGTCAATGGTTGGAACCCAAAGGAATCATGTTAATGTTGGATGAAACAGATAATTAAAATATTGTCAACAAAATAAAATGAATTTCCTTGGAACTAAAATGAAAAATCATTTTACTATGATCAAAAATATTTCCCATCCTATGAGTCATGCTATGCTTCCAAACGAATGAAGGAGGGAAAAATGATTTATTGAGTCATTCTTAAGTTAATTCGTACCATATTTTAGTGGGTATAATGATCCACTTGTTTCTAAGAAATGGATAAATATCATTGAAATTGTATTTTCTATTATACAGTGATTGAAACTTGTTAATTTAATTAAAAAACATTATTAATAAGAATTAAAAATTTGAAGTGAAAAAATGGGGGAATCATACCTAGAACATGATCAAATATGATGAAATTTACACCATGAAGTTGGATATGTTTAAGAGGTTAATTTTTTATAAATTATTTTACATATATTCTTGTATCTAAAATGGAGAATGAATTTCATTAGAATAAAAAGATGGATGATGAATCAATTTGTATCTATGAGGTTAATTTTACAAGACTTGAATAGTATACTTTTGGTATTATCATCAATCATAGATATTTGGTTGACTAATTATTTATTAGATAAAAGTGATATTTGATAAGGGAAATAGTCATAATTTACTTTAGTAGATATGATGAAATTTTTTGATGTTAAAAATAATGTTGATAAATATATTGGAGTTACCCATCAATATAATAGTTTTTATAATTAGTTAATGATGTAATTTAAAGGAAATTCTTAAAACCATGGAGAGATGAATATAAGACTTTTTTTATGCTCAAAATATGTAAGGAAACATGGATGAGATATACTTAAGGGAACTCGTAAATGTCCCATGTATTGCAAGAATGATTATTTGTAAATTGAATTTCGATTTTATGAGATTAAGTTATATACTCATATTAAAAGACATAAAGAACCAAAATTTAAACCACCCGTGCTCTAGTGTTTTTAATTGAATGAATATGTTAATTATGAAAATCAGTGAAAAAATTTGAAGGTTAATGACTACTATCAACATCAATAAACCATAAAGCACCTAGAAAATGGGAAATCTCAGGTGATCTCACTTTCTGATTAGGGGAGTGATAATGGTATGGTGGAATTTACTTGTACCATCCACTTCAGAACTACTAATGTTTTATTTTTTTTTCTATCTCTACCAACACTTTTATATCCCAATAATTTTCAAAGGATATCACAAAGACACCGTGGAGAGTAAATATTGATGATATTATAAAAAAACCATAATTTTATATTGATTACATATAAATGTTATGATTCTTCTTTAGTAAAATTTTGTGGGAATGAGATTTTTTTAAAACCATGTTTTACCCCCTTAGGTTCAGTTTGATGTTATCCTAGTCATGTATTTCCTTTATTTATATAAATCCCTTACTAATTTCTATGGAATGGAAGTCATATTACATATTTCAAACCAATTAATGTTAATCTATTAGTGTGATGATAAATATGAACTTCTGATTGAAATCATATCCATTGTAGGGGTCTATATTCATATTTAAAATGGATGTTTATCTATAATGGTGGGGGAGAAACGTATCATCAATGATATTCTTTTTGTGTTTGATTTATTTTATGTATATTCTAAATAATTTCATGGCCCTCCACTGAGTCATTAAGTTGTGTTCTCAATAGAACTCAAACCTAGACCAAAAATTATTTTCAAGACTCTATATTGAATGGACCCTACTGAGTGGCATGAACTAAAAATGAAATGCCTAGAGAATATTTACAATGAATTCATCAATCTAAGTAGATAACCATGGGCTTCATTGACATTTTGTTATCAATTACTATGGATCAATACGATGATCCATTGATTATGAAGAACTAAAATATAATTATAAAAACAAGTATCCCATACCCCTTATTGATGACTTTTTTGATGAATTGTGTTGAGATAAATAAATTTATATTAGAAACCATTATATGGGAAATCATTAATTTAGTGTCATGAAAGAGGATAATCCCACGATAGAATTACACAAATTGTATGGAGAATATGATTTTATAGAGAGGAACTTCATTCTTAATAATACCTATTCTATATTAATGTATTTAAAGAATATAGTCTATAGGGAATAATGAATGTCCTAAAGGGATCAGTTATTTCCCAATGGGACTAATCAAATTACAAAATTTATAAAACTCAAAGTACTGAAATTAATTAATTAAAATTATTATGAAACATGTAGAGGTCTAAACTATATGGATGGTGAAATTAGTTTAATTAAGTTATTATATAAAATTGATCTGTTTAGTTTATTTTATTAATGACGTAAAATAAATGATGTTGTTTTTTAATGTGATCTGATGGAAGAGAGTGAAGAAGTAAAAAAATGATGTGGTTATGAAAATATACTTTTGAAAATGTGTCAGGGTTTTTTAGTTTTAGGGTTCTTATGAAATTGGATTTTAGTTGATAATTAATTAATCCATGCTTGGTGTTGGATTCAAGAAGTGGTGTATCTAATAGAGATGGTATCATAATATTAACCTTGTAACCCCCCATTTTCTATGGTCTAGTAGATTAGTCCATTATCGAATCTATTTTTTCTCAATAGCATAATTAAACCTATTAGCCTTGAATACAATAATGTTCATTCCTCAATTCATGGTAACTTGTTAAAAAATTTAAATGGTTGATTTAATATTAAAATATCGATGGTCATGGTAAAAATTAAATAAAGGTATAGGATTTGAATTAAAACATTAATGCAAAATAGAACATGAAGAAAAATTGTCACGACCCATCCCCTGAGGCTCATGTCGTAACATACCCTAAGCCCACCTCCCGATGGACAGAGGTCAGTGACTAGCATTGAAGGAGTAAACCTTCAAATTGGTGTAATGTTTCTGAGTACCCATACACATACACACACAACCATGTCCCAAATATGGAAAAGTAATCATACTTTCCACTAACAACCATAGAGTAAAAGAAACAAATATTTTTTCAAATGGGAAGGAATATAAACCCATCAAAAGATGAACTAAAAATAGGAAAGTACAAGAAAACTCTAAAAGATATCCTCTAGAAAACCAAACCTGATGTGTATGTGTTGAGTAGTTGCCGGAATCTATACAAGTACGCCATGCATTCATTGACTCACTAGCACTACCAGGTCCTGGTCCACCAAGTCCACCATCAAGGGGGCAAACATCTGCACCAGACACAACATGTGGGGAGAAGCCCGTGTAGGGGTGAGTAACAAAATACTCAGTAAGGACCCCATATAAAGAAGGGAAGAAATCAATGTAATCTTCAATGAAAACAAAAAAACAAGAAACCACACACCATGCATATTCTAGAGTATCGAAAGTAGGACCATCAATCTTGTAATCGAACACCTTGGGCTTCTAGAGAACTCCACCTCAATGAGTACAATGGGCCTACTAGGTCGCACAAAAGCCACACCCCACAAACCCTGGACTGTTATGGTTCTCATCCCAGATGAGTATTGTGGGAATGTTAGGTCACACAGAAGCTGCTCCCAACCAAAGGCATACCTGGTCACAAAGAAGATACATTCCAGATTGGACCTACTAAGGTACTCCTACTATCGAGTATCATGGGTATACTGACTCACACAGAGCTTCCCCACACCATGGTCCTACCAGGTTACAAATCAGCATCATCCCACTTTCCCATTGTAGGAGATCCATAGAGGGTTTCTTGGCATCAAACTCTAGGTCATAGCCAACCGCAGGGTTTCTTTATGTAGTTCGGTTGATTCTGGGAGTACCTATCCTCATGTCATTCATATAATTTCAACATCCATGAAATCCTTTATAGATTATTCCAAAAGATCTGGCTTTTCGTGATGGTTGCAATGATGCAAACAGTTTGTTAATCAAATGATCAGTTTTCACGTTCTTAGAGTTTTTTGAAAATAGGGGATGGTGGTGTCTTGGCTCTATTTTGCCTCAGATGTGGGTTAGGCCAATTTTATCTCATTGGACCCGGCATAATTTGGTCGAGTGTCCATCATGTCGGGTCACCTGTTGACTCGATGTCAAGAAGTCCAGTTTGAAGGGGCATGTTCGTCTCGGTTAGCACGGGACCGAACCACTTGCATGGGCTCTCCCTATTAAGGCAGCCCACCAGCTGCTCGACCCACCTAGGGAGGTGTTGGCTGGTTGGGACATGACAGGTTCCAGCATCACCTCCTACCATATAGGTCCTCGTGGGGCCGCATCCTCCAGCTCGGATGCACGATGCATCTGGGCCACTTCCACGTGCCCAGCCAACAAGCCTTCCCTCCTTCCATATGTGGGGAGGGTACCACATGCCCCAAAAAACACAATCCCTACCTATGGGCCACTCCATCGACAGAACTATGCGGTGGTGTCCCTCTGCCAGCCAAGAGTTTTCCTAGCGGCTCTTCAAACTGTGCCATGAACCCTTCCAGTTGTGGCTGCCATCATTATAATTCCATCGTGGCATGACTCTACCCACCTGGGTCAAACTCCACGGGCAACTACCGATAGGTCTACATTGGTAGTCTATTCTTCGTTACTTATGCACCTCCGGCTTCCATGGACTGTCACAATTCCAAAAAACTCCTCAAATATGATTTCATGCCATTTTGAAAACTCAATCACGATGAACTCACAAGAAGAGGGGCTTGGTCCTTATTCATGTCAGTATGCTCCCTCCACATTAGAATTTCAAAACCCGGGGAGGTTTGGGGATGATGTTCTATCAAACAAAAATTATAAAATCCCAATTCAATTGTCTCTTGAGAAAAAGGAAATCCGATGTATTGATGAGTGATCTTCAGGTAAACCTATTAGTGGGTTGACCCACATTCATCATTTTTGAATTAATAATAGAGAAAAAATTAAAATAAATCAAACCCCTACCTCATATGTGTTCGTCACTGAAGCAATCTGCCCCCAAGGATTCATCTTCTATTTAATGTCGTCGTCATTTGTCGCCCTTCATTCTGATTCATCAAGGTGGGTAGATGTCTCTAGTGATTAAATATTATTCATTATTCAAAATTGGAGAGGATTTTTTTCATATCCTCATCAGAGGAATTCCCCATTTGATTCCCCAATGTGTTATCTCATTAATTGAGAAATGTGTTGCAGTATTTTTGTTATGATGCATCACCATGTAGTTACATTGTTTCATTATTGATATAATGTGTCTATTTCTCTTTCGTTATAGAGTCTCATTAAAGGGGATCTTCGCCACCTCCTCATCACACTATAGTGTTGGCATGTCACATCTAAATGATGAGAAAAGTAATATAAAATAACATTTTATGTTATTTTATTATTTTCCAAAATTTCTAAAAAATATCTTTTCTGGTGGAAACCTGCTGGTTGACATTATGTCCATCGTAGGTGATCCTCTCCATTTTGAGTTCAATGGTTCCATTTTATTATTTATCATAGAAAAAGTTTAAATATATGAAAAATATGCTCATACATTTACTTAATAGAACATAAAAAAAAGTTCAAATCTCTATTTCGTGCTCACCAGGCCTCGGAATCAGGTTTCGTCAAAGCATCTTGTCTCAAAATAATAACTTATAATTTATATAAATTATACATAAATTAATGGGAATTACAATACTCCCCCATATTAGGGCTCACATCCTTGTAAGCCAATACAAGGATAAACAAACAAGTGGGGGGGGGGTACTAAGCATGAATCTGATACTCTCACACTCATGTTCTCTCTTGGAGGTTCATGTACTACCACCGAATGGAAACAAGAGGAATCGACCATCCAAGAAGGACCCATTCCTATATCTACTATATCCCCACTAGGAACATTTCAAACTACTCCACATCTTCAATTTCCATCTCGCCATGTTGATGATGTGTGATGGGTCATGTATGTACCTAAGAAAAACATAGACACATAAAAACTTTCATGTACCTACTGCATCTATGGGGAAAGAGTGTGCGGTACTCCACCTTGACAAATCTTCTAATAATCTGAAATGTTTTGGTGATCATCAAAGATAACAAGATGCCCAGAAAAAATCTCTAGAAACCACATCATAGTGAGAACAGATGGAACATATGGCTTCCCTCCTTAAACTCCAAGGGTGTCCATCTCTTGTTATCATACTATTTCTATTTTCTCTACGTAGTCCTCATCAGCCCATGGATGATCTACAACTTCTCAGGGGTAGTGTATACCAAATATAGACTCTTGGGTTTTGGCACCCCTGAGTTTGTTCAATATAGAAATAATCTGCTTGGCTGCCAGTACGAGGCATAAAATGGTGCCATTCCAATGGTGGGGTGATACCTATTGTTTTATGAAAACTCCACCAGTGGAAGGTGGTCATGACAACCCTAATTTTTTTTACAAATGTAAACATGATTTATTATGTGAAACTTCACTTGATACCACAATGAAGATCGAAAGGATTAGTGTATTTTGGACTTAGTATGATTACATAAAAACTTAAAACATGAAATACACCATCTTTATTGAAAACATCCTTGACATGACCACTACATTCTTTCGTACTTAGCATTGCATGGGATAACCTGAGGACATGCATTAGAAAAGGGTGAGCTATAAAGCCCAGTAAGGGAGTACACATGGAATAACACGAGGAGTAAAATACATGTTAGATAATAGTAATATCAATAGAGCATAAGAAAAACATGAACATAAAGGCATGATAAAGCATGATAATCAAAACATGGAAATGTGGAAACAACACTTAACATGGAATTAGCATGAGCCAAAGCTCATTGCACATGGAGCATGAGTAAATCCTCATTGCACATAAAGCACGAGTAAAACATCATTGCACTTGAATTATCATGAGTCAACACTCATTGCACAAGACGTATCATGATACTATACTTTACCCAATGCATTGGAGCACTATAAGGGATCACCCTTCTTAAACATTTCATTTAATGCATAAGTGTTCCACATGGATCATAAAACATGGATTCATAAAACATAACCATTTATTTAACGATAAAGTAATGTATAATTCATACATGAAACTTTAAAATCAATAAGTAAATGTGCATAAAGGGGAATACCCTTGATGGAGAAATGGGCATGGTATTCAATACACAATGGAATTGGCTTAGAAAATCGGTGCTATTTCGGCAGTGTAACAGCGTGACATAAGAATTCATAAAAATGGTTGATGATAGAGAAAGGGGTTCCTCATCAAATTTACATGTAATAGACAGTAATTAGGTCTTATAGATACATTTCACAACAATTTTAATGGGATTTAGATTCATTATACAAAATTATTGCTTGAATGTAAAAGAGGAGAGAGAAGTTCCTTTCGGAATTTCGGCATAGTAATAGGTGTACATGGGAGGCATTTAATTAGAGAGAAAGGGTCTACCTTCATTCAAACATAAAGATGGAAATATGAGGGATGTTTGAAACAATACCCCAACATTTATAATTTAAATTAAAAGGGAAAATAATTTAAATAAAATTGGACAAAATGAGAAAGGAAGAAAAAACCCTTACATGGGAGTGTGCTTCCAAAGGCTAGGGAGAGGCTTGTGAGAGGCTTCGTGGGATCATGGGGCACCTTGAGAGGATTCTAGAGAGAGTAGGGAAGAGGTTGGATGATCTCCAAAGGCTTTGATTGAGGAGGAAGTGGGAGCTTGTGCGGGTTTATATAGGAAAGGTGAGGGAATTCTTTATTATTTAGGTTTGGGACCCCTTATATTAAATTAATCCAAACCACAAACCATCCCATGGTTTTTGCCCATGGATTTTGGAAAAGGGAAGAGGAGAAAATTATTTTATAAGTCCAAAGTCTGAACATCTTAAAATATTAGGGTTGCTTATGTGGAGGTGAGTCACACTCCCAAGGAAATTAATTTAAAAAGACAAGGTGTCTAATAAGTCTTGAGGGGTCCATTAATGCTTTGAAAAGTAAACCAAACAAACCCAAAATCACATTTTATTAGTTTTAAAACATATATTGTCCAAAAAAAAGATTATATTATTTTATTACATCACTATTGGGTCATTATGATGTCATAAAACACATTATATATTTAAATGGTATTTAAGTTTTACTCAAAAATTTGACTGTCTCAGAAAATTATGAAAAATTCACTGTTGGATAATTTTGACGTCCTGATTCCAAAAATAATATTTATTTTATCTAAATAATTATCTAAATATGTTAATTTTCACTTTCAAAATAAAAACCGATATTTATCGAAAATTCACGAGTTTTGACAAAAATGGCTTTCCAACCTTAATAAAAATTATAATTGCATTCATACAATTATATGATCATTTATATATAATAAAATTAATCTGATAATAATAATAATAATAATAATAATTTATTAAAATATTATTTAATTCAAAAATCCTTTAATTTAATAAAATATATTTCTTAATTAAATAATAACTAAAAACACCATTTGTAATTTATAAACTATTTATAATGTATCAATAATGACAAGAAATTATATTCGTTATTATATAATAAAAAAATGTACATGAAAATAGTACTATCGATTAGTTACATAACCCCTTAAAATAGCCGCATAAGACCTAAAGGTAAGGTGTGCGATGGTGACAGACTCTTGGGGTGGCTCGGATAACATCGCTCGAGTGGTAATTTCTATCAACTTCCACTTCTCCCACAGATGGTCCTATTTGAGTTTGACATGGTGATGATTAGCTTGGGCTTGGTCAAGAGCAAATCCCAAGGATGCCACCACTTTTCCGAGCTCTGATAGATGGTCTTCATTTCGGGAAAATTCTACTAGATGAGGCCATCACTTCCTCTGTCTATGTAAAATTGGATGTGTCAAAGCCCAATATTTATACTAATCATTTGATCACTGCTCAACGGCTATAAAAGTAATGGTAACAATTCATATCATAAAAGAAATGAAGTTGACATTTTTTAAAAACATTTTATATAAAGAGTCTTTTAATAAGATCAAGAGGGATTTTCCATTAATGAAACTTTGGGTCGTTACAATATTCCCCCTTTAAGAAATATCTACCTTGAAATTTTCTTTTTCCCACACTAAAACTGATGTGGGGAACTCAACTTCATCATTTCCTCCAATTCCCAAGTCACTTCTTCAAACTTGTGGTTTCTCCATAACACCTTGATGAGGGGCGTTGTCTTATTTCGTATAAATGTTTCTCTACGATCTATGATCTTCCCTGGTTGCTCCTCATAAGAAAGATCATCTTCCAATTGTACCACCTCAGAAGAGAGTACATGGGAAGGGTCTGGTATGTACTTCCTTAAGAGGGATACATGAAAGACATCATGTACTTTGGCCATAGTAGGTGGAAGTGCTAGACGATAGGCCATAGCCCTGACACGATCAAAAATCTCAAAGGGGATGATGTACCTTTGACTTAACATCCCTTTATTTCCAAACCTCATGACCTTATTCCACGGAGATATGCGTAGAAAAACAATGTCTCCAACTTTATACTCAAGGTCTCATCGACGATTATCTGCATAACTCTTCTGTCGACTCTAGGCTACCTTGATATGCTACTGAATGGTTTTCACCTTATCCACCATTTCCTCGACCATTTATGGTCCAAGCAGCTTACGTTCAACAACCTCATCCCAACATGCCAGTGTTTCTGCACCTTTTCCCATACAGGGCTTTATATGGTGCCATTTGGATGCGCGAGTGGAAACTTTTATTATAAGATAACTCAACCAGAGGAACATGTTGATCCCATCCTCTTTTAAAGTCTATTGAGAACACTCTCAACATATCCTCATGTGTTTGGATAGTCTGCTCAGATTGGCCATCAGTTTGAGGATGATAGGTCGTGCTAAAGTTCAATTCATTATCCAGAGCATGTGTAAGTCTCTTCCAAAACATAGAGGTGAATCTTGGATCTCAGTCAGACACAATAGATAGTTGTACTCCATGAAACCTTACCACTTCCCTGATATATATCTGTGCGCTTTGATATAATGAGAAATCCCATTGAATAGAAATGAACTGAGTAGTCTTTTTAAGATGATCCACAACAACCCAGATTGAATTTTGCCTTTGGATATCCTCGGAAGTCCGGTGATAAAGTCCATGGTGATGTTCTCTCATTTCCATTCTGGTATGGGAAATAGTTGCATCATCCCCTTAGACTTCTTCCTCTCTCCCTTAACTTGCTGGCACACCTGGCACTTTGATGTATATTCAACTATCTATTTCTTCATATTATCCCACCAAACGTTTTCTTGGAGATCTTGATACATTATTGTGCTCTCTGGGTGAATAGAGAAATTTGAACTATTTGCATCATCCAAAAGTTCCTTCTTCAACTCCGAACATGATGGAACACATATTCTTTTCCTAAACCGCACAATTCCTTCTTCATTAACATTAAACTCCAAGGATTTACCTTTTTCGATAGCTCCCACTTTTTCTTGAATTTAAACATCATTACTTTGAGCATCCTTTGACCTTTCTAAAAGAGAGGGTTCATCAATCATTTGTGAAAGGATTGATGATTTTCCATTCTCTATGATTCCCATGTCCATCTTCATCATGTCTAAGAAGATTGGAACCTTCTCAATTGTCATCATTGATAGAATTGGTGGATCCTTTCTACTTAGGGCATCTGCCACCTTGTTCGCTTTCCTAGAGTGGTAACGGATTGAATAGTCATTATCATTGATGAGCTCTATCCAGCTTCTCTGGTGCATATTAAGCTCTTTCTGTGTGAATATATATTTAAGACTCTTGTGGCCAGTATATCTCACATTTCTCCCCATAGAGATAATTCTGCCAGATTTTCAAGGCAAAGATCACTGCTGCCTACTCCAGATCATGCGTTGGATAGTTTTGCTCATGGATTTTCAACTGCCTTGAGGCATAGGATATAACATTATCATTCTGCATCAACACACATCCTAATCCCTTCTTTGAAGCATCACTGAAAACCACAAAAATTTCACCACTTATGGGAAAAGTGAGCACAAGCTCAGTGATAAGTCTCCTTTTCAACTCCATGAATCATTCTTCACATTCATCATTCCAAGAAAACATTACTCCCTTTCGAGTTATCTTGTTAAGATGGCTGGAAAATTGTGAGAAATTTCTCACAAATCGTCGATAATATCCAACTATCCCCAAGAAGCTACGGATATTTGTTACCAATGTTGGCCTCGGCCATCCCTCAATTGCATCTGTTTTGGAGGGATACACAGATATCCCATTTCTTGTGATGATATGTGTAACTCCCCGACCCAAGATACCCAGAGTCGGTGCATTATTACATAACATTGGCATGATCACAAGAAATATCAAATCTCGAAAGACCGAT
The DNA here is from genome assembly GCA_963277665.1 of Viscum album. Classification (NCBI taxonomy): domain Eukaryota; kingdom Viridiplantae; phylum Streptophyta; class Magnoliopsida; order Santalales; family Viscaceae; genus Viscum; species Viscum album. Next base: position 51,994,681 of record OY728140.1, on the reverse strand, counting down.
TGGTTTAGTAGCCTTGTAAACACTAGATATATTCATAAGTATTACATTACATCGTAAAATGAAAAACTACTACAATAACATATTGTCTCCATAATCCACACTCATATCCCCACATAATTTCCCTACAGTTCATTCATAATTTACTTCTTCACTTCCTGGGAAAAATAAAACATAGAAAAGGGGTGAGCTCAAATGCCCAGTAAGGATAACAATATAGCAGAAACATTCATAAATAAGAATAAACATTTAAGGAAATGTATAACTAAAACAAAAGCCTTTCAAACTTGAACTTTCAACGTGGTATGGCTTAAATAAAATGAAATAATTCCATTTACTTATTCACATGGATATTCTACTAATTGAATAATCACATGCAAAATCAATAACCACTTTCATAATGATGGAATGCATAATTCCAGACTATCATAACCACATAGCCAAGGCCTCGTTCCAATACTACAAATAAGATTTTGTCAAGGCCTTGTGCCAAGACACTAGTTTGTCCCATGAGACCTACCGATGCATCGAGGAGCTATAGCGAGCTCCACCCGTCACATATTAAGTCCAATGCATTCCCATATGAAAAGGTTTAAACATAACATAAACATTCGTATTAAAACTAGCATACGAAATGTCAATACTTTCACCATAAACTATGAATGGTATAAAAATAGCACATCCATAGTCAAATATATCACAAAACCTTTAATACAATATAGAATTTTTGTATCATAATAAATCAACTTCAAATAAGCTTAAAATCCATCAAAGGATGTTGACATAGATGAAATCAAAACTATTTGAGAGAAATATCTCCTTTTTTGAAATCATTTAAAAGTCACACATTTATAAAGGAAGTAATTAAAAAGAGATTTTTGAATCAAAGTGTCCCATACCACTTTGAAACTTTTGAAAGGAATTAAAATTTTTAAAAACATTCATGTCCATATAAATAAATCCTTAAAAACCATTTTTAAGACATTAATTAAAAAGATTTATAAAGATAAATCTTTAAAACATTTAAAATTCTGATTTTGATAAAGAGTACCTTTATGAAATTCTTAAATTATTCATTTTGAAATAATTTAAAAGTCACATAATTATAAAATAAAACATTTACATTGAAAATAATCATATAAGCTTGTAAGGGAAGCTTTGACGATTTTATAACGGCGGTAAATAGCTGCACCTGCCGTATAAGTTTAAAAATAACATTTTTACCTTAAATTTGTCGAAAGGTAAAAAGTGCCTTGTTTGGAAAATGATGGAAATATTCCTTTAAAAACACATAAGGTTATAAATGAATTTAACCCATATTCTTTGTAAATAGTAAAAATGTTTTGAAATACATTTCGAAGTAACATGGATGTGTATGATAAAGAAATCCTAGTAGATTATTACGTATAAACAACCTCGAATAATGAAGAGATTGCGAAATAAACCCTTACCTTGCACTTTTACTTGGATGGGGTAGGTTAACCTCCTGTATAATGGTGAAATAATTGTTATTAAATTATTCAATAATCATATACATTAATAGGATATCATATATGATCTTTTAACATTGCTTTGTTAATAATATCTTAGAATTGTCGTCGTTCCGGGTGTTAACTTACTCGTTTTCTTTTATATGTTTTGTTACGTAATACATGTTTGTAATGGATAGTTTGTATATTATTCATATCCAAAATGATATCAAGTCCTTAAAAATCATTTTTAAATCATCAAATGATAATTATACTTGAATGGATACGATGGAGAATGAATCTTATCGCCTTCGTGGAGATGGTAGTCCGTACGTACGCACGAGCGACAATATCATTCTTTTGTTATTAAAATAATATATAAATGGTTGTTATATCATATATACAGAATCATTAACATGTTATATTTATTATTTACATGAGTTACATATCATTATTATACCCATCCAAATAATATTAAATTAAATAACAATTACACCACGACGTGGAGACGGTAAGCCGTACGTACGCACGTATGGTGACATGTTATTCAAAGGGTGGATAGAATACTGAATATGATTGTACCATATTTATAATAACATCACAGTATATGTGAGATACTGGAGTTATTATTTTAGAATGGTAAGAACAATGGAAGAATAAGTGGAAGAAGAAATGAACTTGGAGAAGGGTGGTGAAATCATTACCTCTTCTTCGGGTTCTTCCTTTTGATTTGATCAAAAGGGATCCTTAGGTTGGATTTCTGATCAAACTAAGGCCTCTCGGTTGTAGTGAGGGATGTTGGGAGAGTATTTGGGCAGAGTTTGGCCGAACCAAAAGGCTTTGATGGTGTGAAGAAATGAGAAGGAGGAGTGCCCTTTTATAAGAGGGGTGAGGGGCACCTTTGGAAAAGCTAGAAATATTAATTTATAATAAATTCATATTCGGTTTATAATGGCTCAAAAGTTGATTATTCAAAGGTTAAGGTGGGGATAGGTCTAAACCCACTCAACCAATAGAATTTATACAGGTTTGGGTACTTATATTAACCTTATCTTTAAGTATTAACTCTAAGTTAATTAGTTTCACTTTTACAATGTCTCTTTGTATTTTTATATAATATGGTTAATAAACTTACTATATACATACAAGAGACCCTTAATTGGTACATTAATGATGAACCTATCATGATATAAGTCTCTTGGCCGAACCATAGATTTTTAGGAATTTAATATCAATTAATAATATAATATTTGTTTTAAGAACTCTTTTATGTCAATTTTGACACTATTCAATAGTTGATTTTTGTGAAACTAATAACAGATTGATTACTTCGAAAAAAGTCAATTAAATCAATACTAATATATCATATTATCCTATAAAATTATTTTAATTCATTAAAAGTTTCATATTATATTTATTTGGGTATTTATAATATCAATTATTTTAATTTTTCACTATTATAGTAATTACTGCATCATCATTGTGTGATAAATAAAATAAATTATTTAATGTCTAAAAATTATAAATAAAATATCATTATGTAGGAAATCTTTTTAGATTTCTAATGAATATTTATAATCTAAAATCCAACATATATAACCCTATGTAACAATTGTGTTTCTAAAAGATATATGCTTGTGTCATTTTTGTATTCATTTTAACTTAATTAAAATAAAGTCTCATTATCACTTACAAGTGGATCCATGGGGTCCCAAAATAGACCCAAAGATTCTCATGGTCGACCATGTATCTACCAATAGGGTTAAGACACGTTTTAGGGTAATTTAGTATTATTATAATATTATTTTTTAACCCTTATTTACCGAATTTACCCTTAACCATGGTAAATAAAATATTTACCGCAGTAATTATTCAAAATGTCTAAAAATAAAAGTTACCTATTTACACAATTTGAACATACTGATTCAAAATATGGAATCCATTTTCCTAAATTCAAAACACAGAAGTGGCAGAAATTAATTTAAAATTAATTCCCGCTGTCAAAACAAAAAGCGTGTTTTTAAGAGATAATAACTATCAAAAGATTGACACTCGTTTATGTTCGGTTTCATTGTAAAATTATGTCCAATGACCAATATTATATTAAATGGTAAAAATATATTCTAAATATACTATAAAACCACTCAAATTCATAATTTATCACTATTAAATATTTTGATTAAAAAAGTTGTTTTTAATTAAAACTTAGTAATTTTCACTATTCATCAAAATATGAAAGTTATCCGAAAAGTACCAAAATTTCACCTTAGGCTTAATTTGATATTCCGAATCCAAAAATGAAGTCCATTTTAAAATATAAAATATATATAATTTCAAAAAGTAGGTATTACTATTCATAACAGCTAGTTTGATTGGTTACAGTGTGTTAGAACTCGGTGTTGCGTACAACACACGCTAGCGTACCGTGGAAGCTTGGGATGTTTCATTTTAAATTTTTGATGTCCCCATTTAGTCAAAAAGTTTAAAATATAGTATCTAAAAAGGGTTAACTATTAAAATTTGGTAAAAGTGAAATACTGAAATTGAATTTGTTCTTACATTATGTCTAAGAAACTCAAAATATGGATTCTAAAATTATAAGGATTATATAAAGATTAAAATTTAGTTAACACTATTCATAACCTTTTTGAACAGCTTGTTTGGTAAGTCATGGTGCGATTGAACTTGGTGTTGCGTGTAGTGAAAGTTATTGAATTATTTTGAAGAAATAACACACTATAAAATCTTGGGGTGTTACATTCTCCCCTCCTTCAATAAATTGCGTCCTCGCAATTTGAAATTGTTCTTCGAAAATAAAAGGTTGAAAATAGAAAATATATTTGTGGGAAAACCCACATCGGAAATTGGGTTACTAAAATTTAGTCTTAATATGAGTAAAAGAGAAATGAAAGGATCACCACCAAATTATGATCTCTATTAGGAGAACATTGGTGGCAATTATAGACATATAATTGGAGGAAAAACGTAAATATTTATAGGTAGTGATTGAGGTCATCAATCACAAAAAAGTATAAAATTGAGGTCATTAAAATCATCAATCTATGATGATTTGAAATACCATCGGTTCAACAAAACATAGGATATTGGGATAACACATTTTTGACGTTTCAAAATATCTTAGTTGAAATCCCACATCGAAAAATTAATTAATGAGGCCTCTATTTTAAATAAAGAGTGGAAAGTATGAAGATTACCGAAAATAACACATACTAGGGTTCCATGTAGGAAAATATGGATATGGAAGAAAAATCTAGACATCAATTATCTGATGGAGAGTGGTAGAGAACATGGCTATGAAAAGGCCAACAATCCCAAAGCCATAAATTAGTGATGATTTAAGGTACCATCTAGGACAAAATTTTTGTTCTAAGTTCCTTTTCTTAATGATGAGGAATTTATTTATTAGATTGGCTAAGATCATAAGGAGATATACTTACTTTATAATTAGAGTTTTATCCATTAATAAATTTCTACCAAAAACTCATCATTCACTCATAAAAAAAATTCTATTTATACTATTCATAGAGGGTTCCAAAATAAACGAATTTATAATTCATCTACCAGATCTTTTAAAAAACTACTTTATTTAATCCAGGACATCTCGTGGGATAGTGGTAGGTGATACACCCTTGTCGCCCTTCGGTTGCGGGTTCAAGTCTTGCGGCCTTGCCGGACGCGACGGGTTGCCGCCCGACCTCCGGGTTGTCCTTTTATGGTAATCCAAAATAATCCAAACTAGAACTATCAAAAATACTTCTTTCCAAACTCACATTCCAACATTTATAAGGAAGTTAAACATAATATAGATCCTTTTTACCCCGTAATAGCATATGAATACCTTCATCTTGTATTCTTTTAATACACTGAAACATCCTGAATTACCATATTCCTTATTGATTACATTCATGCTCCCCTATTCTATATAGAATGATGGATATACTTCATCAATCAAAAAATGTTTTAAACCCCAAAAAAATGATGGAATATACAAATCATTAATCAGTTTCAAGGTAGTCAAGAATATCCAATATAATTTATCCAAATCAAACATGTATTATTCTAAAATCACTAACTCGGTATCAGAACCATATTATGGTTTATCTTTCTCTCAACCATATATTTTCCAAAAATTTATCCTGCTATTGAGTCACTTTTCTTTGTTCCACAAAATCTCAAGTCCTTAATGAAATAGTACTGCAGTACAATCCTTATATACTCCATAATCATTATAACAAGTACATTGTTGATACAACACTCAATTGACATAATCAACATAAGAACTCTAATCATTCCTCTTCATTTGTGGTAGTATCATAACTTGATTATTATCCAATAGCATCATTTGCGTCATAGTCTGATGACTGGAACATAGGTTCGCGTAGTGTCCAAACTCCTTGCAAATGAAGCATTGTACATTTGAAACCATTTTCTTACCCTTGCAGTCACGTACTTTGTGCCCTTTTCCTCCACACTTATAACAAACTCCCATTCCTTTCAGGAAAGTTCCAGGGTGTTTCTTTCCACAGTTACCACATATGGGAAAATTCTTCTTTTCCCTCTTCCCTTTATCCATCTTTCTCTCTCCTATCCTTTTCTTCTCTTGCTTCCCTTCAAAGCCATAGGACTCAGTAAACTTTTTACTTATCTTATCAACACATGATATTATTTCTTCATATGATGATAATACCTGGGAGACTATTTCTCTTATAAATTCTAGCTTAAGACCATGAAAGATATGATCCTTCCTTCTCTTTGGATCATGTGCATTTCTGGAGTTCTCATTCCTTCTACTGGGTGCCATTTCTAAACAATGGAATACACTAGATCAGTTTATGAATCAAAATACATAATCCCATACTTATAAAACACTTAACATAAATTGAACTATTTATGGATATAATCCATAATCATAAAAATGTTTTCTTTGAGGAAGTATATACTCATAAACCCTTCATAATGATTTGTAAAGAAAATGAGAGTTATCCTAAGCATATCCCCCGGGAGTGTCGTAACCAAGAGTGCAGCAAGGCCCGTTGTCGTGAACCAGTTCCCGTTCGAGTCAAGCTCAAAGCGGTGTTTCCGGGTTTTACCCCTAGGTACATCTGTGCCAGAGCCGCCTCTACCTGCTCGTATCCAGACAGGGATGTATTGCTCGTAAAACTCACAAAATCTCTACAATACCAAAATTCTAGGAAGTTCTTTTATACTAATCCTCAAAGTTCATCTTAGGTATACATGCTCTAATCAGAGTTTATCTAAATCTAGCTTCCAAGTTTTGTACTAAACTTCCTCTGATACCAACTGTAACGCCCCGACCCTAGATACCCAGAGTCGGTGCATTATTACATAACATTGGCATGATCACAAGAAAGATCAAATCTCGAAAGACCGATTGGTTTAGTAGCCTTGGAAACACTAGATATATTCATAAGTATTACATTACATCGTAAAATGAAAAACTACTACAATAACATATTGTCTCCATAATCCACACTCATATCCCCACATAATATCCCTGCAGTTCATTCATAATTTACTTCTTCACTTCCTGGGAAAAATAAAACATAGAAAAGGGGTGAGCTCAAATGCCCAGTAAGGATAACAATATAGCGGAAACTTTCATAAATAAGAATAAACATTTAAGGAAATGTATAACTAAAACAAAAGCCTTTCAAACATGAACTTTCAACATGGTATGGCTTAAATAAAATGAAATAATGCCATTTACTTATTCACATGGATATTCTACTAATCGAATAATCACATGAAAAATCAATAACCACTTTCATAATGATGGAATGCATAATGCCAGACTATCATAACCACATAGCCAAGGCCTCGTGCCAAGACTACAAATAAGATTTTGTTAAGGCCTTGTGCCAAGACACTAGTTTGTCCCATGAGACCTACCGATGCATCGAGGAGCTATAGCGGGCTCCACCCGTCACATATTAAGTCCAATGCATTCCCATATGAAAAGGTTTAAACATAACATAAACATTCGTATTAAAACTAGCATACGAAATGTCAATACTTTCACCATAAACTATGAATGGTATAAAAATAGCACATCCATAGTCAAACATATCACAAAACCTTCAATACAATATAGAAGTTTTGTATCATAATAAATCAACTTCAAATAAGCTTAAAATCCATCAAAGGATGTTGACATAGATGAAATCAAAACTATTTGTGAGAAATATCTCTTTTTTTGAAATCATTTAAAAGTCACACATTTATAATGGATGTAATTAAAAAGAGATTTTTGAATCAAAGTGTCCCATACCACTTTGAAACTTTTGAAAGGAATTAAATTTTTTAAAAACATTCATGTCCATATAAATAAATCCTTAAAAACCATTTTGAAGACATTAATTAAAAAGATTTATAAAGATAAATCATTAAAACATTTAAAATTCTGATTTTGATAAAGAGTACCTTTATGAAATTCTTAAATTATTCATTTTGAAATAATTTAAAAGTCACATAATTATAAAATAAAACATTTACTTTGAAAAAAATCTTATAAGCTTGTAAGGGAAGCTTTGACGATTTTATAACGGCGGTAAATAGCTACACCTGCCGTATAAGTTTAAAAAAAAATATTTTTACCTTAAATTTGTCGAAAGGTAAAAAGTGCCTTGTTTGGAAAATGATGGAAATATTCCTTTAAAAACACATAAGGGTATATATGAATTTAACCCATATTCTTTGTAAATAGTAAAAATGTTTTGAAATACATTTCGAAGTAACATGGATGTGGATGATAAAGAAATCCTAGTAGATTATTACGTATAAACAACCTCGAATAATGAAGAGATTGCGAAATAAACCCTTACCATGCACTTTTACTTGGATGGGGTAGGTTAACCTCCTGTATAATGGTGAAATAATTGTTATTAAATTATTCAATAATCATATACATTAATATGATATCATATATGATCTTTTAACATTGCTTTGTTAATAATATCTTAGAATTGTCGTCGTTTCGGGTGTTAACTTACTCGTTTTCTTTTATATGTTTTGTTACGTAATACATGTTTGTAATGGATAGTTTGTATATTATTCATATCCAAAATGATATCAAGTCCTTAAACATCATTTTTAAATCATCAAATGATAATTATACTTGAATGGATACGATGGAGAATGAATCTTATCGCCTTCGTGGAGACGGTAGTCCGTACGTACGCACGAGCGACAATATCATTCTTTTGTTATTAAAATAATATATAAATGGTTGTTATATCATATATACAGAATCATTAACATTTTATATTTATTATTTACATGAGTTACATATCATTATTATACCCATCCAAATAATATTAAATTAAATAACAATTACACCACGACGTGGAGACGGTAAGCCGTACGTACGCATGTATGGTGACATGTTATTCAAAGGGTGGATAGAATACTGAATATGATTGTACCATATTTATAATAACATCACATTATATGTGAGATACTGGAGTTATTATTTTAGAATGGTAAGAACAAAGGAAGAAGAAGTGGAAGAAGAAATGAACTTGGAGAAGGGTGGTGAAATCATTACCTCTTCTTCGGGTTCTTCCTTTTGATTTGATCAAAAGGGCTCCTTAGGTTGGCATTCGGATCGAACTAAGGCCTCTATGTTGTAGTGAGGGATGTTGGGAGAGTATTCGGGCAGAGTTTGGCCGAACCGAAAGACTTTGATGGTGTGAAGAAATGAGAAGTAGGAGTGCCCTTTTATAAGAGGGGTGAGGGGCACCTTTGGAAAAGCTAGAAATATTAATTTATAATAAATTCATATTCGGTTTCTAATGGCTCCAAAGTTGATTATTCAAAGTTTAAGGTTGGGATAGGTCGAAAACCACTCAACCAATAGAATTTATACAGGTTTGGTTACTTATATTAACCTTATCTTTAAGTATTAACTCTAAGTTAATTAGTTTCACTTTTACAATGTCTCTTTGTATTTTTATATAATATGGTTAATAAACATACTATATACATTCAAGAGACCCCCAAGTGGTAACTTAATGATGAAACTATCATGATATAAGTCTCTTGGCCGAACCTTAGATTTTTAGGAATTTTATATCAATTAATAATATAATATTTGTTTTAAGAACTCTTTTATGTCAATTTTGACACTATTCAATAGTTGATTTTTTTGAAACTCATAACAGATTGATTACATCGAACAAAGTCAATTTAATCAATCCTAATATATCATATTATCCTAGAAAATTAGTTTAATTCATTAAAAGTTTCATATTATATTTATTTGGGTATTTATAATATCAATTATTTTAATTTTTCACTATTATAGTAATTACTGCATCATCATTGTGTCATAAATAAAATAAATTATTTAATGTCTAAAAATTATAAATAAAATATAATTATGTAGGAAATCGTTTTAGCTTTCTAATTAATATTTATAATCTAAAATCCAACATATATAACCCTATGTAACAATTGTTTTTCTAAATGATATATGCTTGTGTCATTTTTGTATTCATTTTAACTTAATTAAAATAAAGTGTCATTATCACTTACAAGTGGATCCATGGGGTCCCAAAATAGACCCAAAGATTCCCATGGTCGATCATGTATCTACCAATAGGGTTAATACACGTTTTAGGGTAATTTAGTATTATTATAATATTATTTTTTAACCCTTATTTACCGGATTTACCCTTAACCATGGTAAATAAAATATTTACCGCAGTAATTATTCAAAATGTCTAAAAATAAAAGTTACCTATTTACACAATTTGAACATCCTGATTCCAAATATGGAATCCATTTTCCTAAATTCAAAACACAGAAGTGGCAGAAATTAATTTAAAATTAATTCCCGCTGTCAAAACAAAAAGCGTGTTTTTAAGAGATAATAACTATCAAAAGATTGACACTCGTTTATGTTCGGTTTAATTGTAAAATTATGTCCAATGAACAAAATTATATTAAATGGTAAAAATATATTCTAAATATACTTTAAAACCACTCAAATTCATAATTTATCACTATTAATTATTTTGATTAAAAAAGTTGTTTTTAATTAAAACTTAGTAATTTTCACTATTCATCAAAATATGAAAGTTATCCGAAAAGTACCAAAATTTCACCTTAGGCTAAATTCGATATTCCGAATCCAAAAATGAAGTCCATTTTAAAATATAAAATATATATAATTTCAAAAAGTAGGTATTACTATTCATAAAAGCTAGTTTGATTGGTTACGGTGTGTTAGAACTCGGTGTTGCGTACAACACACGCTAGCGTACCGTGGAAGCTTGGGATGTTTCATTTTAAATTTTTGATGTCCCCATTTAGTCAAAAAGTTTAAAATATAGTATCTAAAAAGGGTTCACTATTAAAATTTGGTAAAAGTGAAATACTGAAAATGAATTTTTTCTTACATTATGTCTAAGAAACTCATAATATGGATTGTAAAATTATAAGGATTATATAAAGTTTAAAATTTAGTTAACACTATTCATAACCTTTTTGAACAGCTTGTTTGGTAAGTCATGGTGCGATTGAACTTGGTGTTGCGTGTAGTGAAAGTTATTGAATTATTTTGAAGAAATAACACACTATAAAATCTTGGGGTGTTACAATATGGCCCAAGAATGAGACCACCTTCAACCAGAACTCACACTTTCTGTACTTTTCATAGAGATTTTCCTTGCGCAAAGTCTCTAGTACATTTCATAAATGCTCCTCATGATCCTCCTTGGTTTTGGAGTATATTAGAATATCATCTATAAAGACTACCACAAATTTGTCCAGGTAATCTCTAAATACTCTATTCATCAAGTCCATGAATATTTCTGGAGCATTGGTGAGTCTGAAAGGCATTACTATGAATTCATAGTTCCCGTATCTTGTACGAAAAGAAGCCTTGGGGAAATCTTCCTTCTTCACCCTTACTTGATAATATCTCGACCGCAAATCTACTTTGGAGAAGTATTGTGCTCCACATAGATGATCGAACAAGTCATCATTTCTTTGGAGAGGATACTTGTTCTTTATCGTGATTTTGTTAAGTTCACGATAATTGATGCAAAGCCGCATTGACCCATCCTTCTTCTTGATGAAGAGGAATGGTGCACCACATGGTGAAGGACTTGGGCGTATAATCCCTTTATCCAGATTCTCCTGTACTTATTTCTTCCTCTCTTCATGCTCTAAAACAGGCATTTTATATGGAGTCATGGATATTGGTAAAGCCCCGGGTATAAGTTCAATTGAGAATTCAACATCCCTTCTAGGAGGAAGACCAGACAGTTCCTCAGGAAACACTTTAGTGAATTCCTTCACAATAGGTATTTCATCAAAGATGGTTTCTTCCTTGGACTCAATCATCTGAGCCAGATATGCGCTCTCATGAGGAAGTAATATCCATGTTTGATATGATGGTGCTAAAGGAGATTCATCTTCTTACATACACTTGTAAAGAATCGGGGGTCGATTCTCCATATGGAGTGTGATTTCCCACTCCCGAAATTTATGTTGGATCTATATATGGAAAGCCAATCCCTGCCATGAATTACATCAAATTCCACCAGAGGGTGTATAACGAGGTTAGCTGGGAAATTCAATCCACAGATTACAATAGGGGAGGACTTATATTCATGGGATGCAATGATTTCCCCATTTTCCATACTCATCAACATCTTCACTTCCATGATTTGTGGTGGTGCTGGGATTGTTCTACTAAAATTTTTAGATATAAAAGAATGTGTAGAACCTGAATCAAAAATTACGTTTGTGATTCTTGAATGAATAACTAGCGTACCTGTCACCACTTTGTTGTCGGGGTTCACTTTGGTAGAAGTGATGGAAAAAGATCTTCCTTTATGCCTTATAGGTTGTTGGTTGTCTACAAAAACCCTTGGATTAGGGCACTGATTTGCAAAATGGCCCAGTTCTTTGCATTTGTAGCATTGAACAACGTATTGAGGTTCGAACAGAGCGTTCCTCTCCTCTGTCGCAGTTGTAGGTCTTTCTTGCTGACAGTTAACAGCTAGGTTCCCTTCTCTTCTACACTGGTTGCGCCCAAATTTACCCTACTGGTAAAATCTGTCATTGGAGTACAAGTAGGGATTGAATCCACAGGGACCGAAGAAGTAACCTTGAGACGCTATGATTTATTGATGGATTGGCTATGAAGTGGCCAACTTTGAGGTAGATTTTAATGGAAGAACTAAAGATATAATTTAAATAAGATATAATAAAAAATTATGTGAACTAAAAAATTATTGATGGTGGGTTGATCTTAGGGTTTTGCTTGGGGTGGATTGGATGAATTTCTTTTCTTAGAAAATTTCATGTCATTAATTCAAGACATATCCAAACAATGAGATAATTCTTCCAAATCATTCACCAATTTAATCCCTACACAATTCCAAGGCTAATCACTAATTCACTTTGAGGAACACTTTAATGAGCACTCAAAGGAAATAGATCATACTATCACTCAAAATGTGTCATCGTTAAAGTTGGCAAAGATGAGAAAGAATGTAACTCATCAAATGGACATCCTAAAATAACGAATAGATTTAAATATTAAGTACATGAAATAATATTCAATCCATGACCTTGCTACTCCCTTGGATAAACCCTTAAGAGGTTAGCCCTCCATTGATGCTATTCTATCAATGGAAGTGGGATGTAGACTTACGGGGGCGGAATTGAAGAAGAAGAAAATTATTAAAAGAACGAACACTCCACCGTTGTGTGATTGAAATCACAAGTGTTGGTGTGAATAATTTCACACCATGATTCAACGGTATCAACGTGTAAAGAAAAGGAAAATAAAAAGTGAAGAAGAATAAGAAATTTTATTAAAATAATAAACGTGAAAGAAAAAAATTCATGTGAAAACTTGACGATGCGATTACAAATTGAAAGCAGAAAATTACAATTGAAAGAAATACAATGGATGAAAGAAAAGCATGGATTCAAAGAAAAATGTTAGATGATTATTTCAGTCACCACAATCTCCTTATATAGGAATATTAGGAGCCTTAGGTCCACCCCCAACATTAAATTCACCCCCCAAAAATTAATAGAGTCAAAAGGAGGGTGAAGAATCAAAAGGAAATTGACGTTTCGAAGTTGACCCGGAAAACTGTCCAGATTCGTCCTCCATTTTTACGTGTGAGTTTGACACTTCCTATGGCCGAATCCGAAGGTTCCATAAATATAACTTATCTTCGTCCATATGTCTTCTAGAATCTCTCAAAATCTCAGGAAATTTGGCTCCGCCGTTTGGAAGGTATGGTCGAAATGGTGGGACGGATATTTGTGCATTAATGACGAGTCCACCATTTAAATCTTAACTTTATATCCCTTTATCATCATGAAAAAATCAGAATTAGCTCCGGCCACAGTTGAATAAAATGATCCTCATATTTGTTTCTTTCTACTGTATAAATTTTATCTTCATTGGGCTTGGTTTCTGGGACCCACATTTGTTTGATGGGCCTTAGGCCCATTATGCTTTTTCTAGCAAGTTTCTGCCTTCAGGCGCACAATTATCCATCTTCCTTTGCGATTCATCCATCGGACCTAAAAGATAAAATGTTCAAAACAAAGTGATCAATCATATACCAAAATTTCAAATTAAAATGATGAAGATTGTAATTTCCACAAGAAAATTATTGAGTGGGCCCAAATTGACATTTTAAGCATGAATTGCACAATGATGGGAAATGAAGTTCAATTTCTGAATTGGACTAAAATTGATGATTATGAACTTTTAAACACATTAATATTATGATCTTAACAATGAATATTAGCCACTTTCAGTGACTAATCACACCCCCCAACTTGAGTGTTGCTAGTCCCGAGCAAAATAAATTACAAATATGAAATCCAAATCCCCTTTTCCAAAAACATTTAAATACACATTACTCACCCAAATAACTAATACCAAAAAAATTATAAAAACCCATCAAAATCATTTAAAACAAGATAGGTCCATAAGCATATCCCAAGCCCAAGCCCATTCCTTTGTTCAAATTCATCGCCACATTTCATCCAATTCCAATTAAGCATGATAAAGTGTTGTGCATCATAACAGATATGGGGCCCATTTTATTGTTCAAGGGGAAAAAAATGGAAGCGCTAGGTGGGAATCACATTAAACCTTAAGATGAGTATCCATTTTTTTTGATTTTTTTTTTGATTTTTTTTAACCACAATAGATATGAAAAGACTAACTCTGGGCAAGACAACTATAGAGTCACGATCCACAAGTGCCGGACGCCACATAGTTTGTCAATTTCATGCTCTACAATAGAGATATAAAGCCTAAATCTGGGAAAGACAACTATGGAGTCACGATCCCCAAGTGTCGGACGCCACGCATTTGGACAAAACATTGCTCTATGTGGTCTTTTTTTATTTTATTTTAATTTTTTTTTTATACTCAAATTAAACTAAAAGTGACCCCAGAACCCTATGCTATAATGAAAGGGACCCAAGAACTCAAATTTACACCCACAATCCAAAATATGTGCATTGTGGCATTTTTATTAAGAGGATTAAAATGTAAACATTGAAAAATCACATCGGACAACCGCACTTTCCAAAAACTATGCACATGAACTTAAACTTTCATTAAAATCAGAATCAAGGCATGAAAAATTTATTTGATATCCAATTTTAGAGTTTCCAATGTGTCTTTATCATGTTTATGGTTAATGGAATTTTTTTTTTCATGCATGTTCTTATTCAAAATAAAAATCATTTTTTATCCCCCCCCCAACTTAGAATAACACTGTCCCCAGTGTTTAGAGAAAAAAAAAAGTCAGAAGGGGATAGGAGAGGAGTTCAAAGATAAAATTGAGAATGAAAACATGGAACAAATTCACCTGGTTTTTAAAGTTGAGGTTTATGATGCTCCAAATTACTCCTTTGATCTCTTTGGGGATGTAGGCACCTCCTTGATTGAACATGTATCACCCAAAATAGTTCCTGAACCATAAAAATAAGGACAAAGCAGACAAAACAAACAACACAATGATTTATTTAATTCCAAGTACCATCATTTTAATGTTTTTTTTAAATCAAACTAATGATACATTGTCTTCTTTTAAATTTCTGGGTAAGGTATTACTCAGGGATTACACCGCGTGACACGGATGAATACGGTGCTCCCCTTTCATACCCATCCATACTCATAAAAGAAGAACAGGTCAAGAGTCTAATAAATTTTTTTTTTAACCTACAAAAACATAAATAAAATAAACTGATGATACATTGTCTTCTTTAAATTTCTGGGTAAGGTATTACTCAGAGATCACACTGCGTGACACAGATGAATACGGTGCTCCCTTTTCATACCCATCCTTACTCATAAAAGAAGAACATGTCAACAGTATATATAAAAAAAGTAACAAAATTAAGCAGAAGGAAACAAAAGACGATTCTCAGTGATTGGAAACATGAAAACCACGGGTTGCCCCCCGTGCAACGATTTTGTTTAACGTCGTTAGCCCGACTTGTACCCTAAATCTATCAATTTTTCTCTGGTTCATATGTTGGCTCAGTTAAATCCTCCTTGGTTTCTTGTTTATTGAATGATTCAATGAATGGTTTTAACCTATGAACATTGAATTTGAAGACATGACCACTTGTGGGATCCTGAATCTCTATTGCCCCATGAGGGTACACATGATGCACTAGGTATGGACCAGACCATCTGGACCTTAGCTTTCCTGGGTGTAGATGACGTTTTGAACTATACAAGAGCACAAATTTTCCCAGCTCAAAGTGTTTGACTTTGAGATTCCTAGATTGGTAGGCTTGAACTTTAGATTTATTGATCCTTGAATTTTCATAAGCCTCCATCCTAAGTTCCTCGAGTTCATTAAGATCTAATTTCCTTTTTGTTTCAGCCAAAGAAATGTCAAAGTTCATTTTTTTTATTGCCCAAAAGGCCTTATGTTCATTTTCAACAGGTAAATGACATGATTTTCCATAAACCAATCTATACGGTGACATGCCTAGGATAGTTTTGAAAGCAGTTCGATATGCCCAAAGGGAATCTAAGAGTTTCTCGGTCCAATATTTCCTAGAGGGATTGACAGTTTTTTCAAGAATTTGTTTAATTTCTCTATTTTCCAACTCAGCTTGACCGTTGGTTTGAGGATGGTATGCAGTGGAAACTTTATGAGTAATACCATACTTAGACATGAGTGAAGCGAACGGGCGGTTGCAGAAATGGGTTCCACGATCACTGATTATAGCCCTAGGAATTCCAAATCGAGAAAATATAAGCTCTTTTAGAAATCAGATCACAACATGGTGGTCATTGGACTTGGTGGGAATGGCTTCAACCCATTTTGAGAGATAATAAATAGCTAAGAGGATGTAGAGGTATCCCTTAGAGTTTGGAAAAGGCCCCATGAAATCAATTCCCCAACAATCAATGATTTCAACGACTAGAATGGGAGTGAGGGGCATTTGATTCCTTTAAGTAATGGATCCTAATTTCTGACACTGAGGACAACTTTTACAGAATTGGAAGGAATCCTAAGTAAGGTTCGGTCAGTAGAAACCACTTTGTAGGACCTTTGCAGTGGTTTTCTTTGTTGAAAAGTGGCCTCCACATGCCTCTCCATGACAAAATTTTAGAATGGACTCTTGCTCAGACTCGGGAATACATCTCCTGATGATTTGATCAGGACAGAACTTAAAGAGGTAAGGATCATCAAAAACATAGTGTTTTACATCAGAAAGGAATTTCCTCTTAGCTTGGGTCCCCATGAATTTTGGAATGTCACCCATCACCAAATGGTTTGCTATTTCAGCATACCAAGGGAAATCACTCACTGAATAGAGGTGATCATCAGGAAATGAATCAGACACAGAGAGGTGGTGTGAGTTGTCTTTGAATTCCATCCTAGAGAGGTGATCAGCTACAATATTTTCAACACCCTTTTTATCCTTAATGGTTAAATCGAACTATTGAATAAGAAGGGCCCACCTAATCAATCTAGCCTTGGCATCTTGTTTTTGAAAAAGGTATTTTAGGGCTGAATGATCAGTGAAGACAATGATGGGTGATCCTAAGAGATTAGACCTGAATTTCTCTAAGGCAAAGAAAACAACAAGCAACTCTTTCTCAATGGTGGCGTAGTTTATTTGTGCATCATTTAAATATTTGCTTGCATAAGAAATGACATGTCGAGTTTTCTCACACCGTTGTCCTAAGACTGCTCCTACAGCGAAATCACTGGCATCAAACATGATCTCAAAAGGAAGTTTCCAATTTGGATATTGCATGATAGGTGGAGATATAAGAGTTGACTTGAGTGTAGAGAATGATTCCTCACAGCTTTCTGTCCATAAAAATGGAGCATCTTTTACCAATAGAGCACAAAGTGGTCGAGAAATAGAGTTGAAATTCCTAATGAACCTTCTATAAAAACCAGCATGTCCTAAGAAGGACCTCACTTCCTTAACAGTTTTAGGAGAGGGAAGGTGACGAATGATGTCAACCTTAGCTTTATCAACATCAATCCCTCTACCAGATACCAGATGACCTAGAACAAGTCCTTCCCTTACCATGAAATGGCATATTTCCCAATTTAGTATGAGATTCGTATCCTCGCACCTTGACAAAACCTTTTCAACATTTATAAGGCATCCCTCAAAAGTATCCCCAAAGATGGAGAAGTCATCCATGAAGACCTCTAAAAAATCCCCCACCATATCTGAGAATATTCCCATCATGCACCGCTGGAAGGTACTAGGGGCATTACATAACCCAAAGGGCATGCGTTTGAAGGAAAAAGTGCCAAATGGACAAGTGAAGGTTGTTTTTCCTTGATCCTATAAGGAGACTTCGATTTGATTAGACCCTGAGAATCCATCTAGGAAGTAATAGAATTGATGACCCGCCACTCGCTCGAGGACTTGATCAATAAAGGGTAAGGGGAAATGGTCTTTCTTGGTACAAGAGTTGAGCTTCCTATAGTCAATAAAAACTCTCCATCCACTACTGACCCTTGTTGGAAGAATCTCTCCATCCTTGTTGGTTATTACTGTGATTCCAGACTTCTTTGGAACCACATGGATTGGGCTAACCCACTCACTCTCAGCTATAGGATAGATGATACCGACTTTTAACAATTTCAAAAGATCTTTTCTCCCTACTTCCATGAGATTAGGATTGAGTCGCCTCTGAGGTTGACGACATGGCTTTGACTTAGATTCAAGAATAATTCTACGAGTCCCGATAAGTGGGCTAATCCCAGGGATATCGGATAGGGTCCATCCAATGGCTTTCTTGTGTCTCCTAAGAACATCTAGAAGCATCCTCTCATGATCGGATTCAAGGGGGGAAGAAATGAAAACAGGAAAGGATTGATTGTCCCCTAAGAAAGCATACTTTAGTGATGAAGGTAAGACTTTAAATTCAAGATCAGATTGGTCATGAATTTCCATGAATGGATGAGACTTTGTATTGACCTTAGTTTCTTTGTTCAGATTTCTTGACAAAATTGGTTCCTTGTGAACAGAATTTTCATCCACTAAATTTTCCAGAGTAGTGTCATGAATAGATATGGACTCAATGTTATTGATTTCAACCATGGTATCATTGATTGGTGAATCTAGAAATTCATCAATAGAGCTGTCTGAAAGGGATTCAATCCAAGGAAGCAAATTTCCCTCATGTGAATAAAGAAAATCAATCTCTTCTTGACTTAACCATCCTTCGGTAACTCCTTGATGTTCATTGAGTTCGTTATCAACACTACCAATCCAATTAACCTCATGGATCTCTTCATCATCCCCAATTTGAGAGTTTTCACTGTATATGTTCAAGTCTAAGCTCATGTTCCCAAAGGTGATGGTCATGTTCCTATTTCGGACTCGGATTACAGAGTTGATTGTTGCAAGGAAGGGACGACCAAGTATGATTGGGGTTTGCTCCCTAGGACCTAAGATTGGGTGATTGTCCAGAACAATGAAGTCAGCTGGGTAAATGAAATTTTCAACTTTCACCAAAACATCTTTTAAGATCCCCTTTGGAACTCGAACACTACGATCAGCAAGTTGAAGAGTGACAGATGTGGGTTGGAGTTCTTTGAGCCCTAACTGACAGTACATGGCATATGGAATGAGGTTCACACTAGCACCTAGATCACACAAGGCTTTGAAAACTTTGTTCTCTCCTAGTTAAACATTTATGTAAGGACATCCTGGGTCTTTCATCTTAGGAGGAATGGTCCCTTGAATGTTTGTACTCACATTAGCATCCAAAAGGACTTGGTTTTTATGTGAAAATTTTCTTTTAAAAGTGCACATGTCCTTAAGGTATTTTGAGTAGGAAGGTATGGTTTGGATGACATCGAGAAGGGGAATGTTCAACTTGAATTGTGACAAGATTTATCTCAATGTTTCACTCAATTCAGGCTTAGTTTTCCCCCTCATGCGTTGAGGAAATGGTGCAGATTGTGGAGTTGTTTGTTGAAGTGTTGTTTCATTCACATTATTATCAGTTTCTTCAGTTTGATATTGTAGTTCATTTGAATTTTCGTTAGATTTTGAAGCTTCACATGGTTTCTGACTTATCTGTTCAGGTTTTTCAATTGATTTCCCACTTCTTAAAATTGTCACAGCCTTTAGTTGTTCGTGAGTTGTTTGAGTGAAACTTGTCTCTCCCCTTGATGTTTGTTGTGGAATGGCCTGTGTGGTCATGGGTGCATTTCCAGTTTTTATGGTTTGAAGTTCTTGTTTAATAGATGAGAATTCTGAGTTCATTTTGTCCATTTGTTTGCACAGTTGTTCTAGTAGGCTTTGTGGAACATTTTGGGTTGGTGCTTGAGCTTGTGGGTTTATTCCAGGAGGATAATTTGGTTGTTGGATAGGTTGTTGAACGGGTTGTTGGATATGTTGTTGATATTGAACATGAGGATGTTGGAATTGGACCGGTTTTGGTTGGAACTGATTATGAGGTTGAAAGTTTTGTTGAGGGTATGGGTTGATACATTGTTGTTGTGTTGGTTGTTGATTGTCCTTCCAACAAAAGCCCAGATGGTCGTTATACCTTGGATTGAAGGTGTTCGTGAATTGTGGCTTTTGAAAGTTCATTGCATTAACTTCTTCTGGTGGTCCTCCTAAAAGAACATCCTTGATGGAAGGAATGGTTGGACAATTATCAGTCTTGTGGTCATTCTTGTCACAAATTGTACAAACAAGCTCAACAGTTTGGGTTTTGTGGACCTTCCTAAGATCAATCTCCTCAACTTTCCTCGTGAGTGCAGTAAGTTTTGCTCTTAGGTTTTCTTCTTCTCCAATATTGTACATTCCACCAGATTTGGGTGGCTTCTCATAGTATGGTGATGTTCCCCATGTTTGGTTTTGTTCAGAAAGATTTTCTAGATACTCGTAAGCATCATCTGAGGCTTTGTTTTTGAAGGTTCCATTACACATCATATCAATGAATTGTTTGTTTCCGGGACCCAACCCTTCATAGAAAATTATCACTTGTTCTGGGATTAAGAAACCATGGTGTGGTACCATGTTTAATGTGTCCTTGAACCTTTCCCATGTTTCGTAGAATGTTTCTCCCTCTCTTTCAAAAAAGTTTTGTATGCTCTTTTTAAGTGCAATTGTTTTGTGATGGGGGAAATATTTTTTATAAAATTCTCATTGAAGTTGGTCCCAAGAGTGAATGGATGCTGGTCTCAAATTTTTTAACCAATTCTTTTCTCGGTCCTTAAGGGAAAAAGGGAAAAGTCTCATTTTAGCAGATTCAATTTGATTTGGTGGGCACATGGTTTCGACAATGTCATTAAATTCTTTAACATGAAGGTAAGGCATCTCAGACTCCATCCCATGAAAGGTTGGAAGGTGTTTCAGGACATGGGGTTTGAAAACATATTGGGCATATCATATGTTATCATGCCTAATGCATGAGGGTGCATTGGTCCAGGTTGGTGTGAAGTAGTCATTCATGGTCGGGTCTGCAACAATTCCCAAGTTAGGGTCCTGCCCGTTATATTGGTTCCCTCCCCGGTTTATGATTTGGTTTTGTGGGATATTCTCCATTGTATCGAACTCAACGTCTGAATTTGGAGTATTAGGAAGATTTGGATCTAAAGGAAATAGACCACTTTTAGTGCTTGACTCCCCAGCCCTAGGAGTATCCACCCTATCTAATCTGTTTGAGTTATCGCGGGTGTAGTCGGACATGCGCCAAAAGAAAAAAAAGTGAGAAAGGGAAAAGATAAGAGAATTGGGATGAGAATAGAAGAATTGGGGTAATAAAAGAGGGTTTTTGGTCTAAGGAACTTACTTGGTCCCCGGCAACGGCGCCAAAATTTGGTTGCGCCCAAATTTACCCTACTGGTAAAAGCGGTCGTTGGAGTACAAGTAGGGATCGAATCTACAGGGACCGAAGAAGTAACCTTGAGACGCTATGATTTATTGATGGATTGGCTATGAAGTGGCCAACTTTGAGGTAGATTTTAATTGAAGAACTAAAGATATAATTTAAATAAGATATAATAAAAAATGATGTGAACTAAAAAATTATTGATGGTGGGTTGATCTTAGGGTTTTTCTTGGGGTGGATTGGATGAATTTCTTTTCTTAGAAAATTTCATGTCATTAATTCAAGACATATCCAAACAATGAGATAATTCTTCCAAATCATTCACCAATTTAATCCCTACACAATTCCAAGGCTAATCACTAATTCACTTTGAGGATCACTTTAATGAGCATTCAAAGGAAATAGATCATACTAGCACTCAAAATGTGTAATCTTTAAAGTTGGCAAAGATGAGAAAGAATGTAACTCATCAAATAGAAATCCTAAAATAACGAATAGATTTAAATATTAAGTACATGAAATAACATTCAATCCATTACCTTTCTACTCCCTTGGATAAACCCTTAAGAGGTTAGCCCTCCATTGATGCTATTCTATCAATGGAAGTGGGATGTAGACTTACGGGGGCGGAATTGAAGAAGAAGAAAATTATTAAAAGAACGAACACTCCACCGTTGTGTGATTGAAATCACAAGTGTTGGTGTGAATAATTTCACACCATGATTAAACGGTATCAACGTGTGAAGAAAAGGAAAATAAAAAGTGAATAAGAAGAAAAAATTTTATTAAAATAATAAACGTGAAAGAAAAACATTCATGGGAAAACTTGATGATGCGATTACAAATTGAAAGCAGAAAATTACAATTGAAAGAAATACAATGGATGAAAGAAAAACATGGATTCAAAGAAAAATGTTAGATGATTATTTCATTCACCACCATCTCCTTATATAGGAATATTAGGAGCCTTAGGTCCACCCCCAACAATAAATTCACCCCCCAAAAATTAAGAGAGTCAAAAGGAGGGTGAAGAATCAAAAGGAAATTGACGTTTCGAAGTTGACCCGGAAAACTGTCCAGATTCGTCCTCCATTTTGACGTGTGAGTTTGACACTTTATATGGCCGAATCCGAAGGTTCCATAAATATAACGTATCTTCTTCCATGTGTCTTCTAGAAGCTCTCAAAATATCAGGAATGTTGGCTCAGCCGTTTGGATGTTATGGTCGAAATGGTGGGACGGATTTCTGTGCATTAATGACGAGTCCACCATTTAAATCTTAACTTCATATCCCTTTATCATAATGAAAACATCAGAATTAGCTCCGGCCACAGATGAATAAAATGATCCTCATATTTTTATCTTTCTAATGTATAAATTTTAGCTTCATTTGGCTTGGTTTCTGGGCCCCACATTTGTTTGATGGGCCTTAGGCCCATTATGCTTTTTCTAGAAATTTTCTGCATTCAGGCGCAAAAGTCTCCATCTTCCTTTGAGATTCATCCATCGGACCTAAAAGATAAAATGTTCCAAACAAAGTGATAAATCATATACCAAAATCTCAAATTAAAATGATGAATATTATAATTTCCACAAGCAAAGTATTGAGTGGGCCCAAATTGACATTTTAAGCATGAATTGCACAATGATGGGAAATGAAGTTCAATTTCTGAATTGGACTAAAATTGATGTTTATGAACTTTTAAACAAATTAATATTAAGATCTTAATAATGAATATTAGCCACTTTCAGTGACTAATCATACCCCCCAACTTGAGTTTTGCTAGTCCCGAGCAAAATAAATTAAAAATATGAAATCCAAATCCCCTTTTCCAAAAACATTTAAATACACATTACTCACCCAAATATCTAATACCAAAAAAATTATGAAAACCATCAAAATAATTTAAAACAAGATAGGTCCATAAGCATATCACAAGCCCAAGCCCATTCTTTTGTTCAAATTCATCGCCACATTTCATCCAATTTCAATTAAGCATGATAAAGTGTTGCGCATCATAAAAGATATGGGGCCCATTTTATTGTTCAAGGGGAAAAAAATGGAAGCGCTAGGTGGGAATCAAATTAAACCTTAAGATGAGTATCCTTTTTTTTGATTTTTTTTTTGATTTTTTTTAACCACAATAGATATGAAAAGACTAACTCTGGGCAAGACAACTATGGAGTCATGATCCCCAAGTGCCGGACGCCACGCATTTTGTCAATTTCATGCTCTACAATAGAGATATGAAGCCTAACTCTGGGAAAGACAACTATGGAGTCACGATCCCCAAGTGTCGGACGCCACACATTTGGACAAAACATTGCTCTATGTGGTCTTTTTTTATTTTATTTTATTTTGTTTTTTTTGGATACTCAAATTAAACTAAAAGTCACCCCAGAACCCAATGCTATAATGAAAGGGACCCAATAACTCAAATTTACACCCACAATCCAAAAGACGTGCATTGTGGAATTTTTATTAAGAGGATGAAAATGTAAACTTTGAGAAATCACATCGGACAACCGCACTTTCCAAAAAATATGCTCATGAACTTAAACTTTCATTAAAATCAGAATCAAGGCATGCAAAATTTATTTGATATCCAATTTTAGAGTTTGCAATGTGTCTTTATCATGTTTATGGTTAATGGAATTTTTTTTTCATGCATGTTCTTATTAAAAATAAAAATCATTTTTTATCCCCCCCAACTTAGAATAACACTGTCTCCAATGTTTAGAGAAAAAAAAAGTTAGAAGGGGGTAGGAGAGGAGTTCAAAGATAAAATTGAGAATGAAAAACATGGAACAAATTCACCTGGTTTTTAAAGTTGAGGTTTATGATGCTCCAAATTACTCCTTTGATCTCTTTGGGGATGTAGGCACCTCCTTGATTGAACATGTATCACCCAAAATAGTTCCTGAACTGTAACGCCCCGACCCCAGTTACCCAGAGTCGGTGCATTATTACATAACATTGGCATGATCACAAGAAAGATCAAATCTCGAAAGACCGATTGGTTTAGTAGCCTTGGAAACACTAGATATATTCATAAGTTTTACATTACATCATAAAATGAAAAACTACTACAACAACATAATGTTTCCACAATCCACACTATTAACCCCTCATAAAATCCCTGCAGGTCATTCATAACTTACTTCTTCACATCTTGGGAAAAATAAAACATAGAAAAGGGGTGAGCTCAAATGCCCAGTAAGGATAACAATATAGCGGAAACTTTCATAAATAAGAATAAACATTTAAGGAAATGTATAATTAAAACAAAAGCCTTTTAAATATGAACTTTCAACATGGTATGGCATAAATAAAATGAAATAATGCCATTTACTTATTCACATGGATATTCTACTAATCGAATAATCACATGCAAAAATCAATAACCACTTTCATAATGTTGGAATGCATAATGCCAGACTATCATAACCACATAGCCAAGGCCTCGTGCCAAGACTACAAATAAGATTTTGTCAAGGCCTTGTTCCAAGACACTAGTTTGTCTCATGAGACCTACCGATGCATCGAGGAGCTATAGCGGGCTCCACCCGTCACTTATTAAGTCCAATGCATTCCCATATGAAAAGGTATAAACATAACATAAACATTCGTATTAAAACTAGCATACTAAATGTCAATAATTTCACCATAAACTATGAATGGTATAAAAATAGCACATCCATAGTCAAACATATCACAAAACCTTCAATACAATATAGAAGTTTTGTATCATAATAAATCAACTTCAAATAATCTTAAAATCCATCAAAGGATGTTGACGTAGATGAAATCAAAATTCTTTTTAAAGAAATATCTCCTTTTATTTTGAAATCATTTGAGATCCATATAAAATAAAACATTTTCTTTGAAAATATTCTTATGAGCTTGTAAGGAATGATTTGAAGATTTTATAACGGCGTAAAATAACCGCACCCACCGTATAAGTTAAAAAAAACATTCTTACCTCAATTCTGTCGAAAAGGTTAAAAAGGACCTTGTTTTGAAAACCACGGAAATATTCCTTTATAAACCTCTTATAAAAAGTCAAACAAGGGTATAAATGACTTTAACCCATATTCTTGTAAATAGTAAAAATGTTTTGAAATACATTTTTAAGAAACATGGATGTGGATTATAAAGATATCCCAGTAGATTATTACCTATAAACAACCTCGGATAATGAAGAGATTGTGAAATAAACCCTTACCTTCTACTTTTCCTTTGTTGGGGTAGGTTAACATCATGTATAATGGTGAAATAATTTTTATTAAATTATACAAGAATCATATATATTAATATGATATCATATATGATCTTTTAACATTGATTTGTTAATAATATCTTAGAATTATCGTCGTTTCGGGTGATAACTTACTCATTTTATTTATATGTTTTGTTACATAAGCCATGGTTGTTGTATCTTATTCTTATACAGAATGATATCTAGTCCTTAAAAATCATTTTTGAATCATCAAATGATAATTATACTTGAATGGTTACGATGGAGAATGAATCTCATCGCGTTTGTGGAGACGGTAGTCCGTACGTACGCACGAGCGACAATATCATTCTTTTGATATTAAAATAATATATAAATGAATGGTATATAATATATACAGAATAATTTACATGTTATATTTATTATTTACATGAGTTACACATCATTATTATACCCATCCAAATAATATTATATTGAATAACAATTACACCACGACGTGAAGACGGTAAGCCGTACGTACACACGTATGGTGACATGTTATTCAAAGGGTGGATAGAATACTGAATATGGTTGTACCATACTTATAATAACATCACAGTATATGTGAGATACTGGATTTATTATTTTAGAATGGTAAGAACAACGGAAGAATAAGTGAAAGCAGAAATGAACTTAGAAAAGGGTGGTGAAATCATTACCTCTTCTTCGGGTTTTTCCATTTGATTTGATCAAAAGGGCTCCTTAGGTTGGCTTTCTGATCAAAATAAGGACTCTAGGTTGTAGTGAGGGATGTTGGGAGAGTATTTGGTCAGATTTTGGCCGAACCAAAAGGCTTTGAAGGTGTTATGAAATGAGAAGGAGGAGTTCCCTTTTATAAGAGGGGTGAGGGGCACCTTTGGAAAAGCTAGAAATATTAATTTATAATAAATTCATATTCGGTTTCTAATGGCTCCAAAGCTTATTATTCAAAGGTTAAGGTGGGGATAGGTCGAAAACCACTCAACCAATAGAATTTAGACAGGTTTGGGTACTTATATTAACCTTATCTTTAAGTATTAACTCTAAGTTAATTAGTTTCACTTTTACAATGTCTCTTTGTATTTTTATATAATATGGTTAATAAACATACTATATACATCCGAGAGACCCCCAAGTGGTACATTAATGATGAACCTATCATGATATAAGTCTCTTGGCCGAACCTTAGATTTTTAGGAATTTAATATCAATTAAAAATATAATATTTGTTTTAAGAACTCTTTTATGTCAATTTTGACACTATTCAATAGTTGATTTTTGTGAAACTCATAACAGATTGATTACTTCGAACAAAGTCAATTAAATCAATCCTAATATATCATATTATACTAGAAAATTATTTTAATTCATTAAAAGTTTCATATTATATTTATTTGGGTATTTATAATATCAACTATTTTAATTTTTCACTATTATAGTAATTACTGCATCATCATTGTGTCATAAATAAAATAAATTATTTAATGTCTAAAAATTATAAATAAAATATCATTATGTAGGAAATCTATTTAGATTTCTAATGAATATTTATAATCTAAAATCCAACATATATAACCCTATGTAACAATTGTTGTTCTAAAAGATATATGCTTGTGTCATTTTTGTATTCATTTTAACTAAATTAAAATAAAGTGTCATTATCACTTACAAGTGGATCCATGGGGTCCCAAAATAGACCCAATGATTCTCATGGTCGACCATGTATCGACCAATAGGTTTAAGACACGTTTTAGGGTAATATAGTATTATTATAATATTATTTTTTTAACCCTTATTTACCGGATTTACCCTTAACCATGGTAAATAAAATATTTACCGCAGTAATTATTCAAAACGTCTAAAAATAAAAGTTACCTATTTACACAATTTAAAAATCCTGATTCCAAATATGGAATCCATTTTCCTAAATTCAAAACACAGAAGTGAGAGAAATTAATTTAAAATTAATTCCCGCTGTCAAAACAAAAAGCGTGTTTTTAAGAGATAACAACTATCAAAAGATTGACACTCGTTTATGTTCGGTTTAATTGTAAAATTATGTCCAATGACCAACATTATATTAAATGGTAAAAATATATTCTAAATATACTTTAAAACCACTAAAATTCATAATTTATCACTATTAATTATTTTGATTAAAAAAGTTGTTTTTAATTAAAACTTAGTAATTTTCACTATTCATCAAAATATGAAAGTTATCCGAAATGTACCAAAATTTCACCTTAGGCTAAATTCGATATTCCGAATCCAAAAATGAAGTCCATTTTGAAATATAAAATATATATAATTTAAAAAGTAGGTATTACTATTCACAACGGCTAGTTTAATTAGTTGTGGTGTGTGTTAGAACTCGAGGTTGCGTACAACACACGCTATCGCATTATTCGAAGGGAAACGTACCGTGGAAGCTTGGGGTGTTTCATTTTAAATTTTTGATGTCCCCATTTAGTCAAAAAGTTTAAAATATTGTATTTAAAAAGGTTTCACTATTAGAAGTTGATAAAAGTGAAATACTGAATATGAATCTGTTCTTGCATTATGACTAAGAAACACATAATAGGGATTCTAAAATTATAAGGATTATATAAAGTTCAAAATGTAGTTAATACTATTCATGACCTCTTTTAATGGTGTGATTGAACTCGGTGTTGTGTGTAGTGCAAGTTATTGAATTATTTTTAAGAAATAACACACTCTGAAATCCTGGGGTGTTACATTCTCCCCTCCTTCAATAAATTGCGTCCTCGCAATTTGAAATTGTTCTTCGAAAATAAAAGGTTGAAAGTAGAAAATATATTTGTGGGAAAACCCACATCGGAAATTGGGTTACTAAAATTTAGTCTTAATATGAGGAAAAGAGAAATGAAAGGGTCACCACGAAATTATGATCTCGATTAGGAGAACATTTGTGGCAATTAGAGACATATAATTGGAGGAAAAACGTAAATATTTATAGGTAGTGATTGAGGTCATCAATCACAAAAAAGTATAAAATTGAGGTCCTTAAACTCATCAATCTATGATGATTTGAAGTACCATCAGTTCAACAAAATATAGGGTATTGGGACAACACATTTTTGACATTTCAAAATAACTTAGTTGAAATCCCACATCGAAAAATGAATTAATGAGGCCTCTATTTAAAATAAAGAGTGGAAAGTATGAAGATTACCGAAAATAACACATACTAGGGTTCCATGTAGGAAAATATGGATATGGAAGAGAAATCTAACCATCAATTATCTGATGGAGAGTGGTAGAGAACATGGCTATGAAAAGGCAAACAATCCCAAAGCCATAAATTTGTGATGATTTAAGGTACCATCTAGGACAACATTTTTGTTCTAAGTTTCTATTATTAATGTTGAGGAATTTATTTATGAGATTGGCTAAGATAATAAGGAGATATACTTACTTTATAATTAGAATTTTACCCATTAATAAATTTCTACCACAAACTCATCTTTCACTCTAGAGCGTAATTTTTTTTTTCTATTTATACTATTCGTACAGGGTTCCAAAATAAATGAATTTATAATTCATCTACCAGATCTTTTAAAAAAAACTACATTATTTAATTCAGGAAATCTCGTGGGACAGTGGTAGGTGATACACCCTTGTCTCCCTTCGGTTGCGGGTTCAAGTCTCGCAGCCTTTCCGGACGTGACGGATTGCCGCCCGACCTTCGGGTTGTTCTTTTATGGCAATCCAAAATAATCCAAACTAGAACTATCCAAAATACTTCTGTCTAAACTCACAGTCCAACATTTATAAGGAAGTTAAACATAATATAGATCCTTTTTACCCCGTAATAGAATATGAATACCTTCATCATGTATTACCATATTCCTTATTGATTACATTCATGCTCCCTTATTCCATATAGAATGCTGGATATACTTCATTAATCCAAAAATGTTTTAAACCCCAACAATTATGGAATATAGAAATCATTAATCAGCTTCAATGTAGTCATAATATCTAATATAATTTATCCAAATCAATCATGTATTATTCTAAAATCACCACCTCGGTATCTGAACCATATTATGGTTTATCTTTCTCTCAACCATATATTTTCCAAACATTTAACCTGCTACTGAGTCACTTTTCTTTGTTCCACACCATCTCAAGTCCTTAATGAAATAGTACTGCAGTACAATCCTTATATACTCCATAATTATTATAACAAGTACATTGTTGATACAACACACAATTGATATAATAAACATAAGAACTCTAATCATTCCTCTTCATCTGTGGTAGTATCATAACTTGATTATTATCCAATAGCATCATTTGCAGCATAGTCTGATGACTGGGGCATAGGTTCGCGTAGTGTCCAAACTCCTTGCAAATGAATCATTGTACATTTGAAACCATTTTCTTACCCTTGTAGTCATGTACTTTGTGCCCTTTTCCTCCACACTTATAACAAACTCTCATTTCTTTCAGGAAAGTTCCAGGGTGTTTCTTTCCACAGTTACCACATATGGGAAAATTCATCTTTTCCCTCTTCCATTTATCCATCTTTCTCTCTTCTATCCTTTTCTTCCCTTGCTTCCCTTCAAATCCATAGGACTCAGTAAACTCTTTACTTATCTTATCAACACATGATATTATTTCTTCATATGATGATAATACATGGGAGACTATTTCTCTTGTAAATTTTGGCTTAAGACCATAAAATATATGATCCTTCTTTCTCTTTGTATCATGTGCATTGATAGAGTTCTCATTCCTTCTACTGGGCGCCATTTCTAAACAATGGCATACACTAGATCAGTTTATGAATCAAAATACATAATCCCATACTTATAAAACACTTAACATAAATTGAACTGTTTATGGATATAATCCATAATCATAAGAATGTTTTCTTTGAGGAAGTATATACTCATAATCCCTTCAAAATGATTTGTAAAGAAAATGAGAGTTATCCTAAGCATATCCCCCAGGAGTGTCGTAACCAAGAGTGCAGTAAGGCCCGTTGTCGTGCACCAGTTCCCGTTCGAGTCTAGCTCAAAGCGGTGTTTTCGGGTTTTACCCCTAGGTGCATCTGTGCCAGAGCCGCCTCTACTTGCTCGTATCCAGACAGGGATGTATTTCTCGGAAAACTCACAAAATCTCTACAATACCAAAATTCTAGGAAGTTCTTCTATACTAATACTCAAAGTTCATCTTAGGTCTACGTGCTCTAATCAGAGTTTATCTAAATCTAGTTTCCAAGGTTTGTACTAAACTTCCTCTGATACCAACTGTAACGCCCCGACCCCAGTTACCCAGAGTCGGTGCATTATTACATAACATTGGCATGATCACAAGAAAGATCAAATCTCGAAAGACCGATTGGTTTAGTAGCCTTGGAAACACTAGATATATTCATAAGTTTTACATTACATCATAAAATGAAAAACTACTACAACAACATAATGTTTCCACAATCCACACTATTAACCCCTCATAATATCCCTGCAGGTCATTCATAACTTACTTCTTCACATCCTGGGAAAAATAAAACATAGAAAAGGGGTGAGCTCAAATGCCCAGTAAGGATAACAATATAGCGGGAACTTTCATAAATAAGAATAAACATTTAAGGCAATGTATAACTAAAACAAAAGCCTTTTAAATATGAACTTTCAACATGGTATGACATAAATAAAATGAAATAATTCCATTTACTTATTCACATGGATATTCTACTAATCGAATAATCACATGCAAAAATCAATAACCACTTTCATAATGTTGGAATGCATAATGCCAGACTATCATATCCACATAGCCAAGGCCTCGTGCCAAGACTAAAAATAAGATTTTGTCAAGGCCTTGTGCCAAGACACTAGTTTGTCTCATGAGACCTACCGATGCATCGAGGAGCTATAGCGGGCTCCACCCGTCACTTATTAAGTCCAATGCATTCCCATATGAAAAGGTTTAAACATAACATAAACATTCGTATTAAAACTAGCATACGAAATGTCAATAATTTCACCATAAACTATGAATGGTATAAAAATAGCACATCCATAGTCAAACATATCACAAAACCTTCAATACAATATAGAAGTTTTGTATCATAATAAATCAACTTCAAATAATCTTAAAATCCATCAAAGGATGTTGACGTAGATGAAATCAAAATTCTTTTTAAAGAAATATCTCCTTTTATTTTGAAATCATTTAAGATCCATATAAAATAAAACATTTTCTTTGAAAATATTCTTATGATATTGTAAGGAAATCTTTGAAGATTTTATAACGGCGTAAAATAACCGCACCCACCGTATAAGTTAAAAAAACATTCTTACCTCAATTCTGTCGAAAAGGTTAAAAAGGACCTTGTTTTGAAAACGACGGAAAGATTCCTTTATAAACCTCTTATAAAAAGTCAAACAAGGGTATAAATGACTTTAACCCATATTCTTGTAAATAGTAAAAATGTTTTGAAATACATTTTTAAGAATCATGGATGTGGATGATAAAGATATCCCAGTAGATTATTACGTATAAACAACCTCGGATAATGAAGAGATTGTGAAATAAACCCTTACCTTGTACTTTTCCTTTGTTGGGGTAGGTTAACCTCCTGTATAATGGTGAAATAATTTTTATTAAATTATACAAGAATCATATATATTAATATGATATCATATATGATCTTTTAACATTGATTTGTTAATAATATCTTAGAATTATCGTCGTTTCGGGTGTTAACTTACTCATTTTATTTATATGTTTTGTTACATAAGCCATGGTTTTTGTATCTTATTCTTATCCAGAATTATATCTAGTCCTTAAAAATCATTTTTAAATCATCAAATGATAATTATACTTGAATGGTTACGATGGAGAATGAATCTCATCGCGTTTGTGGAGACGGTAGTCCGTACGTACGCACGAGCGACAATATCATTCTTTTGTTATTAAAATAATATATAAATGAATGGTATATCATATATACAGAATCATTAACATGTTATATTTATTATTTACATGAGTTACACATCATTATTATACCCATCCAAATAATATTATATTGAATAACAATTACACCACGACGTGAAGACGGTAAGCCGTACGTACGCATGTATGGTGACATGTTATTCAAAGGGTGGATAGAATACTGAATATGGTTGTACCATACTTATAATAACATCACAGTATATGTGAGATACTGGAGTTATTATTTTAGAATGGTAAGAACAAAGGAAGAAGAAGTGAAAGAAGAAATGAACTTAGAAAAGGGTGGTGAAATCATTACCTCTTCTTCGGGTTCTTCCTTTTGATTTGATCAAAAGGGCTATTTAGGTTGTCTTTCTGATCAAACTAAGGCCTCTAGGTTGTAGTGCGGGATGTTGGGAGAGTATTTGGGCAGAGTTTGGCCGAACCAAAAGGCTTTGAAGGTGTTATGAAATGAGAAGGAGGAGTTCCCTTTTATAAGAGGGGTGAGGGGCACCTTTGGAAAAGCTAGAAATATTAATTTATAATAAATTCATATTCGGTTTCTAATGGCTCCAAAGCTTATTATGCAAAGGTTAAGGTGGGTATAGGTCGAAAACCACTCAACCAATAGAATTTAGACAGGTTTGGGTACTTATATTAACCTTATCTTTAAGTATTAACTCTATGTTAATTAGTTTCACTTTTACAATGTCTCTTTGTATTTTTATATAATATGGTTAATTAACTTACTATATACATCCAAGAGACCCCCAAGTGGTACATTAATTATGAACCTATCATGATATAAGTCTCTTTGCCGAACCTTAGATTTTTAAGAATTTAATATCAATTAATAATATAATATTTGTTTTAAGAACTCTTTTATGTCAATTTTGACACTATTCAATAGTTGATTTTTGTGAAACTCATAACAGATTGATTACTTCGAACAAAGTCAATTAAATCAATCCTAATATATCATATTATCCTAGAAAATTAGTTTAATTCATTAAAAGTTTCATATTATATTTATTTGGGTATTTATAATATCAATTATTTTAATTTTTCACTATTATAGTAATTACTGCATCATCATTGTGTCATAAATAAAATAACTTATTTAATGTCTAAAAATTATAAATAAACTATCATTATGTAGTAAATCTTTTTAGCTTTCTAATTAATATTTATAATCCAAAATCCAACATATATAACCCTATGTAACAATTGTTGTTCTAAAAGATATATGCTTGTGTCATTTTTGTATTCATTTTAACTAAATTAAAATAAAGTGTCATTATCACTTACAAGTGGATCCATGGGGTCCCAAAATAGACCCAAAGATGCTCATGGTCGACCATGTATCAACCAATAGGTTTAAGACACGTTTTAGGGTAATTTATTATTATTATAATATAATTTTTTTAACCCTTATTTACCGGATTTACCCTTAACCATGGTAAATAAAATATTTACCGCAGTAATTATTCAAAATGTCTAAAAATAAAAGTTACCTATTTACACAATTTGAACATCCTGATTCTAAATATGGAATCCATTTTCCTAAATTCAAAACACAGAAGTGACAGAAATTAATTTAAAATTAATTCCCGCTGTCAAAACAAAAAGCGTGTTTTTAAGAGATAATAACTATCAAAAGATTGACACTCGTTTATGTTCGGTTTAATTGTAAAATTATGTCCAATGACCAACATTATATTAAATGGTAAAAATATATTCTAAATATACTTTGAAACCACTAAAATTCATAATTTATCACTATTAAGTATTTTGATTAAAAAAGTTGTTTTTAATTAAAACTTAGTAATTTTCACTATTCATCAAAATATGAAAGTTATCCGAAATGTACCAAAATTTCACCTTAGGATAAATTCGATATTCCGAATCCAAAAATGAAGTCCATTTTGAAATATAAAATATATATATTTTAAAAAGTAGGTATTA
The DNA here is from genome assembly GCA_963277665.1 of Viscum album. Classification (NCBI taxonomy): domain Eukaryota; kingdom Viridiplantae; phylum Streptophyta; class Magnoliopsida; order Santalales; family Viscaceae; genus Viscum; species Viscum album. The sequence continues at coordinate 51,959,645 of OY728140.1, read as the reverse complement.
CTATTCACAACGGCTAGTTTAATTAGTTGTGGTGTGTGTTAGAACTCGAGGTTGCGTACAACACACGCTATCGCATTATTCGAACGGAAACGTACCGTGGAAGATTGGGGTGTTTCATTTTAAATTTTTGATGTCCCCATTTAGTCAAAAAGTTTAAAATATTGTATTTAAAAAGGTTTCACTATTAGAAGTTGATAAAAGTGAAATACTGAAAATGAATCTGTTCTTGCATTATGACTAAGAAACTCATAATAGGGATTCTAAAATTATAAGGATTATATAAAGTTCAAAATGTAGTTAATACTATTCATGACCTCTTTTAATGGTGTGATTGAACTCAGTGTTGCGTGTAGTGCAAGTTATTGAATTATTTTTATGAAATAACACACTCTGAAATCCTGGGGTGTTACATGAACCATAAAAAGAAGGACAAAGCAGACAAAACAAACAACACAATGATTTATTTAATTCCAAGTACCATCATTTTCATGTTTTTTTTAAATCAAACTAATGATACATTGTTTTCTTTTAAATTTCTGGGTAAGGTATTACTCAGGGATTACACAGCGTGACACAGATGAATACAGTGATCCCCTTTCATACACATCCATATTCATAAAAGAAGAACAGGTCAAGAGTCTAATGATTTTTTTTAACCTAAAAAAACATAAATAAAATAAACTGATGATACATTGTCTTCTTTAAATTTCTGGGTAAGGTATTACTCAGGGATCACACCGCGTGACACGGATGAATATGGTGCTCCCTTTTCATACCCATCCTTACTCATAAAATAAGAACATGTCAACAGTCTATATAAAAAAAGTAACACAATTAAGCAGAAGGAAACAAAAGATGATTCTCAGTGATTGGAAACATGAAAACCACGGGTTGCCTCCCGTGCAGCGCTTTTGTTTAACGTCGTTAGCCCGACTTGTACCCTAAATCTATCAATTTTTCTCTGGTTCATATGTTGGCTCAGTTAAATCCTCCTTGGTTTCTTGTTTATTGAATGATTAAATGAATGGTTTTAACCTATGACCATTGACTTTGAAGACATGACCACTTGTGGGATCCTGAATCTCTATTGCCACATGAGGGTACACATGATGCACTAGGTATGGACCAGACCATCTGGACCTTAGCTTTCCTGGGTGTAGATGAAGTTTTGAACTATACAAGAGCAAAAATTTTCCCAGCTCAAAGTGTTTGACTTTGAGATTCCTAGATTGGTAGCCTTGAACTTTAGATTTATTGATCCTTGAATTTTCATAAGCTTCCATCCTAAGTTCCTCGAGTTCATTAAGATCTAATTTTCTTTTTGTTTCAGCCAAAGAAATGTCAAAGTTCATTTTTTTATTGCCCAAAAGGCCTTATGTTCAATTTCAACAGGTAAATGACATGATTTTCCATAAACCAATCTATACGGTGACATGCCTAGGATAGTTTTGAAATCAGTTCGATATGCCCAAAGGGAATCTAAGAGTTTCTCGGTCCAATCTTTCCTAGAGGGATTGACAGTTTTTTCAAGAATTTGTTTAATTTCTCTATTTGCCAACTCAGCTTGACCGTTGGTTTGAGGATGGTATGCAGTGGAAACTTTATGAGTAATACCATACTTAGACATGAGTGAAGCGAATGGGCGGTTGCAGAAATGGGTTCCACGATCACTGATTATAGCCATAGGAATTCCAAATCGAGAAAATATATACTCTTTTAGAAATCGGATCACAACATGGTGGTCATTGGACTTGGTGGGAATGGATTCAACCCATTTTGAGACATAATCAATATCTAAGAGGATGTATAGGTATCCCTTAGAGTTTGGAAAAGGCCCCATGAAATCAATTCCCCAACAATCAAAGATTTCAACGACTAGAATGGGAGTGAGGGGAATTTGATTCCTTTTGGTAATGGATCCTAATTTCTGACACTGAGGACAACTTTTACAGAATTGGAAGGAATCCTTAGTAAGGTTAGACCAGTAGAAACCACTTTGTAGGACCTTTGCAGTGGTTTTATTTGTTGAAAAGTGGCCTCCACATGCCTCTCCATGACAAAATTTTAGAATGGAATCTTGCTCAGACTCGGGAATACATCTCCTGATGATTTGATCAGGACAGAACTTGAAGAGGTAAGGATCATCAAAAACATAGTGTTTTACATCAGAAAGGAATTTCCTCTTAGCTTGGGTCCCCATGAATTTTGGAATGTCACCCGTCACCAAATGGTTTGCTATGTCAGCATACCAAGGGAAATCACTCACTGAATAGAGGTGCTCATCGGGAAATGAATCAGACACAGAGAGGTGGTGTGAGTTGTCTTTGAATTCCATCCTAGAGAGGTGATCAACTACAATATTTTCAACACCCCTTTTATCCTTAATGGTTAAATCAAACTCTTGAAGAAGAAGGACCCACCTAATCAATCTAGCCTTGGCATCTTGTTTTTGAAAAAGGTATTTTAGGGCTGAATGATCAGTGAAGACAATGATGGGTGATCCTAAGAGATAAGACCTGAATTTCTCTAAGGCAAAGACAACAGCAAGCAACCCTTTCTCATTGGTGGTGTAGTTTATTTGTGCATCATTTAAAGATTTGCTTGCATAAGAAATGACATGTGGAGTTTTCTCACACCGTTGTCCTAAGACTGCTCCTACAGCGAAATCACTAGCATCAAACATGAGCTCAAAAGGAAGTTTCCAATTTGTATATTGCATGATAGGTTAAGATATAAGAGTTGACTTGAGTGTAGAGAATGATTCCTCACATCTTTCTGTCCATAAAAATGGAGCATCTTTTACCAATAGAGCACAAAGTGGTCGAGAAATAGAGCTGAAATTCCTAATGAACCTTCTATAAAAACCGTCATGTCCTAAGAAGGACCTCACTTCCTTAACAGTTTTAGGAGAGGGAAGGTGACGAATGATGTCAACCTTAGCTTTATCAACTTCAATCCCTATACCAGATACCAGATGACCTAGAACAAGTCCTTCCCTTACCATGAAATGGCATTTTTCCCAATTTAGTATGAGATTATTATCCTCGCACCTTGACAAAACCTTTTCAACATTTATAAGGAATCCCTCAAAAGTATCCCCAAATATGGAGAAGTCATCCATGAAGACCTCTAAAAAATCCCCCACCATATCCAAGAATATTCCCATCTTGCACCACTGGAAGGTACCAGGGGCATTACATAACCCAAAGGGCATGCGTTTGAAGGAAAAAGTTCCAAATGGACAAGTGAAGGTTGTTTTTCCTTGATCCTCTCAGGAGACTTAGATTTGATTATACCCTGAGAATCCATCCAGGAAGCAATAGAATTGATGACCTGCCACTCGCTCGAGGACTTGATCAATAAAGGGTAAGGGGAAATGGTCTTTCTTGGTACAAGAGTTGAGCTTCCTATAGTCAATACAAACTCTCCATCCACTACTGACCCTTGTTGGAAGCATCTCTCCATCCTTGTTGGTTATTACTGTGATTCCATCCTTCTTTGGAACCACATGGATTGGGCTAACCCACTCACTCTCAGCTATAGGATAGATCATACCGGCTTTTAACAATTTCAAAAGTTCTTTTCTCACTACTTCCATGAGATTAGGATTGAGTCGCCTCTGAGGTTGACGAAATGGCTTTGACTCAGATTCAAGAATAATTCTATGAGTCCCTTTAAGTGGGCTAATCCCAGGGATATCAGATAGGGTCCATCCAATGGCTTTCTTGTGTCTCCTAAGAATATCTAGAAGCATCCTCTCATGATCGGATTCAAGGGAGGAAGAAATGAAAACAGGAAAGGATTGATTGTCCCCTAAGAAAGCATACTTTAGTGATGAAGGTAAGACTTTAAATTCAAGATCAGATTGGTCATGAATTTCCAAGAATGGATGAGACTTTGTATTGAACTTAGTTTCTTTGTTCAGATTTCATGACAAAATTGGTTCCTTGTGAACAGAATTTTCATCCACTAAATTTTTCAATGTAGTGTCATGAATGGATATGGACTCAATGTTATTGATTTCAACCATGGTATCATTGATTGGTGATTCTAGAAATTCATCAATAGAGCTGTCTGAAAGGGATTCAATCCAAGGAGGAAAATTTTCATCATGTGAATAAAGAAAATCAATCTCTTCTTGACTTAACCATCCTTCGATAACTCCTTGATGTTCATTGAGTTCATTATCAACACTACCAATCCAATTAACCTCATGGATCTCTTCATCATCCCCAATTTGAGAGTTTGCATTGTAGATGTTCAAGTCTAAGCTCATGTTCCCAAAGGTGATGGTCATGTTCCCATTTCGGACTCGGATTACAGAGTTGATTGTTGCAAGGAAGGGACGACCAAGTATGATTGGGGTTTGCTCCCTAGGACCTAAGCATGGGTGATTGTCCAGAACAATGAAGTCAGCTGGGTAAATGAAATTTTCAACTTTCACCAAAACATCTTTTAAGATCCCCTTTGGAACTCGAACACTACGATCAGCAAGTTGAAGAGTGACAGATGTGGGTTGGAGTTATTCGAGCCCTAACTGACAGTACATGGCATATGGAATGAGGTTCACACTAGCACCTAGATCACACAAGGCTTTGACAACTTTGTTCTCTCCTAGTTCAACATTTATGTAAGGGAATCCTGCGTCTTTCATCTTAGGAGGAATGGTCCCTTGAATGGTTGTACTCACATTAGCTTCCAAAAGGACTTGGTTTTTATGTGAAAATTTTCTTTTAAAAGTGCACATGTCCTTAAGGTATTTTGAGTAGGAAGGTATGGTTTAGATGGCATCGATAAGGGGAATGTTCAACTTGACTTGTGAGAAGATTTCTCTCAATGTTTCACTCAATTCAGGCTTAGTTTTCCCCCTCATGCATTGAGGAAATGGTGCAGATTGTGGAGTTGTTTGTTGAAGTGTTGTTTCATTCACATTATTATCAGTTTCTTCAGTTTGATCTTGTAGTTAATTTGAATTTTCATTAGAGTTTGAAGCTTCACATGGTTTCTGACTTATCTGTTCAGGTTTATCAATTGATTTCCCACTTCTTAAAACTGTCACAGCCTTTAGTTGTTCGTGAGTTGTTTGAGTGAAACTTGTCTCTCCCCTTGATGTTTATTGTGGAATGGCCTGTGTGGGTATGGGTGCCTTTCCAGTTTTTATGGTTTGAAGTTCTTGCTTAATAGATGAGAATTATGAGTTCATTTTGTCCATTTGTTTGCACAGTTGTTCTAGTAGGCTTTGTGGAACATTTTGGGTTGGTGCTTGAGCTTGTGGGTTTATTCCAGGAGGATACTTTGGTTGTTGGATAGGTTGTTGAACGGGTTGTTGGATATGTTGTTGATATTGGACATGAGGATGTTGGAATTGGACCGGTTGTGGTTGGAACTGATTATGAGGTTGAAAGTTTTGTTGAGGGTATGGGTTGATACATTGTTGTTGTGTTGGTTGTTGATTGTCTTTCCAACGAAAGCCCGGATGGTCGTTATACCTTGGATTGAAGGTGTTCGTGAATTGTGGCTTTTGAAAGTTCATTGCATTAACTTCTTCTGGTGGTCCTCCTAAAAGAACATCCTTGATGGAAGGAATGGTTGGACAATTATCAGTCTTGTGGTCATTCTTGTCACAAATTGTACAAACAAGCTCAATAGTTTGGGTTTTGTGGACCTTCCTAAGATCAATCTCCTCAACTTTCCTCGTGAGTGCAGCAAGTTTTTCTCTTAGGTTTTCTTCTTCTCTAAGATTTTACATTCCACCAGATTTGGGTGGCCTCTCATATTATGGTGATGTTCCCCATGTTTGGTTTTGTTCAGCAAGATTTTCTAGATACTCGTAAGCATCATTTGGGGCTTTGTTTTTGAAGGTTCCATTACACATAATATCAATGAATTGTTTGTTTCCGGGACCCAACCCTTCATAGAAAATTCTCACTTATTCTGGGATTAAGAAACCATGGTGTGGTACCATGATTAATGTGTCCTTGAACCTTTCCCATGTTTCGTAGAATGTTTCTCCCTCTCTTTCAAAAAAGTTTTGTATGATCTTTTTAAGTGAAATTGTTTTGTGATGGGGGAAATATTTTTTTATAAAATTCTCGTTGAAGTTGGTCCCAAGAGTGAATGGATGCTGGTCTCAAATTGTTTAACCAATTCTTTGCTCGGTCCTTAAGGGAAAAAGGGAAAAGTCTCATTTTAGCAGATTCAATTTGATTTGGTGGGCACATGGTTTCAACAATGTCATTAAATTCTTTAACATGAAGGTAAGGCATCTCAGACTCAATCCCATGAAAGGTTGGAAGGTGGTTCAGGACATGGGGTTTGAAAACATATTGGGCATATCCTATGTTATCATGCCTAATGCATGAGGGTGCATTGGTCCAGGTTGGTGTGAGGTAGTCATTCATGGTCGGGTCTGCAACAATTCCCAAGTTAGGGTCCTGCCCGTTATTTTGGTTCCCTCCCCGGTTTATGATTTGGTTTTGTGGGATATTCTCCATTGTATCGAACTCAACGTCTTAATTTGGAGTATTAGGAAGATTTGGATCTAAAGGAAATAGAACACTTTTAGTGCTTGACTCCACAGCCCTAGGAGTATCCACCCTAACTAATCTATTTGAGTTATCGCGGGTGTAGGCGGACATGCGCCAAAAGAAAAAAAAGCGACAAAGGGAAAAGATAAGAGAATTGGGATGAGAATAGAAGAATTGGGGTAAGAAAAGAGGGTTTTTGGTCTAAGGAACTTACTTGGTCCCCAGCAACGGCCCCAAAATTTGGTTGCGCCCAAATTTACCCTACTGGTAAAAGCGGTCTTTGGAGTACAAGTAGGGATCAAATCCACAGGGACCGAAGAAGTAACCTTGAGACGCTATGATTTATTGATGGATTGGCTATGAAGTGGCCAACTTTGAGGTAGATTTTAATTGAAGAACTAATAATATAATTTAAATAAGATATAATAAAAAATGATGTGAACTAAAAAATTATTGATGGTGGGTTGATCTTATGGTTTTTCTTGGGGTGGATTGGATAAATTCCTTTTCTTAGAAAATTTCATGTCATTAATTCAAGACATATCCAAACAATGAGATAATTCTTCCAAATCATTCACCAATTTAATCCCTACACAATTCCAAGGATAATCACTAATTCACTTTGAGGATCACTTTAATGAGCACTCAAAGGAAATAGATCATACTAGCACTCAAAATGTGTCATCGTTAACGTTGGCAAAGATGAGAAAGAATGTAACTCATCAAATGGAAATCCTAAAATAACGAATAGATTTAAATATTAAGTACATGAAATAAAATTAAATCCATTACCTTGCTACTCCATTGGATAAACCCTTAAGGGGTTAGCCCTCCATTGATGCTATTCTATCAATGGAAGTAGGATGTAGACTTACGGGGGCGGAATTGAAGAAGAAGAAAATTATTAAAAGAACGAACACACCACCGTTGTGTGATTGAAATCACAAGTGTTGGTGTGAATAATTTCACACCATGATTCAACGGTATCAACATGTGAAGAAAAGGAAAATAAAAAGTGAAGAAGAATAAGAAATTTTATTAAAATAATAAACGTGAAAGAAAAACATTCATGGGAAAACTTGACGATGCGATTACAAATTGAAAGCAGAAAATTACAATTGAAAGAAATACAATAGATGAAAGAAAAACATGGATTCAAAGAAAAATGTTAGATGATGATTTCAGTCACCACCATCTCCTTATATAGGCATATAAGGAGGCTTAGGTCCACCCCCAACATTAAATTCACCCCCCAAAAATTAAGAGAGTCAAAAGGAGGGTAAAGAATCAAAAGGAAATTGACGTTTTGAAGTTGACCCGAAAAACTGTCCAGATTCATCCTCCATTTTGACGTGTACGTTTGACACTTCATATGGCCGACTCCGAAGGTTCCATAAATATAAATTATCTTCTTCAATGTGTCTTCTAGAATCTCTCAAAATCTCAGGAAATGTGGCTCAGCCGTTTGGAATTTATGGTCGAAATGGTGGTACGGATTTCTTTGCATTAATGACGAGTCCACCATTTAAATCTTAGCTGCATATCCTTTTATCATCATGAAAACATAGGAATTAGCTCCGGCCACAGTTGAATAAAATGTTCCTAATATGTTTATCTTTCTACTGTAGAAATATGAGCTTCATTGGGCTTGGTTTCTGGGCCCCACATTTGTTTGATGGGCCTTAGGCCCATTATGCTTTTTTTAGCAAGTTTCTGCCTTCAGGCACAAAATTCTCCATCTTCCTTTGAGATTCATCCATCGGACCTAAAGGATAAAATGTTCCAAACAAAGTGATAAATCATATACCAAAATTTCAAATTAAAATGATGAATATTGTAATTTCCACAAGCAAATTATTGAGTGGGCCCAAATTGACATTTTAAGCATGAATTGCACAATGATGGGAAATGAAGTTCAATATCTGAATTGGACTAAAATTGATGTTTATGAACTTTTAAACACATTAATATTAAGATATTAACAATGAATATTAGCCACCTTCAATGACTAATCATACACCTGAATAATTTCTTCATCCCCTTAAGGATATTTCCAGGGTGCTTCTTTCCTCACTTTTGGAAAGTGGGGTGCTAGATCTTGTTAGCACCATTGGATTTATCCATCGGACTGACAGAATCGATGTCCACCTTATGCTTCTTATCCCAATGATACCCCTGTGATTTTATGATCTCCATTTTGACCTTTAGGGAACATTAGTAAATTTACTCATAGCTGTCGAAGTCACATATCACTAATGCTTTCCGCAGGCTAGGCTTCAGCCCACCAAAAAAGCGGTCAACCTTGCATTCAGGGGTAACAAAAACACCGGATGTGTATCGTGAAAGCCTTTTGAAGTTTTCCTCGAAAACTCAAATAGATTATTCGTCTTTTTCCTTGAGGTAAAGGAATTCCCTTTCCATCTTAAGCTGGAGGGTACGCAGAAAATATTTATCGAAAAACTTCTTCCAGAAATTCTTCCATTCCAAAGCCTTGATCTCCACCTCAGGCTTCGTATTTTTGATCAACATCCACCATTGATCAGTTTCACCCTCCATACGATAAGATTCCAGGAGAACCTTCTCTTGTTCAAAATATTGATGGATGGAGAAGATATTTTCAATGGAGTTCATCCATTGTTCAGCGATCGTGGGATCAGATGATCCACTAAACATATGAGGCCTTTCTCTCATGAAGCTCTTGATAGTGACTTGTTCTTTTTAGTGGGGTTTAACATTCCTCTTGACCCGTGTTTCTATTCAAAATATGAGTTAGCTGAGAGTGATGTGTGACAAAGTTCACAATTCCCACTGCCATTGGATTGGTCATCTCATTAGTACAGTCATCACACTTATCTTCACATCGGTTGTTAGCCCGAGTCCTCCTATTACCAGCCATTGGCTAGAATAAAAGGAATGTTAGGGGGTAACACATAAAGTGTAATCCAAAGACAAAAGTTGGTGTCTTATAAATAAACATTTATTTCCTTTACTCATGAGTCTATAGGCTTTAATCTAGGACTTTCATGATCTAATTTCTAACATATATTCTTAGGGGAATTTTTTTAATTACCTTAATAAGGGTTCATACTAAGATTGTGAATTTATCAAAACATATCCCTCAGGAGTTTAGTAACCAAGAGTGTAGAAAGGCCCATTATCATGCACCAGTTCCCGTTCGAGTCTAGCTCAAAGCGGTGTTTTCGGGTTTTACCCCTAGGATACATCTGTGCCAGAGCTGCCTCTACCTGCTCATATCCAGACAGGGATGTATTTGTTTGATAAACCACATACTCAGTACTTACCAAAACATAGGTATGTTTTTATTATACTTAGCCTTGTCTCTAAGGCTTTACTAGGGTTTTCTAATCCTAATCACAAAAATAACTAAACATATCCCCTGATACCAACTATGACAACCTTGCTTTTATTAAAAACTTAAACATGATTTATTACATAAATCATCACTTGATACAACAAATAAGATCGAGAGGTATAGTGTCTTTAGGGATTAGTATCATTACATAAATACTTAAAATATTAAATACAACATATTTACTGTAAACTTCCTTTACATGACCACTACATTCCTTCGTACTTAGCATTGCATTGGATAACTTGAGGGCACCCATAAGAAAAGGGTGAGCGATAAAGCCCAGTAAGGGAGTACACATGGAGTAACATGAGGAGTAAAATACATGATAGACAATAGGAATATCAATATAGAATAAGAAAAAAATGAACATAAAGGCCTGATAGAGCATGATAATCATAACATGGAAATGTGGAAACAACACTTAACATGGAATTAGCATGAGCCAAGGCTCATTGCACATGGAGCATGAGTAAATCCTCTTTGCACATAAAGCACGATTAAACCCTCTTTTCAATTGAATTAGCATGAGTCAACACTCATTGCACATGACGTATTAGGATACTATACTTTACCCAATGCATTGAAGCGCTATAAGGGCACACCCTTCTTAAACATTTCATTTCATGCATAAGTGTGCCACATGGATTATGAAACATGGATTCATAATACATATCCATTTATTCAAAAATAAAATAATGTGGAATTAATACATGAAACTTTAATATGAATAAGTAAATGTGCATAAAGGTGAATACCCTTGATGGAGAAATGGGCATGGTATTCACTACACAATGACATGGGCTTAGAAAATCGGTGTGATTTCTGCAGCGTAACGGCGTGACATAAGAATTCATAAAAATGTTTGATGAGAAAGAAAGGGGTTACTCATCATATTTACATTCAATGGACAGTAAGTAGGTCATATAGATACATGTCCCAAAAATTTTAATGGAATTTAGATTCATGATACAAAATTATTTCTTGAATGTAAAAGAGATGCGAGATGTTCTTTTTAGAATTTCGGCATAGTAACAGGTGTACATGGGAGGAATTTATTGAGAGAGAAAGGGTCTCCCTTCATTGAAACATGAAGAGTGTAGTATGATGGAGGTGAAAAACCATACGACAACATATATAATTGAAATTAATAGGGAAAAATAACTTAAAGAAAATTGGACAAAAATGAGAAAAGAAGAAAAAACCCTTACTTGGGAGTGTGCTTCCAAAGGCTAGAGAGAGGCTTGTGATAGGCTTTTTGGGAGATTGGGTCACCTTGAGAGGATTATAGAGAGAGTAGGGAAGATTTTGGACGAACTCAAAATGTTTTGAGTGAGGAGGAAGTGGGAGCATGTGTGGGTTTATATAGGAAAGGTGAGGGAATACTTTATTATTTAGGTTTGGGACCCCTTATATTAAATTAATCCAAACCACAAACCATCCCAAGGTTTTTGCCCATGGTTTTAGGAAAAGGGAATAGGAAAAAATTATTTTATAAGGCCAAGGTCCGAACTTCTTAAAATATTAGGGTTGATTATGTAGAGGTGAGTCACACTCCCAAGGAAATTAATTTAAAAAGACAACGTGTTTAATAAGTCTTGAGGGGTCCATTAATGCTTTGAAAAGTAAACCAAACAAACCCAAAATCACATTATTTTAATTTTAAAACATATATTGGCCGAACATAAAGATTATAGTATTTTATTACATCACTATTGGGTCATTATGATGTAATAAAACACATTATATATTTAAACGATATTTAATTTTTACTCAGATATTTGACTGTCTTAGAAAATTATGAAAAATTCACTGTGGATAATTTCATCCTCCTAATTCCAAAAATAATATTTATTTTATCTAAATAATTTTCTATATATGTTAATTATTTTTAAAATAATAACCAAAATTTATAAAAAATTCACAGGTTTTGACAAAAATGGATTTCAAACCTTAATAAAAATTATAATTGCATTTATACAATTTTATGACCATTTATATATAATAAAATTAATCTAATAATAATAATAATTTACTAAAATATTATTTAATTCAAAAATATCTTAATTTAATAAAATAGATTTATTAATTAAATAATAATAAAAAACACCATTTGTACTTTAAAAAATATTTACAATGTATCAAAAATGACAAGAAATTATATTCCTTATTATATACAAAAATAATGTACATGAACATAGTACTATTGATTAGTTACATAAACCATTAAAATAGCTTCATAAGACATAATGGTAAGGTGTGCGATGGTGACAGACTCTTCGGGTGGCTTGGATAACATCACTCGATTTGTAATTTCTATCAACTTCCACTTCTCCCATAGATGGTCCCGTTCGAGCTTGACATGGTGAAGCTTAGATTGGGCTTGGTCAAGAGCAAAGCCCATGGACGCCACCTCTTTTCTGAGCTCCGATAAAGGGGCTTCATATGGGGAAATTCTACTAGATGAGGCCATCGCTTCATTTCTCTATGTAAAATTGGATGTGTTAAAGCCCTATATTTATACTAATCATGTGATCACTGCTCAACGACTATAAAACGAACGGTCACAATTCAAATCATAAAACCAATGAAGTTGACATCTTATAAAAAAAATTATATAAAGAGACATTTAATAAGACCGAGAGGGATTTTCCATTAATGAAACTTTGGGTCATTACAGAGGTCCTCCCAACTGTGACAAAAATCAACGATGTAATCCTAAAAAATGTACTCCATTTTTGGTATGGTCCTCTCTTTTTGACTATATATTAGATGGTAAAAGGATGTTCTAAAGCACTTCTGAGTCCCAAAAACCTCCTGCAATCCCTTCCAGAACCTAGATGTAAAGTATGAATCACGGTCTGAGATGATTGTTGAAGGAACCCCCTGAAGCCGCACTATCTCCTGGATGTAGATGAACCTAATTCCCTATAATGATCCCTACTCTTGAATGGTTTGGAAGTTAGCCGACTTGGTGAGTCAGTCCATGATCATCCAGATAGAATCATGGCCCATCTACCTCTGTGGTAACCCCACCATGAATTTCATCAAGGCACCATCGCATTTCAACTCTGGTACTTCACATTGATTGGATAAGCATCTTCAAACTTGATGATCAGTCTTTACTTGCTGACAAGTGAGGAATTGTAAAAAAAACGATGCCCCTGATTTCTTCTTCCATGACCACCAGTACTAATGTCGGAGGACCATGTACATCATCACTACCCCATGATGTACATTTAATGGGGTGTATGGAACTACCTCAACCCCTCTTACCACAACATCACTGGTACAACTGTGTGTCCTCTAAGAAGGATGATATGCTCCCCACCTATAGAAAATCCATTAGGAAATTTTCCTGAGGAAAACTGAGCACATCAAGCCTCACAGTCAACATCTACATGGTGTGACTACCAGACTCACTGTAATAGTGGAGGAGTGATATTCATTGAATGAAGATATGATTCTACATTATCATCTATCAAGGATATCTGTATCGCAGCAAGAAGATCCATCACCTTACTGAGTAGGTATAAACAATACCTCCTGTAACGAACAACTGCCACCATGTTCCCCTTACCAAAAGTATCGACTATCTCCAATTCATAGTCCTAGAAGAACTGCATCCATTTTGGTTGTCTCATTTTCAGGTCCTTCATTGATAATATATACCTAAGACTCTTTTGGTCTGAGTAGATGGTAAAATGTTCACCCATCAAGTTGTGCCTCCAAATCTTCAAGGCATAGACCTTTGCCGCTAACTCCAGGTCATAGGTCACGAAGTTCATCCCATGCAACAATAACTGTCATGAATCGCTGGTTATCAAATCATTCTCATGCATCGGGACACAACCCATTCTGGCCCCTGATGTGTCGTACAACACAACAAACCAAATGACCACTTCTGACAGTCCAATGATGGGGGCACTCATCAGTCACCACCTTAGCTCCTAGAAGCTATTCTAACATTTCATAGTCCATATGAAGGGTTGTCGCTTTTTTTCAAAAATGATAAGTGTGATGATACTATTGAAAAGTAGTTCATGAACCTCTATTAGTATGTATCCAACACTAGGAAACTCTACACATTTTTCAGACTTCTGGGTGGCTCAAAATCAATCATTGCCCTTATAGTTTCCGGATCCACTACAAATCCATCCTCCAAAATGATTTGTTCCTGAATGTGGACCTCTCGAATCTAGAATTGGATCTTTGAGAGATTTCTATAAATTTGGTTCCCTCAGAGTGTATCCAGGACTATCCATAGATGTGTAGGGGGCTCATCCACCGATTCCATGTACATCGAGATGTCATTAATGAAGACCACTATGAATCAATCAGGGTAAATATGGAAGATCTTGTTCATGAGTCCCATGAAAGCCATTGGGAATTTGGTCATGATGAAGGGCATAGATATGTACTTATAGTGTCGATACCTTCACTTTAAGGATATCTCTGGTACATCCTAATACCATACTCGAAGCTGGAGATAACCTGATCTGAGGTTAATATTTGAGATTCGCCTCACTCCCTTTATCTAGTCGAAGAGGTCATTAATCCACGACAGTGGATAATTATTCATCATGGTCACCTGGTATTGGAACCATAAGTCCATTCATAGCATCAAACTCCCATATTCCATCTTTCTAAAAACCCCTAGGGATCCCGTGTAGAAGCATTGGGATCCACAAATCTCTTTTCTTACAAGTAATCCAACTAGAACATCCATTCACGAAGCTCTACATGAGCTATCCTATATGTCGGTGTGAATATCAGTGTCATCATAGGGTATAGGTTGATGCCAATGTGTACTTCCTTTCAAGGAGGTAGTCCCAAAACATCTTCATAAAAGATATCCACATACTCATCTACCACTACCAGAAATCCAAGAATTCTCTCATCCATGACATTAAGGGAGAGGCTATAAAACTAGGGAGTGATTGGTTTCACCCACCTCTGAGAAAGTGCGTCATGTTCTGCAAAAAGACCTTTCTCAATTGTGATGAAAGACTTTGTCCCATATTTTCCTACACACCACATGTTTCACGTAATATAGTTGATATGATCATGAAATATAGATAACAGTTCAATACTCAAGATGATGTTGTTAGGCCTCGATGCCGCTACTATGAGATCCCAGCCAAATATCTCCCATCCTAGTGTATGATCACTCATATAGTACTACTGTATAATAGTTGAATCCCCTCCTGTAGGAGTCTCTAATCATATGGATTGAACCATTGACTCGAACAAAATATCTAAGCCTCTAATGTGTTATATTTAAAGGAATGAGTGATTAAAACTTATGTCCATATGAAATTAAACATAGGAGGGGAGAAGGCCTAGATTGTTACTCTAATATTCTCTGGAGAGTGTGGGTCATAGGACTCTATCTTCTAATGCTTTTCTCAATCCTATCCATTGGATCCCTAATCTCTTGGTGGACCACCTAGTGGTGGTGGTGGTAGCACCTTGAACTGTCATCCACTTCCTGCCACTCGGCCTATTCCACTACCACTTTCGCTGCACTATAGACCTCCTCACTCAAATCTCTGCCTCTACCTTGGTGGTCCCTTGACCTTCGGTTGATCGTCTATGTGGCGAGTCTAGAAGTCACAAGCTATGTGTCCCTTCCCTCCACACATGAAGCACAACCTAGTTCCCTACTAACAATCTCGCCTTTGGGAGCCCTGTACATCCAACACTGGGTCCTGGGCTCAACCCTGAAATATCTGACCTTCTTGGGTCCCCTCCTCTACTTCCTGCTGCTCACCACTGAAGAACCTGTTTCCTGATGGTTTCTGGTGGCTCCGGCTATTGGTTCCTACTCTACTAGGAATCATTCCACAATAAGAGCTCTCTCTAGAACCTTTTCTCGAGTGGTGATACTTATAAACAATAAGGATTCTTGGATCTCCCATATGATTCACTTTTAAAAGGTTTAGTCGTTGAAGAAAGGGTCTCATACCATGTCTATAGTGTTAAGAGAGAGGTATGGAAACTGTGCAATGTACACATCCACTAAAATTATTCCCTAATATAGGTGAAGAAGCTCATGTATGCACATCGAGTGCTAGGTTGTGGGGCATAACTCCTCCTGGAAAGGATGATCGATGTCAGCCCAAGAGAGGGTCACCACATCACGAGTCTGAATAATATGGATCAACTATATCCCGGTCGAGCCATTAATAAGGCTCGAAAAAAATATCTCCATCTGGTCGTGTGGTGTCCTCAGTAAGCATAAGTCCCATGTAACCATCTTCATCCAATCCTCACCGGCTTGAGTAACAGTCTCCCCCTGATCCAGGTTGGCCTCTATCTCTAAAAGCCACGCAAGGCACTGATCCTACACACATCCTCTACCGCTATTGAAGGTAGAAACTACCGATCAATGGGTTGTGGTAACACTGGTGCACCAAATTATGGGGCCATCTATAGCACTAGTACCTAAACCGACATCTCATCACAAGGTAGGATCTCCTCACAACAAACCATCAAAATCATAGCAGGCTATCCATGTGGAGGCATCCTAAAACAGATCATGATATACCATGGTCTAAATATTAAACTCGGTGAGCTGAATCTTATTCACGTATGACATAAAAAACAATCAATTCCTCTATGATGCATGCAACCAGTATTTTATGTATAGGGTCTAAGAAAGAATTCAGGGTCTTGGTGTATGTATACATCAGCCTCTACACCAAAATTGGACTCCAAAAATCTAAATTTTGAACTCAAAACATTAATAACATTTCCCATACACAAATCAACAGACTTCTAGCCTCTGAGGTAGAACTGGAAACCTCTTATACCACTATGTCATGACCCATCACCGTGACTGTGACATGACATACCTCAATCCCAACTCTTGATGGCCAAGGGTTGGTGAATAGTGCCAAAGGCATCAACCTACAAATGAGAGGCATTTTCCAGAGTACCTATATGCACCCACACAAAACCATGTCCCAATTCTAGGAATGAAAACTTGCAGGCCACTAAACAGCCACTGAGAAAAAGTACAACTATAGGACAAATAGGACCGAATACAAATGTAACAAAATATGTACTAAAAAAGGATAGTGTTATGAATAGCTGAAATTCATATGCTACAAACCCCACTTGACGGGTAAGTGTAGAGTACCTACTGGAAACCATAAATGTACGCCCTACTTTCTTAGTGTCACTGGGCACCACTGGGTCCTGGTCCACCAAAGTCCTCCATTAAGGATGCAGTCATCTGTACTGAACACAACACATGCGGGAAATACCCATGCAAGGGTGAGTAAAAATATATTTATTAGGGACCACAAACGATCACGAAAAGTCATAAAATGAAACCATAAGGATAACCATGAAACAAGATAGATCACACCAGGTATAATCTTGTGTATAGAAAGTAGGACCCTTAGTCATGTCGTTGAACACCTAGGGATGCTGAAGAACTCCTCCTCAATGAGTACAGTGGGCCTACCAGGTCACACAGAAGGTGATTCCCACTAACCGTGGACTATTTTGGTTCTCATCCCTAATTAGTACCATGGTTTTTTCGAGTCTAAGAGAATATTAGCGACATTGTGGGAATTACGGGTCACACAGAATCCACTTCTGACCCTAGTCGCACTGAGGTACTAATCCCTCCCTATACCATGAGTCTTCTGGGTCACACAAAGTCACTCACCACTATGGGCCTACTGGGTCACATAGAATCCACTTCACACTGATCCGTAGATGCTGATCCACATAGGTTCACTTGTTAGTAGTCTTTAGGTTTCATCCAACCATAGGGTTTTCTCACATAGTGCGGTTGATTGTTGGGGAATTCATCCTCAATCCATTCGTTGAATTTCAGCTTCCATGAAATCCTTTATAGAGTTTGAAAAATGATTTGACTTGTTGCGATGGTTCCAAATTTACCAACGACTAGTCAATTGGATGCCAAATTTTCATGTTATTGGTGTTTTAGTAAAAAAGGGCCTATATCGTCCGGGCCCGAGCCGACCTGGTTGGACCGACCCCATAAACCTAGACAGGGGGCCCCACATGCCTTAGTTTTATTCAACTGACCCGATCTTACCCAGTTCAGGTCTGGGTCGGTCTGGTCCGACCTAGCCTGTGATCCCAGCCCATTGCACCTCGCTGGACATGTCCCAGTTTGGCCGATGGTCTAGCCTTCCGTGTCGCCCGACAACCCAGTCTCCACCAGCCAGACCCAAATGGGAATGTCCAGCTCATTGGTTGCATGTCTGGCCTGCAGTTGCAAGTCCAGACCACTAGCATATCCCACACCCTTCCTAGCCCACATAGGGAGTGAACTGTCGGGACTATACATTGCAGGTGGCTGCATCCCCCTCATGCCCCATGGATTGTCATAGGGCACCTCCTATAGCCCAGACACAGGACGTGTCTGGGGTGTTGCCTTGTGGCTGGCCTTCCGCACACGGTCTGGGGACCATGTTCATCAATAACAATGGACCGTGGCTAAGGGCCGCATCCTTCATACAGTCATCAGTTCCTCCCACTTCACAGCGGCCTGTGTCGACCACATCTACCTACACGATGCACTGTCGTGGAACGAAACCACCCACTAGAGGCCATCGCCACCGGTTCCAATGTGCTGGATGGTCCATCAACTAACCATTGGGTCCACACTGGTGGTCAGTTCTGTGCATCGTCTAAGCCACTATCCTCTATGGTTTGTTTTCCTCGATGAAAAGGCCTCAAATCCGATTTTCATCCATTTCAAAAACTCGAACATAAAGAATGAACAAGAGGATATTCTAGGGCCTTGTTCATATTTTCCTGCACCATCCATGTTAAAATTTAAAAATAGGGGGATTTTTGGGGATTATGTTCTATCAAACAAAAAAAAATTAATCCCAATAAAAAAGTCCCCTGAGAAAAAGGCACCCTCCCAAGTTGAAGAATGATCTGTAGGTCAACCTATTTTTGGGTTCACCACCATTCATCAATTTATAATGAAGATCAGTGAATAACATAAAATATATAAAACCCCTACCTCAATGGTGTTCATCGTTAACGTGATCTACCCCTGAGGATTCATGTTTCGTTCGAAGTCATTATCATTCATCACCCTCTGTTCCCATTATTCAAAATGTGTTGACATCAGTAGAAACTCACCAACGTTCACTGTTCATTATTGGAGAGGATTTTCATCGTAGGTTCGTCAGAGGAATTCCCCATTTGATTCGCCAACTAGTTATCAAATTAATAGAGAAACACGTTGCAGAGTTTTATTTAACACTACAGCGCCACATCATTATGTTGTTTCATTACTAAAACTGTGTATCCATTTTGATTCCTTTAATGAGTCTCATTTAAGGGTCTCATCGTCACCTCATCATAGCACCGCAGTGATGTCATTCCACCATTAAACGATGAGAAAAGAAAAATAAATTAACTTTTAAAGTTATTTTATTAATTTTTTAAATGTCAGTAAACTATATTCTTCGGTAAACTATTGTTGATTGAAGTTATGTCCATTCTAGGCGAACTCCATCATTCAGAATTTATTGGTGCCCTAAGATTGTTCATCCAAGCACGGTTTAAAATTTAGGAAAACCTTCTCACATGTTTACATAAAAGAAGTTAAAAAAAGATCAAAATTCTATTCCGAACTCACCGGGTCTTGGAATCCGGATTTGTTAATGCTTCTGGTCTCGAAATAATTCCATATATTATAAAATTAATTACACAGAAATTTCGAGACATTATAAAAATTAAATAAAAATAACGACAACATCCCCATTTTTGTACATATAACTATAATAAGGCTGTATTTACCCAATCATCATAGTGATCATATATTAATAGGGAACGAATAAAAAAATAAATTCATTAGTGGGGACATAAAACTGGTGAGGACCCTACACATCACAACATCTCTCTCCAAGATGCAGTCACACCAATCTCTTAGAATATGTAGCACCGATCTCTATTTATATACCACCAAAGGGATTTTACAGCACTCAATGGTATTATAATTGGTCAAAAGGTGACCATGGAGTGTCTTGGGGTTATAAAATTAGTCTCCACCACCAATTACACTAAAACAATTTTGTTTAGGGGGTCATCTTGACAAATTCATGTCATGTATGTGATTCACAAAGTGTAATGATTAGTGCCCAAAAATGATCACTGGTTTTTTACATTATTTAAATCTTAAGAAGATTAATGGATTATACTTATTTCACATCCTATAATGTCTTCACATCAGGTATCATTTACAAGACCATTAATTTCATCTTTTTTTGGTGCCCTGATGTGGAAACAATTTCCAATACCTTATGCATCTTTTTATCCCCATATTTTTCAATTTTTTGTTTCATTTTCTAGTATTAGTTGTATCCTAAAATAAATCACTATATTAGTTAAGTATTCCAAATATTATCATCGAAATAAATTCTATAACATAAAATTGTGAATGAAATCATCCCAAAATATAGTCATGAAATAAAAATATCAAATGCCATGATAAGTTTGTGGTATTCATTATATATGATATTAATATATATATAAAAAGAAGATCATTATTTTCATTCGAAGATTGTGATAAAGACCCTATAGAAGGCAAGTCATTGTGTGAAATTTACCATCTACGAATTATGGATTTGGATAGTTTCATTCTTGGGTCATATAATTTCATGTGAGGATATAGAAGTACTCCTTTCAAATATATATGTTATTTTATATTGGCCAACAACAATACCTATGAATATGATCTAAATTATTCTTGTTTTTTATGGATAATAACTGTTTTTGTGGATAGTTTTTCAAAGCTATCAAATCCGCTAACTATGTAAAATAGGAAGGGATCCATGTTTTTTTGTCTAGATAGATGTGGGGAATGTTTAAGGAAACAAAGAGAATTATATTCATCTATATGTGCTTATACAACCGTGTTGTTGAGAGGGGTTTATAATCTATAGTGATGCATCAAATAAGGGAAAGCGATATATCCATATATATATAGATTTGGTTGTATATTATTCCTCATGAAAATTTACTACCGATGATACAAATTACCCAAAACATTAGTTTTAGTTAGTTTCATCAATTAATGAGTTTAAGATACAAATGGATAATCTCTGTGGATAATGGTGTAAAAAATATAGTGATCCCAGATGATTCATTTATATGTTTACATAAAAAGAGTTGATATTGAGCTAAAGAAGATTTTTGTAGATAATTAATGATTATGTATTCTCAATACATTAAAATATCGGGAAACAAAAAAGGCGGAACACTCATTGAGTTGAAAGGATCATGAAAACATATCCATGATGAAGATCATAGAAGATCCATTATTTAATCATTTTTAAATGATATATTCAGAAATCCTAAAGGAAGGGGAGAAATATTATCTTTCTGAAATGAGTGTTCAACTATATATCCATGTAATGATTAAAGGTGAATATAAGGAAGATATACAATTTTTAACGTAGGGTAGAAATATACTCGAGTTAAACATTTATTAGGATGATATGAAAAGGTTCAGGAATCGTGTTTATTTTCCAGCCATACAATATTTGATAAAGGAGCTATTGGATGAATCTCACATTTCACCATTCTGTATTCCATCAAGAAATATAGATATGTATAGAGGGATAAAATTGTTATTCTTAAGGGTCATCATGAATAGATATATTTCTGAATATATATCTTGAAGATTGGTGTGTCATAAAGTTTATTTTTAGTGACAAAAGTCTACAGGAATGTTATAACCATTACACATTCCATAATGGAAATAGGAAAACATCAACATAGATTTTTTCATTGGACTCACCAAAACATCAAAATGGAATAATGAAATATTGTATGTAG
The DNA here is from genome assembly GCA_963277665.1 of Viscum album. NCBI lineage: Eukaryota > Viridiplantae > Streptophyta > Magnoliopsida > Santalales > Viscaceae > Viscum > Viscum album. Next base: position 51,937,904 of record OY728140.1, on the reverse strand, counting down.
TCAATCACCCAAAATAAGTCAACATAGTTCATTATCATTAGATAATATTTATCTTTGGTTCATTTTTCCATATTTATGTTAATTAATTGGTAAGGTTTCATGGAGTACCACATTCTATTATATCGAACCAAGATCCTAGACCTAGAATGATGTTTTGGAAAAGTCCCCATCGAGCTCTAGATACTGAGTTGTGTTTCATTATAGTGTATCATCCTATGAAAGAAAAATCTGTGTGAATGTAAAATTAAACCCCAATACGATATTCTATGATAATTTTTCCTTGGATTTCAAAGGTGGTTGGGATTATTACATTTTATTTTCTAGTTTTCATACAACTATATATTTCACTCAATCATTTACATGGCCCATTATGATGATTTGTAAGGAAATATATAATGACCCTGGCCGTAGTATCTCATATCTGGTTTCTTCACTAATAAATGGGAGTAAAATAAAATGAGTAATCACATCCCTAAAGATCAAATAATCTACCAGTCTTGGTAAACTAGACTTATAGTTGTGTATTTCATTAAATTTGAATAGAAAAACTCCAACATAATTCTTTTCAAGAATATCATTATTTCATTTAGTATATACTTAAATATCTTTCATAGTACACTTATTATATCCATGGTGATGTAATAAAAATAAGTTTAGGATCAGATTCTCAGTAATATTCATATAAAGTTCAAGATATTAATACAATATAAAGAATCATCAATATTGAATAATCAATATGGTATATTAAATATCTAAATACCCACGACATTTAATCCATAACATGACTACCAAGATTATACAAGGAATAATCAATATGGAATGTTAAATAACATAACATGCATTATATTTGAATATCATGACTGAGATGAATAGATATAGAATTATCATTTTGGAATGATAAATAATAGGAAACAAATTTTATTTAAATAAAATATACATTATTAATAGATAAGGAATAATCAATGCGGGATGATAAATAACTAAACACAACTTCTATTTAAATATCTTCATTACCATGAATAGATATGTAAATATATATAATTAAAGGTATCAAACTAAATAAAAATCCAATTTAAATAATTCAAATATCATGAATATATGATGAATAATAAATACGTAATGGAAAATAATTAAACACACATTCCATTTAAAAAAAATTACTATATTTAAAAGACATACAATAATCAATATGAAAATTTAAATAACAACAAACAAATTTCATTTAATCAATAACTAGAAATGAAATGCATCGAGTAAAAATATAATTTAAAAAATCACATGGATAATAATAAATTAATTTTTAATAAATGAAATTATCATATAATTCATGTTATGGTATTAGTCTTCATGATAACTCTTCTATCAAGACATTTCACAATACAATTTAAAATCATGGGAAAACCCCCATTTAAAGGTTATTGAATGATTTTCCTCAAAAGACTATAAATCCATTGAAGGGACGTATAATTATAATCCCTACCCATTCCTGCATTTCCATATAATTATTCATATTTAAAGTAATCTATTTAATTTAGGGACAATGTTCATTATTATTAAATATCCTTTTACAATAAATATTACATACTTTTCAATATTTATAGAGATAAAAAAATTACACTAAATGTAAAACACCACAAATATATATAACATATGGTTTATGTAATAAATATATCCATCAGAAATAATATAGATATTTATGGTATATTTAACATATAATGATCAAAACAAAGTGATTTTTTTCAAAATAAAGTCAATAAATACCAAAATTAATCAAGAAAGAGAATTTCAAAAATATTGTTAGACAGAATGAACATAAAAAATATACATAATGAATAAATATAGTATTAATACAACATATCCATAGTAAATTATAATTAATATGGAGGGGGTTTCATTGATGAATATAAATTCCTAAAAAGGTCATCAAAAAAATTCTTCAGTAAAATATTCTTTTCAGTTAAAAAAATAACTAACAGTTATCATTATTTTTTGAAATTATTTTTATTTGAAAATAAAATTTATAATTTATAATGCATTCAACAAATAATTTAGTGGTCTTGACAGTATGTAATTATATTCATGTTATACATGTGAAAACAATGATTCCTTTCGCATTTTCAATAACACTAAATGAGGACTATTTGGAAAATGACATGCACATTCCATTAGAAAAATCTTAAAAATTTAATCATAGTTAACATTTTCATTAATATATAATTTCATCAAATCTGAAATCATATTTGAAAATTTTTTTACAAAAACATTCTTTGGAATTGGAAGGATTTTTAAAAGTGTATAGAAATAATATTAGAATTTAATTAAAAACTTTTTCTCAATTTTAAGTAATAAAGAGTTGAAATAGTAGTATAACCTAAATATATAATTATATAATAGATTATTAGAAAATTAATGACTTTATTATCCAATTATAAAAGAATTTAAATTAATTAAATTTCACGTATAAATAATCCTATTTAAAATGAGATTGTGAAATAAACACTTAGAAATATCATAATCATGAAGTGAGAATAAACCTACTAAGTGGTTTTGAGTATCAAATTTATATCAACATAAAATAATTAGATATAAAACATAATATATTAAAAACTAAATACACACATATTCATAGAATATAAATTATAATGAATAAGTAATATAACCCAATAAAGAGAAAACGAGTTATGAAATTAATTACCACAGGTTAATTTTCAAGTAAAATCCCCATCTATGAAGTAATTATAAATGAATCATATAATACTATGAATTATTAATTAATAATTATTTTACATTTAAAACTAGATTTATATACAATATATAACATTAATTTGGTGAATAACATTACAATATGCCTTAATTACGGGAAATTTAGATGAAGTCCCCTACCACATGATTCTTTTTTTTGTTATATATGCATTAAAATTCTATGTAGTGGTATTCTGTATATTTTTATTTTATTCATGACTGATATTAATTTTTATAATATCATATAATATCCTCTTATAATATATTATCACCCATTAATTAATAATATTTCATTATTTACCTTGTTTCAGGTGTTAATTGACTTGTTTTCTCATGTGTGTTTTATCATTGAAGTCATCATTCATATAAATTTCATAGTCCCATATAATCCATAATGATATCAATTTTATAAATATTATTTTATTTCCTTAAAAATAATTTTATAATTATTATTTAATCTAGAACATGTATAATGGTTCATATCACTTCATATATGTGGTAATCGATACATACATATAAGCGATGTTACCCTTTCCTTAGTGGTTAAAAGGGTAAGGTAATGGGTGATATAATAAAATTAAAAAATAGTTAATATTTAATTTTAATCACATATATTTACTATATTTATCCATTTTACCTTCCATATATTTTTTAAATGGACAAATAACACATCACTTTATGAGGCGGTAGTCCATCATTCAAATAAGTGACGTTATTGTAATTGAAACACAATGGAATGTAATAAGGTCTATGTTATGTTATATTTAAATAACTATAATAATATCAATAATATAATATTCATGGGTGGAATCCATATTTATATTTATAATTGAAATGTGGGGATGGAAAATTATCTACATCAATTCGAAAGGTGGTGGTCCACTGAAAACATGATAGGAGGATTCATTTCCCATTTGATGAAAGAGGATATGGATTTGGTTATGAAAAAAGCATAACAACATCTTAGTATAAGTGATATGTTTAAGTTATTATATAATTTTTTTTATTAAATATGAAATAGGTGTAAGAACAAGACAAAATAAAAAATTGTGTTTTTGAATATTTACTCTTCATCAAAAAAACATCATTAGGTTTACCCCAAAATATTTCATAGTATTAAATAATAATAATAAAATGTCTCTAGGATGCTTGGACAGTATTAAGGAAGTGATTTTGGGGATGGATAGGTTGTACCAAGTGGAAAAGGAAGTGTTATGTTGTGTGGAGAGAGGTTGGACTTTTATAAGTGGAAGAGAGGACATACAATGAATGTTTTAGAAGAATCAATTATATCCATGTTTTTATCATTCCAAAAGCCTCCAAAAAGGGTATTTCTCGATCCAAAGATTTTATATGGTCAATATATGTCCATAATATTGGTTTTTATCAAGGTTTTATGTCATTTTAACCTATATCATCTTAGCTAAACCCATTAGTAAATATGCTTTTACCTTACCCATGGTAATTAATTTATAGTTCTGCCACAATTCAAAATAATAAAAAATTAATGTCACCTTATTTGATAATATAAAATATTTTTATTCTATATATTTTATCCATTTTCCCAAATTCATTTCAATGAATTTAATTAATCCAATTTAAAATTATACTCATATAGGTGATTAAAAACTATGATTCCAATGTAAAATTTCATGTAAGATTCAAAGGTTTAAAAACCCAATATCAATATTAAATTTAATAAAATTGTATAAATATTTTAAATTTGAATATAATTGAACTTATTTTACTTTTAGTCCAATTTAAAATATAATTTATCCATATAAATATTTTTAATGATAAGAAGTATTAAAATAAAAAATATTGTTTTCATTATTCATTGAATAATGAAACATTTCAGAAAAATACAACAAATTCACCCAAAGATAATATTTATAATATAATTTAAAAGATAAATTTAATTTTATCAAATGAACATAATAAAATTTGTAAAATATTATTTTAAATTATGTTCATAATGTGAGACTAAACATCCTTTTATAATTATATATTATTTTAGAGAAAATTCAATTTTCTATTAAATGATTATTATATTATTTCTAATCATTAAATATGTAGAATTTTATTTCTTTTATAATTTCAATTCACACCCACAAATTTATCATCTAATTTATAATTTTATACAATATTAAATTTCATTTTGGAATGTGATTTAATGTTTCAGAAGCTATAAATGAGATTAAATTAAAATAAATATATTTCATTTGATGTTTAAGATCAATGTTTCAGGTTCCTCCATGATCAAAAACAATGTTCTTATTTTAAAATAATGTAGGTTCAAATTCTCCCAACCTACAAAAAAATTATATCCTTTAATTTAAACAATATTTTAGTAATAAAGGGTGTAAAATATAGAAAAATCACTGTTGGAAACCCCATATTGTCAAAGGATTAATAAAACACCATCTTGATAAAGGATAAAGGAAAATATGATGTTCATATTGAATCACATATATCACTATTTTCATGTAATATAAAATAAGTTTACATTGATGATATTGACATGGAATAATTGAGTAAATAATTTTAGAGAGTGATAGAGTTCATTAATCAACATATTATTAATGATCAATGGAATGTTAAGGACCTCAAAACTATAAATATTTGATAATTCGAAATGCCATTTTATTCCATAGATATTAAAATAACAGGATAGAATCGTCTTCAATATCCTTTTAATAATTGTTTGGGAATTTATTAATTTCAATAAATATAAGTAAATATACATACATGATATCTTATACTTCATAATAATAATTTAACCATTTTGTTATTCCTTGATTAATTTACAATTCATCACTTACTTAAAGAAATCAATACCCAAATAAGAATATTTTTCCAAAAAGAACTTTAATTAAATTTAACAAACCTATGATCCGAAAATTTATGACTAGTCACTCTGTTTGTCTCTAACTATTTTACAAAACCAATGTTGTTAACACTAGTTATCCAATATAATAAATTAACATCTAAACAGTAATAGTGACACCAATGGTTCATTATTAATATTTATTCTTCAAATAATTGTAGAAAAAACTATGAATCATTAACCACAACATCACACATACCATTGGTACGCATTAGACCCTAGTATCTCTTAGGTTTTGGGTTCATGTTCTTGAGCCTTTCCAGATCCAATGAGTTATCACCTCCCATGTAGGTTGACCTTTTTCTAAAACCATATATATATTTACAATAGTAATTCCATGTTGTAATAAACCATAATCTCATCAACATAAAATATAATATAAACACTAATGATTACTAATACTATTAATCATATTCCCAAAATAGTCAGGGATTAATTCTTTAAATAATCATTTCACTAAAATGTATACTAAAACATTTTGTTCTATTTCAAAAAATGCCTCCCAAAATATCATTAATATTTTCATAATCCCATCACATAAAACCCTAAAATAGGTGTATATGTCTTTGAAATTATAATAAATAATAAAGGCAAAACCACATGTTGGCATCCAAAAGTCTTATGATAATATAAAATTTATATTCTTCTAAGTTTTAACACATTCCAAAAGATATTTAATAAAAAATACCATTGGTAAAAAAATTTAAAATATATTTATGGAATCTAAACACATAAAAATTTAAATTATCTTATTTCAACATACATCCTTCCTTAGTCTAGTGGTTAAACATTGTAAAAGTTCATTAACTGGTATAATTCATTGTTTCCCCACATTTAATACAATGAACTATATATGGATCACTATGATTATATTTATTTACTTCCGTCATACTATTCATTTTTCCTCAGTTATTTATCAATTTATTATCTTATTTTACAAATATATAATACTTTAAAATTCCATTGAGACACTTCCCATTGTGTTGATTTCCATATTTATAACATAATGGGAATTAATCATTCATTCATCCATGGTCTCCCCCAATTGATCTCTAAGGTAACTAAATCATTATATTCCTTTTCAATTTTCTAGGTAAGGTTAACGTATATGATTCTAATACTATTATAGATAAATGATTAAGAAAATCATGAAATCCTTCATTCTTATCATCATACCATTTTGTTTCACATCATCCCCATATTATCTTTCATATTTTATTTTAAGCTAATTCTTATAGGTTCTAACAATTTACTCATACTAAATTGTATATTTTGTGAAAATAATCATAGTGAGAAAACCATTTTATCATTTATAGGTTATTTAAATCATGATAAAATATTTTTAGTTTAGTCACCTTAGGTTTAACCATTGTCATTCTCTATCATAATCTATTAAAATCGATCATAATTGTATGTAATGAAAATATGAATTATCTAAAGCCCATACCATAGGGGTATCGAACTGATGCATAGTAAGTTTCATTTTAATGTACTGGGTAATGATTAATTCAAGCCCAACACTCCATTTTCAATGTTAATAACCCTATATAATTTTATTTTAGGACCACATCCTATTATAGTACCCAGATATAGATATATTTCCATGAAAAATCACATAATCTATTCCTTACCAAAACATAATGATGTTATTATATAATTATCCTTATATTTTTTCAGAGGGTTATGTTCCCTAATTTAGGTTCTCTTAATTATAGATCTAGAAGATTATAATTAAATTCCAATAATTCCAAATATAATGACCTCAACTGCAGTAGCTCGGATCATGTGTCTACAATATTATATATTCACTAGTTCCAAGGAATCACACCCCAATGGAACAAATAATTTAATAGTCTTGGTACACTATAAACATATTTGATTCTTGAAATATATTTGAATAAAAAAATTAGAACATTTTTTTTCATGAATATCATTATCCACTTTAGAATAAAATTTTATATTATTTATATTACACTTCCAATATTACTCGGAATGGAAAAAAATATGGGTAAGTTCAGATGATTTGTAAGAGTTACGTAATGTGAAAGGTATCACGAGTACATAAAGATTAATTTATATATAAAAATAAATCTATGAAGGTAAATATTTTAAAAATCATTCTACTTAATCTATAAATTGACTATCATGATATGATAAGGAATAATCAATATGGAAAGATAAATACATGAGCATACATTCGATTTAAATAACATGGTTGTCATGAATATACATGGAATAATAAATATGGAATTTTAAATAACTAAAAAAATATTCTATTTAAATAAAATCACTATCATGAATTGATAAGAAATAAACAATATGAAAAGGTAATTAAGTGAAAACTATTACCATTGAATTATCATGACTATCATAAATAAATAAAGAATAATCACTATAGGGAGTTAAATGATTGAACACAAATTCATATAAAATAACTTTACTATCATGAATAGATAAAGGTAAGTAAATATGACAAGGTAAATGATGAAAATATATTCAATTAGATAAATATTTTTGAGTTAAATTAATATTGAGATTAGATCATTGATAAAATATAATGAATTGTAATAATTACGATCATATTTAAGATTTTTCTTAATTATTGGATGTTTTGATTTTTAGAATTATGAATATTTAACTTTAAATACCTTTCAGAAGATTGTTTAAAACTATGAGTAAAAACTCAATTAATTCTAGATTATTTATTTTCCTTATAATTTGACTAATGCATCAAGGGGATTTTTAATTATAGGCCCCAACCATCCATAAATGTCCAAATCATTCCTAGTGTATCGAATATTCTATTTAATTAGATAACATTGTGCATTATCATCAAATATGTTAATTTTTTATAGAATAAATATTAATCAAATTTTCCAAATATAAAAACCATTTAATTTTTAACACCGTGTTTAAAAACGATATATGATCTAAGAATTAAAAATATTAATGATAAACAATATGGATATTTTGGGTAAATGTAATTTCTAGTGATCACAGGAAAGTGAATATTTCTAAATAATGTGAATGACTAAAAAAATGAATCAATAAAATAATTAATAATACTTTACTAGGTAAAACATATCATAATCCATCCATAGAAATAATAATTATGGTAACAATAGAATATTTCCCTAGAAGATTACATTTAAAAGAAAGGGTTTTTGTCATAGATGAATTGAAATTCAATAAAAATATCATTAAAAACATTTATAAATAAAATATCCTTTTCAAATTGAAAATATATATTCATAATTAAAGATTTTGAAATCTATTTATGGAAATTATTATCATTTTAAATAACCTTTGAAAAATATAAACTATTCATTAATACATTGATTGGTCATGAATGAATGAATTTATGTATATGTCGTACAAATTAAAATAAATATATCTTTCACTTTTTTTTGTAAAATAAAAATGGGCCTTGTTTGGAAAACAATGTGATGATTACATTGAAAAAATATAAAAATTAAATCATGTGTAAAAATTTCTATAAGAATTCATTTGGATAATTATAAAAATTTGAAAACATTTTTACAAACCATGGTTTTGGATGAATAACTACTTTGGGCTGAAGATATAAATGATGTTCGATTTTATTAAAAACATTTTCACCATCATTTTATGTACCAAATCTTGGGAAAGTTTTACTATTAAATTAAAACATAATTACTAAATATATGATAAGAAAATTAAATTTTTTATTATACAATTGATAAATTGTTTCCTTCAATGGAAATTAAATAATAAACAAACAAAATAAACATGAGATTCCGAAATATACCCTTACATAGATCATAGTGATGATGTGATAAGTAACCAATGAATAGTTTACGTGTATAACATTTAAACCCACATAAATAAATTTTATACACATATTTATAGAGTAAAAATTAAATAAACACCTAATAATATGATATCAATGATAATGAATACGAAATATAACATAATGAAAATAAATTGAGTTATGAAACTCCTTATCCATTGATAATTTTAAACATGAATCCACATGTATGTAATTATTGAAATTTAATCATAAATTACTATGAATTATTAATTAAAAGGGATATTAAATTTTAATTTCTATGTATATAAACCATATAAAATAAATTAGGTGCATAACATTTCAATATTCATTATTGAAGGAAAGTTGATATCAAGTCCCCTAACTCATGCTTCCATTTAGTTTGACATGATTTATCCTACAGTATAAATTTTTTTAGCATGTTATTAATTTATAAAATAACCATATAAATATTTATAATATAATAGATGATCCACTTATAAAAACGTATCACATGTTCATTATTAATATTTTATTATTTCCTTTTTTTGGTGTTAATTACCGTCTTTTCTCATGCCTGTTTTATCAATAAAGTTCCAGTTCTTGCAAATTATATAATTCCATAATATCCATAAATATATCAATATTATTAACAAAATTATTTTTCATTATAACCATTATTATAATTATTATTAAAATTTGAAAATGGATAATTGATGAGAACACCATGTGGAGACGACAGGTCGTAGTACGCACAAGCGATATATCCATTTCATTAATGGGTCAATGTGTAACAAAGTTGATGATATTTTTATTTTATAGAATCAATATAATTTCAAATATATCACATATATTCACTAAATTTATCCTTATTACACCATGTAATGCATAACAAAAAAATGAATTACTTCCCTTCGCGAGGCAGTTGTTCACCGCACACAGGAGAGATATTATCTTAATTTAAACAACCGAGAATGCTAGAACATATATGTCATGTTATAATTATATAAGAATAAAAACATCCTAAATATTATATTCATCCATTAAAACCATCATTATATCCATCAGATAAAAGGAGTGATGGAAAATAAGTTACATGAATTCATGAGGCGGTGGTCTGTTGTACAAACGATCGATGGTTTTGTCTCCCATTTGATGGAAGTGAATTTGGATATAGGAAATTACCATTAAAAAATAACAACTAAATATAATTAAGATTTTGAGGTTATTATATAATAATGGTTTAAAATTATTTTAAGGAGGTGGATGAAAAATCAAAATAAAATCCCTTATTCAAGAATTTTACCTCCTTTTCAGACAACTTCTTTATGTTTACATCAAAATCATTCCAAGGATTTCATTTTGATCAAACCAAGGGATATATCTTTTGTTAGTGGAGTGAGTAATTTATTATGGTTGTTATTTTAAGAGAAAAATATCTTTATAATTGTGATTATGGGATAATATGGGTGGCATTTTATAAATGGGGTAGAGGACACATATGGAGTTTTTGAAATGAATCCTTTACAACAACATTTTTATCATGTAAAATGCTTAAAAATGGATCATTCTCAAAACATTTATTTTATATGTTTGAAATATGGCCATAAAATGGTGTCTGTAATGTTGGTAGGTCATTTTTACCCTTATCTCTTCAGTTTAATCCTCCTGTTAATTAATGTTTATATAAACAGAGGACATTTATTTTTACATTTTTTACAATTTATTACAGTAAAAAATTAAAATAAACTTATTATATAATAAAAACTATTCTAATTTAAAATATTGAATACATATTAAATATTTAATTCAGATAATTTGCAGAATCCTATTAAAAATTAATTCCCATAGATGCAACGAAAAAGTAGGTTTCTACAGAGAAACTTTTCAAACTTATAAAAGGTTTTAATATAAAAATTAAACATGGAATTGATTCCACTGAAATTAATTATATAAAATTTAATAATATTGAACTAATTTTACTTCCTAATAATTAAATTACAAATTATCCTTGAAAATTATTTAAATTAAAATACATTTTTTGATAAACAATCAGTATTTTTTACTATTCAATGAAACATTAAACATTTCCAAAAATAACCAAAACAATCATTAGAAGATAACTTTTTTATAATTATTTAAATATCAATTTAATATTATCAAATATAATTTCTTAATTAAATAAATAATTTTGAATTTATGTGTGCAAAGCGCGACTAAATAGTCTTTTATAGAAATGTAGTTTTTCTGAATAATTAACGTTTTCATGTTAAATTTTTGGTATTTTATTTTTAATCAATTGATAAATTATTTTTAATAATTTATTTAGTAATATTTATAGAATGTAATTTATAATTTTGGTTATAATGATATTTTTTTTATTTATTCTTGGGATGCATGTTCAGTAAGCTATCAAAGATATTAAATTTAAAGAAGTATAATTTTTTTATTTAAAATTGGTATTGTATTTTGCATACACTACCAAGTAAAATGTTCTCCTTTTATAATAATAGTGTGTTACAAAATAATTTCACAAATCCAATTTTCATGGATATAATTAGAGAAATAAATCTATTAGATCTTAAGATACATGAGGGAATGACATAAAAAGTCATAGTTATTTATCATTACAAAAATATAGATCAGAGTCGATTGAAATGTTATGTTGGAAATAAAAAGTTTGAAATAAAAATTGATGTTGGTGATAAATGGCTCCTAAAATTTTTTCCATCATATAAGGTTATTTTATTTATAAAAAGGTAAATATGTTCTCTTTTTATTTCCCATTTTAATATTCTTGATCGTATCTGGATAATAGCTTTCCGGATGGAACTGACACCTAATTTCTCTCATGATCATGATGTTTTCTATGAATATATCCTAATGAAGTACATTCCAGATCCTCTATATTAAATAATCTAAGAGGTGATGGAAATGTATAATAATCATTATTATGAGGAAAAACTGGTGGAGATTCCAAATCATTGAGAGAATGTGTTATAAAATAGGACTAGTCACTTTGTCAATGTTTTTTAGAGAAACCACCAATTTGAAGAAGCTACATAGGAAAATGAGGATTAAATTAAGAGTAAGTATCTTAAATTTTTCATTAACTGAATGAATTTTTAGTGTGGAATTTATTTTAACGGGCATGGAATGTAACACCCAAATAATTTAATAAATATATTTTTTCTTCAATATAATGTATTACATGTAATAACAAGTTTAGAAAAAATATGATATATTATTAAAATATTATTGGCAACTATCAATTATATTGTAGGGTATTAATTATACTATATAAATTAAGAAAATTTATGGTTTAAACATGTATAAAAGGAATTCATTAGTTATAAATTAAATATAAATGAAAATAAAACACATTTGATAATGAATTTTTTTTCTAAAAAAACCATTTTTATTTTCCCAATGTTTTTTATCCTTCTAAATTAAATAGATAAATATTATAGAATTATTTTATGAAATTTATATATTATATATTCAATCAAATTTTTAACTTATATTTATTATTATTTATTATTCAAAGGATGATAATATATCCCGTTTTATCCTTAAACATGCACTTTTCATAAAAACAATCATTATCCCATTTTACAAATATACATTAAAATTAATTTCATTCATTTATAGATATTTAATTACATAAAATAAATTTCAGATTTAGAATTTATATATTCATATTTGGTAAATACTCCCTAATTATTTTTTTCTCAATATGAATAATAACCTTGGTAGCATTTATCACCCTAGTAAATGGTAAATCAGGTAAATATAGGTAAAAACTAATTGGTAATGTCATAATTATTAGATATATTTCATATTTCATTAAATTAATTCAACTTGTATATCTTAGGCTATAAATGTATTAGTTTAGTGGAAATATGTCCATAAAAAAAATATATAATATTTATATCAATGAACGTTACAAAATGTCACTCTCTATGATTTTAATATAACTTATGTGTATACATAAGGAAAAATAATGTTATGAATGAATATAATAGTCTATTTTAATATTAATGAAATTATGTTCCTAATATAAATTTATATTTATTTTTTATATACTATATAATGATATTAAATTTTTATGATAAACTAATAATGAATTTCTATACTCATTAAAAAAGTATAATAAATGATCTTTAAAAATATGGTATAATTTGAATGGGTTAATGTAACACCGCAAGATTTCATAGTACGTTATTTCTTCAAAGTAATTCAATAACTTTCACTACACACAACACCAAGTTCAAACGCACAACAACTTACCAAATTAGTCGTTCAAAATTGGTTATGAATATTTTTAACTGAATTTTGAACTATATATGATCCTTATAATTTTATAATCCATATTATGAGTTTCTTAGACATAATTCATTTTTTCTTCAGATAAAAGAAGTATTTTTAAAAAAAATGCACTTTTACCGCTTTTTAAGGGTGATCCCTTTTTAAATCCAGTATTTGAAACTTTTATATATTATATTTGACATAATAAACTTCTTCTTTAGAATCGGGACATAGAATTTAGTTTCAATAAATTTTTAGCATTTTTTTGATAACTTTCATATTTGGTTGAATAGTGAAAAATACTATATTTTAAGTGAAAAAGCTTTTTTAATCAAAATAATTTATAGTGTTATATTATAGATTTTAATGGTTTTAAATTATAAATAGATTATATTCTCAACATTTAATCTAATGACGGTCATTTTATGTAATTTCACTTTTAGATTGGACATAAACAAGTGTTAATCTTTTGATAGATAATGTTTCTTAAAAATACGCCTTTTGTTTTGACAACCGGAAGTAATTTTAATTTAATAAATAAAACGTCTATGTTTTGAATTTGGTAAAATGGACCTCATTTTTGGATTTTGAATATCAAAATTAGATTAGGATGAATTTTTTGAATTTTTATGAAAACTTTCAATTTATGATGAATAGTGAAAAATGTTGAGTTATATTTTTAAACCGAAATTTTATTTATATAATTTTTTATTTCATTTGAATTTATTTTAGGTCAAAATAGATACATATACCAATATTAGTTCAATTTAATTCATTAGTGTCAGTTTATAATAATTCTAAATATATAAAAATTTTATTGAACTTTTCACCGTCTTTTACCCACCTCCAAGGTGAATTTGCAAATTCACATTAAACATAATTTTACTGCTTCTATGAGTGAAATTTCAAATATCCAAGAGGCACAGTTAATATGAAGTAGTAAAATGTGGTTCAATAAGATAAAAATAATTTTTTTTCAATAGTAACTTTTTACTTTTATTTACCACGGTTAAAAATAAATAGGATAATTGAGAGTAAAAATGATATTATTATCACCCTAACACATGTCCCAATTGTATTTGTGAAGTATAATTCAACCAAAAAAAACCTTACTAATAAACTATGAACCAATTTGGTCCACTAGGATTAGATTAGAAAATTTATTATTATTTAATTCAAAGATGTGTTAAAAGATTTAAAATTAATGTTTAATAACTAAAACATTTTTAATATAGGGTTACACATAAGATAAATTCGATTATAAATATTCATTAGAAAAATAAACAGATTTACTACATAATGGTATTTTATTTATAATTTTTAAATATTAAATAATTTAATTTATTTATGACACAATGGTGATGCTGTAATTACCTAAATATTGAAATATTAAAATAATTGATATTTTAAATATCTAAATAAATGTAATTTGAGACTTTTTATGAATTACAATAATTTTATAGGTTAATATGACATGTTAGGATCGATTAAATGAATTTAGTTAGAATTAATAAAGTTGTTATAACTTTAACAAAAATTAATTATTAAATAGTGTCAAAATTGACAAAAAAAGAGAATTTAAAACAAATATTATATTATTAATTGATATATTATTATTAAAAATCTACGGTTCGTCCAAATGACTTATTTTATTATAGCTGTATCATTAATGAACCACTTGGGGTTCTGTTGGATGTATATAGTAAGTGTATTAACCATATAATATAAAAATACAAAGAGACATGGTAAATGTTAAACTAATTAACTACGAGTTAAAACTAAAAGATAAGGTTAATAAAGTGACCCAAACCGGTCTAAAACCTATTAGTTGAGTGAATTTAGACCCATCCCTACCTTAGAACTCATATAAATCAATTTGGTTCCATTATAAACTGAATATTAATTTATTATAAAATAATATTTTATGTTTTTCCTAATGTTCCCCACACCCCTCTTATAAAAGGGCACTCCCGCTTCACTCTAATTCACACCTTCTAAGCCATTTGAATCAGCCAAAACATACCCAAATAACCTCTCAACTATCCTCCCTTCAACCTAGAGGCCTTAGTTAGAATATAAAGCCATCCTAGGGATCCCTTTTGATCAAATCAAAAGGAATAACCCGAAGAAGAAGAGGTTAACCTACCCTCTACCAAGGAAAAGTACAATGTAAGGGGTTTTCATCTCACTCCTTATTCCCGTGAGATTCGTGCCATATTGACACTATTACCTTTTGTGTGGTTTATGTACTACCTGTAATTGTATTCCTTGTTTAATACACTTTAATTTATGTTTATTTACATATTCATTGTATGATACCTCTTTCATGGGGTGTTGTTTCGTAAGTTACCAAATGGGTACAGGTTAATTTCACAATATCTTTATTATGTCAGGTTTTTTTTACCTATGTATCATCTGGAATCTCCTTTATCATCCACATCCATGTTTCATAAAAATATTTTTCCAAATATTTTTTTCTATTTACTAGACAATGGGTTAAAGTCATTTTTAGCCTTATGTGTTTTGAAAAGAATATTTTCGTCGTTTACCAAACAAGGTACTTTTTGACCCTTTCGACAAATTTAAGGTAAGAATGTTTTTTAACTTATACGGTGGGTGCGGCTATTTTCTGCCATTATAAAATCATCAAAGCTTCCCATACATGCTTATAAGAATATTTTCAAAATTAAATATTTTCTTTATAATTATGTGACTCTTAAATTATTTCAAAATAGAAAGCGATATTTCTCTAAAAAGGATTTTTATTTCATCTATGTCAACATAATATGATGGAATTTAAGTCTATTTGAAGTTTATTTATTATGATACAAAACTTCCATATTGTATTGAATGTTTTTTGATATGTTTTACTGTAGATGTGCTATTTTTATACCATTCATGGTTTGTGGTTAATGTATGGACATTTCGTAAGATAGTTTTAATACGAATGTTTATATTATGTTTAAAAAATTTCATATGAGGAATGTTTTGGACTTAGCAAGTGATGGGTGGAGCCCGCTATAGATCCTAGATGCATCGGTAGGTCTAATGAGACAACTTGCCATGGAATTGGATGAGGCCCTTTTCCAAATTTGATATATGGTTTTGGCTAAGGCCTTAATCATTTTTAGATCTCTTGGCTGAGGCCTTGAAAAAATATTTCAGAATGTTCGGCATTATACATTCCCTCATTATGGAAATAATACTTATGGTTAATGTGGTCATTCGACTGCTATAATACACATGATTATGTTTTATTATGTAATTTTTACTCAGCTCATATTAATTCCATAAAAGTATTCGTGTTTATTATTTGTAAAGACATGTGGTTTCAATTATTCTCCATGCTTAATATTTATTTTATCTTCCACTGCATTGCATACCCTTACTGAGCATTTGAGCTCACCCCTTCGTATGTTTTATTTTTCCTAGGATTCTAAGAAGTGTATTATGATTGATATGCCGGGTAAAGATAAAGGGAATAATGTCATTCTCAAAGAACTATTTATGTTGCATTTTATATGTGAAATTGTAATGTAATGTTAATGTATGTAATCTACTTTCCAATACTACTAAACCGATCGGTCCTTATGGACATGATTCCTTGTAATCATGCCGATGTTATGTAATAATGCACCGAATCTGGGTAACTAGGGTCGGGGAGTTAATATTGGTATCATTGTAATTTTAGTAATAACCTCAGAAACTAGATTTAAATAAACTCTAAATAGATCACATTAACCTAAGATAGACTCTGTGGATTTGTATAGAAGAACATCATAGAATTTTGGTTGTGTAGAGATTTTGTGAGTTTTCCCAGCAAATACATCCTTGATTGGATATGAGCAGGTAGAGGAGGCTCTGGCACAGATGTAACTAGGGGTAAAACATTAAAACACCACTTTGATCTAGACTCGAATGAGAACTGGTGCACGACAATGGGACTTGTTGCACTCTTGGTTACGACACTCCAAGGGGATATGCTTAGGATAATTCTCATTTTTTTACAAATCATTATGAAGGATATACGAGTATATACCTCCTCAAAGAAAATATTTTTATGGATTATATCCATAAACTATTTAATTTATGTAAGTTATTTTGATAAGTTTGGAATTAGTCATTGCACTTCATAAACTGGCCTAGTGTATTCCATTGTATAGAAATGGTTCCCATAAGAAGGAATGTGAACTCCATCAATAAATACGATCCATAGAGTAAGAAGGATCATATCTTTCATGGTATTAAGCCAACATTAAGAAGGTAAATAGTCTCCAATTTATTATCAACATATAATGAAATAATATCATGTTTTAATTAAATAAGAAAAGTATTCCTTGAGTCCTATGGCTTTGAAGGGAGGAAAGAGAAGAAAAGGATGGAAGAGAGAAAGATGGATAAAGGGAAGAGGGAAAAAAGTATTTTCCCATATGTGATTACCATGGGAAGAAACAACCTGGAAATTTCCTAAAGGGAATGGGAGTTTGTTATAAGTGTGGAGAAAAAAGACACAAAGTACGTGACTACAAGGGTAAGATAAATGTTTCAATTGTATAATGGTTCATCTTCAAGAAGTTGGGACACTATGTGAAGTAATGTTCAAATCATCAGAGTATGCCCCAAATGATGCTATTGGATAATAATTTTGTTATGATACTACCACAGATGAAGAGGAATTATTATATTCTTATGTTGTTATAAAAGAATTATGTCATTTGAGTGTGGTATCAACAATGTACTGATTATAATAATTATTGAATATATAATGATTATGCTGTAGTACAATTTCATTATGTACTTGAGATTATGTGGTACCCAGAAAAGTGACTCAATAATAGGTTAAATTTTTGGAAAATATATGGTTATGACAAAGATAAACCATAATATGGTTCTGATACAGAGGTAGTGATTTTGGAATAATACATGGTTGATTTGGATAAATTATATTGGATATTCTTGACTACCTTGAAACTGATTAATGGTTTGTATATTCCATCATTGTTTGAGTTTACATCATTTTTGGATAGAAGGAGTATATCCAGTATTCAATATTTAATAAGGGAGCATTAATGTAATCAATAAGCTTTTATGGAAATTCAGGATGTTGTAGTGTTTTAATAGAATACATGATAAAGGTGTTCACATGTTATTCAATGGAAAAAAGGATCTTCATTGTGTTTATCTTCCCTATAAATTTTGGACTATTAGTTTGGACAGAAGTTTTATGGATAAGTATAGTTTGAGATTATTTTTGGATTTCCATAAAAAGGACAACCCAAAGGTCAGGCGACAACCTGGCGCGTCCGGACAGGTCGCGAGACTTGAACCCACAACCGAAGGGTGAAAAGGGTGTATCACCTACCACTGACCCACGTGATGTCCTAGATTGAATAATGTATTTTTTTAAAGGGTCTGGTTGATGAATTATAAATTAACTTTTTGAACCCTATACGAATAGGATAAATAGAAAATTTTTTATGTTCTATTGTCTTTTAATGTGAAAAATGAGCTTGTGGTAGAAATTAGATAAAGGATGGAACTCTACTTGAAAATAATACTTATTATTTTTCTTCTCTTATTGTATGTTTAAATAAATTCTTAAACTTTAGGTAAGGAATCTTAAAACCAAAAATTTCTTATCCTAATAACATATATTTTTTTGAACAGATGATATTTTAAATCATCATAGATTGGTTGATTTGAGGCCCACAATTCTACAATTGTTTATGATGGGTGACCTCAATCACTCCCTATAAATAATTACATTTTTCCTCCAAATTATATTTCTCTAATTTCCACAACTGTTCTCCTAATCGAGATCATAATTTGGTGGTGACTTTTTCATTCCCATTTACCTCTTAATAAAAGTAAAATTTATTAACCCAAATTCCCATGTGGGTTTTCCCACAAAGATATTTTTTAATTTCAACGTTTTATTTTTTAATAACAAAATCAAATTGCGAGGAAGTGATTTATTTAAGGAGGGTAGAATGTAACACCCCAATATTTCATAGTACATTATTTTTCAAAGTAATTTAATAACATGCACTACACGCAACACCTAGTTCTAGCGCACCACAACTTACCAAACTGGCCATTCAAAAGAGGTTATGAATAATATTAACTTAATTTTAAACTATATATAATCCTTATAATTTTTGAATCCATATTATGAGTTTCTTAGACATAATTCATTTTTTTCAGTTAAAAGAAGTATTTTTCAAAAAATGAACTTTTACCACCTTTTAATGGGGAGCCCTTTTTAAATCCAATATTTGAAACTTTTATATATTATATTTTACATAATAAACATATTTTTAGAATTAGGACATAGGAATTTAGTTTCAATAAATTTTTGGCATTTTTCTGATAACTTTTGTATTTGGGTGAATATTGAAAAATACTATATTTTAACTGAAAACAACATTTTAAATCAAAATCACTTATAGTGTTAAATTATAAATTTATATGGTTTGAATGTATAAATGAATTATATTTTCACCATTTAAACCAATGCTGGAAATTTTCGGTAATTTCACATTGAGATTGGACATAAACAAGTGTCAATATTTTGATAGATAATGTTTCTTAAAAATACGCCTTTTGGTTTTGAAAACGAAAATTAATTTTAAATTATTAAATAAATCTTCTATGTTTTTAATTTTGTAAAATGTACTTCATTTTTTGAATTTGGAATATCGAAATTATCTTAGGGTGAATTTTTGGTATTTTTCTGAAAACATTCAATTTTTGATGAATAGTGAAAAAACTGAGTTATAATTTATAACCGAAATTTTATTTAAATAATTATTTTTTTATTTAAATTTATTTTAGGTAAAAATTGATACATAATACTTATATAAGTTAAATTTAATTCATTGGAGTCAGTTTATAATAATTTTATATATATAAAAAGTTTATTGAACTTTTCACTCTCTTTTGCCCACCTCCTAGGGGAATTTACAAATTTACATAAAACATAATTTTACCGCTTCTATGAGTGGAATTTAAAAAATATGAGTGACATGGTTAATATCATGGAGTAAAATTTGGTTCAATAAGATAAACATAATATGTGGTGAATATTAATGTTTTCCTTTTATTTTCCATGGTTAAAAGAAAATATAGTAATTAAGGGTAAAAATGAAATTATTATTACCCTATCACATGTCCTAATTATATTGGCTAAGTATAATTCGATCAAAAATAACCTAGGGAATAAAATATGAAACTATTTGGTCCACTTGCATTAGATTAGGACATTTGTTATTTTTTAATTAAAAGAGGAGTTAAAAGAGTTTAAATCAATGTATAATAACTAAAACATTTTTAATATAGTGTTATACATAAGATAAATTCAAGTATAAATATTAATTAGAAATCTAAAAAGATTTTCTACATAATTTTATTTTATTTATAAATTTTAGATATTAAATATTTTAATTTATTTATGACACAATGGTGATGAAGTAATTACTTAATTAATAAAATATTAAAATAATTGATATTATAAATATCTAAATAATTGTAATTTGAGACTTTTTATGAATTTCACTAATTTTATTGGTTAATATGACATGTTATTATTGACTAAATTAATATTGTTCTAATTAATAAAGTTGTTAGTACTTTAACAAAAATAAATTATTAAATAGTGTCAAAATTGACTTAAAAGAGTATTTTAAAAAAATATTTTATTATTAATTGATATTCTATTCTTAAAAATCAATGGTTCAGCCAAAGGACTTAGTAATGATAGGTGTATCATTAATGAACTACTTGGGGTTCTATTGGATGTATATATAATGTTTATTAACCATATAATTTAAAAATACAAAGAGACATGGTAAATTTCAAACTAATTAACTATGAGTTAGAACTAAATGATAAGGTTAATAAAGTGAGCCAGACCTGTCTAAAACCTATTGGTTGAGTGTATTTCAACTTATCCCCACCTTAGTCTCAATATAAATCAATATGGAGCAATTATTATCCGAATATAAATTTATTATAAAATAATATTTTTTGTTTTTTCTAAGGTGCCCCTCACCCCTCTTATAAAAGGGCACTCCCCCTTCACTCTAATTCACACCATCTAAGACATTTTCCTCGGGCAACCCCTACCCATAAACACTCTCAACTATCCTCCCTTCAACCCATAGGACTTAGTTTAATCAAAATCCAACCTATGGTTCCATTTCTATCAAATCAAAATGAAGATCCCAAAGAAGATGAGGTTAACCTACCCCTTACCATTGAAAAGTACAATGAAAGGGGTTTCATCTCACTCCTTATTGCTATGAGATTCGTGCCATATTTCAACTATTTCCTTTATTATGGTGTATGTACTTCCCACAACTGTATTCATTGTGTAGTACACTTTAATTTATGTGTATTTACATATTAATCATATGATACCTCTTTCATGGGGTGTATGTTTCGTAAATTACCAAATGGGTAAGGGTTAATTTCACAATCTCTTTATTATCCGAGGTTGTTTTTACGTAAGTATCTATTGGGACCCCCTTTATCATCCACATCCATGTTCCTTAAAAATATATTTCAAAACATTTTTACTACTTACTATTCAATGGGTTAAAGTCATTTATACCTTTATTTGTTTTGAAAAGAATCTTTACTTCGTTTTCCAAACAAGGTACCTTTTGACCTTTTTGAAAACATTAATTTAAGAATGTTTTTCTAATTATATGGCGGGTGTGTTTATTTTACACCATTATAACATCATCAAAGCTTCCCTTAAAATCTTATATAAATATTTTCAAAAATAAATATTTTCTTTACAATTATGTGACTCTTAAATTATTTCAAAATAGAAAGTGATATTTCTCTAAAAAGGATTTTGATTTCATCTATGTCAACATCCTTTGATTGATATTAAGTTTATTTGAAGTTGATTTATTATGATAAAAAACTTACATATTGTATTGAAGGTTTTGTGATATGTTTGACTATGGATGTACTATTTTTATACCATTCATGGTTTATGGTTAAAGTATTTATAATTAGTATGCTAGTTTTAATACGAATGTTTATGATATATTTAAAACTTTTCATATGAGTAATGTATTTGATTTATTAAGTAATGGGTGGAGCTTGCTATAGATTTTCGATGCATCGGTAGGTGTTATGAGACAAATGGATTTGAAATTTGCCGAGGCCCTTTCCCAATTTGATATATGGCTTTGACCGAGGCCTTAATCGTTTTTAGACGTCTTGTCCGAGGCCTTGAAAAAAGGTTTTATAATTTCCGAAATTGTACATTCTCTCATTATGGAAATAATATTGATGGTTCATGTGGTCATTCAACTAGTATAATAACCATGATTATGTTTTATTATGGAACTATTTACTCAGCTCCTATTCTTTCCAAAAAAGTATTCATGTTTATTATTGGTAATGACATGTGGTTTCAATTATTCTCCATGCTTTATATTTATGTTATCTTCCACTACATTGCTTACCCTTACTGAACGTTTGAGCTCACCCCTTGCTATGTTTTATATTTCCTTGTATTCCAAGAAGTGTATTATGATTGATATGAAGGAAAAATATAATGTGAATAATGGAATTCTCAAAGAACTATTTAAGTTGCATTTTATGTTTTAAATTTTAATGTAAGGTTAATTTATGTAATATATTTTCCATGACTGTTAAACCGATCGGTCCTTCGAGACATGATTCCATGTAATCATGAAAATGTTATATAATAATTCACTGACTCTAGCTAACTAGGGTCAGGGAATTACATTCAATATGTAACAAGAATTTTATAATTATATATTATATATTAAGAATTTTCTAAAGCATCATCTTTGAATTTCCACGTTATCATGATGTATATAATGTTAAATTAGTTGAATAATTATAAAAATGACATTGATGATATTTATAATCAATAATAGATTATGAAATGATATAAAATTAATTAAAATAATATATTGACAAAATATAATGGGATAATTTTTAAAGTACTATTTTCTACTTTTGGGTCTTTTTATTTTATTATAGCATTCATAACCCCTAATGTGTAGAAAACCATAAAATTAAAATAATTGTCCAAAGGGTTAATGGGGGATGAAACATAACTATTAAAGTAAAAATGAGAATAAAAATTGAAAAAGATCAATATTATAACAGTATTTTGACTAGTAAACATCTTATACTTGATTTTTATAAATTCGGAACCATTTTTTACATTAAATTAATTTATATTAATTTAATGTTTTATGAAATTCCCTGAGTATTCCTCCCTCCATTAATATAATTCAACCATCCTTTATCTTCTTCATATCACATTAATACTTATATATTTCCATAAATCCCACATTTTATCTTCTCTACTCCCCTATAAACATTCTATATTAACTGTCCATCCCAAAGGTACAACCCAATATCCCTTAAAGCGGAGATATAAATGATAATTTCGAAGAAAATGTAGTCACCTTAATAGATCAATTACTATTTAATTGTAACATCCCAATTATTTAAACAATAATATATATTCATATCTATTTCTATTAATGAATTAGATGGTGTTTTAGAGGCAAAAAATGAAATAAATCCAATCTTAAGCATAAAATAATCTAATATTTGATAAAACATTGTTTTACCACCTTCTGATGGGGGACAATTTTTATATCTACCTTTTGAAAATTTTATAAGATCTATTTCTAAAAATAAACTTATTCGTTAGAATTTGGACATTGAAATTTACTTCGGATATATTTTTGGTATTTTTCTGACAATGTTCATTTTTTTAATGAATAGTGAAAAATACTGCATTTTACTTCAAAACTGCTTTTTCATCTAATTTAATTATATGGTTATATTATATTATTAATTAGTTTTAAATTTTAATTAGAATATATTTTTACCATGTAATCCAGTGGTGGTCATTAGAATTATTTTCACTTTGAAATTGGATATAAACAATTGTCAATCTTTTGATAGATATTGTTTTTTAAAAAGACGTTATTTTTTTGACAATGAGAATTATTTTTTTAATTAATAACTGCAATTTATATGTTTCAAATTTGGTAAAATGGATTAAACATTTGGAATCATAAGGTCTAAATTATAAAATTAAGACTCTTTTATTTTGGGACAATATGAATATTAAAGACAGTAATTATCTTTAATTATCGTGATTATTTAGTAATTGGGAAGTTAACAGTTATAAAATAATATCATAATAATATAAAATGACCCCAAAATGTCTCCACATCCTCTTGTATGATTCATGGCCAACCATGGGAAGCTTTTTACCGAACATGAGGTCCCATGGAGTCACATGGGTGTAATAGTGAAATTTATGAAATTATTTTTAAAAAGAAGAGAAATATAACAAAGGTTTGTATATCCTACGTAAACAAATTTAAATTTTGTTTCAATAAATGATATCTTAGACTATACAGAATCATTGGAATGAAAAAATATTTCCGACATCATTGTATTTTTTTTTAATTTTTAAACATTAAATAAATATATTTATTTATGACACCATGATGATGCAGTGATTAACTCATTAATGAATGATTTAAATAAAATGAAAAGATAAGGTAAAATATAAGATATAAACTTGTCTAAAACCTATTGGATTGGGTGTAACACGCCATGATTTCATAGTGTGTTATTTCTTCAAAATAATTCAATAACTTTCACTACACGCAACACCAAGTTCAAGCACACCATGACTTACCAAACAATCCGTTCAAAAGAGGTTATGAATAGTATTAGATAAATTTTAATGTTTATATAATCCTTATAATTTTAGAATCCATATTATGAGTTTCTTAGATATAATGCAAGAACAAATTCATTTTCAGTATTGCACTTTTATCAACTTTAATAGTGAACCCTTTTTAAATACTATATTTTAAACTTTTTGACTAAAAGGGGACATCAAAAATTTAAAATGTAACACCCCAAGCTTCTACGGTACGCTTCTCTTTGATTAATGTGATAGCATGTGTTGTACGCAATACCGAGTTCTAACACACCATAACCAATTAAACTAGCCGTTATGAATAGTAATACATACTTTTTGAAATTATATATATTTTATATTTTAAAATGGACTTCATTTTTGGATTCGGAATATCAAATTTAGCCTAAGGTAAAATTTTGGTACTTTTCGGATAACTTTCATATTTTGATGAATAGTGAAAATTACTAAATTTTAATTAAAAACAACTTTTTTAATAAAAATAATTAATAGTGATAAATTATGAATTTTAGTAGTTTTAAAGAATATTTAGAATATATTTTTACCATTTAATATAATTTTGGTCATTGGACATAATTTTACAATTAAACCGAACATAAACAAGTGTCAATCTTTTGATAGTTATTATCTCTTAAAAACACGCTTTTTCTTTTGACAGCGGGAATTAATTTTAAATTAATTTCTGCCACTTCTATGTTTTGAATTTAGGAAAATGGATTCCATATTTGGAATCAGGATGTTCAAATTGTGTAAATAGGTAACTTTTATTTTTAGACATTTTGAATAATTACTGCGGTAAATATTTTATTTACCATGGTTAAGGGTAAATCCGGTAAATAAGGGTTAAAAAATAATATTATAATAATGCTAAATTACCCTAAAACGTGTCTTAACCCTATCGGTTGATAAATGGTCGACCATGGGCATCTTTGGGTCGATTTTGGGACCCCATGGATCCACATGTAAGTGATAATGACACTTTATTTTAATTAAGTTAAATTGAATACAAAAATGACACAAGCATATATCGTTTAGAAAAACAATTGTTACATAGGGTTATATATGTTGGATTTTAGATTATAAATATTCATTACAAAGATAAAAATATTTCCTACATAATGATATTTTATTTATAATTTTTTGACATTAAATAATTTATTTTATTTATGACATAATAATGATGCAGTAATTACTATATTAGTGAAAAATTAAAATAATTGATATTATAAATACACAAATAAATATAATATGAAACTTTTAATGAATTAAACTAATTTTATAGAATAATATGATATATTAGGATTGATTTAATTTACTTTTTTCGAAGTAATCAATCTGTTATTAGTTTCACAAAAATCAACTATTGAATAGTGTCAAAATTGACATAAAAGAGTTCTTAAAACAGATATTATATTATTAATTGATATTAAATTCCTAAAAATATACAGTTAGGCCAAGAGACTTATATAATGATAGGTTCATCATTAATGGACCACTTGGAGGTCGCTTGGACATATGTAGTAAGTTTATTAACCATATTATATAAAAATACAAAGAGACATTGTAAAAGTGAAACTAATTAACTTAGAGTTAATACTTAAAGATAAGGTTAATATAAGTACCCAAACCTGTCTAAATTCTATTGGTTGAATTTTTTTCGACCCATCCCCACCTTAAAATTTAAATAATCTACTTTTGATCCATTATAAACCGAATATGAATTTATTATAAATTAATATTTCTAGCTTTTCCAAAGGTGCCCCTCACCCCTCTTATAAAAGGGCACTCCTCCTTCTCATTTATTTACACCTTAAAAGCCTTTTGGTTCGGCAAAACTCTGCCCAACTACTCTCCCAACTTCCCTCACTACAACCTAGAGGACTTCGTTTGATTGGAAAGCCAACCTAAGGAGCCCTTTTGATCAAATTAAAAGGAAGAACCCGACGAAGAGGTAATGTTTTCACCACCCCTTTTCAAGTTCCTTTCTTCTTCCACTTCCTCTTTCTTTGTTCTTACCATTATAAAATAATAACTCCAGTATCTTACATATACTGTGATGTTATTATAAATATGGTACAACCACATTCAGTATTCTATCCACCCTTTGAATAACGTGTCACGATACGTGCGTACGTACGGCTTACCGTCTCCACGTCGTGGTGTAAATGTTATTCAATATATTATTATTTGGATGAGTATAATAATGATGTGTAACTCATGTAAATAATAAATATAACATGTTAATGATTCTGTATATATGATATACCATCCATTTATATATTATTTTAATATCAAAAGAATGATATTGTCGCTCGTGCATACGTACGGACTACCGTCTCCACGAACGCGATGAGATTCATTCTCCATCGTATCCATTCAAGTATAATTATCATTTGATGATTTAAAAATAATGTTTAAGGACTTGATATCATTATGTATATGAATAAGATACAACAAACATGGCTTATGTAACAAAACATATAAAAGAAAACAGGTAAGTTAACAACCGAAACAACGATAATACTAAGATATTATTATCAAATCAATATTAAAAGATCACATATGATATCATATTAATGTATATGACTATTGTATAATTTAATAACAATTATTTCACCATTATACAGGAGGTTAACCTACCCCAATCAAGTAAAGTACAAGGTAAGGGGTTTTCATCTCACTCCTTATTTCCGTGAGATTCATGCCATATTGCCACCATCACCTTTTGTGTGGTGTATGTACTGACCATTATTATATTCATTGTGTAATACAATCTAATTTATGTGTATTTACATATTCATTTTATGATACCTTTTTCATGGGTTGTATGTTTCATAAGTTACCAAATTGGTAAGGGCTATTTCACAATCTCTTCATTATCCGAGGTTGTTTATACGTAATAATCTACTGGGATTTCTTTATCATCCACATCCATGTTTCTTCGAAATGTATTTCAAAACATATTTATTATTTACAAGAATATAGGTTAAAATCATTTATACCCTTGTTTGAATTTTTATAAGTGGTTTATAAAGGAATCTTTCCGTCGTTTTCAAAACAAGGTCCTTTTTAACTTTTTCGACAGAATTAAGGTAAGAATGTTTTTTTTAACTTATACGGCGGGTGCAGCTATTTTCCGCCGTTATAAAATCTTCAAAGCTTCCCTTACAAGCTTATAAAAATATTTTCATAGAAAATGTTTTATTTTATATGGATCTTAAATTATTTCAAAATAAAAGGAGATATTTCTTTAAAAAGAATTTTGATTTCATCTATGTCAACATCCTTTGATGGATTTTAATATTATTTGAAGTTGATTTATTATGATACAAAACATCTATATTGTATTTAAGGTTTTGTGATATGTTTGACTGTGGATGTGCTATTTTTATACCATTCATAGTTTATGGTGAAAGTATTGACATTTCGTATGCTAGTTTTAATACGAATGTTTATGTTATGTTTAAACCTTTTCATATGGGAATGCATTGGACTTAATATGTGACGGGTGGAGCCTGCTATTGCTCCTCGATGCATCGGTAGGTCTCATGAGACAAACTAGTGCCTTGGCACAAGGCCTTGAAAAAAACTTATTTGTAGTCTTGGCACGAGGCCTTGGCTATGTGGTTATGATAGTCTGGCATTATGCATTCCATCATTATGAAAGTGGTTATTGATTTTGCATGTGATTATTCGATTAATAGAATAACCATGTGAATATGTAAATGTAATTATCTCATTTTATTTATGACATACTATGTTCAAAGTTCAAGTTTAAAAGGCTTTTGTTTTAGTTATACATTGCCTTAAATGTTTATTCTTATTTATGAAAGTTTCTGCTATATTGTTATCCTTACTGGGCATTTGAGCTCACCCCTTTTCTATGTTTTATTTTTCCCAGGAAGTGAAGAAGTAAATTATGATTGACCTGCAGGGATATTATGTGGGGATATGAGTGTGGATTATGGAGATAATATGTTGTTGTAGTAGTTTTTCATTTTATGATGTAATGTAAGACTTATGAATATATCTAGTGTTTCCAAGGCTACTAAACCAATCGGTCTTTCGAGATTTGATATTTCTTGTGATCATGCCAATGTTATGTAATAATGCACCGACTCTGGGTAACTAAGGTTGTGGCGTTACAGTTGGTATCAGAGGAAGTTTAGTAAAAACCTTGGAAGCTAGATTTAGATAAACTCTGATTAGAACACGTAGACCTAATATGAATTTTGAATATTAGTATAGAAGAACTTCCTAGAATTTTGGTATTGTAGAGATTTTGTGAGTTTTCCGAGCAATACATCCCTGTCTGGATATGAGCAGGTAGAGGCGGCTCTGGCACAGATGTGCCTAGGGGTAAAACCCGAAAACACCGCTTTGTGCTAGACTCGAACGGGAACTGGTGCATGACAACGGGCCTTGTTGCACTCTTGGTTACGACACTCCCGGGGGATATGCTTAGGATAACTCTCATTTTCTTTAAAAATCATTATGAAGGGTTTATGAGTATATACTTCCTCAAAGAAAACATTTTTATGATTATGGATTATATCCATAAATAGTTCAATTTATGTTAAGTGTTTTATAAGTATCAGATTATTTATTTTGATTCATAAACTGATCTAGTGTATGCCATTGTTTAGAAATGGCGCCTAGTAGAAGGAATGAGAACACCAGCAATGCACATGATACACAGAGGAAGAAGGATCATATATTTCATGGTCTTAAGCCAGAATTTATAAGTGAAATAGTCTCACATGTATTATCATCATATGAAGAAATAATATCATGTGTTGATAAGATAAGTAAAGAGTTTACTGAGTCCTATGGATTTGAAGGGAAGGAAGAGAAGAAAAGGATGGAAGGGAGAAAGATGGATAAATAGAAGAGGAAAAAGATGAATTTTCCCATATGTGATAACTGTGGGAAGAAACACCCAGGAACTTGCCTGAAAGGAATGAGAGTTTGTTATAAGTGTGGAGGAAAAGGGCACAATGTACATGACTGCAAGGGTAAGAAAATGGTTTCAAATGTACAATGCTTCATTTGCAAGGAGTTTGGACACTACGCGAACCTATGTCCCAGTCATCAGACTATGCCGAAAATGATGCTATTGGATAATAATCAAGTTATGATACTACCACAGATGAAGAGGAATGATTAGAGTTATTATGTTGATTATATCAATTGAGTGTTGTATCAACAATGTACTTGTTATAATAATTATGGAGTATATAAGGATTGTACTGCAGTACTATTTCATTAAGGACTTGAGATGGTGTGGAACAAAGAAAAGTGACTCAGTAGCAGGTTAAATGTTTGGAAAATTTATGGTTGAGAGAAAGATAAACCATAATATGGTTCTGATACCGAGGTGGTGATTTTAGAATAATACATGATTGATTTGGATAAATTATATTGGATATTATTGACTACCTTGAAGTCTGATTAATGATTTGCATATTCCATCATTGTTGGGGTTTAAAACATTTTTGGATTAATGAAGTATATCCAGCATTCTATATGGAATAAGGGAACATGAATGTAATCAATAAGGAATATGGTAATACATGATGAAGGTATTCATATTCTATTACTGGGTAAAAAGGATCTATATTATGTTTACCTTCCTTATAAATGTTGGACTGTGAGTTTGGACAGAAGTATTTTGGATAGTTCTAGTTTAGATTATTTTGGATTTCCATAAAAGGACAACCCGGAGGTCGGGCGGCAACCCGTCGCGTCTGGAAAGGCTGCGAGACTTGAACCCGCAACCGAAGGGCGACAAGGGTGTATCACCTACCACTGGCCCACGAGATGTCCTGGATTAAATAATTTAGTTTTTTTAAAAGATCTGGTAGATGAATTATAAATTCATTTATTTTGGAACCCTGTACGAATAGTATAAATAGAAATTTTTTTAACGTTCTATTATCTTTTATAGTGAAAGATGAGTTTGTGGTAGAAATTTTTTAATGGATAAAACTCTAATTATAAAGTAAGTATATCTCCTTATGATCTTAGCCAATCTCATAAATAAATTCCTCAACATTAATAAAAGGAACTTAGAACAAAAATATTTTCCTAGATGGTACCTTAAATCATCACTAATTTATGGCTTTGGGATTGTTGTCCTTTTTCATAGCCATGTTCTCTACCACTCTCCATCAGATAATTGATGGTTAAATTTCTCTTCCATATCCATATTTTCCTACATGGAACCCTAGTATGGGTTATTTTCGGTAATCTTCATACTTTCCACTCTTTATTTTAAATAGAGGCCTCATTAATTCATTTTTTGATGTGGGATTTCAACTAAGATATTTTGAAACATCAAAAATGTGTTATCCCAATACCCTATATTTAGTTGAACCGATGGTACTTCAAATCATCATAGATTGATGAGTTTAAGGACCTCAATATTATACTTGTTTGTGATTGATGACCTCAATCACTCCCTATAAATATTTAAGTTTTTCTTCCAATTATATGTCTCTAATTGCCACCAATGTTCTCCTAATCGAGATCATAATTTGGTGGTGACCCTTTCATTTCTCTTTTCCTAATATTAAGACTAAATTTTAGTAAACTAATTTCCGATGTGGGTTATCCCACAAAGATATTTTCTATTTTCAACCTTTTATTTTCGAAGAACAATTTCAAATTGCGAGGACGCAATTTATTGAAGGAGGGGAAAATGTAACATCCCAAAATTTCATAGTGTGTTATTTCATCAAAATAATTCAATAACTTTCACTACACGCAACACCAAGTTCAAGCACACCATGACTTACCAAACAAGCCATTCAAAAGAGGTTATGAATAGTATTAGATAAATTTTAATGTTTATATAATCCTTATAATTTTATAATCCATATTATGAGTTTCTTAGATATAATGCAAGAACAAATTCATTTTCAGTATTGCACTTTTATCAACTTTAATAGTGAACCCTTTTTAAATACTATATTTTAAACTTTTTGACTAAATCGGGACATCAAAAATTTAAAATGTAACACCCCAAGTTTCTACGGTACGCTTCTCTTTGATTAATGTGATAGCGTGTGTTGTACGCAATACCGAGTTCTAACACACCATAACCAATTAAACTAGCCGTTATGAATAGTAATAACTACTTTTTGAAATTATATATATTTTTTATTTTAAAATGGACTTCATTTTTGGATTCGGAATATCAAATTTAGCCTAAGGTGAAATTTTGGTAATTTTCGGATAACTTTCATATTTTGATGAATAGTGAAAATTAATAAATTTTAATTAAAAACAACTTTTTTAATAAAAATAATTAATAGTGATAAATTATGAATTTTAGTAGTTTTAAAGTATATTTAGAATATATTTTTACCATTTAATATAATGTTGGTCATTGGACATAATTTTACAATTAAACCGAACATAAACAAGTGTCAATCTTTTGATAGTTATTATCTCTTAAAAACACGCTTTTTGTTTTGACAGCGGGAATTAATTTTAAATTAATTTCTGCCACTTCTGTGTTTTGAATTTAGGAAATTGGATTCCATATTTGGAATCAGGATGTTCAAAATGTGTAAATCGGTAACTTTTATTTTTAGACATTTTGAATAATTACTGCGGTAAATATTTTATTTACCATGGTTAAGGGTAAATCTGGTAAATAAGGGTTAAAAAATAATATTATAATAATACTAAATTACCCTAAAACGTGTCTTAACCCTATTGGTTGATAAATGGTCGACCATGGGAATCTTTGGGTTGATTTTGGGACCCCATGGATCCACTTGTAAGTGATAATGACACTTTATTTTAATTAAGTTAAATTGAATACAAAAATGACACAAGCATATATCTTTTAGAAAACCAATTGTTACATAGGGTTATATATGTTGTATTTTAGATTATAAATATTCATTAGAAAGATAAAACGATTTCCTACATAATGATATTTTATTTATAATTTTTAGACATTAAATAATTTATTTTATTTATGACACAATGATGATGCAGTAATTACTATAATAGTGAAAAATTAAAATAATTGATATTATAAATACCCAAATAAATATAATATGAAACTTTTAATGAATTAAACTAATTTATAAGATAATATGATATATTAGTATTGATTTAATTGACTTTTTTCGAATTAACCAATCTGTTATGAGTTTCACAAAAATCAACTATTGAATAGAGTCAAAGTTGACATAAAAGAGTTCTTAAA
Source organism: Viscum album (assembly GCA_963277665.1). Lineage (NCBI taxonomy): Eukaryota > Viridiplantae > Streptophyta > Magnoliopsida > Santalales > Viscaceae > Viscum > Viscum album. The sequence continues at coordinate 51,904,210 of OY728140.1, read as the reverse complement.
ACGAATATTATATTATTAATTGTTATTAAATTCCTAAAAATCTAAGGATTGGCCAAGAGACATATATCAAGATAGGTTCATCATTAATGGACCACTTGGGGGTCGCTTGGATGTATGTAGTAATTTTATTAACCATATTATATAAAAATACAAAGAGACATTGTAAAAGTGAAACTAATTAACTTAGAGTTAATACTTAAAGATAAGGTTAATATAAGTACCCAAACCTGTATAAATTCTATTGGTTGAGTTGTTTTCGACCCATCCCCACCTTAACATTTAAAGAATCAACTTTTGATCCATTAGAAACCGAATATGAATTTATTATAAATTAATATTTCTAGCTTTTCCAAAGGTCCCCTCACCCCTCTTATAAAAGGGCACTCCTCCTTCTCATTTATTCACACCTTCAAAGCCTTTTGGTTCCACCAAAATCTGCCCAAATACACTCCCAACTTCCCTCACTACAACCTAGAGGCCTTATTTTGATCAGAAATCCAACCTAAGTAGCCCTTTTGATCAAATCAAAAGGAAGAACCCGAAGAAGAGGTAATGTTTTCACCACCCCTTTTCAAGTTCCTTTCTTCTTCCACTTCCTCTTTCTTTGTTCTTACCATTCTAAAATAATAACTCCAGTATATTACATATACTGTGATGTTATTATAAATATTGTACAACCACATTCAGTATTCTATCCACCCTTTGAATAACATGTCACCATACGTGCGTACGTACGGCTTACCGTCTCCACGTCGTGGTGTAAATGTTATTCAATATATTATTATTTGGATGGGTATAATAATGATGTGTAAATCATGTAAATAATAAATATAAAATGTTAATGATTCTGTATATATGATATACCATCCATTTTTATATTATTTTAATATCAAAAGAATGATATTGTCGCTCGTGCGTACGTACGGACTACCGTCTCCACGAACGCAATGAGATTCATTCTCCATCGCATCCATTCAAGTATAATTATCATTTGATGATTTAAAAATGATGTTTAAGGACTTGATATCATTCTGTATATGAATAAGATACAACAAAAATGGCTTATGTAACAAAACATATAAAAAAAACAAGTAAGTTAACACCCGAAACAACGATAATACTAAGATATTATTATCAAATCAATATTAAAAGATCTTATTTGATATCATATTAATGTATTTTATTATTGTATAATTTAATAACATTTATTTCACCATTATACAGGAGGTTAACCTACCCCAACCAAGGAATGTACAAGGTAAGGGGTTTTCATCTCACTCTTTATTTCCGTGAGATTCATGCCATATTGCCACCATCACCTTTTGTGTGGTGTATGTACTGCCCATTATTATATTCATTGTGTAATACAATCTAATTTATGTGTATTTACATATTCATTTTATGATACCTTTTTCATGGGTTGTATGTTTCATAAGTTACCAAATTGGTAAGGGTTATTTCACAATCTCTTCATTATCCGAGGTTGTTTATACGTAATAATCTACTGGGATTTCTTTATCATCCATATCCATGTTTCTTCGAAATGTATTTCAAAACATATTTATTATTTACAAGAATATAGGTTAAAGTCATTTATACCCTTGCTTTACTTTTTATAAGAGGTTTATAAAGGAATATTTCCGTCGTTTTCAAAACAAGGTCCTTTTTAACCTTTTCGACAGAATTAAGGTAAGAATGTTTTTTTTAACTTATACGGCGGGTGCGGTTATTTTCCGCCGTTATAAAATCTTCAAAGCATCCCTTACAAGCTTATAAGAATATTTTCAAAAAAAATGTTTTATTTTATATGGATCTTAAATGATTTCAAAATAAAAGGAGATATTTCTTTAAAAAGAATTTTGATTTCATCTATGTCAACATCCTTTGATGGATTTTACGATTATTTGAAGTTGATTTATTATGATACAAAACTTATATATTGTATTGAAGGTTTTGTGATATGTTTGACTGTGGATGTGCTATTTTTATACCATTCATAGTTTATGGTGAATGTATTGACATTTCGTATGCTAGTTTTAATACGAATGTTTATGTTATGTTTAAACCTTTTTATATGGGAATGCATTGGACTTAATGTGTGACGGGTGGATCCCGCTATAGCTCCTCGATGCATCGGTAGGTATCATGAGACAAACTAGTGTCTTGGCACAAGGCCTTGACAAAATCTTATTTGTAGTCTTGGCACGAGGCCTTGACTATGTGGTTATGATAGTCTGTAATTATGCATTCCATCATTATGAAAGTGTATATTGATTTTGCATGTGATTATTCGATTAGTAGAATAACCATGTGAATAAGTAAATGGCATTATCTCATTTTATTTATGCCATACTATGTTAAAAGTTCATGTTTAAAAGGCTTTTGTTTTAGTTATACATTTCCTTAAATGTTTATTCTTATTTATGAAAGTTTCCGCTATATTGTTATCCTTACTGGGCATTTGAGCTCACCCCTTTTCTATGTTTTATTTTTCCCAGGAAGTGAAGAAGTAAATTATGAATGACCTGTAGGGATATTATGTGGGGATATGAGTGTGGATTATGGATACAATATGTTGTTGTAGTAGTTTTTCATTTTATGATGTAATGTAAGACTTATGAATATATCTAGTGTTTCCAAGGCTACTAAACCAATCGGTCTTTCGAGATTTGATCTTTCTTGTGATCATGCCAATATTATGTAATAATGCACCGACTCTGGGTAACTAGGGTTGGGGCATTACATTAGGGGATTTCGAACCCTTATCATTGTATCCTCAAAATTTATCATTGAGGGACCTTTAAAATCTGAAAATCATTTTATAATAAAATAACATTTCAAGACTTTCCAAAAGTGACCCTCCTCTATCTTATAAAACGATCCCACCTCTACCCCCTTACTCACACCTCTCAAGCCCTTGTATCATCCAAAATACACTAATATTATCTCCCCTCATCCCTCTTTTTCTCCTAGAAGCCTCATTTTGGGCAGAAGTCTTTCAAAAGGTGCATTTGGATCAAATAAAAAAGAGTTACCCAATTTAGAGGTAATTTCTTTTTTCGAGTTTATTTCTTTTGTTTTCATTCTTCACTCAACACTGTCTTATTATTATTTGATCCCATAATATCACCAGTATCCTCAATATACTATTATTTTGTTATGATAAGGATTCTACCTACACTTACACGCACCTCCGTCTAATGTTTAAAGAACATATTCTTTCTGTGGGTGGAGAATTATAGCCTCAAGAAATGATGATTGTCAATATTCTTTTAACACCATTCATGGTGTCCATTTTGATGTTACTATATTTATATATGATATATATGGTATTTATTTTTTTCTATATTCTTCTGAATTTTATTTTTAAATCACATCGTTATGCTTTTCATGTTGTGGAAATGCGATAATTTCATCTCAGGAAGTGTGGACTACCGCCCCCTTCAAGTGATGTGACTCATTCATGCCAAACATGGAATTTATAAAGAATTTAATTAATGAACTTATGTTACCTATATAATATAGATATAATACTATAATTATAATCTATATATGTCTCATTTATTTTTAATTCCTATAATATGACAATGAAATGAAAGTAGCGTTCATGCGTACGTACGGCCTACCATCTCCATGAACGATGCATTAAAATGTTTTTATATCCAAATGTTATGGAATAGTATTAAATGTATATATACTTGATATATATGATATTTATATCATTAATACAATTCCAGTGATTATTTACTTATAACTACATGGTTAATTCTCTTCCAACAATTTCATTGTTGACTCATGTTCCGAACATCGAAAAAACGTATGATATGAACTCACATAACTAAGTAATTATTATAATATGATAAAATGTGATACGAATTGAACAATAAAATTTAAAGGGCATCCTTAAGCAATTATAAATTAACCAATGTTTATTATTCATGAATATAAAGAAACGAACGAGACAAGTCAGACTTGAGGTAAGGGACTTCATCTCAATCTCCTTTCGTTGAAGCATATTTCAATATATATACAACCTTCATTTATTATTTTTATAATAAACCCTTTTGACTTTAAATTTCATTCCAAAAGAATCGTTTAACATGAAGCGTTAGACTAAAAAACAAAAGGGAGTGTTTTTGTCTTATGTATGCGGCAACAAGGACTTCTCCACCGATGTGACCATAATTTGAGTTTCGGCTTCCTATACAAGCCATATAATTTTAAATGAAAAATAAATAAATGTTTTACATTATTTTGGTATTGAAAATGGGTTTGATAATGTTTTTATTATATCGATGTGTTGTATTAATATCTTTTGATTGAAATGTCGAAATGGTATGTTTCCTTCATGCATGTTTTATGTGATATGATTATGTTATGGTTCTTGGGCATTGTTTATGATGAAAATTGGTTCAATGATAAACTATGGGCAGGTGATCCCGAGATAGATCTTCAATGCATTGGGTAATGCAAAGGAGTTAAATTCTAAGGTTTCTCTGAAGAGATTTAGGAAATATACTATGATGGGTATTCCAAACATAACCATGAGGGTTACTCCCTACGTAAGAATGTTATGAATGCCTCAAGTAATTTTTATGTCTTATGATTTCTTTGAGTTATTCATAAATCAAATTATTTCATGAGGTATGTTAAAGTGATTATGTTTTATGAGTAAAGTAGGATTTCATTGATTCTTATGTATACATAGACTAATGTTTTCTTTCTGTATTTTTATATCCCTTACTGAGCTTTTTATGCCCATCCCATTTTTTTGAAATGTTTTTCAAAGGTCAAGGGAAATGTACATGGTGTTATGATAGTGTCGATGAAGTGTCAAGAAATAATCCGTGTTTTATTTTAAATATGTTTCCTTTGATTGAAAAAATGAATATTGTCTTTGATGTAACCACCATGTTTAAATGTGGAATGTAATTCAAGATTTATGATCTAATTATCCAAAACTCTAAACCTAAAAATATCCTCAATTTTTATTCATGAAATAACTCAATATTAAGTAATGTTTAAGGATGGGTCCTTATAGTTGGTATCAAAGGTCGGTTTAGATAACTTTATGAGTTATATTTGTATTTAATAGCTATCTAATTTTTTTTTACACATTATGGTAAAATTGAAATGATATAGCATTTGAAGACTACCATGTTGCATTGTCTAAGACATGTTTGTTCAGAATGGTATTCCATAGAGGAAAAAGGGAAGCAGTTCTATGAAGCCATATAGAAGGAAATGAAATTCCAAATCAGCATCCTGAGATGGTCAGAATTGGAACTGAATAGTTTGTTGCAGTAATGGTGCAGTTGACTCATGCAATAAATGGTGGTGTTATCCATTCATGAGATCAGATAGATCAACCATAGAAGAACATGTCAGTGGTGGAACATTTCTTGAGGCAACATACCCCATCATTCAGAGGATCATCTGACCTTGTGCTACCTGAAGGGTGGACTAAAGAACTATAGAAGATTTTTGATGTCATGGGGTGTTCATAAAATCAAAAGGTTAGTCTTGCTATTTACCATTTGAAGGGTGAAGCAGATTAGTGGTGGACGATGGTTAAAAATATCATGGATGATAATGAGATTGATGCTCTTGACTGGGATGAATTCAATAGTCTGATTATTGTGAAATATTTTCCAAGGGATGTTTGACATAGGATGGAAAAACAATTCTTGTAATTGAGGCAAGGTGACAAATTAGTGGATTCTTATGAAAAAGTTCACTCGATTGGAATGGTATGCTCCAAATTTTATCCGAGACCTTGATAGTAAAATAAATCATTTTTATTCATGATTAAAGCCAAAATATCGAAGGGAATTAGCTTCTCATTAGTTCAAAAGATATAAAAATCTTGTTCGATATGCTGAGAAGGTGGAAATGGAGATTTATTTTGAGAAAGTGATCTATAACAACCAGAAAAAGAAGATAATGAGGTGGAAATAGAAAGGGATGAATCCTTCAAAAAGGTTTGATGGTATGAAAACTTAGTTTTCCATTTGTGATAAAGGTCGTAAAAAGCATGATGGGGAATGTATTTTGAATTCTGGAAAGTTCTTCTGATGTGGTAAGACGGGACATAAGGCTCATGATTTCACAAGAAAAGGTCAAGGTAATTGTAAGACCAAAATTGATTTATAGTTAGTGAAATGCTTCAAGTGCAATGAGATGGGTCATTATGCAAATGAGTGTTCGAAAAAGAGCTCCACTGATGGGAAGCCGTCAGACTCCAAGCAGAAAGGTGTGGTGAAATCCTTTGTAACTACTTCAGTACTTTTTGGGCCATCATATGAAGTGGTATCATGTACGTTGTATGTTTTTTCAAATTATAGCAATGTGTTATTTGATTTAGTTTCTACACATTCTTTTAACTCTGATAATTTTTCTAGTAAATTGAGATTTCTATCTCAAAAAATGACACTTGAACTTGTGGTAAATGCACATGGGGGGAAATGCTGGGGAAAAAATAATCTATTAGAATCTTCTTATACATATTCATGGAATTAATCTACTTGAAAACATTATCGTTTTACATCTAGTAGTGTTTAATGTTATTCTGGGTATGGATTGGCTCTCCGTTTACCATGATAAGATTGACTATAGAGATAAATATGTTTCTTTTCAGAAAGACTTTCTATTTGTGTACAATAATGAACCCTTACTATTGATATCATATCAAGAGGTTGAGAAACTTATAAAAGATTCAAATTAATATTACCTTGCAAGTGTTGTTGAAAATAAAAAAACTGTTCAGAATAATGATTTTCTAGTGGTAAATGAGTATCCAGATATTTTTTCCCGATGAGTTTCCTGGAATAATACCTGATCGGGTAGTTGAATTAACTATTGACTTAGTTTTTTATGTTAAGCCAATTTCAAAACCCCCTTATCGAATGGATCAAATTGAACTTTTAGAGTTGATGGAGAAATTGCAAGATTTATTAGAGAAAGGTTTCACTCGACCTAGCACATCACCATGGGGTTCCCCTGTCTTATTTGTTAAAAAGAAAGATGGTTCAATAAGACTTTGTATTGATTATAGAGCCTTGAATAACATCACTGTTAAGAAAAAATATCCTTTTCCTCATATCGATGATTTGATTGATAAGATCTAGGGAGCTCAGTTTTTTTCAATGATTTACATGAGGTTAGAGTACCATTAGTTGAAGGTAAAGGAAGAATATATTCTAAAAACCATGTTTCATACAAGATTTGGCCAGTAGGAATTTGTTGTTATGCCTTTTGGGTTAACCAACGAACCTGTTGTATTCATCAACCTTATGAATAGAATTTTCCATGAGTTCTTGCATAATATTGTGGTTGTTTTCAATGATTATATTTTTTTGTTTTCCAAAAGTAAAGAGGAGAATGAAAGTCATTTAAGGGTTATTTTTCAAAAAATAAAAGAAAATAAATTGTATGGTAAATCCAGTAAGACACCTCAGGGTAATATTGCGATCCGAGTTATTGTTGATAGTTTGACTAAATTTGATCATTCCCTTTATATATGAGACACATTTTCCCTAGATCAACATTGTCGATTATATAATAAAGAGATATTCATGTTACATGGAGTTCCCCTCTGCATTTTATCTGATCGTGATATCAGGTTCGCTTCTAACTTTTGGAAAGGCCATCAGAATTCATTGGGTGCTGAATTAAATTTTTGAACAGCTTTTACTTCATAATTAGATGGGAAGTCAGAACGAACAATTCAGACTTTGGAGGATATGCTACGTGCTTGTTCGATGGATTATCAGGGTTTTTTGGAATAACATATTTCATTGGTTGAGTATCCTTATAGTAACAGTTTTCATTCTAGTATACAAATGGCACCATTTGAGGCATTATATGAGAAGCAGTGTCAAACTCAAGATTTTTGGGATGAAGTAGGTGAAAGGATGTTGATGGGACTAGAATTTGTATAAGAGATGGCATAAAAATGTCAGGTGATAAAGAAACATAATACAACAACCCAGAGAAGGCAGAAAATTTATGTGGACAACAGGAGGAAGGATCTCTCTATTGAGGTAGATGATCATGTCCACTTCAAAGTTTCACCATGGAAAAGTGTGATGTGATTTGGTAAGAAAGGAAAGACAAGTCCAAGGTTCATTATACCATAAGAAATTCTGGAGAGATTTTGGTCAGTTTCATACTGAGTGGCTTTACTCTGAGTTTATCTCAGGTACACAATGTTTTTCATGATTCAATTTTAAGGAAGTACATGCCAGATCCATCTCATGTTTTGAGTCTAGATATAGTTTAGCTGGATGAGAATCTATCATATGAGGAAAACCAGTTTGTGATTCTGGTCCATAGGGAGCATGTGTTGTGGAATACGGTGTTTCGTCTAGTAATAGTTTTGTGGAAAAATCACAATATTTAAGAGGCAACATTGGAATCTGAAAATGCCACGAGGGAAAAATACCCCCACTTATTCTATAAATAATTAAATTTCGGGGACACAATTTCCTAAAGGGGAGTAGGATGTAACATCCAAAGTAAGTAAAGAATAATATATTTTCATATATATATATGTATATTTATTAATTAGATAGTGTTTTAGAGGCTTAAAATGAGAATAAATCCAATCTTAAGCATATAATACTCTAATATTTATTAAAAGATTATTTTACAGCTTTCTAATGGAAAACCAATTTAAAATATAAATTTATAAAATTTTATAAGCATTATTTGTCAAAGGTAAAATTATTATTTAGAATTGGGACATTTAAATTTACTTGGGATAAATGTTTTTGTATTTTTCTGACAATGTTCATTTTTTAATGAATAGTGAAAAATACTGCATTATACATCAAAACTATTTTTTCATATAATTTAATTATATAGTTATATTATCCTTTTTTTTTAAATTGTAATTATAATATATTTTTACCATTTAATCCAATGGTGGTCATTATAATTAATTTCACTTTGAAATTGGACATAAACTATTGTCAATCTTTTGATAGATATTATTTTTAAAAACACGATATATGTTTTGACAATGGGAATTATTTTTTTAATTAATTACTATAATTTAGGTGTTTGGAATTTGGTAAAAGGGATTCCATATTTGGAATCATAAGTTCTATATTATTAAATTAATACTCTTTTTATTTTTGGGCACTATGAATAGTAACAACGACAATTATCATTAATTATCGAGATTAATTAGTAATCCGGTAGTTAAGGGTAATAAAATAATATCATAATAATATAAAATGACCCCAAAATTTGTCCAAATCATCTTGTTTGAGTCATTTCCAACCATGGGATAATATTTACCGAACTTGAGGGCCCATGGAGTCACATGGGGGTAATTGGGACATTTATGACATTATTTTTAAAAAGATGAGAAATACAATAAAGGTTTGTATATACTAAGAAAAACAATTTTAATATTGTTTACATAAATTATCTCTCAGAATATAAATAATCATTAGTATGGTAAAACGATTTCCAACATCATGGTATTTTTTTATAATTTTTATACATTAAATAAAGATATTTATTTATGACACCATGATGATGCATTGATTAACTCATCAATGAATGATTTAAATAAAATGAAAAGATAAGGTAAAATATAAGACTTATGCTTTCCAAAAACCTATTTTATGGGTGGATTTAGAACCCTTATCACATTATCCTTAAAATATGTCATTGTGGGACCTTTAAAAACCGAAAATCATTTTATAATATAGTAACATTCCAAGACATTCCAAAAGTGACCCTCCTCCATCTTATAAAAGGACACCACCACTACCCCTTACCCACACCTCTAAAGAATGTGGCTCATCCAACCACTATTCATAGTATCTCACCACATCCTTCTATTACTCCTAGAATCCTCACTATGTGCAGAAGTCTTTCCAAGGAATACTTTGTCTCATTTCAAAAAGAGTTACTTGATTTAGAGGTATTCTCTTCTATCGAGTTTTTTTCTTTTGTTTTCCTTCTTCACTCACCACTATCTTATTATTATTTGATCCCATAATAACAACAGTATCCTAAATATACTATTATGTTGTTATGATAAGGATTCTACCTACACTTATACACACTTCCATCTAATGGTTAAATAACATAATGTTTTTGTGGGTGGTGAATTACTGCCTCACGAAACGATGATTGTTTAGTCTTCTTTTAACACCTCTCGTGGTGGAAATTATGATGTCACTGTATTTATATATGATATATATAGTATTTATTTTCTTCTATATGCTTCTAAATTTTATTTCTAAATCACATCATTATTCTTTTCATGTTGTGGAACTGTGATAATTTCATATGAGGAAGTGTGGACTACTTCCCCCTAATGTGATGTGACGCTTTAATGCCAAACATGGAATTTATATAGAATGTAATTAATTAACTAATGTTACCTATATAACATATATATTATATTGGAATTATAATATATATATATCTCATTTATTTTTTATTTATTTAATATGACAAAGAAATAAAAGTAGCGTTCATGCGTACATACAGCCTAACGTCTCCATTAACGGTGCAATTTATTTATTTTATCTCCAAATGATATGAAATATTATAAAATGAATATATATTGGATATATATGATATTTAAATAATTAATACCATTCTAGGGATGATGTACTTATTACTACATGGACAATTCTCTTCAAACAATTTCATTGTTGACTCATGTACTGAAAATCAACAAAACAAATGATATGAACTCACATAATTAAGTAATTATTATAAAATGATAATATTTGATACGAATTAAATAATAAACTTTAAAGTTTTTCCTTATACAATTATTAATTGACCAATTTTTATTATTCATGAATATAAAGAAATGAACAATACAAGTCGGACTTGGGGTAAGGGACTTCGTCTCAATATCCTTTCGTTGAGGCATACATCAATTTATATATGACCCTGTTTAATTAGTTGTATAATAAACCCTTTTGAATTTTAATTTCCATCAAAAGCAATCTTTTTTACCTGAATTTTTTTTCTAAATGAAAAAATGTAATGTTTTTGTCTTACGTATGCAGCGACAAAAACTTATCCACCACCGTAACCATTATTTGCGTTTTGACTTCCTCTACAAGCCATTAAATTTTTTAAATGAAAAATAAATACCGTGTTTTAATTTATTTTGGTATTGAAAAGGGTTTTGATAATCTTTTGATTATATCAATGTGTTGTATTTATATCTTGTGATTCAAATTAGGAAATGTTATGTTTCCTTTATGAATATTTTTTGTGATAAGATTATGTTATGGTTCTTGGGTATTGTTTATGAAGATGGTTCTTTCCTTGATAAACTAAGGGTGGGTGAGACTGAGATATCTCTCCAATGCATTGGGTAATGTGAAGGATTTAAACGCTAAGGTATCTCCGAAGTGATTCAGGGAATATACTATGATAGGTATTCCAAACGTAACAATAAGGGTTACTATTTATGTAAGAATGTTATGAATGCCTCAAGTTACTTTTATATCTTATGATTTCTTTGAGTTATTCATAAATCTTATGATTTAATGAGGTATGTTAAAGTGGTTATGTTTTATGATTAAAGTATGATTTTATTTATTCTTGTGTATACATGGAGTAATGTTTTATTTCGGTATTTTTATATCCCTTAATATGCTTTTTATTATCATCCCATGTTTTTGAAATGTTTTTCACAGGTCAAGGGAAAAGTACATGATGTGATGATAGTGTCGAGGAAGTGTCAAGAATGAATCCATGTTTTGTTTTAAATATGTTTCCTTTTATGGAAAAAATGAATACTATCTTTGATGTTACCACCTTGTCTAAATGTGGAATATAATGCATGATTTATGATATAATTATCTAAAAATCTAAACCTGAAATGATCCCCAATGTGTATTCTTGAAATAACCCAAGATTAAGTAATGTTTAAGGCTAGGTCCTTATATTAATTATTAATTCAGATCATAAAATTCTATTATACTATTAAATAATAAAAATTAAATATCATAAATATAATTAAATTTTATTATCATTATGAAACCACATTCATTAACCATCTTTCTATCATGTATGAAGTGGAAATATAGCTCGTGTGTTTGTATGGATTACCATCTCCACGTAAAGATACAATTAATTCCACATCACCATATTTTATGGTATTAAATTGTGATGGGTTTATTATTTATATATGAAACTTGTTAAATAAATAAAATTATATAATTATATTATCAAATCACCCTTTTTACCTTCCGAGACCTTGAAAAATGATGACGTTGACCTTGCATAGATGTGAACCACCACCTCCACCAAGAGATGTGATTCATTTTTTAGTTGATTTTATTTTTATTGTAATAGTGATATATTTAATAAATATATATGATATATATGTCACAATAAATATTATTCAAATTTGATTTACTATATACATTTCATTAATTACATCCATTGAAAAATAGAAGCAGCATCTTAGTGAGTGTACGACCTACAGTCTCCGTGAAGTTTGGAATACATTTATCTACCTCTATATCTTATGATGAATATATATGTTATTTATCGAATTAATAACATTATTTAAATTATGGACCCATGATCCTAATTCAAGGTCCAAAACAACTAAATCAAAATATACATTTAAAATGATGCAAATATCACCTGGGAAAATGATTTTAATAAAAACGTTTTAATAAATGGGTGATAAAAGGTTATAATATAATAAAATATTTTATGATATATATTTGATTATGGATTTATAATATATTTATAATAAATATATATTTATTATTAAGGAGGGTCCAACACGTACAAATTAATTCATCCCTATAGAAAACGATTTTCATCTGACTTTTATTTCAGTGTGACATGTTCGCTATTCACAACAAGTTTCTTCAGAAATGCTCAAATGATTGTTATGTCTCATCAAATGAATTTTATTTGGATATAAATGTCCATATCTTATTCCTTGTTTTGTGATTATTATTATTCAAAAGTTACCAATGTAGTGAGGGTATTATGTTAAATTTTTTTGTTCAAAGAGATTGTTTATGATTAAGTCTCAGGTGATAAAGAACTATGACCAATATCTGAAGAAACAGATGAATTTAGTTTCTACTCTATTTCATATTAATACTAGTTTCCTTTTATTTATCTGACAACATGTACTCAAATGACCAAAAATATAGTTTTATGGAAGATTGACTTTTGTGCTATGTTCAAAGGAAAAGTCTTTTTCATCAAAATCCATGTTTTCTATAAATGTTTTAAAGAATGTTTTTTCTCTTTCTCAATTATTTTATGAATTCATTTTTATATGGTATTTTTTTTATTTTTTCTTTAAACGTAATATTCTTATCATTTACAAACATGGTAATTTTTTAATTTTTTACAAAATAATGAAACGAATATATTTTTAACTTATATATAATAAAAAAGGTATCCACCATCATAACCACTCAATTCTATGAGAATACTGTTAAAATATTCAATTGTAATTTTAAAATAATATTTTATCAATAATATTTTAGATAAAATTGGATTTTAATGAAGTGATTTCCAAAGGAAGATGATATTTTCTTCAATATGGTTTTAATTAAATTTTACTAATCTTTCTATACATCAAAGAAACTAATTCTTGGTTTCACTTATGTTCTATTAGAGATGTTTTAAAAGGATATAATAATTATTTATTCATTAATTATCTTATTATTATGATGAAAATAGTTTTATAAGACTCGTTCCTTTTCCAATGGTTATTCTATGATTAAATGATTAAATTTTTATGAAACTCATCCCTTTTCAATCGGTTGTCTTCACTTGACAAGAATGTTAGCATTTTTATTAAAATTAATAATCTCAATACAAGGAAAGAAGTCACAGGGGTCTAAAGTAATGCAACCCCAATGCATGATTTTTGAAAAACTTCAAACCATCAGTAGGAAAGGATCCCAAAGTTGAGAAGGAAGAAAGAGTATTGTTTGATGTTGTCGTAGATGCCATAAAGTACGCCACCATGTTTCCCTCACTCTAAGTATGAGAGATCTCTGTGCACGCCCCTATAACAGCTTGCAATCACCTGACTATATAAATAATGCTCCACGGTACCTTGCCTTTGTTTTTCAGTGCATTGAACAGCACCAAGGAATCGGTTTACACCGAAGATACCACCAAATTCCTGGACACACAAATCTGCAAACCGGCTTCCATTGCCTGAGCTTCTTCCTGAAGTGCATCGCCTCCCCCAAATGAACCAGAAAACCCTGCATATACAGATCTAGTTTGGTCACACACAACTCACCTCCCCACATGTCCCCTCCGATGAGCGAACCATCGACATTATGTTTCAATCCTTGTATTGGTGCCTGCCACCTCACCCACTGCCCATGAACAAGAAGATTAGACAGATGGTCTTCAGTGCACCCAGCAGCAATAGCGCGCATGGAGGAAGTAGACTTGCAGTCCGGCCATAGCCTAAGAAGGTCCATCACAATATTTTTTAATCTGATGTGAATACTGGCCTGGGAGACTGATCCTTTACTGTGGTTCTTGTTATTCCGGGGCTACCACATAGTCCAGCACCCAGCAGTGAGAATGAGCACCCTTTATTTCCTTTTAGCACCTTGGTTTTGAGCTCCCCTAAACCAGGAATGAAGGAAATCCTATGATTTTCCATCATAGACATTCCCTCCAAAAAAGGCCCCGAAGGTTTTCCAGACCCCCCTTTCCCATTCACTATCACGAAAGAGAAGACCCACAAATTCTGTGTACAGAGACCTGCAACACCAGCACCGAGAAACTGTTGTGATCCCCATTCGTTGAAGATTAGAAACCATTAGAAGAGCCTGGTTTCTCACTCTCCACCTCAAAAAATTTAATTAGGAAGGGATCACTTTGCACCATAGAGTCTCCTACCATCGATCGACGTTCACCACCTCCCTTGACAAAATATCAATGACATTGATGGATAAACCACCAGATGAGGTACCTATGCAAAATAACCAGTCATCGTCATCATTTGAAGCTATAGAGTTAAACATATCCATTTGTTTGTCGTCGAGGATGGACTTGAGGAACCTCATATGACAGGAAGATTCTTTGAAGGTGATATCTGGAGCCGGATAGCCTGGGAACCGCAACCTCTCTGCCCCCAAATCCTACTGCTAGAAGATTATGTCCCCCCTTCTGATGATCCATCGAGAATGTTGTTGCAGAGTTTCCAGATGCGGTAGAACCAGGTTCCATATCTTTGAAGGGTTCCTTTTATGTCTAGTTCTATTAAGGCCATGGAGGTTCATCATTGTTCTACCCCATAGAGTTTGTCTTTCTTGGACTTCCCAAGAGATATTTGCATGCAGTCCTTGAATGGTTGAGGACAAGCTCCTTAAATTAATTCCCCCTTCTGAGAGGGGTCTGGCCAACCATTTACCTGAAGCCTAATGATAACTTCCTTCCATATGCCCATCCCATATAAAGGACACCATTATTCGGTCCAGGTTTGAAATCACAGTTTTCAGAACCTTCATGGTAGAAAAAACATGCATCATCGTGGAGACCAACACACAATTAACTTGGGTGATATGGCCTCTAAAGGAAAAAAACCTGTTTTCCAGTTTTGAATACGCCTAGTAATTTTTCTAATGAGCTTATCAAAATGCTTCACCCAAAGGAAGGATGGGTTGACTAGTGCTCCGAGGTAATCCATGGGGAAACGCCCTTTATTCATATTCAACCTGGATCTTATGTCCTGATCCCTCCTCGGAGAGGCACTCCTTGCTATGAAGAAGAGGCTCTTTTCGTAATTCACTACTTGTCCACTCCATTTGAAATATTCCTTAATAACACTCTTCAACCCCTCCACTGATCTTCTACTACCATTAATAAATAGGATTGTTTCATCGGAAAACATCAAGTGCGGGATGCCTCTTATGGTATGCCTATTATGATAGGAAATTATTTTCCCCGTGTCGATGCCCTTGTTTATGTAGCAGCTAAAGGAATTTTGAGAAATAATGAAGATGGTTGGAGAAAAATGATCCACTTACCTGAGACCTCGACAGGCCTTGAAGATGCCAAATTCTTCACCCATGAACGAGGTAGATATCCACTCCAATATGAATCAATGAAAGAGGAGATCAATTTTCCAGTTAGAGAATCCCATGCACTTTAAAACTTTTAGGACAAAGCACCATTCCATTCTATCATACTCCTTGATCATATCTAATTTGAACACAAGATTTCCCCCAAAGGACTTGTTATTGATCCCACTTGTCATTTCTTGGGACAAGCCGATTGCACCCTAGATTGACCTACCTTTAACGAATCCATGATGCTCAGGATTAATCCATGAGTCCAAGTGAGTGGCCACTCTCCTATTGAGTATGTTGTCCATGATTTTTTCCATTGAGTTACACATGATAATGGGAATGTATTGGTCAATGGACTGAGGATTAATCCCCTTAAAAATGGGAACCAATTTGGTTGCACCAGAAATATGAGAAAGAGACCCCCCTAGAAGTAGTCCTAGATAGCACAAACCAGATCACATTTAATGATGTCCCAAGTCGCCCTGTAAAAAGTCCTAGGAAAACCATCCAAACCCGAGGCACTATCCGGGTTCAAGGACCATACTGCCTCATGCGCATCATCCTCAACTGGAAGTCTCCTCATTCCCTCATCTATAACCCCTGAAGCAATAGTAGGAATACCCTTAAAAAACTCCTCCTCCCCCCTCGGGTATCCCCCTTCCATGCTCAGATTATGACTAGCCATTATAGTCTGAACCCCTATATTTTCCAAAGCCCCAATTTCTTCATGATCAGAAGAAAAGGATCCATCCTTCCTCGGAATTTTTGGCCTCTGTATTCTCCAACTCTATATAATGCAAGCACAGAATTACCCCGAATTCTGATCTCCCTCCCGAAGCCACCTCACCCGAGCAATTTTCATTTCCAGCCTTTCCTTTCTCATTAGAAAATCAGCTAAGACATCTTTCTTTTCTCGAAGTTCAGTAAAGGATGGTTCATCTCATGCTTGTTCTAGTCTAGCCTCCATTCTATCCACCTCCTCACTGATTTCAGCAACATTGTGGTCATGATAAAAAATGGGTTTCCTACATTCTCGAAGCCTATTCGTGACCCTCCTGTGGATTTGTGAAAGGTAATTAAAAGGTTTCCCCCAATATTGCATGTCCCAAGAACCCCTGACCTCCTCTAGAAACCCAAATTCATGCACCCATGACTCTATAAAATAGACATGGTCCTCCCGTGTTGCACCTGCACAAAGTGAGATACGTAACAGAGAATTATCTGAGAGACTCTACTTCAAATGAGTAACTTTGCAATATGGAAACATAGCAATGGATACTACATTCCTCAGAAATCTATCAAGAAAGCAATAAGATCTTCTCCCCCTTGTTGATTATTACACCATGTGAAAATACTTCCCTCATACACTGCAACTAGCAAGCCACTTCTAGCCATGAAGGAGACAGAAGCCTGACTAGTATTATTGGGAAACAATCCACCCCCAGTCTTCTCTTCTGAACAAGACATGATGTTAAAATCCCCGAAGACAACCCATGGGTCACCCACTGGGTTGAAACCTTCAGGAACACCCCATAACACCTCACGATCCTACAAATTGCACTTGGCATATATGAAGTAGAAGAAGAACTTTTGAAGCCCCACATATATATTGGTATTCAGTTCCTGGCCAGATGCACTATTGAGGTCCACATGTATGTTATCCTTCCAGAATAGCCATGTATGAGAATTGAGAGGACCCCCATGTAAAAACCCATGAACCATAATCTTTTGGGAATATTTAAAAATCTTACAGGGAGCATGTTTTAGTTCCAAAAAGGCCACCAGAGAGACCTACTTGTTAACCAATTCAATGGCAAGAAAGTCAATCTTAACCCTGGCCCCAAGACCATTACCATTACACACTAATGCTTTAATCATTAAAAAAGATCTGTCTGAACATGGCCCCAGACTCCTGACCCTTTCCATTAGAAGAAAATGATCCACATAGATTAACTTTAGCTCTGGCTCTTTCTTTAGTAGTAACCCATGGCACCACCTGTGGGAATGGTGGAATAGAGAAAGCATCTCCCCTTTCCGGCACCCTGCTTATGAATTTTGGAGAATCAAACAAACCTAATAGCCCGAAACTCTGCTCAGGATACATATCAAGAGGCTTAAGTGGTGAGTCAATATGTGGTGCTGACAGAAAATCCTCTGGCGGAGCCATATGGTAGGCCAAGAGGGAGGACACCACTGTACATGAACCCCGAGTTAATAACTCCATCCCACTCGATTCAGAAGACATGCAAACCTCCTTTTCATTCCATCCTTAAAGGAAGGTAAAAACATGAAAATAGCGAATCTCGGGGATCCCTTGTTCTTCCAGAAAATTAATATGAAGAAGAATCCATATGAGATCCAAACCCTGGACAAGAGGGTTAGCCTCAGATGGCTAAATTTGATCACCACCACCAGAATCCTGCACAAGAATAAGACCACACCTGGAAAGGGAATCCTCGTCCCCTGCCTGCCTATAAGAGGATCCCCCATTACACTGATAAAGGGGCATCGAACTCACTGCACCTCGCGTGATCATAGTGCCTTATGAAGGAATATGCTCAGGGGACCTTGGCCACAACCTTTGATCAGTACCCTTCAAGCGATCCTTACGACATACCTGAAGGGAATGACCATAGATGTGGTAGAAAGAATAGATCCTTGGATAGACCGGATAAACAAGAGGTGGCTGAAGATCCTCTATTCCATGTATCCTGATCACCAGACAATTTTGAAGTGGACGACTGAGATCCATCTCCATCCAAAGACGAGCCACCGAAGCCTCATCCAGACAGATAGTGCGAAGATCCGCACATAGGTAATGGCCCAACGAATCTCCAATAACCTTGACAAAGGCTTCATTCATAAAGGGGATGGGAAGTCCAGGAAGAGAAATCCACACCACAACACTAGAGCTCTCACGGCCATGATGTGCATCCATAGACCAATGCGAAAGGGAGAAACGCCAACGGCCCACAGAGTGTGGACTCCTGCACCATGTATTAACGAAATCCTCCCTAGAATCCAAGGCCACATAAAATGATTTGTGACCCAGATGAGAAACTGTGGCCGAAAGATCAAGGCCCCACCGCTGAAAAGAAATGTCTTTCATTGCTTATATTTATTTTATAATTCCATGTCATATAAAAGTGTTATTATATAACTTATTTTCATTGAATTTGTTATGATTCTTATCTTAAAAAAATACCATGCTATATTCCATAACTCAGGATTATGACTCTTGATATGAATTTTATTAAGTCTAAATGTAATTCTCATGTATTCGTGACCTTATGTTCATGTTATAATCAAGTGAACATCAATATCTCCCTTTTTTACCCATAGTGTGTATCTAATATTACACTTTCTTATGTTTCCTTGCCTTAATATATTTTGAATAATATATATAATAAGATATCTTCTTACGATGAACTTTGTGGGAGATGAAATATATTATTTATGAACCAGTTGTTTAGGTGTCCATGTTTCCAAAGGCACCAAAAAGAAAATTTTCTAGCATGGATATATATGTTATGTAATTAATATTCATCTTACAATATGTGATATAAATGTATATAAAGTATTTTTATTTAAAAAATGAGTTTCTATATATCTATTCATGGTATTTGAATGGGGAAAATTCTAGATTTAATGATTTTGGATATTTTTAATGCATCTCCAATAATTATAAATTTAAAAAACAGAGAATGGTAATTAAATAATTTGGATGACCTTTTGGAATGGGATTAAATATTACTTTATGTTAATTGGGTTCACCAAAATCACATATATATGTGATATTCAAAAGTCTTATTTCATATCCATTTTTCTATATAATTGTGATTTTAAATGAAGAGATGGGTAAGGGTTCAAGGTATAAATCAGATGGAATCAACAAATGTTTTCAATACAGGTATTATTTAATGGTTCATCAATCATGTAAATAAATATTCATATTCACAATATTATTATGTAGTTATTTTTTTATTAAATGTAAATCATGATATCTTATTTTCTTGGTAATGGATGTTGAGAATCCAAATGATATTTCAGGTGATTTGAAGTTATTATCTAGATATATACCTAATTATGATAAGATATTCTATACCTAAAATATTGATGAATTAATGGTTCATAGAATATATCATGATGAAATATTTTAAACTTTAATAGTGTTTTATTTACATTGGAAGAGGTGGTATATTATATAAAAAATAATTAATACACATAAATTAAACAATCATCATCAATTCTGTATAATCTTTTTCAAATTCAAGTGGGTCAACATTAGTATGGGTATAATGAAAAAAAACATTATAGTTAAATTATGTCAACTAATAAAACTCAACCCATACAAGTGATGGTGAATAGTCAAATCGATTTATCATTTCATTACTAGTGTAAATGGTTTTCTATGTGGATGATGAAATGTACGAAGGTTTAATTTTTAATTCACAATTAAAATAGAGAGAGGCTTGTATGCTTTGTGCGATACATATCAATTAGTACATTTTTAAAGTGAACTTTATAAATAAAAAACATTCTGTTGATCTTCTCAGACAATATTGAATCAATTGAACTCACAGAAGTGGTTAAAAATGATGTGCTATTCAAAATGATGTTTGATAAAAAAAAGGAAAGTATTGATGAGGATAACTGAATAAAAATATTTATAATTAAACTAATTTAAAATTTTATATATGTAAGAGCTTCATACATATATTCATCGTTATATATTATAGTTTTTTATAAATAATTTAACATATCATTTTATAACATTGAATATATTCTACGAAATTTAATTTTTAAGAATGTTAGGAGAAAAAACATTTGAGAACGTAACCAATAATTTTCAAAAAGAACACTACATCAACCATCACCTCATGTGGATTTATTAATTCCTCTATAACAAATAATTTTAATGAGACACTTTCTTCCCCATGTGATATTGGTAGCTCGCCATCCAATGTGCCTTGAGTGGTGGAGTTGTTGGCTACTCTTCTAACTAGGATGTATTGAAGAGTTATCCTTATTGGTCTGTATGTCATTATAAACAAAACTATTTATTTTTTATTGATTAATTCTCATTTCAAACATATAAATATTTTAATATAAAAGATATATATATGAAATAATGTGATGTATTCAAAATGAAAGACATTAAAATTATCATTTCATTCAATTGGTTTTGGGGGTCTACCTGTGATTCTACTAGAATCTATGGAAATGTTAGTTGGAAAATTTCTAATGATATATTTAGTACACTAATTAATTATAAATATTAAATTATTATTCAAGAATCATAGATAAATGAGTTTTTCGATATAGAAATAATGGTTCTGCTAATTTAATATTAATTGATGACTAATTTAAATGTGTGAGTAAAATTGTTAATATAATTATAAAGTGTAAGGTATTTATTTCAAGATGTTTTTTCATTTTGATGTCCCAACCTTCATTTTACCATCATGGACATTGATAATATTGGAATGAAAAAGAGAGAATTTATGATGAGATTATGGATAGAGTTAAATAAAAGATCACTATGAACATGTAAAATATATTAGAAAGTTCCTAAAGTATTGTATTGTGAGTAGTGGAAATGTATGTTGATATCAATGAGGATGATTCTCATGGCATCTTCCTATATTTTACACTATCATAATACCATAAAATATAGAAATCTATAATTTTTTATTTTTTATTTTTGTTCAATGATTAAAATAAAAAATTTAATGATTCATTAAAAACATGCCCTTAATAATATTACTAGGACATATTGTTTTTATAAAGAAATAGAAATCTATATTATATTTTATACATTATTATTTTAATACACTTAATAATTTTTTCTTAACATAGATATTTATATTTATGTATGTATGTCTTCATGTATATATATATATATTTGTAATGGGTCATGATTTTGGTCACCTGGTTGACAAACAGAGATGTGGCTTAGTATTCATAAAACAACAGATGGAATTTTAATGAATTATCCTATACATTTTCTTGATATAATTAAAAATAATTACAATTTAATTTAATTTAATTATTATATAAACATAATAATGAAAATAAAAAATTAAGATAATGTTATGAGTTGAAGACAAAATTATGAAATATTGATAACATATGTTTATAAATATGTTAATATTTAAGAATCCTAGGATGGGATCCCAACACAATCATTTTTAGTTTACCAAAGCCATACAGTTGATACTATTTTAGGGAAGTTGAAGCCTAAGTATATTTGAGGAAAGGGTTTTGGGCCCACTCTCCTACCTGTCTTTTGTAGTTCAATATCATCATTTACTATTACAATATATTGTGGGGGTTTATGTAGTGTTATTGTTCATGAACCTCTCATTGGAATTTCAAGTTATATATAAATAGTTCTAGAACCGGTCTCTTATAGGCAATCAAAAGAAAATTTGAGGTTAGAACTGGAAAATATAATAGTTTTTTTATTTTAGAGGATTATGGGAATAATCCATGAAGAAAATTGGAGTCTTTTAGCACATACTCAAATGAAAAATTCTAATCTTAGTCCATGACATGGTCAAATTACTATTTTCATTATTGAAATGATGTTATTTTACTCCATTAGGGTTCTTTTTATGAGGGGGAATTGCATTAATGTGGGATGAGTATTCTTTATTAATTACATGAGTTTTTTTATGAAATCATAGTAAAATCATAATTGATTAATTTTTTATTTTAACTAGTTTATTATAGGTTAACATGACTTGTGATATGTTGACAATTACTCAATAATAAATTTTTATAAATATAAAATTGTTTAATAATGTGTGTTATGAAGTCAAAAATAATAAAAAGAATAATGAATTATATGAAATCAAAGTACAATGACTATGAATTTATTTTGTAAATGTAGGAACTAAAACCATATCAATCCACATAACAGTATTTCTAGGATGTATATAAATTAATTATTAGTATTTTAATACTCTATTGTATGTATGTGCCTCTAATAACAATTCAAAATATCCTCAAGTTGTAATTAATTCATAACAAATCTATTTTTAAATTAGTTATTATATGTAAAAGTGAGATAACATCTATATGATGTGTATTATTCATAGAATTATCAAATAAGAATTATTTATTGATATCAATGTCTCTAAAATAAATTATCATGGTTATAAATCCAGAAAATCAATAAGGGAGTGTCATCTAATCATTCAAGAAAATTTATATTTATTTTTGAAATTTTGGATTTTATGACTCATTATTCAAAGTGGTAGCTTTTCAAGGATGCACATATATACATTGTTAGTGTCCTAAATATCTAAAACATGTGTGTAATAGTCAAAAGAAATGAAAATGACCTTTTATTTGCATTAAATTTAAAGAAAACATTAATTTAATTATTTATTACATGTTTTAGTAGATGGAATATCAATACGATATGTGCATTCCTTATGATGACACTAAAGGATGTATTAATAGATATAAATGTCTTTGGGAACACACTTTAGGGGGAAAAAATAAGAAAATTATCTCATGGTCCATAAAATCATAAGAAAATAACAATAGATTTATTTCATAAATTTACTAATTAATGAAAAATCAATCAAAGGATATGTTTGTTAGGGAAGCCCATAAATTATTTTTTAGTGTATTTAAACTCGAAAATAAGAATGTAACAACCACAACCATAGAAAAAAACTCATAATAATGTTAAATCACAGTAAATATATATTTGAATAATTTTTTATCTCTAAATGTTAAAAAAACATTTATATGATGTGTGTTATGATGTAAATGACTTAATAATATATTTTAGTATATGTTAGAGTCATTAGAAACACATTTTAAGGGTATAACCCAAATAAAACAACCTCAATGTGAAATTAAATCAAATGAAAATAGATATAAGTTTATTTTGGTATTTTAGAAACATATACAACCTGAATATACGTTTTTTCTCTCCTGGGATATCTGTAAACCCACTTGTTTGATTAAAAATGATAAATCATGTTTATAATAGTAAAAATCAATGAAAAAAACCCTGTATTTAAATGAAATCATAGAAAACCCATAATTTAAATCTATTGTACATGTATAGGTAAGTGTAACATCAATATAATTTATATTTTTCTCAATGTGACTAAAAAAGTTGGTTTAATATATATCTATGTGATTGAAAATGCGCATCAGGGAGTAAAAACAATGAAAATAGTCTTAAGGTGCTGGGCAATCATAGAAAAATAACTGCATATTTATTTTCATAATGTCTGTGCTTACATGATATCAATTAGATTGGCATTTTCTAGGAATGTATATAAACCTATTTTATTGTTTTGAAATACTAAATCATGATTTTAACAGCAAAACACCATAGAAAAAAAATCTCTGATTGGAGTAAAATCATAGGAAAATTATCATTGAATAATTTTTTATTTGTATAAGTAGAATAAACATCAATTAAACATTTTATAAACCCTAAATGATTCAATGAAAATTTTTAATAGATATCTAAGCCATCAAAACATTCATTAGGGTGTCAAAACTAAGCTAATGAGATCAAAGTACTATGTAATCATAGGAATACATTAATATATTTTTTTATACTAATGATAGAACTGATTCTAGATCAATATGAGGGTACATTTTCCTAGGTTGTCTATAAATGCATTTTTTTATGATTCTTAATCGAGAATTTAGTTCCAAAAACCATATACAAATATATCATATTGTGATAAAAGTCTTGGAAAATATCAATGCTTCATCTGTGAAGTGTATAAGTAGAAAATATGTCAATCCACTATGTGGTGTGATCATAATGACTCAATAAAATGTTTTAATTGAAATAAGATTCTCTAAAAACATAATTTAGAGGGTCGAAAACAAGAAAATGAACTCAAGTTCCTATAAAATGGTATTAAAATTATTTATTTAATATTTTTTTGATTTAGGAAAAAATTTAATGGCAATCTAGGTGGTATTTTTATAGAATTTTTGAGAACCCATTTTTATTATTTGAAAACTCCAGTAAAAAGTGTGTAATGGAAAAAACATATTAAATATTATTGGTTGGAAATAATAGAAAACTATTGTTCAATTATTTGAGATATTTTCATGTAGATATAATTTCAATCTGACATGTGTTGTGCTCAAAATGAATCCATAAGTAGTTTTAATAAATATAAAAGTCATTAAATAACCATTTAAATTGTTCAAAACAAAGGAAAAAAACTCAAATCCCCATGGAATTATAGGAAAATGATTTAATACCGAGTAATAAAATTTATTAATTTATTACACCTCAATCCATGTGGTGGATATCATATGATTTCTTTAATCATATTTTTATGTTTTAGAACTCTCTAAACCCAGTGTGGTTGTTAAAACCATATAAAAAGACATTGGATCGACAATTATTCATAGGAAACCAATAATTAATCATTTATGATGTGTCAAAATATAATAAATTGCAATTTGATTTTTGGGTGCTAGAAATTATCAATTTGTAGTTTTAAAAGACATCAATGTTTTTAAAAACTTTGTAGAAATAGTGATCAAACATCATAATATCTTAGATTATTATATAAATATCCATTTAGATTTACAAGTGTTAATTCATATCTTAAATATTGATTTTTTTATTTAATGTATTTTGACTATTGTATTTTCTTATTTTTTTCCTAAATGTTTATAAATTTCAGTAAAAAGAGAACAAATATTATGGAAATATTAGGAATATATTATATTACTATTATGTTTTGTGAATATTTAATTAAATGGAATAGTTTGTATTGTATGTGATATATGTTGGCAGTTGGGGGGAGGTTGATCATTCAGATCCTTGAAACTCTTAAGAATGTAGACATGATGTCTTAATGATTTTGTGGCAAGTTTAAAAATTTTAATTTATTTTAATATAATGATTTCTTATTTTGTTAAATTATACTAAATTCTATTTTTTTTGTTTCTATTGATAAGACGATGATGTGGTTGGTTTAGCATAAGATGACTCTAGTTATGGAGTTGTTATGATGTAGTGGAGGAGGAGTGATAAGCCTAACAATCATTGGTTGATGGTGGATGAGGGACCTAAAATATACCTATATTTTTACTGATATTTAATGTATGTATTAAATAAACATGTACGAAAGATGGTTTTTTATATATGACTAATATATTTACATACAATTTTATTTTACATGTATGTTTTTAATTAATAAATTTTTTGTTATATTGTATAAAGAAATATTTATTGAAGAAATTTTATTTTTTATAAAATTTTAGGGGGTGATTTTCGTAAACCACAAATAACCAAAATATTAGTGATTCTTTTATCGAATATTTTTATTGTTATTTTTATGAACCACAATAAATTAACACAACTAAACAATATTGTGATGGTTAATTTATTTGATTTCCAATATATTAAATTTAATATTTTGGAAAGGTAACCATCATAAATTGTGAAGAAATGATGTATATATAAACAAAACTAAATAAACTAAACTTTTATCAAATTTATTACCAATTTTAGATTATGGTGTGGTTTATATAACCATTAATTAATTTATTAGTAGTTTATATTGCTGCATGTTAGAAAAAGATTTCACTAAGATGTATATTTTTTATAGTGGGAAGAAATGTTGGATAACCTCAACGAATATTGTGCAGGTGATGACATAGAGGGGGTGTGGCATTTGTTGGGGGAATATTCTTTTAGCATGGGTATATTGGAAAAATGATTATTGAAATCCAAGGAATGTTCATGAAATTTTGGGATAAGAGGAACAATTAGATGACTTATGATTCTGGAATTTGATATCACGATTACATGGAACATTAACATTGAGTTATACATTTTGTATCTCCATAGATTAGTGGTTATAGCATTAGAGATTAATTTAAATATAACATGAAATGTCACTCTAAAGTCACAATACTCATTTATAAATGTATGAAAAAATATTTTACAATATTATATTTGTGGTTGTCCTTAATGGTAAAATATGATGTGTATGTCGAAGAACACTCTTTTCAATTGATGGAAATACTTAGGGTCTCTATGGTATATGATCAGATAAATTTGGACACTTTTATTTCATATCACTAATAAAAAATTCCATTTAGTTTCACAATACATATATAGATGATGCCAATACTTTATAAGATACTGCTTGTGTAATGTCCCAACCATAAACATTACATATTCTGGAATTATGTAAATACTTTACATTGAGGATCATTTCAGGTGTAGATCTTTAGATAATTATATCATAACTTATATATAAAAACTTGAATATTACAAGTAGATTCTTCTAGTCACAATCCATTTTTTCATAAAACAATAACACAATTAAAAAATATTTCTAGTTCCATGTTTTAGACCGCACGAATTTTCCTTGACCCATCCTTGACAATATTCATCTTTACTTCCTGTGAAAAAAAAAATCAAAACATGGGAAGTGCATAAAACGATCTTTAAGGGATTCATAAAGATGTAAAACTGTTAGTTTTTTCAAAAAAAAACATGTAAACCATGAATAAATTATTATAATGTAATACATTTCACCTTAAAGAAGAAACAAAATCACATAACTAATATAATCTCATTGGTTACCCTTTTTGTAACCAAAAGATTACCATAAATCCCATAGAAAACAATGTATAGCATATTAAGGTTACTTGGGACATAAAAATACTAAAATTAAATAATGATACGGTCGACTTCCACACATATCACTTAATGGAATAGTCATTCGACTGACTTCCATTCTCAATGCATTGGAGGTTATAATGTAACCACTAGTCCATGTTTTATCATGGAACCACCTTCTATTTGTCTTATCACGTAACCACCCATCAAATGTCCAAGTACCAATACATAATAATAAATCAAAAAATATTGCAAATATCTACATTTCAGTAATGACATTTAATTTGAAATCAAATGATATCATTTCAAGATATTGAAATAATCAATACATTTCAAAAATCATTTTCAACACCAAACCACCAAAATACTTAATAATTGGTTTCTTTTACATTTTATAAACATTAATCCTTATAGATGAATCCAAATAACAATTACAGAAACAGAGAGGTCATTGACTCCACATATGTTAAAAACATTACTTTTATTATTTAGTAAAAAGATTTTTAGAAAAGGGATTCCCTTTTAATTAAAATAATATTCAAATGGGTGTATTATACACCATTTGAAAGTGTGAGTTGTATATTATCAAGACATGACTCATTAAAAATAGATTGAGACAATGTCCCTTACCTTGTGTCCAACTTGACTCGTTCATTCATTAATTTCATTAATAACGAATTTAAGTTAATTTACACATTCATAGGAACATTTTTCAAGTTTATTATTATTTTTATATAACTTTTTACCTTTTAATAACAATTAGTAAATTATTTGAGTTCGTATCGGACATTTTTTTGATGTTCGAAACATGAGTTTGAAATGAACTTGTTATAATAAAAAATTGTCCATGTGGTCAAAATTCCATTATATCCAGAATAATATTCAGGATTTCGATACGATACGATATGATATATATATATATATAATATGTATTTATAATACTCTATATCATTTAGATATATAAAAATGAAATGCACCGTTCATTGAGACGGTAAGCCATACGCACACTAGAACGTTACTTCCATTTCATTTTTTTCATTTGTAAAGGTATGAAAACCAGATGAAATATATGTAGGTCATTATTACAGTATAATATCATATTTGATATAAGTAACATATGTTTATTAAAAAAATTCTATATATGTTCCAGGTATGGTATGAATGAGTCATATCACTTTGAGGGGGCGGCTGTCTGCACTACCTCATATGAAATTATCATATATATACATCATAAAAAACATAGAGGTATGGTATAGAGGATATTTAAAGAATCATATAGATAAAATAAATATCATATATATCTTATATAATTACATTTCCATCATAATGTACACCATGATAGGTGCTAGGGAAAATCAAACAATCATCATTTCATGTGGCAGTAATTCACCTTACACAGAAACAATATGTCTGTAACCATTAGATGGAGGTTTGTGTGACAGTAGTTCACATACTTCTCTTAAAAACAAACTTGTATATTGAGGATATATGTTTTTCTATATATAAATAATAATAAGAATAGCATAGGTAGTGGATATGGAAAAAAAATGTAATGAAACAAGAGAGAAAACATTACCTAAATTCGAGTAACTTATTTTCATTTGAGCTAAATGGATCCCATTAATTGCCTTATTTCTAAGGGAAGGATTATAGGAGGAATAGAGGGATGTTGGGAGCACATTTGGGTATAGTGTGGTTTATCCAAGGTTTTTGAGAGGTGTGAGTAATGGGTTAGTGGTGTTGTCTATTTATAAGTGGGGGAGTGGATCTTCAGTAAAGTTTGAATGCATTATTTTATCATAAAATAATTTTTGGTTTCAAAAGGTCCAAAATACATTATATTTAATGATACGATGAATGTATATTGAAATTAAATCATCCAATAAGAATTGTGTAGGTTCTTGATTTTTGTTTTAATCCTTATCTTTTTTATTTAACCCTTTAATAACTTATTTAACTTTCATTGTGTCTTCTTGTATATACATACTATATGGTTAATTTATTTTCAATAAAATTCCTAGGAAACTAAAATGGATCGTTAATGACATTTATAACAACATATAAATCTTTTTTCGGATTATTAGTTATTTGGGACTTTTTTATCATTTAATAAAATATTAATTGATTTAAAAAAAATTAATGTCAATTTATAAACTCTTCATATTAGGAAATTTTAAAAATTCCTAAAAACATGATAAATTCAAAAAAAATCATTAATTAAAATATATAAAGTCAAAATCATCCATAAAATTCGTGGATGGCATAAAATGTTTAAAAAAAATATAGTTTAATATTTATAATCTCATTTATTTAAAACATTCATAAAATAGGTAATCAATACATCATGATTGTGTCATAAATAAATTTATATATTTGATGTCTAAAAATAATAAATAAAATACCATGACGTAAGAAATATTTTTAGCCTTCTAATTACAATTTATAGTCATTTATATCGATTATATAACCACACATTATGATTGTTTTACCAAAACAATACATGTTGATGATATTTTAATTTCTACCTTAAATAAAAAGGTTTTAATGTTATTATCATCCCCAAGTGGAATCCAATGGCCAAATGTTCTACCCAAGGACTATATTGGTCCCCCATTACTAATCCAAAAATAATTTTAGGAAAATATTTAAGGTAATTTGATATTATTATAATATTATTTTTACCTTGAATTACCCAATTTACCTTTAAACACGGTAAATAAAAATCAAAATATATGATTCATAAAAAATATTTTTCATCCAACTGAACCACTTTTATTTATTTATGAAAAAAAATATATGTCATATTTATTAAATTAAATTCATATGAGTGGTATAAATTCATTTAATTGAAATATTCTATTTTTCATCTACTATGTAGTGTTTTTTACTATTCATAAAAAATTTAACATTTTCATAAAAATACCAAAAAATCACTCAAAGATAATTTTGATATTACAAATTAAAAAATGATGTATATTTTAGAAAATTAAATAAATAGATGTTTAATTAATTAATTTAAAATTATCTTATGCTGTCAAAACTAGAAAGTGTTTTTTATGGAGTAAAAACTACAAAACGATTGACATGTGTTTATGTCCAATTTCAATGGGAAATTTCTTCCAATGATAAAATTTAGATTTAATGGTAAACTATAATCCATGTAAACATTAATAAAATTTAAAAATACAATCAATCCATATCAATGAAAAATATGAAAAGGTAGTTTTGACTTAAAATGCAATAATTTTCACAATTCATTAAAAATGAACATTATCAGAGAAATACCAAAAATTTACCCAAAGTTAATTTTGATCTCCTATATCATAAGAAGAGTTTTATTTTGTAAAATTTAACACATAAATGTGACAAAAACTATATTTAATCTGGGTTTTCCATCCAAATGTTTTAATACTACCTTTTCAAAATATAAGAGTATTTATTCTTAAGAATGGATTCATTCTAATTTTATGCCTCTAATGTTTATTGGATAAAACTAAAAATAAATTAAATAAATGTTTAATAATAATATATTTAGTTCTATTAATTACCACTAATAAAACAACTAGGAATTAACAGTCATTTAAAATAATAATATTATATTATTATTATTTTTCAGTATGACACAACATTGTTTGCAAATATGACTTTAGAGAAACTCATTGGTGCATGCCGGGTATGCCGTAAAACATATAATCCCCCATAATGTAAAATTATTACTTAATTCACAAATATTAATAAATGTTAAAATATTATTTTCATTATTTACTAGGGATGTTACATCCTTCCCCCTTTGGCGAATTCCACCATCACAATTTAAAAAATAGGCCCATAAACATCATTAAAAGACCCACATCTTAATAAGATTCAATAAAACTATCACTTTAAATGAATGAAATTGAAGTACAAAGGTCACCTGAGATATCCCATATGAGGATTACATGTAGGAAAACATGGATATGGTTGAGAAACTAAGTGTCATTTTTATTGAAATTGATAAAAAACATGATTAGTAGAAAGTTAATTACAAAGAAATCATAAAAATATGTTGGATTAAATTTTCATTGGTTTACCAGTAGAAAAAGTAAAATAGAAACTTTTTTTTACGTTACATTTTATAAAGATGTGGAATTTATTTAAGAGATTGAATAAGGACATAATGAAATATTCTTACTTTTCATTTAGTGTTTCATCCATTAATAAGTTTCTACCAAAACACATATTTTCTCCAAATGATGAGTATTCAATATGACTTGGTCACACCTGAAGTGATAGAATATACATCTGGAGAATCACTTATTTCACAAAAGAAAAACTATATATTTCCCATGACTTCAAATATTATCCATAACAAAAAATGTTAGTACAAGATTGGATAATCCTCAAAAAAGCCTTAGTAAAAATAAATACCACTCTTAATCTCCAATGATGAAAAAATACATAAATATCAAAAAAAAAACCATCAATACATAATTTTCCATAAAAATAATTCAAATAATGTTTGAAACACAAAACTTAGAAGGATTTGATTACAATGTCTTCCACAGAAATTCTAACATTTATCTCCAAATAATATCATCTACTCTTAAATTCTCATAATAAAAAGTAAGTATACAAATCACATATTCTCTATGATAGGTTAATAATTTCCATAAATTACCTAAATCGCTATATGTCTACAATAAAAACATAGATTCTTATGAAATAAAATTTTACCAATACTCATCAATTGAAATCCCAATGTATTCTATTTTCCTTATGCATAGTGTCCTGAAAAGGGAAAATGCCTTCCAAAATATCCTTTTTCACTTAATCAACAAATCATTTTACTATAATAATAATATCCATTTTATAAAACATAAGATCCCAAATCAACTTATTCAGGATCCAAAAAATAATTTAACTAAAACTTATATATCAAAAAAACGTGGGACTTCACATAGTCCAGTGGTAGGAGAAGCACCCTTGTTGCCTTTCGTTTGTGGGTCATATTCCTATGGCCTTCCCCAAAGTTAGGGGTTTTCTACCATATTGGGTGTTTTCCTTTTTTTAAACCATTTAATTCTAATAAAGTTAACCAAATTAGATAAAATCTTAAAAAATATCCATTACATGTTTTAACCTCAAAGGTTATTTCATACCTCACTTTTTTCATCCCAAAAATTAATAAACCATAATTTCCTCAAGAAAAGATCACATTAACCCCTAAGGTTATCCATTATCGCCACATAAGATAATAAAATTATTTATTGAATCAAATTTTCACAAATCAAACATCATGGTTAGACATATTATAATAAGTCTTCTAATGTAATCCCTCCATCAAAAGACACTTAATACTTTTAATAATTTCATCCTCCAAAAATATACCATAACTCTTTAATCCTTTATATTTCAACTTCATACTCATTAAAAATTATTCATGATCCATTAACCATTCTTTTACAACATTTTTTATAATACTTCATTCTTACAAACAAAACCATGAATCATATCCTATGATTAAATAATGTCAAAACATCTGCCAAGAAATAATCCATACCGTTCATTAGTCATTGTCTCTTTAGTCATCCTAAATTGGAATGACATTAGGTATTGGTAAAAATATATTTTTACATACCTGCTTTTCCAAATCACAAAAATCTTTTTTAGGACATCAATGTGTATAATGAACATGCATGCAACATTTAAAACATTCAATTGATCCCTAAGAATGAAATTCAATCCCTTTCTTAGATTAAATAAGATGATTCCTTTTTCCATGATTGGTTATTAATTTAGGACCTTTATTACCACATCTGAAACATATTCTCATACCTTTGATGAATTTTCATAAGTGTTTCGTTCAACATCCTTGATACATAGGTTTTTGAATATACATACCTTTATGATTATTTCCTGAACATCCATAGGAATTATTTTCGTGCATATATGATGCCTTAAAAACATAATCAAGGTTCAAGTGGCCAATCATGAATTCAGAAAATTGGTTGAGAATATCCACAAGAATTATCATTATTTCCCCAATTTCATTCAGTTTATTATTCACAAAACCACTACAGTTTCCTTCACATCTATTGTTATATTAGTTCCAACCAAATCTATCCATTTACTATAATCAAAATGGTCTGTGTGAGTTTATCAGTAAAATAAACATATACTACATTATGAGGAGGGTAAACACTAATATATATTTATTCGTGTTATCTTAAACTAATTCTATTTATCTAAAATAACTATTACTCTATCTAATATTCTCAACATTATGGTTATTTCACTTATTCTTAAATAACAACATAACATCTAATGTAATCTAAAACAAAATCCAATACCAACTGTAAGGTCCCAACCTTAAAAATTACAAATTCCTATATTAATAAAATAATTAACACTGGGGATATTTTAATTTTTAGAGCTTTATAGAATTAGTTCATAACTTATAAATAGAAACATGAATATTACAAGTAGAGATTTCTACTCACTATCCATTTTTTTCATAAAACTAAAACTAGTAAAAAACATAACATGCCTAGTTCTATATGATGATGCATAAAACTGGTTTATAGCTTGTGTGGATTAGGGACTCCCTTAGGGTCTTTCCACGGATTGGCTCGGGTGATTGGTTTGGGGTCGACCCATCAAGGTTCGTGTCAAAATGGTCTTAGAGCTAGGTAATATTTAAAGGAACTTGATTTCAGATAACCCTATGTTATTTTGAGATTTCATGGTACATTTTAGATTATGAATATCTGGACTCGAGTGGTAGGAATATGATGGACTTTTGGAATGCTTGATCATTTTGATCCTTAGGTTACCATCTAAAGTCTGGTTTTGTTGTTTTTCTTGGTTCTTGTTGTTTTTTCAATATTTGTATTATGAAAAGGGTGTTTCATTAGTGGTCTTCGTGAGTTCTCAAGGAATGGAAAGCCATGTGGAGATGGGGATATGGTCCTAGAATACTCTATGTGGAAGTGGTGTGATTTTCATATATCTTCGACCTATATGTCCATGTCACCCTCAAAAATAGTTCCTTCTTGAGAGTTAATATGGGTATTCAATAATTGTGAAACTTTTTTGAGATATATTGTTTTGAAATTATGGATAATGTATTTTGAAAAGGAAATATATTGATTTTTGGAATACAGAAATTTAATTTATAGAATCATTTTAAAGAAGGCATTAAGAAATGAATGTTTATAAAGGTAATTTTAATTAAATTGGAATGAGTTTACAAATATTTAATTTAGACAATCAATACATAGTATCTAACAACGTTTTATATTTTATAGGAGGAAGCTTATTATGATGATACTTTTTGAAAATTTTTTCCTAAGAAGAATTGTGTTTTTAATCCGATTGGTTTTGATGGATTGAGATTTGTTTAGCTGCAATAATTTTTTTTTTGAATTAATTCAATTAAAATTTTGGATTGAAATCTATGGGATCTTATCTTTGTGTATGAAAAATGGATTAAAATGTTGAATTTGATCATGATTTTTTGACCAGTTATTTAGTGGGTAATTAAAAGGTTTTATAAAATTGAAATGTGAAGTGGGTTTTGATGGTGAAACATTGATGGGATTTTTTTTGGAAAATTGGAAATTTTTTGTTTTCACATTTCATACTTCCTTGGGTTCTCACATGAAAATATATGGGTTAAAAGTGGGTTTATGTGATGTGGGTAGATTAGATCCAGGATTAACATGATATTTTGGATGCATGGGGTGGAATGGGACGTGCATGTGTGAGGCTCCATGGAATATCATTGGTATGTTTTCACCCCACCATGTTGTTTTATTTCGAAAATGTTTTTAAGAGTAGATTTTTGATTTTAGGATAACTGTTGTTTATGTGGTTTATTTGTCCATGAATTGGGAAGTGTTGTTCATATGGTTCTTTTAGTTTGATAATTATTGTTGATAACTTGATTTTGAAGTGAGGTTTAAGGAATTTCTTGAAAGGATTTTTGGAAGATTTGATTTGTTTTCCCACTATGTAGCAGTGTTTGTTTAAGAATATTTATGTTAACGATATAATTTTGGTTTACCAATTTCTTTTTTATTATTACCTAGTGAGTACGCCCCCATAGGGATTCGATGAATATTGGTGGTAGAAATATGAGTGATTCCACATTAGAAGGATTTCTATTTGATCAACTTAATGTGTTCGTTCATGAAATTTCAATGTTAAATCCACCTCTTGAAATAAAACCCCAAACATTTTTCTAGTGTATAGAGGTTATTTTTCTTGATATAAAGTTCCTTCATGTTGTGATTATTCTTTCTATTGTGGTAGTTGTGATCGATGGTGTCTAGTGTGTTTTATTTTCGGCTTTTTTTATTCTACTCGTTGTTATGAATGATAGAAAATGATTTTGTGTATACATTAATTTCATATTTGAGTGGGGTGTATTCTTAAAACTAGTGGGTTTTGTAGTGTTACACTATTCTATTTCTACCAGGTGTGCCGTGTGGATTCTATTGGTCCAAAAATAAGGAGTTCTAATTTGTAATTAGTATCTATAGAAATCATGGAATTGGATTTTTCAAATTTCAAGGATCTAGGAAATTTCCTTGGAGTGACGTTGGTGCATTTTCAGGAATCCTTGGTGTGTTAGGGTCAAAGCTCGTTCATCCACTATGGGGGTGATGTAGTTTTAATGATCATATCATGATAACATTTTCGATATGAATTTATTCTTATTTTAAGGAGTGTTGTGTAATTATTCCTCTTGAAATGCATATGGTAGTGCCCTCTTGGAATCAGGTTTCGAATGAGTTATCCTAGTATGGGTGGACCATGTGAATTGTGTACAAATATGGGTCCTTCCCATTTAGAGTTAATGATTCATGGTTCAGTTGTTGTTTGGGGGTTTTAGTCTATATTTGAAAGTCCCCTAGTTTGTTTTAGTCAATTGGTTCTTAATTGTGGGGAGACACAATATGAGTCTCGTTGAAATTTCTTATGAGATAAATTAGTGTCTGTTCTTTTAAAATGGCTTGAAGCCTATTAATGAATCCCAATGTGGTGATCTATTTTTTTTGTTTTTTTGTTGGTTTGGTAGTAGATAGTATCATTTAAAGGTTTCTATTCTCAAGTTCTCTTTCAATTTTTATGACTGTTGGGTTCATTTGGGGGTTCCAAATGGTGTTGTTCGACGTGTGAGTGTAAATTTTGTACATTGATTTTCCTCATCACATTCCATCAAGTTGTTCTTGTTTATTATTCTTCTTCTAAATACATGGTACAAATTATTTATGAATATATTGATATATTCTTGGTTTGATATGTCGGTTCATGCTGTTGTGGAATTACTGGGTAATTAATCATTCAACCGGAAAATTTTGTGGCTTTAGGTGGGTGGAAAGCGTTAATGGTTGAGATAATTTCCACTGTTAGTTTTTATTTTCCATAATTTGTTTTGGATCAATGGAGATATCAGTTGTTCACACGAGTTCTAGTGTGACAAAGGTTAAATTTTTATTTGTATCTTGGTTTAGTTTTAACACCATTGTTTTCTATATGTTCTTTTGGGATTTTCTTGATATCATTTGTGGTTTGGGCATGGTAGTAGACTACGCCTGGTTGGTGCATAGTGTGGTAAATCGTGTGGACAAACCCAGGTAACTAATCATAGGTATTTTATTTCAGATAGAAGCTACCACACATTTTGAGAATGGTAAGGCAAACCATGCATAATTTTTATATTGTTGATCCCCTCTAGAGAAATAGCTACAAAATGATTGGTGCATGGTTTTGTAAGTTGTGCTTCCAAACAATACGAGTTTCATACAACATAAAAACTAAGAAATTATTAGCATGACCCTTCTATGATTTTAACCAAAAATTATCCACTCCATCATTCTCTTGTCTATGAAATGGAGGCTCCTCCCTCCTCCTAGCGTCCTATTACCTCTTTTGGAGTAGATATAATATTTATAAACGATTTTATTGGAAATCTCTCTAGGTGACAACCTCTCATAATCTTCCTCTTGTTCTTTATTTTGTTTTCTCTTGATATTCTCATCT
The DNA here is from genome assembly GCA_963277665.1 of Viscum album. NCBI lineage: Eukaryota > Viridiplantae > Streptophyta > Magnoliopsida > Santalales > Viscaceae > Viscum > Viscum album. The sequence goes on along the minus strand of OY728140.1, from coordinate 51,866,476 downwards.
CAAATGACCACATGGATATAGGGTTTTATTTTCCTTTTATTTAGGTTGGATATTTTTTTAAGGTTCTTATTGATAGATCATGGTTCGAGGAACCCTGTAATGGTGTTTTCACGTGTGGATTGTCGAATAACTGTGAGTTTTGTTGTAGGTTTCCCTTATCACATTCCATTATGATTTAAGATTCATTAGATTCATGATTTCTAACCTTCCTTAAATTATAAATAATGATGTGCAACCGTTTTATTGATTTTTAGGTGTCAAATTTTATGATTTTTTTTATATTAAAGTAAGTAGACATATTTTGTTAAATATTACATTCACTGTGTTTGATGAAAGTCCAAATTGTCTTTTGGGGGTAATTCATGGTATATTAATCGTGAATTGACTTAGTTAATAAATATATGGAAAATTAAATAATGATATGGGGTTTCTTGAATGATTATTAAGTGGTATAAATTTTAAAAGAAGCGTTTATTAGACTTTTGAAAGTGTATTAACCTATAATGATGGAATGAGTACCGTTTGAAACTTTAATGAAATATGTGAAAAATTTTATTATGGAAACCTCTATTGGATGATTCTATGGATATTTTTAGGTTTAATTTATGTGATTTCCTCACTTTGGAATCCCTGTGATCCATTATGATAATTGGAGATGATTAGTATAGACTCCTTTGAGATCATTGTTCCGTGGCATGAGAATTATCTTTTGGTGACACTAGTGATTCTTGTTTTTGAATTATTATAATATCATTATGTTATTGGATTCTTGGATGGAATATGTTGGACCACCCACTTATACATGTGACATGGAAACCTGTCATAGTTTCGTAATTTTAAGAGAATGATTACTAAACTATCTAGATTACACACAAGTTTGTGTCCATAATAGGCGGATATATTGGGTTTATTTCTTTGGGATTTCCCCTCAGTCTTACCTAAGATAAAGTGGTCAGGTGTATTTTGGGATCTATTATTTCATTTTGTGAGGCATGCTTCTAGGTATGGGTCTCATTTATTAAAATTTTCCTGATTATTCATGATCTCCTAGATTGACCCATGCCTATTGGCACATAATTTCATGTAGTAAATGATTGTGATACATTGTTGGCTGATTACTCTTGTATGTTTATTACCATTTCCATTTATATTTTATTGTTGTGATTACATCATGATTAGTGTATATTTATATTTAAATGGAAATTTTTTTCCTATTGTTTGTTGAAAATGTTTTTAGAAATGTATTGGACCCCTTCTCTTAATTTTTAATGATATTAAAACATTTACATTCCAAAATGTAAATAGTTCCTTCTGGAAAAAATTATTAGTTTTTAACGAAAATATGGTAGTGGGATAAGATTTATATTAAAGTGTCAATGTGTTTGGTAAATTATTACTTTAACAAATTTTATTTTGAACAGGAATTTGATTTTTCTTTTTTCTAAGAATAAGAGAATCAAATATTGATTATTGATGCACGCCTACTGAGTATTAATAGTCACATCTATAGTATCTTCTTATTTTTAGAAATTGGTGTAGGATCTTCTTTGTACCAATTTATATGGGCGAGGGTTGGATTTGGTATCTCAGATTAACCATTGGGGGAACATAGATATATCGTAGTCGTCTGGTCTGGGTTGAGTTATGGTTTTACAGTTCATTGTATTTTTAGTTTTGGGTAAATTATGTTCAGATGGATATTGTTACCTGCATAAATTGAGTTTCATTTTTTATCATTCCATTTATCAAGTTTTTTATTAATTATTTTGTGAAATTATTCTATGTGTTCACACTATTGATTCTAGACACTATATTGAAGCTCGTGGGGATTAGGAACACCCTTCCGGCCTTCCCACAGATCAGACTGGGTGGCCGGTTATGGATCGACACAGGTTGGTTCATGAAATATAAGAACATCTAATAACACATATAAATTTGGATTTCTTATTGGTAGGTCCCATTATCATAATTTTGTACACCTGAAATTACCAATAGCGTACACAATGAGAAGGTTCCTTAATGTTATATGATTTTATACCCCTTGATATACTATATCATTTGTGTCCCCCAAATTATTCCATCCTTATATTGAAAATCTATTTTTGAAATACTACCTTTAAAAATATATGTTCATTTAATAGAATGGAAATACTATGACCTTTCAGTATGACCACTACTCTTGGGATCTTATTAGATATAATTTTACACTAAAGAAAAATCATGATGTGATAATGATTTTATTAATATTAAATATAATTATTACAAATTATCATAAAAAAATTGATGTGGGTTCAAGGGGACCAACTATAAAAATCTCCCACATTCACCATAGCAAACCACTTACAACATTTAGTCCAATTGCTCTCAAATGATAATTGCTATTTTTCTGATATATTCTTTTAATCAAGGGGTTTACCATATTTTCTTACATAGAAACTTTTTTTACTATATCATCACCCCTCTAATAAAATTATATCAATTGGGGATACTTTTAGAGTATACTATTTGACTTTGGTGTGACGAAGTCTCTTATACAAAATCCATCGCTACAATATTATCACAATAAAACATGATAGGTTCAATAATTAAAGATACCACATCATGAATCTCGAATAATATTTTTATCCAAAAAGTTTTTTTATTGCATCATAAGTTGTAATATATTCTTACTTTACATTAAAATTGATGAAAATAGGATTATTTGAACTCATCGAACTCATAGATCATTAGTTGTAATACCAAAAAAGTCATGATGTTGACTTTAAATCATTCTAATCATTATTTAAATTAATATTATTATAACTCATAAAAACTCAATCATCATATCCTCCATACACAAAAAACATATCCTTATTCTTCTCAGATACATAAGGATAGCCTTAAAAACAAAACAATGATGTTATCCTATATCATCTTTATATCTTCCAAATATGAGAAATTCATAGATATCATTACAACTATTGCATTACATGGAATGCATTGTTGATCTTCTTTCTAAATCATGTGGGATGTTACTCATTCCCTCATTCTCATGTTTTTTCTGATAAAACATATTCGTAGAAAGATATACACCACATGAAACTAGAACTAACCCACTCTAAGGTTTTTATAAACTAAATCTTATTAAAAGCTCACTAGTATATGTAAATGTAATTATTTAAATAAAAAACATGTGTCAATCATGAATGATATAGATCCCTTTAATGTAATACCTTTCAAATATTTTAATATAGGAGTAGCACTTATTTATATTTTTATTACCAAACAACATGGTTGGTGTGTCATTTTTAAAAAGTTTTATGTCATCAGTATATATTACAAAGATTATGGCCTCATTCTCACTAAAACTATTTTAAATACATGGATCAAATTCATTTATTATAAACCAAAATAATTCAAAGCTTCATCATGTTTAATGATCCATGACCCATTATATTTATTCAATCCATACATGGATCTTTATAACTTTCATAACAATTTGGCATCACCTGGATTCATAACCCCTTCTAGCTATGTCATGAAGTCATATTATTGAGGATCCCATTACGGAAATCTATTGTTTTCGATATATCAACCAACATTCACTGTCAAGGTAAGATATTATAGAAATATTGATGGATATAAACAGAGAAACTAGTTAAATGGTTTTATCATAGTAAATTCTTGGGAATTTTTAAACCCTTTTTCCACTATACTTTATTTATAAGTACTTTTTATACCTTTCATGTCCAATTTTATCTTTAATATCATTTACACCAACAATTTCATGTACTTGTTGATTAACTAGATTTCAAAAAAATTTCTTATACATGGAATAAGTTTTGAAATTCATTTTATATTTCTACATTTATTATTATAAACATTATACTTTCCCTATATAAGATATAAATTCACTATTATTTACTAATAATGTGTCACAATCATTAGTGACAAGAAAAAAATATCAATATTATTATTTAACCTCTTTAGTGATTATACTTAATACTTTTGTTTCATGACTAATTCCTTCCATAATGACAGGTGCAATATGTTCTTATACGAACTCTTATGTATCTTTAACATCAACTTCAACAAAAAAAATATTTTTCCCTTATAAATCCAAGGAATGTGCTCCCTCTCAAGAATGATTAATTTCTTGGTGATGTCACTTTTTTATCTAAGGAGTTGTATATGTTTTATCCCTTTGATTCTTTAGGAATTTATATAAAGATACACTTTTTTCCCATGCTATTAGTATGATTCCAATGAAAGACTTACCAAATTTCTCAAAAACCTATACTCATGTTTGTGAATGACATGGTTATTTCCGATCCATAACTCAAATGGAATTAATTTTTATACTTTAGTTGGTAATTTGTTTAGTGTGTATTCCATTGTTTTAATTCACATGCCCAAAAATATAAATGAATATATGTATGACTCATCAATAACCATTCCATATCTAGAGAGGTACAACTTCTCTATTCTAAAAAACCATTCCACTATAGAACGTAAGAGGAATTAAGATGATATAGAATCCAAGACACCCATATATAGTCAATAAATACTTTATTATGATATTCACTACCCCAATAATATCAAAGATTCTTTATATTCTTTCCATGATTATTGTCTACTTCATTATCAAATTCATTGAATTCTAAGAGAACATGGACTTATACCTAATGAAGAAAATATATCCATATAAAATCATGTTATTTGTAAATCATATGATGTAATAATAAGTAAAAATATCCTATACTATAAATGTTACACATGCATCTATATGTAACAATCCTAGATTATATATGTACCTTACATCATGTCCAATGAATGGTGGTTTATTCAATCTTCCTCATAAAAAAGAAAAATATATTTGAAGTGATTTTATCTAAAAAGATTCTAGAAATCCATTTTGATATATCTTTGTCAAATGATTCTTGTTTAAATTACCATGGAATTGATATGAAAGATAGGTGATATATGAGTCATGAAAATATGCTTCATCATAAATTTCCAATATATTGTTCCACATTTTAACGCATAAATACCAATATTTAAATGTGTTACTCAATAACATATATAATTTTTAAAAAAGATTCCTTTATTTCCAAATTTGAGATGAAACACACCTGCATCAAAGAATGAAAAATAAATAATGTTATTATTAAATATCATTGAAGAATAAAAAACTCTCAAAACTGTTATCATTCCATTTTTCAATAAAATTTAGTGAATCCTAAATTCTATAGTAATCATCCTCTCACAATTGGAAGATCAATAATATTCTAATAATCTATAAATACTTCATAATCATATAGGTTTATACATTTTGATAAATATGTGAGAAACAAGTGCTAAATATAATACCAAATGTGTAGATATAAAAATATTACACTCATTAATGAACACACCTTTCACTTCTCCTTGCTTATAGGTGGAGTTCCTCTTTCAGTGGATTTTCTTTCCACATACAAAAAATACTACTTCATTTTTCATTACCTACCTATAAATATTTAACTTCACTGAACGATGGTTCTCAAGAGCTTAGCACTTGTAATACTTCTAGCCATATAGCCTTGTTCTTTATTTTCATATTCACCATATGGGTTGTGGGTTTATCACAACCATGTCCTTTTCATTTTGTAATTTTATGCCTATGATATGTAATCATTTAATGTGACAAAAAAGATTGACTAAATGATACCATCCTAGAGAATACATTCTAATATTCAATATAAAAAAATAATCAGATATTTTGTATGTCTAATGTCTCTCACTACCTTTGTAGATATCCCAATGGTGACACATCTTGTTATACACATCAATGTCCTCATGTTGTTTCAGAATCTCATTTGTAATGGATTAAATCATAAGAGACTATGAATATGTAGCATCATACAAATGGTTCTCATAGATAGATAATTATTCCTTACTAACCTATTTTCTATGATCTTTAGGAATTTTTTCATCTAACAAAAAGAATTTCCATTCATGGAGTAAGATAATGTGTAAGAAGGTTTAACACAATTATAAACCTATTCAGATGAGAAGGTTATCCTTATCAGGTACGACACATAGTGATATATTTTTATTCACAACTATTTCTATTCCTACAAATATTAAAAACAAAATATTAGTACATTATATTTAAAATTAGATAAATAATTAAATATTTTATTTATTAATCTTAATCTATTTTATAAAAACCAAACAACCCTCCCCATATTCATTAAAATACCTTATTCATTGGACATTATAGTATAGAGGAGCCATATTCCCCTTCTCATCATCTCAAATTTTTCTAGCCATGAAATTTTTATGGATTTAGGCAGGAACTCAAAATAGAAACCTCACAAACTCACTATTCCATGATCTGTTGAGCGGACTCCATAATCCTAGAATCCATAAATTTTATTTCATCATATTTTTCCTCTTAGTTAAAAAATGTCCTTATTTTGAAAACAACCATTGATGATAACTAATTTATGTATTCACAAAAATCCATGGTGAAATTATCTATTAAAAGAAAGCACCCGAAATTTTTATGATTATGGAGTTTGATATGTGGTTCGATTTTAACTCATGTCACATAATGTAATACTAAAATAATAATTATAATTATCTAATTTTATCTTTATACATAAATTTTCCATTTTGTATTTATTACATGCATGTTAATATTAATTGTATTTAATGAAATTATTATCCATATAATAGGTATAATTGAAACATAATCCAATTTATTTTATTTCAATATTTCAAGATCATTAATTCATTAATTAATGTGATTTTGAAAAAACATCCATAATTAAATAACCATAAAACATGGAAGAAATAAAAATATAAATTGTTATGATCATGATCTTTTTATAGCGGTAAAATTATCTAAAGGATAATAATCAAACTATCATCTTTAGGGAAAACACATTTAACAAATTTATGGTTCTTATTTCATCTCCCCACCTATCCACCCAAGTACATATTAGATTGGTTTTCCATTGATTTTAAACATGAACAAGATACACTGGTTTTAGAGCTAAATCCATTACATATTCCTTGAATCACTCACAGTGAGGTGAAAAAAATATTTATTAAAAGGGATTACATAACAAAAAATATGGGTTTATAGGCCCTTAAAAATCATAGGAGGGATAGAACGCTTGCCAATAATTGAATTTAAAAATATATTAAAAGAAAACCATTCAAATACAATGGTCATGTCTATTTTCAAAAACATCCACATAAATGAAATAAATTAAACAATTAATAAAATAACATGGAATTCATATTATTCTTATTTAAGAAAAATCACACATGATTCATTTAATTATCTTATTTAATTGAAAACTTCATTTAACTAAATTATCATCTAAATTATCTTGACACTCTCTTCCATCAAATTTTTTAAAAAAATATATAAATTTATTTAAAATTAAATGAGTACAAAAAATTTTTATTTGGATGTAACACTTTGACTACCTATATGAACCACACAACGTATGTTATATTCATTTATAGCTTACTGATTTAGTGTGTGTAATACATGAATTAACATGAAATTTAATGTAATTTACTATCAAAATAATGAACATATGGAAAACTTGATATTTACGTTTTGTGTTATAATTTAGCGTGCATAGTGTAATGACTATTTTTCCATATATACATGATATACAGTTTGATACCTTATGTAGAAATTAATTTTAATTTTAATATATATTTATATATATAACATGATACATGGAATTTACTGTCCACTTATTGATGAATGAGAACAAATTCTAATAATGTATAAGTTATTTAAAAAATAAATTTTAATTCTATGTAGTTTGGTTATACACATGACATGTGACGTCATACTACATGATTTGTATATTTCTCATCATCAATCTATAGAAATTTCTTAGGTACTAGTGGTTAATCATTCTATAATAAATAATGGATTACACATAGTTTACATGGGATACATTGAATGTGTTCTATGTGTTAAATGGTCACCAGTCATGTAAACATTGCAAGAGAATTCATGGATTGCCTTTTACAAAAGGGATACACATCGCTTATGGATGTTACATGATGTGCAGTCTGGATAACCATGAAAAAACCTTGACTGGCCAACAAAGGGTGTAATTTAATACACACTACATGTAATAAATTCATATCGATCAAATTAATTCCATATTAATTATAGGTGAATTGAATAGGGGTACATAGTGTGTATTATTATGTTAATTGACCATAATCCTCAACACCTCTTGATGAGTTCATTGATTGAAATATATTTATAAACATAATCAATTCCATTATAATATAATATGTGAATTAGAAGAAGGTATTACCACTTGATTTTGAATAATGAATTATTACATCTGGATTGAAGACTAATGTTAAATTTGTAATACCACCAATGATTCTTAAATAATTATAAATGATAATCTAACCGCACGGATACCCCATGAAGGATCATAGAAGATTTGATGTGTTTGCTTGTACAATCCCAACTCATATTTTTTAATAATCAATAAATAATTAAATATTTAATAAATTATAAAAATTATTATCAATGTAAATTAATCAAAGAATAATTTATAACTGATCAACAAGAACAATGCACATGACAATGACATATTATATAAAAATAATTTTATCAATTATATAATTTTCTTGGGTTAAAATATTTCTTGGATTATGTATATAAAAATGATTATATTGTTTTTTGAACGAATAAAAATTATATTACCTCTTTTGTTTATACACATGTGTTCCATAAACATCAGAATGTCATTATAGGAATCACTGTGTCCTAGAATTGTAGATCCAGATGATTACATCATTTTATTTTGATCACCATGATAAACTTTTCAAGGATGGGTTCTCTTCGATCTTAATAGACTTGAGAGTGGTGGTAGATTAGGATCTCTCTACATTCATAAAAGTGGTATTTGAGAGGTATCTGCCTAGGTCATCGATATAATTCTCCCTTATTATCAATATGCACAAAAAATGGAATTATCCACAACATGAAATTAATATTCTTGTGTTCAAATACTGCTAGTGTTGAAAAATAGTAATTTCTCATGATCCATGGATATTTTTATTAATTTATATAGAACCCACATTTAATAATATTCAAAATAATATAATCATGTGCTAAACACCTGAATTAAATTTATTATTATGTATTCATATAATATTCATTATATATTATTTCACATCAGAACAATGATTTTGGTCTTTTATTCTCCGAGAATTTTTATCATAACTAGAACAATGACAATATATTTAATAACTACATATAATAGTATTATTTTTCAATAATTATTTCTAAAACATATTCACTAAATTGTAAATAACTATTTATTAAATATTCTTCCCAAAAAATATTCTATCGAACAACTAGCGATAGAATATATACTATCAAGAAAACCGTTAAAGTTAATAAACCATTTAATGGAATAACACGTTTTTAAATTATTAATTTATAAATAATATTATTCTTTAGTTGATGTTTTGGATACACTTATTTTGTAAGCCTCTAGGCCTCTTTTTTATTCACATTAGGTGAAGTATCCCAATGTGAATGCATAACGTCTAGAAATATACCAAGGAACCCAAAGAGAAAGAATTTAATGGTGAAATAGCATACTACCTTATATGGAAGCATAATATCTAAAATAATACTTTTATGTTGATACCTCTAATCATGAAAGTTTCGGGCTTCTGAAATCAACTTATGATATTGACGTATCTTTGATGGAATTTTTTATAAATTTAACATTACTATCGGACACCATATCCATAGAATTTTTTATGCAATTTCATTTTCATAAAAGAGAATGAGTTATCAACTTCCATTAATTAACAGAAGATGAAAATATATTCGGACATTATTCATTAATGAAATATTACTTATGACACATCCAATATATCATATATCACCATAAACTGATGTCATCACACTTTTCATCAATAAATCAAAGTACAAGTAATAACATCTGTTAATAATAATTTTAATGTCTACATCCCAATAAACTTTTTCATGTATAGAAACATTCAATGATTCATATAAATTTAGATTTCATATTTGTGTTTTATGTTCTCATAACCTCCTAAACATGAAATTATCAAGGTTACACAACCTATGATGGTGGCTTAGTGTCCAGTGAGTATCAACCCCATGAAAGCTTATATCAATTATTTACATCAATTTATTTAATCCAGATATAGAAAATATATTTATGAATACTCTCATTGAACATATGGTTTCTCTTCTATGTTGGGAACTTCTATGAACTTTATGGGTGAAATAAAAACATAGATAATTATCACATACTATGTCATACATAATGAAAATCATAATTTGATAAGAAGTTTATAAACAATAAAAATAATTAATAAAGGTTATCATAATGTACTCAAAAGTATGTTCTTGGGAAACAAATCTAACAACTCTTAACTGATATATTGATCTATTGATCAAACATATTGCAAGATATTTTCTAATATCTAAGACTCTATATATAGTATTCACCAATGATATGGAAGTAATTTAGTTGTAGTATAATAGAATCTAAATAAATTAGATGCTTGTGTGCTTCACCCTGAGGTGTTTTATCCACTTCATAAAAAAAAGGATGGTTCTTTTCCTGTATTCCTTATTTATTTTTCACAAAAAATCAAAATAATGAAAAATTACCCCCTTCCATTGATAATTTAATTGTTTTATTGACAATGTGCATACTAGTATTACTATAATGTGGAACTTTGGCCAATATATCACCAATTACATTTGAAGAAAGATGATATCCCATTAATTCATTTGAAATTATGTATGGACACTGTTAATTCATATTGATTCACTTTAGACTGATTAATGTTACAGAAATATTCGTTGAATTCTTGAATTGAGTCTTTATAGATTACATTGAAAAAGTTAAATGTAGTCTTTATATATAATATTCTTCTAAACTCTATTATCATGGAAGAATATAGGGATTATTTGGAAAATGAGATAACAACATTGAAAAATGATAAAATATATGGAATGTAATGTCAATGTGACATCAAGTTGGGGTAAGAATCATTCTTGAGGAATTTTATCACAAGAAAAGGGAAACATATAAAACCTTCTTATACAAATCAAACTAACGAGTGGCCCAAAAAATATCTGTATTGTAGTTCCCTAATTTGTTTGGAATATTTTTTTATTAATATTTTGTTGTGAGAAAATTATCACTATTGTGAAACATTCTAATCAAGATGGATTGAATGGGAGTAATGTTTGTCTAGGATGATGCATGTGAAGAGAGCTTCATGGAATTTAAAAAGAGGCTTATCACTGTAGTAGTAATTACACATCCCTCAAGTGGGGAACAATTCAAGGTATACATAAATTATTAAAATAATGACTTTGGATTATACAAATGAAGAATAATAAAGTTATAGATGATGCCTCAAGTTAGATGAAGGTTCATGAGCAGAACTACCCAACACATGATCTAGAGTGGATTGGAGTGATTTTCAATTAAATATTTTGGAATAACTATGTTCAATGGGATATGTGTGAAATATATATAGGTAATGAGATCCTAAAATATATATTTATACCAAAGGATATAAATATACAACAATGGATAAATTTATATATGATCAATGATTATGATGACTCAATCCCTTACCATCCTCATGTAGAAAATAAAGTGAGGATGTACTAAATAGAAAGGATATAAGAACAATATCATTGATGAGAATTGATATAGAACTATTCTTATGAAAATTTTAAATTATGACCATGGAGATTATAAATAGACGAACATAATCTATCCTTTCTAAAATTATCTTTCAACTGTCCCTTATAGATATGATAATGGATTGTTAAAGTGATGATGTTGAAATATAGATGAAGTTATCACGAATAATAAAAATATAAATACTTTATGTTCAAAAATAAAGATGAATTAATTATTATATTTGCGTCACAACTATGTATACCATCATATCTTGAGATAATGAATGAGTTTTTTAATGATACACATAGATTGATATTTTATATCCACCTAGGGAGCATGAAAATGTATCTTGATCACTAATATAACTATTCATGGGACAATGTGATGATGTCAACCACATAATAGAAATAAAATATTAGTATGCCATTAGGTTAAAAGAGAAAATAAAATGAATTAAGATATGATTCATAAATTACCCATATCTATATTGAAATGAGAAAACATTAACTTTGACATTGTTACTAGAAAATATTATGAAAATAAGAGTAAATATTTCTCTACATTTTATGGTGGATCAATATATAATTAATACTAATTTAAATTTAATTTTATTGTAATATCAGTTGATCATCATGAAATTATATACAATGAATAACTTTTAAGGTAGTGTGGAACACAAATATTGATTTTATTTGACCTAGATCTAAGAGTTACCTATATGTTCTAAAAACTCTCCAAAAATCAATGAACACTGGATAAAACCTCATTGTGTCTTATCACCCCAAATTTACGGATTATCTGAGTGGGATATCATTACAATAATATAAATGTTTTGATAATTTTTGATGGACATGAGAGGAGGATGAGATAAACATATCCATGTCGATGATTTCTCATACAATAATAGTTTTAACTCAATCATCCAAATGGATCTTTATGAATACCATTATAGGAATATATGTAGAATATAAACATTATGGGATGAATTAGAGAACATATGATACGGATTCATAGTATGGAATATGAAATGATCAAAAAGAGGAAGATCATTTAGGAGTAAAAATGTGTTGATCAAATTCAACAGAAGAGTTATGATGACAAGAATCGATGAGACTGTGATTTTGAGGTTATACCCGAAAGGCCTGAAGGCCTTCTTTTTTTATAATAACTCTTTTAATGTATGATTGGGAACCCTTAATAGACCCATAGGTTTATATATTATAATACAAGTAGGTCCTAGAGGAAATATCCAGGCTATAACAACTTGAAACTACTTCTCACTATCTTCAATATCGTGATGTAATCACTCCACCTTCACATGGATGTTCAACTAGGATTATCGTGCATTCACAGCCTTATCCCGATGGAAATTCCATACAATCTCATTCTTTAAAATTCATTAGCTTCTACTCTAGTGAATTCACATGCTCTGAATGCTCATATAGATTCATCTCCTTATAGAGTTTTTCTGATCCATTAAGCACAATTTTAGGTGGCCTGAAATCCTAGAGGAGGCCTGATGTCCTTGAAGTGGAACTAAGGCCTTAAGGTGGCCAAAAATCATTAATGTATCGAAGTCCTTCGGTGGCTCGAATACCATGATGGACCAGAGGACCAAACTGGTGGCCTGAAAGCCTGAACAGATGAATTGTTCATTGAATCTAAAAAATTGAACAATACCTACTACAGTACCCCCACAGTGACTATTACAATACTTCTACAAAACCCTGAAATTATGTCTCTTCTCATATTTGAAATCGAGTCTCTTGGATACACATAAAACTTCTTTACCAACTGGGTAAAGGCTCTTGTGAAATTTATTTTGAGGTTATAGATAATGTGTTCTTCTAAATAACTCCAAATAATATTCATGATATTTTAGAATAATGGGAAAAGAAGTCCCAGGTACATTTTTACCATTTGAGATTATCAATAATATTTGAGCTATGTCTTATCAAGTAACACTGTCACAAACCATTTATCATGTAAATAATGTATTCCACATAAACCTATTATGGACGTACATAACATGTCCCTCAAATGTTCTGAATTTCTATGTGTTATAGCTTGAAAATTATATCTCAAATGAGGATCAGTCGACGGGGATCTTAGAATATAAAGAGAATGTTATAAGAGAAAAAAAACAATCCTAGTAAAGAAAAAATATGTTTGAGGAGGTTACATGGAAACCTGATGAATGAATAATTTATAAATACCCTCATAAATTTTAATAAAATATGTAAAATGAAATTTCATGGGTGAAATTTATTAAAGGTCAAACATTGTAATGACCCAAAATTTTACTAATAGAATTTTTTTCAAATTTTTTTCATATTTAGTAAAGATGTATAAAGCACATAAATTGAATGATGAATAAAAAATAAATAAATTTTACTAATTTTAAAAGTATATTTAGTGAATAAATATGGATTTATAAATTTAATGTATTACAATGTGGGAAAAAATGAAAATAAGAAAAAAAAAATATGAAAATACAGATCTTTTCTATCCTTCAAAAAAACTATATTCTAGAAAAATACTATAGAATTGAATCATAATATCAGTCCTGAAATATAAATTTTGAACATGAATATATATATATATATATATTAATATATTTATAATATAATTGTGAATGAATGAAATATGTGGTTTTTATACAATGTAAGTATCCCATGGGACCTCTAAAAATAATAATTTTGAAATACTAATCTCACCAAAGGATAAAATGGTTATACAATTAATATTATGATGTATTATAATTGTTATATAATTTCTTGAGACCATAAGTAAATTTTAAAGGGTAAATATATTGATCATAATGTTTAAAATATATTTTTAAAATTAATGAGGATGTTATTTAAAAAATAAATATATCATTAATTGAAAAATATTTTCATAAAATGGGAATTGTTTTAAATTCCACATCAATGTAATTTTTGGGTTAATTTTTGTGTGTTTTTCCCAAAATAGTTGTATCTTTTGGTGAATAGTGAAATATAGTAAAATGTGGTATTTAACATTATAAACTATGTACAATATGTTTTTGAAAGACGAATGATGTTAGAACATACTATTTAAAAATAAAATGATAAATTTATTTTATAGAGTCAAAATATTCATCACTATAGGTAGTCTTGCGAAAAAATTAAAAACAAATGTTTATAACATTAAAAACACCTCTATACTACCCTTATAAATACCACCCCTTCTCCTCATATCTTATATTCCTAGGATCATTAAAACGTTATTCCCAATGCCCTTCCAAAAATTCTGAACCATTACCTAGTACTCTAGGTCTTATCAAAGGATGATTCTTGGGATCCTTATGTGGTAGAATAGAAGTATACTATAAAAGGGAGTGGTAAAATCTATAATAAATTTATCTTAATTTTATTATTCTTGAACCACCTCTTTATTATATTCATACTCTTAAAAATAATAAAATATGTATCCTAAATATACTGATATTCTATTAATATTATTATGGTAATATTTCCCACTTCTTCACTCTATTATATTGTTTCTCAATTGAAAATGTAGTTCACAATATTGTTGTTTAATCATCTCTATGATAAACATACATATTTTTTCACAACCACCATCAAGGATAGTCGTAGAAATATTATTATTGTTCAATAAGATGCCAATACTTTTATAATAACATTATTCCACCTAAGTAATGAATGCATAGACATAATATTAAATAAAATGAAAAAAGTTCAATATTGTTATTAAAAACTCATAAATGAAATAAATTTATATCATTGACAATTTTTCAAAGTTAAAAATACCTATATAATAACAAAAAAAGTATTTGTTTTACAATTTAAGTTTCCATAAAGACATGAAAAACATTTAATTTCACTTGTTTATTTGTTGTACATTTTTGTAAGAGCATCAATTATTATCGACTTGTAACCCTTCTATCATTAAATCACATTACCACCCTTTTTATGTAAATAAATTAGTATATATTCTTTGTATATATCTATTATATGTATATATATGTTATTCCACCTTCCTTTTACTGGGTAATACACGTTTTAAATTCATTTCTCAAATGTGTTCCTTTCAATCAAACCTTATTAATGGGAAAAATTCAATCTATTAATAATTTTATATAACACTCTTCAAAATTAATTATTCAAATTAATGATTTCAAAAATTTATAGAATATTTTAGTGATAACCATTCTGGTTTACCTCTAGTTTTCAAGGAAAATTTCAAATTATTTCCTTCATCAATGCCTTTATTGATTCATTAAACCACCATTTTGAACATTCCTTTCTATAAGAAATTATCTAATCATTAAGATGATGTTTTCTTTTCTAAGGAAAACCTTATATTGATAACTATAATTAATTAATGATATATAAAAATAAAAAATATTTAATTCCTTTTTCCCAGTGAAATCATTATGAAATAATCTATTATCGTGTTATAAGAAAAGGCTTTGCAACTCATTTCTTTACATGGGTAATTCTTATGTTTCCGCCTTACAAATTATATTCATTAATGGCATGCATGAGATTGTAAAAGTTATGATGGGTGAAACCAAAGAGAGATCCACTTCATTAGGTAATGATTTTGTCACATGAGACTATATCTATGGGATTCAGGAGTATGCCTAATCCACGTTGGGACACTATCCATGATGTGATGTAGACTATGAAGTTAGACATGATTAATTCATATGTCATGGTTTTTGTTTCTTTCACTTTACTATGTTTCCATGATCCCATGATATCATGTTCTTTATGATGCGATGCATTGTAATTATTCTTAATCCTTTTTTACTAGTGTAATGATATGGAGTTTGACTCACACATCATACATTTCTATCAATATTTTTCCCTTATTGAGATTTTTGTCTTAACCCTTTTTTGTATATTATTCATAGGTTATCAAATAAAGTTATATAATTTGAAAGGGATTTAAGATATTATTATTTATATTAGAAGAAATTTGAATTATTTTAATTTTTTAATGTATAATTAACCTAGTCTTCCAAATACATTAGTCCCATCAATCTTTTGGTTGTGTTTATTTTATATTTCAGTTAAAAATCATGTGAAAATATGTGTAAAAGGCTTGAGTAAATATATGATTCACATGGAAAAACATGGTTAGGTGTTTGGTAACCATGAAGTGTTTTTTGCTTGCTTAATAGTTTTACTAAACAAGGGTTGTATCTGATTATTCCAATGGAGACACAAAAAATTGGGTCATTTATTAGGATATCATGGGTTACTAGTGGTCCAAAAGATATTTCAAGTCACCATTTTACCCATATGTTATAGTTAGTTTTGTGTAAATTTTTCTAACACACACACCATTCAACTAGAAGAGAAAACTGCACCAGATATGGATCTTTGATTATCAATATAACCTAATGTATATGTATTTTATTTCATACCATAATCAATATATCACATTATATATCTCTGAATAATTTCCCTATTCATAAAATAAAACATTTTTTGGCCACATTGGCCCATGTCATAAAGGGTGACAAAATAAACAATATCTAGTATAGAATTTATAATGTACTGAAATGTTCTAATAAAATTCATCAACTCTTATGAATCAACATAATGTTCGTTCAAATCCTTTTTAATTTTTTTCAACTATGATATGTTTAGATATGATTTTTAAATCCTCTATTGAAAACTTATCGAGATTTATATATAACTAAACAATTTAAAAATAACTATTTGATCTCCCTATTGTAAAATTTGTAAACCCAAAATGAGTCTTATTTCATCAAGTTTCATCAAATTAAATAAAAATTTACCCTTCATCGAAAACACATTACAATCATCTTATTCATTTCTATTGAAAAAATTATAATCTATACAAAGATTACAAATCAGTGATACTTCAATGTTATATTTAATATGAATATTATTTCATACTCTTACCTATATTGGTGTGTAACATGGAATAACAAGATCAAGGGGCCAATTTAAACACATATAGATCATCCTTCAATCTATAAAATAGTTCTCATATTTCCAAATAAATAATTCATATGGTTTCTTAATGTAATCATCCTCTTACTCCTCCCCATTTCGGAACACAAACATGACATTCATTAGGATTATAATAAATTTCTTGTGTGATAAAAATTTAATTTATATTAAAATGGTTGTACATAATACAATAAGTTCAAATAACACATAGAAATAAATACATTTAACAGAAGAATATCCCTTTAAAATAATTCAAACTTTATTTTTTAAAATATTTTTTTTATTTATATTTTTTATAACTCCAACATTGTACCAATAACATCGTTTTCATCAATATTGGGTACTAATTACCATGTATAACTCTTCTATACATAATCCAATTCATCATTAATGTGATAAACATATTATTATTATTTCTACAAATATTCTTAATCTTTTCTTGGTTCAACATGTTAAAACAGTATGTCATGATATGTAGTTCTCAAAATTATCCTGGTTATATCATACCATCCTTTATATGAACCAATTTTTTTAGAAATATTCTAATTTTTCAGCCTCTTATTATATGATATTATTTTATATTTATCACTTCAATTTTATGAATAATAATATTTAACCTTTACTATATCAAAATATCTCCATTTTTGGAAGTACATCCTACTTTTTGACAAAAATATATTCATAGAAATCACTCTTGGGACTTGATTATCTATGCGTACCTTATTTCATTAAAATTTATAACAATTTTACAAAAATAATTTCTATGGTATACCCATACTCAGTTTAATATCCTAATTATTATATTCTATTTGGTAGATAAATGATTATTATACCATCAATACCTCTTTTATCAAGCATTTAAAAATTCACCAAGAAAATGATAATACATAGAATACCAAATTTCCATAGCTATTTAGAATTTATGGTGTTATTATAATAAATTTTGTATGGGGTAATGATTAAATAAATATATGTATAAATTTTTAATGTGAATTTTTTTAAGAAGCATCTCCAAATGTACAAAGGGGTATCATTCTCACTTAATATACTTTGAGAAATCTCCACCAAGATTATATTCATCAATTAATCCACACAATTTTTTTATGGTTTGTTTGGTTCGTTGGGTTAATGGTGAATACCATTCTTATCAAGATCATATTAATATATGTCATTAGATTACTCATATCCATTATCTTTCTAGAACATAATTAATTAGTACATACACTCCTTTTAAACACTATTCCTATAACTCTTGAAAACATTATGTGCAACTAAATGATTATTAATTAAAATAATTGATGTCACATAAGTGTATACATAAATAATTGGAAATACATATATCTATTTATGGATTGAATCATTTCTGGTATACCCATTTTAGAATTAATATGTTATAATAGTTGAGATATATGCATATTAAAATTATTATAAAGAGAATGTGTAATTATTCCATTTTAGAGATTATGGAACATCATATACCTTTATGAAATAATGTTATTAACAAAAAAAATATCATTTATGAAATATTTGTCATGATCCTTTTTAAAATATAGACAATCCTTCTATATTATAGTTTATATCTTTCTTGAACACATAGGTTGGAAGATTTATGAAGACCTACAAAATGAAATAAATTTCCCTTAGTTCATTATAATAATTTAAAAAACATGATATATTTTTTATTCGTGACTAATAAAATATATTTATATAAAATAAAATCATTTACTTTATTATAATTCAATGAAATAATTCGTAATTTGTGTGACACCCCATTAACATTTAAGGTATTCATATACTTAAGGTTCTCCTTTCCAAACATAGTTGATAAAACATATTCCATTCCAATTCATTGATTATTTCCAATGTTCAATGGGCCATCATTAAAGTCTTAATAATTAATTAATTTTTTTAAATATCATGAAATATGTGAATATCATTCATTATCATGTATCTATTGATATTACCCATTTTGAATCATTTGGTGCAACATTTATTAAAATAGATTTTTCTTTTCATTTCTGATTTTTTCTATAAGACTTACTTGTGTTGTAATATAATATTATTTGGGAAAGAATAATGGTTAGAAATATTTTAAAAAGGTGAAATGGTATATCATATATCCCAAAAAAAATTTATATTTTGAAATATATTTGGTGTCTTTACTTTATAAATTTTTACTTACTGCTGAAAAGTTCTTATTTGAGTTGGCCAACTACACCAATAATGTTATCTCATTAACCTTTAATATTCGTAAAAATATTGATTATTCATCCTAAAAATTATCTAATTAATTTAAAATTATCTTATTATCAAGGAGTATCCATAAAATTAATACTTTATTTTGTAAATAGTTTTGTGTCTAGAAGCTAACAACCATATCTCTTATTTTTTTAATCCACATTCTTGGATTCTTTTCTCTATAACCAGATATTAAGAGACACCAAAACAAAATTCATTTTCCAAAAATTCTCTTCAAATTTTTTTAAATTTAAAATTGTAATAGTTTTTATTTAAATATCATGTTCCTAGAATTGTTAGATATCTAACATCGGTTTACATGTCCACAAAGTTGTTCTTCTTTGCCTGCTACTTAAATTATAACTTCCCACCATCTTTTTTTCAATATATTGTATCATTGGGAGAGATATTTTTTGTTCTTACTTAAACAAAGACTCCTATGGATTTATCTAAATTATTTAATAAAATTCATGATTTTTAATATTAGCTTCTGTAATTAATTTTAATCTTTGAATAGTTTCAGTTGAAAAATGCTAACCTCATTCTCCTTTCCTTTAATATTTATTCAAGCTTTATAATATCGGTCGTATAATTTTCAATAAAAATCCTCAAATCATGAACTACATTCCAAAAAAAAAAATTATTAACGAAAAAAATTTTCATACATAAGATATGTGGTCCATCATAAATTTTCTATAATCCATATCTAAATTAGTGATTTTTGAATTGATCTCCCTTAACTCTCTCTACAATGTAAATTCCGTATTAATTTATAATTAATTGATACAATCAATAATTTCATCACAATTTATATTTCATTTATTCACATTATCAATAAATATCGTCTCGTCAATATCATTGGATGATTCAACATCTACATATTTATAATTTTTAAAAATTTCTTCAGTTATAGATAATAAATTTATATGTTTAAATTTTTCAAAATTATTTGCCAGTCCATTATAAGAAAACATTATATTTTTTAATTCAGTATATTATAATAATCATTTTCATTCATATTATTCCTTATTGGCTTCTTCTTATTTCAATTATTCATAGATCTATGAAATGTTTCTAATATCTTCTCCCATTAATTTTTTTTTTGGAATCATGTAATTATACCTTTTTTTTATTCTTCTATATATTTTAATTAATATAGATAATGATTTATTATAATTTATATCTACATATTATTATGTTTTATAACATAAAACTTAATCATCTATAAAATATATGTTGTTTATTCCTTTTGTGGGGCTTTAAAATGAATTTAATTTCATTAATACCCATATATTTTGTATCATTTACCATTCCCACCAAATAGTTTTTAATAATATTTTTTCAATCTCCATGATGAGTTGTGCATATATAACTATTATAATGGGTTTTGGACATAAAATAATTTATATAATGAGACATAATTAGAATCATCTCATCTGTAATGGAATCCTCTAACTCCTCACCAAATATTTTGGAAGTGATCCCTATTTCATTATCAAGTAAGAATAAATCAACTATTGATTCATTATCCTTCATCATTATGTCTTCAAATTTTGATCTCAAAATCTATTATGTTACTCAATTCAATGTGGTTTTATATCGATAAATGTTATCTAGTTGATCCCATCTGAATTCATTTTTTTATTTTACTTTCAAAAACTAATTAATTGATAGGGAAGGCATAATATATTGTAGATAACACCCATAACTAAGAAGATTTTTTCTATAATTTTATGTCATGTAAAAAATTCCGAATAAGGATTACATCCACTAGTTTAAACATCCTAAATATATAAATTTTTTGTAATATATAAGGCCTTATTTGATAATTATATATTTTATAATTACTCAAATAGAACTTGGTAACTCCCTTACAATTCATTGAATTTTGATTATATAAAATTTATGATAAGTATTTCATTGTCTAAATAATAAATAGTACATAAAAATTATTTCGTAAACCGCAAAAATAGTATAGTTTTATCTATAGAAACTGGACTATGATCCCACTTGAAATTACACCAAAAGTATCAATAAAATCATTGATAAGAGGGTATTAATGATTTTTATTTATTTAATGTTTTTAAAATTAAAAATAAATTTATCATAGATTATATTGATTTTAATTTCCTTTTATGTGAACAAATGCACACGCAAAACAAGGTACCATTGATTTATGAGGTTCACCAATCAATATAGAAATAGTAATCATTTGGGATATTCAAAATCACTCATGATTACACTACCCAATTGTATCAACAAATGGATTACAAAAATAAAATTTTATTCATATATGGACGGTATATGTCTTCTAATTGGTTAGGATTATCCCATGTTTTTACAAAGACATGTAATGATTTGGAACAAATAGAAAGTCTTCCACCACATTAAAATTTAATAATATTGTCTCTATTCACATTCATTTTACCAACTAAGACACATAAAAGTCTTTTTTTTCAATTATTCTTCTAGAGAAAGAGAAATAAGATAGTCTATTCCTCTTTTTAATCATCATATCCCCATAAATCCCTCTATCTATGATACAGATGAGTTTTCAATATTATAGATTATCAGTAATTTTCTCAAATCATTGATTACTTATCTACACCATCTCATTGGATTCATTTTCACTTTTTTAAATTTGATAAATATTAATAAATAAAACCAAAATAGAAAAAATATATAATGTATTATGAATATTCATTATTCTATTTTATTGATCATGAATACTTCTCAACATTTTTGGTATCATGGAATTCCAAATATTTTAATTTTAAATTCCATCCAATATATAGTCATTCTCTTCTCATCCACGACATCAAAAAATGACATCATATTCATTAAAAATATTTTATGAATTAAATATCAGTTATTTATTTTTATTTGTTATCAATGTATACATATTAGCATTATGTGAAACTCTTTTTGGAATTTAATTCTTTGATATAATCTTTAATCACAATTCAATTATTCAAATTTTTGATTCATTGATGTACAAATCAACTATCATAATTAGATTTATTTCAATAATATCAATATTTTATATTCTTGAAATATTATATTTCTACATTTTTTATAATAATTAAATTATTATGGTTTTAGAATATATTCTATTTCATAATAATTTCATTTTTCTTGCCCTTTCTAATTTTTTGTAAAACTGAAAAGACATATGTTCAATGTTCAATTTCATTTGGAGATTTCACTTAATTTTATTATTTTAATATATCACCCAATGATGTTTATATAAATTTTTATGTAGACTACAAAATGTCTTAAAATTTCAACAAAAGTCATATGTCTCACAAAAAGAATCTTATAGAAACTCTAGAAAAGTATTATGAATTTTTATTATGCCTTATGAAAAAACTGAAAAGGATTCAAAATATTACTTGAAAATAAATTATAGAAGAAATAAGAAATGTGTTAAGTGAATATCAGTCTTCTTAAGAATAACCATGTTAGTATTTACCTTTATAATTTCATAATAACTCAAATATACTCAACACATCTTTAGTTCTTCGTAGATCATCTAGAAACTTGATTCAATCACCTTCCAACATCCTTACATCCATTACCTATTATAATTGACATTGTATCATGTGATTATAAATATTATTTAATCATTAAAAAATAAAATCCATGGTAAAAAAATATTTACTTCATAATTATTAAAAACATATTCTCGGGAATAATTCCATAATATTTAGAACATCTTCCTTAATATTAAATCACATCATCATTATCATGAATATTCCAAAATATTATTCTGGTCTCAAAATCTCTTGATCTAAACATATCCAATTACATTATTCATTATAGATTTATCTTTTATTTTAGTGAAATTAATTTTTCTTAAGCATTATTTCATAATGATTTGAACTTCATACTTCCTCTATTCTATTCTTCTTCTATTATATTCTCATATTTCTTCCCAAGAAGAATATTTTGGAAGGTTCCATGGATAAAATTGGTTATATATGTGTATTTGCTTGGAATATATACTTTTAAGGATCCCACTCTTCCAATTATATTAGTATTTTTTTTGAAGGTGATGAGTTTGAATCTGATTTAAGGTAAATATCTAAACAAAATGGATCATTCCTTTGTCCGACCCAAATGCATTGGATTTATGTTGGTTATATATATTATATTAAATTTAAAATGTATGGTATATTACTAATATAGTTTCACCATTGGATTATTTTTACATTGGGTTAATAGAGTTACCTTTTATATGGTTTTCATGTGGGTTTTCGGTTAAAACATGTTTTAGAGGATATGAACTATTTAATAAAATATTTTAATGATGATTTTGATTTTAAATGTGTTTTAAAATGTGTTTTTATAGATTATTAAATATTAATCCTTATTTATTGGTAATCAATATTTTTATGAAATGGATGTTTTATTAGGTTATTGATGGTGTTTCCCATGTGGGGAGATTTGATTGTGTTGCGGTTGAGAAACCATGGTTATATGCTTGGAAACCATGTTGGGAATCTCTTTATCATGGATTGTGCATTAAATAGGTCTTGTTTCTAGTTATATTGAGACAACAACCTGAATTAACTATTTATTAAATGATCATATTGGTTTTCAAGTGTTTTGTATTTAATATTTTGTTACCTTTAAATGTAGAGATTTAATCCCATGTTGTGTATGTTTTTATATTTTGAGACATGAAAGCATTATTTCACCATTTTATTTATTTTTATATTTAAATAATGGTTATTACATGTATCTCTTGTTTACATTTTACATTTTTATTATTAATTTCTAATTTAGTATATATATTATCTCCATAAAACGAGTTGGATTTATAAAATTGGTTTCATCCATTTAATTTTCAAAAAATTACTAGTTTAAAAATGAAGTTATTAAGGAACAAATATTGTTTAGAAATAGAAATTATATTTAGTACAATCGTAGTGGTATATTAATGGTATTTTCCTCCAACCTGACATATTCCTTTCGGTGTATACATAATTTATTATGACTAATATAGAAAAAGTGAAAGGATTTTCTAATTATGGTGGTTAATCTTGATGTTCTCATAATATTTCATAGTGTTGGATAGGGGTGATCACGAGACATAGAGAGACTGTTCATGTGGATAATTTTTGGGATCCTTTAGTTTTGGTTAATTATTGGATGTGTATGTATTGACCATTTCAACCTTCATCGTATTTTATATTCCTAAATATAATTATGGATATTTATCACTTCAAATTTATTTTTAACATGGAATGTGTATATATAGTAAATTATGTTGTTAATTATTATTTTGGGGTGATGTTTATTATTTTATATAATTAATAATATGCACATATATCCAATATATAGATGTGTCATTTCAATGTTCCAGGTGGAGTCCTTGTTGTTTCTTACATGATTCCGAAGTTGAAATAATTCTCAAATGTATGTATTTGATATTATGGTTCATATATTAAGACATTTGATATTTGTAAAATGATTCTTGACCTAAAGATAATTTCCTGAGATGAATATTAATTTTAACTAGGTTTGGATTGGTATTATGTTCTTAGAAACAAATCTGAAAAAATTACTAAATATGCAAGATTTCCTTATGTTTTTTGTGTCCCTATCTATATTTATTCATCATTATAGAAAAATATTTATATAATATATTAACTACCTATTAATAAATTGATATATTTATTTAAATATTCACAAATTTAATTGTTTACAAAAACATCCACTGTGGTCAAGTAAAAATTGCCCATAAATTCAGGTACATTAGATTACATGAAAATGAAGTACAATATGAATATTTTTTAGAAACGAATTAATCTGTATCATGGTCCATCTAACCATTATGTCATTTTTTGGTCAAATGACTGACCTAAAAAAAACATACATAAATCTAGTTTATAGTATTTTTTCTCATTTTTTTATTATTCACAATTGGTATGCAATGGTATGTGGTTTCTCTCATACTATACTATGGTTTTTAACTAGATAACTCCCGTTATCATTAGTAAACTTCATCAAAAACAATTCTACAATATTCTTATCTCTTACTAATTTCCATGTTTTTATTTAAAAATTTAAATCAATATTTCTTTAATTTTATCACATTCCTCTTTTGATAGAGATTCTATAAAATAGTAAAATGAACAATATAATTCAATAGGATGTAGTGTATCCATCTCTATTTATTGTTTCAATTAGATTCCAGAAAGTACATCCAAAAATATGAAAACTGTATATTCTAAAACTTCATATATAAATCTAGATTATGAATCTTATAGTTCAAATAAAACCTTGAGAACCTCTTCAGTTTTTACACCACCAAGACTGCTTCTATGATGATGTTTAGTTATCATGTGCTGTTTGGAGAGTTTGTTAAGACATCATATCTAAAAAATAATTTAACCATATCGGTAATTTTCAAAACCATAGAATTTTTTAGAAAACCAAAAATTATTTTATCTCTATAAAATCCATTAAATTTGGATTTTATTCTATAAACCATTCTCATAGAAAACTACTTATACAAAGACCCTTGTTATGGCATAATATTTTCCATTGACCAAAGGGTCTCCAAAATTTATATAGCAACTCCAAAAATATTTTAAAATTTTACAAATTATTATTCTATTAATAAACTATATTTTTTGAAAATTGAACCTATTTTAATCATACTTTTTCATTCTCCATTACTTCATTTACCATAGTTCGAACATTCACTTATTGAATAACAAATGTTCCCATAAAACCAGAAGCTGTCACAATTAAAAAAATAAACATATATGATATTTAGATTTTGTAAATTATTTATCAAATATAAATTTTTATTATATTATATAAAAGGTATAGCTGTTCATTTTTATTATATATTTTATATAAATGATATTTTATATTAAATAAAATATAAATTTAAAATATGAATGATTTCATATAGAAATTAATGTTAATTGGTCTTGTTTATAAATTAATATTGATTATATAAAATTATGTTTAGTTATAATTTATTTATAATTTATTATTATAAAAAAATTATAATTGTACATATCATTTCTAAATATATTAAATGTTAATTTTTTTACTTTATTCCCCACATTAATTAATCCATGATTATTAAGTTTTTATAATGTAAATGATGATATATTGTAGATTAGTTTATTAAACTAATTTTATAAAAGAAATACCATTAACAAAAGGAGTTAACTGAATAGTATGATATAAGAGTTATTTATTTTAAAAAAATACATTTATTTTTAATATTTTATAAAAATGATAATAAATATTGATTATAATTCATAAAAATTAGTTGTTATGACTAATTCTTTCCACCCATTATCAATGTATAAAAAATTAGTTGGTTTCAATAAAATAATTTAATATTACTAACATACGAGAATATATATGGGTTAGGAGTCACCTAATAATAGATAATATTGGTATTTTTTAATTTTTTTATATCTTTTCCAAAAACACTAAAAAAAGTGAATTGTGTTTTGAGTGATTGTCTTTATTTCAAAGAATTTTTGTATAGGGATTACTGTGTTCATGGATGGGTAAGAATGAAAATGGAAGCATAAAATAGATATTACAAACATAAAATAAAAATTAAAAATTGTGGTGGTGGTCTGGAATATAATAAAAATAGTAGAAAAGTAAATGAAGAAGTATACATGATTAATAAATGACATCAATGAATAAATATGGAAAAAGATAGTGAAAAAATATAAGTTTTTTTATTTAATCAATATTTCTTAAAATATATTTACAATTAATAATTTTAAATTTTCATACTAACCATGATTTCAACAAAGTGTTATAAATCCATTCAGAGAAACATGAACCTTGAACTACCAGTCCAAGGACTTTCATTAAGATTTTTTATAACATAAAAATGAGAATTTGATTGAATTAAATTGGGAAAGTAAATTAATTATTGTCATATGAAATTAGTAATGTATGAATCTTTATGGCACTAAGTTCAACTATTTTGTATTTTTCTTACGTGAAACAAAATTCATGATTCTTGTATAAAATGATTCTCTCAAATTTCAATTTCCTGAGAAGGGATACACACTAGAATAAATAAATAAAAATATATCCAATATTACCAAATATGATATAAACAATATAAAAACATAAGAATGGTAATAATATTTAGTAAACCCTTATATGTTTAGAACACATTAATTGATTTTAGTTATGAAAATTTTATATTTAATTATAAATTATATTTGATATTAGAAACACAATGAATAAGTGAAATAAAAATAGAAAATAATCATAAAATTAAAGTAAAATACATTTGAATTTAATTATGGACAACGCTAAAATTTTTATTTTATATTGTGTAATACAACCTGTGAAAGATGAAATGTAAACCAAAAAAATTGGATATTGTAAAACCATTTTTATAGTACCCCAATATTACCTTAAATTTAAAAAATCATATAATATTTAAAATTAGAATATTAAAATAAAATATAAATATTATTTCATCTGAATTCTATAGGTATCTCAATGATTTAGTCCTCATGGATAAATTATCCCCTTACAGTCATATATTAAATTCCCTAAAACTTATTCCACTATATTATAGAAATATTTCTTGATCTAGGATCACCTATTTTAGAAATATGTTGAAACTCTGTATTATTCATACTCAAAGGATGTTATTTTTAAAATTCACAAAAAAAATAAACCTGTAATTTTATTTAACTACCATCCTATTATTTTTAAAACTGGTTGGGTTTGAACCAGATTAGTTTTTTCCCCAATTTTCTTCTAAATCATTGATTCAACATTCATATTCTGTCTAATTAGGTTATAATTTTATCACGAAATAGAACATATAAATATCAACAAACTTAGCCATCATAGCTCCAAAAAAACTACTTATCTTGTTCATTTTGATCAAACTGCCCTTAATATAACATAAATCGAAGTGTACCATTTGAATAAATCAATAACAGAAAATTAAAAGAGCCTCCCAGATTTTACAATATATCTTCTCAAGACTATTTAGATGAATAACATCATTGAATAATATTTTCTCCCTATTTATAACTCTAAAAAGAGTATTAATCCTAAAATGTGTGAACTCATGTTGTGACAAATAGAACTACCACTGAAGAACAAAAAATATTCTACTTAAACAGAAATTTATATTCAATCCCATGGACATTTAGACATAATCTCCCATTGAAACCATCTAATCCTTATTTTAGGCCTTTGGTGAATGCAAACTAGTGAACCCAATTGATCTTTAGTGAGAATAATTTCTTCAATTGAGTGTTTTCAATCTAGTAGGTATATTATAATTCGGTTGATTTTGTATATATACCTCTAGATGTAACTAAACATAAAATATAATTTTTTACAAAAGTTTTCACTGTATCAATAAAATATTTTATTCATTATTGGATCACCATGATCCCTGAGACTCATGTTTCCATATGAGTTCCCCAATATTGAATTTTTGTCAAACTTCCCCCATGCAAATTCATTCTGAATGGAAGGCTCTTCATTTTAATTATATAATTCAATTTAGATCCTAAATATATATGTTTTTCTATTGGGTAAACCCATAGAAAGACCCTATCGAATAAATCATTCCTTTAATGTGGATCAAATCACAATGGGTTTGACTCACAATTCCTCATGGTAGTGAAGGAAAACTTTGTAGCATGGACTATATGTAAATACCCAAACACTAGTATCCTCTATTTTGTGGTTAATTGTTTAAATTGGTGAAATATATGAGTAATCACATCAAAAAAATCGCTGATTTTTATCTTAAAACTAGATACATACATAAATTTCACATTACATCTGAAAACATAAAATCCACTATAGTATTTTCTCTTTGGAGAACATTATTCACTTGAGAATATCCTGACATATCATTCATATAAATATAGTCACATACTAGGAATAAGAAAAATTAGAAAGGAGGGATATCATATGCTTAGTACGGGTAAGTGTAAAATTGAATACAACATCAATACATATGTAATAATCAGTAATTAAATACAAATAACTAAAATTGCATTCAATTTTATCAATAAATTGAGCACAAAAAATAATATGGTAAGTATAAATAATGATCAAATAATTCTATAAAAATAATCAAATTATCTTGATACTTATATATAGATATCATAACAAATCAGAAAATCACATGGAAACCAATAAATATTATCATAATTAAGGGACTCATAATTCCAAACATAATAAAAATATCATCATTGTTTGTTCCAAGATATCTCATGTAAATGGGAAAAACCTTATCCAAATATACAAGCTAGTGTGTCTAAAAATCCCACTAATTTGTTGACGGGTGTTGGGAAAAAATCCCTCAAGGTAACATTGCAATATTTTTGGGTTGATTGTGTTTGTTGAAAAAGAAGGATTTCATGGATATTTGTCGAGTTCCCGAGAAGTTGTTGACAATCAGTGTTGACAAAGAACGATGAAAAAGGAAAGGACGCGCTGGAGGCGGTACAAAAGAGCAGTACAAGTTGGCGCTGTTTCCCAGTGTTTGCCAAATTTTTGGGGTCCAAAATTTGGAGTTTGGTGAGCATCGCAAAAAGTGGATTTCCATGAAGATCATAATTTCATATAGAAAAGGCATATATTTCGCGACGATAGGATTCATGTTTTGGAAATCGCGAAGACTAGAAAAATAGAGGCGGTGATGCTTCGCGATTACGACAAGCTTCACGAACGGCAGAGGCTGAAGCGCATCGCGACGGTGAATGGATTTGCGAGTGAGCTTCATGGCGAAGGAGTGAAGGAATGTTGGGTTTCGCGAGGGAGATTCGCGGAGAAGTCATGAAGGTATGTTGACGGTGATTCTTCGCGACTACGTCAAGCTCCGCGAACGGAAAATTTCCGTGGAGCTTCGTGATTTGGACAGAATTCCGGCAGAAACCCTGGAGCTTCACGATATGAGATGACATGGAGTTGACTTAGTGTGGAAGGGACAAGGGTCTGTGGAATCGCCTATAAATAGATGCCAACCCCTTCGAGCGAAGTAGAGAGAATTTTCAGAGAAAATCCATTGCTCTCGGTTCCCAGAGGTGGTTCGCGAAGGCAGTGTGCTTCGCGAAAGGGGAGCTTCGCGGCAGCTATTCTAGCTCCACGAAAGGCGTGTGCCCCGCGTTGGCTCGTTGAGAATCATGGAGAGGTAGGAGCTCCGCGATGGACTAAGCATTGGGACGTTCTGTGCATTGCGAGAGTTCTTCGCGAGAGTGCTTCGTGAGAGAGCTTCGCGAAAAGGAAAGACCTTCACGAAGGCTTGTTTGAGCTTCGCGAAATTGGGAGCTTCGCGAAGTCGGGTGCTTTGCGAAGGTGTTTCCAAAAGGAATTTCCCAGTGTTCAGAGGCCAAGTGGTATTCATCAATGGATGAAAGTTGGACTTTAATAGAGCATCTATCTACAGTTAAGGATGCATTACTTCATGAAAATAAAGAGACCTACCGGTCTATAAACTGTGAGTTATTCCCTTCTGGATCAGTGAGCTTAGGAAGAGGAAGTAGGTGATCCTCTCCACCAGTAGTGAGCCATAGAGAGAGAAACAGGGAGTGACCATTGGGAAAGCAGTGAGCTGACCCTAAACATTGTAAAGGCAGTGAGCCTAGGCATATAAGTGATCTAGCCCGAACATTGTAATCCACAGCTAGTAGAGTTTAGTGGAATTGGTATGACCGGCTACTTGTCAGCGTATGCTCCTTGGAAATAGCCCTTTGTGGTGAACCAAGTAAAATTTGGGTGTCCTGTTCATGCTTTACTTTCTGTCTACTTTGTGCAACAGGAAAGAGAGAGAAGAGTGTTTTTCTTAACAGCGAATCAAGATCATAACGGGCTTCAATTTTAAATTAGTCATAACCTGATTCACCCCCCCTCTCAGGGTATTCAGCCTTGTAGACCCAAAAATTAGTATCAGAGGGAAGGTTGACAGTTTTTCTTCTTTCAAATGGAGGCCTCTAATCATAGAGGGATTCCGATCTTCGACGGATGTAATTTTCAGATATGGAAGAATCGAATGAAACACTATTTCTAATCATATGTAATGGATGTGTTTGCAGCAGCTATTCATGGTATCACAGCTGATATTACTAGTGGTGCATTATCAGAAGTAGAGCATAATCATTTGGATGCTGATTCCAAAGCAATCAATGCCTTAGGGGGAGCCCATTCCAATCCCATATATACAAAGGTGATTTCATGCAAAACTTCACATTACATGTGGGAAAAGCTCTTGAATATTTATGAAGGGGATACAAAAGTCAGAGAGGCAAAGCTACAAGTGTTGTGGAACAAGTATGATGATCTGAGAATGAACCCGAATGAGTCTGTTGATGCAATATTTGATAGGGTAAATGCTGTGGTAGAAGACATGCAGGGTCTTGGTGAGATTATCGAAGACATTAAAATCGTAAAGTGCATCTTGAGAAATTTTCCACCTCGGTTCAATCCGAAAGTTTCTGTTTTGGAAGATAAAGATCCGAAAGAGATGACATTGGATAACCTACACAACACTCTTGTTACATATGAAATGAGAAATGATGACAACGATGCTATGGAAAAGGGGAAATCCAAAGGGGTGGCATTTAATTCCATGAAGATGCTCACTATTGAAGATTCTCAAGAGGAAGAAGAGTCATATGAGGTGATGTCATTCCTTTCTTCAAATCTGCAAAGAGGAAAAGGAAAGTTTAATGGGAAACTTACACTAGAATGCTTCCGATGTGGAAAGATTGGTCATCTTGCTGCAAGATGCCCCAAAAAGTTTCAAGAAGAAACCGATGAAGATGAAGTTGAGATTCCCATGAAAAAATCTCCATCCTATGTGAAAGGGAAGAAGCAGTTCAAGAGAAATTTATTTAAGAAGAAGAATCTACTATCATAAGAAATAGACAGTTTAGCTGAGTCTGAGGGTGAAGAAGTTGAAGAGATAGAAAACTCCAAAGATCGTGGACAAAATGTGATGGTGGCTGTTGCCAGTAGTGCTCTAGAAAAGAATGAAACCGAAACTGATGAAGAAGAAGAAGAAATTTAAGGGAGAGTTGACATGGAAGATGAATTAGAAGAAGCTCTTGAAGAGATATATGTTTGTCGAGAAAAAACAAAGAAATCCAACAAGATAGTATGTGATGCCAAACTCTACATGCAACAACAAAAAGAATAGAAGTTTGAGCTTGAGAAAGAAATTGAAAATCTTAAGCCTTCCAGGCCAGAGCACACAGAAAAGGTTGATGAGCATAAGATCAATATTGAAGAGCAGAAAAGGGAGATCGATTGCTTGAGTCGAAAAGTGAAAGATCATGTCAAGTGTATTGAAGAGCTTGAAGAGGAAGTTGTCGGTATGTGGAGAAAAGTTAAAGACCAGAAAAACCCTTTGAATCCCAACACATTCTTGGGAAATCAGGTTGTTACGAAGACTGAAAAGAAGAAAGAAGAGCCTAGTACTTCAGTTGGAAAGAAGAAGCAATTGAACTCAGAAGTTAAGGTTGTGTCATGGCTTAATCTGAAATAAAAATCTTTGGCAGTTGAAGTTAGACCGCAAGCACCTGTCCCGAGATTGAAAGTGGATTTGAGCACAAAGCAGAATGAGAATACTTAGAGATCTCAAGGGGAAACTCGTAGTGCTGAAGTAACATGAAGGAGTGTACCTTATATCAGGTGTTATAGTTGTGGAAAGATGCGACATTCACAGTATGTGTGTTCCATAGCCAAAAGATATCGAAGGGAACAAGAACAGAGATGGCAGCCAAATAGAGAATGGTTTTCCAGAACATATTTTGAAGGAAACTATTTTTGATGCGGAGGATTTGGACACATGGCTAGGTACTGCACTCCGACCATTCAGAAAAATGTGCCAAAGCAGAATCAAAATGTTCGCAAGAAGCAGATCAGTAAACTGACAAGTGAGTAAAAAGTTCAGAACAGATTTGCAGTTTTGCAAGATGAAGTTGGTCCATCATACTCTGAGAATGAACAGAAGCCTCAATCCATGACAAGTATGAAAGAAAAAGTATGGACCAAGAAGAAGAAAATTTAGAAGGCCGTAGTTACTGAAATTGCCCTTAAAGCATCAGATCTTCTGGTGTTTGGATCCTTGACAGTGGTTGCACATCCCACATGACGAGTAATAAGGATATGGTTACAGGCATAAAATATGACAAAGAAGGAGTTGTATAATTTGGAAATGATGAAGGCCTGAAGATTGTTGGCTCAGGAAAAGCCGAGTTTGGGAGAAAAGAAATGAGACATGCTGATGTCTTGGTGGTAGAGGGTCTCAGCCATAATTTTCTTAGCGTCAGTCAACTATGCAACTCTGGGCACTCTATCCTATTTACCAAGAAGATGGGTATTGTTAAAGGAAAATATGGAATTGTCATTCTTCTGGTAAAATGAACAAAGGGGAATCTTTACCTGGTAGGCGGGAAAGAAGATTCATGCCTTTTATCCAGAGAAGAAGAAAATCAACTGTGGAATAAGCGACTTGGTCAACTATGTCAACCATCTATGGAAGATCTGGTAAAGTGTGATGCTTCTAGAGACCTTCCCAAACTATCACGTGATCGCACTTCTACGTGTGATTCTTTTTCGCAAGGGAAGATCATCAGGAAGAAATACAGGCCAAAGGAACAAAAAGCAACTTGAGTGCTCGAATTGGTGCATGTTGAAGTATGTGGACCTATTTCACCACGAGCTATAGATGGGAAAAGGTGTTATGTTCTTTTCATTGATCACTATAGCAGAATGGCCTGGGTATTCATCATTACCCATAAGACAGAGGTGTTCAGTTGCATAAAGTAGTACATGAGGGAATCAGAAAAGTTGATTGGGCAGAAAATTTTAAAGTTTCGTACTGATAACAGTACGGAATGTACAAATAGTAAGGTTGAAAACTATCTCGAGAAACATGGGATAAGGCATCAAGTTTCATTAGTAAGAACTCCCCAATAGAA
The DNA here is from genome assembly GCA_963277665.1 of Viscum album. Lineage (NCBI taxonomy): Eukaryota > Viridiplantae > Streptophyta > Magnoliopsida > Santalales > Viscaceae > Viscum > Viscum album. The sequence goes on along the minus strand of OY728140.1, from coordinate 51,831,586 downwards.
TGGAGTGGTTGAAAGGAGAAATCGGATCATCAACAACATGGATAGAACAATGCTTATCGATAAGGACCTACCAGAGAAATTTTGGAAGGAAGTAGTTTTGACATCGTTCTATGTCTCAAACAGGTCCCTGTTATGTTCGAAGCAAGGGAAGACTCCATATGAACTGTGGTACGGAAAGAAGCCAATGTTGAAATACTTTCGAATCTTTGGATGTAAGTGTTTCATTCTCAATAAAGAACATCATAGGAAGTTTGAGGCACGAGGAGATGAAGGTATATTCATTGGCTATTCAGGGAAAAGCAAAGCATATAAATGCTTCAAAAAGAGGCTGGGAAAAATTGTTGAGAGCAATGATGTCACTATAGTCGAAAATGAACAGACTGCTCAACGACCCAGTGAACAGTTTCTGGATGAAAGTGATGATGAGGTAAGCAACACAGGGGGAGTAAAAGTGGCAGAGGCTAACTCAGAAGAAGATACTGATGATGAACAAGAAAGTGCCAAGTCTGTATCTGCAAGGAAGCCAAAGAGTCGAGCTGAAATTGATAGGAAAATATCATTGGTGATCAGACATCACCAGTTCAGACTCGAAGAAGGAAGTTATTACAGCAGACATCGTTTTTATCTCAGGTGGAGCCGAAATGTTTTTCCGATGCAGCTGAAGGTGAAAATTGGGTTCAGGCTATGAACGAAGAACTTAATCAGATTGAGAAGAACCAGACATGGGAGATTGTTTTGAGGCTAGCAGACAAGAATTTCATCGGGACTAAATGGGTCTATCACAACAAGATGAATGAAGACGGCACAGTGATTCGAAACAAACCATGACTAGTGTGCAAGGGGTACTCCCATATCGAGGGAATAGATGTCGATGAGACATTTGCACCGGTTGCATGGGTGGAGACCATCAGATTATTTTTGGCCATAGCAATGCAACAAAAGTTCAATGTGTTCCAGATGGATGTCAAATCAGCATTCTTGAATGGGTTTTTGGAAGAGGAGGTGTACATTGAGTAGCCAGATGTTTTTCTCATTCATGAGGATGAGAACAAAGTTTGAGGCTGAAGAAGTAATTGTATGGGCTGAAACAAGAACCAAGGGCATGGTACTCAATGCTTGATCAGTACCTGAAGAAGCTTGGTTTCCAGCGTGGAGGAGTTGATTAAAACCTCTATTTCAGAAATGAAAGTAATCAAAGGATGATGGTATTGGTTTATGTTGATGACATAATATTTGGCGGGTCAGATGAAGCTCAGTGCAGACAGTTTTCTGAATTCATGAAAAATGAGTTTGAAATGTCAATGATTGGAGAGCTAACGTTTTTTCTTGGTCTAAAGGTGACACAAGGAAGGAATGGAACATTCATTTGATAATCTAAATATGCGAAGGAGGTCCTGAGATGGTTTGGAATGGAAAATTCCAAGGAGATGAAGACTTCGGTTGCTACCCAGATAAAATTATCAAAAGATGAGGATGGCAAGGCAGTTAATATCACAGAATACAGGAAAATCATTGGAATTCTATTGTACATGACCACAACAAGGCCTGATATTGTTTTCGCCACATGCCAATCATCTAGATATCAGAGAAATCCCAAGGAAAGCCACATGCATGCAGTGAAAAGAATACTTCGGTATATCCAAGGTACAGTGGATTTCGGCTTGACATATACTGATAAATCTCAGATAGAGTTATTGGGATATACTGATGCAGACAGGGCCAGTTCAGCGGATGATAGGAAATCAATGTCAGGTGGTGCTTTCTATCTTGTTGGATTGTGTATTTCTTGGCTAAGCAAGAAGCAAGATTTCATTTCATTGAGCACCGCAGAAGCTGAGTATATTGCGGCCACTCAAGCATGCACACAGTTATTGTGGATGAAGAAGCATCTTGAAGACATGGGAGTTGAAGTGAAGTCTCCGATCGGAATCCTGTGTGACAACTCAAGTGCTATAAATCTTATCAAAAATCCCATACATCACTCAAGGAAAAAGCACATTGAGATAAAGTATCATTTTATCAAGGAGAAAGTTGTGCAGGGAATCGTGAAGTTGGAGTATGTGCCTACAACACTACAGGTTGCAGAGATTCTGACAAAGGCCTTACCCAAGGAAGCAATTGAAAGACATCGACTGGATCTAGGGGTTCAGTCGATTCCCTACACATGACATAGTGTGGATGTGGGACCCCTCCTCTCTCCGAGGTATGGTGTGTTTTTCCCTAATGTGCTGATGTGTTCTCTACTCTGTTACAGACTGCAAAGGAGTGACCTCTGGGTCCGTTGACAAAGGGGGAGAAAATAGTTTTTGTTAAAGGGAGAAAATAGTGATTGGGAGAATACGGGGAGAAGCTGACAGGTGGCATAGCCAGATAGGGGGAGCAATGAGAAAGGGGGAGATTTTTGAATCTGAAGATTCTAGAAGTGATCGATCAAAGCATAGATATCACGACAGGTGAGGGTTGTGATAAAAGCAGAATAATGGTGTTGGAATGGTGAGAGAAGGTTTCCAGCTATCACCAATTCGGAACAGTGTGGTTCCACAATTGGTATCAATTTAAGAATTGGTATCATGTTGGAATCGACAATTGGTGTTTGACATGAAGTGGTCCAGTGATGAACTTTTCATACTACTCTTGTTTCTCACGTCGAGCATTGCTCATGTGGGCTTAGAGTACGTGTTAAGTGCATCCTTGAATGCTATCAGAATCGCAAGAGGCGAATGGTGGTAGTGACTTGAAGAAGACTCAGTGAGGTATCAAAGTGCAAGCAAATCATTCTGAGCTGAGTTGTGAGGATTTTTTAACAAACCCAAAGGGGAAGATTGTTGGGAAAAAATCCCTCAAGGTAACATTGCAGTATTTTTGGTTTGATTGTGTTTGTTGACAAATAAAGATTTCATGGATATTTGTCGAGTTCCCGAGAAGTTGTTGACAATCAGTGTTGACAAAGAACGATGACAAATGAAAGGACGATCTGGAGGCGGTACAAAAGAGCAGTACAAGGTGGCGCCGTTTCCCAGTGTTTGCCGAATTTTTGGGGTCCAAAATTTGGAGTTTGGTGAGCATCGCAAAAAGTGGTTTTCCATGAAGATCATAATTTCATATAGCAAAGGCATATATTTCGCAACGATAGGATTAATGGTTTGGAAATCGCGAAGACTAGAAGAATGGAGGCGGTGATGCTTCGTGATTACGACAAGCTTCACGAACGGCAGAGGCTGAAGCGCATCGCGACGGTGAAGGTCTTTTCGAGTGAGCTTCGTGGTGAAGGAGTGATGGAATGTTGGGCTTCGCGAGGGAGCTTCGCGGAGAAGTCACGAAGGTATGTTGATGGTGATTATTCGCCACTACGTCAAGCTCCGCGAACGGCAAATTTCCGTGGAGCTTCGTGATTTGGACAGAATTCCGGTAGAAACCTTGGAGCTTCATGATATGAGATGACATGGCGTTGACTTAGTGTGGAAGGGACAAGGGTCTGTGGAATCGCCTATAAATAGAGGCCAACCCCTTCGAGCGAAGTAGAGAGAATTCTCAGAGAAAATCCATTGCTCTCGGTTCGCAGAGGTGGTTCGCGAAGTCAGTGTGCTTCGCGAAAGGGGAGCTTCGTGGCAGCTATTCTAGCTCCACGAAATGCGTGTGCCCCGCGTTGGCTCGTTGAGCTTCGCGAATAGGTAGGATCTCCGTGATGGCCTATGCATTGCGATGGTCTGTGCATTGCGAGAGTGCTTCACGAGAGTGCTTCGCGAGAGAGCTTCGCGAAAAGGCAAGAGCTTCACGAAGGCTTGTTTGAGCTTCGTGAAATTGGGATCTTCGCGAAGTTGGGTGCTTTGCGAAGGTGTTTCCAAAAGGAATTTCCCAGTGTTCAGAGGAAAAGTGGTATTCATAATTGGATGAAATTTGGACTTTAACAGAGCATCTATCTACAGTTAAGGATGCATTACTTCATGAAAATAAAGAGACCTACCGGTCTATAAACTGTGACTGATTCCCTTCTAGATCAGTGAGCTTAGGAAGAGGAAGTAGGTGATCCTCTCCACTGGCAGTGATCCATAGAGAGAGAAACAGGGAGTGACCCTTGGGAAAGTAGTGAGCTGACCCTAAACTTTGTAAAGGAAGTGAGCAAGGGCATAGAAGTGGTCTAGCCCGAAAATTGTAATCCACAGCTAGTAGAGTATAGTGGAATTGGTACGACCGGCTACTTGTCAGCGTATGCTCCTTAGACGTAGCCCTTTGTGGTGAACCAAGTAAAATTGGGGTGTCTTGTGCAAGCTTTACTTTCTGTCTACTTTGTGCAACAGGAAAGAGAGAGAAGAGTGTTTTTCTTAACAGCGAATCAAGATCATAACGGGCTTCAATTTTAAATTAGTCATACCCTGATTCACCCCCCCTCTCAGGGTATTCAGCTTTGTGGACCCAACAACGGGATATATTGAGCCCTGCCCATCACGTACTAAGTCCAATGAATTCCTCTTTGGAAATGGGAGAAACATAATGAATGTAATTTTTTTATTTCAAATGTACATATAAAATGTATATTCATTCCCCAATCATGAAATAGAAGAAAATATAATCATTCTTATTGGAAGACTAGAATATAAATTATAATATATTTAGAAGTAACGATTATCATAAACCATCCAATTTTAGAATAATTATAGAATATTATATCATATCCCATTTGGGTCATAAATGAAATATGGTTTTTATGTTGATGGAAAAGAATTCAACTAATATGTCATTAAAACATTATGGTGGAAAATAAATAATTCATTAAGAAAAAATCACATTTCAAAATTACTAATTTTAAGAATGTTTGGGGAAAGAATTTCACTTAATAAAAACATTATATAATTTAGTAGAATCAACAAATAATTTAGTGGTCGATATAGAGGAAAAAACAATTCCCTCAATGTACGTTAAAAGAATGATTTCATCCGTATTTTTTTGTTAAAATTCCAAAATTCCTTGTTCACAAAATGATGTGAACATTCACATCAAACCATGTTTTTTAGAAATTAAATAATGTTTAAACAATATTTTAATTTTTTTATAATTGTAAAAACAAGGTTGATTTTTTTATAAATCATGGACTTGTAAGGGAAATATTTTTCTATCTATGATAAATAATGTTATTTTTTTCTTAAAAACATAATTTTTCACTCATGAGAATATATCATGTTTGAAATGAATGATAATATTAAAAATTAAAATAATAACAATATGATAATAAAATATATTTCAATTAACATTGGAATATCAAATAATACCCTCAGTAATGACGTAATCAAAAACAATCCTAAATAATTATGTGATTGTGAAAAAACTGCTTACCTCATCTCTGATTTAATTAATATATGTTCAAACCTAATTTATAATAAATATATATATAATATAATTCTATTAAATACTATTATAATTTATATAATACCATATATTATATACTTATAACTTTTCATCACCTATTTATTCACAGTTATTTGTTCGAATTGTTGTTTCGGGTAATAATTACTTAATTTGTAATGTTTGTTTTGGTTCGTTAGATTATTTCCTTTAAATTTATAATGGATAAATAACCTCAACAATTTTAAACATGAAATTAATTTCATATATATTCATTATATATATATAATATTCAATAAGTTTTAATGGTTGAAAATTGAGTTACAATTTTCTTGGAGATAGTGGGTCGTATGTATACATGAACAATAAGTTCACTTTTTGTAATTAATGGAAGAAATATAGTTAAAAAATAAATCACCCTTAAATAGTAATTATTATATCATAAAAACCATATATATTTTTCAAACCGAATATTACTACCATCTATTTCCAAATAAAATGAAACATGGTGCACATCACTTTATAAAGGCAGTAGTCCACAAGTATGCATGAGCGATGTTGTCTTTTTTCCAACAGATTAGAAGGTAAGAATATAGTTATCATATTAAAATTAAATAAGTATATTTATATAATAAATATATTATATATAAATTAAAACCATCATTATATGCAGTTTTGAGAGGTGGTGATTGAAAACAAATTACATCAGTTCATGTGGTTGGTGTCCACCATACACACCATCGACAGATTCATTTCCTATTTGATGTAAGAGAAAAAAATTCGGTTCTGTGACTAATAAAAAAAATATAATTATATATGAGATATCATTTTAAAATTTTTATTATATTTGGATATAATATTTTGGGGTATAGGAAGAAATGAAATGAAAATTCATGTTTATGAACTACACCACTTATTCGAAGAACAACTTCCAGTTTATTCATAAATCTATCCATGGTTTGTTTTATGATCTAACAAATTACCTAGGTACTAATTAGGGATGTAATAAAGGGATTATGGATACTATTGGATAATCCTAATTTCACATTATCAATGTATAAGAGGTTAGAGGATGTTCCCTATTATAAGTGGGGTTGATGACACAATTGGAATAACTGATAAGAAAAAGATTTACCCACATTTCAGACATGCCAAAAGGATCAAAAAAGGATAATTATTGAAAAATATATGATATAAGGTAAATATATATCCATTAAATATAAATTATAAATATTGTTGGGGCATTTTAATACTAATCGTTTCAGATTACCGTCCCCCCCCACTATAAACATATTTTATCCTTAAACATGATAATTATTATTTTATAGTTTTTACTATTCATTATGAAAAAAATACTTTAAGGATATTAAAAAATATTGATAAATTTTATTAAAATATTGTATAAATTATTTATAATTTAAATTATTTATATAGTATAATTTAATTTAAAATTAAACCCGTAAGCAAGTCGTAAAGAATTGTTTTCCATTGGAAATGTTTGGTTAATTCAAAAATAATTTAAAATAAAAAATCAGCATTAAATTAACTATAATGACCTGTATTAGATTTATTATAATATATTTAAATTAATTCTTATTTTATATCAATTTTAAATAAAATTAACAAAAAATTAAATGAATAAAATGAAAATGAATATTTCATAACAAAATCAATATTTTATCTATTCTTCCCCAATATAATGTTTCTAAAAATTACAAAAAAAAAATTTAACTCTAAAATAACAATTAAATGATTATTTAAAAAACTAAATTTAATTTTTTTCAATTAGATTTTTCAATCAGTGATAAAAATAATTTTTAAATAAGTATAAAAATGCAACGAAACACATTTTTAGACAAATGTAGATCCTAAACAGAATATTGGGCTTATTATTATCCATTTCTAAGAAATAATGTTGTATAAATAATTGAAAATAAAATTTAATATAATATATATATCATTAAAATAATTAAATAATATTAATTAAGTTAATTTATTAATCTAGAAAAACATTATACAAATAAAAACTATTTTTCATAAAAACATTTCTTTTAGTTTGAATTGAATTTTATTTTTATTTATTATCAACTAATAATCACTAATTCAATTCTTTACATGTGTAAACCATAAAAATTTCATTATTTATTTATTCTAATTCATTACCACATATTTAGAAGCTAAGTTATAATTGTCACATTTAAAAAATATAATTTCTTTTTACACTCGGTGTTGCATGTTGTATAAGCTATAAAAAATGATCAAATTTCAAAAATTAGTGGGGTTAATTTCTCCAAAAATTCAATAAATTACTTCCTCTCAATTTAAAATTTCGCTATGAAATCAGGGTTTCCCATATAAGAAAACATCTTTCGAAATCCTAAATCATACAATGTGATAATAAAATATCCTCTAGATGAGATAAAAGGTAAAGTGTGAAGGCCATCTATAATGACACATAAAAATATTTCCAAATATGAGTACATTAATTATAAGTTATATTATGTAAAAATATGAGAAATATAATTCATAAGAACTATTATTGAGTGACATAGAACATAGTTAGGTTATGTTTAAAATCCAATAATACAAAAAAATTATTGTTGAAAAGGAATTTAATTCATAATAATTGAATGTAAATATATAATATTTTTTTAAAGATCCTCGACAAATGTTGTGGGATAATTTATTATCTTGATTAAGAACAATTTAAAATATAATTACTTAATATATTTTTATTTAATGGTAACAATATATTCAAATTTTTTCTTCATTTAATTTCCTCTTTATCTCATACAATAATAAATTAATATCCATGATGTATTTCTTCTGTGAGTACCATGTTATTACTCACTATAGTACCTCCATGGATGGATTTAATCTCTACCAGTCAGCCTATATGTATTTTAATTTTGTCATTCTCTCTTGATCTGTCCTCCGATCTTCTTCATGTGTCTAGTGGAAACGTTACGTTATATCATGAAAACTCTCTCTCATCCAAATTTATTCCTTGTTGGGGGGTTTTAAGAGATGGGGTTGTATATTCATAGGTAGTGGGATCTCTGATCTTTTTTATTAATGTACCTTATTTTCCTCTCATCATTATGGTTGGAAACTGTGGGAGCTTCAATTGAGTGTAGCTCAAGACCATGTTGGAGGATGTTATTCAAGGATCTGTGTGAGTGGAGAAAGAGTGCACAGGGGGGGGGGTTCCAGATCATTCTATGCATGCAAAGGGAGGCTGTTCCACCTCTAATATGATGAAAAAAATCCACTATATGGAACATGCTATTTCCTTCACATCAACTCAGGTTCTCCCAATCTACTTTAGTGCCTTGATATTGGATTTGGAGGATCTATCTTTGGAACAATTAGATATATCTTTAACAGTGAGTGGAATTTGTACTTGAGATAGGCTATGTATATTTATAATTAACCTTCATTTATATATTAGGGCTCGTTGATGCCTGGGGCCAGAACCAGTTGATCCCGATTTCAATGATTTCACCAATAATATTGAATTATTAGGGCCTCGGGGCTTGAGATAAAATAGACATTCTAGTTTCAAAAATTCATCATACATTGGCCTCTTTACTTTAAGTATTATAGCACATATAATGCTCCTCCAAAATTTAAATCTTTTTCATAATGCTCAGACATATATGTTTTATACATAAAGAATCCATCAACCAATATATAGGTTTTTTTGGGGGGAAATGATATCGTAGTGGATCGACTAAATGCTTTTTGACAACAAATTTTTTTAAAAAGCAGCAATGACAACCAAAGAGTGAATCTTGTCTTTTTTCTATTCTAAATGGGAATCTAGAGATATGAAATTTCTGTTATAGGACCAAAATAGCATTGGTCCAGGGACTTAATCCTTGTTCATGGGGGGGAACTAAATGTCATTCTTGACACATATAAGAATAAGGGAGGTGTGGTACTTCTAAGAAGGGATCCCCATAATTTCCTAACCTTATCTTCTTACAATGTGTTAATAGGATATGGATTTTCTAGAAATAATTTTAAATGGTGTCATAATCAAATTGGATTTCAGCGCACTATGTGAAAATTAGATTATTTATTTATTGACCTTTGTTCCATTTCACTGTACCTGAACATAATAGTATAACACCAGGTGAGAGCCTTGTTAGATCATTCCCCACTCAAGATTCAGATAGAACAAGATCTAATGAAAAACAAGTGGTTTTATTATTCCTCGAAATGGTTAGAGGATTTTAGTTATCACTTTATTGTCTCCTCATCCTGGTAGAATCTCATATAGGAAGATAGCTGGATATGGGTGTACAAAATGCGATAGAAACTAAAAGATGACTTACAACTCTGGTTTGACAAAATTTATGACCAATCATTGAACCTGGAGGGCCTAATGGAAAATGTAGAACAAAATGATAGGAGGTTCGAAGTCAACTTGGATGAAAATTTCTTTTGTTATCTGAAAAAAATAGTTAGTAGAATATCACCTGATGAAAGACAGGTGTATTCGTGAGAGATCCATTGAAACAAGGATGAGGGAGAAATATAATAATACAACATTCCTTAAAGAGGTCATCAAGGAAAGGTGGTGAGAAATCATTTTAAATAATATTCTAGATGGAGGATTTTACACGTAGGATATTGAGGTGGTGGTAGGTATTCCTTATGATCTTTTCAAAATTCTTCATGTTGATCTGAACCCCTCTATGCAAGGAGGCTTCCCAAATGATCAAACCTATTTATTTGTCTTCTTACCAAGGGTAGTGTCCAATGAGTACAATAGTAATTTTTTAAATCATGCCATATGAGGCCGAAATCTGGGAGGCATTGTGGGATCTTAATGCAAATAGTTCTCTAGGTCCCGATGGATCCCTAGTATCCTTATACATACCCTTATGGGATCTTTTATATGGGGAGATGGTGGCTGATATCTATGATTTTTTGGAGGGTGGATACATATCTCTTATTTCATTTTCTTCCACCTTGATTCTCTTTCCAGATGTGAAATAAGCTTCTACAGTCAGTCGTTTTAGACCATTCAGCATGTGTAACATCCCTTATAAGTTTCTTGCAAACACAATCAACAAAAGGATTTATTTTTATATCCCACAATGGGTCTTAGAAAACCAGTAAGTATTTATCAATGGAAGATCATGTAGTACACTATTTCCATGGTTCATTATATGTTTAGAGATATTAACATTATATCTCCCATCTACAATGTTGTGATTGAGGTTTACATGCAAATGTCTTAAGACAAGATGGGGTGGAGGTTTATCATAAGAGTGCTAATGAGCAGGGGTTTTATGGACGAGCGGTTGACTTTTGTTTTTGGGACTTCACACTTCCACTTGGATTTCCATTCCTTCAGGGTGAAGAAGTGTGGGTTTTTTAAGACCAACCATGGGATGCGGTAGGGAGACCCCCTCTCCCATAGCATTTTCATCTTGGCCCAAGAGACTCATAGAAGATATCTGGAGCGTAAAATATTTAGTAGAAACCATAATCCTTACTGTGGTAGAGATGTAACTAGGGATATATCACATTCTATTTTCATGATGACATGATATTTTTCATAAATGGAAACTAAAAATTTTTTAGTCAATTCAGAATGATCATAAAGACTTATTGTATGTAGAGTGGTCAATCCATAAACTAGGAAAATATTAATGTCTTTATTTACAAATGGGTCTTGGAAATCACAGAGAAAATGATTGAGGATACCCCTTAAAGTGAAAAATAAATAATTTCTTATGGATTAACTTGGAAAACTAGTTTCACTAGGAAGGATTTTTTCCCTTCATTTTTAGGTCTTGTTGATAAAAGTACTTCCCTTTTTACAAATTGGAAGAAATAATTTTTTCTTTTGGGGGCCAACTCACACTTATAAATTGTATGTTTTCCTCAATTTCCATACATGTTATGTTAGTGCACAATGATACTATGGTAGTTTTAAACAATGAAAAATTAACAAAATCTTTCATTTAGTATTCTCATTATGAGGAGAAAATTCACTAGGCTGCATGGGAAAAGTTGGCCAAGGGGATCAGTGAAGGTGGTATCAATCTCCAGAGTGTTAGGGAGGATATCAATATCATGCAAGTGAGGCTTACATGGGACATATTGGAATAAATTCATTATGGGATAGATTTAACTCTAAATGATAATAAAAAAATGGGAATATTATGGGCAACCAATTCTCATATTTGGATATCAATTTCTCAGCATGTTCCTGTTCATCCTAACCATTCCAAATTTATTTTGGGGTGTGGGAATTTTATTTTCTTATTCAACAATTAGACTGTGTCCTTGAATGGTTTCTCTAGTTCCCTAACTCCTTATATCACTTTTCCTCAGCTATAATGTTCCAAACCATTATTCAAGACACCCTCAACTGAAATCAATATATGTTTTTTAAAGAATCATCATGAATGATGACCTAGAAATGCTCATTTTCACTAGATTGTCTTTAAGATTGTTCTCAAAAAATGATATTGTGCATTGCCTCATGTGAAAGGAGTATAGAGTTGGTGGAATGAATCCTTTTGGTGTAGTGACATTCCAATGAAATATATTTTCTTTGTATGCAGTATCTGAAACTAAGCTATACCGATAGATGATCAGGTGAGGATGAAAAGAATTGTGATGGATTCTCAGTGTATATGTTATTGTAATTACAAGTAGGGAACCCTCGAGAATATCTTTTTCCATGTTGATTTGGTGTATGAAATTTGGAATGATTTAATGGTATATTTAGTATAGGATCATGGTACACCAATCTTTCTTCTATTACCCTGACCTGATATTCATGTACTGAGAAAAATGCTTCTGAATGAAATGTGAGGGTTATCCTTCTTGCGGTTTGTTGTTGCAGCATTTGGAGTGAGTGGAATCTAATCTTTCATCAAGGTATGTCATGATCATCTTTTGTAATGGTTTCATGAACATGATACATCATTTATGATCTTTTCCCTCTGGTCGTATGAGGGTAGGCTTCTTCTTCGCTGAGACCGATCAAGGATTTTAATTCAACTTCCACTTTCCAAAATAGTCAAGGGAGTTGGGTGTGATGGAACACACCGACCAATAGTTTCAATATCAATGTAGATGGTCCATACTGGGAGTGACCCATATGAGGAGGAGGGTTCATTTAGGATCCTCATGTGGCAGTGTTCCTAGCATTTAGGGATGGATTTGGGGAGGGGGATTTCATCATAGAAGTGTCTTATTTGATGCTGAAGGGAATTGAAATTTGTAATACTCACAACATTATGCTAGAGTCGATTGTAACATGCTCATCAACCATTTGAAGCTCATTTCAATGGAAACTCTAAATATCATGGTCTACTATATATATCATCCCCAAATGGAAAAGGATTCTAGATTCACAGGTGGATATCTATAAAACGAGAAGTGAATGGAACAATGATGTAAATTTCATAGCCTTTAAAGCAGATGATAGAGATCACAATGTCTTATTTTCCAGGTTGGATTATCTTCCTCATTCTTGTTATAACTTTTATAGAGTGGATGCACTCGTCCATAATATGTTTAGACCACCATAATATATTTCAAACCGAGGAATTCCATTTTTTGAGATATAAATGTTAACATTGGATGAATATTTCATTTTAAGGTCACTACTAAAATCTCATTAAATTCTTTAATGTCATTTATATATTTTTACCAAATAATTATTTTCAAATCCGTAACAGGAACATATTATGTTTTATATTCCCTTTATTCATTTATTATGTAAAACATAACGTCGCCACTAGAAACATGTTTCCGCCGAAATGGCCAGAAGGCCTTTCTTTTTTTTATCGATAATCCCCCTTTTAAGGATTTAAGGGGAAACCGTACATGACCCGTATGACCAAGGCACAAGGCTCGAAAAACTCGTAATACATGACCCGAAGTCCCAGAGGCATACCATGCCCAATACATGACCCGTAGGCCTAGACCACTTGAACTTCCCCTCCCCATCTTTCTGCATTATTGATCACCTAGCTCCCCACCTTTCATTGTTGATCATCTAGCATTGCCCTGTACAAAGCTGCACGGTGCCTGGTCCCGATGGCAGCTGCCATACCCTATCATTCTTCCAATTCGGTTAGCTCTGCATCTGGTGGCTGCTACTCTTCCTGCTCTGATCCTCTTCTGGGGAATGTTCTGTGTTGACTGGGATACTGCATGGTCTATGTGACCTGAAGGCCCAGTGGCCCGAAGGCCTTTGATGACCCGTAGGGCCTGGAGACCCGTAGGCACGAACCGGTGGCCTGAAGGCCCAAATCAAGTGAATAGTTCTGGCTGTTATAGTACCGAACAATAACTACTACAGTGACTGCTATAGTTATGCTACAGTACCCTAGAAATTCGCCTCCACCTGGTTTTGAACCTAGGTCTCATGGATGCTAAGCAGAAGCCCTTACCACTCGGGAACAGGCTCGTTGGCTAGAAACATGTTTAATTTAATTAATTACATGAAAATGAATAATAACATTCCTAAAATAAATGATGATCAAATAATGCCATATAAATGATCAAAAGGTATTGAAACTAATTAATGAACATCATAACTAATAAAATAATCACATATAAACTAATAAAATATAAAATATTGAATCAATCCCCAATTATGGACATTATAAAAATAACATCATGACCTCATTCCAAGACATCTTATATATGGGTAAGGCCTCATCCAAATATGAGGTGTAGTTATCTACATGATAATTATCGATTCATAAAAGGGCTATTGAAGGCCCCAACCATCACATATAATGTACAATTCATTCATCATATGAATTTTTTGAATCATAATCAATGTTAGCATTCATATTGAATAATTTAAATGTCATATTTTAATAATTTATCTAATCACTGAACATAATCAACAAAAAATTTCATATTGAAAATCTACCAAATGAATGTTAATAGATTATTTAGTCAAACATTTTAGAAACCATATATGGGATGAATAAATATGGAATCGTTACATCATATCCCAAGTGGAGAATAAGTTAAATAAGGGTTGTTGATGTTTGTGAATATAAATATAATAAAAATTAAATTAAAAATTCATCGGGAAAATTAACATTTGACTTTGAAAATAGACATTTAAAATAAATAAACATATATAATATAATGAAAATAATTTTAAATGAATCCTGGAATCTTTTATCAGAAGTTTTATATAATTGAGTGTCCATGATTGTGAAAAATCATGTTCATGTTTTGTACATTATAGTAATGATTCCTTTTATATTTTTATTAAAATTTCAAAAGAAACTATTTTGGAAAAAAGGAAATAATATTCCATTTAATTTTTTTTAGAAAATTTTAAATACCAATGAAAAATTATTTAATCAATATTTTTAGAATAGTAAACTTTATCTTGAATTCATTTTTAGAAAACATGTCCTTGGTAGTGAAAGGGTTTTCGATCAAAGAGAGAAATATATTCTATTATTCCTAAAAACATTATTATGAAATATTGAGAACATAAAGAGTGGAAAATTATAATTTTTAAAAATAACCCATGGATAATTAAATATATATATATTTACATAGGATGATCAAGAAATTTCATTAATATATACTTAAATATAAACAATCTTGAATAATGGTGATATTGTAAAATAAACCCTTAAATGAAGTTAGATTTCCTTGATACATGTTTGAAGGTCCATTATAGTAAATATAGAAATATTATAAATAAATAAAATAACCATATTCCAACATATCATACCATATAGGATTTACATAAATCTATTTTCACCCATTTATTAAGAATTATTTGTTAAATTTAGTATTTTGGAACTGATTGTTTTAATTTTTCATGAATTTTTTTCTTCGGTAATTTCATTCTTGTACATTGATTATAGTTGCATAATATCAAAGGTTATTTGCATTATATATATATATATATAATAAATTCAGTCCATAAATATTTATAATTGTCTATAAATGATATAGATTGAAAAATAAGTTACACTGTTTGTAGAGATGGTTACTCGTACGTATGCGTGAACACTATTTTCATTTCCATTAGGGATAGAATAAAATAAAGGTAAATAGTAACTAAATAATAAGTAATCCTTATTATATCAGATAAATAATATATTCTTAAAAAATCCCTAATTTTTACTATCTATGTCAAAATTTAATGTAAAAAATCATATATATTGATGGGGGTGGTAGTCTACCCATACACATGAGAGACATTAGCATTACCCTATGGTTTGGAAGGTAAAAATAAGATGAAATATTATAATTATAGAAGTATAAATCAATTATTATTATCATATATATTAATTAAATCCATCATTTTATCCATACATGATAGGTGGTGATGAAAAACAGATTACATCAGCTCATAAGGCCACAGTCCCTTGTACCCAAGATCAATGGTTTCATTTCACATTCCAGGATAAGGAAATTTGTATATGTTATCCAACTTACATATAAAAAATTATTATATTTATGATATTGGAATTATTATTTTATCATAGATGGGGTATATTTTTTGTGTATATGAAGAAATAAAATTAAGATGTGTGGTTGAGATTATACCTCTCCTTCATAAAACCTATTTAGGTTTATAAAAAATCCATAATAGGATGGTTGTATAATAAATGAGATAATATAAGTCATGTTTAGTAATGAAAGTAATGGATCTAGATATGAATTGGAATAACTAAAGGATACATGATTTGTGGAGAGGATAGGATAGGGGTTCTCGTTTGTAAGTGGTGGAGAGGACACACATTCAATTTTTCAAATGAAAAAGATGTACCCACATTTTACTCATTCAAAATGGATATAAAATGATTCATTATTGAATAATTGATTATATAATATCATTAAATATTATTTAAATTGAAATCATAGTAGTTTTTATGTCATTTTAACTCTTTGTTCAAGTTTAACACCCTAGTAATCTCATTTTAATCTTAAATGTGATAATTATTTCGTAATTTTATAAAAATTAAATATCCAAAACAATTCAGTTGAACTTATTCAATAATAATAATTATATTCCAAATATTGAGCCTATTTTTTGCAAATTCAAATGGTATTATTGAAAAAAATTATTTTAAAATTAAACCAAGAAGCATGTCGAAAAAAGGTTTTCATAGTAAAATTGTTTTTTACCATAATGATTAGATATATGAATTGGTGGTCCAACCAAAATCCTGTAAATAAATTATCAATGAAAAAGGAACTAGCATTATATACATGAGGTGTAATAAACATAAAAAAATAAATTTTAAGAGAGTAAAAACAAACATTTCATCATAGGCTCATTATTGAATAGTCCCACAACTAAATGATTTTTTTCAATCCAATATAGTTGGTCCACATACATCAATGGAAAAAAACAACTGAAAACCATGGAGAAACCCATGCATCCCAGACTCTACGAACCTTCAATGAGTACATACAAAATGAATCATTGTATACTCAACCCATGAACTGCAAAAATATGACAAATAAGTTTTCAACCCAACTTGAATCATAGATCAAACCTAACCCACAAAATACCTTGAGATCATGTCTGAAAAACAATGAAGATAATCTACAAATGTCCTTATCACAAAATTTTCCAACCAAAACAAGACATCAAACCCTTTAAGAGTAATCACATTATCTTTTCATCTTTATAGTCCCAACATCTATAACACAATGTTTTATTTCAATCCCATCCTTATCAAACTATAACCACATGAAACAGATCTAGACATCAATAATAAATCTGAATGATAAACTTCTCATAAATAGATACAAAGGGGTCTAGATATACCCCAAAACATTCAAATGATATTTCTGAAACACAAAATAAACACTTCTAATCATATGGGCAATCCCAATGGAACACCATTAAACACTAGACACTTTTAATACTTTGATATATTGATAAAAAAATTCTATAGAATCACTAGACAACAATAAATTAATATGAAAAATAAAAAAATTCAAAGATGTTCCCAAAAATGGTCAACACAGAAATCTCCCAGCATGAAAAAAGCGAACTGGAATCAGCAAGAAAGCAACATCTCAGACTGTTGTGTCTAGATAACCTACTAGTGTGAAGTAAAAAAAGGGTCACCCAATGTTCCATTATGTGGTTATATCACAAATATCAAAACCTCCCAATGAAAAAAATTTTATTCCCAAGGAATATGTAACAAATCAAAATCAAGGTTTTGTTAAGTTCAAATTCCACCCTATCAAACATCCACTCTCTAATACTTAGATAAACATCCAGAGTTACCTCCTCTTTACGAAACCTTCTAAAAGAACACCTCTCTTAATCATCAATAAAATGGTAGAATTCCACTTCACATCCCTCTTTAATACCACGGGTACAATTACTAATATTAATAGAATCCTCTTACTCCTTTTCATCTTTGGATGAGTAATCCTCAATATCCTATAACGAGGAGGGATCCTAACCAATATCTGGAAGAGTAGAGCTAATTAGTTTTTCCAGTTAAATCACTGACGATGTTGTGAAAATAGTTCTCTCCATCATAGAGTAGTCTACACATTTTCGGGTCTTCTTGGGGTGCTTATCAATAAATCCATACAGGTCAAAAGTTGGGTTATTACCTTTTTTAGAACATCAGAGCTGGTAGTCATCCCCAATTTGGAATACTTGATCAACTGCATCATGATTGGATTCACCAGAGTCAGATTTATTTTCTTGTTTTTCTTTTTATCTAGGAGCAACATTTGAGGTAAAAAATGGGATAATCATAATTAATAGCCACTATAGGGTCCGAGTAGATTTTTTTATGTTAAAAAAAACAAATTTCCCGAAAATGGTTATGTTAAAAATATTTTAAAAATGCACCCGAAAGGAAGATTCTGTGATACCTCCTTTGCCATAATTTTTTTAAAAAAATTTAATTTTAATTTTTTGTTTTATTTTGTTTATATATATATATATATAATTTAGCATAATTTCTATGCTATTAAAGATCCAGCACTACATCCATTACTGCAATCTGGATTCTAACAGAAACCCTTACTCAGGCCTCACTTTTATAAGAGGTATTTCCATAAAAATCATTCTGCATTTTCAATGTGGGATGCATGTTCTCCCTTTCCTATGCAGTACATTCTGCATTTCTGATGTGGGATTCTGTTTCTAGTACCTGAATTTGAAATAAAATAAAATATGAACTATAAGGCCAATATAAATGAAATTATAAACATTGATTAAAAATATAATAAATAGTTCAAAATATAAATAATTTCCTCAAAAATGTTGATGAAAAATAATCTAAAACATTTCAAAACCGCCTACTTGAAACATAAATTTTTTTCAAATACGTGAATTTGAAAGGCTATAAAAAACTAACTATAAAACAAATATAATTTAAAATTTAAATAATGATTAAAAATATAATAAATAGTTGAAAACAAAAGGAATTTCCAAAAACAATGTTGACGAAAAGTAATTTATAAGCACTCAAAACCGCCTTCTTGAAACCTAAAAATTATTCATGTACGTGAATCGGAAATACCATGAAACGTAAAATTGAAGACCAATATAATTGAAACCTAAAATAATGATTAAAAATATAATAAATAGATGAAAATAAAAGTAATTTCCAAATAATTGTTAATAAAAAATTATTTATATGCTTTCAAAACCGCCTACTTGAAACTTAAAAATGTTTCAAGTACGTGAATTTGAAAGATTATAATTATATTACTAATTAATTAATTAATTATTATATAATTAATAGTTATATTATTAATTAACTAAATAATTATTATATGAGTAATAATTAATGAGTATTAAATAATAATTATTAATTAATAATTAATAATTCAATGAATAGTTATAAATAATATTTATATTACTAATTAACAAATTAATAAATACTAACTACTTATTAATAATTATTAATTACTAATTAATAATTATAATTAATAATTATAATTAATATTTATATTTCTAATTAACTAATTAATAATTACTAATTACTAATTAATTAGTTATATTAATTAATTATACTACTAATTTACAAAATAATTATTATATGTGTAATAATTATACAACGAATTATTTATTATATATTTAATAATAATATTATTAATTAACTAATTAATAATGACATATTTAATTATTAATAATTACTAAGTAAAAATTATAAAAATTATTTTTAATAATAATATTACTAATTAACTAATTAACTATGATATAATTAATAATTATATAACTAATCACCAAATTAATTATTATATAATTAATAGTTATATTAATAATTAAATAAATAATTAATGTATAAGTAATAATTAATAATTAATAATTAATAATTAATAATAAATACTTATAGTTAACATTTAAAATCAATATTTATATTACTAATTAATAATTAATAATTAGTTATTACTAATTACTAATTAATAATTAATAAATATAATGAATAAATGTAATTAAAAATTATATTATTAATTTACTAATTAATTGTTATATAATTAATAATTATATAACTAATGAAGTAACTATCTATTATATAATTAAATATTAATAATTACTAATTTATAATTATAATGAATAAATTTAATTAATATTTCTATTACTGAATAACTAATTAATAATTAATTGAAATTCTTTTGGTTTTCAACTATTTATTACATGTTTAATCAATGTTTAATGTTTCAATTATATTCGATTTATAGTTTTTATCTTATAGTTTTCAAATTCACGTACTTGAAACATTTTTATGTTTAAAGTGGGCGGTTTTGAAAGGGTATAGATTATGTTTCATCATCATTTTTGAGGGAATTATTTTTTTCAACTATATATTATATGTTTAATCAATGTTTAAAATTTTATTTATATTGGCCTTATAGTTTATATTTTATTGTACTTCAAAGTCACATAATTCAAACTGAATCCCACATCAGAAATGCAGAATGTACTGTGCAGGAATGGGAGAACCTGAATCCCACATCGAAAATGAAGAATGATTTTTAGGGTAAGCCCTCATATAAAAGGGATGCCTGGGTAAGTGTTTATGTAAGAATCCAGACTACTGTAATTACTGTAGCACTGGATCATTGATAGTAGATCAATTCTGATGAAATATGTATATATATATATATAAACAAAACAAAACAAAAAAAAAATAAACAAAAAAATTGAAAAAAATGTTGGGGAAAGGTGGAATTGTGGATACCGCCTTGCACCCGAAACGCAATGGTGGCATCTCGGATGCCGCCTTTCGGGTGCATTTTTTAAAATATTTTTAACCTAATCGTTTTCTGGAATTTTTTAAAAAAATGTAAAAAAAACTTAGTGTCTGAGTATTATGTATCATAACCTTTGACTTTTATTCACAAATTTCAACAGATAAAATATCCAAAAAAAATTGAAAATTTATTTTTAAATATAAATAATTTAAAAAAATTCAATGTAATAAAAAAATTTATTACAAATGGCCCCATGATAATAAAAAAAAAATGGATAAATTTTCATTTTCCTGATTGTATTTTTAATAAACAATTTAAAAAATAATCTAATAAATATGAATCAATTTGATTGAAAAATTTTCCCAATAAATATTTTTTAAACACAAAAACATTTATTTATATTTGTAATAAAAAAATATTCTTATGATGGATACATGAAGATGTTATCATTAACACACTATATTCAAATGGTTAATTTGTATTAAGATAAATAAAATATTGAATTTTCAGAATATTGACAACTATGCAATAAAAATATATTTTATTAAAAATTTACACAATTAAAGGTGATTGTGAAAAAAATAAAAATAAAAATATATAATAAAAATAACTAATATATATTCCAAAAATATAATTTATTTTTATAAAAAATTCATGAAGAAAATGAGAAAACTATTTACACTCAAATGTATTTTAATTTTTGTCTTTCTTGAGTATTAATCTATGGATAGATGAACTATGGGTCTGACATATCCCAGGACTGGGATCTTAGGCACCCTATATAATTTTGGGGTTCCCTATCTATCACAAAATGCATCCTTGTGTTAATGTTATGGTTTATTATTAAAATAATAATTTATATGATATTATTTTATGTTCCGTATGTATATGATATATTTGAATATATGGATATATAATTGGATTTTAGTTTTTTTTAAATGATTCAAATCATATTTTAAATAAAAAATTATAAATTAATGAGTTTAAAATATATAAATATAATGTTTGTTATAATATATAAAAAATAAATCATTATAAGAATTCAAACCTAAATGGAATACATTATATGAGATGTTGATATGTAAACTCCCCCCCCCCCTAAAAATACAATGTAGTATATTCCTACCAAGGAAACCATTTGTAAAGAAAACAATAATTCAAAAGAGGTAGGTTCATCTAAATGAGGGACCCAATATATTATCTTATGAAAGATGTTGTGAAAATACCTAAACCTAAGAATTAGTTGACCAAATCCTATTGTGAACATTATATTATAGATATATATGAATCCATAAAATTTATGATACTGGATAATATCGTTGTGATTTCTCATAAAATATATTTGGAAAAGTTATTATCCAATCATTAATCTAAGATTCATAATTGGTATGATTAACATGGTAGTATTCGTAAATAACACATCGATGAAATAAATTCCAAATTAGAATCAATTTAATAGTGGAATACAAATCAGATCCCCCTACAATGTATGGTAGAATAAAATGGGCTATAATTTTTATGGGATATAATTTAATAATATCACTGAAAAATGACGATTTAATGGTTGTTGATTAAATTTAATAGTGTGGGTAATTACAATTTCATTAATTAACTATGATATTTTTTGTTAGGAGTTGTTTAATAATGTTTATTTCTCATTCATTGAATTATTATCAAACAATCATGAAATAATTATTTAGGGCAGTTACTACAAATTATAAGAGCCCAACCTAAAAGATAACATAATCTTCCTATTTCAACTCGATTTCACATCTTTACATTCAAAAAGATCTTTTATGTTTATATTTTTTTGAAACATAAGACATTAATCATACATATCAAATCACAAGCATACAAATTGGGTACCATAAAAACAACATCCATTTCTTCCGAAATATAATATTTTTAAGACAAAACACCAACATGATTTCATCGAAATTTTTTCAAAACATTTAAATTGACTTCATTATTTCTATTACACATCCTTATAACCAGTGAAAAAACATTTAAATAAAATTTGTATATCATAAAAATATCACTAAAGTATAATAAATAAGGAAATAAATAATTATTCCATGAATAGTTATAATCCTAAGAAAGAATTTTAACAAAGACATACTTCTCACCCATATATACTAAATTTGTGTAACTAGATATTTCCATAAAAAAACATGAGAACACATATATAAACCCATAAATTTATATAGGAGAATCCCTTACAAAATATGGCAACCCTTGAGACTACCTTATGATTTACAACCCTAGTGACTTTCTTTCTATGTAACCCTCATAGCAAAATTATGGTGTAACCACCGTAGTTAATCATAGATTAAAATTATGATCGACCTAAATATGAAACATATAAAATGAATTGGGGAGTGATATATTTTCCACCCTTAACAATAAGAAATTCTCAAGAACCATAACATAATCATAAAATGTGAATAATTACATAAAAACATTATTTTGGAATTTTGTAAAATAAATTTTCAAAAATGGATTTTTAATGGAATGTCCCTTAAAATTATCATATAATTTAAAAGATAATTAATTGAATGAAATGATTATGTGTATATACTATAATTAAAAATAATAAATCATAATATAAATGAAATTCATTAAACAATTAATCTTGGTAGCACCTAATTAATTAATAAGAAGGATAACCCACAAAATGGAAATTGGGTAAATCATTCTCTTACCTTAGGTTCATCTAACATAAAATGTAATTAAACCTAATGTATAATGGTTAAAAATGTTTTATAAATATTTTACAAAAACAAATTCATTTTTATAACATCATTCCACAAATTTATTATTAATATTTTGTCATTTACATTATTTTGAATGCATTCTTTACATGGTTTCCATGGTCAGTTAGTAACAATTTTTCTTATAAAAATAATGAAAATAACCAGATGTGTATTAATATTTTATTAACATGTTTCGAGAATATTAAATGATAAAATAAATTATTTTGGTTATGTGGTGTGAGTAATAATCATTATGGAAATCATTAGTAATAATCATTAGATTATTTTTGTGAATATTGATCATTACGAACCACTTTTATTTTATTAATTAATAGTATTCATATAATAAAATATTTATATAACATATTAATGGTTTTATGACCAATTTTTAAGGATTTAATGTTAATATTGGGCACATCATCCATGATTTCCGTAAATCTACACATGATTAATGTTGTTTTTATTTTGATAATAAGAGGTTTTAGAGAAGAAGTAAGTTTGATGAATTTTTTCATAAACAAGATAGAACTTTAAATATATAATATTAGAGACCTTTTAGGCCTATTGGATATTTGTAGGGGTATATATTATAACAAAATAAAAAAAATTAAAATGTAAGTGAAAGAAAATGACAGAGGATATTTTACCTCTTCATCTGTTCTCCTTGAGATCCTCCTTATGGCCATTTATTTTAGTTTTTTGCTGAGACAGGATGGTATTGTAAGTGGGGAAGGGCCTTGGTAAGGGGTTTTGATAGAATTTAGAAAATTCTAAAAGCCTAAGAGGTGTGAGAGGAAAGGGGTAATGGTGGTATTTATAGTGGAGGATGTCAAGGGTTTTCTAGTAATTTAATCATTTGTTTATTATTTTTTCATTAGACTGTTAGTAGTCCACATTCAGGTGACCCCAAATAGTAAATAGAGATTTTGAGTTTGAACCAAGGTTTCTTGCATCGGCCATGATTCTTGGAATAATGTATTTAACATATAATGTATATATACGGTATATTATCATATTTAACAATTCATTAAAAATTAAATTTTTTTAAAAATTCCCAAAAAATAACTCTATCGATTTTTTGATTTATATATTTTAAAAATGAAACCCATTTATCAAAATAATTTTCAAAGTATTTTTAATTTATTTTTTAATAAAATAATAATATATTCTATAAAACAAATTTCAAAATTATTCATCATTTTATAACACCTAGAAAATTTTAATCATGGTTTCATATAATTATCTTAAAATTATAAGAAAATAATAAAATAATTTATGATTAAATTTTATGAAAATAAATTTTCAATTAAATTATTTAATTAATCAACACCTTGTAATTAAATATTTATGCCTTACTAAAAACCCAACACTAAGATAATGATTACATTTTCACTAATAAGATACCATATTATTATACATTCATTGGTGAGGTTACAATTCATTTAGCAGTTTTACTATTCATATGGTTCATGGTACTATTCATAAGGGTAACATTAATATTAATAAGGGTATGATACTATTCACCAAATATAAGTTTGTCATATCACACTTTAAATAACACACTAATTGAAAATGTGTATGTCTGGATTACAAAATTCAAATCATATATGTGGAAATATTATATTTAACAGATATTTTATAACTATCTCCTCAAACAAAGAGTCATTGTGTAGAGACTTAGTGTTTCATACATTTCAATTTATTTTTTAATCCTTGGGGAGTTCCAAAAATTTTATAATGTTTTTTATACAACTATAAACATTGAATTATTTAGAAGTTTTTAGAACCACTAAAATTAATCTATAGTAGTTAGTGGACATTCAAACCACTACCAATGATTATTGTGAAAAATAAATTATTTCAAATAATAGATCCCCATCAAGAAAAAAACAAACCAACATATTCATATACATCCACTAATAAGCAATTATATAAATAATATATATATATATATATATGTTTTTTGAATATATTTCATGAAGATTAAGAAAATATTCGTATGACCACCTAGATTATGAGAATCTATTAAAAATTGCCAATTCAACATTGATATAGTAGAACATCACAAAAAAGAAGATGAAAATTAGTCTCCCTAATGATTACCCCATGATGAGTGATGGTTAATTTTTCCAACTGCACCCCTTGATTTTTGTGTCTTCTATTATTTATTTTAATTACATAATATATATATTAATATTAATTTAATGCATAAACATTAGCATTCTTAATGATTATGAAATTGTGGAATGCACCTCTTTACTCTATCCCTAATACATTTTCTCATAAGCATTCAAATCAAAATAAAAAGTAAAAAATGTATACTAACATATATTTTAAAATAATTATAGTATTGAAATTATCAATTTTTACCAGTTTATCTAAAAAAATAAAATTTAATATGTTAACAAATTCATAGTATTGAAAATAAAAGAAACATTTGTATATCGATACACTATAACTTATTCCACCTCATATAATTTTTCTACCCTTAAAATAATAATAGCATGAATATCCTCATAAATAATGATAATATATTACCATTTTAGGGGTTCAATGTCACAAGTTAATTCATCTTTTTTATCGTAGACATCGTATAATCTTCTCTATTTCACATGAACAAATAGACCCCACTCTAAATTCACTATATCTTCCAGATACTATAACGTATTATCCTCATATGGGAAAATATTTGAATCATTACATTCATTTTAACACATTTCAATTAAGTGAGAGAATTTTACATGATTAAAATATAAGGCATAACACTAAATACTAATAGTTATATTTTCCCAGTTTCATTTGAATAAATGAACTAATAAATAAACTTTTTAGTTTCATTGGAAAATATAAGTCAATATTTTATAATAATCCATTTTTAGAATTCAAATATATAAATATTATGGGTTTTAAAAAATTCAACTGAATCACTTGAATGAAATTTGATGTTATTAACTTTATAAGTGATGAAATTCCTTTCATTCTTTAAAGGAGCCTAGGACAAAAAAATTTGATCATTAAAATATTCAAATCCAATACAGATATTCATGATCTAATAAAATTATAAAAAATTAAAATTCTTAAAATATATATTTAAACCTATTATACTATAAGATTTAAATTATTTATAAACTTACATGACATGAAATCCCATTTTCGGTCTATTTATTAACAGTTTTTTATTATATCTTTCGCATTTGATTCTTGACTCATCATTTTTTGATATATTTATATCCTCAGTTACTTAATGACTTTTTCAACAATTTAGCAACATACTATTATATATATGTGCGTGTAATAATTTTAGGTGTGTTGGTATAATATTCAATTTCATCACAACTATTCAACCTACAAAACGAAGTTTTTTTGATTTCCTATTTTGTTAATGTTGAAAATATATATCTTAAAAAAACTAACTCAGTCATTTATTGTCATAAATACGTCAATGTATTATGTAATAATTTGTATGTATTACTACAATATGTAACCATTAGAAATAGAGCAAAACATTTTAGTTTTATTTTGGACTTTTGGTTCTAATGAATGATGTATATATTAAACATAACAATTGAAACATAATTAACTGTGAGTGGTATTTCTGTCAAAAAATTATATTATATAATTATTAAGGTTATTTCCACAAACCAATTTATTTTATGCACAAAATAAAAAATGAATAATTCCTTATTATTGTATATAAATGCATCAATAGAATGATTAAACCTAAGATAAATGGGATTATTTCTCTCAAACATGATATCGAGAGGGAATTTTACATAATGAATTCAAATTTTCAGATTTGAATATTTCCTATATTTTGATTTGGTACCTTATTCATTTGTATCACTCTCTATTTTTCAATGTGGAGTCAATCTATATTCTCCTAAATAGAGGTCCTGAGTGATATTGGTCACTATATTATTATTCTTGGTAGGGTTATCCTTTGTCTATAATAATTTTTATAATTTCATATCATTACTTAAGTAGATGTTCACTTGACATGGTGGGAAATGAACCACTAAAGATCATATAATCTAGAAGAGGGGTTGGTGAACCATCAAATGTTTTTTATACTAATGATCTCATTTATTTTTATCTAGGGGATAATGTAGAGAATGAACTTATTAAGGTGGTGCTTTAGGAATAAGGGGTCTTTTACAACCAAAATGATAGATTCAACAATTTACTAACTATTTTTAGCCACATTTTTAATTACCATAAGAAAATCTACATTAAATTAATAATATATATCGATGATGTTAAATTTTAATTTATATATTTGGATCACATTTATTTTGGAGATTCCGAAGGTTGGCCTATTTTTTTGGAATGTTAGACACCATCAAGAATCATCTAAGATAATTGAAATGAAACTCCCTCCCATTAACTGGAAGGAAATACCTTATAAGTTGGCTTTCTAATAATGTATATGCCTTATTCATTGTGGTTTATAAATACCATTCTTTCCTAATTAAAACCAAAATATAATTCTTCTTGAATGTCATATATAGTGTATACATATTTAAGTGTTAATATTATTCATTAAAAAGTAGTATTCTATTAGCAAAAAATTATGGATGGATGGATGGGTATTAAAAATCATTCATTATTCAAAGGGGATCCATGCGCTCAATTAATTTGGACACTATTAACTTACACTAATATTAATATTATTCGGATGTCCAAATTCCATAACATGCTTTCGTCTAAGAATGTACACTACCTTTACTCGTCTATTTTTCTAGGTTTCTTGAGGATATATGATATAATTATACAGCACTAAAAATAAATTCCCTTAATCAATTTCAATATTATATTTTGAAAATACATGTGGTTAGGCCCAACATAGGTGGATTATAATTATAACTTGGTTTAGGACATTGATGATACTGTTAGGGATAAAATCTTCCTTCCCATGATCAAAATACTAAAACTATCAGAGAGTATATCGTTCATTTATCTATTATTCTTAAAAAAGTAATTTTAGTCATTGACCATAAAATCATGGTACCCTTACATGAAATATATATTATGTATTATATATGGTTATGCATCCAAACATTGTCACACGTTATAAACCCTTCTAAATACCATTGATATCTCTTCTCATACACTATCTTATATAGATTAAATCCTTCAACAAACTCCTCATGGAAGACTTCATTATTAAGAATTGTCTGAATATATGTTTGAGATAAACTGTATACATGAATTTTGAGGAATGCTTGAAACATATCTTCTTCATCGTATCCTTTCGTGAGTCTATTTTTTTTGTTTTCACATATATCATTGATATGGAGAACTTCAACGTCACAGATATCAACTCTTTTATGTCCCCCAATAATAACCATGAGATATTTACCCAATATAATAAGTGTCTTCAGTATAAAATAGTTATTTTATTGTATTCTATCTACAACAATAATAATTTTAAAAGGTATGAACTGAATGAAATTGATAAAAAAATTCTCTTAGATTTTAAAAGTGTTTCCTCTATGAAGATTCGGCAGGTAGGGAACTCGATTCGGTAGTTTTAAAAATATAGATAATTTTTTTCAATGTAAAATTAAATCCCATAAAAGAATTAAAACTATTTTTGGAAACCCTTATTATATTTTTGATCAAAATAATCATGGAAGGACCTTCCACATGAATTATGGGACTTTTAGGATGTCGAGGTATCTTCAGGGATAGTAAAATAGGATCCATTTCATGCTTCCTCAGTAAATGTGGTGTATTTATTTATTATGAGGTAGATATAGAGAGGTTGATCATGGAAATGCATATGTTATTATTTAATAATTTGAAAACAAATATCCTTGAACAAGATTCACTATTTATTATAATTTTAATCAATCTTTGTGTTTTCCCTCCTTGGATTCTTGTTGTGGCATGGTTAGACTCACTTTTATACTGTAAGTATATTGATTTTATGGTTTCTTAAATCCTTAGGGAATGAAATTTCAATTTTGATTATATTTTCAATTATTCTAGTATGTCTGGAAAGTATACATTTCCATTTGAAATACAAAAGTTAATTGAGGGGTGGTTTTTCCAAGATATTTGTAAAACTCTATCATTTTTATTTTCATAGTTTTCACCAATGATCTCAACTCACAGGTTGATTATGATATTATTTTTATTATTATTATTACTACTTCTATTATTATTAATTGAAAATAATGGTTTACATAAGATAAAAAATTTTAAATAATGTGCCTCTAAACTAGATACAACCATTGACAATGTATGTGAGATGTTAAATTAGTTTCCTCTTTCAAATTATTAGTTAAATGAATCATAACATCAAAATATATATTGGAATGATCATCTCCATACGAAGAAGTTTCAGTAATATTATTTCCAAAATATTTTCAAGAATAATCGATTAAATAGATATAATATAAATTCATTAAAAAATGTAAACAACTCTATTTCCAGTTCATTTACATTCTTAAAAGACCTGGTGATAAAAGGACACCACTGAAAATGGGTGAATTAGTTGTTTCCAAAAACCCAAACTATCAGTTCTCTTTCCCAAATAGGTTAGTTTGAAAAGGATCTCAGTGAAGATTATATTACTATGAGAGAAAGAGTGAGAAACATCTTGCATATCAGAAGGTATAATACATAGTTCACCAAATCTTACTATCATATGGATGATCCCTAATGTCTTACAATTATAGTTAACCCACATTCTTATTTTTCGATCCCGAATTATAGTAAAAGGGGTAGTGTTATTGGCCTGGACTCCCAAGTTCTTGATATAATTATATACAACATCATGCTGGTATATATCCACTTCCCCAACCTCATATTCATCTAAAATAAAGTTGACATGTAAACCCTTGTTCTTATCCTAAAAAATTAATAAAACCCTCCATGGAATTATCCTTAGCCATAATCGTAGGGTATGTAGTGGTTTTATCACCATCTATCACCTTTCATAGATAAGAGGTCCTCTATTTCTATAGAATAAATACATTTTGGGGTGGTTTCCTCACTCAAGAAATAATTCCTTCTACAGAAATATATGGAAAAACCAATATGATTCTTAGCCACCATTTTTTGTGGAGTATGAACTAAATGAATAAGAATTATATCTACACATATTTTCATGTATCTGCAGAAGATATTTCTTAATGTCAATATATTTCATTCATTTTGAACGCATTGGTATTTTATTCCAATATGAAATATGAATGCGAATGTAAAATCGATGTATTATAAACCATTCCTTTTTTGTTGTATCTGTCTCATTGTTCTACTTGACTATTGGGATCCTAAACTAAAATAAAGTTGTTTTTTTAAAGGAAAGTCTTCCTAGGATAATAAAATCCATGAAATACTTTTAGTATTCCTTTAAAAAATAATATATTTGACCAAGGGTTCTTTCACATTCATATATCCTCCTTTATAGAAAAACTAGTCTACCTATATTTGGAGGCCCTATATCAAATTAATAGTCATTATTAGAAAATAAACATATCATTATAGAACCACATATTTCACACTACGATTTTCTTCTACTCAACAAAACAAACTCTCGTTTTATATTTTTTTAAATATAAATATCATTAACCTCATCCATGAAAATTTCATGGAAAAATAAAAACTCATAAAAAATCCATGAATAAATTTCCATAATAAATTAGACATACCATTCATCCAATGTGAAGATTATTTTCACAGCAAATCATAAGATATAAGGATCTTGTGAGTATAATTTTACTCTTAGTGAATATCAAATTTATATTGATCATTTCTTGATTGATATGAAGTCATATAACCCATTTTTTTAATTATAAGTGGATTCTATAATATAAAACACTCATCAAGGACCCAAATTTATCAAAGACACTTAAATATCCCCCTTTCTATTTTATAGAAATAAACTAATTTGTGAAAAATTTCTATATGATTCTTCTTCATCTACCAAAACACCAATTACATCCCTTTTTATCATATGCAATAAAACTAGATTCTCCCCCCTTTAAGAAGATATATTTTTGTATTTCTTCCATTTATTATCAAATTTAATGGAGTCAATGAAGGGAAAATACATTGAGAACTTATAGGTATTTCGGAAGATGATACACTCCCAACATCACTCTCAAGTGTTGGACTGCATCATCTTTTATGCGGATTAAACTCATGATTTCATAAATATTTTATTCTACATTTAAATTTTATATTCCCACTATTTTATTATTTTATTTTTAATAGTCAAATTTTTATGTATCATGAATATTTTCCCCTCAATTTTGAAAATGGATTATTTTGGAGTTTTGTGTTTTTATATAATTTTTTTAACATATAAATATTTCAAAAAAAATAAAATTTAGAAATTATTTTTTTAGTATTAAAGGATTCATAGGATACATTTCATACAATAATATCAGGTGTATAATCATTCTTTATAAGGACCAAATAATTCAAACAAGTCAGACCATAAATTCTGAGCCTAGATTGGAATGGTTTAAAAGATTGTCCCTTTTCTCAGAATTTGATAAACCAAATATAATAAATAATTCAATAAGATAAATGATTTTATATGAAAAAATCACATAAATTATAAAAAATAAATATTCATTCTCAACCATGGTATTAGATTCATTGTGAACTAGCACTTTGGACTACAAATGAAACATCCATTAAAAAATATTATCATTTATTTATCTGATCATAAATTGTGGTATATGAAGCCATTTGATATCACATTATTGGAGTAGATAGAGGATATAATACCAGAAATATTAAATTAATTACTCTTTCCAATATTTGGTCTTTTACTACACCAACCATCTGTAAGCAGTCACATTTCAAAATTGGAGGGAAATATGTTTATCCTTTTAACTATAAAAATATAACTCCTCTTCATTCCAATCACATGGAAATTTTGTTAGAATTTTAAATAGATAAGTTTTTTTATTCAAAAATATTATTTGTTTACATTCATAATGTTTATATTTTAATCTTCATAGATTATCTTCCTTTTTAATTGTTCCTTTCTCCTACAATTATCTTCTCAACTAAATGAAAATGGAGAACTTAAATTGTCACTATTTGAGGGAGGCAATGGTTATTTTTGTTATTTATTTAGTTATATATATATATTATTTGGATAATTTTAATAATTTTGGTATTTTAGAAATTTATCTTATGTGTTGTCACCCCACTTTATCAACTATCAGGTTGTTCTTCCTATTCATTTTTCCCACTCCGTCGTCACCATAATGATTCATATAATGGGTTTTTGTAACATTATGGTGATGATGTGATAGATATTATCCAACATATTTAGGGTTTTAGTGGTATAATAGTTTTTCAAATTAGAGGGTTTTGATGGATAGTATTGATCTCAGTAGTATATGGAATAATTAGAACCAATAATTTTATGGGACAAGGTTTTCATCATTGTAAATTCTTTAGAATAGACGATTCATTCCTCTTCACTAACTTTTATATGTCTTATTCAATTTAATTTTCTAGTTTTTAAAGTTATTTTGTCATATAAATTTTACAACCAACCCATTATATTAGTATATAATTTATTGTAAAATTAATTAATTTTTTAATATTGATAATAGGAATTCAATGTTGTTAGTGGCCACATATAAATCCACTTTAGGTGTTCACAATAGGGCATTCTTATATGATAAAAATTACTATTTAGGTATTTTTAATACATTATTATTATAAATTTGGTTATTTTAATAGTGAGACCAATAGATTTCAATAATTGTTTTTCAAAAAAACAACAAAAACTAAAAAATTAAATTATTAATAAAAATGAAATTTATTTTCGATAAACTCTCACCATATTTTAATTAAAAAAATTTAAATTAATAAGATATTTGTGGGTATTTTATGTCCAATTATAATAAATAACTATGAAAATATCTCACAGAGTATATGGTGGTCGAATATGATAAATCAATTTCAGAATCCCTTTCCCAGGGGCTCAATAAATTCTCAATATATATTATATTGTTATATCAAGAGGTTGTGAAATAATAAATATTTTATTCATTTTTATATCTGAAGATGATTTCATAGAGGTTTTAGAGGAACTACATAGACCTTATCTCCGACATAATTCTATAATACACATAGAGTCCTTGTAATAAGAGCCAACACATGAACATAATCATTTGAAGGGAGTGAAATTAATAATGTACTATCTTTTTTATTTTACACTATTGCTAAATAAAATTAGCAATCCTTATTTACATTATGCTGAACTAATAGTAATGATTTACATAGATAATATTGAAAATTGTGATGAATTTTCCACCACTATGGAGAAATTTTTTTTGAATTTGATGTTGAAAAAATAGTGACAATGGACCCCCTAGTGATTAAAATGATTCCTCAACAAAAACTTTTGTCTCACATTGAGGATGACACAATGGTAGTCAATATAGTGCCTCTCAACAGTTAATTTCCTCCCCCATTGTACTCTGTTTCACTATTTATTCTTTCTCTAGGGTTAAGAAATGTAATATTTTATTTGGGTTTGTGGGGTGCTAAAATTTCAACTAAGGAGAAGAAATACCCTCGAAATCACATTGCAGAAGGAATTATGAAATTCTATAAGTTTATCAAGGTGAAGGGACTCAAATTGAGTTGTATTAATTTAAATGAACATGATGGAATTCATGTTTTCAAATGGAATGTGTACTATCCTAGGGAAAGGTGCATAGGGAAGATGGATTGTGATCCGCTAGGTGTGCAGGATAGTCTGCGAACCACTGGTCTGCAAAAACGATGTCTAGAGAACAGGACCAACCGTGAACTATGCCATCCAAAGGAGTTCCACAAGGAGGATCATCCACATACCATTCCAAGAACCCCTTATTTTTTGGATTATGTATACTAGAAGTGTTCTGCGAACAACTCTCACCAACAAAAGTCTCCACCGAACCTTGTTGACAGAGTCTTCAGCAGGTCAGAAAATCGCTTCAATGAGCATCCACAAATGGTGTAGCGTACCCAGTAGATTCGATCACATTGATTCTATATAAAAGGAGAACGATAGAATATGAAATTATGACATAGATATATGAAGGATATAGGTAAGGAAGAGTGAAAAAAGGTTGAGGGAAACTCAATGGTTTCACTCCAGATTCCGTCTTTTTTCATCAGAAAATCTTGAACTACTAACCAATTATTCTGCACGTACATCCGCCCGTGAACCATATAGATGGGGAATTGAATAATAATAACAGAACCATGAACCTGAATAATAAACCATGAAATAAAGTTTTCTCATGGATGAATTTCACACTAATGGGAATTTCCTCGATCCTCCTTCAATATGGCCCTCAATGTTGTGTACCGCTACGTGGACTAAACCCTGCACCGCGTACCCAATCATTACATGGATATAACCCAAAGAGGCATGGTCACGTACCACTTTGGTAGATGGTTTGA
Source organism: Viscum album (assembly GCA_963277665.1). Taxonomy (NCBI): domain Eukaryota; kingdom Viridiplantae; phylum Streptophyta; class Magnoliopsida; order Santalales; family Viscaceae; genus Viscum; species Viscum album. The sequence goes on along the minus strand of OY728140.1, from coordinate 51,796,850 downwards.
GATACCCATTCCCATGTTCCACACTGTTACACGGTTGTCCCTCCTACTCGCATACCACTACGGTATTTGGATTCGTCCCCATCCCGCATGAGAGACCAGTCCGTGGGATGGGGTGATTTTGTTTATTCATGCCTATGGATCCATCCTCAACCCTCCATTATTATCGAGTCCTGCATAATCCCTCTATTAACAAGTTCTCTGGTGCTAGGCCAAGCCCTTATCCAAAGCCACTAGACCTGTTTGTTCAGGCCATAAGGTACATCCTTCCACCCCATTAAGTCTACATACCCATGGTATGCTGAGTCACTAAGGGCCTCCCAAAAAAAATGTGGGCATCAGGAATGCGGGTAAGGCTACATTCCCATGGTTACATGGATCCCCACCTTTGGTTATCGATGTGAACCTCCTCGTTCTTAGTATTAGGGGAGATCACTTTCATTTCAATATAAAGAGGAACAATGATCAGTCAAAGGGGTTAAGTTTGTTCCCCCCTTTGATGAGGATGGAATTCTACCCCTTCCCAAAATATGCTATGTGGACCTCCCATTGAGGTATGACCCCAATATTCCAAGGAGGGTCCAGATGACCTTTAATTCCATTTCACATGGAAATATTCATCACTTCGTTCCCTCGCCCACATTCGCCCCGGCCTCTTCTACCACGAGATCTCCCTTCCCCACCAGCAGGGGAGGAGGCATGTGCATTGGTGACTCTTTCCAATCCTCTTGTTTCTCACATTGTGTATTATTATGAGGGGATTAGAGGTTTGTTAGGATTACAACATCATCACACCATCTGAACAACAAAAACTATGATTCCTAACCAAATCATGATACATAGGATGCCTACCGGAAGTCCCTTGCTCAAAAGGGTGCCCATTCATAAAGGGTCCACCCAATCATACTTCACAAATGGCCATCTTCCATGCGTAAGCCCCACAAAATCCCATCTAAAGGGGTTCTAATTCCTCTATCGAGGTTAAGTGGGAAGCCCTCCTTGTGGGTATGATCCCAACATCCAGTCACATTCCATCACCCTTGAATGACGATTAACTCCAGATCTCTTTATAATACGGCTAAGTCAGCATCACCTCCATGGAAACAACCATATGGATGCTCACAATTATCATGAATACCAAGGGTATCATGTGGAAACCCTCTTCAGGAATTAACCATGGATTCACAAAAATGTGAACATGACTTAAATCTATAAGAGAGTCCTAGAATAGGCAACAATACTTCCCCAGAAGGGTGCGGTGAGCATGACCTCCCATTCTCACTATCAATGGAGTCCTTAAGTGTCTTTGGTCAAACCCTCATCGAACAAGTGTCTGCATTTAGAATGAAGGTCCATGAATCTTGGATACCAGGGTTGTTGTGCATTCTTGGCTCCACAAATAAACCCGTTGGAGACCATTTAAGCAAGTTATATCTGAGCAGAACCGATTGCATGAGCGCTTGACCACCACACAATCATCCGCTGGGACTGATATTTTTCCACTAGGTTAATTCAACCTTATTTAAATGATAATGATGTTGAACAAGTAGAAACAACAGAATGATAAAATATACGAGAGCTCATCCCTTTGGAAAAAGGGATAGGTGATGATCCATGTCATGCCATATCAACATCGCCCGAAAACGCGCCACCTTGGAGGTGGAACAAAAATGGTGAACTCAATGTGAATCCATAACCATGGTTGCAGTACTACCCTAAATGATAAAAGACAAAAGGAAAATGCATGTCACAACATTTTTTCTACCCCAGTATGCAAAAAAAGACACGACCTCGGCGGTGGAAGAAAAATGGTTAACCCAACGTAAATCCTTAACCAAGGTGGCAGACTCACCCCACATAGGCCCCTTCACCCCAGAGTACTTGAAAAGGGGAAGGGACCAATCAGAATCACCAAATGCACATGTTTTGAAAGGAGTTCTACATTGAAATGTTTTAGTGGTCTTTATGTTATACATATATTGATGGTTCTCGTAGAGGGACCTTAAATCCAAATGTCATCCCCACGATCCACAAAGTCGCACGCATCAGGGACGCAGGCTTCCGAACATCACGGAATATCCAGACCCCTTTACATTCCTAGAGTCTTCTATGTTGGGGGTCCAACACAATGATCAAATGTTTCCACATGTATTGTACTATCCCCATGCCGGATGCCGGAACACAAGCCCTCCTGTCTGTGAAGGTCTGCCAGCTACCTCTTCAGTCGCTGTTGGTACCCCAGCACATGGAGGCCCTGGTGGTCATCTCAAATCGTTTTTAAATCATGTACATGGAGTGTGAAAACAACTATATCCCGTAACGTTGGTAGGGAGATGAATTCAATACTAATGACTTCATCCCCGCTGCACAAGGGCCCTACCCACGGGACTAGCCAGAGAGCGTCGTCACCGCCATCAGACGACCATACCTCCTCCCACCAAGGAGGATCTTATATTGAGGGAACCTACCAAGTGCATGAGAACCAGGCCCCTTTGGGAGCCCACCAGGGGTTGAAAATATATCAACAAGTACACAATATCACCTTGGTTTCTAATGATAAGCTCTGTAGTACTAACATGGTAGCGTTAAATGGGAAAACACACAATTCTTCCAACACCACTAAAGCCCCCAATAGAAATAGTGTGGCATAATACAAGAACATTCACATATATAATAGTGTTCACTGATCCCTCCATACAGACTGAGCAACATGCTACAGGCAGATGAAAATATCTACAGACACATAACAAGGCCACCATCAAAATAGGGAAGCAATGGCCTATACATAGGCACAAATTCCTACTGATGCATACCAAGCCCACCATCCAAATTTAGTGGAACATATCTATATGCAGTAACAAACACCTACTGACACATTCCAAGCCTTCCATAAAAATAAAGAAATGTTAGGCTATACGCTGGAACAAATACCTGCTGATGCATATCATTCCTGCTATCCAAAAAGGACGGCAAGAAAATATGAGCAGATTTAAATTCATGTGAATGCATGAAAATAATGCGAGACAAATTCAGCAGCATGTGAGTGGATGAATATCCATTCTCATTAATATGAAGACCACTAGTTGAATATGGTGGAAACCAAATAAGACAAAAGAAGATTGAACCTTTCCTCAATCCCAACATAGGAGAACTGCCAATATCTATTAACAACTAAAGGAGGACCATAATATGCACAAAAATATTCTTCGACATCAAAATGGGCCTTCATAACCATTCCATCAAAAGATTTATCTTCGAACATCCTTTACAAGATAGAAGATTAGACATCTATTCTAGACCATTTCCTCTAAAAATTCCAATATATCATTACATCGGTGGTAAAGGAGGGAACTCAGGCACATGACCCGATTTCCTTGAACGAAACGACTCACTCGTAAAATGAGTTAGTCAGTCTCAAATAGTTATGCATCCCTACACCAGTCCAGGACGGTTGACCGCAATATCTAATGACATACAAACAACCAAATCAGGAAAAAATACATTTTCCAACTGGGGGACAGTAGTCCAACATGGTGGTCGCTCTATGTTAGGAATATATCCCTATGAAAACTCAAGATGCTCATCGGCATTTCCTGATGACATCACGGGACCCAACAAGACACAGACTCGTATATGAAGGACATTACCAAGTGATGATGGCCTTAGTTACCCACAAGAGTGCGCCCAATAATGAATAGTGCGAAAGGGTACTAGAAAATGAAGAGCACGTACATGATCCTACTCTAATAGAAGATGGGATTATCGATGCCCTTAAACACATATTAGAAAAGGCTGAAGGCCCTATCATTCCATTACCAAATTATGTAAGTAGTGGTACTAGTTGCGAAGGTCCTCCCCACAATGTCACTATCATCAGCTCAGAAGGTCCTTCACAAATCTCCCACAAGGTCTTACTCCATGGGTCAAGAATGATTGATCATTAGATCCTATCTATTAATGCACGTTGGGGTATCCCTCTGCTCGATGTGATGATCAAATAGCAAGAAGGTTATCTCATTGATGTCGTTCACACTGATGGTTCTCCCCAGGGTATATAATGAAGATATCTTTCTCCCTGTATTCAAACATCAAGTCATGATGGCAGTCCTTTCCTTGATGTCAGTCATTGAGAAGGCCCTCTTCGTAATGAAATTTTTTGTTATTGCCCTCTCCACAGTTATTCCAAGTAATGAGAGGGTCCTCCCCTCATTTTAATACATATTAATGTTAATTCCTAGAATTTATACTATATATATTCTCCCTATATCCAGATATCATGTCATGATGGTAGTCCTTGTCATGATGACAGTCATTGCGAAGGCCCTCCCTGTACGGACAGTCAGTGTGAAGGTCCACCAAATAGTGATGTCAAGCAGCATGAAGGTACTCACCCTCAAATAGCCCGCCTTGAAGGTCCTCCCCATGGTAATCGCTGTTAGAAAAATTCTCATGGCCAGAAATCAAGTTGACATGGTATTCCTCGCCATCATAAAACCTCTTGTGAAATTCCATCTTCGCAACAAGAATACATGCTGGCAAGAAGGTCCTCCCCTTGCCAGAACAAATATGAGAAATCTCTGCTATGCTTTGGCACATAGAATGGAGTCAAAAACATCAGTCAATCCATCTATAATGAGTGATATTCATTCTCTACTAGAGGACGGACCCAGGTAATTCTCATCTTTTGGGCCACCACAGGGCCTCCTAAAATTGATAAGGCCCCCACCATCTCGGTCTCATAGAATGAAATCATTAAGAAGTAGTCGAGCTGGGCATATCAAGTAGAGGAGCATCCCAAATAACCAAAACATTATATGTTTCTTATATGTATAAAACTTTCTAGGGATATTATACCAGTGATGTATTGGACTAGAAAAACTTCTCACTTCGATGTAACAGGATAATTGTCTGAGGAATGCACACTTGAAATTCGCCTCAATATACGGAGAACTCTTCGAAAGCTGAAAGAACAATTCCTACACTGCAAAGGGTATACAGACCATGTTAGAATAATAGGGAATCTTGTCTATCTGATCATGAAAGCCCTCCCATCCGTAAGGTACCCACAATAATAAAGGCGAAAAAAACCACGACCTGGCTTGCTACAATGTACTGCATAAATTTCATTTCCTCATTGGAAATGTCATGGATGGAGTTCACATTCGTGGGTGGGGAGAACATGGAGCTTTACACTTCACCCAACGTCCCGTCTAGAAGGCCCCAATGGAAATAACATCCTGCAATGTCATCAACCAGAGTAAACAATCAAACAAAACCCATACTCATAAATGATGGGATACTCAAGAAATCAACATAGAGTTAGTCTCAAAAGCATGAGGGCCAATGAGATCAAGCCATTGAAAAACATATGATTCAGGCGACCAAGAACATCTAACATGATTTCCTCCTAAGAAAATCCAACCATCAAGTAGTTATCTTTTATTCAAAAGACCATGGACCCCTTGTTGGCCCAATGCCACACTCGGCTTACACTCTCACGGGAGTATGTGAAATTGAAAGGGTGGCAGTAGCGACGGCTACCACCATGATACGGGAACAACCCCATACCATATTGACGGGGTGATTTTTAAATCCAAATTCTCCCATAAGAATAAAATATATAGGCCATAGCGCATTTACAAGAGAATGGGAACAACCCCATCCCATAGGGCTGGGGGAATTTTTACCTCAAGTCACCACATAGCGGACATCGGTCTTCCAGTATCTATGAAGAACGTTGGACAGAGGAGTTACTGTTCCACCCCATCTCATGGTCCGCACACTTTGAGACAAAGGTGGGTTACGTGGTCAGACCAGTGCTCCTTTTAGGTCAATCATTGTCAAGAAGCATGAGGAATATTGTGGAATTGAAGGATAAATTCCAATAAATGGTATACGAAGCCTTCCTACCATTCGGCACCCGGGTACACCAACCCTAAAGTGGTATGCCTCAGTGAACGTTGTGAGATTAAACCCCATGGATTTAACAAAAAATGACATATGGGGAGAAGGCATGGAGGAAGATGGTTCCCTCCCAGTGGAACTCCACACCGAGCCTAATGATGAGCATAGTTGGAACCAGAGGGAGGTCCTAAATTTGGGTTCCCCCTTGGTCAATCTGACATTAGTTCCCCAAAAAACTATAACATAGAGAAAACTAAATCCATGGTCATCTATGAACCACCTCATACTCCCCATGAGATTATGTTCTTCACCAGTAAGGAAAGGTTCATAAAGTAGGAAGAAGAAATAAAAGATCTCAATGAATTAATGTCAAGATACGTAGAGGGAATAATCTCATCGGATGTGTTCCCACTACAGAACGATAGCAGGTGATCCCAGAAGAGGTTCTCATGCCACAGGGACTCACTCAAGTGAATGAAACTATGCCCAGATGGCTATTCAAATATAACCTAGAAGAACATGAAGCATTCTCACCACCAGGAAGGCAGCTAAAATATACCCAGGTAAACCCACAAATGAATCCCCCGGCTATGCATCCACCCCTAATTCCAATTGTGTCGGCACAACGAATTTTGTCCCCTACCACCCCAGCTCATGCTCAAGCTCGATAGGATATGCATAAAGGGCTCTTAAAAACTATTGAGAAGCTGACATCCCAACTAGAAGCCATGGAGGGGTGGCACTCTCTGATACAACCAGAGTGAAAACCCTACCCTCAGTGGGTGAGCATTTTTCTGCCACGACCAAACTTCGCAAACCTCATATTCCTAGTATTAAATGGATCGAGGGAACCAGAGCAGAATTTGATGCACTATGCCTCTTACTACAAACCTATTATAGGCACTCTAGAGAATCCTGAAGCTGTAAAACTCGGGTGTTTCGTATGATCCCTTCAGGGATCATCGTTCATATGGTATACTAGCCTGCCACCAAAATCAATTACAGGATATGATGACCTATGTCAGTAGTTTCTCTTCTTATTCAGTTTGACGCAGCCCAAAGCAACGGTCAAAAATCTAATGAATTGCATTCAATGAGATAACAAGAGAGTCTTAGACATCATTTCCAGATGGAAAGGCCTGACATATTTCATGAACTGGAAACTCCCATAGGATGAGATGCTCTCCATGACATTGGTATCCTTCGGGATGAATTTCGAATTCCGCTCATCCCAGTGGCATACACCCGAGGGTTTACAGACTACTCTTCCATTTCACAATGAATATATGACTATTTGAAAAGAACTAACCACATGTCCCGATAGGCCCTGTTGGCCCCTGGGAAATGAATGGGAAATGTGGAAGTTGCTTCTCTAACACTTATTCCTCCCCCAACACCGATCCCAGTTGGGAGCCCCCACTGAACCGTCTGAGACCCACTGGACTCCAACAGCCACCCCCACCTCAGTAAGATGAGAAATTTGGTGCTAAAAAAAATCAATTCAAAGAATGAAGAAATAGAGTTTATTCGTTCTATGACGTCTAGTTTTATGGTTATTTCATAGCCTCCATGAATTGTAATATCCCCTAGCTCCCAGATCCAAAGTGAGCCGATGAAGTGGGTCTTAATGAACATCTTAATTATTGGTTGTATCATTGGATACTAGTAAACACCATCCAAGACTGCTTTTATTTAACAGATATCCTATAAAAGCTTGTCGATTCTGGGAATGTAAAATTGGGTTTGCCACCAGAACAAGTGGAATATTTTTTACACCACCTACTCAAGAGGGGAAGAAGAGTGTAAAATAGCCATTAGAAAGAATAAGAAAACTATTGAAAATTAAATGACCTAGAAGACCATCAAATAAGCCCACAACATCGTCTAGGCACAACTGATACAACCTATTGTGCCCCCAGAATCTTCTGATACAACTCAACCATCATCCTTTGCCCCATAGTCTTATAAAGGATATAAGGGCATAAAGAAAGAGAAAATAGATGAGATGGTTCCAAATATGATGTTAGTGTTGAAACATTCAGATGACATTCCAACATACATGGTACAATGGGAACCACCCCTCTAAATGGTACAACGAGCAACGCCCCTCTAAATAGTACCATCAAAAAAAGGCTGCCAGAGAGGAACAATATCAGATCAAGAACTAATCATTAGATCTATTAATGTCATTCAATTGATGGAACCCTTCTCTGATGTAGAATATGGACACAAACTAAAATTCATAATGCCCAATTAGAGAGCCAGAGGAAGAGGCTGCAAGAGACGATGGTTTCCCATAAGGCATGACTATGGATTGTGTCAAATTCCTTGCCACGCCATAAGGAAAAAAGATAATATCGCAAAAAATCACAAAAGTACCTTCCAAAAAATGCAACGAGAACCAAAATTCTCCTTCTACCTCACTAGATAAAACACAAGACCATTTATCTTTCAGTATCCATTAGGGGAAGAGCAAGTACCGAACTGACCAAAGTATACAGGCAGACTGGTCTGACCAAACGTGGGAAGGAGTGCTCCACTACTATATCCTAATATACTGGTACAACCATATACATCCAATGTTCAAACCCCTAACGTGTATGTCAAAGAGAAACCATGATCAGGGAAGTGCCAAACTATAGAAAAGTAGTATGAAATTTTAATGTGGCTGTCTTCAGTACCAGTAATTTTTTCATTACTAGATGCATTTAGATTGTTTGCAGATCTTATGGAGGCACTCATCAAAGACATTCTATTCCCTAAGAGTTCAAGGATGAAGTAGAAGTGGATAAATCTGTTAAAATGGAGACCAGTCTTGTAAAATGTCACATCGCCATCTCCTTCAGAGATAGTGGTGAAGGAACCATCATGAATAGGAACATAGAACCCTTATATGTTTCCGACAAGATAAATGTGTTTTTTAAGGATCTTCATCGATAATAGCTCTGGATTTAACCTCCTCCCGCTGAAAATTCTTCTATGACTAGGATATGATGGAGACAGATCAACAACCTACACTACAACTCTATTGGGATATGACAAAAGTGATTAGAATCCATTGGGAAGAATCAAACCTAAAACATGGATTGGAGATCTGATATCAGATTCTGAGTTCCTGTTGGTGAGGAAGAGTATGACCTTCAATGTTCTATTAGGGTGGCCTTGGCTGCATCAGCATGATGAAATTCTATCCTCATACCATCAGTGCATCAAATATTACACTAATGAAAAAAATGGGATGTTGCAGGTCAATAAATCCTTTATTGAGTTATGTGAGTTGCATTACATCATAGTAGGGTTCTTTGAGTTGGAAGAAAAACACCTTTTGGATGATGATGTTGATTGGACCAATGCCCCGAATGGATTGGAGATGGATTCTGCCAACCCATTACAACATCTTGTGGAGGAGTACATACTACCAATCAACCATGGAGAATGTGTTTGTACATGTCCAGATACAGACTCAGTTGTATACATGGTCTCTGTTATGACCACAAAGTCAAAAGACTGAAAACAACTGGCTGACTTCAATGTTTTGAGAAAAATCCATGCCGAAGATTCTCTTGGTCCATCCTTGGGACATCAAACTACCCTTGCCTCACATACTAAGGCAAAAGATAATTTTTCCCAATATTGGAGATGTTATCTCAAAAATCCTTTCACCATCGGAAGGAGAAGATAATCCAGACAAAGAATAATAAATGGAAGAAGACCTCAAGGTTGCCCTCATGCATTTGAGGAGGGATTTTTAACCCCCATCGATTACCTTATGAAGATAAATTTGGGCACTGAAAATTACCCACAAGACACATTATTTATTGTGGCCACTATTTTTTAGGAACAAGAGACATATAACTCATTTCTAAAGATGAATCGAGATGTGTTCACCTGGAATTATATATATATGCCATTCCATGATCCTAAACTCTCCTGCCATCATCTGGGCTTACTAGAAGACCACCGAGGCAATGAACATGAATCCTGAAGGACCCACCTGATGCACGTTGCTATAATAGAGGCTAAAGTAGGAAAACTGATCAATGAAAACTTCAAACACGAGGTCCAATATCAGATCTGGATGTCAAATATAGTCTGTGACAGAAAAAATAATTGACAGATTAGAATCCTCATCGACTTCAAAGACCGTAATCGTCACAGCCCAAAAGAAGACATCCTAGTCCCGATCATATAATTTTTGATCGATGCAACATCCATATATGATGTCCTCTCCTTAATCAACGGCTAGTTCAGATACAATGAAATTTGGATCGCCCAAGGATATGAAGAAGATACCATGTTTAGGTCCCCTCCAGAGGTCTTCTATTATAATGCGATTCTGTAGGACTAAAGAATCTAGATTCCACATATTAGTGCACCATGCATCACTTATTCAATCCCTTTTTTGGAAAAAGTCATCATGTGTTAGGTCAATGACCTTGTGGTTATGTCGTGACAGAGTCTGAGCCACCTCTACGACCTTGAAACTAGCTTCAAAAAATTAAGCCAACACAATTTAAAGATGTATCCCTTGAAAAGAGCCTTTGTCATTACCTCAGGGGAATTTATCGGCTTTTTCATACACCATCATGGCATCGAAGTCGACCCCTAGAAGTGAAAGGCCATTTTTGGCATGTCCCCACCTCGCAACCTCACTAAGTTGAGAGGTCTCCATGGGCGCCTCTATTACATTCGGTGCTGTATAGCCAACCTCACTGGTAAATTTTTAACTTTCACTAATCTCAAGAAGAAAGGAGTTACATATCAATGGGATGATGACTTTTAAAAATCATTTGACAACCTAAAAAAGTTATCTTTTAAGCCCTCTGATTTTCATGTCGCCAGTTGAGTGGGACCACTCATTTTATACGTAACTACCCTGGAATAGTCATTAGGAGCCTTCCTCGCATAGAAGAATGGTGCCAGTAATTAGAACAGAATCTACTCCTTTTTTCGAACAATTATTGATGTCGAAACACGGTATTCGAAGATTGAAAAGAAAATCATATCCCTAATCTTAATAGTTCAGAAACTCGGGCTTTACCTGCAACACCATGAGGTCCATCTAGTTTCACACTGCAACCCACACAAGTATATCCTCAATTTTCCCACGATAAATTGGTGCCAATCACAATGGGCGGTCATCCTACAATAGTCTGACATGTAGTGTGTTCCCTAGGAGGTCATCAAAAGACAGGTGTTAGAAGACATCCTGGACGAGCACCCCTCCGAAGAGACAACACCATTGGATACCAAACATCCAAATGAAGAAGTTTTTTCTATCCAAGAGAACCATCATATATGGGAAATGTACTTCAACGGTGCTTCCTCAACCCCAACATGGAAAATGATTGAGGATCCCAATGTCAACAAATTGGGGATTGGATTCATACTCATATCTCCTAAAAAATACTTCTTGCCTTACTCATTATAGCTTTCAGAAGGTTGTGTGAAAAATGATGTGGTGTATCTGGAGATCCTCCCAGCCTTGAATCTGGGACTCTATGTGTAAGAAAAACACCTTAAAATAAAGGTTAATCTGGATCTAGACCTCAAATAGGTCAACAATTACTATGAAATCTATAAAGTGGTATAAGTTCACTTGATGAGACATCTTTGAGCTCTAATGGAATAATTACCATTAGAACCAATGTTGAATCATGTCCCCTGGTCATGGAATTCTCATTTCAACACTTTGGAAAATGCAGCCACAACCTTGCTTGATCCCAACATGGATGAATGAGCCATTAGCATTTCTCACTATCAGATGGTCTTGTAGTTCATAATAATAAATATAGTGTAAATTTATGAAATTTTCCCCGTTCCAGAGCCTTATTATTATATCACAGGATGGATGTCACCTGACACAAATTACCTTGGAAACGAGGAACTACCACCAGTTAGGTATGAAAGGGAGCAGGTCCAAAGCTGGGCGGTCAATTTTACCCTATACAATGAGGTGACCCAAGAGAAGGTCCTCTACAAATGATGCCTTGACAGAGTCTATATTAGGTGCATTGATTTGGAAGTGACAACTTCCATCATGAAAGATGCACGCACTGGAGATTATGTAGCAGACTCATTAGCAACTAATATCTCTAACCAAATTTAGAGGCATTGGTATTACTATCCTGCCATGATACATGATTGTGCTATGTTCACTAAAAAGTTCAATTCTTTCTATGTTCATGATAATTTCATAAACCTCTCCCAAAGTTTTTTCATGAGGCTAAATACTATTGGCCATTCTTCACCTGGTGGTTGGATGTTATGTGACCATATCCTCCCACTACAATTATAAAATTATTGTTTATACTCACATCAAAAAAAATATTTCTAAATGGGATAAAGCTATACTGCATAAAGAATTTGGGGTGAAATAAATTGTCAGCTTTGTGATGGAAAACCTCATCACTATATTTGGTGGCCCACTTAAAATACTAATGAATAACGACACTAAATTATACTCTGCTGAGCTGGATAAGTTTTACCAAGAATATGGATTCAAGGAAAACCGGTCAGCCCGCTACCACACGGTGGCCAATGGGATGATTGAATATTTCTACAAGACTTTATACAACATATTTATAATGATGGTTGACAAGGATAAGAATTGTGGCCAGAAAATCTCCTTCATGCTTTGTGGGAATAACATACCATGACACAAACTACCACTCAGTCAACCTCATACTCACTAGTATATTAGGTATAGGTGGTGTTACCCATAGAAACCCTAGGGTCATCACTTTGTGTGGACATTTGTGATCCGCTGTTCATAAAAGGGAAGTCCGATAGATGGTTTGATGAATTGGAGCAGTTAGACGAAAAAAGGTTTCACACTCTGAACCATTTGGAAATCTACCAAAACTGGATTTCATGAGCCTTGAACAAAAAGGATCGCCTTCAGTCTTTCCTCTAAAGATAAATGGTGTTAGTCCTCAGTCCCCCGATTATACAAGGAAAGAATCCCCCCGATGCATGAACCAAAGTGGGAAGGACCATATGTTATACATCAGGTCTATTCTAATAGAGTAATGCCCTGATATTAATGGACATATATCTTATCATGGCTCCCACAAATGGTATGTTCATGTAGAAATACTTTTCATAAAAAATCCCTAATGATAATGTCCAGGCTCTCTGACGTTATACTATGAGTCAAAAAAATCCCCATGTTGCGGTCCAAATTATAAGACGATAAACTGTGAGTAACGAAAAATACCCATGTTAAGGTTCAAACTCTTAGACCTTAATATATAAGTTAAAAATGCCCCCATGGTCCAATATATATGACCCTAAACTAGGAGTCACAAAAGATTCCCCCATTATAAGGTCCAAACTCTAAGAGCATAAAATATGTGGTAAAACATGCTCCCATATCATGGTCCAAACACTACAACCCTAAACTATGACTCATAAAAAATCCCTCTCATATCATAAGTCCGTGCTCTACGACATTAAACTATGAGTCATTAAAACAATTTCCCCAAGTGTCATGGTCCATACTCTAAGACCTTAAACTATGAGTATGAAAAAATTGTAATGTTATGGTTAAAGATATAAGACCTTAAACTATAAGGAACAAAAAACTTCCTCCATGTCATGGTATAATCTCTCTGACCTTAAGCTATGAGTCATCATCCTTTCCACATGATATTAAACTATGCGGAACATGTCCTTGATGTAAGACATTGAACTGCGTAGCATAAAACATCATAATTTCATGATAATAAATTTCATGATCTTTCACAGAACTACACACTGCTAGATTCCTTCCATCATAGGTTACGTAGTGACACCTCAATCTTCAATCCCGTCTTACCCCCCATAAATAAAAAAATTCCTCTATATCACCGCATATGTACCAATTTTTGAATAGGATACCCCTATCACTCTGTGTTTCTCACACTGAGTACAACTCTCATGAGCATAGAGAAGGTGATAGAGATTTTCAAATGTAGGTCAACTATGGGGAAACATGGAGATCCTAAAAATCGTGAAGGATAAAATGAAAACGCCCCAATATGTTAGACAGAGCCAAACTGGTGCACATTACACACAAAACTACATATGGCTTCATTCCTAACCTCATTGGATACGTAGAAACGCCTAGATCATTGATCCTCACCAAGCCCTACAAGGAAATAAAATGAAATGGACCCCATCATATTCTCTGTTAACTCACAAATGAATATGAGACTCTATAACCACTCCTTATTTATCACATTTTATATAACTGACATTTGATTATGAACATTTGTTTGGATTCACTTATGTAAGTAAACCCTAGAGGAGTATGGTTGGCCTGGCACCTATATCAAGTAAAACCAAAATTCCATCAATTGTACCTAACACATCGAAAATACATTTGTAGGGAACCTCGAGAACAACATGTATCATGATTCTTACATTCACAGGATATGTAGTGATGCTTATATTTGACATCATGGCACAACCACTAGAAAAAATATACATTCCCCCCCTCCATGCATGGGTCTAACCATTGTGGAAGATTGTAGAAGGTCACAGTTAGTCATGGTCTGGGTATTCTAATGTTCCTAAGAACACCGTTACTATTTTTCCCACTCCATTCCTTGGAAAAACATGGATCCTCGTAATAATCCATGTCAATCTGGGATGGACGGCTGGTGTCCTACATACACTTTTTATTGACTATGCATATCATGCCCTAGTCGCTTTGCACGCATCACCCACAAAAATGGCCATCAATCAAAGTTAAATTCGTACCTAGTTGAGTCCTCTCCACCTTCGGTACCAACAATGGATTTCAAGACACATGTCATCCCTCTTGATCCATGTCACCCCTGGGAATATGGTTTACACATTTTATCATCACTAACATCTAAGGAACATCAAAACACCATTAGTGAGATTAAACTGGATCTTTTGAAGACCACTACAAGGCCAAAATATTCTTCATCACATGATGTTAAACTAGAAGTCGAAAACTGTCCACATAGCACGACGTTAAACTGCAGGGCCAAAATCATTCTCACCACACGACGTTAAACTGCATGGCCAAAATTGTCCTCACCATACGACATTAAACTGTAAGACAAAAATTGTCTTCACCACACGAGGTTAAATTACAAGGACAAAATCATCCTCACGGGATGACAGTAAACTGCATTACCAATATATTCATCACCACACAAAATTAAACTACATGGACAAAATCATCCTCACTGCATGACGTTAAACTATGTGGCCAAAATCTCCCTCACCACACGACGTTAAAACACACAACCACAATCTTCTTCACTGCACGATGTAAAACTATAAGTCTAAAATTTTCCTCACCATAAGACGTTCAATGGTGAGGCCCAAGTCTTCCACACCGCATGACGTTAAACTGCAAGGCCAAAATCCTCTTCAATGCACAACATTAAACTGCGAGGCCAAAATCATCCTCACTGCATGAAATTAAACTGATAGGAAATGGATTTTGGCTAAAATTCTCCCTAATGTTGAATTCACTATTTTCCGACGGTGACATGAAACCCTTGGGATCCCTTCATTCCCACACTGGGTAAAGATAACATGAGAATAGGGATATTAACAAGAGATCCATCGTAACCATATTGAAAAAAGGCCTACAAATTTGGTCCTAGTTGCACGACTGTGAAAGGCATGTCAGGGTACCCTCCCTGAAGAGGAACCCGATGTCATGTCCATGTTATGCTAAACGACTGGGTAACCCAAAGATAGAACAAATACCTCCCACTGCAAACAGGTCAAATCTACTTAAGTGACACCATTCCAGAGTAAATCAACACCCAAATGTCCACAATATGTCTTGTTATACCTCTTCCATATTATAAACTCTACATTTTATGGGATCTTTAATCCATATAACCCTCCAAAGGAATCTAGGATGAAAGACCATTGTCCAGCAGACACCTTTGATTGGCTATTCATATCATGCCCTGGTGGCTATTCATACGTCGCCCACAAAAATAGACATCAATCGAAGTAAAATTCTTCCCTAGGAGTGTCCTCTACAACCTCAGAATTACCAATGGATTCCAAGCCACATTCTACCCATCCTTATTCAAGGGACTTCAATGTCATGGTTTACATTTTCCACCTTTCTCAAATTCTAGATATATTGGAACATATCAGCCTGATTAACCTTTGGACTGTTTTGAGGATTCTAAAGGAAATCATATCCTCATGTGTGAAGTTGATCCGCATGTGAATGAAGATTTCCCCTACTCATTTATGGGTTTCCCTGAAGAAGATCAACTAAAAAGCCTCCTCTTGTGACCAGGGGCAACCTTGGTGGAAGGTCACACAGCTTATCAAGAAATTTCAAAATCTCAGTAATCCTCAAAGGACTTCGTGGGAGGAAGGTCAGTGTCATAGGGAATCCTTTTCATGGCTATGAATATCATGCCCTGGTGGCACTGCATACATTTCCCACAAAAATGGTCATCAATCATAGGAAGATTCGTCTCTATGAGTGTTTTTTCCAGCCTTCATACGGTCAAATGAAATTCACGCTTTGTCACACTCCAATATTTGTAAAACATCTAGATGACGGCTTATATACCTCCTTCTTCCCATTTTACCCTAACATAGAAAAGACTCTTAATTGAACTAACCACTTTCTAGCTCTACCTCACACAAATAATAAATGTGCAGGAACAATTTCCCACTAAAGGATAATTCAAATGTTCCTAATGTTCTTAGAAAACACTACTCAAGACACCCACGTATTGTGGATCCCAACATGACGATAAATCCAAAAGGTAGAAAATCCCACTAGGCCATTGGGAAGGAAAGGTCAGTGTCCTGGAGACACCTTTTCTTGACTACGTATATCATGATCTGGTGTCTCTCCATACGTCTCCCACAAAAATGGAAGTCAATCAATGGAAAATTTGACCTTATGAGAGTCTTATCCAACCTATGTATGCCTATTCTGGCTCTTGATCCTCATGAATGTCAAGAATCTACAAATCTTGGTAAAAAAAATCCCTAACTCATGTCTAAAGGATACCTCAACATTCCGGAGTACCGGTCCCGAGTCAAGGTCTTACCTCGAAAAATTTGGTCAAAAACTATTTGACCTAAAACATCAGTAACAAGTTTGAATGGAAGGACTGTGAACTGCCTTAAAAAAGGAGACGTTATGCTTGCTAGAGGTAGAATTCACCAAAGGCACTTCTGGTTAAAATTCGACTATCTGTTCATTATAAAAAACATTGATACATCAAAAAATGTGTAATGCTTGTTAAGACAAATTCCCACAAATTTCTACCTAAGAAGAAGCCATTTTCTTCTCACTATGACCATGTCAAGAAGGCTTAGGAAAAAATAGGGTAATAATGAAAAGGACATAAATTTTCATGAGGTATTCTATTCAACCTCAACAATAGTCAAACTACGCTCGCTACGTCTCTTGGAATAGGATAAATTAGAGCTCGATTCAGTTATCTCAGTTTTCAGATTTCAATTAATTGTTTAAAATTATCACATGATTGAAATAATGATGACTAGAAGAGACGAGGAAGAGATATTTAAAATAAAAATCTGTTTCATCAGGTTTAAAAAAATAGTGGAATATCCCCAATTTATATTCTCTCATTACTAAAAAAATGGGAGATGGTTTATGCCGTAATTTGGGACAGATCTGTGATAGGGCCCAATTCTCCCTCTCCAAAATAATGCCATGTGATTGTCGTGGGCCATCAATGGTATCTTCCAACAAACTTCTTTCCTTCATTTCACCTTTGACTACCAGGCACACCTGCTCCTGGAAATCTTTAAAGCCCTATCCTTTATTTTAGATGGTTTCATGATTAGAACACTATGAGGCCAGTTTCTCTCTCAACCTGGCTGCGCGGGATTCACACTCTTGCATCTCCTCCTCTTGAGAATCCACCAAATCACGGGCCTTCACTTCCTCATAAGTAAGATGATCAAATTCATCTGAAATATACCAGAAGTTTTCCACCTAGTGATGGGAAGAATTAAACATGGGCAGTTTGTCCTCACATGAGTCGAGGTCTTCCCGGAAATAAAAATTTGGTAAATAAAGAAGTGAAAGTGCTAATAATCAAAGCCGTCTGAACCTAGTTAAGAAAATAACAATGGAAAACTGTCACCCTCATTGGAAAAACTTTCCAGGGGTATCTCCTCAGAAAGGGTACATAGTTTTCCCCATGACTCTTTGTGTACTGACTGGTGTCTCTCAACGGCACTGACACATTGATCCTCCCCTTCTTCCACATATTTCAATGCAGGAAGCATCACCATTGGAGTTGGGAGGGACCTAAAGCCATTCACCCTTGGCAGGAGACTTTATTTTTCCTCAGATGACCCAGCCATTGGGGCCGTATCCCGACGAATAACTATAGTATCTGGGATGATTGGTGTTGCTCTGTAGGTGCCTTTCTTCTCAAGATCTTGGGAAATATCCACATGAGAGGGGTAGTCTGAATCACACCACACAGAATTGGGTTATGCTGATGAAACCCCTACTAGAATCTTTTGATGATCGGTCGAGTGCCTTCTCACAGCGAGAGTAGGAGCATGATTTGTATCCATTTTGGTTGCTGAAGGGATGGAAGTATAATTATTGCTCCTCTCACAATGAAGGGAATTTTTGGTGTTGTTTTTGGGGTAGGAACGAGATAGGAAATTGATAAGGGTTTAAGTACCCGCTGAACTGGTTCTTTCAACATCCCCATGGGCTAACAATCAACCCATAGTTGGGCATACTCCAATGATAGGATGGTGGGTACCATCATGTTAGGAATGATAATCACTCTAGAAGCACTTTCATGCATCATTATAAGCTACAATTTATGAAGACCCATATGATGACATTCTCCCATTAGACATACAACTGGAGGCAACACATTTTGTTGAAGGCATACAAACTACGTGGAAACTTGGTAGAGGAGGTATGGTTCACCGATAACTTCATGTTCTACATGAGCGATAAGCATCCCATACCAAAAAATGATGAGGTGTAAACATTCCTTCAAGAAACTACCCTTATCTCCTCCCATTGATCCATGAGTGTTAGGATGCAGTGCAAAAAACAAATGAGATGCATCATTCAATAGCCTAACTACAACAGTAACTGTTAGAGTCCGGGGATGAACACCCAAAATGATAAGAAGAGCTGGATAAAAGTCAAAATGGGTAACCCATGTGGTATGACGATACTCATAATAGGGGAAGTGTTCTATCATCAACCCATACAATAATTGGAATGGTCCTATGAGAAGATTCGGATAATAGACTTCTAGAATATGTCATAAGAGTTTATAATTCCTGGTGAGGGATGGAAGGGAAAAATTAATGTGTCGAACGACTTCCATCATGGCCGCCATCATCATGGTGCAGGCCAAAACCCCATTGTATACATCACAAGACAGGAAGATCTATTCACTTATGAAAATCGTGAAGAATTCTGCTAGCCTTAGCCTAGGTGAAATGCTGGGCTGATGCTTATATCCCTATGTATCATAACACCATGCATTGTGGGTAGCACAATAAGACCCTAGAGTATGGATATACTGATATGTTTGGTGGGTTCAACTGTGGAACGCCTTCGGCTTAGGCCTATTTTTAAGCAAGAATAACCTTATCAGCGCTTCAAATAGAATTAATGAAATGGCATCGATTGGATGATCCAGTGATCCCACTACCCGGAATAGTGAACACTTTGTCAATGGAGACACATGATCAGTGTCATTCCATTTGGTTGTTGTGGGGAGAAACTCATTGTACATCTCTCCGAGGATAGGGAGACCTCCAAGATGGTAGATGTCCCACAGACTGATCCCCACCTATCCATGCAATATATGAAAGATGTTGGTGCTCAAACACCAGCGACTCAACAATTCTCGAAGGATTTCACCCAGAGAGAAAGTTGCAAACTGAGACACCTAGACTTCCCGGTGAATCCCCACCACTTCCAACTCATCGGGGGACTCTAGACAGGTTTGATGCACCTAGAACACCCAATCCCACTCATATGAGAAATATCCTCTAGCTCGATAATCCGACATGGTGCTCCAGCTGACACTTGAATTTTCTCAAGAAATGCTAATAATGGAGGGGCATTCTTGGATGTCTAGTACCAGGACATCAGTTTTCACCCTTTAATTCCTTGAGTCCATGCTGAAACTCAAAATAAGAAATCATTTTCCTGAGATAGAGCATAGACAAATTCCTTAGTTTGGGAACTATTGGCATGATCATGATTTCATGGTGCCTCTAAAGGAATGAAAGGGATGTCGGGGTCACAAAACCTAGAGGCATGTTAGTAGGAAGACCAAATCTGTAAATTAGAAATTGAATGTACAATGGATATGCTAGAATCTCAGGTGTTAAAAAGACCATCAGAAATTAGTCATGGGGAATGGTGTGGGTTTGACGATTAGCATCGCTATTCCTTGCCATGGTGACCCTCATCTTCATCTATTTGTTAGAAATTTGTGATTCAACCATCATAGACTAGATAAGAATTTCTATTATCTAATGAAAATGTAGTTCCATAAAAATTGTTGGGAAAAGGCTTTAGAAGAAAATGGATATAGAACATAAAACATGTACACAAAAGGCTCCACATATTGTTAATAAAAGCGGTACGTGGAAAGAGAATGCCACATACAACATTACATGCGGAAGCCTCTCCACCCACAACTGTGGTACACAAATACTATTCACCGTGTACAACCATGGTACACGGAATGACCATGTGGCGAAGCCCCGCGAACCATTATCCCTAAAATAGAACGGTTCGTAGAATGCAGACACCGTGAACCTAAACCTCTGTAAAGTTTTCATTCAGATGTTGTGGATTAGAAATTATGTTCATATTAATTGTTTTGAGATCAATTCCTCAATTCATGTTCGGTAAGTGAACAAGCTAGAGATTTTTCCTTCATCTATGTAGAATTTGGATTTTATGCTTTAAATTTCCATAGTCCCATTCGAAGAAACAAAAATATAGTATGCGGATGGGGAAATAGTGAGGAGATCGGTTTGTGGGACATAACAAGTAGTTTGTGAATGCTGTTTTTGCAAGGAGAACGGTACACAAAAGTGGATGAGGCTGGGAAATCGGGATCACATTTCATCATGAGAAACAGTAAATGGAAAATGTTATGGGTCCTTATATATTGGTGTGGTCTCCTTCTACTTGGTCAACCTATTCTACGACAAACCATTTCATTTTAGGACCGCTTCTACACCTGAATAGTCCCCTTTTTGTTCCGAATATACACTATTTCGATGGGGGTGTTTGTAGTGTCTTTAAAATTATTCTAAAAATAAGAAATACCCCCAAAGTCTATTTTCAAAATGAAATATGCACTTCAATATGTTTATTAAAAATAAGAGACTAAAATTGAGTTGTATTTATTTGATAGAACTTGAAATAATTCATGTTTTAAAATGTCCCATGTTCCATCACTGGGAATGGTACGCGATGAAGAAGGATTGCGAACTTAATGGTTTGCGGGACGGCACGCGAACCACTAGCTCAAGAAACGATGGACAGTGAGTCGGGCCAAACGTGAACCGCGTCAACCGAATGAGTTTTTCACAGATGATTGTCTGTATACTGTGTGAAAAACCAATCGGTTCACAGATTAAGAAAATGAGCAGGGTTTTGCGAACCATTATCGCGAACCAAAGTCTCTGTAAACCATAGTTGACTGAGTCTTCTGTAGGATAGAAAATCATTTAATTTGGACTCCACAAAGGTTTTTGCATGCCTAGTAGATACGATCGCTCTGATACCCTATAAAAGGGGAACAGTAGAAGAAGAAAGTACGACACATAGAGGGGAAAGATATAGGGAATGATGGGCGATGAAAGCATGAGGGAACCTCAGAGACTGAAATCTATATTCCTACTTTATTCATCGGTGAATCACGAACCGTGAACCACTTTTTACACAAGTATAAACACCCATGAACCATAAAACGAGAAATTGAACAATAATAACGGAACCATGACCCCAAATGGAAAACCACACACCAAAGGCTTCACATGGATGAATTTCCCATGAATGTTAATTCCCCTACCCTACTTCAATATGGCGCTCAGTACAGCGTACTGCTACATAGACTGAACTTGGCGTTGCGTACCCAATCAGTATGTGAATATAACTCAAAGAGGCATGGTGAGCCACGTACCACATTGGTATGCGGTTGGCGATAACCATTCCCAGGTACAACATCGATTTTCGGATGGCCCAACTACCCGCATACCACTATGGAATGCTAAGCCTTCCCCACCCGTATGAGAGTCCATTTCATGGGATGGGGTGTTTTCAGTTATTTTTCCCTCTAGCTCAAACCTCATCCCTCCATTACTATCCAATCATTAGTAATCCTCCACTAACCAGTTCTCTGAAGCTCTGCCAAATCCTCATACAAAGCCACTAGACCCATATGATCAGGACATCGGGTGCATCTGTGCACACCATTGAGTCTATATACCTATTGTAAGAGGAGTAACGAAGGCCCTCCTAACAAAGGTGCGGGAATCAAGAATGCCTTTAAGGATACATTCCCATAGTAACCCAGAGTCCAACCTTTGGATGCCAACATGTACCTCCCCATTTTAATGATTAGGTGTGAACACTTGCATTTCCATTTAATGAGGAACTGTGATGCATTGAATGGGTTATGTTCTCTCCCCCATTTTATGAGGATGAAATTCCTCACCTTCCATGAACATGATCTGGGTCCCTCCCACTGAGGTATTTCGCCAATTATATGAGGCAGGGCCGTGTGACCTGTAATTCCATTTCAAATGGAATGGTTGATCGCTCTATGCCTTCACCCATGGTCACCATGGCCTCTTCTGCCGCAGACTCTCCTTCCCACTCCAGTAGTGGATGAAGAATGGGAATTGTTGAATCTTTCAAATCCTCTTGACTCTCACACCGAGCATGAATCACGTGGGCATAAATTTTTGTGAGGATTACAACATTAGTACACCATCTGAACTACAAGAACTCTGATTTGTAACCAAATTAGGATACATAGGATGCCCATGGAATGGCTCGATCTCAAAAGTGTGCCCATTCATAAGGGGCCCACAAAATCATGTTTATCAAATGGGAAACTTCAATACGTAATCTCCAAACAATATGAACTACATGGGATCTAATTCTGCTCCCAAGGATATGTGGGATGCCCTCCTTGTGGGCTGGATCCCAAAATCCAGTCCCATTCCATCCCCCATAGATAATGATAAACTATAGTGTGACTTATAATATAGCTATGTCAGGTTATCCTCCATGGAATCAAACATATTCATGCTCACGACGATCTTGCAAACCAAGGGTAGAAGATGGACACACTCTACGAGAATGAACCAAATATTCACAAATATAGGAAGACAACAAAAATATATAAGAGAGTTCCAAAATAGAAAACAATCCTCCTCCAGAAGGGTTCGGTGAGCCTGACCTCCCATCCCCTCGACCAATGGAGTCCTCAAGTGTCGTTGACCAAATCATCAGTTGATGAGAACCTGCCTTTGAAAAGCACATCCATGAATCTTTCATACAAGGGTCATTGGGCATTCAGGGTTCCACCAATAAACCGGTTAGATACCATCCGAGTTAGTTATATCTAAGAAGGATCGATTGCATGAGTGCTTCACCCCCACACAGTCACCCGTTGGGACCAACACTTCTCCACGGGGTTAATTCAACCTTCTTTAAAGGATAATGATGGTTAATGGGTCAAAACAAAGGAATGGAAAATACAACGATGGCCCTACCCTATGGAAAAGAGACGGGTGATGATCCTCATCGTGCCATATCCTCATCGCTCAGAAATGTGACACCTTAGAGGCGGAACATGGGTTTATCACTCTTTTTATCCACTCATACATTTTTGGTGTAATACAATGTGGGGGATAAATCGACAACAATACCATCCACCATTAAATTGGGGATAATTTGATGCTATTATCAGAAAATATAACAACCTAAACATTTTATCAATGGAAATTCTATTCTTATTAGGATGTCATATAGTATAATATCGTAAAACCACATAAAGAAAAAAATAATAACATTATAAATTAATAATGAATTAAATAAATTTTATATCTATAAGTTAAATAACCATTAACAATGGTATAGTAACTTAATCATTGAAATAGTAAAATGTCCCTTAGGAAAATTAATAATGACATTAGAATAGTAATATCACCTAGGATTTTATAAATAGAATTTTGTTATCTTATGAATAAAAATATGATGTATTTATTTCATTGAATATGTAAATAAATGTTTTAAAAATGAAAAATTAAGTGTTGGAATTTTTGAAAGTTATAAATATTAAATTACATTTTTATGATTAATTTAATAATTTAAAATAAAATTTTTTATAAAATTTATTTATAAATTAATATTTCTTTTCTTATTATTATTTAATACATTTATGAGACCTTAATTATTTAATCAAGGTTTATAAAATTAGTATTAATTTAACATTTCTATTTTTCCAATAAATGATGAGTTTATTTAAAAATTAATTTTCTCATATTTAGAAAAGTATTTTAATAAAATGGAGTTCATTCTTGAATTATAAATTTTTATAATTGGATTGGGTGAATTTTTGGGATCTTTCTTAAATAGTTGAATTTTTGTGAATAGTGAAATATTGTAATATACAGTATAAGATAAATACATGTTTTATTGAATAATATAAGATGTATGGATTATTTATGCACATAATATCACACTATCCTTAATTAAGTTAATACAGTTATTGATTATTTTCAAACTATTCATATGCTTGTGCCAAAATAATAATGTAATGAATAAAATAATAAGAAAACACCACTCTCATCCACTATAAATATCACCCACCACCACCTATCTAATAAAACCATTAAATATTTTAGGCTTGTCCAAATTATTCCAAATAAAATTTCCAATCCCTTCCCTACTTCCAAGAGACCTTGTTATCATAAAAAGAAAAAACATATGTGTCTCAAAGAGATTCTCAAGGAGAATAATTCAAGAGTTAAAAACCTCTTTCCTTTTCTTTTAATTTCATTCCATGATCTTTTCTTTTAGTATTCTCTACTAAAATACCCTTATCTAAGTGGAATGGTAACTCCATTATCTCACATATAATTGAATTTTCTTATTTTAATGAAATAATCCATCATCATTTCTTTCCCCTTCCACTATTTATCAAATGATTCATCCACATAAAATATAATTTTTTCAAATATTCAACCATTTTATAATCTATATACTCATTAATAACTTATAATTTCACTTTTAGCAACTATCCTCATTTTACAATATTTTCTATACATGTATACAACTAAATTGGTCATCAAAACTAACGGAATGAATGATCCTGTGTGATAAAATTGTATCTCATAACCCATTAAAAGGTCATAAATGATCTTATTAAAATAATAATAAATAAAATAAATTTATAAAAGGTAATAATTTAATTATTTATTACATTTTACAAGATTAATTAGAACATTAAAATCATGTGAAGAATACATTCAGACATAAGGTAAGATATCTTCTCAGAACCTCCATTTTTTCATCAGGTTACACTTTCTCTCTCATTTCCCCAATGTAACTCTTATTTATTTTTATGAAATTCTTATAAAATATATGTATATGTTCCAAAATAATGTATCCATATCATTAAATTCTTATTTTATGCATAAACACATGATTTATAAAGGTTCATTTCTTTGTTGTCTCTGATAAGTAAGCTCGATTCAAGGAAACATCTTGATTTCATACAAATTTCCAAGTACCATTAATAATATTTTTTTTGAAGCCATTATTTTTATAAAATTAGAAATTTTATCATAAAAAACTATCTTATTTAATTTCTAGTTTTATACAAATAGTTATGCATTTTCTATTTTAAAAAATAATTACTAGTTTCCTCAGACATTAGGTAAATGTTGTATTTATAATGTTTCTTAAACTCTATTTTTACATGTCTCCACTTAATTTTGACATAAAGTATCATTATAAATTCCAATTTTATCTTATTTGTATCCAAATATGTTTTTAATCCATTATTTCATGGACACGATTTTGATATTTCCTTTTGTTATGCCTTTTGACATAATTATGATACCCTATTCTTTCCCTGGATAACCGTTAGGTTTATGATTGATTACTTATGTATGGTTACTAATGTGGAACACATATTATGGAACATGTTATGATGTGTGTACCAAGATTATTTTCCAATTTATTGTGTAATTGTTTGTCTCATGCGGATTCATGTGAAACTCTCCTAGTTGTAAGCCTTCACTCATGCTCCTCCATGTGTAATGCACCTTGACTCATAATTATGTCATGTTTTATATATAAATCACATTACTAGGATTATATGATTACCTGATTACATGTTCAATATATTCTACTTCTATATGTTTATTCATGTTTCATTCCATTTTATGTCATCATATTATGCCATATAAACTATGTGATATTCTTTATTTTTTTGGTTTACCCCCTTGCTGGGATTTTTATCTCATCCATTTGTTCATGTATTACCCATGTTATCCTATAAAGGTGTATGGGAACAAAGGGAGTTATAGCTCATTGTTAAGATTAAATAAGATATTTTTTAATTCTGGATAATGATATCTAATTATGTATCTAATAATCAAAAATAACTAGACTTTACAATCCATAATTTGTATTAGAAAGATATTTTTGCATTAAATCATGTTATAATGTGTGTAAAATTCAAGGTCAATTAATGTTGGTATTAGAGAAACACCTAGTTGTTTTTGGAGACTATGACTCGAGAAAATTATTATGAACCCTAGGGATAATTCTATAATCATTGATAACCGAATTTGGAACATAGGGAACCACAAGTTTGGATATAATCTTTATTTAAAATATTAGACTTCTATGTTCAATGTATTCTTTTTATATTCTTTAGTATGTATTAGGGACCCTTAATTATACCTTATTTTTCAATGTTATTGTTTTAAATAGATGAACTAATTCAATCTATCAATATTATAGGAAATTCTAGGATTTACCCAATGATATTTCAAATATTTTATGAACATTTCATAAAAACATCATGAAAATACTTACTTACCAAGCTCATGTTATGAATAATAACTTGAATCACATGGAATTCCCTCATTATCCAAAGAAATAAAAAGAGGATGTTGAATCTGTTATGAAACAAAGGCCTCCCATGTTTAGGTGATATTTTAATCCTCTCCTCTTACAACAATGAATTTACTCCATTCAGAAGATATTCTCTATCCTCATGTGCTTAGAAAAAGTGAAAGTTGTGTTGGAGGTCTATAATTTGGATGGGGAATCTGATAAGTGGTTTGCATTGATGTAGAACCAAAAGTGAATGCATGAAATATATTCCACAGTTTGGGAATAATTAAATAAAATATTTCCCAATAAATATTTTCCTTGAACACTCCATATCAATATTGAAAGTTAATTCCTCCGACTGATGTAGAGGGAGGGTGAGTTAACTGGGGAGTATGAGGAAAACGTCCCAAGGATTCCAAGATACACCTCTATCTTTGTCATGAAATCAGAATTCATGATCAATAACTTCTTTAGAGGTCTAAATCCAAGTCAATGAAAAACATTACTTATTTGATACATTGATATCTATGATGAAACTGTTCATTTTTCCCTTAAGGTTGAAATAGAGAAAAAAGACTCTTAGTGGTATCATGGGTATAGGGTTAAAAAGAGGGAAATAAAGTCTAATATGGGTGGATCAACATATAAATCCCATGATGGAATTAAAACCCCAATTCCCACGTGTCAAAATTATAGTAAGAAGCATCACGATAACTCTCTAATGGGAACTAGGAAGTGATTCAAATTAAGATGAATGAGGCCTCTAGATAATATCTTCATTATGGATATGTTGAACCCCACCAATGTAATATAAGAAAGGAAGGTTAAAATCAATAGTTATCATAAATTGATGTTTTTAAACTTCAAGGAACATGGGAATTATTAAAAAAATCTTCCCAAGCCTAAGAGTTGTAGGAGGAAATCAAAAACAACAACCTCTAAGGAATAAAGGAATTGAAGTGGTTGCTCCTTAAAATGACATGGTGATAGGTACACTGGTTATTCATTCATGAATAACAAACATACTCTTCGATTATAGTCTTTTGCATCATTTCATATCTTTCATAATTAGTAGAATTATTCAAACACCACTATAAAATATGGAGGTTGAGTTATATATGAGAATAGGAAATGGGGAAATCATTTTACCCAATGATTATAACTCCACCTCGATTAATGTTTCCGGATTAAACCTCCCATAAAATCTATCTATTCATCCTATGGTGGAGTTTCATTATATATTTAGCATGGATTGGATATCGTTATACATATCCAGCATCAGTTTTCAAGAAAGGGAGATCTCTCTTCTTATCCGGAAGCATCCTCTAATTCTATACAATTGTGATGAAATTGAATCACCATCAGGATGATTATCTCAATTGTGTATATTATTGCCTTATGAGTAGGTATATATGGATCAAATTATTGAGACAAATGAGAGTATAATTTTCAAAAAAATTCCCATCATTAGTGATTACACTAATGTGTTCCCTATAGAGTTTCATAGTCTTCATATGGACTGGTATGTTATGTTATAAATTGAACATATTCCTGTATATATTCTTATATTAAACAAACCTTATAGAATTGAAACTATTAAGATGGAATAAATAAATAATCATTTAAATGGAAAATATGGATAAGGGGTTAATACATATGAGTGATTCGCTATGGGGTGTTCCATTCCTCTTCATCATGAATATGTATGGATGAATTATCCATTGTATTAATTATTAAGAGATCAATAAAATCACAATAAAGAACAAGTATACCCTACCAAAAATAGATGACTGAGTTGAACAACTACATGGGGGAAATTATTCATCTATGGTGGTCCTTTGATCGGGATATCACTGATTAAAGTTGAGCATTTAAGATATTCATAAGACTACATTTCAAACTAGGTATGGAAACTATGAGTTCATAGTGATGCCTTTTAGACTCACTAATTCTCTATAAATTTTCATGGATTTAATTAATAGAGTATTTAGATATTACCTTGAATATTTTGTGGTGCTCTTTATTGATGATATTATGATATACTCGAAGATCAAGGAGGAACATGAGGAAAATTTGAATATTGTACTAACATATTTGAGAAGGGATAAAATTTAGAAAAATTACATTAAATATGGGTTCTAGGTAGAGGAATTATCATTATGGGGAATGTTATCACCAAAAAAGGAATATATTTGAATCCTTCTAAGATAAAGGCAATTAAAGTGTGGTGCATGGCAACATCTGTAATGGATATCTACAACATCCATGGTCTATCCAGCTACTAATGATGATTTTTAAGGAACTAATCATGATTGTTAAACCAACTAACCATGTTAAATCGGAAGGGGTTAATGTATGTATGGACTCAAGAATGTGAGGATATATTTAAGGAGATAAAAATGATGTTTAACAATGCACAAGTAGCCACACTTCTATAAAGTGGGGGAAACATTGTGGTGTTCAGTGATGCTTCAAAGAAGGGACTAGGTTATATGATAATTTAGAATGACAAATTGATATACTACACCTCATGGAAGTTGAGAATTCATGAGAAACACTATCCAAAACATGATCATTAGTTAGCAGATGTGATCTTCACATTGAAAGTTTGGCATCATTGTATCTATGGGGAGAAGTGTGAAATATATACTAATAATATGTTCCAAAAATATATATTCACATAAAAAGGAGTTTAATATGAAGCATCAAAGTTGGTTATAGATTATACTAGATTATGACTACTCACTCCACTACCATCTTGTGGATGAAAATAAGGTAGCAAATTCTCTATGTAGAGAGGATCATACATCTTTATCAATGATGAGAATTGAGAAGGATCCAATCTTTATATACCTAAAAAGGATTTATATAGTAATCATTAAAGAAATAACATCATCAATACTTTCTCAATTGATTATTAATCCTTACCTTATATTGAAAATAAATAATGATCACTGAAATGATATGGAAATTCAGAAAAATGTGATAGCTATGAGAAATGGAAAATACATAGAGTTACAAATTAATGAGGAAATATTCATAAGATTTGGGTCACAAATATGTGTACCATAAAATATAGAGATATATAAAAATATTCTGAATGACTCACATAAATCAATATTCTCTATTAATCTGGGAATCATTAATATATATCGAGATCTATGAGAGCAATCTTGGTGGTACACTGTGAAGAAAGAGATCACTAAATATACATCAATGTGACTGGTATGTCAACAAGTGATGGATGAAAAGAAAAAGTATAAGGGAATGATGCAACCATTACCCACACCGTCATGGTAATTGTAAAACATCACTATGGACATTGTCACTGTACTTTATAAGACATCCATAGGAAACAATTATATAAGGGTTGTTTGGGATCGTCTTATAAATACATCTCACTTTATTTCAATTCGAGACGACTAATCAAAGGATAAACATGCTCAAATATACATCAATGAAGTTGTGAGGCTATATGGATTACCACTATCAATTTTATATGGTCGAGTTCTGAGATTCGACTCTGTATTCTAAAAAAGACTCAAACATTCTCTAAGAACTGATCTGAACTTTAGTACAACCAGTCATCATCAAACTAATGGCCAGTCTGAGTGGATTATTTATATACTATAAGACATGTGAAGAGCTTGGTCTATTGACTTAAAGGAAGGATGAGACCAATATTTATTTTTTTGGTTAAATTCTTATACAAAAAAACTTTCCATTTGACCATACAAATGGATCCATATGAATCCCTTTATAGGAAAAATTGAAGAACACCAGCTTGTTGGGATGAAGTCGGTGAACATAAGCTATTAAGACCTAAAATTATTGAGGAAAAGTTAGAAAAGGTGAAAACAATTCATTAGTATATCAAAACTTCCAAAATTAATTAGAAGATATATGTATACAGTCATCGATGGGACCTAGAGTTTAATGTTAGTGACATTTTCGTCCTCCTCATAACTCCCTATGACAGGATCATGATATTTGGGAATAAAGGAAAGCTCAATCCCAGGAACAATAGCCCCTTCCAGATCCATGATCGTTTTAGAGTCGTTGCCTATTGACTCGGACATCTATATACTATTTATCAAGTACAAAATGTATTCCATGTGGATGTACATACCATATCGTTAACATGTACGTAATTCTGAGGTGGTATGGTTGGAAAATGGTATCTCCTTTGAGTAGAAGCTATTGAAGATCTTAGGTCATAGAGATAAATGTATACGCAACAAGACTATGCACTTGTTCAAAGAACATTCGTGGAACCATACGTAAAATGAGGCAACAAGGTAACCCGAAGAAGTAGACAAGGAGACGTACCCACACATGTTTTAAACATAGAATGTAAAATGAAATTTCTAGGAAAAAATTCCATATGGGGTAGGACTGTAAAAACCAAAGAAAGTCATCAAGGGGAAGTACCCTCTCATGTTTTAAACATAGAATGTAAATTGAAATTTCTGGGAAACAATTTCAATATGGGGTAAGACTATAAAAACCCAAAACTTTTATCAATGGTAAGTCCATTATTTAAATCATGTCATGTAATATAATCATATAAAATAACATTAAGAACATAATAAAAATTATTTTAAAAAATAATGAATGAAATAATTGGTATTTATAGATATTATGGAACCTATATCAACAGAACAGTTACTTGACCATTGGAATAGTAACATGACACTTATGAATTGTAATATGAACTCAAGAATAGTAACCTCACCTATGATACTATAAAAACAATTTCTATCTTTTGATTGAAAATATCATGTATCTATTTCATGTAATAATTAAATAAATGTTATAAAAATGAATAATTATGTCTTGGTCATTTTGAATTTCTCAAATAATTATTTAAAATTCTTTGCTTAATTTAATAATTTAAAATGAATGTTATTTTAATAAAATTTATTCAAAAATTAATATTCTGTTTTATTATTATTATAGGATGCTTTTTTGAGACCTTAATTATTTTTACCATATGTTATAAAATTTGTTATAATTTTAGAAATGGAATTTTTTGAAGAAATTAATATTTTATTTAAAAATTAAATATCTCATATTTAGAAAATTATATTCATAAAATTGACATAATTAATAAATTCCATATGTTGAAAAATGGCTATAGTGGATTTTTTTATTTTTATTTTTGAAATATTTGAATTTTGATGAATAGTGAAATACTGTAATTTACGGTATTAGATAAATACATGCTTTATTGAGTCATAGATGATGATAGAATTATGTAATACCATAATATCAAACAATCAATTATTATTTTCAAATAATTAGTGATAATTCTAAAAATGTTAAAAGTTTTGAGAGAAAATAATAAATTAAGGAATAAAATAATGATAAACCACCCCTCTCTTTCAATATAAATAGCACCCTCACAACCAGTTCTCCTTAAACAATTCAATATTTGATACTTTTATTAATTATTCCAAATAATCTTCCCAATCCCCTCCCCAACACTCAAGATCCCATTGTGTAACAACCTGAAGTATTATAAATAAAATTCTCCTTGCAATTTAAATATATTCATTGTTATGTAATATAGTTGTAGAAAAAACATAAACTTCTATTGTTCTCTTATATAAAATTATATTTGAAATAAAAATAAGTATCATTACTATTCATAATATAGTTGTTACATATTGATCACATGGTTTGTATTAATATGGGGTTTTAACAAACCC
The DNA here is from genome assembly GCA_963277665.1 of Viscum album. Lineage (NCBI taxonomy): Eukaryota > Viridiplantae > Streptophyta > Magnoliopsida > Santalales > Viscaceae > Viscum > Viscum album. The sequence goes on along the minus strand of OY728140.1, from coordinate 51,764,099 downwards.
AATTAACACAGACAAAGGAAGTCATGGCTTTAACCAGTTGGATCATACCCTATGAAGCCCATCTATCAGAGATTTTTAGGTAGATATTATCACTAGTATTCTCCCTTGATGAATCCTAATCCGAGATCCAATAACTTAAGCATGATCAAAATAATTTATGGGAGAAGTTCAAGCACATCATGATAATGACCCAAAACATGTTCGCCAAACCACCAAAGAATGTCCCACCAATGCACTCCTTACTCTTTGGGTGTTTTATGGTGTATTAAAATTATATGTATCAATAACCTATAAATATGAATATATTAACTGTTTTATAAATAAAAATGAATCTATTTTCATCTTATTATTATTAATATGTAAATAATTTTTATTTTGATACAATAAAGCACATAATGTATATTTATTTAATATTCAAATTCAATTATTGGATTTATGAATTAAGGGATTTTTTACATAAATAATATTTAAATAAAATATCATTACTCAAACATTTTTATCAAAAATAAATGATCATATAATTTTTTATAGAGTCAAATATTATTTTTATTGGGGTTAGAAAAACTATTATTTGTCAAATACACTCCATTTATTAATAAATGTTTTTTATTATAGAAGGGAAAATTAACTTATTTTTAAAATTATTTATATTAAATGAATATTATATAAGGAATTATCTCATTGAAATTATCCAATTGTGAATTTTTAATAATATTCAGAGACTATAGATTTTTTCATGTGAAAATTAAATAAAACATAAATATACTAGGTAGATTATCACATCAAAATGGCCCAAAAGTTATGTAATAATTACTAAAAATATGATAAATGATAAAATATATTTATTCCCTTTAAAATAATTATTATTTTTTATTTTAATTATTATTTAAAGCCACATTGAATCCTCCAATACATATATATATTTTAAAGTTATAAAATGTTTTCTTTAAGAGTGTGACTCGCCTCCAATTGATTGAGGGAATAATTTTATTATGATAATCACTTGGGATTATAAAATAATTACAATCACTCCCATTTTCTATAAAACATGTGAAAAAAATCATGGTATGGTTGTAGTATTGGATATTTTATTATGTAGTGTCCAAAAAAAATAACGAATCTCCACACTTTTCCTATATAAAATCACCCATGATCCCATTTAACTACATTCACACTCCTTGAATCACATCCCTAATATATCCTCCACTATTTAGAGTATTTCCAAGGTGCCAACACTCCCTAAATAATCCCCTCCTATGCTTTTGGAGTCACACACACAAGTAAGGGACCATCCTCACCACTTTTCATATTCAAGCAACTTCTTTGAAAATTGTTATTTTAATTTCAATTGGTTATATTGTAATTATTTTGTAATCATTAACATAATATCAATTTTATGTTATTCGACTGATGGATCATTCATCCTTCCTCAGTAGGACCTTTACATAAGTTGTTACTATGCTGAAATTATCTAAGGGATCCCCACTTTCTCGTCTATTTTCAAGTTTTGTTATGCATTAAAGAATTATATTTCCATTTACCAAGGTTAGGAAGTTTCATTACATTTCACTGTTATTTTATATTTGATTTAAAAATAATTAGAGACTTTTTCTCTATTATCATCAATTTTTATGATTTTTTACGTAATGTCATTATGCTACCGAAATTTCCTAGCGATTTTCCATAAAAAAACATTTCTGTAATAAATACCACACCTACTTTTCAATCAACGGTATTAACCATTATGAACATATAATTTATTATTGGGTAATTAAATGTATGTATTCCACATTACGTGATTATGGAATAAATTATGATGTTGAATGTAACGCCCCGGCCCTAGTTTCCTAGAGTCGGTGCATTATTACATAACATTGGCATGATCACAAGAAAGATCAAATCTCGAAAGACCGATTGGTTTAGTAGCCTTGGAAACACTAGATATAATCATAAAGTTTTACATTACATTTCAAAGTGAAAAACTACTACAACAACAAAGTCTTCATATCCACACTATTAACCCCTCATAAAATCCCTGCAAGTCATTCATAAATTACTTCTTCACTACCTGGGAAAAATAAAACATAAAAAAGGGGTGAGCTCAAATGCCCAGTAAGGATAACAATATAGCGGAACATTCAAAATAAGCATAAACATTTAAGGCATTGAATTACTAAAACAAAAGCCTTTTAAAATTGAACTTCAACATAGTATGGCAAAAGTAAAATGAAATAATGCCATTTACTTGTTCACATGGATATTCTACTAATCGAATAATCACATGCAATATCAATAACCACTTTCATAATGTTGGAATGCATAATGCCAGACTATCATAACCACATAGCCAAGGCCTCGTGCCAAGACTACAAATAAGATTTTGTCAAGGCCTTGTGCCAAGACACTAGTTTGTCTCATGAGACCTACCGATGCATCGAGGAGCTATAGCGGGCTCCACCCGTCACTTATTAAGTCCAATGCATTCCCATATGAAAAGGTTTAAACATAACATAAACATTCGTATTAAAACTAGCATACAAAATGTCAATAATTTCACCATAAACTATGAATGGTATAAAAATAGCACATCCACAGTCAAACATATCACAAAACCTTCAATACAATATAGAAGTTTTGTATCATAATAAATCAACTTCAAATAATCTTAAAATCCATCAAAGGATGTTGACATAGATGAAATCAAAATTCTTTTTAAAGAAGTATCTCCTTTTATTTTGAAATCATTTAAGATCCATATAAAATAAAACATTTTCTTTGAAAATATTCTTATAAGCTTGTATGTAAAGCTTCGACAATTTTATAACGGCGGAAAATAACCGCACCCGCCGTATAAGTTAAAAAAACATTCTTACCTCAATTCCGTCGAAAAGGTTAAAAAGGACCTTGTTTTGAAAACGACGGAAAGATTCCTTTATAAAACTCTTATAAAAAGTCAAACAAGGGTATAAATGACTTTAACCCATATTCTTGTAAATAGTAAAAATGTTTTGAAATACATTTCGAAGAAACATGGATGTTGATGATAAAGAGATCCCAGTAGATTATTACGTATAATACAACCTCGGATAATGAAGAGATTGTGAAATAACCCTTACCTTGTACTTTTTCCTTGGTTGGGTTAGGTTAACCTCCTGTATAATGGTGAAATAGTTGTTATTAAATTATACAAGAATCATATATATTAATATGATATCATATATGATCTTTTAACATTGATTTGTTAATAATATCTTAGAATTATCGTCGTTTCGGGAGTTAACTTACTCATTTTCTTTTATATGTTTTGTTACATAAGCCATGGTTGTTGTATCTTATTCATATCCAGAATGATATACAGTCCTTAAACATCATTTTTAAATCATCAAATGATAATTATACTTGAATGGATACGATGGAGAATGAATCTCATCGCGTTCGTGGAGACGGTAGTCCGTACGTACGCACGAGCGACAATATCATTCTTTTGATATTAAAATAATATATAAATGGATGGTATATCATATATAAAGAATCATTAACATGTTATATTTATTATTTACATGAGTTACACATCATTATTATACCCATCCAAATAATATTATATTGAATAACAATTACACCACGACGTGGAGACGGTAAGCCGTACGTACGCACGTATGGTGACATGTTATTCAAAGGGTGGATAGAATACTGAATATGATTGTACCATATTTATAATAACATCACAGTATATGTGAGATACTGGAGTTATTATTTCAGAATGGTAAGAACAAAGGAAGAAGAAGTGGAAGAAGAAATGAACTGAGAAAAGGGTGGTGAAATCATTACCTCTTCTTCGGGTTCTTCCTTTTGATTTGATCAAAAGGGCTCCTTAGGTTGGATTTCTGATCAAACTAAGGCCTCTAGGTTGTATTGAGGGATGTTGGGAGAGTATTTGGGCAGAGTTTGGCCGAACCAAAAGGCTTTGAAGGTGTGAAGAAATGAGAAGGAGGAGTGCCCTTTTATAAGAGGGGTGAGGGGCACCTTTGGAAAAGTTAGAAATATTAATTTATAATAAATTCATATTCGGTTTACAAAGGCTCCAAAGTTGACTATTCAAAGGATGAGGTGTGGATAGGTCGAAAACAACTCATCCAATAGAATTTAGACAGGTTTGGGTACTTATATTAACCTTATCTTTAAGTATTAACTCTAAGTTAATTAGTTTCACTTTTACAATGTCTCTTTGTATTTTTGATTAATAAACTTACTATATACATCCAAGCGACCCCCAAGTGGTCCATTAATGAGGAAACTATCATAATATAAGTCTCTTGGCCGAACCTTAGATTTTTAGGAATTTAATATCAATTAATAATATAATATTTTTTTTAAGAACTCTTTTATGTCAATTTTGACACTATTCAATAGTTGATTTTTGTGAAACTCCTAACAGATTGGTTACTTAGAAAAAAGTCAATTAAATCAATCCTAATATATCATATTATCATAGAAAATTTGTTTAATTCATTAAAAGTTTCATATTATAATTATTTGGGTATTTATATGATCAATTATTTTTATTTTTCACTATTTTAGTAATTACTGCATCATCATTGTGTCATAAATAAAATAAATTATATAATGTCTAAAAATTATAAATAAAATATCATTATGTAGGAAATCGTTTTAGCTTTCTAATGAATATTTATAATCTAAAATCCAACATGTATAACCCTATGTAAAAATTGTTCTTCTAAAAGATGTAAGCTTATGCCATTTTTATTTTTATTTTAAATTTATTAATATAAAGTGTCCCTACCACATACAAGTGGCTCCAAGGGGTCCCCAAATTGACCAAAGGATGACCATGGTCGGGTATGTGTCCACCAATAAGGTTAGGACACGTTTTAGGGTAATTTTTTATTATTATAATATTATTTTTTTAACCCTTATTTACCGGATTTACCCTTTAACCATGGTAAATAAAATATCTACCACAGTAACTATTCAAAATGTCTAAAAATAAAAGTTACCTATTTACACAATTTGAACATCCTGATTCCAAATATGGAATCCATTTTCCTAAATTCAAAACACAGAAGTGGCAGAAATTAATTTAAAATTAATTCCCGCTGTCAAAACAAAAAGCGTGTTTTTAAGAGATAATAACTATCAAAAGATTGACACTTGTTTATGTTCGGTTTAATTGTAAAATTATGTCCAATGATAAACATTAAATTGAATGGTAAAAATATATTCTAAATATACTTTAAAACCACTCAAATTCATAATTTATCACTATTAATTATTTTGATTAAAAAAGTTGTTTTTAATTAAAATTTAGAAATTTTCACTATTCATCAAAATATGAAAGTTATCCGAAATGTACCAAAATTTCACCCTAGGCTAATTTTGATATTCCGAATCCAAAAATGAAGTCCATTTTGAAATATAGAATATATATGATTTCAAAAAGTAGGTATTACTATTCACAACGGCTAGTTTAATTAGTTGTGGTGTGTGTTAGAACTCGAGGTTGCGTACAACACACGCTATCGCATTATTCGAAGGGAAACGTACCGTAGAAGCTTGGGGTGTTACATTCTCCCCTCCTTCAAATAATTGCGTCCTCGCAATTTCTAGGGTATTACTGCATAAAAAGACTCGGGTGGTTCTTCATCATAAGTTCCTCGGGTTCCCACGTTGCCTCTTCCATCTTATGGTTTCTCCACAAAACTTTTACCAGACGCGTCGTCCGGTTTCTCAGTACTTGTTCTCTTGTATCAAGAATCCTGACGGGCTCTTCGCAATAAGACAGATCGGGTTCCAGTTCTAATTCCTCATAGGTGAGTACATGCGTTGGGTCAGGCATGTATTTTCTCAACAGAGATACGTGGAACACATCGTGAACTTTGGAGAGACTTGGCGGCATTGCTAATCGGTAAGCTACTGCCCCAATTCGTTCTAGAATTTCGAAAGGTCCGATGTACCTGGGACTCAATTTACCTTTATTACCAAAACGTATGACTCCCTTCCACGGAGATACCTTTAGGAAAACATGATCACCGACTTGAAATTCCAAATCCTTCCTTCGATTATCGGCATAGCTCTTCTGCCTACTTTGAGCTGCTTTGATGTGATTTTGGATTACCTTTACCTTTTCCATCGTTTCCTCCACCAGTTCTAGACCTACAAGTTTTCTTTCACCGACGTCATCCCAACAGGTTGGTGTATGACATCTCTTTCCGTATAACGCTTCATATGGTGCCATCTGAATACTCGAATGGAAGCTATTGTTATAGGAAAATTCTACCAGAGGTAAATATTGATCCCACATACCCTGAAAATCAAGTGAGCAAGATCTCAACATGTCTTCTAAGGTCTGAATAGTCCGTTCTGATTGTCCATCTGTCTGAGGGTGGTAAGCAGTGCTCAAATGAAGTTCAGTATCCAGGGATTTCTGAAGACTTTTCCAAAATCTTGAAGTAAAACGGGGATCACGATCAGAAACAATCGATAGGGGTACTCCATGAAGTCTCACAACTTCATTAATGTATAGTCTTGCTAGACGTTCCAGGGGTAGATCTTCTCTTATAGCATGAAAATGTGCTGACTTGGTAAGACGATCAACAATAACCCATATTGCATCGTTCCTTCTAGGAGTCTTTGGTAGCCCCATGACAAAGTCCATTGTAATATTGTCCCATTTCCACTCCGGTATGGGAAGAGGTTGCATGACTCCTCCAGGCTGTTGCCTTCCAGCTTTCACTTGTTGACAAACCATACATCTTGACACAAAATCAGCAATCTCCCTCTTCATGTTGTCCCACCAAAAATGTTCCTTCAAATCTCTATACATTTTGGTGCTCCCAGGGTGTATAGAGAAATTGGAACTATGAGCATCATCCAGCAATTCCCTTTTTAGACCAGGTATATTGGGAACACAAAGTCTCTTCCCGAATTTCAAAATTCCACCTTCATATGCAAAGTCTCTCAATCTCCCATCATTCACAGCTTTAATCTTCTTTTGGAATTCTTCATCATCAGTCTGAGAACTCTTAATCCTTTCTAGTAAAGATGGTTTGGCAACCATTTGAAAAAGCATTGATGTTTCACCTTCCCTGGTTATTCCCATGTCCATCTTCACTAGCTCCATGAAAATTGGATCCCTTTCAATTCTCATATTGTTCAAAACTCCATGGTCTTTTCTACTCAAAGCATCTGCCACCTTGTTTGCCTTCCCTGGGTGGTAGTGTATCGTACAATCATAATCCTTGAGTAATTCAAGCCATCTCCTTTGCCTCATGTTCAGTTCTTTTTGTGAGAAAATATACTTCAAACTCTTGTGATCAGTATAAATCTCACATTTTTCACCATAGAGGTAGTGCCTCCATATTTTCAAAGCAAAGATCACTGCTGCTAACTCGAGATCATGAGTAGGATAGTTTTGTTCATGAATTTTCAACTGTCGTGATGCATAGGCAATAACTCTATCATTCTGCATAAGGACACAGCCAAGTCCTTTCTTTGATGCATCACTATAAATAACGAACCCATCATTCCCCGATGGTAGAGTCAATATAGGAGCATTGACTAATCTTCTCTTCAGTTTTTCGAAACATTCTTCACACTCTTTTGTCCAAACAAATTTAACGCCTTTACGTGTGAGCTTCGTTAATGGGTTAGCCAATCGGGAAAAATTCTGGACGAAACGTCGATAATAACCTGCCAAGCCAATAAAACTACGTACCTCAGTTATACTCGTAGGTGCTGGCCATTCTTGGATTGCTTTGGTCTTAGAAGGATCAACAGAGATTCCATCTTTAGAGACAATATGGCCAAGAAAAGAAATCTCCTGAAGCCAGAATTCACACTTGCTAAACTTCCCATATAATTCATGCCTCCTTAAGTCTTCAAGATAATGCGCAAGTGATTTTCATGATCTTCGTAGGTTTTGGAGTATACCAAGATATCATCAATAAATACCACCACAAATTCATCGAGATACTCCTTGAAAACTCTATTCATCAGATCCATGAATACAGAGGGTGCATTAGTCAATCCAAACGGCATTACAGTAAACTCGTAATGCCCGTACCTGGTTCGAAATGCTGTCTTCGGAATGTCTTCCTTCTTTACACACAACTGATGGTATCCAGATCGAAGGTCAATCTTTGAAAAGTATTGAGCTCCATGCAGTTGGTCAAATAAATCATCAATACGAGGTAGGGGATACTTGTTCTTTATCGTTATAGCATTGATCTCCCTGTAGTCGATACATAACCTCATAGATCCATCTTTCTTTTTAACAAAAAGAACAGGGGCTCCCCATGGAGAAACACTAGGGCGAATAAATCCCTTATTACTCTATTTCTCTAGTTGTTTCTTTAGTTCGACTAACTCTACAGTGGCCATTCTATAAGGGGTCTTCGATATAGGCCTTGATCCAGGAATCAAATCAATAGAAAACTCAACTTCTCGTTCTGGAGGATGTCCAGGTAAATCTTCCGGAAATACATATACAAATTCTTTCACAACAGGTACATCCTCTATTTGAACATTCCTTTCCTCACCGACAGTTATTTCATTCTCTTCCTCCCCAATAATTGAATTAAGTTGAGCTACTGGGGGTGGGTCTAAATAAGAATTAGGTGGTGACGATTCTGCTCTAAAAATAAGGTGTTCCTTATCATTATCATCAAGAATCGTAACCTCTTTCTTCTTACAATAAATCTTCGCATCATAGTCTGAAAGCCAGTCCATACCGAGGATTATATCAAACTCAATCATAGGTATGACGATGAAATCAGCAGATAAAGAAAATTTATGTGCTCTAATGGGGACTGATTCACAAAACTTTGTTGCAACGATACTTCCCTTAGGAGTTTTAACTGACAACTCCCTTATTAAATCAAATTGGAAATATCTAATTTTCTTAGCAAACTGGGAAGATATGAAACAATGCGATGATCCAGAATCAAATAATGCATTTGCTAAACTTGAGGAAACCATTAAATTACCTGCCACCACGTCTTTCGGAGTTTCTACCTCAGCAGTAGTGATAGCATAAGCCTGGCCTTGATCCCTTGGCCTTTTCTGAGGTAAGTTCTCCTGACGCTTAGGACATGCATTTGCATAATGTCCCATCTCCCTGCAATTGTAGCACTGAACGTTGGTAGCTTCCTTCTTCCCCTTGCAATCATGAGCTTGGTGGCCTTTTTCACCACACTTGTAACAGACTCCCATTCCCTTCAGGCAAGCACTGGGGTGTTTCTTCCCGCACTTACCACAAGATGGATATTCAACCTTTCCCTTATTCCCCTTATTTCCATTCCCAGATTGATCAGTAGGTCTCTTCTTCTCTTGCTTTGATTTAAAGTCATAAGACTTAGAGAATTCCTTTTCGGTCTTGATAGCACATGAGACAATGTCTTCGTACGATGAAAAGGATTGTGAGACTAATGCTCGACGGAGAAATGGTTTTAACCCATCAAAGAAACGATCAATCTTACTTCTTGGGTTGCGAATATAATCACCAGCGTACCTCGCTAACCTTGTAAAGTTAGCCTCATACTTTGTGACATTATCATCCTCCTTTTGTCTCAGACTCAGAAATTGCCTTTCCATATCTGCTCGATGGTCGCGAGGAAAGTATTTTTCTAAAAACAGATCTTTGAACTCCCTCCATTCCATGTTTGATACTTCATCATCTTCCTTCATGTTTTGAATCAATGACCACCATTGATCAGCATCTCCAGTGAGGCGGTAAACTGCCATGGTAACTTTTTCCCTTTCACTACTCCCCAAAGCCTGAAATATTTTCTCTAGGGAAAATATCCATTGCTCAGCTACTAAGGGATTTGTACTCCCATTGAACGTTGGTGGTTGTTGTCTCATGAATCGATCTAACATTGATCCTCCACGCTGCGGATCAGGGTGCTCCATACGGGTAAGGTTATTATTCATAACCTGAGTAAGTTGTCCCAGTACGGTGATTAGCTGATCAGCACCAGTTGCATCACCAGCCCTACTATAATTATCTTGAGCAGGAGGGCAATCCCTACATGGAGTGAGTGCATTGATACGGTTTCCATTTCTTCCACTAGGCGCCATTTCTAAACAATGGCATAAACTAGATCAGTTTATGAATCAAAATACATAATCCCATACTTATAAAACACTTAACATAAATTGAACTATCTATGGATATAATCCATAATCATAAATATGTTTTCTTTGAGGAAGTATATACTCATAAACCCTTCATAATGATTTGTAAAGAAAGTGAGAGTTATCCTAAGCATATCCCCCGGGAGTGTCGTAACCAAGAGTGCAGCAAGGCCCGTTGTCGTGCACCAGTTCCCGTTCGAGTCTAGCTCAAAGCGGTGTTTTCGGGTTTTACCCCTAGGTACATCTGTGCCAGAGCCGCCTCTACCTGCTCGTATCCAGACAGGGATGTATTGCTCGGAAAACTCACAAAATCTCTACAATACCAAAATTCTAGGAAGTTCTTCTATACTAATCCTCAAAGTTCATCTTAGGTCTACGTGCTCTAATCAGAGTTTATCTAAATCTAGCTTCCAAGGTTTGTACTAAACTTCCTCTGATACCAACTGTAACGCCCCGACCCTAGTTTCCTAGAGTCGGTGCATTATTACATAACATTGGCATGATCACAAGAAAGATCAAATCTCGAAAGACCGATTGGTTTAGTAGCCTTGGAAACACTAGATATAATCATAAAGTTTTACATTACATTTCAAAGTGAAAAAATACTACAACAACAAAGTCTTCATATCCACACTATTAACCCCTCATAAAATCCCTGCAAGTCATTCATAAATTACTTCTTCACTACCTGGTAAAAATAAAACATAAAAAAGGGGTGAGCTCAAATGCCCAGTAAGGATAACAATATAGCGGAACATTCAAAATAAGCATAAATATTTAAGGCAATGAATTACTAAAACAAAAGCCTTTTAAAATTGAACTTCAACATAGTATGGAAAAAGTAAAATGAAATAATGCCATTTACTTGTTCACATGGATATTCTACTAATCGAATAATCACATGCAATATCAATAACCACTTTCATAATGTTGGAATGCATAATGCCAGACTATCATAACCACATAGCCAAGGCCTCGTGCCAAGACTACAAATAAGATTTTGTCAAGGCCTTGTGCCAAGACACTAGTTTGTCTCATGAGACCTACCGATGCATCGAGGAGCTATAGCGGGCTTCACCCGTCACTTATTAAGTCCAATGCATTCCCATATGAAAAGGTTTAAACATAACATAAACATTCGTATTAAAACTAGCATACGAAATGTCAATAATTTCACCATAAACTATGAATGGTATAAAAATAGCACATCCACAGTCAAACATATCACAAAACCTTCAATACAATATAGAAGTTTTGTATCATAATAAATCAACTTCAAATAATCTTAAAATCCATCAAAGGATGTTGACATAGATGAAATCAAAATTCTTTTTAAAGAAGTATCTCCTTTTATTTTGAAATCATTTAAGATCCATATAAAATAAAACATTTTCTTTGAAAATATTCTTATAAGCTTGTATGTAAAGCTTCGACAATTTTATAACGGCGGAAAATAACCGCACCCGCCGTATAAGTTAAAAAAACATTCTTACCTCAATTCCGTCGAAAAGGTTAAAAAGGACCTTGTTTTGAAAACGACGGAAAGATTCCTTTATAAAACTCTTATAAAAAGTCAAACAAGGGTATAAATGACATTAACCCATATTCTTGTAAATAGTAAAAATGTTTTGAAATACATTTCGAAGAAACATGGATGTTGATGATAAAGAGATCCCAGTAGATTATTACGTATAATACAACCTCGGATAATGAAGAGATTGTGAAATAACCCTTACCTTGTACTTTTTCCTTGGTTGGGGTAGGTTAACCTCCTGTATAATGGTGAAATAGTTGTTATTAAATTATACAAGAATCATATATAATAATATGATATCATATATGATCTTTTAACATTGATTTGTTAATAATATCTTAGAATTATCGTCGTTTCGGGAGTTAACTTACTCATTTTCTTTTATATGTTTTGTTACATAAGCCATGGTTGTTGTATCTTATTCATATCCAGAATGATATACAGTCCTTAAACATCATTTTTAAATCATCAAATGATAATTATACTTGAATGGATACGATGGAGAATGAATCTCATCGCGTTCGTGGAGACGGTAGTCCGTACGTACGCACGAGCGACAATATCATTCTTTTGATATTAAAATAATATATAAATGGATGGTATATCATATATACAGAATCATTAACATGTTATATTTATTATTTACATGAGTTACACATCATTATTATACCCATCCAAATAATATTATATTGAATAACAATTACACCACGACGTGGAGACGGTAAGCCGTACGTACGCACGTATGGTGACATGTTATTCAAAGGGTGGATAGAATACTGAATATGATTGTACCATATTTATAATAACATCACAGTATATGTGAGATACTGGAGTTATTATTTCAGAATGGTAAGAACAAAGGAAGAAGAAGTGGAAGAAGAAATGAACTGAGAAAAGGGTGGTGAAATCATTACCTCTTCTTCGGGTTCTTCCTTTTGATTTGATCAAAAGGGCTCCTTAGGTTGGCTTTCTGATCAAACTAAGGCCTCTAGGTTGTATTGAAGGATGTTGGAAGAGTATTTTGGCAGAGTTTGGCCGAACCAAAAGGCTTTGAAGGTGTGAAGAAATGAGAAGGAGGAGTGCCCTTTTATAAGAGGGGTGAGGGGCACCTTTGGAAAAGTTAGAAATATTAATTTATAATAAATTCATATTCGGTTTACAAAGGCTCCAAAGTTGACTATTAAAAGGATGAGGTGTGGATAGGTCGAAAACAACTCATCCAATAGAATTTAGACAGGTTTGGGTACTTATAGTAACCTTATCTTTAAGTATTAACTCTAAGTTAATTAGTTTCACTTTTACAATGTCTCTTTGTATTTTTGATTAATAAACTTACTATATACATCCAAGCGACCCCCAAGTGGTCCATTAATGAGGAACCTATCATAATATAAGTCTCTTGGCCGAACCTTAGATTTTTAGGAATTTAATATCAATTAATAATATAATATTTGTTTTAAGAACTCTTTTATGTCAATTTTGACACTATTCAATAGTTGATTTTTGTGAAACTCCTAACAGATTGATTACTTCGAACAAAGTCAATTACATCAATCCTAATATATCATATTATCATATAAAATTAGTTTAATTCATTAAAAGTTTCATATTATAATTATTTGGGTATTTATATGATCAATTATTTTTATTTTTCACTATTTTATTAATTACTGCATCATCATTGTGTCATAAATAAAATAAATTATATAATGTCTAAAAATTATAAATAAAATATCATTATGTAGGAAATCTTTTTAGCTTTCTAATGAATATTTATAATCGAAAATCCAACATGTATAACCCTATGTAAAAATTTTTCTTCTAAAAGATGTAAGCTTATGCCATTTTTATTTTTATTTTAACTTTATTAATATAAAGTGTCCCTACCACATACAAGTGGCTCCAAGGGGTCCCCAAATTGACCAAAGGATGCCCATGGTCGGGTATGTGTCCACCAATAAGGTTAGGACACGTTTTAGGGTAATTTTTTATTATTATAATATTATTTTTTAACCCTTATTTATCGGATTTACCCTTTAACCATGGTAAATAAAATATTTACCACAGTAACTATTCAAAATGTCTAAAAATAAAAGTTACCTATTTACACAATTTGAACATCCTGATTCCAAATATGGAATCCATTTTCCTAAATTCAAAACACAGAAGTGGCAGAAATTAATTTAAAATTAATTCCCGCTGTCAAAACAAAAAGCGTGTTTTTAAGAGATAATAACTATCAAAAGATTGACACTTGTTTATGTTCGGTTTAATTGTAAACTTATGTCCAATGATAAACATTAAATTGAATGGTAAAAATATATTCTAAATATACTTTAAAACCACTCAAATTCATAATTTATCACTATTAATTATTTTGATTAAAAAAGTTGTTTTTAATTAAAATTTAGAAATTTTCACTATTCATCAAAATATGAAAGTTATCCGAAATGTACCAAAATTTCACCCTAGGCTAATTTTGATATTCCGAATCCAAAAATGAAGTCCATTTTGAAATATAGAATATATATGATTTCAAAAAGTAGGTATTACTATTCACAACGGCTAGTTTAATTAGTTGTGGTGTGTGTTAGAACTCGAGGTTGCGTACAACACACGCTATCGCATTATTCGAAGGGAAACGTACCGTAGAAGCTTGGGGTGTTACATTGAATTAACCCAAGTTCAATGATCCCTGTTGCATACTAAAGCATGATAATGGAATGAACATGAAGGGTATTCCCAAAATTATATAGTGCTCCAATGAAATGGGTAATTTTTTGTATCATGATAAATCATGTTGGGATAAGGAGTATACCTGATTCCCTTATGGTACTTTCTTCACCATGACATCTTGGTAAATATATCATTGACCTATGTTTATGATGTCGTGTTTTATGTTGTTTTCACACTTATCATTTCATGATTATCATGCTATATCATGCCTTATTATTAATATTCCTTTTATCCCCCATTAATATGCCTATATTCTAAAATGTATGATCTTATTCATGTTATTACTTGTTTATTCCCTTATTGGGATTTATATCTCACCCATTTCTTATGTTTTTAACCAGTATATCCCATGATGTTTTAAAAATCAATTGACTTTTAGAAGCATATTAAGGATGTTTTCAGTAATATTGTTGTTTTCAATGTTAAAAATTTTATGTTATGTACCTAATTACAAAATAAACGTGACTTATAGACCTTTTGGGTATGTATTATGTGTAATTTTAGGTAATAATTCAATTATTAATGTGAAATTAATAGTAGAGTTTTCATAGTTTGTATCATAGGAAAAAGTTTAGTTATTTTGAGGATTGGTATTATTAAACACTTGAATATACTTAGTAATAAACTAAGTATATGAAAAGGTACCAAAATTTGTTTAAGTATATATTAAGTGTTGTATCAAGAATATACATCCTTGTCCAGATAAAATATGGGTACGTGGTTCTGGCGTAATTGTACCTAGGTGTGACAACTCCGACAAGGTATCTTGGGCCTGACTTAGGGAAACCTGGTACATAAAAAAGGTCCTTACTATGTACATGGTTTGACACACCTAGGGGTTATGATTTGGTAAAATCACAAGATCATTAGGGAAAATTATTAAGGGAATAAAAAATTAAAATAAGAATAAATTATATGAAATAGATCTTAGATAACATAGATTAATACAATAAATTCATAGGTTAAGGTAATTATTGAAATTTACTAGTTTCCTATTTAATATCATTGGATTGTTGTTTATTTGTTTGATAGTTTAAAAATAAATATCCGTCATTTTCCATTTATTCTAGTTAATGGCCAAAAATATGAGAAGTCATGAAAAAAATCAATGTGACAGGAAATGAAATTACAATCCTAATGAGATTTCCAACCCAATTAGATAAGGAATCGCAATCTTTATGAAGATACTCTCTCAGATATCTTAGGTTATATAGAGAAACCTTGATCAAGAGAAGAACCCAAACCCCATAAAAGATAACAATCTAAAATTAAGAGCATCATGATACAATGGATACCTACTTTCAATGGATCATCTGATCCATTAATTATTGAATAATGGATCAACTCCATTGAGAAGATCTTATCCATCCTACAATGTTTAGAGAAATATAAGGTTTTATTGGTTATTTATCAAATGGAGGGAGAAGATAATATTTTGTGGGAGTTGATCAAGAATAAAATTCATTTGCAAGATATCTATGTAATAGAGTGGAAGGAATTCCAAAAACCTATTTTTGATAAATATACTCATTTCCCTCAATGACTTAAATAGAAAGGTTTTTTCTTTACCTCAAGAATAAAGATGATTATTCTATTGGGGTGTATGAGAAAAACCTTAAAAATAATATATGATTCACCTTTATTTTTTTTCATTACCCACAATTGTGTCATTCACACCTTTTATAGTGGGCTAAATTGTAGTATATGGAAATCCATGGTGATCTGTGACTTTAATATCTTTTATTTTTCATTCCATTGTACCCTATAATTGGAAATTGTGGTCAGAGAAGATTATGGGTATCATAAGGATAGGGAGTTGAAACTCGATTTCAATTCTAGATATCTGATGAATAAATAAAATGATGAAAAAATTCCCATATCCCACCTTTCAATGTTGTGGAAAAAATTACCCCTACAATTACCTACAGGGAACAACAAATTATTTAGTTATAGGATGGAAGAACGCCAGGATATTTTATTACGATAGGAGAAACCCTAAAATTCAATGGAGTATAGGGATGCACTAGTAAAACTTAAGAAAATTATTCATTTGATCATCTACAAAGAACCATTGAAGTTTTCAAATCAATTCACCAATATAAGGTGGTTTTTTGGACAACCAACAGCATCCATGGAATAAAGTGTGATATTTTTTTTTATCAAAACCACCGATGTGGATAATAAAAATGAAGTAGCGAATTTTACATTATTTATTAATTCCATAATAGAGAACATTATTTTTATTCTAGTTTGATGCATTCCATCATATCACCAAACATTAGTATAACTATCCAAACACCCGTAAAAAATAAGAATGTAGTGGCGTTACTGAAAATGGAAAATGGGAAAATTATTGAGTCCTAAGTATATAACCCCTCCCCTGTAAATGTTTGTGGGATTGAATTCATAGGGAATCATTTCATACAAAATTTCATGGAATTTGATGTTATTCTGAACATGGATTGTATTTCCATATATAAGGAAAAAATAAATTTCTACAAGAATGAAATAGAACCCTATATTACGAATCAAACCCTGAGTTTGTACAATTGAAAGGAGGGAGATGAATCATGTTTCACATCATCATCTTAAGGATACATATTATTTCCTTATGTGAAGTCTTTTCCAGGTCCAATGATTGGGTCCAAGGAATGAATTATCCTTGAATACATGAATATTGTGAGGGAATACACTAATGTGTTTACAAAAAAATTCTATGGACTTCCTTCTATCTGATAGGTGGAATTTTATATCAAGCATATACATATAGTGTTTCCATTATCAATGACTATGTTTTGAATTGATATTATAGAATAGGAGGATCTAAAGAAAAAAATTGTAGGAGAATATAGATAAAGGGTTTATATTCCAATGGGCTTCACCATGGGGTGGACCAGACCTCTTTTTCATGGAGAATGATGGGTCAATATACTTATTCCTTGATTATTTTGAGCTCAAAAATTTCAAGATAATAGAAAAGTATCCTCTACCATGGTTTTATGAATTTTTTGATCTACTATGTGTAGAAAAATAATTATCCAAGGTGGAACTATATTCAGGATATTACCATTTTTGGGTAAAAAAGTAAGATATCCCCATGACTTAATTTTTTACAAGGTTAATGAACTATGAGTTCATATTAATTCTATTCAGACTCATAAAATCCCTAACATCTTTATGATGTTGATGAATAGATTATTTAGATATTTTCTCAAAAACAATTTGGTAG
The DNA here is from genome assembly GCA_963277665.1 of Viscum album. NCBI lineage: Eukaryota > Viridiplantae > Streptophyta > Magnoliopsida > Santalales > Viscaceae > Viscum > Viscum album. The sequence continues at coordinate 51,746,448 of OY728140.1, read as the reverse complement.
TCTTTATAGATGATATTATAATATACTCTAAAACCACGTCGGAACATGTGGAGCATCTAAGTACTATGATAAAGAACTTTTGAAAGAAAAATTTATATTACATGTATATAAAATGTGAGTTCTAGTTTGAGAAAGTCTCTTTCTTATGTAATATCCTCACAATCAATGGGATATCTATGGACCCATCAATGATCGAAGTAGATGAAGGATGGATAAGGGAAACATCTGTAACTAATATCCATAGTTTCTCGGTGTTTGATGTGTATTATCATTGATTTATAATAAAATTCTTATTATTAAGAACTGTCATATGAAGACCTCTTAGAAGGGAGTGACGTTTTTCTAGACTCAATAATGTGTGTAAATATTTTTGGTGGTCAAAAATAGTATTATCAATAAACCAGTGATCAGACTACCTAAATGTGGGGAACCCGTTTTTGTAAACAATGATTATTCAAATAATAGATTTGTTTTTGTAATTATGAAAAATGAAAAAATGATATCCTATGCCAAAAGGTGGTTGAAAATTCTTGAGAAAAATTATCTCATGCATGATTTGAAGTTGGAAACTATTATCTTTTTATTGAAAATATAATGGAATTATCTCTATGGGGAGAAGTGGGAAATATATACTTATCAGAATATCCTAAAATATATAATTAGAAAGATTGGGATTAATATTAATCAGTGCAGATGGTCAATTTTCATCATGGATTGTGACTTCTCAATCCATTACCATACTGGTAATGAAAATATTGTGGAATATTTTCTATTTATAAAAATCATGCACCATTATCAATGATGAAAATTAAGAAAGATCCAATATTCCTAGACATACAACTGATGAAAATTGGAATCATTAAGGAAGGAACATGATCAATTATTTCTCAAATAATTGTATAGACACCCAATAAAGAGTATCTAAAAGATGCTCAAAGAAATGATATGGATACTCAAAAGAAAGGGGAATCCCTAATAAAAGATAAATCCTATGAGTGTAAAATTAGTGAAGAAGGAATTGTGTTGTTTTGGGAAATATCGTGAGTTCCATAAAATCACGAGTTAAAGAATGGAATGTTGGATGAAGCACATAGGTTGACCTTTTCCCATTATGATGGAATCACAAATATGTATCAAGATCTTCGAGAGAACTATTGGTGGGACATCATGAAGAATGATATTGATAAATATACATAAATGTGTCTGGAATCTCAGAAATTGAAGGCTAAAAGTAAAAAATTATAAGGGTATGATGAAACCAATACCCATAACTACATGGAAATGAGAAAACATCACCAGAGACATTGTCAATGGACTTCAAAATAAATCCAAGGGAAAATGTTTTAGGGTTTATTTTGGATCATCATATAGATACTACACACTTCAAAGAAATTTGATTGGATTTATCAATAGATCAACTTGCACGAATATATATCACATAAATGGTGGGGCTGCATGGAGTTCCACTATCAATTATATCCGATTGAGATCCACGATTATCATCAAAATTATGGGAAAGTATCCAAGATGCTACAAAAACTAATCTCAACATTAGTACATCTTATCATCCGTAAACTAATGTCCAAATTAAGTGGACTTTTTAGATATTAGAATACGTGTTCTGAGAAGGTTCTATGGACTTCAAAGGATGATGGGACCATCATTTTATTTTGGTCAAGTTCTCTTACCAAAATATTTTCCACTTGAGCTTCCAAATCGATCCCTATAAATCCCATTATGGAAGAAGGTGTAGAACACTGCAATGTTGGGATGAATTTGGGGAATGCAAACTACAAGGTCGTAAAATGGTAACAGAATTGTTGGAGAATGATAACATTATTCAATAGCACGTATAGGTTTCTCAGAGTCAACAGAAGAGCTATGCTGATAATCATTGGTTAGACCTCGAGTTTGATGTTAGAGACATGGTATTCATATGTATCTCCCCATGGAATAAAGTGATGAGATTTTCTCTTAAGGGAGGGCATAGTACAAGATACATTGGCCCTTTTGAGGTCCTTGATCACATGGGAGTAGTGGTATATTGAATATCACTCTTATAAAACCTATCTCAAGAAAATGATGAATTCCATGTGCTCCTATTGAGAATGTATATAACAGAACCCTCATATGTACTCAATCCAGATATGATAGAATTGTAGAATGGCCATTCCAATGAGGAACTACTAGTGAAAATATTAGATCATAGAGAAAATTTTTAATGAAATAAGACAATACACATTGTAAACGTGTTGTGGTGAAACCACATGTTTGAATATGTAACTTGGTAACCTGAGGAGGTGATTTAAAATAGTTTCCCTCATCAATTTTTGTATGGGAACAATTAGGGTGAAATTTCTTATGGGGCGAAGATTGTAATGACTTGGTCTATTATAAATAAAATTATCTTCTTTATTTAATTAAATGTATTATTAAGTAATATGGATATATAAAACACATGAAAAAATTTTGTTTTATTACATACAGTTGGATTTAAATAACCATTAGATATATTTATAATTGATAATATTGATGTTTATTTGTGATCACATTGTTAGTATAAATATAGGGTTTTAACAAATCCAATTGACATAGACAGATGATGTGATAGCCTAAACCAATAGAATATTACCCTATAATGTCTATATATCAGAGATTCCATGGGATATATAAACAATTGAATTTTCCCTTGACCTACCTATTGACAAGATCCAACAACTTTGCATGATCAAATCCATTTATAGGATATGTTCAAGCTCATAAGGATCATGGCCTAAACCATGTTCATTAAACAACCCCATGGAAGCCCCACTATTGCACACGTTACTCTTAATACATATGATAGTTTATTAAAGGGAAAGGTATCAAGAACCTAGAAGTATGAATATTTAACCATTTTATATATAATAATAAAAATATTTTCATCCAATTATTGTTACATTGTAGATGATTTTTATTTTGATACAAAAGAAAAAAAATTGAATTTTTGGTTAATATTCAAATTGAACTGATGAATTTATCAATTATTTTTTATCATATAATAAATTTGATAAAATATTATTATTAAATAAAATATTTTAAATATAAATTGTCATATAATTTTTTATAGTGTCATAAATAATTTTGTAAGGGTTCGAAAAAACTGTAATTTGTCAAAAACTCATCATTTCTCAAAAACTGTAAGTTTTTATTTTATAAGTTAGTATTAAGTTATTTAAATAATTAATTAGACAAAATGACTATTATTTTAGGAGTAATAACATAAAAATTATCAAATACTGAATTTTTCATTATTTTCTATGATAATAGAAAAATTGAGTAAAAAATAAATAATGTAAAAATATACTAGGTATATTATGACAAAATAATGCACTAAAAGTGTTTTAATAATTATTATGAATTGTATCCACAATCAAATATATGAATTACATATAAAATATTGAGATTTTTTTTTAATTTATTTTATAAACACATTATGAATCCTCCAAAACATATAATATATTTGTAGGATTTAAAATTATTTCAATATAAGTGTGACTCACATCCACCTAAGAAATGGAATAATTTTATTATGCTCGGACATTGGGATTATAAAATAATGAGAACTAATCCAATTTGGAAAATACCATTGGATGGTTTGTGTATTGGATATTTTATAATATACTGTCTGAAACCTAAATAATAATTAATCCCCACTCTTTTTCGTTATAAACCCACCCAAGATCTCATTTATCTTTAATAAAACACCTTGGATCACGTACATATTATTCCCTCATCTATATATAGTCATCCAAGGGCAGCCCCAAGCTCTCATGAATCCCCTTCCAAGCTTCCCGAGTCTTACACTCGATTTAGGGACCTTCTTCTCCTCCTTTCAAATTCAAGCACCTTCTTTGAATTTATTTCTTTTAATTTTAGTTGGTTTTATAATTTTTAATGTATAATCATTATATTCCCACCCATTCGGTGTTATTTAAGTTGTTAATCATTTATCCTTCCTCATTTGTAACCTTACCTAATGTCTTACTATGATGAAATTCCGTAAGGGATCCTCTACTTCTCTTCTTTACTCATGTTTCATTATGAACTTATGCATTATATTTCATTTACTATTGTTGGTACATGTATTTACATGTCCCTATTTCTGTATATTTTATATAAAAATAATGAGAGACCCCATTCAATCTCATCAACCTTTTTTATGATTTTTATGTAACATCATTATTCTACTGAAATTTCTCCATAACTTTCCGTGCCAAAACAATTGTGTGGAGAGTACCACACCAATTCTTCTATAAATGTTATTTAACTTTATGCACATATTCTTTTTGATTGAGGACTTAAATTAATTTATTACACATTACTTGGTCATTGCATAAATTATAATGATGAATTAACACTTTGTTATACATATGGCACACATAAACATGAGAATAAAATTAATGTGAAAGATGCACCTAGAATTATATAGTCCTCCAAGGCATTATGAAATGTTCAGTATCATTAAACATTATGTTTGAAAACTGAGTGAATATGATTACTTTATCCGACTTTTTACACCATGAGTTCTTGGTGGATTTATCACTGAACTATGTATATCATGTTTTGTTTTAAGTTACTTCCACATTTCCCATGTTATGATTACCATGATAAATCATTCCTTATTATTCATGTTCCTTTTATTACCCATTGATATACCTATTGTTTAACAAGTATTATCTTATTCATGTTATGAATTTATAATTCACTTAATGGGATTTATATCTAACTCATTTTTTATGATTTTACACATTATATGTCATGATGTTTTAAAAATTAATTGATATTTAGAATCATGCTAAAGATGTTTTAAATAATGTTTTTGTATTCCATGTTTAAAAAGTTATGTTGTGTACCTAATTCACAAAGACAAATGACTTTTTTTGTTTATCTTGTATTATGTGTAATTAATTTTAATAAATCATGTATTACTGTAAAATTTAGAGTAGGGTTATCATAATTGGTCACATCAAAATCCCAAAATCAGGTGTCTCAAAGAGGTCCTCAGGAATAAAATTAAAATGGTAAAAAACTCTTTCCTTTTAATTTAATTTCATTCCATGTTCTTTTTATTTATTATTATCTCCTCACATCCCATTATAAAATTGTCATGTAAACTCTAATATCTCACATATACTATAAATTTGTTATGTTAATGGAATATTCCATCATCATTTCTTTCCCCATACATTTTTGTTTTAAAAATGAAAACATTTTCGTGATGTTATAATTTATCGCATTTAAGGACAACCAGTTCCCATTTTCCCCTACCAACTTCAATTACATTAATAAAACAATTTTAATGGTTAATAAATATTATAATATATTTATTCCAGCCTATGTAATGATCTGGAAAAAATATATATACATGATATTAATTATTTAAAAAAAATTCCTGATGATCAAAAAACCACTAAATAACTTAAATGGTTATCACTACACTATTATCTAATTATTAATCCCCATAAAATATTATATAATGAAATATATAACCATATAATATTATAGGATTTCATTAATAACATATAATTTCAATTTTGGATATTATCCTCATTTTACATGATTTTTCAAACATGTATACATGTAAATCGATCATGAAACCCAATGGAACAAACACTCTTGAATGATAAAATTGTATCTTATAAGACATCAAAAAGGCCATAAATAAACTTAATATAATTTAAATAAATAAAATAAATTTGTAAAAGCTTATAAATTAGATAATTAATCTATTTAATTTGATTATATATGACATTTAGATCAAGTCAAGAATACTTTTGGACATAAGGTATGGGAGCTTTTCCAAACCTCTAATTTTCTATCATGTTACACTTTCTCTATGTTTACCCTAATGTAATTATTATTTATTTTAATGAAATTAATATTAATTAAATATATATATATGTGTGTGTGTTCCCAAATCATGTATACATAACAAATCACATTTCTTTTATGGGGAAATACTTGTTTTATAAAGGTTCCCTTCTCAATTCTTCCTAATAAGAAAACTCAATTCAAGCATAAATCCAAAATTCTTAAACATTTTCAAGTACCACACATAATATATTTTAGGCCACCCTTATTTTGATAGAATACCTCATATTATCATGAAAAAATATCTTTTTAATTTCGTATTTTTTACAAACTCTTATTCCTTGTATATTTCAATGAATCGCTAATATTTTCCTTAAACTGCTCTAAAATATTTTATTTCTATAGTTTATTAATCACTCTTTCAAATGATTTTACTTATGATTGACATCACTTATCATGATTTTAGACAATAAAGGATCTGTTTTACATGCAATTTAACACAAAATCGTAGATGTGAACCTCACATAGATACCAAATAATGAATTTGAGTAGAAATACATCTTTATACCAGAATAATGACAAGAATGTATTTCCATGCACCCTGACCAAAAATTTCATTAAACTAGCTCAAAAAGTTCACAGTGAATCATTGAATTATTCACGGGGGGTCAGTGACTCGAGTGAATTCTCCATCCCAAAGGGATCAGACCATAGACCGGTACAGATCCTAAACAGGGGTGGGGCGCATACACCTCATGTTATGGATTAGATATTTTTCTTATATCCCAAAAATACAGATGCACAAGATGTCTTTATGTGACATACCAATGTGAAACCCACTTATGCATCACTTCAATTTTAATCCAATACCCTTATCATTTTATATCATATTTTCCTATAAATATACCCATATGGTATTATTTTTTATATAAGAATTACCCCGAAGGCTAATTGCTACTCTGATCACCCAAGTTCATCACTCATGTCCTCTGAAACCTCAAATGTAGTTCATGATTCTTAAAGTGAGGGAATTAAAATTGGACAGTGATACTTAGGTTTTTAATGATTTAAAAATAAAAAATACTTATGTGACTCATTCGTCCAAACCCCTAATTGATTAACACTTGCACGATTGCCCTTCCTTAAATAGGAACTTATGCTCACTAATTTCAGGAATATCTATGATGAATCTAGATGTCTTGACCAAGTCTGACCCAAACCCAATAATTTATGTTGTTTGTAATGTCCTGATTCTGGAAGCCACCCAGAGGAACCCCATACCTAGTTGGTCACAAGACCTCAAGAACATTTTCCAGAATTCCAGAGGCTGCCGACTAGAAGCGAGGTCCTTGGGTGTGATAGTGGGGAAATTATTCCCACATTGGCAGAGTACACAATGGAAGTAAACAAATATATAAAAGAGAAGAAGTTGTAATAATGACATATAGTAGAGAACTGAAGGTATAAACTGGAGAACACATATATAAAATGATGCATGATACATTTGTCTAGGAAAATTTCCAAACAAGTCAGAATGATGGAATACAACTGTGCTAAAGAAAAGTACAAAAGGAAGCAGATATAATCCTCAATATCTGAAGCCATAGCTTGTTCCCGTGCTCTAAAACTCTACAACATGTCATGTACATGAAGTAGAAGGGCGCTTTACCTTATCTATACCTGTAACAATATAATCGGTTTGGGCGCAAAATCATGGCCCAAACAGGGTGTGAGACTAAATCCCAGCAGGCAACCACCACGAGATATGCTCCTAATAGTCAGTGAATATCTGGCTGGTAAAATACAGAATTTAGTAATCAGGGAAGGTATATAGTAGAAAAAAATTCATAGTTTCAAAGCATTAAAATCACCTCCCAACATGAAACAGATAATCAAAGTAGATAAACACAACAGGTAACCCTCTGGGAAGTACCCACATCCTATCCCCTCTGGTCTTACCTAGAAACATAAGAAAATAGCTAACACAGGGTAACCCTCTTTGAATTACTCATAGCCTATAACCTATGGTCCAACCTAACAAGTAAAAGTAACCCTCTGGGAAGTACACTTAGTCTGACCCCTCTGGTTCAGCATAAGCATAAACCCTATGAGGAAGAACATGTCGTCAATTCCTCCTATAGTGTTATAATGGTACTAAAGGAACTCTGGGGAAGCACTCAACATCTCATTCCCCATGTGGCCCGCGTCGAGGATCTACAAACACTCTGAGGAAGCAGTCATGGTCAATTACCCCTGTGGTCTCGCATTATAAGTAAAACAAACACTCTAGAGAAGCCCACAATGTTCATTCTCCATATGTTCTATACAATAGGTTCTCATGGCCCTGTGTAAGTCAATAAAGTGTAACAGCGCATAATGTCCAATGTAAACCTCATGAACTACTTTCCAGAAATTCTATATCAGAATAGCATAACAGGTCAATTGTCACCCATCCTATAATACTAGGCATGGAAATGTAAATAACAACATAATAGGAAAGCAATAACCAAAGGATGAAACAAGAAAAACATGCATCTAATTACATCCAAATCATAGAAAAACACCCTATTCACTATCAATAATCATCAACTCAGGCATACGAGCATAGCAGAGAAATAATAGGGCCAAAACTGTAAACACGCAATACCACATTCATGGGTATTTGGAAAATTTGCACCTAAAACAAAACAACTTTCAACAGAAAGGCACAATCCTCCGACCTCAGGGTTAGGAGATCTCTATAAGTGATCCATGAAGCTAGAATCTACTTAGAATTCTGTATATCTTGGAAAAAGTCAAAAATGATCAATCTATGATATCTCATGAGAAAACAAAAATCCAAATATGATTCTCTAGGAAACGAGAGAACCCACCAATGTGATTCCAATGTAATCAATGGTGTTCGAATCAGAGGAAGGACGGAGGGTCATGGGTTCGTTGAATATCTATAGTCGTAAGGGTACTATGAGTCGAATTTGGCCTAATAAAAGAATTTTTTGGTGATTAGACGTGGCCCATGTGCATTTATTGAAAAAAATTACACTGTCTATACTTTTGAAGTACATGGTGTGTACTCTCCTTTTCCATACATTGCTTTAGAAGGCCTCCAAGTCACTCCCACATGGCTGCATGTGTGGCTATTAAATAGAAAGCACAAGGAGTGTTGCGGTAATGAAGTACATGATTTATACTCATAATGTACACGACGTGTATGTAGAAAATTTCTAGAATTTCCTTTTTCCTAAAAAATGACCATTAAAGGAAAACCATTCCTGAAAAAAAAAGATCTGAGTTCTTACAAACATCCCCCCTTAAAGAAATTCAACCTTAAATATTCCTAAAGCAGTTTAGAAGAAGAAACCTCAAACATCTTCAGCCACTGTGCTAGTACATCATCCTCCCTCTCCCAAGTCTCATCCTACACTCGCCCATGCTTCCATAGCAATCATACAAGAGGAACAGACCGACCACGAAAAAACATTGTACTGTGATACAAAATCTGGAAAGGATTCTCCTCAAGTGACACATCCACTTCGAGCTCAACCTCCTTGGGTTGAAAGAAATTAGACGGGTCTTAAAGGTATCATTGAAGCTAAGAAATGTAGAAGACGTCATGAATAGCTCAGTACCACTGAGGTAATTTCAAGAGGAAGGCTACCAGCCCAACTCTCTCCAACAACTCAAATGGCCCAACGTTCCTCAGTGAAATCTTACCCTATCTCTTAATACTCTTGGGTCCCAACCTCGGTGTGACACACTAGAAAACCAGATCCCCAACCTCGAACTCTTGGGGTCATCTCTGCACGTCTTTATAAGAGTTTTGTCAAGACTATGCATTATCCAACATCTTATGAATCAACTATATCTTCTCTATAGTCTCCTGGACAAGATGAAGTCCCAACAAAGCTGCCTCTCCTAGCTCCATCCAACATAATGGTGATCGGCATGGCCTACCGAATAAATCCTCATAAGGTTCCATATGAATATTTTCATGAAGACTATTATGGTAGGAAAACTCCAAAAGAGGTATATGCTTCTCCCATGAACCTCCAGAATCCAGAACGCATGATCGGAGCATATCCTCATGAACCTGAATTGTACGCTCGAACTAGCTATCCGTCTGGGGGTTGTAAGTTGTACTAAAAAGAACTTATGTACCAAAATCCATATGAAGCCCCTATCAGTCCCTAGTAGTAAAACGTGCATTCCTTTCTAAAACAATGGTCTGTGGAACTTGAATAAGACATACAACCTCTCAGATGTACAACTGTTCTAGCTCATCAACACTGAAGGTATCTTTTATTGGGAAGAATTTAGCATCCTTTGTGAGTATATCAATGAAAACCCAAACAGTATCATTCCCTCAAGGAGACCTTGGAAAACAGGTCACGAAGTCCATCACAACATTATTCCACTTTCACTCGGGAATGGGTAACTACTGTAAAATCCCTACTAGTCGTTGATGTTGTGCCTTCACCTACTGACAAGTAGAAGACCTATTAAAAAACCAGCAACGTCCCTCTTCATACCTGGCCGCCAATATTGACAGTGTAGATCACGATACATCTTGGTGATGCCAGGATGAACTACCCAAATTGAGGAATGAAAATAACACATCACCTTCTCATGTATGTTTGCTGGAACCCATACACGCCCCTAGAAATGCAAGATATCATCCTCGCCTATGGTCTATCTATAAAAGGGTTCTCTCCTGACACACTCTCCCTTAAGACTAGGCCTTCAGAATTTGATAGCTGCCTCATTCGAACTCAATCAAGAAGAGTAATGTTAACAGTTATAGAAGATAGAAAATTTTACCCCTGACTATCGTGAACCTTTAAATGCATCTCAGAGAACAGATCTATAAGCTACCACTCACTACTATCCCCCTGAACTGCCAGCATCTGAGTCCTCCAACTCAACGCACCAGCCACTGTGTTTCCCTTCCCAGGAGTATAGGCATGATCAAAATCAAAATACTGAAGGTACTCAACCCACCTGCGCTGTCTAATATTCAGATCACGCTGAGTGAAAATCTACTTGAGACTCTTGTGGTCAATGAAAACCACAATGTGCTCTCCCAAAAGAAAATCTCTCCAACAGTATAGGGCATGAACAAAAGATGAAAAATCTAGATCGTGTGTCAGGTAATTCATCTTATTTGGCGTTAATTACCAAGACCCATATGCAACGACTCCATCACCCTGTATAAGCACATCTCCCAGACTAATAACTGATGCATCATAGTACATAGTATAGCTCTTTTCCAGCTCTAGCGAGGATATTATCGGTGCTGAAGTCAAACTCCCTTTCAGCTCCTGAAAGGCTGCCTCACAAGTATCTAACCACATGAACATCACACCCTTCTTTGTCAGACCTGTAAGTGGTCCAGACCCAAAAAACTCTGCACCTCAAAGAAGTTCTTCGGCTGCTCCCTAGAAACTACATCTCTCACTTTCTCTAGGTATACTAATACTCCTACCTCTGAGATAACATGAACCAAGAAGTGAATCTGATCCACACAAAATTTGCACTTTGAGAGCTTATCATATAAATGATGCTCCCTCTTGGTACTCAAAATGATCTCATGATTGGGAGCATGGTCGTGTCAAGTGTGAGAGTACACCAAGATATCTTCCACTAAGACCACCACAAATGAATCCATGTATGGATGGAACACTCGGTTCATCAGTTCCATGAAAATTGCAGGCATGTTCATGAGGCCGAACTATATAACCATATATTTGTACAGACCATACATGCTCTGGAAGGCTGTAATAGGTATATTAGATGGTCTAATGTGCAACTAATGATAACCAAACCTCAAGTCAATCTACGAGAACACCTAGGCACCTCTAATATTATCAAAGAGATCATCAAACCTATGAATGAGATATCGGTTCTTGACCATCAACTGGTTCAGATTATGATAATCCACACAAATCCTGAGGGTACCATCTACCTTCTTCACTAACAGGACAAGAAAAAGCCAAGGATATGTACTGGGTTTGATGAAACCCTTTTCATGCAACTCCTCCAACTAACTCTTGAGATCTTATATGTCAAGTGTGTCCATCCTATAAGGAGGAATGGACACCAGTTCCACTCCTAGCACAAGCACAACCGAGAATTCTACGCCATGCTCTATAGGAAAACCTGAAAATTCCTTTGGAAGGACATCTCTGTAACGATCTACCAACGGAGGAATGTCAAACTGTGAGGTTCCTTGGTCATCCAGATATAGACTACCAATCTGGGTTGTAACTCCTCCCAATCCATGATGCTCTAGACCAGCTTTGCTCGCCTTGACATTCCATTCACCTCTATGAAGAAAAAATCCCCCATCTGGTGATATGAAACTCACCATGTGGAGATAATAGTCAAAGACTGCTTAGAAGGGAACTAGCCAGTCCATTCCAAGATGCACATCATAGCAAGTCATCTCTAGGACATTGAGGACCCATAAAATGTGACATCCACCAACCTGCAGAGGGCACTCTCTACACTGACGTACACTAGCCGTTCTAGTTCCCAACATAGTTTCCAGCATCAAGATATCACATGAATAAAAGATACAGAGCACAAGTCTCTCCATGATAGCAATGGATATAAAGTTATGTGAAGAACCTGTTTCAAAAAGATCAGAAGCTAAAACTGAGGCTAATAAGATCGTACCTCGAATTGTAGAAGGTTCGGGGTCCTGCTTCTTCTGGGTCTGCTCCACTGCAAAAGTTTGGCCTGTATCATGGCCATGTGACCCTGCCTGAACACTATTAGTTGATCCACCCTGATGTCACTGATTATTGGGCGATTGACTACCCTGGCCATGACCTCCATCTCGGCATGAACTTCCAGAAGAACTCCAGTTCCCGAAGTGGTGAGAAACTAGTGGTGCTACTCATGAAAGAGGAGTCGTAGAAGAATTCCTATCACCTGCTATTGGAGAGAAGATCTAGCAAAAGCATTGAAGATGTCCAATATTGCTGTAAGATCGGCACTCCACTAGTTCTCTTGGGAAATGTGGCCTTGTATTCCCTCTCCTTCCACACAGGTAGCACACTACCTAGCTACAAGAAGACGTGTCTCGTCTCCTCAGATCACTAGGTGATGAATCCGTACTACACTTCCTACTTCCAGTAGAAGGAATACTAACCCCATGCGTAGAGCCGCCATGGTCAAAACTCTATAATTCCTTATATTGCGCTATATGATTAGCACCTGGTTGATCGTAGAAGTGATATAAGTTAACTGGAAGATGTTCACCTGTGATCGGATGTAATGACTCAGACCGTCCTTGAACATCCTTTCCATGAACAACTGGTCAACTCCTGGGATTTGCGTGGAGTGCAGCAGCTCGGTATAGAAGGAGGAATACTCTATAAAAGAAAGATTACCCTTCTCCAAACTCATAAACTCCCGGGCTTGATCCGCCCTCAGGGTCTCTAGAAAGAAGTAGTCAATGAAGATGCGCTAAATCTCATACCACACCATAACCTGTTGGCATCCTACCTGTGAGTTCACATCCCACCACCTCTTGGTCTAGTCCCAATGAATATAGGTAGGGAGAATGACCATCCTCTCTGGAGGTGTCTCTAGATGCTCAGGGATCATTTTCATGACTTCTATCCATGACTCGGTAGACTTAGGTCCTCTTTCCACAGAGAAAGTGGGAGGATGCTGCTACTGGAATACCCGCGTCAAATCAGCCATCGATGGGGCAAGATGCGGCGCTCCCTAAAAGGTCAGAATCATCCTCAAGAATCCCTCCTGGAACTGTGAATCAGTACCTACATGAGGTACAACGGATGGTACCAATGATAGAACAACTGGATGATCTCTAGGTAGTCCCTGATCAGCCATGTCTGCTGTCTGATAACCGCCTGGCAACAGCCATACAACCGGAGGACCTCTTGATGGCATGAATCTGTAAGGTCAAGTGCACACTTTAGATCAATATATCAAGGACTGAATACAAGGAGCGTAATAAGAGAAAAAGATAAATAAATAACTCATGTTTTAAAAAACATGACTACATGATGTGTACATTTCCTACACGACGTGTTCCCTTAAGTCCTTTACATGGGCATGTAATCCTACCTAAACTGGCCGTGTAACACACAAACACACAACATGTTGTCTTAACACATGGCTTGTACTTGAATCCTCTTCACCATCCCAAGTCCTTCTACACGGTTAAGCCACACGGATCCCCAAAGGCAAGACTATATGGCGTGTACAATTCCTACACGATGTGTACTAGACTAGATTCACGTGACCTGTGTTGTTAGTGACATGGCCTGACACACAGCTCACACTACATGGCATGTTCTAGACCGACACAGCGTGTATGTGAAAATATAACACCGAACCGTGTTGTTCGTGACATGAATAGGTACCTAGTCCAGACTACACAATGTTTTCCATGAGGACATGATGTGTATAGATTAAGGTTTATTTTTCCGTGTTGTTAGTTACACGGGTGGACACAGGGTCAACAATACATGGCGTGTTTGACTGGTACACAACGTGTTTCCACCAGACATTCCCCATCCCGTGTCTCTACCCAGATGGCCTATGACACAGTTAGAGACTACATGACGAGTACATAAAGTACCTGACGTGCACTTAAGAAAAACAGTTTCTTCCTGAATAGAAGAACACATGGCGTGTACTTAACATTACACGGTGTGTATTGTGGGATTTTTCAGATAGTAAGCCTTAGAAACTACTCTGGAACCCAAGAAGAACAGTAAAACAAACATTGAATGTGCCAAATTCTGATCTGTGAGGGCCCATACTCCATGCGAATCAAAGTTTGGCATCTTGTACACATTATAACATGGAAATCGAGGCATTGATCCACCAAATTTTGGTCCATGAAGGCCCATAACACCTCAAGAACCAAAGTGTGGTGTTAATTCAAGAAAATATCTACACAAAACAATACCTGATTAAGCAGCAGATATTTTTATCAAGGAAACTATCACAAAAACAAGCATATTTTACATATTATCTATCACAACAACATGCAATCTGTAATGCATCCAAGGTGACATGGAAAAAATTCATGACATGTGATTTCTATCAAGTGCCTATATGATGCATGAGATGGAATTCTATCATTTAATAGAGTTGAAACAGAAATAGAACCTCAATAACATCAACGATAACATCACAAATAATGTGAATCACTGAAGGTCAAATCAAATCAACTGTAATAATTGCAAAACCAGAAAAATTGAAATTAAACGAGTTAGATTGGCTTTTCCCTATATATATGTTAGCTACTTCTGGGAACATCTTATTAATTACTAACCATTCCATCCTATCCCTAGATAAAGGCCCCAAACAGTAAGTCAAGATGATAGGAATTCCTCTAATACCACTTTGTAACGTCCCAGTTCTGGAAGCCACCAAGAGGCGCCCCGTACCTAGTTGGCCACATATCCTCAAGCGCATTTCCCCGAACAGTAGAGGCTACTGACTAGCTGCGAGGGTCTTGGGTGAGATAGATTGGAAACTATGCCCTTATTGGCCGAGTACAAAGCAGAAGTAAACAAATACATACAAGTGTGGAAGTAGTAAAAATGACACACAAAAGAAAACAAAAGGCATAAACTGGAGAACACATATATAAAATGATGCATGATACATATATCTAGGAAAACAACCAAAAAATTCACAATGTTGGAAGAAAACCATGCTAAACCAAAGTGCAAAAGAAAGAAGATAAACTCATCAGCATCACAAGCCATAGCTCAGTCCCATGATCTCCAGATCCACAACGTTTCAGATACTTGAAGTAGAAGGGTGATTTCCCTTCTCCATACCTACAACAATATAATATGTTTGGGCCCAAAATCATGGCCCAAATAGGGTGTGAGTCTAAATCCGAGTAGGCATCCACCACGAGATATTTTCCTAATAGTCAGTGAGTATATGGAAGGTAAAATACAGAAGGCAGTAAACAAGGAAGGTAAACTGTAGTAAAGAATCCACAATTTCAAATCATTCAAATCACATCACAACATGAAAAAACTATTCAAAGTAGATAAAAAATTGGTAACCCTTTGGGAAGTACCCATAGCTTATCCTATCTGGTTCCACCTAGAAACATAGGAAAACTGCTAACACAATGTAACCCTCTAGGAATTACTCACAGCCTATCACCTATGGTCCTACCTTACAAGAACAAGAATCCCTCTAGGCAGTACACTCAGTCTAACCCCTCGGGCACAGCTTAAGCATAGAATCTCCGAGGAATCACACACCGTCAATTCTCATATAGTCTCATAACGGCACTAAAGGAACTCTAGCGAAGCACTCAATTCCTCATTCCCCATGTGGCCCACGTTAAGGAACTACAAACACTCTAAAGAAGAACTCATCGTCAATTCCCCCTATGATCCCACAACATAATTTAAGAAGTCACTATAGAGAAGCCCTTAATGTACATTCACCCTATGGTCTATACATCAGGTTCACATGGCCCTGTATAAGTCAAGAATGTGTAGCAGTGCCTAATAGACAAGGTAAATCTCATGAACTATATGGATAGCATTCTAAAATAGAACAACATAACAGGACAGCAATCACTCCATCCTAAAACACTAGGCATGGAAAACTAAACAGCAGCCAAACAGGCAAGCAAGACCCAAAGGCAAAAATAGGAAAAACATGCATGGAAATACATCCAAAGCACAGAAAAACGCCCTATACAAAATCAATTATCATCAACTCAGGCATACCAACCCATCATTGAAATAATAGGGCCAAAATGGTAAATGCGCAATACAATGTTCATAAGTATTAGGAAAAGTTTGATATAAAACTCAAATAATTTCAACAGAAAGTCACAAAACACCTACCTCAGGGTTAGGATATCTCAATAAGTGAACCTTGAAGCTTGAATCACCTAAAATTCCGTAGATCTAAAAAAATTCCAAAAACATTCAACCCACGATATCTCATGAGAGAGGAGAAATCAAAAGATGATTCTCTAGGAGAAGACATCACTCACCGACGTGATTCCAACACAATCAATGGTGTTCAAATTAGAGGACGGACAAAGTAAAGGGGTTTGTCGAAGATCTGTGGTTGTACGGGTTCTCTCGGTTGAACGTGAACTAAAAGAAGAATGTGCGGGTGATTATACATGACCTTGGAGCATTTAATGAAAAATATTAAGTACACGACGTGTAATTTTGAATTACATGGAGTCTACTCTCTTTTTCCATAATCTACCTTAAATGGCCTCCAATTCACTCCCACATGGCCATGTGTGTGGCTATTACATGGCCATCAAACGGCCTACTACAACATGAAACTAGAAGGAGTGTACTCATAAAGTATACGGTGTGTATGTAGAAAATTTATAGAATTTACTTTTTCCTCAAAAACGACCAGAAAACGAAAATCAGACTTGAAAAGAAGATCCGAGTTCTTACATTGTTCACCACATAAGGTACCCCCATTCTCCCAAGAATACTTGTGTTGAGACCCCTATAATGATTCATACCTTTCATTGAACATCGTGGATCTCCTCACCTTTTAGCCTAAATGATCCTTTCATGATTCCTCTTTTAAAGCCATTAATGGAAGGGAATCTCCATCAATGGATCCATTCCCTAAATGGCCTCATTTTGAATCCCCTCCCAAGACCTCCTGATTTACCCTACCTTTGTGAAAGAAAATTGATCTTGTCTCCCATTTTGGTAAGCATTTCAATGGTCATAGGTTTTCCACACATGTCTTTCCAGATGGTACAAATCCTTGAAAAATTTGTAGGGTTGTATATCTATAGTCACAAAGACCCTTAACCAGAGACAATGTTTTAGATTTACCATTCTTGGATTTTAAATATATAAATAATTCCTCACCTTCCCATTATTGAGAGCCAGATCCACTTTTCCCTGGAAGGGAGCATAAGGATCACACTTCTTTTACCCTTTGACAAAGGAAAAGTCTCCCTCATATATTTGAAATATTTTAGGGTAGAAATAACCGTGTAACACCCTGTACATGAATGTAGGAGGATTCTATATTTCTCCTCTATATTTCTATCACCTCTATTCCTTCCATACATTGTTACCATTTCAAATGAAAAATGAAATGAGGAAAGCAATGTAGCCATGCTTTTTTCCACCGTAGCCACAACCTCTTCCATGGTCCCCCTGCCTCATCCGCCATAGCCCAAGACACTTTCACCAAAAAGGATGAAAAGTGCATGTTTTGTCGAATATTTCACATCCTATTTTTTCTCAGATATAGAATTGCTCATTTGGTATTAGAGTTTTTTTATTACGACACCTGCAGAATCCAAATGCATTGAACTTTGTGAACATTTATTACTACCATAACTGAGATATGTAGGGTGACTAAATAAGGGCTGAGATCAAGGGAAATCCTTCTAAAAATAATTCCCCAATAAATAACTCCCATATTTAATCTTCTCAATGGTATATAATCCCCTATGAGATGAATGAGCTATGATAACTCTGATTCCCTTCATAATTGCGATATATAGGAAACCTTTCTATGGCCTAAGATCCATATTATCTCATCCATAAAATAAGAAATCATAGACCGTTAATCTAGGAATCATTCTTATGAATAATTCCAAAATTAAACCCCCTAAATCTATATGTGTTTATACATCCCTCTTTGAACCTTTTATAATGGAATCAATTTTAGGAGTGAGCCCCAACTCATTTCCTATAAAAGAAAATACTCTCCTAGTTCATTTACCAAACATCTTAGGATTTTATTACAATAAAAACTGGATATGTAGGAGAACTCAATGAGGTTTAAAACCGACACACCCTAATTAAAACAATTTTATTTCTAGGTCATACCCCCAGTAGGGTCAAATTCAACCTAGAAACTCATATACCATCTAGGTTCCATGGGCCTTTTGGCCTACACCCCACACAAATCCTTGACTAAGATTCTTCCACCTAGGCATCTTTACCACATAATGTTAATATGTATTGTTAGGTATTTATCACATGACCTTCAAAGGTATGATATGTTCCATTAAGTGGAACTGAACTATATGGATTCTAGTTCCTTTCACATGGATACATATGTAGAAAATCTATGGGTTTCATCCCAAAAAAAAACAACTTTCATCACCCTTTATGATGATAATTTCAATAATAATCTCCCATCTCCCTAGATGATGATAAAATATAAAGTAACATTTATCTTCTTGAATGGAAATAAACCCTAGACCAACCTTCGTCTACATGGATGACAATAATTTTTATATTGCCCCACTATGTGGATAAAAACCATCCTTTTTATAACGAAATACAAATAATCTCCAATTATTAGGGAACCTCAAATATCTCCATTGATGAAGAACCCCAAATACACTCATATGATTATGAATTCTTTACATGTTGATAATTGATTGCTGATTTACAGTGAAACTCATGTCATACATGGTAAATTTACAAGGATTCATTAAAATAACATTAATCTATGAGATAGTCCCGAAGTAGGAAACATTTATCCACAATAGGGTGTGATGAGCCTAACCTCCCATCCTCTCGGCCAATGTGAGTTTTTAAGATTCATTGGTCCAAATACCTAATTATCTCATGCCATTGGAAATTCGGTCCATTTTGATACAGAGCTATTGTGTGTTTTTTTTACATAAAAACAAATTGGAATCCATTTAGAATTATTGACTCATTTAAAAGTCCCATATATGATGAAAAAATATGGTGATCCCAAGGTGTATCCATAAATAAGATAATGGTGTTGCCCATTTTTTATGCCCATATCAGTACATAAAAGAGGGCAAGACAAGGTAATAAATAATGAATGTTTTCATCCCCAAACATGCTACTATAACATGGTTTTCTTGATCATGTCTCTAGTATATCTCAAGTCACTCTTTTACATAACTCTCTTTAATCCCAATGGATTCATTTAGTTTTCTATTCCTTAATGCCCCAGCTATTGCTCAAATTGGATCTTTGTCTACATAATTGACGACATAACTAACTAATAATCTTTAATTCTTGGTCTCCAATGCACTAGTCTAAGAATACCATCAACAATGTACTATTTCAACCCTACACATTGCCTGATATGCCCTCCAGATCAATAACAACCCTGGTCAGTAATGATCGGTGATATTGGAAAATACCAAATCGATGGTCATCATCAACAATTTCAAGAGCTTATCCTTAAAATGAAACAACAAATCCCTCCTTTATTTTAGCTATGTGTATGAGGATTCCACCCATATCCCCATCCAATGTCAAAGGGGACTTTCCTGACGGCTCGTGCCAGCAATCACTACCGCCAACACCGCGGGGCTGTAAAACCACAAAAAAGATGAGGGTGTTATCTTCGGTTGTCTATTCTAGGTCCCTCAAACTTAGACATGCAAGATGGGCCTCAAAAGATGAAAATAGGCCAACAGGGAGTAGTTATATACCTTTTCCCCCTCTAGAAAATCCCTCTAACATTGTTTAGTAAAAAATAGTGAATGGGCACATACAGTAGTCCACCTTAATTTCTCCAGCCAATAGACTAGTCTAGAGAAACCCAACAAATACCACCATTCAAATCCATTGGAGTTACATGAGAATACATATACACCATCTTACATTCATCAATACAGTCAGTAGTCTCTCTTGGATACATTCAATGAATTCTACCAACCAAATGTGATGGTAACCAGTAAGCATGATCATATACCTTATTGCATCCACAAATCCTACGAGAAGTCTAATATGGTTGAACATAAGGAATAATTATTATCATGCTGGTAAAAAAATTCCATCACACACTTACACACACCAATATTCATCTAGCCTTATAAAAGACTCATTTGGTAATACCTAAAGAATTTAGTCAGAAAGCTCTGATGACAAGCTGGGGGATGACTCAACTCCCTCCCCCCGCACACGAGCATTGTTAGTATCCAAAAATAGGAAAGGAATATTAATATTAGTTACATACCTTGACTATAGATACATAATTGATGTATATTCTCATTTCGGCCACTGATGTCACCAAGAATATTTTGGCAATTGTCAAGGGGAAGATGCAAATACATACCCCCATCCTGGAATCCTTCCAAAATAACATAATGAAATATTTAGCATTACCCAAGTTACTGACACAAAACATTGTCCTCAAACCTAGGGGGTCTCATCATCATGTCGTCATGGAGTAGATACTTGCCACGTTTCCATTCCTAGAGGGTCATGGGGTTTACTCCCCCATATCATACAGACAACCGGACCAGACACATACACTTGTTTCAATTGGAGATAATTGGAATATGATGATGGCCACTCAAAGGGAGGCACAAAGACTGTCCCATGACAACAAATTATCCAAAAAAAGAGGCCCAAACGTTTACATATAGATATCATAGAATAAGTATCACAAAAAATGTTTGGAAAACTAAGAGTTGATCTGCGATCTGTCTCCCCTTAACGTTGGACTTCTTTAAACCCTTTAACATTAATCTATTGAAGATCATGTTCCTACTCTCTTGTTACCAAATTATGAGTGTAGGAGTAGTATATCTGTATTTCCTTGTCAAACACTTCCTCTTGAAATCATGATTTATGAGAATCCGGCCTATCTTGAAAGCTTATTTCTTGATGATATCAATGGAAACCCTCTGTGTGCCTAGAAGACCAAGGAAGAATCATATCTATCCCTTAATATAATCCACCACGATGTTACACCCCAAGATGGAGTTCACTGAAAGAGTCCTCTCCAGATTAGTAATTTACATTGTCAAAAAAATTCCCCACGCAACAATGTAGTGAAGAAAATCTCTCTTATCTTGAGGCACTTGAAAACACGAGACCATTAATGTAAAATTCCTTATCACTGGTAGGTGAAATAATTCATTATCCAAATGATATCCCATGTTGATGGTTATTCTATGAACCCCACTTGGGACACCGCCCTTCTAGTACAATAGTGGAAATCTCTACCGATGTTGCTGATTATGATAAAATGGTAGGAAAACATCCACTCTCATCTGACCATTTTAAGAAACCTCTGATGAAAGAAGAATAGGATATGTTGAACATGCAGAAACAACATGATATAATTGAAATACCATTAATATTCTGGTGTTTTCCACATCCCAATACAACATTCCATAGATATCAGGAGAGGAATGTATTTCTGATATTCTCCTCAACATATGTAAGACTCTTCATCACCCTAAAGATATGGTATTACCATAAGAACATTATAAAAGTCCTGTTAAGGAAATAGATGGTTTTCACCACCAAATTTACTTTCCATCTCTCATTGTTTTCTAACATCAAAAATTTAGAAGTAGAAGAAGGCCCTTCAATTTGCAGTACCCAATGCATTAAAGAGGATGTAATAATTGATCTTAGATTCCCCATCTAGTGTTCATATTAGATGGATGTTGTGGACATGGAATGTTGCATTTAACTACACTCGTTAACTAAAAAACCCACCAATAGTGTTCTCATAAATCTTTTTTCTCAAAGGATAGCTTCAAAAATCGACTTTGTTTATGAGGAATGATATTTTGAATAATAACATGCATGGATCAGCTCTCATAAATGTTATTACCAAAGAGATAAATCTATTGATATTATTTTGTTACAAGCATCTGAGAACATTGAGCAAGCCACCAGTTTAGTGGATTTTGGATATAATATGAATAAAATTATTTAAATAACATAATGACCATCCCAAATGGGAAATATAAGGGAGTTTTATATAATGAAACCATCCAACAGTCACAGAAAAATCCATAATATATGAATAGAAGATGTGATAATATTCATCAAAGCAGTTCACGAGCTACCCTATACTATAGGTATGGGGGATATTTTTACCCAACCCTTGGAACCCCAAATAGGACCTATAGGGTGATGAAGGAAGAAACATATCATCTCTAGTCTTTAGGGTTGGGGTATTTGTCACATCCACAATCCCCTCCTCAGCAGGAATTGGTTTTATCATGATTAGGGATGATGTTATGAGATTAATCTTCTGATGTCATTCCGTTCTATGATCTAATACAATCACATGTAATTCGCTTTACTGAATTATCAAAGCATTCCCTTCAATTTACCATTCACATTACCATTCCAAGAGAATAAACAAATAGGTGGACTAGGCCTCATGGATGATGCAGAAGGAGATGATATAATAGAGATATTGACAAAATTCATGCATTTTATTATGCATCCTAGAAATTCATCAATTGTTTCACATTAGATCCTTCAGAACAAGAGTCATGTTCTGGGGAATCAAAAGAGGAAGTTCAGGTTCTTGATGCGGGCTATAGAGAAATAAACGAAGGAGGTGTGCGTGCCCAAAATCAAAGTCCTGACTAAAATCAATGTGTACCCTCTAATAATCAACCTCTAACTAGAATGGAATCTAACACAGAAAAGGATAAAAATCATTCTACATATCACCATCCTCCTAAAGAGGGTCAATCCCTTTCATTATTGGATAGATTATCACAACATGAGGAAGAAATGAAGTCATTGATAAGACTCAATGCTTATTTACAATATAGTTATCATCACACCATATATGCTCTACAAGATGATCCCTAATTGGAATTTCTAGTAGGATCACATCAAAAAAATTATTTGTTTGAAAAAACTGAGCTAGATTAGGAATTGGCTCTATTACAGAGGCATATCGAAATGGGATATGTGTAATTGATTCTGTAGTGCCAGCACTAGTGGTCCCACTGGTCGTTGTACCAGATCAGGCTCCAACTGTTGCTCCTGCTCGGGACCCAGCTCAACCAAATGTACTTAGAATGCTGACTACAACCATTGAGTCATTAACAACTAGATTGGATGGTATTGAAGGAGACATGCACTGGTAAAACCAGAAAATAAGGATTACCCTGAATGGGTAGATTTGACACCTCCCCCGACAAAACTTTTGGAATCCAATATTTCCAAACTTCAACAGATTTGGAGATCCAGAACAAAACCTAATGAATTTGATCTCCTACTATGATACTATAATGGGGACCCCTATACAACAAGAAGTAGTGAATCCCTATGATTTGTGTTATCACTGCAGGGGTCAAACATGGTCAAGTATATATTTTTATGGTCTCAATTGATTACTGAATGGGAAGATCTCCATCTGAAGTTCCTCTTCTAGTTCAGTTCAACACTATAGAATTAAACAAAAATTGATCTTATGAACTGTAAACAGTGAAGAATTAAAGAGTCTGATATTTCATTACTCAGTGTAAAGGATTGGAATATTCCTTGAAGCTACTGCTCTCTCAAGAATATTTGTTTCCAATCTATATTGAATATTTATATGCTGAGTTGTGAATACCACAAATCCCTATGATATATATAGGAGGGTCGTCAGAACATACATAAATCACTAAAAAAATGGATAATTATGTTATATAGATTAAGGCAGAGTATTGAAGGATTCTATCATCATCGAGAATAATAGCATGAAAAGAACTAGATGATACAGTTACACATAAGTATGTTCATGTACCTGCTCAAACTTCAAATCTATCATAATAACATAGGGATCCACATCCTGGACATTAGAAACAAATCCTTCATTGTAAATATGATCACAAAAACATGAGATGAAAAAAGGTTTAGGATCTTAAGAATATTGTCTTTTCGTTTCAGAACAAACAAGTTCTCAGCTACATCATCTTAGCTTTGGAAAACAACCTAGTCCACTTTCCAAAACCCATGAAGCTGAACAAAGAAGTTGATATGGATCTACCAGACTACTTCCCCATCCATTACATGTTGGTGTACCCCATCTAGGAGTGTTTTAATTTTCAAATACCTCTAACAAAAAATTGTCGATTACGGGAAAGTGAAACTCAAATGTTCAACCACCCATGAAGCATCTATTTCTGCTATAGATCAAGAGGAAGAAAGTGAATGGTAGGAATTCAAAACCAACAATGCATTAAAGTATAATGAAAAGATGGTCAGTAAAAAAATCCACCAAACACATGCCATTCTACAAACACAACTAAAATAACCAACTGTAAATCCTACCACTTCTGCTGTAGAAAAGTCATCTTCATCAAAATCCAAATCCTCCAAAGGAAAATCAAAAATGAAGCGACATGGCGCGAAGGGAAAATAAAAATTAGATGTATCTAATCTCCTTACAAGGATAATGTTTTACCACAACTATACATATTTCATGTTGACTATCACCAAAACATAGGCACTAACCCTAGAAATAGAATAACAAGAGTCGAATTTTTAAGAAAAATAGTCACCAGAAGATGTGTTGATTATCGGTTTGATTAATTTCATTAAATTAAGGGACCCATTCTCATGTGATGATTATAATTATGAATCTAGTCTCCCAATACCTTTTTAGTAAATTTAATCTTAGCTTCATTGATTTTAAGGATATAGGGAAAAATGAGGTCATGTTAGAACTCAGTAATTTAACCACACCCCCACTTTAACCGTTTATGAATCAGAAACTCATAGGAAATCCGTATGGTAGGTTTAGTAGGTTCAAGGGAACTCCCCCACACATGACAGGGTCTTCCCAAATGTAATCTCCTTGGATGACCATTAAGAGGCTGCACCACCACCTCATTAACTGGTTGGCGTCCCTAGACATCCAAATCTACAAATAACCCATGCAATTCCAACTACTATTTCTAAAGATGGTCCATCCACATCAGGGAAATCAACTCCCAAGGAACCTATAAAACAATATCTCTATGCGGGGATGCAAAGATCTATGGACCAGATGTGTGACATTTTGAAACAACTTTCCCAATTAAAATCCCTGATATCAATCCTGGATTCTCTGAATCTGTCAAAGGATATCCAAGAAACACTCATTTAGGCTCTTCCAAACCATCAAGAGTTCGGAAATTAGGATGCTTATATTGTGTTCTATCGTATAGAGAGTGATCTAGAAGATTTACATGTAGTGATTTCTTTCATATAATATTATTAATATGATGTTAGGTAAGGTAAATTTAGGACCCTTTATATATTTGGATGGATGAATAAGAGTAATGTCCAGAGATCCTTCCTTTACAATGGCTCGAGGGACAATATCATTCCAATCCATGCACTTCACAGATTGGGTGTCATTAAATCCCACTTATCTCCCTCCAATATGAATTTATCTGGTTTTTAAAACAATGAGAATGAACCTTTTGGAAGGATTACACTCAGAACCGATCTTGGAGATCTTGTGTCGGATTCAGAGTTTATAGTTTCCTGGATGGACACAACTTTTGATATTCTATTAGGTGGAATATAGCACCCCGAGATTTCATGAGATATATAATTTTTAATTTCATTGATGTCTCTTATTATACAATACACCTATATTAACTTCTACAATACAAAAAACCGTATTAGCTTGCAGTATAAGCAACATTATTTTTGGCTCATGTTACACAGAATTTCAAGTTCGTTTTGTGGAAATTATTCTACACAACATTAAGTATAGATTTTTTTTAATGTATAAATAAAGTAAGTCTTGATTATGTTTTACACAACACCAAATAAGGCTTTCACTACAAGCAGTCCTGAATTGGCATGCATTACACGCAATCAATACCTTCTTCTATAGTGTGTGTGGTATGCAATACCAAGTTTCACTAAATGAGATATTATTATAATATTATTATGAACTAGCCTTTGTGACTAGTAATACCCACTATTTGAAATTTTATAAATTTTATCTTTCAAAATGGACTTCATTTTTGGATTCGGAATATCGAAATTATCTTAGGGTGAATTTTTGGTATATTTCTAAAAACTTTCAATTTTTGATGAATTGTGAAAACACAGGGTTACTATTTAGAAACTGACTTTTTATTTAAATAATTATTTATTTTATTTAAATTTATTTTAGGTCAATATTGATACATAATACCTATATAAGTTCAATATAATACATTTGATTCATTTTATAATAATGTTAGATATATAAAAATTTTATAGAACTTTTCACCGTCTTTTACCCACCTCTTAGGAGAATTTGAAAATTTACATAAAACATAATTTTACTGCTTCTGTGAGTTGAATTTCGAAATTTTGAGAGACACGGTTAATATCAAGGAGTAAAATTTTGTTCAATAAGATAAAAATAATTTTTTTGTGAATAGTAAGTTTTTTACTTTTATTTACCATGGTTAAAAGTAAATAGGGTAATTAAGGGTAACAATAATAATATTATTACCCTAAAACATGTCCTAATCCTATTGGATAAGTGTAATTCGACCAAAAGCAACCTTAGGAAGAAAATATTTCCCTTTAGGTCCACTTGGATTACATTCGGACATTTATTATTATTTTATTTAAAAAGAGTTAAAATAGTTAAAATCAAAGTTTAATAACTAAAACATTTTTAATATAGGGTTCATCATAAGATAAGTTAGACTATAAATATTCATTCTAAATATAAAATGATTTCCTACCTAATGGTATTTTATCTATAATTTTTATAAATTAAATAATTTAATTTAATTATGACACAATGGTGATGCATTAATTACATAAATAATGAAATATTAAAATATTTGATATTATAAATACACAAAAAATTTAATTTGAAACTTTTTATGAATTCCAATAATATTCTAGGTTAATATGAAATGTTAGTATTGATTTAATTAACTTTTTTCGAACTAATAATGTTGTTATGATTTTCACAAAAATAAATTACCAAATAGTGTCAAAATTGACCTAAAATAGTTTTTAAAACAAATATTATATTATTAATTGTGAATATATTAATTAAAAATCTACGGTTCATAAAAACGACTTATTTAGGGTTATATATATTAATAATGAACCACATGGGGTTCATTTGGATTGTTATAGGATGTTTATTAACCATGTAGTGTAAGAAAAATAGAAGACACGGTAAAAGTTAAATTATTTATCTTAGTGTTCAATCTAAATGATAAGGTTAATATAGTAACCTCAATTTGTCTAAATCATATTGGTTGAGATGGTTTCTACCCATACACACTTTAGCTTATAAATAAATCAATTTTGAGCTATTATAAACCGAATATGACTCTATTATAAAATAATATTTTATGTTTTTTTCAAAGGTACCCCTCTCCACACTTATAAAAAGGGCACCCCTTCCATCTTCTCTTCACACCCTTTTGAGCCTTGATTCTCGGACAACCCCTTACAATTCCTCTTCTAAACCTCCCTATTTATATCATAGAGGTTCTGGTTTTCTCAAAGTACAAACAATCATGCCCTAAGAAGAAGCTTAATGGAGGTCAGTCGAGGAAGAGGTAATCTCTTCTACCGACTCTTTCAAGTTTCTTTCTTCTTCTACTTCCTCTTCTTTAGTTGTTTAATTTTAAATTAATAACATCAGTATTACATATATTCTTATATGTTATTAAAAATATGAAATAACCCTATTTCACCTTCTATCCATCCTACGGAAAATGAAATCACCGCGCGTGCGTACGTACGGAATATCGTCCCAACGCCGTGGTGTAATCAGTTTTTCCACCACCACCTTACGTGCATGGGTATAATGGTGTAAAGAATAACTATATATAATTATTATAACATCATACCAATTCTAGGATATTATATCATCCACTCCAATACCATTCAATAAATATCGAAATGATATCATCACTCGTGCATACGTACGGATTACCGTCTCCACGACGCGATGAGATTCATTTTCCATGTTATCAATTCAAGAATGATTATAAAGTATATATAATAAGTAATAATGAAATATATTACATAATAATGCTACTGTATTTATGTATATATATATTTATTTCATCTACTTAATTCTATTCAATTCAATAATGAAACGAAAAATAGCGTTCATACGTACGTACGGCCTACCATCTCCATGAGTGGTGTATTTTTTTCCTTTTATCGAAATATTATATATATATGTATATTATGAATATATATTATATATAAATCATTTTTTTTTATTTTGGAATTACTTAATCATGATCTATGTAATCATATTAATAATTACAAGTCAAAACACGGATGATAAATGAAACGATTTTACCCAAAACGCTGCTTTTACATAAAATTGACAAATGAACATATAATATAAAGTTGTAAGTGAATCATATATGATATAATAAATATTATTATGGTTCTATTAAAAGTTAATAATATGTTTAAACCCACTATACAGGAGTCTCAGACACATATAGAAGAAATTAGACATAAGGTAAGGGATAATTTTTCAATCTCATTTTTATTTGAGATTGCTTATATGTAAGTATTTACTGGGGTTATAGTTTTCATCCATGTCCATAAAATTGTTTTCATAAAGTGTTTAATATTCTTCCGTGTATATCTAAAGTCATTTTTACCTCTCTCTGAATTTTACTTTGTGTCATGGATGGAATCGTTCTTTTGTTTACCATACATGGTACTTTTCGACTTTTCAGTTGAAAGTAAGAGGAGAATGTTTTTTTACCTTATATGGCATGAATGGATTTTTATGATTTTATAACTCCATATTTTCATCAAGTTTACTCTACATTATTTCATGTATATTTTCAAAAAAATCCATTTCTTTTAAAATTGCATTGAATTTTGCTAAAAGAAAATGATTTTGAATAAGAAAGGATATTTTCCTCAAGAATACATTTCAAGTGTTTTATCAAAACCATTTTCCATTTATGATGAAATTATTTCATATGTGTATGCTTAAAGTATAATGTATCTATTATTTACATGGTTTCAGGTTTCTTATTATGAAATGATGTCAATTTGTTTTATATATTTTTTTTTATGATGGGATGATGTTTATGAAACCCATTTTATTCATTGGGTAATTATTAAGGATGTATGATTATTTTGTGGCACAAGTAAGAATGATTTAATTATGAGATTGAGGGGACCTGTATCTCCCTCCAATTAATTATGTAATGATTTATATCTAATGAGATATATATGGATGGAATGGTAAGTTAATCTGGTTTAGTGTTACAGGACTGGAACGAGGAGTGAACTCGATTCAGAAAGGGACTTTGTCCACTATAATGGTCTTGGAAGTAATGCCTTGGATACTGTGGAAATCATATCATGTTCATAATGATTTTCCACAATTACATGTTTTATCCCCATTCTATTTTATCATGATTCATGTTCCTTTATGAAATATGCCTTATGTACTTCCAGGATTTATGTCTTTGCTCAAGATTTTGATGTTTAGATTTTATGTTCATGCTTTTTTAATTCAAATGATTATGGATTGTTTTATGTTCACTATGCTTACCATTACTGAGAATTTGAGATCACCCAGTTAATGTTATATTTTACCCAGGATATAATTAGATGTTATCGGTAAGAATACAAAAGTGGACGATCATTATGTGGGATGTTGAAGATCTTTCATCGTGATTAGAAGATTGTTTTTTCGAGATTCCAAAGGCACTAATCTATTATGGTCCTTATGTGTTTGTTTTTGTTATCTATTAAGTATTCCACAAAAGTATTGTAATGTCCATGTACGTCAAGCTTTGGGACTCTACTGTTGGTATCAGAGGAAAGGTTTAGTTAATCTTTGGAAACTAGGATGCGAAAACTTTAGTGAGATCCCTAGAGATATTTCTACGGTATGTCAAGGGATATCCCTAAGGTTTAGTATAAGTATAGGTTATAGTCCCAGAATTATGGTAACAATCATAGAATTAACCCTATGATGTTATATATTGAAGGTAATCCCCCTTTATTCTGTTGTTTTCCCTAGCATGATTTGTGCCTCTCACACTATTCTTTTTGGGTTTTAGATGATGGTTGGAACCCGAAGGTACTGTGTTGATCAATGTAATGTAAAATGCAATGATTGTCCTTCTGAATAAACCAATATTATGGGAGATGGAGTGACAAATATTATTGTTACACTTACACAAGCTATGAATCACTCTGGACATCAAAATGAGTAGAAAAGGGAACAATATTCTATTGAGTCCTTCATGAGGCAACATCCACCTTCTTTCAGTAGGTCTTCTGATCCACTTGTTGCTGAACAATGGATCAATACCATTGAAATGATATTTTCCATACATCGTTGTTCGGAACATGAAGAATTCATTATGGATATTTACCATTTATAAGGTGAAGCAGATCAATGGTGGACTCTAATTAAGAATACGAGGCCCTGAGATGAAATTGAATCCATGGAATGGGATGAGTTCAAGAACTTATTTTTCAATATGTACTTTCCTCGTATTCTTCAAACAAAGATGGAAAAGTATTTCCTTGAGCTGAAGAAAAATGATGATGAATCTTTTGGTATATACAAAGGGAATTTTACAAGTCTTACAAGGTATGCATCTGAATTTACATAAAACCTAAAAGTAAAGTTGATCGATTCTTCAGTGGTTTAAAACTAAGCCTTCGGAGGAAATTAGCTGTAAGAGACTTCAATAGCTATGAAAAAATTGTGCATTGTGCTATCAAGGTAGAAATGGTTGTTGGTATTACATATCCCTCTACTAGTTTTGTCAAGAAACGAAAGATGGAGTTTAAGAAGAAATCATAGAATAATGGTGAAAAGAAGATGAATGTTTCTTTATGATCAAAATGTGGAAAGAAGTATGGTGGAAATTATCTTAAAGGGACTAGAAAATGTTTTTAGTGTGGAAAAGAAGGTCATCGAGTAGCTGGGTGTCAAAGTAAAGGGAAAAAGGTTGCTAATGATGTGAATAAATAAAATACATCCGAGAACGCACCACCAACACTTCAATGCTTCAAGTGTAAGGAAATAGGGCATTTTTCTAATCAATGCCCTAATCCAAGGGTTAATGATGATCAACGTGAGCACCTCTTAAGGAAAAAGATAAAGGGAAGTCCCATGCACTCACTATTCTTGATGTTGTGTATGAAAATGATGTTGTGTAATGATTATGTGTTTATATAATGGGATTTAAAAATAGTATCATGGAATCTCATTTATGGCAATGTGGAATTTTGGAATATCTATGTATTGGTTTTCAATAATTATATGGTACCAGTAACCATGAAATATAATTGAAATATTTTTGGAAAGAAGATGATATGCGCATAATTAAGCGATAATGAAAAAAAATGAAATGTGCTCAAGACTGATATAAGGACAAAGTTATATCAGGGTTTGAGTATATAGAAATTTTGGGATTTTGGTATATGGAAAGTGTTAAATTTTGACATCATTCCTTTTTTCACAAAGGGTCAATGGGAATTCATTTTTCAAGAGAATACATGATTAATGTATTCACATGTTTGTAATTTGACCAAACAAGATATATCGTATGATATATGGAGGATAAATGATTGTATTCAAATGCTCTGTAGATGACATTTCTTGTAATTGTTTTTTTTATACTATGAGATTGGACATAAGTATTTTGGATAAACCTAAAGATTGGAATTGATTATGTTGGACATAATTAAGTATTTTTTAAGGCTAAATTTTTTTTCGATATTATTTATGGAATGTTATAATAATGTAGTTTTAGAAAAAGGACAACCTGCTGAATGGGCGACAACCCATCACGTCAGACAAGGCTCTGGGAATCGAACCCACAACTGCAGTGTGACAGGCCCTTATCGCCTACCGCTGGCCTACAAGAAGTCCATGGTTAGTAGAAACTAGTTTTATTATGTTACGCAATATGATATATTAATTATAAATCTATTTTAGGAACCATAAATGATTAATCTCACTATAGATGGACTTATGTATTTTTTATAAATTTTTCTAACCTTTTTTTGAGATAGATGGAATGTCCCATAATTCTATCACATGATCTGATAACACTTCACAAATGACAAATTCAACTACATTTATTTAAGAGATGAAGTGGAAATTGTCCACGTAACGACCAATGGTGAGATTGTACCAAAATCAAGAAAGTATTTCTCCTATTTCCAATTTCTTCAACATTAGGGAAATGATATTGAAAACCAAAATTGTTGTCCTAGTGCCCATATATCTGATGAATTATATAGTACCATAGATCATAAAAAATTTATGGCTTTTTTGATTCTTGGGTTTTTCATAGCCATTTACTCAACCACTCTTCATCAGAAGATGATGGATTTATTTCTCTTCCATATCCATATTTTCACTTATGTTGTCCTATGTGGAAACATAGTGTTGAGTTACTTTGGGTGACTGTTATGATTTAAACCTCACTTTTTAAAATGAATTTGTAGTATTCCTTTTTACGATGTGGATTTCTATGAAAGAAAATTTCAAGTAGTAAACCATTTATTTCCCCGACGAATTTCAATGGTGAAATTCATTTTAAGAGGTGTAGAATGTAACACCCTGAGATTTTATGAGATATATTATTTTTAATTACATTGATGTCTTTTTTTATACTATAAAACAAGATTATCTTTTACTATACGCAACACCATATTAGCTTTCAGTATACACCACACTATTCTTGGCTCGTGTTACACACAATTTCAAGTTCGTTTTGTGGAAATTATTCTACACAACATTATGTATAGATTTTTTTAATGTATAAGTGAAATAATTTTTGATTATGTTATACACAACACCAAACATGGATTTCACTACACACATCCCTGACTTGGCTTGCATTACACACAATATAGACCTTCTTCGATGGCGTGTGTAGTACACAATACCCTATTTCACTAAATGAGATATTATTATAATATTATTATGAACTTGCCATTATGAATAGTAATACCCACTTTTTGAAATATTATAAATTTTATCTTTAAAAATGGACTTAATTATTTGATTCTGAATATCGAAATTATCCTAGTGGGAGTTTTTTGTACTTTTTTGAAAACTTTCAAATTTTGATGAATAGTCAAAACACTGGATTACTATTTAAAAACTAACTTTTTATTTAAATAATTATTTATTTTATTTAAATTTATTATAGGTCAAAATTTATACATAATACCTATATAAGATCAATTAAATTCATTTGGTTCATTTTATAATAATTTTAGATATATAAAATGTTTATTGAACTTTTCACCGTATTTTACCCACCTCGTAGGAGAATTTGAAAATTTACATAAAACATAATTTTACTACTTCTATGAGTGGAATTTTGAAAATCCAAGGGACACAGTTAATATCAAGGAGTAAAATGTGGTTTAATAAGATAAAAATAATTTTTCACGAACAGTAACTATTTACATTTATTACCACAGTTAGATGTAAATAGGGTAATTAAGGGTAAAAATGATATTATTATCACGCTAACACATGTAATAATTCTATTGTATAAGTGTAATTCGACAAAAAACAACCTTAGGAATAATATATTTCCCTTTAGATCCACTTTGATTAGATTAGGACATTTTTTATTTTTTTATTTAAAGAAGAGTTAAAATAGTTAAAATCAATGTTCAATAACTAAAACATTTTTAATATAGAGTTAGACATAAGATAAATTAGACTATAAATATTCATTAGAAAGATAAAACGATTTCCTACCTAATGGTATTTTATTATAATTTTTATACATTTTATAATTTGATTTAGATATGACATAATGGTGATGCAGTAATGACCTAAATAATTAAATATTTAAATAATTGGTATTATAAATACCCTAATAAATGTAATTTGAGAATTTTTATGAATTACAATAATTTTATAGGTTAATATTAAATGATATTATTGGTTGAATTGAATGTTTTCGAACTAATCATGTTGTTATCATTTTCAGAAAAATATATTAGCAAATAGTGTCAAAATTTACATAAAATATTGTTTAAAACTAATATTATATTATTAATTGTTAATATATTCCAAAAAATCTAAGGTCCAACAAAATGAATTAGATAGAGTTATATATATTAATAATGAACCACTGGGAGTTCATTTTGCTTGTTATAGTAAGATTATTAACCATGTATTGTAAGAAAACAAGAAGACACAGTAAAAGTTAAATTATTTAACATAGTGTTAAATCTAAATGATAAGGTTAAAATAGTGACCTAAACATGTCTAAAACCAATTGGTTGAGAGGAATTCGACCAATCCACACTTTAGTTTCTAAATAAATCAATTTTGAGCTATTATAAACCGAATATGACTTTATTATAAAATAATATTTTATGATTTTTTCAAAGGTGCCCATCCCCTCCATTATAAAAAGGGATCCCCTCCCTTCTTCACTTCACAACCTTTTGAGCCTTAAATCTTGGAAAAACCCAGAAAATTCATCTTCTAAACCTCTATAGTGTAAATCATAGAGGTTCTGGTATTCCCAAAAGACTAACTCTAGTGCCCTAAAAAAAGTTTAAATGAGGTTCGTCGAGGAAGAGGTAATCTCTTCTACCGACTCTTTCAATTTTCTTTCTTCTTCTACTTCCTCTTCATTAGTTTTTTCGTTATAAAGTAATAACATCAGTATTACTAATATTATGATATGTTATTATAAATTTGAAATAACCCTATTACACCTTCTATCAATCCTATGGAAAATGAAATCACCGTGCGTGCGTACGTACGGAATACCGTCTCCACGCCGTGGTATAATCAGTTTTTCCACCACCACCTTACTTAGATGGGTATAATGGTGTAAATAATAACTATATATAATTATTATAATTTCATATTGATTCTATGATATTATATCATCCACTCCAATACCATTTAATAAATATGGGAACGATATCATCGCTCGTTCGTACGTACGGATTACCGTCTCCACGACGCGATGAGATTCATTTTCCATGTTAACAATTGAAGAATGATTATAAAGTATATATAATAAGTAATCATGAAATATATGACATAATAATTATACTGTATTTATGTGTATATATATATATGTATGTCATCTAATTAATTCCATTCAATTCAATGAGGTAACGAAAAACGTCATTCATGCATATGTACGGCCTACCGTCTCCATGAATGGTGTATTTCTTTACATTTATCGATCTATTATATATAAGTATATTCTGAATATATATTATATATAAGTCATGTTTTATATTCTGTAATTAAGTAATCATGATCTATGTAATCATAATCATAATTACAAGTTAAAACATGGATGATAAATTAAATGATTCTACCCAAAATGCTACTTTAACATGGAATTGACAAATGAACAGATAATATAAAGTAATAAGTGAATCATATATGATATCATAAATTTTATTATGGTTCTGTTACAAGTTAATAGTATGTTTAAACCCACTCTACAGGAGTCTCATACACATAGAGAATAAATCCGACATAAGTTAAGGGATAATTTGTCAATCTCATTTTTATTCGAGATTGATTATACGTAAGTATTTACTGGGGTTATATTTTTCTTATTTGTCCATAAAATGTATTTAATAAATTTTTTAATATTCTTCCATGTAAGTATAATTTCATTTTTACCCTTCTTTGACTTTTACTTTGTGTTATGGATGGAATCTTTCTTATGTTTACCATACATGGTACATTATGACTTTTCCGTTGAAAGTACGAGGAGAATATTTTTTTACCTTATACGGCATGAACGGATTTCTACGGATTTATAATTACTTATTTTCATGATTCTTACTCTACAATATTTCATGTATATTTTCAACAAAATCCTTTTCTTTTAAAATTTCTGGCCATTTTGTGAAAAGAAAATGATTTTGAATAAGAAATGATATTTTCCTCAAGAATACATTTCAAGTGTTTTATCAAAACCATTTTCCATCTAATATGTCATTATTTCATATGTGTATGAATCAGTATAATGTATCTATGATTTACATGGTTTCACTTTTCTTATTATGAAATGATATCCATTTGTTTTATATGGATTTTGTTATGATGGGATTATGTTTATGAAACCCATTTTATTCATTGGGTTATTATTTTGATGTATGTTAATTTTTTGGAATAGGTAAGAATTATTTAATTATGAGATGGGTGGGACCTATATCTCCCTACAATGCATTGAGTAATGATTTATATCTCATGAGATAGACATGGCTGGAATGTTAAGTTAATCTGGTTCAGTGTTACAGGACTGGAATGAGGAGTGAACTCGATTTCTAAAGGGACTTTGTCCACTAAGATGGTCTTCGTAGTAATGCCTTGGCTACTAGGGAAATAATATCATGTGCATAATGTTTTACCACAATTACATGTTTTATCTCCATGCTATTGTATCATGATTGATTTTCCATTATGATATATGCCTTACCTACTTCAATGATTTATGTCGTTCCTCAAGATTTTTATGTTTAGATTTTATGTTAATGTTTTTTCATTAAAATGAATATGGATTGTTTTATGTTCTCTATGTTTACTATTACTGGGCATTTGATATCACCCTTTTAATGTTTCCTTTTCCCAAAGATATAAATAATGGTTTTAGGTAAGAAAACAAAAGGGGATGATCATTATGGGTGATGTTGAAGATCTTTCATCATGATTAGAATATTATTTTTCCGAGTTTCCATAGACAGTAAACTATTACGGTCCTTGTGTGGTTTTTTGTCATGTATAAATTATTCTAAAAAAGTTATGTAATTTCCATGTACATCAAGCTTTGGGTCTCTACATTGACCCTCACTACATAAACATGCATTCATTCCTTCATTGTACCACTAATGTCTTCAATATTTCTTCATTGGTCAAATCAGGACATTGCATGGTGAGAAGGCCCCATTCAAAACATGTGAATCTAAGTACATTGATGCATGGTTCTATCATAGATGGGGAAGACAGTCCATGGAATTTGATGTTACAAGAATGAATTCCTCAAATGGATTTATAAAGATCCCATCTAACACATTCAACCATATCATTGCATATTATATGATAACCATGGAAAAAATTTAATGGGAACGTCCAAATCGATGCACTCACTCAGTGGAATCCATAATGTCAGTTGTGGAAAATAAATCTGAAGGCATAAGATAAATCATCAACTCTCCATACAATGGTGATTGACTAGTTGAAATTATATCGCCTGCTATTCATCAATTTTATGCTTCATCTGTAAGGCTAGAAGAATGTTTCACTATGCTGGATAAAGGTAGGGACACTGATTCTCATCCCATCATTGTTTTCATGAAAACATCAAGATGACCCTCCATCCTTAGTTGGGTCAGAAATAGTTGTCTCCTCTTTTGGATGTCCAAATAATAACTCCTCACCTAACCATAAAAATATAACTACATCACTTATCCTCCGAGAGAACATCAAAGAAGAGTTAGAAGATGTAATAGATGAGAATGATAAAGAATTGGAATTTATCATGAATTACACCTCCATAATTTGAGGATATAATCTCCACCACTATGTATGAGCTCAAAAAAATAAATCAAGTTATAAAGGAAGAGCCATTGTCTACTCTGATTAGTGAGGCCCTAAATTTTTAAGAGAAATAATACTATAATTTCTTTTTGATGTAACATCGTGATGTGTTTTATGGGAATTTTATAGAAAAGATTTGCCTAGAACTCAATGTGGAAACTGACCATTAAGGTTTTCCAAAAGAACATCGGGAATACAAGAATCCACAAGAAGAATGCACCTGACTCATGCATCCAAAATTGAGGTTGCAGTTGACAAGATTAACAATGACAACATAATCTGAATGGTGAGATATCCTAAATTACGAGATGATATTTTCCCAGTGAAAATGAATATTGGTAAAATCAAGGTTTTAATTGATTTTAGAGATCTAAACTAGAATTTTCTCAAAGATGATTTCTTAGTTTCGTTCACAAAAGAATTGATCGATGCCAATATTGGATACAATGCTCTCATCTCCATGGATGGATACTATAGTTACAATAAA
Organism: Viscum album; assembly: GCA_963277665.1. Classification (NCBI taxonomy): domain Eukaryota; kingdom Viridiplantae; phylum Streptophyta; class Magnoliopsida; order Santalales; family Viscaceae; genus Viscum; species Viscum album. Next base: position 51,707,810 of record OY728140.1, on the reverse strand, counting down.
ATCCATATGGATCCCGAATATAATGATGTCAGAGCATTCATATCCCCTCATAGTTTATTTTTCTATCTATTAGTTCCCATTGTCTTTAATAATGAAATTGAAACATACCAACATTCTATGCATCACATATTCAAACACTTTTTTGGAAAATTTATTTAATGATATGTCTATGATTTGGTGGAAATACCAGAAAATGTTCTAATCACATAGCTAATTCATGGGACACATTAGGCAATCTTGGATATCATAATCTAAATATATTCTTTTTAATAATCTCTTTTAGGGTAACCTAAAAAAATTCTCAGATTTTTTGTATGACATTGCAGAATCTAATTTGAACATGAGAAGACTAAATATATTATTGGAATGTATGATCCTCAAAAAATGAAATAGTTGAAAATATTACAAGGAAATTTGGCTTACATGTGGTTCTTCATATCCAATAATTCAGACATGTGTTTACCCGTCACCAAATTGATGAAGAAGGGGTTCACATATCAATTGAATAGTTTATATTATGAATCATTTTATACCCTCAATGTAATGACCCAAACCCAGTTACCAAGAGTCAGGGAATTATTACATAACATTGTCTTGATTATAAGGGATCAAATCTCAAAAGGCCGATCAGTTTAGTAGCCTTAGAAATACTAGATTCATTGAAAGTTTTACAATAGATTACAAAAGGAAAAAAACAACATTGTATTCATTGACCACATTCATATCCCTTAGACTATCCCAACAAGTCAGTCATAATATACTTCTTCATATCCTAGGAAAAATAAAACACAGAAAGGGGTGAGATCAGATACTCATTAAGGATAATAATATAGCTGAAAAATTCATAAATAATCATAAAATTTTAAGTAAATGTATAAGACTAAATAAAAATACATTTAAAAATATACATATTCATAATATGGAAAATATAAATCAAATAATGTCATTTACATTTTCACAAGGATATTCAACTAGTCGAATAATCACATGCAATATCAATATCCAATTTCATAATGATGTATTGCATAATCCAAAACTACGTAACCACATAGTCAAGGACTTGTGAAATGACTACAAATATGATTTTATCAAGGCCTTCTTCCAAGACACTATATTGTCTCATGAGACCTATAGATGCTTTGAGGAGCTATAGAGGGCTCCACCCATCACTTACTAAGTCCAATGCATTCCTCATATGAAACAGTTTAATCATAACATAAAATATTTTATTAAGATAGCATACGAAATGTAAATAAATTATACATAAACCTTGAATAGTATAAAAATAACACATCCATAGTAAAATATTTCAAAAAACCATCAATACCATATGGAATATTTGTATCATAATAAATCAACACCAAACAAGTTTAAAATTTATCAAATGATGTTTACATAGATGAAAACAAATCTTTTTGAGAGATATATCTCTTTCTATTTTGAAATCATGTAAAAGACATGTAATTAAAAAAGCAAACGTTTATTTTGAAAATATTCCTATAATATTTTATGGGATGCTTCAATGGTGTTATAACGGCAGAAAATAGTCACACTAGCTATATAAGTTAAAAAAACATTCTTTCTTAAATATTGTCGAAAAGGTCGTAAAGGACCTTGATTGGAAAACGATGAAAAGATTCATTTATAAAAATTTTATAAAAAGTCATACAAGGGTATAAATCACATTAATCCATATTCTAGGAAATAGTAAAAATGTTTTGAAATATTTTTTAATAAACACAGATGTGGTTGATAAAAAGGGTTTAGTAGATACTCATGTATAAACAACCTCGGATAATAAAGAGATTGTTGAATTAACTCTTACCTTGTACTTTTACTAAGTCAATGGTATGTTAACATAATGTATAATAGTTAAAAATGTTTTTTAATTATACAATAACTGTATACATAAATATGATATTATATATGATCTTCTAATATTTCTTTGTTCATAATATTTCAGCAGTATCATTATTGCAGGTGTTAACTTATTTTTTTTCTTTTATAAAATAGGTTAAGTAAGCCATAAATGTTCTCAATAGGATGTATATGGTTCATATTAAAAAGGATATTATTTTCATAAACATTTTTTTAACAAAAAAATGAAAATTATTGTTGAATGATTACGATATGGAATGAATCTCATCACATTCGTGGAGATAGTAATCTGTATGTATGCACGAGTGACAATATCATTATATTGATTGTGAAATCGTATGTAATTGGATGGTAAATCAAATATAAATAATAATTAACATGTTATTTTACTAATTACATATGTTATACTCATTATTATACCCATCAAAATAATGAAGTGTTTGAATAACAAACTACACCACGACGTGGAGAAGGTAAGTCATAGATGTGCATGTATGATGACTTTGTCATTTATAGGATGGATAGAATAATTAATATAGTTATACCATATTTATAATAAAAAAACTGTGTGGTGACGGTACTGGATTTATTATTTTTTTATGGAAACAACAAATAAATTGGAATTGGAAGAAGAAAAGAACTTGAAGGAGGGTGGTGAAATCATTACCTCTTCTTCAGTTGTTTCCTTTTGAGTAGATCAAAAGGGCCCCATTGGATGGATTTATGAACCAATTAATGACTCTAGATTGATATGAGGTATGTTGGGATGTTATTTGGGCAGGGGTTGGCTTATCCAAATGGATTTGGAGGTGTAAATTTAAGATAATGGGAAGTACCCTTTTATATGAGAGGTGAGGGTCACTTTAGAAAATGCTTGAAATATTATTTTATAATTAAATAATTTTCTGATTCTAATGTCTCAAAAATGATCTATTTAGAGACTAAAGAGGATATGAGTAGAACATATCTCAAACAATAGGTCTTATATAGGTTTAGATCACCATAGTAACCTTTTCTTTTAGATTTGACATTTAGTTAAATAGTTTGACATTTACCTTGTCTCTTTGTATTTTCATATTATATGGTTAATATACATACTAAAAAAATCCAAGAGAACCCAAAGTGGTTCATTATTAATATATATAACCAAAAATAATCCCTTTTTACAAACCTTAGATTTTTAGGAATATTCTATAAATTAAGAATATTGTATTTGTTTTAAATACTCAATTAGGTCAATTCTGACACTATTTAGTGTTTAATTATTTTAAAAGCCAGAAAAACATTATCACTTCGAATGAAATTTATTTAATCAATATTAAAATGTCATAGTAACATATAAGGTTAGTGAAATTCATTTTAAGCCTCAATTTACAATTATTTTTATATTTATAATTTCAATTAATTTAATATTTCATTAATATGGTAATTAGTTCATCCTCATTGTGTCATAATTAAAATAAATTATTTAATATATAAAATTTATAAATAAAATACCATTATGTAGAAAATATTTTATTTTTTCTAATGAATATTTTATTTCAAATTTATTGTATATATAACCCTATATTAAAACTGGTTTAGTTATTAAACATTGATTTTAAAACATTTAACTCTTCTTTAAATAAAATAATAATAAATGTCCTAATCTAATCCATGTGGACCAAAAGGATCATATTTTATTCAGAAGGTTGTTTTTGGTCCAATTAAACGTATCTAATTGAAGTAGGACATGAGATAGGGTCATTATAATATTATTTTTACATTTAATTACTCTATTTACTTTTAGTCGTGGTAAACAATGTCAAAAGTTACTCTTCAAAAAAATTATTTTCATCTTATTGATCCAAATTTTACATAATAACACTAACCATGTCTCTCGTATTTTTAAAATTCAATTCATAGAATTGGTAAAATTATATTTTATGCAAATTTTAAAATGCTCTTAGAAGGTGGGTAAAAGACGGTAAAAAGTTAAATAAAATTTTATATATCTAAACGTATTATAAAATGACTCTAATAGAATTACATTGAACATATATAGGTATTGTGTATATATTTTTACCTAAAATAAATTTAAAAAAATAACAAATTATTTAAATAAAAAGTTTGTTTTAAGCAATAACATACTATTTTTCACAATTCATCAAAAATTGAATGTTTTTAGAAAAATACCAAAAATTCCCCCTATTCTAATTTTGATATTCAAAATCCAAAAAAGAATTAAATTTTGAAAATAAATATTTACAAAATTTCAAAAATTGGTATTACTATTCATGGTGACTAGTTTAATTTGTCATGGTGTGTTAATACTCCATATTCCGTACAATGCACACAATAACATTATTTAAAGGGAAACGTACCTTGGAAGCTTGAGGTTTTACATTATCCCCTCCTTAAAATAATTACATCCTCAAAATTTCTAGAATGTTATTTGATGAAATGATTCGGGTGGTTCTTCGTCATATGTTCCTTGGGTTCCTATGTTGCCTCTTCCATCTTATGGTATCTCCCTAGAACTTTTACTAGACGAGTCATCTGATTTCTTTGCATTTGTTCTCTAGAATCAACAATTTTGACAGGATCTTCACAATAAGATATATCTGGTTCCTATTAATTTTCTTCATAGGTGAGTAAATGCATTGGTCCAGGCATGTATTTTCTCAACAATGATACATGGAACACATCATGAACATTGGAGAGACTTAGAGGCATTGCCAAACGAAAAGTTACAACTCTAATTCGTTCTAGAATTTTGTAAGGTCTGATGTACCTGGGACATATTTTACCCTTCCAACTGAAACGCATAACACCCTTCCATGGAGGTACTTACAAGAAAATATGGTCTCCAACATGAAATTATAAATCCGTCCTTCGGTTATCGGCATAACACTTTTTCCTACATTGCCCTATTTTGAGGTCGGTTTGCATAATCTTCTCTTTTTCCATTATTTCCTAAAACATATATAGGCCTACTGGTTTTCTTTCACCAACATCATCCCAAAACGTTGGGGTGTGACATCACTTTTCATATAACAATTCATATAGTGCCATCTGAATACATGAATGGATGATATTGTTATAGGATAATTCAACCTAAGGTAAATACTAATATCGTATACCATGAAGGTCAGGTGAGAAAGATCTCAACAAGTCTTCTAATCATTGAATAATCCATTCTGATTGTCCATTGGTTTGAGGGTGGGAGGCAGGGCACAAATGATGTTCAACATCAAGGGCCTTCTGAAGAATTTTCCCGAATCATGATGTAAAATAGAGATCATGATCAGAAACAATCAATAGTGGTACACCATGGTGTCTTACAACATCATTTATATTAGTCTTTCCCAAAGTTCAAGTGTCAAATATTCTCTTATAGAATGAAAATGAGTTAACTTGGTAAGAAGATAAATAATGACTCATATTGCATAATTATTTCTAGGAGTCTTTGGTTGCCCTGTGAGACTGTCCATCATAATATTATCCCATTCCAACATAGGTATGAGAAGAGGTTGCATGACTCCTCTAGATTGTTTCCTACCTACTTTAACTTGTTGAAAAATCTTACATCCTGACACAAAATCATCAATCTCCCTCTTCATGTTGTCCCTCAAAATATTTCCCATCAAATACCTATTGATCATGTTGATCCCATGGGGTATAGAGAAATTGGAGCTATGAGGATCATCCAACAATTCCCATTTAATATTAGGTATCGTAGGAACACAATGTCTCTTCCCAAATTTCAAACTTAAGTCTCCATATATGAAGTCACCCAATATCCCATCATTCACTACTTTAATATTCTTTTGAAACTCCCCATCATCAGTCTGAGAACTCGTTATCCTTTCTAGAAAATATGGTTTCGCAACCATTGGAACAAATATTGATGTTTCACATTCCATGGTTATTCCCATATGCATATTTAACAGATCCATGAAAATAGGATCCCTTTCCACTCTCGTCTTGTTCAAAACTCCATGATCCTTTTTACTCAAAGAATCTGCTGTCTTATTTTCCTTCCTCTGGTGGTAGTATATAGTTGAATTAAAACAATTGTGTAGTTCAATCCATTGTCTTTGCCTCATGTTGAGTTCATTCTGTGGTAAAATATACTTTAAACTCTTGTGATCAGTATAAATCTTACAATTTTCACTATAGAGATATTTTCCCCATATTTTCAGAGCAAATATTACAGCTTCTAACTCTATATCTATTGTAGGATAGTTTTTCTCATGATTTTTTAGCTATTGTTATGGATAGGGAATAAATCTATCATTCTAAATAAGGACACAACCAATTCATTTTTTTAAGCATTACAATAAATAAGAAACCCATCTTTCTCGGATGGTAGGGTCAGGATAGGAGCATTGACTAATCTTCTCTTCAGTTCCTCAAAAATATCATCACACTATTTTGTCCAAACAAATTTAACCCCTTACGTGTGATCTTGGTTAATGGGTTATCTAACCTGGGAAAATTCTAGACGAAACCACGATAATAACCTGCTAAACCAATAAAACTGTGTACCTCAGTTATAATCACAGGGGCTGGTCATTCATGGATTTCCAAGGTCACTAAAGGATCAATAGATATTCCATCCTTAGAGACAAAATTTCCTTTAAAATAGATTTATTGAACCCAGAATTCACACTTCGTAAACTTCCCATATAATTCATCCCTTCTGTGGCTTTTTAGAATAGTGTGTAAGTGATTTTAATGAACTTCATAGCTTTTTGAGTATACCATGATATTATAAATAAATACCACTTCAAAGTCATCCAGATATTCATTAAAAACATTGTTCATTAGATCTATGAAGATAGAGGGTTCATTAGTCAATCCAAAAGGCATTACTGTAAATTCGTAATTCCCTTACCTAGTTTGAAGTGTTGTTTTTGGATTGTATTCCTTCTTCACACAGAATAGATGATATACAGATTGACAGTATATCTTGGAAAAATATGGAGCTCCATAAAGTTATCTGAATAAATCATCAAAGCGAGACAGGTGATACATGATCTTTATCATTATAGCATTGATCTCCTTGTAGTCAATGCAAAACCTCATAGATCTGTCTTTCTTCTTAACAAAATGGGCAGGGGCTCCCCATGGGGAAACACTAGGGAGAATAAATACTTTATTACTAAATTCCTCTAGTTTTTTCTTTAGTTCCACTAATTTAATGGTGTCCATTCAATAACGAGTCATTGATATGGTCATTGAACAAGAAATTAAATCAATCAAACCCCAATTTCTCATTCTGGAGGGTGTCTAGTTAAATCCTTTGGAACACATCAACATATTATTGCATAATAGTTAGGTCCTTTATTCAAACATTCTTTTTGTAAGAACCCAGTTTTTGCTGCTGAATACTTTGGAATATTCTTGATGTTATTCCAGAGTATCTCCTTCAGATGGCATGTGATTCCGAGCCCTGGAGTGGCCAGAATTAAATTTTCAGTGCGTTCACACTAGAAACGCCAAATAAATGGGACAACTCCTAAATGGTTATCCGAATCAGAAATATGATTGTACGGATGAGTCCGTAATGGGGTCTTTACCCTAGGAACGATATAAGGTATGTCGGCACGGGACGTTTGGACCCCTCCCTCGCTTCCGGTACGAGAAACATATAAATTAAATAATTAATTTATTCGTTTAAGGGTGAAATGCTAGTATATCTTAAACGGTTACTCGGATTGGAAAACCAAGGGCAATGTTGAGTTTGGAATGTGTCGTTTACTATAGGAGAGGTGTATGTTTTGTGGGCGCGACCCTTTTCTGAAAAAAGGCCCGAGGGGCATTTTCGAAATTTTGCAGCATCGAGCGTTCAGTTTAATAAAATTTGATCGGGGCCTCAGATTAAAATTCCAAAAGAGAATTTGTGCTCGGGAGGTGGTGTTTTTCCTAGGGGATGCTTAACCTCGACCCCGCCAGAGGTTTGGGTTCGGGCCAGCGGGCGGGTGGTTAAGTGTGTTTCTATTTAAACACTTAACCCCCCCCCCCTCTCTTCCCCCTTTCTTCATCTCCTGGTTGGAGATCCTCCTCCATACTCTCCTCCTCCACTCCGGAGAGGCGGCTCCGGCGAGGCAGCTTCGGCAAAGCGGTGGTTCGGCAGCGAAGCTCCGCGCAATGCCCACTAGGTAGGATTTGTCGTTTTCATTTTGTTTTCCCGCACCTTCTTTGAGCCTGTTGAATCCTATCAAATTGTTGTTTGATTTTATAACAAATAACATTAATTCATAGTAGAGTTTATTCCATTTCCAATGCAACTTTCAGATTCTAATTCCGAGCTCCGTGGCGTCCGCAATCATCCGCCGAAGTTCACGGGTTTTTGGTTTCCGGTGGGTTCGAACGGCGGCGCGACTCGATGGAGGCGGCGATGCGCGGGCGGCTCCAGCGGTCGGTAGTGTGGGTGTTCGGTGGAGGACTGGGAGAGAAAGAGGCACTAGGCGCCAGCGCGAGGCGAAGCCAGCAGCGTTAGGCGGTGGCGCCAGGCGGTGAGGTCGAGCCGTCGTGGTTCAGTGACCGCGGGGTCGTGGCGCGCGACCACCGCGCGGGGACAAGACCCGTGAGACGCTGGTCTTCGTGCGGACCAAGCGACCGGCCATAGGTCGGTCGGTGCGCGGACTATTGGTCAGCAGCCGGACCTTGCGGTTGGACCGCGTCCTGACCCATAACGGCCAGACCGGCCGTTTCAGGCCGGTCCGGCCCAAGGGGCCTTGCCCCTACAGTTTTCGGACACCCGTATTTTCCTCTACGGGTGTCCGTTTTGCGTGCTGTCTATGGAGACACATTCTTCAGAACAAGGATAATGTTTTGAGATGATTTCGGGAATTTATAATTCCTGAAACAAGGGGCCTCGGAGGAACGATGCGTCTTTAAGTGGACGCATATTTTTCCATAAGATTTTTTGTTTTGGATGGCACAGAAACATCCAACGTCCATTTTGAGTGATGTTAGTGGCATTGGGACCCTGGCGCCAGGGCGAAGCTTTTCAGGGTGGTTTCACGTGTTGGAGCTAAGGTTGAGGCATGGGACCAACGGCCCGTCTGTTGAGCTGGGAGCAATGTTTAGCGACATTCTCACCGGGCGTTCGTTCGGGGCGTGATAGCAGTCGATTCTGGATGTTTTTTGAGGGGATTGCATTGGTGAAATCCACCCGCTCTAATTCGGCACGATGGTGCGGGCCCCACGAGGGCCGTTTGAGCAGTGACAGTGATTTTCCAGCTTTATCACCGGGTGTCCATTTTGGATAAGTGATTAGTCGAACATGTGTACTTTTTCAAGAGGATCGTAACGGTGCAATCCGTCCGTTGTGTTTCGGGACCTGGATGTGGGTCCCACGAAGCACTCCTCGTGTGTGGTGTGCTGAAATGCATCTTTTTCCCCGGATATCTATTGCGCTCAAGTGAGAACTCTTTTTGACGTGTTTTCCTGAGGGGATCGCAATGGTGCGATGCGCCCGACTGTTTTCGGGGTCGAGGCTCGAGATCACGGGATGATGTTCGGGCGTAAGGCGGTGTTGCTGAATTTTCCGTCAGATATCCATTTGAGGCGAGTATGTAGTCTATCGTGCATGTTTTTCCATGAGGATTACAACAGTGTGATCCATTTGGTAGTTCGGAGCCTCTTGCACGATATTATTAAATGTGGAAATGTGAAAGGCACAATGATGGCGGGTCATCTCGCTTTGTTTGCAGAGAACCCTTGGTGTGTGATCGCGTGCACTCCCATGTGAGGGAAGAGATGTGGTTGTCTGTTCCTCAGCTGATGAGGTGGTAGGTTAGTGTTCTTATGTCACGCCTTCGCGTTGATGTTGGGTGCCGTGTGTATGATAGCCTTTGGGCTGGAACGTGGTATACTCTGGGAGTATACGGGGACGATTGGAGGTACATGTTGTTGTTTTTACCTGAGGATGTTTGTGGGCTCAGTTGGGGTTGACATGGGGCCACACGTCGTGTGGGCCCCATGTTCGTTCCGTATCATTCTTTACGTACTTTTGAACTCTCGCGACGTAGAGGGTTCCTCTGTTCTTGTTTGTTGACTAGGAGGGTTGAGTCTTCCCCTAGCTTGGTGCTCATTTGTTTGGCCACCAGGGTTGATTTTTCCCCTGGTCCTATTCTTATTTGGCGGACAAAGATGGTTTGTTCCTCTGTTTCTTCAGCTGTGAGGGGTTTCAGTACTGTGCCCTTTCAACGGACTACGGGAACATTTGCGACTACGTGTGCTCATACTGCATGGGTGTTTTCCCACTTTTTGGGATGATTTGTCTCAGTCCTCTTCGATAGTGACTCAGCGGATTGGAGCACGATCTCCTTGAGAGGCCTGGGGAGTTTATACTGTTCTTTCGTGATCCCTGATTGAGTTCTTGTGGATTCGGTGTGACCAAAACTTTTCGCGGGCACCGATCCTCTACCCAGGAGGTTGTTTCCAGCAGGATTGTGGTGGTTTCCAGCAGGGATGAGGTTGTTACCAGCAAGGCTGAGGTTATTTTTGAGCAGGGCTTGCTAGAGGGTTACCATCGAGTAGGGATGGCCATTACAGCGGTGTTGACTGAGCAGTACCATCCAACAGGGATGGACAGAGTAGTTCCTGGCTTACCTCTTGCGGGGCTGGGCAGTGGTCCCCCGATGCCGGGCATACCTCCAACTGGGCTGGGCAGTGGTCCTCGATGTCGGGTTACCTCCAGCTGGGCTGGGCAGTGGTCACATCGCTGACTTTATCCAGGTTTTCCTCCAGTGGATTACTGCGTTATGGGACTGGGTAGTGTGGTACCCGTCGACTCTTGCCGGGTCTTCCTGTAGTGGGAACCCGTTGACTTCCAGGGACCCTCCAGCGGGGCTGGGAAGGGGATCACCTTTCAACATTGAGGAGACCTCTCGACTGTACGGTAGTGACGAGTTGTGGTTTGACATTCCCCCACAACTCTCAAGTATGAGGAGCGCTTTCCCCACTGAGACACATCCTTGTGACGCGACCTAAAACCATGTGGTCAAGTCAGTGCCGCCCAGAGTGGATAGTTTCAAGGTGTGATAATTTAGCACTTGACTTGTAGTTCGGGCAGACATGCAGGATGCTGGGTATTGATGGTGTTACTTATGGGACTATTGGGGACTCACTCTTCTTGGGCTGAGCTACGGGATGGAGATCCCCTGACGACGTTTTTTGGGCTTCTTAGTGAGCATATGAATATATATATATATACCTTGTTCTGGTAACCACTTGTTGGGTTTGGTTACTCTCCTTCCAGGTGAGGCGAAGACGCGTGGGGTATGCCACGTGATTTCAGTGTCTAGAATCTCGTGGTTGGAAGAGTCTACTCTCCTACTATATGTAGCGAAGACTCAACGGGAAGTTCCTCTTCTCACCATTTCCATCTCCTTGTGTCTTGACGAGTCTACCTTCTTTCCTCCTGTCGAGTTGAGCTGGACTCTTCATTGTACTCTTTACTTCACTTTTGGTTGTACTCCTTTAATTTTCCCTATTCGCTCTACTGCTCACCCTTTGGTACCTCCTTTATTGCTCCCTCGAGCTTTCGGGGTATCCTACTGATTATTTTTATACTCACCCCTACTTGGGAATTGCGAGCACTTGGTGTGCCCTTGCAGACGACAGACAGGTGGAGCATGACTTCAGTGGAGAATAGGATCTTGGGAGCTTGGACCGTGTGCCGTGGTCATAGTTGGGTTCCATGTGGGAGACCCGTCATCTGTTTCTTTTTGTTTACCTGTTGTCGGGTTGTGGCACCTTTTCTAGTTGGGTGCTTGTTTTTTCCCTTTTCCTTTCAACTTTTACTTTGAACTATTTAGAGGACGATGCACACTTGTGGTATATATATATATAGCAGTTTCCCTTTTTCATTACTTGTCTTTTCTTTTACTCTACACTTTTTCATTGAGTGTTATGTGTGTGTGTGTACAAGTATTTAGGCAAAGTCCTCCCCGAGTTGTTGTTCCATCAGTGCTAGTTGCCAGCCCCTGGCCTATGGAGGTGGGCTTGGGGTAGTTTTGGATCGAGCCTAGGTAGGGTTGGGTCGTGACACTTTTCCTCACCCATATTTATTTCACTCTCTTATTCCACAATAAATGACTTTAGTAGAGATACTGGGGGTGGATCCAGATAAGAATCAGGTGGTGAAGTATCTACTCTAACGATATGGTACTCCTTATCATCATAAAAAATTGTAACCTCCTTCTCCTTATAATAAACATTCACATCATTGTATAAAATAAAATCCTTTTCGAGGATTTTTTCAAATTCAATTAGGGGTATAATGGTGATATTAGCAGATAAAGAACATTTATATTCCCAAATGGGAATTGATTCACAAAATGTTTTTGCGATGATATTTCACTTAGGTGTTTTGACTGACAACTACCTTGTTAAGTCAAATTAAAAATATCTAATATTCATAGAAAAACTGTAAAGATATGAAACAATGTGATAATTCAGAATCAATTAAATCATTAGATAAACATAAGGAAACTATTAAATTACCTTCCACCACATCTTTTGGAGCATCAACCTCAGCATTAGGGATCACATATTATTTTCTTTGTTACCTTGGCTTTTTCTGAGGAATGGTCTCTTGGTTCGTGGAACATTCATTTGAATAATTCCCCTTTTCTCTATAATTGTAGCATTCAACATTGAAAGCCTATTTCTTCCCTTTTCAATCACGATCTTGGTGCCCTTTTCACCACACTTGTAACAATCACCCATTTCCTTCAGGCAAGTAACAAGGTGTTTCTTCCAACAGTTACTGTAGGAAGGATATTCAACTTATCCCTTCATCCCCTTATTTCAATTTCCAGAGTGTTTAGCAGATCTAATTTTCACATTATTTTAATTAAAGACATAAGACTTGGAGAATTCCTTTTTTGTCATGATAGTGCGTGAGACAATATTTTCGTATGATTAAAAGGAGTGTGAGACTAATGCTAGACAGATTAATGGTTTTGACCCATCAAATAATCGTTCAATCTCACTTAATGGGTTACATATATAATCTTCTGTATTCCATGCTATCCTTTTAACGTAAGCCTCATAATTTGAGACATTCTCATCCTCCTTTTCTCTCAAACTCAAATATTTCCTTTCCATATCTATTCGATGGTCATGAGGAATGTATTTTTATAAGAAACTCACTTTGTACTCCCTCCATTACATACTTGATACTCATTCATCCTCCTTTGTTTTTTGAATTAATGACAACCATTGATCTTCATCTCCCGTGTGGAAATAAACTACCATGACAAAATTTTATGTTTCGCTACTCCCCAAAGCCAGAAATATTTTCTCTAATGGATTTATCCATTTAATAGAAATGAAGGGATGTGTACATTCCTTGACTATTGGTGGTTGTTTCATCATGAAGTTTTCTGTCATTTGTGATTTTCATTGTGGATCATGGTGCTCCATATGGGTAAGGTTATTATTCATAACCTAAGTGAGTTGTTCCAGTATTATGATAAGTTGATCCGCACTAGTTTCATCACCTGCTCCACTATAATTATCTTGAGTAAGAGGGAAATCCATACATTGATTATGTGTATTGATACGGTTTCCATTCCTTCCACTAGGTGACATTTCTAAACAATGGCATATAGTAGATGAGTTTATGAATCACAATACATAATTCCAAACTTATAAAACCCTTAACTTAAAATTAATAGTATATAGATATAATTCATAATCATACAATTGTTTTCATTGAGAATGTATATACTCATAAATCCTATATATTGTTTTGTAACAAAAATTTAAATTATTCTAAGCATATCCCCTGGGAGATTCGTAATGAATAGTGAAATAAGGCTCATTGCCGTGCACTAGTTCCCGTTCGAGTCTACCTCAAAGGAGTGTTTTGGGTATTACCCCTAGTAACATTTGTGCCAGAGCCACCTCTACTTTCTTGTATCCAAACGAAATTGTATTGCTGGCAACACTCACAAAATATCTACATTACCAAAATTCATGGAAGTTATTCTATATTAATCCTCAATGTCTGTCTAAGGGCAATGTTTTCAAATCAGTGTTTTGCTAAATCTAGCTTCCAAGTTTTGTACTAAACATTTTCTAATACCAACTGTAATGCCCAGACCCTAGTTACCTAGAATCGGTTCATTATTACATAACATTTGCATGATCACAATGGATAAAATCCCGAAAGACTGATCAGTTTAGTAGCCTTAAAAGTACTAGATACATTCTTATGTTTTACATTAAATTATAAAATGAAAAACAACAACAATATTGTCTACATTGAATACATTCATATCCCTTAGACTATCCCTACAGGTCAGTCATAATATACTTATTCGCATCTTGGGAAAAATAAAACATTGAAAGGGGTGAGATCAGATGCTTAGTAAAGATAACAATATAGAGGAAACTTTTGTAAATAAGAATAAACATTTAAGGCAATGTATAAGACCAAATCATAAGCATTTTAAACATAAAAATCTATATAATTTGTCCAATATTAATCAAATAATTCCACTAACTTATTCATGTGGATATTCTACAAGTCAAATAATCACATGCAATATCAATATCCAATATCATACAGATGGAATGCATTATGACGAACATCATAACCACATAGTCAAGGAATTGTTCCCAGACTACAAGTAGGATTTTTTCAAGACCTTGTTCTAATACACTAGTATGTCCCATGAGACCAACTGATGCATTTATGAGCTATAGTGGGCTCCACCCATCACATACTAAGTCCATTACAATCCTCATATGAAAAGGATGAAACAAAACAAAAAATTATTATTAAAAGTAGCATACAAAATGTCAATAATTTATCCATAAACAATGAATGGTAAAAAAATAACTCATCCACTATCAAATATATCAGAAAACCTTCAATAAAATATGGAAAATTTGTATGAATAGAATTTAACTTCAAAAATGATTAAAATCCATTAAAGGATGTTGAAATAGATAAAATCCAAAATTTATTAGAGAAATATCTCTTTCAATTTAAAAATTATTTAGAATTCATGTAAATATAAATGAAAACATTTATTTTGAAAATATTCTTATAATTTTGTAAAGGAAGCTTTGAAGGTGTTATAAAGGTGGAAAATAGTCGCACAAATTGTATATGTCATAAAAAATTATTTCTTTATTTATGTCGAAATGGTCATAAAAAAATTGTATGGAAAACGATAGAAATATTCCTTTATAAAAATTTAATTAAAATTCAAAAAAGGGTATACATGAATTTAACCCATAGTATAGGAAATAGTAAAAATGTTCTGAAATATATTTTTATGTAACACATATGTGGATGATAAAGAGGTCCTAGTAGATACTCACATATAAAAAACCTCAAATAATAAAGAGATTGTGGAATTAACCATTACCTTGTACATTTACTTAGACGATGGTATGTTAACCTCCTGTATAATAGTTAAATCATTGTTGTTAAATTATACAAGAACTATACACAAAAATATGTTTTCATATATGATCCTCTAATATTGCATTGTTAATAATATTTAAGTAGTATCATCATTTTGGGATTAAACTTATTCTTGTTCCTTTATATGATTAGTTATGTAATCCCTGTTTATTATGGATAATATGTATACAATTCAAATAAAGAATGATATTATGTTCATAAACCTTATTTATAATAATAAAATAAAAAATATTCTTGAATGATTTCCATGGGGAATGAATAACATCACGTTAGTGGAGACGGTAATCCGTACGTACGCACGAGCGACAATATCATTATATTGATGGTGAAACAGTATTTAATTGGAATGTAAATAATATATAAGCAATCAATAAAATGTTATATTTATTATTTACACTAATTATACTCATTATTATACCCATCCAAATAATGAATTGTTTGAATAAGAAACCACACCATGACGTGGAGATGGTAAGCAGTACATATGCACGTGTGTTGAGTTTTTCATTTATAGGATTTATAGAATGATGAATATGGTTGTACCATATTTATAATAACATCAAAGTATGTTGAATGTACTGGATTTATTATTTTGGTATGGAAACATCAAATTAAGAGAAAGTGGAAGAAGAAAAGAACATGAAAGAGGTGGGGAAATTATTACCTCTCCTTTAGGTGTTTCCTTTTGAGATGATCAAAAGGGCTCCATAGGTTGGCTTTTAGAGCCAAGTAATTAATCTAGATTGATATTAGGGAAGTTGGGAGGATTTTTGTGTCGGGGTTGTCCTAGAAAAAGGGCTTTGTAGGTGTAAATTTTGGATAAGGGGAAGTACCTTTTTATAAGAGAGGTGCGGGTCACTTTAGGAAAATCATGAAATATTATTTTATAATAAAGTCATTTCCAGATTCTAATGGCTACAAAATATCTATTTATAGGATAATATGGGTATGGGTAGAAATATCCAAAAACAATAGGTCTTATATTGGTTTAGGTCACAATAGTATCCTTATCTTTTAGATTTTACTCTTAGTTAAATATTTTGACATTTACCAAGTCTCTTTGTATTTTTATATTATATGTTTAATATACATACTATAAACTACCAATAGAATCCCAAGTGGTTGATTATTAATATTAAAACCTTTTATATGTCTTTTTTCAAATCCTTATATTTTTTGGAATGTTATATCAATTAATAATATAGTATTTGTTTTAAAACTCAATTATGTCAATTTTGACACTATATAGTATTTAATTATTTTTAAAGCCATAAAAACATTATCACTTTGAATAAAATATATTTATCCAATCCTAATATGTCATATTAACCTATAAAATTATTGAAATTAATCTGAAGTGTCAATTTACATTTAGTTTTTATATTTATAATATCAATTATTTCAATATGTCATTAATTAGGTAATTAGTGTGTCATCATTGTGTCATAAATAAATAAAATTATTTAATTTATAAAAATTATAAATAAAATACCATTATGTAGAAAATATTTTAAGATTTCGAATGAATATTTATTTTCAAATTTATTGTATGTATAACCCTATATTAAAAATTGTTTTGTCATCAAACATTGAATTTATCATTTTTAACTCTTCTTTAAATAAAATAATAATAAAAGTCCTAATCTAATCCAAGTTGACCAAAAGGATCATATTTTATTCTTAAGATTTTTTTGTCGAATTACACTTATCCTATAGAATTCGGAATATGTTAGGGTAATTATAATATCATTTTTACATCTAATTAACCTATTTACTTTTAACCATGGTAAATAAAAGTCAAAACATACTATTCACCAAAAATTATTTTCATCTTAATGAACCACATTTTACATCCATATCTTAATAGTGTCTCCACAAATGTTGAAATTCAACTAACAAAATTGGTAAAAATATGTATAATGCAAATTTTCAAATTCTTCGAGAAGGTGGGTAATAGGCTGTAAAAAGATCAATAAAACATTATATATCTTAACTTATTATAAAATATCTCCAATGAATTACATTGAAAATATATAGGTATTATGTATCTATTTTGACTAAATATAAAATAAAATAAAATAACTAATTATTTAAATAAATATTTGGTTTTAAACTATAACACAATGTTTTCAGAATTCTTCAAAAATTGAATGTTTTCCGATAAATACCAAAAATTATCCCTATGTTAATTTTGATATTTCTGAATTGAAAAATGAATTAAATTTTAAAAATTGAAATATATAAAATTTCAAAAAGCGGGTATTAATATTTATTACGGCTCTTTTTATTTGTCGGGGTGTGTTAAAACTACATGTTACATTCAACTCAAGTTACTGCATTATTCAAAGGCAAACATACTGTGGAGGCTTGGGGTGTTACACTCTAGAAATAACTCTTCATCCAAATTTTATTGATGCCACCTATTGAAGAAAATCCTTTCATTCTTTTTGTGACAACCTTATAGTGATCACTAGGAATCTTCCTTGAACAAAATAATGATGATAGGAATGAAAATAGCCATTGATATCTCATTTGAACTATACATAACATAGAGACTCGATATTCAGATATTGGGAAGAGTTTCTTGGTATTAATCTTTACATTTTAGATGAAGAGTCACTATATGCTGCATCACATGTTCAAAATGTTCTCTCCCCATAACCCACTCAAATTTATCCTCATTCATCCTATGATAATAGGATTTTAGGAAAGGTGGGATGTTATTCTATAGTAGTTTGATATACAGTTCATGCATCAAAATGAAATGACAGGACAAGCCTTGGTACATATCCTCACTAAGCTCCCATTTTTAGAAGAAACATCACTTAACATTTAACCTCCTAATGAAGAAATATTTTATATTTGGGAGATCCAATGAATATTAGAAATGTATTTTTATTATTCTTCTAGGAGTCCAATGAGTAAGATAATATAAAATCCTAAAATCAAAGATGTTGTTTAGGAATTTTGATTATCTCCCAAAAGAAGGTAGTGTTTCCATACTCCTTCCTTTTATCATAGGGTGGTACCAATACTAAGGAAGAATATCAATCCCTCATTACAGTCCTAGATTGGAACTTTGAGTATCGGTTGATCAACTGGAGGTGAACGCTGAATCATTTTTGGTAATCAAATAGTTCAAAAGGGATTGCTCCATAATAAAATAAGAGTCAATTCCCTTGTGTGATTAGTTTTGTGGGTTAATGGAAGAATTTAACTCTAGACCCACATTATCCTACATCCTGTGAACAAAAAACGCCCAAGATGATGCTTTGTAAAATGTAGCTGCATCCTTGGTAGATCAAAATTAGGATGAAATAATCATCCACGTTTTCCCATCATCATGAGGTTTCGCCTTTTTTTCAAGTCAGGAGATATAAAATCAATGAAATTAGCCCTATTTTTGAGCCATATGGTCACACCATGGGCAGGATTTTACCAGTCATTAATTATCTCCATGAAGAGTACTTACACTGGATGGAGTTGGAATAGAGAAAATTCGTTGATGAGTGGTGAATTACACTCTATATGATTGACCAAATGATGAGAAGATCCTCCACAAATGAGGCTTCTATGGAATCATCTATAGATGCATTGATGGAGAAGAGAATACAGCTGTCATAAAGGAAGTAAATGTAGGGACTTGGGGTTCCCACCAGTCTAGGAATAGTCTTTCCAATCAAATCCAAAGGCACATATAATTTTGGCCTTCGATTATGCGGGACTAAACATATTTCACTAAGAAGTGTTATACCTTCGAGGTTCATGATAACTTCATCCATAGACCCACAAAGTTTCTATATACGGACAAATATTATAATCTATTTTCTATATGGGGAATGGATATAGTGGGACTTTATCCTCCATTTACTACTATGTAGATCAATTCTTCATTACTGCTACTAATTTCTTCTTAAAATTTGTTGAATTAATACCTCTCAATGAAGATAGGCAAAAATCATTGTTTTCATTTTCAAAACTAATATAATTACCAGATTTGGTGTACCTCATACCATATTGGAGGCCGATGGTTCAAAATTATATTCTTCAGAGGTAAAAAATATTTTTCAGAATCACAATTTTAAATCCAACCATTAATCCCACTATCATGAAGCTAACAATGGATAGGAAGAGGCTTTCAACAAGACCCTTTCAATCACACTCCATAATATGGCGGATAATGATAAAAATTATTAGTCAGATAAACTATTTCATGACTTTTGGGATTATTGGACTACTACTCATACTACAATGAGAGAAACTCCATTCATGTTAGTGAATGGAACATAAGATATCGTACCCATTGAAGTTTAGTTTCCATCACTTTGAATTTCCATTTGTGATCATCTATCCATAAATTAGTAGTCTTGGAAATGGTTGGATGAATTTGAGTGATTGGAAGAAAATATATTGCATACCTTGTATGATTTGGATGTCTATCAGAATATGATAGAACCTGCTTTCAAAATAAAATACCTTCACTCATTCATTCAATTAGAATTGTTTTTATTCTATAGGACTCAAATGATACAATGAAATAAGCCTCCAAAACATGATACAAAGTGGGTGGGACCTTATTTGATGCATACCTTCCACTATGATGGATATTTTTACATATTTTCAATTAATGGAGAACTCACTACAACTATAATCAATGAAAGGTTCATAAATAAGTACTTTTTGTAATCCCATAGGGATATTCTTAGCTGTTGGATGTTAGATTTCAGACCACTGAATACGTCCTTGTTTCACGATGTTAAACTACATAGAAACTTTATCCTTTTAACAAGAATTTGAACTAAACAACATCATTTTACCCTGCCAAATGACATGAAACTATACAATTAACGTCTCCTTATTTTGAAGATAATAAATTCTCTAACAAAACACAACTATACATTCCTTACGGTGCCTCGAAAATAGTTGTTGATTCCATACCGGAGAATTACCCACATCATTCCCACTCGCTAGTGGAACTTGATCCACATTAATTCATATGTTTGGACTAGACCTACATGGGGGACATCTATCAAGAACCATGGGTGTCTTGATTCATACTCAAGAAAGATATATAGTGACACCCAAATCACCTATCTTCAGTCAATATGCAATGTCTCCTTCACATCAGGTCACCCATGTACTCACATCATGATGTTAAACTGCATGGTTCTTTAAAAAACTATGCATATATTTTTATCATTCCAATGAGATATATCGATATTTCTAGTTATCCAATATTGGTCCCAACCATGACCGTATAAAAACAATTTCACCTTTTCCTTTATATGAACTAAACATATATAGATAAATCATTTGGAACATATAGTCTTATTCTAATTCAATTTTATGTCATGGTTTTAGGAATTATTCTTGAATGGATTACATGATCCTCATTTATCACCTCAAAAATCCGTTTTTATGGGGTATGATATTTTCAAGAATTACATATGTATTGATTATAACCCCAATAACATAAAAAACATTTCCCAAATCTCCAATATCGGTCCTAGCCATGACTATTAAAAAATCCAGTTTCCCGACATCAAAAACTAATTAGTGTGGTGAATCATCTTTATGAACTACATTGGGCTTGATTCTCATCCCTTTAATGAGATGCATAGTGAAGACCAGATCTCCAATATTGGGTCCATCCACAATAAAAAATCACTTTTACTCCCTTTGTGTATGAGTCAAATCTACTATTGAAATTTTTATTCATGAAGAATATGTGGCTTGAGTCTTGCCTCAGTAAGATATGTAGTGCACCGGTGTTATATCCCATGATCCAAAAAAAAATTCCATCTTTTATATGTTGGTTCATATTCATCCATACCACAAGTTGTTAAACTATTTGGAGTTCCTAGAAATATGCGTGGCTTAATTCTCATTCCAATTAGATGTGTAGTGACACCAAGATCATCTATCTCGGGTCCAATTGCAAATAAAATAATATTTCCCTTTATATGATTTTATGATTCAAGCCTATACAGGGAAAATTGCAAGAACCTTTTGTTTCTTCATTCTCATCCCAATGAGAAATTTCATGACTCTTGGATCTCCAAACCATGGACAAACCATGATTTTAGAAGACAAATCCCCCTTCATTTTTCTTTGTACATGAATTAGATCAGCATAGGGAACCCTTTCACAGAATTAATTTTTATTCTCATTATAATGAGATCAATGGAGATACCTGAAACTCATGATTTAGGCACATCCATTTGCCTATAAGTTATCAAGTCCCCTTTTCCCTACACAAATATTTTATTAATATGGGGAATTTTTTTTCAAGAACTATGTATGGCTGTATTCTTTCCCTACTGAGATATGTAGTGACCCCATGATCTTATACCTTGGATCAACCACCATATATAATTATACGCATATCCTTAACTTGTGTTACCTTTGTTTTTAAAAACATGCTTTTATGACTCCTTGTTTCATACACCGAGAATAGCACATGTGCGCATTCGAATTTGGTAAAAGAGTAATCTTAAAAAAAAGGTGTATCAATTTATATTATAGTTATCAGAAGTCATGGATATAATACCTTAAAATAAACCATATATTTCATAATCGTATGAAACTAAACATCACGATATTTTCAAGAACTACATGGGGTTTGATTCTCATTTTCATGAGATATTCGGTTAAGCCTAGATTTTTACTCTTGGTCCCATAACTCAATGTTTTCATCACATCATGTTTATTCACCACTGTCCACACTGAATCACATTAAACTACATGGAATTTCAAGAACTATGTGGGGAATTATTCTCATTCTATCAAAATACATATTTACACCTAGACATCCTATATGAGGTATTTCCATAAGTACAAATCCCATATTTCTCATGTACAGATCAAACTTGCTTGTGGATCCGTATCAATAACTATGTGTGGCTTGATTCATTCCCCCCAAAACATACATATTGACTCCTAGGTTTTATCCCCAATTCCATCAATTATATTCCTTTTCACATCAGAATCATCCACAAACTTACCACATGAATATAAAAATCATCGTACATCAGGAACTATGTGTGGCTTCATTATCACCGCTATGAGGTATGTAGTGACGTCCAATCATTATATTCTGGGCCTACTAGAAACATGATACAATTAATTGTTGGTTAGAGTGGACACTCAAGAGGGGGGTGAATTCAGTTCCAATTAAAATTTCTGTTCAAATATTTTCTAGTTAAAATCCCCCGATTTATAAAATAAGTTAAACTGAAGTGAATTTATAAAGATTGTAAATGTTCACTTATCTTCTCAAAGATTTATTAGATCTCAGTTAGTTTAACCACAAGATCAATATAACTTTTGAAACTAATCTATTGATTTATAATAATTGTAAACACTTGCTAATTTAACTATCAAAGTAGCTTCAAAATAATTTTGTATTTTAAAGTAATAAAAGATGAATAAATATGATATATGTTGTACACATTAAACATAAATAAAATATGCACAGCAGATATAACAAGAGGTACAGTCTCAAGTCGAGACTTAGTCCTCTCAAATATATATATAAATTTGATCCACACGCTGGATAGGGGTTAACAATAGTTTTATAAAACTGTCCAGGACACACAGGGTCCTCTACCACTATTATTTGTGGGAAACAAAAAAATACCAGGACAGACAAGGACCTCTTCCACAGTTGACGTGGGTAAACAAAGGTTAAGAGAATTTGAGTGAGGATTTTGATATCCTTCAGTTTAGTGTAGGAGACAGTGTCTGTAAAGATATACAGAGTACACCACACTGCTTGAATGTTAATAAATAAATCACGTAGAGAAGATAGATGAGAGTTTAGAAAGCTCTAGTGATTATCAATGTAGCTCTGGACTCGTTGGATTCATCAGGAATGCTTCTGAGTTAGTCTCTAGTTTTTCTATTGAAAAACAGAGTGTCCTAGTTCAGCTTGTCTTTTTCAGAAGGGAGAAGGATGTCTTGATTCATCGTGTGTTCTTCATCAGTATTGGATTTCACTCATGAGAGTTCTTTGAAGGTCTTGTAATCTACTTCTTGTTCAGTATAGTGCACTCGGGTGTACGTAAGTTCTTCGTGTTGTTTATTCACGTTGTTGTAGTTTCATTCTTTTTTGTGTACTGCATCTCAGTCATTATTATATTCCACGAGATCTGGCAGTAGGAATGATTCCATTTTCATAGGTACGAGATACATTTTCCTGTCATGCCAACAACTAACTATAAATAACATTAATTTCATTAAAAACAACAAATATGAACGTTAGCATTATTTAAAATAATATTTTAAAAATCATAAGAAATGGTGTCACAGTGATCATAGAAACAGTGTCTTCTTCACGGTGTCTGATTACGGTGTCTGGTCACGGTGAGTGGTCACGAGTGGTCACGGTGTCTGATCACAGTGATTGGTCACTGTGTCTGATTCACGGTGAGTCCTTCACGGTGTCTGGGTTACGGTGAGTCCTTCACAGAGTCTGGGTCATGGTGAGTCCTTCACGGTGTCTGGGTCACAGTGAGTCCTTCACAGTGTTTGGGTCTCGGTGAGTCCTTCATGGTGTCTAGGTCACGGTGAGTCCTTCATGGTGTCTTGGTCACGATGAGTTCTTCACAGTGTCTCCATACTTAGAAAAATATCTGTATTTGGACTAAGACAGTGATATGCCGAATATGGGTTAAGGTTAATCATTAGATATAATATATGAGAGAATTGTGATCATGCATAAGACTTGTCAAGAGTAATTAACATCCATAAGATTTGTTATTATAAAATCATTATGTGCACTGAAGAACAAGATTAATTAACAGTAATGAGATTTGTGGTCATTAAAACATGATTAACATATGGGGAGTCCAAAAATCTCCCCCTTTTTGATGATCACAAATCATATATAGGCAGAATATAAAATACATGTAATATTAATGATACTAACATAGAAAAAACAGTATAGAATAGATACTTGTAGTTTTTCTCACCCATTTATACTATTATAGAACTGATACCTGTAGGTTTTCTCCCCCTTTTGGGATTATCAAAAAGTAGAGAAAACGAAATGAAACTCAGCAGTTTTCATTTAACAATGGATTTAGAATAAAAAGTACAGGAGAAGTAAAAACTGTAAACATGAAATGACATCCCATCAAAAAGAAAAACAGTCGCTGGACTCTTTAGGGATACATTTTTTCCTTTCCTTTATCAGTAGCAGGAGCTGGTGCTGAAGTAGAGGAAGGCATAGATGTGGTAGATAACGAGGGTAAGGGTAGACCTTAAAAAATAGATGGAGCCAAAGTAGGAGCAGTAGAAGATCTAGGCTTAGGTTGGTCAAGAATGACTGGCCAGATCAGAGAAAGGGCTTGGCTAACTGTCATGGCATTTGATGCTAAAGCAGGTAGTCTAGGTCTTAGGGGTGCAGTATCTGGAGTAACTATAACAGTACTCTGCACATGAAGATATGACTTCAAAAGATTGATTAAATTAGTAATGATTTCACCACCATACTGCATAGACTTTTCAAAATCATCCTTATTCTCTAGAAATATGTCCAACAATCTGGTGAACTCTGAATGTTTCTGAACTTGAGCTTTAAAAGATTGAGTCACCGGAGGGATTCTCAGGTTTTCCACAAGATATCTAAAGTGATCTGTCATGTCACTTTTAGAGAAAATAAGGGAAAGATAAAAATATATTTTCTTGGAGATCTCTTGTTGAGCATCATTGGCTATCTTAGAATGAATCGTAACCAAGTACAATGTTCTATCACTATTCTTAATTACTTATGAAAAAGAAGATAGATCCAAGACACTGATGGCATTCTGAAATTCTTTCTTAACTATACATCTCAGCATAGAATCATCCAAAGAAGGTGCGGAGGTCTGACCAGAAGCAGGTAAATCCTTGACAGCTTTGGTTAGAACATTGAGCTGTTTCAGAACTTTTTGCAGACATCCATTGTATTCATTTGTAAGCTTATTCAGAGTTTCCACAAGCTCTCTCATCCATTCCAGCATCTTGGTGTGACTTTTTACAATCTTTTCATCAAAAGAATGTAGGTAAGGATGAAGTTGAGACACAATCTCCCTAGCAAGGAGGGAATCAAAAGACTCAGGAGAAACAACAATAGGTTCAGGGGAAGAAACAATAGTAGGATCTGATCTCACAGATAACTCATTCTGCAGACTTGCTACCATACTTTTTAGATTTGAAACATCAGCACATAGCTACTTATTCTCTACTCTTACTTCTTGAATTTCTCGGATCATCCTTGGTTGAATATGCAAGATAATATTTTCCAATAGAATTGATGCATCTTCTTGACTTAATTGATTTACTAGGCGAGGTTGAGTGGAGACAATTTTCTCAAATCCAGCTAACAATGTCTTGCCAAAAACATTCAAATCATCTTTGGTTACAAAGGAGAGATGATCAGGTAAGGATGCAGGTAAAGGTAGAGGTCCAGATTCTGGTTGAGGGTCAGAGTCATCTTCAGACTCAGATTCTGATCCAGATTGAGGTTGGGGCTCTGGATCTAGTTCTGAATGATCCAAGGACTACAGTTGAAACAGAGAAGAAAGATCCATTCCAGTTGTAGCCACTTGTTGTGACTCATTCACATCATAAAATCTAGGGAACTCATTCCGAGAGTGCACATAGAAAGTGAGAAAATGTTGAGAAGATTCAGTAGATCCATATTCCACAATATCAAGATTTCGAGTTTCTTCCCCCTCAACTTGTGCTTCCCTTTCAGATTCTTGAGGTTCAAGAACATGGACAAGATCCACAAGATCATCCCTAATCTCTTTAGCAAACTCTTGCCTTGCCGTCTGAAAGGAAATTTCCATTCTTTCTTCAGCAGATGGAATAATCTCATGAACCGATTGTTCCACTGGATAAGCTTCTAGACCTGCTTCTTTCTCAACAGAAAGAGTCGCTTCAACAAAATCTGCCTCAATGGTTGCTTGCTGTTCTGAATCAGGAAAAAACAATTTCCTTGCAGCATTGGGATGATCTTCTTCCTCATGAAGAACAACTGGAGGATCCTTAGTCCTTTCCTTTTCAATGACAGCTTCCTCTTCTTGAGGTATTTTAGCAGGGATACCAGCAGGGATAACAGCCCTTTCCTCTTCAACAGGAACTGTTTCCATTGGAGGTATTACAGATTCTTCTCTAGGTGGAACTTCAGCTATTACTTATTTTTGTTCTTCTTCTTCTGAATACTCAGAAACTTCATCTAGTTCCAAACCAGGATCAGCTAGGTTTTTAGGCCTTCTTGGATAGTCAACTGGATTAAACTTTTTATATAGTTGATCACTATCCTCAACCCATTTCTTTTTCCAGGGATTCTAGCTAATCTTCATCCTTCTGATGATAGGCATGGATAGGCAGAAATCAAGGTCCTCTAATTTTTCTCCATTCTGTCCAACCATCTCTTTTGCAACTAAAATGGCTGAAATCATCCTTGAATAAAACAGGGGGGTGGATTTGGAAGTTACTTTGATCAGCTCACAGATATGGTTGATAACATACTTACACAGATTGATTTATGGTCATTCTTAAACTGGTGAATCAGGAACACATCCTGATACCTCATCACAGCAAAATCTCCTTTTTTTGGAATAACCAAATTTTGAACGAACTTGAACAGAAGTCTTGTCTCCCCATCAAGTTTAGCAGCTATGGCCCTTCGCTTGGTGCCATTTCCAGTTAGATTTTCCAAAGCGGTTTCTAGGTCAAAGATGTCGGTTGTTGGAGGAGGGTCTCTCTGGTAATCTTCACACACTCCTTCATGTGAAATTTTTAGGTATGCAGCCCACATTCTTGAAGAGAAAGAGCACTTCTGACCATCGATCCAGCTGGTCACCAAAAAGCATTCTCCAAAGTCAAGAGAACTTCACATACGGATAGAATTGAGATACAAGCCTCGGGTAAATTGGTCTATTTTGTCCAGTGAACCATTCAAGATGTAGAGACCCAAAGCATGACGTACATGGACATTATATTACTTTAGCTGAATACTTAATACATAACAAAAAATACACACAAGGACCATAATAGTTTAGTGTCTTTTGAAACATGGAACGTAATCTTCTAATCGTGGTGAAAGATCTTCAACATCCCCCATAAAGATCTTTCCCTTTTTTTTCTTACCTAAAACCTTTCTTTATATCATGTGGAAAAGAAAACATAAAAAGGGTGAGCTCAAATGCTCGGTAAGGGTAAGCATGGATAAAATAAATCATACCATATACATTTGAACTTAAAAACATGAACATAATGTTTAAACATCAAAAGATTGAGAAATAACATAAAACATGGAAGTACGTAAGGCATAGATCATAAATAAACATTAATAATGACAAAATAGAATGGGAATAAAACATGTAAGTATGGCATCCCTTAATCACATGTAATGATTTCCATAGTAGCCAAGGCATTGCTACCAAGACCATCTTAGTGGACAAAGTCCCTTTCTAAATCGAGTTCACTCCTCATTTCAGTCCTGTTTGACTGAACCGGTTTAACCAGCCGTTCCAGCCATGTCTATCTCATGAGATATAAATCTTTTCCCAATTCATTGGAGGTAGATATAGGTCCCACCCCTCTCATTATGAAATCATTCTTTCTTGTGCCATAAAATAAACATACATTATTCATAATAACCCAATAAATAAAATGGGTTTCATAAACATCATCCAATCATTACATAATCCATATAAAAGAAATGGATATCATTTCATAATAAGAGATGTGGAACCATGTAAATCATAGAGACATTATACTTGAAACATACACATATGAAATAATGTCATCTTAGATGAAATATGGTTATGATAAAACACTTGAAATGAATTCTTGAGGAAAATATCCTTTTTTCTTCAAAATCATTTTCATTTCACAAAATGTCATGAAATTTTAAATGAAAATGAGTTTGTTGAAAATAGTCATGAAATCTTTTGGAGGAAGATTCATTAAAACAAGGCTTTATAAAACTGTAAAAATCCTTTCATGCTGTATAAGTTAAAAAAATATTCTTCTCGTACTTTTGTCATAAAAGTCAAAAAGTACCTCGTAACGTAAACAAAAGAAAGATTCCTTAAATACCATGTAGTAAAAGTCAAGATTGGATAAAAAGGACTTTAAACATACATGAAAACACTTTTATAAAACATGGACATGAATGATTGAAATAACCCCAGTAAATACTTATAAATAAGCAATCTTGGATAAAAATGAGATTTGAGAAATTATACATTACCTTATGTCCGATATACTTTGTATGTATCCGAACCTCCTGTATAATGATTTAAATAATGTCATTGACTTATTACAGAATCATATTCATTGTTATGATATCATATATGGTTCACTTATGACTTTATATTACCCGTTCTTTTGTAAATTCCATGTTAAAGAGTGTTTTGGGTAAAATCGTTTCATTTGTCGTCCGTGTTTTGACTTGTAATTATTCATATGATTACTTAGATAAAGATTACATAATTCCAGAATATAAAACATGATTTATATATATATATTCAGAATATACATATATATAATATATCGATAAATGGAAAGAAATACACCGTTCATGGAGACGGTAGGCCGTACGTACGCATTAATGATGTTTTCGTTTCCTTATTCAGTTGAATGGAATTAAGTAGATGACATACATATATAAATAAATACAGTAGCTTTATAATGTCATATATTTAATTATTATTTCTTATATATACTTTATAATCATTCTTAAATTGTTGACATGGAGAATGAATCTCATCGCATCGTGGAGACGGTAGTCCGTACGTAGGCACGAGCGATGATATCGTTTCTATAATTATTGAATTGAATTGGAGTGTATGATACAATATATCAGAATAAGTATGATTTTATAATAAATATGTATAGTTATTCTTTACACCATTATACCAATCCATGTAAGTTGTTGGTGGAAAAACAGATTACACCACGGTGTGGAGACGGTATTCCGTACGTACGCACGCACGGTGATTTTGTTTTCCGTAGGATGGATAGAAGGTGAAATGGGTTTGTTTAATATTTATAATAACAAATAATTATATTAGTGATACTGATGTTATTACTTTATAATGAAACAACTAAAGAAGAAGAAGTTGAAGAAGAAAGAAGCTTGAAAGAATCGGGAGAATAAATTACATATTCTTCGATATGCCTCTTTGAAACCTCCTCTTAGGGCACTAAGATTGGTCTTTAAACTAGACCAGAACCTCTAGGTTGTTTCTAGGGAAGTGTAGAAGATAATTTGTCTGGGTTTGTCCGAGATTTAAGGATCAAATTG
This sequence comes from Viscum album, assembly GCA_963277665.1. NCBI lineage: Eukaryota > Viridiplantae > Streptophyta > Magnoliopsida > Santalales > Viscaceae > Viscum > Viscum album. The sequence goes on along the minus strand of OY728140.1, from coordinate 51,678,183 downwards.
CTGTGAGGAGGAGAGGGAGGAGGTGCCCTTTTATAAGGGAGGAGAGGGGCACCTTTGAAATTCTTAAAAATATTAATTTATAATAAATCTAACCCCACTTAAAAACCTCCAAAAAATGACTCATTTTAGAATATTAGATGATATAGGGTTTTACTCTCATCAACCAATCAAATTTAGACATGTTGGATTTTATTTTAAACCTTATCATTTTAATTTATCCTTATTTTATCTATTTAAGTTTATTTGTGGTAATAAAATTATAAATTTTAAATTATAAGAAATAATTACTTATTTGTTGTGAATTTTCCATAATTGTTTACTTTATAACATTATAGACAATATAAATATAAATTTATAATTTTTAAATATTTTTATGATTTTTAAAAAAATTTATAATATGTTATTTTCATAAAATAACAATAGTGTAAATTTTGACACTATTAATTTATTTTGAATTTAAATAAATTATATACAGAAGATATGTTCTAAATAAAATCTTTAATAGATCCATAAGAGGTCATATTTATCTATAAAATTAGTGTATCACATTAAATAGTTCATGTAATATTTATTTTATTATTTTTAAAACCATTTATTTGGTTTATCTCTTAATAAAATAATTACTACATCATTTTTGTATAATTATTTAATATCCTTATTTGTTGCATAAAAATTTAAAATAAAATCCTATGATTAAGATAAATCTATTAAATTTCACAATAATACTTTTACTCGAATTTATCAACTTAAAATCACAACATTTAAATTGTTATATTTATTAAATTATGAAGGTGAAAACTTTGGTATCATTTAAAATAAAATAACATAAGTGTCATAATAACTTTTATAACTATCCAAACGGTTATATATTAGATCATTGAGTGATTACGGTGTATATATACACTAAAAATATGTTTTGGTCAGGTTTTTGGGCCTTTTAATAGGTTTTATTATTTCAATAAAAACTATATTACTTAATTTCCACTTAATAAATAATTTTTGTATCATTAATGTATCACCATTAATGACAATTATTTAATCCCTAAAAATTATAAATAAATTATCATGATGTAGCTAATATTAATAGATTTCTGGAGACTATTTATTTTTGAAGTTTTATGATGTTTATCACTAAATTAAAATTATTATACTTATAAGATTTAAGAGAGTGACATGTTGTCACTTTCTTTGGTTTTAATAATAATTAAATTATTTTCATGGTCAAAAGTCCATTAAATGTATCTAATCCTACCCTTAGTTGATATGGGTTTACTTTTATCCATCCAATATAATTTTTTCATGTGTTAGAGTAATTTTATAATATTATATTTACCCTTAATTACCCGATTTACCTTTAACTATGGTAAATAAAATTTACCGTAGTTACTATTCATAATTCCCAAAAATAAAAAGTAGCCTATTAACATAATTTGGAACCACTGATTCCAAATATTGAATCCATTTTTCCAAATTCAATACACAGAAGTTGCGTAAATTAAATTAAAATTAATCCCGTGGTCGAATGAAAACAGTTTTTTTGTTTAAAACATTGCAAAAGATTGAATTGATTTAACCTACAAATTCAATGTAAAATCAATTCTAATGAAATAAATTATATTAAATGGTAAAAATATATTCTATTTATACTTTAAAATCATTCAATATTATAATTTAACCATAAAAAGTATTACGATGAAAAAAGTTGTTTTTAATTAAAATATATCATGTTTTTACTATTCATCAAAATATGAAAGTTACCAGAATAATACGAAATTTTTTCCCAAAGTAAATACTTATTTCTTGATTCCAAAGAAGAATTTTATTTTGTCAAATTGAACTTATAAACATGTCAAAAACTAGATTTAATGTGGGTGCACCATCAAAAGGCGGCAAAACTGCATTTCTTTAAAAATACTTATTTTACCCGAAAAATTTATTTTGTTCTTATACCATGTTATAGAAAATGTGTAAGATTAATAATAATGTTATAAAATTAAAAATTTAGTTAATACTATTCATAACGTCTAGTTTATAATTATAATAATATATCGTTGTTTAGTAAAACCCGGTATTGCGTATAACACACGTTATCGAGGAAGGTCGCGATTGCATGTAATAAAAGCCAAGTCAGGGTTGCGTGTTATGAAAGAATCCTTCTTTGTTTCGTATAACAAAATCCAACCATATTTCATTTATACATTGAATATATATATATATATACTCAATGTTTCATTGAATAACTATTATCAAAATTGTGTGAAACACGATCCATGAATAGTGTTGCGTATACTGCAAGCTAATACGGTGTTGAGTATAGGGAAAGGTAATCTTGGTGTAGCATACAACACAAGACATTAATGAAATTAAAAGAATATTTTTCATAAAATCTCAGGGTATTACATTCTACCCACCTTAAAATGAATTTCGCCCCCAAAATTCGTCTGGGTTATAAATGGTTTACTACTTGAAAGTTTGTTTAATAGAAACCCACATCATAAAAAGGAATACAAAAACATGGCTTTAAAAACTAATGTATGAAATGTAACGGTTAACCAAATTAACTCATCAATGGGTTTCCACGTAGGAGAACAGAGGTGAAAATATGGATATGGAAGAAAAATCTGACCATCAAGTTCTGATGGAGAGTGGTAGAGAACATGGCTATGAAAAATCCAACAATCACAAAGCTATTGATTTGTGATGATCTAAGGTAGCATCTGATTCCTTGGATATAAGGGATCTAGGACAACATTTTTGGTTTTCAAGATCATTTACCTAAAGTTGATTTATTAAAAGAAATACTTGCATGATTTTGGTACAATCTCACTGTTGTTCATGAATTGGAAATTGCCACTTCATCCCTTAAAGGAATGAAGTTGAATTTGATATTCGTGATGTGTTAGCAGATCATGTGATAGAATGATGGGTCATTCCATATCTTTCATACAAAAGGTTAGAAAAAGTTATAAGTCCATCTTATGGTTAGATTAATTGTATATGGTTCCAAAAATGAACTTATACTTCACATATCATACCGCTTAATAAAATAAAACTAGTTTCTACTAACCAGGGACATTCTGTAGGCTAGTGGTAGGCGATAAAGGCCAGTCGCACTTCAGTTGTGGGTTCGATTCCCAGAGCCATGTCTGACGCGATGTGCTATCGCCCATCCTGCGGGTTGTCCTTTTTCTAAAGCTATATTACTATATCATCCCATAAATAATATCAAAAAAAGTTTTATCCTTAAACAATATTAACTTATGTCCAACATAATCCATTCCAATCTTTAGGCTTATCTAAAATACTTCGGTCCAAGCTCATAGTATAATGAAAATGATTACTTGAAATGTCATCAACCAAGAATTTGAATACCATCATTTATCCCCCATATATCTTGTTGGTCACATTCCAATCATGTGAATACCTTAATCATGTATTCTCTTGAAAAATGAATACCCATTAAACCTAAGTGAAAACATGAATGCTGTCAAAATTTAACTCTTTCCACAAACCAAAATCCAAAAATTCTATATACTCACTCCATGAGATAACCTTCTCCTTATATTAGTCATGAGCTCATGAATACTATTAAACATTTATTTTTCTCTTTATCCTTTCATTATGCGCATATCATATACATTCCAAAAATATCTGATTAACCTTTCATGGATACTGGTACCATTAATCATAGACTTTCAAAACTCAAGGAAAGACAACAGTGTAACAATCATTAGATGTCTCTTTATTCCATAGTACCATGATATTACTTATACAACATTACACATGATAAACATGTAATAATTGCACTACATTCTTATACCATTGACCGAGCTTCAAAAATTATTTCATCTCACATATCATTTGTATTCTCTTAATCATCATCAACATAAATACTACCCATACGACCATACTGATTCTCTTCATGAGACTTTCCCTTAGGGCATTGGTTTGCATAATGCCTGTACATTCCACATTTAAAACATTTAACCATTGTTGATGTCGTAGTAATACCATTATCCTCATCCCTGGTGTTAATTGATCCTTTTCCTTTGCACTTACTGGCTTGGTGTCCTTCTTTTCCACACCCAAAGCATCTTCCATTTCCTTTGAAACATTCTCCTTGATGCCTCTTCCCACATGATTTACATAGGGGAAATTGAACTTTGATTCCTCTATGATCATCATGAAACTCTATCTTTATCTTATTAGCCGAGTCAGGAAACTTACCAAATTTTACTTTATATATCATATAATGAGATTGCTGATTCGGAATAATAATTTTTTTTGGACTTCCAAATACAATTTCATTTGTTTGCTCATGAAGAATAGCATTCCATTGTCCATCATATCCTCCATTATCGTGAATCATCTTGTTTCCAGCCATTTTCTAAAACCCAAAAAGAATAGAGTGAGAGGAAAAAATCAAGCTAGGGAAGGAAACATAGTAAAGGGGGAGTACCCTCAATATCTAACTTCTTAGGTTAAATTCTTAGATCGTTACCGTAGTTCTAGGACCATATCCTATATGTATACTTATCCTTAGGGACATCCCTAGACATACCATAGAAATATCTCTAGGTATCTCACTAATGTTTTCGCTTCCTAGTTTCCAAAGGTTGACTAAACATTTCCTTTGATACCAACTGTAGAGTCCCAAAGCTTGACGTACATGGACATTACATTACTTTAGCGGAATACTTAATACATAACAAAAAATACACACAAGGACCGTAATAGTTTAGTGTCTTTGGAAACATGGAACGTAATCTTCTAATCACGGTGAAAGATCTTCAACATCTCCCATAACGATCATTCCCTTTTTTTCTTAACTAAAACCTTTCTTTATATCCTAGGGAAAAGAAAAGATAAAAAGGGTGAGCTCAAATGCTCAGTAAGGGTAAGCATGGATAAAATAAAACATACCATATACATTTGAACTTAAAAACATGAACATAATGTTTAAACATCAAAATCTTGAGAAATGACATAAAACATGGAAGTACGTAAGGCATAGATCATAAATAAACATTAAGAATGACAAAATAGAATGGCAATAAAACATGTAATTGTTTCATCCATTAAGAACATGTAATGATTTCCATAGTAGGCAAGGCATTGCTGCCAAGACCATCTAAGTGGACAAAGTCCCTTTCGGAATCGAGTTCACTCCTCGTTTCAGTCCTATTTTACTGAACCAGTTTAACCTGCCGTTCCAGCCATGTATATCTAATGAGATATAAATCTTTACCCAATGCATTGGAGGGAGATATAGGTCTCACCCATCTCTTAATTAAATCATTCTTACTTGTGCCACAAAATAAACATACATCATTCATAATAACCCAATAAATAAAATGGGTTTCATAAACATCATCCAATCATTACTTAATCCATATATAAGAAATGGATATCATTTCATAATAATAAAAATGAAACCATTTAAATCATAGAGACATTATACTTGAAACATACAAATATGAAATAATTTCATCTTAGATGAAAAATGGTTTTGATAACACACTTGAAATGAATTCATGAGGAAAATATCCTTTTTCAATCAAAATCATTTTCTTTTCACAAAATGTCATGCAATTTTAAAAGAAAATGATTTTGTTGAAAATAGTAATTAAATATTTTGGAGGAAGATTCATGAAAACAAGGCTTTATAAAACCGTAAAAATCCTTTCATTCCGTATAAGTTAAAAAAACATTCTTCTCATACTTTTGTCAGAAAAGTCAAAAAGTACCTCGTAACGTAAAAAAAAGAAAGATTCCTTATATACCATGTAGTAAAAGTCAAGAATGGGTAAAAAAGACTTTAACCATACATGAAAACACTTTTATAAAACATGTACATGAATGATTGAAATAACCCCAGTAAATACTTACGAATAAGCAATCTCAGATAAAAATGAGATTTGCAAAATTATCCCTTACCTTATGTCTGATATGATTTGTATGTATCCGAACCTCCTGTATAATGATTTAAATAATCTCATTTACTTATTACAGAATCATATTCATTGTTATGATATCATATATGGTTCACTTATGACTTTATATTACCCATTCTTTTGTAAATTCCTTGTTAAAGAGTGTTTTGGGTAAAATCGTGTCATTTGTCGTCAGTGTTTTGACTTGTAATTATTCATATGATTACATAGATCACGATTACATAATTCTATAATATAAAACATGATTTATATATATATTCAGAATATAAATATATATAATAGATCGATAAATGGAAAGAAATACACAGTTCATGGAGACTGTAGGCCGTACGTACGCATGAATGCTGTTTTCGTTTCCTTATTGAGTTGAATGGAATTATGTAAATTAAATACATATATACATAAATACATTAGCTTTATAATGTCATATATTTCATTATTATTTCTTATATATACTTTATAATCATTCTTACATAGTTAACATGGAGAATGAATCTCATCGCGTCGTGGAGACGGTAGTCCGTACGTACGCACGAGCGATGATATCGTTTCCATAATTATTGAATTGATTTGGAGTGGATGATACAATATATCAGAATCCTTATGATGTTATAATAACTATGTATAGTTATTCTTTACAACATTATACCCATCCATGTAACTTTTTGGTGGAAAAACAGATTACACCACAGCGTGGAGACGGTATTCTGTACGTACGCACACGTGGTGATTTTGTTTTCCGTAGGATGGATAGAAGGTGAAATGGGGTTGTTTCATATTTATAATAAAAAAACAGTATATTAGTGATACTGATATTATTACTTTATAATGAAACAACTAAATAAGAAGAATTTGAAGAAGAAAGAATCTTGAAAGAATCGGGAGAAGAAATTACATATTCTTCGATATGCCTCTTTGAAACCTCCTCTTAGGGTACTAAGATTGGCCTTTAAAGTAGACCAGAACCTCTAGGATGTTTCTAGGGAAGTGGAGAAGATAATTTGGCAGGGGGTTTCCGAGCTTGAAGGCTCAAATTGGTGTGAGGAGGAGAGGGAGGAGGTGCCCTTTTATAAGGGAGGAGAGGGGCACCTTTCGAATTCTTCAAAAATATTAATTTATAATAAATCTAAACCCACTTAAAAACCTCCACAAATGACTCATATTCTAATATTAGATGATATAGGGTTTTAATATCATCAAACAATCAAATTTACACATGTTTGGATCTTATTTTATACCTTATCATTTTGATTTATCCTTATTTAATCTATTTAAGTTTATTTGTGGTAATAAAATTCTAAATTTTAAATTATAACAAATAATTACTTATTTGTTGTGAATATTCCATAATTGTTTACTTTATAACATTATAGATCATATAAATTTATAATTTATAATTTTTAAATATTTTTGTTATTTTTAATCAATTTTATAATATGTTATTTTTATAAAATAACAATAGTGTCAATTTTGACACTATTCATTTATTTTGAATTTAAATAAAATATATACATAAGATATGTTCAAAATAAAAGATTTAATAGATTTATAAAAGGTCATATGTATCTATAAAATTAGTGGATCACATTAAATGGTTCATATAATATTTATTTTATTATTTTTAAAACCATTTATTTGGTTTATCTCTTAATAAAATAATTACTCCAACATTTTTGTATAATTATTTAATATAATGATTTTTGCATAAGAATTTAATATAAAATCCTATGATTAAGATAAATTTATCACCTTTCACAATTATACTTTTAATCGAATTTATCATCTTAAAATAAAAATATTTAAATTTTTATATTTATTAAATTATGAAGGTGACAACTTTGGTATCTTTTAAAATAAAATAATATAAGTGTCATAATGACTTTTATAAAGATCCAAACGGTTATATATTAGGTCATTGGATGATTAAGGTGTATATATACACTACAAATAAGTGTTGGTCAGGTTTTTGGGCCTTTTAAAGGGTATTATTATTTCAATAAAAACTATATTACTTATTTTCCAATTAATAAATAATTTTTGTATCATTAATGTATCACCATTAATGACCATTATTTAATCCCTAAAAATTATAAATAAATTATCATGATGTAGATACTTTTATTATATTTCTGGAGACTATTCATGTTCGAAGTTTTATGATGTTTGTCACTAAATTATAATTATTATACTTATAAGATTTAAGAGAGTGACATGTTGTCACTTTCTATGGTTTTAATAATAATTAAATTATTTTCATGGTCAAAAGTTCATAAAATGAATCTAATCCGACCATTAGTTGATATGGGTTTACTTTTAGCCATAAAATATAATTTTTGCATGTGTTAGGGTAATTTTATAATATTATATTTACCCTTAATTACCTAATTTACCTTTAACTATGGTAAATAAAATTTACCGTAGTTACTATTCATAATTCCCAAAAATAAAAAGTAGCCTATTAACATAATTTGGACCCACTGATTTCAAATATGGAATCCATTTTTTTCAAATTCAATACACAGATGTTGCAGAAATTAAATTAAAATTAATCTCGTTGTCAAATGAAAACGTGTTTTTTGTTTAAAACATTGCAAAAGATTGAATTGATTTATCCTATGAATTCAATATAAAATCAATGATAATGACATACATTATAATAAATGGTAAAAATATATTTTATTTATACTATAAAACCATTCAACATTATAATTTAACCATATAAATTATTACGTTGAAAAAAGTTGTTTTTCATTAAAATATTGCGTGTTTTTACTATTCATCAAAATATGAAAGTTACCAGAATAATACGAAAAAATTATCCAAAGTAAATTTTTATTTCTTGATTCCAAAGAAGAATTTTATTTTGTCAAATTGATCTTATAAACATGTCAAAAACTAGATTTCAAGTGGGTGCGCCATCAAAAGGCGGCAAAACTGCATTTATTAAAATATACTTATTTTACCCGAAAAATTTATTTTGTTCTTATACCATCTTCTAGAAAATGTGTAAGATGAATAATAATGTTATAAAATTAAAAATTTAGTTAATACTATTCATAACCGCTAGTTCATAATTATAATAATATATCGTTGTTTAGTAAAACCCGGTATTGCATATAACACATGTTATCGAGGAGGGTCACGATTACGTGTAATGCAAGCCAAGTCGGGGCTGCGTGTTGTGAAAGAATCCTTCATTGTTTTTCATAACAGAATACAACCATATTTCATTTATACATTGAATATATATATATATATATATACACTCAATTATGCGTTGAATAACTATTATCAAAATTGTGTGTAACACGATCCAAGAATAGTGTTGCGTATACTCCAAGCTAATACGGTGTTGCGTATAGCGCAACGTAATCTTGGTGTAGCAAACAACACAAGACATTAATGAAATTAAAAGAATATTTTTCATAAAATCTCGGGGTATTACACAAGCCATCCTTGTTCTTTTAAAACATTCAAAACTAACGATCTGCTAGACAACAACCATTCATGGAAATCCTCTTTTTTAGGTACAATGGTATGGCTTACCAGGTTTGGGTTTAGAGGTCCTTCGAGAGCTATCCTTGGTATCCTCTTTTGTTTCATAGAGCGGCGTTTCTCAGATGAGTGTGAAGATGGACGCTTCCTCCTTGGCATTCAGTAAAGGTTCAGGCAAGAGAGAAGAGAAGGTTAAAGATAGAATTCAGGTAAGGAATCGAATGAAACCCTTAAGTTTTATCATTTGGGAATGAAAAATGTCATAAAAACACAAACGTGGGAAATAAAATAGCGGTGAAATAAAAATTACCGTGATACGGGAAAAAATAAAATAATAATAAACATAATTCTCATGGTGAGGCCTTGAGTAGGTATTAAGGTGAGACATAAAACTAGTCATCATGGTGAGATAGTTTATAGTCATCATGGTGATACAGTGAGCATTTAATATATAGTCACGGTGAGACAGTGAGTTGTCAGACCGTGAACATAAAATAGTAACTTAGAAACAGTGAGTATGAAACTGTAAGGTAAAGTACCGTAAAGAATTAAAAATTATGATCAGTAAGATATTCATTTATGATTAATCATACCAAGATCATTTATGATGTAGTCTAATCTTTCAGAATTTAATGGTTTAGTGAATATATCTGCAATTTGATATTCAGTACTAATGAATTCCAAAGTGATATCACCTTTTTGATAGTGATCCCTCAAAAAGTGATGTCTTACATCAATATGTTTTGTCCTAGAATGAGAAAAAAATTTCTTAGAGATATTAATATCACTTGTGTTGTCACAATTTATTGAGACATGTCTGAATTGATATCCATAGTCTAGTAATGTTTGTTTCATCCACAAAATATATGCACAACAACTTCCAGAAGCTATGTATTCAGCTTCTGCAGTTGACAATGCAACAGAATTTTGTTTCTTACTACACCATGATACTAGTGACTTTCCTGAAAGATGACATGTTCTAGAGGTGATTTTTCTATCTAGCTTACATCAATCAAAGTCAGCATCATAATAAAAAACTAGTTCAAATGATTGTCCTTTGGGATAGAACAATCCTAGATTGAGAGTATGCTTGAGGTATTTGAAAATTCTTTTTACAGCATATAAATGTGACTCTTTAGGGTTTTCTTGAAAATGAGCACACATACAAAGACTAGACATATTATCAGGATGACTAGCAGTCAGGTAGAGTATACTTCCAATCATTCCTCTATAAATGGTTTGATCAACCGATTTACCATTTTCATCAAGATCTATCTTACAGGTGGTAGTCGTGGGAGAGTCACTACTTTTTGTGCTATCCAATACAAAACGTTTTAAAAGATCTTTATTATATTTACATTGTGTTAAAATAATTCTATCATCATTTTGAAAGATTTAAAAACCAAGAAAGAATTTAAGATAACCCATTAAACTCATTTCAAATTCATTTTGCATCATTTTAGAAATATCAGTACATAAAGAATTTTTAGGAGATCCATAGATAATATCATCAACATAAATTTGTACTACTAAAAATCTTTTGAAATTATTTATATAAAAAGAGTAGTTTCAGCTATTCATTGTGTAAAACCTTTAGAAATTAGAAAAGTACTTAATATATCATACCAAGCTCTTGGAGCTTTCTTTAAACCATATATAGAATTTGATAGTTTTAAAATATGATTCGGAAAATGAGGGTTTGAAAAACCAGGTGGTTGTTCAAAAAAACATCCTTAGAAATATATCGATTTAAGAATGCACTCTTGACATCCTTTTGATATAGTTTGAAATTTATATGTGCAGCATAAGAAAGTAAAATCCTAATAGATTCTAATCTGGCTATTGGGGAAAAAGTCTCCTCATAGTCAATACCTTCTTCTTGACTATAGCCTTGTGCAACTAGTCTAGCATTATTTCTAACTATGTTTTCGGAGTCATCTACTTTATTTATAAACACCCATTTTGTGCCTATTGTGAAAGTGTCCTTAGGTCTTTGAACAAGATTCCAAACATTATTTCATTCAAACTGATTGAGTTCTTCTTGCATAGCAATTACCCAAAAATCATGATTAATAGCATCATCAATGTTTTTAGGTTCAATCTCTAACAAGAAGGCTTGATGTTCAACCTGATTTCTAAGAGAATCTCTAGTCTGTGTCCCTCTATCACGATTTCCTACAACAACATCTAAAAGATTGTTCTTTAGAATTCTTGTTGATCTAGTAAAGGTAGGACTAGAAATTTCAGGTTCATCAAGAGGTTTGGAATCAACAGAAGCAGGTTCTAGAAAATTTCCAAAACTGGTTGTCTTTATAACAGGTTCATTTGATTCGTCATTAAGGTTCAGAACAGATATGTCTTCTTCAAGATTTTCAAGAGAAATTTTAGGCTCATGTGGATCAGTTTCATCAAACTTGATGTGAACATATTCTTCCACACACTTGGTTCTATTATTGAAAACTCTATAGGCTTTACTAGAAATAGAATAACCTATGAAAATTTCTTCATAACTCTTGGATGCAAACTTGTCAATATTATCTTTGGTAATAAGAATAAAGACTTTACAGCCAAAGACTTTGAAATAGTTAACCTTGGGTTTTCTATGGTTCCACAACTCATAATGGGTCTTCTTAAGAACAGGTCTGATTAAGACTCTATTGATAATATAAAAAGCTGTATTTACAGCTTCAGCCCAAAAATAAACAGGTAGGTCATACTCAGTAAGCATGGTTCTAGAAATTTCTTGCAGGGTTCTATTCCTTCTTTCTACTAAACCATTTTGTTGAGGTGTCCTAGGGGCAGAGAAATGGTGACTATAGCTATTGTGTGAGCAATAGGATTCAAATTCATGATTCTCAAACTCACTACCATGAACACTTCTCAATGTGTTAATCTTAATTCCACTAAGGTTCTCTACAGATTTGTAGTATTTAACAAATTAAGAACAAGCATCACTTTTGTGAGCTAGAAAATATACCCAAGAATATCTAGAAAAGTCATCTACTAAAACATAGACATAGTGCTTCCCATTTAAGCTAGAAACTCTATATTGTCCAAACAAATCCATGTGAACCAACTCGAGAGGTTGAGAAGTTGAGACTTCTTTCTTTGGTTTTAAAGAGATTTTGTGTCACTTTCCCTTTTGACAAGGATTACAAACTTTTTCATTTGGAAACTCAAGTTTGGGTAGGTCTCTAACTAAGTTCTTCTTAGTAAGTTTTCTAGGTGAGTGTATATTGAAGTGTCCTAATCTTCTGTGCCAATGCCAAGACTCTTTATGAAAAGCATTTAAACACGTAATATTTTGCATGGCTAAATAATTTAAATCAACAACATAGACATTTTCATTTCGTAGGGCAGAAAATAATAAATCATTTTTAGAATTATGAACATTGCAAGAATAATTTTAAAATTTAACTTTAAAACAATCATCACATAACTGAGAAATACTTAACAGATTATATTTAAGACCATCAACAAATAAAACTTTAGAAATTAATACTGAGTCAGTGTTACCGATCTGGCCTAAGCCAATGATTTTCCCTTTAGAATTATCACAAAAGGTGACAAAACCTCCATCAATTCTGACTAAGATTTTAAAGAATGAGAAGTCTCCAGACATATGTCTTGAACATCCACTGTCCAAGTACCATGTCATCCTACAGGAGCTCTTTAAGCATGTTTCCTACAAAACAGATTTAGATAGGAAATGATTTTGGTACCCAGATCTTCTTGGGTCTAGACAGGTTAGCAATCAAAGCTTTTGGTACCCAAATTTGTCTTATGGATCTCATAAAATTTGTTGAATCAACAGACATTGAATGATAAACCTTATTAGATCCATAACTATTAATATAACTAGTTGAAGCATATAAATGTCCAGAACTAGAATTAGCAGCATTCTGTCCAGATTTAGGAATAAATCTATTCTTAGTAAACTGTCTATGTCCAGGTTTGTAGCATATTCCAGTAGTGTATTTTGGTGAAACTTTCTTTCCTAGTATTTGAGTTACTGTATCCTTTCCATTTGTGAATTTCCTTAAATCCTTTCTGAGTTGCTCATTAGACATATTCAGTTCAGTGTTCTCCTTTAATAGTTGAGCATTTTTTCCTTTTTCAATAGTAAGTTCAGTTTTACAAGTAGTAGTGAGAGCATGATGTTTCTTTAATGATTTGTATTTATCCATAAGTTCATTTCATGACTCTTCCAGTACATTACACTATTCAAACAATTCCTCAGTAGTCATGTTTTCAAAGTCAGAATTAGATTCTGTACTATCTTTAGAATAATAAGAATTTAAAGTAGGAGTATCTAGGGTTACCTCAGATATGTTTTCCATAAAGCACATGTTTGCCTCATTTCAGGTTTCAGTCTCAGAAGCTTCAGATTCACTGGAGCTATCCTCAGAAGCGCTCCAAGTAGCCTTCATAGCCTTTTTGTACTTACTATCCTTGTAATCATATTTCTTCTTGAATTTGAGCTTTGGGAAGTCTTCTTTAATATGTCCTTTTCTTTTTCACTCATAACAGGAAACTTCATCACTTTTATCTGGATTTTTCCAATCCTTCTTCCAATGTCCCTTATTGTCATACTTTCCTTTGTAATTTGATTTTCTGAAGAATTTCTTCTTCCTATAAAATTTCATAATCCTTCTGGCTATCTGTGCAATTTCAGCATCACTATCAGAGTCTGAGTTTTCACTGGTTGAACTGTCAGTAGGTAGTTGAGCTTTATCTTTTTACTTGCTCTTTGAAGCAGTAGTCTTGAAATCCATTGATTTCCTCTTAGGTTCATTATCTTCATCTTTATTCACATTTAGTTCTTCCTCATACATCATAAGCTTACCAATGAGTTCTTTGACAGGTAGAGGAGTAATGTCACATGACTCTCTGATTGAAACAGATGTGCCTCTCCATCGGTCTGGTAAACATCTCAAGATTCTCATAATTTGTTTCTTTGCTGGAACAACTTTTCCAAGTGAATTCATTGTATTGAATATCTCATTAAACATGAGATACATGTCAGAAATAGGTTCATCAGTTTTTCATTTTAAAATTATCATATTTAATAGTATAAGTATTTAATCTCATTTCTTTAACATTGGTTGTTCCTTCATGAGAAACACCCAAGGTATCCCAAATTTCAAATGCAGTTTTACAAGAAGAAATTTTGTTAAAATCTTCATCTCCTAAAGCACAGTACATTGAATTCATGGATTTACAATTATTATTGTAAGCGGTCTTTATAGGTTCATCCCAAGTGGATCTAGCAGTAGTAGGAAGTTTATATTCTGATTCTATGACAGTACAAATATCAAAACCTATGCATTCTAAAAGTATTTTCATTTAAAGTTTCCACTGAGCATAGTTTGTAACATTTAAGAAATGTGTCATGTTAGTAGCATCACCCTCTAGTCTATTATCCATAACTAGATTTTAGAAAGAAAATTTAAATAGATAAAAAGTTAGAACTAACCGAAATTTAAGATCTTTAAAGATGCAACTAAAATCACAGTTGAAAAAAAGAGTATTTCAAAATTCATTGAACAAAAAACTAATCCACTGATACCAAATGTTGGTCGGAGTGGACACTCAATAGGGGGTGAATTGAGTTCCAATTAAAATTTCTGTTAAAATATTGTCCAGTTAAAATCCCCCGATTTATAAAATAATTTAAACTGTAATGAATTTATACTGATTGTAAATGTTCACTTAGCTTCTCAAAGATTGATTAGATCTTAGTTAGTTTAACCACAAGATCAAACTAACTTTTGAAACTAATCTACTGATTTACAATAAGTGTAAACACATGCTAATTTAACTATCAAAGTATCTTGAAATTAATTTTGTATTTTATTGTAATAGTAGTGAAATAAATATGATATATGTCGTATACATTAAACTTAAATAAAAGAGGCACAAAAGATATAACAAGAGATTCAGTCTCAAGCCATGACTTAGTCCCCTCAAATATATATATAAATTTGATCCACAACCTGGAACGAGGTTAACAACAGTTTTAAAAAACTGTCCAGGCCACACAGGGACCTCTACCACTGCTCATTGTGGGAAAGAAAACAAACAACAGGTCACACAAGGACCTCTTCCATAGTTGACGTGGGTAAACAAAGGTTAAGATAATTTCAGTGAGGATTTTGATATCATTCAGTTCTGTGTAGGAGACAGTGTGTGTAATGATATATAGAGTACACCACAGTACTCGACGGTTAATAAATAAATCATGTAGAGAATATATATGTGAGTTTAGAAAGCTCTAGTGATTATCAATGTATCTCTAGACTCATTGGATTCAGCAGGAATGCTTCTGAGTTAGTCTCTGGTTTTTCTTTTGAAAAACAGAGTATCGTAGTTCAGCTTATCTTCTTCAGAAGTGAGAAGGATGTCTTGATTCGTCATGTGTTCTTCAGCAGTATTGGATTTCATTCATCAGAGTTCCTTTAAGGTCTTGCAATCTCCTTCTTGTTCAGCATAGTGCAATCGAGTGTATGTAAGTTCATCGTGTTTTATATTCACGTTGTTGTAGTTTCGTTTTTTTTGTGTACTGCATCTCAGTCTTTCTTATATTCCACGAGTTCTGGTAGTAGGAATGATTCCATTTTCATAGGTACGAGATACAGTTTCTTTTCATGCCAACAACTAACATTAAATAACATTAATTGAATTAAAAACAACGAATATGATCGTTATCATTATTTAAAATAATATAGTCAAAAGATTAAGAAATGGTGTCACAGTGATCATGGAAACAGTGTCTTCTTCACGGTGTCTAATCATGGTGTCTGGTCACGGTGAGTGGTCACGAGTGGTCATGGTGTCTGATCACGGTGAGTGGTCAGGGTGTCTGATTCACGGTGAGTCCTACACGGTGTCTGGGTCACAGTGATTCCTTCATGGTGTCTCGGTCACGGTGAGTCCTTCACGGGGTCTGGGTCATGGGGAGTCCTTCACGGTGTCTCGGTCACGGTGAGTCCTTTATGGTGTCTCCATACTTAGACAAATATCTGTATTTGGACTAAGACAATGATATGCAGAATATGGGATAAGGTTAATCATTAGAGATAATATATTATTGAATTGTGATCATGTATAAGACTTGTAAAAAGTAATTAAAATCCATAAGATTTGTTATTAGAAAAAATTGATGTGCACTGAAGATCAAGATTAATTAACAGTAATGAGATTTGAGATCATTAAAACATGATTAACAAATGAGGAGTCCAATAATAATGTCTCTTTTATCCTATATATGAGTCAGATCAATGTGAATAGATTTAATACATGTTATCAACCTATTTATAATCCCCTCTAATAAAAAACCCAACTGTCCCCGACTTATTGATTCAATATGGGTGCTGGGCCTTTATTTAAAATTATGTGTGGTTTGATTCCCATCTCTATGAGATGCATAGTGAAATCTACAATTTCATTCTTGGGTCCAGCTACATCATGACATAAAAATCCCTTACACTCCCATGTTTGAGTTATATATACCACATGAGATCTGACATGAGTTCTCATTTATACTAATGAATGCACAATGTCTTATTTTTTCCTTACCTGAGTCCTTTCCGCAAGACATTAAACTACATGGTTAATGTATTTAACACATGACATAAAACCACAGGGATCTAGAACTTCCTTGTCCCTTCATGTTGGGTAATCAATAATCATCACCACAAGATGTTGAAATTCATGATACTCACATGACTATGTCTATCTAGATGTTGAACCCATTCGAGATATAAAGAGAAAAATAGGTCTTAGATCCTAGTCCCAATAATGAGATAAATGAAATTCCCCCTCTCTTACATATATGAAAAGTCTATAAAGGATATTTTATCTTGGGACCTCTCCTTAGGAAAATTATCAAAGAAATAAGAGATTTCCCCTTTATACATATGAGTCAGATCGTTGTATGGGACTCCAATCGCATGGCTAGTATCAGTACAAACACATCCTTTATGCATCATAAAATGCCCCTTTGGCATTTTATACTCCTTATATCGAATACATACAGATCATTATAATATTTCCTCAGCATCTGCAGGCAGAATGTCTAATACATGAGATCTCCATTTCCTGACTATGCAGTACATTCCCCAATTAGCCTTTCATATGTTTCTCATATAATAGGTCTTTCAGCCTAAGGATTCCATTTTATGGCAATGAAACACATTAGATTGTCTAACCTACATAATACATACCGCATAATCAGTTTTTCAAATAGTGGTAACTTTGTTCGATGGAGAATCCACTTCAGTCCCTTAAAGCATCAATGATGGTATGTAGGGACCTGTAATTTAAAGCTTCCATCATTTGAAAAGTTTCCCCATATACATTCTCATGACCTAAAAATCATCAAGATAGTTGATTACATTTTCCCCATTCATATGTTCAATGATTATTGGAGTAAATTTGGTCTATTTGACCAAAAATCATACTTTCGTTGGAAAATATGATGATCCTAGTCATAGGACCTAAAACTATAGGCATCATACATCATGTGTTTTCATTAGAACTTCATTGATATACTATTCCTCCAATTCTTTAGAAATCATGTTTGTTAATACATCTTATGATTTCAGGTAATTATACCCATAAACAAGACTCTGTACATGGTAAGATCTAAATATCCATAAATATTCATCAATTTTTTCAAAAAAATGTCATAATTCTTAAGAGCTTGTTTTCCCAACTATAGAGTATGTGCCCTAGTTATCCTGGTATAAAATATTCAAACATAATGGGCATATTAGCCTAAGGACACCACTATTTTGTTATGCATTACATTCCATAGCTACCCCTACATAATATAACCCCAATACAAGTCTTTCAAATAACTTTAATTTCGTTCTGGGAAGGGAACTCCTCTACTACCATTAGCTCGATTCCATGTAATTATTTTGAATCAGAAATCCCAAAATCAAAGCATAAAGTTATCCCTTTCAATACCTATGTATGGTTTCTCATTTTCAGTAAAATTTCATAAAGTTGGAGAAGTTTGAAATATTTGGTTAGAGCATAAGAACATCAATTAAATCCCCTCTAATGTCCTTGTTTCATGACTTTAAAATGCACAACATAATTCCGTTCATCATGCCTTAAGAATACACAACCCTCTATTATATTTATTATGTGATTCTAAAATACACAAAATAATGTATTTTCCTCATTCCATGAATCTACATATCCCTCTAATGCCCTTTCTCTATTAATTTAAACTATACAACATAATATCATTGTTTCATGACATTAAACTATACAACTTGAGGCCTTCATTTAATTAGTTGAAACTATACAACCCCTTATTGTCCTTACTCAATTATGTGAAACTAAATAGATCCCCTGATTTACATGATGCAATAATAAAAAATTCAATGTATAATGCCCCTACTTAATGTCTTTAAACTATATTGCATGATATAAAAAATCCACTTTCTTAAAAATATAATCTCCTCAATACATTGAATTCATGTACTATTGGATCCTTATTCATGGCCTATGTCATCTCAGATGACCTCTTTATTCTCAGAAATCTTTCCTTGGAAAACCCACCTATAATGGTCTTGATACATCAAAATATTACACCCCTTTTGTCTATTCGGAATGTATTGTCAAAATTTTTGAGATCCATTTTACCATACTATGTAGTATGTGCCCCAATTGGCCTTGCATCAGTTGCTCATGTGATGGGATTTTCAGCCCAAGCATCCCACTATTAACTATGTAGTACATAACCTAGTTATCCTTGCATAAAATATCCCCCATAATAGGTTTTTTTCAATAAGCGGGGACATATTCATTAATAGAAACCTTCTATATTACTATAATTATTTTCTCAGATTTGGGGACAATAAAAATCATGACTCAAGATTCCCCTTGTAAGTATATGATAAATATTGGAACTTTACTAGACATCATTAATTGTTACGGTTATAATCTCAAAATGTATATTCAAATATGTGAGACCTAAAAAATGGTATTATTAGTCTGACATGAATGACTTTAAACTTCTCAAAATATGTAACATAGTCTCACTAGGCTGAAAACACTCAAAGGGAATTCTGGAAAAAATTCATGTCTTAGATCTCTATAACTACACTCTATATTGTTTTGAAAATATTTTGAAACAAAAATTCAAATGGAATAAAACATATTTGGATGATTACTTAAAAAAGTTAAGCCTAAGAAAAATCCATGTCCCACCTACTATGTCTCATCTATATTGAGCATAGGAAAAAGTTTGGATAATGACATAAAAGAATTATATTTGTATGGTTTTTCAAATAACCCTACAAATAGTCAAACTATGCTCACTAGTTCCATTGTATTAGAAAAAAATAAGATCATCCTTCCAAACATGGAAATGTTCCAAACCAACCAAATGATGTTGGAATGCATCAATGTTCCCTACCGTTACCCTAGTAACATATTCTTTTTGTTTCAAGTAAATTAATTTCAAAGGGGGGATTTAGTAAACACCATGAAATGTGTTCTATGAAATTATACACAAAATTGGAGTCACGGACCTCAAATAATTTCCAAATGTTGCATTTAAGCCCAAATACATCATTATGTTGGAAGGTGCAGAATGTATTTCCATGCATTGTGACCAAAAATAGCATCAGCCTAGATCGAAACATTCCTGGAGCGACTATGAATTTCACATGGGGGTCAGTCACATCAGGGAAGGAACATGCCCAAATGGTTGGGACCGCAACCCAATACTATTCCTGAGCTTGGGTGTGGGGGAAAATCCTCTATGATATGGAATAGTTTTTTTTATTTTTCCCAAAAACCCTAGTGTGCAAGATACATGTGTGCGACTGACCAGCGTGCCACCCAATTACATGCCACCTCACATATTCATCCAATCAAATTCAACCAATATATTATATTTTCCTATTAATCGACCCTTTGGGACTTCATTTTTATGGAAACAAGTCCACAAAGGCTGATTGGAACTTTGATATCCCTAGTGCTTTGGTCAAATCCTCTAATACCTCAAACATTGTTTCATACCTCTTAAAGAGATGGAATTAAAAGAGGATAGTGAGACATAGGATCATCACGTGTTAAAAATAAACAACACTTACACGACGAATTCTCCCAACCCCTAAATGATGAATACTTTTTCAATCATCCTTCCTCAAATCGGAACTTACACTATTCACATTTGGGAATACATAGAAAGACAGTTGAAGGATTATGCCAAGTCCCACACAATTCTAATCATTTAGGTAGATCATTACATAAGGTGAAACCAATTAAACTAAGAACACTTATGTGGAGGCCCCGTGCATGGCTCAGACATTTTGAGGTCCTCTTTGGTTCACCTCACCTTTTAGGCTACTTAAGCAGTTAATTAGTCCTCTTTTACATCCATTCATGTCAGGGATTCTTCTATAGTGGATCCATTTCATGAAAGAGATCATGTTGATACCTCCCCAGGAACTCCTTATTTACCAAACCTTTGGTAAAGGAATGTCATCATGTTTCCCATAAGGGTTTATATTTATATATTCATTGGTTTCCCACAGTTGTCTTCCTAGAGGGCACAAATCCATCGTATGTCTGTAGGATTGTATATATGTGGTCACATGGACCCTTACCCTTGGGACATTGTTGTGGAGTTCACATTCATACATTATAGTGATATGACTATATTATGCACTTCTCATATCAGATACCTAGATCATCCGGTCCCTAGTAGGGAGGGAGAGGATCACACGTGCATTTCCCTATGACAGCAAAAAAGTATCCATCCTCTCTAGGGATAATTTTTATAGTAGAAATCATAGTGTAATCCTGATTCCATAGACTTAGAAGGTTTCAGTATTTCTCCTATATATATCCTCACCACCATTCCTTCCTTACATTGGACCCATGTCCAATGTAAATGGAAAATTGGGATGAACCACAACCATGACCTCTTCCGCAATATCCACGACCTCTTCCATGGGCACCCCTACCTCTTCTAATGTATCCCCGACCTCTTTCACCTATGATGGGGGAAAAGTGTGTGGTTTGTAGAATATTCGAAATCTTCTTTTTTCTCAAATTGATCGTGGATCATATAGAATTATATCATTGTGTTGATTACAACACCCACACAATCCAAATGCATTGAACTACAAAAACTCTAATTCCTACAATAACCAGTATATGTTCGGCACCTACCTATGGACCAAGATCAATGGATATCTTCCTGAGAATCATGTCCCAATAAAACACATAACATAAATTCTCTCAAAGGGACATACTACCCATGGAGATGAATGAAATACAAGAACTCGGATTCCCATCATAACTAGGAAATGTTAGAATCCATCCATAGGCACGAGACCCATATCAGCTCATCCATAAAATGATTAATCATACCATATTAATATGTAAATCCTTCATAGAAATAAACCACAAATTAATCCCCCCTAAATATACATGTCTTAAAAATCCTTCATAGACCCTGTTATAAGGGAATCCTTCTTAAGAGTAATCCCCAAATCATTTCTATCGAAGGATATTACTCTCCTACGAGATGTACTGAACTATGTGGGCTTTGATTCTCATCTAAATAATATATACAAGAGACCTCAAGGATGTTGAAACCCAAAAAACCCCAAATCAAACCCTATTCATTCTACTCATACCCTATGTAGTGTGTAATTAAATGTGGAAACTATATTCCTTCCAGGTTCCATAGGTTGGTCCAGCATAATACTAACACCTATCATTCACTAGGAATATTTTTCATATACGTCCTTACTACATTCTGTTAAACAATACAGTTAGTTCCTTATCACATCACCATAAATTGAATTATGTGTCCCAATAAGAAGAACCAAACTATGTTGGTTCTAATTCCATTAAAAAGGAATCATTGGTATCCCATCTACCTAGATGAAAATAAATCCCAGTGTGCCCCACAATGTGGCAATAAAACCAGCATTGTCATTTTGACATCCAAATAATATCTATGTAGTATAAAAGAGGAAATGATTTATGTCATACCTCAGATACATACAAATATCTTTATTAATGAAGAAATTTGGATACATATAGATTATTTTAATTCCATACATGTAGATAATTGATTACTAATTTAAATGTAAACCCTTGTCATAATTTGTAAATTAATAAGAATTATTTAACATATCTCAAATCTATGAGAGATTCTAGAAATATACAACAATTGTCCCTAAAAGAGTGTGATTGGACTGAACTCCCATAACCTCAACAAAAGTGAGTTAATATGTATTGTGGATCTAAATACCTAATGATCATATAGCTTTAGAAATCTAGTCCCTTTGGACATAGAAACATTGGGTGTCTCCCGTTCCATGAACAAACATGTCGAATACTATTTTAAATTAATGATTGTTCTCAAAGTCCCGTTTCTAATGGAAATAATGATCTATTCATATTTTTTATTTATTAATGTCTATATATGTGTAAAATAAATTCTTTCATGGACACCATTATGATATTTCCTTTAGTTATAGATTGAGACATTATTATGATATTGTTTCCGACGTTTTCGTCGGGGCGCGCGCGCATCCGTCCATCCGCGGAGGAGGACGCGCGGCTTTGTTTCCCCACATTCCCGCTTTCCAAAGGCGGGCAGAATTCGCTCATTATTCGGGGACGTCTGCTCCTTGATCGAAACGGGATAATGGGATGTCAGTTCTTCCTTCCATGGATTCCTCCTCAGAACTCGTCACCTAGTCCGGGTCTCCCTCATAGATTTAATATGTAGTTCGTGAAACTCTTCCCAGTGCCATGTTTCCATGGAAGCTGGTTAATTACACTGCTTCTGTCGGGACATTCCAAAGGGTCCGGTCAGGGCAGCAACCTTCAGTCGGGGGAGTAGTCACGTTGAGGCATCAGTAGCATGTATGGATGCTGGGGGCCTGGCATGTCTGTCTATTATCCCTAGTCACAGGGCTTCTCGTGGGCATGGAAGCCCGAGGCATACCACATCGAGCGCGGGGAATTATATGTCATAGACACATATCTGAGGTTTTCCTCAGCTTCCCATGTTTAACACAGGGTACTCCGCGAGTTTAACGTCCAGCGGAGACAGATCAGCCCAACCAGATAATTAGCTAGGATAGATCGGATTGAGGGGTTTTCCTTGAAGGGATGCCGATACCGGGGCCAGCCCATGGGCGGCTTTGAAGAAGAGCATATCAACATGGTCTCACCGAGATATGACGGTCCGGGCGATAATCAGGACGGATGATAGGTGGATGAATGGAGTGGAGGGGGAATGAAATGGGACCATCGCAGGGGGAGACAGTGAAGTTGGGCTTCAGCCTTGAAGAGGCTTCCTACGTATCCCAGTGGCAGGGAATCAAAGTCCGCGTAGTTCGGGATGATGCCGGTGAACCAACGTGAAGGTGGACCTCGGCCCGATGGATGTCGTCAGCGAACCAATGTGAAGGTGGACCTTGGTCCAATGGCCATCGTCAGCGTACCAACGTGAGGGTGGACCTTGGTCCGATGGATGGTGGGCTTGAACCTGTGGAAGGCTTCCTACGTACCATGCCTTGACAGGGATCAAAGACCTCGTAGTTCAAAGGGTTTCATTAGTGAACCGACGTGAAAGTAGACTCGTGGGTCCACTAGTGGTGGGATTGAACCTTGGGAAGGTTTCCTACGTACCATGCCTTGACATGGATCAAAGTCCTTGTAGTTCAAAGTTGATGGAATACAGTTTCACATCATGCGGGACGATAGTGAACCCTGACGTGAATAAACGACGGGTGGTGGGTGTCGGCGAACCGACGCAAAAGATGTCAGAACGACCAGATGGTGGGTTTAAACCTCGTAGAGGCTTCCTACGTACCATGCCTTGACATGGATCAAAGTCCTCGTAGTTCTGGTTTGTCACAACGACTTGCCGTCGGACTGGAATTGATGTTTAACGTCGTGCTGGACGTAGGTAGAACATGACGTGAATTGGATGATGGGTGGGCTTGAACCTCATGGAGGCTTCCTATGTACCATGCCTTGATATGGATCAAAGACCTCATAGTTCATATGGGGATTTGTCGGCGAACCAACATAAAGGTGGACCTTGGTCTAATGAGTGGTGGGATTGAACCTTTGGAAGGCTTCCTACGTACCACGCCTTGACACGGATCAAGGACCTCATTGTTCAGGTGGGAATGGGTCTGAAGTTTAATGTCATGCAGGACAAGATGGAGGGGCATACAGTTTAGAGTCATGCTGGATGAGGGAGAAACTCGACGTGAATGAGCGACCAAGCAAAGTGGCTTGAACCTCATGGAGGCTTCCTATGTACCATGCCTTGGCATGGATTGAAGTCCTCGTAGTTCAGGTGGATGGGTCGCAACGGCTTACCACTGGACCAGAATGCAGTTTAACGTCGTGCTGGACGGGAATGGGACCTAACGTGAATTGATGACGGGTGGGCTTGAACCTCAGGGAGGCTTCCTACGTACCATGCCTTGGCATGGATCAAAGTCCTCGTAGTTCGCTAGGGGTGGGTGTCAGGGTCGGTGCTCACTCTAACACCACGTGAGTCATGCTCGATGTGAGAAACAAGAGGTTGCAAAGACCTGACGATCACGTCGCGAAGGATGTGTCCGTGAGAAGCGAAGAGGGGCCTACGCATTAGGCGGCCCATTGTGCTGGGACTTACTCCAGGATGGAGGCCCAGAGTGCAAGAAAGCGCAGGAAAAATGGACCTTGGTCCAACGATGGGAGCTGCCTCATTCTCTATCACGCCCTCCACTAACCTTGATAGTGGGGAAGTACGGAGATGCAGAGGTGCAGCCATCCATTGGGGAACTAGGGTCGCCCTTCTCCCATGAACATACCCCACTCCAATAGTGAGGATATCATCCCTTGTGGATTGGTGATTCCATTTCCGTGGAGACGAGTGGTGTAAAGAATGTTCGTGCTGGGGGGACCCTTCGTGAGAGGCACGAGGTCGGGTCACAGTTTAACGTCATGTGTCGAGGACGCGGTGCTTGGCAGTTTAACGTCCTGCAGCTCGGATGAGGTGGGTTCACTCCACACCGCTAGGACTTACATAACTGGTACCCTCTGGTCCTTGGGGAAGGGAAGGTACATGTAAGGCTATGGTCATGGGGGGTTTTGGAACGAACCAACAAAGGGTCCACGTTAGCGTGGCTATGCGAAGAAGAAATAGCCGTTAGCGTGCCTATGCGAAGAAGCATTAGGCAAAGCAACGCTACGGGTG
This sequence comes from Viscum album, assembly GCA_963277665.1. Classification (NCBI taxonomy): domain Eukaryota; kingdom Viridiplantae; phylum Streptophyta; class Magnoliopsida; order Santalales; family Viscaceae; genus Viscum; species Viscum album. Next base: position 51,652,482 of record OY728140.1, on the reverse strand, counting down.
GTATTGTCCATGGGACTTTGAAATCACATCGTGCAAGCCTAGAGGGTCGTACGGGAAGAGAAATCGCTAAGCAAAGGAGTGTTCTTCGCGAAGTGGAGTGCCTTAGCCTTAGCATGGGGTGTAGGTGTGAGTGGAAGGTTCTTCGCGAAGCAGAACAGTGTTCGCAGAGCAATGCCTTGTGAAGAAGGGGCGCCTCGCGAAGCAGGGTCCTGCGGAGCAGTGTGCTTTGCGATTTGTAGCGATCCTGCCTTAGCATAGGGATCACTAGTATGGGTTGGGTGTTTCACGAAGGGGAAGTGCTCCGCGGCTACCCGGGTTCCCTTGGGAATCCCCTTCCTTCGCGAATTCCCTTGAGCTTCGCGAAGGGCATCCCTCTCGGAAGAGGGGCTCAAAATGAGACAGAGCAGAGGCGTCTCGCGAAGTAGAAATACCTCACAGAGCTCATGATTCCCGGGGCAAAGAGTGCTTCGCGATTCAGGAGAGGAGAAGCCTAAAGGTAGGATTCTCCGTCTTCGGGACTCAGGGGGAGTCCAGTATTTATAGGGAAGGGGCGCTGCGAAGCAGAACTCGCGCGCCGCCTCCGGTGCTTCGCGGCGCGCTCGCGAACGTCAACGTCGTCCGTGGAGAATGACCACCTCGGGAGCATCGCGGTGGGCTCGCGAATTTCAAATGCGTTCGCGGAGCATTATCGCCTCTAGAGCTTCGCGGCGGCTCGTCAACGTCAAATGTGTTCGCGGAGCATTACCGCCTCTGGAGCTTCGCGGCGGCTCACGAACGTCAAATGCGTTTGCGGAGCGTTACCGCCTCTGGAGCTTCGCGGCGGCTCGTGAATGTCAAATGCGTTCGCGGATCATTACCGCCTCCGGAGCTTCGCGGCGGCTCGCGAACGTCAAATGTGTTCATGGAACATTACCGCCTACGGAGCTTCGCGAGGCCGCCATGGTCGGGGCGCTTTGCGGCTGGGCTTCGCGGGGGTGCTTAGCGAGGCAGCGCGCCAACCATTTTCCTGTTCCTTCTTTCGGGTCATATTTTGGCACCAACAAATGCCCCCCCTCAGACTTGGAGCCGTGGAGGGTGAAGGGTCGAAGTCTCAGGGAAAATCGCCAAAATTGTATGTGGTTCGCGATGCTGCTACGCGAAGGGGCCCCACGGTGCTCACCGGGGCCATAGATCCGGGCGCGCCGCGATGCTCCGCGCGGGTGAGGTGTGCCGCGATGCTCCGGGTCGCCGCTTATAAATAAGAGGTTCGAACTCTTTTGTCTTCATGTGCCTTCCTTGTATTTTTGTGCTATCGACTTCGCGAAGCTCCATGTACTCCGCGACAGCCCTCCGTAAATCGAGTTTCGCGGCGAACCGCGGGTCTCCGACTCCGCGTCCGCGCCAAGAGAACCTCGCCCTATCGGCCTTGGCCAGACATCCCGGCTTGGTCTCGTGACCAATATTCGTGATCTGTCATCGCGATTCAGCTCCGCAATCGAGCTTCGCAATCCAGCTAAAAAAAAATTATTTTCTGAGGGCCAGAGTTAAAATGGCCCATCAAGAGGCTGCATTGGGGGTGCTTGCAGATGTTGCTCTTCGAGATGAGATGGCCAACCATCCAGGCCTTGGGGAGATGGTCTGAAGCCACTCGGACCACACTTCTTTGACAGATCTGCTATCAGAGGGTAAGAAATATTATCCACAGTGCAAGAAACTGCCGTTGTACGGCTTCGGGTTGAGGGATGACGTCTTCATCCCGGAGGAGAGTAGGGATGAACCAGCTTGCTGGTTCAGAAGCACACCATGCCAACACCAATGGTTCAGGGCGACTAATGGTCATGCGTGGGAGGACTTCACACCCTTCACCGCTGATTGTCTCTACAACCATGTGAATGATATTGATGGGAGGCCACTGAAACCGGAGACGTCCCCTCCCCTCTACCGCACCATGTTGAAGGCGGCTTTGCAAGATTCGAAGAAGGGATGGTCTGAGGAGTGGGACCTATGCCAGGGCGGCAACATTACTGATGACTGGGCCTACTGAGTAGGCGCCTCATGTGAGGAGTTTGGGTCCGAGCTGAGGAGAGTGGTGTTGTATGAGGTGGCATGGGCCTCCCAATTCCACATTTACCAAGCAAAGCAACTGATGCCGGAGCTGCTGAGCAGATGGTCGTCTAGGACCAACACTTTTCACCTGCATCACGGGGAGGTGGGAATCAGCATGTGGGATGTCCACTAGATTTCTGGGGTCCTGATCTTGGGGGCCATGTATGACGAGCTCCTCCCCGTCATCAGCACGTGGGAGGATATAAAGCAAATGCCGTGACTGGCGTCGGCGCTGATGGCACTTGTCCCTGGAGAGGACAAGGAGGCAGTGAGGGATGTCCACTTTAAGAGGTGGTTCAAATGCTTCCTGAATTTCCCAGATAATCGAGAGTTCCCTCCGAGGCCTCGAAGTTGTCCAAGGGTGGCCCAACGGGGCAAGGGGCACTCATATTGGCGGGTCTTGGAGGACATCCAATGGAAGACTTGGGGTTTCAGTGTCAGCACTGAACAACAGCCGATATTTAGGCTGCTGGCATTCATCGTGGCTCTCATCTGTGGTTGGATCCTACCAGTGAGAGATACAAGCATGGGGGTATGACCCAGCTCATTTATCATGGCGTTGATGTTGGCCATATGGCAGCAGATCAACCTGGGGATTCCGATGCTCACCAAACTGTACAGAATACTGTGGCATATTAGCGGGGGCAAGAAACCACCAAGGATATGAGGTCCCTTCCACCTCCTGTATGGGTCGATCGCAGCGCATATCAGTGGAATTTACGAGTATCCAAACCCCATTTCTCCACCGGGATTGAACTTCTGCCCCTCCAACCTGAATGCGGTCGGGAGCTTCCCGTTCAAACTATCCGTTCTAATAGTGCTGAATCGGGTGTGGAGGGTGGACAAGTTCAACTTCCACCCCTTTTCATTGCCGACAGGGATGCTTACTGATGACGGACGGGGAACAGAAGAACATCAGGCTTACCTCTTGGCCTTCCGAGGTGGAGTTTTGGTGGCATGAATAGATCGTGAGCCGCTCTGTGAACCGTACACCCCGCATCGGATTGCGAGGCTGTTCTGGTGCCTCTAGCAGGTGACCCCGCAGGTCTACTGGGAGATGCGTCACGAGGAGCACCCGTGTGTGATGAGGCAGCTGTGTCTCATGTTCACACGGGGAGGTGGAAAGATGTGGATCGCATTGCCTCCATCCACCGCTGCTTTCGGATTGGTGAAGGAATATGCCATCAGTTTAGAGGTTGCTTACCCAGGGGAGATGCTGAAGCAACCAACTATCCGGTCGGTGATGGTGGGCCTCATCTATCTCGAGGTCAGGGTCGGAGGGCAGCTAGGGCCGCTCGCGGTAGTGGGGCTGCCATGGCGTCGAGACCGACACCGGCCGAGGGTATGGCAGCAGCAGTGGATCCGGTGATTCCAGAAGAGCAAGGTCATCTGGAGGGGCGGCCACCAAGGGGATTTCGTAGGATATCCACTCAGGCTCCGGGGAAGCGCCTGCGTCATATCAACATGGCAGAGGATTCCATCTTCCCGGAAGCATGGGACATTTCGGATGTCAACCGGCAATTTCTCATCCCACCCGAGATATGGGACCACCTGAATCGCCTCGGGATGGAATTACCGGGTATAGGCCCAGTTCAGGCTGGATTCATGGCATCTCCGGCGGAGGCAGAACAATACCTGGAAGAGCTGGAGGATTACGTCTACTCCAGTGGTGTCCCTCGCCCAATGACAGACCGGGTGAGGGTACTGTTGAATCAGATGGTCCCACCACAGTTATCGGCTGCCGATATGAGGGAGCGCTTCTCCTTGCTGGAAGAATCAGAGGACTCCTCTAGGGAGGATGAGGCTGGAGGAGGGAGGCCGTTGGAGGAGGGCGAGGTCAGAGACCGAGGCTCAGAATCCGACGATTTCGCGGAGGCTCTCGAGGTAGCATTCCAAACTTCATTCCTTATGATCTGTTCTTGGGTCTCAATGGACTTCTCACCAATGTTTGAGCCATGAAGGGGGAACTTGTTCGCATGCCTCATTCTCGATCCTTGGTGGGTGATGATGCAGGACCGTCAAAACCCGCGCCCATGGCTGCGTCCATTTCCGCGTCTGGTGGGACCAGGGCGCCCGAGGTGGCTCCTTCGGAATCTTCAGACCTTCCAACAGTATACGGAGGGCCTCGTCCTGGGGTCCCATCAGCACCAGCTCAAGAGTCGTTCCAGGAGGTCGATATCCCTAAGTCTCCTCTACCGGTCTCCTCGTTGTCACATGTAGGCCATGCCAACTAAAATTTATGTCCATCTCTATCGTACAGTTCTTCGACTGGCGTGGGCTGCTGCGGAAAGACTGGTCGGGATGTCTGGTGGCGCCCCTCCTAGGGGCATTCCGGTGGTGGTGGCGATAGTCCCCCCATCTCCTCAGGCTGCGGTGCACACCATCACTGGAGGGACCATCAGCAAGGCCGTACTCGAAGTCATAGAGGTGGACTCCGAGGAAGAGGATCAACCGGTCGGTCCCTGTCCTGTCGCGCCTGCTTCGGTGTCAGGTGTCTTACTGGATTCAACACCAGATGTAGATCCAGCCGAGTATTTCTTGAGGGTGTATCCCGCGTACGAGCCTGCCAATCGCGTGGACTGGGAAGAAACGACCTCCGACGAGGAAGACATCAGCATAGTCCGACACCGATCGTGGAAGCTGATCACGCGCTTTATCAAGGACACCCCCGAAGCGCAGTGGCTGGCTGAAATGGATAGTCTATGCTCGCGGTTGCGTGAACTGTGTGCTGGGGGAGTGGATGCCCAACGTCCTCACGCAATCATCCGAGATCTTATGGCTGAGAAGATTCAGGAGCATGATCGTGGGTTCAGCGTGGGCTGGTAGCGGAGGAAGGCGGCCACCATCAAGAAGCTCCAGGAGGCTGAAGGCGAGGTCTAACAGATGCAGACCCGGGCTGATGAGCATTCAACCTCTCTTGATGCACAATCTGAGCTGGTCTCATGGTTGAAGGCCCAGCTGGCAGAGGCAGAAGAGCAGATGAGGCAGACCTCTGGAAAGATGGCTGCCGTTCAAGCTGACGTAGAGAGGGCCAAACCCAGGACTGACGAACTGCGCCCTGCCGCTGCTGAGGAGGAGCAGGAGCTGATTCAACGACAGTAAGCCTTGGATGCCGCAAGTCAATGGGTGGCGGAGCTGCAACGCTATTTTTACGGAGACAACCCGTCCATGGGGGGAGTCAACCCCCGGGTATTGTAACAAACCCAAAACCCTTTTATTGGTACTTTCGTGCTTCAATTTTTTCCTTTCTTTGTTTTGAATTCTGTAGGGTGAAAGATTTCCACTATTTGAATTTCCTTGTTACATCCCTACAATATTTTCAGGACGTTCGTTGAAAATTCCCCAAGCCCACGTGGGTCGAGCCCGATGTGAGAAACAGTAGATATTTTCCCTCTTGTCCCACCTAACATGGGAGTGGGGATCATGCTCCGGGCATCCGGGATTCTGATTACCAGTCCGGATTTCTGAAAGACGGGAGAGGCTTGATCAGAGAAGGAACTTTCAGGATAGCTGAATTACCGTTTCTTCAGCGTGCTCTTATGCACGAACGGGGCAATTCTAGGGGCGATGAAATCGGTCCAAATAGATGAGAGTGGGAAGTGTGAATCACGACACCCAAAATCCGGAACACTGTGGGGATGGCGTGACAATAATGGACAACCGCTAACCTTAGAGGAGAAGCGGTACCCTTACTGCATTAGCCTGTAATGGGTACAACAAATGAGGGTTGACCGTTGAACATGTTCGAAACACGGGACCATGTCACAGATGTTGTTGATCAATCCGTCGGGACGTTGGCCCAGGACAGTTGGAGGACCATAGGTCACACATCCATACTGTTAGGGGGTCCTTCCAGACATGACCCGTCTTCCGGAACGTTGGCCCAGGACTGTAGGTGAGCTAATGCGGCATGAGACCAGGCCGTTAGGGGGGTTCCTTCAGACATGAAAGGGGACGAGGGTCCGAATATGGGGTACACAAAGCATGGAATATGGAGAGATGGTTTGTCCAAACAGAATCAAACACTTTGGTAGTTACACCACCATGGTGGGAGCACACTAGATGGGCGCATCGGTCTGATCAGGAATCATTCCGTTTTTGGGACAGGGCCTCTCTGGCGAGGGGATCTGTTACTTCCCAGCGGGATATTGGGGAATCCTAAACTTGTTCAGGGTAGAACAACAATTTAGTGTCATGCGTTGAGGACACACAGACTCCTGTAGTTTAACGTCATACGATAAGACGTGAAAAAGGATTGGGCTGGGCCCGAAGTAGAGTGGTCGGGCGTTCCTATGTACTGCATGAGAATGGGAATCAAGCCATACGTAGTTCTGGAAGCGCAATTTAACGTCATGTGGGACGATGAGAAGCCTGGCCGCGTTGGTACACATCACACCAAAACTACTAATCCCACGTGAGTCATGCTCGGTGTGGGAAACAAGCAGTAGTGGTGGGAATTTCCCGACACAAAAAGGGGCAGGTTAGGGAAAAGGGATGTTCGGTGAATACCAGCCCAATGACACTAACACGATCATTTAGCGCACCTAGTTGCACGAAGAGAAAGATCCGAGTATGATGGAATTACACTTGAACATGAGGAAGTGGAAATGTGTGAATCATAGCGCTCGCGATTTAGATCACAATGATGGCGGCGTGACGATGGAGGATAACTGCTGACCATGTTCGCAACACAGCATCCTGTCACGTTAGCCTAGAATGGGGGCAGACAAATGAGGGTTGGTTGTTCACTATGATCGAATCCCGGGACCATGTCACAAATGTTGTCTAATATCCGTAGGGACGTTGGCCCGAAACGATTGGAGGGCCCTTAGGTCCAGCATTCATGGAGAGCCCTTAAGCCTAGTATCCATGTCGTCTGAGGGTCCTTTGGATGTGGAAGAGGATGAGAATCCAAATAGCGAGCTCACGAAGCTTGGTCATGGGATGAGGGGAATGTCCCCATGAAAATCCCACACTTCGGACTCTTTTTTGAAACACATCAGAATACGACAATGAGACGTATTAGATAGAGGGAGTAGATTCCTTTCCCATGGGGATATCTTAGTTTAAGGTCGTAGAATTCAGACCATGGATGGGTAAGGGTAAAAGGGGATACATGGCAAGGTGGTTACAAAACCCGACGTGAATGAGGACGTAGTCCTACTTACCATGCATTCTCTGGGGAAATGCTCGAGTCAAAGGACCGAACACAATGGTTAGGCTGGGCCCGTGGGGAATTGCACGAGCGCTCCTACGTATCTCATAAGAATGAGAATCAAGCCGTACATAGTTCTGGACGGTGCCTTTTAATGTCGTGCTGGAAAAAGAATAGGAGGGCTAACCCTCGGAGCGGGGGTGCACGTGGTGCAACCATTGCAAACCCGACGTGAATGAGGACGTAATCTCGCACCACGCTACGTGGTCCCATAGTCGGGGTCCTGAAGGCAGGACCAGAGAGCTGAATTTGATGAACTCAAGCTGGGCCTAGAGACAAGGGGTCTGTCCATTCTTACGTATCCTATCAAGATTGGAATCAAGCTGAACGTAGTTCCAAATGGATATCTTAGTTTATGGTCTTAGAGCTCGGACAATGGATGGTTACAACTTCCCGAGTAAGCACAGATGTCAACCCGATCCCTAAGCCCACGTGAGCTAAACTCGGTGTGGGAAACAAGGGCGGTATCCTCATCGCAATATTTGGGGCAAGTCAAACGGGAGTTGGTAGAGAGCTCCGAAGGACAACTTCGACACGGCTTGTTTCCCCAACACGCAGACGTGCACGGAGGGAAAGTACCAAGGGTTCCGAGACTCTACATGGACACAGTGAAGTGATGAAGGGTGTGAATTGTACACCCGACATTTTGGGCTTAATGGGTTGGCATGGCGATAGAGGAACACTGTTAACCATGGTGGAAACGCAGCACCCATATCGCATTAGCCTGAGCTGGGAACAACAAACGAGCATCGACCGCTGACCATATTCACAACGTGGGATTTTATCGATTTGTTGTCCAAAACCCTCAGGGGTGTTGGCCCGTAACAGTAGGAGAGCCCTTGGGCGTAGTATCCAGGCCGTTCTTGGGGGTCCCTCCGGGTGTGAAAGATGATGGAAGCCCTGATGCAGGGATACCCAAAGCCTGGAAAGCGGGTGCGGACGTGTCCGAGTAAAGCTTGGCATTCCAGGTAATAAACCAGAGTACTCTTAGGCACATTGGTGAACCGCCGAAAAGGGATCGACGAGACAGCTCAATAGGGATAAGTACATGGCATGGTCATTACGAGACCGACGCGAATGAGGACATAATCCCACACCACACCATATAATCCCTTCGTGGAGGAAGGGTAGGCCAAGGGGCCAAAATGGGATGAAGATTCCCGAGGGATGGGGCTGGGCCTGAATCCTAGACATTCAGGTGGTCCTACGTATCCCATTAGGATGGGAATCAAGACACACATAGTTCTCCGAATGTATTTTAATGTCACCTGGGACGAGGATGGGAGTAATATACCCCTAAACAAGGGAGGTGTACGGTATGGCGAAGAATCTGACGTGACTGAAGACATAGTCCTACATCACACCATACGATCCTATAAGATAGGACCTGGGCCGTGGCTTGGAAAGGCCAAGGGGCCTGATGGTTAGGCATCAGTCATGAAGGCCGGACTGGTTTGCAGTTTAACGTCTTACATAAGGACGAGGGTCGGGGACCCGAGGAGGCCAAGGGGCCTGAGGCTGGGCCTCGTAAAGGGAGGTCGTACGGTATGGCTAAGAAGCCGACGTGACTGAGGACGTAGTCCTACATCACACCATATGATCCTATAAGATAGGACCTGGGCCGTGGCCCGGAAAGGCCAAGGGGCCTGATGGTTAGTCATCAGTCAGGAATGCCTGACAGGTTTGCAGTTTAACGTCTTACATGAGGACGAGGGTCAGGGACCTGAGGAGGCCAAGGGGCCAGAGGCTGGGCCTCGTAAAGGGAGGGCGTACGACATGGTACATGATCCCAACATGAATGAGGACGTAGTCCTACACCACACCGTACACCCCGGGTAAGAGATTGGTCAGAGAGGCCCGAGAAGGCTGAGGGGCCTGAGGCTGAGCCTCGATCAGGAAGGCCTGACAGGTCTGCAGTTTAACGTCTTACATGAGGACGAGGGTCGGGGACCCGAGGAGTCCAAGGGGTCTGAGGCTGGGCCTCGTAAAGGGAGGGCGTACGGCATGGTACATGATCCCGACGTGAATGAGGACGTAGTCCTACACCACACCGTACACCCTGGGTAAGAGGGGACCTGGGTTGTGGCCCAGAATGGCCAAGGGGCCTAAGGTCGGACATCAGTCAGGAAGGCCTGACTGGTTTGCAGTTTAACGTCTTACATGAGGATGAGGGTCGGGGACCCGAGGAGGCCAATGGGCCTAAGGCTGGGCCTCGTAAAGGGAGGGCGTACGACATGGTACATGATCCCGACGTGAATGAGGACGTAGTCCTACACCACACCGTACACCCCTATGGGGAATCGGGGCCGTGGGCCCGATCGCTAGCACCACCCAGGGGGAAGTTTGTCACCTCAGGATGGGGCAGAATGAATCACTGCACTCGATGTCTGAGACATCTCGAGGTGGAACTGAAGATCCAGGACACTGTTGTCCATGTTCGAAACACAGCATTCCTATGATGACCCGATATGGGAGCAACAAATGAGTGTAAACCGCTGACCAAATTCGCAACGCGGGACTTGTATCGGCTTGTTGCTTGAAAACCCGCGGGGGCATTGGCCCGTATCGGTAGGAGAGCCCTTGGGTGTAGTATCCAATCCGTTCTTGGGGATCCCTCTTGGTGTGCAAAAATGATGGAATCCCAGTCAAAGAGTGGGTGAAGCATAGCTGTATCCATCCATGAAAGAGGCAAACATCTCCAGGGGGATGTGCAGCCGGGTCAAGGCTTGCTCGATGTGAGTTGGGGAACAAGTGTGTACCCTGCCATGTCTTGACCCGAGAGGCAGATTTTGGCTTTTGGGCTGGGCCAAAAGGCGAAATGCCGGAGCATTCTTACGTATCTCATGAGGATGAGAATCAAGCCATACGTAGTTCTTAAAGGCCATGGAGTTTAGCGTCGTGCGGTGAGGACGTGGGAGGATAGAAGAATGGGAGTTAGCACATGGTGTGACAATTACAATCCTTGTGTGATCGGGGTTGTATGAGCGGGGCCAAGGAATCCTACTCCCTGCTACACAAATATCCTCCATGGAAACTATTCCCCGAGGGAATAGCCGAAGAGAAAAGCTCGGGGCTGGGCTCAAGACGAGGCATCCGAGCATTCCTACGTATCCCATGAAGATGGGAATCAAGCCACACGTAGTTGTAGAAATGCAGTTTAACATCATGCAGGACGATGAGAAGCACCTCATTTGTGGATATGTACGGTACGACAAGTAATCCGACGTGAATGAGGATGTAGTCCTACACTATACCGTACAATCCCGCAAGAGGGTAGATCGGGGAAAACCAGGGGCCTGAGGCCGGACCACGGTCAGGGAGACCTGACCAACTTGTGGTTTAACGTCTCATGGTGAAGACGGGGGGCTAGGGGCCCAAGGAGGCCAAGGGGCCTCAGGCTGAGCCTCAGTCAGGAAGGCATGACTGGCTTGCAGTTTAACGTCTTACAGTAAGAACGGGGGGTCGTGGCCCGAGGAGGCCAAGGGGCCTGAGGCTGAGCCTCGGTCAGGAAGGCCTGACTGGTTTGCAGTTTAACGTCTTGCAGTAAGGACGGGGGCCAGGGGCCCGAGGAGGCCAAGGGGCCTGAGGCTGAGCCTCGGTCAGGAAGGCCTGACTGGCTTGCAGTTTAACGTCTTGCAGGACGAAGATGCAGTTTATAATCGGGCAGGACTTTACAGTTTAGGGTCATGTTGGACCATAATGTGCCGTTTAAGGTCATGCGGGACCGTTTCACAGTTTATTTTCTTGCAGGACGACGATGCAGTTTAAGGTCGTGCGGGACCATTTTGCAGTTTAGGGTCGTACAGGTCCCTTTTTGCCCTAGGCAAAGTATCGTTTGATGAATTTGGAATTGGTGGGAGGGGTTTTACTCTCTCCATCTGTGGTCACCAAGGAGTATGCTCCATTGGGGTAAACCTTATGGATGATATAAGGCCCTTCCCATTTGGGTTCTAATTTGGGAGGTTTCCTACTGGGAATCATTGGCGCTTGAAGGGCCAGTACCAGGTCGCCCTGTAGAAAAGAACGGAGACGAACCTTCTTGTTGAAGGCCCTCGCTATCTTATCCTTATGCCTTTCCAGATTGTGCAGGGCACGAAGCCGGTTCTCGTCCAGTGCTTCCAATTCAGCTAGATGGATCTCGGCTATCTCATCTGATGTCTGGTGGTCATAAACTGCAGTGCGTAACGACGGCAGCTGGATCTCAATGGGTAGGACGTCCTCAACTCCATACACCAGGGAATATGGGGTCACCTGGGTAGAGTTGTGAGACGTCGTCCGGTAAGCCCATAGGGCGTTGGGGAGCTTTTCCGGCCAACTTTTCTTGTTCTGACCAACCATCTTCTTATGAATGTTATATAGAGTCTTGTTGAACGCCTCGATCTGTCCATTCTCCTACGCGTGGTAGCGGGAGGTATGGTTCGACCGTATGTCGTACTTGGCGTACAATTTCTTTAGTTCAGCCGCTCGGAAGTTGGTGTCGTTATCGGTGAGGACGGCGTGAGGTACCCCAAACCAGTGGATAATGTTGGAGCTCACAAAGTCAACGATGGAATGGGCCTTGACCTCTTTGAGCGGAACTGCCTCTGCCCACTTGGAGAAGAAACTTGTAGTAGTCAGGATGAACCTACACTGGTGGGCTGTTGCCGGTGGATACGGTCCCACTACATCAAGTCCCCATACCTCAAATGGCCAAGAGTACTTGGTGGGGTGGAGGGGCTCCAGCGGCCGATGTAGGAAGTTGGCATGAACTTGGCATGCGTGACACCTCTTGGCATACCCAATACAATCGTGGATCATAGAGGGCCAAAAGTACCCTAACCTTTGGATTTGATGGGACAGATTCGGCCCAGATTGATGGGCGCCACAGGAACCGGTGTGAACCTCTTGCATAACTTGAGGTATCTCTACTCCTTGGATGAAACAGAGGAGGAAACCATCGAAACTCCGCTTATAAAGGATCTGTTCAAGACTAGGGCCGCTCTGGAGGCAAAATTGCAGCGCGCGACATCGGATTCGATCACGCTCGGCCCGGTCGTCCAGGAGACGACCATTTAGGAGGTACTCAACAAAAGGTGCCCTCCAGTCGGGAGTGGTTTCAATCACTCCGTCTGACGAACCCGGGACCCCTGACGTGGAGGGTCCGGCAGTGAGATGACTTACTCGTAGGCCCCCATTGTCCTCTTGGGTGATGGGGGCAATGACTCTCCGGTGTGCAACATGTATGATCAAATCATCTTGCTCGGGATCTGCGAGCGATGCGACCAAGCCGGCCAGGGCGTCTGCTTGGTCGTTCTGCGACCGTGGGACATGGGTAACCTCTGGTTGAGAAGAGAACTAGGCCATTAGGCGGAGGGTGTACTCCAGCAATGGTGTGAGCTCCGGCTTCCTGAAGACGTAGTCACCATTAACCTGTTTGATTACCATCTTGGAATCTCCATTCACATGTAGATGGGGCACATGGTTCTCAATGGACAACACGAGGACTGTGATGAGAGCTTGGTACTCTGCCGCGTTGTTCGTACAGCCTTCTGACAACAGGAACGAGTATGGCAGGATGGCTTGTGCCGGGGTAATGAAGACAATACCCAGGCCCACTCTGTTAAGCTTGGGATCGTTGAGCCTTCTACCGATGGGGCTCCGGGAGGCGCCATCGAAATGCATTTTCCAATACGGGAAAGCATGATCGACTGAGAGGATCGACTCATCAGGGAAATCCAGGTCCAGGGATTGATCCGCGGAGGTTGGATGGGCAGCTAAAAAGTCTACAAATTCCTGTCCCTTAATGGCCTTCTATGGTAAAAACTTGATATCAAACTGCTAGAGAATCACTGCCCACCGTGCTAGTCGGCCAGTCATCATGGGGAGGTTCAGGATGTACTTCAGTGGGTCTACCCGGGAGACCAATTGCACCTCGTGGTGCTGCAGGTAATGTCGCAACTTCTGCATGGCGAATACGAGCGCAAGGAAGATCTATTCGATAGGGGAGTATCTGACCTCTGTATCGAGAAGCATGCGGCTGAGATAGTAGAGACTGTTCTCAGTACCCTCGTTATTCTTCTGGGTGAGAAACGAACCGAGGTATTTCTCTAGGGTGATCACAAAAAGGACCAGCGGCTTTCCGGAGATGGGTGGAATTAGGACCGGAGGTTGGAATAGATACTGCTTGATTTCCTTGAAGGAGGCCCGACACTCCTCATCCCATTCGTCGGCGTCACCCTTCTTCATGAGCAGGGAAAAGGGCCTACACTTGCCGGCCAGATTCGCGAAGAATCGGCATATGTAGGCTAAGTGGCCTTGAAGGCCTCGAAGCTCCCGAATTTTTCTCGGTGGAGGAATTTGGCTGATGGCCTTGATCTTCTCCAGGTCGATCTAGATACCTCGGTATCTGACAACAAAGCCCAGAAACTTCCCGGAGGTGACCCCGAAGGCACACTTCAGTGGGTTCATCTTCAGGTGACGGGAACAGAGGAAACTGAACACTTTCTCAAGGTCTTTGAGATGGTCCTGGCGCGGACATGATTTGACTACGAGGTCATCCACGTAGCATTCCACCAATGTCCCGAGGATCGGTTTGAATATGCGATGCATGGCCCTCTGATAAGTGGCACCTTCATTTTTCAAACCGAATGGCATAACCTAGTAGAAAAAGGTACCTTGGGGAGCCCTGAAGGCAGTGGACTCCTCGTCTTCGGGGGCCATCTGGATTTGGTTGTACCCAGAGTATCCATCCATGAAAGAGAGGGCTTGGAACCCAGCCATGGCGTCAATAAATAATCCCGTCACCGGGAGTGGGAAGTCATCCTTTGGGCAGTGGCGATTAAGATCGCAGAAGTCGATGCAGTATTTGATCTGCCCATTCTTCTTCCTGACTGGCACAATGTTGGCAAGCCACTTGGTGTAATGGACCTCCTTAATGATGTTGGCTTTGATTAGCTTATCAACTTCGGCCTCAACCATAGCACCATGAGAAGGGTGCATCTTCCTGGGAGGCTGCTTAAACCCACGATGTTTTGCCGTGAGGCCCAGACGGTGAACGACCACCTGGGGATCTAGCCCTGGAATCTCATTGTAACTCCAGGAAAACACATCACGGTGCTGTTTGAGGAAGTCTACGTACTGCTGCTGCTCATCGAGGGACATGGCTGCACTGATCAATGTGGGTCTCGGATCTGCCTCGCTGCCAAGGTTCACTTGTACCAGTTCATCAACCGTGGTAGAGACGCCTTCTTCAAAGGCGGGGGGAGCATCTTCCAGGTCTTCCTCCCCACCCGTGGGGGACTTCCTGCGACCGAAGATATTTCGGGGCTATCAATATCCAAGGGGCAGCTGGTACCGGCTCGGACAGCAGCGGTCATCACATCAGGAGAGTCACTTGCCATTGAGACCATAGCAATGAAGGCAGTCAACCCTATACCATCTGGAATTCAGCATAAGGGGCCTCGTTTGATGATATCAATGCAGTGGTGGCATGTCGGCCCAAGTCAGTGGACTCCAGCCCGGTGGAAAAGACACGTATGGTGCACCGCTGTCGTCATAAGAATGACGTCCCGGTACCGTACAGGGGTGGGAGGTTCTGGGATCACCTGAGCCTGCTTGATGTAGGAGTATGAGGTGATTTTACGTCGTCGCATGGTCACAGGAACATTCCTTCCTTGCGTACCCAAAACAACAAAACATTGCCCCATGTCGGGGGTCGTGGCCTCCAACCGGTGGATCGGAAGGATGTAGGCGTCATCCATGCTTGCCCAGGGATCACTTGTGACCGGGGCGGGTTCATCCTTGCTTACTAGGATCTGTTTATCCTTACTTTTGTAATAACCCGCATCTAGGTAGCGGGCCTCACAAGAAGCGAAAGGGGATGTGTCTCCTTGGAGCACGCCTACTCGATCGTTGAGCGAGTACTTGAGGCACTGGTGATACGACGAAGGGACCGATGCATGCAGATGGATCCATGGCCTACCCATCAACGCGTTGTAGGTGGTTTCCTGAGAGACGACCATGACCTCAGTGCTGGAAATTAAGCCACCGAACTGAGTCTTCAGGCGGATCATGCCGACTGGGGTTTTCTCGGTCTTGTCGTACCCCTGGATCCTGAGGTCAGAGGGAGTTAAATCACCTTCAGACAGACCCAGCTTTCGCAACGTCCGGGTCGGAATTAGATTGATTCTGGAACCCATGTCAACGATGCAGCGGCGGATTTCCACGCCATTGAAGTGGCCAGTGATGTACAGCGGGCGAATTTTCCCCTGTATATGAGGGTCCTCATCTTTACTGGAGAATGAGATAACCGCCTGACATTCGGCATTTTCAATCGCCCCAGTATGGAAGGCTTCTCCAGCTGCTACCTCCGTCTGAAACTGGAGGGGGCTCCTTAGGGCCTTGGCAAGTTCCTCGCGCATTTCGGATGATAGGAGAAGGGACTCAAGGATGGAGAGCCTTGCCGGAATGCCGGCCATGTGCTTCAGGACATCATACTTTCGTGTCAAACGCGAACCTCTGCTTGCAGGCGGTTGCTCGGCACTTGGAGGCACAGCGGGTCCTTCCGGTTGAACCGGCGATCAGCTAATACTGGGTACATCCTGCTGCCTACTAGTTGAAGCCTGGAGAATAGTCACCGGACTAGGACTAGACGTCGGAGGCTGGCCTGTAGCTGGGCAAGACTGACTGTGATTCGAACGAGGCAGCTCTCCCTGATCCAATAACACGAACGGTGCTGGAGATAGAGCCGAGGGCGTTAGATGGGGTTGTGTGTGCTGAGCTCTGCGCTGAGCCTCCTGCCTGGTCTCAGTAGCGTGCACGGCTTGGCCAGAAGTTCCTGCTGACGTACCTTGATGAACGGTGCGGTTTCGATTCTGCTGACGTTGACGTTGACGTTGGTTGGGAATGTTGGGGAGGTCTGCCTGGCGTTCCACCTCGTCGGGGGTTATATAGGGCTTTACCAGCTCCACGGTGTTAACCGAAGCGTATCCCTGGCTGTCGCTCGAGGATTCATCCACTGCTGGGCGGATCCTGGGGGGAATCCCCATTTTAGAGGGCACAAAATCGCCGAGAGTGCGAGATGACGATGGAGCCGGCGGTGCGCGTTGCTTCAGCTTGCGTCGCCGCTGCTTGCCATTTTGGGAAGAGGTCGACTGTGAAGATAATGCGGAGGCACTGGATACTTCTTCTGATGGCTCCAGCTGCTTCAGGCACACCCGGATGATACCTTGGGCATAGACGATAGTTTTTCGAGCCATCCAGTCGTCGTATTTCCGGGATCCGTGGCTGGGGACCTGCTGCCACTCGCCTTCGCTGTCGCTGCCGATCTCTGATCCTGCAAAGACATCCACCACTTGTGCTGGTGCTGGGCCCAACTTGACTATGTTGTTGTTGACCTAGTCTTGAAGCTAGTCTTTAAACACATATCATTGCTTGATGGTGTGCCCCAGGATCTGATGATAAGGGCAGTAGTTGGGGTGATCAGTGAGATTTTCCTCTGCCGGCCTTCTGCACTCGGGCAGGCGCACGATCCCTTGCTCTAGAGCACTTCAGAAATAGGCAGGGACCTGATTTTCGTTAAACGAATAAGTCTCTTGCCTTATTTCCAGATATGGTGCCTTGGGGGCCTGGCCCTGACGAGGGGCCAGAGGGGCCTGCCGAGGAGGCGGTGCCTGATTGTCTCGCCTAGGTGGCGGTGGCGCATTGCGCGGGGGAACCTGTCGGTTCTGAGGCAGTCGCTGCTGGGCAGGAGCCTGTGCTTGAGGTGGAGGACCTCTGCGGGGTTGCAGGGGTGGTGCCGCCGGCAGTAACTCCAACTGCCTCGGGGATTCTATTTGGGCCACCCCGGCGGATTCAGCCCTGGCGGTCCTCCTGGCTGGGATCATAGGGGGCAACAAACATGCCTGACTGGCCTGTTTCAGGGCTTCCTCGGGGTGCTGAGCCTTATCTGAGAAATATCTGAACCCTCCAGGGTAGTTCTGGGTAATCAGGGAGGGTACGAGCTCTGTCTTGACGTTTCCCACATACATCGTCAGTAATTGCTCCTGAGTCAGTGGCATATCATGAGAATACATATGTCCCTTCCACCGGGCGATGAAATCTGCGACTCGCTCATAAGGCCTCTGCTTGCACTTGAAGAGGTCCGCAATGCTGGTCTTCTGCATGGTGGAGCTGAACTGGTACAGGAACTGTCGGTGAAGATCCTCCCAACCGGTCACCGATCCTATAGTGAGCTGGCTGTACCAGACAAATGTCGGACCTTCCAATGTCTGTACAAAACATCGGAGTTTGGCGACTTCTTGCTGAGTCGGGGTCCCCAACATGGGGCCACACCTGGATGAGAAGTGAGCCAAGTGCTGGGGCTGGTCCCCTGTCCCATTGAAGGGCGAGAATGTGGGGTTCCCAAAACCTGGAGGTGCGGGAATATCATCCACCCAAGCGGGATAAGGGTTGCCATCCGGTGGGACCGCCACCTGCTGCGTCTCTAACGCTTCAAGGCGGGTTGTAAGTGCCACAATAAGATCATCCGGGCGGGGGTCCCTATCTTGACGGGGATCCCTAACCACAAGTGCATTTCCAGGTTCTTCAACATGGTAGACGGCTTCGGCCACTCATGGGCCAACTCGCTGGACGACCAGCGGGGCGACTGGGGGAACCCGGACTGGATTCTTCAGATTGCCCCGTCACTCGGGGGGTTTGGCGAGACGTAACGCGCCCTCTTGCCATACGTCCCGACTTCCACCCTGTCTGCAGCAGTAGCATGATCAGGGTTTCCCGGAGGAATCTCACCGGGGGGAAATTGTTCCTGCCCTGCTGCCCCGGCCTGGGATCACCATAGTCGGGTCGCCACTATGCGGCGCACTCAGCCAAGAGTTCGTCAACCAGCCTCTTCTGCTCAGTAAGCTGCTGGCGTAACTTGGCCTTCTCAAGATTCCCGTCCGTTTTCTGCACAGAGGCGGACAGGTCGGAGTGCTTGATAGTTCCGACGTGCTCCTTACCCTTTCCAGTGTTTCAACCGAGTACCAGCGATTCAGTGGGTACGGGGAGGCTTAGCAGGTTCCTCTGATGACGGGTAACTCTCCTTGATGGGTCCAGCAGTGGCGGTATACCCTCAGGGGGTGAGTCTCCATCAAGGAATTCAAGATCGTCTTCCTTTTCCACGGCGTCTGCCATGTGGACCGCGACTCCTCTCGAGGGCATGTCCTCGATAACACATAATGAATCGGGCTGCCGTCGGATAGGGTCGAAGAGGAAAGCGGCATAGTGTCACCAACCACGGACATGCACATGGGGGGTGGCTTCCCTGACGATCCTGTGGAGTGCTTTAAAACTCAAAATGCATTTTCGTTGAAGGGCGCTCTGGAGGCCTGGCGACTGAGGGTGCTGGGCCACAAGGAGTGCGGCTGCATCGATCAGGCGGCACTGCTCGCCGATTTTCTCGAAGTGCTCTCAACTTCTGGGGTACACCACATGTTCGTAACGGAGACGGATGTGTGTTTCCCATAGGGTTCGACAAAAGAACCCCACTTCGTCAGGGGTAAGAGACTCTGTTACGCGAAAATTCAGCGCTGTCGTCGGCCAGAACTTCTCTGGGAAGTAATCCGCTGCTAGAATACTCCAGAAGCTCCTGGATCCGGACTCGGGGTCCGGCCCTGTTTTGCCCCACTCGTCAACCGGGGGCAGCTGAGGGATCGATAGCAGTACCGAGGCGGACCTCTGGGATAACAAACTCGGCGGCGGAGAATACGGCGAACGAGATGACTGGCTGACGAATTCCGGGCCATCCTCCGAAGAGAAAGGTAACCTTGCCACGATGTCATGGTACGATGGGCTGATGGCCACAACTTCCGGCACAGGAGTCGCGGCTACCGGTGACCAGTCATGTCATCGTTCGACCGTCACTGGCCCCCAAAACAGCTCTCAGTGATCTCTGGTAGAGGAATAGGGCGCTTTTGGTGATGATGGTGATGATTGCGCGGTCGAGACCTGTGGAATTCCCAAGATTTATTCCTCCTGGATGTACCTGCGGAGAGAGACGAGAATCAAGTGGACCTCATATTCCGGGAGAATGAGGCTAACGTGTCTAGTTCCTGCCCCAGTCCTTGATACGGAGGAGCAGGGAGAAGGTTCCATTGCTGAATCGCATTCCGCATCAGAGTCAGAGAAGCGGGCGGGTTTGATCTCCACCCGGGCTTTCCCAGGACTTTTCTTGTGGCGGCGACGACCTGCTCTCCTGCCCCGGGGTGGTTCTTCGGGACAGGGTTGATCCATACCATGGAGTCTCGGGGCGGCGCTGGCACCGTGGAAGAGAGGGCCCCCACTCGAGATGACCGAGGTGTGAGGGGCACCGGGGAAAATGTTGAAGGGTACATGGGGAGGACCTCCACGAACAATACCCATGTAGGCGAGGCCTCTGTTGGAATTGGCAGGAGCATGGGGAGGACCTCCATGGTCGCTGTGGGCGGAGTGAGGCTGACCTTCACTCCCCAAGTTGCTGGGGCAAGGAGGACCTTCGCCGGTTGCAGAGAGAACTTAGGGAGGGCCCCTACGTTGGAGAAGGACCGAAGGGACATCTCCTTCAGATCGGCAGTTAGGGGCAGGAGGATAGACTCCATACCCTGTATAGTGGGCGTGGGAAAGATTTTCCTGCTGAGCGTCACTGCCGCGAGGCAGGTCTTCCTTCGAGATGGGGGTAGCATGAGGCATGCCTCCATGACGATCTTTGGAGCGGGGAAGGCCCACGCTCTGTGGAGTAGTGGTACGGGGAGGACCTCTGTAAGGGGTGACATCACCGTGGGTTAGTTCACGGCGATCACTGCTTGGGCCTACAACCCGGAGAGTCAACCCAGCCTGCCCATGGGGGGGTTGGGGTCTCGATCCTAGTTGGGTAAAAGAGTGCCCCTTCTCAATGTATGTGGGGGCTTTATGATGCACGTCAGTGGTGGCTCGGGCCACTGTAGCTGTCGACGTTGACGCGCCCGGGCGAGCGCCCTCCGCCCGGGCCCGACATTGACGTCGGGTCAGGCGAGCTGGTGCAGGTGGTGCAGGGGCATGGCCTGCCTGCTCTTCCTGCGGAGCTGGATGGCGGTGCTGAAATAGCCGGGCGGGAGCTCTCACCTGGAGCCCTTGGCTTGGGACCCTGAGCAGGCTGAGCCAGACGGCGCCCA
The DNA here is from genome assembly GCA_963277665.1 of Viscum album. Classification (NCBI taxonomy): domain Eukaryota; kingdom Viridiplantae; phylum Streptophyta; class Magnoliopsida; order Santalales; family Viscaceae; genus Viscum; species Viscum album. The sequence continues at coordinate 51,632,037 of OY728140.1, read as the reverse complement.
CCTCATCAGCGTAAGGCGAGGAGTCGTCAAGGCGTTCCGGATACAGGCTCCCGAAACGGTTAAACATTGGGGTGGGGAGCAGGGGATCCCTGCGCTGCCTGTTAGGGCGGCGTTGACGGTGGGGCCTGGACGCCTCCAGGTCCAGGCGGGCCATATCCCTGGTTGGGATGACCCCTTCCTCCTCGTACCTATGCACGAGGTTGTTGATCATCCTTCGCTGGATGACCTCTGATGGGGAAAGGGGACGTGGGCGCCCCGTATTCTGCGATGTGGCAGCCGTTGTGGCGGTAGCAGTGCCATGTGGGGTGGTTGTGGTGATGTTTCCCCTGCCCCTGCATAGGCTAGAGGGCGGTGATCACGTCTTTGTAACAACAACCTGGTTCCTGAGAAACGAAGGGATCAACTCATCATCACTGAGAGGGAAAAGGATTGACAACCAATGCACCAGCGTCCTTTAATTCTCCAAGTCTGTAAGAAGGATCCATGCCAACACGCTGCAGAACGGAGTGCCCCACGTTCTACTGCCCCAACATCCGGTGAGTTTCACGATAGGCCCGCTATTTTCTTGGCCAGACCAGGAGCCTGATATCTGGATCCAGTGACATGTCAATCTACTGGTGTCTCGAATGCTACTAATCTCCATATTGAGGAGAATAATTTCACGTCGGGTTCACCATTTCTGTTTCCGAAGCATTCGCCGGGGCGCGCGCGCATCCGTCCATCTGCAGAGGAGGACGCGCAGCTTTGTTTCCCCACATTACCGCTTTCCAAAGGCGGGTGTCATTCTCTCCTTATTCAGGGACGTCTGCTCCTTGATCGAAACGAGATGATGGGATGTCGGTTCTTCCTTCCGTGGATTCCTCCTCAGAACTCGTCACCTAGTCCAGGTCTACCTCATAGATTTAATACGTAGTTCTTGAAACTCTTCCTAGTGCCATGTTTCCATGGACGCCTGTTAATTACACCGCTTCTGTCGGGACATTCCAAAGGGTCCGGTCAGGGCAGCAACCTTCAGTCGGGGGAGTAGTCACGTTGAGGCATCAATAGCATGTCTGGATGCTGGGGGCCTGGCATGTCTGTCTATTATCCCTGGTCACAGGGCTTCTCGAGGGCGTGGAAGCCCGAGGCATCCCACATCGAGTGCGGGGAATTATATGTCATAGACACATATATGAGGTTTTCCTCAACTTCCCGTGTTTAACACAGGGTACGCCGCGAGTTTAACATCCAGCAGAGACGGATCAACCCAACCAGAGCATTAGCTAGGATAGATCAGATTGAGGGGTTTCCCTTGAAGGGATGCCGATACCGGGGCTAGCCCATGGGCGGCTGTGAAGAAGATCATACTGACATGGTCTCACCGAGATATGACGGTCCGGGCGAGAATCAGGACGGATGATAGGTGGATGAATGGAGTGGAGGGGGAATGAAATGGGACCATCGCAGGGGGAGACAGTGAAGTTGGGCTTGAGCCTTGAAGAGGCTTCCTATGTATCCACGTGGCAGGGAATCAATGTCCGCGTAGTTTGGGATGGCGCCGGCAAACCAACGTGAAGGTGGACCTTGGCCCAATGGATGTCGTCAGCGAACCAACGTGAAGGTGGACCTTGGTCCGATGGGCATCGTCAGCATACCAACGTGAGGGTGGACCTTGGTCCGATGGATGGTGGGCTTGAACCTATGGAAGGCTTCCGACGTACCATGCCTTGACAGGGATCAAAGACCTCGTAGTTCAAAGGGTTTCATTGGTGAAACGACGTGATAGTAGACCCGTGGGTCCACTAGTGATGGGCTTGAACCTTGGGAAGGTTTCCTACGTACCATGCCTTGACATGGATCAAAGTCCTCGTAGTTCAAAGTTGATGGAATACATTTTAACGTCATGCGGGATGATAGTGAACCCTGACGTGAATAAACGACGGGCAACGAGTGTTGGCGAATCGACATAAATGAGGTCGGAACGACCGGATGGTGGGTTTGAACCTTGTAGATTCTTCCTACTTACCATGCCTTAACATGGATCAAAGTCCTCGTAGTTTGGGTTGGTCACAACGGCTTGCCGTCGGACTGGAATTGCAGTTTAACGTCGTGCTGGACGTAGGTAGAACACAACGTGAATTGGATGATGGGTGGGCTTGAACCTCATGGAGGCTTCCTACGTACCACTCCTTTACATGGATCAAATACCTCATAGTTCATATGGGGCTTTGTCGGCGAACCGAAATAAAGGTGGACCTTGGTCCAATGCGTGGTGGGCTTGATCCTTTGGAATGCTTCCTACATACAATGCCTTGACAAAGATCAAATACCTCGTAGTTCAGGTGGGAATGGCTGTGCAGTTCAATGTCATGCAGGACAAGATAGAGGGGCATACAGTTTAACGTCATGCTGTACGAGGGAAAAACTCGACGTGAATGAACGACCGAGGAAAGTGGCTTGAACCTCATGGAGGCTTCCTACGTACCATGACTTGTCATGGATCGAAGTCCTCGTAGTTCAGGTGGATGGGTCGCAACGGCTTACCACTGGAACAGAATGCAGTTTAACGTCGTGCTGGACGGGAATGGGACCCGACGTGAATTGATGATGGGTGGGCTTGAACCTTCGGGAGGCTTCGTACGTACCATTCCTTAGCATGGATCAAAGTCCTCGTAGTTTGCTAGGGGTGGGTGTCAGGTTCGGTGCTCACTCTAAGCCCATGGGAGTCATGCTCGGTGTGAGAAACAAGAGGTTGCAAAGACCCAACGATCACGTCGTGAAGGATGCATCCGTGAGAAGCGAAGTGGGGCCTACGCATTAGGTGGCCCATGGTGATGGGACTTACTCCAGGATGCAGGCCCAGAGTGCAACAAAGCGTAGGAAAAATGGACCTTGGTCCAACTATGGGAGGTGCATCGTTCCCTATCACGCCCTCCACTGACCTTGATAGTGGGGAAGTACGGAGATGTAGAGGTGAAGCCATCCGTTGGGGAACTAGGGTCGCCCTTCTCCCATGAACATACGCCACTCCAATAAGAAGGATTTCAACCCTTGTGGATGGGTGATTCCATTCACGTGGAGACGAGTGGTGTAAAGAATGTTTGAGCTATGGGGACACTTCATGAGAGGCACGAGGTCAGGTCACAGTTTAACGTCATGTGTCGAGGACGCGGTGCTTGGCAGTTTAATGTCCTGTAGCTCGGACGAGGTGGGTTCACTCCACACCCCTAGGACTTACATAATTGGTACCCTCTGGTCCTTGGGGAAGGGAAGGTACCAGTAAGGCCATGGTCATGGGGGGTTGTGGAACGAACCATCAAAGGGTCCACGTTAGCGTGGCTATGCGAAGAAGAAATAGCCGTTAGAGTGCCTATGCGAAGAAGCATTAGGCGAAGCAATGCTACGGGTGGTATTGTCCATGGGACTTTGAAATCACATCGTGCAATCCTAGAGGGTCGCACGGGAAGAGGAATCACTAAGAAAAGGAGCGTGCTTTGCAAAGTGGAGTGCCTTGGCCTTAACATGGGGCGTAGGTGTGAGTGGAAGGTGCTTCGCGAAGCGGAACAGTGTTCGCGGAGCACTGCCTCGCGAAGAAGGGGTGCCTCGCGAAGTAGGGTCCTGCGGAGCAGTGTGCTTCGCGTCGTGTAGTGATCCTGCCATAGCATAGGGATCACTAGTATGGGTTGGGTGTTTCGCGAAGTAGAAGTGCTCCGCGGCTACCTGGGTTCCCTTGGGAATCCCCTTCCTTCATGAATTCCCTTGAGCTTCGCGAAGGGCATCCCTCTCAGAAGATGGGCTCAAAAAGAGACAGAGCATAGGAGTCTCTCGAAGTAGAAATACCTCACGGAGCTCATGATTTCCGGGGAAAAGAGTGCTTCACAATTCGGGAGAGGAGAATCCAAAAGGTCGGATTGTCCATCTTCGGGACTCAGGGGGAGTCCAGTATTTATAGGGAAGGGGAGCCGCGAAGCAGAACTCGCGCGCCGCCTCTGGTGCTTCGCGGCACGCTCGCGGACGTCAACGTCGTCCGCGGAGAATGATGGCCTCGGGAGCTTCGCGGCGGGCTCGCGAACGTCAAATGCGTTCTTGAGCATTACCGCCTCTGGAGCTTCGCGGCGGCTCACGAACGTCAAATGAGTTCGCGGAGCATTACCGCCTCCGGAGCTTCGCGGCGGCTCGCGAATGTCAAATGCGTTCGCGGAGCATTATCCCCTCCGGAGCTTCGCGGCGGCTCACGAACATCAAATGCGTTCGCGGAGAATTACCACCTCCGGAGCTTCGCGGGGCTGCCATGGTCAGGGCGCTTCGCGGCGGGGCTTCGCGGGGGTGCTTCGCCAGGCAGCGCGCTAGCCATCTTTTTCGTTCCTTCTTTCGGGCCATATTTTGGCGCCAACAGATATCCAATTATTTCCACTGATAACCCTTATGTTTATGATTGATTCATTATGTTTGATTATTTATAAGGAACACATATTCATGATCATGTTAGGATGGGTGTTCCATGATAGACCTCCGATTTGTTGGTTAATGATTAGCCTCATGAGACATCATGTGCCAAAGGTCTTGGTGGCTTGCCTTAACTCATTCTCCATGTGCAATAGTATTGGTGGTTCTCCTTAAATCATGATCTTATAGTTTAAATGATACTTTAATCATGCTTATTTCATTTTTTATATTGAATCCACATTACTATGACTCAAATGATTAAATGATCCCATATTCTATATATTATGGTTAGGTATGTTTATTCATGGTCCATGTCATTTTATGTCATTATGTTATGACTTCTAACATATGCACTACGCTTTATTCTTCCCCTTATTGATATTTTTAATACATACCTTTTATATTGTATTCCAATGGTTATCCTAAGATTATGTATGAGATAAAAGGGTGTTAGAATATAATTATGAACATTAAATAAAAATGTTTTTATTTTTCTTTCTTGGTCTCCAATTATGATTCTAATATTCCAACGACACTAGACTTTGCATTATGTGTATTTTTATTAGAAATCTATTAATGAGTAAAATAAGGTAATAATATGTGTAAAAGGATAGGGGCATTATAAACTTTTTCCATAAAACATTTACCAACACTTTGAAAGATTTCAATCTAAATATTTCCTCCTTTCTCTTATATATTCATTTTTACTCTTTTATTCTACATCAAATAAATTCACTATGTTTTATTTTTCTCATTAATATATTTTTATTTTTGTAGCTTGAAGGACCATAACTCAAGACCACCACTATAAGATAAATTCTGGTTTTATCATTCATTCTCTTTGGTTTTTCTGTTGTTATTTTTATACAGATGATCTTAAATGAAGAGTAGTGAAATTTAAGTGTTGGGTAAGTGAAAACCTGTTTTGGAGACATTATGTGTGATTTTTGACTTTATTAGAAATTTTATCTTCAATGAATATTATTTATTAGATTCACAATTGAATATATTTTGAGAGTGTTCATTATTTTTGGGGAAATGCATTTTAAATGATTATTGACGTGGAACTTTCTCATGGATTTGATTATCAATCATTTTTATTAGTTTTACCAATTTTTAAAATAAAATCCCTTGAAATCTAAACTCAAATTATTTTTCCCACATTGTGAGGTATCATAAATCTTTTCCTATATATTCTATAATACCAACCCTTCCCTATGAAAAACATGTATTTTTTGTGTAAACCAGACCTTGTGATTTACACTTTACATTTACCTAGGTTTATCCCTTAGAATACATGAATATCATTATATGATTAATCTATTTTCATGATAAATTGACTATAACTACATTTATTATTTATATTTTTCATGGATATTTCATGTTTGAGTTTTCTGGAAGTGATTATCATGTGTCTTATTTGGGATAAAATTACTGCTAGGTGTGTGGTGTTATTTTTCAACATTTTAGGCATTTGAGATCTGGGAGTGAGTTATTTTTCATTTTACATCATTTTTTAATCAGGATCTCCTAAAAAAAAAAAATAGAATAAAAAATAATAAACATGGAGATGAAATTTAATATTTCATTGTGATAAATTTTTTTCTCATGTAAATAACAAATTTAAAGGGAATGAATTTTATTTAAATCATTAAATTTTATTTCCATTATAACCTAAATGTAGAAAATTAAATAAAAAATAATTAAATCAGAAGAAAATAAATAAAGGTGTATTTTGATGAAATCATTATTTGCATTCATTTTTAAACTCTTGTCCCTTGTGAAAAAAATATATAATTTTTTATTCCACATGTAAGGGGAAATTAGTTATTTAAATTTTATGTTATCTAACTTGAATATACATGCATTAGTATTTGGAGTTTATCTTCATTTTTTAGGATTGGAATATCATGTAAATTACCCAAATTCCATAACCAAATTAATCACCTGGAAAAAGACTTCATGATTCGAATCATTTTGATGTATCTTGGTGTGGTGATATGAGGATTTTCACAAGCCAGTAGTGATATATGGACATTCCAAGATCATAATTCTATATTTCATTTATCAATAGTGATGAGTGAAATAAAATTCAATGTTATGTATGTTTTGATTGGTATAGGTATGAATTTTTTTGTTCAATAAAGATAAATTTCAATATTAATATGAAAATTAATTTATTATCATAGATGAGTTATTATGGAATACCATTTTTTTGAAATATTATAGAACTTTTCCCATTTTTTGATTCTTAAATGGATTTTTATGAAAATAAGTGATGATTTAATTGGAGCATAACAGTTATATTTGTGGAATTAATGAATATCATAATTTAACAAATTTTTCTTTGTAATTTGAATTATTTAATTAGTCCACATTCATTTTTAAATGGTAATTTAGAATATTTTGGGTTCTACTAATATTTTGAACTTCTTTTTTAAATTCATTTTTTATAAGATTAATGGATTTATGTGAAATATTTCTAGAAACAGATGTAATACCTAAATATAAATTTATAATTCCCAAAATGAGAATTCAAATTAGTCTTTTAAATCATGGACTAATTTGAATGTATTTTTATTATAGGGTCATATCCCATAGGTGGCTCCTCCAAATGAGATAAAAATTATCATTGAGATAGATGGGAATATGAGGATTAGTTACATAAAATATAGATTCCTGGGACTTTTTCTCATTGTTGTATTAAAAGTCCTAGTAAATTAGTATATGGGAATTTTAATAGACAATACTTCAAGTAATAGTTTACAAAATAATTTTTACATATCTCGTGCTTCATGTGAAAATTGGACCCAATTTGTTTTGGATAGAATGATATGACAGAGATTAAATAATTTAAACAGTACCATATTGTTTAATTCATCCATTTATTATGGTAACTATATTAAAAATTTTGATAAATTGATTTGGAGCTAAAATTATTCTCCTTCTTTCCTATAATAATTTTTATCCACCTCCTTCCAAAAGAGCTTGGAATTTCCATTAGTTATTCTGAGTAACATAGTAGGGGTAATTTGATTAATAGTTTTTAATATTTTTTATATACATTATTATATTTTTATCTTATTCTCCTCCTCTTATATTTATTTTTAATTTTTATCACACCATTATGCTCCTTATCAACTCAATGAAAATAAACAATTGACCCCAATGCTATTCTGTGGAGGAGGGAGCAGCGGTGATGATTAAAGTTCAATTTTCTTCATTGTTTATCTATATTTTATTAGGAACAAACAATTAGTATGGAACCTAATTTTGGCTAACAGTTCACCATGATTTTTCAACTATTCTATTTTTCTCCTCAATTATTCATTACCTCTTCTTTATCACTATAATGCTACTTACAGAGGGTTAGTTTGGCCTAATGGTGATGATGTGTAAGAGATTATCGTAGATATAGAGGGAAATTTTGGGGGAAACATATTAAAATGGAAGGGTGCAGAGTTTTAGTGTTTATATTAGAGTTTATAATAATATATAGAAAATATATTTTTTTAAATATCAATTTTTTACACACCATGCCTATAATGTTCACTATGTCACATTTTTTTCGCAATATGTTTTTATTTATTAGGGATTCACGAAAACTCCCTATTATCATTAGGTCGTATTCATTATAATCAAATTATACACATTGGTTGAAACATATAATAATATATGATCACCATATTCCACATTCTCATTTTTAAGTGGTACATAACATATATATTATTCAACGATAAATATTACACTGCATAATAATTTTTTTTTTGAATTTTTCAATTTCAATAAATAATTAATTAGTATGATAAATTCACACTAATATATTTAAATTTTATCTCCAATTATTTTTGTAAAACATTATATTTAATCTATGCTAAATTATAAGGAAAAAAATATTTTATTGAGTAATTGGACAATAGTTAAACTGAAATTTGTAATGAACATGGTAGCATAGAGTTGGTGTATACATTATTAAATTTCATAAGATTCAAAGAATTATATCCAGATGAAATTAATAGTTTATTTTTTTATATAAACAAGAAACACACATGATTCACATATTACATTCGAATAAAAAAAATTAAAACCTGATTTTTAGAACATATTTATTACCACTAACATATCCTTTCTAACCATTCATTTTACACATACTGGATTCATGGAAGAGGAAACAAAATAATGGGGATCTCGAATATTTTATAAGGGTAATGTAATACAAAAGTAATCATGAATCTATAATCCTAATAAACATGGAAATATAAATAACTGAATGAACATTTCATTTAAATAATTTTACCCATAATTATATTAGGAATAACTAGTATGACAAGAATATAACTAAAAACACATTCCATTTAATCAATAAACATAGAATCAAACGCATCTAGATATAATATCAATGTAAAAATATCATGTATAATAATAACTCAATTCATAAAGAAGTAAATGATTTATTTTTGGATGGCATGATCTAAGGCATAATGATACCACTTTTGTCAAGTCCTTTCACAAGACAGTTTAAAACTAATGGGAGGTGGACACCATAAACCCATTTAAATATGTCTACATAACCAATTCATCTCATGATACTACCGATGCATTGAAGGGTACCTATATTTAGACCCTACCTATATCTACATTTCCAAAGAATTTTTTATATATCATATAATTGATTTAATTAATAAAAAAATTTCTTTATCACCAAATATCTATATTCTATATTTAATATTGATTTATCAATATTTCAAATTATAATCAAATAACATTCTTATATATGAAATAGTATGTATAAATTATATTTTTTAATCAATAAACAGATTTATGATAAATAATATGGATATTTAGGGGAAATTTACGGTCTAATGATCAATGTATAGTTAATATTTCAAGGAAATGTTAGTGACTAAAATTCTGAATTAACCAAAAGAATGTCAATACTTTCCTGGGAAAATGTCTCTTAAATCATCTATATAAATATTAGGGATATAATCAATAAAAAATTTCCCAGTGTACTATAAGTAAAAAAAAGGGTTATTGCCATTGATGAATATAAATACCATAAACATGTTATTAAAAAAATTATTGAGAAATATATCCTTTTTTAATTTGAAATTAATTTTTAAAATAAAAATTCAAAAAATATTTGGAATGTAAATTTCTTTCAAAATAACCCTTTAAACCTATAAGGTAATCCTTAAACCATTTTTTGGTCATAATGGAAGTAAATTCCATACATATTGTACATGTTTTAAAAAATAATAATTTGTTCACATTTTCGATAAAATAATAATATGACTTGTTTGTAAAATGGCATAACGATTCCCTTCCTAAAATATTTCAGAAATTAAAATATGGGTAATATTTTCATTAGAAAAATCATTTGGAATATTTTAGCAACTTCTTGGATTACAGTTTTTAAAAATAATGTGAAAATATTTTATTGGATGAAAAAGGATTCTTTCCCAAAGACAAAAATGAAGTAGGATTTTATTAAAAAAATATAAATCAATTTGTGTACTAGAGAGTGGTAAAATGGTACAATTACATAAAAACATCATGAATAAACAAGGATTTTCATATGAAAAGTATTTATTTTAAAAGGATCCAATAATATCTTTCAATTAAATGTCAATCATAAAAATTTCATAATAAGATGATATAGTGAAATAAACCCTGACAAAGACCACATTGTTGAAGTGATAATTAACAAATGAGTGAATTTTGTGTATCAGATTTAAATCCACATAAATTAATTTAATAAAAAACATATGTTTTTTAAAATTCAATACACACATAATAATTTAATATCAAATAAAATGATGAAGGAATATACCCCAATTAAATGAAATTGATTTAGGAAACTCTTTACCACATGGTAATTTTCAAAAAAAAAACATTTGGAAGAAATAATTAAAAATAAAAAATGAAATAACATGAATTTTTAAATAATAATTATATTTCATGTTAAAGGGGAATTATATACACAATATAAAATAAAGTTTTCACATAATATTACAAAATAGCTATATGAAGGGATATTGAGATGAACTCCCCTACCACAAGTTTCATTTTAGTTGAACGTTATTCAATATTTTTTCAAATGTTTTAATAAAGTTATCAATTTATAATAAATATGTATTCCTATATATAATATCATTTATTATCCTATTATAACATTTTTCCTCCCATTTGTTTACAATATTTCATTATTATTATTATTTTGGTTGTTAATTTCATTGTTTTCTCATCTTTTTTGTCCTGAGAGATATATTTCATGGATATATAATGTTGAAAGAAAACAGAACTATATTAGTTTCATAATTAATATGTTGAGTAACTATGTAGAATTTTATAATCAGTCTTTAATTTTGGATATGGTATCCGAATCACATCATTTCGTAAACATGGTAGGTTGTTCGTACACAAGAGTGATGATTTCATTCCATTATCAAGTGAAAATATATAGAATTTGGTGATTTATTAATAATTAATAGTAAATATTATACCATATATATAACATATATTCATTAAATGAATAATCATTACATTCTATTTAAAGACGAAGTGAAAAACAAATCACATCTCTTTGCGAGGCAGAAGTCTGTAGTAAACACGAAAGAAATTATCATATTTTAAGTAGAATTGAAATTGAGAAGTTATACATGATATTATAACCTAAAAAGTATAGAAATATCATAAATATCATATAAATATGTTAAATACAACAATATATCCCCTTGAAAGGTGGTGATGGAAAATGAATTACATCGGTTCACAAAGAGGTCGTTTGTCATACTAACAATCAAGGGTTTCATATCCCATTTGATGAAAGATGAGATGGATATAGGTCTTGAAAATGAAATAATAAAATCTAAATAAATGTAATATAATTAGGTTATTATATAATAATTTTTTAATATTAATTTATGGAGGAGTAAAAGGGAAAAAATAAAACAATTCTCATTTAAGAACATTATTTTTCTTCTGAAAAATTCATTAGGATTGCACCAGATGCATTCCTAGGTTGCGTTTCTAATAAAACAAATGCAACTATGAATATGGTTTCAGAGTAATAAAATAATTTTTATTGGTATTAGTTAATCCAAATGTATTTAGACTTTTCAATAGGAAAGGAGAGGGGGTTTCCATTTATAAGTGTTGGAGAGGACACACATACAAAATTTTAATAGAATAATTTAAACCCACCCATTAATCATTCCAAAAGCCTCCAAATGTTTTAATTATAGACCATTAGTGGTTTTTAAGAAACCCTATGTCCATAAAATGGTTTGTTTAAATTTTTTTAGGTCATTTTCACACATATCATTTTAGTTTAACTCCCAGGTAAATTAGTATTAACTTTGTAGTGGTAATTAATGTTTTCTTATTTTAAAATTAACAATAGTAAAAAAATTAATTTTACGATATTAGATGATATATATTAATATTATTCCAAATGAAAAAATTATATTTTAAAATTAAATTCATATAATTGTTAACACCCAATTTTAAATCAACCATAGAGAGGCGACAAAAAAGAAGGCTTTCAACGAGAAAAATCTCATAAGTATAGAAGGTTTTAATATCAAAATTAAATACTAAATTTATTCAAATGAAATAAATTAGTTAAAATATAATATAATTGGAGTAATTTTAGATTAAAAATAATTTTTTTATATAATTTATTTTTGTAAATATTTTATCAAAAAATGATTATTTAATTACAATTTAGTATTTTCCACTATTCCTAAAAAATTAATATTGATGAAAATTGAAAAAATTAACACAAGGATAATTTTTTCATTTATATTAAAAAAATAATTTTAAAAATATATTTTACAAAAGTGGTAAAATTTAATTTCAAATATTAACATCAAATCAGTATTACATCATCTTTTAGAATCATTCAGTTTCTATAAAACATTGTTTTTTCATTTAAATGATTCTTATTTTACATCTATTCAATTGACAACCATAATTTCCCTAATTTAGTAAGTATTATTCACAGAAAAATATAACTACTATTTTATAATTGTAGACTATATTTTGGTTTGTTTTGACTCAGGGTTTTCTGTTCTTCAACCTATCGAAGAGATCAAATTTATTTATAAAAAACTATATTATAATGTCTTAGGGTGTTAAATTGACATATAATCATGATGTTAATTCAAAAGTATTCTTTTGAATTTTAGGTATTTTATTTTTGATATCACAATGCTCTTTATACTTTTTTTTCTAATAAAGTACTTTATTTAAATATGGTTTCTATGTCTGTCATATTGACTCTATCTATCATAATATATATGTCTATCGTACTGACTCTATCTATCATTTAGACTATGTCTATCAAATTGAATCTATCTATCATACTGAATCTCTCTATATCACTGACTCTGTCTATCGTACTTTATTTTATTTCACTGACTATGTTTATCATACTGACATTTTGCTTCATACTCACTTTACATCATATCAATACATTGCATACTCATGTTTTACTTTTATCAATTGTAAAATTTTACTCATTCATCAAAACACCAATTCTATATATATCATAATAAGGTCATCATTTTAATATACCTATTTTTTTTAACAAAAAACGATGTCGTGGAGTTAGTTATAAACTAATAAATACGATGTCATGTTTTCTATTTCAAAATGACTTTTACAATGCCATGTGTCCAGGTCCCATCGAGTTTTAGAGTTAAATATGACCATTAGAGAAAATATTACCATTATAACCTAAGGCCTATATATAGGTGGTCACTTGATGTAGAGAATATTCTTTGATCAAAATCAACTTCTTCCAATTTCTAGAGATTAACATTGTGAATTATTATTTCTTCCTACAATAACCTTGATATGACCAAACCAAAACGAATTGTTGTTAGTTTTTGTATTTTTTAGTGATTTGTTTTTATTTTTGCAAATGATCTTGTGATTATGATTGAGGTCTTTTGAGGATAGGTAGATGGTGCAGCCAATAACCATATTGTGGGATTTCAAGCAGTTAAAAGATAGAGGTGATAATTACCTATAAAATCAATGGCTTGTGGGGATAGAAATATGAACATTTCGATCATCGTATTGAGGGATTAAAAGTGTTGGTGAGACTGGAATATTATCCTAAGTGAAATGATACCCTATCTTAGGGATAAAATAATTGTATTACATTTTACTTTTCCACTTCTTATTATAATAGAAAGAAAATCCTTTTATTTCTTCTTTCTATTTTTATTCTTTCGTAATTGTTATAATTACAGCTTATAATTTTTGTATTTATTCTATATGTTATATGGTAGAATTATTTATAATTGTTAATACTATGATATTTGTATTCAATCCGAATATAATTGTTTCATAACCCATGGTATCAAAACAATTCCATCATACTTAGATTCTGTCCAATTATTTTTTTTGTTTTATATGTGTCTTTGGGAATGGATTTAGTTTACGTTGTATTAAACTAAGAACATTATTTAAGGGTATTAATTGCTATTTTTAAAAATAAAATTCACCCCCTCTTGTATTTGTGCCATCCCATATTCCTTTTGATCCAAAAATGGGTATTAGTGGATGTTTTTTCAACTGATTTTTATATTTTATTCATTTTTTTATATAGTAACTTGTATTTGTGGAAAATAAGTTTTTTCTATAATGGCATGTATGATGTATTTTGTTTCAATTGATAATCTTAACCCAACAAGAAAACTTATTTTTTATGGTAATGATTTTGAATATTGGAGATATTGAATGAATACTTTTATCATAATCACTCATTTAGATAACTTTGTTATGCTAACTGGAGAATATAAGATCCCTGGTAAAGAAGTCCTAACTTTTATTACCCAAGAAAATATTGAATATCTTCTAAACAACATGTTACACAACACATTGTTGTATTCTATGATAATTAATGTTTATTGTCAAATCTCTTCATTGGTACTTGTACATGGTATATTGAAGAAATTTTAGATTGAATGTTTTTTACATCAAAATTTGATGAAATAATAAGAACTATGTTAAGAGTTGTCAATCAATCTATTGAAGATCTTCATGGTGAACAAGTAGTTATGTATATGCAATGATTAATGAAAATAGTCAATATCCTTTAATCTATGAGAGAGAAAATTTTAGAAGATGATGTTTTAGTTCATAAGATCATAGATATTATTCTAATTGAGTTGAATCCAAGAGGATTATAGTTGATGAATATAGAAATTTTTCTAATCAAACTCTTGATGATCTCTATGGAACTCTATTGAAATATAAAGAAATAATTAATAGAGATACAGATAATGTGAAAAAGAATAATGGTGGAGTAGCATTCACTACAATATCAAAACCTAACAAGTTACAATCTCCCATGAAAACTATGGCATGAAAAATTAATGTTGAAGTATTATCAGATTCTAGTTACACCGAGTAGTCAAAAAATGATCATACAAATCATTCTAATAGAATTAATTTTTTTTTGAAAATATGGATTTACAATATAGATATAAAGATTCCTTATAAGGTAACAAGGATAAGTAGGAATATGAAGTCATATACTATAAATTTAAAAGGTTAGGACACATTCGACCTGATTTTCAAATGAAAAAAATAAAGGATATAAAAGAAAGACATTTCAAGAAGAATAAGATAAAATAATGGAAGTCCAAGGGAAATAATTCCTTGAATGTTAATGACTCTTGGATTTCTATTAGAGGTTATTGTTTTGAAGAATATTCGGATAGTCATACATCTAATCACACAAATATTTTTTTTCCAAAACTCCTCATCAGTGCTCAATGACCATGGTACACAATTCTAAATCACTTGCTAATATGAATTTATGTAACAATTATCGAGATAATTATTATTCTCCTGAAGAAGAAACATACTCATTAGAGAATGATAATTTTTTACCTTCTTATGAATAAGTTTCTATATTTTCTAAACATTTAGAAAATAAAAATTGTAAAGTTTCTATAAAACATGAAAAAGAGAAATATAGGATTGATATTTTGAAAAGATAAGTATCATATCTTTCTAAAGATCTTGATTCTAATACATTGTAGATTGAATGTTCTTCAAAAAATCTTGAGAAAATAAATTTTCAAAAGAACAAACTTTCTCAAAATTTTCGTAATACTATTTCTATGACAACTATTTTGGATGAAAAGCTAAATTCCAAAACTAATACATAGTATAATAAGAATTTGGTCATCAGACTAAAATTTTATATTTTTTCTCTAAATAATATTTATCAAAATTTAATACTAGAAGGAAAGAGTTTGATAAAATGTATTATCAAATTAATCCTTTAAGAAATTGTTCTATAATTGGTCATAATCATTCAAAAATGTTTTTTATTAATAACTATTTTGATCCCCAAAGTACTCCATTCTGCACCAAATTTCAATGTGGAGGACATTAAGATTGCAATTTTTCATTAAATAAAAAATATTATATTTGGGTTTTTACAAAACACATTTTTCAAAACAAATCTAGATTCCAAAAAATGTTCAATCTAATGTTTCTACACCTGAAGTGGTCTGGATTAAAAAAGTATAATTAATTTTGTTTTTGGAAAACAAAACATGAAATAGTAACAATACACGTTACATTGATAGTGGATGTTCCGGGCACATTAATGGAATTTTTTTGAAAAATATATCAAGAAAAAAGGAGGAATAGTTACCTCTAGAGATAATACTCATGGAAAAATTGTTGGTTTAGATAATATTTTTTTCCTTGGAAATTTGTTTTCTACAGTTTTGATCATTGATGCTCTTAAGAAAAACCTCATTAGCATAATTCAATTATGTGATAATGGAAACCTTGAGAATTTTAGGAATGATAAATGTTTCGTTCAAAATTCCAAGGATGAATTAAATCAAAATGCCCCAATGCATGATAATGTTTACACTTTGGACTTATATTACAATAGGTTCCAAGACATACCTTTTCCAAGTAAAATGGAAGGCCAATCATTGGTATAGAATAGAATACTAGGACACAATATTTTAATAAATTTGTATAAAATCTCTATGAAAGGACATGTTAATGATCTACATGAGCTTAGGTTTCATTCTTCTGAACATTGAGACCCATGAGAATATGGAAAAAAATAAGTGATGCTTTAAGTCAATCAGGGAAGTCACAACTACATAAGCATTACAGTAAGTCCATACAGATCATTTTGGACAAACACAAACTAGAAGTATATTTTGAAATTATTATGTATTTGTCATAGATGATGATTATACTAGATTTACATGGGTATATTTTCATGCTAAAAATCAGAATCCTTTTATTTAATTAAATATTTTGTTTCTAATGTTAAAAATGAGAAAAACCTATCATTGATAACTATCCAAACTGATCATCGTGTTGAATTTTTAAAATCCAATTTCAAACAATTTTGTATAAAAAATATATTACTCACAAATTTCCTACACCAAGAACACCCAAGAAAAATGGTGTTGTTTAATGAAGAAATAGAATTATTCATGATATTACAAGAACCATGTTCAGTGAATACTCAATTTGCGAAACAATTCTGGGAAGAATCTTTTAATACATCTTGTTATACTATAAATTTTGTTTTAATTCAAAATTTTCATTATAAAACTCCTTATGAGTTATGGACCTGATGAAAACCAAAAGATTCATACTTCAATTTATTTGGTTGCAATGTATTTATATAAAATTCAAAAGATAACATACTGATGTTTTCTCCCAAATATGATAAATAAATATTTTAAGGTTATGCCGCCACTTCTAAGGAATTATTTTATGTTTGTTTTATTTTCATTGATCCTCTAAATATTACTTATAATGTGTTTTCTAAAACTTATTTTTATCCTAAAGAAGTTGCTTCAGACATTTTAAATACTCATGAAATAGTTTCTGAGTCATTTACACCTAAAGACATTCTACCTTATGTCAATGAGTAGGTTTTTCATAATCAAAATCAGTTATCACTTAGGAATCATTCTAGCGATAACATCATTGGTGATGTAAATCAACTAGTAAGGACTTGAAACTCATTATGAAATTAAATAGAGAATATTTCTTTTCTATCTCAATTTGAAATTAAAACACCATGTGAGGCCTTAGGTGATGAAGATTGGATTAAGGAAATGCAAGATGAACTAGAAAAATTCTAAAGGAATATTTTCTGGAACATAGTTGAAAAACCTAATGATACATCTCTTATTGGAGTAAAATGGGTTTTCAGAAACAAATGCAATGAAACAATTTATGATTGTATGAAATAAAACTAGACTTGTTACTAAAGGTTATAATCAACAAGAAGATATAGAATATGAAGACACCTATTCTCTTGTAGCAAGACTCAGATATATTGGAAATCTATTAGACTTTGCATCATTCATTAATTTCAAACTCTTTCAAATTGATGTGAAGTGTACTTTTATTAATTTATATGTTTAAGAGGAAGTCTATATAGACCAACCCCCTAATTTTTAAGATATAATACATCCTAAATATGTTTTCAAACATACCAAGGCCCCTTATGGATATAAAAAAAGACTTTATTACATGGTATGAGAGAATAACATGATTTTTATTACAAAATAATTACATTAACGAAAAATCTTATTGAAATATTATTATAAAGAAAGAAAAAAAATATTCTTAATGATCGAATTTATGTTGAGGACATAATTTTCAGATTAACTCAAAAGTCTTTAATAGATTCAATTATGAATAGAATGAAATTTTAGTTTGAAATGAGTATGATGGGTGATTTAACAATATTTTGTAGTTTTCAAATTTCTCTAAAACCAGAAGGTACATATATATATGAACATAAGTATATCAAATATTTACTCCAAAAGTATGGACATGACAATAATAAAAGTATTATTACTCCCATTGAATCCTCAAACACTCTTGATCACGATGAAACTGAGAAATTAGTTGATTAAAAACCTTTTAGAGGTATGATTGGAAGTCAACATTACAAAACAGCCAGTTGTCCAGATTAAATGTTATTTAATACTTATGTGTGAGATATTAAAAAAATTCAAAACAACTTCATTTAAAAGATGTTAGGGTTGTTTTCCTGAGAACAAACTGTTTTGTACATTGATTACATGAATGTTCAATTATTATATATTGTTCATTGTCCTACATGAATATAATATAATAATGTCATGAATATTTATTGCATTAATAAGGTTATGGAAGATCCCCCTAATGATGAGAACCTTTAAATGCTATAAAAAATATTCTTAAATAATGTTCTATGGTTGGATGACATACTATGATAGGCCACATAGTATACAGATCATCATGTGATAGTACTTGTAAGAAGACGAGCCTCTCTCTAAAGGAGTTCTCTCTTGGTAATCTCCAAGATTGGAGATTTTTAGAACAGACCCGCCAGTAGTAATTCCACTTATTTTGGTGTCATCAGATATTGCTATCTGTAAGTGTGTGTAATGGTCCTTAGACTAGAATATTATCAATAACTCGTTTCATAACACACACACATAGATTTGTTGATGAAAACCATCATGAAGATAGTTGGAGGGAAGTAGGGTACGTTGGGTGCGTCACAAATGACATGTTGTTAAGCGATAAGTAGAGGAAGGATTTTTCCCTTCCATATTTATGGAAGTAGATATTTCTGGACCTTTGAATGAAATAGAAATGTTGAACAAATTCCATGGCCATGGTGACACGATGAGTTTATTTTTGGAACTTAATGAATGACAGATCAAGCATATAGATTTATGACACTGCCATGAAACCTACTTGATGATATATTGAGACAAAGGGATTAAATTACACAGTAAGCGTTCATATGAGGTGACACATCAATGCGGCATCAACATCATTCTCTTGTGTGCATTGAAACATTGCTAGACAGTAATCTTGGACATTATGTAGGCCCACAGAATGCCAATGAGAAAGAGGCCTATAGGGTCACACACTAAGTTTATCCATGTACCTCAAGAAGAATAAAGATTATTCTCTTATGTGGTTTAAAAATTATTCATGGAAGCCTAAATAATTTGAATGATGGATGAATAAGGAAATGAAAAACATGATATACTAGCTATGTATTAATGATTACATGCTCTATAGTTTTAATTTTGGAAAGGAAATGAAAAACAAGTACACGTTGTGTATTAATGATTACCCGCCATGTAGTTTTTTAGAAAACAAGTACCAGCCATGTATTAATGATTACACGCTTTTTAGTTTTCCAGTCAGGATTTTGAGAATATAATATTGTTTTATTAAATGATATTTTTTATAATCAGCATGGGTTCATCTCATAGAATTAATTATTGGATATGGGGGTTTTCAATAAGAGTTAATGAAATAAATAAAACGTTTAACAAGATTATTTTGTATCATAACACTATAACCTGAAACCCAATTATAAATATCCTCACAACCCAAACTCTTTTCCTAATAAGAGAATCGTTTTACACAATAATTGTAGAGAATTATTTCAAGCCAGAATGAACTCTTCCTCCCAGAACACTTCAAGACTGATAGAGATCCTCTGTCATTGGATCAAGATGATCTAAGGCGGACAATAAAAGAAAAGGTTTCTCCGTGCTATCACCTAGAGACTCTTTTATCAATGTCTAGAGATACGAGGTGCATGTGTGGATCACCACTAAAGGAAGTCTAAACTTGGCTTCGACAATGAAATGGAAAATCACATCATAATATGATGAAGAATATCAAAAAATAAATAACACCCAAAGGTACTTCTTGTGAATTAATTAAATTAATTATAATCAACCTGTGACGATCCAATTTTGTGGTTCTAGGAACTTTCTTTTTCTTTTCCTATTTCTATGAATTTATTCATGGAGACTGGCATTCATCATCGTATTGATCCCGGATTGATTATTTTTAATGAAAACAATCCATGTGGGCACATCCATCCACGTGGTTCCACTACACCTCGAACCTCCAAATGGTATCAAAGGGAGGTTACATCATTTATTATATTTATTTAATTTTCGTTGATAATCTACGCATTTATATTTCATTCAATTCGTGATAAATTGATTTATTAAACTAAATGAACATGATCTGTTCTTCCTCCTTAGTTTATCGATTCATATCACAGAAATGACAATTTAATTTTAATTTTGATTAAAATAAAAAAAAGAGGAACTCATCTAGAGGAGATTCACTTTCTGTCTATAAAAAATGAGAATACATGGTGGGTAATGAAAACAACATTCCATGTGCTTAGGTTCAACAAACCGGTACTACTCTGCCAAACCACGCTGTGTGAATTTAGTATACCTGAGTTTTATTACACCGTGTTGACCAGAAATGAATTGTGTGTGGAACCAAAATACACGACGTGTATGTGGAATCAACACTCCGTGTAGTCTGATCTAGACCATGTGAGACCATGTACCAGGAGAAGCTATGTTCTGTATACACGGGATTTCCAGGCCATTAACCATGTAATAAAGAAGTACACACCATGTTAGATTAATCTACAGTCCGTTTACTCCAAAATTTCCAATGTAGAGAAAACACGCCAAATCCCCTAGCGTGTACTTTGGATAAAGGTAGAAAAGAAATACACACCATTTAAATATTAACTACACAACATTTCCTTTCCAATAATAGAATTTCGCCAGGTTTCCTTCAATAGTACAATGACACGTACAAGGGACATGGATGAGAAGAATCTCAAGGGAATTTAGAAAGGAATTTATGATAACGAATTGATTAATTATAAGATAATAATTAATCAATTTCAAGCATGACCTATCTTAAATAATAGATAGATTAAAATAATTTTAATTCTCTATATGCGTAAATGTCATTGCATGCTATGGATGATCATGATCTAGACCAAAGACCCTTTGTATGTGTTTTTGTTTTATTTAAATTTGTTTAATTTAAATTCTTTGGCCTGTGAGCCTTCATCCACTAAAATTCAAGGCTTGTGTTTCCATGGTTTCTTTACTGTAAACACCATGTAATAGAATAACTCTCAAGCCAGAGGAGATGGATCGAAACCTGAAGCTGAGGTGAAACCATCCCAAGAAGATTCAAGGGTAGACAGGTGGGAGATGCAAAACACAAACCATCAGTTGAAGGTGCTTTTACCTATGTCAGGGTAAGCTTATCCAACCATTTGATAAACTAACTATTAAAATCTCATGATCATGCCATCCAATTTTATTTCTATCTAATTGCATGGTATATTTATTATGTATGTGTTTCCATGATCACATAGTTAATAAAATGAACAAGCATGCAATGATGGAATAAAATAAAACCCGAACTATGCGTAAACATTATCGTAACATGGTTAATCACTTAAGAAAGCATCACTTAATGTTAACAAGCTTGTGATTGTGTGAAACTACGCATAAAAGATTAAAAACCCTTAATACCATGTTAAGTCAGACCAAGCCTTTTGTTACCTGATTAAGGGAAAGACTCAATAAAACTATGTGTTTGACTAACCCTTGTTGGGACACTTACTTTTATAAATAAATCCCTTATGAAAGGGTTCGGGTTAACTTACCCATTTTACATCAAGAGGGGTATCCCTTTCTAGACATGATGTAATATTTTAGGCAAGAGTTTAAGAAATCCAAGTCACGATTTCATGATTGGGGAGTCCACTCAACATATCAAGGAACTATAAGATCATAGTCATAAAAGACCCACTTACCTAAATACCTTCAAATAGCTTGTCCAATCCTTGTTGGGGTTATGAGAAGGGGAATATGGATCCTTTCCACTAGAAAGTCAAAGAAACTAGACATTCCGGGCTCAATGGTGAGGGCCATTGGGACTTGATAAAATAGTGGGAGAATTAATATTTTCAATTAATATTTTTCATAAAATGTAATCAAAATGTACTGATAAATATACTCTTTTAATTTGTCTAATCAATTTGACAAACTCGTCAACCACATTTTCATTACGATCAATTCAGGGAAAAGACAATATCTCCACCGACAGTAACTTTTAGGAATGGTTTAGGTGACCTTGGTTTATCCTACGCCATGAATGAATGTGTTACATGTTGTAGTCCTCAAATCCTGATTCTCCTTCCCAAGGGGCGAGTGATGAAGATTTCCAGGTCTATGATCAACATTTGAGTGATGCACTCGATGATCAATGTTTGATGCTATCATCAATATCTAGTGAGCTCATGAAGTCTCATGAGGACATGGATGCTTATAGTATGCTTGAGCACCTCCGTGGTCTATACTATGAGAGAGTAGGACAAGAATGGTATAAGATTTCGAAGGCTCTATTTCAGAGAAATCTTGGAGAGGGTGCCCTAGAGGGGCCTCATGTAGTCAATCTCATTTTCTACATTGAGAAATTGTAGGATATAGGGTTTAAAATCCCCAAAGAACTGGGTACTGATCTCATTCTTGCATCACTCCCCCAGATATTCTCAAACATTTTTGTGAACTTCAACATGAACAACATTGAGAAGTCTTTTTCTGATCATCTTATCCTCATTCAACATGTGGACAATGACATGAAGTGTGAAAAGCCTTCTGGATTCATGGTGAATAAAAGGATAGGGAAGGTGAAGAGATTTAATCCCAAAGATTCTTCAAGGCCTTCCAAGAGAAGAAAGATCAAAGGGGAGGCATGAGAACATGAGGCTGTTTATTTCTCTTGTGGAAAGAAGTGCCACTGGAATAAAAACTGCACTCAGCCAAGGAAGCAAAGGGAATCTTTAGGTGCGTTTGTTATCGAATGCAATCTATCTTCTTCAAAAAATTGGGTATTAGAAACTGCTTGTGGCTCTCACATCTATATCCAAATAAATGAACCAAGTAGATTAAAAAATATTCACCGAGGTGAGGTGGATCTAAGAGAAGCTTATAGAGACAGACTCGCTGTTGTAGCTGTCAGAGACTACCACATCACATTACCTACTGGGATGGTCTTTCTCTTGAAATGATGATATTATGTACCCTCTGTAACCAAAAACATTATTTCCATATCCAGATTTGATACTAATGGATTCATCATCATGATTTTATATGGAAGTTGCTAATTTTATAAAGATAGCATTTTTTTTGGTATAACACATTTATATAACAACCTTTATGTGCTAGACTAGACAAACCAAGTAATGGAAATTGATGAAAATGTTAATTCACATAACTCATACCACACCCAACTTTGGCATCACTGGCTAGGCCATGTACATGAGAAAAGTGTGTCAAAATTACTTCATGGTGGGTATTTTGGTTCTATCGAACGAAAACCACTTGGTGTATGTCATGTGTGTCCAAAAGGAAAAATGACCAAAGATCCATTTAGTGGGAAATGTGAAAGGGCTAAAGAGATTATAGAATTAGTTCACATAGATGTGTGTGGACCATTTCTAGTTGAATAAAGGGGTGGGTTCTCATACTTCATAACTTTTACTGATGATTTTAGTAGATATGGATATAATTATTTAATGAGGTACATGTCAGATTCATTTGATCGGTTCAAATAATACAAGAATGAAGTTGAAAACTGGAATGGTTTAAATATTAGGAATCTCCGCTCAGACAGAGGAGGAGAATATCTTAATTCGGACTTCATTGATTTCTTTCAGAATTATGGGATTCTATCTCAACTCACTCCTCCTTACACACCTCAGTGGAATGGTGTATGTGAATGGAGGAACCTCACCCTATTGGACATGGTGAGATCAATGATGAGTCCTGTGAGTCTTCCATTATCCTTTTGGGGATATTAATTTCAAACAGCCACAGAAATACCAAAACAAGTTCCAACTAAATCGATAAATGGTATTCCATACGAGTTATGGAGTGGATGCATAACCATGTTATCAAATTTACATGTGTGGGGTAGCGAAGAATTTGTTAAGGCCTCTTAAGGTAACAAACATTCGCCGTAAGGCACAATGTGTATCTTTATAGGATATCCCAAATAAACAAGGGGATATTACCTATAAAACCCCTTAGACAAAAAGGTTATAGTGGAAGGACACACCATATTCTTTGAGAGGGAGAACATCTGCAAAAGATATAGTTAGAGTGAGATAGACTTTGATGAAGTCAAGGCTCAAGATATACAGGAGTTAGTACAAGAACAGATTCCACAAAGCCTCATGGAATAACAATCTATTCTAGAGACACAAGAACTATGTAGGAGGAGGAGAGAGGTGAGACAACCAGAATGATATGGTTTTCTTATCACTAAGGATGGTGACACATTATTGGCTGACAATGATGATCCCCTTACCTAAAAGCAAGAATTTGAAGGCACAAACATTGCCAAGTGTCTAGAAGACATGAATTCTGAAAAGCATTTCATGTACAAAAACCAAGTCTGGATTTTGGTAGATCCTCCAGTTTATGTAAATCCTATTGGTAATAAATAGGTATTCAGGAAGAAACTGGAGATGGATGGGAAATTCAGCCCCTATAAGGCACACGTAGTTGCAAAAGGTTTTAGAAACATCAAGGAATTATCTATGATGAAACCTTTTCTTTGGTTGCGATGATGAAATACATTAGAATCATATTGGCCATTATCGATTACCATGATTGTAAAATTTTTTAAATGGATGTCAAAACAACATTCCATAATGGGAACCTCCAGGAAGATTTCTACATGACACAACCTAAAGGGATTGTGACTCCAAAGGATGCCAACAAGGTATGCCAGATGTAGAAATATATTTATGGATTAATGCAAGCATCAAGGTCATGGAACATTCATTTTGATGATGTTGTAACGGAATTTATCTTTGTTAAGATTGAATGTGATACTTGTGTCTACAAGCATGCCAGTGGAAGTGCATTCATTTTCCCACTAGTATATTTTGATGACATATTACTAATTGGAAATGATGTACATGTCTTACAGTCAGTTAAGGCATGATTAGATATATTCTACTCCATGAAAGACATGGGTGAGGCAACATATATTCTTGGGATCAATATCCATGTAGATAGATCCAAGAGAATGTGGGGCCTGAATCAAAGTACATACCTTGACAAGATACTGAAGAGATTTAGTATCGAATAATCCAAGAGAGGATAGTTGCTAGTGTCACATGGAATTAATATTTTGAAGAAAATGTGTCTTCATACACATGAGGAATGAAATAAAATTGAAAGTATCCCTTACGAATCTGTGATTGGTTCATTAATGTATTCTATGATCTGTACAAGACTATATGTTTCTTACGCATTAAGTGCGGTAGGAAGATATCAAGATGATCTAGTAGACCGCCATTGGCTGGCAGTCAAGACTATTCTTAAGTATCTAAGGAGTACTAAGGATATGATCCTGGTTTATCGAGGAGATGAGGAACAAGTCATCAGAGAACATGTAGATTCTAGTTTCCAAACAGATCATGATGACATGAAGTCGCAGAATGGTTACATATTCAGTTTGAATGGAAGTTCAGTGAGCTGGAAGAGCTCAAAGAAAAGTGTGGTGGAAAATTATATAGTGGAGTTTGAGTATATCACAGCTTAAGATTCATCTAAATAAGTAGTTTGGATGTGATGATTCATCCAAGATCTGGATGTAGTACCTAGTAGTAACGATCCTATCACACTCTATTATGATAATACTACAGTGGTGGCACATGAAAAAGAGCCAAGGTCACATCAGCAGACAAAGCAGATACTTCAGAAGTATCATATCTTGAGGGATTTTTCCCATAGAGGTGTGGTTGCAGTGAGCACTATTTCCATGGAAGAAAATGTGGTGGACCCCTTAACTAAATCCATGACTCAGTAGAAACATGATTATGAAGTGAGGTATCACAGACTAAAAGTCATAGGCAGTTGGATGTAGTCCAAGTGGGAGTTTGTCAGGGTTGGTTTCCTGAGAACAAACTATTTTGTAATTCAATTACATGAATGTTCACTTAATATATATTTTTCACTGTTATGCATGACTATAATATAATAATGTCATAGAATATTTTTTGTATTAAGAAGTTCATGGTAGATCCCCTCTATGATGAGAACCTTTTAATGCTATAACAAATATTCTTAAATAATGTTATGAGGTTGGATGACATACTATGACAGGACACATAGTATACAGACCATCATGTGCGAGTACTCATATGAATTCGAGACTCTCTCTCATGGGGTTCACATGTGGTAATCTCTATGATGGGCGATTTTGATAGGAGATCCGCTAGTAGTAATTCTTCATGTTTTGGTGTCATAGGATTTTGCTATATGCGAGCGTGTGTAATGATCCTTATACTGGAATATTATCAATAACTCATTTCATGACTCACGCACTTAGATTTGCTGATGAAAACCATCATGAAGATAGTTGGAGGGAAGTAGGGTATGTTGGGTGCATCACGAATGACATGTTGTTAATGGATAAGTCGGGGAAGGATTTGTCCCTTCCATATTTATGGAAGTATATATCTCTATCCCTTTGATTGAAATAGAATTGATGAACAAATTCTAGGGCCATGGTGACATGATGGGTTTATTTCTGGAATTCAAAGAATGACAGATCAAGCATATTGGTTTATGAAACTTCCATGAAACATGCTTGATGAGATATTGAGACAAAGGGATTATTCTTGTACGTGGTTTATTAATTATTCAAGGAATCCTAAATAATTTTAATTATTGAGGAATAAGGAAATGAAAAACAAGATATAAACACCATGTATTAATGATTACACTCTGCATAGTTTTCATTTTGGAAAGGAAATGAAAAAAAGTACACGCCATGTATTAATGATTACACACCGTGTAGTTTTATGGAAAACAAGTACACTCCATGCATTAATGATTACACACCGTGTAGTTTTGAATTCAGGATTTTGAGGATATAATATTGTTTTATTAAATGATATTTATTATAATCAGTGTGGGTGCATTTCAAGGAATTAATTATTTGGCTTGGGTATTTTGAATAAGAGTCAATGAAATTGATAAAACATGTAACATGTTTATTGATTGTCATAACTCTACAACCTCAAACCAGATTACAAATATCCTCAAAACCCCATCTCTTTTCCTAACCAGATAATCATTGTTCACAACAATTCTGGATAATTCTTTCAAGGAGGAAAGAATCTATTCCTCCAAGAACACTCTCAAGATTGAGAGCGATCCTCTTCCATCCGATCAAGAAGATCTAAGTCAGACAATGCCAGAAAGGTTTTATCCATTCTAGCACCTGGAGTCTTCTTTTCTGACATCCAGAGATATGAGGTGCACGTGTGGATCACCGCTAGAAAAATTCTACACTTGGCTTCTGTGATGCAATGATGAATCACATCAAAACGTGATCAAGAATATCAACAATGAAATAACAACAAAATTTGTGAACTAATTAAATTTATTATAATCAACATGTGATGATCCACATTTTTTGTTCGAGGACCTTTCATCATCTTTGTCTATTTCTGTGAATCGATTTGTGTAGAGAGGTGTTCATCGTCGTATTTATACTAGATTAATCATTTCTAATGACAAAAATCCAAGTGTTCACATTCAACCACGCACGACCGCTGCACCCGGAACATTCAAAAGTTGTGAAAATAATTTTTCAGTAATTGAAAGGAACATTGGTTTAATCCCGTTTTTATTGTTCTGGAAATGATTTCGATATAAATATTTTACAGATGATAGCTTTGGTAGTTTTAGAATGAATAGAAAGAGTCCTTATGGAAGTATCCATTTTCTAGGAGATTCTTTAGTTTCTTGGTCATCCAAAAAACAAAACTTAGTTGCACTCTTCACTATTGAACTTGAATATGTAGAAGCTAAAATTTGATTTGATCAATTGTTGTGGATCCAACACACACTCAGAAACTATGGTATGAGTTTTAATAAAACTCAAATATTGTGTGAAGAAAAACCAGTTCCATTGATTTAAGTAAAAACATTTCACATCACTGTTGTGCAAAACAAATAGATTTTAGGAATCAATTTCTCAGGGATCACAAAAAAATAGAGATATTATTTTACAATTCATTGAAATTCAAGAACAACTTGTTGATATTTTCACAAAACCATTTCCATCCAATAGATTTGAATTTATTAAAGAGAATATGGGAATGATTACCCTAAAATAATCATTCAATTTCTTTTATTCGGTTTTATTTTTGATTGTATTTAAATTTCATTAACTCAACTATTTATTTTATATATTTTATTATGTTTTTTACTTTCATCATACTTTTAAATCAACAACATACATGAAATCTCAGATTGGTACATTCTCATTTCTTTTTATACAGCTTTTTGTTTCTTTTTTTATTTCCTTTTTTTAATTATAATTAAAAAAAATTATTTTATTATCCAATATTGGATTCTTTATCTTCTAATATTAATCGTATAAGACCAATGGTCATCCAAATTCCCTCTATAAATTGAGGAACTCACTTCTCAATACCACACCGGTTCGTCAGGATTCTTGGTGAAGCTCTTCTCCCATACTTGATATTCGATACAATCATTTAATATTCCAATAAACGTTATGTCTCAATCATATACCAATAATCCTGAAGATATGTATTCTAATACATTCTTAGAAATGGATTTACTCTGAGAAAGGTTTTCCTCTCAAAATTTCTTTGACATTGTGGACTCAACAATCAAAAGGATTATTTTATTACAATGCTCGGAACATCTTTCTGTAGAGAAATCCATATCTCATGATATGATTCTTGTTGAAGAGGTTATAAAATTATAAAATCAAGTGTCTTTTGACAAGGATATGATGATTAACTTTTGTGTGTATGATAAGAATATTGTTAATTCAGAAAAATAAGATGCACATTTCATCAATGTTCTGGCCAAAGGAGATTTCATTTCTCCATATCATAAGCTACCTAAGGAAGACAGTACATTTAATAAGGAAATAGATGAAAATTCATAGTTTCTTATCAATGAGAAGAAAAGAAAAGTGGCCCATATATTTATAGAAAACCAGTTTATTGTTTTTTGGATGTAAGGGTTTCTAATTCCAAGGAAATTGGATAAAAAATCTTATGGTTTCTTACATCTTTATGTAGATTACCTAGTAAAAATGAGAATGTCAAATATCAAGGGTTACATTTTTGAAACAATCAAGAATGTGAAGACTTGAGTAATCAAATATAATTATATTATGTATCTATCTATTATCAAAATGTATATTCTTGAAATCTTGACATTTTTTAATATTCCTTTGAAAGGGTATTTGAATGATCTAAATGATTCTTTGATAATTAAGAATACGATAATTAACATAAATGTTTTTTTGACAAAAAATAAAAACTCTTCATCAATTATCTGGAAGAATTGACACAAAATCAATTGGAACCACTTATTATAGAATCATCCCCCTGAGTTATATCTTCTCAGAATTATTTTCCTCAAATCAGTTCAATTCCTAAGAAGAAAATCAAATACAATAAAGAGGATGTGGCTAACTGGATAAAGGATTGAGATCAAAGAAAGAAGGTGACCTTAAATTTCGTCTTTAAACAGATGATGCTCTAGCCAATAAGATAAGAATAGAAGATACTCCACAGGTTGAGAAAAAGAAGAAACTACATTTGAAAAAAAGATCATGTTTTTTATATTTCCAAAATATTAAAAAGTGTTAAGTTAGAAAGTGACCAACTAATAGAAGAAGTTAAAAAAGATCCAATCTTAGATTCATTTCCCCATAAAAAAAGGGAAACAAATAGTGTAAGAAGTTATTTGATCAGATTCACAAAATGAATACGAAGAAGGGGATGATGAATTTAAATTAGAGTATCTTCATAGTTCTAAGAAGAGTAGTGAAGAATATTCTCTTCAAAAACAAAGTGAAAAAATACATCAACAAGAATTATCTTTCCTATCAAGCACCTGTGCAATCCTTAGAAACTCAATCAGAAAGAGTGCCCTCTCTAGTCAAAAAAGGGGCTCAAAGTTAGGAAACTGTGAAATTAATTGTCATCAGTGACATAGTTGAAAAAGAAAGAGTAGAAAAAGATAAAGAAATGGTCCAAAAGGAAAAAAGAGAAAGGAGATGGAAAATGTCGTGATGAATACTCGAGCTGATACAATGTCATTGAATCATACGATGATGATACCAATTCAAAACATACAATTTATTTAAATAAAGTAGATTACATTATTCATGATTTAAAAAGTATTCAGGAGACTATTACCTATTTTTCCAGAATAGAAAGAAGGATTTATTTCGTTACTAAGAATGAAAGGTAGAAATTTGGTTTTGTAAGAGAGCTCAGAAAAAGAGTAATGGTAACAGAGTTTGATCTAAATATTTGGAGTTATAGTTCTGTTTCTCATAAGAAGGATTGAAATAATGTATCTAAATGTTCGTAAATATAGAAATCTTAGTGAATGAACACGGGGAATCTATTGACGAATTTAGGAGGCATTAAAATGATATTACTATTTCTCTTAATAATATTTACATGGAAACTATTTCAATGATGAATCAGATTTCAAAAACCCATGGTTATGAAATTCTTTTAGTAAAAGAATTGAATGAAAGGATGAATGGTTTGAATTCATATTTTTTTAAGGTTTCATATTTCAAAGATGAAATAGTTTTATTGGAGAAACAAAATTCTTTTCTGACTTGTGATAACCAGAATTTGAATGACCGAACACATAATCTGGAATAAGTAATCAGAATTCAAGAAGAAACTATAAAAAATCATGATCAACTTTATTCCGACCAACAAGAGATTCTCAAATAATAGGGTGATTCTATTTTAGAAGAAAATAAAGAGACAAATAATATGCATGTTGTACTTCATGAGTGCATTAATAAAGAAAGATAAAGAGAAAACAATGTAATTTTTTGTTTATTTTCTTTTATTCTATATTTTTAAAATTTTAGATCTTTTTAATTTCAATGATCTATATGGTTGTGCCTCCATATTTTTATTTTATTTGTTTTCCTCTAAACATTTGTAGAATCTCAAGAATACCCCATTTTATTTGTGAACCACAAAGGGTGAAAATGTCTTATAAAAGGGAATAAAGTTTTGAAAAGGGGGAGAATTTTTAATGTTTTTCTCAATTTTAATACATATATATCAAGGAAAATCTATGAATTAAATCCCAAGAAATTAATATACTAAATTTTGAGTTAGTTTTATTAAATTTTATATTTAAAAGAGGGTGTATATCTGAAGCTGAGATAAGTATTTATTTACATGTTTTACTTTGTGTTTTCTAATTTCAAAAAAATGGGTGACTGTTAAGTCCAAAGTCCTGTTTTGACTTTATTTTCATTTGGTTTGGAAATCACAAAAATCTTTATACTAATTTCTAAAATAAAATACATTCTTTGAATATAGTTTCTATGTCTATCGTACTGACTCTGTCGATCGTTCTAAATCTGTCTATCATACTGACTCTATCTGTCATACTGGCTCAATCCATCATATTGAATCTATCTATCATAATGAATCTATCTATTGTACTAACTATATCTATCATACATACTCTATCTATCATATATACATTATTTTATTGTACTAACTATGATAATCTTACTCACACGATTCATTTTACTCACTTTTCATCATATCAATACAATGCATAGTCATGTTTTACATTTATCACATGCATGATTTTATACATTCATCCAAAAATATGTTCTATATCTATCATACTTATCTTATCATTTTCATTTAACTATAGTTTTAACTAAAATTATGTCATGGAGTTAGTTATAAACTAATGAAAATTATGGCCTGTTTTCTATTTCAATATGACCATTACAATGTCCGGTGTCCACTTCCCTCTGAGTTTTTCAAAGAAATAATATTGTTGGAGAAAATATGACTATTATAACCTGAGGCCTATAAATAGGAGGTCATTTTAAGTAGAGATAATAATTTTTTCTACATCATCTTCTTCCAAGTTTTAAAGAGAAATTGTGTGTCATTCTTCTATGCTTTTTGTGAAATCCTTGAAATAATAAAATGTGAAAAAATCATTCATAATTTTTGTATTTCAATAAGTACTTTGTTTTGTCTATGCGTCAGATCAAGTGATTATTATCGCGGGCTGTCGGGGATAAGAAGACGGTGAAACCCATCATTTTATTGAGTTATTTCTAGTATTTTAAAGATAGCGGTGACAATTACCTGTAAAATCATGGCCTTGATGGGATATAAAGATTGGTGTAGTGATCATTTTATCATGGGAATACTGGTGTTGGTGAGACAGACCAATTATCCAAGGTGAAAGGATACCCTAATCTTTGGGATAAAACAATTTTATTACATTTTACTTTTCTACTGCATATTGTAATAGAAATAAAATCTTTTTTTTCTTTCCATTTTTTTCTTTTGTATTGGTTATAATTACAACTTATACTTTATGTATTGATTTTATAAACTATGTGGTAGAATTATTTACAATTTGTATTACACTAATATTTGTATTAAATCCCAATGAAATTGTTTCCTAACCAATTTTATCATAACAATTTCATCTCAATGAGAGTCTCTAGGATTATTTATTTCTATTTATAATAGGATTTGTAAATTCTTTTTTATTATGTTGTATTAAACGATGAACATTATTTAAAGGTTTTAATAACAATTATTTAAAATAAAATCCACACCCTCTTGTATTTGGGAAATCTCATATTCATTTAGATCAAATACATGTTGTTTCATGTCATATTAGACATCAAAACCAAATTTATTATTTTAAAATATAAGGGTGTTACATTCTCTCCACCTTCTATAAATTGAAATCTCCCAATTTAAACTTGATCATGTTAATCAGGGGTCTGACATTGGGAAATTACATTTTGAAAAACACACATCATAAAAGTGCTAATAAAAACTCCCCTTGGAAAGAGACAAATTTGAATAAAAATTTAATCTGAAATATCACATAACTAGTATTGAATATTATAGAATTAAGGTGGAAAGAGTCCATATGGATATAGAAGACTATTTATAATAATTATATAGTGTTATGTAGAAAAATGATCACAGTAAATTAAATGATCAATGGAATTTTATGGACCTCAAAACCATAAATAATTAATTATTTAATAGTCCATTTGATTCATCAAATATAAAGGTAATTGGGAAACAGAATTTCCCTAGAGGTTTTTTCCTAAGGTTGAATAATTCGTTTAAAATGGAGATTATGATCAGAAGGAGAAATATATACTTGATATATTATTATTTAATAAGAACGACATCGTCCTTTGATTATTCCTAGAATAATTTCAATATCTTATCATACTCCGAAAAATAAATATTAAAAGTAAATATTTTCAATCTTGTGGTGCTAAATTTTACATTTAACATATCATAAAATATAAAAAATAGTGACATCTCCTTTCATCTAACTCTAAATATTTTCCAAAATAGATATTGTAAACATAAGTTATCAAATATAACACATTACTATTTATACGAAAACAGTAACACCACTGGATTAGAATTAATATGTATCAATAAAATCATTTATGTAAAAATAATGAAATATTAAACTAAACATCACATAGGCCAGTAGTTTGTAAATTACGCCTTTCTAGTTTCAATTATATTTTCAATCCCCTTATCCTTGCATGATGTGATTGGTTTTCAACTGATATGAGAGTTACCCTTTTTATCAATCTATATTTATATAATTCTAATAAAGTTACCAAATTTTAAAAACAAATAATTACCTCAACATTATGAAAAGTAAAACCCAAAAAGCTACCAATATATTTAAATTTATTCCCCCAAAATGTATATTAATTTTGCCTTAAATAAAATTTCTTGAAAAATAGACAATAAAAAGGGGGTTTAAAGAAATTAAACTTATTAAAAATATTAAAATCATAAAACCATGATGGTATCCATAACTCTTAAGTAAATTAAGACATATATGATTAAAAAATTAACAAAATACTTATAGGATTCCGGATTCTTATAACCAAAATATTGTTAGTAAAAATACCTCTATAATATATTTCATGAATCCAAATAAATATATCTACAAATATGTTCTGATATAGATATTTCATATGTATTTAAAATAACACTTAAAAGAGTTGATTAAATTAGATAATTCTTAGGTTTTATACATTAAAGACATGTTACAATAAATAGATCTATGGGATGAAATTTATTTCCTTCAAACATAATCATAATTTATCCTCGGTGATTCATTACATTATACCCTACTTTTCAATACATAATTTCTTATTGTGTTCCATTAGAAACATTCCTAGGGTTCCCTATCAAAATTTCTTATAGGAATAAAATCTACCACTTTTCATCCATGGTTTCCACCGCTCGTTCTCTTTGTGAACTTCATTCGTCTATTATTTCATGAGTTGTAGATTTTGTAAAGGTGTGTATTGTTAATAATATGTCAGGATAACTTATTAGTAAGTATAATAATATATTTTCATTTAATCTTAATACTCTTTGGTTACTCATAGTCACCAATATTTCTATCATGTTCAATCATTACATGATTTATTCAGGTTCCACCAATTGACTAAAACCAAAAAGAATATTGTGATCAATAATATTCACAGTGGAAAAATAATATAATCATTATTTGCAGTCCAAATCATATATCATTATTATCAATTTAGGACTCCTTATGTATATCCTCGGTAATTAATTATCATTATCTATTCATATACAACATTGTTTTTAGTAAATAAAATATGAATTATCCAATGAATATAGCCCAAGAGTATAAAAAAGGTACAAAGTTAGGCCCATTTTCATTTACTAGGTAATAGTTTTGTCAATCCCAATATTCCCTTTTTGTACATATTCCTCCTTGGTATATATTTTGCAAAACCTTTTCCACCCATAGTATCATGATAGAGATATATTGACAAGACAACCCACATAATCTTTTACTTATAAAACCATTAGTATGGTCTTCTATAATTGTCCTGAAAGTATATTATAGGGTTACATTCCCTAATATATGTTTTTCCTAAATATAGTGCCGAAATTTTATACATAGATTCCTCTAATACTAAATATAAAATCCAAGGAGATAGTAGTCCAGAGTCGATGTCTACATTGTTATAATGGAATAAGATTCCATGAATCACATCCCAAAAGACCTAATATTATAGTAGTCATGATAAATTTGATACATTCATGATTCCCATAATACATTTTAAATAAATAATTAACAAATAAATTTTTTAATAACATTATTCCCTCTATATTATAATTTCATATCATTTATAGCACACTTCCTAGAATCACGTGGAAGGAAAAAATAAGGGCCTGCTGAAATTATTTTTAATGGTTATTTATAGTAGAATCTATTTTAAATAAATATGCATAATAGATATCAAAACGTAAATAACATAGTACCCATTCCATTTAAATAATTTTATATTTACTATTATATTATGAATAATCAATATGTAAAGGTAAATAAATGAAAACAATTTGCATTTAATCAATAAATTTATAATGAAATGAATCCCGAGATAATATCATAATGAAAATATCCTAGATAATAATATCTAAATTTTTAATGATTAAAATACCTATGTATTTTACTTAGCGGTATTCAGAATAATAGTATATATATTATCATGACATCTCAAATGGAATTTCAAAACCAATTGGTATGTATGCCCTAGTAACCAATTTAACTAAGGATTTCCGACTAATTGACGTTATCATATTACTGATTCATTGAAGCAATACCTAAAACATATCCCCACATGTATATGTTTTTCTAAAGAAATACTCACATATCAAATAATTGATTTTTGTCATGAAAAATATTCCTTATCATCAAATATCTGTATTGAGTAATGAATAAGGATTTATCAATATTTCCCCACATATTAAATAAAATATTAATGTAGACCAATATATTTAAAAATTATATATAGTATATGAAATTAAAATATAAATCATAAAAAATATAGATATTTAGGGTAAATTTATTTACAAGTGATCATGATAAATTGAACATTTCAATGGAATGTTACTTTATACAAAAATCAATCAAGAATGAAAATGTAAATTCATTTCATGGGAAAATATAATCATATATATATATAAAGGATTTAATCAATAAGACATATCCTTGAAGAATTATATGTAAAATAATGGGTTTTTGTAATTGATGAATATCAATACCATAAAAAGGCTATTAAAACATTCATAAGAAAAATATAAGTTTTTTCATTCAAAATATTTTTAAAACATATTCATAAAAAATATTTTGGTAACAATTTTCTTCTAAAATAACCATTAAAAAAATAAAATGGAATCTATCAAAATTTAATCGGTACCAATGCTAGGAAAATATATTCGTTCTATACGTGGTAAAACTAATTTTCCTTTCGGAATTTTTAAAAATTCCAAACAGACATTATTTCAAAAATGATATGATGATTCATTGCAATTATTTTTGTAAAAAATAACAAATGGTTTAACATTTACTTTTTAAATCATTTTGATAATTTAAAAACACTTATTGAAATATTTTTTGAAAACCAGGTATTGGAAAAACATGATTTTCTATCAAGGATATGCAAAAAGTCAGTTTTTATTTAAAACATTTTCCAACCAATTTTTATTTCCCAACAGTTGTGATATAGTTTTATTACATAACAAATTAAGGAATTAATAGATAATAAAAAAATTAAAATTTCATATTTGGTGATTATCAGCTAATTTCATTCATTAGAAATTCAACCATAAACCATGCAAATTAAAATGAGATTATTAAATAAAAAATTACAAATATCATAATTTTATGTGATAATTAACCAATCAGTCAATTATGTGGAACAAACATAAATATAAATAAAATTATTTATAAAAAATATAATTTATTCAAAATTAAATACACACATAATCATAGAATATTGATGATATTGATTAAGTAATATAACCCAATGAAAAGAAAATGAGTTATGAAATTCTTTTCCATTAATAATTTTAAAGTCATATACCTCGGGACTAGAAAATTAAAAATAAAGACTAAATAATGTTGCATTATTATTAAATAAAGGTACTATTTGTGAATGGTTAATTATACATACCATATAAATGAAATTAGCTAAATTACATTATACTATTCCTCAATGTGGGGAAATTTAGATAAAGTCTCGTACCTCACACTTCATTTTGGATGAACATAGAATAATATACATTTTTATTTATTAAATAATGTAAATAATGTTTTCAAAAATATTCATATTTATAATATCATTTAGTATCCTCTTATAACATTTCACACCCATTTTTTAATAATATGTTATTATTTTCAGTATTTTGGGTGTGAATTTCCCTCTTTTCTCATGCATGTTTTTATCAACATTTTGGTTCATGTGTATACGATATAAATTCATTATTATTAGAATTATATTATTGGTTTAAATATAATAGTTTTTCACTATATACATTTTTATAATCATTCTTCAATGTTGGATATGGAAAAACAATTACATTGCTTCGTAGAGACGGTTGGTCATACCTATGAACGAGCAATTATATCACTGAAATTAATGAGAGAAAAGATGATAAATTAATTTATATATTAATATGAAATAATCTATATAATTTTATATTTATGTCATGTATTCATTAAATATCTCCTTATTACCTTCAATATAAATCTCATGTGAAAAAAATAACGACATCCCTTTATGAGGTGGTAGTCTACCGTACACACGAGTAATGTTATCATTTTTATACAGGAATATCAAGTGAGAATTTATATGTGATATTAAAATTAAATAATTATAATAATATAAAAAATATAATATAATGTTTTATTTCCATTATTATAACTATATCTAAATTCTAGTGATAGAAAATGAAATACATTGGTACATGGGGCAGTAGTCTGCTGTACACACGATCAAGAGTTTCATTTCCCATTTAATGGAATATGATCTTGATATATGTAATTTTTTTGAGAAAAAAAAAATATAATTATATAAAAGATACTAATTATTTTATTTTGTCATGTTTTAATAATATTTTAAATATTTTTAAGGAGAAACCAATTAAAAACACTTGATTAAGAGCGTTACCACTTTTAGGGACAACTACATTAAATATGAACCAAAATCCATCCTATATTAGCTTTTTGATCATAACCAGAGATCTAAAATATTATCAGGGGATTAATTAGGTTGTTTTAAGGTATTTTATTAACCAAATGTTTTTTATGTGATAATATGGGAGGAGAGTTGGTTGACTTTTATTAGTGGGTGATTGGACACAAATGGAATTTTTGAAAAGAATATTTATATACATGTTATAATCATTAAAAGAGCCTAAAAATTGGATATTATCAAAAACTAATGGTTATAAAGCTGTAAATATACATTAAATGGGTTTTTTACAAGATTTACGTTCAATTTTAATTAATCATTTTAGTTTTCCCCTAATAAATAGGTATTTTTCAGAACCTCAATAAATAATTTTGTCTCCATTTACA
This sequence comes from Viscum album, assembly GCA_963277665.1. Taxonomy (NCBI): domain Eukaryota; kingdom Viridiplantae; phylum Streptophyta; class Magnoliopsida; order Santalales; family Viscaceae; genus Viscum; species Viscum album. The sequence continues at coordinate 51,593,185 of OY728140.1, read as the reverse complement.
ATAAATAATGTTAATGATTTAATTTATCTTTATTAGATAATATAGATTTTTTTTAAATTCCAAAAAGTGAATCCAATTTTCTATATATAATTTACAAAAGTGGTAGAATCCAATTAAAAATTATACTGGCAGACATAACAGAAAAACATATTTAAAAAAAATACAGATAAGAGTGGAAGGATTTAATATTAAAATTCAAAATGATATTTATTAAAAAGAACTAAATTTGTTACATTGTAATATTATTTAACTAATATTTCTTAAAAATGAATTTATAATATAAGTTAACTATAGATAAAATGTAAATTAAAAAGTATTTTTCATTAAAATTTTTTATTTTTTAATAATTATGAAAAAAACATTTTAAGAAAATTCTAAACAACTCAAACAAAGATAATTTTGAAATTTATATTTAAAAAAAAAATTATGATTTTTTTCTAAAATTGATAAAAATTATTTATAAATTATGTGTGAAATGTGAGACTAGAAAACCTTTTAGAAATATATATTTTTTCATAAAATATTTATTTTTCTGTTAAATTATTTTTATATTATTTATAATCAATAGATAATCATAATTTTATTAATTTAATTTGTACTATTTCTACCCACCAATTTTATAATTTCATAATAACGTTATATTATATTATTATTTATTTAGACTCGGGATTTTTAAATCTGCCGCATATCGAAGAGATCATATTTATTAAAAAAATAACATATCTCTTATAGTGTTATATTCCCTTCTAATATTGATGTTTCATGTCATGTATGATGTTGAACCCAATTTTAATATTTTAAAATATTTAGGTTTCATATAATATATATCAATACCCTCAATTTCATAGTACCCTTTTGAAATAAGATATGATTTATTCCATGCTAATTCTCCTTTCTTATTGAGTTTATATATGAAACCCAAATTTGTCCGAATTATATTATTATTTTTAGAATGCGTAACATATTCCCAAATTATATTTTTCCCAATTTGATTTGAGTATATATCCTTTTCTACTATCTAAACATTATATTGTATGTCTGATTAAAAAAATATTGAGTTAAAACTGTGAAATATATATGGTATGATTGTATGCCTTTCAACTCCTCTAAGTTTAAACACCATTATTACAATATATAAGGATATTTTTAGCTTCTAATTTCAAATATATTTTTTGGGATCTATTTTCTCATTACCCAAGGATTTCCTTTCTGATGAAAATTTCATAAATATAATGATTTTTGTTAAAATTTTATTGTTCATTAATAATAATCCCATCTAAATGAATGTCTTAACATGTAGATTCATTAATTACGTCACTAATAGACAATTAAATGTGTCAATTATTTTTATTTTTAAAAAAATTACTAAAATATTAAATTATTTCCTATTATTATTTTTAAAACACTTGAAACTCTTTCCACAGGGTGTGTATCTAAGATATATACCTTCATCGACACTCTTATTTACCTTTCTAAACTGTTTACACTTAATCATGATAGTAGGGATACTAAAAATTTCCCGTATTTTGATATTTGGATTATTTAAATACCATATATCCTAAGTCATATTAACCAAATATTGATAAAAATAGAGTAATTTTTTTTTGTAGTTTTTCATTACTATGGCGTGTCCCTAAATGGATATTGATGTTCCATGCTCTGATAACATGGTTATCCCTATATCCATGAACATCCATTTCATCCACTCAGCTATTATAATTTTTCATGATATGCATGGAGCACTATATTCAAGCCTTATACAATGACTCTAAATATATACATCAAATTATTTATTTTACAATTCTAATTATTTTCAGAAAAAATTACATTTCAATAAAATATCCTTGTGGATTCATATAAATTCTCTAAAAATCCATTGAAAATTTATTATTATAAATATGAAATGGGTTATTTATTTTTGTTATCCCTTAATCAAGATTAATCCATTCTTCAATATCCTTATAAAACATATATCCTTTCAGAATATCGACTTCTCCTCACCGTCACAGACCAAAGAAATCCAAAAATCATGTAACTTATCACATCAAAAAAGAGAAAATCCTTGAATTCCTGTTTCATACCCCAAATCATTGTGTAACCATCTCCATTAACATTATGTAAACCATCATTAACAAAATTAATAGTATTTATGCCATAAATTATGATTCCATTAATGATATTCTTGTTATCAGTCATGTGTGATGAGAAACAACTATCATGTATTAAATAATTCTCTCCATTTATATGTTTGTATCTATCCTCAACCCCTATTTAATTGTATTACTTATTCCTCCTCATGATAAAATTCGAATTTTATTTTTAATTTTGCTACTCTAGTATGATACAGACACACTTGTTGGTGGTGTGTTTTGGTTGATCATAACTCCTATAATTTTCATCAATAAAATCTTATGTATTAGGTAATTGAACAACATATTCAAGATTTAGAATCAAATATTCCCATTAACATTCGGTTAATTACCTGTTTTATAGAATCTTCTTGACTAGGGAAGTAGCATTTTTTACTAGTACACATAGTCATTGTGCTCATGAAATCTACAACACCAACATATTCCATTGTACTAAAAAAATCATAGGTAATAAATTTATTTGTCAAAATCATAATTATATTGTTCCTTCATAATTCATACATTCAACCTTTTTTGACTTATCATCCATAGTATAATTTTACATTCACCGTAACCATTAATTATTCTTATTCCCAAATTTCTTCTCCTCCCACGACAAATTTCATTTGAAATTTTTAGAACCACTACTGACATTAGAAACAGGTGATATTTCTTTCGTATGCGATTCAACAGATTTCTTCTTCCCATTATCACTTCAACTATAATTTTCATTAAAATCATATGTCTCCCACAAAGTGTTTAGTGGTACTGTAATAAAATTTATGAGTTTCTTGGTATCCTTAGAAAACTTTTATACTTCAATAAATATTTAACTAAATCAATTGATATATATTTGAAAAATATTGTGAGTTCACTTAAAGGATTTTTTATCATTATTCATTTTCACATAAATATATTTTATATATGAATTCATTAAAATTGTACTTTTTCATAATCTAATGATTCTTATCCATAGTCTCATTAATTTTATTGATAAATAAAATATTTTTTTGGGAATTCCTCTAGTATCTCAAAAATATCTGAGTCTTTTGACTCATAAATCAATTTAGTCAATAAAGTATTATCATATTTCAATGATTCATTTTCCCTCAAATGGTTTTTAATTTCTCCAGTCACACCATGTTCACTAACATTAGTTGACCCCTTTTAGGTTTTTATCATCTCTACATTCTTCCCCTTCACTACTATATTATTCCACTTCACTCATGTAATCATTGGGATGATTCTATTTCAAAATATTTTTCATTGTAAATACATTCTTAGGTTAACATTTTCATCTTTCACATTACTCATTATATGATATCGTATTAGGTTTTGAGAAAAAATTATCTTCCTATGTGGTATTGGAATTTCCTTTTTATGAAATTTATCCCACTATGGCCACATTCCTCCATCATACTTTAGGATATACATTGAAATTTGTTAGTATCTTCAAACTATATACTTCTTAGTGTAAAATTCTTACGTGTAAGATTATTCCAAAATTCAAACACTTGAATGAAATATTTTACCTTATATTTACAATTTCATCTTTCCATTTCAGTTAATAATATGGATATATATTTTTTTTAATGTCACAAATTTTCTTTTTAATGTTTTTGGATATTATATGGATTGCTTTTGAGACTAGGCACTAAGATGATGTGCAATTCTGAGACCTGATGTGCTAGGAATAAATGTTTTTAAAAATATAAAAATATTTAATTGAAATCTTGAACGATTCTCTTAAAAAAGTGGTATAACTATTAAAAGGGTCTATATATGAAACATATGAGGGTATTGTTGTGTTTGGAATAGCAAATTTACCCTATAAGTGATCTAACATTAGTCAGTGTTGGTTATCTTTGAAAAAGTTGTTATGCGACATAAATAGAATAAAATAATTCATTAAAAGAACTATTTTTGATGTATAGAATTAAAAAACAATAAATAAGTATTTTTGATAGAATTATTGGTTTAGTCTCATGACCCTTGATCCTCTAAATGATAATTAGAGAGTGCTATATGAATCCTTCCAAACGAATGACCACAGATCTAGGATCGATGAGGATGCATCATCCATTCTTCATCAATAGCCGATCCTAATCGAGGTAGGATGTTTGGTTTTTTGGTTTAATTCCTCATTTTTGATTCCAACGATGAATTCTGACTAATCTATGAACAAATTTTCCCACTAATAAATCATATTTATGGGATGGGATTTTTTACATGATTATCATGAAATATTTTCATTAGTTTTCTAACCGTAATTCCTGAATCTTGATTGTTATGAAATAATTATTGGACAAAGAATAAAAACCTATAATTATTATTCATTAATCCCTATTTTCTATGAATTATTCTTTTTTGGAATCTTATGGTTCTTGAATCAATGTTTCCGGGTGTTTCTGAAATCAATTGGACCCCCGTAATCGAGGAAAATTGAAAACAGAGCCCAGATCTATGTAGATCGATACCTAAGGAGCTCTAATAATTGTTTTGTTATATAGGAATTGTAGGAGGGATGGTGGTAGAGATTGATGGCTAGAGGAGGTTCTCAGTGGCAGACATTGGTGGAGCCTATCCAGGCAGCAGAGTCACAGGCGGCCGAGAACAGTGGCAGTGAGAATGGAAGTAGAGGAGGTGGTAGACGTGGACTGGTGGCAGAAATGCATAGTGGACCTAGCACAGAAGGATGTGTCAGGAAGACATTTTGGGTCAGACCGGAAGGTCGGTGAAGACCAGTGGGTTGAGCTAGATATGAGTGGGATATAGGGAAATTGGGGTGGAGCCTAGTTGTGCTCGACCAAGATGGTCAACAGCATTGGTCGACAGGAAGGCCGCGACAGCTAGAGCCACCATGAATGCACCGACCACAATGTTCGACCATGATATAAGACAGTGATGGTCGACTATGGAAATTGACCAAGAATGAAGTGACTATACAGATAGTCCATATGGTAAGACAACCAATTGAGGTGTTTTATCGTGCTAGTAATTCTACAATCCCCCAATAAACCTACATGCATATTCATTCAAACGAGAAACACTCATAATCAGAGCATCCAATAAATGAGCTATCGATGATGTTGAGACCCTAATGTTTTGATAGTCATTTTATAAAAAAAAATTATTTTTAGTTAGATCATTATTACTTAACATTGTTCTCTTATAACTTTTTTTGAGGGCTCAATATGGCATTACATCAACACCAATGGATTATAATCCCCTCAAGAGTCAGAGTCTTAGATAGAGTATGGTATCCCTCCCCATGACTAGTGTGTGATCCTATAACACCGCTATTGGAGTTGTGGGATCAACATAACCTCCGAGGGCAGGGCATTGGTCCTCTTTCTAGTGGTCTTCATTAGATGGGTTTGTGATGTCCCCCAACGGTTCTGGGGGTGATTCCCTACATTGTGAGTTGATCCAGATTGGGTTTGTGGATTCCCCCAATGGATTTGAGAATTATCCCCACTATATTTATCATGGTATTCCATGAACAATGTTTTATCTTTGGGAAGGGACCTAATGATCTATACCACTTTTTTAGGTGTCTTCGATGATATCATGGCTCAAGGAGTATGCTCTCCCTAAATAAGTGTGCTTTCAATGTAATTTTTTGGTTGGCAGTTGGTTACAATCACTCAATAGTGTGATGTCTCTCTTGAGTATATCTGGAAGCTCTTATAATATTTTTCGAAATCATATAACTTTGTATAGATAATTTTTAGTACGTTTTTGGTATTTCATTGTGGTTTTGAGGTGTCCAACTGATTATTTTTACACTCACTTATACAGGGGATTTTCCCACACATGTTTTTCCTTGTGTAGGTGATCGACCCTATAAAAAATGGTTCCCACCAACTAGTTTCCCCATAAAAACGTGCTCCATACCCTGGGGCCCACCACGTGCACAAACGAGTCATCATACTAATGAATATCCCCACAAGCCAACACATGTTCTTTCCTGTGTGATTTGGTCCCCACTCACACACACCCTTGGAAACATCCCAGAAGGTCACCCTAAACAAGTGTTCATTGAGTAGAATTATGTGAATGGTAGTTAGTTATGATCACTCGATGGTGTGATGTCTGTCTAGAGTATATCTGTAAGCTCATGTTTTTTTTAAACATATCACTTTGTAGATATAATTTTAATTTGGTTTTTGGTATTTCATTGTGGTTTTGTGGTGTCCTACTGAGTATTTTTATACTCACCCCTACATTGGATTTTCCCACAAATGTTTTTCCTTGTGCAGATGATCGACCCTATAATTACTGGGTCCCACCCTCCATTTTCCCCGCAGACACGTGGTCTCCACCCTGGGGACCACCACGTGCCCCAACGAGTCATCAGACTAATGAATATCCCCATGAGCCAACAAATGTCCTTTCTAGTGTGCTTTATTCCTAACTCACAAACAACATAGTAAACATCCTAGAATGTCACCCTAAACGAGTGTTCATTGAGTAAAATTCTATGGCAGGCAGTCAGTAATGATCAGTCGAGGGCGTGATGTCTCTCTTGAGTATATCTGGAGGATCTTGTTATATTTGTTGTAAATATATAACTTTTTAGAAATAATTTTACATTCATTTTTGGTATTTCATTGTGGTTTTTAGATGTCCTACTTTGTATTTTTGTACTCACCCCTACATGGACTTTTCCCACTCAAGTTTTACTTTATGTAGATGATCGACCCTATAAATACTGGGTCCAACCCTCCAGTTTTCCTGTAGACATGTTGTCCACAACATAGGTCCCACCACATTCCCAAATGGGTCATCCGACTAATGACTATCCCCACAAGCTAATACATGTCTTTTCCAGTGTGCTTTGGTCCTCACGCACATGCAACCAGGTAATCATCCTAGAAGGTCACCATAAATGAGTGTGCATTGAGTAGTATTTTATGGCAGGCAGTTGGTTATGATCACTCGATGGCATGATGTCTCTCATGAGTTTATCTGGAAGGTCTTGTTATATGTTATGTAAACATATAACTTTATAGTGATAATTTTACTATTATTTTTGGTATTTCAATGTGTTTTTGAGGTGTCCTACTGTGTTTTTTTATACTCACCCCAACATGGGCTATTCCCCCACATTTTTTCCTTGTTTAGATAATCGAACCTATAACAATTTGGTCCCACCCACCGGTTGCCCCGTAGACACATGTTCTACACCCTAGTTCCCACCACGTGCCCCAAAAGGTCATCCAACTAATGAATCTCCCCACAATCCAACACATGTTCTTTCCAATGTTCTTTTGTCCTCACTGGCACACAACCTGGTAAAAATCCTAGAACTTCACTATAAAAGATCATGCATTGAGTGGAATTTTATGAAAGGTAGTTGGTTATGATCACTAGATAGCGTGATGTCTCTCTGGATTTTATATGTAAGCTCTTGTTATATGTGCCGTAAACAGATAACTTTGTAGGGATAATTTTACCTTCGTTATTGGTATTTCATTGTGGTTTTGAGGTGTCCTTTTGAGTATTTTTATACTCACCCTACATGGGCTTTTCCCACACATGTCTTCCCTTATGTAGATGATCGACCCTATAAGAACTGGGTCTCACGCAAAAATTTTCCTGCAGACATGTGGTCCACACCCAGGGGCCCACCATGCGCCCAAACGGGTCATCAAAATAATGACTGTCCCCATAAGCCAACACATATCCTTTACAGTGTGCTTTGGTCCTCACTGACACACACCCTGGGAAACTACCTAGAAGGTCACTGATCCTGATCACTACTCCAGGCCATGCACACTTAACTGTGGAGTTCTAATCAGATTGGCTCCCAAAAAGGAAGGTGAAACTTGTTGACATGAGTCATATCATTTAGTAATTTAACCCATTATCATTTGGGGCTGTTACAATCACCCTCCCTTTAGAGAACAAGGTCCTCATTGTCGGCCCTACATCTCAAACCCAAAAGTTCACCGAACTTAAAGCTGGGTACCAACTTTGATACCAAATGTGACAATTGGGCCTCGTCCACCAGTTACCTCGCAGACACGTGGTCCCCACACTAGGTCCCACCACATGCCCAAATGGGTCCCCTGACTAATGATTGTCCCTATAGGCCAACACATGTCCTTTCCAATGTGATTTTTTCCTCACTCAAACACACCTTGGGAAAATTCTCATAAGTTCATCCATCTTGATCACTACTCCAGTCCAAGCACCCTTTACTGTGGAGTTCTAATCAGATAGGCTCTTGAAAAGGAAGGTCACCTTGTTGAAATGAGTCATATCATTTAGTAATTTAACACTTTATCATTTAGTGGTGTTACAGAACCTTCTATGGATTTAAAGGTAGACGAGGACTAGACAGTTCTTAGTGGGACCAGACCAACAAATGTGTGTTCTTGTGGCTTTCCGAAAGTATTCCCAGAACCCTTTACATTAATGTTGGACATGTTATTACATACTATTTGTATTGGGCTTGTATTATAGACCTATTTAATCTAGTTTTATTTCCTTTATACTCTGGTTGTGGGATATAGATGTGTGCATCCATTTTTCACTTAGTGCATTTTTACATTTCAGAATTTTGAGGTCTTGGAGATATCTGTTTGCTTACAGGTACATAGGTACTGCATCCCATGTTAGTCATATTTCTCTTTTGTGCTAGTCCCTATCCATAGCCTATTATATGAGGGCACGGGGAGTCACGGCATGGGCTGCTCTGGGATAGGCCATGACAGAGGTGTATCAGAGATGGTTGGTTAGATAATAGGATTTGGAGTTTATGAGGTTGGGTTAGGGAAAAATTGTTAACAGTTTGAGTTCTTCTGTTAGGAAAAGGACTCTAGTGATGGTGTGCACCTGATGTATCCACACACCCGGGCTATAATTTCCTATTTTCCAACTTTGTACATGAAAACATTGTTTGTAGGGAAAAATGGTACATTCATCATATATGAATGGTTGTGTTTTCCATTTCCTTCTTGAGTTATCTTCCTAGATGTACTCTATTTTCCATTGTACATCTTGTTTTATTAGGATTCCTCTATCAAGACATCCAACCTGGATTCCAATACATGATCACAAGGATGATTCTCCTAGTGACACGGAATCAGTAGGAGGGTATGTACCAAATATTACACCTCTAGGGTGTTTACAAGGAATACCACCACCTGTCGAGAAATAGCTACTACCAGTAGTACCAGTTGATGATCCATGCACATTGAGTTCATTGAGAAAAATTCAAGGGTTGTCACCTGTTTGGATTCAAGATGAACCGGACACCTAGGTAGCAATGGAATAGCTAGAGGGAGTCACCTGTTTTTTTATCCTAGTGAGGATTCCTACTAATCAAATGGTAGTGCTTATGGCGAGTCCACTTCATGAATCATTTGGGAAATAGTGGAGCTTAGGGACTGAATATCAAAATTATACATCTCTCTCATAGATAGACAAAAATAATCTATTCATAGAAGGGTTATATCCAGACACTTTAAAATTAGTATGCAAACTGGAGCTCTTGCATCTGCTATTAGGTATAAGGACCAACAATGGAAGCTGAGGGCTAGTAATTTAAAGGGAGTTTCAAAAGAATCATATATAATGAGGATTATGATATCATGTTACTAGGTTGAATATAAGGGGTTCTCATGGTATAGACACATGAATATGATCCAATATCTTGATCACATGACCAAGAGTGCATCCCATGATCATCTCTTACACTAGTTGTCATTCTATTTTATAAAGATCACTGATTATTTTTAAATTCACGCTTTTTAACATAGTAAAAGTATCATAGGAAATTCTTTCAAATCACATATTTCCCCACATAATTTATACTAACTTTTATCTTTCTATCCAATTCAATACATGTTAAATACCTCCTATAGTGTACTCCAATCATCTCAAACATTGTTATCGGGAAGGGATAATATATTTCTACTCTATATATGTGATGATTCATAAAAAGGATGAGTAATGTATACAAACATAAGTCAACAAAATGTTTTATACATAAGTTAGTATGGGATAATGTGTTGTGTGTGATAAAGACATATGTCATTCGTCACATTTTCAAGACCATTGCATCTAAAATCAATAATAATGAGAAAATTCAATAATAGATAGCTTCTCATTATTTTGTCACATGTATCATCTATCACGGGGAATTTGAATAACTCTAGAGGTTATTGCATAATGAATATTGACTAAATGACCCTAACACCTTGGACACATTTCTTAATGTAAATCTCTGATAACTATGAGATTGTGTGAATCTTAGGGAATCATTTCAGCATGATTATGTAACAAAATCACATTATATTTTAGGTTATGTGTTTTATTAACCAGTCCACAAGTATTTTAAATGAAATTGTAATAAATGAATACAAAAATACTTCTTTTTAATTACATTCATATCTTTATGTTTTCCAACATTCATATGGATGATGTAAAAAAATCCCCTCCTAATAAACTATGTATGGGGGAATAAGGAATCAGTTAAAAGTTAGAAAATACCTAATAGAGTCCTTTCAGGTTAAATATGTTTTTTGGTCTTCCATGTGATTCTTAGTATTATTTAAAGAATATTATATAATTATGTGGGATATGGGTAGAAAACATCACTTGCATCAAACATTCAATTTTATATTCTCTGCTCTCATGTGAATTATTTAGAAGATCTCATATTATCATCTCTCCATGTAAACTAATCATTTATTCTCTATCACATAACCAACCCACATTACTAAAAATAATATATTAGATATGGAGGTGAGGAATCACAAGAATCACTTATCAAAATAGTGATCGAGGGAATGGGAGTCTCTTATTATGTCACTCAATTGATTGTTCCTTGGGAACTAAAAGGGCATGGAAATCACATATTACATTAATGGTTAGGTGATCACGTAACCTTTATGTGGTCATTGGATCACGTGACCTGGTCATATATGTGTTATCCTTTTTCTCATGTAAACTATCATGGCACTTTGAACCCTTAATTATTTATGTTTCATAATGAATTTCCGTCACGCTTTGTCCCAAATGGATTCAAGCTCAAATAAATATTTCAACATGTCTTAATAATGAGATATGATTTTTGGGAACCATAATGATGATAATTTGTATTGGGTTTATTTTCATACTAAGATTCTCAGGTTATTCTTCCAGTGGATATTCTGGATAATACTCTATCCCATAGAATTACTTTATAGAGATTTACACTTAATGTTGATCTTGAAATTATATTTCCCATCCATGATATTTCATCATATATGTTTTCATCTTCTAATGGATTCATTCAATGGAATATATATGACAGTGGAAAATTATCGTTGTCACAATTTCAAGGTTTAAACTATATAGCAGTCAAGTCACCTCTAAGCTTGAATGGATATGATCTCACTTGTCAATAAATCACATAGAGTCATTCCACCATATTTTATTTTTCTTTAATCAATATTTTGTTTACATAGAGTTAAAATTATTACATAGACACCTATTTCAATTTCTCTAATTAACGGGTGTTCCCATTCTGGGTTGATCAGACATTCAATGATTTTTTTTACCGACATCATGAAATAAATCTTTATCTAAAATTAAGGGTTTCAATTTTCATTATGAACTAATTTATTGATCTCATTTGAGAATATATTATCCACTAGTAACCTTAGACCAACTCTTACCACCTATCCCATGGAAATTTCGGTTTCACCATTTGGGACATCTATGAGATCGAAGGATAACTCATCTAGGGTTGTTTTATGATTTCATCATCTTTATTACAAAATTTTTTGAGGACCTAGAATAAAATCCCTCCATTTCTCATAATATTGGTTTTTATCAGAAGTGGGATACTAAAGAAGGATATGATCCTCTATTCAATTAATTATTTCAAAGACTAGGTATATTTTTTCCACTATCATATTATATCATGGAAAATTATAATATTCCCTCATCAAAATCCCTCTACAAATATTTATGATAGTGAGGGATCTTATTAGGATATTCTATTGGAAGGGGGAACTCCTCATCAGAATGTAAAGAGATGATTGGAATCTCGTTGACTAGACAATTACTAGGATTTCTTGTAATATTCATGAATTAATGGATCTTCCTAACTTGTAATACACATTCTAGTAACCATGTAATCATAATGTTTATGGTGGACCAATTGAGTAATGGGAGGCCTCTCAACCTGGTCATACCAACACAATTTTTACCATTATCAAATCATTAGAAACATTCAATTGGATAACACACCTTATTTGATTATTAGTCCACTCTTGTTTCTAATTTATTGGGTATGAGAAAACATTTGGTGCTATTAGTATTAGAACATCTTGTTAATTTATCATTTCATATTTATCCCCATACTATAAAATTTATATCAGGTTGAGGATATTGAACTAAAAGTAATTGATGTTTGAAATATATTAAGTAACCACCATAGATTCAATTTTCTACCAAACGATATACCTTCTTGGATAATCATTGATGAATGAGATTCCAAAATATATATTAAATTGTGATGTAGTTCTTTTAGATCTCTTAGTTGATTTATCCATTTATGAGCCTCATTTATCTTATATATTTTCTTATAAATTTAACATTACCATGATATTTTCTTCTTTTCCCTATACTATCATGAGAGGTAAATGATATCCTGGACTCATTCTTCAATTTTGGATACCACTGACACATGAGGATACTAATAAAATAATTTTCCTCCCACTTTTTGACAATCTTATTCACTTGTCATAGGATTATGACAACCTCATATGGGATCTTAACCAACTAGTATACCGGGGCCATGTGGTCAACCTCATAGGCATTATGATTTTGTTCGTTAAATTTTGTAATATTTATATGGAGAAATATTATCAAGAACATACTTGAATTTTTATTAGGAATCCATTCATGGGTTTTTAACCAAAAAGGATTTATATTAATTTTTTCTATTGAGTGATGATTTTTTCTAGATTTGAAAAGGTGTATTTATAGAACCTAGATAACCAGGTAATTCATAGATCGAGATTGACATGTATTTAATCAGAAAATTACTATATATATTTCATTTTGTAGTTTATGTTTTTCTATGTAAGGCCAATGTAGCTGATGTTTATGGTCAATTAACTTTTCACTAATGTTCCAAAATATTGATATATTATAGTGTGAAGCTTAATTTAATAAAGTTTATAGTCATATAAATTGGGCCTTATGTTGATGTAGTTAAAGGTCATATATAGGATACTGGATATTGTTTTATTTCATGTTCATATAGGTTGGACCATATTTTTTTTAACAAAATATTGCACCAGGAATTGTATAATAAATGAAATAAGAATCATGCCTCAAATAGATTAGATCAGGGTAATGAAATTTGATAGACAAGAAAAGGATGGTCATGAGTCAAACCAGGGTGATGATATCCACTACAATTCTTTAAGGAATTATGTGGATATGATAACCTTTTTCATTGCAAAGACATGTCTTTATTATAGGCCATGTGTTCATATTTAAGTGTTAGGGGATTATATGACTAGTATCCCAAATGTTTCCATATAACTAAGTATGATTAATTCCACTAGATTTGAAATATTTGGAAAGATTCAAATACAATAGAAATGAAGTGTGTAATGAAGGATGAATATTTAATAAGGGTTATAACACCCTACATCTATCCTACAATGATGAGTGTTAATTAAGGGGTTCAACACCCTGTATCCTTATATGGAATATGAGTATTTTATATGGTGACATAACATAGAGGATGTATAATCCACGTGAATTGTTGGATTATGGATTTTGTAAATCACAACTCAAAGTGTTTGAACTATTGAAGATGATATAGGGTAGACATTTCTGGGATGACCACTAAGCACACTATGATGACAGATTCTGTTATAATGTTTTCTGGGATTACAAGGAATTGATAAATATTTTCCTAGGTAATGATAGGTATATATGATTGGTTAGGTGATCATATTATACTTATAGGTGTTAACATGAATTTTAAAATGGCCCCATGAATTTAGATATGTCCCTTTCTGTTAGCTATGGATAATTTTTTGATATTCAGACACTTGAGTAATGATGTTGATTATTAAAAAGACATCTATAAAAGGAGGTCTTAAAAATAATGAAAAAATATCATATGGTAACAGATTACTATATCCTTATCAGATTAATGGGATGATTGTCAGTATATAATACCTTATAAAAAATGGCATTCAGTTTTTGGTCATGAATCTATAACTATATATGAAGAAATATCATGTGATGAGGACCACAAAATGGATTGTAAATGAGGTACTAAAACTCTACATTGAAAATGGATATGTTATATAGTGATGTACCATCAAGTATTTCAAAAACACATTAATATTTAGATTATTGGTAATGTAAATCACGAACGAAATAGTTTGAACTGAGAATGAAATGATAGTGCAAATATGATGTGGATGAACCAGAATTACATACGGTTGTTAGATTCAAATGCGACGTATCTTGGAATCTCACGGATCAGTGGACCATTTTCTAATTAAAAAGATGCATCATGATGATATATCAGTGGTTTAGATGTACATTCCAAGTGATACCATACATTGTAATGTAGAGGGTTCTTCAAAATTAGATATAATCCTCTTAATGGGCCTTGGAATATTTTTAAAGAATTAATACCTTGAGAAATTATGCTGGTTATAGAGAACATATATATCAAAGGATGTTTCTATCACCCTGTGTGTTTTATTTTTATGTAATGAATGGATTTTCGATGTAAAAGATATAATAATACTTTTCTATAACTCTTTCCTAGATCATATGGTTCCATCGAGAATGGATAGGTTTTTAGTATGGTCATGTGATATACAATATGGGATTTATGGATCTTTTTTATTTTCAATCAAAAATTTTCCAATGATTTTAAATAAGAAGACTCTATTAGTTAGAATATAATTGATTTTTTCATAGAACTCCATTAATGAATTTTTATTCTAAAATGTTTTATGAATATTTCACTAGTATTTTAATGTCATATTGTTCAGAAACTCAAGGGTATTATTTTTAGGTATGTAATCATCAGATAAATTTCACAGAGTTTACTTTCATGATTTGAAGACTATGTATGGGGGAGATATGAAACACAACATCTTAATTAGGACTATCTTGATTAAAAATACTTTAATAACCTTTTGAATAATAGGTGAGAAATGTGTATATCATGGCTTAGGGTTCTCAAATAATGAACAATTGTATGTCAGAAAAAAATAATGGATTCCCATGAATCCCTTTTGGGTGATAGATTCCACTATGATTTTATGAGGGATAAAGGCATGAAAGGGAATTTTTGAAAGAAAATAATTAATGTAGTTTCCAAAAAAGATTCTATTTTTTCAGATCTAGAGGAATACATTCTTAGTCAACTAGAGTGTCCCTTAAATCATAACATAATAATTTATATGGGAAATTTTGTATTTTCAGTTATATAAAAAAATCAAGAAATGGAGTTTGATTTATTAGTTGAGTCTCTCAAAAATATCATTGAGGAATAAAAACCCTCAATTATCCATTTTTATACTATTTTGGTCCATTAATAAATAATTATAATCGATGATAGTACATGTAGTTTAATGTCATGAATCAATGATACAACTATCATGTAGAGTAGCATAATGTGAAAAGGAATTATGTTTTTAACAGTTTAGGATTATATAATTATGAGCTCATTTTATGTAGTTTAAAATCACACAAAAAGGATAATATGTGTGGAATTTTTATCTATTTCACATGTTTATTTATATATAGACACATTTTTTCCCTGATGTTTATTATCCTATACACAAGAAATGTGTGTCTTTATTACTTGATAATGTTTGTGTACTATAAGGTATTGAAAGGTGTAGAACTAAAAACTAATTTATTTAGTTATAGAACTTCCAGTTATTGCTAATGGAAAAACAAAAAAAAATCTGTAAGATCCAGTCATTCATGTTTGGTTTGAGAAACAAGTGGTGGTCAAAGGAAAAAATTTATTGTTCTGGTTACTATTGCATAAAATGTGGCATAAGAATATATGGGACACATTACTATAGAGTGAATTTTATAAATAATATTCCACATTCTTGGGACACATATGATGATCAATATCATACGGAAGAGGAGACCTCTTTAAATTTTTCGGTTTTATATGAATCCAATTTTCATATAAGATAAAATAAACTCATTTTAATGTTGTGAGAAGATGAGGTATACCACAAGTGATAGGTGATTTGATAAGGAACCAAATTTATATGGGAGAATTTATGATTTTAATGGAAGGGTCCATTCAGGTTTCATTGTGTATCCTTAAAGGGTAGTAATAAATAAACTATAATCCCCTGATCTATATTCAATGAACCCCCAATGTATAAGTAGCACTTCCACAGAGTAAAAGGGTGTATTTTTTTTTAAATTATTCTTGGGACCTAGAATTAGAATCCACGAATCACTATGTATCCAATGATAATAGAAAGCTTATTATAACTATTTTGATATGAATCCCCAGATTGATCAAATTATATATTGGAAGGTGGATTTTTATCAAGCCATTGATAATATTTGCGAGTGTTTTCATGGATTGATCTGAATCATGTTCAGGTAATAAGAATTATGTCATACCAAAATATATAGCTATCATGGAATTAAAATTTCATCATAAATGTCCATACACTGAGGTAGAAGGTTTAATTTTTATTAAAAATTTGTGTCATGGAATATGATATGAGATCTGAGCATCACTACAAAAAATGAGTTGATAGTAATCAAGCCGTGCATAATTTCTGTAATGCTCCAAGTTGAAGAGGGGGAAATTTTCAATATATATTTTTAGACAATAAAATATGTTTCTATATGAATTAATTTGATCTCCCATGAATATATTTTAATAATATGTCAGAAATAAATAGAGTTACATCTATTTAATGGATGATAGGTAGTACTAGGATAGAAATTCTAGGCATCACTATGTATCTCATAAATTTATGAATTATTCCATACAAAGTTAATGATTAAAATATACACTATATAGATCTAACAAAAATGCATTCGAAAGGGTACATTCACTATTAAATAATGAATTCACCCTCCACCATTTTTTTAATAGTCTCTGACCACTAGGAAGGTGAAGATCTCTAATTTTGGGAGAGTATTTTTCTTATGGGGGAATCTTCATGATATTACATCTTAAAATTGGGTATTTCATTAGATGTGGTCCACTGACAAGGGGTTGGTATGATAATTATTAATCTAGAGACGGGATTTGAATAATTAACAAGGGTGTCACTATATAATATAAAATTTCTATAATCAGTCCTTGAATATTTCATTGAAGAATGTTAAAAACAGTATTTGAAAAAGTGTATTGGGCATCTGATGTTCTTTTCAAGTTAGAAAACAATGTTCAAATTCATGGAAGTGCTTTTTTAATATACATTTTCTAGAAATAAAAAATTAAAAGGTATTAAAATTTATAATTAACAATAGTTTTATACAAAACTAATGTTAATGTTAATTAAAAACTATTTAACATTGGTTTTAAATTAAACTAATATTAATGGGGTTTATAAAAAACATGGGAATTAGAAACGGTCATTTGTTCAAATAAAATTTTTTGAAAATATTTTATTACCACCCTTGATAGAATCAGACAGAAAAAAATATACCCCAATCTTAAATTCCATTTTATTTTATTTATATTTTTAAATTCTTTCTCTTTATTATTTCATCCTTCATCCTTATTTCATGATTTTTTATATTATTCCATCAATGGAAGTTTAAAATCATATAACACACAACCACGGGACAAGGTCTGGATCGTTCTATTTTTGATTCATTTTTTGAAAGCATTTCTCTTCAATAATGCATCATTTCCACTATTTCAACCACCTTTTAGAGACTTCACCATTGTTTCGCACCTATTTCTCATTATTGAATTCCAAATTCTGAAACATAATATTTTATTTTATTTAGATAAGGTAATTATTTTCTAATGAAAAATTTGTTTCCTATGCATATTCTAATTTTAATAGTTGATTCGTAATTTACAATTCAACGGTTATTTCTAGAGGAATAATTATGATCATATTTTCACATATTTTATTATGTAATATTTGTTTTTTCATCCCACAACATCATATTTTAATACTAATTTCTAAAATATATTGTTCTATCAATATTTATCTATCAAATTTGAAATTCATTTTTCCAGGGATTAATTGATTGATGGGGAATATTTAAGAAAAAATGAGTTATATTTGAATATAAAATTATAATTCCCAAAACAAATATTCAAATTTTTCCTTTGAATTTATGTCTAGGATGAAAAAAATTTTATGAGGGGATCCAATTTCATAGGTATCTTGTCCAAATGAGTTAAATCTATGGTCAAGATTGATGGGATATTATGATCTATATATTAAAATATTTATACACAAGATTTTACAAAATTATTATCAATAGAGGAATGAATAATATGTTTCTGAGAGTGGGAATAGTCTACAAATCCATAAATATTATTCATAATAATTTTGACCCAACTTATGAAACATGTGGTCAATGGGGCTCAATGATTGTGGGAAAATATTTTTCGTAGATATTAATTACTCTGTAGAAAACTATACTTTTAAATTAATACTTTTAATATAGAAACAACATGAAACAATTATATGTATATATATGAAGCTAATATTATTCTACATATCTCTTATAAAAATGCACCTCCACTTCCTTTAAGAATAGTTTAAAAAATTTTGGAGTTATTTTGAGTAACTCTATAAGGGTTAATTTTTTTGTAATATATATTGATATCATATATATATATATATATTAGTATTTTTTTCTAACTCTCATCCTCTTTTATTTTGATTTAACTTTGTGTTTTTCCCACCGTGCTCCTTTTCCAATATATGAAAATTGTGAACTAACCACACTACTATTCAGGTTGAGGGTGATGTTTTTGATTTGGTTGTGCTTCAAAGATTCTCTTTAATTCATTATGACAATTTCATTACTAGGGAAACCTATTTTGGTGAGTACTTCTTCCCTATTTCATACCAATTTGTTTTTTCTCCACATTAATTATTTTCTTCTACTTCATCACGAAATTGTTGTTTGTATAGGGTTAATGTATCAATATGGGGATGATGTGTCCGATATTATCCTATACTCATAGGTTTGGTGTGGGTTAATAATATTTCAAATTGTTGGGTTTTTAGTTGTTGGGATTATATAAACCTTGTGTATAATATTCAGATCATATAGTTTTTAAATAACAATTATATCTTCATTATGAACTCCTAAGAACCATATCTTCGTTCCTTCTCAATAATATTTTTTTATTGTCTTCTTATCCACATTTTTTATTAATATATTTAATAAATAATTCCATATTTATTTCACAGATCCCCTATATATTGGTATAAGTTATTTTAGTATATTTTATCTAAATATAGTTGAAATAGGATGAAATATATGTAAGATATGTCTACTTGATTGATCATCCATAGGGTGTACAATATGTCACAGTCTATAGAAAATAAGAGTTTATTGACCAAGGATTCAAAATATCCCATGATATCTTAGGATCTTACATAATGTACTCGCAACAAACTCTCTGATTAAAATATACACCAATAAAATATATCAATGTTCCACTTTCTCCTTTATAATGTGGTATGTAATGTAAATATTATTCAACAATTAATAATGCACTTTTTTCGTTAAAAGGTTTATTTGAATTTTTATATCACAAAAAAATTAATGTTTATAGAAAATAAAACCTTATAAATTTGATTTTTATCATCACATCTATTTTTAATGAATTATATTTACACTATATATAGATCACATGAAATAATATTTCATTATTTTACCATTAACCATTGATAAATGTCCAATTAATAGTAATACCTTAAATTTGATAGTACACTTTTAAATTATATAATATCTATTCCATGAATCTTTCCCTTTATCATTGAGTTTATTTTTCAAAGTCTAAATGTTTCACAATGATAATATTTTTATTTGGAATGTGAAACTAATACCATAATTTCAATTTTCAATAATTGATTCATCTCCTCTTCTATTTCTACAATCCTAACATTTTATTGTAATGATTCTTTAATGGGTTAAACCTATGAATGAAATATGGTATATTTTTAATTTTAAAAACACATGTTTGTTTGGAAACATTTATTACTATCGTTAATGATTTTATTGAATTGTAATTATCTTTACTGGCCTTCATAACTTAGTTTTACCTTACCCATGGGATTCATTCACACTATATATTTCAAATTATAATTATTATTTGGAAAATTTTATTTTACATTGAGAATACACCCCTTTTATTGTTTTTCTTCTCTTTGAGATTCATCAATTTCAACATTAATATGTAATTATGCGAGTGAATTATTTTTTTATTTTTTACAAAAAATACATAAAATATTTAATAACATCTTATTAATATTGTTAAAACACTTGTAAGTGATACAAAACACCTACAATATTTTCATGTTTAAATTATTTCCAAACCTTAACTCCTGAGGTATGTTAATCAAATATGGTTAAAGAAAAATGTAATTAATAGTATATATAGTCATTATTTCAGCATGGATTTAATATAATTTTGAATTTTCATGATCTAATAAATTTGTTCTACCCTCATTCAAAAATTTCAAATTATTCTACTCACATACACTATTTTGTTAAGTTGTGAATTGATCAATATATTAAAGGCAAAAACCATGATTCTGAATATATACCTAAAATTATTTAATTGTTAATTATTATCCATTATCAAATCAAAATATTTTAATAGAAAATAATAGTTGATTCTAATAAATTCTCCAAATGTAATTGAACATTGATTTTTGGAAATTTTAATTGGTTTTATTATTAAAACTTTTTCCTTCAACATGATTGTTCCATTATTCTACTTCCATTTAAAACGTCTATCCTTATGAAATATTAACTTCTCCCAATATCAATAGATAAATGAAACAATAAATATTTTGTCATTTATCCCAACAAAAAATATAAAATCCTTTAATTAATCTTTCTTCTCATTGATTATGGTGTAACCGTCTCCTATGACATCAATTAAACCATCATTACACAATGTAAAATTATCTCTATAATATGTTTGGAATCCATTAAAGATATTATTTTTATCAACCATGGGTGATGAGAAACCACTATCAGGTATTCAAGAAGTCTCACAATTTTTTAAATTTTATATAACGGAATCCTCTATTTGGTTCTCTTAGTTATTTCTACACATTAAAATTTTTGATTTATATTTTTAATTTATCTTCTCTTGTAAAATAATGAGAAAATATTTGGTTTGGTATTTTAGTAGATCATACCACCTATACATTTCATCAATAGAATCAAATTTATTATGTAATTTCACATTCTATTTGTGAGTTTTCCTCATATACCCCCAAGGAACATTTTTTTGAATCCTAGATTTAATGCCTCCCTTTGAATAGGGATGTGAAGAATTGTACCAACAAAAATGTGCCCTATGACTCTACAACACCAATGTATTCTATAATAGTAAAATCTAATTAGGTAAAAAATAGATTATTCTATATCTTGTCCATATTGTTCATTCTATATTTTTAAATTCTACTTTTTTTAGAGTTCTCATGATTTGGATAATTTTCCGTTCACCATAAACTTGACTGTATAGTTAACATCATATTAATTCATCTCTCACACCACATTAATTTTGTAATTTTTTGAACCACTAATGATTTCAGAAACAAGTGATATTTCTTTCTTATGTGATGTAGCAAATTTATATTTCCATTTATTACATCCACCAACATTATCATTATAATCTCGGATGTCCAACATAGTGGTTAGTTGTACCATAGTAAAATTGTTGTCTTACATTGTATTATTAGGTACCTTTTTTACTTCATTAATTATTTCACTAATTTCATTGATACAATTATAAAACACGATGTAAGTTTATTTTCAATTGCCGTTAAGAATCATCCATTTTACCTACAAGAGATTTGACATGAGAATAATATAAAAAAAGTTTCTTATGGTAATTAAACTAATAATTTCAATAGACTCATGATGTTCATTGATAAGATAAATATTTTTTTACTAATTTTCACTTGAATCTCAATAATGTTGTGATATTTTAGCTCATCAATATATTTATTCAATGCATTATTATCATATTACAATGATTTTATTTTCCGTCAATTGTTTTTTGGTTTTTCATCATCCATAATAAGATATCTAATAATAACTAATCAAATTTAGTGTTTCATAATCACCGCCTTCTTCATCTTCACTAATTTCTTCTTCCCCTTCACTCAAAGAAAATATTGGTTGATTTTTTTTTTCTTTAATGGTCATTTTCCTATGATCCTTTGAGTCACATTTATTTCTTTCACAATACTCCTCATATTGTATGTTGCCTTATTTTGATAACAAATTACCATACTTATAGGTATTGGAATTTCATTTTTTTGATGAACTTTCTCGCACTATAACCACTTACAAACATAATTATTATAGAAAACCATAGATATTGGTTATATTTGTTCATATTTTAGTTCCCTATTAGGGAAATATAATAAATGTTTCTGATATTTCAACAATTAATAAACATAAATAAATTTTTGACCACATATTTATCATTTATTCTTTACATTCCTTTTAAAAATAAGTATATATGTTCACTGAAATCCTTGTAATCATCTTGAGTAATTATATACTCATAATAAAAATTACATACCCATTTTTTCCTTTTTAATATTTAAATAATAACTCTGATTATAATTTTCTTTCTCTTCATAAGGATAACCATCTTCTCTTCTCATAATAGATCAATATTTTGGTGAGTTTTTAATGTCCCATTAATGTATATCAATATCACTGGGGGTATAATTATTGTATTTAAATTTATCTTGAATAATTATTACCTGATTCATCACAATGGTAGAATATTTCTGTACTTCCCTATAACTTAAAATTATGCTCTGAATTTGTTTAACCCAAATAATGAATTTATACAACATTTCAACTTAAGGATAGAATGTTTGTAACCATAACTCTTTTAACATACAATCTCCCTAATGTATATCATGGAGTTTAATATATATACTATATTTTTGTTTTTTTTCTCACAAGTCATGTCAGTTTCTTATATAAGAGGGATTATATTAATTCATTACATCCTCTCCCATTAGATTCTATATTTTTATTATTATGTAATGTATATGATTCCAAAATTTATGAATATGTAAACAATTCCTGATGATTCTAAGAAAATTCAATCTAAGATATTGAATATATTGAACCATCCAATATATTCGTACATATAATCCCTTTCAATAAAATATAGAAACACTTTTATTAGTGTCATTTTCTCATAAACTACATGGATCTCAATGATCAATGATATGTGGTGTGAAAATAATCTTATATCCTAGAAAAATTGTCTTGTCCAAACATGGGAAAAACTATTTGAAATCCCTAATGAGAAATCAATTTTATAGAACAATAACCTTATGTGATACTAAGGAAGGTGTAAGATATGAGAAATAAGTATATTCCTTATAAAAACATGATATAACACCAAGGTAAAGGCTTATGTGGGAGTATAAAAACACTGAAAGGTGGTGAATTAATTCCAAAAAAATAAAAAACATGGATTTAATTTCTATATTGGTTTTTTTAAAATCTATCTTGATTATATATATAATATGAAAAGATAAATAGTGAGAAAGACCATACATGAAACAACGGTGAATACAATGATTTGTGACTCAAATGAAGATATTTATAATGTATAGTGTTAAAAAATTACAATAACAATACCCAAATTTTTAATTTTTTTTCAATAAGAAGATGTAAATGTATATTTATATAGCATCAAACATCCTGGTGAATGATATAATTAAATCATTCAATAATTATAATGGCCTCCACTCCTTCACCTAAATGAAACTATATAATTTAGTTCTTGTCGGTAGCCTATTATTTTCCAAAAATCTTAACTAATGAATAGTTAGAATTACTTATAATATGAATGGTTGTCAAAATATACTTTTGGCTAAATTTTAGTCTTTTATAGATTGGAAAACATTATTTTCAGACTGAATATATCCATTATATCATAAATTCTTCACTCAGATATCCATTCATAAATCATAACTATATATAAAATGAATCACAATGTTCACTGACCACCATTGTAGTGTGGTGTAGAACATCACAATGTCAATTTAATATCAATTCATTTCTACCAATATCTTTATATACCTAAAATAAAACCACTTAAATTACTATATCATGAGAACATTGATATTTAATTATTGTGTGACATTGAAATCTCACAACTATTGTGGTTTGATCCTTTCATTCGAATTTTATGTCATTCAATTATGGCGTGAGACCACAGGAATCTCAAACCAATGAAACACTAATTTCTCAGGGGATGGAATTACTAATCAATTAAGGTCCTTGAAATCCATTAAATATATTATTTATGGAGAACTTTATCTAATATTTTCATGTTTTACCCCAATCTCAACAAATATACTATGAAACCAACCAAACTTTGATATATGGTCTTATATTAATGGTATATTTCTCATTATAAATAATTAAAAAAATATAAAACCAAATCCTTCACATCATTAAGTGATTTAGCACAACTGAACAAAATTATTTCTCATCATCACTCTTCATTGAAATGATTTAAACTCATCCTCGAGTATGTTTTCAATAGATAAAACATGAAAAATCTACTAGACCCCCTGAATGTATTTCATTAAGATATTAGTCAAGAAATGCCTCAAATGAGATAGTTATTTATAAAAAATATCGTAGGATAGAGTTATGTTTGTGAGAGTACTACAATGTTCATTATAATATTAATTCCAAGTCAGAAATATCATGACTGTGATCAAATCAAAACTCCCCATTATTGATTTATGTAATGAAAGGCTTCTCCAAAATCCAACACTCATCAGCTATGAAAAGTCATTAAATTCAATTTAATATCTATAGTAACACTATATTTTTTAGATAAATAATAATATAATTACAAATTTAGTAGTACTTGAAGAAAAATATATGGATAATAACATTTAAATCCTATTATCTTTTGATTTTTTATGTTAATATACCATGAAATTTTACATAAATAGTCATTATATACATGGAAATTATTAAATATTAGACATAATATATCATTTTACTTGTTTTTTATTGTCAAAGTTATAGATACATAATTTTTATTATCATTTTTCTATACATGAAAATTTAAATTATTCTATATAATTCCTTCTAAGAATTAATATGGACCATTGATTTGAAATGATCATTTTGTATGGTGAAATTATTTTTTTCATATAAATTCTTATCAATATTCAAAACATCAAAATCATGACATTGAAAATTGAATTCCCAATATTGATGTTTGAAAAGAATAATTTTTTTATCTATTTTTCAATTCTATTATAAATTAATTAATGCAATATATTCCCATAATTTATCAAAGTATTAACCTAAAAAAATAATCCTTTAATATTTACATATGGTGTTAATATAACTTTACATTTAGGTATCTTCAGTGGTGGCCTAGGTTAAATGGAATAGTTGATTTTTGTCATTTTTAATCAAATTATTTGAGTTTCATTGATAAATATTTGATGATACAAAAATAATTACATTTATATAAGTTCCCAACCATGATAATGATAAAATTTGAAATAAGATAATCCAAATGGATATAATTATTTCATCCAGATATTTTTCCAAATCATGGGAATTCACTAATTGTTAATATTATAGCATGATGTATTTTAAAAAATTTCTTAATAGAGTCATCATATATTTTAACCAATTTTGATAAATAAAACCTATATGTATATAATTAGAAACTAAATGTTTAAATTAATAAATTCATTATGAATTCATATTTCTAGTGTTAATAATTTAAATGATCAATTATTTACTTTTTATAAAAATTCATTGTGGAGAATTTTTAGTTATGAGAACAACCATCCAAATTATATAACTATTATTAAAATTATCTAAAGGGAAATATACATAAATATAAATTCCTAATAACCCATTCCTAATATTATATGATAATTATATATGTAATGAATCATAAATTTTCAATGATTTTGAATCTCGTTTATGTCACATATACCAATCATTGTTATTTTCCATAGTATTCCACTTCATGTGCTCAATGGTTTTAGATGAAAAAATATACATACAATCAGAGTTTTAATTTGAAATAACACATAACCATTATAAGTGTGTTCTTTTTTCCCTTATTTAGTGTAATATATTGAAGTAGAGTATAATCATTACACATAATTTCTTTTCCTGAATTTTAATCTTATTTTAACCGTAGTCCACTCGAATCCTCCCAATAACATAGTATACAATCATCATGACATGCATTTATTCTTCTGTAATTGCTCCCAATCATGTTAACTACATTATCTATATCATAAAAAGAATCAATAAAATGAATATTATATAAAAATCATAACAAAATTATAAAAAGACTATTATTAAATTTTTTAAAATTATTTATAGAAACATGATTGAAGAGAACTTTATTGAAAAATAAATATTTCAATACATTTCAAATCCTCCATACTACACTTGATTTTTATATTCTAAAAATCCAAGAAATGAATTTATCTACATGGTAATTTTTCCACATGAATTATCATCATAAAATAAAAAATAATATCCATATATACGTGAAAATATTTATTAGGATGTTGTGATATTCTAAAAACTTCATTTGTCTAGTTTTTACATACAGTAAACTCCCTCTGTTTAGCTAATATGATTTATTGATGATGATGTTTCCATTAAATGAATACATATCATTTATCAGTTATAAATTTCATTCTAACTATTATAGAAGTGGAATATTCATTCTATATATTGGAATAAATTTGTAAGGTTTATATAGATGTCAATTCAATATCCCAAAACCAACACACTTATAAAGTAGTGGGTTTAATTAAGATCAAGTCACCATCGTGATTTTAAATTGAGGTATTATTTGTTTTAGATTTTAACTAGTATTTATCCTTGAGTTTTTAACATTTATTTTGGGAAAACATTGAGATTGTTTTCTTAACAGTAGGTGGCACATGGTAGGTGCACGGTTTGTGGAAACTGCGTGCCCTTGCCCAGGAAAGCATGTTACCAATGCCATTTGGGAATGTAGAGACCGCATGCTTAGTGCACAGTTTGGAAAACTACATGGGATTACCATGTGTCACATCCCTCTTGTATAGTGAGGTGAGTACGACTTCTGAATGATTTGGAAAATCATGCAGGAAATCTAAACGATTTTTCCAAGGCAGTAAAATATTGAAATTTTCCTTTCTTCTCTCTTCGATTTTAACACTAAAACACCTCCCATCAACCCTATTTGATATTTTCATCAATTGATCCTTGTCCAATATTTCATGAATCATTAGAACTTCAATACATGGGTGGTATTGACAATGGTTCTTTAAGGAAATGTTATGTAAGTCATTTTCCTCTTCATTTATCTATCTTTCTAGGGATGTTATTCTAACTTATTTGACATCACTTTTTCCAGTAGGATGTTTGACATAAAAACGGTCTGATTTTGTGTTGTTGTAGAAAATATTTATGATTATAGTTCAATATTTCCATTATAAGGTCTTGTGGTGGTGCGGTTGTGGATTCACACCAATTTTTAGAAGATTCTAAATGTGAGGTAGGTGGTGCCATGATCTTACACTATTATACGATTTTGATAAGCTTTATTGGTTGGTTAAATATGTTTTATGATTTATTTTCTGGAGCGAAACATGTTTTAGAGTTATTATGGCATGAATTTTTGATAGATGTATGTTTTTGAAAATAATTTTATTATATTTCGTATGTATTTCCTTATGGTGTTTATTGAAAAATTAATATCCCACGTGTAGAAGGTGAAAATTTTGATTTGAAAGATATTAAATTGTGAAAATGTGTTGAAAGTGTGTTTACCAATGGAAAATGGTTCTTTATTGATTTTTGTATTTTTGTTATTCACCTTAAATGTGTAATTGAATTGTGAAACTGATTTGATTCATGTAATGAAAACAATTTTATGTGATTATATATTTTAAAGAGGACTTTCCCATTGATATAGTTGGACATCACTCGTGTTCTTCTTATCACATTTTCAAATGAGCTTCTTAAACTAGGAAAATTGTGTGAAATGTACTTCAAAATGATTTTATGTAAACCATGTGGGAAACCCATGTGACTGGTCTAGATCATTATAAAGGGGAAATTTTTTTTACCCACTTCAATTTTAACCCTAATAAACTTCACATCTATTCCATTCATGATTTTTATCCATTTGAGCCTCCCCCAAAACTTATAGAAGCTTTTAAACCTCAATCAATGGACGGTTTTGACCTTGATTCTTCAAGTAAACATCAAGAAAGTACTTGTCCATTTAATTTATCCATCTTTCTAAGGTTCTTATTCCATATTTCAAGATGTACATTTTACCAGAACTATGATTCTTCTAAAGAGGGTTCAAACATTTTTCATTGGGTAAAATATTTATAATCATTTTCTAATCATTCCTCTATATGGTTCTGGGGTGTTGTAGTTGTGGTTTCACACTGATTTGTGAAATGTTTCCATGTGTGAGGTAAATGGTTCTATGATTTAACTTTATTATATGATTTTTATATAATCTCATGGTTATTTAAATATGTTTTGTGGACTATTTTTGTGGGGAAAACATGTTTTAGAAATGGTTTGGCATGAATTTGTGATGAAAGTTGGTTTATGAAAAAAATATGTTTTATTTCTCATGTTTTTTGTTTCATTGTTTCTTGAAAATGTAATATTCCTTATGTTGAAGGTTTCAAATGTGATTTCAATGAGATATAATTGAGAAAATGTGTTGAAAGTGAATTTTCCGAGGGAAATGGGTTACTTTGTTGGATGTTGAATTCTAATTTCACACATCAATTGTGTCTTTTAACTGTAAAAGTCATGTGAGTAATGTTATAAAATAAATTTGATGTGATTATGAATTTTAAATGAACATTGTCCTGTATATGATTGGATTTGACACAAATTCCTATTGTTTTGTATTCAAATGGGTTTTATAAATTGTGTATGTGGTTTAAAATGTATTTATAAATTTTTTTGGTGTGTCTGTGAAATGTAATGTCATTTTTTTAGGGAAAATAGTGATTTCAATATGGGATTGTGATGCATGACATTTTTATATGAAAGTTATTATTTATGTGATATATTAAATACTATTTGATCACAAATGTAATACATGTATCTAGGTGAGAGAATGAGAACTCGTATGCTACTTGATCCGAAAGAGGATGAGGCGCAAATTCCTAAATCATTATTGGTGATTACAACACTAACTAAACATGTGATGTGATCATATACCACTAGAACTTTTATTGATATCATCTCTTGTGGCTCATTCATGACGATTCTATTGGACAACAAGTACATTTTTTGGGATCAGATCTACTAGATCACATAAGAGAACATTAATGATAGTTGAGTTTGAGGATTTTGACCAAACAAGTGTGATGTTTCTATAGTCCCATTAGATCTAGTTACCTTTAGGTATTTTACTATAAATATAAATTATGATATGATTATTGTTTGATATTTCCCTAGTAGTTATTATATTGTATACCTTGTGTATATTTTTATTTCTATCAATCTTTTTGTGAAAAATGATTTACTTAAAGTTGTTTCCTGAGAAATTTTTCCTTAAACAATATTCTTGAAAGTGACTCAAATATCCTTATGGAAATGTTATTATTGATTTCTCTTGTAATGGGATCACATGGAATATATTAATTTTCATGTAATTATACAAGTCTTTGTATCAAACCCTACATACACCATTTGGTGTATGAATACATTGTTACATATGACCCATGTAAAGGAAATATGTATCGTGATAGTGATAGTAAATCTGGTTGAAAATCATTCATTTCAAATAGGTATTGGTGGAGGTGTCTTGAGGTATATTGCCATATTGTTTCATGGTGTTTTTAGTATATTTTTTGTTGTTCGATTTCCATTTTAGTACATTTTCGGTTTCTTTTAAGTTGTAAAATTTGTATCTAAAAATGATTGTACCACATTTGGAAATGATATTCAATTATGTCATGTTCAATTATTATTGGTTGTTTATTATTATGTAAATGGGTGAAATCATTCTGAATATATTTTATTGATATTGAGGAACTCGTTTCTAGCTCGTGGGGATTGGGAATGCCCTTCCGTCCATGACATGAATCTAGTAGGGTGTTAGGTTGGATGTCATCCTGAATTGGTTCAAGAAAAAATGGTATTTGAACAATTTATTCTATTTTTGGGTAAAATTATTTGGGAAATATTTTGGATAGACTCGAGATATTATTTCTCGGTCTTGATTTTATGGTTATGAGTGGGGTGATAATACAAAACAAATCATAAAAGGACTCAAGTCCCCAGGGGAAATTTGGATTGATTTAATTTATCTTATATGTGAGTCGTACATGCTGAAGTATGTATATGGAAACTGGGTGGGGGAGGAGTGGTTTGGTTTGTCTTATTGTTGTGATTTATTTTATTTTATTAAAATTTAATTATGTTTTTGGGATTTTTTTATGCTGAGAATATTTAAAATATGCGTTGATTCATTTTCTTTTTGGTTATTGCTTGTGTATCAAGATGCCTCCATAGAGACATCTTGTACAACTATGGGAAGTGTCCATAGAGAGTAATCCATCTCCAATAAATCATAGGTTAGTGTATGTAGTGGTTTGGGCTATCCATGATTTGTGTCAAAGAGAGGTATATGGTCCTCCTTTGGTATGTGAATCTACACAGGGTCCTAAAAAGGATAAGGCAAATGAGTTCTTGATGAAAAAGAATTTTACTTTTCGAGATAGAAAAAAACTATTAAAAGAAGAGGAGTGTCATGTAAATACATATAGGATGTTCATGTTTCAAGATTCTCAAGAAGAAGTTAGAGTGAAGTCATCCTTAATTATACTAGAAAGACCAAATCAGATGTTGTGGGAATCAATGGAGAATGTTGGAATGAATTAGAAAATGGGCATGAAAGACTTCAAATTGATTTTTGAAAAGTAGTATTCCCATGATATATTTCCCCACGCCAGGTCCTGGGAGTTTTTCAAGATTAACCATGGAGGACAAACTGTGATGGAGCATCCCAACAACTTTTTAGAGCTAGAATATTATTCACCTTAGCTTGTTTCTAATGAGAAGATAAAGTATCAAAAGTTTTAGATGGGGTTATATTAATAAATTCGTCATCAAGTCTTCTTGTTTAATATGAAAACCTATTCTGATGTGTATGATAGTGATATAAAGGTGGTAATTGATCGTGGAATATATTCTAGTATATTTTGATTACTATTAGTAGTGGGAAGTGATATTTCATCTGAGAAGAAGTGAAATCGTTGACAAGTTTGGGAATAAGGGAGGTGGTAATTTGAACCATTCTTCTCAATTTTCATTGTCCGTGGCTTCCGAAGGAGGGTCAATCATGTTCCATCATTATTGGAAGGCAGAGAACACCATAATTAATGATTATCTCCACCGAAACCTTATCATCGGTGTGGGGTTATTGGGGAACTTGTAGGGATTTTTCATGATAGTGATCCCATTCTACAGCGGTGCAGGATTTATAGCTTCTAAGGGTTGTCATCTAGGCTAGAACCATCTTGGATTGAGGGTTGTCTTTTTGGATGTCATGGAGAGAGGGCTTGATCATATTTTATGGAGATTAATTTAAAGGAATTATGGTAGGTTGGTGGTCATTTTAAGGCTCAGGATGAGATGAGGCAACATTATACAATGTATCGACTGATAGTAGAATTAGATTCACAACCAATGAATGTTTGAGGTACCATCCTTATTTCATCATCTTTAGCTACTGTTTTTTTATACCGGTGGTTTCTTTTTAATTATTTCTTCCCATTTCATGGATGAGTTGATGTTTCCAACTATGATTATGGCATGTGTGATTGATATGGTAATTCTACTGGGTAAGAAGTGATAGAAGGGTTTTTTGAATCCATCTTACGCACTCACCATGTTGGGTATCGGGTGGGAATGATATATCCTAGTTTTGGGAATGATACTCTTTGCTTTGAACCTTAGTATGGATTAGATGGTGTGTTTTGAGGTGCACATCAAATATTATAGGTCCTGATTGAGTTTCATGGATCCTCATGGTTGTATCCATGTTTTTCAAGTTGAGTGGGATCCTCAGTCAAGACGTGCTAGACATCCACTTCTAGAATTTGGAAATATTGTTTTTTTAGATATTATTGATTTCTTGGAATGATGATGATGATCCTCTTGAGGCTGAATTACTTCCTGGGTTGGATGATTTTGGCGAGTATTTCATAGGTATTCCTATAGGATGAGACATGTATTACTCTTCTGATTTAGTTACATGAAAACTGAAATATCTCTTCCCTTATAACGTATTTCCATAATTGAATTTGTCGAATTAAAGGTACATATGGATGAATTGGAATCTATAGGAATCATTTTCCCGACCATCTCACCTTGGGCCACCCATTACTTGTTACAATAAAGTCTAATATACCTATATATTTATGCTTTGATTATTTTTTTTTAAGGTTGGGGCTGAAGCCTAAATTATTATTAAATCAAAGCAAAGACCTATTTAACTGGGTAGAGGGAGACCCAATACATTGCCAGATGGCCTAGTGTGCAATTAACCCATTACATGCCCTGTAGGCCCTTTTTTTTGGCCCAACGCCCATTCGGTGAATAGTACTGCTACAGTACCCACGTTGCTATAGTGCTGCATAAGAGAATATCCCAAAATTAGCCTTCCAAATAAGTTGTAACCATTTAGTGTACTTGGTAATCCTTTGGGGTTGAAAAATGATCCATCGGTCTTTATTGAACTTATAAAAATGGTGTTAACTAGTATATCTATTCATTTCTCTTGGTAATCCTAGTTAATATCTTGGTCTATTCTGAGGATGAGGACGAGAATGAGAGAAACCTGATGATTGTGTTGGTAACCCTTAGGGATCATCATCTTTATGGCATATTTTTTAAAGGCACCTTCTGGGTTAGGGAAGTAATGTTTCTAGTACAATTAATCTCTAATCAAGGGGTTTCGATGGACCCAAATAAGATTAGTCTAGTTGTGTCATGGGAATAGCAGAAGAATTATTCTAAAATCATGAGATGTTTTCGCAATGTAGGGTATATCAAGTTGTTGTTTCAAGATTTCTCTATGCTTTCTTCATCCATGAAAGTGCATACTCAGAAATGGGTAATTCTTGAATAGATCCCACAGTATTATGAATCCTTCTTGAATATTAAGTTTAATTTGACAAAAATTCCTATTTTGATATTTCCAAAATATATAAATGGATATGTGGTCTATTTGGATTCCTCTTGTATTGGATTAGGGGTATTTATCATGGAGAATGATCATGTGGTGGCTTACAGTTCTACAAAAATCCACCCACACAAAAAGAATTACCCAACCCAAGACCTACTATTAGCAGTGGATATGCATGCCTTAAATACGTGGAGTCATTATATTTTTGGGGATAAGTTCTTAGTTTAATCAGTTCATATGAATTAGGAATACATTTTCTCCCAGAAAAATTTGAATTTGTGGTAGCGTCATTAATTTGAGTACCGTTAGTGTTTAAATTTTGATATTGTTTATACCCCAAGAAAAGGTAATTTTGAGGAATATTCTTTAAGCATGAAGATTATAGTAAATGTGTTGAAAGAGTCCATAGATGTGTTCTATTTAATGGGGATTTTTTCTCAGATGTACTTCTAGACCTAGGAGTATAGTGGAGATGCATTCTTTTCATGTTTTCATCTCACACATTAATTCCTAGAGTTTATTCCACAGCAGTGGCCTGGTGGTGAGTTATGAAAGTAGTCTATAATGTTTATAAATTGTGCAAATATTACTTATTATTGGAAGTTGTCTCTAGAGGGATTTATGTTCTTCCAGGGTCACTTATTGGTGCTATTTTCGATTAAAAAGTTGGTGATGCATAATAGAAATCACTCTCTGTGGTCCATTCATTCTAGTGCTACAATGATGTACTATGAATTTAGTTTGTAGTTCTAGTGTCCATTCATGAGATTCATCATATATGAATTTGTTTCATGGTGTTATACGTGTCAATGGGTTAATGTAGAGCCCCATAACCCCTCTGATTTCTATCAGCTGCTACATATTTCTACCAAGAAGTAGGAGGGAAACTCTAGGGTTTTTAATTTTGTTTTCCCTCATACACATCTGGGGAGGAATTACATTTGGGTAATTATTTATCAATTGAATAATTAAGACCATTAAATTCTACTATGGATTAATCAATGGTGGATGATTTGGGTTCGTTTTTTGTTTGGGAGGTTTCTAGGATTCATGGTTTACCATCAGTAATTGTATCTGAAAGGGGACCCCATTTTATCTCATTGTTCTCGTATGGACTTTATAAGGTGATGGGGTTACAAGTAATGTTATGTAAATCATACTATCCTCAAATGGATGGTCAAATGGAGAAGGAGAATGAGATTTTGGAAGACATGCTCTGGGCATGTGTTTTGGATTTTAGATGTACATGGGAAATCCATTTAGTACTAGTTGAGTTTATATATAACATTAGTTACAAATCCTTGATATGAATATATCCTTTTGCAGTGCTTTGTGGTTGGTCGTTTCTGTCTCCTTTGTGTCCGTGATTATGTGGGTGAGACCTAGTTATAAGAAAAAACCTTTTGAATGAAACATATGATAATGTTATGTTGGTCAGGTAGCATCTATTGATGTCATAGAGTCATTACATGACTTATGCTTTTTATAAGTGATGCGCTTTAGAGTATTCTATGGGTGGTTGGGTGTTCCTGAATGTGGAACCTCACCTGGGTCACTAACGTTTGGGTAAATAAGTGAATCTGATACTGAGGTATTTCATCCCAATTTAGATTACTAAGTGGATTGGTATGGTGGTAGAAATGATAGATTTCCCATCTCAGTTGACATCAAAAAATGATTTTTTCCATCCCTCATAGCTGAAAAATGAATAATTTGGATCCATACCATGTATTGAATTGGGAGGAGTTTAAATTGGTTCCTGATTTGTCTATGTTTGAGTATCCAGTGTGGATTGTGGGTTCTTAAGAGAATATGATTTTCTTGAATTCAATTTTGTCTGTTTGGTTTCATTATAATCATGGTAGTTATGTGAAAGATACTTGGGAATTTAGGTCTTGGTTTGAGTAGGAGTATTCTTTTTTGTTATTTTATCAATCGTTATGTTGATTTTTCGGGGGTGGAATGTTTTCATGGTGGGGATACTGGTCACATATATGATTACTCATTGTAATATTATTTTATTTATTTTATTTATAATTTTATCCTTGAGTTTTCCCTATGTATTTTGGATAAAAATTGATGTTTTGTGGTGGATGGAAGTTGGCACATAGATGGTGCATGATTAGGGGAAACCATGCATCCTTTCCCAAGAATGTATACAACAAAATTCCATTTTGGAGAGTGGACACCACATAGTTAGCACACCGTTGTGAAAACCATGTTAGATGACGATGAAGCATTTCCCTCTTGGATAGTGAGGTGCTCATAGTTACTGCACGATTTGGTAAACCTTGTAGGAAGACCGTGAAACTTGTTAAAATGACTAAAAACAAGAAATTTACCTTTGTAAATTTTTTTATTTTAACCTTAAAACACCTCCCGTCCAGGCCATTAATGATTTCCATCCATGGGATCCTCCTCTAATCTTTGTTGAATGATTTTAACCACAATCATTGCATTTTTTTACCCTAGTTCTTCAAGGAAGCATCTAGTAAGTAATTTTCCTCTTTATTTCTACACATTTATATGGTTCGTATTACACCATTCATGAGATCCCTTTTTTTAGTGTGATATTTTTACAAAATAAGGTCTGATATGGTGTTAATATGGAATCTATTGGTGATTAATTTTCTATCATTACTCTATAGGGTCTTATGGTGGTGCAATTGTGGTTTCACACTAATTTCTAGAAGTTTCCATGTTTTAGGTAGGTGGTTCCATGATTTTACATTATTAGTTGATTTAGATATGATTTATTGTTTGTTAAAATATGTTCTATGGATTATTTATGAGGTCAAAGTATGTTTTGGTAATGGTTTATCATGCATATGTTATGTAAGTTTGTTTTTGAAAAGAAATATTTTATTTTTTATTATTGTTATTGTAGTGAATCTTGAAAATTTCATATTCCTTATGTTGAAGGTGTGAAATGTGATTACACAAATATATAATGGTGAAAATGTGTTGAATGTGGATTTTCAAGGGAAAATGGGTTTCCTTGTTTCATAATGGATTCTTTTTGTGGACAACAATCATGTCCTTTAATTTTACATGTGATGTAAAGCTTGATTCAAAATTAATTTGATTCCAGTAAGAATTTGAAAGGGTATTTTTCCATGGATATTATTGGATTTGAAATTTTTTCTTCTTATCATATTTTCAAATGGGTTTTATAAAATGTGATTGTGGTGTGAAATGTATTTCCAAATGATTATTTGTGTGTCTATGTGAAATGGAAAGTTATTTTGTTTAAGGAAAATGGTTATTTACTATTTTGATTGTGATTCTTGACATTTCTATGTGAAAGTGATTATTTGGGTTATATGTGAAATGGAATTTCAGCACAAAGGGAATCCTAGTTATCAATGTGAGACAACTAGAACTAGTTTGATAGTTGATATAGAAGAGGTTAAGGAATATATTCATCATGAATTATTGATGATTACAACACTAAATAAACATGTCATATGATCGGACCCCACTTAAACGTTGGATGAGATCCTATCTAGTGTCTCTTTCATGAGGAAATTGTTGGACCCTAATAACATTGCACGAGATTATATCTAATGACTCGTTCATGAGAGCATTATGGGTAGTTTTGTTTGAGGATTTTGATCACCGATGAACGAGGTTTCTAGAGTCCCATAAGAGCTAGTAGCCTTTAAGAATTTACCTATAATACTCTCTTATGATATGATGGTTATGGGATATGGTGCAAGAAATCCGTATATTATAGACCTCATATGTATTTTTATTTCAAGAAATATTGAACGTGAAAAAGTTTTTCCCTGAAATGTGTTTACTGAGAAATTTGGGAGAAAATGTTTTCCTGGAAATGTTTCAAATATCATTATATAAATATGAAAATATATTTTCCTTCTAATTTTATAGAATGGAATATATTACTATGGGAGACAACCTACTAATATTTGGATCATACATGTCATACACATTTGGGTGTGTGCAGACTTTATTTGGTATGACTGAGGTAAAAGAAAGATAAATCATAGTATTGATGGTGGATCTGGTTTCTAGTGTACCACATCATGCAGGTGTTAGTGGTGGTGGTTAGAGGGTGATTCCCCTATGGTTTTATGATGGTTTTCAGATAGTTAGTTTTTTTAGTTCTATTTTATTTCTTTTGGATTTATTTAAGTTGTAAAATTTGAATCGTAAAACTTGTGTACCTAATTTGGTTATGATATTAAGTCAAGTGATGTTATATTATTTTTAGTTGTTCATAATTTTTTAAATTATTGAAACCTTTCCCAAGTTGTATTGTTTATACCCAAGAACTAATTTCTTACCCATGGAGATCAAGAACTCCATTCAGGCCATTCCATGAATCGGGATGGGTGTCAGGTTGGATGGAATCCTGACTTAGTTCATGAAACATCATGCTTTCATAAACATCATGTCTCTTATAACATATTTTGAATTCTCAATTTGGACATTGAAATGTGATTTGTTTCATCCACAGATTCATTGGAAATTAAATAAACTAAAAAATAAACCTAAACATTAGAATGAAAATGTTTGTTCCAAGATAATGAGATTTAACTATAATTCATATATCATCTACTACATCCAATAATTGAAACAAAAGTTTTACATACATATGTATAACATAAAAAAATATTTTTTCACTCCATTAAATAAAATTGGAGTTAAAATTTATTAGTTAAGTGATTATATTAGTCAACGGAGAAATAAATAATTTTTAAATTGATACTAATTTTTTTTCTAATAGATTAAATGGAAATAGTGTCTAATAATTCTCTTAATGTTCCATTAATTGCCATGACATATTATTTCTTAGAAATAATAATTAAAAAAATAAAATTAATTTAATATAGAGGTAAACATATAATACTAAAATGTTCCAACTAAAGAATTATTAATTTATAGAAATTATTAAATACTTTTTTTTACAACACTAAAAAAGATTTATCCAACATAAGATTAATTAGAGAATTATATGTTTACTCAAATATGTTTTAAATAAGTTATGATTGTTCATGAGATAAACATGAACATAAAATGAAAACATTTTTAAAAGTTTATATAATTATGTCCATGTTATAATGAAAATAAATAATCCAAGAAGCATACCTCCCACCAAAACATAGCTATTTCCCCCAACATTATGTCTTTTCTATTACAATTACTATAATAAAAATTTTAGCCACAGTGAATGTTTTATAGAATTATTAATATTTATATCTAACGATAATGTGAAATTATAACATTATATTTTATAATTAAATATTGGTAATAAAAAAACTATTATTATACCTTGTGATTATTAACAAATCCTATTTCTTATAATATATCAATAAATATTTTATAATACATTTTTAACGGGTTTTGAGGGTAAAAATTTTATTTAGATATAATAAAATAAATTTATTTTTAGTCATATTTGGGATTAGAAAAACATAATACATATGTATATTGATTTTCCCCTCTTATATTTGTGTGTTTTGCCATAGACTATTGGATTTCTAGTAATTATAAATATCTTCAACATCATTTTATATAAAATCTTAATTAATAATAATAACATAACAACTATGTGTAAATAAAAAATTAATGAAATCATGTTTAAATCATGTAAGTATCTAAAATAATTTAATGGAACATATGAATAAAATAATTTATCTTCAGTTATTATAAATTTTTAAACTGAGAACCAAAAATTAATTATCTATTTAAAAAATGAAAAACTATAAAAATTAACAAATAAATCCTCCCAATAACTCTACTTACTGGTTCTAATTTTGTAAGGAATAAAATAATGTATACCATATTGATTATATTAGTAATCACATGAATTGATCCTATATATCTTGAAGTAACAATGAGATAGTCAAATCCAAAACAATTAATTCGTATTGAGAAACCATAAATTATTGGAACTAGAAAAAACAAATATGAACCAATCCCCTTCAAAGGCCAACCCTAAATGATTTAATATTCAAATCTCGTAGCCAATAATCTAGAAGTAAGTCAACAACTGAAAACATAATCCGATGTAATATTTTAATATTAATTTATCAAAAATTTACCTTAAAATGAATAAAAAAGAGAGACAATACCATGATTCTACTATGTAGGTAAATATGCTTTAGAGGCACTGTGTTGTTAAGAGATCATGAGAGAGGGGGTAGTTTTTCTATGTAAAAGTATTGGGAAAGGGAATTAAAGTGGTTTGATGAAAAGGGTTAAAGGTAAGAGTTATAATATCTCAATGTAACACCCTACAAATTTAGAATATATTCATTTTATAATATATTTAATTTATTTTTGATATAGAATTATAAATGATATTAATTTTAAATGAAACAAAATAGTCAATAAAAATATTATTATTTTAACATGGCTGTTATAACCTATCATTAATGGAATGAATAAATTATGAAAATTATATGGTTATAACATGATTTAAATAAATTTAATTTTTATCTATTATGATGAAAGAAAATAAGAATTAGTTTAATGAAAATATAATGTTTGTTGAAAATCTGTATATTTTTTCCCAAATGGAGCCTCAGTCGCGCTTTACACACACTGATTAAAATTAATTTTTAACAATTTTAAAATGATTATTTTTAAAATTTGAATTTATTTATAAAATAATAATATCATAGTTACAATACTTTGATTTTTTTGGTATTTTTTTTGAAACATTTCATTTTTTCAATAAATAGTAAATAATACTAATGTTTATTAAAAACTTGTTTTTCATTTGAAGAATTTAAATGCCCCATTTTATTTAAAAATGGTATAAAAAAGAAAATTAATTCAAATATAAATTTATTGATCTAAATAAAATCCTTGAAACAATTATTATATTGAATTTTGATATAAAATATTTTTATTATTTTGAATGTTTTTTCCTTGGTGAAACAATTTATTACACGTCTGTAGGATTAATTATAAATTTGATTCTTCAGAATATGTGAATTTACATTAGAAAAATGGATTAAATATTTTAATCAGAATTATATATATTATTTAACATTTTCAAATAATTTTTTTGACAATAATTAATAGAGAAAAATTTAAAAAATATTACAATGGTTAAGGTGAAAATGGGTTTTCCGGGGGTTAAAATAAGAAGAAACGGGTTTAAATTACCAAATACATGTCCAATATTTATTATATAGACATATTTATACTTTATTAAACATATTGTTTAATTGGAATATTTAATATCAGATTTATGTGTTATAAATGTGGGTACACATTATTCATTTCGAACATTCCCTGAGTGTCATCTCCCTCAAATACTAAAGGACACCCCTCCTTTCACTTCCTCACACCAATCAAGAAATATCAATAAACAAAAATGAGAAAACTATCCAAAACGTCCCTATAAACATTATATAGCTTATTTTATTCCAAATACTCCTACCATAGTCTCCTTAAGAGGATATCTAAATGAGGTTTCTCTAATATAATGTAATCTTCTTAATGAATATCTTTTATTTTCATTATTCTTTTTCTAGATTCAATTTTGTTTTAAGAACTCAAATATAATAACACCAATATAAACTATATACTGAGACGTTATAATTTTTATGGAATAATATTTATTCTTTTACTCCTTTGTAAAATGGGAAAAAAAATTTCAATCATGTGTATGGTGGGTTACAGCCTCCTAAATAGATTCAACTCAATCTCCATGAACCCATCTCATGATTATATATAATGATGGATTTAATATATATATATATATATGTATAATTTATTTTATTATAAAACTTATAAAATTATAATATAATATATTTACCTTTTAT
The DNA here is from genome assembly GCA_963277665.1 of Viscum album. NCBI lineage: Eukaryota > Viridiplantae > Streptophyta > Magnoliopsida > Santalales > Viscaceae > Viscum > Viscum album. The sequence goes on along the minus strand of OY728140.1, from coordinate 51,551,792 downwards.
CATTCCATGGTTTTTAATTAATGATAATGTTTCCTGTGTTTATGATGGACTACGACATCACAATGTGATGCGATTCATTTATAACTAATTCTTCACATGGAAGGTAATTGGGATAAATTTAATGAATATATTTGATAAATATAACATTATATTGTTTAGGTAATATTAATATATAACAATATTACTAACTCCTTCACACATTATTAAATGGTGTCGTCACTCGTGCATTAGTATGACTTATCTACACCATGAAGCGATGCGATTAATTTTGTTTGTCCAATATTGAAGAATGGTTTTTACAATGTAATTAATGAATATATTTTATATTAATAACATTTTAATAATTCTATAGATAATGGATCATTATCATCTGAAAAATAACTAGAAATTTCACAACCAATTTTTCATGAGAAAACAAGGCAATTAACACACAGAAAAATGAAAAATATGAAATAATATTAACAAAACAGTCATAAAATGTTATAAAAGGATCATATATGATATTATAAGAATTAAACATGTTATTTTATAAATTAATAACATTATTAAAACAATTATATTTTATTTTAGTTCAATTTTAACCAAATGGATGGGTGAGGTAAGGAAGTCGATCTCAATTTCCCTCCATTGAGGCATATTGTATTGTTTTAGATATTATGTATTGTATACAGTGTAAACACTTCTAATTTTAAATTCAGTTTCATGAATCATTTATAAATCATGTAATTTTATATTTAAGTTTTTATTATTTCATCAAAGGGTATTTTACATGATTGTTACCAATTGGCCAGGGATTTCATCTCAACTTCTCTTCATATAGACATATTGTACTATTAGGAACTTAATTTCTTTTATATGGTGTACATACATTTTTTTTATATAATATCATGATTATTTAAAATATAATGGTATTCTATGATTTAATTTTTATTATTTCATCAAGGGTATTTTATCTGAATCGTACAATGTAATAACTAATTTTATCTGTATTTCCATATCATTGGGACGTATTAGTTAATATAAGCCTATTCATTTTTAGGTATTTTATATATTACACCATAAATTTTTTTAATGATTTTATTGAAAAATAAATATACCTCCAATAAATTTATGGTCAACACTCATTATCTATTTTAATTTTCTGATAGTTTACATTAACTTCAGATGACCAATTTCATGTGGTTGTTTCTCATTGAACATTTTATTTATCTGAAATATAGATATTATTTATATCATGGAAATCATTATTACCTAAATTGTATAACAATTTTGTAATCAATTTTTATAAACATTTCAGTATATTAGGAGATATTAATAAATAAAAACTCTTTATTCAATATTGATATTTTACGATAAGGAACATTATTGATGAATTAAATCAAAAAATTTATATATGAGGAATGATTTGTACATACAGTGGTGGGTGGGGTTTGATTATTGATATACTTTGGATGCATCAGTTTTCTCAATAGGTGAATCATTAATCCATCACTAAATTCATTTTGAACTATAGTTTTAATCATTCATGTGAATTTTCATGACCTTTGAGTCTTCATGATTCATGAGATCATTATGTCAAATAATTAATATTTTCCTTCATTAAGATTCTAATTATTATTTCATACATGATATTTTTCACATTGATATTTTCATTGGATGAAATATTTTCGTAGTTTATTAATTTAATGGGATTTTAGTTTAGTAATTTACCTTGTCATATTCATTAATAATTATCTATTCAAGATATTAAAGTTATTGATAAAATAGAATGTGTGTTCAGTTATTTAGCTTTCCATATTTATTATTACTTGTCTAATCGTGGTAGTAAAATTATTGACTAAATGCAGTGTTTTAAAAGTTATTTACATTACCATATTGATTATTCCATGCTTTTTCATGATAAAATTTGTAATATATAACCCTTACTAAGCATTTTATCTCACCAATATCAATTTTTATTAAGATGTAATTATTAATTCATTTAATTTGTTCAACGATGATTAATGATTTCTATTACTATTTTTTGTATTTTTTAATACCAATTTTAAATGTCTTTCTTGTGTGTAATTGGTTTCTCATGAATGCAAAAATAATTGACCCATAATGATGTTATACATGTATATTATTCTAATTTAAAAAAGAATACATTATCTTTGGACTACTAGAGTATGGGTTATTAAATTTCGTATCATATAAAGTTTTAAAGAATCCTTGGGAGCTAGAAATGAGAAAAATTTGATTAAGATTCATAAACCTATAATTAAATTTTTTGATAAGGAAATAAGAACTTCCTAATGTTTGTGTACGTTAAATATTATGTATTTTTTCCAAGAAATATATCCCAGTCTATTTACTAGATTTGGACGCGGTTCTTGAACATATGTGCCTAGGTGTAATAACTCTAAACAATTCATTTCTATCTAGACTCAAGCATTACTTGTTACATGAAAACAGTCCTTACTAGGAACATTTTATCACACTCCCATGATATATGATTAGTATGATTTACATTTTCTTTACAAACCATCATAATAGATTTGAAATTGAATATATCCTAAAAATCAATAATAAGATTCTTAGGGGATCAAAACGAACCAAATACATGGATGGAGAAGGAAACAATCAAATTGAGGATGTATATACTATATCAGACAAAATTGATGAATTTAATGGTTATATACATTGAAATCCATCCAAAAATGATTTTTTGTTTCCCATTTATTTACTTATACTGAAAGACCAATATCAAAGAATCACTATAGAATGGCCATTGTGTATATATTATAGTTAAATAAATACCTATGGAAGTTTTATGATTAGGAATTAATGTTCCCAAATTCTCCATTATGGGTATCCCCTATTCACTTTGTTATGAAGAAATATGGATCCATGAAGTTGTGCATTAATTATATGGAAATCAATCCCATTACAATAAATGAACAAGTATAATTTTTCTCACATTGATGACTTCTTCAAAAAAAATTATGATAGTCAATATGTTTCATATATTGACATTCATTTTTGGTATCATCAATTGTGATTAAAGAATCAACAAATTATGAAGGCAGAAATCCTAATAAGGTAAGTAAATTATGAGTTAATAGTATTACCATTTTTATTGACTAATACACCATTTTTTATGGATTTAATGTAAAAATTATTGAAGGAATATCTAGATGATTTTGTTTTTGTATTCAATGATTATATCTTTGTTCATTCAAATATTATGATGACCCTAATAGTCACTTATATATCATTGTTGAGACTCTTAGAAGAAAATGGTTATATGTGAATTTTAGAAAGCGTGATTTATGGCTTCATGATATTCTTTTTCTTGTCCATATTGTCCCCAAATATGGAGTCTATATTGATCCTATAAAGGAAAATGTATTAATTTAATGGCCTTAACCAATGAATATAAATGAGGAATATATTTTAATTTGTTGGGATTATTAATCATGGTTATTTTTTCATTATTTCACTCTATTTGATAACTCCTTAACCAAGATTACACATAAAGGTGTTAAGTTTATAAGTCTAAAATAATGTGAAGAAAGTTTTGATTAATTGTAGAGGAAATTTTAAAATGATCCAATATTAACTATACTATCATAAAATGATTTTTTTGTGATATATGGTGTTGTATAGATTAATGGATGGTATTTTTTCCTTATTCGAAATGATTTTTTTTGCATATGTGTCAAGGTATATTAATATTAACAAAAAAAACTACACAACTCATGATCTAGAGATGGTTACTATAATCATTTCTTTAATGAATTTGGGATATTATATTGATGGAAAAAAATATATGGGACATACATAGAACATAAAATCCTAAAATATATATTTTCAAAAAAAGATCTAAATATAATTAAAATACAATGGCTGGGGCTATTCGTGGATTTTCATTATTCCATGAACTACCACTTGAGGAAGGAAAATAAGGTAAAATATGCATTAAGAAGGACGATTCATAGAGTTCTAACCAGAATGGGGATTCAGATGGATCATATGTTCATTTATATTGTAATGATATATAATGGAATTATTAATGAGTGAGTAAATTCACTTATTCATCAAATGATTATGAAACTTACATTGTTAGAAAATATATAAATATCTTTATATGATGATAACAATTTTCAAAAGAAAACTAAATATTTGAAAAAAATGATGTTGTGAAACATCATTTATGATGATCGAGTTTTTTATATTGGAAAGAGATTATGTGTTTCATATAAACCTTATCTAAAAAGGTAGTTTTGGATGATTATAATAGCTTAAATTTCTCTATATAACGTGGTAACAGTATGATGTATAAAGATATGAATGAACATTTTTGGTGGGATGACATGAAGCAAGGAATTGATGATTATGTTTTAAGATGCTTTGTTTTTTAAACAGTTGAAACCTTAGAGATATCACCCTATAATAGTCATGAAACCTCTTCTTATTTATATGTGTAAAAAGAATGATATTAAAATGAATTAATTCAAAGGAAAACTAAATACTCCCAGAAATAATGATGAAATATGTGTTTTTATTGATCACAAAACCAAATGATGAAATTTCATTCTATAATATAATATTTACCCCTTTATTTCCTTGAACGTATCTATGTTAAAGATGTTTTAAGACATTATGGAACCCCTATTTAGATTTTGTTGGACCGTGATCTTAATATTACATCTAATAAATGGAAGAGTCTTTAGAAGGATCGTGATATAGTTCAATATTTGAGCACCTCATACCATTCTACAACTGATGGACAAAAAAATGGAATATCCAAATACTAGAAGATATTTTGAAGTCCTTTTTGCTAGAATTTCATGGTATATGGGATTAGTATTTACCTTCTATATGTTTTTTTAATAGAAATAGTTTCTATTCATGTATTCAAATGACACTATATAATGCATCATTTGGATTGATATTTGATACTCCAAATTGATCGAATAAATTTAGTGAAAGGAAACTTATAGGCCCATAACATGATGGTGATATAAAAAAAGTATGATACTATTAAATCTCATATGAAATAAGCCCAATGTATGATAATGTGTTATGCTGAATATCTAAGGAATGATTTGGAATTCTAAGAGGTATATCATGACTAATTGAAATTATATACATAGAAGGGTATCATGAGGTTTTTTATTAAGTATAAATTGATCCTTGAGAAAATCATACTATTCAAAATTATTCAATTTTTTGGAGTTATATATTATTATTTGTAAATACCACAAAAACTATTTAAATTGAATGATGTGTTAGAAATATAAATATTGAGGAAGTAAACCCAATGCATGTTCTGCCTACTACAGTTATGGAATTAGAACCTAATATTATTCACTATAAATAATCCTTTGAAATTCTTGATACTAGGTAGAATCTACTGATGAATCTGATGAATGAACTAGTTATGTGAATTTGTAGAAATAAAATAAATGTGGGAACTAGAGGATGTTATTAAGAAGATCTGACCCATGATATTTTGAAGATAATATCCATGAAATCTTTAGGGAGAAAGTATTTTAATAGTTTATAATATAACATCAGAAGACATTAAAATATATTATTTTTAGAATAAATTAAATATATCTAATATCATGTGATATATGCCACACCATATTTAAACTAAACACACTAATCAATTGAAATATTATAATTTAAAGAGAGCCATTATAAACTATTCATCGAGGAATAACTTAATTATGAATATTATAAGGTTTAAAATTTATAAAATAAATTAAATGGTTATCTATTTAATTTAAACAAAATAATTACAATTTTAATGAAAAAGAAATGCTTTGTGAAAATTGTATTTTTTAACGAAAGTGGTTTAGTTATGATTTCTGGATTAATTGAATATTAATTTTTACCACTTATAGAAATTTATTTTTTAAAATTAAATAATTTTCTAAATCATTATATAATAATTATTTTAGGGTGTATTTTTTTTATTTTTTTGGAAAGTATCATTTTCTAATTAATAATAAAAAAGTAATTAGTTTTCTTAAAATCAGCCATTTGTTTACAGAATTGAAGAGGAATATTTTATTTTAAATTGGTTAAAAAATAAAAATTAGATTTATTATATACATATTAATACAAATTAGATTATTGGTACGAATTTTATATTGAATTTTAATAATAATTTTTTTAAAATTTTAAATGTTTTTCTTTGGAAAACTCATTTTTTGGATGCATTTGCAGTTTTAATTTTAAATTAGGGTCTTATAATTTTGAGAATATAATTTTATAAAATAGCTTAAAAATTTTCAACATGTATAATTTATATTATATAATATGTTAATCTTAATTTTTTCATTAATTATTTGTGAAAAAAATAAAATTTAATTACCATAATTATGGTGAAATGGGTTTAACAAGGGATTAAACCAAGATGAGAAGGATTAAAATGGAGTAATCCGTTTATAGAACTAATTTTATGGACAATAAAATTCCTTATAACCCATTATTTTCATTTTTTATCGATTTATAATTCTTATTTCTTATAGAAAACATGGTTATGCATTATCCTTTTCAAATAATCCAGTTCTGTCATCTCCCCCACTTATAAAAGGACACTCCATTATTTAACTTATTAACACCTCTCCTTACCATTATCTCAACTAAAACTTACCAAACAATCTTAAAAACATTCTTTACAAAATTATGAATATATTTTTATTCCCAAAATATCATACATATTTTTCTTATGAGTATATCCAATGGATGTTTATTTAAGAGAATAAAATCATCTTAATGAAGCTATTTCATTTCCATTCATATTTTACCACATTAAATGTAGTCTTACCAACCAACATATAATAAAAAAACTATATACCATATACTTATATATGTTATTATATTTAGGTAATATTATTTTTCCATATACTCCTCCATCAAATTAAAAATGAATCATTGATCGTGTGTTTGGATGACTACCACCTCACGAACCTATGTAACTAATTTTCCATAAAACAAATCTCATGATTTTATATAATTATGAGTTTAAGAAATATATAAAATATTTATGATATCATTGTACTTTTGGAAATATAATATCACATATAAATTCTTATACTCCTTTCTTATTAAAATGTGATAATATTGTTTATGTGTAAATCGGACAACGACCACGTGAGGTGATGTGATTCATATTTCACATAGGATTTAAATAGAAGGAAACAACAATAAATTTTATTAATATATGTTATATGTATGAAATGATATTGATTATATAAAATTAATATTTCAACCTCTTATTTACCCTTTCATCCATTAAGAAATTATAACATCGCTCATGTGTATGTATGACTTACTCTCTTTACGAAGTGATTTTCTTCACTTTCAACATCTAATTTTAAAGAATGGTTTTAAAATTTTATATAATGATAAATATAGTGTTTATAAATTATTTTAATTCTTTATATAATGGATCAATATACATGCAATATAACAAGATCATTCACGAAAAAAAACACTCAAGAGAAAAAAAGACAATTAACACACAAAATAATGTAATAATATTAAAAAAACTGATAAAATGTTATAATAGTGTAATATATGATATTATATATATGAATATGGTTATATTATAAATTAATAATATTCTTAAAATTATTATAAAATATTTAAAATCACATTCTTCAAAAAGGAAGCATGGGGTATGGAATGTTTTATCAATTTTCTTCCATTAAGACATATTATATTATTGTGAACCTAATTAAGTTTATATGGTATTCATAATTCCCGTTTTACATGTTATATAATTAATCCATAATAAGTCATGGTAATTGTTTCAGTTTTATATTATTTTATTAAAGGGTATGTGGTAGGAAAATTACTACATTGTAAGGGATTTTATCTCAATTTGCATTCATTTAGACTTATATAATTATTGTGCACCTAATTTATTTTATATGTAATACATACTACACATTTTAAATGTAATATAAATAATCCATTATATAACATGGTATTTTATGAATTAATTTGTATTATATCACCTATGTTTATTTAATATTCAATTTGCTGAGTGGTATGGAATTTCATCTTAATTTTAATTTCATTGATACATATCAGTTAAAATATTCTTATTTACATTTAGGTGGTGTATATACTATCCCTTTGATGTATTTTTCATTAATACCTTTTTATTCATGACATTATTGAAAATCCATATATTTCTGATGAATCTATGGTCACCTTTTATTTTTTTTTAATTTTGTGATGGTTAAATTTCTCTTTATATATCTAATTTTTTATCATCATTTTTCACTAATCATAAAATTCCTATCAAATGTCTTTATTATTTATACTATGTATATTATTATTTAATAAGAGATATATTTTTTTTAATTTTATTTAGTTATTAAATGAAATATTTATAAACCTATATTCTTTAATCAATGCTTATATTTGATAACATGGGGAATTATTCATGAATTACGTTGATTATTTGATATTTAAAGAATTATTTGGAAATGAAATGATGGGAGGCGATAATTATTTATAGATGTTATATTCAATATTAGTATCTTTATATGACTCAGTAATCTACCCTTAAATATGGTTTAACCCATATTTTTACACTGTCTTGTGAAAGTTACGGATAGTATAGGAATTAAAACTCCTTAGATATTGACATTATATAATTAAGAATTTATTTCATTGACAATTCAATTATTTTTTTAATACATGATATTTTAACATTGACATTATCTATGGATTCATTTCATTATTAATATATTAATGAAATGGTTTGTGTGTTATATTATTTAAAGTTTTATATTGATTATGCCTTATCTAATCAGGATAGCAAAGTTATTTATTAAATAGTATGTGTATTAGGTTATTTGTCTTGACATATTTGATGGGAATAATATAATAATGGTTGTCAAGTTATTGATTAAATGGAATTTTTGTTCATTTATATACATTTAAATATTGATTATGACATTTTTATTTATGATATCTCCCATTTTATTTAATCCATATGGATCATTATATATCATCCATGTCTTATTTAAATTTCCTAGTATATCATAATGAATTCAATTAATGTTCCCCAAAGATAATGAATGTTTTAAATTATTATTATTTATGGATTTTCGTATTAATTTAATGTTGGTACCATGTATATATTTGTCTCTATAAGGTAACTAAATTGGTAGATCCCTAGAGATATTATGACATGTATTTTCTGACAATGTAATAATGAATACACTATCTCTAGGTTACTAGAGTCAGGTTACACTTGGCATTTAGTGAAAATTGGTTAATTATGGTGATGGAAAAAAGGAATTTTTTGCTTTTTTAAAGAATATAAAAGTTTTTGTTAAAAAACTAAATAATATAAACATGATTTTTTAGAGTTTGTTTTAATAATAATAAAAAATAATCCTTCAAGCATAAAAATTGGTTTAGTATAAAATACCTTGTAAAATTATTATAAACCATGATACTCATTTGATAAAAAAATTATTTATAAACATATCACCATAAAAAACATTGGAATTTAGATAAATAATTAAAATAGATATGTTCAATTGATGAATCTTATTCAACTAGTAAATAAATATAATATTTTTTGTGAATAATATGTTAAATTATATGTGTGTGAGAAAGCCATTATTGGGTTGGTATCTAATAAACCTATTCAATAAATTGATCTAGATTCTTATAAAAAGAAAAAAATGGCAATTTGTTTTGTCTGAAATGAATTATTTTGACCAAGGGTGTATAACGAAACTTTATTCTCATATCATGTTCTAAATATGATTAGTTATATCAATAGCATGGAGAAAATGGGGCCTCATTTAATACTATAGTTTATTATGAACACAATTTCAAAATAATTATCATAAATATTCTAAAAGTTTATTTTGAATTATGTAATTAATGAATTTAATAGAACATTACGCTGTCTCCATTATACGTTTAGGATATATGTAGAATAAGATTTCAAGGATCTAGTGGTCTGATAATAGTATAAAATAGTAAACTTTTATTCTATAATATGATTGGAAGGTCTGGTAGACATTTATGGTTATTAAAACACAAGGGATGTGTGAGAAATGAGGGAAAATGTATTCATTGTTGAATGATTTAACATTAGAAATATATTTTCAAGGAATTATTGAATGGGATTAGGAAAATCTATAGATATTTTCTTGTGATTTAATAATTTATCCATGTGAATGAAATTTGATGTGTTCATATATCATGTTAGTGTATACATAGACAATAAGAATATATGAGTTGGATATATTAGATTAGCTTTCCTTGGGTCTTGATATTACATGATGTCGTAGACATATATATTTTATAATTATATATATTGTACATGATAAATATATAGGAAATGTCTAATGAGATATATGTATTTGATAGAGAACTTTCTAGAACCCTTTATAACATGATTATCTAAGATTGTTTTTAAAAGAAATTTTTTAGATAATTGTGTATTAGAGAATTCTTTAAAAAAACAATACTATAATGGGATGTGGGATAACACCATTTGGTTTTATGAATACGAATTAATATTAGATAAATATATTATATAAATACATTAAATATATTCCAAACATGTTTTCAAGTATATGAAAAATTATTTTTAGGTATATTTTCACAAATTTTTTTCAAATGATTTAAGATATAGTGAAATTAGATAACAGATTCTTAAAAGAAACAAAATTTGAGGATATCCAAAAAAAATTCAGACATGGAATCTCAAATATTTAGATATGATCTGATATAAGGAGAAAGTGTACATAGTATATAACGATTTAGTGAAAATTTAGATTTAGTAGAAATATACACTAAATCTAAACCATGGTATGTTGACTTTAACAACATAACTATTTATTTTACTTTATGTCACCTCGTAATAAAGGTAACAATAAATTAGTTTAGATAAGGATAGTACATGCATTATAAGATAATTATAAACATGTAAAATTTCCTCATTAAATTTATCAATGTCATTATAAAATATAATATGATGATTTGAAAAGGATTTTAAATGATGAAATTAATTATTTAAATTTAAATGATACAAATGGTTTATCAAATCACAAGTTACAGAGAGGTGTATAAATTTTAACGAATTTTGAAAATTTTCAAATACATCTAAACATTTATGAAATTTTATGATGTCTAAGAAGCATCTGTACTAGTTATATAAAGACATTTAATCCTTGTAAAATATTATACAAGAAAATATAGTTTCATAATGTGTGAATCCTATAAACTAAAACCCACACAAACTCTTTATCGCTTTATCAAATTTTTTAACAGACTATAAGGATAAAGAAATACTTCCCTAAAATTGTTAGAATAATAAGAGCTCATGGATTCCAATAGAGTATGAATTAATATTGAAAATACATAGGGATTTCTATTAATCCTATGATATAAGAGCTTGGATAAATGATTTTTTTTTTCAAAAAGAAATATTTTTAATTTATCTTTTATTTAGTATAGTTGATAGGTTATATCATGTTAAAAATTGATTTTAATGGTTACATCTTGTTGTATTTGGATAAGGGATGTCCTAAATAAAAACATATGAGAATAATAATATTTATGTTAATAATAATGGTGGGGATTGTTTCTATCATTACTTTATAGCCTCTTTCACACCATCAACCTTTTCGAAAATATCTATACACTTATTAATGATTATTTAACTCAATTTTCCATGAAATACAACACAAAAAACAACAATATATAATTAATGTTATGATCAATAATCATAAAAAATATTTTAACAAAAAAATAAAAAAAATTATATTATATAAATTCATAGGACATAACATGATAATGTATTTAAATTTTTTAAACTTCATAGATTTATAGCCTTGGATTTATGCCAATACAATTAAATTAAATGTGTAATGATGATCTAAAAACACTATCATTTTTTCGAAAGACAGATGCGAACAATTTATATAACATTATAATTCTATGATCCAACCATTCATTAATTAATCAAGTTATAAGACATCACATTAATAAAATTGATTAATTTTTTTTTTCATAATTTTCAATAATGATTTACATATAATCAGTACTAGAATATGAATAATTTTATCTATGAGGACTCACTCCCTTATATTATCACTATCTATTTGTTCCCACCTCACCTAGTGTTTCCAACGTACTTATTCATTGATAAAGGCACTCTATATTATCTTGGACACAATCTCTATGTCACGGTTGTTTTCTTTCTTCCCACGTCACTCTTCCTATTTACAGCCATGCGGGGACATCATTCACATCTTTTGTTCCAATTTATTTTAGACCGAACATGTTGAACCCCATTTATAGTATTGTTGGACTATACTCATAGTGGCTTAAGATATGATGATATTCATGGTTAGTGTGTTGTTTCTCGATTTGGGGTGTTTCTTTTCTACTGGAGTAGTTCTCATTTATCTATCCTCTACGCATTCCATAAATCCCATAATGATATTCCCCATATTATTTATGCAAGATAGTGTTAGTGATGGATTCGATTTTTCATATAACAGTGTGTGTTCATGTACTTATACATGTTTAAACTTTGGTGTTTTATTTTTTGGGAATTTTAGATTTCTAGATCATAATCTAGGTTATCATTAACACAAGTTACGTTGTTGCATATATTTTATTGAATTTTACACCATTTAGATTTTTTAGTAGTTTTTATTAAGGCTTAGAGATATGTTGGTTGAGTGGTCACCGATTTTTCTTGGACCATCCCATTTTAATTTAGTTTTTAGGTTTATTTTATAATTATTTAATTGTGGTGTGAGGTTTATTATCCCAAAATTATAAATATATTTCTCTTTAAATAAATTATATGTCTTTCATACCTTGTATAACACACCACACTGATTGTAAACAAACCAAAATATACTACTAATACATCATTATTTAAATTTTACCATTATTACATAGCTATTATAATTGGAGCTATGAATATAAATAACCATATTATTAAAAATATTTCAAATTTTTTAAAATAATACTCAATTCTTTATAAATTAATATTAAATAACTACTCAATTTCAAGTAATGTCATTTCCTTATTCGAAATTATGTTCTATTCAAATATAAATTATTATTTTTTGTTTTCATGGAAATCAAAATTATGTTCTGAAACAATTATTAATGATATTTAAAAAAATTAAAAAACTCATTATATCAAAATAATCTTTTGATGAATATTTCAAGTTTTTATGAAAAGAATTTTTTTCCGTAATATGTGAAAATATCAATTTTGTTGAAATTGTCTTTTATTTATACTAAATCAAGTAATTGTAAGTTATAATATATTTTTTATTTGGTAATAAAGTGTTATATTAACAGTTTTATTTTTAATAATCTATTTAGTTTATTTTCAATGTGGTGTTTTTATTTTTTTGGAATAAATGTTTTCTTATTTTTAAAATCAGATTTCTTCACAAAACCATTTTATGTGCATAACATTTTTACATTTTAAATAATTATAATAAAAACAAGTTAAAAGTAATTTAAATGAAATATATATATTATATATCTTTTCATATTAATTTAAATTCATATAGTTAATATTTCTTGTCATAGTGTGATTGTAACGTCATGTTTTCTTTGAAAACATCATTTTACTAAAAACATAATTTTTATTACATTTGGTGACATTAATTTTATATAAAATTCATTCTCTTCTACACATTTAATTTTGAAAAAATTAATTCAATATTTTGGATTATGAGTTCTATATTTATTAAATAGTTCCCTTTTTCTCTCCTTAAGAGTATTAATCAATCCCGATTTTTATTACCATAGTAATGGTAAAATGGGTTAATTAAGGTTAAAAAAGTTGTTAAGCACAAAATATTGACCTTAAAATAGTAATTAATTTTATTATATGAGGTTACTTCTTCTATAGTAATAAAATAATAAAATATAGGTTCTTTTTTCATTTTTCCATGATTTTGAATTTTATATTATTTTATATAATGAAATGTAATAAAAAGTCACTTCCTTGGTTTTAATTTGTATAATATTTTTTGAGTGGAAAATGTATTTGTTATATTAAATTATCAATAATAATTTTAGGATTATTTTATTTTACCATGGTGATTCACTGTTAATTGTTATAGATTTAATTATTACATTAAATTCTTAAGAAACATCAATTCATTATTTATTCAATTAATATTAAATAAAATATATGACTTTCTAAATCAAAAATTAAATATAATTTGAATGAATTATTATCATCTTCATATTTAGTAGATAATTATATTATATTAAAAAAAATTAATTTGTAATATTTGAATTATTTTACATCCTTGGAATTGGTATGATCAACATAAATTAATAGTTACAAAAATGACATTAGTTATTTTTTATAATAAATATTATTTTTTTGAAATTCATTAATTTGAATAAAAATACTATAAATATACATTTGATTGTTTTATGGTCTAAAATATCATCCATGTTCAATTTATGGGATACATATCCTTTTATAATATTTATATTATGCCGTAAAATGTAAGAACAATGTTATTGTTGTAATTACCAAAATCATAACAGGGGTTAAAAAAGATAAGGGAAAAAACCTAGTCTATGCAATTGCAGATTTTCATATTTTTGATTATTTCAACGAAAAATAATCCTATCTTCTCAATATATCAATTCTAATCCATTGTTTCATTGTAAATAATTTAGATTCATTTAATAAATTTAGAAATTATAGGAGTCCCACTCGCATATCTTATAAAATGATACCTCCTCCCCTTGCATTACTGAGGAAATTATCATTAAAAAATACCTAAAAATTAGATCGCCAAAAATATTATACATGTTATATTGTTTCTATTATTCCCCAAATACCATCACTGGGGTCTTTAATATGAGATCCAAATGATGTTTTTTAATGAGAAAGTAATCGTCTTCACCACGAACTTTCTTTGTTTTTACTTCTTCTTTTATAAAATTAAATTAGGTGATAATAATTACAATATAAAAACACCATTATATATCATATAAAAAAAATTTATTAGGTTTTTGGAAAAATATATATCCATCATATTCATTATAAAATAGAAAAAAGAACAATTTATCGTGGGTGAGGAGGACCACTACCTCGCGAACTAATATAATTTTTTCTTTCATGGAATATAATCGATAGTGATAATGATGGAACTCATGATTATTTATTATCAATTTCAAAAAATAATCATTTTATAAAATTAATATATAGTACACATCATTACAATTTCATCCATTAAGGAAAGGATAATGTCGCTACTTCGTTTATACAACCTATTGTACCCACAAAACAATGTGATTCATTTTAAATTTCAAAATTTCAAGAATGATTATAAAAAAGAGTAAAATAGAAAAATATGTTATTTATATAATTAATGTGATTCTGTAGGTGATGGAAATATATCATGTGTACAATAATGAAAAATTTCTGGAAAATACATGGTTAAAAAAAATGAGACTATATACACTCGTAACAATGGTAAAAATAAAATATTCTTGGAGAACGAGTGATATGATTTTATACAAGGATTATATATTATATTAAAAATATAAATATGGTTATTATATAAATTAATAACATTTTTAAAACCATTATACAAAATACTAAATAACATTCAAGGAAAGGGAAGTGTGAGGTAGGGGTTTCCAAAGTCAATTTCATTTTATTGGGTTATATTATATATTTATTTTCTATTTTGTGCTAAGATGTTGAGTGGAATTAACTATAGTTGTTTTATGTTTTATTACCAAAATTAATTTTGGATTTACATGATTTATAAATTCATTTATGAATTATATATTATATACTGTTTTACGGTGTTTTTTCTCATTTTCCATTACTTTGAGATATATTTGATATTATACATATATTGTGTATATACCACACCTTTGATATATTTATAAAGAATATAAATTTATTCACGATGATTAATGGTTCAATTCAATTTTATTCATTAAATGTGTTAAAATTTATATGATTCTATATAGTGAAGGAATTATTTAGCAATTTCATTTTCTTGGGATTTAATTAATTTTCATTATTTTTTTATAATAAATCCTTCATAAAATCCATATATTTTTTTCCTGATTATATTTAAAGAGTTTCTATGTTTTCATAAACATTTTCCACTAATTGGCACTTGAATGAATGAAATAAATGTTTACACGAAAACATGTACTTTTTTCCATTGGATCATGTATATATTTATTCGATGTTCACATTTTTCATAAAAATTTTGAGGAGTAATTTTAATTAATAAAATGAGATATAAAAGGAATATTATATTATAAATTAATATTCTAATGTTCTAAATCTAATATTTATAATAATTTGTTGATCGTTTTGAATTCATAATTTCTTTATAAAATGTCAATAGTAATATTTTTAATTTATATGGTATTAATGGATATACCCATCGCCATAACTAATTTAGGATATTTAGATTCTTCTAAACATTTTAAATAGTCTTACAATGAAAAATATTTACAGAAGTCTTGTTTTAAAAATTCTCTTACATTTTCATTATTCCTTCAAAAGACATTATTTTATTACCATACCTATATATTTGATGAATAGATGGTCATATCTTCACTATTATTAATTTTTTTCTCATTAAAATTCTCTTGAAACATCAACATTATTTAGATCATTTTTCATTTGAAATTAAATTTATAATTAATATAAATATTTTTAATATTATGGATAATATTATTGACTAACCTGTACACCATTTTTTAATATGGGGTTTTGTTATTTTATTTGATTGACTGAGGAAAAATCATGAAAAATACATATTATTTACTTATTTAGTTTTTTTATAAATATGTAATCTTATTTATCAATTTAATTAATCATTATATATATGAGAAATTTATTGGACATGAAGTGATGGTTGGGTCCTAGTTAAAGGTATCCCCAAGATGCATCCAAATCTCTATTGAGAAAAATTCGTTAAAAACATTAAATGGGATTCAATGTATATCTATGGATAGTTTAAAATATCATTGAACTAGGATTCAAAAGTAGATATATCATGTTTGTTGAGTTGATAATGTCGACCATTAAAATTTCCTTCATGGAAAATTCTATTATTATTACCCATGATATTTTTTATTTATAGTATCCAGAAATGGATTTTGTGATTAGGAAATTGATTAAGTGAAATTTGTTTTTATTTATTTACCTTTCAATGTTTATTTTTTATTATTTACTAATGATTGATAATATTATATGAAACCCTTACAGATAATTATAAATCACCCTTATTTTGTTTTATTTTACTATATTATAAAGAATAAATATTTAAATATGTTTCAAGGATATAAAGCATTTACATTAATTAGGAGTTATATTTTATTACAAAGGTAAACTAAGTCTCATATATGCATATATTTACCCAAGAGTACTAAAATAATCGATCATTCTTGATTATATTATTTTTATCTTTTTTATTTTAATAAATTAGAATCCAACTCTATGTGACAATAGTTAGAGTTGTTATAGTAAATATCAAATGGGGGTTTATTATTTACCAAAGGAATTCAACTTATAAAAAACGTAGATTAAGGAACATAACCCTATGAAAATATTTTATGATATGTATACATATAGGATAATATGATAATGGTTTATCTAAGGTATATATTATATGGAATTCATGGAAATGCATCTTTGTCTGGATATTACAAGTGGAAGAGGTTTTGGCACCCATACTTATATGGATAATAACAATGAAATTATTTGGTAAAATATATCTCTTCCATTATTATATTATCTGGTGAATGTTCCCTTGTAGTTCATCTATTGTTTCACTCCATCGGGATATGCTTGGGTTAACTCACTTTTAATCTATGAACCATTATAATGACTCATTGAATAGAACCTCTTTTACATTTCTTATGATCAGAATATAACATGATGAATAATATGTTGGGAGACATTTATGGGAACATAACACATTGTTTAAGTATATTTTAATGATAAAATTGTTTTAGGAATAAATCTTTTAATATTATGGAAATATATTTTTTAGTATTGAAAAATATCGGGGAATATATAATCTTTTATGATGAGTTAATTATGGTTTATTAAAATGTGGACCATTTTTATATCATATTGATAACCATGGGATTAATAACCGATCTGAATATTACATTTATTTTTATTATTTTTCATCATGTTTCATTAAATAGTATAATAATTATATTCAAATAGTTTTAAAAAGGATATCCCTTGTGTTTGGTGACAACATGTTTCATCCAATAAGGTCGTAGGGCTTGAAACCTTAACTAAAGGGAAAAATGTTTGAAACACTTACCACTGGTCTACATTATATCCTAGATAAAATGAAATTATTTTTTTTATTAATTTAAGGATATATATATTTTATGTTTATTTTGGGAAACATTTTATAGGATTAAATATTTTTTTGAAGTGATTTATGAAATTTTTTGATTTTTTATTTGGTTGAGGGTATATAACCTTTATTTTTAACATAAAGGATTATTTGGGAAGAATGATATTATGTTTTTGTCTGTTTTTGATTAAGGGTATAAGATAAACATTTATCCAAACACATTTATTAATGTTGATGTTTTTAGTGTTATTTGGGATATAGGTTTAATTATTTAAGGAATTACCAAGGATAAACCTATTATTTTATTGTTGACCATTATTGATTAATTTATTATTTATTTATACGAAGGTTAATTAATTTTAGGAATTATTATACCTTCTATTAACCATTATTTTGTTAATGTCTAAATATTAGAGGAATAAATGGTTTTTCTTTTATGGAATTACATGACCCAATATAAGATGATTTTAGTTTTTTAGGAATGGAATGAAATAAAATTTAATATTCATTATTTATATAAAAATATGAGATTTTTTGGAAATTTATTAAATGATGAAATTTTACCTCTCACATTATTATATTTTCATATTTTCGTAATATATATATTAAAGTAATTCCTAAAAACTACTAAAAATATCATTAAGCTAAAATGTTATAAAAATAATAATTTCTTCTGAATCTATGGTCATTTTCATAGCACACAGTTTAATCATTTTTTAGTTCTTTAAATTTCATCTGACAATTTTCTTTATCACTCTTTATTATTCCATGGATGAGTTTTCCCTCCGTATCCATATTTTTTACTTCCCAATAATATAATACTACTTAGACACCTAGTTTTTGGTTATTTTGGAAGACATTATTACTTCCCTTTCCCTCTTTTCAATAGATTTCTTTATTGACTATTTTTATAATGTGTTATTTCAAAAATTGTATAGTCAAATGTTATATCCTTTATTATCGAGATAATAATATTACTGAAAAAATAAAATTTATTTATTGGTGTTAGGTTTTATTTTGACAATTTGGTATAATACATTTCTCAAGAAATTAATTAAATTAAATTTATATCATATTTCATAGGAAACACTACGTTTAAATGTATAGTATCATACAATTAAAATAATATTATTTAAATGATACCCTTATAACCTAGTAATTAATGTTTTTGGTATGAACATGAATGAAAATATTATTAAAAATATATATAATTTTTTTCTTATATACCAAATATATTGATTATTTGATTGTAACTAACCACTAAAAATTTCAGAAATATCATTTTTTGCTTCCAAAATTAATTTTCATGAAAATTGGATTTTATTTATTATTGTGTGTGAATAATATAATTAATTTATTATATTTTTTGTAATGTAATTCTAAAAAATTATTTATATTTTTAATGAATCGTAATAAAGATATCATCAGGTGAATTTTTATATTTTTATAAAAATATTTGATTTTCTTGTGAATGTTAATAAATAATATTTTTTATAAAAAAATAATATATTTTCATTAAATAACATAATTTGAAGTATTAATATATTTTTTAGTTGGTATTAATGTTAAATAGGATATATTGTATTTAAAATAATATAATTAATTTAATTATAATTTTTAATTTTCATGATTTTTTAGAAATCCAATTTTCATCCTAAAATACCATATTCTAAAAGTTTTTGATGTGCATGATGGTTTTCCGTATTAGTTAAGTAAAATAAAACCTAATTAGTAATTATTTAAATAATATTTATATTATATATATATATCTAATTTAATTTAAATTTATATATTCTTAATTACGAGTAACAAATTTAAAGTAAAATCATTTTTCATTGAAAAATGCTATTTCTTTAAAAACTACTTTTTTCGCACGTTGTGAGTTTAATTTTAAATTAAATTATACAACATATATAAAATAATTCTTTAAAAAATTATTTACATATAAGGTATAATGTGACAAAATTTTAGTAAATACATCCCTTTTATTTTTAGTCACTATGTAAATTAATCATAGTATATTTTTGTTACCATGTTAATGGTCAAAGGGGTTAATTAATGTTAAAAAGGATAATTAAAAAATTGAAAAAATAAATTAATGAATATTTTAAAGATTATATTTTATGTATAATCATCTAAAATAATAATATGTACCTTTTATTCCCATTTGATCTTGATTTTGATCCTTATATTATTGATATAAAGAAAAGTAAAAAAATGTCACTTTCACGATTTAAATTTCTAAAATATTTTGTGAAATTGATAAAGGACAAATATTCATGATTATAAATAGTTATTTGAAATATAAATTATATTTGTTGAATTTTTAATTTACTTATAATTTTTAGGGATGAAATAATTTCCTTAATTTATTTTACAACACAGACACAAAAATTATTTTATTACTAAGAAAATAAAAAATGATGTAATAAGGGTAAAATTAGTATAATTTGATTGAATTATTATTTTACCAGAATTTTTTTTAAAAATATATTTTATAATAATGTTTTAATTGATTATAATCGAAATCTATTTCTATATTGATGTTATTAAAGTCCATGAAATCCAATACTTCCAAAAAATTATATTAGTGATATTTTATAATAAATAATATTTTTTTAAGTTATGTAAAATTTTAAAAACCGTATATTTTTTATAAATAATTAGTATATGGTTAAATATATATATCATGGTCTAGTTATGGTCCAATTGTTATTTTATTTTTAATATCATAATCCCTAATGATTAAAAACAACTATGTTATTTCTATAATTGTCAAAAAACTGAACAGTGTATTAAAGAAAAATGATATATGGAAAATAGTCTACAATTATCCAACATTTATTGGGGTAGTGGATTTATATTTTTAATCGACTTATAATCTAAATATATCTATCAAAACTTATTTCTCTATGATAAATAATTTTTATTTATTTAATACATTATGAAATTATTAGAGTTAAAATCTCAACTCATAAAGAAGGGTACCTCCTATACTCGGTTATTCACAAACCATGTTCCTTTAAGGTCAAAACATCATATCATAATATATCAAAAAATAATTATAAAAATTATAAATATTCATTTCTTCAAAAAAGTCCAACCATATGGTCTTTTATAATAGATCCAAATTAGGTTTTTCTAGGAAATATTTATCGTCTTCGCCATCTTCTTTATTTTCACTTATTCTCTTACCACATTAAATTATGTAATAAAAATTACATTATAATAAAACCGTTATATCTCACCTACTGAGATTTTATTATGTTTATGGAATAAAATTTATCAATGTCCACCACCATCAATTGTGGACCAAAATCACCACTTATGTGTATAACGGAATACATTCTCACCGACCGTTTAAATTAATTTTCATAATGAACTCACATAGATAGTAATAATGATGGAAATAATTAATATATAAGAAAATAATTACATAATATTTATTATAAAAAATTAATATATCATCCACTTATTTACTGTTTTATCAATTAAAGAGAATATATTGTCACTCGTGTGTATATACAACCTACAATATCCACGAAGCAACATGATTCATATTCCTTGTTCATATTTCAAGAATGAATATAAATAGACTTATAATGGGGAAATGTGATATTTATTACATTAAAATAATTATCTATATTATGAAACCATTTCTTATGTATAATAATCATAACTTCAAAAACAAATGATATATGATTAAAATGAAGCAGTTAAAACAGGAAACAATGAAAATAATGAAATATTACCAATGCATGAGTGGCTAGAAGTTTTAATTGGATCATATATGATATTATAAATATAAATATGGTTATAATAAAACTTAATAAAATGATAAAACAATAATAAAGGATGTTAAATCACATTCATCTAATGATAGGATTTAGAAAATGGGTTATATAACTCATTGTCATTACATTATCATATATTACTTATTCATTGTATATGTTATTCCATGATTACGTGTGTGATGAAATATTTTTATTTTATGTTTTAATTACACATATTTTTTGGAATTTTATTTTTTAATCATTTTCTCAAAATTTATTACATTCCAATTATATGATATTTGTATGGGATTTCGACTCAATTTCTATTCTGTTGTGAAATGTTTGATATTATCAACCTTTCAATATTTATATGTTGTATATACTAACAATTTGATATATTTTTAATGAATAGATATTTATCCATGATTATTAAGGTAATTTAGTTTTTTATTATTTAAATGGGTTACCATTTAAATATACCAAATAGTTAACTACTTATTTCATGCTCTCATTTTTTTGGATTTCCTTAATATTTATTAAAGGGATATTAAAATAAATCCCAAAAAAATAAATCAATTTTCTTATCCAATGAATGTTCACATAGTTTAGATATTTTATTTAAACATTTAATAAGTTTATCACTTGAATAAATGAGAGAAATATTTCAAATAAAAAGTGATATAATTTCTGTATATGATTAGGTTTATTTTTATTCCATGCATATATTTTGACAATTATGTTACAAAAGTTCCTTTTTACTAAAAAAAATTATTAAGATAATTTTAAGGTATTATTAACTTTTTAAATGTCTGAAATTTTATATTTCTAATTTTTTCTAAAAGGTTCATTTCAATATTTATTTATAAAAGTTAAAAAGGAACGTATTGTAACATATATAGTGTTATCCGAATTCCCCACAACCATAATAACTTTACTATATTTTTCTTATTCTAGATGATTTAAATTGTTTTATGGAGAAAACATTTAATTAAATATAATTTAAATATTACTCTTCTATTTTCATTATTCCTCTAAATGATATGATTTTATAACAGAATATTTATTTTGGATGAATCAATTTTCATCTCTAATCTCTTATTAGTGTTCTGTGTGTTGACTTTATCATGAATAATTCACTTTCTTGTGATCATTGTTAATACTAATTTAAATTAAAATTAAATAATCAAATTGGTTTTTATGGATATGATTATTTCATAAATCTTATACCATTTTTACAATGATTGTTTTAGTATGAATGTTATTTAATTTACTAGTGGAAAATATCGATAAAAATGTTTTCTTAACTAAATACAGATATTTATTTATAATGAATCTTATTTATGAATCTTATTTATCATTAAATTGAAGTGGAATGTATTGTACATGAATTAATTGGTGTGGTCTAGTAATAGATAGCCCCTCATTGCATTGATAGGTTTTATGAGACAAATCAATGGGCCAAATAAAAAGGATTTTCAGTATATGATTACCAATAGTTTAAACTATCTTGGAATAAGGATTTCGAATTAGAGATATCATGATTTTTTATATCATGATATCTAAAATTAATTATTTCCTTCATTGAATATTCAGTTATTATTATCCATGATATTTATGAATTGATATTATCCATGGATATATTGAATGTTCATATTTGTTGATTAAATGGTATGTGTTTTCAGTTATTCACCATAACATATAGATTATACCTTATTTACTCATAACATATTTTCATTTATATTACCCTTAATGAGAATTTGATCTCTACCATATTTCATTTCCTTCCATTTGGTTATAAAGAAGCAGTCAATGTATGATATTCAAGAATGTATAACATTTAATTTTGTTATGTTTTATATTTTATTCCTAATCTTAAATGAGAGTTGTATATTTATATGGTTCTTGAAGACTAATAAACTATATATCAATTATGTATTATCTCCATTTTTTCAATTTTTATTTAATAATGTAGACTTAGACTCTTTATTTTGGGATTTGGTGTTATTACATAGGAGATTCCGTGTTTACTATATGTATTGCATTCCTAATAGTATTGGTATATTTTTCCCATGTTTTCAAGATGGTATGGTGTGATGTTTTTTTCAATATTCAAGGTTTGTTTCAAAAATTATTTAAGGATGATCATTCTTCGTAATAATGGTGGAATTTTAGATAAGATGGTTTTGGAGATTATGGATTCTTTCTCCCTTTCTGCGTTATATAATTTCTCATTATATGTTTATTGTATTTTATATTTGTTTATTAATTTTGGTGGTGGAGAGTTCTATGATGGTATAGTGTTGTTCTACTGGTTCAATTATTATATGGTGATGATGCAAATAGTTATAATTAGTAATGAAATCAGTTAAAATTCATGACATCCTGTACTAATTTGATCGACATGACATAAGAAAACATGATAGCAGATGAAGTCAATCTGGTTTCATTATTAGGATCCTTGAAAGAAATCCATCAGGTGATTTGTACACATACCCTTTTTAATATATTTTAATTTTTTGTTTTTTTTCTATTGGGATGAAATTGATCATAAGTGATTTTTGTGTTTGTGATGATTTACACATAAACCCTTATAATCATTTTTATAAAATAAAAAAATACGTATTTGGATGAATGAGACTACTAGAAATTCAAAATTTTAAATAAAAAATTTGAAAAATATAAAAACCAAACTAGGAGAGTATGTAACATATTGTCATAGTTTTATAATCCTCTCTAATATGGGGTACCTAGTTACCTCTATTTCAACATATTTAGATTATAATGAGAAGTTTTATTGTTAGGTTTGAATAATTGGAATAATTTTATATATTCTAATTTGTAATTTGGAATATTTCAAAGACTCAAATTGTCAAAAATTACATTATAATATTTCTAAAAATTCATAAATCCCATTGTATTTATTCAAAAAGTTTTAAATTTTATATAAAATGGTTAATAGTTTTTCATAATGGATTCATCAATCACAAAATTTCAGTTTTGAATTATTTTTTTTTTATTCATACAATGATTTTCGAAGTCATAATAAAATTATTTTTATGTTATATAATTTTTTTAAAAGTTATATAATCCTAATTTTGATGTCTTATGAAAATTATGAAATTCATTCAGTACAACTTTTGAAGACATACAATTTTTAGAAGTCATTCAAACCTATTCGAATAGTAATATTATTTTTCAAGTATTGTTTTTTTTGAAATTTCATTGTATTTCACAAAATTCCTTAAATTTATAAAATATTATGATATTAATATAGTTATCTGTTATTTAATGAGTAGAAAAATGGAATTTATGGGTCCTTGTGTAAGTTGTTTTTTGGTTGAAAAATAAATATTTATTGATCAAAATCCAAAATGTGGTTTTTGAGGAAAATACATATCATGGTGGATGGAATTTTGAATTATATATTCAATGATCCAAAACCTAGGTCATTATTTTATCGCACTATGGTAGTGGTGACCTTGGATCACTAGAAAAATTTGAACAGACCATGTGGACCATCTCATAGTTTTGAAGATGTACCCAATTTTGTGTTTGAAACCCATAAAGGATGGTTATGAATGTAAAATTCATGGTTATCTATAAGGTAAATGATGTATAAAAAATGAAAAATAACTATTTTCCCTTATACGAAATAACATTTTTGCAGTAATTATATTTAAAAATATCGTAAATTATGCTTATAAAATTTATATTGATGGTTATATTTTTTTGAAATGATATGTATATAGATATAAAATTATTGTTATATATATTTTCCTTTAATATTTTAAGAAAATTTTGATAGGTTTATTTTATATATTATTGATATTTCATTTCAATGCATAATAATATGATAAATTATGAATTTTTTTTATGTTTTAAATTATATATATATTCTAAATAAAAAACTCAAAGTGATTCTAAATTATTTGTTGAAAGATTATGCATGATATTTCACTATATATTGGTAAAAGATATTTTTTATCTATATATATTTTTAGACATGGATGTTTATTATTTCCCCATAAGAAACACCAATGTTACTGAGAATCTTATTAAGTTAATAAAGGGATAATATTTTAATGGAATGTGATGATGGAAATTTGATAAAATTTCAACAACACTCATTCATAGTATAAGACCTAGAATATATGATGCAATCAAAAATAATTCTAGATAAGTAATTCACTAGATATTGGAAAATTTCACTAAAAAATTTCCCAACTAAATAATATTACAATGTTCTCAAATCATATGTAAAGTCAATATTAATTCTCCAAATCAAGTGATTATAGAGTTGTATTAACATTTTGATCTTCATCGTAATATTTTTACGTAGTTTTCTACATATTTTAAATATATTTGTAATGACCCAAAGTTTTTCATTAGAAATTAACTTCTTATAAATATGTCATAAAATTATATAAAAATGCACCATAAGGAACTAATA
The DNA here is from genome assembly GCA_963277665.1 of Viscum album. NCBI lineage: Eukaryota > Viridiplantae > Streptophyta > Magnoliopsida > Santalales > Viscaceae > Viscum > Viscum album. Next base: position 51,525,174 of record OY728140.1, on the reverse strand, counting down.
TGTGATAAGTGACCATTAAAAATAAGTTTTTCACTTATGTGTTTGGAATATCGAAAATAAGTCATACACGGTTTTGTTCAATATGACTTTTGGAGTCCAATAGAACAAACATAATTTCTAATGAATAGTGACCTACACTAATGAATAGTAACAACCCCTAATGAATAATAACCTTACCTATGAATGTATAAAAATAATATTCATGTTAATGTATTATGCACCTATATTTTAGAATAAGAAAATGATTGTTTTATAACTGGTTTTTTAATAACAAACTATTATTTTAGTTAAATATTATAATAAACAGATTTAGAAAATTATGTATGAAAAATGGAGTTCATTTTTGGATTCTACATATCGAAAAATTGTTGGGGTGAAATTTTGGAATTTCTTGGAAATACTTCAATTTTTGATGAATAGTGAAATATCATAATTTACAAAAATAAGCTAAATAAGATAATTATAGAGTCATGTATGATGTTCTTCTAATGTAAGCCTAATATGGTTAGTATCACATAAAACAATTACTATTATAGGTCAAGGAAGACTCACTACTCCATGTCTTGTGGTGAAATAATAAATTATTGAATTTTATATTAAGAAACCCACTCTCCCCTCAAATATAAAAACCACCCTTCACAACCGCATTCTCTCACACCTCTAAAGATTCAACCCTTTCTTAATATATAACCATGAATTTTCCCTATATCCTACCCCGCGTACATGATATTTTTGTCTCATCAAAAGAGCATTCCTAGGACCCTTAAGTAGGATCTCAAGAGGAGGATTCAAGAGGTAATTTCTCTCCCTCTTCTCCTTTAATTCACTTTCTATTCCATGTTCTTTTCTTATTATCTCCCCAACTATCTTTGTCCAAATGGTGTGGTAACTCCAGTATCATACATATACTAGAATTTTATGATAATAATGGTATATTATATCATCCAACAACATATATCCTCCTCTTTTTATTTAATAAAATAAACCTTTGTTCGTAAGTTATTAATCTATCACCTTAAAAAATGACATGTTTTATTTTTCCATTTCTAACTTCAGATCAGGTCATGAAACCATTTTTATGGATGAAACCATATAATATATATGTATTTTATCATATTTTATGTATTTTAACTAACATATGTACATATTACTAAATGAGTAAACAAAACAAGATTGATGTGGTCGGAAAAACATCCCAAATTAACTTGAACTATCATCATTTAATTCATATCTAATGATTCATCCACATGGAACATAATATAATTCATAATAATATGATTAAAGAACTATAATATCATTAATAAAATGGAATATATTTTCTGTAGGTTTATCCATGCTCTACCCAAACATCAATTCACGAATACAAGTGAACTGCTCAAGAAAACCAAAAACCTGAACATTCCCAAACATTATTTTTAAACTCTATAACTCATCCAAAAGACCATAAAATAACTTAATGAAACCATAATGAACTATATTCATGTAAATCATATTCTATAATTTTCAATTAATGAATCTACTGTGGTTATAAAGGTCATTAATGTTATGAAAGCGTTCAGATACAAGGTAAGGAGAAATTCTCGAACACAACTTTCATCTTTCGGGTTCTCCCAGTTTCACTCCTTTTTTAATATGGTTACTCCTCAAAAATCATTTTTTTCATCTCTTTCTCACCTTTTATAGGATATACATGATTTTCCCTAGTATTTATGTTAATGAATGTCTTTTCCAAAAGAACCCTTCTTTTAAGAACACACCATTTACTTCTCATTCAGTCATAATGGTTCTAGTAAAATGTATGGTATTCCCTATTTCTTTTGGGAGCCCATTGTTTATGAATGTGTTATTCTGAGAATAAACCCATGCCTTTTCATGGGATAGTTATGTTAATTTTTTTATATACTTTCATTGTGGGATTCCTGATAAATGAAAATGTTATGATGTGACGGGTGCACCAGGAATTATATAGGGCAATATGAATGTTTCAATGTGACGAGTGCACCTAGAATTATACAGTGCTCCAATGCATTGGGTAAAGTGATTAATCTCATTATTTAATGTCAAACTATGAGCGAACAAGATTATATCTTTGTTCACAATTATGTGTGTTAGTTTACCACTAAGACATGATGTTTCATTTTTATGCATTGCCACATTTCAAGTCTCTAATTAAGGCGTCCTCCCATGTTCATGATCCTTTCAGTATGTTTTGGTTATGCTCACCCATTATTTTATTGTTCATATATATCATTTACTATGCTTTTACCTAACCCCTTTTGATGTATATCCTCAATTTACTATATGTAATAAATAGATGTTTAGTGCTAATAAGAATCTTGAGAAGAAAAAATTAAAAAAAAACATTGTTTTTGCTCAATGTTGTAATTTGTTTTGTATGATCCCAGTTTCCCCAAGACACTAAATCATTGGAACCTCTATGTGTAATACTATTGTGTTTTTAACATTACAATTATGTAATATAAATTTAATAATGATTGGGTCTCTATAATTGGTATCAAGGGCATGGTTTAGTTAATTTGTGAATTAGGATTAGTGAACAATAGAGGAAACCTCTAGTATGAGACTAAGAACAAATATTTATACAAGAAGATTTACATAGGGTTCCCATATGTTATTATTTTAGAATATATTGTTAAAATGAATAAGTTATTTATTCATGACTTTTTGACATATGTTTTGTCCTAACCTTTTCTATTTTCGAAAATAGTTGGAACTAGGAGAAATTAGGCCAACAACTCGTGCGAGCGCCAATGTAATGATTTCCCAAATGACATCCCCAATGATTTTTGAGGTGGGGTTCATAAAATAATGGGGATTCTTACCCAACTATCTTATGTTATGAAAAATATACGTAATAATATGGAATGCCCTCCTTCACCAAAGAATGATCAACCTGCTATCGAATGTTTTATGTGGGAACAACCTTTTACATTTAGTTGATCTTCCTATCAACTAGTTGTGGAACTTTTTTTCAACTAATGGAGAAGATATTTTATGTACTTCACTATTCCTAGACGGAGAAGATGACACAATCCAATTTTTATCTTGACAGATAGGTCGATCAATGTTGGGCTTTGATTAAGAACAACGAGCCATGGGAGGAAATTGAAGAGATGGAATGGGTTGACTTCAAGATAATGTTTCTTAACATGTATTTCCCATGAATTATTCTCACAAAGATGGGGACTGAATTCATAGAGCTCATGAAAAATTAAGGATAATTTATCACAACCAACGAAGTAAATTTCACAAGGCTTGAAAGGTATGCTTTATGTTTTGTTATCAACAATGATAGAAAAATTGATATATTCTTCATTGGATAAAAACCAAACATTCTAATGACTCTAGAAATTCGAGACTTTTGGAGTTATGAAGATGTTGTTTGGTGTGCTCTCAAAGTTGAGATAGAGTTTAGATAATGGTCTCACAACTATGGTGATAAGAAATAAAAGATGGAGTTTCAAGAAGGAGGATCTAATGATAACGGTGGAAAGAATACTCTGCGACCAACATGTCAAAAATATAGGATGTTGCACAATGGGAATTGCCTCAAAGGGAAATGGATGTGCATCTATTGTGGTAAAGAAGGACACCATGATCATGAGTGTCAAAAGGACATGAAAAGTTAGGAGAATGTAGCTGACGAAATGAGAGAACCACTCATGGTTCATTTCGATATCTATAGGGAGCTAAGTAACTATGAAAGCCAGTGCACTAAACCACAAGTTATTGAGGATAATCAGCATCAACAACCACCAAAACCAAAGGAACTAGGGATTTCTTATTCCATCACTACTAGAGAAGTGGAGAAAGATAATGAAGGCATACATGGTACACTTCTTATTCACTCAAGAATATAATATGTATTACCTGATTCTGGTTCTACACATTCATTTATATCAATAAATTTTGCAAGAACTATAGAATGAAATCCCTAAAACCATGATGTAGATATATCTGTAAAAACACAAAGTGGTGCAATCATGGCAACCCAAGTGTTTAACTCTTATCATATTGGCGTATGTGGGAATATTTATCTAGAGAATCTTGTAAAAAATCCCTTGGTGGAATTCGATACTATTATGGGAATGGATTTTCTCTCATTATATATAGAAAATATCAACTGTCAGAAAAATGAATTATCATTTCATATTCTGAACCATACCATGCCCCTCTACAAATTCTATGAAAATCATGAATCTCCTTTGAAAAAATCGTCCATGGTGTGGGTTTTGATTCCCTATGAAGATGCATACCTCTCCAAAATGGATGAGTCAAAGGAAAGTGCCAATCATGAGGAAAATACCATCGTGACTGAATATGTTGATGTATATCTAGAAGCGTTAACCGGAATTCCCCTGGATCGTGAGGTAGAATTCTCAATAGAACTCACACATGAAGCTACTCCCATCTCAATGTGTCCATATAAGATGGATACTATCGAATAGTAAGAGTTAATGAAGCAGTTGCAAGAGCATCTAGAAAAAGGGCTAATATGTCCTAGTGCATCACCTTGGGGTGCGCTAGTGCTCTTTGTGAATAATAAGAATGGAACAATACTTATGTGTATAAATTATCAAGAACTCAACAATATCACCATAATGAAAAATTATCCTCTTCCAAGGATTGACCACTTGTTTGATCAGTTAAGAGGAGATCAATACATCTCAAAGGTAGATCATCATTCTGGATATCATCAGCTAAAGGTGAAGATGTAAGATATTTAAAAGGCTACCTTCCATATAAGGTATGAGCACTATGATTTTTTGGTGATTCCCTTCGGACATACTAATGCCCATAAAATATATATGGATTTGATTAATAGAGTCTTTAGACAGTACCTTGAATTTTTTTGGTAGTTTTAATCAATGATATTATAATTTACTTTAAGAGAAAGGAGGATCATGAAGAACATGTATGAATTTTATTAGTGATGTTGAGATAGAAGAAGTTGTACGCCAAGTTCAGCAACTGTGACTTTTGGATGAAATAGGTCACGTTCATGGGACATGTGATCACAAGTGGGGGAATTTCTATGGGACCTTCAAAAACAAAGGCAATTGAGGAATGTCCCATGCCCTCTACTGTCACAAAAATCCGTAGTTTTCTTGGATTATCTAGGAACTATTGATGTTTTGTGAGAAGCTTCTCATGACTGTCAAGCCCACTAACTAAGATAACAAGGAAATGGGTAAAGTATGTATGGACGAAAAAATGTGAGGGATGCTTCAAGGAGATAAAGAGAAGGATGATCACTTCACCTGCACTCAAACTACCGAAAAATGGAGATGGTTTTATGATATACATTGATGCATCAATGAAATACTTAGGTTGTGTACTCATTAAAAATGATAAAGTTATAGCATACACCTTATAGCAGTTGAAGATACATGAGAAAGACTACTCGACACATGATCTAGAGCTGACCGTTGTGATTTTTGCCTTAAAAATCTTATTGAAACACCTTAATGGTGAGTAGTGTGACATATACCCCAACCACAAGAGCCTAAAGTATAAATTCACACCAAAGGAGCTCAACATGCATTAAAGGTGATTGTTATATCTAATCGAGGTTTAAAATTTCTCTATTCACTATCATCCTAAAAAGGAGAATAAGGTAGCTGATGCTCTATATAGAAAATATCTTTATACTCTATCAATGTTATGGATTGATAAAGACCCATTTTATCTAGGATATGCAATGAATGGATTTTGAAACCATAATGGAAGGGGATACATCCTTCCATTCACAAATGATTGTGCAACATTCCATCGAAGATAACATTAAGGAAACTCAAAGGGATGATGGGGAGAAACAAAAGAGGGTGAGAGTAGTACAGGATGGGAAGTTTAAAGAGTTCCATATCAATTATGATGGTGTGATTTAGTTTGGAACGTAGGTTTGTGTGCCTTCCTCAGCCCGGATAAAGAAGGAGTTATTGGACAATGATCATAGCACATCATTCTCTATCCATAATGGGAGTACAAATATGTGTAGTGTTCTGCAAGAACACTTCTGCTGGGATAACATGAAGAAGGATATTGTAGAATATATCTCAAAGTTCTTGGTATGCCATAAAGTTAATGTAGAGCTTCAATGGTCCAAAGGGTTGATGCAGCCATTGCCTATACCCATGTGGAAGTGGGAGAATGTTAATATTGATCTTGTTATGGGTCTCCCAATGATGTCGAATGGAAATAATGTGATATGGGTTGTGGTTAACTGAGTAACCATGATAGCCCATTTTACAGCTATTCGAGAAGATCTCTCTCATGAAAAAGATGCAAGGATATATGTGAATGAATTTTGAAGACAACATGGCATTCCGATCTAAATTGACTATGATCGTGATCCATGGTTCACATCTAAATTCTAGTGGAGCCTTCAACATGCTTTAAGTACTGAATTAAATTTTAGCACATCCTATCACCCCCAAACTGAAGGCCAATATGAAAGAAATAATCAGATTCATGAAGATATATAAAGAGCCTTCTCTCTAGAATTCAAAGGTGGATGGGATCAGCTTCTCCCATTGGATGAGTTCTCATATAACAATAGCTTCCACTAGGGTATTTAGATGGATCCATATAAATATTTTTATGGAAAGAGACGTAGAACTCCAACCTGTTTGGATGATGTTGGAGAATGTAAACTACTTGCACCCGATCTAGTGGAAGAGATGACTGAGAATGTTTATGTCATCTAGAAACACATCAATGCTGCTTAGAGACAGAAAATAATCAATTTTTACAACATTTGAATGGACATGGATTTCGACGTTGGAGATAAAGTATTCCTTCGAATATCACCATGGAAGAGAGTCATGTGGTTTGGAAATAAAGGGAAGTTATGCCCATGGTACATTGTCCCATTTGAGATCCTTGAAAGCATAAGAGTTGTGGCCTATCGGATTGCACTCCCTCCGAATATTTCTCATGTTCATGATGTGTTTCACATATCACCCATGAAGAAGCATGTACTGGACACCTCACATGTAATAATCTCTAAGGTGGTACAGCTGGATGATGATCTCTCCCCTAAGGAGCAACCAGTAGAGATTCTAGACCGGAGAGATAAGGTTCTACACAACTAGAAAACAGACCTTGTCAATGTGTTTTCGAGGAACCATATGTTTGAAGAAGCAACATGGGAATCAGAAGAGTCAATGAAGGATAGTTACCCTCACCTGTTTGGGTAAAATGAATTTTCCAGGGTGAAATTTCATATGGGGGGAAGAATGTAACGACCCAGAGTATTTCAATGGAAATTCCGTTCTTATAAATATTTCATAAAATCACATGAAAACAAATCCTAATAACTACTATGTGCTCTAAGTGACCTTTATTAAAAAAAATCACTTCATTCTTTGGAATTTTGAATATCCGACATACACGATTGTCTTCAATATTATTTTTGGAGTCTAATAGAACCAACAAATTTTTTGGTGAATAGTAAAATACCCTTATGAATAGTAACATATCCTTATTAATAGAGATATACCCTAATGAATAGTAACCCATCCTATGATATAAAAATAATATTCATGTGAATATATGATATACCAATATTTTAGAAAAAGTAAATGATTGTTTTAAAACTCTTATTTTAAAAAGAAACATTGATTTTAATTAATTATTAAATTAATTATATTTAAAAAATTATTTCTTAAAAATGGAAATCATTTTTGGACTCTACATGTTGATTAATGGTAGGGGTGAAATTTAGTTATTTTTTGGAAATACTAGAATTTTTGATGAATAGTGAAATACCATAATTTTCAAAAATAATCTAAATAAGCTAATCATATAGTCATGTATTATGTTATACTGATGTAATCCCACTTGGTTAGAGATAAAATTATAAAATTACTATTATTGGTCTAGGAAGACTCACAATTCCATGTCTTTTGGTGAGATAATAAATTAATGAATTTTATATTGAGAAGCACCCTCTCCCATCTACTACAAAACTACCATTCACACCCTCATTACCTCACACATCTAAATCATAAATCCTTGTCTAAAACCTACCAAAGAATCTTCCCTATCCGCTTCCACACGTCTATGAGCATCTGGTATCATCAAAAGTCTAAGCCTAGGCCCCTTAAGGAGGATCTCAAGATGATGATTCTAGATGTAATTTCTCTCCCTATTATCCTTTAATTCCCTTTCAATTTCATGTTCATTTCTTATTATCAACCCAACTATCTTTTTCCAAATGGTGTTTTAACTCTACTGTCATACATATACTAGAATTTTATGATACTAATGGGATTTTATATCATCCAATAGTTTTTCTCCTCTTATTTTTATTTTATAAAAGAAAATGTTGTTTGTAAGGTGTTAATCTATCACCTTCAAGACTAACTTGTTTTATTTTTCCATGTAAACCTTCATATCTGTTCATAAAACAATTTTATGGTTGAAATAGAATATTATATATGTATTATTTTATATTTTGTTTTCTTCAAATATATTATTTAAATATTACTAAATGAGTAAACAAAACTAGTTCATTGTGGTCGAAAAATGCAGAAATTAACTCAAACAATCATCATTTAATTTCTATCTAATTATTCATCCCCAAGGTATATAACAAAATTCATTAAAATATCATTAAAACTTCTGGAATATCATTAATAATAGAGAATATATAGTCTTTATGTTTGTCCGTGATCTACAAGATCTTCAATTCATGAATATTTGTGAACCGCTCAAGAAAACCATAATAATAAACATTCCCAAACAATGTTTTTAAACAATAAAACTCACCCAAAGGCCCATAAAATAACATAATGAAACTATAATGAACCATATTAATGTTAAAAAGGTTATTTAATTGTCAATTAATGAATATAATATGTTTATACAATACATTATAGTGAAGAAAGCATCTGAATACAAGGTAAGGGGAAATTCTCGAACCTAACTTTCATCCTTCAGGTTATCCCTCTTTCACTCCTTTTTTTGATATGGTAACTTCTCAAAAATCATTTTTTCATTTTTATCTCACCTTTTTTGGGATATAAATTTTTTTCACTGGTATTTATGTCTATCCAAATGTTTTCCAAATGAACCCTTCTTTTATGAACTCACCTTTTATGTCTCATTCAAGGTTAATGGTTCCTGTAACACGTATGTTATTCCCTATTTATTTTGAGAACCCAAAGTTTATGAATGTGTTATTATAATATTATACCCAATCCTTTTCATGCGTTATTTATGTTCATTTTTTTAAATATGTTCATTATGGCATGCATGATAAATAATAATGTTATGATGTGATGGGTTTGAACAAAACTAAATAGCACAATATGAATGTTTCCATGTGACGGGTGCGCCTAGAATTATACTGTGCTCCAATGCATTAGTTAAAGGTATGAATATGAAGAGTTAATTAGAAATTATGTGTGATCGTGATTCTTGATTTTTTCACAATTATGTGTGGTAGTTAACCACTGAGACATGATGTTTCATTTTTATGCATTGCCACATTTCAAGTATCTTATTAATGCTTCATCTCATGTTCCTGACCCTTTTACTATGTTATGGTCATGCTCAACCATTGTTATACTATTCTTATATATCCTCTTATTGGGATTTTCGCTCACCCCTTTTGATGTATATCCTCAGCTGACTATATGTACTAAGGAGAGGTCAAGATCCAATAAGAAGCCGATGAAGAAGTTATTAAAAAAATGTGTTTTTTCTCGATGTTGTAATTTTTTATATATGGTCTCAGATTTCCCAAGACACTAATCATTTGGATCCTCTATGTGTAATACTATTATGTTGTTTATCATTAATATAATGTAATATTAATGTCTGAATGGTTGGGTCGCTATATTGTACTCTTTGTTTATCCTTTATTTTTGGTAAGCACTTAATATATACTTTCACCAACCAAAAGTATGTACAGTATTGGTTACACATCATACACATAAAGTAGCTAATATTTTTTGTTTCTCCTAAACAGAATACAATTATTTATTTATTTTCTCTCAACGTATTTACTCCTTGTATGAAAAATTAATATCTTGTAATATTCTTCAATCCTTTCATCGGTGATGTTTGTTAATAGTGATTTCAATTATTCTAAATAACTAGAGATAAGTGAAGTGTATATTAAAATTAAGTTGATTTTAATAAATATTAAATTATAGGTTTCATTTATTTTATTTATCCTATTGTTTTATCACTTATAATTTAACTATATTACCCAATTTTCTCATGTGATAATAATAATCTAATTGATTTTTATTTTAAGCATTTTGTTAAAAAAATTAAAGTTCTATTAACCCCCCAATAGTAGACTATTGTTTCCATCATAACCAAAAAAACAATGGTATTTGGTGAAATTCTATTTGTATATTTATTTTATTATGTTAACCTACATATCGTAGAACCTATAGTCTAAGTAAAATTGATTATTTAATAAAGATGCATGGTACATAAATGATGGTAGGATAAAAAAATCATATACTATTTGATTGGAATGATTAAGCTAACATGAAATCAGATATAGAATCATAACTCAAAAAACAAATCAAGGGTTATATGACGATAATGGGAAACATGTACAAGCTATCAAATATTGATCTAGATAAAATTTATCGTAATAATGTAGTAAAATATGTTTTTAATTATAAATTAATGAATGTATTAAATGATTATAATAGTTTAAATCATTTTAATCATTTTTCTTAATTTAAAATTTATCAAGATATTTGGAGGACACATAATGTAATGTGCTTTACTAATAATAGTAATAAAAAATACAACTAAGAATGATTCCTGTGGAATACAAGGAAATTAAGATGAGAGGTAATAAATATATAAACCATATATTCATCCAATTAACAACCATAAAAAATGATATAAATGTTATTGGATAATATTTTTATAAAACTAATATTGTAGAAATGGTTTTTGAGATCACTTCCAAATATGCGGAATGAAACAAAATGGGAAATTGAAGAGTTTATGATTTTTAAAGAATATGCATTCGATGAAAAATTAATTTATTTCTTAAATCATTATCTAGTGTAAAAGAATATCATAATAGAATAAGTTCTATAGATGAAATGACATAATAAAAAATCTAATATAAATGATTTTGTTTAATCTTCTAAATCTGAGTTCTAGGGATGTAGTTAATACATATAAAATTTTACAAAAGATAATTGTAAAATTAGATGATCCAAGAGACTATTCAGAAAAGAGAATATAAAGAACAAAAAAATGTAACATTGGTATGAATAATAATGTATTTAATATAAGTTATTATTAGTATAGGAAGGAAGAATTTTGTTCGGTTTTCATAAACATGATCATTCAATGAAAGACTAGGATAAATGGAAAAAACTGAAAAACAATCCTTATTATGAGGTTTGACATATCATGATGACTGTAATTCATGTAGTGATTTAGTAGTGAAATTTTGGCTAGGAACCTAAGATACATTGGTAATTGTTTTAAGGTCCTTTAATCAATTTTTACATAGTTATATAGACCTACTAAATTTTTTTATAATGTTATTACTCCAGATGAAAACAAAATAGATTCTTATTCATCATGGAGTTATATTTTGTTACTAATGATTTTGATGTAAAACAACTATAAAAAGAAGATAAGAAATTACACATTGAGGGTTTCAAAATTATTTATTCATGTAAAGACATACATTTTTAAAAAATAATAAAAAAATGGTTAATGAAATTAAGAAACATAAAATGGAATTTGAAAATATGAAAATCCCTACTTCAATGTATATAGAATATAAAATTATTTAGATTAAGATATACTAAAAATAAGTGATGAAACTAATATAATTAAATATATATTTTAAAAACCTAATGAAGATCACTAAAGTATTTTAATAATTTCTTAATGATGATATTGAATGTAATAATATTAATACAAATATATTAATAAACATAACATCCAACTAGAATGTCATATTCAACAATGGTTTAATATTGATTCTAAAAAAATAAAAAATAACAGAAAAAAAATTTAAAGATGAAGAATGATTTGTCTACCATTTTTTAAGAGAATAAATATTAGAAGAAAAATATTTCTACAATGAAATATATTATAAATGGTTTTGGTTATTACAATCAAATACTAAGAATGATAAGAAAAAGTTTTTTTACTAATAGTTCAAATGAAAAACTAATAGAAGTAATAAGTTTAAACATTATAATACATGGTAATTATGATAATTATTTTTCCCATTAATTTACTTAATAATTTGGTCATAAAAAATTTTATCTCTAAAACATTTATTTTTCCATACGACCCTCAAATAATTTTTTAATATCATTAATTGCATCTAAATTAAATATTACTAATAACATCATAACAAGGATGTGATAGATACCAAAAAACTATTACTAATCAGATTTTTCACAATCTACTCTAATAGTCTAAAGGGCTCATGGTTTATTTATAGTGGGTGTTAATCACACAAGATTGATCATTTTTTGATCCAACTCAAAATTTATGATTTAAATGGTTTGGGAAAATTAGAATATATAAATATAATTACTCCTTTGGTTTTGTATGTTATGGGTTTAAAAAAATATAAAAAGTATAAAACAAATATATATAAAGTACTGAATGTAGACAATGTTAATGATAAATATATTTTTTTATTAATAAACAGGATTTTTTTATAAATAGAAATGAAGAAATTTACTCTATTAATTTTTATAATCGAACCATGTATAATGTTATGAATTTAAATATTGACGAAATTAATGACATTTTATTGAATAAAAGCCCATGACAAGTCAATATTTGACAACAACATAAATTTAAATCACAAAAAACTGTATGATTTCCCAAAATTATAACTATATAGACTCTTTATACAGAATTATTGTTTTCTTGGTAAAAAAATATAATTTTTTAATATGTTATTGATTTTAAAGAATCTTAAACACATTAATTTTAACATATTTATATATTTTTTCCCTTTAAAACCAAATATATTATAAAAAATACACAGGTAATTGTAATTATTGGTGATTTCTATTGGTTCACATTGATTTACCTAATACTTCATAAAAATAAAACAAAACCTATGTTTCATTGTATTGGTAAATAAATTCATAATAAGATTGGTTATTTAATTTTTTCTATTAAATGTGTTAGATGTGGTGAATTCATTAATATAGAATTTGAATTTTTTGTGAAGATAATGGATAAGAACATTTTTTTTCTAATTTTAGACAACATATTGAAAATATTTTGAAATAAAAAATTAAAAAATAAATTTTGTAAATTCTTATGACTATTCCAAATTTATTTGTTATGCCTAAATAAATTTTGGATATAGTAGTTAATAAAATAATTAATGTTTTAATTGAGTTTTCACGACTATAATTTGTAAATATACCAGCGGTTTGAAATTAATTATCGATACGGGTATCATATACAAATTATTTTAGTTAATATTTATTAAAGGATGATTAGGTGTGGGATATCCCAATGGTTTTGATAAGTTGTAAATATAACCTAGTTTATTCAAAAAATTTATCAAATATTTGTATAGGATCATAGATATACTAGATATCTGATCCCTTTTTCATCATATGAAATCACTCCCCCACACCCATATTCTCGTCCTCCATGATTCCCTTTAGTTCCCCATTTGATTATGTTAGGATTCATTACATTTAGAACAATTTTTTTATTGTAATTGTCAAGGTATGTTGGTTTTTTTCACCTTTACTATAATTTTATCAACTTATTTTATCTTCTTATTTCTTTAATTTTATTCCCTATATTGAAAATGATCTAACACAATAATTTATTTTATTTGTTTTTATATGATTTCATAAAATAACATATGAAAATTACTCATCTTAGGGAAACATTTTCATGTGTTAAATGAGTTCCTTGGTTTTTATACAGATGTTATCTATTCTATGGCCACTACTTTTGAGATTTTCTTTACTGATTTGAATTTACTCTAAAACTAACTACATAACCTGGTCCCTCTTTATTTATATCGAATGTTCACTCACACCCAGAAAAATATTATAAGTTATGTCTTCTTAATCTGATAACTTTTTTGATTTATATAGAAATGGTAAATATAATATCTTCATGATTTGAATTTTTATAGTATTAATACTTATTTTTAAAATTATTTATTATGTTTAACAATATTTCAAATAATTTTAATTATTAATTTATTTTTGATATATATATTTTATGGAGAATATTAGTTACTTTGATATTTAAATCTGATTTAAAAGGCATGTTTAAGAAATAAATAAAATTTTACATTAAATTGAATTATAGAAACCCCAATATGTTAAGGTCTATGTAAACAATTGAAATTATTTGATTTTAAATTATTTTAACTAGATAATAATTCTATATTTTTTCTTATATTATTTGAGTTTATTGTGTTCTATTATATTTAGTTATTAGAAATTATTATAATGGATTTCAATAATACATTTCTATATATATTGTATTGTGTTATCTCATGGGATATAGATATGAAATTCGGGATTAATGTGATAAATATAAGGATTAAATTGTTTATAACGAGACTTATATATTCTAATATTTTAGTTTTCGGGATAAACTATTTTTTTAATAATGTATTCATATTTGTTTAAAATTATTTTATACAAAACTATTGAGTGATTTAAAATAGAAATAAATTCAATATTTTTTCAATGATTTTTATGTGATTAAAATAAGGTTACCATGTCTAATTTTGTAAAATAAGTATTGAATTTCATAATAAAATTTTGTTAGTTAACTAATGCATAGTCAATTTTTGTGTGCATTAGAAATAATTGTTTTCGATTAGTGATATGGTATTTTACATTGGAATTGAATAATATGATATTACTATTAGAATATTTGAATGATTATGAGTATTATATATGTTACAATTGATTTTATTCTTATGGTTTCAATAATGTGACTATTTTATAATGATTTCACTATATAAGAAGACTTTTAATATAAGATATATTTTAATTTTCTTTATATTGTAAATTCATAATCATTTAGATTTATTATTCCAGACTTTATAGAATTATGAAATATATATTGCTATAAAATAAGATTTATTTTATACTTATTGTCTTCTATGCTCTTATTAATATATATTGTTGGTAATAGAACATATAGATTTTGGATGTATGACACTGATCAAATCTAAATGAAAATTCAAAACTAGTTGGATTGTTTTTTAGATTATAAATTGATAAATGCTTCTAATATAGTACTTATAGACTACCCTTATTACAATTTTATCATAGGACCTTTTTTATTCCATGAAGAATTAAGATATCAAATATTAAAAATATGTTTACAAATAAACTATTATGTCTTGTATCATATAGAAAATGAAAGAGATGTCATATTGTTCATGATTGAAATGAAAGGAGGGGAATAGAGCATTTTGTATTTGATCAATTTATATATATTCATACTTAGTGGAAAGAAATTGTGTCAATGAAAATAGATTATTATATGAGTACAAATGTTGAAACAAATGGAAATGATGAGATTGAGAGGTTGAAAAAATTGATGGATGATTCTAGGACTCACGCATATAGAAAATATGGTAAAATTAAAAGGCTAGAATTCATAATGTTGTTGAATCTTGGGAACCTCATGAATGTAATTTATAAAACATACAATCATTTTATTTTTAAATTATTGAAGGATGTAACTCATGATATTGAAGATATTCACTCAAAAAATGTATTTTATAGATGTTAATGAACCAACAAGGATTTTTTATAAATAAAATCTATGATGGCTCAAAAGGCCACCAATTATTTTGGGACAAAATCCTATGCATAAATGATTATAAATAGTGTTTCATGTCAGGAGGGAAGACTAATTCATATAGAACACCATCTTTTGTATCAAAAAAAATTAATATAGGACTTTTAATTATTTTTGAATCTCCAAAACACATTTATTAATGTTGAAATATCAACAAATATTTGATGACATGTTACTGAGATAATTGAGGATCATGACATGTTTGTTTACCCATTATATGGATTACCAGGATGGCATTTGATTCATGGTATCCTGATTTTTGAGATGAGGTGTGTAATTTCAGTTTGGGTCAATCATGTAATGGATTTAATAAATTTGGTCACACTCTTTTGTCATAAAACATGTGGATGTATTTGGTTAACATTCATAACCTCCCTTCATGTATGTGTATGGAAATATATTCTTATCCTTAGTTTAAATAATATCTTTTCCTTCTGATACTTGAAATTAAATAGATGTGTATATGAAAGCTGTAAAAATATTTAATGTAGTTTTTTAATGATGGTCTATGAACATGAAATTATTTACAAAATTTATATTTGATATATGTTTCATTATTGTCTAACATGGAAGATTAGGGTATCAGAACAGGACAACAACATGTCTCTATCGATGAAAATAATTATAAATTTTATTATACTTCTTATGTGATAACAACATAATATGAAATCATTTTATATATTTTCAAGATATTGTTGGGGTTTCAAATGTATAATCCAAATAAATATCCAAATTGGTCAATGTATGAGACGTAAAACAACGATCTATTGAAATTCATAAGCGAAACATATTTATTTAAGAATTTATGTCAATAAAAAATTCATTTACATTTAAATAATGTAAGGGTTATGGGGATTTATCTATACAATTTTTATTTATATCTATGTGTTAAAATATTCTAATATAATTGTTTGAGAAAAATGTAGGAAGATGCACCATTAATTCTGCATAAATTAGAGAAATCATGTCCTCTATATTTTTTTAATTGTGTGATATATATAATTATACATCATCAGGTATTAATTCTTATTGGTGGATCATTTAATTTTATTTGGGTATATCTCACTAATATAAATAAGTCCACAATGAAGTTCTATTTCGGGAAAATGAATAATCAAGAATGTTCCATTGTGAAAATTTACATGACTCAAGAATGTATATATTTCTAATAAATATATTTGGGAAATATTACAATGAGACATAATCATCCAATGATAAATAAATAAGAGAAGAATCAGAAAATTGAATCATATTTTCCATCACACATTGAAACTTTTATAATTCTTTGATCAAAGATATTGATTAAATTTATTCTTATAGATTTCAAGATAGAACCTCACAAATTCTTGTTTGACACTGATTTGTTAGATGATTACATTATATAAGTAATTGAATATGTATATATTATCACATAATAATTAGTTTCACATATATCCTAAAGTTTAATTATATTTTCATATAGGGAACATATATGAATTATATTTATCACTAATTTATCATTAATTTCTTAAGGAGAGTGACATTACATTAAAACGTGTTTACTATTTAGTAGAAAAATGTGAAAAACAAGTTTAAAATTTTGTAAAAAAAATATTCAAACATTTTTAAGATTATTTTATATGTTAGTTATTGATTTTTAATATTGGATCTCTCTCTGAAGATATAGGATTGTAATATTTTATCATAAATTATTTATTTATTCATTGAGAATCATTTTTCATCAATGGGTAAAAATTTATTATAACTAATGGAGTAATAAACATGAAATCCCAACATAATGGCAATATGTAAACAAAAGTGACAAGATATTTTTTCAAAAAATGATATAGTAGCACTCTATATGAAAATTTTACTTATTATATTGTTTTTGAAAAAATATTAATATTGTATTATTACTCCTATGGTCAAGTTGCTATGATGGTATGGAAGTCGACTAATGATATTATTTTCCATGACACATTTATCAATGAAAGTGGATTTAGAGTATTTGATGTGACTCGGTTCTTTAATACCGATGATCCATATAATTTTGAATAAATGATGAAGAATGTATTATATATTAAATATATTATGATACTATAATTAAATTCTATTAGTAATGTAATCATGAGACATATGTTTTATCATAGTGGGAATGAAGTGGACCCTATTTCTTCCAGTAATGGTCTTGTTCTAAATATTATGTATGATGAATCAAATGTACCAATAGTCATAGTTTCTTGTGAACTGAAAGCAATTTTGCGTAATATATAGAACAAACCAAATGATTTTATCTCCTTTAGTTTAAATTTACATGATTATTTCAAATTACTAATAGTAAAATTTCATTATTTGATTTAATATTGTAAATAGTAAATCAATTCAATTTGGTTTTTATTGATAGAGTTTATAAAAAACTAGGTAACATTTATTTTTCCTATTTTTTAAATATCATTATTATCTATTAGGTACTATTTCATTCCCATAAAATGGATTTTTTAATTAATTTACTATGTTTTTCAAGGATATTAAGTGAACAAGTATATGTTTTATTGAAAAATCATAAATCATATAGTCATTTAAAATAAGTAAACCCCAAAATAAAGAAAATCCAGAAACCCAAAATTTTAAACATCATTATAAATAGGTTTGAATATATCCCTAAAAAATATATTCCAAAAATATATAAAAACATGAAAACAACCATCCTAAAACTATTCAAAAACTAAAACAATGAATTGTAAAATAGGAGGAGATTAGAAGAAAAAAAATTATAAAGTAATCACTTATGTCAAATACATCATGGGGGATTATTTATATCATCCGAATAAACCTTCCTTTCATTGTATGTTTTAAGAGTCCAAGAGAACCTTTGGAGATGATAAAGGATGGGGGCGTAAGAAAAACTATCTCATTGGACTTCCTATAAAAAGTTCAACGGTTTGTCTCTAGGGAAAACCTATTGTCTGATGATCTATCCATACACTACCAGATATCTAATGAGTAAGAAAGTGGGTAGTTTATCCTATTTCAGTAACCAAAAGTTTGGTGTTTAGATCCATCTATCTAGTAGTCGTCTCTAGCTGGACTATGGGTATGGCAAGGAGAAGGTTCTCATGTTGTGCTAACTAATGTGGTTCTATGGCTAGCCGGTGGAACATTCTAGAAATTTCTTTCAAAATAGACATGAAAATATACTTGACCCCATTATTTGATTGGTTGACATATTAAGTTGATATATAAATATAATGAATAATATATTATAAAATAAAATGGTTAGAATAATAATATTTTTTTGATTATTGAAAAATATATGCGAGTGATAGATATAACAAAAATAACATAATAACATAACCCAAAATGAAAAAATTACCTAACCTAATTGAAGAAAATAACCAAATATGAAAATAACCTAACCAAAAAATGAATCAAGTGACCAAATTAAAAAATAACCAGACTTAAACTAAATTTGACCCAAAAGATCATTTCTGAATAAAAACATTTCATATCCTTGTTATGGTTTATAAAGAGTTTTAATTACATATGTTATTATATTAAATATATAATGAAATATATATTTGTTTTCAAAAGAACAAAATGAAAAATAATTAAGAGATATGAAGGAAAAGAATGTATGAAAATGATCTCAACAAGAGAGAGTTGGTCATTCCTCCTCCAGTTCTCCTTTTGAGTATGATATTTCAAATATATATCAATTAAGAAATATATATTGGAACTTAATCAATAATTTTTATATTTTATTCATATTCAACTGCCAGTTCCCTAGTAGTGATCAGCCTACCAGTTTGATGCGGAGATGTACTGGAGATAATCATAGAAGTCATTATAAAAGATAATTGAAAAATAATTCATCAAATACACCATATATCACATCTTTTAATCCAATGGTTCCCTTATGAAAATCAATGATATTTAGACACCTTATTCTCGGGTGATAATTGTGTCCAGAAACATAGTATCTAGAAATGACTACTTATTTTTTAGAGATACATGTTCTGTGTATTATTAACATTTATTTTTTATTTAAATTGATAATTATTTTTATTTATAGTTTATCTTATATTATTTCATATTAGTTCTTTCAATAATTATCACTATGAAATATAAAATCAAGGATTACACAATGTATGTTCACAAATTGGAGTGAACAACTCTGTTATAGCATGAATGGAAACAATTACTTTTCTTGTATAAATGAGTTTAATTAAGGTTGGTACGAAATGAAATAAACTACTCAAGCCTACCAAAATATACAAAAATCAGCATGAATTATGAAAATGTGTATTAAATTTTTTTAAACTGAAAAATATAAAATCAAACAAAACATTCTTGAACTGTTTGTAAAAATGAACAATTGAACAATAAAAAATCAAACTCATCTAACGAGTCCTAAATAAAAATAAAATCGTATGATTTAATCCCAATAAACATAAATTAACCAAAACCTACTTGAAAATGGTAAAATAAAAATAAGATGAATAGAACTCAAATGACTTTTCATTACATGAAACTATTGGAAATGGACTAAATAGAACAATGCAAAATGGAAGAGAATATTATTGATTTAAAATTCATTAAAGAAATATAAATTCACATCAAATTACTTGAACTAAAATAAACCAAATAAAATAATACTAAAATATAAAATTCATAAACATTATGTGTACACTTTAAAATTGTTTTATTTTGGAAACTACTTGAAAAATGTTTACAAGATGTTTAAAATAAATATACAAATAACATGGAAACTTTGTTTAATGTTTTTGTAAATGGATTATCTAGACATACAATCCCAAAAAAATGAAGTTAAAACTATAATTTCAATACATATAATGAAATGAATAATTATTGTTTCATAAAATCATAATAAAATATATTTTAATATTTTATCAATAAAAACCTCAACATCTCATAGATTTATAATCAATTCGGAAAACCACGATACACAAAATAATAATTCTCATCTCATGCATAATGAATAACAAACCAATGATCTATTCAAGGTAAAATACACAATGTTCACCCCTAAATTAACATTTTCAATCCATACTACCATAAAACTATTAATTCATCAATGAATATACTACCACATTCCTTTTTATACCCAAAAACCAATAAAAATGGATAAAATAAAAAAGACACCCCTAAACCGAAATACAAATACTGAATAACATCTAAGGTATCCATATTCTGTGGTCTCATCCTAAATAAAGTATATTAAATATTATAATAAAAATAATCAATATACTTTCATATGACATAAAGTTCCTAAATATTATATTCAAAATAAACACAACCAAAAAAATTAATCACTCATCAAGTCAAGGGGAGAATATAAAATCATAGCTAAAATATAACATATAAAAAAATTAATTCAAAAATACCTAATGGAGAATCGTCGAAAACATTTTTCAAAATAAACAAAAATAAACATATCACATAGAAAATATTAATTGAACATGACATGTCGTAGACTAAAATATGAACTAATTTTTAAAATAAAAATATTGTAGAAACCTTTTTATATTCAAAAGATATGTTTTTATGTTGTAAAAAAATAAAAAATTCAAATTTAAAATATAACCCACATAAACATTAAAAACCAAATATTCCATTAATTAGATAACTATTTGATATATCTTTAATAGATCAAAATACACAACCATTATAAACCATAATTATACTAAATTAAATAACCAAATCATTCAAAAATACCTGTAACCCAAAACCAGTACTCTTTAATCACCCAATATTAAATATAATAAATATTTTATATAGAATTGACAAGAAAATTAAAACATCAATACAATATGAATGAGTAATTAATTCATATATTCGACATCATTTTGTGTGTGTGGGGTTGAACATCGAATGGTTTTTTCCCCATGTGAATATTTTTCTTAAAGAGAGTTAATAATGACTTTGTTTTGGAAAGTGAACATAAATGTGAAAAGATTGTATGTTCTATTCTACTCATTGAGAACAATTAATAAGTAAATATTAATTTATAAATTTCAATATTGTTCATTGGAGGCCCTTTATAATAAATATTATTAAAACATCAAACCCTACAGTCATTTTCGAATGATATTATGTGATTGGGACCACATGAGAGTTTATTTTTGACATGGAAAGTGTATCAAACAAACTCATCATTGTCTCAATTTAGGAACCTCCAATAGATATAATATAATTTACTTAGAATAATCCCATGCACATGTTATAGAGGCCCATATATAGGCATCATATGCCAAAAAAGTATTTTTTAAATAGAAGGAATGAAGTAAAAACTACCACGAATAATTTTTTAAAAGCTATATCTACTCTGTCTACATAACATCCATCATATAATATTTTTTTACATTCATATTGTCATTAAAATCATTATATGATTCACCTGGTGAGTTCGATGATGATCCTAGAGGTAGGTGGGGAGATGACAACAATGGTGGTAGTGACAATGAATATATAAGAGGTGAGGATGATATAATGGATTCTAGTAATGAACGTGATTTTCATGATGAGAGTTGTGGTCCTGAAAAAGATATCAATCAGCTATATTTCATACATGGAATTGATGACACAACTACATGGATGTTATTTGAGGAATAAATTTGATTTTATATGTTTTTTATTTGTTTTTTAAAATATTAACTAGTTGAATGTTAATCATTAAATTTATTTTCTATATTAAATGTCCATTGTGATTGTTTAACCATAAATTTTTTTTACATAGTGATGTTATTTTAATATTTATGAATGATTTAAGATTAGTTATTTGTGATATGGGTGTATTGTAATCTTATACCTATTGTTTTAAAACTTTTGGTATAACATCTATACTAATAGAATACAAAAAACAATGGTTTAGTCTTTTTAGACACCCCACATCAACGGTCCTATAAAACCCATTGGTATATGGGTTTCCTAAAAGCTAGTATTCCAATGGTCCCATGAGTATTACCAATGTTTTATAACCACTGGTAAAGAATTATTTTTTAATAGTCCTTAATTTGGAGAATTTTTAATAAAAATCAATATTATTTTATTAAATGTGTTAATCCTAAACATCGATATTTTAAGAGGTCTAGTTGTATAATTTTTAACTTATTGGATAAATATAAAGTAGATAAGTTTAATTTTGTATTGTGATTATGTGATCCATGTTTATTTTCATTGTTCAGTGAGGATGTAACTTTACACAAGTGATTTAGAAATATGAAAATTAGATGATATATTGAAGGAATTATTATATTCATGGCAAATACAACCTTTAAATATATGAAATATATATATATGAAGTTTATTTGTTATAGGATATGGGGCTAAAAACGTAAATTATTTTCCTTAATATCATGTTTATAACCTGAATTAGTTTCCTTATAGTTCAATGGTTTATTGACTGATAATGGGAAAAAATAACGATTAGACCCATATCAATTATTTCCTCGTAGCATAGAAAATATTTTAGGCTGTTAAGGGATAAATCCTTATGGTATAATAGAAAAAGTTTTACATAGGACTGTTTGAGTGATACTATTAGGATATTAGTGATTGCATGAATTATATGATATTATGTACTTTTTTGTGAAGATAGTATGTTCATGTAATTTATTACATGGTGGGAGGGTCATGTAATTTGTTGATAGAGAGGGTTCTCATGATTGGATGATGGAAAAGGTAGTTTTCAAATCATGTAATGGAATTATCTTCATGAAATCACATAAATGGAATTATTTTTTGGTGAAAATGTGGTATGAACATTTGGCCACAAGGCTCTCATGTGATCATAAGACTTACCACCCATCTCAATATTGGTTCTTGAAATAGTGGGTGAGTTCTTCAATAAATAATACCAATGGATTTTAAATTCACTCTATGTTAATTGATAAATTTATTATGGGAAATGCTTTGAAAACTCATGATTCCCATAATCAATTTTATAATATTTTATCTATGTATCCAATTAATCACAAATTAAATACTTCAAATTATTTCCACTAATCATCCCAAAAACGGTTCATAGAGTGTTTATAGATGTCTCCCCATAAATCATTACCTCTTGATAGGGATGATGAGCCATGTATATGGACTTCAGTCATGGAAATAATATCTATAATTGTCATCATGGTATCATGTGTTGAATGTGATCCATCCATATGTTATCATTGATGTTCTAAAGTCTATTTTAATAATAAAATATCAATAGAACGTTCTTTCATATGTAGATTCTCATAATCATGTCACTTTATTGACCTGTCATAGGGAAAGCACATGAATCTAAAGAGAATCACATGATGATTAGAAAATGAGATACCCTTCCTTCTTGGATATATTTGATCACATAATGATATTGGTGTTATGTGATTGTGTGTTTCCTTTGTAATCATGTGATCAAGCCTAGGTAATGTGATCGTGTGTCCCTTTGAGGGTTAGGTGATCACATGACCTAATCAAAAGACACTTAAATGGCATGAAACTAATAATATAGTATAATTGCATATTGAATAAATTACAAAATTTGATTTTCCTAATATATATAGAAGTTATAAAAAAATCACCCCTCAGAAAAGAAATCTATGGTGAATAAAAAATGAATTGATTCTAAGGATGTGAATGGACACTCGAACCCATTTACATTCAAATGTATGTTGGTATTAAAAAATAATCTTGGTATTCTTTGAAAACTATTATAAATAAATGGAATATGGGTAGGCAACTACACCTACATTAGACAAAAAATGTTCTATGATTTTATACACTCAAATGAATTTTTTAAAAGCTCACTTCATGTGATCTCTCAATGTAAACTTATCATATGAACTATGTCACATAACTAAATTACATAAGTAAAAAAATCTATATAATATATAAAGGTGATAAATCATATGAATCACTTATACTAAGAGAGTTCCTCTGATTCTAAGTCTCTTTTTTATTCATTAAATAAATTATTCTATTGGTGTTTAAAGTAAATTCATATCTATTTTCCATCGAATAGTTATATCATCGCATAAACCTTATGCGGTCATGTGATTTTGAGACCTACATATATATATGAGATTGTGTTTCCCAAGTTAATTATCATAACACCCTAAACCCTTAAATCCTAACTTCTGAAAATATATTCTTCCCGTCCATTATCATGTATTGATTTGAGCTCATAGAATTCTTTCAATGTTACAAGTTAGAGAGATATGATTGATGAGAACAATGATAGTGATATTGGATACTGGTGTTTATTTAAGAATAAGAATATAAAAGGTCTTATTCATATAAATCATAAGGCATACCATCTATAAAACAAAATTAT
This sequence comes from Viscum album, assembly GCA_963277665.1. NCBI lineage: Eukaryota > Viridiplantae > Streptophyta > Magnoliopsida > Santalales > Viscaceae > Viscum > Viscum album. Next base: position 51,500,012 of record OY728140.1, on the reverse strand, counting down.
TTGATATATATATTTATTCTCTATATGTCATTGGAATTCCATTTCCCATCCATAATCATTCATCATATTTGTTTTCATCCTATCATGGATGAATTCTGGTGACTATCTATAATAAAGAAAAATTATTCATGGCACCATATCAAGTGTTATACTATATTAATAACAACATCCCTATGAGATTGAATGCCCCCAATATCACTCATCAACAAATACCTCATAGTTATTTAACAATTGTTTCTTCTTCTTTGTGAAATATAATGTCTGAATAGAGTTTGAAGTAGGTATTGTTCCCTAATGAAAATATATATGATGAATGCGCATAACTATTAAGATTCAATCAGATTTTAACATATTTTTTTGAACATTCCCATTATATATAACTATCTTAGGAAGAATGGATATCATATATCATGATGTATATATTTTTGGATCTCCTTCAATAATAGTTCTTCCATTCGTTTCTTAAAACTAACTAGTTCCACCAGTTCAATGGAATTGTAGGTATAATTCATTGGAAATATACTATATAAGAGGCATTCCACCTATTGAGGTGATGTATAAGGAGTTAATATATCCAGAAAATAGTTAAGAGGACCCTAAATTAGCACTCTCAATGTATCAGGACATTAATTATATCATAAGTGATAGATTGAAGAAGGATATTATCCAATGGTCAATTATTTCTTTAAAATAATGGATAAGATTATTCATTTATCATATTATATTATGGAAAATGTGGTATTCCCTTATATCAATACAACACAAAAATTTAGGATAGTTATGGATCTTATTGGTACATTCTAAAGGTAGTGGTGACTCATCTTGGGGATATAAAGAGATGAGATTCATGTCCCTAAGTCTTTAATTAGTGTTAAATCTATCTATATTCCAAAATACATGGGTATTCCTAATTTTTAATATATGTTTGGGTGTATAAGTTATCATAATGGTGATGGATGACTTATTGTATGATGGAGTACCTCTCATCCTAGTCGCACCATTCCTTTTCTATCATTATCATCTCCTTCGACTCATTAAATATGGTAACACCCCCTTTTTGATTAATGATCCACTATAGGTTCTATTAAGTTGTATATGTGAGAAATTATAGTGTTATATGTATAAAAACACCAATGTAATTCATCAATACCTATTTCTCACCAACCTACTAATTTTATCTACGGTTGAGTCTACATTGATAAAATTCAATAGGTTACCAATATATTAAGTACCACCACAATTTCAATTCGATTCCTTTAACCACACCATTTGGGATATGTTTTCATTGTGTAAGTGGTTAAAAAATTAAAAATTCACCAAAATAACACATTTGTATTGAGTTATTGTTGTTATATTAGATGAATAAGTCATTTGTGAGACATATGCCCAACATAGATTTTATTGAAATTTTCACTATACAAATATTTCTTCTTCTGTATCATTTACTAAAATTTGAGGTGAATGGATCCCTTAACTCAATAATAATATTTTTAATTATGAAAAATCAGGATAAAAATTCCATAATCACCCGTACCCCTATTGAAGATCCTATTAATTTTTCTAAGGATTATTCTTAAGCTACTATTGGACCTTACCCAGCTTGTATACTAAGCTTACTAGTTTAGAAAATTGTAAAACTTCATGTTTCTCTAAAACTATTATCAATTTCTATAATGTAACTAATTAGAGTGTCAAAGAGACATATAGGGAAGTAACCCATTGTGAATAATTTATCCTCTAATGAAAACGTAGACTAATATGGGAAAATATCCCCTTCAAGACTATAGTGGATGAAGTACTAATGATAGGATTTCCACATCATATTATTGTTAGTGGGTATGTAACCTGGGCCACCTCTTTTATTTACTCATCATCTAGCCTGAACATTCCCAAAATAAGAATGATTCCTAATATATCAATTTCCTTACACAATGTTCAATAGTTCCCTCAAAAATATCTTTTGAATATAGGTTGATAAAAATAATATTCTTTCACTAGGTTCATGTTTTAATTTTTGAGACACCATTAGAATAAATCCATAGCCAAGGGGAACTCCTATAATAACTCTATTGTAAACCAATGGTCATAAACATCAATTTTAATTGACTATATGAAATAATGTAGTAGATCTAACTCACTGTATAGTATATATAATATCATAAGAGTGGTTTATAATGATTTGAAATAACATTATACTACAATCCATGATTGATGACTCAAAGGTGATGGAACAAAAACATCATAAATCCTCTTGGTTTCATTATAATATTATATATTTTTCTATAAATATAGATAAATATGAATCATATATAGATCAGGTAAACAATGATCTTATAGGGAAAATGAATTTACTAGATTCCACTTAGAAAGTGGTTGATGAGTTGTCATCTTTTATCAAGGGTCACCGTCCACTAGATAAGGTGGTTTAAATAGGGTGGGAAGAACCACATCATCTAATTAATGCCATGCTTCTGGCACTAACTACTATAGAAAACATAGCAGATAAAACATCTCAATGATCATTTTTCACTTTCTTTTTTGATGTAATATAATTATTTATATGAATCTTCCCCATTTTTTGGATTATTATATAAAGTGGTTATTTAAATTTAGTTTTTTATTTTTAATTTTTTGTACTTTGTCTTCTTTTGTTTGTTAAGTATCATGAAAACTGAATCCCAAAAAATGAATTACAGAAAAAATACTCCTTCTATGTCTCATATAAATGTACCGTAAAATTCACCATCATTGTTGTACTAGAGATATTGTAATCAGAAGAGTGAAATATTTCTTAGTTCATGGGGGTAACATATGTGTGTATGGAAGGAGAGAATATGCTCTACTTTTTCATATAATAATTTCATAGAGAGCATATCCTGGATAGTTTTGGGGATATGTTTTGAAATCCACAAGATTTATGTCTTTTTAGTTTTTAGTTTATTTAATTTTACTATGATATAAATGGAGAAATATTATTGGGAAAAGCCTGATTTTTTAATAAGACAGTATTTTCTTGTTATTAGCCTAATAAGTTATATATTAATTTTTATGTTGAGTGCTAAAATTTTCCAATTTCACATAATGTGTGTGTCTATAAATTCTATGAAAAATGTTTTCTATACCACCATTTATATGTTTTAAATCAAATGTTTATTATGTATCCTTCCATTGAATACATAATTTCATTATTATCAAACCAATGTACTTGAATTTTATCTTTGAAGAACATTGAGATATCAACATTAATATTTAAATTTGTATAACTTGAATCTTATTTTATTTTAGTTTTAGGATATATAACATGTCCCAGATGTCACTATAGTTTAACATAATATGTATTATACCTTATTTTTTTTATTTTATGGTAATATATTTTAGGACATATTTCGTTAAATAACATATTTCATATTGAATTCTAGACTCATAAAAGGGTGAATCATGTTTATAAGAGACTGAATTTATGGGAGGAAATTTGATTGAAACTCTGGGGATGGTTGTTAATCACAAGGGGTGATTGTAACAACCCAGAATTTCATCAATGAAGTTATGATTTATTATAATTATGTTATATTGTGTAAATCCAAAACATCATATTTAAAAACAAATAAAATATTATTCTCATAAATAAAAAATGAATAAAATAAGGTGTATTTATAGAAATTAAGGAATCTTTACTGTTAGACTACTAACCTAACTCTTAGAATAATAATGTAACCATATGGAATTGTAATCTGGCCATTAGAATAGTGACATCAAATTTTAATGTATATATATAATAATTTTCTACCTTATAAATGAAAAAATGATATATTTATATATTGAAATATGTAAGTAAATGATTCAAAAATGATAAATTAATTGTTTGTATTATGGAGAAATATAAATGTCTATTTAAAATATTTTAATTGATATAATTATTTGAAATCATTTTTATAAAATAGATTTAGAAATTAATATCATGATGGATTATAATAATAGGATATCTTTTTGTGTCCTTAATTAATTTTTTAATGTGCCATAAAAGTGATTATAAAATAAAAATCTGTATTTTTCAAATGATGATGATTTTAATAAAATATAAATTTTATCATATTTAGAAAACTATTTTCAAAAAATGGTTCCATATTTGAAATATACATATCAAAAAAAATTTACAGTTAATTTATTGATTTTTTAAACAAGTTGATTTTTGTGGTGAATAGTGAAATACTGTAAATTATTGTATTTATAATTATATGTAAATGAATGAATGTTTGAGTCATGGATGAGTCATAGATGGTGAAATTGACCATTATCTCAATCTCAAATTCTCTAGTTACTATAAATAGTCATAATAATCAACAATATTGATATTCTTGATTGAAAATTATAAACAAATTAATTAGAAAAATAAACACCCCTCTCCACCTCCTATAAATACCACACGTCACAACATCTTAACCTAAAAACTGATAAGATATGGAGATTTATAATGTTATGAAAAAATTATCTCTGAAGACTCTTCCTCGCATTTTGGTTTTCCTGATCTCAACAAAAAAACCAATTCCATTTGCCTCAAGGAGGTTCTGAAGGATACGATATTCAAGAGGTAAAATCCTTGTTCACTCTCTATATTATAATTTATTTTCTTATTCTCTCCTCAATTTATCTATCCAAAGTGAAATGATAAATTCAATATCATATATATACTATTATTTTATTATTTTAAATAAATATTCATCATCAATTCTCTCCCATGATTATTCTAAAAATGAAATTATCATTTTGAGGTGTCGATTCACCACCTTTATAGACACTGAGTTTTCATTATTCCATTACCGACTTCAAGGCTGGTCATAAAAGTTTTTTACTGGATAAAAAAGGTTATAACATTTATATCATAAAATTTTTTAGGTTCTATAATTAATACATAAATAGGAAATAAAATTAAATGATACGAGTTTCTGATAGTCATAAAAACCGCCATGATAAAATAATCATTTTCCATTAACATTTTATTTAATGAATCATTCTCATATATAAAAATAATATGATATATCAGATCATTTAATATTAAGGACATATATTAATATCCTTTAATTAAAATTGTAGAGTATTTCTTCAATTTGACATGAATTCCAAAAATTATACTCAAGGGAACCAACTATAAAACTAGGAAACGACCACTAGAATAAATCAATTAAAAATTATTACTCATAAAAAGCATTAAATAACATAATTAAACAATAATACATCGAATATATGTCTATTGGGGTTTTAATTAACTATATTATGGGTTTAATTTGATTATCAATTACATTAAGTGCTAGTGCAGAACAATTTTGGACATAATGTAAGGGATATCGCAGAACCACAAAATTACATTTGGGTTACACTTTCTCTTTCATTAAACCATTTTATGTCTTTATTCATTTTAATTAAATGTTATCAATTATATTTATATGTTCCATACTTATGTATACATATAAATAATAGATTATTTTATTGGTAAATACACGCTTCTAAAAGATTCCCATTTCAATTATTTCAAATAAATATGCCAAATTAAAGGGAACGTCTCCATTTCTTACCCATTTTAATGTACAAAACATAATATATTTAAATCCTCCATTATTTTTCTAAAATACATAATTTTATCATCACAAAATTTCATATCATACTTTAGTTTTTGTATAAATAAATATTCCTTTTCTTTTTTGCAGACTTCTAAATCCTTTCCCTTAAACTGCACTATGTTGGTTCATTTATAAGTCACATAAAATGTCTATTTACATGTTTTCACTTAATTTGGAAATAATTTATCATGATCTATTCCTATATTCCCTTATTAATTTCCATGAATTGTTTAAATCCATTCATTCATGGAAACCATTGTGATATTCAATTTCACTATTCCTGATGATGTGGTTACAATACCCATTTATTTCTACATGCGCCCATTATGTGCATTCATTATGATTGATTATTCATGTGGAATACATATGTGTCTACATGTAAAGATGGGTGCACCCATATTACCCTCAAATTCATGGGGTAATATTTAGTCACATGAGACAACATGTATGGGATTTGGCAGTAAACCCAATCAATTATAGGACTTTCTCCACTATGTGATATAGTCTTGGTAATTATCCATGAATCATATTTATGTAATGTTGTATGTTAATGAAACATTTATATATTTTCATTATTAAATGATCCAATTCTATACATGTTATACTTATATGTTTCTAATCATGTTTCATTACTTTTTATGTAATCATGTTATGCTTTCTAACCCATGTGATATGGTTTATTCCAATGTTTATTCCCTAAATTAGTTTTAAAGTTCATCCCTTTTTCAATGTATTCCCCAAGTCATCAAATGCTGATGAAGGAGCTAAAAGGAATTTCAGATCATGTTGTAGATTATTAATATAAATATTTTTTATTTTTCTCCCATGTTTTTAATTTTATTTTCCTAATCTTCGATATAATGTAGAGTTTATAATCCTTGGTTTTCATTTTATGGAATATTATGATTAAGGTAATGTAAAAATGTGTAAAAGGATATGGTTTCCATACATGGTATCATAGCCAGGTTTAGTTATTTTTGGGTATTAGGTCTAGAAAACAATATAAGAAACCCTAGGGATAATTAAAACTTCTTGGATAATCATGATTGAATCTTTGAGAGACAAATGTTAGGATATACGTTCAATTTATTAGTTTACCCATATTTGTTCAAAAAATATTTTTTTAGTATCTAAATATCCAAGGCCCAAAATCATTATTTCATTTTCTATCATAATGATAGGAAATAGGATAACCCATGCCAACATTGAATATCATAGTCAATGTAATGATTACCCTAATGATATTCGAAATTTGATGGGAACCAGAACTCAAAAATTCATGATAGTACTAGAACACCTTACTCATGTAGTGAATAATAACATGAATCATTCAAAATTACCCCTTCTTCTATGAAATATAATGTTGTGGACAAATAATTTATGTGAAAATGGATTCCAATATTTAGTGTATATTTTAAACCCCTCTTTGTTGAACAATGGATTAACTCCATTGAAGATATATTCTCTATCTACAAGTTCTTAGAAGAGGAGAAAGTAATATTGGAGGTCAATCATTTATATAGTGACACTGATCAGTGGTGTAAATTGATTAAAAAACAATATATAATGATAAAATTGATTCCATGGATTGAGAATCTCTCAAGAAAATATTTTACAATAATTTTTTTTCGAATGTCTCCATCTTATATAAGAAATGTAGTTCCTCCGACTAATGTTGATAGAAGATTATTCCACCAGGTTTTATGATGAAAAATTTACAATCCCTACATAATACTCCTCAAGATTTATAATTAACACTGAAATAAAATTGGGTCAATTATTTAGTGGACTAATTCTCTGTATATGTAAATCATTTGAAATTCTATACTTTGACAGCTATGAGGAGACTGTTGTGATGTTGAGGATAAAATAATGATCAAATATACTCATTAGTCTTGTGGGATCGGTGGTAAAAAGAGGGAAATTGACTTTAAAATGGGAGGATCAAAAGATAAATCCCATGATGGAAAAAATAGAAAACAACAAAAGTGTCTAAAGTGTGGAAAAAATAATTATGGGAACAATCTAAAGGGAACCAAGAGATGCTTCAAATGTGGAAAAGTGGGGCATCAGGATAATTATTTCTGATGTGATATTTATATTCCCACAAATATGGAGGAAGACAGGATGGTTCAAAACAATAGTCAACAGGTAGTTTTGTGTTTCAACTAAATGGAGTATTGGAATTATGTGATCTAATTCCCAAAGAAAAGGGGTTTATTAGGTAATCAACAACAATAACCTCTAAGGTAACAATGAATGAAATATTCTATCACTATTATAGAGGTGTAACCTGAAAATGATGTTGTGATAGGTATAAGGTTTTTTCATTCAGGAATAGTGAATTTACAATTTTATTTTTTTATACTCATTCTTTCATATCTTTCATATTTACTATACATATTCAAACACAATCTCAAAATATGGTTGTTGAGTAATTTCTGATAATAAAAAATGTGGAAATTGTTGCATCCAAGTATATAACTCTTCTTTATTTAATGTTTTTGGACTGAACCTCCCATCAAATATCATATCACTCATCTTAGTGTAGTTTGATGTTATATTGTGAATTAATGGGATATCTCTATATAATTCCAACATCAATTTTCAATAAAGGGATATCACACTTCACATATTGAGGAATCCACTAATTCTGTACAAGTGTAAGAAGATGGATGAAAAACCTTTAGAATAATAATCTCAATTTTGGATAATATAACCTTATGAGAAAGAATATTTATCTCAAATTATTAATATAAAAAAGGGAATCAATCTCAATGTAATGACCATTATAAGGTACTACAATGATGTGATCCCTAAAGAATTTCATTATCTTCATCCTTACCAAGAGGTTGAGTTCTCAACCTAAATCATTCTAGGATCTTTTATTGATATCAATCAATCCTTAGATAATGGCCACCATTGAGTTGGAATAACATAAGAAGCAGTTACAAGAGAATAAATAGAATGGTTTTATTATGCCTGAAGAATTCACCATGGGGTTTGCTCATTTTCTTTGTCAAGAAGAAGTATCGATCAACGCTTCTGTATTTATTATCATGAGATTAGAAGAATTACTATAATTAATAAGTTTCACTTATCATATATATATGACTTGTTCTATTAATTATGTGGGGCCATTTATTCCTCCAAGTTAGACATTCTATCAGGATATCCCCAATTAAAGTATAAGAAAGAAGATATTCCCAAGACTTCCTTTTGAATCCAGTATAGACACTATGATTTTAAATTGATGGCCTTAGAAGTCACTAATGATCCATGTAATTTTATTGGACTCAATGAATAAAGTCATTAGTGATTACCTAAGAATATCTGTGGTAGTCTTTATCAATGGTATTTTGATATAATACAAAATTAAGTAGAAGCAGGAATAGAATTTGAGTACTCTGATAAAGAATTTTTGAATGGAAAAAATATAAGTAAATTACATAAAATGTGTATTACGGATGGATGAAGTATCATTCATGGGGAATTTCATCACTATCAAAGGAATATCATTGGACCATTCTAAAATAGTGGAAATAGAAGAGTGTCCCAGGACAACATAAGAAAAAAACATCCATAGTTTCCTTGGTATAGTTGGGTATTCCCAATGAGTTGTAAAGAACTTATCATGATTTTTAAACCCACTAACCATGAATAATTTCAATGTTGTAAAATTGGTATCCTCCCGTGAATTTTATGACTTCTTAGAAGCATTATAATATAAGCTTATCACTGCACCGGTACTCACATTAACAGTAGTTGGAGAATTTTTTTTATAAATCTGTTCTTTAAATAAGGGATCAGGATGTGTACTGATACAAAATATCAAATTGATAACCTAATTAACAAGGTATTTAAATGGTCATGATCAAAACTATCCCAAACATGATCTAGATTTTGCAGTTGTGATCTTCTCATTGAAAAAATGGTGGCATTATATTTATGGGGAGTGTGAGATATATAATAATAATAGTATCCTCAAATATATATTAACAAAAAAGTAGTCTAATATATCCCAGTGAATTTGATTATATCACATTATGTATTATGAATACTCAATCCACTATCATCATAGTAAACTATTAAAGGGTAGATACACCATGTAGAAAGGATCCGAAAACCTTATCGATGATGAGAATTGTGAAGGATACAATCTTATTAGACATGAAAAGTGGATAAATGGGAAGCATTATGAATGGAACTTCAACAATTAAATCTCAAGTTATTTACAACCATCACTTACGGAGAAAATAAATTATGCTCAATGAAATTATTTGTAATTCCAGAAAAGGATGAAGATATAAGAAAGGGGAAATATTTATAGTTCAAAAATAAGGAGGAATGAGTTTTTGATTTGATTTATGAATATGTGTACCATCCAATCCAGAGATAAAGAATGGAATTTTGAATTATTCACAAAGCATATCCTTCTTAATACAAACATGGAGCACAAAGATGTATCAGGATCTATGAATGAAATTTTCGTGGGACAATATGAAGATTGAAATCACTAAATATACATCAAAGATCCTAGTATGTCATCAAGTCAAGAGTGAAAGGAAATGGTATAAGAGGATGATGAAACCATTACACATACCAACATGGAAATGTTAAAAAAACACCATGGAAAATGTCATTGTACTTTTGAATACATCTAGTGTAAATAATGCAATATGGCTTGCTTTGGATAATTGTAATGACTTATGTTTTAATGAAGGTACAAATTTTTTGTTATTAAATTTAAATAATAGGTTTAATATTAGTAAACATGAATTATAATATAAGGAAGGTCCCATGAGCATCTGGTTTTTTTGATTTTGGATTTCTTGAATGTGGGAAAAAAATAACCGGGCTACAAGGTTAGTTGAAACTGTGCTAACTAGCCCTCACAGTTCACACAAACTATAATAGAAAAAATAGAATTTGAGGAAGAGTCTTGAATTTTTTTTAAATAGAATGCCTCTAGGTCCACTTCCATGTGAACCAATTTTAGTTTCTACAAGTCGGTTTTTCTATGATTTGTGCATGGTTAGGGAAACCATGTGCCTTAATCGTTTGTGCTATTTCTTTAAGTAGAGGATTGAGCACGTTTTTTGCACATTTTTTCCAAACTGTTTGCCCTGTTTTTAGGTTGAAAAGTTCATTTAAATAATAATTATATCTATTTACTTGTTTATTATTCTCCATTATTTCTTCTAGTAAATGATGAAATTTTTTATTCTTCCATATCATTCCAAACACCACAATATTCGCTTTGAGTGAACTCCCAAATATGGTGTTTGATACTAGACCTATTGAAGCCATTGGATTCCATATGGTGAGCTCTTGAATCATATCCATTCTTATTTTATATTATCTCTAGATCCATTGTTCCATATAGGGGAAATAGTTTTTTCAAAATTTTCTAGGTGATGGACCGTTTCATTGATTTATTCCATCGTACTTTGAATTATAGCCTAATATAGAGTGAGGAGTCATATATGGCCCTGAGGTAGTAGTAATATCATTTTTCTATTAATCCATATTGTTCTATAGTTATGCCATTTTTTCCCACACATTGATTTTCCATGGATCCCCTTTTTATTGAGTTCATCATATTTAATTATACAACACAGATAAGTACTATCCTTTTCATTTTTGTTTAGTAAATTAATGAATTTTTACGTTATTAACTGACACACCTTGGGTGTTCCTAGTATAATTTCCCCTCAGGGTTAATTGGTCTAAATGAACTAAACTTGTATTTAACTTTTGGATTAGATTTAAAATGAAATTTCACATTTTTCATGATTTTTTAATTGAACCCCAAGAACCCCCTATTTTATTGGAACACCAATAACTATAGTTTCCTATATTGGAAATTTCCTTGTTTAACATGTCACTATTTATATGAATTTGAACCTTATATCTTGAATTTCCATCCTTTATTAATTGAATTCAATGTGCTAAGAGAATGGCTACTCTTGATGGTTTTATTTTCCTTAAATAAAATGAATGAATATAATGAAATGAATGTGATAAATGAGATGAGTAAAATGTGGAAATCCCAATCCTGTTGTTTCAATCATTATCAAATGCTAAATTGAACTGTAATGCATTATTAATATATTGAGCTTGGTAATCATGACACATTAATGGTGATTCCTAATGGATTATCTTATAAATATTATAAAGACACTATATAGTTTGGGGTATGATGGTAAGGGATTATTTTATCAAAATGGTATCATGTGCCCTTTCATTGGGTGTTGAGTATGAAGTCTCACACCACAGATAGTCGTTAGACGTTGGGATTTATGAACCATGTACCTTATTCGAGTGTTTTTATGAAGGAACAATCTACATATCGAGTGACGAACATGATTTATCCCAATAATTATGATATATATTGAATGTTCCCTATTACATAAGCTTATAGGCTTATTCAGGCTAGTTATGGATGACTGAGTTATGCCCCGGTCTATCCAGTCCCTAGTATTTCTGGAATATTGCCACTTATTTCTACCTGAACATGGTTCATATTAGTGGAAAAAATATATAACAATATTATATATATACTACTATTATATATATATATATATGGATTAATATTTGACACTAGCAATGATACCAAATAAGTAGAGCTACCAAGTATCCTTTAGGAACCTAAGGGAGTTGTTACTTATTTATTAACATATTAACTAATTCCTATTACTTGCAAACTATTTAGTTACGAGAATTGCTTGTATTACATATAGTCACTAGTGGTCCTTTCCTATAGTTATTATTCTCTCACACCCTACTCGGTATTCCTTTGGTGCCCAAGAATATTATATAATTAAATGTGTGGATAATGGAAAAGGCCATATTAAATGTTTTTATTCAATTTTATATATAGAAATACCATAGGAGTAGAGGATTCACTATCCAATCATGATTCTAGTGGAGCTATTTTTTTAAATTTTCTAGTTTTTTAAATGCATATACTGTATTACACTTTTGTATATTAATATGTCATGTATCCAGATATAAGACCATGCCATAAATTTTATTACTATAATTAGGTTTTCCAGTTATGGTTTCTTCCACTGTATTCTAATATATTTTTCCATTCATATATTATTTTGTTATAGTATAATTATTTTTGTATTCAATTCACCACTCTGATGAGAGGCTATAGTCTTCGTACTTTATCACTATTACACCCTCACAACTTCTTGGTATCCCATGGCATATGGGTAGGTACTCTTGAGAATCTATGACCCATCATGTGGGGGAATTCTTTTAGTGGATCTCAGGTCAAGAAATTACTATGTTTTATTAGAGCCTAGTTTTTTCTTTTTTCTTACTGTTTGGGTATTGGACAAGAGACTAAGAGTTAAAGTAATTTGGAAGTCAATATATTCCTAGTTGAAGCTAATCCATGTATAAGGGAATACTAAATTACCATGGATGAGAAATTGTTGTTATTAATTATGCCATTTACAGATAATACGACTTCAACATTGCGTGATTCCCATACCTTATGATGTTATTGATATTAATATTATTTAAATGAAATTTATTTTATTGTGGCATGATGAAATGAGACAATTATATTACATGCATTATATAAGGCATAATATGAATATTATTCCATGAGTTTTCCCATGTCACGTCAACTTTTAGTGTTAATTTTACCATTTCATGTTATTATTTCCCAGAATATGTATTGAATTGTGCTAGTATTTCATACAGGAATAGGAAAAAAAATTATACATAAATTGTCTACCTTAACATAACAGGTGATTTCCAAAATAGGTTAAATGATACTCTTTAAGTAGTCAATTATGGAACATTGAGACATAGAACATTGGTTTCCTGTGAGGGAATGTGTTATGGTGTTGATTTAGTTGAACCCATATTTTAGTCCATAAGGATTATGGTCCCTTTTGGGTTGTAAATGGAAATTCACCTAATTCAACCATTTAAAGATATTTAAATGCATAACGAAATAAAATTCATATTAATATCGAGTTTATAATTAAACATTTGTCTTATATATATCTAACATAGAGTCTTAGACCAGTACCCCACTATAGTAGTGGGTAGTGGGGTATATATTACATTCTTAGGCCTGTTATGGTCTTTCCACTTTACCTAGTCTTTATATTAAGTGCTAGACAAGGTGTATGATCATTTATCTTGGAAGGATTTATAGATTTAATTGTTCTTATCTACAAAAATTTTATTTTATTAAATATATTCATAGTTGTGTTTTTGGAAATATTCTATCATACAACCATGATGTACTCTATTAATATGCCCTAAAGGCAATGGTGATTGTGATCCTGATGTGGTGTCCCTTAAGCCGCCAATGATTCCCCCTATAGTTTCATATGTAGAACCCCTTTATATTCATTATATGGGCACTGAAACCCAATTACATGATTGATTTCTATATATGTTTCGGAGTATATAAGTTGTCATTCGACCTTCCCCATGTATGGAATAGTTAACTTAAGAGTTTCAGTAGCAACATACTCCCGTCTTTTTGGGGGATTTCGAACCACATGTTGTTGAGTCTTGGCTCAAAGCTATATTTTATATATTTGAGAATAAAAAAATGAATCTAAAAAAGAGGGTAAAACATGATACGTGTATGTTGTGTTACTATTATAAGCTGTGGTGGCACAAAAATACCCAACCAGACCAGCATAGATATATGGCCTTGGAATAATTCAATGTGATCTTCTGTGACTATTTCTTTCCCCAGACTCTAGGGGATGACAAATCTAGATAATTCATGATCCTATAGTAGGGAATTAGGTCTATGATGGAATACATTGATTATTTCCTAGAGCTGTAAAGGTTTTCTCTTTCTCTAGAGGGAGATGATTGTATGACCATTGGGTTATTTAAGGATGGGTTTGTTTACACTATCTGATCATAGGTCAATGTAATAAGGTTGACTGTTATTTCTAAAATAATCATCCAAGCCCTTATTACTGAGTAGAATTTGAGGGAAGCTGATGGTGTGAATCGAGGTAGTTTCATAAATAAATCTGTAAGTGGTTCTTCATACGGGAGAAAGATACATTTTGAATCTACATGTAAATGAAGCAGTAGTATAGCTCTTCTTAGAGAAAATGTTATGACATTTCACCTATGTGGTAAGCTGGGACACATGAATCCTCACTGAATATGGGATCCAGTCAAGTGTATAGATTGTGGAAGGATATAAAATATACAAAACTTCTGTTGGAATTCCCCATGAGTAACTAGAGAGTGTGTATCTACACATAATCCATAGTTTGGACAGGTGATAATAGGATCATGTCTGGTAGGAATATAGAATACCAAAAACTGCTCATCCAATGGTGTATGTCAAGGATGAGGGAGTAAGAATTAAGATTCTCAGTTCCTATAGAGTGGTTATGATCAGGGAATTTAGGTAGTGACATAGGGACACAGTGTAGGCCAGTTACATGCAGTATACCATATATAAGAGGAGAAGATAATCGATCCTTCTATTATATGATGTACTATTCGGGTATCCTTTACGTTAGTGTTAACATTATTTAACATAGTATTATCTCAAACATATATATTTGAAACTATTATAGGATGTCTGAGCCTCATGATCGATGACTTTCATGGAGTTATGATGCTAGATACACCATTAGCTATCCAATAACAAGGTGTTCGATGTTGTAAGGAACTTCTTCATGATATTGGATGATACCTTTTCATGCAGACCATTTTCATCCGTAACATGATGGGATTTGATGTAATCATTCAGATAGAAATTATAGTTCCCTATTTGAAACACATTGACTCCTATCATTGGAGGGTGATATTTACATTTCTGGAGGTAGGTGGACATGATCATAAGGGAGAATGGAATGTGTAGGCTACGTGATTAGGATCCAAGTAGTCGTGGTTTAGAGATGTGAAAGAACATATCACTATTTGTTACATAGATGACCAGGGGGTTCGATGTTGTCTCTTTCTTTTAGTAGGGGAGATTTTTTTTGGATTTATTTCTTCATGAGAAGTCTAACATAGGCGGAATTAATGATTGAAATATTGTTAAGAGAAGCATTGGTGACCATTCCTCCTAATAATATGGAACCTATAAAACTTTTGGAACTCAAGAAACAATTGGATGATCTAGAGGCTAAAGGCATGATACACCCCACTAAATCTCCATGGGGTTTACTATTACATTTTTCAAGAATATTGGTAGTTCCCTCAGGATTTTCTAGGATTAAAATCAATTAAACAAGATCATGGTAAATAATTGGTATCAACATCCTATAATTGTCGACCTATTTGGTTGTCTCTGAGGAGTGGATGTGTTTTCCAAATTAGACTTGAGGTCACGATATAACTGGGTGCATTTCTAGTTCTCATACATTCCTAGTTAAATAATTCATATAAAGGTATGGTCTTTATGAGTACCTGGTTATGTCATTCGGGATCATGAATGCACATACAGTTTTTATGTCTCTTATTAATTGGGTTTTCCACCAATATTTGCATTCATTCATGGTAGTGTTTTTTATTATATGTTGTGTATTCATTCTCTAAAAACTACCATGCCAATCATCTAGAGATAGTAGGGAATACAATGATAGAGAATTATATCTACGAAAATGTTAGTAAATTCTACTTTTTTCAAAAATAATTCACTTACTAGTCAAATTATCTTGCAGGAAAGATTTTCAGCAGACCAAGAGAAAGTGAGAGTTATAGTTTCTTATGAGAATCTGAAGAACTACATTGAAATCCAGAGTTTATTGGGGCCAAGAAAATATTACAATAACTTAATAGGGTATTTATCACACCTTTTAGTTCTTCTTAATGTCTTGACAAAAATGAATATGAAATTATTATTTTCAGATGCTTGTGAAGAAACATTCAAGGAGTTGAAAGTATATTTTACTTCAACACCAATACTGATTATTCTAGATCCATGAAAGATCTATAATATATATTTTGATTCATGATGTATCGGGATTGGAGTTTCATTGATATTGGATGACTGTATCATCTGGTATTGGTCTCATCAGTTGAGGCTTCCGGAGTGTAATTGCTCGATGAATGACCACAACCTAACTACTATTTTCCATTATCTATGTTGTTGGAGACACTATAAACTTGGAGAAACATTTGTGGTATTCACTAATCACAAAATCTATATGTACATCTTTACATGGTGAGATATGAATGTCCGAGAGCGTAGATGGCTCAAGTACAAACAGTTATTTGATTTCAATATGGCCTACATTCCTAGTAAATGTATTATAGTAGCTGATGCTCTGAGCTAGGAAACACAGAATTAGGTAGTTTATGAGGTCAATGTATAATTGAATATCATTTCCTTATTCTCATATATGAATATTTAGGTTTAGGAGAAAAAATGGTCAGACCATCCTCTCAGCCTTAATAGTGACTTATACTCTTTAAAAACAAGTAAGAATGTGACAAATATATGATCCAAAAGGCCTTATCATAAAAGAAATCATCTCATACGTCAATGAATCTTTATGATGGACCTTTTATGGGTATTATATTTTACTATTCCATGGGTGTGTATGGGTCACAATAGACATCAGAGAGATGAAGATGTTGGAATTACACATCTCATCATGTGTGGTTCACCCCAGTTTCACCAAATTTTATCAGTATCTATAGCTCTAATATTTTTTTCCTAGTATAATACCTGAGATTTCTAGATTCATCACTCGATATTCAACTAATCAGCTGTTGAAAAAGTGCATAATTATCTTACAAGGCCTCTGCAGATGTTGTCCATTCTTGGGTGGAAATTGGATGATATTTTGATGGACATTTTTACGAATCTACCCATATAAACTCATTAAAACAATACTATGTGTGTATTCATTGATCATTAGAAAATAGTCGACCATTTGTTACCCATGTGAGTGAACTTCTAAATAGTTGAGCTTAGAAATATGTAAATCAAGGATGTTGGATGAATTCATGGAGCTCCTTGTTCTATCCTTTCTAAAAGATACATTTGTTTTACATCATAGTTCCGGAAAGGGTTGTAGAAGGCCTTGGGGACACAAGTTATTTTAACTAAAAACTATTACCCATATATTGATAGAATGATAGAGTGTATTATTTAGGTTATAGAAGACATGCTCTGTGCATATATCCAAATAATTATGGGTTATTTGGATAAACACATTCCCCTTGTGTAGTTTTATTATAATATAGTCTTTCAGGATACCATCAATATTGATAATTATGATGTATTATATGTTTGGACATTCCATTCACCAATGTGCTATCAGTAAGTAGGGGATCATGCTATTCATTGACCGTGTCTTGTTTAGGAGACAGCATAGCAAGCCCAACTGATCATAACTCTAATAATTAATGATCATTCTAGATAGATGCATTATACCAAAAAATGTCAGCAACCTCTTGAGTTTGAGGTCAGAGACTAGGTTTAATTGTGAGTCTTTCCCAGTTTAGGCCATAGATGTGTTTAGAGGGAGTGTAATCTATCACCAAGTTTTATTGGACCCTTTGAGATTGTGAAATGGATCAGAGCAGTGGCTTACCTGATAACACGTCCATAGAGACACCGGTCTATGCATGATTTCATTCATGTATCTCAACTTTGATGATACTATCTAAACCCATTTCACCTCTTTAACCACATAAGGATGATTGGGATATCAATTCTTCCTTTAATGAGTATATAATTTATTTTGTTTATTAGAGAATAATGACACTCTGAGGAAGGATGGTTCCATTGGTACATGTGTTATAGAAGTATGAACATATATAAGATGAGACCTATGAATGAGAAGCTAATATATGATCTCAATGAGTAGTGCTCTTGAATAATAGTGCCTCTTTTCCCACAAATGGAAAACTTGGGGATGAATTACTTTTAGGAGGGTAGGTTGTAACTACCCTTTTATTCATGAAGGTACAAATTATTTACTTTTATTATTTAAATCCATCGTTTAATATTTATAAATATGCACTACAATCAAAGGAAGGTCCTTGGATTTTCTGGTGATTTTTTGGGGTCTGGAGTTCTTAAAGATGGTAAATATTATTAGGCTTCATGATGAGTCAAAACTAGGTATCCCACCATGAGCGATTTCAGCTAACCAAGTGAGGAAAAAGATATGTGCAGTAGGAGTTGAATGGTTTTTCTAAAATTGTATTCCTCTAGGAACACAACTTTGAGAGGTTACATGGAATTTTCCCTTATTTGTACCTATATTCCTATAATATTCTGGAGGACAAAATGTAGACCGATTCGGGTTTGAGATAAAATCTCCATAGGCCACCAATAACTATGTGTATATGTACTCCAATATGTTTTTAAAACTAAATATTGTCCATGTAATAATAATAATATATCTTTCTAAATAAAGATACAATAACACACTCAAGTTCTTGATGGATACCTGGTGGCTCTACCTGCTTCCTCTCACGGTCGATGTGAATTTATGATCTGTAAGTATATATATAGTATAGTATAGATATATATTTCATCCATTTATATGAAATAAGAATGTACATATGTAAGTGGCCGAATACCTAGAATACTAATTGATATCTGGACCGGGGCCCAACTCAGTCTTCCATAACTAAAATGAACAGGCCTATAATCTAAAAAAACAAGGCACATTACCTACATCTCATAATTATTGGGTTCTGTTATGTGCATCATTCAATATGTTGTGTCACTTGAACAAGGTATGTGGAATACAAATCCAAACATAGAACATGTGTTATTGGTTTGATTCGTCATGATCAACAACTGATTTCAAAGATCTTGATACCAACATTTTCAAATGATACTATACCATGGTGATAATCATTTATTAGACCTGTTGTTAATGGTAGGAGACATGGTATTACTCTTCTTATCTCCACAGAATAAGATAATTAGATTTTCAATGAAATGAATGATTATGTCCCATGTATATTTCCCCTTAATGATTTATGACCATGTTAGATATATGTAATATCAACTAACACTTCAGAAAACCAACTCTCAAGTACATGAAATATTAAATGTATCCCTCTTGAGGAAGTATATAAGAGATCCCTAACATGTTTTTGAATTCAAAGGAATTACAGCTCGAAAATGATCTCTCTTGTGAGGAGTGGTCGGTGAAGATATTGGACCATAGAGATAATGTTCTATGCAACAAGAATAATAAACTAGTCAAAGTACTAAATAGAATCCATAAATAAAAAAAGTTGACATGGAAACAAGTTGAAATGTTGAATGGGATGTATCCTCATTTTTTTACTATACTATGTAAATCAAAATATTGATAGTGAAATTTCATAGGGGGGGATTTTAACTACACAATGTTTAATCAATGGAAATTTTGTTCTTATATTTATGTCATATAGTATAATCATATAAAATAACAAAAAAATCTAAATCAAGATTATATGAACTACTGAAATACCATGCGACCTTCCAAAATAACATTCCACTTCTTTGATTTGAATTTCGAAAAATTGACATACACGATTGTGATCAGTAAGATTTTTGGAGTCAGATAGAGAAAACATAGTTTTGGGTGAATAGTAAAATACGCTTTTGAATAGTAATATTACCCATATGAATCATAATATTACCCTTATAAATATTAAATTCTACAATAAAATAGTGTCATTAACAGTTAAAGTTTAAATAAAATTTATCCGTCTAATAAATGACAATATGATAGTGTTAGTATTTTTGGTAAGTCATAAATATTTAATTAGAATTTTATAATTAATTTAATAATTTAAATAGAAATTTATTTTCCTAAACTATATTTGTAGAATTATATTTTGATGTATTATTTTTATAAGATAATTTTATGATACCATAGTCAGTTTTTAATGTGTTATAAAATCAATCGCAATTTTAAAAATTTTATTTTCCAAGTAAACTATAATTTAAATTAGAAATTGGGTTTATCATATTTAAAAATATATTTTCCATAAAATGGAGTTCATTTTTGGGTTCATTTTTGGATTATGAATGTAAAAAATGGTTTGGGTGATTTTTTGGCATTTTCTGAATTACATGAATATTTGGTGAATAATGAAATTTGATTATCTGTGAAATATGTTAAATAAATGAATTTTTGAATCATGCCTGAGTCATGAATGATGTCAAGGGATATTGGTCTGAAGTCATATACACATACCACTATCTTTGTCATAAAAATCTGTATTATTACTCCAATTTTGAAAAATAATTAACTAATGAGTTAAATGTACAGAAAACTCCCCTCTCCCCCACTATAAAAACAACCCCTCACCACCTCTTCTCCTCACACCACTAAAGCCTTGTTCCGTGTCCATATTCTGCTCAAATATATCCATAAGACTCTCTCACATGATTTTAAGATTTTGGTATTACAAAATTTCAAGAAACTAATCACTTAAGGAGGCTCTCAATATGAATGAATTAAGAGGTAAAGTATTCTTCTGTTTTCTTTCAATTTCTTTTCAACTACCTTTGTATTTTTTTTTATCCAAAAATCTCCTAATAAAAATGGTATAAAAAATATAGTAACATAAATTTACTGGATTTTTTTATTCTATTTTTTTAATTAATCATCATTTCTCATATCTCCTCCCTTTATATTATAAATTAATACACTATCTTAGATGTGTTAATTTATCACATTCAAGAACAATGAGTTTTCAATATCTATTATTGTATTCAATTTTGGTCAAGAAACCAATTTTATAGTTGAAGCAGATTATTATTAATTTAATATATCCTATTTAATGTTATGGAATCATTTTGTACCAATGGTTTTAATTTTTAAAACAAAATGAATTCGTTGTGATAAAAAACAACCAATTGACCCGAACAGTTATCCTTAATGTTTATATATGGATTCAACTCACTCCAAATAACCAAATTAATTTTATAAAAATTTAACCATATGTACATTACCTAATAATATATAACATCAATTCTATACAAACATCCTCATCATACATGATATTCCATACATGTATATAAGAAAACCTATCAAGAAAACCAAGGAAACAAAGGCCCCCCCATACAATGAAACTGAATTTCTTAACCCTTTAAAAAGGCCCCAAATGATCATGATAAGGTTATAATAATTAATTAAATATATAATCAGGTGTGTAATTAATAATTACTGAACCTATTTTTACAATCAAATACATTTATATGAGGTAAAGAACACCTTCGGAATTAAGGTAATGGATTCAACCCGAACCTCCTTTATTTTTCGATTTTCTCTACATTCCTTTTCACCCCCATTAAGTTATATTTAATTTTTAATTAAATCTTATAAATTTTGTTCATATTTTACTCAATCATGTATCAAGATATATTCATCCTTCACTTTTTGGGATATTGATATTTTTAATTGATTACCTTTCGAATTCATTCTGATGAGAAAGTTCGTTTTAAGGGTACTTCCTAAATTCTTACCCAATTTAAAGTGAACTATAACATCTATTTTAATCCAACCATTGTTTTTATAAAATATGTATTTTTATTATTAAAAAAATATTATTTCACTTATGGTTTTATATAAAATATCATTCCCTTTTCAATTTTTGATTCTCTTCTGTATTTCCCTTAAAAACCGTACTAAAACGTTTTAATGTTACAATTTCATAAATACTCTTAATACACATTGTCACTTCTATTTAAAATAACATAACATGAAATATAACTAATTTCCGTATGAATTTCAATGTTAATTTTAAGTCATTTCTTTCATGGACAGTTGTATAATACACTTATTTATTATGCTTTACAACATGATTATGATACCCATTTCTTTTAATGGGTACCATTTTGTTTATGTATGATTAATTATGTATGATTAATTATGTTGAAATCATATTCATGAACATGTTAATATGGTTTCAACCAGATAGCACTCAAATGAATTTTGTAATGTTTAGTGTCATTATATGTTATGTGCATTGGTCATGACAGTTATCCTTTATTTGTCGTCCATGTGCAATGGTCTTGGTGGTTAGCTTTGACTCGTGCTACTCTATGAGAAATGATCCTTGACTCATTATAATGTTATGCTTTATATTGCTAGCACATTATTATGATTCCATTTTTATATGATCATGTGTTTTATATGTTATGATTCCATATTTTCAATCATGTTTGATTCCTTTTTATATCATTATGCCATGCCTTCTAACCCATGTGATAAGATTTATTCTTATGATTATTACCTTAATGAGATTTCTGGATTATCCCTTTGTTCATCGTATCCCCACGATATTTTATGAATATGTTTGAGCACAATTTTGGTTAGGATATCAAAGTGGAAATTAAATAAATACTATTTTTATGATGTTCAATTATACATCAAATATGTCAAGACACTAAACTTTATGATCATTGTTTTGTAATATGATGATTAAATATATCTAAAATCATGTAATAATATGTTTCTATATCTAGTGTCTCTATAGTTGGTATTAGAGGGAGGTCTTGATATTTTCGTAGTTTAATAATAGATCACTTTTTAAAGAATCATATTGATAAGACAAAGTATAAGAAAACATCCCTAAATTTTGGTTAGTGTGGAGTATGTGTTTTAACAAGAAAAGAAATCCATGTTTGGATACTACATGTGGAAATGGTTATTGAACATATGTTCCTAAGAGTAACAACACCGACAAGGTGTTCCAAACCAAACATGGGGTAACCTCATATATGAAAATTGGGCATACTGTGCACCTAGTTTTACTCTATTGGGGGATATGCTTCGATAAATTCATTTGATCAATATGAATTACTATTACAGGAACAAATAAAAGAACCCATAAGAATATAAGATATAAAATATATCTAGAATAAAATTGATTTAATCATAGGGAATCAAAAGTTAAAATATAACTTTACGTTTTGAGTTTATTTTATTATGTTTAAATATGAATTTTTATGATTGTTAGCTAAGTATTCTACCACCTAATTTTACCTTCTTCTTCTATTTTAATAGATGTAATAGAAGAAAATGTTCCGAAAATCAATGTGACATGGAATTTGAATATTTCTCTAATGATATGCCAAATATTTTGGGAATTGGTGCTCAAATATTTATAAAATTAATATTCTAACTAGATCATGTTATCAATAATAACTTGAATCTTGTTAAACACCATAATTCTCCATGGAAAGAGATAGTTTCTATCAAATCCTTCATATAGAAAAGACCTCCCATGTTAAGTTTCCCTTCTTATCCCATTCTAATATAATCGTGGATTGACATCATTGAAAAGATATATTATGTCCTCCATTGCTAAGAAGAAGAGAAAGTTATGTTTTCATTATATCATTTTGATGTGGGATCTAATCAGTGGTGGAAACTAATCATGAAAACAATGTCATAGGGGGAAAATGATTCCATGGATTGGGAGGAATTAAGGAATTTTTTTTAATAAATTTTATCCTTAAACCATATGTATCAAGATAGAAATAGTGTTCATTAGATATAAGAATATCGAAGGTGTGACTATCATGGTGTATGAAGAAAACGTAACAAGTCTTGCAAGATACTCTTCTGGGTTTGTCATGAATACTGAAGGAAAGGTGGATCAATTCTTTAGTAGACTAAATTTGAGTTTATGAAATGAATTTCTGATTAGAGACTTTTACATTTATGAGGAGATTGTTCGTTCTGCCCTCAAGGTTGAAATGGAGATCAGGGACTCTCAATTATCTCATGGGTCTAGTGACAAAAATAGGAAAATAGATTTTAATATGGATGCATAATCAAAGAAATCTCATGATGGAATAAAGACTGAACAACCCACATGTAAATATTATGGGAAGAAGTGTCCTAAGAAATATCAAAAGGGCAATGGAAGTGCATCAAATGTAGATGAATGTGACATCAGTCTAAGAACAGTCTGTGGGATATGAAGAACTCCACTAATGGGGAAGAATAAAGGATTTTATAGATAAACACTAAATATGTAGTGTAGTGGTACAACTAAAATGAATATGAAAATTATGCAAACAATTTCCATCAGTCAAGGGTTATCTGTAATGATCCAACCTCAGTTTCCTAGATATAGTTCCTTATTTTACTAAATTATCATATAAAAAAGTAAAATGCATCCTGAAGGACCGATTAGTTTAGTAGATTTGGAAACATGATTCACAAATATGTTAAACATAACAACTAGAACTAAAATAAAACAAATATGTTTTATTGGGAGTATCTATTACAATAAGCTTATCCCAATATGTCATTCATAAAAAACTTCTTCATGACCTTAGAAAATGAATCATAAGAAAGGGGTGAGCATAAAAACCCATTATGAGTAAGTAATACAATAGAAGATAACAAAAACATTATGCATAGTGAAAAATTGATAACATATGCAAATAAAATAAAAACATAAACATAATGTGAAGGAAATATGAGCTGAGTAAATATTTCCATAATAAATCATAATCAGTGTTATTATACTAGTCGAATAACATCATGAAATTTTAATTTAAAGCTACATATTGAGAGAAATAAATATGTCAGACATTCTGAATCATACTGTAAAGGTCTCATCCAAGACATCTATAAATGATTAATTCCTCGAACAAAACCATATATTAAAAATGGAAAGGCCTTGTCCAAGTCAATATCTATTTGGATAATCACAACTACTGATGAATCAAGGGAATATAGTGGGAACTACCCATCACATAATAATTACTATTCATTCCTCATAATAGGAATAAACATAAACAACATATACATTTATATTGAAACTATTATATGAAAATGAAATAATATTCCCCGAACATTAAGCATAAACACTAACCATTCGATGTAAATTGGTGAATGGTTTTAAGGTGGAATATCCACCTTAAAACTATTCATAAAACATAAAATTAAATATGATCAATTTTATTATAAAATATAAATCGCAATAATTCATAATAATCCATAAGAGTGTTGAAACAGATGAAGATACTCTTATAAAATCATCAAATAATTCTTGAGATAAATACTCTCTTATATTAAAAAGAAGATTTATTTTGATTATGTGTTTGTATAAAACATGATGTGAAGTAAGAGAGTATTTTAATAATAAAATGAGTGATTTTTTAAAGAAAAGTGTTTCTAAAAAATTATTATAAAGTTCCTTCAAAATAGGTTAGAATTTGAGAAAATCCCTTGAATGGGGTTTGTATTTTGGAAAACATTTTGAATGTTCCATTTAAAACATGGAACATATCATAAACTAATGAAGTATTCTGGTTGGTAAACAAATATATAATAGTCACATAGAATTTATTAGGAGTGAATAATAATAAATGATAATTTTTTTAGGTATGTAGATAATAATACTGACCGTAAAGAAAATGGAGGTTCTGGTGGAAAACCCTTACCTTATGTGTGAAGGTGTTCCTCACTTGATCTTAACATCCTAAATAATAAAACTCATGTTCATTTATTAATTATTATAGAAACTATTATCTATTTTCATTATTTATTATAACCATGTAGGTTTATTTGTGTCCTTTTAATGGGTTAAGAAATTTAATTTCAATTTTTTGGACTCATTGCATCCATGGTTTTCATGATCAGTTTAATTATATTCATTTATAGATAAACATGTAGAATGAGAATGGTTTTCTAGAATATAAGTTGTATGTTATTATTTAACAATAGGAATATTACATGGTTATAAAATTCATTTTTTATTGGTAATTAAGATGAATCATTATATAAATCTTTAAGAACAATTGTTTGGGTTTAATGGCATTTTTTATCAAAAAAGACTCATTTTGATTTATAAATTAATATTAGGAATAAATGATGATTATATAACTTAAATAAGATATAATTCATATATTATAGTCTATTTGAACTATAAAAATGGTTTCATGACCAGAATTTAAGGTAGTAATAGAAATTGAAAACCATTCATCATTGAATGATATAAATTAACACATCTTGTTTGGTGTTTTCATTTCTAGTATAAAATAAGGTGAATGGATAGATGATGAATAATGTTTTCCTTATCATAATTACTTTTTAGTACATGTATATTACTACATTCATCATAAAATTTGTATGAAATGATGTGTGTAAAAGAAAATAAAAGAAAAGAAAATAACTACAATTACATGAAATGAAAAGAGAAATTTTCCACATGAAATAATCATCCTTGAGATCATATTTATGGGATAGGTTTTGGTATTTTTATGAGATCATGGTCTACTCGACGTGGGTAGAAGATTTGGAGGATATTGGATTATAATTTTTACTAAAAAAAATTCTTCATTGGAGTGAAGAGAAGAAGAAGTAAGTGGTGGGGTTTTAGTGGATGCGAGGAGTGTTTTTCCATTATTATACTCATTATTTAATTATATTGCCAAGGATAAAAAGTTGTTTTGATTATAGAGAATAAGAATAGTAATATGTTCTTTTTTTGAGCCAGGTGTTCTTATAAAAGCCTTGATGATAGGAATAGTTAATTTCACTAATAATATATATACATTAAATTATTGTATTTTCCTATTAATCCAAATTGTTTGTTTTTCTGAAAATCCCAAAAATTCACCCCATCCATTTTTTGATGTGTATAATTCAAAAATGAACTCCATTATTTGAAACTAATTTTATAAATATTATTAATTTAAATATTATAATATTCTAATTTAATTGTAAATTAATAATTTTTATACTATAATTCATTTTATATAACCTTGAAAAATTAATCAAAATTTCATTATCATATAACCATAAGACATGAAAATAATAATGTGATTTAAAATTCATAAGGGTCATATTACTATTAAAATTACTATTTATATGGTTATGTTACTATTCATCATAAAATATTTTTGTCTTATGAAACTCTAAATATCTTATTGAACACAACTGTGTTGGTCAATTTTTCTATATTCAAAACCCAGAGGTGGAAACATTATGTTTACTAGATATGTTATAACAAAGTGGTGTTGTGTAGAGAATCGGTGCTTCATGCATTTAATATTAAATTTATTTTAAAAATCTAGTAGTGTTACATTATCAGAGGCCATCAACAAAAACCTCCAAAGGAAATAAAAAAAGGCTTATGATAACATTACTGCTAAAGTGCAGCTGGACAATGATGTGCTGACGGCTATGCTAGTTTTTCATTCAAGAATAGATAACATGCTATTTGATTTTGGTTGTATGATATATTTCATATATTATAGGTTTATTAAAACTATACAAACTCCACCAAAAACTCTATAAGATGATTTATCTACGAGAATAGAAGATTATGAAATTATTGGGTCTGAGGTTTGTAACTCCTCCCTAACAAATTTATGTGGACTGAACCTCCCAAAAAATATATTCATACATCCTCTAGTTAATTTCAATTCAATTTTGGGAATGTATTTTCTATCATGATACAAATCCAACATTAAATTTCCGAAAATGGATATCACTCTTCACATCCCTAAGTATCCTCTAATCATGTACATGTTTAAGGGGGAATATGAATCACCTACGGAATCATCATCTCATGTGTGGATAATGTTTCCGTTTGATAAATCATTTATTTCTAAAATAATTGAGACAAAAGAGATGATACTTCTCAAATATATTTCCATCGTGAGAGATTAAACTGATGTATTCCTTAATGAATTATGATCTCTTCATCCTGATTTATAGGTTTAGTTAAAAATAGAAATTATTTATTGATCCCTACCTATAACCTAGAAACCATATAGAATGGCCATTGTATGGTTTGAAGAGATGAAGATGTAGTTACAAGAAAATCTGGAGAAGCATGGTTGTTTCACTATGGGGTGCAGCAGTCCTCTTCATCAAGAAGAAGGATAGATAAATGAACCTCTATTTCAATTATCTTAAACATTACAAAATCAAGATAAAGAACAAGTATCCCCGACATGGGATAGATGACTTGTTCGATCAGCTTAATAGGGCTAGTTACATCACTGTGGTGGGCCATTGGTCGGGATATCTCCATTTAAAGGTGAGGAAGGATTATATTCCCAACATTACCTTTTGAAAGTGGTATGTGAACTATAATTTCATTGTGATGACCATTGTACTCTCTAATTGTTTGATAATTTTCATGGATTTAATGAATCACTTTTTTTGAGATTACCTCGAAAAATTAATGGTAGTATTTATCAATGATATTCTGATATAATCCTAGATCAAGGAGGAAAATGAGAAGTATATGAATATGTTGTTAATGACATTGCAATGGGAGAAACACAGTCTAGTAGATGTTAGTTCCAGCAGAAAGAATTATCATTCGTAGGGCATGTTATCAATAGAAAAATAAATATTTCTGGGCCCTTACAAGACAAATACAATAGAATATTGTCCCAGGATAACATCTGTATTGAAGATCAGTGAAATTCTAGTTCTAGCCTACTATTATAGATGATTTTTAAGAACTTATCATGATTTTCAAACACAATGACAAAGCTAATCTAATAGGGTGTGATGTTCATCTAGACTCACAAATATGAGGAACGATTTATGGAGCTCAAAAATAAGTTTATCACTGCACTATTACACATACTATTTATAAGTGTATAACACGTTATGGTGTGTAGTGATTCCTTAAATAAGGTCTTAGGTTTTCTGTTGATGAAAAGTGATAAAGTGATAGCCTACTCCACAAGGAAATTGAAAATCCGTGAGCAAAGCTATCCCAATCATGATCTAGAGTTAGCATCTTTGATATTTTCATTTAAAATGTGGTGGCATTATCTCTATAGAGAAGAGTGTGAGATATATATTGATGACAATAGTATCAAATATATATTCACATAGAATATGATTAATATGTAGTAGAAAAGGTGGTTATAACTCATCAAAGATTGTGACTTTTCAATCCACTATTATCATTATAATGAACCATACATTCCATAAAAATATTTATTCAAGATTGAAGAATATGTGTTACATAACATAGCAAAAACCACCCCAGGACTGTAAAGGTTTAGTGTTATTAGAAACTGGGAATCATAAAAAACTAGTTCATAAAACATATAAATTATCTCCAACTTAATTCTTCAAAAAATAGACTCTTTTTGGGCTTATGTTATATAATACCCTTATTCATGTCTTTGTGAAAATAAACATCTAAAAATATGATATCAAATTCTTAGTAAGGGTACAGAAGGGAAATATCAGTCATATCATAACCATAATATCATAAAATTTTAAAATCATATCTTAAATATTAATGATCACAATATGTTGTTATGGGATAAATCATAAGAGTGAAAAGTAATTTTTATAGTCATTATATAAGACATGAATTTTTTTTTCATACACGCATAAGTATAGAAAATCAGGTCATACTAGTCAAGGCTCATTGTCGAGACAATCATAGCGGAAAAAGTCCATTGCTGAACTGAATTCATTCCTCGTTCCAGCCCCGTATTACTGAACCAGATTTACAAATTGTTCACTCATGTATATATCATGATATATAAATCTTTACCCCATGAATTGGATAGATATATACATCCCGACCATCCCATAGAGAAATTATTATTACATGTGCCACAAATATATTAAAAACAATCATCATTTCATAACCCATGAAAAATGGTATTCTTAAACATCACTCCATAATAATTGATATAAAACAAATGGATTTCCTATGTAACAGACAATCAAATCATAGTAATAATAGGGTTAGAAATATGACCCAATTTAAAAAGTGGCATCTTGGACAGAAAAATAATTTTGGGAAAACACATGAAATTAATTCCTGAGGAATATATCATCTCTTCTTCAAAGCATTTTCATTCCTCAAAATGAAAGAAAAATTATATGAAAAAGTTTAGGTAAAAATAATCTTGTAATTTTGTCGGGAAAGAATCATGGAAATAAATCATTAAGAAATTTTAAAAATCCATTCATTCAATACATTTTAAAAACATTCTTCACATACTTATGTAAGAAAATTAAAAAACTACTTCGTATGGTAAAAAAAGAAATATTGTTTCTATATCCGGTAGTAAAAGTCATAAATTGGTAAAAATGATGTTAATAATTCATATAATAACATTAAAAATTTAATGAAAACATTTTTAAAAAACATGGACATGGATGATAAATATATCCCTAGTAAATACTTATGTATAATCAATCTCGGATGAACATGAGATTGCAAAATTATCCCTTACCATAGGTCTGATATTTTCCGTATGTATCCAAACCACCTATATAATTATTTAAATAATTTTATTTAATTATTTAAAAATCATAATCATTTTTATGATATCACATATTATTATATTTTCATCTGTTTGTTAGTAACAGTTCATTGTCACTTGTTATACGAATATTAATTTCTTTATGTTCTTATGAATGAATTGTCAGTTAAGTTCATGATACACTTCTTATGTTATAGTTAAATCATTTTCCAAATGATATTATTATAATATATATCATATTTATTCATTTAATTCATATATAAAACCTCTTTTTAAATTAAGTTAATTTAGAATGAATCGCATCACATCAAATAGAAGCTAGTCCATACTAACGCACATGCGATGAATCATTCAACAAATTTATTAATGGTATTAAAGTGGATTGGTTATAATATTTCAGTATTATTAATGTTATCATAATCACAAATAGTTATATTTTCCATCATTATACCCATCCATGTATGGTGGTTATGAAAAACATGTTACACCACGGCGTGGAGACGATAAGCCATACATACAGACGTGCTGTGATTTAATTTTTCATGGGATGGGGAGAAGGTGAAATATGGTTGTTTCATATTTATAATAACATATTAGTGTATGAGTGATAATGTTTCTATTACTTTATAATGCTAAAAATAATAAATAATATTTATAATAAGAAATAAGTTTGAAAGAATATGTAGAAGAGATTACCTCTTCCTTGACATCTTTCCTCTAATGCTCTTTTTAGAGAACTATAGTAGTTCATTAATGATGACCATAACCTCTACAAAGAAAATATGGAAGTGGAAAAAGAAATAGGTCATTCTATTACATATCATAAGGGCTCAAAATAATGTGAATAGGTGAGGGATGAGTATTTCATTTATAATTGAGGTGAGGGCACTTTTGGAAACTCCATAAATAGTAATTTATAATAAAATCTAAAACAACCCAATAAATCACAAAATTGTCCCAATATATAATATGATAGAAGATATGGTTTTAATAAAACCAAAAAATATATTTTGGATAAGTTATTTTGTAAATTTATACCATATCTTATGAATTGACACTTAGTTATTCTATTTAATTTTAATTTTGGTAATACCATTATAAATATTTAATGGTTAAAAATTATTACTTATATGGTGTCAATTGACGAAAAATGGATATTTAATGATATTATTGATCCTATAATTATCACTTTAAAATTATAATTTTTTTTAGATTTTTAAATAATTTAATAAAATTTAATTTTTATAAAATAACAAAATTGTCTTTTTTTCCACTATTCATTTATTTGATTTAAACAGAATCCAAACATAAGATAAATTCAAAAAAAAATTAAATACACTCCTAATATATCATAGTAACCTATAAATGTTTTATGGAACTATCATTAGATTTTTTATATTTCTTTTTATATTTCTTAATCCAATTATTTGATATTTCTTTTAATTAAATAATTTTTGCATTACTATAATGTCATCATTAAATGAAAATACTTAATCTCTAAATATTTTAAATAAATTTCTATGATTTAGGTAATGATTTTATATTTCTAGATACTATATATAGTTGATATTATCCTTTAGTTACCCATATATAAATATTTATATACTTATATAAAATTAGATTGTGACATTTTTTCATAATTATTTTTTTATTATATTAATTTAATTTTCATAGGTAAGTGGCCATAATGTGATTATATTTAGAACAATAGATTATAAGGGTATAATTTAGACATCCAACTATATTTTTAAAGGTGTTAAGATAATTTTATAATATTATTTTTTCTTTTAATTGCCTTATTTACCTTTAACCATGGTAATAAAAATAATTACCAAAGTTACTGTTCGAAATGCTCAATAATAAAAGATGCATATTAACATAATTTCGACTTTTGGATTCCACTTAATGATTCCACTTTTAAAAATTGGAAACACATAAGTTTTAGTAATTAATTTAAAATCAATTCCATTGTTGAAATAAGAGAACAAGATTTTTAAAAGTTAAAACATTACAAAAGATAGAAATGTTTTTACAAATGAATACAATATAAAATTATGTATAATTAAATAAATAATATTGAATTATAAAAATATATTCAATTTATAATTTAGAACTATTCAATATTATAATTTAACCGTATAAATTATCTTGATTTAAAAGTTTTTTTAGTAGTCTGTTTTTACTATTCATCAAAACATGAATGTTATCATATAATATCATATATTCAACGAAACTAAATTTTTATATCCTACTTTAAATACATTTTTATTATGTTATATAAAAATTTCTAATTTGTCAAAATCATAATTTAAAATGGGGTTTCCATTCTAAGGTGTAACAATACCCTTTTAAAAAAAGTATGTTTTTATACAAAAAATAGGGTTTATTCATACCCAAGGACTAAAATATCCATTTGATGAATGAAAAATATTTTTTTAAGCATATACGATATATATATTATTAATTTAATTATCAATAATAATTATCTTAAAAATAAAAATATATTATTTATATTATTCCTAAATAATTGATAACCAAAGAATTCATAATTCATTTTCTTAAGTTAGTTATAATTATTCTTGATATGCTAATGGCTATGCTATAATGGTAATTTTATAATCTGGGAACCTAATTGTTCATTTAGACACAAAATTGCATAAAAAGAAAGATAATGAAGAATAAAAATTATTAGAATAAAATATTACGTAAAAAATTCGGTTGTTACATTCTACAACCCTTAAACTGAATTCAACCATCGAAATTCGTAACTTGGAAACAAATAGTTGAGGGAACTCTCCATCATCAAATCTTCACGTTCTCATGTTGATTTTTAAATGTTTGGGTCTTCCATAAAAAATTAACCAAAAGAGTTGTCTTGTATTTTGTAACTTTTTCACTATGATCCATAATCTCATTCGAATTTTCTTCATAATAAAGTTCATGTTCTATCGTTATGACTTCCACGCATAGTATATGAGATGGATATTGTATGTAATTTCTTAGGAGATATGCATATAACAGATCATGAATTTGAGAGAGATTTGGTGGAAGTTAAAATCAGTAATCTAATATCCCAACTTGATTAAAAATTTTAAAAGGAATGATATACCTAGGGATCAACTTCCCCTTCATTACAAATCTCATTACTCTCTTACAATAAGATATTCATACAATCAACTTATCACCAAATTCAAACAATAGGTATTTTATTCGGTTTTTAGAGTAACGTTTTTCACTCAGATCTACTATTATGTGTTTTTGAATAGATATAGTATTTTCAATAATTATATCCACAAGATCAAGTCCTACTAGATATCATTCACCAACCTTATCCCAGCTAGATGGAGTTTTGCACTTTTTTGTACAGAGGACTTCATAAAGATCCATCTGAATACTTGAGTGAAAGCTATTATTTTAAGAAAATTTCTCCAATGGTAGTTGTTTACCCCAAACACCTTTGAAATCTGTAGAAAAATATCTCAAAATGTCTTACAATGTTTAAATTATCCTCTTATACTAACCATCTATCTAGAACTGACATCTTCCACACTTGGAGGGAGGGTAATATGGTTGCAGATCATCTCGCCTCTCTGGAATCACAAGGTCTTAGCATCATTCTCCCAACAGATAGTCGTTCCTACTCTAATGAAGGGAAGAATCTCAATATAGGGGACTGCTTTGGGCATTATCACATTAGGCCTTTATAGCCTCCTTTTTTTTGCTTTCTTATTTGGTGTACTGGCTGTTTTTTCTCTTTCATAATAAATGTATGATGACTGTATGACCCTGATATTTTATGAGAAATACATATTTTTTATTTCTTATGTTATATGAAACATAAAATAAATCTTTCACGGCACACAACACTAGCTTGGCTTGTGTTACATGTAATCACGACCTTCCTCGATAGCGTGTGTAGTACGCAATACCGAGTTCCACTAAACAATGATATATTATTATAATATTATAAATAAGCTGTTATGAATAGTGTTTACTGAATTTTAAATTTTATAACATTATTATTCATCTTACATATTTTCTAGAACATGTTATGAGAACAAAATAAATTTTTCGAATAAAATAAGTATTTTTTAAAAAATGCAGTTTTGTCACCTTTTGATGGTGCACCCACATTATATCTAGTTTATTACATTTTTATAATTTCAATTTGAAAAAATAAAATTCTTCTTTAGAATTAGGATATAAAAATTTACATTGGATAAATTTTTCATATTATTCTGATAACTATCATATTTTAATGAATAGTAAAAACAAGGAATATTTTAATTAGAAACAACTTTTTCCATCACAATAATTTATACGGTTAAAGTATAATATTAAATGGTTTTAAAGTATAAATATAATATATTTTAACCATTTAATATAACGTATTTTATTACCATTAATTTTACATTGAATTCATAGGTGAAAACATTTCAATAATTGGCAATGTTTTAACTTTTAAAAACTCGTTTTCATAACAACCAGATTAATTTTAAGTTAGTTACTGAAATTTCTGTGTTTTGAATTTTGAAAAAATGGATTCCATATTTGGATTCCGTGGGTCCAAAGTATGTTAATAGGTTACTATTATTTATTTTGATATTATGAATTGTAACTACGGTAATTTTTATTTACAACAGTTAAAGGTAAGTCGAGTAATTAAGGGTAAATATAAGATTATAAAATTAACCTAAAACTTTCCAAAATCCTATTTGATGAATAAAAGTAGACCCATATCACCTAAGTGTATGAATAGATTGATTTTATGGACTTTTGACTAGGAAATAATATAATTATTATTAAAACCAAAGAAAGTGACAACATGTAACTCTCTTAAATCTTATAAGTATAATAATTTTAATTTAGTGATAAACTTATTATCTTATGCGATTAAAACCCTATCTAATCTAATATTCAGATTTGAGTAATTTTTGGAGGTTTTTAAGTGGGACTGAAAATTACTATAAATTAATATTTCTTATAATTCCAAAGCTGCCCCACTCCTCCCTTATAAAAGGGCATCTCCTCCCTCTCCTCCTCAAAAAACATTGAGCCTTCAAGCTAGTCCCACCCCTACAAATTTCTATTCACCACTTCCCTAAAAACATCCTAGAGGTCCTGGTCCTCTTCGAAGACCAATCATAGTTCCATAAGAGGAGATTTCAAAGAGGCGTGTCGAAGAAAAGGTAATATCAGTTACCAATTCATTCAAATTTATTTCTTCTTCTACTTCGTCTTCTTTAGTTGTTTAATTATGAAGTAATAACATACGTATCACTCATATACTGATATTTTATTATAAATATGAAACAACCCTATTTCATCTTCTATCCATCCTACATAATATGAAATCACCGCGCGTGCGTATGTACGGAATACCATCTCCACGCCGTGGTGTAATCTGTTTTGCACCACCACCATAATTGGATGGGTATAATGGTGTAAATAATAACTATATATGATTATTTTAAAGTAATATTGATTCTTATATAATATACATACACTTAAATACAATTTCAGGATCATTGGAATGATATAATCGCTCGTGCGTACGTACGGCCTACCGTCTCCACGATGTGATGCGACTCATTCTACATGATCATCATGAAATAATAATTATATAAATGAATTGAAGGAGTAAATATGATATATATTACACTAATACCATTCTGTAAATTATGTATCTATAACCTAAAATGATGACTAAGAATTTCTTCGACAAAAGACACATAAGAACATAAAGCAATAAACACCCGAATAACAAGTAGTAATGAATTATTACTAATA
Source organism: Viscum album (assembly GCA_963277665.1). Taxonomy (NCBI): domain Eukaryota; kingdom Viridiplantae; phylum Streptophyta; class Magnoliopsida; order Santalales; family Viscaceae; genus Viscum; species Viscum album. Next base: position 51,463,397 of record OY728140.1, on the reverse strand, counting down.
AGAAGCTAAGAATATGACCATATATGATATCATAACAATGAGTATGATTATGGAATAAGTCAATGACATTATTTAAATCATTATATAGGAGGTTTTTACATGTACAAAGCATATCGGACCCATGGTAAAGGAAAAATCTCACAATCTCATTTTTATCTGAGATTTGTTATACATCAGAATTTACTGGGGCATATTTATCATCCACATCCATGTTTCCACAATATGTAATATTTTTTCTATCCCCCTACAATTTTTTAAATCCAATATAACCCATTGGTATGTTTTTAGTAAAAGATATGAAAGGAATCTTTTGTTGTTTTTAGTTCGAGGTACTTTTTTGACATATCCGGCCAAAGTACGAGAAAAATGTTTTTTAACTTATATGGCATGAATGGATTTTTATGATTTCATAGAAAACTATTTCCCAGAATATTATTTTACAATTTTTCAAGATTATTTTTAATCAACCTCTTTTATATTAAAATTTTAAGACATGTTATGAAAGGAAAAAAAAAATTGAAGTAGAAAGGATATTTTCCTCAAGAATGGAGTTCAAGCGTTTTATCAAAATTATTTTCCATATATGATAATATAGGGTTCTGTTTATCTACCTATTTTTACATTGATTTGATTATTTTATGAGGGAATTAATTTTATGATTTTTTTATATCTTATATGATTTATGTTATGATTACTTGATGTTTAAGAATCCCATTTTTTATTACATGGGTTATGCTATGATGTATAATTTATGATCTTGTGGAACACATAAGAATGGTATCATTATGATATGGGTGGGACGTATATCTCCCTCCAATGTATTGGGTAATGATATATATCTCATGATATAGACGTGGATGGAACGGAAGGTTAATCTGGTTCAGTGAAACAAGACTGAAACGAGGAGTGAACTCAGTTCAGAAATGGACATTGTCCTCTAAGATAGTATGGGCAATTAGTCTTGACTACTAAAAAATGATTCTCTATGATTATTTGTTTATGAAAAAATGTTTTATGTTTTATGTTTTATGTTATGATTATTGGGATTACATTTCACTACTATGCTTTCTCCCATGATTTGAAATTATGATCTCTTTTGCAGGTTATGATTTCAAAAATGTTATGTTATTATGAATATGATGTGATTGATATTTATATTATATAAACATACTGAGCATTTGAGCTCACCCTTTTGTATGTTTTATTTTTCCCCAGGCCAGGAAGATGGGTATTAAGTAAAATATGACAAAAGGGACTCCAGATATGATAAAATAAAAGGGAGACAATGTAGATTATTTATGAACTAGTTGTTTATGTTTCCTAGTTTCTAAAGACACTATACCTATATAGTCATTTCATGGTTTTGTTATATGTTGTAATAAGTGTACTTTAATTTTGAAGTATTAAAAATGAATGTAATGTATGGGTTGTTATAGTTGGTATTAGAGGAAATGTTTAGTCAACCTTTGGAAACTAGGATGTGAAAGCCTTAGTAAGAACCCTAAGGATAAGTCTAAGAATAGAACACAATATTAGTGTTTTAGAAATGGACAGAATAACCTATGATAAGACCTTAAGTGTGAAATTTTTTTGTTGATTGTGTGGTTTTCCTATTATAATTAGTGTTGACCACAATATTCATCTTTTTGTTAGTCAATGGATGGAACCCAAATGAACTGTGTTACTACGGAATGCGATGGGAAATGCAATGATTTTCCCCCTGAGAAACCAAATGTTATGGGAGATGGAATGAAAAATCTTGTAGCCATGCTCACACAACTTTCTAAAGATATGAATCATGTAGGACATCCAAACGAGCAAAAGAAGGAGCAATATTCTGTTAAATCCTTCATGAGGCAGTGTCCACCCTCATTCAGTGGGTCTACTGATCCATTAGTTGTTGAACAATGGATCAGTACTACTGAAAATATATTTTCAGTTCTTCAATGTTCTGAACATGATAAAGTCAACTTAGTAGTATATCGTTTGGAAGGTGAAGCTGATCAATGGTGGAATCATATCAAGAATACGAGGCCAAGATATGAAATTGTGTCCATGGAATGGGATGAGTTCAAGAACTTATTTTTCAATAAGTACTTCCCTAATATTATTCGAACAATGATGGAGAAGGAGTTTCTTAAACTGAAGCAAAAGTATGATATATCTGTTGGTACCTACGAAGCAAATCTTATAATACATTTAAGGTAATCTTCTGGGATTATTATCCAACCTAATATTAATATTGATCTATTCATTGGTTGCTTAAAATCATATCTTTGTAGGTCATTGGCCATAAAGGGACATCAATAGCTACGAGGAAATCGTTCGATGTGCTCTGAAGGTTGAGATGGAGATTGATGTAACCCATCAGTCATGCGTTTGATAAGAAGAGGAAAATGGAATTCAAAGGGAAATATAAAGACCACACTGAAAAGAAGATGAGTTTTCCCTTATGCTCAAAGTGTGGAATGAAACATGGAGGGAATTGTCTTAAAGGGACAAGTAAATGATTCAAATGTGGAAAGGAAGGTCATTGGGAATTTGAATGCCACAATGATGGGATGAAGATGTCTAGTGATGCGAACAAAGAAAATTCTACACCGAGTGCACTTCCTACACTTCAATGTTACAAGTGCAAGGAAATGGGGAATTATGCTAATCAATGCCCTAATTCATGGGTTGATGATGATGATCGACGTCAACAAACTCTTAAGGCTAAACAAAAAGGAAATTCACATGCAATTTCTATCAGTGATGTGGAGTACAATAACGGAGTTTTGAATGGTACACTTACCATCCAATCTAAAGTAGCAAATATTTTATTTGATTTTGGATCCACCCACTCTTTTATTTCTGAATAATTTTCTAAGGGTATCGTCATATTACCTCAGAAATTAAATGTTGAGTTAGCTGTGACAACCCCTAATGGCACAACAGTCGCATCAAAAGTTTGTAATTCTTCTCCGATTGAAGTTTCTGGGAAAGTGCTTCCTGTAAATATTGTGATCCTTCCTATAGTGGAATTTGATGTGATTCTTGGCATGTATTGGATTTCATTATATGGAGCTCATTTTCATTGCCAAAGAAGAGAAGTCACATTTCATATTCTAGATCAATCTATGATCGTCTATCGATGCGAGGATGAACATAACATTCCCGTGGAAATTTCTTCCATCTCATGGGTCTTTATTCCAATAAATGAAGGTTATTTATCTCCAATGGTTGGCAAGAAACTCACGATTAATAATATTCCCATTGTATGGGAGTTTGATGATGTCATTCGAGAAGAATTTCTAGGTCTTCAACCAAATCTTGAAGTTGAGTTTCTAATAGAACTCATACAGAGTTCTTTTCCTAATTCAAAGACACCTTATAGAATTGCCCCAATTGAGTTGCAGGAATTGAAGAAGCAACACCAAGAGAATCTTGATATGGGATTCATACGCCCTAGTGCATCACCTTGGGCAGCACCTGTTCTATTTGTCAAGATGAAATATTGATCAATGAGACTCTACATTGATTATCGGGAACTTAAAAATATCACTATCAAGAATAAATATCCTCTCCCACACATTGATGACTTATTTGACCAACTACACGGAGCTCAATACTTTTCCAATATTGATCTTCATTCAGGTTATCATCAATTAAGGGTCAAAAGGAAGGATATACCAATGACAGATTTCCGTATATGGTATGGACACTATTAATTTATAGTGATTCCATTTGGTCTTACTAATGCCCCTACTATCTTCATGGATCTAATTAAAAGAGTCATTAGAGACTATCTTGATCAGTTTGTGGTAGTATTTATAGACGATTGTTGTCTATTCAAAAATAAAGGAAGAACATGAAGATCACTTCAGAATTGTATTGAATACCCTCAGGAAGGAGATGCTTTATGCCAAATTTACCAAGTGTAAATTTTGGCTTCAAAAATATTCATTTTTGGGTCACATAATCCCAAAAGAGGGGATATTTGTGGATCCAGCAAAAACAGTGGTTATTAAAAGATGGTCGAGACCACCAACTATAACTGAGATCTGATGTTTTCTTGTTCTGGGTAGATATTATCGATGTTTTGTGAATGATTTTTCATGATTATCTTATCCACTCACTAGGTTGACTCGAAAAGGAGTTATGTTCGTTTGGACGAAGGAGTGAGAAGAGAATTTCAAAGAGTTAAAAATAAGGTTATCCAGTTCACCTGTGCTCACACTACCTTGTAGTGGAGAAAGGTTTGTGATTTACAGTGATACATACAAGAAGGGATTGGGGTGTGTTCTCATGAAAAATGATGTGGTGATAGATTATTCCTTACGACAATTGAAAATCCATGGGGAAAATTATCCAACTCATGATTTTGAGTTAGCTGCGGTAACCTTTCAATTAAAGATTTGGAGGCATTATCATTATCGAGAAAGGTGTGATATTTATACTGATCATAAAATTTTAATGTATATTTTCACACAAAAGGAGATGAATATGTTCCAATAAAAATGGTTGGAGCTGATTAAGGATAACGACTACGCAATTCATTACCACCCTGGGAAAGCAAACAAGGTGGAAGATGCATTAAGTAAAGAAGACCATCCTAGATTATCCATGACGAGGATCACAAAAGATCCAATATTTATGGATTTACAAAGGATGGATCTTTGAATTATAATGGAAGGGGAAAAATCTAATCTTTCTCAAATGAATGTTCAACCATCTATACATGCGAAGATTAAAGAGGCACAAATAGATGATGTAGAGTTACAAAAGAAGGTGAGAAATGTTCCTGAATTTAACCTTGATTGTTATGGGATAATAAGGTTCAAGAATCGGGTTTGTGTTCCTCCCATCCTAGAATTAAATAAGGAGCTGCTAGATGAGGTTTATAGTTCTTCTTTCTCTATTCATCCTGGAAGAACGAAGATGTATAGGCACCTGATAGATTACTTCTGGTGGGATGGCCTCAAAAGAGATGTTGCTGAATATGTCTCTCAATGCTTGGTTTGTTAGCAAGTAAAAGGTGAGAGACAGATGTCTAAGGAGATGTTACAACCATTACCCATGCCCGGATGGAAATGGGAAATCATCACTATGGACATTGACATCGGAATTCCTAAAACATCCAAAGGAAATAATACTATCTGGGTTATAGTTGATCGTCTTATGAAGTCGACACACTTCATTTCTATTATGGAGGATTTCTATCTAGATCAGCTTGACAGGATCTATGTACAGGAAGTGGTAAGATTGCATGGAGTACCACTTTCCATTATATCAAATCGGGATCTGAGGTTTACCTCAATGTTCTTGAAAAGTCTTCAGCATACTCTAGATACAGAGTTGAGTTTCAGAAGGGCTTATTGTCCTCAGACAGATGGTCAGACTAAGAGAACAATTCAAACTCTAGAAGACATGTTGAGAGCTTTCTCTATGGATTTTAAAGGTGGTTGGGATCAACACCTACCTTTGGTGGAATTTTCATATAATAATAGCTTTCAATCCAGCATTCAGATGGCTCCTTATGAAGCTCTCTATCGAAAGAAATGACTAAATCCAACATTCTGGGATAAAGATGGGAAAAGAAAGCCATTAGTACCTGATCTTGTTGATGAGATGGAAGAAAAGGTCTGATTTATTCAACAACACATAAGAGTAGATCAGAGTCGATAAAAAAGGTATTCCGATAACCGACGAAAAGACCTAGAGTTTGAAGTGGGTGATAAAGTGTTCTTACGAATAACTCTTTGGAAGAGACTAATGAGATTTGGAAAGAAGGGAAAGTTGAGACCTAGGTATACCGGTCCTTTCGATATACTGGATCATGTTGGGAAGGTAGCTTACCGATTGGAGCTTCCACCGAATCTATCTCAAGTTCACGATGTGTTCCATATATCTTTCTTGAGAAGGTATATACCTGATCCTTCACATGTACTCTGCTGAGAAGTTGTACCACTGGAGCAAGATCTTTCTTATGAAGAACAACCGATAGAGATTATGGATCATAGCGAAAAAGTTATACTGAACAAGACCACTTGCTTGGTGATAGTTTTATAGAGGAACCACCAATTATAAGAAGCAACATGTGATCTTGAGGATATGATGAGGGAGAGGTATCCTCATCTGTTTGTTACGAAGTGTGGAATTTCGAGGCAGAAATTAATTTTAAGGGGGATAGAATGTAACACCCTGATATTTTATTAGAAGTTTATTTTTTTATGTCTTATTTTATATCCAACATCAATGAAATCATTCACGGCACACAACACTATCTTGTCTTATGATACATGTAATCGCAACCTTCCTCGATAGCGTGTGTAGTACGCAATACCGAGTTCCACTAAACAACAATATATTATTATAATATTATTAACTAGCCGTTATGAATAGTATTAACATTATTTTAATTTTTATAAAATTATTATTAATCTTAAATATTTTCTAGAACATGTAATGAGAACAAAATAAATTTTTCGTTTTAAATAAGTATATTTAAAAAAATACAGTTTTGCAGCCTTTTAATGGCGCAACCACATTATATCTAGTTTTTGACATGTTAATAAGTTCAATTTGACAAAATAAAATTCTTCTTTGGAATCAGGATATAATAATTTACTTTGGATAAATTTGTCATATTAATCTGATAACTTTCATATTTTAATGAATAGTAAAAACACGCTATATTTTAATTAAAAACAAATTTTTTCATCACAATAATCTATATGGTTAAATTATAATATTAAATGATTTTAAAGTATAAATAAAATATATTTTTACCATTTAATATAATTTAAGTCATTAGCATTAATTTTAAATTGAATTCATAGATAAAAACATTTCATTCCTTGGCAATGTTTTAACTTTTAAAAACCCGTTTGCATAACAACTAGATTAATTTTAAATTAAATACTGAAACTTCTGTGTTTTGTATTTTGAAAAAAAGGATTCCATTTTTGGATTCAGTGGGTCCAAATTATGTCAATAGGTTACTTTTATTTTTTTTGATGTTATGAATAGTAACTACGATAATTTTTATTTAATGCAGTTAAAGGTAAATCAGGTAAGTATGGGTAAATATAAGATTCTTAAATTACCCTAACACATGTCAAAATCCTATTTGATGAATAAATGTCGACCCATACCACCTAAGGGTCGGACTAGATTCATTTCATGGACTTTGGACCATTAAATAATATAATTATTATTAAAACCAAAGAAAGTGACAACGTGTCACTCTCTTAAATCTTATAAGTATAAGAATTTTACTTTAGGGATAAACTTAATGAAACTTCAAAAATGAATAGTATCCATAAATATAATAAAATTATCTACATCATATGAATTTGTTAATAATTTTTAGGGATTAAATAATTATCATTAATTATGATACACTAGTGATGTTGAAATTATTTTATTGATTGAAATATCAAATAAATGATTTTAAAAGTATTATATTAAATATTATATAAAATATATAATGTTATCCACTAATTTTATAGATAAAAATGACAAGTAATTAATCTATGAAATATTTTAGTAAGAACATATATTCTGTATATATTTTATTTAAACATAAATAAATTAATAGTGTCAAAATTGATACTATTGTTAATTTATAGAAATTACATATTATAAAATTGTCTAAAACCCACAAATATATTTAAAAATTGTAAATTAAAATTTATATGGTCTAAAATGTAATAAAGTATAAAATTATGGAAAATTCACAACATATAAGTAATTATTTATAATTATTTAAAATTTAGAATATTATTACCCCTAATAAAATTAAATAGATTATACAAGGATAAATCATGTTTATAATTTTTAAAATAAATTCCCAACATGTCTAAATTTTATTGGCTGATGAGATTGCAGCCCTATCTCATGTAAGATTTGGATTTGAGTCATTTTTGGTGGTTTTTAAGTGGGGAATTAATTTTTTATAAATTAATATTTCTTATAATTCCAAAGGTGCCCCTCTCCTCCATTATAAAAAGGAATCTCCTCCCTCTCCTCTTCACACCACTTTGAGCCTTAAAGCTCGGCAAACCCCTACAAATTTATCTTCTCCACTTCCCTAGAAACATCCTAGAGGTCCTGTTCTTCTTCACCGCGCGTGCATACATACGGAATATCGTCTCCACGCCGTGGTGTAATCTGTTTTCCACCACCACCGTACTTGGTTGGGTATAATAGTGTAAATAATAACTATTTATAATTGTTTTAATTTAATATTTATTCTTAAATAATATACATACACTTCAATACAATTCCACGTTCATGGGATTGATATCATCACTCATGCGTACGTACAACCTACCGTCTCCACGATGTGATGTGATTCATTCCACATGATCTACATTAAATAATGATTATATAAATGAATTGAATTAGTAAATATGATATATATTTAACTAATACCATTATGTAAATGAGGTATCTATAGCCAAAAAATAAGAATAATAATTTATTCGACAAAACACACAGAAAAACATAAAGCAATAAACACCCGAATAACAAGTAGCAAAGAAATATTACTAATACAAATCTATGAATATGACCATATATGATATAATAACAATTATTATGATTCTATAATAAGTCAATGACATTATTTAAATCATTATACATGAGTTTCAGACACGTTCAAAGCATATCAGACCTAAGGTAGTGTAAAATCTCGCAATCTCATTTTTATTTGAGATTGTTTATACTTCAGAATTTACTATGGCATATTTATCATTCAAGTCCATGTTTCCTCAATATGTAATATTATTTCTATCCTCATACAATAGTTTAAATCCAATTTTACCCATTGGTATGTTTTTAGTAAAAGATATGAAAGGAATCTTTTGTCATTTTTAGTACGAGGTACTTTTTTGACTTATCCGACCAAAGTATGAGAAGAATGTCTTTTTTAACTTATACAGCAAGAATGGATTTTTATGATTTCATAGACAATTATTTCCATGAAGATTATTTTACATGTTTTCAGGCTTATTTTTAATCAACTTATTTTATATTAATATTGTAAGACATGTTAAGAAAGGAAAAAAAATTAAAGTAGAAGGGATATTTTCCTCATGAATAGAGTTCAAGCTTTTTATCAAAATTATATTCCATATAAGAAAATATAGGGTTCTTTTTCTCTCCCTATTTTTACATTTATTTGATTATGTTATGATGGAATTAATTTTATGATTTCATTTTTATCTTATATGATTTGTGTCATGATGACAAGTTGTTTAAGTATCCCATTTTTATTACATGGGTTATGCTATGATGTATGATTTATGATCTTGTGTCACACATAAGAATGGTATAATTATGAAATGGGTGGAACCTATATCTCTCTCCAATTCATTAGGTAAATATTTATATCTCATGATATAAACATGGCTAGAAAGGCAGGTTAATCTAGTTCGGTGAAACCAGACTGAAACGAGGAGTGAACTTGGTTCAAAAATGGACTTTGTCCGCTAAGATAGTCTTGGAAATGAGTCTTGACTACTAAGAAATTATTCTCTGTGATTATGTGTGTATGCCACAATGTTTCGTGTTTTATGTTATCATTATTGGGATTATATTTAACTACTATGATTTGTCCCATGTTATGAAATTATGATCTCCTTTGTTGGTTAAGATTTCCAAAATGTTATGTTTTTATGAATATGATGTGATTGATATTTCTTTTATTTACCCTTACTGAGAATTTGAGATCACCATTTTGTATGTTTTCTTTTTCCCCAGGTCTGGAAGAAGAGTATTAAGTAAGATATTCTAAAAGGGACTCTAGATATGATAAAATAAAAGGGAGACAGTGTAGATGATTTATGAACCATTTGTTTATGTTTCCCAGTTTCTAAAGACACTATACCTATACGGTCCTTTCATGGTTTTGATATATTTTGTAATATGTGTAATTCAATTTGAAGTATTAACAATGTATGTAAAGTATGGGTTGTTATAATGATAGATCATCTTGAAGACTTTACATGAACTTCAATGTAAAACTCGGATCCCAATAAGATATAAGGGAAAGTGGTACTCCAAGCAATCATACCAATTTCGTTACATATATACTAGAAAATTGTTCAAGAGATAAATCCATTATAACATCAATGATGTGTACCAACATTGTCATGTTATATACTATAACCCTGATAGAATTATTTCCATTGTATGTTTTGGGATGTCTGATGACAATGTACATAGTGATGTTTTTCCATTTTATTATAATATGTTTAATGGTTGTAACATCCCCTTAGACTTCTGTATCTCAACCATAACTTGTTGAAATACCAAGCGTCGAGATATATATTAAGAAACATATCTTTTCATTCCATCCTACCATATGCACTCTTTGAGGAACATATACATAATTGTTTTTTTGTGGTGACTAGATAATGAAGAACTATGAGCCTCATCCAATATCTCATTCTTTCATTATAGTATAGGAGAAATAAAAATCTTGTTCCTAAACATTACTATTTCATCACAACAAAGGTTGAATTCAGGAACATTTCTAACGTTATTTTATAAATCTACATGTTACTTATATTCCTCATTAGTCTTCAATTGTATAAATGTTTGAACATTTATCTGAGAAAGATATGATTTCTCCCATTTTATTATATTTTCCTGATCAATCCTCTATAAATCAATAAATATTAGATCTTCTGTGATCCCCCTCGTTGATAATAAAGAAAGTTCATTTCTACTCGAAGAATCTTCCACCATGTTCTCTTTCATAGGGTGGTAATGTATTGAGCAGTTGTAATATTTAATTTACTCCAAACATATTATTTGGAACACATTCAACTCCTTTTGTGTGAAAATGTACTTTATATTTCATATAATCATTATAAATATCAACCCTTTCACCATAAATATAATGCCTCTATATCTTTAATGCAAACATTATAATAGCTAACTCCAAATCATGAGTTGGGTAAATTTTCTCATGCATTTTAAATTAATATAAGGCATAAGATATCCCCATATCATTTTTCAGCAGAACATATCCCAGAACCATCATGGATACTTCAATATAGATCATAACACTTTCTCAACTAAAAGGTAGTGTGAGCATAGGTTCACTGGATAACCTTCTTTTTAGCGCTTTGAAATTATACTCATATTCCACTATCCAAATGAACTTAACTCCTTTCTGGGTTATCATGGTGAGTGGATAAGAAAATGAAGAAATGTTTTTCATAAAATGTCAATAATATCAATCCAAACAAAGAAAACATCGCATATCAGTTACCATTGATGTTCTTGACCATCTTTAAATAACAAATATTTTTACATGATCCAAAAATATCTCCACTCTTGAGATTGTGTGACCAAAAAATAAAACGTTCTAATTAAAAAATTCATAGTTGGAAAATTTGGAATAAATCTTCTCCTTTAATCGGGTCTTCAGTACAATTCTCAAATAATCTTCATGTTCTTACTTTTTCTTTGAATAGACAAGAATATCGTCTTTGATGACTTCCACAAACTGATCATGATAATCTCTAAAGACTCTATTCATTATTTCCATGAAGATAAAAGGGAAATGTTTAAGACCAAAAGGCAACTCTATGAATTAAAAGTGTTTATACCTTTTATGGAATGTATCCTTTGGTATGTATACCTTTTTGACCCTTAATTGAGAAATCTTGAATGATGTTCAATCTGGGTAATGTATTGAGTTCCACGAATCGGATCAAATAATTCATCAATGTCGGTATGATGATATTTGTCCTGGATAGTGATCTTATTATGTTCTTGATAATTAATGCAGAGTCTCATTGATCCATCTTTCATCTTAACAAAAAAAAAGGTGATACTCATGGGGATGCACTACGGAATATGAATACCCCATCATGATTCTCTTTGATTTTCTTCTTTAATTACTACAACTCAAATTGGACCATTCTCTAAGCTGTCATTGAAATTGGCATAGCACCTACTATGAGTTCTATTGAAATTCAACATCATGAATTTGGTGGAGACCTGAACATTCCTCAAAAGATACATCATCAAAGTCCAATATAATGGGTGAATTCTTAATTTTGAGTTCCCGCCCAACCATTTGAGATAAATAAACTTCATTTATAGGAATCAAGACCCATAAGATGGAATAAATTCATATTGTAATGTTATATTCATATTTTCATCAATATATGATCATAGAATGATCTAAAATATGAAATGTTACTTCCATTCATTATAAATTGATATGAGCTCTATATAGATAAATCCAATACATGTTACGAATCAAATTAAATTCCACTATATGATGTATTACATGATTTTTAGGAAGCTTTCCCCAACAAAAATCAACTGGAGAACAGTTATAAACTTTTTATGTGGCCATTATTCCATTAGTAGTTGTCATAACTAACTCAACATATACTTTTTTGAGGAAATATGGTGATAACATTGTAAAATTCTTCTGAAATAAAAGACTTTGTGGATCCAAAATCAAATAAAACACTTTCTACTTTATACAGGATGGTAAGTGTACATTTCACCACTTAATTATCATATTCCACATCACTTATAATGATTGCTTGTGAATAACCTTATTCTTTAACCATAGAGTTTGTTGTTTTCGATTTTCATTAAAAATCCATGGATTATCTAATTGTTTTTGAATAAAGGCCAATTTACTTGAACTTTTAGCATTAATGTTTATGAGGTGCATTCTCTATAGTCTTTTCTTTGTTCACATCACGAGACATCATTTTCCCATCTATTCAGCATTCAAGTTCCATGGGACCTTATTTTCCACACTTAACACATTTAATAGTCCCTTTAATACAATTTCCTCTATGTTTCTTTCCACACTTTGGGAATAAGGGATAACTCTTATTTTTTTCCTTGTGGTATTTATAATTTCCTTTTAATTCAATTTTTGTTTCTTTTCAAACCGATATGAATGATGGTTTACTGTAACATCGCATGTAAGTAATGAGTAATAGATATTTTTATCTACGTCTATTAATGAATTAGATAGTGTTTTAGAGGCTTACAATGAAAATAAATCCAATCTTAAGAATAAAATACACTAATACTCATAAAAGATTATTTTACTGCCTTTTGATGGCAAACCATTTTTAAATTTATATTTTGACAATTTTATAATATATGTTTGTCAAAATAAACTTATTATTTATGATTGGGGCATCAAAATTTACATTGGATAAATTTTTGGTATTTTTCTGACAATGTTCATTTTTTTAATGAATAGTGAAAAATACTGCATTTTACATCAAAACTGCTTTTTCATTTAATTTAATTATATGGTTAGATTATATTTTTAATTGGTCATAAAGTGTAATATGAATATATATTTACCATTTAATCCAATGGTGGTAATTAGGATTAATATCACTTTGAAATTGGTCATAAACTAATGCCAAACTTTTCATAGATATTGTTTCAAAAAATCCCACTATTTTTTGACAATGGGAATTATTTTTAAATAAATTATTTCAATTTATGTGTTTGGAATTTGGTAAAATGGATTACATATTTGTAATCATAAGGTCCAAATTATTTAATTAAGACTCTTTTGTTTTTGGACAGTATGAATAGTAACGACGATAATTATCTTTAATTATCTTGATTAATGAGTAATCGGGTAGTTTAGGATAATAAAATAATTTCAAAATAATAAACAATGACACCAAAATGTCTCCTAAGGCTACTGGATATATCATGGCCGACCATGGGATGCCTTGTTCCAATCTTGGGGGCCCCATGAAATCACTTTTGTGAGAAAGTGACTTTTTATCTTTTCTTTTTTAATGAATGTTAAATGTAACAAAGAATGTATCACCTAAGTAAAATATTTTGCATTTTGTCTACATAAATGATCTTTTATACTATAAATAGTCATTGTAAAGCTAAAAATATTTTATACATCATAGTATTTAATTTATCATCTTTAGACATTAAATAAATTAAATTGTTTATGACATCATAATGATGCATCGATGACCTCATTATTTGACGATTTAAATAAAATGGAAAGATAATGTAAAATGTAAGACCTACACAAGACCAAAACATATTGGGTAGGTATATTTAGAACCCTTATCACCTTATACTCGATTTATATCAATGTGGGCCCTTTAAAATCTGAAACCCATTTGAAAATAAAGTAACATTTCTTTACTTTCCAAGAGTGCCCCTCCTCTCCTCTTATAAAAAGCCCCCACCTCTACCTCCTTACCCACACTTCCAAATCCTTTGGCTCGGCCAACCCCTGCACATTTTGTCTCTCCACTTCCCTCTATTACTCCTTGAAGCCTCACTTTGGGCATAAGTCTTCTCAAGGAAGCCTTTGAGCTCAAACCACAGGGAGTTACCCGATTTTAAGGTAATGTCATCATTTGAGTCCTTTTGTTTTATTTTTCTTCTCCATCCCCATAATTTTTTTTATTAATTTCTTTTGTAAAAAATCCAGTATCTTCAATATACAAGGATGTTGTTATAATAAGGATTCTAGCTACACATACACACACCTACATCTAATGGTTAAAGGACATACTGTTTCAGTGGATGGTGAATTTCTACCTCCCGAAACGATGATTGTTCAACATTATTTTAACACCTTCAAAGGTGGCCATTAAGATGAAAAGATATTTATACATGATATATAATATGTTTATTTTTTCCTTAAGATTCTGTATTTTTCTTTTTGGTCATACCTTTATGGTTTTCATTATGGGTAAACGCGAAATCTTCTTTTAAGGAAGTGCGGACTACCGCCCCCTTAAAGTGATTTGATACGTTAAATACCATACGTGGGATGTATAAAGGTTGGAACTATGATATTATATATGATATTACAGTGGAATTTTAATATACCTTTATATTATTATGATTCCTTTCTATAAAATATGAAATAGAAATGAAAGTAGTGTTCATGCATACGAATGGCTTACCGTCTCCATGAACGGTGCATTTCATTTCTTACCTCTAAATGATTATGTAATATTATAAATGCATGAATGTACTAGATATATATTAAATATATGATATCTAAATCATTAATAACATTCTAGATATAATGGATACATGAACAAATTGTAATTATAAAGGGATTATTTTTGACTCAAGTACCAATGATTGTTAAAATGACCGTTATTAACTTAAATAATTACATAGTGTTCATGAAATGGAAATAAGTGATATAAAAGGAATAATGAACATAAAAAAAGGTTCTTAAGCAAGTAGAAATTAACTCACGTTTATTATTCAAGACATTAAAGAACGATCGAGTGAAGTCAGACCTGAGGTATGGGACTTCGTCTCAATCTCCTTTCATTGAGACATATTTTTTTGTATACACAACCTTCTTTTATACGGCGTATAAACCCCTTTGACTTTTCCATTTATTCAAATGGAATATATTTTTACGAAGCGTTTAATAAATTAAAAAAGGGAATGTTTTTTGTCATACGTATGCGGCGACAACGACTTCTCCGCCACCGTGACCATTATTTGAGATTCGGCTTCCTCTACAAGACATACCTTTTTAAAAAAAAAGAAAAATAAATACCATGTTTTACTTTACATTTATTTTGGTATTGAAAATGGTTTTCATAATGTTTTATTATCAATTTGATGTATTGGTATCTTGTGATTGAAAGGTGGAAATGTTATGTTTCCTTTATGCATGTTTTATGTGATACAATTATGTTGAGGTTCTTGGGCATTATTATGAAGATGGGTGGTTCCGTGACAAAATAAGGGCGGGTGAGCCCGATATAGCTCTCTAATGCATTGGGTAACGCAAAGGAGTGAAACGATAAGGTTTCTCCGAAAAGATTTAGGGAATATATTGTGATGGGTATTCCAAACGTAACCAAGAGGGTTACTCCCTACATAAGAATGTTATGAATGCCTCAAGTTACGTTTATGTCTTATGATATCTATGTTTTATTCATGATTTGATGAGGTATGTTAAAGTGCTTATGTTTTATGGGTAAAGTATGATTTCATTCTTATGTATATATGTACCCATGTTTCCTTTCCATATATTTTTATATCCCTTACTGAGCTTTTTATGCTTATCCCAAGTTTTTTTGAAATGTTTTTCACAGGTAAAGGGAAAGGTACATGATATGATGATTGTGTCAAGGAAGTGTCAAGAAAGAATCCATTATTTATTTTATATATGTTTCCATTGATGGGAAAGAATAATACTATCATTATGTAACAACTTTGTTTATATATGGAATTTAATGCATGTTTTATGATCTAATTCTCTAAAACACTAAACCCGAAAAGGTCCTCAATGTGTAATCTTGTAATAACTCAAGATTAAGTAAGGTTTAAGGCTGGGGCCTTATAGTTGGTATCAGAGGTCGGTTTAGATAACTTTAGGGGTTAGAATTATATTAAATGATTATCCCAAAATATTTTTTTTATGGTCAAATTGAAATGTCATAGCATTTGTGGATTACCATGTTGCTTCATCTAAGACATGTTTGTTTAGAATGGTTTTCCATAGAGGAAATAGGGATGCAGTGCTAGGAAGGCATACCGAAGGAAATAACCTTCCAAATCAGCATCCTGAGATAGTTGGAATAGGAACTGAACAGTTTGTTGCAGTAATGGTGCAGTTGACTCAAGTGATAAATGGTGGTGGTATCAATGCACGAGATCAGCCAGATCAACCTCAGAGGAACATGTCAGTGGTGGAACATTTCATGAGGAAACATCCCCCATCATTCAGAGGATCATCTGACCCTGTGTTAGCTGAAGGGTGGATTAAAGCACTGGAGAAAATCTTCGATGTCATGGGGTGTTCAGACAATCAAATGGTTAGTCTTGCTATTTACCGTTTGGAGGGTGAAGTAGATCAGTGGTGGTCGATGGTCAAAAATATCAGGGATGCCGATGAGATTGACGCTCTTGACTGGGATGAATTCAAAGGTATTTTTCTTGAGAAGTATTTTCCTAAGGATATTTGACTTAGGATGGAAAAGTGATTCTTAGAATTGAGGCAAGAGGAAGACTCAGTGGATACCTATGAAGAAAGGTTCACTCGATTGGCAAGGTATGCTGCAAATTTTATCCAAGACCTTGACAGTAAAATCAATCATTTTTAATCGGGATTAAATCCAAAATATCGAAGGGCATTAGCTTCTCGTGAGTTTAAAAGTTATGAAAAGCTTGTTCATTGTGCTGAGAAGGTGGAAATGGAGTTTTCGGATGATCATGTTTTCTACACCAACCAGCAGAAGAAGAGACCAAGGTGGCAGGAGAAAGGGAAGAATTCTTCAAAAAAGTCTGATGGTAAGAAATCTAAGTTTCCAGTTTGTGATAAATGTGGAAAAAGGCATGCTGGGGAATGTCTTCTAAATTCTGGAAAGTTCTACCGATGTGGTAGGATGGGACATAAGGCTCGTGATTGCACTAAAAAATATCAGGGTGATGGTAAGACCAAATTTGATTTACTGTTAGTTAAATATTATAAGTACAATGAGATGGGTCACTATGCAAATGAGTGTCTGACAAAGAGCTTGAGTGATGGGAAGTAGTTAGACTAAAATCAGAAAGGGGTGGTGAAATCCTTTGCAACTACTTCAGCAGATGTTAGGCCAACAAACACTACGGGAAAAATGAGCAACTGCGACGGGTTATTTGTGACGGGAATAAATCCCGTCGCAAATAGTCATGTTAAAAACTTATTTGCGACGGGGGTATTTCCCCGTCGCAAATAAGGAGGCTTTTGCGACGGGATTTCTTTCCCCGTCGCAAATAGTTTTCCCGCGATGCGCGCCAAATCGCGGGAAAACTATTTGCGACGGGATTGCTTTCCCCGTCGCAAATAACCGGCGGCGGTAAAATGTATTTGCGACGGGAATATCCCCCCGTCGCAAATACTATGTCGGCAGGGGTTATTTGCGACGGGTCCCGTCGCAAATAACTATTTACCGGTTGACCGTAATAAATGTTGGCTAAGGTATTTGCGACGGGTACCGTCGCAAATAATAATATTTGCGACGGGAATCCCGTCGCAAATGGTCCCGTCGCAAATAATCTAACCTATAAATACCCCCATCCGTTTTTTTCATTTCATTCTCATTCCTTATCTTCTCCTTCTCTGAAAATTATATTTCTAGAGTTGAGTTTTTCTCCAGTTTAATTTGTTTCTCCGGAGCTGATATTAAAGTTTTCAAGAACGATCAGAACAGATCATTTTTCAAGGTATTTTTAATTTTTTATTTATTTTTAATTTTTTATTAGTTTTAATTATTATTAATTAGTTGTAATTTAATTATGTTTACATTGTTTTATTATTTAATAAATTTAAATTATTAGTATTGTTTGGTAATTAGGAATAATTAGTAATAATTTTTAATAATTAAGAATAAATATTAATAATTAGTTATAAATACCAATAATTAGGAATAAGAACATTATTACATTATTAGTTTATTTTATTATTAATATTAAAATAATATAATTTTTTATATATATACAATTCTTTTTTGATCTGTGTGTTTGTTGTCTTCACATGTATTATTTGTATGTGGAGATAGAAAACGCACAGATCAAAAAAGAATTGTATATAAATTAGAAAATTATATTATTTTAATATTAATAATAAAATATATTAATAATGTTATTATTTGTAATTATTGGTAATTATTTCTAATTATTGATAATTATTCATTTAATTACTAATAATTAGGAACAATTATCAATAATTATCAATAATTAAGAATAATTAGTAATAATTAGTAATAATTACCAATAATTAGTATTAATTACCTATAATTAGTATTAATTCCCAATAATTAGTATTAATTACCAATAATTAGTAATAATTAGGAATAATTAACAATAATTAGTAATAATTAACAATAATTAACAATAATTAGTAATAATTACCTATAATTAGTATTAATTACCAATAATTAGTATTAATTAACAAAAATTAGTAATAATTAGTAATAATTAGGAATAATTAGTATTAATTAGGAATAATTAGTAATAATTACCAATAATTAGTAATAATTACCAATAATTAGTAATAATTACCAATAATTAGTATTAATTACCAATAATTAGTATTAATTACCAATAATTAGTATTAATTATTAATAATTACCAATAATTATCACTATTTAGTAATAATTAACAATAATTGCCAATAATTACCAATAATTAGTAATAATTATCAATAATTATTAATAATTATCACTATTTAGTAATAATTACCAATAATTGCCAATAATTACCAATAATTAGTAATAATTATCAATAATTATTAATAATTACTAATAATTATCAATAATTAATAATAATTAGCAATAATTAGTAATAATTAGTAATAATTAGTAATAATTAGTAATAATTAGCAATAATTAGTAATAATTAGCAATAATTAGTAATAATTAGCAATAATTAGTAATAATTAGTAATAATTAGAAATAATTAGTAATAATTAACAATAATTAGTAATAATTACCAATAATTAGTAATAATTAGAAATAATTAGTAATAATTAACAATAATTAGTAATAATTAACAGTAATTAGTATTAATTACCAATAATTAGTAATAATTACCAATAATTAGTAATAATTAGGAATAATTAGGAATAATTAGAATTAATTAGGAATAATTAGGATTAATTAGGAATAATTAGTATTAATTAGGAATAATTAGTAATAATTACCAATAATTAGTAATAATGATTATTAATTACCAATAATTAGTATTAATTACCAATAATTAGTATTAATTACCAATAATTAGTATTAATTACCAATGTTTAGTAATAATTAACAACAATTGCCAATAATTAACAATAATTAGTAATAATTAACAATAATTAGTAATAATTACCAATAATTATCAATAATTACTAATAATTATCAATATTTAATAATAATTAGCAATAATTAATAATAATTAGCAATAATTAATAATAATTAGCAATAATTAATAATAATTAGCAATAATTACTAATAATTAGCAATAATTACTAATAATTAGCAATAATTAGTAATAATTAGAAACAATTAGAAATAATTAGAAACAATTGGTAATAATTAGAAATAATTGGTAATAATTAGAAATAATTAGTAATAATTAGCAATAATTAGTAATAATTAGCAATAATTAGTAATAATTAGGAATAATTAGGAATAATTAGTATTAATTAGGAATAATTAGTATTAATTAGGAATAATTAGTAATTATTACCAATAATTAGTAGTAATTAGAAATAATTAGTAATAATTAGTAATAATTAGCAATAATTAGCAATAATTAGTAATAATTAGCAATAATTAGTAATAATTAGCAATAATTAGTAATAATTAGCAATAATTAGTAATAATTAGCAATAATTAGTAATAATTAGGAATAATTAGGAATAATTAGTATTAATTAGGAATAATTAGTATTAATTAGGAATAATTAGTAATAATTACCAATAATTAGTAATAATGATTATTAATTACCAATAATTAGTATTAATTACCAATAATTAGTATTAATTACCAATAATTAGTATTAATTACCAATAATTAGTATTAATTATCAATAATTAGTATTAATTATCAATATTTAGTATTAATTACCAATATTTAGTAATAATTACCAATATTTAGTAATAATTAACAATAATTGCCAATAATTAGCAATAATTGCCAATAATTAGCAATAATTAGTAATAATTACCAATAATTATCAATAATTACTAATAATTAGCAATAATTATTAATAATTACCAATAATTAGTAATAATGAGTATTAATTACCAATAATTAGTATTAATTACCAATAATTAGTATTAATTACCAATAATTAGTATTAATTACCAATATTTAGTAATAATTACCAATATTTAGTAATAATTAACAATAATTGCCAATAATTAACAATAATTAGTAATAATTACCAATAATTATCAATAATTATTAATAATTATCAATAATTAATAATAATTAGCAATAATTAGTAATAATTAGCAATAATTACTAATAATTAGCAATAATTAGTAATAATTAGAAATAATTAGTAATAATTAGAAATAATTAGTAATAATTAGTAATAATTAGTAATAATTAGTAATAATTAACAATAATTAGTAATAATTAGGAATAATTAGGAATAATTTGTATTAATTAGGAATAATTAGTAATAATTACCAATAATTAGTAATAATGATTATTAATTACCAATAATTAGTATTAATTACCAATAATTAGTATTAATTACCAATAATTAGTATTAATTACCAATAATCAGTATTAATTACCAATAATCAGTATTAATTACCAATAATCACCAATAATTACCAATAATCACCAATAATTACCAATAATCACCAATAATTACCAATAATCACCAATAATTACCAATAATCACCAATAATTACCAATAATGACCAATAATTACCAATATTTTCGAATAATTACCAATAATTACCAATAATTACCAATATTTACCAATAATTAGGAATAACTACCAAAAATTAAGAATAACTACCAATAATTAGGAATAATTACCAATAATTTGGAATAATTACCAATAATTTGGAATAATTACCAATAATTTCAAATACTTACCAATAATTTGGAATAATTACCTTATTACATTATTTGTATATTTTATTATTAATATTAAAATAATATAATTTTCTATATTATATACAATTCTCTTTTCATCTGTGTGTTTTCTGTCTCCACATGTAATATTCGCATTCTTTTTCAAAATTATCAACCTACTCGCCAATGGAGAGGTGAAAGTGAATGCGAATATTACATGTGGAGACAGAATGTTAAACACACAGATGAAAGGAGAATTGTATATAATATAAAAAATTATGTTATTTTAATATTAATAATAAAATATACTAATAATGTAATAATGTTATTATTATATAATTAATGTTTATGAAAAAATTATATTAGTATTATTAAAATAATAAAAAATCAATATAATATTAAAATTATCAATATTTGTAACATGTTTTGCTTTATTCTCAATATATTCAATCTTTACTTGAGTGTTTTTTCTAACAAATTTTTCAAAACCAGTAATGCTTTTATATTTTATAGAGAAATATGGAACAACGAGGTCGTCAACAATCATTATTAGGTGACCGCATATGGATAAATCAACGTAGAAATCCAAATGGTTCTGGTTTAAATCCAGTATATGTTGAGGGTGTGGAGACTTTTTTATCATTTGCGGAATCAAATTAAGAATTTGTTTCAGAAGGAAAAATAAAATGCCCTTGCAGAAAATGTGCATTGAGAACGTTTGACACGTTTGACAAAGTGGGGGAACATCTCTTGCGTTTTGGTTTTCAAGCAGATTATGTTTTTTGGTATCAACACGGTAAATGCAGTTCCAGAGCAGGTGATACCATCTTGATTCCGGATCCATCCCAGTTTCAAGATTTAGTACATGATGTTGCAGGTTCATCTGTTCAACAAACAGAAACTCCGGCTGATATAGCTTCAAATCCTGAGTTGGGACCGTCTGAATTTTATGAGTTGTTGAAGTCTGCTGAGGATGCATTATATCCTGGCTGCAAGATGAGCAAATTAGAAGCAGTTGCAAAATTTATGGCTATCAAATCAGATAACGGAATGTCAAACACCTGTTTTGACCAGATATTTTCTTTGCTGAAAACACTGTTACCCGAAGGAAATGTTTTACCTCCAAATTACTATGAAAGTAAGAGGTTGGTTCGAAATTTGGGACTTACTTGTCAGAAGATTCATGCATGTTCAAATGACTACATTTTATATTCAGGGGAAAATGAGTCGTTGGATAGTTGTCCCACATGTGGGCAACTGAGATATAAAGAAGGACAACACGGGAAGTCTGGTTTGATTCCTGTAAAACAGTTGAGATATTTTCCTCTTACATCCAGACTTCAGCGTTTATTCATGTCTAAGAATACAGCGACAATGATGTCATGGCATAAAGAGAATAGTTCAACCGATAAAAGCTTGAATCATCCTGCTGATGGTGATTCATGGAATCATTTTGATAGAGTGCATCCATCATTTGCTTTAGAAGCTAGAAATGTTCGACTGGGCCTTTCCACTGATGGTTTCTGCCCGTTTGGATCTTATGGTAGTCAATATTCATGTTGGCCTGTTTTTTTAACTCCGTATAATTTACCTCCATGGATGTTGATGAAGGAGCCATATATCTTTTTGACTTTACTAATTCCAGGACATCCGAAGAAAAATATTGATGTTTATTTGAAGCCATTGATTGATGAATTAAATTTATTGTGGAGTACTGGTGTCAGTACATATGATGTTGCAACGAAACAAAATTTCATACTGAGAGCAGCATTGATGTGGACAATAAGTGACTTCCCGGCTTATGGGATGTTATCTGGCTGGAGTACACATGGTCAGAAATCATGTCCTTACTGTATGGGAGAGAACAAAGCATTTATGCTCATTCATGGAAAGAAACCGTGTTATTTTGACTGTCATCGCAGATTTCTTCCAGCTGATCATCCTTTTCGCAGAAACAGATCTCATTTCAGAAAAGGAACAGCTGAAAGGGATGGACCTCCAAAAATGCTATCAGGTTCGGAGTTAAAATCGGTTGTATTTTCATTACCTCCCATCACTTTTGGTCCCACAATAAACCAACAGAAAATTTCTGGTTTTGGGAAAGAACAAAATTGGATTAAACGTAGCATATTTTGGGATTTGCCATATTGGTCTGATTTGTTGGTCCGACACATGTTAGATGTCATGCATATTGAGAAGAACTGTTTTGATAATTTGTTTCATACAGTTTTGGATATGCCAGGAAAGAGCAAAGACAATGTAAATGCACGTTTAGATCTTGCCCAAATTTGCAGGCGTCCAGAATTGGAACTATTTGAGAATGTCAGAACAGAAAGGTTACTGAAACCAAAAGCAGCTTATACACTGTCTAAAGAAAACCGTTTATTATTTTGTCAGTGGATTGCAGATTTGAGACTTCCAGATGGCTGTGCTTCCAATTTGGGTAGATGTGTAAAGAATGGCCATATTACTGGATTGAAAAGTCATGATTGTCATGTTATAATGGAGAGACTTCTACCCATTGGATTAAGAGGTCTGTTGAATTCTGTGATTTGGGATTCCATAACAGACATGTCTCATTTTTTCCGGGAAATTTGTGCGGCTACGGCAGATTATGATGCTCTAGGCAAACTTGAAAAAGATGTTGTTGTAATTATATGTAAACTGGAAAAAATATTTCCGCCGTCTTTCTTCGACTCAATGGAACATTTGATGTTACATTTGCCATATGAAGCCAAATGTGGAGGTCCGGTACAGTTTCGATGGATGTACCCATTTGAAAGATGCATGCAAAAATTGAAAAGAAAAGTACGCAACAAAGCATCTGTTGAAGGATCTATTGCAGAAGCTTATTTGCAAGAGGAAATATCTTTTTTCTGCTCCCATTATTTTGAATCTGAGTATCCTTCAAAACACAACCGAATGGGACGGAATGAGAGGAATATTGATGAAATCGACAATCAATTATCTGTTTTCAACCAGTCAGAGCTTGGTTTTGGTGGAGTTTCTGAACGCTGGCTTTCAGATGATTAACATCATATAGCTCATACGTATGTTCTGCTCAACTGTGAAGAGATGACATCAGTTGTACTGTAAGTGTTTATATCACTTATTCTATCATTTATGTTACAGTAAATAACTTTGGTTTTTATAGGTTGTATGATAATCATATCAAGAAACAAATTCCACAAATTACAGCAGCTGCTCTCGAAGAACGGCGACTGAAAAATTTCTCTCAGTGGTTTCAAAAACTGGTAACATAAATTCTTTATCATTTAGCAACTCATTCAATGTATAGTTTACTATATTGATAATTATTTCACAAATCTTCAGGTGTCTCGACATGCTGATAAAATTGACAAACGGCTGTGTGTATTGAGTAACCCACCTTCCAAACTTGTTAAAACTTATAATGCATATGTGGTGAATGGATTTCGATTCCACACGCATGCATATGGGGAATCGAAAAAAACAATGAACAGTGGAGTTAGCTTGAGAGGATCTCATCATCGAGAAAATGAAGTTGACTTTTATGGCATACTTGATGAAATCATTGAACTCTGTTATCTTGGACAACATTACATAACCATGTTCAAATGTCAGTGGTTGGATACAGAGAGAGGCGTGCGTGTTCATCCGACTCATGGAATCATCGAAATTAAATGTAAAAGTGTTCTCGCAGTAAATGAACCATTCTTATTGGCTCAACAGGCATATCAAGTTTATTATGCAAAGTACTGTGCAACATCAAGAGACTTGACTGATTGGTGGAGTGTAATAAAAATCAAAATTCGAGACAATCAGTTTAGTCAAAGTGAATGTGCTTTCACTGATGTGCAAAGAATTGAAGTTTTTCAAGAGAGTACTCAAAATCAATCTTTTTTACAAAGAGATATGAGTATCGATGACGACACCCCACATTTAAGAGTCGGTGATGACGATGATGTTAATGATGTCACACATGAATTTGAAATGGTAAGAGATGAAGCAACTGCAACTCGAATGGATATCGATGATGTTGAGGAGGAATATGAAGATGACATTGACATATATGAAGATGATGATGAAGATGAACACTTATAGAATTCCATGGTATTTATATACAATCATAATATGTATATATATGTATATATAATAGTAATTATCAATTATTTGCTAATATTAACATTTTCTGTTTCAGATGGACGAGGCCACATTTCGTGAGTTGGCGGAGGCTGACCTGCCTTTCGATGCGGATGAGTTGCTGGCAGATGACCCTCAGCCTGCAGGCGCTCCAGGGAGTACGCGGAGGGGGCGCGGTCTTGCACGATTGATGATTCCTGACCCCGTCCCCGAGCGACGTCCACGTCTTGGGTTTGATCCGCGCACCCGGAGGTGTGATAACCTGTGTGATAACCTGTGGATTTGACTAAGATTTCATTAATCTATTCACATAATAAATGTTTATTATTTTTTCAGTTTTCCTCATATAGAAGTCGGACAGGGCAGCGCTATTTTGCGCAACTATTTCTCTCAGCCGTGGACCACATGGGAGCAGATTCCCATTGATGTGAAGCAGGCCATGTTCGGCCATTGGTTGGTACGTACGTAAATAAATAATTTTTATTTTGAAAATTATTTCATTTCTAACTTGATATTTTGATTTATTTGTAGGGTTTATGGTATCCGATCGAGGATACCATGCGTGACGCCATCCACGAGGCATGGGAGGTGGCCATGCGTGATCGCCTTCGTCAGTTTTTGCACAATTTAAGAAAAGCTGTGATGAAGAAAGCAGGAGTGTCAGATTTTGAGGAGTCATGTAGAGCACACCGACCAGAGTACATTTCATCCCTTGTATGGGATGGATTATGTGCTCACTGGTTGAGTGGTGCCTTTTAGAGGAGATCATCGGTGGGGAGGCAGAATCGGGGGAGGCAGGAGGTGACTCATCGAGCTGGGAGTCGTTCTTTCAGTACTCATAGACAGCATCTGGTACGTACATTATTTATAAATATTTTATATAACTATAAATATTAACAGTTTATTTTTTATTCTTATAGGCTGTCGAGCACCCCGATATTAAAGAGTACGACGTATATCGGAGGATGTATAGTGATCCTGCTACTGGGGAGCTCAGAGGTGATCGTCAGCATCACATCGTGGTCAGTATTATTTTTTTTCAAGTTTAAAAATTAACTGCATATAATATATTCACAATTTTAATTTTAAATTGCAACTATAGGAGTCATATGAGGCCGCAGCGGCACAGGCCCGGCCTGAGAGTCAGGCCGAGTCATCAGATCAGACCACTGCCCGTCAGTTTGATGAGGAGGCATGGATGCAGGCCACCCAGTATGCCTTCGAGAAGGGCCTGGTAGTTGGTATCGGCTCTCGACTAACTCCCGGAGATTATTATGGCAGTGCTGTGATGTCGGCGTCCAGCTCGAGGGGAGCTCGTGCATCTTCTTCTACACAGTATGAGGAGCAGTTGCGATCTCATACTGCACTGATAGAGAGTCTCCGACAGGAGCAGGAGCAGATACGTCAGCAGCATGAGGAGGAGCGTCGACGCCAGCAGCAGCTGTACGAGGAGCAGACGAGTCGGTGGCAGCAGCAGCATCAGGAGCAGATGGAGTACATGCGCCGACTCACTCATGCTTTAGGGATGGAGTTTCCTCCACCACCATCTGCAGATCCCCCACCTCCCCCCCCCCTCCTACAGATTAGAGTTTGTATTTCTGTTATAAAATTTGTGAAATCAAAATATTTTTTTTTTCTATTCGTAGTTTCTATCTCATTATAAAATATTAATAATATTATATTTTTAAATAACAATATTAATATGAATAATAATAATATTTATATTTTATAATATTAAATTTTATATATATATTAAAATTTTATTTATATAATAAAATTTTATATATATATTAAAATTTTATAATATTATAATTTAATTATTTTTTTGTAATACTTGAATTATTTTAATATTTGAATGTAAAATAATTCTATTATTTTTATATTAATTAAAATAACTTATTAATATTTTTTTTATTTATGAAGTATAATTATAATATTATTATATTAATTAAATTATTTATTAATATTCTATTATTTTTATTTTTGAATTATAATTCTACTATTATTATAGTAATTAAAATAATTTATTATTTTCATTTGTAAATTATAATTCTATTATTATTTTAATTAAAATAATTTATTAATAATTTATTTTTTTTATTTTTTTATAGTATTTGCGACGGGATACTATGCCCGTCGCAAATACTAGTATTATTAATAATTTTTTATTTTTTTTTTAAAAAGAGTATTTGCGACGGGTCCCGTCGCAATTACTATGAATAGTATTTGCGACGGGTCCCGGTTCCCGTCGCAAATACTAGTATTATTAATTTTTTTATTTTAAAAAAAAAAACGTTATTGCGACGGGCCCGTCGCAAAAACTATTTGCGACGGGTCCCGTCGCAAAAGGTATTTGCGACGGGCCCGTCGCAATAACTGTTTAAAAAGTTTTTTACAAAAATACGGAATACTATTTGCGACGGGGAGAATGCCCGTCGCAAAAAAAGGCTTTAGCGACGGTCCCGTCGCAAATATGTTTAGTTGCGACGGGATCCCGTCGCAAATAGCCCGTCGCAAATACCTGTTTTTCCAGTAGTGAAATGAAGTTGTATCAGGTACTTTGTTTATTTTTTCAGATTATGCCAGTGTGTTGTTTGATTCTGGGTCTACACATTCTTTCATCTCTGAAAAAGTTTCTAGTAAAATGGGAATACCATCTCAAGAAATGACTCCTGAACTTCTGGTAAAAACACATGGGGGAAATGTTGCGGAAAAAATAATTTATAAGAATCTTCCTATCCTTATCTATGGAAAGAACCTACTTGAAAACCTTATTGTTCTACCTCTAGTAGAGTTTCATGTTATCCTGGGTATGGATTGGCTCTCTATTTACCATGCTAAGATTGACTGTAGAGATAAAGAAGATTCTTTTCAGAAAGGCTTTCAGTTTCTGTACAAGAATGAACCCATAATGTTGATAACACATCAAGAGGCCGAGAAACTTGTAAAAGATGGAACTAAATGTTACCGTGCACATATTTCTGAAAACAAGGGAACCGTTCAGATTAATGATGTTCCAGTGGTAATTGAGTATCCTGATGTTTTTCCTGATGAGTTTCCTGGAATAATACAATATTGGGAAGTTGAGTTAACTGTTGACATAGTTCCTGATGCAAAGCCAATTTCAAAACTCCCTTATCAAATGGCTCAAGTTGAACTTTTAGAGTTAAAGAAACAATTGCAGGAGTTATTAGATAAAGGTTTCATTTGACCTAGAACATCACCATGGGGTGCTCCTGTCTTGTTTGTTAAAAAGAAAAATGGCTCAATGAGACATTGCATTGATTATGGGGACTTGAATAATATCACTGTTAAGAACAAATATCCTTTTCCTCGTATCGATGATTTGTTTGATCAGCTCCAAGGAGCTCAGTATTTTTCAAAGATTGACCTGAGATTGAGGTACCATCAGCTGAAGGTAAAGGAAGCAGATGTTCTGAAGACTGTGTTTCGTACAAGATATGGTCATTATGAATTTTTAGTAATTCTTTTTGGACTAACCAATGCACCTGCTCTATTCATGGACATAATGAATATAATTTTCCCTGAGTTCTTTGATAAGTTTGTGGTGGTTTTCATTGATGATGTTTTTTTGTTTTCTAAAAGTAAAGAGGATCTTGAAAGAAATTTAAGGGTTATCTTGTAAACCTTAAAATAAAAGAAACTATATGGAAAATTCAGAAAGTGTGAGTTTTGGTTGCAACAAATTTCTTTCCTTGATCACATTGTTTCTAAAGATGGGATAACTATTAATCCTGCAAAAACAAAAGTTGATGAAAAATGGCCAAGACCTAAAAATGTAATGGAGATTCATAGTTTCCTTGTTTTTGCAGGCTATTACCGAACGTTTGTTAGAAATTTTTCACGGTTATCTAGTCCAATGACTAAGCTAACTCGGAAGGGTGTTAAGTTTATCTGGACAAAAGAATGTGATGATTGTTTTCATGAATTGAAAAGAAGATTGGTGAATGCTCTAGTTTTGGCACTACCTTCCAGTAATTGTGAGTTTGTTATATACAGTGATGCTTCATTGAAAGGACTTGGTAGCGTCCTAATGCAGAATGATTAGGTAATTGCTTATGCTTCACGATAGTGGAAAACTCATGAGGTAAATTACCCTACACATGATTTGGAATTAGCTATTGTTGTTTTCGCTTTAAAAATTTGGAGGCATCATTTGTATGGAGTAAAGTGTGAAATTTATACTGATCACAAAAGTTTAATGTATATTTTCACTCAGAAAGAGTTAAACATGAGACAGAGGATATGGCTAGAATTAATCAAGGATTATGATTGTACAATTCATTACCATCCAGGAAAAGCAAATAAAGTGGATGATGCTTTGAGTTGAAAAAGTAATGCTTCATTAGCAATGTTGCATTTGGAACGTGATCCTTGGTTAAGGATTTGATGAACTTTGGCATAGAAGTTGTTGGTGTAGGATGTTCTTCTGTTTTGTTTCAGGTATCAGTGAGATCATCTCTATTAGATAGAATCAAGCAAGCACAGAAGCAAGACAGTGAGTTGTAGAAAAAGGTAGAGCTGGTTCAGAATGGTAAGTTTCCTGAATTCAACATTGATAATGATTGCATTTTGAGATTTGGTAAGAGATTGTGTGTTCCTTGTGATTCGCAGTTGAAGAGAGAGTTGTTATGTGGAGCTCATAGTTCTCCGTTTTAAGTACATCCAGGTAGTGCTAATATGTATAGAGATCATGGGGAGTATTATTGGTGGGATGGAATGAAAAGTGATATTGCTGATTTTATTGTGAAGTGTTTGACTTTTCAATAGGTTAAAGCAGAGTGGAAGTTACCGAAAGGGATGCTTCAGCCTTTACTAGTGCCAGAGTGGAAATGGGAGAATATTTCCATGGACTTTGTTGTGGGATTACCGAAGACATCTCAAGGTAATAATGAAATCTGGGTTATTGTTGATCGCTTGACTAATTCTGCTCATTTCCTTACTATACGAGATACTTTTTACCTAGATCAAATTTCCCGTTTGTATCATAAAGTGATAGTCAGGTTACATGGAGTTCCTCTCTCCATTGTATCTGACTGTGATCCCAGGTTCACTTCTATCTTTTGGAAAGGCCTTCAGAAGTCGTTGGGTACTGAATTAAATTTTAGTACAACTTTTAATCCTCAATCAGATGGGAAGTTGGAACGAACAATTCAGACCTTGGAGGATGTGCTACGAGCTTGTTCGATGGATTATTATGGAAGTTGGGACCAACATCTTTCTTTGGTTGAATTTTCATATAATAACAGTTTTCATTCTAGTATACATATGGAACCATTTCAGGCATTATATGGGAAGCGGTGTCGAACTCCAGCTTTTTGGGATGAAATGGGTGAAAGGAAGTTCATGGGACCAGAATTGGTAGAAGAGATGGAAGAAAAAGTTCAGTTGATTCAGATACACATGAGAACATCTCAGAGTAGGAAGAAGAGTTATGCGGATAACAGGAGGAATGATCTCTCTTTTGAGGTAGGTGATCATGTTTTTCTCAAAGTATAACCATGGAAAAGTGTGATGCGATTTGGTAAGAAAGGAAAGCTGAGTCCAAGGATCATTGGACCATATGAAATTCTAGAGAGAGTTGGATCAGTTTCTTACCGAGTGGCTTTACCTCCATGTTTATCTCAGGTACACAATGTTTTTCATGTTTCGATGTTGAGAAAGTATATGCCAGATCCATCTCATGTTTTGAGTCTAGAGGTAGTTCAGTTGGAAGAGAACCTATCATATAAGGAACAACCGGTCCAGATTCTTGACCACAAGGAGCAAGTGTTACGAAATAAGGTGATTAATCAGGTAATGGTTTTGTGGAAAAACCACATGATGGAAGAGGCAACATGGGAATCTGAAAATGCAATGAGGGATAAGTACCCCCATTTATTCAATAAGTCAATAAATTGCGGGGACACAATTTTCTAAAGGGGGGAAGGATGTAATATCCCAAGTAAGTAATTAATAATAGATATTTTTATCTATGTCTATTAATTAATTAGATAGTGCTTTAGAGGCTTAAAATGAAAATAAATCCAATCTTAAGCTTGGAATACACTAATATTCTTAAAAGATTGTTTTTCTGCCTTTTGATGGAAAACCATTTTTAAATATATATTTTGAAATTTTTATAATTTATTTTTTGTCAAAATAAACTTATTCTTTATTATTGGGACATAAAAATTTACATTGGATAAATTTTTGGTACTTTTCTGACAATGTTCATTTTTTTAATGAATAGTGACAAATACTGCATTTTACATCAAAACTGCTTTTTCATTTAATTTAATTATATGGATAGATTATATTTTTAACTGGTAATAAAGTGTAATCTGAATATATTTTTACCATTTAATCCAATGGTGGTCATTAGTATTAATTTCACTTTGAAATTGGTCATAAAATAATGCCAAACCATTCATAGATATTGTTTCAAAAAAACCCGCTATTTGTTTTGACAACGGGAATAATTTTTAAATAAATTATTGAAATTTATGTGTTTGGGATTTGGTAAAATTCATTAAATATTTGGAATAAGAATGTCCAAATTATGTAATTAATACTCTTGTTTTTTGGACATTATGAATAGTAACGATGGTAATTATCTTTAATTATCTTGATTAATGAGTAATCGGGTAGTTAAGGATAATTAAATAATATCATAATAAAAAAAATGACACCAAAATGTGTCCTAAGTGTACTGGTTGTCTAATGGCCGACCATGGGATGCCTTGTGCCAAAGTTGGGGGCACCATGAAATAACTTTTGTGAGAAAGTGACTTCTTATCATTTATATTTTAAAGAATGTTAAATGTAACGAAGAATGTATCACCTAAGTAAAATATTTTTAATCTTGTCTAAATAAATGATAATTTAGAATATAAAAAATAATTGGAAAGATAAAAATATTTTCTACATCATAGTAGTTTTTTTTATAATTTTTAGAAATTATATAAATTAAATTATTTATGACATCATAATGATGCAACGATGACCTCATTATTTGACGATTTAAATAAAATGGAATGATGATGTAAAATATAAGACCTACACATGTCCAAACCCTATTGGGTGGGTATAGTTCGAACCCTTATCACCTTATCCTAGAATTATATCAATGTGGGACCTTTAAAATCCGAAACCCATTTGAAAATAAAGTAACATTTCTTTACTTTCCATGAGTGCCCCTCCTCTCCTCTTATAAAAAGCCCCCACCTCTACCTCCTTACCCACACTTCCAAAGCCTTTGGATCTGCCAACCCCTGCCCATTTTGTCTCTCCACTTCCCTCTCTTACTCCTTGAAGCCTCACTTTGGGCAGAAGTCTTCCAAGGAAGCCTTTGAGCTCAAACCAAAGGGAGTTACCCGATTTTAAGGTAATGTCTTCACTTGTGTCATTTTGTTTTATTTTGCTTCTCCAACCCCCTAAACACTTTTTATTAATTTCTTTTGTAACAAATCCAGTATATTCAATATACTAGGATGTTTTTATAAGATGGATTCGAGCTACACTTACACACACCGACATCTAATGGTTAAAGGACATACTGTTTCCGTGGATGGCGAATTTCTGCCTCCCGAAACGATGATTGTTCAACATTCTTTTAACACCTTCAATGGTGGCCATTAAGATTACACTATTTTTATATATGATATATAATATGATTATGTTTTCCTTAAGCTTCTGTATTATTATTTTTGGTCATACCTTTATGGTTTCCATTATGGGTAAACATGATATCTTCATTTAAGGAAGTGCGGACTACCGCCCCCTCAAAGTGATTTGATTCGTTAAATACCATATGTGGGATGTATATAGGATGTAACTATGATATTATATATGATATTACACTAGAATTATAATATTCCATTATATCATTATGATTCCAATCTATGAAATACGAAATAGAAATGAAAGTAGCGTTCAAGCGTACGTACGGCTTACCGTCTCCATGAACGGTACATTTCATTTCTTACCTCCAAATGATTATGTAATATTATAAATGAATGCATGTAATGGATATATATGACATATATGATATCTACATCATGAATACCATTCTGGATATAATGGATACATGAAAAAATTGTAATTATAAAGGGCTCATTTTTTACTCATGTACCAATGATCGTTAAAATGACCGTTATTAACTTAAATAATTACATAGTGTTCCTGACATGGAAATAAGTGATATAAAAGGAATAATGAACTTAAAAAAATGTTCTTAAGAAATTAGAAATGAAATCAAGTTTATTATTCAGGACATTAAATAACGATCGAGTCTAGTCGGACCCGAGGTATGGGACTTCGTCTCAATCTCCTTTCATTGAGGCATATTTTGTTTTATACACAACCTTATTTTATACGGTGTATAAATCCCTTTGACTTTTACGTTTATTCAAAAGGAATATTTTTTTTTGAATCATTTACTAAACAAAAAAAGGGAATGTTTTTTTGTCATACGT
Organism: Viscum album; assembly: GCA_963277665.1. Taxonomy (NCBI): domain Eukaryota; kingdom Viridiplantae; phylum Streptophyta; class Magnoliopsida; order Santalales; family Viscaceae; genus Viscum; species Viscum album. The sequence goes on along the minus strand of OY728140.1, from coordinate 51,429,226 downwards.
ATGTGGCGAAAACGACTTCTCCACCGCCGTGACCATTATTTGAGTTTTGGATTCCTCTACAAGCCATATCTTTTTTTAAAAAAATAAAAATAAATACCATGTTTTACTTTTCTTTTATTTTGGTATTGAAAATGGTTTTCATAATGTTTTTATATCAATGTGTTGTATTTATATCTTGTGATTGAAAGGTGGAAAGTTTATGTTTCCTTTATGTATGTTTTATGTGATACGATTATGTTGAGGTTCTTGGGAATTATTATGAAGACGGGTTGTTCCATGATAAACTAAGGGCGGGTGATCCCGATATAGCTCTCCAATGCATTGGGTAACATGAAGGAGTGAAACGTTAAGGTTTCTCCAAAGAGATTTAGGGAATATATTGTGATGGGTATTCCAAACGTAACCAAGAGGGTTACTCCCTATGTAATAATGTTATGAATGTCTCATGTTAACTTTATGTCTTATGATTTCTATGATTTATTCATGATTTGATGAGGTATGTTAAAGTTCTTATGTTTTATGGGTAAAGTATGATTTTATTCTTATGTATATATGTACCCATGTTTCCTTTACATATATTTTTATATCCCTTACTGTGCTTTTTATGCTCATCCCATGTTTTTTTGAAATGTTTTTCACAGGTCAAGGGAAAGGTACATGATATGATGATATTGTCAAGGAAGTGTCAATAAAGAATCCATTTTTTATTTTAAATATGTTTCCATTGATGGGAAAGAAGAATACTATATTTATGTAACCACTTTGTTTATATGTGGAATGTAATGCAAGTTTTATGATCTAATTCTCTAAAACTCTAAACCCGAAAAGATCCTCAATGTGTAATCCTGTAATAACTCAAGATTAAGTAAGGTTTAAGGCTGGGGCCTTATATTTACTCTAATATCTAACTCTACATTGATATCACATCAATCCATTTCCTCATTTCTATTGAAGTTCATTGTGGATAATGGATTTAAGAGACTTGGTTGTAATACACTAAAGAATCAATCAATTTTTCCCTTAGGTTGGATAATAATTCCAAAATCACACCTTGAATGTGTTGTATAATTTTCTTCATAGGTACCAATAGATTTATCATCCTTTTTCCTATGTTCAAGGAACTCATTATCCATATTTATTCAAATAATACGAGGAAATTGCTTATTGAAAAAAGGTTATTGAACTCATGCCATTGAATGGACTAAATTTCATATCATTGCCTCATATTCTTGATAATATTTAACCATTGATAAGCTTCATCATCCAAATTAGATTCTGCAAAGATGAAATTATCCTGATTAGAGTATTATAGAAATAAAAATATCTTTTTAGTGGTATTGATCCATTAATTATCCACTAATAGATCAGAAGACTCGCTAAATGAAGGTGGAGGATTCCTCATGAAGGATTCAATGGAATGTTGCTCTATCCTTTTCCCATTTATAAATTTATCATGATTCATAGATTGAAGAATTTGTGTTGGAATCGATACATGATTTTTTATTCCACACCCCATAAACATTGTTTTCTTAGGGGGATAATCTTTTAATTGCCCGTCACATTCAGTATTAACGTGGTTCCTTCAGGTTCCATTCAATGATTGAAACCAAGAATGATAGTGTGAGAAAGATTAATCATAATAGGAAAACCACATAATTCAAGAATAAAATATCAATTCAGGACTCTTCAGGTTTTATACATGTTTATTCATTCACAACTCCAAAACGGTAGGATATGATTTTAACCTATAATTATACAAATCCATAGTTTTCTTACTGAGGTTTTAATATCCGAATTTTCAAAGGATAATTATACCTTTCCACTAATAAAAACTATAAGGTCTCATAAATTACATATAGATAATAATTCAACATTGAATAATATGTATTACATAACATAACAAAAACCACACATGTACCGTATAGTTTTAGTGACGTTAGAAACTGGTAAACATAAAAAAATGGTTCATAAAAAAATATACATTGAGTATTTCTTATATCTTCAAAACTAGAATCCTTTTTGATATATCATACTTAATAACTTTATTCAGATCCATGGGAAAAGAAGCATATTAAATGGTGAGCTAAAATTCTCAGTAAGGGTAAACAAGGGAAATATCAATCATATCTTAATCATAAGATCATAACATTTTAGATTCATATCCTGCATATAAAAGTTTATAATTTCATGTCATGGGATGAATCATAAAAGTGAAATATAATCCCATTAGTCATAACATAAGACATAAAATATGATGTAAAAAATACATAATCAAAGAAAATAATTTCACATTAGTCAAGTCTTATTGTAGAGACCATCATAGCAGACAAAGTCTATTACTAAATTGAGTTCACTCCTCGTTCAATATCTATTTTATAGAACCAGTTTTACTTGCCCTTTTATTAATGTCAATTTTAGGAGATATAAACTGTTACCTAATGAGTTGGAGGGAGATATTGGTCCCACACGTCTAATAATTAAATCATTCTTACATTTTCCCCAAAAACATAAAAAAATAACCATATGATAACCCATGAAAAAAAGGGTTTCTTAAATATCATTATATAATTATTGATATAAGTAAAATGGATTTACTAAATAAAAAACAATAAAATCATATTAATATTTGGGTTAGAAATAGGACCCTATTTAAATAATGTCATCTTAGATGGAGAATAATTTTTAGAAAATACATGAAATTAATTATTGAAGAAAATAACTTATCTACTTCAAAAAACAATTCCTTCCTCAAACTTCAACACAAATTTAGAAGAATTCGTTATACATGAAAATAAATTTATAATATTTTAGGGTAATATTCAAGAAAATAATGTATTTTGAATGCATAAAAATACATTCATGTCATATAACATAAAAAAACATTCTTCTCATGATTTTACTATAAAAGTCATAAAGTGCCTCATATGGTAAGAAAGAAAGATTCCTTCCATACCATGTAGTAAATTTAAGAAATGGGAAAAAATGACATTAAAAATTCATAAAATAATATTAAACATTTTATGAAAACATTTTGAGAAAAAATGGTCATGGATGATAAATAAATCCGTAGTAAATAATTATGTATAAATAGTCATAGATAAAAATGAGATTGAAAAATTAACGTTTACCATAGGTTTGATAGAATTTGTTTGTATCAGAACATAATTTATAATGATTTTAAAAATATTTATTGGCTTATTATAGAATAATAATAATTTTTATGATATCATATATTATTATATTATTATCTACTTCTTAGAAACATCTCAATGTCACCCGTTATTTAGTTATTAATTTCTATATGATCTTCGGTAATATTTGTCTTATAAGTTCAAGTTCCATTTCTTAGGTAATAGTTAAATATTTTTTAGAATTATATTTTTATAATAAATATCAATTTTATTCATTCTGTTCATGTATATAATCATGGTGTAATGAAGATCGTGTAGGATGATTTTTATCGCATCGTGGAGACGATAGTTCGTACATACGCATGAGGGATGATATCATTCTCAAAATTGATGAATGGTATCGAATTGGATGGTGTATAATATTTCAGAAATAGTTACATTTTATAGTTATCATATATAGTTATTATTGACATCATTATACCAATCTATGTAAGGTGGTGGTGAAAAACAGATTACCCCATGGTGTGGAGGCAGTATGTCCAATGTACCCATGCACGATGATTTCGTATTTCATAAGATGGATAGAATGTGAAATATAATTATTTAATATTTATAATAACATATCATTATATAGTGATAATGATTTTATTAATTTATAATGAAACAACTACTAAAGAAGATGTAAAAGAATAAACAATTTTGAAAGAATCTGAAGAAGAGATTATCTCTTCCTTGACGTGCTTCCTCTAAATATATTCATTGGGAACTAGAGTTTCTATTTGATGATGACCGAAACATCAATAATGAAAATATGAATGTTTATAAGGAAGGTATTTGGGGTATGGATGAGCTTTAAGGCTCAAAATGAAGTGAATAGGTGAGGGTGGAAGTTCCATTTTTTAATTGAGGTGAGGGGCAATTTTGGAAACGACCTAAAATAATAATTTATAATAAAATCAAACCCTACCTAAAGATCCTCCAAAATTTCCCAATATAGAATATGAGATTTTATAGAGTTGTAATCTTATAAAACAATAATTTCTGGAAAAGTTATTTGGTCAATTTAAACCAAATCTTTTTTATTGACACATAGTTATTCTATTTAATTTTCATTTGTGTAATAACATTCTAAATATTTAATGGTAATAAATATTTACTTATATGGTGATAATTGACAACAAATGGGTATTTTATGAAATTTTAGATCTTATAATTATCACTTACTACTTTTTAAAAAATTATGATTTTTAAATAATTTAATAAAACATTATTTTAATAAAATATCAATAGTGTCAATTTTTACACAATTCATTTAATTGCCATTAGAAAAATCACAAATAAGATAAATTCGAATAAAAATATTCAATACCCAGACAACATGTAATAGGCACATAGAAATTTTTTGGAGAACTTTAATTTTTTCATATGATATTTCCTTAAATATTTTTAATACCATTTATCTAATATTTCTTTTAATTAAAGAATTTTTAAATCACAATTGTGTCATTATTAATAGTAATTAAATAATCTTTATAAACTATAAATAAATTTCTACGATATTTTTTATTATTTTATATTTCCAAATACAATCTATAGTTGATATAATCACCTAGTTATCCATATATTAGTATTAATATACATATATAAAATGATATTTTGAAATTTTTCACATTCATTAGTTTTTATTACATTCATGTCATATTCAATGGTAAGTGATCGTTAAGTGATTACATTTCTAAAAATATATTATATGGGTATAATTATGTTATCCAATATGATTATTATAGCATTTATGGTAATTTTATAATATTATTTTTACATTTAATTACCCAATTTACCTTTATACATGGTAATATAAATAATTAACAATGTTACTATTCATAATACTCAAAAATCTACTTATCCTATTAACATTATTTGGAACTACTGATTCCAAATATAGAGTAAAATTTTAAAAATTTAAAACACCGAAGTTGCAGGAATTGATTAAAAATCAATCCAATTTTCAAAATAACAGAACTGTTTTTTAAGTAAAATCATTGCAAATGATTGAAATAATTCAACATATGAATTCCATGTAAAATTAATGATAAATAAATATACTATAAGAAATGTTTAAAAATATATTCTATTTATACATTAAAACCATTCAATATTATAAATTTACCATATAAATTCTCTCGATAAAAAAATTACTTAAAATTTATTGTGTTTATACAATTCATCAAAACAAGAATGTTTTCAGAAAATATCACAAACTAATACAAAGTTAATATTCATATTCAACATTAATAGAACATATTTATGTTGTCATATAAAATTTATTAATGTTTAAAAATATTATTTTAAAATGGGTTCATCATTCTTAGTCATAATATTATCATTTTTGAAAAAAAGTATATTTTTATTAAATAAATATGGTCTATTAAAACCCTATTTTTAAAATATCAATTGGATGAATAAAAAATATTTTTATTATGTATATAAAAAATATGTTTCATTATTTTCAATACAGATATTAACACAATCAAAAATACAAATATCTATGTTATATTTTTCATAAATAATTGATTACCAATAAATTCACAATACATTTCAAAATTTAGTAATAAATATTCCCAATAACCTAAGGATAGGCTATAACTGTAATTTTCTAATCAAGAAATATCACATTTCATTTAAACTCATCATTTCATGGAAATCAAGATAATTAATAATAAAAATTATTTAAAGAACATATTTCCTAAAAAAATTCAGTTGTTACAATCCTACTAAGGAAAATAAAGTATCGGGGGATCTAAAGAGAAACGATCCTGCATCATTATTAATAATAATAAGTGAAAAGGATCCAATATTCTTAGACATTAAGATAATGGATGTGGGGGTCATCAAGAAAGGAATTTCATCAATCCTTTCTCAAATTATTACTCAACAATACCTCAATGTGAATATTAATGATGATCAAATAAATTATGTGGAAATTCAGAAATGAGAGGAAGCTATCTGAAATGGGAACTCCCATGAGTTAATGACTGACAAGGATGTTGTCATATGATTTGGGTCATTATTATTTGTACCATCTAATACAGAGATAAATAATGAGCTTCTAAATTAAGAACATAGCTCAACCTTCTCTTTTCACCCAGGGAGCACAAATATGTATTGAGATATCTTGTATTATTATGGGCAACATAATATGAAGAAGGATATTTTAGTGTACACATCAATGTGCTAAGTATGTGTGTAAGTGAAGGATGAAAATAAAATGTCTAAGGGGATGATGTAGGCACTACCCATACCAACATAGAAGTGGGAGAAAATGACTATGGACATTTTCACTAGACTTCAAAGGACATCCAGAGAAAACCATGCTATTTGGGTCATTGTGGATCTTTTTACAAAGATAGCTCACTTTATCACAATTCAAGAGGACTTATTATTGGATCAACTTGCATAGATATATATATATATCGAAGTGGTGGTATAAAATCATGGAGTACCATTATATATTGTATCTAATAGAGATATGAGATTCACCTCAATGATATGGAAAATTCCCTAACATAGTCTAAGCACTGAATTGAACATTAATATGACCTATCATCGAAAAACCTGATGGTTGATCTGAGTGAACTATTCAGACATTATAATTCCTATTGAGAGAATATTATATAGACTTCAAAGGATGAGGCTACTAACATCTTCCATTTGTTAATGTCTCATACAACAAAAGTTTCCACTCCAGTATCTGAATGGCTCCATATGATACCCTTTATGGAAAAAGGTTAAGAACACTGACGTTATGGATGAAGTCAATGAGCATAAGTTGATATGATAAGAAATTTTAGATGAAATTTAAGAGAAGGTGAAAACCATTCAACATCACATTAAGTCATCCCAAAGTCGAAAAAAGATTTATGGAGAAAATCATCGATGAGACCATGCGTTTAATGTTGGAGACAAGTTATTCCTATTCATATCTTCATGGAATAAGGTCATATGATTCGGGATGAATAGAAAATTATGTCTTAGTTATGTTATGCCCTATGATAATCTTGATCATGATAGAGTTGTCGCTTATCGACTAAAACTTCCACCCACAATGTCTAAATTACATGATGTCTTCCATGTATCCCTCTAAAAGAAGTACAAACCAGTTCCTTCACATGTACTGTTTTAAAAGGTGTTATAGAAGGAAAATGATATTTCTTCTATGAAGTATCTTGTGAATATCATCGATTTTAAAGATAAAATTCTTTGAAACATGAATAATCAACTGGTCAAAGTACTATGGAGGAACCATAAGTACCAAGAGGCAACATGGGAACTGATGGAAGGGATGAAAGAAAAGTACCCACACCAATTTTCATCATATAATATAAAATTATATTTTGAGGGAAAATTTTGTTGGTGGGGAGAGAAAGTAATAAACTAATGGTTAGTCAATGTAAATTCCATTATTATAATTTTGTAAAATAGTATTATCACATAAAATCATAACACAATGCCACATCAGGTTTAAATGAACTAAAAAAATTATATGTGACCTTTAACCATAATTTTTACACTTTGGTGATTTGAATTTAAAAAATCTAACATACGTGGTTGTGATCGGTAAGATGTTTGGAGTCTAATAGGACATACATAATTTTTAGTGAATTGTAACTTACTGATGTAAATAGTAATTCTACCCTTATGAGTAGTAACATGAACATTATGAATAGTAAATTGGACAAGTAAATAGTAATGTTATAAATGAAAGTATAAGTAAAATTTATCCATCTTATGAGGGATAATATGATAGTGTTGTTATTTTTAGTTAATCAGAAATATTTAATTAAAATTTTAGGATTTATTTAAAAATTTATATGAAAATTAATTTTAATAAAATTTATTCAAAAAATAATATTTTGACTTTTTATGATTATAAAATAATTCTATGAGAGCTTATTTATTTTTTCAATGTGTTATAAAATTAGTTAAAATATAAATTTTTGTTTCAACTAAATAATGATTTTAATTGAAAATAAAATTTCTCATATTTAGAAAAATGTTTTTATAAAATGGTTTGCATTGTCTGATTCTCCATATTATAAAATTATTAGGATGAATTTTTAGTATTTTTCTAAAATACTTGTATTTTTTGTGAATAGTGTTATCTGAAAATTAGGGAAACATAAAAAATGAATGAATTTATGCATCATGCTTGGGAAATCGATGATGTAAATGGATATTTTTCTAAATATCTTTAACTTATTAATATTTTTCTCATAATAATAATCACTATTTCTTTTCTTGTGAAAATTAATAAACCAATTGTTAAACATTTAGAAAACTCCACTCTCCACCACTGTAAAAACCATCTCTTACCACCTCATCTCCTCACACATCTCAAGCCTTATGACTTGTCAAAATTCTGTTCAAATATATATCTAATCATATATCCCATTTCCAATAGCATTTTTCTTTACAAAAGGAAAAAAAATCCCTTAATGTGGCTCACAAGAAAGAGAAATCATGATATAAAACCCTCTTCCGTTTTGTTTCCATTTCTTTTAAAGTAACTATATATTATTTTCTATCCTCACCTATCATCATAAAAATGTTTTTATAATTCCAATACCTTGAATGTACTGTAATTATTTTATGATAATATAATAATTCATCATAAACTCTATTTTCCCATCCATTTATACTTGAAATGGATACACCATTTGAGATGTGTTATTTTATCACAATAAAGGAAGATAGGTTTTCAATTTCTGTTACTATCTTCAATTATATTCATGAAACTATTTTTATGGTAGAACAAAAATATTGTTCATGAATTATATCCTATTTAATTTTCGGTATTCATTTTGCACAAATATTTTTAATTTATAAAACAAAATGAGTTAATTGTGAAAAAACCAAAATTCCAATTAACTCAAACAATTATCATTAAAGTTTCATATAATGATTCATCCACACTCTATATAACAAAATTAATTTTAAATTCATTTAATATTATTTATTATTCCTAATATCATATAACATAAATTTTGTAAAACCATCCCCATCTTAAATGATTATCTGTCCCTGTATATAAGTAAACTAATCATGAAAACCAAGGAAACAAACACTCCCAAACAATGAATGTGGACATATTAACACATCAAAAAGGACAGGAATTAAATTTATAAGGTTATAATAAATCAATTTAATATATAAGACTTTATATAATTTTTATTTAAGGAATCTAATTTTATTATTCAATCCATTAAGATTATGTTAATAACACCTTTAGATATAAGGTAAGGGATTCTAACTGATCTTCTATTTTTCCTTCAAGTTTCTCTAACATTATTTTTTCCCAAATTAAGTTATATTTTATTTTATATTTACATATTCTAAATTCATTTTATATACCCCAAAACAATGTATCAATATCCATTCATTGTTATCTTTCATGGATATTCAAATTTTTAAGTGGTTAACTTTTTAATTCATCCTAATAAATGAGAATGTTTTATGGGAACTTATAGAATTCATATCTAGTTTCAAGTGAACCCTATCATCAATTTTAAGACAGAATGTTTTTATAAAATAATAATTTTTTATAAAAACATTCTGGGAAAAATTTTGTTTTTATATAAAAGATTATTTCATTTTCTACATTAAAATCTCTTCATTATTTTCTTAAAAAATAGATTAATATGTATTAATTAAAAAATTTCATAAATACTCTTCTTAAATGTTACATATTGTATTTGAAATCACTTAACATGATATATTCCTTTTACCATTTAAATATGACTATCTATGTTTTAATTCGATTCATTCTTGGGCAGTTGTATAATACACCCATTTATTATGTTTTGTGACAAAATTATGATACCCATTTCATTCCATGTGTACCCTTTGGTTAATTTATGATTGATTATGTATGATTAATTATGTGGAAATAATATTCGAAAACATGTTAATATGGGTTCACCAAGATATTGTTCCAATGTATTGAATAATGGTCTGTGTCTTGACATGTTATGTGCAACAGTCTTGGTAGTTATCCTTGACTCATTCTCAATCTTCAATGGTCTTGGTGGTTAGCCTTGACTCGTGCTACTCTATGAGCAACAAGCCTTGAGTCAGGATAAATTCATGTTTTTATATTTTTTCCACATTTATAAGATTCAATTTTTATATGATCACTTGTTTCATATGTTATGATTTAATATGTTTAATCATATTCCGTTCATTTTTATATCATTATGTCATGGCTTCTGACATATATAGTATGATTTATTATTATCATTATTCTCTTATTGGGCATTCTAGTTAATCCATTTTCCATGTTATCCATAGGATATCCTATGATGATTTTTGAGAATAATGGATGTTATGAGTTTAATGAGAAGATTAAATAATAGTTGTTTTTATGTTGTTTATTTATGTACTTACTCTTCTAAGACACTAGACTTTACAATCCTGAGCTTTTAATACGATGCTTAAATATAGATAAAATCATATAATGAAATTTATAAAAGGATTGGGTCTCTATAAATGTAATGTAATAGATTTTATCAACAAAAATCTCACTTCTTAAAATTATGTAATATATCATAAATCATATTCCTGACAAAGAGAAACCATTAAAATATTATTCTCATCAAAAAATATGAAATAAATAAAACTGATTTATATAAATTATGGAATCTATATTTTATGGAATTGTAACATGCCCATTAGAATGGTATTGTGATCATTGAAAATATTAATCTAGACATAATAATATTAGTATCACCGTTGAATGTATATAAAAAACTGAGCATCTCATTAAAGAGAATAAGATATATTAATATCCTAGATTAAAAATGTAAATAATTTAAAATTAATAAATTAAATGTTTGTGTAATTTTGATAAAAAAATGTAATTTAAAATTTTATTATAAATATAATGGTTTAATCTTTTTTTTATAAAGTAGATTCAGAAAGTAATATAATTTTCTTATATTTATAATATTATTTTATTATACATTAATTAATTTTTAAAAGTGTCATAAAATTTGTTATAATAATAAAATTTTTATTTTTTGAATAATTGATGATCTTAATTAAAAAATTAATTTCTCATATTAAATAATATACATTTTCTTAAAATGGAGTCCAATTTTTAAATCTACATATTCACAAATTGTTGGAGTGGTTATTTGGGATTTTTTATTACAAAGTTGTATTTCTAGTGATTAATGAAATATAATAATTTATGTTATTTAACAGTATAGGTAAAAAAGTGAATTTTGATTCATGGATGCTGTAATTGGCCAGAATATCGAAATAAAATACAATATTTACAATAATTATTCAGAATAATCAATACTATTGATATTATTAAGCGAAAATAATATACAAATGAATAAAATAATAAAAAAATACTCCTCGCCTCTACATATAAATACAACCCCTCAACACCTATTATCCTCATAACATATAAGCCTTGGAGGGTTCTACTACACTGCTGAATTCATCTCCCAAGCCTCTTTCCCATGTTTTGGTCTTTTTGGTCTCACTAAAATAAAAATTCCATGTTCATTAAGGAGGTTCCCAAGGAGACGATATTGAAGAGATAAGATCGTCCTTCTTTCACTTTTACTTTCATTTATTTTCTTGTCCTATCCTAACCTGCTCTATAATAGGTATCATGATAATTAAATTATTATACATATACTAAAATTTTATTATGTTAATGGTGTATCCATTATTAATTGTACTCTCTTGTCCTTTTATTTTAAAGATGAAAACATCACCAACAATATGACGATTCACTACCATCTTGGATGATGATTTTTTAATTTCTATTTACATTATTCAATGCTGGTCATAGAACCACTATATTTGTTAAACATTTTTGTAACATTTATATTATAACTTTTTTTATGTTTTGGAACTAATATATAAACATAATATTAAATAAAATGTTACTTGTTTGCGATGGTTAGATAAATAGCCAAAATTCACTAATCATTTTTCAATAACGTCTTATCACATGAATCGTTCTCATATATGAATATAAAATGATATATGGTGTCATTTATAATTATGAAATTATATTGATATTATTTCATTCCACTACTATAGTTTTTCTTCCATTTTACCTGAACTCTCATTACTATACTCAATGGAACCAACTATAAAACCATGAAATGGACACTCTCGAAATAATGAAATTAAACATTATAACTCATTGAAATGGACATAAATAAACTTAATAAAATTATAATAAATCAAATAAATACAAAATATGTTTCTAATTAACTAACTGGAAGATATATTTTGATTATCTAGAAAATTATCCATAAGTGTAGATCACTATCAGACATAAGGTAAGGGATCTCTCTAAACCACCAAATTACATTTCAGTTAGGCATTCTATTTCTTTACACAAACTTATATCTTCCTTATTATTATGTAATTATTCTAAATTCTATTTATATTAGAAAATATATGTATATACATCAATTCATCCTGGTATTATTTGTAAATACATGTTTTTAAAATGATCCCTTTTGAATTCCTTTCGATAAGAAAACTCGATTGAAAGGAACTTCTCTATTTATTACCCATTTTCATGTACACTCCATAAAATATTATCAACCACCATTATTTTTCTAAAATAACTTTTTACATGTTGAAAAATAATATTATCTCATTTCTGGTTTGGTACAAACAATTATTCCTTTTCCCTTTTAATTACTCTTAAATATTTTCCATTAAACACCACTAAAGAGTCTCTTAAACACATTTTTTACATTTTTTCATTTCAAATAGAGATAATTTAAAATGATCAATTACTATATTGAATTATAAATGTACATGAATTATTTGAATTAATTCCTTCAATAATTCCATTATGACATTATCTTTGGTTATTTGTTATAACATGATTATGATACCCATTTCATTCCATAGTTAACGCTTAAGTGTATTCCTTATTATTGATTCTTCATGTGGAAAACGTATTTATAAACATGTCGTTATGGGTGATTCTATATATTACATCAATTCATCATTAAATTTTTAGCCTGTTGGGACATCACATATGAAATTTAGGAGTAAACCTAATCCATTATGGGAATTCTTCCACTAAGTTATATTGTGTTGGAAGTTAGCCTTGGCTCATGTTTATGTAATTTTGCAGGTGGTTTCCACATTCCAATTTTTCAATGATTAAATGATCCCATGTTCTTCATGTTCTTATTATGTTTGTTTATTCATGTTCCACGTCCTTTTATGTCATTATGTTACACCTTCTAACCCATGTTCTATGATTTATTCCTATGATTATTCGCTTCCTGGGATATTTGGATAATAAATATTGTCTACAAATTCCCGAGGTTATCATGATATGAATAAAGAGTTTATCAAAGAATGTTAAGAGCTCATTATTGATTATTAACATAAAGATGTTCTATTTAAGTCACATATGTTTAGTTTTATATACCTAATATTCCAAAGAAACTAGACACTATGATACATAGTTTGTATTTGAGGAATGATTATGCATAAAATGATGTTATAATATTTGATAATATTTGGGTGTCTATAGTGATGATTTCAACAAAAATTTTATCAAGGATTATAGGGATCAAATGACATATTGCATGGAAAAGACAATTATGGTTAATACGCCATGGGCTCATAATCATATGTCAGTGGCTTATATTCATAGTCGAGAAAAATAACCCTTGAAATTAGGTATCCAACATTGGAAGGCCTATAATGTTTTTGAAAATATACAAATACTATATTAATGAAGTGACTCATAGAGGATGGGTATTACCAATGGGTTTCAAAACCTAGTATCTATATTGTAATGATGAATATTATAAAAATGGTTTAACACACTACAACCTTAATTTAATGTTGGTAATGGTCTATGATGAAATAACATAGAGTATAATAATTCCACATGGGTATTTTTTTATGGAATGTGGAAATCATAACTCAAATATTCTTAACTGAGGATGATGAGACAGGAAAGATAAGTCAATGATGGTTGCGAAGTACACTAGATTGAAATATTCTGCTATAATATTTTCAGGGATTATAGAGAACAAATGACTAATTATTGAAGGTAATGACGAATATGGTTGACATTCCAGGTATGAATTCCCATGTAATGATATAATAATACTTTTTCATGAATTATATAGTTATAATAATTATAAATATATTATGTAATTGTTACATCAAGAATGAAATAGTTTTAACTAAACCCATGTCATATAAGGTTTATATTTAAAAAATATTTTATAAATATTCTGACTTTAATTATAAAAATTTAATTTAATTTATAAAATAATTATAGTAGAATTATCCTAGGGTTATTGTTTTGTATTTTTTAAAAAACATTTATTTTTCATGGAATGGGGAAAATTGAATATATATATATATATATATATTAAAAAGTTATTTATTTTCAACAAATAAAAAAATTTAATTTCCCATTATAATTTTAAAAATAATATAAAGTAATATAAGAATTATTTATTTATACTTAATCTGCTTCATTAATTTTGAATCAAATTTCTAAATTATTTTATTCTAAATTTGGTTTTGGTTATAAAAAACATGTTTTAAATGTTTTTTTTAATATTTATAATGTTTGTCCATTTAAATTAATTCAAATAATATCTAATGATGAATGTTTTAAATTTAATGAATATATTTTATATATAAATAATAATTTATATTTATACATTGATTAATATTATTTATAATGTTAAAATAAAATGTTCTTTTTCTAGAAAATTACTCTTCTTTGTATCTTTCATTTTCACCACATATGTAGGATTAATTTTAAATTGAATTTTCCACTTATGTGAGTTTAATTTTTTAAATGAATTCAATATTTTGATCCATCATAATTTTTATTATCTAATATGTTCATTTTTATTTTTTTACATAACGAATAGTAAAATAATTAAAAAGTATTTACCACATTTAAGGTGACAACTAGTATTTTGGGGTTTAAGCTAAAAAGATAGTTGTTAGAATAACCTAAAAACTTGTTTAAAATATATTTTATGGCTATATTTTGACCTTATAATGTATAATTATATATATTGAGCCATTTTGGATCCCTATGGCATGTGAAAAATGAGGGTACCCCCTTTTCTTTTAAAAAATTACAAATATGACACTCACATCACTTATAAAGCACTACCCTCTACTAATCCATATTCACATCTTCAATGATATGTATATCGGTCAATACTGACCCAAATATATACCTAAATTCTAATACCATGACCTATGTAATTTATATTGATCACAAATACTTCTTATGAAGGATTTTGGTTCATATATAAGGAGGTTTTCTAAAGAAGAGGTAGTGGGATTAAGTGTGCATTTTATTTTATTACTTCTTACACCTCATTATAATATTCATCAATCATTCAGATAAAAAATAATATACCATATACAGATATGTTATTATGTTAATTAAATAACCAAAATCCATCTCATATTCCAATAAATAGGATATAAAATAATCATTCATGTGTACGATAGACTACCATCTCACAAACTAGTGTACTTGATTTTCCATCAATAACTCTCACAGCTTTATTTATTTATGGATTTAATGTATATATATTTAAATTTTAAAATATTTTGACTTATGTAGATATGATATAACATATACCTTCCTACATTCAATTATTTGGGCAATACGATAACATCGCTTTTGTGTACGACGGACTACCGCCTTATGAAGCTATGTGATTCTTTTTCCCCTAATGCTTAACAATAAATGTAATACAAAAAAAGTTATTGAATATATGTGATATAAATGGAATATTTATGACATTGAAGATATAAATTATTTTAATAATATAATATATCATTTTCTTTCTTACACTAAAAAATGATATTGTCAATTGTTCATATGTATAGACTACCGCCTCTACGAAGCATTGTTAGCCTTTTATCATCTATAAATCACATGGATGATATATATAAATATATTTAAATAAATAATTTGGTATTTCTTATTTTGTTATCATAATATAATCATACAATAGTTAATACCATATTTTATTAATGCTCATTGAAATGTGGAAATTTTACTCATGCATACGTACAACCTACAATCTCTGTGGTCCGCACATAGATCATTTAAAAAAACATTTTTTAATGAATAATTTATATAAAAATATGATAAATATTTCATTATTACTATATTATAAATGTTGAAATAATGATAAATTTGATAATAGTCAACCTACTGAATTTATTTTGGGACAAACAAGTCAAATATCATTGAAACATCTAGTTTAATCATTATTAATTAAGTAATTTTATATGAAATGGTTATAGTTTAACTAAAATTAAATGTAGGCAAGGAAAATATTATTATAAAAGTAAATAATAAACATTATTTAATTATTTAGAAAGAAAAATAATGATCAGAATGAATCAAACTCTTTGTAATGGACTTCATCTCATTTTTCTTTTATTGTGGCAAATTTCAATGTTATACCCCTATTTCAATTTATAATGTGTACATACAGACCCTTGGACATGTTATATGATTAATTTCTCAATTATAATTATATTTAAATTTTTTTTTATTCCTTCTTTTGGATATTATTCAAATGTTTCCAAAGTGGTGAGAGATTTTTCTTTAAAATATCATCTTTTAATGTTTTCTTTCAAAATCAATTTGTTTTCATTTTTCATTTTTTTAAATGATTTTATGAATGTATTTATATAGAAATGATATCTTTAAAAAGGTAATTTTTTTATTCTTTTCTATGTTTTATTAAATATGGAAACTATTTTTTGAATGTTTGACTTCTATTACATATGACAAATAAATTGTTTTATTTTAATGTGTGTGGAAATGATGACTTTTACCACCGCCATAACAATTATTTGAATATTATTATACTTTAAAATTAACCGTTTTTCTCCAATAAAAACCCATCTTAACCTTTATTATTATTTTTTTACAAAATTGGGATTTAAATGAAGGTATTTTTGTATTGATATTTTTTAATGAAATGAATTTTTGGACATCTGAAGGAGTTTTCATGTAGTATAAAAAGAGTGTTTGAATGTTATTATGAGGAAAATGATAGATTTTGTTATTTATTATTATGTTATGGTTCTTGGAAATTGATTATAATGATGGGTGGTTCCATTATAAGCCAAGTATGGGTGGTAACATTATAAGCCAATTATGTGTTGTTCCTTTGTAAACCAGGGATGGGCGTTTAATTTATAATCCAATGATGGGTGGTTCCCTTATAAAATTGTTTTTGTTAATTTAATTACCAACAATTGGTGGTTCCATGATGAACCAAGGATGGTTGAGTTTATGATATTCTTCAAATGCATTGGGTTCACCGAAAGTTGATGTTGACCATTTCATTTATTCCATTTGTCAATGTGACAGGAATGATGATGTCTCAAGTTACCTAAATGATTTTATGAGAAATATGTATGTTATATTTCATATTAAAATGTTATATTAAGTTTTATTGAATGGAATTTTTAGAATAATGTAAACATTTCATGGATTTTCATGTTTTCACTAGACTAATAATATTATTATATTTATATCCTTTATTGAGCTTTTTTGTGTTGATCCCACATTATGAATTTATTTCACAATGCATAAGGATTGGTAATGGAAAGAATGTGGTCAAGATGAAAGTCCTAATTATTCTTAAGAAAAAAAATTCATGTTTTATTATCAAAATGTAACATTATGAGAAAATTGACACTAATTGAAATTCTCCACATTATATATATGGAAATATATTTAATTTATGAATTAAGACCTAATTATCTAAAATTGTAAACTTAAATGGATTTCCATATTTGAGAGAAATATTTTATGAATTAAAACTCATGATTATGTAATGATTAAGGCTAGGTCATTATAGTTGGTATCAGAGGATGGTTTAGATAAATTTGGAGTTTATGATAATTATAATTTCTTTCCGTGAAATATTTTAATTTATGGTTATGTTGAAATGATATTGAATTTATTGACTACCGTTCTAATTCATCTAAACTACGTTTGTTCAGAATGGTTTTCCATAATGGAAGTAGGAAGCCATATTTGGAAGGCATGGAGACGAAAATATTTATAAAATTAGAATACCATATTAGATTAAATTGGAACATAATTATTTTTAGTATTGATGGGAATGTAAAAAAACAATATATAAATTGTGGTTTTATCTATCCTATAGAGGAACTTGATTTATCATAAATGAACGTTTTAATTGTGTAGAATTGTATGGGATATAATCCCCCATTATTTAGTGGATATTAATACCATGTGGTATCTGAAGGATGTATCAATTATTTGGAGAATATATTTGAAGTAAATAGACGTTTGGAACATCAAAATGAAACAGTTTGCATTTTTTTTGAATTTGAAACATTTTTATGATGGTCTATAGTCAATATACAAAAGATATTGATAATCATGATTAAATAGCATAAGAAAAAATTAATAATATTTTTCATAAGAAATATTTTATTATGTTTATTTGGGTAAGGATAGTGAAATAATTTATATGGTGAAAAAATATTATGATTCTTTTTCTACATATGAAGACAATTTTATAAGATATCCAAGAACCTAATAGATTTTGTTTGGGTCATTAATAGTAAAATTACTTGAATTTACTAAGGGATGAAATAAATTTTATAAAGAGTTGTGGAAAAATGTAAATTAAAAATATATAATAAGTATTATATTTGTGACGAGAAAGTAGATATAGGGTTTGATGAAACTTGTGTATCCCAAGACGACAAGAGTAAAAAAGCAGTCCAAATGGGAGGAAAAGGTGAAGAATCATCTTGATTAATATAAATGTAAGAAACCATGTAACCATATATTGATAAGTGTATCAAAACTAACCCTTAAAAATGTCTTATGATGACTATAATGAGCTTCTTATGTGTTAAGTTTATTTATATGTCTCATTAATGTATCTAAAATGAGTATAAAAATATTAATAATCAGATATAAAGATGATTCATTTGAAATGACATGGTGAATTATGATAATATGTCTCTAAAGTTAGTGCCTGGGTGTAATCATCAATACTAATATTATATTGGTTTGGAAAAATAATTTTCAATAATACTATTGATTTTGGGCCATCATGTGGATTGGGGATAAGTATGTTACCTGATTATTGAAATTATACCAATATGATGTTTTACAATATATCATTGCATTATTCCATTTATGAGATATTTGAAAGTATTTTGGTGATATCAGATCACGAAATTGAGATGAAACTTACGGTGAAAATTCTGGGAGGATGTATTAAAGAAACGAATATTCATAGGAATAATATAATTATTATTAGTGGGTTGTTCTTTCCTGTAAATCATGTTGAACTGTTCATAGTAGTGTTTGATATAATTATTTGTCTGAATTGCATTTCTGTTCATCCTGAATTATAGATTACATAACTAACATGGTTGTGTTTAATTATTCTATTCCATTGATATCTTAATAAGAAGATGAGAAATTAATTAGAGAATAAAATGAATTTTACCTTTCTAATATTGTATAAAAGAAATAAACTCTTCCAATTAGTGATGTTCCAGTAGATATTACATACATCGTTGTATTTCATAACGATTTTCCTTTTTTTATTCTCGATCGAGATATTGAGTTTACTATTTTATTATTGCATGATGCTAGCCCTATTTATTAACAACCTTGTCAAATGGATCATGTAGAAAGTTCAGAATTTAAAAATAAATTTCTAGTGTATCTTGATAAAGGGTTAATTAACCCTAGTACTTTACCATGGGGTTCACCAATTTTTTTTGTTATAATGAAGGATAGTCTAATGAGACATTTCATTGACTATAGATCATTGAATAAAAATTATATTCAGAACATGTATCCCTTACATTTTTTGGATTATTTTTTTAAAGAGATCCATAGAGAATAGTATTTTATAAAGGTTAATCTCATGTTGTGATAGTGTTGGTTGAATTTTGATGAATCTAATATTGTGAAATATATGTTTTAGACTAGATAAAAACATTAAGAGTTTGTAGTTTTTCCCTTTAGGATGTCTAATGGACCTAATACATTTATAATCCTTATGAATAGATATTTTCATGAATTTTTTGATATATTTTTGGTAGTTTTGTTTGATGAAATTTTTTTATATTATATAAGTTCAGAGGAACATTAAATACACATAATTATAATTTTAGAAACCATATAATAAAATATTCATTATATAAAATTTAGAATGTCTATATTTTGATTCCAATAATTTTATTTACATGGTCATATTTTCTCTAAATATGGCATAGTTATTGACAACACAAAGACAATTTGTTAAAGAATATCTGAGTACCAAAAATATCATATGGATTCACTTTTTTCTTTGATTAACATTTTAATACTAATGGATTGTTTATAAAAATATTTTCTACACAATGGTCAATGTTAACTTGAAAAGGAGTTCAATTAATCTAGATTAAAGATTCAGATTATTGATATTAGGAAATCAAATTAATATTGGTGGATTATTGAATTATCTACCTACTACTAGAAAATTATCAAGAAATTTATTATTCAGGTAACTTGATACCTCATGAGTCAAAACACCTTATACATGATCTGGAATTATTTTCTATATTTATTTTCATTAAAAAATTTCTCAAAGCATTTTTGGGGGTAATGTGGAAAAAATATACTCATAAAAAATGTTTTAATTTTATATTCACAAAGAAATAATTTAACATGAGATAGATAATATAGGTAGAGTTGATAAATGATTATGATTTCATGATTGATTATTATCTTGGAAAATAAAACAATGGGGCCATTTCTTTGAGTCAAAAAAGTAATTTTACAGAAAATATGTTATGTGTGGAACATAAACCTTTTGATAGTTATATGATAATTTTTTTCCCAGATGTTTTGGACATTGGGTCATTGTTTATTTTTTACAGGTTTCAATGTGGTATCCTTTTTCATAAATAATAGAGAATGCTTATAAGTAGGATCATGATGTTCAAGAAATGGTGTAATTGATTAATATGGGTAATATTACATATTTTAATATTGATAAAAATGCTTTCTATGATTTGGAAAATGATTATATGTTCCTTGCAATTCCCTATAATAGAAATATTTTTTGAGTTAAGAACATAATTGTCCTACTAATTTTTCTCTAGGAATCACTGTAATGTATATACTTCTTCAGAAGTATTACTAATGGGATAGTTTGAAAATTTATATTACTGACTTTAACATGAAGGGTTTGAATTTTCTTCTTGTTAAAGATGAATGAAAATTACTAAAGCAGACGATTCAACCTTCCTAGTGCTAGAGTTGAAATGGGAAAATATATAAGTGGATTATGTGGGGTTATTTCAAAAAGAGTTCCAAAGGTAACAATGAGATTTTAGTTATTGGTGATCGATTAAAAAATATTTACATTTTATTTCCACTCCTGATATAATGTATTTATATCTGCTTTATTGACCCTATATAAATTAAATATTCATGTTACACTAATTACCCCTCTCCATTGAATGATACCATGATCCCAGATTCACATTTAATTTTTAGAATACAATTCCAAATGCATTGGGTACATAACTAAATTTCCTTATATTATTTCATCCTCAAAAAATGGTCACACTAATTAGGAAATTTATAAGAAGAAATATATAAATAATTACTATTCAATAGATTACAAGGATCAATATATGTCTTTAGATGAGTTTCCATATAAAAATAGTTTTCATTCTAGTATAATGACGAGAACCTTTAAGGAATTAAAAAGAAAGAGGGGTCAAATGATATCTTTTTTTATGATGAAGTTTGTGAAAGGAAGTTGATGGGACCGGACACGGTAGAAAAAATGGCTAATAAGGTGCAGCTGATTCAACAATATACGAGTGAATAAAAGAAAGTAGAATAATTCTGTGGATAACTGGAGGAAATATATTTATTTTATTACGACTGATCATGTTCTTAATAACATATCTCCATGGAAATGTTTTATGTGTTTTGGAAAAAGGGGAAGCTATGTCCGTCGTTCATTGGACCATATAAAATCTTGTTTAAATTGGTATTAGTTAGATACCAATTTTGCTTTCCCCTGGGTTTATCCATGGTATACAATATTTTCCATGTATGGATGTTATAAAAATAAGTTTCGGATACATCAAATGTTTTTATCACTAATGTAGTTCAGTTTCAAAAGAACCATTATTATAAGAAATAATGTGTTCATATTTTAATCATAGAGATCCTGTTTTATGGAAAATGTTGATTCATAACATTTATAATTTATTAAAACTCAAATGATTGAAGAGGAATCCAGATAATATGAAAATAATATGAGCGAAAAATATCGCCACCCATTTAATAATTGAAAAAAATTGTGAGAAAGAACTTTATAAATGGGGGGAAGAATTTGACAACCCAATTAATGATAAAATAATTCATTTTCATGAATTAGACAATTATATTCCTTATGAAAATGTTATGAAATTTTGAAAAAATAAATTAAATAGTTTAAAAAACTACTTCATTATATTGTTTTTATTTTAAATAAATCACTTTTAATTTTTATGATTTCAATTAAAAAAATTAATTTCATTTTATAAATCATAATAACAATATTAACTTAATATAATGTTCTAACACAACATAATACCATTTTATTAAGTAGCATATGGGAAATTCATCAATAATCTTATATTCAATCACACACAACACTGTGCTTTTCTTGAGTTACAGAAAATACTAGGTTTATATTGTGTTACACATAATAATGAGTTTCTCCGAAAGCTTATGTTACACGTAAGACCATGTTATACCAAACTAAAATATACTATTAATATTATTATTTAATATGATATTTATCACTTAGATCTTGGAATGGTGGGAATAAATAGGATGATTAAATTATTAAAATATTTATTTTACACACATGTATTGTATATATATTGATTCTAGGTCATAATAATGATCATTTAAATGAAAAATCATTATTTTTTTTATAAGTAGTATTTTTCAAAAATACTTATTAGTTACACGTTAAACAAAATGTTTGAAATTAATTTTTAACACCTTTGGAAAATTAGTTTCAAAAAATAAAATCTATTTTTTAAATTTTAATATCTAAATTATCTTTGGGTTAGTTATTTTCATTTTTATGAGATGTTTTGTTTTTTATTAATGGTTAAACTTGTAGATTTTAATTGAAAACTAAATTTTAATCTAAATAATTTATAATATTAAATTATATTTTTCATTGGTTTTAATATAAAAACTGTTAAATAATACATATATTAATCCAATTAATTAAATTTAATCATTATAATATTTAATTTTAATACAAAAACATTGTACTCATTTGAAAATTTTCACTTTTAAATCCCGATATCTCGCCACGTCTGCTAGATTAATTTTAAATTAAATTTTGACAATTATGTGGATTGAATTTGGACATATTTATTATCCATTTTTAAATATCACAGTTTATTTCATTGAATAATTTTAACATAATTTTTTATCTTAATTATTATTGAAAATATTTAAAATTAATTAAAGTGATAAAGGTTAAAACGAGTTTGCTTAGTGGTTATAAATTTAATATAAGATATAAGAATGACCCAAAACATTTCCCAATCCAAATTTTATCCATATTTAGACCATATAACGTATTTTATCAATCATGTTCCATTATTGGTTCCTATAGATATGGAATTTTTTTTCTTGGAATTCATTCTTTCAAAATCATTAAAAGTGATCCACTCACCCCACTTATAAAAGGCCACCCTCTCATACTCTCTTTACACCTTTTAAATAAATTGATTAGGATAATTCATTTCAAAAGAAATTCTACAATTCGAACCCTTATTAATGTAATCCTTATATTGGGATGAAATATATCCAAGGAAGGGTTTAGTACAATCAAAAAGAGGAACCCCGAAGAAGTGGTAATGTTCTTCAACAAGAATAATTATTTTAGTTCTTTTTCCACATCCTTCAAATTAATTATTCAATGATGATATAACAACCTCGGTATATTTCATATACCTATTTTTATTTATAATAAGTACATGACATAAAACCATCTCCACCTTTATCATGTAAGTAACGAAATCATCATTTCCATGTATAGTTGACAACCGCCTCGCGAACCAATGTCGTTTATTTTTTCATTTCCCCATTTCAATGTTTGGTGTGATGAATAACATAAAGTATATATAATATAAATTAAATATTATTACCTATTGAGACAATATATCAAAAATATAATTTTACCTTCCATTCTGTAGGATACATGATAATGTCGCTCATGTGTATGACAACCAATCTCCTCGCGAAGCGATGAAATTCATATTTCACTAACGCTTCACAAGGAAGGTGATAAAGAAAAAATTAATTATTATATGTCATATAAAGTACATATTTATGATATTAATAACATATTTATAAATATATAATAATAATATACATCATTTTTACGTCCCATTTTACTCACGTAAAGATGATGACATTGTTCGTGTACGTGTGGAGTATCATCTTCATAAAGTGATGTGACTCTATTTTCATCACCACACCACATTGATGAAATATATAAGTATATAATATTATATTAATAATATTTTTATCATTATAAAATGGTAATGTATTACTTACCTCATTTCTATAATGTTCAGTGATAAATGGAAATGTTACTCATACACACATACGACTTTCGAACTCCTTGATCGTAACATACTTCATTTTTCATAACCATCATTCAAGATTAGTTTTGAAAATTTTAATTGATGCCAATATATTATAATTATTTCATGATAATTATTATGGATATGATATATCTATATAATATGTGTAAAAACAGAATATTTTATAACAAAATTCACCCAAAAAAACAAGACAATTTACACCCAAAATAATGAAAATAATGAAATATTATTAATGAACTATTAATAAGATGTCATAAAAGAACCATATATAATATCAAAAATATTAATATGTTTTTAAAATAAGTTACTAATTTTTTAAAACTAATATAATGGAGGTTAAATCATGTTCAACCAAATGAAAGTATGAGATACAAGATTTTTGTCTCAATTTTCCTTCTTTGAGATGTAATTTATATTATACACCAATATTATTTCATGAGGTGTATATAAAATCCCTTTTATATAGTGTATAATAATGAAAATTATTTATATCATTTTAATCTTCAGTTTTAATTATTTATCACTTGGGGATTTAATTTGGAATTACCAAATGATAAGAGCTATTAGGAAATATAATTGTTTTGTGATAATTGACATTCTATTTAAACAATAACATTCTAGAAACAATTTTCCATTGGAAATTATATTTATCCTGAATATCTTAATTCTTTATTGATAGATATTATTATTTAAAAAATCTTATAACAATTTCATATAAGGTTTTTACTTTGACTCTTATTTGATTAACCGGGAGAACATTGATATATCAATATCATTTTATCAATACATATACTTTTTTATAAGACACATTGTTTAAGAATTAAATTGATTTTTTTATATATGAGTAATTTATATGTGATTGGTGGGGCCTGTTATATACCCTCAATGAATCATATTGATTCAGGATATATATTAGATATGGTTTTGGTTGAGGCCTTACCCCTTAGATTCCATGGCAAGAAGCCTTGGCAATATTATATGTCTTGGCATGAATCCCTGATGTAATTAGATACATTGGAATGAAGCCTCGATCGAATGTTTTGGATATCCATATCTATGAATTTCATTCTTATAAATTTACCTTTTGAAATTACCTGTGATTACATGATAAGTTAGAATATTCTTGGTAAAGATTCATTCTCATGTGATTATTTATATGTAATTATTTGATTATTTTTATCCTCTGATAATATGCCCATGTAATTAATTTAATGGAATGTATTATATTTTTTTACCATTACATTTTGATTTTTCCTTATTTAATGATAGATTACACTGTACAAATTCCCTTTCCAATCATCTTATCAAACTTTTTTGTTATATTGTATTTTCACTAGGACACATGGATTTATTCTGTGATTGATATATAATAATACGCAAAGGGTAATAATTGAAATCTCAAAAAAAACATTTTTTTATTTTATGATAAAAATTATATTATAAATTTCAACTATATATATCTAAATTTCCAAGTATATTATAATTTTTGGTACTTCATGATGTGATTCCTTGTATCTTATGTTAATGTAACAGTTCAGGCACCAACTCTGGTCTACTGGGGTCGGTGTCTCTATAATTTCAATCATATTAAGTTTAATAGAATCCTTAGGAACTATAGTTAGAAAAGCATAGATTATGGAAAATGAACCTATTATAGAATTTGTTGAAAAGTATAGATTAATATACTAATATTTTCATGTGGTATATATTAGGTGGTTTTTCATAGAAATACATCATTTTATTGATATTACAATTGGCCATTATATTCGAATAAATGTTCCATGGTGTAATAACATTGAAAATGTCATGTTGTTATTTACTTGAGAATTATTGGGTACTTGATAATGGGACATACTGCACACCTGGTTTGACACTCTAGGGGTAATTCATAGGATAATTCACTTTTTCTTTACAACCCATTATGACATATGTTAAAGTAATGATATCCCCAAAAAACTATTTTTATAATTTTGATATTAGTTATTAATAAATTGTTCAATTTATGTTACATATTTCAGTTGTATTAAGATTAAAAATTATGTTTCATGGTAATTATACCTAATATTGTTTATGTCATCATTTAGAAATAGTGCATAGCCCAGGTAATGGGAATCTAAAAAATGCACGTGATCTAAAAAATAAAAATGACTGTATATGTTATGGTCTTTATCTAAACTTTTAAAGGGAAATAGTATCCAAAAAATACTCTTCATTTTAGGAGATATTATTGTGTGATAAGAATATAGAGAAATAATTCTCTTTGTTTTATAAATTTTATGGGAAAAAGATAATAAGGTTATGATCAATAAAATGATGGATAAATTTAAAAATGGAAAGAAATAATTTCTAACATTTGATATATATGTGGGTGGAAACACATTTTTTACTTTCATAAAAGGAAAATGAGTTTTTTTTCATTTGGGTAGAAAAATAAAACCATGATCATGATTGAAAAAAAAATTAAAAGGGTTTTCAATATTCATTTTATCAACTATAGTGGAATGATTCACTATGGAAATAAATTCCAAAAAAACATCAGGGTAAAATACCTCAAAATAAGAAAAGGGATCAAGGTTAAACTTTTGATATGGATACAACATATGCAGATTGATTAATATTCTTCCATATTGGGATTTAAGAAATATGTTTTGAATGTATATTATTGATTATATTTTATTCATAAGAATTAAAAAATGTATAAGGATTAAATATTAGTACTATTTCCTCATGCTATTGAAAGCATGTATTCAATGGTACGAAGAAAAGTGATCCAGTTTCATGTTTCAATTCTGGGAAATCACATGATTCTTAGAAATATTACCCTTAATATGTTCCTGATTTTGAGATAATAATGAAGGGATAATGAGATTATTGATTTGGGTAAATTGGACAGTAGTAAATTCTGTGGAACAGATTAATGATATATTGACAATGTTGTTTATACAATAAATGAATGAGTCTAACAAAATTGGATATAAAAGATATATAATTTAATTTTTTTATTTATGTAATATGGAAGCGTGCATTTGTTCAATTTTGTTTTATGTAAATTCAATATGTTACCATGTTCCAAGATATAACATGATAAGGGTATTCCCATGTATATCATTTGATGATTAAAAGATCCTTTATGTTTTTTAAATAATTTAATTTTTTAAATTCAGTGAAATTCTATCTAAAGAGTTGGATCTTAATATTTTGTAAAAGATAACAATTTATGAAATATTATATGATGATCTTTGTATATGGTTTTAGAGTTTAATAAATTATTTCAACCAATTATGTAACCATTGTAAAGAGATGAAGTAGAAATAGTTCATGCACAACCAAAGGATAAAATTTAGGTTATTAATTAGATTCTATAAATGAATTATATTTAAATACCAATATAGATAGTAAAATATTTCTTCAACATTAGGAAAATAATCTTTAAAGGAAAATTTTAAACAATTACATACATATCTAATGAATTATATGGTCTTGTAGATCATCACATATTTATGGTTTTTATTCCCTTTATATTCCATTTATTATTTTAGTAATCTTAATCAATGACCTCATTCAATCTATATAAATATTGGTTCTTTTAATCCATGTCTATATATTCACTTTCCCATTATTTTCTCCTACTTGGAAACCTAGTTGTGTGTTATTCCATATGATAATTGTACTTACCATTATATATTATTAAGATGTTGTTTTCAAAAACATTCTCATGATGCGGAATTTCAATAATTTTTTTTAAAATATAAATCCCATGAATATTGGGATCATGTTTAAATTTTTAGGATGCAATCTATTTGATGTAGTGAGAATGTAACACCCCAAATATTCAAAAAGAATAAATTTTTATTCAATAGAATATGAAAAAGAAACGTTGATATTATATTACATCACAAGTAAAACCACGTTTAGATCTTTTTACACAAATCACTGAGTTTATCTTGTATTACACACAACAATGCGTTTCTTCAATAGTTTTTGTTACAAAACAAGACTGAGTTTTACCAAATAAAAAAATATTTTTAATACTATTATTTAATAAAATAGTTATTGACCAGCCCTTTAAATTAAATAATTTTATATGATTATCTAACATATAAAAATATAGAGTTTACTAACTTTTTCTATCTTTTTATTATATAAATTTATAAGAAACAATTGAAAGAAAAAGATTTTTTTGAAATTGAAATCTTCTAAAGGATAGATTATTCACACTTTTTCACACATTATTTAAAATAAAATTATAATAATTTTAGAAAATTAATTTGGAAATCTAAAATTAAGTTTTGAAATCATAATATAAAAATTACCTAAGGTTCACATGTTTTTAAATTTGTTTTGAGGTATTAATTTTTATGAATTTTGAAAATTACTGATATTTATATAAAAAATGTATTTTAGACTAATTTTTGAAATTTTTTATTATATTTTGAATTGGTTTTAAATTAAAAAAAGATAAATTATAAATATTGTTTCCAGTTTAGTTAATTTCAATCATTTTAATATTGAATTTTAATATTAAAATTGTTGTGAACATTTAAAAATATATACTTTAAGACCCCTCTATCTCATCACGTCTACATCATTAATTTTAAAATTAAATTATACAACTTATTGGAATTTAATTTTGGCCAAATGGATTCCATAATTGTAATAATAATAATTTATGTTATTAAATATTGTCAACATAATTATTTACCATATTTATTATTGAAAGTAATTAAAATTAATTACATTGATTAAGGTAAAAATGGGTTTTCTATGTAATTAAACATAAAATATAAGGAATTGGAATAAACAAAAACATATCCAAAACATATTTTATATCCATACATCAACCTTATAACATATTTTAAATATAATTAAAAATTATTAGGGCTTATTAACATGAAAAAATTATGGCGGAATTCACACTTTCAAAACATTTACATTTGTGCCACTCACCCCACTTATAAAAGGCCACCCCATATCATCCACTCGTCATACCTTAAAAACCAGTTAGTTCAGGTAGGACCTACCCAAATAAATTAACAAATTCCCATAAATTATCCTAGAAGTTGTATCATTACAATAAATCCAACATAATAAATATTTAGTAAAAACCTATGGGTGATACCCGAAGAAGAGGTAATGTTCTTCAATGAGGTTATATGTTTTACTTCTTTCTCCATCTCCTTTAATTTTTATTACCCTTTTTGTACAATAACATAATAATATTACATATAATGGGATGTTTTTATAATATATTTATGATCTAAATCCATTTCCACTTACATAAAATGGGTAAAGAATGCTTGATTCATGTCTACGGCTGAAAATCACATCGTGGAACGATGTCGTTCATTTTTTCATTTCTACCACTCAAGGATGTTTGTGATGATGTAACTATATTATATATGATATTGATAAAATATTTATATCTATTTTTTAATATATTAAATATATATTTTTACCTTACATTCCATAGGAGACATGATATCATCGCTCATGTGCATGATGGATTAACGCCTCGCGAAGTGATGTGATTTGTCTTTCAATAACGCTTCATGTAGATGTTGATACAGATAACATTAATCATTATATGTTTTATAAATTCCATAATTATGATATTAATGACATATTTATCATTTTTTAATATAATACAAATCATTTTATTTTTTCCCTTTCTGCTCATGTGAATTTTATATCATCGTTCGTGTACGTGTGGTCTTCCACCTCTATGAAGCGATGTGACTATCTTTTCCCCACCACAACACATGGATGAAATATATTATTATATAATTTGATATTAATAATAAAATGATAATTATGTAAAGCTAAAATACTTCTTAACTCCATTCCAAAATTATCATTGAAAAATGATTATGTTACTCATGTGTACGTATAACTGACCATCTCTATGATCGTCACAAACTTCATTTTTCAGAACTATCAATCAAGATTAGTTTTAAATGTAAACTTGATGTACCAATAAGATAAATATGTCATGATAATTGTTCTAGAGATTATTCAACTATATAATATGTGTAACAACTAGGTCATTCAAAACAAAACATGCATGAGAAAATAAGACAATTAACACCCAACAGATTGAAAATAATGTAATATTATTAACAAAATTGTAATAAAATGTAATAAAAGGATCATTAATGATATAATAAATTTTAATATTGGTTATTAAGAAGTTAGTAATATTTTTAAAACTTTTATTCATGAGGTTAAATGACGTTCAACCGAAGAGAAGCAAGAGGTCAGTGATTTTTCCTCAATTTGCCTTCAATGAGATGTACATTATATTATTCCCCTATATTATTTCATGAGGTTTATATAAACCCCATTATATATGAATAAAAATAAATATATATTTATTCATGCTATTTTATTGTTCATTTTGAATTCTTCCAACTGTAGGGATTTGTTAGGGAAATTACCAAATGGTATTACTTATTGTGCAATCTCACTTTTTTGGGATCCTTAACATTCCTTTGAAACAATGAAATTCTAAAAAAAAATTCTCATTGGACATTAAATTTATCATTAATATATAAATTATAGTTTGAGGAATATGATTATTCCTTAAATTGTATAACATTTTTACATATGGTGTTTACATTGATTGTTATGTGACTTCCTGGGAAAGTATTGATAAATCAGTATCCTTTACTCAATACTGATACATTATGATAAGGAAAAGTTTTTATGAATCAAATATATTATGTTATTTATGTGAAAGTAATTCTACATTTTGTGTTACTGATGGTCCCTGAAATATCTCCTTGATTACTTGGAAGGTTTTATGATACCAAATTGATATTGTTTTGGCCGAGGCCTTACCCATTTATTAGATTCCTTGGAAAGAATCCTCAATGGTATTTGATGCCTTGGTATGATGCCTAAACAATATTATATTTCAGGGAATGAATTCATTATGGGTTGTTTTAGATATTTCTCATTATCCATTCCATAATTATAAATTTATTTATTAATATTTGAGGTGATTATTTGATTATTTAGAATATAAATGGATATGTTTAATTATCATGTCATTAATTTTATGGTAATATTTAATCACATTTTATTACTTCTATATTATTCAAGAGTTATTAATTTAATGACATTTTATTTAGTTATTTTCCATGCCATTTTAATTTTTCTTTATTTATTTATAGCATTTTGTTATAGACTAACCCTTTTTGAGCATCACATATCAGAAATTTATTATATTTTTGTTTCACTGGGATAAAATTAATTATCATTTGATTGATATTCTACACTGAGGAGTAAAATGGAATTGTGAAGGAAAATTCTTTGATTATTTTATGTAGTAAAATGTAATGTAAAGTTTAATTATGCTTCTAGTTTACAAAGACTAATAAAGTAATTAATTCTAAAAGATATGATAACATATATAATATGATAATGTAATAAATCAACAACTATCTCTTAGATAATAGGGTTGGTCTCACTAATTTTTTTGGGATTTTTCAAAAAACAAATATTTTTCAGTGAATAGTTAAAAATACCAATTTATGTAAAAAAGTTTTTTATTTTCAAAACATTAAGAAATTTATAAGGCCCATTATCATATTAATATAATTTAATGTAACCTTATTATTATATAGTTATATTAAATCAAAATAATTATTTTTCAATAAACATTGTAGTGTATTTTATTTTGAGTTTATATAGGGGTTAAAAAATTTGTTTTCCTGAAATCTATTTTAAATTGCTTAAAGATTGTATATATTAATTATTTAAAATAAACCATATTGAGGAATTTTTTAATTGAAATTTATGGATTATATATCATTAAATTTAAAATTATTGTCACAAAATTATTATTATTAATATTTATTGAGTAAATAAAAAATCCTCATTTTTAAAAAAATACACATATCAAAATCCTGATTTTTCATCATGTGTGAAGGTTTAATATTAAATTACAATTTTCCAATTATATTATTTTTATAATTTATTTAATATTTTTAATAATAATAATTTATATTATGTGATTAATTCATCATATTTTTTCCCATATAAAATCATGAAAACATTAAAAATTAATTACTACAGGTAAGGTGAAAATGGGTTTGTGTAGGAATAAACTAAAAATATAGGGATTAAAATAACCAAACAATTGTATATAATATTGGTTCTTGAAATGTTTTGACTTTATCATGTCAAGGGATCTTAGATGGTCCTTTTGGATCCTTTTGGTAGGTAAAACAAGGGTACACATTTTTCTATTAAAAAATTACAAGTGTGCCCCTCACCTCACTAATAAAATCCAACCCACTCTATTATCCACTTTAAACATTAAAAACAAATTTTATAAGATAATTAAATTCAGAAAAATATTTTTAAAATATATTACCATGACATAGATATCATATTTTTATCATATATTCATTAATATATGGCATTTGGTTTTTACCTTAGGAGGTGGCCTGAATAATAGGTATCATACTTAACAGGGCATTTTATTTTATTTCATATTACACCTCCATAAAATAATCTTAAATTATTTTAATATAATAAAAAAAGATATAACATATATTGATATGTTATTATGTTAAATATTAAACTATACCTATATCCTCTTTCAATAAATGGGAAACAAATTCATAATCGTGTGAATGGTAGACTATCGCCTCACTAAATAATGTTATCTATTTTCCATTATTGCATCTCCCATATTTTTATAATAATTGATTAGAAGTATATATATATATTAATTTATTTAAATATATGTTTTACATATGGAGTTATTATACCTCATATAACATCAGACCATTTATTCGATGGTGGATACGATAACATCGCTCATGTGTATAGTGGCAGCCTCAGGAAGCGATATGATTCATTATTTCACTAATGATTTACATAGAAGGTATTAAGGATAAATTTAATTAATAGGTTTTATATTAAATACATAATTATGATATTAATTATATATTTATCATTCTAATAAGATGGTAGATCATTTTATTTCTTACACTAAAACAATTATAATGGCGTTTGTGCATACGTGTGGACTACTGCATTCTAGAAGCAATGTGACTCTTCTTTTTATCACTAAATTGAATGGATGATATATATAAGTATATTTAAATTAAAAAATACTATATTTATGTTATTATGATTTTTTGGGAAAGCTAAAATAATACATACCTTCTTTATATAACGAAAATTGAGAAATAGAAACATTACTCAAGTCTACGTATGACATAACATCTCCATGATTATCATGTAGTTAATTTTTTATAACTATATTTCATGATTATTTTTATGAAGTATAAGTAATGTATAGATTTGATAATTATTTCATTATTATTATTTTATAGATGTTGAAATAATGACTTATTTTTCTATAGTCAACTTACCAAAGTCATTTATGGACATATAAGGAAATTATCATTGAATCATCCGACATAAACATAATTAATTAGGTAATTGTAAATAACTAGGCGAAAATTTATAATAAAAGGAATTAAATAAAAAAAATTCTTAACTGTGTAATTAAATAAGATATTCTTTTATTCAGGATGATAAATAACTGGCTTGATGAATTGAGATCGTGGTATGGTAGGTCATCTCAATTTCCATTCATTAAGGCATATTTAGATGTTACCCACCAAAAATATTTTTAGTTTCATAAACAACAGTTTTGAAATTTTATATTAGGAATTTATCTATTATAATGATATTTAATGTTTTATTTAATTTTATTTGGTATTGCATATTACAATTCAAATATTTCCAAAGTGGTATGATACTTTTATATAAAAATATCATCATTTAATGATTTCCTTCAAACTATATTTATGTATTATATAATTGTTTTTAAAATGATTTTGGGAATGTAATTATACGGAAATGGGAGTTTTATAAATTTAATTTTTTATATCATTCAATATTTTTCAAAAATGAATCTTGAATTTAATGTCTTACTTTATTTAAAAAATATGAATGTTCTATTTTATCTTTTACATTGAAAGTGATTATTCCCATTGCTATAACTATTTATTGTACTTTCACTTCATTTAAAGGATTTATATTTTTCTTCAAGGAAAGCTCATATTTCCCTTTTTCATATTATTTTTGTAATGAATGGTTTTTAAACAAAAAGGGTATTTTTGTATTGAAATGGTGTTTGAATAAAAATTGCTATTTTTATATCTGAAAGCATTTTTCAGATGGGATTAAAAGTGTTTTTAAAGGGTTTTATGATAAAAATTAAAGCCTCTATGGTTTATAATTATGTTATAGATCTCGAGAATTGATTAAAATTATGGGTGATTATGTAATAAACCCATGATAGTGAGTTAAGTTATAAAACAATGATGGTTGTATCTGTTATAGACTAAGGATGGGTGGTTACGTTGTAAACCAATTATGGGTGGTTACATTATAATACATTTATGGGTGATTAAGTTATAAACCATTTACATTTAGTTCTATGATAATCCATGGATGAGTGGCTTCATGATATCCCTCCAATGCATTGGGTAGTCCAAAGATAAAATTTGACCATATTGACTTTTCCATTTTTAATATTGATATAAATGATGGTGTTTAAGGTTACCTAAATGATTTATATGTTATTTATATAGGTTTTAAATCATTTAATAGAGAAAAAAGTACATTTTATTTCATGTTTAAATTTTTTATTGCATTCATCACAATGGACATTGGTATAAAGGTTAAATTTTAGGGGTTTTCGTGTTTTTCATTACACTAAATAAATTATTTATTTTAGGTACCATAATATGATTTTTCTTCTCACACCATATCTTAAAATGTTTATCAAAGGATTTATGGACCGGTAAGAGAAAAGAGGAGGTCATGATGAATGTTAGGTATAATTTTCGTCAAAATAAATCATATTTTATATTATTGGGGGGAAATGATTTTAATCATAAGTGTTATCATTATATATATATGGTTTTGTATTGTATGAGTTATGAGATAGTTATCAACAAATAAAAACATGAAATGATTCTAATATACAAGATAATTAATTCTTGACATAATACTCAAGAATATGTGATGGTTAATGTCAGATCCTTATATCAAGGGATGATGTGATATTGTAAGAGGAAATATGCATAGCCAAGTAAAGGACCCCTTAAAGGTACATATTATCTTTCACAAGGGCCATGTAAGCTTTTGAAATATTAAAATATATCAGTAATGAAGTTGTCTATGAAAAATATAGTTATCCAACGTGGGTTCCTATACCCTAAAGAAGTTATATGTAAGGTTCAATTGAAACATGAAGGGATTGAATGGACGATTACTATTATATAATAAGTAAGAAAATGGTTTTTCAGTTTATTTTAATGAAATTTTGAATGTGTATCATGTAGTTTTAGGTCATAATATGTGGACCAACAAAAGAGTCAAGAATGACGTATTTTTTCCTTACATTGAAAAATGGTATTGTATATATTTTTTTAATTTGAAGGATTCAAAATTCAATTGAATAGTTAAATTATTGGTTATATAAATTGTGACTCAAAGAGTTTGATCCAAGAATGACTAGGTGGAAAAACATTGTCTAGAATTACCACAAATCACACTAGGGTAATGGATTCCATATTGATGTTTTCAAAACTCATAGGGATTAGTATACACATTTATTCGAGGCAAAGATGCATATGAAAGATTGTTCAGTGGTTGATATGAATATTACAATGGATAACATTCATAGTCAATTACAAGGCCCTTGAAGAATTATGTGATTCTTTTCAAGGTCCATGGATCATTTTTGTATTTAAATACTTGAGAAATGAAACTGGTTATGGAGAAATAAACAATAAAATGAGGTCTCTAGCACCATAAATATTGCTTTTCTATATAGTAGACAAATTATCAAGGGAGAATGAAAAGTTAAAAATTTTCTATTACATTTTAATGGAATAGAAGGGTCTACATATCATGTATCATCATTTAATAGGGACATAATGTAGAAACTATTTCATTTATAACTCTTTTTTTAACCATAAATTTTCCTACATTTTAAGGGTGAAGACATTAGTGAATTAAGAATTGAATTTTTCTAGAATTCACATTATCTATTTTACTTTTGATATCTTTTATATATATAATCCACTCGTAGTAAAATGTCAAAGGGTTTTGATCAATAGTAGAATGATTATATGGTTTTATAATTCTGATCAATGTTCATCTAATTTTACATAATGATGTGAATAAAACATATATCAGAGATGTGTAACACGTTATCTTAATTTGGACTATCTCGAACTACAATAGTCCAATAA
Source organism: Viscum album (assembly GCA_963277665.1). Lineage (NCBI taxonomy): Eukaryota > Viridiplantae > Streptophyta > Magnoliopsida > Santalales > Viscaceae > Viscum > Viscum album. Next base: position 51,392,052 of record OY728140.1, on the reverse strand, counting down.
ACTTATGAATGAGGGGTGAGGATGCTGTAAATGATGGATTAGGGTCTTTAAATTATGAGAAATGGTATGGGACAAAATTGAAAGGGATGGTTGTGAATCGATCTATGTTGATATATTCCACTGCGATGTTATCAGGGATCAAAAAAATTAGAGGACCTTTCAGTAAGGAAAAGATGCATTTTGTTTCCAGGACAATGAGTAAGAGTAAAACATAAATATTTAATTAAAGGGTTCCTTGAAAACTGGGAAAGCTCATTTTTATGGGCCATAGAAAATATATTTCAATCTAAAACACTCGATACATGAACTATGCTTTATGGATTGATTTTATTATAAATATAAAAGAGTGATCCCAATCATCAATTATCTTTAGTTAGGTTATTTTGGTCCTTTAATAATAATTGATAATGGATGATGGTCTTTGTTTTTTTAATGCCATTCAATGAGAAAGTAGTTTCCATGCATTTTAACATCATGCGATAATGACAATTTTTTTCATAGTTTAGGAAAATATGATATATACCTAATGATATGTAGTTTAAAATCATAAATAAATGATGAAATTTGGGGTAATTTTATCCATTTCATAAGGACATGGATATATATCCACATGCTGGTTCCCTTAAATATATTATTCTTATATGCACAGATTGTGGTTCTCTAGGACTGAACCATTTTTGAGAAATATAAGGACACGAATGGTGTTCCACTAAGAAATCCATTCTATTGTGATGGTATATTCTGTTATGTCTAATGTAATAACTGAGCTAAACCTATAGGATCTCATGAGTCATTCATGGTGTGAGAGGAAAGAGTTTATCAGAGACAAACCTGTAATGTGTTAGATAATGGTTCATAGTAAAATAGACACTCATATGGGGGACATCATACCATTGAAAGGATCTTATTAATAAGAAAACCCATGTTAAATACATATATGTAGATATGGATCATATGTAGGATAAAACATCTTTCAATCCTATGTTTTTACATAGATTATATTTTCATGTGAGCTAAAAGTGACACATATTTGTTTTGTGTGTAGAAAAGGTTTAACACATGTGATGTGTGACTTGATTGTTCACCAAAGTGATTTGATAGAATATATGATTTCAATGGTTTGGTCCATTTTGTGTTCATAATGTATCTTATAAATGAAGGAATCAATCCAATGGAATCCCCTCCTCTCTTTTTCAATGAAAACCCTCTAGTATAAAAATGGATCATGCATAAAGGGAAGGGGTAATTTTTTGAAATTATGGGAGGGGCCAGGATAGATTAACATAGAATTACTATGTATCCCATGATAATAGGTATCATTCCACACATAGTTCTTATATGGAACCCTATATGTATAAAATTCATATGTATAGAGGGTAATGTTTATCAATCCATTCACAAAATTTCTATGAATCACCTCAACAATACTAATGTAGGAAGGTATTTTTTATCAGATATTTTTTATTGGGACTAGGATAGGATATTTGGGAATCACTTCATATCATGTGCTAATAGGATCAATCCATGTGTAATTTATATAAAACCATGTTGAAAAATGGGGCATTTCAATACATTATTTTATATTAAGGACATGTGTGGTTGCAAGAATCAAATTGGGTTCCCCTATATATATCTGAATCATATATAGGGATGAAATTGGGGGGTATAACTATTTTATGAATTAGAGATAACCCTAATATATAATTTATAGGAATCACTATGTATCCCATAAATATAGTAATCAATATACCTCTAGATCATGGGGAAAATTTAATTTGTTAAGATCTTAATCATATGTGGGGGAAATGGTAATTTTTCTCTTTAAAAGATAACTCCCCCACCAAAATTTGGTTGTATAATCATTAACTATTTGGAAGGTGAAGTTATCTCATATTGGGAGAGGCTTTCACTTCAAAATTATAACATTCACTCTACTTCCGAGACCATCAAGGGAGTTCAAGGGAGTTCAACGGAATTCTAGATCTATTTACATCCAAATGTTGGTAGTGATTTTTTAAGAAAAAATTAAATACCTATTAGTTATAAATCTCATTCATTTAATAATAAATATGTATTAATTTTCTTATCAATTATAATTTTTTTTGATAAATTTTGGTTCATGATATATATTTAATTATTCTTATAAATTGTTTGAGAATATAATATTTTTTTAACTATTTGTTTTTATAAAAATTAATTTCTACATTTTTATCATTAAAATACATTTTTGGTTGAAATTTTTTTTCATTATTTTATGTATTTATTAATGTTTTGGTCTTTTAATTAATTTGTTCATCTTTAAATTATTTTTAATATAAAATTGTTTTGTTACAAATTTGTGCATGTTTGAATTATTTTTTTCATATATTAATATATTATTTCCTTTATTTTTTATATATTTTTTAAAATTTTTATATTATTTAATATTACCATTTATTATAGTGTGACTTCCTAGGTAATTAATGGATCACAATTTGAAAAATTCATGAAGAACTATCGATTAATATATGAATATGGATGACAATTTCATTGAATTTTACCAAAAAAATATTGAAACCCAATATGTGGTTTTATATCGATGCATGAAATGTTTTAATATAAGTAAGTAAAGGTAGGGAGAAATAGACGGAAATTTTATTATCTAGGGTTTTATTCATAATTATACATGATGCATCTACAATAGAAAAATAAAATAAAATTTAATATCTAATTATTATAAATATGTTCTCAGTTAGAGAGAGGATCATCCTTAATAAATAATTCATGATAAAGGTGTGGAAACCTTTTAAAACATATGTATTGAATAAAATTATTGATATAATAATTTTAAAACCATATGATTTTATGAAAATATTTCTCGATAGTTTGTGTTACATGAAAAATTGTATTTAAATGAACCACAATATATTATTAATATACTATTAAGTGACCATTATAACGTCGATTCAAAAATAGTGATTATGAATAGGATAAAATAATTTAGTATATATATATTATATTCAATATAAATTTAATTTAAATTATTAGTAAATAAGTATTTTTAGCAATGTTATATTATATATAAAAAATAAAATATCATCAAATTGATTTTTGTTTGTTTTTTGAGAGAATTTTATATTTAATTTTTAAAACTTTTAAAAAATATATTTCATATAACTAAATAATTTTTTAAAATAATCATATTAATTTTATTATAGGATGATATTTTAGAATTTCCCTAAAAAGATTGATTTTTGTAGTGAATTGTGAAAAATTGTAACAGTTATTAAAAACTGTATTTTTCTTTTTAACGTGTTCAAATTTCCATTTTTTATAATGGTTTCAATGCAAAATTATTTTTATTATATTTTAAATATTCTAATCAAGTGTATTGTAAACAATTTTATTTTTTTAATTTTGACTAAAAACATTTTTATGCGTAAAATAAAATTTTACGGTGGAACTATTTTTATGAACGAAATGAATTTTTATCTTAATAAATTTAAAAAATCCTTACTAGTGAATGATTTGAATCAATTATATATTATTTAATTTAACAAATTTCATATGTATTCAAAAAAAACTCGAATTATTATAAGATTTAAGGTAATTATATGATTAAGTATATATTTTTTTAATTAAAAATATGTTTTTTCACATATTTTATAGTTACATTAAAATACCTTTCTCGAATTTTTGGGTACCAATTTAGAAAAAATTAAATTAAAATTTAAAATCAGGATTTTTGAAATTTGGTAAATAGTCCCCTTTTATTTTTGACCAATATGAATAGTAATAGTGGTAAAATTTATCAAATTAGTAAAGTGTTGATTCAGTTAATCTAAGATAAAACTAAGATATAAGGCCATAATTTATATTTTAAATTTATATTTTAAGAAGGTAATTAAACCCATATAAAAATTTAATATAAATAAATTTTTTTAATTGAATATTATACATGAAAATTGTTTATATATTATTTAAATTAATAAAAGTTACAAAATGTAATTTACATGGTTTTAAATATATTTCATGTGTTCACATTGGGAATATATTACTTATGAATGAATATTAATTTTAATAATGTTCATAATTAAATTATATTTTCTATGGATACATATTAAAAATATTTAGGTATTATAAAATTACTTTAAATGGTTATACAATGCCAAAATAGTATTTATTCAATGTATGGGGAAAAAATTAAATTACTTTGAAAATATTAAAAGTGATATAATTTAAATAAGTAATAGTTTAAAAAAATATAGGTCAATATGAAATATTATTTTTGTGTTGAGGTATTATTTTTTATTTCAAACATTGTCTTATTCTTTTTTAAGTCGAAATAAATTAATTATTTCAAAATTGACACTAATGATATTTTATAAAAATAATATTGTATTAAATTATTTAAAAGTCATATATATATATATATATATATATAATTCAATTTTTTTATTATATGTTTTAATGTCTAATAAAATTGTAATTTATGATCTAATTTTTACCTTATTAGTAAAAATTAAAATCTATTAATATTTAAAAGTTTCTAACTGTCGTTAAAATTATAATTTGTTAAATTAGGTTAATAAAAATGATAAGGTCTAAAATAACAACAAAAGATATGTAAATTTTAATTTTTTATTGTATTCATACATAATACTACCTTATCTGAGATTATCATTACATATAGATGTACTTTTCTAGAGAACCAATTTATTATTATTTAATCTTTTGAGAAATTCCAAAAGTTCCCATGAACTCATTTATAAATGGAAACCTCATCCCTCACTTATTTACACCACATTTTTCCTTATTTATTGAAACAAATATACCAAATTTTCTTATAAATATCCCTAAAGACATTCTATTTGTATTGTTCATCCCAAAACACCAACATTAATGACCATTAAAGAGATATAAATGTTTCATTTCAATGAAAAAGAAATCACATTAATCAATGCATTTCATTTATAATATTCTTTAACTTCTCTATTTATAGGGTACTAATCCTAAAATAATAACATCAGTGTGATAAATTTTTTGATATTTTATTATGATAATTAAAACATCCTTATATACTCACTTTATTATTAAATGAGAAGTGTAAGTATCATTCATGCTTATGTATAGTGTACCATCTCCATGTTTCTATACATTTTATTTTTCATCACCATATTTTAGGAATTTATATTATCATGGATTTGAAGATTATATTTCATATTTATTATGTAATTATTATTCTTAAATTATAACTTCATATATTCCAACTTACCAACCAATCCATTGGGAAATGATAATGTCGTTCATGCGTACGTGTGGACTACTACCTCTACTAAGTGAAGTGATTTGTTTTTCATTTATATTTCAAATGGAATGTAATTTTGAATAATTTATTAATATATCTGTAATATATAATATATTAATTATCCTATAATTTGAAACTAATAAATGTCTTTTTTGTTAGCATTCTTCAAAAAATGAAAACAACATTCATGCGTACCTATGACCTAACATCCCTATAAACGGAATAATTCATTAATCCATCTCAAACATATATTGATGACAATAAATATGAATATAATAAATATATATGATATTTATTTCATGATTAATTTTATTTATAGGATGTAACGAAGATAAATTAACAAAAATTGGAACAACAAAAATGAAATAATCCTGAAAAATTAAAGAGTTGTCACCCAAAAAGAAATATTTTAATATATAATTATTGATAAAATGAGGAATTTAATTCCTATAAAAGAAAAATATATGTAATTATAATTAAAACAATTATCTCGGTATATAATTTTAATAAGTTTAATTGTATATACAAGATTTTAGTGTGGTTCCGAATCAAGGGGAACTCAATGTGATGGTTTTTTTGTTACAATCTGACTACTTATTATGATTTTTATGAGTAAGTTGTGATGATTAAAAAATATTATAAATATCTAAAGATATACATTATTTTTATTCTAATATTTTTATTTATTGAAAATACATTTTTTTTTATTTTCCTCACTTTATTTACTCTTGAGACAAATAATATTATTTTTTTGAAAACTGACATCATTTTTCTATTTAATTGAAATTTTTTTTCTTACATAAACATAATTTATAAAAATATTTAAACTAATGTATTTATTATTATAATATGATTGTTTTCATTCTTGTTTTCATTTTTTTACTAATTAGAAGATCGTTCTATTTCTAATTTAAATAATTGGTTATTTTTATGAAAAAAGTATGGAATAAAATTTTTTAACATATAAGACATGAATAGATTTTCCCACTATAATGTTCAATAGTTTGATTGAATCTTAAATTATAATATTACAATTTTCTTTTCAATGAAAATTGTTCATTTATAACTATTAGTTTTTAAAATAATTTCTTTAAAAATGAAATTTTTATTTTACTCCAAAAAAATTTAAGGATTTTTAATGATATTTATATTTGTCAATGAAAAATGAATTAAATGATTCAAAATTTTAACATAGTATATGGTCCAATGATATTATCCTTATTATTTCTCAAGTTGTTTTTTATGATGACAATATTTTTATAGAACCCATTTCATTTCCATGGGTTATGCTATAATGAAATGATAAAATGTTTATAAAATAAATTTATTTTCCATGAGGTACTCTGTGATGAAATATTTATAAAACCCATATATTATCATGAGTTTTGATATGATGAATGTTTTATGCTATTTGGGAACCCATATATTTATGGTGTTCATTATATGGCAGGTGGTACCTATATAACTGTCCAATGCATTGTGTGATGATTGATATCTCATGAGATAAGAAAGAATCAAATAAGGAATGAACCCTGTTTAGTAAGATAATTTATCTAATATGTTAATCTTGGGAGTGAAAATTCACTACTATGATGGTTTGGGAAGAAAACCCATTCAACTATGATAATCTTGGAATATAGACTTAGAAACTATGAAAGTGAATTTCTATGCATATATGTATTTCATAAACTAATTTCATTTACCAAGTTATAAATTCATGGTTTATGTTATTTGATTCTATTATGATTCATGTCTTATGAACTGTTATGATTTATTCCATGACTCAATATTTTCATCTATGATATAAGGGGTATGATTTCCAAATGGTATACTCACATTCTCATACCATCATTTTCTTCTTATGCTCACGTGATCTATGATATTTCACTTGTTTACCCTTATTGAGCCTGTGATATCACCCATTATTATTTTTACATTCCCCGTGTTATAATGTAGGATATCGCTAATAAGGTTTAAATTAATGAAAAAGATAGTGGAAGATGGTTTGGATTTTAAATGGAGCTACGGTTTATATGTTTGTATTTCCAAAGGCACCAGAACTAAGTTATTATGGAAAGCTTAGTTATTATATTTTATGAATATTCAACAACTAATATGTGATATATATTTTTGTGTGTGTATTAAAATTATTGGTCACTATTTTTAAAATCATATTAAAGTTTAGTTAACCTTTATAAACTAGGATGTGAAAAGTTTAGTGAGAAACATAGGGATATGTCTATGTATAGGGTAAAATCCCAATGTTTTTGTAATGGTCATCAATGAACCATGTTAAAACTATGCTTTCATTGGAAAATGTGCCACTAATTAAATAAAATATAAGTTTTTTTCATGATTATGTTATTTTCCACTATGCTTATTATTTCTCACACTACTCTATTTTGTTCTAGCTGATGTATAAAAATTGAATCAATCTTGTTAATGTGTAATGTGATGTACAATGAAATTTTTTCCCTCAAGAAAAACCAAATATTATGTTAGTTTTGATGAAAAACCTCATTTTTATAATCACACACCATTATCAAGCTATGAATCATACTGAACATGCATATGAGAAAAGGAAGGAACAACATTATATTGTGTCATTCATTAGGTAGTTTCCACATTATTTTATTGGTTCCCCATATTTTTTGGTTTCTGAGAAATGGGTCAGTAATATTTAAAACATGTTTTATATTCTCCTATTCTTAGAGAATGATAATTTCATTTTGGATTTCTATCATTTGGATGGTAAAGTAGAGAAATGATGGTCTTTTTCAAGATCATGAGGAAAAGGAAATAAATTAAAACCATAAAAATTAGATGAGTTAAAGATCCTACATTTGAATAATTAACATTCTTGTATTCTTCATATGAAAATTTATATTCAATTCAATTAGATAATGAAAAATGATGATGAATAATTTTGGGCCTATGATGTATATTTTATAAGACATGATAGTCGTGCTTATGGAATTTTCATCTAACCTACAAGTACCGTCGATAAATTCTAAATGGGATTAAAAAAAATCCTATGAATGGTGTTAAACGAAATTTACATCAGTAGTTATGAATATATAATTAAATGTTCCATAAAAAGGGAAATTAATATTGGATTTGTCCATCAATATCATGGTTTGAATAAGAAAATAATGATGAAATTCAAAAGGACTTTAAAAAAGTTAGATATAAGATTGTATGCATTATTTTATGCTCAATGTATGGAAGAAAACATGGAATAAATTGACTTAATATAAGTGGTAAATTGTTCATGTGGGGAAAGGAAGGTCATTGGGAAATTTATTTCTAATCTAATGGTAAAAAAGAATTTGATGATATGAATAGTGACTTCAATATTGAATGCACTATTAACACTCTTGCTCTATAAATGTAAGGATTTTGGTTATTATGTGAATAAATTACATATTAAAATGGATTATGAGGTTAATAAGACTAAATTACCTTTGATGTCAAAGGATAAAGGGAAATATTATCCAAATAATATAAATTAAGTGAATCAACATAATTAGGCCACAAAGTTTTTATACTCTATGTTTTTGGATTTCATGTTGCTGTTTGTTGGGATATGGCCTATGATAATATTATTATTCATAAATTAGTGACATTTAATGTTATTGTGATTATTGATAAGCTATATCTATATAGGTTATGGAATATTGAAATAACATTTGATATTCTGAATCAAATTACAATCATTTATTGGTGCAAGGATAAAACTATACATCAAATAAAAATGTTTTTGGTTAATTAAGAATCATATTTAATGATTAAAAGGTAAATTTTATTTTTTAAGCATATATAATTTAATTTTTAAATTATTTTGTAAACTAATTATGGTAAATATAGTTTTATGTTACTTTATGAGTTATTCAAAATATTTCAGGATAATTTTTTAGATGGTCATAGAATAATAATAGATCAAATCCTTCCAATCTATTGGATTAAATTTTTGTCAGTTATATTTTAAAGGAGCCTTAATGTAAAATATTTATGGAATGTATTAATATGAACCTTTAATGATATTAGATAACTTTTTATATTGATTTTTTTCGTAAATATTTGTATGAAGAATGAATTGCTTATGAATGTTATGATTTGTTAAAAGTTAATTTTAGTCCTTCGGGAAAAATATAATCTTGAATATTATTTTCATGGAGTATTAGATAAACTAGAAAATGATCAAATCACTATTAAAAGATTGGATTAGAGAAATAAATCTATTTGTATCTGAGATACCTGAAAAAATGATAAGATAATTTATTTCCATTCAACATCGCATCAATGTTGCTTAGAGTCTATAGGAATATTATGCTAACAATTATTAGTGTGACCTTGAATTTAAAGTTGGTGAGAAGGTTTATCTAGGAATTGTTTTTATAGAATATGATATATTAATTAGTATAAAGGTAATACAAGGAGATATATATATTTTACCTTTCTATATTCTTGGTTGAGTGGTGACAATAACTTATTTCTTGGTACTTGCATCAAAAATCTCTCGAGTTCACTATGTGTTTCATATGTCTCCCCCTATTTATGTTAATTAATTGTCCTTAACATGTAATAAACATAGAGGTTATACCACTGGATCGTGATCCTTCATATGGATAACAAATATAAATATTACATCATAGGGAAAAAGTTCTAAAAAACAAGACTACTCACTTGGTAAAAGTTATGTGGATAAATCTCGAATTTCAAGATGCAATATGGGAACATTAGGATGTAATGAAAAAAGTATAATAATTTATATTTCTTATATTATTTAATTTTTATGGATAAATCAACTTTTATAGGGGTATAATGTGAAACTTGAATATTTTGTGAAACAATATTTTCTATAGTTTGTGTTCCAAAAAACACTGTGTTTAAATGTAAAATGATATATTAGTAAAACAATTATATGACCATAATAACCTAACTGTTAAACCAGAGCGTATTAATATGTTTCATTACATTTTGTGATATCTAAAAATATCCAACCCTATATAAAATTATTGATAATTATTAGGAAATAAGAATTCAATTTTTTTTAAAATATATATTATTCATAGAAAATAGATTCCTTTCAAAAATATTTTTAATTTTTTCTTACGATAAACTTTTATATTTATTTTTTGAAAAGATTGAAAATTTTATTCATTAAAAATAAATACATTTTCTAAACAGCGAGATTAAATTTTTCATAAGGAGAATTTCTGTAATTTTTCAAAAATGATGAATTTTCAATGAACAGTCAAAATACAGATTTTTTTTAAAAATAGTATTTTTGTTCCGTCATGTACAAAGATAAATTTTATAAATATGGTATAAAAACAAAAATAGTATTATTATATTTTAAAAAATCTAATTTCATAAATTGGAATAATTTTTATATTTAATTTTGTATATAAACATTTATACACATAAAAAACAATTTCTGGAAAACTACTTTTATGCGCACAATGCATTTTTATAATATTAAATTAAATTATTGCCTATTTGTAAATGATTTTTAATTAAATTTACATATTATATAATTCATTAATTTTTTAAATAATAAAAATATATATTTCTAGCATAGGATAAAAAATAATCCAATTTCATGCTTAAAAGGGTATTTTTTCTCTAAAAACAGTTTTTGTTACATTTTATACACTTACATTAGAATAAATTTATTCTATTTATAGTCATTGAATTAGATAAATTTAATTAGTTATTTTAAATCATTTTGATTAATTTTAGTAAATATACCACAAATATTTTTTACTAAAATTAATAGTAAACTTTCTAAAATTTATCTCCCCAAAAAAGGGTTAATCTGGTTAATCTATTTTAAAACTAAGTGATAAGGGCACAGTTTTTCATAATAATTATTATTGGTCTAATAATATAAAATAATTATCACCTTATACTCTAAATTTATTAGTCTAATGAATAAATGTTTTATAAATTGATGTATATTTTTTCTAATTCAAATAAAGGTAAAACAATGTCAATCTCTTAGTGTTAAATATCATTAGTGTGTTAATATATAAAAAATAACTACATAAAAAATTATTAATTTTTCAAATAATTAAATTATATTTATTTTTATAATTAATTTAAATGTATAATAATTATATAATTACTTTAAATTCATCCACAATTCAAAAAGAGTACTTATTAAATAAATGGAAAATTTAAATAAATGATTAAAAAAAATATAAAATGTGATTTTATTTAACTAATTTATTGTGTCACAAGAATTTAATATGTGAAAATGATATTTTATAGTTGTGTTATAATATTATATTGTAATTAAATCTTTCTATTTATTTATTTTAAGTGAAATTAAATAAATTGTATCAAAATTAAAAATGACGATATTTAATCAAAATAATATTCTATTAAATTATTTAAAAATAAAAAAAACATGAAATAAGTCATTGTTTATGATATGGTCTAAATATTCATAACTATTCCATTTATGGTCTAATATTTACATTATTATTAAAAACTTAAACCTATTAATATTTACGAAATTGTTATTGTTGTTAAAAACAACATTTGTTAACAAAGGGTTAATAAAAATGATAATGTTCAGAATTATACGGAAGCTTGTAAAAATTATATTATAAGATGGGATTATAAAACTATCATAACTTTACTTATAATCCCTAACATTTCGAGATTCTGGGATTTATAATGAATTTATTAAGTTTTAATCTTCATAGAAAGTGTAAATATTCCGCTGACAATAATTACAAAATAGAAACTCCAAGCTCACCAATTCACACAATGCTGATTGTTATATTGTTAATAAAATATGAAAATTTATCCTCTAGGAATATCTAAATAAATAATATTGGTTTTGGTCTTTCCAACTAACCAACCCTAGAGACATTTATAGGAGATCTAAAGGATGTGTCTTAGAGAAGATGTAATTTTTTTATCTGATCAAGTTCTTTTGTACTCTTCATTATATCCTCAAAATATATGGTATTTTTCATAAATTATTAAATTAATATTTCTAAATATTATAAAATTTTATTATGATTATTTAAACCCTATAATACTCCCAATTTCCCATCACACTTGTAGTGAAAGAATTTCTTGTGTGTGTGTATGACTTACCATATCCACATAGAGGTATAATTATTTTTTCATAAATATATTTCTCTAATGGGTATTATGATAGTTTTAATGTTTATAAATTATGTATATGAAATAATTTTACTTATAAAATTATAATATTACATCTAGCCACATACCATCTAATACTTTGGGAAATAATATTGTTTTTATGTCTATGTGATGACTTCCACTTCCATAAAGCAATGTGATTTTTTAATATTTATTATACATAAATGGAAATGAGGAAGAATTTTATGATTAAATAAGATATGTATTATTTAATAATGATCGTATAAAATTTTATTATTATTTAGCGTTCTTTTTTCCATCCTTTGACAAATGAAAACAACTTCCATGCACAAATCATTTTTCTTGATCAAAATTTTATCGATGACTATATATATAACACTAATATATATATATAAATATATGATATTTATATCATTATTAATATTTTTCTAATGATATAAACATGATAAATATAAATATTTCAAAACAACAGAACTAAAACAGTCATGATAAACTAAATAATTAACACTCAAAAAAAGAGATTTTAGTAAAGAATTATTGAACAAGTATGGTGTTCAAATGTTATAAAGGGATAATTTATGATATTATAAGTATAAAAATAATCTTTTACTGAATTATAATTAAATGAATTTTATTATTACTAATGTCATATTACATTCTATGTAAATAAAAATCAAGTTAATTTTTTTTTTTGTAATTTCATTTTTTATTGGGAAAATTCATGTTCAATTACTAATGATGAAGTATTATGATATCCCTATAAATATACTCATTTATTTTATTATAAACTATTTATTTTTTTTATAAACAGGTTTTAATTTCATTTTCCTCGCCTTTTGTAATCAAGAGACTGAAAATATGTTTTCAATGAAAATTGAATTCATTTCTCTCTATAGTCAGAAATCTAGTTTATTACATATTCATGTTTTCAAAAAATGTTATAAAAAATGTTTTTAATAATATAATATGATTTTTTAAATTATTTTGATTCCATATTTTACATTTTAAAAAATTCCCTAAATGAAATCATTTCTTAATTTTCAAAAGTAAATACTTTCTGACATTTCTAACAAAGGTATGGAAGGAATTCTTTTTAAAATTATAAAACATGAATTGATTTTAGCTATATCTTGAATAGTGTATGATTTAAATATTTATTTAAATTTTTACAAGGTTCTTTTCCCTAAATATTTTTTCCTATACAATCGTGTAGTTTTATTAATAAATGATTTGAAAAATAAAAAGCTTATTTTTATTAAATAACATTTTAATGGTCTTTTAATTGTATTTATATTCATAAATATTATAAATTTTTTGTGTTACTTTTGATTTATTAGAAATATGATCCAGGTATTCTATCCTTATTTATTTTCTAGATGTTTTATTTTTATTTTGAAAATATTTTTTTGAAACCCATTTTTTTCCACTCGTAAATCAATTAATAAATTATGAAATGGTTATAAAATTTATTTATTTTCCATGGGTTACTATCAAAATTAATCTTTAGGAATATAGTTAATTTACATGGATTCTGATATGATGATTTCTATATGAACATATGGAACACAAATTTATGTTTTTTATTTTGTGCCAGGTGGGACCAATATATTCCTTTGATGCCTTGGGAAAAGATTGATATTTCATGAGATAAGAATGACAAGAAATATTAATCAAAATGGGATTGGGGTTTAAAAACATATATTATTTCCCTATCCATTTTGTATTATATAGGATGGAATATGATGTTTTATTGATTTTTTTAATTAGTTGATGTCATGATATAAAATGGGTGAAAATCTAACCATGAATCAGTCTAAAGAATAGTAAACAAACCTTTCTCTAATGAAATATAGAATCCTCTAATAATTCCTCATTTTATGTATATCTATTCCAATTAATGTTATTAAAAGGATCTAATATGGAAAAAATATGAGAATATCTCTAATGAAATCCTCTATTAACTTCAGGATTCACCAGAGTGTAAAATATTTTATAAAATATTTCCAAATTTGGTAAATGATGATTGAAATCCTAGAAAGGGATTATGCATATATAAAAATAAATATATTTCAGTGTATTTTTATCCCTTATAGTATATGGACTATTTTTTAGGTTGTATAAAAATTTTCAACAAATATTTGTTCAAATAGGATATATGTGATGATGAGCTTCATAATATCTCAATCAAAACTACCTTAAAATTTTATAGATGCTTATTTATCATAATTGATATAAGATATAAAATTTATATTGGTGGTAGTTGTTATAATATTTTATGCATACAAGGATTAGTATTTTAATTAGTTTGACATGATGATATTCACTATAAAGTAATTTCCTTCATAAGGAATCGTATCTTGATTTAACAATAAAGGAGATAAATCTTATACAATTTCTTAATATGGGATAAAATATCATCGATTTCATAATAGAAGAGAAATAGTGTATGTTGAGATAAAATATTATTTATATTGGTTCATTCGTATTTGATATTAAAAAAGATATTTAATTATTTACTAGAGCCTTATTATAACCCACAACTATTTTTATATAAACAATATTACAAAAAATATGAAAAATATTAATGATATATTTGTTAATTAATGATTATCTTATCTTTAAACAGATAAAATGAGGGAATTATTCATTTTACTAGACTACCTTTTTCAAAAAAAATTGATGTGAAACATAACATTTATGTTATTCATGTGGATTAAAAAAATGACAAAAGTATAATTGAATCATTTTTATAGAAAAAATGAAAGAAAAAATTTACATTTGAAGCAATATTTTTCTTAATAACCATGGGAGTACATTTTGATTTAGCTCCCTCAAAGAAATTAAATAGTATATTTTTTTCTGGATTTTCAAAAATTAAGCTAGAGTGAGAGGATACATTTTTTTCAATGCATGCATTTCATTAAAGTGCATAGTGATTTTACATCAAATGTGAAAAATTTGGCATCCTTGATTGATGTAAATTTAATAGGTATGAAATATCATGATATTCATGTATTGATAAAATAGTTGCTACTGGTAGCATTACATTGTTTATTGTATCTACTTGTCAGAAGGAATATATTGATGTAGTATTTATTTTTAATTCAATATGTAGAAATTTTACAGATTTATATTTCTTATATGTATTTGGTAATGAATAACTACTTACAAATATTAAACAAAAAATTTATTTTCTACCATCATTTTTTTAAATAATACTTCTTATTTTGATTCATATGGTACATGAGATAAGAATATATTAGCTATTTTTTGTAAAATATATCCTTCTAAAATAAATATTAAAGTTTTTATGTGATAAAATAATAATTTTAATTAACTATATGTCTATAATTTTTAGTAATTACACATCATAATAGGTAATTACATTCTGTACTAATTAATTTTCCATTTTTGTGCACATTTCCCTCCTTATATATCAAATTTTAAAAGTTTATATTGAAGATAAATGGATTTTTTGATTACAAATAATGATAATTCCACATGATAAGTTTCAAATGTAAATTTTTATATTTTTGAATTCATTGATGACGTTCAACCATATATATCGTCACAAAATACTGAATTGAACGTAAGATGTCTGAGAAGATATGAATATTTCTTGATAAATGAACATAAAAATATATATTTTTCATGGTTTACTGTGAATGTTATATTTTATATATCTACACTATAAATATTTAAATGGTTAGTAGGTGTTTAATTGTGTATTTTATTATTTGTTTTGGTATAAATATTCTTGGTTACATATTTTAGTCAAAAAACAATGATGAGAATTGTACATTTAAAAATAGTAGAGAAATTATTGTCATAAAACCACTGCATTCGCAATTACCAAATATAAAGACACAAATTTTTCCATCAACATAATATTTTTATAATTTTTAGGATATATATGAGATTTTTATACTAAATTTTGACTTTCGGAATTTATTTTCAACTATGTTGAAAGTAAAAATGGTTTAAAACACGTTGAGAATATATTTACACTTAATGATTTGAAAATAATTAGTTATAAGGAGGAATAATTTATAATGTAGACACATGAAAAAATATATATTTTATATTCTTGATCCTTTAAATGATTAGTGTTTTGTTGCATTCTTTGGGAAAAAAATCAATTTGGTGATAAAATTATATATTATCATGAATAAACAAATGAAATTGTTCCATCTATTACCTAATTACCCAATGATAACAATGACTATAATGTTGAAATTTTCAATGAAACAAGAAATAATCACAAAGAATTGATAAGGGAAACAACTTTATTACTATCATAATTAACTATTCATTCTGGTTTTCTGAAATTTTCACAATTAAAAGAATTATTTTTAAAATTTAGTAATTAAATTTATTGATGTTTAGAATTCATGCATTTTTTAAATATTTTATATATTCAATAAATTTTGATATTCATTTTTTGGTTGATTAATTTCACCTTCATTATTTTTTTGAAACTATTTACTTTATATTATTCATTCGTAGGTATATAAATTTAATTAATAAAATATTTAAATTTTTTTCCGATTTTTAAAAATAAATTTTTTACTAATAAAATTTATTTATTTTTAAATAATCAGAGGTTCACAAAATTGAAAATTTGTAATTGATACTCATTATTGTTATATTTTTAGTTAATTAATACATTAACTTGTATTAGATTCATATTTTTTTGATGAAAAATATAAAATTCAATGTTCGGTTTTCTATTATGAAAAATAATATTTTTTTATTTATTACAATTATTTAATTTTAAACAATGATATTAATGTACTCTTTTTCCATGTATAATACATATTTCAAAATATTTCACACTAAGGCATGGAGAATGAGGTGTGTACACTTTTTCATTAAAATATATATATGTATAGTAATTATGTTTTTTTATTGAATTGAACTAGTATATGAAAAAATTATTTTTAGATATTATACTTCTTTATAGTTTATGGTATAGAAAGATGGTAGGCATGGGATGACACATTTCACAAACCATTTACTCACACATATAGGCAAAAGTGTTATAATGAACATTTTCAGAACAACCTCCAAACTAGCCCAAATGATACATAGTTTTGGACTTCTGTAGATATAAAGAGTCATTGTAGGATATGAATTTTATACACATATTAGAAGAACATTTACTAGAAATAAAAACATATATTATTAGAGTCCCTAAGAGTAATTTTGATAAACTAATATATTTGATTCTTCAATGGTTGAAATACTATACAATTCATAATGTATTATTTTAATTTAATTAACAATGGAATTTAAATATTAAGATACAAATGGAATTAAAAAAAAATTCATCCGTTACAACAACATCATGGGTATATATTATGACAAATTTGACTAATTGTTTTTAATAATAAGTATAATTATCTTTTCATTAAAAATTGGTATATAGATAGAGGGGCATGAAAAATTATTGTCTCTAGTATAGAAGCATAATATTTAATGGAATGAGTTATAAAATTAATTTGTTTAATTAATTTTCATTATTCTTAAACTTCTTTATTTTTTATTTTATAACAGGCCTCTAGGAAAACATACCCCGAAATATTGTCTCATAATTTATACCCTTATACATTGTCATACCAATGTTTTACTTTATTAGTGTAGTAAATTATTGTATAAATTCATAGAGAATTATGATCAACGTAATGTACTAGCTCTAAAGAGGTTCTAATACTCCCCATAATCATGAAAATATATAAGGGTGACAATGACAAAAAAAATTATTTTAGTGATCCATCAAATGATTTAGTTGATAATATTGATTTTAATTAATTATAAATTTTCCCTAATATTGTTATTTATTAAATTTATCTTATCAATATTAAATATTAAAGTATTTCTTAAGTATTCCCTTCAAGAATAAAGGACAGCAGGAACCATTATCCATCATTTTAGGAAGGTTATTCTTACTGTTTCATTAGGAAATATCAAACACGCAAACCAAGTCATATAGCATAAGGAGGGAATCATATTTCAAAACTTTTTTTCTGCGCCCATTGTGAAACAGAAATAGGGGAAGAATATAAGGAAGAAGTAGATTATTATAAGGATGAAATATGATACAAAAAGATACTTATAGTTTATATAAATGAATATTTTTTTATCATTTATTATTTAATAAGAGATGAGACATGTGTAGCAAGTGTTTCCTTTCTACCGAGATTCACCACTTCTTCATTTAGACTCAACTATATCATGTGAGTTACATGTTGGAGACTGCTATCTTTGTATTATATAATACATGATTGTAAATTATCTATTGAACTATGTACATAACCATATTATGAATTTGGGTTTGGTAATAGTTTCAATACATGATATTATCAATAAATATCACTATTTTCAATACCTACTAAGGATTTTTCAATAATTGGATAGATTTTTGGTCATTTTTTACTTGTTAATATAATCATTGTTGTCACCTGAAATTTTAGGTATGAGTTTCTTTTTATTATATATTTATCATTAAATTAAAAATTACATAAAATGTATTCATATAGTAACCATATATAAGAGTATCTGAAATCAAGGGAATCACTTCAATGAGAAAGAATCTTTTGTGTCCCAATTCAATCATATCTTCCTTATGAATCTGATCCGGTAACAATTTTATGACATGTTTTCCTATATTAGATAATTATTATATTTTTTTGGTGAGTACTAATATATGAGAATGAAATAAGTTGATAAATATTTGTAAAACATACATGATGGATGTTATGAAGGGTGATTAGCTCAATGTACTAATTTTGTAGTAATTTTCAATATAATTAAATTTAAATTAAAAATTTATTTTCATTACTTAAAGATCATTTATATTGAATTAATTACTGACCTCTCTGATTTTTTGTAACCATATGTGTCATCTATTATGATTTTTCTTCTGTTTAGGTAAATATCAACCAATAACACATTTTAATATAAATTAGTTATTTGAATTGAGAAACAATATTTTAATACATCTATGAAGGATTAAAAAACATTGATATTGTATTTTGGTTTTTTCCATTCCTGGATGGATGATAAAAAATATATAATAATGAACTACTATTCATTACACTATTATAAATTCTGAATATATTTTATTGTACATTAAATGTTATTTCTATTTTATAAAAATAATCTAAAACTTTTTGGTTGTGCTATTTATTGGGTTGTATTTGACGAAGATTTAGATATATATTAATGATTTATAATTTATTACATAATTTTAACCATTTAATATTAATTTTTTCATTTTACATCTATTTTGGTAATTAATATTTAAAATTATAATAGGCTATAGATTGGAAAAAATAGAGATTATTTTCCCACAATGGAACCAAAAAAATAATTATGTGAATGTTTGGGTAAAAAACATTTATATCAATGAATAATTGGTTTTTATTTCATATCAACTATTTGTACATTTATAATATTTTATTATAAATATAATTTCATCACTAACAAGGGAATATTGAATGTGGATATTATTTTTCATGATTCATTTATTTGATAATCAAACCCAGAACAACAATATATTTTAATATTGTTGGATTCACTGTAAAAATAATACTGTAAAAATATGATATTTTTTAAATTTATAACATTTTATTTATTAGGGTTCTTATTATAAGGCCCCAGCCTTAAAACATACTTAATATTGAATTAAATTAATAATTTCTATTGATGATCTTTTCAGGTTTATAGTTTTAAGGAATTAATCAGAACTATTACATCTCAAAAGATTAAAAAGTAGACACTTCTACTAAGATTCCATAAAATAAAAACTCTTAAAAAGAAACATGTCTAGTTCTATGTTTTAGATAGCATGACTTTCCCTTGATCCCATCCTTGACCATATTCATCATTAAGTCCTGTGATAAACATTTCAAAAAAACTTGGGGTGAGCATAAAAAGCTCAGTAAGGGATACACAAAGAATGAAAACGGTTAGTTTTTCATACATCACGTACACCATGTATACTTTATCAAAGTAATAACTTCACCTTCATGAAGTAGTAAAAACTCTTCACTGAATAAAATATCATTACTTACCCTTTTGTAACCAAAGGATTACCATAAAACCCTTATAAATAACACATATCATATAAAGGTAACTTGGGACATAAACATACTTGAGTGGAATAACCATACGGTCGACTTCCATACATATCTTTTAATGGAATAGCCATACGAACAACTTCCATACATACTTAATGGAATAGCCATATGGCTGACTTCCATACCCAATGCATTGGAGGTTATAACATAACCACCCATCCTGGTATTCATGGAACCACCCGTTATATTGTTTATCACGTAACCACCCGTCAAATGTCCAAGTACCAATATAAACTCATAAAACATAAAACCAATATAAAGGAATGATAAAATTTACACATTTCAATAAATATATCATTTATATATATTGAAATAATAGAATCCTTTATCAAAACCATTTTCAATACCAAAATACAAAAAAGAGTATATGGTATTTATTTTATTTTAAAAACATTATAGCTTGTTGAGGAAGCCAAAGACCAAATAATACTCGCGGCGGCGGAAAAGGTCGTTGTCACTGCGTACGTTAAAAAAAACATTCCTTTTTTAATTTAGTAAAATTATTCATAGAAAAAGATTCATTTTGTATAAAATTATATTTCAAAGGGGTTTATACACCGTATAAAAGATAGTTGTGTATAAAACGAAATATGCCTCAATGAAAGGAGATTGAGACGAAGTCTCTTACATCGGGTCCGACTTGACTCGATCGTTCTTTAACGTCCTGAATAATGAACTTGATTTGATTTCTATTATATTAAGAACCTTTTTCAAGTTCATTATTCCTTTTATATCACTTATTTCCATGTTTTAAACATTATGTAATCATTATTTAAATAATGTTTGTTTTGTCGATATTTGGTTCTTAAGTCGAAAGTGGACTTCTTACAATTACATGTTGTTCATGTGGTCAAAGGGTCTTTATATCTAGAATGAAATTCCTGATTTGGATATCATATATATCATATATATCTAGCATATAAATGTATTTATAATATCACATAATCATTTAGAGTTAAGAAATGAAATGCATCGTTCATGGAGACGGTAAGTCGTACGTACGCATGAACACTACTTTCATTTCTATGTCATATTAATGAAATTAAAACTAAATGATAGGTATGTATATTTTAATTCCAGAATTATATTAATCATTTAGATGTAACATACATCATATATATCCAATATATATATATATGTACTTATAATAGTACATTACATTTGGGGATAAGAAATGAAGTGCACCGTTTATGGAGACGGTAAACCGTACATACACATGAACGCTACTTTCATTTCTATCTCATAAATTAATGGAAAGAAATAATAATGATATAGATTTATATTATAATTTCAGTATAACATATTATATAATAACTTTATATCCATCTTTTATACTTCCCATATATGCCATTAACGAATCACATCGCTTTGAGGGGGCGGTAGTCCGCACTTCCTAAAATGAAATTATCGTGTTTGCCCAGAATGGAAACCATAAAGGTATACCACAAATGATAAATTGAGAAGCATAAGGAAAACATAAACCTAATATATATCATATATAAATAGAGTGACATCTTAATGGCCACAATTAAAGGTGTTTAAAAGATGATTGAACAATCATCGTTTCGTGAGTCAGAAATTCACCATCCACGGAAACAATATGTTCATTAACCATTAGACATAGTTGTGTATATGTGTAGCTCGATTCCTTCTTATAAAAACATCCTAGTATATGGAAGATACTGTTATTGTTACAAAAGAAATGAATAAAAAGAGTTTAGGTGGTTGGAGAAGAAAAAAAATCAAAATAACACAAGTGAAGACATTACCTTAAAATCGGGTAACTCCCTTTGGTTTGAGATGAAAGGATTCCTTGGGAAGACTTCTGCCCAATGTGAGGCTTCGGGGAGTAATATAGGGATGTTTAGAGACAAAATGGGCAGGTTTTGGCCGATCCAATGGCATTGTAATTGTGGGTAAGAAGGTATAGGTGGGGGCCTTTTATAAGAGGAGAGGAGGGGCACTCTTGGAAAGTAAAGAAAAGTTACTTTATTTTAAAATGAGATTCGGATTTAAGAGGTACCAAATTGATATAATTCGACGATTAGGTTATAAGGGTTCTAAAAATACCCATCCATTAGGTTTTGGATGTGTGTAGGTCATAGATTTTACATTATCTTTTCATTTTATTTAAATCCTTTATTAATGAGGTAATCACTACATCATCATGATGTCATAAATAATTTAATATATTTAATGTCTAAAAATTATAAAACATAACTCATGATATAGGAAATCGTTTTAGCTTTCTAATGAATATTTATAGTGAAAAATCTGACTTGTATAACCCCATGTAAAAATTATTTTAGTAAAACATCTCATGTTTGTGTCATTTTTACTTTAACATTTAATAAAAAGTTATTTATGTCATTTCCCAACCAAAGTGGCTCCATGGGGTCCCCAAGTTGACCCATGTATTGTATTGGTCGGCCATGACACATCCAATGAGGGTAGGACATGTGTCAAGATCATCTCATTTTATTAAAACATTAGTTTTACCTTAAACTACACTAATTACCTCTAATCGTGATTAAGAACTTAAAAGTTACTATTCACCAAAAATATTATATTAATCTCATTGAACCACATTTAACATCTTAATAACAACCATGTATGTTGGTTTTTTGAAAATCAAATCACAGAAGTGACATAGTTTCATTTAAACAAAAAATCAGTTTCTTTACCTACCACTTAGTGGTTTCACTATTCATCAAAAATTGATGTTTTTCAGAAAAATACCAAAACTTCACCCTAAGCTATATTTGATATTCTGAATTCAAAAATGATGACTATTTTAAAAAATTCAAATCATATAAGTCACATTAATTTATTTAATAATTAATTCCTGTTGTCATGACCAATAGCGTGTTTTTATGAAACAATTAGTATCAAAAGATTGACACTAGTTTAAGTCCAATTTCAAAGGGAAAATGATTACAATGACCACCATTGGATTAAATGGTAAAAATATATTATAATTTCACTTTAAAACCAATTCAAAATATAATCTAATAATATAAATAAATTAGATTAAAAAGTAGTTTTGATGTAAAATGCAGTATTTTTCACTATTCATTAAAAAAATTAACATTGTCAGAAAAATACCAAAAATTCACACAAAGTAAATTTTGATGTCCCAATCATAAAGAATATGTTTATTTTGATAAACATATCTTATAAAATTTTCAAAATATAGATTTAAAAATGGTTTTCCATAAAAATGCAGTAAAACAATCTTTTAAAAATATTAGTGTATTTCATGGTTAAGATTGGATTTATATTCATTTTAAGCCTCTAAAACACTATCTAATTCATTAATTGGCATAGATAAAAATATCTATTATTCATTACTTACTTGGGATGTTACATCCTTCCCCACTTTAGAATATTGCGTCCTCGCAATTTATTTACTTATCGAATAAGTAGGGGGTATTTATCCCTCATTGCATTTTTAGATTCCCATGTTGGCTCTTCAATCATGTTGTTTTTTCACAAATCCTTTACCTAATGAATTGCCTTATTCTGTAACACCTCCTCCCTGTGGTCATGAATCTGGACCAGTTGTTCCTCATATGATAGGTTCTCTTCCTGCTGATCTACCTCTGGACTCAAAACATGGGATGGATCTGGAATGTACTTTCTCAGCATCGAAACATGAAAAACATTGTGTACCTGAGATAAACATGGAGGTAATGCCACTTTTTATGAAACTGATCTAACTCTCTCTAGAATTTCATATGGTCCAATGAACCTTGGACCCATCTTTCCTTTCTTACCAAATCGCATCACACTTTTCCATGGAGAAACCTTTAGAAAAACATGATCACCTTCCTCAAAACATAGATCCTTCCTTCGTTTATCTGCATAACTCTTATTCCTGCTCTGAGCTATTCTCATGTGTTTCTAAATCAACTGAACTTTTTCTGCCAAATCTTCTACCAATTCTGGTCCCATCAGCTTCCTTTCACACAATTCATCCCAAAATACTGGAGTTCGACACCGCTTCCCATATAATGCCTCAAATGGTGCGATCTGTATACTGGAATGAAAACTGTTATAATAAGAAAACTCAACCAAAGAAATATGTTGGTCCCAACTTCCCTGAAAATCCATCGAACAAGCTCATAGAATATCCTCCAAGGTCTACATTTTTCGTTCTGACTGCCCATCTGATTGTTGATAAAAAGTTGTACTAAAATTTAATTCAGTACCCAACGAATTCTGAAGGCCTTTCCAAAAGTTAGAAGTTATCATAGGATCACAATCAGATACAATGGATAGGGGAACTCCATTCAACCTGACTATCTCTTTAAGATAAAATCAAGAAAGTTGATCTAGTGAAAATGTATCTCGTATAGGAAGGAAATGAGCAGATTTAGTCAGGAGATCAAAAATAACCCAGATTGCATTATTACCTCGAGATGCCCTCAGTAATCCCACAACAAAGTCCATGGATATGTTTTCCCATTTCCAATCTGGCACTGGTAATGGCTGAAGCATCCCATTCGTGAACTGCCAGTCTTCTTTAACCTGCTGACAAGTCAAACACTTCACAGTAAAATCAGCAATATCCCTTTTCATTCCATCCCACTAGTAATACTCCCGTAGATCTCTGTACATCTTAGTACTGCCAGGATGAACTAAAAACGGGGAACTATGAGCCTCACATAACAACTCATTATTCAACTTTGAATCACAAGGCACACATAATCTCTTCCCAAACCTCAAAACAAAATCGTTATCAATGTTGAATTGAGGCAACATACCCTTTTGAACCAGCTCTACATTTTTGTACAACTCACTGTCTTCCCTATGTGCATGCTTAATTATGTCTGATATGGATGATCTCACTGATACCTGAAACAACATAGAATAACTTCCTACCCCATCAACTTCCATGCCAAAGCTCATCAAATCATTAACCAAAGGATCACGTTCCAAACGCAACATTGTTAATGAAGCATTACTTTTTCGACTCAAAGCCTCAGCCACTTTATTTTCTTTCCCATGATGGTAATGAATTATACAATAATAATCCTTGATTAATTCTAGCCATCTCCTCTATCTCATGTTCAATTCTTTCTGATTGAATGTATGCTTTAAACTTTTGTGATCAATATATATTTCACACTTTACTCCATACAAATGATGCCTCTAAATTTTTAAAGCAAAACAACAGAAGCTATTTCCAAATCATGTGTAGGGTAATTTACCTCATGATTTTTCAATTGACATGAAGCATAAGAAATTACCAGATCATTCTGCATAAGGACACAACCAAGTCCCTTCAACGAAGCATCACTGTATATAACAAACTCACCATTCCTGGAAGTAAGTGCCAAAACTGGAGAATTCACCAATCTTCTTTTCAACTCCTAAAAACAATCATCACATTATTTTGTCCAGATATAATTAACACCCTTCCAAGTTAGCTTAGTTATTGTACTAGATAACCAAGAATAATTTTCAATAAACCTTCGGTAGTAACCTGATTCAACTGAACAATCACTACAACAAACTGTTTAGTTCTAATTCTGACCATCTAAGGATACTGATTTGAATGGTCATTTGCCTCTGTATGCCTTCCCAGAAAATTTGTTCTATTTCTTCTATGATAAACCATTATTAACACATAAATATCTTAGGTGAAGCAACATGGTAATATTTAAATGCTTTATCATTTCAATCATACCATAAATTAATTTATAATTTAATAATTTTCGAACTCTTAAAGTTTCTTAAACCGACCTCTGATACCAACTATAAGGCCCCAGCCTTAAACCTTACTTAATATTGAATTAAATGAATAATTACTATTGATGATCTTTTCAGGTTTAGAGTTTTAGAGAATTAGATCATAACTATTACATCTCAAAAGATTACAAAGTAGACACTTCTACTAAGTTTCCATAAAATAAAAATTCTTAAAAAAATGTATAGTTCCATGTTTTAGATAGCATGACTTTCCCCTAATCCCATACTTGACCCTATTACACATTAATTCATATGAAAAACATTTCATAAAAAATTGGGGTGAGCATAAAAAGCTCAGTATGGGATACACAAAGAATGAAAACTATTAGTTTTTCAAACTTCACGTAAACCATGTATACTTTATCAAAGTAATATCATCACCATCATGAAGTAGTAAAAACTCTTCACTGAATAAAATATCATTACATACCCTTTTGTAACCAAAGGATTAACATAAAACCCATATAAAGAACACATAACATATAAAGGTAACTTGGGACATAAACATACTTAAGTGGAATAACTATACGATTGACTTCCACACACATCTCTTAATGGAAGATCCATACGGCCAACTTCCATACATACTTAATGGAATAGACATACGTCCGACTTCCATACCCAATTCATTGGAGGTTATAACATAACCACCCATCCTGGTATTCACGGCACCACCCGTCATATGGTTTATCACGTAACCACCCGTCAAATGTCCAAGTACCAATATAAACTCATAAAACATAAAACCAATATAAATGAATGATAACATTTCCACATTTCAATCACAATATATCATTTAAATATATTGACATTATATAATCCTTTATCAAAACCATTTTCAATACCAAAATACATAATAGAGTATATGGTATTTATTTTATTTTAAAAACATTAAGGCTTGTTGAGAAAGCCAAAGACCAAATAATACTCACGGGGGCGGAAAAGGTCGTTGTCACCGCGTACGTTAAAAGAAACATTCCTTTTTTTCATTTAGTAAAACGCTTTGTAGAAAAAGATTCCTTTTGTATAAAAGTAAAATTCAGAGGGTTTTATACACCGTATAAAAGATAGTTGTGTATAAAACGAAATATGCCTCAATGAAAGGAGATTGAGACGAAGTCCCTTACCTCAGGTCCGACTTGACTCGATCATTGATTAACGTCCTGAATAATAAACTTGAGATTATTTATATTTTCTTAAGAACCTTTTTCAAGTTCATTATTCCTTTTATATCACTTATTTCCATGTTATAATCATTATGTAATCATTATTTTAATAACGTTTGTTTTGTCGATATTTGGTTCTTAAGTCGAAAGTGGACTTCTTACAATTACATGTTGTTCATGTGGTCAAAGGTTCTTTATATCCAGAATGGAATTCCTGATTTTTATATCATATATATCATATATATCTAGCATATACATGTATTTATAATATCACATAATCATTTAGAGTTAAGAAATGAAATGCATCGTTCATGGAGACGGTAAGTCGTATGTACGCATGAACACTACTTTCATTTCTATGTCATATTAATGGAATTAAAACTAAATGAGAGGTATTTATATTTTAATTCCAGAATTATATTAATCATTTATATGTAACATACATCATATATATCAATTATATATATGTACTTCTAATAGTACATTACATTTGTGGATAAGAAATGAAATGCACCATTCATGGAGACGGTAAGCCATACGTAAGCATGAACGCTACTTTCATTTCTATCTCATAAATTAATGGAAATAAATAATAATGATATATATTTATATTATAATTTCAGTATAACATCATATATAATAACTTTATATCCATCCTTTATACGTCCCATATATGGCATTGACGAATCACATCACTTTGAGGGGGCGGTAGTCCGCACTTCCTAAAATGAAATTATCATGTTTACCCACAATGGAAACCATAAAGGTATACCACAAATTAAAAATAAAGAAGCATAAGGAAAACATAAACATAATATATATCATATATAAATATAGTGACATCTTAATGGCCACCATTAATGTTGTTTAAAAGAAGATTGAACAATCATCGTTTTGTGAGGCAGAAATTCGCCATCCACAGAAACAATATATTCTTTAACCATTAGATGTAGGTGTGTGTAAGTGTAGCTCTATTAATTATTATAAAAAAATCCTAGTATAGAGAAGATACTTTTTTTGTTACAAAATAAATGAATAAAATATTTTTGGGGGTTGGAGAAACAAGATAAATCAAAATAACACAAGTGAAGAAATTACCTTAAAAGCGGGTAACTCCCTTTAGTTTGAGCTCAAAAGCTTTCTTGGGAAGACTTCTGCCCAAAGTGAGGCTTCAATAAGTAATAGAGGGATGTGGAGAGACAAAATTATTAGGGGTTGGACGATCAAAAGGCTTTGGAAGTGTGGGTAAGGAGGTAGAGGTGGGGGCCTTTTATAAGAGGAGAGGAGGGGCACTCTAGGAAAGTAAAGAATAGTTACATTATTTTAAAATGAGATTCGGATTTAAGAGGTACAACATTAATATAATTCTAGGATAAGGTGATAAGGGTTCTAAATATTCCTATCCAATAGAATTTGGACATGTGTAGTTCATAGATTTTACATTATCTTTTCATTTTATTTAAATCCTTTATTAATGAGGAAATCGTTGCATCATCATGATGTCATAAATAATTTAATATATATAATGTCTAAAAATTATAAAAAAACTATCATGATATATGAAATCTTTTTAGATTTCTAATGAATATTTATAGTCAAACTCTGACTTGTATAACCCCATGTAAAAATTGTTTTAGTAAAACATCTCATGTTTCTGTCATTTTTACTTTAACATTTAATAAAATTTTATTTATGTCATTTCCCAACCAAAGTGGCTCCATGGAGTCCCCAAGTTGACCCATGGATTGTCTTGGTCGTCCATGACACATCCATTGAGGGTAGGACATGTTTCAAGCTCATATCATTTTATTACAATATTAGTTTTACCTTAAACTACACTAATTACCTCTAATTGCGATTAATATATTAAAAGTTACTATTCACCAAAACATTATTTTAATCACATTGAAATACATTTTACTTCTTAATGATAACCATGTATGTCGGATTTTTGAAAATCAAATCACAGAAGTGACACAGTTTCATTTAAACAAAAAATCAGTTTCTTTAACTACCACTTTGTGGTTTCACTATTCATCAAAAATTGAAGTTTTTCAGAAAAATACCAAAACATCAACCTAAGATATATTTGATATTCTGAATTCAAAAATAAAGTCAATTTTAGAAAATTCAAATCATATAAGTCACATTAATTAATTTAATAATTAATTCTCATTGTCATGACAAATAGCGTGTTTTTATAAAACAATAAGTATCAAAAGATTGACACTAGTTTATGTCCAATTTCATAGTGAAATTGATTCCAATGACCACCATTGGATTAAATGGTAAAAATATATTATAATTTCACTTTAAAACCAATTCAAAAGATAATCTAATCATATAAATAAATTTGATTAAAAAGAAGTTTTGATGTAAAATGCAGTATTTTCACTATTCATTAAAAAAAATGAACATTGTCAAAAAAAATACCAAAAATTAACACAAAGTAAATTTTGATGTCCCAATAATAAAGAATAAGTTTATTTTTACAAACCTAGATTATAAAATTGTCAACAGATAGATTTAAAAATGTCTTTCCATAAAAAGGGAGTAAAATAATCTTTTAAAAATAATAGTGTATTTCATGCTTAAGATTGGATTTATTTTAATTTTAAGCCTCTAAATCACTATCTAATTCATTAATAGGCATAGATAAAAATATCTATTATTCATTACTTACTTGGGATGTTACACTTATTATGTGTAATTATATTAATCCAATGAATTAAATCAAATTAAAAATCTATTATAGTAATGTTTTATAAGTTTTAATAATTTAGATATTTAGTTTCATATATATGTATATTTGTAAAAATAGTTGTAAAGTTCTCCATGGGATTTGTTACTCTTGTTTTACTTCTGCTAGTTTTTTCTATTTTTTGTTTTTTATTTTGATTTTTCATGTTTTTTAATATGTAATTTTTAAATATTTTTTTAAAAAATTAAAACATTCAACATTAGTTTTTTATAAAATTTATATTAGCTTCATTCTAGGAGGGATATTCTAAATCCATTTTTTCATAAAAACGATGTAGAAAGTCCCACAGGCATTGGCATGACTTTGCAAAAAATTATATAAATAATTCTTAAATACTACCATGAGGCTTTCGATTTCAGTTTTAAATAATAAACTGAAGCCCCTCCTGGTAATCCTTCTACATCATTTTTATAATAAAAATAATGAGGAAAGACCTCTATAATTTTCCTTATGAATTGTTTTTCAAAATAAGTTAACAAGAACCGGAGGTTAATGTTCCCCTTTCAACATTAGAGGTATTTATTTCTTTTATAAACTATCATTTAATGGTAAAACCTTTGAAATTATTATTTTTTTCATTATTTAAATTAACATTTGTGAGTTTAACTCCTATGTAGAGGGGAATGTTTCCCAAGACCTAATGGTTGGGCCTATGATAGGGGATCTGGTAATCACTACATATCTTGTTTTATAAAATAGTCAAAACACACATATTTATTGAAAATAATGATCCTCTCATTGAACATGATCATTTGTAGGGGGAGGGAATTCTTATCACATTGTGTTTGACACCATGATTGGGGATTTGGGTGTCATTACATTTACTATCTAGATAGGAATCAAGACATAGGTAGTTTTTGGAAATAAAAATGGAACTCTATTAAGATTTAAACCATTAGTATGGGGAAATGGTATTTTTAATTGAAACTTTTGGTTGGGGGTTGACTTTGGGGATCTATTCCTCCCTACAAATAAATTATAATTGGAATCCAAGAAATATTTATTTCTTGTAGGGAAAAGGATTCCCTCTATAGATCGTGATTATATACAAAGTAATGATAAATTTGGGAATGATTACTTATGAAATTATAATTATTCCAAGGATTACGGGATCCGAGCATCACTATGTGTCTATTGGTTATTGTAAACAAGGCATACATAGTTCATATAATGAAAGGCCCCTCCACAAATATAACTTATATGCAGGGTGAAGATAATTTAATTTTTTTAAAATGCTTAAAAAAAATTGGTCTCGTGATAAACTCTCATAAATGGATATACCTCATAAGCAGGTTTAAGAATGTTTACATTTCTATTATGAGAATAGAGATTGGGTCTACACTTGGGAATATATATATTTTTATATATCCTATAGGGATGGGAATCAATACGACACATATTTCTTATAGAGCATGATTCCATTCATAGGATTATTCTTATATGAAATGAACTAGGATTCTTATTTCTATAAATAATAGGATAATGATGTGAAAAATTCCTCTACATTGATCTAGTTCTAATGTTCTATCAAAAATGTCCAAAACTTATAGGATACTCTGAGCTGTTTATAAATCACATAGGTTGGACATCTAACCTTATTGTTTATCACTTTATGGTAGGGATATTTGATATCTAGTTTTATATATTATGAAAAGGTTGTTAACCATGAATTTTAAAATTATACAACAAGGAAATTGGTTATATGTGATTTAAAGTGTTGTGGTCGAGATTTTTTTGTAATTCAAGGGTCTGATATTTATGTGATCTGTGAGAATATTGTCTCTATGTTAGGTAATGAAATGACTTATGATAAATGACCAAAGATTTAAGTACTAAGAACAAGTGGTGAGATTTTAAATTTATAATTGAAACGCTGGGAACTTACACTTTTCATAATTTATGGTTTGTCTTAAAATATGATTTCCATATTTCACTACATATCCTATGGGAAGGGAATAATTTGAAACATATTTATTAAAAAAATTATCACTATATTTATTCGGATAAAATATGATGGAGATTATTTTTTAGTTATATTTGTGGAAGGGATTAGAATGGAAGGTATATAAATAACTACATATCCCATGGGAATGGGAAGTAAACGACACATATCTCTTTGAAGAGTTTCAATGTTCTCATGTCAATCTAGATTAAAAATAGAGAAAGTCTATTTACATTCATTGTATTGGAAAGACATGAAATTATAGTCAACTAAGGGTCACATATATTGATCAAGCACTAACAAAATGGAGGGGTCTTTCCCTAACATGGATCATGATCTCATGGGGTTCATGGGTCACATAGGATATCCCAATCAAATAAGATTATGTTATTATAGGATTTAAGATATATCATAATGATTCATATCATGCGATGTGGATATAGACCCCAAAAAGCATAAATTCTTTATCTAGAGACTTGGGTATTATATAGTTTGATTTCATTATTCATGGTCTTAGACTAAGAAAATTAGGTTCATGCATATCAAAAATTATTTAGGTAGATTGATGTAATATAGCTCAAATATTCACAAGGTAGTTAAAATCTATTGATCTTGGACTTGAACATGGTAGATTAACGTCATGCATCATAAATATGCATCAAGATGTTTATATCCATGTCGCTCGAACTTTCACTTATCGTTCTAAAGTCATGCAACATAACCATTTCTCCCATAAGGATTATGAAATGTATTTTATGGGAATCCTTGCATTATTAGGGTGGGTAAGGAGACCCAAAATCATTGTGGATAAAGGGTAATACCCATTTTATTTTCCCTTATGGATGTGGTAAGTCCCTACAAATTTTGGATCAAACATTTCTCTATTATCATTAGGGTTTTAGAAACAACAACAAATCTATATACAATAATGTGTATTGGAAAACATTTTACTTTAAGGATCATGAAATCTTATTTTGATGTAAATACATGTTTATAATATATATATAACCTCTATTCATCGATTCATTCTATCTCATAAATGTTTCTTCTATGATTTTAAATCTACTGAGTGTTGGATAGAGATAGTTATTCAGAGTGTTGAAAACTAGACATAAATGGATTCTAATGACTTTTAAACAAAGGAAATAGAATATGGTTTCACTTGTGTGGCTATGGGGGTTGTGATACGATAAGCTCAAAAGGCATGTAAGAAGTATTTTTGGTGAATAAATATTGTCTTTTACACTATATTCTATAGTATATTTGAAATAGTTTTATTAAAATTCTAAATATTCATATTTTATACAATAAAATTCTGAGATTAATGGTTATAATCAATGTTATATTTCTTATATACCTTTTTAAACTAAGAATCATATAATTTTATATAGATTCCACTAATATTTGATGGTTGAAACAAAATCAAGTGATGATATTGTACTTCAAAAAGTTGAAGATATTTTCTTAACATCCTCGATAGGTATGTTATTAAAATATTTAGAGATAACGTTGGTAGTAGTAATAATATACATGATCATATTTTCCATAAATGGGAGGTATGGACCCATGACAACAATTCCCCTTGTATAAATTAACTAAGAATATTAAGTAGTGTTTATTAACTCTAGGGGCTGATATATTATGTATTAATAATGTATTTAAATTCTTGGTAAATTCCATGTATTCTTGTATCACTATCTAATATATGTAACCATGAATCTTAATTTTGATGGAGAGCCAAGTTCTATGATGGTGACTAGCGTAGGAAACTTCATGGACTATTTGGTATGTTTAATAGATCTAGGGGTAATGGATAATGTTTTCATTTATATTTTATGCATGTAAATTCTTGGTGAATCCACATTGTCGGATAACATTTTATATCAGTATTAACCAAACCTCAAAATTTGGTGATAGAGAATGGTTCCAGAATAGTGATCACTATAGTAGCCTACATGAACATCCTACATTATAGTAATGAACTCTCCTTCTGTAACAAATCTAAAGAGGAATTCAGAGAATTATCATTTATAGAGGACTCTCTATTCAATCAGTCTATACATAAGGGTGAAGTTCATTTATTAATTTCATATTTTTACCTTTTTGGATTAGTCCATTAGTAGGGTCCTATTTTGGATGTACTCCATCACGAGGCTCATTCATCCAATAATAACGATAAACTTATCAATCCTGAGGGTAGTGCTTACTAGATTAATATCCTCAAATTCAAAGATTATGACTAGGTATACCACCCCTAGGTGTACGATGTGGATGACCATTTCATCTAGGACTGTATCTAAATGTTTTGTGGTTGTGTTTCCTAATGTGTCTTCATAGGCAATATATAAATGCTGGATATGATAAAATAATTGTTGAATAGGTAATACATCCATCAATATTGTCATATAACTAATGATATGGGTTAATTATTTCATATATATATAGAATATTAATAATTGACCCTGTTAATAACCATTTATATATAACCTTTGAAATTGAGATGGGTTATCTATAGTTTCAGGGTTTGGACCAGGCCTATAATGATGGATTTGTATTCTTCCTCATTATTGGTGAAACCTTTCCATAAAAATGAGTAAGATATAATTTCATTAAGAGGGGACACAATGATAATCCCTCCTAAAAATATTTTAACATCATATTCCCATCATCTTCTTGGTCGGTCACTGAGAGGCCCTATCAAAATATATCTCCCACATTTGTGGAATGACATGGTTAATAAAAATTGCTTTTATGGGAGCCCATTTTTTACTAGAATGATTATGTGGAAAGATATTCTATGAAAAAATCATCCAATTAATGAAAATATTTTCCTGTTGACCTATAGAAGGATGACCTCCCATTGTTCTAAATTCATAGTTCCCATTGGGAACTAAGAACATACTTTAGAATGAGAACATGAGATACAAGGTGTGATTTGTGATAATACAATCACAACCTCAGGTTTTATACTATGAAGATGAGTAAATGATGTTATTTTTAATATTGGAATATTAGTTCTTGTTATATATAATTGTTTTTATAAATAGTGGATATGATTTCCATTCCCTTCCTTATTCTTCTATGTGAGAAGGGTGTCAAGTTATCACTCCTCAACATCAACATATAAGATGAGTGGATTCCAATCGATGTGTGGAATAAATATTGAAGGATGAAATATTTTTTTTTACATTCTTAGATACATCCTATAAATTTTTATTCCACTAATAGTTATCTCCCTTGTTTATTAACATCATGATGCGTAGAAATTTTATAGCATGGTTGGGTATTAAAATCTTAATGTATGGGAGAAATATTGGAATTCCTCTCATGTCATTGTATTTTAAGGATGCTAAATTGCTATTATTTCACTAGTCTAATCAGGATCAATGTTTATGTCATGTTGGATTACTAGAAAGACTGAGAATTTTCCTAATGTTACTTATAAATCACACTATTGAATGTTTATATTCGAACATGGAAATTATAAATTTCTAACAATGGTTTATAGGATTGTAAGATGATTCTAGCTAACAATTTTGGTTATTACACTTCTCAAATAGAGTTGTATTTGAAAATATTGTCTAATTTGGATTCCCCAATCAAAACATGTGAGGTTTTCACTATCTTGACTATATTTCTTAAATTTAAATAGTTTCCAAGTAATCGTAGGTGATATTTAAAAACATTTGTGTTCAGTCCTTGAATTTATATATAATTCTAGGTAAGAACATAGTACAACTACCTGAGGAATAAAATATAACACATAAACACTTATGGACACACGTTGGAATTGATTAGTATAAGATATGTGTCTTTTTATATTTCTATATTCACCTTCCATAGATCATAAATGGTATTGGTGATGACTTCCTTAAATGTTTTACGAAAATATTTTCAATCATCTTCTTCGTCTTCCATATACCTATCAATAGAGGTTTCCTTAGTGTTGGTAGATATCATGAGAGTATATCTATCCATAACGAGGGTTAAGAGGTTATCTATGGTATATAGGAGTTCTATATAATATACCTTAAGACCAAGATCATATCATATATTCCCACTTCCCTCTCAATTGTCATTGGGGTAGAAGAATTCTTGACATCCCAATTTGTAGATATATCCTATAATAATTTCCAATTTCTACCAATGATTCTGAGAGTTATTATTATGTGGATGGAGAAATCAATAAAACTATATTTTAATTGTCCCATTATCTCAATAATGTTTATGTGTAATACGTACTCATTACCAGGAATAATCTATGTTAATTCAAGTATGGTTCTATCACGAACCAACTCAGCTACCCTCGTAAATCGATAACTGAACCTACCATGACATAGCCTGAAGGGTGTTCCCGATCCCCATGGTTCATTGACTATCACTTGGGATCACACAACATGCCAGTGGGAATGCTTTTTCCACCAACAATACGAAATAAAATAAATAAGACAATATGCATAACAAAAAAAACTCCACTAGGAGTAATGTACCACAATATTAAGAGGCATTAAATACAATGTACTAAAATGGGAAAACAACCCCAAGGCTCGTAAGGGAAAAACACACCAAGACTAAATCTCAACAGCTAGATCAATCTCTATAACACCCTGATGTTTTCAAACCTCTTAAATGAAAATTGGGAATTTTGTGCTATTGAAGTTCTCTCTTTAAAACAATCAAAATGTAAAATATAAAAACACGTAACTTTTATTTATGAACTCAACACGGAAGGGTCTTACATTTTTCGGGTTACGAGAAAAGCTCACTAACCAAATATCCCAACTAAGAACCTGATTACAATAATGGGAAGACTGCTTAAAACTACTAAGAGCCCGAGAATGCGGTAGGGGTTTCGAGCATCCATCATAAGGAACATAAGGATTGCTGAAGCCACCGCGACCATGCTCAGCACCAAGGGGATCACGCGAACCATCTTCCTTTCTCCTTCGGTCACTTGGGGTAAGGGACACCCGAGACCAAACCTTTCTTTTTATAAGCACCTTAATATGACCGTTGGACCTCAAACGGTTATATTTTCGACCGTTGTTTGCCCAAAGTATCCAATGTTTTGTTTTTTTAACCGTTACCCAAATAATGTTTAAATTCAGTTTTTATCGACGTGTTAAAACTTATTAAGTATGGTTTTGAAATAATTCATAAGTGATATGTATTTTCTCTTATATATATAGTTGTAATTTTTATATATGTATATATGGTTTTGGTTTATTAGCATAAAATTTGATTAAAGTTAAATTGTTATAAAATTATCAATAAAACTAATATTTTATTTACGGGAAGCTTTTCATAAAATTTTTAATGACGTATATTTACCCATTTACAAAATTAATTTTTGATTTTCTTTATATAATGATAATAAATAAATACAACTACACACTTATGTTCTGATTAAAATCTAATAATTTTGTTGCTTTAATTTTGACATACTACGTATTTAGATATAAACTTATTAATATTAAACATTTTTTTCTTTTGTTTCAAAATAATCCGAATGTAATTTTTTAGTTTATGATTTATGAAATCATATGTATGTATTTTGTTATACATGAATTCACTTTTTTATTATTATTTATTGTATGTATAAAATTTATATAGGTGTATTTATATGTTTTGATAAAGGAAATAGAGGAAATTAATTAAAAAAATAATAATTTATGTTTTAAATAGGGGTTTAATAGTTTAATGTATAAGTGTTTTAATGACCCTTGACTTAGGATAATATTATTTTATTAATAAGGTTGAATTAATGATTTTATAATAGGTTTAGTAAAATAATAAAACAACCGTTTTTATTTGGTGAAAACGTTGAAAATATTTATATATTTACATATATTTGTTTTATGTTAAAACGTTAAAACGAAACCGTGTTTTGTTTCAACCCGCGGCGAACCCTGGCCGTCTGATCCAGCCTGTTTTAATCCTGTTCGCCCATCATTTTTTGGATTTCCCTCTCTCCTCGCGGCCTTCTTCTTCCTCGCGTATGCTGCACTAGGCCTGCGTCTGTTTTTCTCCGCCTAGGCCAGCTGCGCCCACGTCCCGCCTCACTTATTCCACAAAATCGGTGTCGCCTATATATTGCTTGGCCTTGGATCCCTCGCCACCTCTTTAATGAGTCGGCCAACCTACCTTCCTTAAGCTTCGGTTTACACCGAAGAGAAGGATCCTGCACCGAAAGCGAGGAAGGCTACTTCGAGTTTCTTGGGCCTCTGATCACCAGTCTGGCGTCACCTACTCCATCAACTCTCCTCATCCTCGTCGAATAGGTAAGGGTCAAGTTTTGTAGTTTTTTTTGTGTTTTCTTAAGCTTCGGTTTGTATATATATATGTTATATAGATATATATATGTTCTGGTTTGTAAACCTGGTTTTCCCTTTCCCCCTTACCGCATCTCCTCTCATCCTCCCCAAGCTGTAAGTGAAATCAGTTATTTTTTTATGCTCTTATTCAGTTCGACGCAGACTTTATTTATTTACGGTCTATATATGTATATGTTTATATAAATACATATATATGTATGCAAGACTGTAAAGAAGTTCTTTATACCTGTTTTCACCTCTCCTGTATTGTAAATCGAACGGAGGCAAGTGACAAGGCTTGCTTCTTTTCCTTCTTTGCTTCGGTATATACATATTTATATATATGTTTATATGTGTAAACCTGTATGTACATACACCTTGTTGATACCCATATGCATGCCTTTGAGGATTTTTCTAGTCCGTTTCAGTTCGGGAGTCCCAAAATTGGGGTCTCTACAATGAAGGGGAATCCGTCGTTTCTTTTCCCTACACTTCGATGATTATATATATATATGTATATCCACTTTTATATATAAAAATATGTATGCAGGACCATACGAAACAATTCATAACTTGATGAGTTATTAAAATTATATATATATATACCCTTTAAAATTATTACTCCAAAGAACGATACAAAGACTATTTATATACATGGTTATATATATGATGAAGAGTAAGGATTGGTTTAATGTCAAAATAACATCTCCAATTGAAAATATTCATTTATCAGCGTTTTGACAATTCATACACTTTTTGTAAAAATGTGTGGCGTGAACCCCCCTTAACCATTTATATGTTTCCAAGTGAATGTGTTTTCAAAATTTCAGTTTCCAAAACTTTTTTTTTCTTTTTCAATTAATTATTATCAGGACTTGGTTATATATATATATAATTATAGACACATAAGTTTCTAATAATTTTAATTGATGCTAAGCCAACATGTGTATCGCACCGGTGGACCGGCTTAATCTGAAAATTTAAGTACCCTCAATGAAACTTATACTTGTAAAGAATGTGTTTTGCATGTTTAAAGATATGAACTATGAATTTATGGTTTTATTTAATGAACATGATGAAATTTTACATGACAATTCGCTATGTTCAGTGTTCCAGTTATTTTTTCATGTGCAAGAGTAAGTTGATTTAGTTTATTTGCATCAATGTTTAATCTGAAGCCAATAGCCTAGTTCTTTTTACATCTACGAATGATCCCCTTAAAGTCATGAATATGTATGTAAAAAAAAGGAGTTTTGATTATGAATGTATGGAACCCCATGAATGAATGACCATGTCAAGATATTAGAGGGATGTATAGGACTTAAATATTTATGGACGGGTGCGCCCGGAATTATACAGCGCTCCAATGCATTGGGTAAAGCAAGAGTCTCATGAGACGTCATGTGCAACAGTCTTGGCGAATAGCCCTGGCTCGTGCTATCATGTGAA
Source organism: Viscum album (assembly GCA_963277665.1). Lineage (NCBI taxonomy): Eukaryota > Viridiplantae > Streptophyta > Magnoliopsida > Santalales > Viscaceae > Viscum > Viscum album. Next base: position 51,352,092 of record OY728140.1, on the reverse strand, counting down.
ACGGTCTTGGAGAATATCCTTGGCTCATGCTATCATGTGCAACGGTCGTGGCGAATAGCCTTGGCTCATGCTACCATGGGAAACGGGATTGGCGTTTGGCCTTGACCCGTACTAAAGTTATGTTTTAAGGTCACGACGCGAGGTCTTGACAAAGTCCAGTATTATGCATCCCCTCTGCATGAAATGATAAAGGTCAACCAGGGGTTAGTTCAACTAATAGGACAACCCCTAGTTGAAAGCTCCCAGATCATGAAAAGGTACGTTATGCAACAAGAACTGTTTTCATATGGTAAACTGTTAGATGATCTTCCTTTTTACTCATGAATCATGATATGCATGTCTTCCCTGCTTAGTCATATAATTCTTTTATAAGTAATGTAACTTTGTTTTTAACATTATGCATTATTTATTCTTCTTATATTGCGCACTCTGATCATGTTTATATTTAAGCTCATTTCAAATACGTGCTTCTTTGTGCAAGTGGTTTTCAAAGAAAAATGGATCTCATGTTTTAAGAAAAGATAATGTTTTAGTTTTATCGAAGTGTTTTATTTTCTTCAAAAAGGTATTATTTGAGAAAGTATTTTCTTAAAATGTTTTTAAAACCCCTTATTGGGAATTTTTTCTCACCCTACGTTTTGTTTAAAATCTTTCAGGCATGGAATGTACTGATGAAGTTTATCGGAGCAGTTGGTTTCCCAGAATCCTGAGCCTCGCGATCTTCTGTAGTCATGGGACAAGATATAATTTTTGTAAATGTTGTAATGAAATGATAAGCATATCATGTCTCATGAGGCACCCTGGGTATCAGGGTCACTACAGTTGGTATCAGAGGATAGGTTCAAGCAACTCTGGAAAACCAGGTGATATAAATATATTGCTAAGACTAACTAGGTAAGAATGTTATAACTTTCAGATGGTTGATGTACCTACCGACCTTTTGTCACTCCCCACTGAGGCTCTAGAGAACATTATATCTCTAGCTAGCCGTGAAAACTTCCTGAATTATGCACAAATTCGCATGACGTGTAAGCACTTGTACGATGTGTCAAACTCATCTAGGGTGATTAGTCTCCACCGGGGAATGGGGATTGATTATCTCCTAATGATGATGACCCAGTTTCCCTCGTACGCACGTCGGGGAAGTTATCACGAAGGACTCTTCCGAGTGTTCACAACTGGCGAGGAATTTGGCACGATGCTTGATAACCCTTTTCAAGAAGCTGCTGCTGCTGGAGACCTCCGAGTGGCTTATCTGTGCCAGGTCCTGCACTACGGCTTCTGGGGCCAGTTAATGGACTTTGGAGCGTTGGAAAATGAGTCCACCCGTGTGTCTCTTAGGCAAGAAGTGTACACCGATATTTCCCAACTCCACACCCCTCACGCTAAACTCAGGAGGCGTTATAAATGTTTCCATGAGTTTAGTCCTATATGTTCATCTTGTGTGTGGTTTGAAGAGTTAGGATGTTTTTCCACTCTTTGTGGCGTACGTCTTGTGAACTCAGACTTTTCCGTGTAAACGTTTTCATAAGTGGAATTTCCTTGTTTCTTTCATGTCTTCACCATATCTATGTTGTTAAGAGCTTCCCTTCGATGTTTGTTTTCAGATGGCTGGACAAACGAACATCTCATCCCTACCCGATGAGCTAGTAGAAGTCATCTTGATCAAGGCATGCATGGTGGATTACCCGTCCTTTCTCCACCTGCGAGGGTCCTGCCAGCGTTTGCTCAATTTAGCAAATGGTCCAGAGATTCTTCGGCTATGCCGAGAGAATAATCACGTCTTTCAGCTCATCGCTGCTGCTCAACTCCCCTGCTATAGGCGAAGGGGAATGTACTTCGAGGGCCTATTCCAATGTTTCACTCTGGAACAGAATTTTTCTGCCAGAGCGTGTTTCCTCGTGGCCGCCCAGTATGGCTAGCTCAGTGCAGCTTATATGTTCCAAGTCTTGAACATCAGTCTCCTCAACCGCATCATCCATCTCGACTACCTCGAGCAGGATGTGTCCAGAAGAGTCGTCAAGGAGTTTATCTACTCGGACATATCCAAGCTTTGCATCGCACGAGCCTCCCTTTGGAAGCCCGTGTGCAGTACACACGACCAGGAGTTCAAGGAGCACTGTTCGAGGTGCATCTGGACTAGGGAAACAGAAGAGTTGTGTGCCAACTTTGGTGTCCCGTTAACTGAGCCAGATCCACTGTTTCGGTAGAGTTTTACGTTTGGAGTTTCAGTTTCTCTTTTTTTTTCTTTATGATAGAATTGCGGGGACGCAATTCTTTGAAGGGGGAGATAATGTAACACCCCGATGTTTTCAAACCACTTAAATGAAAATTGGGCGTTTTGTGCTATTGAAGTTCTCTCTTTAAAACAATCAGAATGTAAAATATAAAAACACATAACTTTTATTTATGAACTCAACACTGAAGGGCCTTACATTTTTTGGGTTACAAGAAAAGCTCACTAACCAAATATCCCATCTAAGAACCCGATTACAATAATGGGAAGACTTCTTAAAACTACTAAGAGCCCGAGAATGCGGTAGGGGTTTCGAGCATCCATCATAAGGAACATAAGGATTGCTGAATCCACCGCGACCGTGCTCAGCACCAAGGGGATCACGCGAACCATCTTCCTTTCTCCTTCGGTCACTTGGGGTAAGGGACACCCGAGACCAAACCATTCTTTTTATAAGCACCTTAATATGACCGTTGGACATCAAACGGCTATATTTTCGACCGTTGTTTGCCCAAAGTATCCAATGTTTTGTTTTTTTAACCGTTACCCAAATAATGTTTAAATTCAGTTTTTATCGACGTGTTAAAACTTATTAAGTATGGTTTTGAAATAATTGATAAGTGATATGTATTTTCTCTTATATATATAGTTTTAATTTTTATATATGTATATATGGTTTTGGTTTATTAGCATAAAATTTGATTCAAGTTAAATTGTTATAAAATTATCAATAAAACTAATATTTTATTTACGGTTAGCTTTTCATAAAATTTTTAATGACGTATATTTACCCATTTACAAAATTAATTTATGATTTTATTTATATAATGATAATAAATAAATACAACTACACACTTATGTTCTGATTAAAATCTAATAATTTTGTTGCTTTAATTTTGACATTCTACGTATTTAGATATAAACTTATTAATATTAAACATTTTTTTCTTTTGTTTCAAAATAATCCGAATGTAATTTTTTAGTTTATGATTTATGAAATCATAAGTATGTATTTTGTTATACATGAATTAACTTTTTTTTTATTATTTATTGTATGTATAAAATTTATATAGGTGTATTTATATGTTTTGATAAAGGAAATAGAGGAAAATAATTAAAAAATAATAATTTATGTTTTAAATAGGGGTTTAATAGTTTAATGTATAAGTGTTTTAATGACCCTTGACATAGGATAATATTAGTTTATTAATAAGGATGAATTAATGATTTTATAGTAGGTTTAGTAAATTAATAAAACAACAGTTTTTATTTGGTGAAAACGTTGAAAATATTTATATATTTACATATATTTGTTTTATGTTAAAACGTTAAAACGAAACCGTGTTTTGTTTCAACCCGCGGCGAACCCTGGCCGTCTGATCCAGCCTGTTTTAATCCTGTTCGTCCATCATTTTCCGGCTTTCCCTCTCTCCTCGCGGCCTTCTTCTTCCTCGCGTATGCTGCACTAGGCCTGCGTCTGTTTTTCTCCGCCTAGGCCAGCTGCGGCCACGTCCCGCCTCCCTTCTTCCACAAAATCGGCGCCGCCTATTTATTGCTCGGCCTTGGATCCCTCGCCACCTCTTTAATGAGTCGTCCATCCTACCTTCCTTAAGCTTCGGTTTACACTGAAGAGAAAGATCCTACACCGAAAGCGAGGAAGGCTGCTTCGAGTTTCTTGGGCCTCCGATCACCAGTCCGGCGTCACCTACTCCATCGACTCTCCTCATCCTCGTCGAATAGGTAAGGGTCAAGTTTTGTAGTTTCTTTTTTTTGTGTTTTCTTAAGCTTCGGTTTGTATATATATATGTTATATAGATATATATATGTTCTGGTTTGTAAACCTGGTTTTCCCTTGCCCCCTTACCGCATCTCCTCTCCCCTCCCCAAGCTGTAAGTGAAATCCGTTATTTTTTTTTGCTCTTATTTAGTTCGACGCAGACTTTTTTTATTTACGGTCTATATATGTATATTTTTATATAAATACATACATATGTATTCAAAACCGTAAAGAAGTTCTTTATACCTGTTTTCACCTCTCCTGTATTGTAAATCGAACGGAGGCAAGGGACAAGGCTTGCTTCTTTTCCTTCTTTGATGAGTTATTAAAATTATATATATATACCCTTTAAAATTATTACTCCAAAGAACGATACAAAGACTATTTATATACATGGTTATATATATGATGAAGAGTAAGGATTGGTTTAATGTCAAAATAACTTCTCCAATTGAAAATATTCATTTATCAGCGTTTTGACAATTCATGCACTTTTTGTAAAAATGTGTGGCGTGAACCCCCCTTAAGCATTTATATGTTTCCAAGTGAATGTGTTTTCAAAATTTCAGTTTCCAAAACTTTTTTTTTTCTTTTTCAATTAATTATTATCAGGACTTGGTTATATATATATATAATTATAGACACATAAGTTTCTAATAATTTTAATTGATGCTAAGCCAACATGTGTGTCACACCGGTGGACCGGCTTAACCTGAAAATTTAAGTACCCTCAATGAAACTTATACTTGTAAAGAATGTGTTTTGCATGTTTAAAGATATGAACTATGAATTTATGGTTTTATTTAATGAACATGACGAAATTTTACATGACAATCTGCTATGTTCAGTGTTCCAGTTATTTTTTCATGTGCAAGAGTAAGTTGATTTAGTTTATTTGCATCAATGTTTAATCTGAATCCAATAGCCTAGTTCTTTTTACATCTACGATATGATCCCATTCAAGTCATGAATATGTATGTAAAAAAAGGAGTTTTTATTATGAATGTATGGAACCCCATGAATGAATGACCATGTCAAGATATGAGAGGGATGTATAGGACTTAAATATTCATGGACGGGTGCGCCCGGAAATATACAGCGCTCCAATGCATTGGGTAAAGAAAGTGTCTCATGAGACGTCATGTGAAACGGTCTTGGCGAATAGCCTTGGCTCGTGCTATCATGTGCAACGGTCTTGGTGAATATCCTTGGCTCGTGCTATCATGTGCAACGGTCGTGGCAAATAGCCTTGGCTCGTGCTACCATGGGAAACGGGATTGGAGTTTGGCCTTGACCCGTACTAAAGTTATGTTTTAAGGTCACGACGCGAGGTCTTGACAAAGTCCAGTACTATGCATCCCCTCTGCATGAAATGATAAAGGTCAACTAGGGGTTAGTTCAACTAACAGGACAACCCCTAGTTGAAAGCTCCCAAGATCATGAAAAGGTACTTTATGCAACAAGAACTGTTTTCATATGGTAAAATGTTAGATGATATACCTTTTTACTCATGAATCATGATATGCATGTCTTCCCTTCTTAGTCATATAATTCTTTTAGAAGTAAAGTAACTTTTTTTTTAACATTATGCATTATTTATTCTTCTTATATTGCGCACTCTGATCATGTTTATATTTAAGCTCATTTCATGTACGTGCTTCTTTGTGCAAGTGGTTTTCAAAGAAAAATGGATCTCATGTTTTCAGAAAAGATAATGTTATAGTTTTATCAAAGTGTTTTATTTTCTTGAAAAAGGTCTTATTTGAGAAAGGATTTTCTTAAAATGTTTTTAAAACCCCTTACTGGGCATTTTTGCTCACCCTACGTTTTGTTTAAAATCTTTCAGGCATGGAATGTACTGATGAAGTTTATCAAAGCAGCTGGTTTCCCAGAATCCTGAGCCTCGCGATCTTCTGTAGTCATGGGACATGATATAATTTTTGTAAATATTGTAATGAAATGCTAAGCATATCATGTCACATGAGGCACCCTGGGTATCGGGGTCGCTACAATCTCCAAGAGATCTCTTCCCTTTTGCGAATCTGGAAAAAGATTGTCTACAAACACCCAAATGAAAAAGTAGCGTGTGAGCCTAAGCCCAGTAGGATACCACCAAAGATTCCATAAAAAATTCCAAATATGGATTATCCGAATAAAATCTTTCAATTTTTAAATAAACGAGTTTTGATATTTAAAAATAATTTTTAAATGAATCATGCTATATATTTTTAAAGGATGGAAATAAATATTTTAATCAAAGGATTCACAAAATAATGGATTATTTCTAAAATAATGGAATATGTAAACATTTATATAAAAGAGTTTATATAAATTCAGTAGGATTGTAATGAAGTTTAAAAGAATTAAAATACATTTATATCTCATATATAAATAAACAATCAAGAATCATGGGCATCGGGCAAACAGTACGATAATATTCACCAGCTATTGGATTCCACACTCTCTATGTGAACTCAGAAAAATGTGTATACACACATCCCTATGATTCTGGCCAAAGGAGACTTATCACCAACCCATCATGGATGTGACTCACCACAAGTATTTTTAAGAATGTTTTCATTGCATAGAGTGTATCCAAATAACTCACTAACTACCTAATGCTTGCTTGTGCTCTTACATTATGGGAGAACTATTTTAAGACTTATTAAAATATGATCAATCCCATTCATCCATTTCAAAAAATTTAATTTTTTTCCATTCAAAACCAAAATAGGTTTTATTCAAATATACGCCTTTCGACAAGATAAAACCATTGGGATTCAATAAAATCATTTTAATCCATTTTCATGAGTTTTCAATCCATTCAAAACCAATTCCATCATTATAAAATTTATTTCCACAATTAAATTCATCAATTATTTGAAATCATTTTCATGGGATCCATAATTTAAATTAAACAATTTAAATCAGTCAATATCTATAATCAAACCCAATTCAATATAATATGGGGTTTTCAAAATTAATATGCCAAAATCATTTAAACTATCTTGGTTCACTGTAATCAGGGTTTCATCAATATAATTTAAATAAAATTTGAGAAATTGAATTTAAATCATTAATTGAAAAAAATCAAGATATACATGGATACTCAATTGGGATAATTGGAATATAACCACCTACATCATAGTTTTTGATGCCGAAAACAAGGATAAACCACCCCATGTGGTTCAATATGCCTCTTCATGACCTTATTATCATAATTGTCATCACAAAAAAGCAAAAAATTCATTAACGGTTCCAAAATCCAAAACCCACCATTTTATTTCAAAAGAAAATAAATATCCCATGTGATGATAGTTTCTCTATTCGGAATAATTTTCCAATAATGGATTAAAATATTTTATATGATAATATTATTTTACCCCTCGTGGATTATTTCAAAGTATCGAAAAAAATATTACAGTAAATCACATTTTATCTCTCCTGAATAATAGCTGGATTAATGTTTTAAATTATCACATGCGATGATAATTTATCTCACCGAGATAAGTTTCAAAATATAAATATATTATCACGTGGGATAATATTTATCTTTCATGGAAATTTTTCAGTTTAATCACAATATCAATGCATGAAGTTGTTGTTTTTCATTTGAATAATTATCTTTTATAAACTCAAAATTATTGTTTTAATAATACATTTCATTTATCTAGTGATATATTCTTCAATTACAATACTTTTGATCATTTCAAGTAATTATCCCATACAATCATTTTAACAATTATCTCAATAATTGCATGAAATTCTTATTTGATAGTTCTTTGACTATCTTTTGATAAGATCACAATTATTGTATAATAATATTAATAATCATCTTTTGATAATCTCAAAATTATCATTTGATTGTTCTGTTAATTATCCTTGGATAATATATTTAAAATAATCATTTTTGATATTTCTATGAAATTGTTCTTTGATAAATTTGAAACAACTATCTTCTGGAATATTACATATGATAATCTGATAAACAAAATTTGATAATTTTTATTACTAAATTAATTAGAGAAAAGAAGTTGAATTCCTCATATTTATATATAGACAAACATATATATATGTGTGTATATATATGTTTCTGTGTCAAAATATACCTTTATAATGCAATTTTAATTCAATAAATCGTTCCATTTATCTAGTGATAAAATATTCAATAATTGCACTTTGATAATTCATGAAATCATTCGATAATAAATTTATCTAAATAAATAATCCCTAAGCACATAATGTGATTATAAAAATATATATTTTTTAGAAACATGAAACCTTTCACAGCAAAGAAAGGCTCCTTTAATTAAAAATAATCTTCAATATACATAATCATGAAAAGGGAGATCTATCAAAATCCCTCACAAGAAGGGGTAAAAGGTCTTCAGGGGGACGATTATCAAAATATATGTCTATATATACAATATATATATATATATATCATTTGATAATCTCACATAAACTATTTAGATGTAACATGGGTGTAAATATATATTTCTTTTTATAGGATTTTGATAGAGGAAGAAAATGATGAAAATAATTAAATGAAATTAAGAAAATTAAAACGAAAAGAATAAAAAAATAAAAACCCAACATAAGGGGGTGTGAAAAGTTTTCGCACACCAGAATTGAAGGACTCCATATGAACAAAGTTTATAGTCACACATAGAGGGGTTCCAATGCCATGAAAGATGATGGAAACAACCCAATCTAAGGATTTTATGGTTCAAATATTTAATACCCCAAAAAAGCGCTGTAATAAAAAACTCAAAATGGGAAAACTAATTTAATGAATGAATCATCGGAAAACTATGTTTTGATCTTTTAATTTCATCCAATTATTGATTTGATAATTGTAAAGGATGAGAATGATCCAATACTAAAGGTTTTGAAACCCCCTGTGAATTAAAATGGAGTTTCGGCATGAATTTGAAGATGATTGAATAATAACATCATTTAAATGAATTAAAATAATAAATAAATGGGAATAAAAAAAATATTTTTTTAATACAATTATTAATTATCCTTAACTTCTTGTGCAACATGGCCAAATGGACATTGCTCAAGATAATTATACCTTTTCCAGGTTAAAAATACCATTTCTAACACAATGTTGGTCTTAGATTTCTCATAAGATGCACTATTTGGGTGGGATAAATTATGTATTAATTAAAAATTAGAAGACATAAATAATTAAATGAAAAAAGTTTTTTTTGCAATCGAGGCATCCAATCCCCCGATGTGAACAAATGTTATACCGTATCTAGGGTAAAACCCTCATTCCAGACCCATTCGGAGTCTCAGATTGCCCATAAGACGTGATGTTTGGGAGATATTTAATTTTTAATAAAAAATTTATTGAATATTATTTAAAAAAATTATCTCATGAGCGAGACATCAAAAATTCTGGCACCATCGAATGTTATACCCCTCCTAGGGTTAACACTTAATTTCAGACATAATTGTGGTCTCAAATTTCTCATATGATGGACCGTTTTTGGAGTTATTCAAATATTTTTAATAAAAATTTTGTACTTAATATATTATATTTAATAATTTTAGTCCTTCTTCATTGAGATTTTTCATGTCTTGAAAACTCATACATACTCGCTGTTTTACTCAAAAAATATTATATCAAAATTTTGGAGTGTTAATTTGGTGTTTTACTATTTTGCAACGTGTTTAAAAAAATTCAACATTTCACTAAAAATTCATTTTTCCACATTTAACATAATAATAATTTTACACAAGATGATTTAGGAATACGTGAATCATTAATGGGATGTTACAACCTATAAACCATAGGAACTTTCTGTCCCTTGAAAGCCAACGAAGAACCACGTCAGATGACAAGGCCACTGTTCTGTCATCAATTCCTCCCTCACTCACATTTCTTGGGAATTTGAACCATGATTCTATATCATACAGACACGAGGTATCAACCTCCCATGACATACCTTTGTCTAAGAATCAATAACCAGTACTGGTCATTCAATAATAGATAATACAGGTTCCACTTCAAGATCATTCAAACTGAAAACATGCGATAGATCAGAGAGATACTTTCGCAGTTATGATACATGGAACACGTTATGTATCGACATCATCTATGGTGGTAGATCATGATAGAAAGAAACTTTCCATATATAACCAATAACCATGAATGGTCCCAAAAAACAAGGAGAAAGCTTCCCTTACCTCCCTTGACGTCGATGGCCTTATCAGGGTGAAACATTCAAGCACACCTAGTCACCAACTGAGAACACTAAAGGTATATTGCGATGATCTTCATAAAATGTATACTGACTCTCTTCTATCAACATTCTATGATGAATCAAATTGATCTTAGCTATCGTCTCTTAGACTAATATCATTCTTACTAAAGAACTTTCCACATTCTATGACCAACATAAAAGAGATTTACAAGGACGAACATACAATGTCTCAAAAGGAGCCATTTTGATCATACACATACCACTATTGTTTTAAGAAAACACAACTATCCCTAGATGATCTTCTCAGAACCCACCAAAGTCAAGAATATAGGTGTGGAACAACTCCACAAGGATCTATATAGCCCTCTCGGTCTGGCCGTCTGACTGTGGATAGTAGGTTGTGCTCAAACAGACCGTAGATCCTAGTTCCTCCTGATGCCCTCTCCAAAAGAAAGAAGTAAACTGTGGATCCATATCAAATACTATAGAATATGGAACTCCTTGAAAACAAATTATATATTTCACAAAACGATATCCCAACTCCCCAAAATTGGTTGTTTCTCATATAGGTATAAAGTGAGGTGACATGATCAGCCTGTCGATCACATCCCATATTGTGTTCTTCTTCCCTTGGGATTGAGGTAAACTAACCATAAAGTCCACAAATATTTCATCCCACTTCCATGTAGAGACAAGAAGTGGTTGAAGCAAACTGGAAGGTTTCTGGTGCTCATCTTTCACCTGTTGGCATGTATAGAAACACGATACAAACTCCGCAATGTCCCAACGTATACCTAGCCCCAAAACTTTTCACTGCATTTCATAGAACATATTTGGTGTTCCTAGGTGCACATCCAACTAGGAGTTATGGAACCCCCCCCCCCCCCATCAAATTTTTCCTTGCAGCTGATGACACAACGTAACGGTTTCGAAAAACAGAACACCCTCCTTGGAAAACAACCACACTATATCGATCTCCCCACTATAATGAGGGTCCATAATTCTATGGAACTCTTCCTCAAGCTATTTTTCCAGATGAATAAACTTTAGAAGAGTATATTTAATCTAGGAACTTGATAAATAAACTTCATACCCCTTCCACTGAACTCTAATATGCAACTGAGAAAAAAGATCCACCAATCTACACTCTTCCGAAGATTATTTCAGAGCCTGAGTTGGGAGTTTCCAGCTTAACGCATATGCAACAACATTCCCTATCCCTGAGGTATAGGCAATGTCAAGGTCGAAATATTTCATGTCCTCCACCCAAAACCTTTGGAAGAGATTAAAATATATTTTATAGAAGATATGACTCAAGATCTTGTGGTATGAATACATAGTAAACTTTTCTCCATAATGGTAATGTCGCAAACACTTACGTGTGTTCATTACAACTACATGTTCGAGGTCATGGGTAGGATAGTTCTTCTCAGGAGGCTTAAGATGACGAGATCCATAGTCAACAACATGATTACCTTGCATATGGACACATCCCAATCATAATCCTGATGCATCACAGAAGACCACGTAACCTATCTTAGCCTCATGAAGAGTTAACATTGGTGTAGTAGTCAAATGATTCTTTATCTCAACAAAATAATATTGAAATTTAACATTCCAGGAAAACATCAATCCATTTCGAGTCAGAGCAGTAATTGGAGAAGCTAAAATTGAGAAGTCATTAATAAATTTACAATAATATCCTGCTAAGCCCTAGGAGATCTGAATCTCGAAAACATTTAGTGGTTGTTAACAAGTCATAACAACCATTACCTTCTATGGATTAACTAATATTCCATGTTCTGACACCACATGTCCCAATAATTTCCCTTCCAGTATCCATAAATCGCACTTTGAAACCTTTGGATAATGTTGCTGATTCCATAGTAGACTCAGAACTGTTTTCAGAAGATTCACATGATCCTCCTCGGACATGGTGTCGACAAGAATTTCATCCACAAATACTACAACAAATGTATCTAGATACACATAGAAAACCTTTTTCATCAAATCCATTAAAACTACATGAGAATGTTTTAGGCCGAAGGGAATAACAAGGTACTCATAATGGTCATACCTACTCCGAAAAGCAGTCATCTGAATATCAGATTCTTTTATCCTCAACTACTGTTAACCAAAATCACAGATCTATTTTTGAAAAATACTTCACCGCTTTCATTTGATCAATCAAATCATCAATTCGTGGTATTAGATATTTTTTTTTTATCATAACCCGATTGAGATTTTGATAATAAATATATAAGAAAAGAGAACCATTAGTCTACTTGGTGATGATAATTGGCATTGTCTATAGTGACACACTCAGGAGTATAAATCCATTCTCAAGGGGACCGTCTAACTGAGAAATTAGTTCATTTAGTTCAGCTAGATCCATTTGGTACGACAGAATAGAAACTGGTGGAGTATGAAGAATTAAGTCAATAGAAAATGAAGCTTTAGTAATTATGTCTATTTTGTTCGTTGGACATGTATTAGATATCTCTACAGACTCTTTCACTACATGAAGAAACTTCATTCTAGATGCCTATTGCACGAACTCTTTTTTACATGATGAATTTTATTTCCCCATAGTTTTTGAAGGTTCTGATGATCTCGTGTCATTATGGGGAGTGTAATAGGTGTGACAGAACTTTTACAAGTTCCCTAATCATTTACAGGGGCCATAGTTCGGTCATCCTTCTCAAGATTGAAAAACTCCATATCCTTAGCCAACCCCATTGAACCTGGAGATAAGTGTCCAGTGAAAAGAACATTTTAAGTCCTTCTACTCTAATCCCCCATGTTTGTCTTCCATCACTATCATATCAAACCATCTCCTATCTGGTCCCACTGACACAAAGTTGGCACACTTCACTATGATCTTGTCTAGTGTCTCTAGGAACTCAAACAGACTCTCAATCCTGCCCAACCATTCCTCATCATGTTGAGGATCAGGGGAGCCATTGAAAAAATGTGGTTTCTAATTAATGAACTCTTGAGAGCATTTTTGAATAGTATTTCCCCCTAGGTTTTACAACTGGATCCTGAATGGAGACTGGGGGTGGTGCCTACCCGAAACCTTGGACAATACCGATGATCTTCTCAATTAAGCTCGGGTCCATATGAGTATTTTCTCGTGGAGTTTTAGTAATATCCCCATCCTATATCTGATTCACATGTCTTATCAGAGGAATGATGTTACAAAACATCAACAGAAAATAAGAAAGACATTAGATAAGGCTCGTACATAGCAACGAGGGAAACAATATCCAAACTAGTAGAAAATACATGATTTGGATTTCACTCTTTCCAAATAAAAATAGGGAAAATACTCCAACAAATCCATGATATGTCTTTCCCTAACAATCCCTTCTGACATAGAGTTCATTGGGTGAGATCTAGCAAGACACTCATTTGCAACTACCACCTATTTCACAAAAAGAATACTCAAATGCATACTGTCATCAAAGAAGGATTATTAACCACTATTTGATACCATTATGTCATGGACTAGATCAGATACCCCAGTAACCCGATAAACATTCTAGACCTGACAGAGCCTGAAGGCTGTTCCCGATCCCCATGGGTCGATGACTAGCACCTGGCATCACCCAACACACAAGTGGGAACGATTCTTCCACCAAAATACAAAAGAAAAGAAATAAGACATTATTCATAAAAAACCTCCACAGGGAGTAATGTACCAGAATACAATGATGCATTAATTCCAAAGTACTAAAATTGAAAAACATATCCAAAGTCCCTAAGGGAACAACTCACAAAGACCAAATCTCAATAGCTAGATCCACCACTAAGAGATCCCTTCCCATTCCTTGAACCTGTATGAAGATAGTCTTCAAACACATGAAGGAAAAAGTATGTCGTCAGCCTAAGCCTAGTAGGATACCACAAAATGATTCCATAACAGATTCCAAATATAGAATATCCAAATAAAAACATTCAATTTTCAAATATAGGTGTTCAGAAATTTAAAAAACATATTTAAACAAATCATGTTATACATTTTCAGTTGATGTAAATATTTATTTTAATGAATGGATTTATAAATGGTAGATTATTTCTAAAAAATTGTCTTATTAAAAACATTTATATAAAACTGTTTATATAAATTTACCAGTCATGTAAAGATGTTCAAAATAATTAGCATACATATGTATCTAAAATATAAATAAACAAGCGAGGAACAAGGTAATCTACCAAAAGGTATGAAATTATTAACCAGCTATTGGAATCCACACACCCTATTTTAACTAAGCCAAATGTGTATACACACATCCCTATGACACTGGCCACAGGAGACTCGTCACCAACCCATCGGGGTTGTGAACCACCACAAGTATGTTTTAGAATGTTTTCATAGCGTAGACTGTGTCTAGATAACTAAATAACTACCTAAGGCATGCATGTTCTCTTACATGATGGGCAATGTATTTTAAAACTACTTAAAGTACAATAAATCACATTCTTTCATTTAAAAAATTTCAAATCCTATATATTTAAAACAAAAAGGTTTTTGATTAAAAATCATTCCTTTCCATGAGATAAAACCATTAGGTTTCTAAAAAATCATTTTAATCCATTTTCATGATTTTGAAACCCATTCAAAACCAATTCCATCATCAAACAATTTTTTTCCACAATTAATGTCAAGAATTTAATTGAAATAATTTCAATCAAATACACAATTTAAATTAAACAATTTAAATCATCCAATTTCTATTAACACACCCAAATCAATAGAATTGGGTGTTTTCCGAATTTACATGCCAAAAACATTTCAAATATCCTGATCATTAACAATCAGGGGTTTATCAATTTAATTGAATGAAAATTTGAGCAATTGAATTTCAATTATCAATTGAAATAATCCATGAAATAAAAAGATAATTAGTTTGGATAATCGGAACAGAACCACCTACCTCAAGGTTGTCGATGCCAACATCAAGGATAAACCACCCCATGTGGTTCAATACGCATCTCCATGATCTCATTATCATAATCATCATAACACAAAATCTCAACATTCATTAAGGGTTATAAAATCCAAAACCAACCATTTTATTTCAAAAATATAAAATATCACATGTGATGATAGTTTCTATCTCTTGAATAACTTCCCAATTAATTATTAAATTATTATATGCGATAATATTATTTTATCTCTCATGAATAATTTCAAATTATCAAATAAAATATTACATGAAATTACATTTTAACTCTCCTTGATAATCACTATATTAATGTTTTATATTTTCCCAAGCGATTATAAATTTTCTCACCGTGATAAGTTTCAAAATATAAATATATAATCATGTGTGATAATATTTATCTTTCATTGAAAGTTTTTCAGATTTATCGTTATATCAACGCATGCGCTTGTGATTATTCATTAGAATAATTATCATTGATAAACTAAAAATTATCATTTTTATAAGACTTTTGATTTATCTAATGATAAATTCTTCAATAACTATATGTTTGATAATTTCAATTAATTATCCTTTACAATTATTTTAACAATTTCCTTGATAATTGCATGAAATTATTTTTTGATAGTTCTTTGATTATATTTTGATAAGATCACAACTATTGTTTTAATAATATTAATAATCAACCTTCGATAATCTCAAAATTATCATTTTATTATTATATTAATTATCCCTTGATAGTATATGTAAAATAATCATTTTTAGATTTCCATTTAATTTGTCTTTGATAAATTCACAATTACTATCTTTAAGAAAATTACATACGATAATCTGATAAAAAACATTTAATAATGGTTACCACTAAATTAATTAGAGAAAAGAAGATGAATTCCACACACATATATATATATACATATATATATATACACACACATAAATATACATATATGTATATATATATGTCAAAATATCCATTGATAATTCAATTTTTGTTTAATAAAACATGGCATTTATCTAGTGATAAAATATTCAATAATTTCACCTAGATAATTGATGAAATCATACCTTATTAAATTTATCTAAATAAATTATCCCTAAGAACATGATGTGATTATCATAATATATGTATATATATTATGTATATATATATATATATATCATTTGATAATCTCACATAATCTATTATGGTAAAACATGGGTTTAAATATATATATTCTTTAAGATATTTTGATGGAGGACGAAAATGAAGAAAATAAATAAAATAAATTATATATATTCAATCAAAAAAAATACAAAATAAACAAACCAACGAGAGGGGGCATGAAAAGTAGTCTCACTCCAGAATTGAAGCAGTCCGGATGAACAATGTTTTTAGTCGCACATTGAGGGGTTCCAATTCCGTGAAAAGATAAAGGAAACAACCCAATCTAAATATTTTATCGTTCTAATATTTAATACCCCAAAAAAACACAATAATTAATATATCATAATGGAACACCCAATTTAATGAATTAATCGTCCGAAAAATATTTTGGATAGTTTAATTCCTCCAAATTAATGCGTTGATAATTGAAACAGTTTAAAATGATCCAAAATTGAATGTTTTCAAACCCTGTATGCATTAAAATGGAGTTTTGGCATGAAGTTGAATATGATTGAACATTACGATGATTTTTTTGAATTATACTAATAATTATATCAGAATAATAAAATTATCCTTTTAATACAATTATTAAATATCTTTAAATTCATTTGCAACAGGACCGAATGCACATTTCTCGTGAAAATTATACCTTGTCTAGTGTCAACATATCATTTCAAACACAATAGTGGTATCATATTTCTTATAAAATGCACTTTTGAGAGAGATTGATTATCTATTAATTAAAAATAGGAATAAATAATTATCTAAAATATAAAAAAGTTATTTTTTTGCGAGTGAGGCATCCAAACACCAGATGCGAACAAATGTTATACCTTATCTATGGTAAACCTGTCATTCCGGACCCATCGGTGGTCTTAGATATCCCATACGATGCACCGCTTGGGAGATATTTTATTTTTAACAAATAATATGTTTAATATTTGTTAAAAACGTTTTCTCACGAGTGAGACATCCAAAAGTCTGGCGCCTTCGAATGTTATACCCATCCTAAGAAAAAAACTATATTTCAGACATAGCCGCGATCGCAAATTTTTCATATGATGGACCATTTTCGAGTTATTCAAATATTTTGAATTTAAATTTCACAATTAAAATGTTCTATCTAATAATTTTATTTTTTCTTCACTGAGATTTTGCGTGCCTCGAAAACTCATACTTACATAGTGTTTAAATCAATAAATAATTTAATTAAAAATTATGGAGAGTTAATTAGGTGTTTTACCATTTCACAACGTGTTTAAAAAAATTCAACTTTTCACTGATTAATCATTTTCCCCCATTTAACATAATAATAATTTAACACAATATGGTTTAGGAATAACTAAAATAGTAATGGGATGTTACAGGTTTCTACATTGTTGGGGGATGTGACTGACATATTACCCTCTTTCATTTGTTATTTTCTATCCCACATAATGATACCCACTTCATCACACTAGAATTTAGAAAATTAAATACTTGAATTATTATCACACAACATAAAATATTTTCAATCGATTGGGTACTTCATGAATTGTTTAAATTTAGAGGGAACTTATGTATAGATTTAAATCCATGTTCTACCTAGAATAAAAATTTATCCATGTGCTCCTAGACCATCATCAACTCATAATCTCTTAGAATGACCTTGAATTTGGATTTTTGGTGTATATTTAAAAGGGTATTATTTATTCTTTTATCATACCCATGAATGGTCATATTTTTTGTTGATAATGAACACTCAGCGTATCCCAAACATAAAATTTTTTTAGAGGGAAAAGATTAATCCCATAGTCTAGGTCAATGAGGTCCCATAAAATATCATCATTTTTTATGTTGCATGAAACATATGGTGGTCTGATATACCTTGGAATGGATTTATCTATATTTTTCTCATTGAACAATATATGACATAATATTTTATCATAATGGTTTCATATTGATAATCCTAACCTACATATACTTCCTTTCCAAAATATGAGGAACTATAGAAGACCTTGAAAAGTCCCTCTGTATGTTCTTTTGAATTACTAATGGGATCCACGATTGAGTGATAAGCTGGGGATGCAACCAATATTTTTAGAAGTCATACATCTTCACCATAGGTTTTCACTTCTTAATATGGGGATTCATCTTGGAATATCTCGTAGTGGATAAAGTATTTTCATAATAAGGATATAACATTAGATAAAATATTGAGGGAATCTCTATCATAAATAAAGTCTTTTGATATGTTCTTCCCAAATATTTTGGCATTTCAGATAGGTGCACACCCACCAAAATCTCTTCTAAAATAATTTGGGTTGGATGACACTCATAACACTCTAGGGTGTCAATGTGATCATATTGATCTTGCAAAAATAATCACCAATGGGTCCTATAAATGTATATTGATTCTACATGGATATATTCGTGATATTGGGAAAACCCATAATAATGCATTCCTCTATTCCATAATTTCATATGACTTCTTTCTCCAACTCCCTGATCAAGAACAGGGAACCTAGGTTCATATGATTATTCATCATCAGAGAAGGGGTATGCCATGTGAATGTCACTAAAATCAATAAATTTAGATTCTTCATCTGACGAGAATAAATTATCATGTGGTGGTTCCTAATCCCTGTATCATGAGTGAATAAAATATATGAGATTCAATGCATGATTCATATTCATAAGAGAATATTATTTGTGTTCCTTATTCTGTTTATTATAACCATTTATACATTTATAGGAAGAGTTTAAAATTTTCCCATTGGACGATACAATAGGTTTTGGATCCATAACTGGATTCTGAATATGTTCTCTATTAACATCAAGATCCCGATCAACTACCTTTTAGTTCATCATGTTTTTGAACGATTTTACATACCTCTCTATAATTTGATGCCAGTCACCATCTTCTTTCGATTTAGTGGTGGCCACATGGGCCACTTATGGTGGTATTATTCCAAATATTACTAGTCCAAAATAAACTAAACCATAGATCATATATTTAATGATGAATAGTTCTTATATAGTTTGGCATAGCCTCCTATAAATGGTAAAATAGATTGGAAGTTCACTGAGTTCAACATCACCAGGTTTTCTTGGCATTGTTAGATTTAATAAATTTTTTACATGGCTATAAGAAAAAAAATTAGGAACCTATTATTTTTTATGGAATATATTTGTTATTTAATTCACAAAATTATAGGAGTCCTTTATCTCTTTTTTACTATAATCAGCGGTTCTATAGATTTTTCCACTTGGTGGGAGACAACATGTGATACAGAGCCCACATAGGTACTCTAGTAAGAACTAATACCATTTTGAGTCTGATAATGAAGGTTTCTTCCTTTCAATAATGTTTACCTTATATTGAGGGAATAAGGATGGATTTTTCCCTAGATTACTTAAAGATATACTCCTCACGTTGGGTTTTTTCATAAAACTCCCAGATTGATCCCATATATTTCAACTATATCAACATCATCTACATTTCACCATATTGATTTTTAACACCTTTCCCTAGAAACATATTATATCAGATAGGTATGTTGAGTGAGTATATTAGGATTTTTTATCTAACAATGAAGTTGGTGATCATTTTTGTCACTATTTTATTTTTTGAGTTTAATGATATTATTATTCATTATTTATTAGATTAATTAATAAATTAATTTATCAAGAACTTCTTCTCAGCCTATAATAGTTATTTTTGGTAGGATACTATGCTATGTGAAATATTTCCCCAACAGAGTCTATACAAATCATTTTTGTTTCTCTACATGTTTTGGTCTTGTGGGACCATCATGGGGCCACAATTGGACACAATGTGCATGACGTTATACTATAGATCTCACAAGACATTAATGCTCGAGAAAAGAGGATTCTCAAAATTAAAAAGGGTCCAAATCTCATCCACATATTCAGTGTATGGCTTCTTCTAGAAATATTTGGGGGAGCGCTGCCATTCTAAAACATCCATTCGGGTAATAAGGGAGTTGATGTTAATGGGTAACATTGGGATACATTCTTTGGATTTGTATCTTGAGCTCATTAAATGAGTGAATCATGATTTTTTTTCTTTTTATTGGTTTTCTATTGATTTCCAATTAGGTTTGTGACTAGATGACTATCATGAAATGGGGGAGTTAATTTCTATAATGGAGGAAAATATTTTTATTCATCTATTCCAATATCCAGAAATACCAAAATTCATATCAAGTTTCATAATGATGTTTATGTTCAACTATGGTGGGAACATTGACTCCACCCATGTTGTTGGGAAGAGTACTATAGACGTTTTCATAGTGTTTGTACCTGGTGGGAATGTTTCCCTATTGAAATTATTAATTAAAGCATGTGATATTGTATATCACATCCTCATAGTATGTCATATTATCTTATATGGAATGGTTTTTGGTCTTACATGGTGGTTATTTGTATATAGATACCCATTTTTCATTATCCATAGTGGAATGGTATTGAGGGTGTGGAAGCATATGATTTGGAGGTGTTAAGTTGTACTTCCACTATTGATTTGAAGTATGCATAGTCTCAGTTAGTGAATCTATGAAACCCAAATCATAGAATAATTATTTGACATTTCATCCATCATTTTCAATGTAATTATCATTATCATATTTTGTACTGATAGTGATAATCTTCATAGAGTAATATCGATAAATACAAAACATCTTGTCATTCTCTGAGTAATTGAATTACTATGCACCTACCACCTCTTTATAGGAAGCTAAATAAAGGTCATCAGCATTCCCTTTTTTCTTAATTTTTCATTTTACATTTATACCATTAGGGGTGTGATATTATATAATATTAATTCCCTTAAATTTGGTTTTTAATAGTTACCTTAAGGGAATCCCCAACCACCCTCACTAAGTGAACCCCAGATAAAATGGTTGTGTTTCATCACTGTTTCAAGTGTTGGTATATTGTTTATTTATTGCCACTTCCCAAAATCAATACGTAAAATTTTCTATAGGGAGATAGTAATTGTTCAACAATACCTTTAATAACCTTGAAACACCATGAGGAGGGAGGGATGAACCAAGGTGTCATATTTTTCTTTTTAATGTTGTTGATCATGTTACCCCATTGATAAGAACATGTTAAATATGTCAAAAAAATGAAAGTAGGGAGATGACACAAAACATTTACTTGGTTTACAAATATGTAGAACATCCAAGGAGCATACCCTGATAGGTTTTCAGTCTACCTAATTCCATTGATCTTCACTAGATGAAGATTACAAGGTTTGGGTATAGTAACTCTGTCCCAGGCATAATGCCTTTACAAAGGTTCTTGGATAGCTCACTTCTTCCCTCGAATCACTCCCATTCATTCTTTCCGGATCACTACCATTGTTGAAGTACTACTCCGTTTATAGATATGATGGTCTCTACAGTAGAATTTAATTGCATTATTTTTCTCTATTCATCACGAGACACTTCTTGCATTGAATTCTTGGATTTATGCACTTTAATGCACTGATCACACACACTAGATATTGAAAAGCATGTCATAAGCATAATATCACACTTTCCTGAAATATCCCAACTTACACGCAAGATATTGTAATTTTCCTAAGAGATGACTTTAACGCATCCCCTACTTTCCCTCCAACCCTTATCTTTTACGAAACTGCACCGAAGGGTTCACTTGGCCTTTTCAGACTAAAGGAACATTTTGCACATAATATTGACTCTCTTCCAACATTTCATGGTGAAATATTTCACGTGTTAGAGTAGATAGATTTGCATTGAAACATTTTTATGTCTTCCTTGGGGGTATCCACATTTTATAGGCCCTTGATGACCTTGTGTGCAAGATCCTAACTCGTTTTCATTGGTGCACATCATATTCTTTCTGAGCATGCAAAACCCATTTTGATGTCACATTAGGTGTGTATGATTATTTCGTACAACACTATCTTCAGTGCACATTTTCTCTTGTGGACATTTTTTTTCTTTAGTGTGCATCATATTTTTCCAATCATGTAAAACCCCTTTTCATGTCACATTGGGTGCATATGATTCTTTCATTCAACACTATATTTCTCCCACATTTATGGCTTTCAGACACTTTTTTCATTTTCCATATTTTTATGAACTGATCCCAAAATATTCCATGCATGCATGTTTCAAAACAACTTCCAATATTGAGCCCAACATCCATTTACAAACACACATCTCCCCATTTTACAAATTTCAAGCCCAAAAATTTGGAAAACAATGGGAAACAATGCCACCTTCAATATTGTTGTTTATTTGTACTGTATGATCCCTTTCCTAGAAAACATTATGAACTTCTAGTGACGGTTGATAACAAACAGAAACCATACTCCCTTTCCTCCATAAAATAGTTGTGGGTCCAAAATACATAAGGGTTTGGAATGATATAGGTCCACAACCAATAATTCCTAAAATTATTGGGGACTAGATGACTCTCAGGGGGTGGAATTCATGGAAACAATTCCCCCAAACTTGTGTGTTGTGGTTTGTTCAAAGCTAGTTCAAATTTTTTATGGATACGCCTATAATATGGTGATCCTGGTGGTAATGGTATTGTTAAAAACTTCCCATATAATTTTTGGTGGGGTTTACTCTTGGATGGATTCCATTGCAGTTTTCAATGTGATGTTCTTAATTTGGTTCATTTTCTCTCTTGGATGGGTTGGGTTTCGCACCTACTTTGAATTGGATAATATTTTCTTTATGAATTTCCAATCATCTTGAGATTATGGATTTAGCATGTAAATAATTTAATTTAATTTATAATGTTCCATGATAGAGATCTTATCAGTAACCCACACTCTCCAATCACTGTCATTTTTTTACTAAGAAAATGAAGATTGTTTTTTGGATAGACTAGCTGGCACACAAGTCTTTTAATAATGTAAATTATTAGGTAGCAACGAACATACATGATGTCATGTATAAGGAGATCTATTTTCCTTGAGATGAGGAATTTTTTAGTACCACATAGTCATCCACAAATCTAATGTGTACACTCTAATATGATTTTGTGAATATTTTTTAGAGCGTTATTAATAAGCGGAGAGAAGCATGTAGTATTCTCTTTTTGTGATTTTTGAATCTTGAGGCCTGTGTCAAAGATAAAGTAGATTGGCCTATCTGAAATTGGAGCATCTTTATGGCCTAAATATGATCCTCATATATATGATATGGGTGGCCTTTATCCATTATCATTGAAAGTTTCACATATGTTATCATGTATATAATGCTTTCATTCCTCCATTAGATTTTCTTGGATGTCATCGATGTAAGTTGCGAATGGAATGAGCATTGTCATAGGGTATTTAATTAAAAAATACATAATCATATAAATTTCATCTTCTTCTTAATCAATGGAATATTACTATTCATGTTCTTACCACATAGGTCACATTTCAATAGACCATGACTCATGGAAATTATAAAGAAAGGATGGTGGTCACTGAAATAGGTCACCTATTGGCTGAGGTGAGGTGTTGGTGGTTGAAAAAAACATTATATGGTTGAAACTGGTTGATCACGAACCACGTTATTTGAATTTTTCTTGAAAATTAGAGTATTTCTAAACATGGGTGAGATATTATCATGGAGGTAGTATACAAAGGTTGTTAGGGGTAAGATCTCCATAGTTTATCTCTATGTTATCGTGAGGATGACTATCATTGTAGATATCACCTTATTCATTGGAACACGAGTTAATAGATCTATGTGTATCTTTAGATATTATTTATATATCACCAAGGATATTGGGATTGATTGGGGTATCAATATGAGACTCATCCTATGTCATGGTCAGAATATATCAAACTATCATTTTTTAGATGGAATACGATTATCTCATGTAGAAGATATTAGAATATTACAATTAGTATATTTGTTTATTTCAGGGTAATTTCCCCTCTATTGGTGGGGTTTTGGAGTATTCTAATGATCTTATATATTATTGGAAGAAATATGGGAACCCCTTTTGGTGACAATTGAATTGTGTTTTCAATAATTGTTTTAAGTGGGATGTTGGGAAAAATAAAAATGTGAATAATTTTTTAAACAGTATTGAAATTATTCTTATATATAAGAATGATTATGAACCTATTAAATAATATACCTTAATGGATGCTAATTTAGTCCTCTTTTTAAAGGAAAATGATTTTTCATTTGTCTCTAATTAGCTACTAGATTTTGTTGGGTTTATTTTATGTTTCTTGAAGGAATATGGGCATACATTGAAGAGATGAATTTAATATTTCAATAAACCTAAATTGAGGATTGGGATATAAGATTGGTATTATAAGGACATGGACTTAAATAGTACATATTTTTTAATTATGTTAATAATTCAAATTAAGTATCTTTTTAGGTTTATAGTTTTATTGAATTAGTGTATAACTATTACATTACATCTCAAAAATTACTAGGTAGACACTTCTACTCTATCCAGTTTTTTTCATAATATAAAAATCCTTAAAAGAAAATAAACAGGTTTAGTTCCATGTTTAAAATAGCTCGACTTTTCCATGATCCCATCCTTGAAATTATTCCTCATTATGTCATTTGAAGAACATTCAAAAAACATGGGATGTGCAAAAAAAGCTCAATAAGGGTTATAAAACGAGGAATGAAAACATTAGTGCATCAATACAACCAAATCAGTGAAATCATACTTTTAAATCATAAGCTTAAGCTTTTTGACATACCTCATTAAATCATAAGATTTGTTAATAACACATAGAAATCATAAATCATAAAGGTAACTTGTGGCTCCTATATCAAAATTGCGTTATAGTATTCACAAATAAGTAGGGAGTTACATGTGTAATACCCATCAATTATATTCCCTATATCTCTTAGGAGAAACATTATCATTGACCTCCTACATGTTACCCAATGCATTAGAGAGCTATCTCAGGCTCACCCACCCTAGGATTATCATGGAACCCCCCTGTATACGTAAACAATTACCTATAATGGTAACATATTCATAAAATATAAAACAAGCATAAATGAATGATAAACATTATATAGTGCAATGACCAAATATTATTTCAATATACTGACATAATCAATTCTTTATCAAACCATTTTCAAAACCATTTAAAAAAATTTAACAAACTGATCTTTTAAACAGAGTGTCCCTTAACACTTTGAAACTCTTAATGGAATTGAAATTTTAAAAAACTTATGTCCATATAAATAACTCAATAAAACCATTTTACAACTGGATCAGGAATAGAGACTGGTTGTGGTGCCTACCCAAAACCATGGACAGTATGGATGATCTTCTCAATTAGGCTCGGGTTCATAAATGGATTTGATCATGGAGTTTCAGTAATATCCTCTTCCTATATCTGATTCACACGTCTTCTCAGAGGAATGATGTTACAAAACATCAGCAGACAATAAGAAAGACATTAGATAAGGATCGTACATAGCAACACGAGAAACAATATCCAAACTAGTAGAACATACATGATTTTTATTTCACTCTATCCAAAAAAATAGGGAAAAGACTCAAACAAATCTATGATATGGCATTCCCTAACAACCTCTTCTGACTTAGGGTCCATTGGGTGAGATCTGGAGAGACACTCATTCGCAACTACCACCTATGTCACAAAAAGAATACTCAAATGCATATTGTCATCAAAGAATGATTCTTAACCTCTATTTGATACCATTTTGTCACGAACTAGATCAGATACCCCAGTAACCCGATAACCATGCTAGACCTGACAGAGCCCGAAGGGCGTTCTCGATCCCCATGGGTCGATGAGTAGCACCTGGCATAACACAACATACAAGTTGGAACAATTTTTCCACTAAGAATACAAAAGTAAAGAAATAAGACATTATTCATAAAAAACCTCCACTAGGAATAATGTACCAGAATACAAATAGGTATTAATGCCAAAGTACTAAAATTGAAAAACATCTCCAAAGTCCCTAAGGACAAAACTCACCAAGAAAAAATCTCAACAGCTGGATCCACCACCAAGATATCCCTTCCCATTCCTCAAACCTGTATGAAGATAGTCTTCAAACACATGAAGGAAAAAGTATGTCATCAGCCTAAGCCCAGTAGGATACCACAAAAAGATTTCATAAGATATTTTAAATATAGATTATCCAAATAAAAGCATTCAATTTTCAAATATAAAAGTTTAGAAATATAAAAATCATATTTAATCAAATCATGTTATACATTTTCAAATGATGTAAATATATATTTTAATGAATGGATTTATAAATGGTGGATTATTTCTAAAACATCGTCTTATTCAAAACATTTATATAAAACTATTTATATAAATTTTACAGGCATGTAAAGCTGGTCAAAATAATTGGCATACATTTGTAACTCAAATATAAATAAACAAGTGAGGAACATGGTCATCTACCAAAAGGTATGATATTATTAACCATCTATAGGAATCCACACTCCCTATGTGAACTAAGCCAAATGTGTATACACACATCCCTATGACACTGGCCAAAGGAGACGTGTCACCAACCCATCAGTGTTGTGACCCACCGCAAGTATGTTTTAGAATGTTTTCATAGCGTAGACTGTATCCAGATAACTCAATAACTACCTAAGGCATGCATGTTCACTTACATGATCGACGATGTATTTGAAGACTACTTAAAGTACAATAAATCGCATTCTTCCATTTAAAAAATTTCAATTCCTTTATATTTAAAACAAAAAGTTGTTTTATTAAAAACATGCCTTTACACAAGATAAAACCATTAGGCTTCTATAAAATCATTTTAATCCACTTTCATGTGTTTGGAACCCATTCAAACCCAATTCCATCATTAAGAAATTTCTTCCCACAATTAATGTCAAGAATTAAATTGAAATAATTTCCATCAAATACACAAATTAAATTAAACAATTTAAATCATCCAATTTCTATAAACACACCCAAATAAATAGAATTGGGCGTTTTCTGAATTTCCATGCCAAAAACATTTCAAATATCATGATCAATAACAATCAGGGTTTTATCAATATAATTGAATGAAAATTTGAGCAATTGAATTTAAATTATCAATTGAAATAATTCATGAAATACAAAGATAATTAATTTGGATAATCGGAACGGAACCACCTACCTCAAGGTTGTCGATGCCAACAAAAAGGATATACCACCCCATGTGGTTCAATACGCCTCTCCATAATATCATTATTATAATCATCATAACACAAAATCTCAACATTCATTAAGTTTTATTAAATGCAAAACCAACAATTTTATTTAAAAAAAATAAAATATCACATGTGATGATAGTTTCTAACTCTTGAATAACATTCCAATTAATGATTAAATTATTATATGCGATAATATTATTTTATCTCTCATGAATAATTTCAAATTATCAAATATATATTACATTCAATTACATTTTATCTCTCCTTGATAATCTATAGACTAATGTTTTAAATTTTCCAAAGTGATGATAATTTTTCTCACCATGATAAGTTTCAAAATATAAATATATAATCATGTGTGATAATATTTATCTTTCATTGAAATGTTTTTAGATTTATCATTATATCAACTCATGCACTTGTGATTATTCAATAGAATAATTATCTTTGATAAACTCAAAATTATCATTTTTATAAGACTTTTCATTTATCTAATAATAAATTCTTCAATAACTATCAGTTTGATAATTTCAATTAATTATCCTTTACAATCATTTTAACAATTTTCTTGATAAATGCATGAAATTATTTTTTGATAATTCTTTGATTATATTTTGATAAGATCACAATTATTGTTTTAATAATATTAATAATCAACCTTTGATAAACCCAAAATTATCATTTGATTATTATATTAATTATCCCTTGATAATATATGTAAAATAATCATTTTTATATTTCCATTTAATTTGTCTTTGATAAATTCACAATAACTATCTTCAAGAATATTACATACGATAATCTGATAAACAACATTTTATAATTTTTACCACTAAATTAATTAGACAAAAGAAGTTGAATTCCACACACACACATATATATATACATAGATATACATTTATATATATATATATATATGTCAAAATATCCATTGATAAGGCAATTGTTGTTTAATAAAACATTGCATTTATCTAGTGATAAAATATTCAATAATTGCACCTAGATAATTCCTGAAATCATACATTATTAAATTTATCTAAATAAATTATCCCTAAGAACATGATGTGATTATCATAATATATGTATATATATATATACTATATATATATATATATATATATCATTTGATAATCTCACATAAAATATTAAGATAAAACATGGCTTTAAATATATATATTCTTTAGGAAATTTTGATGGAGGACGAAAATGAAGAAAATAAATAAAATAAATTATATACATCCAAAAAAAATAAAAAATAAAGATTCCAACGTGGGGGGGCGTGAAAAGTAGTCACACTCCAGAATTGAATCACTCCGGATGAACAATGTTTTTAGTCGCACATTGAGGGGTTCCAAATCTGTGAAAAGATGAAGGAAACAACCCAATCTAAGGATTTTATTGTTCTAATATTTAATACCCCAAAAAGAAGTAATTAATATCTCATAATGGAACACCCAGTTTAATGAGTTAATCATCCAAAAACTATTTTGGATCGTTTAATTCCTCCAAATTAATGTGTTGATAATTGAAACGGTTTAAAACGATCCAAAATTGAATGTTTTGAAACCCTGTATGAATTAAAATGGAGTTTCAGCATGAAGATAAAGATGATTGAACATTACCATGATTTTTATGAATTAAACTAATAATTATATGAGAATAATAAAATTATTCACTTAATACAGTTATTAAATATCTTTAAATTCATCTGCAATAGGACCGAACGCTCGTTTCTCATGAAAATTATACCTCGTCTATTGTCAACATATCACTTCGAACACAATAGTGGTATCATATTTCTCATAAAATGCACTTTTGCGAGATATTAATTATTTTTTAATTAAAAATAGGAATAAATAAGTATCTAAAATATAAAAAAGTTATTTTTTTGCGAGTGAGGAATCCAAACACCTGATGCTAATAAATGTTATACCTTATCTAGGGTAAACCTATCATTCCGGACCCATCGGTGGTCTTAAATATCCCATACAACACACCGCTTGGGAGATATTTTATTTTTAATAAATAATATGTTATTTATTTGTTTAAAACATTTTCTCTTGATTGAGACATCCAAAAGTCTGGAACCTTCGAATGTTATACCCCTCCTAAGATAAACACTATATTTCAGACATAGTCGTGGTCTCAAATTTCTCATATGATGGACCATTTTGGGGTTATTTAAATATTTTGAATTAAAATTTCTCAATTAATATGTTCTATCTAATAATTTTACTTTTTCTTCACTAAGATTTTTCATGCCTCGAAAACTCATTCTTACATAGTGTTTAACTCACGAAATAATTTAATTGAAAATTATGGAGAGTTAATTAGGTGTTCTACCATTTCATGACGTGTTTAAAAAAATTAAAATTTTCACTGATAAATCATTTTCCCCCATTAACATAATAATTATTTAACACAATATGGTTTAGGAATAACTAAAATAGTAATGGGATGCTACAGGTTTCTACACTGTTGGGGGATGTAACTGACATAATACCCTCTTTCATTTGTTATTTTCCATCCCACTTAAAGATACCCACTTCATCATACTAAAATTTAGAAAATTAAATAGGTGAATTATTTTCACACAATATAAAATATTATCAATCGATTGGGTACTTCATGAATTGATTAAATTTAGAGGGAACTTCTGTATATATTTAAATCCAAGTTCTACCTAGAATAAAAATTTATCCATGTGCTCTTAGACCGTCATCAACTCATAATCTTTTAGAATGATGTTGAATTTGGATTTGTGGTGTATATTTAAAAGTTTATTATTTATTATCTTATCATACCCATGAATGGTCATATTTTTTGTAGATAATGAACACTCAGTGTATCCCAAACATAAAATATTTTTTAGAGGGAAAAGATTAATACCATAGTCTAGGTCAATGAGGTCCCATAAAATATCCTCATTTTTTTATTGCATGAAACATATGGTGGTCTGATATTCATTAGAATGGATATATCTATATTTTTCTCATTAAACATGATATGACATAAGATTTTATCATAATGGTTTCTTATTGATAAACCTAACCAACATATATGTCCTTTCCAAAATATGAGGAACTATAGAAGACCTTGAAAAGTCCCTTCGTATGTTCTTTTGAATGATTGATGGGATACACGATTGAGAGATAAGATGGGGTTGCAAGCAATATTTTTAGAAGTCATACATCTTCACCATTGGTTTTCACTTCTTAATATGGGGCATCATCTTGGAATATTCCATAGTGTATAAAGTATTTTCATAATAAGGATATAACATTAGATAAAATATTGAGGGAATCTCTATCATAAATAATGTCTTTCGATATGTTCTTCCCACTTATTTTGGCATGTCAAATAGGTGCACACCCACAAAAAGGTCTTCTAAAATAATTTGGGTTAGATGACACTCAGAACACTCTAGAGTATCAATGTGATCATGTTGATCTTACAAAAATACTCACCAATGGGTCCTGGAAATGTATATTGATTCTACATGGATATATCTATGATATTGGGAAAATCCACAATAATGTATTCCTCTATTCCATCATTTCCTATGGCTTCTTTCTCCAACTCCCTGATCAGGAATGAGGATCCTAGGTTCATATGAATATTCATCACCAGATAAGGGGTATTACATGTGAATGTCACTTAAATTAATAAATTTAGATTCTTCATCTGATGGGAATTAATTATCATGTAGTGGTTCCTAATCCTTGTATCGTGAGGGAATAAAATATATGAGATTCAATGCCAGCTTTATATTCATAATAGAATCTTATTCATGTTACTTATTCTATTTATTATAACCATGTATACTTTTAGTGGAAGAGTTTAAAGCTTTCCCATTGGATGATACAGTAGGTTTTGGATACATGACTAGATTCTGAATATGTTATCTATGAACATCATGATCCTGATTAACTACCTTTTAGTTCATCATGTAATCGAACTATTTTCCATTCCTCTCTATAATTTGATGCCAGTCACCGTATTCATTCAATTTAGTGGTGGCCACATGGGCCACTTATGTTGCTATTATTCTAAATATTACTAGTCCAAAATAAACTAAACCATAGAGTATATATTTAAGGATGAATAGTTCTTATATAGTGTGGCATAGCTTCCCATAAATGGTGAAATAGATTATAAGTTCACTGAGGTCAACGTCACTAGGTTTCCTTGGCATAGTTAGATTTCATATATTTTTTACATGGCTATAAGAAAAAAATTAGGAACCTATTATTTTTTTAAGGAATATATTTCTTATTTAATTCACAAAATTATAGGAGTCCTTGATCTCTTTTGGACTATAATCAGCGGTTCTACAGATTTTTCCACTTGGTGGGAGACATCATGTGATACAGAGCCTACATAGGTACTCTAGTAAGAACTAATACTATATTGAATCTGATAATGAGATTTCATTCCTTTCCATAATATTTACTTTATGTTGAGGGAATAGGGATGGATTTTTCCATAGATTACTTAATTATATACTCCTCACATTGGGTTTTTTCCTCAAACTCTCAGATTTATCCCATATATTTCAACTATATCAACATCATCTACATTTCACCATATTGATTTTTAACACCTTGCCCCAGAAACATATTATATCAGATAGGTATGTTGAGTGAGTATATTAGTATTTTCTATCTAACAATGATGTTGGTGATCATTTTTGTCAATATTTTATTTTTTGAGTTTAATGATATTATTATTCATTATTTTGTAGATTAATTAATAAATTAATTTATCAAGAACTTCTTCTCAGCCTATAATAGTTATTATTGGGAGGATACTATGCTATATGAAATATTTTCCCAACAGAGTCTGTACAAATCATTTCTGTTTCTCTACCTTTTTTGGTCTTGTGGGACCATCATGGGGACGCAATTGGACACAATGTGTATGACGTTATACTATAGATCTCACAAGTCAATAATGGTCGAGAAAAAAGGATTCTCAAAATTAAAAAGGGTCCAAATTTCATCCACATATTCAGTGTATAGCTTCTTCTAGAAATATTTGGGGGAGCACTTCCATTCTAAAACATCCATTCTGGTAATAAGGGAGTTGATGTTAATGGGTCACATTGGGATACTTTCTATGGATTTGTATCTTGAGCTCATTAAATGTGTTAATCTTGATTTTTTCCCTTTTTATTGGTATTCTATTGATTTCCAATTGGGTTTGTCACTAGATGACGACTATCCTGAAATGGGGGAGGTAATTTCTATAATATAGGGAAATATTTTTATTCATCTATTCCCATATCTAGGAATACAAAAATTCATATCAAGTTTCAAAATGATGTTTATGTTCAACTATGGTGGGAA
Organism: Viscum album; assembly: GCA_963277665.1. Taxonomy (NCBI): domain Eukaryota; kingdom Viridiplantae; phylum Streptophyta; class Magnoliopsida; order Santalales; family Viscaceae; genus Viscum; species Viscum album. The sequence continues at coordinate 51,319,248 of OY728140.1, read as the reverse complement.
ATTTGACTCCACCCAAGTTGTTTGGAAGAGTACTATAGACGTTTTCATAGTGTTTGTACTTGGTGGGAATGTTTCCCTATATGAATTATTCATTAAACCATGTGATATTGCCTATCACATCCTGATAGTATGGCATATTATCATATATGGAATGGTTTTTGGTCTTAAATGGTGGTTATTTGTATATAGTCACCCCTTTTTCATTATCCATAGGGGAATGGTATTGAGGGGGTGGAATATTATCATTTGGAGGTGTTAAGTTGTACTTCAACTATTGATTCGAACTATGTATGGTCTCAGTTAAAGAATCGATGAAACCCTAATCATAGAATAATTACTCGACATTTCATCCACCATTTTCAATGTAATTATCATTATAATGTTTTGGATTGATAGTGATAATCTTCATAGAGTAATATCGAGAAATACAAAACATCTTTTCATTCTTTAAGTAATTGAATTACTACGCACCTCCCACCTCCTTATAGGGAGCTAAATAATGGTCATCATCATTCCCCTTTTTCTTAATTTTTCATTTTACATTTATATCATTAGGGGTGAGATCTTATATAATATTAATTCCATTAAATTTTGTTTTTTAATAGTTACCTTAAGGGAATCCCCAACCACCCTCACCAAGTGAACCCCAGATAAAATGGTCTTGTTTCATCACTGTTTCAAGTGTTGCTGTGTTGGTTATTTATTGTCACATCCCAAAATCAATACATAAAATATTCTATAGGTAGATAGGAATAATTCAGAAATACCATGAAGGACCTTGAAACACCATGAGAATGGAGGGATGAACCAACGTGTCATATTTTTCTTTTTAATGTTGTGGATCATGTGACCCCATTGATAGAAACATGTTTGAAATGTCAAAAAAATGAAAGTAAGGAGATGACGAAAAAGTTTTACTTTGTTTACAAATATGTGTAACATCCACGGAGCATACCCAAATAGGTTTCCAGTCATACCTAATTCCACTGATCTTCACTAGATGAGGATTACAAGGTTTAGGTACAGTAACTTTGTCCCATGCACAATGCCTTAAAAAAGGTTCATGGATAGCTCAGTGCTTCCCTTGAATCACTCCCATTCAATCTCTCTGGATCACTACCTTGGTTCAAGTTTCACTCAGTTTATAGATATGATGGTCTCTTCAAAATATTTTAATGGAATTATTTGTATCTGTTCATCACAAGATAATTCTTGCATCGATTTCTTGGATTTATGCACATTAAGGTACTGATCGCACACACAAGATATTCAAAAACATGTCATAAGAATAATACCACACTTGCATGAAATATCCCTACTTACACACAAGATATGGGAATTTTCCTGAGATATTACTTTATCGCATCCCCTACTTTCCCTCCAACACTTATCTTTAACGCAACTGCACCGAAGGGATCACATGGCCTTTTCAGACTAACGGAACACCTTTCACACAAGATTGACTCTCTTAAAAACATTTCGTGGTGAAATATTTCACGTGTTAGAGCAGATATATTTTCATTGAAACATTTTTTATGTCTTCCTTGGTGGTATCCACATTTTTATAGGCCCTTGATGACCCTGGGTGCAAGATGATAACTTGTCTTTATTGGTGCACATCATATTCTTTCTGAGCATGAAAAACCCATTTTGGATCACATTAGGTGTGTATGATTATTTCGTACAACACTATCTTCAGTGCACATTTTTTCTTGTGCACATTTGTTTTAGTGTGCATCATACTTTTCCAAGCATGAAAAACCTATTTTCATGTCACATTGGGTGTGTATGGTTCTTTCACGCAACACCATATTTCTCCCACATTTATTTCTTTCACACACTTTTTTCATTTTCCATATATTTATGAATTGATCCCAAAATATTCCTTTCATGCATGTTTCAAAACACCTTCCAATATTGAGCCCAAATTCCATTTCCAAACACACCTCTCCCCATTTTACAAATTTCACGCCCAAAAATTTGGAAAACAATGGGAAACAATGCCACCTTCAATATTGTTGTCTGTTTGTAATGTATGATCCCTTTCCTAGAAAACATTATGAACATCCAGTGAGTGTTGATAACAAACAGAAACCATAATACATTTCCTGCACAAAATAGTTGTGGGTCTAACTTACCTAAGGGTTTGGAAAGATATAGGTCCACAACCAATAATTCCTAAAATTATTGGAGATTAGATGACTCTCAGGGGGTGGAATTCATGGATACAATTCCCCCAAACTTTTGTGTTGTGGTTTATTCAAAGCTAGTTCAATTATTTTATGGATACGCCTATGATATGGTGATCCTGGTGGTAGAGGTATTGGTCAAAATTTCCCATATAATTGTTGATGGGGTTTACTCTAGGATGGATTCAATTTGCAGTTTTCAATGTGATGTTCTTAATTTGGTTCATTTTCTCTCTTGGATGGGTTGGGTGTCGCACTTACTTTGAATGGGATAATATTTCCTTTATGAATTTCCAAGAATCTTGAGATTATGGATTTATCATGTAAATAATTTAATTTTATTTATAATGTGTCATGATAGAGATCTTATCAGTGACACACACTCTCCACTCACTGTCATTTTTGTATTAAGAAAATGAAGATTGTTTTTTGGATTGACCAGCTGGCATACAAGTTTTTTAATAATGTAAATGATTTTGTAGCAACGAACTTACATGATTTCATGTATAAGGAGCTCTATTTTACTTGAGATGAGGAATTTTTTAGTACCACATAGTCATCCCCAAATCTAATGCATACACTCTAATATGATTTTGTGAATATTGTTTAGAGGGGTATTAATAAGTGGAGAGAAGCATGTAGTATTCTCTTTTTTTGATTTTTGAATCTTGAGTCATGTGTCAAAGATAAAGTGGATTGGCCTATCTGAAATAAGAGCATCTTTATAGCCTAAATATAATCCTCATATATATGATATGGGTGGTTATTATCCATTATCATTGAATGTTTCACATATGTTATCATATTTATAAGGCTTTCATTCCTCTATTAGATTACCTTGGATGTCATAGCTGAATGTTTCTAAGGGAATGAGCATTGTCAAATGGTATTTAATTGAAAAATACATAATCATATACATTTTATCTTCTTCTTCATCAATAGTATATTACTATTCATGTTCATACCACATAGGTCACATTTAAATAGACCATGACTCATGTAAATTATAAGGAAATGATGGTAGTCACCGACATAGGTCACCTATTGGCTGAGGTGAGGTGTTGGTGGTTGAAAAAAACATTATGTGGTTGAAACCGGTTGCTCAAGAACGACTTTATTTGAATTTTTCTTGAAAAGTAGAGTATTTCCAAACATTGGTGAGATATTATCATTGAGGTAGTATACAAAGGATGTTAGGGGTAAGATCCGCATAGTTTATCTCTATGTTATTGCGAGGATTACTATCATTGTAGATATCACCTTATTCTTTGGAACACGAGTTAATAGATCCTTGTGTCTTTAGATATTATTTATATATCCCCAAGGATATTGGGATTGATTGGGGTATCAATATGAGACTCATCCTATGTCATGGTCAGAATATATCAAACTATCATTTTTTAGACGGAATATGATTATGTCATGTAGAAGATATTGGAATATTCCAATTATCATATTTGTTTATTTTAGGGTAATTTCCCCTATATTAGTGGGGTTTTGGATTATTCCAATGATTTATATATTATTGGACAAAATATGAGAACCCCTTTTGGTGACAATTGATTTGTGTTTTCAATAATTTTTTTAAGTGGGAGTTTGGGACAAATAAAAATGTGAATTATTTTTTTAACAATATTGAAATTATTATTATATATAATAATGATTATGAACCTATTCAATAATAGACCATAATGGATGCTAATTTAGTCCTCTTTTGAAAGGGGATGATTTTTCATTTGTCTCTTATTAGCTACTAGATTTTGTTAGGTTTATTTTAGGTTTCTTAAAGCAATATGGGCTTACATTTACGATATGAAATTAATATTTCAATAAACCTCAATTGAAGATGGGGATATAAGATTGGTATTATAAGGACATGACCTTAAATAGTAACTATTTTTTAATTAAGTTAATAATTAACATTTAGTATCTTTTTAGGTTTATAGTTTTATTGAATTAGTCTATAACTATTACATTACATCTTAAAAATTACTATGTAGACACTTATACTATATCCAGTTTTTTTCATAAAATAAAATCCCTTAAAATAAAACAAACAGGTTTAGTTCCATGTTTTAAATATCTCGACTTTTCCATGATCCCATCCTTGAACTTATTCCTCATTATGTCATTTGAAGAACATTTAAAAAACATGGGATGTGCATAAAAAGATCAATAAGGGTTATAAAACAAGGAATGAAAATATTAGTGCATCAATACAAACAAATCAATGAAATCATACTTTTAAATCATAAGCGTAAGATTTTTAACATACCTCATAAAATCATAAAATTTATGAATAACACATAGAAATAATAAATCATGAAGGTAACTTATGGAATCTATATCAAAATTACCTTATAGTATTCAAAAATAAGTATGGAGTTACATGTGTAATACCATCAATTATATTCCCTATATCTCTTAGGAGAAACATTAACATTCACCTCATACACGTTACCCAATGCATTGGAGAGCTATCATAGGATCACTCACCCTAGGTTTATCATGGAACCCCCCCTCCCTCCGTATACATTAAAAATTACCAATAATGGTAACATATTCATAAAATATAAAACAAGAATAAATGAATGATAAACTTTAGATAGTGCAATGACCAAATATTATTTCAATATAGTGACATAATAAATTATTTATCAAACCATTTTCAAAACCATTTAAAAAATTTTAACAAAGTTATTTTTTAATCAAAGTGTCCCTTAACACTTTGAAACTTTTATAGGAATTAAAATTTTAAAAAATCAATGTCCATATAAATAACTCTATAATACCATTTTCAAAACATGGACATTAATGGGAAATTTTTCTATGAATAAATATTTATTTTGTTTAAAATGATGATTTTGTTAAAGAGTCTCATAACACTTGAGAAACAGTTGAATCAACATAATTAATGAATTAAAAAACTAATAATATCATGAGTATATGGGTATTCCGGATATAATATTTCAAATGGATGTATATACACCATATAAATGTGAATTGGTGGAAAACAACAAATAAGACCCAATGGAATGTAAATTGAGATGAAATCCATTACAAAGATCATACCCTTAAATTTAAGGATAAATCAATCAAATAATTATGTGTGAAAAATATAAATAAAGACAATATATGTTGATATAACGTGTAAAATAGTCATAGATCATTAAAAATTAATTATATCATGATATTATCAAGAGGTAGAAGTTTACCACAAATAATTCAAATAGGGTTAATACGTTCTTTTACAGAAATACGACAGCCTAATGACTTCGCTTTAGGATTTATAAAATAATTTGATGAGAGTGAAAAGGGTATCTCATCACATGGACATAAAATTTATATCAATAAGGATATATAATAACATATACCAACTTAAAAAAATGGAATTTAAAAGACATGACATAATAAAAGTCTTTGACAAAAAGAGTACGGTGATATGTTCCCTTGCCGATTTGGTAATGTACAAAACATTCATCCCATGAAGAAAGGATCCAACAATGAAAATTTCAATACACATAAATTTAGGTATATTACACAATTAATACAATCATGATCATTACATACACCAAACAAAAGGAAATAGTGTAAAATATAGCATGAATCTCATTGGAATAAAAAGTGATACGAAAACCCCTTACCTCATGTTCGACTTGACTCGTTCGATTTTTAATCTCGTGAATAAAAAAATAAAAATAAATTCTACTTGAATAAGAAAATTGTTCAGGTTTGTTAATCCATTTATATCACTTATTACCACATTATAAAAAATATATAATCATTTAAGTTAATAACAGTCGTTTTGTTGATATTTGGTACTTGAGTCAAAAAAGAACTTCTTATAATTACATGTTGTCCATGTGGTAAAAATTACATTATCATAAGAATGATATTCAGGATTTAGATATAAAAAACATAATATATATCATATACATCTAGTATATATATGTATTTATAACATTACATAACATTTGGAGATAAGAAATGAAATGCACCATTCATGGAGACGGTAATCCGTACGTAAGCATGAACACTACTTTCATTTATATTTCATATTTTAATGGTATGAAAAAATTAATTTACATATTTATATTATAATTACATTACAATATCATATATAATATCATTAACCCCATCCTTTATACATCCCACGCATGGAATTAATGAGTCATATCACTTTGAGGGGGCAGTAGTCCACACTTCCTCAAATGAAATTAGTCTATTTACCCATTAGAAAAACAATAAAGTTATAATATAATGAAACATAAAAAAGAATAGAGAAAACATAAAAATCATATATATCATATATAAATAAATGTCTATCATAGTTTCCACCATGAGAGGTGGTTAGATATATTTAAACAGTCATCGTTTCGAGAGGCAGTAGTTTGTCGTCCATAGAAACATTATGATTGTATCCATTATATAGAGGTGTGTTGAAGTGTAGTTATAATAATTCTCATAAAAAACATATTATATTATTTATTCTGGTTTTGTTATAAAATAATGGAATAAATAGAGTTTAGGGGGTTTGAGAAGATAAATAATAGAAATGACTTAAGAGAAGATGTTGCCTTTAAATCGTCTATCTCCCTTTAGTTTGAACCAAAAGGAATTCATGAATTTCCTTCTTCCTAGTTTAAGGATTCTAAAAGGAATAAAGGGATGTAGAGAGTATATGTTTTCAGAGTTTGGATGATACAAGGGGCTTGAGATGTTTGAATAATGGGTTAGAAGTTATGGATTCTTATAAGGGTTAGGAAGGGCTCTTTAGGATGGTTTGAAAGTATTTTTTTATTATAAACTTATATTCGGTTTCAAAAGGTCCAAAACTCATTAAATTAGATGATAAGGTAAATTCTATTTGACATAAAATCATACAATAAGAATTGGATAGGTTTTCAATATTTTTTGTTAATTTTTATAATCTCATTTATTTAAGGCAATCACTAATAAGGTAATAACATCCTCATCATTATGTCATAAATAATGTTATTTATATAATGTCTATAAATTATCAATAAAATACCGTGATTTATTAAATATTGTTAGCTATAAAATTAATATTTATTGTCAAAGAGATAACTTATATACACCAATGTAAAAATTGATTTACAACCAGATATATGTTTATCTCATTTTTTTCTTTACCATATAATAATAAACATAAAGTGTCATTATCAATCCCATGTAGCTCTATTGGGTCCCAAAATCGACCCAAGGATGTCAATGGTCGAAACTGTATCAACCAATTTAATTAGGAAAAATGTTAAGATAATTTGATATTATTGTAATAATATTTTTTGACCCTTATATACCATATTTACCGTTTAACCATGGTAAATAAAATATTTACTGAAGTAAATATTCATATGTTCTAAAAATAAAGGTTATCTATTTACACAATTTAAAGATACTGATTCCAAATATGGTATCCATTTTTCCAAATTCAAAATATATAAGTGGCTGAAATTAATTTAATATTAATACCCATCGTCCAAAAAAAATGTTATTAAAAAAAATAACTGTCAAAATATTTACACTTGTTTATGTCCAATTTCATATTGAAATTACATAAAATTACAATCATTGGATTAAATGATAAAATTATTATATATTTACAATTTAAAACTATTTAAAAATATAATCTTTCTATATCAATAAATTAGATTAAAAGGAAGTTTTGAATTAAAATGCAGTATTTTTCAATATTCATAAAAAATTTAACATTATCAGAAAAATACCAAAATTTTATCCAAAGTAAATTTTTATGTAATTATCCTAAATAATAATAATATTTTGTCAAATAAATCATATAAAAGTGACAAAATCTATTTTTAATAAAGGTTCTCCAACAAAAGGCTGTAAATCGGCCTTTTAATGAATATTAGAGTATTTATTATTAAAATTGGATTCATTCAAATTTTAAGCCTCTAAAATTAATTGGATAAGTGTAAAAATATTTAAAAAACATGTGAAAAACTATTGTAGTTATTTATGTTCATTCTCGATAATACAAAGGCTATGTGTTAACTATAATTTATAATAATAATTATTTTATTTTATTTTTCCGTATAACTCAAAGTTGCATGAAACACAAGATTTAAAAAAACCTCGTTGTTGTGTATTGAGTACACAATCAAACATAGAATCACCTTTTAATGTAAAATTAATATTTGATTCACAAATATTATAAATATGAATATTTAGTATTCTTTTATTTACCTGCGATGTATCTCTCTTCCCCCATTTTGGGAATTGCATCCACGCTATTTTAAAATTAGGCTCAGAAACATCATTAAAAGTTCCACATCAGAAAAGAGTCAATAAAACTAACACTTTAAAAGATATAAAGATAAGTAAGAAGGTCAGCCGTTATAACCCATAATTGGATTCCGTGAATTCATGGATATTGAGGATGAACTAGGCGTCAATTTCTGATGGATAATGATAGAAAACATGACCATGATAAAGTTAGCCACTAGAAAACCACGAAAATGTGACGGGTTAAATGTTCTTTGATTCACTAGTAGGAAATGTTAAATGAAAACATTTTTTATTTAATTTACTTTTCACAAAGATAAGGAATTTATTTATGATCTTAACTAAAAAAATAAGTAAGCATACAAACATTTCATATAGACTTTTATCCTTTACTAAATTCCTAACAAAATCTTATGTTTTTTCCAAACAATGAGTATTCATGATGACATGATCACACCTGAAGCACTAGAATAAACTTCTAGAGAATCCAATAATCCACAAAATAACAACTACATATTTCCTATATCATTAGACATTAATCAAAACCAAAAATGTTAATTCAAGATTAGATAACCCCCAAAAGAATAATCATTTATAAAAATGAAATACAACTCATAATCTCAAATATTGATCAAACAATACCCAATGTACAACATAGACCATTGAATAAACAGTTGTCCTTAAAATTCATCAACGTAACCCAAAATAAAATTGAATCCCAAAACTCAGAAGGATTTAATCACATATTATTCTATTGTAAATTTTAACATTTATCTCCAAATAACATATAATACTCTTAAATTCTCATTCTAAAATGTAATTTACCTAATCACATATTATCTATGATAGGTTAATCATTTCCATAAATAACCCAAATTCATATATGTCCATAATAAAAACATAAATTCATCTAAAATAAAATTCCGACCATTACTCCACAAATGAGATCCCAAAATGATCTATTTTTCTTAAGTATATTGTGTTTCCAAAAGAGAGAACATCTTCCAAAATAACTTTTATTACTTAATCACTAAATCAATTTCCTATATTATGCATATAAATTTGATAAAACCTAATTTTTAAAAAATCAACTGATTCTTGATCCATAAAATTATTTAACTAAAAAACATAAGTCATACTAACAAGGGACTTCACGTGGACCAATGGTAGGTGATAAATCTCAATCACACTTTAGTTTTGGGTTTGATTCTTGCAGCTTTTTAAAGCGCAATAGGTTGTCACACGGAGACCGTGTTGTCCTTTTTTAAAAATAGAATAATAACCCTAAAACATTTTCACTTCAAAGGGTTTTTATACCTTTCATTTCCATCCCAACACATTATAACCTAAAAAATGTTAATTCATGAAGCCTAATATATATTGATTTTTTTTATTTCACCTTCAAAAGATCAAATAAAACTATTCCTTGTAGAAAAAAATCATACCGTCATCATATTGTCTATATGGTTTCATCATCATATTGTTCACGTAGGTAAATGATATATGAATTGAAATAATGATTTAAATATACTTAAAATTTATTTACATCCCTCATCTAAGTACACATTATACAACTTGGGTCATAGGGATGTTCATAGAAAAATAGTTTCAGAAAATAATCATGTATAACATATAATTTCACAACATATGATAAACCATGATTTTTATAAAACAGTCGGACCTAGTTTGAGCTAAAAATTTCAATAAATGGTCCTTTTAAAATATCATATGTGTGTTCTAAAAGAATATTGTAACAGAAAATATAAATATGTTATACATGGGTCTACTTCTTTATAACCTTTTTCAAAATCATAATATACATCAAAATCATGTGATAAGGTAAAATATATGAAAATGCTATAATAATATTAACCATTCTTGAAATTTTGAGAATACTATGAGAACTTTATTTGATTAAATATAACTCGTGATCCACAATGATATCACGATATATTGGAAGTGTTTGATATAAAAACAAATACTTAAAAGTGATTTATATGCTAGAAAAAATTACACAGTCATCTGAACATGAATTTTCATAAATTGTTGCAAGAATGTCATCAAGAAGAGATAATAATGTTATTTGAGATCCTCCTCCTTCCATTTCTAACAGACTTTCCTTGAATTGAGAAAATTATAAATAATGGATTTAACTGAAATAATAGATAAAGGGACTAACCATGTGTTTAACAAAAACACATAATCCCTATGGTTTTCTAAAATGACCTATGATAACAACTATAATAAAATGACCTTAAATGTTACATATTCTTTAATTATGTTAATAAGTCACATTGAGGAGCATTTCATATTTAGAGTTTTAGAGAATTCGGCCATAAATATAACATTACACCTCAAAAATAAAAAATTAGACACTTCTACACTATCCAGTTTTTTCCATAAAATAAAAACTTTTATAATAAATGAAACATGTTTTTTTCCATGTTTTAAAGAACCCAATTTTTCCTTGATGCCATCCTGGAACCTATTCCACTTTATGTCATGTGAATAAAATATGAAAACCAAGAATGAGAATAAAAATCTCATTATGGGTTATAAAACAAGGAAAGAAAACATTAGTGCATCAATAAAAAAATCAAAGAAATCATACTTTTAAATCATAAACATTATATCTTTAACATACCTCATAAAATCATGAGAATTATGAATAACACTAAAAATCATAAATCATAAAGGTAACAAGTGGAATCCATATCAAAAATACATTGTAGCTTCACTAATACATAGGGAGTTACATTTGGAAACCCCATCATAGTATAATCCTTAAATCGTTTAGGAGAAACATTAATTTTTACCTACATCACAATACCCAATGCTTTGGAGATCTACCTCGGGCTCACATGCCCTGGGTTTAGCATGGAACCACTTGTATCTTTAATCAATTCCCAATAACCATAACATATTCATTACGCATAGAACATGCATAATGGAGATATGACATTTATTTATTCCAATCAAAATATATCATTTCAAGATATTGACAGAATAAATGCTTTATTTAACAATTATCAATCCCTTTTAAAACATTTAATAAAGAGATTTTTAATCAATGTGTTCCATACAACATTGGAGCTTTTAAAGTAATTAAAATATTAAAATATTAATGTCCATATAAATAAATCCTTGAAAAAATTCAAAACATTGACATTAATGATAAATAATTATAATGATAAATATTTAATGCTTTTAAAATTATGTTTTAGTTAAAGAGTCTCGTATTAGTAGATAAACACTTGAATAAAAATTATAAAAGAATAAAATAAAAAACGTATAATATCATGATAATAAGGATATTCATGATATAAGATTTTATAGGGAAGTATATACACCACATAAATGTGAATTGGTGCACAAAAAAATAAACCTCAATAGAATGTAAATTGAGACAAAACCCATTACAAAGATAAATCCATTAGATTTAATGATAAATCAATGAAATAATTATGTGTCAAAAATATAAATACACCAAATATAATTGGATATTTTGTGTAAAAAATCAGAGGTCATTAACACATATTTATTGCATGATATAATCATGAAGTAGAAGATTAACCCAAATAATTGAAATTGGGAAATAAATATCCTTTATCTAAATTTTACTGCCTAGCGATGTCGCATTAAAATTCATAAAATGAGTTGATGAGAGAAAAAATCGTGTCTGATCACACATACCTAAAATGTAAATAAATATATATATATAATAACATATCCAAGCATATGAAAATTGAATGTAAAAGACGTGACATAACATAAGTCTTTGACTAAAAGAGTACGGAGAAGGGTTCCCTTACTAATTTGGTAATATACAAAACATACACCCCCATGAAAGAAGGATCATACAATGAAGAATAAAATACCCATAAATTATGTTATATTACACAATTAATAAAATCAAGGTCAGTACATTCACCAAAAAATTTGAAATAGTGGAAAATATATCTTGAATCTTATGGGTATAAAAGTTAGATGAAAACCCCTTATATCATGTCCGACATGACTCATTTATTATTTAATCTTCTGAATAACAATCTATTGTTAATTTATACATGATTCAGAACATTTTTATGCTTTATTATTACTTTTATATCACTTATTACCACATTATAACATTATAGAATCATTTAAGTTAATAATGATTGTTTAGTCTGTATTTGGTACAGAAGTCCAAAATCAACATCTTATAATTACTTATTCTCCATGTGGTCAAGATTCCTTTATCTCTAGAATAATAATGATGATTTAGACATCATATATATCATTTATATAATATATATCCAGTATATATATATGTATTTATAATAATACCTAACATTTGGAGATAAGAAATGATATGCACCATTCATAGAGATGGTAAGTCGTACGTACGCATGAACACAACTTTCATTTCTATTTAATATTTTAATGGAATGAAAATATTATGATAAATAATTATATTATAATTATAGTATAATATCATATATAATTTCATTAACTATATCTTTCATACATCAAACTTATGAAATGAATGAGTCAAATCAATTTGAGGTGGCAGTAGTCTGCCGTTTCTCTAATGAAATTATTGTATTTACCCATTATGGAAACCATATAGTTATGCTATAAATTAAAAAAACATAAGCATAGAGAAAACATAAAAATCATATATATCATATATAAATATAGTTCCATCACAATGGCCACCATGAGAGGTTTTTAGAGATATTTGAATAGTTATCCTTACGTGAGACAGTAGTTCGTCGTCCACAGAGAAATTATGTTTGTATCCATTAGATAGAGGTGTGTGGAAGTGTAGTTATAATACATCTCATAAAAAACCTATTTTATTGATGATACTAGTTTTGTTATTAAATAATTTAATAATTATATTTTAGGGGGATGGATCAGTAGAAAAACAGAAAAAAATAGATAATCTGTTACCTTTAAATCGGGTATCTTCATTTGTTTTGAACCAGAAGGTTTACTTGAATTGATTTCTTCCTAGTGAAATGATTCTAGGAATAATAGAGTAATGTAGTGAGATTAATTAGGTAGAATTTGGATTATCCATGGGGCTTGAGAGGGGTGAATAATGGGATAGAAGTGATGGATATTTGTAAGGGGAAGAAGTGGCTCTTTAGGAATGTTAGAAAGTATTTTTTTTATTATAAATATATTTTCGGTTTAAAAATATCCAAAACACACTAAACTTGAATCTAAAATGACTTTTGTTAGAAATAATTTCATACATTAAAAATTGGACAGGTTTTGGATATTATTGTAAATTTTTATAATCTCATTAATTTAAATCACTCATTAATAAAGTAATAACTACATCACCATTGTATTATAAATAATTTTATTTATATTATGTGTAAAAATTATAAATAAAATTTCATGATGTAGGAAAGATATTTAGATTTGAAATTAATATTTATAGTCAAATATATAACATATATAATTCAAATTAAAAATTGATTGAATAAAAGATATATCTTTATTTCATTTTGGTCTTTACATTAAATTAACAAATATAATGTGTCATTATCACTCCCAAGTGGTTCCATGGGATCCAGAGATCAACCAAAGGATTCCTAGGGTTGTAAATGTAACAACCAATAAGATAAGGACAATTTTAGGGTAATTTAGTGTTATATTAAAAATATTTTTTTACCCTTATTTACCAGATTTACCTTTTAACCATGGTATGTAAAATATTTACTAAAGTAAATATTCATAATGTATAAAAATATAAGATTCCTATTTACACAATTTGGACCTACTGATTCCAAATATGGAATCCATTATTTCAAATTGAAAATACATAAGTGTCATAAATTAATATAAAATTAATTCCCATTGTCAAAATTGAAAGTGTGTTTTTAAGAAATAACAACTGTCAAACAATTGACACTTGTTTTTGTCCAATTTCAAAGTGAAATTACATCCAATGACCAAAATCGGATTAAATGGTACAAGTATAATATAATAAATCATTAAAAAAATTATAAAGATAATCTATCCATATAAATAAATTTGATTAAAAAGTAGTTTTGAATTAAAATGCATTATTTTTCACTATTCATAAAAGATGAACATTATCAGAAAAATACCAAATTTACATCCAAAGTAAATTATGAAATCCATATAATAATGAAGAATATTATTTTTTCAAATAGAACATATAAAATTGAAAAAAATAGATTTCAAAAAGGTTCTCCATCATATGGTGGTAAATCGACCTTTTAATAAATATTAGAGTATTTATGCTTAAAACTGGATTCGTTCACAATTTAAGACTGTAAAATTCATTGGATAAATGTAAAAAAACATTTAACAAAAATGTGAAATCATATTTTTGTTAGTTTAGTTCATTATCTTCAGTACCATGGCAATGTGTAAACTACTATTAAAAATAATACAAATATTATTTTATTTTTCGGTATAACTCAATGTTTTGTAAAACATAAGACTTCAAAGAAACCTATTGGTGTGTGTTGAGTATGCTATCAGACATAGAATCCCATTCTATAGTAAAATTAATATTTAATTTAAAAATATTAATAAATATGAAAATGTCATATTCTTTATTTACTTGGATTGTTACAGGTATGATGCATTACCCTTTACCAAAGTGTGTAGATAATCCTCATTTATAGGAGAGAGAATATATACATGAAAATTATTATCTATCAGGTCACACTGATCATGATAACATGCTTATCTGGTGGATGAAACAAGAGTTTGTGCCCATCTTTCTATAATCTATGAATATTATATTCATTCTCCTCCATTGCTTCCAGGATATAGTGGCAGTTCAGAAAGGTATGCACAATAATATAGGTTTGCATATTCTAATTCTCCATTACATGAAAGTAGGCACATTAAATTAAAGTGGGGATAAATTCCAACATATTCCCTCCTTTTTCCATCAAGATTAACCAAAGGAATTCTTCTTTAAGGGTGGTAATATTCACCTACCCTATGTTTCCTTCCAGAATATATTGGTAGACTACATGTGTGTGGATAGGGATATGATCTCACTAATTGGTTTCTACAATAATATAATAATGGTCACTGCTAATGGATTTGGGGATTTTGGCCATCACCCTGTGGTGATAATTATTTCTAGTGAGATCTCTTGGGTACGTAGATCTGAGTGTCTAGGGTGGCATCTTTTTTAGAGGCTCCCACATTAGGAAACTAAGGAGAGGTAATTGTGTGGAACCACTATCAGTGGTGGTTTATAGGACCCCTCATAGGGGTCCCTTAATCCATGGTTAGGTCGTATTGGAATCCATGATCCACATTTATAAGGTTTGTAAGGTTATGATTATCATTCTCTAAGTATTTGTTCTATAAGGGTTTTTTTGATATTAACAGGTCCCACTAGCATCATCACTTGTCTCCTCGGGTGATGTGAATGAGTATGTGTCATCACCTAGAGACCCATAAATATAGAATACATATTTAAAATAGTTATATGTTAGTGATGTTACCTAATTATCTCATCCCCCACCTGGTGTAAGAGGTGTTTAATAGTATATTTCCACCTTCTCTTCACCAAGGTATAAATTCTCATTGTAGCTGAAATAGTATAGTATTTTACAAAAAAATATAAAATTACCTTGGAATCAATGGGTTTTTTATAATATCATTTATATAAGAATAAAAAAATTAATTGGGATACAAAGTAGTGTATCATCACATTTATTAAATAGTTTAAAACAAATATATAAGGTAATCTCAAATATTATTTCTTGTTACTAATATATTCATATTGGTTTCACCATTCTTGTTTATGTAAGTTTGGGAAAAAAATCAACTAATTATTTGTATACTATTTGTTTAGTTAAATATCTACATCTTTCTCAACATTTATTTCAGAATATGTTCAAAAAAATGACTTGATGTTTACACATCCATTTATTATTTATTAGTAAATGATCCACATTAGTTTCATAATTTTTTTAACCCTATTTGTGGATACCATGATTTTGGTTCACTGATCAATTATAATATGGTTACCAAACTAGTATATTCATGGAACCAAAGAATCCCAACAATACTTCCATCTATAACATGATGAAATCATAATTTCCAAAGGTAGTCACTCATTTGGGTTCCTTATAGAGACACTAAGGATCAAACGTTGGTCCATAGGATATTTGGATGGGAATAACACATCCTATTAGGTAAAACTATTAACTACTATGGGAATCTATTATAGTTGTATGTCATCTTCAAGAATCATTCCATAAAACCTATATGGTACTAGTGACCCTATCATTTTATAACATGTAGTTTACTACCAATGGGATCTTCTCTATGTATTATAGGTATCACATTGATCTTAATATATGTATGTATCATAGTTTCACCATTGATTACACATCCTATATGTATCATATGTTCTCAAACATATTTTAAATTGCATCTTGGTGATTTTTTATGATGTTAGTTATGTTTTCAAGAAATAAAAATAAGTAATTGTGGCTTTATATCTATATAGGAAAGCAAAATGTGTTTATGGTGCTTGAATTGAGCCCATAAATGTGTTTCCTATATATCTGTTTGAAATGAGATTTAATCCATGTAGTTTGGTGAAACATAACAGGGAACATAGTACCTTTTATAGTTGTGTTTCTAGTATTGGTTTTTGTAGTTTGACATTATGAGGTTAGGAAAACTAGTAGAATGATGTATAATAATGACTAGTATATGGATTACGCATGAGAGTCCCTTTCAAGTTAATCTCATAGATAGAATGCCTAATGAGTATAGATTTTGGTCACATACTATATATCCTTGTAATAATTCATCCATCATAGGCATGGACCAATGAATATGGGGTGATGAGACCTTAAAGGAATACATCCCTTCTGGTGGGGGTATGCTTCTATTGGGAATAGGAATGGATAATTTCTTCCATTAGGGATATCAAACAATGAGGATGGTTTGATGGGACAATGAAGGAAAATTTTCCTCTAGTTTGGGGATGGTTTTATTAGAAATATTGCCTAATAATATATTGTTATTATATTATATGGAACAAAAGAATGAGATTTATAGGCTCATGAGAGTATGGATTTTCTAGGAAGGGATGTAAATGATCTGATGAAAAATAAAGCCTCATAGGGATGAAAGGTTAATGATGATGGGTTTGATACTCATGGTAGAAACCTAAAAATCCAATTGAGACTACAATCAAAGACCCTATAGTTTTAATGACATAGTATATGGACTTATGAATGGACCATACTAGAGGAATTGGATTATATTTATTTCCAACATGGAATCTATCTATGTCATAAAAATTAACACAAAAGATGTTTTATGTGAGACATATTCATAAAATGAATCCTTGAAATGTTTCCGTAAGTGTTTAATTATTTTAAGGAAAATAATATATTATGACAAAAATTTATAGAGGGATATAATGATGGGTTAATTTTGTTAGGTTGTTGATAAGATCATTTCAAATTTATATGCCTGTGTGAGTCATGATTGGGGTGAGAAAAAACTGAATGAAAAAGATCACCCATGTTTTATATGAACATACAGTTTAATGTTTTTGGGGATTACACACTAAGGATTCCCTATGATCATGAATTCACATGCATAATATAGATCTGTGATAGGTTATGATATTTTATATGTACTAATGTATTGTGAAAGTCATATGTGGGGATCATGGTCTTAATGAGGAATATAGTCATGGGGGAAAACATACGAATATATATTGGTTATTGAGATCAGACCATTAAATGGTGTCACATGTATCGTAATTATAATTCTAATTATGGTCATCATATTTTATATTTCTTTCCTTATATAATATAGATTGTATGTTAGCAATTAAATTTAATATTGTATAGTCAGAACATTAAACATGACATTTATCATCATACAGTAAGGAAGTAGGTTACCATAAGGGATATAATAATGTGTATATTGGTTGATATATAGAAATCAGTATTTTATCTATGTAGAATATTACCAAATGAAAATATATACTATGAATATATATATATATATATATATATATATGAAGGCCCTCTAATATTTTATTTTGTGCTCAATACCTGAAAATGTATCATATGTGTCTTATTTATAAGTGGTATCATTATACTCAGTGATCACTAGTTACTTCCTCAATGGTAGGTAATAAATAATCATTGGCCCCATAGGTGAAATAATATTAGAGGATGTTATGATATATATCCTTATGGGAGAAAAGGGAAATGTTATCTTTACAGAGTTTGAGTGGTGCTATTGGGAGATAGTAAATCACATGAATTTTATGAGGATTCATGATCTTGGTGATAAGGGTCAGTACATTAACTTAATTTGAAGGTATTATGGTCATTTAATTACATGAAGGAGAGGGGATCTTGTTTTCACAAAAAGGAAAATAGATCCAAGCGATTGATTGAGAGCATTTGGGTAGTACCATCACATCAGTGGTTTTGTTTTTAAGAGCTCGCATTCCATGAACACATGAACAATAAAATATCTCATGATTTCATGACCATGAAGTCGTCTTGTGATTATCTCTTCATTTATGGTCATTATATTTTAAACATATCACACATTATTCCATAATTCACTATATGTTAATCACTAAATTTAAACTATGGAAGGATTTGAAATCGTGTGATTCTTTTTAGATTATTATTGAATGTTTCTTCATGTCTTCAATTCCCTAATTATTCAATCCTTCATATAATACCCAACTAATTTTTTGAGGAGATTTTACATACATCATTTCCCCTGTTTCTACAATACTACGTAATGGGGGTGATCCTGGTATATGGGATTTAAGTTGATATATTATCCACATAAGTTGGAAGGGAATCATGTGTTGTTCTTTATAAATCGATAAGTCATCTAGAAAATTACATTATAGGGAGTTTCATAAATAACAATCATGAATGGGTTGATTCTTATATTGATTCCCATAATTGTGTTTTTTGATAGTTCTATCATGGGGTGATTGCATTTGTCCAAAGGGTGTCGCATAAACAATAACAACAGCCAGACACTCCTTCCGTGGAAAAAATCTACAATCTAAATATCTCAATGCTAGGTAATTTTGTATCTATATGTGAATAATTTATGTATTATAGGATGTCATGATCACATAACCCTTTTATGGTTACATTATTGTGTAACCTGATCACATGACCCTTAAATGGCCATGCGATCTAAGAATAGAATAAACCTTCTTCTTAATGCCTTCATATTTGGTGTATTTTCCTCAGATATATTTTAACAACAATATTATAGTGGGAGTAAAGATATATTAATGATCATAATATCATATATTATCCACTTATAACTATTTAAAAACAATTTTTTTAATAATTATTTTTTAAAATCATCACTTATGAGTGTTTATTATTTCGTTTCTCTAATATGTTTTCATTTATTAGTTTCAATCCATGAATCGTGATTGTGGTCCTATTATCGCTAAAATTTTAATATTTATATAAATATCATATATATATTTTTTATAAAAAATTTTAAAAACATTATAGGAAGTGTTAAAATAAAAAAATGATTCAAATTGATTCGTGGGGGGGGGGGGGGGTGGACTCCACATGTACGCATGAGCGACGTTATAATTTTTAACAGGAGGAAGGGTTAAAAGGTAAATGATATATTATATTTTCATAATCCTTATTTTTTAATAACATTAATAAATATCACATTATTTAATTTTTATCCATAACTATTCCCCACCATAATAATTATTTATGAATAACAAAATACATCATCTTCGCAAGGCAGTAGTCTGCACGTACTCAGGAAAGATGTTTTCATTATACATGAGATTGATAAGTATGTGAAAAGTGTTATTACATTAACTAAATTACATTTAATAATATGGTTGATACTAATCTAGTTATATCAAAAACGTTATTTGTGGTTTTAAGGGGGAATAAGAAGAAATAATAATAAAAACACTCTGTTAATAACTATACCTCTTCTTTGGAAAACCTACATAGGTTTATTCATAAATCGTTTTTAGAGTGGTGTTATGATCAAATAAGTAAATTTAAGACATAGTTAGGGATTATAGGATAGTATTTTGGTAGTTATTATATATCTTAAGAGGATATTTAAGGGTGGAGAATAGAGGATTAGTGGTGTCTTTTAAAAGTGAGGGGGAGTCTACACATGGAAGTTTTCAAAATATTATAATATATTAATATCATGCTCAAGACCAATGGATCCAAAAAGGATAATTTTAGAATAGTATATAAGGTAGGGTTGAAATATTACTAGTAAATAGTATTTAGACAAGTTATTAGGAAATTACAACCATTTTAATTTTAGTTTTAACCCATTTAACAAGTTTTAACACTAACCATTTAAACTGGGTATTTACCAATGTTACTATTCATAATGACCAAAAATTGAAGTGCCTCATTTCAAAAGAAGTACATTATTATTAAAAATATGGAATCCATTTTATCAAATTTAATTTATATAATTGGTATAAATTATTTAAAAAACAAACCCAAAAACCATAATGAAAATTGATTTTCAATAAAAATATATTATCAGTAAAAACTTATTTTACAACATAAATAAAGGATAATTTTGATTGATTTGTAATTATTTATATTATATTAAATATAATTATACATATATCTATTTTAAACCAAAATAATTGTAAAATGAACCTAATATATTCTTTATTAATTTTCAAGAACTATAATAAGTTTTTATTAATACCAAAATATTATGTAGATTTAAAAAATGTTAAGCGTATATTTATAAAATAAAAATTATATATTTATGTCTATATAATTAATTATTAAATATATATTTTTCCTAGATAAAACGTTTCATAATTCTTAAATTTATTCTACAATCATTATAAATTTATAAAACTACTACTTTTTATAAAAATCATTATTTTTCATTTTCACCTAAAAGGCAACAATTTCAAAATAATCTCAAAACATAAATGTAAACTAATTCATACGTGATAAATTAAAATATGTTACTCATTTATTAAAATTTAATTTTTAATATTTAAAAAATTATCACATTATTTGATAGAGTTAGGTTCATTATAATATAATTTTTTAGGAAGAAATTCTTACTTACTTTAACTGAATCTCAGGTGTTATATTCATACCTACCAAATAACAATCCGCCAAAATATTTCAATAATTTCACCAAATTAAAATATGTGGTTATTTCTTCATTATAAATTCTTTAGGTTCACACGTCACCTCTTTTGTTTTATAACTTATCAAATGTACATTATCCAATTGAGTAGTCCAATTATGTAATATTTACTCCCAAGTCTTAGGAATATGGATAGGCTCTTCACAATAAGAAAAATAGAGATCCAAATATTTTTCCATAGAGGTGATAACATAAATTGGCTAGAGAATTTCATCATTATTAAAGGGTTATGGAATGGATCGTGACCATTAGAGAGGCTAGAAGGTGTATTCAAATAGTAATACTTAGCTCTAACTATTTCCATAATTTTAAAAGGTGTGATGTATGTTAGACTTTTTTCCCTTTTTTGAACCTTATGAAACCATTATAAGGATATACCTTCCTGAAAATATGATCTTACACTTGATTTTTTAAATCTTTAATTTAGCTATCCGAATAAATATTTTTATAATTTAAATAATCCTTCCAACAATTTTGAATTATCTTCAATTTTGATTTTTTCTCCTCCATAACATATAATCATTCAATATTTTATCAAAAACATCATCCCAAAAAGTTAGAGTACCATATCAGTTTCTATATAATACCCCACATTTTTTCATTTAGATATTTGAATGACGTATTTTATTATATTAAAATTCTATTGAGGGTAAATACAGATCCAAAATACATTGAAAGTCAAGTTATAATGATATTAAAATTTCCTCTAATATCTAAAAAAATACATTTATAATACCCACTAATGACAAGTTACATTTAAATATTCTTAAATAGTTCTAATGAAAACTATGGATCATGATCAAATATAATAATAGTAATTATTCCATGAACTCTAAAAACTACATTATTTTAGAGCTAGATGAGGAACTCAAGAGGTTGATATTCGCAGATAGAAATGAAATTTTCCATGTTAGTAATATAATAAAAAAATATTTGGAATCATTCATTCAACTAATCCTTTGAAATCATGTGTCAATTTCAATAGTTATATCATCATATTTCCACAAAAGAATCGATACAGGTTGCATGACTCCTTTAAGATATTCTATCAGTTCCTTTACCTGTTAGAAAACAAATTATAATGATAAATAGTCTTCAATTTCACTTTTTATATTATCCAATAAAACAATTTACATCAAATCCCAATACATTTTGTTTCTTCCATGGTGTATAGAAACATTTATTCTATAAACATCATTTAATAATAATCTATTCATCTTGATTAAGGATGGAACAGATAACCTCTTTCTAAATATAAATATATCATATTAATAGATAAATTATGCTAACTTATCATAATTTTGTCTTTGATTTTATTATTAATATTATCATCATCAACATGATAAATTTTTATTTCCTCTAATAAGTTTTTTATGATAATCATTTTTAAAAAATGTGATTCATTTCCTTCCTAAATGATTCCCATTCCCGACATTAATAAATCCTTGAATAAATGTTCTTTGTATGTGATCATTTTTATAAAAAAAATCCATAATATTTTAAATTAAATTCTTTAAATATATTATTTTCCTTATCAAGTGTTAGTAATTTTAGAAATAGTAATTCCCAATTAGTTCCATCCATCTCTTTTTCCCCTTGTCGAGTTCTTTATTTGAGAAGATAAATTCCAAACATGTGTTCTTTGTATATATGTCACATATTTATCCATAATGGTATGGTCTTTATGTATCCAAGTCGAATATTACTTCTATGAAACAAATATAATGAGTTGGAAAATTATGTTCATGAATGCTTAACTTCCTTGATACATAGACAACAACTCTATTATTTTGTATAAGGACACTACGGAGAGAATTCATTGATGCATCCCTATACATAAAAAATCCATCCATTCCAAATGGTAAAATCATTATTGGTGAATTTACTAATCTTATAATTAATTATTAAAAATATTACCTATGTTTTTATAACCATATAAACATAACCCCTTTATATGTCAACATGGTCAACATGTTTCCTATTAGAGACCCATTTTGAACCAATAATCGATAGTAACCTACTAATATGAGAAAATTACATAACTAGGTTATATTCAATGGTGTTTTTATTTACTCACTACCTTTTACATTAAAGTATCCACTAATATTCTATATTTAATAAAAATATAGCAAGGGAAAAAACATCTTGAACCCAAAATTCATATTTTCTAAATTTTCTATATAGATTCTTTTCTCGAAGATTCTTAACAAAAACTTCCAAATAACTGTTATTCTCAGAATATATTTAAGTGTATATAAATATATCATCAATAATGATAGAAATAAAATTATTGAGATTTTTCTTGAATAAAATGATTGTCCATTCTATAAATCCCAAGGGTTAATTAGTCAATCCAAATGAAATTATGGTAAATTTTTTTGGTTCATACCATGTAAGAAATGTGATATTTTAAATATCCATCTTCTTTTTAGGACTATAATGGATATATATAATTAAAAATTATTTAACACATTGAATTTGATTAACTAGGTCATCAATGCAGTTTAGATGATATATGTTACTTATAGTAATGTCAATGATTTACCTTTAATCAATAGACAACAAAATAGACTATTATTTATTCTAAAAAAAGTTGTAGGGCTCCCCATATTGATATATTGTAGTGTAAAAATCCATTATCACACAATAAATGAAGTTTTTCTTCAGTTATACTAATTCCAATATATAAAAATTCTAGGGATTAATATATAGAGGTTTCTTATCAAGGATGATATTTATATAAAACTCTACATCAGTCTAAGATGTATGACTAGGTTGTTCATTACCAAAGACCTATATGCATTCCTTCATTATAAAATCATCCTAAATTATAAGGATAAAATTTATATTCATAGGTTGTTCCTTCTCTTGTTCTATATGAAATCCATTAAGGATATATTTGGGAGGTCGTTTGTGGAATGGTTTAGATATGGTATTATCCATAATTAAAGGACAAATTTTCCATAACTTCATAAAAATTTGTAATATCCTTCTATTGGAAATAAATTTACACATTATAATTTTAATGTAAATTCATACAATAGATTATATCAAACTCAACCATAGGTATAATGATCCTAATTGAAACATGGGTAAGTTTATGTGTCATAATGGGAACTAAAAACATTATCATTAATGTAGTAATATATCCACTATGAGTAAAGATTAAAGATTCATATCTTACGGTACTAAGGAAATATATAATTTTCTATGAAAACATTGATGATATAAAAATGTGGGAAGATCCAAAATCAAATAGAAAATTAGAAAATTTGAGACGTAGATAAACATACCATCCACTATATTTTTTGGAATTTTATCCAAATATTTTGTGATGGATTATGATTGGCCTTTCACCATTGGAATTTTCATAAAAAATCCCTTCTGAGTTGGTGAATTTATTCTAATAGTTTCTCATATCCACACAATTGATGCATTTATCATTTCCAGCTTCATTCCTTCCCTATAAATCATGATCATGGTGGCATTTCTCTCCACACATAATAAAAACTACTATTAACATAGAGCATGTTCAATGGTGTTTCATTCCACTATTCTAAGTTATATAAATTCTACACATCACTTAATCTATTTTTCATTAATTCCTTTTCAATAGTTCCTATAATCCAACTTGTTTTCTTATTTAACCTGAAAAATATAATACTAGGATAACATTTTCTCTCTTAATGGAACATCATACTATATCATCATTTAGTAAATACATCTATGTGAATATTTCCCTTTGATGTATAGGCATTAGTATATCAAATTAATGATAAGTTCTGATTACTAGATTATTTAAATAAGCCACAATATGAGTTTATAAAATTGTAATGTTTTCTTCATAATCATCGTTGTTTTCTCTTTCATTTATAATTAAATATAAGAATTTCCTCTCCATATCTGATCATTTATCATGATGAAATTGTATTTTTGAAGAATATCACCGAGAATGTCTTCAAAACCAATATATTTACATCCTATGACTCCTTAGTGGTCTAAATCAATGACAACTATTGATCATAATCTCCCATAATATGATAACTACCATTATAACATTCTATATTTTTCCACTTCTCAAAGTGATTATTTTTTATATCCAGAGACTCTATCCATTTCGTAATTATAAAAAAAGGTTTTTATTACAATTTAATGATGGTTGTCAATGTCACATTGGTAAATACAAAATTGATTAACCTAATTGGGGTTTAGTATGCTACTATATGTAATACACGTTATTAATCATAATGTGAGATAACTAAACCAATATTGTTATAATATGTTTATCTCCAACTCCATCTCCATATTCATTTTATTTCCTATGAGGTAAGTCCCTATATATATTACATTAACTGATTTGGTTTTTATTCCTTCAATATAGAACCATTTTTAAATAATGACATATACAGAATAATCTTATAAAATTAAAAACTTTATATCATATTATATTAATCTAAATCTTGTGTAACACTTTAAAAAAAGTAAAAATTTATGTACATATAATCATATAATCATATACATAGTATCTTGGGGAATTTCCACAAATAAAAAAATATTTTCAAATATTTCATTAATTATTTTAAATAATTTTTAAATTCACCTAACATTATCCATTAAGTGTTTCTATCTTGTTATTAAGTCTTATGCACACTCATTATGCACCAGTGAAAATCACGTTAATCCCCAATTTTACCCATTAGAGGGGTTACCCTAATTGCAACAATATCCCAATAGTATCAAAACCACATTATCCAAACATGTATGTATTTTCAAGTAAAACCACATTATCTATTCGTTTCCAAAAAATTATGATATTGTCTTATACATAGACTTATCCTCACAGTATGTCACATATTCATTTATCTAATCTATATATTCCTAAATCTAGTTCCACAGATTATAATAAATATTAATTAATAGTAGCTATAAAACCATGACACTAGTAAAAAAGACACATTAGTTATTTTACTTCATTATCAAAAAATTCAATGAATCGCAACCATAAATATCAAATACATTAGTTTTCATGGGACACAATATAGACACATGGATCTCAGAACGAATCTAAAAACACAAAATGATTCATCAAAATTCTTGTTAGGAATTTATTATTTCATTAATTAAACAATTGAAAAAATTTATAGATCCCATCTTGGAATTCTATGTAAAGGAAAACATAATAAAGGGTGATTTTTAAAGCTCAGTAAGGGAAAGTGTACAATAGAAGCAATCATAGAATAAATAAAACATGAATATTATTGGAGAGATAAAAATTAACCTAATATTACTATAATATAATAAATGGGGAATAAGTCCACGGATAAAATTGAAACATAAATAATAAAATGGATAACAATATGTAGTTTCATAATGATAGAATGCGTAATGTGGAATGTCATAAACTATTTGTCAAGGCTTTTTTCTAAGACCTAAAACATAAATGGACAAGTCGCCTTCCAAATATGTAGACTAGTAAGTTTCAAGAGACCTACCAATGTATCAGGGTGATGTAATATTCCCCACATATCACATAATATTTTTATTGTGTTCATTATATTTATATAATGATTAAATATTCAATATAAAATAAAAAAAATGATCTTATTGGAATTAATTATTATAAAATTTTAACATTTTAGTATGTAAACAAATTGAATTATATAATCATAGTCCATACATAGTAACATATTGAATGTTACCAATAATGTATATCACGAGTAATGTATATGATTCCAAAAGTATCTTCAAATAGATGAACATACATTAAAAATAACACTGTAATATTTCAAGTGGAAAGAACCCTTTTTATTTTCAATACAAGGAATATTCATGATGTTGGGAAAATATTTTTTTTAGTAATCATTAAAAAAATATGACTTTAAACATTTTTAAAAAAATACTTCTATTGGAAAAATAAAATAATATTTATTTAAAAACAATTTTAGAAAGTTAAATATGGTAAAAAAGGAATTTATTAAATTATTTGAGATTATGAAAAAAAATAACTGAAAAACATTTATTGAAAACACTGACATGAAATGAAAATATTCTTATCCTATTTGTAAAAAAGTTTGTTTTCCTTTAAAACATTGTTTCCAAAAAAATGTTGTATAAAATTAATTGCAAATAGAACTAATAATTTAAACCCAAAAATAAACATTAATAGAATAAAATAATTTTATTTCAAGATATAAATATTATATAATTCCCCAAATAAATACTTAAATAAAAAAAATTCTGATTACAGATTAGATAGTAAAATAAACCCTTACCACAGGTCTAATTTTCTTCAAATGTTCTGTTAATATCATGTATAAATATTTTATACTTATTATAATTCTATAAAACACCCATATATATTCTTATAATGTAATATTTGATCCACATATAAAATTTCGACACATGTTTATTAATTATTCTTTAATAAAATCATCATTTTCGAGTGTTAACAGTTTTTTTCATTTATGTTTTCATTTAGTAGTAATGATCCTTACTTATGTCGCATGGTACCATAAAATATATAAATTTAATCATTATATAAATATTATATATTCATTATATTTATATTTCTAATCATTCTTGAAATGCATACATGAGAAATGAATCACATCGCTTCATCGACGTGCAAGTACACACGTACCCTCTAGCAACATTATAATTTTATTAACAAGAATAAGTATTAAAAGTTTAATGATATATTATATTTAAATAATCACAAATATTTCATAAATATCATATATAATATATTAATTCTTTTGGATCCATCATTTTGTCCATCTATGAGAGGATGTGAGGAAAATTGGAATTTTATTCATTGCGGGGTGGTAGTTTGTACGTTAAAATAAAACACAGTTTTATTTTCCATTATATTTTTATGTATATTAAAAATGGACATGAATTAATCATAGTTTTTTATAAGATATAATTATATTATTATATATCAATGTCTAGTAGAGGTTTTATGGAGATAAAAAGAATAAATGAATAAGAAAACACATAGATAAAAACTATTCCTATTCTCCAAAAAACCTCATTTGGATTATAAATAAATACATAGAATGATTTTATTACAATAAAAACATGATATTTTAATAATTATTATGGATTTTATTAAAATATTTTGAAATGTATTATCTAATCTAATATGCTGCTGAAGTGTTAAGAAAATATGAGATATCACGTATTTTTATAAGTGAGGGAGAGGACCCACATGGTGTTTCTTAAAAAATAAATATGTTAATATGTTACTCATGATAAAGATCTCAAATATATATTTCATATTTTAATATAAGATGAAATAGTGACTAAATAGGACCATTAAATAGAATTTAGTAATTTTTTAGCTAATTTTAACCCTTACCATTTATGTTTGGTGCCTTTTTACTTTTTATCTCTTACTCTAGAAACTAGAATTTTACCGACGTCATCATTCACAATGAAAAAAATACATAAATGGAATAATTAGAAAATAAAATGATTCACAAAATTGTTTAATTTTTCCACATTTAATTTCTATAAGTGGTATAAATTAATTTAATGGAAAATACCGAAAAAACATGATGAATATATATTTTCTAGAAAAAAACTATTTATGTATAAAAATAATTTTATAACAAAATAAAGTATTACATTGATTATAATGGAATTAATTAAATTATTTTAAATAAAAAATAATTCATTTTTAGTTTATACTAATATAAAATTCAGATGATCCATATTAATACAATATAAAATGTGATGAACTATGAGATGTTTTTTTAGAGACAATATTACATAGGTCTTAAAAATGATATTAATATATTTATAAGTACAACATTATATTTTTATATGAAATATAATATATCTTAATTATATATTTTTTCTATTTAATTTTTTCTATAAAACTGAAATCTATTCTTATATAAATTTTAAGGACAAAAAAAGTATAGTTTTGTAAAATTGGTATTTTTCACTATTCACATATAAATCAGTTATTTTTAGAAAATTATAAAATAATATTCGTAAAAAAATTGAAATGATGAATTTAAAATTGAAACAAATTTATCCACATTAAATTTTTAAAATTTCTTAATAATTTTTATCACATTCCAGTATTAATCAATGTGCATTAAACAATTATTTCTATAGGAATAAAACCATGGAAACTATATTAGAATAAATGGTACAATAATGAATACATTAATTGGGGAAGAATTACTATATGATAATATTGAGGAATATAATAATTTAAATTACGTTTTACATTTGAAAATTTATAATATTGAATTTATAGAATTTATCTTTGGTGTAAAAAATTCAAAATAATCATAATGTAACAACTAATGATGAAAAATTATATTCTCATTAAAATCATATAAACTAGAATAATTTGAAACAATACAGTCTTGAAAATTTTATTGGAAATTTTGTATCAAATATAAAAAAATATATAAATTTTATATTTTTGTTCTATCCATTCATTTGTAACTGATTTTATTCTTATTAATGTTAATGATGCATTAAATGTTATAAATTAGATTATTTCTATGAAATATGAACCTAATGAATTTTATAGAAATAATTTTTTCAATTTGGTCATTTTTTTAATATAAAAACATAGTTTTAACTAAATAATTTTTTATAAATATTATTGATGAATATGGAAATATAATTAAAAATAATTCTCATTTTTTTATATTGTTATTCTCATGAATAAGGAAACTATTCTGAATACTCTTTTTCACATGTTTCTTTAATATGAGAAATAATTATTTAATTCTTTAGTTTCTTTTAAAATTTACAAAATATTTCAAATAGTTGTTAAGAATAATTTTTTGAAATAAATAAATTTAGCAATATTTAAATTAATAACCCTGCTTGATTTGAAAATGAAAAATTTACAAATAATTTTTTAATATTTTTTAAATAATTTTGTATATTAAATAAATCTCATGGAGCTTGGTATGATAGAGTAAAATTGGTTCATCTAAAAAATGATATTATCAAAGTAAATTTTGATCCAATATTGTTTATTAATTCCATTATAAATTATATTTTAATTTAAAAATTATATATAAATAACATTATCCTTTATTATACAAGTAGTGTGTGTACTAATGAATCTATTGAGTTTAAGGAAATTGTATTTGATATTAGTTTAATAGGTGAAATGTAATTTTTTCTTATATTTTAATTTTATCAATGACAAGAAGATGTATTTTTTAATCATTGTAAATATGATAAATAGAATGTAAGGGTTGTTTTTTTTATATTCTTCTAAAACATTTAAATCACTTATGGGTTATAATTATATGTTTCATTTAGATGAATCTATAAAATGTGTTAATGTAAAACTATATAGAGGCTTGAGATATAGTTATCATTATTTCACTAAATCTACAAATGATATAATTAATTTAGTATGATTTATTTTTTAAATTTTAATCTAAACATAATTAAAGTCACATAATGTTTTTTAAAATTATAATCATATAAATAAAAGGAATTACCAATTGGGTTTTTTATTCCATCATAATTGTTTTGATATGCTATCTTATTCAAATTATAATTTTTTGGTCATAGGATTTATAAGAAAAGTTCATCAGGTGTGTGTAATTTTCAAGGTAAAATTTAATTTCATGGAGCTTTTAAAATACATTATCAGTTACATTAAACACAACTAAGACTAAGTTCGTTTTTTTTGACTAGTTATTATGATCAAAGTATATAAATTCAACAATATTTGGTAGATTATTGATTTTTTTTATTAAATTAACATTTTCCAATTATTTTAATCATAAAATATCGTGTATATAACACTAGAAAAAAATTTAAATATTTCTGATTTCATTTCCTAAGTGATATTGTAAATAATGGATATATTTAGTAAAAATTTGTTCTAACTAAAAAAATAGTTGAAACTTATACTAAACCACTATATTACTTGTAATTTTATAAAATAAAGTTAGACCTTTAAATGATATAAATTTATTGTTATGTTTATAGGATCATATATTTGATTTCAATAATTTTAAAAAATGTGTTTTATATTTTACTCTAAATATATTTAGAATATAATAAATATTTTAATTATTAATTATTACATACTATTTCTGGTATTTTTATTTAATATGTAACCAAAAACAATTAGGTCATTTTGATGAATTTTGGTGTCCTCATTATTATTCATTAAATATTTTAATATATAGTAATTTGAGGGGAACCTAAATTTATTTACTGTCATATCTATTTTTACAAAATTGTGGAATTCATAAACGTTCAACATGTTAATTTTATTAAAATAATAATTTAAATTTGTATTGATTTTTTAATTGAATTACAATATTTCTGTTACATTTTGAAATATTTCTAAATTGGGTAGAATTTTTTTTCTTATAATCTAGTTTATTAATTTAAAAAATGATTGAGATTATTATTGATATGTATGAATAATGGTGAGATTATTGTTAATGTATATTTCATATGTTGAATATTATAAATACAATAAATTATTTATAAATAAATCACATGTATGAAAGGATAGTTATCATTTATCACAACTTTTATAAATCACATTTTTTATTATTTAGGTTTGTATATGTTTATAGTATTACATATTTTCTTTTTTAAAAGATTATTCAATAACAATTTTTCAGTTTTTAATTATTAATGTTTTATTTTTAAATCATAAAAAACAATAAAGGCATATGAAACATTATTAGAATTTATAAATAAATTTTCAAATTAATATGAATATGATTTTGAAGACATATAAAAAATTAAAATTTCATATGGAATTTTTTTTATGTATTATGTTTTTTTTAGTTATAAAAACTATTTGAAATGACATATTATTATTTTAAGACTTATGGAAATTTTGTTTATATTCATTTGATTTTTTTTCAATTTCATTCAATTTGAAATGTTTTCAAATATTTTAACGACTTATGAATTTTTTGTACGGTATAAAAAATTGAGTTTTGTAGTTACAAAATGTCATTGAATTCTTTTCCATGCCATAGTGTAACATGTTTTAAGGAAGGTAATATCATGTTTAAATATAGAAGTCCAAAATGAGAATCATAAGGACCTGACAAGTCCTGTTGGAAGGAA
Source organism: Viscum album (assembly GCA_963277665.1). NCBI lineage: Eukaryota > Viridiplantae > Streptophyta > Magnoliopsida > Santalales > Viscaceae > Viscum > Viscum album. The sequence goes on along the minus strand of OY728140.1, from coordinate 51,286,501 downwards.
TTTTGGGTCTCATATTCCATGATCTAGAATGACTAACTTAAATTTATTACAAAAACGTGGTGGTGAATATATCTCACAATAGAAATTAAAATAAGTCTTTGGACCATCTTAGGGTTTGATAATCTAGATAATAGTTCTTTGAAAACACCCAAAAAGGATGGTTATGAAATTATAATTCATGGTTTTACATAATGTAAATGATGGTTATATAGAAGCTAAATAATGATTTTCACAAAGTCTAAATGAGTTTTAGGATGTGTTGATGTTTACGCATATCATTAATGATGGTTTAAAAAATTTAAATTTATAGTTACCTTATTTGAAATAATGTTTATATAGATATATAATGATGTTTACTAATAGTTTCCATTACTATCTTAAGTGTATTTCAATTATCTATTTTTCTATATTACAAATATTTCATTTTAATTTGTATTTATATGATTAATTATAGGATTTTTATCAATTTTTTAAATACATGTGTATTCATAGGATGATATTTAAATTGATTTTGAGGTATTTAGTTAAGTATTAATTGTATGATTTTACCATGCATTGTTAAATGAAATTTCACATTTCAATTATTTTATTACCATGGTATTGTCTACATTTTTGGAAGGAAAATACCATTTGATTGAGAGTATTATAGAATTAATTAAGGGTTTTTTGGAAAGTGGTCGCTGAATATTGGTAAAATGTCAAAAACAGCCATTCAAAGTTGAAGTCCATAGAAAAAAAGAAACCATCAATGATTATTCAAGTGAGATAATTCACAAATATTATTGAAGCATTGTTCTAACACCTATTATTTCATTATTATATGAGTGTAACAGAACTTCTAAATTCATTCATTAATTCCCAGAACTGGGATCCGCTCAACTGGTACCTTTAATCATTCAGTCACATGGTCTCAATCATTCCACTTGTACGCCAAAGGAAACAGAAAAGTAGCGACGGTCCAAGGTGTTACTGTGGGGAGACTATACCCTCATATCAATGTGTAATAATTGATAATAATAAAAAAATTACAACATTGGAAGAATGATAAAATATAGTGTACAAATGAAATAGGTATATAAATAAGAAGAAGAAGAGTACAGATCTGAACATGTAATATAATAATCAATACACATAGGCCGAGTCATATGGATGATGATGTTATGTAATGATGATATAGAAAAGGGAAATAGGTTAGACATGGGATATTAATATAAAATAGTCAATAAAAAATACAAAAAGGGAAAAATATATATCCACTAGAATCATGGAATATTCTCGTTGTTCTACTCCCACACTCCATAGTATAAGTAAAAAAATAAAAAAGATCTGTAGTATGTATCATACCCTTATCCATACCTAAAATCATAATGTCAACTTCGGTACCAAAGGTAAATCAAGTATTGTGTTATATAAACTTAGTAGGATACCACCAATGGTTCCTAAAAATAGTCCATGATATGTACATATCATAGGAGTGTATAGGTATAATGTATAATAAATAATGATGGATAATAAATAACAGCCAGATCACGTTCTACAAGACACCTGGTTGGATCAACATTCATTGTTATGGGTCATTGTAAGGGTGTGATCATTAACGTTACAATATATATATATATATATATATATATATATACTTTATACAACCGTATTCACTATGTATGTGAGGACACATGTAGTCATACACATCGATAATAGGTGCTAGTTGGACGTGGGGCGTAACTCAGGTGTCCATAACTAGTCTATTGAGTTATAGTCTTAAGGAAGGGTACATGCCCTATGTCTTATAATGAATTCAAGACATCATGTCTATAATTCTATATGGTTGTGTGAGTTATCATGTGTATCACCCAATACAAAGGAACATTTAATGTCAATCCCATCGCCCAAATAAAGGTGTAATGGTGTGAGACGTCATGCTCAACACCCAACTTTACAAAGTGTGAAACTTCATGCTGAAAACATACCTTAAATATTGTTCCATGAAAAATATCTATGGCCTAATAATAATGATAATAATAATGAGATATCACCTCTTATGAATTGTAATCATCAATCCTAATACAACCAATGGCATCAAAATTTATATTATTCACGTTCATAATGATAAAACATGTCGCCAAGACATCCCACCCATTTTCATTCACTTAAATTAAGTATTTTAACATAAAAAAATTAGGATCTCAAAATATACATTACAACCTCCATAAAATGTGTTTAGTTACACAAACAGGTACATCAATGAGGGAAATTTTATTTCCCATGTCAATCCATACACATATAAGGCATTTGGTTCATTAATTTGTTATTTAACATAGGGTAATTAAATTATCATACACAAAGGTGTGGGGAAAATAGGTCATATCCCTTTAATCACAAATAAAGGGTCCATGGGAGTATAAAAACATATTGAAATTTATTAAGAAACAAATATAACAACAATATACATACTATGGCACACCAATAAAGATTCAAAAACAACACAAAGTTTAGAAAAATACTCTAGACCATCAACCTTAGGTTTGTAGAAAACTATTTATCCAATAGAAGATTCATTTTTTAAGTAGAACGTAAAAAAATGATGAAACTACCCAATGCCTTGAAAATAAAGTGAATAAACTCACTCCAAATGAGTGAAATGTATGGGCAGAAAAACTATGAATAAAATAAAGATAATTTGAGAGCACACTCATAGCTTTCTAATTATTATTACAATGATCCATTTGTAGTTTGGATGAGGTATAAATATAATTCCATAACCTGGGATGTGAAGGATATAATGGGAGAGGATACAATGATCCTGTCAATGGAAAAGGGAGAATAAAAAGTGGATTGATGTATTTAATATCCAAAAATAAAAAAATATTCAATTCTATTTCCAAATAATTTTTACGTGGTTTGGTTGCATGGTTGGAAAGACAATGCGCCAAAATTATTCCATTCTTTACCTAAGTAGGGACCTGGAATGGGCTATGTGCATGATTTTCCTAACCGTGCACAAGCCATGTGAATACCCAATATCCAAAAGTCTTAAGTATCTCATGGGTATGCACCTAATAATTCATAGTTTTAAAACATTGTGTGAAATCCTACTACACACAAGTGACCTTCTTGGTTAAACCAAATGGTTCATTCAAACTGTGCACTAACTGCGAGACCCACACTATTTCTACACATTCAAGAACTGTGGAATCAAAAAAATCATATAAACTACTAAAACCATCCTTAGGAAATAGTTTATGTTTACAATGTTAAAACAAATGTAATAAAATTGAAAAATAATGATCCACTCATTTATGAAAATTGGGTTTTTTACAACCTCCCCTCCTTAAAGAAACGCATCCCCAAGATGGCCTTCTGAGGGTAAATATTGATCATCTGAGAAAATATCTAATCACTATGCTCAAACATCAGCTTCCAACTCCCAGGTATCATTCTCTACATATCCGTTTTTTCATTGCACCTACACTAAAAGAACTAACCTTCCTCATAGTGTCTTCATTTTCTGATCCACAATACACCCTAGGTACTTCTTGAAGGAAGCATCCACATATGACTTAACCTAATCAGGTTAGAGAAATGGAATTACGTATGGATAATAATGATGATGGTGAGGTATACTAAATAAATTATGCATTGAACAACATATTTAATGAAGTGATATCTAATAATCAATTTATTCGGTCAACTTAAAAACCTCAAAGGGTCATACGTATCAAGAGGAAATACTACTCACTGTAAAGACCCGTAAATTTCAATGAACTTTTTTTACAATACATCAGAATTTTACAAGTCTGTGGCTTTTGACGGAACTTGATTCCAAGGCCCGGTGTTTCCAAAATCAATTTCGGAAGTTTAGCTTGGGTACGTTCAGTGAACGAATGAGCGAGTTTTCTATCTTCTGAACCGGTGCTCAGAATTAAAATATGAGGGTACTGATGAATTCACAACGCTGGTAATTTCTTATTGTGATCCTTACCGTAGATGCATTCACAATAGAGGAGAAGATAATTTTGGGAGTTTATTCAAGAAGTAAATAAAAAATGTCGGAACAATTTTTATTTTAAAAGGTTGTTATTCCCTCTCATAGGTAGTTAAGGGTGGCCCCACAGCCACTTAACTACCCAAGTGTGGATGTTAGAGAGTTGGGGCCCATATTATCCCCACACATAATTTCCTCTAATCTCATTAGTAACCCCTCATTAAATTGGAAAACCCACCCCCACCCCCCACCCCATTTAATTTCCAACACGTTTAATAAGTGGGGACCATCCCTCTCCCTTCCTTAATTGATTGTCAACACATTTTATTTAATGTGTTGAATTAATTATGGGAGAGTTACCTTGCTTGTATAATTAAATAATAGGACGAACCTATTATTTTATTAAGGGGGGAGCATTGCTGTGCAAGGAAGAACGGGAGAACTCTTCAGGTTTTGGAAGAACGCTGACCTCCGAAAAAGAATGCCGGTTCCTCGAAGAACAACGATGTGCCACCAATCCTCTTCTCCGCGACAAGAGAAGAGATGCCGCTTTCTCCTCAGCGCACTCTAACAATGCCTACGAACCCTTTCCCCATGACATCGTCTAAAACGATGCTGACGTTCATCCTCATTTGTTGAGGTAGGGGATTTTATATATATCATGATGTGATTTATACCCACGGCATGGCGTGTAATTATTGGATGATGTTCTGAACCACTAAAGCGGTGGGTTTGGAAAAATGAACAACTCCGAACCCACCACTATTTTTTATGTTCATGATGCACGGACTTTTTGGCAAAAATGAAGCAGGACCGCAATGGCAATTGGAGGCTTTTGCAATGATGTATGGGTACTGAGATGACGGCAGGCATGGACGAGAGTAAAATCGGACAACCAGAATGACTACAGTGGCCCGCGGAAGCCCCTGGGGGCGCGGGTCGCCGGCGCCAATGGCTGGAGGCGGCGGCCGGAACCGGCCGGCCGCTTGGAGAAGACAACGCGCCACCAGCAGAAGTCTGCCACGACTGAAGCTGCGGCGGCGATGGCTGGATCCTACGGTCGTGGGGGATCCATGGGGGAACCACAAGGCCATCCTGGCACTGCGTCCGCGGAACAGAGGGGGGGCTACGTCCCCCCCAGCTCGGCTCGCTGGCCAAGCCAACATACCCCCCAGCTGGGCTGGGGCGGGTCCCGCGGACCGGGCTGGGCCATGCCCAGCCGGGCCGGACCCGGACCCATGGTGGGACGACCCGGTTCGGACCGACCCAAGGGTGGGGGGTGGGGGGGGGGGGTTGGGCCAGGTTGGACGGGGACCGAACCCCCACTTCAGAACATTTTCGGTCTTTTGCCCATAACATAGTCTACGGACCACTTATCGACACAACATCATTTGTGTATGAATCCTTGGACCGACATGGTCGTTTTGGTATATTACACTCCAGTTTTCGGGAAAGTGTGTATACGTTCGGGTTGGTTCGAACCCAAAACCAATCAGACCCTTGGATCACAAATGCTTTTATCTTAAGTACCGGACATCCGTTTGACGTGCCGTCAAATAAATTGAAATAACTTTATTGAGAATGTTCTTTTGGATTACTCTACCTGAGGTTTGGATGCTGTTGGAGTACAGTCGGGTTGGTTTTAGCTTAAAAATCAACCAGGCCACTAGGACAGAAAAGCCAATAACTCTCAGACCGGGTATCCGATTGACACACCGTCTGTCGCATTGGGTTTCTTTTGATGACTCTGAAATTTTGGACACATCAAATCTGGACTTTTTGACAGTTTATGTATCGAATCTCTTTCTCAAAGAGTGGACCCTTCCAGAATCGAGCATGTTGTGTGTGGGAACTCTATAGCTGGCTGCGACTGCGACGATGATGACTGCACTTGGATTCTACGTGGGTTCGGCAGCGAGGATGACTCTAATTGGATCCTTCATGCGTTCGGTAGTGATTAAGACCGTACTGGGATCCTCTATGGGTTCTATGGCGATGTCTATTTTTCTTGAATCATATGTGGGTTCGGAAGTATGACCTTTGTACTTGTATCCTGAGTGGGTCCAGCAGAGTAGCTGGTCTTGTATCCTTTGTGGGTCCGACAGCTTAGCTTCTCTTGTATCCTATGTGGGTCCGACGTCTTAGATGAATCAGTGGCTTCATCTGATCATCTCTATTTCCTTATGAAGTGTATACATGTGTGAGTTGAGTCATGATTTTCAAATATTATCATTGATGTGATTGACTTGCTTTATTGTGTGGATTGGGTTGTGTTTTCTAGTGTGGAATGGGTTGTGCATGGGCTCGAGAGTTGGATCTGAACTATAACTAATGACTTAGGTATATGTATATGAATATACCTAATAAGAGTTGTTTGATACTTCATGATTTTATCTTTCCTTTGTGGTTTATCCTTCGTGGATTCTGAGAGTCCTTTGGGGGTCTCAGGGTCCCAAATAAGTATCATATACTCACCCCTGCACAGGCTATACCCCCACTATGTTGTATTGGATGCAGATGATGGACAACACTGATCGAGTTGGAGGCTTTTGGAGCTGGGCGGTACCCGGAGGTGGACCACTTTGCGGGATGTACACGGAGAAGATGGCCGAACCCGAGGAGCTGAGGAGACTATCTATACCCACCTTTTATGTGCGATTTCCAGAGGACGACTCGGTGTTGCTGTTTTACTTACAGATGTTGTACCTTCCTTTAGTAGCACTGTACATTTAGTTGGGTTTTTATACTGGCCCATTTACATTCATCACTTACCTTATACACAGTTTTTCTTAGTGCTTACATCACGTGCGTACTCTGTTGTGTTTTTGTTTACTTTATAAAAGGAAATGTATTCCCTTTTATCGGGATTTACGTCTTTGGTGCTAGTCACCAGCCCCTGTCCTATGGAAGGCAGGCTTGGGGTTGTCACAGTAAGGGCCCCGATGACAGGTTGTGACAGATTGGTATCAGAGGAGTCGGTTCTACCGCATAACTCGGGGCTCTGATCTTTCCTTTCTGTGAAGAAATAGTGTTAAGAGTATTGAGTGTGGTATTTAGTCCACCGAGTCCAGTGTTGGTGTGGCGGCTGACGTATCCATACACCAGGACCCTGACCTCTGATTTCCGACTCAGTGCACAAAAAAATTGATTCTGTGTGTGTTTCCTTTCAAACGTTTTCTTTGTGGTTACTTTGTGTCCGCTCACCAGGTATATTTTTTGACCGTGGCGCACCTGTTTCTTTTTAGTATGGCCCCACGAAGGTAGCCAGCCAGGGTTCCTAGTTATGTGCATGGTGGAAGCCCACCAAGAATTGAGACCTCGACACAGAGTCCCATTACAGCGGAGGCACCAGCGGTACCACTACTCGCTGAGCCACCGATACTACCAGCCCCAACGACGTAGAGTGCACGCCCCCTGAACACGTTGCATGAGTTTCAGAGATAGAGGCCGCCCAAGTTCCACAGAGAGAAGGATCCTCGGGCAGTTGAGGATTGGTTGGATCCTATCGTCAAAGTATTCATACTGGTAGGGACACCAGCAGATCTTATAGTGGTCCTTTCTGTGAGTCTCTGGCACGTAGCCGAAGGTAGATGGTGGAGCCTGATGCTCTAGGTGCACGATGAGGCATCTCTTCTTTGGAAGTACTTTGAGAGCCTCTTCCGCTCGGTGTTTGTTCCAGCCACCCTCCATGCGGTGCACATCCAGGTGTTACTACAACTGCATCATGTCAGTATCCCAGTACTCGATGAGATTTACCGACCTGTCACACTACTCCACAGACATGGTTCAGGACCCATTCTTCAGGGCCCGGAATATTAAGCAGGGACTGAGGATTAAAGTCAAATCATTGACGATTCCCCTCAGCATCCCGATGCAGGTGGGGGTGTTGGAGAGAGCCCTGTTAGTGAAGAGCTTTCTCGCCGAGCAGCCATCAACAGCGAGACCCACCGCAGGACGGTACGGAGTAGAGTCTTCTAGATCTAGCAGTCGATAGATGACGTAGGGGTCCAAGAAGACTAGGCCTTCAGGTGGGAAACCTCAGGATATAGGTTCGGTTTTGCGGGGAACACGACGCAGAGCCCAGCTTACAAGGAGGAGGCAGTGCTATGCATGAAGCAGCCAGTGCCACATGGCTCGTGACTGCCTGAACCGCCAAGCAGACAAGAAGCAAACAGTGGAGGGACCACCTAGGAATAGGCCGAGGTTCGACCATGGTGGTTCACCGGGAGAAGGAGGAAAAGGCATAGGAGATGGCCTAGCAGCGAGTGGTGGACGATGATTCGAGGCTCTACCACCCCCCCCCCCTAAGAGGTCCACCCCGACCATAGTGAGCTGGTAGGCAGAGGTAGTCTCAGCTCTAGGAAGAAGAGGCTTACGACCACGGTGTACCCGATTTGATTTGAGGTACTATCTGTGTCTACTCCACCCTTTCTAAAGTTCTGATAGACACAAGTGTGAGTCATTTTTTTTACCGCTACCCTTGTTTGGAGCTTGGAGATTCCGACAGAATCTATGGATCGATCCATACTTCTAGAGACTCATACGGGAGCATACTCAACGATTACACACTGGTGCCAATAGTGTGAGCTTACTTTAGGAGGCAAGAGCTTCCTCTAGGATCTTCTTATAGCGGCGTCGAGGACTTACGATGTCATCATGGGTATAGACTGGTTATCTACAGTACATCCTCAGATCGACTGTATTCGGCGCAAGGTGTAGTGTGTTTGCATGGATGGGATTAGATTCACCTTCACCGGTGATAAGGGAACCTTCGCAGTATAGGATGGAATCACCCAGAGGAGAGGGAAGTCGATCACACATCAGTTGGCTAGTCTCATCCTCAGAGCAGTTGACGAGTGGAGTCTGAGTTTTCCTGTAGTGGCGGATTAGTATGTTCACGTTTTTCCTGACGATGTTCTTGTACTACCTCCTCGTAGGGAGGTATATTTCTACATAGACATGTACCCCTGTACATCACCGATATCCACTCCATCATATCGGATGGCTCCCACCGAGCTTCGTGAGCTGTGGGTACAGTTGGATGACTTATAGGGGAAAGGTTTCATCTGACCCAGTGTTTCACCCTGGGATTGTCCGATTTTGTTCGCCATGAAGGCGAATGGGAACTTGTGATTTTGTGTTGACTACCGTCGCCTGAACCAGGTGACTGTAAGGAACAGGTATCAGCTTTCGAGGATTGATGACCACTTTGATTAGCCCAAGGGAGCACATTTGTTCTCGAAGATAGACCTCAGGTAAGGCTATCATCTGCTCAGAGTTTGGGACAAGGATGTGAAAAATATGGCCTTCAGGTGTCGTTATGGCCACTATGAGTTCTTAGTCATGCTTCTCGGTGTGACCAATTCTCCAAAAGTGTTCATGAGTCTCATGAACAGGATCTTCCAGCCCTACCTCGATCGGTTTTTCATATTCTACATTGATGACATACTGATTTACTCGACCATCGAGGAGGAGCACGCCTACCACTTACAGGTTGTAATGGATAAACTCCGAGAGCACCAGTTTTATGGTAAGCAATCAAAGTTCCAGTTCTGGCTTTGAGAGGTTCACTTCTTAGGGAACGTCATCTCAGAGGTGGGAATTGCAGAGGATCCCGAGAACGTCAAGGCAGCACTTGTGTGGGAGCCACCCAGAAGTGTGACGGAGGTGCGGATTTTCCTAGGTCTGGCTGGGTACTATCAGAGATTTGTTCCAGACTTCTCTAAAGTTGCAGCACCACTTACAACTTTGATGAAGGAGGGGAAACCATTTGTGTGGACAGACAGATGTCAGCAGAGCTTCTAAGAGCTAAGGCGGAGATTGACCAGTGCGCCCATCATGAGGCTACTGGAGGAGGTCGTAGGGTACGTAGTTTACTGCGAAGCATCAGGGACTGGAATTGGGTGTGTCCTGATGTAGGAGTGAGTAGTGACTGTTTACGGTTCACGAAAACTGAGGCAATACGAGCCGAACTATTCTATACTTGACTTGGAGTTAGAAGCAGTGGTCTTTTCCCGGAAGATGTGGCCGCACTATCTCATGGGAGACCGCTTTACAGTCTACTCGGACCACCAGAGTCTTAGGTACATTTTCTCACAGAACGGCCTGCACCTAAGACAGTGGTGATGGATCGAGTTCCTCTAGGATTATGACTTTCAGATTTTCTATACTCCTGGTAAGTGGAACATTGTGGCTGATGCTCTCAGCAGGAGATCGGGCATTCAGATACTTGGAGAGGCGATGGACCAGTTAGCCACTTTGCAGATATCCTTCGTGGATAGTAATGGGGCATTCTATCTTCATTCCCTTGCAGTCACTCCTCCACGTCTTCAGTGGGTCATAGAGACAGAGAATGGGGACCTTTACTGTGAGCCGTGACGTTCTCAGAAATCCTCATGGCTAGCACCTGATGAATTTTATGAAGGCGAGGAGCAAGTCATTCTCTTCAGGGGACGTACCATGGTACCAGTTGCACTGCAGGAGGAGGTGCTGAGGTAATTCCACACATCCCCTCTAGCGGTACATCCAGGAGTAGCGAAGATGTATCAGGACCATAGACGATAGTACTGGTGGCCGGGTGTGAAGAAGGTTGTGGTAGAGTTCGTTTCTCGGTGCCTCACTTGTCAGCAAGTGAAGGTAGAGCACCAGGTACCTGAAGGGTTGGTACAACCCTTAGAGGTCTCGGAGTGTATGTGGGACGGGATATCCATGGATTTCGTGATGGGGCTCCCACGTACTTCCTAAGGACACGACGCCATCTGGGTGATCATTGACCGACTCACCAAGTGGTCCCATGTCCTACCAATCAGAGAGCAGGGCTTAGTAGAGATATTGGGACACCTCTAAATTCAGGCGATCGTACGGATTCATGGTGTTCCATCATCTATTGTCTCCTATTGAGATGCTCGCTTTACTTCCCATCTTTGGAAGGGGTTGCATGAGGCTTTTGGGATGCAACTACACCTGATCACTGCCTTTCACCCTCAGATGGATGGCCAGTCCAAGAAGACCATTTAGACACTCAAGGACATGATTTGTGCATGTGTCCTTGACTTTGTTCATAGTTGGGAGGATCACCCACCCTTGGTGGAGTTTGAGTACAATAACAACTACCACTCCACCATCGGGATGGCACTATACGAGGCACTGTACGGCAAACCTTGCATATCACATCTGTGCTGGAATGACCCTAGGGAGTCAGCCCTCATAGGACCAGAGATGGTTAAGGCTACGATGGAGAAGGTGCAGGTCATCCAAGAGAAGATGAGGACTGCACAAACCAGACAGATGTCCTATGCTGATAGGAGGCCAAGACCACTGGAGTTCGTGGATGGCAACCACGTTTTCTTACAGGTCTCACCTCAACGTGGGTTGCAAAAGATTTGGCTAGGGTGGTAAGTTATCTCCGTCCTTCATCAGACCATTCCAAGTCCTCAGCAGGGTGGGCGAGGTGGATTACCACTTGGCCCTTCCACCTCAGCTACACCATGTGCACGATGTCTTCCACATATCTCAGCTGTTGAGATATGGGCACAACCTGACGCATATCATCGACCATGGGGAGCTGGAGATCGATGATGTGGTGACTTTTGAAGAGGTAATAGTGGAGATCAAGGATCAATAGGATCGATTCCTTTGTGGGTGGTCAATTCATCTTGTGCGCATTTGTTGGAAGCACGTGAACCTCTAGGAGAGCACATGGGAGCGGGAGGCTCAGATGCGTGCTCAGTACCCTCATTTGTTCCCCTAGTTTATGTTATAGCTTATGGGGATGAAACGCCCTGATGTGGGAGTAATATTAAGTCCCAGAAATTCCATGGAATTTTTTTTAAAAATACTTTGGAATTTTACGAGTCTCTGGCTTTTGACGACACTTGATTCTGAGGCCCAGTGTGCCTGGAATCAGTTTCTGAAGATTAACTCGGGTACATTCAGTGAACGAAAAAGTGAGTTTTCTACCCTTTTAACTGATGTTTAGAATTAAAATATGAGGGCACCGATGAATTCACAATGCTGGTAATTGCTTATCATGATCCTTACCGTGGTTGCGTTCACAATGGAGGAGAAGATTATTTTTGGGGTTTTTTCAAGAAGTAAATAAAAATCGTCGAAACAATTTTTATTTTATAAGGTGGTTATTCCATCCCATGGGCAGTTAAGGGTGGGGCCCACAACCACATAACTACCCAAGTGTGGATGTTAGAGAGGTGGGGCCCACATGAGCCCCATCATTTAATTTCTCTAATCTCATTAGTGACCCCTCATTAAATTGGGAAACCCCCCCCATTTAATTTCCAATGCATTTAATATGTGGGTACCTTCACTCTCCCTTCCATAATTGATTGTGAACACATTTTATATAATGTGGTGAATTGACTATGGGAGAGTTACCTTGCGTGTATAATTAAATAATAGGAGGAACCTATTATTTTTTTAAGGGGGAGAGCTTCGTTGTGCAAGGAAGAACGAGAGAACTCTTGGGTTTAGAGAGAACACCAGCCTCCGATGAAGAACGATGATGAATGTCTATTCCTTAATGAACAAAGACGTGCCACCAATCATCTTCTCCATGATAAGAGAGGAGATTCCGCTTCCTCCTCGGTGCACTTTGACGATGCCTACGGACCCTTTCCCTGCGACGTTGTCTACCATAACGCCAACCTTCGTCTTTATTTGTTGAGGATGGTAATTTTGTATTTTTCATGATGTGATTTATACCCTCGGTAAGGTGTGTAATTATTGGATATTGTTTTGAACCAATAACCTGTTGGGTGAATACTAACAAACAAGTCTTAACCCACCGCAATTTGTTTTGTTCTTAATGCGCATAATTTTTGGCGACAACCAAGTGAGACCGCAATGGAGATTATAGGATTTCACAGTGATGTACGGTTCCTGACATGACCGAAGGCGCAGACGAGAGTAAAATCAGACCACCGGAATGACTCAGGTGGCCCTCAAAAGCCCTTGGTGGTGCGGGTCACCGCCGCCGCCGCGCCGGAGGCCGGAGGCAGCGGCCGGCTGCATGGAGGCAACGACACCCCGATGTGCCTCCGGAAGAAGCCGAGGCAAAGAGGGATGGATCCTACAGTCGTGCATGATCTAGGGGGAAACCGCGGCTCCAAATTGGCACTGTGTCCATGGAATAGAGGGGGGTCTGCATCCCCCCCCCCCCCAATCGGCTCACTGACCAAGCCAGCGTGCCCCTCGACCGGGTCGGGCGGGTCAGGAGGATCGGGCCGCTCCAGCCAGGCCGCGCCGCGACTAGCTGAACCGGTCCGCACCTAGCCGAGCATGGTTGTGCCCTACCGGTTCGGACATCGGGTCGACCCCAGGGGGGGTTGGGCCAGGTAGGACCGGGCCCAGACCCCCACTTCGGACCGTTTTAGGTTTTTTTCCAATAACATAATTTACTGACCTCAGATCGACCCACCGTCACCTACATAGGAATATTTTGACTGATACAGTCATTTAGGTATATTACATTCGAGGTTTCAGATATGGTTGGGTATGGCCAGGTTGGTTTAAACCCGAAACCAACCAGGCCCTTGGAGCAGAAACCTTATATCATAAGGACCAAACGTCCGTTTGACATGCCGTCGAATACGTTAAAATCCTTTTGTTGAGATGGTTATTTTGGATTATGCCACATGAGGTTTTGACTTAGTTGGAGTATAGTCAGGTTGGTTTTTGCTTAAAAACCAACCGGGCCCCTGGGATGGAAAATCCAAAAACTCGCAGACCATGCGTCCGATTGACGCACTGTCTGTCGCATTCGGTTTCTTTTGACGAGGCCGAACATTGGGATAAATTAAATCTAGACTTCCTGACCGTTTATGTATTTAATGTCTTTCTTGAAGAGAAGACTCTACTATAATCGAGCTTAATGTGTGCGGGAACCCTAGAGCTAGCTGCAACTACGAGGATGACGACTGCACTTGGATCCTCTGTTGGTTCAGTAGCGAGGACGACTGTACTTGGATCCTCGGTGGGTTCAGTAGTGTCTATGACAGTACTGGGATCCTCTATGGATTCGACAGTGATGACTACTGTTCTTGTACCCCATGTGGGTCTGGTAGTATAACCTCTGTAATTGTATCCTGAGTGGGTCTGACAGAGTAGATGATCTTGTATCCTTTGTGGGTCTGACAGCTTAGCTGGTCTTGTTTCATATGTGGGTCTGACAGCTTAGATGAATATGTGGCTTAATCTGATCATCTCTATCTCCTTTAAAAGAGTATACCTGTGTGAGCCGAGTCTTGATTCTCAATCATTATCATTAATGTGATTGACTTGCTTTCCTGTGTGTATTGGGTTGTGTTTTCTTGTGTGGACTGGGTTTTGTTTTCCTTTTTGGATTGGGTTGTGCGTGGGCTCGAGAGTTGGAGATGAACTATAACTGATTAATTAGGGATATGTATGTGCATATACCTAAGTAGAGTTGTCTGATACTTCGTGATTGTATATTTCCTTGGTGGTTTATCCTTCGTGGATTCTGAGAGACCTTCGGGGGTCTCGGGGTCCCTATTGACTATCGTATACTCACCCCTGCAAAGGCTATGCCCGCACTACATTGAGATGGATGAAGATGAGAGAAAACACTAATTGAGGTTGAGGCTAGTGGAGCTAGGTCGTACCCGGAGGTGGACCACTTGGTAGGACGTACACGGAGCGGACGGCCGGACCCGAGGAGCAGAGGAGACTATCTGTACCCACCCTTCAGCTGGGATTTCTGGAGGACGGCTCAGTGTTGCTATTTTACATACTGTTATTGTACATTCCTTTAGTTGCAATGTACTTTCAGTTCGGTTTGTATACTAGCCCATTTACGTTCAGCACTTACCTTGTACTCAGTTTTACTTAGTGCTTACTTCACTTTTGTAATCTATTGTGTATTTGTTTACTTTATAAAATGAAATTCCTTCCCTTTTATTGGGATTTACGCCTTTGGTGCTAGTCTCCAGACCCTGGGCTATGAAAGGTTGGCTTGGGGTAGTCACGGCATGGGCCCCGAGGACGGGTCATGACACTCAGCCTCCAAATAAATTTATATCCCAACCAGGGTAAAACTTCTAAGAAACCCCATTCCCTAACCTCAAACTCAAGTGGATTTCAACATTGATTAGTTTATGAAGAATTTCACTACTAAACTATCATTATTTTATTTCTAATGAAATGGAAATTCTCTAAAGCCTCCTGGATGAGACATGGTCGAAACAAAGCTACCCATGTTGCCTCTATCTAACACATAGGCAATTAGAAAGGCTTGTTATATAAGGATCCTTATAAATGGTATTCTAAAAGATGTTATTATAATGTAACGCAACAAGGGGTATATGATTCCTTGAAAAACACTCAATTACAAGGAAATATACAATAATTATGTCCCCCAACCCCTGTATTGCGTGCTCGATATTTCCATTGGTCTGAGTGAGTTATTTCATGATCAGAAGTATATGTGTTCCCAATTCATTCTTCAACACCATCCATAGACATGATGTTAATAGATAATCTCTATCAGATATGATAGGTCAAGGAGCTCCTTGAAAAAGTATAAACTCCCCAATTTATAACCCCCTAATTCTCATTTATCAATAAGGTCTCTCAAACAAGTATGAAATGTGTGATAATCATCATAAGATCAATGACTACCTATATTGTATCATTTACATATGGTAATATCGTAAAACAATTCATAATTTTCATAGACAAATCATCCCACATACACTTGAGAATATATTTTATATGTAAATGTCCATTATGTTGTCGAGGATCAGCCTCCACCTACTGACAGGTGCAACATGAAGTGATAAAACTAGTTATCTCATTTTCATACTAGTCCACCAATAATGATGATGTTTGTATTGATACATCAGGGTGATAGTTATATGTACTACCTAAACATAGGTATGAAATTTTTTTATCAACACCCCTCTAATGTCTGTTGGGACCCAGACAACCCCATAAAATGTATAAGGTCTTGTTCGGGTCCACAATCCAACTAGAAGATGAATCATCATCTGAGAATCATTCCATTAGGACTATTCCCTCATAATATGATAGTTTCCTCATTGTATCCCATTCTATAAGGTTATATGTCATTACAAAATTTAATAGGATATTCTACCTGTGAACTTCTTGAACCTAAATTTGAATCTCTAAAAACAAGTCCTTTTGTTTTCACTCACCACTGGCCACCAAAATTTCCTATGTATGATTCATCAAAATTAATATATGTGCTAGAAAATTACATTTCCCATGTCTGTAAAAAAGATACAAATTGATAAATTGAAGGTACTCAATAAATATTTTCTTCTTGAAATTTATATCACATTGGGAAAATATGTACTTTAGGATTTTTAGATCTATGGATAGCACAAAATGAACCCATAGAAAATAAAGGCGCCAACATCATAATGCATAAAAAATGAATTCTATATTGATTTCATGTTTTTGTTAGTTCTACTCAATAGGCCTCAAATGAAAAGACCCATATTCTATGACTCTATCATCCTGCTTCATTAATGCTCCCTACCAGATTACTGATGCATCAAGTTAAATTTTATAGCTCCGAAGCAGAAGTAGTAGAATCAGAATCACGACTAAATTAAATATTTCCATTAACTCCAGAAATGATGCTTCACAAGCTTCAAACCTAATAATTTCACACCCTTCTTAGAAAAATCCATATGAGTCACTGAAAGGCATGAGAAATCATGGATTAGGAACTCATAAATCCCTATTAGCCTCAAGAAACTCTACATATATAATTTTTTCTTGGGTCTCTCTATTAATAAGTAAAATATTACATTCTCAAGGACTATTTAAACTCATAAATCTGAAACAATATGACCTTATAAGTGATCTTTATTGATCGAAATGTTGTATTTTCTAAGGATATCATAAATCAGGTTCACGTTAAGTGTATGCAGCTTGACCTTAGGATGTTTGGAATGGTCATGTTGAGAATGATAATAAACTAAGAGCTACTCCACAAAGACTACAATGAATGAATCCATGGACAAGTGGAAAACCCAATTCATCAGGGAAATGTCAATTGATGGAATGTTCATAAGGTCAAATGACATAACTAGATAATAATAGAAGTTTTACCTTCATCAGAACGATATATGTGGTATGTCTATTTTCCTCACATACACTTAATGATTGCTAAACCTCAATAAAATATTTTAGAGCAACCTCACTCCTTGTAGTTCATCAGATAGATCATTAAATTAAGGTAGTGGATACCATTTCATAACTATTATCTAGTTAACCATTGGTAATCCACAGAAATCCTAAGGTTATCATCCCAATTCTAGGGAAAAAATATTTTTTGAACCCCAAGGAGAAGAACTAGGTAAAATTAAACCCTTGCCCTATAGTTATTATAATTATTTATTAAGATACATAAGATCAATAGCTTCTATCCTATCAGGAGGAATGAAAGAAAGTTTTGTTTTGGGCTCCAGCTCAATGGTTAATTCCACCACTCTAACTACAGGTAGTCCAAAAAGTTATTAGGAAAGACCTCCAAAAAAATATACTACAAGAGGGAAAATAATTTTTTATTTACCCTAATCATTGAAGAATATAATATATATATATATATATATTATGTCACTATGTCAATCCCCTAAAGCATAGGTATAGCCTTAGATGCATGCACATCCCATTATCCTTTATGGATATGTCTACCGCCCTATGGTGATGTAACATTACACATCAATGATACCAATCAACATGGTCTTGGTAGAGAACCAACCAATCCATCCAAATAATTAAATAAAACCTTTTCATGTAGAGGGTGAAAAGATTCAACATGAAAAACTACCACCCTATCTAAAGGGGGAATTCCATACAACAGCGAACATTATCATATTGGATACCCAAAGGGGTATCAAGTGTAATCACACCACAATAATACTCTATCTTGGGTCTAGGTCTCATCAAAACTGTATTAAATATGTAATAGTGTGATGCACTTATGTCAATTAAAATACAATAATTTAGAGGCTACTAGAAGAGTAACTTGAAAAGTAGAAGGTCAGGCACTCTACACCTCAAATTTAGGTTTCACTCCATGTAATTGGAATGTACTGTGGCCCTGATTTACAACCTAAGTACCCTACACAATACCACTCTAATGGAGATAAAAGTCCTAAATCTTATTACATCTACATCATCCATTACCTCAGCCTAAGAAGTCAGTTCTATTCCAGTTGCCTCCTAAATGATATTCTATTATCCCTGATCTGGAACATGGGGATGGTGTAGATCCCCTCACACATGGATCTACTAGAATAGTCATCCAATAGCACTGGATATTCCCAATACACCCACATTCATTTTATTTCAATAGATTCATTATACACTGTGGGTTTTTTGTGTCCTAGTTTCTTGTACTTGGGACATATGAGGCAATAGTCATTATGATCTTCTTGACAACTGCTACCCAATTATAAAACATGAATTATATCTTTTTTTACACTACAAGAAACACTAAAAGCAATAGGTGATGAACATTCTTGTCTCACACCACCTTCATCCCTAAAAGTTTTCAATTTAAATAGGTCTTTGTTGTA
The DNA here is from genome assembly GCA_963277665.1 of Viscum album. Taxonomy (NCBI): domain Eukaryota; kingdom Viridiplantae; phylum Streptophyta; class Magnoliopsida; order Santalales; family Viscaceae; genus Viscum; species Viscum album. Next base: position 51,267,934 of record OY728140.1, on the reverse strand, counting down.
ATGTCCTAACCCCAGAAGCACGATGTTGGTGCATTTTTTAATACGTTGGCATGATTACAAGGAATTAAATCCCAAAGGACTGATCAGTTTAGTAGTCTTGAAGTATCTAGATACATACATGGCACCCATTTTACAGTTTGAAGTGAATCAAAATATGTTACATAAGAAATGATTATAAACTTTATCTTTGAAAACACTATAAATGATCTATTCTTCCTAACATGGGGAAGGAAAAAAAGAAAGGGATGAGCTCAGACACTCAGTATGGTTAATAAATACAGTAGAATATATAATAAAATAAACATTAGGCATGGTGAATAATTGAAAAAACATGCCTTTACAAATAATAAACAAAAATACATTATGGACGGAATACAAGCTATGTAAATAATGCCATAATAAAATATAATCCTTGGTATTATACTAGTCGAATAACTACATGAACTGTTAATACTATTTTCATAATTATAGAATTCTTAATGCGGTAAATCATCACTATACCATCAAGGCCTCATTCCGAGACCATAAATAGTCATTTTGTCGTGGCCTTATGCCAATACCGTAGTTTGTCTCATGGGAACTGTTGATGCACCGAGTAGCTACAGACGACCCCACCCGACATAGAATAGGTCCAATACAATCCTCATATGAATATAGATAATCATAAATAACATATACATTCATATTGAACTTAATATATGAAATGAAAATAACATTCCCTGAACATTAATCATAAACACTAAACATTCAGAGAAAATTGGTGAACGGTTTTAAGATAGCACATCCATATCCAAAATAATCATATTCTATTAAATTAAATATGGTATAAGATAAAATTTAATACTAATCCCAATGATACATTAGACCAAACAAGAGTGTTTAAATAGATGAAGACACTCTTATAAAATGTTTGTGTAAATCTTATGATAAATACTCTCTTACCTTTTAAAAAAGAGTTCTTTTGAAAAAATTTGTATTAAACTAGGAGTGCAGTAAGATGTTATTTTCATAATAAAATTAGTGATTTTATAAAGATAATTTTTTCAAAAAATAGATTATAGATTCCCCTTGAAAATAGATATGAATTAGAGAAATTCACTTCGATCGGGCTTGTATTTCAAAAATAATTTCGTAATTTCCTTTTAAATCGTGTAACCGTCCATACAAATGGAAATATTCAGTTATTTAAACATATATATAAAAATAATATATAATTTTTTAGGATTAAATAATAATACCCATCACATACATAACATATTTTAAAGGTAAATTTCATTTAATTTCCATTCATTCTTTGTTTTAGGTGTTTCCCATTCATTTATGGAGGAATGTGTGAGTTTTCATGATTTGGGCCAAATCGAGAGCCCATTTCCAGATTTAGAAACCGATTTCCATTATTTTATAACTATTTCATTTTTAAATATTTTTCACCCATTCCACTTCAAAAATATCCTCCACTGATCTTTTATCACCAACAATGCAATTTAGACCCCTTAGGAATCCATAACAATGGGGTATTTGGGTTTTCATTTAAGAATTGGGCAAACCTGAAAGCCCATTTTCCAGTTTTAAATTGTTTTTTATATTTTCTATATATTATTCCTTATATTGAAATATTTTTTGATTCCACCTCCCTTTCGACCCTAAGAATCCTAGGAGCGCTCCCATTGCCTTTCCACCCTCTTTGGAGCTCATTGAAATCGTGAATTAGTGCAAGAACTTCATAGGGTGTCTCAAATCGGCCATAATTGAAGAGGTATCTTCATCCATTTTTAACTCCCTCAATTACTACTCTTTTCCCTCTATTATAGTTCATAAATGAATCCTAAATCTTGTTGTAATAACCGTTGAATTTTGGCTGTTTTCAATTTCATCTACTGTTGTTTTGAAGTGATTAATTCAGGATACTTCAAGTAAGTGAGTCTATATCTTTCCTCTTTCAAATTGCTTAGGGTTTCATATTTTTTTATTATGGATTATTCCATCTTCCATGATATCCAAAATTACCAGGGGGTAGGGTTTTGAACCAAAGGTTTAACTATGGGTATTAGTTTCCTATTCTTATGGTTTTAGGTTTGTTCTAGGTCATTATTGGTGTAGTGGTGGTGCGAATTAATTTTCGCACGGTGATTCAAGGGTGTTCCTCAATTTGGTAGGTGATTCCATATGTATTAAATCCATGTGAATTGAATTTCTGTTTTTATGACATTTTTATGTCCATTTAATTTTATGGTTGCTGCAAAAAATAGTTTTAGTGGTTTTTGTAATGCAAATGAATCTTTAATGCCAATTTTATGAGAAAGTTGGGGTATTTCATGAAAGTCTCTTGTTGGTACTTTTGGGGCTTCCCTATCACTACTTATTTTATTTTATTGGGATGTACTGGGGCTTAGAATACAGTTTTGAATTTTTATCCCTTTTTGTTTGTTGCTTCGAAAGTTGGTTTTAATCGTGTGGTAGAACTTGTGATCTTTAAGTGTCATGTTTGTTTAAAAATGTAATTTTTACAAAGATTATATTTCTTGGTACACATGGGATAGACCATAAATTGATTTTTGGGTTTAATTGAAATGCATAAGGGTTCATTTTTTATATGGTAACTTATATGTGGGCATATAGTGTGCAATGTGTGGTTTTCAAGGAGTGTTTGGTGCAAAACAATGCGGGTTTTTTAGAAATTGTTTTATGGAAAGTCAAAGTGTTTTGTTATGTTTTTTAAATGCTATAAAGTGTGTATAGCTACTGTATTGTTTGTAAGTGACTAGTATTAGTGTTTTTATATGAAAATATATGCATGTGGAATTCTGAATTTGTTTGATCACAAAGGGGGAAGCCCGTGTACCTAGGTGGTGCAGATAAGTACTAGTAAGGCTAGTGGATCAGATGGGTTTTGTCCATGTTTGACCTAGAATTTGGATAATGACAACTCTAACTAAAATATGTGGATGATTATTGAGGAACACTAGGTTATGGGTATGTTTACAACTATTGTCTCATGCACGAGAACATATTTTACTATGGTTACTTTACATCGAGGTATGAGGTACATGGGGCCCGAAACAATCTAGTGCGTAGGAGTGTTACTGATTTTTTTTCTCATTGTGTATGTTCTATTTTTCATTTTATTTGTGTGTTTTGGCTGTACATTACTGTAGATAACATGAAAATTGAAATGTGTGAACCTTTTGAAATTTTGTTCTTGAAAACTGTTTTCAATTGCAAGTTGCATTTCTTATATTTTATCACTGCATTTCTTTGGGCACTAAAACTGCTTGATTTTTCACAATGTATTTCATAATATTTGGAATTATTTTGTGGTATCCTATTGGTCTTAGGCTCACACCCTACTTACATCCCTTGGGTGTAAGTAGACTTGGTTATGTTTGACTCAGGTAAAGGAAGGGATAAGGGTGATGGTGGTTCGTGGTGTTAGTCCCCATCCTTGGGGAGGAGTTGTAGAGATGACTTATGGGAGATGAACCCTAGTCATGTACAGTCCTTGGTGCCATCTTTATGCTATCGTTATTTGTATTTGGACCACTTGTAGTGTCTTTAAACAAATTTATTCAGATATGGTTTTGTTAATAATTGTTTAGCATGAAAATTTCGGATTCATGTTATTGTTAGTTTTTCTGGTTTTATGATTTCATACTCGAGTAAATCGTTCCCAAACAAGATTTTTTGATACCAAGGAACTTGTTCCAGCCCATGGGGATAATTAACGCCATTCGGGCCTTTTCACGGGCTGGGTTTGGTGCCGATAATAGAGGAAACCAAATTCGGTTCGTGACAAAATTGTATCAAAGGAGGTTAATGTTATTGGGTGATATTGCTATTTTGGGATGATTCGAAATAGAAAGAAGCTAGGACTGTTGGGATTGGGTTTTTGGTTGTGAGTAGGGTGCCTCGCCCACATCTCTCATGGAAGACCATGTGTCACTAGGGGATGTTGGAATTTACGGATTGACTTCTCTTCAAGTTGAGACGTGTGGGCTGCAGACCACATGTGGACATCAGAAGGATGTGGAGTAGTTTATTATTTTATTACTGAAATGTGTTTGGTTTATTTACATTTGATGTATTGGATTACAATTTTCAGAATTTTCATATTGTGTATTATTTTGTGACTGTTGCATTTTGTAGCAGCATGCCTCCCCGGAAAGCTCCCACGTGCCTATAGGATGAAGATGGAGAGAGTTATACATCACCGAATGTTCATAGGCTAGTGGAGGCTATGGATTAGGCTATCCAAGCACCGGGATAGGGACCAGCTCTTTCTCATATTTTTCTTTGGGAAGATGAAACCATTCCTAGAAAATATAAAGCACAGGAGTTTCTGAAAAACAGTCCTCTGACCTTCCGAGGTAGATTAGAATCCCAGGAAGCAGAAGAATGGATCGAGAAGATCGAGCGTATATTTGAGTTCCAGGAAACACCCTAGGTGCTTAGGCTGAAGTGTGCCTCCTTTCTGTTGAAGGGTCCTAGCCGTAAGTGGTGGGAGTCAGTGCATCAGTCTAGGAAGAATGAGCAGATGCACTGGGGAGATTCCAAGGTTGTCTTCAATGAACAATATTGCCCTGAAGTGTTGTCTTACGCTAGGTCTAGAGAGTTCATGGAACATGTTCAGGGGAATCGATCTATGATGGATTATTCCAACCGTTTCACTAAGATGGTTTGGTATGCTCTATAAATTGTCTCTAATGAGCAAGTGAAGGCTTAGAGGGTTGAGAAAGGCTTGCGACTAGAGATATATCCCAGGTGTTCTTGTCTTAGAGGAGTACATATGCTGAGGTCATTGATCGGGTGTTCATGGTGGAGATTGATAGGAAAGGCAGTGATGCTTTCTATAGTTCAGTATCAGCAGTGTGCAGTGGCAGCTCCTCAAAGAAGAAAAGGAACAGGATGATCATGTGAATAAAGGAGGTGGTAGTTCAAGCCACTCTCCCATGTAGTTTTATTCTACATCTTCTGATGTGAGAGTGTTCATGTGCCACCAATGTCGGAAGCCCGGGCATATCCAACCATCATTTCTACTTCCTCTAAAACCTTGTTACCATTTTATAGGTATGGGGAATTTTAACCGCTTCTGCGATGTGGCACGTACACTGCCATGTAGGGCTAGGTCAGTGGCTTCAAGAGGAGGGCCAGCACAGTCCAAGCCGTCGAGGACCGAGGGATCTCGATTTTGTGGTCGTGGTGGTTGGTTTGGATTATAATTTGGGTTGATCCAGCTCAAGGCACATCCATAGACTATTAGTCGTCTTAAGGGAGAGACCATACATCTCCATGTTGTGGATTAGGCACCAGCAGGATTAGATGTGGGACTGTCGATAGATTGAGGTACCATTTTTATCATATATTCTATAGCTGTTGTTTGTTTTTATGATGGTGCCTCTGCTTCTTTCATTTATAGCCTTTTGTGGACATGCTGAAAATTCCAACTGATTTGATGTCTTTTGCGATGGAGTTGGTGACACCGCTGTGAAAGAAGAAGGAGTAGGGTCTCAGGTACCCATCGTGTGTGCTTTCTATGTCAGGGGTCGAGATGGAGTAGGGACTCTAGGTCTTAGATATAGACCATTTTTGATTTCGTACTCATGATGGATTTTCTAGTACAGTTCAAGGCACACATCGATTGTTACAGACGGCGTGTGAGTTTCACGACACCTGATGGGAGTCGTCAAGTTTTTCATGGGGAATGGGATCCTAGGTCAGGTTGCATAGGGCCTCCACTCCTAGAGTTGGGAAGTGTTATCTTCCATTTATCCACGATCATGCTATAGTATGGTCTTTCCCCTGAAGGTACACTACCTCATGTAGTGAATGTGTTTTTAGAGGTATTCCTGAATGATTTTTCACGTTTTCCCCCAGAGCAGGATGTGGAGTTTTCGATTGATCTGGCTCCTGGAATATAACTGATATCTCTCTCCTCTTATCGCATGGACCCCACCGAGCTGAGGGAATTAAAGATACAACTGGATGACTTAGAATCTAGAGGATTCACATGCTCAAGTGTCTCTCCGTGGGCAGCTTCTATGTTGTTTGCGAAAAAGGATGATGGATCCCTCCAGTTGTGCATTGATTACCAGAAGCTGAATAAGGTAACTGTTAAGAAAAAATACCCTTTTCCCAGAATACATTATTTTTTCGATCGGCTGAATGGTGATAATTGGTTCTCCATGATAGACATGTGTTTGGGGTATCATCAACATTGGTTGAAAGAGTCAGATATCCCAAAGACAGCCCTTCGAAGAAATTACTACTAGTTTGAGTATTTGTTCATTCACTTCGGATTAACCAATGCTGCAGAAGTTTTTATGGAACTCATGAATAGGGTGTTTTATCAGTATCTCGATTCTTTTTTTGTGGTGTTCGTGGATGACATTCTGGTATACTATAGCTCTGAGGATGAACACGAACATCACTTGAGGGTCATTTTGGGTACATTACGGGATCACCGCCTCTATGAAATGTTGTCATAGTGCACGTTCTAGATCCGAGAGGTGATATTTCTATGACATGTGACCTCAGAGCATGGTGTTTTAGTGGACCTCTAGAAAAATAGTGTGGTCATGTCGTGGGAGAAAACCAAAGAATGTGTTCGAGATTAGGAGTTTTCTTTGCTTGTCTGGTCATTACAGGCGATTCTTTTGAGATTTCTCTCGACTTGCTTCACCGATGACCACCCTCATCTGGAAAAGGGTGAAGTTTTTATGGGGTCCAGAATTCCAGGTGTCGTTCAAGGAGCTGAAGAGGTTGTTGACTACCACCCTCGTGATGATTTTTCCTGAGGCTGGAAAGGGATATGCGGTCTATTGTGATGCTTCAGGTATGGGACATGGGTGTGTGATTATGCAGAATGATCACGTGTTTGTTTAGGGATCTCGCCAACTTCTACCACACGAAATGAAATACCCAACCCATGACTTGGAGTTGGCGGCGGTGATGCATGCTTTGAAGACATGGAATCAGTACCTATTTGGGGAGAGGATTGTTGTCTAATCTGATCACAAAATATTGGATTATATATTCTCAAAGAAGGACCTCAACTTGAGGCAGCATCGCTGGATTGAGTACTTGCATGGGTTTGACTTTTACATTATGTATTCCCCAAGAAAGAGTAATATTGTGGCCGATGCCTTGAGAAAAAGGGTTCCAGTGCAGGATTTGAGGAAGTCCAGTGACGAGTAGACATTGATGGGGCTCTTTTCTCATATGCATGTGGAGACTGAGGAACACAGTGGAGGTGCATTCTTGGCAAGTGTCCCATTGACTATTTCTATGTAGGAGTTGATTCAGCAAGATTATCCCAGTTATTTGCATTGTCAGTGGTCAAAGCAGTTTCTACATGGTGGAGAGACATCCTCTGATTGTTCATTATCTCACGTGGGCATCTTGTGCTTCAAGGGTCGTTCAGTAGTGTCGGTATATCTACGGAAGGTGGTGATATAGGATAGCCACTAGTCTCAGTGGGCTGTCCATCCGGGTGCCACTAAGATGTATTATGATGGCCATCGGCAGTTTTGCTGGCCGGATATGAGATGGTAAATTGTGCTCTTCTTATCGAGATGTTACACATGGCAGCAGGTGAAATAAGAGCACCGAAGGCCTTTTGGTTTGCTCCATCCACTACCCATTTCTACCTAGAAGTGGGATGAGTTCACCATGGACTTCATTTTTTCCTTAACTCGTACACCTCAGGGTAAGAATTCCATTTGGGTGGTGATTGATCATCTGACCAAATCATCCCTCTTCATTCTGATAAAAGATACAAATAAAGTGGATGAGTTGGCCCATTTGCATCTTCAGGAAGTTTTGAGACTCCATGGTGTACCAGCATCAGTTTTCTCAGATAGAGACCCCTACTTCACATCTCAATTTTTTGAAGGCCTTCAGAAGGCCTTAGGGTCTCAGATTAAGATGATCATGACATAACACCCTTAGACAGATGGTCAGACTGAGCGGGAAAATCAGAATTTTGAGGACATGCTTCATGCATGTGTCCTTGACTTTAGAGGTTCTGGGGATAGCCATTTAGGATTGGTTGAGTTTTCTTATAATAATAGTTACCAATACTCGATTCGAATGGCCCCTTTTGAGGTGATCTATAGTCGGCCATGTCGGTCCCCCCTATGTTGGGCTGAGGTTGGAGTGACTTCACTGTTAGGGCCGAGCCTTGTGCAGGAGACTTCTGAGAAGGCCAAGTTGATCAGGTAGTGTTTATTGATAGCTCAGAGTCGTCAAAAATCATATGCTGACCGGAGGTGTCGAGACCTAGAGTTTTTTGTGGGTGATAGGATATTCTTGAAAGTGGCCCCTCGTCTGGGCCATTGTTGATTGGGAATGCAAGGGAAGCTAACACCGTGGTATGTCGGGCCCATTGAGATCACCGAGCATATTGGAAAAGTGTGATATAGGGTGGCCTTACCTTCTCAGTTGACGTCCATCCACAACGTCTTCCATGTCTCCCAGTTGAACAAATACAACCCGGATCCGTCCCATGTGTTGAGTTGGGAAGAACTAGAGATAGAGCCTATCATTTCTATTGTAGCATGGTCGATGGAAATAGTGGACCCCCAAGACAAGGTTCTTCGAGGGAAGTCCATTCCGTAGGTCCGAGTTCTTTGGATGCATGGTAGTGATACACCAGAGACATGGGAGCGGAAGTCATGGTTCGAGGAAGAGTACCCATTTTTGTTTTCAAATCAAGCTTCATGTTTACTTTTCAGGGCGGAAAGACTTTTATGGTGGGGATAATTGTATCATACATAACATTTTTTAATGGTTCATTTAATTTCAATTTTTTCTACGTTTGAGGTGTTTCCAATTCATTTCTGGATGAAGGGTGAGTTTTCATGATTTGGGCCAAATTGAGAGCCCATTTCTAGATTTTAAAACCGATTTTGATTATTTTATAGCTATTTCATTTTAAAATATTTTTCACCCATTCTACTTCCAAAATATCCTCCACAGACCTTTTAACACCAACAATGAAATTTGGACCCCTTAGGAATCCATAACAATAGGTTATTTGGGTTTTTATTTAATAATTACACCGACCCGAAAGCCCAATTTCTAGTTTTAATTTTTTTATGTTTTTTATATCCTATTCATTATAGTGGATTTGTTGGTGATCCCACCTCAGTTTCGACCATAATAATCCCAGGCGTGCTCCCATTTCCTTTCTGCCCTTCTTGGAGCTCATTGAAATTGCGAATTACTGAAAACCCTCATTGGGTGTCTCAAATCACCAAAAATTGAAGAGGTATCTTAATCCCATCTTAACTCTTTAAATTCATACTCTTTTCCCTCCATTCCAGTTCCTAAATGGCCTCCTAAATCTTTTTCGAACATCCCCTGAGCTTTGGGTGTTTTCAATTTCATCTACTGTTGTTTTAAAGTGATTACTTTAGATACTTCATGTAAGTGAGTCCATTTCTTTCCTCTTTCAAATTCAATAGGGTTTCATTTTTTTTATTATGATTTATTACCTCTTCCATGATATAAAATATTACCTAGTGGTAGGTTTTTGAAACTAAGGTTTAACCTTGAGTATTAGTTTCCAATTCCTATGGTTCTAGGTCCTTATTGGTGCGGTGGTGGTGCGAAATACTTTTCGCACAATGATTCAAGGGTGTTCCTCAATTTGGTAGGCAATTACATATGTCTGAAATCTATGTGAATTGACTTTCTATTTTTATGACATTTTCATGTTCATTTTATTTTATGGTTGTTGCAAAAACGATTTTTACCAGTTTTTGTAATGCAATTGAATTTTTAATGCCAATTTTTGGTAAAATTGGGGGTTTTTCAGAAAAGTCTCTTGTTGGTTATTTTGGGGTTTCCATATCACTAATTTTATTTTTTTTATTGGGATGTATCAGGGATTAAAATACTATTTTGAATATTTTTCCCTTTTGTTTGATGCTGCGAAAGTTTGTTTTAATGGTGTTGTGGGACTTGTGAACTTTATGTGTCATGTGTGTTTAAAAATTGAAGTTTTACAAAGATTACATTTCATGGTCCATATGGGGAAGCCCTACAATTGATTTGTTGGTTTAATTAAAATGTAACAGGGTGGATTTTCTGATTAGTAACTTATATGTGTGCATATAGTGTGCAAAGTGGGTTTTTCAGGTAGTGTTGGGTGGAAAATAATGCGGGTTATTGAGAAATAGTATTATGGAAAATCGAAGTGTTTTTTTGTATATTTTAAATGATATAAAGTGTATATAGATAATGTGTTGTTTGTAATTTACCATTTTTGGTGTTTTTATATGAAAATGGATGCATGTGGCATGCTGAATTTGTTTGAGCACAAAGCGGGGAGCCCATGTACCTAGCTGGTGTGGATGTGTACTAGTACGGCTAGTGGACCAGTTGGGTTTTGTCCCTGTTTCAACTAGAATTTGGATAACGACAACTCTAACTAAAATATTTGGATGATTATTGTGGACCACTAGGTTATGGGTATGTTCCCTTCTAGTTTTTTGTGCACCAGAATGGATTTTATTATGGTTACATTACACTAAAGTATGATTTACATGGGGCTCAAGACTATCTAATTCCTTGGAGTGATCCTGATTTTGTTGCTCATTGTGTTTGTTGTGTTTTACATTTTATTTGGATGTTTTTGAAAAAAACTACTATAGATAACATGGATATGGAAATTTTTTAACATTCTGAAATTTTTTTCTTGGAAACTATTTTCAATTGAAAGTTGCATTTCGTGGATTTTATCACAGCCTTTATTTGAGTAATAAAACTGATTTCTTTTTCACATTGTATTGAATCCCATTTAGAATAGTTGGGTGGTATCCTACTAGGATTAGTATTGCACCTTACTTACACCCCATGGGTATAATTATACATGGTTAGGTTTGACTCAGGTAAAGGAAAGGCTATGGGTGATGGCGGTTCAGGGTGTTAGTCCCCATCCATGGGGCGGAGTTGTAGAGATGACTTGTGGGAGATGAATCCAAGTCGTGTGGAGTCCATGGTGAAATAATGCTATTATATTTATATTTATGTGGACCACTTTTAGTTTATTTAAAAAAATTTATTTAGATATGGTTTTGGTAATAATTGTTTAGCATGAAAATTTGGGATTTTGATTATAGTTTGTTTTTTTATGTTTTATGCTTTCATACTTGGGTAAATCATTCCGAAACCAGATTTTTTCATACCTGAGCACTTGTGCCATCCCATGGGGATAGGGATCTCCCTTTAGGCCATGGCACGAGACGAGTTTGGTGATGGTAATAGTGGCGATCAGAATCTATTCGTGAGAAAATTGAATCCAAGGAGGTTATAGTTTTTTGGTTATATGGATATTTTTGGAAGAGTCAGGATGGACAGGAGATAGGACTGTTAGGGCTTGGGGTTTTGGTTGTATATTGGGTTCCTGGCCTGCATCTCTCATAGAAGACCTTTAGTCACTAGGGGATGTTAGAATTTGTGGATTGACTTCACTTCAAGGTGAGACGTGTGAGTTACAGACCACATGTGGACATCAGGCGTATGTGGAGTAGTTGTTTCTTTTATTACTGAAATGTGTTTAGTTTATTTAAATTTGATGGATTTGATTACAATTTTCATAATTGTAGTATTGACTATTACTTAGTGACTGTTGCATTTTTTATCAACATGCCTCCCCAGAAAGCTCCCACGTGCCAACAGGAGGAAGCTAGAGAGAATTCTCCCTCACTAATTGTTCAGAAGTACATGGAGGCTATTGTTTGGGCTATCCAAGCTTTTGAAAAGAGACCGTCTCTTTCTAATATTCCTGTTAGGGCCTAAGAGATAGGTCCTAGAAAAGATAAAGCAATAGAGTTTCTGAAAAACAAGCCTCCTACTTTCCGAGGTAGCTCAGAACCGTAGGAAGCAGATGAATGGCTCGAGAAGATCGAGCGTATGATTGATTTCCAGGAAAAACCTAAAGATCATAGGGTGAAGTGTTCCTCCTTTCTGTTGGAGGGTCCCAACCATTTGTGTTGGGAGTTAGTGCTTCAGTCTGGGAAGAATGAGCAGATGCGCTGGGGAGATTTCAAGGTTTTCTTTAATGAACAGTACTGCCCTGAAGTGCTGGATTATGCTAGGTCTGAAGAGTTCATTGAACTTGTTTAGGGGAATATATCTATGATGGAGTATGCCAACCGTTTCACTGAGTTGGTTCGGTATGCTCTAGAAATTGTCTCTAATGAGCAAGTGAAGGCCTAGATGTTTGAGAAAGGCTTGCGACCAGAGATATAATCCCCGGTGTTCTTGTTTATGATGAGGACCTATGTAGAGTTCATTGATTGGGAATGTATTATGGAGATTGATACTAAAGTTAGGGCTGGTTTCTGTGGTTCAATATCATTAGTGTGCAGTGGAAGCTCCTCAGATAAGAAAAGGAAGCGGGAGGATCGTGTAAAGAAAGGAGGTGCCAGTTCAGGCCACTCTTTTAGGCAGTTATCTTCTACGGCTTCGGACGCATGATCGGTCATGTTCCTCCAATGTGGGAAGCCCAGGAATATCCGAAAAGCATGTCCACTTCCTCCGAAGCCTTGTTACCATTGTGGAAGTATGGGGCAATTATAGGGCTTCTACACTGTGGCACGTCCACTCCCATGTGGGGTCAGGTCAGTGGCTTCAAAAGGAGGGCTAACATAGTCCAAGCCATCGAGGATAGGGGGATCTCGATTTGGAGGTCGTGGTGGTATGGTAGGATCATCAGCTGGGCAGATCCAGTTCAGGGAACATCTATAGACTATCGGTCATCTTCAAGCAGAGGCCAGGCATCTCCATGCGGTGGATCAAGCACCAGCAGGATCAGAGGCAGGATCATCGATAGTTCGAGTTACTGTTTTGATCGCATATTATATAGCTACAATTCTTTTTGATACTGGTGCCTCTATTTCATTCATTTCTTCATGTTTTTTGGACATTCTGAATTTGCAAACTGTTTTGATGTCTTTCGTGATGGAGTTTGTGACGCCGTAGGGAAAGAGGAAGGAGCAGGGTCTCAGGTGCCCGTCGTGTGCACTTTTTGTGTTCAGGGTCAAGATGGAGTGGGACCTATCGGTCTTAGATATGGACCTTTTTTATGTCATACTCAGGATGGAATGGATAGTACACTTCCAGGAACACATCGATTGCAATAGACAGCATGTCAGTTTCACGACACCTGATGGGAGTCGTCAGGTTTTTAATGGAAAATGGTATCCTTGGTCAGGTCGCAAAGGGCCTACACTCCCCGAGTTGGGAAGTGTTATCTTCCATTTATCTTCTATCATGCTAGAGGATGATATTTCCCCTGAAGGTTCACTACCTCATGTAGTGAATGAGTTTTCGGAGGTATTCCCAGATGATTTTTCAGGTCTGTCCCCAGAGCGGTATATGGAGTTTTTGATTAATATAGTGTTGGGAACACATCTGATATCTCTTCCAACTTTTCCTATGGCCCCTAACGAGCTGAGGGAATTAAAGATACATCTTTACAACTTTGAATCCAAATAATTCATTTTCCCAAGCGTCTCTCCTTAGGCCTCTCCTATGTTGTTCGCAAAAAAAGGATGATGGATCCCTCCGATTGTGCATTGACTAACAGAAGCTGAATAAGGTAAAAATTAAGACCAATTACCCATTTACCAGAATAGATGATTTTTTTGATCAGTTGAATGGGGAAATGTGATTCTCAAAGATTGAACTGCATCCAGGGTATCATCAACTTCGGGTGAAAGAGTCAGATATCCTAAAGGCATCATTTCGAAGCAGGTACTACCACTTTAAGTATTTGGTCATGCCCTTCGGATTGTACAATGCTCCAGCAGTCTTTATGGAACTCAAGAATATGGTGTTTCATCAGTATCTTGATTCCATTGCTGTGGTGTTCATGGATTACATTCAGGTATACTCAAGCTCAAAAGAGGAACACAAACATCATTTGAGGATCGTTTTGGGTAAATTATGGGATCACCACATCTAAGAAAAGTTCTCAAAGTGCACTTTCTGGATCACGGTGGTGAGATTTCTATGGCATGTGATCTCGGATAATGGAGTTTTAGTGGACCCTGAGAAAATTAGTGCAGTCATGTTGTTGGAGAAACCGAATAATGTGTTCTAGATTATGCGTTTTCTTGGGTTTGCTGGTTATTACTGGTTATTCATTCGGGATTTATCTCTTCTTGCTTCACCGATGAATGCCCTCACCCAGAAAGGGGTGAAGTTTTATGGGGTCCAGAATTCCAGGCATCGTTCGATGAGCTAAAGAGGCGGTTGACTACTCCCCCCGTTCTAATTTTTCCAGAGTTTAGAAAGTGATATGGGGTCTACTGTGATGCTTCAGGTATGGGTCTTGGTGCGTGATTATGCAGGATGATCACGTGGTCGTGTATGGATCTCGCCAACTTCGACCCCACGAAATGAACTACCCAACCCATGACTTGACTTGGAGTTGACAGCAGTGATGCATGCTTGGAAGACATGGGGTCACTACCTCTTCGGGTAGAAGTTTGTGGTCTACTCTGATCACAAAAGCATGGCTTATATCTTCCCGTATTGGACCTCAACATGAGACAGAGTCGCTGGATTGAGTACTTGCAGGGGTTTGACTTTTACCTTATATGTAACCCAGGGAAGGGTAATGCAGTGGCTAATGCCTTGAGGAGAAGGGTTCCAGTGCAGGCTTTGCGGAATTCCAGTGATGAGTGGACATTGATAAGGCTATTTTCTCATATTCATGTGGAGAACAGAGAACACCGTGGAGGGGTATTATTGGAGAGTGTATAGTTTAATCTTTCTTTATTAGAGTTTATTCAGCTGTAACAACCCAGTGATGAGATTCGTTAGCAATCGAAGAAGTTTCTCCATGGTGGAGAGACATCCCCTGATTGGCCGTCGTCTCCCGATGGCATTTGGTGCTTCAAGGGTTGTTCAGTAGTTCTGTTATCTCTACGGAAGGTGGTGATGCAGGATAGCCACCAGAATCAGTGGTATGTCCATCCGGGTGCCACTAAGAAGTATTATGATGTCCTTTGGTAGTTTTTGTGGCCTGGTATGAGACAGGACATAGTGGTATTTGTTTCAAGATGCTACACATGCCAGTAGGTGAAAGAAACCCACTAATGGACTTCTGGTTTGCTCCATCCACTACCCATTCCTACATGGAAGTGGGACGAGGTCACAATGGATTACATTGTTGGCATACCTCGTACACCTCGGGGTAAGAATTCCATTTGGGTGGTGATTGATCGTCTGGCCAAATCATCCCACATAATTCCGATAAAAGATACAACTAAAGTGGATGAGTTGGGCCATTTGTATCTTCAAGAAGTGGTGAGACTACATGGTGTACCATTATCAATTGTCTCAGATAGAGACCCCTGCTTCACTTTTTTATTTTGGTATGGCCTTCAGAAGGACTTGGGGTCTCAGATTAAGATGAGAAAAACATGCCACCCTTATACAGATGGTCAGACAGAGAAGGAAAATTAGATTTTAAAGGACATGCCTCATGCTTGTGTCCTAGATATTGGAGGTTCTTATGATAGCCATTTTGGAATGGTTTAGTTTTCTTATAATAACAGTTACAAATCCTCGATTCGAATGTCCCCTTTTGAGGCACTCTATGGTCTACCATGTCGGTCCCCCCTATGTTGGGCTGAGGTAAGAGAGACTTCACTATTGGGGTTGAAGGTTGTAAATGAGACTTATAAGAAGGTAAAGTTGATTAGGAAACATTTATTGATAGCTCAGAGTCTTCAAAAATCATATGCTAACCAGAGTTGTTGAGACCTAGAGTTTTCTGTGGGTGATTGGGTATTCTTGAAAGTGGCCCGGCGTCCGGGCCGTCGTCGAATGGGGAAGCAATGGAAGCTGATGTCGTGGTATGTCGGGACCTCTGAGATCACTGAGAGTATTGAAAAAGTGGAATATAGGGTGGCCTTACCTTCTCAGTTGATGTCCATCCACGACGTCTTATATGTCTCCCAGTTGAAGAAATAGGACCTGAATCTGTCCCATATGTTGAGTTGGGAAGAAGTGGAGATAGATCCTAACTTGTCTATTGTAGAGAGACCAATTCAAATAGAGGACTCCCAAGACAAGTTTCTTTGAGGGAAGTCCATTCTTCTGGTCTAGCTTCGTTGGAAGCATGGTAGTGATACTCATGAGACAAGGGAGCAGAAGTCATGGGTCGAGGAAGAGTACCCATTCTTGTTTTCAAATTAACCTTCATGATGACTTTACAGGGAGGAGATTCTTTCATGGTGGGTAGAATTGTAACATACATAATATATTTTAAATTTAAATTTCATTTAATTTCCATTCATTCTTTGTTTTAGGTGTTTCCCATTCATTTTTGGAGGAAAGGGTGAGTTTTAATGATTTGGGCCCAATCAAGAGCCCATTTCCAGATTTAAAAACCAATTTTGATTATTTTATAAATATTTCATTCTTAAATATTTTTATGCATTCCACTTCCAAAATAACTTCCACTCACCTTTTATCGCAAAAAATGAAATTTGGACCCCTTATGAATATATAACAGTGGGGTATTTGGGTTTTTATTTATGA
This sequence comes from Viscum album, assembly GCA_963277665.1. Classification (NCBI taxonomy): domain Eukaryota; kingdom Viridiplantae; phylum Streptophyta; class Magnoliopsida; order Santalales; family Viscaceae; genus Viscum; species Viscum album. The sequence continues at coordinate 51,251,377 of OY728140.1, read as the reverse complement.
ATTGGGCCAACCCGAATGCCCAATTTCAAGTTATAAATTAGTTTTTAAATTTTTTTATATCACATTAATAATAATGAATATTTCACTACTTCCACCTCCCTTTCTACCCTACGAAGCCTAGGAGCGCTCCCATTTCCTTTCTCCCCTCGTTGGAGCTCATTGAAATCGAGAATTAGGGTAGAACTTCATAGGGTGTCTCAAATCGACCATAATTGAAGAGGTGACTTCATCCCATCTTAACACTCTCAATTCTAATTATTTTCCAACCATTCCAGTTCCTAAATGACCTTATATATATTATTCAAACAACCCCTAAATTTTGTATGTTTTCATTTTTATGTACTATTTTTTTGGAGTGATTACTTCATGATACTTCAGGTATGTGAGTCCATTTATTTCGTCTTTCAAATTTCTTAGGGTTTCATTTGTTTTTATTAGGGTTTATTCCCTCTTCTAAGAAGTACCAAATTACCAGGGGGTGGGGTTTCTGACCTCAGTTTTAACCTTGGGTTTTCATTTCCAATTCTTATGGTTTTAGGTCTGTTCTATGCTCTTATTCGTGCGGTGGTGGTTCAAATTAATTTTCCCACGGTGATTCAAGGGTTTTCCTCAATTTGGTAGGTGATTCCATGTTCATGAAATCTATGTGAATTGACTGTTTTTTTTATGAAATTTTCATGTTCATTTAATTTTATGGTTGCTGCAAAAAATTGTTTTACTGGTTTTTGTAATGAAAATGAATTTTTAATGCCAATTTCAGGAGAAATTGGGGGTTTTCATGAAAGTATCTTTTTGGTTCGTTTGGGGCTGACCTATCACTACTTATTTTATTTTATTGGGATGTAATAGGGCTTAAAATAATGTTTTCATTGCTTATCACTTTTTTTGTTGTTGCGAATGTTTGTTTTATTGGTTTTGTGGAACTTGTTATCTTTAAGTGTCATGTTTGTTTAAAAAAAGACGTTTTACAAAGTTTACATTTCATGGTTCACATGTGGCTGCCCTAAAATTGATTTGTTGGTTTAACTGAAATGTATAAGTCTGCATTTTCTATTTTTTGTAACTTATAGGTGTGCATATAGTGTGCAAGGATGGGTTTTCCGGGAGTGTTGGGTGCAAAACAATATGAGTTTTTGAGAAATTGTTTTATGGAAAATCAAAGTGTTTTGTTGTGTGTTTTAAATGGTATAAAGTGTGTATAGATAATTTATTGTTTGTAAGTGACCAGTATTTGTTTTTTTATATGAAATTGGATACATTTGTCATGCTGAATTTTTTGGAGCACAAAGGGAGAATCCTAGGTACCTCGGTGGGGCGGATGTGTACTAGTACGACTAGTTGACCAAATGGGTTTTGTCCCTGTTTCACCTATCATTTGGATAAAGACAACTCTAACTAAACTATGTGGATGATTATTGGGGTCCAATAGTTTATGGGTATGTTCCCTACTAGTGGCTCATTCATGATAATGGATTTTACTATGGTTACATTACACCGAGGTATGAGGTACACGGGGTCCGAGACAATCTACTGCCTAGGGGTGTTTTCAATATTTTTCCTCATTGTGATTGTGGTATTTTCCATTTTATTTGAGTGTTTTTGGAATTAAATTACATTAAATAACTTGGATATTCAAATGTTTGAACATTTTGAAAATTTTATCTTGAAAACTTTTTTCAATTAAAAGTTTCATTTCTTGGATTTTATCCCGGCCTTTCTTTGCATACTAAAACTGCTTGCTTTTTCACATGGTATTGAATCCTCTTGTAAATAATTTGGTGTTATCCTATTCGGCTTAGGCTCACACCCTTCTTAAAACCCTTTTTTGTAATTAGATATGGTTATGTTTTAATCAGGTAATGTAAAGGCTAAGGGGGGTGGCGGTTTGGGGTGGTAGTCCCCATCCTTGGGGTGGAGTTGTAGAGACGGCTTGTGGGCGATGAACCCCAGTTGTGTGGAGTCCTTGGTGCTATATTACTGCTATATTAATTTGTATTTGGACCACATGTATTGTATTTAAACAAATTAATTCATATATGGTTTTGTTAATAAATTTTTAGCTTGAAAATTTTTGATTCTGATTATTGTTTGTTTTTTATGTTTTATGCTTTCATACTCGGGTAAATCATTCCCAAACCAGATTTTTTTCATACACTGGAACTGGTGCCAGCCCGTAGGGATATGGAACTCCCTTCGGGCCTGGGAACAGGTTGGGTCTGGTGCTGGTAATTTTGGTGACTAGTTCAGTTCGTGACAATAACAAAGACTTTCAATGGGGTAATTAGACAATAAAAGGAACCCAAATAAAAATGGATGTTTGGGTGAAAAAACCCTTACAAATTTGTAATTGATCGATTTGTATGCACCAAAATTAATAATATTAAAATGATAAATGGAATAAAATTATAATAAATATAGTCATTATATGTTACATCAATGGTATGTATACATACTCCATACATGAGTATTATTATTGAATACAGAAAATCTCACAAAAATGGAATTGATTTAACGAAACCCCTTTACATAAGTCTGGATGTGGTCCACTCTTAAAGATATGGTCTGGGAATATTAAATTAGAATTATTAATAACTTAATTAAGAACCTATAATAAATTTATTTAATTTATCATAATTTTTTTAGGTCACTTATTCCCTTGTTGATAAGTTATTATATTGAATTTCGTCATTCCGGAGTGTTCGTTTTCTTAATTATCCTAATTGGTTAACTTGTTCTTTAGTAATGGATTTCATGTGGAATGGATGAAAATATCTATAATTGAAATCACATATTATTTATGAAAATCATAAAGAGTTAATGTTTATTTATATCATTTGATTACATGGAAATATGAGAATCATTAGATGAAATTTTTATGACATTCAATTATATTATTTTAGCAGTATTTTGATTATTTAGAAATAGTTTGGTCAAAAGATTTAATAGTATGTATGTATACTGGTTTAGGAATATTAATTAGGTTATAATATATATATATATATATATATATATTAATGTCTGGTTCAGCTATAAAAATGGTTTCATTACCAGTAATGAAGGAGAAATTTAAAGACGAAACTTCATCATCTTGGAAGATTATAAATTATAACCTCATGGATATTTATTTCATTTATAAAATAAAAGTGAGAGAGAGAGAGAGAAATGATATTGATGATGGTTATTCCACTAACATGATATAATTATAATATATATGTGATATTGGATATGTCATGGTCATTTGGTGATAGGAGGTGGGGAGAGTATAACAAAAGAAGATAAATTGAAATGAATCAAATTTAAAAATAATGGTGCTTTACCACTTAAAAAACCTATTTCAGAACCTCCTTAAAGGAAGGGATTTTGGTCTTTTGGAAATAAAAAGGGTTTCTTGGATGTGGGGAGTGACTATGGAAGGGTATTTGGTTGAACATTGAGGAGATTTAAGGCTTATAGGAGTGTTGAGAAGAGATAGTGAGGGGGTTTTATAGTGGAGGATAGGGGGGTTTTCATAATTTTTTAATCATTAGTTTTTTAATTTCTCTCATAACATGAAATTGGGTTGATTCTATGACCAATAATAGATATAAATTTTTGTGAGTTCGAAATAGGTGGTCTCACATGACTTGTGATTTTCTAAATATTGTATTTAAGCGATAAATTGTATCTACAGTATTCTACCATTTTTAACTATTAATAAAAAATTTGAGAATTTCAGATAAATACCTATAATTTACCCTATCAATTTTTCAACGTGTAGAATCCAAAAACGAATTCCATGTTTCAAAAAAAATTCTTAAATATGATTATTTTTTTATTTAATTAATATAATAATTTATTATAAATAAAACAGTTTTAAAACATTTATTTACTTATTCCAAAGTATATGTATATCGTACTTCCACTTGAATATTATTTATATACAATCATAGGTATGTTTAATATTAATTAGGGTATATAACTATTCATAAGGGTATGTTACTATTCATAAGGGTAGGTTATCATTCACCAAAACATATGTTTTTCTTATCAGACTACAAATAATTTTGAGATCGTAATAGTGTATATTAGATTTTAGAAAGTCCACATAAGAGAAGTGAAAACTTATTTTTACATGGATAGGTTATAAAAAATTGGTGTTCGTAGAGACTCATGGATCCATGCATTATATAATAAATCTCTTTGTAATTTTTTGGGGTGTTGCATTATCTCATCCTTACCAAAATTGCTTCCTCAAAATTTGAAATTTACCTTAGAATGTTAATGGATGATAGTTGAAAATTCTATTATGGAAACTTACATAAAAAATGGATAATAAAATACCATCCTAAAAATGTTGTAGGATATGTGGTGGTCACCCCAAAAAGTATCCATTAGAATGACGTGACATTAGTTTGAAGTAAAAACCTGGACATGAAAAAAAATACTATGATGTTCTGATGGAACATTATAGAGGACATGTTCAGTTGAATGTTGATTACTAGAAAACTACAAAATAAAAAAAACATCAATATTAAATTTGATTATTATAAAAGGAAAACATTTTATTTAATACTAATTTCCTTGATTCGAGGATTTATTACATTCTATAAGAGTATAAATATACATTTGTACTTATAAAATCATCCTTTTATATTTGATGAACTATCTATACGTCATAACATATAATGGGTTATGCCTTTTGGTGAAGCAATACATTAACCTATAAAAACATTATACAATGATCAACCTAAAACATCTCATAAATGGTAAAAAAATTCCAAAATATAATGATTCAACGCATTATAATGAAGTCCTTATAATTTCAATGATGAACTTATCATTAATGATTAATCAACAAGAAGTACCTATAAAATTCACATTCCAAAGATGTGAACAACTTCATCACATATCCTCTTGAAATATAGTAATAACATGATTTACCATAAAACCCATATTAGAAACATGCATTCTAATATATTACTTAAGTAATTTACATGTTATTTGATATATTCTAAAAATCCAAAAGTGTTGTAATCACCGTTAATGATAGCATAAAACACTTCTTCACAAGTCAATAATTATTTCCAAGGTTTTTAGTACATATCTGAATCAATCATTTCTTCATCATTATCTCTACATAAAATATATATTAAGGGTTTTCTTTCCCTCAATCATGTTTTTTTCTTAAATGTTTTTCTTACCACTGAATTAATTTTACTTGATTCCATTCGTCCTATAACCTCAAATACTCAATGAAAGAGTTATATAGTACAATCCTTATATATCCCATAATTCATACAACCAGTACATTACGAAAAAAATAAGAATGGCATGATTCTTGGATAGGCATATTAATCATTCTATGTCATATATGGTATCATTATAACTTGATCATTATCCAAAATCATCATTTGTGGTATATTCATTTAACGATTGTGAAATTTATTCACATATTGTCCCATCTCCTTGAAATTGAATCATTGTACATTGGAAACCATTTTCATACCCTTGCAAGCATGAAATTGGTGTCCTCTTTCTCCACACTTGTAGAAAACTACCATTCCAACCATGAATTTACCATTGTGATTCATTCCAATGGTATCACATGTGGAAAAACACTTCTTTACATTCTTCACTAAATCCCTGTATCTCTCTTCCATCATCTTATTCTTTTTCGTTCTTCAAATCCATAGGACTCAAAGAAGAATTTATATACCTTGTTAACACATGACAATATTTCATCATATGATGATGGTACCTGATTGAAAATATTCCATTGAAAAGATTTATTATGTCCATTAGAGATATGATCCTTCCTAATCTTCACATCACATGTATTGGTGAATATCCCATTACTTCTGCTAGGTTCCATATCTTAAAAATTCCATATTTTATATTATCTCTTATATTTATGAACTCTCTATAACTCTAAACATTTTATAGCACATAACATACATTTTTTCATTGTAAATCCTAAATCCATATACTTGTGTTACTTTGAGGGCATAAATATTTAACAATGGTGGGTAAATAAAATATGAATTATCTGAATCATATCACCCAGGAGTGTCAATCCAAGTGTTCAACAAGGCCCATTGTCGTGGAACATGATACCTTGGGTCAACCCTGAAATTCCTTGTCGTTGTTGTCACTCCTAGGTACATATGTTCTAGAGCCACCTCTACTTGTTTGTATCCATGGAGGGATGTTTTTTCTAGAAATATCTGCATAATATATTATTTACCAAAATACATGGATGTTATTTTTTTTATCCTCAAAGACCATCTTAGGTATCTGTTCCGTAACCTATGTTTTCTAAATCTTGTTCCCAGTGTTTCTACTAAACATCCTTGGTACCAACTATAACACCCCGACCCCAGATGCTCTGAGTCGGTGCATTATTTTAATAAATTGTCTTAATTAAATGGAATAAAATCCCAAAGGACCTATCAGTTTAGTATTATTGAATAAACTAAAGACATACAGTGGACCAATTTTACATTTTGAAATAAAACAAAATATGATACAGAATAGATGCTAATATACTACATCCTTGAAATAACAATAAATGATATCTTCTTCATAACATGGGGAAGGAAAAAAATAAAAGGGTTTCACTGAAACGATCAGTAAGGTTAAAAAATAAAGCAGAATATATCATAACATAATCATTAGGAATGGTGTATAATAGAAAACACAAGCCATTACAAATAATAAACATTAACACGTTATTGTGGGAATATAAGCTAAGTAAATAATTCCATAATAATACATAATCATGGGTATTTTATTTTAAAATAACCACATGAAAAATCAATACTATTTTCACGATGATGGAATGCATAATGCGGGACCACATCACTATAATGTCAAGGCATCAGGCCAAGACCATAAATAATCATTTGGTCAAAGCCTTGTGCCAAGACCGTTGTTTATCTCTTTAGACCTACTGATGCACCAAGGGGCTATAGAGGGACACACCCAACACATAATATGTCCAAGTAATTACTCATATGAATAGGGATACAAATAAACCAGATATACATTCATATTGAAAGTAACATATGAAATGAAAATAACATTCCCCTAACATTAAGCATAAACACTAACCATTCAGAGTAAATTGGTGAACAGTTTTAGGATGACATATCCATAGAAAAAATAATCATAAAACACTATGTTAAATATTGTAGATGATAACATGGAATACTAATACAAATAATATATAATAATCAAAAAGAGTGTAGAAAGTGATGAAAATACTCAAAACATCATTGAGTAAATCTTGAGATAAATAATCTTCTACTTTGAAAATAAATGTTCATTTGGATACATATTTGTATAAAACCAAAAGTAAAGTAAGATATTATTTTCATAATAAAATTTGTTATTTTTTATGGATAATGATTTCCAAAAACATATTTTAGAGATCACATTACTATAGGTATGAATAAAAGAAATTCTCTTGGATCGGGCATGTATTTCAGAAACAATTTCGTATGTTTCTTTTAAAACATGTAACCATCCATAAAATAAAGATCGATTCTATTTTTTAAACATATATAACCCAAAATAATAATTTTTTAGGATTAAATAAAAAAATAGGTTCATTGGCTTAATTAAACCATAATAGTAACCCGAATGAAAATGGATGTTCGGGTGGGAAAAACATTCCCACTTTGTAATCAATCGATTCATAAGCCCCAAAATTAATGACCTTCAAATGATACATTGAATACAATTAAAATAAATATATTCATGATATTTTACATCAATGGTCAGTATACATACATCATACACAACTGTTATTAGTGAATATATAAAATCTCACAAAAATGGAAGTGAGATAAAGAAACCCCTTACCTTAAGTCTGAATGTGGTCCGCTCATGAACATAACGTCCTAGAATATGAAATTAGAAGTATTAATAACTTATTTAAGAAACTATTTGACAATTATTTATTTTATCATTATTATTTTTAGTTCATTTATTCCCTTATTGATAAGTTATTGTATTGAATTTTGTTATTCCAGAGTGTTTGTTTTCATTATTTTCATAACCGGTTCACTAGTTCATAAGTAATGGAGTTCATGTGGAATGGATTTGAATATCCAGAATTGAAATTAAATATTATTTACTAAAATCCATAAGTGTTAATGGTAATTTATATAATTTTTGACAAATAAATGGGATTAATCATTATATGAAATATTTATGACATTAACCTAGATTATTTTAGCGGTATTTTGATTATTAGGAACTCGTTTGGTCATAACATTTAATAATATATATGTATACTAGTTTATGAATATTAATTAGGTTAGAATACATATATTAATTCCTATTTCAACCTTAAAAATGGTAATTACTAGTAATTATGGAGAAATAGAAGAATGAATCATTGTTGTCCACGAAGGTTTTAAATTTGAACCTCATGGACGTTGATTTCATTTATAAAATTAAATATATGGAGAGTGTAAGGATATTGATGAAGGTTATTCAATTAACATAATATAATTAAAGTATTTAAATAATAATTGATCTATAATAGTCATTTGGGCATAGGAGGTTAGGATAGGTTAACAAAAGAATATAAATTGAAAGGAAACTAAATGAAAAAGAAAGGTGATTTACCTCTTGAAATAACATCTCTGAGAACCTCCCTCAGGGAATGGATTTTGGTATTTTGGAATGTCCAAGAGATTCTTCGAAATAGGATGTGACTAAGGATGGGTATTTTAGAAAAACATTTTGGTTCATCAAGGCTTAGTGGTGTGAAGAGAAGATAGAGTGAGGGGGTAGGGTTTATAGTGGAGAGGAGAGTTTTCATAATTTTTTAATCATTAGTTTATTAATTTCCCCCAATAATAGAAATAGTGATTATTACATCACCTAGAATAATAACAAATTAATGTGAGTTTGAAAAATGTGGGCTTAAATCACTTATGATGTAATAAATAGTGTGTTTAACTCATAATTTGTATATATGGTATTTTACTGTATTTCACAATTCATCAAAAATTCCATTATTTAGGAAAAATTCCAAAAAATGACAATAACCATTTATCGACATGTAAAATCCAAAAATGAAGTCTTTTTATCAAAAGTAATTTCCTAATTATGATTAATTATATATTTAATTTAAATCATAATTTATTATACATAAAATAGTTTTATAAAATTTATTTACTTATTACATAAAATAGGTATATCGTACTTCCACTTGAATATTTTTTATATACAATCATAAGTAATGTAACTATTCATTAGGTTATATAACTGTACATAATGGTATGTTATGTTTCATTAGGGTAGGATACTATTAACCAAAAATTATGTTTTTCTTTTTGGACATCAAATAACTTACTGATCGCAACAATGATTGTCATATATTCAAAATTCACATCACAAAACTAAAAAATGTATGTTTACTTGGCTATGTTATAACAATGTGGTGTTTTTAGAGACTCAGTGATCCATGCATTATATGAAAAATAAATTTAGAAATTCTTGGGGTGTTTCCTTAGTTGACTATCTTAGAAAAAACGGTCAACCAGAAATCATTGACCTGGTATTGGATGGTGTATAACAGCCCATCCACAAATTTTCTTACGGTCATGAGATAGTTATTCAATATAGTAAGTGTGAAGAACTAATTCACTATAAAATGGTAATAATATTTTATTTCATACATGAATCCCTACTATAGTTTCATGAACTCCTTATCCCTACCAATCCTCAATGTTTGTGGAATGAAGTATTCCCAAAATATTTTATAGAAATCCACCCATATCATATCATAATGTTAGTCTTCTTGTGTAATGAAATCCCACAATTTCATAGTAGAACAACATAACATATAAGTGTTGATCATTAACCTCCACAATAGAGGCATCTCTAGATGATCAAAAATATAAAGTATATATTCCATCCATGAGTGCACAACATGTTATCATCCATCCCCCAAAAATATCTGAGGATGTTGTTACTAAAACTCCTATGTAAACTCTTCCATAGTAAGGGAAGGTCTAGATAATAATTTCATATATTGTATCATCCAAATATATCCTTCTCAGAATTTTGTGTCAGTCACCATAAAAATAACAACACGTGGTTCCATAGGTGGAACTACATTAGGTATTATAGGCATTATAGGGCCCATGACATGAGGTTCATGGTCGTTACCAACTTTCTACCATACAAATCGAGGCTGTTATAGTTGAATGATTTAAAAATTCCAAATGCATGCCTCAAAATATAATTTAGTAGTTAGAATAGATCACATATTAATAAATAATAAGGGTATATAGCCTTCCAATAGAAAGGGTAACACCTCACTACTAACTGAAAAATATTGATCCAGTTGAGTATAAAAGACCATAATATACCATAATAAAATAATATAATCACTTAACTACCCAAAACTAAGGTCATCTTTGGGTGTTGGTCAGATATCACAAAATCGGGGTTCCATCATATGGAGTGTCAATTGCATGGTATAGAGAAAATACTCTTTACTATACAATTGGAATCCCATATAGTGGTAATCATTTCAATTTTAATGATATAATTCCATCTATATTCATATTCATTTATTTATATAAATACATATATCACTACCTATAACTAGTAGGTCTCTAACCCACAATATGTTATACTTGTATAATTAAGGTTTCATTACAAATATATGCAAGAAAACATCATTTATATTGATATATGCACTTTAATTTGTACAATATTATTATTCATACATGAAATGTTTGTACATTTTAATATATAATAATCTACAAACTAACTATATGAAACATACATTAGATGTAGAAAGTAGATTTGGAAACAGAAAATTCGTGGCATATTAGTCCTAAAGTGAATATAATAATGAATTATATGATAATTCATTATTGCACTTGGCTAAAAAAGGACAATAACAATAATAATTTTAACATTAATAACATCCCAAAACATGTTCATCACCAAATTGTGAGATCACAATAACTATAATAGACATAATCAATATATTCAATATCCCATCCCATGTAATATGGGTTACCCCTATATGTCAGATAGCTACACATCAAAACAAGCTCATTACCAAATTCCAATATATCCTAGTCTCTTACCTAATTACAAAAAAATTATGAAAAAAAAAATGAATCATTCTATAAAAATACTACATAACATTTCAACATGGGATCCACTGAATTGGTGGAATGCACCAATGTGTCACATGGCCTCAGGTTCGCATCCTTGTATGCTATATGCTATCGACTAGTAGTGAGAGTTGATAGTGGTACATTGAGGGGAATATACCTTCATATTAAAGTCTTGCAATGGATAATAATAATTAAAAAAATAGTGGAAGCATGGAATAATATATGGAACATGAAAAATAGATACAATAAATAAGATGTCGTAGAATAAACACCTGAACAACTAATGTGATAATCAAATCACTTATGCTGAGTCATATACATGATGATTTCATGGCATGCTAATATAGGTAAAGGGAAATAGGGGATACTAGGGAGAGGAATATACAACATGCAATAAAAAATAAAAAAGGAAAAAATACCGCTCCACTAGAATCACAATAATATGCTCAGTCCTAAGCTCCCATACATCACGATATTAGTAAATAAGATAATATATTTATAGCATGGTACTTATTGTTATCCTTACCTAGAGGCATGATGTCAACTCAGGTACTGTTGGAGACCGAAGTAAGGTATGATATTAACTCAGCAGGACACCACTAATAGTGTCTAGAAATAACCCATTAAGTGTTCATATAATAACATTGTTAAAGTATAATGAATAATAAACAATTCAAAAAAATAAATACTGGCTCACACTATTTCTTAACGAAAACTCAGATGGCATTATCTACTTCAGCATAGGCCAGTGTAAGAGTTTGATCAGTAACCATATATGTAGTTATTTACTTTATAAACATATATGAACTATGCACCTGAAGACATAAGTAAGAATATACATGGATACTAATTGTTTGTGAGAACCTTGGGCATAATTCAGGTATACATAAATTGTCTAATAATCTATAAGATCAAGAAACGGTATGTTCCCTTAATCTAAGAATGAATTAAATGCATTTTTTTAGTCATTCATGATTGTGGGATGATTTATCATTCCAACACTTGATACAGAGGAATGTGTAACATTATTCCTATCTCCCACAAATAAGTATAATGATGTGAGACATCATGATTAATACCTGATGTAAGGGGGTGTGAATATTTCGTCTCATCATGTCTCTTAATAATCATTTCATGACAAATAACCTTGGTCTAATAATAATAATAACTAGTGATTAACTAATAAGATTTATAATCATTAATCTGAATATAACTAAATATGTGATAAGTTATATAACTCATGTTTAGAATGATAAAACATGTCTCATAGATATACAACCAATTTCCATTCACTTAGATCAATAATTCAATTTAATTAATAATGTAATATCTCAATCAAGACATGAAAACCAACTAATAAGGTAGTTGGTTACTTAAATATGTAAATGAAGGAGGAAAAGTCCATTTTTAATGTTAGTAAGAATGCATAGAAGATGTTTTTTCCATTAAGTAATTATTTAATATAGGTAAATTAAATTAGAATTACCCAATGGTTAAAAAACATGTCTTCAAAACTCTTTAATCACATAGAAATCTTCCATTATAGTATAATATCACGCCTGAATTTATTTGAAAAGGAGGAGCACATTTAGGGGAAACATGTGTCAATGACTAATGTGTGACACTATGAAAAAGACAAAAAGACATAAAAACATTTAAGGTGGGAAACTAGACCACATCCCTTATGTTCATAGATTAATCATCATCAAATATTGACATTAGGTTTGAAGTACAATGAAATAAAATGGAAAAATGGTGAAACACTCTAAAAATATAATGAATAAAATTTCCACAATATATCACAAGATACTGGAAGAGAAACTAAGAATGAAATAAATAAGATTCAAGTGATTACTCATAACTTTTCAATTATTCTGAAGTAAATTGGTTTGGAGTTCGTAGGAGGTAGAAATCTAAATACCTAATTTAGGAGCAGGAAGAGTCTTCAAGAGATGACAAAGGGTTCCTGTCATGGGGAAAGGAAGACAAAAAATCGAGGTTCATTGATTTAATATCATTATGTGAAATATAGTCATTTTTTCCTTAAAAATAGGGGATGAATGGTTTTTCCACGACGTTGGCCAAAATATGTGGCAATCATGTGTCATGATCCACCAAAGGAGGGACACCACATGATCTGGGAACATTGTTTTCTTAACTACGCACAATCTGTGTGAATAACTATTATCGCAAAATTATGAAATGTCTCATGGGTGTGCACCTAGGATCACATAGTTACAACAAACTAGGTGGCCTCATGTTTCACATAAGTGACCCCCATAGTTAAGATGCATAGTTAGTACTCATTGTGTGCTAATTGTGTGGTCCATTCTCTCTCTCCTCTTTCTGAAACACTAGGACTTGAACAGGCCTTAGATGCTTCTAAAACCTTCTTTATTCCATATGTTGGATTTCGTGTTCTAGAACCAACTACTTTGTACTTTATTCATTAATAAAATCCTTACCACATCTTGTTTATTCTTCTATGTGACAATGCATGTGATAATGTCCTAAGGATAGCTGTTTCATTAAAGGGTCAGAGTGGATCCCTGCTATGATGAGAACCCAGAAGTACCATAACACTGTTCATGAATATATGTTCTATGGTTGGATGATTTTATTTGAGGGACAAAAATAATACAGGTCATTAGGGGTGAGGACTCATAAAAATTTGAGACACCTTCTCAAGATGTGCGCCTATAGTAATATCCAGGAGGATATTATGAGAATGAGACCAGCCGGTAGGAAATCCACATTTCATAGTGTCATTGGATGTTTCTATCTGCGGACGTGTGTATTGGTCATTAGACTTTAATATTATTATTAATGGGTATTAAAACTCACGCACTTAGATTTATTGAAGAAAACTGTGACGACACAATGTTCGCAGCGAGGTAGGATATGTTGGGTGCATCACGAGTAAAACTGCATTAATAGATAATGCGAGAAAGGATTTGTCCCTTTTGTTCCATAACAAAAGTAGATATCTCAGGCCCTTTGATGGAATTCATATAGACTAATTAAATCCATGTCCATGTTAAGGTATGGGCGAGGTCAATTCCAGAAATTAAAAGAAAGAATAATCGACCACATAGGATGATGGAACTAGCATGCAACCCACTTGATTCGAGATATCGAGACAAAGAGATTATAATACACAGTAAACGTTCGTAGGAGGTGACATGTCATTGCATCGTTAACTTCGATCTCTATGGGTGCCTTGGCATGTTGCGAGACGCTAACCTTGGACATTACGAAGGCTCCACCTAATTCCACTGAGATAGAGGCCTAGAGGGTAACACACTAAGTGTGTCTATTTATCTCAGTTAAATATTAATTTAACAAGTTAAATAAAGATTATTCCTGATTATGGTTTAATAATTATTTAAGGATGCCTGATCGCATTTATTTTGACAGTAGTTATTCGAGAGAATATATTGTGGGTGAAATAATACACTTATCAGTGAGTAATGCAGTAACATTTATTTAAGAAATAAATAGCCATTAATCAAGGACTAATAAATATGGTGGAGGAAATAAAAGAAAGTGAAAAATAAAAGTACAGGCTGTGTATATTTAATATACATGTAGTGTAGTTTTAATGAAAAACAAGTAAAATCCTTGTATTAATTTTTACACGGCGTGTAGTTTGTCTAGTCGGGATTTTGAGGAAATAATATCATTATTGTGATATTAATTATAATCAATTTGGGTGCCTGTCAAAGAAATAATAATTCGACATGGGGGTTTTAAATAAGAGTTAAGAAAATAAATAAAATGTGTAAGGCATTCATTTATTATCATTACTCTATTAACCTCAAACCCGATTATAAATATCCTAACAACCCCAAAACATTTACAGAGCCATTGTTGTGCACAACGGATTTGGACATACTCTAAAGCCAAGAGAGAATTCTGTTTCCACTAAGAACGCCCTAAATTTATGAGATCGAGATCCTCCACCAGATCATGGAGGTCGAAGGCGGACATCGCAAGCGAAGGTTCTTCTGCGCTAGCACCCGGAGATCCCTTCGGCGATATCCAGAGATACGTGGAGCACATGTGGATCACCGATAGAGGAATCCTATACATGGATTCTATGATGCAACGATGGATCACATGATCATGACTGGAATCATCGACGAAGAAACAATTACACCGATGTAATTCTTGTTAATTAATTAAATTAATTATAACCAACATATGATGATCCTTTCTAAATGGTTCCGGGACTCTTCTTTTCTTTTTCGTTCTTCATTCAATTCCGATGATCCGACATTTTATATCGTGACAGATCTCAGATTGAACGTTGTTTAACGCTAAAATTAAAGTTGGAAAAACCCACCAATGATCTTCCGCTACACCTGGAACCTACAAGTGGTATCAGAGGGGTCATATTCTTGATTATAATTATTTATTTTTTCGTTGGTGATTTATGAATTTTATAATTTATTTATTTCAATTCATGTTTAATCTTTCTGGAAATCTGAATCTCAAGATATGTTCCTCCTCCCTCGTTTCTTGTTCACCTCATAAAAATGAATTTTTCTTTTAATTTTGATTAAAATAAAATAGACGAACTCATCTGGAGGAGCAAAATGTTTCTGGCCGTACAACACCAGAATACACTGCGTGTATTCCGAAGTACATGTCCTGTATTCTAGGTTCAATGCATTGAATGATCCACCAAATGAGGTCATGTATTGGATGCTTTCTAAGTATTTAAGACACCGTGTTTTGACCAAAAACATGTGGCACATGGTTTCCGTAATACACACTGTGTAGTCCAATGAATATGGCGTGTAGTCCCTTAGGGTTAGGGTTGGGCCGTGAACCCCATACACGGCTTTCCCGGCTGGAAATCATGTAACGTAGAAACTACACGGCTTGTGTCCCACAGAACACGTCATGTACTCTGAAACATTCCGAAGTACATTAACACGCCCTGTCCCCGGGCGTGTACTTATGTTGGACGATGAAGAAAAGTACACG
Source organism: Viscum album (assembly GCA_963277665.1). Taxonomy (NCBI): domain Eukaryota; kingdom Viridiplantae; phylum Streptophyta; class Magnoliopsida; order Santalales; family Viscaceae; genus Viscum; species Viscum album. The sequence continues at coordinate 51,235,253 of OY728140.1, read as the reverse complement.
TCGTGTAGTCAGAACTACACGCTGTGTACTCACCCAAATTACGCAGATTTTTTAAAATTTATTATTATATTATACAAACCCTTGATAAGTGTACCATGGTGCTGGCATAAAGATGAGGCACAACACGTGATAGGTGTTTTATATATATGTGTTTAATTTTACATTTGCATAATGAACGAGAATTCACCAGATTTCCTCCAATGTACATGTTATGTACAAGCATAATTTTAAATGAATTTATATATTTAAAATTATGATGGATTAGAATCTCATGGAATTTCAAAAAAAAAATTGTTTAAGATAAAAGGATTGATTAATTAAAGATAATTAATTAATTCGAGCGTGATTCATCATAAACAAGAACGATTAAATAATTGAATTCTAGTTTTATTTATGCGTAAATATCATTGCATGTATGGAAGATCATGAGCTTGACCGAGACCCTTGTATATGAATTCTTTCTTTTAATTTATATTTTTAAATTAAATTTGTTGGCATGTGAGCCATATCCTCATTAATATGTAGGGCCTACGCGCCCAAATATTCTATTATGTAAAAACCCCTTTTTACCCATCACCTGTATGTGAGATAAATTCATATTTAATGGATGGATCTCCCATGCTAGTGGAGGCGGCTCAATTCAGGAGCCAAGGTGAAACCAATCCAATGAGATACAAAGATGGACCGGTGGAATGGTGTAAACACCAACCCGAAATAATCAAGGTGTTTCTCCCCTAGGTCTTGGGTTAGTTTATAAACCTATAGATAAAATAACCAATAGAAAAAGCTCATAATCATACCATTTATTTTTTTTAGTTGCAAGGTTTATTTATTGGAGGTGTGTTGTCACGATCACACAATTAATGAATTAAATGACCATGAAAGATGGAACTAAAATAAAAATGGATTATACATAAATATTATCTTAGACATGGTTAATCACTTAAGTATATCCCACATAATATTTACAAGAATTTAATCAAAGATAATAAAATGGAAATTTACGTATAAGGATAAAATCCCTCAAAAGAAATATTAGGTCGGTATAGCCTTCCATAATCTTGGTTAGAATCGAACCATAGGTCAAAGTGCATGAACAACCCTAGTTGGGGTGCTTTCAATTATCAGGGAATTATAATTCAAGGATTTGGGATGAGTTGACTTTGTTCACATTAAGGGTTGACTTCCACAATAGTAATTGATGTGACCAAGAGGCAATGGTAGAGGAAATCCAAAATAAAAGGATTTCAGGATTGGGGTGTCCACTCAGCAGATCAAGGAGATACTAGATAATGGAGTTGGCATTTAGAATTCCTACATAAAACCCTTAAAGTTTCTTGAACAACCCTAGTTGGGTAATGCGATGGGAAATATGGATCCTTGCCACTAGAATATTCAGGCAATAGAATATTCAGAAATCAATGGTGAGGGATATTGGATTTCGAATAAATAGTGGGAGACTAATAAGTAGTAATTTATTTATTCGTATCAGTTTGGTAATAAAGTACTAAACCTTTGCTCATCTTAATTTATAGAAACAGCAAGAAAATGACTTCAAACATATCACTGCGAACCATATTCGAGAAAAGAAACCTTCTCACCGGCCCCAATTTCCAAGAGTGGTAGAGGTGTCTACACGTTATCCATTCCCACGAGAGGAAATTGTATGTGATGGAAGAGCCTGTTCTAGTTGTGCCTAGATTGGAACTTCTACCTTTCACTCACCAGGTAGATAAGGACATGGGGCATGACAAACCTGTAGTCCTTATGGTGAATAAGAAAAGGAAGGACAGGGAAAAGGGTCCAAACACTTATAAATAGTCGGAACCCCCGAGAACCGCCCCTCTAAGAAGGGGAAGATCCAGAGGCAGGGCAAGGAATGGGAGGCAATGTGTTTTTCATGTGGAAAGGAAGGCCACTGGAAGAGGAACTGCATCCAGAAGCGTCGGGACGCTAATGGTGCATTCGTTATCGAGTGTAATCTTTCTATTTCTACACATTGGGTATTTGATACAGCTTGTGGGTCTCACGTCTGTATTCAAATGCAAGAACAAAGTAGATTTAGAAAGATTTCCAGAGGAGAGGTGGATCCTCAAGCTACCAATGGTGCAAGGCTAGCTGTGTCGTCTATTGGCGACTACAACCTCTCATTGACTGCTGGGATGATCTTGTTTTTACATAACTATTATTATGTGCCTAGTGTTACCAAAAACATAATTTCTGTATCTTGTTTGGATATCGATGGATTTATTTTCAAGATTGGAAATACGGGTTGTCTCTTTTATAAGAACAATGTATGTTATGGTATGGATCATTTAAATAATTGTTTGAATGTATTAAATTACAAAAACCAAGTGTTGGTAATCGATAACGAAACAAACTCACATGACTCGTACATCACCCAGTTGTGGCATCACCGTCTTGGTCATGTAAATGAGAAGTTCTTGACAAAGCTCTGCCAAGATGTCTATTTAGACTCTACTGAGCTAAAACCACTTGATAGATGTCACACTTTTTTACAGGGTAAAATGACCAAGCCACCTTTCGGTGGATAAGGTGAAAGGGCCATAGAGCTTCTAGGATTGGTACACATAGATGTATGTGGACCATTTCCAGTTGATGCTAGAGGTGAATATTCTTACTTTATTACTTCTACTGATGATTTGAGTAGATACAGATTTGTCTACTTAATTAGCTATATGTCAGAATCCTTAGAGAAATTTAAGGAATTCACGAATGAAGTAGTGAATCAGCTTGGTAAGAAGATAAAGAATCTTTGACCGGATCAAGGTGGGGAATATATGAACCAAGAGTTCATTGATCTTATATGGGAGTCTGGGATTCTATCTCAGCTCACTCCTCCTTATACAACACAGTGGAACGGTGTTAGTGAAATGAGGAACCACACATTGTTGGACATGGTGAGTTCGATAATGAGTCATGTGGATCTTCCATTATCCTTTTGCGGATATGAATTACAAACTGTATCATACAAATTTAACTGAGTACCAACTAAGGCGGAAAATGGAATTCCCTCTGAGTTATAAAATAGAAAGAAACTGATTTTGTCGCATACACATGTTTGGGGATGTGGGGTGTTTGTTAAGGCCTTCTCAGGCAACAAACTAGAACCGCAGGGCATGAAGTGTATTTTTATAGGATATCCTAATGAAACTAAAGGATATTACCAATATAACCTTCAGGACAAGAAAGTGACTATTTCCAGACAAGAATTCTTTCTTGAGAGGGAGAAAATCCTCAAAAAGGATAGTGGGAGAAAGATTGACTTCGACGATGTTGATGCTCAAGATACATAGGAGTTGGTACAAGAACAAGTTCCACATGTCCCCATGGAAGAGGTTCTAGAAACACAAGTACCTCATAATAACTCAAGAGAGGTAAGGGAACCAGAGAGATTTGGTTTCCTAGTCACCAAGGATAGTGAATCATTATTAGTTGACAATGATGAACCTCTATCCTACAAGGATGTAGTAGAAAGCTCAGAAGCTGCAAGATGTCTATAAGCTATGAATTCTGAGATGGATTCCATGTATCAGAACCAAGTCAGGGTTATGGTCGATGAGCCAGTTGATGTAAATCTTGTTGGATGAAAATGAGTTTTCAAGAGAAAACTGGACATGGAAGGTCAAATTATCACCTATAAAGTATGGCTTGTGGCTAAAGGATTCAGACAGCGTCATGGAATTGACAATGATGAAACATTATCGCTAGTTCCCATGTTTAAATCCACAAGAATCATACTTTCCATAACAGCTTACCATGACTACGAGATTTGGTAGTCATATTTCAAAACAACATTCCTTAATGGGAACCTTCAGGAAGATTTCTATATGACACAACTAGAAGGGTTTGTGACACAAGGTGAAGCCAAACGGGTTTGCAAGTAGCAGAAATCCATTTATGGATTGATGCAAGCATCCACATCATGGAACATTCGATTTGATGAAGCCATAAAGGAATTTGGTTTCATTAAGAACAAATGTGAGCCATGTGTTTATAAGAGGATTAATAGGAATGAGGTCGTTATCCTAGTAGTATATGTTGATGAAATATTGGTTATTGGAAATGACATACCAGCCTTACAGTCAGTTAAGGACTGGTTGAACAAGTGCTTCTCCATGAAAGATTTAGGTGAAGCAGCCTACATTCTAGGGATCAAGATCATTCATGATAGATCCAAGAGGCTTCTTCTACTAAGTCAGGGTATATACATTGACTAGATACTAAAGAGATTTAGTATGGAAGAATCCAAGAGAGGATTGGTTTCAGTGTCACATGGCGTACATCTTTCTATGAAAATTTGTCCTCGTACACAACAAGAGACTGATAGAATGAGTAAGATCCCATATACTTCGGCTATAGGATCCATCATGTAAGACATGTTATGTACCAGGCTTGATGTTGCATATGCATTGAGCATGGTAGGTAGATATCAAGCAGATATAGGAGAACAAAATTGGACTATTGTTAAGACAATCCTTAAGTATCTGAGAAGAACTAAGGATATGTTCCTGGTGTATGGAGGAGATGAAGAGCTTGTAATCAGAGGGTATGCTGATGCTGGATTTCAGATAGATCAGAACGATTTGAAATCACAATCTGGATATGTTTTCTGTCTCAATGGAGGAGCTGTGATCTTGAAGAGTTCAAAGCAGCTAGTTGTTGCCGATTCTATATTGGAGTCGAAATATATAATGGCTCTTGATGCAGCCAAGGAAGCCGTCTAGATTTAGAATATTGTCCAGGAGCTTGATGTGGTGCCTAGTAGTAAAGATCCCATTACATTGTATTGTGATAACACTGCAGTTGTGGCTCTTGCAAAAGAACCATGGTCACATCAACGGACAAAGCACATACTCCGGAAGTATAACCTCTTGAGAGATTTTTATCAGAGGGGTGAAGTTGTAGTGAGCAGAGTGTGCACAGAAGAGAACGTGGCAGACCCCATGAATAAAGCCATATCTCAGTAGAAGCATGAATATCATGTGAGAGGTAGCGGGATAAAGGTTGTTAGCAGTTGGCTCTAGTCCAAGTGGAAGTCTGTTAGAGTTGGTGGCCTAGAACCAAATACATTGTACTTTATTCATTAATAAAAGCCTTATCACATCTTGTTTGTTCTTCTTCGTGACAATGCATGTGATAATGTCCTATGGAAAACTGTTGTATTAAAGGGTCATAGTGGATCCTTTCTATGATGAGAACCCGGATGTTCCATAACAATATTCATGAATATATGTTTATGGATGGATGATGTTATTTTAGGGACACAAATAATACGGGTCATTAGGGGTAAGGACTCATAAAACATTGATGAACCTTCTCATGGTGTGCGCCCTTGGTAATATCCAAGAGGATATTATTAGAATGAGACCCGCCTGTAGAAAATCCACATTTCATAGTGTCATTGGATGTTTCTATCTACGGATGTGTGTATTAGTCATTAAACTTTAAGATTATTATTAATGGGTATTACAACTCGCACACTTAGATGTAATGAAGAAAATTGTGATGACACACTGTTCGCAGTGAGGTAGTATACATTGGGTGCTTCACGAGTAATGCCTCATTAATATATAATGCGAGAAAGGATTTGTCCCTTTTGTTCCATAAAAGAAGTAGATATATCAGGACCTTTGATGGAATTGATATAGCCTAAATAAATCCATGTCCACAGTAAGGTATGGGAGAGTTTAATTCTAGAAATTCAATGAAAGAATAATCGATCACATGGGTTGATAACACTAGCATTTAACCCACTTGATTCGAGATATCGAGACAAAGAGATTATATTACATAGTACACGTTTGTAGGAGGTGACACGTCATTGCGGTGTTAACTTCTTTCTCTATGGGTACCTTGGCGTGTTGCTAGATGCTAACCTTGGACTTTAGGCAGGCTCTGCCAAATGCAACTGAGAAAGAGGCCTAGAGGGTCACACACTAAGTGTGTCCATGTATCCCAGTTAAATATTAACTTAACATGTTAAATAAATATTATTCTGGACATAGGATTAATAATTATTTAAGGATTCTTGATCGCATTTATTTTGACACTAGTTATTCGAGAGAATATATTATGGGAGAAATAATACATTTATTTGCGAGTAATGTAGTTACATTTATTTAATAAATAGAAAGACATTACTCAAGGACTAATAAATATGGTGGATGAACTAAATTAAAGTGGAAAATAATAGTACACGCCGTGTATATTTAATATACACACCGTGTTGTTTTAAGGAAAAAAAGTACACATCGTGTATTTATTATTACACGGCGTGTAGTTTTTCTAGTCAGGATTTTGAGGAAATAATATCATTATTGTGATATTAATTACAATCAATGTGGGCACATGTCAAGGAATTAACAGTTCGACATGGGGGTTTTAAATAATAGTTAATAAAATAAATAAAACACATAATGCATTTAATTATTGTAATAACTCTATTAACCTCAAACCCAATTATAAATATCCTTAGAACCCCAACACTTTTACAGAGTTGTTGTTGTGCGCAACGGATTTTGAAATACTCTCAAGCCAAGAGAGAATTTCCTTTCCACCAAGAACTCTCTCAAGTTACAAGAGTGAGATCCTCCACCGGATCAAGGCGTTGGAAGGCGGACATCACAAGAAAAGGTTCTTCCACGTTAGCACCCGGAGATCCCTTCGGTGACATCTAGAGATAGGTGGAGCACATGTGTATCGCCACTAGAGGAATCCTATACATGGATTATACGACGCAAAGATGGATCACAGGATCGTGACCGGAAACATCGATGAAGAAATAATTCCACCGAGGTAATTCTTGTGAATTAATTAAGTTAATTATAACCAACATATGATGATCCTATCTCAATGGTTCTGGGACTCTTCTTTTCTTTTTCGTTCTTCATTCCACTTTGATGATCCGGAATTTTATATCGTGACATATCTTCGATTAATCATTGTTTAACGCTAAAATTAAAGTTGGAAAAACCCACCAATGTGCTTCCGCTGCATCCGGAACCTACACCATAAGTCATTGTTAGCCTGATAATAAAGGATTCAAATTTAAAAAAAATGAGCCAGGTCTTTGGAATCTGTAGTGTCATCTCACATTAATTTTATCTTGTGATCAAAATAGATTCATCTACATTATGATCTTTATGACCCTTCAAATATTCATTATTTCATATTGTATATCAATGTTGTATTATTCAATATTTTTTTTTGTTGTATGTATTTTTTAATAATATTCCCAACCAAAAGAAAGTCATGTATTATTTATACCTCCAGACAAAAAATATATGTTTTATAAGTTTTGACTCTCAATCAAATTTCAGTTGTAGTGGTTGATGATGATCTCAATAGTGCTCCTAAATGAAAAAATTATAGGCATTGAAAAATATTATCACTCCATTAAAAAGTGATTTTTGTTCTTTTTGAGTTTAGTTATTCTAATCATTTAGAGAATAGTAAAGTGTAGATATAGGATATTAGTCATCCAAACTACTCTAAAATTCATCAATTCATCAATTTTATTTATGTTTCATTTTATCTTTGAATATTTAATTATGTGACACTGATTTTACATGTGATTGTATTACTCTAATCGATAATTAATGTTAAGGATTTGTATAAAATTTCAAATGGTCTATCCCCCCTCTATACTAGTGTTAAGATATTAACAAGGCCAACAAAAATATTTATTTAATATTTTTTATTTATTTTAAAATATAATAATTAGTTAACAAATAATTATATTTAATGATAATTAATAATTAATTATAACTAATAATCAAATACTTATTTTTTTTCAAAATGTAATTAATTGATAATAAAAATATATAATAATAATGTACAATACATTAATAATTTATAAATATTACTCCTTATATGACTATTTTTTCTTTTTTTCACCTTATTATTGATTGGGGGTTTATACCGAGAAGAATGTTTCCAAATTGTTTACTTATTGACAAAATTTCTAAATTTTGAAAAATGGGTACTTAGGATCCTCATTCCAACATTTTTGAAATAGGTTCCTATTACCTTGATACTTTAAGAAACATGTTTTTGGACTTATTACCAAAAATATATCCCCTTTCACCTAAATTAAGTAAATTTCCATTCTCTATAGTATTGATACTTTAATATAACTGATCTTTATAGTCTTAAAAGTCAATATGAAACATATTAAATGATTTTAGATTCATTTTATCTATATTCCCAACAAATGAAAGAATAATTGGAATGAATTTTGATCTATTAAAATTAAATTTATTAATGATAAATTGGTAAATACTCTTAATAAAATGGAAAATATGGTATACATAATGAATTGTGCTTTCTGAAATTATATAACATGAATTGCTGACATTTCAAAGGAACATATTAAGGGTTATCAATGATACAATTGATGATAATACCATAGTATGAAATTTTATGTATTTGTATATAAAATAAAGTCATGGATCATATAATTTATTCATGATAGTACTCTATAATAAGATATTAAGAGACAAAAGGTTCAATTATATCCAATATCAAAATCACATTCCAAGGTCCTACAAAAGTTTTAAGATGTTTTTTAACATAATAATTCAATAGAGTATACAATTATATTTTTCTTAAAAGCCATACCATTTTCATAAGAACACATGCATAGGTAATATACAATATTGAATAATCAATATCAAACAAAATTAAAGAGAAACTATTTTTAAAGGAAAATATATTATAAGAGGAATTCAAATAGTGAAAAGGGATAAAATCATTAAAATAATTCATCGTTTAGATTTATTACAAACACGTTAGGTATTACCCCTACCACTAATCCATATTTTATTTCAAAGTGTAAATTTGTAAAATGAAAATAGAAAATATTAACAAAATTTGGATAAATTAAATGGAGTTATTTAAATTTCAGACATGTCTTTTAAAACAATCAGAATTTGATATAGAACTATGTGATAGAGGTATTATAAGAAATTTAATAGAGTAACAAGAATATTGTGTGATGAGACTAAGGTTAATGGGTGAGAATTTATTGATTCAGGTGTTTTATTATTTTAATTTTATCTTTTAATGAAAATTATAATAAAATTTTTGTTCATTTCGAAGACTCAAAATAGTGAGTATTATTGTGACTAATAGTTTGAAATTAAATTTATTTACCCAAGGTCTTTTTTATATACTACACAGTGTCATTACCCATATAATTATATTATTATAAAATATTTCGTATTCTATAATTTTTATTATTCATATATATTTTTTACAATATTATATAATTATCAACGTTATACCCCTACATAATTTTGATTTTTCAAATTAAAATTTGAAATATATTTTAAAAAGTTAATATTTAAGTATGAAAATTATTTTTATTATATAAAGATAAAAAATTTATTTTACATTTTATGATGTGAGTAAATGAAATAATTATTTTTTTGGAAATGGATTTAATGTTTGAAGGCCCATATATGCTTTTTGTAATTGTTTTTCCTAGTGATTTGTACTTGTTACCAATCAATGTTAATGTGGTTTATTTTATATATTATAAAAATTGAATTGGATAGGGTAAAATTCATTGATTAGTTTTTACTTATATTCTTATTTATATATAACAAAAATAGTAATTGTAAATTTTTTTTGGGATTTTTAGTGGTCATGTGAGTATAACATCTTGTGGTCTATAATGGCTAAATAACTATCATTTAATGATTATCCGAATGATTTCCTCATCCACAAACAAAGTCAATTAATTGAATACATTAATCATATACCTACTTATAAAATATAATTATTCTAATATTAAAAGCACATTTTTATTCTCATGTTTAGTTTCATTCAATAAAATTTATATTCTGATATGAATATTATTTTTCTGAGTGAATGTGTTTTATATAGACATGTTGTTTGTTTTGGAATGCAAGTCAATAGAACCACGACTCCCCATATAGGTATTAATTTATATTAGTTTAATTTTATTATATCTTCTAGTTATTATGAATTTTTATCACTAATATTGTACTATATTATTATGAATAAATAAACGTTCTAGGATATTATTAAGGATAATGTTATAGATATCATGATTTATTTATTTCATAAATGATATTTGTGAAATGTTTTTTTAGTCCATAAATAAAACCCAATAATATATCCTAAAAATATAAACTATACTTCATGTTCACAAAAATGTGGATATGTTCCCTAATATCTTTATTAAACACTCATATTATTTACTCTAATTTTTTATTACTCCAAAACACATTCACTAGTCAAGTCATTAAGTTTCATAACATAGAATATATTTAATAAAGGATCTAGATCAACTAATATTCAGATTAAAATTAATGATTTAGTTGAATTATATTTTTCCTTTTGTAAATTTATATTTAACTACCTATGTATTTCTACATCTCAATCATAAAATATTTACAACGGTATGATTTATATTAATATTAACATTTCTAAAAGTAGTCACCTAGAGTTTATGATTTTTTAATACTTAATACATGATTTATTATTATCACACATATAATCCAAAGTATAATAAACTTACAACATTTTATATATAAATTGAAACCAAAATTTTGTTATAATGTGTAGAGTACATACAAATTGAAATGATCTAAATGAAAAAATTATATTCTTCTATCATATATATATATTAGTGTTTGTTAAATATAATAATATGTATCTCCTGATAAAATAAAAAATAACCATTAGGGGAAATCCCAACATATTGGTAAGTATTGTCATATCAAACAAACATTAACTTTTGAAATGTGTAATTATAACATAAATCTTATAAAAAGTAAACAATGCATCAACATAATGATTCATAAATTCATATCAAAATAATTTGATGATAAAGGGGAATATGTTGACAATTATAAACATAAAATAAATATATTATTCTAAATAAACTCATACAACTCATATTTTCTAATATATTATTCGTTATTTAAATTTTTTAATCCTGTCAGTTTATCATTTTAATAATAAATTTCTTATTTTTAGGTTTTGGTAGTAATTCTAGCTTAATTATTAAAAGTGAAAATTTGTATTCTAATTGTTATTATTTATTATTGTATTTCAATATTATATTATTCTAATAAAAAAATTTACATTCATTTTTTTAAAGATTACATAACTAATGGTATGTATTTAATCAAACTGGACAAAATACTAAATTCATTAATATGAAGCCCAAATGATCCTCACAATTGAGTCCTTCAAATATGTGTGTAGGTATTTGATGGACTATAAAGATGTTAACATATCACATAATATACCAATATAAAGGATATTATATTTAAAAATATATAGTAGAGTCTTGGGAAAATAAAATTACCAAGGCTACACGCTATTCAATTTTTTTCATGGACATAAATTCATCGTCAATTGGTACATTGGATTTGAATAGTATTTCAAACCATGAATGATTTATCATGTAATTATTTCATAATTCTTTCTAAACATGTCTAAAGAATATGAATATTTAGTGTAACGTGCAAAAATAATATAGGAATAATTTATTAAAAGTACACATTCTATTATTTTAAGATTTAATGATTCCAAAACATGTCATCTTTCATAAGATATATTTTTACGTGGAAGTGTGTTCCCCTAAAACTATAAATATTTTTCATCCATAACCATTCAAAAAGTTTATAATTTCTAGTAGAAAATGATTATTTTAATATTTTAATAGTCCTACATATTTATAAAATATATTTGTTTCTCATCCTTTTTTCTTTAGAGGGTTTCACAAATACACAAGAGGGGGGGGGGGGGGGTGAATTGAGTGCGTAGAATATTTAACCCTAATCAAAATCACTCTTATATACATATTCAAATATATCCAATTACTCTCATTTAGATAAGAAGATGAAATGAATAAATGAAATTTATAACTATATTAGATATTTTTAGTGGATCAAGGTATAAAATCCTCAAGTTCACTGCACGAACACTCTCATTTAGAGATTAGTGATTCTCACTAATGTAACCCACTTCCATTGGAATTCATAGCTAAGTGCATGAAATTATCACATGGTAATATAATCAGGATATTTTTTCAGTATCATACTTACATGTTATCTATATAACCCCTAACCAAAAATATTTTAAGGAGTTTTCACATAAAAAGGAAAATAAAAGGTATATAGAAAAGAGTTACAGTTTTGTTCATTATTGCCAATAGAAACTAACTGATGAATGAGAATATTTAAAGAAGGAGTATATTTTTAAAGTATCATTGGATATAGCTCATTTAATATATATAAAACATCAATTATCATAGGATATATATATTTTTATTTTATTTATGTAGTAAATAATCATCAAAAATAGTGTATTCATGGGGTAACGTTTTCTCACATACAGATCTTATTTACACACAACAATCCTCTTTTAAATTAAGAAATATATCCTACTATACATCAAATATTCAATAGTAAATAATTAAATAATTATAAATAATCTATATATCCTTTTCAATGAAATTCTCTTTGCCAAATTGAAAAAAATATTGGTATACATTTTGGTGTGGCTACATCTATCCTGGGAAGTACATGATTTTTTCAAAATATAAACATAAAATAACTCATTCTTTATTTATTAAAACATTAATAATTTTGATAAATCTAAATCAGGAATATACTTCACTCCTAGTATTTTATTGTTAATGAGATCCTCAAAACTACTATAAAATCTCCAAGAAAAAAAGACTTCATAAATCATTACTTTCATAAGTCATCAAATTATTTAAGAATTCATCTTCATAAGTCTTCTATCACTATGTAATCCTTTTTTCAAATCATAATCTATTACTCATATAATTTAAATTAGAATATTATCATAACACTTTGTCTCTAAATGTATGTATTTTACTCAATCTTATGAGTATAGTCCATTTGTGTGCCTTTAGTTTATGTTTTTCTAATGATTGTATGACTATGAAGAAAGCCACACAAGTGCCTCAGACTAGTTAGTGAGGACTTGAAATGTGCATCCAAGAGACCGGAGATCAAATCCCGGTGGACGCATATTTTTGAGTTACTATATCAGTATTGTAGTAGGTATTATAGTAGTTAATGTAGAAGGTATTATAAAAGATTGTAGTAGCTGGAACTATTTATCAGTTTGGACCTTCAGGCCACCAGTTTTTTCCTCGAGTACCTCAAGGCCTTCGGTCCTCCCAGGTCCTTCGGTCAAGTTACGAAATTAGGCCACCTCAAGTCTTCTGGGCCACCATAAGGCCATCATGCCACATGAAGGCCTTCGAGACACCAGAATATCTAGATATACTTGATAAATTACAACGAAAAATCCTCCAGATGATGATTTGGAGCATGCGAATTCACCAGAACAGAGCTATCTAGACATGGAAGACTAATATGGAATGGATTTTTCATAAGAATTTGGCATGTGAATCTCTACATAGGACAACTAGCCGATCAGCCATGCGAAGGTGGAGAGATGATATCCCAACATTTTTACGGAGGGACAGTTCGAAGTTATCTTGTTTGGGTTGATTTTACATGACCTATAGGTCATGTAATGACACATAATCCATTGGACCTTGTATGGGTTCCCCATATTCCTTGAAATGGGGATTATAAAAAAATCAATAATAATTGATGGCCTTCTAGCTATTCAGGTAGACAATGTTGTAATCCTCTCTTCTTATTGAAATCCTACATCTAGATTACAAGACTTCATTATTGGTATTTACTTTAGAAAATAAGCATTCATCATTAGAATTTAACACTATCATATTTCATTAGCATATGATATCATAATATTGATAGTGTTTTGGACTAAGGGAAATTTCCAATGAAATGGAACATTGAAAGACATTATACAACGAATATGTCATGAGTCTTTGACTTCCACACACACATATATATATTTGTTTAACGATAAAAAACCCCCTTTTAAAATCATTTAGAACATTATAACATTGATATTCATACTTTTAGAAAATTCATTAGTAATAAATAATAGTGTTTTTGTGAGAATAAAAAATTAGTAAAAATGATATATATTGGATGATCATTGGTATAGAAAACAATATCTCCATTCTTATGATAAAAACCCCATAAAAAATAAAAATTAACTTTTAAAAAGATTTAAAAAAAATATTTCACATTTAAATAGTTTAGAATGTTGTAAAAAAAATAACATAGAACAGTAATAATATATAAAATATTTTCTAGTTACCAATTCCTTATCCCCCTTTTTTTATGTCAAAAAAATATATAAATAAATATATATAACATAGTTATTATTTCAAAATGAAGTAGATAATAATAAGAATTTATGAATAAAAAGAATAATGTTTTTCAATAACCTCCATGAATATTGAAAAAACATAAATTTAGTAATAAGTAAAATATTGAGAGTCAAATTATGAATGGATCAAGAATGAAAAAATAATAGAACACTTAAGATTTCATTTAGAAATATAAATATATATTAATTTGTAAACCATTCAAAATAATAATTTAAAATTTAAAATATATGGTAATTAAAATTTGTTTTATTGGGGTTTCATTTGTTAGATGGCTGAGGATTGGGAGTGATAGGGTCAGTAGAAATTGATTAGGAAACAGGTTCAATAGGTCCTTAAATAATGAAACTAGGATTGGGTATAACATGGATCTTTTATAATTTGTATCTCCAAGAATAGTTAAATCATTACTCTAAAAATTCATCACTAATAAAATATCACCTATAATTATGTTGACATTTTCGTCATAATCCATAAAAAATATTAGAGTAAACAAGCATAGGTTTTGGAGGGATTGGTCTAAGGGAAAAATGTGACTATCTCCATGAAATATCAAAAGTTTATATTTCAACATCAATGTATGAGGTGGGAAAACCTAAATAGTTTTACTAATATTTCTTTAAACATGGATATTTGTTTTATGGTAAATATCATAAAGAGTTGTCACTTATCTATTCAGAATATTCTTTTCCAATCATATCCTAAAGAATAATAATTTCTTCATTATAATAATGAATAAAAACTATATTCCTCTTATTTAGACCATAATTCAAAAGAAAATCATTTCTAAAAGACCATTTATGTCATGGATGGAATATTCTTGTCCAATTTCATCCATAGAATAATGCCATTGATAGATCTTTTCTAGTAGCACTATCAACATCTTAAAAAACATTATGTGTTTCTTTTAAAAATATATGTTGTGAAGTATCATCTAATGGTATAGAGATATAGGGTTGTTCTTTTTAAATAATAAGTTCTGTGCCGTCAGAAAAAACCCAACAATAATTTGTTTTTCACTCTCTAACTCATAATATAATTATCCTAATTCAAAAGATAAATATTCTCATTTCCTTAATACTTTCTTAATATTATTATAAAAAATCATTATATTATCATTTAAAATTCCTACCCATTCATTTAATATTTTCAATTAGTATTAAATTATACCATGAATTCTTGGAATATTTTTAACCAAAGTACCAAAATAACCATTCACAAAATCATAATGTTAAAAAAGAGACATGGAAATCCCATAAAGTCATCTATTTAAATCAACCTTGGTATCCTAAAAATTAGTAAATAAACTCCTTTTAAATTCATGAATAATTTGAATAGATTATGTGGTATTATGAAATGATTGAATCATTTTAGATACCATACTCACATAAAATGACATGGATTTTAGTTCAAATATTATTGAAGTAGTTTCTTATAAAACATAATTTGATACACCTAAAAGGGTTGGTTAAGCATGTTGAGTGGTTGGAAATCTCATAATCAACTCAAACACATATAAGTTAATCTTTTTCAACATAGAAATATTATAATTTAATTTAGTTTTTATATGTTTAGTTCTGTAAAAATATAATGAGAAAATATCTATTTTAACTTGTAATTTGTTCTTAATCATATTAGATTTATATTTTACAAATTATTTTAGATCATTTAGCTCAGTTGTATAAATACATTTTGTTTCAATTACTTCAACTTAGCTCTTAAAGAATCTAATTCTACTAAATTTATTGAAGAAATAAATTTTTGAACTAGTTGAAATGTTCTGAGTAGCTTACTATGTGAAGTCTCCATCTCTATCCATTCAAATAAATCAAACTTTGAGAATGAATTTTCTATCATGATCCTCAAATCATCACTGTATTCCTTAAGTACTTCCATAAGATCATCAACATCACTTTTCACAAATTTAATCATAGTATAAATTCAGTAAGAATTAGTATCTATATTATCTTAAAAATATATATAGATTCCTCAGGGATGACTAAGTGTGGAACATCTTCCTTTTTAGGAAAAAGAGATGGTAAATTTTCATAATCACTAGTTAATGATAACCTTTCAAGACATTAATTTCTCATAGGTTCGGGAATATATGTTTATAATATGTGATTAAATATCATTACTAGATATATTTTGGAATTCCCAACAACTTGGTCCTCAAATTCTTCAAAAAATAAAATAAGATCATTTTCGGAAACATGATGAAATTCTAAAAATCATACCTCTTTATCCTTAATCATATGCTCACTAACAACCACTTCTCTAGGTTGAGATTCATCCACTTACAACTAAACGGGAGAAAATATTTCATTTAATATGACAACATCAACACTAGTTAGAGACTCAATATTAAATATATGATAATTGACTTCAGTTGTATGAACTTAACATGTGAAAAATCAAATATGTTATCATGATCTTCAACCTATAATCAATAAACATCAATAGCTATAGACACAATTGTAGTGACATAAGAATAAATATATTCTAAAAAACTTATATAAAAATCCTCTTAATTAGTAAGGATATTAGTTATAGCTATTATAGCCTCTAATATTTAAATAATATTAACTAAAACAACCAATTTAGTCCCTGAAAAATATATCTTGCCTCATTTTTCTCCTTAGAAATCATCCCCTCATATGGAGCTACATTCGTTCGAACAACATTCCTACCATTATCTAACTAAAAGTAAGGTTATTCTCTCTGTCATTTTCTCTTTTATCTTCCTTTTGACCCTTTTTCTTGATTATGAACTTCTTTGGATATTTATATTTTTTTTATAGTGTTCATTAAATGATCATTGGAAAGGGTGTGGCATCTCGAACACTTAGTGGACTTTTCCACACTCAGGACAAACACATTTTTTTTCAAATAAAAATAAATGTTAGCATGTTCATATTAGGATATAATATGTAATTTTTATTGTTTCTAAAATAATGATTCATATAATGAATAATATATCATGGAAAGTTCTCATTTCATATTCAACAATAAATACATCATATTTATTTCATGAAAAATAACATTCTCAAAACTTATTATTTCATTAGGTTATTCCAACATGATAAAATTTATAAATAAGTATTTGGATCAATTATAATCTATTTTGGGCCTTCTTATCAACAGTTGTAGAACCAATGAACTATTAAAAAATAACTGATGGTAAAATTTCATAACCAAATATCAAATATTTACTAATTATATATCAACTTTTTTGAGATTAATGAAATACATCAGTTATTTCCACAAAGGAAATAAATTATTTCAAACCATAGCATTTTCATTCTATGAAAATTCAAATCACATATTATATTATAACACATGGAATTAATTCTCATACACAACTCTAATTTTCTTTTCCTTGAAAATATATGTACATCAATGAAAAATTACAATTAATTTTAGTAAGACATATTTTGTATTAAACAATATAAAGAAACCAATTTTTTATGGTATAACTCCCCCTTTAACACTACATGGTTTAGAACTCTTCAAAAACATTGAATCTTATACCAAAGATCAAATATAATTTCACTTGATTATAAATGGATAGAAGTTTATGGACTATAGTTTTAGGATTCTAAGGTTTTACATTTTGTTATGATGATAGAGAGAGTGATTGATGGAGATAAAGAGAGTTTAGAAGGATTACCTAGAGTGTTTTTGAGTTAGATGAAATATCAATGTCTAAATAATTTCAAAATGTATGCCCTAATGTCATGTTTAGTGATATTTCATGTATTATTTAGAGAATAATTTATGAAAAAATACACTATATAGTCGAAGGAAAAATAAAATGGAATTTAAATACTGAAAATAGAAAAGAGAAAATTAATATGACTAATTAGTAATATTAAACTATGTTATTTTAGACATAATAATTCCTAATTTTATTTTAATTGAATCAATCTATCATCTCATAATGCATTTTTTAATATATCTATGTTTTTATTTTAAATGAAAATGAATTCAAGAGAAATTTATCTTTTTATGATTGATATGAAATGAAATTATGCCTTAAATCAATGAATTTTATTACAAAATGAAAATTTAGATGTTTTTATAATTTTTTGGTAAAAGTGTTGTCATGATTATTTATTACATGGTTAAAATTGAATCAAATGTTTATAAATGTGTTTTTAACCCTAGAAAATGTGAAAAAAACTACAAACTACATTATATCTGACATCAATTATAGATAATGAAACTGAGAATTATTACTTATTTTCAAATGATAACATATATATTTCTAGTAAGTGGATGGTTCTAGATAAACACTTCCTATATAAACTACACTGAAAAAATTTCATAATAAAAATAATAAATTAAATCAAAATTATAAGTATCTCTAACATTTAAATAATTATATGTATTTCCATTCAAATGAATTAAAATTATTTTGGAAACTGTGAAGTGTAACTCTTTTGGGGTGGTATATCTATATTACATAAAAACATGGAAAATGTAATTCATATTCTACAAGATGTTAGATATATCAGGATTCCAAAAATTCAACTATGTGAATGGTTTTCAAATGGAGTACTAGATTCATCCAAATCATGTTTAATGTTGAAACTCACATGAGATTCTTAAACATTACTATTTTGAAGTCAAATAATTTTTAGAAAGTAAACTATATATTTTTATTGATTAAAAAAATTTAAACGACATTTTTGATAAATATGAAACCCAGAGAATTTCAACTCACCTATCATTATAATTTCAAATTCTATTTGAATGAGCTATAAAAAATCATTTCACAATTTCTGATATAGGGATCCCAAAATTACATCACGAATATAAATTTGAACTAAAAAGGATCCTTATGATGTTGTTTTCTTTAAAAAAAGTCGAGTCTTCCAAGACGATAATAAAAACACATGAAAAAGGCAATGAATTCGTACTTTTATACCAAGATCTATGTTTTTTAAAACCATAAAATGTTTTCTTTTGTTTAAAAATTGAATTTTTAGATTGTTTATCTTTAAAACCTAGAGGTTGTTCAATATAATCCTACTACATTAAAAAATAACTTTAAAATTAATATCCAAAATCCATAAGAAATGATTAAAAATTCATATTAGATATATATTGTAAAATAATTCTAATTAATTTTAAACTAAAATCATGAGAAAATATTTATTCATAGTATATTCCATCATTTTGGTTATAACATTTGTAGTTAGCTTAGCATTGTTTCTTGTGATCACACTAATATCATCGTACTTTTTAAAAAATTACCATTTAATTATATTATCAGGATAATAAAAGGTTCTATCTAAAAATTTTCATACCTTGATCCTATTGATCATATTTAATTTATTTTACAACTCAATTACCCAAGTCTCATCATTTAGTAATTTTCATAAAGATTCATGTAAAATTTGTGATATTAACGTAGAAAATTCAGTAATGTTCCATACATTACTTCCAGTAATAATCCTCTTACCTAAAATACTTACAATAAACTATAATGGATTTATTAATGTTTCTAGGCTATATAGGATGCACACTATCAATTTCATAATATTTTTTTTGTTTTTCATGACCACATTATTCATGATCATTTTAAACATCAATTTTTTTATTAATCAAATAGAGGATTATGTAACATGTTATCAAAATAATTACTTAGATCATCAATTATAATTTAATAATAATCAAATGCATTAACTTCATTAGATATCATGTCAGTGAATCCTCTAACCGTGATTAACATATTATTTTAAGCTCTATAATATTTATAAGTGGTAAAATTACCTTGGATTATTCATAGATCATAATTTATATCTAACATACTAAGATTATCAATGGAATTAAACTTGTAGTCTTTTCATAAAAAACATTAATGTATCCAACCATTGGTTTTCTATTATTTCATACCAAATGTGGTATTTTATTCATTATATACATTACTATAACTCTATTTATGAAATATCATGTCATGTTAAAATCTTCATCCAAAAAACATAGGCATATTGTATTCCCACAAAATTAGTATAGAATTGTTTTTCATGGTCATATTACTTCTTTAAACAACACCATCATTTTAAGTTGTCCTTAGTGGAGGAAATGATATGTCTAATGTCGTGCTTTAATAGAATTGAATATAATTCTTATTTCTCAAATTCATCCTTATGGTGACTTCTTAAAAACATAATTTTAGGATCTTTTTTATTCGATAATAACATGCATAATATTTTTATAAAACCCATGATTCGATCATATGATATAAGAAACAAACTCTTTCAAATCATGAACAATTATAAACTAAATCATAAAAAATACATTTTTACCATGAATTGAAATATTATTGGGTCCATAAATATCAACATTAATAAGTTCTAATGATATAGAATTTTCAACCACAATAATTGGTTTGATGGATTACTTATGTTTCATACATGTTTGGATTATGTTATATAGTTTCATTTTGATTAATTTATTTTGAGGAAAATAAAAATGAAATATTTCATATCACGTTTTCTAATGGAAAAGAAAATTTTAATTCTAATACCTCTTCACTAAATCCATGATTCATTAATTTAATCATTCAAAAAATTAATTCTTTTCAAAAACTATGGTCGATATAGTGTGTACATATATTCAATTCTAGTTTCTCTAAATATATGAAATTATCTCTGAAAAAACAACAAATTTTTTAAATTTCAAAAAAAAAACTATCATCAATTTCTTATAAATACATATAAGGATGTACATTAAGAATTCAAAAAAATCACTTTTTTGTGAGGATTTAATACATATCACTAATAGATCCATATCTAGTAAATTTTCCATTGGGATTCATCGAAAATGTAACATAACCTCCATTAATATTTTATAGTGAGTGAAATTTAGAAAAGTATCCACTCATGTGCCTTGAATATCCACTATTTATACACCATTATGCATCTATATTATAGTGATATTTTGTACAAAAACTAACTAAGAATAATTTTTTATCCTATTAGGCATGATAGTGTTAATTATTAATGATTTGGAAACCCAAATATGTCTGAATTTTATAGAATTTCCATAATAATAGTTAAATAAGTGTCCAGAATGAAATAATTATTTATCCCAAAATGATTCCTAAATTAATTATTAGATAAATTAGGTTTCCCTCCATTACTACCCATGACTTTTTTACCTATATTGGTTTTTTGTTGACATTGATTTTATGGAGCTCATCCCCTTCTTAGTAAAAAATAGTTCCATATTTTATATCATTAAAATAAATCATTAATCTATTATAATATTTTCATAGATAGACCATTTTGAATTATATTTTGTAATATAACCCTTTTATTTTAGAAAACATTATACGTTTTCTTTATAAACATATGATTTTTAAGAGAATGATACCCATATTACATAGTGTATTATTCATTTAATTCATCAAAAAAATAATTTTCATAATCATATTCATATTTAGACGTTTAATAATAAACATGATATACCTCTTCTATTTGAGCTATGAGACACATATTATCACTATGATTTGATTTTATACCCTGTAAATCATTAGAATAATTATAAATGGAGTCTTTAGAATCCCTCATGGTTTAATTTATTATTTTATTCAATTTTATATTTTAAATTAATATTGAATTAATATAATTGTCATTTTTCTCTATTTCAACTAAGGGAAATCAGAATTGATATTCCCAAGATTCATTAATTCTTAGTATCTTACTTCATTATAGTTTCCATTAATGTTTTAATTATTGAATTACTTGTTGAATAATATTTAATTATTATAAAATATTTTTAATTTTCTATAAAATTGGTAAAGTTGTCCATTATAGTCTGAGAATAATGATTGCACTTCATTGAATCGGTTAGATAATATTTTCCCCTTATTTTCATCCTTTAATGTATAGAAATTTAAACAATTTTTTCTTTCATAATCATATTGTGATCATAATCATGTAGTTGTATCTCTGTGTCCTAAATCATTAGAGTCCCAATAAGGTCACATATTTTTATATCCTTTATAGGTGTTGATTTCTTATTGGTATTAGATTCTCTAATCCATTTTTATGGTATAACAATTATAAATATCACAGCTTTATTTTATTTAAGAATATTCTTTCTCAAGGAAACCAATAAATTTAAAATATTAGTGAGTCTCCCACTCATTTGAGATATGTTATCTCTATATATGATTTATAATTTATAAAATATATGATTTAGTGGTGTTTTACCTTAGTTGTCTAACATTGTCAGTTCTATGATAAGCTAAAACAGTAGTTCCCAACAACTCATTTATTGTAGGAAATTGTGATACTTGGTTAAAATCATCTAGAACAACTCCATATATAATTTTATTCTTTATATAAGAATTAAAAATTTATTCATCTTGTTGAGAAGAAAATCATAACGCTAGTTAAAAATAGTTATTTTGTAAATATTAATAGATTTCTGATCATATTTAAAATTATGGTTCATAAAACAATTGTCACACAACCTCTCGGTATAAATATTTATTTATATTAAAATCCCGATCACTTATCATTTACATTTTTCATTCATATTGGTAAACGTAGAATCATTTGAAATGGATCATGAAATTCCACAGGTAAATGTTTAGAACATAAAATTCACATTCCCTAATATTGATTATTAAACCCAAGTGTAGTGAAAATACAAAAGAGGGGTGAATTTCATGGTAAAAAACATTACCCAACATAAACTACCATATTTAATGCTTATTAAAATTCATCCCACTCATCATAATCATATAAGTAGGAAATAAAAATAAATGAAAAATATCATGACCCCATAGATATATAGTGGTTCGAGGTAAAAAGATCCCTACGTCCACTATACTAACATTGCCTCATTTATATTTGATATTTTCACTAAAATATACCTTTTCCAAGGGGATTATTTGATAAGAGAAATTATTCTTCACTTGGTAAAATACATATAAGATTTTTATAGACTCCAATTAATATGGATTCTAAATGTCATCAAATCATAGAAAAGTCATGGACTCTAAATTTACCACAATAATGAAAAGATATAAATAAAATTGTTCTATATCTGGACATAGTTTCAAGAAACAACTAAAACATAATTGATCATATTTTGAAAATAGTAGATTTAAAATGGAACATGGAAGATATTTTTTTGTTTTAGATAAAATTATAACAATCACAATAATGGAATATTTTTTTTGTTAGGCGGAATGAAAAACAACCTAAAAAAGAATTTTTACATTCTCTTTAGTACTCACTAGTAACTCTTGTATATAAATAGCCCTTTTCTTTTGAATATAAATTACTCTTTGGTTTTAATTGGAATAGTTAATTTTAAATAATATAATACATAGAAATTAATTATTTTTCAATTTTATGTGAATTTATTCCCTATAAATATTAAAATAAAGTTATTTATTTCATAGTAAATATGAAATTCTTAAAACAACATGATTTGTTTCAAATATAAAATTTAATTAACATAATTTTTTTTTCATTTGAATATAATTAATTTTGATAATTTTAAATTAGGTGTAGACATCACTCCAAATACTACAATGGTAATAAGATCCTCAGAAATGTAATGAAATATCATTAAAATAGAAGACTTCATAAATGATTACATTTTAAAATCATTAAATTTCATAATAATTCTTCTTTTTAAGTCTTTTATCCTTTCGTATGACTTTTTCTAATTTCATCCCTTTTCTCTAATCATATGAATTGGATTCCAGTTGCATGATATTGAATATAAAAATAATTCTATCATAATCATATGAAATCATCCCAATAATATGTCTTCATCATAATTCTCCCTAACAATCGTATATCTATGTTGTAATCCATATTACCAAATATAATCCTTTATGTGTATCATAACATTTCATCATAATTATTTCATTAAGAATGTAATCCTTTATTATAAGACTTTTAACCCAATGTATTTCATGGTCATAAGACTTCCAAAATTCAATTGTATTTAGGCTTAATGGTATTTTCCTAAAATTGGACAACATAATGATTCTTACGAAGTGTATGTCTCAAACATATAACATAAAATTTTTGAAACTTTTCTTTATCTAGAATGAATATTTCATAAAAACATTATATGGAAATTTATGATATTACTCTATATACTTCATTAAATGTCATTATTAACAAAAATGAGGGTTTTTGTGATCATAATAACTTAGGATAATATGTGAAATATTAAATAATAATTAGTGTGTTAAATAAATTCTATTATTCTTTTATCTGGTTTTATTCTATTATTTTTATCCCATCATGTATCTCATACGAATAATAGAAGACAACTATGTTTATATTTTTTTATGTTTTGAATTAGTGTTATTTTTTGTGTTCTTGTGATCTAATGAATCTCTTTTATTGACTATAATATTTCAATAGTTTTTAAACTAATTAGGGTATGTTGTTACTCCCTTTCCCTACTGTTAATTTCATATTCACATTAATAAATATTTTGGACATGAATCAGTTAGCCAATTCATGTTCCAATTTTTTTTAAAATAATCATTGTTACAAAACCATTATTGTCACGAACCCAGCCAGGTCGCCATCCGACCCGGTGCCCGGTCCGGTCCGCGGCAAGGCCCGAAGGGCGTTCCCGATCCCCACAGGCTGGTACAAGTGACCGGGTATCAAAACTAGCACGTGGGAACGATTTTCCCGAAATAATAAACACAATACCTCTGATAAGTTAAATAAAATAAATCTATGAACTGACCACCAAACATACCCTTAAACTAATATCAACATTAATGGATTACAACATGAACCAACGTCCAAAAGAAAACGACATCAAAAGAAACTCAACTCAAACTCAAACCTCCAAGCAACAGGAGAGGTCCAACATCCACACGTCACAAACGTTAACCTGCATGAGAACACCACGAACAACCAACCACCAGCACTGAGCACAGTGCCTCAACCTGAAATACATAGAGAAAAAGGCCTACATACACCCAATGGTGTATGTAGGGTGTGAGAAAGGAGCCCAGTAGGATTTCACCCAATAAAAAGGTTCCATACATAATTATTAAAGGAAAAATACATTTGCAATATTAACTAAAGAAAAGAAATAAAAGCTTGAATGGTTTAAAAGAAAACATAATTAAAGAAAACAGTTTTAAATGGAACAAAATAAATTAAAACACATGCACCCTTTTTTTAAAAATAACCAACATGTCACACCGATGAGCGCAAAGAAACCAATGAGCACTAATATTGGAGAGGCCGCATGGGTATCAGCTAGCTTGGGTCCCTAGATCTTCGTGTCTTGGTGAAATGTGGCTTAGAAGTCCACGACCCTCAGAAAATGTGGATTAAAAGGCCACGACCCTCAGAAAACGTGTCTTAGAAGACCACGAACCTCAGAAATGCATATGTTTTGTTAGTGTTGCAATCGTCAGTCCTACCAGTGAAACTGGGTCGAGTCACCTCCGAAACACTCTCTCACTAGTCTAGTCTACCCTCCTAACTACCCAGGCTTCCTGGTTTGTGCTCAAATAAATTTGAAGTTCATGTCACATGTCACACTAATGCATAAACTCTAAATAGGATATTTACACACAAATAATCACCATTGCACACTCAAACCCTCATTTAAAACCATACAGACACAAAAAAGTTTTTCAAAACGCAATATACATATATTACGTACTTAGTTAAACTATCTGCACAATAAAAAAAACCATTATCATTAAACCACCCACCACATACAAACATAAACAACATTTTGAAATAAGACACAGTAAAACGTTTTTCAAACGTGTTTTACACCATTTTCATAATTTAATACACTGCTAAAAAAATATAAAGCAGTAGTAAAAGAGTGTTACAAGGATTCGGCACACACTAGAACAACCAGTTATAAATCCAAATGCATTCCAACATCACACACACTCAAATAAAGTTTTAAAGTGTAACTTGCACCACCAAAAGTTTTGATGGAAAACCCATAAACCATATGGAGAACACAATTGCATAAACTAGATAATTTAACAAGCCAAAAATAAAAGCTTAAAAAACAATTGCAAAGAAATCGTTTAGCACGAACCACAAAACTCAATCAAAAACAAATTTTGTGACCAAACGCACCAACACCATGTTATAAAAATAGTTCTTACCACTTGCACAATTTAAAAAGATAACAGCACAATTCAAAATCCACGAATAGAATTTTCAGCAGAAAACACCCAATAACATGACCAATTTACTAAAAAATTTCATTGCAACTCATACTTCAAATAGAACCAACATCTCACAACAATAATTAATAAAATAATATGCGAAACAAATTAAGAATTTTAAATTAATTTATCAGATAACAATTAGACGGGGAACCACCTACCTCGAAGTCAAACCCCAAGAATTGAGGTGAAACCATCAAATTCTAGCGTGAAGCATCAATCACGCACCGTTTGCACCGCAAGGAACCTCGCGCGAACTCAAGGTCCCGAATTCGAATTAAAAAAATCAAGTTAGAACCACAAAGTCGGACCTCAAATCTGCTGGAATAACCAAAAAAACAATACTATTTAAAAAACAGAAAGAAATAATAGAAAATGAAAATTAATAATAATGTAAATAGGGGTGGCTTAACTGGAGGGTGTCCTGGAGGGTTTCCGGGCTAGATACAGGAGGGAAAGGAGGTGTGGCATGACGGGGTAATAGTGGGAGGAGGTTGCAGACCGGGGGGGGGGGGGATGGGGAGGTCTTGGCCGAGTGATGGCTGGTCCGGCGGGGTACCAGAGAGAGGGCTGTGATGGGCCGAGGGGGTTTCGGGGGGGGGGGGGGGGTTGCGCTGGATTTCGTCAGACTAGGAAAGGGGGAACGGGGGGGGGGGGGAACGTCGGCTCGGAAGAGGGTGTGCCGGCAGGGTGGTGGCGCCGGACGGAGTAGGGGAATTGGGGTGGCGGTCACCTGAATGAAGCAAAGGTCGGCGAGTGGTTGTGGTTGCGGAAGCAGGAAGCACGACTACCGAGATGGGGGTTCTCATGCATACAGGGGAGGCGCACCGGCCTTGAGATGTTGTTAGATGAGTTGCAGGTGGGATCCGCCGGTGAGGAGAGTCCATGGGAGAAGAAGGGGGATAGGCGCAACAGGCCTGGAAAAAAATGGCGCTAGGGTTAACGGAGGTGTGTGACGGGAGAGGGAGAGGAATAGAGGAAGTGGAAAAAAAGAAAAAGAAAAGGAAAGAAAAAAATAATAAAAGGGGAAGAAAAAACAATAATAATAAAACTAAAAACCTAAAACCTTAATGTATTTATAATTATAAAATTGTTTGTAATGAAAAAAATAAAACTTAAAACACTATAATAGTAATGATAATAATAATAATACTAATTTTATTAATATTATTTAACATCTTCAAATATTATTATTATTATTATCATTAAAATAATTTATTTAAATTTTTATCACACATTTTTTTTCATTATTACTAATTAATTTAATTTGGTTAGTTTCACAACGGGTGGTCACACGACACCCCTGACGAAGTCCCACAACTTTACAAATAAAAATTATAATAATATAATATATTATTATTATTTTCATTAAGGTGATTTCTTAAATTTTATTAAACTTTTTTTTATTTATTTTTCATTATTAATTTCATCTTATATGCCTACCTTGAACACCGAGCAGACTGTGTGATTAACTGGGTGAGGTCACGCAGTGACTCGAGCGAGGCTCCGCGACTTCGATCCTTGAGCAGGGCGTGCGGTGAACCGGGTGAGGTCGCATAGCTTTGACCATGATGCGTTGGATTCAGTCAAGGCCAAAACACACGTTTTTAAATAAGAATTCAAAAATTTAAGTCGAGTTCCACCCAGACTCACTGATACAAAAATAATTCATAAAATAAATAATGTAAAAGAGGCGGGTGTGACCATACTCCCCACCATAAATCTTTCCATCCCCGGAAAGCCACAACTAGAACCAAACCTCAATGAAAAAAACTACACTCCCTTAATATTCAAAGGGAATCCCCACAAACATCAAGAAAATAGAGGAAAAAGTATTGTGCTCAGAAAAAGTGACTCAAATGACAACCTCAAGAACGCATAAAAAGACTTTATGATAAGTGTCGCCCACTCCAAAGAGATAAAACGCCTCCAGTTTACTTATCAAGGAAGGAAACTCTCGCGCCCACTAATTCCAACTTCACAAGCCGAAACATCCCAAGCACCATTGAATGAAAACCATGTCGTTTGTCAGGAATGATAAGCGAGAGCAACCATGGCCTAGAAGCACCCTTATCACCTATCACCAACTCATAATTAGAAGAAGAATCGAATGGTCAATGTGGGAAATCTCGAGAGACTCCCCACCATTAAGAACCTACTAACTCCCAAGACGAGACTAGAAAACCGACACGGGGAGGTTCGAGCAGACTACCCGCCATTAAAGAAGTGTCCATCACAGATTCATTCCAAAGACATTCGTGCGAGACCCTACGTGGGTCTCCCCAACATGAGAACAGACAGAAGGGATAGAACTTTGAATATTTCATGATGGTGACCAAACACCCAACCACATGGGGCGAGGAGGGTGGGGCACGACTACCGAGGCGTCAAAAGCATGACCCAAGACAAACCAGCATTTTCACATTCCTGGATGAGGCCTATTTAACTTTGATACTAATTTAACCAACATAATACATAAAGACCCCTAAAGCGATTACATCCAGTGGGACGCAACCCCGAAGTCTCTAAGGCAACGAGACGACCACACCTCCACATGGTCACGGAAACCTCACGCAACCAGACGGTTCCTTTGGAACGGAACAACCACAGAAAACAATCTAACCCTCCTTCACCTTCAACACCGATGACAGAAATCAGGTTGGGGTCCTGTACACTCCCGAGGTTCCTGACCACGTGCCATCTTCACTCTAAGGCCTATGGCTGGAGCCCTGATGTTTGAAGCATCTCCTTCCTTGTAGTCAGGTGTCAAAGACTCCCGAATGGATCTTCTCCTTTTGGTGTCACACGCAACCACACTTCAACCGAGACAACACCATCAAACACAACACACAACGACATCTCATTGATCATACATGGAACAATCACCAAAAAAAGAGTTGAATGGTGCATGTGCATCACCCATTGTCACACTGGGTGATAATACGACACCACAAATCCTCACAGAGCACGGTCATTACCATCGAGAGAGGCATTACGCTGAGAAATACTTTAAACTGTATCTTAAACAATATGTGATTCATACAATCAACCATAGCAGCCTCATACAACTGGGTCTTCCATCTAGTAGCCTAAAACAAACCTTTTTTTAAATGAAACAAACCAAGACCAGAGGTTATTCAGAATGATACCGCACCAACGACTTAGGGTATCTTCCACCACTTTCCCACTGCAGTCTCCTCTACCACTTCCAAACCATCGTTGTCTACCAAAGAGACCTTCTGCTGCATGACGTCACCGAACATGACCCTTGTAGCTGATGTAAATACTAAAAAGACCTTCAAGACACTGGTCAACACTAAAAATTCTGAACCTCCTTCTCCATTCACTGCTAGATTTACTTTCTCCGTTTCTAGGGGGAATCTTCAAACATGACTACGTCAGACTTCATACCCGACGGTTCAGACAACTCAAAAAGGCCAAAACTCCCTTCAACTCTCCTCGCATCTGTCACTCCACTGCGATAGGATCCACTTAACTGAAAGGAGAAAGGAAAAGACTTAGCACTATCACCCCAAAAGAGAGAGCCCTTAATCTAATCAACTGGAGGTTCAGACAATGGTGAACCATCTGTGGTTGCACGTCATTCACACATTAACTCTTTATTGGGGGCGTACACTAGCCAAGAAAGAAAATCATGGACCAGACCAAACTTGTCCAATGGTCAGGACATACCACAAGCGAACACCAAACGTGTGGGGGAAACCACTACAAGGCTCCCCGATGAACTTTTCAAAAGAATTAACTAGATACACGCTTGCATACCAACTTACAAATAAGAATTCAAACTCAAAACACAAACCAGCCAGAAGGGATCCTCAGCTCAAAACACCTCACATCCAACCTTTCAAAAATACAGGGACACACCACACAATCACCGCTTATTTAAAACACCAAATTTTTCCTTTAACAAAACATTTTAAAAATAAACAAACCCAGTGGGTTGCATAAACACCAATGGAATCCCATTAGCCCCCACATGCATGTTCTCGTGCCACACTAGCACCCACCTCATGTCCAACCAGGCACTCATCTGCTCGTGCCATTAACCCTTTCTATTTTCATATACACTCATGTATGTTGTGGCCCACGAGAACACCAAGGATAAAAACCAAAGCGTTCCATTTTATTCAAGACCAAAACATCCAACCCACACTTTTCAAGCTTCATTCCCCATTTTCTTTTTAAGGTGCTTTATTTCAAAACATTGTCCAAAACATTTTCCAAGACCAAATCATTTTTACTTAAAAACCAAGTTTACACTAATCTAAAACAAAGAGACGATAAACGATGTAAGAGAAAACTAGTGTCAGTGGGTGACTGAAACATATGGTTGGTGGCCATATGCCAGTCACTCCACTGCCACAGAGGATATTCTAGGATAGAGTCCCTAGCTCCACATGGCTTGCCAGACCCTGCGAGCTCACTAGGACCACTGAGCCTACTCCATTTTTATTTCCCTTAGACATGATTAACCGTGAGAACCAAAGACTCGGACAAACCTCAACATACTTTGGTAACTTGAGTCCTGCCATGAGGTGTGATGGCCAGGCACCTTACTCATAGCTAGGACATCGAGTCCCGACAACCTTAACATTTCCCTACACTGACTCTATTTCAAAAGAACACGACCCAATAGAGCAAACCTTGCCCTCTGATACAATTTTGTCACGAACCAGGCCGGGTCTCCATCCGACCCGGTGCCCGGTCCGGTCCGTGGCAAGGCCCGAAGGGCGTTCCCGATCCCCAAGGGCTGGCACAAGTGCCCGGGTATCAAAACTATCACGTGGGAAAGATTTACCCGAAATAATAAACAGAAAACCTCTGATAAGTTAAATAAAATAAAAATATGAACTGACCACCAAACATACCCTTAAACTAAAAGAAACTTTAAAGGATTACAACATGAACCAACGTCCAAAAGAAAACGACAACAAAAGAAACTCAACTCAAACTCAAACTTCCAAGCAATAGGAGAGGTGCGACATCCACACGTCACAAATGTTAACCTGCATGAGAAGACCATGAACGACCAACCACCATCACTGAGCATAGTGCCTCATCCTGGAATACACAGAGAATAAGGCTTACATACACCCAAAGGTGTATGTAGGGTGTGAGAAAATAACCCAGTACGACGTCACCCAAAAAAAAAGGTTCCACACATAATTATTAAAGGACAAATATATTTTCAATATTAAATAAAGAAAAGAAATAAAAGCTTGAATGGTTTAAAAGAAAACAGAATTAATGAAAACAGTTTAAAATGGAATAACATAAATTAAAACCCATACACCATTTTTTTTAAAATATCCAATATGTCACACCGACGAGCGCAAAAAAAACCAATGAGCACTAATATGGGAGAGGCCGCATGAGTATCAGCTAGCTTGGGTCCCTAGATCTTTGTGTCTCGGTTAAACGTGGCTTAGAAGGCCACGACCCTCCGAAAACATGGCTTAGAAGGCCACGACCTTCAGAAAACTTGTCTTAGAAGACCACGACCCTCATAAATGCATATGTTTAGTTAGTGTTGAAATCGTCAGTCCTGCCAGTGAAACCGGGTCTAGTCACCTCCAGAACACTCGCTTACTAGTCTAGTCTACCCTCCTAGCTACCCAGGCTTCCTGGTTTGTGCTCAAATAAATTTCAAGTTCAAGTCACATGTCACACTAATGCATAAAAGCCAAATAGGATATTTACACACACACAATCACCATAACACACTCAAACCCTCTTTTAAAACCATACTCACACAAAAAATGTTTTCAAAACTCAATCTTCATAGGTTACGTACTTGGTTAAACCATCCGCACAATAAAAAAATGTTTATCAATAAACCACCCACCACTTACACACATAAACGACATTTTTAAATAAGACACACAATAAAACGTTTTTTAAACGTATTTTACACCATTGTGATAATTTAATACACTGCTAAAAAAAATAAAGCAGTAGTAAAAGAGTGTTACAAGGCTTTGGCACACACTAGAATAACCCGTTATAAATCCAAATGCATTCCAACATCACACGCGCTCAAATAAAGTTTTAAAGTGTAAATTGCACCACCAAAAATTTTGATGGAAAACCCATAAACCATATGGAAAACACAATTTCATAATCCACATAATTTAACAAGCCAAAAATAAAATCTTATAAAATAATTTAAATGAAATCGTTTAGCGTTAACCACAAAACTCAAGCAAAAACAAATTTTGTGACCAAGCGCACCATCACCATGTTATAAAAATAGTTCTCTCCACATGCATAATTTAAAAAGATAACAGCATAATTTAAAAGTCACGAATAGAATTCTCAGTAGAAAAAACCCAATAACATGAACAATTTTCTAAACAATTTCAATGCAACTCAGACTTCAAATAGAACAAACTTTACACACCAATAATTAATTAAATAATATGTGAAACAAATTAAGCATTGAAAATTAATTTATCAGATAACAATTAGATGGGGAACCACTTACCATGACGTCAAACCCCAAGAATTGATGTGAAACCATCAAATTCTAGCGTGAAACATCAATCGCGTGCCGTTTTCACCTCAAGGAACCTCGCGCGAACTCAAGGTCACGAATTCGAATTAAAAACGTCAACTTAGAACCACAAAATCAGACCTCAAATACGCTGTAAAAACCAAAACAACAAAACTATTAAAAAACAGAAAGAAATAATAGCAAATGCAAATTAATAATAATGGAAATAGGGGAGGCTTAACTGGAGGGCAACCCAGCGGGGTTCCGGGCTAGATGCAGTAGGGAAAGGAGGTGTGGCGTGACGAGGTACGAGTGGGAGGAGGTTGCAGGCTGAGGGGGGGGTGGGGAGGTCTCGGCCGAGTGATGGCTGGTCTGGCGGGGTACCAGGGAGAGGGTTGCGATGGGCCGAGGGGGTTCTGGGGGGGGGGGGGGGTTGCGCAGGGTTTCGTCGGACTAGGCAAGGGGGAAGGGGGGGGGGAAATGCCGGCTCGGAAGAGGGTGCGCCGGCAGGGTGGTGGCGTCAGACGGAGCAGGGGCATCGGGGTGGCGGTCACCTGAACAAAGCAAAGGTCGGCGAATGGTTGTGGTTTCAGAAGCAGGAAGAGCGGCTACCAAGCTGGGGGTTTGCACACATACAGCGGAGGCGCACCGGCCTTGAGAGGCTATTAGATGAGTTGCAGGTGGGATCTGCCGGTGAGGATAGTCCAAGGGAGAAGAAGGGGGATAGGCGCCACATTCCTGAAAAAAAAAACGGTGCTAGGGTTAATGGAGGTGTGTGACAGGAGAGGGAGGGGAATAGAGGAAGAGGAAATTAATAGAAAAAGAAAAGGAAAGAAAAAAATAATAAAAGGGGAAGAAAAAAAATAATAATAAAACTAAAAACCTAAATCCTTAATGTATTTATAATTATAAAATTGGTTGTAATGAAATAAAATAAAACATAAAACACTATAATAGTAATGATGATAATAATAATAAAATTATTATTATTATTATTATTAACAACTTCAAATATTATTATTATTATTATCATTTAAATAATTAGTTTAAATTTTTATCACACTTTTTTTTCATTATTACTAATTAATTTAATTTGGTTAGTTGCACAACGGGCGGTCACACGACACCCCTATCGAAGTCCCACGGCTTCGCAAAAAAAATTATAATAATATCAAATATTATTATTATTTTCATTAAGGTGACTTCTTAAATTTTATTAAACTTTATTTTATTTCTTTTTCATTATTAATTTCATCTTATATGCCTACCTTGAACACCGAGCAGACTGTGTGATTAACTGGGTGAGGTCACGCAGTGACTCGAGCGATGCCCCGCGGCTTCGATCCTTGATCAGGGCATGTAGTGAACCGGGTAAGGTCACACAACATTGACCATGATGCGTTGGATGCATTTAAGGCCAAAAAACACGTTTTTAAATAAGAATTCAAAAATTCAAGTCGGGTTCCACCAAGACTCCCCGATACAAAAAAAATTAATAAAATAAATAATGTAAAAGAGGTGGGTGTGACAATTATCGAGTTATAATGCACTAACAACATCAGAGTATTATAGAAACTACAATATAAAACGTTGAAAGTAAAAAAAAATTGAGAAGCATCAAACCTACTCATTCATGGAAAGTCATATATGCTCCAAAAAAGCATAAGAAATCCACCTGAGCCACAGCCTCATACAGTGAGAGGGCATCTCAATAGTGGAGTCTGCAAAAATTACCGAAAATGTCGGCCTAGAAAACCAAATATGCAAGGTAGAGAAAAAAACAAAAGGGGTTCAATAATTTATGAATAGTGGAAAATTCAATCTGCTACCAGCCAAATCAAACTTCAAATAGTAAATTGGAAAAATAATATAATATTCCAATTAATCCAAAATCAATGCAACAGATGATATGGGGTCCCAGTAGATCATTTATAAAAAAAATCAAGGGATATTATAATTAACCAAAAACCATTACAATCATTCATTTCCAAGGGATATCATTTACGTTAAAGTTTGGTTCATTTTTAAATTCCTCAACCACTTTGATAAACATCCTATTTATGATATCAAGGATGGTATTAGAAGTCATCTCTCCATTTTTATTCTATCCAAATATAGTATTATTCTTTTCGTCCATCCATGAGTCATTATCATTTGGAAAATCCAGATTTTTTGATATTTTATAAGCATCCATATAAGAATGTTCATTTAAATTATCCTCCTTGAATGACATTTATGAGTAAATACAAAAAGTCTTTGAGGATGCATCTAATGCAGCAAATACGTTTTTAATAGGGATAGGTTGTGGGGGGTAACATGTTTTTTTCCTTCATGATGGCATCTAGGGAGAGTGTTATAATGTTTCACTCAGTATTATTACTATCCCTGAATTTTTTGAGTGTTTCTGATAGTAGGATTGATGAATCCATCAGATTCAATCATTGTTATTTTTCCCTTTTCTACCACTTGATATTAATAAATTTTCAACCAAATAGAAATATTTTTCAAGATCAACAAGAAACAATTCTTCAAATTCAAAATTCACAGTCTCTTTTTCTCTATGTATAGATTTATTGGCATCATGGATGTGTGATTCAACATTGGAAATATTTGTTTTCTTCTTTAAAAGGTTTGAAGTTGCGAAAGGTCTTGTAATCCCAATGATTGTATGATTTAGCCGTAATGTGGCCATATTAGTTCATGATATTTGTATAATCATGAGTTTTTTTTGTCTAAGCAACATTAGTCCCTTTTGATGCTTCCTCTTCCACCCAAATATATTTCAAGTGAAGGGGCATGGAGTATTCCATTTATACTCACTTTCATTCAATGAGTGAACAATTATCGAGAGTTATTTCTGAATATTGTAACATTCACAAAGAACCCATCTTGTATTAAACTGTTTTCCCCACTTTGAATCCCAAATTGTGAAGGCCAGCCTTGGGAGATGAATATTTTAGTAAAAATCATAGAAATAAAGGGCCATGTTATATTCAAGGGGAATGTTTCAAGATTGATGGGTTGACTGAATAAACTAGCAACGGGAAATAAGGAATTATACATGAAATGATGTAAAGGAAAATTCAGAAACCAAGACCATTTAGGAATGATAGGGGGTTCAGTATCAACACTAAAATCCAGAGAAAATTTTAAAACATTCACGCATCAAACCCAAAATCACCATTAACCTAGAGTCTAGAATCTATATTATTCGTCCTCCGAGTAAAATTGAAAAATAACATGCAGGGAATTAAATAGTCTGATGTGAAAATTATCATATCTATGGATTTGGAGGGTTTTTAAATGAAAGAAATTAGAGGGTATGTGTTTAAAAAACATTCCAACCAAATCAAACCGTAGATCCAAATAGATAATATTAACCTCATATTTTTATGAAATAAATCATTGATATACCTCTGTGATGGAATATTTTGGGAAAAATGTGCTCATAGGTCTATGAAGGAGTGTGACATGTGAAAGCATCTGCGAAGAATCCTGCATCAGGGATTTCGAATTGTGCAGCAATGTTAGGGTTTTTTCTATGGTCACTGTAGGGTGGAGTCTCTTGAGCTGTATTCACATGATTCACCCATCACATTCATCTATATTCCTCTAAATCAGTACAACATTATACCATACTAAGGATTATAATTATTGTTATGATGTGATTTTGGTTATAATACCACAATATTTTTATATGATATATTTAATTTAATTTTGTTGATGTCTTGTGTTGTAAGTTACATCATGGTAATCTTTCATTGCGCACAACACTGAATTAGGTTGTGGTATAAATAATACTATGCATGGATTGTGTTACACAAAATTTCAGGTTATTTTGATATAATTCATTTCCCACAAGACCAATTTTATGTGAAAGACTATATTTTATTACGTTACCTTATATCCGAGTCATTATAATTACAAGTATAAACATTATTAACTATCTTCTGAAAAACTATTTAAATGAAAATAAGTGAGTTTTAAAATTTAGAAAATCAATATTGATGGATTTTATTAATGAAATATATATGTAATATTTTCAATATAGTTTATATAATATATCTTATAGGTTTTATAGACATGATATACAAAAATTCATCTTTTTGAAAAAAAGAAGTATTTTTCAAAAAAAAAAACTTTTTTGTCCACTTTTAATAGCACACACATTTGAAATATTGTTTTTGAAATTATTTCATATTATATTTGATAAAATAAACATCATTTTTTAAATCAGAGTACTAAAATTTAATTTGGTTTATTTTTTTATTTTTCTGATAAGTTTTCTGTCATGATGAATTGAAAAATATAAAACATTTTAATTGAAAAATATATATATATATCCAATTTATCAATAATTCTAACTTATATATTTGAATGGTTCTAAATTATATATATATATATATTATATTTTAATATTTTAATATAATTTAAGAAATTGAAATTGATTTTACATTGAATTTAGATGTAATACTATTTCAATCTTTTATATGTTTTAACTGTTAAAACATGTTTTCTGATTCTGACATTGGGATTAAATTTTAATTAATTATATCAACATCTGTATTTGAAATTGTTAAAATTGGATCGATAATGGGATTTAGGGGGTCCAAATTATGTAAATATCTTTTTTTATTATTGGGAATTATTAGCAGTAAATTTAGTAATGTTTTATTAATATAGTAAAAGGTAAATCTTGTAATTCAAGGTAAAAATAATATTATAAAATTTCTTTAACACTTTTCCTAATATTATTGGATGAGTATATTTGAACCAAAATAATCGTTAGGTCGAAATGGTATCTTTTGGAGGCAATTTTGATGATATTATATTATTAAATATATTTTATTTATTAAACTTTAAATATATCATACTCAAATTTTAATAACTATATCATTTTCAATATAAATTTATACAGAAGCAATGATCAAATATAAATTCCCAATTTAAAGATAAATTTTTTTCCTTATCATGGTTATTTAGTATTATTTTTTTCGATATGAAAAATTACCTTAAATTCTTATACAATGATGATACATAAATTATTTAATTCAGAAATCAATAAAATAATATAAAAAAATATTATCACCATTAAATGACCAAAACGCTTTCTCGAATAATATTTTTGGAGTATATATTGACTTTAATCATACAGTAGTCTAGTTATTTACCATTTGATTCCATATGGAAAATATTTTCACACCAATAATATTTTATATAAAGTGATGTTAAAGTTATCACATTCATGTTTTAATAAATATAACATTTTTTATTTATGATTTTACAAAAGATATATTCTACTATAAATATTTTTATAAAAGATAATAGAATTATATTTTTCATGGTATTTTGTTTTTTATTTTTACTTGAATTATAGGTATATTAAATAATTACACACAACTGATATAGTAATTATTTAATTAATGGAATTCACAAATTAATGTTATTAAAAATATTAAAATAATTATAATTTTGGACAATAAATATATCCAAATAATTTTATATGTTACATTGACCCCATATAGATATAATAAAATATTTTTTTTTGTTTATAACATCTTATCTTGATATTTTTAAAAATTTGTGAAATGAATAGTGTTAAAATTGACACTATTAATATTTTCTCTAAATAACATTTTATTATATTTTTTTGAAAAGATTAACCAATTTGTAAAAAATTATAAATTAGTTATTATATGGTCTAACATATTCAAAATTCCTCAATAATGTTCTAATTTAATAAGAATTAGAAAAAATTACCAACTTTTACTATTAAAGATTTTGTTACCATAGTTTAAATTAAAATAGAATAACGCAGCGTTAACTACAATAATAATGTATAAATTTACAAAAAAACATATCTAAAATTTTATGGTTTATGAGATTAAAAACCTATATCATCTAATATTACACAATATAAAAATTATGAGGTTTTTGGATGGGTTTTTATTTTATTATAAAGTAATATTTTGGGAGATTCCAAAACTGTCCCCCACCTAAATTATTAAAGGGCACATCCTCTCTCAGAACATAACTTCCACTTGATCCTAAAATATAAACTATTCCTTTACTATTTACCTTATCAACATCCATTGTAATATTTTATAGGTTTTGTTCTTCTCAAATGACCACCTCTAGTGTCTTTAGGAAGAGATTTAGAGAGACCTCATCGAAGAAGTGGTAATCTACTCTACCAATTCTTTCAAGAAAATATCTTATTATAATTTATCTTCATGATTTTTTACTTTATAGAGTAATAAATACAGTATCACATATATAATGTTAATTTATTATGATTATATAATAACCATATTCCACCTTCTGTTCATCCTACAAATAAAGAAATCACCATGTGTGTGTTCGTATGGCTTACCATCAACACACTGTGGCGTAAACTCTTTTTCACCACCACATTACTGGGATGTGTATAATTATAGAAATAATAACTAAAGCTTACTATTATAAAAATATATTAATTTGTTAATAACATATATACCATCCACTTCCATAACATTTCATAATTAAAGGAATCCAATCAACGCTCGTGCATATGTATGGAATACCGTCTCCACGATGTAGTGTGATTCATTATCCTTGATCTCATTTAAAGCATGATTATATAAATTTATAGAATGAATAAATAATATATATATTAAATTATTACCATTATATAATTGATATAAAGAAAACCCATGAATAATAACTAATATTTATACAAAAAAACATGCAGCAAATAACGTCTGAAATAAGAGTAATGATGAAATATTATTAAATAAGTGATAATATGATCACATATGATATGATAAATCTATATGGTTATAGATCAAGTTTATTACTCACTTTAACCCATTATATATAGGTTTAGGAAACATATAAAGAAAACCATACCTATGGTAATGGATTGTTTTTCCATATTTTTATTTTTGTGGGATTCATGCTTTTTACACCCCTTGTTTCATTTTTGTGTTGTTTATACAGAACATGAATATTTTAATGATACTTATTCTGAATTTTATGGTATTTTCATATTCATATATTTTTTTCAAGAGGCTTATTATTGGAATTATTATAAAGTGGAAATGAATATGTTTTCAATATCATTATTATCCGATATAATTTATATTAAATAATTTACTAGGGTATATTTATCATCCATTTCCATGTTTCGTAAAAAAGTATTCCAAAATATTTTTTCTATTATTATACAAATTTATAAAGTCAATTTTACCCATTGGTTAATTTTTATTAAATTTTGTGAAAAGAATATTTTTTTCATATTCAATACGGGGATTTTTTTTACTTTTCTCGTAAACTTATTTGAAGAATGTTTTTTAACTTATATGGCATGAACAGATTTTTAGGTTTTAATAATGACTTATTTCCATGAGATTTAAATTACAATATTTAAATGTCAATTTTAAATAAATTATTTTATTTTAAAATTGAGAGGAATTTTTAGAAAAGAAAATGATTTTGAAGAAAAAGGATATTTTCCTCAAAAATTAATTTCTAGTGTTTTATCAAAATTATTTTACATCTAATTTGACATTTTTAAATAAGTATATGTTTCAAATATATTATCCATATTATTTATATGGTATTATTATGTTTATTATGGAATTATATTTATGAAATAAATTTGTTTTGCATGGATTATGTTATGATGGACTGATTTTTATGAAACTGATTTAATTCCATGGGTTATGCAATGATGAAGGATTCATGTTCATGTGGAACAGATATATATGGATTTCATTATATGTATTTGGGAACTATGTCCCTCCAATTAATTGTTTAATGATTTTTATATCCTGAGATAGATAAGATTGGAATAATAAATGATATCGGTTCAGTAATACATGGCTGGAACCAGAAATGATCTCGATTTAGTAATGCATTTTTAGAACAGAACTTAAACCCGGTTCAATAATATCGGGATGGAATACATAGTTAACATATTAATATAATGGACTTTTACACTATGTTGGACATTGATATTATCACTCGATAATATGGAAATGGATCTCAATAATTATGTTCATTTCCATAATTCCATGTTTTATGCCAATTTTACTTTATCATGGATATTTTTCTATGATGATTTATTCCTTATGAACTACTATAATTTATTACATGACTCAATATTTTGATATATTTTATACATGGTATGATTTTGAAAATTTATATTCATATTATTACATTTTTATGTCCACCTTTTTTTATATTTTCCTTATTTACCCTTACTGAGCATCTAAACTCACCCTTTTCATATGTTTTCCTTCCCAATGATATTAATAAATATTTTGGTAGAAAAATAAAGGGGAAGATCATTATGGGAGATGATTAATATATTACACAAAATTAAAAGAGTTTTTTAGGTTTACAAAGGCACTAAACTAATATTGTCTTTGGGAGTCTTTCTATGTATTGTATTAAGTATTCCACAAAATTAATTCAATGTACATGTACACCAATCATGGGTCGTTATAGTTGGTATTATAGTGATGTTTTTGTCATCATTTGGAGACTATAATGATAAATATTTAATTATATCCCATGAAATATTTCTAATGATATGTATAGGGATGTCCCTAAGAATAATTAAACATATAAGTTAAAATCCTAGAATTTATGTAATGGTCATGGTTACCATAAGACTAAAAAAAGATGTTAGATATTGAAAGTATTCCCCCTTTGTTATGTTGTTTTCCTAGAATGATGTTTTCCTCTCACGTTATTCTTTTCTGGTTTTGGACTACGGCTAGAACCTGAAGGAACTGTGTTAACGATGAATGCAATGGAAAATTCAATGATTTTTTTCTTGAACAACCAAATGTTTTGGAGGATGGAATGAAAAAACTTATCACTATACTTACACAATATATGAACTATTTTGTACTTACAGATGAGAATAAAATGGGACAACATTCTATTGATTCCTTCATGTGGTAATGTCCAACTTCTTTCAGTGGGTAGTCTGACTACTTATTACATAACAATGTATAAGTACCACTGAAAAGGAATTGTCTGTCCTTCACTATTTATAGAATGAAAAATTTATTTTGGATTCTTTTCATTTAGAAGGTCAAGAGGACCAGTGGTGGACTGATCTAGTAAGATAAAATTTAATCCATGGAATTGTATGAGTTCAAGAATGTATTTTTCAAGAAGTACATTCCTCGTATTCATCTTATGAAGTTGAAAAATATGTTCCTTGAGCTTGAGAAAAAGGATAAGGAATTTGTTGGCATATTAAAGGAATTTTTTACCAGATATTCATGGTATGCTTCTGGTATTATCATCCAACCTGAAAGTATGATTGATCAATTATATAGTGGCTTAAAATCAAGTCTTCTAAGGGAATTATCCATAACATACATTAGTAACAATGAATAGATTGTGAATTATGATATCAAGGGAGAAATGGAATTTGGGGTTTATTATGAATCTCATGGTTTTAAAAATAAGTGGTAGATGGAGTTCAAGGGAAAATAACAAAACAATGGTGAAACTAATATGGGAATTTACTTATGCTCAATGTGTGGAAAGAATCATGGTTGGGGTTTTGTTAAATGGACTAGAAATGGGTTAATTTATGGAAAAGAATATTATCAGTTCGTTAAGCGTTAATGTAAAAGAAAAAATATATCTAATTATGAAAATAATTAAAAGGCTACACAAAATGCACCTACACCACATCAATTAAACAATTGAAACAAAATGGGACATTATAAAAACCAATTCTATAATATATTGGTAATTGATTCTGATAGAAATCAATAACCTCTTATTGAAAAATAAAATGGAGAATCACATGTGATAACTATTTTCGATGTGGAGTATAAAAATGATCGAATGTAATAATTTAGTATTCTTGTAATGAGATTCAAGAAAAATGTTGTAGAATCACTTTTTCGGTTTTATGGAATAATGAAATATCTATATAATGGTCCATTGTGGGTTTTCCTCATATATTTAAGAGTATATACTGAGTGTTACTAGTGACGATGAAAAGTGATTCAGATATTTTTAGAAAACATTAATGGAAGGATAACCCTTAATATGTGCACAATGTTGGGATAAGGAAATAAAGAGATGCATGAATGTATTAATGGCCTTTTGGAATGATATGATGAAAAGGTGATTCATGAAATAATGGATTAGGTATATTAAATTTTTGGGATTTATG
Source organism: Viscum album (assembly GCA_963277665.1). Taxonomy (NCBI): domain Eukaryota; kingdom Viridiplantae; phylum Streptophyta; class Magnoliopsida; order Santalales; family Viscaceae; genus Viscum; species Viscum album. The sequence goes on along the minus strand of OY728140.1, from coordinate 51,192,031 downwards.
GTATGTGAAATGACATAATTTTTGAAAGCATGCTTGTTTCCACTAAGAATCTATAGTAATTGAATTTATTTATTTGATTTAATAAAATACACAATGAAGTAATTCACATGTTTGGAATGTGATCAACAATATATACCATATTAATTGTGAGAGATAAATATTTAGTCGATTTAGTTCACATATTTCTATATTTTTGGTTTTTTAGTTTTCGGATAGATTGTAAGGTTGTCGATTTGTGGAATGTTTAAGTTAAACTTCGAATGAATTTTGTTAGATTAATGTATTATTTTATAACTTATGCTAACCTTTTTGGATATAGTTAGATGTAAATACCTATTTTTCTTTTTATAGATTGAATAATCTTCCAATGAATATGTAATGAAAAATTAATCACCATTTCTATGAATAAGAGATTAAGTGGAAATTGTTCAAGGTATAAACAATGGTGGGATTGTTCACAAATCATGTAAGTATATCTTCCTATGAAAATTATTCAATATTAGAAAAATGGATTATGATGTAAGATAGTGTCATATAATCATTATTTTTTATGATATTAATGAACGCTTTCATGCTCCGTTAGTTTATGGTTTTGTGATTGTAAACATTCCCTAGATCAACCACTTTCTTGTATCAGTGCCATTTATCAATCTATATAATTATTTATGCCATCAACCCACGCTAAAATCATTATCTATATTATCCTACATAGATAAATTGTCATGATCTACATTGGGGAATTTTTATTTTTCAACTATTCTATTTTAAAAGAAATTTTTAGTGATCATTTTTATAATGTGGGTTTCTTTCAAAGTAATTTCAAGAATTGATAATTTTATAACCCAGATAAATTTATAGGGAGAAATTAATTTTAATGGGCTTATAATTTATAACCCCACGTTTATAATGATATATATTCTTTTTAATTTCATTGATGTCTTTTGTTGTACACTATACTAAGATAAGCTTGCGCTACACGCAACACCATCTTAGCTTGTGGTCTATACAACACTATGCTTGGATTGTGTTACACACAATTTCAAATTATTTTGATCTAATTAATTAAAAACAAGGACAAGTTTATTTAAATAACTAAATATTGTTATGTTACCTTAAAACTATGTAATTATAACGGCGGTTACGATTAATATTAACATTATTCTGAAAAAAATTAAATACTAATATGTGAGTTTATAAAATAATAAAATCACTATTGATGGATTTTTCTAATTAAATATATATATAATATATTTTATATAAAGGTCAAAATTTACCTTATATATTTTCAAGACAAGATATAAAACAAATTCAAAATATATGATAACAGAAGTATTTTTCATAAAAATGCAGTTTCCCCCTTTTGATGGAGAACCCATTTTAAAACTTTTTTTTAATAATTATTATATTATATATGAAAAAATAATCATATTCTATGAAATTAGTGTATTAAAATTTATTTTAGTTGATTTTTTGATATTTTTCTGATAAGTTTCATGTTTTGATGAATAGTAGAAAATAATGCATTTTAATTGAATACTTTTGCATATAATTGATTTATAGTGGTAAACTATATATTTCAATGGTTTTAAAATAGAAATTGATTATATTTTTATAATCTACTTTTATTTTATTATTTTTCATTAATTTTTCATTGAATTTAGATTTAAAAACGTTTCAATCTTTTGGATGTTTTAACTTTTAAAATCAGTTTTTTCATTTCAACAATTGGATTAATTTTACATCAATTAGGTGAAACTTCTATGCTTTTAATTTTGAAAAATTGATTCCGTAATTGGAATAAATAGTTCCAAAATATGTAAATAGCTCTCTTTTACTTTGGGGAATTTTGAATAGTAACATCGGTAATTTTTTATTAATATAGTAAAAATTCCAATCGTGTGATTAATGATAAAACTAATATTATAAAATTACCATAAAAAGTTTCATAATATCATTAATTTATTTAGATTTTAATTAAATCATCCTTGGGTATAAATGGATTCCATTGGAATCCAATTGGATGATATTATGACATTTAATATATATTTTTTAAAGAAAAGTTAAATATGTCTTACTCAAATTTTAATAACAATAACATTTATAATGTATGGTTATAAAAAATCAAAGTTCAATTATAAATAACCATTTGAATTATAAAATATTTTATTTATCATGGTAATTTATTTTCAATTGTTATGTTATAAATAATTGCCTTACAGGAACATACAATGATGATGTAGAAATTATTTAATTGATCAAATGTCAATAAAATAATATTAATTAAAATGATAATTAATAATAAAGGAAAAAAACTATTTCCCAATTCTTATTTATTGAGTATATCTCATCAATAATCATTTTATATTGGTGTTATTGACCATTTAGAGACACATGGAAAAGTTTATGATACTTAAAATATTTTATTTAAGGTGATGTTAAAGTTGTCACATTCATGTTTTAATTAATATAACATTTTTAATGTGCTGTTTTATAGAAGAAATTTTCAACTGTTAATATTCTTATGTAATCGTCAGAAATTAACATCATCATGGTATTTTATTTTGAAATTTTAGCCAACAAATAAGTATATTAAATAGTTTCACAAAACCGAGGTTGTAATTATTTTATTAATGGAAATATCAAATTAATGATATAAAAAATATTAAAAAAAATATAATTTTTTATAATTATTATATAAAATGGATTTTATAGATTTCCATGAAACCATAGGGATATAATAAACTATATTTTTTTCAGGTATAACATATTATCTCCATATTTTAAAAAATCCATGAAATGAATAGTGTTAAAATTGAAACTATAATATTTTATCAAAATAATGTTTTATGAAATTATTTAAAACAAATAATATATTTTTCAAATATAAAAATAATTATTATGTGGTCTAAAATATTATAAATGTCCCATATTTTGTCTAACATTAAAAATTTTAAAAAAGGTTGAAACATTCGTTACCTAAGTTAAAATTAAAACAGAATAACTATTAGTTAATTAAAATAATAAGTTATAAATTGACAAAAAACATGTATATTTTTTAGGCTATTACAACCCCATATCACTTAAAAAAATATTTCATTTTTATGTTTTTATATATGAGGTTATTTTATTATAAATCAATATTTTTTGTAGATTCTAAATGTGTCCCTCACCACAATTCTAAAAGGGAACATCTGCCTTCCCAAATTCACGTCACTTTGAGCTCTAAAGAGTTTATATCCCAAGAAAATTTCCCTTATAAACGTTTCTGGTTATATTCTAGATGTTATGGTCCTCAAAAATTACTAACTCTAGTGCCTTTAAGGCGATATCTATAGAGAGCCTGTTGAAAAAGAAGTAATCACCTCTATAAATTATTTCAATCATATATATTATTATACTTACTATTGATGAGTTTTTTACATTATAATGTAATAAATACAGTATCACATATATTATGATATATCATTATTACTTTGGTACAACCATATTCCTCCTTCTATCCATCCATGTAAAAAATAAATCACACCGCGTGTGTACGTACGACTCACCATCTCCACATTATGGTGTAATCTATTTTCATAACCAGTTTACTTGGATGAGTATAATGATGTAAATAATAACTATATATTATTATTATAAGCTGATATTTATTTTTTAACAATATATAAACCATCATCATCTATACCATTTCATAAATAAAGGAATGATATCATCACTCGTGTGTTTGTATGACCTACCATCTCCATGATGAGATGTGATTCATTCTCCATGATCTAATTTGATGCTTGATTATATAAATATATATAATGAATAAATGTGATATATATTATGTTTTTTTAAATTATATAAATGATATAAATTAAACCCATGATGAATAACTGAAATTTATACGATAAAACACGCAGTAAATAATTCCTTAAAGAAGAGTAATAATGAAATATTATTAATTATGTGATAATATGATCACATATGATATCATTAATATAAATATGTTTACAAATAATGATTATAACAAAATTTAATCCATTATACAAGTGTTTCTGATAAATTTTAAGGAACCATACGGAAGTTATGTAATTATTTTGTCTCATTTTTATTTTGGTGGGACACATGATTTATACAACACATGTTCCTTTTGTCTAGTGTTTTTGTTGCAACTATATATTTTAATGATTCTTATTCTTAATTTTGTGGTATTAACATATTCATATAATTTTCTTTATTTAATGAGTTATATGATTATAAATATTATACTTTGGAATGTTATAATTTTTAATCGTGTTATTATCTGATATTATTTATACAGATGTATTTAATAAGGTATATTTATTATCTGTGTCCATATTTCTTAAATCTGTATTCCAAAATATTTTTTTTATTCTTCAATAATTGGTTATAGTTTATTTTACCCATTTTCATGTTTTTAATAAATGTTATGAAAGGAATATTTTTTCATTTATGATAAGGGTTACTTTTTAACATGTCTAAAAACATTACAAGAAGAATGTATTTTTAACTTTTATGGCCTGAAAAGTTTTTAAAATTTTCATAAAGTCTTATTTCCATGAAAAGTAATTTAAAATATTTCAATATTAGTTTCAAATAGATTATTTACATCAAAAATGGTGTGGCATTTTCATTAAATAATATAATTTTGAAGAAGAAAGGATTTTTTTCTTCAATGATTAATTTCAACTGATTTAATCAAATTAATTTCCTTAAAAGATGAAATTATTTAATAATAATGTGTTTAAATTATAATATCCCTAAAGTTATAATTTTTTGATTATGTTTTTGAATGAATTTTATTAATGACATCCATTTATTTTTTGATAGATTGTGTTCTGATGGAGTGATGGTTAAGAAACCCATTTTATTCCTTAGATTATGCGATGATGAATGTTTTGTGTTATTATGAAACAAATTTCTATTGTTTTTATTATGTGAAGGGTAGAAACTATATCCCCTTTCAATTAATTAGTTAAAATTTTCTCTCTCATGAGATATACAAGAGTATAATGGGAAATGATATAGATTTGGTAATACAATAATATAACGAGAAACGATCATGGTTCAGTAATACAAGGCCAGAATGATATGTAAAGTATGTTTATTAATACATGGCTATAATGAGTAGAAAATTTTGTTTATTAAAGGATGTATTCCTCTATTGTGGCCTTGGAAATAATCATTGGCTATTCTGGAAATTATTTCTTGTGTTTATGAGTTTTCTAAAATACCATGTTCTATGTCAATGCTATTTCTCACAACTCATATTGATTTATGATTTCTTCCTTATAACTACCAAGATTTATTGAATGACTCATGATTTTCATATATGTTATAAATGATATGATTTTCAAATGTTATGTTCAGGTTATTTATTTTTATGTTCATGCACTACTAGAAAAACAGCTATTTGCGACGGGCTAGTTGCGACGGGATCCCGTCGCAAATGGCTTTTTGCGACGGGACCCCGTCGCAAATAGCCCGTCGCTGAAAACGCCGTCGCAACTACACTTATTTGCGACGGGCCCGTCGCTATAGCGGTTTATTGCGACGGGCATTCTCCCCGTCGCAAATAGTATTCCGTATTTTTGTAAAAACTTTTAAAAACGTTTTTGCGACGGGACCCGTCGCAAATACCTTTTGAGACGGTACCGTCGCAAATACTATTTGCGACGGTACCGTCGCAAAAACGTTTTTAAAAAAATAAAAAAATATTAATAATACTAGTATTTGCGACGGGCATCGCATCCCGTCGCAAATAATATTGATAGTATTTGCGACGGGTCCCGTCGCAAATAATATTTTTAAAAAAAATAAAAAACTATTAATAATATTAGTATTTGCGACGGGTATAGTATCCCGTCGCAAATACTATAAAAAAAATAAAAAAAATAAATTTTTAATAAATTATTTTAATGAATATAATAATATAATTATAATTTACAAATGAAAATAATAAATTATTTTAATTACTATAATAATAGTAAAATTATAATTCAAAAATAAAAAATAATAGAATATTAATAAATGATTTAATTAATATAATAATAATACAATTATAATTCATAAATACAAAAATATTAATAAGTTATTTTAATTAATATAAAAATAATAGAATTATTTTACATTCAAATATTAAAATAATTCAAGTATTACAAAAAAAATAATTAAATTATAATATTATAAAATTTTAATATATATATAAAATTTAATATTATAAAATATAAATAATATTATTATTCATATTAATATTGTTATTTAAAAATATAATATTATTAATATTTTATAATGAGACAGAAACTACGAATAGAAAAAAAAAATTTGATTTCTCAAATTTTATAACTGAAATACAAAATCTAATCTGAAGGAGGGGGGGGGGAGGTGGGGGATCTGCAGATGGTGGTGGAGGAAACTCCACCCCTAAAGCATGAGTGAGTCGGCGCATGTACTCCATCTGCTCCTGATGCTGCTGCTGCCACCGCCTCGTCTGCTCCTCGTACAGCTGCTGCTGGCGTCGACGCTCCTCCTCATGCTGCTGACGAATATGCTCCTGCTCCTGTCGGAGACTCTCTATCTGTGCAGTCTGAGATCGCAACTGATCCTCATACTGTGTAGAAAAAGATGCACGAGCTCCTCTCGAGCTGGACGCCGACATCGCAGCACTGCCATAATAATCTCCGGGAGTCAGTCGAGAGCCGATACCAACTACCCGGCCCTTCTCGAAAGCATACTGGGTGGCCTGCATCCATGCCGCCTCATCAAACTGACGGGCAGTGGTCTGATCTGATGACTCGGCCTGACTCTCAGGCCGGGTCTGTGACGCTGCGGCCTCATATGACTCCTATAGTTGCAATTTAAAATTAAAATTGTGAATATATTATATGCAGTTAATTTTTAAACTTGAAAACAAATTATACTGACCACGATGTGATGCTGACGATCACCTCTGAGCTCCCCAGTAGCAGGATCACTATACATCCTCCGATATACGTCGTACTCTGTAATATCGGGGTGCTCGACAGCCTATAAGAATAAAAAATAAACTGTTAATATTTATAGTTATATAAAATATTTATAAATAATGTACGTACCAGATGCTGTCTATGAGTACTGAAAGAACGACTCCCAGCTCGATGAGTCACCTCCTGTCTCCCCCGATTCTGCCTCCCCAGCGATGATCTCCTCTGAAAGGCACCACTCAACCAGTGCGCACATAATCCATCCCATACATGGGATGAAATATACTCTGGTCGGTGTGCTCTACATGACTCCTCAAAATCTGACACTCCTGCTTTCTTCATCGCAGCTTTTCTTAAATTGTGCAAAAACTGACGAAGGCGATCACGCATGGCCACCTCCCATGCCTCGTGGATGGCGTCACGCATGGTATCCTCGATCGGATACCATAAACCCTACAAAAAAAAAATCAAAATATCAAGTTAGAAATGAAATAATTTTCAAAATAAAAATTATTTATTTACGTACGTACCAGCCAATGGTCGAACATGGCCTGCTGCACATCAATGGGAATCTGCTCCCATGTGGTCCACGGCTGAGAGAAATAGTTGCGCAAAATAGCGCTGCCCTGTCCGACTGCTATATGCGGAAAACTGAAAAAAAATAATAAACATTTATTATGTGAATAGATTATTGAAATCTTAGTCAAATCCACGGGTTATCACACAGGTTATCACACCTCCGGGTGCGCGGATCAAACCCAAGGCGTGGACGTCGCTCGGGGACGGGGTCAGGAATCATCAATCGTGCAAGACCGCGCCCCCTCCGCGTACTCCCTGAAGCGCCTGCAGGCTGAGGGTCATCTGCCAGCAACTCATCCGCATCGAAAGGCAGGTCAGCATCCGTCAACTCACGAAATGTGGCCTCGTCCATCTGAAACAGAAAATGTTAATGTTAGCAAATAATTGATAATTACTATTATATATACATATATACATATTATGATTGTATATAAATACCATGGAATTCTATAAGTGTTCATCTTCATCATCATCTTCATATATGTCAATGTCATCTTCATATTCCTCCTCAACATCATCGATATCCATTCGAGTTGCAGTTGCTTCATCTCTTACCATTTCAAATTCATGTGTGACATCATTAACATCATCGTCATCACCGACTCTTAAATGTGGGGTGTCGTCATCGATACTCATGTCTCTTTGTAAAAAAGATTGATTTTGAGTAATCTCTTGAAAAACTTCAATTCTTTGCACATCAGTGAAAGCACATTCACTTTGACTAAACTGATTGTCTCGAATTTTGATTTTTATTACACTCCACCAATCAGTCAAGTCTCTTGATGTTGCACAGTACTTTGCATAATAAACTTGATATGCCTGTTGAGCCAATAAGAATGGTTCATTTACTGCGAGAACACTTTTACATTTAATATCGATGATTCCATGAGTCGGATGAACACGCACGGCTCTCTCTGTATCCAACCAACGACATTTGAACATGGTTATGTAATGTTGTCCAAGATAACAGAGTTCAATGATTTCATCAAGTATGCCATAAAAGTCAACTTCATTTTCTCGATGATGAGATCCTCTCAAGCTAACTCCACTGTTCATTGTTTTTTTTGATTCCCCATATGCATGTGTGTGGAATCGAAATCCATTCACCACATATGCATTATAAGTTTTAACAAGTTTGGAAGGTGGGTTACTCAATACACACAGCCGTTTGTCAATTTTATCAGCATGTCGAGACACCTGAAAATTTGTGAAATAATTATCAATATAGTAAACTATACATTGAATGAGTTGCTAAAAGATAAAGAATTTATGTTACCAGTTTTTGAAACCACTGAGAGAAATTTTTCAGTCGACGTTCTTCGAGAGCAGCTGCTGTAATTTGTGGAATTTGTTTCTTGATATGATTATCATACAACCTATAAAAACCAAAGTTATTTACTGTAACATAAATGATAGAATAAGTGATATAAACACTTACAGTACAACTGATGTCATCTCTTCACAGTTGAGCAGAACATACGTATGAGCTCTATGATGTTCATCATCTGAAAGCCAGCGTTCAGAAACTCCACCAAAACCAAGCTCTGACTGGTTGAAAACAGATAATTGATTGTCGATTTCATCAATATTCCTCTCATTCCGTCCCATTCGGTTGTGTTTTGAAGGATACTCAGATTCAAAATAGTGGGAGCAGAAAAAAGATATTTCCTCTTGCAAATAAGCTTCTGCAATAGATCCTTCAACAGATGCTTTGTTGCGTACTTTTCTTTTCAATTTTTGCATGCATCTTTCAAATGGGTACATCCATCGAAACTGTACCGGACCTCCACATTTGGCTTCATATGGCAAATGTAACATCAAATGTTCCATTGAGTCGAAGAAAGACGGCGGGAATATTTTTTCCAATTTACATATAATTACAACAACATCTTTTTCAAGTTTGCCTAGAGCATCATAATCTGCCGTAGCCGCACAAATTTCCCGAAAAAAATGAGACATGTCTGTTATGGAATCCCAAATCACAGAATTCAACAGACCTCTTAATCCAATTGGTAGAAGTCTCTCCATTATAACATGACAATCATGACTTTTCAATCCAGTAATATGACCATTCTTTACACATCTACCCAAATTGGAAGCACAGCCATCTGGAAGTCTCAAATCTGCAATCCACTGACAAAATAATAAACGGTTTTCTTTAGACAGTGTATAAGCTGCTTTTGGTTTCAGTAACCTTTCTGTTCTGACATTCTCAAATAGTTCCAATTCTGGACGTCTGCAAATTTGGGCAAGATCTAAACGTGCATTTACATTGTCTTTGCTCTTTCCTGGCGTATCCAAAACTGTATGAAACAAATTATCAAAACAGTTCTTCTCAATATGCATGACATCTAACATGTGTCGGACCAACAAATCAGACCAATATGGCAAATCCCAAAATATGCTACGTTTAATCCAATTGTGTTCTTTCCCAAAACCAGAAATTTTCTGTTGGTTTATTGTGGGACCAAAAGTGATGGGAGGTAATGAAAATACAACCGATTTTAACTCCGAACCTGATATCATTTTTGGAGGTCCATCCCTTTCAACTGTTCCTTTTCTGAAATGAGATCTGTTTCTGCGAAAAGGATGATCAGCTGGAAGAAATCTGCGATGACAGTCAAAATAACAAGGTTTCTTTCCATGAATGAGCATAAATGCTTTGTTCTCTCCCATACAGTAAGGACATGATTTCTGACCATGTGTACTCCAGCCAGATAACATCCCATAAGCCGGGAAGTCACTTATTGTCCACATCAATGCTGCTCTCAGTATGAAATTCTGTTTCATTGCAACATCATATGTACTGACACCAGTACTCCACAATAAATTTAATTCATCAATCAATGGCTTCAAATAAACATCAATATTTTTCTTCGGATGTCCTGGAATTAGTAAAGTCAAAAAGATATATGGCTCCTTCATCAACATCCATGGAGGTAAATTATACGGAGTTAAAAAAACAGGCCAACATGAATATTGACTACCATAAGATCCAAACGGACAGAAACCATCAGTGGAAAGGCCCAGTCGAACATTTCTAGCTTCTAAAGCAAATGATGGATGCACTCTATCAAAATGTTTCCATGAATCACCATCGGCTGGATGATTCAAGCTTTTATCGGTTGAAATATTCTCTTTATGCCATGACATCATTGTCGCTGTATTCTTAGACATGAATAAACGCTGAAGTCTGGATGTAAGCGGAAAATATCTCAGCTGTTTTACAGGAATCAAACCAGACTTCCCGTGTTGTCCTTCTTTATATCTCTGTTGCCCACATGTGGGACAACTATCCAACGACTCATTTTCCCCTGAATATAAAATGCAGTCATTTGAACATGCATGAATCTTCTGACAAGTAAGTCCCAAATTTCGAACCAACCTCTTACTTTCATAGTAATTTGCAGGTAAAACATTTCCTTCCGGTAACAGTGTTTTCAGCAAAGAAAATATCTGGTCAAAACATGTGTTTGACATTCCGTTATCTGATTTGATGGCCATAAATTTTGCAACTGCTTCTAATTTGCTCATCTTGCAGCCAGGATATAATGCATCCTCAGCAGACTTCAACAACTCATAAAATTCAGACGGTCCCAACTCAGGATTTGAAGCTATATCAGCCGGAGTTTCTGTATGTTGAACAGATGAACCTGCAACATCATGTACTAAATCTTGAAACTGGGATGGATCCGGAATCAAGTTGGTATCACCTGCTCTGGAACTGCGTTCACCGTGTTGATACCAAAAAACATAATCTGCTTGAAAACCAAAACGCAAGAGATGTTCCCCCACTTTGTCAAACGTGTCAAACGTTCTCAATGCACATTTTCTGCAAGGGCATTTTATCTTTCCTTCTGAAACAAATTCTGAATTTGATGCCGCAAATGATAAAAAAATCTCCACACCCTCTATATATACTGGATTTAAACCAGAACCATTTGGATTTCTACGTTGATTTATCCATATGCGGTCATCTAATAATGACTGTTGACGACCTCGCTGTTCCATATTTTTCTATAAAATATAAAAGCATTACTGGTTTTGAATAATTTGTTAGAAAAAACACTCAAGCAAGGATTACTAATTATTACAATTTATTACTAATTATTACAATTTATTGCTAATTATTACTATTTATTACTAATTTAGCAATACTTAGCAATACTTAGCAAAAGGAAAACTGCTTGAATAATGAAAGGAAATTTGATAATCATCGTTGTGGAGATGGTTATAAATTTTCCCTTCATTATCCAAGCAGATTTCGTTTACTAATTATTAGTAATAAAAAAAATATTATCAATATTTACGAAAAAACAATATTAATATTATTAAAATAATAAAAAAAATTAAAAAATATTAAAATTATCAATATTCAGAACAAACTTTGTTCTATTATTAACATGTTCAAATCTTAAAGGGTCGTCAATTGTCAGGTCATGCGCAATAAAAAGTTTGTGTCAGCCATGTCTAATGTAAACTCTATAATTGTCCTTGCATGGTTGATCACTTCGCAAGTAATGTTGCAATCAGACAAACCAAGTCATTCCCTTCTTAACTATAAGAATTATCTCACATGAACCTCTACATAGATCATTCTTCCTTAAAAATTTGAGGGGATATCATTATTTTTCCCTTAAATTTTCAAGGAAGAATGGTCTATGTAAAGGTTCATGTGAGATGATTCTTATAGATAAGAAGGGAATGACTTGGTTTGTCTGATTGCAACATTACTTTTGAAGTGATCGACCATGCAAGGACAATTATAGAGTTTACATTGGACATGGCTGACAGAAACTTTTTATTGCGCATGACCTGACAATTAGCGACCCTTTAAGATTTGAACATGTTAAGAATAGAGCAAAATCTGTTGTAAATATTGATAATTTTAATATTTTATAAATTTTTATTATTTTAATAATATTAATATTTTTTTCATAAATATTTATAATATAATTTTTTTTGCTAAGTGTTCTTGAGTATTCCTGAGTATTCCTGAGTATTCCTGATTATTTGTGAGTATTCGTGAGTATTCGTGATTATTCGTGAGTATTCGTGATTATTCGTGAGTATTCGTGAGTATTCCTGAGTATTCCTGATTATTCCTAATTATTCCTAATTATTTGCAATTATTCCTAATTATTTGCAATTATTGGTAATTATTGGCAATTATTGGTCATTATTGGCAATTATTACTAATTATTCCTAATTAATCCTAATTATTCCTAATTAATCCTATTTAATCCTAATTAATCCTAATTATTCCTAATTATTCCTAATTATTACTAATTATTTCTAATTATTGCTAATTATTACTAATTATTGCTAATTATTTCTAATTATTGCTAATTATTTCTAATTATTGCTAATTATTTCTAATTATTGCTAATTATTGCTAATTATTGGTAATTATTTCTAATTATTTCTAATTATTCGTAATTATTACTAATTATTGGTAATTAATACTAATTATTGGTAATTATTGCTAATTATTGGTAATTATTGCTAATTATTGGTAATTATTGCTAATTATTGGTAATTATTGCTAATTATTGGTAATTAATACTAATTATTGGTAATTATTACTAATTATTGGTAATTATTACTAATTATTGGTAATTATTACTAATTATTGGTAATTATTACTAATTATTCGTAATTAATACTAATTATTCCTAATTAGTACTAATTATTCCTAATTATTGTTAATTATTCCTAATTATTACTAATTATTGTTAATTATTCCTAATTATTACTAATTATTGTTAATTATTGGTAATTAATACTAATTATTGGTAATTAATACTAATTATTGGTAATTAATACTAATTATTGGTAATTAATACTAATTATTGGTAATTATTACTAATTATTCCTAATTAATACTAATTATTGGTAATTATTACTAATTATTCCTAATTAATACTAATTATTACTAATTATTGTTAATTATTCCTAATTATTACTAATTATTGTTAATTATTCCTAATTATTACGAATTATTGTTAATTATTCCTAATTAATACTAATTATTGGTAATTAATACTAATTATTGGTAATTAATACTAATTATTCCTAATTAATACTAATTATTCCTAATTAATACTAATTATTCCTAATTAATACTAATTCTTCCTAATTAATACTAATTATTCCTAATTATTACTAATTATTGTTAATTATTCCTAATTAATACTAATTATTGGTAATTAATACTAATTATTGGTAATTAATACTAATTATTGGTAATTAAGACTAATTATTGGTAATTAAGACTAATTATTGGTAATTAATACTAATTATTTGTAATTAATACTAATTATTCCTAATTAATACTAATTATTGGTAATTAATACTAATTATTCCTAATTAATACAAATTAATCCTAATTATTCCGAATTATTACTAATTATTCCTAATTATTACTAATTATTCCTAATTATTCCTAATTATTGTTAATTATTCCTAATTATTCCTAATTATTGTTAATTATTCCTAATTATTACTAATTATTGTTAATTATTCCTAATTATTACGAATTATTGGTAATTAATACTAATTATTACGAATTATTGGTAATTAATACTAATTATTGGTAATTAAGACTAATTATTGGTAATTAAGACTAATTATTGGTAATTAATACTAATTATTGGTAATTAATACTAATTATTTGTAATTAATACTAATTATTTGTAATTAATACTAATTATTCCTAATTAATACTAATTATTTGTAATTAATACTAATTATTCCTAATTATTCCTAATTATTGGTAATTATTACTAATTATTCCTAATTAATATTAATTATTCCTAATTATTCCTAATTATTACTAATTATTCCTAATTATTCCTAATTATTACTAATTATTGTTAATTATTCGTAATTATTGTTAATTATTCCTAATTATTACTAATTATTGTTAATTATTCCTAATTATTACGAATTATTGGTAATTAATACTAATTATTGGTAATTAATACTAATTATTGGTAATTAATACTAATTAGAGGTAATTAATACTAATTATTGTTAATTATTGGTAATTATTACTAATTATTCTTAATTATTGATAATTATTAGTAATTAAATGAATAATTATCAATAATTAGAAATAATTACCAATAATTACAAATAATAACATTATTAATATATTTTATTATTAATATTAAAATAATATAATTTTCTAATTTATATACAGTTCTGTTTTCATCTGTGCGTTTTCTATCTCCACATACAAATAATACATGTGAAGACAGCAAACACACAGATGAAAAAAGAACTGTATATATATAAAAAATTATATTATTTTAATATTAATAATAAAATAAACTAATAATGTAATAATGTTCTTATTCTTAATTATTGGTATTTATTACTAGTTATTAATATTTATTCTTAATTACTAAAAATTATTACTAATTATTCCTAATTACCATATAAACAATTAAAAATAATTAAATTACAACTAATTAATAATAATAAAAACTAATAAAAAATTAAAAATAAATAAAAAATTAAAATAAAGATAAATACCTTGAAAATTGATCTGTTCTGATCGTTCTTCAAAACTTTAATAACGGCTCCGGAGAAAAAACTTACACTAGAGAAAAACTCAACTCTAGAAATATGATTCTGAGAGAGAGAGAAGATAAGGAATGAGAATGAAATGAAAAAAACGGATGGGGGTATTTATAGGTTAGATTAGTTGCGACAGGCTCATTTGCGACGGGATTCCCGTCGCAACTAGTATTATTTGCGACGGGACCCGTCGCAAATACCTTAGCCAACATTTATTACGGTCAACCGGTAAATAGTTATTTGCGACGGGTCCCGTCGCAAATAACCCTCTGCCGACATAGTATTTGCGACGGGGGAATATTCCCGTCGCAAATACCATTTACCGCCGCCGGTTATTTGCGACGGGAATATTCCCCCGTCGCAAATACGTTTCCCGCGATTTGTTATTTGCGACGGGAATATTTCCCCGTCGCAAATACGTTTCCCGCGATTTGGAGCGCATCGCGGGAAAACTATTTGCGACGGGTCCCCGTCGCAAATACGTTTCCCGCGATTTGGCGCGCATCGCGGGAAAACGATTTGCGACGGGGAAAAAAATCCCGTCGCAAAAGCCTCCTTATTTGCGACGGGAAAATACCCCCGTCGCAAATAATTTTTTAACATGACTATTTGCGACGGGATTTATTCCCGTCGCAAATAACCCGTCGCAATTGCTCATTTTTCCCGTAGTGATGTTTTGATTGACATTTTCATTGTATATCCTTTTTGAGTATCTACCCTTTCATCTATTTTCTTTTCCCCTTGATATAAATAAAGATTTAAGGTATGAAAACTAAATGGGAAGATCCTTATGGGAAATATTAATGATATTTCACCAATCATTAAGAGTGTTTCCATCTTTCAAAAGGAACTGAACTAATATGGTCTTTGTTTTTATTTTTGTATACTGTATTAATTATTCTGAAAAATTAATGTAATATCCATGTATGTTAATCTTGGGTCAAAATAGCTGTTATCCATTACATAGAGGGTTGATTTCTGGAAATATAAACTTAAATAGGGGCTGTGGAGTGATTAGATTGACTTATACATTGAATAGAATAATAGTATACTCTTTTTAGATAATGATTATTTCATCGTGAACTCCCAAGAACAATTTTTTTTTATTTCTCAATAACTTCTTTGTGACTTTTCTTAATCATTGTGATTTTTTAGGTGGTATATATATATCATATATATTTCCAATCACATGTTTTTTGATGTTTAACTTCAAATTTGGATAATAAAATAATATTATTTTTTGAGTTTCACCCTTGAGATATGGACCCAATTGTTCACAATATACTTCATTTATAAGAAAAAATGATTTTACTGATAAATATTCATAGCAAATACTACTTTAAAATTTCATTCCATTTTTTATGAAAAACAATAAAATATAAATATCATGAAAAAAATATAACTACTTAAATATCATTAATTTCAATGTAATATATGGATATTTATAAATAATACAATTATGATTAGATTATTGTTAAAAAAATTATGAGTACAATAGGGGAGAGTAAATAAAAATTAATGTTTTGGTAAATTTAAAGAATCTTCAATAATTAAGGAATCAAATAAAAATTATGTCTGCATCTCTCAATGAAAATAGCCTAAGGAATTTTCTATAGAAAAGAAAGAAGAAATTATAATTACCCCATATTTTCAATTGAAACAACTTGTGAGGATAAAATTATGATGGAACTAGTTTGAAACCTACAAATATTATTGCTGAAGTAGCTTATTTAGGAACAGTTTCAAATAGATGATGTATTAAGATATTCAAAATATTTTGTGGAACATTATAATTATTTATTTGAATCTTAAATGGTTTATGTGACCCAAATCTGTGACTGAAAACTAAATTCCACTCCACCAATCACTATCCATAGAATGGTACACTATATAATTAGAGTAATTCATTGAGATGATAAAGGATATTGAAAACCTTTCTCAAACTCTAAAAACTCCCATCCAAGTAGAAGTAAGAAAAGAAGAATAAGTAAAATCCAATATAACTCAAGAATATAATATTTTATTAAACTCATTTTAATTAAATTTTATTGAAAATAAAATTAAAATTACCCCCAACTACGTTGAATTTTCATATTAGACTAACAAATTGATTTTTATAGTTGATAGAGAAGAAGAATATTAACCTATAGACACCAAGTGAACAGTATATATACCTGAAGTGAATATGTTCTAATATGAAATAATTTTAGAGGAATTTATTTATATTCAATTTTTTTCTTTCAATATTATTTAGTTTTAGTTTTTTATTTAACATCCAATCAATTAAAATTTCGAATACAGTATTTTATGAGAATGATCTGGGTGTTCAAATTAAATATGAGGTCGAGAATGTGTTGTCTAAAAAGTATAATAATCATTCTTTATCCTTCCTTAACCATTTAATATTTAAATCAATACTAATGGGTTGGATTTGTTTTACACTACACTCAATATCATCTAAAATTATTTATTTTTGATTATCATTATAGCTAAATAGATTTTGTGGATACTGAGCAAGAAAAAAACTCACCTTCAGATTGTGGATGACCAGCAAGAACTTATTGACTTAGGGTAATAAAAATATACTAAACAATTAGGGGGGGTATTATAACCAGTTTCTTAATTCAATATAATTTAAAAAGTTATTTCCCTCAATAGATTTATTATGTTTCATTCATTCAATCGCAGTCGAAATTGATAGTATTTGGGAGATTAACTCAATTCTAAAACATTAAAATAACTTTTTTAAGGTAGTTAAATTTTATGTGTGGTAATATTTTAATTTTATTTAATTTTTTTTCTATGTTTCCATTTGGTTTTCATAATATCAATTATCTTTTATGTTTATGTTAAGTATTTATTTTTGGTGTGATTTTAGGATTCTAAAGATTAATTGAATTATTTTAAAAAATAAAAAAATTGGTATTGATGGCACATTAGAGGAAATAAATATAATATTTTTTGAATGATTGTTGAATGGATTATATTTTCAAAATTATAAAATTTTTATTTTAAAAATTTTATTCAATTATAAAACTCATGTTAAAAATTAATGTACAAATTTACAATTTTTCCAAACCTGAGATACTTCAAATTCTTTTTGATATATTTATTACATTTTCCTTTTTCATTATAGTCTTGATCCATCTCATCGTATTTATAACATGGTATTTTTATCTTTTTTAGAACTATTACTTTTAATGGAATGTTTGATGTGACAGTTAATAACCACTTTGATAGTCCTCATTTACATTTAACTACTATTTTTGTATGTGGTTATATTTTTTCTGTATTAATTCCTTAGTAACAATGAAGTACTACATTATGAAGCCATGTTACAATTCATTTATCCCTTTAACATATTATCAGTATGATATATGCATGATTGTTGTTGATCATAAGTGTCAGGGGATTTTGTGTATGTTGTGCTAATTTGATGAACAAGTTGATGTTGAAATGAAAAGAGTTGCACCTTTTTCATGCATTGGTGGAAGAAGATTCATGATATAAGGATTGATGGGTGCCTAAAAATCATTCTGGATTTAGTATGGGATTTCAACAATTTTTAATATAAAATATTCTTCTCTTCCCTCAATTACACAAATTGGAGTTGAAAATCGAAATCTGATGTAAAGGATACAAACATATTGAAATGATAAAAAATGGAAGGGATGTTTTTCTTTTTCTGAATTGATAATGTTTGGGATACACAACTATATAATGATGTATTTTTAGGTGGATTTTATCAGGGGTATTAATGGGAACACCATTCACGATAATAACTAATTTCATGAATTTACGTTTCATTAAATCATATCCCTCCACATTATATCACTAATATTTTCACATTGAAAAACCACCAACACACATCAACAAAACAACCCATTTTATATTCATCATTATTAAAACATTTATTACTCTATGAAGTAATGATAATAGAAAAATAGAAAGCTAATGAAACTTATTCATTCATTAAAATGAGAAAAAATCACATAAAAATTATTGACTTCCAATATAATACATTTTAAGATGATAGATACAAGATATGGATGGAAACTATCCTCGAATGGATTGAAATGTTTTCATGAAATTTTTGATTTAGGGTATTTTGATCCATGCGTGGGGCATGATATTTTCATTCAGTGTGTGAATTGAGTGGAATTTCTTATTATGACATGGGAAATTCCTTTTAACCTTAGTATAAATGTTTTCCTACGAGAGAAATAGTTAATTTTTAGGGATTCATGAATATCAAATTTTAAAACATATTATTCTATATTTAAATGTTTTAATACAACTAGATTATCATTTTAAGGGTATGTGTCACAATGTCTAGGTTTTTAGAATAATTTGAGATTAATTATGAATATGTATTGATTTTATATTTTATATGGTTTTATTTATTTTATTATATATTCCATGATGATATTAAAATAATCCAAATTATAAAATAAAATTTTTAAGGATTAGATTTTTATGGGATACACTTCCTTTAACTTGACCAACATGTTAATATAACAATATGAATCCCAAATTTAGATCCTAATTAGGGCATCAAAATCTATCCATTGTTTGAATGGATTCTAATTATGGGTATATATATAACATAATTCCCAACAAAATGACCTCATATTTTAATGGAAGATAGAAAAATTAATTAATTAATGATACTTGAGATTAAGTCTTTTAAAAATCCATAAATTCATTAGAATCCATCACATTAGGATTACAATAGTTTTTCAGGATTAAGTTGTTTCTCATGTAATCCAATCATAACCCTAGATAAGATTTTTCAAAGAAGAAAAAATTATAAAGACAGATGTGAATAAATAGAGGAATGCTTTTTTAGAAAAATGCATTATGATTTTCATCAATTTAAAATACCAATAATGTGCCATAATTTTTTAGGACTATGTTTGAGTGAAAAATGAGTCTCCCCTCACCATATAAATATGAACATGCATAAATATTCAAATAGTTTCGAGATTTTAGTAGCTGTGAAGTTTTTTTATGTTATAGTTTTCTAAAAATATATAATATCTACATTATTTTTAGATTTTATTCTTCTTGTATCTTGTTTTGTTTTCTATCTCTATTCATGTATCTATTCTAATTGAAAATTTATAAATATTTTTTTATTTTTTATAAAAAGAGTGAGTGGAATATTTATTTGAGTTGTTATTATTTAAACATTCGAGTTATTTTATTCATAGATATTGGTATTTGTAAAAATACCTTTTTTATATAGTTTCCATATTTTATACATTTTCAACATCATTATCATGTTCATTATTATTCCTTTTTACCATAATTATAAGGCATGATATCATGGAGTAATATCATAGTGGTGTCGTGATAGTGATTACCATAAATTCATAGGGTTAATGTGAGGTAATATAAATTCAAATGGGAGGGTGATGACTGATACGTTTTATATCTATATCTAATATGGTAGTGAGAATATTATTATTAAACCAATTTTGATTTCACATAGAAATCCCAAGAATAAAATCTTCCTTCATTCTCACTATGTTCATTTTATTTTTTCATATTCATTCTAGATTTTGTAATATCACACACATATATATAATGTGAACCCCCCCCCCCATTTTTATAGTTTTCATTTTTAGTGTATTTTAGTAAAAATTGGTGATTATAAAATAATAAGTTTGTATCAGTGGACCCCTTGAGGAATTGACCCAAGGGTGTGTTCTATACTGTATGCTTTGGAATGTAAGAATTTATTGATTGTTATATGTGAAAAAATAGCTCTTAAAAACATTATAACTAAATGGTAGTGACTATCATGTAACTCTATATAATCTATCAAATTATACATACTAATCCATTGGGATGAGTTAAATTTAAGGATCTATTTTCACTTTCTCTATAAATAACATGTCACAATAATAAAAAACATTCAAATACATGAATTAATGTTCAATAATATATAGCTTACAATTTTAAAATTTATAAAATCACTGTATTTTTAACCGGGAAAGATATTTCCCTAGTCAAAGGATTAATAAGAGGAATAACATTTCATCTATTACAAGGTAGAGTATTTATAATGTTAATAAAAATATCATTTAATAAAATAGATGATATTGTATATATAATAAAGGGTACTAGATAAATTCACACGTTATTAATCTATTATGTTTCCAATAATCATGTAATGTGTTCTGAATGTTCAAATTCAATATTATTCCCCATAATAAAAAATTTATATATTTGTCTATCTAATAGTATTGTGATAGATAAATTTTTTGAATAAAGTATTATTATAAAAATATTATGATTTAAATATTCCAACACTTTCTTATAATTGGATTAATCCCAGTTTTCCTAGAATGTGATTAAAAAAATATACTCTAAATTATATATTGACCTGATTTCGTATTATATTTCCTAAAACCCGTACCATTCATATAAGAACAGTTACATTGGTATTGTAAAATATGAAATATTTTTTATAAAAGAATACTTATTAGAAAATAATTAGATAAAAAACATCATCCAAGTGGAATAGAAGACCTCTAAAATTATTCATAAAAGATATAGTACTAAATGATTGAGATGTTATGAGAAGTGACAAGAGGAATAAAAAATTTACTATTAAGTGGATGAGATTTTTATTATATATATTAATTGATAGACTAGGGTAGTAGGTTTTTAATAATAAAATAATCAAGATATATTTTACATTCATGAAATACAATTTTTTTTAATCATATGGCTAAAAATATTATAAAATTTGTGTTGGTCAAACATAAGTCATGTTTTTATTAGTTATGTATTTTTTCTCTTATGATTAGATTATTGAATCATATATAATATTTTATCTTTCATTTTCATAAGTTTCTTTCTTTTAAATTAAATAATTTAAAACCCTACAAGATTTCAATATCTTATATCCAGATTTGAAAGAATATTTTTAAAATAATTACATAAATATTATAAGGATATGTCTTTGTTATATTACATAATCTTGATTTTTCATCAAGGAATAACTTCCTTTAATATTGATAATTTTTTCAGGTTTATTGTTTTGTATAATTTTGTTATAATACATACATAACATTACACATTAATATATAGAATATACCCCATAAACTGTATCCATTTATTCCAAAATATACTTATTTTCAAATAAAACATGATTTCCTTGAACAATTTTCATAACATTTAGCATGGCTTAATTATTTTTCATACAGAACCTTATAACCTCTGAAAATTATTTAAAAACTTTGGATCTTCATGAAAATCTCAGTAAGGGATATAAAAATAAGAAAACAAAACATTAGTCTATGAATACTTGCAAACAAATGAATTCAGTTTAAAAAACATATTTGTCTCCAATATATATTACTTTGTGAAATAAAATCATCCCACAAAATATAATGAACATAAATAGAACATTAAATTTATCTTGGGACATTACATCCATAATCTTGTAACCCTCTCAGCTACCTTTTAATTTGTTACCCTTATGGCTACCTTACAATTTGTGGAACCATCACAGTTACACTTGGAGTAAACAAACGACCAACCTCCAACATACACATACCCAATGAATTGGAAGGAGATATAGGTCACACCCATAATCATAAAAAATTACCATGAACCATAACATAATTATACAACATGAATAATTTCCTAAAAACATTACTTTTTATTTTTGTAAAACCGGATTTTGAAAAAGTAATTTAAATGAAATGCCCCTTATAAATATCATATAATTGAAGTGAAAATTATTAGAGTGGATTCAATATGTATATAAAATATAAACACACATAATTAAACATAATATAATCAAAATTAATCACACAAAAAATTTTAATAAAACATAAAAAACAAAGTAGAAGGTTAACCCAACGAATGGAAATCAGGTTAAGAATTATCATAACTCGAGTTTTCCTTCCATCAAACTTGATTGTACCTCATATATAATGGTTAAAATAGTTTTATTAATATCTTGAAAAAACATATTCCTGTTTATAACAACTTATATGCTCATTTAATAACATCATTTCACCCATTAATTATTTTTATTTTGTTTCTTCCATTGTTTTGGGTGTGTTCTCCATATGATTTCCATATACGATTTGTATTTTGTTTTTTTGTCATATGGAAATGAAGTTTCATATGTTAAATGAAATAGTATTAATAATAATTCATAATATATAATGATATCATAAATAATTTTGTTATTGTATATTATGATATATCATCAGATAAATCATTAATGTTGTTTGTTTAGATCATTTTTGGCTATTTCTCAATAAACATGAACTTCTTCCGTTATATAAAATAATTTCATAAATATATGTTCATTAAAGAACATAAAATATGTTACTAAATAAAATTTAAATTATTTTACAACCATTAAAAGAGTTCTATGATCATAATGGAAGGATGTAATGGATATTGAAAACATATTGTCAACGATTTTGGTAAATCACCACAATGTGGAAAATGTTTTTATTTTTAGAAAATAGGTAAAAGAGAGGAGGAAGATGATGAATCATTTATATGAACATGGTTACGTACAGAATATATAAGATTATAGAGATTCCATACCTCCTGGATAAGTGGTGGGATTGAGTGTATATGAAGTGACATGATTTGGAATGAAAACACATGAAAAAAGTAAGAGGATTATTACCTCTTGATTTCTATTCCTTGATATCCTCCTTAAGGACATTGGTTTTGGACTATTAGTGAGACCAATAGCTTAGGACGTGGGGAAGAGCCTTGGGGCGAGTATTTTGAGGAACATAGATAACTTAATGTCTTTGAGAGGTGTGAGACGAACGGGGGAATGAATGTGGTATTTATAGTGTAGGATAAGAGGTATTTTACATTATTTCAATCATTAATTTAATATGTTTTTCTCAAGACTATAAATAGTCCTAATTCATGTAATAAAAAATAGTTATAAGTGCCCATGATTTCGAATCATGTTGTATTAAATCATCCATAATGTCAAAAATAGTGTTTTAACTAATAATTTGAATATACGGTATTTTTCTGTATTTCAATATTCATAAAAAAATCAATAATTTCATAAAAATACCAAATATTTATTATAACCATTTTTTGACGTTTATAATTCAAAAATGAACTCAGTTTTTTTGAAATAATTTTTTAATATGTTTAAATTAATTTTTAAATTAAATAATACCTTATTAAACAACTAACAATTTTAAAAGTATAACTACTATTATATTAGTCCAAAAAATTAATCAAGATGTCATTATCTTAAAGAATTAATAAAATATAAATAAAATTTAATTTTCATTCGAGTCATATTACTATTCATAATGGTATGTTACAACTAACCAAAAAAATGTTGGTTCTATCAGACTCTGAATAACTTACTGATCAAAACAATAGATGACAATATATCGAAATTTAAAACATAGAAGTGAAAATATTATGATTAATAGCTAGTTATAAAGAACTACCTAAAAAAAGTTTCATTAATTTTCATTTATTTTTAAAATCATGTGGTGTAACATGATCCACACCTTCTATAAATTTCATCCACACAAATATATTTATTATTAAACAAGTGAGGTTTCCTTTCCCTCATAGAATTTTCTAACTCCCATGTTGCTTCTTCAACCATGTGGTTTCTCCACAAAATATTTACCTGGTGGATTACCATATTCCCCAATACTTGTTCCCTTCCATAAATTTTATAAACTGTTTTTTCCTTATAAGAAAGGGTCTTCTCTAGCTAAACTTCATCTAGAATCAATACATGTGATGAATCTAGAACATACATTCTCAATGTCGTAACATGAAAAACATTATGTACCTGAGATATACTCGGAGTCAATGATACTCGGAAGGAAACTGGTCCATACTTATCTAGCATTTTATATGTTCCAATGAACCGTTTACATAGCTTTCATTTCTTACAAAAAAGTGTAACACACTTCCATGGTGATATTCTATGAAAAACAAGATCACCTACATCGAATGAAAATACATTCCTCATATTGTCCTCTTAAGTTTGATGCATTCTCTGAGATGTCCTCATGTGTTGATGGATCATCTTCACT
Organism: Viscum album; assembly: GCA_963277665.1. Classification (NCBI taxonomy): domain Eukaryota; kingdom Viridiplantae; phylum Streptophyta; class Magnoliopsida; order Santalales; family Viscaceae; genus Viscum; species Viscum album. The sequence goes on along the minus strand of OY728140.1, from coordinate 51,166,827 downwards.
TTCTCAACCCCTTCCTCTACTAATTGTGGTCTTATAAACTTCCTTTCCCTGACTTCATCACAAAAAGATAGATTTTAACACCACTTCCAATATAATGACACAAAATGTTTTCTAGGTATATTGGAATGAAACTAGTATTATATGAAAACTAAAATAAATAAAGATGTTGATCCCAACATCCATTTTATTTCTTTGAACGGGCACAAAGAAAATCATCCATTGTGAAAATTGTTTGTTCTGACTACCCATATGATTGAGGATGAGAATTTGTACTGAAATTTAATCTTATTCCAAACAACATCTGAAGACTCTTCCAAAAGATAGAAGTGAACCTGAGATCCAGTTCAGATTCAATGGAAATAGGAACTCCATGTAACCTGAATGTATCATTGAGGTATATTTGATAATGTTGATAAAAATACATTTGATCACAAAAAGAGTGAAAATGTGAAGATTTTTTCATCCAATCACAAACATCCCAAATCATATTGTTACCTTATGACGTATTAGTTAGTGCCACACAAAATTCCATAGATACATTCACTCATTCCCACTCTAGCACATGAAAAGGCTTATGCATCCGCATCAGTAACTACTCCTCTGATTTAACCTATTGACATGTCAAAAATATCACGGTAAAATATTAAATATCTCTTTTTATTCCATAACAGTAATAATACTTTTTAAGGTCTCTGTTCATCTTATTACAACCATGATAAACTGAAAATGGGTAACTATTCACTTCACAAAACAAATATTTATTCAACTAGGAATTACAAGGCACACAAAACCTTGTACCAAATCATAAAACACAATCTTTATTCGGGTTAAATTATAGAAACATACCCATTTAACCAACTATACCTTTTTCTATAGCTCATGTTCTTCCTTATTTGCTTTCTTAATTCTATATGATAATGATGAATGCACTAAAACCTAAAAAAATAGAGTTATTTCCTACCCCAACAACTTATTAGAAAACAATTATCAAATCACTAATCAAGGGATCGTGTTCCAATTAAATCATGGTTAATGGTGCCTGATGTTTTCAACTCAAGGCATCCGCCACATTGTTTTCCTTTCTCAGATAAAAATTCATCATGAAATCATATTTCATTATCAGTTTAAGCCATATTCTATGCATCATATTTAATTTCTTCAGAGTGAATATATATTTCAGATTTTTTTGGTTAAAATTGAGTTTACATTTGGATCTGTATAAATGATGCTCCAATATTCAAAGAAAAAACCATAACTGCCAATTACAAATAATATGTGGGATAATTTAACTCATGAGGTTTTAGTTTTCTTGAAGGATAATAAATCACCTGATCATTCTACATCAGAACACAACCATGTCTCTTCACTAAAGAATCCTTATAAAGGAAAAAATCACCATTTTGGGAAGTCAAGACCAAAACTAGAGCATTCCCCAATCTGTTATTCAGTTCTTAAAAACAAAAATCATGTTCTTCTGTCTAAATAAATTTAACCCCTTTTCATGTTAACAAAGTTAGCAAGATAGATAACCATGAATTGTTTTAAAAAAACTATCAGTAATAACTTGTTAATCCAATAAAATGATGAGCCATTGTATCATTTTTAGGTCTTGGCCATTCATAAACCACTTTTGTTTTGGTAGGATCCACTATTATTTTATCATTATTTATAATTTTCCCAAGAAAATAAATCAGTTGAATCCACAAATCAAACATTCATGAACCATCCTTACAGTTTCTTTTCCATCATGGATTGATAAATAACCCTTAGATTATATTCTTAGTCCTCATTACTCTTAAAAATTAATGGAATGTCATCAATAAAGAGAACTAAAAATGAATCAAAAAAATTCAAGAAATATTCTATTCATAGGATCCATTAATACAATAATAGCATTAGTTAACTCGAACGACATAAAAAAATTCACAATTCCCCTATCTAGTATGAAAATATGTTTTTGGAATGTCAACATCCTTCAATTTCTATTGATGGGATCTGGATCTCAAGTCAATCTTGGGAAAATACTGAGATCCATGAAGCTGATCAAACAAGTCATCGATGTGGGGGAAAGGATATTGGTTTTTAAAAGTGATTTTATTCAAAGATCTATAATCAATTAAATTACTCATAGAACCATATTTCTTCTTAACAAACAAAACAGGGTCACCCTATGGTGAATCTCTATGATGAATGAATCCCTTATCAAGAAATCCTTCAACAAATTTTTCAATTCAAGAGGTTCTATTTGATTCATTAGGTAACAGTGTATTGAAAATAGATTAGAATCAGAATCTAAGTCATTTTTTAATTAAACTTCTTGATCAGGTATAGTACTGGGTAACTCATCATGAAAAACATACTGGAAATCATTTACTACTGGCACATCATTAGACCAAAAATTTCCCTTTTTATCAATTATATGAGCAAGATAACTTTCATTTCCATATTATAATAGTTTCTAAGATTCCTAATATTTCACCAATAATATGGGTTCATTCTTGTATACAAACTGAGAATATTTTTGAAAAACAACTCATTTACCTCTATAGTCAATATTATCATAATAAATAGAAACCCAAATTAATTCCCAAAATGATATGAAACTCTTCTAAGGGAAAAACAAAAACGTTTTCTGGTAATTGATTTCCACATACCATAATAGAAATATTCTTCTAATTCCTCTTTGATATAATATTTCCCATGGTGTTTTAACAATAATTTCTAGTCTCATTTTTTTAGGTGGTATTTCCAATTTACCATAACATTATTCCAGAATAAAGGAATATGTAGACCCCTAATCAAAAAAAACATTAGAGAAATCTGAGTAAATGAACAAGGTAATTGATACAAATTCATTGGATGATTTGATGCCTGGTGACATAGTCAAAAAGGATTTCACTACACCTTTATGCTTATAGTATTGATTAGTTTTGTCATTTAGATCTCCATTGGGAGAGGTATTTTCATAATGACCCATATCTCCACATTTAGTACATTTTATAGTTTACTTATCAGTATTATTCTTATGATCATTTTTATTAAAATCTTGCACCATAAGTCCAAACTTACCAAATTGAAAACACATCCGATTTTTGGTAAGGCATTCCCAAGGGTTCTTTTTTCCACACTTTTCAATAAATTAAAACTGTAATTTCTTACCATCAAATTTCTTTTGTTGATTCTTACCCATCACTTACCATCTAGACCTTTTCTTCTCCTTATTTTCAATGTGCATGTGATCATCTCCAAACACCATCGCTACCCTCTCTACACATCTGACAACTTTTTCATTTCTTTTGAATTCATAGGAGGCCAATGAACATTGATACCACGGCTTTAGTCATGAGTAAAAGAGGTTGATTTTACTATTAAGATCCATAATAATATTATGATCATACCTCACCATTATGGTGATGTTTTCTTCATACACACCGACTGAATTTACTCCTTTTTATTCAATTCAAGGAATTGGTTCACTATCCCAAGTCACACCACCATAAGAGAATATTTTTAAATAAAAATACTTTTAAATTCATCCCAATCAAAGGAATCAATATGCTCTCTATCCCTGATATTTTTTACCATTAACCACCACATATCAACTTCACCATCAAAACTATAAATGTAAATACTTACCTTTTTACTATATGAATATCCCATAACATCAAATAAAATTTTACGGGTCTTAATTCATCTTTAAGTTTCTATTGGGTTAGAATATCCATTGAAAGATGGAGGGTGTTGTCTCATAAAATGCTTAATTATCATCATATTTCATTGTGGTTATTCTAGATTCTCTCTCACATAGATGATACAAGCATTTATTACCAGCATTAGCTATTCCTTTGCGGTCACAAACTGCTCTGATCTAATCCCTACCATTCCAGGCTTCAAATTTTGAAGGATATCATTCTTTCGATTCCTCAAGTCTTCAACTTCCTTGTTTCTTCAATGGAAACCCATTCTGAACAAAGATATCTTAGCCAAGAAAGAATTGGTAATCATTTCATTTTATATCATTTCAAATTAATAATTAAGTAAAAATCATTTATCTTATCATTTTTACATCATCCAAACACCCAAATTTAACTAAACCATCATCTGATACAATTATAATTAACATGCCTTATTACATTACGTAATCTAGAATTGCAGTAAAGATTTCACTTCCTATAATATTGAGGATATTTCCAAGCTTATTTTTTAGTAGAATTTTAATATATTACAATCATAACATTCTATATTCATGTAGATAATATACCACACAAACAGTACCCATTTCGTCCAAATATATTACTTTTCAAATTAAACATGATCTCCTTGAAAAATATTCAAATCACATTACATGGCTTAATTATTTATTTTAAAAAATCATATAACCTATGAAAAGTGTTTAAAAACATGGGATCAGCCCAAAAAGCTCAGTAAGGGATGTAAAAAGAAGAAAACAAAACATTAGTCTATGAGTACTTGTAAACGTATGAAATTATTTTCAAAAAAAATAATTGTCACCCAAATATACTTATATTGTGAAACATAAGATTCCCAAAAAAACAAAATAAACATAAATATAAACATAAATATATCTTGGGGAATTATATATATAATCTTCTAACACTCTTTCCTACCGTATAATTTGTAACCCTTACTACTACCTTATAATTTGTGTAACTATCACAGTTACACTTGATGTAACCATACGGTCGACCTCCAACATACAAATACCAAGTGAATTAGAGGGAGATATAGGTCCCAACATTTATCTTACAAAATTGTAAAGAATAAAAACCAAATCATAAAACATGAAAAATTTCATAAAAACATTTTTTTTGAATTTCATATAACAAGATTTTAAAAGAAGATTTTAAAAACAATCTCCTTAAAAATATCATACAGTTGATGTGAGACTTAATTAATTGGATGTAATATTCATATACACAATAAATATAGATATTTAATCATTATATAATAAAAATTCCTTAAAAATATTAATACCACATAAAAAATAATGTATAACGTTAATCGAATGAATGGAAATCGGGTAAGAAATTCCATTACCTCTAGTTTCTATTACATCAAACACATTTAATCCTCCCCTATAATGGTTATAATACCATTATTAATATCTTAAATAATTATATTCATGTTTATAAAACCTTATAATATCATTAAATAACTACATTTAACCCTTTAACTAGTAGTATTTTGTTCCTTCAATTATTTTGGGTGCGTTCTTTATATGATATCCATGTCCTCTTTGTATTTGATTTTTTTACAGTATGGAAATAAAATTACATAAGTTGAATGAAATGGGTTTAATAGGTTTTCATAATATATAATGATACCATAAATCATATTTTTGTAATGTATTATTAAGGATAATTAGATAAAACATTATTGATGTTTGTTTAGATCATTTTTAGCAGATCCTCAATAATCATGTACTTTTGTCATTATAAAATTTAATTCCATGCATATAAGTTCATTATAGAAATTATAATAGATAAAAAAATCACATTATAATCTATTTCAACCATTAAAATGGTTTTACGATCAAATTTGAATGACATAATTGATATTTCTAGCACATCAGCCATGATTTTGTTAAATCGGCACATCGTGGACGTTGTTTTTATATTTAGAATAACTGAGAGAGGAGAGGAAGGAAGATGATGAATCTTCTACTAGAATGTTGTAACATAATGAATATATATGTTTCTATAGATTATATACCTCCTGTATAAGTATAGGGAAACATATTATAAGAAAAGAAAGGAATTGGAAAAAACACTTGAAAAAGGAAGAGGACTCTTACCTCTTAATCTATTCTCCTTTGGACCCTCTTTAAGGCCTTTGGATTTGGCCTTTTGGTGAGACCAAAAGCTCTAGGAACTGAGGAATAGACATGTGGAGGGTATTTGGAAGAACATAGGAAAATCTCATGGCATGAGAAGTGTGATAGGAAGAGGGAAATGGTGGTGGTATTTATAGTGGTGGAGAGGAGGAATTTTACATTATTTTAATAATTATTTTAAAATTATTTCCCTTGACTATGAATGTTCTTGAGTAATGTGAACCCAAATAGTAATAAGAGTATGTGAGTTCCATCTAAGTAGTCTTACATCATCCCTAATGTCAAAAATATTGATTTAACTGATAATTTGAATATACTATATTTTATCGTACTTCACTACTCATTAAAAAGTCATGAATTTTAGAAAAATACCAAAAAATATTCTTAACCATTTTTCAAAGTGTATAATTAAAATATAATCTCCATTTTTTGAAGATAAATTTTTAAATATAAATAATTTAATTTTAAAATATAATCATACTATATTCCCAAATTAACAATTTTAAAACTAAAACTGCTTTTATATCCCATTGAAAAATTAATCCAGATGTCATTATATTAAAGCCTTAATAAAATAAAAATAAAAATTATTATCCATTAGGGTCATATTAATATTGAAATTACTATTCATTAGTGTATGTTAATATTCAACAAAAAATAATGTTGGTTCTATTAGAATCTGAATAACATAATTTTCACAACCGTAGATGAACATTTTTTGAAATTTAAAACATAGAACTGGAAAAATTATGATTAAAGACTAGTTGTAAATATCTATATAAAACAATGTTTAATGGAATTAAATTTATTTTTTAAACCATGGGGTGTTAAAATTATGCAGAAATTATTTATTATATTAAAATTTTAATTTTATTGAAAAAACAATGATATATGTGAATGAAATATTTTTTTCAAAAAATACAATATTATATTTTAATATTTTTTTAATAATAATTTCTCTTTACATATTATAATTAAGGATTTATTGGGATATCTATCCACACAAAAATAATATGGAAAGAAAAATAAAACCCTACATAAAAGACCTATAGGGATGGTAAATGATAAAATGAAAGGAAAGGAAAAACTAAAAAACAAATTTCACCTCCCAAATACGTGATGAATATTCACCAATAGTGAGTTTGTTTGAGATCTATAAGAATAAATCATTATATTATAACCTCCATGTGTATCCAATGGCCATTAGAATAACCGAGCTGCATAGTATGACCGCTTATCTATCAATGGTGTTTTGAAAACTCCTATGAAAAGGTAAATAAATATAATATAATAATAGGGATCTGTTTTATAGAGAAATCATCATTATCAAGTCATCATGAATGATGTATGATGGAAAACTAACTTATAAAAATTATTTTAAACTATTTTTATAATCCTGAGACCCATTAGGAATTTTTTTCATTGAGATACCCTTGTACTAATGATTTTATAGAAATTAGTTTCATAGGGGGATTTAATTTGGCTGTTACCAACAGGTTTTATAAACCCTATGTACAGATTCGAGATAAATAGTAAGGAAATTGTTGGTACAAGAAACCACTAATCCTAGCTTATAACCAGATTTCACCAAAACTTCAAGAAGTATTCATCCAATATATTCCTATCTATAATCAAATTTATGTTCTAAACTATAAACAATTCAAATTTATTTTAGAATATATAATTTATATATTTAATCAATTTATAATTAAGAAAATAAAAACATATGTACAATCATTTTTCATCATCAATCACCAATAAAATAGTTGTTTCATAAATATCAAGTCCAAAATATTGAAGATCAATATAACCCTCATGAACACCACTACATTCATGGTTATCTTTGTCATCATCATCATCATCAAGAGAATCCTAGGTGGCATTATCTCCCCCATCGTCTTTATAGCCATCACCACCAAGAAATTCATCACCCCTCACACCACCATGATAATCATTTCCAAAAACTGGTTCATCATATGCAGAGTATATTGTTGAACATTATGTATTAAAAACTAAAGTGATATCTACTAGATGTTAAGGATTGAAGTTGTCATCCCCTTTCTCATCAAGGGCCTGCAAATAATATTTCTAATAATATAAATGATATATTTAGTTAAAAATCAATATTAAAATTTCATTGTATTATATTAAATCATTCAATCTTTCATTTCATTTTTTCATTTTCAAAATTCATATATTTTTAGGTTATACTAATAAAAAACAATTTCAGTCAAGGAAAAAAATTGTTCAATTCCACCTACCACAAATCAAAATGATAGTAAGAGAACATTATTTAATAATTTTTTATTGATTATTTATTGTACTAATGAAAGAACATTTTTAAATAGTATAATCATTTGGGTATTGGGTGATGAAAAAGGACTAGTTACTTGTTATTTGTGTTTTAAAATGAATTGGTGATTTAATTTAATCTAAAGAAGTTGTAAAAAGGATAGTTAAATGTGTTAATAAATTTATTACTTTAAAATGACATGAACTATTTTTGATAAATTCTATTAAATTATTTAATTTCTTTGATTAATGAAATAGATGAGCATGAAATTAAAAATACTAATTTATCATTATGGTTCATTAACATTAAGTAGATATATTAATTTTGGGTTTATTTTCTATATATTTATTTGATGTTTTATCATTTTCACTGAAAATATTATTCAACATGGTTTGTTGAATATATATATATATATATATATATTTTAAAATAATTATTTATGACTATGGGTGTGTTTGGAAGTGTTATTTGTATATATCTAGTGAAATATTACCACAAAAATATTTTTCATATGATTCATCTCATAATAGTTTTTTGGGACCTGTTTTGGATCAATAAAAATATATCTAATCTTTATCCAATTTTTTCAATTTTAAAAGAGTTCATTTATAAAATTTGAACTTTAAATTAATTATGTGACCTAAAATAATTTTTTAAAATAATTTATTTCATAATATTTAAATTTTAAAATGTAGTTTTATCCTATTAATATATTTTATGTGAGATATTGATGTTTGTGTGGTAAGGACAATGGTCACTATGGTTATCCTTTGGAATGTCTGTTGTTTAATTTTTTTGGATTCTATATATTATTTTAGTTATGAGTTTATTATTTTCTATTTAATTAATGAGTGATTGAGTTTTTATGTAATGTATGGTTTGATGATAAAATTTAGTAATTTTTTTCAATGTAGAAGATTAGTCTTGATTATGGGTGGTAGGGATAAGAAAGATTTAGGTATTTTTTATTTTGGTTGACATAATTTTATATATTTTCCTATTATTTAATTATTTAAGTGTGTTTTGGATTGGGTGTTTATGTTATATTTTTTTCAAATTTTGTTTATGTTTAGGGTTTAAATCGGAAGTGGGAGTAGCATCATTGAAGGATGATTAATTTATTATGGATAAATGTTGACATACGATATTTTAGTGATGAAAAATTTTTATTTTATCATTAATAGATTGTTCCGATATTATTATACAGACTCGGGATAATAATTTTGGTTTTGACTATTAATGTTATCAGGTTTGGTGGGAATCATTTTAGATATGGAGGTTTTTTGTGGAAAAACATTGACATAAAATTCATTTTTAATTTAAACTATTATAAATCTCTATTACTATATATATGTCGATTTTAAAATTTTGAATTCGATGTTTTTAATCAGAAGAAGAAAATTAGGAAAACATTTGAGTATTTTTTTATCATGAATGTTTTGCAAAAAAATATATGGGTAAGGTACAAATGAACTATACATCCTTGCCACTTTAATAAAAATATATTGATTATGATCAAGTTGTATAGAGGGGTTGTGTAGGATATATAATTCAATTAAAAATAATCAATTTTTATGGTGGATCCTAATGAGTATGTTTATATACATACATCTTCCTTATAGATGACATTTGTTAAATCATGGTTACAGTTTTATGGGTGGTTATGGGGGACCGTAGATGTTCCCCTTTGTGAATTTATTATTATAATGCTATTAATTATACTATAAATTCATTACAAATTAATATATGATATCATACTAATTGTTTTATTCTTCAAACCATATCCAGTTGAAGTTTGGCTTATAGAATACTCATATCAATTTAGATCACTTCCTGTCATTTTACATTGATTCTTGATGGGTCGTATTATTTTTATTAGGGATGGGTTAGTTCTTCCATATAATGGTATATTCATGTAATTTTTATTTGATTTTTTACTTTTCAGTTTACTTAAATTAATATTATTTCCACTTAATTCATTTCAAGTCATTTCAAGTGTGATATGTACCTAATTAATCTCGTTTTACATACACAATATCTAGTTTATATAATTATCTTGCAATGTAATATAACCCAAATATTGTGTGTAACTCATAGATCCAGTGTTTTTTATTTTTTTATCACAATTTATGAAATATAAAATTTAATAAAACAAATCAAAGTATTAATGATTATAATAATCATTTAATTTTCAATCAAAAGAGATTTAATTTTAATAATTAATTAGTCTTGTAACACTTACAATATGTGTTTATTTCATAGTATTGAGTAAATAGATAATCATTCACATTTGGTATATTGTTTGACTCAATGGTGAGTCTACTGGTTTAACCAAAATATAACTAATTCTTATATGATCACCAAAATTCCCCTTATTTCATCAATCATGTTGTCTTGTCAAATTGAATACCGGGAAAGTTAATGTAAATTGGTGATATTATTTTTAATTAATTTAAATTAATAATAGTGTTGATTTAAATATATATTATTTCGTTATAGATATCATGATCTAGGTTTTCAACTTTGTTTTATTATTGTCAAGTCTCCATAAGATTTGTTAAAGCAGAATGATGTATCAGTAATTTTATAATGTCAATATAAAATTTATAAATTTTATTCCATTTTTATTGATCAATTAGTTGTATTCAATGTAATCAATTACGATATTTGTATTAATGTTACAAACATTTTTAAAATAAGTATGCTTATTCCACCTATTATATGATCCCGACAACAAAGAAAAATGAAAAATAAAATCTATTTAATACATATTAAAACTGAAATAAAATATTTTAAGTAGTATTCAATAAACATATCAAGACATAAAAAATATATTTTTGTCATATTTTTCTTCTCTATCTCTCAACTTATCACCAAATATTATTCTCACACCACCCAAATTCATTGAACATAAATCCATACATTCTTGATCCAGGTAAAATATTACAATATAACCTTCAATATGATTCATTGTCAAGACAGGTGACACAATTGTGAACATTTTTCATTCTATTTTATATATCAAGTAGATGAATCAAGTATCTAAAAAAGTATTTTAATTGGATGTCGGAAAATTGGATCGGCCATAAAAGTTTGAAAATATTGAGTAAAATTTACTATAACTCATATATGGTGAAACATACTTTTTTTCTGATAAATACTCAAAAAGAATTTTATAAAATAGATCTATATATGAGTGGTAAAACTAAATCATAATCACCCTTAAATTTATGGATAGTAAAAAACATATATTATTTGGAATTAATTATTGTAAAAGGATGTCATATTGATGGGTTTTGAAATATTTTAGTGTAACCTCTCTTCTGTTGTCCTATTTTTATATATTTTATAAATACCCATTAGGAACTTTGATATTTTATTGTAATTAATGATATTATATTTTATATTATGTGTTATAATGTAGCAATCATGGGAAACCATTCAATTATTTTCACTGGTACAAACAGTACTTAATTCTATGTTGATACACTAATCCACCAACTCACACTGAGATTATTTATCAACTTTGGTATTCCATTATCATTTAGAATAATTTTATGCCACATTTCACTTCCATTTTTCTAAATTCACATTATATATGAACAATGATAGAACCAATTATCTAACCATTACTGAATAAAATATGGACATCATTCAAACCCTAAGGCAAATTAGTGTCATACTTATATTATGATTTATTCTCAGTCATAATTGTATGATCCAACCATCTATGATTTTATATGTATATATGGTTCATTGGAAATAATTCCTGATGTTCCATGAAATTAGAACCATGATGATATTTATGTATTCTATGTCATGCATATTTTATAAAAATAGAAAAGATAATTTCTAATCTTGATCCATCCAGAATCATTTCATAAGTACGAAAGTAACTTATCATCCATATGATTGAAAAAACATATACGAATTTTTTTATTTTCAAGAAAAATATTATGTGTGTTTAGATACATTAAAAATTTGTGTTTAATATTTTATAAATGGAAGAAATTAAACATCTACATGATTACCTAGATTAGAGGGTCTATATATGAGTATACAGATTAATATTAATTGTTTGTTCGTACAAATCCTTGAATAAATGTTATAAATTTAAATGATAAATAACCACATGATGTGTTAAGATTAAATCTATCCAAGAAGATTAAAACTATAACAAGATGTATCCAAAATAACATTACACACCATTGTAGATAAATATGGATATTGGGCATCATATTTCATCTATGATAATCCATCTATAGAATTAACCAACTCATCATTATTATTAATTCATTACATATAATTCAACTTCATATTTTTTAATGATTTCATCAAACATGGAAATATTTTGGATCCTATGAATTAATGAAATTTTTTTCATTACATTTTATGTAACATGATATGGTATTCAATCTATAGTTAAATTCCATATATGTGTACAAAATTCCTTACCATAATTTAGACTTGTGGAATCTACTTAGAATAATTTATAATATGTTTGTAAAGGAATAATTTTATTTTAACAAAATCCATTTTGGTCAAAGAACATCCCTTTAATAAACTGACTTGAGGGAATATCAAAATAATTATGAGGTATGTCCTTTAAATGAAAAAATAATATTTGTTATAGTTTTATAAATTAAATACACTATTTTCTCATGATATAGTCACCAAAAAATTTCCAACTTTTTTATTTTAACTCTTGATTGATATAAATGAGTACTAACATAATCCATCAATTTATTGACTTTTTAAATATAATTTTTTATTTAGTTGACTCATGTGTACTCTTAACATTATATTATTACATTTTATACCTAATTTCTCACGATGATGAATAATAAATGGAAACAAAATATCAAATTCTCAATAAATTCATTTCATTTTGATAATAAATTTTTTGACATTGCCTATTAAATACATTTTAATACCATCCAAAGTAGTTTTTTCTTGAAAATCAAACATTTTTATATGGTGGATATTCTTTTCCAGACATAAAAATGGTTTTTCAATAAAATTATAACAATGGATGTGTATAAGAACTAAATCTCAAGGAACATTAAATGAAATATCCAAAAACCCCACTTTTAAAGCTCAAGTGATATATTAGTAGTATACGACAACCAAATTATACCCTTTTTTCAAAACATATATTAATTAAACCCTAGTATACAATAATTATATAATTTATCACATCTATTAAACTTATTAATTAATTTATAAAAATAAAATAATTCCACAACAAAATAATGCTGTTTTCATCACAGATCATGTCATATAAAATCTATATAGTTAGAATAGAACAATATTTTCTATGTTCAAATTATCTTTCATTATGTTATGTTTGAACATATATAAATTTATAGGTTTTTATTTAATATTAATTTGGTTCAAATATGATTAGTTCATTTATATTCAATATTCTTAGGTTTAATTCATGTTCATTCAATTCAGTTTAGTTGATATTAGTTTTGGTTGAGTTTGTTTTAATAAGTTTATGATAGAGTAGTATATATTGATTAATATTTGTTATTATTTCATTAAATTTATATTTAGTTGATTTAATTCAGTTAGTATCATTTTAATTTCTTTATTTTTTTTATTGTTCTATTAAATATAATTTATGTTTTTTTTGAATCAATTAGAGTTTATTATAAATCATTGATTTATGTTTTTTTGTATTTTGTTTTCCAATATAATTTAGTTCTTCTTTTCAATTTTTAGTTTCTTTTAATTGATAATATTAAGTATGGTTTAGAATAAATGCTCACCATGATTAAAGTATCAAGAGATACAATAATATTTTGGGAGGTAATCAATCATATGGGTATCAAAAAAAGAAACAAAATTATTCTCTATAAAAAAAGTGTTGTTTCTATCAACATACTATAGTGTACCATAAGAATATTTTTACATATTTATTAATAATTTAATTATAGAAATCCATTCATTATCCTTCCAAGGGTTTATATATAATTATTATTATTTAAGATGTTTCCCATATTTATTTAATTGATTGGCATAGATATGTATATTATAAAAATAGTAAGAGTCATTTAATTGTTTTTTGGAAATAAATTAACCCAAAAGACCAAAGGTTAAGCCATAGCGTTCCAGTACATACCAAAAATAACATTCATAAATTTCTCAACTGTAAGAACACTATGATAAGTTTACCTCCAAATCCTAGGAGATTATGAAGTGTGAATTTAAATCAAGTAAATGTTTTGGGAAAGGAAAAAATCAATTAAAAATTTATGACTTTACAAAAACCCCTATTCCATTGACTATCAATGGAAATCAACCATGGGGATGTGAAAAATTATTAACCTAAAATGATTATAGTTATTAAAATGACATGGAAATATTTTTTAGGGATATAGATGAATTCCAATTGGCTAAAATATCTAAGTTTATTCTTATAATTGATATAATATTATACAAATAACAATCCATAGTGGAAACACCTTAACACTCTTCGGATGATGCATTAGAAATTTAACCAAGATACAAATTAAATAATAAAAGCAATATTTTAATTCACCAAACACATGGATCATGCTAAGATCTCTAACCTGCATTTCAAAATAATGTGTTAAAAATATTATTTATATTTTAAAAAAATTTGAAAAAAAATATATAATACATCACGTTGCCATGAAATTGTTTTTTTCTAGGTTTCAGAGTATTGTAAAACTTACTTAAAATATATTAGAGTTTATGAAGTTTTGGAATAAAATATAAATTTTGATTCACTCATGATAGCTTCATAAATGAAACCGATCAATATAAAACATTTAAATATCATATAAAAAACATTAGAAAATATAATGTGATCAAAAAAATTTCCAATACATGGTTTTAAAAGAGGCGAAATTTCGTCTAATAAATAATATTTAAATATGATTTTAAAAAAGATCAATTTATATAAAATATAATGTATTTGATAAATAATTTTCCAAAATATAAATCTAGTGATTTCAAAAAATATTATTAAGAAATACTATTTTGATACCATTGAAAATACATTTTTTATATACACTTTTCAAAACCATTAATAATACTTATCACTTTGAAAAAACAACTTTTTTCCATAGTAAATAACATTTGAAAGTAAATGGATTTCTCCATACAAACCCATATTTTTTTTGAAATTAATTATTTAATTTTTGCGTATTACGATACTTGGATAAAATTGATAAATATGTGAGGTACTTTATAGTATCACTAAGATGAATTCATCCTTGTGTACCCATGGGATCACCCCATCCCTCATAAACTCATTTGATACACAAGTGCCAAATTTTTTTTAAAGAAAACCTTTTTTTATTAGGACTATATTTCTAATTTATAATCAATTCAAACCTTATAAAGATACATATATTATTTTTAAAGATGAAAATAATTTTATCTCTCATACACTTTAGAGAAAATTTCATTTAGAAAACATTTTGGGAATTAAGTGAAATACAAAATTTCTAAAACAATAAATGATAAATAATTCCTATAATATAGTTATTAAACATATACATGTTATTGAGAATAAATTCATGAAATTTCATGGAGCTATATAGTGTATGTACATCACAAAGATCATGAATTACATGTATAAATTTAAAAAATAGTTCATGCATAAAGATCAGATGTTAACATTAAAAATTTATTCAAAAAATTCAGATAAATTAATAAAGTAAAATAATTTTAAAACTGATTTGAAAACCATTCCCCCATAATTAGTAATTTCTAAAAAATAGATATTAAACATGCTTTCGTAAAAATTTATAGTTGGGTTTTTTCAAAAAAAAAATTCTTTTGAAATCATAAAATATGTTCTCTAGAAATATCTTCCTTTAAAAAAAGATTTCTAATAAAAATAAAATCTTGATAAGAAAATAGAGTTCCCTTGAACATAGTAAAGGTTTTTAAAACCATCAATTCAATTTTTTAAACCAATTTTCAAAAATAATTTCATATATATATATATAATCATAGTCATAAAAATGGGGTTTTGGAAATTAATTATTTTCCAATACATAAATATAAGTATTAAAATATAATTCCATTAAAAAGGGTTTTGAAAAATAAAAAATTTCCTTTTATAATATAAATACACCTTTGAAAATATAAAATTCCTTATATATTGGTTTTAGTAAAAACACATGGAAGCATGAATTTGATCAATATTTCTCCATTAAACAGAAATTATAAATACAAATATATTTAAAAATTGTCTTTTGATAATAAAAAGTGTCCGTGAAAACATAATTTTATAAAAAAACACCCTTTTTAAAATATAAGTTTGATAACATAAAATGAGAGTTTTGGAATGATAAGAATTCATTTCATTAAAATATAATCCCATTAACTTAAAATTTATATAATCTCCTCTTCAATGTAGGTTTATATTTTATATTTTCCTCTCTCTATCTCTCTCTATCTATCTCGCCCACATATTATTTCAATAAATCAAAATAGAATTCACATTAAAGGAATTACCTTTATTACCATATTTTTAGTAATTAGTTATATAAAAAATTTCGAACGATGATTCTAGTTTGGATTATATCACCATTTATATAAATATATATAGATGAATCCTCCATGAAATTTAATTGGAGATTTTTATAAATATCTCTCCAAAGGAATGTATTCCATAGGACAATGTTTATGTTTTCAGTATAATTATGCTTGGATAACCTTATGAAATCTTATAGGTAAATAGAAATATCAATAATATGTCTCGGTCCCCTTGAGGCATTGGGATCACCCCATTCCTCATTAACTCATTCGATACCTAAGCACTAAATTTTATTTTAAGAAACAAATGACATACCAGGACTACCGTTATAATTTATAATCCATTAAAAAAAACTTAAAATTAAAAATAATGTTTTCAGAGATGAAAATAATTTTATTAATCATACATATTACGGAAATTAGCATTAACAAAACACCACAATAATTAGATGAAATCCAAAATTTTTAAATAATAATTTGTAAGTAATTCCTCTAAATGAATAATTAAGATTATATATGTTATTGAGAAAATATGCATGAAAATTCATGCATAGTTATAGTGTATGGGAATAACTATGATCATGAATCATGAGGATAATTTTAACAAATCTTTCATGCATAAATTAGAATTTTTAATACAATAAAATGTAATTAAAAAATTATAAGAAATATTTTTAACAGAAAATCTTCTTAAAAAGGGTTTGAAAATATTTCTCCCATAATTAGGGTTTTATAACAAATTTAAATGAAATATGTTTTTCAAAAACATTAAATATAGGTTTTTCAAACATAATTTTCCATCGAAATCTTAAAATAAGTGTTTCATAAATATCTTCCATTACAAAAAATATTTAAAAAAAATAAAATACTTGTTAGAAAATAGAGTTTCCTTTACATGGTAAAAGTATTTGAAAACTATTAATTAAAATATATAAAAATAATTCAAGAAAATATTTATACATAAAATAAAAGACAGAATAATGGGATTTTTGAAAATAAATAATTTCCCTTACATAAATATATGTTTAAAGATATAAATCCCTTAAAATGGTTTTTAAAACCATAAAATAACTTCTAATAAAATACATATACATTTGAAAATAGAATATCCATTACATATGTGTTTTTTGAAAACCACATTGATACATAATTTTGTTAAAGAATCTCCATAAAATATTTATTTTAATTTTAAATTCCCTTTCAAAATGATTTTCTCCAAATACGAATAGTTAAGTAAAATAGAATTTTAGAATGAAAAAACCCTTAATAAAATATATTTTTAATAACATAAAATAATATATTTTAAATAATAAAAATAGTTTTTTATAAATGATAATCCCCATGCCTTAAAAAATTAAGAATATCCTCTTCATGGAAGTATCTTAATTTTTTAATTCCTCTATCTCTTTATCTCTCTCTATCTATTATTCTATCACTCCATGGTTTATAAATGACATTCATAGTGAAGGATGGTCCTTTATAGACATATTGCCAGTATTTAATTATGAATAAAATATTTAAAACATATTATAGTATAAATTTTATCAATGTTTGTATATATATATATATAAATAGTCAATTCCTCATCCAATAAAAATTGGATAATTTTATAAATCATACAGTGACATATATAGAAAATTAAAAATATAATGTTTTTAGGGACTTCAGTTCCTTCCACACTATCGGAGAAAAATTAAACATAAATTGAGAATATATATATATATCATTGTTCTTGTAGTAATAGACTAGATGTACTTGGAAAATCCATAAAAATATCTAGTTTCATGTATTTATCTATATAACATGTTCTAATTAGTTCTAATTGTTTGTTAGTTTCCTCTTATCAATTAATATATTATCTTGTCCATATATATTTATTTAGATATTCCAATGATTCATTGATATTTTTTAGGAATCTCGTCTAAAATAGGAAATATCTGGAAGGAATTTTGGAGATTGTAAGCATAATCAGATGGTGTCTGACTGGATGATATCAATTAGATTAAATAAAGAATATTATGTCTATATATTAAAGTAATAAATTGAATGGGATACCTATGGAAAACATAATCTGAAGTGTTTCTCATGGTATTAAAATTTTATAATAATGGATTTTTTATTGAGTGGTGATGATAATGGGGGATACTAGATGAGTCTTGTCTAAAGGATTTCTGTCATCAAGGATGAATCATATCATCAATAGGATTAAGAATAAATGGTGTCAATGGATTTTTCAGGTAGGGTCGGGGTGGAAGATGATTCTTGAAATAATCTAATGGGTTGAATGAATTAGATGGTCAGGATGTAAATGTATATTCTTAAGAGGGATTTAATAGTAACTTGAAAATCACATACCACATCATTTTTTCCTTATATAGGATTCACTCAACATGTTAATTCATTCCATTGATCATTTGAGCCTATAGTGGAGTTCGAAACCTCCACCACCTTAAACAAAGACATAGGGACATGCTGACCCACCTGACAACTTTCCCACCTTTGTGAACACCCTGTGGGAACTATTTCCAATTGTCCTATGGGAATATACAAGGCCAATGAAATGCATGTGAGATATCCAGGTCTGGTTCCCATATATAGTTTAGTATGTATACACGCTCCAAAGATGCATGGTGGAGCTAGCATTGTCTAGTCAGCTAAGTTGTTGAAATTTTTAATACAAGGTAGTTATTTTAAAATAAATATTCAATATACTTATATAAGTACAATATTTATTTAATATGTAGCTATTAAAAGTAATGTTATTTCTTGAAAAATAAAAATTTATTCAACAGTAACAGTATTAAAATAATATGTTTTAAAAATATAATTTTTCATAAATTTAAAGTACTCGTAGAAATTTAACATTCATTTTAAATTCCCTTTTATTATTTAAAGGATATAATTTAAAATGTATTATAATTATTTTTCATAGAAAATAATATTTAAAACTATAAATTTTAATATTCAAATTTAGCAACCTTTTAAATAATTTCTAAACACATGAATTTTTAATAAAATTACATTCTAAAAAACAAATATTATGATCATCTAGTAATAATCGTACACATTTAAAAACATATATTTACATTAAAATATAATTAATAATAATATTATTGAAAAATAAAATGATAAATTTTCATATAAATGAACTTTAAAATAATCATTTATATTTTAAATATAAATGTTTTAATAAAATATTAAATTTTATGAAATAATGTATATTGAAAACCATACCTTTTCAAATATTAAATGAAAACATAATTTAAATTTATTAACTCGAACATTTTATAAAAATCATTTATATTAGAATTTAAGAATATTAATTACAATTTATTTAAAATGTAATATTTAATGAATTGAATATCTTATAATCAAAACTTTTTTTGTTGCATTTTTTTGTTTCATAAATGAATATATAAAATAATATATTAGTTTTTTTCATAAATTTTAAAATAATATATTTATTATAATTTAATTAAAATAAAAATAAGATAAAATTTATTAGATGTTATAGGTCTTGAGAAATTTTTTTTTCTAAGATCCCTAATCTTCATGTTAGATAGAAAAAATATACATACCTTTAAAGGATTAAGAGGAAATTAATTGAATGTGAAATCCTCTTATAAAATTTCTCATAAATATGTGTGTATAAATTTATATTAAATAGATAATTATTTTGAATATGAAATACTAGTCTATTTGTTTCTCTTTAATAGTTAATAGTGGTTCCATGTTTAGCCAAAAAGGTCTACCCCGTCTATACAAAACAAACAAAGCAATATGGTTACATAAACATCACACTATTATTATTTATCAAGGGAATTCACACCTTTTAAAAAAATCCTATATAATCATGAAATGTAAACTTTTATGTTAGGTCATTCTAAATCTTATTCATCTAGATATAGAGATTCATGGATAAAATAAGATAAAATGGGAACACAATCAATATAGATTTTTGATTTAACCTAAAAATCAAAGTAAGAATTATAAATCAATGTACAATGAAGGTATAACTAAAGGTAGTTGTTGTGAATATTAGAGGAAAACCTATTTATAGTGTGGCTTGATTTCTCATACTAAAAGAGTATTTTTTAAGGCTTTATAGATAGGATCTTACAACAACATTTGTAAAACACTGTTGATATCGGCCATTGAATGCCACTATTTACCAATATTTTGTTAAAACCAATTGTTTGGGATTTTTTTATCACTGAAAAGAATTATGATTCCCATATTACATAATTTCAAGTAATGAGGAGACTCTTAAAATTGAATTTAAAACACCATATTTAATGGGTTTACTGTAATATTGATCAAACACACCTGTATTATCATAAGAACATGTCAACTACCGGATTTATCTTTATGTATTGTATTTATGCCTATATAATCATTCTATTGAATATATTGAGTGGAAAAAAAGGAATAAAAACATTAAATCATGTATAGTATAACTGATATTTTCATAATTATCATTAATAGACCAACCATATTGAATTAATACCATGCATGTTTTATATATAAATAGTTAGGTAATTAACTTGTCACTAAATTAATCATAGTCAAGAATTTACCTAGCCTAATTTATACAATGGTCTTTATTTTATACTTATTTTATAAGAAGAAAAATACAATCTTCGTTTGACTCAATGGATGAATTTATTAGAAAGATACCTAATCACCCCTTGATTAATGGAACCTCATGGATATCCAGTGAAATGTAACAATGCATAAAGGATATCATTTTAGATTTAATTTATTTCATAAGTAAAATAGATTAATATGAATCAAACACCCCCAAGATTATTAATGAATATATAACATTCCATGTGATATACATTTGTAGGTAAATCCTGATAATATGTTTCTATATGTTACCTCAGTAGTCTACTATAATAACCTGGTGAAAATTCTATATTCCCCACCTAAATATCCATAAGGCCTTAAGAACACAGCAATCACTAGAAGTTGTCATAGACACTATGGGATAAATGTAATGAAGTGGGAAGAAATTTCCTCATTCTTATAGATAATCTATGTTACAAATAGATTTACCTTGAAAATTCAATTAACCATTACATATAATTTAAATTCCTAAAATAGAAAACACTTTTTCTAGATGGTACTTACCATACCTGTATAGAAATATAATTCATACTCTATATGTATATAACCCCATAGTAATAATATTATAAAACACATGCATATTCTATCAATCAAACACAACTTTTTTAAAATCAATATATAGAGGGTAAGAAAGGTAACAAAAACATCACTAGATATATATATATTTGAATACTAATACAAAAATGGTGAAAATATAATCTTAAATCCATTTATGCGTAAAACATAAATCACCACTCTACAATAATTATCCAAAATCCTATCATCATGATGTAGGAATGGTCAAGCACTAATTATTTACACTTACCATGATTCTAGTAAAAACATGTATACATATCATGATGGACATGTTTAAGGTGTGAGTATATTGGATCCATTATATAGTTTCCACAATAAAAATGCATGTTTATCATAAGACCTATGTATATAGTAGCCACATAATGTAAGAAGAAAATGTATTCAAATAAGTGATCATTCTTAATACATAATTAATTTTAATATATAAATTACATAACATTAGGGTGAGTATTTTTTTATCTTAGATAAATTTGGTAGGGATTATATTAATAATTATAATTTCTCATATTCTTTGATGTTTCTTATTTCCCAATTAGTTAAACTCTGATAGAAAAATTATTTTCAAATTGAATCCTCACAAAGGAGTAAAGTTACCTTTGGAAAGTGGAAACGTCCTCCCTATGGTGGAAAAATGTTACCGAGTGGATAACATATAATATTACATAACACGTCTATATGAATCTAATTTATCTCTACAATATAGATCTTATAGTCTTATAAGTAATTAAAAATCATACATATGAGAATCTTACTTATTTAAAATGCTCATAAAGAAAAAATATAGTAAGAATAATAATAACTAACATGACGTATTCAAATATTTCAGACCAAAATGTTATATTAAAAGTATGTTAAAATAATTTTATCTAGTGACATAAGGGATTATTAAATAGAGGCAAAATAATGGTAACAATAACTTAAGAAAAATTTATCCTCGAACTAATATTTACTAGCCTTATTGGGATGAAAACTCATTTTAGGTTTATTTTAACTTTATCCCATGTCATTTATAACCAATACAGTATAATAATAAGCGAGTGAGTAGGGTTATGTGGAAAAATAAATCGATAAACTCTAATCTATGTTTAATGAATTGGTTATTTTCCTAGACAAATCTTAACATATTTATGAGTTGTGGAGTCCCATGGCCCTTAAAAAGGTAAAATTTTAATTTCATCAAAATAAATAACCTTAGAAATAAAATTGGATATGTTTTTAGACTTCCTAGAGGTTGATTACCATTGAAATTAATTTTAGTGATATTTAATGTTAGTATTGTTTTAAGGAATATTTATCTTTTATGTGTTAAATAAATATTTATTCTATATTCCTTAACAATGATATATATCTATACTATCATAGTTCTATAGACACATTATATATAACCTTTTCTATAGATCAATATATATCCATAGGAAAAATGGATTGTTGCTTTAGAATTTCCAATCATGAAGGTCCACATTGGTAGTGGAGATGGACAATCCTAAAACTACAGGAAAGGTGGACCATAGAAGAAGGTCGACCCATTAAATGTGATGTCAATACTGTAATAAGTCAATAGGGCCTCACATCAATGGTGAAAATTTCCATGGACCTAGGTCCCACTAAATGACCCAATATTATCATGGGTAGTGTGGCATGTGGCCATCAGTCTCCTTTTTCGTCACTGGTCACTATTCTCTTGACCCTCAACCCTACTAGTGACCCCTACCGCTAATGGAAACCTATCTCATTTTCATATATTATATAATAAATATTAAATAATATATATATAGATAGATATAGATATATAATGTATCATAGTGTAGTGGTATAACTCCTTGTGTTATGTAGAAGTGGTTTCCAAATGAAAACCCCGGGGGATAATGTTTTTAATATTTTACATGAAATACTACCATCGGCATTACAGGTTGAATTAACCTAAACTACTATGCCACATGTCTATTTTGAGACCATATATTTAGAGATGGGTATTCTTGCATTCCATTAGTACCCATGGGCTAAAGTATCTTTACGATAGGCTACAACCTTGATTTTCTATCCAATAATGGTGGTTTTTCCCATTATATAAACAATTTTCTCTACTAGTGGATTCTGTAATGAGAATATTGGCGCTATGGTTGTATCCATAATGATGTTTTTTTCATAGGCGAGGTATAATTTAGGTGATTGATTGATGGGTCTCAGTCAATTATTTTTTATTATTAATGAATTTTTACTAGTTGTCCTACTGTTATTTTACAAATATAATGTTATATATTTTCCTATAGGTTAAGTCATTATTTTTGCATGACCTTGAGGAGGTGATATAGATGTCTAGGATGCTGAATTTTCAATTTTTCATGGATAAAGTATGAATCAGATGACATCGATGATCAACTCTCACTATATCAACAAATTAAATGAAATAATGGAATTTTTCCATTAAGAATGACAATTTTTTTAAAATCTTCTACCCCATTATTAAAATGACTCTATTCTTCTAGAATCAGGACTGAATCAGAAAAGTTTTCATGTTGAAAACATGAAATAAGATTTAAAATATTTATAAATCAAATATTTAGAGAATATTTTAAACTAAGTAAATTAGGGATAATTTTTATTATAATTTTTATATTATAATCCATGAAATACGGGAAATGCAATCTTGATTTTGATTTCATTTTAATCGATTATTTATGGAATATTCGTAATAATTTGAATTTATTCATTATTTATTTTTATTACTTTATCAGTGAATGTAATTTATTTATAAATAATGATATTAATATTTTACAACTATTAACATTATTCCATATATGTATGTTCAATATTTAATTATTAATGATGAATAGTTATCCATTAATTGTTTGGAAAAATATATTTTCTACTTATTCCTCATCTCTCTCACATAATAGACAATCATTTTCTTCTTTTGAGATTATATACGGTTTGATGATTAATGAATAGTGCAATAGAAATAGTTTTAATGGTGTGAGGATAGTACTAGTGGAATTTGGATTTGTGTGATGGGTCCTTGGTGATGGCTCATGGTTTGGTTCAATGAGAAGTGAGAATTAGAATCAAGAAATGTGGTAAGAGAGATTGGAAAATTATATCTTCAAAGAGGTATAATGGAAATTTTAGGGATATTATATTAATTCAATAGTGTAAAAAAGTTAATGGGAGATGTATTTTGTATTGTTTTCAACTGAAAACGTCTAGATTCTAGATGAAAACTTGAATGGTGAAGAATCTACAAATTTACTAAATGTAAAACATGTAGTCTAGTAAATACATTACTTTTATTTTTTTCATATACCACTTAGGGTTTCTATGGATGGTAAATATCATAGGGTATGTAACTCAAAATTTCCGGTTTGTTATTCTCCATAGATTGTATCTATTTTTTGTGTATTCTTATATATCCCCTGTTGAGTAGTTTAAAATAATCTATCATAAATTGGGGGGTCACACAACATTGAGTTTATGTTGTACAAAACCTACGGTATGTTGTATAGATTGACATCATATGGATAATAATGAAATTACATGCTCATTGGGATCACACACCGTGTATATAAAAGTACATGTTATGTACTATGTTTCCATATATTTTTTAAATATCATCTCTCCTGGGTATCAAAATTATAAACATTATTTTTACATTCATTTTTTCAAATAATTAAATACTGTGTATCCCATCATCATGTGAATTCGTTTTGTGGATTTTTGTTGGGTTAATGTTATTTATCTTCTCGAATAAAGATGATAAGGAGTGGGAAATATAGTTAGTGAATAAAGGTTAAAAAACACCTTAGAGGAACATATATACAAGGATATAGGCACTCTATATAAATAGTATAGTATAATATATTTATTATTGTTTTGGCATATGTTCACAGATTATATGTAAGTAAATCCAATAATGGATACACATCCCACCTAATAACGTGTGAATCATTCATAGGGGTGTGTAACCCCTTTATAAAAATACTCACATTAATGTGTTGTGTGTCCCCCAAATACAATTAAAGAGAGTTGTTGTGCTATGTTTGGAGATGTATAAGATGTGTTCAGTAACACTACCATGTATTTGGGAATATTCCACCATCCATGGAGTTAGTTCATTATCAAATATAATATTAAATTTTCCAATAGTGGATAATATTATCTCAACATTTTCACATTCCATTCATAAGGAATTGTTTCACTCTTCAATTCAGATAGGTAACATGGAATTTTGATGTTTTGGGTTGATTAAACATCTTGATTTCATTGATATTCCTATGTTTTCATTTGTAAGTGAAATATGTGGATAAGATGTATCTTCGTTTTAATATTCAATATATACCCACGATTTTTGTAGAGGTGTTTCTTATAGTTATGATTTTGAATTAAATCTCTACCATTTTAACTCTACTACAAGAATTTTGGGTCTCTTGTAAGGGGAGGTTCCTTTTGGGTTGAGTTGAAAATATATAAATGAGTAATGATAATAGTGACTTCACTATACCAATGTGTTTCTTACTAGTAATTATTATATGGGTTTCCATATTTATGGGTTTTATTCTATTATTGATAATTGAGATGACTTTTTTCTTTCATTATTTTATATTATCTAATTATCATATTGTGTATCCTTATACACACCCTAATACAGTCTATATTATCATATTTATTTGGATTGTGAAGATGATTCTCTTTAAAGTGATTTTCTATGTGGATATGATTCTATATAAATTTTTATACAGCTAAATGTTAGCCAAATGTATTTTAAATGTAGAATGATAGATACATTTTTAATAACTTACAAAGATCTATTATATTGATGGGGATATATCTCACTTTTTCTATTTAAACACAAGAATTATAATTTTTATTGGTTATCTATTATTGATTTTTCAAGGGGAGTTTTATTGGATTGTGGTTGTATGGTAGGTGAATTTGTTTCATATTATATTTTTTATATATTCCTAAGAAGGTTTTTTACTATGATTTTTTTTACAGAGTTCCATTTTTTTGTTTTTTTGTATAGGCTAATTCCTCCGACATATGTTCATCTGTCATGGTTCCTGACGTTATCACCAATCCTATTAGTGTAGGATTATAGTGTCATACTCATCTTATCATCTACATAGGAGTCATCCTTACTGGATTGATAATGTTACCAATAGTAAAAATTTGGATCATTCGACCACCATATAAAACTATAAGAATCTAATAAGAAGTAGAATTTCGGATTTTACTTCAAAAACATAGGGGTTTTTAGGTGGGTTTCCTCAAACCAAATACATTTAACATTATAAAATCATAATATTAATAACTTTTAATATTAATTAATTATTTATCACATGATGATCGTTATTGTGCGTGGAATCAACTTGATCATGACATTGGGGTACCTGTCACACTTAATGGTGGTAGTAGTTCACCACTATGATGAGAACCTAGAAGTCTTATGACATTTTTCATAAATTTATGTTTTATAGACAAATTATATCATTTATGAGGTGAAAATTATATAGGCTACTAGGGAAGGAGTTTTATAGGACTTTGAGAATCTTTCATATAGTGTATACTTGTAGTAATCTGATGATTTGAGGTTATGAGAACATGCCCACACATAGAAATTCCACATGATTTTGTGTAATTTGATATTCCTATTTGTGGACGAGTATAATTATATATTCACATGAGTTTATTATTAATATATCCAATAACATACATAATTTAATATATTTTAAAAAAAATTAATGGTAAATATTGACTAGAAATGTGAATATATTTATTGTTTAATGAATGGTATGAATTAATAAATCCATTAATAAAAGATTAATCCCTTCCTTATTAAAGGAATTTGATATCTCAAAACTATGATAGAATTAGATCTGATTAATAATGTCAATGTACATGTAATTTATATCAAAACTCTCATTTCTAGTAAATCAAATAAATATATATCTATTATATAGGTTGATTACTTGTGTGTGAAACATTACTTGATGAGATATCATGAAAACATTATTATTTTATTTATTAAACCTTTATATGTGGTTGTTAAAATTTTATAATTAACTACTCTCTCTATCGGTGTCTTGGAGTGTTTCTAGAAACTAATAAGGGACATTAGGGGAAAAGTCCTTAATCCACATAAAAAGGGTTCTAGAGGTCTACAAACTTAGTGTATCTAGAATCATTATTAGGTTCTATATGAATTCATCATGTTGAATATATATTATTTACAAAAATATGCTTAATCATTACTCTTGTTTGGTTGACTGAAAATATTTAGTCACTAGTTTCTTGATAGAATATTATTTGATTTGAATATTAAATAAGTATTCATTTCTCAAGTAAAATTTTAATTACATTAATATATAATCTTTAATCTAGTTCATTTTTAAGGTTAAAAAAATAAATTAATTTGGTTATATGAATATTTAATAAATATTTATTTTTTAATTTAATGAATATAATATTTATTTATTTTTCAGTATAAAAAAATATTAATATTTATTTATTAAATAAATAGTCATTGTTAATGATTTGAAAAATACCAAATAAGATACAAAAATTGAGTCTAACTATCAAATTGGAATTAATATATTAAATATCATTCAAATATTTATGAATCACTTTATTTGTAAAATGAAATTAATTTTGATAAAGGTATTTCACTTGTCATGTAAATAATATTATTATAGAGTGATACTTTGGATGATACTAGCATGGTATGCTGATTCCATTTTTGGATAATCTCATATCAACATTCTGTCACCCTATCTCTCCTTAAATCTGTGTCGATGTCGGAATCTCAAGGGCATTGTTGGATTAAATTTTCATTGATATTAAAGAGGAACTATTATCAAAATAGTGTCTTTTATATGATTCTAGGGTTTCCTTTTGTTCTTCTTATAGGTTTTTGTGGTACAAGTCCTGAAAATTTGCTAAAGGGAAAATGGTGACCCTATATTATTTCTCTTAGTATGTCACTTGGGTATCAAAGAATCATCAAATGTAGACTACCATTATAAGTTTATGAGGTCTTTGAATAATAAAACATGGTTTAGGAACATCTTTAATAGTTAATGATATTATTTTAATGGTTACAAGTCAGTTGCATAGGTCTTGGGAGCAGTTTCCCCATACTCTTCCACTTTCTCACCAACTTTTGTAGGTACTATTAAGGTTGGATGTATAGAAAAATTGAAGGAACTCAATGATGATTTTGGTTGGTGTATAGTCTCTAGAACTATTTTCAATTATAATATAACCCATAAGGGGTCAAGCATACATCCTTCATTACATTAATTTATTTTTATAAATACAACAAATACCTAGGTGCGTCGATCTTCTGGACTATGGGATCCCCCAAGACTGATCCATCTTAAACATCATTTCACACACATGAATAGAAATATGGAGGAGGAGGTTGATCCTTAATGGTAGAAAACATCTATTCCATGATGTAAAATAATGTAGCTTAGGTCAAGGACCCATGTGGATATTAAGTATAGTGAAAAATAAATAGAATCCCAACAAACTTCAGACTATGAGTAGGATCATCATGTGATAATGAAATTTGTTTTTTGATTGAGGACTTGGATGTAAGGTAAAATTATTTCAGGGAATCATTCAATGAAGAATGTCAAAATAAGGCAATATAAATACAACTCAAATCTATTGAATCCCATGGTCACTATATCACTAGGAAAATCGAATAAAATTATGGTAGAGGCAAGTTCAGATATATTAACACTTGAATATGGTGTTATCCAAGATCCAGTTAAGTTGGTTGAAAAATTTCATCCCCTTGTGATAAGGCTATGTAATATTAAGGTGGTACGATGAGAACCCCAAAATATATTTTAGAATGGGTGTTAACAGATGGTGTTTGAGAGAATATAAAAATAGAGGAGTTTGACAAAAAACAGGACATTGTTCTTAGATAACCTTCCATGTAATATATATTAATGGATTTCAAAAAAATCATTGTTATAAAGTGGTAGTATGATATATGTTTTGAGAGGAATATCTAATTTGATCTCAGTGATGGGAACCAAATCTATATTATTAAATAGTATAATATCTTTTAATGTATAATAAAT
Organism: Viscum album; assembly: GCA_963277665.1. NCBI lineage: Eukaryota > Viridiplantae > Streptophyta > Magnoliopsida > Santalales > Viscaceae > Viscum > Viscum album. The sequence continues at coordinate 51,136,865 of OY728140.1, read as the reverse complement.
GAGGGGAAAGTAAATATTGAGGAGTAAATTCTGACATAGGATAAGATGTATGGTCACTTTCTGGTTCTCATCAAAGATTATCTATACATAAAGGTAACATATATTTATTGGACCTTATAAAGGGTGAAATATTGAATCTCCTTAATATTTTTCTAGATTGGAATGGTGATTTCATATATGGTTTGAGAGTATGGTTGGTTGATTATTATTATGGTTCTCACTTACCCCATTATTGGTTCCCTTCAAATGAGTATATGTAAATCTACATTAAATGAAATACATGAAACATGGGACTTAATTTCTCTGCAAAGAATGGAAGAGAAGGTGGCCAATTTCAAACAGATCGAATAATCCCCCAAAATACACGTGATCACATGTCCAACAAAATGTTATGTGAATAGGACATGCTCATGGACTGAACATCTTCAGATCATTTAGTGACCCTTTAAAAATACACTTTTTATTATAGAGTCATCAGAGAAACTAACTGGCCTTGTGGAGGCTCCAAAACTTGTTCCACTATGCCACATGACTGGTTAGTCGATGGATGCCTAAATGTCATCTATAGAAATCATTAATTAATGGTGAAATAGTTAAGTATACTGAGGCCTTATGTGGTCATTAACCATTATACAAAATTCCAACAAAGTTACCAAGAAACTACAGATTCTCTAGAGAAATTTATATATTGTCTTGCAAGATCCCGCAGGCATATCACCTCCATCATACAAAGGGTCTCCTTTATGTATATTTGACTCGATGTTTCCACTACCAGATGAAATTGAAAAAAGAAGGGTTGTCAATGAAAATGATCATGCATCACTATAAGAACCATTATTAGTCACATGATGCATTGCATATTAGTATACTGATTTTCTTCGACAACACATTCACAACATAATGGGATCCCCAAATCATGTAAAATATTGAAGCAAAAAATGGGAAAATGATGAAATATTTTTGTGAGATGAGATATAATATATTTCATGTGAAAATGGTCATATACCTTGTGAGATCATTACTGGTCATCCAAGTCCCCCTTAATAGGCCATCATGATCTCACGATACCCCTTGGCATGCTATATTGATCTCATAAAGAGCCCATCACAAGATACCTTTTTCTCACTGAAGACCCAGACAAGTCATATTTGATCATTTGAAATACATCCAATAGGCATCCTGATCTCATAAAGACTCTTATACATGTCATAAAAACCGTGATAAATCTGCATGCCATGAAAACATGGTCAGGAAAAATCCATTTCATTAGCTTGGGTCCAGTAAGAGTGAAAAATATGGAACAATCATGCGCTCATTTATCATCATGTGATGCACTCTAAATGACCCACTGAAGGATCATGACAAGTTCATAACACCAAATTCCTCCTCTAAATCTTTCCCAAATATGTGAGATACAAACCACATAAGGTGGAATATAATATGTGTGGTTATTCCAATAAATCTCACTCGCTCAGTACTAAAAAATACCTACACCTACATTTCTTGGATTGATCATAGAGGGAGAAGACTTCTCAAATCATCAAATCACATGATTTCATGGTCTTCATATAGGTGAAATATATGGAATGTATTAATGTATAATGTTTCATGTATAGGAACTATGCATGATCACATGATAGATAATGAAAAGGACGTCTTGTGTATTATCCAAATTATACGAAGGATGTCCCACATATTCGTTGGACCACATAAAACAAACAATAAGATAAAATTGTAAAATAAATATAAAGAACTTATGTAATAAAATATATAAATAAATAATAAATACACGAGATACATACATGAAGATAGATTCTCCAATTCTCATGTACTTCATATAATTATCTCAGATCATGTGACCACCCTGGGACATATCGGCCAAATCAGGGGACGCTCCCTAGACATGCTACATTGATCATGCTATATCCCTTGGGAATGTATATAAAATCATGTGATTCCCTTTGGTAATTCCACACAATTCTCATGAATTCCTCCAGGATTTCCAGTCAATCCTTTTGATGGCCTCTAGTTTTTCCACCCCAAATCATTTAGTGACATCAAGACTTGTCGCTTAGGTATCATGATGAAATTTGTACATGTCCTCTAGATCATAAATCCTCTACGAGAAATGACATACTAGTTCTGTAAATTGTCTAGATACATCCTCATTCAGTTCATTTGTATGGTAATTCAACTCACACTTTACTCCATACAAATGATGCCTCCAAATTTCTAAAGTAAAAAATAGTAGTTAATTCCAAATCATGTGAAGGATAATTAAACTCATGATTTGTTAATTAAATTGAATCATAAGAAATTACATTTTTTTCATTATAACACAGTAATGTCCTTTTAATGAAGAATCACTAAAGATAAAGAATTCACCCATTCCTAAAGCATGGCCCAAAACTATAGTGTTGAACAATCTTCTTTTCAATTTCTCAAAAAAATATAACATTCTCCAATCTCAATAAACCTAAATCCCATTAGTTATAACATTGTTATTGGGATATATAACAACGAAATGTTTTAGAAAACTGTCTGTATTGACATGATAATCCATGAAAACTATGAATCTTTGTGAAATTCTAGGTCTTTTCTAGTCATTAGTAACTTTTTTTAATATGATAAAAAGTTATGCCATCTTTAGAAACAATGTAAAAAATGAAAAAAAATTGAAACAAAAATCCCCACATCATATATTTCACACATACATTCTTTTATTTTAAATTTTCTAAAACAACCTATATATCTCTTTCATTCTCCTATTTAGTTTTAGAATATACTAAAATTTCATCAATAAACACACCAAAAAAATTATCCAAGAACAAATGAATATTTCTATTCATAAGATCCATTAATATAGAGGGTTAATTAGATAACACAAAAACATAAATCAAAATTCACAGTGGCCAAATCTAGTTTGAAATGAAGTCTTTATAATTTCATCTTCTATCACTTTCAACTAATGTTACCCCAACTTTAGGTTAACCTTTGAAAAATAATGTTCTCCATGGAGCTGATCACAAAAATTCATAGATATAAGGAAAATGGTACATGTAATTAATAGTGATGTTTTACAAGGCTCTATAATTAATGAAAATTCTGATTCATCAACTTATATTTTTAATAGACAATATATGAGAACCCCATGGGGATGTTCTAGGTCAGATGAAACCATTATCTAATTAGTCCAATAATTAATTTATGATTTCTAAAAATTCTTCATGAGTAATTCGAGAAGGGGGTTTAGAAATAGTTTTATAATCTAAAACTAAGTCCACAATACACTCAGCCTATCAATTAAGAATAACACCTCGATAATCATTTATAAAAACATCTATGTATTCATTTAACACTAGCACATCATTATGTTGAATATTTTCATTATCTTAAAAAATATCACCTAATTAACTTTTACTACTATCTCTAATAAGTTTGGCGTCTTCTTAGTATATTATTAAAGGCATGAAATCATTGAATTTATCATTATTTACACTGAAATTTATCTTATCATGAAAAACTAAAAGTCAATACATACAAATAGTGATATCAAACTCTATTATAGATAGTTCAACATGATTTAAAGGAAATAATAACCCACTATGGAAAATATGAAGATTTCAATTAATCAGGGTTTCTATAATACATCAACCCCGAGTTTTAACCAAAATATATATCCTACATTCATTTGGTGATATTCTTTATTTACACTAAGATTTATCATAAATATGTGAATGTGAAGATCCAAAGTCCAACAGATGGAACTGAAATAATTAAAATACATATGTAAATTACCTATAACAACTTCATTTTATGGCCTAAGAGAACCTATAGTTGTATAAAATGACCTTCTTGCACCTTTCTATTTGAGATCTTGAAGATATATATCCTATGAAAAAAATATTTGACAAGGATTAGTAAAACGACACATCTAATTAGAACTAAATCATCTTAAAAACTAGATTTTAATTTATTTCATTATCATCAACCATTTATTCACAATCCAGATTACTAATATTTCAATATATGAAGCATTTACCAAACCTTGATATATATTATCTAGGATAATTTTTACCACATATGTCAAAAAATAAGAAAATGGGTTACATAACTCAAAAATTCATTGATGAATGCTTTGCCTTTGTCTACCAACTGGACCTCTTCAATTACTTGTTTTAATGGGACACATGATCATATGTAAACTCCATTTTTAGCTTCTTAACACATAAAACACGTTTCTCATATATTTTGAACTCACAAGAATACAATTCTCTTCAATATGTTGGCAACAATCTTCAGTAAAAACTATTAATCATACTATTGAGATTTTGGATAAAATCTAACACATACATACCCATTCATATGATGTTTTATTCATATAAAGCTATAGAATATTGATATTTTTGACTAACTTCAAGGAAATATTTTCTCATTTGGAGTTGAAAAAACTTACAGATATAATTATCAAGGAAAATATCATTAAATGTTTCTCATTCCATGGAATCATTATCATATTTATCTTTCGTATTCTTATCCAAATACCACCATTAATCTACTTCACTTCTAAAATGATAAATGTAAAGGGTTTAGTTTTATGTTCTTAACATCCATGAAATCAAGTATATTTTCTAGAGTATTCATCCATCCTTATTATAACACAGGGTTAGATGATCCACTGAGTGATGGGGGATTCTTCTTAATGAAATGATAAAAAAATACTTTTTCCTTCATGGTAGATTGGGTTCCTCTCTAGAATGGACACCACAACCATTTATCACCTTATTCAACTATGAAATTCTAGAAACAAACTTTTCTATTGTGACTAAAACCATCTCAAGAAACTGATTTGGAATTATATCATCCAAAGGGTTCCTTCCCACTATAGTTTCCTTATTTCCTCTCTGTAAAACCATTTTGAGCATACATATTCTAGACAATGAAACATGATAATATTCAAATTTTATAACATATTAACATGTATTTAATGTAAAATATTTCATTTTACCTTTATGAATATTAAATTGACCTCTAAAGTTATCTAAATCAACATATGATTCCAACTATTAGTCCCCATCCATAAAAATTACATACTCTTGATTTTTAGTCAAGAAATTATTTTCATTTACATTGACGATCATTTCTGGTTATGATTTTTAGAGTCAGGTGATAATTTATAAATATCAAAACCATAAATTATATTGTGGAAACCTCCGATTACTTTTAATTTTTGAATAATGTAATACATTAAAAATAACTCATGATCACTTTTATGGAAGATAATCACAACATTCGACATTACTCCTTCCATTCCCTTACCCATCCACAAATCTAGTGAAAACATTCAAAAATGTGGGATGACCACAAAAATACGAATAAGGGATATACAAATAAAGAAAACTATTAGTATTATGAAAACATATAAACCCATGAATAATCTACCATAAAGTAATACATTTCCACCATTACAAATTATTAAATATTATCCTTTGAAATTAAACACATTTCATACCATTTATGTAGTCACAAGATTACCATAAAACCCATAGAAATTATAAATAAACAAGAATGTATCATGGGATATCATTATAGTTTTAAATATTATAAATGGAATAACCATGTAGTCGACTTCCATACATGGAACCCTTATAAATGGAATAACCATATTGTCACATCTCACCCCCCCCCCTCATGGCCTTTATTTTAGGAAAAAAATTCTAAATGTCCATATATTACATTCCTAATGTACCAACATCTAGCAATAAATGCCAAGGTCCTCAATTAAATTGGGAGAAGAGATTCCCTTTGAGAAAAAACAAGATGACCAAAAAAACTATAACTAAATAACCACTAAATGAAACATTATAACAAATTATGTGAAAAAAATCATAACAACTGAATAGAAATCCCAACTACTATTATAGAACCACAACTAAATACTACAAATACAAAAGTACGAGGTTGAAGAAAAAACCAATGAAACTCAAACACTCCAAGACATAACTCCACATATACCATCTTGCAATATGATCTAACACCAAAATACATCCCAAGTATCAAAAAACACCACTAAAGACATTTATTACTTTCCTTTACATATATCTTGATAGAAAATACATGTAAAAGAATAAATGTTCCAAAGAATAGTGTGTGTAATGAATCTCAGTAGGTTTTCCGCGATTGACATCTCTACTCACGCAACTAGGATATAAAAATTTAGAATCATTATATTAAAATAGTGTATATAAAACCCATTGAAATTGTGTAATTGTTTATATCATATCCAATTATTTTGTCACCCAAAAAAATCTAGCCAAAATGGTTCCATACGAAAACAACAATCAATGCATTAATCCATTTCAAATTACTTTTTTTGGATACCCATTCCATGATTCACCCACACACTCAAACATGCAAGTATCATTGAATGTTTCGTACTCATGAGTGGATTCTCATCCATCCACAAGGTTATCAAAAAGTGGAAAATATCGTTTTCCCCACTAACACATGAACCTTATCCTGGGTCACGTCCCTTTATACCCCAATGGTACACTCCCATTATTTAGGGTAACATTGAAATCATGAACTCACAAAAACCCATGCCTAAAAAAACAACTTCAAATAAAAAAATCAAAAGAATTTCAAAAAAAAATGAACTTTTTTTGGAAAATCATTCAAATATATAGTTTTCACCAACCCAAAAAAATCAAATTATTAAAATCAACATTTTAAAATAAAGAAATTAAATAACTCTACACAACCAATTTCCACAAATCCAAAATGATAAAAACTATCAAAACATGATTTTAACATCAATTTTTCAATCAATTTCAATATATTTAACCAATTAGTAACTAATCCTTCAATATCTAATAATATTATTTGATATTGAAGCCAGATATCTTGGGAATTATTTCTAAAAGGAAGAACGACCTAAAAACTCCAACTAATCTGGGTTGAATATCCCAAACCCAACCATAAATATCTTCTTCAAATCTCAACAAATCCAAATATCATCATGATTGGTTTAAAAAAATAGATCTATTTACATCAGACTAGGTCTAGGAAATTAATAGTGGAAAGTCAAGTAGATCTAGGGAAACTAGAAAAAATGATGACCTACTGAGGGAATCAGGCTTCCACACACAAAGATTTTCCAATGGATTTCATCAAAGTGATAGGGGAGATACACTATATCCTTTTGTAGGGAGAAATAAAATATTAGGGTCAAAATAGGAGAAAATGTGACTATTAGTGCTAATCCCAGGAAAGATCCACTTTTGAAGGATCTAATTATTAAATAGTGCACAGTTAATCATATGGTTCGGAAAACCCTGCCCTAACCATGCTCCAACCTCTACCTCGAGATTCCCCTCACATGGATGGCCCACGTGATTATTAAAACCATGTTCCAACCATGAACAATCACATTATCCCACTTTTCACAGTTTCTCATGGGTGGCCACACAGCCTGGGCTAACCATTCACCTAATAGTTCTCCTACCCAGAAGTCCATGTTTCATTGTATACAATTTCATATAGAAGTTTCATTATTTCAACTAACAATTTTGAAATTATTAATAATTATGAAATCCTAAAATAAATTAAAATAAATTCTTCGAAACTATCCCAAAAATTACCCAAACAACTTACATACATAAAAGACATTAAGAAGTGGGTTACATACTTGAAATTAGGGATGCATCATTCTCGCCAACATTGGATTTTACCACCCTATAAACGAGAAATGCCATCCTATACTGAAATAGATTGTACCATTATACGACCATTTCTTTATCCCATTCCCAATTCTCTTTTTGAATCTGACCATGTTCCCAAAAATATCACAATAGATTGATGCTCTTCCCAATCTAAAATTTCCCTTAGCTATCCAAAATTCATTTTGGGATATTAAAAAATGAATCATATGGGCCTATGTTAATGTGATCCCATAAAATCACACTGTTAGGATCAGGATGAAACTTTTTCAACTACGATACATTAGACAAATTATGCACAATAATAGAACATGATTGAAAAAATAATTCATATTTAACCGAACCAACTCATTCATTATCATAAAAGATCATATGTTTCTGGGAGATAATTTTTCCTTCTTCCCAAAATTTGATGTTTATGAATTTGAGATATCCTCAAGAACACATGATCACTCACCATGAATGAAAATTGCCTTAGATGAAGATCCACATATGATTTCTAATGACTCTGATTCATCATCATCCTTTTCCTAGTCAATTGAGACTTCTCCGTTCTCGCATTCACAACACTCATCCCAACCAGTAATGTCTCAGCTCTTTCCACCCAAAAAAGTGGAGATCTACATGGACACCCATAAACTGCATCAAAAGAATCCACATATATTGATTCATGATAACTATTTTTATATGATAACTCTACTAATGGTACATGCTCTTCCAATGAGCTTTCAAAATCAATTACATAAGCCCGCAGCATGTCTTTCAATGTTTATATCATCCTCTTGGATTTCCCAAATGTATTTGGATTATACTCTATACTCACTGTCAACTGAGTCCCAAGTTATTGTTATAAGGAATTCAGGAAATGATATGTAAATCACAAATATTTTTCTGACACTATTAAAGATTCCATTTTATACCTCTTTACCACTTATCAGTTATTGATTCCTGAAAATTCATCCACCATTGGATATTCATGAATTGGAATGAAATGAGAATACATTGTGAGTTGATCTACTATCACCCATATGGAATCATGTTTTCAAACTTTTCATGGAAGACCTATAACAAAATTCATTTCTTTCTTCTCCAATTTCAAATATGAATTAGTAATGACAGCAACATACCTATTGGCCTTTGATGTTCTTCCTTAACTTACTGACAAGTTAAGCATACTAAAACAAACTCATAAACATTTTTTCATACTGACCCACTAAAAATGTGATATCAATTCCCTATACATTTTCTGTATTCTAGGATTAAAAACCCATCTCAAATGGTTGTATATTTGAATAATTTGTTCCTAAAAAGCCAAAGGTACAACCATCCTATCTCAAAACCAAAAAAATAATATCACTTCCATCATTCTCCCATTAATGGTCTCCCTACCACTGATTTTTTACCTCATAGAAATACATTTTGAATTGGATGTCTGTGCAACGTTAACTATCACTACCAAATCAGAACAAACAAAAGTGGAAAGAAAGTTAATGCTTCTCTAATGTTTTCGCATTCATAGTGTAGGTCAATTTTCACTAATATCTACTTCCACTAATTAAAGTCTATTTTTCCAAATGATCATATGAATATATTCTTAATTCATCTGCTACCATATTTTCTTTACTGACTGTATACATCCAGCCAAATTCAATAATTTTGAGAGAATACATCCATTTTATTTTTCTGATGTTCGAATAGCATATTGAGAAAATATGTTTCAATATCTTATGGTATATAAACATTTTCAATTTCTCACCAAAGAGGTAATGATGCCAAGTCATCAAAAAATTCCAACAAAAACTAACAAGAAATCATGCGTTGGGTATTTTTTTCATCATGAAACCATAACATCCTTGATTCATAAGTAACAACGCAATCACTTTCCATGATAACAAATCAAAAACAAGAACCTAGAGCATCACAATACAACATGTACCCTGATCCTGATTTTGGAAAACTAAATAATGTTGTTGATGTAAGAGGAAGTTTGAGCTCATGAATGAAGTTCTGACATTCTCCATTCCATTGTAACAGAATATTCTTCATCATAAAAACTATCATAGGTGAATATTGTTTTGTGAAATCAAAAAAAAAAAGAATCAATAATGAGTATACAACACCAAGAAACTATATATCTTGAAGACATTTGTTGTATATTTCCAAGAGGTAATAGATTATATCTTTTCTGGATCTATAGAAACATCTATTTATGAGATAACATTTCCACGGAGACATACATATTATATCGAAAAATAACACATTGATGGGTTGAAATACTAACGATGATCCTACATGATTACCAATACTATTCCCAAGTGTTTCACATGCTCTTCCCTTATCCTATAATACACCAACACTTTATCCACAATCACCTTTTAAAATTAATCCGAATATCTCTAAAATATCTGATTCATTATTTCTATGAAGACTACTGGCCAATTTTTTACAAAAAAAGGAATAAACACATACTTGTAATGGTCATATCTACTTCTGAATGAAATTGTTGGAATATACTCTTTTTGAACTCGCAATTATGGATATCATAATCACAGGTCAATCTTAGAGATGAATCAAGCTCCTCTCAATTTATTGAACAAATCAACAATGCATATAAGTGTATATAAAATCATTATTGGGACTTGGTTAATTTTATAATAATACAAACATAGAAAATGAGTGCCATCTACCTTTTTGAAAAAAAAGACCGATAATTTCTATGGGGGCTACTTGTCCAAATGCACACATTGATTTCTAGATCTTTTAACTATAGATACAATTCAATAAACTATATTGTTTCCAACCGGTAAGACAATTGTGAAATAGTACTAGTCCCTTAAAAGATATCAATAATAAACTACACTTCTATTATTGGTGGTTACCCTTAGAATGTTTTGTTGTATACATCCTAAAACTGTTCACCGATAGCGGGAAAACTATTTTTATTGATCACTACCCTAAATTTCATAGACAATGTTTCCAAGTATTATGGGAATGTTCAAATAGGTACTTCAAACAAGTTCATTTCATATTCCTTTTCTTTCTGTTATCCTTTAAATAGAATTTTGACTCTATCCTTAGTTTTAAAACTCACCATTATTGTATAACTATAAATTTGAGACATGAACATTTTCAACCAATCCATACCAAGGATTATGTTATATAAATCCATCTCAAAAATTGAGAAATCTAATATCAACTCATCTATATAAATAGTTGTATTAAATGATCCATATATTATGGCTCATCATTCACATCGACCAAGAGTATTTTTAATTTTTAAAATGGAAAGAATAATCATAACATTTAAACCTAGAATATCCTCAACATGAGAAGAAATAAATGAATAGGATACACCCATATCAAATAAATCTTTCATAATGGTAAAAATACAAAGAATCATACCTCTCACCATCGATGATCTAGAATGATCATCCATAATATTTTTCTCATCTCCATATAAGTTCTTACTCGCTAAACTTTGTTCCTTATTTACCTATTTTGATTTCCCTAGATGGACAGTCATGGTATTTCCGTAGTCACTATAGATAGATCTGTTATGCTGACAATAGGTATTTTGTTTCCCTTTTCTTATTAAAGAATATTTTGTGCATAACACATGAGAAATATCTCGAACACGCAACCGTGGATCAGTGTAACAATAGCATTGATGGTGCCCAACAGATTAAAATTATCGAATGATCTAGGATATTCCATACACTCTCACTTCATGTGGTAAAATGAACCACATTGGGAAAATCCATCATTTCTTTTTTGTCTTAGACAAATATTCACTGATATAGCCATCTAATTTTGATTCGTAGTCCCACCTTGAAAATATGTGTCCCTCTTCAACTTGTTCCCTTCATTATAGTTCCTACCATTTCTCATATGTATCAACATACTTCATCTATGTGTAGTTCTTAAGATGTACATCTCTTCCACCAAGTCTCTATTGACCATCTCCATATAATCTGTAATACAAAGCACAACAATATTCATGTAAATCTTATGCCTCAATCCCGATTAAAATATGTGATCCTTCAAGGATTCCCTAATTGTAGTTTTGGGTGAAAAGTGGACTAAATTAATAAATTTTGCAACATATTATTTCCCTGAGAGGATATCCTTCTTCATGCATAAAAGTATATCATTTGTGATACCCTGACTGTTTGAGGATATAATTCTTTGTTAAAAATTTCTTAAAAATCCTCTCATTCAAAGACATTGTCTAGTTTAGAATGAAATTATAATTCTCATCACTTTCGTGAAATATCATCCAATAAATACCTTTCCAAAATGATATTAAACCCCACTGGTCATCGTAGGAAATCAAAGATTTGATTCATCATGTCCATCCACACCACTTCTTTTTTATGGTTCCAAATCACCTCAAAAGATGGGTTAATTCTGTATCTAGAACTAAATGGAATGATTCACATGTCTCAGTTCATTCTTTATGTTTCCTCTAAACATAACATAAAAATCATGTACCATACTATAAACTAATTTTGTTTCACATATGGATAAGGTGTAGCCAAATTCTCATCTACTTTTTCAATTTGGTTTCATCATTGCCTACCAGGTTTGATTTCTATAAACACAACATAATCTATAAGTCTCACTCTCTAGTAACTGAAGTCTAAAAAATGTCAAATTCTACTTCATCATATAACACAGTATTGCTTTCAAAAATTCAAAATTTTCCATATTCAACCACATTTGAAAATTCCAACATAATTTTGAAAATAAAACCATTTTCAACATATCTCATCCATTCCCTTTTCAAAAAATCACATGTGAAATAAAATTCCACATTTTTCAAAAATTAACATTCTTGCACCAAATTTTAACTCATTACTCAAAATTAAATATGCACTCTGAGATGGTAGTCATTTCTATAAATTCATTTCATGAACTTCTCATTGGGTAAACCCATGAAAATGATATTTAAACTCATGTATGTGTCTCCAAAACACTTCTCCACCCAACACCTTTGAATTGTGATGTTCAACATAAAAATCTTAAATATATCTTTTTTCTGATTTACTTTTAAACCCTTGAAAATCCTAATCTTTTCTACGATCCCAACTCATGGACTGATCCGAATTATTATCGACTCCAAGGCTGACAAACTCTTTCCATTTTCCCCAAAAGAAATTAGGGAAAACAAAAATTAATTCCATTTGTATGTCAAGGACAGCCAAAAATTCATTCCACTTTTATTTCAAGGACCGAACAAGTTGATACCACTTCTAACACACTAACCCTAATAAAGGGATTCAGTGATGATGTAATTTCTACATACACATAAGAAAAATCCCCAAGGCACCAAATGCTTTAAATAATTTAAAAGGGCTTCAATGCCATTGGGGGATGATTTTCACTTTGATAAAAAATCAACCTGACCAAACACCCCATAAAAAAATTACCACAAAATAATACATGATAACAATGTATAAAACAGAATGCATAAAAATTAAATATCAAACCCATGTAAAATCATAGTACCGTAGAGTGAGACAACAAATACCAATGTACAATATGGGATACAAAACCAATGAAACACAAATACTGTAGGACCTAAATCCAGAACTCCCAATATAGTTCATGCTCCATCTCCACAATACATCCCAAGTATCATGAAGCCCCACTAAAGTAATGTGATACCTTTCCTTTACCTATAACCAAATATACAATATCTTCAAAAGAACCAACATTCCAATGTAGGAGTTAGAAATTAATCTTAATTGGTTTTCCCTTAATGACTTCTCTACTCACACCACTAGGATAAAACAAGTTAGAAAAATTATATAAAAAATATATATAAAACACTTTATAATAGATTCACGGTATATATAAAATAAAATAAGATTCCCACCAAAATATTTTTCAATCTTAAATAGTATCAAAGGAAGACAATAATAAACGCATTAAACCATTTGACATTCCTTTTTGGAATACATATTCAATGATTTACCCATACACCCACACATGGATGCATCACTAACAGTTCCATATTCTTCTACGGTTTCTCATCCATCTACATGGTCATCAAAACGTTTCTAATTTTTTGTTCCCCAATTACACACACTCCTTATCTAGGGACATGTACCATTATACACCAATGATACACAACCCTTATTCAGGGTCATGTCGAATGATTGAACTCACACAAACCCATGTATGCGAAAAATATTTAAAATCAACCATTTCTAACCATTTTATTAAAAACTCCCCATTATTTAAAACCTTTAAAACTAACCATTTTCATAAATCCAACAAATCCTTATTTTAATATCAAAATTTTAACATCAAGAAAACAATTCACTTTGCACAACCATTTTTCACAAATCAATATACTATCCCTTATTAATGTTTCTACCATTATTTACAAAACAATTTCATAATCAATTTCAAGAAATTTAACCAATTATAAATTAAATCATATAGTTTTAATAATTTTAGTTGATATTCTATCAACCTACCTTAGCAATTATGGGAAAATAAATAATGGAATGAAAACAACCACAAAACTTGATTAAATATCCAATATCCAACTTTGATATCTTCAACTAACATAAAAAATTCAAAATCGCATCATTATGGGCATAAAACCCCATAGATCTATCCACAACAGACTAGATCTAAGAAAATGTGAGAGGGGAGATGAGTATAAAAAAGAAAAACTGTCAAAAATGAAGACATACCATGGAAATTAGGCATCAACATACAAGTATTTTCCTTAGGATTTCTTCTAGATTGAAGGGGAGATATTACACAGGCTTTGGGAGGAATAAAAAATATCTTAGAGTCAAAATAAGAAAAAATGACAGGTTTAGATCTAATCTCGAGAAAGGTACACATTTAATGTCTTGATTTTTAAACCATGTATGGTTAGTCACACAGTTAGGTAATCAATGGGCTAATTGTGAACTATCCTTTGCCTCAAGAATACCCTCATAGGGTTGGACTTCAAGATTTGATGATCCTTGTTCCAACGATGAAAGATACCTTAGTCTCACATTACACAGTTTCTCTTTGGTGTCCACATTGTCTATCTAAATTGTGTGCCTATCTAGATGTCGTTGTTTCTTTATTCATGGTTTTCTATAGCAGTATCATGATTTCCACTAATGATTTTTAGGCCATGCACCTTTAAAAATCCCCAAAAAATTCCAAAAGAATTCCAAATCCTCCAAAACATCACCCAAAACCACAAATATTTAGAAAGAATAAATAAATTGGATAATTATATTAAACCATGGGTCATAAAAATATGGTAACCTTCCATAACCAATTCATTGGAGGTCTATCATAGACCCACCTATCCATGGCTTATCATAGGACCACCCTTCTTTGTACGATCACAGAACCACCCACCATTGTATTGTTATAAAACAACCAGTTAAAAATCCTTATATCATTATATAATGATAACATATAAAAGATTTTCATTTTCAACATTCTACTCATTGTATTTCATTTTCACTCATGAGAACACTTTTTAGGTTATTAAAATAAACAATCCATTTTTAAACCCCAATTTTAATAACAAAAAATATTATTACTTTGAAAATCCATATTCAGTAAAATATAACAAAAAATATAATGATATTTTTTAATTATGGAATCAAGAAATCATGAAAATGAATCAAAAAATAAAATATTTCAATGTTGGAAAAAATTCATTATCATAATATATGTTAATAACAGAACATTTCTTTTGTCATTGGTTTAAATATTCTATAATAAACATGTACAAAGATTCATTTTTAAAAATCCACTAAATTAAATATAAAGTAGAAATAATATTTTCATTAAAATCTATTTACACAACAAATATAAAATAATATAATGGAGTAAATTATTTTTAAGTTAAATCCTTATACATTTTATAATATATTTTTAAATCAATGTTTTCCATCCCACATAGAATCATTTAAATCCCAATTCCCCATAAAGGATAAATATTTAAAAACATTAAATTTCTTGAATATAAAATAATTCATGATAATATATGTAAAATGGGAGATATATACACCTTGTAAATTAATAAATGTTCATTAAATCTAGAATTTACTCAATGAAATGAAATTGAGATAAAGTATCCTACCTTGAATATGACTTATCATGAGTGTCTTCATCATCATGAATAATAAAATAATTTTAATTTTTTACCTGATTCAAATTCATGTTCACATTTAAACATACATTTATTTAACTAATTACAATGTTTTATACAAAAATATAATCAATTAAGTTTATGTCAGGTGTTTTGACTATAATAAGCTTATATGTTAAAAACAACTTTGGTAGGAAAACAATGGTAAAATGGATCATTATATAAACAAATCCAAAATAATAATAAGGACATAATATTAATATTTATATATAAATTATAATTTCCAAACAAATAACTAATTATGGTTATGAAAAAATGAACCAATTTTATATTCATGGAGACGGTAGGTCGTACCTATACATGAGTAACGTTCCCATTTTTCCATGATCATTATGGAAAGAATGTAAGTAAAATTTATATTTAAATAATTATAATTATATCATAAATACCATTAAATATAATTATATATAATTATATATATCATTCTTTTGGTATAAAATGAATCACATCACCTCGAGGATTTGGTATTCTGCACATCCAGAAATTACATTATCACTTTTTCAATGTCTTAAAAGGGAAATAAAAAACCATATATTATAATTACAAAAATATAATTATTTCATGAATATTTTATATATTTCATGTACGTATAATATTTTTATTAAAACCATCCTTAATTCATTAAATTTAATGTCTGAATATAT
Organism: Viscum album; assembly: GCA_963277665.1. Taxonomy (NCBI): domain Eukaryota; kingdom Viridiplantae; phylum Streptophyta; class Magnoliopsida; order Santalales; family Viscaceae; genus Viscum; species Viscum album. The sequence continues at coordinate 51,120,321 of OY728140.1, read as the reverse complement.
CAAATCTCATAGAGGAGGCGATAGTGAAGACATCCACAAACGATGATATCCTATTCAAAAAAATGGAAACCATGATGTTATGTGTTATATAAATATTAAAAAAGTATGAATAAATCAAATATATTATGTATATATATAATAAAAATCGTATTTTAATCATAATTACCAACCATTTGATTTGGTAAGGTAAAAAATTAATGACATTGTTTTTTGAGGTCATAGTGCACCGCACACACAAACAATGACTTTATTAACAATTTTATGGAAGTGTGTGCAGGTGTAGGTAGAACCACTAACATAACAACATATCAGCATATTTAGGAAAATTATGTTATCATATAAGAATTTAATAAGAAATTTTTATGGGGATTGAGAAGGAAATAAAATGAAAATGGTCGTTAAAAAACATTACCTCTTCTTCGTGTAACATCTTTTGGTTTTCACTAAAGAACATACCTAGATTTATTTCCTCCCAAAGGTAGGATTATATGATGAAATAAGGATGTTAGAGGATTATTTTTTTCAGGGTTCTTATGAGACAATGGTATTGGGAGGTGTGAATATGTTGGGAGGGTTAGTTCCTTTTATAGTAGAGGAGGATTTTCATTATTGTAAATATAAAACGGTAAACACTATTGGGAGGTCTCCATCAATTAATGTGACTCCGATAATTATATTTTATAAAATTTGAGTTATAGTTTAAATATGTCTTGAATTATTGTTTTTGAAAATATTTTAGGTCATTTGGCCACCTAAGACTAATGTTTAACAATAATAAAACACATTTTCAACCTTAGTCATTCTAATTTATTTTAATTTATTTGGACAAATATTTTTTGTAAAAAAATATTACCTCAATAGACTTTATAAATTATTCTTATTCTATATATGAAATAAATGTTTCCAAATTCAACTCATATATGTGGAAGAAATAATTTTAAAATTAAACTCGTACATGGGACGCCATAATGAGTTTTTAAAGTAAAATTGTCCAAAATTATGTAATGTTTTTATACCCGATTTCATTGTGAAATTAATTCCAATGACCAAAATTTGATTTAATGATTTATAATTAAACTAATTATAATTTAAAACCTAATTAAAATATTTTTTATCTATATAAATAAATTCTAAGAAATCGTAGTTTTCAATTAAAATTCAATGTTTTATACTATTCATCAATGAAATGAAACTTCCCAAATAAATACCAAAAATTAAACTAAATTAAATTTGGATATTTCTCATTCTAAAATTAATATAATGTTTCTGAAAAAATTTTAAAATTTTCAAAATTCAGTTTTAAATCATGTCTTCCATTAAAAGACATAAAACTAACATCTTAAATAATAATTTTAATAGTATATTATTATTTCGTATAACTTAGTCTTGCATGAACACAAGATTTAAAAGAAACTCTTCTTGTGTTTCATAAAATCTATTTAAAATAGATATAATTTTAATTTAAAATTACTGAAAAATTCATAAATATTAATAAATTTGAAAAAAACTTATTCAATAATTACATGGGATGTTACACATCACCCTACCCAAATTGGCCCGCAATAAGGCCAAATCGTGTTTTCAGTCATTGCAGGGTGGAGAAAAGAACAATGGTATCATATATGAAAACATGCAAACAATTTCACCCTCTACATATATATGATATGATATAATAAAATAGAATTATAAAATTTAAAAACATAAGATATGTAATATGTGAAAATATAACTTAATGTTCATATCCTATATCTGGATAACAATTTCCCAATGAAAAATAGAGGGACAATTATGAACTCAGAATTTAAAAATAACCATGGGACTATCTACATGTGACTGGATTTCACCACCATCCCAACCCACTAGAAATGAAACAGTATATAAAAGAGGAATCCTATACATGATTCTCTTCTCTTTACCAATGTCCTGTGAATCCAAGACTACAAATTCCTGAAGAAAAATTTAGGTTGTGAAACCTAAATCATAGTAAGATACCACCATAGAATTTAAAAATTCATTACCCATGTGTATCCATTCGTTTTTTACAATACTTTTCAAATACACTTCATAAGAAATAATTTCCATAAACAAAATATTATCTTGGTTTTCTTTTAAAAAAGAATATTTATTTCAAAGTCAACCTATAATAAAATAAATATAGCCATTTATAATAAATCATATCTAATGGAATAAACATATAAATATAATACTTTTCATGAATCAATATGTATATAATTAATGAGTGGTAAAATAATAATATTCATATAATTTCACTTTATGTATCCACAAATAACCCAGGGAAATCCATGACATGAGATTGTACAAAACTAGAAAAAAATAGAGAAACTCTCTTGTATAAGTGAATCCTATTGTCTCAGATCCTTAGTCCCCTGGAAAAGAATTCCCTAGAAACCATGGAATAATGTGAACCCCCATAGTGATATATATACCCACTATGTGTAATTTATGTCATGTTTTATCCCATACACTTAGGTCATCCAATGTTTCATTACATCCTCATTATGTTTTTGGAAAAACCATGATTCCTTAAAAATTTCAAGGTAAAATCCAATTCAAATCCATACCAGCATTTCATAAAAATATTTCTATAGATATACCAAATCATTATCATGCTTGAAAAACTACTTCATTTTTTAAAACTATCTATGGTGATTTTTTTAAATCACATAACATTCATTAAATCCTATTAACAAATAAAGCCCATTTTTTAAACCGCATTTATACCCCTAGAAGATAAAATACAATTTTCACAATCATTTTAATAATAAAAACAAAATTAAATAATAATAAAAATATATGGTATCAAAGTGATATACCATAGAATAGAGACACGTATTGTAACACAAGTTATTTTGTAAAATATTTCTCTTTAATTAATTTTATTTCCTTGAAAGCTTTTGTTACTCACAATACTGAGTTTAAAAAAATCATGATACATAATGAGGTTATTATTATATAACCTAGTCGTTAAATTGGAAGGTAAGAATATTATTTACTAATTTAATATATATATATATATATACTACTACTAAATATAAATGTATTTGTTAATTTTATGGAAATACGCATTCAATTTTTAGGAATGTTATATAATGATCAAAAAATAGATTTCATTCAAAATGATTTTTAATAATTTTTGTGAGAAAATATTATATATAATTTTGGAAACATTAAATAATTATATTAAATTAAAATAACTCATTTCTAAAACAAACAATTTATAAATATCGTAAAATGAATTTTGTGTATTTTTGTAAAAAAATATTGATTTTCTAGTGAATAGTAAAAAATGCTGATTTTCTAATGAAAAACAAATTTTTGTTTTAAGCATGATAAAATTTAAATTTTTTAAAAATTGTATAAAATTAAAATTATATAAACTATATTTTTTTTAGTCCAATTATTTTTACAATAATCAGTTTTTTGCAGAAATATTTTGGCAAAACATTTGTTAATGTAAAAATATATTTTTTTATGAAGAAAATATTTTAATGTGAACACTGTGTGTTTTGTCTTAATAAATTAAATTAATCAATTTTTTTGAATGATTAAATAAATTCATGTATTATTTTTTTCAATAAAATTTTTTATCATTCATTTAAAATTTGTCTATATAAGGGATAAAAATAAACTGAGTTTTATGATTAAAATTGTATTTTTCTAAAAAACATCATCATTCGTGTTATTATTTTTAAATTAATTTTTGTCACTATAATGTTATTAAATTGATAAAATTTATTAACTATTTTTTATTATGGTGTTGAAATTTGTTAAATAGGCCCCATTTATTTTTAATCAATATGAATAATAACTATAGTAAAATTTATCACCCCAGTAAAGGCTAAATCATGTTAATACATGTTTAAACGAAGTGATAATACCATAATATTTAATAATAATTATGAATAGATGAATTTCATTTTACAATCGTCAAATTAGGATTTAAACTGTTTTTTATGGACTCTTGTCATTAAAAATGACTTATATAATATTTTAATCAAAAAAATCACAAAATGACACTCGTGTAAAAATTTACAATAATGATATTTTATCAAAATATTATGTTATTAAATTATATTAATATCAAAAAATATTCATATATTAAAAGGTTGATATGATATGGTATAAAAGATTACATATTTTGTGCATATGGGCCATTTTTTACCTAGAAAGTAAAAATTACAACCCTTTAATATTAAAATATTTGTTACCATAGTAAAAAAAGATTTATACTAAGGATTAGTCAAAATGATGAAGTTTAAAATGTCCAAAAAATATGTCTATAATATATGTATATATAGTAGAAAAAACATTTAATAATTTATATTTGAATCCATGTCCATTTGGAGTCATTTTTTATGAGAATTAATATTTTATAAGTTAATATTTTTTGAAATTACAAAAGTTCCCCTCACATTAATTAAAAAATGAAACCTCCTACCTCACTTATTTACACCATTTATATCCTTATTTTATGACTAAAATATACTAATTTATCATATAATATTACTAATATTCATTATATGGGTTCATATGTTCTCAAAACACATACCCAAGAGCCCTTTAGAGGAGATCTAAATGAGTCATTTCAAAGAAGAGGCAATCGCCTTAACTGATCACTTTCTATTCTATTATAATATTAATACTATAAATATGTGTTATTTATAAAAACAAATTATAAAAATTTTACTAAATATTCATAAATTTTATTGTTATTATTATAAAAACACTACAATACATCCACTTTTCCATCAAATGAGAAGTTAAATTATCACCTGTGATTAAGTACAACTAACCTTCTCTATATAGCTATACAATTCATTTTTCATCACCATATTTTATAGAGTGGTATAATGATTGGTTTAATATTTATATATGATATTTATGCCATAATTTTTCTTCTGGAATTAATATATTTTATCTACCTACTTACTATCCAATCCTTTAGGAAATGATAACACCGCTCATGGGTACGTGTGGACTACCACCTCCATGAAGTGACCTGATTCATTTTTTATTTATATATTTTTTTCTAGTTATGAGGATGAATTTTATGAATATATATGATATATGAAATAATAATTATATCTATAATTTTATTTAATATTTACCTTTCATTCATTCCATGAATTTAGAAAATAAAATATCGTTCATGTGCATATACGGCTTACCTTTCCATGAATGGTGTAATTAAATTTTCTATATCTAGAATTTAGGGATAACTATAAGTATGTAAATAATATTTATATATAAATTAAATTTCTATATATGTTTGAATAATTATTAAAATATAAATACCAATACTACCAATCTAGAACACACCTTAATAACAATGTAGATATCACTTGAAATAGTTATTTAAATAAAGAAGCGATACCAAACAAGTGATGAATGGTTATAATTAAATAATATTTTTTATGATTAATATGAAATTGGTTCTATAAAATATCAATAATAAATCTATATTTATTATAATGGAGTTTCCAATGCATATGAAATAATTCTGTCCCACATTAATGGATTTTCATATAACATTTATTTCAATTGGACACAACACATATTAAATACTTTATTTATTTATGAGGTGTACACAACACCCATGATTATATTTAATAATTATTAATTTTAAATTTATAGGGATATAAATATCCATATAACGATATTTATTTCATGGGTATTGTGATTAAAATATCATTAAATCATTGTTGTATTTTTCTTACAATATCATTATTTTTATAGATTATTTATGATATATTTATGGTGATAAAATATTACGATCTGTATATCAAAAAACTTATGAATTCTATTATCCAATTTTTATTTAATTAAAACAAATTTTTCAATTTTATATTCATCATGTTATCTACTCTAGAGGTTAGAAAAATGTTTTTATTGAAAATCAACATCATTTCTCTATTCGTTCGATAATCCTCTTTCTTCAATATCCATGTTTTCTAAAATAATGTTTTAATGAAGGATTTCACTATTCTACTTATATTTCATAAATTAATTTTTACCCATTTTTGGATTTATTACAAATTATTTTTAAATAAATATTTTTTAACTATCCAAAGGAGAGACTTTGTAACTTTTTCAATATAATTATGGAAGGATATTGTTTTTACTCATATGGCATAAACAGATTTTCCCTTAGTTATGAATAGAAATTTCATTGAAACATATTTTTCAATTTTATATAGTTCATTTCAAATAAAATTTTTCCTTTATATTTTAATTTTTTTAATACGTGATAGAAAAAGTGAAAGGTTGTTTTTCCTCAATAATCTTTTAATAATATTTTAATGGTGTTTTTATCCATAAAATACAATAAAACTATATTTCACTTATGATTTACTAGGGATACGATCCATGGATATCTTATTTATTTGGATGACTTAAGAATATTTTAACATCCCAAATAAGTAATGAATAATAGATATAGTTATATTTATCTATTTATGAATTAGACAGCGTTTTAGTGGCTTAAAACGAGAATAAATCCAATCTTAAGCATGGAATACAATAGTATTTTTAAAAGATTGTTTTAGTGCCTTTTGGTGGTAAACCATTTTTAAATCTATAGTTTGACAATTTTATAAGCTCTATTTGTCAAAATAAACTTATTATTTATGATTGGGACATTGAAATTTACATTTGATAATTTTTTGGTATTTTTCTGACAATGTTCATTTTTTTAATGAATAGTGAAAAATACTGCATTTTACATCAAAATTTCTTTTTCATCTAATTTAATTAAATGGTTAGATTAACATTTTAATTGGTTTTAAAGTGTAAATAGAATATATTTTTACCATTCAATCCAATATTGGTCGTTGGAATTAATTTCACTTTGAAATTTGACTTAAACTAGTGTCAATCTTTTCATACTTATTGTTTCATAAAAACACGCTATTTGCTCTGACAGCAGCAATTAATTATAAAATTAATTAATGTAAATTATATGATTTGAATTTTGTAAAATAGAAATCATTTTTGAATTCGGAATATCAAATATATCTTAGGGTGATGTTTTGGTATTTTTCTGAAAAACATCAATTTTTGATGAATAGTGAAACAATAAGTGGTACTTATAAAAACTGATTTTCCGTTTAAATGAAATTTTACCACCTCTGTGTTGTGAATTTCAAAAATCCGACATACATGGTTGTAATTAAGAAGAATAATGTGGTTCAATGGGATTAAAATAATATTTTGGTGAATAGTAACTTTTAAGTTTATTAATCGCGATAAAATGTAATTAGTGTAATTTAACGTAAAAATAATGTTTTAAAAAGATAAAATGACCTAGAAACATTTCTTACCTCTATTTTATGTGTCATGGCCGACCAAGAAAATCTATGGTTCAACTTGGGGACCCCATGGAGCCACTTTGGAAGGAAAATGACATTAATATCGTTTAATTTAATGTTAAAGTAAAAATTACACAAACATGAGTTATTTTACTAAAAGAATTTTCACATAGGGTAATACAAGTCAGATTTTTGACTATAAATAGTAATTTGAAAGCTAAAAATATTTCATACATCATAGTATTTTTTTAAAATTTTTAGACCTTAAATAAATAAATTATTTATGACCCCATGATGATGCAGCGATTACCTCATTAATAAAGGATTTAAATAAAAAGAAAATATAATGTTAAAACTATAATGTAAACTTGTCAAAATCCTATTAGATGGTTGTATTTCAAACCCTTATCACCTTATCATCGAATAATATCAATATTGTACCTTTTAAATCTGAAATGAAATTTAAAATAAAGTAATATTTCTTTACTTTCCAAGAGTGCCCTTCCTCTCCTCTTATAAAAGGCCCCCACCTCTACCTCCTTACCCACACCTCTCAAGACATTGGTTCGGCCAAGATCTGCCCATTTTGTTTTTCCTCATACCTATATTACTACTAGAAGCCTCACATTGGTCAGAAGTCTTCCTAAGGAATCCTTTGAGCTCAAACCAAAGGGAGTTACCCGATTTTAAGGTAATGTCTTCACTTGAGTCCTTTTGTTTTATTTTGCTTCTCCAACCCCCTAAAATCTTTTTATTCATTTCTTTTGTAACAACTCAAGTATCTTAAATATAATAGGATGTTTTTATAATAATTATTCGAGCTACACTTAAACACACCTACATCTAATGTTTAAAGAACATACTGTTTCTGTGGATGGTGTATTTCTGCCTCACGAAACGATGATTGTTCAACACTCATATAACACCTTCAAAGGTGGCCATTAAGATGTCACTATATTTATATATATATATAATGTATATGTTTTCCTTAAGCTTAGGTATTTTTAATTTATTACATACCTTTATTGCTTCCATTATGCGTATACGCGATATCTTCATTTTTGGAAGTGCGGACTACCGCCCCCTCAATGTGATTTGATTCGTTAATACCATATGTGGTACATATAAAGGATATATTTAATAATATTATATATGATACCATACTATTATTAAAATAATATTATGTATCATTATGTTTTATTTCCATTAAATATAAAATATAAATGGAAGTAGCGTTCATGCGTACGTACGGTTTACCGTCTCCATGAACGGTGCATTTCATTTCTTACCTCTAAATGTTATGTAATATTATAAATTCATGCATGTACTGGATATATATGATATATATGATATCTACATCATGAATACAATTCTGGATATAATGGATATTTTACCACATGGAAAACTTGTAATTATAAAGATTTTATTTTTGACTCAAGTACCAATGATCGTTACAACGACCGTTATTAAATTAAATAATAACATAGTGTTCATGACATAGTAATAAGTGATATAAAAGGAATAATGAACTTGAAAAAGGTTCTTAAGCAAGTATAAATTAAATCCAGTTTATTATTCAGGAGTTTAAAGAACAATCGAGTCAAGTCTGTCCCGATGTATGGGACTTCGTCTCAATCTCCTTTCATTAAGGCATATTTTATTTTATACACAACCTTCTTTTATACGGTGTATAAACACCTTTAACTTTTACGTTTATCCAAAAGGAATCTTGTTTATACAAAGAGTTTTACTAAACGACAAAAGGGAAGGTTTTTGTCATATGTATGCGGTGACAACGACTTCTCTGCCGTCGTGACCATTATTTGAGCTTCGGCTTCCTCTACAAGCCATACCTTTTTTAAAAGAAAAATAAATAGAATGTTTTAATTTTATATTATTTTGTTATTGAAAATGGTTTTCATAGTGTTTTTATTATATAAATGTGTTGTATGGATATCTTGTGATTGAAATTTGGAAATGTTATGTTTCATTTATGTATGTTTTATGTGATACGATTATGTTATTGTTCTTGGGAATTATTATGAAGATGGGAGGTTCTGTGATAAACTAAGGGTGGGTGAGCCTGATATATCTCTCCAATGCATTGGGTAACGTGAAGGGGTTAAACATTAAGGTTTCTCCGAAGAGATTTAGGGAATATACTGTGATGGGTATTCTAAACGTAACCAAGAGGGTTACTCCCTACGTAAGAATGTTATGAATGCCTCATGTTACCTTTATGTCATATGATTTCTATGATTCATTCATGATTTTATGAGGTTTGTTAAATTGATTATGTTTTATGGGTAAAGTATGATTTAATTCTTATGTATATATGTACTCATGTTTTCTTTTCCATGCTTTTTATAACCCTTACTGAGCTTTTTATGCTCATCCCAAGTTTTTGAAATGTTCTTTCACAGGTCAAGGGAATAGTACATGATATGATTATAGTGTCAAGGAAGTGTCAAGAAAGAATCCATGTCTTATTTTAAATATGTTTCCATTGATGGGATAAATGAATACTATCTTTTTTGTAACCACATTGTTTAAATGTGGAATGTAATGAAAGTTTTATGATCCAATTATCTAAAAATCTAAACCTGAAAAGATCCTCAATGTGTAATCTTGTAATAACTAAAGATTAATTAAGTATTAAGGTTGGGGCCTTATAGTTGGTATCAAAGGTCGGTTTAGAAAGCTTTAGGAGTTAGAATTCTATTAAATGATTATCCAAAAATATTTTTTATGGTAAAATTGAAATGATATAGTATTTGAAGATTACCGTGTTGCTTCCTCTAATACATGTTTGTTCAGAATGGTTTTCCACAGCGGAAATAGGGAAGCAGTACTAGAAAGGCATACAGAAGAAAATAACCTTCAGAATCAGCATCCTGAGATGGTTGGAATTGGAACTGAACAGTTTGTTGCAGTAATAGCGCATTTGACTCACGCGATAAATGGTGGTGGTATCCATGCACGAGATCAGCCAGATCAACCGTAGAGGAACATGTCAGTGGTGGAACATTTCATGAGGCAACATCCCCCGTCATTCAGAGGATCATCTAACCCTGTGCTAGCGGAAGGGTGGATTAAAGCACTGGAGAAGATTTTTGATTTCATGGGGTGTTTAGAAAATCAAAAGGTTAGTATTGCTATTTACCGTTTGGAGGGTGAAGCAGATCAGTGGTGGTTGATGGATAAAAATATCAGGGACGCTGATGAGATCGATGCTCTTGACAGGGATGAATTCAATGGTATGTTTCTGGATGAGTATTTTCCTAAGGCTGTTCGACTTAGGATGGAAAACAAATTCTTGGAATTGAGGCAAGAGGAAGACTCAGTGGCTGCCTATGAAGAAAGGTTCACTCGATTGGCAAGGTATGCTCCAAATTTTATCCGAGACCTTGATAGTAAAATCAATCATTTTTACTCAGGATTAAAGCCAAAATATCGAAGGGCTTTATCTTCTAGTGAGTTCAAAAGTTATTAAAAAGCTTGTTTGATGTGCTGAGAAGGTGGAAATGGAGTTTGTCGATGATCAAGTGTTCTATAACAACCTACATAAGAAGAGACCGAGGTGGAAAGATAAAGGAAATAATTCTTCAAAAAAGTCTGATGGTAAGAAAACTATGTTTCTAGTTTGTGATAAATGTGATAAAAGACATGCTGGGGAATGTCTTCTGAATTCTGGAAAGTACAATCGATGTGGTGAGAAGGGACATAAGGCTCGTGATTGCACTGAAAAAGATCAAGGTGATGGTAAGTCCAAATTTGATTTCCAGTTAGTGAAATGTTTTAAGTGCAATGAGATGGGTCACTATGCAAATGAGTGTCCGACAAAGAGCATGATTGATGGGAAGCAGTTATACTACAAGAAGAAATGGGTGGTGAAATCCTTTGCAACTACTTCAGAAAATGTTGGGCCATCAAATGAAGTTGTATCAGGTAATTGTTTTTTGTTTTTTCAGATTATGCCAGTGTGTTGTTTGATTCGGGGTCTACACATTCTTTCATCTCTGAAAACTTTTCTAGTAAAATGAGAATACCATCTCAAGAAATGACTCCTGAACTTGTGGTAAAAACACATGGGGGAAATGTTGAGGGAAAAAAATTTATAAGAATCTTCCTATCCTTATCTGTGGAAAGAACCTACTTGCAAACATTATTGTTTTACCTCTAGTAGAGTTTGATGTTATCCTGGGTATGGATTGGCTCTCTATTTACCATGCTAAGATCTACTGTAGAGATAAATAAGTATTTTTTCAAAAAGACTTTCAGTTATTGTACAAGAATGAACCCTTACTATTGATAATATATCAAGAGGCCGAGAAACTTATAAAAGATTGAAGTGAATGTTACCTTGCACATATTGTTGAAAACAATGTAACTGTTCAGATTAATGATGTTCCAGTGCTAAATGAGTATCCTGATGTTTTTACTGATGAGTTACTTGGAATAATACAAGATCTTGAAGTTGATTTTACTGTTGACTTAGTTCCCAATGTTATGCCAATTTCAAAACCCCCTTATCGAATGGATCAAATTGAACTTTTAGAGTTGAAGGAACAATTGCAAGATTTATTAGAGAAAGGTTTCATTCGACCTAGCACATCACCATGGGATGATCTTGTTTTATTTGTTAAAAAGAAATATGGTTCAATGAGACTTTTCATTGATTATATAGCCTTGAATAACATCACTATTAAGAACAAACATCCTTTGCCTCATATCGATGATTTGTTTGATCAGCTCCAGGGAGCTCAGTATTTTTCAAAGATTGAACTAAGATCGGGGTACCATCAGCTGAAGGTAAAGGAAGCAGATGTTCCGAAGACTGTGTTTCGTATAAGATATGGCCATTATAAATTTGTAGTAATGCCTTTTGGGCTAACCAATGCACCTGCTGTATTCATGGTCTTACGGAATAGAATTTTTCATGAGTTCTTGGATAAGTTTGTGGTGGTTTTCATTGATGATATTTTGGTGTTTTCTAAAATTTAAGAGGAGAATGAAAGACATTTAAGGGTTATTTTTCAAGCCATAAAAGAAAAAAAAATTTATGGGAAATTCAGCAAGTGTGAGTTTTGGTTGCAAAAAATTTCATTCCTTGGTCACATTATTTCTAAATATGGGATAACTATTGATCCGGAAAAAACAAAGGTTGTTGAAGAATGGCCAAGACACACAAATGTAACTGAGATTTGTAGCTTTTTTGGTTTGGTAGGCTATTACCGAAGGTTTGTTAGAAATTTTTCATGGTTATAGTCCAATGACTAAGCTAACTCAGATGGGTGTTATGTTTATCTGGACAAAAGAATGTGATGATTGTTTTCAGGAATTGAAAAGAAGATTGGTGAATTCTCCAGTTTTGGAACTACTTTCTAGGAATGGTGAGTTTGTTATCTACAGTGATTCTTCATTGAAAGGATTTGGTTGTGTCCTACTGCAGAATGATCAGGTAATTTCTTATGCTTCACGACAGTTGAAAACTCATGAGGTAAATTACCCTACACATGATTTGGAATTAGGTGCTTTGTTTTTGCTTTAAAAATTTAGAGGCATAATTTTTATGGAGTAAATTGTGAAATATATATCGATCACAAAAGTATAAAGTATATATTCACTCAAAAAGAGTTAAACATGAGATAGAGGGGATGGCTATAATTAATCAAGGATTATTATTATATACTTCATTACCATCCGGGAAAAGAAAATAAAGTGGCTGATGCTTTGAGTCAAAAAATTAATGCTTCATTAACAATGATGTGTTTGGAACGTGATCCTTTGGTTAAGGATTTGATGAACTTTGGCATAGAATTTGTTGGTGCATGATGTCCTTTTGTTTTGTTTCAGGTATCAGTGAAATCTTCTCTATCAGACAGAATCAATCAAGAACAGAAGCAAGACAGTGAGTTTCAGAAAAAGGTAGAGCTGGTTCAGAAGGGTAAGTTTCCTGAATTCAACATTGATAATGATTGTGTTTTGAGATTTGGGAATAGATTGTGTGGTTCTTGTGATTCATAGTTGAAGAGAGAGTTGTTATGTGAAGCTCATAGTTCTCCGTTGTCAGTTCATCCTTCCAGTACTATGATGTATAGAGATCTGCGGGAGTATTACTGGTGGGATGGAATGAAAAGAGATATTGTTGATTTTACTGTGAAGTATTTGACTTGTCAACAGGTTAAAGCAGAGTGGTAGTCACCGAAATGGATGCTTCAACCTTTACCAGTACCAGAATGGAAATGGGAGAATATATCCATGGACTTCGTTGTGAGATTACGGAAGACAACTCGAGGTAATAATGCAATTTGGGTTATTGTTGATCGCTTGACTAAATCTTCCCATTTCCTTGCTATACGGGATACTTTTTCCCTAGATCAACTTTCCCGTTTGTATCTTAAAGAGATAGTCAGGTTACATGGAGTTCTTCTCTCAATTTTATCTGACCGTGATCCCAGGTTCACTTATAACTTTTGGAAATGCCTTCAGAAGTTGTTGGGTACAGAATTAAATTTTAGTACAAATTTTCATCCCCAATCAGATGGGAAATCAGAACGAACAATTCCGACTTTGGAGGATATGCTACATTCTTGTTCGATGGATTATTATGGAAGTTGTAACCAACATCTTTCTTTGGTTGATTTTTCTTATAATAACAGTTTTCATTCCATTATACAGATGAAACCATTTGAGGCGTTATATGGGAAGCAGTGTCGAACTCTAGCTTTCTGGGATGATGTTGGTGAAAGGAAGCTGATGGGACCAGAATTGGTAGAAGAGTTTGTATAAAAAGTTCAGCTGATACAGAAACACATGAGAACAGCTCAGAGCGGGTAGAAGAGTTATGCGGACAACAGGAGGAAGGATCTCTCTTTTGAGGTAGGTTATCATGTTTTTCTCAAAGTCTCACCATGGAAAAGTGTGATGCGATTTGGTAAGAAAGGATAGCTGAGTACAAGGTTCATTGAACCATATGAAATTCTGGAGAGAGTTGGATCAGTTTCTTACAGAGTGGCTTTACCTCCGAGTTTATCTCAGGTACACAATGTTTTTCAAGTTTCAATGTTAAGGAAGTATATTCTAGATCCATCTCATGTTTTGAGTCCAGAGGTAGTTCAGTTGGAAGAGAACCTATCATATGAGGAAAAACCATTCCAGATTCTTGCCACATGGAGCAAGTGTTACGGAATAAGGTGACTCATCAAGTAAAAGTTTTGTGGAAAAACCACATGGTTGAAGAGGCAACATGGGAATCTGAAAATGCAATAAGGGATAAATTCCCCCACTTATTCGATAAGTAAATAAATTGAGGGGATGCAATTTTCTAAATGGGGGAAGGATGTAACATCCAAAGTATGTAATGAAGTCTAGATATTGTTATCCTTATCTATTTATGAATCAGACAGTGTTTTAGAGGCTTAAAACGAGAATAAATCCAATCTTAAGCATGGAATACACTAGAATTTTTAAAAGATTGTTTTAGTGCCTTTTGGTGGCAAACCATTTTTAAATCTATATTTTGACAATTTTATAAGCTCTATTTGTCAAAATAAACTTATTATTTATGATTAGGACATTGAAATTTACATTGGATAATTGTTTGGTATTTTTCTGACAATGTTCATTTTTTAATTAATAGTGAAAAATACTGCATTTTACATCAAAACTGATTTTTTATCTAATTTAATTATATGGTTAGATTATATTTTCATTTTTTTTAAAGTGTACATAGAATATATTTTTACCATTTAATCCAATAGTGGTCGTTTGAATTAATTTCACCTTGAAATTGGACTTAAACTAGTGTCAATCTTTTGATTCTTATTCTTTCATAAAAACATGCTATTTGCTCTGATAGCGGGAATTAATTATTAAATTAATTAATTTAACTTAAATGTTTTTAATTTTGTAAAATATACATAATTTTTTAATTCGGAATATCAAATATAGCTTGGGGTGATGTTTTGGTATTTTTCTGAAAAACTTAAATTTTTGATTAATAGTGAAACCACTGAGTGGTACTTATAAAAATTGATTTTCCGTTTAAATGAGATTTTACCACCTATGTGTTTTGAATTTCAAAAATCCGACATACATGGTTGAAATTAATAAGTAAAATGTGGTTCAATGGGATTAAAATAATTTTATTGTGAATAGTAACTTTTATGTTTATTAATCGCGATTAAAGGTAATTAGTGTAATTTAAGGTAAGAATAATGTTTTAATAACATAAAATGACCTAGACACATGTACTACCTTTATTGGATGTATCATGGACGACCAAGAAAATCCATGGGTACACTTGGGGACCCCATTGAGCCACTTTGGAAGGAAAATTACATTAATATCTTTTAATTTAATGTCAAAGTAAAAATGACACAAACATGAGTTATTTTACTAAAATAATTTTCACATGGGGTAATACAAGTCATCGTTTTGACTATAAATAGTCATTGTAAAGATAAAACTAATTCCTACATCATAGTATTTTTTTTATAATTTTTAGACCTTAAATAAATTAAATTATGTATGACACCATGATGATGCTGTGATTACCTCATTAATAAAGGATTTAAATAAAATGAAACGATAATGTTAAAACTATAACTTACAATTGTCAAAAACCTATTGGATGGGTGGATTTATAACCCTTATCACCTTATCATCGAATTATATCAATGTGGGACCTTTTAAATCCGAAACTCGTTTTAAAATAAAGTAACATTTCTTTACTTTCCAAGAGTGCCCCTCCTCTCCTCTTATAAAAGGCCCCCACCTCTACCTCCTTATGCACACCTCTAAAACCATTGGTTCGGCCCATATCTACAAATGTTTTCTCTCCACATCCCTCTATTACTCCTAGAAGCCTCACTTTGGGCAGAAGTCTTCCCAAGGAAGCTTTTGAGCTCAAACCAAAGAGAGTTACCCGATTTTAAGGTAATGTCTTCACTTGAGTCCTTTTGTTTTATTTTGCTTCTCCAACCCCCTAAACTCTTTTTATTCATTTCTTTTGTAACAAATCTAGTATATTAAATATACTAGGATGTTTTTATAAGAAGTATTAGAGCTACACTTACACACACCTACATCAAATGGTTAAAGAACATATTATTTCTGTGGATGGTGAATTTCTGCCTCACGAAACGATGATTGTTCAACACTCATATAACACCTTCAAAGATGGCCATTAAGATGTAACTATATTTATATATGATATATAAAATGTTTATGTTTTCCTTAATCTTATGTATTTTTCATTTATGGAATACCTTTATGGCTTCCATTATGGGTATACGTGATATCTTCATTTTAGGAAGTGCGGTCTACTGCCACCTCAAAGTGATTTGATTCGTTAATACCATATGTGGTACGTATAAAGGATATATATAATGATATTATATATGATACCATACTGGAATTAAAATAATATTATGTATCATTATGTCTTAATTCCATTAAATATGAAATAGAAATGGAAGTAGCATTCATGCGTACGTACGGCTTACCGTCTCCATTAACTGTGCATTTCATTTCTTACCTCTAAATGTAATGTAATATTATAAATGCATGCATGTACTGGATATATATGATATATATGATATCTACATCATGAATAAAATTATGGATATAATGGATATTTTACCACATGGACGACTTTTAATTATAAAGAGTTTATTTTTGACTCATGTACCAATGATCGTTAAAACGACCTTTATTAACATAAATAAAAACATAGTGTTCATGACATGGTAATAAGTGATATAAAAGGAATAATGAACATGAAAACATGGTATCAATTTTTCTAAAATCCATACCTTTTTTTAAATAAAAATAGATACCATGTTTTACTTTTTGTTTATTTTGGTATTGAAAATGGTTTTCATTTTGTTTTTATTATATCAATGTGTTGTATTGATATCTTGTGATTGAAATGTGGAAATGTTATGTTTCCTTTATGTATGTTTTATGTGATAGTATTATGTTATGGTTCTTGGGCATTATTATGAAGACGGGTGGTTCCGTGATAAGCTAAGGGCGGCTGAGCCCGATATAGCTCTCCAATGCACTGGGTAACGTGAAGGGGTCAAACGTTAAGGTTTCTCCGATGCGATTTAGGGAATATACTGTGATGGGTATTCCAAACGTAACCAAGAGGGTTACTCCCTACGTAAGAATGTTATAAATGCCTAAAGTTACATTTATGTCTTATGATTTCTATGATTTATTCATGATTTTATGAGGTATGTTGAGGTGATTTTGTTTTATGGGTAAAGTATGATTTAATTCTTATGTATATATGTACTCTTGTTTCCTTTCCATACTTTTTATAACCCTTACTGAGCTTTTTATGCTCATCCCATGTTTTTGAAATTTTTTTCATAGGTCAAGGGAATAGTACATGATATGATGATAGTGTCAAGGAAGTGTCAAGAAATAATCAATGTCTTATTTTAAATATGTTTCCGCTGATTGAATAAATGAATAATATCATTTATGTAACCACTTTGTTTAAATGTGGAATGTAATGAATGTTTTATGATCTAGTTCTCTAAAACACTAAACCTGAAAAGATCCTCAATGTGTAATCTTGTAATAACTCAAGATTAAGTAAGTTTTAAGGTTGGGGCCTTATAAATATGATGATTTTTTTTGAAAATAATTTATTTTACAAGGGCTATGCTGTGATGAAATGATGAAATTTTTATGAAACCAATTTCTTTTCCATGGGTTATACTATGTTGAAATGTTTATGAAACTAATTTATTTTATTGGATTCTGGTATGATAAATGATTTGTGATATTGTTTAATGCATATAAATGATTTCCATTATGTGATGGTTGTGACCAATATCTCTCTCTAATGTATTGGGTAATGCTTGATATCTCCTTAGATAAACAAGGCTGGAATATGGAGTGATCCTAGTTCAGTAAGAGTTTCTTCCACAATGATAATCATCGTAATGATCATTGAATTATTTTATTTATGGAAGTGAGCCCATTCCATTATGATAGTATTGTAAAATAGATTTTAGTACTACGCAAATGATTTTCTATGTTTATTTGTGGGCCAAAATTCTTTGTCTTATACCTATTTTATGCTCTCATTCCTCATATTCTTTGATTCTTTGATGATTGTTATCTTACAACCTACAATGATTTAATCCCTAACTCACGGTTTTGATATATGATATGTTGGTTTAACATTTCAAATTTCATTGTCATGTTCTCATAGACATTTTCTCATATTATACATATATAATCATTGATATCTCTTGTGTCTACCCCTACTTGGAATCTGAACTCACACTTATCTAATATATCATTTCCCTGTGTTTTAAATAATTGTAGTATGCATGATATGCCTAATAGAATGTTTTTATGAATATATATTTTGGAGACTATGTAGATATTTTACGAACTAGTTGTTTATGTTTCCAGGTTCCCAATGATACTAGATCAAAATGACTCTCATGTGGATCAAATTTTTATGTAATTAATATTGATATATTATGATGTAATATATATTTATGAAAATTATATGTATCTATACATGGTATTAGAGAACAGTTTAGTAAATATTTGGAAATGTGGATAAAAAAAATTTGTATGAACATAATGGATAAGTGAAAGTATACGATAAAATCCTATGATTTTTGTAACTATAATGAAAGTCCATGTTTAAACCTAAGGATTCATAAAATAGGGTTCAAGATTATGACATTCTTTAAATGATTGTTTATAATTATGCGACTTATAATAATAATTATTGTTGCTGATAGTGTGATTTTTTTTATTTTAATCTTTGGTTGGAACCTTAAGGAATCAAGGTAATGTCGAATGTGATAGAAAATGGATTTTCTAACCTCATGAGACACCAATTGAAATATTAATGTAATGTAAAACCTTGTGATTATACCTAATAAACTATCATTTTATATGATTGACAATATCAAATTTTGTGAGTTTCCTAAATGACGTAACAAAAAAGAGAAGTAGATTCCTAAATACTATATTGGAACGAAGATTCATCTTCCAACATGTCTAGAATGTGGTATGAATAACTCAAATAAATGTATAAGAAGAATGGGGGATATATTATGGTGGAATATATAGAAAAAACCAAATAATTATGCAGGAAAAATCAATCTTTAAGATTTTGTAATATATGAGAATAATGGTATCCCTATGGGTTCCTTGATGATTGAATGTTTTTAATGTTTTATGTATAGAAATTATGAAAATAAATTTCATATGGAGAAAGAATATAGAAGGGAATCAATAATATTGTATGAGTAACAGTTTTATGTATGATGATGAAGAGACTATGAATAGTGTATAAAAGGTATGTGATGTTTAAATTGAATTACTTATGCTAAAAGTAAAAAAATCATGAATAAATTGAGTTTTATGAATCATAAGTCATTATTTATATTTCATATTAAAAAATAGAAGTATTGGTGAGTAATATGATGAATCCTAGATAATGGTTTAATAAGTATGTTGAATTATTGAAGTGTTTATTTCTTTTTAACCTATTTTTTTTCTAATTTCATAAACCCATCAGCAAAAAGATACCCCTTATGGGATATCAATGAAGAAAGAGAGACAATGACCCCTCAGTTCCTCCTCTAGTAGGCTCCCGGTTGGCGACTAGCACAAATGGTGTAGAAATCTAACAATATAAGTGGAATTACCCTTTATAAGGAATAATATCAATATACGATGAATCATCCACAATAAACCTCCAACACATAAAATAAAAGAAATTAAAAACCATTCCACATGCATGTATAAATAGGACATATACAATTAAGTCTCCAATATAAATACCCAAAAATAAAACTAAATTAGTGACTAAAAAATATCAAGTATCTGAGCAAGAAATGTCTTACACAATCCATGAAATCCTAAAGGAAAACTATCAATATTTTTATATACATAGTGTTAGCATACATGTATACTCAGTAGAAAAAACCAATATCAATCGTGAACATGTGAAAGAAGAATACTAATTCACCTATTACCAAACAGTAGAACCGAAAAACACCAAAAAAGTTATAATAATCATCGCAACAATACCAAGTAATTCTCACCAAATTACTCATGTCTTGTAATATAATATAAATCACATCAATTATTTGATACCCCACACCAATTTCCAACTGGTATGCTACTCTTTCTCAAAATTGAACATCATAGCTCTCACATACCTTCTATATACCACATCACGTCCTTCATGTACACAACTGGTCCTCCAAACACATCCCACCCCCACACACCTGGGCCTCACAACACATATTTCCCACACACACTTGGGCCTCACATCTCACCTTAAAAATCCTAGATCATCATAACCACTATATAAGACACTAAAAGTCCTCAAACCATTACAGTATGTTCCAGACCAACCACTCCTGGAAGTGAGATCAGAAATTAATGGTTACCCATCCAATTGTACTCCTCAATAGATATTGGAATTAAACCCCCCCCACATAAATGGGGGTTTTCAATACATAGTTCCAAACCATGTCGGGGAATATGAAAACATAATGAAAATACAAGTATATACATATATGATATCCAAAACACAAGACTAACCTATGAGTTCTTAGAAAAACCACCAACTCCCAACACTGCCACATTTTCGTCAACATCTAAATGCACAAAACCACAAAATATTCCTCAAACCCCATTTTGCATTCCCAACCAATTTATTTAACCACTTTCATTCCATTAACAAAAACAACCCACACCATTCCAAAATTTATTAACAATCCTGTATTCATCCCATCTCTACCTGAGAAACTACTAAGCATATAAAATAATAAGAAACATAGTCTCAATCATTCTTAGCCATCTACTCGATGAAATGATTTGGTAAATTAACTCACTTAACATTAAAGAAACATTGTTACTTGACCCCTAGGTAAGAGATTATGCTATTTGAATTTTACTCATGGAGAAACTCTAGATGAATTACCCATGCCAATCACTATTTTCCTTCTTCCAGGATATCCTACCCAAACCACAATTCCCACTAGAACAAACCCCCACCTCACAACCAAATCCATCAACACATTATAGCACAACCAGTTTTATAGCCTTGTTGTATAATCATACCACACCCACAACCAAGTCAACGTAACCAAACCCTCTATAAAATTGCTCCTGCAACCACATCAGTAAGCAAACTGAAGCAAAACATAATTAATATTTAACAGGGCATAACTTCTATAACTACACAAATCAATTCATTTGTTATTATAGAAATTGTATAATCATGGCATATCCATTCATTAGGTAAATATATGTGGTTAACCAATTTTCAATAAATAGTAGATCAAAGGTGAAAAACAACATTAATTCCATAAATCATTCATTTTGAAAATAAGGACCCCCAATGAAAAGGACTTTTAGTGTGTATTTATCCCATACAAATCACAATATCAACAAAAACAAATAATACAGCATGATCTTGTGTCACATTCCCAGCCCCATATTTATTAATTTTAATCCAATTCAGTTATCATTATTAATCTAGAATGAACTGTATTTACAAGTGAAATAATCTATATACCCATCCCTCATGATGCACAATTAAGAAAGATGATGGAAAACCTACCTGAATAAAGATTATTTCTACTTCTTTTTTCCACTAAAACATGGTTACACATGCAATAAGAAAAACTCTAGGGAATCATGAAGAAACTATAGCATTAGGTTACTCAACTCATATGTGAAGAATGATTTGGGGAAATCCGCATCAAGATAAAAAAAGAAGGGAGAAAAAGCGGAAGGACACCTCATATTTATGATGATAGAAAGAGAGCCATATGTTTAGATAGTATTTTTATTTTTTAATGATGGAAGATCTGGCGAAGACCACATTGTTTGACCAAATAAATATCATCTGACTATTATTAAATTAATGAAAGGATTTAATAACTATTAATCAGTCTCAATGCTTTTCAAATAAGGCATCAAACTTGTTTTATGACAAATAATGATGTCAAATAGAAGAACATGAAGGAATGAGAACATTATTTATGATACACTGACAAGTCACTACCATACAAGGCATTATTAGGTGAGGAATCAGTAGTCAATGAACCATTAGATGAGCCTCCAATTGGTGAGGCACCATCCAGATGAACTACCCTCCAGTGTTAGTGATTCATCTCCAGATGAGATACCACCTACAAAGACACCTCCGGATTAGTGACTGCTAATGAGCCCCTGTTAGCAATCCACTACTAGCAAGTGACCTCTTGGGTAAGAATCCACCATGGAACCTGCTCTAGTGAGCCACTTCCCGCAATTGATGACAAGGGTTCGACCAATAATGATAGACCTCTAGGGTGATACACCACAAGTGAGCTACCGCCTGGGTGGTATACTACTAGCAAGACACTCAAATGTGAGACATTGTGCGGGTTATCAACAATTATTGAGGCACTACTAGTGTAAGGCACTGTTTAAAGACATAGAAAATTGGAAATTTTTCAATGTGTTGAAATTAGTCACCTTGACATCTTAGAACACCACAAATAATATTTTTCCACAAAATAATGGACCTGAGATCTTTGGTTCATTACATTAAATACATATCAAACTACTCTCACGCTTAATAATTTGAATCCAACCTATAGGGATGAAGAGGAATTTTCTATACCACCATCCCTTGAGATACCTCTAAATGATCTCACAACACATGAAACATTTATATCCACTAAATAAATCAATGTTCAATGGTTAACAAGAATGCTTTGTTCGAAGGCTGGAGGTGAAACATCTACATCCAAGAACACCTTCATTGAATCCAACAATCCACATCTTATCTGGTAAACCCAAACAAACACAAAATAAATATCACAACCACAACAAACTACACCATATGAACATGAAAATCATGTAATTCCATTATCTGTGTCAAGATACTATCCAATATGGGTAGAACTAACTCACATGCACATGTTTAATCACATTATAGCTAATGTTCCTCAATTAGGAATCAGGTCCTACCCTTTACATATGTCTTGAAATCATCACATATCCCATCACACACATTAGAAATCATGGAAAATAGATCATATCATAAAACAACAAGGTCTCAAAAATCACATCATGGAGAAAAACATAACAAGGAAAAACTCCAAAAAAACATTGAGTACTGAGAATGCATCAACTTCTCTATCCCCCATGTACTCTCCTTCTATCTACCATACCTCCACAACACAGGAACCAATGTAATGGTTGGTCCATGTTGTAACTTCTGTAGATGATGATGGATCTTTATTAGCCACTCCATAAGGATTGTTTCATCGTCAATATCCCACAAACCCTAGTTGATTAAATGGGAATCATTGTGATGATATTGTCGAGGCTAAGAAATGTGAAAGATATCAGGGATCCTCTCAAACCCCTAGGGTAATTCCATCTGGTATTCCACCTTTCCAACTCACCACAACACCTCAAAGGGCCCTACGAACCATGGAGAATGATTACTTCCTTTGATAAATCTCGACTACCCACATCGAGGGAAGACCATCAGGAACATGTGGTCCCCAACCTCTAACTCCAAGGTCCTAATCCAACAATAATCATAAGAAATTTTTATGTACTACAGTGCTTTCATCCTATAATGAATAAGATGAACCTTTTATATCATGCACTGTACCATATCAGGTCCAAGAACAGTTATCTTCCGGACATCCACCCATCACAATTGAGAAAGAAGTGGTATTTTGTACAATGATTCAAATGGATCTGTACAAATATAAGATTGATATATATTATTATATGAAAAATATACTATGTGTAGTTGTCATACCCAAGATCCACCAAGCTCCAAGACACTCCCCTATTATATATCCTCCAACATCTTGATAGTCGCCTCCACCAGCCCATCTCTGTGAGGGTGGAAGGCAGTGCAGAAGCATAATGGGGTGCCAAAAGCATTATAATATCCCATCAAGAATAATGAGGTAAACATAGCATATTTATCTAAGACAATCACCCTTGTAACTCCATTTTACCACACCACCTCACCTATGTACCTCTTTTCTACGGAAAACATTTCATTCGACTAACTACTTGAGAAGAAGTGGGCTGATTTCATCAACCGGTACACTATCACCCGTATATCATCACAACCTCCTTGATCTATAGGGAACCCTATGATCAAATTCATTAGTATTTCATCCCATTTATACTCAGGAACATCAAAGGACTTAAAAAATCAGTCGAAACACATTGCTTGGCCTTTACCTATTGGAATTCCAAGCACCTCTCCACAAACTCCACTGTTACCCATTTCATCCCAGGACACCAAAGATGAATTCTCAAGACATGGAACATCATTTAAAATCCTGGTAGTACTGCCAAAGGAAATAAATGAAACTCATGAAGAAGTACTTTGAGCATTGCTACTGAATGAGACAATGTTCCATGAAATAAAATCCAGTTTGTACCATCCTCAGACCATCCTTCTGGAGCATTAATATGGACAACACAATCGTAAATCACCTCTATCTCTAAGTCTCAACAATGAGACTCCACATGTTGTATCAGATAAGATTGTACCTTAATCTAAAATGAAAATCCCCTACCACCATCCTCCCTTGTATTTATGTTAAAGTCTATTAACTCTATTATCAATCTCCAAGAATCCACAGATTTTCAAACAACCTCTTTCTACAACTTACATACCAAGGAATTAGCCATAACATTTTCATTATTTGAGGTGTAAGATATATAAAAATCATAGTCTAGAAGAAGATTCATCCACCTAAAATTTCATAGATTCAGAACATGGTGGGAAAAGATATACCTCAAAATATTGTGATCCATAAAGACCACACAGTGCTCCCTAATGAGGTAATGCCACCACAACATTAGCATTATCACAAGGACTGCTAGTTCCTGACCATGGGTGGCATATTTACATTCCTGGGGATAGAACTTTGGGACCCTTAATAAATCAATTCATGTAATTTAATCAGCATGCATCCCAAACCCAAAATATTAGTGTCACAAAAATATCAAACATCACTCCTTCATTTGGAAACCAGAGCTTTGTAACCCTAAAAAATTTCCCAATCAGGTAACTCCACATAATCTAAAACTAATATTTCAACATAAAATATTGGGTTTTCCAACTCAAATCCATTAAAAGGGCTGAAAGTCAAGAGAAATTGTGTACAACCATCCGATAATAGCCTTTGGGACTAAAACAACTACAATCCTATCCCATGCTCTTGGGTTCTTCCCAAGAAACAATTACTTCAACATTTGATGGATCTACTACCACACCCTCCTGAGACACTACATGACCATGTAAATAAACAACTTATGTATAGAAATTACACTTGGATAAACTTCCATAGATATGGTGCCTTCTAAAAACAATTATGATAGTTTTGAGATGCTCTATAAACTCCTTCTCTATCATCGAGTAGTCCAAGATGTCATTGATGACTACAATGGTGAACTGGTCTATGAACTCATGGAAAATGGAGTTCATAAGTTCCATGAACATAGTTGGTCTGTTCATAACACCGAATGGCATGACTTCAATCTTGAAGTTCCCTTACTAACATTATAAGACAAACTCCATTATATCGCTCTCCTTCTTCCCTAACTGGGAATATCCATATCATAGATCGATCATAGAAAACCATATTTTTACTCCCATATGGTCGAAAAATAATTATATACTCAATATAGGGCAGTAGTTCTTGACTATCACCTTGTTCAACATCTGGTAGACTATGCATAACCATAGAATACCATCCACCTTCTTGGAAAACAACACTAAAGCACCCCACAATGACAGATTGGTCCATATGAAACACTTCCACATCAAATCATCTACTTGAATCCTCAACTCCAACATCTCAAAATCTTCCATCTTATAAGGATCCATCTAAATTAGAGAAGCACCATGATTCAATTCTATCATAATCTCAATGTCACATTGAGGGGGGTATCATCACAACGTCCTTGGAGTAAACATTTAGGAACTCCCCAACGACCCTGGGAAACTCCACCATATTAGTGTCCACTAATTACACTAAAAACTCATACAACAAGGAAATAAGGGGTTCTACACACCAACTTACCACCTAATAAACCTTCTCTCCAATGAAAACAACACATTGGACATGTAGATCTGAAAACACTATTGTCCTCTTGAACATTCGATAACAAAATGTAGATAAGACAACCAACTAATTCCATGGATGACATCTTATGGTTTCATATATAGAAATAAGAGATCCAAAGGGGATTGGATTTATCACATTATTTTTGTGAACCCCCATCACAAATCATCAAACCGTATCTATACACCAACTAGTGTACTCAAAACAAGAGGAACTGAATGATTCTATGTGTCTAGCCTGAGAGCATTGGATAGAGTGAGTGAAAAAAAGGAGTGTGAAACACCTGAATAAAACATGTCAAAAGAAAGAGTGCTGAAAAAATTGATCAAAACCTTGTTGATCTCTCTCCTATTTAGAAATTATTCTTCTACTACCGGAAACTGACCACTCCAAGTTCCTCTTCCTCTTAGATGATAACAAAATCCACAACCATGATCAGTTCATGGTCTCGATACATGTGAACATTATGAGTTCAGACTCTACCAACTCTGTCTCCCTTCAAAGAAGAAAACTACTACTTCCCCTATAGATAAAATGGTGTCACTAGAAACTGATATTAAGGCTGGCACTGAACCTGTCTACCTCCACCAAACTGAGCTCAAGAAACCATTGGATGCTTGATATGGTGATGACCATTAATCCCACAACTTAAACACACTGGGATGAAGCTCCTAGGAAAATCACAGAAACCACTAGCACCATAAGTACATAAAGGAAGCTGCTGAGGTAGACTCCCTTCCAGTTGAAACCCCGATGGTTCTGGCACCTGAGATCTGCCACTAAAAACTCTGCCTCTCGAAGAATAATGACGCTACCATCTTATAGTATTCCTCCTCGTGAGTGAATCCTCTCAATAACATATACATTTTTATGTACCTAAAAATAAGTTAGTAACATAAAGGGGTTACAAAAGAATAGATATAATGATGGAGTGCCTCCTCAATACTTCTCGCATAGGACTCCTCATCTTGAAAATTATCTCTGAAAAAACAAATAAGGTCCTTGAAATTGATCCCCAAATCCTGCACCGACATTCTTCCCTACTAATGTTAGAGTAGAACCTTCCTCTTCTCATCCTTCATGGTCAACAAAAGGAACTCTTCCCGAAACACCATATGGAATTTGACCCACAAAAGATATCCCTCATTCGTCTCTCCCAGATGAAACATCCACCACTGATGTGAAGATCCTCATATCTGATTTACTACCTATGTGAGTATTACCCTATCAAGGCCCAAATCAAATTGTATGTAATCTCAAGATCCTAAAACCATATCTCTATATCCACATCTGAAACACTACCCTCATATATCCTCAAAACCTAGAGTTCAAAAATATGTAATGTCCTCTACCACCGGTCATTCCCCTTAATTGGATCAACCCTATGATGATCAATCTGATCAGAATTTCGATCCTCAACTACATGATCCACAGACAAATGATAACTAGGATCTATAACTGAAAATTAAATATAAATTTCATAATCCCAGTAGTATAGATTTTTATTAGAATTTATTTTAATTTGTATTTTATATTTTAATTCATATTATATATTTTATCCATTGTAACCTTCCAAAAACAACCAAATTCAAACAAGAACACAAGTCATTATGATGAATGTACATTTTCTATGTTTCTTCCGTATAAGATGGTCCACCTCACATTATTATTCAATAATCTTATATCTGAATCACTAGATCACGAGGGGCCCTACAATCCCATGTCTTTGCTAGTCTACCTAGCCTATGTCACACTCTATAGACTAATGGAATAATTTCTATAACATCCCATGAAATATTCATTATACCTAACTCCAAACTGCATCCTATCTCTCAACCATATGCTGTGATACCACTGTGTCATGACCCCTCCCTCTATAGATACCCCTCCCGAGATCGTAATGAAGAAAGCGTGATAATGACCACCAAGTCATGCATCCAATAAGTCCCTAGTTGGTGTCTAGAACTAATGGTATACAAATCACACAATATAAGATGAATTTCCCTTTATAAGGAACTTATATTGGGAGATAAGATGAATCATCTATAATAAAAATCCCATTCATAAAAAAACGAAATCCAAAACCATCCTGCATGCATGTATAAGTAGAACTGATACAAATAAGTGTCCAAAGTAAATACCCAAAAATATTGATAAATAAGTGATGCAAAAACTATTAAGGATCCAAGCTAGTAGATTTCGGAACGGTCCATGAAAACCTCCTAGAAACAAAAAAATAGTTTTATATACATAGGTTGATCATAAAAGTATACTCCGTATGAAAGAAAAAGTCTCAAATGAACATGTGAAAGATGAATACTAATGCCCTTGTGAGAAAATACCAGAACAAAACAACACGTAAATAGGTATAATAACCATCCCAAACTCCGCAAGGAATTTTCACCAACTAATGAAAGTCGTGTAATATAATATAAATCACATCGATGATAAGGTTCCCCACACTACATTCCCAATGGTATGCCACTCTTTCCCAAAATTGAATTTCTTAGCAATCCCATACATTCTATATACCACATCACATCCTAACCGTACACACTTGGGGTGTAAAACACATCCTGCCCACACACACATGGTCCTCACAACACATCTCACCCACACACACCTCTACATCACATCTATCCTGAGGTCAAATGGGTCATCAAAACCACTATCTATGAAACTAAAAACCCTACAAACATCACATAATGTTCTATACCTACCTCTACTAGAAGAGAGAGAGTAGAAAAGAGTTGGAACCCATCCATCCAAACTCGTCATCAGATGGTGAGAAGGAAACACTCCACCATGATGATGGGGATGTTCAGAACATAGTCCTCATCAATGGTGGGTGTGTATATAAATTAATAGTATAATACAATTGTATACATATATGATACCAAAAACTCAATCCCAACGTATGGGTTTTCATAAATACAACCAAATCCCAACACTAATGCTCTTCCTGCTACCTCTAAATAAAAATCACCAAACAACAAGCCCCAAAACCCATTTCTCATTCCCAACCAATTTATTTAACCACTTCCATTCTATTAACCGAACTAACCCAAACCATTCCAAATGTTATTAACAATATTTTATTCATCATGTCACATTGTGGGAATATACTAAGAAAAAATCATAATAAATAAAAAATTCACCATCAATCATAGTCATAATGGGTATGAAAATTTTTGGTAATTAAATACACATCACATTAAAGACACATCATTCCAAACCCCAGGGTATGGGGTGATGCATTCTATATGTTACATATCTAGAAACTATAGGTGAATTACCTATTCCAATCACTACTATACTTGTTCAAATTCATCCTACCCAAACCACCATACCATCCAAATCATTCCCTGAAATCAAAACCACATAATAAACATATTATAACACTACCATTTTCATATCCCAATTGCTTAATCATACCACACACAATCCCAAAAAAACAAAACCATCTGCTTGTGCATAAAGGTTCCCATGACCACATCACCACATAAACCAAAGGAAAACAAATTTTAGATTTAACAAGGTATCCCTTCTTTATTAGAATTATTCATTTAGGGGTTATAACATAAATTATAAGATCTTGGGGAATTCTCTAATTGGATGAATATACGTGGTTAAACAATTTTTCATAAATATGTGTTTAATGGGAAACAAAAACACTCATTCCATAAATCATTTAGTGTGAAACAAAGGACCCCAATCGGCCATTGTTTTTAGTGGTTAACTAGCCCATATAAAAAAATATCAACCTATAAAATAACATAGAAAGATTATACATCACTTCCCTAGAACCGTATTTATTGATTTTAATCCAGTTAAATTGTATTTGATAATTTTGAATCAACTATATTCACAGGGTAAAACATCTATATACCCATCCTCCATGATTCACAATTAAGAAAGATAAAGGAAAAACTACCTAGAAGAAAGATGATTAGCACTTCCTGGTTGCATTTAATCTACGGTGCACATGCATTAGGAAAAACTAAATAGAGTCACAAACCATATAATATAGTAGTTTACTAAACTCCTATACAAATAAGTATTTGGTAATCATTTATAAAGAGAAAACAATAAGGAAGAACAAGAGGAATGATATCTCATTCTCAAGATGATCTAAACAAAGCCACAAGTTTAGATATCATTTTTATTTTTTTAATAATGGTGGATATGGTCATGACCATTTCTTTTGAAAAATTAAAATCTACCAGACTATTAGGAAATTAATGATTGGATTTAAGGATTTT
This sequence comes from Viscum album, assembly GCA_963277665.1. Lineage (NCBI taxonomy): Eukaryota > Viridiplantae > Streptophyta > Magnoliopsida > Santalales > Viscaceae > Viscum > Viscum album. Next base: position 51,089,565 of record OY728140.1, on the reverse strand, counting down.
GAATTGGTCTTAAAGACTTTAAAATAAGGCATGAAAATCATTTTACATTAGTGAATGAAATCAAAATGGTAAAATAGAAAGAACTAACAACACTGTTCATGAGACACCGCAAGACGAGGAACCATTATATGAGACACATCTGGATGAGCAACCGTCGGATGAGGAACCCCTGGGTGTTGAAACGGTGGAAGAGGCATCATTAAGATGAACCACATAAAACTATCAGCAAGTCCTTGCAGTGTGAGATACTGTGAGGAAAGACATCGGTAGACGAGGCACAGCTAGATGAGTGACCACTAGCAAGCCACTACCAGCAAGCCATCACCAGCGAGCCACTTCTAGTTGGTGACCGCCATTGTGAGACACTGCCATTAAGCCACCTCCAATGTGAGATACCACCAGCATTCCACATCCAGGGAGAGACACCTCCAAGGGGAGATAACATTATCAAGGAGAGACTAGTGCAAGACATTATTGGGAAACTAGGAAAACTGAGAAATTTACAAATTGTTGAAATGATTCATCTTGACCTCCCAAAACACCTCAAACACCTAATTTCCACAATGTAATGGACTATAGAGGTCATAGACATTACATATAAGTGGCATAATAATGCTATTGTATTTATAAAATCAGAAAACCTAAAAATATTATTCCAAATTATTTTTCATTATGGATTTGAAAACATATTTTGAATGTTACTAATAACCAAGAAAATTGATTTTTCGGTAAGATTATATTTTTAAGGAACATGTGATTGTGAAAAAAGATAAACCTTAATATGTGTTTGATTTTGATTTATTAATATTTATTATAGATAGAGATAGGATTGACATTTATAGTATTAGTATCCTTTAAATTCATTTTAAATTTGATAAAAAAGTTATTTTGGTAAAATTTGACAAATATTATTTAAATTTTGGATATCTAGAAAATATTCAATAGTCTATGAACTTATTTTGGGAATAGGGATTGTGGTCATATTTGGAATAATATTTTCATGTGTGGTTAACTTAAATTTTAGTAATACCAACATGGTAATATAAGATTAATATTGATTGTAAATCCAAAGGCATCACAGACCCCCCAATGAATTTTTTATTTAATGGTATTTTGAAACTCAATTTAAGTTTAAATACCCTTTGGGTTTGATATATGATTTTATTTTAAGTCAATTATGGAATATATATAATCATGATGTTTGAAAATTGATTCATTGACAAGGTGATATTTTCATTAGTAATTATGGTCATGATAGGTATTACCTTTCCTATTAGTATCAAAATTTTATTCATGGTGTTTAAGTACATTTATCTATGTTAAAATTTAAAATACTAATTCAACATGGTGATTAATTATATTTGGTAGATGTTTCATAGGGTTAATGTATATTTATCCCTTAGGTTTAATAAGTGATATTACGTGAATGATTAATTTGGAAGCTTATTGAGGTAATTATTGTTTTGGATATTAATTTTGAATATCTTCATACGGTGGTGTATTATTTTTTAGATTTGACCTGTACTAACCATTTTTTGATTTGGTTAATGGATAATAACTATAAGAATATATTGAAATACTTTTTTGATCCATTATAAGTTTATTTTAGTGCTTCAGTTATGAAATATTCATCATGAATACTCAGTATTTTGAGAAATTGATTAGATCAAGGAGGAAATTGATTATAGTAGGAATATTTATTTTCAAAGTATGTATAATTCCTTATGATATTATTATAGATGATAAATGAATGTCTAATCTCTAAAAAAATATCTTAAGACAAAAATGTTGTCCTATAACATTCAATTCTGATGAATTGATGGTCATTTAACCCATTATTGATTCATGATTTTTTGGTTGTTAACCTTCACATGATAATGCTATCTATAACTCTTTATTAGTCTTTTGGCATTAGTTTTCTATTCTGTTTCCATTTTTTAACATCAAACTAATGATCTCATTTTGGTAAATATGTTTTTTTGGTGTCATTCGAACTCTATTTCCCAATTTTAGGGATGTTTTATTCTAACTTATTATGATATGGGTTTTCAGAAAAATACTTTTATACTAATAAATGTTTTATTAATAAGAAAACATTTAATTTTCTATGACTCACTTTTTGTTATAACTCAATTTATGCATGCAATGTATTTTTTGTATTATCAAATTAAATTAATCAATATTGGTAAAATATTTTAATAAAATGAATATATTATATATTTAATAAAATATTAAAATTATTTAAATATTTTCCTAATAAATGGATATTAATTAACCATGTTTTATAATTAAAAATATATTTTTATAGAAAGATGTTTTTTTTCACGTTTTACTTTTTATTTTTAAATAAATTTATATCAATTTTATGTATTGCATTTTTTAAAAATGATTTTTTATGTGGAATAAGGAGGTGAAAATTTGGTAAATAAAAACCTTTTAGTATTATCTAATATGAATAATAACAGTGATAAAATTTATCACCTTTATAAAGAGTAATTTTGGTTAATCTAGGTAGAAACTACATGATAAGGCCATATATTTTCAACCAAATTTTTATATGATGAATTTCATTCCAACCATAATAGCACAGTCTCAAAATAAATTTTATTATGGAAACTATTCCATGTAAATTACATATATATTATTTAAGTCATAAAAAGTTACAAAATTTTAATCTCTTATTTTTAAATATCCTTATGAGTTTACATAGGGAAAAGCTAATTATGAATGAATATTACTAGTAATTTAATTATTAATGAATTTATATTCACGATGGAAATTTATTTCTAATTGTGAGGTATTATGTAGTTACCTGAAATTCATACACAACTCATAAACTATATTTATTCAATTAATGAAAAAAATTAATGATTTTAAAATATTAAAAGTGATATAATTTGGGAATGTAATAGTATTACACAAAATTTTCTAGCTGTATATTAGATATTATTGTTGTGTTAAAATATTATACTCTAGTTATTATTTTGACTTTATGTATTTTAAGTCAATCTAAATGAATAGTTTCAAAATTCAAAATAATGATATTTTATCAAAAAAAATATTTTATTAAAATATTTAAAAAAATTAAAAAAATGAAATTAGAAAAGGTGGACATGATATGGGAAAATTCCATTATATATCCATTTATGGTCGAATTTTACTTTTTAGGGCCAAATAAATATATTTATTTTATATAAAGAGAATGATGGGGATATAAAAAAGTAGGAAAAAGGGAATCAGAAAAGATCCAAGGTGTCACAAGGGTCTTAAATAGTGAAGCCCAAGTGCATCAAATATCACTAGGTTGATTGACTCAATATGGAGAGAGGCAATACTCATGAATTGCATGATTTGACCTCCTTGAAATTCCCTAGAAGCATGGAAATATTCCAATTTTTCGCTTCAAGAAAAGTTTGGTGGATATCCAACTGTTTGTTAATTATGTTTTTTCACCATCGTATTAAATAAGTGATAGTCCAAGGGATGGGGAACAACCAATTATGGAATCATGAATAATACATGAATCTATATTACCCCTTCATGTTTGATATTCCTTTCCCAAAAAAGAGTGATCCCCATAACCATAGCTTTAGCTTCATCTTGGAGGGAATATCTTCTCACAAAGATGATATGAAGGTGAAAATAATGGTCCCCTAGTATCTTGAACAAACCTTCTGCCTTACATCTCTACAACACATAATTAACCATTAGTGTTGAGTTTGTAACCAGTTGGATTCATGTGATAATATATACACCATCCCTTTATGGGGTTGTGAGTTAAGATGTCTGTGGATCTAGTTGGGATGATATGAATAAGTGAGGGTGATTTATCCCAGTCTTGAGACACCAAATGTGGTCAATAAATTGGGTCAGTGTTGTTATAATCAAAACCAAACACTCAGGATAATTAAATTCTATCTCTAACTTATTTCCTAAGGGAGTTTAAATAATCATCAAGAGAAGAATAAGATCAAAATGTAATCCAAATTTCTCTATCAAATTCAAATTAGATAAATGAATGAGATTCACTAGTATCAAGAAAAATTCATAATCATAGAAGAGACATTATAATCATACCTATCATGGTATCCATTCCAGACTCTAGCTACTCTAGTGTATACTCCACTATATAAAGATGTCTAGCCTCATTATCTCCCTTATTAACCACATAATCATTGCCCCTAAAATGAGTTTGATATCCCACTAATATTTTTGTTTTGATTATTAACTGAGATACCCTAGTTAAGTTGGATTAATCTATACAACCATGGGATACCCTCTCACAAAAAATGCTGAAGAGGACTATATTTCACCCATGATTGACACACCATGGGTGATTCCTTAAAATCTACTTTGATTTTTTCATTTTACTATAATTTTAACAAACAACCATATTCTACCAAGATTTATATTGTACACTCTTTCCACCACCACAGAAATTACCATCCCATTTACTATTCTAAATAAAATGTGAACTCTAGCTACATTATACTATCACTATTTCTCAAAAGGGTCATGTCTTCATATTTATGTTTAACTCTTCCATCAATGAATTTTTTAATATCTCCATATATGTGGGTAGTAAAATAAGAATCAATATATATTGAATATCTATCCTCAAACCAATTTTAAATCTCCACGTATTTTGATAGTCATTATAAAAAAACACTAATGAGATGTGTACCAGCATGGTAAATAGTGTTTCATAATCTTGGAATGTGTAATATCCCACTACTGAAGTAAAAAACATTACATGCCTTCATCCTCTCAGTGTCTCATGATATAAATTTTCATTAAAGGGTATCCTAAAGAAAGTACATGGAATATCTTAATAAAATGTGTCTTGTATAATGGATTCCCACCACTTTCTTCCAAAACGTTAAATTATTTTGGAGGAGAAACTAAATTTGGAAACTTCCATGTTCTTTAGGGAGTGGTATATCCTCTAAATCATCTCAATATATTATTATTTTTCATATATATTCTTTTCATAAATAAATATCAATGGATTCATTGGTAAATTCTAAATAATGGTGTGATTTTTTTCCAGTTCAACATTAGTGACTTAGCCCATATGTTGGATCCATTATATAAAAGTTTTCATAAAAAATGGTTCAATATAAGGATTCACCTATATGGATCAATTTATATATTCCTCTTTATTATTTCAGATTTTTATTATTAAAGGATGCATGATCTATAAAAAAATATTAAATAAACTACTTATTATAGAATTCAACTCATTTATCAAAAAAGGAATTTAAAAACAAATTCCAAAAGGATACAACTATATAAAATGAATCATGACAACCCCAAACATCCCATGATAAATAAAGTATTTTAATGAAATTGATATGGTTAGGAACACTTCTACACAACCTCGCCTATTTGGAATATAATATCTCTAATTTATCAACTAGGAAAAAGCAATATAGGGTGATACATAAGAATGGGAATATCTTTTAATGATTCATTATTTGATACTAATTTAAAATAGACCAATACATGTCAACAAATCATATCACCTAAATTTACCTACCTCAAGGCCCGAAGCATGTTACTGATCTCTGTGGATTAGTGACAAGAACTAGGGTATCATAAAAGAAAATAAGGGAATTGTTTCACCCTCAACAGACATATAATAATACATAAGAAATTTGAGTATTAAAATAGATAAATAGAATACATAGAATATTTCAACTTAATAACCAAAATGGTCATATCTAACTTATATATATAAATGTCTCAATAAAAAACAAGAGGACCATCAAGAACATGGAACCCAAAACAACCCATTTGATCATCTCAAAGTGACCAGAAGTCACTGCTGTCCCAACCCATCTGAAAGGAAACACTATGAAAAATATCATTCCTCTATATGATGCACTTCACTTTAACTGAATCCTTTAAAACTGGGGTAATAAACTAACAATGGAAAAAATTAACATGTGATTACTTAAACTTAGTATGATACAACAAAAGAATCTCTACAATGTCTATCATGTGAATCCATTAGTTATTATTTAAAATATATTTATAAAATCAATTAAAAAAACATTATCCATATAAAAACGTAATTTGTTTTCTTTTTAAAACACATTTCAATCCTTTTAATACCATTCAATATTCAAATAAATTAAGCTATTTGATATATTTAATTTTAAATGGAATTTAAATATAAATTAAACTACATTCAAGCATAAATATCTACATCATTCTCATGAGGTAAAAATTTTATATAAATATACATGCATGTCATATATGCACAATTCACTATGGGAAATACATGACATGAGAGTGAAAACTCCTAAGACAAACCTGATCCCCTAGATGGAATAAGTGAATCCTAATATTCAAGAACCTCAGTCCCTTAAATATCCTACCCAAAATAATCAATTGAAACAATGGAACTTTTCCCAATGATAGCTTACTCCAAAATGTCTCATTTATATCTATTATTCCTCAATGTCTCTCAATTTTATATAAAATCATCATTATGTTCAAGAAAAAAATGTTGTTTCACATACATTTTATAACACATCAATTTATAATCTATCCCCACGTATCATAAACACATTTATATTGTGATACCTAACCACTCCCATCCTTGAAAACCCATTTCCATTTCCAAACCATCATTAATGAATTTTTTAACGACATAAAGTGAATTAAATCTAGTTTTCAATGTAGAAACATTTTGAAAAGCCCTTTCATAGAATCCAAAGAATAATTCCAACTTCCAAAATCAATTTCCTAATCAATCTAACTTGATATCATCAGATGAAATATAACGTCACCAAGGTATAGACCATACGTTAGATACATCTACCTCAATAATGATGGAAATAGTGTTTCCTCTTGAACCAATGATTATAGAGGATGATTCTGGATCCTAGATAATGTAGATCCGAGGGAAATAAATTTAACACTCCATGTCTATAAAAGATCAAGTGATATAGTATCAATAAACAGTAAATTTATGCAGAGGAAGAGAAGAAAATTGGTTTGAAAGGATCCACTTATCATATTTAAGCCAATAATGAGACAATATTATTATTGACACAAAAATTCACCACTATAGATAATAAGATAGACCACAATTCCACCGAGGAGACTCTAAACTTTGAAAATCAGAATTTGGGACATAACAGTTAGTTTAGATTAAATTAAAATATAATAATGGAGAATTTTTCCTTTTCACCGGTATAAAACCCTATACTTAGTGTCATCACTAGATATACATTATACCTCACTGGGTAGATGGTCAATATATGTAGAAGGCATTAAACTACAAGACATCCAACATCTGATAGGTGGAAGCACACTGGTTTTTTGGTGGGTAGAGTTATAATTCTAGTATCTCCAATAATTCCACTATCTAGATAGTGCCACCAATATTAATGTGGTGGTTTTACTAGCCCACACTATTGAGCCAATGAACTCCACCGACTAGATGGTGTAATCATTCAACCAAAAATAATAAAAAACACTTTCCAAACATAATAATGGCTTAGAAACAAAAAATTCAAGAATAATAGTCTCTAAAACTTATTTCCAACATCATGGTTTAAATTCTATAATGCATCATGAAGGCTCCATGGCATAGTGTAAATTGTCATTACCATTCCCAATGATAGAAATTAATCAAATTAATTGGATTTATCATTATAAAAATAAATTTAATAACCCTATAATCAATTACATAGGATCACCACATATAATTAATAATTAATTATTTTATATAATAACAACATTTCATTGTAATTCCTTCTTCATTAATGAATTTCATGGAATATTAGAGTCATATAATTAATGAAACAAAGTTCTCATGGGTATAATCCCACTAGTAGTGATACAAATGTGTAAAATAATCATCAATACATTATCGTAGAGATCCTTGGGGTCTAGAGTGGAATATTCTTCTTTTTGATCATTTATCTATGATTTCCACAAGAATTTTTTTACAACTGAAGGATAATTTTTATTCTCACTCGAAACAAGAGGGTAGAGAGGTGGGATATCTCTCCATTATTGAGAGAATTATAAGATAGGATCACTCTATAGTTTGAGTGTAGTTATCAAGAATCTCTTGGGTACAACAACCATTATGGTTGGGAATTATATAATTAGGTGAATAGATATATCTAGGGTTAGTGAATAATAATTGCACATGGGTCCTTATAATTCTCATAATTCTCATTAAAAATAGTCCAAAAATAATAATATAATTAAAAGTAATTACTTGACATTTTTTAGAATTATGGATATATAAATGTTATTACTTCAAAAAATAAATAAACATTGTAACATCCCACCCCACATTCAATGGCATGGTAAGAGGTGAAGGTGCTACTAACCAGAGGTGAGGATCTCAAGATAGTAAAGGCTGATTATAAATTAAAAGGTATTCATAAACCATTGGGAGATGATTTTCTCTAAACCACACAAATATTGATGAAAGAAAAGAATAAAAAACACCAACAATATAATACATGAAAAATAATCCATTAACTAATAAAACAACAGTACCAGAACAATATCATAGTATCAAAAGAAATATAACAAATGTTCAAGGATAATACATAATGAAGAAAAGACTGTAGTACCAAATAGAACCCACTCCATTCTAAGACGAATATTCTCTGGTTCTCTATCTCTTTTAACCATCCAAATTTAATCAAGGAACATCACTATATAAATCAAGAACATGTACCCTCCTTTTATCATAGTAGACAAAATCTATAAATTCCCCAATGTTCCCATGTATGGTGTGATTATAAATATATTAGGTAATCCTCAAATATGTTCCAATTCATTATAGTAGAAAAATATAGGTTACCACATTTTTATAAAATAGAATTTTAATAAAAAAGTGGGGAATATATGAAAACATGGGATGAGTCTCAGAAAATCATGTCACAATAAATAAAATTTAACAAAGAAATTGAACTAAATAGAATACTCATTTATTTATTTTTCTTCTTAGAATACCCATTTTGTGCTCCTCACATACACATACATGCCTTGAAATTGAATCTCCCTTACTAATGAACAAAGATACATCCACTTCCAAGTTGAACCTGGGTAGTAATTGTATACCTTGTACCATTACACATTTGGCACTAATCACTAATTCATATTTTCACAAGTACCCTAATAATTTACTACGAAAACACTACACAATTTAGTCTAAGACCATAATCCTTGTGAAATAATCATCCGAAAATTCTTTTTATTATCATTTTTTCAAAAAATTTCATTATATAAAAAACAAAATAATCTCAAAATAATCATTTTAAATATCTAAATAATTGGTTTTTAAAAAATCCAAAAATATACCATTTCCCCAATATATGCATAAAATTTTTTCCCCTCAAATATCTAACAAGGTTTTCCTAGAAACCCATGAAAAACATTTCAAAATCCATATTCATTTTTATTCATGAAGAAGTGGTGTTAGAGGGAATCCATCCACCTCATGATTGTTTCTTATAAACGATCAATGATAATTTCATTGATAAAATATCTTACCTTTGTTACTCTAATAAATCCCAAAGAAATATCATCCATAAAAATATGATCCAACTAATCTGCGTATTAAAACATTGATTTCTGTTTCTATTAGAAATAAACTAAAGAAATCCAATATAGGAAGAAATAACAGGATACTCACATTTGAATTACACAATAAAACACTTGAATATCCATTAGAATTTTATTTTAGATGTAAAATAAAACTGTAAATAATTTGTGGGAGCCCTATAAGTCCCTAGAGAATGAAATATTAGCAAGAGAGGGATTATAACTGCATACCAAAATAAAACTGGCTAGACCAAGATGATACTTGAAATGAGTTGGGAATCCATGTTGTGAGGTCATTAAAGTGAATATTATGATGATATTTTCATCTCCTCAATTTACTTTTTTGGAAAAATATTTTATATCATGAATTTTTTTTCTTTTCCAAACTAACTCAGTCATAATCATGGTGATCCATTTCATGTTTTTCTAAAAATCATGGCATCTTCCTAAGAAAATTCACATTGTAAAACTAATATTTACGATGAAAAAAAATCATGTATCATTTCAATTAGTAAATTTTTATATTAAAACCATAAAACACATATAGGAAAAATTACTAAAAATCAACATAGATGAAATAGAATAAAACTACAGTAAACCTCAAACCGAGGGTTTTACATTAGACTAACATTGGGATTTCTTTCCTCAGGAAGATTTAGTTAAATGATTACCTTTAATAGATTAGCCCATTTCTCCAACATATACATTTTATATTCCCATTTTATCACTATAACCTAACGAATCTACCATAAAACTCACACGAAAGTAATAAATATCCCTAGAAGATTATTTTTCAATCTGTATAGAACATGTACCGAGTTATTTATAAATGTTGCATCCTGAACAACTGTAGAATGATAGTAACTAATCAGATATACAAGATCCATGTGGTACCTATCTTGTTAAGAAACATGGAATAAATTCTAAATAGAATTGAATCAGGGTATTAAGAATAATCAATACAGAACAATCCATATCTTTTCCACGACATCAAATGGATTTGCGTACCATGTTGCTAACTTCCCTTATTTCCCTAATCATCGATCACCAACACATAATGACACTTTCAAGAAGACATGGTCACATACATCAATAGATAAAGGCTATTGAATATTTTTTCATATGAATTCTATTAGATTTTAACAATACTAATACCCTTAAAAATTATTTGGATCTTCTCCATAGTCTCATAGAAAAAATTTTGTAAAATCAAAGATATATCATCTAAATCAACCCAATATAGTGGATACCTATAAGGATAGCCATCAAAAGCCTCCAACATTCTAGTTTTATTATTTCATGGTTGGTGGAATTGTAGGAGAATTTAACAAAAGGAATATAATCCCCCTAAGAACCTCTAATATACATAACACATTATCTAAGAATATCATCCATTGAATGAATTGTGTAAATTTAATTCCGATATTTATTTGGATGATATGTCATGATCATGGTTAGTTGACTCTTGAGAGCCTGTAGTAAATATCTCCATAATCAATATGTGTTCTCGGGGACCCCATCAGATGCAATTTTTACCAGTTTTTTGTGAAAACATATACACTTATCAATTATACAACTTTTCAAAATCCACTACAATTTTGGATTATATGATAGGCAGAAAGTGTGAGGACTTGTTAAGTCTTTCCCTAATCACCCAAATAGCACCATTATTACACAATGTTCATAACATACAAGTGAAAAATTATATTTCTATATATTATAACTTATATAAATGAATATGAATACACTATAGTATAATAGTTTTTCATTGATGTTTATCCTTTTCCTATTTAAATTTTAGAAATTTCATCAAAAAATCAGAAATATTTCATTTCATACCAATCCACAAAAAAATATCTTTCATATCCTTGTATATAGTTTATATTCCCTGGATGAATAGACTATTTTTAATGGTTATACATTGAATGAAATTGTTCTTATAAATATTGGGGAACTATGATTTGATTATGAAATCATTATAAGAAGTTCAGATCCTCTATTTTGTTTTCTAAAGACTCCACAAAATTTAAGTGTATCCTTATTGGGATACAACAATGATATGATTTGTTATCCTCTTTTACCAAAAAAATCATGTTTGGAATAAGAATTACAAAGAATAAAAAAACATTCTCATCATGTTTGGAACAATATAAATGTATATCACTAATGAAACTCATACACTTCCATTGGTCATATTCTTCTCTAACCACTTTGCAATATGACTTATGATTCAATGTATCTATGAGAAAATTCCCTTTACCGAGTGTGTACAGAAAATAGAAATCTTACTTACGGAGGTACAACATCTATATTCATTAACTCATTTTCATTTATCATTGATAAATTATTTATTTCAGACATTAAAGGTTAGGGAAAACAGTGAACTTTTCTCCAATTATGTAATTCCTCCAAAATCTTAGGTAAATGTTAACTAAATCTAATTCCAATTCATGTGTATGATAGTTTATCGGATGAAGTGGAAATAAAAATCATCTATAAGACAAAAAATGACCTCCCACCATGATAAAATTGCTATGACAATATCCATATGCATCATAATATAATACATAGGTCAGACTGTGTTCTAGAAAAATAATTATGGGTGTTGATGTGAAATGGGCTTTAAGCTCTAAAAATAATTTCATACATTCATTAGTGCATAAAAATTGAACACCTTTTGATGTTATAGTAGTAATGGGATAATATATCCTTTAAAAATCACTGACAATGTGGTGATAATACCCTTATAACCATAGAAAATTGCATGTCTCGAAAACATTTCTTATTGTTTACCAATATAGTACTTCCTCTCTCACACTATGGTCTACAGATATTATATTATTATAAATGAAATACCAATGGAAATAAAACTATTGGATATAGATGTAGTACTTAGAAAAATTATCATTCAAATGATGATTCAGCAATGTACTTATCAAAATTTTCAAATGCACCTCATGGTCATTACAGCATCAATAGTAAAGAATAATATCATCAAAAAATACAAAAATGAAGGAATAAAGGTTTGTGTGGAATATATTATTCTTGAAGTACATGAAATGTTCAGGTGAAATTTCCCGATCTATGGGCATATTGATATATTTGTAATGGCCATATCTACTCAAAAATGTTTTCTTTATAATTTCCTCTATTCTAAATATGATATAATGGTAATCTAACAATAGATAAAATCTAGAGATAAAATTTTACACCCTTAATTAATAAAATAGTTTATCAATTCAAGGAATTGGATACCTATTATTAATCATAAATTGATTCAATTTATAATAATCAACACATAACTAGAGTTCACAATTCACTTTTTTAATAAAGAAAACTAGTGATGCCCAATTAATTAATCTAGTCTTAATGAAGCCTTTTTCATTCCAATTCCTCTTGATGATCCTTAAACTCTAAAAGCTCATCAAGTCCCATTGTATATGATGATTAAAAAATAAGTGTTGTTATCAGGATTAGATTGATAAAAAATTAAATTTCATATTCGAGTGGTAACCCAAAGAAATTGTTCAAAAATAAATCCAAGATTCCATCCACTATTTCAGGAAGAGTATCATATCCCATTTTATCTACAACAACCACACCCATTTTTGTTTACAAGATATATATAGATCTATATTCTATTAATAATGTTCATTTTCTACCTGTACTTATCGCCCATTATTAATTAAAAACATGATGATATACATCCAGGAATGTTCACTTTAAATGTTGAGAATAGTACTTTATTTGGGATTTAAATCCAGCCAGCCAATCAATTCCAAATATTAAACCAAAAACTTCCATATCTAGGACTATAATATAATAGAAAAACTACAATACCTTAATGGTAATATAAAATTTTGGGAAATTGAATCATCAAAAATCTCACTTTCCAAGGTGTATCATAATACTCATGACGCGAGGCATTATTTCCATGTGTAATGTTACATCGTATGATTTTGTGAAGTATTTTTTTATAATTAATTTATCCTTTTGATATTTATCATTCCACACAACACATAACATAACTTGTGTTATATAAAATCACTATGTTTGGCATGCATTTCACACAAAAAAAATATCAATCTAACACTACAATCAACAATTATATTAGCTTGTGGTACATAAAAAAAATATTATTTTCTTGAGTTATAATCATTGTCGACTTCCCTTGATATCTTACATCACACACAAGACCATCATCTACTAAACTAAAATATACTGTTAATATTGTTATTAAAATATAATTATAGTTACCATATAGCAATTGGAATGGAAATTAGAAATAATATAAAATAAATTTTGAAAATATGATTTAAAAATGTGTATAAAATGAATCATTTTGTTAACAATTATCTTTAAATGAATACAATAACTATTTGAAAATAATGAAATTCCTTTTATTGGAAAACAATTATTCTATGTGAAAACACCATTTTATCTCTTTAAAATAAACAATAAACTATTGATGAATATTTTTAATAATATTTATATATTGTATATTCAATCAGTTTTTTTACACTCATACAAAAGGTTTTATAGGGAAAAAAATAGAATAAATCCAATTTTATGAATTGAAAGAGGTATTTTTCTAAAATGTAATTTTACCACCATTTAATGTAGAGAATATTTTGAATATGATTTTTGAAAATTTATTATTTTTATTTCAAAAAATATACTTCATTTTGGAAATCAAAATATTAAAATTTACAAAGGGTGAATTTCTGTGATTTTTCTATGAATTTTGTTTTGTCGAGGAATAGTAAAAAAGTTGAATTTTAATTGAAAACTGATTGTTCATCTAGTTTTTTTATATATTAAAATTATATTATATTATTTATGTTATATTAGTTTAATTGTACAAAAAATAATTCAATTTAGTTCATTATAACCAATTTTATATTGAAATTACATATAAAAATAGTTCTAAATTTTGAAATTTTAAGAAAATGTTGTCTAATCTAATCTGCATGATAAAATTTAAATTAATTTATACAAATTTTGTGTTTATAATTTTGATGAATGCATTTGATTTTGGGAATAAATATAATTTATAATGTATAATAAGGCCAAAAAAAGTATTTTACCCAAAAAATTAATCAATGTAATCAAAATTAATTACATTTATTAAGGTAAAAAATGATTACTTAGTGGTTTAGCATAAATTTAAGGGGTAAAATAACCAAGAAGCATGTCAAAATAAATTTTATGTATATATTTATATCATTTTTTAACTTTTATTGAAAATGGATAATTATTTTAGGATCACGATATAAAGGAATCCTCTCAATAGTGTATAACATTAAATATTTACAAGAATGCCACTCCTCCTCCACTATATAAAGGGATCTAACCCCCCCCCAAATTATTCACACATATAGAGACATTTTTTTAGAGAAATATTTCCCAAATATCCTCCCAAATTCCCTCCCTCAATTCTAGAATCCTACCTTTGGGAATAAATCTATCCCATGGAAGCCCTAATGTGAAAACTAAGAGAAGTTACCCATGGAAGAGGTAACATACAACAACAATAACTATAATTTAATTTCATTCCCCACCCATAAATTTTTATTATTACACGATTGTATAAAAACATATATATCCTAAATATACATGGATTTTTTTTTATATTACATTTTGACATACACTCATACATAATTCTATCAAATAGTATACACAATCACCGTTTGTGTTTAAGGTGGACTGTCCCCTCTCGAACAGATATTGTTTATTCTTCTATTACCACATATAATAGTTTAAAATAATGATGGAATTTGTGTTTTTATATGATATATATGATTTATATATGATTTATTTTTTATTATTTAATTAATAAATAACACATTCCTTCATAATTTCCATTTTTTGGATGTACAAAAACATTGTTTGTCGATGTATGGAATTTCACATCTTCCATGTGTTGTGATTGATTAACATTTTTCATGGGATGTTTTAAGGATGTTATTAGTAATTTATAAAATATTCAGGAATAAATAATTATACTATAATTATAATATATATATACATATATGTCATTTACTTTCTTTCTTTTAATGCGACAGGAATACATAAATATCATTCATGCGTACGTATCGCTAACCATCTCCATGAAAATGTTTTCCATTTTATATTTCCATGTTTTATAGACTATTATAATATATATATAATGAACATATATTATATTTATATCATTTTTTAAATTATTAAAATAATTAAATCATTACTTAATTAAGAGGTTCAAGATTAAGTATAAGACCCCAACCTTAAACATTACTTAATATTGAATTAAATGAATAATTCACATTGAGGATATTTTTAGGTTTATAGTTTTAGAGAATTGGGACATAACTATTACATCTCAAAAGATTACAAAGTAGAAACTTCTACTAAGTTTCCATAAAATAAAAACTCTTAAAAATAAACATGTCTAGTTCCATGTTTTAGGTAGAATGACTTTCTCTTGATCCCATCCTTGACCCTATTCCAAGTTAAGTCCTGTGAAAAACATTTCAAAAACCTGGGATGAGCATAAAAAATCTCAATAAGGGATACACAAAGAATTAAAACTATTATTTTTTCAAAACAACAAGTAAACCATGTATACTTTATCAAGGTAATACTTTTCACCTTTTCGAAGTAGTAAAAACTCTTTATTGAATAAAAGTTCATTACTTACACTTCTGTAACCAAAGGATTACCATAAAACCCATATAAAGATCACATAACATTTAAAGGTTACATGGGACATAAACATACTTAAGTGGAATAACCATATGGTCGACTTCCACACATACTTAATGGAATAGCCATACGGCCGACTTCCACACATACTTAATGGAATAGCCATACGGGCGACTTCCATACCCAATTCATTGGAGGTTATAACGTAACAACCCATACTGGTATTCATGACACCACCCTTCATATGGTTTATCACGTAACCACCCGTCAAATGTCTAAGTACCATTCTAAAAATTCATAAGACATAAAACAAATATAATGGAAAGAAAACATTTCCACAATTTGATCACAATATATCACTTAAATATATTAACATAACAAATCCATTATAAAAACCATTTTCAATACCAAAACACATAAAAGAGTATATGGTATTTATTTAATTTTAAAAAAACATTACGGCTTGTTCAGGAAGCCAAAGACAAAATAATACTCGCGGCGGTGGAAAAGGTCGTTGTCACCGCGTATGTTAAAAGAAACATTCCTTTTTTCTGTTTAGTAAAACACTTTGTAGAAAAAGATTCCTTTTGTATAAAAGTAAAATTAAAAGGAGTTCATACACCGTATAAAAGATAGTTGTGTATAAAATGAAATGTGCCTCAATGAAAGGAGATTGAGACGAAGTCCCTTACAAAGTCGGTATCCTTAAGTTAAGGATAAATCAATTATATAATTATGTGTGAAAAATACGAATACAAAAAGTATAAGTGGATATTAAGTGTAAAACAATTAGAGGTCATTCACATATAATCATGGAAAAACGAAACCATTTACATATATATTTAACTCAATGAAAGGAGATTGAGTTATGATTTCCGATTCAAGTCCGTCTAAATGACATAAGAATTTATCAATGAGATTATTATGTGTAGAAATAGTATATCCACACAATGGTTTGTGTAAACTACAACATAGAGATTCCACACATAATCATTTCATAATAAAATCAAGAATTAGAGGTGTAACCCAAAGAATTGAAAGTGGGTTAAGAAGTTCCCTTACAGAAATTCGACAGCCTAACGGCCTCACTTCAAATCTTATAAAATGAGTTGATGAGAGATAAAAAGGGTATCTCATCACTTGGACATAAAATTTATATTAATAAGGATATATAAGAACATATCCCAACATAATAGTATGTGAATTAAAAGAAATAACAAAATAAGTCTTTTAAAAAGAGGAGGGTGAAAGGTTCCCTTACCGACTTGGGTAACTTTCGAAATGTACATCCCATTGAAGAAGGGTCATAAAATGAATATGTAAGTACCCATAAATGAAATTATATTACACAAATAGTATAATAATGGGAATTACATACAAAACTCAAAGGAAATTGTGTCAAATGTAGCATAAATCTCACAGGAGTAAAAGTGAGATGAAAAATTCCTTACGAAAACTCGGCAGCCTAACGGCGCCACGTAAAACGTCCAAAAATAGATTGATGAGATCAAATAGAGTATCTCATCATATTACAATAAAATTTACAAAAAGAGGAATATAAAATAACATCCCCCATCATAACAAAGATGAGCTTAAATAATTGATATAAAGGAGATTACTTAAAAAAAGAGGTTAGATCTCTTACGAAAATTCAGCAGCCTAACAACGCCACTCAAAACATCCAAAATTGATTGATGAGAGAGAATGTGGTCTATCATCATATTAACATAAAAATTACAGTAAGATTAAAATAAAATAACATCCCAATAACAATAAAGATGAGATTTAAAAGGAATGACATAAAAGAGTGTACCTAAAAAGAAAGGGAGGAGTAGGATCCCTTACCTCGTGTCTGACATGACTCGATCGTTATTTAATCTCTGGAATAATAAAATTTGGTCAATTTATAATTTTTTATGGACCTCCTTTAAATATTATTATTCAGTTCATATAACATATTATAATTTTATAATAATTGGTTTATAAAGTGAGTTTGTATCAGTCGTTTTTGTCGATGTTCAGTACATGAGTAAAAATCGAACATGTTGGAAAAGAATTTTCCATGTAGTTATAGGTACATCATCTCCAGAATAGTATTTATGTTTTCAATATCATATATATCCATTATATATTCGTTTTATACTATTCCATAGCATTTGGAGATAAAAAATTTAAAGCACCATTCATGGAGACGGTAGGCCGTACGTACGCATGAACGCTACTTTCATTTTTTTCCATATTAATGGAATTAAAACAAAATGAGAGATATATATATTATAATTCCAGAATTATACCCATCATTTAGATGTAATATATTACATATATATACATTATATATATGTACTTATAATATTACATAACATTTGGAGATAAGAAATGAAATGTACCGTTCATGGAGACGGTAAGCCGTACGTACGCATGAACGCTACTTTCATTTTTTTTGTATTCAATTGAATGAAATAATAAATATATAATGGTATATTATAATTACAGTAATATAACATATGTAATACCATTAATTATATCCTTTATACTCCCACATATGGAATTAATGAATCAAATCACTTTGAGGGGGCAGTAGTCCGCACTTCCTAAAATGAAGATATCGTGTTTACCCATAATGGAAACCATAAAGTTATGACATAAATGAAAAATACAGAAGCTTAAGGAAAACATAAACATGTTATATATCATATATAAATATAGTTACATATTAATGGCCACCTCTAAAGGTGTTAAAAGAATGTTGAACAATCATCGTTTCGGGAGGCAGAAATTCGCCATCCACGGAAACAGTATGTTCTTTAACCAGTAGATGTAGGTGTGTGTAAGTGTAGCCCGAATACTTCTTATAAATACATCCTAGTATATTTAAGATACTGTATTTGTTACAAAATAATTTAATTAAAATATTTTAGGGGGTTGGAGAAGCAAAATAAAACAAAAGGACACAAGTGAAGACATTACCTTTAAATCGGGTAACTTCCTTTGATTTGAGCTCAAAGGCTTCCTTGAAAAGGATTCTTCCCAAATTTAGGCTTCAAAGAGTTATAGAGCAATGTGGAGAGATGGAATGGACAGGGGTTGGACGAGCCAAAGGCTTGAGAGGTGTGGGTAAGGAGGTAGAGGTGGGGGCCTTTTATAAGAGGAGAGGAGGGGCACTCTTGGAAAGTAATGAAATGTTACTTTATATTAGAATGTGTTTCGGATTTTAATGGTCACATATTGATGTTTTTCAAGGATAAAGTGATAAGGGATCGAAATCCACATATACAATAGGTTTTTTACAGGTTTAGGCCTTAGATATTACATTATCCTTCCATTTTATTTAAATCATTAAATAATGAGGTCATCGCTGCATCATCATGATGTCATAAATAATTTAATTTATATATTGTCTAAAAATTATAAAAAAAACTATAATGTAGTAAATATTTTTAGCTCTCCAATGACTATTTATAGTCAAAAATCTGAATTTTATAACCTCATGTAAAAAATTGTTTTAGTAAGTCATCTCATGTTTGTGTCATTTTTACTTTAACAGTAAATAAAAAGGTATTTATGTCATTTTTCCAACCAAAGTGGCTCCATGGGGTCCCCAAGATGACCCATGGATTGTATTTCTCAGCCATGACACATCCAATGAGGTTAGGACATGTTTCTAGGTCATTTCATTTTATTAAAACATTATTCTTACCTTAAACTACACTAATTACCTCTAATCGCGATAAAAAACATAATAAGTTACTATTCACCAAAAAATTATTTTCATCTCATTGAACCACATTTTACTTCTTAATGACAACCATGTATGTCAGATTTTTGAAATTCAAAACACAAAGGTGGAAAAATTTCATTTAAACGGAAAATCAGTTTTTATAAGTACCACTTAGTGGTTTCACTATTCATCAAAAAATGAAGTTTTTCAGAAAATTATAAAAAATTCACCCTATGCTATATTTTATATTCCGAATTCAAAAATGATGTCTATTTTAAAAAATTCAAAACATATAAGTTTCATTAATTAATTTAATAATTAATTCCCATTGTCAAAAAAAATAGCGTATTTTTATGAAATAAAATGTATCAATAGATTGGCACTAGTTTAAGTCCGATTTCAAAGTGAAATTAATTACAATGACCACTATTGGATTAAATGGTAAAAATATTTTCTAATTTCACTTTAAAACAAATTCAAAAGATAATCTAATCATACAAATAAATTAGATTAAAAAGTGGGTTTGAATTAAAATACAACATTTTTCACTATTCATTAAAAATTGAACTTTTTCAGAAAAATACCAAAAATTTACACAAAGTAAATTTTGATGTCCTGATTCTAAAGAAGAATTTTATTTTGTCAAATATAACATATAAAATTTTCAAAAAGTGAATTTAAAAGTGGTTCGCCATCAAAATGCGGTTAATCGACCTTTTAAAGAATATTAGAATGTTTACGCTTAAAATTGGATTCATTCGCATTTTTAATCCTCTAAAATTTATTGTAAAAAGTAAAAATATTTTTTAAACATATATAATCATTTTGTAGTTTGTTCTTTTCATTCCCGCCATTATAATGGCTAGGCGATAACTACTATTTAAAATAATATTATTTTATTATTAGTGTGCAACGTATGATTCCCAAGAAACTCGTTGGTGCGTGTTGGGTACGCCATCGAGCATAGCGTCCCCTTTAAAGTCATATTAATATTTTATTCACAAATATGGATAAATGTGAAAATGTTATACTCTTTATTTACCTGGGATGTTACATCCTTCCCCCTTTTTTGGAATTGCGTCCTCGCAAATTTAAAATTGGGCTTGGAAACTTCATTGAAAATCCCTCATCGGAACAAGAGTCAGTAAAACAATCGCATTAAAATAAAGAAAGATAAGTACAAAGGTCACCCGAGTTAACCCATACTAGGATTCACACTATGAAAATATGGACATGGAGGAAAAAAAAAAGGGTCATGTTCTGATGGAGATTGATAGTAAACATGTCTAGGAGAAAGTTAACCATAAGAGAATCACAAACTTGTGATGGGTTAAACGGTATTCGATTCCCCAGTAGGAAAAGTTAACAGACAACACTTTTGTTTTATGTTATTCTTCATTGAGGAATTTATTTTTGATGTTAAGGAAACATACTTACTTGTCATGTTGACTTTCAAATTTTACTAGATTTTTTAGACAAACTCATACTTCCCCCAAAAGACGAGTATTTAGGATGACTTATTCACATTAAGAGTACTATATTCAACTTCTAAAGAATCACCTAATCCACAAAAGAGAACTATATACATCCCATATCTTTAGACCTCAAAGAAAACCAAAACCAAAACGGTTAGTACAATATCAGATAATACCCAAAAAGGATAATCCTTTTAAAAAAACAAATCTATTCTTAATCTCCAAAATTTATCGAATAATACCCAAAGTTTAACAAAGACCATTCAATAAACAGATTGTCCATAAAATACGTCAAAGTAAACCAAACTAATATTGAAACCCAAATATTTTATGTATTTAGTCGCACAGTCTTCCAAGGTACAAATTAACACTTATGTCCAAATAACATAAATTACTCATAAAGTCTCGTATTGAAAAGAAATTACCTAATCACATATCCTCCATGATAGGTTAATAATTTCCATAGATAACCTAAAATAAACTTTCTCTTGATTCCAAAAATCATATAACTAAAAATAATTAGTCAAACTTACCAGGGACTTCACGTAGTCCAGTGGTAGGCGATAAATACCAGTTGCACTTTTGTTGTCGGTTCGATTCTCTCTGCTTTGTCCGACGCGATGGGTTGTCACATAGTCTGGGTGTTGTCCTTTTTCAAAAACTATATAATTCTAAAAAAATTTCTAAAACGAGATAAAATATTCAAAAATGATCATAACATATTTTAACCTCAAGTTTATCTCATGCCTTTCATTTTCCAGCATGTCATATAATAACCCATAATTACCTCAAAAGTAAGGATCATATAAACTCTAACGGTTACCTTTATAATTATTACCTTAACATCCACATCGATTGGTCATCTCTTACATGATGCATTACAGAGCATACCAAGGTTCAATTGGTTGATCATGATTCTTTAATAGTTGTTTTAGAACAACCACGAGTTTCCTCATTGAATTCCCCATTTTATCTAGTATCTTAATCAGAGAACCACCACAGTTTCCTTCAAACATGTTTTCTCTTTGGTGCCTTCAAGATCCATCCATTCACAAAAAACAGAAAATGTCAGTGTGGGTATATCAACAAAACCATCATGTACTAATGAGGAAGATAAACACTAATATATACTTACTCATTCAATTTATCTAAAACTAGGACTCTTTCTAAAATCCTAACCATTATATTATTGTCACATATGCTTAGAGGATACCCTAACCTCTAATGTTATCTAAACAGACATTTGATACCAACTATAAGACCCCAGCCTTAAACCTTGCTTAATATTGAATTAAATGAATAATTCACATTGAGGATCTTTTCAGGTTTAGAGTTTAGTGAATTAGGACATAACTATTACATCTGAAAAGATTACAAAGTAGAAACTTCTACTAAGTTTCCATAAAATAAAAACTCTTAAAAAGAAACATGTCTAGTTCCATGTTTTAGGTAGCATGACTTTCACTTGATCCCATCCTTGACCTTATTACATGTTAGGTCCTGTGAGAAACATTTCAAAAACCTAGGATGAACATAAGAAATCTTAGTATGGGATACACAAATAATGAAAACTGTTAGTTTTTCAAAACAACAAGTAAACCATGTATACTTTATCAAAGTAATACATTTCACCTTTTCTAAGTAGAAAAAACTCTTCACTGAATAAAAGTTCATTACTTACCCTTCTGTAACAAAATGATTTCCATAAAACCCATATAAATATCACATAACATATAAAGGTAACTTGGGACATAAACATACTTAAGTGGAATAACCATACTGTCGACTTCCACACATACTTGATAGAATAGTCATACGGCCGACTTCCACACATACTTAATGGAATAGCCATACAGCCAAATTACATACCCAATGCATTGGAGGTTATAACTTAACCACCCGTCATGGTATTCATGGCACCACTCATCATATTGTTTGTCATGTAACCACCCGTAAAATGTCCAAGTACCATTATAAAAAATCATAAGACATAAGAAAAATCTAATGGAAAGAAAACATTTCCACAATTTGATCACAATATATCACTTAAATATATTGACATAACAAATCCATTATAAAAACCATTTTCAATACCAAAACACATAAAAGAGTATATGGTATTTATTTCATTTTAAAAAAACATTACGGCTTGTTCAGGAAGCCGAAGACCAAATAATACTCACGGCGGCGGAAAAGGTTATTGTCACCACATATGTTAAATGAAACATTCCTTTTTGTAGTTTAATAAAACGTTTCGTAGAAAAACATTACTTTTGTATAAAATTAAAAGTCAAAATGGGTTTATACACCTTATAAAAGATAGTTGTGTATAAAATGAAATGTGCCTCAATTAAAGGAGATTGAGACGAAGTCCCTTACAAATTCGGTATCCTTAGATTAAGGATAAATCAATTATATGATTATGTGTGACAAATACGAATACACAAAATATAAGTGGATATTAAGTGTAAAACAATAATAGTACATTCAAACATAATCATGTAAAAACAAAACCAATGACATATAAATTTAACTCAATGAAATGAGATTGAGTTATGATTTCCGATACAAGTCCGTCTAAATGACATAAGAATTTATCAATGAGATGATTATGTGTAGAAATAGTATATCCACACAATGGTTTGTGTAAAATACAATATAGATATTCCACACATAATATTTTCCTAATAAAATCAAGAATTAGAGGTTTAACCCAAAGAATTGAGAGTGGGCTAAGAAGTTCCCTTACAGAAATTCGACAGCCTAATGACGTCACTTCAAAACATATAAAATGAGTTGATGAGAGATAAAAAGGGTATCTCATCACTTGGAAATAAAATTTACATTAATAAATATATAGAATAAAATATCCCAACATAATAGTATGTGAATTAAAAGACATAACAAAATAAGTCTTTTAAAAAGAGGAGGGTGAAAGGTTCCCTTACTGACTTGGGTAACTTTTGAAACGTACAACCCATTGAAGAAGGGTCATACAATGAATATGTAAGTACCAATAAATGAAATTTTATTACACCCAGAGTATAATAATGGGAAGTACATAAACCACTCAAAGGAAATGGTGGCAAATGTTGCATAAATCTCACGAGAGTAAAAGTGAGATGCAAAATTCCTTACGAAAACTTGGCAGCCTAATGGCGCCACATAAAACTTCCAAAAATTGGATGATGAGATCAAATAGAGTATCTCATCATATTACAATAAAATGTACAAAAAGAGGAATATAAAATAACATCCCCCATCATAACAAATAGGAGCTAAAAAGAATTCACATAAAGGAGACTACTTAAAAAAAGAGAGGTTAGATCTCTTACAAAAATTCGGCAGCCTAACGGCGCCACTCAAAACTTCCAAAATGGATTGATGAGATAGAATGTGGTCTCTCATCATATAGAAATAAAAATTACATTAATAATAATATAAAAGAACATCCCAATAACAAGAAATATGAGCTTTAAAAGGAATGACATAAAAGAGTGTACTTAAAAAGAAAGGGAGGAGTAGGATCCCTTACCTCGTGTCCGACATGACTCGATCGTTCTTTAATCTCCTCAATAATAAAATTTTGACAATTTATAATTGCTTAAATACCTCCTTTAAATATTATTATTCAGATCATATCACATATTATAATTTTATAATAATTGGCTAATAAAGTGAGTTCATAGCAGACGTTTTTGTCGATGTTCAGTACATGAGTAAAAATTGAACATGTTGGAAAAAAAATTTCCATGTAGTTATAGGTATATCATCTCCATAATAGTATTTATGTTCTAAATATCATATATATCCAGTATATA
Organism: Viscum album; assembly: GCA_963277665.1. Lineage (NCBI taxonomy): Eukaryota > Viridiplantae > Streptophyta > Magnoliopsida > Santalales > Viscaceae > Viscum > Viscum album. The sequence continues at coordinate 51,064,285 of OY728140.1, read as the reverse complement.
TTCGTTATATACTATTCCATTGCATTTGTAGATAAAAAATTTAAAGCACCGTTCATGGAGACGGTAGGCCGTACGTACGCATGAACGCAACTTTCATTTTTTCCATATTAATGGAATTAAAACAAAATGAGAGATATATATATTATAATTCCAGAATGATACCCATAATTTAGATGTAATATATTAAATATATATACATTATATATATGTTCTTATAATAGTACATAACATTTGGAGATAAGAAATGAAATTTACCCTTCATGGAGACGGTAAGCCGTACGTACGCATGAACGCTACTTTCATTTCTTTTTTTTGTATTCAATTCAATGAAATAATAAAGATATAAAGGTATATTATAATTCCAGTATGATAACATATGTAATACCATTAATTCCATCCTTTATACGTCCCACATATGGCATTAACGAATCAAATCACTTTGAGGGGGCGGTAGTCCGCACTTCCTAAAATGAAGATATATCGTTTACACATAATGGAAACCATAAAGGTATACCATAAATTAAAAATACAGAAAATTAAGGAAAAAATAAACATATCATATATCATATATAAATATAGTGACATCTTAATGTCCACCTTTAAAGGTGTTAAAATAATGTTGAACAATCATTATTTCGGGAGGCAGAAATTCGCCATCCACGGAAACAGTATGTTCTTTAACCATTGGATGTAGGTGTGTGTAAGTGTAGCACAAATAATTCTTATAAAAACATACTAGTATATTTAAGATACTGTATTTGTTACAAAATAAATGAATAAAAAGAGTTTAGGGGTCGGAGAAGCAAAATAAAACAAAAGGACACAAGTGAAGACATTACCTTTAAATCGGGTAACTTCCTTTGATTTGAGATCAAAGGCTTCCTTGAAAAGGATTCTTCCCAAAGGGAGGCTTCAAGGAGTTATATAGGGATGTGGAGAGATTAAATGGTCAGGGTTTGGCCGAGACAAAGGCTTGAGAGGTGTGGGTAAGGAGGTAGAGGTGGGGGCCTTTTATAAGAGGAGAGGAGGGGAACTCTTGGAATGTAAAGCAATGTTAATTTATTTTAGAATGTGTTTCGGATTTTAATGGTCCCACATTGATGTTTTTCGAGGGTAAGAAGATAAGGGTTCTAAATCCACCCATCCAATAGGTTTTGGATAGGTTTAGTTCTTATATATTACATTATCTTTCCATTTTATTTAAATCGTTAAATAATGAGGTCATCGCGGCATCATCATGATGTCATAAATAATTTAATTTATATATTGTCTAAAAATTATAAAAAAATACTATAATGTAGGAAATCTTTTTAACTTTCCAATGATTATTTATAGTCAAAAATATGACTTGTATAACCCCATGTAAAAAAATTTTCAGTAAGCCATCTCATGTTTGTATCATTTTTACTTTAACATTAAATAAAAAGGTATTTATGTCATTTTCCAACCAAAGTGGCTCCATCGGGTCCCCAAGTTGACCCATGGATTTTCATGGTCGGCCATGAAACATCCATTGAGGGTTGTAAATGTGTCTAGGTCATTTCATTTTATTAAAACATTATTCTTACCTTAAACTAAACTAATTACCTCTAATCGCGATTAAAAACTTAATAAGTTACTATTCACCAAAAAATTATTTTAATCCCATTGAACCAGATTTTACTTCTTAATGACAACCATGTATGTCGGATTATTGAAATTCAAAACAAAAAGGTGGAAAAATTTCATTTAAACTGAAAATCAGTTTTTATAAGTACTACTTAGTGGTTTCACTATTCATCAAAAATTGACGTTTTTTAGAAAATTCCCAAAACTTCACGCTAAGATATATTTGATATTCCAAATTCAAAAATGATGTCTATTTTTCAAAATTCAATAAATATAAGTTCCATTAATTAATTTAATAATTAATTCCCGCTGTCAAAAGAAATAGCGTGTTTTTATGAAACAAAATGTATCAAAAGATTAGCACTAGTTTAAGTCCGATTTCAAAGTGAAATTAATTCCAACAACCACTATTGGATTAAATGGTAAAAAAATTTAATTTCACTTTAAAACCAATTCAAAAGGTAATCTAATAATACAAATAAATTACATTAAAAAGAGTTTTTGATTTAAAATAAAACATTTTTCACTATTCATTAAAAATTGAACTTTTTCGGAAAAATACCAAAAATTTACACAAAGTAAATTTTGATCTCTCGTTGCTAAAGAAGAATTTTATTTTGTCAAATATAACACATAAAATTTTCAAAAACTGAATTTAAAAGTGGTTCGCCATCAAAAGGTGGTTAATCGACCTTTTAAAGTATATTAGAATGTTTACGCTTAAAATTGTATTCATTCACATTTTTAATCCTCTATCATTTATTTTAAAAAGTAAAAATATTTGACAAACATATATAATCATTTTGTAGTTAGTTCTTTTCATTCCCTCCATTACAACGTCTAGGTGTTAACTACTATTTAAAATAATATTATTTTATTATTAGAGTGAAATGTAAGATTCCCAAGAAACTCGTTGCTGCGTGTTGGGTACGCCATCGAGCATAGCGTCCCCTTTAATGTCATATTAATATTTTATTCAAAAATATGGATAAATGTGAAAATGTTATACTCCTTATTTACCTGGAATGTTACATTAAGTAGTGAAAACATATACAAAATAACAAAGTGGATATTACCTGAAACATAATATTAATATGGAATTCATAATAAATGGGTAATATAAAGTACAAAGAAAGTAATGACTTAAGGTAAGAGTTTTATCGTCTCACTTATATTTCTGTTAGATATGTGTTATATTCACCACTTATTCATATTGTATAGTGTATATAATTTCATATGATTTGTTATATAATGAATATTATTTATTTAATGATACTAAAAGTTTCAATTGATTTTATTATTTCTTAGATCTCATGATTGAAAAGATACCTGAGTAGTAAGGGGATTTCTAGTCCCACTTTTATTTCTATTAGACTTATGCCTTAATCACCACTCATTTCATTATTTTGGTAAATATAATTTCGATGAATTCATTATATTATTATTTTACATAACATTATTGGTACTTATGTATCCATATTATGATCTATATTTGATGGAGGATTATGGTTCAAATGTTACTCTATCAGTAATGTAATTTTGTCTCAATTTTCCTTCTTTTAGACACATTTTTTGTTTTACTTCTATATTCTTTAAAAAGTGAAAATACTTCCATTTAAGATATTTTATATAATTAATATAATTATTTTAATGACATTAAATAATTCATTTAATGTTAATATTTCAAGGAAATTAGGATTCAAAGTCTCCATATTTATAAGAGTTTACTGCTACAATCTCTTCATTTATCAGGATCATTTTGGATTATGATTCTAGTAAATAAATATTATGATCTATATCATAAAAATTATCATGGATATTATTATATTAATTTTATTCATTTTCTATCCAATTCATGGTACTGTTTTTTCATTCTTTGGTTCTTAAGATAATTACGAAAATCATTATATGAAAACTCATCTTTATTTCTCTTTTCGAACGAAAATCTATTTTCTTTCAAAACAAAGTTTTCTAAAAAACATTAAATTATTTTTCATATTCACCAATGATATTTAAAAGAAATTTTTACCAAAATTTAACTTTCTAACAATTTTTTTTAAAGTATATTTTGCTAGTTTTTTGATTGAATTACTTTTCAAAACATTTTACAACAAAAAATAAATGTTCATCATGTCCTAATTTTTCCACCATTAAAACCATCATTTCATTGAATATTCCATTGAAAGTCTACTAGATTAATTTTTTTAAGAAATATTTGTTTCCTAATATTCTTTATATTCATTTTATTAAAATGGTTTTCAAATAAATTTGTCTTTTAAAATTATTTATGTTTAATAACTGTTTTAAATGATATACACAACTTCCTTTAAATATCATAAAATCTATTTTTAAATAAAAATATATTCAAAAATATTTTATGGTAAAAAGTGATTGAAATTTTTTCCAGATTTAGTTATATTATTTCATAAAAAAGGGTTTTCAAAAAAATTAACCTTCTTTTATAACATTTCAATCGAAAAGGTTTTCAGAATTTTTTTGAGTTTCTTTAATAATTTTCATGGAAAATTGTTTTCAATCTTCCCTTATAATTTTTCAAATAAAAAGGTTTTCTAATATTTTTCAATCTTCATTTATATGTTTTCAAGTAAATATGTCATTAATATTAATTCATTCTTCATTAATATTTTTCAATGAAAAATGTTTCAAAAAATTTATCATGCTTCCTTCATTAGTTTTCAGGGTTATTTTCAATGAAAATGGGTATCAAAACGTTTTATGTTTTAAAATGTATTTTTTTAAATAAGAAACGATATTTTACACAAGAAATGATTTTGAGATATTTCTAAAAAATTGTTCAATCAAAGATGAAATCTATTTCTGTTACTCATTCCTTACCGAGGATATAATCTAAGGGTTCCATTCTTATTTTTTCAATGAATGGTTTATGTTTTGAAATCATGGTATTTATAAACCCAATTTCTCTTTCACAGATTATGTGTTAATGAAACCTATTTCTCAATCCCAGGATATATTTCAAAGAAACCCATTACTCGTTCCAAGGATATATTCTTATAAAAACTACATCTTTTGATGAATTATGATTTGATGAAATAGTTATGAAACCAATATCATCTACAAAAATAATGATATGATGACATGTTTATGATATCCATATAATTTCATCAGTAACGATATGATTTTTTATGATATTATGGAAAACATCTGTATGATTTCACTATGATATGAGTGGGACCTATATCTCCCTTCAATGCTTTGGGTATGCATTTTTATCTCCAAAGATATACATGTCTCGAAAAGGGAGGGAACTTGGTTCAGTAAAGGAATTTGTCTACTAATATTGTCTTGGGTGTGTACCATGAGTAATAATATAATTATGGTAGTGAACCATGACTTCCAATATAGTCTGGGGAGTTAACCCATTCCACTATAATGGAATTTGAATTAATCTTTGAACATTATGTAAATAATTTTTGTATGCTTATTTGTCTACCAAAAATTCTATGTCATATTCCTATGTTATGATTTCATGGATTATGTTATTGATTCCATTAGGATTCTTGTCTTATGAACTGCCAATATTTATAAAATGACTCATGTATATGATGTCTGATATGTATGGTATGATCTTCAAATGTTATTCTCATGTTCTAATACACTTATTCTCATGTTATTCTTATGTATATTCTTTCATTTCCCTTAATACTCACTTGAACTCTCCCTTTCTTATATTTCCTTTCCATTCGTAATGATGAATGGTTTTATGTACAATTACTAAATGGGATGAACTTTGTGGTAAAAATTTATGAACATTCACCTATTATAATGTTTTTTTTCATGTTTCCAAATACACTATTCTATTAAGGTTTTCAGGTGTATACTTTTTTTAATGATCTAAATATTTATCTAAATTGATGTAATATCCCTGTATATTAAGATTGGGTCGCTCTTATTGGTATCAAATGAAATGATTAGTCATTCTTGGGAATGTATGATAAAAAAATTAGTGATAACCCTATGGATATTTTATAGGATATGTCTAGGGATATCTCTAAGGATAAGTTTTAGGTGTCATAGATTTAAAGGAAGGCGTCATAATTTAGACATCCTAAAAGTGATTTTTTAGGATTATGTAGTTCTCTACTATGATAAGTGTTGTTCACACTATGATTTATAGTTTACTAAATAGTTATAACCATAAAAACTAGGTTAACATTTAATTTGATAAAGAATTTGATGATGAGAATTCAAATGGGATGATCACTTGAGTGAAGGATGTTGTGATATTTCATAGTCAGTTTTTATGGAAAACTATTAACAATGTGTATCCTAACTAGCCATTAGACTTACCAAAAAGAGAGGGAAATTGTTCACTAAGAGTGAGGATAGACCATTGAAGAAAGGATATTACGTTTTCTTTATGTCGAGAATATTGAAAAAAGTACACATGTAAATGTCATTGAGGAATGGGGAGATGTTTTGACTATTGAAAATAAGTCCTCAAATCAACTAACTACAAAGGAAAAAAAATCAAAATTTACATCAGGGAAATGTATGGAAATTTTTGAATTTGTGATTTATGATCAATGGTTGAATGTTTTATGTGTTGAATAAATTGGAATCATGAAAATAGATATCCTAAGAAGAAAATCCCAAATCAAATCAATAAGGTTGTATGAGTAATTGTTATGTTGATACTAATGAGGAAACTATATAAGAGTGTGAAGGGAATGAGTTATTAAATAATTTTATGAGGTATCCTAGTTAATATCTTAAGGATAAAGTGGAATAATTTAAGTGTTTATGTATTTAGATTCACGAATTATGGAATATATAAATTTGTTCTATCTATGTTTTTTTCATTAAGTATTTACAAGAATATGTTGACAGCTACCAAGAGACTAGATAAGTAATTTAAGGGAATTTTGATGTTCATTTAAAAAACATTATTTTGGGAAAGATAACCCAAAATATGTTCCTAATATTGATATAATGATGAAAGGATGATGATATGTAGGATATGAATAATTAAAATAGATGGTATAGATTACATCATAACTAATAAAGGATTTGGTGAAACGTTATTTTATGATATCCGGGATGGAGTTTAAAAACTTTTTGTATTTATGTAATATATCTAGTAAACATTAGAATAAGGAAACATGCATATTTTAAATAAGGTTTTATGGTAATTAAATTTATTACCCGGTTTTAAGAGAATAAATATTTAGTTTATTCACATTTTTGGTACATAAATAATAATATATACTTTATGATATACATAGGATAAGTGATAAGATATTTTAGATAAATTTATTACCCTTATTTATAATTTTTTGTATTTCTAGATTTCATAATGTTTACAAGGTTAACCATTTATATAATGGTATTAGTTTAACTATGGATAATATGTCAATGATTAACATATGAATTCACCATATTAATATTTATCCATATTCGATAACCAATGGTAACTTTTATCTATATAATGAAGGATTAAAAATTATGAATCTTTAGGTCCACTAGTTTCTCAAAAATAAAAAATTAACCATTATTTCCTAGAATAAGAGATGAAGTAAAAAATTTATCAAGCAAAAACAAAAGGATGATATTATTCTTATGTAATGTAATTAATTCAAGTAATTATTTCTTCTCATTAAAATTCGTCAACTCTAGTGAAAGGATCTTGAAACACAAAATGTTATTTCATTATCTTATTTTCTAATGAATCAAATAATCCCTCAGATCAATTCTTGTTTATAGATTTTAGATTTTTACTTTTATCTTGATCATGTAATTTATCACTCTCCATCAAAACATGATTTTTAGATTTCTCTTCCATGACTATATTTTTACTTTCCACCTATGTTCTCCAACATGGAATCCTAGTTATGAGTTACTTTTGAAACCATTACAGTTCCAACTCTCCTTTTTAAAGGTAGTTTTAGTATTCATTTTTATGATGTTGGTTTCTATGAAAGAAATATTCAAGTATTAATCCTTTGATATCCTATAAAAATATTGGGTGAAATTCATTTTATGGGGGGTAGAATGTAACACCTATAGATTTTGTGAAATATTTTTTTAAAGTTAATTTAATATTTTGATACTTTTCATGTCATGGAACACTGAATATAGGTTTTTTCATATGAAAGAAAAATGTTTGGATTGACTTTCACACAACAGCAAGTTAATATTGCAATACAAAAAACTATTAGATTAGCTTGTGGTGCATAGAAAACTATATTTTTTTCTATTAAGCATAATTTTGAGTTCCCTCGATTGATTGTGTCACATGTAACATTATGTTTTACTAAATTAAAATATTAGATTAATATTTTTATTAAAACATTGTTATTGTTAACAACAATTCATGTAATTGAAATAAGAAATAAGATTAGAAAAATTTTAAAAATATTATTTTAAAAAATATATATGATTAATCCTTTGGTTATCAATTAGCTAGAGACGAATGTAAGAACAATTTGAAAATATATAACATCATTTTCATAGAAAACTATTTTATATATAAAACCCCAATATTATATCAATAAATTAAACAAACCACTATTCAAGAATATTTTTAATAATATTTATATATTATATATTCAATTTAAAAAAATTTACACTCAAATAATATTTCTGATATGATTAATATATAAATTAATCCATTGTTTTGAATAAAATTAATTATTTTTCTAAATGGTAATGTTACCACCTTTTTATGGTTAACCCATTTCAAATATAAATTTTGAAACTTTTTTAAATTTTATTCAAAACAATGAACTGAATTTTTTAATTGATAATAACAAAATTTAAAATGGGTGAATATTTTTATTCTTCTGGGATGTTTAATTTTTTGATGAATAGCGAAAAACACTGAATTTTGTTTGAAAACTGATTTGTCATCTAATATATTTATATTGTTAGATTATACAATAAATTGGATTAAATTTATAATTAGTTCAATTTTACATCCATTAATACAATTTAGTTAATTAGAAAAAATTTCATATTGAAATTGAATATTATAACTGTTCAAACATCTGAACATTTTCACATTAAAAAAATCGTTGTCTCATCCCGTTTGTGGGAATAATTTTAAATAAATTTATACCAATTTTTTCATTATAATTTGGAAAAATTTATTCATTATTTATAATATTATTATTTTATATTATATAATAAGTTAAATTTAGTTTTTAATAGAAACATTAGTGAAAGTAATTAAAATTAATTACAATAATTAAGGTAAAAACAAACTTACATAGTGGTTAAACATTAATTTATTGGGCCAAATAACATATAATCACGTGATAAATCCATTTAATGGACATATATAGAAAAAATACTGTATTGGGTATAATATTAACAATTATTGGAGTCACTCATGTATTGGAGAGCTCCCAATAATGTTTATATTTTTATATTTACAAGAATAACAATCCTCCACTATAAAAGGGAACACATCCCCCCCCTCTCTTATTCAAATATATTAATCCATTTTGATCTAAAAACCCTCCCCAAATATCCTTTAAAATTTCATACCTTCATCCTATAATCCTTTCATTGTTCATAAATCCAACCAAGGATTCCATTTTTTTCAACCTAATAAGAGTTACTCAATGAATAGGTAACATCATTCAACAAATAATTTCATTTTATTTCTTTCTCCACCCCCGGAATTATTCATATTCCATACATATATAATAAACTAATTAACCGAAATATAATTAGATTATTTTAATTCTAAGGTTTTTAAATACACTCACATGACCTTCCATCAAATGGGATACACAGTCATAATTCTTGTGTATGGCAGACTACCACTTCTATTATTGATGTTGTTATTTCTTCCATTACCACATCTCAAGGTTGGAAATAATTATGAAATTACATTTTCATATATTTTATATATTATATTTATGATTATTTAATTATTATATAATCATACCTTCATGATTTACATTTTTTGAAAATATGATAACTTTATTTGTGGGCAAGTTGACCACCACCTCCTTAAAGCAATGTGATTCATTAATAAATTCCATGGAATGTATTAAGGAAGAGTAATGTAAATTTATATGCTATTTATGACATAATATTTCAACTATTATTATAATATTAACACACATTTCATTTTCTTTCTTTCTTTCAATAGGATATGAAAATTGAAACAACTTTTAGGTGTATACACGATCTACCATCTCCATGGACGGTGTATTCTATTTCATGTTTTTATCATTTATAAGATTATTTTAAATATTTATATACATAATTTATATAAAATTTATATAATTTTTTACATTATATAAATAAGTAAATAATTTCCTATGTAAGAATATTAAGAATAAGAAGTAAATATATATACAAACAACAAACTGGTTATTACATTAAATGTAACATTAACATGGAATTGTAAATAAAAAGATAATATACAGTCATAATAAAATAATATATGGTATTATATATAAAAATGTTTCTCTATTTTGTATGTATAATAAAATTATAATTATTATGAAGATGTTTTGAATGTGTAAAATGAAAGATAAGACTTAAGGTATGTGAGTTCTCATTTCACTGTTATTTTTATGCGATATATTTTATATTCACCCCTTATTCTTGTTTTGTGGTTTATATACATCAATATAGAATTTTATAAAAATTATATAATTTATTTCAAGATATTAAATTTTTTATTTATGTTATTCTTTCCTGTATCTGACTATTTATAAGATACTCCCGTAGTAAGCGGATTTCTAGTCTCGCTTTTAGTTCTACACGAGTTATGCCTTATTCACCACTTATTTATTTTATTTGAGGTATATATTACCCAGAAATTTATTATATGATTTATATAATAAAATTTATGTTTATTTATTTATCCATTTTATCATCTCAATTTCGTGGGGTTTATAATTCAAAATTTACCAAATTAGTAAGGTAATTTTGTCTCAATTTTCCTTCTTTGAGATACATGTATTTTTAGGCATATATATTCTTTAACATGGTGTATATTAAAAAATTAGATGTTATATTAGTAATATACTTATTTTATGATATTATTTACTTCGAGTAGTTTTATTATTTCCTTGGAATTAGAATTCAATATTACCATATTGGTACGAGTTTATTTCTACAATATCATCATTTATTGGCATCGTTCAGGATTATGATTCCATTTAGGAAACAATATGATAAATATCACAAGAATTCTCATGAATTTTATAATACTATAGTTATTCATATTATATAAGTGATCATTCCATTTTTTTCACTCTTTATAACTTAATATATTAATGATAATGGTTTTAGGAAAATGTGAAATTATATCTATTTTCGATAGGAAATATGTATTATTTAAAAATAATGTTGTATAAAAATTATTTCAAACATTTTATAATATTAACCTATGATATTTAAAATACATTTTTACGAAATTTTTACCTTTTATTAGAATATTTTTTAAAAAATAAATCTTCTTTTCATTTTCCGATTGAGTAAATTTTATAAACATTTTACAACACAAATGTAATGTTTTTCATGTATGGATTTCTTTGCTATAATGACTATAATTTCATTAAAGAATTATTTTCAAATTTAAATGATTAATTTTTTGAAAAAATATTTTTCTAATATTTTGGACATCATTTTTAAATTGGAGTTCAAATATAAAATGTTTTCAAAAACATTTCATGTTCAAAAAGTGTTTTAACTAATTTTCAAAGTTTCCATTAAATGTTTTAAAATATATTTTCAAATCAAAATGTTTTAAAAAAAATTTTATTCTTAATAACTGTTTGAAATGGTTTCAATCATCCATTTAATGTTTTCATGGAAATTGGTTTTCAAAAAAAAATCAATCTTTCTTTTAATGTTTTCAAGGAATTATGTTTTCAAATGTTTTTCCAGGTTTTTTTATAATATGTCAGGGAAAATGTATCTCAAAATTTTTTCAACCTTACCTGATGTGTTTTCAAAGAAAAAGGTTTTAAAATATTTTTCAAAAATATTTTATAAGCTTTGTTGTAAAATATTTTTCAAAATGTTTTCATGATTTATTTATATGTATTTTGAGAAAAAAATTTCAAAAAACATTCAAGATTATTTTATAACTTTTAAAGAATATTTCTAATGAAAATGTTTTTCACAATGTATTATGTTTTAAAAATTTGTTTTTTCAAAGGGGATTGGATATTTACCTCAAGAAGTTATTTTAAAATTTTTCTCAAAAAAATATGTTCCATTGAAGATGACGTCCATTGATATTACTCATGCCTTACTAGGGATACGATCCAAGAGTTCTATTCATATTAATTCTCCAAATGGGGTATGTTTTGATGGAATGATGTTTATGAATGAAAATCATTTAACATTTATTGCGAATATGTTTATGAAACATGTTTCTATTTCATGGGTTCTTTTCTTATGAAATCTACTTATTTCCATGGTTTATGATTTGATGAAATGATTATGAAACCAACCTATTATCTACTTGTTATAATATTATGAAATATTTATTATACCCATTGGATTTCAGAGGTTATGATATGAATTTTTATGATCTTATGAAATATTTATGTATGATTTCATTATTATATGGGTGGAACCTATATCCCCATCTAATGAATTGAGTATATATTAAAATCTCATGAGATGGACATTGTTAGAACAGAAAGTGAGATCAATTTAGTAAAAGACATAGTCGGTTAAGATGGTTTTGGGAGTGAACCTTGACTATTAATATGGTCATTGGAGTGAACCATAACTACCAAGATAGATTAGAGAGTGAACCCATTTCACTAAGATATCCTAAAAATTAATCTTTAACTACTATGGAAATAATTTTTATACAACTATAAGTCTACAAAAAAGTCTATGTATTATTCTTATGATTTCATTTATGGATTATTCTCTTGAGTATCTTATGGTTCATGTAATATGAACTTGTAATAATATTTCATGACTCAATTATATGTTTCTTGATATGGAGGGTGTGATATTTAAATTTTCTTATCATGTTCTCATACCCTTATGCTCATGTTATGATTACATGTCTCCTTTATTTTCCCATACTGAGCATCTAAGATCACTCATTCATATGATTCATTTCCCTTATTTATTTATAGTAGTTATAATTATATGTACTAATGGGGAAGATCCTTTTTGAATCATTTATGATCTTTTACTATGATTGAATATTTTTAACATGTTTACAAATACACAAAACTATTAAGGTCCTCGGCATGTAATTTTTTAATGTGATGGACATTTATTTAAATTAATGTAATATCCATGTATGTGAAGACTAGGTCACTATATGTAATCCAAATTATTTAACAATAGAAGAAAAAAATTGTGTGATGCGCCAGTATCAATGAAGATATGCATAAGATTCATGTTTAGAAATTTGGTACCTCGCACCATGGATGGATTTGGGTTCTCACCGATAATGGCCTTTCCTACTCTATATAACTACCTATAAGCTATCTCATAATATATCTTTCTCCCCTTATTATGTTTTCATAAAACAAACTATGTTCTCCTTTAAACATAATAGTTAACCTGTCTCTATTAACATGAACTAGTCTGATGGGACTATTCCATAAAAGAATAAGATACTTGAGGCTAAATCTAGAATGTACCATTTTTTCCAAATAAATTTCTGTAAATTGCTCTTTATATTACCTTTAATTCCAAAATCATGACAATTTATAAGTGGTGGCATGCATTCCTTCTTCTAGTGTAAAATAAAAACATTCAAAAAATATCCTAATTCATTGTTGTGACATGGTGGATAAGAGACTGGTCTCATGGATTGATTTTATACTCCCTTTCAACCTTGGGAGTAACTTTAATTCCTATGTTTATTCCTCATGATAAATTTCCCACCAACACATGGATGGAAAAACGTGTTCTGACCATTGGGATTACCTTCATGATCACATTATCCCAGTAGTTCCTTATTTACTATTTCTGTAAATTCATTAATGAAGAACATTACTATATCTAAGATAACGTTGGGTCTGAGACAAACCACAATGATCTAAGTGTTTAGTCTGTTATTATTTGAAACCTCCAAGGAAAATTGAACATGGTGATAATATTTTTTGGCATATTTAGTCACTGACATAATTCCGTGTTCCAATCGAAATATGTCAACAATTTTCACTACCTAGAAGGTTTCATAAAATAAAATCTTCTTAAATATGTCCATAAATCCTTTCAATGTGATGTATTGATTCAACATAGACTGAAAGATAATCCCTCTATACTCTAATTTATTTTTCAAGAATATATGTTTCTATATTCTCCATCATCTTATTGGGATTACTTATTAATTCAAAAATATTAGTCAACCTACTCAGTGATACATATGCTTGGTCAGGTCTAAAATAACCCTAAAATGTTTGTGGAATATACATTAGAAGTCCTATAGACTAATTTACCTAATGAGGTACTTTGGTTCTAGGTCCCTTCTCAACAGCCTAAAACTATTTCACTATACATTGAATTAAATCTTATTTTACCTTTTGTTCTAATGAAACAACATTCTCAGAAACTCCCTATCATTGATTTATTTGTCTCCTTACTTGTGGAATTTTTTTCTATAAATATTTTTAGATATAAACAATTTATCATATCATCATATTCATCATTCCATGTTTATATTTTATATATTAAAATAATATTCTAAATTCCATAAAACAAAATCCAATAATAACTTGAAAATTATGTTCTAGTGGTATTTTGAGATGATAGTTTATGACATGATGCACTCATTGACTCAACCCATGATGGTGGGTTGATAAAATTCATAAAAGTATCTTATAACACTTCTATACCCAAAATTTCAAGGTAAAAGGAATTGAAGCATAAAAAGGATACATACATCAATTTAAGATATACATTCCAGGTTCCAAAATTCATATCTCCATGATACAATCCAATTTCACGACCAATAAAAATGACACCATTATTAACATCCCACCCCATACCCATTAGATTTGGATGTTGGAGAGGTGATACTGACCGTATATAAATTCAACATTTCACTAATTGATAGAAATAAATTATAAGGTCTTAGTAATATTAGGGTGGATTATTTTAACTAAAGAACCCACCACATTATATGAAAAATGAATTATAAAAAAATAAAACTATATAACATACCAATTGTTAGAAATAAATTCCAATGTCTTAGTAATATTAATTGGGATTATTTTAACTAAATAACACACCACATTCTTTGAAAAATGAATTACAAAAAAACTAAACTATATGATACTTTTTAGGTAATTTCATATCCAAGTATAACCTTAATACAATAACAATATCATACTTACAAGGAAAAAATAATAAATGTCGAAGTCTAAGAATCAATGAAAAAATATTCTAGAAAAAAAATTTACCACTCAGAACAATACAATATGAAAACATGCCATAGTATATGATAAGTCCATCATAAATTTCAAATTATCTTCCACAAAAAAGTTATTTCATTTTAAAAAAATAATACATTTTGTTTGTATAAAAACAATATCGTAATTTTAAAGTAATCATTATTAAATTATTTAAAAAGTTGATTTCCAAAATCGAACCAAAATAGAAGCTTCATAATCCAATTATAAAATAATTTTCCATCAAGAAACAGGAAATGTTTTCATAATAAAATAAGATAAATATTTAAAAAAAATATATCATACTAATTCTAGAATATGTATTTTGAGGTACAATCCACCTACCTTGAGATAACTTGGAATAATTAATTTAAGATGAATCTAAGGATCATGTCTCTTCTTTTAGTTCCAATAATAAATAAAAATAGATCTCATCAACAAAAATATAAACCCATTGATTTGGGAGTTATAATATTAACCTATGGATTCATATAAAACAAAAAAAAATAGATCTGATAAAGGAAGAAAGAAATAGATCATTACCATTTAATTGTACAATCAAACACTCAACGATCAGTTAGAATCAGAGTTCACACATCATATATTTCCAGAAATCACATTCTCGAGCCCTAGAAAAAGAGAGGTAATTCAATAGTATCATGATAATGACTAAAAATGGTTTCCATGTAAAACGTTACTGGACCTGGACAATTCATAGTATGAATTTAGAATTCACATAGTGAGTTCATCATCGAGTCACTTATGTTGAAATTCTAATCGCATTTATTTATTTTTCTAGAAAAAAAATTTATCTAATGAATTGATTTCACATCTTGAAATGACTTAGCCTTAGACCCGTTGATCCAATTCTTGATTTCTCTTGTACTTATCAAATATTCCCAGTCTAATTCACATCATGAAACCACCATTCACATCAATAATAATTTCTATAACATTTCATTTTGTTATTTTCTATATAACGCCATCAAAGTCTTCTATATAACTTTCCCACCAACATCAACATAAAATAAAAATCATAAAATGATGAAATACCTCAATTTGTGGGGAGACTACAACTGTTTATTCAAATAATATTTAATATATTTTTTCACCAGGCCAATAACATAATAGGTCTTTCCACCTCTATATTTATAGAAATTTTAATAGTGACTATTTATTTATGTAAATAAATATTACCTTATAATTACATGAAAAATTATGAAATATTATATTCACTAAAATAGAGAATAAATATTTATTAAACATTCAATTCACATATATTCTCTTTAAGAATTGGTGGTTGAATATTTATGATCAAAAAACATAAATAAATATTAAACTATGTACATTAATTAAATTTATTCAACTTGTTATGTTCATATAGAATATAGTTTGGGTTCTATATATTCTTTGTAGGTGACACTCTCTACCATTTTATTAGTGGAATTAGGTGGATTGTTCTAATGTCTAATGTTACCATTTAGAAACACAGATGGAAACCCATAGAGAATGTAGTTAATGTCTCTATGGAATAAAAACTCAAACGAACATGCACTATGTAATGAAATAAATTTATCATAATATGACAAATAAAGAAGTTATCATACTATTTTTATCAACCTACATGTTGGATGTTTGAATAACTAGAATTGTAGTCTCTCTATTCTTCTTCAATAAAATAAAACAATTACTTAAAATTGAAGATCATATCAGAAACAACATCTCACTACATACATTCCACAACAAGATATAATATATAAAAATAATAATAATAATAATAATAACAATTGTAGCTTCATTTTTTCCTTCAAATGATATTATTTCCCCAATTTTACACTATGATTTCTTCTTCATAATTCCATGTAATCATAAAGAATTTATTATTTCTTTTAATTCATTTGGAATGAAACCCAAATTAAGTTATCATTATACCCATATATTATTTACTATATACTCTATACTATACTATAATTAATCTTCATTAATGTTGAATGAATAAAAATCCAGTTATCAAGATATGTTTCATCAAATAGTTCCTTAAATTTATCATCAAAAATAATTCTTCCATGAATCCTCATTTCAATACCCTAATGAATCAAGTATTTTTCTTCTTTTTCCTGAAAACCTTTTCCCTTAGCCGAGCTATGGAATCATGGTTATACCGTGATGCAAGTGATAGTTTACCCTTCTACAAACTGAGATTGACCATTATGAGAGATTTAGAACACACTAGTTACCCTTACACGGGTATTAGAAACTCAATGGTAACCATACACAATAGTGACGATACCCTTATGAACCTGTAGAATAGGTGGGCATGGAACCATGAGATCTTGAAAATTCACATATCTAGTTTACACATTAAATGATTCCATTGGATGACACAATAATAATTGGGGGATGAAAACATACCTTGTGCTTGTCTCATATGTATGGAATCTTTCCCAATTATGAAAATCCTACTGAAGATCCTTTTACTGTGAAAAGGTCAAGATATCCATATCTTCCATCATAACTCATGGTACCACATTCTACTACTATAATTCATCATAATAACCTCTAACGGTATCACCTCTTACCATTGAACGATAAAAATAATAACACCTTATAATATATCTCTCAAGTGATATATACCCTAATCCTCACATAGATAATATCGTATTTATTCTCATAGTCACACTTATTCGAATGCATATTTCACCTACTCATAGTTGGAAATTTTTCCATGATTTCAAAAAACTAAGGTAGTCCACTCATAGTTAACTTATGATGTGCATCACATCCTTGAAGGGATTAAGGTAAAACGTAACAATGTATCCTGGTCAGATGACACATATTCATTAAATTGGTAAGTTTTTCTTATATGTGTATCATTTAGTAGAGTAACAGTGTCCACTAATAATGGTTGTACAACATCTATTTTCTCATGAAAATTTACAATTCATAATATTTTTTTCATTCTTATAGCTTCTAAACATGTTTAAGAGTTTCATCTATAAGATTCCTCTACCACAATAATCATATAAAACCAAATAATTCTTCTACGCTCTCGCATGTCATTTTCTGCATGATATAGCCTTCTTATGTAGGTTCTCTTCTTCCCTGCCTACTAGGGATGACCATGCGTACTGGATCCCATATAGTGATTTATCCTCCCATATGTGTGGTTGAGTTGTCCCCTTGTATGGTTTGGGGGTAGAACGTCTTTATCAAAGGCATAAAATATTTTTTTCAAAATTTATAATCTTAATTCATGGCCCCATTGAACATCTTCAAGAATAAATATATATATATATATATATATATATCTTTTGGTATGATATTATATTCCAAAATTCATTATAATATTTTTTTATATGAATGTAACAACTACTATGGATCCCATATTCATTAAAAATATTCATCTAAGATACATAATTTCATATTAATCATATTTACATCCCTTTGAAATTCATTCTTTTAAAGTAAATATGCATCAACAATAGTGTACTCAAAATTATACCCCTTTTAAAATAAAAACTTTTTTTTGGAAAAGTGTTATTAATTAAAAAGGAGAAAATTCCTATCATCCATTCCAATTGAATCCTAATTTAGTAATTCTTAGAATAGAAAACAATAGGGTTCGATCAATACAAAAAATATATCACTTAAAATTGATAGCGAATTAAATGAGATTTCAATAACATCTTAAATAAATCCCAAATATATTCCATTATAAAATAAATGATATATACTAATTGAAATATTATTTTACCATAAATATCATCCCAAAAATCCAACACACACTTTCAAAAAATATGTTAATAGATTTCAAGTATAAATAATAGGTTTTGAAAATAGCCTTAGCACATTCTTAAACCACTCACTCTTTTGTCAACAATTGAAATAATTTTATCCACAATTATTTTGGAATATGAATTTTTATATAAAATATGAGAGAGTTATGAAGAAATAACCTTTTAATTAAATTCTCTTGAATAACATTTTTGAATGATCATATTTTCATGAGATTATATTTTTTTAACTTCTTTATCTTTCATCGTTTGTGTCCACCTCAAGGGAAGTACTCCTCTACATCTTCATAATGGTGAGTCACTTCTAGAATATATTTATTGATACCATGATAAGGTTAGTACAATGAAATGGATTCGTACACGAGGATGTACACATTTTGAAACATCTTTATCTTCTACAATGAAGGACCATTTGTTTAAAGGCATACTCTTGATAATAATTATATCACTCTAGGATGGAAAATTTATCTTATTATTATCCACTATGGACCACACCTACTTCAATTCTCCGGTTCAACCCATAAGACCATGCATCACATTCGATTTTCTGCATTGTATGTTCATATATAACACATAAAAGAAATTAGGGAATAATTTGAATTTCCTTACTCATTAATATAAATAGAAAGGTGGAATTTCTTTAACCAATTTTTTATATTTTCTTTGGTCCTCATGATCCCCATGTATTTTTAAAATACAATTCCACCTTTGTTACTATGTATCTCATCACACCATATATTTCTTTTTCTGATATTTTTTTCTCTCTTTTTCCATAAAATTATATGCATCTCCAAATGTATTCTTCAGTTCCCCTAAGGATTCTTCTTGTGATGGAAATGATGTTAAAATAGATATTTTAAATATGTAAAAATGTATTAAAAATCCCACACATAACTTATTATTTAATAATAATCTTGATTATTTTTTATAAGCTCTTATGAAATTATACATCTTCATTTGGATACTTACTTTTACCTATAGCAATATCTTTTTTTTCTTTTCTTCTTTTTTTTTCTTTCAATCTCCAAGTCATCTTGTCAGATTCAAATAATATAATAATGTATATTAGAAGAAAGTTTGGATTGTCCAAATGGATTCATATGAATTATTTTCTTTACTTTAGTTATTTTATATGTAGCACTCTATTTGAACGTTCTAGTTTTATTACCCAAAGATGAAAAATAATTCTTCATTGATGATTTCATGGGGGTATCAAGATTTATATATCCATTCAATTTATTTTACATGGTTGTAACATCATTCATATCTTGTGATATTCTCTATAAAGGTTGAGATAAAATTGAATAACTATTTTTACCTCCACCTCTTCTATCATCACATGAATATTTAATTGCATCAAATATGATTTATGTTGATAGATGTTTCTTAGGATCAGATTGTTGCATCTTCTTTATCATTGTACCCATTTTCATAGGATTAATTTTTGAAATAACATTTATCGAATTTTTCTAAATAACTGATGCATATTTCTTGAATCTTTTATAGTACAAACATGACCAATAAATTTTGACCTTAATTTAAATTCTTCTTATTTTCTTGTAGTTCCAGCAGAATTGGTATACAATTTTTGGATCTTCTTCACCACCAATTGGGATATTCTATGGAGGTTTTATTCCACACTTAATCTTATATCCACCGCTAACATGGTGGTTGATTTCTTGCAAATTTTATTTATCTATAATTGTGAAAATATTTATATTATCATTCACAATTTATGAAAATATATTTTGATAAATTACTATAAAAAGGTATAAACGGAACCACTTACATCATAGATGCTTGAGAGAAATATTAAGGGTATGCAATGGTCTTCTTATGGTATTATGTAGATCCTTCTTCATAAGAATACACCAAAGAACACTATTTATAATTAGCACCATACTTCTTTGATGGTGAATACTCAACAAGAGTTTTTTAATGAGTGAATAATTTTATTTCTAATACAACACATTTATACTAATGGAATTATTTTTATATTTATTAAATTTCATTCAAACATCTTTATCCTTCCCCATATTATTAATTACCACTTCCTAAAATAAAACTACTTCCTATAAAAGTGGGTTAGTCTCTTTAGTAATTTTTTATTTGATATCTAATTATTCCTTCTCAAAATCAATGTTTTTTATTTTCATATGGGGAATGGGTATTATTCACAAAATCTTTAGTCGATTCATCCTTATATTATATTATGTTGATCCTCTTTTATTTAAATATATAACATACCACCATATTCTCATCATAGAAATCTTATTTATATTAACTTAATTTTATATATTATTGAAAGTGTGACCTAATTATCTTAAATAATTATATGTGTCATATGTCTCACCATTATATTGAGTGATCTCTTCTTCTTGGATTTTAACAATACCAAAAATAAAAGAAACTAATTATTTAGTAAAATAATTTAGCATAACATTAAATGATTAAATGGATGATTCTATTAATATAAGATCACAATAAATTGATACTTCTTCTTGTAGATTGTTTAAACAAGATTTTTCACATACATTATGATTTCATTATTGTTTGTATCCCTTTTATGTGGAAATGTTTTCCAAAAATTTTATAGTACATGGAACCACAAGTTATTAAACATCCAATATGGATCTGAAATAGCTTGATAAAAATAATTAAACTTATTCCTCTTTTTATAAGAGCGAAAAAATATTCATATTTTTCATCAATTTATTTTCTATATTTATAAAATAAATGGTTGGAACACAATTCTGGTTAGGTTCAAAAATGACTTCCCAAAAACTATACTTCATTATAATTCAAAAAATAATAAAAAATATTTAAAATATAATAACACAAAATTGGGAATCCAAAATAGGTTAACCTCCCTTTGATAACAATTTTAGTATCCAATTATGTATATATTAACCACTAAAGAAGGGGTTAGAGTAGGTTCAAATTGTAATATGTTTTCATTTTAACACTTTTCTTTTACCTCCATCACTTATTAAGGTGAATTGATTATCATGTTATCTCTTTCAATATTTTTTTCATGCATGAACATCCAAACACACACACAAAAAGGGACAAGATAACTTATATGTTTCACCTCTCATGATGAGAAGTCTAACCCCTTCTGTGATCTGGTAAAACCTTGGGTCACACTACACACTAGTAAATCCCTATTGCTGTAACACAATTGTTTCCCAAAAGTGTGGAGTGTGTATCCCACACACTTTTTGGGTATATCCTAAACTCATGTACATACCATAACATTACTATTAAATTTAAGGTAAAAATAAAATTTTATATCATAAATATATAATATATCCTTGTTTTTTATATGATCCACATTATTCTTCTTTCATTTCATAATAGAAATTCTCTTTTTCTTGTTTGTAAGCATTACATAACACTGAACACAACCTATTATTCTTTTATTGATAATATAAAAATATTATTATAATAATTATTTATCCACTTCAATATTCTTATTTTTTTATTCATATTTTATGAAAATTGGACTGCAAAAATCACTTCTTTTCTCTATGAACATCCCAGCCATCTCGAGAAATTATTCTCCCACTTCATCTACATAATTTGTAAATAGATATACATAGAACACTTCGTATATTCTATATTATTTTGTATTTATTATTAAATAATTAAAATACTTCAATAAGCCTCCTTATAAATATATTAATCATTAAATATATATCAGAACAATCAGAGTCGGGGTCTCCTAATTGTATCTTTATACCAATAAAAAATTTATTTTGGATTTTGTATTAGATCAGCATAAAAAAATATCATTTCCAACATTCATAGAAAATATGAAATATAACTGTATATAATAATAATAATAATAATATATTTTTTGCTTCTCCTTCTCATGATATTATTTCCCATGTTTTCTTCTTTGTGTTCTTCCTCATAACTTCATAAATCACAAAGTAGTAATTCTTTCTTTTAATTTGGTCTGAATAAAGAATAAATTTTCTTCACATTAATCATGTACAGTATTTGTTGTATAATATTTAATAATAAATCCTCACTAGTGTTGAATTAATCATAATTCAAGTATCAAGATATTCATCATCAATCATTGTATTATATTTGTAGTGACACAAACATTTTGAATAATTTTTTTTTCTTAAAAATGTGTGTTATATTATTTTTTACTAAACATTAATATATCTCTTTAACAATGAATAGAGATTAATTTGAAATGTTTCCATAAGTTTTTGGCTGATATTTGATCATTGGTAAATTATTATCATTGTTTAAAATGACTGTTTGGAACAATACTCTTAATAATTATTTTACTGTTTAAATTATTATTTATAAGTAAAAATTACAAAGGAAATTTAATGTCGAATGATGAATTGATGGCCACATCTAGTAGAATCATTATATATGATTCCCATTTTTCAGATCTTGGTAAGGAGGTAGAATCATAGGTCTTTGTTCTTGACTAAGACGAATCTGATATTCAACACGTTAATCTTTAATGAAATTGCCTACAAGAAAATTTCAAGTTAGTGGAAATTACCACTCAGGCAATGTTATCTAAGCAACTCCAAGAGTCTATCACCATCAAATACCATACCCTTAGGCATTATGTGGGTTTCATAAGTGGTTATATTTCTAGTACCTAGTATCTTATAATCTAATCCCTTTGTATAAATAAAATTTTTATTTCATCATCTCTATTTTAATAATAGTTTTGCATAGAAATTGAGATGAAATTTGATAAATTGTTTTTTTGAGTAAAAGTTTTACATTATATATATATAAATTATTATATTAAAATAATTTTTTATTAATAATGATTATTATAATGAAATATTTTTATCAAAACACTCTTATTTAATTAAAAATGATAAAAAATTGTTTATTTTTGTGTCAAAAATTTTACTGTGCATTTTACTATGCATTTTTTATCTACTATTATTTTAAAAAATAATTATTTTAATAGTTAAAATTAAAATTTATCATATTAAGAAAATTATTATGATAAAATAATTTTCATTTTTTAAATTAGAACTTATATAATCGTTTCTGGTGAATTTATGATAATTTTATAAAATACTATCATTTTCATGAGTAGTAAAAATTCAGTTTGAGTTTTTTCGGTATGTTTAATGAAATTATAAAAATGTAATAATGATTTAATGAGTAATATAAAATGTTGTTAAACTAGTTTGGATTAAAATAATTTTATACTTTTCACAATTTTCCAATACCATGTGAAAATACATTGGGAGAAACACTTGTTTTTCAAATACCACTACCGTGGTGTCCAAGGAAATTAAAAACAAAATCCATCAATTTTGCTATAAATACCCACCCATTTAATCATATTCCATCATTACAGTTTCACTATTCCTGAATAAATAATAATAATACCTTCAATGGGGTCATCTCAAGGTTTCCTGAAGCTGCCATTTTCCTAATCATTGATTTTTAAGAGTCACTCTTCAAGGTAAGGGAAACATCAACTTCTATTTTCATTTCAAGTTCCCTTTTTTATGTGTCATGTCTTTAAAATTTCAACATCATGTTCTTATTTACATTTTATTATATACCTTTACTATGTTTATATTATTTTATTAATGGGATACCCTTGTCCCCATTTTTTTAATGTTTTTTAAAACCATATTTATTACCCATTATTGCGCAGAAATTTATTCTCAAAATTTCTTTCTTTCCCTCAAGAAATTATCATATTTTCTTTGCTAAATACCTAAGCACATTTGACACTATGGTTATTAAATTGAATTTAAAAATGGTCTATTTTATTCAACAATCAACATATATGATACCCAATTTCCCTTTTCAAGTGTTTCAAAAAGACATAATGAACATGTCTTTATGAACATCTTAAAAACATCATGATTTTGATTGAAACGCCATTTATTTTATTCTCCACATGTTATTTATGAAATTTTTTATTATTATATATGTGGATCATATTAGTTAATAAATATGAAGTTTGTTCCCTGATATTTCTCAATGCATTGGGTAATGATTTTAATCTCTAGAGATGACATGTTTTAAGATACCTTGGTGAATAACCAGGGAAATTTTTACGACACCTGATTGATAAAACATGGTAATATATTTATGAATGTTTCATTTAAATGTTTTATCCTAATATACAATTTATGATTCATTTTATTATTAATATGATTTTCCTATTTCAGATGCCTTTATGATATTCCTCATGTTCTTATTGATATTCCTCAAGATCATAATTAAACTATTTTCTTTGTTTTCTTTTACTGGGACTTATGCTCAACCTTTTCTTTGATTTATATCCCCATGATAAGAGTTATAGTATTTGAAATTAAGATAAACTTTTTATGAGCCCTTCCAAGTGTAGTAGATTAATTGGTTCTTGTATTCATGTATTATTTACTATTTTCCAAGACACTAAATTTTAAAAGATCCTCTATTAGTAAACAGTTATGTAAAGCTATGTAATAAAAATGTGGTATTCCATAAAATGCATCATCATGAAAAATTCTGCTATTACCCCTAATTTAAATACCGCAATGGATCAATTAATCATTCTTCTATTTCTCCATATAGTTGACCCTTACATGAGAAATATAAACACAGTTATACTGATATTAAATATTAAATTTTATTTTATTCTAGTAAAGAATGACCTAGTATACCCTTATGTGAGCTGGAACTACAAGGAAAATGTAAATTATTGATGTTTTAAAATGTATAAAATTTATGTATATATGTTTATCATAAACATTGTGTAACAATGTGTCCCTAATTTCCAAATATTTTAAACCACAAAAATTGGGACATTTATAAACATCAGCAATTAGTGATGTTTATAAATGTGGAAAATTAGAAACTTTTATCTAAATCATTAATTAAAAATGTTTATAAACATCATTAATTAGTGACACCTCATTTCTCGATGTTTTTTTTTTGAAATTACATAAAATGAGTAAATAAAAATACACGATTTATATAAACTTTTATTTATTTTTCTTGAAATCCATATATTTTTATAATACGTATTGTTAAAAAACCCAAACATTCCCCTCTCACCCATATTCCCCTTTGATATGGACTCCACACATGACATTATTTCCTCAGATCACTGATATGTGCGACACCTCACCCTTCCCAACCACCCCTCCCATATAGCCTCCATAGATGTCCTCCCTTCCTCAAATCCCTCACGCAAAGTAAACCTCCCCCTATGTTGCCGAATATTGTAAACCCAAGGGATTCAAACCACACACCTAGAGGATTCAGAGAGGACAACCAAACCGGATAATCTAGATAACTCTTAATTATAAAATTTCATTATGTTATTATATATATATATATCATTATAGAAAACCAATAATATATATATATATATAAAATTTTATATATTAACATTCATATGTCAATATTTTATGTATATTTTTTAAATATTATTATACATATATTAACATATATTTATTTATATGTGTGTGCTTGTGTACATAAATATATATATGTTCCTGTAACATATATATAATTATATTTTTAAAATTTTCTTTATATATATATATATTCATTAATATATTTATAATTATATATATATATATTTGTCCATGTTTTCTTTAAAACATGATAAATGTAAAAAAAATATCTTTTTTCCTATATATTAATATGCGTACATAAATATTTATTATTTATATGTGTGTGTGTGTGATTATATATATGAATATATGTGTGTGTATATATATATTTATATATATATATATGAGTTCATGTTTAAATATATATAAATATTATGATATTTAAATATTTGTTCATGTCATTGTATATAACTATAAATTTATATATATAGATATATTTAATCTTGAAATTTTATTTATATATATATATAAATTCATAGAATCATACTTATTTATGATTAGAATGGTTTTAAAATTATGGTAAAAATATTGGTAAGACGGTCAATTTTTATGAAAATTTTTCCAAATTCACCACGTTTTATGAAAACGTCACTAAATTAGCTACATTGTTTAAGAAACAGGGCTAATTTAGCCATGTTTCTAAAAAAACATCATTAATATATCTATGTATTCTAAAAACATTTCTAATTCAACTACATTTTTCAAGAACATCACTACATTTAAATTTAACCATGATTTTCGGAAAACATCGCTAAAACACTGCAAAATTAAATTTTTTTATAGTGTGCGATCAAATTTTATATAAAATATAAAAATCACTATTTAATTATAAATGGGTATTGAACACATAATGAGACCCCTATGTTATGGAGTAGAAACCATTACATAGCTATAAAATAGGTAGGCATAGAAACATTAGCTCTTGTAAATCCAAATGAAATATTTTGAACTTGGCATGACTCAGGGGATGAAAAGATCAAAAATGGTTGATAACAACACATCCTATGATTGAATCATATGAATGAAATTTTTTATAATCATATGATCCTATTAAAAGCTCCTTATACCATTAACGTTTTACATAATCTTCTTTTATCATCGAATCTCATAGTATCTCCCACTGCAAAAAAACTGATGGTTACCTATTATTTATTCACAACAGTTCTAGTAACCGCCATGAAATAAATATCGTTAAAACATATAATATAGTGGTACTTTCATAAATTTTTTGAGATATTTTTTTATGATTTAAATTTGTGTTGGTTTCTATTAAACCTCTACTAGATGTTTTTAAAAAATTCTAATCCCTCACCATTCCCCGCTCATTATATGTGACCCTTACCCCTCCACCCAACCCCCCCATCCTCCTCTTCTCCTCTCCACAGTCGGGACCCGGAGCCTAAGGACCCCTTTTTACACACCCCTCCTCCAGTCCTCTCTCTAACGGCGACCCTAAACCTATGACCCTGAGCGTGAAACCATAGTCCCCGGACCCCCTTTACCCCCACTCCTACCCTTACTCCCATGAACCTCACCCCCTCTAAACTCCTATATGGTCATCCCACTAGTTATGTGACCCCCCCCCCCTCTGAGCTCCCACTACCTTTCTCAGATCACCTCTTTAGTAAAAACGTAGACACCCCGAATGGTTGAATCATCCCCAAACTAATTTTATTATTGAGTAGCATTTGTTGGAAAATAATTGATGATACAGATAGTATAGAATTTTTTTACTTATTTAATACTAATTATATATGTAATTTTGGTTTATAATGTGTTATTTATCTTGTACAGTTATTTGTTTGGAGTTATATTAATCATTGGTTTTGGTTACATTGTGTTAAATTTAAAAAATAGATTCAATTATGATATATGACAGTTATAAAATGTATATCGTTCATAATTTCATTTTTTATATTTTATAATAATGAATTACACTTTGTTCCATATATGATAATTCCACATTTTTTTTCAAATAAATAATAGAGGATATTTTAATCTCATGGCCAATTTTTTTAGGGGTTTGGGACACACATGGTTTCATCACCGACCCTGGAAAGCTCTCTAACTACAAAGGACTTGAAAATGAGCTATTATTCACTTTTAAAATTTATCATAATGATTAAATTTGTATTCATATTAGAGGAATAATTTAGTTAAATAAAAGTTTTTGAATAATGATAGAGTAATTAGGGTTATGTTTTACTTGCATGATAATCTATTATTCATTAGGGTAACTAGGACATCCAAAATACTTTCATTGATTTTATTTTAACTAACCTTATTTTTAACAAAACTAATTATAGTGCATATTTTTTTTGAGTCAAATGACTGATTGTTTATCATTTTATTTTAAAATTAGAATATAAATTATTAAAATTTAGTTTAACATAATGTTTCTTTATATTTTTCTCAAATTTAAGGAACATCTAATTTGATGTTATGTGAACAGAGATGATTTATATAATTCATGGACCAACATGAAGTCACACTAATTGAGCTCAAAATAATATAGACATATAGAGTTGAATATTTTTGGTATGTATAACATAACGTGATATTCAAATAAATTTTACTTGGAATTCATATTTATAAATGGGTTAACTAAGTCTTAGTAAAATCATGGGAAATGGTTCAGACAATAATCAATGTATTAACTTTTTCAATGGAATGAACCCTACTTAGTTACAACACTATAGTAGAATACACTATTATATTTAATATTATTTAACCCATTAATCTATGTTGGTGATAAATAATAATTTATTTGATTCATGTTTATATTATATGAGATTAGTAAGAAAAAATTCAATGTTTGATCCATCTCATTTTCCTTTATAGATGTTATGAAAGACTCAATGGAGAAGTTGGGAGATATTTTAGTTTTATTTTACTTCTATGATTAAAAAATTATATATTTATATCTGAGAGTATATGGGGAATAAAATACAAAACCTATGGAAAAAAATTAGATTAATTTACCTTTAAACACACCTCGATATGCCAAGAGTTTAGAAGAATTTTTAGGTTTTTCAAGTTCAATATGATCAGTAGATGTTAGAATAAAATGTTTGTGTCTTGATTATATATTCATGAAATTTTTGAAAAGAAATGATATATATGTGAATTTTATATTGAAACAATATCATTCGTGATATGTATACTAGATTTGGCATGGTTAATCAAGTGCTATGGAAAGTAAAAATAATGAAAATATTTTCAATGAAATACAAATTGCCCCGGCCGTGGAGAATTTATTTCTCTATTTTATAAATTAAACATTTATTTTTTCGTAATAAAATTTCCATGACTACAATATATAAATTGGATATTCAATTGATAATGAGTTGGTTTATATTTATCAGAACATCAGTGACCAGAAAAACGATTTTTATGATTTAGTTGAAGGACACCAAGAACTGTATGAAGGGTGTGACAATTATTTGATGTTTTATTCTATTATTAAGTTGTATCATATCAATTATCTCTATTGAATAACTATGAAAATATTTTCCATTATTTTATAGTTTATTCATGATATATTTAGTGAAGCTAAGATCCATGTATCATTCTGTGAGATAAAGAAATTCATCAACAAACATGGACTTGATTATACAATGATATATATAATAAACCAGCATTTTGTTACCCATTAATACATGATTTATTACATGATATAAAACATAAAAAAAACCCAAAATATAAATAATTATAGTATCTTTGGTAATTAGTTACATTACATAACAACTTATAACATGGGATGCAACAATATTATTGAAAACATCCATAACATGATCATAATAATCCATCGAAATTAAATCTTCATGGGATATCATAGGGACATATAAAAAAGTTTCAGTTGTAAAGATTAGTACGAGATTAAAAATGGAATAACATGAATAAGAAAATAAATGTTTTAAAATATGCATGTCCACAAATAATGAAATTAATATGAATAACAATTAATTATATAGCATAATAATCCAAAATTGGAAATGTTGCAGGAGCCTAAAACCCCACATCCTAAAACAAAGTGAAGACTAAATCACCAATAATTCATTTTTTAAAATGTCTCATAATGGAATCAAGTACACCTCAGTCTCAGAATGATGTATCGTGTCACTAAATTTTACCCAATGCATTAGAGCTCTATCTGGGAACGCCCTTCATAATCATTTCAATCACAAGCTTAAGTGTGGCACATTGATCATATAATATAGATTCATTCAAAATAATAAGTTTTTACATGAACATGGAATGTATAATATGTACATTTAAGTGTCCAATAAGTATATGTGTATAAAGGAAAATAATCTTGGCAGAAAAATTTTGTGGTATTCACAAAAATCTTATTTTGTCATGGAAAATCATGGAGTAGTTTTGGCAGCATTACAATGTCATATAAAAATTTATCAAATTGTTTGATGAGAGATAAAAGGGGTATTTCATAATTTTTACATGAAATGGACAGAACTAGGGACATGAAAATACATTCCCCAAAAATTTTAATTGAAATTTAATGGTGTAACATAATATATAAACATGATGAAAGAGGAGAAAGGAAAGAACCCTTATAAAATTTTGGGATGGTAACGAGTGTACATAGGAGAGAATAATGAGAGTGAAAGGGGTATCTCATCACATATAAATTATAAGGTAATTATAGTGAAGATTCAAAAACTTACCCCATGATTAGTAATTAAAAAAATAATTGCATTACATAGAGGATATTCTTATAAAAAATTTGCAAGAAAGGGTCCCTTAATGAATTTCACCATAGTATCGGGTGAACACGATGGTTTATAAGTGGGATAAATGAGAGTGAAAAAGGTCCCCTAATTTAAAAAAAATGGAATGTAAGGGGGTATTTAATAATGTATCCCAACTTAATATAATGGAAATTAAATGGTTGATCATAAATTAAGTGCTTGATAAAAAGAAGAGAGAGATAATCCCTTACTTGAATGTGTTCCTCCAAAGGCTTGAGAGAGGATTCATGGGAGCTTGGGGTTCCTTGGGAGTAATATTGGGAGTAGATAGAAGATTTTTTACTTCAATACAATTGTTTTAGTGAAGATTAATATGATCTTAGGTTGGTTAATATAAGAAATGAGGGGATTTCTTTATTATCTATATTTGGGACTCTTCGTAATAAAATATTCAAAACTGAAAACCATACCACAATTTATGCTGAAGTTTCAACCAAAGTGGATTCATTTACATTATTTAATATTTCCAATATCCTGAAATATTAAAATAATTACCTTTCTTATGTGGAGGTGAGTTATACTTCGATGAAATGATTTTAAAATCTACAAATATATTATAAGTTTTCAGGATTCACTAAGGAATTATAGAATAAATCAAAAAACCTAAAATTACATTATTTTAAACCAAAATAATATATTTCTATAATATACCTTTTATAGTATTTATTACAACATATTTTTACAATATGATGTCATAAAACACAATGTATATTTAATAGATATTAATGTTTTACCCAAAAAAATCGACAATCTGAAAAAATTATGAAACATTAATCATGGGATAATTTTTTTGTCATTAATCCAAAAATAATATCCAATTTATCTAAATAATTTTATAAATATGTGAATTTTAATATTTAATATAATAACTGACATTTATGGAAACTATCCTGTTTTTGATAAATAATAGTTTTCCAAACCTCTATATAATTACATTGGACTTAACAAAAATTATGTAATCATTTATATTTAATAAAACTAATATAATAATAATATATTATTAAAATAATATTTATTTTAAAAATTTATTAATTCCTTAAAAAAAATTCTTAATTAAGTTTGAATTGTAACCAAAAGTGCGGGTTGTGCTTTAAAATCAATAACAATGTAAAAATAATATGATGAAAATATATTCATTATTTTACATAATATTTTATAAATATTCCAATTGGAATGTTCTTGATAGATATCCTTTTAATACACCAACATATTCTTTATGAGTAAGGTTTATGATTGTGGGGATTTCATGGGGATATTTGGTGAACATGGTTTGGGATGTGATCTTGATGAGCTTGAACTTCTCCCAAAACTGTTCTCCTAAAGATTATTTTGTTAGATCCCATCTTTGGATTTGAATAAGGAAAATTCCCAAAATGAAATATCCTTCGGAATCTCCAATAAATGGGATTAATAGGGTGTGATCCTACTGGTAGAGTACATCACTTCATTTTTCTGTGTTAAATAGATTTGTTAAAAGATTATATTTATACTATTCATGAGATCTCTATTCAATGACTATATTATCAGTGGTAATGATACATAATGTTCATTTAAATCCAATGGGATATTATAACCCAAAATAAGATCATGTTTTTCTACATCTATGAGAAATTTAATTAAATCAACAAGGGGAATATTCATAACAGTTCAGGTCTTTACAATATTCCCCCCTTTAGAATTATCACCATTTAAATTTTATTTCCCCACACTAAAATAAATGAGGGTATCTCTAATTCATCACCTCCTTCATTTCCCATGTTTCTTTTTCAAACATGTGGTTTCTCCACAATACATTATCTAAAGAAATTTTCTTTCTTTGTAGTATATTTTATCTACAATCTTAAATCTTCACTGACTGCACTTTGTAAGAATGTTCATTCTCAAATGGTAGAACCCCTAGATTGAGTACATGTTATGGGTCTCTTATGTACATTAATAAGTGGGAAACATAGAATACATCATGTAATTGAGATAGGTTTGGTGCGAGTTCTAGTCATCTACTCACTACTCTTATGCTATAAAGGATATCAAAATGGTTGATGTACCCTGGAATATGCTTTCCCTTTTCCAAATCTCATTTCACACTTTTGTGGAGATATTAAGGGGAATACCATGTCTCTAAAATCAAAATCTATGTCTCATTAATGATTATCAGCATATCTCATTTATCAACACTTATTATCTTTGATATGTGGATGAATGGTTTAACCTTCTCCACCCATTTCCACAATAATTTAAGTACATAGATGTTTACATTCAAAAACATTATTCAAACATGTTGGTGTTATACACCTCTTCCCATAAAGGTCTTTATAATGATCCATTTATATTATCGACTAGAAATTGTTGTTGTAAGAGAACTCAATCAATGGAAGATGTTGTTCCCATCCACCGTTGATGTCCATATAACATGATTTAAACATTTCTTCCAGTGTTTAAATTGTTTTCTCAAATTTTCCATCAGTTTTAGGATGATTGGACGTACAAAAATAAAACTATATGTTTAGATGATTATGTAGAATTTACCAAAACATGGATTTGAATCACGAGTCCCTATCAGATATAATATATTGTGGTAATGCATGCAGTCTTACCACTTCTCTAATGTATATCTGTTCTAGTTAATCCAGTGAAAAATCCTCTTGAATCATATTGAAGTGTATAGTCTATGTAAGATGATCCATTACAAACCAGATAACATTGTTTCCTTTGGATGATTTTAGAAGCCCAGTGAAAAAACGAATGGTTATTTTTTCCATTTACATGTTAGAAAGGGTAATGGTAAGATCATCCCCTTAGAATTATGCATTTTAGCCATCACGTTATGATATACTATGAAGTTTGATGTTTATTAAGTGATCTCCTTCACTATGTTGTCCCACCAATACTGCTATTAGAGATCTGAATACATCATTGTGTTTCATGGGTGAATAGAGAAAGACTATATTTGTACATCATCAAATAGTTCCTTCATAAACATAGGATTTGATGGAACACAATGTCATGACATAGATCTCTTAATTCCTTATTCATTAAAATTGAACTCTAGGGATTTCCATTTCCTTATTGTTTACACTCTCTTTAAAATTCCCACATAATATTTCTATGAATCCATTAAACATTCCAAAAGAGACGGTTGGAAAACATTTTTGAGAGAATTTATGATGTTCAATTCATTATGATTCCCATGTATATCCTAGTCAAATCCATGAAAATTGGAACCTTTTCAGTTATCATCAATGATATAATTATTGGTTCCTTTGTACTTAGATCATCTTCCACCTAATTTTCTTTACGAAGATGTTAGTGTATTGACCGGTCATAATCCATGATGAACACTAACCATCGTCACTTGTAAAAATTAATTGTAAAGGCCCGAGATTTGTGGGGATCCTTTACTTTGTGAAAATCTAATGTTGGGTTTTCTAGTCTGGGAATCACGGTGGTGTAGGCTTATCGGTAGACTTATCCTACCGGTAGCAGGCCTACCAGTATATCGGTCTACCGGTAACCTTAGCCTACCGTTAGCAGGCCTACCGGTAGTAGGCCTACCGGTAGCTCGGTCTTCCGGTAGCCTTGGCCTACCGGTAGCCTTGGCCTACAGGTAGCCTTAGCCTATCGGTAGTAGGACTACCGGTAGCTCGTTCTACCGGTCACCTGGGCCGACCTGTATCCATGGACTACCGGTAGCCGTCACCCACCGGTAGCCTTCAGCCATCGGTGGCTCTGGCCTACCCCTGCGGGTTCTTTCCAGTGGCGTTCCTTCTTGCGAAATTAGGGTTTTAAACCCTATTTTCACCTGTTTGTGTGTGTTTTAAATACTTGTAACGCCATAAGAGTTTTAATTAAATACTTAATGAATTAATGAGTCAGTTTAAACCACACGACCCCTTTAATGACGAGTGGGGCCGCATGTTCAACCCACGACCCATGCTTCTTACGTGGTTCCACGTTCTTATCTCAACCGATCGCGGCCCTTATAAACTAAAGGGTTAGGCATGGTTTATTCTTTCCTCGATCGTGGCTTTTCACGAACAGCTTTTGGTACATTGGGCCAGCCGCATCGTTACCCGTAAAATTCGGTGCCTGACCTAAGCGTCGATCATCTATCAACAAGTAGGGAATTTCTCCTTCATCACTTTCTCTCTTTTGTGTATCATGCGGGGTGGGCGTGCTTATATTTCTGTAGAATTGGATAAACCAGACCTTAATAAAGATAATGAACTGGGTTCCATAAAGAAAGAGGGGGGGGGGCTATTATTGTTGATGCTGTTATATTATGATCATCTTTCTGAGTTGTGCTGGCTTACACCTTCTGAAAATCATGGCTATTGTTGTTTTTCTGTGCACTAATGAACTCCTCGTGATGCGTTCAATGGATTATTTGTAATTTTAAACTCCTACTGTAAAAAGTAAATTGGTTGATCACGTATACCTGGCTGAATAAATTGAAAGCACTAGGATCAACCATTCAGTGATAACTCCCGGTTAAGGCACACAGAAATTGAAATCATGGAGTGTGTTAAATTGTTTAAGTATGAAATTATCGGTATGGCCCTGCTTTGCGTCGGTGGTAGTGGTTTGGTTATTTCCTTTTTTGGGACGATTGCTGGAGATGTGGGTGGGGATGGGATCCACTATTTTTATACTCTCAGTGGTTGTGGAATTGGGGATGGGATCCCCTGTTGTTACGGATTCAGTGGTTATGAGTTTTAAGACCGGGTGGTTACCTTGTTTATATCATGAATTTGGGTGGTATCCTCTGTTGATGAAAAACCTTTTTTGGGGAGGGGACACGGGGCAGTGTCTCGGGGTTGTCTGGTTCCAGGACTTTGAGGGTACTCACTTTTCCTTTGATGTTGTGAATTTACAATAGAACCGGGTATGTATACTTAAATTGACATTTGGCTGTTTTCTTTTCCCTGGTTATGCTTAGGGCATTAGTTTCCCAATAGTTTATAAACTTAATTCAACATTATTTATGAACATGAAAAGAAGAATGAGGAAAATGGGTTTTATTGGCGAGAGTTGTGACTCAGACATGAGCGTTGTTGTGATATGTAGGCTGTCTGAAGAAAAACCTAACTTTGGGTGATTTCTTGGTACCTATGTATATATTTTTAGTTTTATACTTCTTATTCTCACCCCACCCAAGTTGAGAACTTAGTTCTTAACACCCCCATTTCATGGGGTAGGGTATTTTTCCCAACACTATTATTAGTGGATGGTTATTATCTCCTTTTCTTCTCCCTTTCCCAGATATCCCAAGTATCTTCGGGCAGGTCGTGATGTCCTGGGTCCATTATTATCCCAAGAACCTTTGGGCGGGGTAGTGTGGTGGTTGTCCAGGTGTGTGCGGCAGGTGGTTTCCCAAGTGTCTTCAGGATGAGGCCCAGGTGTCTCCGGGCATGACAGTTGTTTTTCTAGCCAAGGTGTCTTTGGGTGTGGTGGTGGTTGTTCTAGCCTAGGTGTTTGCAGGCATGGTTACATGTGATAGTTGTGGCCCAGGTGTTTGCGGGCCGGATTCGGCAGTGGGACTGTGTGTGGTTGTGGCCCAGGTGTGTGCGGGTGGGTGTGCCAGTGGGACTGCGGTGAGAATGGAGAGATTGGTCCGATGTGTAGGATGTCTCAATAACTAGTGGGAAAGTGGCGCGGGGTACCCAAACATTGATGTGCTCTGATTATATATATTACTTGACTTCTGTTATTTGGAGAGTGTGCCATGGTGTGGCTTGGGTGGATAATTTTACCTTGATAGGTGTTTGGTTTACTCCTTTTTTTCACGGAACATTAGTACGTTCCCCCACT
The DNA here is from genome assembly GCA_963277665.1 of Viscum album. NCBI lineage: Eukaryota > Viridiplantae > Streptophyta > Magnoliopsida > Santalales > Viscaceae > Viscum > Viscum album. Next base: position 51,027,524 of record OY728140.1, on the reverse strand, counting down.
TGTGCACGAAAGTCCTTGGTTTTCCCTATTGAGTGTACTTGTATGCTCACCCTACATATATAAAACTGCTTTCAGGTTTCCAGGAGGACTTTGGGGATCGCGCAAGACCATACTAGCTCGGACCTTTGGGGCGGTTGCAGTTGCTTCTTTTCTTCTTTGGTACTTACCTTTGTATTCACCTTTAGTACTTGTGGCTTTTACTTTTGGAACATGCATGTGGGAATGGTTTACTTTTGGCATTACTCTTCTTTTACCTTGGTGTTGTTGAGTTTCATCATCTTATCTCCCGATCCAATAAAACAAAAAGGGTTAATGCCTTCCATCTGTGAGAAATTTCTATACCCTTGGTGCTAGTCGCCACTTCGGGACATATTGAAGGTGGGTCTCGGGGGGTCATTATCTCTCCTTCAACTTAAAGAAGGAAGGTCCATACAATCTGATAACCTTTCCCTCCATTTTGTGAAGTCGGGTCGTGACAGAATGGTATCAGAGGTGGTGGTTGAATGATAGGATGGAGTCTGGAGTTAGGCATAGTAAGTATTGCATGGGATGGTAGGGAAATGGTGTTGGGTGACCTTGGTGCATGAATTAGGCCAGGGAAGACTGGCTAGGACACGAGATTTTAGGGCCCCCATGATCCGATGCAAGGACTCTAGACCTACCGAACGACCAAGTGAGGCCACGCTTATTGCAGGGTAGAGACCCTAGGAAAGGTACATGCATCATAATGACTTGTGTTCTCATGCTTCTGGGATGTCCTGGGAATTAAGAATAAATGACAAGTTTATGAAATCTTAAGAACAATATTCTTCACTACATGGGCTTAGGAATTCCTTGTTTACCTTGCAGTTATGGCACCTGTGAGGTGACCGCATGTATTACAGACGATCGAAGCCCCTCTGACTACATTGGCCGATCGGCAGAGAGTTGACTGAGAAGATGAGGACGACTAGTGGCAGAGGACTCTCCGGGCCTTCCAGCGAAAGACCCTCGAGAAGTATGAGGGCAACACCTTTGACATGAAGACGGAAGGCTGGCTAAAGGATCTAGTGATAGCTTTCAGCCTGATTCGATCCCCGACCAAGTAATGGGTTCCTCTGGCAGTCAGCCAGATGCGGGGAGTGGCGCTTCAGTGGTGGACGCTTTACCTGGGGGAGAGGAGAGAGTCTGAGGTGGCGTGGGATGATTTTGAGAGGGAGTTCCGGGCGGAATTCCTCTCTTCGACGATGAATGCAGAAATAATACAGGAGCTACTCTCCATCCAATAAGGGAGTATGTCCATGAGGGATCTAGGGATCATGTTCAAGGACCTCCTACATTTTTCTCTGTACCTCTTTCCTGATGAGGAGTCTCGAGCAAGTCGTTTGGAGGAGGCACTCCGACCCTCCCTCTAGTATGCTGTTACCCCCTTTACCTTGTCGATGTACTTGGAGGTCCAAGAGAAGGCCGATGTGGTGGAGAGAATGCACGCTCTAGGTGGTGTGTCACGAGAGGGGATCTAGCTGGGACCATCGAAGGGGAAGGCCGTCAGCACCAGGCCTCCAGCGGTAGGACCCTCTCGGTTCCGACCCACAGGGAGCAGGCTGTAGGAGTTTCAGTTTCGATCCCCTGGTCCTCACCCCTTTTCATTGGGCACAGGGCCGAGGTGCATTGTCTGTGGGAGCCCTGGACATCTCTGGAGTCAGTGCCCTGACCGGGTGCAGTACGGCGGTGGCAGACATCCCCAGCACCCGCCCTAGCAGCTGCTTCCAGCTGGGCCTTTCTAGCAGCAGCAGCATGGAGAGTGAGCTCCCGCTCCACTGAGGGCAGACGTATGAGGAGGAGGCCGACCTCATGGCACTCCTCGGGGACCTCAATCAGGGTGTGGTCGGGGATCTGGACGACAGATGAGGGGTAGAGGAGTCGGGCGTGGACATCTACATGCCACAGAGGCAGCAGTTCCAGTAGGGCTGGAGGATGTTCGAGGTACGATTAGTTTGTTTAGCACTCTTTCATATGCCCTGTTCGATACTGGAGCTTCTCACTCCTTTGTTGCACCCAATCTAGCCCATGCCTTGGGTCTAGATGCCGAGTGACTTCTAGTGCCCCTGGTGTTGAGCACACCATTCGGAGGTCAGACCGACTTTTTTTTAGAGGATGTAGACTGATGATAGGGCCACATCAGTCGGTTAGGGATCTTCTTCTGCTACAGATACCTCCATACGATGTCATCCTAGGCATCGACTGGATATTCATTGTGTGCGCCATCGTCGACTATTTCTGAAGAAGGGTCGTGTTCTCAGACTTGGGCGGCCGACGTGTTATTTTCCCCGACGAGAGGAGCAGTCAGAAAGGCAATAGGCATGAGGAACCCCTCCTCTCCTTGCTAGCTGAGCTGTCAGTAGGGTCATTAGATGCTGAAATGGTGGAAGTTTCATAGATCATCTGTGGGATTATGGACGTCTTCCCTGAGGAGGTGACGACTCTACCCCGACGATGTGATATCGAGTTCGGGATATACCTGTAGCCTGATGCTCGTCAGATCTCAATGGCTCTTTACCGGATGGAACCTTTAGAGCTACGGGAGTTGCGGTTTCAGATTGATGAACTGATGAATATGGGTTATGTTTTCCCAAGTGCGTCACTGTGGGGTGCTCCAGTCTTGTTCTCAAAGAAGGCAGATGGTGGCCTTAGGTTGTGCATAGACTACAGAAGGCTGAATCAGGTGACGATCAAGAATTGATACCCTCTTCTGAGGATAGACGATCAATTCGACCAGCTGAAGGGGTCAGGATGGTTCTTGACTATCGACCTATGGTCTGGGTACCACCAGCTGAGAGTGAAGGAGAGCGACATCCCAAAGACAGCATTCAGATGCAGTTATGGAAACATCGAGTTCATGGTTATGCCCTTCAGCATTATGAACTCCCCAGCCGTGTTCATGGGGCTTATGAACTCCATCTTCTGGGAGTACCTGGATCGGTTCGTAGTTGTGTTCATCAACGACATCCTGATCTATTCAAGATCAGAGGAGGACCATACAGAGCACATCAGGACAGTTTTGTAGGTCCTCCGACAACATCATCTCTATGGGAATTTGTCAAAATGCATGTTCTGGACACAAGAAGTGCACTTCCTTAGGCATGTGGTGTCCGATTAGGGGGTAGCGGTGGACCCGTCGAAGGTTGAGGCAGATGTTTCATCGGAAGCACCCAAGAATGTGGCAGAAGTGTGAAGTTTCCTCTGGCTAGCAGGTTATTATCGGAGATTCGTACCCAACTTCTCCCGAGTAGCAGCCCCTTTGACGACTCTGACTAAGAAAGACCAGGTTTTCGTGTGAAGTGAGCAATGTGAGTCAGCCCTCAACTATCTGAAGGAGAAGTTGGTCAGTGCCCCAGTGCTGAGATTACAAGAAGTAGGGGTGGATTATGAGCTGTTCTTTGATGCTTCAGGACAGGGTCTGGGATTTTTGTTGATGTAGCGACAAGGGGTAATCTCTTATGGGTCCAGGCAGCTACGCCCCCATGAGCGTAATTACGCCACCCACGACCTAGAGCTTACAGTGGTCGTTTTTGTGCTAAAGGTATGGCGGCACTACCACATCGAAGAACGCTTTGTGGTCTTCACGGATCACAAAATATTGAGGTATATCTGCTCCCAATGTGACTTAAACTTGCGACAGCATAGATGGGTGGAGTTCCTCTAGGATTACAACTTCAAGATATCTTATACTAAGGGCAAGGGTAATGTAGTGGATGATGCCTTGAGCAGGAGGACGCAGAAGGATGTGGTCTGAGAGTCGGCGGACACTTGGGAGGCGATGGAAGAGTTAGTTGTCTTGCACCTGGATGTGAGGATGGATGCTGGTAGGGGTTACCTATATCAGATAATAGAACAGTCTTCTCTATTTCATCATGTGGAGGAGTCTCAGTGGGGATACCCAAAGTGCGAAGTGATGTGTGACCGTGTTGACTAGGACAACGCTCCAGAAGGATGGACAGAGGATGGTTAGAACCGAATGCTTTTCCAGGGAAGGTTGTTTGTTCTGGAGATGATGTGGGGCAAGGTTCTCAGTGTTTTCCAGAACTCACCCATGGCGGTACACCCGGGAGTTTCTAAGATGTACTAGGGACTGAAGAGAAAGTTTTGGTGGCCCAAAGTGAAGCGAGCAGTGGCAGTTTTTGTGGCGATGTTCTTAGTGGGTCAGCAATTGAAGGCTGAACACCGAGTTCCATGCAGCCTACTGCAGTATCTAGATGACCCCAAGTGGAAGTGGGACGACATCTCAATGGATTTTGTCACGGGACTTTCCCCGGTCCAAGGGCCATAGGACGCCATCTGGGTGGTAGTGGACCGGTTACCAAAATTGGCCCACTTTCTGGCGTTCAGAGAGTCGAGTAATATAGATGCTTTGTTATGAAAGTACGTGGATGAGGTGGTGTGGTTTCTTGGAGTTCTAAGGTCTATATTCTTAGATAGGGATGCACGGTTTACCTCACGGGTCTGGAAAGGATTGCAGCATGCTTTTGGCACACAGTTATGCCTTAGCACTGCTTTCTATCCCCAGACAGATGGACAAACAGAGCGCACCATCCAGACCTTGTAGGATATGCTGCGGGCATTGTTCTGGACTCAGGGGGATCATGGGTGAGACACTTTCCCCTGGTAGAGTTTGACTACAATAATAGCTATCACTCTACCATCGTTATGGCCCCGTTTGAAGCTTTGTATGGGAGGATATGTCGTTCTCCTTTGTGTTGGACCGAAGTAGAAGTGGCAGACATGCTTTGCTCGGAGGTGGTGCATAGCACGACTGAGAAGGTTCAGCTCATACGGGAAAGGATGAAGGTGGCCCAGGACCGACAGAAGTCGTATGCTGATATGAGTAGGAGGCCATTGGAGTTTGATGTTGGAGACCACGTGTTCTTGAAGGTATCCCCTCGGTGTGGGCAGCGGAGGTTCGGCAAGGGGAGTAAGCTTTATCCCAGGTTCATCGGACCCTTCGAAGTGTTGGGGTGGGTCGGGGAAGTGGCTTATCAGCTAGCGTTACCACCGCTTCTACTAACGATACATGATGTCTTCCATGTGTCCTAGCTCCGTAGGTACCTGCACGATGATTCACATGTCCTTGATTGGGGTGAGCTGGACATCGAGGATGACGTGAACTTTATGGAGAGACTAGTGATGATCGAATATCGCAAGGAGAAGGTGCTTAGTTTGCAAACCATATCCTTGGTTTTTGTGTTGTGGAGACATAGTGGGCTTGAGGAGATTACGTGGGAGAGGGAAGCACAGATGCATACCCAGTACCCCGAGTTGTTTTGAGTTTTTTTCCTTGTTGTACCTGATGTGGTAGAACGTTTTGTCTTTTGGCTATGAAATGTGATGGTTTTCTTCCTCTTAATGCGTGTGAAAATCCATGGCTATGTGGGAGGAGAGAACCTAACCCCTAATCAAGAGGCATTAAGGTGGATGCGATTAAACCCGTGCGGTCTAGTCAGTGCCGCCCAAAGTGGATAATATCATGACATGGGGGAGGAGACTCCCCAACCCACATACCTGGGAAGCTTGGCTTGGTATGTTGGAAGTGCGCGTGGGTTCACTCCTAAGAGATATCATTCGAGGTGGTTGTTTGGACCCTCTATTTCCTTCTGGTTTGTTTTGATTCTCGGGGTCGTGAATCGTTTAAGAGGTATTTGATGTAACGGACCAGGTTTTGTGGGGATCCTTTACTTTGTAGAAATCTCATGTTGGGTTTTCTGGTCTGGGAATCACGGTGGTGTTTTCCTAGCTGTAGCCTTAGCCTACCGTTAACAGGACTATCGATAGCTCGTTCTACCGGTAGCCTTAGCCTACCGGTAGCAGGCCTATCGGTATCCTTGGCCTACCGGTTGCCTAGCCATGGCCTACCGGTTTCCTTGACCTACCAGTAGGCTTGGCCTACCGGTACCGGTAGCCTATGCCTACCAGTAGTAGGCCTACAGGTCGCTCGGTCTACCGGTCACCTTTCCCTACCGGTGGCCTTGGTCTACCGGTAGCCGTCACACACCGGTCTCCTTCAGCCACTGGTGGCTCTGGCCTACCCCCGTGGGTTCTTTCCAGTGGCGTTCCTTCTTGCGCAATTAGGGTTTTAAACCTTATTTTGACCTGTTCGAGCGTGTTTTAAAGAACTGTAACGCCATAAGAGTTTTAATTAAATACATAAATAATTAATGAGTCAGTTTAAACCACCCGACCCGTTTAATGACGAGTGGGGCCGCATGGTCAACCCACGACCCCTGCTCTTTACACGGTTTCGCGTTCTTATCTCATCTAATCGCGGCACTTATAAACTAAAGGGTATGGAATGGTTTCTTCATTCCTCGATCATGGCTTTTCACGAATAGCTTTTGGGGCATCGGGCAGGCCGCATCGTTATCCATAAAGTTTGGTGTCCATCCTAAGCGTTGATTGTCTATCAACATGTAGGGAATTTCTCCTTCGTCTCTCTCTCTTTTGTGTATCATGCGGGGTGGGTGTGCTTCTGATTCTGTAGAATTGGATAAACCAGACCTAAATAAAGATAATGAACTAGGTTCTATAAATAAAGAAGGGGGTCTGTGATTGTTGATATTGTTATATTATTATCATCATTGTAATTTGTGTTGGCTTACGCCTTCTGAAAATCATGGTTGTTGGTGGCCTTTCTCTGTGCACTAACGAACCCCTCGTGATGTTTTAAATGGCTTTTTTGTAATTTTAAACTCATGTTGTGAAAAGTAAATTGGTTAATCACGTATACAAAGCTGAATAAATTGAAAGCACCGAGATCAACCCTTCTATGATAACTCTCGGTTAAAGAACACAGAAATTGAAATCATGGAGTGTTTTAAGTCTGAAGTTACCGGTATGGCCCTTCTTTGTGTCGGCGGTAGTGGTTTGGTTGTTTCCTTTTTCAGGCTGATTGTTGGAGATGTGGGAGGGGATGGGATCCCCTATTTTTCTACTCTCGGTGGTTGTGGAATTGGTGGTGGGATCCCTTATTTTTATGGATTCAGTGGATGTGAGTTTTATGACCGGGTGGTTACATTGTTTATATCATGAATTGGGGTGGGATCCTCTGTTGATGAAAAACCTTTTTGGGGGAGGGGACACGGGGCAATGTCTCGGGGTTGTCTGGTTCCAGGACTTCAAGGGTGCTCACTTTTCCATTATTGTTGTGAATTTACAATAAAACCGGGTATGGATACATAAAGTGACGTTTGGCTGGTTTCTTTTCCTTGGATATGCTTATGGCGTTAGATGCCCAGTAGTGCATAAACTTAATTGAACATTATTTCTGAACATGAAAACAAGAATGGGGAAAATGGGTTTTGTTGGCGAGATTTGTGACTCGTACATAAGCGCTGTTGTGATCTGTAGGCTGTCTGAAAAAAAAACCTAAGGTGAGTGCTTGTTACCTATGTATATATTCTTAGTTTTTTGTTTCTTTTTCACACCCCACACGAGTTGATCAATTAGTGCCAAACACCCCCCATTTCATGGGGGAGGGTGTTTTTTCCAACACTATTATTAGTGTCTAGTTATTAGTTCCTTTTCTTATCCCTTTCCTAGATATCCGAAGTATCTTTGGGTAGGCTGTGATGGCCTGAGGTCCATTATTATCCTAAGAGCCTTCGGGCGGGGTAGTGTAGTGGTTGGCCAGGTGTGTGCGGCAGGTGGTTTCCGAAGTGTCTTCGGGATGAGGCCCAGGTGTCTTCGGGCATGGCAGTGGTTTTTCTAGCCCATGTGTCTTCGGGTGTGGTGGTGGTTCTTTTGAACTAGGTGTTTTCAGGCGTGGTTACATGTGATAGTTGTGGCCCAGGTGTTTGCGGGCATGATTTGGCAGTGGTACTGCATATGGTTGTGGCCCAGTTGTGTGTGGGCGGGTGTGGCAGTGGGAATGCGGTGAGAATGGCAGGATTGGTCTGATGCGTAGGATGTCTCAATAACCAGTGGGAAAGTGGCGCGGGGTACCCAAACATCGATGTGCTCTGATTATATATATTACTTGACTTGCGTTATTTGGGGAGTGTGCCATGGTGTGGCTTGGGTGGATAATTTTACCTTGATAGGATTTTGGTTTACTCATTTTTTTCACGGAACTTTAGTACGTTCTCCCACTTGTGGACGAGAGTCTTTGGTTTTCCCAACTGAGTGTACTTGTACGCTCACCCTATGTATATAAATCTGCTTTTAGGTTTCCAGGAGGACTTTGGGGATTGCGCAGGACCATACTAGCTCAGAGAATTGGGGCGGTTGTAGTTTCTACTTTTGTTCATTGGTACTTACCTTTGTATTCAACTTTTGTACTTGTGGCTTTTACTTTTGGAACATGCATGTGGGAATGGTTTACTTTTGGCTTTACTCTTCTTTTACCTTGGTGTTGTTGAGTTTCATCATCTTATCTCCCGATCCAATAAAATAAAAAGGGGTAATTCCGTCTATTTGTGAGAAATTACTATACCCTTGCTGCTAGTCGCCACTCCAGGACCTATTGAAGGCGGGTCTCGGGGGTCATTATCTATCCTTCAACTTAAAGAAGGAAGGGCCTAGAAATCTACCGACCCTTCCCTCCTTTTGGTGAAGGCGGGTCGTGACATTAATCTCTTTATGTGTGAATGTGTATTAGAGTCTCCTGTGATCAGTATATATTTCACACTTCACCCCATATAGAAAATGCATCAATATTTTCAATGCAAAGATCCCAGCTGCCAACTATAGATCAGGTTTGGGATACTTTTTCTCAAGAATTTTCAACTGCGTTGACGCATAGGATATGAATTTGTCATTTTTCATCAATACGCATCTCAATACCATCTTCAAAGAATCACTAAAAATTAACAAAATTTCTCGACATGTGGGTAGTGTGAGAACATGGTTAATGATATGCCTCAATTCCATGACCTTGATGAATTATTCAAATAAATCCTTCCAGTAAAACATGATTCCCTTCTAATTTAGCTTTGTAAGAGTGTTTTACAATCATGAAAAAAGTTCTCACAAAATAGTGATAATACCCATGTTACCTAAGGAAGCTATAGATATCTGTCATGAATGTTGGCCTTGGTTGTACCACAATTTCTTTTGACCTTGCAGGATCTGTAGATATCCCATTTATTGTGATTCTATGGACTAACAATGAGACCTCCTTCGACTAAAACTCGACCTTTCTATAATTTTCATAGATCATCCCCTTTTACAATGTCTTTAGCATAGTGCTCAGATGCTCCTCATGCTCCTCATTGGTTTTGGAGTATATTATAATTTCATCTATAAACGCTACCACAAATTTTTTGAGATAATATTTAATGACTCTATTCATTATGTCCATGAAGATTTATGGAGCGTTAGTGTCACGGCCTGCCTTTTCAATTATGAGGGAAGGGAAAGTAAACTGACAGAGCCTTCCTTCATAAAGATGAGGGAGAGATAATGACCCTTGAGTCCTGCCTTTGATAGGCCCTAGAGTGGTGACTACCACCAAGGGTATAGAGTCTCACACAAATAATGGAAGTAATTACCCTTTTATAGGAAAATATCGAGGGATAAGTTGTTAAATCCGAAAAAAATCCAAATAATAAAATTAAAATTAAACTTGAAATACATCACCACATGCATTATCAAATGTAATTTTGATAAAAAGTATGATGAAACACCCATGGTAAGGTAACAAAAGAATATAACTACGTATCAACAAAAAATAATAGTGATGCCTGTGCTAGTCAAGTCTAGCACAGCCCTCAACGTCCTCTTAGAAAACTGAAAAAATATTTATATAGCTAGAGTGATCATACACGCATACTTAGTAGGGAAACTGAAGCTACCTAAGCACAAGTGGGTGACCAAACATAATCGCATATGAGAAACAATAGAACCTCAAGGCATATAATAAGGAATACTAACCAGCCCAACATTACTAAGGAACACTCACCAAATAATGCATGCCAAGTAAAGAATTAGTATAGACACATCGACATTTGGGTACCCCACACCACTTTACCATTGGTTAACTACTCTTAAATAATGGACATTTTCTTCAAGCTACAATTTTTACCCTACACAGTCCCACTTCCACAACCTACCTGCATGCACCTAGGACCCAAACCACACACTACCCCGCTTGTAGACTCCTAGGACACAATAACTACACCTCACGCCTGGAGACACCTATGCCTCATCCAAAATCCACCTGGAAAAAATATTCTGGCCTGCGGACACCTAGGAATCTCATCTACAAAAAACCATTTCATGAAGTATCTTAGACTATGGTATTCCTAAATCTATTATAACCTTCCTAGATATGCTCGAGTGGTAAGAGCTGAGAAGATAATATGATTAAGAAATTTAGAAATCATCCATCAATCCTCCGACTGGGATGTTGGGAGAGACACCCTCCACCATGAAATGGAGGTGTTCGGAACATAGTTCTCAATAAGGTTGGGGTGCGTATAGAAATCACAAGGAACTAAAAATTATGTATATATATAGGTACTCAAACACTCATCCCCAACCTAAAGATCCCAAAACTGTCCAACCAACCCATAAATTAAAATATTGTGGATGCCCCTATATGCAAAGCCACACAATAGCCACTGCCAAGGCATAACCCAATATTCCCATACATAGTCCCACCACCACAACCTGCCCGCACACACCTAGGTGCCAAACCAAACACAACTCCACCTACAGACACCTGTGCTACAATAGTCACACCTCTCTTCAGAAAACACCTATGCCTCATCCAGAATACACATGGGATAAAAATCATTTCATGTAGAAAACTAGTCCTCTCATATACGATAAAACATTTTACCAAAGAATCTTTGACTTTGTTAAGACTATGTCCATTACAGCTTTACTGCATATGCTTGAGCGGTAAGACCCCAGAAGAGGGTGTGAGGAAGAAATTCATTGACCATCCATCCATCCTCCCACTAGGATGTGGGGAAAGACACCATTCCACATGAAATGGAGGAGTTTAAAACATAGTTCTCATCAAGGGTGGGTTCATATAGAAATCACAAGGAAATAATCTTTAGATATATATATATATGTAAAAAGACACTAATCCACAACTTAAGAAACCCCAAACAATTCAACCAACCCATATAGAACTACATTACTGCTACCCCTATATGCCCAACCACACAACATCCACTACCAAGGAATAACCCAACCCCTTTTTCATTCAACCAATTTACACTTATTTATTAAGGGATTCACATTAATTATTCCAGCACTACCATGAAACTACCAACCACCACTATATCAAAACAATAATAAAACCAAGAATTTTAGTCCCACTACATGATCCCATTCAACCACTACCAACTATGATTCTACAAAACTATACCACACAGACCTTCTCTCACAACCCATCCCTTCTGCATAAAAAATTTCACAATTCAGTCCCACTATACAACATGTTTATAAAGACATAGCTGATACACTACCCAAACATCACTCCATGGCCATAAAACTAACAATGGCAGTTCAAAATCCTATAATTTCATCCATTCCATAATCAATAATTTTATCTTACTAGGATACTAACACACTAGCTATACCATCCCTACGCACAGAGCTCACAGTGACTAGCATTTTAACCACATCCCTGTTGCACACCCATAACAATCCCTTATCACCAATCCAACACCTATGTACAACCTTGTACTCACAACCATGCTCCCAATAATAGCAACACACAACTCATATAAGTTTCAAAACTCAATAGAACACATCGCACATACACAACTATCAATAGGATTTTTAGATATATATTCATATTTGGTAAACACCATTCTTTAGTCCACTTGATAAATAGGGGTGATCAGGCCAGGTTTTTCTTCTAGGGGAATTGGTTTTAATTACCAATGTGTAATTGTTTAAATAGTTTTCATGTGATGACCAAGTATCAAACATCATGAAAAAAATGGGGCACTACCATGACACAATAAAACACCACCAAAGGCCATGATTTTTAAAAAGGATTTACATCCACAAAAGTTAATAATCTAAATGTGGATAACAAAATAAAGTAGGTGATCAAACATAAATCCACTCCCATCTAGTTATTTCATTACCCTGTTACCTTTTGATAATATTTACTTCATATTTATTTTTCATTTTGATAAAATAATTCATATGTTCCTCTTACCGAATAATTAGTACACCCACCCATTATAATGCATGATTTAAGAGAGATAGAAGAAATACATACTTAATGATCAAAAGATTAATGTCCCATCGTGGGTCAAGAATAGGGGATGGATGCGCAGCAGGGAAGGAATCCAAGGAATCTGAGCTTGAGAGCTCTAGCAATGTCACACAACATGTCTATGGATGAAGTATCAAGGTCCACCAAGGGGAAATGGAAATTACACAAGGAAGGGATGATCCTGGATATGAAGACTCATTTTCAATTTTAAAGGAACAATTGTTTTAAAAGGAATTAATGTGGGATCGTGGTCAAGATCACATGATTTGGGTATCTCAAATAGCCTTGGATGTAAAAATATTGAAAGATATAATTAAAAACTTTTAAAATTCCATTAAAAAATACCAAAGAAGGATTTAAGCTTAGTTTTCATGAAATAAGATATAAGAGGGGAAAACTAGAAAATGGGAAAAATAAGGAAAAACTAGGAAAACTACTCATGACTCACTAATGGGTGAGACATCGATGGTTAATTCCCTAACACAGAGCCACCAAATGGTGAGCTACCAGAGAGACCTTATGATGATAACCTACCAATTCCGAGCCACTGACATTGAGTTACTGATACAACAACCTCCAAACACAACAAATTACTGATAACCTAACCTACCAACGCCCTGACTCACCGACACTGACACCCTCAACTCAGAATCACCGATAACCTTGACTCACCGATGCTGATTCTTTTGAATCATTGACGCATATACTTTTGATGCACAATCATGAAGACACACTGAAATTCTAATGCGCTGACATTCTTACGCACTGACATGGCAATGGAAAACTGGAAATCTGGAAACCTATGGAAATGAGCCACTATTTCCACCTAAAACAACCAAAACATTGGTTTCTCAGAAAAGAATGGTTAGGTAAAAATAATTTTCATTAAAATTATTTATTTTCAATGGAATCACTATGAACTCGTAGTGTCCATACATTATACAAAAATTTTTCATAGGGATGTCCTCTTTCTTCACCCTAACATGGTAATATCCCGACCATAGATCCAGCTTGTAGAAGTATTGTGCTATTCATTGATAATCAAAAAAATCACAAATTCATAGATATTAATAATTTTTATTTATTGTGATCTTGTTGAGATCACAATAATCAATATAAAGGTGAATTGACCAATCATTCTTCTTGATTAAGGGGACTGGTTTACCCCATGGTGATGTAATGGGCATATAAACCCTTTATCCACATTGTCCAGTAGTTGTTTCATTAACTCCTCATTTTCCACAATATACATCCTATAGGTGGACTTGGATAATGAAGACTCTCTAGGTATACGTTTGATTGAAAATTAAATCTCTCTACTAGGAGGAAGATAGGGAGATTCCTCAAGAAACACATAAAAAAGTCCCTCAAAATAGGCATGTCTTTGAGGATGATCATTTCCATAGATTCAATCATTTGAGAAATATACTATTTCTCATAGTTTTGTAATATCCATTCTTTGGATAATGATGCTGAAGAAGATTCATCCTCTCCCTTAAACTTTTATTGAATCAGAGGTGAATTTATAATACAAAGAGTGATTTCCTTCTTGTGGAAATTTATGTTAGATCTATATAAGGAAATCCAATCCATGCCTTGAATTGTATCAAATTCCATAATAGGGAGTATGATGAGATTCTTTAGGAAGTTCATCTCAAAAATTTTATAGGGGAGGAGTTATATACATGGGATACAATAATTTACCCATTTTTTTTCATCGACATCTCTATTTCCATGATTTTTTGTGGTGTTTGGATTGTTCTTCTAAAAATGTGTCATATAATGAATTCATACCAGAATCAAAAATCAAATTTTTTATTCCTGAATGAATTACTAGAATACATATCACCACTTCATTGTTGGTATTCACTTCAGTAGTAGGGATGGAAAAATCTCACCCTTACTACCATGGAGGTTGTTGGTTACCTCAAAACATTCTTGGATTAGGGAACTAATTCACAAAGTGACACGATTCTTAGAAGTTTTAGAAATTAAAAATGCATTGGTGGTTGACCAAAGAATTCCTTACCTCTATCACATTGGTGGGTTTAATCTATCAAAAATCATTGGCCATATTCCCTTCTCTTCTACACCAACATAATTTCCTTGTTCAGTTTAGGAAATTCTCAGGGTGCTTCTTTCCATACCTTTGAAACGTGTGACGCTGAAATCTATTCTCTCTATTGGATTTATGCATCAAACTGTAAGAATTAAACTCTGATTTATACTTCTTATCCCTATGATACCCCTGATATTCTCTGATAACAATTTCAACTTTCAGGGAACATCAGAAAATTTCCACATAGCTATCAAAGTCATGGATTGCCATGGATTTTTATACACTAGGCTTTATCCCACAAAAGAAGATGTCAACCATGAAGTAGTGGGTAATTAAGAAATTTAGAGGCATATCGTGGTAGTATTTTGATGTTTTCCTCATACACCCCAATAGATTCATCATCCCTTTTCTCAAGTCCAAAGAAATCTTTTTCCATTTTATGATGGAGGGTGTAGGGAAAATATTTATCAAAAAACATTTTTTGAATTCCTTCCACTCCATTACCTGATATATTCCATAGTATTCGTATTCTTACAAAATTTCCACAATTGATTAGATTCACCCTCCATATGATGAAAATCTAGATGATCCTTCTCATTTTCGAACCATTAAAAGACGGAGATAATCATTTTAATGGTATTGATCCATTAATACATGATAAGGGGGTTTGATTGTAGAGACCCGAAGCTTGACGTACATGGACATTACATTACATTTGCGGAATACTTAGTACATAACAAAAACACACACTAAAGGATCGTAATAGTTTAGTGTCTTTGGAAACTCGGAACGTAATCTTCTAATCGTGGTGAAAGTTCTTCAATATCTCCCATAAAGGTCATCCCTTTTTTTTACCTAAAACCATTCTTTATATCCTGGGGAAAAGAAAACATAAAAGGGTGAGCTCAAATGCTCAGTAAGGGTAAACAAAAGAAATATCAATCACATCATATATATAAGAACATAGCTTTTGGAAATCTTAACCTGCAAAAAAGCTCATAATATCATAACATGGAATAAATCATAGAAGTGAAATGTAATCCCAATAATCATAACATAAAACATGAAACTTTGTGTCATACACACATAATCATAGAGAATCATTTCTTGTTAGTCAAGACTCATTTCCAAGACTATCTTAGTGGACAAAGTCCCTTTCTGAATCGAGTAACCCTCGTTTCAGTCCTGTTTCACTGAACCGGTATAACCTACCATTTCAGCCATGTCTATCTCATGAGATATAAAATCTTTACCCAATGCATTGGAGGGAGATATAGGTCCCACCAATCTCATAATGATACCATTCTTATGTGTGCCACAAAATCATAAATCATACATCATTACATAACCCATGTAATAAAAATGGGATTCTTAAACAACATGACAGCATAAAACAATTCATATAAGATAAAGGAATTCGTAAAAATAATTCCATCACAAAATAATCAAATCAATGTAATAATAGGGATAAAAACAGAACCCTTTATTATCTTAGATGGAAAATAATTTTGATGAAACACTTGAAATCCATTCTTGAGGAAAATAACCTTTCTATTTCAAAAACACTTTTCCTTTCTTAATATGTCATACAATTATAAACTAAAAAAAGTTGTTTAAAAATAAACTTGAATACTTGTAAAGGAAGCTTCTTGGAAATAATTTTTTAAAAATCCATTCATTCCGTATAAGTTAACAAAACATTCTTCGTACTTTTGTCGTAAAAGTCAAAAAGTACCTCGTACGGAAAAACGACAAAAGATTCCTTTCATATTCTTTACTAAAAACTCACCTAAGGGTAAAATTAGATTTAAAATATTGCAAGTGGATGGAAACAATATTACATATTTTGGTAACATGGATGTGGATGATAAAATACACCCCAGTAAATACTTACGAATAAACAATCTCGGATAAAAATGAGATTGTGATATTTCCCTTACCTTAGGTCCGATTTGCTTTGTTCGTGTCCGAAGCTCCTGTATAATGGTTTAAATAATGTTATTGACTTATTCCAGAATTATACATATTGATATGATATCATATATGGTCATATTATTAGCTTCTTGTTAGTAATATTTCATTGTTACTTGTTACTCGGGTCTTTATAACTTTTTGTTCTTATGCGTGTTTTGTCGAATAAATTCTTATTCTTATCTTTAGGTTATAGATAATTCATTTCCAGAATTTTATTAGTGTAGTATATACCATATTCATTAATTCAATTCATTTATATAATCATTATGAAATGAAGATCATGTAGAACGAGTCGCATCACATCGTGGAGACGGTATTCCGTACGTACGCACGAGTGATGATATCGTTCCTATGATCGTGGAATTGTATTGGAGTATATATATATTATTTCAGTATAAATATTACTTCATAATAATCATATATAGTTACTCATTACACCATTATACCCATCCTTGTAAGGTGATGGTGTAAAATAGATTACACCACGGCGTGGAGACGGTATTCCGTACGTACGCACGCGCGGTGATTTCATTTTTCCGTAGGATGGATAGAAGGTGAATTAGGGTTGTTTCATATTTATAATAACATATCAGTATGTAAGTAATACTGATGTTATTACTTTATCATGAAACAACTAAAGAATAAGAAGTTGAAGAAAAAAGAAATTGAAAAGATCGGTAATGGATATTACCTCTTCTTTGGAACGCCTCTTTGAATCCCCCACTTAAGGAACTAAGACTGGTCTTTGGAGAAGACCAGGACCTCTAGGATTATTCTAGGGAAGTGGAGAGGTGAAAATTTCAGGGGTTGGCCGAGCTTGAGTGCTCAAATTGGTGTGAGGATGAGGGGGAGGAGGTGCCCTTTTATAAGGGAGGAGAGGGGCACCTTAGGAATATCTCAAAATATTATTTTATATTAAAGTCAAAATCGGTTTATAATGGTTCCGAAGGGTCTTATTTAGAAGATAAAGTGGGGAAGGGTCGAAATCCTATCAACCAATAGGACTTAGACAAGTTTAGGGTATTATTTTAACCTTATCAATTAGATTTAACTCTAAGTTAAATAATTTAACTTTTACCGTGTCTTTTTGTTTTCTTACATTATATAGTTAATAAACTTACTATAACATGCCAAACGAACCCCAAATTGTATATTATTAATACATATATCCTTATCTAAGTCATTTGGCCGAACCTTAGATTTATAGGAATAAAATAACAATTAATAATATAATATTTGATTTAAAAACTATTTTGTGTCAATTTTGACACTATTTGATACATGATTTTTGTGAAAGTCATAACAGAATTATATGTTCGAACCAAGTTGATTAACTCAACACTAATATATCATAGTAACCTAGAATATTAGTGTAATTCATAAAAAATCTCAAATTACATTTATTTTGGTGTTTATAACATCAATTATGTCAATATTTCATTAATAAGATAATTACTGCATCATCGTTGTGTCATAAATAAATTAAATTATTTGATGTCTAAAAATTACAAATAAAATACCATCATGTAGGAAATCTTTTTAGCTTTCTAATTAATATTTACAATCGAATTTATCTTATGTATAACCTCATATTAAAAATGATTTACTTATTAAACTTTGATTTTAACTATTTTAACCTTTCTTTAAATAAATTAATAATAAATGTCCTAATCTAATCCAAGTGGGCCTAAATGGTCATATTTTATTCCTAAGTTTGTTTTTAGTCGAATTACACTTGTCCAATATAATTAGGACATGTGTTTGGGTAATAGTAATATCATATTTACCCTTAGTTACCCTATTTACTATTAACCGCGGTAAAAAAAGTAAAAAGTTACTATTCACCAAAAAATTATTTTCATCTCATTGAACCACATTTTAGTCCTTGATATTAACCGTGTCTCTCGGATTTTCGAAATTCCATTCACAGAAGCGGTAAAATTAAGTTTTATGAAAAATTCAGTTTTTAACCTACCACTTAGTAGTTTCACTATTCATCAAAAATTGATGTTTTTCAGAACAATGCCAAAATTTCATCCTAAGCTATATTTTATATTCCGAATTCAAAAATAAAGTCTATTTTCCCAAATTCATAACATAGAAGTTGCATTAATTAATTTTATAATTAAATACAGCTGTTAAAACAAATAGCGTGTTTTTAAGAAACAATATATATCAAAAGATTGACACCTGATTATGTATGGTTTAAATGTGAAATTACATCCAATGACCAACATTGTATTAAATTGTAAAAATTTATTCTAAATATACTTTAAAACAACTCAAATTAATAATTTATCACTAT
The DNA here is from genome assembly GCA_963277665.1 of Viscum album. Lineage (NCBI taxonomy): Eukaryota > Viridiplantae > Streptophyta > Magnoliopsida > Santalales > Viscaceae > Viscum > Viscum album. Next base: position 51,008,969 of record OY728140.1, on the reverse strand, counting down.
TAATTATTTTGATTAAAAAAGTTGTTTTTTAATTATAATTTAGTAATTTTCACTATTCATCAGAATATGAAAGTTATCCGAAAAGTACCAAAATTTCACCTTAGGATAAATTCGATACTCCGAATCCAAAAATGAAGTCCATTTTGAAAAATAAAATTTATAAAATTTCAAAAAGTGGTTATTACTATTCATAACGGCTAGTTTTAATAGCATATTGTTGTTTAGTGAAACTCGGTATTGCGTACGACGCAAGCTATCGAGGAAGGTCGTGATTGCGTGTAATGGAAGGAAAGTCAAGAATGCGTGTTGTGCAAGCTCTTTTTGGTGTAGCGTACAACACAAGATATTAATAAAATTAAAAATAATAGTTTTCATAAAATCTCGGGCTGTTACATTCTACCCCCCTTAAAATGAATTTCGCCCTCGAAATTCGTCGGGGTTATAAATAGTTTACTATTCGAAAGTTTCTTTAATAGAAACCCACATCGTAAAAAGGAATACCAAAACATGGCTTTAAAAACTAAAGTATGAAATGTAACAATTACCCAAATAAACTAATCACTGGGTTTCCACATAGGTGAAAATATGGACATGGAAGAGAAATCTAACCATCATGTTCTGATGGAGAGTGGTAGAGAACATGGCTATGGAAAAGCCAGTAATCACAAATCCATAAATTTGTGACGATCTAAGGTACCATCTGATTCATCAGGTATAAGAGAACTAGGACAACATTTTTGGTTTTCAAGATCATTTCCCTAAAGTTAAAGAATTTGAATTAGAATAAATACTTACTTTATTTTGGTACAATCTCACTGTTGTTCGTGCCTTTAACAATTTCCACTTCATCTCTTAAATATATGAAGTTGAATTTGTTATTCGTGAAGTGTTAGCAGATCATGTGATAGAATGACGGGTCATTCCATCTGTCTCAAACAAAAGGTTAGCAAAAATTATATACATAAGTCGATCTATAGTGAGATTAATCACACATGGTTTCTAAAATGGACTTATACTTCATATATCATACTGCTTAATATAATAAAACTAGTTTCTACTAAACATGGACTTCTTGTAGGTCAGTGGTTGGCGATAAAGTCCAGTCACACTTCGGTTGTGGGTTCGATTCCTACAGCCTTGTCCGAAATGACGGGCTGTCGCCCGTCCTGCAGGTTGTCCTTTTTATAAAACTATATTACTATAACATCCCATCAATAATATCGAAAAAACTTCTATCGTTAAACAATACTAACTTATGTCCAACATAATCCATTCTAATCTTTAGGCTTATCCATAATACTGCAGTCCACTCTCATAACATAGTGAAAATGATTACCAGAGATTTAATACCATCGTTGATCCCCATATATCATAAGATATGTTTTGTTGGTCACATTCCAAACATTCAAAGTCCTTAATCGTGTATTCTCTTGAATACCTTAGTGAAAACAAGAGTGCAGTTAAAAGTTAACACTTTCCACATACCAAAATCCTCAAAATTCTATATACTCAAACCATGATATCACTTAGTCCTTATATCAATCATGAGCTCATGAATACTATTAAACATTTCATTTTCTTGTCTTCATTATGCGCATATCATCTTATTTCCAAAAAATATCTCAATCACTTTGAATACCACATCAATAAATATTGCAATACTCAATGATACAACATTATTTTGGAATCCCATTACATAAACACTTAATCATTCCACCACATCGTTGTCATATTCAACATTGCCAATAGTGATCGCATGTGATTTCCCTTTGTCCTTTGCCTTCAGTGGTTGCTCATGTTGATCATCACTAACCCTTGGATTAGGGCAATTGTTAGCATAATGCCCCATTTCCTTGCACTTGAAGCATTGAAGTGTTGGCGGTGCGTTCTCTGCAGTGTTTGCTTTATTCACATCATTAGAAACCCTTTTTCCATTACTTCGACACTCAGCTGCTCGATGACCTTCTTTTCCACACTTAAAACATTTTCTAGTCCCTTTAAGACAATCTCCACCATGCTTCTTTCCACACTTTGTGCATAAGGAAACATTCATCTTCTTTTCACCATTATTCTTAGATTTCTCCTTGAACTCCATCTTTCGTTTCTTGTCAAAACCATGAGATGGATATGTAACACTAACTTCCATTTCTACCTTGATAGCACAACACACAATTTCTTCATAGCTACTGAAGTCTCTTATAGCTAATGCCCTTCGAAGACTTGGTTTTAAGCCACTGAAAAATCGATCAACTTTACTTTCAGGTTGGATGATAATTCCAGAAGCATACCTTGCAAGTCTTGTAAAATTTGCTTCATAGGTACCAACAGATTCATCGTCCCTTTGCTTCAGTTCAATAAACTCTTTCTCCATCTTTGTTCGAAGAATACGAGGGATGTACTTACTGAAAAACAAGTTCTTGAACTCGTCCCATTCCATGGACTCAATTTCATCTCTTGGCCTCGTATTCTTGATAAGATTCCACCATTGATCAGCTTCACCTTCCAAACGATATACTGCTAAGATGACTTTATCATGTTCAGAACATTGAAGAACTGAAAATAACTTTTCAGTAGTACTGATCCATTGTTCAGCCACAAGTGGATCAGAAGACCCACTGAAAGAAGGTTGACGTTGCCTCATGAAGGACTCAATAGAATATTGTTCCCTTCTCTGCTCATTTGGAAGTCCAGAATGATTCATAGCCTGTGTAAGTATAGCAATAAGATTTTTCACTCCATCTCCCATAACATTTGTTTGTTCAGGAGGACAATCATTGCATTGTCCATTGCATTGATCAACACGGTTCCTTCGGGTTCCAGCCATCGTCTAAAACCCAAAAAGAATAGTGTGAGAGGCAAAAATCATGCTTGGGAAAACAACATAATAAAGGTGGAGTATCCTCAATATCTATCATCTTAGGTTAAATTCTATGATCATTACCGTAGTTCTAGGACTGTATCCTATACGTATACTTATCCATAAGGACATCCCTAGACATACCTTATAAATATATCTAGGGATCTCACTAAAGTTCTCGCATCCTAGTTTCCAAAGGTTGACTAAACCTTTCCTTTGATACCAACTGTAGAGACCCGAAGCTTGACGTACATGGACATTACATTACATTTGCGGAATACTTAGTACATAACAAAAACACACACTAAAGGATCGTAATAGTTTAGTGTCTTTGGAAACTCAGAACGTAATCTTCTAATCGTGGTGAAAGTTCTTCAATATCCCCCATAAAGGTCATCCCTTTTTTTTACCTAAAACCTTTCTTTATATCCTGGGGAAAAGAAAACATAAAAGGGTGAGCTCAAATGCTCAGTAAGGGTAAACAAAAGAAATATCAATCACATCATATATATAAGAACATAGCTTTTGGAAATATTAACCTGCAAAAAAGCTCATAATATCATAACATGGAATAAATCATAGAAGTGAAATGTAATCCCAATAATCATAACTTAAAACATGAAACTTTGTGGCATACACACCTAATCATAGAGAATCATTTCTTGTTAGTCAAGACTCATTGCCAAGACTATCTTAGTGGACAAAGTCCCTTTCTGAATCGAGTAACCCTCGTTTCAGTCCTGTTTCACTAAACCGGTATAACCTACCATTTCAGCCATGTCTATCTCATGAGATATAAAATCTTTACCCAATGCATTGGAGGGAGATATAGGTCCCACCCATCTCATAATGATACCATTCTTATGTGTGCCACAAAATCATAAATCATACATCATTACATAACCCATGTAATAAAAATGGGATTCTTAAACAACATGACATCATAAAACAATTCATATAAGATAAAGGAATTCGTAAAAATAATTCCATCAAAACATAATCAAATCAATGTAATAATAGGGATAAAACAGAACCCTTTATTATCTTAGATGGAAAATAATTTTGATGAAATACTTGAAATCCATTCTTGAGGAAAATATCCTTTCTATTTCAAAAACACTTTTCCTTTCTTAATATGTCATACAATTATAAACTAAAAAAAGTTGTTTAAAAATAAACTTGAATACTTGTAAAGGAAGCTTCTTGGAAATAATTTTTTAAAAATCCATTCATTCCGTATAAGTTAAAAAAAACATTCTTCGTACTTTTGTCGGAAAAGTCAAAAAGTACCTCGTACGGAAAAACGACAAAAGATTCCTTTCATATTCTTTACTAAAAACTAACCTAAGGGTAAAATTGGATTTAAAATATTGCAAGTGGATTGAAACAATATTACATATTGAGGGAACATGGATGTGGATGATAAAATACACCCCAGTAAATACTTATGAATAAACAATCTCGGATAAAAATGAGATTGTGATATTTCCCTTACCTTAGGTCCGATTTTCTTTGTTCGTGTCCGAAGCTCCTGTATAATGGTTTAAATAATGTTATTGACTTATTCCAGAATCATACATATTGATATGATATCATATATGGTCATATTATTAGCTTCTTGTTAGTAATATTTCATTGTTACTTGTTACTCGGGTCTTTATAACTTTTTGTTCTTATGCGTGTTTTGTCGAATAAATTCTTATTCTTATCTTTAGGTTATAGATAATTCATTTCCAGAATGGTATTAGTGTAGTATATACCATATTCATTAATTCAATTCATTTATATAATCATTATGAAATGAAGATCATGTAGAACGAGTCGCATCACATCGTGGAGACGGTATTCCGTACGTACGCACGAGTGATGATATCGTTCCTATGATCGTGGAATTGTATTGGAGTATATATATATTTTTTCAGTATCAATATTACTTCATAATAATAATATATATTTACTCATTACACCATTATACCCATCCTTGTAAGGTGATGGTGGAAAATAGATTACACCACGGCGTGGAGACGGTATTCCGTACGTACGCACGCGCGGTGATTTCATTTTTCCGTAGGATGGATAGAAGGTGAATTAGGGTTGTTTCATATTTATAATAACATATCAGTATGTAAGTAATACTGATGTTATTACTTTATCATGAAACAACTAAAGAATAAGAAGTTGAAGAAGAAAGAAATTGAAAAGATCGGTAATGGATATTACCTCTTCTTTGGAACGCCTCTTTGAATCCCCCACTTAAGGAACTAAGATTGGTCTTTGGAGAAGACCAGGACCTCTAGGATTATTCTAGGGAAGTGGAGAGGAGAAAATGGCAGGGGTTGGCCGAGCTTGAGTGCTCAAATTGGTGTGAGGAGGAGGGGGAGGAGGTGCCCTTTTATAAGGGAGGAGAGGGGCACCTTAGGAATATCTCAAAATATTATTTTATATTAAAGTCAAAATCGGTTTATAATGGTTCCAAAGGGTCTTATTTCGAAGCTAAAGTGGGGAAGGGTCGAAATCCTATCAACCAATAGGACTTAGACAAGTTTAGGGTATTATTTTAACCTTATCAATTAGATTTAACTCTAAGTTAAATAATTTAACTTTTACCGTGTCTTTTTGTTTTCTTACATTATATGGTTAATAAACTTACTATAACATGCCAAACGAACCCCAAATTGTATATTATTAATACATATATCCTTATCTAAGTCATTTGGCCGAACCTTAGATTTTTAGGAATAAAATAACAATTAATAATATAATATTTGATTTAAAAACTATTTTGTGTCAATTTTGACACTATTTGATACATGATTTTTGTGAAAGTCATAACAGATTTATATGTTCGAACCAAGTTGATTAACTCAACACTAATATATAATAGTAACCTAGAAAATTAGTGTAATTCATAAAAAATTTCAAATTACATTTATTTTGGTGTTTATAAAATCAATTATGTCAATATTTCATTAATAAGATAATTACTGCATCATCGTTGTGTCATAAATAAATTAAATTATATGATGTCGAAAAATTACAAATAAAATACCATCATGTAGGAAATCTTTTTAGCTTTCTAATTAATATTTACAATTGAATTTATCTTATGTATAACCCCATATTAAAAATGATTTACTTATTAAACTTTGATTTTAACTATTTTAACCTTTCTTTAAATAAATTAATAATAAATGTCCTAATCTAATCCAAGTGGGCCTAAATGGTCATATTTTATTCCTAAGTTTGTTTTTGGTCGAATTACACTTGTCCAATAGAATTAGGACATGTGTTTGGGTAATAGTAATATCATATTTACCCTTAGTTACCCTATTTACTATTAACCGCGGTAAAAAAAGTAAAAAGTTACTATTCACCAAAAAATTATTTTCATCTCATTGAACCACATTTTAGTCCTTGATATTAACCGTGTCTCTCGGATTTTCGAAATTCCATTCACAGAAGCGGTAAAATTAAGTTTTATGCAAAATTCAGTTTTTAACCTACCACTTAGTAGTTTCACTATTCATCAAAAATTGATGTTTTTCAGAACAATGCCAAAATTTCATCCTAAGCTATATTTTATATTCCGAATTCAAAAATAAAGTCTATTTTACCAAATTCATAACATAGAAGTTGCATTAATTAATTTTATAATTAAATCCTGTTGTTAAAACAAATAGCGTGTTTTTAAGAAACAATATATATCAAAAGATTGACACCTGATTATGTCTGGTTTAAATGTGAAATTACATCCAATGAACAACATTGTATTAAATTGTAAAAATATATTCTAAATATACTTTAAAACAACTCAAATTAATAATTTATCACTATTAATTATTTTGATTAAAAAAGTTGTTTTTTAATTATAATTTAGTAATTTTCACTATTCATCAGAATATGAAAGTTATCCGAAAAGTACCAAAATTTCACCTTAGGCTAAATTCGATACTCCGAATCCAAAAATGAAGTCCATTTTGAAAAATAAAATTTATAAAATTTCAAAAAGTGGTTATTACTATTCATAACGGCTAGTTTTAATAGCATATTGTTGTTTAGTGAAACTCGGTATTGCCTACGACGCAAGCTATCGAGGAAGGTCGTGATTGCGTGTAATGGAAGGAAAGTCAAGAATGCGTGTTGTGCAAGCTCTTTTTGGTGTAGCGTACAACACAAGACATTAATAAAATTAAAAATAATAGTTTTCATAAAATCTCGGGCTGTTACATTGATGATCCATTAATAGTAGGAGGCCTTTATCGTAGGAAGCTCTCAATCTTTGGTTATTCTCCCTTTGTGGGGGCGGGCTCTACTCTTTGTCCACGTTTCTATTTATTACTTGTGTAAGGTGAAAGAGTATTGTGACAAAGCTTGTGATTCCTACACCCATCAGGTTTTTCATATCTTTGGGGCAGTCATCACATTTCCCTACACATTTATTACTACCATGATTCCTCCCATTACTAGCCATTAGGTAGAATAAATGGAAAAGTAGGGATGATTATATTTAAAATAATAAACCCTTAAAGGGGAATCCAAATACAAAATGGGATAAAATATAAATTACATTTATTTCCTTGATTTATGAATTTCTAGGATTCAATCTATGTTATTTGTTATATGTAGAAAAACATTCATTATAATTGACATTTTTTCCCGTAATTATTTTTATTAATGATCTTGTGAATTTACCAAATCATATCCCATGGAAGTGTCAAACCAGGTGGGTATTAAGGCACATTTTCATGTGTCGGGCTACCATAATTCAGGCCCAAAACACTATATCAGAGTTGATACTTCATTGTACATATATGCCAGAACCGCATCCGCTTGTATTATCCAGATTGGGATTATTTTTTAAACCACTTAATATAATTTCATAAAAAATTTTGGATTCTTTCAGACACATAGTCTTATCACTAAGAGTTTTTACTAGGATTTCATCGTCACAATCCCAAAAATAACTGTACATGGCTCCAATTCTAAATATAACAACCATTCATATTATTACACATTAATAAATGATTTATTACATCATATTACACTTAAAATAACCCCAAAATATCTATAGGTATAGTGTATTTTGGAATTCGGTACATTACATAACAACATATAACATGGGATACAAAAACACTATTGAAAACATCATTGACATGATCATAATAATCCATCAAACTATATTCTCTTCGGATATCATGGGAACATATAAAAAGGGTGATCTATAAATCCCAATAACGATATAAAAAATTCATTAAATGATGAATAAAATACATGATATACAATGGTTATATCAATGGAGAATAAAAGGAACATGAATAATAAGGCACAATATTGCATGATAATCATAACAAGGGAAATGTGGCAACCACTTAAAACACCAAATCATAAAAATAAGTCAAGGATAAACCACCTAGACTTCATGGTATAAAATATTCTTATAAAGTAATCAGGTACACCCCTATCCCATCATGACATATCATGATACTATGCATTACCCAATTCATTAGAGCACAATCAGGGAACACCATTCATAATCATTTCAATCTTGTGTTTAAGTGTGCCACATGGATAATTTAATATCAAAAGTTATTCCATGATCAATGAATGTGGAAAATGTAAATGCTTTTCCCAAGTATGTATATGTGCATAAAGAAGAATACTCTTGATAAAAAATGGTATGGTATTCACTACACAATTATATTTGCATGAAAAATCATGGTGTATTTTTGGAAGCCTAACAAAATTATATAGAAATTCAGAAAATGAGTTGATCAGACCAAACATGTGTCTATCATATTTTATAAATGAAAAATATATAAATAGGTACTAGGAAATATATTCCCCAACAAAATTATTTGGAAATATAAGGTGTCACATAATAAATAAACATGATGAAATAATTGAAATGAATAAACCCTTAGGAAATTTCAGCATGGTAATGTGTGTACTTGGGAGGGATTAATGAGAGAGAAAGGGGTATCTAATAATTTTAACATCATATGTTTTCTGTATTGGATGTTCGGAAGCATACACCATAATTATGAATTAAAAATAAAAGTGTATAACATAGAAAATATTCTTTAATATAAGTGAGAAAGAGAGGAACCCTTACAAGCTTTTGGCATAATAACGGGTGTACATAAGGGTTCATAGGAGGGATAAATCACAGTGAGATGGGATACCATAATTTAATGATAAAGTATATAGTTAGGGGGATAGTTAATGATTTATCCTATAATAATAAAATGGAAATAAAAAAGGCATATCATAAATTAGGTGCTTGATAAAAAGTGGGAGAGAATCCCTTACTAGAATCTGTGAGTCCAATTGTTTGAGAGAGGCTTCTTGGGTGGATAGTTTTTCCTTCTAAGGACTATAGGGAGTAGAGGGAAGAATTGATACATGCTTCAAGAAGTCTAAGTGAAGATAAATGTGAGATATTTTTGTTTATAAAGGAAATGGGTGGATTTCATTATTATTTGTAGTTTGGACTCTTCATAATAAAATTTTCAATACCGCAAAACATACCATGATTTTTGTAAAGAGTTTCTACAAAATGTAATTGGTTTAAATTATTTAATTAGTTAAAGGGAAAAAATTATTAAAATAACACCCCTTCTTATGTGGACGTGAATCACACTCTCAAATAAATGATTTTAACATCATAAAATATATTATAAGTCTTGGAGGATTCACAAAAGATTTATGAAATATATAAAATAATATTAAAATCACATTATTTTAAAGATAAAACATAGAATTGGATGAAAATACCTTTTATTTTTTTTATTACATCACTATTCGTCCACTATGATGTCATAAAATATATAGTATATTTATATAGAAATAAATTTTTACCAAAAAATAGACTATCTAAGATGATTATGAAAAAATCACCATTGGATAATTTTTATGTCTGGATTCAAAAAATAATATTCAGTGTTCCTAAATAATTTTCTAAATATGTTATTTTTGTTTCTTTTAAGATAAAATATTTCACTTATTGAAAATGATGTTTTTTTATAAATAACAGTATTTCAAACCCTAATAGAATTCCATTTAACTTCATAAAAATTATTTTATCTTTTATAATTATTAAATTTAATTTAATAATAACATTTTATTGAAATATTATTTATTTCAAAAATCAATTAATTAAAAAAATATTTCCTAATTGAATTAGAATACTAACCAAAGGTACTATTTGTGCATTAAAAATCATTTAAAATGTAAAACTAAAATGAGGAAAATATAGTCATTATTTTATAAAAACTAATGTACATTTATTTATAGATAAGTTCATGATACAGATCCTTTTAATACACCAGTACATTCTCTTAGAGTAAGGTGCACAATAGTGGGGCTTTCATGGGGTTCTTCAGTGAACATGGTTTTGGTCATGATCTGGATGAGCTTGAATTTCACCTGTAAACGGTTCCAATCATTCTTATGTTGATAGATATCATCGTGGGATTGGTCTAATAAAAATCCCAGAAATTCTATCTATTTATGAAACTCAAGTGAATTGGATTTATAGGGTATAATCCTTCTGGTTAAGGTCATCACTTCATTTTTCTGTGTAAAATGGATTGGTTAAAACCATATATTTATACCATTCATTTGATCATTGTTAAATAGATTTATTATCAAGGGTAATAATACATAATAGTTATATAAATCTAATTTGATATCAAAAAACAAAATAGGTACATGTGTTTTCTATATCCCTTAGAAATTTAAATAAATAAAAAATATAATTTTACTTATAACAGATCAGGTCATTACAATATATTCATACCCTAATGATTGCATCATTTACTGAGTAGAATATTCTAATAAATAATAATGATTAATATGTCATACAAGTTGATATATGTCAATGAAAAATATTGAGAGTATATATCAATGAAACCCAAGGAATAAATAAAATGATAAAATTCTTGAAAATGTATTGCAATATATTCCTATGAAACCATGATGGAAAATAGTATTCATGTCGTATAAGATTATAGACCACATGATCTGGGAGGCTTAGGATAGTAACGATGGTTTGATGAGACATCCAAAAGACTTAACATCATGGAATATGTTTGATTCTTTATATCCATATTTTTCTTTGGATATTAGGAATGTATGTTTGGGATTGGATTTTGATGGTTTTAATCCTTTTGTTACATTAAGTACTAATTATATCATTTCACCAGTTGTTTTGATCCCCTATAACATACCTCTATATATGTGTATAAATAAATCTTATTACAGTATTTCAATTAATATTCCTAGAAAAAAAATGCATATAAATGACATTGATGTGTACATTCAACCACTAATCAAAGAATTACGAGAATTATGGGATGATGACATGGAAACATATGATGCATCAACGAGACAAATATTAAAAATTCATGATGATTTAATGTGGACAATTAGTGACTTCCTTGGACTAGGAAATTTATCTATTTGGAGAACTCATACTGGTTTGGCTAGACTAGATTGTAATTTTGATTTTGAACCTCAATGATTACCTCAGAGTAAAAAGTGGTGTTGTTTGTTTCATCATCAATTTATTGATGCTTCCCAAAAATTTAGGTATAGTAAGACATGATTCAATATAGATATTGAAATATTAAAGTCACCAAAGGTGTTATCTAGTTCAAAAATCTTGGGACAATTAAAGAATGTGAGAGAAGAATTTTCAAAATGTCAACAATTTAATGGAGGGGAAAAAGGGTATGAGGTACAATATCTAAAGAAGCTGGAAAAATATATTGGACCAAAATGAGTATATTTTTCAATCTTCCTTATTGGGAGTTAAATTTGATACCTCATTATCTTGATGTAATGCATATTGATAAGAACATATCTGATAATGTAATATTTAATGTGCTTAATGAATATGGTAAATTGAATGATCCCTTTAATGCTTGTAAGGATTTGGATGAAATTATAAAAATAATGGTTTGTGTGGAAATGATAATGGACAATATCCTTATACTATTTTCACAATGAAAAATCCTAATAAAGACGTATTCAATTTAACATTAAAGAATGTAAAAGTGCTATAGGGATATTCAAGTAACATGTCATGGTGTGTTGATTGAAAACATCTAATGGTACATGGATTGAAAATTCATGACTCACATATTTTTATAGACAAGTTTTTGTTGTTTGTTTGATGAAATACTTAACCTGAATAAGTAACTATGTTTATAGTTGAGTTTTATGCTTTTTTATAGAGATTTTGGAAAAAAACTATAAATGAAACAGAGCTTGATAAACATCAAGAAAGAATGATTCTGACACAATTTCATTTGGAGATGTTATTTCCCCCTTCATTATTCACAGTTATGATTCATTTTACAATTCATTTGGATTAAGAAGATAAAATTGGTGGACCACTACACTATTGATGGATGTATTCAATTGATAGGTATGTTGATATTTTTTTATTTTAGTTTGTGAAATCTATTTTATCAAATAATTTTGTGAAATTATTTAATATATTTCTTATTTTTTTAATTAGGTACTTAGGTAATTTGAAATCATATGTGGGGAATAAAGTTCAACTAAAATTCTATATTGTTGAAGGATACATATATAAATAGTAATTAACCTTCTGTTCAAGGTATTTGGGTTGGATTGAGACTACTTCCAATTTTTCTAGATGTGCTGAAGAAAGCTTCACTAATTCTAGATTAGAAAATTAGTCATCGGCATTTCAAACTATTGGGCATCCGATTGAAAAGGGGTAAAATTTTACACAAACTAAATTGGTGTTTCTAAAATAACATTGATATTTTCAAATCAAAAGTGATATTCTTGATATATTTATTTAATAATTTTAACTGCAAACAAAGAGGTGACCATGAGGTTGAGCTCAAAATGAGATATAAACGAAATCTATTAATAATGATCCTGTCAAATTGTTCACCCATCATGTAATTATATACTCAAATTCATATTATTGACATGTAGTTATTTTTTCTATATGAAAAGTGATTTCTTATATAAATTTTTTTATATTGAATGTTGACAATCGAGCTGAAAAATATAACGATTTAATGTTTTGGGATCGAGGTTCTCTATGGTAGGTTAAGAGATTTGAGGCCTGTAATATTAATGGATTCATGTTTTATAAAATTTACCAGGAAGAAGACTGGAAAACTCAAAATAGTGGTGTTATTACATCTGAAGAGGTAAGGATACTATGGGAAGTTGATTGATATACTTGAATTAAACTATTAGGGATATTTTTTAATTATCTTATTAAAATGAAGGTGGGTGAATATTGATAGGGGTATAATGAAATATTAATTAAAATTTTCTTCGGTCAACTTATCTCACATGATGGATATTGGTTACTATGAAAATCATGATCTATTTATCATAGGTTCAAAATATAAGATGGTTTATTATATGGATGATGAAATATATGAAGGTTGAAGGGTTTTTTACACATAATGTATAGATACTTATAGGATATGGGTGATGAATATCAATTGGTGCTTTGTGATATTGATCCTTATAAAACGTAATATCTTGATCTATTTTTTCCTAATAATATCAAAATGATAGAATGTGCCAAAAATGGTGGAAATGAAGGACATGTCTTAATAGAGGTCGATAAAAATGAAGATAATGAATATAAATATAATTGAATGTATAAATTGGTAATGAAATTATATTATAATTTCATATTGATATGATTTTCATACATATATACTCTGAATTTATTTAAGGCCTCTGATTTTTGTTCGTGTTTCATAATCTCCCTTTTAAGGGTTGAAGTGGAACCCTAACATTACATGACCCCAAGGTATTATAGGACTTCATCTAGATTATATCTACTTGGAACTTCCCCTTCCCAACATCTAAATCATGATGTCATCTCTCCACCTTTGCATGGATGTTCAGATAGGGTTTCCATGAATGCATAGGCTTGTCCCAAAGGAAATTTCCATACTCTCTCATTCTTCCAAATCAGTTTTCTATACTCTGGTGACTACATAAGCTCTAAATACTCATTTGTATCCTTCTCCATGTAGAGTATACATGGTCCATTTAAGAAAAATTTCATGTGTATTGAAGGCCTTGAGGTGGAAGAGTGTCCTTGAGGTGGCCCAAATGACTTAAGGTGGATCGAAGGCCTTGAGGTGGCTGGAAGACCTTGAGGTACCCCGAAGGCCTTAAGGTGGCCCGAAAGCCTTGTGGTGGCCAGAAATCCTTACTGGACTAAAATCATTAATGGTCTCATGGATATTACGGATTTCCTGAAAGTGAAAACAGATGAATAGTTCCCACTGCTACAGTAGAGAATAGTACCTTCTAAATTCATGCTATAGTAATTCAAAAAAATGTCCCCACCCGGATTTGATATCCGGTTTCTTTGGATGCACCTGTTGAGTCCTCACCAATCGGGATGAGTCTCTGGTGCTTCATAAATATATACATTGTTATATTTTTTCTAATGGACTTTATTTTTTTATTTTTTATATATCTAATATACCATCACCATTTAAATATATGGATTCTAAGAACAAAAACATATTAGGATTATAGATGATCATTATATTGGAGCACACCACCACTACCATCATCTTCTATGGATACTAGTGATTTTATTCTACACTAGGTTGCTAGTGAGCTAGTCGTTTATGTAGATTTTGTTTGTAACCTGCCACCTAATTCACTACCAGTTATGGGGTAGTTGGTCATCCCTCCATCTAGGGGGTATTGGAGGGTTGCCACCATTGGTATGCATGTCATTTTTCAAAATAAATTATATTTTATTATTTGTTTAATATATTTTTCAAAAAGATAAATAAAATCAGATAAGGGACAAAAATATGAACACTGAAAATGAATGGGACCTAAAGGAACTCCATATTATTATTCGATTTGATGAGTTTGGGGTGCCTACCAGGGAAACTAATAGAATATATGGGTTGATTCCTAGTTATCCTTATTATGAGACAGTGATATTTCCAATTAATTAGATTGATTGAAGGAATATTCCTACATATTAGAAAAATGAGTTATTTAATACACTGGTAAAGGTAATATTTATTTAATATTCCTTGAAAAAAAATTTAAAGGACATGAGTATATTTTTTAATATACATTTAAAGTGTTCTGTTTTTTATTTCAATATGTTATTTCATTTTGATATCCCTGATTCAATTTAATTCCCATGGACTTAGCAATGAACAAAAACAACACCCATAAAAACTAAAATGACACTTTAATATTGATAACATGAATTTCAAGTTATACCGACATCATCTTGTTCAAAATTAACATGTGGTTGATTCATACACATTAAAAAAAATTTATCGTTATCTATATATTTCAAAACAATTTGAGCTTTTTTATTGGTTTTGACTTAGTAAAAAATAATAAAAGGTTCAAAACCCTTTAAAAACATGTTTTGGAGGGTAAAAATAGAAAAAAAAACTTCATTATGTCTTGAAATTAGAAGAAAATGGTCATAGATTTAATTTGGAAATGTGGGAACCGATGACATATCATTCTGAATGATTGTTTTCTTGTTATGGTCGTAAACACATTTTTTGTGTTTAAAACAACTAAAATTTGTGTGAAACGGTAAAAATTATAAAAATGACATTTTATTTTCCTTAAATAATGGGATAATGGTTTCAGATTTAATTACAGAATTTAGTAACCAATTCCACTTCATTATGAATACTAATTTACTTATTATGGTCAAAGGCATGTTTTTAGTGTTTTAAAATACTAACACATTCATAAAATGGACATAACAAGAGACACAATGTCATATTGTCCTGAAAATATGGTAAACCAATTTAGATTAATTTTTGAAATTTATTAACTGATGGCACATCATTCCGAATGATAGTTTTCAAGATAGGGCCATAAATATTTTTCAGTGTTTTAAAACACAAAAATGATTATGGAATGGTAAAAAATAGAAAATATATGTCATTTGTTCTTAAAATCATGAGGAAAAAACCATAGAATTAATTGTGAAATTTAAGAATTGATGGATTTTTATTCTGAATAATGGTTTTCCAATTTGGTCCAGAAACACATTTTTAGTGTTTTAAGATACAAATATGTGTGTGAAAAAGTAAAAACCAATAAAACAATGCTGGATTATCCTGAAATCTAGGTAAAACCCATTTATTTTTTCTTTGATGTGTATGAAAAGTAAACATGTTAATTCAATGTGTAGTGTGGTAAGAATTACAAGGTAAACACTTTTGAAAGGCACAAAAGCCTTTAAAAATAGGTGTTGGGGGTCAAAACTAGTAAAACGATGTCATTTTTCCTTAAAATCAGGGGGAAACCCCATAGTTTTAATTTTCAAATGTAGAATTGATGGCACATCATTCCGAATGATGGTTTTCCTATTATGGTCAAAAACACATTTTTAGATTTTTAAAGCACTAAAATGTTTGTGGAATGATTAAAACTTGGAAAACGTGTCTGTTTATCCTGAAATGAGGGGGAAATGACCATAGATTTAATTTTAATATGTAGTAACAGAAGGCACATCAATCCATATTATTGTTTTCATGTTATAAATATTTACGCGTTTTTATTTTTTTAATACACTAAAACGTGTGTGGAATAGTAAAAACTAAAAAAGGCATATAATTATCTTAAAAACAAGGTAAAACAACCTTATATTTAATTTTGAAATGATGGAGCTGGCAGCACATCATTCTAAATAATGATTTTACTGTTATGGTCATAAACACATATTTTTTATTTTAAAAAACTGACACATGTGTGGAACAGTCACAACTAAGAAAATATTATCAGATTTTCATAAAATTTTGGGAAAATGTCCACATTTTTAATATTGAAATATATGAACTCACGATGCACTATACTGAATGAAATTTTACATGTCATGATCTTAAATGTGTTATATGTTTTTTAAAACACTAAAACATGTTAGGAATAGTAAATACAGGAAAATTTAAATTCGATTGTCTTAAAATAAAGGTAAAATTACTATAGATTTATTTTGAAATTTTGGAAATGACAACACATCATTCTAAATGAATGTTTTACTTCTTTTCCCATAATGAATTTTTATTGTTTTATAACACTTAAATATACATAGAAAGGTAAAAACTACTAAAATAATGTTGCATTTACTATAAATTAGGAAAAACAACCTTAGATTTAATTTTGAAATGTAGGAACTGACAACACTTTATTCCGCATTATTTCCGTAAACACATTTTTAGTGTTTTAGAACACTAAAACGTGTATGGAACAATCAAACCCAGGCTAACAACATCATATTTATGTGAAATCATGGGAAAACTATTGTATATCTAATTTTTAAATGTTAGAACTGAAGACACGTCCTTCCAAATAACGGTTTCTCTATTATGGATTTAAATGCGTTTATTGGGCATTAAAAAACTAAAATGTGCATGAAACTATAAAAAACATTAAAAATAAACATATTGTCTTGAAATTTGTAGAAAAATACTATATATTTAATTTTTAAATATATTAACTAAAATTAATTCATTTAGAGTGATGTTTTCCCCGTTATATCCGTAAACACGTTTTTATTATTTTGAAACACTAAAACATGCATTAGATGATTCAATCCTATAACAAATATCAGCATATCCAAAAATTAGAGTATAATTACCATAGATTTAATCATGAAATGTAGTAATTATCGAAACATTGTTCTGAATGGAATATTTTCAGTTGTGACTTTGAAAGTGTTTTAGTGTTTTAAAAACTAAAACATGTGTAGAATTGTCAAAACCAAACAGACGACCTCAAATTGATGTGCAATCACGGTAAAAATACTAATTAGTTGTTTTTAAAATATAGGACATGTTGTAATATCAAAATCATTAAAATGGATTTATTAAATAAATTTCAAGCACACTACAAATCACTTTAAAAATAAATTATAATATTTACATATACCTTTTCAGTTTTATGTGATGAATTTATCGTAAACAGGTATGTTTCTATTTTCAAACTTTATTGAATTATATATTATTATTTTTATAGTAAAATTAATTCTGTTTGATTAAAAAAAAATAAAAAATCATATTTGCAGCATTCTGAATTTATTTTTTGTCTTCTCTATTACACATTTCATTACCTAAATGTTCCGGTTTTCATTGTAGGTGGGTGATGTTAGTAGTAAGAAAGATTTTGACCATTCCAATCGATGAAATTTTTTAGAAGTTAGTTGGGATGGTTTTTATTTTCAATTTTATGTTATAAAATTTAAATTATTCTATTATAATTTTGATTTATATTGTTTAGTTTTAATTTTTGTCTCTTTTTTTTAATCTATTGAGATAATGTGATTGCGTTCAGTTGATGATAGGATGTGGAGGCATACATATGCAATGATGGTTTTTACATGGAATTATATTGTGCATGGCTTGTTTTTCAAAATATTATATATATATATATATATGATTGATGTAATGGTTGATGTATGGGGTGATTGAGACTTATGTTATGATTACTATGGTTGTATGTATGATTATAGATGTGTGATGTATGAATGATTGGTTTATCCTACATTTATGTTTTAGTTGATAGAATGTCACTTTTTTATATATTTTTTTAATGACTATTTTAAATCAAAACTCATATAGCATCAGGTTTTTGTAACCACCGCTAAACATATAATATTGATTGTATTAAGCAGCGGTTCAAATAAACTATCATTAAAAAACCTCCAATGAATGTTTTGCGGTGGTTAATTTTATTTTATTTATATACCCAGTGGATATTTTTTTATTAATGAACCACTAAAAATTACTCAATAAAGTGTTACAAAATTCTCACAAAATGTCCTTAAAAACCCACTGGGAAATAAAATAATCCACCGCTAATTGACTAGAGATTGTGAAAATACATGACGATTTTACCAACCGCTACTAAAAAATTAGGTTTCGGTTTAAACCACTGTAAGACCACTAAATAACCACCACTAACAATAATTTTTTTTGTAGTTTCCTCTTACCATCACAGATCATGGTAGCACCTTCTACTGTGGAAGTTGGTTGTAACATATCCTAACATCATAGCTGATTATAGCAAGACATTTGTAATGGCATCACCTTCTACCCAATTATGTCACTTTATACCATCACCACTAATAGTATCTTCTCCTATATTAAAATAGTATAACCTATTACAGTTGAACGGTCCCCAATAGTAGCACCTTCTATAGTCTCACTCTAGAGTTTTGTCCTCATACCATCACACTAATGGTATTATATGTCTTCTCATGATCACAGTTCTTTTTTCATAGAGTTATCTAGTTCATATTCAAATAATTATCCACGATCAAATGACATTGAATAAGACCACAAACATTTGAGTTTTTTCATGCAGTAGACCCTCAAAGGGATGAAGCTTTAAATGGACTGGGTGTCCTGATCAGATGGTAAATAATAATTCAATAGGGTGGTTTTGATTATATGCATATTATTTACCAGAGAAGTGGTTTCTACAATGAGATTCCTCATCACATTCCAAAAGTGTCTTTCTACATTAATAAGAGTTTTCATTCTCACAGCCACTCAAAATTAGTATCCAGGTCCCCTTTATGCTTCCACTTCCTCAATCGCATGGTGGTTCCACCTTCTCTTTTGCATGATGTGAACATACTTTTTCTTTCCTATGCAGGTTCTCTTCCCACCAACTGCCTTAGAATATTCATATGGTCTAGCTCTTATGTGGTCAGATATTCTCCCACATGTGTAATTAGGTTGTCCCTTGGGATTGTTCAATGTTGGAAATTTTTTTAATATCAAACTTTTGAAAAGAGTTAGAAAATATTTCATTATAATTCATGGAAAAATTCATATTCATGACTAAAAATATAAATATCTTTTAATAAACATTTATCTAATACTTCATTATAATATTTTGAGAATATTTTATAGGCATGGAATAACGTCTTTGGATTCATTCTTCTTCAACAATATTTTTCTAATATACATCAATTATTTTTAAACATATTGAAATCTCTTTCAATTATTCATTGAAATAAAATACAACTCACTCAAATTGGACTCAACAATAACATCATTTTCATGAAAATTTTGATCCATGTAAATTAATATTTGGAATGACCGGCCTATTTGGATGATCAAATTATTGAAAAGTGTTACTTATAATGGAAAATATCACTTAATATTTTGAGGGACAATTATTTTCACCATCTAATCTCATGTTATTCCCTTTATGTATTCAAGAATATTCATGATTTAGTTTTGAATCATATTTATTCAATGAAATCAATATTTTCAAACCATATTGACATGTAACTCTTTACACAACTCCCTGCTTTGGTTGTTTACCCAAATTAAAAATCCAGATATATTCATACATATCTAAAAAATGCACAAGCTATAAGAAACGAATTCATGTGAAGGATAATAATTATATGAAATTAGCATTCCTTGTGTTAGAATTCCTAGAGCCATTGATTGTCAACCATTACTCTTCTAGATAAATAAAAATCATATACTCTAGTGGATAGACTAACCCAAACTCCCTATAAAATGGATATTTTACTAATTATACATCTCAATTCTATCATTATATTTACACAAAATATATATATATATATATCATAATTAAATACTTAATTCAATTTCATAAATCAATACAAGAAAAAATCAAGGTATAAGAAAACTAAATCAGTTATAATACCTAGAATATTTAACTCCTTAGAAAAATTATACTAATTTATAGAATCATTCAACCAATATTAAACAAAAGAATGCACAAAAAATTGTAATATAAAATTATATTCACAAATAATATATTCATTCCTAGAATGTGGATCATCCCATTTTACCCATCACCCCCCAAAGGCCTCAGACCAAGTAATTTTTACTTAGCCCACAATTTAGGAATCAATATAGTGTGGACTAGTTGAATGTCGATGACCCATATAAGAAACTAAGAGTATAAATAGGTGGAGAGCCCTCCCCAACTCCATGGAGATTAGGCAGCACCATTTCTCAAACTTAAGACCATTGAAATACTATTCCATAGCTTACCATTGAACTTATTTACCATCATTAGTTATATTATTTAATAAAAAACAATGTAATAACTAAATAAATTAACAATTCATTATTAAAATATGAGATAATTTCTTATGAAAAATCTTAAATATTGATAACAATAGAAACATTATAAATTATTTTTCCTTATAGATAATACATAGCTAAATAAATATAAATATTTTATATTTATTTCAGATATGAACTCTTTCATATTAGTCATTATAATAAATTTATATTAAATATAATATGTTACATGAAATATTTAAATTTGATACTTTAATTATATTATGTAAACAATTTACATAATCCAAATATCACATATTTATAATTTAGACATTTTATCAAATCAATTATGAAAACTCTTTTTGATGTAGATTAAAATATCTCCCACAAAACTCCTTAATTTAAACAATTAAAAATTAACTAATAATGAAAAATGAAAATTATCACTATAAATACTTTTATATTCAACATTATTTTTCAATTTATAATAATTTTTTAAATCAACCTTATTATTTCTAAATAAAAAATTTACATTGAAAAAAGTAATTCTATATAATTTCTTAAAGGTATTCTAATATTAAAATTTACTATTTTGTGGATAATTAATAATTAAATGTTTTAAAAGAATATTAACTATTTATAAACATTTTATAATTAATTAATATATATAAACATTTATAAATAAATAAATATCCCCAAAAACATTTATTATCATTCATTATCCATTTATTCAATTTATAATTAATTTTTTATATAAATATGTTTTTCGTACGACATTTGATGAAACTAGTCTATTCCTCTGTAAGGCTACCACCACACAATGATAATGTTATGAAATATTTTTCCCATTAAAATATATTAAATCAATGCCTACATTATAATTAAATATGAGCTATGTGGAAATAAAAAAATGACATCTGATAATAATATACTATCACAGGGACCTATGGATGGTTTGTATTGACACCAACGTATGATTAAACTCATGGGATATGTAATAATACTCCTAAATGGGGGGTCTGGTAATATTAATATATTACATCTTGTTCTATATAATATTAAACTCGGTACTTGTGTAGGAATGATTAAGATTAATCACAAGGAACTGGACAGTGATATGGATCACATAGGATTAACTCAAATCATTGTGTATGATATACTTATCACCTATAGAAAAAAATTGGATTACAATATATGAATTATGTGATATTAATCTTAGCGTTTCATCGTAATAATTTGAAATGTTGTTTCATATTAATGATGATTTATTCATAGAAGGGATATAAAGTATACATGATTAATTATGTGTGTATAATAAGAAAAAAACATACCTCTAACCACTACCAATAATTTTTAATGACATACAATAAATAGTAGTTGAATATTTGTTTTTATTTTTTATATAGTTTAATTGGAGTTCTTCATTTCTATAAATATTTCAATTTTCAAATAATATGACCTTTGTCTAATACCACTAATGTATTTTAACAGTAGTATAACCATAGACAATAAAACATTTCAAATATAAATATTACATAATTTTAGATGATTATTGAATTTAACTCATAAAAATACATGCCCTAGAACCAAAAAATTTAGTTTCATTGGATTCTAGATATATAATTATATTATTTAATGAATGATATCCTAAATCTCCCAAAAATATATTCTTACATCTTATATAATCCCAACACAATCCTTGCCAACCAACAATAACATAAAAATGCTTGGAATTAGCATGGTATACTCCTTCTAGTGCTGTTTGAACAAACATAAAGAGAGTATAAGCCATATTTTCATCAAAGGTTCTTGGGGCCGTCCGGTGTGGGATTTGTTCTTGGAGTTGACATGGTACTCCTCTTCTGTGTAGAGTTTTGACTCCTTCATATAGTGTTGATTCCAGGGATCAGACAGTTGGGAGAGGGAAAGAATGGTGAGGTCCATCATCTTCAACGTAGGGTGTTGGTGTCTATGGAAAGCAAGTAGCTGAACTAGGTTTAAGGGGATCTCTTCTATGTGGATATACATTATTTTTATGGTAAGGTACATCTTGGTTTATTTGTGTGGCACTGATGGAAAATGGTTTCAATCTCCCTCTCTCCATAAGATATATGCACCTCAATTTGTGGCCTAACATCCATGTATCAAGCAACAGGGGAAATGTGTTCGATGGAGCCCTCCTGAATGTGGGGTCAAACTGAATATAGATTGTTCTTGCTTGATGGGTGAAATTCATGGTGGCAGTGTGGTCTTTGTTTTAACGAGTAGTGTTGTTTATGTGTTCGTGGCGTATTATTGATATGGAAATTCTTTATAGGTAGAGCCAAGGGCGGTTCAGTCGGTACTTCTATTTGCAGGCAGAGGGAGCATTACATCTCCCAAATGTATATTGATTAAATTATTATTTGTGATTCCTAGCATGGGAAAGGAATCATTCCCTAGTCTATCGTTTACATAATGAGGCAATGGAAAGCCCTCATTGATTGCAACACACGATTCACCCATATGTGAAGAGAGGGAAACTAGGTGGCAGATCACATAGCCACTACGATGACCTCCGGTACCCCAGTTAGTTTTCCTTATCATGTTTCTCATTTCAAACCATAGTGGGTGAACTTTATTCGGGGAGACACTCTTTTCTTTCATTATTTTCGCCCGAAGTTCTTGGATTATCCTTGTATTCGTATCTGGTTTTAAATAAAAAGGTTACGATGATGAGGAATACAAAGATTATTATTCAGGAATCATTTAAAGATATTTTTTCATATAATAAATAAGGCATAGTAGTTTCACATTATATACTAAATCATGATCAATCATAACATATCACAAGTACAATACATAGGGTTTTGGAATACACATAATCATATAAAATCATTTCCTTAGTCAAGACTCATTGTCAAGACTATAATTGTGGATTAGGTTCACACCCTTATTCCATCATTTCCATTTTCAATTTTCACTCCCAATACTATCATAGGTGAAATATTACCTTACAGAACTAGCTTTACTCCCCATTCCATTCCATATTACTTCATTAGATATCAATCTTTAACCAATTCCTTGTAAGGATATTTAATTTCAAACCAACCTTCCATAGAATAAAAACATGCATATGTGTGCCAAAATATCATAAAGATTTTGTCATTTCATCATAGAATAAACCATGGAAAGCTAATGGTTTTCATTGACATTTAGTCATTTTTGTATAGGATAACCTAAATACATTAAATGGGTGTTTGTAAAAATATCATCATAACATAAATCCCATATTGGAAAGAAAATGTTTTTATAGAATCATACTTAAATATTCATTATCAATATATATACAGAGAAATAAAGTGGATGGTATCATAATATATTATCACCAGTGAATTATAATGATCCTTAAAAGATATAGACATGGATGAAAAATACCTTTGGGATGGAATATGAATATTTCTTTTAAAATATGTAAAATACCCATTCCATTTAGTATTTTTAAAAATAAAAAGTTTCTAGAATATTAAAAACAAATATTTTCACAGAAAATATGCATGGAAATATTTAAAGGAAACATTAATGAAAATAGTTGTTATAAAATTATTAAAATAGGTTCATTCAGTAAATGTTAAAACAAATATTGCTTTCACACTTTTGTAATAATTCAAAAATACCATGTTTAAAAAACTAAATAAAAATATATTTTAAAAAATTAAAAATAAATTCAAATATGGTTGAAAATTACATTAAATATTCATTGTATTATATAAAACAATTCTTGAAGACATTATAATGAACATGTAAATGGAAGAAAATGCTCTCCGACCATAGGGGAAATGAGGTCTTATTTTCTGAGAAACATTTTTTCAATCCTTTTTTATGCGGAAGAAAGGGTTATGGAATTATTACATGAAAAATATAGTAATAACTAGAGTATATAATATATATTTTCTCCTAATTATAACATTATATATAATTTCCCTCAATATAAATTTATCCTAGGTAATCCCAAAAAGAAATGAGATTTTAAACCTTACCAAACATCCCGTCTTTCTTGTTATTTGTTCATACCACTAGTATAAAAAACAAATACTTATTATATATTACAAGACCATATTCATATACATATTTATATAAATAATTCAATTATAAGTTTTGAATATTTTTTATTAAAAATTCCACAATAAAATCATTATTCATGTGAAAACTATTCTATTTTCCATGCATGTTTCAGTTCAAAGGTTCCAGTTCTTTCATTATGGTAATTATTTATATATAGAATCTTATATAAGAAAAAAATTTCATAATTATTCATTATATAATTTTGAAAATCATTATTATAAATTAGTGATAATAAATTTATTATATCACCTCAAACAGACATTAGTCCATACATACGTACGAGTGATGTATTTACTTTTGTCATGGATAGATCAAAAGAAACATAAATAATAATTCACCATTATAGAATACAATTATTTAATAAATATCATATATATTACTTAAATATATTATTACATCCATATATTTAAATAGTAAATGAAACAAAATCACATCAATTCATGGATATGGTAGTCCACACCTTAGCACGAGCGACGATATCATTTTCTTAAGGATGGTTTTGAGATAGAAAATGCACATATAATTAACATAAAAATATATCAGTATAGTGAAGATAACTATTCCATATTGTTAATATGGTTATAAAAAATATGTATTAGGGTTAGGGAAAAAGAAACATGTAAATTATTAGTACAAAAATACATGTCTTCATCTATTATCCACCAATGAAAATGACCTCAAGGAATATTTTATGGGAATTTTTGGATGAATAGACCCTAAAAGACATATCTAAGGATCTTGGGAGAGTATTTTTATAGATAATGATCGAGATAAAGGACCCATATGATGTTCATAAGAGAGGATTGGAAGTTACATTATATTTAAGAGGGGACTGGAAAACTTTTAAATATTAACAATATTAAAGTATAATAAATTCACTCTTATGGTAAAGTGGGTCCGAGTTGGATAAATCTCATATATATAATTATTTAAGATCGAAATAACATCATAGAACATGATGTAGATATTTTTTACCCTTAGCTATTTAGTTTAACTATACATTTCAATTTTTACCTTTATCATAGAAATGATTTTTTACATTGGTTACAATTCATAATAACCAAAAATGATAATATCCTTATTAATAATTTTATACATTATTATTACGAATATAAAAAATGTAACACCTCACGATTTTGTAAAACAAAATTTAAATTAATTTCAGATTTTGATATTTTCACTTAATTCAACACAGAATATTGATTTTGTTTTTTATATAATTGCACAATGTTTTGGATTATGTCATATGCAACACCCAGGGATTCTTTCAATCCATGCAACACCAACTTGGCTTGAGTTACATGCAAGACAAAGTTTTGTGAAACAAAACATTACTATTATAACTATTTAAAAAAGATATTTATAACCTATCCATTAAAATTGTGATATTAATAGTAATAAATACTTTTAAAATATGATTTATAATGGTGTTGATGGAGAGAAATATAATTTCTGGTAAAGTCTTTATATGTTAAAAACTTTTATTTTCTCAAATGAACTGTTTTTCATATACTTCAATAAAAAATTATAAAATTACTTTTATAAATTCATAAAAATTTGTTTTTTATAAAATAAACATTACATTTTAATTATGAATAAAAAAATTACCAAAGGGTTCATTGTTTTATTTTTATGAAAAGTTTCAAATGTGGATGAGGTGTGAAAAATATTTTATAGTAATTTAAAAAAATTTATTTAAATAATTATTTTAATTTTATTTTATTTTAAAGTCACAAAATATAAATAATACATGAATTAATCAAATTTAGTTCATTGGAATAATTTTTATAATAGAATTAGATATGAAAAATTATTGAACTTTTGAACGTCTCTTTCACCCACCTTCTAGCCAAATTTGCTAGATTAGCAATAAACATAATTTTATTGCTTCTGTGGATTGAATTAAAAAAAATAGAAATACATAGATGTAATATGTATGAAATATTTTGTGTAATAGGATAAAAAAATTTAGTGAAAAGTATCTTTTGAAATTTATTTACCATAGTTGAAGTTAAATAGTGTAATTAAATGTAACACCCGAGATTTTTATGAGAAATTTTTTGTTTTTATGTTATATAAATTATCAAACGAATATTTCACTACACACAACACTAGCTTGGATTGATTTACATGCAATCACGACCTTCCTTGATAGCTTGAGTTGTATGCAATACCAGGTTTCACTATACAACGATATGCTATTAAAATATTATTAAATCTAGCTGTTATGATTATTAATATCCACTTTTTAAAATTTTATAAATTTTATCATTCAAAATGGAATTCATTTTTGGATTTGGAATATCGAAATTAACATAGGGTGAATTTTTTGTATTTTTCTGAAAAATTTCAATTTTTGATGAATAGTGAAATTACTGGGTTACTATTTAAAAACCAGCTTTTTATTTAAATAATTATTTATTTAATTTCAATTTATTTTAGGTCAAAATTGATACATAAAACTTATATATGTTCAAATTAATTCATTTTAGTCATTTTATAATAATTTTAGATATAAAAAGTTTATTGAACTTTTCACCGTCTTTTACCCACCTCCTAGGAGAGTTTGAAAATTTACATAAAACATAAATTTACCGCTTCTGTGAGTGGAATTTAGAAAATCCGAGAGACACGGTTAATATCAAGGAGTAAAATTTGGTTCAATAAGATAAAAATAATTTTTGGATAACAGTAAATGTTTTATTTTATTTACAACTGTTAAAAGTAAATAGGGTAATTAAGGGTAAAAATGGCATTATTATTACCCTAAAAAATATCTTAATTCTATTGGATAAGTTTAATTAGACCAAAAAAACCTTAGGGATAAAATATTACCCTTTATATCCACTTGGATTAGATTAGGAAATTTATTATTATTTTATTTAACGAAGAGTTAAAATAGTTAAAATCAAAGATTAATAACTAAAACATTTTTAATATAGGGATATAAATAAGATAAATTCGACTATAAATATTCATTAGAAATCTAAAAAGATTTCCTACATAATGGTATTTTATTTATAATTTTTATAATTTAAATAATTTAATTTATTTATGACACAATGATGATGCAGTAATTACCCTATTAAGGAAATCATATCATAATTGATATTATAAATAACCAAAGAAATGTAATTTGAGACTTTTCATGAATTATAACAATTTTATAGGTTAATATTAAATATTAGTATTTATTTAATTATCCTTTTTTGAACTAATCATGCTGTTATGATTTTCAAATAAATCAATTACTAAATAGTGTCAAAATTGACATAAAATAGTTTTTAAAACAAATATTATATTATTAATTGTATTTGTATTCCTAAAAATCTAAGGTTCGGCCAAATGACTTAGATAAGGTTATATATATTAATAAGGAACCACTTGGGGTTCATTTGTTTTGATATAGTAAGTTTATTAATTATATAGTGTATGAAACCAGAAGACATGACAAACGTTATATTATTTAACTTAGAGTTAAACCTAAATGATAAGGTTAAAATATTAACATAAACTTGTATAAAATCTATTGGATGAGAGGATTTCGACATATACCCACCTTAGATTCGAAATTAATCAGTTTGGTGCTATTAAAAACCTAATATTACTTTATTATAAAATAATATTTTATGTTTTTCATAAAGTGCCCCTCTCCTCCCTTATAAAAGTACACCTCCTCCCTCTCCTCCTCACAGAAGTTTGAGCCTTCAAGGTCAGATAAACCCTTCCAATTTTCCTTCTATATTTACCTAGAAACATCCTATATGTCTTGGTCTTCTTCAAAGACCACCTTTAGTTCCCTAAGAGAAGGTTAAGAAGAGGTGATTCAAAGAAGAGGTAATGTTCGTTACCGATTCTTTCAACTTTATTTCTTCTTCTATATATTCTTATTTAGTTTTTTCATTATGAAGTAATAACATCAGTATCACTAATATACTGATATGTTATTATAAATATTAATTAACCCTATTTCATCTTCTATCTATCCTATAGAAAATGAAATCACAGCGGGTGCGTACGTACGGAATACCGTCTCCATGCCTGGTGTAATCTGTTTTCCACCACCACCTTACGTGGATGGGTATAATGGTGTAAAGAATAAATATATATGATTATTTTAATTTGATTTTGATTCTGAAATAGTATACATACACTAAAATACAATTCCACTATCATTGGAATGATATCCTCGCTCATGCGTACGTACGGCCTATCGTCTCCACAATGTGATGCAACTCATTCTACATGATCTTAAATTAATAAGGAATATATAAATGAATTGAATGAATAAATATGATATATATTACAATAATAACATTCTGTAAATGAGGTATCTATAACCTAAAAATAATAATAACAATTTATTCGACAAAACACACATAAGAACAAAAAGCAATAAACACCAGAATAACAACTAACAATAAAATATTACTAATACAAAGCTAATAATATTACCATATATTATATCAAAACAATGAGTAAGATTCTGGAATAATTCAATAAAATTATTTAAATCATTATATAGGAGGTTCGGACACGTACCAAAAAATCGGACCTAAGGTAAGGGAAAATCTCACAATCTCATTTTTATCTAAGATTGTTTATACATCAGAATTTATTGGGGAATATTTATCATCCCCATCCATGTTTCTTCAATATTTAATATTATTTACATCCACCTAGAATTTTTTAAATCCAATTTTACCCATTTTTGAGTTTTTAGTAAAAGATATGAATGGAATCTTTTGTCATTTTTAGTACGAGGAACTTTTTGACTTTTCCGGCCAAAGTATGATAAGAATGTTTCCTTAACTTATACGGCATGAATGGATTTTTAGAACATTATTTCCATGAAGATTCCTTTACATGTTTAAAATTTTATTTTTAATCAACTTCTTTTAGTTTGAAATTATATGAAATTATATGAAAGGAAAATGTTTTTGAAGTAGAGAGGATATTTTCCTCAAGAATGGAGTTCAAATGTTTTATCAAAATTATTTTCCATCTAAGATAATATAGGGTACTATTAAAATACCTATTTTTAAATTGATTTGATTATTTTATTATAGTTTTATTATTATAAAGTCCTTTTATCTTATATGGATTATGTTATGATGGTGCGATGTTTAAGAAACCCATTTTTATTTAATTGGGATATGCTATGATGTATGATTTATGATTTTGTGGCACACATAAGATTGGTTTCATTATGAGATGGGTGGGACCTATATCTCCCTCCAATGAATTGGTAAAGATTTATATCTCATGAGATTGACATGGCTGGAATGGCAGGTTAATCTGGTTCAGTGATACAAGACTGAAACGAGAGGTGAACTCAGTTCAGAAATGGACTTTTTCTGCTAAGATAATCTTGGAAATTAGTCTTGACTAATAAGAAATGATTCTAAATGATTATGTGTATATGACACAAAGTTTTATGTTTTAAGTTATGATTATTGGGATTAAATTTCACTACTATGATTTATACCTTGTTATAAAATTATGATCTCTTTTGCAGGTTAAGATTTCCAAAATGTTAAGTTCTTATTAATATGATGTTATTGATATTTCTTTTGTTTACCCTTACAGAGCATTTGAGGTCACCCTTTTTAATTTTTTCCTTTCCCCATGTCAGGAAGAAGGGTATTAAGTAGGATATGCCAAAAATGGATTCTAGATATGATGAAATAAATTGGAGACAATATAGATCCTTTATAAACTAGTTGTTTATGTTTCCCAGTTTCTAAAGATAATATACCTATACAGACCATTCATGGTTTTGTTATATGTTGTAATAAGTGTTATTTAATATTGAAGTAATGTCAATGTATGTAAAGTTTGGGTCATTATAGTGGGTATCAAAGGAAAGTTATATTCAACCTTTGGAAACTAGGATTTAAAAGCCTTAGTTAGAACCCTATGAATAAGTCTAAGCATAGAACACAATCTTAGTGTTCTAGAAATGGCAATGAGTAACCTATGATAAGACCTTATGTGTGAAATTTTATTCTTGATTATGTTGTTTTCCTTTTATGATTAGTGTTTCTCACACTATGATTATTGGTTTTAGTCAATGGATGGAACCCAATGGAACCGTGTTAATACTATATGTGACGGGCAATGTGATGATTGTCCCCCTGAGCAACCAAATGTTATTAGAGATAGAATGAAAAATCTTGTAGCCCTGCTCACACAACTTTCTCAACCTATAAATCATGCATGACTTCCAAACGAGCAATGGAAGGAGCAACATTATGTTGAATCCTTCATGAGGTAGTGTCCACCTTCATTCAGTGGGACTACGGATCTATTAGTGGATGAACAATAGATCAGTACCACTGAAAAGATATTTTCAGTTCTTCAATGTTCTGAACATGATAAAGTCATCTTAGCAGTATATCATTTGGAAGGTGAAGCTGATCAATGGTGGAATCTTATCAAGAATATGAGGCCAAGAGATGAAATTGAATCCATGGAGTGGGATGAGTTCAAGAACTTATTTTTCAATAAGTACTTCCCTAGTAATCTTCGAACAAATATAGAGAAGTATTTTCTTGAACTGAAGCAAAAGGATGATGAATCTGTTGGTACCTATGAAGAAAATTTTACAAGACTTTCAAGGTACTCTTATGGTATTATTATCCAACCTGAGAGTAAGATCAATTGATTCTTTAGTGGCTTAAAACCATGTCTGTGAAGGGCGTTATCCATAAGGGACTTCAATAGATACGGGGAAATCATTCGATGTGCTCTCAAGGTTGAGATAGAGATTGGAGTAACCCATCAGCCATATGTGTTTGATAATAAGAGGAAAATGGAATTCAAATGGAAATCTAAAGACCACAATGAAAATATGTTGAGTTTTACCTTATGCTCAATGTGTGGAAGGAAACATGGAGGGAGTTGTCTTAATGGGACATGTAAATGTTTCAAATTTGGAAAGGAAGGTCATTGGGAATTTGAATGTCGTAATGATGAGAAGAATATGTCTAGTGATGAGAACAAAGAAAAGGAAACACAGAGTGCACCCCCAACACTTCAATGTTACAAGTGAAAAAAAATGGGTCATTATGCTAATAAATGCCCTACTGAAAGGGTTGTTGATGATGATAGACGTTAACAAAATCTTAAGGCTACAGACAAAGGAAAGTCACATGCAATTTCTATCGGCGATGTGGAGTACGATAACGAAGTGTTGAAAGGTACACTTACCATCCAATCTAAAGTATAAAATGTTTTATTTGATTCTGGATCCACCCACTCTTTTATTTCTGAAGAATTTTCTAAGGTTATCGTCGTATTAACTCAATAATTAGATGTTGAGTTAGCTGTGACAACCCCTAATGGCACAATAGTCACGTCAAATGTTTACAATTCTTCTCTGATTGAAGTTTGTGGGAATGTGCTTCCTGAAAATCTTGTGATCCTTCCTCTAGTAGAATTTGATGTGATTCTTGGCATGGATTGGCTTTCTTTATATGGAGCTCATATCAATTTCCAAAGAAGGGAAGTCACATTTCATATTCCAGATCAATCTATGATCGTCTATCGATGCAGGGATGAACATAACTTTCCAGTGGAAATTTCTTCCATCTTATTGGTCTTGATTCCACTAAATGAAGGTTATTTATCTCAAATTTTTATTGAGAAACACATGATTAAGAATATTACCATTGTACTGGAGTTTGATGATGTCTTTCTGGAGGAACTTTCGGGTCTTCTACCAAATCTTGAAGTTGAGTTTTCAATAGAACTTGTACCGGGTGCTTTGCCTATTTCAAATACACCTTATAGTATGGCCCCAATTGAGTTGCAGGAATTGAAGAAGCAACTCCAAGAGAATCTTGATAAGGGATTCATATTCCCTAGTGCATCACCTTGGGGAGAACCTGATCTGTTTGTTAAGAAGAACGATAGATCAATGATACTTTTCATTGATTACTGAGAACATAACAAGATCACTATCAAGAAAAAATATCATCTCACATGCATTGATGACTTATATGACCATCTACGTAGAGCTCAATACTTTTCCAAGATTGATCTTCGTTCATGGTACCATCAATTAAGGTTCAAAAGGGAGAATATACCAAAGATAGATTTCCATACAAGTTATGGACACTATGAATTTATAGTAATGCCATTTTGTCTTACTAATGCCCCAGCTATCTTCATGGATCTAATTGATATAGTCTTTAGAGACTATCTTGATCTATTTGTGGTAGTCTTTATAGATGATATTATTTTCTATTCAAAGAGCAAGTAAGAACGTAAGTATCCCTTGAGAATTTTATTAAATACCCTGAGGAAGGAGACGCTTTATGCCAAATTTACCAAGTGTGAATTTTGGATTCAAAAATTTTCATTTCTGGGTAACTAATCTCAAAAGAGGGGATATATGTGGATCCGGCAAAAAACTGATGTTATAGAAAGATGGTCGAGACCAACAATAGTAACTGAGATCCGAGTTTTTCTTGGTTTTTCTGGATATTATCGATGTTTTGTGAATTGTTTTTCACGGTTATCTATCCCACTCACCAAATTGACTCGGAAAGGAGTTAAGTTTCTTTGGATAGAGTAATGTGAAGAGAATTTCAAGGATTTAAAATGAATATTATCCAGTGCACCTGTGCTCACACTGCCTTGTAGTGGAGAAAGGTTTGTGATCTACAATGATGCATCCAACAAGGGACTGGGGTTTCTTCTCATGCAAAATGATATGGTGATAGTTTATGCCTCACGACAGTTGAAAATCCATGACCAAAATTACCCAACTCATGATTTGGATTTAGCAATGGTAATCTTTGAATTAATGATTAGGAGGAATTATATTTATGGAGAAAGGTGTAATATTTATACTGATCATAAATGTTTAAAGTATATTTTCACACAAAGGAGCTGAATATGCGCTAGAGAAGATGGTTGGAGCTGATTAAAAATTATGAATACTCAATTCATTACCACCAGGGGAAATAAAACATGGTGGCAGATGCATTAAGTCAATAAGATCATGCTAGCTTATCCATTATGAGGATCACAAAAGATCCAATATTTATGGATTTACAAAGTATGGATCTTGGAATTACATTAAAAGGGGGAAAATCTTACCTTTATCAAATGAATGTTCAACCATCTATACATGTGAAGATTAAAGAGGCACAGAAAGAAGATGTTGAGTTACAAAAGAAGGTGAGAAATGAACCTGAATTCAACCTTGATTGTGATGGGATAATAAGGTTTAGGAATCGGGTTTGTGTTCCTCCCATTCCAGAATTAAAAAAGGAGTTACTGGATGAGGCTCATAGTTCTTAATTCTCTATTCATACAGGAAGCGCGAAGTTATATTGGGACCTGAAAGAGTACATCTAGTTGGATGGCATGGAAAGAGATGTTGCGGAATATGTCTCTCTATGCTTGGTTTATTAGCAAGTTAGAGCTGAGAGACAAAAGTCTAAGGGGGTGTTACAACCATTACCCATACCCAAATGGAAATGGGAAAAAATCACTATAGACATTGTCACCATACCTTCTAAAACATCCAAAGGTAATAATTCTATATATGTCATATTTGATCGTCTTACGAAGTCGTCACACTTCATTACTATTAGGGAAGATTTCTCTTTGGATTAGCTTGCCAGGATATATGTGAAGGAGGTGGTAAGATTGCGTGGTGTACCACTTTCCATTATATCTGATCGGGATCCGAGGTTTAATTCAATGTTTTGGTGAAGTATTCAGCATACTCTGGATACAGAGTTTAGTTTCTGCACTGCTTATCATCCTCAGACAGACGGTCAGTCTGAGAGGACAATTCAAACTCTAGAAGATATGTTACGAGCTTGCTCTATGGATTTCAAAGGTGGTTGGGATCAACACCTACCTTTGGTGGAATTTTCCTATAATAATATATTTCACTCCAGTATTGAGATAGATCCTTATGAAGCTCTCTATGGATAGAAATTCCGAACTCCAACTTGTTGGGATGAAGTTGGGGAAGGAAAGCTATTAGGACCTAATCTTGTTTTTGAGATGGAAGAAAAGGTATGATCTATTCAACAATACATAAAAGCAGCTCAGAGTTGAAAAAACAATTATGCCAATAACTGAAGAAAAGGCCAAGAGTTTTAAGTGGGTGATAAAGTGTTCTTATGAATATCTCCTTGGAAGAGAGTAATGAGATTTGGAAAGAAGGAAAAGTTGATCCCTAGTTATATCGGTCCTTTAAAAATAATGGATCGTGTTGGGAAGGTTGCTTACCAATTGGCACTTTCACCAAATGTCTCTCAAGTTCATGATGTGTTCCATGTATCTCTCCTGAGAAAGTACATACCCGATCATTCACATGTACTCAGCTCAGAAGTTGTACCGCTGGAGCAAGATCTTTCTTATGATGAACAGCCGATAGAGATTTTGGATCGTAGCGAAAAAGTCCTACGGAACAAGACCACTCACTTGGTTAATGTTTTATGGAGGAACCACCAATTATAAGAAGCTACATGGGAGTTTGAGGATATGATGAGGGAGATGTATCCTCATCTTTTTGTTACAAAGTGAAGTATTTCAAGGGCGAAATTCATTTTAAGGGGGGTAGAATGTAACACCCAAGATTTTTACATGTTTTTTTTTTGTTTTTATGTTATATAAATCATAAAAAGAATCTTTCACTACACACAACACTAGCTTGGCTTTCTTTACATGCAATCACAACCTTCCTCGATAGCATTCATTGTACGCAATACCGAGTTTCACTAAACAATGATATGCTATTAAAATCTTATTAAAACTTGTCGTTATGAAAAGTAATACCCACTTTTTGAGATTTAAAAATTTTATCATTCAAAATGGACTTCTTTTTTGGATTCGGAATATCAAAATTAACCTTGTGTGAAGTTTTGGTATTTTTCTAAAAACATTCAATTTTTGATGAATAGTGAAAACACTATGTTAATATTTAAAAACCAACTTTTTATTTAAATAATTATTTATTTTATTTAAATTTTTTTAGGTAAAAATTGATACAAAATACCTATATATGTTCAAAGTAATTAATTGTAATAATTTTATAATAATTTTTGATATAAAAATTTTATTGAACTTTTCACCGTCTTTTACCCACCTCCTAGAGGAGTTTGATAATTTACAAAAAAAAAATAATGTTAATGCTTCTGTGAGTGGAATTTAGAAAATCCAAGAGAGACGGTTAACATTAAGGGGTAAAATTTGGTTCAATAAGATAAAAATAATTTTTTGTGAATAGTATCTTTTTACTTTTATTTACCACAGTTAAAAGTAAATGGGGTAATTAAGGGTAAAAATTGTATTATCATTATCCTAACACATGTCCTAATTCTATTTGATAACTTTTCTTCGACCAAAAACAACCTTAGGGATAAAATATTACCCTTTAGGTCAACTTGGATTATATTAGGACATTTAATATTATTTTATTTAAAGATGAGTTAAAATAGTTAAAATCAAATATTAATAACTAAAACATTTTTAATACAGGGTTATAAATAAGATAAATTCGATTATAAGTATTCATTAGAAAGATAAAACTATTTCCTACATAATAGTATTTTATTTATAATTTTTATACTTTAAATAATTTAATTTATCTATGACAAAATGATGATACAGTAATTACCTTATTAATGAAATCTTAACATATTTGATATTATAAATACCCAAATAAATGTAATTTGAGACTTTTCATGAATTACACTAGTTTTATAGGTTAATATGACATATTATTATTGATAAAATTATCTTTTTTCAAACAAATCATTCTGTTATTACTTTCACAAAAATCAATTACCAAATTGTGTCAAAATTGACATAAAATAGTTTGTAAAACAAATATTATATTTTTAAATGTTATTTTATTACTAAAAATCTAAGGTTCGGACAAATGGCATAGATATGGTTATATAAATTAATAATTAACCACTTGGGGTTCGTTTGGCTTGTTATAGTATGTTTATTAACCATATAGTGTAAGAAAACAAGAAGACACGATAAAAGTAATATTATTTAACTTAGAGTTAAACCTAAATGATAAGGTTAACATAGCAACCTATACTTTTCTATAATCTATTGGATGAGAGAATTTCGACCTATCCCCACCTTAGCTTTGAAATAAATTAGTTTGGGGCTATTAAAAACCTAATATGACTTTATTATAAAATAATATTTTAGGATTTTCATAAAGTGCCCCTCTCCTCCCTTATAAAAGGACACCTCCTCCCTCTCCTCCTTACACCACTTTGAGCCTTAAATCTCAGTCAAACCCTGAAACGTTCTCTTCTACACTTCTCTAGAAATATACTAGAGGTCCTGGAATTCTTCAAAGACCACCTTTAGTGCCCTAAAAAGAGGTTAGGAAGAGGTGCTTCAAAGAAGATGTAATGTCTTTTACCGATTCTTTCAACATTATTTCTTCTTCTAATTCTTCTTCTTTAGTTGTTTCATTATGATGTAATAACATAAGTATCACAAATATACTTATATAGTATTATAAATATGAAATAACCCTATTTCACCTTCTATCCTTCCTAAGAAAAATGAAATCACCGCACGTGCGTACTTACGGAATACCGTCTCCACACCGTGGTGTAAAGAATAACTATATATGATTATTGTAAAGTGGTTTTGATTCTGAAATATTATACATAAACTTCAATATAATTCCATGATCTTGGGAACGATATCATCGTTCGTGCGTACATACGACCTACCATCTCCACGACGTGATGCGACTCGTTCTACATGATATTCAATGCATAATAACAATATAAATGAATTGAATGAATAAATATAATATATATTACACTAATAGAATTTTTGGAAATGAGGTATCTATAACCTAAAACTAATAATAAGAATTTATTCCACAAAACACGCATAAGAACAAAGAGAAATAAGCACCCGAATAAAAAGTTGCAATGAAATATTATTAATACGAAGCTAAGAATATGACCATACATGATATCATAACAATGAGTAAGATTATGGAATAAGTCAATAACATTATTTAAATCATTATACAGGAGGTTCGGACACGTATGAAGAAAATCCAACCTAAGGTAAGGGAAAATCTCACAATCTCATTTTTATCCGAGATTGTTTATACTTCAGAATTTACTGGGGAATATTTATCATCCACATACATGTTTCTTAAATATGTAATATTATTTCCATCCACCTACAATTTTTTAAATCCAATTTTACCCATTGGTGAGTTTTTAGTAAAATATATGAAAGGAATCTTTGTTCATTTTTAGTACGAGGTACTTTTTGACTATTCCGGCCAAAGTATGAGAAGAATGTTTTTTAACTTATACGACATGGATGGATTTTTAGAACATTATTTCCATGAAGTTTCCTTTACAAGTTTTCAAAATGAATTTTAATCAACTTATTTTATTTTAAAATTATATGATATTTTAGGAAAGGAAAATGTTTTTGAAGTAGAAAGGTTATTTTCCTAAAGAATAGAGTTCAATCATTTTATCAAAATTATTTTCCATCTAAGATAATATAGGGTATTGTTTCTATCCCTATTTTTACATTGATTTGATTATGTTATTATGGAATTATTTTCATAATGTCTTTTTATATTTTATGGGTTATGTTATGATGGCACGATGTTTAAGAATCCAATTTTTATTACATGGGTTATGCTATGATGTATGATTTATGATTTATTGGCACACATAAGAATGGTTTCATTATGAGATGGGTGGGACCTATATCTCCCTCCAATGCATTGGGTAAAGATTTATATCTCATGAGATAGACATGGACGAATAGTATGTTAATCCGATTCACTGATACATGACTGAATCGAGGATTGAACTCAGTTCAAAAATGTACATTGTCCACTAAGATAATCTTGGAAATGATTCTTGACTACTAATAAATTGATTCATCTATGATTATGTGTGTATGCAACAAAGTTTAATGTTTTAAGTTATGATAATTGGTATTACATTTCAGTACTATGATTTATCCCATGTTATAAAATTATGATGTCTTTTTCTGGTTAAGATTTCCAAAATGTTAAGTTCTTATGAATATGATGTGATTGATATTTAATTTGTTTACCCTTACTGAGCATTTGAGCTCACCCTTTTTAATGTTTTCTTTTCCCCAGGTCAGGAAGAAGGGTATTAAGTAGTATATGCCAAAAATGGATTTTATATGTGATTAAATAAATGGAAGATAATGTAGATGCATTATAAACAAGTTGTTTATACATTAAATAATTAAATTTAATTATGACATGATGATGATGTAGTATTCTATTTATTAAATAAAAAATAAAATAATTTATATCAATAACATTAAAATAAATATAATTTTAGCCATTTTATTCAATAAAATTTTTTTGGAAGGAATATGAAATTTTATTGATGATTTAATGTATCTTTTTGATGTAATTAATATTTTAGTATTTTATAAATAGTCAAGTAATAAATAGTCTCTAAATTTACATAAATGTTATTTTAAAAAAAAAATATTTAATTAAATGTTATAAAATTCATAAAAATATAAGGATTAGAAAAATAACATTTATAGTGTCTAATATTTAATAAATAATCCAATTTATAATCTTTTTTCATTTTATTTTAACTATATTAAACATATAGTGTTAAAAACATGTTTTCACGGTAAAAGTTATATTATTTAACTAAGGGTTAAAGCCAAAAGATAAAGTTAATTTGGTTATCTAAACATGTCTAAAATTAACTGGTTGAGAGGATTTATACTCAAAATCATATTATTCTTTAAATAACTCTCTTTGGAGATATTTTAAATCAAAAATATTTTTATGATAAATTAATTATTTCAGAGTTTCCAAAAGATCCCCTCCTCCGCCTAATAAAGGGGCACCTCTCCTTCTCTTTTATCCACACCTCTAAAGACTAATGGCTCGGTCAACACCTACCCATTTCTCCTCCAAAATTCCCTACCCTACTCTTATAATACTTACCTTATTCAAAAGACAACTCAAGGAATCTTTTTGGCCCAAACCAAATGGAGTTACCTGATTTAGAGGTAACATATTCTATCAAGCTCCTTTCCTTTATTTTCGTTCTACACACCCTACACTCTCTTTATTCCATTATTTTTTGACTACACCAGAATATTAAAAATACTAGGATGATTTTGTCCTATTTATTTAGACTGAACGTACACACAACTCAATCAAATGGATATCTAACATACTATTTCTATGTATGATGAACTATTGCCTCACGAAACAATGACTATTCATTTTTTCCTCTATCATCAATCATGGTTTCTATTATGATGGAAAGTATATCTATATATGATATATATAATATTTATTATGTCATTAATATTGTTTTTTATTTTTCTAAACACATACCTTTTGACCATTGATTTGTTGTTAATATAATAATCTCGTTTGAGGAAGTGTGGACTATTTCCCAATCAAAGCGATGTGATTCGTTCACACTCCTCATGGAATGTATTAGGGATGAATTTTTTGACCTTATATGATATATATGATATAATAATTATAATGGAAAAATGATATATATATATATATATAAATACATATATACAGATATTTTATTTACATACTTTCATTCAATACGACAATAAAAATAGAAATAGCATTCATGATTACGTACGGCTTTCATTCTCCATGAACTGTCTATTACATTTCATACTTATTTGTAATATATGTTATTTTAATATAAATACAATTGATATAAATGATATTTAAATCATTATATAAAATCTATAATTAGTTTATAATTATAAGGACAAACGATATACCATATTAAGATGCATATGAATGACAAAATTAATATTACCTAAAGTGAAACATTAACATAAGAACAGTAACCACCGGGTAATATAAGGTTATAATAAAACCCTATATAATATTAGATAAAATAATATTCTTGTATAAAATATTTATAATAAAATTATATTTATTGTAAAGGAAGATTGTTCGAGTAATAAGAGTGTCAAGACAAAAGGTAAGGGAATTTTTGTGTCACACTAATTTTTGTGAGACACAATCCACATACACTAAATTTTTTCTTACGTGGTTTATATACTTACTATGAATGCATTTTATGAGTGTTTTATATAAAATCAAAATATTCATATATTATTATAATTTTCTTTTTAACATGGGCCATATGATTCTATTTATTATTAAGTGATGAATGTTGATTTCAAAATCTCTTCCATATTTTGGGATTATTTTTTAGTATCTATTAGGTAATGTTTATTATCAATTTCAATATTTTCTAAAAATTTTTTCCAAAAAAAATTTATTATCATATAGATGTTTAATTTCATTTTTACACATTTTTTACTTTTTACTGCATATTTTTAAAAGCAATGTTTATTTTGTTTTCGATACCAAGTAATATTTGACTTTTCAGGTGAAATTGTAAAAAGAATTTTTTATTCTAACTTATACAACATGAATTTATTTTTATTCAATCATAATGCCTTATTTAAATGAATATTCACTTAAATTTTTTCAAATTTATTTTCAAATACATTATTTTTTTTAATTGGATGCCATTTTAAGAAAAGAAAACTATTTCAAAAAAGAAAACTTATTTTCCTCATGAAATGGTATAAATTATTTTCATAATTCTTTTATATGTTTTCAAGGTGGTTTCAAAGAAAATGGTTTTGAAAATATTTTATCCTTCAAAAATTTAGTTTCAAGGAAATGTTTTTGAAAATGTTTTAGGATTTAAAATGTGATTTTAAAGTAAAATTCATGATCTAAGTGATCTTTTAAAATCATTCCCCTCATATGATGATATACATTATTATTGTTCTATAATACCATTAATATTATTTCTCTAAATGGTTTATGTTTTTATGGATTGATGTTTATGATACCCCACTTATTTTCATGGGTTATTCTTTTGATGTAATTATTATGAATCATGTATCTTTTCCATAGGTTATGATATGATTACATGTTTATGATTTCCATTTTATTAATTGGGTTATGTTTTTTATAAATGTTTTATATTTTTTGGCACATGTATGTATGATTCCATTATGATATGGGTGGGACCTATATCTCCATCCAATTCATTGGGTAAATATTTATATCACTTGAGATAAACTAAGATGGTCTTGGGAGTGAACCTTGACTAATAATATGGTCTTGGGATTGATCCCTGACAACTAAGATGGCCATGGGAGGGAAACATGGATAATAAGATGGTTTGAGGAGTTAACTCATGCAATAACTATGTCCATGGCCCTGAACCATGACTGAAATGATGGTATGGGGAGTTAAACCATACTACTATGTTGGTCTTGGCAGTGATGCCTTGTATAATATGTAAATTAGTATATGATTATGTTTTTCCACACATCCATGTATTATTAATAAGTTGTGATTTCAAGGATTATGCTCTTTATTTCATTATGATTCATTTCCTCAGAACTGCAAAACCTCATGACCTAAATTCTATTATGATCTTTGATATGCAGGGTATGATTTTCTATTTTCATAATCATGTTCCCATACCCCCTATGCTCATGTTTATTCTTATATTTCTACCTTTTTTACCCTTAATAATCATCTGATCTCAGCCCGTTTTTTGTTTCCATTTCCCCATTTTTTGATGATATGCATTATGTTTGATTTATCTAACAAGGGAGATTGTCATGAAGAACCTAGTGGGGGATAATGTACCTCATTTGTATACAAGTTTTTTTTGTTTCCATGTTTACAAAGTCGGTAGACCAATTATGATATTTGTGTGTCAATTTGTAATATAATTCAGTATTCTAAGAAATTTATGTAATGTCCATGTACATCAAGCATTGGTCTTTACAGTTCGTATTGGATAAAAGTTTTAGTTAAACATTTGAATCTGGGATGAGAAAACCTTAAATAGATCCCTAGGTTTATTTCAAATGATATGTCCATGGATACCTCTAAGGATAAGTATAAGGATGATTGAAAGATTAGGAAAGTGTATTAGAATTTTTGTAAAGGATATGGTTATTGGGTTATTGGAAATAAATCCTTATCTGGATACTACATATAGACGTGGCTATAGCATAAATGTACCTTAGAGTAACAACTCTGACAGGATATTTCGGGCCTTACCTAAATTAATCGGGTACATGACAATGGGTCTTGTTGTACACCTAGTTTGAAACTCCCATGGGATATGCTTTGGAAATAAAAAAACACTTCATAAAGCATTTTTATGGATTAGAATAGAAGTTGGCTTCGAATAACCTAGTTTGAACCTATGGTGCCATATATTGAGGACGGTGTCATAAGATAGACATCCTATAAGTTAGTTATTATTATTATGTGCTGTGTCATTATTATAAATATTTTATACACTATGATGTATAGTTTTTGAAAATGGGGGAACCAAAAGGAATTGGGTTAACATTGAATCATATGAAAAAATTGGTGACCATGAGAAAAAAAAATTCATAATGGCTAGAGATAAATATATTTTGATTATTCCAACTTATTTATTACAATATATGATTAAAACGATGAACTTTATTTATATTACTATGTCATAAAATAAGTTGAATATGGAATTTCATGCATTTTCACATAGTGATAAACATAGAGGAATGAATATTAAACTTCCTAAATGTCAATAAGAAGGGGAGAAGAACCTTGTGGAAAACCTCAAATGGAGGGGAAGATGTTATCTATGTGGGAAAAGGATCATAGAGTGATTTATTTTCATGTATTTCAATGTCTTGTCTATATGGAACACAGGCATTACCCAAATAAATACCCAGACCAATGAATTTCTTCTTAAATCATGGATGAAAAAATTCCATACCAATCATTGAAGATGATAGATTGATGTGTTTATGTATTTGGATTAATGACCTGTGAAAAATGTGTGGATTGTTTAGTTTATGTGTTTTCACTGAGAATATAAATAAATATTTTGAATGGTTATGATGGACTAGATAAGTGATGTTAAAATAATGATTAAGGGAATTATAACCCTTAAAATGTTCCTTATGATAAAATAATGATGTTTGGATAAAGATATGTTTGATATGAATAAGTTAATTAGACAATAATGATTACCTTGGAACTACAATAAGACTTGTTGAAAATGTAGTCTATGTTATCATGTATGATGTTAATAAATTCTTGGATTTAAGGAATATGTTTAGAAACATTTGGAATAAGGAAGCTTGTATGTTTTCCCAAGTTATTTATAGTAATTTAGGTTATTACCATGTTTTAAGAGAATATATGATGTGGGTATTCGCATGTTTGGTATGTGAAAACCATG
The DNA here is from genome assembly GCA_963277665.1 of Viscum album. Classification (NCBI taxonomy): domain Eukaryota; kingdom Viridiplantae; phylum Streptophyta; class Magnoliopsida; order Santalales; family Viscaceae; genus Viscum; species Viscum album. The sequence goes on along the minus strand of OY728140.1, from coordinate 50,964,621 downwards.
ATATATTTTGTGATACATGGAGGATCGATGTTAAGATGGATTTGTTACCATATTTATACAATTTTGGATTTTCATCTTTTAGATGGTTTATAATGTTAAACATTTATGAAAAAGTTTAATTTAAACATTGAATGAAGTATTTATGTAATAAGTTTGTTTTGATAACCCTAGATAAAATGCTATTTACTGATTAACCTTTTCTCAAGTATTTCTATCATATTTATTTTGAAAATTATATTTGTCTGGTTTTATAAAAGTACATCATGTATTTCAACTGAAAACAACTCTAGTCTGGAAAGGCTAGAGGTATTGACCCTATAAATGAAGGATGATAAGTGTTTCACACCTACGACTGGTCTATGCAATGTCATTGTAAATGTATATTTATTTTTAATGTATAAATATTTATTATGAACTAGTAGTGTTAATTTTTATGTTTATTGATTAATGCATATTGATAATAAGACTTTTAATTATTATTTGGGCCTTAAGATCCATTAAATGTGTATATTTGGGTATTTATTCCTTGAGGTAATGGATGTAATATAATTTAATCAAATAAAAAACAATGAATGAAATTTTATTTATAGAAATATATTAATAATTAATCAATGTTTTGAAAGTGATCAATAATTTTTATCCTAATTGCTTAATTTTCGTTAAGATGATGATATTTTAAATCATTTTAGATTTGTAACATTGTTTTCCTAAACATTTCTTTGATCATTTACATGTTTGTGATTTATGACCTCATTCACTCCCTATAAATATTTATACTTTTCCTCCATGTCCAATCTCTACTACCAAACTGTGCTCTCCTATATTGAAATCTAGTTATATGTTACTTTGGGTAACCATTATGGTCTCAAAATTACCTTTTAAGGGAAGTTTTAGTATCCATTTTTTGATGTGGATTTCATTTAATGAAACTATCAGGTACTATACCATTGGTTACCAAGACAAATTTTTAGGGAGAAATTCATTTTAAGGTGGTTAGAATGTAACAGCCCAATATTTTGAAAAAAATGAATTAATTTAATCTTTTGATATTTTCACATTAATGCAACATTTAATATATTTCTTTATATTATAGCACAATGTTTTGGATTATGTTATACAAAACACCAATGGAAACTTTCACTACACACAACACCAATTGGGCTTGCGTTACACGCAAGATCGAGTTTCTACAAAACAAGACATTACTATTAAATTTACTTTAATGAAATATTCAAAACCTAGCCATTATACTTGTGATATGAATTGTAATAACAAATTTTTATATATTAGTTATAATGGTTTTGATAATGAAAAATGTAATTTCTAGTAAGGTCCTTATATGTTTAAAACCACTATTTTCTCAAATGAACATTTTTTCATATCCATCAATGAGAAATAATAAAATTAATTCTAGAAACTCATAGAAATTGATTTATATATAACAAAAATTATTTTTTAATTATTAATATCAACAAATGTTAGCATGGATATTTGATATTTCTCTCAAAAGTTTCAATTTTGATGAATAGTAAAAAATATTGCATAGTAGTTAAAACGGAATTTTTTATTTAAATAATTATTTTACATTAAATTTATTTTAAAGTCACAATAGATAAATAATATATATATTAATCTAGTTATTTTCATTGGAATAATTTTTATAATATAATTAGATATAAAAAATTATTTAACTTTTGAACGTCTCTTTTACCAACCTTCTAGCCCCATTTTCAGGATTAATAGTTTGCATAATTTTATCACTTCTATGAATTTAATTTTGAAAAAAGGTCATATTTGGTTGTAATAAGTATAAAAAATGTGGTCAGATAGGATCAAACTATTTTTTTAATAGTAACTTTTGAATTTTATTTACCACAGTTAAAGGTAAATAGGGTAATTAAAGGTTAAAAAATATTATAATAATATAAAATTACACTAACATGTGTACTAATTTCATTGATTATTTTTTGTTTTAACCCAAATCAACATTAAGTCTAAAATATGATTCCTTTTATGCCCCTTGTGTTTTATTTAGACATTTATTATATTTTACTTAAAGAAGAGTTAAAATTTTCATATTCCAACATTAATAACTAAATAATTTTTAATATAGGGTAATACATAATAATAATACAACTCTAAATATTAATTATAAATATAATAAATTTATCTACTTCATGAAATTTTATTTTTAATTTTTTTACATTATATAATTTTATTTTATTATGACACAATGATGATGTATTTATATATTTCTTACAGGAAGAATAAAATATATGATATTAATAATATTAAAATAAATATCATTTGAGCTATTTGATTTTATACATGAATATTTTGATGACTATGACATGTTTGGAGATGAGTTAATGTTTCATTTTTTATGGAATCACGATTTTATGGTTTTATAAAATGTCAAGTAATAAATAGTGTCAAAATTGACATAAATGTGATTTTAAAATAAAAAATATCTCATTAAATGTTATAAAATTAATAAAAATATATGGTTTAGGGAAATATCTTTTATAGTTTCAAATATTTCTTAAATTATCTAATAGGGGTTTTTCCATTTTATCATAACTATATGAACCCTATAATGTAAACAACCAAGTTGTCATGATAAAAGTTAAATTATTTAAATAAATGATAAATACAAAATAAAAGGTCAATTTTGGTACCTAAAAATGTCCAAAATTATTTGGTTGAGAGAAATTATACCCAACCTCATCTTAGCCTCTAAATAACTCACTCTTTTTATATTTAAAATTAAAAATCATTTTATAATAAATCAATAGTTTTAGGGTTTCGAAAAGTTCCCCTCCCCCTCTTATAAAAGGGCACCGATCCTTCTATTTTATTTACACCTATTAAGAATTTTTGATTGCACAACCCCAACCCATTTCTCCTCTAAAAATCCCTCCCTTCCTCGTAGAATATGTTTTTTTGGAATATGGAAACTCAATGAACCTTTTGGAACAAACCAAAATGGGTTACCTGAAACGATGATTGTTCCTATTTCATTTATGACCAATCATGGTGGACATTACGATGAAAAATATATATGTGTGCGTGTTATATATAATATTTATTATTTAGTTATGATTAATTTTTATTTTTGACAACACATACCTTTTCACCTTCCATTTGGTGTTAATATGATAATCTCGATCGATAAAGTGTGGACTACCACTCCCTCAAAGTGATATGATTCATTCACACACCACATGGAATGTATTAAGCATGGGTTTAATGAGATTATATGATATATATGACATAATAATGTTACTGTAATAATTATATATATATATATATATATGCATACATATATATATATATATATATCATTTAAATACTTTCATTCAATAAGACAATTAAAACAGAAACATCGTTATTGTGTACGTACGGATTAGTGTCTCCATGAACGATGTATTAAATTTACTTATTTTTTATAATATAGAATATATTAATATAAATATAAACTATATACATGATATTTATATCATGGATTACATTTTGGAATCAAGACATAAGTATAATGACCTGCAAGATAACAAATTAAGATTCATGCGAAGAATAAAGTGAATATTACCCGAAGTGAAACCTTAACATAAGATAGTTAACAAGAAGGTAAAATAAGGTCAAAATAAAACAATATCTGGTATTAGACATAAGAATATTATTTGAAAAAATATCTATATTAAAATTATATTTATTTTATTGGAATCTTGTTCGAGTACGAAGAGAGTCAAGACACAAGGTAATGGGATTTTTGTCTAACCTTTATTTCTTTGAGACACATGCCTCAAACACTACTTTTTTCCACTTTGTGGTGTTTACACTACACATGAATTTCTATTATGGTTATTATCCAAAATATCATGATATTTATATATTCGTATATTTTTTTTTACATGGGCTATACGATTCTATTGATTATTTAATGATGACTGTTGATTTCACAATCTCTTCCATATTTGGAATTGGTTCGTTTTAAGTATCTGTTGGGTAATATTTGTCAACCATTTCCATGTTTTATAAAAAAAATATTATAATATTTATGTTTAAATTCATTTTTTCAAATTTTTTACTTTTTACTACATTTTTTTAAGGAATCTTGTTTCGTTTAACGAAGTAATTTTTTAATTTTCATGTAGATGTATGAGAAGAATGTTTTATTTCAGATCATACATCATGAATGGGTTTTTACACGTTCATAATGCCTTATTTACTTGAATATTCCCTTATATTGTTTCAATGATATTTTCAAAGAAATTATTTTCTTTTTTAATTACGCATTGTTTTAATAAAAGAAAACTATTTCAACAAAGGATATTTTCTATAAGAACTATTTAAAATGATTTTCATCATTCCATTATATGTTTTCAAATTGGTTTCAAGGAAAAGGGTTTTGAAAATGTTTCATTTTTTAAAAATCTATTTCAAATAAAAGGGTTTTGAAAATAATTTTTGTTTTAAAAACTTTTTTCTATGAAAATTCATGTTCTAAGTGATCATTAAAAATCCTTCAACACCTATGATGACATACCATGTTATTATTAAAAAATACAATTCATATTCATTCTATGATTGGTTTATTTTTTGATGGCATGATTTTTAATAAATCTCACTTATTTTCATGGGTTATTCCTTTTGTGAAATTATTATGAAACTTTTAACATTTATACAGGTTATGATATGATTAAAAGTTTATGATTCCCATTTGATTCCTTAGTTTATGTTTATGATAAATGTTTAATGTTTTTGTTGAACATGTATTTATGATTTCATTATGGGATTTGTGGGACCTATATCTCCATATAATACATTGGGAAGATATTTATATCTCATGAGATAAACTAATATGGTCTTGGGAGTCAACCATGACTACTAAGATGGTTTTGGGAGTGAACTTGGACTACTATGATGGTCTTTATAGTGATACTCGACTAATAATATAGACAAGGGAGTGAACTATGAGTATAAATATGGTATGAGGAGTGAAATCATGATACTAATATGTCCATGGGGGTGATCCAAGACAACTAAAATAGTATGGGGAGTGAACCCATACTACTAATATAGTCTTGGTAGCGATGCCTTGGCGACTATGGAAATCATTATATTCTTATGATTTTATGACACTTCCATGTCTAATACTTATGGTATTCTTTCATTAAATATGCTCTTTATTTCAGTATAATTCATTTACAATGAACTAATAATCATTATTCCATGATTTATGTTATGATCTTTGATTTTAAGTGTATGGTCTTCTATTTTCATGATCATGTTCTCATACCCCATATGATCAGGTTTATGCTTACATATCTCACTTGTTTACCCTTTATGAGCATCTCATCTCATACCTTTATCTTTACCTTCCTCCATTTCATGATGATATGTTTTATGTTTGTGGTATCCAAGAAAGTTTCTAGTCATGAAGAACCTAGTGGGGGATGATATAGTTCATTTATGTACCAGTGTTTATGCTTCCTTGTTTTAAAAGGCAATGGACCAATTACGGTCTTTCAGCATCTATTTGTAATATGTTTAATTATTCTACAAAATTTATATAATTTAAATGTATGTCAAGATTTGTTCTTTACATAAACCAATTTTTTAATTCTATTTCTACAAGTGGATAAAAATTATTTTAAAAATAAGTGTGAAAATTGCAATGAAAATTATTTTTAGAAAAATGACTCTTTAATAATAAAATAGAATTTTTTATTACTCCTTTACTAGTAAAAACTATTAGATGATTGATAAAATATTGTATTATTATATTCTATAATAATTGTTTTATAATCACTCCATTATAATGGTTACTTTGATTTATTAGGTTAAAAAAATTTCTTTCTTAAAATATAGATTTTAAAAAAATAATTACCTTCAAACGCCTTTATTTTCATTTATATCCAATTAATATGAAATCATTTCATTTTAGAAATGTGTTATTAATTTCCATATTTTATTTATTTCCATGTTATCCTCTAATAAAATAGTGAAGTGATTCAATCACCATTAATTGAAAATGTTTAATAGTATATCACGGTTCGTTTAAAATGAATCATTCATGTAATGAATATTGTCAAATAAATCAACTTTATTTAAAGATAAATATATGATAAAATATTAGGTTGTTACCTAATACCCATATTATAAAGATTTCACTATAGATTTTTTTCACTCCAATACAAACAACTGAAGATACTTCTATCTCGTCACTTCCTCGAGTTTTGAAGTAGCATCGTAAAATTTATGAATCATTCAATGAACATTTAACCATTGTAGAGTCATGATTCAAAGACATTTTTCTCTATAATCTATTATAACGACCAGTTATTCCCCATAAGATGTAACAACCCCAATCCCAGTATCCTGGATTTTGTGCCTCAATTCATAACATTGGTATAGATATAAGGAATCATAACCTAAAGGACTGCATATTTTTGTAGTTTTGGTAAACTATATACATATTTGAAATTCAAATGAAATTTTTATCATAAAATAAAAAAATAATTTTCTTTAAGAAAACAATTATTTTCTTATTGTAACCATTCATATAAATCCCAATAAAATTCTATGCAACCTTTGGAAATAAAACATAAGAAACTGGTGAGCTCAAATTCTTAGTAAGGCTTAAGTATAGTGGAATCAATAATGGATCAATGAAAATAATCAAAGTGGAAATGTAGATAACTAAACACACATTATAGTTAATGAATAATTTGATAATTAAATTTATCCATTTATAATATCAACAATAAAAGTCATGGATTATAATAAAAATAATAATAATAACAATAAATAAATTCCCAACAAAGTAAATGCCTAATTATCGAATGCCATGTTTCCTAGGTACACGGTTTCATTACCATCAAGTCCTATCACAATACAGTTTAACATATTGGGTAGAAACACATATAATTTTATCAACTTATTCATCTCATTATACTACCGATGCATTGAGGGGATTACTTTAAATGGTTCCCAACCCGTGTCGTACCCGTCTAAAGAATTCATCAAATATCGAATAATCAATTAAAAAATATTTCAAATCACAGTATCCAATAAAATATTGAAACATTTTAATTCCATTAATATAATTATATTTATAATATGATATATCAAATAGTATCATACATACACCATATAAAATAAATTTGTGGTGAATAATTCATATATCTCACTAAAGTAAAAGTGAGATGAGAAAATCCTACCTCAGGATTCCCATTAGTGGTGCATAATTTAACCTCCTATATAATTGTTTGAATAATGTTATTAACTCATTATATAACTATATAATAATTTATAATACCTTATTAGATTATTTTATAACATCTTATGACCCAATAATTAATAATATTTCATAATTTTCATTGTTTTGGATGCATTCATTTAATGGTTTCTTGATGGATTCATTTGTAAAAAATAATGGGTGTTCTTTTAGAATGGGGAAACAATATATATATGGAAGATAACAGCATTAATAAACTTCCATAATTATTAATGTTCTCATATATCATTTTTTCATACATGAGGATTATTCATTTGAAAAATGTTGATGATAAATGTTTAATCTATTTTGGTGGTTTTTTCAAATATCATGAACTGGATTCATTATATTTACTATTTTGAATATATATTAGTTAAATAACATTTAATAGGTTATTATATACCTATTAAAAGTCTATTTAACTAGAAAAATATTTTAATGACCAGCCATGAATGTTGTAATGGAAAAGGAACAAAAACATTATTCCTAGAGGAGATTAACCAGTATTACTTGGACAATAGATTCATTTCATTGAATTAGATGAGGTAATAAAAGGGATGGATATAAGATATAAAATTATTAACATAAAATTATAGTATATAAATAATTATTCAATTATTATTACTTTATTGATGAAAGAGATTAGGATAATGTAAAAGAAAAAAATTAAAGAGGTTTTTTGAGAAAATTACCTCTTAAATATCACCTCTTTGAGAGATTCTTGAGAGAATTGTATTTGGTATTTTGGTGAGACTAGTTGAACAAGGAAATTGGTAGAGTGAGGAGGATACTTTTATGTAGATATGTTTAGATGTACATGTATTGGGGTCAAAATGGGGTTGTGAGGGGTGTCATTTCTACTAGAGGAGAGGAGGGTTTATGTGATTAAAATAATAATTATTTTATAAATAAAGCCAACCACATTGAGTTGGAATTAATTTAAAAGAATTAGATTTTTAGTTAATGTTTTTACTATGGTTCTTTTAAATAAATACCTCCACCAACCATTAAATTTTATAATTTCTAGGTATGTTATGCTTTTACCTTTTAACATTAAACCATGTTGCTATTTTAAATATATTGGGTTAAATAATTTTATTACCACATAAATTTTTTATACATAAAATTGAAATTATACTTAAAAACTAATTTAAATTGTCTGATTCCAAATACGAAATCCATTTTACCAAATTCAATTCATATAATTCGAAAAAATGAGGCTTAAAAATAATCTCGTAGACACAATGAACAAGTATGTTTTAAAGAGAAACGGTCAAAAGATTGAAATGATCTTATGTAAAATTTCATGGTGAAATTGATTATACTGAAATAAATTGGATTTATTCATATATCAGTTATCAAATTATAATTTAAAACTCCTTTAAAATATAGTTTAATCATATAAATAAATTAAATGAAAAAACAGTTTTCAATTAAAATTTAATATTTTACATTATTCATAGAAAAGTTATACTTTTCTAAAAAAATACATAAAATTCACCCTAATCTAGTTTCTATGTCCCTATTTAGAAAATTAAATTTATTTTTTCTAATAAAACTTGTAAATGATTCAAAATATAATTTCAAAATAGGTGCAACATTAAAAGGTGGAAATATTACCTTTTATAAAAATAAAGCATTCATACTTAATACTAGATTCATTATTATCTTGATCCAATCAAACAAAATGAATGAATTTAAAAACATTTCTTCGAATATATAACATATAAATATAATCAATATCACTCAATAATATTGATTAATTGAATTTATTAATATAAAATTCCATTATGGGCATAAAAATATTTCTTTATAAAAAAATATCCATTATGTTGAATTTGATTTGATTTTAATTTATAATATATTTGTAATAAATGAATAATTTTTATAACCACATTTAAACTATAAATTCGTAATTTAGTTAATTTCATTAATTCCCAACATTCTAATGTCTAGGTGACCACTATCATAATTAAATATTAATATTTTGATACTTTTTTTAATGGAGTGTTCTGTGTAACATAAGCGATTGATCATAGTGTTATTTTAAAATCATAGAGTTCCATGAATTATATGTTTGCAAAAAATTAAAATTTATTTAAAAAGTAACATATTGAAAAATCAGGGGGTGTTATACTCTACCCTTCATTAATAAACTTTGTCCTCGCCATTTAAAATTGAAATTAGAAAATTAAAGGTTGATACTTGAAAATTACATTCTGCGAAACCCACATCAAAAATAGGGTTAATAAAATATACCTTTAAAAAGATTGAATTAAAAGGTGAAGGTTGAAAAAAATAGTATTTCTAATAGGATGAAATTATTTTGAAGTGAAAAAATGGACATGGTAGATAAATATAACCATCACATTATGATGGAAGATAATAGATGTAATGATCATTAAAAGATTAATAGCCACAAAACCATAGACGAATTAGGTAGGAAAAAGGTCCTTAATATCATCAAAAATGATTGTAATGTGACAAATTTTATTTCTAAATCTTTTTCTAGGATATAAATACCAGATTTCATCTCATAAGTATAGTAAATATCTTTGGATGTTCTCTTATATTTTCCCACTCCATTTATTAAACCATGAAGTGGATATTCAAGATGAATTTTTATTCTTGTATCACTTTTATCCAATGATCTATAAGTCAATCATTTGTCCATTAAATATTATCCAAAATAAAACATTTTAAAACATTTTATCCCATATGAAAATTTATACATCAACCTCAATCAATAAGTTCCAATGTTCAACATTATCCATTCCATAAGTCGTTAATACTGATACACATCCAAAATGCCTCATTCAAAATTTAAGGACCCGAATTTTAGATTTATGTTCAGTAAATTTCTAAAATAAAATTAACATTAAATTTTATAGATAACATAATATAACTCTTGATGTCACATAGAAAATATATGAATACCTTGATCACCAGAAAACATTAATGAAAACATGCATGCATTAAAAATAATATCTCTGGTTGTTTAATATATTCCATAAATCCAAACATATAGTAAACCCATAAAAGATAACATAAACCATCAAATCATTGAATTGTTTCATGTCTATCAATAATATCCCACAAATATATCTTTTTTAATAATATCTCAACATCAAGAATGTATTAATTGTAATATTACCTTAATCACATATTTTTCAACTGATCAAATTGTAACAGAATCACTTCTCTTGGTTACAAGTCCTATTCTGAACTTGATTCAAATCCTTAAAATGAGGTACTATAGTACAACCATTATATACCTATTAATTCAAAAAAACAAGGATATCATTAATAATTTTACAATATAATTGTAGAATCCAAAAAACTAAATACTTTAGTTACTCAAGATGGATAGTAGTAACAAAATAAATTCTACCTCTATCCCTATAATTATTTTGGTTAAATTCCCTTGAAACTTTGGGAGTTCGTTTGAATATATTCCCATATCCTAACAGTTAAAACAATATATATTTACAACTTCATTCTTTCCATTCCATCCCTAAGCCTAGTGATCCTTTTTATGGACTTATAAAACACTCTCATTTTATTCAAGAATGTATTGGGGTGTTTCTTTCCACAATTACACATGTGGGAAAATCCTTGTTTCCCTTTTCCCATTTATTCATATCTTGCTTCACCATTCTCTTCTTCTGTTGATTCTTATTGAATCCATAAGACTTATAAAAACCGATTTCATAATATGATGAAATTTTTTGAGAATACCATTTTCTTTAGATACTTGGCTGGATACCATCAAAGAAATGGTAAATATTTCATTCTATGTATTGTATATAATCCATATAATACCATTATAAGCTTGTAAATGTATCTTAATACTCTACAACACATTCTTCATCCTTTTTCTTTAAACTAATGAACTTTCCATCCATCTAAATTTTTTGTTCATAAGGGAAATATTAATAAAACAATGTCTCCTTAAAATATTTTTAGTCCATGATTTATATTTCGTTTTATACATAGTATTCTAGATTAATAACCATTATTTATAAGTATCTTCAATGATATAATAAACTGCAAGTGTATCTGTTTCCTTTTCATTACATTTCAATGCATGAAATATCTTTTTGAGGGACATAATCGATTTCTCAACTGCCACTGGATTAGTAGTCCCACTATGATATGGGGGAATATTAATCATGAAATGATATAAAATATATTTATAATGGTTATTAATCATGGACTCAGTAATATGTCCAAATATGCTCATAACTTTCCCAGTTTCAAAACTAGTTGTATTGACTTCCTCAGTAAGAAAATATCTACATTTTTCATGAGTATTAAAACCCACATTCCTTCAATTTTCCATTTCTTAACAATGGAATATACCTGATTAGCTCATAAAATTATGATCATTTAATAATTCAAAATATGGAATTGCATAAATTCATGAATTTAATCATAGATAATCTCATAATCACATACAATGATTTTGTGGGATATTTTTCTATAGTTATCCTCATTGTATATCATAGTGTTGTTTTTTATAATATATATTTTCCAAAATAGAGTTCCTAATTATTAAACTAAACTTTAACTCATACCAACTGTAATGAAACCAACCCCTGTAACTTAGATCTGGTGTCCTATATTATTAAATTGGCATTGATACAAGGAATCACATCCCAAAGGAACAAATAGTTTAGTAATATCTGAAAACTAGATACTTATTTGAAATTAAAATTACATTTTAAACATAAATTAAAAAATTTATTTTCTTTGAGAACTCAATTATCCTTATTATCATAAACTTTCATATCAATAATAATAAACTGTAGTGAAACTAAGGGAAATAAGATATAAGAAATGGGTGATATAAAATTCTTCGTAAGGGTTGCGTATAGTGGAAGAAATAATGAATCAATGCGAATAATCAATCTGGAAAGGTAGAAAAATGAACACACATTACATTTAATCTATAAATTTATATTTAAATGCCTCCATAGATAATTCCAATGAAATATTATCATTGATATTAATAATAAGTTAATTCATAATAAAAAATGATTAATTAATGGATTCCATGCCTCCTATGTACATGGTACCTTTACCATCAAGAACATTTATAGGATGGATTAGATTATTGGGTATGAAACCATATGATTTGTCTAGTTGATTTATCTCATGATACTACCAATGTATTGTGGGGCTTACATTATATGTTCCCCAACCCATTTCCTAAGAGTCTAAATCATTATTTATATATCAAGTTATCGATTAAAAAGAATTTAAATCAAAGTGTCTCATACCACATTGAAAATTTTGAATACCATTAAGACAATGATATTCATGATATGATTTATCATAGGGAAATATGAATAAAACACACCTAATAAATATGTGGTGAATAAGTCTTATATCTCACAGAAGTCAAAGAGAGATAATAAATCCTTACATCACACTTCCATTTAGTGGATCCTATATTAACCTATAGTATAGTTATTCAAATAATATTATAAACTCATTCCATAACTATATTTATTTTTATAATATATTATGTTATGATATTTTAACATCTTATTACACATTCATTAAGAATATTTCAATAGTTTCATGGTTTTGGGTGCGTTTGTTTCATGGTTTCATGAGCGGTTCGTTTCTGTAAAATTATGGATGTTGTTATGAAATGGTATTACCACCCTAGAAGTGAAATTTAATAGTTCTAATGATCTTTAATAAGTATTAATGGTCCCATTAATCATTTTTTCGTTACAAGTGGATGGTTTGTAAGATATAATATTAACGATAAATGATTAATTTATCTTGGAAGGTTTTTATGAATACCATGAACTAGTTTCATTTTATTTACTAATCTGAGTATATAATATTTAAAAACATGTAATGGGTAATAATATTTCTACTATAAAATTATATAACAAGAACAATATTTTTATGACCATCCATAATGTCATTAATTTAAAAGGAACAAAAACATTATTCACAGAGGTGATTAACCAGTATAACATGGAAAATAGTATTGTTTCATTGGATAAGATGAGGTAATAAATGATATGGATATAATATATTCCATCATTAATAAGAAATTATACTATTTTCATAATTAAATAATTATTATGCCTTAATTGATGAAATATATGAAGAGAATGTATTAGAAGAAAATAAAATAAGAGAATTGTTTTAAAAAGATTACCTCTTGAATATCACCTACTTGAGAGACCCTTGAGGACATTTGATTTGGTAATTTGTTGAGAAAAAAACACTTGGACATGGGGAGAGTTATTATTAGAGTTTTAGGTAGATAGATATTTACTTAAAAGTTTTTTGGGTAGAATTGGGGTGGGGAGGGGAGGTATTTATACTTTAATAGATGAGTGTTTAAGTTATTAAAATAATGAATATTTTATAATTAAAGCCAATTAAATTGTAGTGGAATTTATTTCAAAGAATTATATTATCAGTCAATGTTGTGGATTCTGGTTAATATTTTGAAATACTTCAATAAACTAATAAATGTTTTATTGTTTCCGTATGTTAAAATTTTACCTCTTAACTTTAACTTGTGTTATAATTTTACCTATTCTATGATAAATAATGTTTTTACTTGGCTAAAGTTTCTTATACATAAAAAATAAATTTTCATTAAAAAATATTTTTGAAATTATAATTAATAAAATGGAATCCATTTTACCAAATTCAATTCAAATTTTAATAAAAATTACATTTAAAAATAACCCCACAAACACAATGAAAAAGATGGTTATTAAAGTGGAATGTCCAGAAGTTTTGAATGTTTTTACATCCAATTTCTTTGTGAAATTGATTTAAAATAACTAAATTGATTTTATTGATATATAATTGATCTAATTATACTTTAGATATAATTAAAAATATATATTAATTATATGACTATATTAGACTAAAATTTAGCTTTCATTTGAATTTCAATATTCATCACTATTCATCTAAAAAATAAACTTCTTAGAAAAATAAACAAAATCGCCCTAAAATAATTTTGATATCCTGGTTTAGAAAATTATCATCATTTTTCAAAATAAATCTTATAGGAGTGTAAAAATTATATTATAAAATAGGTTCTCCATTAAAATGTGGTGAAATTTCCTTTTAAAAAATATAGCTTTTATGCTTAAAACTAGAATTATTATTATCTTAAGAATATAAAAAATATTGAATGTATTTAAAAATAGTTTAATGGATGTATAAAAAATAAATTACTTTAATATCTCTCACTAATAATGGTTAATTTAATTTACTAATATAAAATCTCATTGTGGGTATAAAAATTGTTTTTTTAAATAAACCATTTTTTTATGATTAGTTGGATTTTATATCCATTTATAAATAATTGGTAATAAATGAATTAATTTTATAAACATCTGTAAAAGGTAATTTCATAATTTAGTAATTTTAATTCATTCCCTCCATTCCAAAGGCTAGGTGACAACTATCATAATTAAATAATAATATTTTAATATTTCTTTTAAGTTTGGTGTTGTGTGTAACATATGTTATCGAACATAGTGTTCTTTTTAAATATAAGAGTTTCATGCATCATAAGTTATCATATTGGTGAAAAAAATTATAAGTAACATTCCATAAAAATCATGGTTTTTTACATAAGAAAGATCATTCTCTAGTGTTACATCTTGTATATGCAGTACATGTGAAGGATCCGTTATCTACTTCCTCAAATGAGATATTTAGAACACATCATGAACTGGAGAATGTTTTTGTGGAAGATGAAAGAAATATGAAATCATCCCAAAATGAATAAGAATTTTTAAATGATCGATTTATCTATGGACCATGATTCAATTGTTTTTAAATCTCAAATCCTTTATCCAATGATATATTCCTAGGAAAACCTTATCACCAACATCAAACTCTAGATCTAATCAAAAATTGATTGTATGACTTTTTTGTCAAATGTGTGTTTCCCTGATGTTATTATAAATGGATATGATCTTTCCTATAATTTACTTATCCATCTCAGATCACAATATATATAGTTATCGAACATCATCCCAACACATCAGAGCTCTGCACTTCCTTTCATATAGGTCTTCATAATGAGAAATCTGAATTCTTGAGTGAAATTTAATGTGGTAGTAAAACACAAATAGGGAACGGTGTTGATCTAAACAAAATTTAAAATACATAAAACATACTATCATCTTATATTCTAGGGTTTTATGGTGATATCATACTACTTTTTTTCTTAATATGATATAAAATGATAAATTTTAACTCTAAAAACATATCATGTTAAATGCTTCCCTAGAACCTTGAGGTAATCCTTGGATTTCAATCAAATAAAAAAATGTCATGCATTATAAAACAATACCATCTGGATAATGTATATCATGGAAATATGATCAAGTGATAATTATTATTTTATAGAAATGAAATGTACTTACTTTTTAAGGTGATAGACTATAATCGAAATAGCATTATGTCCTTTAGATGTTTTTGGGGAGTTTGATGATGAAATCCATGATGATTTCTTCATATTTATATTCTGGTATGGTTAATGGTTGTAAGATCCCATTGAACTTTTTTATCATATGAGTTACATAATAACATACCATGCATCAAGATACATACTCCCCAATATCCCTTTTCATGTTTTCAAACTAGAAATACTCTTTAAAATATCTATACATCTTTATACTTTCAGGATGAATAGAGATTGATAAACAGTGATCTTCATCTAATAGATCCCTCTTCAAATACATTATCAATAGGACAAAATATTAATTACTTAACCATAGAATTCCATTATAATCATGTGGGATCTCAGGAACATTCCTTGACTTATTTTTAATTTCAACTCTTTAATCATCACATGGATATATCATTGAAAATTAATATGAGAAAGATATGATTTGTCCCATTTCATCATTATTTTATGGAAAATATTAAATAAATACAAAATAATTGGATCTCTTTCAATACTTATTATGGAAAAAATAGCATGTTTCTTCCTACATAGAGCATTATCCACTATGTTCATCTTCCCAAGGTGGTAATTTATTAAGTACTCATAATATTTAATAAAATAAAACCATCTAAGTTTTTTAATATTTTCTTTTTTCATGAATATATTATTTAAAAGTTAATAATCAGTGAATATATCACACATTTCACTATAAAGATAATGCATCCATATATTAAATGTAATAAATATTTCTCCGAACTCCAAATCATGATTTAGGTTATTTTACTCTTGAATTATCAATTTTGATGAGTCATAAGATATAATCATATCATTATACATGATAACTCACCGTAGTCCTTATTTAATTCATAAACATATATCAAAAACCATTATTAATTGTAAGTGAGTGTGACTATAGTCACATTGACCATTCTTCACTTTATTTCATTGAAAGTTTCTTCAAATAAATTGTTCTAAAGATACTTGGATCCTTTTCGAGCGAACATTGTTATTAGATTTCATATGAGTGAGAAATATCTCATAACAATAGGTAGTTTCTATCTGACCCAATAATACTATATATCATTATCAATATTGTGGGATTGATTTTTATCTTCGATGGATCCATAGATATACCCAAGCTTCAGATTATATTACCCCAAAATGAACCTTTTTTTGTATAATTCACATATGATAAATTTGGAATATAAGTTCTCAATCCTAAAGGTATTTAGTACAATCCTAAAATATTTTTAATTCTATTAATTTATCTTTTAATATTTAATAATATAATTTTTAATACTACCATGAATAGATCAAGGTGATATATAAAGATTTATTCATTTAATCCTTGAAGACTGTGGGGTATTGGTAAGTCCAAATTACATCACTATAAATTCATAATTACCATACCTTTTATGGAATGTTGAATTAGGTATATCCTCATTAATAACGCTATATTATTTAGATCTAAAATAAAGCTCCATCCTGGAAAATTATTCAGATCTTTGTAGTTGACAAAATAATTCATCAATACATTTTAGAGGATAATTGATCATTATAATGATCTTGTTATCTATTTGATATTCATTAAAAATAATCATTGACCCATATTTCTTCATAATAAAAAAATATTCACTCCATTGTGAAAAATAATGAAATTTTAATCCCTTATCATGATTATCATAGAGTTTCTTCTTTAATTACAAAAACTCAATTGAGGCTATCCTATATTGAGTGTCTGAAATATGTGTAGCAAAAGGTATAAGTTCAATTGAAAACACAAATTCATGATTTGAAGGAAGAATATGAGTGACTTCAGTAAATACATTATCACAGCCCCAAACTATAGGAATATCATCAATGTTACCTTTCTCCACATCCATTTGAAATAAATATCCTCCATGAATAGATAGTAATACACATTCAATTGAAATAATTTCCATAGAAGTTTATATTTTATCTTTCAGCCAAATATGAATATATTTTGATTCTAAATATCAAATGTAACTTTTATTTTGTATAAATTGATATGGATTATGTATAAAGAGAGATAAATAATTCTAAAAGTAGCATCAAATTATACTAAAACATGATTAATAAGATATGCATCATGAATATTCTTACAAAATCTAACATGAAATCCATAAATTTCCAGTATAGTATATATGTCAATTAACTTCCATATTACACTTTATATATTGTCATAGTGTAGTCCCTTCTATGTTATAAGAGTAATAACATGGATTAGGGAATTTATTTGGATAAAAAAACAAGTTCCACCATATATATGACATTGAATTATTAGTGGAGCCTTATGATGAAATTTATTTCTCTCTATCAAAACCATTATATTTCCCCAAACTTTATTTCCATTATGCCCTTATTTTTCACACATAAAACATATTCATATTTCTTGGGGAATATACTTGGGTTTCTCCCCAAAATCATGGAATATAGTAAATTTAATATTCTTTCGACTGTGGTCTTTATCTCCTAAACATCCATGAAATTACTTTTCTCTCTTATGTTTTTTATTTATAAATTATATAAGGATCATGTTTTTAATCATAATTTATGATAGGTCATTACGAATTATCACAGGTTATTATATTCCATATCCAATTTCGTTTGGTTTGTTATGAGGATGATCATTTCATTGACCATCAAATTCACTGTTCTCATGGTTCCTCCCAGTACAAGTCACTAACTAAAAAAATCATAGTGTCAGTATCAAACATAAATTACCAAAGTAAAATTTAATAAGATTATTAAAATCAATCTTATGATGTCATAAATTATGACACTAACTTTTAACCCAAGAATAATTTTGTATATATCACATAACGATGGATTATCATCATCTTTCATATGTTTTATCCTCTCATTCAACATAATAGTTCATAATGAGAATTTAAATTAACCAAAGAATACCTCTTAGGTCTGTCTCACGAGGTGTGTAGTATTAGGTCCACTGATTATTCATCAAGTGAAGATCATGTTGATAGTCAAGTAGTAATTTTATGTGGGTTTAACCCCATGTGTATATGTGCTAAATATGCATCCGCTTCTTAGTACCTATATAAGGATTTTTTCTTATAGTAAACCTCCAAATATATATATTACCAAAACATCATGATGTTATCCTATACATAGACTTATACCCATGATTTTCACCACAGTTTTCTAATTATGATCCTCAAAGTAAACTAAACAATTTTTTGATACCAACAGATACATCCCAAACATTTCATAGATATATAGTAAATTATTTTAAATAAATATTCAATAAATATCATAATAATACAAACTGCATAATAGAAAAAGCATATTGTTTTTATAGACAATACAAATAAATTTTATTTCAAGAATGTTCATTAAAATCTCTTATAAAGTTTTTCTTACTTCATAGATATACCCTACTTAAAACTATTTGTCATAACCTAGGTAAACAAAAAAGTGTGAGCACAGATGCTGAATATGGGTAAAAATATTTGTAAGATCTTTTACCTTTCCATATCATTATGTTAATTACCTAGTTCTTTACAATATCCCTTATTTGTTGAGTTATACTCATATAGACCACCATTATTATCTCTTTGGGTCCTTTGGTGTTATGATCGAGACATGTAGCCACCTTATAAGTGTTTCAGCCATTGACCTTGTTTGAGAAATGTTTAGATTGATTATTTCACCCTATGATGTTTTGGAATTGGTTGATGTGATGGAATAGTATTATGAACATTAATACATAGTGAAATTGGTGTGGTTTCTTAATATGGGATCACACATACTAGAAAAATGTTTATTTGTTTTTGATAAAAAATTGCAATTTTAAATGGTAAATGGAATGATATTAAATGTAATTACAGTGATAATTGGTATCCCTGTCATAGGAAGTATAAATGACTATATAATTGGTCAATATATGAATTGACCATAATGGAGAATTAATAAATGTGTTATGATTTGTGTTTGTTCATGATGAAATGATTATACAATGGGAATGACATATTTATGCAAAAATGATTATATAAAGTGTTTACCCTAGTTATTAGGAAATTATTATATATAGGGTGTGGCATGGTTTCACTAAAATTCATATATAAATGGTTTTTCCCAGTTATTCTAAAATGAAGATAAAAAGGATTTGGCCCAGTTTTGCTAAAATTCATATATAATGGGTTCAGACTAGTTATACTATAATTCATAAAGGGATATTCCAGGTTATCCTATGATGATTTATGGTATATACCTTGGGAGGGTTTTGATGACGGTTTTCATAGTTCTATGACATTCTTAATGATATCTAGTATTACGTCGAAGCATGTTAGGGATGACACAAGATTTGAACCCATAGCTTGAGGGTTAGTTGAATTATTTCATGTGTAGTATTAATTGATTAAATTAATATCTTGTTTATCTATTTATCGCATGAAACATATGTATCTCATACTGGATCTGTTTAGATATGGTGGGGTCAACCTACTGAGTTATAGTCACACTTTGGACATGATTTCTTTTGGTAGCTGGAAACTTTTCACGGATTCTTGTTTGGATAATATAAAGGGATCCAATTGATTTTTGTTTCATTCTTGTTCATGGCTAGGATCTTTGATTATTTATTTATGTATTCTTATTCTTCTATTATTTTGAATTTCAAAACATAATTTAGATACATTTTATCCAATCATTTCCTGATTCTATCATTACATGGTTATTAGATTTGTTCATTATTTATCATTGGATACATGTTTGTTATTATTATTTTCATCTATTTATAGTACTATTTTGTTATTCTTCATTGTATTGCTACTACATTCCATATTCTATAGTCTACCCACTATAATATTTAAACCCTACCTAATATTTGGTAGGTCTTGGTATATCGGATGGTGTATTTTTTGTCTTGTTGCCAACTGGTAGATGCCTTCTCGGTTTTTTTGCCTTTACCCTTTCAATAATGGATGTGTAATGATGTAACTATGTATTTTTTGATAATATTACCTACGATAACCTAAAATAATGATGTTTTATGGGTGATCATGGATCCACTAAAAAAATTATCCCACTTCTTTCCTATCATGGATACCTTAACAAATGATGATCAAGGTAGGCTCTATGTGTGGGAGATAGTTTGACTACCTATTGTAACAAGTAGTAAAATTTCAGATCAAGATCCTCATTTCATGTCTTTGTTTTTTGGGGGAATTATAAGGGTTTAAGAATATAGGTTCTTTTGAGTACATTCCATCATCATTATATTGTAGTCCAAGCTGACCGAATGATACAAATTCTGGATGATATGTTGGGCATGAGCATATGACACTCATGGAGTTAGCTTAGAAAAATCATTTCTAATAATTTATCCAAAGATGATATTTTTTAGGATTTTATGGAATTACTTGTCCTTTGTCTTGTTATTGGTTATAGAAATGAAAGTATTTTCTCGATGGAACTAGTCTTGGGAAAGGAACATCTAACTAGTTTTATATGATTAGAAAGTAGTTTATGGCCACAAAAAAGCAGGAATAAATCATAATTTGATTGTTGTAGAAGAACTCTATAGTTAGAGGACAGTCATTGGGCTTTACTTCAGGTGTCACCTGTGTTGGGGAATTTGTTTATCAATAAAATGGATAAGTTGGCCAACCAGGCTTGTCAGGTGATTTGATATGGTGGAAAGGGTTGTTCGAGTGGAATTTGGTTTAACCCTTTCATAATGCTACAATTCCATGCATGATGTTCTTCAAATGTCACAAATTTGGGGGGTATCATCCCGAACATTATCACATGGTAGTCATTGAACACGTTGAGGTAGAATTTGTTGCATCCTTTTAGGATCATCCAATTTTTATTAATGACCATAATGTGAAGAATATCTGGGGAAAGATCGAACCTATAGTGTGATTTCATTGGAAGATTGGGAATGTCTAAGAAGAAACCTGGGAGAGGGATTCTAATTTATGGACATATTGGAAAGACCTTTTCATGGTTATCCAACTCTAATTCTTGGATATGCTCAGGTATAAACTATTATATGTTGGGGGTGTTGTAAAATACCTTCTATTTCCATGTCTGTCCCTTTTTAATGTTTTTGGAAAACCATTTTGAACTGGTTTTTCTATTTTTTTCTAAACATTGGTTTCTCCAATGCAGTAAAGTGGGTATTTTTGATGAATTTCTCATCTATACAAGATTATACATCGTGGGGCTCTCGGTTGAATTATATGAGTGGTGGTTGTGGTGTAGTGCTCCTAATTGTGGAATAGGGTTCTTGAAGGAGGAAAATCCCAAATAATACTATTATTATCATAGCCATGGAATGGAATCCGACTTAAAAATAGGCCAATTGGGTGTCCTACGGTGGAATTAGTTGTTGTGGTGAATCGTCCCCAGGGAGGAAATTCGCCATTTATTGCAGTTTTGGAATCCTTGCGGCATGGATATTAGTTAACACATGTTCATCCCTTGGGGTTTCTAGGTGCTATAGAAAGGATTATTTAGCTTCAACATATTATATCCATGTGTTTATAGGATCTATAGTGTAGTAGAAACTTTAGATCTCAGATGTGGTGTGACTAAATGGGGTTGTGGTGTAGTCCCTTAGGATGTGTCGTAGCATACCTTATGTCAGGAGGGTTTACAGAACAGCTTGTTGTGCTACGTCAAAGGCCTAATTTTAAAATATTTTTCCTAAATTCCGTGATCCCCTTATATATCCTTTTAATACAATATTTTTCTCCTGACCCCTAGGTTCCATGATTTTTTTTCAATGACTTTTGGGGCTTCTTAAAATTAGATTCAACCCCCACATTCTAGGGATCAATCTGTGAAGCCCATGCCATCCAACCTTGGTGTTATAGTCCTTGAGTATTAAGGTAATCTATCTAGTTACTATTATAATTCTTTTTCTTTGGTTTACTCTTGGATGACCAATTTCCTATAATTCCTTATCATAAATAATGGGAATTGAAGGTGAACCAACATCATCATGGATGTTGGATGTTTCTGCATGTCTTCTTAATTTTGAGGTGGTAGTCTAAATCATATCCCAATTGGTACGTTTTCAATTATCCATGTATGTTTAATATGTGTGATCATGGTGTAATTTCGTGTGAACTACCTAATTAATTTTATTTTCCACTATTTTATGAGTTACACATGTATAGAATTCAGTTTGGATATCATCAGATCCTTTGTTGTTGAGACTAAGACATGCAGCCACATGAGAAGTGTTTCAACATTTTACCAATCAAGAGACATTATTATATTTATAATTACACAGTACATTGTTATGTAATTGGATTATTAGTTAACTTATTATTATGAATTATACTAATTTGTTAAATTTGTGTGATTACTTTATATGGTATCACACTAACTAGAAAATGGTTAATTATGACGAAAACATTCCCTGGGGGTTAAAATGAAAAATGCAATTGTATTTTATGTAATTATGATGATAATTGAGATCCCATCCTTATGAAGTATAAAGGGAAATAAAATTAGTAAAGACATTAATTAACCATAATGGCTAAGGATGATATGTGTTATGCTATTTGTTTGTCCATACTAAAATTTTTATTCAAATGGTTTGGCCTAGAAAAGCAAAAATGATTATATAAAGATCTTAGCTCATTAATGTTGAGATTATTATATAAAGGGATTGTACCAATTATGATAAGATGCCTATGTAAATGGAGCAGTCCAGTAATACTAAAATAGTTTTAAAAAATGTTTTAACCTGATTAATATGAAATCCTTTTATAATGGGATTCACCTAGTTATGTGAGTATTCATATAGGGAAATGTCCAATTCTCATATGATGAATTATGGAATATAAAATGGGAGGGTTATGGAAATGGTTGGAATTGTTCCATGTCGTGCTTATAGATATCTGGAATGGTTCCGAATCATGTTGGGGTGATCCATGGGTATCAATATAGGGCTCGAGGGTTGGTTGATTTATCTCATGTATGGTATTATTATTAAACCACAAGCATCCGCAGTACACTTCTCATTGAATAATACAACAGCTTCCATAGTACGCAACTTTGAGTTCGAACACACCGCGACCAATCAATCTAGTCTTTATGAATATTAATACCCACTATTGAAATTTTATAAATTTTATTTTTAAAAAAGACTTCATTTTTGGATTTGGAATATCAAAATAACCTTAGGGTGAATTTCATTTATTTTCCTAAAAACTTATAATTTTTTATTATTAGTTAAAAACAATGCGTTATTTTATCAAACTGAATCTTTATTTAACTCATTAGATATATTATTTTAATTTATTTTAGGTAAAGATATATATAATATATATACATGATCAATTTAATTCATTGGAGTCATTTTATAATAATATTAGATATATAAAATTTTATTGATCTTTTTACCATCTTTTACCCACCTTATAGGTGCATTTCAAAAATTGTATAAAACATAATTTTTCCGCTTCTGAGAATTTAATTTCAAAAATCCAAGAAACAAAGTTGACATAAGTAAGAAAAAGGTGGTTCTATAAGATAAAAATAATTTGGGTGAATAATAACTGTTGACATTTATTTCCCACGCTTAAAAGTAAATAGGGGAATTTAGTGTAAAATTAAATTATAATTACCCTAACACATTTCTTAATTCTATTGGATAAGGGTATTTCGACCAATATCTACCTTAGGAAAAAAATATGATTCTTTTGTCCCACTTGTATTAGATTAGGACATTTATAACTATTTTATTTAAAGAAGAGTTAAAACTGTTAAAATCAGTGTTTAATAACTAAAACATCTTTAATATATTGTTATATATAAGTTAAATTCTACTGTAAACATTAATTAGAAAGAATAAACTATTTCCTAACTAATGGTATTTTATTTATTATTTTAAGACATTAAAAATTAAATTTATTTATGACAGAATGATGATGTAGTAATTACCTTATTAATGAATGATTAAAATAATTGATATTATAAATTTTCAAATAAATGTAAACGGAGACTTCAGATGAATTCCACTAATTTTCTAGGTTACTATGATATGTTATTTTTGATTAAATAAATTACATTCAATGTAATAATGTTATTATGACTTTCACAAAAACAAAATACCAAATATTGTCAAAATTGAAATAATAGAGTTTCTAAAATAAATACTAAATTATTAATTGATAAAATATTCCTAAAAATATGAGGACTGGACAAAGGACATAGATAAGGTTAGATATATCAATAATGATCCACTTGCAGTTCTATTGGATTTTTATAGTACAAATATTAACCATTTATCTTAATAATACAAGAATACATGGTAAAAGTAAAACTATTTAACTAATAGTTTAATCTTATAGATAAGGTTTATATGGTGACCAAACCTGTCTAAAACCTATTGAATGAGAGGTTTTCGACCCTGAACTAACTTTTCATCTAAATAAATCCTTTTGGATCCATTATAAACCGAATATGATTGTAAAATAAATTAATATATCAAGATTTTCTTTAAGTGACCCTCACCTCTCTTTTAAAATGGTACTTCCCCTTCTCTCAAAATCACACATCCAAATCCATATTTCTCGGCCACCCTAGCTCAAATAACCTCCCAAATAACATCCCTTGAATTTAGGGAAATTAATTTGTTCATAATCTTTTCTAAGGATCCCATTTAACCAAATGAAAAAGAAATACCCAAAGAAGAGGTAATAATTATATCACCTCTTTCAATGTTTTTTCTTCTTCTACTTACACTTCCGTTGTTCTTTTAATACCACAATAATAACTCTAGTACCTTATACGAACTGTAATTTTTTTATGAGTATGGTAAAACCATATCCATTATTTTATCCATCCTTTGAATGAAAAGTTCACCATACGTGCGTACGTATGATATACCGTCTCCACGTCGTGGTATAGGTAGTTATTCAAACACTTCATTATTTGGATGGGTATAATAATGTGTATAACTAATGTAAATAATAAATATAACATGTTAATGAATCTTTATATATGATATACCATCTAATTAATTTCTATTACACCATTAATAGAATGGAAGTGTCTGTCGTGCGTATATAAGGATTGCCGTCTCCACGAACATGATAAAATTCATTCCCCATCATAAACATTAAAGAATAATTTTCATTTTATGAATAAAAATAATTTTTATCAACTTAATACCATTCTAGATATGAATCAAATACATCCAATCCATATCATGCATGACTTATGTTACAAAACATATAAAGGAAAACTAATTAGTTATCACCCGAAACAATGATACTACAAAAATATTATTAACAAAGGAATATTAGAAGATATAATATGATATCATATTTATGTATGTGATTATTGTATAATTTAAAAACAGTTATTTAACTATTATACAAGAGTTTAAAAAACCCTATACAATAGAAAAGTACATGGTAAGGGTTAATTCCCCAATTTCATCATTATCCGAGGTTGTTTATACGTCAGTATCTACTAGGACCCCTTTATCATCCACATTCATGTTTCTTAAAAATATATTTCAAAATATATTTACTATTTACTAGAATATAGGATAAATACATTTATACCCTTATTTTATTTTTTATAAAATGTTTTGAAAGGAATCTTTCTGTTGTATTCCAAACAAGGTACTTTGTGACCTTTTCGAAAAATTAAGGTAAGAATGTTTCTGTTTACATATACAACGGGTGCATCTATTTTTCAACGTTATAACACCTTTGAAGGTTCACATACAAACATATAATAATATTTTCAAAATAAATGTTTTCTTTTATAATTACATTACTTTTAAATGATTTCAAAATAGAAATATATGTTCCTCTCAAATAGTTTTGATTTCATCTATGTCAACATCTGTTGATGGATTTTACACTTGTTTAAAGTTGATTTATTATTATATAATCATCCATATAGTATTGAAGGTTTTGTGATATGTTTTACATTGGATGTGTTATTTTTATACCATTCATTTTTTATTTTTAATTTATTAAGATTTCTTATACTAGTTTTAATACTAATTTTTATGTTAGGTTTAAACCTATTCATATGAGGAATGCATTAGACATAGTTAGTGACGGGTTGAGCCTGCTATAGCTCCTTGATGCATCGATAGGTTTCACAAGACAAACTAGTTTCTTGGAACATTTCCTAGACAAAATATTTTTTTTATTATCGGAATGATGCCTTGAATAAGTGGTTATGATGTCCAACATTATGCATTCCATCGTTACGAAATTGTCTATTGATATTACATGTGATTATTCAACTAGTAGAATATCCATGTGAATAAGTAAATGTGATTATTTGATTTATCTTTTCCATATTATTTTCATGTTTATGTTTGAAAATCTTGTTTTTTAGTAGTATACATTTCCTTAAATGTTTATGTTCATTTACAAAAGATTCCACTATATTGTTATCCATACTGAGCATCTGAGCTTAGCCCTTTCTTATTTTTGATTATCCCAAGGATGTGAAAAAATATATTATGACTGACATGCATGGACAATCTAAGGGAGATGAAATTTTTAAAAATAGATATAATGTTTTGGTTTTTCGTTTCAATAATATAATATAAAACATATGTTTGTATCTAGTACTTCTTAGATTACTGAACTAATTGGTCTTTCAGGATTTGATCACTTGTCATCATGCTAATGATATGTAATAATGAACCAACATTGGGTAACTAGTGTTGGGGAATTACAAATAAATGGTCAAATTAATATGTTTTTTATTTCTTTATAATACTCACTATATGTATCTTAGATTGAATTTATATAGAAATTATATTGTCAACCTACAGAATTATAGTCATACCCTGGATGGATGTAGGTTTGGAAAATGTCAAGGGGGCATATTGTTAGTTGTTTCTGGTGTGATGGGTTAGATCATAGAGAGGAGACCAGCATTGGGTTTGAGACCATGATCTGGAAGACATTATTGGAGTGCGCTTAGTTTTCTATTTTATTAATTTTATCAGTATATTTCGATACAATTTATCCTATCATTACTTGATTCTATTATTACTGAGTTATTATAGTTATTATTTATTCTTTTATAGATATATGTTGTTGATTATAGTGTTTCTACTATTTCAGAAACTATATTATTAGTTTACACTATATTTACACTTTGTTCCAAAAGATATAGTCTCCCAACTATATTTAATACACCCTCAATGCTAGTCAAAAGCCTTTGGCATACAAAGAGGCACGTTTGAGGTCATGAAGCCAACCTAGCTCAACCAATTGGGGAGCACCATGTCATAGATATTACAATGAGAAATATCAATCAATGATCATAATTAAAAAAAATATAAGTATGAGGGTGTGATAACATGATAATAACTTATTGATGTCACACCCAAATACCATACGATCTTTAATAATGAATAATAGCATAAGGAATTTTAATCCAACAATGAGTCATAAGAGTGTGGAATCATCAATAATTAATCATGATCCATGTGAACACATCATAAGCACAAGAAATACGTTTCTGGAAGACACATAATCACATAAATAAATGTATCCATCATTGTTGAATGTAAAGAATATCACAATGGATTTGGTGCACTCCCCATTACATTATTTCTTTAGTTAATGATCATTTCCATGACTATAATAATGTAAAGAGTCCATTACTTAACTAGATTCACACCCCATTCTAGTTCATATTAGCTCAGGGGATATCAATAATTACCCAATGCATTAGAGGAATGTATAATTTTGGGCGTAACCATTACATAATCATGGATCTCCATTGTTTACAATGAAGATACATCCCCATGGAGTACATGGGAGCTCTGATCTCACAGAGAAGGTTATGCATGAAATAGTAAGAGGGGCTATTCGAATAAATTACCAGCTACATTAACAACTTTAAGAGTCACATTCACTCTTTTGAAGAGTAGGATAACACTCTTAAACTACATCCTTATATACATATTGATGCATGTGGTCTCAGTTCATATAATAGAAAAAATGTGTTGAGGAACATCAGAAATATCATAAAAACATTCATTTCAGATTCTCATATATTGGTAAGGTTCCACTGGGCTTTGTAGAGTAGCATGGTGACGATAGTGGATTTAGAAGGAATCAACCTAAGAAGCATGGAGCATACCATGAATTGTTTTTAGGTTAATAAACATTGGGGGGTTTTTGAAGGCTTCTCCCTTTGGGATATCTTCATCATGGGGAAATTATATAGGGAACTCGAAATACAAAAGTAGAATACCTTGTTATTATTAGATGTTGTGTTGACACATTAATGTGCTTTCGAGTCACTCTTGGTGGATCATTGGAAATAGGGATATTAACATCTAGTAAAACAACTATGTGAGGTCACATCTCAAATCCCTAATATTCCTACCACTTCTCTTACATTCTCTTAGTAAAAATTCTCTCATTCATTAATCCATTATTAATAAACATAAATGTGATATCTATGATATTATTTTTCTCTCTCATTACCATGAAAGATTTTTCATTATGTAATCTGAATTAGGGGCATTCTTGGTCATGGAATATCCCAACATCCTTCATGAAACTACTAATAATGGTGAATGGGGAGTTTCATTTGTTTCAAATATATTCTTTATAAATACAACATCATTTTTTTAAGATACAAACCAACTCTATCTCAAAGGAGTAAGAGATAAAATGGAAGGGAATCATGCTTGGGTAAAAGTGTGTGTGCTACTGAAAATATATGTATTAAACCTATGATCACATATTATTCAAAGGGGAGTGGGAGGGTGCTGCATGAAGTGGATTTGTAAACCTCATGGGACTGAAAGCATAGGCTTACATCAGTGAATATTTCATTAAAACTTGGTTCCATATCATGGGTAACAAAAATAAATTACGAATGGCAAGGGAAAAACTATTCATAGTAGGATGTTGGTGTGGTTGGACTTCCAGAAACAAATAAAATGTTGAAGGAAACCCCCACTCATAGGTAACCTAGTAGGTCTAGTCCATATGTAATTATGAGGGTATAGGTTCACTAAAAAATTATGGGAGAGTGTATTCACCCTGAGAATAGACATGGTTGGAAGAATGGATTTTCCTCTAGGTCATAGGCTATCCAACAAGGTTAGATGGGTGTGCTAGAATACTCCTAGAAGTAGTCTCAAGATCAACATCGATGGTTTGGGTTGTCTTAGTCTCATGAAGGGGGGGAGTGGTATTTTTCTCTAATGTTTTGATTTTGGTGGCCTCTAGTGACATCTATGGTCAGGTTGATTCACTTCTCACTACTATATATCAGGGAAAGGGATGCCCAGGGTTCTATCAGTGTTAAGCAGAAAGCGCTAATAAAGGTGGAGGGGGCTTTAACAGTTTTAGTGAAAATGATGATATTTCTACACATTATCAATGCTAATAATGTTGTACCTTTTATTATCGATTTTTTAGCACTGATAAAGGGGATATTTACTAGTGCTATTTATAGTGCCAAGAAAAGTTTTTAATAATAAAATATTATTAATTTAAATAAAATTATTGTATTTAGATTCAAAAATAATGTTTATTTGTATACATAAAATAAATAACGCATGTATATAATTAATATATATTTTTAATAATTGAAATATATATAATAAATTTTGTTGAATAATAAATATATTTATTATTTTTATATATTTATATATTTATATATTTATATATTTATATATTTATATATTTATATATTTATATATTTATATATTTATATATTTATATATTTATATATTTATATATTTATATATTTATATATTTATATATTTATATATTTATATATTTATATATTTATATATTTATATATTTATATATTTATATATTTATATATTTATATATTTATATATTTATATATTTATATATTTATATATTTATATATTTATATATTTATATATTTATATATTTATATATTTATATATTTATATATTTTTATATTTTTATATTTTTATATTTTTATATTTTTATATTTTTATATTTACATATTTACATATTTATATTTTTATATTTTTATATTTTTATATTTTAATATATTTGTATGTTTATATGTTTATATATTTATATATTTATATATTCATATATTTATATATTCATATATTAATATATTTGTATATTTATATAATTATATATTAATATTTTTATATATTTTTATATTTTTATATTTATATATTTATATATTTATATATTTATTATTATATATAAATTCTTTTTAAATATATATTTATGTAATATTTTTGGAGAAATGGGAGATCTGAAGATCATTATTAAGGTAAAAGAAAAGTTAAAAGAGCTTGAATGAATGAAATTTAAATTTTTCTAAAGGAAATGCTGGAATCATGTCATCAGGGAGAGTACTAGAGTATATGCACTCCTCTTCATAAATGCCTTTATTTGCAAGTCCATCAATAAGGTAGTTTGATTACCAAAAAGTATGATTGATGATGTAGCTCAAGGAAGAAAGTTTGTCAATATAATTCACTGACATCGTTTTTAGATTTAAAAAATGATTAACAGTTCTCGTACTAATGGCATGAACAATGGTGGTGGATTCTCACTCGAACCATATGTTGTTCCAACTTCTTTGACATTCAAGGAAAACCTCCCTTATAAACAATATTTTCTGTTTATAGAGTGGTGACATGGACACAAGATACATAATGAAACTCTAGAACATAAATGTTGTGATCTCTGAAAATGCACCCATATACTAAAGGGCCCAAATTTTGAATTTAGGAACCATAAATATTGCATTTTAACCAACCGGTGAAGGTGGGAAAACAG
Organism: Viscum album; assembly: GCA_963277665.1. Lineage (NCBI taxonomy): Eukaryota > Viridiplantae > Streptophyta > Magnoliopsida > Santalales > Viscaceae > Viscum > Viscum album. The sequence goes on along the minus strand of OY728140.1, from coordinate 50,933,102 downwards.
AATACTTCAAGAGTTCTAAATGTTTTAGGGAGGTATCCTACAAGGTTCAAACGCTTTTGTACAGTTAAATCCCTTACCGAGTTACTGCAACATTTGGAATGCATCGAGTTCTCATTCTAAATATATATATTTAAATAATTATAAAGTAAAAATAATTTTTTTAAATGATAAATATATTTATTATATTAATATCTATATATAAATACTGTTTAAATACATATATTTATATATATAGAAATATATATACATATTAATTTATTTATTTAAAGAGATATATGTCTTTAATAAATATGTATATATTTATATTTATTTATTATAGACATATATTTATTGTAAATTTTTTAAATGATAAATATATTTATTATAGTTATATGTATATATAACCACTTTTAATGAAATTAAAATAAATATATTTATTAAAAATTTAAAATAAATACATTTAAATAATTGTAAATTTAAAATAAATATATTATTTAATGAAATATATATAATTAAATTGATATATTAACAAATATATAAAAAATTATATATAAATACAAATAATTGTAATAACATTTCTAAATAATATAGATATAATTACAAATATAATTTCAAATAAATATAGATATATTTAAATAACTATAAAATTATAATAATGATATTAATTATATATAATTGTAAAAATGATAAATATATTTATTATGAATTTATAATTACAAAATATATATATATATATATATATATATTTATAGTTATTATTATAAATAAATATAATTCTTTATTATATATATAATTTTTTAAATATATATTAAAATATAAATAATTTATTACCATAATTTTATCAACACTTTCTATTTTGGCACTGATAATAAATACCTTTATTGGTATTTTTTTGCTAGAACTGAAAAATGGTTTACCTATTTTTATATATAAACCCTAACAGTCTCCTCCTTATCTCACATGCCTAAAGCTCTCACAAAAACTGAACCCTTCCATAAAAAACTTCTCTTCCACCGCCTCCTCAATTGCTATAAACTCCTCCTCCTCCTCCTCTACTGCCAATTTCTCCTCCTCCTCCTCCTACTCCACATCCATTACAGACTCCTCTTCCTCCTCCAAAACCAACTCCTCCTTCTCCTCCTCAACAGATGTTGAATCCTCCTCCTCCTACTCCCCCTCCTCCATCATCGCTACAGCCAACTCATCCTCCTCCTCCACTACTAACTCCTTCTACTCCCCATCCTTTGCTACCGACTCATCCTCTTCTTATGCTGCTACAGCAAATCCCTCCTTCGAAGCGAATAACCCCAATTTTCGTACCCCATTTGCTACTGAACACCATATCTGCTATAAATCCCTTCTCCTCTGTGATCCCACCACAGCCGCAAACCCAGCTCCTTAGGTTCTACCACTATGAGAATTATTATAATTTTATAGGTATTAAAATTTTATTTTCTCATTGTACATTTTTCCATGATCAATTCCATTTCTGCAACTTTTTTATTTTTGATCAAGGTTATTGATTTGGTTTTAGGGCTAGAATATGTTATGTCTAAATCATCATTTTTATGTATTTTTTGTGTATAGTTTTCATTGAACATCATATTGAAGTAGGTATTAGTGAGTTAGATACGTATTTCCTCCAATGAGATAATAATCAATAAATATTTAAGATTAGAAAGTGATACCATGAAATAGGTATATAGTCAATGATGTTATTGGTGTGGATATAAGACACCTAGAATATACTCTACATATCCTCTAAATAAATTGGGTAAAATAAAGTTGTTTATTTTATTAAAATTATATTGTAAATAAATATCATTTTATAATCTTGAGGATTATCATTGTGGAATTCTTAAAAAAATTACATTGCATCTTTATTTCAACAATATTATTATTTATATTGGATATTTCATCTCATTTGATCAATTTTTCTTTCCATTAAAAATTAACTACATAAGTAATGTTTAGATTGACATACTTTTATTAATCAAAAATTATAATAACTGATAAATATTAAATTTGAGTGACATGAAAACTGTGGGTCTAGTTTGTGACTACAATAACTCCCCCCCCCCATGTAGTGAACTATCTACTATAAAAATTATTTTCAATTATGGGAGGAATTATATTTTTCAATAGTGATGATTATTCCTATATTTGAGAGTTGGATATGAAAACTAGTTACGTAGGACCAATATTTCAATAGCTGGTTTGATTCATGGAACATTTTTCTAGAGTAATTGGGGATGATAGAGAGAAACATTACTCAGTATATCCTAATATCATTAAAATTTTCCTACATTTATATCCCAAGGACTTATCAAGGTCATTACCAAAGAAAATGGTTGTGTTTATGATTGTGTTCTTACTTGGTGGATAGAATATATCTTTTCCACCATATAATATGGATCCAATATAGCTGTGAGAGAAGAAGGATCAATTGAATAACTTTGAGGTGAATGGGTTCATACGAATGGTTATATCTTATTGGGCTTCCTTATATTTTTCAATAAAAAATAATATGTATGAATGGGAACTTGTGGGGACTATTAGAGGTTACGAGAATTGATAAAAATGTACTTATATCCACTTATATGTGATGATGTACTATTTCTTCAACTCAGAGGTTCTATAGTGTTCTCTAAGATCGATTTGATATCAAATTATCATTATTTTTTTGTACGATATTTTGATATGCCACATAATATATTTAAGAGTACATATGTTTTTTGTGGGTATCTAGTGATGTCATTCATTTTAAAAAATAAAATTGTTGTATTTTTGGGTGAGAAGAATTGGTTCTTCCATCCTTATTAAGATAATTTTGATGCCATATTTTTCAATCATATCATCATGTATTCCTAGTTAAAAGAAGAACCTGATCTATTTAAAAAGATCGTTTTAATAATACATTGGAATAATACACTATATGTCTTGATCTCGAGGTTGAAGTTTTGGATTTATAATGTACATTTCAATGATAAAATGATATTAGTGGATATAATATTTTTAGAACCTGAGAAGTTCAATGTTATAGTTTATTTAGAGAGTCGAAATCATTTTTTGAGAAACAAATATTTTTGGAATTTTATAGTTATTTTCAAAGGGTCAACTAGAAATCTTCTTTATTAGAAGTAGTAAGAAGGCCATAACGAATAATGTTGTATGGATCCATTAATTATATGTTCATGGAAAAGTGATAATTTTTTCATTATGTATCACTTATTCAATACTCCTTAGTAATATGGGAGTAAAATATAGGATTCATAATATTTATTCTTGAGAGACAAGATAAAACTTATATAGCATTATATTTTATAAAACATTGGATATTTTTTATTCATATATCTTTAATAATGTTCCTATCATGGGATTTATGTCTTTGTGAAAATTCATAAGTGGATATTTTAAAATGATTCATTTAATTTGAAATGTTTTTTTAAAAAATATAACTTTTCAACATACACCTTTTTGGTTTTAAAAAGAACTAAAATGATATAAACATTTATAATGGACATAGGTTCCATGAAAAGTGACTATCAATTCACCAGATTAGATTTCATAAAGGGATGTGAATGTTTTGAAAGCATATATAATGTTGTTTTCATTTTAACAAGGGGTGTGTCAGGGTTTAAATGAAAATATGTAAAATGTAAATGGTTGTAACTCATTTTAAATCATTAATATTATAGGGTCTTGTTGTTTCCTTTAATATATTAAAAAAGAAATTGGTGTTTTATGAAAATCTGTTTGAAAATGGTAGGTTTAATTTAAATATGTTGTGTAATTTCAAAGAAGAATATGTGTAAATTTTTATCTTTTTTAATGGGATTTAAACTATGAATTTATAAATTTCCTTCAAAGGACATCTGAAATGTAGTATTTCCATAATATTTTAATTTTATATTTTTATAGAATTAGGAAAACTATACATTATATTGGGATGAAAAGATGATCGATATTAACACCATAGAAAGGGTAATTGTATTTCAATTATTAGAAAGATTATAATTTAGTTATATTTTCTCTACTCTTTTAAAGCATATAATAATTCAGATGGTTCTCAACGTTGTTTCCAGTTATGGTTTATTTCTAGAATAAATTGATTTCATTATTATATTCATTAATAAATATTTAGATGAAGATATCTACATTGATCAACTGAAATTTTTCATGCTAAATGTAATATAAGGTTTGGTTCCAAGTTTAAATTGTGTTTTTTGGGAATAAGTAGGAACCAAGATAGTGTAACTGTAATTTAAATGCCTTTGTGGTTGAATTAATGTTCATGAATTGTAATGTAAATAATTAATAATATATGATGGTGTATTATGATGACGGTTTTGTGTATTTATTTTATTAAATATTAATATTACCAAATCAAATATCATGGATATGAATAAAGAATGGATGTATGCCTATAATATAACAAAATTGTATGATGTTGGTGTGAAAGAGTTCATCATTTTTGAAAATAATCATGCATATGACCCTTATAAAATCCATTTTCCCTGTTTACTTTTTTTTTATTCAGGAAAAATTAGTCCAAGGAAGTTGTAAGAACACATGATCTATCATGGAATAGATTGAGGTTATAAATATTTGAATAAACATGGGGAAAATGAGAATGTAGCTAGTGGTTGGGATAGCACTATTCTTTCTAGATCATATGATATGATTACTAGTGTGTACAACAAAGAACATTATATCAAGGATGTCAGTACATATGTGAATGATTATGAATATTTTAGTGAATAAATGACAAGATTGTTAAATATGAACTATTTGATTTCCCAAAATTATTTGATAAGTTAAAGAGTTGTGAAATGATTCCATTATATGTTGGTTTCTATAAATATACAACTTTTTCAGCCATAATAAAGATGTAAAATTTGTAAGTAGGAAATAGATAGAGTGACACCAATTTTAAGTAGTTATTTATTCTCTTTAATGACATGATCGTAGGAGATAATGAGCTCCATAGTAGAATATAAGATGTCAAATGAATGCTGCATTTGATGGGTATGATCTCTAAAATAATACATGCTGGGATTAATTATTATATACTATTTTGCATGGACTAAAAATCACTTTGATAATTCTTAATGTGTGGTGCTTCTCGACAAAGGAATAATGAATCACATCCTATATAAGTTGTATGGTACTTTCCAATCATTCTTAGGTTTAGGAACCTATATGGATGTGAGAAGACAATAGGGAAATTGATGTGTAATGCATATACAAGAAATAAATATGGAAAACTGCATCACTTGGATGACTCTCCTCAAGGAAATAGAATTGATCATGAGTATCCTGAATTTGGAAATGGGATGAGAATCCTTCATCTTGTGTTATCTTCCAATAGAGTGAATCCTTTTTATTTTCAAAGAATCACTCAAAGTACATGGATTGTTATGTTGTTAAATTATAAATTTCTTCAAACGTTATGTGTGAAATGAAAATACATCATGTCACATGTTCTTATATTGGGATAAAAACATTCGGGTAATGATTTTGATGTTTATTTGGCTCCATTGTTCGAGGATTTGAAATTTTGGTGGTATTCAGGTGTTACGTTGTATAATGCTTATAGAAATGAAGATTTCTTGTTGAGAGACATGTTTTAAATTATGATAAATGACTTTCCACCATATGGAAATGTTTTAGGATATATAATCGAAGGAAGTCATGGGTGTCCAGTCTGTGAACATGGTACACATTCAAGTTGGTTGAATCATTCATTGAAACCCATTTTTCTTGGACGTCACATATTTCTTCTCCACCGGTATAAGTACATCTTCTGTATGATCTCATTCAATTAATGTTCGGATGAACGTACATCACCGTATCCACTAACGGGTGATCAAATGTTTGAGAAATTAAAAGATATGGAAACATATTTTGATAAACTATTTATGAAAAACCTTACGAAAATTATTGGTAAAAAGAGATAGTTTTTTAATTAACGTACTCGAATTTTCTGTACGTCAGATGTTTTCTAGATGTTATGAATGTTGAAAAAAATGTTTGTGATAGTGTCATTGGAACGTTTCTAAATGAACCTGAAAAAAGGATGGAATTAAATGCTAATATGGACATGGTTTACATGGGATTATGAGATGAGTTGGCTACAGTGAATGGTGAAAAAAACATTTTCTTCCCCCAATGTCAAACAGTTTTTTCTAGAAGGAGAGATATTAGTTTTTCAACATCATGAAGGACATAATGGTTCTTGAAGGAAATTCATCAAATATCAATCTCATTATATCAATGAACTATTTAAAGTTAAATGGTTTGAAATCATATGAAATCCATATTTTGATGAAATATCATGTCACGAACCAAGTCGGGTCATCATCCAACCTCATGCCGAACCAAGTTAGTGGCACAACCCGAATGGCATTTTTGATCCCCACTAGATGGAAAATAGAGCGTGGGTATTAATAAAATGATTAAGAAATGATTTTATCCAATTTTATATACCTAAACACATAACAAGAAAAATAATAAAAAACTAAAAATGCACAACCAAATAGGGAATAATCATTTTTATTATTTAATGTTTATAACATGGAATAAAAATCCAAAAGAAATTATACAACAAATATGGGACTCAGTCCATCCCAAACCTCCATGCAACAAAAAACAAAACTTCCTGAATCCACCACTACTAAGGTCCACAAGGAAGTCCACTGGATTACCAAACCACAAAATCCGCACATCTTGCCTTTACCTGGAACAAACATGCAACAACATCTATATACACCCAAAGTTGTGTATAGGGTGTGGGACAAAGCCAAATATGATGCCACCAATATAGAATGATTCCATGCCATAAAAATTAAATAAATTACAACATTTTAATTTATATAAAAACATTTGAAACATTTATAATGAAATTTTTTTTTGAGAATGCATCTTACAAAGGAAACTATTCAGGAAATATTTTCAACCCAACAATTTTAAAAGGAAACATTCCAAATGAATCAGTTATAATGAAATGACACTCTTTAAAATGAAATGAAAACTCTCAAGGTCCACCATATGCCTACGGATGGAACCATAACACACTAGTCTCAATTAAGATCCATGGGTAAATCACCTATGGTTAATCTAACTTGAGTGGGACACTAGAACCTCTTACCTTAGTGAAACGTGGTTTAGAAACCACAAACAATAGTTTTCTCATGCAGGAGCTACTGGGAGGGGACATCCCATTGGCCTAGTGGCCTCCCATCATCATAATATTTAGTTAGTGTTGTAAGCGTCAATTCTACTAAGTGAAACTGGGACAAACCAATTTGGAATAACAAGTGTACTATAACTAGTTATCCCACCTAGATACCTTTGATTCCCATGGGCTCACGTTCATGTTCACATATCAAATTTTCTACCACTTTCACAACCAAAAGCAAAGCATTTGAAATAAATAACTAGTTTCATGAACAAAACACTTTTCGTTTTACTCACAACAAAATCTTTTTCAAATACATTTCCAACACATAAGTCTTTATTTAGAAATATACAATAATGGACCACAATTACTCCCCCAAAACCTTGGCCTAAGATGCCTCATTTTAATCCATACATAAAACAAGTTCACTTCCAAAATAATCTTCCTATTCTTTAAACAATTCACCACCCATAGTAAAACGTTCACCAAAATGCCTACATTCCAATAAAAATCATTTTTCCATCTTACTCACAATAAAAACTCATTTTAAATGCTTTCACAATCACTTGACAAATTTATAAATTTTTCACTAACAATCATAATGAAAATACGAAATTAAAACAAACGAATTCTATAGGCCAAGACATTTCATTAACCCACACACACAGAAAGACCATTTTTAATATAAGACTTTCATCATTTAAATAATTCAAAATTTATTTTAAATGGTGCACAATAATTGAAACATGCCTAAATGATCAAAGTTCCATTGAAAATTTATTTTCATCACACATTAAACTAAAGATTCCATGAAACTAATTTAACATCTATCACACAAGGCATTAAAAATTTTTAGGAAACCCTACTATAATTATTCACAAAATCACACCATTTTTATTAGTAAACATTTATTTCCATCACACAATCATTCCAAAACAACTCAAAATTTTACATCGCACCACACAATAAAAGTATAGAACATGTTAAAATTAACCAAAAAATATAATCATAACGGAAGAAGTTATCCTTCCATAAACGTTTGTTAGGGAATTGTTCCTAGAATAGAGTGACTATGACCAAACTCTTGTACTCGACAACTTGTGAAGAATAGTGGATTTAATTACGAATAGAACACTGTCGTCATATGTTTCTTGGACGTAGCCCTTTGCAGTGAAACAAGTAAATGTGATGTGTCATCTCCTTTATTTTATTTTATTGATAGATTTAAAAAGCTCTTTCCAATTTGGGAACATGATCCACAACATTAAAAAGAAAATGTTGCCTCCTGATTCACCCCTCCCCTTTTTGGGTGTTCCAGGGACCTTTAAATTTTTAATTTTCATAAAAGAATCGTTCTCCATAAAATATTGTATTTATATTAATCAAAACACTCAATAAAATAATAAGTGTTGAAAACAACAAGTGCTCTTATATGTCATGGAATATGCATGGACAGTGAATTTCCTACAAGGTGACTAATATCATTAATTCTTGATTATTACTTTCCCTCTTCGGATTAAACCAAGTATAACTGTAAACATTAATCATATCAATATTAATATCACATTTCATGTGAATCAACCAATGGTATAATCAAGTCTACTATTATTAAAAAATCTGAAAATAATAATTTACATTTGATTCAATTTTTATTTTCTATATACCTGGGTTTGATACTCCTTGGAGCATCTCATTACCAAACTCCATTATCTTCCCAATATCCTCTTTATTGTATCCATATAGAAAATCAAGATAAGAAAAGTTATACTACCACTTTATGAAATCCCTAACCTAGGTTCCCCCCAGAGGTGCCATGATCCTGGTGGACCACATGGACTTAAGATCATCTTCTTGAATTCCAAAGGATGTTGACTACCAGCGAGGGCCTTGGGTGTGTCTATGGTGAGACAATTACCTCATTACCAGAGTATCATAGCAGTAAAATCAAAAAATAAATAGACAAATTAGTATAAAAATTAATATGTAGTAGAAAAAATCACTAATAACTGGAAACTAAATAATAATCAATTACAGTAAACTAAATCATATATAAAATGATAATAAAGTGTGAGTAAACTATTAATGAATAAATAGATACAGGGAAGGATAAAACTCATGATGTACCATATAAACCAAAGGTATAAAAGACCAAAAATATATAAAATAATCTTGATATCCAGTCATGTGATCTGAAAAAAAAAAACTTCTTATGTTATGTGAGAAGTTATTTGTCCATAAAGGGATGCTTCCACTTATATATACCTACAAGCATGTAGTCTTCATGGGTCCCATAGGCATCCCAGATAGGGTTTGAGATAAAACTTAGTAGGCCAACCCCATAAAAGTCTATAGATATCCAGTCATGTATAAATTATTCTTTTGTGAAGATATAATAATTAAAATCAGGAATAATAACTATAAATCGGTTAGCTATATATCTTGAATGAAACAAGGCCAACACTTCCGGCTTAGGCCCATTCTGAAATAACTATGAACATGTATCAAGGGACTAAATTCCTAATAACACATTTATAAGGGGCTCCATGCACAATATCATATTAGTAAAGGGTATTCGATGCACATTATCATAGAATAGGGATTCTATGACCAGTATCACATTAAGGTATGTGATGCCTAGTATCACATAAAGGGTCTCCATGATAGGTTAGATAGTTTGGTACACCATGAAGATATAGTATCACAATATAATTAATTCCCTTATTGTATCACATTTATATGAGGGTCACTAGGACCTTATTAATATAACATAGTTATGTTTCCTCATTCCCATTTAGATTCACATTTATTAAGTTTCTTCATTACCTTTTGATATAAATCAAGAGGGACACCATTACCATTAATTTATAACACAAAAAAGGGTCACCATGCTCTGATTTCAAAATCAAATAGGGTCCCTTTCCTCAATTTTCCATAAAATTAATATTTGTTGGATTTAGTATGATCCAAGGAATAATACATAATTATGCTAAATTAAATAATATTAAGGGTGTAACAGTTGTCTTGTTTATGAAAGTGATGTGAGATCACAACCAACATCAATTAAACACTATATAATTGTCAAGGTCACTATCTGTGATATTCCACTAAATAAATTATATATAAAAATGGTATAATCATTTTAGTTAAGTTCCAAACACATGATTTTGTGTTATGGGATCAAAACTTAAGACCAATTAGGAAAATTGGAGGTAATAGTCAATGTGATAGATCACTAATATGTTTTCCATATCAATAGGTTATTAGGTTCTAATAATTATTTAGGTTCCATGCTTGGAAACCAATTTAAAGAAATTAAAATTTATGGGAAACCCATGGTGAACTAGTGTGCAGCATAATGGCACCTATTATAAAACATCAAAATATTAGGGATAATTTAAAGACCACTAACCTCATACTCCTATAACACTCCTCATGTTGTATCTTCCCATTATTTGGAATGGATTGAAAGAAGTTTGATGAATGAATGCTTTCCTTAAAATTAATTCATATGAGCTTATACCTGAATAATTATTTCAAGGATAATTGAAGCAAAGAACAGATAAAAAGGAATTGATATCATACATATGAATATCCAATGAGACTAGAAACACTTATATCAGACACCAGATGGATGAACAAGATTAAAATCAATATGAGAGGTCCTTTGGAGATTAAAATGGGAGATGAATCCCTCTACTATCAACTTGAGATAAAATGAGATGAGGGGAAAGGATACTAGATCATTATGGAAATATTATTTATTTCCCCCAAAATATCATGGTCTCATGGTTGGAAAAACCATGAACCAACTGTGCACCTACCAATTATTAAGGAGGGATCCCGCATGGTTATGCAACATGGTTATGAAACCCTTTTACCAATACTGTGATTTCCTCTGCTTAAAAAAGAAAACATTTGTCATGAGTATACGACGTATTATGAATAGTTAGGGAAAACCATTAAACCTAGGTCATCCTAATATTTATCCTTGTACTGTTAGGAGAGGATGTGTGTTTTGGGTCCCACAGTCTTTATTAACGGTGTGGTCCAATTATTCTATACACTATTTTGGGTTCACTACTCCAAACAAGACCCAGATTGTCCCAAAACATTTATAACCTTAAACAAAATCAATATTAGTTAAATAAAGAAAGTATTGGAAAACAATTAAAAGGATATGTATCTTGAATAAAGACATGATTCATACTATAATATAGGGGATGATAGAAGTCTCGTGTTTCAAGAATATGATTTTATTCATCTTTTTTTCTAATACTCTTTATTGTCTATCTACTATCTGTTCTCTTATTAATTTATCAGAATAACCTATTCAACTTCTCTTTCTAAATGGAATTCCAATTTTATGTTTACAAACCATAGTAGTGCCATATCATATTAAACACCACATAAGGAGACTTACGGTGGAACTGGGTGATCCTCCTGGCATAATGAAATAAGATAAAAACCCACTCTTTAGATTATTTAGTGAAAATGGTTTGTTGGAGTATCAATGTTCATACTATTTTGAAACTAGAAATGATCTGTGGGATAAGGGTTTCACAAACTGGGAATGTTAATATGATGTTATCTAGCATTTACCAAATTTAAATAATCGAAATCCCATTTTGTGGAGGCCATTAAAGAATTCCTTCCAACCATAAATGAAAATCTCATTTGGGAGATTCCTCATTATGGAGGGATCTAATCTCAATGTGTAAAGCATAAATTATTGTAAAATTTTAAACTAAAACTCATATGTCGGATGCCGAAAAATATGCCTCCAAAGCACAAAAAATAATTCCATGTATGATAAGGTTTAATGTTGATTGAAATTGATGATTTATAGTTGAGGCCCACATAAAGGATTTAGTGTCTCATGAAGCATGAATTACGATATCTAAACATCTTAATTTTTATAAATTTTAAACCACTTTTTCATTCCACTGATCAAACAATTGGGAAATGAATTCATTTACAACCATTTCACCCTTATGGGCAATAAAGTCCCACTCACCTGTGATGGTTGAAATCAAACCAGAGTCTTAAAAATATATCACCTTATGAAATTCAAATTTACAAAATACATTACCATATATATGCAGTCCCTAGGAAGGATAATAATATTATTCATTTTCTCTTTTAAAATTATATCGTAATAAAGAATTTTGATTCAATGTTCCACCCCACATAAACTAATAATTTTGGTAAGATGTTTATAATCTATTATAGGAGTATCTACACAAATGGAATGATATAAATGATCTATTGGTATGTCTAACAATTGAAATAGTGATTTAGTAAAAAAATAATGTCTCGAAACTATGTTAAGAAGTTCTTGTTCCAGATTAGAAAATACATAGACCACACTGACAAACATTTATACCATTTCATAATTAAAGTCTTCCATAGATTGAATATGTATGTATCCATTCTCACAATCACACTGATCTTAGAATTTACCACCTATAGTTTGTAATGGATGAAGTGGGTTAATGAATTATGACCCTCCTACACAGTATAAAACCTTAAATTCTCTTATATCAAACACCCTTTAGGGATATACTATCTACTATGGGGAGTACCTTATTATAACTTTTTTATCTTACACGGAGGCCCATCCATAGTGTTGGATTGGTTTCTCTCAGCTTTATACATGGTTAGAAAAAAATATCCATATGTCCTCTACCTATACATTAATAGAATGTCCAGACACACTAATGAATAAATTCATTATGGGGTCATTCTTCCATTGATCCATGGGTATATGAGCACACATTTATATCCCTATGATATTGGGATATCAACAAATATTGTTATATTATTTCTATGAATAAACATTATCTAGGTAAACAGATACCCTCTCTATTATATAATTCCATCTCTTATTAGAATCGTTCAATTCCAAATATGTTTTCCAATACTCTATTAAGTGAAATAATGCATCAAGGTATAAAACCCAAATAAATATTTCTCTAGATTCTTCAATTGATATTAGAAGATAATATTGGTCTATTGTAGATCATATTTAGTGAGTACCAACAAGAGTCTATAAACATAGATGTGTACTTGGTCAAAGACATGCATTCGAGATGAAGATTAAACACCTTATGTACAAGCACCATCATAAATATAAATGGATGTGTCTCACTCCTAAATATAAACTCACAACCTTACCATGATAAGTCCTCTGATTCATATTAGTATATTACTAAAGCTCAATAATGGATCATCACAACATATATGAGACATGATACATGATTCACCATATTATCCGTGAGTGTCCTAACCTGATAGAATACCAGAGTCACCAACACAGAACAATATTATTCTACTTAAGGACTAATCATCCATAAACCTAAGAAGTATTTATTATAAAACTCATTAAATATTGTTAATATATTATTGAAATTATCTTTTTCTATAAAACATTTTGTTATCTCCCTAAGTGAATGGTATAATATCTACATTTTTTTGTGGATTTACGAAATCCTGAGGAGGAGGATATTACTCTTGTTAGGTCCCAAAATCATTGAGTAATTAGTATAAAAAAATTAGTTTTAGGATTTTGTATCACATGTACAATCTCATCATGGCCCTTCCACTAAATAATTACAATTTTTCAGCATAAAAACTATTTTTGATAATATATACACATTTTTATAAAAGTATATCATATTAAGATAAATAAATGTGTGGATAAAATAATTGTTAACACAATATATGATAGATGTACTATTCCTTTTGTAGACTATAAATTATTCCTTTTAAAATTGAGTCAATTTATAGGTTATTATAGTGTTCATGAAAGGATACACCTTCTAAAAAAATATTTTCTATTCCCTAGTATAAAAACCCAACTTATGACCCCTTAAAATTGTTTCCCTAAATTTACCAAAATAATCATTACAAAAATACAAAAATTAATCTCTAAATATATGATATAGACTCTAAAAGATAACTATAGAATGAATTGAACCACCTAGAACCTATATTGGCCATAAATTAGGTAGATTTTACCACCATAATCCAATATTTAATAGTAATGGGGTTGGGTAATACCATAATGAATGTATAACCCACACACAAAAGGCCTTAAAATAAATATAACCTATGAAAATAAACACATTTTCTTAAAACATAAATATATAAATTTACAAAGGATATATTAATAAATCTAATATTTAATAATATACATACATGAGATGCCAAAAATCTCAAAAAATACTACATATGTGTATTATAATAATATAAAAAAATACATGGGCCTGAAGACTCGAAACATGACAAGACCATGATATAGTAAAACATATCATCACTACAAAAACTCTTGGAGTGAACTTATATAGTAACCACTATTGATAAACATAACTCAATACCCCAAAGTATCAAATATACATATTCAATGTATATTGGGGTCTCATATAAACACTGATATTTCTTTACTGACACAATACGCATGGGTATAATGGCCCATGAATTGCTGCATAATAAAATACAAAGTATGACACCACAAAACACAAAAAATTAATTAAAACTATATGTAATATTTAAAAATAATGAATGTTTATGATATATAAAAACATATCTATGTTTTGAGGATTAATAAAAAATATTCTTTAGAAATAAAAGTTCTGTAACACAATCTAGAAGTTGTTCTCAAGGGAAACCCCAAATTCAAAAATAATAAAATTCTGAAAACATATGAATTAAATAAAAATACATAACCTCATTACATATATGGTACATTGGACTCCTTTTTTGGTATCAAAGAATCTTAAAGGTAATGATTATTTATTGAGGGATTACTAAACCCCATGGATGGAGGAACACATATTGTCACATGGGAGAGTCCCAGAACACTATCTCTTATATAGGGGACCATTCCCTAACATATGTGTTTTTAAGGGAGTAAAAAAACCCAATGTTAAAAATTTATTATTTTTTCAAATAACATGGGGTATCTCTATGATTACATTTATTTGTATGGTTGGATTCACTATAACTAAAAGATATCTCTAAGGGAGTTGTTGAACCCCATGTTTATAATAGATACACATTCTTCTTCCATTAATGGGAATATTCAATTTCTTTGTATCATATAGGTTATTGTGTCCTAAAAAATATATCTCTAATCGTGTTCTTGGAACTAATATCTATAATAGAGAAAAACTCCCTGACATGTCGGGGGGTACCTAAATTCCAACGATAAAGGAAGAGAACCTATCACATAGGGGGAGTACCTGAACTCCCTCTATGATCCAAATTCTCCACCCAAACCATATCATCAGCCCAAAAAAGGATAAGATCCTAAAAATTACTAAAGTTTTATTTAAATTAACTTAGAATATAAATAATATTATTTTATTATGTCTTACATTTAAAATGGTATCAATTGACCATTCAGTTATTCCAATCCAAATACCTCAGTAAGAAGGTAAAAAACACCATGTAGTAAAAAATATAGAGCATGTACATCAACAAGATTAGTGTGTGAGATTGGGAAATTACATTTAATGTAATTATATAATTTACCTATGTTTCTATGAAATATTGTATACCCCTTTAGTGACATGATATGTTATATTTCATAGTTGGCTAGGCTTGTACAATAGAGATATAGATTTAGGTCACCAATTAACTTGACATGTCTCATGGCCTACACGATGTGTTTACCAGAAGGGATAGTTGTTCATGGACACCTATAAAACCTAGGTCATTTACACTGATACACTGAATGTGTGACTTAAGAGTGAAACTCCATGTTATATTTTACTACATTTTAAAAACCCTATCCATTATTCAAAATTAAGGTATGATTTTTTCTTTGAAGACACATATTGGGTGGTTGTGATTTCAAATTCCATGAACCAAATATACTCAATGATTAATTTTTTTTTGGATCTAATCACTAATTTTTTATCTTACCATAATTTTCCTTCATACTAACTAGTCGTTATTCTATCGAACTCCATTCATTGTGCATCTTCATGCTCACATATTTCACTAGAGGCCATCACCATCGAACACTATCAAACATCATAAAAATTTGTGTTTGAGTCTACTATATTAAACTCATCCATTGGTCCCCTTCCACCTTTCTTCTCTATACACAACTATTGGCTATCTTGTGGGACTAGAATTCTTTAGAGTAAGAGATTGTGGAAAAGGAAGGTGTTTATTAAAACTATGGTAGCCTAATCACCCCCCAGGTTTAATCATGGAATATAATTGACCAATATAGTGATTCATTGTTGTATACTACTATATATATGGTCAATGGAAATGGGGAAAAGGTTACTGGGTAAAATCTCACCATCGAAGGTTTTTTTAATCACATTCATCAATGAAACTATCGACCAGAAGTCCAATGGTTGATAATAAGAAGGATAAATGAAATAAATAATTTATTATGAAATATTTACCAGTATAGAAATATAATTGACATACAATTCATGAACAATGATCTGTTAAAATTTATCTAAATTGCAAACATCATTGAAAAAGATCAATATCTTCAATATTTTAGGTTGTATATATAGATAAAAATCTTTCCAGTTCAATGATTATGTTGACCATAAATTTATTATCTAGGTTTTTATGTTTCAAAAATTGAAAACCTATTTTGAGGATTAATGGTATAATATATAAATATTTGATTAGGTTAACTAGATGTTGAAATTAAATTACATAAATATCCTCTTTCAGGGCTCAAAATCCATAGGTAAAAATTATTACTCTCATATTCTAAATCCCATATCACAAGAATAACAATAGTGTTTGAATTTCTATCTCTAGGTCCATATAATAGATATTTTTTATTATATTAATTAATGAACACATTTCCTAAAAATAATATTGTAATAATATTAAAAATATCTATAGGAGTGGTAACATTATACAAATTAATCCAACTATGAGATCACTTAATAAAATATAATTTAAAATATTTGAGAATACTAAATTAAAAATAAATAACATTACAAACCAACCTTCATGGGGGCATACTTTGGAAAAATAATGAGAAGGGGAAAAATACATGGGGACTACAATTAACAGATGGGAAATTAATGTAATGGAAAATGAAATTAAAGGTTTCTAGAGTCTATTGTTTTAGGATAAACCTAAATATCTTCACATAATTATTATATTATATTGAAAATAATTTACATGAAAACTCATAGAGATTGATCATACATCTAATTAAAATTTGGATTTTCAATATATTGAGTATTCATAGAATTGACTTAGGATTTGAAAAACACAATGGTTGAAAATTTTGGATTGTATGATTTTTAAACAGTGAATTTTTTAACCATGTTCAATAAAAATAGGATAATGTTAAAGTAAAACAAAAATTTTTTTTAAAAAAATTGATTTCATTTTTAAATTTTCATGTCGGTAAATATTATAATAATATTGTATCTATTTTAGAAAATATTAGAGATGATTTTTTTTATCAAAAAATAAAATTCCATAGTAGTGGTTTCTGTAGAAGTTATGGTTTTGAACAATGCTAATAATGGAAAAGTAAAAGCTATTTGAATGAATATGGATAAATCACATCATTGTTTAAAAAAATTACTAAAGTTTTTATAAAAAAATATATATTTTTTTTCAACCTGATATTTTAATAAAATATTCCCAATAAAATTGTGTTCTTCAAAATCTTTCATTACATGAAGAACAAAGTTTAAACAAATTGTAATTTACTATAGATATATAATTATTTAATGAATCAATTCCTGGATAAATTTATGATATGGGGGGTATTAATTGGATTATTAAAATTATTAAAAAGGTATGGTATACATATTAATAAAATTGTTTAATTTATTATCTATTAATTATAAATAAAAATAAATATTGTTTCAAACTAAAAGTGATGTTTTTCTGAAAAATGATATTGTGCAAGAAATGGGTTTTTATACTAATAAATAAATTGGTCACTCTTGGTGAATGATATTTATTAAATTTACCTATTTTTAATTAAATAAAAAAATTTATTATTCGTTTAATAATTTTTTCAAGGAATGGGATATGAATAAACTATGTTTTATGCATAAAAATGTATTTTTATGAAAATTAGATTTTTTTACATTTTTTTGTTATATTAAAATTTATTTATGCAACATATATAATTTTTTATCAATACAATTAACTACATATTTGAATACACGATTTTAAATATTTTAAATAGCCCTCTATTATTTTTAGGCAATATGAATAGTAACTGTAGTAAAATTTCTTTCCTCTATATAGGCTAAAGCATGTTAATTGTAAGAACCTAGTTTTTACTGAGAAAGACTTTGGAATATTCTTGATGATATTCCAGAGCAGCGCCTTCAGACGGCGTGTGATTCGGAGCCCCGGAGTGGCCGGAATTAAATTTTCAGTGCGTTCACACTGGAAACGCTAAAAAAATGAGATAACTCCTAAACGGAGCTTCAGATCAGAGATACGAGTGTACGTATGGGTGTGGAATGGGGTTTTTACCCTATTAATGACATAAAATTTGTCGGCCCGGGACGTTTGGACCCCTCGCTCTCTTTCGGAACGTTAAACGTATTAAATAAATTAATTTGTTCGTTTAATGGTGAAACGCGGGTATCTTTTAAACGGTGGCTCGGATTGGAAAACCAAGGGCACCGTTCAGTTCGTAGCATGTCGTTTACCCTAGGAAAGGTATAAGTTTCGCGGGCGCGGGTCGTTTGTGAAAAATGGCTCCAGGGGCGTTTTCGTAATTTGGCGGCCTCGGGCACTAAGTTTAATAACTTTTGAATGGTGTCTCGTAATAAAATTATGAGACCGCCGTTGCGCTCAGAGTGTGGTTCTTAGCCTAGGGGAGGCTAAATCCTGACCCCACCGGGAGTTCGGGTTCGGGGCTGTTGGGCGGGCGTTTAAGGGATTTGTACTTAAACACACCCCCCCCCCTTCTTCTTCCTCAAACACTCCCCCCTCCATCAGCTCCGACAAGGCGAGCTCCGGTGAGGCGAACTCCGGCGAGGAACAACAGTTCTGACGGTCCGCACACGAAGCGTCGGGCTACGCCCTTCGAAGTAGGAGTCATTTGTGTTTCATTTTATTTTTTCCGCGATCTTTGAGCTTAATTTATAGCATCAAATTGTTATCTGATCATCAATCGATGCCCATGATCGCGTTGTATGTTCTCCGTGCTTTCCAATTCTTATTTCGGATTTGAAATCCTACCTCTGAGGCCTCTGCAGCGCTCCGACGAAGATTCGCGGGTTTTTGGGGGTCTCTGGCCGGCGCGGTGGTCCGGCGGTTTCCAGTGGAGGCGGACGGTGGTTCTGAGACGGCGACAGGGGCTTCGGTGGCAGTCGGCTGGTGGGGGCGCTTTCCGGCGCTGTCGGTTGGCGGCGGCCTTTGGCTCGGTGGCGGTAGGCCGAGGGCGCCGGCATGGGGCAGCGACCCGGGGTCGCGGCGCGGCGTGACCTTGGTGGACAGAGACCCGCGAATCGCGGGTCTCCGCGGGGGCGCAGCGAGACCGGCCGGTCGGGTGTCGGCAGGCCGCAGCCAGCTGGCCGCGGTGAACTGAGCTGGGCCCGTGGCCGGGCCGCGGACCGGCCCAAGGGGTCCTCCCCCCCTTTCTACCTTCTGATGTCCGTAGCTTTCGCTACGGACATCCGTTGTGCGCATCGTCTCCCGCGGCGCGGGCCTGACGCAGAGGCATAATTTTTGAGATTGTTCCGGGAATTTTTAATTCCCAAAACGAGGGGCCGCAGAGGCGCGACGCGTCTCTAAGTGGACGAGCGTTTTTCTCGAGATTCTTGTTTTGGACGGCGCGAACGCGTCCGACGTCCGTTTTGAGCACCGTCAGTGGCGTTGGGACCCTGGCATCGAGGCGAAGCTTTCCATGGTGGTTTCAGGCGTTGAGGCCGAATTTGAGGCGTGGGCCCCACGGCCCGCCTTTTGAGCTGCGTGCTTCTTTTAGCAACTTTTTACTCGGATGACCGTTCGGGGTGTGCGAGCAGTCGATGTTGGGTATTTTTCCGAGGGTATCGCATTCGCGCAGTCTTTCCACTATAATTCGGCACGATGGTGCAGGGCCCACGAGGGTCGTTTGGGTGTCGACGGTGATTTTCCATCTTTATCATCGGGTGACCATTTTGGACAAGTGAATATTATATCTTGTGTGCTTTTTTGAGAGGATCGCAATAGTGTGATACGTTCGTTGAGTTTCAGGACCGAGATGCTGGTCCCACATGGCACCGCTCGTGTGCGGTGCACCGGAATGCTTCTTTTTCTCCGGATATCCATTGCACTCAAGTGATTAGTGCTTTAGATGTGTTTTCTCGATGGGATCGCAATGTTGCAATGCACCCGACTGTTTCCGAGGCTGAGGCTCCAGATCACGGGACGTCGTTCAGGCGTGAGGCGGTGTTGGTGACTTTTCCGTCTGATATCCGTTGGTGGCGAGTAAGTAGTCGATCTCACGTGTTTTTCCACGAGGATTACAACGGTGTGATCCGTTTGATTGTGCGGAGCCTCTTGCGTGATCTTATTGAATGTGGGGCATGAGAGGTTCTCTGGTGGCGGTTCGTCCTACCTTGTTTGTAGCGGACCCTTGGCGTGTGATCGTGCACTCTTAGGAGAGTGATACAAATGGTTCACAATATGTGGTTGGTCATTCATGGGCCTTTGAGGTGGAGTTTTTACGTCACACCATCGCATTGACGCTGGGTGTCGTGTGCACGATAGCCTTTAGGCTAGAACGAGGTATACTCTGGGAGCATACGGGACCGCTTGGAGGTACGTGTGGTTGCTTGTACCTGAGGATGTTTGTGAGCTCGGTTGGGGTTGACTTGGGGCCACACGCCATGTGGGCCCCATGTGTGTGTCGTGTTCTGCTTTGAATACTTTGACCTCTCGCGATGTAGAGGGTCCCTCTGTGAGTTTGTTTGACCAGAAGGGTGGAGTTTTTCCCCTGGCTCGGTGCACGTTTGATGACTAGCAGGGTTGAGTGGTCTCCCCCTGGTTTCGTTCTCGATGGATTGGCCGGTAGCGGTACTAGTGACACCCAGTGATGGTGCATGCACTGAACTTCTTTTGGGTGAGTTGTTCTGGAGTTGGGTGGTTGCGTGATACCCACTCCATGTTTGGTTCGCCAGTGTTGTACCCTCCAGTGGATATGGCCAGAGCATTTTTGAGTTTTACCATCCAGCGGGGCTGGGCAGTGGGTTACTCACCCAACGCTCATAGGGTCTACCCTCCAACAGAGGCTGGGCAGCGGGTCACTCGACGATCTTAGGGTCTACCCTCCAACAGAGACTGGGCAGTGCATCACACGATGATCTTAGGGTCTACCCTCGAGCAGAGACTGTGCAGTGGGTCGCCCGATGCTCTTAGGGTCTACCCTCCAGCAGTGAATCGGCAGTGGGTCACCCGACGCACTAAGGGTCTACCCTCCAGCAGAGACTGGGTAGTGGGTCACTCGACGACCTATTAGGTTCTACCCTCCAGCAGGGATGGGCAGTGGGTCGCCCGTCGTCTAGTTCCAGGTCTACCCTCCGGCACGGCTGGGCAGTGGGTCGCATGTCGACTTATTCCAGGTCTACCCTCCAACGGGGCTGGGCAGTGGGTCTCCTGATGATGTATTAAGGTCTATCCTCCAGCGGGGCTGGGAAGTAGGTCGCCGGATGATGTGTTATGTTTTACCCTCCAGCAAGGCTGGGAAGTGGGTCACCCAGTATCTTCATATGGTTTACCCTCCAGCGGGGCAGGGCAGTGGGTCGCTTGATGATGTGTTGGGGTTTACCCTCCAGCGGGGTTGGGCAGTGGGTCACCAGATATTTGGTTATGAATTACCCTCCAGCAGGGCTGGGCAGTGGGACACCGGTTGGCATTTCAGACATAGTCTTTCCGACTAGGCTAGTCTGTTCCTTTCCTCTGTGATTACCGGAGCGGTACCCTTGGTTGTACGGGTTGGTGATGGAACATCATTACTTTGAGGTGACCTCTCTGCTACAGGGAATTGATGAGGTGTGGTTTGACTTTCCCTAGAACTCTCAAGTACGAGGGGCACTTTCCCCACCGAGACGTGTTCTTGTGACGCGATGTAAAACCGTGCGGGCGAGTCAGTGCCGCCCAAAGCGGATAGTGTCAAGGTGTGGTGATTGAGCCCCTTGGCTTACGGTTCGGGGTAGACATGCGGGATGCTGGGCATCAATGGTGTTTCTTCTGGGACTATTGGTGACACATTTTCTTGGGTTGAGCTACGGGACAGAGATCCCCTTACAACGTTGTTCGGGTTTCTTGTTGAGAATAAGGATATGTATATACCTTGTTCGAGTACCCACTTCTGGGGCTTGGATACTCTCCCTCGAGGAGAGGTGAAGACGCGTGGGGTATGCCACCTGTTTTCCGTGTCTAGCTTCTCATGGTTGTATGAGTCTACTCTCCTGCAATAGGTAGCGAAGACTCGACGGGAATTTCATCTTCTCACCATTTCCAGCTCCTTGTGCTTGGACGAGTCTACTTCCTTTCTCTTGTTGGGTTGAGATGGACTCATCACTACACATTCAGTTGTACTCCTTTACTTTTCCCTGCTCTCTCTACTGCTCACCCTTCGGTACCTCCTTTTTTTGCTCCCTCGAGCCTTCGGGGTATCATACTGAGTATTTTTATACTCACCCCGGCTTGGGCTTTGCCCACACTTGGTGTGCCCTTGCAGATGACAGACAGGTGGAGAGTGACTTCAGTAGAGCGTAGGAGCTTGGGAGATTGGAAAGCATGTGGTGGTTGTGGCGGGGTTCCATGAGGGAGACCCGTTAGCTGTTTCCTTTTTGTTTACCTGTTGCCGGGTTGTGGCACCTTTTCTGGTTGGGTGCATGTTTTGCCCCTTTTTCCTTTTCAGCACTGTACTTTTTACTGTTAGAGGTCGATGCACATTTTGGTATATTTATAGGAGGTTCCCTTTTCTTTTCCATTTTACTCTGCACTTTTTCATTGAGGGTGCTGCATGTGTGTGTACAGGTAATTAGGCAAAGGCCTCCCTGAGTTATTGTGCCTTCAGCGCTGGTCGCCAGCCCTTGGCCTATGGAGGCGGGCCTGGGGTAGTTGCGGCTCGAGTCGGGTAGGGTCGGGTCATGACAACGTGGTATCAGAGCTGGTTCGTTCCTTGGGTCGTCATATGGACGTCCCTAAAAGAGGAATTGGTTGGGATATAGGGAAACAGTGTTAATGTGTCTCGAGAGCGGCTCTCAGGCCAGGGAGTCCAGTTATGGTGCGGCGGCAGACGTATCCATTCACCAGGACCTTGATAACCCGCTTGTCGACTCAGCATGCTGAGACACTTGTTGCATGGAAAATTTGTTGGTGCATCACATAGGATTGAGTTTTTGACTTTCCTTCTTGATTCAACTCCCCATCGTTGTTGTTGTTGGTATATACATGTATTCTCATCTGATTGCGGCACTCCTTGATAATATTCAGGATGTATCCGCGAAGACAGCCAGCCATGATACCAGCTTGGGTGCGTGACGACGACCCTGTGAGCTACGAGGCCACAGTCCAGGACCCATCATGCGATCCCCTTTCTCTAGGTGGGCCGGTTGCAGCACCCCCACCTGTTGAGCAGCAGGTACTTTCACCAGAGCAGGCTGAGCCTGAGCGCAGGTTGAGCGTGCTCTGTGAGTTCCAGCGGCAGAGACCGCTGAGGATCAGTGGTGAGAAAGACCCTCAGGTAGCAGAGGTTTGGCTCGAGGCAGTGGTTTGACATTTCAGGCATGTGAAGATTCCGATAGATCAGATAGTGGCTTTGGAAGCCACCCTTTTTCGTGGAGTAGCTCGGCGTTGGTGGTGTTTGGTGACTCAGTTTCTTGACGAGTCGTCACTTTCATGGGACGAATTTCAGTTTTTGTTTCATGGGGATTTTTTCCCCTCCTGCTTGTGCTCCGTTTGGATTCACGAGATCCTGCAGTTTCAGTAGGGAGGGATGAAGGTGGCCGAGTACGCAGATTGTTTTGCAGACCTTGCACGCTTTTACTCATACTTGGTCCATGACGACAACTTCCGAGCGCAGAAGTTTGAGCAGGGTCTCCGCGGAGATATTCATGCTATCATAGTACCCTTGGGCATTTCCACATATGCCGGGGTGCTAGAGCAGGCGCTGGTGACAGAGGCTTCCTACACCATAGTGGGCGTGACGGAGCCGGGACGTCTGCCATAGCTAGCAGGCGCCGGAGGATAGGACCTCGATGTAGGTGGCCTTCCCACTGCCAGTTTCGGAGACGTGGTCGTATACCACTGTGGCGAAAAGGCGCAGGGCCTTAGCCGAGGATGCCCTTCCTTGAGTGGATCTCGGGCTGTGGTCGTACACCACAGTGGCGCCGGAGGACACCAGGGCAGCCCAGAGCGCGCTGGTGCTATGCTTGTGACGGGCGAGGTCACTTGGCACGAGACTGCCTGACCCGAGTTGCTGAAAGCTTCGGGCAGGCAGCAGGCGCACCGCCACAGCAGATGCAGCACCGTGATCGGAGTAGTGGCCAGAGAGGTGGTGCTATCAGAGGAGAGGAAGGAGCTGAAGGTGGGGGGACGATGTTACGAGATCTCCCCATTAGCACTAGGCGGTCCACGTCAGGCTCCGGGAGCTGACGGTTGGGACCGCGGCTAGCCGCAATCTTTGGATGTCTACGATCCTGAAGAGAATGGGATGGTGAGAAGTACCCCTTGCGACTCTTATACTTTTTTCAGTAGAACTATTAGGCTCTATGTGTGGAATTCTTTCCTCCCCGCTCCTTGCATGAGGTGTAATCAGGGTGATGCAGGGCGTCGGGTGTAACCCGGTGTTGGAAGGAAAAAGGCGTGAGACCTTTTCCTTTAGTCGATGGTGTTGACTCCTTCACCTTTTGAGCATGTAAGAGTGCCTCGACTATGGAACCTTGCGTGACCAGGTATCCTTGGGTGTTTCACCATATGGATATTTTGAAGGAGGGAATCACCGGGCCGTATTTCAGGTGCGGGTAGTGATTCCAGTCGCGGCGTGCGGTGTAGAGGTTCGTTCGGGGAGGTGAGCTACCCCCGAGAGCCTTTAGGCCGTTTGAGACTGTGCAAAGGGTTGGTGAGGAACCCTACCGCCTTGCCCTAACCCCAAAGTCTGGAGTGGGTGCATGACATCATCAAGGGCCGACCTTGCGTGACCAGATCAATCCCTTGGTTTGTGTGCGGTGACGCAGAGGTGTGCGTGGGTTCTTCTGGGTACAGGAAGCTAGGTGTGGGCTTAGTACCTTTTGTTGCTCCCAAGTTTTTCTTTTTGGGGACAGAAAGCTTGAAGGAGGGAATGATGTAAGAACCAGGTTTTTGCTGAGAAAGACTTTGGAATATTCTTGATGATATTCCAGAGCAGCGCCTTTAGACGGCGTGCGATTCTGAGCCCCGGAATGGCCTGAATTAAATTTTCAGTGTGTTCACACTGGAAACGCTAAATAAATGAGATAACTCCTAAAAGGATCTTAAAATCAGAGATCTAAGTGTATGGATGGGTCGGGAATGGTGTTTTTACCCTAGGAACGACATAAAACTTGTCGGCGCGGGACGTTTGGACCCCTCACTCACTTTCGGAACGTTAAACGGATTAAATAAATTAATTAGTTCGTTTAATGGTGAAATGAAGGTATCTTTTAAATGGTGGCTCGGATTGGAAACCCAAGGGCACCGTTGATTTTAGAGCATGCCGTTTACCCTAGGAGCGGTATAAGTTTCGCGGGTGGGGGCCGTTTGTGAAAAATGGCCCCAGGGGCATTTTCATAATTTGGCGGCCTTAGGTGCTAAGTTTAAAAACATTTTAACGGGGTCTCGGAATAAAATTCCGAGACCACCGTTGTGCTCATAGCGTGGTTCTTAACCTAGGGGAGGCTAAATCCCGACCCCGTCGGGAGTTCGGTTTCGGGGCTGTCGGGCGGGTGTTTTAAGTGATTTGTACTTAAACACCCACCCCCCCTTCTTCTTCGTCTTCCTCAAACCCTCCCCCTCCTTCAAATCCGGAGAGGCATGCTCTGGAAAGACAAACTCCGGGGAGGCATAGCGGTTCCGACGGTCCGCACACGAATCGTCGGGCTACACCCTTCGAGGTAGGAGTCGTTTTTGTTTCATTTTATTTTTCCCGCTGTCGTTGAGCTTAATTTTTAGCATAAAATTTTTATCCGATCATAGATCGATGCCCATGATCACGTATTACGTTCTCCAAGGGTTCCAACACTTATTTCGGATTCAAAATCCCGCCTCCGAGGCCTCCACAGCGGCCCGGCAAAGATTTGTGGGTTTTTGGGGTTGTCCGGCCGGTGCGGTGGTCCGGCGGTTTCCAGTGGTGGCGGACGGTTTTTCGAGGAGGGCGGCAGGGGCTTCGGTGGCGGTCGGCTGGCGGCGGCGCTTTCCGGTGCTGGTGGTTGGCGGCAGCCTTTGGCTCGGCGGCGGTAGGCCGAGGGCGCCGGCACGGGGTGGCGACCCGGGGTCGCGGCGCGGCGCGACCTCGGTGGACAGAGACCCGCGAACCGCGGGTTTCTGTTGGGGCGCAGCGAGACCGGCCGTCTGGGCCAGTCGGGTGTCGGCATGCTGCGACGATGTGATCCAGGCCCGTGTCCAGGCCGCGGGCCGGCTGTAGGCGGACCGGCCGGACCGGGCCGGTCCGGCCCAAGGGGTTTCCCCACCCCACCCCCCACCCCCCACCTTTCTAACTTCCGACGTCAGTAGCTTTCGCTACGGACGTCCGTTTTGCGCACCGTCTGCGGCGGAATGGGCCTGACGCAGAGTCGGAACTTTTGAGATGGTTGAAAGAATTTTTAATTCCCGAACCAAGGGGTCGTGGAGGTGCGACGTGTCTCTAAGTGGACGAGCGTTTTTCCCGAGATTCTTTTTTTGGACGGCACGGAGGCGTCCGACATCCGTTTTGAGCATCGTCAGTGGCGTTGGGACCCTGGAATCGAGGTGGAGCTTTCCAGTGTGGTTTCAGGCGTTGAGGCCGATGATGAGGCATAGGCCCACGGCCCGTCTTTTGAGCTGCGTGCAGCTTTTAGCGACTTTTTCCTCGGACGTCCGTTCGGGGCGTGCGAGCAGTCGATGTTGGGTGTTTTTCTGAGGGCATCGCATTGGCGCAGTCTGCCCGCTGTAATTCGGCACGATGGTGTGGGGCCCATGAGGGTCGTTTGGGCGTCGACGGTGATTTTCCATCTTTATCACCGGGCGACTATTTTGGACAAATGAATAGTCCATCTTGTGTGTTTTTTTGAGAGGATCGCAACGGTGTGATCCGTTCGTTGAGTTTCAGGACCGGGATGTGTGTCCCACGTGGCACCGCTCGTGTGCGGTGTGCCGGAATGCATCTTTTTCTCCGGATATCCGCTGCACTCAAGTGAGTAGTGCTTCTGATGTGTTTTCCCGAGGGGATCGCAATGGCGCGACACGCCCGACTGTTTTCGAGGCCGAGGCTCAGGATCATGGGACGTCGTTCGGGCGTGAGGCGGTGTTGGTTACTTTTCTGTCGGATATCTGTTGGAGGTGAGTAAGTAGTCGATCTCGCGTTTTTTCCGCGAGGATTACAACGGTGCAATCCGTTTGGTTGTGCGGAGCTTATTGCATGATTTTATTGAATGTGGAGCATGAGAGGTTCTCTGGTGGCGGTTCGTCCTACCATGTTTGTAGCGGACCCTTGGCGTGTGATCGCGCACTCTTGGGAGAGTGATACAAATGTTTCACGAGATGTGGTTGGCCGTGCCTTGGCCTTTGAGGTGGAGTTGTTACGTCATTCCATCGCGTTGATGCTGGGTGTCGTGTGCAGGATAGCCATTGGGCTAGAACGAGGTATAATTTGGGAGTATACGGGAGAGCTTGGAGGTACGTGTGGTTGCTTGTACCTGAGGATGTTTGTGTGCTCAGTTGAGGTTGACTTGGGGCCACACGTCGTGTGGGCCCTATGTGCGTGTCGTGTTCTACTTTTCGTACTTTGACCTCTCGTGACGTAGTGGGTCCCTCTGTGTGTTTGTTTGACCAGAAGGGTGGAGTTTTTCCCCTGGCTCGGTGCTCGTTTGTTGTCCAGAAGGGTTGAGTGGTCTCCCCCTGGTTTCATTCTCGATGGATTGGCCGGTAGCGGTGCTAGTGACACCCAGTGATGGAGCAGGCACTGAAATTAATTTGGGTGAGTTGTTCTAGAGTTTGGTGGTTGTGTGATACCCACTCTTTGTTTGGTTCGCCAGTGTTGTACCCTCCAGTGGATATGGCCAGAGCAGTTCTGAGTTTTACCCTCCAGTGGGGCTGGGCAGTGGGTTACTCACCCAATGATCTTAGGGTCTACCCTCCAGCAGAGACTGGGCAGTGGGTCACCCGATGCTCTTAGGGTCTACCCTCCAGCAGAGACTGGGATGTGGGTCACCCGACGGTCTTAGGGTCTACCGTCCAGCAGAGACTGGGTAGTGGGTCACCCGATGCTCTTAGGGGTCTATCCTCGAGCAGAGACTGGGCAGTGGGTCACCCAACGCACTTAGGGTCTACCCTCCAGCAGAGACTGGGAAGTGGGTCACCCGATGACCTCTTAGGGTCTACCCTCTAGTAGGGCTGGGCAGTGGGTTGCCCGTCATCTAGTTCCAGGTCTACCTTCCAGCATGGCTGGGCAGTGGGTCGCCTGTCGACTTATTCCAGGTCTACCCTCCAGCGGGGCTGGGCAGTGGGTCGCCTGATAATGTATTAACATCTACCCTCCAGTAGGGCTAGGCAGTGGGTCTCTGGATGATGTGTTATGGTTTACCCTCTAGCAGGGCTGGGCAGTGGGTCACCCTGTATCTTAATATGGTTTACCCTCCAGAAGGGATGGGCATTTGGTCGCTTGATGATGTGTTGGGGTTTACCCTCCAGCGGGGCTGGGCAGTGGGTCACCCGATATCTCATTATGAATTACCCTCTAGTAGGGCTAGGCAGTGGGACACCGGTTGGCATTCCAGACTCAGTCCTTCCAACTAGGCTAGTATGTGGCTTTCCTCCATGATTACCGGAGTGGGACCCTTGGTTGTACGGGTCGGTGATGGAACAGCTTGACTTTGAAGAGACTTCTCGACGGCAGGGCAGTTACGAGGTGTGGTTTGACATTCCCTAGAACTCTCAAGTACGAGGGGCACATTCCCCAACGAGAGATGTTCTTGTGATGCGATCTAAAACCATTCGGGCGAGTTAGTGCCGCCCAAAGAGGATAGTGTCGAGGTGTGGTGACTGATCCCCTTGGCGTGCGCTTCGGGGAAGACGTGCGGGATGCTAGGCATCGATGGTGTTTCTTCTAGGACTATTGGCGACACATTTTCTTGGGCTGATCTACGGGATGGAAATCACCTTATGACGTTGTTTGGGTATCTTGTTGAGCATAAGGATATGTATATACCTTGTTCGAGTACCCACTTCTTGGGCTTGGTTACTATCCCTCCAGGAGAGTTGAAGACACGCGTGTATGCCATGTGATTTCCGTGTCTAGCTTCTCATGGTTGGATGAGTCTACTCTCCGGCTATAGGTAGTGAAGACTCGACGGGAAGTTCATCTTCTCACCGTTTCCAGCACCGTGTGCCTAGACGAGTCTACTTCCTTTCTCTTGTTGGGTTGAGCTGGACTCTTTACTGTACTTTCAGTTTTACTCCTTTACTTTTCCCTTCTCTCTCTACTGCTCACCCTTCGGTACCTCCTTTTGTTTCTCCCTCGAGCCTTCAGATTATCCTACTGAGTATTTTTATACTCACCCCTGCTTGGGCTTTCCCGCACTTGGTGTGCCCTTGCAGACGACGGACAGGTGGAGCGTGACTTGAGTGGAGTGTAGGAGCTTGGAAGCTTGGACTTCGTGCGGTAGTCATGGCCGAGTTCCAGGTGGGAGACCCGTTAGCTGTTTCCTTTTTGTTTACCTGTTGCCGGGTTGTGGCACCTTTTCTGGTTGGGCGCGTGTTTTGCCCCTTTTTCCTTTTCAGCATTGTACTTTGTACTGTTAGAGGTCGATTCACATTGTGGTTTATTTGTAGCAGTTTCCACTTTCTTTTCCTTTTTACTCTACACTTTTTCATTGAGGGCGATGCGTGTGTGTGTACAGGTACTTAGGCAAAGGCCTCCCCGAGATATTGTGGCTTCGGTGCTGGTCGCCAGCCCTTGGCCTATGGATGCGGGCCTGGGGTAGTTTTGGCTCAGGCCGAGTAGGGTCGGGTCGTGACATTAATCTACATTATATCTAAGATAAAAGGTAATAATTTTTTTATCCTAATTATTATTGCATAATTTAAATTATAACTCATCACCTATTTCTTGAATGATACTTATTTATGAGAAATAGTTCCGTTAAAATTACTTATATAATACTTAATGTAATGAAAATTTGAAATTTTACTGTGTTATTTTGATATAACAATTATGTGTAAGCATAAGAAAAAGATATGTTATGAATGAATAAAAAATTTTATTTTAAAATTAATAAATTTATTTTAATCGTAGTAATTTATTTTTAATTTTTATGTTTTGGATAATTACATTAAATTATTATATAATAATGAAATAATATTTATTCAATGAAATAAAAAATAATAATGTAAATGATATCAAAAATAGTAAATAATAATAATTTTACTGACTAGTTGTGTGGAATTAATAATATATTTTAATATGACATATTAATGTTCCTTATGTACACTAAATTTTAATTCCATTTTTTTTAGGATTAATAAGTTAAATTAAATGAATATTTTCAAAATTGGAATTAATGATATATTATTAGAATAATAAGTTATTAAATAATTTAAAAGTCCTAAAAATATTTTAAAATGAAAAAGAGAATAATATATGGTTCATAATGGAATAAATTTTCATTTTTAATCAAAATGACTCCTTATATTTAATTTTATACTTTATTAATAGTGAAAAAGGTGTTGATGTTGTTAAGTGTTAAATTAGTTAATGAAGCTGTTAATAAAAAAGATACTATTGAAAATGAAATAAAAACACTCCAAATTTTAATTTTTCATGTCATTTAAACCCCATAATATCATATCATTGAATACCTTACCTTTTTTATGCATTTGGGATAGATAATTACATTATTAAATATTAATAATTTATTAAAATTCAAAAAGTTCCCCTCACCTCAATTATACAATACCACCTTTACCCTCACGTGTTTACAAAAATATTGAACCTTATAGATCAACCTTTCCATACATATATATATATTATACACATTGATAAACATTATAGAGGTTATGGTATTCCCATTAGTACAAATCTATGATCCTAATGAGGCGATATAAAGGAGTCATTTCAAAAAAGAGCTAAGAGCATTAACTGATCACATTCATTTTATTTATTATTTTAACTCATATAAATATTTTATATTATTCATTATATAATAATTTATGTAATGAAAATATCCTAAAATTTTATTATAATTATGAAAACACCTTTATTTACTCACTTTTCCAATGACTAGGAAGTGAATGTATAACTAGTGCGTATATACGACCTACCATTTCCACATATAGATACAATTAATTTTGAATCTCCATATTTTATATATTATTATGATTGGTCAATTAATATTACATAACCATATTTTTAGGAGAATTATTATGGTTTTATTCATTAGATATTACTCTATTTAACAAATTATTCTTCTCTAAGGACTATATAATATTTACCTTTATACCTATCAAAAAATTGAAAAATGATAATGTCGCTTATCTGTAATTGTGGACTCACACCTCAATGAATCAATTTGATTATTGTTTATTACAATTTTATATTGATGGTAATAATGATGTATTTTTGTAATACACGTTATTTATTTGACTCAAAAACTATTTTTTAATTATTATTTATTATGAACCTTTATATCATTCCATTAGTCGAAACCTCAAAAACAAAATCATGTTTATGTACATATTACCATCTCTATGAATGGTCTAATTCATTTATATATATATATGACTATAAATATGTATATAATGAATATTTTAATGCCCTAAATGTTTTGAATGATTGTAGTTTCCTAAATGTGTTTGTTATATTATATTATAGTCAACCAAATGTATATCAACTTAGTAATGAGTTGAGAAAAAATTTAAATAATACCATTGAATTTTGACTATTATATATATATATTGTTCAATATAATTATTTTATAATAACTCATGATAATAATATTAACATTATAATTAGTGTTTCTAATTATATGTGGCAAAGAATAATTAATGATAAATGAAGAGACTATGCCCACAACCAGTAAATTTATGTAATGTGAAGAACCTCTTTTAGAACTTGAGAGGGAGATAACATTACTGTGATTCAATAATGACCAAAAACAAGACTACATTCAATATGTGAGGTTGAATAGAATCATTTTTTTTAGAATTTCATGTTCGTTTGAATTACCACTCAGGTGATGTTAGTCAAGCTGACCCATGACTCTATCACCATCGCACACCTCACCCTTAGGTGGTATGAGGGTGTTATAAGGGGTTATGTGTCAATAACATAGTTAAATAATGTTTAATAATTTTGTATAAATACAATTTTAATTCTCTAAATTTCATTTTGAGAATATTTTTCATTTAAAATATAATGAATTTATAAATTGTTTTTTGGGATGGAAATTTATCATTTTAGAAAAGATATAATTATTATAATAAACTATCGTATTATGAGTAATTATTATTTTAATAAAATTTTATTATTTACAAAAACTTATTTATAAATTAAAAAATTATTTTATTTTATTTTTTCAAGTGTTATAAATTTCCCTATGCATTTTCTATGCTATTTTATTTTTAATAAATATTTAATTGTACATATAAAAGCTGAAATTATATTATTTATTTAATTATTATGATAAAATAAATATAATTTTTGAAATAATCACAACTAAATTAATTTTGGATGAATATAGAAAAAATTTCAAAAATACATTACATTTCTTTAAAAGTAAACATATTATTTTGTGTGATTAGTATGTTTAATGATATAATATTTATTTAATAATGATGTAATATGTTGTATAAAATTATGGTTTACTATTTTGAATTATGATAATATAATAGGTGTCCCAATTTTTCAATACTAAGGGAAAATACCATGGTAAATCCCATGGTTTTTATTTACCACTACAAAGGTGTCCAAAGTAATTCATAAACAAAACCACCGATTTTGCTATAAATACCCACACATATCTCAATTTTCATTCACTAAAATTCATCCTCCATGAATATTTGATAGTATTACCTCACAATTAGTCCTTATTCCCCCATGGTCATGATCCTCATTTTTTAGAAGCAGTCTTCAGGGTATAAGAAATCTCAACTTTTCTTTTTCATTTCCAGTTCCCTTTTTAGGTGGTATTTCTTTCAATATTCCAAACAATGTTATTATACACATTTTATTCGGTCAATTTATTATAATAATATTTTTTTATGTATGGGAGTTCCTTGAACCCAGTCTATTTAAAATTTTCTAAAACCATTTTTCATACCGTTATGCTGCCGATTTGTCTTCATAAATTTTTCCCATTTTTCATAACAAAATTCACTTCTCATTTTATTTTTTTGAATACACAAACCTCTTTATATTCTATGGGTATTCACCTATATTTCAAAAATATT
Organism: Viscum album; assembly: GCA_963277665.1. Lineage (NCBI taxonomy): Eukaryota > Viridiplantae > Streptophyta > Magnoliopsida > Santalales > Viscaceae > Viscum > Viscum album. The sequence goes on along the minus strand of OY728140.1, from coordinate 50,899,327 downwards.
TATATTACTCAGGTATTAGTATACATGAAACCCATTTTCCATTTCCATGGGATTAAAAAGACAAAATGATTTCGTCTTGAAGGACTTCTTAAAAACATAAAGATTATGATATAAAAGCCCTTTATTTTGTTATACAGAAGTTATTTTATTAATTTTTTTATTATGATCATTGTGAGTCACATTAATTAATATATATATATAATGGTTGTTCCCTAATACTTCTTTAATTCCGTAGGTATTGAATTTATTCTATAGAGATTACATGTTTTATGATACCTTGGTGAATAACCTTGGTAATCTCTATGACACCTCAGTGAATAAACATCATGATATGATAATGAATGTCTCATTTAAATTTTGTATCCCTATTTGAATGTTAATATTCATGTTTGTTTTTACTATGGTAAATCACTTTTTTACTTCTATATTGATTTTATTATATTCTTCATGTTCTTGTAGATGATTATAATTATCACTTGTAAACTATTTGACTTGATTTACCTTACTTGGCCTTATTATCATGCTTTCTATTGAACAATGTTTCCATGTTACACGATTTAGTAAAATAGGGTGAACCAATGAATAATCAATTCAATTGGATTAAACAAATTTTTTATTTTTTATTTTTTATGTACCTTTATTAGATAACAGAAAACTTTAAAAGATTACTTGTTTGCACAATGTAATGTAATAGTATGTAATAAAAAGGTATAATTTCATTATTAGTATCAAATTCAGGTTTATTTATTTGTTGAAATTTGGATTTTAAAAACAAAAGAAAACCTATAGGGAAAATTTTATATATATGAAAAAAAATCATGTTATGCTGGTGAAGTATTAATTAAGTGGTTTCTGAGCAAAGAAATGCCTATATGTATATGAACAAGTGGGTGTGGTTCTATCACATATGTACATATGGGTAACAAATCTAATAAGGTGTGTTGATTCTGACTCTGAATAACCTGGTACATGAAAATGGGCCTTACTTCCCACCTAGTTTGACACTCTCATGGGAGATGTTTGGTTAATCCCAATCATTTTATGAAACATTTTTAAGGATTTATAGAAAATTGTATTATAGTTAAAGAATAAAATATTTAATAATGATGTCCTATGATATAAAAATTCATTTATAATTATTAGATTATTATACAAAACACATTTTCACTATGTTTTTCTCCTTTTATAAAATGGATCGAAATAGGAGAAATCACATAAATGGTGAGCACAACAGACCATGCACTAATAGCCCTATGATGGAGTATGGAATGGAAAACCTTATGTGTATTATGAATCAACTTAAATGAGTTATTAAGAATAACATGAATCATCCTGATAAACCAGATTCACCTCGAATGGAATAAATTTCTTTTGAGTCATTTACGAGTCAACGAACACCTTCTTTCAGAGGATCTACAAACCCATTAATTGAGGAAAAATTGAATAATATCTATATCAAAAATAATCTCTATTATACATTGTACTGAATAAGAGAATTTAACCATAGTTGTGAACTATTTAGAGGGAGATGTTGGCCAGTGGTGGACACTAATTAAAAATATGAAGCCAAGAAGGGATATTAAGCTATAGAGTATGAATATTTCATGGGTTTTTTTAAAAAAAGCCTATTCAATGAAAACAAAAAAGTGAGAATGAATTCATTGAGATAAATAAGGAGGAAAATAAATATATGATAATATATGAGATAAACATGTCATGACTTTCTCACAATAACTCTATCTTTTTCATGGATCCTAATGGAATGATTAATAAATTATTTAGTAGACTGAGACCCCATCTACCAATGAATATGTCCAATTTGGACTATAATAGTTATGACTAGATATTTTGAAGTTCTATAAAGATTTAACTTTACTTTACAGATATATTGTGGTTTCATAGATCGAATGAAAGAAACGAGTTTAATAGAGCCAATATTATAGAGTAACATTGATCACTGAATATGGGGAACACATGTGAAACATTCCATATAAAAAAATTGTGGGATGTATAATTTTGGGAAATTATAACATAGGAGTAGGAAATATTAAAAGTGTGGAATAGATGGCCATATTGTGGGAAATAGTTGTAGTGAGGTGAAACCTCAACATCTCAGTACCAATGATAATGGAAAGTTGGTGTAGTCATAGCCTAATTCCCATTTCTTAAATTATGGATAGCTGGGAAAATTTTCCAATCACTATCCAAATACAACGATAATATACGGCAATCACGATCATCCTCCACAAAGTACATGGAATAAAGGTTGTTATTTTTCAATCACGGAGTCTAAATTTGAATCTATAAATGATTTTGGGGTAGGTACTCTCATTATTACCTCAATGCTAGTAGGCACATTATTTGATTCTGGTTCTATACATTCCTTTATTTCCTCTATGTTTTAAAATTATATAAAATCAATCCTTGAACTTATATAAATATAGATATCTTTTAAGACTTAAGTTGGGATTATATAAGAATGAAAAGTTTATAGAAACTCTATTATTTTCATTAAAAGGAACAATGTCACAAAAAATCTAGTAGTCATTCCTATCATGGAATTTTACCTTATACTAGGGATGGATTGTATCAAAATGTTTAACACAATTATTAATAGCATAATTATGAAAATATCAGTAGTCTTGATTGGAAAACCAATATTTTTTTCAAAAGAGACGTATCTTGACCTATGAAATGTCAATAAGCACCCCCATATCCTTCATAATGGAAACTATTGGTGAAGATGGCGATAGAAATGATTGTATATGAAGAAAAAATATCCATATCAATTAAGAATAAATTGATTTATTTCATGAAGAGTTTCATGAACTTCCCATAGAAATAGAGGTAGGTATATCTATTTAACTCATTCATGCATAAAATCTAATATTGAAGACCCCATAGAGAATTGAAAATTTGGATTTGGAGGAATTAGATAAACAAATCCAATATATTTTGGAGAAGGTGTTTATATATCCAGGTTTGTATCCTTTGTGATAACCAATTACATTTTTTAATAATAAGTATATATAAATGAATTTATGTATTGATTGTAGATAACTTAAAGTGATGAAATTGATGAACTAGTACCCTCTTCCATGGAATGATGACTTATTTGATCTGATTCATGGGGCTCAATTCTTCTCCCAGATTTATCTTTGGTTTGGTTATCATCAGTTGATGTTAGAGGAAGAATAAATTCTAAAGTCCTCCTTTTGATAAAGACATGGGAATTACGAGTTTTTAGTTATTCCCTTCATCTAGGCTAATGAACCTACTGTTTTTATGGATTTAAAGAATAGAGACTTTAAGGACTACCTTGCAACCATTGTGACTGTTTTTATTAATGATATTATGGATTATTCAAAAAGTTTATAGGAGGACCATGATAATTTAATTGTTATTTTAAAATGTATAAGGAAGTAAAGGATAATTGGAATTTCCAAAAAAAAATCTATATTTTGGTTACAACAAGTTGTATTCATAGAGAAAATATTAAACAATGAAAGAATAACAGTTGATCTTACCAAGAATATTGTTGTGGAGGAGTGTCCTCATCAAACAACAGTAACTAAGATTCTTAGTGTCCCTGGTTTAGTAACATATTATTATAGGTTTTTGAAAAACAAATAACAAATTTCTGTTAAATTAACCAAGTTAACTAAAAATGGGAAAACGTTTATTGGGGAAAATGATTGTGAATCAGGTTTCAATGAGAAAAATAAGAGACTGTTTACTACATATGTGTTAGCACAACACTCAATAAAAGAGGAATTTTTTATTTTTATCATTGCAACTTCGAACTGTATTGGGTTCATCCTCATGAAAAATGACAGGGTTATTTCTTATACATCACAATAGTTTAAGCCTCGTGAAGAGATTTATCCTACGCATGACCTGGATCTAGCTTCAGTTGTTTTTTCTCTTACTATATAGAGGCACTATCTATAATGACCAATAAATAATACGTTACATAATCATTAATTTTACACAATACCATAAATTATCACACATATAGGATCATTTCATGTTTAGAATAATAAATAATTTGGATATATTACATACACGACATAACATATTCATACAAGAGGACACTACTAAAAGAATGTCTATTTTATCAAAATCTAAAACATTAAAACATAAAACAATGACTTCTTTAATAAGAATTCATATCAAATATCTCAACTCCCTTCTTTCTCTTACACATCCTTATATCTAGTGAAAAACGTTTTAAAAAAATGGGATGAGTAAAAAACTCAGTAAGGGATATAATGAAATAAAGCATTTGTCAAGTGATAACATAAAACCCAATAAAATCCATAATCATAAAAATTCATATGCATAGAAACATCAGGTAGTTTACTTGAGTCTTATTTACCATATCACTCATATAGTCATTCTTACACATGGAATATCCTTTTGGTCAACTTTTATCTCTAGAGTACCTAATGCTTTGGAGAGCTATATTGGTGCTCACACATCATATCTTGTGCAATAATGGGATAAAACCAACATATATTGTTCTATAATGGGATCAAACCAAAAAAACTAATTTCCATGGAACATATCATGTAAATGAAGTATCTTTAGAATCATAAGAAACCACTCATTCCATATACATATAAAAAATACAAACCTTTTGAAATTTATTAAAGAGAGTTTTAAAAGGATTTTAAAAAGAACATCCCATAAAATATAATTAGAGTAAGAATTTATATAATGTAATGGATATGTTTATACACCATAATCACACATAATAAAAATAATATTAACATAAAACCATCACACCAATAATATTAATACCACATAATGAATAAAGAAGAATGTTAACCCAAAGATTAGAAATTAGGTTAAGAATTACCATACCATGGGTTCTACTTATTTCAAAAGCTCATAAAACTGTTGTATAATGGTTAAAAAAGTGTTACTAATATCATAATGAATCATATTAATTTTTCTAACATAATATATTATCATTTAACAACAACATTCGACAAATTTATTCGTAATATTTTATTATTTACATTGTCTTGGGTTCGTTCTTTACATGGTTTCCATGATCGGTTCATGGTGGATATTTTTGTCGATTGGATATGAAATTCTAGAATTGGAATGGAAAGGTATTGAAATATTTTCAGAACCATAAATTATTCAATTTATCATTTTGAATTAATAAATTAGGATGATTCAAAAGACAAAAAATTATTGATAATTTTTAATGTCATTTTTTTGATTTCTCGATTTTAATGAACTCATTTGTTTTTTAAATTAATAACACGTGTATAAAATGATACTATAACCTTATATATGATATAATATATAAATTATAATATATTTCAACCATATAAATGGTTTCATGTCTAGTATTGATGAAATTAAATGAAATCAACATCACATCACCCACGATGTCGGCAAATCGACCCATCACATAATGTGTTTTAATTTCTTGAATGGGTTGGAGAGGGGAAGAAGACTGATGATGAATTTTCAATGAACATGAGAAAATATAGAATATTTAAGATTTTGTATCTTTCCTGCATCTTTTATAATATTATGGGAGTAATTTATAAGAAATGAAAAGGGAATGATAGGAAAACACATGAAAATGAAAGGTGATTCTTACCCCATCATCTCTTCTCAATGAGATCCACCTTAAGGAATTGTGGTTTTGGCATTTTGATGAGACCAGTGGATCTAGGAAGTGTGGAAGAGAATTGGTAAGTGTATTTTGTATAAAAAAAATTAACTATCAAGGATTTAGAGGTGTGGGCAGAAAAGGAGAATGAATGTAGTATTTATAGTGGAAGAGCGGAGGTATTTTACATTATTTAAATCATTATTATAATATTTTTCTCACGATGATGAATAATCTTTATTCACGTGATCCTAAATAGTAATAATGGCATATGTGTTTAAACCAACTGGTATTACATCACTTATAATTTCATAAATAGTGTATTAAACTGATAATTTGAATATACGATATTTTGTCGTATTTCACTATTAATAACAAATTCTTGAATTTTTCAAAAGTCCCAAAAATCCACCCTATCCATTTTTTGATGCGTATAATTTAAAAATAAAAACTTCTATATAAAATAATTATCTAAATATTATTAATTTAAATTTTAAATAAAATCAAACTTATTTAATAAATTAACAATTTTAATTTTGTAACTGTTTTTATATCACATGGAAAAATTAACCAAGATTTCATTACCTTAATGCCTTAAAAAAATAAAATAATAATAATAATTACTATTCATTAGGGTTATATTACTATTCATAAGGGTATGTTACTATTTACAAAAAAATATAGGTTCCATCAAACTCAACATAACATACTAAACACAATTTTATATTAACATTTTTCGAAATTCAAAACAAAGAAGAATTTTTTTTTAAATACTTGTTACAAATACCTAAATAAAACAATGTTCCATGCAATTAATTTATTTTTTAAAACAATGGAGTGTTACATTATCCACATGTTCTATAAATTTTTTCTTCACAATTTTATTTACTCATTATACAAGCAAGGGTACCTTTCCCTCATAGCATTTTTATATTCCCATGTTGTTTCCTCTGCCATGTGATTTATCCACAAAACATTTACCAAGTGGATTATAGTATTCCACAATACATATTAACTTTGATCAAGAATCTAAATGAAATTATCTACATAATAATGGTTCTATTCCAGATGAACTGCTTCTGGGCTCAAGACATGAGATGAATCTAGCACATATATCCACAACATCGAATCATGAAAAACATTATGTATCTATGATAAACTCATAGGCAAAAATAATCTGTATGCAATTGGTCCAAAATTCTCCATTACTTAAAAAGGACGGATGAATCATAAACATAACATTCATTTCATAACAAAATACAAAAAACTTTTCGAAGGATAGATTTAAAGGAAAACATGGTCACACACCTCAAAAGAGAATTATTTGTTTTATATTTTATAGATATAGTTTTTGATTACTCTGAGTTGTCCTCATGTGCTCCTGGATCATCTTCACATTCTCATCCACTTACTCTACTAAATCTTGTCCCGTCGACTTCCTTTCACCGACTTCATCCAAAAAAGATGGAGATTGACACCACTTCCCATAAAATGCCTCAAAAAGTGTCATCTATATACAAGAAGTAAAATTTTTATAATATGAAAACTCAACTAAAAAAAGAGGTTGATCCCATCTTCCCTGAAAGTCCATTGAAAAAGATATAAGCATATACTCCAATGTATTAATCGTTCATTCGGGCTTCCCATATGATTGATGATGAAAAACTATACTAAAATTTAATTATATACTCAACAACATCTAAAGCCACATCCAAAAGTTAGAATTGAACCTGTGATCCAGATCAGATATAATAGAAAGAGAAACTCCATGTAACCTGACAATCTCTTTGAGGTACAATCAAAAAAGTTGATTCAATGACATTGTATCTCAAATAGAAAGTAAATGGGTAGATTTTTTTAGTCGATCAATAATAACTCAAATCGCATTATTACCTCTAGAAGTCTTAAGTAGTACCACCACGAATTCCATGGATATATTTTTCTATTTCCACTATGGCACTAGAAAAGGCCGAAGCATCCCCTTTGTCAACTTCCACTATACTTTAATATATTTACATGTCAAACATTTCATAGTAAATTATGATATATCTCTTTTAATTCCATCCCACTAGTAATAATCCCAATGCTCTCTATACATATTATTACATCTAAGATTAACTAAAAATAGGGAACTATGAGAATCACAAAACAAATCATTCTTAATCTGGGAATCACAAGGAAAACACAACGGTTTTCTAAATCATAAAACATAATATTTATCAAGGTTAAATTATAGAAATGTACACATTATAATGAATTCAAAAAAAATTGTAGCTCAGGGTCTTCCTTCTGCAATTTCATAATTCTAGGGTGGTGGTGGATCATTGAATTAGTACCACTTTCTTTCACAGTTCTCACTTTTTTAAACCCAAAGGGGTGAACTTGATGAGAGGGGATTCACTTTCCCTCCATTACATTAGACCACCCTAGGTTTTGAGTTTGGATCTTTTCAGTTGTCCTTGTATAGAGGTAACCTTACATGATTAATAAAAATTTACCATTGTTGATGAAGTGCTAGGTCAGATAAAACCTTTATCTAATAATTCCTACAATGTCCTTTTCAATTTCATAACATCTATTTGGCCCATTTGATAAGGTGTTTAGAAATTGGATTTGAACTAGGAACTCAGTTGATATTAAACTCATCCTCTGAGATAGGAATAACACCATGAAACTCATCAAGAAAAACATACAGGTATTCATTCCCCACTAGTACATAATTAATCAGGATAATTCCATTATCATAAAAAATATGATCTAGATAAATTTCATTTCCATCCATTATCACATAATAATATTCCTGATGTGTTACTATTTGTATGGGTTCGTTTTTGTGCACAAAAAAAAATTATTTCTAAAAAAACATCTTTTTCTCTGCAATCTATATTATCATGATATAAATAAATCCAATCCATACATAGAATAACATAAAACTCTTCTAGAGGAATAAAACATGTCTTTCTAATAAAATCATTCCATAGAAAAGGATATGGAGATTCTTATAATTTTTTTGCAAATGTATTTCCTCTAGGTGTTGTTATCGTAAGATCTAGTTTCATTTATGGGGTTGAATTTCTAATTTTTGTGAAAATTTCTCAAAAATTATGGAATGTGTAGAACCTAAATAAAAAAACACATTTTCAAAATCTATAAAACCATGAGATTCCTCTGATACCACTTCATTCGATAGCTTAAAATATACTGAAGAGGTTGAAAATGATTTTACCAAACCCCTATGTTTCCAATCTTGAGGATTCCCTTATTGAATAACTATCTTCGGACAGACATTAGAAAAATGAACCAATTTCTTATAGTTAAAGCATCTCACCATCAGCTTCAAATTTATTTTCATATAAATTTTCATGCCCTCACAAGACATGTGTCCATATTTTCCACATTGGTATCATTTCCCAAAATTTAAAAAACATTAACCATGATGACTTTTACCACACTTTTCAGATAAAGGGGAATTCATTTTCTTACCTGCAGACTTATTTGACGAGTTCTTCCCCATTTCCTACCAACCTAACTACTTCTTATTCTTTTCATCACCAGTGAAATATGTGTCATCAAACTCCATATCATATTTTTTAGCACAATGAACTATAATCTCAAACCTTTAAAAATCTCGTGATGCCAAAGCTCTTCGCAAAAACAGTTTCAAACTGTTGTAAAATATATTAATTTTTCATTCAAAAACATGAATAAAATTTGTTATGTATCTGTATTTTCATATAAAATTGTTTTCATATTTTTCCATAGAGTCATCATATTTTGGATTCAATTCCGATAATTTTTTCTCCATTCTGATTCGAACAGTTTTGGGAAAATATTTTTCCACAGAAAGAATCTGAAAATTATCTCATTCCAGACTATCAAGATCATCCCTTTCTTTTGTGTTCCTAACAAGAAACAACCATATACCAAATTCCCTTCCAAAAAATAAATTTCTTGTATTACCGTTTTATTTTTAAAACATCCCATGAAAACAAATATTTTTTCTACAACATTTATCTATCCTTCGGGTATCACTGGATCTGCGGTTCCATGGAATGCTGGAGGATGTTTCTTAATAAAATACTCCAGAAAGTACATGTTTTGTCATGGAATATCTTGTTTCGTTCTAGTGTGGATACCACAACCATTTATTCCATTGTTCAATAGATCTAATGTTGTCACAAACTGCACAGTTCCGATTCCCACCATTCCGGGCTGCATATTCGGACAGACATCATCCTATTAGTGGATTCCATCTTCATCTTCCCTATTTCTTCTATGAAAAATTGTTCTGTACAAACGTATCATAGATAAATAAACATGGTTATCCTTAAATTTTAAAACATTTCAAATTCCATAGATTAAAAATAAGTTATCGAATTTCTTAATTATCATTCCAACCCTTAATGTTGTCTAGACATCCCATTGATACCAACTATAAGTATGTGACCATAAAATTTTACTTAATTTCAAATTTTATAGATGACTATATATTATTACACATAGAGGATATTTTTGAGTTTAGTGTTTTAAAGAATTAGTATATATTACATTCAAGACATAAAACATTCATTCAAGAGGATACTACTAAAACATTGTTAATTTCTTCAAAATATAAAAACATAAAATTTAAAACGTGATTTATTTAACAACACTCCATATCAAACATCAAAACTCTCTTCTTTTTCTTACCCATCCTTATATCTAGTTAAAAACATTTTAAAAACATATGAGGGGTATAAAACACAGCAATGGATATAAAAAAAGAATGCATTAGTGTAACGCCCCGACCCCAGTTACCCAGAGTCGGTGCATTAATTACATAACATTGGCATGATCACAAGAAAGATCAAATCTCGAAAGATCGATTAGTTTAGTAGCCTTGGAATAACTAGATACATCCATAAATTTTTACATTACATCATAAAAAAAAATCTTGTCTTCATATCCCCTCATACTATCCCTGCAGGTCATTCATAAATTACTTCTTCATAATCTTGGGAAAAATAAAACATTGAAAGGGGTGAGCTCAGATTCTCAGTAAGGATAACATTATAGTATAAGCTTTCATAAATAAGCATAAACACTTAAGGCAGTTTATAACTAAAACAAAAGCCTTTTAAACTTGAACTTCATCATAAAATGGAAAAGATAAAATAAAATAATTCCATTTACATACTCACATGGATATTCTACTAGTCGAATAATCCCATGCATTATCAATAACCACTTTCATAATGATGGAATGCATAATGCCAGACTATCATAACCACATAGCCAAGGCCGCGTGCCAAGACTACAAATAAGATTTTGCCAAGGCCTTGTGCCAAGACACTAGTTTGTCTCATGAGACCTACCGATGCATCGAGGAGCTATAGCGGGCTCCACCCGTCACTTATTAAGTCCAATGCATTCCTCATATGAACATGTTTAAACATAACATAAACTTTCGTATTAAAACTAGAATACGAAATGTCAATACTTTTACCACAAACCATGAATGGTATAAAAACAGCACACCCACAGTCAAACATAACTCATTCGATACAATATGGAAGATTGTATTGTATCACATTAACCTCAATCAAGAATAATGAAGGATGTTGACATAGATAATCATCAAAACTATTTGAGAGAAATATCCCCCTTTTCTTGAAAACATTTAAAAGTCACACTATTTGTCAAGAAGCCATTTAAAAGTAGATTTTTGAATCAAAGTGTCCCATACCACTTTGAAACTTTTAAAAGGATTTTTAATTTTAAAACTTTAATGTCCATATAAATAAATCCTTAAAACCATTTTTAAAATATGGACATTAATGAGCATGATTTAGAAGAATAATTCTTTAAAACATTTTAAAATGGTATTTTGGTTAGAGTTTCTAACCAAAAGAGAGACACTTGAATACAAATAATTGAGGTAATAAAAACATTGTAATATCATAAGAATAAAGGAATTCATGATATACTATGTCAAAGTGCATTATATACACCACATAAAAGTGATTTGGTGTATATCATCAAAGAAGTCTCAATGGAATGTAAATTGAGATGAAATATCTCATAAAGGTTGTATCCTTAGGTTAAGGATAAATCAACGACATAATTATGTGTGACAAATATAAATACACTAAATATGATTGGATATTCAGTGTAAATCAATCAAAGGATATTCACACATATTCTTGTAAAAACAATACCAACGAATTGGATGTTTAACTCAACAAATGGAGAATGAGTTAAAATTACTCTTATCAAATTCATATCAATGACTTGAGAATTAACAATGGAGTGATTATGTGTATCAAACTTATATCCACAGGAAGGGGAGTGGAAATTATGTCATAATCAAATGAATAGTGATTCCACACATAATCTTGGGGTAATATAATCAATGAAATATGCGTAAAGCCAAATGAGTGGAAATTAAAATCTCAAATTCCCTTATTGATTAGTTAACTTAAGAAACATACACCCATGAAAGAAGTATCATACCATGATGATGTAAATACCCATTAATAAAAGTATATAACACAATGAATACAATCATGGGCAGTACACATACACCACATGCAATAATTAAGTGGTGATCAATGGAATTCTCACGGAATTAAAAGTGAGATAAGAAAATCCCTTACTTTGTACTTTTTTCCTTGGTCGATGGTAGGTTTACCTCCTTTATAATGGTGAAATAATTGTTATTGAATAATACAGGAATCATTTACTTTAATATGATATCATATATGATCTTTTAACATTGATTTGTTAATAATATCTTAGAATTATCGTCATTTCGGGTGTTAACGATTCGTTCTTCTTAAATGTTTGGTTACGTAAGACATGTTTGTAATGGATAGATTATTTCATATTCATAATCAGAATGATATTAACATTATTTTTAACCCTAAATTGAGAATAAGACTTGAATGGATACGATGGAGGATGGATCTCATCGTGTTCGTGGAGACGGTAGTCCGTACGTACGCACGAACACTACTTCCATTTAATTTTTCATTTTAAAAGAATTGAATCCAAATGATACATAGGTATATTATTATTCCAGTATAGTATTATATTTTATATATGTTACTTATGTTCATTAACACCATTCTTTATACGTTCCATGTGTGGTATGAACGAGTCATATCATTTTAAGGGGGCGGTAGTCCGCACTTCCTCAAATGAAAATATCGTATATATATACAACATGAACCGAATAATGGTATGAAATAAAATGGAATTACAGAAGATTATATATAAAATATGTATCATTAATATCACACTTAATTACAGTGCCATCATAATGGCCACCATGAGAGGCGGTAAGATGTATTTGAACAATCATCGTTTCGTGAGGCGTTAGTTTGCCATTCACAGAAACATTATGTTCATCATCCATTATATGGAGGTGTGTGTATGTGTAGTTCGAATACTTCTTATAAAAAAATCCTAGTATATTGATTATACTTTTGTTGTTACAAAAGAAAGGAAATAAAAAGAGTTTGGGGGTTGGAGAAGCAAAATAAATGAAAATAATTTAAGAGAAATCGTTACCTTTAATTTAGGTAACTCACTTTGGTTGGAACCAAAGGACTTCTTGAAATGCTTTCTGCCTAAGGGGAAGCTTCAAGGAGTAGGAGAGGGATGTGGGGAGCTTATTTGGGCAGAGTTTGGACGAGAAAAGTGGCTTTAGAGGTGTGAGGAATGAGTTGAAGTGGTCTCCTTTTATAAGGGAGAGGAGGGGCTCTTTAGGAATGAGTGAAAGTATTACTTTATAATATAATTATATTCGGTTTATAATGGTCCAAAAATCATTTAGGTCAAATATAAGATGACTCATATTCTAAATAACATCAACCAATAAGAATTGGACAGGTTTTAGATAATATTCTAATCATTATAATCTTATTTATTTAAATGATTTATTAATGAGGTAAACATTGCATCATTATTGTGTCATTAATAATTTAAATTATATGATGTCTAAAAATTATAAATAAAATATCATTATGTAGGAAATCGTTTTAGCTTTCTAATGAATATTTATAATCGAAAATCCAACGTGTATAACTCTATTTAAAAATTGTTCTTCTAAGAGATGTAAGCTTATGCCATTTTTATTTTTATTTTAACTTTATTAATATAATGTGTCCCTACCACATACAAGTGGCTCCAAGGGGTCCCCAAATCGACCCAAGGATGCCCATGGTCGGGTATGTGTCCACCAATAAGTTTAGGACACGTTTTAGGGTAATTTTGTATTATTATAATATTATTTTGTAACCCTTATTTACCGGATTTACCCTTTAACCATGGTAAATAAAATATTTACCGCAGTAATTATTCAAAATGTGTAAAAATAAAAGTTACCTATTTACATAATTTGGAAATCCTGATTCCAAAAATGTAATCCATTTTTCCAAATTCAAAACACAGAAGTGACAGAAATTAATTTAAAATTAATTCCCGTTGTTAAAATAAAAAGCGTGTTTTTAAGATATAATAACTATCAAAAGATTGACACTTGTTTATGTCTGATTTAATTGTGAAATTATGTCTAATGACAAAAATTAAATTAAATGATAAAAATATATTCTAAATATACTTTAAAACCACTCAAATTCATAATTTATCAATATTAATTATTTTGATTAAAAAAGTTGTTTTTAATTAAAATTTAGTAATTTTCACTATTCATCAAAATATGAAAGTTATCCGAAAAGTACCAAAATTTCACCTTAGGATAAATTCGATACTCCGAATCCAAAAATGAATTCCATTTTGAAATATAAAGTATATATAATTTCAAAAAGTAGGTATTACTATTCATAACAGCTAGTTTGATTGGTTGTGGTGTGTTAAAATCTCGAAGTTGCGTACAATGCACGTCATTGCATTATTCGAAAGGAAACATACCGAGGAAGCTTGGGGTGTTACATTCTCCCCTACTTCAATAAATTGCGTCCTCGCAATTTTTAAAATTTTTCTTGGAAATATAATGGAAAGTCCCACATCGGAAAAAGAGTCAATAAAACTATCACTTTAAAAGAAAGAAAGAGAGGTATAAGGGTCATCCAAGATAACCCATACTAGGATTCCATGTAAGAAAACATGGATATGGATGATAAACTAAGTGTCAAGTTCTGATGGAGAGGGATCTAAATCATGATCAGGAGAAATTTAACAATGAGAAAACCACAAACTTGTGTTGGGACAAACGACCATTAGTCTCCTAGTAGGAAAGTAAACAGACAACATTTTTTAAGTTACATTACATAAGGAAGAGGAATTCATTTATGATATTGACTAAGAACATTATGAGATATACTTACATTTTAAGTAGATTTTCATTCTTTAATAAATTTCCACCACTAACTCAATTTGTTTTAAACGATGAGTATTCAAGAAGACTTGGTCACACTGGAAGAGCTAGAATAAAATTCTATAGAATCACATGATCCATGCAGGATAAACCATATATTTACATTGTCTTTGAAGATTAATAAAAACCAAAATGGTTAGTGAATGATCTAATGATCCCCCAAAAGGATATTCATTGAGATAAATATGCACTAATCTTAATTTCTAAAATTAAACCAACAATACCCCAAAGTTAAATAAATACCATTCAATAATAAATTGTCCTTAAAATCCTTCCATATAATCCAAAGTAATATTTAAACCCAAAGCATTAAAGAATTTGATTATGTAGTCTCCCATGTTAAATTGTATCTCCAAATGACATAAACTACTCTTAAAGTCACATACTCAAAAGTAATTAACCTAATCACATATTCTCTATTAATGGTTATTATTTTCATAAATAACCCAAATCACTATAAATCCACAATAAAAACATAGATAAAAATCTACCATTAATCCTCAAATGAAACCCCATAGTATTCTATTTTCCTTGGGCATATAGTGTTCCCAACAAATCGAACATCTTCCAAAATAATATTTATCACTAAAGCACCAAATCATTTTCCTATACCAAGGGTATTCATTTGATAAGAAATAAGAACCCAAATTAACTTATTATTGATCAATAAAATCATTTAACTAAAAAAAATAGTCACACTAACCAGGGACTTCACGTAGTCAAGTGGTAGGCGATAAATCCCAATCGCACATTGGTTGTGGGTTCGATTCCCACAGCTTTGTCCGACGCGACGGGTTGTCACACGGTCTACATGTTGTCCTTTTTCAAAAACTATATTTTATAATATTACCAAAATGAGATAAATTCCTCAAAATAACATAATTTAACCACAAATATTATATCATACCTTGCATTTTCATCCCAAATTATAATAACTTATAATTTCTTCAAACCCAATGATCATATAAGACCAAATGGTTATTTATAACTATATCCGCAACAGAAAAGATAATTCTTCCTCTGATATCATTTTCACATGATAAATTGCAGGTTTACACATACAAGGGAAAATTATTCCAAAGTAATCCCATCAATAAAGATCACTAACACTTTTAAACATTTCACCATCCATTTATTTCCACATAGGTTCTTCATCATATGTTCCTCGGGTTCCCACATTGCCTCTTCCATCTTATGATTTCTCCATAGATCTTTTACCAGACAAGTCATCCGGTTTCTCAACACTTGATCTTTGGTATGAATAATTCTGCTAGGCTCTCCACAATAAGATAGATCGAGTTCCAGTTATAATGCTTCATAGGTGAGTACATGCATTGGGTCAGGCATATATTTTGTCACTAGAGGTATGTGGATCACAACATGAACTCTGGAGAGACTAGGCGGATTTGCCTTTTGGTAGAATGCGTTCATGTGTCACAATGGTAACTCAGGAATTTTTCAAAATCTTCTACTTCCTTTACCCAAAAACTCCTCATCCATTTTGGATTATATCGATGGAAGCATCGACGCATCATAAAAAAATAGGTATTTCTTATATATAATTTTGAGACATCGTCTTTAACATGTTTTCTTAGAAAAATTCTCACTGATTAATCTTCAAATATTTCTAAATAAGGTTTTGGTAAATCAGTTTTCGTATATCCCAAAAGACATAAATATATAATTTGATACATATAGGCTGCTCGAAGGTCTCCCTCTTCTGCAGCATCTAGAAAATCATTTAGTGCATCGTAATTTTGAGATAAAGTGAATAATTTAAAAAGACCCTGATGGTACTTCCCACACTTAGCGTGGTAAGAAAGTTGAGAGTGCAACATTATCCCATAGTCGGTACTTGATCCTTGAAAGAATCGTGCAATGCTAGAGGTATTGGATGTCTCATAAAGTTGTTTGCATGTAACTTGGACATTTGAAAAAGTTTCAACATCGTCTGCGCATGACTTCTGGATAATAATTGTAAGTAGTTCTTCAGGAAGAGAGAGAAGAGTTGTTCATGATCTTGCTCCCTCCATGTTTCAACTAACAAAAGAAAATACAATTAGGGTTTTTGAATACTTATCTAATAAGAATGTAAAAAAAATAGACATAATAGGATAATCTTGTAATTGAACAATATATCCTAACTTGGGGTACCCTATGTTAATATCTAGGTTATCCACTATCTATTTGCCGACATATATTCTTAGGGGAATTTTTTTTGTATTCCTATAATAATGGTTTATACTAATCTTGTGAATTTACCAAAGCATATCCCCCGGGAGTGTCGTAACCAAGAGTGCAGCAATGCCCATTGTTGTGCACCAGTTCCCGTTCGAGTCTAGCTCAAAGCGGTGTTTTCGGGTTTTACCCCTAGATACATCTGTGCCAGAGCTGCCTCTACCTGCTCGTATCCAGACAGGGATGTATTTCTCGGAAAACTCACAAAATATCTACAATACCAAAATTCTAGGAAGTACTTCTATAATAATCCTCAAAGTTCATCTTAGGTTTACGTGCTCTAATCAGAGTTTATCTAAATCTACCTTCCAAGGTTTGTACTAAACTTCCTTTGATACCAACTGTAACGCCCCGACCCCAGTTACCTAGAGTCGGTGCATTAATTACATAACATTGGCATGATCACAAGAAAGATCAAATCTCGAAAGATCGATTAGTTTAGTAGCCTTGGAATAACTAGATACATCCATAAATTTTTACATTAAATCATAAAAAAACATCTTGTCTTCATATCCCCTCATACTATCCCTGCAGGTCATTCATAAATTACTTCTTCATAATCCTGGGAAAAATAAAACATTGAAAGGGGTGAGCTCAGATGCTCAGTAAGGATAACATTATAGTAGAAGCTTTCATAAATAATCATAAACACTTAAGGCATTTTATAACTAAAACAAAAGCCTTTTAAACTTGAACTTCAGCATAAAATGGCAAAGATAAAATAAAATAATGCCATTTACTTACTCACATGGATATTCTACTAGTCGAATAATCCCATGCATTATCAATAACCACTTTCATAATGATGGAATGCATAATGCCAGACTATCATAACCACATAGCCAAGGCCTCGTGCCAAGACTACAAATAAGATTTTGCCAAGGCCTTGTGCCAAGACACTAGTTTGTCTCATGAGACCTACCGATGCATCGAGGAGCTATAGCGGGCTCCACCCATCACTTATTAAGTCCAATGTATTCCTCATATGAACATGTTTAAACATAACATAAACATTCGTATTAAAACTAGCATACGAAATGTCAATACCTTTACCACAAACCATGAATGGTATAAAAACAGCACACCCACAGTCAAACATAACTCATTCGATACAATATGGAAGATTGTATTGTATCACATTAACCTCAATCAAGAATAATGAAGGATGTTGACATAGATAATCATCAAAACTATTTGAGAGAAATATCCCCCTTTTCTTGAAAACATTTAAAAGTCACACTATTTGTCTGAAGCCTTTTAAAAGTAGATTTTTGAATCAAAGTGTCCCATACCACTTTGAAACTTTTAAAAGGATTTTTAATTTTAAAACTTTAATGTCCATATAAATAAATCCTTAAAACCATTTTTAAAATATGGACATTAATGAGCATGATTTAGAAGAATAATTCTTTAAAACCTTTTAAAATGGTATTTTGTTTAGAGTTTCTAACCAAAAGAGAGACACTTGAATACAAATAATCGAGGTAATCAAAACATTGTAATATCATGAAAATAAAGGAATTCATGATATACTATGTCAAAGCACATTATATACACCACATAAAAGTGATTTGGTGTATATCATCAAAGAAGTCTCAATGGAATGTAAATTGAGATGAAATATCTCATAAAGGTTGTATCCTTAGGTTAAGGTTAAATCAACGACATAATTATGTGTGAAAAATATAAATACACTAAATATGATTGGATATTCAGTGTAAATCAATCAAATAATATTCACACATATTCTTGTAAAAACAATACCAACGAATTGGATGTTTAACTCAACAAATGGAGAATGAGTTAAAATTACTCTTATCAAATTCATATCAATGACTTGAGAATTATAAATGGAGTGATTATGTGTATCAAACTTATATCCACAGTAAGGGGAGTGGAAATTATGACATAATCAAATGAATAGTGATTCCACACATAATCTTGGGGTAATATAATCAATGAAATATGCGTAAAGCCAAATGAGTGGAAATTGAAATCTCAAATTCCCTTATTGATTAGGTAACTTAAGAAACATACACCCAAGAAAGAAGTATCATACCATGATGATGTAAATACCCATAAACAAAATTATATAACACAATGAATACAATCATGGGCAGTACACATACACCACATGCAATAATTAAGTGGTGATCAATAGAATTCTCACGGAATTAAAAGTGAGATAAGAAAATCCCTTACTTTGTACTTTTTTCCTTGGTCGATGGTAGGTTTACCTCCTGTATAATGGTGAAATAATTGTTGTTGAATAATACAGGAATCATTTACTTTAATATGATATCATATATGATCTTTTAACATTGATTTGTTAATAATATCTTAGAATTATCGTCATTTCGGGTGTTAACGATTCGTTCTTCTTAAATGTTTGGTTATGTAAGACATGTTTGTAATGGATAGATTATTTCTTATTCATAATAATAATGATATTAACATTATTTTTAACCCTAAAATGAGAATAATACTTGAATTTATACGATGGAGGATGGATCTCATCGTGTTCGTGGAGACGGTAGTCCGTACGTACGCACGAACACTACTTCCATTTAATTTTTCATTTTAAAAGTATTGAATCCAAATGATACATAGGTATATTATTATTCCAGTATAGTATTATATTTTATATATGTTACTTATGTTCATTAACACCATTATTTATACGTTCCATGTGTGGTATGAACGAGTCATATCATTTTAAGGGGGCGGTAGTCCGCACTTCCTCAAATGAAATTATCGTATATATATACAACATGAAACGAATAATGGTATGAAATAAAATGGAATTACAGAAGATTATATATAAAATATGTATAATTAATATCACACTTAATTACATTTCCATCATAATGGCCACCATGAGAGGTGGTAAGATGTATTTGAACAATCATCGTTTCGTGAGGCGTTAGTTTGCCATTCACAGAAACATTATGTTCATCATCCATTAGATGGAGGTGTGTGTATGTGTAGTTCTAATCCTTATTATAAACACATCCTAGTATATTGAGGATACTTTTTTTGTTACAGAAGAAAGGAAATAAAAAGATTTTGGGGGTTGGAGAAGCAAAATAAATGAAAATAATTTAAGAGAAATCGTTACCTTTAATTTAGGTAACTCACTTTGGTTGGAACCAAAGGACTTCTTGAAATGCTTTATGCCTAAGGGGAAGCTTCAAGGAGGAGGCGAGGGATGTGCGGAGCTTATTTAGGAAGAGTTTGGACGAGCAAAGTGGCTTGAGAGGTGTGAGGATTGAGTAGAAGTGGTCTCCTTTTACAAGGGAGAGGAGGGGCTCTTTAGGAAAGAGTGAAAGTATTACTTTATAATAATATTATATTCGGTTTATAATGGTCCGAAAATCATTGAGGTCGAAGATAAGATGACTCATATTCTAAATAACATCAACCAATAAGAATTAGACAGGTTTTAGATAATATTTTAATCATTATAATCTTATTTATTTAAATGATTTATTAATGAGGTAAACATTGCATCATTATTGTGTCATTAATAATTTAAATTATTTGATGTCTAAAAATTATAAATAAAATATCATTATGTAGGAAATATTTTTATATTTCTAATGAATATTTATAATCGAAAATCCAACATGTATAACCCTATGTAAAAACTTTTCTTCTAAAATATGTAAGCTTATGCCATTTTTATTTTTATTTTAACTTTATTAATATAATGTGTCCCTACCACATACAAGTGGCTCCAATGGGGTTCCCAAATCGACCCATGGATTCCCATGGTCGGGTATGTGTCCACCAATAAGGTTAGGACACGTTTTAGGGTAATTTTGTATTATTATAATATTAATTCTTAACCCTTATTTACCGGATTTACCCTTTAACCATGGTAAATAAAATATTTACCGCAGTAATTATTCAAAATGTGTAAAAATAAAAGTTACCTATTTACATAATTTGGACATCTTGATTCCAAATATGTAATCCATTTTTCCAAATTCAAAACACATAAGTGGCAGAAATTAATTTAAAATTAATTCCTGTTGTTAAAATAAAAAGCGTGTTTTTAAGAGATAATAACTATCAAAAGATTGACACTTGTTTATGTCTGATTTAATTGTGAAATTATGTCTAATGACAAACATTAAATTAAATGGTAAAACTATATTATAAATATACTTTAAAACCACTCAAATTCATAATTTATCAATATTAATTATTTTGATTAAAAAAGTTGTTTTTAATTAAAATTTAGTAATTTTCACTATTCATCAAAATATGAAAGTTATCCAAAAAGTACCAAAATTTCACCTTAGGATAAATTCGATACACCGAATCCAAAAATGAATTCCATTTTGAAATATAAAATATATATAATTTTAAAAAGTAGGTATTACTATTCATAACGGCTAGTTTGATTGGTTGTGGTGTGTTAAAATCTCGAAGTTGCGTACAATGCACGTCATTGCATTATTTGAAAGGAACCATACTGAGGAAGCTTGGGGTGTTACAATTAGTCCAGTGACATCAATAAAACCAATAAAACCCATAATCATAAAAACCCATATGCATAGAAAAATAATATAGTTGCACTGGGACATATTTACTATATCACTCATACATTCACCCTTATGCATGGAATAAAATTTTGGTCAACTTACATATCTATAGTACTCAAGGAATTGGAGAGCTATAATGGGGCTCACCAATAATATATTGAGCTATAATGTGCTCAACCCCCCATATCAAGAGCTACAATGGGAACAACCCAACATAAATTATGTACATGGAACATATCATGGTAAGAAAGTATCATAAAAATAATAAAAAAACCACTCATGCCTTATACGTATAAAAACCCATACTTTTCAAATTTATTAAAGATATTTTTAAAAGGATTTTGAAAAGAAAATCCCTTAAAATATAATTAGAGTGAGAATTAATAGAACAGAATTGAAATGTTTATTCACCGTAAATACATATAGCGCAAAATAATATAAAACAAATCATCTCACTAATAATATTAGTTCCACATTATGAATATAGAATAAGTTTAACCAAAATAATTAAAATTGGGTTATGAATTCCCCTACATTGGGTTCATTGTATGTAAAATGTGTTTAAACATCATGTATAATAGTTAAAATGGTGATATTAATCTCTTAATAAAATTTATTAATGTTTTTAACACCTTATATGCTCATTTTATAACATCGTTTGACAAATTTATTTGTAATTGTATGTTATTTACATTGTGATGGGTGTGTTATTTACCATGTTTCCAGGATCGGTTCATGATGGATATTCTGGTCTATTGGAAGGAAAACTCCATAATTGTAATGGAAAGTTATATAAATATTTCTAGATCCATAAAATAAACCATTTATCGTTTTTAATTCATAAATTAGTAAGATTATAATATTGAAATATTATTAATATTTGATTAGGTCATTTTGTCAATTCTTGGATCGTAATGAACTAATTTATTTTATAAATTAATAACATGTTTATAAAATGATTTCAAAACATTATATAACATATAATACATAAATTGTAATCTTTTTCAACCATATAAATGGTTTCATGACCTTTATTGAAGAATGTAAATGAATTTGAACTCACATCATCCTTGATGTCGGCAAATCGACATATCACAAACGATGTTTTAATTTCATAATGAGTGAGATGAGAAGAAGATTGAAGAAGAGTTGTATGTGAAAATGAGAACATCCAGAATATACAAGATAGTAGAGCTTTCATTCATCATTTATAATATTAGGGGAAGAGATTATAAGAAATGAAAAGGAAGTGAAAGGAAAACACATGAAAATGAATGAATATTCTTACACCTTGATCTCTTCTCCTTGAGATCCACCTTAAGGCCTTTGGTTTTGGACTTTTGATGACACAAGCAGCTCTAGTACGTGGGGAAGAGCCTTGGGATAAATATTTGGTAGAACATAGGTAATGATCATGGAATGAGAGGTGTGGGAGGAAGAGGATAATGAGGGTGGTATTTATAGTGGAGGAGAGTAGGTATTTTTCACTATTTAAATCATTATTTTATTATTTTATCTCAAGACTATGAATAATCTTAATTAATATGACCATGAATAGTAATAATGGAATGTGATTTAGAAAAAAGTTTAATTAAATCAATTATGATGTCATAAATATTGTATTTAACTGATAATTTGAATATATGGTATTTTACTGTATTTAACTATTCATCAAAAGTTAATTATTTTCAGAAAAATACAAAAAACCACCCTAACCCTTTTTTTGATCAGTATATTTCAAAAATAAACCCCATTTTTTTAAATTAATTTTCAAAATATTATTAATTTAATTTCATAATAAAATCATACTTAATTCAAAAATTAACAATTTTAATTCTATAAGTGCCTTTATGTCACATTGAAAAATTAACAAAGATTTCATTATCCTAAATCCATAAAAAAATTAAAAAATAATAAAAATTATTATTAATTAGGTTTATATTAGTATTTATATTACTATGAATAATGGTATATTATTATCATCAAAAAACAATGTGGTTTAGTCAAACTTCAAATAACTTATTCAACACAATTGTGGATGATCATTTTTTGAAATTCAAAATATATTAGAAGAAAAATTATGTTTAATGGAAAGTTATAAATATATAATTTAAACAAGGATTCATTCAGTTCATTTATTTTTTAAATTTATGTTGTGTTTCACTATATTTATGGGGAGAAATCTGATATATACATAGACTATCAATTTTTGATGTATGTTTTCACACAAAAGGAATTAAACAAGAGATAGAGGAGATGGTTGGAACTTCATAAAGACTTTGATTATTCAATTTATTATCCCCACAAAAGGGAAAACAATGTCTCTAATGGATTATGTTTGAAAGGACACATTGTGTTGGAAATTATGTGGTTTCAAGGAGATATTTTGATCAATGACCTAGTGTAACAGGATATAAGAATCATAAGGGAAGGTACATCATCAACCCTATAATAAATGATTTCTCAACTATCATTACATTAGAATATAATGAAATATTAAAGAAAAGATCATTTTTTACATAATAAGAAATACGATATGAAGAATGGAAAGTTTCTCTAAGTTCAATACAAATCAATAAGGAGTAATGAAATTTCATAAAAGTTTATGTGTTCCATCTACTATGGAAATAACGAAGGTGGTGATGGATGGATCTTATAGCTGTACATTTTCAAATAATATGTGAAGCTCTAAAATTTATAGAGACCTTCGTGATCATTTTTAGTGGGATAATAAGAATGGATATTATTGACTATACTAAAAGGTGATTAGTGTGTCAATAGATGAAGGAATAATGTCAAATTAAAAAATCGGTATTACAACTAGTACCCATACTATCATGGAAATTGGACAATATCCCATTGGAATTTGTCACTGGTCTTAGGAAAACATCCATAGGAAACCATGTGATAAGGGTTATAGTGGATCATCTCACTAAAACTACCCCTTTTATCTCTATTTGGGATTATTTATCTCATTATGAACTCACCAACATATATGTAAAAAAAGTGTTAAGGCTTCCTGGAGCTCCACTTTCTATCATTTCTGATCGTGATCAATGTTTCACATGAAAATTGTCGAGAAGTTTTCAACATTCTTTGAATATCGAATAGAAATTTAGTATGACCTATCACCACCAAATTGATGTCCAATCTGAAATGACTACATAGAAACTAAAAATGTAACACCATTGGTAAATAAATAATATGAAATTTTTATATTTATCTCTATTTGTGAATAAAATGTCAATATTAATTTAAAGGGAACGCTATGCTCGATGGCTTACCCAATACGCAACAACGAGTTCCTTTGAAATCATACGTTGCACTCTAATAATAAAATAATATTATTTTAAATGGTAGTTAACACATAGCTTTTGTATTGACAGGAATGAATATAAATAACTAAAATATGATTATATATGTTTGTTAAATGTTTTTTACTTTTATCCAATAAATTTTAGATTCTTAAAATGAAAATTAATCCAATCTTAAGCATTGAATACACTAATATTTTTAAAAGATTTTTTTACTGCCTTTTGATGGAAAATCATTTTTAAATCAAACTTTTGACAATTTTATAAGCTCTATTTTTCAAAATATACATATTCTTTATGATTGGGAAATTTAATTTTACCATGGGTTAATTTTTGGTATTTTTCGGACAATGTTCATTTTTCAATGAACAGTGAAAAATACTGCATTTTACATCAAAACTGATTTTCCATATAATTTAATTATATGGTTATATTATCTTTTTAATTTGTTTTAAAGTCTAATTAGAATATATTTTTACCATTTAACTCAATTATGGTCATTGTTATTAATTTCACTTTGTAATTAGGCATAAACTAGTGCCAATCTTTTCATAAATATTGTTTCTAAAACCCCGCTATTTGTTTTGACAACAAGAAGTTTTTTTAAATTAATTATTTAAATTTATGTGTTTGGAATTTGGTAAAATGGATTACATATTTTTAATAAGATGTTCCAAATTATGTAATTAAGAATCTTTTGTTTTGGATATTATGAATAGTAACGACAGTAATTATCTTTAATTATCTTGATTAATGAGTAATCGGGTAGTTAAAGATAATATAATAATATCATAATAATAATAAAAAATGACCACAAAATGTGTCTTAAGGCTACTGGTTGACTCATTCCCGACCATGGGATGCCTTGTGCCAAACTTGGGGGCCCCATGAAATCACTTTTGTGAGAAAGTGACTTTTTATCTTTTTATTTTTAAAGAATGTTAAATATAACAAAGAATGTGTCACCTGAGTAAAATATTTTTAGTTTTGTCTAAATAAATTATATTTTGGACTATAAATAGTCATTGGAAAGCTAAAAATATTTCCTACATCATAGTATTTTTTTATAATTTTTAGACATTAAATAAATTAAATTATTTATGACATCATGATGATGCAGCGATGACCTCATTATTTAATTATTTAAACAAAATAGAAAGATAATGTAATATCTAAAACCTAAACCAGTCCAAAACCTATTTTATGGGTGTTTTTCTAACCATTATCACCTTATATGCGAAACACATCTATGTGGGACAATTAAAATCCGAAACTCATTCTAAAATAAAGTAACATTTCTTTACCTTCCAAGAGTGCCCCACCTCTCCTCTTATAAAAGGCCCCCACCTCTACCTCCTTATTGACACCTCTCAAGCCTTTACCTCGGCCAAACCCTACCCATTTTATCTCTCCACATCCCTGTCTAACTCCTTGAAGCCTCACTTTGGGCAGAATCATTTCCAAGGAAGCCTTTGAGCTCAAATCAAAGGAAGTTACTCGATTTAAAGGTAATGTCTTCACTTGTGTCCTTTTGTTTTATTTTTCTTCTCCAACCCCTAAAATATTTTTATTCATTTATTTGATAACAAATCCAGTATATTAAATATATTAGGATTTTTTTATAAGAATTATTCGAGCTACCCTTACACACACCTACATCTAATGGTTAAAGAACATACTGTTTCCGTGGATGGCAAATTTCTGCCTCCCGAAACGATGATTGTTCAACATTCTTTTAACACCTTCAAAGGTGGCCATTAAGATGTCACTATATTTATATATGATATATAATAGGTATATGTTTTCCTTAAGATTCTGTATTTTTTTCATTTAAGGAATACCTTTATGGTTTCCATTATGGGTAAATGCGATATCTTCATATTAGGATGTGCGGACTACCGCCCCCTCAAAGTGATTTGATTCATTAATGCCATATATGGGAAGTATAAAGGATTTAATTAATGGTATTACATATGTTATCTTACTTTAATTATAGTATACCTTTATATAGTTATTATTTCATTCAGTTTAATACAAAAAAAAGAAATGAAAGTAGCGTTCATGCGTACATACGGCTTACCGTCTCCAAGAACGGTACATTTCATTTCTTATCTCCAAATGTTATGTACTATTATAAGTACACATATATAATGGATATATATGTAATATATTACATATAAATTATGGGTATAATTCTGGAATTATAATATATATATCTATCATTTTTTTTAATTCCATTAATATGGCAAAAAAATGAAAGTAGCGTTCATGCGTACGTACGGCCTACCGTCTCCATGAACGGTGCTTTTAATTTTTTATCTCCTAAATCTATGGAAGAGTTTAAAATGAATATATACTTGATATATATGATATTTAAAGCATAAATACTATTTTGGAGATTATGTACCTATTACTACATGGAAAATTCTTTTCCAACAAGTTCTATTTTTACTCATGTACTGAACATCGACAAAAACGTCTGATACGAACTCACTTTATTAACCAATTATTATAACATTATAATATGTGATATGAACTGAATAATAATATTTAAAGGAGGTCCTTAAGAAATTAAAAATTGACCAAATTTTATTATTCAGGATATTAAAGAACGATCGAGTCATGTCGGACACGAGGTAAGGGATCATACTCCTCTCTTTCTTTTTAAGTACACTGTTTTATGTCATTCCTTTTATACTCATCTTTCTTATGATTGGGATGTTCTTTTATATTAATAATATATTACATATTATGTTCATATGATGAGAGACCCTATTTTCTCTCATCAATCCATTTTGGAAGTTTTCAGTGGCGCCGTTAGGCTGCCGAATTTTCGTAGAGGATCCAACCTCTCCCTTTCTTTTTAAGTACTCTATTTTATGTCATTTATTTTAAGTCCATCTTTCTTATGTTTGGGGACGTTCTTTTATAATACTCATAAATTAATTTTTATGTTCATATTATGGGAGACCCTATTTGATCTCATAAATCCATTTTTGGATGTTTTAAGTGGTGTTGTTAGGCTGCTGAGTTTTCGTAAGAGAATTTTCATCTCACTTTTATTCTCGTGACATTTATGCTATGTTTGCCACTATTTCCTTTGAGTGGTGTATGTACTGCCCATTATTATACAATTTGTGTAGTATAATTTCATTTATGGGTATTTACATCTTCATTTTATGACCCTTCTTCCATGGGGTGTACTTTTCGAAAGTCACCCAACTCGGTAAGGGGACCTTTCACCCTCCACTTTTTAAAAAGACTTCTTTTGTTATGTCTTTTAATTCACATAATATTATGTTGGGATATGTTCTTATATATCCTCATTTATGTAAATTTTATGTACAAGTGATGAGATACCCTTTAACTCTCTCATCAACCCTTTTTGTAAAATAATATGTGACGCCGTTAGGCTGTCGAATTTTACCAAGGGAACTTCTTAACCCAATTTCGATTTCTTTGGGTTTAACATGTAGTTATTGAATATGTCATACTTTGAATATGTGTGAATGACCTCTGATTGTTTTACACTTAATATCCACTTATATTGGGTGTATTTATATTTCTCACACATAATTCTGTGATAGATTTATCCTTAATTTAAGGATACCATCTTTATAATGGATTTCATCTCAATTTACATTTCCATTGAGACTTCATTGTTGTTATGCACCAATTTACTCTTATATGGTGTGTATACTGTCATTTTCCCTATTATATCATGAATCCATTTATTCTCATGATCTTATAATGTTTGGATTAAATGTTATTCCATAATTATTTTTATTCAAGAGTCTTTCATTTTTTTTAAAACTCTTTAATAAAAATATCGTTTTAAATTTTTTAAAGATTTATTATTCTAAATATTTATCTTTAATGTCCATGTATTCAAAATGGTTTTCAGTATTTATTTATATGGACTTTAATGTTTTAATATTATAATTCTATTAAAATATTCAAAGTGGTATGGGACACTTTGATTCAAAAATCTCTTTTAAATGGTTTTTGAAAATGGATTGATTAATTCAATATCTTGGAATTACTTATTGTGATTGCAAATGAAATTTTGTTATTGAAATGTTTATATTTTCAATATTTTATGTGTAATGATGGTACTTGGACATTTTACGGGTGGTTACGTGATAAACCATATGACGGGTGGTGCCGTGAATACCAGGACAGGTGGTTATGTTATAACCTCCAATGCATTGGGTATGGATGTCGTCCGTATGGCTATTCCATTAAGTATGTATGGAAGTTGGCCGGATGGCTATTCCATTATGTGATATCTGTGGATGTTGAACTTATGGTTATTCCACTTAAGTATGTTTACGTCCCAAGTTACCTTTATATATTATCTGATCTTTATATGGGTTTTATCGTAATCTTTTGGTTACAAAAGGGTAAGTAATGAACTTTTATTCAGTGAAGAGTTTTTACTACATAGAAAAGGTGAAAAGTATTACTTTGATAATGTATACATGGTTTACTTGTTTTTTTTGAAAAACTAATAGTTTTCATTCTTTGTGTATCCCTTACTGAGCTTTTTATGCTCATCCCAAGTTTTTGAAATGTTTTTCACAGGACTTAACGTAGAATAGGGTCAAGGATGGGATCAAGGGAAAGTCATGCTACCTAAAACATGGAACTAGACATGTTTATTTTTAAGAGTATTTATTTTATGGAAACATAGTAGAAGTTTCTACTTTTTAATCTTTAGAGGTGTAATAGTTATGTCCTAATTCTCTAAAACTCTAAACCTGAAAAGATCCTCAATGTAAATTATTCATTTAATTCAATATTAAGTAAGGTTTAAGGCCGGGGCCTTATAGTTGGTATCAAAGGTTGGTTTAGATAACTTTAGAGGTTAGGGTATCCTCTAAGCATAAGTGACATTACCATAATGGTAAGGATTTTAGAAAGAGTCCTAGTTTTAGATACAGTGAATGAGTAAGTATATATTAGTGTTTATCTTCCTCATTAGTACATGATGGTTTTGTTGATATACTCACACTGACATTTCTATTTTTAGTGAATGGAAGGATCTAGCAGGAACCAAAGATACAATAGGTTTGAAGGAAACTGTGGTGGTTCTCTGATTAGGATACTAGATAAAATGGGAGATTCAATGAGGAAACTCGTGGTTATTCTAAACCAACTATCAAGGAGTCATGATCAACCACTTGAACCTTGGTATGATCTGTAATGCATCATGTACGAGATGACCAATCGATGTGGATGTTCTGGTAATAATTCTAAAGGTAACCATTAGAGTTTATATGATCTTTACTTTTGAGGTAATTATGGGTTATTATATGTTATGCTGGAAAATGAAAGGCATGAGATAAACTTGAGGTTAAAATATGTTATGATCATTTTTGAAGATTTTATCTGATTTTGGGTATTGTTTTAAAATTATATAGTTTTGGAAAAAGGACAACTCGCATACCGTTTGACAACCCGTCACGTTGGAAATGCTGCGGGAATCGAACCCACAACCAAAGTGTGACAGGTATTTATCACCTACCACTAGACTACGTGAAGTCCCTGGTTAGTTTGACTGATTCTTTTTAGTTAGATGATTTTATGAATTAATAGTAAGTTGATTTTGGGTTATTTATGAAAATGATTAACCTATCAGGGAGGATATGTGATTAGTTTAATTACTTTTCAATACGAGACTTTAGGAGCAACTGATGTTGTTTGGAGATAAATGTTACGATTTAACTTGGAAGACTATGTGACTAAATCCATCAAATATTTGGGTTTCAATCTTAGATTGGTTTACTTTGAAGAATTTTATGGACAAATTGTTTATCGAATGGTCCTCGTTGAACTTTGGGTTTTGTTGGACAAATTTTGGAGATTAAGAATAGATTTTCTTTTTATAAAGGGTTATCATTTTCTGGATTATCTGATCTTGTACTATCCTTTTTGGTTTTGGTTTTGGATTTTGTCTAATGAAATTTGAAATATATAGTTCTCTTTTGTGGATTAGGTGATTCTCTAGAAGTTGATTATAGTACTCTTAATGTGAACAAGTCTTCCTAAATACTCGTCTTTTGGAGAAAATATGAGTTCGTGTAAAAAATCTAGTAAAAGTTGAAAGTCAACATGACAATTATGTATGTTTACTTATGTTTTACTTAAGCTCATAAATAAATTCCTCAATGAAGAGTAACTTAAAACAAAATGTTTTCTATTAACTTTTCCTACCGGAGAATCGAATACCATTTAACCCATCACAATTTTGTGATTTCCTTATGGTTAAATTTCTTCTAGACATGTTTACTATCACTCTTCATCAGAACATGACCCTTTGTTTTCTCCTCCATGTCCATGTGTTCCTACATAGAATCCTAGTATGGGTTAACTCGGGTGACCTCTGTACTTATCTTCCTTTATTTTAAATTGATTGTTTTACCGACTCTTGTTTCGATGTGGGACTTTCAAGGATGTTTCCAAGCTCAATTTTAAAATTGCGAGGACGCAATTCCCAAAAGGGGGGAAGGATGTAACACCATTGCTAAATAAAGAATATGAAATTTTTATATTTATACTTATTGGTGAATAAAATGTCAATATTCATTTAAAGGGAACGCTATGCTCGATGGCTTACCCAATACGCAACAACGAGTTCCATTGAAATCATACGTTGCACTCTAATAATAAAATAATATTATTTTAAATGGTAGTTAACACATAGCTGTTGTATTGACAGTAATGAATAGAAATAACTAAAATATGACTATATATGTTTGTTAAATGTTTTTTACTTTTATCCAATAAATTTTAGAAGCTTAAAATGAAAATGAATCCAATCTTAAGCATTGAATACACTAATATTTTTAAAAGATTGTTTTACTGCCTTTTGATGGAAAACCATTTTTAAATCAAACTTTTGACAATTTTATAAGCTCTATTTTTCAAAATATACATATTCATTATGATTGGGACATTGAAATTTACCTTGGGTTAATTTTTGGTATTTTTCTGACAATGTTCGTTTTTCAATGAATAGTGAAAAATACTGCATTTTACATCAAAACTGCTTTTTCATATAATATAATTATATGGTTATATTATCTTTTTAATTTGCTTTAAAGTTTAATTATAATATATTTTTACCATGTAATTAAATTATGGTCATTGGGATTAATTTCACTTTGGAATTAGGCATAAAGAAGTGCCAAACGTTTCATAAATATTGTTTCTAAAAACCCGTTATTTATTTTGACAACGGGAAGTTTTTTTAAATTAATTATTGCAATTTATGTGTATGTAATTTGGTAAAATGGATTAAATATTTTGAATCAGAAGGTCCAAATTATGTAATTATGACTCTTTTGTTTTTGGACATTATGAATAGTAATGACGATAATTATCTTTAATTATCTTGATTAATGATTAATCGGGTAGTTAAAGATAATAAGATAATATCATAATAATAAAAAATGACCACAACATATGTCCTAAGGCTACTGGTTGTCTAAGGGCCGACCATGGAATGCCTTGTGCCAACGTTGGGGGCCCCATCGAATCACTTTTGTGAGAAAGTGACTTTTTATCTTTTTATTTTTAAAGAATGTTAAATGTAACAAAGAATGTGTCACCTGAGTAAAATATTTTTAATTTTGCCTAAATAAATTCTCTTTTGGACTAAAAAGAGTCCTTTTAAAGATAAAAATATTTCCAACATCATAGTATTTTGTTTATAATATTTAGACATTAAATAAACTAAATTATTTATGACATCATGATGATGCAGCGATGACCTCATTATTTAACGATTTAAATAAAATGGAATGATAATGTAATATCTAAGACCTAAACCTGTAAAAAACCTATTGTATGGGTGTATTTCTAACCCTTATCACCTTATCTTCGAAAAAAATCAATGTGGGACCATTAAAATCTGAAACTCATTCTAAAATAAAGTAACATTTCTTTACTTTCCAAGAGTGCCCCTCCTCTCCTCTTATAAAAGACCCCCACCTCTACCTCTTTACCCACACCTCTCAAGCCTTTGTCTCGGCCAAAATCTGCCCATTTTATCTCTAAAAATCCCTCTCTAACTCCATGAAGCCTCACTTTGGGAAGGAGCCTTTCCAAGGAAGCCTTTGAGCTCATATCAAAGGATGTTACTCGATTTAAAGGTAATGTCTTCACTTGTGTCCTTTTGTTTTATTTTGCTACTCCAACCCCCTAAACTCGTTTTATTCATTTGTTTTGTAACAAATCCATTATCTTAAATATACTAGGATGTTTTTATAATAAGTATTCGAGCTACACTTACACACACCTACATCTAATGGTTAAAGAACATACTGTTTCTGGGGTTGGCGAATTTCTACCTCCCGAAACGATGATTGTTCAACATTCTTTTAACACCTTAAAAGGTTTCCATTAAGATGTCACTATATTTATATATTATATATAATATGTTTATGTTTTCCTTAAACTTCTGTATTTTTCCTTTATGGAATACCTTTATGGTTTCCATTATGGGTAAATGCGATATCTTCATTTTAGGAAGTGCGGACTACCGCCCCCTCAAAGTGATTTGATTCGTCAATGCCATATGTGGGATGTATAAAGAATGGAATTAATGGTATTAAATATTTTATCCTACTGGAATTATAATATACCTTTATATATTTATTATTTCATTCATTTGAATACAAAAAAAAAGAAATGAATGTTGCGTTCATGTGTACGTACGGCTTACAGTCTCTATTAACGGTACATTTCATTTCTTATCTCCAAATGTTATGTACTATTATAAGTACACATATATAATGGATATATATGTAATATATTAAATCTAAATGATGGGTATCATTCTGGAATTATAATATATATATCTCTCATTTTGTTTTAATTCCATTAATATGGCAAGAAAAATGAATGTAGCGTTCATGCGTACGTACGGCCTACCGTCTCCATGAACAGTGCTTTTAATTTTTTATCTCCAAATTCTATTGAATAGTATAAAATGAATATATACTGGATATATATGATATTTTAAAAATAAATACTATTCTGTAGATGATGTACCTATAACTACATGGAAAATTATTTTCCAACAAGTTCAATTTTTACTCATGTAATGAACATCGACAAAAACGTCTGATACGAACTCACTTTAGTAACCAATTATTATAACATTATAACATGTGATATGAACTGAATAATAATATTTAAAGGAGGTACTTAAGAAATTATAAATTGACGAAATTTTATTATTCATGAGATTAAAGAACGATCGAGTCATGTCGGACACGAGGTAAGGGATCCTACTCCTCTCTTTCTTTTTAAATACACTCTTTTATGTCATTCCTTTTAAGCTCATATTTCTTATGATTGGGATGTTCTTTTATATTAATCCTACTATACATATTATGTTCATATTATGAGAGACCCTATTTTCTCTCATCAATCCATTTTGGATGTTTTGAGTGGCGCCGTTATGCTGCCGAATTTTCGTAAGGGATCCAACCTCTCTCTTTCTTTTTAAGTACTCTCTTTTATGTAATTTCTTTTAATCCCATCTTTCTTATGTTTTGGGACGTTCTTTTATATTCCTAATACATTAATTTTTATGTTCATATTATGGGAGACCCTATTTGATCTCATAAATCCATTTTTGGAAGTTTTAAGTGGCGCCGTTAGGCTGCTGAGTTTTTGTAAGGGAATTTTCATCTTACATTTATTATCGTGACATTTATGCTACATTTGCCACTATTTCCTTTGAGTGGTGTATGTACTGCAAATTATTATACAATTTGTGTAGTATAATCTCATTTATGGGTATTTACATATTCATTGTATGACCCTTCTTCCATGGGTTGTACTTTTTGAATGTTACCCAACTCGGTAAGGGGACCTTTCACCCTCCTCTTTTTAAAAATACTTCTTTTGTTATGTCTTTTAATTCAAATAATATTATGTTGGGATATGTTCTTATATATACTTATTTATGTAAACTTTATTTACAAGTGATGAGATACCCTTTATCTCTCTCATCAACCCTTTTTGTAAAATTTTATGTGACGCCGTTAGGTTGTCGAAATTTACCAAGGGAACTTCTTAACCCAATTTTGATTTCATTGTGTTCAACATGTAGTTATTGAATATGTCCTCCTTTGAATATGTGTGAATGACCTTTGATTTTTTTACACTTAATATCCACTTATATTGTCTGTATTTATATTTCTCACACATAATTATGTGATAGATTTATCCTTAATTTGAGGATACCATCTTTATAATGGATTTCATCTCAATTTAAATTTCCAATGAGACTTAGTTGTTGTTATGCACCAATTAACTCTTATATGGTGTGTATACTATCCTTTGACATATTATATCATGAATCCCTTTATTCTAATGATATTATAAAGTTCGTATTAAATGTTATTCCGCAATTATTTTTATTCAAGAGTCTTTCATTTTTTTTAAAACTCTTTAATAAAAATATCATTTTAAATGTTTTAAAGATTTATTATTCTAAATGTTTATATTTAATGTCCATGTTTTCAAAATGGTTTTCAGTATTTATTTATATGGAATTTAATTTTTTTATATTATAATTCTATTAAAATCTTCAAAGTGGTATGGGACACTTTGATTCAAAAATCTCTTTTAAATGGTTTTTGAAAATGGATTGATTAATTCAATATCTTGGAAGTACTTATTGTGATTGAAAATGAAATGTTGTTATTGAAATGTTTATATTTTAAATATTTTATGTGTAATTATGGTACTTGGACATTTACAGGTGGTTACGTGATAAACCATATGACGGGTGGTGTCGTGAATACCAGGACGAGTGGTTACGTTATAACCTCCAATGCATTGGGTATGGAAGTCGGCCGTATGGCTATTCCATTAAGTATATATGGAAGTTGGCTGAATGGCTATTCCATTAAGTGATATGTGTGGAAATTTACCTTATGGTTATTCCACTTATGTATGTTTATGTCCCAAGTTACCTTTATATGTTATCTGATCTTTATATGGGTTTTATGGTAATCTTTTGGTTACAGAAGGGTAAGTAATGAACTTTTATTCAGTGAAGTGTTTTTACTACTTTGAAAAGGTGAAAAGTATTACTTTGATAAATTATACATGGTTTACTTGTTGTTTTGAAAAAATAACAGTTTTCATTCTTTGTGTATCCCTTACTGAGCTTTTTATGCTCATCCCATGTTTTTGAAATGTTTTTCACATGACTAAACATGGAATAAGGTCAAGGATGGGATCAATGGAAAGTCATGCTACCTAAAACATGGAACTAGACATGTTTCTTTTTAAGTGTTTTTATTTTATGGAAACTTAGTAGAATTTTCTACATTGTAATCTTTTAAGATGTAATAGTTATGTCCTAATTCTCTAAAACTCTAAACCTGAAAAGAGCCTCAATGTGAATTATTCATTTAATTAAATATTAAGTAAGGTTTAAGGCCGAGGCCTTATAAAAAACATTTTCATAAAATTATCAATGAAATTTAATGGTGGATTGGATCAATATATCCCATTAGTTGAGTTATCAAACAAAAAAATATCAATTTGTGTATTCAAATGGATCCCGATGAAGATCTATATGGTAATGATGTTGAACTCTTACATGTTGGGATGAATTTGGTGAGAGGGAACATCATGGGCCAAATATTGTGCAAGAGATGAAAGAAAATGTTCATACCATCCAATAATACCTGAAGGCTTATCAGAGTCACTATAAGAGCTATTAAGACAACCATTGAAGGGACTTTTAGAATGATGTTGGTGATAATGTCTTCCCTCTAATATTACTATGGAATATAGTCATGTGTTTTGTGAAGAAAATGAAGCTCCACACTAGGTACACTGGCAAAAATGAAATCATTTATTTCATATGATTATTATCCTATTATCTTTCACTTACACCAAACTAAGATTATGTTAATGAACTTTTCCACATATATTTCTTAAGGAAATACATATATGACCCATCACATGTACTAAATCCATATGTGGAACAACTGGAACATGACCTCTCTTATGAGGAGTATTCCGTGAAGATCTTGGACTGTAGAGACAACGGTTTATGCAACATGACAACCAAGCTCTTTAATGTGCTTTGGAGGAAACACAAATTTGAAGAAGCTACATTGGAACTAGGGGAAACAACGAGGCAGATGTACCCACACCTTTTCTCACCTAAGAGAATGAGGTGAAAATTCATGGGTA
The DNA here is from genome assembly GCA_963277665.1 of Viscum album. NCBI lineage: Eukaryota > Viridiplantae > Streptophyta > Magnoliopsida > Santalales > Viscaceae > Viscum > Viscum album. Next base: position 50,861,980 of record OY728140.1, on the reverse strand, counting down.
AAGATTCCTAATGGGGGAAAAATGAAATGACCAGAATTTTTTGAATGAAAATTATTTACTGAAAATGTGTGTTATATTATATTATACACAAAGAACTATATCTCAATAAATATTAAGTGAGTATAAATTGAAATATGACCATCATTTTTTGGACTTTAATTGAATGTTAGTTAACTATTAATGTTGGTTACTATGAACATTAGAAACAATACTCATGATAATAATTTTAATCTTGTATTTAGTGTTTATATTTATAAATGACAAAGGAAAATTAATTTAGAATGGATAAAATATAGATTCAGATAGTAGAGCTCTTTTGTATGAATCCGTTTTATAATAAAATGGGAGGGAGGAAGTGTTATTGGCCTTTTCTCTTAACGACGTCCTAGATGAGATTCCACAAGGGAGGCTTGAAAAAAACACCTACAAGTGAAGTTTAGGTTAGGGGAAATTACCACTCAGGCTATGTTAGTCGATCCACCCCATGAGTCTATCACTATAATACACGTCAACCTTAGAGAGTAGTTTTGTGTTATAAGAAGTTATGTGTTGATATATTAGTTATTTAAAGGGAAAACATTTTGTATAAGTAAATTTTTTATTACATCTATTATTTTTTAGAATTGTTTTCCCAAAAAATATGATTATTTATATATATTGAAATTTTGGACATAAATTTTACTTTTTAGAAGATAAATAATTATTAAAATAATATAAGGTGTTATGAGTAATAATTAATTTAATTTAATTGTTTTATTCAAACACTCCTATTTCAATATTAGTGATAAAATATTATTTTTTTCAATTGTCATCAACATCACTATACAATTTCATTATCCATTTTCTTTATGCTATTTTTTTAATAAGAAAGTACTTTTATATTTAAAAGTTAAAATTATCTTCTATAGATAATTATTATTGTAAAAGAAATATCATTTATTATATCACAATGTCGAAATTATTTGAGGGTAAATTCATGATAACATTATAAAATACATTAGATTTCTGTGAGTTATAAAAATACAGTTGTTTGTTTTTGGTATGTTTAATGACATCATAACAATGTAATAATGATTTAATAAGTAATTTTAAAAAAAGTTAGACACTTTCTGACAAATGTAACATAATAGTTCTCCCAGGTGTCCAATACCATTTTCAAAAACCAAGGGCTTTCCCACTTGATTTCATTTACCACTACCAAGCTACCCAAGGAAATTATTAAACAAATCCTCCTCTTTTACTACAAATACACACCCATTTCCCCAGTTACAATCACCTAAAATTAACACTTCACAAAAATACTATATATTTACCTCTAGATTCCTCCAAATATGTCCTTAATCCCCCAAGATCCCAATCCTCATGTTTTAGGAACACTATTTATGGTTAAGAAAATCTCAACTTCTATTATCCTTCCATGTTCCAATTTTATGTGGTTTTATTTCATGTTTCCAAACTATATTTATCCATGTTATTGTATCTTATTATTTTATTTATATTATTTTATGAATTATATTCCTTTTTCCCCTATTTTTTACCATTTTCTAAAACCATGTTTCATAGTTTTATCCTTCTAAAATGTTTTTCTTAAAATTCCTCTCTTTTTCATAAAAATATTATCTTTTTTTCTTTATGTGAATACTCAATAAACTTTATTTTATAAAATTATATAACTATATTTAAACATATTATATTATATAATGGGATAAACATACATGACACTTTTTTTCACTTTCTTTGTGTTTAAAAATACATAATAGCCATGTCTTTAAGAACTTCTTAAAAACATCCTGATTTTGATATGAGACATATTCCTTGTATTCTCCAAAGGTTATTTTTGAAAATTTTTTATTATGACATATGTTGCACAAATTAATTAATACATATTAAGGGTGTTCCTTGATTTCACTGCAATTCAATGGCTAAATAAATTAATCTCTAGATATGACTTTGTTTACGATACCTTAGTACATAACCTGGATACTATTTATGAATCCTCAGTGAAAAACCTTGATGATATGATTATGAATTTCACATTTAAATTTTATTTACCCATTTACATGTTAATATTAATGTTAGTTTTACTTTTATATGTCACATTTTCTTTTTTTCTCATGGATTTATGATATTTTTCATGTTCATATCAATAATTCTCATGACCACTTGTAAACAATTTCACTTTCTTTCCCTTATTAAGCCTTATACTCATCCTTTTCTTTGATGTATTTCCCCATGATATTATATGTATTAATTTTACATAGTCTGAACTAATTTATAATATATTAATTTGGGTTAAATTAATGTTTTTTGTTTTCATGTATTATATTCCTTTTCGCAAAGAAACTAAACTTTAAAATATCCTTTATTTATATAATGTAATTTAATGTTATGTAATAAAATCGTGGTAAGCCATAATTATATATGATATTTATATAATTATTAAAACTATATAAATGATACAAACTAAACTAATGTAAAAGAACTATGACCACCAAACCAAAACAAGCATGAGAAATAAAGCAAATATCACCATGAACAGTACCTCTAATAACAAATTTTTAATAATTAAGTGACAAGATTTCATATGTAAATTTTAATAGTGTGGTATATTTTAATATGGTTATATAATATTTATATTAAAAATATATATTTAGTATATAGTAGAGTAAAATGGGTTCGAGGTAATGTAAAAATCTTGGTTATGGGGTTAGGTTTCAATCATATTTATATTTGGGTTGATTATGTTTGAATTTACATAAGGGAAATTATATATTATTTATCTGATAAATCCATTTAATTTTCTTCTCCAATTGATATTTTTGAGAATATATATTTTCGATTAATTTTTCTTAATTAATGTATTTATGTGATAAAAATAGTTCTTTTATGTAAAATCAACTTTTCTATCTATTTTGTATAAAATAATTTTTGTCTAGTATATTAATTCTTTGATTATTATTTCAATAATGGTTTTGAAATTATCATATTATTGTTCAAATCCATTTTACGCATTATTATTTTATTATAGATAAATTTAAATGGATTTTTCTTTTATTTTTATAAAGGATATACTTTCATACATTTTCTGTAAAATTGTTTAAGGAATTTTTTCTTTTGAGTAATATAGAATATACAAAATTTCCAACCATCATGAATAATCATTGATTTAACAAATTTTTTACATGTTTCCAAAATTATTTTCAGAAAAAAAGTTCTTCCAGAATATTATTTGCATAATTATATTTTATTTCATTTATTTACAAATAGAATTAATATTTTCATGATGAATGTTTTTAATGGTATTTTATTTCACCATCAATTGAAAAAATTGGTTATTTTTCTACTTTACATGGGATATTATCTAGTTGTATAAAGAATATTATTTATTTGGAAGTTTAAGTATAATTATTATGATATTTCTATTAATCCAATTCATTTTAAATGGGTTATGCTATAATGATATTGTAAAATATTTATGAAACATATTTTTTTCATGAATAATGAGGTTATGATAAGATGCACAGTTATATTATTATAAAAACTATGTATGGTTTTCATTATGTGATAAGTGGGATCAAAATTATGTAACACTCATTTTTATTGGTTAATTTTTTATATCTCATGAGGTAGTAATGTGGAAGAACTCATTGTTCTTGAACCATTATGGGACACAAGTTAATGTTCTTGATCTATTATGGGTAACAAGTCGATGTGCTTGATCCAATATTCGAAAATAGTAAAAATAAATAATTCACTATGGGAAACATTTTTGAATCATCATCCACAATTATTTAATGGTTTTTTAGTTAACCATGATATGTGAAATGTTTTATATATTAATTATTTTTCTATACTACAATTAGATCAACTAATTTTTCAAGATTGATTTTAGAAGACATCTCACTATTAGGGTTAATTTATTTTTAAATGATAAGGAGTTATACTATGACTCAAGTTTATGATCTTTGATATATTTTCAATGAAATTTTTATTTTATTGTTGTGATCTCATATCGATATTCTTATGTCATTCATTATTATGATAATCTAATAGAATATTCCATGTTTACCCTTATTGATCATCTAAGATCCCCATTTTTATGTTTCTTTTCCTATTTTATGTAAAAAAGAATAAGTTGGGTTTTTGTATAGAAAGATATTTATTGGATATATTGAAGATTATTCCTATAAAAAGTATATTGTGAACCTAGTATCATATATACTAATCCATAATTATCTCTCTGCATGATTTTTTGAAATTTATTTAATATTCATCAAAAAAAATTGTAACATTTATATACGAAATCATAGACCTTTATAGTTTGTAATGGTCAAAGGATTAGTTATCCTTTAAAAATTATGATCGAAAAACCTTTTTGAGAACCTTTTCTATAATTATATGTATAGTTTAAAATCATAATGTTTTGGTAATAACCATGGATGACCTTTGTTAAACCTGAGGTTTTATAGAGTGAGGAGAAGGTTTTAGGATTTATACATCCTATAAATTATTTTTCTTGATTATATAGTATTATTTAACAATTATTAGTTACCAAACATTCCTATATTTATTTTATTCAATTTATGTAGACTAATAAAATCATAATAATAGTGAATGGGATGTATAATGAAATGATTGTCCACATGTGAAACTAAATTCCATGGGAGTTGGACTGAAAAATCCTTTTTATATACACTAAAAAATTGCATAGGCCATGAAATTTTATGAGCTTCTAATCTATCAAAGGAGAGAAATCTAGACTATTGAGTTGTTCATGATGCTAAAACCACACTATTTGATTGTGTGTTTTGATAAACTAGTAGCAGGATGATTGATTAAAATCATTGAAAAAAAAAATTCAAAATTTTTGAAAACATGAAAATGTTATCCTAGAAAACAATCATTTAGATGGAGAAGTAAATCAATAGAGGAATATTTTAATGAATATTACTTAAGATGGATCAAATTTTCACAATGGATGGAATGAGTTTATGAAATTATTTTTGAGTATGTAACTCCCTCGTAGTCTATATAAAAATATGTAGAAGTAATTACTTGAGCCTAAGAAAAAAGGGGATGAATCCATTGGTACATATGAGGAGAATTTTATAATACATGAAAGGATGGATTTGGGATCCTTAATAGCCCTAAAACAAAAACTGACGGATTCATTAATGGCATAAAACAATGTATTTGAAGGTATTTATCCATAAAAGACTATATTAGTTACAATGAAATCATTCTTAGAAATGTTAAGGTAGAAATGAAAATTGTAAATTCCCACTGTTGCACTAAATTTGAAAAACAAAGTTAGAAGGTATCTCATGATAACTAAAATAAATCACATGGTCCAAAGAAACTCATTCCATGAATGTTCCAGATATTTTGGATAAAACATCAATGTAATTTCATAAATTGAACTATGAGTTGTTTTAAATATGAATGGTGGGTTATAAAGTACATGAGCATTGAAATGTGAGGAATAATCTAATTAATACTTTGAAAAAATAGTAGATTCCAACTAATGAAACACCCATTCTATAATTATTAAAATTCACATATTATGGGAATTACCCCAATTTGTGGAATAATATGGTTGGTTTTAATGATTAATGTTATCTACAACCTCTTATGAACAAAGAAAGTGATATCACTTATGATCAAATCTACCAATGTAAATTACGTGAATGATGTGATAAAATTCACAATTACCTACCAATCATGAACTTCTAATTTATTATTTCTTATCGATTCAATACAATATTTAATATGTAATGAATTGTCTATGGGTTTCAAAATTCAACCCCAGTTAATATACAATGAATAAATATTGCAAACCCCTAATGGTATGATGATCAATTCTGTAGATTTTATTCTTTCCTTGTTGTTTTTTTTAAAGGTTGGGTCTGAAGCCTCAATTTATTATTAATGAAATGAACTCTTTAGAGGGTAGGGGGAGACCCAATACATATCCCGATGTCCCAAGGCCAAGTGGCCTGAATACAAGGCTTGAAAGACCATTTTTTTGTCCCAAAGGACCCTCAGTGAACATCACTGCTACAGTACCTTGTGCAGCTACAGTTCATGCTACAGTAACCGCCGCCGATACAGTATCCTATAACAGTTCCTCCGCCGCTATAGTGTTTTCACCGCTACAGTTCTACCGCTGCTACAGTATCTGCTACAGTGACCCGCTACAGCGCCCTCCTATAGTACCCTGCTACTGTAACCCTGAAATTCATCCATTCCCAGATTTGAACCCAGGTATTTTGGAGGATTGTTGGTCCTAAATATATTTATATTTTCCATCAGGTTAAATTTGATGTTATTTTCTATGTATTATCATTTTTTATAGAAATACAACATTATGTATCGGGGGATGAAAGTCATGTTTGAAATTATGAGTTAACTTATGATCATCTATTAGTGCTCTAATAAATAATATCTTACAATAGAAATAAAATAAATTATGTCATATGTGATTCCTCTACAAAAGGGATGTTAATCAAAAATGGTTAGGGTTGAAGATAACATCAATGATATGCATATTGTTTGGTAGTTTGTTGATTTTTTTTTTTGATTTTTTTATTCCCACAGATCCCTAAAAAATATCTCAACACGACTCAATCATTACTAAACATCTATTTAAAATACTATAAGTAAAATTTCTCAGATTGAGTTGTATAAATTAAAACAGAACCTCTATGGGAATATTGAAAAAAATTCTTTCTGAAAATTGTGTCACATTGGGGTGAAATTTTTATATTAGTTAAGAAGAATAATTGATCAAATTGACAATTCATTTATTGTTTAAATATATAAATGATAACTACCAATAACCTTTATCTTATATACTATATTAATGACTTTTTTTGTCAACCTCACAAAGATAAATAGTTTTATGTGATTGGTTATTATTCTAGATAACATTACTTGTAGGTAAAGAAGGAGGATATACACAAGAGAATGTTCCATATATTGTATGGAAACTATTAATTTATAGTGATTTCATTTATCCATACTAATGCATCCATTTTATTCATGTATTTAAAGAGTATAGACATTAAAGATTACCTAGATTAGTTTTTGGTAGCCTTTATAGGTGATATTTAAATATATTCATAGAGAAACAATGAGTATGGGGACCATTTGAGAATTATTCTTATGAATCTGAGGAAGGAAACTATTTATGAAATATTTAATATCAATGAATATTTTCTTTAGAATGTTTCATTATTGGTTTATATAATCTCAAGTGATGTTATATTAGTTGATCCAGAAAAAGAAGTACTTATTGAACATTGGCCACAACAAACCATTATGAATAATATCAATGGTATTCTTGGTTTGAATTAATATTATTTAGTCTCTTTGGATAATATCCCATAAATTACTACTCTAATAGAAATGATAACTCAGAATGGATCTATGTTTATTTTGATAGATAAAATTGATTAGTATTTAACGGATTTGAAGACACGATTGATCAGTGCACCTATGATCACACTGCACTATTGAAGAGAATGGTTTATGAAATATAATGGTAAATTATGTAAGGGAATTGGATTTTTTGTATTTTAGAATAATATGGTTATAGATTATGCCTCATGTAAATTTACGGTTCATGAGAAAATGTACCAAAATCATGATTTGGTGTTGGTGGTAGTAGTTTTCCATTAAGGATATGGAGGAGTAATATTTAATGAGAAAGTTGTGAAAAATATAAGGAACATAAAATACTGATATAAATTTTCACATGTAAATATTTTAATATGAACTACAGAAGATGGTTTTATACGATTAATGATTATAATCGCTCAATAAATTACTACCCATGGAAAAATAAAAAGGAGACAGACTCTCTATGCCAAAACATTCATTTTAATAAATAAATGTTATGGGTAAAAATGATACAATATTTATGGATTTATAGAATTGAAATTTGGAAATTCTAAAATAAGGTTAAAAATATTATCACTCCTAAATTTGTGTTCATCCATCTATCCATGTGAAGATTTAAGAGGTGAAAAAGCATGATTTTTTGCTTTGAAAGAAGGTGACAAATTTAGAATATCTTAACCTTGATTGTTATTGAATGAAAATTTTTAGGAATTTATTATATGTTTCATACATACCATATTTTAAGATAGAGATATTGGAAGACGCTCATATTTCATCATTCCTTATTAATCATATATGCAAAAATATGGATATACATATGAAAGATTATTTTTTGTGGTATAACTGGAAGTGTGATATTTTTTATTATGTATCTTAGTGATTTCTTTTCTGTATTTTTATGGATATGATATAGATGTCTATGTGGATGATAAAACCAATAACTATAGAATAATTGAAATGCGAAAATGTCACCAGGGATATTTTCATCGGGCTACCATTTGGGTTATAGTTGATCACCTTATGAAGTTAGTACACTTCATTTCTAATACTGAGGATTTATCTTTAGACCAACTTTCCATAATTCCATTAATTATGTTTTAATTATTCATGGAGAATAAAATCATATGGTATCATATTGAAATAATAGGTTTACCACAATGTTTTGAAGAAGTCTTCAGTAGTCTCTAGATAAAAGATGGGTTTCAGTACGACATATCATCATCAGATATATGGAAATTATAATACAACAATTCAATCCCTAAGGGATATATTGATTTATTTTTCTAGGGATTTTAATTGTGTTTAAGACTGACACCATACTCTGGTCGATGTTACTTACAAAAATAGTTTCTCTTAGGCATTCAGATTGCTTCTTATAAAGCCCTATATGGAATGAAGTTTAGATCTATAAGATCCTGAGATTATGATAGTGAAATTCAACTATTGGGACATGATCTCATTGAGTAAATATCATAGAATGTTATATTGATTCAAAAACACATCATGGAATGATGGACTTGATAGGGAAATTATGCTAACAACCATCTGTGTGATCTTGAATTTAATATTGGTGAGAAGGAATTTCAAGTAATTTTTTTCATGGAAAATGTTTATGAAATCATGATAGATTGTCATGTTTATCCCTAGGAATATTGGACCTTTATATATTCATTATGGATTAGTGGTGTTATCTTATCGATGGGAACCTCCTCAAGACCTCCAAAATCTTACGATGTGTTCCATGTGTCTCTCTAAAGGAGGTACATATTTGACCCATTACATGAACATAATTCATTGGTTGTCCCACTAGATCATTATATTTCTTATAAAAATATTATATGTAGAAATCCTTGATCATAGAGATAAATTTATATGGATCATTACAACTCATATGGTTAATGTTATATGGAAATATCATAAATTTGATGCTGCTACATGTGTACCTTATAATGTGATTAAACAGACAAATCTTCATTTGATTGTATGGATGTAAAATAATTTCAGGGAGATATTTATTTTATGGGTGGTAGAATGTAACACCTTGGTATTTTATTTTATTTTTTAAAAACATTATTTTTCGATTAAAAGTGTAACACAAAAAATAATGTTTAAATAAAACACATTATATTTATAATATATAATTATATAATGATATTTTTTTCACTTTGACATTGTATTGGTTGGTTTTATTAGGAATAATGTAATTAGTAATATAAATTTTTTTATATATGAATAAAATTAATTCAGTGGTAATCAAATAATTATAAATGAAAATAAAAATAATTTGAAATCCAAAGTGATGTTTTTTGTTAGAAACTTGTTTTTATGAACATAATTTTTCATTATCATAATAAATTAAATTTATCTCCATCTTTGAAATAATTTAATGGAATTTATATTATATATTCAATAAAATTACTTAGGATTCATTTTGTAATTTTTTTCTAGTAATGGGATGAGAATAAATGATTTTTTTAAAAAAATATATTTTTTTAAAAAAGTGAGTAAAATTGTATTTTGGACTTTTATTTTAAAAAACATTCTGGAAATTATATAATTTAAAGTTGATAATTTCAATTTCATATTCAAAATTTTTAGATTCAAAACATTTAAATAGGTCTATTATTTAGGCATTATAAATAGTCTCATTATTAAATTTTATCAATCTCCTAATTGGTAAATAGGGTTTATCATTGTTAAAACTAAGTGATAAGGCAATAACGTTTCATCATAATTTTTATTTCATGATATAAATAAAATCCATATTACCTTAGTCTAGAAATTTAATTTTTTAAGGGACTACCATCCAGGATAATGACAAATACAATATTTAAATCGAAGAAAAATATGAAATGTCACTCTCCGATATTAAAATATGTACTTTATGTCCATATAGTGACAAAATTATGTTATGCATGTATTGAAATTTAAACTTTTATATTTATAAAATTATTTTAATGATCCTAATTTATATATAATTTTAATGTATTAAAGAATATTTGTTTTTATTTGTAAAACACAAGAACAATATTTATCCAGTTAATGTAAAAAATAAATAAAAGATATTTGAAATATTAAAAGTGAGGTAATTTGGATGAGTTAATGTGTTAACTATTTATATATATATATAATACATTAGTGTTTTTTAAAGAAATAAATACTAATTCCATAATTTTCTATATGTATTTTATGTAAAATTAAATGAATAGTGTACAGATTGTGATTATTGATATTATATCGAAATAACATTCTATTAAATTATTTAAAAAAATGTGAAATATTTTAATAGAAAATAGTATTATATTTTGTCATAATTTCACCCATTATACTTTTATTATCCAATTTTAACCTAGTATGTTAAATTATAATCCATGAAGAGTGAAAAAGAAATTACTATGATTCAGGTTATAATTTGTTAATGAATATGTAAATTAAAATGAAAGGGTTTTGAATGAATTAAAAACACGTAAAAAATACTATTGTATAATGGTATTTCAACCCCATAATAAATGATTTTGTAATAATTTTACTTTTGGAGTCATTAGGTCTTGATAATGGCCTTATTATATTTTAATCTTTTAAGAAATTACAAGAGTTACTCTAACCACAATTATTAAAGGGAAACCCCTCCCTAACATAATCACGACACCCTGTGACTTATAGCTTTACCCAACCCTACCTTAATCCCCTTATAACTATCTTATAAAATTTATAAGTTATGGTATTCCAAAAAATTCATCCAAATGAACCTTAATCTGTGGTTGAAATAGTCATTTGAAAGTAGAGTTAAATGCCTTAACCAATCCCATTTTGTTAATCCTTATTTTATTCCATTTAAATATTTTATATTATTAATTAAATAAAAAATTCAGTACCTTGATGATACATAAACGTGATTATGAATTCAAAAAAAACATTATTAACCCATGTTCACATCATATTGAATGTTAATTTACTTCTTTTATGTATGTATGGATTCCCGTATCCATGTATTGATACACTTAATTTTCTATCACCATATATCATCCCTTGTGTGTACGTGTGGGCTACCAACACCACGATGTAATGTGACTCATCTTTCATCACTTCTTTCCATAGATTGAAATAAGGATAAATTTTATGAATGTAAAGTATTTTTAGGATATAAAATTAATTATAGAATTATTAATTATTATTTACCATTCATTTTTTCAATCAATTGAAATGTGAAAATAGTGATAGTACGTATGTATGCCCTACCATCTCTATGAATGGTGTAACTCATTTTTCTATCAAGAAAGTTTATATTGACTATAAATATGTTTATAATGAATATATATGATATTTATATAGTTATTAATGTTTTTTAAAAGATTGAAATATAATAAAATTACATGTATCATGACTGAAAAATCGAAAAATTCTTGAAAAACAATGTAGACATCACCCATAACATTGAAGTTAATAAAAAAATATTAATAAATGGGAGATAATATGTCATACATAAATTTGATATGATATTATAGAAATGAATATGGTTATTGAATATATATTTATATATAATAAATAGATATTAATTTTTTATTTTATTTTAACTTGTATAAATTGTTACATACAAACCTAGAAGCAACTTAACAGGTATTCCGAGATGGTTCACCACAATGCCTTAATAATACCACCTCATATTCTTGAGGATTTCGACTAGTAGGGACGGACAAGGGTTTTTAGATGAGTAGACTATTACCTCATATCATATTATGTAATAATCAAAAATAATATGACATTATCCATATAAATTATTAAATGGAGTTTATAAGAAATAAATATAATAATGATTTAATGAATCAATGCAGTAATGTCCTGAACATCCACATCATATATACAACACAAATCATCAATTTGGCTGACTCCATATATAAGAATACATAATAAAAACTAAAATAAAATTACATGGCTCAACTCTTAACTCATATTTGAACAATAAACCTAGTCTCTAATACACTATCAAGTTTCCCTAACCTAATCATAAGAAATCCATAGGAGCGGTTGTGGTCGATCATACAACACTAAGCCTTAGTCTTATCTATCATATAATAGTAATTAACATAAAAGTGTATAGAAGTTCTCCATGCAAACTATGGCTTATATATAGGGGTGAGAACTAAATATTATAAGGGAACCATCAATGGTGATCCTATCATATACTATCATAAGTCAATGATCATGAAGTATGCTCATCCAAGATAAGATAAAACATGCTTAATAATGTTAATAAAAAAATAAATAATTTAACTGAATCAATAGTTGATCCCTAGGCCTGTGATCCCAATAATTTGGAAAATGTTACCTCATATATATATATATATATTCCCATTAATATATAAACATATGTGTATGTGTGTATCAAAATAGAAAAAAATAATGTGAATCAAAACATATGGCATCATGGGGACAGTAGTCTTGATCGGATGGACATCCTATGAAAGGGAAATTGGTCTGGATTTCATAATAATCAATCCGTGTATATGGATATATATGTATAAATATATCTAATAGATGTGTAGTGACATATGCAGCCATATATATAGATACTAAGGCTATCCTGGACCTAAATATTATCTTAGGCATCCATGTGTAACCTCAAGATTCTCATAGACCGATGAGTTACGAAATTCATGAATATAATAATCAATATTGATTCCAGACCCGAGTATCAAAATAATAAAGTACCCCATTATCAATGTTTATAATCAACACATATTCCAGGCGCAAATATCATAATCATAACAGTCACCAAGATAGATTTTGAAAATCAATAGGGGTGCCATGGCCAGGTATCATAATCAGAAGGGTTGACATACTCGAGTATCATAAAAAATGACTCCATGATCAAGTATCAAAATAAATATAGACTTTATGACAATGTATTTTAATTATATGGCTCACCATAATCAATTATCATAATCCATAGGTAAACTATGCTCGAGTATAAAAATTATATGGAACGTCATGCCCAAATATTATAATTATAATGTATTCCATGATAGAATATCAAAATAACAAGGGATGTTATTCATGAGTAACATAATCATAATTGATTTCACACACAATTATCATAATTATAAAGGATTCCATGTATGAGTATCATAATCTTAAGGGAGTCAATGTTCGTGTATCATAATCATATGTGATTTCATGCCCGATTATTATAATCATGAGGAACACTGTGACTTAGTATCATAATAATAAGGGATATCATGCCAAATTATCATAATAATTATGAATCCCATGATCATTTATCATTATAAAAGTCTCAATATCTAGATACCAAGATGTATGTATTGGGGTCCAAATAATATAATCATTAAATAAAAATTATAAGAAGATTGACACCTGGATGTGTGTTTTGGTACTTTAAGAATGAATTGGAAAATAATATAGATCCTAGTTACAATGATTGGGAATACCTAATGAAAAATCATATTTCATTAGGCTCATTATTCTATAGAAAAAAATTACCTCTGGCAATTGTCGATACATCAATAGTAATCAAGTGAATGTATGAATAATGTATTTAGGGTGGCTGAATGCCAAAACTCACTACTGTTACAACAGCCTCTCAGTTTAATTCGTTTAGTATAGTTTCTAAGGTCATACCCACTTCCATATCTACCCAGACACCAAACACACTAGCTCAATGATGGTGAAACATAAGTGAACCCACTAGATACCTTCAGTCAAATCACTTAAGTTGAAACCCTACATGGAATCCTCTAAGTCCACCGATAAAAGATGGAATCACTCTCTGGAACCTTTAAATCCAAATATAAGTAATGAAATCCTACATGGGATCCTCAGTAGAGAAGTTTGAAAGGGTAATCCAACCGAGATCCTTGAATGATATGTAAATAGAGAAATCCTATGAGAGGCCTTCAAATGAGTAGGTAGATAGAGATATCCTTCAAGGGATTCTTGGAATGATTATGTAAGAATACGAATCCTACATAGGATCCTCTAGTTCAAAAAATTTCCAATGGAATCCTACATGAGAACCTAATAAAGAGTAAACTCTTAGGGGAATACTATAAGGGATTACCAAGGTCCGCATGAATGTGAAGGCATTTGAAAGGGGACCATTGAAAATAATAGTAAGGTAAGGGCATCATATAAAGGATCATTAGGGTAAAAACATAAGAAAAAAACATGTCCTAGAAAGAAATTTCATTGACTACAATATTATAGATACATTTCATGGACTTCCTTAGATCAAGGGCCTCGCTATCAATAGATTGTTGGATTTGATTATTGGGTGATAACCTGATCCATTTATTGAAAAAACGTGGAATACCTCCTATGAATTATCAAATCACATAAAGGGATTCACTATCATGATATACATATAATCATTCTCAAAATCCACTACTAATGTGTCTAATTATGAAAATAGGGTGTAAAAGCATAAAAAAACTAAAAATTATAGCAAGGGAGTACATAATGTTTACCATCAATGAGTCACCTATGCATGTACGCCTTCCAGGAATGGTGTGTAAAACCAATGTAAATGGTGTCAATAACATGAAGACAGGATATACCAATAATTGGGTACCTTTCCTTTTACATATTATATCCATTCCTGGTAACCTAGCCTGGTCGTGTACTTCTACATGTTCTATATCCTACATGAGGGTCTGGCCATGTTCTATACCTTCCCAAGTTCCCCTACATGATTTTTCTAGACTGTTTATCATCTATGTGGTCAATAACCAATACAAAAAACTTCATCCCAGTTCATGGAGTGTACTTATTAAAATACCATCTTCCCTAAATGAGAATAAAAAAAACATATCTTTTCTTAAAAACCATGTCTTGTGAGTGGGATTTCGAAATGTAAAAACCTTGAAATCAATATGAAGCCCAATTTTCCATAGAGAACATAATAGACAAACCAAAATGATGTACATAAAATTCATTAAAGGGATATAACAATATAAATTTGTAAATAAATTGTGATCTAAGGAATTAAATTAAAATTATACTAGCTTTGGGTGGATTCTTCTGAAGCTTCACCCATTTCTACGATCCACAATAGATACAAAAAAATATGCATACACCCGATCTCTATAATGAAACCTATCTTCCTATCTACCTATTTAAATATCTCTGTATATACATCTCCACTTATTGTCATGTTTGTTAGAATCCATAGGTAGATTACATGGGAATCCATTTCCAAAAAGTGAAAATAAAAAGTAAAATTAATATGATGGAAAGAAAATAGATGAAAAGGGCACTAGGCCAAGCCTCGGTGTCCAACATAAGTTTATACCTCAATAAAACCCTCTTTTGTGACCAATATATTGGTCAACAAGATTACTTGCGTCCATATTCAAGGGTAAAATTTCAATTTTACTTCTTATAAGAGTTTGAAATAAATATTCAATATTTTTTCACAAATTCATTCCTAGAAAAAAAATGTGTCCTTAAAATCTCCCCACCATATCCATTTTAATCATTGATAAGTCTTGGTGGACAAAAAATTCATTATCCCTTCTCTAGATTTTGAAAATCTACACTTTCTTGACTATCCAATGACTAGTCTTATAGAATTCACAAATCTCCAACCACGTGAGACATTCAACTTCTATCAATCTAATACTCCCCAACATAGATGTATACTTATCATCACCCTACAACTGATCTCCATAATCAAAGGCACGCACTACATCCATTACCATAAAAAATGACTATAGTGACCTGGACCGCTCATTTTAGAGAACTAATGTAGAAACATCATATCATAAATAGTTCTCACTTCATGGGAATGGTTCCCCATAAAATACTGAATTTCAACTCATCACGAGTTTTATAACTATAAAATAGCCAATGGTGCACTCTCCACCTTATTTATGGACCTATACCACTCATTGAGTGAAACATCAATAGTGTTACCCATTAAAATAGAAATTATAATTAAAATAAAATAATCATGGTGAATAGTCGATGCTATCTCAGTGTACTGAAGATGATTCCATGATAGGATTCATGGTCATCTATAGATATGGAGTACACTAATATTCCATTGTTAGGGGTGTATTTCTCTCACTGATCCACAAATCCATCAAATATGTTACAAATTTCATTGACCATATCTTAACACCACATCTCCAAAAAATGTGTTTCCATGTCTAAAAAAGGGTACACCACCTCATAACAAACAATTTATTATAGATGTATTCTCTAACATTAAGGGAAATACTCATTTTGTCCCATCTCCCAAAAAACAATGCCAGAATTAGTTATTTATAACTATTAGTCCTTGAATAACACACAAATAGTCATCAATTTAAATTTAGATTATAAAATGTGTAATTAACCCTTACTATTACAACACATCCATGATCTTGTTGGTATTCAACCATAATGAAAATATGATTGTGCTACATAGAATTTAATGCTAAAACTGTCTAATGATCCCTTTAAAATTCTCTTCCAAATTGAGCACATATCGTCTTCCATGACTTATTTCCACATATTCATTTCTTTTTGTATCATTTCTGTAAATTTAACCGTCAATAGTGAATCATTTTTTGATTGTTTGAGACACTCGAACAACCCATCCTATAAAAGATAGTCTCAAAAGAAAAGAACTCTAGTTGATTTCATTGAATCAAAATGTATAGACCATAATATATCACAAAATAGAATCACATACCATGAGTTAGTGTCTATTGAGCATGAAACTATAATAATTTTTAGAAATGAATTTATAAACATAGTATAACCACTCCTTTATTTTTCCCTTGATTAATCCAATATTATCATTCTAGGGTCTGAGTCACATCTAAGGGCCTCTGGTTCTCCCACAAAGCCCTACCGATGAAGTCTTATATGAGGGACACAAATTCTGACCACCTATCCCAAAGGTCAAACAACTCAACAAGGTTAAATATCATGTGTTTTCATCCAAAATTCCATCTTGGATGAGACTTATAAAATTCATGTGTAATCTATCTCTAAAATAGGTCAAAAATATCAAGCATTAGTATACAAGGGACCTGATCTTATCCGAACATTCTCATAAGGTACATACCCTAGTGTATCTTGATATGAACATACGATTAATGATGAATTGATACTCATCATGTTACCAAATTAGGAAATACTACCTTTAAGTTCTAGTTATTTATAACCCACTTTTTTTTATCAACATCGTAAAAAAAAGATGACTGGATCTCTTAAATCAAAAGTATAATCTTCAAAAATTGACATTTGATGGAAAAAGTACATGCAAAATGTCATCTAAATAATTCATTTCATAAAATAAGTATGTCATTGGATTATGTTTAGTTATACTCATCAATTTATTGGAAACCATTATATAGATTATTATTTATACATTAAATAACCAAACCTATGTAAAACCTCACTATAAGGGGTTCAATACATAAAAATCATGTACCCCGTCAACCTTCTAGGTTCATTGAACCTCTTGTGCACAAGGACTTATTCATTTTCCTCACCATCATACATCTCACTAATGATCCACCTAAATTTCCATTTTATGGAAGTATTTAATCAAGTAAGAAACATTAATTAGCATTATAACAAGAACCTATATGGGGAAAAACAATTTAGTTTGTTAGGGACACAGTAAATAAATTTCCTCTAATGTTAGTAATGTAACACACTAACAGGCCTAGAACATGTGAATCCTACATAAAAAATATGATTCATGAGATATCGCTTATATTTGTGACTAAGAGTAAAAATTAGTCAGTAGCCTTTATCTATGTAGTACAGTGCCAAAAATCAATCAATAGAAACATTCCAATAGGTAGAGAGAATTAATTCTACAATAAATCATAAATCCACACAACATGTGTATTGAACAAATAAAAATTCATATAAAATAATAACATCCATCATCAAAAACCAAAATCCTATATCCCTAGAAATCTGGTCTTTTTCTCTGATATATTTTCCACCTAGAAGAAGACCAATATCCATAACATAATCTTACACATATCTAATAATCTTGTCTATAATACCACAAATAGTAACACAACAAGAAAGAACACCACTGATACCACATTGTAACATCCTAACCCAAAACACACTTAATCAGTGATTTCAGGTAGTTCGTCATAAATCCTAAGAATATTCTCACACACCATAGGATTTCAACTAGAAGAGATGTCATAGAGTGTCAGTGAGGATACTATTCCCACATATGAGAGTAATAAATATTCATAAATAACGAAAAATCATCCTTATCAAAAACTAAACAGAGTGATGTTGAAGTAAATATAATAATTATTTAATAAATGAATGAGTTAAAGGCCCTAAAGTCCATGTATTATATAAAAAACCAATTTCCCACAAGTATAAAAACGTTTACTGGATCACATAAATTAAACTAAAACAAATATGTATTGATATACTGGTAACATTGATCCAAACCACATTTCCAGTTTCCATGACATTGTCAAGCTGCTTTATCCTGATCATATGAAATATACATTTGTAGATCCACTTTATCTTTCCTCTCTTGGCCTCATTCCAATCCATAATGTAACCATGATCATCCAAAAAGTATATATAAGATCTGAACACACATTGTGGTGCACATATATGTGGTGAGAAACATATCATAGGAGGCAACCCCAAATGGTGAAAAAATAATATCCTCTCATAACTACATAATAATTAAATATTCTTAGCATATTTGTGTTTCAATATAATATTATATACAATAAATATATAAATATATCAACTGAAACCACAGCTGATCCCTATGTACATGATCTCGATGAACTGAGATATATATATATGAGTTTGTGTTTGTGTATTCTGATAAATACATATATAAATTTATTTATATTTGTGCCTCTAAGGATAATAAAATAACGAAATAAAATCACAACAAATCCTAGGATCTACAATCATTACTATATAGAAAACTTGTGAAAAGGGAATTTAGCTAGATGTCATAACTCTCAGTCTATGTATATAGATATTTGTTTATATATATATATACTATATATGTTGTGAAATATGTGTCTATATATATCAAAATAGATACTCAGACTATCCAGGAACCAACATATATCTTCGATTTCCATGTGTAGATGCCTTATTCTAATAGTTATGTGGACACAATTCCCAAATATCTTAATTCGTTATGATTCAATTCTAATGTATTATAATCTTAAGGTATTCCAAGACCGATTATCATAATCAAAATGGACACCATGCCTTAGTATCATATTCCTAAGGGAATTTATGCCTGAGTATCCTAATCAATAGGGATGCCATGAAAGTGTATCATAATAATAAATAACAACATGCCCAAGTATTATAGTCATAAGGGATTGCATACTCGAGTATCATATTTAATATCAATTCAAAACTCATGTATCATAATAATAAGGGATTCCATTCCATTGTATCATAATCAACTGGGATGTGATTTTTGAAAATCATAAGCATAAGGTATCCATTCCAATGTGTCTTAATAATAAGTGATGTTTTTCCTCTGTATAATAATTTGGAGGGACACCATACCAAAGTATCATAATAATATGGTCTTCCATACCTGAATATCATAATCATAAGATATTCCATACATGAGAATCATAATTATAAGGGATTCCATGATTGAGTATAATAATCATATGGGATACCATACCTATGTATCATAATAATAGGGGACTCTATGCCCATGTATCATAATAATAAGAGAATCCATGCCCTAAAATCATAATAAAGATTCAAAAAAGTTATATCAGAGGAAGATCTTCTTGAAATCATGACTATATAACAAATAAATAAAAGAAATAGACTCTAGACTCTAATAAGTACATATTGGAGTCCGAAGAATGAATTGGTACCCAAGACGAATTCCCGTAGGTTTTATTGTGCATCCCAAATCACAAATTATCTCATGTGATTCCCATCATCAAAAAACCTATATGTATATTTTGAATTCTTAAATACGTCAAAATTATCCAGTGAATATATGAAGAAAATAGTGTGGGTGGATGAAAACCTAGAAAATATTATTTCAATAAACTATTTGGACTAAAAGTTTAGTATGGATTCTATGGTGACACAAAATTCCAATATTATACAAACACCCAATAAAATAGCTGAGGGATGGTCAAACACCATGGAACACGCTGTGTCTCTTAGGATAAAGAACAAAAGAGTCAATCCAAATTAGGAAACTTGTAACCCTATATTAATGGGGAAATCCCTATTGGGATACCTGGAGTTTGAATTTAAGATAATTAATCACACATTGGTTCCTTGACAAAAATAGTATAAATGACAATCCAACATGGGATCCTTCATATTTAAGAAAACTATGAAGTCCTATATTAGATACTCAAAATATTGGGTACAAAACTTTTACCTACATGGGATCTTATGGGAGATTATATAGAGAGAGGATTCTTAAATGGGATCCTCAAGGTCGAACCGTATATAGAGTAATCATGTATGGTATCCTTGGAATGTGTAAATAGGTATATGGTTCCAATAAGTGATAACCTTGGTTATCATGTAAGTGAATGCCCCCTAAAGAGGATCTTTGTAGATAATAACAATGTAGAGGAATCATAAATGGGATCCTCTACCTCAGAATATAATATTTACTCTTAGACGATAAGGAAAATTATTTTAATACTTTTCTAGATAGAGGCATCGTGGCCAACAATTGATAAATGCTCTTACAATCAAGAGATAGATGGATTCATTTTCTAGAATAAAAACCTCTTATTTTATTGTAAAAAAATCATAGAACCCTACATCAGAATCCTCAAATCAATTTAATTATTTGACCATTATTTTCTGATATAAATATAATCAAAATAGACAACTTCTGTTTCCAATTTTGACTTTAGGGTGGCGGTAGGAAAAAACCAAAAAAGAGTAGAACGGGAGGAGTACACAATTTGTATGAAGAAGGATCTACTGTGTACCCTCAAATCCTCACCTTGGTGTGTACTTTAGATTGAAAGGGCTGGTAGAAACCTTGTATATAGCATGTGTGACATGTACATGGAAGATAACCTACATTGGGTACCTACCCAGGTTCCTCTCAGGGTTTATCCATATATATTTTCATGGATGTATACTATTGCATGGCATGTATCCCACAGGGGGACTAGCTATGTACACTATATAGCTAAGTGCCCCTATATGGTCTCTCTGGCCTGGTGATCAATTTTTATGATAAGAACCAATAAAGAAAATAAACTCACAAAACAAGTAATTTTCATCTAAAAATATCATCTTACATTAATGAAAATAACAAATAGTGTGTTCATGAACTACACGTTGGGTGATTAGGATTTTTGAACTTAAAACCCCTCAAATTGGCATGAAACCCTATTTTTTTCCTTAAAATAACTAGATAGAACCACTATGGGTCATTAAAAGTTATAAAGTAAGATCAAAAAATAGTTTTTAAAATATGTTAGGATCAGTGAGATAATATTAAAAATGACCAAGGTATGGGTGGAATCCTACACAACTTCGCCCAATTCTACAATCTACAACTACATCATTATGATTTGGGTCCTCTTGAGCTCTCCGATGGCACATATCTTCCTCTCTCTCTCCATCTAAATATTCCATCATGTATATATTATGAAAAACCCATCAATTTTTTAAAAGATAATCTTATTGAGAAAATAGTAAAAAATTGAAATTGAAATGGTAGAAAAGAAATAGGGTCTATGGCCTGGCCCCAGCGACCAACATGAGTTCATGACTCACATAAGTAAAAACCTCCATTATATAATCAAATAATAAGATATAATCCCAATGAAATGATCTATGTAAATGATATACCCAATAAGAGGTATGTGAATAAATAAATTATTAATTATTAATTATTCCACAAAAAATCAACTGTCACAAAATTTTACAAAACACCTCTCTCAGGGAAAAACCCAAATTTTTGGACCAACTAAGATGTAAAAAATTATTTATGTTTAAATTCTAGGGTAAAATTACTTCTATACCACTAAATTTATTTTGAAAAATATAACTCACATTTCTACTCAATTTTAATCTATAAAAATTGGGTTCCTATCACAAATAATAGTGAGGTGTGAGGAAAGGTATTTAGTTTTCAACCCAATTTAAATTAAGAATGTTTATTCATGAAATGCCACTAGAAAATTATATATGATCCTCATATGATTAAATCATTAAATTTTCTTCTCATATGATTATTTCTTAAGAATATTTGGGTTCCTTTTATTTTCCTCACATTAATTATTTAAGACATCGAAAGTTTGTTTTTTTTGGAAATTAAACATAATTTTTCTCTTCACTTATAAAACCCTTTATCATTCCTATCCATTTTTATCAGAAGGATTTAATTTTTTTCCATATTATACTGTGATTTTTTAATTTCATTTTTCCCTTTATTTAATTTTTAATAATTATTTGAAATTTTATATAGAAGTGTGAAATGAGTTTTTTCATTTAACTTATAAGGGAATGAACATAATTTTCCACCATCATAAACATTAAATTATTTTAATATTCCTTAAAATTTATCAATAATTATCTTCTGTGATATTTTTTCCCATAATAAATTTCAATCATTTATAATCTAAAGAATTGATTTCAAAACAAAAAATATTTTGTTAAAAAATATTTCTAATTTGATTTATATTCATTAATGACAAAATCGCCTTGTGTTTTATATGTTTTATTAGAGATAAGATCCTATGATTCCATCCAAATTCTTTATCTAGATCATTTATGTTTTTTGTGATGAGTAATTTATAAAACAAAATTATTTTTCATGGGTAAGGAAATGATGAGATTATAAAATTTTATGAATCTAGTATTTATTGCTTATATTATGATATGATGTAAGGATGAACATTTATAATTTTATAGAACTTACATATGGGTTTCATTGTGTGAGGGGTGGTCCTAGAATTATAAATCACTACAATTTCATGGGTAATTTATTATATATCATATGATAATTACGGAAAACAATTTTACGTGATTGAGTCATTATAGTAAACAAGTTGATATTATATATCAACTATGGAAAATATGTGTTTAGGAATGATCTTTTATGATTTTATGGTGGTGGTATTTGACATTAAAATATAGTATATGTTTTATAACTATGTTGGTTCCCCAATTTTATCAGATGAACTAATGGTTCATGATTTGTTTATAATGGATTTTAACTTTTATGAATCATTTAATATGAAATGATAGTACATTGTGAGATGATTCATGTTTATGATATTTGATATATAGGTTATCAAAATTTAAAATTATCATTACTGTATACTACCCATATTCTTATCTATGGATTTCAAATGATAATTTATTTGTATATCCCATGTTTCCCCTTACATAACCTCTAATCACACCAATTTATTTATTTCCTTTCTACAGGTTGCGAAAAAAGGATTAAGCAGTGAATGTATAGAGAAATATCATTATGAAATACGATGAATATCATTCACAAAATTAGAAGATCATGTTTCTAGTCATCAAATACACTAATCATTTACAACCCTTTGGTTTATTTTTTGGGAATGTAATAAATATTCATATAAATGTAGAAATATTTAATTATTTAAAGATTGAAACATTATAGGTAAAGATATTTTTAGAGAATATAAATTTACAAGACACTCTTGGAACATAAGGATGACCAAGCCATTTTCTTTAATAGTCACATTTCAGGAAGAAAATATAAGATAATAAATTATTTGATGGAGAGAGGTAAATGTTTTATATTGATTTTATATTAGATGATCCATTAAAAACCCAAATTGTAATCTTTTTCATGGTTTATACAGATTATTATGAATCAAATAAATTTGGGGAACCCATTCTTTAGTAACGAATTTATCAAAAATATCATGTTTTATTAAATCTACATTCTAAATTAGATATAACTGAATTATGTCCAGGAATTAGATCTGTTATGGTAATAAAATATTGGTTATGGTTTCTACATTATAAAATAAATTTTCCAAAGATATCAATTAAATATATCTTCATATATTATGATATAAACCATTATAATATAATTAAGATTGTGAAACATGGATCATAGTAGTTTGAATTCAATAGATGGAAGTAATTAAAGTTATCACTCTGTGGATTAATAGAGGCTTTGATTTTTAGAGTAAAATAGTTTACTAAGAACCAACTCTATGTTTAGAAGGACCACAACATGAATTTTATAATTTATGAATAAATTATATATATGTTTAATTTTATAAGATCAATTTGATTTAATTAACGGAATTTTATTTTATATGATTTATGATGTGACATGTGATAAAAATAAATTTAAGGTTTTTTAGGGAGTTATTAGAAAAAATGAATTATTCAATGGAATGAAAATTAAATGTTGAGGAATAGAATCATAAAACATAAAGGAAAAAATTTAATTATTAGATCTTTAAAGAGAAATATCATATGTAAAATTAATATACATGATGCGATATATTTTTTCATTAACTTATATCGAAATAAAAACAAACAAATTGTATTGGTGTGCCAATGTTCTGTTGAAATAGTTATTGTAAATGATCTATGTAAAATAGTATAATCACCATACCCTGAAGAAGTTGTAGAAGTGATAAGTTAAGATATGGTACAATAGATCAAAAATTAATATACTCATAGATATTATAATAATGGTATAAATATATTGTTGTTATGTACATCATCACACCAACTCTATATTATCTACATATGTATCCCTAACTAGTTAACGATGTAAATGTCCATATTCCCCATCATTTTTATTTTCTCAAATTTGGATATAATGTATGTTTTTTCAAAAATAATAGCATTAATAGTTCATAATAATAAGAGAACATGATTGATTTAATAAAGGAATATTTTCACTTTAATTCACTCCCTATTATGTGTGATTTCATACCTTATGGATAGAAAATATATTGATTAAATATACATACTAAACAGTTATTATAATATGATCATTCTATATTATCATTTATTAATATTTTATAAATTAATATGATGTTCTATATATAATCATATATTTTGTATGTTATATGTACTATATAATTAAATAAACCTTTTAAATAAACTTTTAACATATATCACATTAACCGAGACATTTTTTGGGAAATCTAAAGTTGATACAGATTTTGTATCATCCCTTTGAACTCATAGAAGACTAGTTTTTTGGGAATTACTAAAAAATATTCACTTTATAAAACCTAATAACATTTCATTTTTTAACATAAATTATATCACTTTTATTCATAAGTGACATAAATATCCAAAATAACCGTACATTGTTTGTTAGAATAATATTTTTATCTAGAGCCTTCAAAATTCGTACAATTGAATTTAAATCATGGTTTTAAGCATCAAGGCAGTTTTATTAGGAAAATATTATTCTTCTATATACAATGAATTTGATCAAATAGAACCTTGATGTAAATTTATATTTTAAAATTCACTATTTATAGAACAATTTCAGCCCAATTGTATTAAAAACATTATCTAGTTTTTTATTAACAAAACAACACCTTATTTTCTTAAAATAAAATCATTATTATGAAATTCTTAAATCACTATTAATATTTTTCATAAAACAATTTGTTATTATAGAAATGTTTATTTTTAAATTCCTAGTCTACTCAAAAGATTTATCAAAACATATTCAAATTTTATATGATACCTATTTGGGGGTGAGATCATATCCATTATATTAACAAACTGAACATGATAGATATAAATCTATTATAGTACTCCATTTCCCAATATTTTTGGGCCACACAACTATTTTCTTCAGAAATGGATATATTAAATGGATAGTATCAGTACAAGTTCATGAGATAGATTTAATAAGAAATTTTTAACTATTAGTTATTTACTATTAAACGAATATATATTATTAATAAGAACAATCCTTTCCAAAAATAATTCTAAAAGAAAACACAAAAAATAATTTTCCAATAGGTGTAATCATTTCTTATGGTAGATAATGAAAACATAGTAATAATATGTTATTTTATTACTAGTTTAATCCCTATAATATCCTCTTACATGACCTTAATGGAAATTCTTATGAAGTAGAAAAATTGAGATTTTTTCTTAAGGTATCCATAGACTGGTATAAATCACAAAAATCTTATAATGGATTACTAATTCATCACAAACTATACGAACCTTTTTTTACAGAGAGAGATAGAGTGGGATATTCAATTTTGAATTTATCACAAATAATAAAATTGTATTTTCAAACAGTAAATTTCCCATGGATTGAAAAACATTATATAGCATATAAGTAACAGCCTAGGAATTATAAATGTTTTATAAATTTTCATATATCAATAAATAATTTAAAAAAAATTAAGACTTTGCAACTCATTTTATTTTTATATTTTTCCTCACAGTTGTTTTTATTGTTCATACCGTAATTTAGAGTTTTGAAAATATTTGAATATCATTATATAAACTATTAAAATTATTAGTACAGACTTTATGGGGAAACCAAGCAGGTTTAGTGTTATATTATAAAAGAATAACTACAATTCACTAAAAACTGGTGTAGTGGAATTTAATATGTCACTATGTACTCCATCATAATCCAAAATATTATTAATAGACTGAAAACATGGTTTAACTTTAGTGAATATACCAATCTATTAATTCATCGATTATGTTGTTTGAGTTAAATCTGAATAAAAAGTAAAAACATACACATTTATAATTACATAAACCTCATTATTATTTTATTATATTTTATTATAACTTTATATTCATTATTAACATCACAATATCTTTTCACATAGGTATTTTAAGAGGATCAAATTGTGATCCTACAGATGAAATGAGTTCAATAATAATAACACATCATAGATTTAGGTGTTTTAGAAAATTAAGATAAAGTAAAACCAATATGAAATTATATAAAAAAGATGAGTATGTTATTATTGATTCAACACTCTATGAGCCAAGTAGACACCACTCTCTATGAAAGAATGATAATTTAGTTATCACACCAATGATTTTCATTTTTATATAACAATAAATTAAGTACTAAAGGAATATAATAATTTTTATTTGGAATTTACAAAGAAGCATATTTTCCACTTTTATAGATGAAAATATATCATAATATATATATATATATGTGCAATCCCAAATTCAATATTTCTAATAATAATAACAATATATTAAAATCATAATATACAGTATATTATAAAAATAACCTATCATAATAAATGATATTATTTTAGTTAATGATTTTCACTTAGTCAATAATACATTGTTTTATTAATTAAGGAAGATCATGCATGAATTTTTTGAAAGCATTTGATGTTTCAAAAAACATAGAAACTCATTATGGATAGATATTTATAATGGGTAACTACTACATATATTTATATTATAGATATGACCTTTTTATGATTATTTAAGAAAAAAAGATAAAAACCATTATGGTATAGTATATTGATACTTTAATCTTTTATTATAATCACATTTGAGCCTCATATTTTGTAACTCAATCTATGGAACATTTTGTTTATTTTTAGGAGGTTTTCACTATATTACTCACTAGAGGATCAATCCCAATGATTCATGACCACAAAAAATGGTTTTCATGATACCAATATAATATATTGTTTTCAATATTTATCAGTGTATAATCTTTTCAATATTAATGGTTGAGTAATGACTTTTTTTCACATGGACATTATATATTATATTTTGTTGTTGGGATTGTTTTTATCATTGAAAAATGTAGTTATTCCATTTAACATGTGATTAAAAATGATAAATAGGATAGTAGTTAAAAAAATTCATAAACATTTCTCACCTGAGTTCACCACCAAATAAGCATAATTCTCATCAATGTAGTCCTTGACAAAAAAATATTGTCTTTGAGAAAAACGTTGTATGGTTAAGATAATATGATTATTTTTAGTGGGTTTTCAATATAAGGTCAGCATTGTAAATTTTAAGGGATCACTAATCTTAAACAAGTTTGACTATCAAATAAAAAATAAATTAATGATGTCATATTAGATATCTAATTAACCAAGTGTACTAAATTACCATGTTTGATATAGTGATAGGTGATAAATATTTAGATGTATTAGTAGATGATAATGTGATTTTATTGAATATAGATGAAAATTAATGGATATATTATTCAAAAAATACTTTAGTAAGGAATATAATAATTTGATATCCTTCAAATTGTATAAATTCAGTTCGGATCACATTTCCTAAAATATATGAAGATGATAAGAAAGTTAAATATGTTAGAATTCAAGTTCTATGAAAAAAACTACATTATTTAAGAGTTATACTACTGAAGGTATTATTTATTTTCTGAATAAAATAAATGATGACGTCAGATCTACGTGTGGATGTAGTAAGAATATAGATGTATCAAAATTGTAAATAAATTATACGGATACATAAATTGTTATTCAATATAATGTCATAAAGAAAATTTGAATGGGGCCCTAGTCTAGTGACATTTGATGACATAAAAAGTAAGTAGGTTAGATATGAAATGAGGGTCAAGATATAAATAATTTCATGAAATACATCATTAAGATAAATTAAATTCTTATCTAAGGATAATGTTTATGTCAATGAAAATTGTTTTGAGGATTTTGATCATTCAATAATTCCACATCAACAAATTTAAATGAAAAAATGTTAATTTAATGGAAAACTATAAATAAAAAATTTTAAATGTGATATAAAACATAGTAAGGATATCTCATATAAAAAATATATCATAATAAAATGTTATTTAGTTTTCTAAAAGTGGATGTAAAAAATACCCTATAAAAAGCAGATAATCAAAATTGATTTAAATTAAAAAGGACAAGATACTTTTTATAGAAAATCTATGTCACAATTGTAGTAATTGGTGATAATAAATCCGCATGTGGAGAAATATATATGGAATTAAAATAATAATCCAAGGTAATAATTTATTGTGTGATAAAAAAATTATGAAACCAAATATAATATAGATGAAATTATTTTCCAATGGATTAAAATATATGTGACCCATATGAGCTTGAAATTTATATTGTCCTTGTATATAAATATTAATAGTTGGTGAATTAAAAATTTAAAAATATTATGAAATAAAATACATATGAAAATATTATTTTTTTTATGTACCTATATAGGGTAATTTTAAATTAAATATAAAACAATTATAATATAGGGAAAATGTAAACAATTGTTTGGACTAAGTTAGAACAATGAAACAACTAATTATAAACTTATTATAATGTTAAAATTAATGTAAAAACATATTGTAAAAAAAGAAATGGTGAATCGGATAAATATTTATGAAAACCCCTAAACATTTATTACATTTGACATGTATGTTAATGTCCAACAAAATTATTGTCTATTAATCCAATTCGTTTGGAAGATTAATACTGTAATTGGCCATAATATTATTTTTATTATTTTCTAATAACCACTAGTGAGAGAGTGGAAACCTTACAAAAAGTAATCCATGACCAACTAGGAAACACAAAATCAAACAGAAAAAGAGATATAAGAGCCACTGAAATCAATGTTAAGCCTATTATAAGTATTGATCCGCAAAAGCTTCCATAAAAGCCATATTAACACTCTTTCCGGATCTTCTGTAATGAGATCCTCAAACCATCTTAGAAACTTATTCCATGCCTATAAGAACTCCTCCATGTTTATCTTCCCTGCATTAAAACCTCTTGTCATGATTTGATCTTGCTTGTTGATCCACGCCGTTTGCACCTCGCTAGTATCCACCTAAAGATTTCTCTTATACATCTTCCCACAATATTCTTCTAAGGCATTGAAAGGAACTGATGTCTCCAACATTTTTTCCTTAGTATGAATGATAACATCCCATCATTCCACCATCGAAGTCGTAAACCTTATCATATCATCCCTTGGGGATTTTCCATAGAAACCAATCGATACCCCTCATTATTTTTCTCCTTGGCATTATCTATACCACAAAGGACACCTACTTGCTGAGGAAACTGGATTTTTCTTGAGGATCTAGTTATAGGATGGATAGGCAAGAGGGAATAATCATTCCTCTTCCTTTCCTTCCAAGAGTGATTTATAAACCCCGCCGAGTCAACTATGGTGTTTTTTCCTTTCGTAGAGGATAGTATGATATAATCCTCCACTAGTTCCACATCAATTGGCTCCTTAGGGGACTCCGAATCAGAATCCCTAACTAGATCAGCCTCCTCCTCATCCCCTACATCAACCCCGGGATTCTCATCATCTTCCAATACTGCAAAACATTTAGGAGAGAGGGAAGACATTACACCAGCCTTGACCATCTTAACATAGGACAGGAAAACCTTCGTGGCCTGCCATAGAGTCAAAGACTACTCAAAAACATGACCCGTAAATTGAGACTGAGGGTTTTGGTCCTCCCAATCCTTGGCCAAAACACTGAACAGGGCCACCGGCCTGGTAGAATCAACCACAGGGTGAACATTCCTCAACGCTACCTCAACCTCATGTCCTTACAAGCAGTTCCCAAGCTAATGGATGTTTGAACTGCACCCAGATCCTTCCGTAGCTGATTGAAAACAACATCCAATTGAGGACCAGAGACCTTAGCTATAGCCTTCACAACTGATCTTGAAAGACTCCCCCTCCCTGAAGCATAAGGGGCCTCCGCAGAGAGGGTAGAAAGCTGAAGAATCTCTACCCCATGTTGAATAGGAGACTCATTCTCATGCACGAAACGAGGCTCCTCATCCTTGACAGGAGGAGTAGACATAACCTCCCTGGACCCTTGTTTGCACATAATAGAGCCTAAGCCTTCGACAGGGCAATCACCCCCACCCTCAACCTGGACTGTGACACCTTCATCTGCCGTTGGAATTTCCACGGAAACCATCTCCATTGACCTCTTACGACACTCCTCGAAAGAGTGAACCTGCCTATATCATAAGGAATAAAATGACGACCACGACTCCTAGAAAATATTTTGATAATACCTATATTTTCCCTCAACCACGATCCAAACCCTATCAAGAGGAGGGTGGGAGAGATCCATTTCGATGCAAATACGTTCCACAATCGGGTGTAGCATGGAATCATTCCACCAATCATCATAAAGGAAATGACCAATTGAATTACCTGTTGAACATAAGAGAGATAGATTTTGGAATGGCAGTGGATAGCCGGGAAGTTATATCCATATTTCTGAAGAAGAGGATTTGTGATTCATGTGCATGTCAAATGTCTAGAGATGTAGGTGGAACTGAAACTCTCGAAAGGATCTGCTTTCATGAAACCACGCCACAACCTAATCATCCACTTCGGTGAGGGAATTTATAAATTGTCACGGAAGAAGAAGAATGACAACTGCAAGATGACCTAACCCCTATGCCTCATTAACGTACATGTCAAACAATTCCACCAAAGGTCGTCGTCGAACAAACTTTGCAATAAGAGCCGTGGAAAGAAGCAACGAAGCTTTGTAGAATTCCTGAGAAGAAACCGGAATCACCAGATTTCCATTAAAGATTCCTGGGAACTTCGGAGCAACCTCTATACTGGGGAAGAAAGAGCATTGCACTGAAGGAAAACACCCACGCGAGAGATCCTTCCCCTCCCCCTGAGGAGGAGGGGTCGCCGCCGCCGCCATGAAACCTAGGGCATCACTCCCCAAGAGGGTTTGGAATGAGTAGGTTGACCTCGTTCAGGGGTCTTAATACTGTAATTAGATATACTATTTATAAGTAATAACATCATCAATAAAAAATTTTAAATTACTTGTTACTATCACTAGATATTCCGCATTCACAATGAATTAAAACACTAAGTCCATTCTCTATGACAATTAAATCATTAGATATCAATAAAGTACAATTTATTTAGAATAATAAATGTCTTTTGAATCAATAAAATAACTCATATAAATATTGGAACAAAAACATGATCAAAAAATCAAATATGAATCTTATTCACACAATCATAGAGATGATGATGATAAAATTGTTAAATAGCTTTAATCATATTTGGGATTTAACATATCATTACAGAAATTAATGAAAAATTATTGTTTGGAAATTTTATTTATAGAATTTAGTAACCAAAAAATTCATACTAAATTTAATATTATGGGTTTAGTTCATGAATTTCCATTGCATTAATTGGATTTTGAACTAAAATTAAAGATCATTTATGTATTAGTGTAATTGATAAATTATATTATAAATCATAAAACAAATGAAAAAGAATATTATCTCTCAAAAATTTCTCACAAATCTCCACATTTCTTATAATCACAAGGAACAGTAATAATATAGTTTAATTAAGTGTGAAATTAAATAAGAAATCATAAGGAACACACTCCCCAATTAATTTTATCCATCACAGATAAAATTCATTCAAAAGTTCCTCAACATAAATTATTCTATATGTTATTTCATTTATTCTATTATAAAGGATGAAAATAAAATTAATTATTTTAAAAAAATGAAAAGAATCAAATAAATACAAAATATTGATGTTATATAAAATAAATACACATAAAAAATTATTTTGATATATTTATAAAGGATATTTATAAAATAAAAAATTTAAGGATTATGTTTTTCATATATATATAATTAGCTGTTTTTTAAAAATCATGGACAATATTTTCCATGAATTAATTCATATTTTATATTTATTCACATTTTATATTTGACTCATTCTCCTTTTTTTATAAAATTAAATTTGAATGATATCCAAGTTTAATACATACTCTATTAATTTATTGACAATTTTTATATTTTAACAATAATTTAATTTAAAATGAAATCATATATGTTAATCAAATTCAATGGATATGAATTTATCTTTGAGTTTTAATGGCCTAGTTTCCCATGAAAGATTTATTTTTTTAGTAAATAATATAGATAAGTTAGTATAATTATAGAAATAATAAGAGGGATCTAGACAGTTTATTCAAATTTCTGTATTAAAAAATATCATTTTCAATATATATTAATCCTTTAGAGATATAAAATTTTAACAATATATCCAGGATGATATGATAAATAGATTAAATATGGATTCAAGAGATACAATTTGTCTCCAATCAATTGATTTTACCATATAAAAAATCAGTACAATTAGAGTAATGATCATATTTCTTCATTAGTGTTTTATCTATTTTGCATAAAAAAAATATAACCAAATTCAACTATTTTGTATTATTTCTATGAATTTAATTCTATCATAACAACTATATTATTATGTAAAATCATTAAATATCTTTAAATTTTCATTTTTCGTGATCTCTAATAATGCTACTAATGAATAATCATAATGTTTTCATATTCAATTGATGTGTTTTTTAAGACATAAAAATTAACCTTCAAGAGAATTATATAGTGAATGATAATTTATTTTTAGAAGAAGTAGAAACATATTATAACTTCTTATTATCAATCTGGGAAGATAAAGGTTATATTTTAGATTTATAATTAGAGGAAAAAATCATTCTTATATGTTTGAATTTGATAATAGGGTTGAATTGGAATCTGATTGTGGATGGACATTTATATTAGTGACTTTTATTTTTTACCTTTTTAGGTGATACTGGTAAGAAATTAAAAATAATTCATGGATGTTCATTCAATATATTTCATTATTTATATATGTTGAATGGTGGGAGAATGACAATTGGGATGTAAAATTTTAAAATCTTTTTCCCAATATTTATCATCATGTTTATACTTCTTTTCTTTTACAATATTATTATATGTCACATCCATTTAATATGTGTAATTAGATGTATATGATAGATTATTTGGCATTATGGGATTAAAATCACCCTTAAGATTTCTATCCGCTCTAATCTTATATGTTAGTTCTATCTCAAAATTATCATTTGTTGGTTTCTTTTCTCTATAAAGATATTTCTCCCAAACAAAAATTGCCAACAGTTTATTTTTTTATTTTTATTTTTTATTCTGGATATTTATTCTCCATCACCATATTCAACTTTAATATATAGTTTTATAATAGATAGGAAAATGTAAACTTCTTTATAATAAAAAATAGTAATATTTAATTCCATCTAAGAAGCCTAAATGAATTCACCAGTTGACTTCCTTGAATTCTATTATTGTTGAAAACATTCTAGGATTTCTCCCATAGGATCTATAATATTTTTTCATTAATTGAAATTATAATATTTATCTTAAAAATTGTTTCATTATTAAACCATTTTTTAGAAAATTTAGATGGTTATCTAATATTTAAATATCCTATATTTAGAGAATATTTTTATTAGTACATCATTCGAAATGTGGTAGTTAGGTAAAAAAATTCGCATTATATATATAGAACAAATATTATTTATATACTCCCATATAAATTATGTTACGCTAAAAGTACAATTGAATAATATATAGTAAATGAATTAGATACCTAGAGAGTCAACATTATAGTAATCTTTTTTTTGAAACATTGACACTTTTTATCCATTTAATTAAAATTCATTACTATAAACCTATTTTTACATTTTTTTTGTTATTCCTATTAAGATAAAAATAATCTGAATATTTATTCATTTTTACAAAATATTAGTATAATTTAAGAAGATGGGAGTTACTAAGAAACATTATCCTTCATCAAATATATTTTCCATAAAATAAAATTGATCAAAAGTAATTGAATAATATTGATATTACATTAAAAGAATTGTATCTATTAACTCATATGAACATATCATATTACAACATACTATAAAATTAATGAATTATGGGGTTATAAATCATAATTTATTTTTATATGGTGGGTAAGTATATTCCCACTTCTAGAAATTTATGAACGTCTTCACTAGTGATTCCTATATTCTATAAACATTCAAATCAAAAAGCACTATATAATTAATCTACATTAAAAAAATATTGATTTCGTTGAATATCAAAGGAATTATAATTGAGTAATGGGAATGAATATATTTAAGATACATGGATCCTTCATGATATCAAAGAACTCAAACTCCAGAAACCTAAAATGAGAGATATAGTGAATATTTTACATAGATTCATTATATATCCATTGTAGAATTTTAATGTTGTTGATTATCCTTTATATTAGAAAAAAATGTATTTTATCCATTGGATTAGAAATTTATTGAATAAAAATTTAATTCACATTGTATTGATTAAGAGAACCTAGATAATTATATATTTTTTAGAAATCCCCAAAAATAAAACATCTTATTTAGAATATTACTCAATTACAATGAATAATACAAATTCAAAGTAAACAAAATTTATTTTTAGTAAAATTTGGATTCTGAAGTATCAGTTAGAAATATTCTTCCATTAATTTAATTTTTAATGTAATAATATCAACATATAATATATTTTATATTTTATACTACATAAAAAAATACAACAAAAAATTATAATTTTATATTTAAAAAATATTCACCCAATATTTTAAAAGTAATTCATTATACAGAGTAGAAAAATTAAAACAAAATTTTTTCACTTATTACCCAATACACTTTTATTTAATTTAATATACACAAATCCTTTAGAATAATGTGTTTTAGTGAAAATATTAGAAAGCTAATTTTCAATGCTGATAAATTAAAGATGTGTATTAACATTCTATATATAACGATAATAGAATTTTTTTTACATCAATGCATTTAGATCATGACTAATATAAAATATTCTCCTAAATAAAATTAAAATTAATGTTATCACACATAATCCATGTAAAATTAAAACTCACACCATAATTATTGAGCGTGTGTTGCATCAAAAACAATTATGAATATTAACATCCAACATCTTATTATTTTATATTAGTAAGGAATGTGATACAAAATTTTTACTCTCTGTAGACCATTAATATAAAAAAATTAATAATAATTAATATATATCATAATTAGTTTTTTATTATACATATATTATATAAAATTTCATCTGAATATTTGTTTATTAATAGGTGTATTCTAGATTGAAAAAACAATCCAAGTTTCAATTTTCCCCTTAGATAATTGAATATTTATAAGATAACATTTTAATTGGATTATTTTATAATATTTTGGAATCATTCAAAATGGCTGATAGATTACATAATACCCATTCCAAAATTATTTAATTAACATAGGTTTCCAATAATTCATCTACAATGTTTTGGATCAACTAAAATTCAAATTTCATAATGATTTATCCAAAAATATGATCCAAACACTGTACTAAAACAAGTAAAATTTATGAAGCAATATAATTCAACTAAATATATAATGAACTTATACTGAGGTATAAATTTTCTCTTACAATTTCAAAGAGATTTAGAATGTATGAAATAATTTATGTTCAATCATCATATGCTTCTCAAATTCAATTTTTATGATTTGTATAAATCATTTTATAGGTTATTTATAGGTAGATCCAAAAATAATATAATTCATATATATTTTGATGATAATGGATTTGTTAAATTTTTTTGATTAATTATTCTGTTATTACCATTCTTTGGTATATTTATATTGAATAATAAATCCATATAGTCATTAACAAATGGATTTTAGAGATTATATTAATCAATAAACTTCCTTTGTATATTTACAAACATGATTTAGAAATTTTGAAATTTGAAAACCACTTGGTAGGATCCAAACCTTCTATTTTTTTAACATTTGATTTTGGGAATAAACATATAAAATTCATTTGAAATAAAATTATTTTCAGATGGGTATAGATAGATTTATGTATTTTGATAGAATTAATGAATGTCACCAGGGAAAAATTTTCATCATAGTCTATTCCATATTTATTATTTTATCCTTTAGTAACAAGTATATCCTTATTTAAAAATATATTTTCATTTTTATAAAATTTATTTTGTAAGACTCATATATTTCTTTTATGTGTATGATTATCAATAAATTTTAATCATGTGAAAAACTATGTTTTGTAATTATTTATTATGTTCTTGTATAACCATTAACTATATTTCATCACCTAAGACCTAATATTGCATTTTAGTTTCAAAATATGATAATAATGTCGCAAGTTCACACATATCCTAAAAATAACATTGGATTTTGGTCAGTTGATAGAAATACCAATAATTTTTTTAATAGGAAATCATATTAACAATCATTAGTTCACATGTAAAGAGGTTATTTGTTCCATATCAATAGTATTCTCACATTCTACAATACTTTCTTCTAGTTTAGTGACATAATATTATTTTTTTTGTTAAACTACTATATCAATCATACCTCAGTTTAAAATATCTTTTATTTTAGGGTGATTCCCTCAAAAAATAAAAAACATCCATTTAGAAAGATATCAAATGTTATCATCTCTATGTTATTCTTCATGTTTATCCATTTAATGTTTTATTGATGTTGTATTTAAATAAATGACAATTTGTTTTATATATTTTCTCAACATCTCCCATATTTTTATTTTCATTCAATGTCAATGTTTTGATAAGTTGATCCACATTTAGATCTACCAAATGCATAGTGTCCTCTAATGATATTCAAATATTATTATGAATCATTTCAAATAATGATAATATTATTTTATAATACCATCTCATAAATTGAATTTTTCCCCCAAGGATCGAAAACTATTCAAAATCATCATATATATCTCAAACACTGTATTGGAGTCTCTCTGAGATGAAAGTAAAAATCATCACAATCAGTTATAAACATTGTTATTTTATTTATAAAACATTTAATGACTTGAAATTAAGGACATGAAACTTCTCCCTTATATCATTGGCTATTTCACATGATAAAATATTACTATAAATATTCATTTTTATAGAATTTAAGGGAATATTTCAAATTTATATTTTAGCTGAAACTTTTCCTTCTAACCAGCAGTAAATGTTTTAATGGATTTAGGTGGAATCATATAGTCACTAATAATTATTCAGTAATTTTGATTCCTTATGTTGATTATAAATGCAATTTTAAAATCTATTTAAAATTAATAATCAAGTTAATCAATGATTAGTGACCAGTTCCAAAAAATACCTCATAGAGTTCCAACCGAAATAATAATTATCATGAAAATATTTCCTCTATATATATTATAGTATAAATAATATATAGAATCATTATTTGATAAATATTATTATCCTAGTTTGTTCTCCACAAATGCGGTCAATTAAAGATTTAAAAAACCACATAAAAATAACACATAAAATACTGTTATTTGGGTGGCCTAAGGTATGGTGATTCCAAACATTTTATATAGATAATATAACACACACAAAATTTAAACAAATATTAATATTGAGTTATCATAATAAAAATGTTTCAAAAATAACTACTATAAAGTTTACATTAATTGAATAAAAACTTTAAAATAATATAGTGGGATTGAATTTAGAAAATCCATAACCCGACTATAGTTTTATTAAGTATAATATAAGAGTTTGTACCATTTAAAATTCTTTAATTTTATTTTAATGTGTCAATTCAGTCAATACATTGATCCAGATACCTAGTTTTCAAGTAAGAAACTATTTTTGAGAAGATTATTAGGTACAAGCTATAATACTCATGGAATTATTGTTTAATATTATCAAAAACACAATATACATAGCCCATGGATACATTAATCAGTGGAGATCAATAGAGTTTAAAAAATAAAAATAAGATAATTCATATGGATTTATAATTAAAACCCATAAAAATATAGGCCAAAAATAATGTTTCCAAAAATATGAGAAAAAACAATAATGTCCAATCAATAAGTATATAAAACAAATTTCAACAAAAATCTTCAAAAAACATTCATATCTATTTATTGACCTCAATGAAAAATAATATTTCAATGCCCTATAATTAAATTTTATTTCCATGTTTTCATATAAGGTTCTATGATATTGTTTTGGTTTATTTTTTGAAAATATAATATTTTTGGATGGATTTTATGGTATTTTGGTGTATAGATATTTGATAAGATATTTGGTTTCAAATAGAGTAAGTAGAGTTGATATGATAATATAATAGTAAAATAAATCTAAAAGAAATCCATAAATAAACATTATTAAAATACTTAATACATACAAAGAATCATCAAAAAACGTATCAAAGTGATTTTATTTATTATATTACTCAATAATTTAAAGTACATATTATAATAAAAATATATTGATATAATATTTTTCTAAATTTATTCCATAACATGAATATGAAATCATAATATTTGAAAATGTGGTTCATATAAATCAATAATCCAATTGATTCTACAAAAGTTATATATATACTAGATAAATATCATATAAAAATATAAAATTATTGATAATTTTAAAAAATTTATTGAAAACTAGGAAATAAAATTTATTTCTATGAAGAACAAGTGGTCTCATTTTTTGATAATATTTAAATAAAATTAAAATTTTTAATAAAATAGGATGTTTAAATTTAGAATCTATTATCATATGTTATCCATGGAGAAAATAGTTAGATAAAAAAATAAATTGATTAATTTTGGAGAATGAATATTTTATATGTTATGATAAAAAAGTGGACATCAGTAAGATAATGAGTCATCAAATTTACTAACTGAAATGGTCATGTAGACTTATTAATTTAAGAAATACATTTAATAAAAGTTTTGAATAAAGTCAATGTATTTTTTTCAAATTCAATTGATTTAAAAAATATGGAAAAGATATCTTGGGCAGTGTTTCCCATGATTAAGTGATAACAACTATGATACATGGGGATATATTTTTACTAATTATAAATATTAATAATGATCATAATAATTTACTATTATTAAAATCAATTTTATAATGAATGAATCATATTTAACTAAAATATAGGGAAATATATTTTCTTCAAATTATTTCCTATGATTAAACTCTTATTTTATGGTTTTTTATTGAACTATTATAATGAGTGAATTAAAATAAAGATATACATCAAGGCATGTTCAAAGAATATTTTTTAATATATTGTTATAGGGACATATTTACATTTATTGAACTGTTGGATAACTATGTTGTTTTAACAAATATAAAAAATCAAATAAGAATAAATATTATCTTTTGTAGTTAAAATTTCTTATATAAGAAATGGAAGAATATTGATTAGGATAATTTAGTTTAAGTGATAATCAAAATGATTATGAATAACTGTACATATATTGATGATAATTAGTATTATTCATAAAAAATATGCAGTGTCATCATATTAAATATTATGAAGGTGTAGCGGTTAAAACTATTTTATTTTACCATTATAGTTCATTAAAGATAATGTTTATTATACCGGAAAATTAATATAGATAATATTTTTATTATAAAAAATTATTCTTTATTAATGGATTAGAATTATATATATTGAGTGTGATTCAACTGAATGATTCATATATTGAGGCATCATACAATAGTAAAGGTTTTGATATCAAAGTAAATGACAAAGGATTCATCAGTCCGTGAAGATGGATAAATACTAATTTCTATTATTTAGAAATAAATGAATATTCATGGTATGTATATTTGGTAGAATATAATATCTTATTAAATTAATTTATAACCAGTATACAACAGTAAAATATAATGAATCTAATTATGTTTAAATTGAAAATGATAAATCCATATTAAGAAAAAAAATTGTAGACAACATGTGACACATACACTAGAGTGATCATGTTTTTAAATCTATATAAAACCAATAAACATATAAAAAAGTACTATTGTATTGGTCTACAAAAACATTAATATCCTAATAAGAAAATTGGATTAAATTTGAAATTACTTATATCTTATGTATTTATGATTATTTAAGAATAACATGTATATTTGTTATGGTTTCAATGGGGAATGTAAAGTTTTGCATCAAGAAGTATCACATTCATTTCGAAATTAGGTATTAATGAATAATCATGTACTTTTATTTATATTATGAATAGTTGTTTAAATCCATAATAATATATAAGTTATTAGAAATTAATAGAATAAATCATAATGTTTTATCATTTTATGTTCCATAAAAATTAAATTTATTAAAATAAGAAATGAAATTATTAAGATAAAGAATATATATTTATTTCTTAAAGTAAATTACAAGAGAATTATTGCAAAAATTTAGATTCAATGGCTATTTATATTCAGAAGAAAGCATCAATAAAACTATTTATTCACCAGTATTAATAACATGTTGAGTTCAGATGAATTGATGATTTAAAATTATAAAAAGTCTGAAATTGAAAAGTGATATGTAACGAAATACCTAAGTGTTTTTTTTCACTCAAGATCAAATATTATATTATCTATTATCTTATCCCCTAGAAAATAAAAAATGGTAAAATTATTATTTAAGGAATTATTATTAAATGGAGCATTAACTCTTATACATTGTAATTACTTTTTTAACCATAAGGCATAACCTGAAATAAAATCATGACTTTTGATATATATTGGCATTACAATTTTCATAAATATTTATTATATAGGTAAAAGTTAATAATTAAAAATATTTCATCATATAATAAAAAAATTAAATTGATTACCAAAAAAATCATTGTTTTCAACGGTAAATAAAAATACAAGAATCAAAATGTTAAAAATATTATATCAGAACAAACATTCATCATTAATATAATGTATTCATATTTTAATTTAACACCCTATGTTTCCATGCTATGTTTCCCTTTGAATAATGCAATAGCTCGTGTTGTACATAACATGGAGTTTTAGCACACCACGAGAAATCAAACTAATTGTTATGAATATTAATACCCACTTTTTAAAATTTTATAAATTTTATTTTTCAAAATGGACTTCATTTTTGGATTCAGAATATCAATATTTTCTTATGGTGAATTTTTGGTATTTTTCTAATAACTTTCAATTTTTGATGAATAGTGAAAATACATCGTTATTGTTTAAAAAAAATTTATTTAAGTAAGTATTTATTTTTTTCAAATTTATTTGAAGTAAAAATATATACATAATCCCTATATATGTTCAAAATTATTAATTGGGTTCATTTTATAAAATTATTAGATGTATAAAATTTTATTTATCTTTTTACCGTCTTTTACCCACCTTCTAGGCACATTTGCAAATTTGCATAAAATGTAATTTTACAACTTCTATGAATTTAATTACAAAAATAATGAGAGAAATGGTTGACATCAGAAAGTAAAATGTGTTTCAATACGATGAAAATATTCTTTAGTGAATAGAAACGTTTGACTTTTATTTACCAAGGTTAAAAGTAGATAGTGTAATTAAAGGTAAAAATGGATATTATAATTATCCTAACACATGTCCTAATTATATTGGATAATATTAGTTCGACCAAAATAAACCTTAGGAATAAAATATGATTCTTTTGTTCTACATGGATTAGATTAGGACATTTATTATTAATTTATTAAAAGAAGAGTATAAAGTGTTTAATTCAATGATTAATAACTAAAACATTTTTAATATAGGGTTATACATAGACTAAATTATACTATAAATATTCATTATAAATATAAATATATTTCCTAAATAATTGTATTTTATTTATAAGTTTTAGATATTAATTAATTATATTTATTTATTACACAATAATGATGCAGTAATAACTTTATCAATGAAATATTTAAATGATTGATATGATAAATATAAAAATAAATGTAAATTTCAAATTTCAAATTTTTATTCCTTCTATGAATTTTATAGGTTTATATGAAATTTTATGTTTTATTAAATATTTTTTTAAGTGATAAATTTTTTATGACGTTCACAAAAAAGAAATACCAAATAGTGTAAAAATTGATATTAATTAGTTTTTTAAACAAATACTATATTATTAACTGATATAATATTACTAAAAATATAAGGTTTAGAAAAATAATTTCTATAAGGTTATATATATCAATAATGAACCAATTGTGGTTCTCTTTCTTTTTTATAGTATGTTTATTTAACTTTTATTATAGTAATACATGAATACATGGTAAATTTTAAACTATTTAACTAACAGTGAAATCTAAAAGATAAAGACAATATGGTAACAAAAACCTGTGTAAAACGAATTGGTTGAGAGGTATTTGACCCATCCCCACCTTATACTCGAAATATATCCTTTTGGATCCATTACTAACTGAATATTATTGTGTAATAAAATATTATTTCAAACTTTTCCTAAAGTGACCCTCCCCTCTCTTATAAAAGGGTACTTCCCCTCTTCTCAAAATCACTCATCCAAATCCATTTCGATCGGCCAAGTTCTACCCACATATCATACCAACTTCCATAACTTCAAACTAGAGGCCTTAATATGAGCATAAATAAAACATAATTAAACCTTTTTTTTCAAATCAAAATGAAAACCCCAAAGAAGAGGTTATTATTTTATCCCCTCTTTCAAAGTTCATTTCTTCTTCCACTATCTTTTTCATTGTTATTTCCATACCAAAATAATAATTGTAGTACCATCTACAAACTGTGATTTTATGATAAATTTTTTAAAACCATACTCATTATTTTATCCATCCTATGAATGTTAATGTCACCATGCTTGTGTTTGTACATATTAACGTCTCCACGTCGTGGTTTAATTTTTTATTTGGCAGTATGTAATATGTATGGATATAATATTGAGTAATATTTATATAAATAATGAAAATACCATTTTTATTTCTCTTTAAGATTTATATACCATCTAATTCCATGCCATTTAATAATTAAGTAAATGATATCATCCCTTATGTGTACGTACAGCTTACCGTCTCCATGACACGATGAGATTCATTTCTAGGTTGACCATTCCACGGTGATTATAAAAATATATATTATTA
Organism: Viscum album; assembly: GCA_963277665.1. Classification (NCBI taxonomy): domain Eukaryota; kingdom Viridiplantae; phylum Streptophyta; class Magnoliopsida; order Santalales; family Viscaceae; genus Viscum; species Viscum album. The sequence goes on along the minus strand of OY728140.1, from coordinate 50,817,761 downwards.
TTAAGTATGTACATTATGAAAAAATAATACTATTGGATACATTATTTGACACTGTAATTTATATGGATATAATAATGAGTAATATTTATATAAATAATGAAAATAACATTTTCATTTCTCTTTAAAATTAATATACCATCTAATTCAATGCCATTTAATCATTAAGTAAATGATATCGTCCCTCGTGTGTACGTACGACTTACCGTCTCCACGACACGATGAGATTCATTTCTAGGTTGATCATTCCATGGTGATTATAAAAATATATATTATTAATAAGTATGTACATTATGAAATAATAATACTATTGGATATATATATATAAATATATATGTATGTATGTATGTTCTTACTTATATATTATTCACTTACTTACGTTCAATGCGTTATGAAAACGGAAATCGTGTTTATGCGTATGTATGGCATACCGTCTCCATAAACGGTGTTTTCCATTTGTTATATCTATTTATTATACATATTTATATTCCAAATATATATTATATATAAATCGTGTTATATATTCTAGATTTATTTAAATCATGGTATAAATGATACGATCAATAATAACATGTTAAAACATATATGATAAAGAAAGCGATTATTACCCAAAATGTTAATTCAACAAGGAAATAATTAATAAATGGGTATTACAATGTTATAAATGAAAAATATATGATATAATAAATAAGAATATGGGTCAGGTAATATTTAATAACATACTAAGGTCATTATACAAGAGGTTAAATGTAACCTCAACCAAATAGAATATGCAAGGCCAGGGTTAATTCTTCAATCTCATTATAATCCGAGACTATTTATGTGTAAGTATTTTTTGGGAAATATTTATTATCCATGTCCATGATTCATTAAGGAAATTTAAAATGATTCTTTTAAATTAATAAATAACTAAAACATCATTTTAAATATTTTAAATATTTATTCTTCTAAATCTTTCTCATTATTGTCCATGATTTCTAAATGGTTTTAAAGGATTTATTCATATAGACGTGATTTTTTTAAAATGTAAATTCTTTTCAAAGGTTTCAAAGTCGTGTGAGACACTTTGATTCAAAAGGATATTTTAAATGACTTCCTTTATAAATTTATTTTTTTGAAATTATTTCTTTAAAAGGGTTATTTATCTCAAAACGTTTCACTGATCATTTTAAACTATGTCATCATTATTTACTGGAAATTATTCTTTATTAAGGTTGATTTATTATAATACATTATTCTATATTACATCGAATAAGTTATGATATGATTGACTGTAGATGTGTTATTTTTATACCCTTCATGGTTTATGGTTGAAGTATTGATATTTTGTATGCTGGTTTTAATATAAATGTTTATATTATGTTTCAACATTTTCATATGAGAAATGTAGTAGACTTAGTAAGTGACGAGTGGGGCCTGCTATAGCCCCTTGATGCATTGATTGGTCTCATGAGAAAAACTAGTGTCTTGGAACAAGGCCTTGACAAAAATTTTATTTTTAGTACTAGAACGAGGCCTTGACTATGTTGTAATGATGTCGATCATTAGTTATTCCCTCATTATGAAATTAATTATTACATTTAATAAATTAATTATTACATGTGATTATTCAACTAGTAGAATATCTAAGTACAAGTTTATATGGTAATGTATTATTTATTTTCTCTATATTATGTTCAATTTTATGTTTAAAAGGATTTTCTTTTTATTAAACATCTTGCCTTAAAAGATTATAACTTCCGCTAAATTATTTACCTTTACTGTGAATCTGAGCTCACCCCATTCTTACGTTTTTTTTCCAGTATTCTAAGAAGTGTATTATGTTTAATATGCATGGATAATCTAGGGTAATAATGGATTTCTCAATGTATTACTTATGTTTATTTATATGTTTTAATTTGTAATGTAACATTCATGTGTGTAATCTATTTTCTAAGACTACTAAACTGATTGGTCCTTTGGGATTTGATCCCTTGTGATCATGCCAATGTTATGTAATATTACACCGACTCTGGGTAAGTAGTGTCGATGTGTTAAATTTACTATCTCTAATCATAAATTTTCATTGATTTCCATCCCTATATGGTTTCAATATTGAATTTTTTTATCAAAATCCCTCATGGTGTAATGGTTTTCTTATTATAATTATTGAAAAAATATGTTTTATAACCTTTAGCATGTATAAAGTTACCTGATATTACATATTTGACTGACCATTTTCCTTATGTTTCATAAGAACTTATTTTCAATTACCAATTAAATTTATTCATACAACATTTTTACTATATTCCCATTTTCACTCCCACTATGACTTCTGATATATTCATGGCACTACTATTGTATAGATCACAACTTTCATAATGAATATTCCATTATAGTTATATGTATATTTAATAGTGTTATATAAATATTAAATCCTAAATGAATATTTAGGCACAATACTAATTTATTGATACATCCAAATAATTTTTCATGATGAAAAATTTAAAAAATAGGAAACAATACTATATATATGCCTTAATAATATATTACAAGTCAATTTATGTTGGAACTGTATAATGAGAATTAAATTTTAAGCATATTAGACCATGTAAAAAACCTTATTTAAAAAAGTCAAAACTAAAATAAAATAATATTTTAAACTCTTCACTATAGACAAGACATTACAATCGAATTAATAACTCAATAATTTATATAATATTTATTTAGTGAAGAAAATTCTCACAGACCAATGTATCTATAATAAACTATTTTGAAATTTTTGAAAAAAAGACATTTTATTTTAGCTAATAAAAATCATTTGTATAATGTTATATGAACCATGATTTTATAATTTAACCTACTCAATATTAAAATTTATTTTATTATCATATCATATATTCTATATAATAATAAATAAAACAATATTTAAAATATGTTGTCTAATAATATATTAAATTCAAAAATCGATGTAACCACAACATATTAGAAACAATTCCACCATATCATGCATAAAATTGAGACTAAAATTTTTATGTGAAATTATAACTCCAACTATGTTTTATAAATATAATTTAAATCATGTGTGAAATAAATTATTTTCAATAATATAACAATTGAACCAAGATTATTAGTATTAATGAGCCTTTAATCCCACCAATTGAAAAATTGGGATGACTTTTGTTATAAAGAAAAGATAATATGTGAAGGAAATTTATTTTTAACTAGTGAAATCCCTTAAATCCCATTTCACTTTATTAAGATTTTGTTTATCAAAATTATTATGAAATTTTTAAAAAGAGCATGAGAATGTATTTTTGTTTAATTAAAGATAGTGAATTTGTTAGGTGATGAATTGAGAAGGTTGGAGATGAGTTATCTAAGTTTGTTCTTATATATAAGAATAATTGTAACACCTGAAGATTCCACAGTATGCTTCTATTTGAATAATACATAGTGTGTGTTGTACACAACTTCGAGTTATAACACACCACAACCAATCAAAATAGCAGTTATGAATAGTAATACCCAGTTTTTGAAATTTTTATAAATTTTATCTTTCAAAATGGGCTTCAGTTTTGGATTTAGAGTATCGATGTTAGCATAGGGGGATTTTTTGGTATTTTTCTGAAAAATTGTCATTTTTGATGAATAGTGAAAAACACTAACTTATAGTTTAAAACAAAATTTTTTTTAAAATAATTGTTTATTTTATTTAAATTTATTTCAGGTCAAAATATATAAATAATACCTATATATGTTCAATGTAATTCATTGGAGTCAGTTTATAATAATTTTAGATATATAAAAAGTTTATTGAACTTTTCATAATCTTTTACCCACCTCCTAGGAAAATTTACAAATTCAAATAAAACATAATTTTACCACTTATGTGAGTGGAATTTCACAAATCTGAGAGACACGTTTGATATCATCAAGAAAAATGTGGATCAATAAGATGAAAATAATTTTTGGTGAATAGTAAATTTTTACTTTTATTTACCACAATTAAAAGTAAATAGGATAATTGAGGGAAAAATTGATATTATTATTACCATAACGGATCTCTTAATTCTATTGGATAAGTCTAATTCGACAACAAACATCATTAGGAATAAAATATGAACCACTTTGGTCTACATGGATTTGACTAAGACATTTATTATTATTTAATGCAAAGAAGAGTTAAAAGAGTTAAAATCAAAGTCTAACAACTAAAACATTTTTAATATAAGGTTATACATAAGATAAATTAGAATATAAATATTCATTATAAAGATAATAATATTTCCTAAATAATGGTATTTTATTTATATTTTTTAGAGAATAAATAATTTAATTTATTTACGAAACAATGATGATGTAGTAATTACATAGTTAATTAAATATTAAAATTATTGATATTATAAATATCCAAATAAATGTATTTTGAGACTTTTTATTAATTCTACTAATTTTCTAGGTTAATATGACTTATTAGGGTTGGTTAGATGAATTGTTTTCGATGTAATAATGCAATTAATTAAGAAAACACAAAATACCAAATAGCATCAATATTGACATAAAAGAGTTTTTTAAAAAAATATTATATTATTAATTGATATTCTATTCCAAAAAATCTAAGGTTCATACAAAAGACATATATAATGATATGTGTATCATTATTGAACCACTTGTGGTTCTTTTGGAAGTATATAGTACGTTTATTAACTATGTAATATAAAAATACAAAGAGACATGGTAAATGTCAAACTATTTAACTAAGAGTTAAATGTAAAAGATAAAGTTAATATAGTGACCCAAACCTATCTAAAACCTATTGGTTGAGTGGTTTCCTACCCATACACACCTTAGAATTTAAATAATCTATTTTGTATAAATTAAAAACAGAAAATGATTTTATTATAAAATAATATTTCTATCTTTTCCTATGGTGACCCTCACCCCTCTTATAAAAGGGCACTCACCCTTCTCTCTAATTCACATATTCAAATTCATTTGGCTCGGCCAAAGCCTTCCCAAATACCCTCTCACCTGTCCTACCTTAATCCAAGAGGCCTTCCTTTAGTCATAAATCCAACCTATAGAGCACTTTTGATCAAATCAAAAGAAAGAACCCGAAGAAGAGGTAAATATTTCATCACCTCTTTCAAGTTCTTTTCTTCTTCCACTTCCTCTTTCATTTTTGATTACATTCTAAAATAGTAACTCATGTATATTATATATACTGTGATGTTATTATAAATATGGTAAAACAATATCCTTTATTATCTCCATCCTTTGAATGACATGTCACCATATGTGCGTATATACGACATACCATCTCCACGTTGTGGTGTAATTGTTTTTCAATACATTTTTAATTGGATGGGTATAATAATGATGTGTAATGGACGTAAATAATAAATATAACATGATAATGATTCTGTATATATATATAATATACCATTCAATTATATATTATTTTAATGTCAAAAGAAAGATATTTTCACTCGTGCGTACGTACGGATTACGGTCTCTAAAAACACGATTAGATTCATTCCCCATCGTATCCATTCAAGAATAATTCTCTTTAGACGTTTAAAAATAATGTTTAAATACTTAATATCATTCTGAATATGAATAAGATACATCTTATCCAGAAAAACATTACTTAAGTAACAAATCATATAAAGGAAAATGAATTAGTTAACACCCAAAACGACGATAATACTAAGATATTATTAACATGGCAATGTTAAAAAAACATATATGATATAATATTAATGTATATGATTCTTTTATAATTTAATAGCAATTATTTCACCATTATACATGAGCTTAACCTATCCTCGACCATGGAAAAGTACAAAGTAAGTGTTAATTTCACAATCTCTTTGTTATCCGAGGTTGTTTTTACATAAGTATCTCTTGGGACCTCTTTATCATCCACATCCATGTTTATTAAAAATTTGTTTTTAAACATTTATATTATTTACTAGAAAATGTGGTAAAGTAATTTATACCATTATTTGACCTTATATGTTTTGAAATAAATCTTTCCTTTGTTTTCCAAACAAGGTACTTAATGACCTTTTTGACAAAATTAAGGTAAGAATGTTTTGTTAAGTTATACGGAGGGTGCGGCTATTTTTTTCCTTTATAACATCGTCAAATATTCCCTTACAAGATTATAATAGTATTTCCAAAATAAATGTTTTCTTTCATAATTATATGAATTTTAAATGATTTCAAAACAGAAAGAGATATTTCTCAAAAAAAAGGTTTTGATTTCTTCTATGTCAACATCCATTGATGGATTTTAAGCTTATTTGAAGTTGATTTATTATGATTCCAAACTTTCATATTGTATTAAAGGTTTTGTGATATGTTTCAAAGTGGATGTGTTATTTTTATACCATTCATAGTATATGGATAATTTATTTACATTTTTTATGCTTGTTCTAATATGAATATTAATGTTATGTTTAAACCTTTTCATATGAGGAATGTGTTGGACTTAGTAATTGACTAGTGGACCCCGCTATAGCTTCTCAATGCCTCGGTATGTCTCATGAGAGAAACTTGTGTCTTGGAACAATTCCTTGACAAAATCTTATTGGTAGTCTTGGCACAAGGCCTTGACTATGTTGTTATGAAATTATGGCATCATTAATTCCATCATTATGAAAGTGGCGATTGATATTTCATATGACTATTCGACTAGTATAATACTCATGTGAGTAAGTAAATGGAGTTATTCTGATTTATATTTTCCATATTATGATGAAATTTATGTCTAAAATGATTTTTTTTATTTTTATCCATTTCCTTAAATGTTTATGCTTATTTATGAAATATTCTGCTATATATTTATCCTTTCTGAGCATTTCAGCTCACCCCTTTCTATGTTTTATTTTTTCCAGGATGCGAAGAATTATATTATGACTGACCTGCTAGGATAGTCTATGGGATCTCAGGGTTTTATATGGAAAAAAGTTGTTGTAATATTCCATTTTATGATGTTATGTAATCCTTATAAATGTATCTAGTACTTCCAAGGCAACTAAACTAATCGGTCATTCGAGACTTGACCTTTTGTGATCATACTAATGATACGTAATAATTCACTGACTCTAGGTAACTTGGGTCTAGGAATTATAGTTGGTATCAGAGAAAGTTTAGTATAAAACTTGGAATATATATTTAGATAAACTCTGGTTAGAGAACATTACCCTAAGATATGCTTTGAGGATTAGTATAGAATAACTTCCATAAATTTTGGTATTATAGAGTTTTTGTATGTTTTCCAAGAAATACATCCCTATCTGGATACGAGAAGGTAGAGGTAGATCTGGCATAGATGTACCTAGGGGTAAAACCTGAAAACCCTACTTTGAGCTAGACTCGAACGGGAACTGGTGCTCGACAACGGGCCTTACTGTACTATTTGATACGACACTCCTAGGGGATATGCTTTGGATAATTCACATTTTCTTTACAGACCATTATGAAGGGTTTATGATTATATAAATCCTCAATGAAAACATTTTTTATGATTATGGATTATATCCATAAACTATTCAATTTACGTTAAGTGTTTTACAGGTTTGCAATTATGTATTTCGATTTACAAACTAATCTAGTTTATGCCATTGTTAAAAATGGCGCCTAGTAGAAGGAATGGAAACTATATCAATGAGTTCACTACATGTAGAGATTTCCATCCCTCTCAAGATAATTATAGTGGAGTTGGTGTTACAAATGGTGCTGATCATCTTATCACTATACTAGGACTACTCTGTCAGGTGATGAATAATAACCTTACCCGTATGGAGCACTCTGATCCACAATGTGGAGGATCAATGTTAGACCGATTAATGAGGCAACAAACACCAACATTAAATGGGAGTAAAAATCCATTAGTAGTTGAGTAATGGATAAATTCCATAGAGAAAATATTCCATGTCTTAGGGAGTAGAGAAAGGGAAAAAGTTGTCATGGCAGTTTACCACCTCACTGGAGATGTTGATTAATGGTGTTCATTGACTCAAAACAAAAAGGAAGATGATGAAGTATCAAATTTGGAATGGAGGGAGTTTAAAGATATTTTTTTATAAAAATACTTTCCTCGTGACCATCAAGCAGATATGGAAAGGCAATTTCTTGAGTTTGAGGCAAAAGGAGGATGAGAATGTCACAAAGTATGGGGATAACTTTACAAGGTTAGCGAGGAATGATGCATATTATATACGTAACCCAAGAAGTAAGATTTATTGTTTCTTTTATGGGTTAAAACCATTTCTCTGTCAATAATTAGTCTCATAATACTTCTCATAATATGAGGATATTTTATCATGTGCTATCAAGACAGAAAAAGAATTCTCTAAGTCTTATAACATTAAAGAAAACCAATAGAATAAGAGATCTATTGAACACTCTGGAAATGGAAATAAGGGGAAGAAGGGAAAATTTGAATATCCATCGATCCGCAAAAGTGGCAAGAAACACCTTGGTACTTTCCTGAAGGGAATGGGAGTCTATTACAAGTGTGGAGAAAAAGGCCACCATGCTCGTGATTTCAAGGGGAAAAAAGAGGATGTCTATGTTCAATGCTACAATTGTAGAAAAAGGGGGAATTATGCGAATGGATTTTTTAAGCATTAGGGGAACATACCTTAGAAAAGACCAAGGTATCATGTCCAATCTTATGATATCACTACTATTGAGGTTGATGCTCTGAAAGATGTCGTGGCAGGTAATTTAATGGTTTCCTCATGCTTAGAAAATGTATTATTTGATTCTAGATCAATGCATTGTTTAATATATTCCTAGTTTTCTAAGAAAATTAGATATTTACATTTTGATTTAACAAGGGAGTTTTCAGTATAAACACTTAAGAGAAGTATCATTGAAAAAACGTTTTGTGAATCAATCCCCATTTGAGAAAGTAAATGTTTTTTATCTGCTGATCTCATCATCATACCCATGATTTAATTTGATATAATCCTTGTTATGGAATGGCTTTTGGACCATGATGTAAAAATTTATTGTATGAAGTAGGAGGTTACTATTTTTTATGATGATGATAAATAAATCCTTATCTTTTGAGCATAATCGTCACCACCTAATTCTTATTTATATCTAGGCATAGTAGCTCAACTAAATTCAATTATTCAGGTGGTAGAGAATTAAATAATTGTGGGTGAGTAAAGGAATGTTCAAATAGAGGACGTACCTATTGTGAAAGAATATGTAGATTTGTTTCCATAAGAATTACCTAGAAATCCTACAGAATGGGAAATTGAGTTTTCCATTGAATTATTCATGGTTCAAGGCCCATATCGAAGACCACTTAAAGAATTGAAAATGTTGAATTAGTGGAACTAATGAAACAACTATAAGAATTTATTAATAAGGGATTTATTCACCCTAGTGTTTCTCCATAGGGAGCCCCTTTCCTTTTTATTAATAAGAAATATGGATCAATGAGGTTGTGCATTGAGTACAGGGAGATCAATGCTATAATAATAAAGAACTAGTATCCCCTACCTCGCATTGATGGTTTATTTGACCAACTACATGGTATTCAATACATTTCAAAGATATAACTTTGATCTGGATACCATTAATTATGCGTGAAGAAGGAAGGCATTCTAAAGATAGCATTTCGAACCAGGTACGGGCATTATGAGTTTATGGTAATGTATTTTTTATTGACTAATCCACCAGTTGTCTTCATGGATCTAATGAATCGAGTTTTCAAGGAATGTCTCATTGATTTTTTAGTGGTATATAATGATGATATCATTGTAAAATAAAAAAGCTATGAAGATCTTGAAAATAAATTGCGCATTATACTGAAGGCTCTTAGAAGACATGAATTATATTGGAAGTTTAGCGAGTGTGAATTCTAGGTCCCGGAGATTTCTATTCTTTTCCATATTTTCTCTAAGGATGGAATCTCCATTTATCCTTCAAAAACCAAGGCAATCCAAGAAGTTTCATCACCGATGAGTATAGTTGAGGTATGTAGTTTTATTGGTTTAGAAGGTTATTATCGATGTTTCATCCAGAATTTTTCCCTGTAGGCTAACCCATTAACAATGCTCACATGAAAAGAGGTTATATTTTTCTGGACAAAAGAGTGTGAACAAAGTTTTGAAGAACTGAAGAGAATATTAGTAAATTCTCTTATATTTAATCTATCATCGGAGAATGATGGGCTTGTTATTTATTGTGATGCTTAAAAGAAAGGACGTGGTTTTTTCCTTATGCAGAATGATAGGGTTATTGTCTAAGTATCATGAAATCTAATAATTCATGAGAAAAACAATCCTACTCATGATCTTCAATTAGAAGTTGTAATATTTTCTAAAAATATTTGGAGACACTATCTCTATGGTGAAAAACTGTGAGATATATACAGATCATGAGTGTTTGAAGTATATTTTTTCACAAAAAGAACTCAACATGAGGCAAAGGCGATGGCCTGTACTACTCAAGGATTATGATTCTACTATACACTACAACCTGGGGAAGGAAAATAAGGTGGAAGATGCTTTGAGTAGAAAGGATCATGGAGTTTTGAACAAGATGAGAGTTTAAAAGGATCCTATATACATGGATCCAGTAATGATGGATATAGGAATAACCATGGCAGGTGAAACATCAATGCTTTTTCAAATGGTTGCCAAATCATATTTACTAGAAAGGATAAAGAGTTCTCAGACCGATGATGAATAGTTTAAAAAGAAGATTAAATCTATTAATGATGTGAGATCGAGTGACATTGTGTATGAAGATGGAATTTTGAAATTTTGGAACGGACATTCTATTCCTGATATACCCAAACTAAATAGGGAATTGTTGGATGATGCCCATAGTTCCAATTTCTCAATACACTCTGGTAGTACCAAAATGTATAGAGATTTGGAAGAATATTTTTTGTGGGACAACATGAAGGGAGAGATTGCTGATTTTGTGTTAAGATGTATGGTTTTTCAACAAGTGAATTCTGGAAGGTAACAACCTAGAGGAGTCATGAAACCTCTTCCCATACCGTTGCAGAAATTGGATAATATTACGATGGACTTTTTTCATGGGACTACCATATACTCCTAGAAGGAACAATGCAATATGGGTCATTATTGATTGTCTTACCAAATCAGCACATTTTCATTCTATAAGAGAAGATTTACCACCTGAACGATTAACAAGACTATATATTAATAAATTTTTAAGACTTCATGGAGTACCAATATCAATTGTTTCTAATATTTATCCCCATTTTACATCAAGATTCTGGAGAAGTCCTCAGAAATCCATGTATACTGATCTTTGTTAGAGCACTTACTACCACCCCTAAACTGATGGACTATCAGAATGGACTATTCAAACCATAGAATACATGTTGAGATCATTCTCACTTGACTTTAAATGTATGTGAGATCAATATTTACCTCTGGTATAATTTTCCTATAATAATAGATTCTATTCAAGTATTCAAATGGCACCATATGAAGCATTATACGGAAAGAGATGTCCCACACCAACCTCTTGGGATGATGTTGGTGAATGAAAACTCGTATGCCCAGAACTGGTGGATGAAATGATAGAAAAGGTGAAGGTAATCCAAAACTATATCAAATCAGCTCAAAGTAGGCAGAAGAGATATACCGATAACCGAAGGAAGGATTTGGAATTTTAGGTAGGAGATTATGTCTTCTTGAAGGTATCTTCATGGAAGGGTGTTATACGTTTCGGTAAGATGGGAAAATTGAGTCCCAAGTACATCAGAACTTTCGATATTCTATAAGGAATTGGGGCTGCAGCTTACCATTTGGAAATGCCGCCAAGTCTCTCCAAAGTCCACGATGTGTTCCATGTATCACTGTTGAGAAAATAATTGCCTGGCCCAACACATGTTCTCACCTATGAAGAATTATAACTGGAACCCGATTTGACTTATTGCGAAGAGCATGTCAAGGTTCGTGATACAAGAGAACAATTTTTGAGAAACCAGACAACTCGTTTGGTGAAAGTTCGATGGAGGAACCATAAGATGGAAGAGGCAACATGGGAACCCAAGGAAATTAGGATGAAGAACCACCTGAGTCTTTTTATGCTGTAATAATCTAGAAACATTGAGGATGAAATTATTTGAAGTAGGGGAGAATGTAACCTCTCATGCTTTAATGGTACGCTTCTATTTGAATAATACAATAGTGTACGATGTACACAACTTCGAGTTCTAGCACACCACAACCAATCAAACTAGCCGTTATGAATAGTAATACCAACTTCTTTATATTTTATAAATTTTGTCTTTAAAAATGGACTCCTTTTTTGGATTTGGAATATCAAAATTAGCTTAGGGGGGATTTTTGGTATTTTCTAAAAACTTTCAATTTTTGAGGAATAGTGAAAAACCTTGAGTTATAGTTCAAAACCAAATTGTTATTTAAATGATTACTTATTTAATTTTATTTTATTTTAAGTCAAAATAGATACATAAAACCTAGGAAAATTTTCAAATTCCGATAAAACATAATTTTACCACTTCTATAAGTGGAATTTTAAAAATCCAAGAGGCACGGTTGATATCAGTATAAAAATGTGGTTCAATAAGATAAAAATAATTTATGGTGAATAGTGACTTTTTTAATTTTATTTACCATGGTTAAAAGTAAATATGGTAATTAAGGGTAAAAATGATACTATTATTACCCTAACACATGTCCAAATTCTATTGGATAAGTATAATTTGACCAAATACAGGCTTAGAAATAAAATATGAACCTCTTTGGTCAACTTGGATTAGATTAGGACATTGATTATTATTTAATTCAATGAAGAGTTAAAAGAGTTAAAATAAAAGTTCAATAACAAAAACATTTTTAATATAGGGTTATATATAAGATACATTTGAATATAAATTTTCATTATAAAGAAAAACATATTTCCTAAATAATATTATTTCATTTATATTTTTCATAAATTAAATAATTTAATTTATTTATGACACAATGATGATGTAGTAATTACCTAATTAATGAAATATTAAAATAATTGATATTATAAATAACCAAATAAATACAATTTGATTCTTTTATATGAATTCCACTAATCTTATATATTAATATGACATATTAGGATTGGTTAGATGTCTTTTTTCAAAGTAATAATGTTGTTATGAATTTAGGAAAAACAAAATAACATATTCTTTCAAAATTGACATAAAAGAGTTTTTAAAACAAATATTATATTATTAATTGATATTCTATTCTTAAAAATGTAAGGTTTGGCCAAAATAATTATATAATGATAGATGCATAATTAATGAACTACTTTGGGTTTTATTGGATGTTTATAGTATGTTTATTAACTATATAATATAAAAATACAAAGAGATATGGTAAATGTCAAACTATTTAACTAAGAGTTAAATCTAAAAGATAAGGTTAATATAGTAACCCAAACCTATCTAAAACCTATTGGTTGAGTGTTTTTCTACCCATAACCACCTTATCATTTAAATAATCTATTTTGAAGCCATTAGAAACTGAAAATTATTTTTATTATTAAATAATATTTTTAGCTTTTCCTAATGTGCCCCTCAACCCTCTTATAAAAGGGAACTCCACCTTCTCTTTAATTCATAACTTCAATGTAATTTTTCTCAGCCAAACCCTACCCAAATACCTTCTCAACTATCCCCCCTTCATCCTAGTTTTTTTACTTTAGTCAGAAAGCCAACCTATGGAGCCCTTTTGACCAAATATAAAGGAAGAACCCAAAGAAGAGGTAAATATTTCATCATCTCTATCAAGTTCCTTTCTTTTTCCACTTCTTATTTCATTATTGTTTCTATTCTAAAATAATAACTCCATTACCTTATATATATTGTGATGTTAGTATAAATATGGTACAACCATATTCATTATTCTATCTAACCATTTAATGACATGTCACCATACGTGCGTACGTACGGCTTACCATCTCCACATCGTGGTGTAATTATTATTGAATGAATTATTATTTGGATGGGTATAATAATGATGTGTAATTGATTTAAATAATAAATATAACATGATAATGATTTTTTATATATGATATACCATCCAATTATATATTATTTTAATATCAAAATAAGTATATTTACGCTCGTTCGTACGTATATATTACCATCTCTAAGAATGTGATGAGATTCATTCCCCATCATATCCATTCAAGAATAACTTTCATTAGATGATTAAAATTAATTTATAAATACTTATTATCATTCATCATATGAATAATATACATAACATCAATAATAATCATTACTTACGTAACAAATCATATAAAGGAAAACGAATCAGTTAACACCTGAAATGACGATAATACTATGATATTATTAACAAAGCAATGTTAAATGTTCATATATGACATCATATTAAGGTATGTGATTCTTTAATAATTTAATTACAATTATTTTGCCATTATAAAAGAGTTTATCCTACTCTTGACCAAGGAAAAAAACAAGGTAAGGGTTAATTTCACAATCTTTTTATTATCCAATGTTGTTTTTACGTAAGTATCTACTGGGACTTCTTTATCATCCACATCCATGTTTCTTAAAAATTTATTTCAAAACATTTTTACTATTTACTAGACAATGGGATAAAGTCATTTATACACTTATTTTACCTTATATGTTTTAAAGGAATCTTTCCATCATTTTCCAAACACGGTACATTATAAACATTTCTACAAAACTAAGGTTATTTTTTTTAACTTTTACGGTGGGTGAAGCTATTTTCCACCGTTATAGCATCGCCAAAGCTTCCATTACAAGATTATAATAATATTTCCATAATAAATGTTTTATTTTATAATTAACTTAATTTTAAATGATTTCAAAACAGACAGATATATTTCTATAAAAAAGGTTTTCATTTCGTCTATGTCATCATCCATTAATGGATTTTAATTTATTTGAAGTTGATTTATTATAATACAAAACATAAAATTTTATTAAGGATTTTGTAATATGTCTGACTATGGATGTGTTATTTTTATAACATTTTTTTATGGCTAAAGTTTTGAAATTTCTTATTCTAGTTTTAATATGAATGATTATGTTATGTTTAATCCTTTTTGTAAGAGGAATGCATTGGACTTAGTATGTGATGGGTGGAGCCCGCTATAGATCCTTGAGGAATTGGTATGTATCATGAAAAAAACTACTTTCTTAACACAAGACCTTGACAAAATCTTTTTTGTAGTATTGGCACAAGCCCTTGACTATGTGGTTATTAAAGTCTGGCATTATGCATTCCATCATTATGAAAGTGTCTATTGATATTGCATGTGATTATTTGACTAGTATAATATCCATGTGAGTATATAAATGACATTATTTTGATTTACATTTTCAATATTATGATGAATTTTCTGTAGAAAACGATTTTGTTTTTGTTTTATACGTTGCCTAAATGTTTATGCTTATTTATGAAAGATTACACTATATTGTTATCCTTACTGAGCATCTGAGCTCACCCCTTTCTATGTTTTATTTTTCCCAAGATGCCAAAATGTATATTATGAATGACTTATATGGATATTCTATGGGATATCATTGTTTTATATGGAAAAAATGTTGTTATAGTTTTCCATTTTATGATGTAATGTAAACCTTATTAATGTATCTAGTACTTACAAGGCTACTAAACTAATCGGTCTTTTGAGACTTGATATTTTTTTATCATGAAAATGATACATTATAATGCACCGACTCAAGTCTTCTAGGGTCACATCATTACATTAATACAGATGATATGATAGACCATTTAAGTGATCAAATTGAAAAAGTATTGAGATATGAAAAAATAAACTATTTTTTCATAAGAATAAGTTTATATTTCCAATGTTTATCTAAAATATCATAGAGAATATATGATTAAATTATGGAATATGTATGAATAAAATGATGATATGTAATATAATAAACTATTTTCATATATTTTTATGATTAATTTTATGGATATGTGAATGTAACTTTAGGGTTTAGGGTAAATATTAGATCCTTAAAAATTTAGGTAGTTTAATGTTTTTATTTTTTCTCAAGTATATAGTGATTTAAATATGATGATGTTATGATATTTTTCATTGAAAATTATAATGATTATAAGTGATGAGAAATGATTCAAGATCATAATGATATTGAGATTTGCAGATGGAGACTTCCCAATGATTTCTTTCTCTAAACCATAATTGATTTTTAATGTGAGTATGCATTGCACTGTGGAAAATAAGATATAGAATCTAAGAAATAATGATTGAAGGATAAAAAATTTAATCTTTTTGGATAATTTAATGGTATGATGGTTTAATGTTGAGAAGATATTTCTAGGAGTATTCTAGAGGTTCAAAATAGATGATTTGTATCTCTTTGTAAATACTGAAGATGGATGATTACTTAGAAATGTAATTTAATAATTACAAATATTAAAATCATAGTTCCAGTGTAACATTCCAGGAAAATAATGAATAATACATTTTCATGTTTATTATAATTTTTGAATTAAATATTAATTTTATTTTATATGATATTCTTTGTTTGATGGTGTACCTAACACACAACAATGGGTTTATCCGATGTCTAATTTTTCACACAATGCTGACTCGTGCTAAAAAATAATAATAGAATATTATTTTAAATGGTAGTTAATGCCTCGTTGTTTTATTAGAATGAATGAACAAAACAAACAATAATGTTATTATACATGTTTTTTAATTGTTTATACATTTATACTATAAAACTTAGAGGCTTAAAAAGTTAATGAATCTAATTTTAAGAAAAAATAATCTAATATTCATTAAAAGGTTTGTTTACAGCCTTTTGATGGTGAACCATATTTAACTATAGTTTTGGTAACTTTTATATGTTATATTTGAAAAAATACACTCTTATTTATAATTGGGGCATCCATATATACTTTGGGTAAATTTATGGTATTATTCTGATAAAATTCATTTTTTAAGAAATAGAGAAAAATAATGTATTTTAATTCCATACTCCCTTTTAATCTAATTTATTTATATGGTTAGATTATCTTTTTAATTGGTTTTAAAGTGTATTTATATTATATTTTTACCATTTAATCCAATGTTGGTTATTGGAAGAAATTTCACTTTGAAATTGAACATAAACAACTGTCAATCGTTTGTTATTTATTATTTCTTAAAAACACGTTTTTTGTTTTGACAACAAGAATTATTTTTCAATTAATTAATTCAACTTCAATGTATCAAATTTTGTAAAATATACATAATTTTTGAATTAGGATTATCAAATTTATCATAGGATAAAGTTTTGAAATATTTATGAAAACCATCATTTTTTTATGAATAGTGAAAACCCTGAGTAGTAGATACAAAACCGAATTTTTCATTTAAATGAAATTCTACCTCTTCTGTGAATTAAATTATAACAATCTGAAATACATGGTTGTTATTAGTAATTAAATTTTTGTCCAATAAGATGAAATTAATTTTTTTGTGAATAGTTACTTTTGACTTTTATTTAACGCGGTTAAAGGTAGGGTAATTTAAGGTAAAAAATATTATCATAATATAAAATTACCTTAACAATTTTCCTAACAATATTGATGATTCATGGACGACCAATACAATTCTTGGGTGGGATTTTTTGTCTTTGATATCCATTTTGGTAAGATAATGACATTAATGACTTTTTATTTAAAGTAAAAAAATGTCCTAAACATGTATTGTTTTGATAAAAAAAATTTAAAGTGTGGTTATATATTTGATATATTTGACTCAAAATATTCATTATAAATCAAAAAATATATCCCACATCAGGGTATTTTATTATAATTTTAGACATCAAATAAATAAAATTACTTATGGCACAATAATGAGGAAGTTTTTACCTCATTAATTAATGATTTAAATAAATAAACTTTTAAATATTAAAACATTATCTAAAACTGGTAAATTTCTTATTGGATGATATTATTTCAAACAAGAGTCATCTTATCTTTGACTTTAATAATTGTTTGACCTTTCAAAACTGAAAATCATTATATAATAAAATAATATTTTCAATCTTTCTGAAAGAGAACACCCCCTTATAAAAAACCCTCACCTCTAACCCATTACTCGCACCTCTCAAGACCCTTGGCTCATCAAGACTCTACCCAAATAATCTATCAAGATCCCTATCTTCCACCTAGAAGCCAAACCTTAGTAAAAAAAACTTCATGAAATCCTTTTGGTTCAAACCAAAGGGAGTTACCTGATTTAAAGGTAATGTCTTCTCTTAATTCATTTTATATTTTACTTCTCAAAACTCCTAAACTCTTTTTATATAATTATTTTATAACAACACAAGTATATTAAATATAATAGGTTGTTTTATGAGAAGTATTCTAACTAAACATACACACACCTCCATCTAATAGGAAAATAACATACTTTTTCTGTAGCCAGCGAACTACTGCCTCACGAAACGATGAATGTTCCATTATCTCCTACCACCTCTTATGTTGGACATTATGATGGAACTATATTTATATGTGATATATATTATATTTATTTTTTCTCAATGCCTCTTTATTTTTCATTTATATCATTGCTTTTTGTTTTCTATAATTGGTAAACAGGATAATTAAATTTGAGAAAGTGCAAACTACCGCCCCCTCAAAGTGATATGATATTTAATTCCATACATCAAATTTATAATAGACTGAGTTACAGAAATTATATATATGATATTATAATATAATTATTATTTACATATGAATCATTATTTTTTCAATCC
This sequence comes from Viscum album, assembly GCA_963277665.1. Taxonomy (NCBI): domain Eukaryota; kingdom Viridiplantae; phylum Streptophyta; class Magnoliopsida; order Santalales; family Viscaceae; genus Viscum; species Viscum album. The sequence goes on along the minus strand of OY728140.1, from coordinate 50,798,977 downwards.
ATTAAATACGAAATTAAAATAAAAGTAGCATTCATGCATACGTAAGGCTTACCGTCTCTATGAAAGGTGCATTTCATTTCGTACCTCAAAATATTTTATAATGTTATAAATACATATATATTGAATATATATGATATTTATGATATCTAAATCATGAATATAATTCTTGGAGATAATAGAATTTTTACCACTTGAACAACCTGTAATTATAAGAAGTTCATTTTTGACTCAAGTACCAAATATCAACAAAACTACCATTATTAACTTAAATGATTACATAATGTTTATAACATGGTAATACGTTATATAAAAAGGAATATTAAATGGAAAAATATTCTTAATAAAGTATAAATTAACTTTTGTTTAATATTCATGAGATTAAAACAACGAACGGTGTAAGTCTTACATGAGGTAATGGACTTCGTCTCAATCTCCTTTCATTGAGCCATATTTTGATTTGTACAAGACTTTATTTCATACGATGTATAAACTAATTTGACTATTCATTTCATTCAAATGGAATCATCTTCTATGTAGCATTTTACTAAATGAAAAAGGATAAATTTAGTTTTAAATTATGTGGTGACAACGTTCTTTCCACCACCATGAGTATTTTTTGATATTTGGCTTCCTTAATAAGTCGTACTGTTTTCCTAAAATAAAATAAATACCATATACCATTTTTTCATATTTTGGTAATGAAAATGGTTTTGATAAAAATTTGATTATTTCAATATCATGAAAATAATATATTGTGATTGCAATGTGGAAATGTTACCTTTCCTTTATTCTTGTTTTATGTGTTATGGTTCTTGGGAATTAATTAAATGTATGGGTGGTTTCGTGACAAACCTAGGGCCGGTGAGACCAAGAGAAACATCTAATGCATTGGGAAATGTGAAAATGGTAAAATATAATGATTCTTCTTTGAGACATAGGGAATATACTTTAATGTGTATTCCAAATGTAAATCTCTATATGGCTATGAAAGCAACAAACTAAGTATGTTATGTATGCCGCAAGTTTTCGTTATGATTTGTGATTACTATGTGTTATTTCTAAATCTTATAATTTCATGAGGTATGTTAAAAATATTATGTTTTAATGGAATAATGTTTTCATTCTTTATTTTATAACCATTACTGATCTTTTTATGCCCATCCCATGTTTTGAAATGTTTTTCACATGACTTATGTAACAACCCAAGATTTCATAGTATGTTATATATTAAATAAATTCAATAACTTTCGCTTCATGAAACACTGAGTTTGAGCGAACCATGACTTATGAAACTAGCCGTTCAAAAACCGGTTAACAATTGTATTAAGTAATGTTTTAATTTTATATACTCCCTATAATTTTATAATACATATTATGTGTTTCTTGGATATAATATAATAAAAAATTTATTATTTTCTGATAAAATAAGTATTTTTGAAAAAATCCAATTTTACCACCATTTAATGGAGAACCGTTTTAAAACCAATATTTGAGACTTTTATAAAATAAATTTAATGAAATAAAATAATTATATATATATAGGACATAAAAATTTTGTTTGGATAAATTTTTAGTACTTTTCTAAACCTATCATATTTTGATGATTAGTTAAAAATAAAAAAAATTGAAAAAAAATTCTAATCAGAATAATTTACAGAGTTAGATTATACATTTGAGTGGTTTTAAAGTATAATTAGATTATATTATTATAATTTAATATAGTTTAGGTCATTGGATGTAATTTCACATTTAAACTTGACATAAACAAGTGTTACTATTTTTAAAGTTATTATATCATAAAAACACGCTTTTTATTTTGACAATGATAATTAATTTTAAATTAATTCTTGCACTACTGTGTTTTGAATTTGGAAAAATGGATTCCATACTTGTAATATGCAGGTCCAAATTTTTTAAATAGGTAACTTTTATTTTTAGACATTATGAATATTTACATTAGTAAATATTTTATTTACCATGGCTAAAGGATAAATATGGTAAATAAGGGTAAACAAATATTATTAAAATAATAATAAATTACCCTATCACGTGTCCTATTTATATTGGTTGATATAGATCCGACCATCGGATTCCTTGGGTCAATTTTCGGACAACATGGAGCCACTTGAGAGTGATAATAACACTTTCAATTAATTAATTTAATGTAATGACAAAATGAAATAAACATATATCATTTACTAATACAATTTTTACAAGTGGTATATAAGTTATATTTTCGACAATAAATATTTATTTGAAATCAAAAACTATTTCCTACATCATGGTATTTTGTTTATAATTTTTATAAATCATATAAATAAAATTATTTATGACACAATAACAATACAATGTTTACCACATTAATGAATGATTTGAATAAATGAGATTAAAAAAATTAAAACAATATCCAAAACCTATCCAATTAGTGTTGGATGATTTTATTTCAAACATGATTCATCTTATCGTCGACTTTAATGATGTTTGGACCTTTAGAAACTGAATTTCATTATAAAATAAAATAATATTTTCAAATGTTCCTAAAGAGCCCCTCCTCCCCCTTATAAAAATCCCTCACCTATAACCCATTTATCCCACCTCTCAAGCCCTTTGGTTCATCCAATCACTACCCAATTAATCTCCCTACATCACTTTCTTCTTCATAGAAGCCTTGTATTAGGTAGAATTCAATTCAAGGAAGCCATTTGGTTCAATCCAATGGGAGTTACATGATTTAAAGGTAACATCTCCTCTTAAGTTCTTTTCTTTTATATTACTTCCCCTACCCATAAAATCTCATTATTGATTTCATTATTAAAAACACCAGTATCTTCAACATACTATGATGTTTTTATGAGAATTATTTGAACATCACTTACACACACCTCCATCTAATGGTTATAGAACATAATGTTTCTGTGGACGGTGAACTACTGCCTCGCAAAATGATGATTGTTCAATATTCTACTACCACATATTATGGTGGCTATTATGATGGCACTATAATTATATATGATTTTTAGTATATTTATTTTACCTATAATCTTATGTAATTATGTTTTATAACATATCATTTTTCTTATCATGTTGTATACATACGATAATTTTATTTGAGGAAGTGCGCACTATTGCCCCCTTAAAATGATATGTCTCATTCCTACGATACATGGAACATATTAAAGATGGTGTTAATGAACTTATGTAATGTATATAAATTATTATATTACACTAGAATAATAATATATATATGTATCATTAGGTTTTGTTTCCTTTTAAAATAAAAAAAAATGAAATGGAAATAGCATTCATTCCTACGTACGGATTACCATATCTAGGAACGCGATGTGATTCATTATCTATCGTAACCATTCAAGAATAATCTTCATTTTTATATTAAAAATAATATTTAAGAACTTAATATCATTCTAGATATGAATCAAATGGATACTATCCATAAAAACATGGTTTGCGTAATAGAACATATAAAGGATAAATGAATCAGTTAACACCCAAAATAATGATATTACTAAAATATTATTAACAAAGAAATATTAGAAGATAATATATGATATCATATTTTTGTATCTCGTTCTTTTATAATTTAATAACAATGATTTAACTATTATACTGGAGGTTAACGTACCCTCGACCAAGAAAATGTACAAGGTATGGGTTAATTACTCAATATCATTATTATTCGAGATTGATTATGTGTATGTTTTTACTGGGACATATTAATTACCCATGACCATGTTTCATAAAAGAGTTTTCTAAGGTATAATGTATAAGGAAATCTTTTACTAACACAACATTTTAAATTTTTTAAAGATTTATTCATGTAAACCTTTCTAATTAATGTCCATGTTTTCAAAATGGTTTTATGAATTTATTTATATGGACATGAATGTTTTAAAATACTAATTCCTTTCAAAAATTAAAAAAAAAATTTGGTACACTTAGATTCAAAACTATCTTTTAATTAAATTCCATTATAAATTTTGTGACTTTTATATTATTTCATCAAAAAATGATATTTCTCTCAATGATTTGTATTAACCATTTTCAACAATGTCAACATTATTTATGAGATATTAATCTTGATTGAGGATTATCTATTATAATAAAATCATCCATATTGTATTTAATGAGTTATGATATGTTTTACTGTCGATGTGCTATAATTATATCATTCATGGTTTATGGTTAAATTAATGACATTTCGTATGCTATATTTAATTCGAATGATTATTTTAGGTTTCAAAATTTTTATATGAGGATGGAATTGGACTTAGTATGTGACTAGTGGAACCTTCTGTAAATCCTCAATTCATTGGTAGTTCTCATGAGACAAACTAGTTCCCTTGAACAAGTCCTTGCCAAACTCATATTTGTACTCATGGCACGTGGCCTTGACTATGTGATTATGATGTTTGTCAGTATGCATTCCACCATTATCAAATTAGCTATTGACATTACTTGTGATTATTCTTCTAGTAGAATATCCATGTGAATTAGTAAATGGGACTATTTGATTTATAGTTTCTATATAATGTTGAAGTTTAAGTTTAAAAGAATTTTTTAGTTTTATACATTTCCTTATATGTTTATACTTATTTATAGATGTTTCTTCTATATTGTTATCCGAAATGAGCATCTGAGCTCACCCCTATTTATGTTTTATTTTTACCAGGATGCAAAAAAGTAAATTTGGAATGACCATCATGGATATTCTAAGATATATGAATGTGGTCAATGGGGAAAATGTTGTTGTTGTTTTTTTTTTCATTTTTTGATGTAAAATTCATGTATTTAATCTATTTTCTTAGACTTCTGTACTGATCATTACTTCGGGAATTGATTCCATGTAATAATTCCAATGTATTAAAATAATTCACCGACTCTGGGAAACTGGGATCGGGGTGTTATAGTTGGTATTATAGGAACTTTCGTAATAACTGTGGAAACTAGATTTAAAAAAAACTCTGATTAGAGAACATTATCCTATGATAGACTATGATGATTTGTATAGAATAACATCCTATAATTCTGTTAATTTATTTATTTTGTGAATTTCCTAAGAAATAAATCCATTACTAGATAAGAGTAGGTAGATGCGGATCTGATAGATATGTACCTGGGAGTGAAAACTCTGACAACGAGTTTCATTCTTGACCTGTGGTATCCTTGTACATGATAGTGGACATTGTTTCACTCTTCGTTACAACTCTCCTAGGGATATGATTCGGATAATTCACATTTTCTATAAAATCCATTATGAAGGATATATGAGTAATTACTTACTCAAATAAAACATCTTTTAGGATTATATATTATATGCATAATATTTACAATTTTTGTTAGGTATTTTACAATATTAGAATTATTAATTGGGATTCATAAAAATACCCTAGTGTATGCCACTGTTTTGAAATTTCACCCGATAGATTGAATGAGAACTACAGTAACATGCATGATCCAATGAGTAACAAGGATCACATATATCATAGTATTAATCCAACATTTTGAATGTAAATAGTCACCCATGTATTATAATCATATGATGAAATAGTATCATTTGTCAATAAGATAAGTAAATAATTCTCTGAGTCTAATGACTTTGAAGGGAATCTAGAGAAGAAAACAATGGTAGAGAGAAAGATGGATAAAGGGAATAAGGGAAAGAAGGATTTTCCCATATGTGATAACTGTAGAAAAAATCACCTTGTTAAATGATTGAAAATGATGGGAGTTTTTTATAAGTGTGGAGAAAAAGGACACCGAGTACGTGATTTCAAGGGTATGAAAAATGTTTCAAATGCATAATGCTTCATCTGTAAGGATTTGGTACACTACACGAATCAATGTCTCAATCATCAGGGTACAACACAAATTATGCTATTGGATAATAATAAAGTTATGATATTAACATAAATTAATTGTAATGACTATTTTTCTTATGTTGATTTTAAATAATTATGTCATTTGAGTTCTATATCAACGATGTACTGGTTGTGATAATTATGGAGTATATAAGTATTGTACTGATGTACTATTTCATTAAGGATTTGAGATTTTGTGGTAGCAAGAAAAGAGACTCAATATCAAGTTAAACCTTTTAGACAATACATGGTTGAAGAAAAGATCAACATTAATATAGTCCTGATACTATGGTATTGATTTTTTAATAAGAGATGATTGATTTGGATAAATTATATTGGATATTATTGACTACCATGGATCAAATTAATTTTTTTTTATTTTATCTTTATTGGTGATTACAACATTTTTGTATTTAAGGATTACATCCAGTATTTTATGTTTTATAGAAATAATAACGAAGTAAATACCTATTCATGTATGGTTTTCTTGAAATACATTTTATTACCACAATTTAATAGAATACACGATGAAGGTATTCACATGTATATTATGTGTCCTTATAAATTTTGGACTGTGAGTTCAAAAAAAAGTATTGTGGTTAAGTCTAAATGTTGGAATACATTAAGTTTAAAATTGGATAATATTTTTAATACTAAATAATTTCATAAGATTATTTTTGGATTGTCATCGAAAGAACAACTCAGAGGTATGGCAACAACTAATTGGGTCTGGCAGGGCCGTGAGACTTGAACCCCCAACTGAAGGGCGACAAGGGTACATCACCTACCACTAGCCTACGTGATATCCGGGTTTGTATAATATAGTGTTTTTTTTATATTCTAACAAATGAATTGTAAATTAATTATTTTTGGGACCCTATAGGATTAGGATAAATATAATAATTTTGAAATCTATTATCTGTTTGAGTGAGTGACGAGTTTGTGGTTGGAATCCGTTCAATGGTGAAACTGTACTTGTCAAGTATATATTTTTTCCTTTTATTGTATGAATAAATTAATTCATAAACATTTGTTAAGGGATTTTAAAACAAAAAATTTGTTATCCTAATACATTATGTTTTGTTGAACTTATGATATTTTAAATAATCATAGATTGAGGGCTTTGATTCCCCAATTTTACACATGTTTGTGATCGATGACCACAATCACTCCTTATAAATATTTACATTATCCTCCAATTATGTGTCTTTAATTTCCATGTAATGCCCCAGCCCCAGTTACCCAGAGTCGGTGCATTATTACATAACCATGGAATGATCACAAGAAAGGTCAAATCTCAAAAGACCGATGGGTTTAGTTGCCTTGGAAACACTAGATATTTTCATAAGTCTTACATTACATCGTAAAAATGAAAACTACAACAACATATTTTCTTCATAGTCCACACTCATATACCCACATACTATCCCTACAGGTCATTCATAAATTACTTCTTCATGTCCTGGGAAAAATAAAACTTTGAAAGGGGTGATATCAGCTGCCCAGTAAGAATAACAATATAATGAAAACTTTCATAAATAAGAATAAAAATTTAAGGAAATGTATAACTAAAACAAAAGTCTTTTAAACTTGAACTTAAAAATAGTGTGGAAAAGATAAAGTAAAATAATGTCATTTACTTATTCACATGGATATTCTACTAATCGAATAATCACATGCAATATCAATAACCACTTTCATAATGATAGAATGCATAATTCCATACTATCATAACCACATAGCAGAGGCCTCGTGCCAAGACTAAAAATAAGATTTTGTCAAGGCCTTGTGCCAAGACACTAGTTTCTCTCATGAGACCTACCGATGCATCGAGGATCTATAGCGGGCTCCACCCATCACATATTATGTCCAATGCATTCCCATATGAAAAGGTTTAAACATAACATAAACATTCATATTAAAAATATCATACGAAATGTCAATACATTAACCATAAACCATGAATGGTATAAAAATAGCACATACATAGCCAAACATATCACAAAACCTTCAATAAAATATAGAAGTTTTTTATCATAATAAATCAACTTCAAATAAGCGTCAAATAAATCAAAGGATGTTGACATAGATAAAATCAAAACTCTTTTTAGAGAAATATCTCTTTCTATTTTGAAATCATTTAAGAGTCACATATTTATAAAATAAAACATTTTCTTTGAAAATAATCTTATAATCTTGTAAGGGAAAATTCAACGATTTTATAATGGCGGAAAATAGCCGCACCCGCCGTATAAGTTAAAAAACATTCTTACCTTAATTCTGTCACAAAGGTTAAAAAGCACCTTGTTTGGAAAACGACAGAAAGATTCCTTTATAAACCTCTTATAAAAAGTCAAACAAGGGTATAAATAACTTTAACCAATATTCATTTAAATATTAAAAATGTTTTGAAATTCATTTTTAAGAAACATGGATGTGGATGATAAAGAGATCCCAGTAGATTATTACGTATAAACAACCTCGGATAATGAAGAGATAGCGAAATAAACCCTTACCTTGTAATTTTCCTTGGTTAGGGGTAGGTTAACCACCTGTATAATGGTGAAATAATTGTTATTAAATTATACAAGAATCATATATATTAATATGATATCATATATGATCTTTTAACATTGATTTGTTAATAATATCTTAGTATTATCATTGTTTCGGGTGTTAACTTACTCATTTTCTTTTATATGTTTTGTTACATAATCCATGTTTGTCATGGATAGGTTGTATCGTATTCATATCCAGAACTATATCAAGTCCTTAGATACTATTATTAATCATCAAATGATAATTAGACTTGAATGGATATGATGGATAATGAATCTCATCACGTTCGTGGAGACGGTAGTCTGTACATAAGCACGAGCGACAATATCATTCTTTTGATAATAAAATAATATGTAATTGGATATTATATCATATATACATAATCCTTATCATGTTATATTTATTATTTACATGAATTACACATCATTATTATACCCATCCAAATAATAATTTTTTGAATAACTATTACACCACGACGTGGAGACGGTAAGTCGTACGTACGCACGTATGGTGACATGTTATTCAAAGGATGGATAGAATACTGAAATATGGTTGTAAAATGTTTATAATAACATCAGAGTATATATAATATACTGGATTTATAATTTTATAATGGTAATAACAAAGAAAGAAGAAGTGGAAGAATAAAGGAACTTGAAAAAGGGCGGTGAAATCATTACCTCTTCTTCGGGTTCTTCGTTTTGATTTGATCAAAAGTGATCGTTATGTTGGCTTTCTGACTAAAGGAAGGCCACTAGGATTAATTGAGGAAGTTTGATAGAGTATTTGGGAAGAGTTTTTCCAAACCAAAAGGCTTTGAATGTGTGAGGTAATGAGAAGAGAGAGTTCCCTTTTATAAGAGGGGTGATTGGCACCTTTGGAAAAGATAGAAATATTATTTTATAATAATTTCATATTCGGTTTCTAATGGCTCCAAAGTGGATTATATAAATTTTAAGGTGAGTATGGGTCGAAACCCACTCAACCAATAGAATTTAGATAGGTTTGGGTTACTATATTAAGCTTATCTTTAAGTATTAACTCTTAGTTAATTAGTTTCACTTTTACAGTGTCTCTTTGTATTTTTATATTATATGGTTAATAAACATACTATATACATCCAAAAGACCTTAAAGTGGTCCCCTAATGATACCCCTATCATTATATAAGTCTCTTGGCCGAACCTTATATTTTTAGGAATTTAATATCAATTAATAATATAATATTTGTTTTAAAAACTCTTTTATGTCAATTTTGACACTATTCAATAATTGATTTTTGTTAAAATCATAACCGAATGATTACATCGATCACATTTACTTAAATCAATACTAACATGTCATATTAACCTAGAAAATTAGTGTAATTCATAAAAAGTCTCCAATTATATTTATTTTGGTTTTTATAATATCAATTATTCTAATTTATCATTAATTAGGTAATTACTGTATCATCATTGTGTTATACATAAATTAAATTATATAATTTCTAAAAATTATAAATAAAATATAATTTTTTAGGAAATAATTTTAGATTTCTAATTAATATTTACAATCGAATTTATATTATGTATAACCCTATATTAAAAATGTTTTAGTAAATACACTTTGATTTTAACTCTTTTAACTCTTATTTGAATTAAATAATAATAAATGTCCTAATCTAATCCAAGTGGACCAAAATGATAATATTTTATTCCTAAGGTTTTTTTTGGTCGAGATACATTTGTCCAATAGAATTAGGACATGTGTTAGGGTAATATTAATATCATTTTTACCCTTAATTACCCTATTTACTTTTAACCGTGGTAAATAAAAGTAAAAAGTTACTATTCACCAAAAATTATTTTCATCTCATTGAACCACATTTTACTAATTGATATTAACCGTGTCTCTCGGATTTTCAAAATTCCATTCACAGAAGTGTTAAAATTATGTTTTATGAAAAATTCCTTTTTTTAACTACCACTTAGTGGTTTCACTATTCCTCAAAAATTGAAGTTTTTCAGAACAATGCCAAAATTTCAGCCTAAGATATAATTGATATTCCAAATTCAAAAATGATTTCTATTTTACAAAATTCCAAACATATAAGTTGAATTAATTATTTTTATAATTAATTCCCACTGTTACAACAAATAGCTTGTTTTTAAGAAACAATATATATCAAAAGATTGACAATTGTTTATGTCCAATTTCAAAGTGAAATTAATTCTAATGAACACCATTGGATAAAATGGAAAAAATGAATTCTAATTATAATTTAGAACCAGAAAATAATATAATTTATCACTATAAATTATTTTGATGAAAAAAAGATGTTTTTAAGTATTTTTCACTATTCATAAAAATTAGAAGTTCTCAGAAAAATACCAAAAAATCAACTCTGGATAATTTCGGTATTCTGAATCCAAAAATTAAGTCCATTTTGAAATATAAAAAATATATAATTTCAAAGAGTAAGTATTACTATTCATAACAGCTAGTTTGATTTTTTGTGGTGTGTTAGAACTCGATGTTGCATACAACACACACTATCACATTATTCAAAGAGAAGCGTACCATAGATGCTTGGGGTGTTACATTCTCCCCTCCTTCAAATAATTTCTTCCTCGAAATTTCTATAATAATACCGCATGAAAAGACTCGGGTGGTTCTTCATCATAAGTTCCTCGGGTTCCCACGTTGCCTCTTCAATCTTACGGTTTCTCCATAAAACTTTTACGAGACGTGTCGTCCAATTTATCAGCACTTGTTCTCTCGTATCAAGAATCTTGACGGGCTCTTCATAATAAGACAGATCGGGTTCCAGTTCTAATTCTTCATAGGTGAGTACATGCATTGGGTCAGTCATGTATTTCCTCAATAGAGATACGTGGAACACATCGTGAACTTTGGAGAGACTTGGAGACATTTCCAATCAGTAAGCTACAGCCCCAATTCGTTCTATAATTTCGAAAGGTCCGATGTACATGGGACTCAATTTACCTTTCTTAACAAAACATATGAATCCCTTCCATGGAGATACCTTCAGGAAAACATGATCACTGACTTTCAATTCCAAATCCTTCCTTCGATTATTGGCATAGCTCTTCTGCCTACTTTGAGCTGCTTTGATGTGATTTTGGATTGCCTTTACCTTTTCCATCGTTTCCTCCACCAGTTCTGGACCTACAAGTTTTCTTTCACCAACGTCATCCCAACAGGTTGGTGTGCGACATCGCTTTCTCTATAACGCTTCATATGGTGCCATCTGAATACTCGAATGGAATCTATTGTTATAGGAAAATTATACCAGAGGTAAATATTGATCCCACATACCCTGAAAGTCAAGTGAGCAGGATATCAACATGTCTTCTAAGGTTTTAATAGTTCGTTCTGATTGTCCACCTATTTGAGGGTGGTAGGCAGCGCTCAAATGATGTTCAGTATCCAAGGCTCTCTTAAGACTTTTCCAGAAACATGATGTAAAACGGGGATCATGATCTGAAACAATCGATAGGGGTACTCCATGAAGTCTCACAACTTCATTAATATATAGTCTTTCTAGACTTTCCAGTGGTAGATCTTCTCTTATAGCAAGAAAATGTGCTGAGTTGGTAAGACGATCAACAATGACCCATTTTTCATCATTCCTTCTAGGAGTCTTTGGTAGCCCCATGAAAATGTCCATCGTAATATTGTCCCATTTCCACTCCGGTACGGGAAGAGGTTGCATGACTCCTCCAGGCTGTTGCCTTCCATCTTTCACTTGTTGACCAACCATACATCTTGACACAAAATCAGAAATTTCCCTCTTCATGTTGTCCCACCAAAAATGTTCCTTCAAATCTCTATATAATTTTGTGCTCCCAGGGTGTATTGAGAAATTGGAACTATGAGCATCATCCAGCAGTTCCCTTTATAGATCAGGTATATCAGGAACACAAATTTTCTTCCCAAATTTCAAAATTCCTTCTTCATACACAAAGTCTCCCAATCTCCCATCATTCACAGGTTTAATCTTCTTTTGAAATTCTTCATCATCAGTTTGAGAACTCTTTATCCTTTCTAGTAAAGGTGGTTTGGAAACCATTTGAAAAATCATTCATGTTTCACCTTCCCGGGTTATTCCCATGTCCATCTTCACCATATAAATGAAAATTGGATCCCTTTCAATTCTTATATTGTTCAAAATTCCATGATATTTTCTGATCAAAGCATCTTCCACCTTGTTTGCTTTCCTCGGGTGGTAGTGTATCGTACAATTATAATCCTTCAGTAATTCAAGCCATCTCCTTTGCCTCATGTTGAGTTCTTTTTGTGAGAAAAAATATACTTCAAACTCTTGTGATCAGTACAAATCTCACATTTTTTACCATATAGGTAGTTCCTCCATATCATCAAAGAAATGATCACAACTACTAACTCGAGATCATGAGTAGGATATTTTTGCTCATGAATTTTCTACTCTCGTGATTCATAGGCAATAACCCTATCATTCTGCATAAGGACACAACCAAGTCCTTTCTTCGATGCATCACTATAAATAACGAAACCATCATTCCACGATGGTAGAGTCAATATAGGAGCATTGACTAATCTTATCTTCAGTTCTTAGAAACATTATTCACACTCTTTTTTCCAAAAAAAATTAACCCCATTACGTGTGAGCTTCATTAATGGGTTAGCAAATCGGGCAAAATTCTGGACGAAACGTCGATAATAACCTGCTAAACCAATAAAACTATGTACCTCAGTTATACTCGTAGGTTATGGCCATTCTTGAATTTCCTTGGTATTATAAGGATCAATTTATATTCCATCTTTAGAGACAATATGTCCAAGAAAAGAATTCTCCTGAAGCCATAATTCACACTTGCCAGACTTCCCATATAATTCATGTCTTCTCAGAGTCTTCAGGATAATGAGCAAGTGATTTTCATGATCTTCATAGCTTTTGGAGTATACCAAGATATCAACAATAAATTCCACCATAAATTCATCGAGATATTCCGTGAAAACTCTATTCATCAGATCCATGAATATAGAGGGTGCATTAGTCAATCCAAAAGGAATTACTGTAAACTCGTAATGCCCATACCTGGTTCAAAATGTTGTCTTCGGAATGTCTTCCTTTTTAACACACAACTGATGGTATCCAGATCGAAGGTCAATCTTTAAAAATTATTGATCTCCATGTATTTGGTCAAATAAATCATCAATACGAGGTAGGGGATAATTGTTCTTTATTTTTATAGCATTGATCTCCCTGTAGTCGATACATAACCTCATAGATCCATCTTTCTTTTTAACAAAAAGAACAGGGGATCCCCATGGAGAAACACTAGGGAGAATAAATCCTTTATTACTCAATTAATCTAGTTGTTTCTTTAGTTTGACTAATTCTATAGTTTCCATTCTATAAGTGGTCTTCGATATAGTCCTTGATCCAGGAATTAAATCAATGGAAAACTCAACATCTCATTCTGAAGGATGTCTAGGTAAATCTTCCGGAAATACATCTACATATTCTTTCACAACATGTACATCCTCTATTTGAACATTCCATTCCTCACCCACAATCATTTCATTCTCTTACTCCCGAATAATTGAATTTAGTTGAGCTACTGGGGGTGGATCTAGATAAGAATTAAGTGGTGATGATTCTGGTCTAAAGATATGGTGTTCCTTATCATCATCATCAAAAATTGTAAACTATTTCTTCTTACAATAAATCTTCACATCATATTCCGAAAGCCACTCCATACCAAGGATAATATCAAACTCAATCATAGGTAAGATGATGAGATCAGTAGATAAAGAATATTTATGTTCTCTAATGGGGAATGATTCACAAAATTTGTTGCAATGATACTTGCCTTAGGAGTTTTAACTAACAACTCCCTTGTTAAATCAAATTGGAAATATCTAATTTTCTTAGAAAACTGGGAAGATATGAAATAATGTCATGATCCATCATCAAATAATGCATTTACTAAACTTGAGGAAAGCATTAAATTACCTGCCACCATGTCTTTTGGAGCTTCTACCTCAGCAGTAGTGATAGCATAAGCTTGGCCTTTATCCCTTGGCCTTTTCTGACGTAAGTTCCCCTGATTCTTAGTAAATTCATTTGCATAATGTCCCATCTCCCTACAATTGTAGCACTGAACACTGGTAGCTTCCTTCTTCCCTTTGCAATCACGAGCTTGGTGGCCTTTTTCACCACACTTGTAACAGACACCCATTCCCTTCAAGCAAGTACTAGGGTGTTTCTTCCCACATTTACCATAGGATGGATATTCAACCTTTCCCTTCTTCCACTTATTTCCATTCCCAGATTGATCAGCAGATCGCTTCTTCTCTTTCTTTTCTTTAAAGATATAAGACTTAGAGATTTTATTTTCGGTCTTGATAGCACATGAGACAATGTCTTCATACGACGAGAAGGATTGTGAAACTAATGCTCGACGGAGAAATGGTTTTAACCCATCCAAGAAACAATCAATCTTACTTATTGGATTATGTATATAATCTCCAGCATAACTTGATAACCTTTTAATGTTATCCTCATACTTTGTGACATTCTCATCCTCCTCTTGTCTCGGACTCAGAAATTGCCTTTCCATATCTGCTCGATGGTCGTGAGGAAAGTATTTTTATAAAAACAGATCTTTGAACTCCCTCCATTCCATATTTAATACTGCATATTCTTCCATCATTTTTTGAATCAATGACCACCATTGATCAGCATCTCCAGTGAGGTGATAAAATTCCATGATAACTTTTTTCCTTTCACTACACCCCAAAGCCTAAAATATTTTCTCTATGGAATTTATCCATTGCTCAGCTACTAAGGGATTTGTACTCTCATTGAATGTTGGTGGTTGTTGCCTCATGAATCGATCTAACATTGATCCTCCACGCTGCGGATCAGGGTGCTCCATACGGGTAAGGTTATTATTCATAACCTGAGTGAGTTGTCCCAATATGGTGATTAGCTGATCGGCACCAGTTGCATCACCAGCTCCACTATAATTATCTTGAGCAGGAGGGAAATCCCTACATGGAGAGCGTGCATTGATACGGTTTCCATTTCTTCCACAAGGCGCCATTTCAAAACAATGGCATAAACTAGATCAGTTTATGAATCAAAATACATAATTCCATACTTATAAAACATAAACTGAACTATTTATGGATATAATCCATAATCATAAAAAATGTTTTCTTTGAGAATGTATATACTGAAAAACCCTTCACAATGATTTATAAAGAAAATGGGAGTTATCCCGAGCATATCCCCCAGGAGTGTCATATCCAAGAGTGCAGCAAGACCCGTTGTCGTGTACCAGTTCTCGTTCGAGTCTAGCTCAAAGTGGTGTTTTCAGGTTTTACCCCTAGGTACATATGTGCCAGAGCCGCATCTACCTGCTCGTATCCAGATAGGGATGTATTTCGTGGAAAACTCACAAAATCTCTACAATACCAGAATTCTAGGATGTTCTTCTATACTAATCCTCAAAGTAAATCTTAGGTCTATGTGCTCTAATCAGAGTTTATCTAAATCTAGCTTCCAAGTTTTTTACTAAACCTCCCTATGATACCAACTATAACGTCCCATCACCAGTTACCCGGAGTCGGTGCATTATTACATAACATTGGCATGATCACAAGAAAGATAAAATCTCGAAAGACCGATTGGTTTAGTAGCCCTGGAAACACTAGGTGTATTCATAAGTCGTACATTACATCATAAAAATGAAAACTACAACAACATATTTTCTTCATAGTCTACACTCATATCCCCACATACTATCCCTACAGGTCATTCATAAATTACTTCTTCATATCCTAGGAAAAATAAAACATTGAAAGGGGTGAGCTCAACTGCCCAGTAAGGATAACAATATATTCAAAACTTTCATAAATAAGAATAAACATTTAAGGCAATGTATAACTAAAAAAATACTTTTAAACTTGAACTTAAAAATAGTATGGAAAGAATAAAATGAAATAATTCCATTTACATATTCACATGGATATTCTACTAATCGAATAATCACATGCAATATCAATAACCACTTTCATAATTATTGAATGCATAATGCCAGACTATCATAACCACATAGCCGAGGCCTCGTGCCAAGACTACAAATAAGATTTTGTAAAGGCCTTATGCCAAGACACTAGTTTGTCTCATGAGACCTACCGATGCATCGAGGAGCTATAGCGGGCTCCACCCGTCACATATTAAGTCCAATGCATTCCCATATGAAAAGGTTTAAGCATAACATAAACACTCGTATTAAAACTATCATACGAAATGTAAATCCATTCACTATAAACCATGAATGGTATAAAAATATCACATCCATAGCCAATCATATCACAAAACCATCAATACAATATAGAAGTTTTGTATCATAATAAATCAACTTCAAATAAGCGTAAAATAAATCAAAGGATGTTGACATAGATGAAATCAAAACTCTTTTTAGAGAAATATCTCTTTCTATTTTGAAATCATTTAAGAGTCACATGTTTATAAAATAAACATTTTCTTTTAAAATATTCTTATAATCTTGTAAGGGAAAATTTAACGATTTTATAATGGTGTAAAATAGCCACACCCACCGTATAAGTTAAAAAAACATTCTTACCTTAATTCTGTCGCAATGGTTAAAAAGCACCTTGTTTGGAAAACGATAGAAAGATTCCATTATAAACTGCTTATAAAAATTCAAACAAGGGTATAAATAACATTAACCCATATTCATTTAAATAGTAAAAATGTTTTGAAATACATTTTTAATAAACCTAGATGTGGATGATAAAGAGATCCCAGTAAATTATTACGTATAAACAACCTCGGATAATGAAGAGATTGTGAAATAAACCCTTACCTTGTACTTTTCCTTGGTTGGGTGTAGGTTAACCTCCTGTATAATGGTGAAATAATTGTTATTAAATTATACTAGAATCATATATATTAATATGATATCATATATTATCTTTTAACGTTAATTTGTTAATAATATCTTAGTATTATCGTTGTTTCAGGTGTTAACTTACTCGTTTTCTTTTATATGTTTTGTTACGTAAGCCATGTTTGTCATGGATAGGTTGTATCTAATTCATATCCAGACTTATATCAAGTCCTTAGATACTATTATTAATCATCAAATGAGAATTATAATTGAATGGATATGATGGAGAATGAATCTCATCACGTTCGTGGAGACGGTAGTCTGTACATAAGCACGAGCGACAATATCATTCTTTTGATAATAAAATAATATGTAATTGGATAGTATATCATATATACAGAATCATTATCATGTTATATTTATTATTTACCTGAATTAAACATCATTATTATACCTGTCCAAATAATAATTTTTTGAATAACAATTACACCACGACGTGGAGACGGTAAGTCGTACGTACGCACGTATGGTGACATGTTATTCAAAGGATGGATAGAATACTGAAATATGGTTGTAAAATGTTTATAATAACATCAGAGTATATATAATATACTGGAGTTATAATTTTATAATGGTAATAACAAAGAAAGAAGAAGTGGAAGAAGAAAGGAACTTGGAAAAGGGCGGTGAAATCAATACCTCTTCTTCGGGTTCTTCCTTTTGATTTGATCAAAAGTGATCCATACGTTGGCTTTCTGACTAAAGGAATGCCTCTAGGATGAAGTGAGGAAAGTTGAGAGATTATTTGGGTAGAGTTTGGACGAACCAAAAGGCTTCGAATGTGTGAGGTAATGAGAAGGGAGAGTGCCCTTTTATAAGAGGGGTGATTGGCACCTTTGCAAAAGCTAGAAATATTATTTTATAATAATTTCATATTCGGTTTCTAATGGCTCCAAAGTAGATTATTTAAATTTTAAGGTGAGGATGGGTAGAAAACCACTCAACCAATAGAATTTATATAGGTTTGGGTTACTATATTAATCTTATCTTTAAGTATTAACTCTTAGTTAATTAGTTTCACTTTTACAATGTCTCTTTGTATTTTTATATTATATGGTTAATAAACTTACTATATACATAAAAATTACCTTAAAGTGGTCCATTAATGATACCCCTATCATGATATAAGTTTCTTGGCCGAACCGTATATTTTTAGGAATTTAATATCAATTAATAATATAATATTTGTTTTAAAAACTCTTTTATGTCAATTTTGACACTATTCAATAATTGATTTTTGTTGAAATCATAACCGAATGATTACTTCGAACACAGTTACTTAAGTAAATACTAACATGTCATATTTACTTAGAAAATTAGTGTAATTCATAAAAAGACTCCAATTATATTTAGTTTGGTATTAATAATATCAATTATTCTAATTTCTCATTAATTAGGTAATTACTGTATCATCATTGTGTTATACATAAATTAAATTATATAATGTCTAAAAATTATAAATAAAATATAATTTTGTAGGAAATAACTTTATCTTTCTAATTAATATTTACAGTCGAATTTATATTATGTATGACCCTATATTAAAAATTTTTTAGTAAATACACTTTAATTTTAACTCTTTTAACTCTTCTTTGAATTAAATTATAATAAATGTCCTAATCTAATCCTAGTGGACCTAAATGATAATATTTTATTACTAATGTTGTTTTTGGTCGAGATACATTTTTCCAATAGAATTAGGACATGTGTTAGGGTAATATTAATATCATTTTTACCCTTAATTACCCTATTTACTTTTAACCGTGGTAAATAAAAGTAAAAAGTTACTATTCACCATAAATTATTTTCATCTCATTGAACAACATTTTACTAATTTATATTAACCGTGTCTCTCGGATTTTCAAAATTCCATTCACAGAAGCGGTAAAATTATGTTTTATGAAAAATTCAGTTTTTTAACTACCACTTAGTGGTTTCACTATTCATCAAAAATTGTAGTTTTTCAGAACAATGCAAAACTTTTACCCTAAGCTATAATTGATATTCCGAATTCAAAAATGATTTATATTTTACAAAATTCCAAACATATGAGTTTCATTAATTAATTTTATAATTAATTCCCGCTGTTACAACAAATAGCGTGTTTTTAAGAAACAATATATATCAAAAGATTGACAATTGTTTATGTCCAATTTCAAAGAGAAATTAATTCTAATGAACACCAATGGATAAAATTGTAAAAATTAATTATAATTATAATTTAAAACCACTAAATAATATAATTTATCACTATAAATTATTTTGATTAAAAAAAGTTGTTTTTAAGTATTATTCACTATTCATAAAAATTGGAAGTTCTCAGAAAAATACCAAAAAATAAACTCAGGATAATTTCGATATTCTGAATCCAAAAATGAAGTCCATTTTGAAATATAAAATATATATAATTTCCAAGAGTAGGTATTACAATTCATAATGGCTAGTTTGATTGGTTGTGGTGTGTTAGAACTTGATGTTGCGTACAACATACGCTATCACATTATTCAAAGAGAAGCGTACCATAGAAGCGTGGGGTGTTACATTCTCCCCTCCTTCAAATAATTTCATCCTCGAAATTTCTAGAATACTACCGCATGAAAAGACTCAGGTGTTTCTTCATCATAAGTTCCTCGGGTTCCCACGTTGCCTCTTCCATCTTATGGTTTCTCCATAAAACTATTACGAGACGCGTCGTCCGATTTCTCAGCACATGTTCTCTCGTATCAAGAATCTTGACGGTCTCTTCACAATAAGACAGATCGGGTTCCAGTTCTAATTCATCACAGGTGAGTACATGCATTGGGTCAAGCATGTATTTCCTCAATAGAGATACGTGGAACACATCGTGATCTTTGGAGAGACTTGGCGGCATTGCCAATCAGTAATCTACAGCCCCAATTCGTTCTAGAATTTAGAAAGGTCTGATGTACCTGGGACTCAATTTACCTTCCTTACCAAAACGTATGACTCCCTTCCATTGAGATACCTTCAGGAAAACATTATCACCGACTTTCAATTCCAAATCCTTCCTTCGATTATCGGCATAGCTCTTCTGCCTACTTTGAGCTGCTTTGATGTGATTTTGGATTACCTTTAGCTTTTCCATCGTTTCCTCCACCAGTTCTGGACCTACAAGTTTTCTTTCACCAACGTCATCCCAACAGGTTGGTGTGAGACATCTCTTTCCGTATAACGCTTCATTTGGTGCCATCTGAATACTCGAATGGAAGCTATTTTTATAGGAAAATTATACCAGAAGTAAATGTTGATCCCACATACCCTGAAAGTCAAGTGAGTAGGATATCAACATGTCTTCTAAGGTTTTAATAGTTCGTTCTGATTGTCCATCTGTTTGAGGGTGGTAGGCAGTGCTCAAATGTAGTTCAGTATCCAAGGATTTCTGAAGACTTTTCCAGAATCTTGATGTAAAACGGGGATCACGATCTGAAACAATTGATAGGGGTACTCCATAAAGTCTCAAAACTTCATTAATATATAGTCTTGCTAGACGTTCTAGTGGTAGATCTTCTCTTATAGCAAGAAAATGTACTGACTTGGTAAGACGATCAACAATAACCCATTTTGCATCGTTCCTTCTAGGAGCCTTTGGTATCCCCATGAAAATGTCCATCGTAATATTTTCCCATTTCCACTCCGGTATGGGAAGAGGTTGCATGACTCCTCCAGGCTGTTGCCTTCCTGCATTTCACTTGTTGACCAACCATACATCTTGACACAAAATCAGCAATTTCCCTCTTCATGTTGTCCCACCAAAAATGTTCCTTCAAATCACTATATACTTTTGTTCTCCCAGGGTGTATTGAGAAATTGGAACTATGATCATCATCCAGTAGTTCCCTTTATAGATCATGTATATCGGAAACACAATGTCTCTTCCCATATTTCAAAATTCCTTCTTCATACACAAAGTCTTTCGATCTCCCATCATTCACAGCTTTAATCTTCTTTTGAAATTCTTTATCATCAGTTTGAGAACTCTTAATCCTTTCTAGTAAAGGTGGTTTGGAAACCATTTAAAAAATCATTGATATTTCACCTTCCTGGGTTATTCCCATGTCCGTCTTCACCAGATCCAAGAAAATTGGATCCCTTTAAATTCTCATATTGTTCAAAACTCCATGATCTTTTTTTCTCAAAGCATCTGCCACCTTGTTTTCTTTCCACAGGTGGTAGTGTATCGTACAATCATAATCCTTAAAAAATTCAACCCATCTCCTTTGCCTCATGTTGAGTTCATTTTTTGAGAAAATATACTTCAAACTCTTGTGATCAGTATAAATCTCACATTTTTCACCATAGAGGTAGTGCCTCCATATCATGAAAGAAAAGATCATAGCTACTAACTCGGGATCATGAGTAGGATAGTTTTGCTCATGAATTTTCTACTGTCGTGATTCATAGGCAATAACCCTATCATTCTGCATAAGGACACAACCAAGTCCTTTCTTCGATGCATCATTATAAATAACGAACCCATCATTCCACTATGGTAGAGTCAATATAGGAGCATTGACTAATCTTCTCTTCAGTTCATAGAAACATTCTTCACACTCTTTTGTCCAAACAAATTTAACCCCTTTACGTGTGAGCTTCATTAATGGGTTATCCAATCGGGCAAAATTCTGGACGAAACGTCGATAATAACCTGCTAAACCAATAAAACTATGTACCTCAGTTATACTCGTAGGTTCTGGCCGTTCATGGATTTCTTTGGTCTTATAAGGATTAATAGATATTCCATATTTAGAGACAATATGGCCAAGAAAAGAAATCTCGTGAAGCCAGAATTCACACTTGCTAAACTTCCCATATAATTCATGTCTTCTCAGAGTCTTTAGGATAATGCGCAAGTGATTTTCATGATCTTCATAGATTTTGGAGTATACCAAGATATCATCAATAAATACCACCATAAATTCATTGAGATATTCCTTGAAAACTCTATTCATCAGATCCATGAATACATAGGGTGCATTAGTTAATCCAAAAGGCATTACTGTAAACTCGTAATGCTCGTACCTGGTTCGAAATGCTATCTTCGGAATGTCTTCCTTCTTAACACACAATTGATGGTATCCAGATCTAAGGTCAATATTTGAAAAGTATTGATCTCCATGCAGTTGGTCAAATAAATCATCGATAAAAGGTAGGGGATACTTTTTCTTTATTGTTATAGCATTGATCTCCCTATAGTCGATACATAACCTCATAGATCCGTCTTTCTTTTTAACAAAAAGAACATGGGATCCCCATGGAGAAACACTAGGGAGAATAAATCCTTTATTACTCAATTACTCTAGTTGTTTCTTTAGTTTGACTAATTCTACAGTGGCCATTCTATAAGGGGTCTTCGATATAGGCCTTGATCTAGGAATTAAATCAATGGAAAACTCAACTTCTCATTATGGAGGATGTCCAGGTAAATCTTCCGGAAATACATCTACATATTCTTTCACAACATGTACATCCTCTATTTGAACATTCCATTCCTCACCCACAGTCATTTCATTCTCTTCCTCTGCAATAATTGAATTTAGTTGAGCTACTGGGGGTGGATCTAGATAAGAATTAGGTGGTGATGATTCTGCTATAAAGATATGGTATTCCTTATCATCATCATCAAAAATTGTAAACTCTTTCTTCTTACAATAAATCTTCGCATCATAGTCCAGAATCCACTCCATACCAAGGATTATATCAAACTCAATCATAGGTATGATGATGAGATCAGTAGATAAAGAACATTTATGTGCTCTAATGGGGACTGATTCACAAAAATTTGTTGCAATGATACTTCCCTTAGGAGTTTTAACTAACAACTCCCTTGTTAAATCAAATTGGAAATATCTAATTTTCTTAGAAAACTGGGAAGATATGAAATAATGTGATGATCTAGAATCAAATAATTCATTTTCTAATCATGAGGAAACCATTAAATAACCTGACACCATGTCGTTCGGAGCTTCTACCTCAGCAGTAGTGATAGCATAAGCTTGGACTTGATCCCTTGGCCTTTTCTGAGGTAAGTACCCCTGACACTTAGGAAATTCATTTGCATAATGTCCCATCTCCCTGCAATTGTAGCGCTGAACACTGGTAGCTTCCTTTTTCCCTTTGTAATCACGAGCTTGGTGGCCTTTTTCACCACACTTGTAACAGACACCCATTCCCTTTAAGCAAGTACTAGGGTGTTTCTTCCCACATTTACCACAGTATGGATATTCAACCTTTCCCTTCTTCCCCTTATTTCCATTCCCAGATTGATCAGCAGATCTCTTCATCTCTTTCTTTTCTTTAAAGATATAAGACTTAGAGAATTCCTTTTCAGTCTTGATAGCACATCAGACAATGTCTTCGTACGACGAGAAGGATTGTGAAAATAATGTTCGACGGAGAAATGGGTTTAACCCATCAAATAAAAAATCAATCTTACTTATTGGGTTACGTCTATAATCTCCAACATACCTTTCTAACCTTGTAATGTTAGCCTCATACTTTTTGACATTCTCATCCTCCTCTTGTCTCGGACTTAGAAATTGCCTTTCCATATCTTCTCGATGGTCGTGAGGAAAGTATTTTTATAAAAACAGATCTTTGAACTCCCTCCATTCCATATTTAATACTTCATATTCTTCCTTCGTGTTTTGAATCAATGACCACCATTGATCAGCATCTCCAGTGAGGCGGTAAAATGCCATGATAACTTTTTTCCTTTCACTACACCTCAATGCCTGAAATATTTTCTCTAGGGAATTTATCCATTGCTCAGCTACTAAGGGATTTGTACTCCCATTGAACGTTGGTGGTTGTTGCCTCATGAATCGATCTAACATTGATCCTCCATGATGCGGATCAGGGTGCTCCATACGGGTAAGGTTATTATTCATAATCTTAGTGAGTTGTCCCAGTATGGTGATTAGCTGATCAGCACCAGTTGCATCACCAGCTCCACTATAATTATCTTGAGCAGGAGGGAAATCCCTACATGGAGTGTGTGCATTGATACGGTTTCCATTTCTTCCACAAGGCACCATTTCTAAAAAATGGCATAAACTAGATCATTTTATGAATCAAAATACATAATTATATACTTATAAAACATAAATTGAAATATTTATGGATATAATCCATAATCATAAATAATATTTTCTTTGATAAAGTATATACTCATAAACCCTTCATAATGATTTATAAATAAAATGAGAGTTATCCTAAGCATATCCCCCAGGAGTTTAATATCCAAGAGTGCAGTAAGACCCATTGTCTTGCACCAGTTCTCGTTCGAGTCTAGCTCAAAGCGGTGTTTTTAGGTTTTACCTCTAGGTACATCTGTTCCAGAGCCGCATCTACCTGCTCGTATCCAGATAGGGATGTATTTCTCGGAAAACTCACAAAATCTCTACAATACCAGAATTCTAGGAAGTTATTCTATAATAATCCTCAAAGTCCAACTTAGGTCTGTGTGCTCTAATCAGAGTTTATCTAAATCTAGCTTCCAAGGTATGTACTAAACCTCCCTATGATACCAACTTTAACGCCCCGGCACCAGTTACCCGGAGTCGGTGCATTATTACCTAACATTGGCATGATCACAAGAAAGATCAAATCTCGAAAGACCGATTGATTTAGTATCCTTGGAAACACTAGGTATATTCATAAGTCTTACATTGCATCATAAAAATGAAAACTAAAACAACATATTTTCTTCATAGTCCACACTCATATAGCCACATACTATCCCTGCAGGTCATTCATAATTTACTTCTTCATATCCTGGGAAAAATAAAACATTGAAAGGGGTGAGCTCAAATGCCTAGAAAGAATAACAATATAGTGGAAATTTTCATAAATAAGAATAAACATTTAAGACAATGTATAACTAAAACAAAAGCCTTTTAAACGTGAACATAAAAATAGTATGGAAAAAATAAAATGAAATAATTCCATTTACTTATTCACATGGATATTCTACTAATCGAATAATCACATGCAACATCAATAACAACTTTCATTATGATGGAATGCATAATGCCAGACTATCATAACCACATAGCCAAGGCCTCGTGCCAAGACTACAAATAAGATTTAGTCAAGGCCTTGTGCCAAGACACTAGTTTGTCTCAGGAGACCTACCGATGCATCGAGGAGCTACATCGGGCTCCACCCGTCACATATTAAGTCCAATGCATTCCTATATGAAAAGGTTTAAACATAACATAAACATTCGTATTAAAACTAGCATAAAAAATGTCAATACTTTCACCATAAGCCATGAATGGTATAAAAATAGCACATCCATAGTAAAACATATCACAAAACCTTCAATACAGTATATATGTTTTGTATCATAATAAAACAACATCAAATAAGCATAAAATTCATCAAAGGATGTTGACATAGATGAAATCAAAAATCTTTTTAAAGAAATATCTGTTTCTATTTTGAAATCATTTAAGAGTCATATATTTATAAAATAAAACATTTTCTTTGAAAATATTCTTATAAGATTTTAAGGGACGCTTCGACAATTTTATAACGGCAGAAAATAGCCTCACCCACCGTATAAGTTAAATAACATTCTTACCTTAATTCTGTCGAAAAGGTTAAAAAGCACCTTGTTTGGAAAACAACGGAATGATTCCTTTATAAAACTCTTATAAAAAGTCAAAAAAGGGTATAAATTACTTTAACCCATATTCGTTTAAATAGTAAAAATGTTTTGAAATACATTTTTACGAAACATGGATGTGGATGATAAAGAGATCCTAGTAGATTATTACATATAAACAACCTCAGATAATGAAGAGATTGTCAAATAAAACCTTACCTAATACTTTTCCTTGGTTGGGGGTAGTTTGAAATCCTGTATAATGGTGAAATAATTGTTATTAAATTATAAAATAATAATATATATTAATATGATATCATATATGATCTTTTAACATTTATTTGTTAATAATATCTTAGTATTATCATTGTTTCGGGTGTTAACTTACTCGCTTTCTATTATATGTTTTGTTACGTAACCCATGTATTTCATGGATAGGTTGTATCTTATTCATATCCAGAATTATATAAAGTCCTTAGATACTATTATTAATCATCTAATGAGAATTATACTTGAATGGATACGATGGAGATTGAATCTCATCACGTTCGTGGAGACGGTAGTTCGTACGTACGCACGAGCGACAATATCATTATTTTGATAATAAAATAAAAAGTAATTTGATTGTTTATTATATATAAATAATCAATATCATGTTATATTTATTATTTACATGAATTACGCATAATTATTATATACATCCAAATAATAATTTATTGAATAACAATTACACCACGACGTGGAGATGGTAAGTCATACGTACGCACGTATGGTCACATGTTATTCAAAGGATGGATAGAATACTGAAATATGATTGTAAAATGTTTATAATAACATCAAAGTATATATAATATACTGGGTTTATTATTTTATAATGTTAATAACAAAGAAAGAATAAGTGGAAGAAGAAAGGAACTTGAAAATGGGTGGTGAAATCATTACCTCTTCTCCGCGTTCTTTCTTTTGATTTGATCAAAAGGGCTCCATAAGTTGGATTTCCGACTGAAGGAAGGCCTCTAATATGAAGTGAGTGAAGTTTATAGAGTATTGGGGTAGAGTTTGGCCGAACCAAAAGGCTTTGAAGGTGTGAGTTAATGATAAGGGAGAGTGCCCTTTTATAAGAGCGGTGAGGGGCACCTTTGGAAAAGCTAGAAATATTATTTTATAATAAATTCATATTCGGTTTTTAAAGGCTAAAAAGTGGATTATTTAAAGGTTAAGGTGGGGATGTGTCAAAAACCACTCAACCAATATAATTTATAAAGGTTTGGGTTACTATATTAACCTTCTCTATAAGCATTAAGTCTTAGTTAATTCGTTTCACTTTTACAATGTCTCTTTGTATTTTTATATTATATGGTTAATAAACTTACTATATATATCCAAGAGACCCTCGAGTGGTCCATTAATGATACACCTATAATGATATAAGTCTTTTGGCATATCTTTAGATTTTTATGAATTTAATATCAATTAATAATATAATATTGGTTTTAAAAACCCTTTTATGTCAATTTTGACACTATTCAATAATTGATTTTTGTGAAAATCTTAACAGAATGATTACTTCTAAAAACGTTACTTAAGTCAATCCGAACATGTAATATTAACCTATAAAATTATTTTAATTCATATAAAGTCTCAAATTATATTTATTTGGGTATTTATAATATCAATTATTCTAATTATTTATTAATTAGGTAATTACTGTATTATCATTGTGTCATATATAAATTAAATTATGTAATGTCTATAAATTATAAATAAAATATAATTATGTAGGAAAACATTTTAGATTTCTAATGAATATTTACAATCGAATTTATACTATGTATAACCCTATATTAAAAATGTTTTAGTAAATAGACTTCGATTTTAACTCCTTTAACTCTACTTTGAATTAAATAATAATAAATGTCCTAATCTAATCCAAGTAAACCTAAATGATAATATTTTATTCCTAAGGTTTTTTTGGTCTAGATACACTTTTCTAATAAAATTAGGACTTGTGTTAGGGTAATATTAATATCATTTTTACGCTTAATTAGCCTATTTACTTTTAACCGTGGTAAATAAACGTAAAAAGTTACTATTCACCAAAAATTATTTTCATCTCATTGAACCACATTTTACTAATTGATGTTAACCGTGTCTCTCGTATTTTCGAAATTCCATTCATAGATGTGGTAAAATTATGTTTTATAAAAAATTTAGTTTTTTAACTACCACTTAGTGGTTTCACTATTCATCAAAAATTGATGTTTTTCAGAACAATGCCAAAATTTCACCCTAAGAAATAATTGATATTCTGAATTAAAAAATGACATCTATTTTACAAAATTCCAAACATATAAGTTTCATTAATTAATTTTATAATTAATACCTACTATTACAACAAATAGCGTGTTTTTAAGAAATAGTATATATCAAAAGATTGACAATTGTTTATGTCCAATTTCAAAGTGAAATTAATTATAATGAACACCATTGGATAAAATGGTAAAAATATATTATAATTATAGATTAAAACCACTAAATAATATAATTTATCACTATAAATTATTTTGATTAAAAAAAGTTGTTTTTAAGTATTTTTCACTATTCATAAAAATTGGAAGTTCTCAGAAAAATACCAAAATTTCAACTTAGAATAATTTCGATATTTTGAATACAAAAATGAAGTACATTTTGAAATATAAAATATATATAATTTAAAAAATTAGGTATTACTATTCATAACGGCTAGTTTGATTGGTTGTGGTGTGTTATAACTTGATGTTGCGTACAACACACGCTATCACATTATTCAAAGAGAAGCGTACCATAGAAGCTTGGGGTGTTACATTCCACCTATGTTCTCCTAATCAAGATCATAATTTTATTGTGACTTTTTCATTTCTCTATCCCTCTTATTAAGAATAAATTTTATTAACCCAATTTCCAATGTGGGTTTTCCAAAAAGGTATTTTTCTATTTTTTTAAATTTTATTTTCAAAGAAAAATATCAAATTGTGAGGGCTAAATTTATTTTATGAGGAAAGAATGTAAAACCCCATCATTTCATAGTACATTCTATTTTCAATGAAATTCAATAACTTGCGCTACACGCAATGCCAGTTCGAAAGAACCATATCTTACCAAACTAGCCATTCAAAAAGTGGATATGAATATTATTAAATAAATTCTGAATTTTATATACTCCATATAATTTTTGAATCCATATAATGTATTTCTTGTACATAATATAATAACAAATTCGTTATTTTCAGATAAAAAAATTATTTTTCAAATAAATTACAATTTTACCGTCGTTTAATGGAGAACCATTGTTAAAACAAATATTTTACACTTTTATATATTCCATTTAATGAAATTAAGTTATTCTTTACAAGAGGTACATAAAAATTTAGTTTGGATAAATTATTTGTTCCTTTTGATAACTTTCATATTTTGATGAATAGTAAAAAATACTACATTTTAATTGAAAGCAAATTTTTTGATCGAAATAATTTATAGTGTTAAAATTTAAATTTGTGTCTTTTTCAAGTTTCATTAGATTATATTTTTATCATTTAATATAATTTTACGTCATTGGATGTAATTTCACATTTAATCTAGACATAAACAAGCGTCAATCTTTTGATAGTTATTATTTCTAAAAAACACGCTTTTTATTTTGACCACAGAAATTAATTTTAAATTAATTTCTTACACTTTTTTGTATCAAAATTTAAAAATGGATTCTATATGTAGAATTAGTATGTCCAAATTATGTAAATAGGTATCTTTTATTTTTATACATTATGAATATTTACTTTTGTAAATACTTTATTTACCATGGTTTAAGGGTAAATTTGTTAAATAAGGGTAAAAAAATATTATTATAATAATAATAAATTACCCTAAAATAAGTCTTATTCCTATTTGTTGATACATGTCCAAACATGGGAATCCTTAGGTCGATTTTGGGACCACATGGAACCACATGAAAGTAATAATGACCCTTTATTTTAATTAATTTAATGTAATGACAAAAATGACATAAACATATATCTTTTACTAAAACAATTTTTACAATTGGGTATATATGTTATATATTCGACTATAAATATTTATATGAAATATAAAACTATTCACTACTTCGTGGTATACTTTTTATAATTTTTAGACAAAAAATAAATAAAATTATTTATGACACAACAATGATACAGTGTTTACCTCAGTAATGAATGATTTAAATAAATGAGATTATAAAAATTAAAACAATATTCAAAAACTATCCAATTCTTATTGGATGATTTTATTTCAAATAGGAGTCATCTTATCGTCGAATTTAATGGGTTTTTGAACTTTAGAAACTGAATATCATTATATAGTAAAATAATATTTTCAAACTTTCCTAAAGAGACCCTCCTCCCCATTATAAAAAGACCTCACCTATAACCCATTTCTCACACCTCTCAAACCCCTTGGATCATCCAACATCTTCCTAGTTAATCTCACAACATCCCTATATTCCTCTTAGAAGCCTTACCTTAGTCATAAGACACTTCAAGAAGCCTTTTGGTTCAAACCAAAGGGAGTTACCCAATTTAAAGGTAATATCTCCTCTTAAGTTATTTACAATTATTTTTTTATCCAACCCCCTAAACTTTAATTTTTCATTTATTTTATAAAAAACTGTTATCATTAATATGCTGGGTTATTAATATGAGAGGTATTTCAACACCACTAATAGAAACCTCGATCTAATGCGTATAGAAAATAATGTTTCTGTAGACGTCGAACTACTAACTCACGAAATGATTATTTTCAATCATCTACTACCACCTCTTATGGTGGCCATTATGATGGAACTATAATTATATATGTTATTTTTGATATTTATTTTATCTATAATATTCTTTAATTATCATTTATACCATACCTTTATTCATTTAATGTTGTATATATATAATAATTTCATTTTAGGAAGTGCGGACTACCGCCCCCTCAAAGTGATATGACTCATTCATACAATAAATGGAACCTATAAAGGATGGTGTTAATGAACATATGTAACATATATAAAATATTATAATATAATTTAATAATGATATAACAATGTATAATTTTTTTTCATTCCTTTTAAAATAAAAAAATGAAATGGAAGTAGCATTCATGTGTACGTACGGATTACCATCTCCACGAACGTGTTGAGATTCATTATCAATCATAACCATTCAAGAATAATTTTCATTTTATTATTTAAAATAATTTCTAAAACCTAATATCATTCTGGATATTAATTAATTACATCATATCCATACCAAAAATGGCTTACGTAACAAAACATATAAAGGAAAAATGAATCTTTTAACACCCGAAACAATGATACTACTTACGAATTATTAACAATGAAATACTAGAAGATCATATATGATATCATATTTATGTACATTGTTCTTTTATAATTTAATAACAATTATTTAACTATTATATTGGTGGTTATCTTACCCTCAACCTAGGAAAAGTATAAGGTAAGGGTTAATTCCTCAATCTCATTGTTATTCAACATTGTTAATGTGTATGTTTTTACTGGGACATATTTATTTTCTATATCCACGATTCATGAAAGTGTTTTCAAAGGGATTTTTTAAAGAGAATATTTTACTAAAACATAAATTTATAATTTTTACAGATTTATTCTTCCAATCCTTTCTCATTAATGTCCTTGTTTTCGAAATGGTTTTAAAGATTTGTTTATATGGACATGAATGTTTTAAAATATTAATTCCGTTCATAAGTTTCAATGTGGTATGGTACACTTTGTTTCAAAACAATATTTTAAATGAATTCCTTTTTAAATTTTGTGTGTTTTAAATTATTTCATGAAAAAGAGATATTTCTCTCAATGATTTCTGCTAATCATCTTCAACTATGTCAAAATCCTTTACGGTATATTATTCTGGATCGAGGTTGATTTATTATAATAAATTCCTTCATATTGTATTGAATGAGTAATGATATGTTTTACAGTGGATGTGATATTTTTATACCATTCATTGTTTATAGTTTAGGTATTGGAATTTTGTATGCTAGTTTTAATACAAATGTTTCTCCTCTGCTTCAAAATTTTTATATGAGGAACGCATTGGTCTTAGTAACTGACCGGTGGAGCCCGATATAGCTCCTTAATGCATCAGTAAGTGTCATCAGACAATCTAGTGTCTTGTAACGAGGCCTTGACTATGTGGTTAGGATGTCCGGTATTATGCATTCCGTCATTATGAAATTAGCTATTGATATTACATGTTATTATTCGACTAGTAGAATATACATGTGAATATGTAAATTCCATTATTTGATTTATCATTTCTATACTATGTTGAATTTTATCTCTAAAATTATTTTTTTAGTTTTATACATTTATATAAATGTTTATTCTTATTTATGAAAGTTTTTTCTATATTGATATTTTTTTGAGCATCTAAGCTCACCCATTTTTATGTTTTCTTTTTCTTGGATGCGAAGAAGTATATTATGACTGGCCTGTAGGGATAGTATGAGGGATATGAATGTGTTCAAAGGGGATAATGGTGTTTCATTTTTTCATTTTGTAATGTAATGATCATGTATGTAATCTATTTTCCAAGACCGCTAATCTAATCGGTCCTTTGGGACTAGATTCCTTATAATCAGGACAATTTATTAAAATAATGCACCAACTCTCTGTAACTGGGGTCAGGGCGTTACAACTAATATAAGAATAAGTCATGGATGGGATCATTGAAAGTCCATGATCTTTAATGTATTGAACGAGACATGATTTTTTTTCAAGACTTTTTTATTTTATGAAAAACGTGGAAACTAAGTAGATGTGTCTGTTTTGTAATTTTTGGGATGCAATGTAATAGTTATGGCCTAAATCTCTAAACTATAAACCTGAAAAGATCCTCAATGTAAATTTTCAATTTAATTCATGATTATGTAATGTTATAAGGAGGGGTTTTTTTAGTTGCTATTAAATGCCAATTTAGACAACTTTTGAAGTTATAATATTGTTAAATTATTATACATAAATAAATTTAGGGTATGATTGAAATGATATAGCATTTACAGATTACCATGTTTCTTCAACTAAGATATTTCTGTGTTCAGAATGGTTTTCCATAGAGGAAATAGGGCATATATGATGGGATGACATTAGGAGGAAGACTACCATTCAAATAAGTAACCTGAGTTGGTTGGAATTGGAACTCAACAGTTTGTTGCAGGGATGACATAGTTGACTCAGGCTATAAATGGTGGTGGTATCCATGCACGAGATCAACTAGATCAACCGAAGAGTAACAAGTTAGTAGTGGATCATTTCATGAGGCAACAAGTAACAAACTGAAATTTTGAATAAATCTTGTTTCCAAATTATGTTTGTTATTTTATTTTATTTTTATACTCAACAAAAATGTTTCATTAGATAACATGAGTACAATTAAAATGAGACCATTGGGTTTTGACTGTTATATGACCATTGTACATATGACCATTGTAAACTAAACGTTTTGATTATTATATCTAAATACAAGTAATCCTGGTTAATTAATATAGAAAGAAGATTTTACGGCCTCACCTAGTAGTCTTGGACCGATCGAAGCCCATCTAATAGAACTTGGGAAGGAGGTAGCACCACTGGGCTTTGATCTGGACAAATCCCATGTAACAATCAGGTAAGTAATGAATAATAGATATTTTTATCTATGTCTATTAATGATTAAGATAGTGTTTTAGAGTCTTAATATGAAAATAAATACAATCTTATGCATGGAATACACTAACATTCTTAAAAGATTGTTTTACTGCCTTTTGATGGCAAACCCTTTTTAAATCTATCTTTTGACAATTTTAAAAGCTATGTTTGTCAAAATAAAATTATTATTTATGATTGTGACATTGAATTTTACATTGGATAAATTTTTGGTATTTTTCTGACAATGTTCATTTTTTAATGAATAGTGAAAAATACTGCATTTTACATCAAAACTGCTTTTTAATCTAATTTATTTATATGATTAGATTATCTTTTGAATTGGTGTTGAAGTGAAATTAGAATATATTTTTACCATTTAATTTAATGGTGGTCATTGGAATCAATTTCACTTTGAAATTGGACTTAAACTGGTGTCAATCTTTTGATACTTATTGTTTCATAAAAATACGCTTTTTGTCATAACAACGGGAATTATTCATTAAATTAATTAATGTGACTTATATGTATTGAATATTGTAAAATAGACTTCATTTTTGAATTTGGAATATCAAATATATCTTAGGGTGAATTTTTGGTAATTTTCTGAAAAACTTCAATTTTTGATGAATAGTGAAACCACTATGTGGTAGTTAAAGAAACTGATTTTTCGTTTAAATGAAACTTTTCCACTTTTGTGCTTTGAATTTAAAAAATCCAACATAAATGGTTGTCATTAATAATTAAAATTTGGTTCAATGAGATTAAAATAATTTTTTGGTGAATAGGAACTTATTAAGTTTTTATTCGCGATTAGTGGTAATTAGGGTAGTTTAAGGTAAAAATAATGCTTTATTAATATGAAATGACCTAGACACATGTCCTAACCTCAGTGGTTGTGTCATGGCCGACCAATAGAAGCAATGGGTCTACTTGGGGACCCCATGGAGCCACTTTGGTTGGGAAATGACATAAATAACTTTTTATTTAATGTTAAAGTAAAAATGACACAAACATGAGTTATTTTACGGAAACAATTTTCATATGGGGTTATACAAGTCAGATTTTTGACTATAAATATTCATTGGAAATCTAAAACGATTTCCTACATCATAGTATTTTTTTTATAATTTTTTTGACATTAAATAAATAAATGTATTCATGACATCATGATGATGCAGGGATGACCTCATTATTTAACGATTTAAATAAAATGGAAAGATAATGTAATATCTAAGACCTGCACATGTCCAAAACCTATTGTATGAGTGTATTTCGAACCCTTATCACTTTATCCTCGAATTATATCAATGTGTTACCTCTTTAATCTAAAACGCATTTTAAAATAAAGTAACTTATATTTACTTTCCAAAAGTGCCTATCCTCTCCTCTTATAAAAGGCCCCCACCTCTACCTCATTTCACAGACTCCTCAAGCCTTTGGCTCGGCCATCCCCTTCCCATTTACTCTCTCCTCATCCCTCTCCTCATCCTAGAGGATTTCTGTTGGGCATAAGCCTTTCAAAGGAAGCCTTTTGGCTCAAATCAAAAGGAGTTACACTTTTAAAGGTAATTCATTCTCCCATGTTCATTTGTTTTATTTTGCTTCTATAACCCCCTAAACTCTTTTTATTTACTTCTTTTGTAACAACACCAGTATCTTAAATATACTAGTATGTTTTTATAATATTTATTCTAGCTAAACTCTCACACAACTACATCAAATGGTCAAAGAACATACGGTTTCCGTGGATGGGAAAATTCTGCCTCCCGAAACGATGATTGTTCAATACTCATTTAACACCTTCAAAGGTGGCCATTATGATGTCACTATTTTTATATATGATATATAATATGTTTATTATTTCCTTAAGCTTCTATATTTTTCATTTATGGCATACCATTATTGTTTCCATTATGGGTAAACACGATATCTTCATTTTTGGAAGTGCGGACTACCGCCCCCTGAAAGTGATTTGATTCGTTAAATACCATATGTGGGATGTGTAAAGGATAAAGTTAATGATATTATATATGTTATTATACTTGAATTATAATATATTCTTATATCATTACGATTCCATTCCAGAAAATACAAAATAGAAATGGAAATAGTGTTCATGCGTACGTATGGCTTACCGTCTCCATGAACGGTGCATTTCATTTCGTACCTCTAAAGGTGATGTATTATTATAAATACATGTATATGCTGAATATATATGATATATATGTTATCCAAATCATTAATATCATTCTGTATATAACGAACCTTTGACCAAATTAACAACATGTAAGTGTAAGAAGTCAATTTTTGACTTAAGAACCAAATACCGACAAAATGAACATTATTAACTTAAATGATTACATGATGTTCATAACATGGTATAAAAGGAATAATGAACTTGAAAAAGGTTCTTAAGCAAGTATAGATTAACTCAAGTTTATTATTCATGAGATTAAAGAACGGTCGGGTCAAGTCGGATACGAGGTATGGGACTTCGTCTCAATCTCCTTTCATTGAGGCATATTTTGTTTTATACACAACCTTCTTTTATACGGTGTATAAACCCCTTTGACTTTTACGTTTATCCAAAAGGAATATTTTTTATACGAAGCGTTTACTAAACAAGAAAAAGTTATGTTTTTGTCGTACGTATGCGGCGACAACGACTTCTCCGTCATCGTGACGGTTTTTTGAGTTTCGGCTTCCTCTACAAGCCATACCTTCTTTTAAAAGAAAAATAAATACCATGTTTTAATTTTCTTTTATTTTGGTATTGAAAATTGTTTTGATAATGTTTTTATATAAATTTGTTGTATTGATATCTTGTTATTGAAAGGTGGAAATGTTATGTTTCCTTTATGCATGTTTTATGTGATACGATTATGTTGTGGTTCTTGGGAATTATTATGAATATGGGTGGTTCCGTGATAAACTAAGGGCGGGTGAACCCGATATAGCTCTCCAATGCATTGGGTAACGCGAAGGAGTGAAACGTTAAGGTTTCTCTGAAGCGATTTAGGGAATATACTGTGATGGGTATTCCAAACGTAACCAAGAGGGTTACTCCCTACGTAAGAGTGTTATGAATACCTCAAGTTACCTTTATGTCTTTTGATTTCTATGATTTACTCATGATTTGGTGAGGTATGTTAAAGTGATTATGTTTTATGTGTAAAGTATGATTTCATTCTTATGTATATATGTACCCATGTTTCCTTTCCATGTTTTTATAACCCATACTGAGCTTTTTATGCTCATCACAAGTTCTTTTGAAATTATTTTCACAGGTCAAGGGAAAGGTACATGATATGATGATAGTGTCAAGGAAGTGTCAAGAATGAATCCATGTTTTATCTTAAATATGTTTCCATTGTTGGGAGTGAAGAATAATATCTTTATGTAACCACTTTGTTTATATGTTGAATGTAATGCAAGTTTTATGATCTAATTCCCTAAAACTCTAAACCCGAAAAGATCCTCAATGTGTAATCTTGTAATAACTCAAGATTAAGTAAGGTTTAAGGCTGGGGCCTTATAGTTGGTATCAAAGGTCGGTTTAGATAACATTAGGAGTTAGAATTCTATTAAATGATTATTCAAATTTTTGGTTTGAAATGATATATCATTTTCAGATTACCATGTTGCTTCATCTAAGACATGTTTGTTCAGAATGGTTTTCCGCAGAGGAAATAGGGAAGTAGTGCTAGGAAGGCATACAGAAGGAAATAACCTTCCAAATCAGCATCCCGAGATGGTCGGAATTGGAACTGAACAGTTTGTTGCCGTGATGGCACAGTTGACTCAGGCTATAAATGGTGGTGGTATCCATGCACGAGATCAGCCATATCAACCGCAGAGGAACATGTCAGTGGTGGAACATTTCATAAGGCAACATCCCCCATCATTCAGAGGATCATCTGACCCTGTGTTAGCTGAAAGGTGGATTAAAGCACTGGATAAGATTTTCGATGTCATGGGGTGTTCAGACAATCAAAAGGTTAGTCTTGTTATTTATCGTTTGGAGGGTGAAGCAGATCAGTGGTGGTCAATGGTTAAAAATATCAGGGATGCTGATGAGATTGATGCTCTCGACTGGGATGAATTCAAAGGTATGTTTCTTGAGAAGTATTTTCCTAAGGCTGTTCGACTTAGGAAGGAAAAGCAATTCTTGGAATTGAGGCAAGAGGAATACTCAGTGGCTGCCTATGAATAAAGGTTCACTCGATTGGCATGGTATGCTCCAAATTTTATCTGAGACCTTGATAGTAAAATCAATCATTTTTACTCAGGATCAAAGCCAAAATATCTAAGGGCATTATCTTCTCATGAGTTTAAAAGTTATGAAAAGCTTGTTCGATGTGATGAGAAGGTGGAAATGGAGTTTGCCGATGATCAAGTGTTCTATAACAACCAGCAGAAGAAGAGACCGAGGTGGCAGGAGATATGTATGAATTCTTCAAAAAAGTCTGATGGTAAGAAAACCAAGTTTCCAGTTTGTGATAAATGTGGAAAAAGGCATGCTGGGGAATGTCTTCTGAATTTTGGAAAGTGCTACCGATGTGTTAAGATGGTACATAAGGCTCGCGATTGCACTGAAAAGGATCAAGGTGAAGGGAAGACCAAATTTGATTTACAGTTAGTGAAATTTTATAAGTGCAACGAGATGGGTCACTATGCAAACGAGTTTCTGACAAAGAGCTTGAGTGATGGGAAGCAGTTAGACTACAAGCAGAAAGGGGTGGTGAAATCTTTTGCAACTACTTCGGCAGACGTCGGGCCATCAAATGAAGTTGTATCTGGTATTTTGTTTGTTTTTTCAGATTATGCCAGTGTGTTGTTTGATTCGGGGTCTACACATTCTTTCATCTCTGAAAACTTTTCTTGTAAAATGGGAATACCATCTCAAGAAATGACTCCTGAACTTTTGGTAAAAACACCTGGGGGGAATGTTGAGGCAAAAAGAATTTATAAGAATCTTCCTATCCTTATCTGTGGAAAGAACCTACTTGCAAACATTATTTTTCTACCTCTAGTAGAGTTTGATGTTATCCTGGGTATGGATTGCCTCTCTATTTTCCATGCTAAGATTGACTGTAGAGATAAAGAAGTTTCTTTTCAGAAAGACTTTCAGTTTGTGTACAAGAATGAACCCTTACTGTTTATAACTTATCAAGAGGCTGAGAAACTTGTAAAAGATGTAAATGAATGTTACCTTGCACACATCATTGAAAATAAAGGAACTGTTCAGATTAATGATGTGCTAGTGGTAAATGAGTATCCTGATGTTTTTTCTGTTGTGTTGCCTGGAATAATACCAGATCGGGAAGTTGAGTTTACTGTTGACTTAGTTCCTGATGCTAAGCCAATTTCAAAACCTCCTTATCGAATGGCTCAAATTGAACTTTTAGAGTTGAAGGAGCAATTACAAGATTTATTAGAGAAAGGTTTCATTCGACCTAGCACATCACCATGGGGTGATCCTGTTTTATTTGTTAAAATGAAAGATGGTTCTATGAGACTTTGCATTGATTATAGAGCCTTTAATAATATCACTGTTAAGAACAAATATCATTTGCCTCATATCGATGATTTGTTTGATCAGCTCCAGGGAGCTCAGTTTTTTTCAAAGATTGACTTGAGTTCGGGGTACCATCAGCTGAAGGTAAAGGAGGAAGATATTCCGAAGACCGCATTCCGTACGAGATATGGCCATTATGAATTTGTAGTAATGCATTTTGGGCTAACCAATGCACCTGCTGTATTCATGGACATAATTAATAGAATTTTCCATGAGTTCTTGGATAAGTTTGTGGTGGTTTTCATTGATGATATTTTGGTATTTTCTAAAAGTAAAGAGGAGCATGAAAGACATTTAAGGGTTATCTTGCAAACCTGAAAAGAAAAGAAACTGTATGGAAAATTCAGCAAGTGTGAGTTTTGGTTGCAACAAATTTCTTTCCTTGGTCATATAGTTTCTAAAGATGGAATAACTGTTGATCCTGCAAAAACAAAAGTTGTGGAAGAATGGCCAAGACCCACAAATGTAACCGAGATTCGTAGCTTCCTTGGTTTGGCAGGCTATTACCGAAGGTTTGTTAGAAACTTTCCACGATT
Source organism: Viscum album (assembly GCA_963277665.1). Taxonomy (NCBI): domain Eukaryota; kingdom Viridiplantae; phylum Streptophyta; class Magnoliopsida; order Santalales; family Viscaceae; genus Viscum; species Viscum album. Next base: position 50,759,102 of record OY728140.1, on the reverse strand, counting down.
ATTTAGTCCAATGACTAAGCTAACTCAGAAGGGGGTTATGTTTATCTGGACAAAAGAATGTGATGATTGTTTTCAGGAATTCAAAAGAAGATTGGTGAATGATCCGGTTTTGGCACTACCATCCAGGAATGGTGAGTTTGTTATATACAGTGATGCTTCATTGAAAGGACATGGTTGCGTCCTAATGCAGAATGATCAGGTAATTGCTTATGCTTCACGAAAGTTGAAAACTCATGAGGTAAATTACCCTACACATGATTTGGAATTAGCTGCTGTTGTTTTTGCTTTAAAAATTTGGAGGCATCATTTGTATGGAGTAAAGTGTGTAATATATACCAATCACAAAAGTTTAAAGTATATATTCACTCAGAAAGAGTTAAACATGAGACAGAGGAGATGGCTGGAATTAATCAAGGATTATGATTGTATAATTCATTACCATCCAGGAAAATCAAATAAAGTGGCTGATGCTCTGAGTCAAAAAAGTAATGCTTCATTAGCAATGTTGAGTTTGGAACGTGATCCTTTGGTTAAGGATTTGATGAACCTTTTCATAGAAGTTGTTGGTGCAGGAAGTCCTTCTGTTTTGTTTCAGGTATCAGTGAGATCTTCTCTATCAGGCAGAATCAAGCAAGCACAGAAGCAAGACAGTGAGTTGCAGAAAAAGGTAGAGCTGGTTAAGAAAGGTAAGTTGCCTGAATTCAACATTGATAATGATTGTGTTTTGAGATTTCGGAAGAGAATGTGTGTGCCTTGTGATTCACAGTTGAAGAGAGATTTGTTATGTGAAGCTCATAGTTCTCCGTTTTCAGTTCATCCGGGCAGTACTAAGATGTATAGAGATCTGTGGGAGTATTACTGGTGGGATGGAATGAAAAGAGATATTGCTGATTTTACTGTGAAGTGTTTGACATGTCAACAGGTTAAAGTAGAGTGGCAGTTACTGAAAGGGATGCTTCAGCCTTTACCAGTGACAGAGTGGAAATGGGAGAATATATCCATGGACTTTGTTTTGGGATTACCGAAGACATCTCGAGTTAATAATGCAATCTGGGTTATTGTTGATCGCTTGACTAAATCTGCTCATTTCCTTACTATACGAGATACATTCCCTCTTGATCAACTTTTCTATTTGTATCTTAAAGAGATAGTCAGGTTACATGGAGTTCCTCTCTCCATTGTATCGGATCGTGACCCCAGGTTTACTTCTAACTTTTGGAAAGGCCTTCAGAAGTCGTTGGGTACTAAATTAAATTTTAGTACAGCTTTTCATCCTCAATCAGATGGGTAGTCAGAACAAACAATTCAGACCTTGGAAGATATGTTATGTGCTTGTTCGATGGATTATCAGGGAAGTTGGGACCAACATCTTTCTTTGGTTGAATTTTCATATAATAACAATTTTCATTCCAGTATACAGATGGAACCATTTCAGGCATTATATAGGAAGCGGTGTCGAACTCCAGCTTTTTGGGTTGAAGTGGGTGAAAGGAAGTTGATGGGACCAGAATTGGTAGAAGAGTTGGCAGAAAAAGTTCAGCTGATTCAGAAGCACATGAGAACAGCTCAGAGTAGGCAGAAGAGTTATTCAGACAACAGGAGGAAGGATCTATCTTTTGAGGTAGGTGATCATGTTTTTCTCAAAGTATCACCATGGAAAAGTGTGATGCCATTTGGTAAGAAAGGAATGCTGAGTCAAAGGTTTATTGGACCATATGAAATTCTGGAGAGAGTTGGATCAGTTGCTTACCGAGTGGCTTTACCTCCGAGTTTATCTCAGGTACACAATGTTATTCACGTTTCGATGTTGAGAAAGTACATGCCAGATCCATCTCATGTTTTGAGTCTAGAGGTAGTTCAGCTGGAAGAGAACCTATCTTATGAGGAACAACCGGTCCAGATTCTTTACCATAGGGAGCAAGTGTTACGGAATAAGGGGATTCACCAGGTAATGGTTTTGTGGAAAACCACATGATTGAAGAGGCAACATGGGAATCTGAAAATGCAATGAGAGATAAGTACCCCCATTTATTCGATAAGTAAATAAATTGCGGGGATGCAATTTTCTAAAGGGGGGAAGGATGTAACATCCCAAGTAAGTAATGAATAATAGATATTTTTAACTATGTCTATTAATGATTAAGATAGTGTTTTAGAGTCTTAATATGAAAATAAATACAATCTTATGCATGGAATACACTAACATTCTTAAAAGATTGTTTTACTGCCTTTTGATAGAAAACCCTTTTTAAATATATCCTTTGACAATATTATAAGCTATGTTTGTCAAAATAAAATTATTATTTATTATTGGGACATTGAATTTTACATTGGATAAATTTTTGGTATTTTTCTGACAATGTTCATTTTTTAATGAATAGTGAAAAATATTGCATTTTACATCAAAACTGCTTTTTAATCTAATTTATTTATATGATTAGATTATATTTTGAATTGGTTTTGAAGTGAAATTAGAATATATTTTTACCATTTAATCCAATGGTTGTCATTGGAATCAATTTCACTTTGAAATTGGACTTAAAGTGGTGTCAATCTTTTGATACTTATTGTTTCATAAAAACACGCTTTTTGTCATAACAGTGGGAATTATTCATTAAATTAATTAATGTGACTTATATGTATTGAATTTTTTAAAATAATCTTCATTTTTTAATTCAAAATATCAAATATATCTTAGGGTTAATTTTTGGTAATTTTCTGAAAAACTTCAATTTTTGATGAATAGTGAAACCACTAAGTGGTAGTTAAAGAAACTGATTTTTCGTTTAAATGAAACTTTGCCACTTTTGTGTTTTGAATTTCAAAAATTCGACATACATGGTTGTCATTAATAAGTAAAATGTGGTTCAATGAGATTAAAATAATTTTTTGGTGAATAATAACTTATTAAGTTTTTAATCGCGATTAGTGGTAATTAGGGTAGTTTAAGGTAAAAATAATGCTTTAATAATATGAAATGACCTAGACACATGTCCTAACCTCAGTGGTTGTTTCATGGCCGACCAAGAAAAGCCATGGGTCAACTTGGGGACCCCATGGAGCCACTTTGTTTGGGAAATGACATAAATTACGTTTTATTTAATGTTAAAGTAAAATTGACACAAACATGAGTTATTTTACGGAAACAATTTTTATATGGGGTTATAAAAGTCAGCTTTTTGACTATAAATATTCATTGGAAAGCTAAAACAATTTACTACATCATATTAGTTTTGTTTATAATTTTTTTACATTAAATAAATAAATGTATTTATGACATCATGATGATGCAGGGATGACCTCATTATTTAACGATTTAAATAAAATGGAAAGATAATGTAATATCTAAGACCTACACATGTCCAAAACCTATTGGATGAGTGGATTTCGAACCCTTATCAACTTATCCTAGAATTATATCAATGTGGGACCTCTTTAATCCTAAAGTCATTTTAAAATAAAGTAACTTATATTTACTTTCCAAAAGTGCCCCTCCTCTCCTCTTATAAAAGGCTCCCACCTCTACCTCATTTCACACACTCCTCAAACCTTCAGTTCGTCCATCCCCTGCCCATTTACTCTCTCAAAATCCCTCTCCTCATCCTAGAGGATTCCCTTTGGGCATAAATCTTTCAAAGGAAGCCTTTAGGCTCAAATCAAAAGGAGTTACACTTTTAAAGGTAATTCATTCTCTCATGTTCATTTGTTTTATTTTGCTTCTCCAACCCCATAAACTCTTTTTATTTACTTCTTTTGTAAAAACACCAGTATATTAAATATACGAGGATGTTTTTAGAAGATTTATTCGAGCTACACTCTCACACAACTACATCAAATGGTTAAAGAACATACGGTTTCTGTGGATGGCGAAATTCTGCCTCCCGAAACGATGATTGTTCAATACTCATTTAACACCTTCAAAGGTGGCCATTATGATGTCACTGTTTTTATATATGATATATAATATTTTTATTCTTTCCTTAAGATTCTGTATTTTTCATTTATGGCATACCATTATTGTTTCCATTATGGGTAAACATGATATCTTCATTTTAGGAAGTGCGGACTACCGCCCCCTGAAAGTGATTTGATTCGTTAAATACCATATGTGGGATGTGTAAAGGATAATGTTAATGATATTATATATGTTATTATACATGAATTATAATATACTCTTATATCATTATGATTCCATTCCAGAAAATACGAAATAGAAATGGAAGTAGCGTTCATGCGTACGTACGGCTTACCGTCTCCATGAACGGTGCATTTCATTTCTTACCTATAAAGGTGATGTAATACTATAAATACATGTATATGATGAATATATATGATATATATGTTATCAAAATCATTAATATCATTCTGGATATAATGAACCTTTTACCAAATTAACAACATGTAAGTGTAACAAGTCTATTTTTGACTTAAAAACCAAATACCGACAAAATGAACATTATTAATTTAAATGATTACATGATGTTCATAACATAGTATAAAAGGAATAATGAACTTGAAAAAGGTTCTTAAGAAAGTATAGATTAACTCAAGTTTATTATTCAGGAGATTAAATAACGGTTGGGTCATGTCGGATACGAGGTATGGGACTTCGTCTCAATCTCCTTTCATTGAGGCATATTTTGTTTTATACACAACCTTCTTTTATACGGTGTATAAACCCCTTTGAATTTTACGTTTATCCAAAAGGAATATTTTTTATATGAAGCATTTACTAAATGAAAAAAGGGAATGTTTTTGTCGTGTGTATGCGGCGACAACGACTTCTTCGCCGTCGTGACGGTTAATTGAGTTTCGGCTTCCTCTACAAGCCATACCTTCTTTTAAAAGAAAAATAAATACCATGTTTTAATTTTCTTTTATTTTGGTATTGAAAATTGTTTTGATAATGTTTTTATATAAATGTGTTGTATTGATATCTTGTGATTAAAAGGTGGAAATTTTATGTTTCCTTTATGCATGGTTTATGTGATACGATTATGTTGAGGTTCTTGGGCATTATTATAAAGACGGGTGGTTCCGTGATAAACTAAGGGCGGGTCAGCTCGATATAGCTCTCCAATGCATTGGGTAACGTGAAGGAGTGAAACGTTAAGGTTTATCCGAAGAGATTTAGGGAATATACTGTGATGGGTATTCCAAACGTAACCAAGAGGGTTACTCCCTACATAATAGTGTTATGAATGCCTCAAGTTACCTTTATGTCTTATGATTTCTATGTTTTACTCATGATTTGGTGAGGTATGTTAAAGTGCTTATGATTTATGGGTAAAGTATTATTTCATTCTTATGTATACATGTACCCATGTTTCCTTTCCAAGTTTTTATAACCCATACTGAGCTTTTTATGCTCATCCCATGTTCTTTTGAAATGATTTTCACAGGTCAAGCGAAAGGTACATGATATGATGATAGTGTCAAGCAAGTGTCAAGAAAGAATCCATGTTTTATCTTAAATATGTTTCCATTGATGGGAATGAAGAATAATATCTTTATGTAACCACTTTGTTTATATGTGGAATGTAATGCAAGTTTTATGATCTAATTCCCTAAAACTCTAAACCCGAAAAGATCCTCAATGTGTAATCTTGTAATAACTCAAGATTAAGTAAGGTTTAAGGCTGGGGCCTTATATCCCAAGCCAAACATCATCGTGTGAAGCTAGAATGGAATCACCTTCACGAGAAGTTCAAACTGATAGAAATTACTACTCGTGCGATGTTGGTCGAGCCTCCCTCAGATTCTCTAACCTTTGCACACCTTACACTTAGGTCCTATGCTGGTGTGATAAGGGGCTATGTAAGGAGACCATAACTATCTTTTGTAACCCTTTGTTTTAAATAAAAATTATGATTTATTCTTATGATGAAGTTTATGAATTTTCAAATGTCCGGATAAATATAGTATGCATATTTTTGATTAATTTTAGAAAAAAGATATTATAAAAATGTTTAGGTAAACCTTAAATAATTAAAAATGTGTAATGATTTTTAAAAAATGGTCTTCTACAATTATGTTTAGTATGAAATTTAGAGTCTAATAAGATCAACATGATTTTTATGAATAGTAAAGTATGAATAGTGATTTTATGATTAGGATTAGTTATGTGTCCAAATTGATTAGTAATCTCACTTAAAGAAAGTATTAATATAATCTAGGCACCTTGATTAAGTAATGTGATTTAATAGAACGGTTAAATAACGGTTTCATAAATTATAATTCAAGTATTAGTTTTTTCGTGTGAATAGTGTTTTTTAATTAAAAAGTAAATTAAAATTAATTAGAAAAATATTTTTATAAAACGGATTTCATTTTTGAACTCAGAGCATCAATATTATGTTAAGGTAATTTTTGGGGTTTTTTTTGAAAAAATGAATTTTCAGTGAATAGTGTATTTATTTAAAAATTAAATTAAAAATATTTAGAAAATTATTTTTATAAAATGGAGTTCATTTTTGATATCAGAGCATTGATATTTTGTTAATGTGAAATTTCGGGATTTTTCTGAGAAAGTTGAATTTTCAGTGAATAGTAAAAATACAGTTTTAGGGTTTCAGTATGATTAATGACATCATAACTCTGTCATGATGATTCCATGAGATATTTTAAGGGATGGTTGACTAAAGGGGATTAATTATTGTATGAGGTGTCCCAAGTGACCAATACCAAGGGCAAGCCCATGGTTTTTCCAAAACCACCAATGAGGTGTCCCTTGGCATTAATGCATTGTCCCCTCATATTCCCTATAAATACCAAGCAATACTCTCAACCATTCGACTCCCCACTCTCCCCAAACGAATTTCTGGTCTCATTACCTCCCATGTATTCTTCCCAAGGTTCCCCCATGCCCTCCAGGTCCCAACTTTTGAGTTTTAAGAGTTACGTTTTAAGGTAAGGGATCTGACCTCTCTCTTTCTTTTCAAGTAATCTCTTTTATGTCATTTCATTTATGATCCAAGTTCTTATGGTAAAGGATGTTCTTTTATAATCCTCTTACTTCCATTTTCATGTTCATATAATGATAGATCCCCTCTTACTCTCATAATTTCGTTTTATGAATGTTTAAGTGGCGTCGTTAGGCTGCCGAAATTTTTGTAACAGATTCTTTCTCCCTTCTCGTTATTCAAGATCTATTTTCATGTAAAGTATTTCAAGTTCTTTTTCATTATGTTGGGGTATGACCTCTATATCTATCATACTTATCTTTTATGGTTATATGATGAGTGATCCCATTTGATCTATTCAATTCAGTATTTTGATGTTTTAAGTGGTGTTATTAGGCTGCCGAATTTTTAAGTGGTTCTTTCACCCTTCTCATTTTCAAGTTCTACATTCATGTCAAGTCTTTCAAGTTCATTTTTATTATGTTGGGGTATTATCTCTATATCTATAATAATGATATTTTATGATCATCTTATGAGAGACCCCATTTAATCTCTTCAATTCAGTATTTTGAAGTTTTAAGTGGCGCCGTTAGGCTGCTGAATTTTTAAGTGGTTCTTTCACCCTTCTCTTTTTCAAAGTTCTAATTTCATGTCAAGTCTTTAAAGTTCATTTTTATTCTGTTGGGGTATTATCTCTATATCTATCTTAATAATATTTTTTGTTCATATGATGAGAGATCCTATTTGATCTCATCAATTCATTTTTTGTTGAAGTTTATGTGATGTTGTTAGGCTGCCAAATTTTCATAAGAGAAATCTTATTTTTGTCTTCCTTTCATGTTCTTCATTTCCTATAGTATATTCTCAAATTTCATTACCATGTTCTTAAATCACTTATATTCATCCCCTATACTGTTTTATGGGTCATTTACTAATGTTTGACCCATGTCCCCTCTCTTTTCAATGTTTTCTAAAACCCTGTAACATAGCCGTTATGCTGCAGAATTTTCGTATCAAAATGTCTCTCTCTTTTTCTAATGTTCTTTTATTTTATTAAGTGAATACTCAAATCTCTCTCTTCTATATGGGTATTCAAATATATACCAAAATTTTCTATTTTAAATTCTTGGATTTACATACATGAAACCCACTTTCCCTTTCTGTGGGTTTAAAATGTTATAAAGATCATATCTTTAAAGCAGTTTTTAAAATGTTATGATTAGGAAATGAAACCCATTTATTTTATTCTATATGGGTTGTTTATTAAATGAATGATGATGATATATGTGGTTCACATGATAATAAAGATATTTCAAGGGTGCGCCCAGATAGCGCTCCAATGCATTGGGTAAAGACTTAATCTCTAGAGATGACCATTTAGACAGATACCTTGGTGAATAACCTTGGTAATATTTAATGACACCATGGGGATGGACCTTGGTGAAACGAAATGATTGTCAATATTAAATGTTTTAGCTGTTGGAGTTGGTGGTCTAGAACTAACTACTTTGTACTTTATTTATTAAATAAAATCCTTATCACATCTTGATTGTTCTTCTGCATGACATGTCAGGTGATAATGTCCTAAGGATAGCTATTGCATTAAAGGGTCATAGCGGATCCCTACTATGATGAGAACCCGGAAGTGCCATTACACTGTTCTTGAATATATGTTCTATGGCCAGATGATATTATTTGAGGGACACAAATAATTCAGGTCATTAGGGGTGAGGACCCATAAAACTTTGAGGCACCTTTTCATGGTGTGCACACTTGGTAATATCCAGGTGGATATTATGAGAACGAGACCCGCCAGTAGGAAATCCACATTTCATAGTTTCATTGGATGTTACTATATGCGGACGTGTGTATTGGTCCTTAGACTTTATGATTATTATTAATGGGTATTACAACTCGTGCACTTAGATATATTGACAAAAACTATGATGACACACTGTTCACACCGAGGTAGGATATGTTGGGTGCTTTACTAGTAATAATGCATTAATAGATAATGCGAGAAAGGATTTGTCCCTTCCGTTACATAACAGAAGTAGATATCCTAGGCCCTTTTATGGAATTGATATATCCTAAATAAATCCATGGCCATGGTAAGGTATGGGAAAGTTAAATTCCGGGAAGTTAAAGAAAGAATATTCAAGAACATGAGTTGATGGCACTAGCATGAAACCCGCTTGATTGAAGATATTGAGACAAATGGATTATATTCCATGGTAAGCGTTCGTAGGAGGTGACACATCATTGTGGCATTAATTCTTTTTCTATGGGTGCCTTGGCGTGTTTCTAGATGCTAACCTTGGACTTTAGGAAGGCTCAACCTAATGCCACTGAGAAAGAGGCCTAGAGGGTCACACACTATGTGTGTCAATGTATCTCAGTTAAATATTAATTTATCAAGTTAAATAAATATTATTCCCGAATGTGGTTTAATAATTATTTAAGGATGTTTGATCACATTTATTTTGACACTAGTTATTCGAGAGAATATATTGTGGATGAAATAATATATTTATTAGCGAGTAATGCAGTTACGTTTATTTAAGAAATAAATAGACATTACTCATGGTCTAATAAATATGATGGAGAAAAATGGAAAATAAAAGTACACGCAATGTATATTAAATATACACGCCGTGTAGTTTTTCCAGTTGAGATTTTGAGGATTTAATATTATTTTATTAAATGATATTTATTACAATCGGCGTGGGGGAATGTCAAGGAATTAATAATTCGACATGGGGGTTTTCAATAAGAGTTAATGAAATAAATAAAATGTGTAACGCGTTTATTTATTATCATAACTCTATTAACCTCAAACCCGATTATAAATATCCTCGCAACCCCAACATTTTGAAGAGCCATTGTTGTGCACAACGGATTTGGAAATAATCTCAAGCCAAGAGAGAATTCCCTTTCCACCAAGAACGCCCTCATGTTACAAGAGCAAGATCCTCCACCGGATCAAGGCGGCCGAAGGCGGACATCGCAAGTGAAGGTTCTTCTGCGCTAGCACCCGGAGATCCCTTCAGCGACGTCTGGAGATACGTGACCCACGTGTGGATCATCTCTATAGGAATCCTATAATTGCATTCTACGACACAATGACGGATCAACTAATTGTGACTGGACACATCAACGAAGAAAGAATTCCAACGAGGTAATTCTTATGCAATAATTAAGTTAATTATAATCAACATATGATGATCCTCCTCAAGGGTTCTGGGACTCTTATTTTCTTTTTGTTCATCGTTCTATTCTGAAGATTCAGTATTTTATATCGTAACGGATCTCGGGTTGAATATTTTTTAACGTTAAAATTAAAGTTGGGAAAACCCACCAATGCGCTTCCAGTGCACCTGGAACCTACAACTGGTATCAGAGGGGGTCATATCGTTGATTATAATTATTTAGTTTTTTTATGGTAATTTACGCATTTAATAATTTAATTATTTTAATTCAAGTTTAATCATTCTGGAAATCTGAATATCGAGATCTATTCCCCCTCCCTCATTTCTCGTTCACCTCACATAAATGAATTTTTCTTTTAATATTGATTAAAATAAAATAGAAGAACTCATCTGGAAGAACCAAACGTTTCTGGCCGTATTACACCAGAATACACGATGTGTATTCGGAAGTACACGCCGTGTAGTCTGGGTTCAATGCATTGACTGATCCGCCAAATCAGTCCGTGTATTGGATTCTTTCTAAGAATTTAAGACATTGTGTGTTGACCAAAAACAGGTGGCACACGGTTTCCAGAATACACGCTGTGTGGTCCAATGAACACAGTGTGTGGTCCCTTTGGGTTAGGGTTGGGTCGTGTACTCTGTACATGGCCTGCCCGGCTGGAAACTGTGTAACAAGGAAACTACACTGCGTGTGTCCCACTGTACATCTCGTGTACTCCAAAAATTTCCAAAGTACATTAACACGCCCTGTCCCCAGGCGTGTACTTAAGATAGATGGTGAAGAATAGTACACACCGTGTAGTCATAACTACACTCCGTGTACGCACCCAAATTATGCAGATTTATTAAAATTTATTATTATATTCCACAAACCCTTGAGACGTGTGCCATTGTGTAGGAGTAAAGTAGAGACACAACACGTGATAGTTGTTTTATATATATGTGTTTAATATAACATCTACGTAATAAATGGGAATTCACCGGGTTGCCTCCAAGGTACATGTTACGTTGAAGGATAATTTTAAAGGAATTTATTTGTTTAAAATTATGATGGATGAGAATCTCAAGGAAATTCAGAAAAGAGATTTAAGATAAAAGGATTTATTAATTAAAGATAATTAATTGATTCGAGCATGATTTATCTTAAACAAGAATGATTAAAAAATTGAATTCTTGTTTTATTTATCTGTAAATATCATTTCATGTATGGATGATCATGAGCTAGACCGAGACCTTTGTATGTGAATGGTTTATTTTAATTTATTTATTTAAATTAAATTTGTTGGTCTGCGAGCCATATCCTCATTAATATGTAGGGCCTGCGCACCCAAGGATTATTTTATGTAAAAATACCGTTTACCCCTCACATGCATGTGAGATAAATGCATATGTAATGGATGGATCTCCCAAGCTAGTGGAGGCAGCTCAAGTCAGGAGCCAAGGTGAAACCAATTCAAAGAGATACAAAGGTGGACAGGTGGAAAGCTATAAACACGAACATGAATGGTTCAAGGTGTTCCTCCCCTAGGACTTGGGTTAGTTTATCAACTACTAGATAAACTAACCAATAGAAAAGCTCATGATCATACCATTTATTTTATTTATGTCAGTTGCATGGTATATTTATTGTGGGTGTGTTGTCACGATCACACAATTAATGAATTAAATGAGCATGCAAGATAGAACTAAAATAAAACTGGCTTATACGTAAATATTATCTTAGACATGGTTAATCGCTTAAGTATATCCCACTTAATATTAACAAACATGTAATCAAAGATAATAAAATGGCAATTTATGTATAAGGATAAAATCCCTCAAAATAAATATTAAGTCGGCATAGCCTCCAATAATATTGGTTAGAATTGAACCATTGTTCAAAGTGCATGACCAGCCCTAGTTGGGGTTCTTTCAATTATCGAGGAATTTTAATTCAAATTTTTGGGTTGACTTGACTTGGTTTGTATCAAGGGTTGACTGCCACAGCAGGACTTGGTGTGACTAAGAGGCAATGGTTGAGGAAATCCAAAAAAAAGGATTTCAGGATTGGGGAGTCCACTCAGCAGATCAAGGAGCTATGAGTTAATGCAGTTGGCATTTGGAATGCCTACTAAAACCCTTCAAGTTTCTTGACCAACCCATGTTGGGGTAATGCGAAATGAAAATGGATCCTTGCCACTAGAATATTCACGCAACAGAATATTCAGAAGTCAATGGTGAGGGCTATTAGATTTCGATAAAATAGTGGGAGACTACTAAGTATTAATTTATTTATTTGTCTCAATTTTAGTAATAATGTACTAAACCTTTTCTCATATTAATTTGTAGAAACCGCAAGAAAATGACTTCAAACATATCATTGCGCACCATACTTGAAAATGAAAACCTTCTCACTGGCACCAATTTCCAAGAGTGGTAGAGGCGTTTACGCGTCGTCCTTCGCCACGAAAGGAAATTGAATGTGCTAGAAGAGCCTATTCCAGTTGTGCCTGGGAAAGAGGCTAGTGATGAGGAATTATCTCTCTACATGAAACTCATGGATGATGCCACATATGTCTACTGTTTCATGCTATCGGCCATGTCTAATGAGAACTTTAAGCAACATGAAAACATGGATGCGTATAGCATGATGTCTCACCTTAAAGATCTCTACCAAGAGAAGGAGAGACAGGAGAGGTATGAGATCTCCAATGCATTGTTTACCACGAAGCTTGGAGAGTCTACGCCAGCTGGGCCTCATGTATTTAAGCTTGATGGATACATTGAACACCTGGACATCTTAGGTATTAAATTCCCGGATGAGTTGCATACAGATCTCATCCTATCATCACTACCCAAGACCTTCTCTAGATTTATTATCAACTATAACATGAGCGGCAATGAGAAGAGTCTATCACAGCTTCTGACCTTGATTCTCCAGGTAGATAAGGACATGGTGCATGACAAACTCACAGTCCTTATGGTGAACAAGAAAAGGAAGGACAAGGCAAAGGGGCCAAAGACTTATAAACTGTCTGAAGACCCCAAGCACCATCCCTCCAAGAAGGGGAAGATCCAGAGGTAGGGCAAGGAACGGAAGGTAGTGTTTTTTTCAGGTGCCAATCAGGGCCACTAGAAGAGGAACTCCACCCAGAAGCATGGGGATGCTAAAGGTGTGTTTGTTATCGAGTTCAATTTTTCTATTTCTACACATTGGGTATTAGATATAGCTTGTGGGGCTCACATCTGTATTCAAATGCAGGAACCAAGTAGATTTAGAAAGATCGCCAGAGGAGAGGTGGATCTGCGAGCTGCCAATGGCGCAAGGCTGGCTGTGTTGGCTATTGGAGACTACCACCTCTCATTGTCGACTATGATGATTGTGGTTTTACATAACTGTTATTATGTGCCTAGTGTTACCAAGAACATAATTTATGTATCTTGTTTGTATATGGATGGATTTGTTTTCAAGTTTGGAAATAAGGGTTGACTCTTTTATAAGAACAACGTATGTTATGGTATGACACATTTGAATAATTGTTTCTATGTATTGAATTACAAAAACCAAGTATTGGAAATCGATAACAAAACAAACTCACATGACTCATACATCACCCAATTATGGCATCACTGCCTTGGTCATGTGAACGAGAAGCATTTGACAAAGCTCTACCAAGATGGCTATTTAGACTCTACTAAGCTAAAACCACTTGATTGTTGTCACGCATGTTTATAAGGAAAAATGACCACGCCGCCTTTTGGTGGACAAGGTGAAAGGGCCACAGAGCTTCTAGGATTGGTACACATGGATGTGTGTGCACCATTTCCAGTAGAATCTAGAGGTGGATATTCTAACATCATTACTTTTACTGATGATTTGAGTAGATATGGCTATGTCTACTTAATGAGGTATAAGTAAAAGTCCTTAGAAAAATTTATGGAATTCAAGAATGAAGTAGAGAATCATCTTGGTAAGGAGATAAAGAAGCTTCGATCGAATCAAGGTGGAGAATATCTGAACCAAGAGTTCATTGATCTTATATGGGAGTCTGGGATTCTATCTCAGCTCACTCCTCCTTATACACCACAGTGGAATAGTGTTAGTGAAAGGAGGAACCGCACCTTGTTGGACATGGCGAGGTCGATGATGAGTTATGCGGATCTTCCATTATCCTTTTGGGGATATGCATTAAAAACTAGAGCACACACATTAAACCGAGTACCAACTAAGGTGGAAAATGGAATTCCATCTGAGTTATCGAATGGAAGGAAACCCACTTTGTCGCACACACGTGTATGGGGATGCGAGGCATTTGTTAAAGCCTTCTCAGGCAACAAACTAGCACACCAGGGCAAAAAGTGTATCATTATAGGATAACCCAAGGAAACGAAAGGATATTACCTATATAACCCTCAATACAAGAAAGTGATTGTCGCAAGACAAGCCGTCTTTCTTGAGAGGGAGCACATACTCAAGAAGGATAGTGGGAGAAAGATTGACTTCGATGAAGTTGATGCTCATGATACACAAGAGTTGGTACAAGAAAAATTTCCACAGGTCCCCATGGAAGAGGTTCCAGAAACACAAGTACTACGTAGGAGCTCAAGAGATGTAAGGGAACCAGAGAGATTTGGTTTCCCAGTCACCGAGGATGGTGAATCATTATTGTGGGACAATGATGAACCTCTCTCCTACAAGGAAGTGGTAGAAAGCTCAGAAGCTGCAAGATGGCTAGAAGATATGAATTCTGAGATGGATTCCATGTATCAGTACCAAGTTTGGGTTATGGTCGATGAGTTAGTTGATGTAAATCATGTTGGATGCAAATGGGTATTCAAAATAAATCTGGACATAGAAGGTCATGTTAGCACCTATAAAGCAAGGATAGTGGCTAAAGGATTTAGACAGTGTCAAGGAATTTACTATGATGAAACCTTCTCTCCAGTTTCCATGTTTAAATCCATAAGAATCATACTTTCCATAGTAGCTTACCATGACTACAAGATTTGGCATATGGATGTCAAAATAGCATTCCTTAACGGGAACCTTCAAGAAGATGTCTATATGACACAACCAGAAGGTTTTGTGACCCAGGTGAATCCAAACGGGTTTTCAAGTTGCAGAAATCCATTTATGGATTGATGCAAGAATCCAGGTCATGCAACATTCGATTTGATGAAGCCATAAAAGAATCTGGTTTCATTAAGAACGAATGTGAGCCATGTTTTTATAATCGGTTTAACTGGAATTTGATCATCATCCTAGTGGTATATGTTGATGACATATTGCTTATTGGAAATGACGTACCAGCCTTACACTCATTTAAGGACTGGTTGAACAAGTGTTTCTCCATGAAGGACTTAGGAGAAGCAGCATACATTCTAGGGATCAAGATCATTCGTGACAGATCCAAGAGGCTTCTTGGACTATGTCAAGGTACATACATTGACCAGATATTAAAGATATTTAGTATGGAAAAATCCAAGAGGGTATTGGTTCCAGTGTCACATGGCTTACATCTTTCTACGAAAATATGGCCCCAGACAGAACAGGAGAAACATTGGATGAGAAAGATCCCATACGCTTTGGCTATAGGATCCATCATATATGTCGTGTTATGTACCAGGATTGATATTGCCTATGCACTGTAGGAGAACAACATCGGACTACTGTTAAGACAATCCTTAAGTATCGGAGAAGAACTAAGGATTGTGTTCCTGGTGTATGGAGGAGACGGGGAGCTTGTAATCAAGGGGTATGCTGATGCTGGTTTTCAAACAGATCAGAATAATCTGAAGTCGCAATATGGATATGTTTTCTCTCTCAATGGAGGAGATGTGAGCTGGAAGAGTTCAAAGCATCCAGTTGTCACCAATTCTACAGTGGAGTCCGAGTATATAGCGGGTTTTGATGTAGCCAAGGAATCCGTCTATATTCGGAACTCTGTCCAGAGGATTGATGTGGTGCCCAGCAGTAAAGATCCCATTACATTGTATTGTGATAATACTACAGCGATGGCTCATCCAAAATAACCAAGGTCACATCAACGTACAAAGAACATACTCTAGAAGTATCACCTCTTGAGGGATTTCTATCAGAGGGGTGACTTTGTAGTTAGAAGAGTGTCCACGAAAGAGAACGTGGCGGACCCCATGACTAAAGGCCTATCTCAGCAGAAGCATGAATATCATGTGAGAGCTAGCGGGTTAAAGGTTGTTATCAGTTGGCTCTAGTCGAAGTGGGGGTCTGTTGGAGTTGGTGGTCTAGAACCAACTACTTTGTACTTTATTCATTAAATCAAAGCCTTATCACATCTTGATTGTTCTTCTACGTGACAGTTCATGTGATAATGTCCTAAGGATAGCTGTTGCATTAAAGGGTCAGAGAGGATCCCTACCATGATGAGAACCCGGAAGTGCCATAACACTGTTCTTGAATATATGTTCTATGGTCGGATGATATTATTTGAGGGACACAAATTATACAGGTCATTAGGGTTGAGGAATCGTAAAACATTGAGGCACCTTCTCATGGTGTGCACCCTTGGTAATATCTAGGAGGATATTATGAGAACGAGACCCGCCAGTAAGAAATCCTCATTTCATAGTGTCATTAAATGTTCCTATCTATGGACGTGTGTATTGGTCCTTAGACTTTAAGATTATTATTAATGGTTATTAAAAATTGCGCACTTATATGTATTGACAAAAACTGTGATGACACACTGTTCGCAGAGAGGTAGGATACGTTGGGTGCATCACAAGTAATACCGCATTAATAGATAATGTGAGAAAGGATTTGTCCATTCCATTCCATGACGGAAGTATATATCTCTGGCCCTTTGATGGAATTGATATAGCCTAAAAAAATCCATGTCCATGGTAAGGTATGGGAAAGTTCGATTCTGGGAAGTTAGAGAAAGAATAATCATGCACACGGGTTGATGGCACTAGCATGCAACCCGCTTGATTGGAGATATTGATACAAAGGGATTATATTAAACGGTAAGTGTTCGTAGGAGGTGACACGTCATTGCGGTGTTAAATTCTTTCTCTATGGGTGCCTTGGGGTGTTTCTAGACGCTAACCTTGGACTATAGGCAGTCTCAGCCTAATGCCACTGAGAAAGAGGCCTAGAGGGTCAAACACTAAGTGTGTCCATGTATCTCAGTTAAATATTAATTTAACAAGTTAAATAAATATTATTCCCGAATGTGGTTTAATAATTATTTAGGGATGTCTGATCACATTTATTTTGACATTAGTTATTCGAGAGAATGTATTATGGACGAAATAATATATTTATTAGTGAGTAATGCAGTTACATTTATTTAAGAAATAAATATACATTACTCAAGGTCTAATAAATGTGGTGGAGAAAAGTGGAAAATAAAAGTACATGTCGTGTATATTAAATATACACGCCGTGTAGTTTTAAGGAAAACAAGTACATGCCGTGTATTAATTATCACATTCCATGTAGTTTTTCCAGTTGGGATTTTGAGGATTTAATATTGTTTTATTAAATGATATTTATTATAATCGGCATGGGTGCATGTCACGTAATTAATAATTCGACATGGGGGTTTTCAATAAGAGTTAATGAAATAAATAAAACGCGTAACGCTTTTATTTATTATCATAACTCTATTAACATCAAACTTTATTATAAATATCCTTGCAACCCCAACATTTTGAAGAGCCATTGTTGTGCACAATGGATTTGAAAATACTCTCAAGCCAAAAGAGAATTCCCTTTCCACCAAGAATGCCCTCATTTTACGAGAGCAAGATCCTCCACCAGATCAAGGCGGCTGAAGGGGAACATCGCAAGCGATGGTTCATCCGTTCTAGCACCCAGAGATCCCTTCAGCGACGTCCGGAGATACGTGACACACATGTGGATCACCGCTAGGGGAATCCTAGACTTGGATTCTATGACGCAACAACGGATCACCGAATCATGACCGGACACATCAACGAAGAATGAATTCCAACAAGGTAATTAATATGCATTAATTAAATTAATTATAATCAACATATTATGATCCGCCTCAAGGGTTCTGGGACTCTTTTTTTCTTTTCGTTCTTCATTCTATTCTGAAGATTCGGTGTTTTATATCGTGAAGGATCTCAGATTGAACATTTTTTAATGTTAAAATTAATGTTGGGCCAACCCACCATTGCGCTTCCGCTGCACCTGGAACCTACAGTAGCCACATCTTCATGTTATGAAAAATGTTATTTTTATTATGATATATCTCATGATTTCTTTCTCATGCCTTAAAGTTCTTTTCAGGACCTTATTGAAGTATCTCAAGTTCACATGTAAAATGTGTCTCTTGTTTCCCTTACCGGGCCTTCTTCTCACCCTTTCTTTTGATGTATGTCCCCAGGTTGTGAGATGTAGTAATGAACCTAGGATGAACATGAAGAGAATCCTTTCAAGTGTTTAAGAAGAATGTTTTATGTTTTCATGTTTTATGTTCCTAGTTTCTAAGACACTAAACCATAAAGTTCCTTGGATTTGAAAAATGTAATAAATGTTTATGTGATAAAAAGGCGGGATGCTATAGTTTGTATCAAAGGATGGTTTAGTTATTTGTGGAAATTAGGATATGAAAACTTTAGGAAGAAGCCTATAGAAATGTTTATATATATGAAATATTCCTGGTATTTTGGTGAGTATTGAGTAATGGGTTGCCAAGAAAATACATCCTTGTCTGGATAAGAGCAGGTAGAGGTGGCTCTGGCACAAATGTACGTAGGGGTAAAACCCGAAAACACCGCTTTGAGCTAGACTCAAACGGGAACCGGTACACGACAACGGGCTTTACTGCACTCTTGGTTATAACACACCCGGGGGATATGCTTTGGTAAATTCATAAACTTAGTATGAACCATTGTTAATAGAACAAAGATAAAATAAAATAAATATTCACATAAGAATATATGATCATGGATAACCTAGATGGGAACCTAGGGGATCACAAGTTAGGGTATACATTTCTTCTACAAGTTATCCTTATATGCTTTATGTTCTTTTTCATGATTATTGGCTAAGTATTTAAGCCCCTAATTATACTTTCTATTCTTAGTTAATGGTGGGAAATGGAAGAACATGTCCCAACAACCAATGTGATAGGAAATGCGACAATTACCGTATTAATATGACAGAGATGATTAGTGGATTAAAAGATGATAATTATTTTGGAAGACGTTCACTATTTTGGGGACCCTATATGTTCGAGGTAAATATATTACTACTGTATTTTTATTAAGGAGTAAGGTTGACTTATATTTTGAAGAATCGATGAATTTAAGGTGGACTTATAGTAATTTAGGTTACTTATGGGAATGATTAACCTATCTTGGGTAAAATATGATTAGGTTAGCTACTTTTGTTATAAGATGTTAGGAGTGGTTGATGTTATTTGGAGATGCACAATGAAGTTTATTTTGGAAGACCATGTTATCAAATCCTTCTTGTATTTGGGTTTTAATCTTAGTTTGGTTTATTTTGAGGAATTTTAAGGACCGTTTTTTATGGAATGGTCTATGATGAACTTTGGGTAGTACCATGGAACTTTGAATATTTAAAAGTAGTTTCCATTCCTATGGGATTATTTCTTTTTTAAGAGTTGTTTTACCTTACCCTTTCTATTTTTGGGATAATTTTTAAAGATAGAAGAAATAGATAGTTAATCTTTTGTGGATTATGTGATTCTCTAGAAGATGATTATTGTGTTTTGATGAGACCAAGTAGTTTTTAATGCTCATCATTTGGAGAAATGATTTTTTTTGGTAGAAAATTATTAAAGGATGAAACTATACATGAAGGTAGGTATATTTCCTTATGTTTTTGTTTTATGTAGTAAATGAATTCCTAAAAATTATGAAAAGAAACGTAAAAAAAATGTTGTTGGTTTACGTTTCCTACTAGGTGATCAAATATGGTTTACACACATCATAAGTTCGGGATTTTCTCGTGGTCAACTTTATCCTAATCATGTTTTCTATCACTCTCCCTCAAAACTTGACCCTTTATTTTCTCCTCCATGTCCATGTTTTCCTACATGGAATCCTAGTGTAGGTTAACTCAGGTGACCTTTGTACTTCCCTTTCTTTATTTTAAAGTAATAGTTTTATAGACTCTTTTTCCTATGTGGGACATTCAATGAAATTTCAAAACCCAATTTTAAAAATTGTGAGGATGTAATTTCTTAAGGGGGGAAGATTGTAACGACCCAAAATTTTGAATAAATCTTGTTTCCTAATTTTGTGTGTTATTTTATTTTATTTTTATACTCAACAAAAATGTTTCATTTGATAAAATTAGTATAATTAAAATGACACCATTGGGTTTTGACTGTTATATGACCATTGGTCATTATGAATGATGTAAACTAAACGTTTCGATTATTGTCTCTAAATACAAGTAATCTTGGTTAATTAATATAGAAAAAAGATTTGATGTCCTCACCCAGTAGTCTTGGACCGATCGAAGCCCATCTAATAGAACATGGGAAGGAGGTACCACCACTGGGCTTTGCTCTAGACCAAACCCAAGCCGAACTTCATCGTGTGAAGCTAGAACGGAATTTCTTTCGTGAGAAGTTCAAACGGATAGAAATTACTACTCGTGCAATGTTGGTCGAGCCTCCCTCAGATTCTCTCACCTTATCACACCTTACACTTAGGTCCTATGCTGGTGTTATAAGGGGCTATGTAAAGAGATCGTAACTGCCTTGTGTAACCCTTTTTTTTGAATAAAAAATTTGATTTCATCTTATGATGATGTTTATTAATTTTCAAATGTCCGGATAAATATAGTATGCATATTTTTGATGAATTTTAGAAAAAGTATATTTTAAAAATGTTTAGGTAAACCTTAAATAATTAAAAATGTGTAATTATTTTCAAAAAATGGTCTTCTACAATTATGTTCAGCACGAAATTTATAGTCTAATAAGATCAACATGATTTTTGATGAATAGTAAATTATGAATAGTGATTTTATAATTAGGATTAGTAATGTGTCCAAATGGATTAGTAATCTCACTTAAAGAAAGTATTAATATAATCTAGGCACCTTGATTAAGTAATGTGATTTAATAAAATGGTAAAATAACAGTTTCATAAATTATTATTCAAGAATTATTTTTTTCATGTGAATAGTGTTTTTTAATTAAAAATTAAATTAAAAATATTTAGAAAATTATTTTTATATAATGGATTTCATTTTTGAACTCAGAGCATCGATATTATATTTAGGTAATTTTTGGGGTTTTTTCTGAAAAAATGAATTTTCAGTGAATAGTGTATTTATATAAAAATTAAATTAAAAATATTTAGAAAATTATTATTATAAAATGGAGTTCATTTTTGAAATAACAGCATTGATATTTGGTTAATGTGAAATTTTGGGATTTTTCTGAGAAAGTTGAATTTTCAGTGAATAGTAAAAATACAGTTTTAGGGTTTCGGTATGTTTAATGACATCATAACTGTGTCATGATGATTCCATGAGATATTTTAAGGGATGGTCGACTAAAGGGGATGAATTATTGTATTAGATGTCCCAAGTGGCCAATACCATGGGAAAATACCATGGGCAGGCCCGTGGTTTTGGCAAAACCACTAATGAGGTGTCCCTTGGCCATTAATGCCTTGTCCCCTCACTTTCCCTATAAATACCAAGAAATCCTCCCATCTATTCGACTCCCCACTCTCCCCCAACTAATTTCGGGTCTCATTACCTCCCAAGTAGTCCTCCCAAGGTGCCCCAATCCCTCAAGGTCCAAACCATTGAGTTTTAAGAGTTGCGTTTTAAGGTAAGGGATTCGACCTCTCTCTTTCTTTCAAAGTAATCTCTTTTCTGTCATTTCTTTTATGATCCATGTTCTTATGTTAAAGGATGTTCTTTTATATTCCATTTACTACACTTTTCATGTTCATATAATGAGATATCACCTCTTACTCTCATTATTTCGTTTTATGAATGTTTAAGTGGCGTCGTTAGGCTGCTGAACTTTTTGTAACGGATTCTTTCTACCTTCTCATTTTTCAAGATCTATTTTCATGTAAAGTCGTTCAAGATACTTTTTATTATGTTGGGGTATGATCTCTATATCTATAATTATGATATTTTATGATCATATGATGAGAGACCCCATTTTATCTCTTCAATTCAATATTTTGATGTTTTAAGTGGCGTCGTTAGGCTGCCGAATTTTTAAGTCGGTCTTTCACCCTTCTCGTTTTCAACTTCTACATTCATTTCAAGTCATTCACGTTTCTTTATATTATGTTGGGGTATGATCCCTATATCTATCATACTTATCTTTTATGATCATATGATTATAGACCCCATTTGATCTCTTCAATTCAGTATTTTGAAGTTTTAAGTGGCGCCGTTAGGCTGCCAAATTTTTAAGTGGTTCTTTCACCCTTCTCTTTTTCAAAGTTCTAATTCCATGTCATGTCTTGCATGTTCCTTTTTATTATGTCGTGTTATGAAATCTATATCTATCATACTGATCTTTTATGTTCATATGATGAGAGACCCTATTTGATCTCATCAATTCATTTTTGGTTGAAGTTTATGTGACGTCGTTAGGCTGCCGAATTTTCATTAGAGAAATCTTATTTTTGTCTTTCTTTAATGTTCTTCATTTCATATGGTATATTTTAAAATTTCATTACCATGTTCTTTAATCTATTATATTCTTCCCCTATACTATTTTATGGGTCATTTATGAATGTTTGACCCATGTCCCCTCTCTTTTCAATGTTTTCTAAAACCCTGTAACATAGTCGTTATGCTGCAGAATTTTCGTCTCAAAATATCTCTCTTTTTCTAAAGTTATTTTATTTTATTAAGTGAATACTAAAATATCTCTCTTCTATATGGGTATTCACAAATATACCAAAATGTTCTATTTTAAATTCTGGGATTTACATACATGAAACCCGCTTTCCCTTTCAGTGGGTTTAAAGTGACATAAAGATCATGTCTTTAAAGCAGTTTTTAAAATGTTATGATTATGAAATGAAACCCATTTATTTTATGCTATATGGGTTGTCTATGAAATGATTGAAGATTATATACGTGGCTCACATGATAATAAATACATGTCAAGGGTGCGCCCAGATAGCGCTCCAATGCATTGGGTAAAGACTTAATCTCTAGAGATGACCATTTAGACTGATACCTTGGTGAATAACCTTGGTAATTTTTAATGACACCTTATGGATGGACCTTGGTGGAACAAAATGATTGTCAATATTAAATGTTGTAGCCACATCTTCAAGTTATGAAAAATGTTATTTTTATTATGATATATCTCATGATTTCTTTCTCATGCCTTAAAGTTCTTTTCATGACCTTATTGAAGTATCTCAAGTTCACATGTAAAATGTTTCTCTTATTTCCCTTACTGGGCCTTCTGCTCACCCTTTCTTTTGATTTATGTCCCCAGCCTGTGAGATTTAGTAATGAACCTAGGATGAACATTAGGAGAATCCTTTAATGTGTTTAAGAATAATGATTTATGTTTTCATGATCTAAGTTATTGGTTTCCAAGACACTAAACCTTAAAGATCCTCAGTTTTGTAAAATGTAATGAAAGTTTATTTGATAAAAAGGCGGGATTCTATACAAAATCCCCCATCATTCAAAAGATCATCTGACCTTGAGCACGCTGAAGGTTGGACTAAAGAACTGGATAAGTTTTTTGATGTTATGGGGTGTTTAGAACATCAAATTTTTAGTCTCACTGTTTACCGTTTTGAAGGCGAACCGATCCATAGTGGTCGATGGTGAAACATATTAGGGATAGTTAGGAGATTGATTCTCTTGATTATGATGGATTCAAAGGTATTTTTCTTGATAAATATTTTTCTAAGGTGGTTTGTCATAGGATGGAAAAACAATTCCTTTAATTGAGGTAGGAGGATGAATCAGTGGCTAATTATGAAGTAAAATGAAATCAACTTGCAAGGTATGATCCATATTTCATATGAGATCTTGATAGTAAAATACACCATTTTTACTCAGGATTAAATCCAAATAATCTAAGGGCTTTAGTGTCTCGGGAGTTCAAAAGTTATGAAAAACTTGTTCGATTTGTGGAGAAGGTGGAAATGGATTTTTTCGATAATCATGAGTTCTTGGGAAAACAATAGGATAAGAGGTCGAGGTGGTAGAGGAAAGGGAAGAACTCTTCAAAAAATTATTATGGTAAGAAACTTAAGTTTATATTTTGTGGAAAAATTGTAAAAATATTTATAGTTAATGTCTTATTAATTCTGGTAAGTGCTATCGATGTGTTAAAATGAGACATGAGGCTCATAATTGCCCTAAAAATGTTCAGGGTAATAGTAAGTCAAATCTGATTTATAGAAAATAAATGTTTTAAGTGCAACAAAATGGGTCATTATGAAAATTAGTGTCCGACAAAGAACTAAACTAAGGGAAAGCATCCAGACTACAAGAAGAAAGGTGTGGTCAAATCCGTTGCATCTACTCCAGTAGATGTTGGGCCATCAAATGAATTAGTACTAGTTACTCTGTTTATAATGTCCCATACATTACATACATTGTTATTACTTAATAATTTAATCATACTTATTACAACATATAACAAAACCACAATAGGACCATATAGTTATAGTGTCTTTAGAAACTGGGAAACATAAACAACTGGTTCATAAAGAATCTACATTGTCTCCCATTTATTTCTTCATATCTAGAATCCCTTTTTGGCATAACCTACTTAATACTCTTCATCCTGACCTGGGGAAAATAAAACATACAAAAGGGTGATCTCAAATGTTCACTAAGGGTAAACAAAAGAAATATCAATCACATCATATTCATATGAACATAACATTTTGGAAATCTTAACCTGCAAAAGAGATCATAATTTCATAACATGGGATAAATCATAGTAGTGAAATGTAATCCTAATAAACATAACATAAAACAATAAAATTTCTGGAATACACACATAATCATAGAGAATAATTTCATAGTAGTAAAGACTCATTTCCAAGACTATCTTAGAGGATAAAGTCCATTTCTGAACTGAGTTCACTCCTCGTTTCAGTCATGTATCACTGAACCAGATTAAACTGTCGTTCAAGCCATGTCTATCTCATGAGATATAAATCGTTACCCAATGCATTGGAGGGAGATATAGGTCCCACCCATCTCATAATGAGACCATTCATATGTGTGCCCCAAAATCATAAATCCTTCAACATAGCATAACCCATGTTGTCACGACCAGTCCTCGGGACCCGTGCTGTGACTACCCGAAGCCCACCTCCCATAGGCCAGGGGTCAGCGACTAGAACCAACGCGTATATCCCGACAAAAAGTGGAAGGCATTGCATTTATAAGTAAACAAAAACTCAGAGTAAGCAAGCCGAAGTAAACACTAAGTAAAACTGGGTACAAAAGTAAGTGCAGAAAAGTAAGTGGGCCAGAATACAAACTCAAACTGAAAATAAAGTACAACTGGAAAAGGAAAATACAGCAACTGAAAAGTAAATCCGCAATGTCAAGCCATCCACTAGAAGTCCTACCTGAAGGTTGGTTAAAGATAGCCTCTTCAGCTCCTCGGGTCCAGTCGTCCGCTCCTAGTACATCCCGCCCAGTGGTCCACATCCAGGTACCGACCTGCTCCGCAAGGCTCAACCACGATCAGTGATGTCCGTCATCTGCAACCAACACAATGTAGTTCAGGCAAAGCCCGTGCAGGGGTGAGTATAAGCTACTCAGTAGGGACCCTGAGACCCCCGATGGTCTCCTAGAATCCACAAATGATAATCCACAAAATAAATATACAATCATGAAGTAAAAACCAACACTACTTAGGTATATGCCCATACATATACCTAAGTCGTCAATTTTAGTTCGGCTCCAGCATCCGAGCCCAAGTTCTATCACGTCCACACAGGATAGCACAAGACAATCCACATAGGAAAGCAAGACAATCATATCGAAGATAATGATCGTAATTCAAGACTCAGCTCACACAGGTATATTTATTCATAGGACGATAGAGATGATCATATGTATCCACAGATTCATCTAAGATGTTGGACCCACGTAGGATCGATAGGTACTAACCCCCGCAATGACCCACACAGGATCGATAGATACTAACCCCCGCAATGACCCACACAGGATCGATAGGTACTAACCCCCGCAATGACCCACACAGGATCGGACCCACACAAGATCGGTATGCGCTGTCTCACACAGGACCGCTGAGCGCTGACCCACACAGGATCAGTAAGCACTGATCCACACAGGATCGCTGAGTGTTGTAGTCATCGTTGTCGAACCCACAGAGGGTTTCTGTACAGTCATCATCGTCGTCGTAGTTACAGCCAGCTCTAGGGTTCCCGCACACAGCAAGCTCGTTTCGGGAGGGTCCGCTCCACGAGCCAAGGGCTGATACATCAACTGACACGAAGTCCAGATTTTATGTATCCCAAATTTTCGTATCATCAAAAGGAACTCAACGTGACAGATGACGCGTCAATCGGACGCCCGGTCTGAGAGTTATTGGTTTTTTTGTTCCAGGGGCCCGGTTGGTTTTCAAGTCAAAACCAACCCGGTTGTACTCCAACTGCATCCAAACCTCGAGCTGAGTAAGCCAAAAGGTTCGTCTCACTAAGATGAAACCAACAAAGTCGACGGTACGTCAATCAGACATCTAGAACTTAAGTTATAAGTGTTTTCGCTCCGAGGGCCCCGTTGGTTTCGTGTTCGAACCAACCCGAATGAACTCAAAGTTCCCCAAACCTTGAGTGTAATATACCAAAACGACCGTCTCGATCCAAGGATCGCTACGCAACTGACGGTGCATCGATCGGAGATCCTTAGCCCATGTTATGGTCAAAAGACAAAATGAGGTCCGAAAGTATGGGGTTCGGGCCCGGTCCGACCCAGCCCGATACCCCCTGGGTCAGCCTGAACTGGGTCGACCCGACCTGGGTCTAGGTCCGGCCCATTAGGGTGTGGCCTGACCTAACCGGCGCGACTCGGCATGGCGCGCTCGGCCTGGCCAGTGTGGCCAGGCGGCTCGGCCGAAACGGCCGAGCGAAGGGGGGGGGGGGGCTCAATGCCCCCTTGTTTGTGAAACCGCGACCCCCATGTGGGGGGGCCGCTCATTTGGCCAGCCAGGGGTTATGACCCCCGACTTCATGGAAGCCAGACGGCCGGTTGCTGCTGCCTCGGGACCACCGGGGTCCTGCCCACCACTCTAGCACCGGCGGCCGGAAGCCGGCCGCCGCTTCCTGCTCCACCGTGGCCAAAGGTCGCAGCCTTAGTCTGACCGGCGTGGCACGACAGCGACGTGCTCCTCCGCCACGGACCCGCTCCGGATGTGGCCTCTTCGAGGTTCTATGGCGCGGCGCGACGGCGCCGTGGCTTTGTTCATCTTTAACGGCATGGCGCGACGGCGCCACGCTTCTCCTCCCATTCCTTATTATTTCTGCGTGGTGCAACGGCACCGCGCTGCGTTTCTTGTGCCACAAACAATTCAAACAATCAATGGGGGAGGAGGGTCGGCCGTGTTTTTGTGTTCCAACCTCCTCTCGTTATTGCGATTACATGCGTCTCAGTTAGAGACGATGATCGGCAATAAAAGTATTCACGAACAGAAACAAAATAATCCCCTACCTCAAGCGTTGTCCTCGAGCGAGGTTTGTCGCGGAAAGGGACGTCACAGAAGGAGACTTCGTAAGCATCGTATAAGGGGAATTGTCTGCGTCACATTGTCGATCTCCGAGGATGTTGTCTCTCACCAGCTACGGAGAGGGAAGAAGATGGTATGACGAACTCCCCTTTACGGTGATAGAGTTCTTCGTCGAAGGCTTGGTGTTCTTCACGTTCTTCGTCGAGGAAGAATATTTTCTTCAAGAGTTAGAGCAAATACTCTCCCAAAATCCTCTCGCTCAACCAAACAACAACTTAATGAAATAAGACCTTGTGTTATTTAATTAACACACAAGCCAACATAAATTTTGAAATTTTAATTGAATTCAGGATTTAATTACTTTGAATAAGTTCATCAATTAAAGAGTTCACTTTCAATTAATGGGGAGGTGCGGGTGCGTTACCTAATTAAAATAGGGGGTTTGAGGAAGTTGAATAGGTGGGGCTTGTGTGGGACACACCCCAAAAATATCCTACCTAGTGGAGTAGGATATAGTGGGTCCCACTCCAACCTCTATTCTTAGGTTAAACTACTTTAAACAAAAATAAAATTTACTGCACTGTTTTTAATTTATTATCTACTTATCCCAAGATTTTAACAACCACACCCAAGCAAACACAACTCCAGAAAAGGTGTTCCTAATCAATTACTGGCACTACGGTTTCATCGGTGCCTTTGGATTTTGATTCCGAGCACCGGTTCAAAAGTTATGAAAATGCTGCTTGTTCGTTCACTAAACGTACCCGAGCTAAAATTCAGAAAATTATTTCGGGCTCACCGGGCCTCTGAATTAGGTGCCGTCAGAAACTGCATTCTGGTAAAATCCCAAAGAAAATTTAGAAAAAATTTCCCTTGAATTTTAGGGGTCTTTACATTACTCCCACATTTGGGATTTACATCCCTGTAAAGATACATCACAACTAGGGAAACAAATGTGGGTACTGTGCATGCATCTGAGTCTCCCACTACCAAGTGCTCTCCTGGAGGTTTCCGTGCTGCCACCTGATGCGCACTAGAGGAATTGACCGTCCACGTAGGACCTGTTCCTGTCAATCCTCGATCTCCACTAGGACCTCCAAAAAAGTCTCCCCATCATCAATATCCAGCTCCCCATTGTCAATGATATGAATCGGGTCGTGCACGTATATCCTCAGCTGAGATACGTGAAAGACGTCGTGCAATCGGTACAACTGAGGTGGTAGATCCAGGCGATAAGCCACCTCTCCAATCCTATTGAGGACCTGGATTGGTCCGATGAAGAGTGGAGACAACATGCCGCCTCGGCCAAATCTTCGTAATCCAGGTCAAGGTGAGAACCCAAGAAGACGTGGTCGCCATCCTAGAATTCTAGTGGCCTTCGCCTCCTATCACCATAAGACATTTTCCAGCTCTGAGCTGTCCTCATCCACTCCTGGATGACCTGGACCGTCTCTGTCATGTTATGGACCATCTCCGGTCCCACATGTGCTGACTCCCCAGGGTCTGTCTAGCACAGTGGTGATTTGCAAGGTCGATTGTACAATGCCTCGTATGGTGCCATCCTGATGGTGGAGTGGTAGTTGTTATTGTACGTGAACTCCACCAAGGGTGGGTGATCCTCCCAGCTGTGACCAAAGTCGAGGAAAAATGCGCAGAGCATGTCCTCGAGAGTCTGAATGGTCCTCTCCGGCTGACCATCCGTCTGAGGGTGAAAGGCGGTGCTTAGACATAGCTGCTTCCGAAAAGCCTCCTGCAACCCCTTCCAAAACTGGGAAGTAAAGAGAGCATTTCGATCGAAGATGATTGATGATGGAACACCATGAAGACGTACTATCTCCTGAATGTAGAGACGTCCCAAGCTCTCTACTGAGCCCTGCACTCTGATGGGTAAGAAGTGGGCCGACTTGGTGAGTCAGTCGACTATCACCCATATGGAGTCGTGACCTCTGGATATCTGTGGAAGTCCAGTCATGAAATCCATAGATATCTCGTCCCACTTCCACTCCGGGACCTCCAAGGGTTGTACCAAACCTGCTAGTACCTGATGCTCCGCCTTCACCTGCTGGCAGGTGAGGCATCGAGAAATGAACTCTGCTACAGCCTTCTTTATACCTGGCCACCAGTGCTGTCGTCTGAGGTCCTGGTACATCTTCGCCACTCCTGGATGTACCGCTAATGGGGAAGTGTGGAACTCCCTCAGCACCTCCTTGTGTAAAGCAGCTGGTACCATGGTACGTCCTCTGAAAAAGATGACGTACTCTCCTCCCATAGAGAATCCATCAGGTGCCTATCCTGAGGATATCTGCACACGCCGTGTCTCACAGTCAACATACCCATGTTGTGCCTCTCTGACCTGCGGAAGAAGTGGGGGAGTGACTGTGAGTGACTAAAGATAGGCTGCTCCATCACTATCCACGAAGGATATCTGCAAAGCGGCTAGCTTCTCTGTCGCCTCCCCAAGTAGCTGAATGCACGTCCTCCTGCTGAGAGCATCGGATACTATATTCCCCTTTCCAGGAGTATCGACTATCTCAATGTCATAGTCCTGTAGGAACTCGAGCCATCGCCACTGTCTCAGGTTTAGGTCCTTCTGCGAGAAGATTTACCTGAGACTCTGGTGGTCATAGTAGACTGTAAAGCACTCACCCATCAGATAGTATCACCACATATTCAGTGCGAAGACCACTGCTGCTAACTCCAGGTCATGGGTAGTGTAGTTCTACTCATGCTGCCTCAAATGACGTGATCCATAAGCGATCACTAACTACTCTTGAATCAAGACACATCCGAGTCTGGTCCCTGATGCATCGCAGTAGACTACGTACCATAATCCCTCCTCCAGTAGCCTCAAGATAGGCGCACTGGTCAATCTCTGTGTCATCTCTTGGAAGCTCTGCTGACATATGTATGACCACCAGAAGGGTTTCCCCTTTTTCTTCAAAGCTGAGAGTGGTGATGCAACTCTGGAGAGGTCTGGCGCAAACCTCCGGTAGTACCCAGCTTTCCCCAAGAAACTCCGCACCTCTGTCACGCTCCTAGGTGGCTACCAATCTAGCACTGCCTCGATCTTCGCAAGATCCACTACAAATCCCGTCTCAGAGATGACGTGTCCCAAGAAGTGGACCTCACGTATCTAGAAATGACACTTCGAGAGCTTACCATAAATCTGGTTCTCTCAGAGTGTGTCCAGTACAACCCGCAAGTGGTAGGCGTGCTCCTCCTCAGTCGTCGAGTATATCAATATCTCGTCGATGAAGACTATGACAAATCGACCGAGGTATAGCTGAAAGATCCTGTTCATGAGACCCATGAACACTACTAGAGCATTGGTTATGCCGAATGGCATAACCAAGAACTCATAGTGGTCATACTGACATCTTAAAGTCATCTTCTTCACATCCTCGTCCCGAACTCTAAGCTAATGTTATCCTGACCTAAGGTCTATCTTTGAGAACCACCGTGCTCCCTTGAGCTGATTGAAGAGGTCTTCAATCCTTGGTAGAGGATAATTGTTCCTCACGGTCACCTAGTTCAGGGGACAATAGTCAAAACAAAGTCGCAAGCTCCCGTCCGCCGTCTTGGTGAACAATATCGGGGAAGCCCATGGAAAAACACTGGTTCAGATGAATACCTTGCCCTGCAAGTCCCCCAGCTGTACCCGTAACTCTCGAAGCTCGGAAGGAGACATCCGATATGCTGGGGTGGATATCGGGTCTATATCGGGGTATAGGCCAATATAAAAGTCTACCTCTCTGCGAGGAGGTAGTCCTGGAACGTCACTGGGAAAAACGTCCACATACTGATCCACCACTGCAGGTAATCTCAGACTCCACACATCAACTAATCCTAGGATGAGGCTAGCCAACTGATGAGTGATGCCCCGTCCTGTCCTCTGCGTGAGTCCATCCTGCACTGCAAAGGTTCCCTTCTCGCCGGTGAAGGTGAACCTGCTCCCATCAGTGCGAACACATCACACCTTGCACCTAATGTAGTTGATCTGAGCATGGACTGTAGATAACCAATCCATGCACAAGATGACGTCGTAAGGCCTCGACGCCACTACAAGAAGATCCCAGCCGAAACTCTCGCCTCATAGAGTAACCTCACACTACTGGCACCAGTGCGTAATCATCGAGTCTGCTCCCGTAAGAGTCTCTAGCCGTAAGGATCGAGCTAACGGCTCCATCGGAATTTCCGAGTTCCAAACAAGGGCAGTGGAAATGAAATAATGACTCACTCATATGTCTATAAAAACTGCAGAAAGGGAGTAATAGACACAAATAGTACCTCAAATCATCTCGGGTGCTCCGTGGTCATATGCCTCCGCTGCCTGAAGCTGTGCCAGTCTCTGCCCGCCAGCTCCCTATGGTCGGGGTGGACCTCCTGGTGGTGGTGTTGGTAGAGCCTCAAAGCGTCGCCCATCACCTGTTGCTCGGCCAGCTCCTCTGCCTCATCCTATTGCCCCATACAGACCGCCACGGTCAACCCTCTACCTCTGCCAGGGTGGTCCCTCAACCATCTGCTGCTCCTCGGCACGGCGGGTCGGGCAGTCACGAGCCATGTGGCCCTGCCCGCCGCATGCGTAGCACTATCTTCCTCTCAAAAGACTGGCTCTGCACTGCGTGCCCCGCACCTCTAAGCCAATGTCCTAAAGTCATCCGCCTGAGGGTCTGGTCCGCCTAGACCCATGTGTCATCCGTCGACTGCCTACTTCAGAATACTCTTCTACGTGCCACCCTGCGGTTGGTCTCGCTGCTGATGTAGGCTCAGCAAGAAAGCTCTCAATGAGAAGGGCTCACTCTAGTACCCCTGCTTGTGTCAGAATGCTAAGGGAGATCATTGATGCCCTGATCTCATTACTCAATCCCTGCTCGAAGGTCCGGGCCCAGAAGAATGGGTCCTGTAACATGTCCATTGAATAGCGCGAGAGATCGGTAAATCTCACCAAGTACTGGGGGACTATCAAGCTACCATGCCACAAATGTAGTAGCTTCTGGATGCACACCACAAGGAGGGTGGATGGGACGAACTATGAGTGAAAGAGTCTCTCAAAGTACATCCAGAGGAGTGATGCCATGTCGTGCTCCTAGAGCATCATGCTCTACCATCTGCCTGCTACCGCATGCAGGAGACTCGCTACAAGGATCACCATGAGCTCTGTTCATGTCCCTACCAATCGGAAAACTCGCACAACTACCTCCATCCAATCCTCTGCTGCCTGAGGGTTCGTCTCCAAACAGAACCTGGGTGGTCTTTGATGCTGAAACTCGTGCAGTGCACCATGGCGACATGCACTCTCAGCGGCTAGGGCTGGTAGCATCGGTGGCTCAGTGGGTAGTGGTACAGCCGGTGCCTCCATAGTAATAGGGCCCTGCACCGAGGCCTTGTCGCTCGGTGGGCTGTCATCACGTACAAAACTCGGAACCCTAGCTGGCTGCCGTCGTGGGGCCATGCTGAAAAGAGACAGGTGCGCCACGGTCAATACAGTATACCTGGTGAGCTGACAGAAATTAATCACAAAGAAAACTTGAAAGACACATGCAATCAATGTTTTCATGCACTAAGTCTGAAATCAGAAGTCAGGGTCCTGGTGTACGGATACATCAGCCGCCTCACCAACACTGGAATCCCTGGACTGATAACCACACTAAATACTCTTAACACTATTGCTTCACATAGAAAAAGATCAGTGTCATTAGTTCTACGATATAACTAAACTCCTCTGATACCAATTTGTCACGACCCATTCTCGGGACCCGTGCCGTGACTACCCCGAGCTCACCTCCCATAGGCCAGGGGCCGGTGACTAGCACCAAGGCATATATCCCAAAAAAAGGGGAAGGCATTGCTTTTATAAGTAAACAAACACACAGAGTAAGAAAGAAGAAGTAAAAACTAAGTAAAACTGGGTACAAAAGTAAGTGTGGAAAAGTAAGTGGGCCAGAATACAAACCCAAACTGAAAGTAAAGTATAGCTGGAAAAGGAAAATACAGCAACTGAAAAGTAAAGCTGCAACGTCGAGCCGTCCACTGGAAGTCCCACCTGAAGGGTGGCTATAGAGAGCCTCCTTAGATCCTTGGGTCTAGCCGTCTGCTCTGAGTACGTCCCGCCCAGTGGTCCACCTCCAAGTACCGACCTGCTCCGCAAGCCTCAACCACGATCAGTGTTGTCCGTCGTCTGTAACCAACACAACGTAGTGCGGGCATAGCCCATGAAGGGGTGAGTATAAGCTACTAAGTAGGGACCCTGAGACCCCCAAAGGTCTCCTAGAATCCACAAAGTATATTCCACAAAATCAAGACACAATCACGAAGTAACAACCAACACTACATAGGTATATGCCCATACATATACCTAAGTCATCAATTTCAGTTCGGCTCCAGCATCTGAGCCCAAGTTCGTTCACGTTCACACAGGATAGCACAACACAATCAACATAGGAAAGAAAGACTCTCATATCGAAGATGATGATTGTAAGTCAAGACTCAGCTCACACAGGTATATTTCATCATAGGACGATAGAGCTGATCAGATGTAGCCAGTGATTCATCTAAGCCGTTGGACCCACGTAGGATCTATAGGTACTAACCCCCGCAATGACCCACATAGGATCGATAGGTACTAACCCCCGTAATGACCCACATAGGATCGATAGGTACTAACCCCCACAATGACCCACACAGGATCGGACCCACATAGGATCGGTATGCGCTGGACCACACAGGACCTCTGAGCGCTGAACCACACAGGATCAGTAGGAACTGATCCACACAGGATCGATTAGTACTGTAGTCGTTGATGTCAAATCCACAGAGGGTTTCTGTATAGTCATCATTGTCGTCATAGTCGTAGCCAGCTTTAGGGTTCCCGAACACAGCAAGCGCGTTTCAGGAGGATCCGCTCCACGAGCCGAGGGCTGATATATCAACTGACATGATGTCCGGATTTGATGTATCCAAATGTTCCGTATCGTCAAAAGGAACTCAACGTGACAGACGGCTCGTCAATTGAACGACCGGTCTGAGAGTTATTGGCTTTTTCGTTCGAGGGGCCCGGTTGGTTTTTAAGTCAAAATCAACCCAGCCGTACTCCAACTGCGTCCAAACCTCAGGCGGAGTAAGCCAAAAAGTCCGTCTCATTAAGAGGAAACCAACAAAGTCAACGGCACGCCAATCGGACGTCCGGAGCTTATGTTATAAATGTTTCCGCTCCGAGGGCCTGGTTGGTTTCGTGTTCGAACCAACCCGGCCGAACCCAAAGTTCTCCAAAACCATTTTTGTAATATAACTAAACGACCATCTCGATCTAAGGATTGCTACGCAACTAACGATGCATTGATCGGAGGTCCGTAACCCATTTTATGGGTAATAGAGTGAATGAGGTCCGAAAGTAGGGGGTTCGGGCCGGGTCCGACCCGGCCCGATACCCCCTGGGTCGGCCCGAATCGGGTCAACCCGACCTGGGTCCGGGTCCGGCCCATTAGGGTGCTGCCCGGCCCGGCCTAGGTGACCCAGCCTGGCGGCCTGGCCTGGCGCACTCGGCCTGGCCAGCGTGGCCAGGAGGCTCGGTCGAAACGGCCGAGCGGAAGGGGGGGTGCTCGCTGCCCCCCTGTTTGTGAAACTGTGGCCCCCATGTGGGGGGGGGGGGGGGCACTCCTTCGGCCAACCGGGGGTTACGACTCCCGTCTTCTTGGAAGTCGGTCGGCCCGGTCCGACCGGCCGGTTGCTACTGCCGTGGGACCGCTGGGGTCCCGCCCTCCTGCTCCGGCGCTGGCGGTCGGAAGCCGGATGTCTCTTCCAGCTCCACCGCGGCCTCTTCGAGGTTCTCCGGCGCGGCACGATGGCGCCGCGGGTTTTTTCGTCTTTAACGGTGTGGCATGACGGCGCCATGCTTCTGCTCCCATTCATTATTATTTCTGCATGGTGCAATGGCACCACGCTGCCTTGCTCGTGCCGCAAACAATTCAACCAATCAAGGGGGAAGGAGGGTCGGCCGTGTTCGTGAGTTCCGACCTCCTCCCGTTATTGCGATAACAGGCGGCTCAATTAGAGACAATGATTGGCGATAAAATTATTCACTAACAGAATCAAAATAATCCCCTACCTCAAGCGTTGTCGTCGAGTGAGGTTTGTCACAGAAAGGGACGTTGTAGAAGGAGACTCCGTAAGCATCGCAGAAGGAGAATTATCAGCGTCGCGTCATCGATCTCCGATGATGGAATCTCTCACCGGCTGTGGAGAGGGAAGAAGATGGTACGATGAAATCCCCTTTGCGGTGACGAAGTTCTTCATCGAAGGCTCAGTGTTCTTCGCGTTCTTCAACGAGGAAGAATATGTTCTTCAAGAGATAGAGTAACTCTTCTCCCAAATTCCTCTCGCTCAACCAAACAAAAACTTAATGAAATAAGACCTTGTCATATTTAATTAACACAGAATCCAACTTAAATTTTGATATTCGAATTGAATTCAAGAATTAATTACTTTGAATAAGTTAATCAATTAAATAGTTGACTTTAAATTAATGGGTGGGGGGTGCGGGTGCGTTACCTAATTAAAAGAGGGGTTTGAGGAAGTTGAATAGGTGGGGATCATGTGGGCCCCACCCCACAAATATCATACATAGTGGAGTATGATATAGTGGGTCCCACTCCAACCACTATGCTTAGGTTAAACTTCTTTAAAAAAAATAAAATTGGTTGCACCATTTTTATTTTATTCTCTACTAAACCCAAGATTTTAACAACCACACCCGAGAAAACACAACTCCAGAAAAGGTGTTCCTAAGCAATTACCGGCATTGAAGTTTCATCGGTGCCCTCAGATTTCAATTTCGAGCAACAGTTCAAAAGTTAGGAAAATTCCGCTCGTTCGTTCACTGAACGTACCCGAGATAATCTTTAGAAAATTATTCCGTGCTCACCGGGCCTCGGAATCAGGTGCCGTCAGAAACTGTCTTCTTGTAAAATCCCAAAAAAAATTAAGAAAAAATGTCCATTGAATTTTACTGGTCTTTACACATGTAATAAAAATGGGATTCTTAAACATCATGTCATCATAACATAATCCATATAAGATAAAAAAACTTCATAAAAATAATTCCATCATAACATAATCAAATAAATGTAAAAATAGGGATAAAAACAGAACCCTATATTATCTTATATGGAAAATAATTTTGATAACTCTTGAACTCCATTCTTGAGGAAAATATCTTTTCTACTTCAAAAAAAATTTAACTTTCTTAAAATATCATATAATTTTAAAATAATAGAAGTTTATTAAAGATAATCCTAAAAACATTTAAAGGAATCTTCAAGGAAATAATTTTCTAAAAATCCATTCATGTCGTATAAGTTAAAAAACGTTCTTCTCGTACTTTGGCTCAAAAAGTCAAAAAATTACCTCGTACTAAAAATGACAAAAGATTCCTTTCATATCTTTTACTAAAAACTCACCAATGGGTAAAATTGGATTTAAAAAATTGTAGGTGGATGGAAATAATATTATATATTAAAGAAATATGGATGTTTGTGATAAATATTCCCCAATAAATTCTGAAGTATAAACAATCTTGGATACAAATGAGATTGTGAGATTTTCCCTTACCTTAAGTCCAACTTGCTTCGTACGTGTCTCAACCTCCTGTATAATGATTTAAATAATGTTATTGACTTATTCAAAAAATTTACTCATTGTTATAATATCATATATGGTCATATTCTTAGCTTCGTATTAGTAATATTTCATTGTTACTTGTTATTTGGTGTTTATTGCTTTTTGTTCTTATGCGTGTTTTGTCGAATAAATTCTTATTATTATTTTTAGGTTATATATAACTCATTTACAGAATGGTATTAGTGTAATATATATCATATTTATTCATTCAATTCATTTATATAGTCCTTATGCATTGAAGATCAGGTAGAACGAGTTGCATCACATCGTGGAGACGGTTGGCCGTACGTACGCACGAGCGATGATATCATTCCCATGATCATGGAATTGTATTGAATTATATGTATACTATTTCAGAATCAAAATAAATTTACAATAGTCATATATAGCTATTATTTACACCATTATACCCATCTAAGTAAGGTGGTGGTGGAAAACAGATTACACCACAGAGTGGAGACGGTATTTCGTACGTACGCACGCGTAGTGATTTCATTTTCCGTAGGATAAATAGAAGGTGAAATAGGGTTGTTACATATTTATAATAAAATATCAGTATATTAGTTATATTGATGTTATTACTTAATAATGAAACAACTAAATAAGAAGAAGAATAAGAAGAAAAAAAGTTGAATGAATCGGTAATGGGCATTACCTCTTCTTTGAAGCGCCTCTTCTTATCCTCCCCTTAGGGCACTAAAGGTGGTCATTGAAGAATACCAGGACCTCTAGGAAGTTTCTAGGTAAGTGGAAAATATAAATAGGTTGTTGTTTCCCAAGATTTAATGCTCAAATTTGTGTGAGGAGGAGAGGGAGGAGGTGTCCTTTTATAAGGGAGGAGAGGGGCACCTTAGGAAAAACTTAAAATATTATTTTATAATAAAGTCATATTAGGTTTTTAATAGATCCAAACTGATTTATTTCGAATCTAAGGTGTATATAGGTCTAAATACTCTCAACCAATAGATTTTAGACAAGTTTATGTTACTATTTTAACCTTATCATTTAGGTTTAACTCTATGTTAAATAATATATCTTTTATCATGTCTTCTTGTTTTCTTACAATATATGGTTAATAAACTTACTATAACAGGTCAAACGAACCCCAAGTGGTTAATTATTAATATATATAACCTTATCTAATTCATTTGGTTGAACTTTATATTTTTAGGAATAAAATACCAATTAATAATATAATATATGTTTTAAAAACTATTTTATGTCAATTTTGACACTATTTGGTAATTGATTTTTTTGAAACTCATAACAGAATGATTAGTTAGAATAAGGTTAATTAAATCAATAATAATATATCATATTAACCTATAAAATTAGTTTAATTCATGAAAAGTCTCAAATTACATTTATTTTGGTATTTATAATATCAATTATGTGAAGATTTCCTTAATAAGGTAATTACTGCATCATCATTGTGTCAAAACAAAATTAAATTATTTAAAGGCTAAAAATTATAAATACAATAAAATTATATAGGAAATCATTTTATCGTTCTAATGAATATTTATAGTCGAATTTACCTTATTTATAACCCTGTATTAAAAATGTTTTAGTTATTAGTCTTTGATTTTACCTTTTTTTAACTATTCTTTAAATAAAATAATATTTAATATCCTAATCTAATCCAAGTGGACCTAAAGGGAAATATTTTACCCTTAATTTTGTTTTTGGTCGAATTAAAGTTATCCAATATAATTAGGACATGTTTTAGGGTAATAATAATACAATTTTTACCCTTAATTACCCTATTTAATTTTAACCGTGGTAAATAAAAGTAAAAAGTTACTATTTACCAAAATTATTTTTATCTTATTGAACCACATTTTACTCCTTGATGTTAACTGTGTCTCTCGGATTTTCGAAATTACACTCACAAAAGTGCCAAAATTATGTTTTATCTAAATTTTCAAACTCTCCTAGGAGGTGAGTAAAAGACGGTGAAAAGTTCAATAAAATTTTTATATCTAAAATTCTTATAAAATGACTCCAATAAATTAAATTGAACATATATAGGTATTAAGTATCAATTTTGACCTAAAATAAATTTAAATAAAATAAATAATTATTTAAATAAAAAGTCTGTTTTTAAATAGAAACCCAGTGTTTTCACTATGCATCTAAAATTGAATGTTTTCATAAAAAAACCAAGAATTCTCCCTAGGTTATTTTCGATATTCCGGATCCAAAAATGAAGTCCATTTTGAATGATAAAATTTATAAAATTTCAAAAAGTGGGTATTACTATTCATAACGGCTAGTTTTAATAATATTTTAATAGCATATCGTTGTTTAGGTAAACTCAGAATTGCGTACAACGCAAGCTATTGATGAAGGTCGCGATTTCATTTAATGCAAGACGAGCTAGTGTTTTGTGTTGTGAAAGATTCCTATGATGATGTATATAACAAAAAAACAAAACATTTCTCATAAAAATCTCAGGTGTTACATTCTACCCCCCATAAAATGAATTTCGCCCTCGAAATTCGTCACTTTCTAACAAACAGATAGAGATACATCTCCCTCATCATATCCTAAAGCTCCCATGTAGCTTCTTCTAATTGGTGGTTCCTCCATAAAACATTCACCAAGTGAGTGGTCTTGTTCTGTATGACTCTTTCACTATGATCCAGAATCTCTATCAGCTGTTCTTCATAAGAATGATCTTGCTCCAGCGGTACAACTTTTGAGTTGAGTACATGTGAAGGATCGAGTATGTACATTCTCGGGAGAGATACATGGAACACATCATGAACGTAAGAGAGATTCAGTGAAAGCTTCAATCAGTAAGCTACCTTCCCACAACGATCCAGTATTTCGAAAAGGACCGATATACCTACGTCTCAGCTTTCCCTTCTTTCCAAATCTCATTACTCTCTTACAATGAGATATTTATAAGAACACTTTATCACCCACTTCAAACTCTAGGTCTTTTCTTTGGTTATCGGCATAACTGTTTTGTTGACTCTGTGCTGCTCTTATGTTTTGTTGAATAGATCTGACCTTTTCTACCATCTCATCATCATGTTCAGGTCCTAATATCTTTCTTTCCCCAAATTAATCCCCACAAGTTGGAGTTCGGCATTTATTTCCATAGAGAGATTCATAAGGAGCCATCTGAATACTGGAGTGAAAGCTATTATTATAAGAAAATTCCAACAAAGGTAGGTGTTGATCCTAACCACCTTTGAAATCCATAGAGAAAGCTCTTAACATATCTTCTAGAGTTTGAATTGTCCTCTCAAACTGACCGTCTTTCTGAGGATGATAAGGAGTGCTGAAACTCAACTCTATATCCAGATTATGCTGAAGACTTCGCTAAAAATTTGAGGTAAACCTCTGATCCCGATCAGATATAATGGAAAGTTGTACTCCATGCAATCTTACCACTTCCTTCACATATATCCTGGAAATCTGATCCAAATAGAAATCTTCTCTAATAGAAATGAAGTGTGCCGACTTTGTAAGACGATCAACTATGACCCAGATAGCATTATTTCCTTTGGATTTTATTGGAAGTCTGGTGAAAAAGTCCATAGTGATGTTTTCCCATTTCCATTCAGGTATGGTTAATGGTTGTAACATCCCGTTAGGATTTTATCTCTCAACTTTAACTTACTGACAAACCAAGGATCGAGAGACATATTTAGCAACATCTCTTTTCATGCCATCCCGCCAGAAGTACTGTTTCATGTCCCTATACATCTTCGTGCTTCCAGGATGAATAGGGAATGGAGAACATTGAGACTCATCCAGCAGCTCCTTCTTTAATTCTGGGATAGGAGGAACCCAAACCCAATTCTTAAACCTTATTATCCCATCACAATCAAGGTTGAATTTAGGAACATTTCTCACCTTCTTTTGTAACTCTACATCTTCTTTATGTGCCTCTTTAATCGTCACATGTATATATGGTTGAACATTCATTTGAGAAAGATAAGATTTTTCCAGTTTCATTATAATTCCAAGATCCATCTTCCGTAAATCCATAAATATTGG
Organism: Viscum album; assembly: GCA_963277665.1. Taxonomy (NCBI): domain Eukaryota; kingdom Viridiplantae; phylum Streptophyta; class Magnoliopsida; order Santalales; family Viscaceae; genus Viscum; species Viscum album. The sequence continues at coordinate 50,717,606 of OY728140.1, read as the reverse complement.
ATCTTTTGTGATCCTCATCATGAATAATATGGCATGGTCTTGTCGACTTAATGCATCTTCCACCATGTTTTCTTTCCCAGGTTGGTAATGAATTGAGCAGTCGTAAACCTTAATTAGATCCAACCATATTCTCTGGTACATATTCAGCTCCTTTTGTGTGAAAATACACTTTAAACTTTTATGATCAGTATAAATATCACACCTTTCTCCATAAATATAATTCCTACAAATATTTAATGAAAAGATTACTGCAGCTAACTCCAAATCATGGGTTGGGTAATTTTTCTCATTGATTTTCAACTATCGTGAGGCATAAGATATCACCATATCATTTTTCATGAGAACACACCCCAGTCCCTTCTTGGATGCATCACTGTAGATCACAAACCTTTCTCTACTACAAGGCAGTATGAGAACAAGTGCACTGGATAATCTTCTTTTTAACTCCTTGAAATTCTCTTCACATTGCTCTGTCCAAACAAACTTAACTCATTTCTGAGTCAATTTCGTGAGTGGGTTAGATAATCATGAAAAATATTTCACAAAACGTCGATAATATCCAACCAAACCAAGAAAACTTCATATCTCAGTTACTATTTTTGGTCTCGACCATCATTCTATAACCTCTGTTTTTTCTGGATCCACATATATCCCCTATTTTGAGATTATGTGACCCAAAAATGCAACTTTTTGAAGCCAAAATTCACACCTGGTAAATTTGGAATAAAGATTCTACTTCCTCATGGTCTTTAATACAATTCTCAAGTGATCGTTATGTTCTTCCTTGCTCTTTGAATAGAAAAGAATATTTTCTATAAAGACTACCACAAACTGGCCAAGATTGTCTCTAAAGACTCTATTCATTAGATTCATGAAGATAGCATGGGCATTAGTAAGACCAAATGGAATGACTATAAATTTGTAGTGTCCAAACCTTCTATGAAAAGTTGTCTTTGGTATATCCTCCCTTTTGACCCTCAATTGATGGTACCCTGAATGATGATAAATCTTGGAAAAGTATTGATCTCTGTGTAGTTGGTCAAATAAGTCATCAATGCGTGGGAGAGGATATTTGTTCTTGATAGTGATCTTGTTAAGTCCTTCATAATCAATGCAGAGTCTCATTGATCCGTCTTTATTCTCAATAAACAAAACATGTGCTCCCCAAGGTGATACACTAGGGTGTATGAATCCCTTATCAAGATTTTCTTGGAGTTGCTTCTTCAATTCCTGCAACTCAATTGGGTCCATTCTATAAGGTGTCTTTGAAATAGGCAAAGCACCTGGTACATGTTCTATTGAAAACTCAACTTCACAATTTGGTGGAAGACCCAAAAATTCCTCCAGAAAGACATCATAAAACTACCGTATAATGGGCATATTCTTAATCATGAGTTTCTCACCAACCATTTGAGATAAATAACCTTCATTTAGTGGAATCAAGACCCATAAGATGTAATAAATTTCCACTAGAAGGTTATGCTCATCTTTGCATTGATAGACGATCATATATTGATCTGGAATATGAAATGTGACTTCCCTTCTTTGGAAATTGATATGAGCTCCATATAAAGAAAGCCAATCCATTCCAAGAAGCACATCAAATTCCACTATAGGAAGGATCACAAGATTTTCAGTAATCACATTCCCACAAACTTCAATCGGAGAAGAATTGTAAACTTTTGATGTGACTGTTGTGCCATTAGGAGTTGTCACAGCTAGCTCAACATCTAATAATTGAGGTAATACAGAGATGCCCTTAGAAAATTCTTTAGAAATAAAGGAGTTGGTGGATCCAGAATCAAATAAACCACTCTCTACTTTAGATTGGATGGTAAGTGTATGTTTCCCCACTTCGTTATCATACTCCACATCACCGATAGAAATTGCATGTGACATTACTTTGACGTTATCCTTAAGAGTTTGTTGATGTCGATCATCATCAACAACCCTTGGATTATGGCATTGATTAGCACAATTCCCCATTTCCTTGCACTTGTTACATTGAAGTATAGGAGGTGCACTCTGTGTAGCCTTTTCTTTGTTTGCATCACTAGACATATTATTCCCATCATTATGGCATTAAAATACCCGATGAACTTCTTTTGCACATTTGAAACATTTACATGTCCCTTTAATAAAACTCCGTCCATGTTTCCTTCCACACTTTGAGCATAAGAGAAAGTTCATCTTCTTTTCAGTGTGATATTTAGATTTCCCTTTGAATTCCATTTTCTTCTTCTTATCAAATGAATATGATTGATGGGTTACTGCAATCTCCATCTCAACCTTGAGAGCACATCGAATGATTTCCTCATTGCGATTGAAGTCCCTTATGGCTGATTCCCTTCACATAATTGGTTTTAATCCACTAAAGAATAGATCGAACTTACTCTCAGGTTGTATAATAATCCCATAAGCATACCTTGCAAGTCTTGTAAAATTTTCTTCATAGGTACCAACAGATTCATAATCCTTTTGCTTCAGTTCAAGAAACTCCTTCTCCATCTTTTTTTGAAGAATATGAGGGAAGTATTTATTGAAAAATATGTTCTTGAACTCATCCCATTCCATGGTCTCAATTTCATCTCTTGGCATCGTATTATTGATAAGATTCCACCATTTATTAGCTTCACCATCCAAACGATATAATGCTAAGATGACTTTATCAAGTTCAGAACATTGAAGATCTATAAATATCTTTTCAGTGGTACTGATCCATTGTTTAGCCACTAATGGATCAGTAGACCCACTGAATGAAGGTGGATGCTACCTCATGAAGGATTCAACCAAATGTTGCTCCTTCCTTTGCTCGTTTGGAAGTCCTGCATGATTCATAGCTTGAGAATGTTGTGTGAGCATGGCTAAAAGATTTTTCATTCCATCTCTCCTAACGTTTGGTTACTCTGGGGGATAATCATGCACTGCCCGTCGCATTCAGCATTAACACGGTTCCTTTGGGTTTCATCCATTGACTAAAACCAATAAGCATAGTGTGAGAAACACTAATCATAATAGGAAAACCACATAATCAAAAATAAAATTTCACACTTAAGTTCTTATCATAGGTTACTCATGGCCTTTTCCAAAACACTAAGATTGTGTTCTATGATTAGACTTATCCTTAGGGTTCTTACTAAGGCTTTCACATCCTAGTTTCCAAAGATTGACTATACCTTTCCTCTGATACCAACTATAATGACCCATACTTTACATACATTGTTATTACTTAATAATTGAAGCATAATTATTACAACATATAACAAAACCACAATAGGAATGTATGGGTATAGTGTCTTTAGAAACTAGGAAACATATAAAATTGGTTCATAAAGCATCTACATTGTCTCCCATTTATTTCTTCATATCTAGAATCCCTTTTTGGAATATCCTACTTAATACCCTTCTTCTTGACCTATGAAAATTAAATTATACAAAAGGGTGAGCTCAAATGCTCAGTAAGGGTACACAAAAGAAATATCAATCACATCATATTCATAAGAACTTAACATGTTGGAAATCCTAACCTACATAAGATATCATAATTTCATAACATGGGATAAATTATAGTAGTGAAATGTAATCCCAATAATCATAACATAAAACACGAAACTTTGTGGCATACACACATAATCATAGAGAATCATTTCTCAGTAGTCAAGACTCATTGCTAATACTATCATAGCAGATAAAGACCATTTTTGAACCGAGTTCACTCCTCGTTTAAGTCCTGTATCACTGAACCAGATTAACCTATCATTCCAGCCATGTCTATCTTATGAGATATAAATCTTTACCCAATGAATTATAGGGAGATATAGGTCCCACCCCTCCCATAATGAAACCATTCTTATGTGTTCCCCAAAATCATAAATAATACATCATAGCATAACCCATGTAATAAAAAAGGGATTCTTAAACATAGTTCCATCATAACATAATCCATATAAGATAAAAGTACTTCATAAAAAGAATTACATCATAAAATAATAAAATAATTGTAAAAATATGGATAGAAACAGAACCCTATATTATATTATATGGAACATAATTTTGATAAAACACTTGAACTCCATTCTTGAGGAAAGTATCCTTTCTAATTCAAAAACATTTTCCTTTCTTAAAATGTCATATAATTTTAAACTGAAATAAGTTGATTAAAAATAAACTTGAAGACATGTAAATGAAGATTCATGTAAATAATGTTCAAAAAATCCATTCATGTCATATAAGTTAAAAAATCATTCTTCTCATACTTTGGCCGGAAAAGTCAAAAAGTACCTCGTACTAAAAACGAAAAAATATTCTTTTCATATCTTTTACTAAAAACTCACCAATGGGAAAAATTGGATTTCAAAAATTTTAGGTTGATGTAAATAATATTTCATATTGAAGAAACATGGATGTGGATGACAAATATTCCCCATCAAATTCTGAATTATAATCAATCTCGGATAAAAATGAGATTGTGAAATGATCCCTTACCTTTGGTCCGATTTGCTTTTTACGTGTCCGAACCTCCTGTATAATTATTTAAATAATGTTATTGACTTTTTACAGATTCATAATTATTGTTATTATATCATATATGTTCATATTCTTAGCTTCTTATTGGTAATATTTCATTGCTACTTGTTATTCGGGTGTTTATTGCTTTTTGTTCTTATGCGTGTTTTGTCGAATAAATTATTATTATTATTTTTATGTTATAGATACCTTGTTTACATAATGTTATTAGTGTAATATATATAATATTTATTCATTAAATTCATTTATATAGTCCATATGCATTGCAGATCATGTAGAATGAGTCGCATCACATCGTGGAGACGGTAGGTCGTACGTACGTACGAGCGATGATATCGTTCCCATGATCGTCGAATTGTATTGAAGTGTCTGTACACTATTTTAGAATCAAAATCACTTTATAAAAACCATATATAGTTATTATTTACACCATTATACCCATCCAAGTATGGTGTTGGTGGAAAACAGATTACACTACGGCGTGGAGACGGTATTTCGTACGTATGCACGCGCGGTGATTTCGTTTTCCGCAGGATGGATAGAAGGTTGAATAGGGTTTTTTTCATATTCATAATAACATATAAGCATATTATTGATACTTATGTTATTACTTCATAATGAAAAAACTAAAGTAGAAGAAGTATAATAAGAAATAAAGTTGAAAGAATCAGTAACGGACATTACCTCTTCTTTGAAGCGCCTCTTATTAACCTCCTCTTAGGGAACTAAAGATGGTCATTGAAGAAGACCATAACCTATAGGATGTTTCTAGGAAGTGGAGAAGAGAAATTGGCAGGGTTTGTCTGAGCATGAAGGGTCAATGTGCTGTGAGGAGGAGAGGGAGGAGGTGTCCCTTTATAAGGGAGGAGAGGGGCACTTTAAGAAAAACATAAAATATTATTTTATAATAAAGTCATATTAGGTTTTTAAAAGCTCTAAACTGATTCATTTCGAAGATAAGGTGTGGATAGGTCGCAATACTATCAACCAATATATTTTAGACAAGTTTAGGTTACTGTTTTAACCTTATCAATGAGGTTTAACTCTATGTTAAATAATATAACTTTTATCGTGTCTTCTTGTTTTCTTACACTATATGGTTAATAAACATACTATAACAAGCCAAAAGATCCCCAATTAGTTAATTATTTATATATATAACCTTATATAAGTAATTTGGAAGAACATTAGATTTTTAGGAATAAAATAACAATTAATAATATAATATGTTTTTTAAAAAAGATTTTATTTCAATTTTGACACTATTTTGGTAATTGATTTTTGGGAAACTCATAACAACATTATTCATTCAAAAAAAGTGAAATAAATAAATAAAAATATGTCATATTAAATTATGAAATTATTGAAATTAATGAAAAGTCTCTTATTACATTTATTTGTGTATTTATAATATAAATTATGTTAAGATTTCCTAAATAAGGTAATAATTGCATCATCATTGTGTCATAAAGAAATTAAGTTATTTAATGTCTAAAAATTATAAATAAAATACCATTATGTAGAAAATCCTTTTATCTTCTTAATTAATATTTATAGTCTAATTTATATTATTTATAACCCTGTATTAAAAATATTTTAGTTACTAATATTTGATTTTTACTATTTTAACTCTTCTTTAAATAAAATAATATTAAATGTCCTAATCTAATTCATGTTGAACTAAAGGGTAATATTTTATCGCTAAGGTTTTCTCTTGTCGAATTATACTTATCCAATAGAATTAGGACATGTTTTAGGGTAATAATAATTCCATTGTTACCCTTAATTACCCTATTTACTTTTAACAGTGGTAAATAAAAGTAAATAGTTACTATTCACCAAAAATAATTTTTATCCTATTGAACCACATTTTACATCTTGATGTTAACTGTGTCTCTCAGAATTTTGAAATTCCATTCACAGAAGTGGTAAAATTATGTTTTATGTATATTTTCAAACTCTCCAAGGAGGTGTGTAAAAGACGGTGAAAAGTTCATTAAAATTTTTATATCTAAAATTATTATAAAATGACTCCAATGAATTACATTGATCTTATATAGGTATTATGTATCAATTTACACCTCAAATAAATTTAAATAAAATAAATAATTATTTAAATAAAAATTTGGTTTTTAAATAGTAACACAGTGTTTTCACTATTCATCAAAAATTGAATGTTTTCAGAAAAATACCAAAAACTCATTGTAGGTTAATTTTGATATTATGAATCCAAAAATGAAGTCCATTTTGAAAGATAAAATTTATAATATTTCAAAAAATGGGTATTACTATTCATAACGACTAGTTTTAATAATATTTTAATAACATATCGTTGTTTAGTGAAATTCAGTATTGCGTACAACGCAAGCTATCGTGGAAGATTGTGATTGCATGTAATGAAAGCCAATATAGTGTTGTGTGTAGTGAAATATTCCTTTGATGATTTATATAACATAAAAAAACATTTCCCATAAAAATCTCAGGTGTTACACTGTTTCTGTGTTCAGATTATGCCAATGTGTTGTTTCATTTAGGGTCTACACATTCATTCATTTCTAAGATGTTTTATAGTAAATTGAGAATTACATATCCAGATATGAATCCTAAACTTATAGTAAAAACACATGGCGGAAATTTTGAGGCAATAAGAAATTATAAGAATCTTCATGTCATTGTGTGAAGAAAGAATTTACCTGCAAAACCTATTGTTTTGACTCTAGTAGTGTTTGATGTTATTTTGGTTATGGATTGTATTTTAGTTTATCATTATATGTTTGACGGCAGAGCTAAAGAGTATTGTTTTAGGAATGACATTTAGTTGGTGTAGGAGAGTGAAACATTACTTTGGATAACATATCAACAAGATGAAAACCTATTAAAATATGGAAATGAATTTTACATTGCAAATATTTTTAAAAACATTGGAACTATTCAGATTAATGATGTGCCATTGGTGAATGAGTACCATGATGTTTTTCCTGATGAGTTTCCTGGTATTATACCTGATCGGGATGTTGAATTTACTATTGAATTTATTCCTCATATTAAGCCAATTTCAAAGCCCCCTTATCGAATAGATCAAATTGATCTTTTATATTAAAAGAATAAATTACAAGAGTTATTAAATAAAGGTTTCATCCAACAAAGCACATCTCCATGGGGTGCTTTTATCTTTTTAGAAAGAAATATGGTTCAATGAATCTTTGAATTTTTTATATAGTATTGAATAACATCATAGTTAAGAACAAGTATCCTTTGAATTGAATCAATGATTTTTTTGATTAGCTTTAGGAAGCATACTATTTTTTGAAGATTGATTTGAGATCGGGGTAACATCATTTGAATGTAAAGGAAGAATACATTATGAAGATCGTGTTTCATACTAGATGTGGCCATTATGAATTTGTAGTTTTTCCTTTTGGGTTAACCAATTCAACTGTTGTATTCATGGATCTTAATAATATAATTTTTCATTAGTTCATGGATATGTTTATGGTTCTGTTCCTTTATGATATTTTGGTTTATTCTAAAATTAAAAAGGATTGTGAAAGACATTTAAGGGTTCTCTTGAAACACTATAAAAATGAAACTGTATGGGAACTTCTCGAACTGTAAGTTTTGATTAACAAAAATTTCATTCCTTGGTCACATTGTTTTAAAAAGGGCATAAAAATTGATCCTGTTAAAATAATAGTTGTTGAATAATGGCCATAATCCACAAATATAACTGAGATCGATAGTTTTCTTGGTTTGTCAGGTTATTACTAGAATTTTGTTGAACATTTTGTACATTTATCTAGAACATTAACAAAGTTAACTCGAAAACTGTTTTTTATAGAAAATAATGTGATGATTGTTTTTAGGATTTCAAAAGATGATTGGTGAATGCTCCAGTTTTAACATTGCCTTCCATAAATGGTGAGTTTGTTATATATATAGTTATTCTTATTTGAATGGACTTGCCTATGTCCATATATAAAATTATAAGGTAATTGATTATGCTTCACATTAGTTGAAAGCTCATGAGTTAAATTACCCTACACATGATTTGGAATTAGGTACTGCTGTTTTTCATTAAAAATTTAGAGGATTCATTTTTATGAAGTAAAATTTGAAATATATACTAACCACAAAATATTGAAGTATATGGTAACTCATAAAGAATTAAACATGAGATAGAGGAGATGGCTAGAAGTAATCAAGGATTATGATTTCATATTTCATTACCATCTAGGGAACAAAAATAATGTGGCAGATGCTATGAGTTGAAAAAGTAATGCTACAATAACCTTCTCACATTTTGAAAAAGATATTGTTATTAATGACATGATAAACATTGGCATAGAATTTGTTGGTGTTAGAAATTCCTCTGTTTTTTTAGGTGTTTGTGAAATATCTCTATCAGAGATAATTAATAAAGCACTACAGGATGATAGTGAGTTGTAGAAATAGGTTGTGATGGTTTAGAAGGGTATGTTGCCTGATTTTAACATCAATAATGATTGTATTTTGAGATTTGGAAATATATTATGCATTCCTTATGATTTAAAGTTGTAGAATGAGTTCTTATGTGATTCTCATAGTTCTTTGTTTTTAGCTCATCTTGGTAGTACAAAGATGTACAAAGATCATCGGGAGTATTACTGGTTGAATAGAATGAAAAGAGATATTTTTGAATTTACTGTGAAGTGTTTGGCTTTTAAACAGGCTAAAACAGAGAGGCAGTTATTGAATGGGATAATTCAAACATTACCAGTTCCAGAGTGGAAATGGGAAAATATATCCATGGTCTTCGTTGTAGGATTACCAAAGACATCCTAGGGATACTTATAACTTTTTGAAAGGCCTTTATAATTATTTGTGTACTAAATTGAATTTTAGTATATCTTTTCATCTACAATCAGATGGGAAATCAGAAAGAAAAATTTAGATATTAGAGGATATGCTACGTGCTTGCACAATGGATTACTAGAGAAGATGGCACCAACATCTTTCTTGGGTAAAATTTTCTTATAATTACTGTTTTCATTCCATTATATATGTGTCTCCATTTGAGGCATTATATGGAAAGAGATGTCGAACTCCAGATTTTTAGGACGAAGTAGGTGAAAGGAAGTTGATAGGACCAAAATTAGTAGATGAGATGACAGAAATGGTTCATTTGATTCAGAAGATCATGATAACAGCTCAGAGCAGGCAGAAAAGTTTTGTGAATAATAGGAGGAATGATATTTCATTTGATGTAGGTGATCATGTCTTTTTCAAAGTTACTCCATGAAAAGTGTGATGTGTTTTGGTAAGAATGGAATGTTGAGTCTGAGGTTTGATGGAACTTTTGAAATACTATATAAATATGGATCAGTTTCATATAATGTGGATTTAACTCCATGTTTATCCCATGTACACAATGATTTTCATGTTTCAATGTTATGAAATTATATTCCAGATCCATCTAATGTTTTGAGTATAATGGTAGTTCAGTTGGAAGAGAATATATCATATGAGGAACAACCAGTCTAAATTCATGGCTGAATAGAGCAGGTGTGGCGGAATAAGGTAATTAATCAGGTAATGGTTTTTTGGAAAATTCATATGGTTGAAGAGGCAAGTGGGAATTTGAAAATAGTATGAGGGATAAATACCCCACTTACTGATAAGTGAATAAAGATTGTGAGGACATAATTTCCCAAAGGGAGAAGGATGTAACATCCTAGGTAAATAAAGAATAATACAGTTTCATATTTATTAAAATTTATTAATTAAATATTAATTTTACTTTAATGGGGATTCTATGTTTGATGGTGTACCTTACACACAACAATGTGTTTCTCCAAAGTCTAATGTTTCACACAATGTTGACACATACTGAAAAATAATAATATAATATTATTTTAAATGGTAGTTAACGCCTAGTCATTTTATTAGCAGTAATGAATAGAACTATCTACAATATGATTATATATGTTTGTTAAATTTTTTTACATTTATCCAATAAAATATATTGGCTTAAAATGTTAATGAATCTAATTTTATGCCTAAATACTCGAATATTCTTTAAATGGTTGATTTACTCCCTTTGATGGAAAACCCTCTTTAAATAGAGTCTTGGTTACTTTTAAATGTTCTATTTGACAAAATAAAAATTTCCTTTAGAATTGGGAGTTCAAAATTAGCTTTTGGTAAATTATTTCTATTTTTTGGTTAAAATTCATTTTTTAATGTATAGTGAAAAATACAGTATTTTAATTCAAAACAGCCTTTTAATATAATTTATTTATAGGGTTATATTATATTTTTGATTAGTCTTAAACTGTAATTAGATTTTAGTTTTTAATATTTATTCAAATTTTGGTCATTGGAAGTAATTTCACTTTGAAATTGGATATAAACAACTGTCAATCATTTGATTGTTATTATTTCTTATTAACAAGAATTTTTTGGCAACAGTAATTAATTTAAAATAAATTAATGCAACTTCTGCGTTTTTAATTTGGTATAATTGACCTCATTTTTGAATTTATAATATCAAATGTATCTTAGGCTTATTTTTTGTATTTTTCAGAAAACCTTCAATTTTTGATGAATAGTGAAAACACCAAGTAGTAGTTAAAAAACCGACTTCTTCATTTGAATGAAATTTTCCCACTTCATTTAATTGAATTTAGAAAATACAATATTCCGGATTGTTATTAGTTAGAAAAATTTTGTTCAATTAGATGAAAATATTTTTTTCGTGAATAATAACTTTTGACTTTTATTTACCGCGGTTAAAGTTAAATTGGGTAATTCAAGGTAAAGAAAATTCTATAATAATATAAAATTACCTTAAAACTTGTATTAAACTTATTGGATGAGGCATGTCCAGAAAATACAATCCATGGGTGAGCTTTTTGACCTTTTAATTCCATTTGGGTAAGATATTGACATTAATAACTTTTTATTTAAAGTAAAAAAAATTCATAATCATATATTGTTTTTCTAAAAAAAATTTAATGTGGGGTAAAATATATTATATATTTGACTTGAAATATTCATTATAAACCTAAAAATATTTACTACATCAGGGTATTTTATTTGTAATTTTTAGACATCATATAAATAAAATTATTTATGACACAATAATGATGCAGTTATTACCCAATTTATGAATGATTTAAATAAATAAGATTATAAAGATTAGAAAATATCCCAAACATGTCCAATTCTTATTGGATGATTTTCTTTCGAACAAGAGTCATTATATATTCGAATTTAATAAGTTTTGGACTTTTAGAAACTGAAAATCATTATATAATAAAATAATATTTTAAAACTTTTCTAAAGAGCCCCTCCTCAACCTTATAAAAATACCTCACCAATAACCCATTAATAACACCACTCAAACCCCTTGGCTCATCCAATATCTTCCAAAATAAGCTCTCTAGATCATTCTCTTCCACCTAGAGGCCTTATCATTGTAAAAAGGCACTTCAAGAAATTCTTTTGGTTCAAACCAAAGGGAGTTACCCGATTTAAAGGTAAATTCTTCTCTTATGTCGTACTCTTTTATTTTACTTCTCTAATCCCCTAAACAATTTTTATTTCTTCCTCTTATGAAAATAAAATTATAAAAAAATACTAGGTTTATGTTATGAGATGTATTCGAACTACACTTACACACACCTCCGTCTAATGGGTCATGAACATATTGTGTCTGTGGATGGTGAAATACTGCCTTACGAAACGATGATTATTCAATTTTCTCCTACCACGTATTATGGTGTCCATTATGATAGAACTATATTTATATATGATATATATTTTATTTATATTGTATTTATGTTTCATTATTTTTCATTTATATAATACATTTATGGTTTACATAATGGGTGACGTGAAAATTTCATTTTAGAAAGTGTGGATTACCGCCCCCTCAAAGTGATATGACTCGTTCATGAAATACGTAGAACATATAAATTATGGAGTTTCTGAAATTATATATATGATATTAAAATTGAATTATAATATTCCTAGGTATAATTTTGTTTTCTTTCCATTAAATATAAAATAGAAAAAAAGTATTGTTCATGCGTACGTGCGGCTTGCCCTCTCCATGAATGGTGCATTTTATTTCTTACCTCAAAATGTTATATTCTATTAAAAATACATATATATATATATATACTAGATATATATGACATATATTATATCTAAATCATGAATATAATTCTTCAGATAATGTAATTTTTACCACATGAACAACTTGTAATTATATGAAATTCATTTTTGACTCAAATACCAAATATCAACAAGACAACCATTATTAACTTAAATGATAGTATAATGTTTATAACAAGGTAATAAGTGATATAAAAAAAATAAGAAACATGAAAAGTTTTCTTAATAACGTAGAAATTAACTTTACTTTATTATTTAGGAGATTAAAGAACATACGGATCAAGTCAGACATGAGGTAAGGGACTTCGTCTCAATCTCCTCTCATTGAGGCATATTTTTATTTATACACGACATTATTTTATATGGTGTTTAAACCCCTTTTAATTCTAATTTGAATCAAATGGAATCATTTTCTACGTAGACTTTTACTAAATGAAAAAGGGAATGTTTTTTAACTTACATAGTGATAATGACCTTTTCACTGTCATGAGTATTATTTGATCTTTGTCTTTCTCAACTAGTCATAGTGTATTTTTAAAGGAAAATAAATACCATATAACCTTTTTACTTATTTTGGTATTAAAAATGGTTTTAGTGAAGCATTTATTATTTCAATATCTTGAAATGATAAATTGTTATTACTATGTGGAAATGTTATCTTTCCTTTATGCTTGTTTTATGTGTTATGGTTATTGGGCATTGTTTATGTATATGACTGGTTCCCTGATAAACCTAGGCCGGGGGAGGCCATGATAGCTCTCCAATGCATTGAGTAACATGACAGATGTAAATGATAATGTTTCTCCTAAGATATTTAGGGAATATACTATGATGGGTATTTCAAATGTAACTCCCTACATGGCTGTGAAACCTACTATGTAAGTATGTTATAATTACAAAAAAATGGCTTATACCAATTAAAATTTATTTACAGATAATATATTTGTTGGTAAAAATGAGCAATTCCAATAAATATTATGTTTTATCGCAATTGATTTTAAGTACAAACACTTTTTTACTCACATATATTTTTGTTAATATTGATCATTTAACACCAACAAATCTTTCACCAACAGTTGAATCTATATCATTATCACACTAATACTAATGTTTTTTACTAACACATAATTCTATTAATATTAAATACTATAACCAAAAAATATTTTCTCACCGATATGTTTTTAACAATTCATCATTCAATGATAATAACCAATTAAGAAATTCCAAATTTTATATATATATTATTATTTTTATGATTAAAGAAAATATTTACATTTAGTGGTTTAATTTAAAATATCTCATTAATTGATTTTAATTTTCAATTTTATCTATTTATCAATAGTACTTACCTTTTCTAAATCTGTTCATTTAATAAAAATTTAAATACATTAAATAAAAAATTTAAATCATTACAATATTTTAATTTAGTAACAATAATAAATAAAAATATAATAATCAATAAAAAACTATTAAACCTAATTGAACTATAATTGATTAATAATTAATATTCACATATAGGAATTTTTTCTTATAAAAAAATATAACATTTTGTATAATTTAAAAATTATTATATATAATAAATTAATTAATTAGTAATGTACATTTAAAAATTGAAATTTTATTTATTTATTTATACTTTTTTAGATATTGAATTTTTATATATAATATATTTTTTATATATTATATTTATTTAATTTTTAAAAATTAATAATTTTTCAATTTAAAAATTACGTTATATATTCTATTTCATTGTCTTCATTCCCATCCCCCCCTGCTCGTTCCTCTACACCCCCCCCCCCCCGCCACCCCACCTCATCGCCTCCTTTCATCTCAATTTTCCTCTTACTTGATCCCCCTATCCACCGCATCCCATTCTCTATCTCCCTGCCTCCCCCTACCTTGACACCAACACATCCTCTTCTGATCTTTTTGATGTAGTAAACCCTAGAATCCCACTCCAAATCACATCACTTCGTCGCACCTCTCTCCATCACACTCTAATCCAATGCCATACTTATTACTATACTAATTGTGTCCCCTCCCCCAACATCAACCTATCATTAGGACTTGATGTACCTTCCGATGATTTATAGATTCTATAATCTTTTGGCCATTGAAATTGTTGAATATAACTCTGTTTCGACTCTAAATACCATATATTCTATGGTTGAAAATGTTCTATTTCTTTCCCACCCATTTTAGTTTGATGTGCAAAAACAATAACATTCTAGGGTGTCCTCTGTTCACAGCCACTACACCCTTCCTCAGCCTTTGTTTATTCGCTTGCAGTGTCTCCATGGTTTCTATATTACTTCTATTGTCTATAGGTAAACGTCTCTTTGTTCCCTTATTCAGTATATTCTATATTCAATAATTTTATTACATAAGGAAATCTGTAAATTTTGTTTTCCCTATAGAGGAAATTTCTCTCAAAATTCAATTTTCAATTTCAATTTAACCGACTCCCATAACAATGAACTTTTATTTTAAAGTAGAATGTGTCCATATTCATGTCTAATAAACTTTTACTTGTAGTTTCCTGTTATCAAAAATGCAATGCCTTCTATGATAATTATAATAAATTTTATATCATCATATCAAAAAAAATAAATTACCTATCATTTTTATGCACATCCAAACATATTTTGTCTTTTAGTTTAATGCAATTTCTTATTAATGTAGTGTCTTCTAAATTTTTTATTTAGTATTTGGACATTGTATAATTTTTATTTACAATACTAACTTCTCTATTCCCGTCTACTTCATTTTATTCATATACTATCTTTTTATTTTATTTTAAAATAAATATTTTTTTAATATTATACAATAAAATATTTATTTATATATCTTTGTATGGAATTAAATTTCACATTCTTTATCATCATTTGACTAATTTCAATTATGCAAATATGAATTACTTTTTTGGTTATGAACCATAGGAGGCTGATGAGGAGTCTACTCAGGGAGGACAATACTAGATCAGGTAGAATAAATTTAAGAGATATATTGTATTCTCTATTTGCATCACTAGAACATATTAATTAATATTTTCAATATATTATTTTACTCAACATTTTCACTATTTTCATTTTCATAAATTGTTTACTATATGAATTGCCTTTGTATTTTTACTATGTATATTGTGATGGTTCAAAATATTGTTTATATACTAAATTAAATTCATATTTTCATGCTATTAAAATATAGTTATCACTCTCATCCCTTTCAAATAATATATTAGTGGCATTTCATCTTCCTCCATTTTTGTTTTTGGTTTTTTCGAGATATATTCTTGAATTTCTATATCATTTCATACCCATAATATATTACCTTGGACCTTTTGTTCATTGACCTTCTGTTTTGTGATATTATATTTCTATTGATCTTCCATATGCTCATGTCCTCTTATGAATTTGTCAGTCAATGTAGAGTCGATATTTCAACTTTGGTCCTACATGATTCCACATCCCGTAGAGGTAACTTTTAATGAATGTAACGGAACATACCTATACGCAATATTTATTTTCATTACTCATATAATGTTTATAATTTTTTTTACTACATTTCCATTATTTATATAAATGTACTTCATTACATGCATGTTGTACTTTCTTTATGTCATTGAATATTATTTGAAAAGTTATAATTGATCCTTTTGTAAATAATTCATTCACTGTTCAAATACAATTTAGAGAAAGACATTAAGACATTGGATTCCTATGGAATAGATTTTTCTTTCCTTAATATATTATTCTTGTAATTCATATTCAAATGATCAGGTTTTTGAAAATATCTATTTTTATTTGAAAGCATAAAATTAGCATATTTTCTTTTTGTAAATAATGGAAACAACATTTTTATCATATCATTAATTTTATTTATTCTCTAAGACACAAAATCAATGAACATAGTATTGGTAGAGGTTTAGTGATGTGACTTGGTAGAGGGTTGGGTGGTTGTATTTACAAAATTGGTGGGTAGTTCAATCATTTCAAAAAATTTAATTTCAATTTATTTAAGTTTTTTCCCTCATAGATATCAAAATATTAAAAATTATATTGGAATCATTCATTGTATTGTATTTTCTAATTATATTTGAAACTATTTAATTTATGAAATCTACAAATTTGAAGTGAAATTCTTCAAATTATTCAATTATACACATTATTTAAGGTGAAATTCACCAAACTATGCATGAAATTAACATCGTAATCACTATGCACATTAATTAACTCTATGTTATAATTCATCTATATTTTCATTTTATTCTATAATTAAATGTTATATTTTATAATATTTCTATAATTTATTCTTTTTATGAAAATCCTATTGCAAATTTTGAACTCTTACATAATTCATATTTACATGTACAATCACTTCTATAATATTTTATTATTCCTTGGTCGAAAAAATAAATATTTCTGATATATAACTTCAATTCAACCCATGTGCAATAATTTTTGTGAGTTGAAAAAATATATATTTCTGAGCGAAGTGATTAAATAGTTTATGCTAATGTGTAATCACTTCGGTGGTATATCACTTCTAGTTGTTTATGCTAATATAGTAGTTTATGCTAATGGAAATATATGTTTATATATCACTTCCAGCTGTATTTACTAATGTGCAATCACATCTGTTAGTGATATCTTTATTTGTGGCAGAGTGTGATCACCTCATATATTAAAATATATAATTTTCACATATCACTTTCATATGTGATTGGAACATAAGAATTTTAAAATATTTTTCAACTCATATTTATATGTTTCTATCACATTTATAATATATACTTGGTTTCATTTATTACAATACAATTTTTATATTATTAATTGTAGAATTATCTTATTTTATTACAATCACTTTAAACTGAATGAATTTATTTCATTTCATATTTTTTCATGTAAATATGAGTTTTGATCTCATGTAATATGTATGTAATGAATATGAATATTCATGAAATATGAATGATTTCATATTTAGAATATGAATGAAATTAAAATATTGAATATTCATGAAATATGATAAAGGATGATGTTTTGAGATATGTGAAGTAGAAAGGTTGGATAATTTACCATTCATATCTGGTGGTCAGTGTGAATAAGCGGCCAAGCAGCAGGCAAAAAAAGTTGGGTCATCGTAAGTAAAAGCTGGATCATATGGTAAGTTGCAGAACTTGACTGGATGTCTTTTCCATATAGATCTTTGATATGAACATTTCTTTTTTCCATTTGTTTCTACAACAAATAGAATTTATTTCTACAACTAACGTTTATAATAATATTGATATAAATTTGGTGAAATAAATTATTGTTTGGAGAATTGAGATGATGAATGAAAAATTACAATTCTACGAAGATTTTTTTATATTATCATTTAGTTTTATTTTGGTTTCAATTCATTAAAAATATTTTTCATTGATTTGTAGATATGAGCCTTTATTATATGTGGTGTAGATCATGAATTGAATGGGTTGGGGTTCTACACTTGTATTAGAAGTTACTTGATTTTTTGAGATGTCAATTGGGATGATGAATGTAAAATGAGAATTTTATGTAGATCATGTTTTATTCCTTCATTTTCTTTCTATTTCAATTCATGCAGATATTTTGCACTAATTTGTGGGTATGTTTTTCTGTTGTGTGTTATGTAGATTTTGGAGATGAATGGTGTGAAAAAACACCCACTTGAGGTTTCTCACTGGTGCTGGAGTTGACTTGTTTTTTTCCTTCGAATGGCCTACTTGGGGGGTGATGAAAAATATTTGTAGTAACTACTATTCTACCATGAAAGGTGTGGGAGGATTGCAACCCAGAGACGACCTGAAATTTTATAATTTTTTGGGGGTTGGTTGGTAGGGGGATATGATGCTACATAGATTGATCATGGTATTTTTTTTGTTTTTATTATCTTTTTAGGTATCAAGCAACATCAACTATGTATTCATTCAATTTTGTATTAAATTCAATTATTAATAAAATTATTATTTTTTTCTAATTTTGATTTTTTTTAAAATCA
The DNA here is from genome assembly GCA_963277665.1 of Viscum album. Lineage (NCBI taxonomy): Eukaryota > Viridiplantae > Streptophyta > Magnoliopsida > Santalales > Viscaceae > Viscum > Viscum album. The sequence continues at coordinate 50,698,904 of OY728140.1, read as the reverse complement.
TCTTCTTTTTGTTAATTAGGGTAGGTATATAATAATGATAAACTAATAAATATAATATAAAATATTACCAGTAATAAAAAATTATATTTTTTCAATTAAATTTTATTAATAAAACAATATAATTTTTTGTAATGTTATTACCAACAGATATATTTTTCGAATAAATCTGTTTCTAAAAATTTTGACCAATATATATATTATTTTTTGGTATTATTTTAATTATAACAGAACTATTTTTTCTTCCATAATAACTTTTAGCGACCGAGATTTTATCGACAGTTTTGGGACAATAAATTTTGTTTTGGTAAAACTTTTTACCAATAAGAAATGCACTTTTACTAATAGATATATCCATGTTAGAAAAGGATAATTATTTTGTATTTTATGGATGCCACAAGTTACCTTTCTGATTTGTGATTACTATGTGTTACTCATAAATCTTTTGATTTCATGAGGTATATTAAAAGGCTTATGTTTTGAATGACTAATGGTTTTAATCATTATTTTATAACCCTTACTGAGATTTTTATGCTCATCCCATGTTTTTAAATGTTTTTATAAGACATAAAGCGGAATATGGTCAAAGATGGGATCAATGAAATGTCATGTTGTCTAAATCATGTTACTATACTTGACTCTTTTTTAAGAGTTTTTGTTTTACGAAAAAAATGGAAACTGAGTAGAAGTTTCTACATTTTAATTTTGGAGATGTAATGTAATAGTTATGGCCTAATTCTCTAAAACTATAAACCTGAAAAATAATTAATGTGTATTATCCATTTTATTCAAGATTATGTAATATTTTAAGGTTGGGTCCTTAAAACCAGTTTATTAGGAAGTTTCCTATATTGAATATTGTAAATATTATTCATGTGATCCAATAAAAATTTAAATATAAGAAGACTGACTACATAAAGATAATGGGGATAATATATATTTTCTTGAATAAAGACATATTTTTAGTGGAATCTGATAAATTATAAAATCTAAAGACTTTTTTATTAGAAAATAACATTATTTTATGGATAGAACCTTCCCTATTGCAATATGTTTATTAATATATTGACACATATTTGTCTCAAGCTCAGCCCAAAGACATAAAGGAAGAAACCATCCAAAATGGGTGTGAGACATGTAAAACACTTGTGTGATTTTTTTTTATTTCTCAATAAATATTGTATATACATGATGGTTTATATTCTAATAAAGTGGGGATTTACATTACATATCATTATAAGATGATTTAAAATATATCTTGAATTTTGTAACATTGAATCTACCACCTTGTAAATATCACACAGTGTATAAACTAATTACATAAAATAGTATTCAAGATAATCAGGGTTTCTTATAAGAGATCAGATTTTGGATGAATATCTGATAGAGAATCATAATTCAAAAAAATGATAAATATCTATTTTTATTGGATGGTTTTATTGTGGAGAGAAAAATATAAAAAATCATTACCTCCATTCACATGGATTGAAATCTATTTAATCTACTACTATTGGTTTTAATATATTTGATAGATATCATAGGATGATATTTACTAAAAAACGAAACATATAAGGTTATGTCATGGAGAATAATTAGATCAATATTTCCTTATATGAGATGGTTTAGATAAATTTTATTAGACTAAAAACCACTAATTTAATATGGAATAAACATTTAATCATATTTGGATGAAATTTTGATGTGAAGGAATCCACTATATATATATATGGATAGAATATTTTTAATATTTATATGTGAATAATGATGCAACCATTGACTTATCTTCTCAGAATATTTATTATGAGTATTAGTAATATCAATAGATTTGGTGACACATTTTAAAATTTTAATATATTCCAAAGTTATTGATATATAATATTTATGGAATTGATTCCATAATTCCATCATTGAATGGTATATAATTTCATGATTTTTTACCAAGGAGTTTCAGAACAATTTTTTTCATATAAAATGATAAGGGGTCCTTTAAAAAAATAATTTGAAGGTGTAAAAAGATATTACATTAAAATATATAATGATCATTAAAATGAAGGATAAGATAAACAAATGTTTTTATGATTTTTATGAGGATAAAAGACATGATAAGGAGTATGGGAAAATAAATAATACCATTTTATATAATTTTAATAAATAAAGAGTTCAATACATAGATAAAAGATCCTTTTAATGCTTTTATAGAGGTGGAGTTAGATATTTTATATTTTTTCGTAAAATAAGAAGAATATTGACCATTAATAAGATCATAATGGGAATGTTATTCTATAGGGAAGATGATATAAATACTACAGGGATACTAATGGGAAGAAATAATTTTGTTGTAGTAAGAGAAATATTATGATGACGAAATAATAATATAAAATATCCTCACATAGTGCTTAGTTTGGAGATGAAATAACCACTTACAAGTAAAAAATTTTTAGTGAAAAAGTCAAAAAAATATGAAGAAAAATTAATAACTAATGAAGAATTTGAAGAAACATAGAACTAGTATATATTGAATTTTTAACATTAGGAACTTATTGAACAAAACCATATGTTCAAAATAATAATAATTCTTTTTAAGAAGGAGGAAGATAAGAAATAAGTTGAAGATATTTTTATCAAGAAGGAAATTGATGTCACAGAAGAATTAAATCTTTCCAAACTGGTAATTGTATAACAAAACAAAAAGTAAATGGATTTTGAAAAAAAATAAATTACCAAGGAATATGATTAGAATAAGGTTAAATAAATACTTTTTGATACTAAAATAAATATAATTATATGGAATATATTATATAAAATATATTTCAAAACAATATAAATCATCTCTTGTTATTGAAGTTATAAACCAAATTAAAAGGGTAAATTATTTTCTTAGATGTACTAAAATTATTAAATCTATTTTTACTATTTATAGTATATTATAATTTCAATACTAGAAAATATTGAGATAATAAAAACAGGAAAAAAATTCTTACATCAATTGGAGTTTTGAAAAATATGAGAAGGGATATTTCCCCAATATATAGATAAAATTAATTTACAAGTATATATAGACATCAATAAAATTGTCCCAATAAAAATTAATATCATATTAAAATGTTTGAATTCAATGACCATTGCTTGTTATATTGATTCTATAGTAACATATCCTATATCTTTTTGTATAATATTACATTCCATAGAGTCATATAATGATTAAATTTAAGGGGATATATTTTGTGGAGATGGGAAGTAATACAGAAATAATAATAATTGTTCATTGAAATTACAAAAATACATATACAAAAAACATATTTCACTATTTTAAGGTTATTAAGAATATATGTGACCAACAATATTATATTTCTGAATACATTATGATTCCACCTTTAAGACAAACACCTTAAGATGGTGAAACTATGTAATTTAATATAAATGAATATCTGTAAATTTTAAAACTTATTATAGTTTATCTTAAAGATAGGAAAAGTATAAATCAATTTATAATTAATAGTGGTTTTAAATCACAAATTTTATGAGAAACCCTGACTCAAAAAATAGAAATCCATGATATAGGATTGATTATGTTTAAGAATGATGTTCCCAAAATATTAGAGGAATTTGTTCAAATGAGATTATAACTAAGAAAAATAAGTCCAAATATATGTTTTTGATGGGATTAAACATAATATTTTTGAGTTTTACCCAAATATGTAATAAGGGTAATTATTTTATCTTTTTAAAAATAAATTGTATCAAAAAATATTATGGATTGAAGAGTTATAAAAAAAGTATGAAAAACTACTGTTAATCTATTTTATATTGAATACATAATTGAAACATGTTATTTTTATGTTTGGTCAGATATAAATCATTTTGAATAATGGAATTAGTCATATTTCAAAATTGTGTATAAAAATGATATCTAATGAAGAACATATCATAGAGTTACCTAGGATGAAAAGGGAAATGTTCTTTATTATTAATTCAAGTTGAAAAGATATAATTGTTCCAAGATTTCATAAAATAATTAAGATACTATCCCCCAAGTAATTTAATTTTAGTGACTATAATATATTTGTGCTGATGAGATATTAGTAAACCAAATGTGAACCTTAGTTAATTACATTATTTTCAAATTTCACCACAAAAGAAAATGTAATGTCTATGAATCAGGCATTTCATGTTGTAAAAATGTTAAAATTTTCAAAATGATATATTGATAAGGATTTGGGAGTGTTTACAAGGATATTGATAATAGACAATGGGAGAGGGTATTAATGAAATGATATTAAATTGTATCTCTCTAATTATATAATTATACATGATTAAGATACCTCATATATGCAACAACAAATTTTAGTTCATAAAATGAAGAATAAAAGATTTACAGAATGGGATAAACAATGTTTGATGAATTTGAAATATTAATGTTCTTATAGAGAGAATAATGTTCCATAGGTGATCATATTTTATTGAGTAAAGGATCAAATATGACCACCTTTTGGATTTTGTTTCTGAAGAAACAATCATTAATGTTCTTCAATGTGTTTTGAAATCCATGCATGAATGCAGTGTATATTTAGAAACAATTGATTAAAGTTTAAAGGAATGTATCTTTATGGGTTATATATTGAATGTAAAAGGATAAAAAATAAGGGAAAATATAATAAAAATTCTGGTAGACTGCTATGATGTGAAAATTATTAAAGTCAAACCTAATATGGTTGAGGTTTATGATATTGATTTATTGAATTATTAAATTGATAACACACATAATTCTGATAAACAATTTTATTTGGAATGTGTTAGTGAATAAATCCATATTGATATTAATCCAGACTATACGAATGATGATATGGGTGCTACTATGAATGAAAAAAATGATAATAGAATGTAAAAATATGCTGGACCTAAAAATATTAATATAAATCATAAATAACCAATGAAAGCATAAAAGAGACTATGATTCAATAATTAAATAGATATTGTATTATACATTGATCCACAATCAGTTGTTGATTCTATTCAATAAAAATAATGAATAGATTCTAATAATGGAAAGTTTAATAAAAAAATTTAAAAAAAAATTGCTTCGAGATGTTTTTCAGTGACCTAATAGTAATATCTCATTTGAGAAAATTTGTTTTTTATAAACTTGACTAATAATCTAGGAAATATTTCCATAAATAAAGTAATATTTGTATGAGAATGATAATTTCACATTTATAGAGATTATTTAGATGAACTATTTTCATATATTGTTACTTGGGAGCTGTTATAATGTTTATATTTATTATAGCATGTAGGAAATACAATGTTTATCAAATTTAAGTGAAATATTATTTCATTATTTTAGATATAAAGTGAGAATTATTATTTAAGGACCATGAAGTTTTCACAATGAAAATTATTGTATAAATACTTTTTAATTTAAGATACCTCTTTATGGTTTAAAATATTGTCCCAAAGAGACTATTATTCTATATTGAAACAATTATTTTTAATATTAATTTCAATAATGGTAACATAGAAAATAATATATTTGTGAAGTATATGAGAACATTTAATATCATTTTTGTTATATAGGTTGATGAAATATTTTTTGTAGATGATATACAGTATGATTCTAATATATGTTTCTTCTTAGGATGGGGTATTTCGAAATTTGTATTCTTGGAGGGATTATATAATTTCATGTATAATAGATTAAAAAAAGTGTGAATTTATTAACCTTTCCAAAGAATTGGATTTGGTGAATTTTTTAACAAATATTTAATTACTTACTCCATAATGGTGTCTATGCATAAGGGTTTTTGAGAAAATCTAGGAAAATATATTGAAGTATAGGTGATCAATAAATCATAATTCATAAGTTTGACCAGATTTTTTCTATATTTCACATCATTTAGAATGGTAATTGTGTTTTTTTGTGACCTTTTTTCATGTTTTCATAGAGATATAATCAATCAAATATAAATGTTTACAAAATATTCTCAAATAATTTAATGAATCTAAGAGTTATGTATAGGATTATAAGAGGATTGAGAAAGTAGAAATATAGAGATATATTGGTAATGGTGGGGATATAAGTATTGAATATATATTATCCGTATATTGTGATACTTTATTTTATATATAATGTTTTTTGAGTTATCACTACAAAATATAAAAATTTTCCCCTTGAGTTCTATAGGTCCCAAGTATGTGGATAATACATAGGAAGGTACAAAAATGATATTTTGAAATATTAGATGGAAGATCTGAGAGTGAAGGACAAAAATACATTGTAAATTTTCCCTGATAATCAAAATAAAATTTAATCATCTAAAAAAAGTACAACACCAAATATCTATACATATTGATATTAAGTATCAATTCATTAAGCAGAATACTGATATTTTTAATGTGAGGATTTAATAATTTCCATCATTGAATAATATTATGGAAATTTTTACAAATGGTCTTTTAAGGGTAAGTTTTGAAAATAAATCATAAAACTCATGTTCATTGATTTTCACATATAGGAAGAGTTTTTGAAATTACACTATATTATATCATCAAGAGTACCGGGCCATTGTACCCACAAAAACATGTACTTAATCCAAATCTTCACCAAAACATTATATTGGTTGACAACTAGTGAAAATATTATCATATATGAGTGAGATCATCCTACATTTAACAATAAATAAATAATAATCCATAGAAAAAAAACGATCAATATAAACATAAAACTATCGTATAAATTATATAATCAATAAAATAAAATGTAAATTTATGAGAAATACTATTAAATAATTGATAGGAAAAAATTAAACATCTACGAAATACCAATGTGATATAAGAACCCTTAAAATAAAACCATTTATAATGACCCAAAACAACAAATGTTTCTAATTACTATATTATTATGTATAAATTTATAACACACAAAATATATTAGGAGAATACAACAGGGTTTATATACACCAAGGGTCTGTATGCTGGGTTCTCACATAAAACCCATAGATAATATTAACTATAACACATTTTAAAACGCATAAAAAACATATACTAGAGCCTTAAATATTATATATATATATAAAATAACCTTGTATTTTAGTCGAATAAAGATTAATAATATAGTACTTTTAAAAAAGATATAAATGGAAAGCAGTTGAGAAGCCTAATATGAACGTGGATCGACATAAAATAATCACTATGTATGATTTAAAAAACAATCACTATGGGGAGAAGCATAGGGTACAGTGGTGGAAAATTCTAAAGATACACTAAGAATATATCAAAAAGAAGGAATGATCCACTAGACAAAGTGTTATCATGACTTAACATGTAACCGTTTCAGACAGAACTATAAAGATAAAGATATCAAATATGTATTACATATCATGAGCTCGATTTTACACATATCAAGAAATACTATAAAAATTTAGTTGGAACGAAACTACTAATAATCCTAGCATGACATATATCTCAGTCCCCCCAAAGTATAAAATTCCTCCCATGAGTCTCAATGCATCTAATGGCTACCATGATTATATGTTTACATAAAAAACAATTATTATAGTTATTATAATTCACGAGAGTGTCATAATTTACATAATCCAATAACCTATTAAATGTTTTTTAGAAAAACAAATTTTGATAATTCAATATAGATTAAATTTATCTATTTCTTAAAACAACATTGACCATTTCATAAAAGTCAATGTTATAAAAAATTAATAGTATAATGGAAGTTCCATGTAACCATTTCACTCATTAATTATTGAAGAAATCAATTAAATAAAATAAAATATTTATAATTTATAATATCTACAACCATTAGGGGTACCTAAAATTCATTAGAAAAATCATAGTTGTCATTTTGATAAATTCTTGTTTTGTGACTTATGAAACCAAAGAAAATATAATTTTATTTGGAAAACCTTCCATAAAAAATAATGATAAATAAATCAAAATCAACATTTTAAATAAAATTAGACCTTATAAGAAACAAAATAAACATTGTTATAATAAGTTATTTTAGAAAACAATAATAAAATATTGTTTCATCAAATATAGAAAGGCACAAAGAGTCATTTACCTTTAAATATTCTCAACCATTTTCAATTGTTGTTCTATTAGAAAAATCATCATCTATTAGGTATAAAACTATAAAAATAATTCATATAAACTTAAAAAACTAATTATACAGAGAATATTTCATTTTTATGATAATGGAGTCACATATTAGTAACCCACTAAGAGACAAAAATACATCTAATATATTTTATATGATCTATAAGAGTGTCATCATTCCTAAAATGATAAAATCCATTGATTTTTGGGTTATTAAGTTCAACATGTAGAAACCCCATTACCCATGAACCCAATATTTATAGGAATAATAAAAATTTGAAATTAATGGGAGATGATGATTGAAAAATGGAAGGAAAGATAGATAATAGAGGATATGAGGACTTACCTTGAAGGATATCAAAGAGAGAGATCCTAGAATATAATATAGGCATCTCTCCTTCTCCCCATAATTATTAAGGAACTAAATGAGTGGAAACAATGGTTCTACATTTTTTACATGGGATTAAAATTTAAATAATAATAATAATAATATAATTATAAGGGTGAATTGAAAATTTTGACATATACAAAACAAATATCAATATTCGATAACCCACATTAATTACCAATGTCATCACAATAATTTTTTTTATCTAACGATAATGTCTTTTCAAAATAATTGATTAAATATTAGTGGTGACTATTTAAATACACATTATATTTAAAATAGGCATATGTTATAATCTAATACATTTTTTGTTGTTAAAATTTTATTAATTATTTATTTATTTATTCTAAACACTGAAAAATATTATCTAATAATAGATGATATGATGTATTAAAAGGTTAGGAAATGAATAATAATGTTCTAGATTATCCAATGGGGCATCATGATTACCCAATACACAATCTAACTCTGATTCACTCACTTTATCAATGATTTAACTATGGATGATCGACTCATACAACTACTCCAATCCCAACCTAGACCATGATGAGATTTCACCGTACATATTATTATCTATAGAAATTACTCAAAATAGTGTGGTGACTATGCTCAAATGAATAAATCAGATTGAAACCACATATGATAAGGCCGTATAATTTCCACTAATCTTGGGACACTATACAACTTATAACCTTTCAAAATTTATAAATTTTAAATATTTCAAACGAAAAATAATTATTATATTACTTCATTATTAAATAGGAAGGGGAGTGCAGATATATAAATCAAATGTTGTCTTGTTTATAGAATCTATTACTAATATTAATTTTTAAAGTGGAGTATAGTTTGAGTGGATTAAGGTGTGGAAGCTCACAATAACTATATTCATTATTTATATCATCGAGGGACCAATGTCTCTTAAGATATTATTTTTCAAGAAATGCAGTGTCATGATATTTCCCTTTGAGAAAAGGATATGGATTGATGTGAGTTGTTATGGTTGAAAAAAAATATAATGTGTGAGATTTAATATTAGATGTAATTTTTTAAGGATGATATATTTATTTTTAATTACTTGAGACAAGAATTAGAAGGTTGTTGATAATTGTTTTCAGTTGACTTATAACATTTGATGTTTTTAGAGATGAATTTAGAAGGAAAAAAGATGTGTTATGTGATTTTGAGTTAAATTTTTCTATAAAATAAATGATAAATAATATTTATAATTTTCTAAATTTTAAAAATATTAATATACATAACAGTAATAATCAAAAAATTAAATAACTCTCTATCTCAAAAAGAAGAAAAATATTTCATAGAGAAGACATAAGAATAAATTAGAGGATGAATATGAATAATATGAAAATACATAATATTTATATAAAATATTCATATAAGTAATTAAATTAAATTTATATATATGAAAGGGAATTATGAGGCTTCACATGACATGTAGGATCCGTTAAAAAGTCCAAGATTATGAGGTTTTGTTCTTCTTAGGAGAAGTGAGACTGAAATCATATGATTCGATGCATTTCTTCATTAATGAATATCATGATTATATATAATGATATTTGATTCCATATATTTATAGTGATAATATTTAATGTGATGTATTTCACAATGTCTTGTAGTTTTTCACCAATGTTATATTTTATTGTAATTATGATGATATACATGAAAAAAAAGTTATGGTTTCTATAGATGATGAAATTATGAACAATGAATTCTAACTTCAAGAAGAAATGATAATTCCATAGATATTTCATTAAATCATTGTGATTGACTTAAAAAGAATAAAATGATGTATTTCAAAACTATTTATATAGATTATAGAAGTAGGGTTACTTTTAATAGTACTCGAATAGTTCCAAATATGAAGATCATGATGATGATTTCTATGTAATTTTCAACATTTAAATATTGGAAACATTTTCTATGAAATATTCCTTATATATAAATAATGGATTTATGGTTCAATGACTTATATTTAAGAGACGATATTTAGAATGTATGACTGAAAAACTTCTACATCCATTTGAAATATAGTGTTGTCAAAGTTATATTTCCGTCATAATGGTATGGCTCCCCAGGTTTTCAGAACAAGATGCCTGACACCTGTAATGATTCCATGTTTCAATTATTACATGCATTCACAACAGTTTCACTATCATGGATTCCCGTTTGAATATTTAGGGATAATTATTGATTTGGGGGGGGGGGGTCATGTATGGTTTCATAATCATTCTTGTAGATTTTACCATTTTCATCATTCATTAAAACTTCCAATGACTCCCACATCCATAACATGTTGTACACATGTGTTCCAAATGTATGTAATCATTTAGAGTTTCATAACAAACTACACTGAGTAACCTACACTTCATGTTAATACTGGAGATTGTGATAATCACACCATTTTATAGGACACTATTACCTACCCCATACTCTCTTATGGATTTAAAATATGTTCATAGAAATCTTTTGGATCCCGAAACTAGACTAGAAACCCTAATAAAATGATCGGGTGTTTATTAATTCATATATATTGAGGGTTTTTATTAAGGGGACTATCTATATATATCTGCGGTTCTCTATCCATTTCATGTTACTTTTTAGAAATGGGTTGATTCTTCTTGGTTGAAGCCATATTACCAATAAATTTAGACTTTAAAATCGTATAAGAAGGTTATTGGTGTATTGAGGATAGTATTAATCCTCATGAGGCATCCAACATATCCTGTTTATAATTTGCATCAAAACCTATATGTACTATTTATTTCTAAACCTTGCAGTTAAGCATTATTTTAAAATGAACTATACAAAGGAACTTAGGAATTGGTTTTAGAGATCATATCATAGAAAGGCAACCCACATATCATGATTCGAACATAAATCAGAGCCTTTATAGTTTAGTCTAACCTCAACATTCCAATGTGAAGGGGACATTGATTAATACTCATAGGGGTTATTTCCCAACACATTATCATTATGTAAATGTAATTAGGCCTTAAAAATGGTAGATTACCATATATGGAAGAAGTAATATCAGGTCACCTAACATGGCTTATAAATTGATGTTTCCAAAGTTGTTTAATTTTATGATTCAAGTAATGTGATCATTGAAAATCCAAACACCCCAGTTAGTCATTTTTTTAGTTAGAAAAAGGGATAGAATGAAATCAGACTAATTGGACATGGATACTAGAATTATTCATTGATGTGGCCCTTAAAGATTGTTTAACCTTAATCTTGGGCCATAGGAATGCATATTACATATCATGATAATAGAATGAATCAGAGTTCTCATAGTTCAATTATCCCTTAACACAATGATGGTGTAGGACATGTGATTACACTCGATAGAATTATTAACACCCCCATGGTTTGTGAAATTTAGTGAATTATACATGGTTGGAAGCTAATGTTACACATTTATAGTCTATCATCTATTTAATAAAGATAAAAAATGAATTACAATGCTCTATCAGATATGTTTGGTATGAAATACAGTCTCGTCTAAGGGCATGATACAAAAAGGGTCACATGAGGGCTAACCCTAACCCATTTATGGCACTCCCTGTGTAAAGGGGTGTCTTTGTAATGCCTTGACCATAAATACCTAGATTCGGAGCATTATTAAATAACATTGGCATGATCATAAGTGATCGTGTCTCGAAAGACCAATTATTTAGTAGCCTTTGATGTACTAGATTAATACATAAGTTTTAAATTACATAATGAGAAAAAAACAATAACAACATTATGTTCCCTTTGAACACAATTATATCGCTTAGAATATCCTTGATGGTCAACTATAAAATATATATTCACATCTTGGGAAAAATAAAACATAGAAAGGGGTTAGCTCAAATGCTTTGTAAATATAATAATATATCGAAAACCTTCATAAATAAGCATAAACATCAAAGGAAATGTATAAGACTAAAACATATTCCTTTTAAACATAAAAATTAGCATAATAAGGAAAATATAAATCAAAAAATTCCATTTACTTATTCACATGGATATTCTACTAGTCGAAAAATCATATGCAATATCAATATCCAATTTCATAATGGTGGAATGCATAATGTTGGACATCAAAACCACATAATCAAGGCCTTATTCCAAGACTAAAAATAATATTTATTCAAGGCCCTGTTCGCAGACACAATTTTGTCTCATGAGACCTATTGATCCATCAATGAGCTATAGTGGGCTCCACCTATAACATACTAAGTCCAATGCATTCTTCATATGAAAATATTGAAACATAACATAAATATTTGTATAAAGACTAGCATAAAAAATGTTATTACTTTAACCATAAAAAATGAATGGTATAAAAATAACACATCCACATTCAAACATATGAAAAAAAACCTTCAATACAATATAGAAGACTGTATCATTATAAATCAACTTCAAAAAAGTTTAAAATCTATTTAATGATGTGGACATAGATGAAATCAAAACTATTCGGGAGAAATATCTCTTTCTATTTTGAAATCATTCAAAAGTCATGTAATTTTAAAAAAAAAATATTTTGAAAATATTATTATAATATTTTAAGGGATTCATCGAAGGTGTTATAACATCAAAAAATAACCACACCCTCCATATTAGATAAAAAACATTATTTCCTAAATTTTGTAGAAAAGGTCATAAAATACCTTGTTTGGAAAATGGTGGAAGTATTCCTTTATAAAAATATTATAAAAAGTCAAACAAGGGTATAAATGAATTTGACCCATAGTATAGGAAGTAGTAATTTTTTTTAAATACATTTTTAAGAATCATGGATGTTGATGATAAAGTGGTCCCAGTTAATACTCATGTATAAACAGCCTCAGATAATGAAGAGATTGTAAAATTAACCATTACCTTGTACTTTTCCTTGATTGAGGGTATGGTAACCTACTATAAAATAGTAAAATCATTGTTTTTAAATTATACAAGATCCAAATAAATAAATATGATATCATATATTATCTTCAAATATTTCATTATTAATAATATTTTAGTGGTATCATTGTTTCGGGTGTTAACTGATTTGTTTTCCTTTATATGATTAGTTACATTAGCCATGATTGTTATGGATAGAATTTATTGGATTAATATCTAGATGATATTAAGTTCTTAAAAATTATTTTTATTCATAAAATGAAAATTATTCTTGAATGGTTATGATGGGGAATGAAATTCATTGCGTTCGTGGAGACGGTTATCCGTATGTACAAGCGACAATATGAATCTATTGATGGTGAAATAATTTTTAATTGGATGATTTATCATATATACAAAATATTTATCAAGATATTTTTATTATTTACATCAGTTGCACTCATTATAATACCCATCCAAATTATGATTTTTTGGAATAACAATCTACATGACGATGTGGAGACAGTTATCCGTACATACAAACATATGGTGACTTGGCATTCATAGGATGGACAGAATAATGAATATGGTTATACCATATGTATAATAATATCACAGTGTGTATAAGGTACTAGAGTAATTATTTTTTAATGGAAACAAAGAAGAAATTGGATGAGGAACAATAAAAGAACATTGAAAGAGGTGGTGAAATTATTACCTCTTCTTCGGGTGTTTCCTTTTGAGTTGATAAAAAGGCTACTTAAGTTGGATTTCAGGTCAAAGGCCTCAAGTTTAAAGTAATGGTATTTTGAAAGATATTTTAGCAGGGTTTGGCTGGTATAAATGACTTTCTATGTGGTATTTTGCGAGAAGGGGAAGTACCCTTTTATAAGATATAAGCGGGTCACTTTAGGAATAGATTGAAATATCATTTTATTATATAATCATATTTGGATTATAATGGCTCCAAAATGATTAGTTTCGAGGATAAGGTTGGTATGGGTCAAAATACTCTCAAAAAATAGGTTTTATATAGGTTTAGGTCACCATATTAACCTTATCTTCTAGATTTAACTCTTAGTTAAATAGTTTAACTTTTACAATGTATTCTTGAATTATTATAATAAATGGTTAATAAATAAACAATAAAATCACAAGAGAACACCAAGTGTTTCATTGATGACATATTTATTATTATATAAGTACTTTGGACAAACCATATAATTTTTGGACTATTATATCATTTAATAATATAGTATTAGTTTTAAAAACACATTTATATCAATTTTGACATTGTTTAGTATTTGGTTTTTGTGAAAGTGATAAAAACTTGATTACTTCAGAAACAAATACATTGAATAAATACTAACATGTCATATTATCCAATAAAATTATTTTATGGAATCAAAACATTAAAATTATATTTATTTTAATATTTATAAAATCATTTATTTGACACTTTCATTAATAAGTAAAATACTGCATCATTATTGTGTAATATATAAATATAATTATTTTATGTATAAAAATTATACATAAAATATCATGATGTGTTAAATATATTTATATTTCTATTGACTATTTATAGTATAATAAAAAAATTATAGAACTTCATATAAAAATTATTTTACTAAAAGATATATGATTTTGTTATTTTTGTCTATACATTAGATTATTTAATATAAAATGTCATTATAACTCCCATGTGGCTCCATGGGGTCCCAAAATATACCCAAGGATTCCCACGGTCGGACATGTATCATCTAATTGGGGTAAGACATGTGTTAGGGTAATTTAATATTGTTATAATATTATTTATTACCCTTATTTACCTTATTTACCCTTTAACCATTTTAATTAAAATATTTACCGAAGTAATTATTCATAATTTCAAAAAATAAAAGTTTCTCATTTAAAAAATTTGGACCTTATGATTCCAAATATGAAATCCATTTTTCCAAATTCAAAACACAGAAGTTTCAGAAATTGATTGAAAATAAATTCACATTCTCAAAACCAAAAGAGGTTTTTTAAAAAGTAAAAACTATCAAAATATTGACATATGTTTATATACTATTTAAATGTAAAATTAATTCAATGACATACATTATATTAAATGATAAAAATATAATCTAATAATATTTTTAGAAAACCCTAATTTATAATTTAACACTATAAATTACTATGATTAATAAAGTAGTTTTAAATTAAATTTTAGTATTTTTCACTATTCATAAAAATTTGAAAGTTATCTAAAAAATATAAAAAATGCCCTAATATAATTTTGATATTAAGAATAAAAAAATGAAGTCCATTTTGATAAAAAAAATTATAAAATTTGAAAATGTGGGTATTACTATTCATAACGCCTAGTTTGGTTGGTCATGGTGTGTTATAACGTGAGGTTGCGTACAACACAAGCAATTGTTTTATTCAATGAGAAGTATATCAGGGAAGCTTGGGGTATAACATTTTTTCCTCCTTCAAATAATTTCTTCCTCAAAATTTCTAGAAATCTATTGTACAAAATGATTCGGGTGGTTCTTCATCATATGTTCATCGGGTTCCCATGTTGCCTCTTCCATCTTATGATTTCTCTATATAACATATATCAGAAGAGTTCTCCAATTTCTCTACACTTGTTCTTTTGTATCAAGAATATTGACAGGCACTTCACAATAAGATAGATTAGGTTGCAGTTCAATTTCCACAAAGGGGAGTAAATGCATTGGGTCAGCCACGTATTTCCTCAACAGTGATATGTGGAACACATCATGAACATTGTAGAGACTTAGCGGCATTTCCAAATAATAAGTTACAACTCAAATTCCTTCTTGAATTTTTTAAGGTCTAATGTACCATGGACTTAATTTACCCTTCTTACCAAATTTTATAACACCATTCCATTGAGATAACATTAAGAAATCATGATCACCTACTTGAAATTCCAAATCCTTCCTTCGGTTTCCAACATAACTGTTTTGCCTACTTTTATCTGCTTTAAGGTGTGTTTGAATAACCTTCACCTTTTCCACTATTTCCTCAACAATTTCTAGACCTACAAGTTTTCTTTCACCAACATCACCAAAACAAGTTGGTGTGCAACATCTCTTTCTATATAAAACTTGATATGGTGCCATCTGAATACTTTAATGGAAGCAATAATTATAGAGAAATTCTACCAGAGGTAAATATTGATCCCACATACATTGAAAGTCAAATGAGCTAGATATCAACATGCATTCTATGGTTTGAAGAGTCTATTTTGATTTAACATTAGCAAGAGGGTGGTAGGAAGTGCTCAAATGAAGTTTAGTATTCAGGACCTTCTGAAGTATTTTCGAAAATATTGAAGTAAAACATGGATCATGATAAAAAACTATCAATACGGTTACTCCATGAATTATTAAAAATTAATTAATATATAGTCTTATAAAACGTTCTAGTGGTAGGTCTTCTCTTAAAGCAAGAAAATGTGCTGACTTTATAAGATGGTCAACAATGACCCATATTACATCGTTCTATATAGGATTCTTTGGTAGCCCCCTGACAATGTCCGTTGTAATATCATCCCATTTCAACTCAATTATGGGAAGAGGTAGACTGGCTCCTCTAGGATGATGTCTTCTAGCCTTCACCTAATGACAAACCATACATCTTGACACATAATCACCAATATCACTCTTCACGTTGTCCCACCAAAAATGTTCCTTCAAATCTCTATACATCTTACTGCTACAAGAATGTCTTGAGAATTTGGAGCTATGAGCATCATCCTACAATTACCTTTTTAGAACAGGTATATCAGGAACAAAAATTCTCGTCCCAAATTTCAAAATTTCATCTTTATATACGAAGTCACTCAATATCCTATAATTCATAACATTAATCTTCTTTTGAAACTCCTCATCCTCTGTCTGAGAACAATTTATCATTTCTAGTAAAGATGGTTTGGAAAACATTTTAAAAAGTATTTATGTTTCACCTTCCATGGTTATTTTCATATATATATTTAATAGATCCATGAAAATAGGAACCCTTTCAACTCTCATCTTGTTCAGAACTCCATGATTCTTTCTGCTCAAAGCATTTGATACCATATTTTCCTTCCCCTGGTGGTAGTGTATAGTGCAATAATAATCCTTGAGTAATTCAAACCACCGCCTTTGCCTCAAGTTGAGTTTTTTTAGTGATAAAATATAAATCCAACTCTTGTGACCAATATAAATCTCATATTTTCACCATAGAGATTGTGTCTCCATATTTTTAGAGAAAATATTACAGATTCTAACTAATGATTCTGAGTGGTATAGTTTTGCTCATGAATTTTTAGTTATCGTGATGCATAGGCAATAACTCTATCATTCTGCATAAGGACACAGCCATGTCTTTTCTTTCAATTATCACTATAAATAACAAACCCATCATTTCAAAGTGGTGGAGTCAATAAAGGAGAATTAAATAATATTTTCTTGAGTTCTTCATAACATTATTGACCCTTTTTGTCCAAAAAAATTTAATCCATGTACATGTGATCTTCATTAATGGGTTAGCCAATTAGGCCAAATTCTATATGAAACACCAATAATAACCTACTAAACCAATAAAACTGTGTACCTCTATTATACTCATCAGTTCTGGCCATTAATAGATCACCTTGGTCTATGAAGGATCAATAGACATTCCATCCTTAGAGATAATATTTCCCATAAATGAAATCCCCTAAAGTCAGAATTCAAACTTTCTGAACATCCCATATAATTCATTTATTCAAGGAGTCTTTATAATTGTGCATGAGTGATTTTCAAGATCTGCATAGCCTTTGGAGTATACCAAGATATCATCAATAAATACCACTATAAATTCATCAAGATATTCCTTGAAAACACATTTCATTAGATCCATGATGATAGAGGTTGCATTAGTCAGTCAAAAAGGCATTACAGTAAACTCATAATGCCCATACTTGGTATAAACTTTTGTCTTCAAAATATCTTTCTTCCTCACACACCACTAATTATATCTAGATCTATGGTCAATCTTTGAAAAATATTGAGCTTCATGAAGTTGATAAAATAAATCATCAATGCGAGGTAGGAGATACTTGTTATTTATTATTATAGCATTGATCTCTTTATTGTCAATGACCAACCTCAAAGATCTACCTTTTTTCTTAACAAAAATAATATGGGATCCACATGGAGAATCACTAGGAAGAATAAATCCTTTATTATTCAATTCCTCTAGTTTTTTCTTTAGTTCCACTAATTACACAATGGCTATTCTATAAGGGGTCTTCAATATAGTCCTTGAACCAATAATTAAGTCAATCGAAAACTCAATTTCTCGTTCTGGAGGATATCGAGGTAACTTTGCTAGAAACACATCAACATATTCTTTTATAATAGGTACGTCCTCTATTAAAACATTATTTACCTCACCCATAGTAATTTAATTATCTTCATCCCCAACAATTGAATTTAGTAGATCTACGGGAGCTAGATCTGGATAAGAATTAGATTGTGAGGATTCTTCTCTAATGATAAGGTAAATCTTATCATTATTTAAAATTGTATCACCCTTATTCTTAAAATATATTTCCACTTCATGGTCCAAAATCCAATACATATCAAAAATCATATCAAAATAAATCATGGGTATGATAATGATATCAGCAGATAAAGAACATTTATATGCCTTAAGGGGGGATGATTCTCAAAACATTATTGCAATGATACATACCTTAGGAGTTTTGACTAACAAATTCTTTGTTAAATAAAATTGGAAATACATAATTTTCATAGCTAATAGGGAAGATATGAAACCATGAGATGATCCAGAATCAAATAATGCATTGGCCAAATTTGAGGAAACCATTAAATTACATGCCACCATGTCTTTCAAAGCCTCAACCTCAGCAGCAGTGATCGCATAAGCATGTCTTTGATACCTTGTCATTTTATGAGGTATGTTTACTTTGAACTTAGGATATTTTTTGCACAATTCCCCTTTTCCTTACAATTGTAGAATTCAACATTGACACCCTCTTTCTTTCCCTTGTATTCATGAGCACGATGGCCTTTTTCACCACACTTGTAACAGACTTTCATTCCCTTCAAGAGAGTATCGGGGTGTTTCTTCCCACATTTACATAAGTATGGATATTCCAATTTTCCCTTCTTCCCCTTATTTCCATTTCCAAAATGTTCAACAGATCTCTACTTCTCTTGCTTTTCTTTACAATTTTATGTCTTAGATAATTCCATTTCTGTCATGAGAGCACATGATACAATATCATTGTATGATGAGATGGATTGGGAGAATAATGCTCGATGGAGAAAATGGTTTTAACCCATCCAAGAATAGATCAATCTTACTCCTTGTGTTACATATATAATAGGGTGAAAGCCTTGATAACCTTGTAAATATGGACTCACACTTTATAGAATTATCATCTTTCTTTTACCTCAGACTCAGAAATTGCCTTTCCATATCCACTGATGGTCACGAGGAAAGTATTTTTCAAAGAAAATCGTTTTAAACTCTCTCCATAACATATTTGATAATTATTCATCCTCCTTTGTATTTTTAATTAATTACCACCATTGATCTGCATCTCTCATGAGGTGATTAACTAAAAAGACAACATTTTCCATTTCGCTACACCCAAAAGCATGAAATATGTTTTATAAGGAACATATCCATTGAAATGCTATAAATGTATTTGTGTTCCCATTAAATGTTGGTGGTTGTTTCCTCATGAATCAGTCTATCATTGGTCCTCTGCATTGTGGATTAGGGTCCTCTATACTGGTAAGGTTATTATTCATAACGTGAGTGAGTTGTCCCAGTATGGTTATAAGTTGTTATATAACCACATACACAATAATTATCTTGAGTATAAGTGAAATCCCTACATGGATTACGTGGATTTATATGGTTTCCATTCCTTCCACTAGACACCATTTCTAAACTATGTAATACACTATTAATTTTTATGATTTTCAATACAAAATTCCAAACTAGTAAAATACATAACATAATTTTTGTGTACCAAGATTCCCTGGGTCAAACTCGAAACACTGTCAGAGTATTCACTCCTGGATACATTGGTGCTAGAGCTGCCTCTACCTGCTCCTATGTAGACAGGGATGTATTTCTTGGAAAACTCAAAAATTTCTACAGTACCAAAATTCTAGGATGTTCTTCTATACTAATCCTGAATGTCTATCTTTGGGTAATGTTATCTTATCAAATTTTTCCTAAATTTTGCTTCCAAGGATTGTACTAGTCTTCCTCTAATACCAACTGTAATGCCCTGACCCAAGTTACCTGGAGTAAGAGCATTATTACATATCATTGGCTTGATCACAAGAGATCATGTCTTTAAATACTGATAAGTTTAGTAGCCATTGAAGTACTAGATTCATACATAAGTTTACATTACATCATGAGATAAATAAAACAAATACCTTTTGTCCCATTTGAACAAACCTTTGTCCCTTAGACTATCCTTGCAGGTCAACCATAAAATACATCTGCACATCCTGGAAAAAATAAAACATATAAAGTGGTGAGATCAGATGCTTAGTAAGGATAAAAATATAGATGATACTTTCATAAATGAGAATAAAAATTAAAGGCAATGTATAAGACTAAAACATTATCATATTAAACATAAAATTCAGCATAATATAACTAATATAAAACAAATTATTCCATTTACTTATTCACATGTATATTCTACTAGTCAAATAATCACATGAAATATCAATAGAAAATTTTATAATGATGGAATGCATAATGTCAGACATCATAACCACAAAGTCATCGCATCGTGTCAAAACTAAAAATAAGATTTTTTTTCAAGGCCTTGTTCCAAGACACTAGTTTTTCTCACGATACCTATTGTTGCATCAAGAAGATATAGTGGGATCCACCTGTCACTTAATAAGTCCAATGCATTCCTCATATGATAAGATTGAAACATAACATAAAAATTCATATTAAAAATACCATACAAAATGTTATAAATTTAACCATAAACCATGAATGGTATAAAATTAACACATCCAAATTCAAAAATATCATGAAACCGTCAATACAATATGGAATATTTTATCATAACAAATCAACTTCAATCATGTTTAGAATTTATTAAAGGATGTTGACATAGATGAAATCAAAACTATTTGAGAGAAATATCTCTTTATATTTTGAAATCATTTAAAAATCATGTAATTTTTTATGAAATTTTTTTTTTAAAAATATTAATATAATATTGTATGGTATGATTAAAAGGAGTTTTAATGGAATAATGTATATTTACCCTCTGTATTAGTTAAAAATCAATCTTTCCTTCATGTTGTCGAAAAGGTCTTAAAGGACCTTGTTTGGAAAACGAAAAAAAAAGATTTCCTTTATAAACATCTTATAAATCGTCAAACATGGGTATAAATGACTTTTACCTATATTCTAGGAAATAGTTAAAATGTATTGAAATAAATTTTTAAGAAACACTGATGTGGATGATAAAGAGGTCCTAGTAGATACTCATATGTAAACAACACCGGATAATGATGAGATTATAAAATTAACCCTTACCTTGTAATTTTCCTTGATCGAGGGTATTTTAACCTCATTTATAATAGTTAAATAATTATTATTAAATTATACAGGAACCAAATACATAAATATGATATCATATATGATCTTCTTATATTTCATTGATAATAATATTTCAGTAATATCATTATTTCGGGTGTTAATTGATTAATTTTATTTTATATGATTGTTTATGTTAGAATTGTTTGTTATGGATATGATGTATTTGATTCATATCCAGAATTATATTAAGTTCTTAAAAATTATTTTTAATCATAAAATGTCAATAATTCTTGAATGGTTATGATGGGGTATGAATTTCATCACGTTTGTGGTGACTGTAATCTGTACGTACACACGGTCGACAATATCCTTATATTGATGTTAAAATCGTGTCTAATTGGATGGTATATAATATATAAATAATTTTTTAACAATTTAAGTATATTATCATCATTATTGACACTCATTATTATCCCCATCCAAATAATGACGCGTTTGAATAACAAACTATACAACAATGTGGAGATTGTAAGTCGTACGTACGCACGTAAGTTGACTTTTCATTCATTGGATGGATATAATAATGAATATTGTTGTAAAATATTTATAAAAACATCACATTACATATAAGTTTTTGGAGTTATTATTTTTGTGTGGAAACAAAAAAAGAAAGAGGAAGTGGAAGAAGAGAAGAACATTGAAAGATGTGGTGAAATTATTACCTCTTCTTCGGGTGTTTCCTTTTAAATTGATCAAATGGGATCCATAAATTAGCTTTCTGATCAATGTAAGTCCCTTAGGTCAAAGTGATGGTAGTTTTGAGGATATTTGAGAGGGTTTTGTCTGATCAAAAATTGATTTGGAGATGTGATTTTTAGATAAGGGAAAGTACCCTTTTATAAGAGAGGTGAGGGTCACTTTAGGAAAAAACATGAAATATTATTTTATTATACAATCATATATGGTTTATAATGGCTCAAAAATGATTTATTACTATGATAATATGGGTATGGGTATAAAACCTTTCAACCATTAGTTTTTTTACTAGTTTAGGTCACCATATTAACATTATCATTTATATTTAACTCTTAGTTAAATAGTTTACCATTTACCATGCATTCTTGTATTATTATAATAAATGTTTAATAAATTTACTATAAAATGCCAAGAGAACCCCAAGTGGTTAATGAATGAAATATCTAGTATTATATATATCTTTTGGTTGAACCTTATATTTTTATGACTATTATATCATTTAATAATATAGTACTTGTTTTAAAAACTCATTTATGGGAATTTTAACATTATTTAATATTTGGCTTTGTTAATGTCATAACAAGTTTATTACATTGAAAACAATGTATTGAATCAATAATAACAAGTCATATTCACCTATAAAATTTTTGGATGGAATCAAAACGTTCAAATTTAATTTATTTAAATTTTTTTAATATCATTTATCTGATTCTTTCATTAGTAAAGAAAATACTGCATGATTATTGTGTCATATATAAATATATATTTTATGAATAAAAATTATAAATTTTTTTTAATTATTTAAGAAATGATTTAAGATTTCAGATAAATTTTTATAATCAAATAGATCAATTATATTACCTCATATAAATTGTTTTTACTAAAAGATATATGCTTTTATTTTTTTTTGTCTTTACATTAGATTATTAAATATATAATGTCATTATCACTCCCATGTGGCTCCATGGGGACCAAAAATAAACCCAAGGATTCCAATGGTAGGAACGGTATCGTATAATAGGGTTAGGACACATGTTAGTGAAATTGAATTCTACTATAATATTATTTTTTACCCATATTTTCCAGATTTACCCTTTAACCATGGTAAATAAAATATTTACCAAAGTAATTATTTATATTTCCTAAATCTAAAATTTAACTATTTAATAATTTATACCTTATGATTCAAAATATAAAATAGATTTTCTAAAATTCAAAACACAGATGTTGTAGAAATTAATTTAAAATTAATGCCTGTTGTTGAAAACCAAAAAGCGGGTTTTTAAAAAGTAAAAATGATCGAAAGATTGACATAAGTTTATGTACTATTTAAATGTAAAATTACACTCAATGACCTACATGATATTAAATGATAAAAATATAATCAATTAATTCTTTAAAACAACTCAAATTTATAATTTAACACTATAAATTATTTCAATTATAAATTTTGTTTTAAATTAAAATTTAGTATTTTCCACTATTCATCAAAATATGAAAGTTATCAGAAAAATAACAAAAATTCACCCTATGATAAATTTGATTTTTGGAATACAAAAATGAAGTAAGTTTTGTATAAAATTATAAAATTTTAAAAAGAGGGTATTACTATTCATAATGGCTAGTTTGGTTGGTCGTGGTGTGTTATAACATGAAGTTGCGTACATCGCTAACTATTGTATTATTCAAAGAGAAGGGTTTCATGGAAGCTTTCGGTGCTACATTCTTTGACGAAGGTTTATGGTCATGGTTTTACAAGTTTTATATCCATTTCCATCTGTTTGGAAGATGTTTTCATGTACTCGGGTGTCTCCCTGATATATCCAAGGTGTATGAAGGACATGTTTGACAAGTTAGGGGGTTTAAACATAATATAGTTATCATATTAGTAGATGTATATTAGGCATGTCCTGGTTTCTATCTAAAATGTATGGGACTATCTGAAAATTTCATTGTCATCAGCTTTACACATCTAAGGATGTATATACTTCTCCTAGGCATTTAAATAACATGTCTAATTATGCTTGGACATGTCATGGTCGTCTGCATGATATGTCTGAGGAATATCATGTGATCTAATAGACTTTCATGGGGGAATCTATATGATAATTATGTAATATTTTATGTGATTATAATTATTGAGGAAGACATTTATGAGAGCTACAAGATAAATCAAATGGCTTTTTTGGAGGAATTCTGGTGGATTGGTTGATATGCATAGAGGATTTCACATGACTTGGCAGTCATGTACATAGGATTTCATTTCACTCATTTAACATGTCTTGGTGATGTTTCATGATATAGAGGATATATGTGGTTGTTGTTTTAGGAATAATTAATAAGTAATGTGTATTTAATGACCCATTCCCATGAAAATTAATGAATCCATTCTAAAGTAATTATTCTCTCTTTTCACTTATTTATTGTTTAAATTCTCCAATGTTTGTTAGGAAAGGGCCTATTGAGACTTCGTGTGATCAACTCTACATGCTTATACTATTTCACATGATATAATAATGATATGATAAATCCTTCACATGATCGATATGGTTATCATGAAAATAATACATATATATCTTATATAATCCCTTATGTCATTCTTATGGTTTAACAAGTGTAATGCTCTTTCTATAGAGTAGATTTACAATCCGAGAATTCCACTCTTTCCTCTATGCTCACATGTGTGTTTTGTTTCTACTAAAGAGGGTTTATAGGCCTTATCACTAAATATATATTCTCCTTCTCATGAATAATAAATCATATATATATGCTTCAGTCTAGGGTGGGAATTTCACAACACATGTTTTGCATGAATCCACAATGGGTCTTCCCCGAAGAAATATTCCTCCCCCATGAAAAAAAAACACATCATAATCACTACTTATTTAGAATATTTATCAAAACTATAGATTTTAAAATGGATTTCAATAAATAAAATTGAACTGAAAAAGGGGTTTCACAAGTTCATGTTGAGATATCTTTTTGACTTTGTGAGATTATGATTCATTTTGTGGTAGATTTCATGTGATCAATGAAGACTTGTCTTGGGACCTTAATGAGATCTAAATGGCCTATTGAGAGAACTATGTGTGGTAAATTAAGGATTGGTTTGGGATATTTTTTAAATCATATTGTCTTGTTATTGGTCCTCTATGTAATTGGTAAACTTTTTGCGTGAATCACATTGTCGTTTCACATGAAGAAATGTATTAGTGTCATGGACATAAGGTTACAACATTTTTCATCTTTTAGTTTATAAATAATATGGATCTTTCCCATCAGTTTTCTTATCAAGGGATTTAAAGATCTGAAGTACATATCTAAATTTCACCACATGATGTTAGTGACATGTTTAGAAGCCATTCCATTACTATTATGGCATGCTACTAGGGATTTCTGTTGATCAATGTACATTCCTTTCGGAATGTATCATCGATTTGATTTAAAATTAATGTAACTACATTTAACATGAATATTACACATTTTTCATCTTTTAAATCTCAAAGGTATTGGGTTATTCTCTTGCATCTGCTGAATAGCTCATCAAATGATTGGTGAAAATAATCTGAGTGGCTTCACATGATCATTCATAATTCTATGGATGATTTCATGAGATCAAAAAGGTTATTCATATGGTATTTTCATGATCACTAATAGATCATATGAAGAACATGAACCATTCATGTGATTTTCTATGGGTTATGTGTTTCATGTGACATATATTCCTAATCCTCATGTAGTTACTCTGCTCCATTCTTCCCTCAGTGTAGAAAATAATAATCATACTCTTGGTGTTTATCTGATCCAAAAATTTCCAATTCTCACTTGTAGATCATAAATAAATGCCCCCCCCTTTAGAGGCTTGGTGCGTAAGGAGACTGTCTCTGTTATGAAGAAAGTGGATGTCCTCGTGATCCCATTGGGCTTTTTCTAGTTAGTGTTAAGAGTGGATTTTTTTGTTATGATTGATATTTGGTGTTCTGTGGGGAACCCTATAAATAGGGGAGTGAGTGGTCAATCATTTCACCAGAGAATTAGGTGTCTATAGAACTCATGATTTATTAATTAATGTGTCCACTTAACTATATTTCTCTACATAACCTTACCAAAAGATCATTCAAATGACTTGATCACGTGATCTTACCATGTGAACTCTTAGTGTGCTCGCCATGTCTCAACAACTTACAATTTTAATACGCAAATAGATCATCACAAATTTTCTCTACATATGCTACAACTATTTGACCATGTGGATATCTTGTTTTATTCTT
The DNA here is from genome assembly GCA_963277665.1 of Viscum album. Classification (NCBI taxonomy): domain Eukaryota; kingdom Viridiplantae; phylum Streptophyta; class Magnoliopsida; order Santalales; family Viscaceae; genus Viscum; species Viscum album. The sequence continues at coordinate 50,671,889 of OY728140.1, read as the reverse complement.
GTAGAGTTAGGGATAATCATGTGATATCCAAATCAGTATTTATTTTTTGACATTCATATGGTCACAAGATCTCATGTCTTGAAATGGATAATGTGATTGAGAGATATTACATGGGTCATTAGATTTGTGAGACCTATAATGGGTCATTTGATCGAAAACACATATAGGGTCATGGGATTCATAGGGTTTTTAATGGGCTATTCCCCTCAATATGGATTTGTCCTAAAAAATGAATCACTTATTCCAACACCTCGGTCATTGATTATTCCTTCTTCATGGATCTTAAAGACTCTTATCATATTAATAGAAAATATACCTCATGTAGACTAATTGAGTTCCATGGAAAAATTATTTGATAGTATATATTAAATTTAATTCAAATATAAATTTAATATTATTGATGTGAAATGAAATTTTAAAAATTTATTGTCTATTTTTCATTGAAAATACACTAATTTTAATTCGATTCTATGAAAAAAATACTCGGTTATTATACATTGTTAAATTTTTGAAATTTATGAATAATTGGATAAAATTATTGATTTTATTTATTTAAAAAAATTAAATTGGAAACTCCCTAAAATTAATAATTGAAATGAGTTTATTTTCTTAAAATAAAGGTCAAAAGAATAAAATGGCATTAACTAATTGTGCTTCTCACTGTGAGTATTTATACCTTCAATCTCATTCATGGTCAACCCATCTACATATCATGAGAAACTGCCTAACTTCAAACCCATCATAAACCATCTATATGGATAGTATACTAACCAAAGTAAGATTATTGATCCCACCATTTTGACCCCCATATCACAATCCCCACATTGACCCTGTGTTCCAACATTAATTTCACAACGTTCCATGATTCCTTTACATATCAAATATCCACCATTATCATGGTAACCATAAAGAATGTGTGCAAATATTTCTAGGAACCCATATTTGTATAGAGTCAAGAACCACCCAACAACACTCTCACTAATAAAAAACAGTCGATTCATTCTCTGTCATCGATCATTACCTATTTAATGATCACTTGATCTCAACCACCTACAATAATTGAGCGAGAAGACCAAAAAACCATGGATGAAGTTGAACTACTAATTCCCTTCCATAATACTATGTCCAATTTTCACTATTCGCATGAAATCCAAATCCCAAGAATTTTGTATATACCTTTCCACTAGTGGGCTACGACACGTACCAAGGCCCATTGAAATCCAAATCAAAAGTCCAATTTTTTTATCTTAGAATAACAACCACTGGGCTATAATGTATTGAATTGATTCACCAACAAAATCATGGGACACACACCTCTGACGTAATTTACCACAATAATCAGAGATGAACTATTGGAGTACATCTGGGATAAATTCATAGGAATTGAATTTTAGGATGAAGAAGGATGATCTATAAAAATATATTCCTCCCTCACCCAATAAAAACATGTGGAATCATCTAAACCTATTGGTAATTTCCTCCCCATTATTAATTATTATTTTAATTTCATTTTCAATTAGGTTATTTATTTTTTAACTTTGTTTACTAATGTTCATCCCCAATTCACAGAGTTTTTTTCAAATCATTGTGACATGTACATAATGTGATATCATTAAATTTGGAACATGGAGAACAAATTAGAGGGCTTGGTACCTTGGGGACCACATATAAAAACTTTTATTTAATTATTTCAGTTTTTCAGCCATGATGTAATAGAAAATGGAAATAAGATGATTTATTATATTCATCCACTCCTTCTGATGAGCTATTCCGACCTTGAATCTATCAAATCATCTATCCATTTATCTCCTATTTCATAGAGAATATTAATGGAGTGTTGTTGGTAATGTTATAAATAGAATATGTTGTAGTTGGGTGTTGAGAAATGAATTAATCGATCAAGCATGTTCATTTCCCCTTTCATGTGGGGGAGTTGGAAATTGATGTTTTGGTGTGGATTTCTATTGTGTATTATTAACACAGAAAATTTTATAGATGAGGGATATATAAAAGTGATATTGAAAACATTTTTTGATTAAAACTATAGAATGATGAAGAATCTATGAGTTAGACCGTATATCAAACACCTTTCACCCATTATTTTGTTGATTTTTTTTCAATTTATTTATGATCATTAAATCGAGAACAAATGACAACAATTCATAATCTATGGATACTTTCAAAACGATAAAAGACTAAAATAACAAAAATATATAAATGATGGAATTGTGAAACAGTAAATACATTATCCTTAAAAGAAAGACTTGGATATCCACTAGGTTGTATAAGCATAAAATATAACCTCTATGTGACCATAAATTGATGAACTTCGTGATCAACAGGGCATCATTGATGGGGAAAAGGTCTATTTCTCACTTTTTTAACATGACTTTATGTGGTTTTTCATCATTGTTTGTTGTTTTTATTTGTTTCTTGTTCTTTATTTTTCTATCAAAATTGGGATATGTCTCATAGTGGGACCATTATATAATGGATCCTAACCAATTTACTTCACTATTAATATTATCATAGAATAATATGGATGGGATTTTTCAAGACTCATTATTTGTACAATAATAGAAGAAAAATCAAGAAAAAATATGGGAACTAAAGGATAAAATGGATTAAATAGATATGATCATCCAAAATATTTATGAGAATATATACATGGTAACTAAATACAAGGATGAACAATAATATAAAGAAGGGATGATTGAGGACTAATTTGATACGCTTTTGAATTTAGATCTTAAAAAATATAAATATGTTTCTTACAAGGATGTGGCTAAAGAAAAATAAGAAAGGGAACCTATAAGGACTGAATTTCTCTCTAAACCTCAATTTTAGCTTCCATTGGATGGAATTACAATAGTATAATAAGAATCAACAATGGTCTCTCATGAAGAGACTGGAATAGTAGATTCTTCATTTAATAGTTTGAGATCTTGACTCTCAACTTGTTATAAATGTTTACAATTTTAATTATATCATGAATTCATATGGTTTGAATAATTATAAGAAGAAAAAATTTATATTCCTCTAGTTAACAAGGAATCCCCAACCAGTGTCATAGAAAGCAAGGAATCCTCATTTACCATCCTTCCCACCCAATCTGTTAAACAAATTTTCACTAAAAAGGGGTAGGAAAGGCAGTATTGTGTCAATAGGGACTGTAAATAAGTGTTGTTATCTACATTTGGAATGAACTACATGATGTGATTTTAATCCTTGAAACCACACTCCCTAGTGAATTTGTGATGGCCACTAGATTATCCAATTGTATATAGGCTTATTACAGCCCATCTTAGAAGGAAAAATCACCAGATTATCATCCCCGGCCCTTCTTTTTTATTTTTAAAACATTACTTTTTTAAAAATAATTCATTAATTTATTTCTACATTATTATATATATAGAAAGAACCTTTTAGGATTTCTCAAAACAATCCAATGTAAGAAACAAATCACACCAAAGGTAGATCATTACTCAAACTAGCTGCGAAATAAATACTAGTATGTTTCTATCCTTATTCATTGTTTATTCAATGTAATTAGGTGAATTATATTTGAATTTTTAATGGATAGTGATGAAAAGTTCTACAAGAGCATATCAAACCTATATAGGAGTAGTTATAAATTCTTTTTAATTAATTGTTTTATAATATATAAATATAAAAAATTTACTATTTTCATCATGTTCTTTGTAAAATCAATAAATAAATAATGTACTACTTATAAATATTTTAAATTCCATGTTTCTATATTAAATTTACTTTCTATATTTCATTTTAAAATACAAAACCTAATCAAAATAAAATAAATAGGATTTTTTAAATAGTTTTGGTAGGCTTATTTATTTCATGATTTTAAACAATTATGTTAATATTGATATGTAAATTGATATTTTTTTATAGATATCAATTTTCATTTCTCAAACCATTCATGGAATTAGATTCTAGAATATATAGTTTGAAAATCGTATGTTTGAATTGATGTTATTAATTGGTTCTATAACCATGAAATTTATATGGTTTCAAAGTGAAGTCAATCACTAACATTCTGGAACTATGGTCTTAGGACTAAAAGATATAGTATGAGTGAAAGATTTTTGTGATAAATTTTATAATAGAAAGTAAAGGTAATTTGAAATTTAATATGAGGTAACATGAACTCTCTTGGAATTAGAACCTTATATAGATAAATATATTGAAAATTATATAATTTCGTGAAACCATGATTGAAAATGGTAAATTTGGAACCTTAAATTGATCTATGAGACAATGAGACATTGTGTGTGAGTATTTCTCTATTAATTTTAATAATATTTTATTTTCTAAAGTGTTCTGCACATACCTGTTATGGAAAAAAATGAAACCAATAAAAATGAATAAATTATCAAACTCAAAAGTGTATTCTTTTAGGTGAGGTAAATATTTAACATAAGAAGGGGAAAATGACTTATAAAACATATATTTATGTTGTATCAATAAAGTTATAAATAAAACTTTAGTTTGGGGAAACAATTAGAATATATAAAAATAGAATTAATTCTGGTTAAAACATTGATTTCACTTGAATCTAATATGATCCACTCCTAAACTAAAATTTTCATTAAATTGATTTTAAGAAATGATTATATTCACAAATGAGGAAAGATATTTCAAACACTATATAAATTAATGTTTTGTTTCTTATATGGATGGTAAATTTAGATATATGAAAAATAACAAACATTTCTGAATAAATTTCAATTAGAAGATATTATTTCATGGGAGTAAAATTGATCAACTGTGAGAGAGTAATATGAGCTTAAATTTTCAACATTTTTGTTTTATTCGTTGAATGAATAAGTTCAATTATCATAATATTCATCATTAAATGATATTTATATTCATCATTCAATGATATTCTTGATAAGTGTATATCATGAAAACATTTTTGATTGATTTCAAGTATTATATTGTGTGTTTAAGTGAATAGTCATTCCAATTTTGGTGTGTATTGACATTTTTAATAATTTTTGGTAGGATACACTGAATTGATTAAAATTTAATGAAATCAGAAAATATTTGATCTAAAAGACACTTCTCACTATGATAGAAGGACAGAGGTGTGGCATAAAATTTTATAGGACGTAGTAATGATGGAAAACTAGAGCAGAATAGTTACATGTCATGTATTTACATAACACGATGTGAGTTTTAAAAAGAAGTTTCCATGAAGGACAAGTCAAGACATCATTACGTGTTGTGAAAGATGATTTCACATAATGTATACCAATTACATGACATGAATATTTTCATTAAGGTTTTTTTAAAAGTTACGCTGAAATTCACGATGCCTGAGAATTAAAAGATTACACTTCATCTACCACATTTATATATCATGATGACATTGTAAAACATAAAAATAAATGAAACCCAATCTTGGTTTTGAAAATTTTTGTTTTAATAACACTACTTATACATTAAAGAGAGAATATCTGGGACTATAGGAGGCCAAACAATACCAAAGGAATGCTTCCAAAAAACTTATTGACGATCTGGAGACCTTCAGCACCAACGTTATTCCTCGGGTACCCATGATGCTTGATCATATAATGCCTAGTATAATAATGTATCTTCTTTCTTATGGGGTATGTGATTATAGAGAGTGTTCTTCTTTGGGATTTTTTCTTTTTTTTTTTCTTTTTTTTTTGTTTGGTGAAATTTCATTATTCAATTCCAATATTTTTCCTTTTTAAAATTACAGGACCATTTATTGTGATTTGATGATGTTAATTTCATTACATAAATTAGCTATATTGTTTGTTATATGATCATTATAAAATCTAGGCTATTTATGTTTAAATATGGTTTTATTTATCCTAATTTTATGTTTTCACCATGTATATGACCATTCAAAAAGTGAAATCACTTTATTAGGGAAGGATACCCAAATAAAGGATCAGTACCTACCTAATTCTAACTCAAAACTAAATAAATTTATTATCAATTATATCCTTAGAACACTAACCTCAAAATCACTGACCCTGGTATGTATCTCCCATTATATCAAAATCAATATTTTCTGTTAATATTTATCTTTCTTTTGAACCAATCATACTATTGAACATTTAATTTCATTAATTAATTTAGAACTTATGATATGTCCATGCGGGTTCAGCACAGGGACATTCCATGTACTACTTTTCAAATTAGGTTGTCTATGTTTTATAAAATACTAAATTCATGTTTCCAAAAAGGAATTAACAATGTCTGGAAGGTTGTAAAAAGAATTCATCTCTAATAGGGATAGTTTTGGTATTGTTAATAATTAATTAAGAATCTTGATAATTCTTTTTATTTTAATTTACTATTTTATACTACGTCTGTTCATGCTATAGTTTTTGGTTTCAATACATTGCATGACAAATTCACTAATGGGAATGAACATATTGATAACCATGAATTCAACCTTGAGCTAGAGAAGACATTTTTCTCGCAGAAAAATAATGAAAATGAGGAATCTGAGAAAGAACATAACATTATTGTCGGAATAGGAAAATTTAAAGGATCTAATCATGTGCTGGGATAGAGAGTAGGACCACAGGTCCAAGGAAATAATCCAAGGGTAAAGCACTCATCATTTACTAAAGAGCCTCAAAAATAGTATTTAATCCAATAATTATCATTCTAGTAGGCCCTACTCATCATTTTGAGATCAAGATGGAGGTCATCTAAATGAACACATATTCCCTCCAATTCACCGAGATACCTCATAAAGTCCCCAATTTTCACATCAAGAGTTTGTTGGAAAAATTGACATGTTCCGATATCAATTCTTCACAAATGATGTTTTGTGAAATCCCATATTCAGATTCTCACTAGTGAAAAATGTATTGGAAAGGATCCAAAGTCTACCTCCACATTCCATCACCACATGCGAGGATCAAGTAAGAAATTTTTTGACAACATTCTTCCCAACCTAAAAATCAATGAATGTATAAGTAAGTATTTTAAATTTTGAGAAATTTAATAAAGATTCATTATACAGGCAATGGTATAGGTTTAATTGTTTAATAAGACACTTTCTTTATCATGGAATCAAAATGTAGTTATTAATTCAATGTTTTCATAAAGTATTCTTGTAGGGAAATTATTTGATAACTAATTATTCTATAAGATGTTCTCTTATGATAATGTCACCATAGGAGATCTATGAGTTGTCGATAGGATGTTCAATAATAGTTTTCAATGGAATCCAAAATAAGGATGATTTCAAGGAGTTCACATGATAGACTACATTTGGGTCTCCACCCAAATGAATGTCTTGTCAAAGAAACTTGAGGAGATAATGGATAATCAAAATCCCCAAGGTATGTATTGTGATGATGTGGATTATCATGGTTATAATTTTCAAAATTATTCATATGGATAGAGTAAAAAACAACAAAAAAACTCAAAATGAAAATCATGGATAAGGATTTTAACTAAGACAACAAGGTTTTCAACGTCAACGCCAAGGGAAAATATAGACTAGTCAAGTCAATTCACTAGGGTAAAACCATTAAAAATTTATGACCACAAATAGAGTTTCACATAAATAGTTTATATCATAATCAATGGACCATGAAACTGAAATCAAATAATTGAAAAATGACTCAAAAAACCAACAATATTGAATGAGGAACATAGAATGTAAAGTTAGTCATATTTTAAAGAAACATAGATAAAGACAAAGATGAGAGCTTGTAGGATGTCTAGAGAAACGTCCTCATGAATATGTAAAAGACATATTTATTTCAAGTGGAAAGATTACCCCAGGGAGTTTCATAGAATATTTATAGAATAATGTACAACAACTAGTAAAATTGAGTAACGAAGGAAACTCAGATACTGAGGAACATAACGAAGAGGAAGCACCATCATACCGACCACCACTACCATTTCTAGATTGAGTCAAGAAGGTGAATATTGATGATCAAAAAAATGTTTTTAGATATTTTCAAAAATTTAGACATCCAAATTTCATTTTTTGAGGCAATAAAAAATATTCCAGTCAATGTAAATTTCATTTACGTGCTAGTGAAATTCAAAAATAATCTTTAATAATTTTTCACCATTCACCTTGAAGGATAATTTGCAGCAGTATTTTCAAGAATCCTAGAAAATAAGTAGAGTGATCCATGTATGGTTTCCATTATAATCACTATTGGTACTAATTATTTTAGTATTCCATTATGTGATTTAGGTTATAGTTTAATATAGTGTCATATGAAACATCCAAGAGCCTTATATTGATAGAGATACAACCATATTTTATAATGATTTAACTAGACCATACAACTATGAGATGTTCTCAAGAAATACATGAAGATATCATTTTATTGTAAAAATGATTAATATTTACTCATATTTTCTGGTAATGGGCCTGAATAAAGGAAATATCCCAATAATATTGGGAAGGCCATTAATATCTACCAGAAGGGCACTAATTTATGTTCACAATGTAGAGCTAAGATTAAGAGTTGTTGGATCAGAGGTGAAGTTAAATTTACACCATGACATGTAGAAGTGAGATGAAACATTTTATGACATTTCAATAGAAACATTTTTGAAGTAGAGGATGTTGTTGCACATGAATAAATGAGCTGAAGTAGCTTCTATATAATGTAAATAAGTAATGTAAGAAAAATCTGAATAATGTGCCTAATGAAGATGATTTTAGTAGAATAACATTAATCATATGGGAATTAAAAGAATGATAAAAAATTTAGATAGTTAGTGAACTATCATTTGATTTATCAAGAATGTATGAGAACCACTAGATTGGGCCATGGAGAATGAAAATGTGTTTAGCAAAGGGATAGTGAAATTAGTTTCAGATAAAGGGAGAAGAACAAAATATACATAGGATTCATGACTATAACATTTTTAAATCCATATCAAGTAACCTCTTTTCTACAGTCATCCACCTGGATCTATAGGAGGTACGTTCGAGCCAATGATGGTTACTAATAGCTCTTTCAAGATGTATCTTGATTTTTTAGTTCTTTTAATTGTTTATTTTATATTTTTATGAGAATGAACACATTCTTAAATAATTTTAATTTCATTTTATGGAATGTGATTTCACTTGTATAATTTTTATTTTTACAGGTCAATCAAAGTATTCATCTGGAAGAAATATGAAATATGATTAGAATCCATAAAAGAAATAACATGTCATTAAGGGAATTTACGAGTAATTAAATAATTTGTGAAGAACCGATACAATCCATGTTTAAAGGGTAATTTTGAAATGGGAGTAATAATTTTAAATTTTAAATTTTCTATTATATTCTTAATATATTAATTGTTTTATATATTCTATTTTAAATTGTATTCCTACATTTTATTCTTTCTTTACTCAACTGAATAAGGATGCATGAAACTACCCAAGAGAATTACTATACAATGAATTTAAATTTATTTTTCACTAAATCTGATTGAGAAAAATGGAAATATTATTTTGTAGATATAATCATGGGCACTAGGTTTTGACAAACCATGATTTTAGGATCTTGTTAATCATTACAAATTAAATTTTTCTAATATTGGTCCATGATTTTATTTTTTGGTATTGGAATTGATTGATTTAATTATTCTTATGAATTTCCATTAGTATTTAACCCAACCATTTTTCTCATTCCTAAGATAGCCACTTAGCCTAATACTTCCCATTATTTCTATAGAATATTTATTGAGAAAAAAGTGCATGTTTTCTGCAAGAATATTCTCTATATCTTATCAAAGCTATGATTAAACGTAGTCATATTTAGAATGATTGAGGCAGTCTTTTTTCTAAAATATTATCTTTAGAACCATGTTACATTAATCCATTTTTAATCCCAATTAAAACCTGAATAAACTTGTTAGGTAATTATTCATGTTACATCCCAATATTGTCATCTACTAACTTCTTCTAATGGTCTTGATATATATTTAAAATGATAAGTGTGGGGAAAGTGAATTATTGGTTGTTTCGAGCTACACATTATTTTGGTTATTGCTTTGGGGAATTTTCATTATGATGTTGGGGTATGCCATTTATTTTTCATTATAATTCAACATTTTCCACTCTTACTAAATAAATTTAGAATATATGAAAAAAAAATTGTTTTGTTTTTGGAGATTAAAAAATCACCATTTTCTAGAGTGATGATTTTTGGATCATATTTGGTTAGGTGATGGGAGTGAGATTTATCCCAAGAACAACTTTTGAAGAAGAAAAATAATAATAATAATTCAAGAGACGTTGGTTCAATCATTATGATTACATGTATCATGAGCCTAATTTGAGATTTTTACAGAGAATAAAGAATTCTTGTTTGAAGGGTGATCATTATTAAACATATCTTTTTAAAACATGAAAAATAATTTATGGTAAAACTTACTTTTTGAGCACGTATTTTTACATCATTTACCTACCAACCCCAAATCCTCAAATTCATTTGAACCTTAATGGTGAAGCCCTAATTATTACCTGTGGTCTCTACTTCTACACAGTGTAGATGTTAAATACCTAGCAAGGATGCATTAAGTTACATGTTTTTGAGGTATTTGTGTAATTATATATACCTTTTTACCTAGATAATGTGTAGACAAATTCATATGTGGTAAATTAAAAATGGAATGCGTTCTTAAAGTGAATTAGAAAATGACAATGGGTGATTGAAAAGGATCAGCTATTTCAAAAATGGAAAGTAAAATGCATGATTGAATTATTTCATTGAAAAGTGAGGTGTTCAATAATTTTTTTATGTGATGATCAAAAATTTATTTTCCCATTTGATCAATTTCATTTGTTGAAATTGAATTTGAATCATGAAAACCTGAATGTCCTTTTTATATATTGAGATTTCATCCTCGAGGGCAAGTACAAATTATTGTGTGGTGTATTTGATAAGTGAATTTCATTAATAAAATATAAAGTGTTTTAATGCACTGAATTGTGTATTTAAATGAATAATATTTCAAGTTTTGGAGTGTATTGACTTGTTTTAATATTTTTTTCCTGAAAAAATTGTTTTCTGAAAAATTAATGAAAAGAGGAAAATAATAGTCCTAAAAGTCTCTTCACACAAATAATGAAGAAAATGATATGACATAAAAAAATTTAGGATGAAGAATAGATGGATAACTATAGTAGAACAACCACATGTTGTGTATTTTTATTACACGATGGGATTTTTCAAATGAAAATTGCCACACATGACATGTTGTGACATCATTACATTATGTAAAAGAACATTACATATCATGTATTTTAATTACAAGATGTAGTTTTTTCGATAAACGTTTTTTGAGGAGTTACGCCAAAATTCACGACGCTTGAGAATTAAATGATTACACATCACATAACCCATTTACATTTTGTGAAAATGGAATGAGACCAAAAAATAAATACTATATGGATGAGGGTTTGATGATTTTTTATAATAACACACTTTAGACCCTAGAAAGGGGATTTATGGGACAAGGGGAGGCCAAGCGACAATGAGGAAATGCTTTCAAATGAAAGAGTGATGATCCAGAGCCCTACTACGTCACCATTATTCATCTCCATTCATGTTTAGGTATACATGCTTGTACTTCTTATCAAGACTATCATGAGAGAGTATTTTTATTTATGTTGGGTGATTGGATTGTGTGGGGATTGATTCATAGCGATATTTTCTCTTTGTTATTCATGTTTTGGATTTCTAAAAATCAATTATTAAATTCAAATTATCATTATTTTGGACTTGGAAGGACATTTCTTGTGATTTGGGGATGTTTATTTCAATACATAAATTAATTATCCTATTTTTTATATAATCAATATTTTATATTGGTTAGTTATGTAGAATCTTTTTTTGGGTCACATAGTTTTGTGTCTTTACCTTATAGATGATCATTCTAATGTTACAATCACGTGAATAGGGAAGGATACCCAGAACAATTTTCCTTCCAGACCCAATAACAAGACAAAACAAATAATAATTCATTAAATATTAAATCCCTCACACACAAACATGAAAATAACTTATCCTGGCATGTATCTCCCCCAATACAATACTCAATCGTTGTTGATGATATTTCAATTTCATTCAAACCAATCCCAAAAATTTTAATTTTGATTTATTCAACTATTTTATAACATATGATCCATCTTTATGGGATTGATACTATTTATTTTCATGTAATAAAATCATTAGTTAGGTTGTCTATGTATTATAAATTACTAATTTTTTTGTAGCTCGTACGGATTAGCAACACCATGTGGGCTACTGTATTTTTGGTTTCATTTTCGGGGACAATTACCAAAATGTTACAAATTAATTTAGAATCTTGATAATTATTTTTATTTTAATTATCTATCTCATAATTGGCCTTGTTGTGAGGTATTTTTAAGTAATAATCCATTCCATGACAACTCCACCCATGGTAAAGGAGAAATTGATAATATTGCATTCGACCTGGAGCTAGAGAATAAACTACGTTAATAGAAAATGAAATAAAAAGAGTAATATGATAAATTACATAACATCATGGTCAAGATAGGAAAATTTGAAGGATCTAATTATGAGTTGGGCCAAATATTAGGACAAAATTTCCATGGAAGGAATCCAAGGGGCTAACACTAATAAATTATGGAAGGCCCTTGAACATGAGAGTCACTCCAACCATTCTCATACCTCTAGTCATTGCTCATCACTTTGAGATCAAGTAGAGGTTCATCGAAATGATAACACATTTACACCAATTGTAACACCTCGACCTGAGAATCCCATAGTCAGTGCATTATTATGTATCATTGACATGATCACAAAAGATCATTCCTCAATAGACCAAATAGTTTAGTATCTTTGTAAGTAATAGTTACATTCATAATGTTTACATTACATCGTAAAATAAAAAAACAACATTGTTTCCATATACAACAATAAGATACCATAGACTATTCTTACAGGTCAGTCATAATATACTTCTTCGAATCCTGGGAAAAATAAAACATAGAAATGGGTGACGTCAGATACTCAGTAAGGATAACAATATAGCATAAACCTTCATAAATAAGCATAAAATATTTAAGGAAATGTATAAGACTAAAACAAAAGCCTTTTGTACTTGAACATCAGCATAATATGAAAAAGATAAAATCAAATAATTCCATTTACTTATTCACATGGATATTCTACTAGTCGAATAATCACATGAAAAATCAATAGCCACTTTCATAATGATAGAATGCATAATGTCATCCTTTCATAACCACATAGTAAAGGCCTTTTTCCAATACTACAAATAAGATTTTGACAATGCCTTATGCTAAGACACTAGTTTGTCTCATAAAACCTACTGATACATTGACGAGCTATGGCGGGTTCCACCCGTCACTTACTAAGTCCAATGCATTCCTCATATGAAAAGGTTTAAACATAACATAAACATTCATATTAATACTCGCATACAAATGTGAATACTTTATCTATAAACATGAATAGTGTAAAAACAACACATCCATAGTCAAACATATCGCAAAACCTCCAATACAATATGGATGTTTTGAATCATAATAGATCAACTTCAAATAAGCTTAAATTTCATCAAAGGATGTTGACATAGATAAAATCAAAACCATTTTTTAGAAAAATATCTCTTTATATTTTTAAATCATTTATGAGTCACATAATTATAAAGAAGACCTTTATTTTTAAAATATTATTATAATCTTGTAGGGAAAGCTTCGATGATGTTATAATGGTAGAAAATAGATACACCCTCCGTATAAGTTAAAAAAACATTCTTTCTTTAATTTTATCGAAAACATCATAAAGTACCTTATTTGGAAAACGACAGAAAGATTCTTTAAAAACATATAAGGTCAAATAAAGAGATAAATTACTTTACCCAATTGTTTAGTAAATTGTAAAAATGTTTTGAAATACATTTTTAAGATACATGGAAGTGGATAATAAAGAGGTCACAGTAGATACTTACATAAAAACAACCACGGATAATAAAGAAATTGTGAAATTAACCCTTACCTTGTACATTTCCTTGGTCTAGGGTAGGTTAACCTCCTGTATAATGGATAAATAATTGTTATTAAATTATAATAGAATATTATACATTAATATTATATCATATATGATCTTTTAACATTGCTTTGTTAATAATATCATAGTATTATCATCGTTTCGGGTGTTAACTGATTCGTTTTCCGTTATATGATTTGTTACGTAAGTAATGTTTTTTATGGATAGGATGTATCTAATTCATATTCAGAATTATATTAAGTCTTTAAACATTATTTTTAACCATCAAATAAAAATTATTCTTGAATGGATTACGATGGGGAATGAATGTCATCACGTTCGTGGAGACGGTAATCCGTACATATGCACTAGACGAAATATAATTACTTTGATATTAAAATAATATATAATTGTATGGTATATAATATATAAATAATAATTACCACGTTATATTTATTATTTATATGAATTACATATAATCATTATACCCATCCAAATAATAATGTATTGAATAACAATTACCCCACGACGTGGAGATGGTAAACCGTATGTACGCACGTATGATGGCATGTCATTCAAAACATGTTTAGAATAATGAATATGGTTGTAACATATTTATAATAACATAAAAGTATAAAGAAGATACTAGGGTTATTATTTTATAATGGAAACAGCAAAGAATGATGATGTGGAAAAAGAAAGGAACTTGAAAGAGGTGATTAAATATTTACCTCTTCTTCGGGTTCTTCCTTTTCATTTGGTCAAAAGGGCTCTTTATGGTGGCTTTCTGACTAAAGGAAGGCATCTCAGCTGAAGGGAGGATAGTTGAGAGGGTATTTTGGTAGAGTTTGGCCGAGCCAAAAGTCTATGAAGGTGTGAATTTGAGGGATGGTGTAGTGCCCTTTTATAAGAGGTGTGAGGGGAACCATAGAAAAAGTTAGAAATATTATTTTATAATAAACTCATTTTTGGTTTATAATGGCTCAAAAATGAATTATTTAATTTTTAAGGTGGGGATAGGTAGAAAACCACTCAAAAAATAGGTTTTAGATAGGTTTGGGTAACTATATTATCCTTATCTTTTATATTTGACTCTTAGTTAAATAGGTTTACATTTACCATGTCTCTTTGTATTTTTATATCATATGGTTAATAAACATACTATATATATCCAAGAGGACCGCAACTGGTTCATTAATGATATAACTATCATTATATAAGTCTTTTAACCGAACGCTATTTTTTTAGGAATAGAAAATCAATTAATAATATAATATTTGTTTTAAAAATTCTTTTATATAAATTTTGACACTATTTGGTATTTTTTTGCTAAATTAATAATAGCCTTATTACTTGAAAAACAATTATTCAAACCAACCCTATCATGTCTTTGGACGTATAAAATTAGTGTAATTCATAAAATGTCTCAAATTTCATTTATTTGGACATTTATAATATCAAATATTTTAATATTTCATTACTTAGGTAATTAGTGAATCATCATCGTGTCATAAATAAATTAAATTATATAATATCTAAAAAATATAAATAAAATAACATTATATATGAACATATTTATCTTCCTAATGAATATTTATATTCGAATTTATCTTTTTTTAACTCTATATTAAAAATGGTTTAGTTATTAAACATTGAATTGTATACTATTAACTCTTCTTTGAATTAAATAGAATAAATTTCTTAATATAATCCAAGTGGACCTAAAGGATCATAATTTATTCCTAAGGTTTTTTTGGTCGAATTACACTTATACAATAGAATTAGGACATGTTTTAGGGTAATAATAATATCATTTTTAGCTTTAATTACACTATTTACTTTTAACCGTGGAAAATAAAAGTCAAAAGATATTATTCACAAAAAAAATCATCTCATTAAACCACATTTTACTTACTACTATCAACTGTGTCTCTCAGATTATCGAAATTAAAATCATAGAAGTGGTAAAATTATGTTTTATGTAAATTTTAAAATGCGCCTAGGAGGTGGGTAAAATACAGTAAAAAGTTCAATAAAATTTCTATATATATGAAATTATTATAAACTGATTCCAATGAATTACGTTGAACTTATATAGGTATTATGTATCTATTTTGACCAAAAATAAATTTAAATAAAATAAATAATTATTTAAATAAAAAGTTTGTTTTAAACAATAACTTAATGCTTTTCACTATTCATCAAAAATTGAATGTTTTTACAAAAATTCCAAAATTTAACCCTAAGATAACTTCGATATTACGAATCCAAAAATGTAGTCCATTTTGAAAGATAAAATTTCTAAATTTTCAAAAAGTGGGTTTTACTATTCATAAGAGGTATTTTGATTGGTTGTGATGTGTTAGAATCTCAATGTTGCGTACAACGCATGTTATTTCCTTATTTAAATGGAAACGTACCATGGAAGCTTGGGTTGTTATGTTATAGAATCCTTAAAATAATTTCATCCTCACAATTTCTATAATATTACAGCATAAAAAGATTTGGGTGGTTCTTCATCATAAGTTCCTCAAGTTCCCACATTGCCTCTTCCATCTTATGGTTTCTCCATAGATATTTAACCAGACGAGACGTCCAGTTTCTCAACACTTGTTATCTTGTATTAAGAACCTTGAAACGCTCTTGGAGATAAGATAGATTGGGTTCCAGTTCTAGTTCCTCATAGGTAAGTATATGTCTTGGGGCAGGCATGTATTTTCTCAAAAGTGATACGTTGAATACATCTAGAACTTTGGAGATACTTGGCAGCATTGATAAACGGTAAGCTACAACCCCAATTCATTATATAATTTCGAAAGTTCCAATATACCTAGGTCTTAATTTTCCCATCTTACAGAAACATATAACACCCTTCCATAAAGATACCTTCAAGATAACATGATCTCCTACAAGAAATTCCTAATTATTCCTTTAGTTATCATCATAGATCTTCTGCCTATATTGAGATGATTTGATGTGGGTTTGGATTACCTTCACCTTTTCCACCGTTTCCTCAACAAGTTCTGGGCCGACAAGTTTTCATTCACCAACATCATCCCAACAAGTTGGTGTGCGATATCTCTTTCTGTATAACACTTCATATGGTTCCATCTGAATACTTGAATGGTAGCTATTGTTATAGGAAAATTCTACCAGAGATAAATACTGATCCCACATACCTTTAAAGTTAAGTGAGCATGATTTCAACATGTTTTCTAAGGTTTGAATAGTCCATTCTAATTGTCAATCAGTTTAGGGGTGGTTGGAAGTGCTCAAAGGAAGTTTAGTATCCAGTGCTTTCTAAATACTTTTCAAGTATCTTGATGTATAATATGGATAACGATCAGAAACAATCGATAGGCGCACTCCATGAAGTATCACAACTTCATTAATATATAGTGTTGATTGACGTTGAATTGGTAAATCTTCTCTTATAGAATGAAAATGTGCAGACTATGTAATACATTCAAAGATGACCCATATTGCATCATTACATCCAGGAGTATATGGTAGCCCCATGATAAAGTCCATCGTGATATCATCCCATTTCCACTCAGGTATGGGGATATGTTGCATGAGTCCTCTAGGCTATTGCCTTCCAACTATCACTTGTTGAAAAACCATACATCTTGACACAAAATCAACAATCTCCCTCTTCATGTTGTCCCACCAAAAATGTTCCCTCAAATCTCTATACATTTTGGTGCTCCCAGGGTTTATAGAGAAATTGGAGCTATGAACATCTTCCAAAAAATCTCTTTTTAGGTTAGGTATATCAGGAACACAAAGTCTCTTCCCAAATTTCAAAATTCCATCATCATATATAAGTTCACTCAATATCCCATCATTCACATCTTTAATATTCTTTTGAATCTCCTCATCATCAACCTGATAACTTTTAATCCTTTCTAGTAAATTTGGTTTGTCAACCATTTGAAAAAGCATTAAGGTTTCACCTTCCATGGTTATTCTCATATCCATCTTTACTAGATCCATGAAAATAGGATCCCTTTCAACTCTCATCTTGTTCAAAACTCCATGATCATTTCTGCTCAAATCATCTGCCACCTTATTTTCCTTCCTCGGGTGGTAGTGTATCGTGAAATAATAATCCTTGAGTAGTTCAAGCCATCTTCTTTTCCTCATGTTGAGTATTTCTTTGAAAAAATATACTACAAACTCTTTTTCTCTGTATAAATATCTCATTTGTTAACATACATATAGTGTCTCCAAATCTTCAAAGAAAATATTACAGCTGCTAACTGAATATTATGAGTAGGATAGTTTTGCTCATAAATTTTCAGCTATCGTGATGCATAGGCAAAAACTCTATCATTATTCATAAGGACACAACCAAGTCCTTTCATCGATGCATCCCTAAAAAAACAAACCCATCATTCCACAATGGTAGATTCAATATAAGAGAATTGAGTAATATTCTCTTCAATTCTTCAAAACATTCTTCACACTCTTTTGTCCAAACAAATTTAACCCTTTTTCATGTGAGCTTTGTCAATGGGTTCGCCAATCGAAAAATATTCTGGACGAAACACTGATAATAACCTTCTAGACATATAAAACCACATACCTCAGTTATAATTACTAGTGCTAGAAATTCATGGATTCCTCTTTCCTTAGAAGGATCAACATAGATTCCATCCTTAGATGTGACATGGCCAAGAAAATAAATATCTTGAAGCTAGAATTCACACACGATAAATATCCCATATAATTCATTTCTTCTAAGAGTCTTCAGGATAATGCACATGTGATTTTCTTGATCTTAATAGGTTTTGTAGTATACCAAGATATAATCAATAAATTACACTACAAATTCATCAAGATATTCCTATAAAACTCTATTCATTAGATCCATGAAGACAAATGGTTCATTAGTCAATTCAAAGGCATTACTCTAAACTTGTATACCTAGTTTGAAATGTTGTTTTCAGAATGTCTTCCTTCTTAAAACCTGACTGATGATATCCAGATCGAAGGTAAATCTTTGAAAAGTATTGAGCTCCATGAATTTGGTCAAATAAATCATCAATGCGAGGTAGGGGATACATGTTCTTTATTGTTATAGCATTGATCTCCCTGTAGTTAATGCAAAACCTCATAGATCCATCTCTCATATTAACAAAAAGAATAGGGGATCCCCATGGAGAAACACTAGGGAGAATAAATCCTTTATTACTCAATTCCACCAGTTGTTTCTTTAGTTCCACTAATTCAACAATGGCCATTCTATAAGGGGTATTCGATATGGTCCTTGATCCCCGAATTAAATCAATGGAAAACTCAATTTCACATTCTAAAGGATGTCTAGGTAAATGTATTGGAAACACATCAACATATTCTTTCACAATAGGTACATCCCCTATTTGATAATTTCTTTCCTCATCAACAGTTATTTCATTCTCTTCCTCCCTAATAATTGAATTTAGTTGAGATACTAGGGAGGGATCTAGATAATAATTAGGTGGTGATGATTCTGCTCTAAATATAAGGTGTTCATTATCATCGTCATCAAAAATAGTAACTTCCTTCTTCATACAATAATGATATTCATCATAGCCCAAATGCCAATCCATAGCGAGGATTATATCAAATTCAATCATGGGAATTACGATGAGATCAATAGATAAATAACATTTATATGCCCTAATAGGGACTGATTCACAAAA
Source organism: Viscum album (assembly GCA_963277665.1). Classification (NCBI taxonomy): domain Eukaryota; kingdom Viridiplantae; phylum Streptophyta; class Magnoliopsida; order Santalales; family Viscaceae; genus Viscum; species Viscum album. The sequence goes on along the minus strand of OY728140.1, from coordinate 50,652,160 downwards.
CATTGTTGCAATGATACTTCCCTTAAGAGTATTTACTAACAACTCCAACGTTAAATCAAATTGTAAATAACTATTTTTCTTAACAAACTAGGAAGATATGAAACAATGCGATGATCCAGAATTAAATAAAGAATTTTCTAAACTTGAGAAATCCATTTAATTACCTACCACTATGTCATTTCGAGCTTCAACCTTAGCTGTAGTGATAGCATATGATTGGCTTTGATCCCTTGGCCTTTTATTAGGTATGTTACCCTAATTATTAAGAAATACATTTGCATAATTCCCCCTTTCTCTACAATTGTATCATTCAATATTGACAGCCTCTTTCTTCCCCGTGAAATCATGATCTTGCTGGCGTTTTCACCACACTTGTAACAGACTCCCATTCCCTTCAGGAAAGTACCAAGGTGTTTCTTCCCACATTTACTACAAGATGGATATTCAACTTTTCCCTTCTTCCCCTTATTTCCATTTCCAGAGTGTTCATAAGATATCTTCTTCTCGTTCATTTCATTAATGTTGTAAGATTTAGAGATTCACGGAGGGAAGCCCTGGCATGTTTAACGTCGGTGGCTACAGTAGAGTTCTTCAGAGGGGTCATCCTATGGAGGAAGTGGGTCGGTTTCATAGTGCAATGAGATACCGATGAGGATGAACTTCTTGGTGTGGATGATCAATAATAGAGCAAAACCAACGGAGGAGAATATAAAAAAAGGGTCTTCATGGTGTCATGGTGTTACTATTGTAAGGCTTCGAGATCAGAGACGGTGGTACATTTATTCATCCAAGTTCAGTGTACCTCGTTACATTGGTAGTACTTCACTCACCCTCCATTTTCTAATGGAGAGTCTAGGTCCTCTCAGGAGTTTTTTTCAGCTTGGCTTTTAGGAACTGAATACAGAGAAATGGAGCGGATGGTAAGGATCATCATTCTGGAAGCTATTTTTTGGATTATCTAGGAGGCACGAAATCAGGATAGGTTGGGTTCCAAAAGATCTATATTATCTCTTCATATTCAGCTTAAGTCACTCATTGTCGAACAAGATTCACTTGTCAAAGGTGGTCTGGATTTAGTTATAGTTTGTAATCTTCTTAAAATACCATGCATTCTGTAAAGGAGGGGTGGATGTTGGGTGAGGTGGAAGCCCCCAAACTACGGGTTGAATCTAAACTTCGACGGGTTTTTTATGAAGGGAGTCATGAGGGGCGGAGGATTACTTCGAGACTGTTAGGGTTCTCTGTATGTTGATTTTAGTGATTTTTATGGCATAGGTAATTCATTGGGTGTGGAGGTTCGGGATCTTCTTTCTGTCCAGATGGTTAGTAGGAGGATAGGTTTGCAGGTGGCGGAGGTGGAATCAGATTCTGAGGTCTCTATTAAGGCTATACAGAGAAGTTATGAGATTCCTTGGGAATTGATTTATCTTATTCGAAGGTTCTAGGAAGAAACAAGTCATGGAATGTTAATTCACCATAGCAGGAGGGAATCTAACTTTTCCGCTGATTTTCATTCTCGTTTGTGTAGGCAGGATGAGTCTCTTATGGTTTATGATATTCTTCAGTCTCTTCCCATTGAGTGTCTTCGTGTGGTGTAAGGGGATACACTTGTCCTGCATCACTTTCTTCCCCCTTGAAGGAATGCTCCTGGTTGTACTTTCTCTCCTTTGAAATAGTATATAAAATAGTTTTCTAGTAAGACTTATAGAATTCTTTTTCTGTCTTGATTGCACATGAGACAATATCTTCGTATGATGAGAATGATTGTGAGACTACTGCTCAACAATGAAATGGTTTCAAACCACCAAATAAACGATCAATCTTACTTATTGGTTTATGTATATGATCTATAGAATTCCTCTCAAACCTTGTAAAGTTAACTTCATTCTTTTCAACATTCTCATCCTCCTTTTTCCTCAGACTCATAAATTGTCTTTCCATATCCGCTCGATGGTCATGAGGAAAGTATTTTTCTTTGAAAATTTCTTAAAATCCCTCCATTACATATTTGATACTTCATAATATTCCTTTGTGTTTTGAATCAATGAACACTATTGATCAGCATCTCTAGTGAGTCGGTAAACTACCATGACAACTTTTTCCCTTTCACTACTCCCCAAGGTGTGGAATATTTTTTATAAGGAATTTATCCATTTCTCATCTACTAGTGGATTTTTACCCCCATTGAATGTTGGTTTTTGTTGCCTCATGAAGAAATCTAGCATTGATCCTCCACGCTGTGTATCAGGATTCTCCATACGGGTAAGGTTATTGTTCATAACCTAAGTGAGTTATCCCAATATAGTGATAAGCTGATCAGCACCAGTAGTATCACCAGCTCCACTATAATTATCTTGAGAAAAAGGTAAATCCCTACATGGAGTGCATTCATTGATATGGTTTCCATTACTTCCACTAGGATCCATTTCTAGACAATGGCATAAACTAGATTAGTTTATGAATGGAAATAAATAATACCAAACTTGTAAAATACTTAACATAAATTGAACAGTTTATGGATATAATCCATAATCATAAAAAATATTTTCCTTTAGAAGGTATATACTCATAAACCATTCATAATGGTTTGTAAAAAAAATTAGAATTATCCTAATCATATCCCCCGGGAGTGTCATAACCAAGAGTATTTCAAGGCCCTTTATCGTGCACCAGTTTATGTTCGAGTCTAGCTCAAAGCGGTGTTTTTGGGTTTTACCCCTCAGTACATCTATGCCAGAGCTGCATCTACCTAATAATATCCAGATAGGTGTTTATTTCTTGGAAAACTCATAAAATCTCTACAATACTAAAATTTTATGATGTTATTCTATATTAATCTTTAAATTCTATCGTAGGGCTATGTGCTCTAATTAGAGTTTTCTTAAATCTACTTTCCAAGGATTTTACTAAACTTCCTCTGATACCAACTATAATGCCCCGACCCCAGAAGCCCAGAGTCAATGAATTATTACATATAATTGGCATTATCACAAAATATAATATCTCAAAATACACATTAGTTTAGTAGCCTTGGAAGTAATGGATATATTCATAAGTTTTACATTATATCATAAAATAGAAAACTACAACAATAATTTTTCCATAGACAACACTGAGATCCCCTAGACTATCCATGTAGGTCAGTCATAATATACTTCTTTGCATCCAAGGAAAAACCAAACAACGAAAGGGGTGAGATCAGATGCTCAGTAAGGATAACAATATAGTAGAAACTTTCATAAATAAGCATAAACAATTAAGGCAACGTATAAGACTAAAACAAAAGCCTTTCAAACTTGAACATAATCATAATATGAAAAAGATAAAATCAAATAATTCCATTTACATATTCACATGCATATTTTTCTAATCGAATAATCACATGAAATATCGATAACCACTTTCATAATGATGGAATGCATAATGCCAGACTTTTATAACCACATAGTTAAGCCCTTGTTCCAAGACTACAAATAATATTTTGTCAAGGCCTCGTCTCAAGTCACTATTTTGTCTCATGAAACCTACTGATACATCGAGGAGCTATAGTGGGCTCCACCCATCACTTACTAAGCCTAATGCAATCCACATATGAAATTTTCTAAACATACCATAAACATTCATATTAAAAATAGCATACAAGATATCAATAATTTATCCATAACCATGAATAGTGTAAAAATAACACATCCAAAGTCAAACATATCACAAAACATTCAATACAATATGAATGATTTGTATCAAAATAAATCAACTTCAAATAAGCTTAAAATCCATCAAAGGAAGTTGACATAGATGAAATCAAAACCTTTTTTAGATAAATATCTCTTTCTATTTTGAAATAATTTAAGACTCACATAATTATAATGAAGACATTTATTTTGAAAATATTCTTATAAGCTTGTAAGTGAATCTTATAAGATGTTATAACGGTGGAAAATAGCTGCACCTGTCGTATAAGTAAAAAAAACATTCTTACATTAATTTTGTCGAAAAGGTCATAAAGTACCTTGTTTGGAAACGACAGAATTATTTATTTCAAAACATATAATGTAAAATAATTGTAAAAATGACTTTACCCCATTTTCTAGTAAATAGTAAACATGTTTTGAAATACATTTTTATGAAATATGTATGTGGATGATAAAGAGGTACCTGTAGATACTTACGTAAAAACAACCTCAGATAATAAATATGTTGTGAAATTAAACCTTACATAGTACTGTTCCTTGGTAGAGGGTAGGTTAAACACTTGTACAATTTTGAAATAATTTTAATTAAATTATACAAGAATCATATACATTAATATGATATTATTTTTGATCTTTTAACATTGCTTTGTTAATAATATCAAAGAATTATCGTCATTTCGAGTGTTAACTGATTCGTTTTCCTTTATATGCTTTGTTATGTAAGTAATGTTTTTTATGGATAGGATGTATCTTATTTATATTCTAAATGATATTAAGTCTTTAAAAATTATTTTTAATCATCTAATTAAAATTAGTCTTGAATGGATTACGATGGGGAATGAATCTCATCGTATTCGTGGTAACGGTAATCCGTACGTACGCACGAACAAAAATATCAATCTTTTGATATTAAAATAATATATAATTTGGTGATATATCATATATAAAGAATAATTATCATGTTATATTTATTATTTACATCAATTACATATCATTATTATTCCCATCCAAATAATAATTTATTGAATAACAATTACACCACGACGTGGAGATGGAAAGCCGTATGTACGCATGTATGGTGAAATGTCATTCAAATGATGGATAGAATAATGAATACTGTTGTACAATATTTATAATTACATTATAATATATAGAAGATTTTGGAGTTATTATTTTATAATGTAAACAACAATAAAATAGGATGTGGATGAAGAAAGGAACTTAAAAGAGGTGATTAATATATTTACCTATTCTTCAGGTTCTTCATTTTGATTTGATCAAAAGGGCTCTTTTGGTAGGATTTATGACTAAAGTAATGACTCTAAGATGAAAGTAATAAATTTGTTAGGGTATTTGGGCAGAGGTTTGCCGAGCCAAAAGGATTTGAAGGTTTGAATTTGAGGTAATAGGGAGTTCTCTTTTATAAGAAGGGTGAGGGGAACCTTAAGAAAAGCTAGAAATATTATTTTATAATAAACTCATTTTCGGTTTATAATGGATCCAAAATGAATTATTTAATTTCTAAGGTGGGGATGGGTCGAAAAACACTCAACCAATAGGTTTTATATAGGTTTGGATCACTATTTTAACCTAATTTTTTTATTTAACTCTTAGTTAAATATTTTAACATTTACCATGTCTCTTTGTACTTTTATATTATATGGTTAATAATATATACTTCCAAGATAACCCCAAGTAGTTCATTAATGATACTCCTATCATTATATATGTCTTTTGGCAAAAACTTGTATTTTTAAGAATATAATATCACTTAATAATATAATATTTGTTCTAAACATACTTTTATGTCAATTTTTACACTATTTGTTATTTTGCTTTTTCTAAATTCATATCATCATTATAACTTAAAACAAATTCATAGAACCAACCCTAACATTTCATATTAACCTATATAATTAGTATAATTCATAAAAAGTCTCAAATTATATTTATTTGGATATTTATAATATCAAATATTTTAATATTTTATTAACTAGGTAATTACTGAATCGTCGTTGTTTCATAAATAAATTAAATTATATAATGTCTTAAAACTATAAATAATATTACCTTATCTATGAAATATTTTTATCTTTATAATGAATATTTATATTCCAATTTATCTTATGCATAACACAATATTAAAAAAGGTTTAGTTATATAACATTGAATTTAGCACTTTTAACTCTTCTATGAATTAAATAATAATAAATGTCCTAATACAATCCAAGTGGACCTAAAGGATCATATATTTTTAATAAGGTTGTTTTTTGTCGAATTACACTTATCCAATAGAATTAGGACATGCACAAGGGTAATAATAATACCATCTTTCCTTTAATTACCCTATTTAATTTTAACTGTGGTAAATAAAATTCAAAAGTTATTATTCACCAAAAATTATTTTCATCTCATTGAACCCCATTTCACATACTGTTATGAACTGTGTCTCTTGTATTTTTTAAATTTAAATCACAAAAGCGGTAAAATTATGTTTTATATAAATTTTCAAATGCTCCTAGAATGTTGGTAAGAGATAGTAAAAAGTTAAATAAAATTTCTATGTATCTAAAATTATTATAAACTAGCTCCAATGAGTTACATTGAACATATATAGGTATTATGTATCTATTTTGACCTAAAATAAATTTAAATAAAATTAATAATTATTTAAATTAAATTTGGGTTTTAAACAATAACTTAGTGCTTTCACTATTCACCAAAAAATGAATGTTTTCAGAAAAATACCAAAAATTCACCCTAAGCTAATTTTGATATTCTGAATCCAAAAATGAAGTCCATTTTTAATGATAAAATTTATAAAATTTCAAAAGGTGGGTATTACTTTTCATAATAAATAGTTTCATTAGTCATGATGTGTTAGAATATCGATGTTGCGTACAACCTATGCTATTTCATTATGCAAAGCGAAACATATCATGGAAGCCTGTGGTGTTACACCAGTTCACCAAGAAACCTCATGAAGACCCTAATGCACACATTGGGGTTTTGTAGAAATATGTGACATTTTATGATTTCAAAACATCACCAATGACGTCGTAAGACTGCGCATGTTTTGATTCTCATTAAAGGTCAAAGCATGGGAGTGGATCTAATGTCTGCCTCTATATTCAATCACCACATGAGAGAATCTGGTAAGTAAATTTTTAACAACGTTCTTCCCACCCTCAAAATCGATGGTTCTGCAGGTAAGTATTTTATATTTTGAGAAATGTATTTAAGAGTCATTATATATGTCATGGGAAATGTATTTTGTAGGGGGTTCACTTATACAAAAGTCACTAGAGGGGAGCTATATGTTGTCTGAAGAGATGTCCAAATATAGTTTTCAATGGCATATAGAATGGGGGAGAGAGAAAGGAATTTACAAGGTATAAAATAGTTGTATCACCACTCAAATGAATGTCATGTCAAATAAATTGGACGTGATAATGGATAATCAAAACCAAAAGGTTATATATTATGAAGATATGATTTATCAGGATTATAATAGTCATAATTAGGCACATGGATGGAGGCTACAACAACTACAATGTCAAAATAAAAATCAAGTCTATTTATTTGAACCAAGACAACAAGGTTTTCAACCACAACACTAAGGGCCAACATTGTCTAGTTATGTCCATTTAGTGGAGGAAATCCTTGAAAATTTTGGACCACCATAAGAGCTAAAACTAATGAGTAGGAAACATACTCAAGTTATCAGGGTACTACAATTAGAGAATTGATAAAGGAATCAAAAAACCAAAAATCTTCAATGAGGAACTTATAATGTCTAGTAGGTATGATTGTAGATAAATATAGTGAGAGACAAAGAAGAAAGATTCCATGATAACTAGAGAAACATCCTCATTAAGATGTGAAAGCCATATTGCTTTGAATTTTAATTAAGACACAAGGGAGTGGAATATAATTTTTATGTAGTGATATTCAACAACCATTAGAATCAAGTAAAGAAAAGAACTGAGATGTTGAGGAACATAATGAAGAGAAAGAACCATCATTATAAACAACACTATAATTTTTTAATCGGGTCAAGTAAGTGTAGATTTAAGAGGGAGGGAGGGAAAAAGTTTTTAGAGATGCTCAAAAATATAAAAAACAAAATTCCATTTTCTGAGGAAATAAAAAACATGACTATCTAATAAATTCTTATGAAGTAACTGGTGATAATAAAAAAAAGCATGAATATTTAGCCACCATTCCACTGGAAGAATAATGTTAAAAATTCATTTCAAGAAACCTAATAAAAAATAGGAGTCGTCCTGGTAGTTTTTCTATTTGGATCACTATTAAAACTAAGGAGTTTGGTAGTGCTCTATGTGATTTAGGGTTCAGTTTAAATATAATGTCATATGAAACATTAAAGTGCCTGATATTGAAGAGATGAAACCATGTCATGTTATACTTCAACAAGATGACCAAATAGTTAGACATACTTGATGACTACTTGATTATTCCATAATTAAAGTGTACAATTCCTAGTTTCTATAATATATTATGGTAATAGAAATGAAGGAAGAAAATATCCTAATAATATTTGGAAGACACTTTATAGATATAGGATGTGAACAGATTGATGTTCCCAATGGAAAGATGAGTTTAAGAGTTGAAGGATCTAAGGTGAAGTTCAATTTTCAACGAGCGATGCCGAAGTCATATAAAAACATTGATAACTTTTCAACAGATAGTTTTCTTAAAATAGTGGATGTTGTTGTCCATGGAAAAATAGGTAAACTATCTGCTATAAAAAGTAATTAATTTAGTAAAAAAAATAAATAATTTTAATAAAGCGAATAAACAGATTAAAATAGTGGAATAACATTAATATAATGGTAATTCAAATAAGTATAACAAGTTCAGAGTGTTAGTGAACATCCATTTCATTTTTCAAGAAACGTCCAAGAACCACTATATTGGGACCATGGAGATTTATAAAGTGTTGAGTAGTGGGATGGTGAAATTAGTTTCAGATAATGGGAGAGGACTGATATTCATAAAGGAATCAGTCATTCAACATTTTCAAGATCCATATCAGTTATCCTCCTTACTTAAATTAATGAACTAGTGATAAATGAGGAAATTTCAATCCAACAACAGCAAAGAAAAGCTCTTATAGGGGGAATCCTGTGACTTTAGCATATTTTATTTTATTTTTGAGAAATAACTCATTACACAATATTTTTAACTTTCAATGTTTTGGATTGTGCTTTCACTTGTGTAAATTATAATTTTTACAGTACCATCAAGAAATTTAGAAGGAAAAATTAATCTACATTACCAGATGTTTCAAAATAAATAACACATCATTAATGTAATTTATAAGTAAAGACATGATGTTATAAGATTCAGTATAGAAGATGTTTAAAGAATTGTTTTTAAAGGGGGTAAGAATTTAAATTTTTTAATTTTCAATTATATTCCCCATATTCTAATTTTATATAGATTTTATTTTAACATAATGCCTACATTTAATTCATTCATTACTCAGTTGAACTAGGATACATGAAACCATCCAGTATAATTACCATATGTGGAATTTAAATTTCTTTGTCAATAAATTTCAATGAGAAAAATTGAAAAATAATTATTATATATAATCATATAGATTATGATTTTTAAAATCGTGATTTGATGTGCATGTTATTCATTGTAAATGATATTTTTCTAAGATTTGAACAAGCATAGAATTTATTATGTTTGCATTGATTGATTTAATTATTATTTCTTCATTTCCATGAATAGTTATTCCAACCATTTTTTTTATTCCATTGCTATAAAAATATCCTAATAATTTCCAATCTTTTTATATTATATTTTGTGATAATCTTGGGAATGTTTTCATATAGAACATACTCTAGAACTTATAAAAGCTCTGACTGAATGGAGTTGCATTTAAAATAATTGAGGCATTTTTTAGTTTAACCCCTTATCATAACACCCGCCATTAATTAATAAAATTTTAGGCCCATAGAAAACATGAATATCCTTTTTAGTTAATGATCAATCTTACAATTCTATCTTCTCCATTCCTACCTTTCTCTATATGTTTTTCTTAATATTTAAAAGAATAAGTGTTGGGAAATTACATTATTGAGTGTACTAAGAAATGATTTATTGTGGATAGTTTTTTTTTTGGTTATTTTTCATTATAATATGTGGGATGCACAAGTATTTTTCATAATTATTCATTGTCTACCTTAGTTTCTAAAACAAATTTAAAAAAATGAAAAAAAATCAACTATTTTTTTGAGGATCAAAAATCACAATTTTCCAAACCGATGATTTTTACATCGTATGTGGTTATGTTATATATGTGAGATTTATCAAAAAAGCACTTAAGAGAAATAAAAAAATATAAAAAGGAAAAATAGAAAGAAAGAATGGTTCTATCATCATTCTTACCTATACTTTGAGCCTACTTTTTGATTTTCTAGGAGAAGAGGGAAATATTGTGTGAAGGGAGATCATTTGTGAATTTTTTTTGGTATCATGAAAAATATATTAGTATAAAAATAAATTTTTTATATTTAATTTTATTATCATTTACCTAGATACCCTAAATCCTTGATGTAATTTAAACATTTACGGTGAAGCCCTCATGATTAGTTTTGGTCTATGTCTTTATGTGCTGGAGATGTAAAATTCCAGTAATTCCTATAATAAGTTTCAAGTTCTTGATGTATATACAGTTTTAACTTGATATTGAGTAGAAAAATTCCAATGATGCTAATGGAAAATGGAAATTATATAAATAATGAATTAAATAAAGTAAAATGGATGACGGAAAATGCATGTATATTTCAAAAGTGGAAAAGTAAAATACATTATTGCCCTATTTCTTTGAAAAGTGAGGAATTGAACAATTTTCTTATGTGACAATAAAATATCTAATTTCCCATTTGTATTATAGATTTTTTTGAAATTGAATTTGAATCATAGTAAGGTGGAAATCCTTTTAGGCGTGTCAATATTGCAACATTGAGTAAAAATATGAATTCAAATGTTGATGTATTTGATATGTCTATTTCATGTATATATTTTAGAGTGTTTCACGTATTGAATTGTGTATTTCAATTAAAAAACTATTCCATTTTGGAGTTAATTGACTTGTTTTATGTTTTTTGACATTGAAAAATGAATTATGATGAAGAATTAAATTTGTAAAGTAATTGAGCTAAAAGACACTTCGCATCATAAGAAAAGAGAATCGGTGTGACATCAGATTAATTGAGGATGAAGCATTGAAAGAAAACTAGAGTATAATAGTTACACTTTTTGTATTCTCATCACATGTTGTGATTTTTCGAATTATGTTTCCAAAAAATACATGTCATGACATCATTACACTCTATGAAAAACCATTACATGTCATATATACCAATTACATGATGTGAATTTTCTTTAGAATTTTTTTGAATTGTTACATTAAAATTCATGAATAATGAAAATTAAAATATTACACATTGTTTAAACCATTTAAATAGAGTTTTCAAGTGGGAATAAAAAAATTCTTCATGGCCAATTATTTGACAATTTTTTTAATATGAACACCCCCTTGAACATTGCACAGAGGATGTCTGGGACTATAGGAGACCAAGCCACATAGAAGGAACAAGGCCAAAAAAAGGAGTATTGATTTGGATCCCTGTTGTGACTCCATTCATCTGTGGTTACCCATGACTCTTGTTCTTAATATTCTACGAATGAGAGAGTAGAACTCTTTGTGTTAAGTGATGTGATTATAGGTTGTGTGATTCTTAGAGATTGTTTCTAGTTGTTATTCATGATTCATATTTCTACAACTCTGTTATTCAATTGCAATGTTATTATTTTTGAAATTGGATGCTCATTTCTTATGATTTGAAGATTTTTAATTAATTTCATCAATTAATTATCCTGTTTTTATATGTTGATTATGAAATATTGGTTAGATATGTTTAAATATGGTTTTGGGTCACCTAGTAATATATTTTCATCATTTAGACGACCATTCCAAATGTTCAATTATATGATTTGGGATTGATGCCCAAACCAAGGATCCATTATGACCCAATTCCAACAAAAAAATTGAATAAATTCATTTTCAATGAAATACCTAGTGCATGACCATGAAAATAATTGATCCTAGCATGTATCTCCCCTGATATGAAACTCAATATTGTTCTGCTACTATTCCTATTTATTCCCAACCAATCAAACAATTTCACTTTTGATTTTATTAATTAATTTAGAACATATGATCTCCTCCCTTGGGTTTGACACTCAGAATTTCCGTGTACAATATTTTTATTTATGTTGTTTATGTTTAATAAATTAAATTTTTTTGTTTCCATGTTGAATTAACAATGCCATGTGGGCTGTCACTACTTCATCCTCAAATCTATAAAATTATATCTCCCTCTCTATCTTGGTTCTTAGTGTATACCCATGTATCACTGTTGATTTTGGTATAAACTAAATATGATGAAGTTGAGTGATGATAAAACTAATGCATCGATCTAGTAGGTTCAATTCCTCTTCACTAGGGGGGATGTGGAACTATATGCATGAGGGGAAATATTCAGAAATGAAAAATAAACAGATGAGAGAAAATGTTGAATTACATTTATTCCATTGTGAGGTTAGAACCTATGAATTATGAAGAATATATATGTTTGACCCAGGATCCAAACCCTTTCCCCCGTTATTGTGTTTACTTCTGTTTAATTTTAATTTTAATTTTAATTAATTAAATCGAAAAAAACAAATCATTATATCTAGATGACATCAAAAATAAGAAAAAAAAACTACAAAAAATCACACACATTCTATGATAGTGATAATACCAAACCCTTATCCATGAGAGATGACATTTTTCATCCACTAGGATAATTTAGTAGTAAAATATAAATTAAATTTTACCAACGACTATGAAAATTATGTGATCAACTTATTTCCTTTTTTGTAGAGAATTGCTTATTTTTCACTATCCAATAAATGAATGTATGTTTTCTTTTCTTATTTTCCAATGTGTTTATTTATTTTTGTTTTCATATTTTATTTTCTATCTAAAATGGGATAAGAAACATAATTTGATCATAAAATAATGGATCCTTACAACTTTTTTCTGAGTTTATAGTCTGACATATTTATGAGGACCTAAATTCTCACGAATCACTATTGGGAAAATAAAATATGAATATTCAAGAAAACATGGTGGAACTGGAGGGTAAAATTGATATAATTTAAACTATTATCCAAACCCTTAAAGAGATTATGGATATTGTAACTAAAGACAAGGTTACCCTAAAAGAGTAAAAAAGAGATGATTGAGGTCTAATTTAATAATATTTTTAAATCAACTCTACCAAAAAGATGATGTTGACGCTACACAGGAGGTGGATGATGTATAAGAATTAAAGAGACCCATGAGGACTCAATTTCTCTCTAAAACTCAATATGAACATCAAATAGAGGTAGAAACAATAGTATAATAATAATCAATAGGTGTATTTCATTAAGATATAAAAATAAAATATATTACATGATATGGGGTATATCAGGAATTTAATTCACCATGTTCTGAAATTTATTGATTTGAATTATCTCCTAATTTCTTATTATTTGAATTAGAAAAATAACAACAGCTGGAGTTTCCACTAGATGAAGAGGAATCTAGAACTAGTTTGGAATCTATCTGGACCTTAAATGTATATATACACTTTACATTGTCTATAAGAGTAGTATTATATCAATGGGGTCCCCCATGATGTGATGTTTTCTATCACTGGAAAGAACAAAAAATATTTCTTCCAATAATATAAATCGTATCCTCATGTGGTTAATGTATGAACAAAAAATTGTTTATCTATGGAAAAATTTTCTACATCACCTCTTGGGAGGGAAATTCCCAATACTGTCATCCCATCCCCTTATATTTTATTTTCTTTGTATTTTATGAAAAAAAAACTTTAATGTTCTATTTAATTTCTATAGTTTTCCCTATGTGGATAGAACATGGCAGGCCATCATATAACTATCCAAAATAATAAAGCAAGCACACCAATGGAAGAGGTCAACTCAAATGTAATTAGATATATTAACTTGTTTATATCTCTCCTACTTCATCGTTCATTAACTTTATTTATATGTATTCACTATAATTTTCAATAGTCAGTGATGATATATTTTTTGGGAGAAGATCAATCCATTATATGTGCTATTATAAAATATTTTTTATTAATTATTTTAGAATATATAAATAAAACATCTCTTTAATATTTTCTATATGTTTTTTTGAAATATGTAAATAATTGAAGAAAATGTTTTCTATTTTTAATTATTTCCAACAACTATTTTATTTTTTAAATCTAGCTCATATCATTAATTTTTAAAAAATATTAAAAAAAACTAAAAATAATTCTAAATCCATATATATTTTATACAAGCTTCTATTTTACTATATTTTAATAAATTTTATTTAAATTGGGTACTATAAATCTCTATTTTTTATTGGTTTATATAAATTTCTTCAAACCCTTCTTCAACTTAGATGATTACCAACATAGTTTGAAAATACTATGGAATAATTTAAGTAATTAATTTGTTATATAACTAAAATATTTACCTGACATCTTAGTGAAATCTATCACGGCCTTTTTGGAATTATGGTCTTAGAACTATGAGATAGAGAATGATTTAAAATATTTTTGTAGAATCATTTTTAAAACAAAAATTCATTGGAATTACGTACATAATTTGATGTGACATGAACCTTGTGAGAAATAAAACCATAGGTACCCATCTAAATTGATTTTAATATGTTATATTTGACCCGAATATTAAAATTGGAAATTGAGAACCTAAAATGGATCTATAAGACAATGACAAAGTCTGAGTGATTATCCATATATAAATTTCCATAACTGATTTTTCCTAGTGATATTCAAATACAAAGATGGGAAAAATAAAAAAAATAAATAATTAATTAATGTGTTTAACTGAAAAATTAATTCATTTAGATGAGTTGAATTCTGAACACATTAAAAGGATAAATGATATATAAAACATTTTTTTAAGATATATCAATTATGTGGAAAATCAAACATTGATTTGATGATACTTTGGAAAGAGGAAAAAACAATAGTTCCTTTTTAATAAAAACTTTATTCCACTTAAATATAATTTAGCCACCCCTAAAATACAATATTAATTAAATTGATGTGAGGGAGTTTTTTTATTAAAATATGAAGTATGATATTTCAAACATTTTATGATTCTAAAATTTTATATTCTCTAATCGGTAAATTTTGATATAGTAAGTAGAACTATATTTTTTGAATAAATTTACATTAAATGATACTATTTTTAGATGTTTAATAGTTCAAGTGTGTGGAAGTGATGTAAGTTTATATTTTCAACATTTATTGTATGTTATTCAATGAAAATACCCCACTTTTAATTAAATTCCCAGGTAAAATATTCATTTTTCTATACTTTATGAATTATCAAAAAAATTTATAATTATATAAAATTATTATTTTCATTAATATTATAATTTTTAAAAAATATTGAATAATACATATAATTAGATATTTAAATGATATTATTTAAATAAATTGAAAGATAAAAAATTCAAATGCATGAACTTTCCATGCTTCTCATAGTCAGTAAATCAATTATGGTTCACATTAATTGTCACCCCTCTCCCTTATATATAGAGATACCTACCATGATACCTATGAAAAACTATCTTCAAGATCATTATACTAACTATGGAATGCTTACTATGTCCCCTATTTCAAACCCCATCTCACAATCACAACACTGACCATGAGTTCATTGACCAACTACTTACCATGCCACAGTGACTACCCTTATCATATCTCTACCCCTCTCATGATCACCATTATGACTATATACCCAATTTGTTAAGAACCCATTTCATTGTAGACTCCCTTACCACTAAAACTTTCCCTCACCTCTGAATAATAGAGAAGTATCATCTCACAACTTAGTATTCCCATAGTAATGATGAGATTAACTCCACTATCTTACACTATTGTGGAAGAAGACAATGCCAATGTAGATGAAGATGAACCATTAATATCATTCAAAAATCCATGTTCTTTATGCCTCCATGACAATGAAATCCAAATCCCATACCCAATTTGTCCACTTTTTCCACTATCTTGCACGTCCACTTCCTATATACCACTAATATTTTACTCAAAATTACACCATTTTGAATGATTAATAATATCTATTCTTCTATAATGTACTTAAGTTATTCACCTTCAATATCATGAGAATAGATTCTCCTAAAACAATTTATCCCATCCATTAGAGTTAAACAAGTGAATCCCATTTGATAGTATCACCTCGGGATTGAATTTCATGACAAATAAGTTAGATACCTATAAATACCGTGAACCCTAAAATAGTAGAAACAATCATAAGTTGACCATAGTGGTAGTTTCTTTCCCCATTTTCTTTCTGAGTTTTAATTTAAATTTAAATTCTATTCTTCATCTATGAACAATGGGTTTTTATAATCTTCAATTATTCTCTATTTCTTTATCAAATATATGTTCCATTATTATAATCGGTTCTCTTCAACTCAAAATCATGCAAAAGTGACTTGATGGAAAGCTCCTTGGGAGATATCTCATAGGCATAATGTTATTTTGTTTATCATGGGATTCATCTATGATGAAATCGAAAAATTTAATGAAACAGATAATTGATATTAATTATCTCTTTCAGTTGAATTAATACAACCTTGAATTATTAAAGTCATATATTCATACATCTCTTATTTCAGAGTGCATACTAGAGAAGCACTATGTATTGAGGGATGAATATAATATGATAGAGATGGGTGTTATGAATACAAATTCCCCAATAAATCACGTTCATAGCCTCTTCACTAAAGAGGTGGTGGGATATGATATATCATGGGAGTATTTACTTATGTATTTTTATAATGTAAAATTACATAAAATAGGGAAATTAATGAATGATATTAACAACAATTCCATATGAGAAACTAGAATGATAAATATTCTATGTGTTGGACCCAGGATCAAACCCCTCTCAACAAATTTTATGTTGACTTCTCTTTCATTCTTTTAAATT
The DNA here is from genome assembly GCA_963277665.1 of Viscum album. NCBI lineage: Eukaryota > Viridiplantae > Streptophyta > Magnoliopsida > Santalales > Viscaceae > Viscum > Viscum album. The sequence goes on along the minus strand of OY728140.1, from coordinate 50,635,328 downwards.
AATTAAATTGGTAACAAAAAAACAATCATCACATATGGATGTTTCAAAAAATTAAAAAGAAACAAGAAATATAATTTTTCGAATAGTGAGACTCCAAAATCCTTCTCATTGAAAGATAAACTTGGTCAATCCCTGTGATTTATTAAGTGTGATATAGAAATTATGTTTGAGTATATTCTATGAAAACCACACAATCAGGTTCTATCAAATATTTGAGCAGGAAATTCATATACCCTGATAGATAATGTGGATATATGATATGAATCAAAACATTGGATGGATTCTCAACTAGAATATTTTGTCTATAGTGCTATTTGGAATGGATTAGGGATGTACATTCTAGGTAAAATTTATAGCCACAACATTCACTACATGAGGTTAATTATAACACATGGGGCCATACAAATTTAGAAACCTCCATATTGTTTTAATAATACATTAATGAAAGCATTATATAGCTGATAGAGTCCAGAAAGAAATACATTTCAACTTTAACATGGTGTGGTGGGAATTGGCCTCTTAGATGTGAAGAAAATTTCTAGTAGCCTATGTTGTACAGATATATATGATATGATTTTACCTACTTCATATTCATGAGACGATGAAAAGATGACCCCTCCAATTTCAATATAGAATATCAAGCTGGCTGAGAAGCACATAAGAAAGGATCCACTTTGGTAGACATCAATATTAAACAATGAGTGGGATATTTTATCATGATGGCCCATTTCAAGACCATATCCATGAAGCTGAAGGCATGCCCATATCTAGAGGGTCATGGTGCTGAATATTCCAGTTGTATCATGTCTAAAGAAGATTAATTCAAAAAAAGGGTGTTGGAGGTCATTCCCGACATTGAATACCTATTCAACTAGAAGGATTTCATTCTATGTACCTATGTTTTTATCTTTTTCTAACCCAGGAAAAGGATGGAGTTAGGAATTTTAAAATAATGATGGCAGAATCTGTAGAAGGAGGAATGATTATTGTATTTTCCATTCCTATGTATACTATACTATATCACATATTGTTCCATATGTTTTAGAAATGTTCACCACATTGTGCCTTTGGACACTTCTATGTGATATGTAGTTGGATGTGGGATCACATGGGAAGTTACAAGTTCCTGGGAACTGAAAATATCCATTGTGTTCAATTAATGTAAATTTTGTAGTTCATAAGTGGGGTTATTCCCATTAATTTGAAGGAATGGGAAATCAGGGCTACATAAATCTCTATGAACACATCCTTTTCTTTTATTATGAGGATCCCCTTGTATTTTATTGCATAATGGGGAAGGGTGATATGAATCTTGGGGTTAAATTAAATCAATTTTTAGTGGATAAATCTCTACATGGATTTATGGTAAAATTTTCTGTGAGCGGTATGAAAAATGAAAATTAATGAAACATTTTTTATGTATTTACAAGAGGTTTTGTACTTCATTATACATTATATTTGAAAGGAACCTAGTTTTGGATTGAAAATTTTTCCTGATGACCATAAGGGGGAGACTCTGACCCTAGTATACCTCACTCCAACTAACATTAATATTGGTCTTTCCAATAACTATTACAAGAGTTCCATTTTCTCAAACCTAGGTGGGATGTTATCTACATTAGTACCTAAATCCATATGGATACCACCAATTCTCAATTCCATCTCGATACTAGAATACCATCTTACTTCCAGTATGAAAACAACATATGAGATTCCATAAAAATAATGGAGGCATATTTAATAATATTTACTAAAATTTATGTTGATAGATGTTGCTATAACTTTGAGCGAGGAGCCTTTATGAAAAGACTCAAATGGGCCGGAATTTCTCATTGTATATCAGGAATTTGAATATGAATGAATGATAACTCATCTTCTACAATGTGGGGTTTCCTATGACATGTCAAAATTGAATTGAACAGATTTTCACAGATAAATTCTCTCGTAGATATCATATGAAAATACAACTATGTCATTTTATATGTCTACCTTTATGATCTAGATGTGATTAAACAATGTGTTAAAGGATAATTCCACAATTTTACTCGGGTAGAACAAATTATCATTCCTTACAAAATTTTAGTTTCCCTAGATGAAGGAAACTAGCTTATTCCAAAAGAAGTTGTAAGAATGAATTCATGGATCTGAAAAAATGACTAAATTACTATAAAATGTGTTTTAAATGCCTGGTAACTCCTGGGTTATAATAGGGGAGGAAGGGGACTAGTTACTCCCAATATCTTTGGTATATTCTCCCTAAGGTATGGAAGCTGGAGATGCACTAGTTGATGACAAAGGGATTTTTTTTATGAGGGATTCTTAGTTTAATTTTGGTTAATGAGGGTGGTAGTTTCTCTTCCTATGATGAAAAAATCTACACATCCATAAGCACCATCCTCATTTCCTTTATTGTCAACTCCATATTTGCACTCGTCCATACTGCTAAAAATAAAATTAAATTGCTCCAAGTCATTAGAGGTTTCTCACCCATAATCATTGAGTATGGTTAAAACATTATTTATCCTTATTTATAAATCATTTAAATTGTTTTCATAAGCATTGAAAATGTATATCCTATAGAAAAACCAAAGGGTGTAACCTATAGTTGTTAATGAGAATATCATTGGGCTTTCCACTACTTCTGAAGAGACTATGATACGAGGCCCATTACATCATGCAGTGGTCTGGGTTTAGGTGATGTCATAGTCAAATTTGATTTTTTTTCATTGATGATATTATGGTTTATCTATTTAAAATTACCCAATTAGACTCACTTTTGGAGGAGGTTTATACTGGTAACTACTCCTCAAATGAACTAGTCTTGATGGAGGCATCTTTGGGAGAAAGTGATAACTTATTTAGACACTATTTGTTTTCCAATTTTTACTATATAACAAAATATCTCATAATTATTATATCACATAAAGGCTGCAATAAAACTACACCAATGGAGAAAACATCAAGGGTTCTACCAAGTCACTAATCGCAAGAGGGATTTTCCTCTTCATTTAATAATGGGATTTGGGTGAGAAATGTTTCCAGTAATGAAACTACGAGAAGTAGGTTTCCAGAATTGATTATGGTTGTTGAAATATGATATCATTGTAGGTTCCGAGTGCAGCAGAAGCGCGTTAGTGGGTTTTCCCAACATTAATTTTAACGTTAAACAACGTTCAATCCAAGATCCGTCACGATATAAAATGCCGAATCTTCATAATAGAATGAAGAACGAAAAAAAAAGTGTCCCGAAACCCTTGAGGAGGATCATCATATATTGATTATAATTAATTTAATTAATGCATAATAATTACCTCGTTGGAATTGTTTCTTCGTTGATGTGTCCGGTCACGATTCGGTGATCCGTCATTGCATCGTAGAATCCAAGTGTAGGATTCCTCTAGCGGTGATCCACACGTGTGTCACGTATCTCCGGACATCGCCGAAGGGATCTCCAAGTGCTAGCGTGGATGAACCTTCGATTTCGATATCCGCCTTTGACCGCCTTGATCCGGTGGAGGATCTTGCTCTCATAACTTGAGGGCGTTCTTGGTGGAAAGGGAATTCTCTCTTGGCTTGAGAGTATTTCCAAATCCGTTGTGCACAACCAATGGATCTTCAAAATATTTGGGTTGTGAGGATATTTATAATCATGTTTGAGGTTAATAGATTTATGACAATAAATAAACGCGTTACGCATTTTATTTATTTCATTAACTCTTATTGAAAACCCCCCCATGTCGAATTATTAATTCCTTGACATGCGCCCACACTGATTATAATAAATATCATTTAATAAAATAATATTAAATCCTCAAAATCCCAACTGGAAATACTACACGGCGTTTAATAATTAATACACGGCGTGTACTTGTTTTCCATAAAACTACACGGCGTGTATATTTAATATACACGGCGTGTACTTTTATTTTCCATTTTTCTCCACCACAATTATTAGACCTTGAGTAATGACTATTTATTTCTGAAATAAATTTAACTGCATTACTCATTAATAAATATATTATTTCGTCCACAATATATTCTCTCGAATAACTAGTGTCAAAATAAATGCGATCAGACATCCTTAAATAATTATTAAACCACAGTCGGGAATAATATTTATTTAACTTGTTAAATTAATATTTAACTGAGATACATGGACACACTTAGTGTGTGACCCTCTAGGCCTCTTTCTCAGTGGCATTAGGATGAGCCTACCTAAAGTCCAAGGTTAGCGTCTAGTAACACGCCAAGGCACCCATAGAGAAAGAAGTTAATGCCGCAATGACGTGTTACCTCCTACGAACGCTTACCGTGTAATATAATCCCTTTGTCTCGATATCTCCAATCAAGCGGGTTGCATGCTAGTGCCATCAACCCATGTGCTTGATTATTATTTCTTTGACTTCCCGGAATTGAACTTGCCCATACCTTACCATGGCCATGGATTTATTTAGGCTATGTCAATTCCATCAAAGGGCCTGAGATATCTACTTCAGTTATGGAACAGAAGGGACAAATCCTTTCTCGCATTATCTATTAATGCGGTATTACTCGTGACGCACCCATCGTATCCTACCTCGCTGCGAACAGTGTGTCGTCACAGTTTTCGTCAATACATCTAAGTGCGTGAGTTGTAATACCCATTAATAATAATCGTAAATTCTAAGGATCAATACAAATGTCCATAGATAGGAACATCCAATGACACTATGAAATGTGGATTTCCTACTGGCGGGTCTCATTCTCATAATATCCTCCTAGATATTACCAAGGGCGCACACCATGAGAAGGTGCCTCAAAGTTTTATGAGTCCTCACCCCTAATGACCTGTATTATTTGTGTCCCTCAAATAATATCATCCGGCCATAGAACATATATTCAAGAATAGTGTTATGGCACTTCCGGGTTCTCATCATAGCAGGGATCCGCTACGAACCTTTAATGCAACAGCTGTCCTTAGGACATTATCACATGACATGTCACGCAGAAGAACAATCAAGATGTGATAAGGCTTTTATTTAATGAATAAAGTACAAAGTAGTTGGTTCTAGACAACCAACTCCAATATACTCCCACTTGGACTAGAGCCAACTGCTAACAACCTTAAACCCGCTAGCTCTCACATGATATTCATGCTTCTGCTGAGATAGGCCTTTAGTCATGGGATCCACCACGTTCTCTTCCGTGGATACTCTGCTCACTGCAACTTCACCCCTTTGATAGAAATCCCTCAAGAGGTGATACTTCCGGAGTATGTGCTTTGTCCGTTGATGTGACCTTGTTTCTTTTGCAAGATCCACCTCTACAGTATTATCACAATACAATGTAATGGGATCTTTACTGCTAGGAACCACATCAATCTCCTGGACAAAGTTCCAAATCCAAACGGCTTCTTTGGCTATATCAGAAGCCTCTATATACTCGGACTCTGCTGTAGAATCGGCGAGAACTGGCTGCTTTGAACTTTTCCAGCTCACAGCTCCTCCATTGAGATAGAAAACATATCCAAATTGCGACTTCAGATCATTCTGATCTATTTGAAAACTAGCATCAGCATACCCTCTGATGAAAAGCTCCTCGTCTCCTCCATATACCAAGAACATATCCTTAGTTCTTCTCAGATACTAAAGGATAGTCTTAACAGCAGTCCAATACTGTTCTCCTGGATCTGCTTGATATCTGCCTACCATGCTCAGTGCATAGGAAACATCAAGCCTGGTACATAACATGGACATACATGATGGATCCTATAGCTGAAGCATATGGGATCTTGCTCATCCTATCTTTCTCCTGTTGTGTATGGGGACACATTTTCTTAGAAAGATGTAAGCCATGTGACACTGGAACCAATCCCCTCTTGGATTTTTCCATACTAAATCTCTTTAGTATCTGGTCAATGTATGTACCCTGACATAGTCCAAGCAGTCTCTTGGATCTATCACGAATGATCTTGATCCCTAGAATGTCGGATGCTTCTCCTAAGTCCTTCATGGAGAAACACTTGTTCAACCAGTCCTTAACTGACTGTAAGGCTGGTACGTCATTTCCAATAAGCAATATTTCATCAACATATACCACTAGGATGACGACCATATTCCCATTAAACCGCTTATAAACACATGGCTCACATTCGTTCTTAATGAAACCAAATTCATTTATGGATTCATCAAATCGAATGTTCAATGACCTGGATGCTTGCTTCAATCCATAAATGGATTTCTGCAACTTGAAAACCCGTTTAGATTCACCTGGTGTCACAAACCCTTCTGGTTGTGTCATATAGACATCTTCCTGAAGGTTCCCGTTAAGGAATGCTGTTTTGATATCCATATGCCATATCTCGTAGTCATGGTAAGCAGCTATGGTAAGTATGATTCTTATGGATTTAAACATGGCAACTGGCAAGAAGGTTTCATCAAAGTCAATTCCTTGACATTGTCTGAATCCTTTATCCACTAGCCTTACTTTATAGGTGCTAACTTGACCTTCCATGTCCAGCTTTCTTTTGAATACCCATTTGCATCCAACAGGCTTTACATCAACTGGCTCATCGACCAGAACCCAAAATTGGTTCCGATACATGGAATCCATCTCAGAATTCATAGCTTCTAGACATCTTGCATCTTCTGAGATTTCTACTGCTTCCTTGTTGGAGAGAGGTTCATCATTGTCCAACAATAATGATTCACCATCCTTAATGACTAGGAAACCAAATCTCTCTAGTTCCTTTACCTCTCTTGAGCTCCTATGAAGTACTTGTGTTTCTGGAACCTCTTCCACGGGGACCTGTGGAACTTGTTCCTGTACCAACTCCTGTGTATCTTGAGCATCAACTTCGTCGAAGTCAATCTTGCTCCCACTATCCTTCTTGAGGATGTGCTCCCTCTCAAGAAAGATAGCTTGTCTGGAGACAGTCACTTTCTTGTCTTCGGAGTTATATAGGTAATATCCTTTCATTTCCTTGGGATATCCTATAAAGATAGACTTTGTGCCCCGGGGTGCTAGTTTGTTGCCTGAGAAGGCCTTAACAAACACCTCGCATCCCCATACACGTGTGTGAGACAAAGTGTGTTTCCTTCCATTCTATAACTCGGATGGAATTTCATTTTCCGCCTTAGTTGGTACTCGGTTTAATGTGTATGCTGCAGTTTGTAATGCATATCCCCAAAAGGATAATGGAAGATCCGCATGACTCATCATTGACCTCACCATGCCCAACAAGGTGTGGTTCCTCCTTTAACTAACTCCATTCCACTGTGGTGTATAAGGAGGAGTGAGCTGAGATAGAATCCCAGAGTCCCATAGAAGATCGATGAACTCTTGGTTCAAATATTCTCCACCTTGATCCGATCGAAGCTTCTTTATCTTCTTACCAAGTTGATTCTCTACTTCATTCTTGAATTCCTTAAATTTCTCTAAGGACTCTGACTTATACCTCATTAAGTAGACATAGCCATATCTACTCAAATCATCAGTAAAAGTAATAAAGTAAGAATATCCACCTCTAGCTTCTACTGGAAATGGTCCACACACATCTGTGTGTACCAATCCTAGAATCTCTGTGGCCCTTTAACCTTGTCACCAAAAGGTGTCTTGGTCATTTCTCCTTGTAAACAAGCGTGACATCTATCAAGTGGTTTTAACTTAGTAGAGTCTAAATAGCCATCTTGGCAGAGCTTTGTCAAGCGCTTCTCGTTCACATGACAAAGGCGATGATGCCATAACTAGGTGATGTATGAGTCATGTGAGTTTGTTTCGTTATCGATTGACAAAACTTGGTTTTCATAATTTAATACATACAAACCATTATTCAAATGTGCCATACCATAACATACGTTGTTCTTATAAAAGATACAACCCTTATTTCCAAACTTGAAAATAAATCCATCCATATCCAAACAAGATACATAAATTATGTTCTTGGTAACACTAGGCACAAAATAACAGTTTTGTAAAACCAAAATCATGCCAGTTGGCAATGAGAGGTGATAGTCGCCAATAGCCAATGCAGCCAGCCTTGCGCCATTGGCAGCTCGAAGATCCACCTCTCCTCTGGCGATCTTTCTAAATCTACTTGGTTCCTACATTTGAATACAGATGTGAGCCCCACAAGCTGTATCTAATACCCAATGTGTGAAAATAGAAAGATTGCACTCGATAACGAACGCACCTTTAGCGTCCCCATGCTTCTGGGTGCAATTCCTCTTCCAATGGCCCTGCTTGAGACATGAAAAACACACTGCCTCCCATTCCTTGCCATGCCTCTGGATCTTCCCCTTCTTGGAGGGACGGTGCTCGGGGGCTTCAGACCGTTTATAAGTCTTTGGCCCCTTTGCCTTGTCCTTCCTTTTCTTGTTCACCATAAGGACCGCGGGTTTGTCACGCCCCATGTCCTTATCTACCTGGTGAATCAAGGTCAGAAGCTCCAATAGACTCTTCTCATTGCCGCTCATGTTATAGTTAACAATGAAGCTAGAGAAGGTCTTGGGCAGTGATGATAGGATGAGATCTGTACGCAACTCATCCATGAATTTAATCCCTAAGATGTCCAAGCATTCAATGTAGCCAATAAGATTGACTACATGAGGCCCAGCTGGCACAGACTCTCCATGATTCGTGGTAAACAAAGCATTGGAGATCTCATACCTCTCCTGTATCGCCTTCTCTTGGTAGAGATCTTTAAGGTGAGACATCTTGCTATACGCATCCATGTTTTCATGTTGCTTCAAGAGATCATTAGACATGGCCGATAGCATGAAACACTGGACATATGTGGCATCATCCATGTGTTTCATATAGAGAGATAATTCCTCATCACTAGCCTCTTTCCCAGGCGCAACTGGAATAGGCTCTTCCAGCACATATAATTTCCTTTCGTGGTGAAGGACGACGCGTAAACGCCTCTGCCACTCTTGGAAATTGGTGCCGGTGAGAAGGTTTTCTTTCTCTAGTATGGTGCGCAATGATATGTTTGAAGTCATTTTATTTTCGTTTCTACAAATTAAGATGAGAAAAGTTTTAGTACTTTATTATAAAATTGAGACAAATAAATTAATACTTATTAGTCTCCCACTATTTTATCAAAATCCAATTTCCCTCACCATTGACTTCAGAATATTCTATTGCGTGAATATTCTAGTGGCAAGGATCCATATTTCCCTTCGCATTACCCCAACTAGGGTTGGTCAAGCAACTTGAAGGGTTTTAGTTAGGCATTCCAAATGTCAACTGCATTAACTCGCAGTTCCTTGATCTGCTGAGTGGACTCCCCAATCCTGAAATCCTTTTGGATTTCCTCAACCTTTGCCTCTTGGTCACACCAAGTCCTGCTGTGGTATTCAACCCTTGATGCGAACCAAGTCAAGTCAACCCAAAACCTTGAATTATAATTCCCCGATAATTGAAAGCACCCCAACTAGGGTTGGTCAAGCACTTTGAACTATGGTTCGATTCTAACCAAGATTATGGAAGGCTGTGCCGAATTAATATTTATCTTGAGGGATTTTATCCTTATACGTAAATTGCCATTTTAAATTTTATTATCTTTGATTACATGCTTTTTAATATTAAGTGGGATATACTTAAGTGATTAACCATGTCTAGGATAATATTTACGTATAAGCCAATTTTATTTTAGTTCCATCTTGCATGCTCGTTTAATTCATTAATTGTGTGATTGTGACAACACAACCACAATTAATAAACCATGAAACTGACAAAAATAAAATAAATGGTATCATCATGAGCTTTTCTATTGGTTAGTTTATCTAGCGGTTGATAAACTAACCCAAGACCAAGGGGAGAAACACCTTGAACCTTTTGGGTTCGTGTCTACAGCTTTCCACCTGTCCACCTTTGTATCTCCATGGATTGGTTTCACCTTGGCTCCTGACTTGAGCCGCATCCACTAGCTTGGGAGCTCCATCCATTACATATGCAATTATCTCACACGAAGGTGAGGGGTAAAAAGGGGTTTTTACATAAAAGAATCCTTGGGCGCGCAGGCCCTACATATTAATGAGGAGATGGCTCGCAGGCCAACAAATTTAATTTAAATAAATAAATTAAAAGAAACCATTCTCATACAAAGGTCTCAGTCTAGCTCATGATCATCCATACATGCAATGATATTTATGCATAAATAAAACTAGAATTCAATTCTTTAATCGTTCTTGTTTAAGATAAATCACGCTCGAATCAATTAATTATCTTTAATTAATCAATCATTTTATCTTAAATCAATTTTCTGAATTTCCTTGAGATTCTCATCCATCAAAATTTTAAACAAATAAATTCATTTAAAATTATCCTTGTACGTAACTTGTACCTTGGAGGCAACCCGGTGAATTCCCATTTATTACGCAGATGTTAAATTAAACACATATATATAAAACACCTATCACGTGTTGTGCCTCAGCATTACGCCTGCACCATGGTACACGTCTCAAGGGTTTGTATAATATAGTAATAAATTTTAATAAATCTTGCGTAATTTGGGTGAGTACACGTAGTGTAGTTTTGACTACACGACATGTACTTTTCTTCACCGTCCATCTGAAGTACACGCCCGGGGATAAGGTGTGTTAATGTACTTCGGAAATTTTCGGAGTACACGGTGTGTACAGTGGGACACACGCCGTGTAGTTTCCTCATTACACGGTTTCTAGCCAGGCAGGCCATGTACGGAGTACACGACCCAACCCTAACTCGAAGGGACTACACGCCGTGTTCATTGGACCACATGGCGTGTATTCCAGAAACTGTGTGCCACCTGTTTCTGGTCAACACACGATGTCTTAAATTCTTAGAAAGAATCCAATACACGGCCTGATTTGGCGCATCAGTCAATGCATTGAACCTAGACTACACGACGTGTACTTCCGAATACACGCCGTGTATTTTGGTGTTATACATCCAGAAACGTTTGGCTCCTCTGGATGAGTTACACTATTTTATTTTAATCAAAATAAAAATAAAAATCTGTTTCTGTGAGGTGAATGAGAAACGAGGGAGGAAGAACAGATCTCGAGATTCATATTTTCAAAACAATTAAACCTGAATTGAAATAACTAAATTATTAAATGTGTAAATCACCAATGAAAAACTAAATAATTATAACTAATGATATGACCGCTCTGATACCAGTTGTAGGTTCCGGGCGTAGCGGAAGCGCGTTAGTGGGTTTGCCCAACTTTAATTTTAATGTTAAAAAATGTTCAATTCGAGATCCGTCACGATATAAAATGCCGAATCTTCGAAATAGAACAAAGAATGAAAAAAAGAGTCCCAGAACCCTTGAGGAGGATCATCATATGTTGATTATAATTAATTTAATTAATGCATAAGAATTACATCGTTGGAATTATTTCTTCGTTAATGTGTCTGGTCATGATTCGGTGATCCATCGTTGCGTCGTAGAATCAAAGTGTAGGATTCCTCTAGAGGTGATCCACAGGTGTGTCACGTATCTCTGGATGTCGCCGAAGGGATCTCCGAGTGCTAGCGCGGAAGAACCTTCACTTGCGATATCCGCCTTTGACCACCTTGATCCGGTGGAGGATCTTGCTCTCGTAACTTGAGGGCGTTCTTGGTGGAAAGGGAATTCTCTCTTGGCTTGAGAGTATTTCCAAATCTGTTGTGCACAACCAATGGCTCTTCAAAATTTTGGGGTTGTGAGGATATTTATAATCATGTTTGAGGTTAATAGAGTTATGAAAATAAATAAACGTGTTACGCATTTTATTTATTTCATTATCTCTTATTGAAAACCCCCCCATGTCGAATTATTAATTCCTTGACATGTGCCCACACTGATTATAATAAATATCATTTAATAAAATAATATTAAATCCTGAAAATCCCAACTGGAAAAACTACACGGCATGTAATAATTAATACACGGCGTGTACTTGTTTTCCATAAAACTACACGGCGTGTATATTTAATATACAGGGCGTGTACTTTTATGTTCCATTTTTCTCCACCACAATTATTAGACCTTGAGTAATGACTATTTATTTCTTAAATAAATTTAACTGCATTACTCATTAATAAATATATTATTTCATCCACAATATATTCTCTTGAATAACTCGTGTCAAAATAAATGAGATCAGACATTCTTAAATAATTATTAAACCACAGTCGGGAATAATATTTATTTAACTTGTTAAATTAATATTTAACTGAGATACATGGACACACTTAGTGTGTGACCCTCTAGGCCTCTTTCTCAGTGGAATTAGGCTGAGCTTACCTAAAGTCCAAGGTTAGCATCTAGAAACACGCCAAGGAACCCATAGAGAAAGAAGTTAACACCGCAATGACGTGTTACCTCCTACGAATGCTTACCGTGTAATATAATCCCTTTGTCTCGATATCTCCAATCAAGTGGGTTGCATGCTAGTGCCATCAACCCATGTGCTTGATTATTCTTTCTTTGACTTCTCGGAATTGAACTTTCCCATACCTTACCATGGCCATGAATTTATTTAGGCTATGTCAATTCCATCAAAGGGCCTGAGATATCTACTTCAGTTATGGAACAGAAGGGAAAAATCCTTTCTCGCATTATCTATCAATGCGGTATTACTCGTGACGCACCCAACGTATCCTACCTCACTGCGAACAGTGTGTCGTCACAGTTTTCATCAATACATCTAAGTGCGTGAGTTGTAATACCCATTAATAATAATCTTAAAGTCTAAGGATCAATATACACATCCGTAGATAGGAACATCCAATGACACTATGAAATGTGGATTTCCTACTGGCGGGTCACGTTCTCATAATATCCTCCTGGATATTACCAAGGGCGCACACCATGAGAAGGTGCCTCAAAGTTTTATGAGTCCTCACCCCTAATGACCTGTATTATTTGTGTCCCTCAAATAATATCATCCGGCCATAGAACATACATTCAAGAACACTGTTATGGAACTTCCGGGTTCTCATCATAGCAGGGATCTGCTACGACCCTTTAATGCAACAGCTGTCCTTAGGACATTATCACATGACATGTCACGCAGAAGAACAATCAAGATGTGATAAGGCTTTTATTTAATGAATAAAGTACAAAGTAGTTGGTTCTAGACCACCAACTCCAACAATCATCATATTATTTATCTATAAACTCATAATTCATTATTCCTATCATTAGAGTGACTTCACCATTGATATTAGAAGTTTTGGTCCCTTATTCTTCAGAATACCCACCCCCCTAAATCCAATCCAACAAATGTAGAGGCCGACTCTACAGCCAACTCATCAAAGCACACAAGTATGAGTCCATTTCATAGTTACTTGGACCCAAAATATATTATAATTACTAAATGAGGTTTTAGATTAGGATTATTACCCATGAAACTTTATCAATGAATGATGTGAAAAGGGTTGGTGGATATTTGAACTGTAATCATGGAGGCCCCTCTAAAGGATCTGAATGACCAACTCACCCATCCTAGGTATATGTTTACGACCCTAATATATAAAGTATTTGATTTTACAACTCTCCATACCAGGGTAATGAATTTATATCCATAACAGAGCATATTAGGAAACCTAAATTGAGCATATTAGTGGTTAAGGATCCATATTTTTTTAAACAGTGTCAATATGAGGCCCTAAAAGGGAATTACTGACAAGTGGTGAGGAAAAATCTCACCAAAATGAAATAAAATTTGGGGGAAGAGCTTCAAAACTTGTGTCTAAAGTTATCCATCTTATGTAGGATCTATCTCAGTTGAATCATGCTCTCAAAACCATGGAGAAAATACTGTTAGAGAAACCATAGATCAGAAAACAGGTGTAGAATTCAATACATGATTTTATTATTAGGTAAAATTTATTTCATTATATTGTAGGGGAAGAATGTAAATTATTTGTTCAATTGTTCACATACATGTCCTCCCTAGAGAAGAATGTGGTTTCCAGGTGCAACAGAAGTGCATTGGTGGGTGTACCCAAATTCTATTTTAGAATTAACAACAATCAATCCAAGATCCATCATGATAATAAACCGATGGATCTTCGGAATAGTACTAAGAATGAAAAAAAGAGGGGGGTCCCAGAACCATATATATAATCATCGTATGTTGGTTATGATTAATTTAATTAATTAACAAAAATTACCTTGAAGTAATTATTTATCTGTTACTGTTTCCTATCTCGATCCGATCTGATCGGTCATTGCATCATAAAATCCATGTGTAGGATTCCTCTTGAGGTGATCCACATGTTCTCCACATATCTCTGGACATCATCGAAGGGATTTCCAGGTGATAGCTCATAAGATCCTTACCTTGTGATGTTCACCTTCGATCGCCTTGATTCAGTGGAGGAGGATCTCTCTATCATAGCTTGAGAGTGTTCTTGGAAGAAAAGGATTCTCTCTTATCTTGCGAGCATTCTCTAGATCTGTTGTGAAAAACCACAAAAAATGACTAGGCTAATGAGAAATATATAATTTGTATAATTAATAAAATAGAATAATAAAATCAATTAATTACCCCAAAAAATTTATTCGTTTTGTTTAATTTGTTGTAATACCCCATGTCCAATAATAATAGTTTACTGTTATTTTAACATGACATTCACCTAGTGAATTAAACCTAATATTATTTAATTAAATAAAAAATATTATGTCTCATAAATTCCTAGAAAAAAATGCATGGCGTGTATATTTAACATATGCGTCATGTACTTTTTTTTCTGTTTTTCTTTATATCCTTAACCACATTTATTAGACCTTGAATAATGGGTATTTATTAATAAAATAAATATAACTCTATTACTAGCTAATAATTATATTATTTTTCCCACAATGTAGTCTCTCAAAAAACTAGTGTCGAAATAAATGAGATGAGAGATCTGTCAATAACTATTAAAACATAATAGGAAATAATATTTATTTATCTTTTTAGATTAATATTTAACTGAGATACTTGGACACATTTAGTGTTTGACCCTCTAGGCCTCTTTCTCAGTGGAATTAGGCAAATCCTTCCTAATGTAAAAGGTTAACATCTAGAAACACACCAAGGAACCCATAGTGATATAATTTAGCCCTGAAATGATGTTTCACCTCCTACAAACTCTTACCGTGTAATATAATCTCTTTGTCTCAATATCTCGAATCAACAAGCATTAATTCTAGTGCCATCAACCCATGTGCTCGATTATTATTTCATTTACTTTCATTAATTGAAATTTCCAATTCTCCACCATTGGAATGGATTTATTTAGGCTATATCAATTATATCAAAGGGCCTGAGACATCTACTTCCATTATGGAATAGAAGGGACAAATCATTTCTCGCGTTATCTAATAATGCGGTATCACTCATGATGCACCCAACGTATCCTACCTCACTGCTATCATTGTGTCATCACATTTTTCATCAGTACATCTAAGTGTGTGAGTTTTAATACCCATTAATTTTAATCATAAATTCCAAGGACCAATACAAACATCCACATATAATAATATCCAATGATACTATGAAATTTGTATTTCTTACTGGTGGGTCTTGTTCTCATAATATCCTCTTAGATGTTACTAAGGGCGCACACCATGAGAAGGTGCCTCAATGTTTTATGAGTCCTCACCCTTAATGGAATGTATTATTTGGGTCCCTCAAATTAAATCATCCTTCCATAGAACATATATTCAAGAACAATGTTATGGCACTTCTGGGTTTTCGTCTTAGCAGGGATCTACAATGACCCTTTAATGCAATAGCTATCCTTAGTAAATTATCACTTGCATTGTAACGCAGAAGAATAATCAAGATGTGATGAGGTATTTATTAATTAATAAAGTACAATGTATTTTGTTCTAGGCCACTAACTCTAAGATACCCCCATTTTTACAAGATCCAACTACTAACAACTTTTAACCCTCTTTCCCTCACATGTACTAGTGCAGAAGGAACAAAAACCATACCACATCAAGATGAGTGACACCTCACCACCTCCAAATTTCAGGAGTCCAATGCTTTAGATATTAAATAACTCCTCTAACCTTGAACAATGTATTACCTAATATTCATCCATTTTTCATCCAATGATTGGAACACCTGAGAAACAAGAAGCATTAAAACTCATCTTCTTTGTGAAAACCCTAAAATTTTTTGCCTTTGTAAGGTACACTGGTTTACCAACATGGTTGATAATGGGATGGGAGGATCCCCATAAACAATTCATCTTCAGCTCAATACTGAAAAAGGTGATAATCAGTGAACTCTTGAATATAAAACAGTTGGAAAATGAGATTTTATCATCTTTCATTTCATGATTGAAAGTAAAGACATAATCTATGAATTGGCCACCTCCTTGGGAGGATATTCTCACTCTTTGCATTGATAACCATGACGATGAGATATAAACTCCAATAATCCCTGTGAATTATTCATGTGTGTTTAGGTATTTCTACACCATTTTACAACAAAAGGATGAATATATACATTATACTATGCTGATTTACTAGATAAAACCATCCACCATATGGAAAAAGAGCAGGAAAGGTCAAGGTGAATTTTGTCACACATATGCTATACTCCACTCTTTCTCTAAATCTAATACATATTCCATATCATGTAATAACCCATGGGGTCATTAAAACCCTCTCCCACCCACACTAAGAAGATAGGAGGGGACCCAGGTCGAATCAAGTAGAGGACAAAAGGAATAATGTTTAATCATTTTGAGATGACCAACTGTGTGGATATTTTATAGATGTTATGGGTGATGATCTAAATCACTTTACAGAACATAAATGGGTTGAATAGTTAGGTATCAACCACATACCACGTTATTACACCATTAAATAGATCATAAGAAACACCATTCAAGAATTCTTGGTCTTCAAAGACCTTCGGTAGAAAATAGTATATTCGATCCAAGTGATGTATGGAATACCACCAGCTAAATTGTTATATGCTTCTGCCACTACCCTGTAGGAAGTAGTTGAGTGGAAAGAAATTTTTAGTAGAACGTAGTAGAAATTTTATGTTTGGATGAATCAAAAATTAATGAACTGATCAAATTATATTATTCGTTAATAGTTTGAATAACCAATTATGCCCCCATCTGCTTCTTCTACAACACAACTGATCTCATTGGCCCCAAAAACATCCAAATACATCATTAAAAAAAGTCATTGATGGAAAGATAATGAGGAGGTGTATGAGGATGAAAAAATCATTTCCAATTTTGGATTTGACATTCTCAGACATTGTTCCCTCATACATGAAACAATAGGCACCGTCTTATCAAACGACGCCAAAAAATAGCCATCAAGAGAATTTACTCATCGGATGAATAGTTGATCATATGATCCATTAATATGATTCAATTAAGGGATCCATTCACCAATAAGGGTAATGGATATGCACTTGAGTTCAAAGAAACCAGTTTTGGAAAAAGAGGAAGAGGCCATAGGTGATGATGATATCTAGTAAGATTGAGTTGCGAATAGAGTCAATTATCTAGATAGACCCATGCACGGATTGTGAGTGTTTAAGAAACTCATGAATTATCCCTTGAGGGGGTCCAAAAGGTACATTAAAATACCCCTACTCCTTCCATAATACAAAATAATCTAATTACTCTATAGTATCAATCATAAGAGGAACAAGATTATGATCACCCACGACGGGTAGGTCGGCCTACCCAACCTAATCAACTATGGAATCGAGCACATCTAAATCCTATCCTTAGGGACGATCCGTCTACATCAAATACTCAATCTATGAAATATCATCCTCTTAATGATAAGTGAAGTCCATTTGACTAGTACTATGACATCCTAAATTATTTATCCTTGGTACCTGCCATGCTATTGATCCAGGATGTCTAGATTTTATTAAAAGACATTAGGAAAGAACTCATAGAGGCTCTCATAAGACCAAATGAATTTTAATATGTTGTTCCCACAACTGACGTCTATTGGAAAGAGTCTGACCATATGAAATTCCATACAATTATCTCATTCATAGATCATTTAGAAGATTCCATTTTAGAGGCACACATACAAACACATTGGTTGTCTTGTAGGTTAAATTTAATCGATGTCTGAATGTTGTTCGTAGATAATGGCTATGGAGTTAACCTAATTCTAGTATGGATACTTCACCAGTTATCCTGCAATGAGGAAAACATAGCACTCTAAACCATAACACTATAGGGGTACAAAAAAATTAATAAAAAATCATTGGGCCAAATCAAACTCATGAATTATTTTGGATACCTCATAGCTAACATATATGTTTTGTTGGTTCAACAAAACATTGATGTCAATGTCTTACAAGGAATTCCCTAGATTCATTAACAGATCAAAATTCCCTTATACTACCATCAATGCATAAAATACTTCATTAATAGATAACTAGGGATTTTTCACACCAATTAGGACCAGTTTGTATCCTATGACTTGATTTATATTGACGCTTGATTCTATGAAGGGAAAGATAAACAAATTCTTAATTGATGGTGTTGATTGGTTCACCACCCTTGAATAATCTGAAAATGATCCCATCCAACCCTATTAAGTAGAAGGGTGAGGAATAGGAGTTACCCATCAACAATATTAGTTATATGATCCAAATGTCATGAATATATTTAGTAAATTCCATGATTTTAGTCACAACCATCAAGTCTATAAGTGTTCAAGTGTATACTGGACCCCCAGAAAATGGTGAAATCTGTGATAAATGGAAATTTAGTTCATCCCTAGCTATCATGGAAATACTTTCCATGCCATTTGACATAGAATTAGTTGTCTTTTAATTGAAAAAGTATAAAGGTGAACCTTCTCCATCCCTCACTATATACTCTCTAGTGTTTTATGGAAATCCCATGTAGTCAGCAGGGTTAGAAGAAGTCAATTCATTTTTCAATATTAAGATATTGAATCCTATAATAACTCTATAGAACAAATCCCAATGCATTCTCCCCCTATGTATTAAGAATAATAAAATGAAGAATAATAGGAGGAGGGGATCCATAGGGATGTACCACCATCATTTGAGGATGAATCTCTTCCACCATCAATGAACTCAGATAAATAAATTTTTGTACAAAAGAGGACCCGCGACCCACCTTGATTAGCGTGGCCATTTATTATAAAGTGAAAGAGGTATATACCTCATTCTAGAATAACCATCAATATATTTTAACCTATAACTACATAATAATGTTGAGCATCGATCCTGGGGTGGCCACTAATCACATTGTCCTTTCATAGGACCACCCGTGCAATAAACAAATAGCCATTTGGACGCACCCAATACATGTTTCCAAAACTGAGGAAAATGTTGATAAGTTAATTAGAGACAACATTATTCCGGAGGTCCAGTAACCCAAATTTCTAGTAATATCATCACCATAATGAAGATAAAGATGTATGTGAGAATCATCATAGATTTCAGATATCTTAATTGGGACTATCCAAAGGATAATTTCTTTATCCCGATCACTGAACTGATGATCGATGAAAAAACCATATATCAAGAACTATCTTTCTTGGATGGCTATTCTAGATACAATTAAATTTGAATATCCATAGATGTTGAAGAATATACCAACATAAGGGCCTCTAGGGAGTGTTTTTGTACCTTTAAATTCCCATTAAATTGATGAATGTTGACGGTATATAGCACCATTCCATGCATCACATATTCAAACCCTTCTTGGAATTGTTTTTCAAATGTTATGTTCACGATCAGGTGTTTAAATATAGAAAATGCTCTGAACACCTGAAATGTATTGAATCTGGCTTCAACAAACATCAACAACATATCCTAAAAATGTTCTTCTTAAAAAATGATTTTACAGTCACCTTTTGGAAATTTCTCAACATCATCGTAGACCATCGTGACATTGAAGTTAAACTAGAGATGAAAAAGGTTATCCTTGACATGTCACCTCCACACGACCTCATAGAGTTGAGAGGAATTCAAGGACACATATTCTATATTTGTTTCTTCATACCCAGAATTGCTAAAAAAAATCATCCCTTCACCATCTTGAAAAAAATGATGGTTACTTATCAGTGGACTAAGGATTTTTTGGTATCATTCGACATTATCATGAAATATCTCTTTATCCTACATGTGTTTATGCTACCTATCCAAGGAACACTATCTAATTTATGTGACAGCCTTAGAGAGATCCTTGAATTATTTCCTCACATATAAGAAAAATGATAATAGAAAAAAACTTTATTACCTTATTCAATCCATGATCGATGCTGAGAATATTTACTCCAATGTCAAGAAGATTTGTCTGATGCTAATATTTATAGCCCAAAAACTGGGGAACTACATGAAGCATCATGAGTGACATTTAGTCTATCAAAGTAACCCAATGAAATAAATATTGTCATGTAAAAGGATGAATATACTTTTGTCACAATGGGCGGTCATATTTCAGAAATTTGAAAGTTAGTTCATTATAAAGAAAATAGTCAAAGGCCAAACATTAACAGATATTATTATAGATCTTCCCTAGGTACAAATGAATTCATTTGGACACTGAACAATCTGATAAATTAATTTCCTCTACACTAGAGGTCCCCCCAGATATTATGGATGTATTTGGATAGAGCATCGTGAATCTTATCAAGGGAGAGGATAGAAGACCCCGGGCTCAGCATAGATGGAATGTGAGTCGTGCTAATATAAATATATATTCCTACGTAAATTTTTCCAAATATTGAAGTGATTCCCAAATAATGAAGTATAATATAATGTTTTCATTTTAGATATATAGATGTCACTTCATGTAAAAGTAAATCACTTGAATTAAAAGGCTATTTTAATCTACTCATTAATCAAGTTAACGATGATTATGATATCAAAAAAGGAAGAGATAATTCCCCTATTAAACCATGTGTTGGAAATAATGGAGGAATTATCTTTGGAAATGACATTTACTCATATCCCATGGACCCAAAATTCCTATAAAAACACCCTATTTAATGTAGTCTCATTTCTAGCTAATCCGAAGCTGGATGAAACAATCATCCTCATTGGGAATCACCAAATAGTATCACTTTTCATTCAAGAAAACATGAAAGAAATTTATGACTTTTACACCATACTTGAGATGAACAGTCCTACAACTAGCTAGGATGATATACATTGTGAATTACCTATAGAAATGAGATATTATAGGAGATGGAGCTAGGAGAGATAAAATCCAAATATGAGCAATCAATTCTGTTCTGTATGATGGAATGAATCATAAAAATTTCCCCTTTAAAATGAGCCTTTATGAGGTATTTCATAGGTGCATTGATGGAGAAGAAACTAATAATATGATGAAGGAAGTGACCACTAGATCCTATAGTTCCTATAATTTAGTACATAGTATTTCCCACCATATATAGAGGTCAGGGTACTGCTAACCCACTATATCATAGGTATACACTAAAGTAAGACAAAAAGTCCATTCTTACTAGGTTCAATATATATTCATTCAAAATCCCCCATAGTTTCTCCATAATGCAAAGTACTCCTGGCCATTTACCTTATGTCGAATAGAAGACACAAGGCCATATAACCTCACCACATCCAAGAAGTTTATGAAAATTATTAATTAGACAAACTTCTTATCTAAGGGGACAGAAGTTATGAAACTGAAATAAGTAGGGGAAAGGAACATTGTTCACTTGATGAAATCCAACATCATCACCAGGTTTAGTGTCCCTCATACAATACTAACAAATAATTACACTGATATATGTTTTTATGAATTAGAGAAGATATTTCATGACTATGATATCATGTTTAACCATTCATCGCAATACCATATACCTTCTAACAGATAGATAAATTCCATTAATAAGACCCCATCCAATATAATCAAGAAGATGGAAAGTAATGATAAAAATTTGTGTCCAGCAAAACACATGTATGCATTGTGGTCTAACCATACAATGACCTAGACTACCACAATGGTGACCCCATACCCATTAGTGAATCGAATAGAGGAAATCCTACCAATCATAGTTCAATGTCCCACGCTCTGAGTTTACATCTCCTATCAGTTATCCACAGATGATAAATTAGATAAATTGATGGATAAATTGTAGAGATTGGATGTGAAAATATACATACCATACACCATTTAAATGTATAGCAAACCTGGATCATGTGATCCTTTAGAAAAAATTCTCCACTAATCTTTCATTGAAGGAGAGATAGTATTAGTCCATTAAATCCCAATTATTACCAAAATAAACCTATGATATCTAAACCAAAATTAGAGGGACATTATCCCATACATAAGGTATAATATATAGTATTTATTCTCTAATTTTGAAGCATGGATAGTGTTGGATTTTGTTCCCTATAAACCAACTTTTTTTGCGTTTTGATAAAACTATATTCAGTGGATGAATATTAAAAAAACATTATTACATAATTATTGTTCTTCTGCGTTTCATTGTCTGTGATAATGTCCAAAGAATAGTTGTCATGCTAAATAAAATAAAGGATCCCTATTATGATGAGAAAACAGAAGTTCCATGAAACTATTATTGAATATATGTTATATGGTCAGATGATATCATTTAAAGGGGAAAATTGATACAAGTTATCTGGAGTGGGGACTCCCGAAACTTTGATGCACCTTTTCATTGTGTATGCCCTTGGTAATATCTAGGAGTATATTATGAGGACAAAAAATTCCAGTAAGCAATAAACATTCATTAGTGTCATTGGATATTCCTATCTGGGGATGTTTTTATTGGTTCATAGACATTAAAATTATTGGTAATGGGTATTATGACTCATAAGCATATATTTATTGACAAAATCCTTGATGAAATATGTTTGTGGTGAGTTATGATATGTTGGGTGCACCATGAGTAATAATACATTAATGAATAATGTGAGAAATGATTTATCACTACTACCAAAGTAGATATCTCAGGACTTTTGATGGAAATGATATAGACTAACTAAATCCAAGGATATGGTGTTCTATAGGAATATTCCATTCTAGGATGTCCACGAATGATAAATCGAGCACATGGGTTGATGGCACTTGCATGAAACCCAATTGATCGGAGATATATGAACAAAGTGGTTATATTACATGGTAAGCATATTTATTAGGTGACATGTCATTGTGACATCAACTTATTTCTCTTGCGTTCCATGACCCATTGCTAGATAGTAATCTTGGACATTGTGCAAGATCACATAATACCAAAGAGAAGGAGGCCTAGAGGGTCGCAAATTAAGTGCAACCAGTATCTCAGTTATATAATTTTTTATTTAACAATTTGAATATATATAATTCTTGGTTGTTGTTTAATAATTACCAAATTATGCCTTCTAAAATTTATTTTGGTGATAGTTATTGGAGAGAATATACTGTGTATGTAATATTTATTTATTGAAGAATTATGATGTTATATTTATTTAATAAATAAAAAGTCATTATTCAGGGCCTGATAAATATTGAAGAGGATTTTCACACCATATTATGGGTCCATTGAAAAATAATATTAAATATTATTTTGTTAAATTATATTTAAATATAACAAGAATGTTAAGCACATGTCAACAAAATAATAGAATTTCTATTATTATTTAACATGTGGTTTCACATGGAATAAAAAAATACGTAATGAAACATGTACTAATTATTTATTATTACTTAGTTAATTAAATTCCCTCTTATGTTATTATTATCTAATTATCCAAGGGGTTATACCACCAGCTACCCAATGGTTGTGTGCACTACATACTTAGATAAAATCTCTCTAGCATAGATAACTCTTCCATCTCCAAGAATGCTCTCATGAAAGAGAGAGATCTCTTCCACAGGATTCTTGAGAATTATTTGGAAGCAATTCTCAAGGAGATCAAAGGCGAACATTACAAGTGAAATAATTTTCTATGTTAGCACCATGATACCCCTTCAGTGACCTCTTGAGATACATGGAGCACATGTGGATTACAACTAGAGGAATCTAATCCTTGGATTCCACATTGTAATGAATCTGTACCTTGGAGCCATGGTTGAACACATCAACGAAGAAAGAATCATCCTAGTGGTAATTCTTAAATTTAATAAAATTAATTATAAACAAAATATGTTGATCCTATCTTCTCAATTTCAGGTTCTCTCCTATGTCTTTTATCTTTGATTCCATTTTGTGGATATTGGTTTTTATCATCATATTGTTCCCAGATTAATCATCGATCATGGAAATTTTCCATGTTGGGTATACGCCCATCTGGTTCTTTCTCTATTCTTGGAATTAACAAATGGTATAAGAGCTATCATATTTTCATTTATAATTATTTAAAAAATTCATTGATGATTTATTCTTTGATAATTTTGTTTTTCAATTCATGATGAATCGGTCTTATAATCTGAATTTCAAGATCTATTCTTCCTCTTTTATTTCTCATAGATCTAATAGAAACAAATAATTTAATGATTAAAATTATATCAAGGATATTATTAAGAGGCACCGATGATTCTGTCCAGGAAACAAAACAATACAAGTTGAGTATTAAGAATTATCGGTCGTGTAATCTACCATACCTGCCATGTAATCCATATCAGACACCGTGTAAATGTTTTCAATGCATCTGGAGTAGTTCATCACCTATTCAAGATGTGTGAATTAACTACATGTTATGTAGTTAATTCTTGCACCATGTTTTGACCAGGATAGAATGGTACACAGTCATCTAGACTGCATGTCATGTGGCCCACAGGACATGGCTTGTTGTCCCATTGGGTTAGGGTCAAGGCAATCGTCCCATGTATAGATTTCCAGGCTGGTGACCATGTAATGTGGATTTGATATGGTGTGTGGCACCCTAGACTTGTGGTTCACTACCCAAATTTTAGAAGCACACCTCACATTCCATATTCCCATGCTCCTACATCAGATGGATAATGAGGAGGGTACATTGCATTTAGTCTGATCTACACACCATGTATTTTTTTTTCTTGATTATATAGATTTAAAATTTTATTAATATATTATGTAACCCTTGAGACATTTACCTTAATGTAGGTGTAAATCTGGGAAACAAAATGTGATAGGTTTTATATATATATATATATATATAATTGTTCAATTAGCATCTGTGTAATGTTCAAGGATCTGTACATCATGTATGATTTGTGTAACAATTATAATTCAACGTGCATGATAAATGTAAAAAATAATATAGTTTATACAAGTATAAATACTTACTAGGTAGTTTTGGATGGTTATACACTGGGTTTCATTTGTGGTACAAGTTATGTCCAAGGTTATGGATGAGAATCTCAAGGAAATTCAGAAAAGTATTAAGATAAAATGGATTGATATTTTAACGATAATGATTAAATGATTCGAGAATAATTTATGTTAATAAGAGTGAATAAGTAATTTAATGCTAGTTTTATTAAATGTGTAATTTGTTGCATTTATGTGGATGATCATGAGAGGAAGCATACATATGTATGTTATTGGTCCCATTATAATTTATTTATTAAATTAAAATTTTTGGCATGCGTGCCTTCTTCGGATTAATATGTAGGGACAATGCCCCAAGGATTATTTTATGTAAACCACCTTTTACCCATAAATTTTCAGTTATTTTAATGCATTTGTAATTAATGTATCTCCAAAGATAGTGAAGGATGTTCAAGTTAGGATCTGAGGAAAAAAACCATCCAAGAAGATACAAATGTGGACAGGTGGAAAGCGGTAAACATGAACCATAAAGAGTTCAAGGTATCTCTCCTCTAGGCCGGGGTTAGTTTATCAAGTGCTAGGTAAACTAAAAAATAATAAATCACATGATAATACCCGATATTTATTTCGGTCAGTTGTATGGTTATTCATTACATATTTTTGACGTGATCACACAATTAATGAACTAACAAGAATTCAAGATGGAACTAATAAATAAAATTTCTTATATGTAAATTTTATCTATACATGGTTAGTCACTTAAGTATATCGCACATAATATTAAAAAGCATGTGAGTATATAATAATAGGAAATTTATGAATAATGGATAAAATACCTCAATCAAATATTATGTTGCTATGGACTTCCATTACTTCGGTTTGAATTGAACCATAGTTCGAAGTGATTCACCAACCCTAGATAGGGTGCTTTCAATTATCGGGGAATTTTAATTTGGGTTTTTGGGTTCAATTTACTTATTTTACATCAAAGGTTTAATTCTCTATCATGACCTGGTCAAACTGAGAGGCAATTGTTGAAGAAATAAAAAATAAGGATTTCATGATTGGGGAGTCCGTTCATCAGATGAAGGACAGTGAGTTAATGTTGTTGGAATTTTTAATGCCTACCTAAAACCTTTCATGTTGCTTGACCAACCCTATTTGGGTTTATGTTAAGAGAAATATGGATCCTTCTCACTGGATTGTCTATGAAATAGGATATTAAGAAGCCAATGGTAAGGGATATTGGGAATCAAAAAATAGTGGGAGATAAATATATATTAATATATATATTTTTCTATATTTATCAAGATAATGTACTAAACCTTCTTTTATCATATTTGTAGAATCAAAATTTGAAATGACATTAAAAATACCATTGTGATCCATACTTGAGAATGAAAACTTTCTCACCTGATTTAATTTCTAGGAGTGGAAGAGGAGCCTTTGGGTTATCACTCACTAGGAGAGGAAACTTTATGTTCGAGAAGATCTTCTACCAGTTGCACCTAGAAATGAGGTGAGTGATGAGGAAATATCTATGTATAAGAAGCATCTGAATGAATCTATTGATGTTCAGTGCCTTATGATATCATCTATGACTGATGAGATCATAAATCAATATAAGTAAATTGAATATTATAACATTATGTCTCACCTTTTGGGTCACTATCCAGAGATGATTAGACAATAGAGGTATGAGATATCAAATAATTTTTCAACTACTAATCATGGAGAGTCTACACCTACTGGACCACATGTAGTCAAGATTATTGGTAACATTTAGTATATGGACATCAATGGGATTAAATTCCTAGATGATTTGTGTATAGATCCCATACTATCATCAATTCCTATGACCTTATTTAGTTTTTGGTAAATTATAATATGATCAATATTGATAAGAGTATATCAGGGATTCTTACCATGATTCACTAAGTGGATAAGGACATGGGGCATGAAAATCCTGCAATACATATGGTGGATAAGAAGAAGAATGACAAGGAAAAGGGGCCTATGATTTACAAACAATCAAAATCCTCCAAGTGTTGTCTGACCAAGAATAATAATATCTAGTGTTAGGGTCAAGAAAATGTGGTATTATGCTTTTCATGTGGTATGTTGGGACAGTAGAAGAGGAACTGCACCTATAAGTAAGGGGAGGAAAATGGTGCATTCATTAATGAGTGACTTTTTCCCATTTCTACACATTTGGTATTAGATATAGCTTGTAGGGATCACATCTACAATGAAATGAAGGAACCAAGTAGAATCTAGATAATTTCTAGAGGGTAGGTGGATCTTTAAGAGGCCAATGGTGCAAGGATATATGGTCTTGACATTGGTAAGAACCACCTCACATTCCCAAAGGGAATGATTTTGGTTTTACATGGATGTTATTATGTACCTAGTGTAGCACAGAACATAATTTTTGTATTGAGTTTAGATACAGATGGATTTTTTTTCATGTTCATAAATAAATGTTGTTACACTTATATGGACAACATATGTTATGGTATGGAATATATGAATAACGGTCTGTATGTATGAAATTATGAGATCCAGGTGATGGAAATTGATAAAGATCAAACATCACATGATTCATAAAACTCCCATTTGTGGAATCACCACCTTGGTCATGTAAATTATAATTGCATAATAAAGCTCTATCAAGATGGTTATTTAGACTCTTTCAAGGTAAAACAACTTGATAGATGTCACACTTGTTTATAAGGGAGAATGGACTACCACCATTTGGTGGATAGGGTGAAAGGGCCCTAGAACATCTAGGATTGGTACAAACTGATGTGTTTGGACCATTTCTAGTATAATCTAGAGGTGGATATTCTTACTTCATTAATTTTACTGATGTCTTACATAGTTATAGTTATGTCTACATAATGAGGTATAAGTCCGAGTCCTTTGTGTAATTCAAGGAGTTTGGGAATGAAGTAGAGACTCATCTTGGGAATAAGATAAAGAAGATTCAATCTGATCGAGGTGGAGAATATCATAAAAAAGTTTTCAACAAGATTTTGCGTGATTCTTGGATTCTTTCTCAACTCACTCTACCATATACACCGGAGTGAGATGGTGTCGATGAACGGAGGAATTATACCATGTTTTACATGGTAAGGTAGATGAAGAGTCATGAAGATCTAACATTATTATTTTATGGATATTCATTTCAAATTGTAGCATATATATTAAACAAAGTAACAAATAAAGAGGAAAATGGATTTCCCTTCAAGCTATGGAGTGAAATGAAA
The DNA here is from genome assembly GCA_963277665.1 of Viscum album. Classification (NCBI taxonomy): domain Eukaryota; kingdom Viridiplantae; phylum Streptophyta; class Magnoliopsida; order Santalales; family Viscaceae; genus Viscum; species Viscum album. The sequence goes on along the minus strand of OY728140.1, from coordinate 50,606,846 downwards.
CACACTTTGTCTCAAGAAAAAAACTAAAACCCAAGGTATCAATGTGTATCATTATAGGGAATCACAAAGGGAAAAGGTGTATACTACCTATACAACCCCTTAGACAAGAAAATGACTATTGTGAGAAATGATGTCTTTCTTGAGAGGGAGAACATTCTCAAAAAGGATACAGGGAGAAAGGTATAATTAGATGAATTTTATGTACAAGATACACAATAGTTGGTACAAGAACGAGTTCCATAGGTCCCCATGGAAGAGGGAGTTCCTAAAACACCAGTACTACGTAAAATTACCAAAGAGGTAAGGGAACGAGAGAGATATGGTATCCTAGTCACTGAGGATGGTGACACATTATTGATGGGTAATGACGAACCCATATCATAAAATGAAGCATTAGAGAGAACAGAATCCATAAGTTGGCTAGAATCTATGCCTTTTGAGATGGATTCCTTCTATAATAACAATTTTTGGGTTCTAGTCGATGTTCCAGTTGATGTAATGCTTGTCTGGTGTAAATGGGTATTCAAGAAGAAAATAGACATGGGTGGTAAAGTTAGTACCAATAAAGAAAGGCTAGTGGATAAAGGTTTTATACAATGTTAAATAATTGACTATGATGACACCTTATTACATTAGCAATGATTTAATCAATATGAATCGCACATTCCATAGTAGTATTTCCAAACTATGAGATTTGGAAGAAGGGTTCCAAAAAATGCATTCCATAATGGGAACCTTTAGATGATGTCTATATGACATAACCAGAAGGGTTTGTGACACTAGTTGACAATAAAAGGGAATGATAGTTGTACGGATCCATTTATGGATTAAGTCAAGCATTCATGTCATGGAGAATTCAATTTCATGACCCCATAAAAGAATTTTTTTCATTAATAATGAATTTGAGCCATGTGATTACTAGTTGTTTAATGGAAATTTGGTCGTTATACTAGTAATGGTGACGACATATTGATTATATGGATCAACATACCGGTCTTGTAGTCATTCAAGGATTGGTAGAACAAGTGTTTCTCCATTAATGAATTGGGTGAAACATCCTGCATTCTAGGGAACAATACCATTCATGGTATATCCACTAGGATGCTTAGAATAAGTCAAAGTATATACATTGACACGATACTAAGGAGATTTATTTTGGATGAATCCAAGAGGGGTTTGGTTCTACTGTAACATTGAATACATATTTCCTGGAAAATGTGTCCCTATACACAATAGTAGAGTGATAAGATGAGTAATATTCCATAAACATCAGTGATTGGATCTATCATGTATTCTATGTTATGTACCATACATAATTATAACTATGCACTGATCATGGTAGGTAGATATCAAGAAGATACAAGAGAGTAGCATTGGGATGTTGTGGAGACTATCGTTAAGTATCTGAGAATAACTACAGATATGTTCCTGGTGTTTATAAAAGAAAAGGATCTTTTCATCAGAGGGTATGTTGATGCAGGTTTTTAGACATATCATAATGATTTCAAGTCAAAATTAGGATACATTTTCCATCTCAACAGAAGAGGTGTGAGCTATAAAATTTCAAAGCTAGAAGTGGTCACTGATTCTATAGCCGAGTCTAAATAAATATTGGATTATCATTTATACAAGGAAGCCAACTGGATTTAGAACATTGTCCTGGAGCATGATGTTGTACCTAGATGTAAGGATCCCATTAGATTGTGTTCTGATAATACTTTAGTAGTGGCTATTCCAAAGGATCCAAGGACACAACAACATTAAAAACACATACTCCAAATGTATCACATCGAGGGGGATTTATATAAAAAGGGGTGAAGTTGTAGTGAACATAGTGTCCATGTAATAGAATGTGGCAGACCCCTTATCTAAAGGCATATGTCAGCAGAATCACAAATATGATGTGAGAGCTAGCAGACTAATGGTTATAAGAAATTAGATCCAGTATAATTGGGAGTCTATTTGAGTTGTTTCCATAGTAAAAAAATTCCTTGTAATTGATAAACCTATATTCATTAGATGAATACTAATAAACATCTTATCACATAATGATTGTTTTTTTGTGTGATATAGTATGTGATTATTTTCTAAGAATAGTTGTCGCACAAAAAGGTCATACTATATCCCTACAATGATAAGAACCCAGAAGATCCATGACAATAATATTTAATATATGATATATGGATGGATTATATCATTTTAAGGGCCAAAATGACATTCTAAATTAGTATTGGGGACTCATGAAACTTATATGCACCTTCTTATTGTGTGTGCCCATGGTAATATCCAAGAGGATATTATGATATCAAGATCTGCTAGTAGAAATTCCCATTAATACATGTCATTGGATGCTCCTATGTATGGACGTTTTTCTAGTTCATTATAATTTATGATTATTATCAATGGGTATTATGAGTCATGCAATTAGATGTAATAACAAAAACTTGGATGATAGATGTTAACAGTGAGGTGGGATATGATTGGTGTGTCACAAGTAATAATGAATTAATGAATTAATGAATAATGCAAGAAAAGATTTTCCACTTCTAATGAAGTATATATCTCTGACCCTTTCTTGGAAATTCTATATCTTAAGAAAATCCATGGCCATTGTGTTTGTTAGGCATGTTCAATTTCAGGATGTCAAAGAATGAGAAATCGAGCACATGGGTTGATGGAACTTGCCTACAACAAACATGAACAGAGATATCGTAACAATGGGATTATAATACTTGGAATGTGTTCGTATGAGGTGGCATTCCATTGTGACATAAAATTATTTCTCTTGTGCTCCCTGGCCACTTTCTAGATAATAATCTTTGACTTTATGAATTCCCACCTAATTCCAACGAGAAAAAGGCCTAGATGGTAACACAAAATGTGTAGCCCATATCTCAGTTAAATAATTTATTAATTAACAACATGATAAATATTTTTCATGTTTGTGGTTTAATAATTATTCAAGTATGCTTTATAATATTTTTTTGTCTCTAGTTATTTGTAAGAATAAATTGCACAGAATATTTTTATTTTTCATCGAGTAATGATGTTATATTTCTTTAATAATTAAATAGTCAATATTTAGGGCTCGGTAAATATTAAGGAGGATTGGTGGAAAACATTATGGGCCCAATGAGAAATAATATTAAATATTATTTGGTTAAATAATATTTAAATATAACATCTATATTAAGCACATTTATTGAAATAATATCATTGGTATTATTATTTGACATGTGATTTCACATGGAATAATAAAATAAGTAATGAAACATGTGATTAATATTTATTATTACTTGTTGAAATAAGTTACCCGTTATGTTATTATTATCTAATTTTCCATGGGGTCATACCAATGCCTCCCCAATGTTTTTGCCCACATCATCCATGGAGAAAAGCTCTCGAGCCTAGAGAACTCTTCCCTCTCCAAGAACACTCTCAAGAACAAGAGAGATCCTCTTCCACAAGATCTAGGAGAGTGCATTGGATGTGATTATGAAGGGGATCAAAGTCATACATCTAATGTGAAAGGATGTTCCACTCTAGAACCTAGAGACTTCATCGGCAATATTTGGTGATACTTGGATTCACGTGTGGATCACCCCTAGAGGAATATTATCTTAGGATTCTACATCACAACGATTCTGCACCTTAGACCCATGGTCAACTGCATCAAAGATAAAGGAATATCCTAGGAGGTAATTTTTTAATTTAATTAAATAAATTATAAATAAAATATGTCGATCCTCTCTACTCGGTTCTAGGTTCCCTCCTTTTTCATTTATCTTTGATTCAATTGTGTTGATACTGGTGTTTATCATCATATTGATCCTAGATTAATCATCGATCGTTGAAATTTTCAAAGATGGGTACACGCCCATCATGCACTTCCAGTACACCGAGAACCTACAAACAACTCCCCATGGATCCCATAAATTAAAGGTTCCTGATGAAATATTTCATGAAATCAAATGGTATAATCTTCCTGATCACTTAACGATAAACTGCCTGGTACATCATCTTGATCTCATGACATTATTACACATGGAATAAACATCCTCACCACATGATGTTAAAATACATGGGAATCATCATATAAAATGATGGTTCACTACACATGATCTCAATCTATATGGAAAAATGATAAAATTACCATATCCCCACGTGAGAGTAAAATCCACACATGGAGTCAATTTCTCAAGAACTAAATGTGTCTTGGTTATTTCCATCATGATATACATAGCGAAACGTAGACCTCTTTCATTAGTACTAACCAAAAATTTCTATCCTCTCATGAGATTCATTTCTTACTAGCCATTGGCCTCAAGGCCTATTTTCACTTTGGGATCATGTTTCTCACTGGTTAACAAAATCACCCTCCCCATTACCATAAGACGCAGTCAACCTAATCACGTGACGTTAGAAAACACGGTTCATCATCCTTTATCACATGGTGTTAAACTACAAAGTACACCATCATGATCACTTGAAAATCAACATAAGGGTATATCGTCCTTGTTCCATGATGTTAAACTAAATGAAATATAACAAACTAGATTCATGATGGTAAACTGCGTAGCTCCAATGTCTGAGTTGAATGATGTTAAAATACCTAATAGCCATTTTTATAACTTTATTATGTTAAACCTAACACCCATCATCATTCTTATTGAATGACATTAAATATATTGTCTATATCCTAGGAAAAAACATTAAATTTTATGAGTTATCCGTGAAACATGGATTTAAACTATTTTTAGGGGATTTAATACCGTGACCTTGAATTAGGATTCATTTTCAAAACATCATGAATTTAAACTATGTGTGATAATTATTGGGAATGTTTAGTGTGGAACTAGGCCTCCAAGGTCCTCATTCACATCATCCTCATTACTTCGTTGCACGAAGAATACCCTTTTTTAAGAATCCTTCATTTGGTCAAAACATAATGACCATATACTATAAACCCATGTCCCAACATCAAGATATAAAATAATAAGAAAAACTCCTAAAAAATGTGTATGTGGTGTGTCGTCCTCCTTGGTCCCCATTCATGTAAATTTTTTTATTCCACCACTTTACGCACATCCTTTATTTTAATTCTCACACCTTGGCATGAACTCTATGAATTTTAACTAGGACATAATGTCCTCAACAAATAATGTTTAATAGAAATCATATCCTAATAAAGTTCATGATACCTATCAAATATATATGAAATGATTCCTAAACCATGTTGTGAACATATGATGCCTCACAATGAACTTGTGATTCCTCAATTCTCTCACTATAGTAGATTGTCCCCACCAGTGTATGTCTCTCACTATGCTACATTCTAGAGATATGTACAATTTGATTTCCGGCCATATAAGATACCTTATGATTCTCAGATTTTTCATCCTGGTCAAACCACCTAAAACCTGAAAATACCCTCACCCTCTATTTGGATCTGACCTACATGGGGACATTTCCTCAAGAACTATGTCTGGATTGATTCTCATTCTAGGGGATATATATTGATTCACATACTTCATGTTTTATTCCTAGACATGAAATAAAATAAATTTCCTTTTCCCCACATAAAAATTAAATCAATTAAGGGGGAAAATGTGTGGGTACTATTTATGTGTCCATTCAAGAAAAGAACCCCATCCTACATGTGAGTAAAGCCCATGCATGGAAACGTGCTTAGAACTTTGTGTGTCAAGATTCCATCTCAGACATGATTCATAGTGATGCCCAAGTATCTAATTCCAATTCCATATACTATATTACCCCTATTTGACATTGGATCACCCTCATCATCACATTATGATGTTAAAAAACATGGGGTTCCAGAATAATGTGTTCCTTGATTCCTTCCCGTAAAAGATATGTAGTGACATTGGGATCTCTAATCCTAGTTATATGCATAATAATAAATCAATAAATGGAAAAAATGATCCCCTTTACATACGGATTAGCCTTGTGTAGAGAGTTCACTATTACAACTAAAATAATCATGATTATTGTTATCACTGTATACGTAGTAAATCGTATATATCTAATCCCGAGACTAACAGTAATGAAGGATTAAAATTACCTCCTCCAAATATATAGGTTAGATTTTCATAGGGAATAATTTTCTGGGAACTATGTGTGGCTTGATTCTCCTTAAAATAGGATATTTAGTGACACATTGATTCATCATCACGGTTCAGCCACCAAAAATGAAAATTCCAATTTCAATCGTTACATCATCCTTGAGTGGAAGAATAAACTTTTTCCACCCCATGATTCTCACAATCTGCACTACTCCTACGGATATAAGAGTTTCAATATGGAATTCCAAGCCTGATAAAGGATTATCCATCCACATCAGGGTTCTCATGGTCTTGGATGCAATGATATAAAAGTCCCACAAATTATTCTTACTCAATGCTTGAAATCCATCTTCATTCACATTGGCTGAACCAATTTCATTACTGAATGATGTTAAACTGCATAGAAGCTCTATAATTAAGTGTGGAATGATCCTTGTTTTGGAGTGATGCGTAGGGATGCATTGACCTCAGGTCCTAGTCCCATCCACAGGTAATTTGTTTTCCTCGTCTTCTATATTCAATCAAATATCTATGTAAGTGATGTCAATTTTGGAATCCTCATTAAGGGATCTATCAATGTAACACAAATGACCCCGATATATGAGTTAGATATATGTATTGAATGTTACACTCCATGGAAAATAATTGTTTGAATGTTTCTTACATACCCATACACATTCTTTTAATTCATCATACTATATTCCCTGGGCAATTTTGGATCTTCACAATCATTACCTAGCCAGTAGAAATGGGTGGTCAGTGTCTTGTGGAAACCATTGTTTGAATATTCATAGTACACCCATTTTGGCTCTCCATAAGTCTCCTACAAAAAGTGAATTTCAACCAAAGGTAAAATTTTCACTAGGATAGGCCCCTTCTATCTGTTTAAGCCCCAATGATATTTATGCTCTATCTAATTTGTCCTTTTCTGAGAACCACTGGTATGAGGGTTAACATTTCATTCTCCTCATGTACGAGGAATGTATGATCATCCCAAACTAATAATCCTTAATTTTTCATAATTTTCATGATGTCTTTTCATAGCTTCATGACATATAATCAATACCCCTTGTGGTCCAAGTCACATGATGTTAAACTACACAACTGAATTCATAGTCACATGATGTTAAACTGTACGAATGATGTCAAAGTCAAATAACACTAATTTTCATGATGTCCATTATTACGTGAGTCTTGATTCCAGCCATCACAACATATAAACTGACACCCAGATATCCAACACTATTTCTAGCCACAAAAAAAGTCAAAAATACCTATTCCATGATTACGAGTTAGAGCTACAAGGGGAACCATATTTGAACTAATATGGGCTGATTCTCACTTTGAAGGTATACGTAGGGACACCTGGATCTTATATACTAGTCCATACACAACAAAATTTTTCCTCTCTCTATGATAAATGAGTTAAAGATACCTTGTGAATCTGATGTGTGCCTCACCTCCATTCATGTGTTCTCATATTCAAAATAAAATGTTGTTTTCTCAATGAAATATTTTGATCAATGCATGGGTAATCCTTACAATAACTAGAAAAGTATTGATTTTTATTATCATAGGATAAGTAGTGAAATATTAATCATTAATACTAGGTCCATTAATGATATAAAAGTGCATCCCCTTTTTCATGTGTATGGGTTAGAACAATCTAGGAAGTTTCCATCCTAAGAGATAAGCATGGATTGAATCTCATTTTGACAAAATACATTGTGATACCTGAACTTTACATCTCAGACCCATCAGAAAAAATGAAATCATTCCTATATATTGGTCATACTTGTGTAAAGAAGATGTTTCTACCCATTCCCATGAAATATCAACATGAAATTCCCCTTTCAAGATTAGGAACTCCACTTTTACAATCCAAACTCTATATCTTAAAATGATTGAATCCCCATAAACCTCCACATTCCTCATAAATGAATTGTCAGTATCATGGAAACACATTTCTTTTACTATGAAAAGTATTATATAGTTGGATCTTCATATTTTTCGAACAAAAGGGATATAAACAAAATAAAAATGCATCCCTAGGAGAGTATTTTCTTATCTTTGTACCCCATAATGATGTTTATGTCCCATATCACTCCTATGATATGAAAATCCCTAGATCATAGCATGTAGCCTTTTACCTTCATTCCTAGAGATTACTAGAAGGATAGAAAATCTTTTATCCATTAGTCAATTCAATGTTAACTTAAACAGTAGACCTATAAAGTCCTTTTCATACCACATTAAACATCAAGGCCAATTTCACAGTTGTAAAATGATAAAAAAACACCAAGTTCCATCCCCCCATTACACAATCCAAATACATGTTTTAGTGGTATCTCATTCCTAGGAATTTTGGATATATATGACCTCTTCATTATCATACATCATTACCTAGAAAAGGCCATTCCTTTTTTTTCAAAAAAAATATTTTTTTTCACAAATTACATGGCCATCGGAGATGGGGTCAATTTCTAGAGAAAATTATTTTATATGCATAATATTTCCCAGTTTTCTATGGATAAGTCACCCACTAAAAGGCCTATCAAATGAATATATATTATCCCCGAAGAATAGAATCTTCTACCTCTGTACGCCCTAGAAACTTCATGATAGAAACTATTCTAATGGTTACCTTTACATAATTTCCATATATCATGTCTCAGATCTAAAAATCACCAAACTAAGGTAAGAAAAATCCATAATTCATGTCTGAAATTTTTTGGGACATTCTTGTCCAGTATGCCCTATTATTGAACTCACATCATAATTCATGGTACGTTATATTCAACATAAAACATCTATTTCATTAGTTCACTTTATATTATTAAAAAATTCCCATAAAAAGAGACACAAAACCCACTAGGTGGAAAACCCACAAAGGAAACCATGGAAAAGAGATGAGTTGCAGATTAATAAACATTGTTATTGTATAGTTTAGGAAAAACTGAGCAATAAATAACGAAAAATAAAGATGAAAAATTGTTTAGGTAAATATCCAAAAATGTAATCCTGGTTAAAAGTCAAGTTATGACTGCTAAGAATATACCGCAATTGCATTAGGAAAACATTTATGTAGTAATGGAAAATAAAAAAAAATATTAGGTTTTCCATGTGAACCTAACTACTGAAAACAATTCACTTAGTGAGCATCTCAACTCAAGAAAAAATTAGAGAATTACATGATCATGTCAATTTTGTTATCCATGATTGTAATTGAAATTAATATCTAGTGAAGAAATTATTCAATTAATATGAGATATTAACTTTCAAAACATGTAGAAAACTGTTATTATCCGATATTTCAGAAACATATAATATATTTTCATTGGAGTGAAATCAATTTTCATTTTACTGAATGAGAATAGAGGAGCATAGAAAGCCTATATTATGTCCATATGAATATGATATAATGATTATAGAGTCTTATCAGAAGATCCAAAAAGATGAATATGTGTCTGGTCCAAATCCTCTAGGGCTAGGTGGTGTTCAAACAAAGTTGGATTCTTAGAATTAACATCACCCTACCATGATTACACCTTCTTTGCCACATCCAATCATACCTTTTCCTCCTTCACAACCAACTATTTACATTCTTGAACTATTTTCTAGGTTTGAGAAGATTATTACTTAAGTTACTCCAGTTCCTAACTAATCTTTTACAACTATTGAATATGGTGCTCCACTGAGGTCCTCTGCTCTACAATTATGACTTCTCATCTCATGGACATCCCGACATGATTACCAGATTCATGAAAAAGGGTCTACAAAACTATGGTAAGATGGGCCATGGACTCTATATAAGAAAGGAAGGAGTGGATCATACTAGTTCTCCCCCAGATTTAGATTTCCAGGTTCATTATGTCATGGATTACATGATAGTCCTATCCAATATATCCAATAAATAAATATAAGTTGTGAAAATATATAAATTTATTCTGAATTTTTTCTATGGGGTCTGAGCAACAAACTTCTAGATATCCTCACTTATTTACTATTGAGAAGTGATAAGGTTATCCAAAGCCTCTTTTTTCACCCCAAAATAATGCTCAGATATATTACATAATAATCCTCACCAGAGGGGGTCTCTATTTAAAAACTTCATCATGGTTTGATCCCATAAAATCCACATCTATTAAAGAATCTGTAGGTGGAAAGAAATTAGAATTGGCTAGATATTTGGAAATTTGTGGTTGTAATTATGGAATCAAAATATTGAAATGGATAACACATAAACCCTAAAAGAAAAGAAATTGGTTGGAAGGTAACATAACTAACATTCACTTGTCAGGACTTCAAAATCCCTGGCAACCATTTTTTTATCATCACCCAGTTGAATAGATAGATCATATGTAGTTTTCAATTTGAATTTGATTTCTTCTAGTTACACCCATGGTGAAAACTCTTGTTCAACAATTCAACAATCCCTATATGGTCTCATACTAATATTGAATCTCAACAGTAATCATAATAAAACTATGGTTGAAATATAATTATGAAGATTCTAATATTCAAATCACTCCCTCTACCAAGGCTTTCATGCACATATGGGAAAGATAAATATGTACATATAAATTATCAACCTCTAAAATCTCTCATGTTACTGAGATAGATCTTGTTTCAATAAGAAGATATTCCACCCTTGGGTTTGGGATCCCCCCAATGACCTTAATTAGCCTATGTGACCTATCTCGTTTAGATATCACCTCTATATTTATCACATTTAGTTATAATAATAGGTGATTCATGATTATGGGAGATTAATTCTTGATTACACATAGGACATAAAACCATTCTTGTACAAGAATATTAGTCATCAAATAAAGATACATAACATGACATGTAAATAATGAAATGTAACCATAAACATTCACCCTAGAAATTAGATGTATAATCATCTATGATACCTATATGTGCCTCTTGGTGTTCCATTGAGATAATCTCTATGAAATAATATTAAGTGTTTCCAAAGGGGTAAATGATCTGGATTAATCCTCCAGGACCACCTCCATAATCTCCCTTGTCCCAGGGGAGCCCCCTTCTATGACTACCACATCTGAAGAGATATTCTCTTTGACATAGATTCCCCTTTGTGTGTATTATAGGTATGAAACTAGCTACAAAATCTCCCCAAGAACCAACAACTTACTAGAGTAGGAGTTTATGGTCATGATATCAATAATAATAATAGTCTGTACAAATAATTGTATAACCTATTCAACGGTTACCTCATTCCCTATCATGATCACCCCCATATTCTATATTCATCAATACCAAAATGGTATTTCCTTGTAATATTGGATTTATTTATCCATACCATCCTAATAAATATCCACCTCACAAAGAAATTCGTGAGCAGATATACAAACAAGAGAAATGATCAATCTGAAGATTGAACACTCAAGGGGGTCTTCCTATAGTGTATCCCAAATGTCTTTTTCATATATTATTTCTCATAGAGAATCTAACTCTTTCCTAATATTTGGAACGATTGATATTATGGGAATGATTAATATTAGATGATCCACCCTGGGATATGAGGCATGTTCCAATATCCACAATTGTTTTCTGGGTGCTTCAGCCGCCCTAGAACCTATGGGGATACGTGCTTGTGAGACCTCAGTTATGAATGAGGAATATGATCAAATCCTTTTGTATTAGGGGTTAAAATTCATCATCACCCCTAGTGACATGGATATAATCCTCTTCATCCTCATTAAACACATTCCAAAACATCGAAATCTCTATTGGAGAATATCTATTTCGATTTTGTATGGAATTAATTGAGTCTACTACCTAATGGAGATTGGAGTACACCCTCTATAGATCATCATCAAAATAGATATTGTGGGTTACAATAGAAAGCTATACCCAATCAATACAACTTCCTCCTCCTCAAAAATGAACTACAGAGTTACAGTTTAAGGGGAACTCTTCAATGAATATCGTTATCTTCATGATTGTGTGAATGTGGAATCGAGAGGGTTGGATGATTGACCCTAAGATGAAGCACTAAAAACATGCAAGGGTGGACCACATGACTTCAACATATTCCATGGAAGATCAAAAACCATATAATTTCATGGATGCTTTGCAAAACTATAACTTCTGACTATTTTACTTTGTCTCCCTCTATCCTCATTCATAATTTGGGCTTCCATAATAAAAACTGTGTTTTCCAAATGATCTTTAGTGTATTATTGGTGTCAGAATTCAACATAGTATTATGTAACTATTGGTTTGGAACTCACTAAAGGAGGAAGCCCAATCTGGAATTATGTGTCGACCCGAGTGAACATCATCCTGTGTTACTGAGGTATCATTATCTGTTTATCCTGGTGTGCACTATTGTTATTTATAGGAAACCACATATAAATTCATTTGAATTGACATGTAAATATATAAGGTGTTTACCCATCATATATTAGCTCCCAATATATCTTGGAAACCAAGGTTACATCTCTTAAAAAGATAAGATATACCTACTTGGCAATGTACCCAATACTTCGTTTACCAATGTATGAGAAGGGGGAACATAAGGATCATAAGAAAAAGGATCATGATTGTTGAACTGATCCATTATTTCATACTCACTTCAATGTGATTTCATGACCCCACATAGGCTTTGAATGTATGGTAGGATGGTATCTCCATGGATCTTTTGAGTGTTTATATATTAGTATCCACCTATATGGAATGGTGTACTGTACCAAATCCTTTATAAGGGACCAACTTACTAGTATGGTGTCCTCCCATCATTGATTTGTGCAAAAAATTGTATATCTTCAACAGGGTTTAGGTGGTGACGTCAATAAACCTCTCGATGACCAATTGATCCACAATGATGAATATAATGACTCTAACCCTTGTACTAGAATCATGCATGAATAGTATCTAGCTACTCAAAATCATGGCAAGAAAGACTGCCATTTGGAATAGTCGGTCTTCATTAGGAATGATCTTCCTATCCCGCTCTTTGAACTGACCCCAACAATAATGGTAAAGTAAGAACCAAGAAACCTTCTTGTATCAATGGCTGGGAATCTCATCGGCCTCTATGTATAGGTATGCTAGAAACATAGCTTAGCAAAGGGATTGATCGAATCAGTAAATGGGAAATCTTACTTAAGATGAGGGTCAACCTTTAATAGGTCCTTATCCTTGTCAATAATTTTTTTTGGGAATAGTGGGACCTCTACACGTCATCTCTGTCCAAAGGTGGTGGTAGAAACCTTTTATACATATCACCCATTATGGGAACCACTCAAATCAACTAGATTTCCCAGAGACTGATACCAACCTCCATATGAACTATGTGGAATGTGATGGTGATTAGGATCACCTGCTCAATTTTAGTTGAATACGTTTTTTTCTATAGTGGGACTAGCTCTCTACTACACATACTAAGTCATAATTACCCACATCCTATATATATGTACTAAATTCCTCACTACTATGGAAAAACCAAAAAGGCCTCACATATCCATGCTGAATTATTCCCAATGGATAAGGTCCCATTTTTATGACCACCCATGTTTCTTCTTTTTTGGGGCCTCCCATGGAATGATGTGATAACATTAGATTTCCACATCTAATGAGAAAAATATTTCCTCCAGACACCAAGGTTCATATTTGAAAAGATACCCAACATCATGGGTTTTATATATTAATTCCCCCCTCACTAGGATGATGGATCATGTAATATTTCAATATTTAATTATCTAGGTCATGGGTTGATTTATTATGTGTGGTGGTGGGATCATAACATTAGATGATATCCCAAATCCCTAAATGGGATGCCTCTCTAAGGGAAGATTCCAAATTTTATTGGCACTATTAGGTCACTCCATCAGTTGATGAAGTGGTTTGATGATGATTTTATCATTATTGTTAAGATTGTTGATCATTACATTCCTTATTTTAGTAGCCGTAGAGAGAGGAGGAGGAGGACTATAAGAAACAACCTGTGAAAGTTATACCAATTTTTTTCATCAAAATGTGGAATTAATGGTTTTAATATTATATTATATTTGAAAACTATATGAACCCTTGAACCATTATGGCATGTAAATATTATCCCACGAACAATTTGTTTTGGAAATTACTACTCCATGAATTATCAGTTTGTGAATTGTTGACCCAAAAAGTACCAGCCCACGAACTATTAGTTCATGAAGTAATTTTCTTGTTAATAATTTTCCAAAGAAGAGATAGTCCATGAAACATACCTTTAATAGAGAAATCAACATCTATCTATGTGTATGGTCAGAAGTTTCCACTCTCAATCTTCTAAGATCAATTCACTGAAAGGGTGTAAAGCCCCGACCCCAGCTACCCAGAGTCGGTGCATCACTTCGTAACATTGGCATGATCACAAAATATCATGTCTCGAAAGACCGATTGGTTTAGTAGCCTTGGAAACACTAGATACATCCATAAGTCTTACATTGCATCATAAAGTGAAAAACTAATAACAAATTCTTCATAGTCCACACTCATATCCTCTTCTGACTATCCCTGCAGGTCATTCATAAAATACTTCTTCACATCCTGGAAAATATTAAAACATTGAAAGGGGTGAGCTCAGATGCTCGGTAAGGATAACAATATTGAGGAAGCTTTCATCAATAAACATAAACATTTAAGGTAATGTATAACTAAAATAAAAGCCTTTTAAACATGAACATCAACATAAGATGGAAAAAGTAAAATGAGATAATGCCATTTACTTGTTCACATAGATATTCTACTGGTCGAATAATCACATGCAATATCAATAACCACATTCATAATGAGGGAATGTATAATGCCGGACATTCTGAAACATTTTTTCAAGGCCTCGGCCAAGACGTCTATAATGATTAAGGCCTCGGCCAAAACCATAAATCAAATTGGGAAAGGGCCTCGGCCAATTCCATGTCTTGCTGTCTCATGAGACCTACCGATGCATCGAGGAGCTATAGCGGGCTCCACCCGTCACTTATTAAGTCCAATACATTCCTCATATGAACAGGTTTAAACATAACATAATCGTATCACATAAAGCATGCATAAAGGAAACATAACATTTCCACATTTCAGTCACAAGATATCAATACAACACATTGATATAATAAAAACGCTTTCAAAACCATTTTCAATACCAAAATAAAAGAAAAGTATAACATGGTATTTATTTTTCATTAAAAAAAAGGGTATGGCTTGTAGAGGAAGCCGAAACTCAAATAGTGGTCACGGAGGCAGAGAAGTCGTTGTCGCTGCATACGTACGGAAAGAAAAACATTCCCTTTTTGTCGTTTAGTAAAACGCTTCGTATAAAAAAGATTCCTTTTGAATAAACATAAAAGTCAAAGGGGTTTATACACCGTATAAAAGAAAGTTGTGTATAAAGCCAAATATGCCTCAATGAAAGGAGATTGAGACGAAGTCCTTAAAAAGATCATTTTTAAAATAAAATAGATCTATTATGTGTATTCACTATAGGTACACATAAAAAAAGTAAAAATACAAAATAGGACATAATAATATCATGACATAATTTGAAAGTAGGAGATTAACCCAAAGAATGGAAATTGGGTGAAGAAGTTCCCTTACCTCGTGTCTGACTTGACTCAACCGTTCATTAACCTCCTGAATAATAAACTAGAGTTAATATATACCTTATTAAGAACCATTTTCAATTTCATTATCTTTATTATATCACTTATTACAATGATATGAACATTATGTAATTATTTAAGTTAATAACGGTAGTTTTGTCGATCTTTGGTACTTGAGTCAACAATAAACTTCTTATAATTACAAGTTGTTTATGTGGTAGAATATCCATTATCTCCAGAATTATATTCATGATTTAGATGTCATATATATCTTATATATCCAGTATATACATTCATTTATAATATTACCTAACATTTAGAGGTAAGAAATGAAATGCACCGTTCATGGAGACGGTAATCCGTACGTACGCATGAACGCTACTTTAATTTCAATTTCATATTTAATGGAATGAAATCATAATGATATAAAGGTATAATATAGTTCTAGTATAATATCATATATAATATCATTTACTCCATCCTTTATACATCCCACATATGGCATTAACGATTCACATCACTTTGAGGGGGCGGTAGTCCGCACTTCCTAAAATGAAATTACCGCATTTACCCATAATGGAAATCATAAATTATGCCATAAATGAGAAATACAGAAGCATAAGGAAAACATAAACATAATATATATATATCATATATGAAAATAGTGTCATCAAAATGGCCACCATTATAGGTGTTAAAAGAATTTGAACAATCATCGTTTCGTGAGGCTGTATTTCGCCACCCACAGAAACAGTATGTTCTTTAACCATTAGACGAATGTGTGAGTAAGTGTAAACCAAATCCTTATCATAACAACATCCTAGTATATTGTAGATACTGGTGTTTTTACAAAAGAAAGTAATGAATAGAGTTTAAGGGTTTGGAGAAACAAAATGAAACAAAACAACATTAGAGAAGACATTACCTTAAAAATAGGGTAGATCTTTTTGATTTGAGGCAAAGGCTTCCTTGGGAAGAATTCTGCCCAAAGTGAGGCTTCTAGGAGTAAGGGAGGGATGTTGGGAGAGTATTGGGGCAGAGGTTGTCCGAGAAAAATGGCTTGAAGGTGTGAATAAGGTGGGAGTGGTGGGGGCCTTTTATAAGTGGAGAGGAGGGGCTCTTTTGGAAAGATTGAAATGTTACATTATTATACAATGCTTTTTCGAATTATAAAGGTCCCACACTTATATAATTCGTGGATAAGGTGATAAGGGTTCGAAATATCCTCATCCAATAGGCTTTTGACAAGTGTAAGCCTTGGATTGTTCATTATCTTCTCATTTTATTTAAATCGTTAAATAATGAGGTCATCGCTGCATCATAATGATGTCAAAAATAATTTAATTTATTTAATTTATAAAAATTATAAAAAAAATACTATGATGTAGGAAATATTTTTAGCTTTCTAATGAATATTTATAGTCAAAATTTTGACTTGTGTAACCCCACTTAAAAACTGTTTTAGTAAAACAACTCATGTTTGTGTCAATTTAATTTTAACATTAAATAAATATATATTAATGTCATTTTCCAACCAAAGTGGCTCCATGGGGTCCCCAAGTTGACCCATGGGTTGTCTTGGTCGGCCATGACTCATCCAATAGGAGTAGGAAAAGTGTCAAGCTCATCTTATATTATTAAAACATTATATTTACCTTAAACTACACTAATTACCTCTAATCGCGATTAAGAACTTAAAAGTTACTATTAACCAAAAAATTATTTTAATCTCATTGAACCACATTTTACTTCTTAATGACAACCATGTATATCGGGTTTTTGAAAATCAAATCACAGAAGTGGTAATATTTCATTTAAACGAAAAATCAGTTATTTAACTACCACTTAGTGGTTTCACTATTCATCAAAAATTGAAGTTTTTCAGAATAAGGCCAAAATTTCACCCTAAGCTATAATTGATATTCCGAATTCAAAAATGATGACTATTTTACAAAATTCCAAACATATAAGTTGAATTAATTAATTTTATAATTAATTCCCGCTGTTACAACAAATAACGTGTTTTTAAGAAACAATTTATATCAAAAGATTGGCAATTGTTTATGTCCAATTTCAATGTTAAATTAATTATAATGTCCACTATTGGATAAAATGGTAAAAATATATTCCAATTATACTTTAAAACCACTCAATAGTATAACTTATCACTATAAATTATTTTGAGTAAAAAAGTTGTTTTAAGTATTTTTCACTATTCATAAAAATTTAGAAGTTCTCAGAAAAATACCAAAAATTCAATATAGGCTAATTTCGATATTACGAATACAAAAATGAAGTCCATTTTGAAATATAAAATTTCTATAATTTTAAAAAGTGGTTATTACTATTCATAACGGCTACTTTGATTAGTCGCGGTGTTTTAGAACTCGAACTTGCGTACAATACAAGCTATTGCATTATTGAAAGAGAGGCGTATCGTGGAAGCTCGGGGTGTTACATTCTCCCCTCCATCAATAAATTGCTTCCTCGCAATTTGAAATTTTTCTTTGAAAATAAAAGGTTGAAAAGATAAAATACCTTTGAGGAAAACCCACATCGGAAATAAGATTAATAAATATATAACATTAAAATAAATCAAGATAAGTACAAAGGTCACCCGATATAGCCCATTCTAGGATTCTATGAAAATATGGATATGGAGGAGAAACAAACCATCAAGGTCTGATGGAGAGTTATAGAAAACAGGATTAAGAGAAAGTTTAACTACAAGAAAATCACAAACTTGTGATTGGTTAAACGGTCATTGAATCCCCAGTTGGAAACGTTAACCGGCAACATTTTTATTTTAAGTTACCTTTTATAATGTTGAGGAATTTATTTAGGAGATTTACTAAGAACGTAAGGGAATATACATACTTATTATGTATACTTTCATTCGTTAATAAATTTTTACCACAAACCCATCTTTTACTCCAAATGGTAACGGAACTCAAAAATATACTTTTTATCCTAATTGTATAAGGTTCCAAATATTAACACATACCATTTAGATTAGTAAAACTATTTTGTAATAACCAGGGACTTCCTGTAGGCTAGTGGTAGGAAATAAAGGCCTGTCGCACTTTGATTGTGGGTTTGATTCCTGTATCTTTGTCCGACGCGACGGGTTATTCCCCACCCTACAGGTTGTCCTTTTCCTAAAACTATAGTATTATAAT
Source organism: Viscum album (assembly GCA_963277665.1). Classification (NCBI taxonomy): domain Eukaryota; kingdom Viridiplantae; phylum Streptophyta; class Magnoliopsida; order Santalales; family Viscaceae; genus Viscum; species Viscum album. The sequence goes on along the minus strand of OY728140.1, from coordinate 50,587,976 downwards.
ATTCCAAAAAAAATCTTCAGAAATGCTTTAACCTTAAACAATACCTTCCATGGTTCAACTTAATCCATTCCAACCTTAATAGTTGTCCAAAATACTTCTGTCCAACTCACAGTCCAAATTTTATAAGGAAGGTAAACATAATGAAGATCCTTTTTTCCACGTAACAACATGTGAATACCTTCATCATGTATTCTTTTTAAACATAATGAATTACCATGATCCCTTATTCCTTATAGAATACTAGATATACTCCTTCTATCCAAAAATGTATACAAAACATCAATCAGTTTCAAGGAAGTTAAGTATATCCAGTATAATTTATCCAAATCAATCACGTCTTATTCCAAAATCACAATCTCAGTATCAGAACCATATTATGGTCTATCTTTCTCTCAACCATATATTTTCCAAAAATTTAATCCTACTGTGGAGTCACTTTTCTTGGTTCCACACAATCTCAAGTCCTTGATGAAATAGTACTGCAGTACAATCCTTATATACTCCATAATTATTATAACCAGTACATCATTGATACAACACTCAAATTACAAAATTATTTAATAACAACATAAGAACTCTAATCATTACTCCTCTTCTGTGGTAGTATCATAACTAGATTATTATCCAATAACATCATTTGGGGCATACTCTGATTATTTGGACATTGGTTTGCGTAGTGTCCCCAATCCTTGCAGAAGAAGCATTGTACATTTGAAACCATTTTCTTACCCTTGCAGTCATGCACTTTGTGTCCTTTTTCTCTACACTTATAACAAACTCACATTCCCTTTAGGCAAGTTCCATGATGTTTCTTCCCACAATTACCACATATTGGAAAATTCTTCTTTCCCCTCATCCCTTTATCCATCATTCTCTCTTCCATCCCTTTCGTCTCTTGCTTCGCTTCAAAGCCATAGGACTCAGAGAATTCTTTTCTTATCTTATTAACACATGATACTATTTCTTCATATGTTGAGAACACATGGGAGACTATTTCCCTTCGAAATGTTGGCTTAATACCGTGAAAGATACGATCCTTCTTACTCTTTGGATCATACGTACTGCTGGGGTTCACATTCCTTCTACTGGGCGCCATTTCTATACAATGGCATAAACTAGGTTAGTTTATGAATTACAATGAATAATTACAAACTTTTAAAATACTTAAAGTAAATTGAACGGTTTATGGATATAATCCATAATCATAAGAATGTTTTCTTTGAGGAAGTATATACTCATAAACCCTACATATTGGTTTGTAAAGAAAATGAGAATTATCCTAAGAAAATCCCTCGGGAGTGTCGTAACCAAGAGTGCAGCAAGGCCCGTTGTCGTGCACCAGTTCCCGTTCGAGTCTAGCTCAAAGCGGTGTTTTCGGGTTTTACCCCTAGGTACATCTGTGCCAGAGCTGCCTCTACCTGCTCGTATCCAGACAGGGATGTATTTCTCGGAAAACTCACAAAATCCCTACAATACCAAAATTTTCGGAAGTTCTTCTATACTAATCCTCAAAGTCTATCTTTGGGCTATGTGCTCTAATCAGAGTTTATCTAAATCTAGATTCCAAGGTTAGTACTAAACTGCCTCTGATACCAACTGTAAAGCCCTGACCCCAGCTACCCAGAGTCGGTGCATCACTTCGTAACATTGGCATGATCACAAAAGATCAAGTCTCGAAAGACCGATTAGTTTAGTAGCCTTGGAAACACTAGATACATCCATAAGTCTTACATTGTATCATAAAGTGAAAAACTAATAACAAATTCTTCATTGTCCACACTCATATCCTCTTCTGACTATCCCTGCAGGTCATTCATAAAATACTTCTTCACATCCTGGAAAATATTAAAACATTGAAAGGGGTGAGGTCAGATGCTCAGTAAGGATAACAATATTGCGGAAGCTTTCATCAATAAACATAAACATTTAAGGCAATGTATAACTAAAATAAAATCCTTTTAAACATGAACTTCAACATAAGATGGCAAAAGTAAAATGAGATAATGCCATTTACTTATTCACATGGATATTCTACTGGTCGAATAATCACATGCAATATCAATAACCACTTTCATAATGAGGGAATGTATAATGCCGGACATTCTGAAACATTTTGTCAAGGCCTCGGCCAAGACGTCTATAATGATTAAGGCCTCGGCCAAAACCATAAATCAAATTGGGAAAGGGTCTCGGCCAATTCCATGTCTAGCTATCTCATGAGACCTACCGATGCATCGAGGAGCTATAGCGGGCTCCACCCGTCACTTATTAAGTCCAATACATTCCTCATATGAACAGGTTTAAACATAACATAATCGTATCACATAAAACATGTATAAAGGAAACATAACATTTCCACATTTCAATCACAAGATATCAATACAACAGATTGATATAATAAAAACGCTTTCAAAACCATTTTCAATACCAAAATAAAAGAAAAGTATAACATGGTATTTATTTTTCATTAAAAAAAAGGGTATGGCTTGTAGAGGAAGCCGAAACTCAAATAGTGGTCACGGAGGTAGAGAAGTCGTTGTCGCCGCATACGTACGGAAAGAAAAACATTCCCTTTTTGTCGTTTAGTAAAACGCTTCGTATAAAAAAGATTCCTTTTGAATAAACATAAAAGTCAAAGGGGTTTATACACCGTATAAAAGAAAGTTGTGTATAAAGCCAAATATGCCTCAATGAAAGGAGATTGAGACGAAGTCCTTAAAAAGATCATTTTTAAAATAAAATAGATCTATTATGTGTATTCACTATAGGTACACATAAAGAAAGTAAAAATACAAAATAGGACATAATAATATCATGACATAATTTGAAAGTAGGAGATTAACCCAAAGAATGGAAATTGGGTGAAGAAGTTCCCTTACCTCGTGTCTGACTTGACTCAACCGTTCTTTAACCTCCTGAATAATAAACTAGAGTTAATATATACCTTATTAAGAACCATTTTAAATTTCATTATCTTTATTATATCACTTATTACAATGATATGAACATTATGTAATTATTTAAGTTAATAACGGTAGTTTTGTCGATCTTTGGTACTTGAGTCAATAATAAACTTCTTATAATTACAAGTTGTTTATGTGGTAGAATATCCATTATCTCCAGAATTATATTCATGATTTAGATGTCATATATATCTTATATATCCAGTATATACATTCATTTATAATATTACGTAACATTTAGAGGTAAGAAATGAAATGCACCGTTCATGGAGACGGTAAGCCGTACGTACGCATGAACGCTACTTTCATTTCAATTTCATATTTAATGGAACGAAATCATAATGATATAAAGGTATAATATAGTTCCAGTATAATATCATATATAATATCATTTACTCCATCCTTTATACATCCCACATATGGCATTAACGATTCACATCACTTTGAGGGGGCGGTAGTCCGCACTTCCTAAAATGAAATTATCGCGTTTACCCATAATGGAAATCATAAATTATGCCATAAATGAGAAATAAAGAAGCATAAGGAAAACATAAACATAATATATATATCATATATGAAAATATTGTCATCAAAATGGCCACCATTATAGGTGTTAAAAGAATTTGAACAATCATCGTTTCGTGAGGCTTTATTTCGCCACCCACAGAAACAGTATGTTCTTTAACCATTAGACGAATGTGTGAGTAAGTGTAAACCAAATCCTTATAATAACAACATACTAGTATATTGTAGATACTGGTGTTGTTACAAAATAAAGGAATGAAAAGAGTTTAAGGGGTTGGAGAAACAAAATGAAACAAAACAACATTAGAGAAGACATTACCTTAAAAATAGGGTAGATCTTTTTGATTTGAGCCAAAGGCTTCCTTGGGAAGAATTCTGCCCAAATTGAGGCTTCTAGGAGTAAGGGAGGGATTTTGGGAGAGTATTTGAGCAGAGGTTGGCCGAGCCAAATGGCTTGAAGGTGTGAATAAGGTGGGAGTGGTGGGGGCCTTTAATAAGTGGAGAGGAGGGGCTCTTTTGGAAAGATTGAAATGTTACATTATTATACAATGCTTTTTTGGATTATAAAGGTCCCACACTTATATCATTCGTGGATAAGGTGATAAGGGTTCGAAATATCCTCATCCAATAGGCTTTGGACAAGTGTAAGCCTTGGCTTTTGCATTATCTTCTCATTTTATTTAAATCGTTAAATAATTAGGTCATCGCTGCATCATAATGATGTCAAAAATAATTTAATTTATTTAATGTCTAAAAATTATAAACAAAATACTATGATTTAGGAAATCTTTTTAGATTTCTAATTAATATTTATAGTCAAAATTTGGACTTGTGTAACCCCACTTAAAAACTGTTTTAGTAAAACAACTCATGTTTGTGTCAATTTAATTTTAACATTAAATAAATATATATTAATGTCATTTTCCAACCAAAGTGGCTCCATGGGGTCCCCAAGTTGACCCATGGGTTGTCTTGGTCGGCCATGACTCATCCAATAGGAGTAGGACAAGTGTCAAGCTCATCTTATATTATTAAAACATTATTTTTACCTTAAACTACACTAATTACCTCTAATCACAATTAAGAACTTAAAAGTTACTATTCACCAAAAAATTATTTTAATCTCATTGAACCACATTTTACTTCTTAATGACAACCATGTATGTCGTATTTTTGAAAATCAAATCACAGAAGTGGTAATATTTCATTTAAACGAAAAATCAGTTATTTAACTACCACTTAGTGGTTTCACTATTCATCAAAAATTGAAGTTTTTCAGAATAAGGCCAAAATTTCACCCTAAGCTATAATTGATATTCCGAATTCAAAAATGATGACTATTTTACAAAATTCCAAACATATAAGTTGCATTAATTAATTTTATAATTATTTCCCGCTGTTACAAAAAATAGCGTGTTTTTAAGAAACAATTTATATCAAAACATTGGCAATTGTTTATGTCCAATTTCAATGTTAAATTAATTATAATGTCCACCATTGGATAAAATGGTAAAAATATATTCCAATTATACTTTAAAACCACTCAATAGTATAACTTATCACTATAAATTATTTTGATTAAAAAAGTTGTTTTAAGTATTTTTCACTATTCATAAAAATTTAGAAGTTCTCAGAAAAATACCAAAAATTCAATATAGGCTAATTTCGATATTATGAATACAAAAATGAAGTCCATTTTGAAATATAAAATTTCTATAATTTTAAAAAGTGGTTATTACTATTCATAACGGCTACTTTGATAAGTCGCGGTGTTTTAGAACTCGAACTTGCGTACAATACAAGCTATTGCATTATTGAAAGAGAGGCGTATCGTGGAAGCTCGGGGTGTTACAAAGGGCATACACCAAGTAAATGTTGGGAAAAAGAAGTGGGGAATTAAAAGGTTTTATGAGTGATCTGTGAACTAAAAAGTTAGGTAAACGTCAAATGATTATAGACACCAATTTATTTTCATGATACCCTCCTAGAGGTCTACTTTTGTACTACAAACTAGTTTGAAACATGACCACATTAGACATTGGAATAGCCTCCTATTTATCCTAATCAAAACCCATTTCAATGGTGGGAATTTCATGGAACATAAAAATTTCCAAATAGAATTTCATTAATTTGGAAAAGAGTAAAAAATCTATAAAAAAAAGAATATTTTCATTTTTAGATAAGACACTGCAGATGGATTGATCCAGCAAAGAACAATTGCTTTGTGGACTGCCACACTGCATGTTCTTCCACCACATCATGAAACACCGCATGAATGAAATAGTTTGAGGGGCTAGATAGAACCACCAACAAACAAGAATGATAAAATATTTTTTGGGGGGCCATATAGTGATTTTTGTGCCCACAAATGACCATCCCCCATGAATGGAATCATTCATTGGGGAAGAAGGTACCACCTATGCTTGTGGACCGAATGATGTTTCTTTTGCGGGGATAGACAATGATTTCTTCCCTATGAAATTAATTCCCCCTAAATAAAATCATTTATAGGATGGGAAATTATTTTGGGATCCCATATAGTATGATTCAAGGCCCACCACATATAACTGACCATCCCGATACTCGATCACTGCTTCCACATTAAAATAACACTGAGGGGAACCATGAGAGAATGATGAAAGAATGAGGTAAAATTGAATATTATAGGGAGATCACTCAGATGAGATCTAAAATATATAGATTTATATTATATGTATGTACGCATCCACCACATATCACAAAGGAGGAATAATAAATCATTCAAGTCATCAGAAAACTGAAACCCTTTGTGGACACCATTTCATGTGGCATAAACAGATGGACCCTGTTTAGCCTATCACCCCACATTGAAAAATTCTATGTGGGTGAAACCATTGCCCATATAGAAAAATTATATTTATTATTAAACCTTATCCATGAAGAAAAAATGTTTTTGTGTGGATATTGACACTATGTAGCGAATCAATATGTAGGTAGAACCTAGTATTGTGTAGAAACACACTACATGGGTATACCACTACTCTGTATAGAACTATGCTACATCAAACGAATTGTCACCCAGATAGAAACATGATATGTGGAGAGAACAGCATCCCATGTAACAATATGCTTTGCAGAATGGGGAATCCTGGGGTGTTTTATATTTCTACTCCAATCACTCTATTCCTCCTTCTCATTAGGCCCCATATTTTCCCTTCAATGAACGAGTCCAATATCATCATTACATGGCCTCTACCAAGGCCTTACCCAAGGCCGCATGACATGTATGATCATACCATCATACACATTATCATGTACTATTGATTATACAGACCCATGGTAAGAGGAATTATGTGTGTGATCCCCACAATAAGGAGGATCCTCAGAATTTCTTTGAGTATACATTTCCATGGTAGTGAGGTTTTTGACCTTGGAGGCTCTCTCATTAACAACAAAATTATAGGTATTGAGGGGGACCCTAGCCTTTCCTTTTGATGAGTGTAAGGACTGATCATTCTTCTTTTCCCCAGGGACTAGTAGGGAATTACTCCACGATTAAGTCCCTAGATTTTTGTGCGAGAGGTGTCACTTTATTCTCTTTTTCACCTAAACCCTAGGACATAGCTCCATGGATAAAAATTAGAGAATATAACTAGTTACCAAAAATAAAATAAAATATATGTGAATTCAAAGCCCTATCCATCTCTCTTTGGGCTTATGTACCTTGTCTATCAGAAGATAGAATGGATCGTGTGATATTCAAATCTACAACTCCCATTTATTTCTCTCTTTGAACAGGACTCACATGGGCTTACAGGGTGATGGAGATCATGAAATCTACATAGTCCTAAACCATTATCATGGTAATCTAAAACGGTATAAGCCCAAATCATATTCAAATGGGCCTTCTCCAAAAATAAAATCCCTTAACTATTTTGAAATGAGCTTATATAATGTGTAAGGCCCATGTAATTGTTCCTCTTGGCCTCTTATATGGTGTAAGCCTCAACACCATTCATCAACCTTCAGAGGTCCACATTCCGAATTAAGCATAACTAAATGACCGTTATTCGTAGATATAATCCCTAACCTCAAATAAAAATTCTATCTTTCATGCATCAGCCCCAACAAAACGGTTCTCCCATATCTATATGTCCCAACATACTGAACTATTTGGGATTTGATTCCCAAGAAAATGGGATATGTATGAATCCTTCCAAATGTCCAAACACAACACCCATATTAAAATTAATTCTCTTCGAGCCACATCCCAAGTAGGAGCATACCCACCTAGGAGACCATGTCTATTCTAGGTCCCTCAGGAAACCTCAGTATAAGTCCCACAACATATATTGTTGGGAAATATTCACCTAGATTTCATTTCTTCATTATGTTAAACTCCATGGTTAGGTCCTTGTCACCAATCCATAAAATCGGATGTTCTCTATTAAGTTGATGTAAACTATGTGGGTTCAGATTCCTCTCACATAGATGTGTAGGAATCCAATCATATGGGTGTTATCCTGACATGAAGACAACTTCCTCCCCACCAAGATGACAATAAACTCAAGAGAGCCCCACTACGAGGAATAAAACTAGAATAACCCTAATGAAAAAACTATGAATCACAAATTTTTCCATAAAAGCGAATAATATATGGAGAACCATAGATAATTTAAGATCCCCCTATTGATGGGGATCCTTATATACATACAAATGACTCTGAACCCATGACTATTCGTAATTGATCATTACCTTAGTCTAATACCCATATAAAAACATGGGAAGGAACAAAGTATATATGAACATATCTTAAATATATAATAGATTACCACAATAGGAAATAGTTCCCCCAAAAAGGATGAGATGAGCCTGACTTGTCATCCTCTCAAACATTGAGAGTTCATAAGTGTCACTGAAAAAGTTCCCCTATGAATACCCACCTTTGGAAATTAGGTCCTTTAGTAATCATGGATATGAGAGCTGTTGGGAATTTCCAACTCCACAAATAAAACTCATTGGAGGCCATTCAAATATGTTATACCCAAGGTGGTGATCACACATAATTAAACCCCTTGAAATCAATAACTCTATCAAAAATTGTTTTCATCTAAACAATAACATAGCAATGTGTCCCCAACATAAGCATAAGAAACCATAATACAATGATTATATCGAACCTCACCAAGTCCACACATATAGTTGTAATCAAACCTACCCACATAATACCCGAATAAAATGTTTTGAGAATATCATACTGCCAAATAACCTTTCATGAATTTATGAGAATTGCAAATTGCATCATCCCCATGTACAAAGTTGTGATCATTGCTAACAATGTCACAACCATACATAACATAATCATCACATGATATATAATTCATTACCCATTATATTAGAGGGATATATCAGGAGAAACCATTATATAATCATACAACATACATGTAACACCCCAAGATTTTTGGAAATATTGTTTTGAATTGATTTAATCTTTTTGATATTTTTCATTTCACCTAATACTTTATATAAATTTTGTTATATAAGTAAAATATGTTTTTCTTTCTTTATATGCAACATAAAGTCAATATTATGCTATATGAAACACTTGTATTAGATTTTGTTATAAAAAAATATGCTTAGATTGTGTTACACACAACGTTGAGTTCTTTTGATAGCTTGCATTACACGTAAGACCGAGATTTACCAAACAACAATATATTTTTATAATATTATTTTTTAATGTAATAACATATAACATATATATTATATTAGTTTTTATGAATAATATTAAATAAATTATTAAAATATAAGGTTTATAATATTAATTCATGGGTTACAAATTAATTATAAATGAAACTATATACCAATTGATTATAAAGGAAATAGTTTTATTTTTTTGATCCCAATGTAGTTTTGTCTTAATAAGTTAAATGAATTACTATTAGTTACAAGTATTAATAAAATTTAGATGTTACATATTCAATAAAATATTTTTGATATTCATCCAATATATTTTATAGGCATAATATAAGAAGATACCCAATTTTATGCATAAAAACCTATATTTTTCAAAAGGGTTATTTTACAACCATTTAATGGAAACCCCATTTCAAATATAATTTTTAACAGTTTTATAAATTTTAAATGAAAAACTAAAAATATTTTTGAATGCAAGATATCATAGTTTACTTTTTTTGAATTTTTCATATTTATTCCGGTATGTTTCATGTTTTGAAAATCATTGAAAAATACTCTATTTTAGTTAAAACTACCTTTTCATTAAAATAATTATTAGTGTTAAATTATATATTTGATTGGTATAAAATTATTATTATATTATGTTTCTATATCTTAGTCCAATGTTGTTCAATAGAGTCATTTACAAATTAAAATTTGATATAAACACTTTGGGAACTTTTGAACATTTCTTACTTAAAAAGCTTCTTCCTCGCCAAGTCTACAGGATTAGCATTAAACATCATTTAAATACTTATATGGATTGAATTTATAAAATTTGACATAAACTGTTGTAATAATTATATTGTTTATAGTATAATATGATAAAAAAATTTAGGACATTTGAAATAGTAACTTCAGTAAATTTTATTTATCATGGTTAAGGTTAAATTGGATAATTAAAGGTACAAATAATATTATAAATATTACAAAATTACCCTAACACTTGTCTTAATTTTATTGAATGAGTGTTTTTATAAAAAATCATACTTGGGATGAAATTATATGATTTTTAGTCCACTAGGATGAGAGTATGAAATTTATTATATTTTATTTTACGAAAAGCTAAAGGTATCGCACTCAAATATTGAATAAATATATCATTATTAATATACAGTTATATTGAAGAAACAATTTACTATAAATAGTATTTTGAAATGTAAAATTATTTTCATTATCAATGTAATTTATCATTAAGTTTTAGAAAATAAATAAATACCTTGCAATATTATAAAATGATGAAGCAATAATTGGATAATTAATATAAATGATATTAAAAATATCAAAATAGATATAATTTGATATAATTAATTCCATACATGAATTTAATAAATTAATTTGACATTTTATTGATATTTTAAATTATTATGTTTGAAGATATCATGTTGTTATGATAATTTTAAAAAGACAAGTAATGAATAGTGTCAAAATTGACATTATTGATATTTTAAAATAAATAATATGTATTAAATGAAATATAATTTATAAAAATATGATATTTAGTTAAATAATTGATTTATGTCAAGAAATTTCATAAATTTCACATTTATTAGTATTTTGGAATTTATAGTAATTATATTATCCCTCAAATTGTAAATGGAATGATGTCACTGTAAGAGCAGAAAGAGTAAAACAAAGGCTAAAACAAAAAAAGCTAAGGATTAAAAAATAATCATAAATTTCCTATAATTAATTGTTTGATAGTATTTATACTAATAATCATCTTATATTTCAAATAAATAAGCTTGTATCCTTTTAGAATAGAAAATTATTTCCTATTAATTTTATATTTTAAGAGTTTCCTAAAGTGCCCCGCACCTCAATTATAAAAAGGAACCTCCTACCTCACATCATCACATCACAATGAGCCTTTAAAATCATCCAAAACCTACCCTTTTCAATATAAAAATCCTTATATACATTCTAGAGGTTCTTTACATCCCAAAGGACCAACTCTATAGTCTTATAGAGGAGATTTAAAAGAGACCCTCTGAAGAAGATTTGATCACCCTAACCAACCACTCTCTTTTTCTACTCATATATACCTCCATAAAATCAATGATAGTTATCATAAAATAATAACTTAATAATAATAAATATTCTTAAATGATATTATGAATATGAAAACACTGCTATACAACCCCTTCTAGGTCGAACAATAAATGAAAGTATTGTTCGTACATACATACATCTTATTATCTCCAGATAGCAACACAATTCATTTTCTGTCACTATATTTTATGAGTGATAATTATGATAATTTTGTTATTTATATATGATATTTATGATATAATTAAAAGTTTGGAATTATAATATCATTTATATCATTTTACCATCTAATATTTTCTAAAAATGATAATGCCAATCATGCGTACAGATGACTTACCACATCCATGATGCAATGTCATTCGTTATTTACCTATATTTCACATTGATGGTCAAAATAATGAATTTTATGAATATTTAAGTTATATATTAAATAAAAATTATTCTATAATAATATTATATTATATAATTTCCATTATTTTAATCCTCCAAGTAAATGAAAAAATCATTCATGTGTATGTACGACCAATAGTTTCCAGGAACGATGTATTTTATTTTCTATATCCAACTATTATGAATAAACAATAATAGATATATAATAAATATTTATATTATATTTATATCATCATTATAATTCTAGATATGATGAAAACTTGATCTATATTAGAGGATCAAGGGTAATAAGTCAAATCATGAATGAAAAACAAAGTGGTTATTACCGAAGACATAACATTAACATGGAATTGTTAATAAGAAAGTAATATAATGTCATAAGTAAGTAATATATGGTATTAAATATATGAATATTGTTATTTGGTATATTTATAATAAAATTATATATATTATACATAAGGTTTTAATTTGATTGATGGAAATAAATACTTAAAGTAATGGAATTTCAATCTAAATTTTATTTCTATGAGATACATTCCATATTCACCACTCACATTGTTTGTGTGGCGTTTATAAAGGCCCATGACTTGTTATCTAAATAATTTAGTTTATTTAATTATATTAAAACATTTAATTAATTTTATTATTTAATTTGGTTCATAATTTTAAATCTATTAAAGTAGTAATAGATTTCATCTCAGTTTTATTTGTTTAGGACACATGCCTTATACAATACTTGATTCTTCTATGTGGTGTATATACTTCCAATGAATATATATTATGATCATTGTAGAAAATATTATATTATTTTCATAGCTATATATTTTTCTTTCTATTATCAAGAATAATATTCTATAAATTTTAAAGAGACAATTATTTATTTCACAATCTCATCAATATTTATGATTTTTCGTTTTAAATCTTCATTTGGAATTATTTATCATCTGCTTAATTGTTTTATAAAAATATTTTTACACATTTTTCACCATTATCATATGAATATTTAATGTTACTTTTATCCATATTGTAATTTGTTACCAAATATTTTGAAAGGAATCTTTTTTTTCATTTTCTAAATGAGTTACTTTTTAAATTTTCAAAAAAATTACAAGAAGAATGTTTTTTAATTTACATGGATTCGATTTTTTAATTATTTCACGATGAATTAATTCATTTTAGTCACCCATGCAATATTAAATGGTTATTTTTGAAGAAAATTGTTTCTTTTAAATTTTCATGGAATTTTAAGAAAAGAAAACACATTCAATGAAAGTATAGTTTACTTAAAGAATTATTTACAAGCCATATCACATATGTTACTTATGATTTAACAAGTGTATATTTCATAGATGATATAACTATTATTACTATGATTGTTTTATTTTTATTATGGGATTATATTATTGAAACCCATTCCCTTCCATATGTTATGTTATTATTAAATTATGGTTATAAAACCCATTTTCATTTATTGGTTAAGATATGTTGAATAATATATGTATTGATGCACTCAAATGTATGATTTCATTATGTTATAGGTGGTGCCTATATCTCCCTAAAATTAATTGGGTAATGAAAAGTGTTTTATGTGCTCAAAGGGTACACAGAATGGAATCCCAAGTTTGAAACCAGATGCTACACAGGAGGGAATCCCAAGCCCGAGGCAGGTAGATAGGTGGTTAGATTAAGCCTTACATGTTATGAATCTCATGGAAGGTAGCCTTGAAATTTGAAATTTATATTCATATGTGCATTACAAAATTACATGTATTATTCCTATGTTATTCTTTCATGTCTTATAATATTTATTTTCTTATGATTTAGGTGTTGTTAACTACAAATTCATAGGTCATGATTCATGTTTATGATATTTGATATGAATGGTATGATCATCTAATGATCATGATCAAGTTCTCATACCCTACTTTTCATGATATGTTAGTGAATTTTAGTTATTTTCCCTTAATGAGTATTTATGATTAACCCATTTTTATATTTCCCCTCCCAAGTTTATGATGGAATGTTTTTTAGTAGAAGGGGAAGATAATTGTGGGAAACATTGAATATATTTCATTGAGATAGAATATTTTGGAAAAATATTCCAAAGGAAATAAACAAATAAAATCCTTGGTTACCTATTTTAGTAATAATTTAAGTATTATTCCAAATTGAAGTAATGTTTATGTATGTTATTATTGGGTTGTTATATTTGGTATTAGAGAAAAGGATTACTCAACCATTATAATCATTGACGATAAAACCTCTTGGATATCCCTAGGGATATTTTTTAGCATATCTCTAAGGATGTATATAAGGATAATTATACGGATGATGAAAAGTATAGGAAAATTTCAATAAATTTTGGTAGAAAATGGATTGAGGGGATCCATATAATTACGTCTCTATCTAAATACTAAAATTGGATGTGGACCTCTAACAGATATACCTATGGGTAACAACATTGACAAGGAGCATCAGATCTGGCTCAAGGATAACCAAGTATGCAACAAGGGGACTTACTTCAAAACTGGTTTGATACTCCTAGGATATATGCTTTGTAAATTCACAAACTCTTTACTAACCATCATTATGGATTTGAATAGATGATGGATATGAATCGCATAGAATAAACCAAATGTGTTGTCTATTAAAAATTATGTGTCATGATTTAGACATCATTTAAGTAATTTTTCATGATTATGTGGTTTTCTTATATGATATGTATTTCTCACCCTATGGTTTCTTATTTTAGTAGATGGTTTTAGCTAGGAGTAAGATGGTTACCATTAAATGTTTCATATGTGGAATTTCTGGCCATTATGAAAATTGATTTCTCTAGTGGAAATATCATAAATATAATTATGAAAATGGTATGGGTATTGGTTATACATATGAATATAAAGAGGCTACAAATGACATGTGAAAGGTATGTGATGTTCTTATAGTATTGTGTTAATTAAACATAAGAACCATGATTAAACTGAAGTTGAGGAACCTTAAGACATGATTCAAATTTCATATTATAAGAAATATGTATTAAGGAATATGTTTATGAACCATGAGTAGTGGATTATGAATAAAGTTGTATGAATGAATTATTTTTGTTTTGTAATTAACATATTATGTTGTATGAATCATGAAATATATATGTATTTTAAGTATAAGTTTTAATTATGTATTGAAAAGTATATAATGAATGGTGATGAAGACTTTTAAAATTGATATTTTCATTAATTTAATGAAACCCTTCATGTTATCAAGATGTTTTTAAAGTTGTGTATATCCTGGATAAATAGATTATTAATTTGGATAAATTATTTTGGATAGTATCAATGACCATAAAACCAAATAAATATTTGATGAAAAAGTAGTCTATGTCATTATATAAGATGTTTAAAAATTCTTATATTTATGGAAAATAACAATTAATAATCAGAATAATAAGCACTCGTGTTTTTAAAAGGAATTATTGTCATTCGGGTTGATACCATGTTTCATACAATATACAATGAGGTTATTCACATGTTTTGAATGTGACAACCAAGAATAACATTATGATATATAGGGGATCAACATTAATCTTATTTAATGACCTTCTTTATAATGATTTGGATTTTAATATTTTGGAAGAGTTTCAAGGTTAACAATTGATTATAGGGCTTAAGAAAAACATAGTAAATAGTGCATGAGATTAATGTAATATCCCACCATATGATGATTTCTGAATATTGTATAAATTTTGGTAACCTTTTTTTCTGATAATGATAAATGGAATGACCTTTCATTATATTTATGGATCTCATGATATTCTAACACTTTAGGAATGAGAAATTCAACTTCATTTCATGGAATAAGTGATGAAGTGGAAATTTTTTAAGGAACAAAAAATGGTGAAGTTATCTTGAAATCATGTAATTATATCCTCTAATTAAAATTATTAATCTCTAGGGAATGGATCTTGAAACCAAAAATTTTCATTACAGTACCTCTTTTTTTTTATGAATCTAATGACCCCTTAGATCATCATAGATTTATAACCTTATGATTATTAACATCCTCATAACCTTGTTTTCTATCAACCTCTATAAGATAATTATGGTTATATTTCTCTTCTAATGTTCATGTATTAACTTACCACATATCTTCTCCTCTGTGGAAACCTAATTATGAGTTACTTTTGGCAACTATTTTGTTTCCAAAATTCTTTTTTTAAAGAAAGTTTTAGTATACTTTCTTAAGACGTGGATTTCTATGAAATAAAATCTCTACTATTAAACCATTGATAACACATAAGAATTTTGAGGGAGAAATTAATTTTATAGGGGGTTGAAACTAACTCCTTGAGATTTTGTGAAATATTTTTTTTCAGATTAATTTAATATTTTTGATATTTTTCATTTCACACAATACTAAATATAACTTTTGTTATAAGGAAAACACTATGTTTGGATTGCTTTATACACATAATGATGTTGAAATTTTGCTACATGCAACACCTGGTTTATCTTTTAGTATAAGAAACATTATTCTTGGATTTTGTGGCAAACAATGAAGAGTTCTTTTGATAGATTGCATTACACGCAAGACCACGTTTTACCAAACAATAGTATACTATTAAAATATAATTATATAACATAATAATATATAACCTATCCATTAAATTAGATATTATGAATAGTATTAACTAAATTATTAAAATATAAGGTTTATAATTAAAATTCATTGGTTACCAATTAATTTTAATTGAAAATATTAACAAATTTATTATAAAGGGAAAAGGATTTATTTTTATGATCTCAAAGTAGATTTTTCTTAATTAATTAAATAAATTTAAATTATTGATTTATATTAAATAAATATATATGTTATATATTTAGTATTTTTTAATATTCATCTCACAGACTTTATATGTATAATATAGAAACATACCCAATTTTATGCATAAACCCGTATATTTTTTAAAAGGATATTTTTACTAACTTTTAATCGAGAACCCATTTTAAATCTAATTTTTCAAATTATAATAATTTTTATATGAAATAATAATCCTCTTTTTTTAAAGTGACATTTTAAAATTTACATTGGTTTAGTTTTAGGTATTTTTTCATAAATTTCATGTTTTGATGTATAGTAAATAATACAGTATTTTATATAAGAACTTTCATTTTGGTTAAATAATTATTAGTGATAAAATAAATATTTGATTGGTTTTAAAATAAATTATATTTATTTTCTTTTAATTTTATTTAGGATATTTTAATCAATTTCACATTGAAATCTGATATAAAAATAGTGGAAACTTTTTAATGTTTTTATTTTAAAAGTGTACTTCCATGCCACGTTCATGGGATTAGCATCAAAGTTAAATTTTCCACATGTAAGAATTAAATTTTTAAATACAAAACATAAAAAGTTTTAATCATTATGATATTTATAGTATATTATAATCAATTTAATTTTTGGACAATATGAATGGTAACTTTAATAATTTAGTTTTTACCACGGTTGAGGATAAATTGGGGAATTAATGGTAAACATAATGTTATGAATATAATAAAATTACACTAAAACATGTTATAACTTTATTTGATGAGTGGAGTTTGTCCACAAGCATCCTTAGGATGAAATTATTAACTTTTAAAGCCACTAGTATGATAGTTATAAATTTATTATATTTTATTTAATGGAATGTTAATGATGTCATAATAATATTTTAAATAATTATATCATTTTTATTATAGATTTATACGTAAGATAAATTCTACTATAAATTGATATTTGAATTTCAAATTTTTTTTATTTACTATTTAAATTTATTTGTAATTTTTATGAAATATAGAAATACATTAATGGCATATAGAATAACAATGAAGTAATTGATTAATTAAAGGAAATATCTAACAAATGATATTATAAATATTAAAATAAAAATAATTTTATATAATTAATTCCATTCAAGAATTTTATGGTTGTATTTTAAATGTTAGGGATAATTTAAAAGAGTTTGTTTTAAGATATCATGTTCTTATGATATTTTTTCAAAGTCAATTAATGAATAGTATCTATGTTGGCATTATTTATATTTTAAAATAAATAATATTTTATTATATGATTAAAAATTTATAAAAATATAAGTTTCATCCAAATACTTGGTATAGGTCATATAATTTAATTAATTACTAATTTACTGGTCGTTTTTGAATGTTATAGTAATTCTATTAACCATCAAAATGTTAATTACATGATGTCACGATAAGAGTTAAAAGGGTATGATAAGGGTTAAAAAAAATATAAGGATTAAAAAATAATCAACAAATTTCTAATATTCATTTTATGGGATCATTCCTACCCATACTAATCTTGGAGTAGAAATATATAACTTTTTTTCTTTTTAGAATATAATATTAATTTATAATAATTTCATATTGTAAGAGTTTTCTAAAGTGCCACTCATATCAATTACAAACGGGAACCTCCTCCCTCACATCTTTGCATCACTTTGATACTTCATGCTCAACCATAACCTTAATATTTCTCTTATAAACATCATTATACACATTCTATAGGGGTTTTTATTCACAAAATACAAACTCTAGAGTCCTTTGGAGGAGATATAACAGCTATTTTCTAAAGAAGAGGTTATCACTGTAACTAATGAATCTCTCCTATACTCCTCCATAAATACTCTAAATATATGATATATATCATAGAATGATAACTTCATATCAATAAATATGATTAAATGTTATTATGATTATGAAAACACCACTATAGAACCCATTTCTCATTGACCAAGAAATGACAGTATCGTTCATGCGTACGCATGGCTTAGTGTCTCCACACGGTGATATTATTAATTCTCTATTACCATCCTTTATGAGGGAGAATTATGATGGTTTTTATATTTATATATTATATTTATTATATTTTTAGAATTTTGTAAAGAAAATATTATGTATTCCTTTTTACTGTCATATATTTTTGGGAAATGATAACGCTGAACGTGCGTACGTATGACTTAGCAACTCCATGATGCGATTTGATTCATTATTCACCTATATATCACATGGATTGTAATTAAGATGTGTTTTATGAATATTTAAGTTATATTTGAAATAATAAACATTCTTTAATAATTATATAACATATACTTTCCTTTCATGTAATTTAACAAGAAAATGAAAATATTGTTCATGCGTACGTATAACCTATTGTCTCAATGAACAGTGTATTTTATTTTCTATATCCAACTATTAGTAATAAATAATAATAAATATATAATTAATATTTATATGATATTTATATCATGATTATCATTTTTTAGATGATAAAGGCATATTCTATATAAGAGGACCAAAGATAACAAGTTAGAACATGAATGAAAAACAAAGTTGTTTTTACTCAAGATATGACATTAACATGGAATTTATGATAAGAGTGTAATATAATGTCTTATGTAAATAATATATAGTATTTCATATAGAATATGGTTATATTTTAGATATATAATTGACTTAAATTTATTATGATGGAATTTTTAATGTGTGTGAAGAAAATCAATACTTACTATAAGGGGATTTCAATATAACTTTTATTTCTGTGAGATACATGCCTTACTCATCACTCGCTTATTTTTTGTGGTGTATATACTGACCTATGAAAATTTATATCTTTAATTTACTCTATTTAATTATATTAAAATATTTAATTGATGTTATTATTGCATGGGGTTCATTATTCTAAAGGTACTCATGTTTTAATGGATTTATGTCTCACTTTTATTTCGTTATGACACATGCCTTATACACTAACTATTTCTTCTATATTGTGTATATAATTTCCATGAATGTATATTATGAGTCACAACATGAATATTATAATATTTTCATATCCATAAAATTTTAATTCTTTAAATGGTCATATGATTCTACTGATTTTAAAGTGATGAGTAATTTCTTCCCAATCTCATCAATATTTGTGCTTGTTTTGTTTTAAATCTCTATTGGAAAATATTTAACATCCACTTACATGTTTTCTAAAAATGTTTTAAATGCATTTTTTACCATTATCCTATTATTATTTTTTTATTTTTACCCATGTTTTACTTTTTTTCCAAATGGTTAGAAAGGAATAATTTTCTTATTTTTCGAATGAGGTACTTTCTGAAATTTTTGAAAAATGTAAAAGAATAATGTTTCTTAACTTATATATCATGAAAATATTTTTATGCATTCATGAAACCATAATTCTGTGTTTCTTACCCAATAATCATACAATTTTATTTTAAAACAAAATGTTTTCTTTTAAAAGTTCACAACATTTTAAGAAAATAATACATTTTCAAGGAAAGGATATTTTCCTCAATGAATTATTCAAATGTAATATAACAAATTTCAATTATGATTTTATAGGTATATTTTTATTGAATGATATGAATATTGTTATTCTGGATTTTTTATTTATATTATGGAATGATATTTATGAACCCCATTTATTTATATGGGTTATGTTATGATTAAATGTTGTTTTTGAAAACCATTTCTTTTCATGCGATCTGATATGATAAATCATTTATGTTGATGTGGAACTCAAATTTATGGTTCTCATTATTTGATGGGTTTTACCTATATCTCCCTCCAATTAATTGGGGATGATAAATGTTTTTTGAGCTCAAATAGTACAGGAGAGGGAATTCAAAGCCCAAAAATTGTGTACACGGGAGGGCATCCCATTCTGGAAACAACATGGTATATGGGTGGACATCCCATTCCCAAAACAAGAGGGTACATATGAGGGAATCACAAACCAGAAGTAGGTACATGGGTCATTATCCATAGCCATAAATGTAACACTGGTATTGGAAGGTCCTCTTGACATTTCATTTTTAAGGTGTTGTGTATGCCACAATTCCATTTCTAATCCAAATATAATTCTTTCATGGATTATGATATTGATTTACTTATGATTCATATCTTATGAAATATAAATCATTATGACATTATTCATATTTTTGATCCTTGAAATGTAGTGTATGATATTCTAAGGATTAGGATCTTGTTCGCATACCCTTATATTCAGGATATGCATACACATTTCTTTTATCTATCATTATGGGGAATTTGAGATTGCTACATTCTTATGTTTCCCTTCCCTAGGTTATGATGGAAGGTTTTTAAGAATAATTACTAAGGGGGAACATATTTTTTAAAAATATAGAAGATATTTTATTTACCATGTTTCTAAAGGCACTAAACTAATACAGTCATTGGGTGTCTATTTTTTCAATTTTTTTACATATTCTGAAAATGTGATGTAATGTATATATACATTAATATTTTTTATTTACAATAAATATATGTTCTATAGGAAATTATGTTTTTATAAAATCATGATTAACTCATCAAAAAGAAATAGGTTATATAATATTTTAAAAATTTTTAGAAACAATTGACCTATGTACTAGGAAGATAAGATACTAACATTTAAATCAACCTGAAGATGTATTAAAAATGATATAATAAAGGGTGATACATGAAACATGATTGTAGAGATGATTGATATTTAACTGATAGATAGTAAACTTAAAAACAAATAAAAACTTTTCTTAAAAAAATAATTTTTTATTGCGAAAAATATTTTAAAATTCCATTTAAAAATAATTTATTAATAGATTAAAATAATAAATATAAAAATAATATATAAAAATAATCTTCTAATAATGGACCATTAAAAAATCATAATGGTCAAACAGAGTAAATTGAGAGATGAATATAGAAATAATATATAAGTAGGACGAAATAAGTTTTATGAATTAAGAAATTTTAAAAACAAATCGATAAAGGAAAAAGAAATTTCATCTACATATAGATAAAGAGAAATATGAAATTTATATAATAGAATATGTACTTATAAAATGGTATGATGAAATAAAGAATATGAATGAAGAATAAAAATACTAAAGATTTTGGGTTTTCTATATATACCCATGTATTTATAGTCAAATCTCTAGTGTAAGGTGAAAAACATAAATTATATTTACATTAAAAAATAATTAAATACAACATGATATATTGTAGGAGAACATATCACTTTCTTTATAGCAATTATTTATGGAGAAATAGGGTGAATCAAGGAAAAGAAGATTGAATCAAGAAAGCCCTAATGACGTTAATAATGCATAAATCAAAAGAATATGAAAATAATATTATTATATGGACATTTAAATTAAATGATTAAAAATTTATTTACCTTAATATAAGTCAATAATGAATTATATTAACTATATAAATGGAAATCGGAGCATAATAAGAAACATTCCTCAATTAAAGTAATTATAGGATAAAATCCTTACCTCAGATTCCTTTATTGTTGGATGATCAAAAAAACTATTTATAATCAATATAGTTTAAAAATTAAAATTTATATGAAACTAATTTTTTCTTATTTTTTATAACTCATTTAATTTATTTGTTTTAATTTACATTTTTCTAATCATTCTTTTTTTTTCAAATTAATATTTAGATGTCAATTGTCATGTTTATACCATGATCTCTTTGGTACGATGACACTGGAACATAATCCCTTCTCTAGTATTCATTACCTCTTGAATGTTCATAATGATTTAATAAAAGTGGGTTGTATATTTATAGAGTTACATGATATTTTCGTAGATGATAAGATGACATATTGTTGGGAATGTATATATATTAATCTTTTTTGTAAATAATTAATTCATTATAATAATTTCTTTAGTTAATGAAATTATATATACAATACCATTTTATAATTATAAAAATTTATCATTATTACCATTTATTAATTGGATTTATATTTGATTAATCATTCACTGTGTATGTGTTATATCATAGTTCATGTTGGTGGTACAACTAACCCAGAAATATTATGTTATAACAAATGCATGATTCAGAATATAAATGTATATAGTTGTCATAACATTTATATAGATGTATAATAATGTTTATAAGATATAAATTTAGTTTTTGTTATCAATGTTTCATGGTGGAGTGAGATAATAAATGAAAAATATGAATATTAACTAAATACATAATTTTATAGAACCATGCCTTCCCATAGAATGTAGGAGTTAGGAATTATTATTTTGTAAAAAGGATACAAAAATGTGGGAGGAATTTCTCTAATATAATTTGGTTAGGTAATAAATTGAAAAATGGTATATGATTTTTCTAGAGTGTGAAAGATAGCTCCACTAATATGTGAAAATAAGGGACATTTCATCAAAAACATATTTGATTTTAAGGGTAATGATTGTATTAGAATGGAGTTAGGTGATTTGGGTTTGTAAATGTTTTTGAAATTTGTAGGATTGAATCCCACACATAGAAAATGAATTATTAAATAAATTAGTATTTTTATTATTATTAAAAAATAAAGTCATTTCACTTTAACCATGTTACCACATTTTATATAATTTTATAATTCATCATGGTAATTATTATTATTTATTAAAATTGAAAATGAAACAATATACATAATGTTTGTATTCTTATTCCCTATTTTGGAATCATTTAATCGTATTAAAATACTAAATATGAGAAAATTAACTTCATAATTAAAAAATAACATATTAAAACCCATTTTTTTATAAAAAACATGACTATATAGAAATATTGTATTACGTTATTGAACTTTGATGTATTTTATTTAGGATGTTGTATTCACAATTTACACTTAATATGTTTATATATAATACTGTATTTTTTATCTATATAGTGGAGATCAATATGTTCATGCATACATGAACTATGGATAATTCCCTTAATTTTAGTTATATACTTACATTGAACATGTTTCCATCAACCAGTATATTGGATGTGGGCTTGGGTTGACATACATAGCTTACTACTAGCTAAGAAAGTCTTTTTGGTTCGGTTCATGATAGATTTGTATCAAAGGTGGATTTTCCTGAAGATGGTGTCTGGATTTGGACATTGTTGTGAGTATTTGTTTGGGGGTATTGGTCAATTGTGTTGCGGTATCTCTAGTTGGGCTCTCCGGATAAGAAACCTTGAGTTTGTGTGGTTACTAAGGTATTTATAAACCAATAGTACAACTACCTCTTTGTTAACATGATATGTTGAGACATCAGTGATGGAGAATCCAATGGTACATCAATCATACAGGATTATGTCTTTGTAATTTCATGCCTTTCATCCATTAGTACCCCAAATATGTTCATCTAATCATGGTGTATGTTTTAACTTATAGGATTCCTATGTGATGAAAACCGTCTTGGGTACCAATAAAATATCATGATAACAACCACTACTGTGATGAGGCATCAGTTTAGGGATCCACTCCTGAGGTTCTTCTTCCATGAATGCATAGAGTAGTGATGCTACCTCATGAGAATTACATTTATCCACCATTATTAGTTTAAGAAGATTATTGATTGTAGGTTGGGACGATTGTATCTCTAGTATGTTATGTTAACTATGCACATTGGTTGAGTACATTTAGTGGGTTATAATGACAAAGATTTATAAGCTTCCATGGTTATCTATACCATCAAACAAAAGTGGATTTTCTCACGACAATGGTCTGAGTTTTCAGGAATTTTTTTACCTCATTAAATCATATTGTTTCACTTGTGTCCAATATTATATATGGAGCACAGACATGATTCAAGCGTCTAATTTCCAAAAAATGTGAATGAATTGTTATTTAACAGATAAAATACTATCAATTTTTTTTATTTGTATTATCATTTTATATTCCACTGGGTGTGGATACATAGGCATCTTGAGATGTAGTAGTGTGATATGTCATTTGTTATGTATGATGTGAGATTTACCTACCTCACAAATAACTCTATCAATATGGTAAAGTATGTATACTTTCCAGAGTATAGGTTTTAGTAGATCCTTTATAGAGATATCCATTCTATCATAGCCTCCTAATGCATTTCCACTTATGTTGAAGTGTCTGAGAGAGTCTTGGTGATAGAAAAAATCCTTATATATGTGTGTTTGGTAGTGGGAGCCAACAATTAATATCATGTGACCGAGTCATCTATAGTAGCATGTAGGTATCATTCATTATGGACCTTGTTCAAGAGGAAAACTCCAGGCCGGACTCTGACACATAGATCTATCATATATGATTCGTGCTAAGGGTCCATTCATCCAATATAGAGATGATACATTACTTTTATTGGGTAAGGACACAGGAATCATGATTTCTTAGCTTGTCATGGGGAGGATGGTAGAAAGGAAGTGGATAGAAAATGATAAAAGAGTCATCATCCTGATCAGTGATCTACCATGATTGGTTAGGGAAGCCCTTGGTGAATTAATTATGATAGAGGAGTAGGTGGAGCTCCAAATGTAGATTTTTCATGAAGAGGATAATGTTAAAATTTACTCCCTTCACCACAAAAACCAGGTGGCCCATTCCAGGATTTGAGGGTGGGAAATTGAGGGAATGTTCTATTTCAAGCTATGGAGGGCTATGATCGGGCTACTCAAGAAATGATTCGAGGTACGATCTTTATGGTTTCTACTCATTCTATTACATCTATAGACATTGTCTTGAGTTATTCATTAACATCCATATCCCCCATGAAATATCTGGAGATTCCCATTTAGTATTTAGCTCAACAGTAATGGGAAATGGTTTATATAGGGACTGATTTTTTTTATATCGTACATCTAACAATAGTGTGAGTTGGCCCTTAGTGGAGAGAATTTGTTAGGTGATATGCGGGCCATCCTGATTAAAACATATTATACCATCCTAAAAATGGACTAGTTGTCTATATTACATGCCCAAATTAACTATCATTAAGGGGAGTTATATTCCTTAATACTAATGGGTTGAGATTCTCATTCATCATTGATAAAGATATTATTGATGAATGGGTAGGGATTTCAAGCATGAAACTAAAACCTATTACCTATTAGTTTTATATTTTAGATATTGGCTATGAAATCCCAAACTTGGTTCACTAAAATGTATGATATCCCAATTTTCCATAAGGCCTCATGCACACCTAATAGTATGCAAGAGGATTCCCACTAATAATCAGGGTCTATAATGGTATCATGGTGAGTCTATAACCACTTTATCAGAGTAAGGAAAAGTTGAGAGATATATATAAAAATACAATTATTTTAATATAATGAACAAAAGAGGAATGAATATAATCCTTATAAATAAAATTAGATGCAGTCAATAATGCATAGTTTCTTATAAAAATATAAAACTTTTATCATGGTATTCAAAAATAAAAGTAAAAGGGAACATATAAGAAAACATAAAAAATAAATATTATATATATGTAAAAAAAATAAAAAAACCCAATATCTACTAGTATCATGATCACTAGATCTATTCGCGGCTCTGATAATCTATCCTAGTATTGAATATCATAAATATATAACTGGGTTCTTTCCCTTGTACCAACATGCATCCATGCATTCTTTCTAAAAACCAATTGGCAGGCTAAAGGGGGTGTGATTAAAACACCTTAGGCCACCAACATTGGTGTGTAATAATATTCAATGTCTGAAAATATATATGGATGTTGTGTTTGGATATAAATGACTAAATAAAAAAATACAATCGATGTAAGCTTGGGTTCTGTGTGGGAAACCCGTCTAATACTACCTACTTGAAACTGATCAAGATTGTATTTGAAAATTTAAAATATTATGGAATATGGGTTAGGAAATGATACCATATTGGAAGAATCCATGCATGATAATATTCATATAAGCGATCAACAAGTTCCAAAGAATATGTCATTATATAGAAATTTAATCTGAAGCATTCAAGTAGACACTATTAAATGTCATGTCAATTAAATCAACATATACAATATGGATCACTATTTCTTTTACTCCATATAATAAATGTGTGGTTTTGTGTCCTCTATATCACCAATAACAACAAGGAGTGTCATGTCCATTAATTATAATTAAACAATACGTAAATTCATTCCTGTTAATTGTTGATAAATTGTAAGGAAGTCTATGTGGAATAATTTCAATTAGAAATAAGGATCATCAGGTCCAATACTGAAGGTAATGATTATTTAATCACATCCATGTCATTTAATATCAATTCTAAGGGGTCTCTCCCTTTACATTAAGAAATTTAATCTATTTTTTAATAGATACAAATAGGGACTGATAAAAGGTATAAGTGTAATCTCTTTTCCACTAAATCAAATAATAAGGGTCAGGTGACATATTAATACCATTAAAAATTTATTAAATACATTTATAAGTTATTATGTTGTCCATGGGTAATCTCATCCCACTTGAAACTCAATAACTCCCAATAAAAACCTCTTAACAATGGAATTAGTGAAAAACATCCAATGAGGATTAATTTCAAACCCAGCAAAAATATGGAATGTGTTAAATTAAGAGATACATCATAATGGGGTGGTTATAGAAGAGGTATGAAACCTCTAAATATGAAATTTGGTTCTTAATGACTAAACAAAATAAGGTATAATAGAAAATGTAACTAATTTCACATTATAGGGGTTATAGGTAAGAACCTGGTTCTTATTCTTGAGCTACGGGTTTCTTATTTTCCTTTTTCCTTAAGTGTTTTTTAGAAAATAAGGGAAATGGGGGAAAATCCCAATATCTGTTGGTACATTCCATGTACTTTTCCACACGCTGTGTACTTTGGCTGTGTGGGATGAGTATACTGGGCGTGTAGGCTTGTCGGTGATGAAGGGTGTAAAAACTGACTACACGCCGTGTACTTGGTATTTACATGCCATGTAATCAGTCCGCAAGTGAATAGTATGTTAGTGGGATTAGCCTCTAATAGAGTGACATTACCCATTGTGTACTCAGAAATACACGCCTTGTAATCATGTCGATAGAAGAACAGTGAGGCGGTGGAAAGTGGTCGCCAGAGGAACAGTTAATGAAATGGAAAGTACACACTGTGTACCTAAGAGTACACGCATTGTAGTTATTTTTTTCACTTAAAATGGGCATTAGCCTACCCTTTCGACAGAGGATTCTTAGAACTCATTTGGAGCACGTGAGAGATGACCAGATCTTGGAAGAGCTCCCGACCACACACTGGGACTCTAATTTTTTCACCGACGATCTCGTTTGAACTGTTCGGGTGATTTGTTCACTCTTATTTAACCTCTCCTTCCAATTATTTCCAAAGGGGGTGTTATTTGAGTTTGAATGGGTGAAGGTTTATCCCAGATCAATGCCATTCTTAGTTGATTCAGGAGGCGTCGTTCACGTATATTGATCAGAGGAGATTGCGGTAGGTGGTCTAGTGTTTAATTCCAGTTGTTGAGTGTTTTTGTGGATTGTTGTGCTATGCGCCCATGTTTGGGTGGCGTATGGATGAGTCCTTGAATAATTAAATACCTAGAATTGTATATTTAATTTATTGAGTATGTATAAACTACTATTTGGGATCATTTCCTTGATCCAGGGCCACCCCGTGGGTGCGTTTCCCTTGTTTAGCCATTTGGACAAGATACCTGAGGGTATGCCATGATTTTCTCATGCTTTGTATTTTCTTGAGATAAAGTGTAAATAAATTTCTTGGTTATGAATTGGGCTTGGCCCGGCTACTTTCATAGCCTGAGGGAAATGTTTTGTTTAGCCTGAGCGGATGTGTTTGTTTAGCCTAAGGGAAGATTTTCTTATGCCTGTGGGCTGTAGCTTCCGTTCCTAAGGAAAATATATCGTACGCTTGAGAGAAATATTAACTATGCCTATGGGAAATCGCCTGAGGGTTTCAATTCTATTTACCTGAGGATAATGTTTTCATGTATGAAGACTTTTTTTGCAGTGCATATTCAATGAGGTGATTTTTACATGTTATACCTGCCAAGCTAAAGAACATGCTTGTTATTATTTTAACTTCTACTTATTAGATTTTTTGTTGTCATTTTTGATGTGGAATTTTTTAGGAGCTTGTCGGATGAGGCTGAGTCACATAAACTTATAATTCAATTATATCGAATAGTTAAATAATAATTAAATGGAAATATAACTGGTAAAAATGTTTATTTTTTGGTACTTCCTGGTTTACAGCATTTCATTACTACACACTACTGTTGCACAAACTCCCTGAAAGTTGGGCACGGGCCTTTGGTGGTTGCCTAATAGGATTTATTTCTCACACCATGTTTGGGTCATGTCTTGGGCCCAAAAAGATTATATTTTTGAAGGTGTTAATAATGGAAAGAGTACATATATATGTACTTGATTGTTTCAGAGGAGTAGGAGAGAATGGGACCAAGATTAGGCTCGCGATGCTGCTGAGTTCCTGGTGCGCTGTTTCTGTTTTGCTTTGCTGTACTTGTACCTTGTACTGTATTATTTTAGATTGCAGTTTATCCTGTTTTGACTACTTTCTTAGACTTAGGGACATATTGTATCATAATATATATGGCTATTGTTGTATTTTAATTTTGTATTGTTGTCCATTTTAGCTTAGTATTGTTTACTACTTCCACTTTTGGTATGTTTTTTTATCTGTTGTGCTACACATTGACAAATGAGGGAATTGTTTCCCCACTATCAGACCTAGGCCCCCACTTCTAGTTGGCAGCCTCTGGCATTGGGGGAAATGTGCTTTAAGTCATGTGACCAACCGAGTACGGGGCACCCATTTAGTGGCACCCGGATCTGGGAAGTTACAAAGTGGTATCAGAGCGCTTATTTTCTTTGAATTACTATTTAGAGCCAATAGTCGGAGATATGATGGAATTGGTATTTGGTAATTATTTGTGCCCAGGAGTAGCTAACCCATGTATAGGTAAAATCCAATCTACCTCATTTCATTGGAATTTATCTTGTTTTGAAATTTTATAGTCGATTTGATTTTCACCATTGGGTGACGCACTTGTAGTGTGTTGTTTATATTTTTATACATGGGTTCTATTTAGTTGCAACCTGGTGAGATGAGGGTATTCCACCTCATGCATCATTTAGGCACATGTTAGAATCTCATGTCATCTATAATTTTCATTCCATGTAGGTTTATTAGAAATAGCATGTTATTGTGATAGGTTATGTGGTAGAAAATACATTTTTTGGTGATAGGTACCTTGATAGATACGCCTACTGTTGATTGGGTATTGGTACATGTTATGGTTGGGTTGATGGACACTAAACTTTGGTTCCTGAGAAGTATGGGATCTCTTGGTCTGGAATTTGGTAGATCATAATTCAGCCTATTATTGAGAAGGTTGGGTGCTAAACTTTGGTTCGCGGGGAGTACGGTCCCACCCGTATCAGAATTTGGCAGACTAACGCTTGAAATTTAAGAAAATGGGGCCCTAGAGTAGAATCTGAGGTCTATTGTCTGGATTCCTAGACAACACGGCATGTGGTTCTATGAATACACACCATGTACTCTTCTGTTCAGGAAGAAACATAAAATTTTTAAGTACACGCCGTGTAGACCCTAACTGTGTTATAGGCCATGTGGGAAAATACAAGGGATGGGAAACTTCTAGAGCGAACACGCCATGTACCGATTGTACAAGCCATGTCATGTTGAGCATGTGTCTTCCCTTGTAACTAACAACATAGATGGAGTAATCTTTGTTTATACACGTCATGTCAATGCTGATCATGCCGTGTAGTGTTACCTGGGAATCTGATCATGTAACTAACAACACGGGTCAATGTTATCTTTTATAGTACACATCGTTTCCATCTGAAACACGTTGTGTAGTGTGAGACTTTTATCCGGTCATGTAACTAACAACACGGGTCGGTGAAGCTCGTCTAGTACACACCATGTAGCTGAGGAACACACAGTGTAGTCTGGACTGGTGAGAGGCTGTGTGGACATGGCCATGTGGCTGGGAAAATGGGGTGGTGTCCATGCCGTGTGAGGGTGTAACATGCCATTTAGTTTCGGTCGAGTAGCTAGTTGTGTCACTAACAACATGAACATTTGGAATCTAAGTTGTACACTCCGTGTCTATTTGGAACATGCACTGTAGAGTGAGTTGTGTACGCAGACATGTAACGGACAACACGGGTCAGTGGAGCTCATCTAGTACATGCTGTGTAGACCTCATACACACTGTGTAGTCTCCTTCAAAAGAGAGCAGTGTGGCTAAGCTGTGTAGAAGGACTAGGGTATGGGAAGAAAATTCAAGTACACGCCGTGTGTGTGGACAAAACGCCATGTGTTTGGGGTGTTACACGACTAGTTTTGGTAGAACTACACACCCATGTGAAAGGCTTTAAGGAAAATGCCACGTAGTTATTATACATGCCATGTAGTCTTGTTTTGTAAAACGTGAATGTTCTCTTTTCCTTGTTCCCTTTTTGCACTTCTAGTTCTTGGTCCTTGACGATATTAATTTGAGGCGTGTTTCGACCTTGTAGTGTCATGACACTGAGATGACCATGAGTTGTTCACTATGAGAGCGGAAATGAGTATACTCCAGAGACGGTGGGCCATGGGCTACCATTCGATCCTCCAGCAAAGCCAGATGCGGTGCTAGCCATTATATCAGACATAGGGGCGGAGGCGCAGTTCCATGAAAGATTCATGCGGTTCATATAGACCTTCTACGGAGCACCACCGACTACCACATCTATGGAAGAGCTGACACGTATATTCCAGTAGTAGAATCTGCATACATTTTCAGGGGATATTGGACCACAGGCTGCAGAGACTTAGCTGTTTTCTATGCAGACTATCTTTGAGAATCTGGAGATACCTCCAAGGAGGATAGTCAATCTCGCTACTTACATGCTATGTGATTCTGCCAAGAGATGGTGGGATGTTACCACTCTGATAGAGAATCACAGGTACATGGTGTGGAATGATTTTTAGGTATCCTTCTATGATATTTTCTTTCCGAAGATGCTGAGGGAAGATAGAGCTCGAGAGTTCATGAATCTACCGTAGGGTTCCATGTCAGCGATGGATTATTTTTTCCTAGTTATCGAGCTTCAACATTTTTCACCTATTCTGGTGGGGGATGAGACGTTGAGGGCTAGGCGCTTTGAGGATGGACTTTGATATGACATCTGAGCACTGGTTAATGTTTTCAGGTTTCCTACAATGCATGCTATTGTGAACCAGGCACTAATTACTGAGCGGGACCTACGAGAAGCTAGTGGTGCAGGCCAGGGCGATTCGACGACAGTTTCTAGTACCATTTTTATCGGTAAGAGGAAAAAGAAGATGGATTTCTCTCATAGTGGTAGTACTATCAAGAGGAATTCTTCATGTGGCCAGGTGATATGATACCAGTGCGGTAATGAGGGGCACAAGAGACCTCAGTGTCCACATGACCTTGTGGATTGTTAATCTTGCGGAAAGATGGGTCATCTCTAGCGTTTTTGCAGGGCGTTTCCACCAGTGGCTAGTGAGAGGGGTTCCATAAAGACTCCACATACAGAAGTAGAGCCAGCAGGTTCTTAACAATTAGGGAATTGGAATATGTCTGGACTTTCAAGCCGAGGTGGTGGTAACTATCATGGTAGCCAGACACCAGGATCTTAGAGATAGAAGGGCAGGTTAGCTCCGGGAAGTGAGGCTGTGTCATAGGGCTGTGGCACTGGGCAGGAATATGCAATGCAATAGACCCAAAAAAAATTAGGATCCAAGAGCTTCCACTGTCAGAGGTACTATTCTATTTTTATCTGTTTTATCTTTAGTACTTCTTGATACTGGTGCTACAAATAGATTTATATATGGGCCCATTGTGGAGAGCATTGGGCTCTATGTTTCTTCTTCTTCTGATTTTATGATGCTAGACACTCCGTTGGGGATTAGAACCACAGGCGTGCATAAGTGCAGGGGGTTCCCCATAGAGGTTGGTGGGTGTCACTTTCTGTGGGACCAATATGTCTTAGAGATGATGATCTAGGAAATCATTCTTGGTATGGACTGGTTGGTACCCTTTAGAGACATTGTATATTACTATCATCGTAGTGTAAATTTCACGTCACTAGAGGGAAGAGAGTTTCTATATATGGGTGAATGGGATGTCCAGGTGAGCTGAGCTAGACCCAAGCATTTTGGGTGAGGTGGTGTGACATCCCAAATTGTGAGTTTATATCTGGATGACTAGGGAACTTGTCTGAACTATTTCCCTCTAGTAGTTGATCATTTCAGGGATGTCTTCTCGGATAACTTTTCAGGTCTACCTCCAGAGCGAGAGGTGGATTTATCTATTGAGATTGTGCCAAGAGCGGAATTGGTATCCATTCCTCTTTATAAGATGGCTACACTATAGTTACAGGAGCTCAAGAGGTAGTTGTAGGAGTTGCAGGAAAAGGGTTTCATCCAACCTAGTACATCTCCTCGGTGTTTGCCTATCCTATTTTCAAATAAGGCAGACGGTACCCTCAAAAGTTTTTTAGATTATCGGAAGATGAACCAACTAACTGTCAAGAACCGATATCCATTATCAAGGATTGATGATATTGTTAATCAACTTCGAGGAGCACGAGTGTTCTTGAAGGTTTACTTGAGATCTGAATATCATTATTTGCACGTTAGACCATCGGACATACTTCTTACATCTTTTCAGAGTGGATATGGTCTATACGAGTACTTGGTCATGTTGTTCAGACTCACGAATGCTCCAGTGGTATTCATTGCTCTAAGGAATTGTGTGTTCCACCCATATCTCGATTCTTTTGTGGTAGTCTTCATAGAAAATATCGTTTTGTACTCTCAAACTCAATCCGACCATGCTACCCATCTTGAGATCATACTGAGTACACTGAGAGAGAATCATCTATATGCTAATCTCTCAAAGTGACACTTTTGGATGGACAATATACACTTCATGTGTTATATCATATCAGAGGAAGGAGTGGCGGTAGACCCAGAGAAAGTGAGAGAGGTAGTTTCCTGGGAGCAGCCTAACAAAATGTTTGAAATATATATTTTCTTGGGGATGTTTGGTTACTAAAGGCACTTTATATAGGACTTATCTCTCTTAGAAGTGTCGTTGATGGGTTTGACTAAGAAGGGTGTGATGTTCGTTTGGTCAGAAGCATTTGAGACAGCCTTTCAGGAGTTGAAGGAAAGGAGGACATCAGCACCAGTCCTGATACTTCTAGAGTAAGGGAAGAGCTATATAGTTTACTGTGATGCATTAGGTATTGGGCTTGCAGTAGTGTTGTTGCAGGGTGATCGAGTCATTTTATACGGGTCTTGGTAGTTGAGGCCACATGAGAGGAATTACCCAACGCATGATCTTTAGTTGGCTACAGTTTTGCATGTATTACGTTGTTGGATACATTATCTCTTTAAAGAACATTCATTGGTGTTTATAGACCAAAAGAGTCTGAAATACATCTTTATCCATTGTGTTCTGAATTTGTGATAGTGAAGGTGGGTTGAATACCTTAAGTCCTTCGACTTTGATCTTGCCTATACACCTGGTGAAGGTAATGCAATTGCTGATGTAATGAGTAAGAGGACTCAGATACATGTAGTGCAGGAGGCCAGTGGTGAGTGGAAGCTCATGTCTTTGTTCTCTGAGATGCATTTGTAGGTGCACGATAGTTAGGGGAGATCCTATATTTCATCCTTAGCTATGACTTCTACCCTCCTGGATAGAATGAGTATGAGAAAACTATTAGATTCGGAAGGCCTAGTTCTACAAGAGTCGGTGGCAAGTGAGGACCCTCCTCCTGGTTGGATGATAGGAGATGATGAGGTATTGTGTATCCATGGATGAGTGTGGGTTCCATAGGATATACACGAGGAGTTTATGCGGGAGTTTCATGCTTCATCATGGGAAGTGCATCCTGGAGTTACCAAAATGTACCATGACTTGAGACGTCAGTATTGGTGGATGGGTATGAAAAGAGAGGTAGTTGATTTTATTATGAGGTGTTCCATCTATCCACAGGTGAAGGCGGAGCATCAAAGGACAACTAGACTGTTACAATAGTTACCCATTACGGGGTGGAAATGGGATGATGTCATGATGGACTTCATTACTGGGTTGTCGAGGTCACCTCGACCCAGTGATGTCGTGTGGGTTATTGTGGATAGACTTACGAAGGTAGCTCACTTTTTGAAGATCAAGGAGACCATTGGTGTTGACAAGCTCTGGATGTTTTATAATAGAGAGGTAATATTTCTTCATGGGGTCCCTCATTCTATCAATTCAGATAGGGACACCCATTTTACATCTCGTTTCTAGTAGACTTTTTAGAGGGCACAGGGTACACAGGTGCTTCTGAGCATAGCTTACCACCATTAGACTGATGGCCAGTCAGAGCGTACGATAAAGTTTCTTGAGGACATGATGCATGCATGCGTCCAATAATTTTGGGGATCTTGGGAGAAGCACATACCCCTGGTTGAGTTTTACTACAATAATAGTTTTCCGGAAACTATTGAGATGGAACCTTACGAGGCTTTATATGGTAGACCATGATGATCACTTTTGTGAAAGTTGGAGGAAGGTGAGGCAGCTTTATTGGGACCACATCTCGTGCAGGAGACTTCAGCGCAGGTCCAGTTGATTCAGAAGTTGATTTCTATGGCACAGTCTTGTCAGAAATATTATGTTGATCACTATAGATGACCCTTGGAGTTAATGGTCGAGGATCAGGTTTTCTTGTGTGTTTCACCGAGGTTGGGACACAGGCGGATCGGAAGATAGGGTAAACTTTCACCGAGGTATGTGGGGCCTTTTTATATTCTTGAGAGAGTCTGGCTAGTTGCCAATAAGTTGTAGTTACCACAGAGGTACTGGGCCATGCACGACTTCTTCCATGTATCTCATCTACGCCATTATCACTCAGACTTGTCTCACATTTTTCAGCCCAAGGAGGTGGAGATTTAGGTTGATACGTCATTTAATGAGCATTTAATTCGTATTGTTGATAGGAGCACAAAGGTTCTCTAAGGCCGGTCAATTCCTCTCGTATGGGTGTTATGGAAGCATGGCCGAGAGCAGGACGAATCCTTGGAGCGGGAGACCAATGTATGTGCTAAGGGGCCAGAGTTGTTCCTAGATTTATCTTAACCACCGTTGGAAGGGAAATTCGGGGATGAATTTCTTTAAGGGGGGAATTTTGTAAGAACTCGGTTCTTATTCTTGAGGTATGGGTTTTTTATTTTCCTTTTTCCTTAAGTGTTTTTGATAAAATAAGAAAAATGGGGAAAATTCCAAAATATGTGGGTACACGCCGTGTAATTTTCCACACGTCGTGTACTTTGGCCGTATGGGATGAGTATACAGGGTGTGTAGGCTTGTCGACGATGAAGGTTGTACAAACTGAATACATGCCATGTACTTGGTATTTACACGTCGTGTAATCATTCAGCATGTGAACAGTAAGGCGGTGGGAGTAGCCTCCAGCGGAGCCACATTACACGCTATGTACTCAGAAATACATGTCGTGTAATCATGTAGAAAGATGAATAGTGAGGTGGTGGAAAGTGGCCTCCAGAGGAATATTTAAAGAAATGAAAAGTACATGTCGTGTACTTGAGAGTACACGCCCTGTAGTTTATTTTTTCACATAAAATTATCAGTAGCCTCCTTTTTCTATAGAGAAATCATAAAACTCATTCTTAGCGTGGGAGAGATGGCCGAATCTTGGAAGAGCTCCCGACTGTACACTGGGACTCTGATTCCATCACCGACGATCTCGTTTGAACCGCGTATGTGAGTTGTTCACTCTTCTTGATCCTATCCATCCAATTCGTTTCTTAGGGGATTTAATTTGAGTTTTAATGGGTAAATGTTTATCCCATATCTACATCATTATCAGTTGTTTTGGGAGGCTTCATTCATGTATATCTATTATAAGAGATCGAGGTACGTGGTATGGTGTTTAATTCCAACTGTTGAGTGTTTTTGTTTATCGTTGTGCTATGCGCCCATGTTTGGGGTGTCGTATGGGTGTGGACATGACTAATTAAATACTTATAATTGCATAGGTAATTTAGTGAATATGTATAAACTTCTTTTTGAGATTTATTCCTTGATTCAGGGCCACCCTATGGGTTCTTTTCCCTTGTTTATCCATTTGTCCAGGATACCTGAGGGTATTCCATGATTTTAGTATACTTTGAGTTATATTTAGAGAAAATGTATATAAACTTCTTGCTTATGTGTTGGGATCGGCCTAGTTACATTCTTTTCCTAAGGGTAGTTTTTTTTTTAGCCTGAGGGAAAGTGATTGTTTAGCCTGAGGGCAACTTTTCTTATTCCTATGGGTTATATCTTCCTTGCCTAAGGGCAATATCTCCTATGCCTAAGGGAAATATTTGATATGCCTGTGGGAAATCACTTGAGGGTTCTGATTCTATTCACCTGAGGGTAAGGTTTGTATGCTTGAGGACTCTGTTTACTGTGCATATTCATTGTGGTGTTTTTTGCATGTTATACCTTCCAAGATAAATCACAGGCTTGGTATTGTTTTACATTCTACTTGTTAGATAACCTGTTATCGTTTTAGCTGCGGCATTGTTTAGGAGATTGTCATTTGAGGTTGAGTCTTAGAGACTTATAATTCAATTATATTAATTTATTAAATAATAATTAAATGGAAATATAACTGGTAGGAATGTTTACATTTTATTACTTCCTGGTTTACAACATTTCAATAATGCACACTCCTATTGCAGAAACTCACTGACAGTTTGGAACGGGTCTCTGGTGGTTTCCTACTAGGATTTATTTCTCATACCATGTTTGGGTCATGTCTTGGGCTCAAACAGAATATATTACTACATGTGTCGATAAAGTCAAGAGTCTCTATAGAGGTACTTGATTGATGGATAGGAGTAGAAGAGCATGGGACCAAGCTTAGGCTTGCGATGCTCTTGAGTTCCTGAGGTGTTTTTTCTGTTTTTCTTTTCTGTACTTGTACCTTATACTGTATTATTTTAGTGTGTAGTGTATCCTATTTTGATTTCTTTCTTCGAATTACGTACATATTGCATCATTATATATATGACTATTTTCATCTATTATTTCTGTATTGTTTT
The DNA here is from genome assembly GCA_963277665.1 of Viscum album. Lineage (NCBI taxonomy): Eukaryota > Viridiplantae > Streptophyta > Magnoliopsida > Santalales > Viscaceae > Viscum > Viscum album. The sequence goes on along the minus strand of OY728140.1, from coordinate 50,550,351 downwards.
CCATTTCACCATAGTATTATTTATTGCATCCACTTTTGATATGTTTGTATTTTTTCCACTGCACTACACTTTAAAAAATGAGGGCATAGTTTCCCCACTATCAAAACATGGCCCTCGCTGCTAGTCAACAACCTCTAGTGTTTTGGGAAATGTGCTAGAGGTCATGTGACCAACCAGGTTCGGGGCACCCGTTGAGTGGCACCCGGATCCGGGATGTTACATTATGTATGAATGGTATAGATTAGGAAAAAATTATTTCATTGTATAAAAATGTATCTATTATGGAAAAAACATATACCTCCAAACATATATAAGTAGAAGACTCCCCCAATATTGACCATTAATTTGGGATGAATGGAGGGAGGACCAAAGAAAAACCCCCAAAAATATGGCATACTAGCTCACATGAAGAGAGAAATCAATAAGATGGATGAAATAGAGAATATAATCAAGAGAATATGTAGTCTTATTGACGGATATTAAATGTGATGAAATTGATTCTGAGTTTGGATTGAGGAGATCTCAACTACAATCGGAGGAGTGTAACAAGAGAGATCTATCAGTAGATCATCATGGGAAATTATGGAGAAAGAGGGAGTAAATAAGGTTAAATTTATCATTGTAAAAATGGTCATTTTACACATTTCAAGAAGGTATATAGTTTCATCACATGATTAGATAAACCATGAACCAACCACGCATGCCTACTACAATGAAGAAACCCCATCACATTGGATGGAGAATGTTTTTTGAAACTATTCATAACCCATGTATAGACACAGTCTAACTATTCTTCCCCTTCACATGGCATGGTGCATAGTTTGGATAAACTATTAGCTAGCTACGTGAATCGCAGATGAAATTTATTTTATATTTTAGTTAGCTATATAGCCTCCTTCAAATTGTTCAATAGATTATTCTCCACCTATTTGGTTCCACATAGTTGGGACATATATTTACAACTAATTGTGCACCAATCATGCACCTCAATAGGTTTCTTTAAAAATGAGAGCTTTGGGCTCTGAACAAGACCAGGAAACTCCCAAAAAATCATGTTACATTAGAAGTTATTAATAAGGTAAAATAAGTGGTTTAACAAAAACATAAGGAATATGTACCTCTTTAATAAATTAGGATCTTACAACCTTCAATATTTAAAAAAATATTACCCATGTATCCTTTCATAGGGTGGTTTGCATCATTTGAGAATAATTCTGACCACTAAGAACATATGTCAGTCTATCACACTAAGGTATCATCCTATAAATGGCCATGCTTCCATAAAATTGTTACTATAGGAACTATACTACATCAAAGGCCCTCCAATATCTCATCATCTATATGATCTGGATACACATCAAAAATAGAATCAACTTCCTACTCAACATCATTAGTATGAGGTGTATAAAAGGAGTCTTGATGATAATAGTGAAGATATGAAACATGAAAAACATCATGCATGGACCAGTAACTTTTAGAAAAAAAACTAATTCATATGATACCACCATGACTTCCCCTGATAGCAAAAGTCTTAAAATATCTAGGCACTAACATCAATTTCCCCTAATTCCAAAAATTCCATGATCTACGTAAAGCATATAAGAAGACTAAATATCAAACCTCAAACTCCATAGGTCAACAGAAATGATTAGAATATGACTTAAACCAAGATTGAGGTGTATCCATACATATAATGAGAAGTCATACCTACTTTGACATCTCATAAATTAACAATGGTATATGTTACACTCCTCACCTTGCATCTAACTCGCACAAAGGTGATCGTCATGACCTTCCATATATGTCCACATAAGGAGACATATATATCTTCCATTGGTATATATATTTATAATAAAACATTGAATGAGGTAATTTTTTCTCCCAATAACTTCTAAAATCAGTGACACATTCGAATAGCATATCCTACAATGCATATAATGTATACTCAGATTGACTATTGGTCTGGTATGTTTTTCTTAGAAGAAACTATAAACAAAGATCCATCTGCAACCCATTCCAAAACCCTAATTCAAAAATGATAATCCCGATATGATATCATTGTATTGGGAATACTATTAATATTTATAATTTATCATATATTGAGTTTCCCAAGATCATTCATGAGAAGGTCTCCTTAATATTGAAGAAGTGGGCGACCTTCATCATCATTTCCATGATAACCCAAATTATCTCACTACCATAAGTGGTTTTCAGTAAACCTATAAAAAACCGATAGTCACATCATCCCATTGTGACACTATAATGGGTAAGGGTTGTAAGAGACCAACTAGATGTTAATGATCCAACATCATTAGGTATCAATTGGAACACTATGTAACAAATATTTCTATCTCCATTTTCTTCTTCATCCATCGATAATAGCATTGTAAATCATGGAACAAATTAGTTTTTCTAGGATGAACAACCCATTTGGAGGAATTATGTTCTTCCATCAAATCCTATCACATGTATTTAGGTACCCATAGAGTCATATGAATATGATTGATCTCATCCTCTTCAAAGACCCAATAACATGGTGGCTTCTCAACTAATGTTCTTTCTCTTATGACTAATCCATTGGGATCAAAATATAGTCTCATATTAACTCGATATAAAGTGATTAGGTCACTAATATTTTCATAATAATATGATTCCTTTGACTGTATTGAACCTATAGATGTATATCATTGTTAAATGTCATAAAAATCCATTTTCTAATTACTTCATAAATAGATTTTGTTTCATTATTATAGATCATAGAATCATCCACTACATTTCTGTTCCTAGGTGTATAAGAAATCACAAGATATAAGTGCTATAGGTATTTAACCCCCCATAAATATCTATGTTTCAGGTCTTGCTAAGTGAATTTGGACATGATACTTTTATGGTATGGATACACTACAAACCACTATCCATGAAATTAATGTCTCGATCAATGTTGGACATAGAGAATTGTGGCTAGATATAGGTCTTTAAATGGGTAATTATTCTCCGGAGACCACAATTAGGGAGGCCTATATAACATGAATAATTTCCCATACATCAAAATATCTCCCAAACAAATGCTTCATGGATCATAATATCTGTTAGAACCTCTACCAAGGTCTGGTAAAATCTGGATCAGTGATAAGGTATGTCTTCCTTTCTATGCCTTAAAGGCTTCATCAATCTTCAGATCATGAAAACAGAACCCCATTCATTTTCATGCTTGTAAATAGTTATGATTTTATTGGTAAATTTTGAATAAATCTCTTATAATAACTATACATACCCATGTAACTCCTTATATCAAAAATGTTCTCGGGTTCTTCCAAGGATGCAATGGCTCTCACCTTCTTTCGATCTATATATACCCTTGAATTTTATATGTTGTGACTTAGGAAGTGATCATTACCAATATCAAAGTAGAAGTTTGTGATATTATTATACAAAAATTTTCTTTATTTTTGTACTCATTATGATTTCAATTTTTGATCATGATCTTATTATGTTTTATAAGAAACCAAAATATCATCCATGAAAAAATGTAAAGGAGTCAAACTATGTGTGAAAACGCTAATTTATTAGGACAATAATGAGTAATTGTGCATTCATGAGACCAAATGGAGGTATTAAGTACTCATTTTGTATATATCTTTTTTGAAAATGGGTATGTGGTATATCTAATGGAAAAACCTATACTTGATGATAACCCAATCTCAAATCAATATTTGTGAAAAACCAATATCCTTAGAGTTGGTTAAAGAGATCATTTATAATTGGTGGTGGATATTGGTAGTTGAATCTAAGATTATTCAACCCTCGATAATCCACTTAGAGATTGAGGGTACCATCCATGTTTTTGGTGAAAAGGATAGGCTAACTACAAGTTGAGGTATTAGGGAAAATAAGTCCTATTGTTTACTAGTCCTCTAACTACATTTTTAATTCTTGAAGATCAATAGGCACCGTCATGTAAGGAGGAGAGGGGTGATTTTAGAATATTTTTAGGAATCTATACCGATGTAATAGTAACTTTCCCTTAAGAATAGTAATATGACACCGATGAGTAGAAAATTGACCTAATGAATATTATCCTCACCCATGAATTTATAAATTAAATTTATCTATCTCATAAGTAGAAGTATGATATAATTATATCATAGTAAAAGTAAGTTACTGTTTTTGGAAATTTATATTTGAGTGTTGGTATTTTTATAAGTCCTTAATATTTAATTAAAATATTTTAATTAATAAAAAAAATTTAAAAGAAATTTATTTTTCATAAAATGGATTCATAAAGTAGTATTTTTTTGTCTTATGATTTTATGTTAATTTTATGATAACTTGGTTAATTTTTCAATGTGTAATAAAATTAGATTTAAATTTAAAATCTGAATTTTCTAAGAGAATGTAGGTTTTATTAAAAAAAGTTAAAATTTACATATATACAAAAAATATTATAAAATAGAGCCCAATTTTGAATTCTTTATGTGTAAAAAAGGTTATGGTTATTTTTTTGGATTTTGCTGAATTACATGAATATTTGGTGAATGGTAAAATACGACAATTTACTATATATATTCATTAGAAGATAAAAACAGTATTCCATGAGTTATCATGGACATAATAACCCAAATCTCGAACCTCCTTTCATTATTTGATTATATCATATTATAATTCTTATACTATTCATAGTATTGAGCAAGAAAAATAAACAAATGGTTAAAATATTCTGAAATCATCCCTCCCCTCCACTAAAAAAATCACCCCTCACCCCCATTTCTCTTCACTCCTCTAAGACATGAAGCATTCCAATGTTCGATCCCAAATACTCTTCCCTAGTCTCTTCCCACATCCATTATATCTTGTTCCTTCCAAAATACCATAATCCCTTCCCTTAAAAAGTTTCTAAAGGAGGTTAATTAAAGAGGTAAAGCATCTTCCTTTTATTGTAATTTCACTTCAATTTATTTACTTTTATTATTTTCTCCTCACCCCTTCGATCCAAATGATCATGATAACCCCGGTATTATTTATATATTGTAATTATTTTAGGTTAATTAAATAACCATAATTAGTCTCCTTACTCTCTCTCTCTCTCTCTCTCTTTTATTTTAAAAACAAAATCATCTTCCTGGAGTTGACGATTTACAGCCCTCATGGATGATGAAATTTCAATGTTTAATTTGTCCTTAAAATATGTTAATGAAACCATATTAATTGTTGAACTTGATTATAAAATATTTATTATGTATTTTGTAAAGTTATGTAACATGTATATAAATACATATTACTAATTCATATGACAAAACCAGTTCGAAATGATCGAAATACCACCATAATAATGTAAGTGATTGTCACGAAGGGTTTATCTAATTACTCATATTAATACCATATATAAAAATGAATTATATACATATTTAATATTATTTATGTTCATTAGTATCATATAAATTCAATTCGAGATAATTATATCCCTTCCACATGAACATCCATTCTCATCAAAAAGTCCATAAATGAACATAATAAAATTATAATAAAACAAATAAATATATCAATGTTTCTGAATTAATTAATTAATTTATTTAATTTTATTATCCATGGAATTAAGTTCATGTGGATAACTCATTCAGACAGAAGGTAAGGGTTTTCTCATATCACTACCAATTTGGTGAGAAATTCCATATTCCCCACTATTTGTTGTGTATGGTGTATGTATATTTCACATTGATTTTTCATATCATTAATCTATTTATTTTCATTGAATTAAATGTATCATTTTATTATTATTAATTTTGGGGCATATGATTCAATTGATTACAATGTAGTTAGGGATTTCTAACCAAACCAAAATTTCCATTCGGGTTACTCTTCTTTGTCCGTTAACCCCAATGAAAATATAAATTATCAATATTTAGTGCTCAAAAATTATTTTTTTAATGTTTTACATATATTTACTAATCAGATTCCATCTTTGTTTTGTGGTGAGTTACATGTTTTAAAAAGTCCCTTCTCAAATTCTTTCAGACAAACAAGCCCGGTTCAAGGTAACTTCTAGAATTGTCACAAATTTTCATGTGTAATCTATTATCTATTTTAAACCATAATTTTTTTTCTAAAAGAATTCATTTTGTTAGGAAAAACTATCTTAGTTCACATATGGTTTTATAAATATATTTTTCCAAAATAACTCACCTCTTTGTAGTAAAGTAGTATTTATCTCATGAATTACTCAATAATATTATATGAGTATTATCTTTTATTTCAATATTATTGTTGATTTTTATGTTTAATTGGTATTAATATTTTATGATATAATATATCATGTTTTATTGAATTTTTTATAATTATTTTGATTTTGGATGTTCTATTGATACTATTCACTAAACCACTCAGAATGGTCAGTAATTATGTTTATATATTAAGGAATATGTTTTACATTGCACAGACATATGATGTTTATGCTTAACCCCATTCATATGAGGAATTAATTTTACATAGAATGTGGTGGTTTTATCCCTCTATAACCATTATATTAATTAGTAGGCCTTATAAGATAATACATAATTGGGTTTTGGTCGAGGCCTTACCCAATTATTTTTAGAAATATTGGAATAGGTCTCAAAGATATGTTTCGGTTGTTCATACTTATGAATTTCCACACTATAATATTATAAATTGATAAACTAACTAATTATTGTGCTACTATAATATCAATTATTATGTTTCATTATCATATGGTTATTTATATTTCTTTATTAAATCAAATTTAATTCCATTCATATTATGCCATTGCAAATTTCTAAAGTCATATGTGTTTAGATTTTTACCATGCATAATATTTATGTTTATGATAAATTCCATGGTATTACTTAACCTTACTGAGCATATGATCTCACCCATTTCTTGTGATTTATTTTTCCTAGGTTGTAAAGGTGAATATTATGAATGACTATAATTCATAATCTTGGACTCATAGATGTTCCCAATGTAATTGATATTATGTATTTTATTTCGAGTTATAATGTTTAACTTGTGTTTGTATATGGTTTTCCAAAAAAACTAAACTCTTAGGTACTTCAAGATATGACTCACTTGTAATCCTTCCAATGTAATAAAATAATGTATCGGCTCCAGGAAACTAGGGTTGAGGCATTAAAGTTGTTATCAAAGTATTTTTAGTATAAACCAGAGAAACTAGTTTTAGAAAACATATATTAGAAAAAAACCCTATGGTATATTTTGATGATAAGTATTCAAAAATATCCTAGAAATTTGGTAATGAAGTGATTAAATAGATCATCCTAGTAATATTTCCCTGTATGGATACTATAAGTGGATGTGGTTCTGGAATAGATGTACCTATGAGTAATTACTAATACAAGGGGTTCTAGGCCTGAATCAGGTTAACCTTGTACATGACTACATGCCTTGCTTTGCCCTTGGTTTGACAATCCCATGGGATATTCTAAGTATAATTCACAATTTCTTTAAACACCATTATAAAATATTTAAAAGTAAATATATTCTCAATGAAAGAATTATTATTATTATGAAACTAGAAATGCATAAAATTTCAATTTATTTTGTTTTTTTTACTAGATTAACATTATAAATTATGATTCATAAACTAATTTAGTGTTTTCTATTATATAGAAAAAACTTAGTGGAAGGAATGGAAACCACATTAATGTGTGCATCCCATGTAGGGATTTCTCTTCAATTAAGGATAATGATGTTGGTTACGAATATTCAAATGGTGATGAGAAACTTATGTTTATACTGGGATATCTATCCCAATTCAGGAACAATAACCTCACCCATATGGAGCGTCATGATCTTCAACATGGAGGAGCATTGTAATATTTCATTATAAGACAACAACCTCTATCATTCAATGGGACTACATACCCATTCGTAGCATATAAATGGATAAGTTCCATAGAGAATATATTTCTCTCCTTAGGATTTAATGAACGGAACAAGGTTATCAGGGTAGTTTATCATCTCTTGGGAGATGAAAATCAATGGCGATCTTTGATTCAATACACAAAAGAGGAGGAGGATATTTAAAATATGGAATATAGGGATTTAACAAAATTTTCCTAAAACAAAATTTTCCTCATGAACAATGAGAAGCTGTGAAGTGGAAATAAATGTTTTTTAGGTCAAAATAGGGTGAAAATGTTGTAAATTATGAAGCCATCTTTATAGGTTTATCATGGCATGTCACTGTCTACATACATAATCTTATAAGTAATATTGATCAATTATTTGGTTGTTTACAACCATTCCATTGAATCACAGTGGTATCCCAAAGTTTCTCATCATAAAAGATATTGTCTCATGTGCTATCCAGATAGAGAATGAATTTTTTAAGTCTAATTAATTTAATGTAAAACAAGGGAAGAGGGGGTGGTGGAGGAAATAGTTGGTAATGGGAAGAATAAAAGTGGAAGTTTTCCAACATGTGATACTTATTGAACAAAACACCTCAGGGCCTGATTAAAAGGAAAATTATTCTGTTACAAATGCAGAAAAAGAGGCAACCAATCTTGTGATTGAAAGGGAAAGAAATATGTTATCGATGTTCAATACTACAATTCTAAATATATCTGAATATATTCCAATACTTTTCCAAAGTTTCAAAGAATCATTTCCCATAGGTTGCCAAGGGAGAGAGGCCAATCTTATGTGATCACCATGGTTGAGTATTAGGTTCCTAATGATGTTGTGGTAGGTACTTTAATCATTTTCTTAAACATAGCCAATGCTTTACTTTATTATGGATCATAACATTCTTTTATACATTTAAATTTTTTCAAGAAAATTAGACAATTACAATGTGATTAAATAATGGATTTTTCAGTAAGAACTCTTAAAGGATGTATCATTTCAATCAAATATGTCTTAATAAATCCCCATTATGTCACATAAATGTTATTTATTTTTTGACCATATCATCATTCCTATGATTGATGTTGATATAATCTTCGCTAAAAATGGCTTTCAAATTATGATTCCAAAATCTATTGCATGTAGTATAAAGTTGTATTTTTCGAAAATTATATAGAATCCCTTATCATTAGATAATCAACCTCAAAATTTTATTATCATCTAGACCCACCACCAATAGATTTACTGAATAAATTTTTTGGGGGGTAGATAAAACAATATATATGGGTGAGAAAATAAATAATAAAATTGATGATGTTCCTATTGTAAAAGAATACATTTATTTGATTCTATAAGATTTACCTGGACATTCTCTATAAAGGGAAATTTAGTTTTATATTAATTTAATTATTGGTGAAAGGCCTATATCAAAGACATGTTCTAGTGTGGGGATAGTGGAATTAGTAGAGCAGAAGAAAAAACTAGTGGAATTGAGTGATAAGAGATTTATCCCCTTTTGTTTCACTATGGGGAGATCCTCTTATGTTTTTATGAAAAAAATCGATTTATGAGGTTGTGCATTGACTAGAGGGAGATCAATGCTATTAAAATAAATAGCAAGTAACTTCTTTATCACATTGATGATTTATTTGATCAACTTCATGTATCCCAATATATTTATGAAGATTGACATTAAATCTAGATATCATCAGTTGCATGGGAGGAAAGATGATTTTTAAAAGTCATCAATTCAAACTAGGTATGGGCATTATGATCATACATTAATTCCTTTTCCACTAACTAATGCACCATCTAATTTCATAGATATAATTAATTTCGTTTATAAGGAATATCTTGATGACATTGTTGAATATTTATTGATGATAAATTGGTATACTCAAAAAGGTATGAAGAACTTGAGAATAACATGCACATTATTCTGATGACTCTTATAAAAAATGAGTTATATGGGAAGTTTAGAAAGTGTGAATTCAGGCTTCAAAAAAATTTATTGGTCATTTTCTCTCTATGGAAGGATTCATAGTAGATTCATAGAAGACAACGGCAGTTTAGGAATGCCCTGCACCGATGAATGTAACCGAGGGACACAGTTTCATTGGTTTATCATGTTATTATCAGTGTTTTTTCAGAACATCACCCAATTTTCTAACTCATTAACCAATCATACTCCTAAATGATTTTTGTTTGTATAAAAAACATAATGTGACTATTTTTTGGAATAATTGAATAGTAGATTAGTGAATTCTTTGATCTTGAATATACCATAGTGATTTGGTGTATTTTTTATTTATAGTGATGCATCAAATAAAGGACTAGAGAGTGTCCTTATGAAGAATGAATGAGTTATTACATATCCATAATTTCAATTTAAAAGTCATGAAAATGACTGTCCAACTCATGCTCTTGATTTACCAGTTCTGATTTTTTCTTTGATGATATAGAGACAATATATCTATGGGGAAAGATGTGAGAAATATATAGATCACAAGAGGTTGAAATAGATCTTCTCATAGAAAGAACTCAAAATGTGGAAATGGTGATAGATTGAGATAATCAAGGATTAAAATTGTTCAATACACTATCACCAAGGAATAGAAAATATAGTAGGTAATGAATTGAACAGAAAGGATCATGGAGTTCTAAACAAAATGACGATTGCCAAAGACACTATGTATATGGATCTAGCAAAGATGAATATGTAAATTATAAAATAAAGAAAAACATCGTTACTTTTTCAATTGGTTGCACGACCCCTTTCATTAGAATGTATTAAATTTTCCCTATCTAATGATGAGAATCATTAAAAAAAATTAAGGTTGTGAATTATGGGATGTTTCGAGACTTTATGTGTGAGGATCTAATTCTGAAATTTGGGAGGAGGCTATGTGTTCGATATGTACATGAGATAAAAAGGGAGTTAATAGATGATGGACACAGTTTAGATTTCTATATACATCCTGGTTTCCCTAAGATGTATAGATATTTTTTGGAACATTTCTAGTGGGACATCATGAAGCAGGAAATTGTTGAATATGTATCAAGATGTTTAGTCTGTCAACAAGTAACATTGTAAAGACAACACCCAAGAAGAGTCATGAAACCTCTACCTATTCCTACATGAAAATAAGATGGCGTCACTATAGATTTTTTCACTAGATTACAAAAAACTATATGAAATATTGATGCAATATGGGTAATTGTAGATCAATATATGAAATCTACGCATTTCCTTTCTATAAGAGAGGGTTTTTAATAGAGGACCTTGACCGGATCTATATAAATGATGTCGTAATACATCATGATACACCTATTACCATTATATTTGATCATGATCCATAATTTACATCAAAATTCAGGAAATTTCATTAGAAATAGTTTCATACTGAGCTTCATTTGTGTACTTTTTGTCACCAAAAACTTATAGGCAATCTGAAAGGATGATTTAAACTTTAGAAGAAATATTGAGATCATGGTAACAAGATATTCACTGTATGTGGGATCAGTATTTACCTTTTGTATTTTTTTTTATAACAATTGTTTGCATTCATGTATTCAAATTTAGCCATATGAAGCACTATATAGAAATAGATATTGTACTCCAAATTTTTGGGATAATGTCGGTGAAAGGAATCTTGTGAGTCCCAAGGTTGTGGTAGAAACATCATAGAAGGTAAAGACTATTTGATAAAACAGCAATTCATCTCAATTTAGGAAAAAGAGCTATGCTAATAATCAATGTATTTGGAATTTCAAGTGGGAGTTCATGATTCCTTGGAAATATCTCAGTGTAATAGTGTTTTACGGTTTTTGAAGAAATGGAAATTGAACCCAATGTACACTGGACCTTTTGAAATTTTGGATAGAATTAGAGTTGAGGCTTATCATTTTGAAATTATGCCTATCATTTATAAGTCACAGAATATGTTCCACGTCTCCTTGTTATGTAATTACATTCTAGAACAAACAAATGTACTCACTTCTGATGGAATAGAATTTGAACATAACCTATGTTACTTTGAAGAAATTATTCAGATTCTTGACACTAAAGAACATGTGTGGAGAAATATGATGATTTTTTTGGTAAATTTAATTTGGAAAAATAAAAAAATTGAAGTGGGTATGTTAGAGATGGAGTTTCTTATGATGAGTTACCATCAAAATATTTTGGGGAGGTGACATTCGGGATATTTCGATGACAAAAAGTTTATAAGAGGTGAATTGTAACAACCCAAAATTATATATCTAATATTTCCTCCAATGATTATTTCATATAGTATAGATTACATAAAATCACTTGTAAAATACAATATGATATATATATATATATGAATGAATGAACGAATGAGATAATAGTTTTTTCTAGGCTTCAAGAAACCTATACTGATGAAATAATAACTTTCCCTTAGGAATAGTTATATAATCCTTATGAATAATAAATTTGCCTAATTAATTGTTACCTAATCCATGAAAATAAAAAAAATTAGGCATATCATAAGTGAAAATATGATATAATTATATCATAATAGATGAATTTTAATATTTTAAAAAGTAATATTTATGTACTCGTATTTTTATACCTCATAAATTTTTAATTACAATTTTATAATTAATAAAATTATTTAAATTAAATTTCATTGTCATAAAATGGATTCATAAGTAAATATTTATTTCTCTTATGATTTTAGGATAATTTTATGAGACCTTAGTTAATTTGGGAAGTTTTTCTAAAATATATTTTAAATTTAAATATGTATTATTCAAGTAAATAATAACATTATTTAAAAATTAAATTTTTCGTATTTATAAAATAATTTTGATACAATTTATAAATTTTTTTAATTGTACACATTGATAAATGGTTATATTGAATTTTTGGTATTTTTCTAAAATACAAGAATTATTGTTAAATAGTAAAATACGGTAATTTACAGTATAGATACATTAGAAGCTAAGTACACTATTATTTTAGTTATTGATGATGTAAGCTCCCAATACTAGAACATCCCTTCATTATTTTAATATATTTGACTATAATTCTCAATCTATTCATATTCTTGATCCAATATAATAAACCAATTATTAAAATTTTCAAAAAACTCACCTCCCCCCCACTATAAAAACAACCCATCGCCCTAACTTCTCATCAATCCTCTAAGCATTCATGGTTATCAAATTTCTACCCAAATAATATTTACTAGTCTCCTCCTAAGTCAAGGATCTCTTGTTCTTTCCAAAATACTCAAAACCCTTTCCCATGAGAAGGTTCTCAAGGAGATTAACTCATGCAGTGAACCCTCTTCCTTTTTTTAATTTCAATTTCAACTTATTTCCTTTAACTATTATCTCATTATGTAATATGAACAAATGATCATGATAATTATGTTATATTTCATATACTATAATTATATAATGTTATTGGAAGAAACATCATCAATATTCTTACACTCTATCTCTCTCACTCTTTCATTTTAAAAACAAAATCATCATTCGGGAGGTGATTATTTACAACCACCATGTATGAAGAACATTTTTTCATCAATTTCTCCTTAAAATATGGTAATGAAACCATTTTATGGTCAAACTTAATTATAAAATAAGTATTGAGTCTTATTTAATGATATCTAACAAGTATATATAAATAATAATTCATCTGAAAAAACTAGTTTGAAATGGTCGAAATACTGCTGTAATAATCTAAACTATTATCACTAATGTTTCATCTAATAACCCATCTTCATTCCATATAATATAATGAATTATATAACTATTTCATCTTTTTTAAGTCTATTGGTATCATTTAAATTTAATTCAGGAGAATTATATCCATTCCACATGAACTTACATACTCATATACGAGTATATCAATAGTAAAACCCAAAGAAACAAATTCTCCCATGTGATAAAATTTTATATTATAACTCATGAAAATTTACATAAATGAAACTTCTAAAATATCCATAAATTAAAATCTCACCTCTCATAGTAAGATCACACTTTCCAAAATAGTGTGTGATCATTGAATCCCACTTTTGGAATTTTTAAATGTAAGTGTCGAGTCAATGGTTTTTCCAGAATCATTGGGACCCAAATAAGGTTGACGGAAATAAAATATTGATTTTAACATGCATCTTTCAAAACATCATCTAGGGTGGAAAATACACAGATTGTAACGATAATAAAACCTTGATCACCGAGACCATAAGCCTCCATTACCTATAGTGGTCAGTATTTATGTCCACCTACTACCTGAGCTTGGTGTGGACCAATTGTGGGTGGTTGTGGTAACACATAACACCTCCACCCACCTCATGTTGTTTTACCTACTCCTATTACAATTATTTCACCCTACAGACCACCCTTCTTAGATATATGCTTCTACCTTAGCAGTCCCTCGACCATCCCACGAACATCATTACATTTAGTTGGGTAATCTCAATCCAATTTCCCCAAACCGTTGCATGCATAAAACTGTTTATCATAGGGATGACTTGAGCTTCACTATGAGCCATACACCACATAACCAGTATCACCTGGTCTTCTCATGAAGTGTCTAGCCTAGTTGGGTCCCTGCAACTATCGTCATCTACCTACTACCAAAGACCCATCTACCTAGTGCCTACTGGCAGCTCCCATATCTACTGTCTACTCTACTAGAAATCTCCCCAATAGTATACCTCACTCCAGTACCCCATAATATTTAGGAATTCTAATGGATATCATGAATGCACAAATCTCCCAGCTTAGTCACTTCTGAAATGTTTGAGCCCTGAAGAACAAGTCACCTACTATATCTACGGAGTATATAGAAATATCAGTAAACCTTGTAGAGTACTCCACCACAGTTTTCCTACCCTAATGTAGATGTATAATCTTCTAGATGTGGAATGATCACAATTTAGTTGGGAAGAACTCCTCTTCAATGAGATACTCGATTTACTCCTAAGGGAGAGTCCCCTAATCTTGTGTCTGGTTCACTTAGCTCCACCATCACCTCACTGATACTCTATGATGACTCTTGGATAAAAATGCCATCTGGTTAGAATGTTTCTTGTTAATATGTAATACATGTGTAACTGCCTCCCCCTAATCCACTACTACATGAGGGGGGTCTATCTCACCCTGAAATCTGGGAGGTTTCTATCTTTGGAACTCATGCAATGCACTCAGCTTATGTGCATCCTCATCCGATAGTGTTTGTAATAAATTCTTCATGAAAAGATGTAATACAACATGAAAAAAACCTAGAGTTTCCACCTCTAGTATAATCCCATGTAAGGATGCCTCTTCTATAGGAGGACCATCCTCATGTTCACACAATGGAATCTTCTCTGGCTGTATGTGTGGAGGTATCCAAATGTAAAATATGACGGACCATGATAAATTGAGTATCTATAGAGAGATGAATCAATAATGACATGAAAAACACATCTCATTCTTACATGATGGATGTAAAATTAATTCTCGAAAACTAGTGATTTCATGTACTGAGTCGAAAAGTAGGTGTCTATAGTCCTAGTGCATGGATATGTCAGTCGTCGCCCCAACACTGGAGTCCCTGGCTTGATATCCGAACATGAAACACTTAATATTGTTTCCCCAAACCAACATCATAGACTCTCGGTCCTTATGTAGAACAAACCTAATATGATCAAGTAATATCATGACATGTCCTAGAGGGGTATGTTTCATTACTACCCGAATCCCTCATCCAACATGCCTAGGGAGGGGGACTAGCACTGAGTAGGCATATCGCACAACTATGAGGCATTTTCTTATTTATTTACACACATACACACACAACTCCATGCCAAAAAATGAAGAAATGAAAAAAACACTACGTAGACAATGCATGTATAACATAAGATAAAACCATATATTGTGATAGTAGGAAACTGGTAAGTAAAAAAGGCTATAATACAAGCCCACCAATGAAAGATTCTAAAAATGTAAATAGAGAATTTTCTGAAACTCGTCCATAGAGACCCCAACATGAAGAGTAGGTGTAAGATATTTGTCTGAAGATGTAGAAGCAAACCATGTCCATATAACCTCTCTAAGAACCACCTTGTCCCGGTCCACCTTGGCATCCATCAAAGAATTGATCATTTTCACAATACTAGATGTTTGAGGGAAAGACTGTGCATGGGTGAGTAAAATAATTCTTACCAGGACACCCTGAAACCAAAAAGGTATACCACAAAGAAAGGTATGAAAAATCAAACAATAAATACACATATTTCAGTTAGGTATACATAGGTATACATCTCTAACACATATACCAAAAATATCCAGATATAATCGTAACCATCCACAATGTTAATAGGTAAGTCACAACCAATTTTCTCCAAAAAGAATATGCTCGAGGAACGTTTGGTTTGAGAGAACTCACTCCTCGAGGCATGACATCATGATGACTCCTGCAAAGAGGTCCCCATAATTTAGGCCACGCCCAAGGATAATACATTGGTCAAAGTTCATGGTATATTTAGATGGTATATTTCCCAAAGAACAATGATATATATTATCCCTCAACATAGGGGGTCATTCCCAGAGAATACCGGCAACCGAACTGATGCAGCTCATAACATAGGGGATCCTTCTCATAGAATACTGAAAACTCTATAGATACGGCCCACCAGATGTAGGACTAATTCCATGAGCATGGAGGTCACATAAATTCCTACAAAACTCTACGATGGGTTATAGAGGATCACTCTAGTCCCAACGAGGGATTATACAACTTAATCTAAGACTCAACCTCTATAGGGGACTACTATCCATGGATATCGATGTAATTCCATAATAAAACCTCATGGAAATAACCCTGAGAAGCTTCCTACCTATACTGGTCTATATGAAAAACCCACTAAGCCATCTCATTATGACCTATTCATTATAACAGACTTCATTCTATAGACAGCTCTTAAAACAGACCATCCATTTGAATGTTACGACGATTTTTGAAAACATTTCTGACCCGTGTCCAGTCCGGCCTGACCCATTGACCCAAACCGATCCAGCCGACCGACTCTGTCTGGACCAGCCCATTGGGAAACAGGGTGGATGTCCACCTGACCCATCCCACCGATATGCTGGAGAATCCTGGTCCATTCAGCCCTTCTCAATGCATTAAGGCTGACCCCATTCTACCACATGTGCCGACCTAGCCGTGTGTGCCCAGTAAACACAGTGCCAACATGATCAATGCGAATGAATCTCTAAATAGAATCATCCACAATAATCAACATGCATAAATTATTCATCCCGCAAGAATAATAAAAATGTGGATCAACCTGTTGGTTGGTTGGTCCTCATTTGTCATTGAATATATGAATGAGGAACCAATGACAAATAAACAACACCCTAATTAGGGCATGGATTGGTTTTTCTTTTTGAAGTTTGTGGTTATATCAACGCCATTCATTGATATTTAGATCTTAGATCCATGTCCCGTTCTCTAACTCATCATCACCATCAAGATAAAATCTTTGTCCATTCTCAGGTGAATTCTACGGTTATTGTGATAACCTTGAATTCCTAAAAAAACAAATATAATGAAAATTTTCACTATGTAATAATAAAATATTATTATTAAATATTTTTTTAATGATATGTCCAAAATCTAACATTCACATCTAGCCCACACCGGTCGATGTTAGGCCCTAATTAAGGTAAACTCAGTGTTTCAAATGAAACAGTGACCTCTTATTTCTAATCTCGACAACCATTTAAATGTTATTCTTGTTTTAAAGAGAAAACACATGCACACTAAATAAAAAACATAACATTAATCAATGACTTGTTCCAGGAACACTAGGTCTCGTAATCATATATCGTCTCAACACATGGTATCATACTTTTTCCAATTAATTTATAAAAATAAGACCAGAGAAAATCCAAGTCATTACAATACATTATAAAATACATTTTTTGTATAAAATTGTATTTCATATTTTATTAATTATAATTTAAAAGAATACATATAATATTTAATATATACATAAATATAATTTATTTTAAAAAACATAAAAATCATTTTAGTTTTTATGATAATTATTATAACATATTATAAATATATATACTTACACAGACATGCATATAATTGGAGGTAGATTTTAACACCTCCTAATCAATGAAATTATAGGTGGTTTATAACTTCTGAATAGAGAGAATTTTAAACCCTATAATATTTTCTATTCTTTTTAAAATATTTCATATTATAGAATGTGAGTTCATGTGTTTTATAAGGACATTATATAAATATATTTAAATTCATTATAAATATGTTATTTAAGTGTATTATGTAAATACAAATATACATAAAAATATATATGAAATTATATTCAAATAATTATATTTATATATATTATATTATTTTACAAATACTATATAAATATATATACGAAATTATAAAATATGTAAGAAAATTATATATAT
This sequence comes from Viscum album, assembly GCA_963277665.1. Lineage (NCBI taxonomy): Eukaryota > Viridiplantae > Streptophyta > Magnoliopsida > Santalales > Viscaceae > Viscum > Viscum album. The sequence continues at coordinate 50,532,012 of OY728140.1, read as the reverse complement.
ATATATATATATATATATATATTAATAGTTTTTAACATATAAATGTTTATAAATATGAAAAAAGTACTCAAATATATATATTAAATATATATGTCTATAAATGATATAAATATATAAATATAATTATAAATATATATATATCTATGTATTAATATTCATAAAATTATATCTATATATAAATATTATATTATATTATTTTTATATTTATATTATATATATTATATATATATATAATATATATTTAAATTCAAAGAAATCTATTTATTAAATATTATATCTATTGTATTCATATAAATATGTAATATTAATATATATTAATATTTTTTATAATGTGTACATATAAAATACATATATATATATATAATATTTGGGGGATATATAAACATATATACATGTAATATATATGTGTAGGGAAATAAGGTTAAATAGTTTCAAATAAATATATAAATAAATTTTTGTTGTATATAAATGTATTTATAAATACATATATACATACATACATACATATATACATACATTGGATGAGAATGACAATGGAACTAGACAAAAGTTAGTTGGGAGGTGGGTGAGCACCATAGATAGGTAAATATTTAAAAAAATAATAGAAAAATATTAATGGTGTTTCTGCAAATGACCCCTAAAATTGAGTTTAAAACTCAATTAGACATGGTATCTAAATGCATAAAATTGCCAATATTTATTAGGGGTGGATATAATAGGTGGGTTTGGAACTACCCCTAATTCATATTATTCTAGAAATTATTAGTCTAAAATAGGGTGTTTCATACCCCTCTAATCATATTAGTGCAATATTCACCATTACATGACTAGTGGTTCCTAAAAACCGCTTCTAATTGCCAAATTCCTCAAATTAAAAAGATATTTTAGGGTTGGATATATTAGGAGTGGTTGGGGCCACATCTAAAAAATATTTTTATAGAAAATATTAGTCTCTATTAGGGGTTTAAACCACCTCTAATCTTACCGGTGCTAAATTCAACATCCGACCAATGGTTCCTTAACACAACCTCTAATCGCAGTAGGAATGAACATCAACATCAATTTATCATAACCACTAGTAATGTGTTTAGTGAGGGTTATAAAACCCTCTAAACACATTAATAAATTCCCACAAATATGGTAATTTATTTTTTGTGAATAAAGTGTTTTAAATTATTTTTATATAGATCCTAATAGAATGAATTGGAATCATATAAATTCACATTATACATATAAGGATTGCCCTCATGGGAATGAAAATTACTCTAGGGATGGATCTAGAACTATAACTAGAGTTACATCTATATATAAATAAATAATAACTACATTAGGAAAATTGTCTCATGTTATAAACTATAACTTTACTCATATGAAGCTTCATGATCCACGATAAGGTTTAACAACGTTAGAACAATTCATGTGAAAACAACCTCTATCATTATATGTGACTACAAAAACATTTCCGGATATGAATTATATATGTTCTATAGAGAAGATATTTCAAGACATAAGAAGTAATAAATGGGAGAATGTTATCATGGATGTTTATCATCTCTTGGGGAATTCTGATTAATGTAGGTTATTTATTCCAAAAAATTATATATTGAAATAACATCAATCATAGAATGGATGAATTTTAATGAAATTTATTATAAAAATATTTTTCTTCAGATAAAAAACATACATGAAGATAAATTTAGTGGGTAAGAGAAAAAAGCAATATGAAATTGTTTCTAACTATGAAGATAAATTTTCAAGGTTATCCAGTTATGTTATAGACTACATACATGCTCTAAAGAGTAAAATTGATTGTTTATTTCAAGGGATTTGTCTAATACATATAAGGGAACTAATCTCTTGATCATTTTCATCATATATGGATATAGTTACTTTTACAACAAACACTGATAAATAATAATACAATTCTCATGGTTTTTATGGAAAAAATTGATGAATAAGATGAAAGAATAATAATGAAAAAGGCGAAGAAAAGACAAAGGATCTTCCAACATGTGATAATTATGGAATGAAACCCCCAAGGTAATTTCTTGATGGTAAGGGGAGTTTGTTACAAGTGTGGAGGGAAATAAAAAAAGGTTCATGGTTTCAAGGGAATTAAATATATTGTGCATTGTTTCAACTATAGGGAGATGGGGCACTATTTAAATGAATTCCTGAAGAGTCAACGGAATATACCCTATAAAATAGAAAGGAATCAATGTCAAATGCATGCTATTGGTACATCCAAACTGGTCTAATTAGTGTTATTCCATATTTGGATCCAATAAATACGTTTTAAATGTATTCTATTAATGAAATCATTGAAAAATTAAAGGATTGTATTTATGTACTGTTTATTAATGTATTTGAAAGCATGTTTTGAATGGTACGAATAAAAATGATTCGGTGTCAAGATGGACTTCTTGGGAAACACATGATTTAAGGAATGATAACATCAAATATGTCACTAATATTTTTATAATTATGTTGGGATAAATAGTTGATTAATATGGATAAATTAAATTGGATGGTACAAACTACATTGTAGTTTATGAAGGATTTTTGGATGAAGTGGTATATGTTACTATTTTTTGACTTCAAATGATTTTTGGATTTAAGTAAAATATCCAATAATATATTTTTTAAATAATAAATACAGAATAATGCATGTTTTGAATATGGATTTATGGTAATTCATGTAAATAAAATATTAACAAAAATAATAATGTTATTTAAATGTTTTTTCTATGTCAATTAAGATATACTTCATGTTATTTGACAATTAGTGGTAATATAATATTAGAAATTCAGTAACATATTATAAAAGTTTTAGATGTTGATATTTTGGAAGGGTCATTTGGTTACCAATTTATGAAATGGATTAAGCTAAATGTTGGATGAGGTTTAAATGATTAATGTGTCTATAAATATTGGATAACTTTTTTAAACCATATTTTTTTGTAAAATAGAATTATACAGAATGAATGAATTAACTCTCTTTATGTATCTTACAGGCCATTAAATGTAAATTTTAGTGCATCAAGAAAAAAAATATTTTTTTGGGTATTTCTTTATTGGAGTACGGGATGAAATTACTATGGACTGTTTCAATGGATTACTGATGAATCAAAGAAAAAATGATCCTATATGGGTTATTATGTTTTTTATAATGATAAATTAAAAATATGAGATAACCTTTGAGGTTAAAACATTTCATCAATGTTTAAAATATTATGGTTATTATTTTGATTTTCTAATGGATTTATTAATATATTTTTTGAAAACTAACAACGCACAGGTTGGCTAACAACTTGCCAAATACAGAAATGATATGTGGCATGAAACATCAACAGAAGGGAAATAAGGGTGTGTCACTTACCATTGGCCTACATGATTTACTGGTAAGTATTAATTATATTTCATTACTTAAACAATACAATAGAAAAAGGATATGTTCATTTCAAAACCCCTATATGTTTACAATAAATAGATTATTTTTAAATTTTATTTTGAGAAACTATGGTTTTTTTGTTATTTTGAAAAAACGGTTAGTTTATGGTTGTAACTATTTAATGGATGAAACTCTATCTATAAAGTATTTATATTTCATTATGTTGCTACTATAGTAAGTAAAATGATTCCTGACTCAAGGAAATTGAATTTGGAACAAATATGTTATTCATTAATGTTTCTTATAAAGAAATAATGGCCTTTCTTTCACATCACATATTTATGGTTTGGGGATGGTAAAATTTCAAATGACCCTCTAGCCAAACGCCATCCATCTAATCTTGATAGTCATATTATATTTCTATGTCTATGTTTTCACTAACTGATAATGAACCATCATTTGAAAACCTACTTTGGTGGAAACCTACACATTTATCATTCCTTCCTTTAAAGAGGATGTATTATTAATCCTTTTTACAATGTGGTATTTCCACAACTATATTTTGAAATGTAAAATCCACCATTAAAAATCACAAGTTTAAATTTCTAGGATATAATTTATTTATGGATGGGATAATTTAATACCCTGAGATTTTAAAATAACATAATGTTAGATAACTTAAGTTGCATTTAAATCTGATCTTAAAAAAACTCTAAAATATGATTACATTAACATAGCCACTACAAACTAGCCATTAAATTTGTTGGTGTCAATAATATTAAATATATTATAAATTAAATGTGAAGTTCATATTAAATAAAAATTTAATTATATTATGAAATGACCACATAATATTTAATGTCACTTTATTCTTCAAATATATGTTTTCTTGAAAGAGATATTTTTATATCATTCTATGAGAAAATAAAATTAATTAAAGTTTGACACTTATAGAAAATTTATTTCACAAAAAAATTCCTTTCTAAACTTAGCACATCAAAATAACATTTGGTTAATATTTATGGGAATTATCCATAAATTTTGATTTTTTGGTTAAAAATAAAAAATACAATTTTTATAAAATACCAAAAATCTTATAAAATAATTATTATATAACCTTGATTTAATTGTAGAAGGTAAAAGCATAAACACCTAAAACCTAAAAAATTTAAAGGGTGGCTGGTGTGTTTATTGAACATATCCATCTATTAAAATACTTATTATAAATGATATTATTTTGAGTTATGGCCACCCAAATGTGACAGACATTATATATAATATAGTTTGTATTTAATCACAAAAACCCACCCCTCCCAAAGTAAAAATACCACCCCTCACCATCCAACTTCACCTCACAAGAGATTAATCATTTAAATACTCTAAAAACTCTCTCTTACCAACTCTCCCAATTTCCATGTGCTAATGTTCAATCACAATAACAATTTACTAGTTAATCAAGAGTTCCTTCAAGGAGGCGATACTCAACAGGAAATTTTCTCAAACAAACTCTCTTAATTAATTTTCTTAATGTATATTTTCTTCACATAATTTAAAAATGAATGCATAATAACTATAGTAACATGAATATAATTATATTTTATTTTTATAATTGAATATTTTTCATCCACACCCTTTCTGATCTCCTCTTATTCAAATAAACAAAACCATTATCCAAATTACGGCGGTTTATCGTCTATGTTGATAATAAGTTCGTTTATTTTTATTTATCACATTAACTGATTGTAATAAAAGTATTATTCTAGTTAAATATTCAATTAATTGGTATATTTAATCATTTTTAATACACTATAAAAAATATATCTAAATTTTATAAAATAAAACAAAAATTGACCATGGGGGTTAGAAAAAATGCAAAAATAAACTAAACACTTATTATTAACATTTTATAAAATGAATCAACATCATGTTCGAAATAAAAATGATATATGGATAATTTAAACATAATTATTTTTGTTAATACAATTTTCTTTCAATTCTTGTTTTTGATTTCCTTTTAACAAGAAAATCCATAATTATGCACATGTGAATCGACAATGAAACCATCAAACTAATGTGGTCGAAACAATAAAAATAATGAAAATTTATTAACGAATGGGTGGTAAGATGTTTTAATATGATAATATAATGTATTATAACTATTAATATAGTTCTTTTATAAATTAAAAACATTATTTTAACAAATATAAAATAGGTTCATGTACATTAAACTAAAGGGAAGCAAGAGGCAAGTGAAGTTTTAACTCAATTTCCAGTCAATGGGTTAAACAACTGCTTCATTGATTATAGCATCCAATGATTATGTTTGAAATAAATCAAGATTATATTATTTTTTTAATTCCACTTATTTATGTGTATTTATAGTTGATACACATATTCTATTCATTTTATAAATTTTTACATTAATGATATTATATTTTTAAGGGGCTTCATCATAATTCTTATTAATCAAGGCATATTTTGATGTAATTCTCCTATAATCTTATCTTAGGTGTATATAACATCCCTTTCACATTATATATAAAATATTTATTTCTTATTATGATATTTAGTTTTTTTTTAAAAAAATTCATGAAATATATGATTCAACTGATTAAAAACTGGTATATGTTTATTTCACATTCCCATCATTATTTGAGGTTGTTTATGTTTGAGTCTCAAATGGGGAATACTTTTTTTCTTATCCATGTTTATTTAAAAAAATACTATGATTTTTATGGTCCTCCTAATATTTTAAATTTTATTTTTATACATGTTTCAATTATTACATAAAGTTTTGAAAGGAATATGTTTGTCATTTTCTGAATGATGTACATTGTGACGTTTCTAAAAATATATAGTTGAATGTTTTTAACATATACATCATGACATGATTTTTTAGACATCATGAAACCATAATTATTTGAATCATCATATATAATATTATATGATTCTTTTTCAAGAAACGATTTACTTTTTTAATTATGAATTTTTTTTAAAAAGTGATTTCAAAGTAAAAAATGATATATTCTTCAAGAATTTTCAATTATTTTTAAAAATAATATTCATCCTTGTTAAAATACATTTTAGAATCATATGATTCATTCAGGTTAATGTCATATGATATCATTAATCGTATTTTATTTAATGTTTTATGTTTATTTTGGTTGGGAATGTAATATTTTGATACTATTCACCTTGTTACTCTGGATGGTTTATGATTATGTTTATAGATTTTGGAATGTTATTTATGTTTTTTTCTAGTATAAATATGAGTGTACATGTTTATAATTCTTCACCCATTTCATATGATTAATTCATTGGACTTAGTAAGTGACGTTTGGGGCCCAGTATAGCTGATCAATGCATCAGTTGGTATCGTTAGACATCTATTTTGGATATTGAGTATTGACTTACCTGTTTGGGTATAGTGTCTTGTATGATTCCATGAATTAGTTATATGATGTAAATCATTACTAATTCTATCATTTTGAGATTAGTTATTGATTTCAAAGAGATTATTAAATTATTAGAAAATACATGGTTATGTTTTCTAGCACATGTGAATTTTTTATATCATTTTTGATCATATTTTATTTCGGCCATATTATTCTCAAGTTATTGATTAACTGGAAAGTTTATTGGGTATTTTTCATTTAAATATTATTTATGTTTAATTATGATGGATTCGTTTTTATGCATACCCTTATTGGGCATCTTTTCTCACCCTTTTTGTATGTTTGATTTTGTTCCAAGGATGTTAACATGTTTATTATGATCGATATACATTATTAATCTCAGAGAATAATAGTTCTCTAAAATGATACACTATATTGTGTTTTATATTTCCAACTGAAATATATTATTCAATTATATATATATTTTTTAAAAACTCAAAATCTATTTAGTCCTTCATGATGTGATTCCTTCCATATTATTCCTATGTAATAAAGTAAGAACTACCTCTTAGCTACTAGGATCGGGGGAATAAAAATAAAACTATTATTCAAATTCTCTTTTATTTTCCCCTAAAATTTATCTAATTTAATGGGAGTAAATCTATAGGGAGTATTCGATATAAAAATAGAAACATGTGTGATTTAAATTGGAATCACAATATCATGTTATATGAGAAAATCCTATATTATCAACATAATATACATCGACATTTTCCAAATTTATTGGGGTATTTTCAATATACACTTCCACCCCAGTTGATGGACAAAGATAATAATCATTAGTTTTTATTATGACACACATTATGTTATTTGATTCTAAATGGAGTTAAATTTAATACATTCAATGATATTATTTTTATTATTTAGGATATTAAATGATATTTCCCAATACTGAAAATTTATATGACCACTATTTTGAGAGAAAAAATCCATGAAAAATTTCACATTTAATTTTACTATGAGGAGAAAATTAGATCTGTCGGAAGAATCTTCCAAAAAACAATCAGAAAAGAGTTATATAAATTCGATGTAATCACCAAACCACTAGATATTTTTATAGATAAATAAATATCAAATTTTTTAGGTGGAGAACTAATAATATTTGAAATATTATATGATGTAATGTAATTTGGAGAACAAGAATAAAATAAAAAATTCAACGATCATTATTAGACAACAAGTGAACATTTCACAAAATAATTATAAAAATACACTTTTTTGGTAATGATTTCATATTATCTAACTTTTACCTCGGTTTTAGTGGTTATTGGTGTTGATTTTTCACATTATCATTAGGATTAAGAGATTTATTTTCATGATATATGAACTCAATAGATTTGAAGCATTCAATTGTTGGTGGTTCATTATGTGATGCATTATTCTATAATATCGTATTAAATAACTTCCTTAATTCACTTTGATAATAATGAGTTAGATATTATAGTATAAATAACATGAAATGTTTTATTTTCTTTTTGAGACAGATTATTAGGTGCGTCTTTACACATCTTTAACACCAAGGTAGTCAAATTTCCTGTTCTCCATGATTTTTTTTACATGATCTTCTATGAAACTCCATTCTAAATTTCTTATCCTAAAATTACTAATAATAATGAGAGTATCAAACTATCAATTAAAATATTATTAAGAATCAAATAGTTTTTTTCATCGCTAAAAAAATCATTTATAGGTAAATAATTTTATAGACATTAAATAAATCTAGTATAAGAAATGTCAATTTGTTTTCCATGATCATAATAAAACAGAATGAATAACATGTATGTTTCAAGATATTTTATTCATATAATAAAGTTGATTCATCCTCATTTTAGGTTAGTTCATATATGTATTGATATATTTTAATGTGAAGATTTCAAGAAAAATAGTTGGGGAAGGAAATTTTCATCAACTCCTCCCATTCCATAAATTCATTTTTTTAAAAAAAATTAGCATTTATTCATATTCATGGTGCACCAGTTTTATGATTCACCAGAAAATAGATATATAGAAAATCAATATACATTTCTTAGTACTTAAAAATATATTTTTTTTCCTCTCGATATATTTCTCCTCAATTATTTTATATGAATACCACCTACGGTACTATGGTTATTAATGCCTGAAGGACCTGATGAAGACATTATATTTCATTGTTTTACTATGTATTATGATGTATTTTAGTTTATTTATTATAAACTATAATCCCATTTTAATAAAAAAAATCCCTTAATCTTTTTTTCAATTATTTTTTCATAATGATACTAACTGCATATTCTCTCAAACCCATTATTTAATATACTCCTCCATGTTAAACAAATTTACTAAACAAAAATGGATAACATTTTAATTAGAAATAATATTTGACGAAATTAAATTAATAATGTAACTCCCCACCCCAGAATCCTAGAGTCGGTGCATTATTAAGTATCATTGGAATGATCACAAAAGATCGAGTCTCGAAAGACCGATTATTTTAGTAGCCTAAGAAGTACAAGATACATTCATAAGGTTTACATTACATCATGAAATGGAAAAATACAACAACGTTGTTTCCATATACAACACTGAGATCCCACAAACTATCCCTGTAGGTGAGTCATAATATACTTCTTTGCATCCTAGGAAAAATAAAAAATAGAAATGGGTGAGCACATATTCTCAGTAAGGATAACAATATAGCAGAAACATTCATAAATAAACCTAAACATTTAAGGCAATGAATAAGACTAAAACAAAAGCCTTTTAAACATGAACTTAAGCATAATATGGAAAATATAAAATCAAATAATTCCATTTAATTTTTGACATGGATATTCTACTAGTTGAATAATATAATTCAATATCAATAGCCACTTTCATAATGATGGAATGCATAATGCCAGACTATCATAACCACATAGTCAAGGCCTTGTGCCAAGACTACAAATAAGATTTTGTTAAGGCCTTGTACCAAGACACTAATTGGTCTCATGAAACCTACCGATGCACCGAGAAGCTATAGTGGGTTACACCCATCACTTAAAAAGTCCAATGAATTCCTCATATGAAAAGGTTGAAACTTAATATGATGTTTTTTATTAAAATAATCATACGAAATGTCAATATTTTAACCACAAACCCTGAATGGTATAAAAATAGTACATCCACAGTTAAACATAACTCATTCAATATAGTATTGAATATTTTATTATAATAGATCAACCTCAAAAGATAATAATGAATGATATTGACATAGATGAAAATAATCATCAAAACTATTTGAGAGAAATATCCCTCTTTTCATGAAAACATTTAAAAGTCCCACTATTTATCAAGAAGCCGTTTAAAATAGATTTTTGAATCAAAGTGTCCCATACCACTTTGAAACTTTTTAAAGTAATTTTAATTTTAAAACATTAATGTCCCTAAAAATAAATCCTTAAAAAAAAATTTAAAACATGGACATTAATGGGAAATATTTAGAATAATAAATCTTTAAAACATTTAAAATGATATTTTATTTAGAGTTCCTAACCAAACGAGAGACACTTGAATACAAATAATTCAGGTAATAAAAACATTATAATATCATGGGAACAAAGGAATTCATGATATACTATGTCAAAGTATATTATATACTCCATATAAAAGTGAATTGGCATATAACAACAAATAAGTCTCAATGGAATGTAAATTGAGATGAAATTTCTTAAAAAGATTGTATCCTTAAGTTAAGGATAAATAAACGACATAATTATGTGTGAAAAATATAAATACACTCAATATTATTTGATATTTAGTGTAAATCAATCATAGTGAATTCACACATATTCTTGAAAAAACAACACCATTGAATTGGATATTTGACTCAATAAATGGAGATTGAGTTAAAATTACTCTTATCAAATTTAAATCGATGACTACAGAATTTTTCAATGGAGTGATTTTGTGTATCAAAAGTATATCCAAACAAAGGGTATTGGAAATTATTACACAAATAATAAATAGTGATTCCACACACAATCATTGAGTAAGCATGTGTAAAGTCTAATGAGTGGAAATTGAAATTTGAAATTCTCTTATAAATTTGGTAACTTAAGAAACATACATCCCATGAAATATGGATCATAAAATGAAGATGTAATTACTCATAAACTAATTTATATTACAAAAATACAATCATTGGGCAGTACAAACACCACAAAAAATGAAATAGTGGCATTATGGCATGAATCTCACAGAAATAGGAAGTGAGAGGAAAACCCTTATTTCATTGTAATAAATCGAGTTGCATGGAAAATAGTTAATAACAACCAAATAAATAAAAGAATACCACAAATATAAAGTAAATCATGATAATATATATATATATCCAATTACAATAAACAATACACCATATTTAATAAATAAGTGGCGAACAATAGAAATCTCACGGAATTAAAAGTGAGATATGAAACCCCTTTCTTTTTTACTTTTCCTTGGTTGAGGGTAGGTTAACCTCATGTATAATGGTGGAATAATTTTTATTAAATTATACAAAAATATTATACATTAATATGATATCATATATGATATTTTAATATAGATGTGTTAATAAAATTTTAGTATTATCGTCATTTCAGGTGTTAATTGATTCGTTTTTCTTTATATGCTCTGTTTCGTAAGTAGTTTTTGTTGTGAATAGGATGTATCATATTCCTATTATGAATTATATTAAGTCTTTAAACATTATTTTTAATCATATATCAAAAATTAGTCTTTAATGGATTATGATGGGGAATGAAACTCATCGCGTTCGTGGAGACGGTAATCCGTACGTACAGACGAGCGACAATATCATTTTTTTGATATTAAAATAATATATTATTGGATGTTATATCATATATAAAGAATCATTATCATGCTATATCTATTATTTATATCAATTTCACATCATTATAATAACCATCCAAATAATAATGTATTGAATGACAATTTCACCACGACGTAGAGACGGTTAGCCGTACGTACGCACGTATGGTGACACGTCATTCAAAGGATGGATAGAATAATGAATATGGTTGTACCATATTTATAATAACATAAAAATATATAAACGATACTGGATTCATTATTTTATAATGGAAACAACAAAGAAAGAGGAAGTGGAAGAAGAAAGGAACTTGAAAGAGGTGATGAAATATTTACCTCTTCTTCGGGTTCTTCCTTTTGATTTGATCAAAAGGGCTCTATAGGATGGCTTTCTGACTAAAGGAAGGCCTATAGGATGAAGGGAGGAAATTTTAGAGGGTATGTGGTCAGATTTTTTCAAAGACAAAATACTTTTATGGAGTGAATGTTAGGGAAGGCGGAGTGCCATTTTATGAGTGGGGTGAGGGGCACCTTAAGAAAAGCTAGAAATGTTATTTTATAATAAACTAATTTTAGGTTTCAAATGGCTCCAAAATGGATTATTTAAAGGATATGGTGGTTATGGGTCAAAACAAACTCAACCAATAGGTTTTATATAGGTTTGGGTCTCCATATTAATCTTTTCTTTCAGATTTAACTCTTAGTTAGATAGTTTGACATTTACCATGTTTCTTTGTATTTTTATATTATATGGTTAATAAACATACTATATAATTACAAGAGAACACCAAGTGGTTCATTAATGATACACATATCATTATATAAGTCTTTATTCCAAACCATAGATTTTTAAGAAAAAAATATCAATTAATAACATAATATTTATTTTAAAAAGTATTTTATGTCAATTTTGACACTATTTGGTATTTTGTTTTTGAAAAATTTATAACAGCATTATTACTTCAAAAATTATTCATCTAAAAAACCCTAACAAGTTATATTAACCTATAAAATTAGTGGAATTCATAAAAAGTATCAAATTACATTTATTGGGATATTTATAATATAAAATAATTTAATATTTCATTAATTAGGTAATTACTTCATCATCATTGTGTCATAAATAAATTTAATAATTTAATGTCTAAAAAATATAAATAAAGTGCCATTATGTAGGAAATAGTTTTATATTTCTAATGAATATTTATAATCGAATTTATCTTATGTATAACCCTATATTAAAAATGGTTTAGTTATTAAGCTTTGAATGTAACACTTTTAACTCTTCTTTGAATTGAATAATAATAAATGTCTTAATCTAATCCAAGTGGACCTAAAGGATCATATTTTATTCCTAAGTTTGTTTTTGGTCGAATTAAATTTATCTAATAGAATTAATACATGTGTTAGAGTAATAATAATATCATTTTTATGCTTAATTACCCTATTTATTTTTAACCCTGGTAAATAAAATTCAAAAGTTACTATTCACAAAAAATTATTTTTATCTTATTAAACCACATTTTACTTACTGATATCAACCATGTCTCTTGGATTTTTGAAATTAAATTTTCCGAAGCGCTAATGTTAAGTTTTATTCAAATTTGCAAATGCTCTTAAAAGGTGGGTAAAAGAATGTTAAAAAGTTCAATAAAATAATTATACATCTAAAATTAGTATAAAATGACTCCAATGAAAAATATTGAACTTATATAGGTATTATATATCTATTTTGACATAAAATAAATTTAAATAAAATAAATAATTATTTAAATAAAAATTTGGTTTTAAACTATAACTCAATTTTTTCACTATTTATCAAAAATTGAATGTTTTCAGAAAAATACCAAAACATCACCCTAATCTAATTTTGATATTCTGAATCCAAAAATGAAGTCCATTTTGGATGATAAAATTTATAAAATTTCAAAAAGTGGGTATTACTATTCATAACGGCTAGTTTGACTGGTCGCAGAGTGTTAGAATCTCGAATTTGCATACAATGTAAGATATTACATTATTCAAAGGGAAACATATCATGAAAGCTTGGGGTGTTACATTTTTCACCCCTTTTGAAAATTTCTTCCTTTCAATTTTTAAAATTAGTCTTGGGAACATAATTGAAATTCCCACATCAGAAAAGGAGTCAATAAAACTATCACTTTAAAATAAAGAAAGAGAAGTACAAAGGTCACCTGAGATAACCCATACTAGGATTACATGTTGGAAAACATGGATATGGAAGATAAAATAAGTGTCAAGTTCTAACAGAGAGGGATAGAAAACAGGATCAATAGAAAGTAAACAACAAGAAAACAGAAAACGTTTGATGAGATGAAGGGCGTTAGTTTCCCAGTAGGAAAAGTAAAAAGACAAGGTTTCTTTGTTTTAAGTTACATTTCTTAAAGATGAGGAATTTATTTGTGAGATTGACTAAGAACATAAAGAGATATTTTTAATTTTTATGTATTGTTTCATTCTTTAATAAATTTCAACCATTGACTCGTTTTTTTCAAACGATGAGTATTCAATATGACTTAGTCACACCGGAAGATCTAGAATCAACTTATAGAGAATCACATGATCCACAAAGGATAAACTATATATTTACTTTGTCTTTAGAGATTAATGAAAACCAAAACAGTTATTAGAAGATCAGATGATCCCCCAAAAGGATATTCCTTTAGAGAAATAAACACTAATCTTAATTTCTAAAATTAATCCAAAAATACCCCAAAGATAAATAAATACCATTCAATAAACAATTGTCCTTAAAATATTTCAATATAATCCAAACTAATATTGAATCCCAAAACAATGATGAATTTTGTTATGTAGCCTACAACATTAAATTGTATCTCTAAATGACATCGACTACCCTTAAAGTCACATACTTATAAGTAATTAACCTAATCACATATTATCTATTATAGGTTAATAATTTCAATAAATAACCCAAATCACTATAAATCCACAATAAAAACATAGATAAAAATCCACCATTACACCTCAAATTAAATTCTGATAGTATTTTATTTTTTTAGGCATATAGTGTTCCCAACATAGTGAACTTCTTCCAAAATAAAATTTATCACTTAATCAACAAATCATTTTCATATACTAAGGTTATTCATTTGATAAGACATAAGATCCCAAATCAACTTATTATTGATCAATAAATTCATTTAACTAAAAATACATAGTCACACTAACCAGGGATATCACGTAGTCCAGTGGTAGGCGATAAATCCCAATCACACTCTGGATGTGGGTTTCGATTCCCACAGCTTTTTCCGATGTGACGGGTTGTCATAGGGTCTTTATGTTGTCCCTTTTCAAATAATATATTTTATAACATTACCAAAATGATAATAATTCCTCAAAATAACCATTACATAATTTAACCACAAATGTTATCTCATACCTTTCATTTTCATCACAAAATATAATAACTTGTAATTGACTCAATCCCAATGATCATATAAAACCAAATGGTTATTTATATCTATATCCACAATAGAAAAGATATTTCTTCCTCAAATATCATTTTCAAATGAAAAACTACAAGGTTACAAATATAAAAGAAAATTATTCCGAAGTAATCCCATCAACAAGGAGAACTAATACTTTTAAACATTTATGCAACCATTTATTTCCACATAGCTTTTTCTTTAACCAAGAAAATATACTATAGAATAGTAAATTCACTCGGGTAATGGCCAGGTCCCCTACAATAACGGAAAATGTCTGTAAATGGATTCTTGGGACCATTTTCTGTATTCCATAGTACTCTTCATTTTTCTTTGGAAATTCATTACTTTATGTCCTTCTTTCCCACACATAAAGCATTTATTTGTTCCATTGAGACACTTTCCTGGGTGTCTCCTTCCAAATTTCATGCATGATGGAAATTGAGGATTCTTTTCTCGGTAGTATCCACTGTGGGAGCTCTTATCATTCATAACCTTTCTTTTATTTATTGAGTCCGGGAGTTGGTTAATATATATATTATTGATCAAGTTTTTGTAAAAAGGATTTGGCATGAACACGATATCTTTTACACCTATCAACATTCCATTATGTTGCTCATTTCCACCACCGTTCCCACCTTATACATCATGCTCAAATTCACTATGACTTCCTTTGAGTTATTCCATTGACTAAAACCAAAAATCATTGTGTGAGTAACAGTAGTCATAAAATCATTTAGAGAATTTCATGACACCTTATTTTTAATTTTAAACACCTTAGGATTAACCAAGGTCATTTATACTCATATTATATTAAAATCCTTCAAATCAGTTTGTAAAGAAAATGTAAATTATCCTAAGCATATCCCCCAGGAGTGTCGTAATCAAGAGTGCATCAAGGCCTGTTGTCGTACACTAGTTCTAATTAGAGTGTAGCTCAAAGCGGTGTTTTCAGGTTTTACACCTAGTAAAACTTGTGCCAGAGCCAGCTCTACCTGCTCGTATCCAAATAGGGATGTATTGCTTGGAAAACACACAAAATCTCTACAATATAAAAATTTTAGGAAGTTCTTCTATACTAATCCACAAATTATATCTTAGGTCTATGTCCACTAATCAAATATTATCTAAATATAGTTTCCAAGGTTTATAATATACTTACCCTGATACAAACTGTAATGCCCTGACCCCAGAATCCTAGAGTCGATGCAGTATTACATATTCTTGGAAAGATCACAAAAGATCGAGTCTCGAAAGACCGATTATTTTAGTAGCCTTGGAAGTAATAGATATATTCATAAGTTTTATATTATGTCATAAAATGGAAAACTACAATAACATTGTTTTCATAGAAAACACTGAGATCCCATAGACTATCCATGTAGGTCAGTCATAATATACTTCTTCGTATCCTGGGAAAAATAAAACATAGAAATGGGTGACCACATATGCTCAGTAAGGATAATAATATAGTAGAAACATTCATAAATATGCATAAACATTTAAGGCAATGTATATGACTAAAACAAAATCCTTTTAAAATTAAACATCAGCATAATATGGAAAAGATAAAATCAAATAATTACATTTAGTTATTCAAATAGATATTATACTAGTCGAATAATCATATGCAATATCAATATCCACTTTCATAATGATGGAATGCATAATGCCGGACTTTAATAACCACATAGTCAAGGCCTTGTTCCAAGACTACAAAATAGATTTTATCAAGGCCTTATTCCAAGACGCTAGTAGGTCTCATGAGACCTACTAATGCATCGAGGAGCTATAGAGGGCTCCACTCACCACTTACTAAGTCCAATTCATTCCTCATATGAAAATGTTGAAACATAATATGAAAAATCATTTTAAAACTTGCATAAAAAATGTCAATATTTTAACCACAAGCCATGAATGGTATACAAATAGCACATCCACAGTCAAACATAACTCATTAAATATAATATTGAAGATTTTATTATAATAGATCAACCTCAATAGAGAATAATGAATGATATTTACATAGATGAAAATAATAATCAAAACTATTTGAGAGAAATATACACCTTTTTCTTGAAAACATTTAAAAGTCTTACTATTTATCAAGAAGCCGTTTAAAATATATTTTTAAATCAAAGTGTCACATACCACATTGAAACTATTAAAAGGAATTTTAATTTTATAACATTAATTTCCATATAAATAAATCCTTAATACAATTTATAAAACATGTACATTAATGAGAAAGATTTAGAATAATAAATCTTTAAAACATTTAAAATGATATTTTAGTAAGTGTTCATAACCAAAATGAAGACACCTAAATACAAATAATTTAGGTAATAAAAACTTTATAATATCATGGGAATAAAGGGATTCATGATATAATATGTCAATGTACATTATATACCCCATATAAACGTGAATTGGTGTGTAACAACAAAAAAGTCTAGATGGAATGTAAATTTAGATGAAATCTATTATAATGACTTTATCCTTAGGTTAAGGATAAATCAATGACATAATTATGTGTGAAAAATATAAATACACTCAATATTATTGGATATTCAGTGTAAATAAATCATAGTACATTCACACATATTCTTGTAAAAACAACACCAATGAATTGGATGTTTAACTCAATAAATGGAGATTGAGTTAAAATTACTCTTATCAAATTCATTTCGATGAATTGAGAATTTATCAATGGATTGATTATGTGTATCAAAATTATATCCACAAAAATGGCAGTGCAAATTACTACACAAATAACAAATAGTGATTCCACACATAATCATGGAGTAAAATAATCAATGAAGTATGTGTAGAGAAAAATGGGTGGAAATTGAAATTTGAAATTCCCTTTCCAATTTGTTAAATTACGAAACATAAATCCCATGAAATATGCATCATAAAATAAGGATTTAATTACTCGTAAATTAATTTATATTACACAAATACAATCATTGAGAAGTACATACACTACATAAAAGGAAATAGTGGAAGTATGGCTTGAATCTCACAGAAATAAGAAGTGAGATGAAAACCCTTACATCGTTGTAATCAATTGAGTCGTATGGAAAAAAGATAATAACTAAAAAATTAATCATAGAATAACATTAATATAAATATAATCATGACAATATATATATCAAATGATAGTACACAATACACCACATTTAATAAATAAGTAGCGAACAATGGAAATCTCATGGAATTAAAGGTGAGATAAGAAACCCCTTACATTGTACTTTTCCTTGGTAGAGGGTAGGTTAACCTCCTGTATAATCTTTAAGAAAAATTTATTAAATTATAAAATAATAATATACATTAATATGATATCATATATGATCTTTTAATATTTCTTTGTTAATAATATTGTAGTATTATCGTCATATTGGGTGTTAACTGATTCGTTTTCATTTAAATGCTTTGTTTTGTAAGTATTTTTTATTATGAATAGAATGTATCTTATTAATATTCAGAAATATATTAAGTCTTTAAACATTTTTTTAATAATCTAATGAAAATTAGTCTTGAATTAATTATGATGGAGAATGAATCTCATCGCGTTTGTGGAAACTGTAATCTGTACGTACGGATGAGCGACAATATCATTCTTTTGATATTAAAATAATATATAATTTTATGTTATATCATATATAAAGAATAATTATCATGTTATATTTATTATTTAAATAAATTACACATCATTATTATACCCATCCAAATAATAATGTATTTATAATCAATTACACCACGATGTGGAGACTGTAAACCGTACGTACGCACATATGGTGACATATCATTTGAAGGATGGATAGAATAATAAATATGATTGTACCATATTTATAATAACATAAAAGTATATAAAATATAGTGGATTTATTATTTTATAATTGAAACAACAAAGGAAGAGTATGTGGAAGAAGAAAGGAACTCGAAAGGGGTGATGAAATATTTACCTCTTATTCAGGTTCTTCCTTTTGATTTGATCAAAATGGCACCTTAGGATGGAATTCTAACTAAATTAATGCCTATAAAATTAAGGGAGGACATTTTAGAGTGTATGTGGTCAGAGTTTTTCAGAGACAAAAGGCATTGATGGTGTGAATTTGAGGGAAGGGGGAGTTCCCTTTTATGAGAGGGGTGAGTGGCAACTTAGGAAAAGCTAGAAATAGTGTTTTATAATAAAATCATTTTCAGTTTCTAATGGCTCCAAAATAAATTATTTAAAGGATAAGGTGGGTATGGTTGTAAAACCACTCAAAAAATTGGTTTTATATGGGTTTGGGTCACTATATTAACCTTATCATTTATATTTAACTCTTAGTTAAATAGTTTGACATTTACCATGTCTCCTTATATTTTTATATTATATGGTTAATAAACATACTATATACTTCCAAGAGAAACCAAAGTGGTTCATTAATGATACACATAAAAATTTATAAGTCTTTTGTCTGAATCTTAGGTTTTTAGAAATATAATATCAATTAATAACATAATATTTGTTTTTAAAACTCTTTTATGACAATTTTGAGACTTTTTGTTAATTTGTTTTTTCTAAATTTATAAGAGCATTTTTACATCAAAAATAATTCATCTAACAAACCCTAACATTTCATATTAACCTAGGAAATTTGGGTAATTCATTAAAAGTCTCAAAATACATTTATTTTTATATTTATAATACCAAATATTTTAATATTTCATTAATTAAATAATTACTACATCGTCATTGTGTCATAAATAAATTAAATTATTTAATTTCTAAAAAATATAAATAAAATACCATTATTTAGGAAATCGTTTTATCTTTCTAATTAATAATTATTATTTATTTTATCTATGTTATTACCCTATATTAAAAATGGTTTAGTTATTAAGCTTTGAATTTTACACTTTTAACTCTTCTTTGAATTAAATAATAATAAATGCCCTCATCTAATCCAAGTGGACCTAAAGGATAAAATTTTATTCCTAAGGATGTTTTTGGTAGAATTACACTTATCCAATTTAATTATGACATGTTTTAGGGGAATAATAATATCATTTTTAAGTTTAATTACCATATTTACTTTTAACCGTGGTAATAAAAGTCAAAAGTAATTATTCACCAAAAATTATTTTTATCTTATTGAACAAAAGTTTACTTGCATATATTAACCATGTCTCTCATATTTTTTAAATTCAATTCACAGAATTAGTAAAATTAAATTTTATTCAAATTTGCAAATGCTCCTAGGAGGTGTGTAAAAGAAGGTTAAAATGTTCAATAAACTTTTTATGTCTAAAATTATTATAAATTGACTCAAATGAATTGATTTGAACTTATTTATGTATTATGTATCTATTATGACCTAAAATAAATTTAAATAAAATAAATAACTATTTAAATAAAAATTCAGTATTAAAGTACAACTTAGTGTTTTTCACTATTCCTCAAAAATTGAAAATTTTCAAAAAAATACCAAAACTTCTCCCTCAGATAATTTCGATATTCCAAATCCAAAAATGAAGTCCATTTTGAAAGAAAAAATTTATAAAATTTTAAATAGTGGGAATTAATATTCCTAACGGCTAGTTTGAGTGGTCCCATAGTGTTGGAATCTTGAAGTTGCGTACAATGTAATATATTACATTATTTAAAGAAAAATGTATCGTGGAAGCTTGGGGTGTTACAAATAAATCATATTCTTTTGGAAAATTATTCCTAGAATTAATTAAATTAATAACTCATCATATTAACATATGATTATTATGGTGACACCTGGGATATATTAATTTGGATTCTTTTATACATTGTAACATATTGCAAAAAAATTACAAAACCCCATTTTGAATCCTACTTTGATTATCCATTAATGACATATATATATCTCATATAATTTCTATTATTGATAATTAAACCTCATAAATAAAACATAAAATCACTAATCCAAATGTTTTTGTGTCTTTGGAGGTTAGATACAACATTATCTTAATAACAATTATTTCTTCAAAATCGTGCTAAATATCCTCTATATATGCATTAACCGTATAAATACTTGTATATATTGTCTATTAAGGGCATGTCAAACATATTAAGAGAAAAAAATTATGAAGTATATATTATTTCAATTAATAATTGTATTTTATATTATAAACATGTGATAAAAAATTCTCTTTGGAGAAATACATGTTTTAAAAAATATTAAATCATAGGAGATAACAATATGTTTGGATAAAATGAAATATATCATGAAATAAGAACATAAAACATCAAAATGGATCATCATGAATACATAATATAAAAATTGGAAAAAAAAATTGGAAACATAAAATAATAATCATGAGCCACAGATCATACTATATTAATATTTTACAAACAAATGTATAGGAAATAATACCATTGGGAATATAGATAAAACAATCATATATATGAATTATGTTATCATAATATATTATTATGTCAAACCCATGAATTTTTGTTATAATATATAACCACATATTACCCATAAATAATGTCAGCTGTAAAGCTAACCACATCATTCCCAAACAAAAATTTGTTATCAAAACAAATCATATCATTCACACACATAATATAATCCTCTCATGAGATATAATATTTTACTCAATTCATTAGATATCTATATCATTATCACATATAATATAATAATAAATAATACATATGTGTAGCACATGAAATCAATCTCATTGCTCAAAACATGCTTATCATATAAAAATGAAATGGTTATATAACATATTCATGTCATATCACAAAACATTCATTTAAGAATCTGATGTCATGATACCCATATTGAAATCACTGAACTGGAAAATATAAAATGATATCATGAAGGATAATACATGAAAAAAATTATGAATATTATTTATCATTTATAGATAAGGAAAAAATAAAGAAAAATTTCCATAGATTTTTCATAAATCTTTTTCAATGTTTTATAAAAACAATTAATGTTCAAAATATGGTTTAAAAAGGATATAAGATTAATTTCAAAAATTTATTTTAAAAATATTGCACCAATAATGTACCCTTGAAAATGGAATAATTATTTAATAGATTAATGTTTATTGGAATTATTAAATATATATGGATGTTGAAATAAATACCATTAAAAACTCTTAAACATTTTAATGAATCCCACATTTGTAAAAGAATATAAAAAATTCCATTTCAATAAATATATTGAAAATTTTTAATGTAAGAAAAGAAAATAAACACTTCTATAATGGTTTTTGGTAATAAAATGTTTATATATAGGGAATATATATCCAAAATAGAAAATGTGTGTTTTAATATATATTGAAATATTTTAATGATCATTGAATCAATCAAATAAGAATTAAAAGTTTGGTTTTAATTGTCTTATTCGTTCTTTTCATCCTTCACTATATACACTCTATTAAATTTTCATTTACATTTTTTTATTATCCTATGTAATTTTTATCATTATTTAATATATGTGTTTTATAATTTTATTGTGTTTCATAATAATTTAATTGTAGATACATGGACAGTTGGTAATTAAAGGTTACTAAATCGTTTTTTTGTTAAAAAATTAATAAATTAGATAAATTCACTTAGTTAATTAAATTATATATATATATATATATATATATATATTAGCATTATATGATAGAAACCATAACATAAATTAATCATTATTACTCTATATTACATAACGTTTGGGTTATGTAATCATTCATATTGGATGTTTTATAGTATTATACATGTAGGTTGTAAAATGGACCAAAACCAAAACATGTTATTACAATTGAATGATTAAAAATATACTTTTTTATATTAGACATACTTAATATAAAATTATGTTGATGTTAATAATATATAATTAATTTTAGTATAGGATTTTTGAAAGTTTTATATGATAATGTAAATGGAAAATATGAATAATAAATCAATATGTCGACAAAATCGATTCATCTCAGAACGTCGTTCCTAAAAATGAATGACACGGATATACCCCTTATGATAAATGTCTACCAAACATGGGATATGAATTTTTTAGATATAATATTTTAATATATACATATGAAAACGAAATATTATGGTTTTCAATGATGGATTAGATCTTCATTTATAAGTGAAAATGAGGGGTGTTACATTGGAAACTTATGTTAGGTGATGGGTAAGGAATGGATAACATGGAATTTAGGTAGGATAGGTAAGGAAATTATGTTGAAACTTTATTTATAGACACCCAAACCTACACAAGTTATTATATAATGAGTTTATAAAAATTTATCATTAAAAATATTACACATGTCATTTTACCCCATTTTGCCTCTTATTTCCTTATTTAATTAGTCACTGTCGTAATTTTTTTACTAAAAATACATGATGATGAGTAATACATAATATCAATTTCATAATTAAAATATTTGAAAAAATTTAGTCTTCTACAAATTATAAATTTGAGTAAATTATATTTTTAATGAAAATATAAAACAAGTAGGAAAAAATTATTTTATAGAAAAATGTATTTTTATATAATAAGTTCTATTTTACTATTTAATAATTAATTACTATAATTAATAGAGTTATAAAATAATTTTTATTCTGGTAATCAATAATTTCAATAAAGTTTTCCCTAAATTTTATTATATTTAGTTTGTAAATATAAAATTTTATAACTCATGGAAAAATAATTTTAGAAAAGTGATCATTTTAAAATTTAAATGATTGTTTTCTTAAATCTATATAATTTCTAATCAATAAATTAATTTTAATGAATTTATATATATATATATATTTGTTATGATTCATTAAATTTTTTAAGTGGTGAATTTAATTTACCAAGATAAAAATATAATGTACTTATAAAAATAGTTTTTGAAAAAACATTCTGTTCAAATAGTATAAAAATTTAATCATTATTATTTATTTATTAACTATTCATAGAACGTTAAAAAAATTAAAAAAATAAATTAAAAAAATTTATAAGTTTATTTAATGAAAATCCTACTTCAAAATTGATATTAATATGTAAAATATAAAAATATTCAATTTTTTACATATTAATATGTTTGAAACAATACGTTATGATCCTTTTATGCCATTTAAGAATTACTTTTTATATATAAATTATATAATTTCAACCATGTCACTAAAACTATATATGATAATTAATCCATTTTTATATATGTATATTTATGAAATATATATCCAATGACTATATAACTAATGATTACATAGCCAACGACCATATAAGTAAATAATATATTAGTTTTATATATATAACCACAAAAATTTAATAAATTAAGTCATAGAATTATATCCTTTATTTTATAAATATTAATATCAATTTTCTAACATGTTATACTTATTCCATAGTAGTCAAGCTTTGTATGATATTTAAGGCATATCAGGATGTTAAATAATTAAATAATTTCAAATATTTATTTATTTATGGTTTTAATGCTTGTGTAATTATCTTAATTTTGTTTCATTTATTTATATGGTAATGTATTTCTTTCCATATCATAATATTTTACCATAATGTATTATTCCATTATTCTGTATAGTTTTGTGTTTCATGTACAAGATTCTTCCAAACACATTAATTTTACTCGAATGTAATATTCTTTAACATTATTTGGTGTTACAAAAACAACCATTTAAAGTAAAATTAAACAAAAAACAAATTTTATCATTAATGAAACCATCAAACTTCATGTTATTACATTAAAACCTATAGTAGTTTAATCCTATAAAATTGTATTGGGCTAACTACTTTATTGGAAGTAATAATAATTACAAGTCCACTATGGTGACTACTCAGATACATCAATAATAATATCTATATCCATCTCCATACCTGTATCATAATAGATGATGTGGAGAGAATTCTGGGATTTGTGATTAGTGATGAGTGTGTGAATAATTAGTAGGATTTACCAATATAATTACAATTCAGTACCATTAAAAAAAATTCCTAATCAAGCAATCAATTCCACTTAATTTTTTATAAATTTTTAAAATATAAAAATTAGTCACTAAATTATATGAATCTAAATGCTTTTTTGGGAAAAATCATGAAAATATTTTCCCCATGGAGATCATGTGAGGACTAAACATAACACCGCTATGTTATATGAGAAATAATAAATAAATTTATATAAACACATATTGATGAAAATATACAGGAACCAGTTAAGGATTTTAGTTAGTTTTAGTGTTCCTTAAAATTAAGAACCTCTATATCCACATCACATAAAATGTATCTTTCCATATAATTTGATTACTAATACCTCAAATAAATTCCAGAAAATAACATAATATGCCTTATAAATTATTCATCAAAATTTACTAAGATGATTTTTTTTCCTAAAATTGTTTTTTAGAATATATATAAAACAAAATATAATGTTTTATATAAAAAATAAACAGCCCATATATTTATTCAAATACGAATAAAATTATCAATGAAATCCATTTTATGAATATCATTAATAAATATGAAATGTATGATAACTACAAAGAACCATAAATCACACAATATGAATCATAATCCACTTAATATTGAATAAGATCCACTTACATTAAATGATGAGCTCACAAACTATTCAATCCCCTATATACTACATCAACAACTATGATATGATAATTCAAATATAATGAAGACAGTCATGAGATCATTAGTCATCTAATTATTTTTTGAAATATATGATATCATTATTGTATATGAGATCCAATAACATTAATATACAATGGATAGAAAACAAAAGACAATGTTCAATGAATTTTCAAATTCATCAACATTAGATGATTGATCTAATAATTTATTGACTGATCCTAGATAAATTCTCATTATTTTTAGATATTGTAGTGCCTAATTTTATCTCTAGAACATATAGAGTCTCTTAAGTCATCATTGAGGGTTAATGGTTATATGAGGTTAATTAAGATTTGAAAACTATGAATAATGATATCTATAACCAACTCCATGATTATCTATCGAAATCTTTATGAAAATTAAATTGATCATCGAGATCTTTTATTAAATAAATCCAAGGAGAAATATCATAATTCATAGTCTATAGGACCATGAGCATAACAGGATCATATCACTAAACCTCTAACAACTCAAATTAATTCTCAAAAATCCACCAACACTCAAAGATGGAATGACTAGAAAAACTACTTGTGTTATAATTATGATTTAATTTCTATGAGAAAAATTTTCACTGTAATTGAATTTGATGAATTCTCTTCCAGTGATATTCTAGAATTGGAAAATGATAGCACAATAGTAACAATAAAGAAATAATCAATACTCTAAAGTAATTATCACACTTATTAGATATCATAAAAACATTTACACTAATTTTATTTCTCATCCCAAACCCATAGTCTCATAGGGGACTTTATTAGATGGATTTGTTCAGTAGTGACTTAGCTAAGAATCATGAATAATATTTTATACTACAAAATAAATTAGTGTAAAATTTAATTGCTAATAAATTTAACAAATCTATTTCATACTCTAAAATATATTCCCACTATAGAGTGTAAAAATGCCATACATCTAGATTCCCTCTTGTCACAATTGTGTTAAAACCCATACAAAGACTCACAATCCAACTGAATACTCCATTATTAAATAGCACTGATCTATGTAATAATATAACCATATATAATACATCACCAAATAATTCTATATTATATTAAAATATTCTATAATCTCTTACACCATAAAAGGTACAAAAAGGGATATTTCCATTGATTTACCCTAAACGATGGCGATTAAAAGGGTGTTTACACTTACCTTCAAACTAATGCATATGAATTGATTTTTAAAAGATATTATTGTATAAAAAATCCAAAATACCAACATGATCATACCATTATATCCCAAATTTAGATACCCAAGATCAAATATTGTCTCTATAGTCAAAAATTTCCATTATTGTTTCCTATATAGATGTTAAGGATACAACATACTCATTTTAAGCTGAGTACCCATCAGTTTTTCAAAATATATCTTAATCCTTAAAATGATGTAAATATCTCTTTCTATCATGGTAGATGAAGGATTTTTATGCCGACTAACCGCCTTATCAATATAGCTCCAGGTTACTAATTCTTCACATTTACCTACTGATAAGTTAGGAACTGAAATACACAATCATACATGTCCATCTATTTCCCTTCCCAAAAATATTTCATATGATGACTCGAATGTTATTATTTTATATAAGAAAGAAAATATTATATATTTTGATGAAATTATCATATAAGAATAGTTATCAATCTTAAGATAACCACATCATTATCCTAGAAATGGAGAATCAAGTTATTTTTCAACCACAATTCCTTGGTCTCCCCACTATGCATGTAATCACTAATCATATTGTATTTGAAATTGTTTGTCCTTTCATCATTTACATGATCTCCCAATGAAAAAGTTAAATTGATCAATTGTATCACCATAAAACTCTCTTCTTTATTAGTATTCATATAGAATCATTCCATCAAGATCATCAATTACCACTCATCCAATGATTTCTTTAATGATTTTTTCTTCCTACTCGAGGAATCAATTACATCTTTACACATACCCAGTGTATGAGATTACAAGGGTTTAAATCCAATTGGTAGAAAATGTCACTTAAATTTTATGATTATATTACAATGTAATCTACCCACCGAATATGTTATGTATATAAGTCTTCATGTATGGAATGTACATCAACCAATATTTATCATTTATATTATAATTCATTCATGTGGATATAAATTGTTGAATCTATAATCAAATAAATTACTTCCTTACATGATGAAACATACATAGAAACCCTTTTTGTACTCAATAATGATCACTGATGGGTGGGGGACAATATTACTTCATCTTCAACTAATTGAAATATATATTTTTCCTCAAACCCCACTAAAACATAACACCTATATATGTCAATGTCATTATTATTGATATTAAAAATAAAAATTGTAAAATGAATAATTGGTCATAACCTTTCAACCCAAGTAAACATTTAACAACAACAAAAAATATTGCGACACTTCCAATAAATCACAACTTCATCCTTATCCTAATCAACTAAGAAACCATTTTTCCAAATCACTTATCTAAATTACATAGAATACCACATTAATAACTAATATTTATATATTTTTCATAATAACATGTTA
Organism: Viscum album; assembly: GCA_963277665.1. Classification (NCBI taxonomy): domain Eukaryota; kingdom Viridiplantae; phylum Streptophyta; class Magnoliopsida; order Santalales; family Viscaceae; genus Viscum; species Viscum album. The sequence goes on along the minus strand of OY728140.1, from coordinate 50,503,689 downwards.
TTTCAAAACATTTCTAACACAATCCTCAAATAACACCCATTGTCCTTCTCTAAGAATATATATATATATATATATATATTACAATATCATCATAAATCTTCATAAAAATATGTCTAGGTATTTTTAAATGACATGATCCATAAAGGGAAAAATGATAACAAGATATCTAGTAAACCTAATTTTAATAAATAAAAAACATAATCTACATACCTACTGTTGAATAATTTTGTTATAAATTTTATCTCATTTACTTCGTTTTTATTAATATATTGTTCTAAAATAAATCATCTAACCACATAGATCAATTATACTGATTATATATAATGTTAATGATCATTAGAGAGTATGTATTATTTACTATCATCATATTCATCATTATAGAGTTAATGAAAATCCACAAGATCCTATGTACATTATTTGAAAATAAAATTAATACTACCACATCTGAAATACATAGTATTAAAATCCAAATTCCTTATAAATCCTTTAACTAATCATTATCTCTGATATCTCTTAAAGCAGAATGTGATGTGAAGAAATTGATATTGTACATTTCTTATGTAAAAAATCAAGGTAGAAATATACATAAATATATGGTGACAGTGTATAGAATTCTGTGACGAATTTATATAGGAAATATTTCCCCATGATAATCAGTAAAATTAAATTATAGGATTACACTGATCCATGAAAAAATATAGAAAATGATCATGTCAAATCCACAATGTATTTAAAAATTGACAAAAAAAATACCAAAACAATAACACACTATAACACCCCAAGACTCTATAATAATAAACGTTTAGTTAATATCATATTTGACACACATAACTGATCTTAAAAAACCCAAAAAATATATTTTTATAAACTTAATCTCTTCGATAGTTTATGGAAAATGCAACCCTGAGTCGAAATAAAGCATAATATTGTAGACCATTATAACCGAGATATTCAATTCCTGGGATATAATATTTATAAATAAATTATGAAAGCTATATTAAAATACTACATAGAAATTAATTAAGAATCAATTAAAAAATGTTCTTTGAAAAAATATATTTCACTAAAAGAAATTCTAGTCGCACATTGCACATAGAATTTGAAATCATTTTTTCCATATTTACTAAAATTTTTGGTAAAAATAACTTTATTTTTGAAATTATAATATCTAAATTGACTTAGGGTAAATTTTTTGGATATTTATTAAAGTAATCATTTATTAATGAACTGTGAAAAATATTAAATTTCAATTAACAACCTCCCTTCTATTTAAATTTTTTATAAAGTTAATGTATATTTAAATTTCTTTTAGAGTAAATAAATTAAAAGTATATATCAATTAATCCTATTAAATAATTAAAAAAATTCATATCAAATTATTATATAAGAATATTTTATACTTTTAGAATGTTTCTTTTTGAAAATCCATTTTCATATCATGTATGTAAGATTAATTAAAATTTAAAAATACAAAAATTCTATTAATTTAATTAAGAGAAATGGATTAAATCTTTTGAATAAAAATAATTTATATTATCATGTAAGTTAAAAATAATTTTTGATAAAATTTAATAATGAAATTAGTAAAAAATATTCACTGTGTTTAAGGTAAAATGGATTTATTAGGGTGTTAAACTAAAAATATATAGGTTAAAATGACCTAAACCTTGTATAAAATCTATTTCATGGAAATAATTACACCCTATATTGTTTATATATCCAAAATACACTTTTTTAGACTCTTTTGGAATGTGAAAATAATGGATACACTTTTCTCTTTAAAAAAATTACATGTTTTAAAGTCACCTAACTTATAAAAGGCTACCCCATATCATCATTCCATAACACCTTAAATAAATATTTTTAAAAAAATACCTATAAAAATCACATCCCAATTTTCCGCTACTCATCCTATAAGAATTATTTATGGTCTAAATCCCACCATAGAAGGATCTGTTGCAAATCTAAAGAGGTAACTTGAAGAGGAGGTAACCTTCCTCAACGAGCGTTTTTATTTAAATAAATCTACCACCATATTCAATGATAATTAAATTATAAAAATATAATAAAATAATTATCTTCCATAGAATGATATTTTTTATATTAAGGTAATTTCCTAAAACCACCTCCACTTCTATCAAATGGGTTATGAAATAAGCACTTCTATGTATAGAAGACTATCACCTCGTAAACTGGCGTCTTTCATCTTTCCATTACCACCTCTCATAGTTAGGTATGATGATGGATCCAAAGTTTATATATATTATCAAGACCCACCAAAGTGGGGCCTGTTTTGTGACTCCCCAGTCCTTCCTCCAACAGGCCTATGGCTGGTGACTAGCACCAAGTAGGCATAAAAACGACATGGGAGGCATTGCCTAAGTAAATGTTCACACACCCATCTCTAAGACCACAAAATTCTAAAATCTTAAAAAAAAATAACACCCAATTCATACATACATGTATATCCCACAATTAGATCATGAAAGGAAGTAAAGGAAACTAAACAGATCCAAATAAAATCCCACCACAAAGAAGTATGTAACACAAGTCCAACCAAAATGTAAAGGTACTAAGACAGATGTATAAAATCTACATGAACACACCATGGTCCTTTAGGTCTTACTAAGCATTGCCTGGTACTTGTCCAGTTAGGACACTATAAAAAAATTGATCATCTATACAAGATACGACACGTACATGCAAAGCGTTTGTAGGGGTGAGTATAACAATACTTTGTTGGACACCCAGAAATCACAATGCATATAACTAATGAAATGAACTCATCTCTATACAGGTATATGTATACAATAAATATAACAATAATATACAAATACACTCAATACAAGACACAATTCATATAGGTAAACCTCAACCATAGTATACAACCAAGGATTTTAGCTCAATGATTCAATGAATGAATAATCTGGGATAACACACTCTTGAGTCTAATTTAACTTATGACATCTATCTGAGAGGAACTTCTTATCAGGTATTTTCATGAGAAAGGATACACTAAAATATTTTAAGAGAATATGATACACATATGAGGATCATAGGTAGGGCCATATAGTGATTCCAAAAACTCAATCTGAATTAACACAATAAGTAGAGGATTGGTTCCAGGTAGGATTGGTCACATCAATACCTATACTCTTCCAAGGGAATGTAGATGAATAGAGGATCCCACTTTGGACCTCTTAGAGGGATTCAAGGAACTCTATCTAAAAATCCTTACAAAATGGACCGTAGTCCTAGGAGAAATAAATGATTCATACGAATGTTTTGGGAAATAATAAGTAGAATGAAACCTAATGAAACATGTCCATGATATATAGTAGAAGAGATATAATCCATGTTAGAAAGCGGAAACGCCAAGCAGAAGGGTTACACATCCTGTCTCTTTACCCTGGGTTCTTCCCATGTAAATGGCCTCTGTCTTTGAAACCCTATACATGTATAAGGAGAGTACTCAAACTATTGAGGGGTTACAAGATATATCCTTTTATCTGGGTCCCTTTCTTGTACTATAGTCATGTTCCAGTACACACATTCATCTTGTGTGTCCATTCCCATGTGACAATGCATGGGGTATCCCATGTTATGACCCAGATCATATAGTTTGGGGGAGTACATGTCATGTAGGAAACTCGTACACTCCCTCCCTTTTTGTGTAAAATCTAAAGGACATGTAGAGTTCATTCCAAGGGACTACATACAACGTATCCAAGGACTACATGTAGTGTGTATCGAGTTTCTATAGAATCCATTCTTCCTCCTACCACTCATGGATGCATCGTTGTCACCTTGAGATCTGGATTAAATTACACAAAAACTCATGAATCTACTCAAGATGAATTCTAATACAACCATTTTCTGGAATCCAGGGATTAAATCCATTCAAAAAATGTATCGCGTTCATCTGAATAATCTTCCATGCATGTCGCTCGAAGATCGGGGGTCTCTAAATGAGTTTGATTTGTTCTCCACTTCCACCCGCTCACCTCTATTGCTTTATATCGATCCTGAATCTATAATCTCTCATCATTTCTTGAAGAAAATTTTGAACAACATTTTATTCATCATATTTCTTCTAACCATGTGCCAAATAAATAATTCCTATGATGAATGGGGAAAATGGGATAAAATCATGAAACATGTAAAAATAGGAATGAACCATTGTTATTTTCAGTTAGCCTTAACTTATTTATGATAGAATAAAGAATGAAGAAACATTCAGTTAAACAACTCTTAAAGTAATATTCACACAAATATAGACCCATCCATCATACTGATTGATCAATAGATCAATCCGTTATTGGATTGGACTGTGTTCATTGTAGGAATCAATAATGAGGAAGAAATCCAAAGAAAACACACACCCTACCATGATTTGGATTTCTTTCTGACAATGAACTATTGTTTCCTCGTTGTCATAGGCATGATCTTTTGAACTATAGGGGAAAATATCTTTGATCTGTAATTCGAACGTCATTTATTTGATAGGATTATCCAATAATCTATCTTACAGTGCTTTATAGGTTCTAAGGTTATGAACATAACCATGTAATTATAAAATAACAACATATTTAAAGAAAAAACAATCTTTCCCTAGATATGTGAAAATTATAATTATTATTCAATTATTTTATTTATTTTTTAACCCATGAAGAATATTCCCCAAACGATTCATCCCAACTAAAGTTTAGTCACACTTTTGGTAAACCTCATATTCTGAGTTCGACGGTGCCCTAATATTTCTGATTCTAGAACCCATTTAAGATTTATTACAATTTTTTTATAAAAACCACCCATGTACATTCCATTTAAAATATCTAATATATTTTAAAAAAATTCATGGCACACCGGCATGAGAATTTCATGACATCTCTGCGTCTGGTCTCGAAAAAATTCCATATGATATTTAACAATAATACATGGATAATACAAGACATTACCTAGTTATAAATGATATAAATAAAAAATATATATAGCTCTCATGTAATTATATTATATATAATCTTTTTTCCATTCAATCAAGGATAAAATAATGTTTCTTGTGTATATGGAAGACAACAACCTCAAGAAGCAATGTGATTCTTCTTTCCCTAAAAGTTTACATAGGATGTGATATTGATATTTGTAAGGATAATATGTGATTGTTTCGCACGGAATCCGTGGATGACCTCCTGGACGGGAGATTCAAACGTTCTGATCGGTCTCTAACGGGTTTGTTCGTAGAACCGGAAACATCCAATGATTCCACATTCGTTTGGACCTACTTTCCAAAGGCAGGCACTCATTAGCTTGTGGACTAATGAGGCTTAGGAATTTGCATTGGTCGAGAGGATGGGAGGTCGGACTCATCACACATTTTTGAGGGGAATTATTTTCTACTCTGGGACTCTCTTAATAGATTTAAGTTATGTTCGTGAATCCTTATTACATTACCAAGTATAAAATGAGCTTTCCTTTAGTTTTAACAATCAATGATTAAATATGCAAGAAATTTAGAGAATCTTTTATATGTATTCGAGGTTCTTCATCAATAGAGAATCATCTATATCTGTTTAGAGATTCCTGGTCAATGGTATCCTTCAAAACATTTATATAAAAGTCTCTTGGTCATTATGATGACCAGGCTGGTTTTAAAGCCACTCAGTGGGGCACTTGAAGTTTATCATCATTCAGAAGGACAGAGATTATTTCAAAGTTGGGATCGAACCCATAAATGGGCTACCTACGTATCCTTTGTTTTGGAAAAGGAATCAGAACCCACGTAGTTCGAGTAATGGAGTATGATGTTTATGATTGATGGCTCAAAGAAGAATGTCATAATTACTTTTACACTCTAATCTCACGTGAGTCATGCTCGGTGTGAGAAACAAGAGGTATTGGTAAAAATTAGACAATTGTGCCATGAAATATGCAATCATAAGAATTTGTTTGGGGCTTATGCATATATGACTGCCCAGATAGATGAAGGTTTAGGATTTACTTTTAGGGAGAAAATCCATGAACAGGGTCCATAAAGTTATATGTGCTTCATGGAGATTTGAATACTCTAATCTTGGGGCTTAATCCTAAAGAGGATGCCCAAGTTAGGAGGGGACTTATGATTGGGTTTTACTCCTGAAAAGGAAACCCAAATCAAGGGTAAATTAGGACTGGTTAATAGAAATTTAAGGGGGCTTGGGGTTTACTTCTGAAAATGAAGCCCAAGGTTATGACTGAGTCTTATTCCTAAAAAGGAGACCCAGGTTATGGATTAAGGTTTGGGGCTTACTCCTGAGGAGGATGCCAAAAATTATAGGACTTGATTGGGGCTTACTCCTGAAAAAGGATGCCCAAGTTTGGGAACTTTAAGAATTTGGGGCTTACTCCTGAGGAGGATGCCCAGATTAAAGGTTTTATAACTGGGGATTATTCCTGAAAAGGAGACCCAGGTTAGGATTCTCTCATCTTAAAGGATGAGGTTGAATGAATTAACTCTCTGTATTTTAGTGACATAAGGATATTTAAATCACTATACTTTGAGAGAGATTCCACAGAATTCCTTTCAGATAAGAAAGTCAAATCAAGAAATCATGCCATAAATGGCTTTGAAGAGTGTCTTGAAGACTGAATCTTGAAAAGGAAAGGTGTGATGGCTTAAGAGGGGTAAAAATGGGCAAGATGGGCACCCAAAAAGATAAGGGCGCGCAAGTCTTGCAAGGCGCGCAAGTCTTCCGTGGGCGCGCAAGTATTGGGCGCGCAGGTATACCTGCGCGGCACATGGTGTACTTGCGCGATTTTCAACCAGCATTGAAATACTTGAGCAACTCTTTTTAAAACCCTTTATAATTCTCTTGAGGTTCTTCCAGAAAAGGGACGCGCAAGTTATATTGAAGTAAATAAGTCGGCGCGCAAGTGTTTGATAAGTTTCAACACTTAGGCCTTCCTTCTTCTCTTTAGATCTTCCGTTCTAGGTAAGAAATTACCTTAGAAGTGTTCCAGAAGCTTTGAGAAGAGACTTGGGCGTCGGTAGCTTCAATCCGAGTTTCTGGAAAAAGTTCCTCCCGAATGGGGGGCCCACAGGGTCTATTTATAGGTAGGAGAAGACCTCGTGCGGTTACCGGGTGGTCACCACTTAGGTCGTGCAAGTCACTTGCACGACCATAAGGCGTCGCGCAAGTAGACTTGCATGACCACTAGGTAGCGCGCAAGTACTTGCACGACCACTAGACGGTGCGCAAGTGTACTTGCGCGACCGTGAGGGAACTTGCGCGGCCTATGGGAAATGTTCTCCTTGTTCATCCCTTTGTCGATTTTTGATGTTTCTTCAAAGGATGAATCACATTGGACTCAGATATTCCCCTTTTCCGATTTTTAGATTCTGTGACGAAAGGAGCGTCAACAAAAGTCCCCCCTCAGAGTTGGATCCGGAGAGAAATGAGGATTTGACTCTGAGGAAATTGAATCCATACAAAGGAAAAGGGGGCGCGCAAGACTTTAGGGCACAGAGGTCAGTGCGCAAGTGTGCTGGAACATGACTTTTATTCAGAGTTCCTTTTTCTTTTGTGGGCAGTTTAAATTCATGCATGCCGAACATAAAGGGGCTAATGTTTAAGGTCGAAATAGCTTTGACCAAAATGGATTAAAATTGATTCAATTCCTTGACAATTTATCTGAAAACAAATTACCAAACTCAAGTGTGAGAGAAAATATGTAAACTATGGCTTAAGAATATTTGAATCTGAGGAATGATATGAAAAAGAGCTAAAAGGCATTAGAAGAAGTAGTTTCCAAGAATGAAGTTACTATTAATTAACAAAACCCGTTAGGGGGTTGAAATATGCAGGGCCACCTATGGGCATTGGCTGCATGGTTAAATAAATAGTATCTTTTGGCTGACAAGTCTGTAATGTGGACTGTTTATGCAAGGCCACCTATGGGCACGTGCTGCATAGTCAGGCGAAATAACTCTTAGAAATTTACTTTCCTAGTGCTAAAAGCCAGTGAAAGTTTATGGAGATTCAAATTTTCTAAAGTATAGAGTTTGTTGTATGGAAAGAGGTACTTGAATATGGGGAAGATATTTCCGAACAATAATATCGAAGAACTGGATGAATATCACTCCTACGAAGGTCTGACCCAAACGTAGGGAAGAAGAATAAACCATAGACTTGAATACTTTCATATCATGAAAAAGGATATGGGACAAATATGTTAAGGATGGCTATTTTTTTCGGATCCCTACATACTGTCGTTTAAGAAAAATAAGGACAAAAGAGGAATTCTTCCCAAGAATGAAGTTACCATTATTTAACAAACCCGTTAGGGGGTTGAAATATGCAGGGCCACCTATGGGCATTGGCTGCATGGTCAAATAAATAGTATCTTTTGGCTGACAATTCTGTTATGTGGACTGTTTATGCAAGGCCACCTATGGGCACGTGCTGCATAGTCAGGCAAAAGAATTCTCAGAAGTTTGACATTTTTGTGATTAGAAGTCATGAAAAGGGTTATGAAGATATGAAAATATTTTAAGGTTAGGATTATAACACATAAAGATGGGTATTGTCCAATGTATATAGAGATACATAGGTCAATAATAACCATAATCATGTTGAGGATGGGTCCTGAATTGAAATTTTGGACTTCACTACGTATCTCATAAGAATGAGAATCAAGCCATACGTAGTTCTTGAAATGCAGTTTAACGTCATGCAGGACAAAAGTATGAGTGATCTTAGTTTAGGGTCATATAATTCGGACCATAATAATGAATACACAGTGTGTGTTTTCATGAGGACTTTTCAGCCAAGGGACTGAAAGTTAAATTTGGGGTTAGGCCCAAAAGACATGGGACTGGATTCGAGGGACACTCGAATGTTCCTACGTATCCCATAAGGATGGGAATCAAGTCCACATAGTTCTAGAACTACCCTTTGTACAAATTTGGTTCGTACATGTGAAGGGTGAAAGGGGACTTTAGTGCAATGATGGTTTAACCTAAAAAAGTTTAGGCATTACCATGTATGCATGTAGTATTTTGAAAATGAAAACCATGATTGAAAAATCAATGTCAATAATAGTTCTCTCTCAAATGAGGAAATCAAAGAATATTGTAGTTTATTGTCGTACCGGACAAAAGTGTTGTATAGTTTAACGTCATATAACAAGGATGAAAGTGAATCAATGTAAAGATATTGATTCCAGGGGTGGTTTCACAAATCAACATCATATGAGATGGTGGTGAACCGATGTGAAGAGATTGTTTTTGGGCTTGAACCCTGGGAGGTTTCCTACATACCCAGCCTGGAGGGCAAGGATCAAAGTCTGTGTAGTTTAATTAAATAATGAATTAATGATCAAGTTGTTCTTAGGGATAATGATCTAATAAAAAATGTTGTTGGGACTTACACATGGTTAGTGGCCCAAAGGAAGTGTTATGGTTGATATTTGCTCTAAGCTCACGTGAGTCATACTCGGTGTGAGAAACAAGAGGTAATAACAACCTTAACGATGCACAGTTTAATGTCATGTAGGACATAAAAAATGGACTATGCAGTTTAAAGTCTTGCAGTTAGGACTATTGGTGCTACACAGTTTAGTGTCATGTAGCAGGGACAAAATAACAGTTTAATGTCATGTAGGACCTATCAAGGATTTTCTGTACAGTTTAACGTCATGTAGTTAGGACGATGGGGATAATACAGTTTAATGTCATATTGGACGAAAGTGCGAATAGTTTAAGGTCATATTCATGGACCGTGGATGGTGTGGTTTAATGTCATGCTGGACCTTTGATGATTATATAGTTTAACGTCTTTTCGGACGTGAGGGACTTTTATACAGTTTAGCATCATGTAGTTTAGGACGTCATAGTTTAACGTCTTGCTGTACATAAGGGATTTGAAAATAGTTTATGGTCATATACATGGACCAGGGATGATGCAGTTTAAGGTCATGCTGGACGGTTTATAGAACTTTTTCACAGTTTAATGTCATGTGGGACGAAGTTGCAGTTTAAAGTCATACTGGACCATTGCTGTACAGTTTAAAGTCATGTAGCTAGGACTAGGGTGAACCAATATGAGAATATCAGTTATGGGGACTTTTTACAGTTTATCGTCATGCTGGACGATGAAAGTGCCACACAGTTTAATGTCATGTTGCTAGGACAAAATATAGTTTAATGTCATCTCGGACATAATATAGGAACTTCTGTACAGTTTAATGTCATGTAGATAGGACGTAATACAGTTTATTGTCATGTAGGACATAATACATTTTAGTGTCATGTAGGACAAAATATAGTTTAATGTCATCTCGGACATAATATAGTTTAATGTCATCTCGGAAAAAATATAGGAACTTCTGTACAGTTTAATTTCATGTAGATAGGACGTAATACAGTTTATTGTCATGTAGGACATAATACAGTTTAGTGTCATGTAGGAAAAAATATAGTTTAATGTCATCTCGGACATAATATAGTTTAATGTCATCTCGGACAAAATATAGTTTAATGTCATCTCGGACAAAATATAGTTTAATGTCATCTCGGACATATCATGAACCAATGTGATTGTTTTGGATCTGGGAACAATATTTTGTGTTTATACAAAATACTTCTTCAGAAATCTGGCATTAGTTGGAGTCGTGATGTGTTCTCCATCCATTGAGATTAGAGAATATGCTCCATTGGAGTAGACCTTATGTATTGAATAAGGTCCTTCCCATTTTGGTTCAAGATTGGGAGGCTTCTTTCCTGGTATCATTGGTGCTCTGAGAACCAATACCAATTCTCCCTGAATGAATGAACGAAGACGAACTTTTTTGTTAAAAGCTCGTGCTATCCGATTCTGATAGATTTCCAAGTGGTGCAAAGTGCACAATCTTTTCTCATCTAACTGTTCCAATTCATTCAACCGCTTTTGGGATTTCTCATCTGTTGATAACTGATCACAAATGGCTATTCTGAGTGAGGGCAATTGAACTTCAATTGGAAAGACTGCTTCTGTTCCATATACCAATGAATATGGAGTTGACCGCGTTGCATTGCGAGTGGTAGTCCGATAAGCCCATAAAGCATGAAAGAGTTTATCAGGCCATGACCTCTTATCTTTATCCACCATCTTTTGCAGTATATTTGAAAGAGTCTTGTTGAAGGCCTCTATCTGGCCATTAGCCGCTGCATGATATCGAGATGAATGGTTGGACTTAATGTTGTATTCTTGATACAATTTCTTTACCTCAGAAGAACAGAAGTTGGTGTCTTTGTCCGTCAATATGGTATGAGGGACACCAAATCTAGTAATGATGTTAGACTTGATGAAGCTAACAATGCATTTATAACTGACTTCTTTGAGAGGTACTGCCTCTTCCCATTTGGAAAAGAAATCAGTAGCAGTAAGAATGTACTTAAACTGCTTGGCTGTAGCTGAAGGGTAAGGTCACACCACATCCATTCCCCATGTGGAAAATGGCCATGAGTATTTAGCTGTATGAAGCAACTCTGGAGGTTTATGAATGAAGTTGGCATATAATTGGCATGAATGACACTTCTTTGTGAAATTAACACAATCTTGTATCATTGAAGGCCAAAAGTATCCAATCCTTCGAATTTGATCAGATAGTCTATGTCCAGACTGGTGGGCACCACAGACTCCTGCATGCACATCTTTTATGACAGCCATTGTCTCTTCACTATCAATACATTTGAAGAGAACTCCATCAAAACCACGTTTGTAGAGAATTTTCTCGAGGTGGTTTGGGCTATAATAAAGAGTAAAATTGACCACACGTCGCTGAATTTGTTCTTTCTCGGCTCTATCAGGTGGAAGTGTTCCATTTTGAAGGTATTCTCTGATAGGTGACATCCATCCTGTAGTATGACCATACGGTTCAGGAATGGGACTAATTTCATTAATTTCCTCTGTTCTGACTTGAACATAAGGTGAAATTGCACGACGGTGGGAAATACAGATGGTTGTTTCATCCCAATTTGGATCTGCTAAAGCTGTGGCTATATTAGCCAGTGCATTAGCTTGAGCATTTTGTGATCTTGGGACATAAGAAAATGTCGGTTCTGAAGGGAATTCCTACATTAACTCTCTGACGTAATCATAAAAAGGGATTAATTCTTCTTTTCTGATGGCATAATCCTCATTGACTTGTTTGATTACCAGGTATGAATCACCTTTCACCTTTAAGTGATTCACTTGTGCTTGAAGCGCTAACTCCAAGCCTGTAATGAGAGCTTGGTATTCAGCTTCATTATTGGTACCACCTTCCCACAACAAAAAGGAATAAGGTAACACTGCCTTATCTGGATAAATGAGCACAATTCCTAAACCAACTTTGTTGAATTTAGGATTTTCCATTTTCTTCCCTGTTGGACTTCTAGAAGAACCATCAAAATACATTTCCCATGTTTGAGGACTCTCTTGAATAGAGAAAACTTCCTCATCAGGGAGTTCGATATCTGAATACGTGTCTTCCACTGAAGGATGTTCAGCCAGGAAATCATCTAGAGCTTGGCCCTTAATTGCCTTTTGAGACACATACTGGATGTCGAACTGCTGTAGAATAACCGCCCACCTTGTCAGACGTCCTATAAGCATTGGATGACTAAGGATGAATTTGAGTGGATTATTACGAGAAACCAATTGGACCTCGTGATGTTGCAGGTAGTGTCTCAGTTTTTGAACTGCAAAGATTAATGCTAGGTAGCACTTTTCAATACATGAATACCGGGTTTCTGCTTCAATCATAGTTCTACTGAGATAGTAGAGACTATTTTCATTCCCAGCATCATTCTTTTGAGCGAGAAAGGCAACCAATGAGCGCTCTAAAGCTGTCACATAGAGGATAAGAGGTCTACCCTCAACAGGTGGCATGAGTACTGGTCGACTCAATAGGTATTTCTTGAGAACATCAAATGCTTCTTGACATTCTTCAGTCCACTGGTAAGTGACTCATTTCTTCAATAATTTGGTAAAGGGTAAACTTTTTCCTGCCAAATTAGCGATGAAACGCCGAATGTAGGCTAAGTGTACTTGAAGTCCTCTTAATTATTTCAAATTCAGAGGAGGTGACATACCAAGGATTGATTTGGTCTTCTCAGGATCGACTTCAATACCACGATGGCGTACAACAAAGCCGAGGAATTTTCCTGAGGTTACCCCAAAAGCACATTTTAAGGGGTTCATCTTTAAATTATGTTGTCGAAGCTTGTGGAATATGACTTCCAAATCAGCCAAGTGATCAAAACATTGTTTGGATTTAACCACCAAATCATCTACATAGCATTCAACAAACTTCCCTAAAAGAGGTTTGAAGATACGATGCATGGCGCGTTGATATGTTGCACCTGCATTCTTTAAACCAAAGGGCATCACCCGGTAACAAAACACACCTTGAAGAGCTCTGAAGGCTGTATATTCCTCATATTCTGGGGCCATTCGGATCTGATTATATCCCGAATATCCATCCATGAAAGAAAGTACTTCATAGCCAGCCGTCGCGTCAATTAAGAGTTCTGTAATCGGAACTGGGAAATCATCTTTAGGACAATAACGATTAAGATCTCTGAAATCGATGAAAACCCTAATTTGTCTGTTCTTCTTCTTTACAGGGACAATATTAGCCAACCACTTGGGATATTGAACTTCTCTGATGAAGTTATCTTTGATAAGCTTATCCACTTCAGCCTCAATTTTGGAATCATAGGTTGGGTGTGTTCTTCTCGCGGCTTGCTTGAATCCTCGATGTTCTTTTGGTAAACCCAAATGATGATTAGAAACATCAGGATCAAGGCCAGGCATCTCTGTATAATTCCAAGCAAAAATATCTTTATTTTGCTTTAGAAAAGAAATATACATCTCTTGCTCTTCAAGGGTCATGGCCGCACTAATTAAAGTGGGGAGTGGATCTTTCTCTGTACCCAGATTTACTTCTCTGAGTTCATCCACAGTGGTAGAGATACCCTCTTCCAATGCTGGAGGAGCATCTCTAAGATCTTCCTCTTCCTCTTCATCATGTGTTATTTCTTCCGTTTCTACTTGCAAAGTAGATGAAAAAACGAAATTCTCATGATCATAAGAGATGTCAAAATTTTCACATTTTGATGAAGAAGCTTCCATTTCCGACCCTATTGATGATAAAGGGTCTTCTTTGGGAAATAAAGAGGAGATGATGGATTGAAAATCGACATCATTATTCACCTCTGGTGTTGCTATAACTTCTTCTGGCCTGATTAGCGAAGTATAGACTTTTTGGATTTCAGCAGACGAAATGAAAACGTCACCACTTAAGCTTTCGTCACTGCTTGGTAAGTTACCAATTTCTCCCATGTTGTCTGGATCGATTGTCGTAATTGACATTATGGATCTTTCCATAAGAGTATTTTGATTTGGGCCTATTTTTTCAATTTGACTAATAGGTAACACATAATCTGTACTCACATGTGAAAATGGATTTATTGGAACTTTTTCCAACCCATATGGAGCATTAACTTTGGTAATTTCCTTCATTGTAGATTTTTCTCTTCCCTTCATGTGATAAAATTCCGCCTCAATGTATTGAGACTCACATGTCTTGAATGGGGCCTTATCACCATACAATGTTCCAACTTGACCATCGAAACAGTATTTGAGACATTGATGGTATGATGACGGAATAGTTGCATGTTGATGTAGCCAGGGTCTTCCAAGCAAGATATTGAAAGCTGAGTCTTGATCAACAATCATGAAATCCTAATTGGAAACAAGATCTCCAAACTGAGTTCTGAGCGTAACTTCTCCCAGTGGTTCTTGTTAATTTTTTTCATATCCTTGCAAAATCATGGTAGAAGGAGATAAATCAGATTCCGTGAGGCCCAATCGACGAAGTGTACGAATGGGCATGAGGTTGACTCCTGAACCATTGTCAATGAAAGCTCTTCGAACATCTATACCATTGAATTTTCCAGATAAGTACAAAGGTTTTATGTGCCCATGCACAACATCATCTTCATCTTTATCAGTAAAAGATATCACTGCATGGCATTCTGCAGGATTATTCTCTATGTGATAGATTTCAGCTGCAGCAATTTCAGCTTCAAACTCCTGAGGACTTGACAAAGCTTCGATGAGTGCTTCCCGAAGATCTCTTGACAGATTCAAAGCATCCAAAATTGATAACTTGGCTGGTACTTGGGCCAAGTGTTTCAATATATCATACTTTTGATCTAGAGGTCTGTGTTTCCCAATAGGAAGATGCGGTTTAGCAGGTACCTTGGAAGAAGATTCTTTGGAAGCTGATGCATCTTGTATTGAAGCTGGCAACATCCTTGGTTTTGGCAGATTAGACTGATTATATCCATTTACTTGCTGAGATAAAGAAGATGGAACTTTTAATCGGTCTTCCAAAATAACTGTGCCGAAACTGAGTTGGTCATTGGCAGAAGAACTTTCTTGTTCTTTTTGATCTCGCTGAAGGGCTCTACCACGAGTTTCTGCTGCGTATACAGTGCTAGCAGGGGTAGAATTAGAGTAGTGGCTTCGGAAAGATCCACGTCTTCCCATATATCCTGAACCTCTAGAACTTCCTCGGGTTCCCTTATTTGATACAGGGAATTCAAGCTCATCAAGACTGGAATATGGATCTGTTAATTGAATCATATTAACAGAACCAAAGATTAACTCTTCGTCTGATGAAGACTCTGCCTGGTTAGCCTGTTTAGGCTGTGCCGTTTGGTGGGACGGTGCCCGTGGCTTCAAAGTAGATGGAATGAAATCTGCCAGAGTCAAAGACAATTTAGGCTTTGATACATACTCATCTTCTCCTGATTCCTCTTTCTTCTTTGAATTGCGCTGCCCTTTTGAGGATTTGTCTTTTGATGGAGGCTTTACCGCATCTTTTGTAGGAGACACAATTGGCTTCTTCAATTGTGTTCGCAAAATGGAATGGGTCCGATTGATTGTCTTTCTGACCATCCAATCATCATATTTTTTCGCAGTTTTGCTTTTGACTTCCTGCCACTCGCCTCCTTCCTCTGGATCTGTAGCGGTAATACATGCTACATGAGCTAAAGAACCCTTCAATTTGACTTGTCCCAAGTCGACCATCTTTGGCAGAAGGTCTTTAAAGACAAAACACTCCTGGATGGGATTCGCCAACATTTGATGAAAGGGACAATAATTGGGACGGTCTTCATCTCCTTCCTTGTTTGGCCTCTTCGGCACTGGTAATTGAACCAAATTATTTTCCAGAGCTGAAATGAAGTAACCAGGAACTTGCTCACTTCGGAAAGAGTAAGTTTTACTCTTCATATCTTCAAATTGTTTTTGTCGTTGATCTTTTTTATCATTTGGACGAAACAGCCTTTGTTGTTGGCGTTCAGGAGGTGGATCCCTTCGAGAAGATGAAGGTTTTGAAGTAGAAATAGGTATAGGTGCTTGTTTAAGCATAACTGTAGTAGTTTCCGCTTTACCCATTCTCCTTCCTGGAGCTGATGGAATTATACAAGATTTAACCTTAGCCTATATAAGGGAATCTTCAATCTGTTGAGCGATTGAAGTAAGGTCTCGAAACCCTCCTGTGTATTTCACAGGGATCAATGGTGTGCGTAATTCGTCACGCAAATTTGCCACACAGATTGGAAACAATTCCTCCTGGGGGAGTGCTAAACTCAAGGAATAAGTTAATCCCTTCCAATGAGCAATGAAATCAGAGACTCTTTAATTCTCCCTTTGATTGCAGTTTGTAAGATCGAAAACTGTCATTTTTGGAAAAGTTGAGCTAAACTGAAGAAGGAATTTTTGACGAAGATCCTCCCATCCGATGACTGACCGGGATTGCAAGCTTGTAAACCAGACAAAAGCTAGTCCTTGCAAGCTTCGCACAAAGCATCTGAGTTTCACTGCTTCTTGCTGCTCTGGAGTTCCCATCATAGGATCACAACAGGACACGTAATGCGTCAAATGTTGTTCGGGGTCGCCTGATCCATTGAAAGTAGGGAAAACAGGGTTTCCAAAACTGGATAGAGGAGAAATTGAATCTACCCATTCAGGGTAAACTTTCTTTTTAGGTTGAACTTGCGCTCGTTTCCCTTCCATAGTTTCTAACCGAGCTGTTAATGACTCAATAGTAGTTATTAAATTTTGAGAAACATCAGGTTGAACTTGGTTTTGGGTAGGTGCAATGAATGGAGCTTGGACAGACGTGGTGGTCGGTGCTGCAACTGATGGTAGTGCTTCAAACCGTTGTTGCGTTTGACCCGTAGGATTAGACCTCTGAGGGTGTACTGATAGAGGAGGATATTCCTGATCCATCTCAGTAGTTACAACAAATTCCTTTGGCTGTCGGACATTATCATTCATAAGAAGAAGACTACTCTGAAGTAGTTCTGCATTCAACCTTCTTAATTCTTTCATTTCTTCCCCCTGTTGTGCAAACCTTTGCTCTAATGAGAGTGATTGATCTCCTTCAGAGGAAGGGTGAGAAGTAACCTGATTCTTTCCTTTCCCCTTATTGGATCCTTTTCGGAGAGGGGGAAGTCGGTTATTTGAAGGAATACCCAGATTTTGGGTAAGCCTTTGATTACGTGTGCGCGCACCTTCTTCATTTAAGTATGTGTGCGCATCTTCTTGAGAAAGAACCTCTTCGTCTGATCCTTCTGATTGAGCCTCATCTGGTGAATCAGCAGCAATGGCATTGATGACATTAATGGATGCATATTGTATGGAATCCTTTCTATCAGCATTTCTGTGATATTGTCTTCTTCCATGTCCATGATGAGACATGGAATTCCGTTGACTTGATCCCTTAGGAACTTCTTGGAGAACCGTCACTTGGAGAGAATCTCCTGATATCTTGGCTCTTCGTTCCTCTTGAGGCTTATTCCCTAATCGAGAGAATACTGACTTTCTCTGAGGGAGGGATTGAGGATTTGAAAAAGTCCCCATTCCGGTAGACTGGGGATGTTCCTACTGCTTCCGCTCAACTCCTCGAATCCCATTTGTTGACTCTGAGGGTTGGGTTAGAGAAGTCCCCAGTCTGGCAAGCTGGGGTGTCTCTTGACATGCTATGTCTGAGATCTTCTTAAAATATCTCTTGATCTTGCGAATTTTAGTTCGGAAATTAGATGGATGCATTAACCTGTTTCCACTTTTATCACCTGGTTCAACAGACCGTTGGATGATTTCCGAAACTTCTGTCATTTGATGACGTGTTTTCTCCAGACGAGAGGCTTGTGCAATATTCTCGCCTGCTTGATGTAGGAGCAATTCAACATCTTGTTCTCTATATACTTGATTTTTAGAGGAACTAGTTGAAGCCTGTTCTTGAGCAAGCTTTTGATTATGAACAAAGCCCATTGACTGTGGCCGGCCATGGGCAATAACATTGCATGAGACCATTTTCGGCAGGATTTGCTGACCGGAAAGCACTGTGAAATGTAGTGCTCCGTGAACACCCCATCCTCTGATATGAACATCAGATGGATCATTGGCAATTAACTGACGCAATTTTCTTAGTGTGCCAAGGCATGAACGTTGAAGAGTTCTCTGTTGCTTTTCAGCCTTCGGATACCGAGAGACTGATAGAGATTCCAAATCAATCTGACGTTGTAACCCTTCTATTATCTTAATATGATTTTCATAATCACCATAAGATAATACTTTCTTCTTCAATTGACAAAGAGTCTTCCATATGTTGAGACGAATATCATGGATTCCCTCATCCGTCAACATCTTTGGAATGTCGTACTGGGAGTCAGCCAAAGGCCAAAACATGACTGGTACTTCACCTTTTGCCAATTTTTTCCTCATGTTCAGCATTTCCTCTTTATCATTAAATGAATATTCTTCTACCTGTTTGGACCAGAGTTGGTGTTTCCTTGTTGCTTCATCGGATTCAACAAGATTGGTAGAGAAATCACTATTTATGCTGGAGGATGAATGACCCAGGGATGGTTCGGAGAATAACCTGAACCCCAGGCTATCTTCTGATGGAGAAAGAGTTTCACCTGCCAATAGTAAAGCATCAGACATGACTGGTTTTACGTTTTCAAGTGCCTCGAGATAAGAGGGAATTCTCGTCACTACATTTCCTTCTGAAGAATTTTCGAGACAACGTGAATCACTACTGCGGAGAGGAATTTCGCAGCGAAGTTCATCATCATGAGGAGGACTGTCATGATGGGTTACAGCAAAAGATGAAATCTCTTGCTCCTTGGTCTTCTAACCACACAGAGGGTTCCTGTGGCTCTCATCTGAAGAAGAAACTTCAAGATTGACCGAATTTTCATGAAGCAAGTCTTCATGAGGAAGTGTCTGTTGAAGATCTTTTGAATTAATGTTCCCATTATTGGGAACTGAGGGAGTAGAATCTTGAATTCCGACAGATAAATGTCTGAGGGCTTCAAGAACTCCAACATCGAGCAAGGCCTTGTTGCAGATTGGCCTTTGATCTCCTGACTGTGCTGGGCGGATCTTTTTCTTAGATCCCTTCTTACTCGCTTTAGAAACCACTTGATGACGAAAGTGATTGCTCTGAGCAGGTGTATGTGCCTGATCAGGAAGGATGGTCAGGTTAGGCTGACGATCTCCACTCAAATCAGGTGTATGTGCCTGACTTGGTTGTCCGTATGATATGGGGGAGTATGCCCCATAACCTCTTGGACTGGAACAGATGTGTGTGTCTGTTCCGGAGTGAATCGTTGATGTGTCACTCCATTGCTAGGGATAGATTTATGTGTCTGTCCCTGAGATGATGCTGAAGCTGTTATGATATCCTGGCAAGCATCCAGAATATGAGCAGGAATTTGCTTCTGCTCTTTCACCATTGACAAAATATGTTTGGTGACTTCAGCCGTCGGAACGGGGATATACGTCCATTCCGGGCTTGGAGTAGGTTTATGTGCCTGCTCTTGTCCTCCTTTTCCTGTCAGTGAATCCTGACAGTACTCAAGTGTGGAGGTAGAGAGTTGAGTCTGCCTCCTGTTTGTCGTCGGGACTTTCCGACTGACTTCTCCGTGCACTACCAAGAGATACTGTTGGTAGGCTTGATTAGTATTAGCAGGTGTATGTGCCTGCTGATTACACTTCGCCAAACGCGGTTGACGAGATCCATCATATGTAGTCAGACGAGCCTGCTGACTAACTGGTGATGTATAAGCAGGTGTATGTTCCTGCCTATGGTACTCCGCCGGAATTGCCTGGCGGGATCGGCTTGATGCTGCCAGACGAGTCTGCTAGACACCGGAATTAAAACAGGCAGGTGATTGTGTCTGCTCGTTATTTTCCACCAAGATAGGTTGGTGGACTTCTCCGGAGATGGAAGGGATGACAACCTGCCTATTGTTAACCGGATTCCGTCTCTGGCGGTTCATCTTGCCTACTCGGGTTCGAGGAACCTGAGCTGAATACCTGGAGTCGCTACCCTCATCATGTTGAGGGCGCACTACCGCACGAGTCTGGCAGCGATTGTTGATGGGAGCCCCTGAGAAGGACTCCTGTCTTTTTGAATTAAGGTCCTACGAGACCTGCTCATTCACTTCCTCTGAGTAAGGGAGTGAATGGAAATTGCGTTCCGGGGATAACGACCCGAAACGGTTAGATACGGTAGTCAGCACCGCCTGCTTCTTGATCGATGGCCACCATTTTCCGGATGACCAGGTAGAGTTGTTAACTTGGAGGGCTCGACGAGCGGCCTCCAGAGTTGGGATAGTACCGTTGCGACGGTACTCCTTAATCAGTGCATAAGAAACCCAGCGTTGAAGATGTTGAGTTGGTGATGTCATTCTCAGAGCGGACGACGTTCCAGCAGGAGTAGTAGCATTGGTTTTCACAGCAGCAGACCTCACAGTAGAGGTGTTCACAGCAGCAGTATTCACAGAGGTGAATTTAAGGAAAGCCATTTTGCAGAAGATCTTGAGAAAAGAGTGCCTATTCCATATAACAGACATAATCAAGATGAATCTGGCCACTGCATCTTTTGGATGAGCACATATCAATGATTGCTTTGTTGGCCCAAGGGGCCTAACAAATAAGAAGAACATCACTTTAACTTGGTTAAGGATTCACGTCGGGTTCACCATTTTTGTTTCGCACGGAATCCGGGGATGACCTCCTGGACGGGAGATTCAAACGTTCTGATCGGTTTCTAACGGGTTTGTTCGTAGAACCGGAAACATCCAATGATTCCACATCCGTTTAGACCTACTTTCCAAAGGCAGGCGCTCATTAGCTTGTGGACCAATGAGGCTTAGTAATTTGCATTGGTCGAGAGGATGGGAGGTCGGACTCATCACACCTTTTTGAGGGGAATTGTTGTCTACTCCGGGACTCTCTTTATAGATTTAAGTTATGTTCATGAATCCTTATTACATTACCAAGTATAAAATGAGAATTCCTTTAGTTTTAACAATCAATGATTAAATATGCAAGAAATTTAGAGAATCTTTTATATGTATTTGAGGTTCTTCATCAATAGAGAATCATCTATATCGGTTTAGAGATTCCTAGTCAATGGTATCCTTCAAAACATTTATATAAAAGTCTCTTGGTCATTATGATGACCAGGCTGGTTTTAAAGCCACTCAGTGGGGCACTTGAAGTTTATCGTCATTCAGAAGGACAGAGATTATTTCAAAGTTGGGATCGAACCCATAAATGGGCTACCTACGTATCCTTTGTTTTGGAAAAGGAATCAGAACCCACGTAGTTCGAGTAATGGAGTATGATGTTTATGATTGATGGCTCAAAGAAGAATGTCATAATTACTTTTACACTCTAAGCTCACGTGAGTCATGCTCGGTGTGAGAAACAAGAGGTATTGGTAAAAATTAGACAATTGTGCCATGAAAGATGCAATCATAAGAATTTGTTTGGGGCTTATGCATGTATGACTGCCCAGATAGATGAAGGTTTAGGATTTACTTTTAGGGAGAAAATCCATGAATAGGGTCCATAAAGTTATATGTGCTTCATGGATATTTGAATACTCTAATCTTGGGGATTACTCCTAAGGAGGATGCCCAAGTTAGGAGGGGACTTATGATTGGGTTTTACTCCTGAAAAGGAAACCCAAATCAAGGGTAAATTAGGACTGGTTAAGAGAAATTTAAGGGGGCTTGGGGTTTACTCCTGAAAAGGAAGCCCAAGGTTATGACTGAGTTTTATTCCTGAAAAGCAGACCCAGGTTAGGGATTAAGGTTTGGGGCTTACTCCTGAGGAGGATGCCCAAAATTAGAGGACTTGATTGGGGCTTACTCCTGAAAAAGGATGCCCAAGTTTGGGAACTTTATGAATTTGGGGCTTACTCCTGAGGAGGATGCCCAGATTAAAGGTTTTATAACTGGGGATTATTCCTGAAAAGGAGACCCAGGTTTGGATTCTATCATCTTAAAGGATGAGGTTTAATGAATGAACTCTCCTTATTTTAGTGACATAAGGATATTTAAATCACTGGACTTTGAGAGAGATTCCACAGAATTCCTTTCAGATAAGAAAGTCAAATCAAGAAATCATGCCATAAATGGATTTGAAGAGTTTCTTGAAGACTGAATCTTGAAAAGGAAAGGTGTGATGGCTTAAGAGGGGTAAAAATGGGAAAGATGGGCACCCAAAAAGATAGGGGCACGCAAGTCTTTCAAGGCGCGCAAGTCTTCCGTGGGCGCGCAAGTATTGGTCGTGCAGGTATACCTGCGCGATTTTCAACCAGCATTGAAATACTTGAGCAACTCTTTTTAAAACCCTTTATAATTTTTTTGAGGTTCTTCCAGAAAAGGGACGCGCAAGTTATATTGAAGGAAATAAGTCGGTGCGCAAGTGTTTGATAAGTTTCAACACTTAGGTCTTCCTTCTTCTCTTTAGATCTTCCGTTCTAGGTAAGAAATTACCTTAGAAGTGTTCCGGAAGCTTTGAGAAGAGACTTGGGCGTCTGGAGCTTCAATTCGAGTTTCTGGAAAAAGATCCTCCCGAATGGGGGGCCCAAAGGGTCTATTTATAGGCAGGAGAAGACCCCAGGCGGTTACCGGGCGGTTACCACTTAGGTCGCGCAAGTCACTTGCACGACCATAAGGCGTCGCGCAAGTAGACTTGCACGACCACTAGACGGCGCGCAAGTGTACTTGCGCGACCATGAGGGAACTTGCGTGGCCTATGGGCAATGTTCTCCTTGTTCATCCCTTTGTCGATTTTTTATGTTTCTTCAAAGGATGAATCACATTGGACTCAGATATTCCCCTTTTCCGATTTTTAGATTCTGTGACGAAAGGAGCGTCAACAGTGATATAAAAGAAATTATTATTATATTAATGTAAGATTTATCATTCGAAAAAGATAATATATGATTTTATTACTTACCTTTTCACCCACTTAACGATGACAACATCATTAATGTATGTTTGGACTACCACCTTTATAAAGCAATGCATCTCTCTTTTCATATCCTCATTACAAGGATGATTTATATAAGTTTATTTAAATAAATAATATGTTAAATATGATATTATTATCATTATTTGGTGATAAATTATTACATACCACCATTAAAAAATGATCATTGAAAAATGGAAACGTTACTCATGTATAACGTACGACTTATGATCTCTTTGATTGAAACATATTATTTTTTTTCATAAAAATATATCATAATTGGTTTTAAAAGTAAAATTGATTTAAAAATATGATAATTATTTAATTATTATTATTCTAGAGATGATAGAACAATATAATATATCTATAACATGATATTTCATCACAAAACATGCATTAGAAAATAAGGCAATTAAGACTCAAAACAGTGAAAATAATAAAATTCTATTAATAGAAGTGTGATAAGATGTTATAAAAGTATCATATATGATAGTTTAAAAATTAATATTTTTTTTGGAATAAGTTAATTTCATGTTCAAAACCACTATTGGGGATTTTAGTTCACACTCAATGAAAAGGAGGCCCGAGGTAAGGGACTTTATCTCTATTTCTATTCATTGAGCCCAATTGAAATGTTATTCACATAATTAATGTTATAGGGTTTATATAATTACCCTTTTTCAGGTAATCTAATGTTTCAAGATATTTTAATTTTATATTTTATTTATTTAATCTATGGGGTTTTGACTTATGAGGTACCAAGTGATAAATAATTTCATTATTCAATTTATTTTCATTGGGTTATATTATATAATCAACATCATTTATATTTTAAGATTATATTATTTATGTCAATTAATAGTTGATACTTGAATAGCCCGAAGGCCTTCTTTTTTTATTCATTTTTGATAACCCCTATTTTATGGGATGAGGGGGACCCTTACAAGGCCCGTAAAATTAGAGATTAAATGACTCGTGGGTCTTAGGAAATATCTAGACTATAATTGGAACTCCTCCCATTTTCATCATTGTTATATTTGCTCTTCGCCTTTTCTTGGCTATTTTTCTAGAAATCCCACGCAATCACAGGCTAGAAATTTATAGTTGATACACATAATAGATTTATTGACTAATTATCACTTAAATTTTATGATCACTTTAGGGTATATTTCATAATATAATTCTCATCAAGATTCATTATTGTTGAATTTCAGTTAAAAGAAACTATTTGATGATTTTTTAACAACACCTTATAATTTTCCCCTACTATATTTATTCATCATATATTCATGTAAATGTACAATTTTCCACTCTTTGGTAATTAAAATAACATATAAAATTATTTTCTAAATATCCATCATCATTTGTATTTTCGTCCAGAAGTCTGTTTTCATCCAAACTAATTTTTTCAAAACAAAATTAAAAAATGTTTTTAACATTTTCCAAATTATTTATTTAAAAATTTACACATATTTTACTATTGACTTTTTCTTGAAAATAATCTTCATTTCCTTTTTAAAAAGTGTAGATTATTTTTATTAAAAAGGTGAAATGATTCTTTGTTTTAGTGTGTATAACATGACTTTAATTTCAAGTCTTAATAACCACACAAATATTTAAAATATTCCCTTACTAGTTTCCAATTTTTTATTAAAAAAAGTATTTTACAAATTTTTTATGAGATTTTAGTTTTAAATGTGATTTTCAAAAAGTAAATGATATTTCTATCATGAATTTTTTTAAATGTATTTTCATAGTATTTATATTTGTTGAGGAATATAACCATTTATTATTAATATAATTGAAATAGGTTTTATTTATTTCATAATTATTCTCCATTTGTATGTATTATGATCCTTTTGAAGAAGGAAAATATTTAAATTATCTTACTTGATTCATTTTTTAATTATTAACATTCCCTTAAATTATTCACCTTCCCGTGGATGTTAAATTTCTCAATGATATCCATATTATTTGTCATAGATATATTTATTTCATGAAAACTATATCATTTATGCATATCATGTTCTTAATTTAAGGTAATGTTTTTGGGAAAATATTGATCAATATATATTTCTAACTCAATATAGATATTTTATGATAAGGCACATTATTCATGAATTAAATCGTATATTCTATATATGGGGAATTCTATCGACATAAAAATAGGAATCAGTCCTACTTATAGATATCCCCATGATACACTTGTAGTCTCAATATGCAAATCAGTTACCTAAAATAAAATCATTTAGGAAAACCAAATGGGTTTTTCATTAGTATTTTTAATCTTTCAGGTGAAATTACTTCATGGTAGAGGTATCATGATCATGTGATCATGACATCTAATAATTAATAATTTCTATCATTTATATTTCTTTCTTTTCATTATTCGCGATTTTTTTACAATGATGTTATCTATGCATTAAATTAATTCTTAGTTGTAGATAAATTTAATGTGTTTTCAGTTATTTACCATTCCATGTTTGTTATGAATTGTCTAATGTGGTTGGGGTTTGGATTACTGGTAAGCACCCAGTAATGCTACATGAAAAACGGGGGTTCAAAACCCATGGGGCGCAGGCACTGTAGCAGTACTGTAGCATACTGTAGCAGCGGTGGTACTGTAGCAACGGTGGGTACTGTAGCGGCGGCGGGTACTGTGCTGTACTATAGCAGCACGGGTACTATAGCAGTACTATTCACAGAATCAGCTTTGGGCCAAAATATTTGGGTTACGGGCCATGTAATTGGCTAAATGACCACTAGGCCTTCGGGCTATGTAATGGGTCTCCCTCTACCCAGTTAAAAGAGGTATTTTCTTTGATTTAATAATAAATGAGGCTTTGGCCCCAACCTTTTAAGAAACAAATTTTCTAATCATGATTGTCAATTTTTTTTAATTTCATGTGTGTTATGTTATATAAAATTTCACAATGAAAATATATGTTTTTATTATGATATATAATCTATCGATTAAATTTAATGTTCATTTAGTTATTTAACATTCCATAAGGATTTTGTTTTTTTATTAGTGTCGAATTCCATTATACATAACCCTTACTAAGAATTTCAGATAGCACCTATTTTTTATTTTCTTAAGAATTCATGAAGTGCACTATGATTGTAATCTGATGATATTATATTGGGAATAATTTTAGTTAATGGAAGAAATATGTTTTAATTTTATAGTAAAATGAAATGTAAGACTCCGGTATGTATATTGTTTACTAAGACTACTAAAATATTATTTCCTTCTTGATGTCATTCCTTATATCGCATGATAATGTAATAAATCAAGGAATATATCCAAGAAGAGAGTATCGGAGGAACAACCTTTTCTATTAAAGAAATTCAGTACAAACCTTAGGAAATATATTTTTAAAAACATTGAATAGGGATCATAACTTTATGGTGGTATTTTAGGATTTGTATCGATGAAAATCCTAATATTTGGGTAAGGTATAGATTATGTGGGTTTTATATGAAATAAATAAAAAATTGGAATAAAAACAATTAAATGTGGTGCTAGAATATAGGTACTTATGGGTAATAACACCAAAAAAGGAGCATTGGGTTGACCAGATCATCGCATGTTGTATAAAAATGTGCCATATTTGCACCTTTTCGAAATCTCCCTAGGGATATTCTTAGGGTAATTTATATTTTCTTAAAATATCATTATGATGGATTTGAATGGATAATGAAAATTAATGACCTATATTAAACATAATTTGTCTTATATTTAAAATAAATCTTGTAAATTAAATAAAAATATTATGATTGGAAAATAAGTGCACAAAACAAAGAGTTCCATAGGAAAAATTAATAGTACGATAGAATGAAATAAATCTCACTCTAGGGATCAATTTATGATTGGTTTTCTTAAATTTGTAGAACTTGGGAATTTTACAAGTCAATGAACTCATCTAATGGTTATCTCCTAGGGAGAGGATGGACCTATGTTGAAAAAAATGGTTAAAGCGTTTATTGGGATTCCAAAATTATATTTTCGATAAGAATTGACCAATTTTATTTTGGTATAATAATCATGAAACAATTAAGGATTATATTAATTTTTAAAATAATATATTTATTCAATATCCTATGAGTTATTTATAACATCATGGGTTATTGAGTATAATATTTATCATATGTTCAAAGTATTTAACACCACCTTTTGGGTTTTTGTGAAAAGATTATATGAAGATTCAAGATATTTTTTGAGAAATTTATGCAAGAATATGTTTTAGTAGAAAATTTATTTAAATAATAAGAAAATTACATTATATGTTAATAATTTTAAAGGTATTGATAAACTATAGGGTTAATATGATCATTAATGAATTTTTAATAATATTTAAATATGGTTCTTAGATGTTGAAAAGGAATTAAAAAGAAATAGTTGTACTGAAAACCCTAGTAAAATGGTAATTTAATGATTAATTGTATTTCTATGATGTCTATACTTTTTTTTGGGAAAATTATATGAATTATATTAATATTTTGTAGATAAATGACAACCCATATGCTAAGTGAAAACACGTCACATCAAGAAAGGTCATAGGGCTTGAACCCATTACTGAAGGACGAAAAGGGTTTATCGCATACCACTAGACTACATCATGTATGGTTAGTCTGTATTTTTGTAGTTAAATTATTTGAAAAATAAATATTAATGATAAACCAACGATGTTACTTTTTATTTTTAGAGATTAATTTATTAAATTAAATAACTTGTTCTAACAATATTGGTGTTGGAAAATAATTTGTGATATATGGATATAATTATCACTCCTTAATGAATCTTATGATCTCTTAAAATATAATTTTAATTCCATGGGAATATCGAATTATTTTTTGGATATTCATATATGGGATTAAATGATTAATGGGAAAATGATCTATGAAAATGTAATGGCCTGGTTTTTTGGGGTCCATTATTTTGTGAAAATCTCGTTTTGGGTTTTCGGGTATGGGAATCACGGTGGAGTAGGCCTACCGGTAGCAGGCCTATCAGTAGCCTAAGCCTACCGGTAGCAGAAATACCGGTAGCTCAGCCTACTGGTAGCTGCATCCTACCGTTAGCTCGGCCTACTGGTAGCTGCAGCCTACTGGTAGCTCGGGCTACCGGTAGCTACAGCCTACCGGTAGCTCGGGCTACCGGTAGCTGCAGCCTACCCGTAGTTCAACCTACCGGTAGCTACGGCCTACCGGTGGCTGTGGCCTACTGGTAGCTGCGGCCTACCAGTAGCTCAGCTACCAGCATCTATCACCCACTGGTAGCTCTCAGCTACCGGTGGCTCTGGCCTACCCCGCGGGTTATTTCTAGTAGCCCTCCTTTTTGTGCAAATAGGGTTTTAAACCCTATTTTGACATGTTTGAGCGTGTTTTAAAGACCCGTAACACGCAAAAGAGTTTTAATTAAATACTTAATTAATTAATGAGTCAGTTTAAACCACCTGAACCCCTTTAATGACGCGTGGATCCGCGTGATCAACCCAAGACCGTCACACCTTACGCGATTTGGCGTTCTCACCTCAAACATCCGCGGCTCTTATAAACTAAGGGTTAGCTGTGGTTTCTCCTTTCCATGATTGCGGCTTTTCAAAAACAGCTTCCAGTGCTTCGGTCACACCACATCTTTATCCATAAAGTTCCACACCCGGCCTAAACGTCGATCATCTATCAACAAGTAGGGAATTTCTCTGTCGTCTCTCTCTTTTCTGTATCATGCGGGGTGGGCGTGCTTTTGTTCTATAGAATTGGACAAACCAGACCTAAATGAAGATAATGACCTGGATTCTATAAAGAAAGAGGGGGGGCTATGATCATTGAGGTAGTTTATATTATGACCATCTTGTTGAGTCATGCTGGCTTATGCCTTCTGAAAATCGAGGTCGTTGGTGGTCGTTGTTTGTGCACTAATGAACCCCTGTTGATGTTTTAAATGGCTTTTTGTGGCTGTAAACTCCTGCTGTGAAAATTAAATTGTTTAGTCACGTATATCCTACCAAATAAATTGAGGCACCAGGATCAATCCTTCTGTGATAACCCTGGTTAAAACACATGAAAATTGAAATCATGGAGTGTGTTAAGTCGTTTAAATATGAAAATATCAGCATGGCCCTGACTTTTGTTGGTGGTGATAGTTGGTTGTTTTCTTTTTCGGGACGATTTCTGGAGATGTGGGAGGGGATGGGATCCCCTGTCTTTATAATCTCGGTGGTTGTGTTAATTTGGGGATGGTATCCCCTGTTGGTATGGATTCAGTGGTTGTGAGTTTTCAGAATGGGTGGGTACTTGTTTATATCACGAATTGGGGTGGGATCCTCTGTTGTTGAGAAATGGGTGTGGGCATTACGGTTGATGCTTGACTGTTTACTTTTATGGACTTGTGCCTATGCCTACTAGTTTCCCAGTAGTGCTTAAACTTAATTAAACATTATTACTGAACATGAAACAAGAATGGGACAAATGGGTTTTGTTGGCGAGAGTCGTGACTTGTGACTTGGACGCAGTGGTGTTGTGTTCTGTAGGCTGATTAGGAAAACCTATGCTTTGGGTGAGTGTTTGTTAACTATATCTATACTTTTAGCTTTGTGCTTCTTATTCACGCCCCACCCAAGTTGAGAACTTAGTGCTGAACACCCCCATTTCATGGGGGAGGGTGTTTTTCCCAACACTATTCTTAGTGTCTGGTTATTATCTCCTTTTCTGCTCTATTTCCCGGATATCCCAAGTATCTTTGGGCAGGCTGTGATGGCCTGAGGTCCATTATTAGCCCAAGAACCTTCGGGAAAGGCAGTGTGACGATTGGCCAGGTGTGTGTGGTAGGTGGTTTCCCAAGCGTCTTCGGGATGAGGCCCAGGTGTCTTCGGGTGTGGTAGTGGATCTTCTAGCCCAGGTGTCTTTGTGTGTGGTGGTGGTTGTTATGGCCTAGGTGTTTGCAGGCATGGTTACGTGTGACAGTTGTGGCCCAGGTTTGTGTGGGCGGGATTTCGGCAGTGGGACTGCGTGTGGTTGTGGCCCAGGTGTGTGCGGGTGGGTGTGGCAGTGGGACTATGGTGACTGAATGGTGGGATTGGTCTGATGCGTAGGATGTCTCAATAACCAGTGGGAAAGTGGCGGGGGGTACCCAAACATCGATGTGCTCTGATTATATATATATTACTTGACTTGCGTTATTTTGGGAGTGTTCCTTGGTGGGGCCTGGGGTGGATAGTTTACCTTGATAGGTGTTTGGTTTAGTCCTTTTTCTCACAAGAGATTAGCACAATCCCCCACTTGTGCACGAGAGTCTTTGGTTTTCCCTACTGAGTGTACTTGTATGCTCACCATACGTATATATAAAACTGGTTTCAGGTTTCCAGGAGAACTTCGGGGATTGTGCAAGACCATACTAGCTCGGACCATTGGGGTAGTTGTTGTTGCTGTTTTTCTTCCTTGGTACTTACCTTTGTAGTCACCTTTTGTACCTTGTGGCTTTACTTTTGGAACATGCATGTGGGAATGGTTTATTTTTTTTCTTGGTTTTACTTTTCAGTTACCTTGGTGTTGTTGAGTTTCATCATCCCATCTCTCAATATTATAAAACAAAAAGCGCTAATACCTTCCATTTGTGAGAAATTTCTATACCCTTGGTGCTAGTCGCCACTCCGGGACCTATTGAAGGTGGGTGGGGGTCATTATCTCTCCTTCAACTTAAAGAAGGAAGGGCCTGACAATCTACTGACCCTTCCCTCTTTTTGGTGAAGGTGGGTCATGACAGAATGGTATCAGAGGTGATGGTTGAGAGATAGGATGGATTCTGTAGTTAGGCACAGTGAGGATTTCATGGGATGGTAAGGCAACAGTGTTGTGTGACCTTGGCATGTGAATTAGTCCATGGAAGATTGGCTAGGACACGGGATTTTAGGGCCCCCCGTGATCCTATGCAAGGACTCTGGACCTACCGAACGACCAAGTGAGGCCACACTGATTGTAGGGTAGAGACCCTAGGAAAGGTACATGCATCATAATGACTTGTGTTCTTATGTTTTTGGGATGTCTTGGTAATTAAGAATAAATTAAAATTTGATGATGTTTTAAGAACGATATTCTGCACTACTTGGGCTTAGGCATTCCTTGTTTACCTTGCAGCTATGGCACCTGGAAGGCGACCACGTGTGGTACAGGCGATCGAGGCCCTAAAGACTACTTTGGCCGATCGGCAGAGAGCGGATCGAGAGGAAGAGGACGACCAGTGGCAGAAGACTCTTCAGGCCTTCCAGCAACAGGCCCTCGAGAAGTATGAGGGCAGCACCTCCGACATGAAGACAGAAGGCTGGCTAGAGGAGCTAGTTATAGATTTCGGCCTGATTCAGGCCCCGGCCGAGTACTGGGTTCCTCTGGCCGTCAGCCAAATGCGGGGAGCGGCGCATCAGTGGTGAACGCTTTACCTGGGGGAGAGGAGAGAGTCTGAGGTGGCTTGGGTAGATTTCTAGAGGGAGTTTCGGGCAGAATTCCTCTCCTCGATGATGAAGGTAGAAAAGAGACAGGAGCTACTCTCCCTCTAGAAGGGGAGTATGTCTATGAGGGAGCTAGGGATCAAGTTCAAGGACCTCATACATTTTACTCCAGACCTCTTTCCCGAAGAGGAGTCTTGGAAAATACGTTTAGAGGAGGCGCTCCGACCCTCCCTCCAGTATGTTGTTACCCCCATTACCCTGCCGATGTACTTGGAGGTAGAGAAGAAGGCTGAGGTGGTGGAGAGGATGTGTGCTCTAGGAGTAGTGTCACAAGAGGGGATCCAGCTGGGACCATCGAAGGGAAAGGCCATCAGCACCAGGCCTCCAGCGTCAGGACCCTCCAGGTTCTGACCAGCAGGGAGCAGACCGCAGCAGTTTCAGTTTTGACCCCCCGGCCATCTCCCTTCCCCTTCAGGCCCAGGACCGCGGTGCTTCGTCTGTGGGAGCCCTAGACATCTCCAGAATTAGTTCCCGGACCGGGTGCACTACAGTAGTGGCAGACACCTCTCGCACCCGCCCCCGCAGCAGCTTCCAGCCAGACCTTTCCAACAGCAGCAGGGACAGCGAGCTCCCGCTCCTTTGAGGGAAGACGTGGGAGGAGGAGGCCGACCTCAGGGCGCACCTCAGGGACCTCGACCGGGGCATGGTCAGGGAGTTGGCTGACAGTCGAGGGTAAGGGGAGCTGGGCGTGGATAGTTACACACCGTAGAGGCAGCAGTTCCAGCAGGACCAGAGGTTGTTCGAGGTATGATCAGTCTGTTTAGCACTCTTGCTTATGCCTTGTTTGATATCGGAGCTTCGCACTCTTTTGTTGAACCAAGTCTAGATCGGGCCTTGGGTTTAGATTCGGAGAGACTTCCTGAGCCCCTGGTGTTGATCACACCAGTCAGAGGTCAGACCAACTTGTTGTTTGTTTTTCGGGAATGTAGACAGATGATAGGGCCACATCAGTCGGTTAGGGATCTTCTCCTACTACAGATACAACCATATGATGTCATCCTAGGCATCGACTGTCTATTTTCTGTGTGTTCCATCATCGACTGTTTACGAAGAAGGGTTGTGTTCCCAGACTGGGGCGGCCAGCGTGTTACCTTTACCGGCGAGTAGGGCAGTCAGAAGGGCAACAGACGAGAGGAACCCCTCCTCTCCTTGTTGGCCAAGCTGACAGTGGAATCTGTAGATGCTGAAATGGTGGAAGTGCCAGAGATCGTCTGTGAGTTTATGGACGTCTTCCCTGAGTAGGTGACGACTCTACCCCCTCGGCGTGATATCGAGTTTGGGACAGACCTGCAGCCCGGCGCTCGTCCGATCTCGCTGGCTCCTTACCGGATGGCACCTTCAGATCTACGGGAGTTGCAAATCTAGATTGACGATCTAATGAAGAAGGGTTATGTTCACCCAAGTGCGTCACTGTGGGGCGCTCCAGTATTGTTCGCAAAGAAGGCAGATGGTGGTCTCAGGTTGTGCATCGACTACAGGAGGCTGAATCAGGTGACTATCATAAATCGCTACCCTCTTCAGAGGATAGACGGTCTCTTCGACCAGCTGCAAGGGGCAGGGTGGTTCTCAAAGATCGACCTGTGGTCTGGGTATCACCAGCTATGAGTGAAGGAGGGTGACATCCCGAAGACAGCGTTCAGATGCAGGTATGGACACTTTGAGTTCGTAGTCATGCCCTTCAGTGTTATGAACGCCCCAGCTGTGTTCATTAGGCTTATGAACTCCATCTTCCGGGAGTACCTGGATCGGTTTGTGGTCGTATTCATGGATGACATCTTGGTCTACTCAAGATCAGAGGAGGACCATGCGGAGCACCTGAGGATGGTTTTGGAGGTCCTCCGACATCATCAGCTCTATGGGAAGTTGTCTAAATGCAAGTTCTGGACATGGGAAGTGCACTTCCTCGGTCACGTGATGTCCGAGCAGGGGGTAGCAGTGGACCCATCAAAAGATGAGGCGGTTTTTTCTTGGGAAGTACCCAAGAATGTGCTAGAGGTCCGTAGTTTCCTTGGGCTGGCAGGTTACTATCGGAGGTTCGTACCCAACTTCTCCTGAGTTGCGCCCCTTTGACAGCCCTGACCAAGAAAGACCAGGTTTTCGTGTGGAGCGAGCAGTGCGAGTCAGCATTCAGCTATCTAAAAGAGAAGTTGGTTAGTGCCCCAGTGCTGAGATTACCAGAAGAAGGGGTGGCCTATGAGGTGTTCTGTGATGCTTCAAGACAGGGCCTGGGATGCGTGTTGATGCAGCGACAAGGGGTGATCTCTTATGGGTCCAGGCATCTACTCCCCCATGAGCATAATTACGCCACCCACGACCTGGTGCTTGCAGCGGTCGTTTTTGCGCTAAAGTTATGGCGGCACTACCTCATTGGGGAATGCTTTGTGGTCTTCACGGATCACAAAATCTTGAGTTATATCTTCTCCAAGTGGGAAATAAACTTGCGACAGTGGAGATGGGTGGAGTTCCTCCAGGATTACGACGTTGAGATCTCTTATACTAAGGGAAAGGGAAATGTGGTGGACACTGCCTTGAGCAGGAGGACACAGAAGGATGTGGTCCGAGAGTCGTCGGATGCCTGGAAGGCAATGGAGGAGTTGGTTGCCTTACACCTGGATGTGAAGATGGATAGAGGCAGAGGATGCCTATATCAGATGATAGTGCAGTCATCTATGTTTCGACAAGTATAGGAGTCCCAGTGGGGATACCCGGAGTGCGAAGTGATGTGTGGCCGAGTTGAGTAGGGAAATGCTGCTGAAGGATGGACAGAGGATGGTCAGAACCTGATGCTTTTCCAGAAAAGGTTATTTGTTCCAGGAGTGATGCGCGGCAGGGTTCTCAGTGAGTTCCACAACTCACCCCTAGTGGTACACCTAGGAGTTTCCAAGATGTACCAGGGACTGAGAAGGCAGTTCTGGTGGCCCGTAGTTAAGCGAGTGGTGGCAGAGTTTGTGTTCAAGTGCATATTGTGTCAGCAAGTGAAGGCTGAACACCGAGTTCCAGGCGACCTACTTCAACCCCTAGATATCCCCGAGTGGATGTGGGATGACATCTCGATGGATTTCGTCATGGGACTACCGAAGGTCCAAGGGGGATACGACGCCATCTGGGTGGTAGTGGACAGGTTGATGAAATCTGCTCACTTTCTAGCAATCAGGGAGTCAAGTACTGTGGATGCTTTGGCACAAAAGTACATGGATGAGGTGGTGCGGTTTCATGGAGTTCTAAGGTCTATAGTCTTGGATAGGGATGCACGGTTTACCTCGCGAGTCTGGAGAGGACTGCAGCATGTGTTTGGCACCCAGTTACGCCTTAGCACTGCTTTCCATCCCCAGACAGATGGAAAAACAGAGCGCACCATCTAGAACTTGGATAATATGCTACATTCAGGTGTTCTGGACTCCGGAGGATCATGGGTGCGACACTTTCCCCTGGTAGAGTTCGCCTACAATAATAGCTATCACTCTACCATCGGCATGGCCCCATCTGAGCCTTGTACGGGAGGCCATGTCATTCACCTATGTGTTGGTCTGAAGAAGGAGAGGAAGGCATCCTTGGCCCAGAGGTGGTGTAGAACACAACAGAGAAAGTTTAGCTTATACGGGAATGGATGAAGGTGTCCTAGGACCGACAGAAGTCGTATGCTGATACTAGGAGGAGTCCCTTGGAGTTTGAGGTTGGGGACCATGTGTTCTTGAAGGTCTCCCCTCGGCATGGGCAGTAGAGGTTCGGCAAGGAGAGTAAGCTTTCCCCCAGGTTCATCGGACCCTTCGAAGTGTTGCGGTGGGTCGGCGAGGTGGCTTATAAGCTAGCGTTGCCACCACCGCTACTGAGGATACAAGGTGTCTTCCATGTGTCCCAGCTCCATCAGTATCTGCACGACGATTCACACGTCCTTGATTGGGGTGAGATGGACATCGAGGACGACATGACCTTTGTGGAGAGACCAGTGATGATCGAGGATCGTAAGGAGAAGGTGCTTCCTGGGCGAACCATCCCCTTGGTTCGTGTGTTGTGGAGACATGGTGGGCTTGAGGAGAGTACGTGGGAGAGGGAATTACAGATGTGTACCCAGTACCCAGAGTTGTTTTGATTTTTTTCCTTATTGTACCTATTTTGGTAGAACGTTTTGTCTTTTGGATATGAAATGTACTGGTTTTCTTTCCTCTGTTAGTGTGTGAAAATCCCTGGCTATGGGGAGGAGAGAACCCGACCCCTAATCAAGACACATTAAGGTGGATGTGATCAAACCCGTGCGGGCGAGTCAGTGCCGCCCGAAGCGGATAATATCTTGACATGGGGGAGGAGACTCCCCAACCCACATGCCCGGGAAATTTGGCATGGTTTGTTTCTTGGTTATTGGCAGGGAAATGTTTTAGTTAGCATGGGTTCTCTTCTAAGAGGTATCTTTCGAGGTGGTTGTTCGGACCCTCTATTCCCTTCTAGTTTTGTTTTGATTCTCGAGGACGAGAATCGTTTAAGAGGTATCTGATGTAATGGCTCGGGTTTTTGGGGTCCATTACTTTTTGAAAATTTTGTTTTGGGTTTTCGGGTCTGGGAATCACGGTGGTGTAGGCCTACCGGTAGCCTTAGCCTACCGGTAGAAGGCCTACCGGTAGCTCGGCCTAGCGGTAGCTACAGCCTACTGGTAGCTCGGCCTACCGGTAGCTGCACCCTACCGGTAGCTCGGCCTACCGGTAGCTCGGCCTACCGGTAGCTGCAGCCCACCGGCAGTTCGGCCTACCGGTAGCTGCAGCCCACAGGTAGCTGCGGCCTATCGGTAGCTATCACCCACCGGTAGCTCTCAGCTACTGGTGGCTCTGGCCTACCCCGCGGGTTATTTCCAGTAGCACTCCTTTTTGCGCAAATAGGGGTTTAAACCATATTTTGACTTGTTTGAGCGTGTTTTAAAGACTCGTAACACGCATAAGAGTTTTAATTAAATACTTAATTAATTAATGAGTCGGTTTAAACCACCCGAACCCCTTTAATGACTCGTGGAGCCGCGTGATCTCCCACGAACCCCGCACCTTACACAGTTTGGGGCTCTCACCTTAACCATCTGCGGCTCTTATAAACTAAGGGTTAGCCATGGTTTCTCCTTTCCTCGATCGCGGATTTTCACAAACAGCTTCTGGTGCATCGGGTGTGCTGCATCATTATCCGTAAAGTCCCGTACCCGGCCTAAACGTCGACCGTCTATCAACAAGTAGGAAATTTCTCCTTCGTCTCTCTCTTTTGTGTATCATGCGGGGTGGGCGTGCTTCTGTTCTATAGAATTGTACAAACCAGACCTAAATGAAGATAACGAACTAGATTCTATAAAGAAAGAGGGGGGGCATTGATCATTTATTTTGTTTATATTATGACCATCTTGTTGAGTCGTGATGGCATATGCCTTCTGAAAATCGAGGCCGTTGTTGGTCTTTGTTTGTGCACTAATGAACCCCTGCTGATGTTTTAAATGGCTTGTTGTGGTTGTAAACTCCTGCTGTGAAAAGTAAATTGGTTAATCACATATATTCGGCCAAATAAATTGAGGCACCAGGATCAATCCTTCTATGATAACCCTGGTTAAAACACACAAAAATTGAAATAATGGAGTGTGTTAAGTCATTTAAATATGAAAATACCGGCATGGCCCTGACTTGTGTTGGTGGTGGTAGTTGGTTGTTTTCTTTTTCAAGCCGATTGCTGGAGATGTGGGAGGGGATGGGATCCCCTGTCTTTATACTCTCGGTGGTTGTGTGAATATGGGAATGGGATCCCCTGTTGGTGTGGATTCAGTGGTTGTGAGTTTTAAGACCTGGTGGGTACTTGTTTATATCACGAATTTGGGTGGGATCCTCTGTTGTTGAGAACTGGGTGTGGGCGTTATAGTTGATGCTTTACTATTTAATTTCCTGGACTTGTGCCTATACCTACTAGTTTCCCAGTAGTGCTTAAAATTAATTAAACACTATTATTGAACATGAAACAAGAATGGGACAATTGGGTTTTGTTGGAGAGAGTCGTGACTTGTGACTTGGACGCAGTGGTGTTGTGTTCTGTAGGATGGTTAGGAAAACCTAAGCTTTGGGTGAGTGTTTGTTAATTATATCTATACTTGTAGATTTTTGTTTCTTATTCGTGCCCCACCCAAGTTGATCACTTAGTGCCGCACACCCCCATTTCATGGGGGAGGGTTTTTTCCCAACACTATTCTTAGTGGCTGGTTATTAGCTCCTTTTCTGCTCCCTTTCCCGGATAGCCCAAGTATCTTCAGGCAGGTTGTGATGGCCTGAGGTCCATTATTAGCCCAAGAACCTTCGGGTGGGGCAGTGTGATGGTTGGCCTGGTGTGTGCGGCAGGTGGTTTCCCAAGCATCTTTGGGATGAGGCCCATGTGTCTTTGGGCGTGGTAGTGGATCTTCTGGCCCAGGTGTCTTCAGGCGTGGTGGTGGTTGTTATGGCCTAGGTGTTTCCAGGCATGGTTACGTGTGATATTTTTAGCCTAGGTGTGTGCGGGCGGGATTTTGGCAGTGGGACTGCGTGTGGTTGTGGCCCAGGTGTGTGCGGGCGGGTGTGGCAGTGGGACTGCGGTGACAGAATGGTGGGATTGGTCTGATGCGTAGGATATCTCAATAACCAATGGGAAAGTGGCGCGGGGTACCCAAACATTGATGTGCTCTGATTATATATATATTACTTGACCTGCGTTATTTGGGGAGTGTGCCTTTGTGAGGCCTGGGGTGGATAGTTTACCTTGATAGGTGTTTGGTTTACTCCTTTTTCTCACAGGACTTTAGCACGATCCCCCACTTGTTCATTGGAGTCTTTGGTTTTCCCTACTGTGTGTACTTGTATTCTCACCCTACATATATTTAAAACTGCTTTCAGGTTTCCAGGAGGACTTTGGGGATCGCGCAGGACCATACAAGCTCGGACCTTTGGGGCAGTTGCAGTTTCTGTTTTTCTTCCTTGGTACTTACCTTTGTAGTCACCTTTTGTACCTTGTGGCTTTACTTTTGGAACATGCATGTGGGAATGGTTTATTTTTTTTCTTGGTTTTACTTTTTGGATACCTTGGTGTTGTTGAGTTTCATCATCTCATCTCTCGATCTTATAAAACAAAAAGGGGTAATGCCTTCCATTTGTGAGAAATTTCTATACCCTTGGTGCTAGTTGCCACTCCGGGACCTATTGAAGGCGGGTCTCAGGGGTCATTATCTCTCCTTCAACGTAATGAAGGAAGGGCCTAACAATCTGCTGACCCTTCCCTCCTTTTGGTGAACGCGGTTCATGACAGAAAAATCAAAGGATGAAATTATTTTTATAAATTAGAAACATATCATGAAATTATATTTCCTTATATTCATTAACAGTAAAATAAATTTTCATCATTATATAAGGTATATTGAAACAAAACATTTACCCTATTATAGTTATAATTGATGAATCATTTTATCTTTTAAATAATACCATATTTATGGTTGTGAGGTCATTAACTTTATATTCATTATTCACTTTCTTATGATCAATGACATCAATCACTCTCGATAATTATATGTGGTTTTCTTCGATGTAAAAATAATCGTTAGCCACAAATGTTCTCTTATATTGTAACCTATTTATGTTTTATTACATATGACCTTTGTACTTAAATTTATAATTTTTTATGATGATAATTTAATATATATTCTACAATGTGGGGTTCTCAACATTGGCATTTTTAAATGCTGAATAATTGAGTATGGACTTCATGTCCAAATTGAGAGGATGTAATTTATTTTATATGGGGATAATTTACAACCCTTAAATTATAAATATATAACATTTAATTCAATATTGTATGATACATGAAACATTGATCATAAAAAACCCACAAAATTGATTTATTTAAATTTAACACATTCAATAGTTTACGGAACACATAACTCTGAGTTCAAATTAACCATACCATAGTTTAAAATTATAATGTATCATTTAATTTTGTAGGAATAAATAATTTGAACTGAACATTGAAAATTATAATTATTTATGGATTTCAAATAACATAAGAATCATTTAATATAAAAGTAATTATTTTTTGGATAACTGAATTTTATTAAAATATGTTTTTTTCTATCTTTGTGAACATAAGTTAAATTTAATTTCATAAGATGAAATTTATTTTTTGAAATTTTAATATCAAAATTATTATACGGTGAATTTTTCTTATTTTTCTAAGAAGATTCATTTTTTGATGAATAATGAAAATTACAAAATTTTAATTGAAATCTGCCGTTCGGTTTAAATTATCGATAAAGTTAAATTACAATTTATTTTGAATTTGAATATAAATTTTTTAATTTATAAATAAATTCATCCAATTTAGTTCATTTGAGTCATTTATATGTTAAATTTTATTACAATAACACCATAATGGTTTAATCGTTTTCTCATTGAAAACCAGCATTCTCATCACCTCTGCATGAATAATTTTAAATTAAATATTTCCACATATGTGAATTTATTTTGAAAAATGGAT
Organism: Viscum album; assembly: GCA_963277665.1. Lineage (NCBI taxonomy): Eukaryota > Viridiplantae > Streptophyta > Magnoliopsida > Santalales > Viscaceae > Viscum > Viscum album. Next base: position 50,463,326 of record OY728140.1, on the reverse strand, counting down.
TCTATACTGAGATTCATGAGAAATTATATTTAATAATAAGTTTAAATTAATATTTAACCAAGAGAAATGTTTCATATAAAACAACTATTTACCACAGTTAATGTAAAACTAGATTTATCAGGTGTTTAACTAAAATGATATGAGTTAAAATAACCTAATAACTTTTCTAAAATATATTTTATGGCCATAGTAAAATACAATAATGTATAATTGTACATAATAAACAATTTGGGTATCTTTTATAATCTTAAACATATGGGTAATAATTTTTCTTTTCAAATATAACCAGTGTGCTACCAACCTCACTTATAAAGACTACCACATCTCCTGTCCTATTTACATCATAAAACCCTTTTGGTTCTGAAAATAACATTCCAATAAAATTTTGGAAATCACTACCCTCAACATATAATCCATATTAATTTTATAAATAAGGATTTCGTTCAGACCAAATGAGGCTAACCAAAGAAGAGGTAATGTTATTCAACAATATTTTTTATTTTATTTTCCTTCACCCCCTTCAAATATTGATAGAACTTGATGAGAAAATAACATCAATATTATAAATACTCTAATATGTTTTTATGTTAAGGTAAAAATAATTAATGACCCACACTTACATCAAATGCTTCATGAAATCATTATTCATTTGTACGGTAGACTAACACCTTATGAACTGATGTCATTCATTGGACCATTACCACCACTAAGGGTTTGGTATCAGATAAATCTGATATATATATATATATTACATTAATATTATTATTATAACTATGTAATCAATGTATAATGTTTCATTTCTTACATTCTATTCCATTGGGAATATGATAACGTCACTCTTGTGTACGACAGACAACAACCTGAGAAGCGATGTGACTCATCATTCTCTAACTCTTTGCATAAAATGTGATAAAGATAATTTTAATAATTATATCTGAAATACATTCTATAATTTATATATTAAAGAAATATTTATCAATCATAAATGATAATATATAATTTTAATTATTACCTTTTAACTCACTTAAAGATGATAATTCTTTTTGTGTACCTATGGACTACTTTATTCACAAAGTGATGTGACTCTATTTTCATCACCACACCATTGGGAAGATATATATATTAATATTTTAATAAATAATATGGAATGTAAGATATTATTATCATTTTTCAATATAAAATATTAGTTTCCTCTTTTCCATAATGATCATTGAAAAATGAAAATGTTAATCATGAATTCATACAACCTACCCTCTCCATGATTGAAACATTGTGTATTTTTCATATCAATCATTCATGATTGGTTTTAAAAGAACAATTTATTTTAATATATTATATTTATGTGATTATTACTTTTCTATAGATGACATAGATATATAATATGTGAAAAAAACATATTTTTCAGGATGAATAATGCATGATAAAGTGAGGGAATTAACACCGGAATCAATGAAAATAAATAAAAATTATTAATAGAAGGGTGATAATAGGTCATAAAAGTTTTATATATTATATTATATAAATTAAAATAGTTTTTATAATTTTATTTTAACATTCTTTCCCAACATACCACTAAAATGGTAGTCGGACCAGTCGCCACATGGCCTCAAGCGTGCTTCCGCCTATGTCAATGGCTTCCAACAAACAGTGAGGGTCCAATGGTTATATGGTGGTCATACTGTCCCCTCATGGTTAGATTCACACAGGGGTATAACTAGTGGAAACAAATAAACAATAATAAATGAAATAATAATAAGGGATAGACCATAGTAAGAATAATATGACAACTAAATAAAATAGGACCAACACCAATTTACAACAACGCATGTACAATAGAAGATGAAACAACAATATGAAGTGAAAATTAAAAAAAATGAAATAAAATAATAAATGTGAAACACAAATATCCATGGGAATCTCGAGAACCAACATGTCCTTGTTCTCCTTAGCTTCCAAGTACATAGAAAAACACAAAAAATGAATTTTTTGACCTGTAAACAAGAAGTCTACTTGGGAACCAAATGGCCCTTGAGTAGGGTGTGAGATATACATCTCATTAGGTCTACATCCAAGGTCTATATCCCAATCCAATTTTTGAAATAAATAGATAAATGATAGTGTTCCATAAAATATAAATACAGAGTGATAGCAATATAAATAATTACATCTTGGTCTGGGAACCTTAATTGAAAATCATCCTATACCGCTTACTTTGGAATAAGATGGATATCTAAAATAAAGTGCCTATGAAATTCATAATGTAAAAATCGGCCAATAAAAATTAATCTATCTTGGTAAGGAAGAATACCATAAGCCTGTGATTTAGCATAGAGGTAACACTTACTTGTCAATATAAAAAACATGATCAATAATATATACTAGGGGAATGGAAAACTTTGATTACCATATTTCCATGAATATATAAAAGTTTTAGAGTCCTTATCTCGTCCAAGGAGCTCTAAACACAATCCCTAGGGTAACTACGAGTATCTCTGAATAACCCAATATATCTATGTTCATCCAAGGAAACCCATACAACATCCCTTATATCACTCAATGCATGGAGAATATGATTCCATACCCAGTATCGCACATATGGGTCTGGGTATCACCCATGGGATGGTGTATCCATCATGAAAATGGTTTCATCCTCAGTTTCTATCCTTAAGTACGAGTTCCACTCATTAGTATAAGATATCATAGGAATCAACCATTCATAGAAATTCAAAGTATCGCTCCTAGTTTTTTGTGTAGTAATCATCCAAGAATAGATATTCCATCCCTGAAATCCTTAATTCGGGACCCATATTCTCTCTCAACTTATATAAAGTGATATATAGTAATTAAGAAACATATCACAAGGCAACACAATTATATAATTGGATTCTGTTAAATAAAAATCTCTTTCCAAAAGCTAAAAGTATACTCTTGTATTACAATTCATACTATATAAATACACATGTCATTTAACACATGTATAAGATCTATGATACAAGATATTATCACCATAAAACAAGATTAAAATAAAAAAATGGAATAGAAGTATATGCACATGGCATTAGTATGTTTAAAAACACATTTCAACTACGAAATATAAATAAATTAAGCTAACAAGATTGTCCAATCATGTTATTCAACTCAATCCTTCCAACCGACATGCATAACCATTAAATATGAAGAATGTGACATATTAGATGAAGCAAAGAACATAATCATTCAAGTATATTGTGAGAGGCCTGAAGATCAAGATAACCCACTATGGTATATGGATAATGACAAAAAGGCATTAAGCCTAAGAATAAGCACAAAACTACAGGGCAGTGCACATATTATTGTTTAATTAAAGATAGCATACCACATCGATTGTTCATATTATAGAAAAATGACATTATTTACAGAAAATTCATTTAGCATCATTTAAAATCATTTCAAATGTCATACTCAATTCACTTTAAAGAACATTTTATTCTAAAAATGATGCATCACTAAGTAGCATTAAATAGTTATGAAAAGAGAAATACAAAGATGTATAATTGAATTTAAAGGGTGTAATGGAATGGGCTACTACCTCAAGATTAAAAGTCCAAGATAACCACTTAAGAACATGACATTTTCATCCGCATCCACTTAAATTTTCTCTATAATATATCATTGTACATGCAAATTCGCATGTATAAGAGGGAGTTGAGACCATACCTCCGTGAATCAAATGAGAAACCTGAAGAAATACAGGTGAATCGACAAGCTAACAGGAGGCTATTAGATGGGTGTCACACACGTGGCTCGGAGATCCATAGGGCTTGTGTCACACATATAGAGAGGGATACACCCCTTAAGGAATTTCTAAAATCCAAACATAATAACAACAATAATAATAATAATAATAACAACAACAACAACAATTAAGATTATTATTATTATTATTATGCTTCTTTTTATTCAACCATGTCATTATTTTTATTTTCCATTTTTTCTCATATAATTTTATTATTTTATTTTGAATTTAATTAATTAAATTTATTTACAAACACTTCACATGGTTTGAGTCACACGGTTAGCCAAAATGTGCACCAACCATGAGATGAAAAATGTACATGTACTATTCAATGGGCACTATATATGTGGGTAGGTTCATGGTTAGGGTAAACCATTCATAGCCTGTGCACATCACATCTAATCCTCTGACCAGAACACACTATTTGCTACTGGGGGCACCCGGTTTCAGAAAAATTGTGCTCCCTACACATACCACCCACACCTTTGAGATTTTTTGGGATTCATAAATCCCAAAACTAAATAATACATCCAAGAAACCCCTTGGTCCTTATCTAATGTCAAAAACAAACAATTATAATTATTCCAACTCTCAGAATTACATTTTGATCATCGTTTCAAAAAATGATCTATATAGTAATGGAAAAGAATATATATTCATTTATAATTATACCTTTTGTCAAAACAAGAGTCATTGCAACCTACCCACCATCTAACTTATAATTCGTGATAAGACTTTAGGAAAAAACATCACTCGAACTACTAGGGCCATGAAGTCTCACTCAAATGGGCACGTTGGGTTTCCATACTCCCAACAATACTTGAAGAATTTTTTAATCCCCTAAAACATAAGCTGTTAAATTCTAGGACAACACATTATTTCCAAATGAGACTATGAAATGGATCTTATCCATGCTCATCAAGCTTGATACAGGATCATAACATCTTAAATTTAATCATCTTGCTAGTGGTGATCCACACTATAGGCTTTAACATTAAAAAGAGTCCAATTCAATACCATGAAAACTCCACTGTTGGAATTACCAACATATCATTCCCTGCATAATTCTAACGATTATCTTTGCCATAATTTCTTTTAACTTGGAGAACCCTTTTACTTCCAAGGTTATACTAGAGAGCACACAAAAAGAAACAGTCAAATCTAAATCGACCAAGCTATACTCGGTTTTGTAGGATTTCATGAAATACATAACTGACCCTTGTACGAAACCCACAATAAATTGGATATGTGTTATAAAAAGGGTTCCCAATGACTATACCCATTGATCAAGATAGACCAAAAGTTGATCTACTACAGACAACATATTTTAAAAATTCTTGGATTAGACGATTAGTGTATCAATAAATGAACAGTAACACCTTCTTTTAAGGCATGTTCATTTCCAAACATGAACATTTTTAAAATTATATACCAGACATCCGGTGATGGTCCTCAGTCAAACCTTCATAGAACCATAACATCGGTCGTGCCCCCTCATGAACAAGGTGGGTTACCCAAATCCATCCTATTAGAATCATCACCCTTTAAACATCACTCTGAGAATGATCATGAGTCTAAGGTAACGTTAGGTGAATCCAACTAGAGTCAAAGGGACTAACCAAGGATATCCAAACTCAATGTTTACAAATGGAAAATTAGTATAATGTGAAGTTTTCCACATCAGATCATTGACTGAGCCTAAAGATGCATCCACCTAGTGGTCGAGTCAGAAGAAATGAATGGCTTCCAAGAGTCCATATCAAGTGTTACAACATAGGAATTAATGTATCACTATGGACTGAGCACATCTTGGAAAAAAATAAGAATCCAGTGTACAACACTCTAGAATTCACCCAAAAGAAACAAACAGCTTTTCAAACTAGAGTGTGGTGTACCATTGTTCTCTTAGTGAATCAAGGACCATGTCATGACTAGGTACATGCTCATCACAAATCCAGAGTACAATAAGGGGACATCGAATATTATCATAAAAATCAGTAAAACCCCTACTGGTCTACTTCCCTTGTAAGAATATCGAATTCACCTTCTATCTTATCATCAAAAACTGATCCCTAATTCCTTTGTAGGTTCTGGGCGCAGCGGTAGTGTGTGATGGGTGGTCCCCAAAATTTATGTTTTCAGTGATTGATGACAGATCATAGATTTACGTGATGATAAGTACCATGATATAAGTAATTAGATCAACAATAGTTGAAAAGGTAATTCATCCCTGAAATGGAGAGAGGATCGTCACATATTATTTATAATTAATTTAATTAATTAAAGAATTACTTTTTTGAATTCTTTCTTCATTGATGAATCAAGTGTGAGATTTTAAATGAATTTATATTGTGTTATAGAATCCATGTACATATTTCTTTTATCGGTGATCCACTTTTGTTCCAAAAATCATTAGATGTCATCAATGGAATCATTAGGTGCTTGCATTGTGTATCCTTAAACTCGTGTCTTCTTTCATTGATCATTTCGTGAACCACTTCCATTGAATTCTCTTGGATTCCATGGAGGAGTATCATTATCCATTCATAGGGGAGTTATTGGAGAATGGATTTCTCTAGTATATAGAGGATTATCCAAATTGTTTGTGCACAACCATGATAAATTAATTGGATCCCATGAGAAAACAAAATAATTGGGTATTTATGTTACTAGAGTTAAAATAAAATAATTCCAGAAGATCCATTAATTATTTATTTAATCCAAGAAAACCCCCATGTGATATAATCATAATAATATTATCATTTCTTGACATATTATTAACTTGATAATTGAAATTAAATTTTATTTAATTAAATAATATTAAATATTTTTTATTTCTCATCAGACGAGTAAATTCAGTCCATAATTCCTCCAAAATAATTATTAGGACCAGATTAATTTCTGTTTATTTATTAAATAAATAACATTTTATTATTCTCAAATAAATAAAAAAATATATATCAACTAAATAGAAGGTAAATATTTATTAAATATGCCACTCACATTATATTCTTTCGAATAACTCATGATTGAATATATGTGGTGAAGAATACATAAATAATAATTAAACCATGATGGGGAATAATATTTATTCAACTTATTAAATAATAATTAATAATTTATTATTTAATTGTGGTTCTGTATATAGTTAGTTAATAAACCCCTCTGCCACTTTCTCAGTGGTATGAGATGAATCAACCTAAAGCCCAAGGATAGCATCTAATTAAAATATAATGACCCATAGAGAAAAAATTTAATACTAAAATGATGGGTTACATCATATGGATTATTACTATGTAATATAATCCATTTATTCCAATTTCTCAAATCATGTATGTTACATGTTAGTTCCATCAACCTATGTGCTTGATGTTTCTTTCATTGACATTCCTAAAATAAAAAATGACTATAAAACATCATGGACAAGGATTTATTTAGTCGAAATCATTAAAATTAGAGTAATTGAGATATTAACATCCATTAATAAACATAATGTATAAATAATTTCTCACATTATTAATTAATGAAATATTACTCTTGACACACCCAACACAACCTACCTCATCGTGAACATACACTACTACAAATACCCCTTTTATCAGAGCTAAAAATGGCATTTAAAAGTGCTAGAAAAGAACTGTTAAAGCCAGTGAAAATAAAGGGGGGGTCTCCTTTATCAGTGCTCCAGAAAGTACTGATAAAGACCACTTTTATCAGCGCTAAAAAAATGCATTGATAAAAGGGGTCTTTTATCAGTGCTAAAAAGAAGCGCTGATAAAAGGCTCCTTTATCAGTGCTGTATTTTTAGTGCTGATAAAAGATCCCATTTATCAGCTCTTTTTTAGCGCTGATAAAAGAAAAAAAAATTAAAAATTTTTGAATTTTTTTTTTAAAAATTCTGCCAATCGGGGGGGCTTCTATACCGCTTCAGCCCCCCTTTTAACAGCACTTTCCAGCCCCTCTAGTGCCCGCACGCACCCCCCCTCCACCCTATATCAGTGCTACACCCACCCCATTATCAACGCTAGCCCCCAAATCCACCCCCATGTGCACGCCCTTGCCTCCACCAATATTTGATCTCGAGACCTCCCCCTTGCGCGCCTGAAGCCTTTACCACTCTTCCATATTGATTTGTTCTCCAGTTAATTACATATCTGTTTATTTACATATATATTTAGTTATATTTATTCATATAGTAATATATAGTTATATTAATATATATATATATATTTATTTATTTATATTAATATCTATATTTATAGTGATATTAATATATATATATATATAAAGTTATATTAATATATATATTTATAGTGATATTAATATATATATATATTTATTCATATATTTATATATATTTATATCTATTTATTTATATATATTTTTTTATATTTTTTATTTTTATCTTTATTATAATATTAATATATATTTATAAGATCAATTTTAAATACATTTAAAAAATATTTTTTTGTGTATTTAAAATAAATAAATACATACATACATATATACATATATACAACACGCACACACACATATATATATTATATATGTGTCTTTGTCAGTATAATTATACATATTTATATATATTTACAAATATTATATATTAATATGTATATACATATGTTATAATATAGAGATAATATATATCAGTTTGTTAATACAAACGAATACAAATACACACACACACACATTATATAGGTATATAAATATTCATATATGTGTATTTTAAATAATACGAATATTATTATTTCTTTAGAAAAAATTTATATTTTGATAAATATATTTTATATGTAAATATGTTCAATAATTTATTTAAAGAATTAAATTTTTATGTGTGAATATATAAAAAAATACGTATATATTATCATATATTTGATTATAAATAGCTGCGCATTATAAAAAATTATAAAATTTTAAATACATAATATCAATATGAATGTAATACCTTGGAATAAATTAAGTCCCCACCAAAAAAAGCCAACAATGCCCCCTTAAACGAGGCTAAAAACCCACAAAATGTTAAAACATTGAGGTACCCCGACTAAAAACTCAGTTTTAGAGGACTTCACGGCATATTTTAGCCCTAAAGAAACCATTACCGGGGTCCACCATGGGAAATAGGGGTGTAGAGCTCATCGCAGGCTTTGATTTGATATGTGGTAGAGCTCAAACGGACACCCGGATCAAAAGTTATGGCCGTTTGAAGTTCGAGTTGTGTTTTCAACATATTTTGGGTCTTTTTTTAATTTTTTTAAATTTTTTAGTCTTAAAAGTTTTATTAAATGACTATTACTCCATAATAATTAGAAAATTATTAATTAAAAATATTTTTTTAATTTTTTTATAAGCCATTTTCACTAAATATCTTATATATTAAGTATATTAATTGTAAATGTATATTTATACTTATCTAAAATATATTTAAAAATTATATATTATATTTATATCAATATAACTATATTTATATATTTAAATATAAATATATTATTTTTAATTAATTTTTTCTTTGAATTCAACCCTTTATCAGTGATTTTAAAAAAAGCGCTGATAAAGGCCCCCCTTTATCAGTGCTACTAAAAAAAGCGCAGATAAAGGGGGTCCCTTTATCAGTGCTTTTCTGTTAGCATTGATAATGGATGGCATTGGGAAAAACTATTTTTGTGGTAATGATATTTAATCTTGGTTTTCATTAATAAATCAATTTATGTGACTCATAATTGACATTAATAAAAATCTTAAAGAATAAGTCCCAATACACATGTCTGTAGATAGGAATATCCAATAAAACATATAAATTTGGATTTCCTACTATCATGATTCATTCTCATAATATCCTTCTAGATATAACCAAGGTCTTAAACCATGATAAGGATACTCAATGTCCTAGGAATATCCACCCCTAATATCCTATAGCATTAATTTCCCTCAAAAAAATCATACAGCTATATAACATATATTTAATAATAATGTCATAGCACTTCCGGGTTCTCATCATAACGGGGAACTACTCTATCCTTTTATTGGAATAGCTAATCATGGGTCATTATCACTATAATGTTACGTAGAAGAAAAAACATGATGTGATTAGTTTTTTATTAAAATTCAAAACCACGAATAAAAATTACCATAAATTACATAGAAGTTCATTCTCGGGAACCAAATCTAATAGAATCGCACTTGCACTCGAGCCAACTGCTAACAACCTTCAGTTTTCTATCTATCACATGATACTCAGGCTTATTCTACAATAGGCCTTCAGTAAATTGGTTTCCACATTCTCTTCTATTGTTACTATTCTTCCTTCAACATAACCCCTCTGATATAAAATCAAGAGGTGATACTTATGAAGTATATTTTTTATTCTTTGAAGTGACCTTGTCTCTTTATCCAGAGCCGACACATCAGTATTATAAAAAAACAATGTGATATGGTATTTACTAAAATATACAACATAAATCACCTACATAGATTTCTAAATCCAAAAAACGTTCTTAGCTATATTTTAAGCTGCTATATACATAGACACTACTGTAGAATCATTAACAACTAGCTACTTTGAACTCTTCTATCTCAGAGCTCTTCTGTTGAGATAGGATACACATCCTATTTGTGAATTCAGATTGTTCTTATTTTTCCGAAAACTAGCATCATTACAACCCCCGATGACTGGATCCTCATCTCCTCCATACACCAGGAACATATCCTTAGTTCTTCTTAGATTCTTAAGGATAAACATTCCAACATACAAAGGATTTTCTCTTGGATCTTCTTGATATATACCCACTATGATCAACGCATATGAAACATCAATTCTAATATAAATCTTGGAATTCATGATTGATCATATCAATGAAGTGTATGGGATATTACTCATTCTATCATTCTCTTGTGGTCTCTGGGGATACATTTTCTTAGAGAGATGTAAACCATCTTAAACTAGAACCAATACCACCTTTTGTTGTTCCCTACTAAATTTTTTAAGCATCTAGTCAACATATGTACTTAGACTTAGTCTAATTAACCCCTTGGATATATCATGAATCATATTGATCCTTATAATGTCGTATTCTTCACCTAATTATTTCAAGGTGAAACAGTTTTTTTACCCATCCCTTAACATGACTGTAAGACTAGTTTGTTATTTCCAATAAGTAACAAGTTATCAATCTATACTTCTAGGATAATGATTGAATTTTTAATAATCATATTTTAAACATGTGTATCACATACTTTTTTAATGAATCCAGATTATTTTATGGATTTATCAAATCAAAAGCTCGATGACTTGGATGATTCGTTCAATCCATAAATGTATCTCTAAAAAATTAAAATCTATTTGAAATCACCAAGAGTAACAAACCATTTTAGTTATGTGATATATAAATCTTCCTAAAGGTTCTCATTAAGGGATGATGTTTTGAAATCCATCTACCAAATATCAATTTCATTTTATGATTCTATATGAAGTTGAATTTTGATAAATTAAACATTAAAATTGGTGAAAAGGTTTCATTGTATTCAATTCATTGACATTGTTTAATCATTTTTTCCACTATCCTTAATTTATATATATTTAATTTACCTTCCATGTCCATTTTCCTCTTGAATACCTATTTTCACATAATGCTCTTTACATCAACTAGTGCATCGACTAGAACCCTAACTTAGTTCTAATATATTGGATCCATTTCAGAATTCATGTCTTGTTGCCATCTCAATACTTCTTATCTCTCTACTACCTCAAAGTAGGTGAGTGTTTCATCATTGTCAACAGATAATGGGTCCACATATTTTGTGAATATAAAATAATCTCACTTGTGTTCTGTTACATCTCTTACACTTCAACGAAAAACATGTGTTTCAAGAAGTATTTTTTCCATGGGTTCATGTGGAATATTTTATTATACCAAATCATCTTGTATTTTCACCATCAACATCATCAAGTTAAATCTTTCTCCCTCTATCCTTTTTGAGGGTGTGGTCCCTCTCAAGAATGATGGATTGTCTGGAAATAGTCACTTTCTACTCTGATAGGTAGTATTGGTAGTATCCCCTCATTTCATTGGGATACCCTATAAAGATACACTGTATTCCATGAGGTCCTATTTTCTTGCTTGATAAGGCCTTAATAAATGACTTGCTACCCCATACATGTGTAAGCAAGAAAATAGGTTTCTTTCCACTCCATAACTCGAAGCAAATTCCATTTATCGTTTTAGTTGGAAGTTGGTTTAATGTGTATGTCATAGTTGGTAATGGATATCTCCAAAAGAGTAATGGAATATTTGTATGACTCATCATCGAAACTATCATGTTTAACAATATATGATTCCTCCTTTCACTAAAACCATTCCACTATTGTGTGTAAGGTGGAGTGAGTTGAGATAGAATCTGAAACTACTAAAAATAGTCAATGAACTATTGTTTAAGATATAAAACACCTCAATCCAATCAAATTTTTGTTATCTTATTACCATGTTGATTCTATAATTCATTCCTGGATTCCCTAAAGTTATCAATGTAATCGTACTTATACATAATTAAGTATTTATATCCATATTTACTCAAGTCATCAGGAAAAGTTATGACGTACTAATCTCCACCACAAGCTTCTACTGAAAATGGTCCACACACATCAATCTGTTCCAAAACAAGATGCTCTTTAACTTTCACCCTATCCACCAAATGGTGTTTTGGTTATTTTCACTTACAAACAAGTGTGAAATCATTAATGTGGTTTTAGCACATATGATTCTAAATAACCATCTTGATAGTTCCTTTTCAAATTCTTCTTGTTTACATGATGAATATGGTGATGCTAGAGTTTGGTGTTGTATGAATTATGTGAACATGATTCCTTACCAATTTACAACACATAGTTATCATAATTTAATACATAAATGGAATTATTTATGTGTTCCATACCATAAAATATATTTTCCATATAAAATAAAAAAAATTATTTAAAAATTTAAAATAAAGTCATCTATATAAATGAGTGATAAAAAATATGTTTTTGGTTACTATATGTATATAATAACAATATTTCAAAAACAAAATGAATATCATTGTCAATGAGAGGTTGTAGTCACTAATGGTTAGATTATCCAACCTTGCACCATTATCAGCTCTCAGATCCACCTACAATTGGAAAATATTTCAAAATCTACTTGGTTCCTTCATTTGGATACACATGTCAGCCCCAAAAGTAGTATCTAATATCCAATGTGTAGATATTAGAAGATTTCACATGAAAAAAAATGCACATTTATATTCCCCTTTCTTCTAGGTGATGTTCTTATTCCATTGTCTTGACTTTCCACATGAAAAACATATTTACTTCTTTTCCTTGGCCTATCTTTGGATCTTCTTCTTCTTGGATGGATAGTGCTCAAGAGATTTAGACTATCTATTATTATTGGGACCATATTCCTTGTTCTTAATTTTTTTATTCACTATAAGAAATGTGGTTTTTTCATGACACATGTCCTTATCAACATGGTGAATTAAAGAAAAATTTATGAAATATGATTCTAATTATTTCCTATATTTTAATTAAAAATAAAGCTAGAGAATTTATTAGGTAATGATGAAATTATGAGATCTATATGTAACTCATCATATAATTTAATAATTAAGATTTCCAAGAATTAAATATAGCCTATAATCTTGACTATGTATGGACTAGCTGGAGATTAATCTCTTATATTAGCTATTAAAAAATAATTGGAGATCTCATACCCATCTTGTTTCACCTTTTCTTGATAGAGATCTTGAAGGTGAGACATCATTCTATATATATCCTCACATTTCTTTAAATGATCATTGGAAATGGATGATAACATGAAACAATGAAAACATATAGAATCATTTAGATGTTTCTCATATAGAGATATCTCTTCATCACTTTCCTCATTACCTGACACATTTGGAAAAGGTTCTTCCAGCACATATAATTTTCCTTAATAGTGAAGGATGACAAGTTGGTGCCTTTTCCACTCCTGTAAATTTGTGCCACTGATATGGTTTTCATTCTCATGTATGGATCAGAATGATTTGTTTGATTTCATTTTTATGTTGTTTCTAAAAATATAGATAAGAAAAATTTCAGTACTTTATCAGATAAAACATAGATAAATAAATATTAAATTTATTTGTATCCCTCTATCTTATCAAAACACAATAGTCATCACCATTGGATTTAGAATATCATGTTACTTGGATATTATAGGGGAAAGGATCCATATCCTCCTTCTCATTTCCTCAACATGTGTTAGTCAAGAAATGTGGATGGTTTTACGTAGGCATTTCAAATACCCACTGTATTAACTCATAATTCCTTGATCCGCTGAGTGGAATCCCCAGTCCCGAAATCATTAAAATGGATTTCCTCAATCATTACCTCTCAATTACACCATGTAATTCTTTTGAAATCAACCCTTGATGTGATCTGATTTACATCAACCCAAATCATCAATTTATAATTCCCCAATAATATAAAGCACCCCAACTTGTTCTAGTCACACGCTTTGAACTATGGTTCATTTTTAATAGATGTAGTGGAATGAAATAACAAATAAATATTTTTTTGTGGGATTTTATCCTTTTATGAATAAATTTAAACTTATTATCTTTATCACATTGTTGTTAATATTATGTTAATTTACATAAGTTATTAACCATGACTTTAATAATATTTACGCATAAGAAAACTTGTTTTACATCTATCTTGAATGATTTTGAATTCCAATAAATTATGTGATGAAGAAGAAATATCCATAATGGAATAACCAAAAAACTTGAAAAACATATAATAATAAAGCAGAATTATCTTGAGAATATACTAATGGTTATATTTTCTATTGGTTGATAAAGTAACCACTCACATAGGGTGAAAACACCTTGAACCAATTAAGGATCGTGTTACAACATTCCACCTATCCACCAATGTATCTCTGATTCCAACCATCCGTGATGTCAGTCAGAGTTTAAAATTTATATTCCTACTAACTACTCTAAATGTTGAAAGTATGTTCAATACCACAGAGAAGGAAAATATGAAAACTATTGTTCTATAAAAGTATTCAAAAAGACCCATCTTTTGTCAGCAGTGGGGTAGATTTTCTATTTTTTTACTTTTTTATATGTTTTTTAAGTTTTTTATAAAGAAGTAAAGAAATTAAACTGTTTTTTAGTTTTGTTCTGAACTATAATGAAACAGAAAATAGAATGACAAAATGTTATGGAGATATTAAATTTTGATAAATCAACAATCAAAGAATGATGACTGGGAAAAATATTTATTCTACTGGTTGTAAAAATATTCATATTTACTTAAATGATGATGACATAGACCACTTTAGATGAGAATGACTCACTTCCCTCACCAAGAGTAAGATCATAAATATTGATCGATCTTAGAGTTCTCCACTCAATGATCGAAAACTTTAAAAATTGTGATATCAAAAAGACAACAAAATGAACTCATTGTATGTTCTGAATTTTTCAGTATTTATAATATTAGAATGATGTATCTCTAATTAATCTCTCCCAATGATTGTGGGATTTATAAATTAAGTGCTAGTTGTACGATGCAATTAACTATATTTTGAACTGACCTCACCAATAAATTCTAAATACATTGATTTAGTAATTTGAAAAGGAAGTAAAGACACCAATGGAATTTTTGTAATTCCCCAAACATAAAGGTTTAGTGTAACGTCATCTCTATTACGTAATAATCATTCAATTATAAAGAAATAATGTTGAAGTAGAACAGAGGAAGAAAATCCCTCTTCTAACTTGAATCGCTACTGCTCCGGATCCTCGAATCTCCAAGAAATGTCTCTCCAGGATCTCCTCCAGGTGATGTTATGTTCTATTCATTTTTTGGTAAGTCTTGTGAGTGAATCAGTAATTTTATCCCCTCCAATAATTCTTGCTGCATTTCTTTTTTATCTTGCAGTCATAAGCTGCACGTCACCCCCTGTTTTCCAACGACATCAAGTGTCCCTCACTTGTTCACCACACACATGAATTTTTTCACAAACTACGCATCACATTAGTTATTCCCTCGTAACTAACCTTTGGTTTGTTAGTAGAATTCCCATGGAAATGTTCCCAGCTCCTACGTGAACCTGCACTAAATAAAACATATAGAACAGTTAAAAACATGAGGGAAATAAATATTTATAATTAAAATCATTAGTTTATTATAAGTATTTAAAGATTTAATAATGTTATTATTTATTAAGTTATTGATTTTTATTAATTAATGTTATAAATTTTAATTATATATCTTATTATTATTTTGGGAATTAAATTATTTTCTATTAATTATATTAATTTAGTTTATTTCAATTTTCCATAAAAGTTTTACTTTTTTATGAATGTAATTTAGTTAATTAAATATTTTATTTAATCAGTATATATAGATTATTTTTTTCTGTTATTATTTTTTTAAATTAGATCATTTATTAGGTTTTATTTTAGTTTTTTATTTAAATATATATTTTTTAAAATTAATTTTATATTCCCCCTCTACCAAATTCAGCGCTACAAGGGGTTCGACGTCTTTCTAATGAAGCCGTCTTTTTCAGGTGATTTAAAGATTTGGATTTTTAATGGGTTTATTTGGAATTTTTTTAGGGAAATAAGTTTGATAAGTGCCACTTCAAGTGGAGATTTGGTATAAAAACCCTAAGCACCACTTGAAGTGGTGCATTGGTTTTTTTTCACCCTATTACCGATTATATATATTTATAATAAATCTATAATTATAATATAATCATAAATATAAATATATTTACTTATAAATAATAAATAATTTTTTTATAAATATGTATTTAATAATATATTTATAAATACATAAATATATATTTACAATAATAAATAACTATATATAATATAAATATATTTAAATATAAATAAATCTCAGGAATTGTGATTATGTATTTATAAATATAATTTTAAATATATAACTATAAATAAAGATCTATTTATTTAAATATATATTTACAACTATAAATATAATAGTATAAACATTTATAATTATTGAATTTAATTATGTATATATATAATTAAAAATATATATATAAAAATATAAATACATTTATAGATATTTATTTAAAAAACAATATATATAAAATTATAAATACATTTAAATACTTATATATTTATTAATAAATAAATACTTATAATTATATATTTATTTAAAAATTATTAATAAATTAATACTTATATAATTATAATTAATACTTATTAATTATTTATACTTAATAATTATTTATAATTATTAATTATACTTATTAATTATAAATACTTATTAATTATACATATTAATTAAAAATACTTATTAACTATACTTATTAATAAGTATAAATAATTAATAAGTATAAAATAATAAAGCACCACTTCAAGTGGCGCTTTGTGTTTATGTTTTTTGGCCGATCTTGTGTATGTTTTATTTATATATTTCAATAAAAATTATATTCGTAATTATATAATTATAAACCTACCTTTATTGATAAATATTTATAATTACATAAATATAAATATATTTACAAATATATAATTTATAAAATATTGTAACATATATATTTAAAATTTATTTATAAATATATTTAACATTCATATGTAAATAAATATATATATATATATATATATGTATAATTTTATGTATAATTATATTTAGAATTATATTGTAATTATATTTATACTTATATATTTATAATTATATATTTTTACATATATATATATATAATTTTAAATCTATAATTACTAATCTATATTTATATAGTTATAAGTATTTCTTTATAAATAAATTTGAAATATTGTTAAACGTATAATAAATTTTCAATAAAAACAGTATTATTTGAAAGCTTATAAATTTGAAATATTGTAAAACATATAATAAATAGTATAAAATAAAAAGAATTTCATAAACAATGTTGAATAAAAATAACTTATAAGCTTTCAAATCCACCTAATTGAAACTTATAATGATTCAAGTAAGTTGTTTTGAAATATTATAAAATAAAAGAGCGATATAAATGTAACTTAAATCATGAATTAAAGATATAATAAATAGTTGAAAATAAAATGAATTTTCTAAACAATGTTGATAAAAAATATTTAAAAGCATTTAAAGCCACCTACTTGTAACTTATAAATCTTTCAAGTATTTTACATTGAAGGCCTAAAAAATATATACTATATGACCAATATAAATGAAACATTAAACATGGATTAAACATTCAATTAATAGTTGAAAATAAAAATATTTATAAAGATAATGTTCATGAAAAATAATTTATAAGCTTTCAAATCAACACATTTTAAACTTAAAACATTTTCAATACATGAATTTGAATGAATATAAAATATAAACTATAAGACGAATATAAATGAAACTTAGAATATTTATTAAACCTAAAATAAATATTTAAAAATAAAAAAAATTAATAAACAATGTTGCTAAAAAATAATTTATAAGATTTTAAATCCACGTACATGAAAGATAAAAATTTCTCAAAAACATGGCTTTGAAAAACTATAAAATATTAACTAAATATAAATGAAACATAAAAAATTTAGTAAACATATAATAAATATTTAATAATTAATTAGTTAATTATTAATATATTTATTATTTATATAATTTTTAATTTTCTAACAAATAATATGTTAATTATTAATATAATTATTAACTATACAGTATTTAATTAGTTAATTAGTAGTATAATTATTAATAATTATTCGTTATTATAATTATTAATTATAAATGGTTAATCATTAATTATTAAATTACTAATTAGTAATTGCATTTTATAAATAAATTTACAAATATATAATTATAAATGTAATGTTTTTAAATATTTAAGTTGGTATGTAAACTGTTTTTTGGATTACTATATGTTTATTTTTCTTTTCGTTATTATATGTTTAGTCTGTGTGTCAAATTTTATTTAGATTGTACATGTACGTTATAATTTATACACTTCAAAATTCATACTCATGAAGCATAATAATGTTAAAATTATGAGACATTGAAAATATATAAATTATTAATAGTTAATTTAAATTATTTTGTATTTACTATATTTTTCATTTTCTTGTGATTTTTCTTAAACAAAAATTACTTATCATAGTAAATAACTTTTTTAATATAAACAACTTGGCATCAGAAACATCAAAGACGATGCCCCCTGGTACCACAACGCGGCATCAGAATCTCACGTCCTCTCTGCGTCTGACATTCATGTCGCTTTGGGGTCCTAGCAATGGGTTCCTTCTCTTCTGGTGCTTCTGGTGCCTCCCCATGATGCTGGGTAGAGGACTGACCAAAAATATGTGAGGAGGATGGCCCAAAATCATATGGGGCACCATATGGATCTAAAGCTCCTATAAATGGTAAAATGGGGCACTGAAGAAGGCCTCGCCGAGAGAGGGGGACGCCATAGGTTGTGTGATCACACCCAGATTAAAGTCCATATTAATATACGGAGACGACATTTGTGGTATATAAGTGTCTCCTTGTTGTGAAATATCATAAGTCGGCTGGGCCAGATCCTCTCTTTGTGGGGAGACAACATCTATAGGAGGCGCTCTTAGATGTCGATGTCATCACCTCTGCCCCTCCTGATGTGCTCTTCTCTATTGTCCAACTGGAAGCAGTGGTGTAGGTGCATCATCCTCAGCAGGCATAGCAGGGAAATCATCATCCTCAGGAGCATTAGCTGGAGGAAATGGATCAGGATATTCTTGTGGCTCCTCATCAAAAAAACTATCAAGTATCAACCAGAGATGTTCAAGGAGAGCCAACACATCTAGTTGAACTACATCCCACCTAATATATGCATCCTCCTGAGGCTGTGTGGTATGTTCATGCTAACCAATGTCATCTTCCAGGAAATGAAATAATAATAAAATTAATACCAAAAATGAGTAAAACAAAAATAATAACTCTTAGTAAGAATACCAACTGTTGAATTCCAATTTCCTGACGTATAAGGTTCATGATGGTTTAACGTTGATACTAGTCTGCCTAATCCCCTTGAGAAGATAACGGACTGCGTGTTGTGGTATATCAAAATGGAATGATACAAAACCTGGATCTTGTGTCCTATAGCTTGATATAAGATGCATGATATCACCACAAGTTTTTCATTTGTCTACATGTAAGCACAATCAAATGTAAATTGGCAGGCTATCCTGGTGGCACGGGGATATGCTGTATGAAACCGATCTGTCTCAGGACCCGGTATGGCTGGTTCCACTCAATGATGTGGAAGTGGATGAGTGGCACCACTACAACATGATCTCCAAACCTAGTTGTGATGTATGGTGGAAGTGATGCATAGGCATGACCAGTATGTAGAGTCCATGAAACCTAAAATGTAAACTCAAAATATTAAGTCATACATTAAAGTGAAAATGTTACTAATATTATGTTGAAATAACATAAAATAGTGATTACAAAACAATTTTGACCATAAAAAAGTATTTTTTAACTTACATAAACTGTCACCATGGCGTCGAATATGTCGGAAGCTATGCACACTATGTCTCGGAGTATGTGAATACTTATGAGACTGAATCCACCTGATTAAAAAATATTTATATATGGTATGTTTATAAAAATGAATAACAAAATTAATAAATAATTTAAAGTAATGACGTAGAAATCTCATCGTCCCCGAGGACGGTCCTGAAATAGCTCTGGTGCATGTGGTGCGATGGCTTGAGTAGCGATACATGGAAAATGGTCCCAGGCTCACATATATACTAATAACATAAAACCTAAAATATGATTTGAATGTCCCTGAAAACTGGTACCAAGTGATCTATACAGATGTGCTAACACACCGAACCCACAAGTGTATCTTTTTGTCTAATCTAGATCATCAAGTAATAGGAGGTAAATCATGTGTACCATAGTGGTAGAGTAGTTGACGCACAAGACGCCTCCGAGTAGCCGCATAAGTTATACATGTATCTTTTGAATAAGCATCTCCTCATCTGCATCATCAGTAATGACATCTAAATGTTGATGAAGCCACTTCATGCGCAAGCGTGAACCCTAGAGGACACCTCCTACACCAACGACATCAATTCCTAGTAGCCTCTTTATGACTGAAGCACAGTCGCCATTACTATTACCCATAACTGCATGTCCATGGATGGGTAAACCAAGCATGTAGGCAACGTCCTCTAAAGTGATGGTCATCTCCCCCTCTGGGAAATGAAATGTGTGTGTATCTGGCCGACATCTCTTAACTAATTAAGCAATCAAATGGTGGTAAATGGTTAGGGAGTCACACATAGTGACTCCATAAAATCCTACACTTCTAAGGTATAGAAAAATATCTGCCAAGGGTGCTTCATGATGGAAATGGTGTGCTCTCCGAACAGCAAGATGTCTGAAAGGTCATCGCGCCAACACATCGTGCGACACGTGCATCTCCTGGGCAGATAATAGTAGCTGCTCCATCATAATTTACAAACTGTATAACATTAATTTCATATAAGATATGAAATATATCACATAAGGTATTAAATTTATCTTATAATGAATTAAATAAGCATAACACATTTTGTAACTTATGTTGTCTCCTGTGTTGAGGTATTTCGGTGAAGACATTCAGAGTTTCCTAATTTTTGTTTTGTGGCCATTGTATGTTCATATTTCATTATAAAATTATGATAACACTTTCATTTCATAGTTCAATTGCTTTTGTTTTTTTGAATTTGAACCTTTAAATGGTTAGCACTGAATGTATAGATTTAAACAAACAACACCAACTCAAAAAAAGGAATCAACCTGCATAAGAAAACATTTTAGTGTTGAAATGATTTCTTATACTAGTATATTACCATTTTTTTGAGTTGGTGTTGTTTGTATAAAGCTACTCATGCTGTGTTGAAAGTTCAACAAATAATGTCAATTGAAATCATGGTAACATTGAGTGTTTTTATTGTTTTTGAATGTATATAATAATTTTTATTTATGTAATTATATTAACCAATGTTTTCAATTTTTATAATATATAATTACATTTTCTAAAATTACCTTATATACTAATAAAAAAACTATGATTATAAATAGTCATAATGATAAAAATTATTAAATGTAAAAACTTTTACTGCAACTGATAAATTACATGATTCATTTCAACCACTAGATGATTTCCCTATGTGTCTCGAGCAACGTGTCTTCGTATGACCTTCTTGGAAGCATATGTTGCACCTTCGACCAGCTCGCTTTTCACTAGGCCAATCCATATCATTCCAAATGCGAGTAGACTTTGGCCTCCCATTAGTTAAAAGTCTAGTGTTGTTCAGTAGAAGCGTGGGTGCACCATCAGGCAGCCGAAAATTCTGATATTCCCTTATTGGCATCCACGGAGTACTGTAGCAGGAGTTGATGCTCTTGAGCCGATAATCTGGATCAATGAACTGCTCTCAAGATTTTTGTACGTAATCACATGTTGTAATCACATGGATACAAGGATATCTCAGTGCCTAAAATTTGTCACATTCACAGTAACACTTCTCTAGTAAAACAACTCGCAGACAACCATTGCTACTAGCCACAACATCACTGGGCTTAGCAACCTCAAATCGTTGCTCTGGATGATTAAATGTAGTTACACAGTAATTTTTAGCCTCCTGAAGAACTTTATCTTGCTCACGTAGGAAATGGTGTCCATAGCGCATCCCTCTATTCAATCCCTCTTTAGCCTAATTCCCTCATTCCAGAAAGTACTTTACACTATGATAGAAGGTCTCTTGTACCAAACATGTAATTTAGGTTTTTGAAATTAGACTAATATTATATTATAATTTTAGCTCTTCTAAGTAAAATATAATAAAATATTCATATTTACCTGTGATAGGTAATTTTTGAACTCCCTTGAAAAATCCATTTATACATTATACAATGTTGGTTGTCATATGACCATATCTCCTCCCATCATCATATACCAACGACCGTTTCTACTTTGGAATTAACATCATGTAATCATACACTTCTATATTCACTCTATGAATATCTTGAAGAAGCTCCTCCATCCTTTTTTTAAGGCTCAAATTCTATAAAAAAAGAAATCATCTAAACAGATATTAAAATTACTACGACAAAAAAAATTAAAATGCAAAAAGATGTTAATACCAATTTTTCTGATTGTCATCTTCATTGAATAATTTTTTATCTTCTTTCAAAAAATGTTGGTAATCTGTCTAATAATGTATTGATGATGGGCCTAGAGTGGTCTCCACGATGGACCCTCAGACTATACCACCTCCTTGATTGCAGGGTGTTGATCAGAAATAATTCAAATCCCTTCTGCATTGATAACAAACTCTCAGAGAAATGCTAAAAACCAGCTCCATGATGAGAAGTTCTCTATCTCCACAATTGCAAATGCCAAAGGTAGAGGGTCATGATATCCATCTTCTGTAGTGACAATCAATAATTTTCTTGTATACTTTCCATATAGAAATGTTCCCCCAATCTATATAAACTACTTGCAATGTCTAAAAGCCACCTCACATTGTAAAAATATCCAAAATAATCTATCAAACACAACCATTGAATGATCAATTTGATTGTGTTGGTTATCATATTCAGCATTATATAACTGATATAACACTTGACTATTGTGGTGTAAAAGATCTAAAAGTTGTGGTGAAACTCGATAAGAGTCGTCCCAATCACCGTACATGTTCACAATATACTTTTTTCATGCCACGCATGCCTTCTAGTAAGAGATTTGATACCCAAAAAGTTTTTTGATTAGCTCCATCACCAGAACCACTAGAACATCTTGACATGCTCTAATCATTTCAACAATAATAGTTGAAAAAAACTCAATATCTAATGAAGAATCTTCCTATGATAAGTTTTGGGTTCACACAGGTGTGTGAAGTAAATCATGTTATGCACAAGCTATGAAATGTGTTATCATTTTTAGATTGCAGATGCATTTGACAGTTCGATTTATATTTGTCCCAATGAATCAATTATTAAGACATCCTTGACTCTTCTACAACATTATAGTAATTTATTTCAATGTGTTATTGTTATATCACATTTTCCACTTCTTTATTGCTATCAAACTCTCTGCCAATATACAAAACATTGTCATTTGACACTCGGTTTGTGCCACCAAAGATTCCTAGAAATTCTAAACTATGATTAATAAATGACCAATAAAATTATGGCAAGAGATTCATACCTTTTTTTGAGCATAAATCCCATAGTGTAGGACAGTTCAATGGTAGGTTTAATCTCACATGAGTGGACACAGATTGTTCTCTTGCTTTCTCTTCTTCTTCTTCGACTTCCTTTTCATCTTCTTCTTTGAAATTGTCATCATCTTCAAAATCATCGACCAATGCATCTAAATTATATGGAGGACTATCCATTGAAACGGTGACCAAGGTCAATGACTGAACAACTACCAATGCTGATTGAACTTCTTGATGTGTAGGATAATATGACACATTCTCATGACATTGAGATAGTCCAACTTCCAATGTCGATGGAACCACCATTGTTGCTATAGAGACATACAAAGCCATCATTTGATTCTCAGGTAGATACTTAACTAATGAAATTACATATTCCCAAACTTCATCATCATGTACCAGACAGGGAACATGCTAAAACCTATCTATTTATTGAAGATGTCTGAATGTGTTGGAATCTATAACTTTATTCCTCATCATTTTTAACTTTTTATGAATTTACCTTTGCACAATTTCCAATTTAGTACATCTTCCAATCCTCACAATAGCTTCTGGATGTATACTATAATTACATCCTTATTTTTCCTCCACTATTTGACCATTGCAATAAATATAGGCTACCATCTTTTTTATCTAAAATCAACCATCGATATAAATTAAATCAGATTAGAGAATCAAATTATGTATGCATGTTTCTAGTAATTCATGTAGGGATCCTAATCCCTCCACCAAATCAATATGTTCAAACCATATTGATGTGTAACTCTTTACTCAACCCAGAAGTTTGTGTTACTTACCCAAAAATATAAGTCAAACTTATTCAAACATATCCACATGCATTATAAGCATGACGTACCCAATCAAGTCAAGTCAAATCAGAGTTATATGAAATTTAAAAACTTCACATGAGTAAGCCCTGAGAGATAGATAGCCAACCCCATTCACTTTTCCAGACAAGGCATGACTCCAGGAAAGTATGGGGTCTGTCCCAAAGCCCCTCAACCCAGGGATTATTTACTCAAGAGAGCATCCATTTCATGACAAAACTAACACTTAAAATGAAAAAAATATTCAACTACTTAATTCAAGTTCATAACTTCAATTAAAAATTGAGGTCATGGTAGATGGAAAACTACATACATTATAATGCCTAGAATGCAATGAAAGGGTATATTCTTGAAGCATTATATAACTACATTTCCATTTAGTATAATTACTTTGCTAATTAATATAACCACTTCGCTCATTAATATTACTACTTCACTAATTAATATAACTACTTCGATAATTAATTAAGTGCCTAATGATAATTAATTAAGTACATAATGATAATTAATTACTTGCTTGATGATAATTATTTAATTTCATAACAATAATTTTTTAATTGCTTTACAATAATTAAATTTAAGTAATTGGCTAATTAAAATTATGTAACTCCCTAATTAGAATTCGTTATTTCCTTAATCACGTTTAATTAATTGTTGAACCACATTTAATTTAATTAATGTCCTAATCCCATTTAATAAATTTTCTAATCACATTTATTTAATTCCCCAATCACATGTAATTAATTCCATAATCACAAGTAATAAATTACCTAATCACATTTATTTATGTGTCTAATCAGATTTAATTATGTACCTTATCACAATTAATTAGTTGCCTAATCGTAGTTAATAAAGTTCTTAATCACATTTAATTAAGTGCAAAATCACATTAATTAAGTTCCTAATTACAACTAATTAAGTTCAAAATCACACTTAATTAATTTCCTAATCACACTTAATTAAGTGCCTAATCACGCCTAATTAAGTGCCTAATCACCATTAATTAGTTGTCTAATCACATATAATTAGATTACTAATCACATTTAATTAGTTGCCTAATGATAATTAATTAAGTGCCTAATGAAAATTAATTGACTAACGATAATTAATTACCTTTTTAACGACAAATAATTAATTGATTAATGATAATTAATTAATAGCTTAACGATAATTAATTAATTGCTTAACGATAATTAATTAATTACTTATAATAAATTAATTGATTATAATTAATCGATTACTAATAATTAATTAATTATCTACTTATAATTATTCAATTACCTACGTATAATTAATTAATTACTTACATATAATTAATTAATTAACTACTTATAATTAACTAATTATCATCTTATAATTAATTACTTGCCTAGTGATAATTAATTAACTGACTAATCACATTTAATTAGTTGCCTAATGGTAATTAATTATGTGTCTAATGATAATTAATTAAGTGTTTAACAATAATTAATTAATTCCTTAACGATAATTAATTTATTGGTTAACGATAAATAATTAATTACCTAACAACATTTAACTAATTTCTTAACAATAATTAATTAATTTATTATAATTAATAATTGAATATAATTAATTAATTACTTATAATTAATAAATTTCATAATTATAATTAATTACTTACTTATAAATGAATAATTACCTACTTATAATTAATTAATTACCTAATTATAATTAATTAATAACCATCTAATAATTAATTTCTTGTCTAATGATATTTACTTATGTGCCTAATCACATTTATTTAGATGTCTAATGATAATTAATTACATGCCTCACGATAATTAATTAAGTGTTTAACGATAATAAATTAATTGCTTAACGATATTTAATT
Organism: Viscum album; assembly: GCA_963277665.1. Taxonomy (NCBI): domain Eukaryota; kingdom Viridiplantae; phylum Streptophyta; class Magnoliopsida; order Santalales; family Viscaceae; genus Viscum; species Viscum album. The sequence continues at coordinate 50,436,622 of OY728140.1, read as the reverse complement.
AATTTCTTAATGATAATTAATTAATTACTTAACGATAATTAACTAATTTATTAACAATAATTATTTAATTACTTAACGATATTTAATTAACTACTTAACGATAATTAATTAATTACTTATAATTAATTAATTACCTACTTATAATTAATTAATCTCCTACATATAATTAATTAATTACCTTCTTATAAATAATTTCTTACCCAATTATAATTAATTGATTACCTACTTATAATTAATTAGTTACCAATTTATAATTAATTAATTACCTACTTATAATTAATTATTTATTTAACTACATTTTAAAAACTGTTACTATTTCTAAATATAATATAATAATTATAAAATAATTCTATGAATTAAACAAATATTTAAATAAATCAAGCTAATAAATAAATTTAAAAAAAGGATTACATCAACTTTTCAGAGAGGAGGATCTGCGAGAAGAGCAATAGAAGTAGAGAAAAAGAGAGCCGAAGTAGAGAGAGAGAGAGGAAAGAAGGGGATGGGAAGTGGGGGGGGGAGAGCTGATTTTATAGCGGTATTGATGCCCCGACGCCACATCAAGTGGCTCCAGGAGGCTAATATCAAAGGGATCAGAACCACTTAATGTGTCGTTGATCGTGTCCACTGTACACTATCAGCGCCACATTGAAGTGGCGCTCTGCTCCCCAAATCAGTCAAACGCCACTTCAAGTGGCCCTTTGACACATTTTCCAAATTATTTTTACCCTATAACCATTTTAATAAAAACAACCTATACACCTAAACAATTCGTCTTTTTCTTTTTGGTCTCTAAATGAAGGCGCGGTGGACCATATCACCTGCAACTCCCGCACTATGGTTCCCATCCTTCGCAGCAGTTGCGGTGCAGATGGCTTCTCCTAGTGCATCATCTTTGACCAGCCTAAACCTCCTGTGATGGTGGTTCCTCCAATCTCAAAAAGTGACATAGTTAGGGTTCTGAGTTTTCTCGGCCTGGTTTAGTCTAGTAACATGCAATGGAGGAACAGTTTGCATGGGTCTCCCATGGTTTGGTGATGCACAACAGATGCAAATTCAATCTCTAGAGGTGTTGTTCCAGTGGAAGGAGACTCGAAACTGGTGCGTCTGAATTGGAATCGAAGATATGTGCAAAAATGGGGTTTTGATTGAATGACCTCGAGGGAAGATCTAGGTTTTCAAAAACAAGATTTAGCATTTTTTTATTTGAATTTTTTAAAATTTGTTGTTTGAATTTTTTTATGATTCTGGTTTGAATATGTTGAATCTGGATTATATGTCATTAGTCAGATGTAGAGCAGGTGAGCATGGGTGGAAATGAAAGGGATATCAAACAGTACTCGGGTCACCGTGAAGAGAGGAAGGAGGCTGTGTAAAGGTAAGATGAAGCGGTGAGACCAGGTGGGAGAAAACAATGTTATAGATGGTGGAGGTCTTGATTTCCTAGAAATGGTGCCAAGGGACGGAGTAAACAGGTCATAGGATAGGTTATTGTGGAACCATGAATGCAGAAGATGGTGGTGAATCTGGCACCATAATAGGATTATGGTAGAAGGAGGTTAGAGTGGAATAGATTTGAAAGGGATAAAAATATATCGTAAAATAAATTTTGTGGTAGGGGATAGAAAGAGTGTCAAGGGGTCTTGCGGGGAAATGGTGTTGCAAGTTTTGATGGCAAGTAAAATGTGAAATGGTTGCACGTAGAGTTGGGTTACGGTGGAACCATAAATAATGGTAATGGTTCCAAGCGGTGTAGATTTACGGTGCCACACTTAAAACCCCAAAATAAATAAATAAAGCATCTTAAGAACTTGAATAAATTCAAAACAAATTAATTAATTAAAAATTAAGAATTAATGAAAACAAATGAAAAATTAAGTTATTCATTAACTTAAACAAAATTATGAAACAATTAAAAATTATATTATATTATTATTGAATTCAAATTATAAACATAAATTAAAACTAGATTGATTCTTAAATTAAGAAACATTAAGATTAATATAATAACCATATAAATTAAAATTAAACAATTATACATCGAAATTATTTAATAATAAATAAATTGAATTAAAAGTATTAAAATTAAGAAATGTGATTGGATTTAATTAAAAGAATTATTAAATTTTAAAAAGATAATGTTAAAAGAATAAAAGTTGAAGTTATAAATTAATTAATTAAATGAAAAATTTTATGTTAATTGATTTAATAATAAGAATATCAAATTTTAAGACAACATTTATACTTCTAAAATAAATAATAATTTATAAAATTATTAAATTAAATAAATTCATTAATTAACTATTTTGAACACTATAATCACACAATTAATTATGAAATGTTGATTTGTTAACAATTTTAGTTATAAAAATACAAAAGTAAAATTAGTTTGCAAAATGTGTATTATTAGTTATTTAAATCTCTAAAAATTAAATAAAATTAATTATGAAAATGATCCTTGGCTCACATTTGTACTAACACCATGCAACCTAAAATCTATTGTGAATCTGTCTGACAACTGGTACAAAGTGATCTATATGGATGTGCTAACACATCGGACCCCCAAGTGTATGTAGTTGTCTAATCTATATCATCAAGTAGTGGGAGATAAATCATGTTTACCAAAGCAGTAGAGTAATCGACGCACAAGATGCCTCCGAGCTGCTATATAATTTAAACACATGTCTTCTAGATAAGCATCTCCTCGTCTGCATCATCAGGAATGATGTCGAAATGCTGATGAAGTCACCTCATGCGCAAGCGTGAACCCTGGAGGACACCTCGTGCACCAACGACGTCAATGCCTAGTAGCCTCTTATGAATGCACCCCATTCGCCACTACTATTACCCATAACTATATGTCCATGGATGGGTAAACCAAGCATGTAGGTGATGTCCTCTAAAGTGATGGTCATCTCCCCCTCTGGGAAATGAAATGTGTGTATCTCTGGCCTCTATCTCTTAACTAATGCAGCAATAAAATGGTGGTAAATCTTCAGGGAGTCGCACATAGCGACTCCATAAAATCCAGCATTTCTAAGGTATGTAAAAATATCTTCTAGGGGTGCTTTGTGATGGAAATAATGTGCTCTCTGAATAGCAAGATGTTGGAAATGTCATCGCGCCAACACATCGTGCAACACGTGTGTCTCCTGGGAAGATAATAGTGGCTGATCCATCATAATTTACAAACTATAAATAATTAATTTCATGTAAGATATGACATATATCATATAAGGTATGACATTTATCTTATAATGAATTAAAGAATCATAAACACATTGTGTAACTTATGTTGTCTCCCGTTTTGAGGTGTTTATGTGAAGACGTTTAGAGTTTCCTCGTTTTGGTTTTGTGACCATTATACTTTCATTATAAAATTATGATAATATTTTCATTTAATAGTTCAAATGATTTTGTTTTTATGAATTTTAACCTTTAAATGGTTAGCACTGCATGACTAGCTTTAAAAAAAACCAACTAAAAAGAGAATCAACCTGTATAAGAAAACAATTCAGTGTTGAAATGATTTCTTATAATGGTATGTTTCCGTTTTTTTGAGTTGGTGTTGTTTGTTTAAAGCTACTCATGCATTGTTGAAAGATCAATAAAGAATGTCAATTGAAATCATGGTAACATTGAGAGTTTTGATTGTTTTTGAATTTATATAATACTTTTTATTTATGTAATTCTATTAACCAATGTTTGAAATGTTTATAATATATAATTACATTTTCTAAAATTACCTTATATACTAATAAGACAAATATGATTATAAATGGTCATAATGATAAAAATGATTACATGTAAAAACTTTTACTGCAACTGATAGAGTACGTGATTCCTTTCAACAATTAGATGATTTCTCTATGTATCTCGAGCCACATATCTTTGTATGACATTCTTGGCAGCATATGTTGCGCCTTCATCCAGCTAGCTTTTCACTAGGACAATCCATCTCATTCCAAATATGAGTAGAATTTGGCCTCCCTTTTGGTCGAAGTCTAGTGTTGTTCGGTAGAAATGTGGGTGCACCATCAGACAGCCGAAAGATATTCCCCGATTGGCATCCACGGAGTGCTGTAACCGGAGTTGATGCTCTCGAGCTGATAAACTGGATCAATGAATTGCTCCCAAGATTTGTGAACATAATCACATTCCACAATCACATGTCCATGAGGATATCTCAGTGCTTGAAAGTTTCCACATTCACAGTAACACTTCTCTAGTAAAACAACTCATACATGACCACTGCTACTATCCACAACATCACTGGGCTTAGAAACCTCAAATCGTTGCTTTGGACGATTAAATTCAGTTACACGGTAATTTGCATCCTCCTGAAGAACTGTATCTAGCTCATGCTGGAAATGGTGTCCATAGCACATCCCTCTATTCAGGCCCTCTTCACCCTAATTTTCTCATTCCAGAAAGTACTTTACACGATGCTAGAAGGTCTCTAGTACCAAACCTGTAATTTAGTTTTACGACATTAGACTAATATTATATTATAATCGTGAGTCTTCTAAGTAACATATAATCAAATATTTTTATTTACCTGTGATAGGTAATTTTTGAACTCCCTTGAAAACTCCATTTATATATTCTACAGTGTTGGTCATCATATGACCATATCTCCTCCCATCATCATATGCCAATGACTCTTTATTCTTTGGAATTAACATCATTTAATCATGCACTTATGTATTAACTCTATGAATATCTTGAAGATTCTACTCCATCCTTTTTTATTGAGACTCAAATTCTATCAAACAATAAATCATCAAAACAGATATTAAAATTACTATGACAAAAAAGTTTAAAATGCAAAAATATGTTAATAAAAATTTATATGATTGCCTTCATCATCGACTAATTGTTGAACTTCTTTTGCAAATTGTTGGTAATGTGTCGAATACTATATCAACGATGGTCCTAGAGTGGTCCCCACCAAAGACCCTCAGACTATATTGCCTCCTTGACTGCACAGTGTCGATCGGAAATAAGTCAAATCCCTTCTGCATCCGTAACAAACTCTCTGAGACATGATAAAAACATCTCCATGACAAGTTCTCTTTCTCTACAATTTCAAATTACAATGGTAGAGGGGCTCGATATCCATCTTGTGTAGTGGCAATAAATAATTTCCTTGTATACTTTCCATATAGAAATGTGACACCAATCTATATAAACTACTTGCAATGTCTAAAAGCCACCTCACATGGTAAAAATATCCAAAATAATCTATCAAGAACAACCATTGAACAATCAATTTGATTGTGTTGGTTAACATATTCAATATTAAGTAACTGATAGAAAACTTGACTATTGTTGCATAAAAGATATAAAAGTTGTGGTAAAACTCGATAAGAGTCATCCCAATCACCGTACATGTTCACAATAGACTTTTGTCATGTCGCGCATGCCTTCCTGTAATTGATACCCAAAAATTTGTTTGATTCTCTCTATCCCCAGAACCACTAGATCAACTTGACATGCTCTAATCATTTCAACAATAATAGTTTAAACAAACTCAACATCTAATGAATAATGTTCCTGTGACAAGTTTTGGTTCACACAGGTGTGTAGAGTAAATCAAGTGATGCTCTAGCTATGAAATGTGTTATCATTTCTAGCTTGCAGTTCCATTTGACAGTTCGATTTATATTTGTCCCAATGAATCAAATAGTAAGTCATCTTTGACTCTTCTATAACATTAAAGTAATTTATTTCGGTGTGATATTGTAATATCACATTTTCCACTGCTTTATTGCTATCAAACTCTGTACCAATATACAGAACACTGTCATTTGAAACTCTATTTGGGCCACCAATGATTCCTGGATATTCTAAACTAGGAGTAATAAATGACCAATAAGTCCCATGAGTGGAGGATGGTTCAATGGTAGGTTGAATCTCACATGAGTGGGAACAAACTGTTCTTTTGCATGCTCTTCTTCTTCATCAACTTCCTCTTCATCTTCTTCTTTGAAATTGTCATCATCCTCAAAATCATGGACCAATGCATCTAACTTAAGTGGAGGACTATCCATTGAAATGGTGGCCAAGGGAAATGATGGAACAACTACCAATGCTGATGAATCTTCTTGATGTGTAGGAGCATATGACACATTCTCATGACATTGATATGGTCCAACTTCCAATGTCAATGGAACCTCCATTGTTGCTATAGAGACTTACAACTCTAACATTTGATTGTCAGGTAGATAATTAACTAATAAAATTACATATTCCTGATCTTCATCATCATGTACTAGAGAGGGAACTTGCTAAAACCTATCTATATATTGAAGATGTCTTAATGTGATGGAATCTATCACTTTATTCCTCAACAGTTTTAATTATTGATGAATTTACCTTTGCACAGCTTCAAATGTAGTACATCCTCCAAGCATCACAACTGCTTCTGGATGTATACTATAACTGCATCCTTATTTTGTCTCCATTATTTGACCATTTCAATAAATATAGGCTGCCATCTTTCTTATCTAAAATCCACCATCGATATAAATTAAATCTGATTAGAGAATCAAATTATTTATGAATGATTCTAGTAATTCAGGTTAGAATCCTAATCCCTTCACCAAATCAATATGTTCAAACCATATTGATGTGTAACCCTATACACAACCCAGAAATTTGTGTTACTTACCCAAAAATAGAAGTCAAACATATTCATACATATCTATATGCATTATATGGATGAGGTACCCGATCATGTCATGTAAAATCATAGAGTTATATGAAATTGAAAAACTTCACATGAGTAATCCCGGAGCGATAGATAGCCAACCCCATTCATTTTTCTAGACAAGACAGTCCTCCAGGAAAGTATGGGATCCAACCCAATGCCCCTCTACCCAGGGATGATTTACTCAAGAGATCATTCATTTCATGACAACTCTAACACTTAATATGCAATAAAAAATATTCAACTACTAAATTCAAGTTCATAACTTCAATTAAAAATTGAGGTCATGGTAGATGGAAAACTAAATACATTATCATACCAGGAATGTAATTCAAGGGTATATTCTTGAAGAAATCTATAACTACATCGCTAATTAATATAATTACTTTGCTAATTAATATAACCACTTCGCTCATTAATATTACTACTTCTCTAATTAATATAACTACTTCACTAATTAATTAAGTGCCTAACGATAAGTGCTTAACAATAATTAATTACTTTCTTAACGATAATTAATTAATTGCTTAACGATAATTATTTAATTGCTTAAAAATAATTAGATTTAAGTAATTATCTAATTAAAATTAAGTAACTCCCTAATTAGAATTAATTATTTCCTTAATTACATTTAATTAATTTCCAAATCACATTTAATTTAATTAATGTCCTAATCACATTTAAGTAATTCCCTAATCACATTTAATTAATTCCCTGATCACAAGTAATTAATTCCCTAATCACAAGTAATAACTTCTCTAATCACATTTAATTATGTGCCTAATCACATTTAATTATGTACCTTATCACAATTAATTAGTTTCCTAATAATAGTTAATTAAGTTCCTAATCACATTTAATTAAGTGCCAAATCACATTTAATTATGTGCTTAATCACAGTTAATTAAGTTTCAAATCTCACTTAATTAAGTTCTTAATCACACTTAATTAAGTGCCTAATCACGCCTAATTAAGTGCCTAATCACAATTAATTAGTTGCCTAATCACATTTAATTATTTTCCTAATCACATTTAATTAGTTGCCTAATGATAATTAATTAAGTGCCTAATGATAATTAATTAAGTGATTAACGATAATTAATTACCTTTTTAACGACAAATAATTAATTTCTTAACGATAATTAATTAATTGCTTAGTGATAATTAATTAATTACTTAACGATAATTAATTAATTACGTATAATTAATTAATTATCTAATTATAATTATTTTATTAGCTACTTATAATTAATTAATTACATACTTATAATTAATTAATTACCTACTTATAATTAATTAATAACCATCTTATAACTAATTACTTGCCTAGTGATAATTAATTAACTCCCTAATCACATTTAACTAGTTGTATAATGATAATTAATTAAGTACCTAATGATAATTAATTAAGTGTTTAAGGATAATTAATTAATTTCCTAACGATAATTAATTAATTGGTTAACAATAAATAATTAATTACTTGACGACATTTAAATAATTTCTTAACGATAATTAATAAATTTCTTATAATTAATTTATTTCATATAATTAATTAGTTACTTATAATTAATAAATTTCATACTTATAATTAATTAATTACCTACTTATAAATAATTAATTACCTGCTTATAATTAATTAATTACCTAATTATAAATAATTAATTACCATCTAATAATTAATTACTTGCCTATTGATAATTACTTATGTGCCTAATCACATTTAATTAGATGCCTAATGATAATTAATTATGTGCCTAACGATAATTAATTAAGTGCTTAACGATAATTAATTAATTACTTAAAGGTAATTAATTAATTTCTTAACGATAATTAATTAATTGCGTAATGATAATTAATTAATTGCTTAACAATAATTATTTAATTACTTAACGATATTTAATTAATTATTTAATGATAATTAATTAATTTCTTATAATTAATTAATTACCTACTTATAATTAATTAATCACCTACTTATTATTAATTAATTTCCTTCTTATAAATAATTACTTACCTACTTATAATTAATTGATTACCTACTTATAATTAATTAATTATCGATATATAATTAATTAATTACCTACTTATAATTAATTAATTAATTAACTACATTTAAAAAACTATTACTATTTCTAAATATAATATAATAATTATAAAATAATACTATGAATTAAACAAATATTTAAATAAATCAAAATATTAAATAAATTTAAAAAAAGGATTACATCAAATTTGCGGAGAGGTGGCTATGCGAGCAGAGAAACAGAATTAGAGAGAAAGATAACCGAAGTAGAGAGAGAGAGGAAAGAAGGGGATGTAAAGTGGGGGGGCGAGTTGATTTTATAGCAGTCTTGATGCCTCGGCGCCACTTCAAGTGGCGCCAGGAGGCAAATATTAAAGGGATCAGAACCACATGAAGTGTCACTGATCACGTCTATTGTACACTATCAGCGCCACTCCCCAAATCAGTCAAGCACCACTTCAAGTGGTGCTTTGACACATTTCCCTAATTATTTCTACCCTGCAACTATTTTAATAAAAAAACCTCTACACCAAAAGAATTCGTCTTTTTCTTTTTTGTCTCCAAATGAAGGTGCGGTGGACCATACCTCCTGCAACTCCCGCAGCGTGGTTCCCATCCTTTGCAGTAGTTGTGGTGCAGATGGATTCTCCTAGTGCATCAGCTTTAACTAGCCTAAACCTCCTGCGATGGTGGTTCCACCAATCTTGAAAAGTGACATAGTTAGGGTTCTGAGATTTCTAGGCCTGCTTCAGTCTGGTAACATGCAATGGAGGAACAATTAGCATGGGTCTCCCATGGTTCGGTGATGCACAGTAGATACGACTTCAATCTCTAGAGGTGTTGTTCCAGCGGAAGGCGACTCGGAACTGGTGCGTCTGAATTGGAATTGAAGATATGTGAAAATGGGGGGTTTTGATTGAATGACCTTGAATGAAGATCTAGGTTTTCAGAAATGACATTTAGCATTTGTTTTTATTTGAATTTTTTAAAATTTCTTGTTTGAATTTGTTTATGATTCTGGTTTGAATCTGTTGAATCTGGATTATATGCCATTAGTCAGATGTAGAGCAGGTGAGCATGGGTAGAAATGAAAGGGATATCGAACAGTACTAGGGTCACCGTGAAGAGAGGAAGGAGGCTGTGCAAAGGTAAGATGAAGCGGTCAGACCATGGGGGAGAAAGCAGTGTTGTAGATGGTGGCGGTCATGATTTCCTAGAAAAGGTGCCAAGGGATGGAGTAAACAGGTCGTAGGATAGGTTATTGTGGCACCATGAATGCAGGAGATGGTGGTGAATCTGGCACCGTAATAGGATTACGGTAGAAAGAGGTTAGAGTGGAATAGATTTGAAAGGTATACAAATATATCGTAAAAGAAATTTTGTGGTAGGGGATAGAAAGAGTGTCAAGGGGTCTTGCGGGGAAATGGTGTTGCATGTTTTGATGGCAAGTAAAATATGAAATGGTTGCACATAGATTTGGGTTACGGTGGCACCATAAATAATGGTAACGATGCCAAGCGGTGTAGATTTACGATGTCACACTTTAAACCCCAAAATAAATAAATAAATAGCTTAAGAACATGAATAAATTCAAAACAAATTAATTAATTAAAAATTAAGAATTAATGAAAACAAATGAAAAAATAAGTTACTCATTAACTTAAACAAAATTATGAAACAATTAAATATTATATTATATTATTATTGAATTCAAATTATAAACATAAATTAAAACAAGACCGATGCTTAAAGTAAGAAACATTAAGATTAATATAATAACCATATAAATTAAAATTAAACAATTATACATCGAAATTAATTAATAATAAATAAATTGAATTAAAAGTATTAAAATTAAGCAATAAGATTGAATTTAATTAAAAGAATTATTAAATGTTAAAAAGATAATGTTAAAAGATTAAAATATAAAGTAATGAATTAATTAATTAAATGAAAAATTTTAGGTTAATTGATTTAATAATAAGAATGTAAAATTTTAATAAAGCAGTTATACTTCTAAACTAAATAATAATTTTTATTACTTATTAAATTAAATAAATTCATTAATTAACTACTTTGAACACTGTAATCACACAATTAATTATGAAAAGTTAATTAGTTAACAATTTTAGTTATAAAAATACAAAAGTATGATTATTTTTCAAAAAGTGTAATATTAGTTATTTAAATCCTTAAAAATTAAATAAAATTGTGTTGAAAAACTATGTAAAAATAAGGCCACATCCAATTCACCCACACTTAAGCATTGTTTGTCCCCAAACAATCTCATACATTATTATCCTTGCAAACAGAAGTATGTTTATGATTTATATCAAAATGTAACATGTCGATCTGTTTGAAACAAAAGACAAAAACAAGTCAATAGGCTATAGAAATTTAATTGTTCTAATTTAGACTTTCCTAGAACAAATACTCAAAGTGTAATCAAGATATAAAAGATTCATCAATCAAATAAAGTGTCCTACCTCATATGTAATACAACTTAATGACTCATTTCAATCCACGGTCAAGTTCTAAATCCAAGAGTGGCATGAGGTAAATTTACAGTGGAATAAAAAATGTAACTTGATGGACTTTTTATTTTGACTCATCACCTAGGTTTCAAAAATAAATAAATATATTTTTTGGTAAATCACCTTCATGATACAACAAAGAATACTCCCATATAGAGTTCATCATTCCCATCAAATTAATGAACTCGTTTTTTACCCTTGAAACTTTACTTTAATTTTCCCAATCCATGTATCATGTGATAAGAATTGTGTACATTCCCTTATTCAAAGTGTACAGAGGGATTATAGTAAACAGAAACACACCCATCATCTCGGGTCTCAGAGATTCACCATGGGATCTAAGCTACCCAAATTACTATAGTTTCAAAAGTTTTTTATAAAAATAATTTACGTTGTCTCACCAAGGTAATTACTTTAATAACTAATAAAAATGTGGGTCCCCTATGATCAATTCAATCTTATAGTTACAATGGTTATGATCATAACTCAACTAACAAGTTAGCCATATCACTCTCAAAAGTAGTCCTAAACCAAGATCTCATAAACCCACTATGCAATACCACTCAGCAATCATCCAACCTAAATAATTTCAAAATAAAAGCAGTTCTAATCTAGTATTCAAGCATCATCCTTAGGAATAACCCAATTGGGTACAATGTAGAGAAAAAAATAATGAAACAATTTTGAAATATTTTAACCACTTTTTTACAAAAAGATTGACATTATAGTGGGAATTGATGAGATTTCAATTAATCATTGTTCAGAACAGTCAATAATAGACCCCTCCACCACACATAATACTAAACATTGTCTCCAAAGTTGACTTCCAAATATGGAGAAGAACAATTGTGACAATCAAAGTTCCAAAATATATTCAATAGAGTAGATTTATAACATGTATAATGGGTCTCTTTGAAGAAAAAAAAATATTTTTTCCACAACGAATAAGTCAACGGAAGGTTCATTAGAGAACAAAATCATTAATATTTAGTCCAGTGAATAATTTCCAATATAGCTCAAATGTAAAATGTGAGGTATAACTGCACAGTGTACTTAGTGTAAGCATTTTAATAGATTGAGTTTAATAATTTGTTCAATAGAACAGAAGAATGAATGCTAAAACACCCCATCCTAATGCAGATTCAATACAATATTTCTTAGCATGCTTGTACCCCCCCCCCACACACACTTAATTTCATGTAGTGAAAGGTTGGTATATATCAATGAATTACAATTTTCATCAATGAGGAACAAGAAGAATTTATTATACTTGCAAAAATGTTCATCCAAGCAAGACATGAAATGGATTTGTTTACAGTACAAGTTGAAATTTTTAATAGAAAAAAAGAGCAGAAAAAGTTAAAAAGTAAAGTGAAATAACTTCCCTATATATATATCTTAATTACCCTTAATCATGTTAATTCCACTGTAGAAATGTCACAACATGATCTTCTTTGATAACTCCAAAACAGAGAAAAAAACCAAGAAAAAGCAGTAATAAGAATTTCATGAAAATAGAGCACATAAGAAGAACTTTATTTGAGGTTAAAATGAAACAAATTAAATACCAAAATAACCATGGTGTGCCTCTCATGTAGCTCTATGTCTAAAAGTCTTTATCTAGACTTTATTTAAGATCAATTTTCAATCATAGTGAAGGAAACCAATCCCTTTGGTTGTCCCTCAAAATAAAGTTTCACTCTCTTCCCATTAATCAATATCGGTTTGTTCTCTTTACCTAAAATTTCAATAGCTCCATTCTTCAGAAATCTCACTAAAGTAAATGGTTCAGACCACATGGACATCAGTTTTCTAGGATAGAGTTTGAGTCTTGAGTTAAAAAGGACATTCTATTCAGGTTTAAACTCATTGGTTTGTATGATCGAATCATGAATGATTTTAGTCCTCTCTTTTTAAATTCTCAAACAATCAAAACTCTATCTCCTAATCACATCCATCTCACTCAGATCATGTAATCTCCTCTCACCAGCACTATTAAAATCAATGTTTAGAGCCTTAACTACCCAATAAGATTAGTGTTTCATATCCACATGTAAATGAAAGAATTTTCAAAGAAACAAACTGTATGGAGACTTACCTATTGGGGTCTTGAAAGTAGTTATATATGCCCATAAATCATCATCCAATTTATGATACCAGCCTATCTTAGAGTTTGACACAATTTTCTCAAGTATTTGTTTCAGTTCTCTATTTGAGATTTCAACATTTCCCTTGGACCGTGGAAGATAAAGAGTTCCAGTTTTATGAACATAACCATATTTCTCTATCAAAGAATTAAATTTTCAGTTCTTAACATGTGTTCCATAATCAGTGATAATGGATTTGGGAACTCCAAATCTTGAAAATATGTTCTTTTTGACAAATTTAATTACAGAATCAGATTCATTTTTTGGACAGTGGAACTGCCTCAACCAACATTGACACATAATCTACAACAAGTATATACTCATTCCCACAAAAATATGTAAATGGAGCCATGAAATCTAAACCCCAGACATCAAAAATTTCAACTTCTAAAATACCTTTTGGGGGTAACTCTTACTTTCTACCAACAATCCCTAACATTTGGCACCTATCACAACAAACTACAAAGCTCCTAACATCCATAAAAATATTGGGCCAATAAAAACAATATTTTAGGACTTTTTGAGCAGTTCTTTCACAACCATGGTGACATCCTCAAGGTGAGGAGTGAGAAATCCCTAGAATGGGCATCATTTCTTCCTTAGGAACACACCTCCTCAGAATACCATCAGCACATCTCTTAAACAACAGTTTTCATCCAAAAGGTTGTATTTAAGCTCATAAATGGATCTCTTTCTTGAATTATTGGATAACTTTTAGGGAAAGACATATGTTTCCATTAAATTGGAAAATATTTCATACCAAGAAGATAGCCTAATTGACACAGAAAGCTTATTCTCATCGGGAAAGAAAGATTTGATCTCCCTAGGATCTTCAAAATGGGTTTGAGGAAGCCTAGATAGGTGGTCGGATGTTAGATTTTCAACTCCTTGCATATCCCTAATCTCTAAATCAAGATCTTTCAATAACAAGATCCACCTAATCATCCCTGGGTTTGATTATTTTTTTGACAGCAGGTAATTCAATATATAATGGTCAGTGAAAATGATAACTTTTGAGCCTAAAAAGCACTATCTAAACATCTCTAGAGTGAAAACAATAGTTAGTAATAATTTTTCAGTATTGGTATAATTTTTTTTGGGCCTCATCTAGTAGTCTACTAGAATAATACACAACATGTAACTTCTTATATTTCAACTATCCAAGGACAGCACCTATAACCATTTCACTAGCATCAATCATAAGCTCAAAAGGTAGTTTCCAGTTAGTTGTAGTGGTAATAGGTGATGTAGTGAGTTATTCTTTAAGAATCTTAAATGATTTCAAACTGTTCTCCTCAATGTTTAATAGTGCATCATTAAAAAAAATACAAGGGAATAGTTATTTTTGAAAAGCCTTTTATGAATCTCAGTTAGAAACCATCATTCCCTTAGAAACGTCTAACTCCTTTAACATTTTCAGGAGGTGGAAATTTTTTAATGACTTTATCTTTAGCAGTATCAACCTCCAAACCTCTCTTTCAAACATTATTACCAAGAAATATACCTTTTGTGACCATAAATTGAAACTTCTCCCAATTAAGCATAAGGCTGGTTTCAATGCATCTCTCCCAAACTAACTCATGATTTCCAAGATAAGTATCAAAGGTACTTCCCACAATGGAAAAGTCATCCATTAAAAATTCAATGATTCTATCAATCATGTCTGACAAGATATCCATTATAAAACTTTGAAAGGTTGTTGGATCTCCACACAATTCAAAAGGTATCCACAAGTAAGAAAATGTTCTAATGGGGCATGTAAAAGTGGCCTTTTCATGATCCTCTGGAGCAATGAAAATCTAGTTGTAAATAGAATACCCATCTAGGAAATAGAAAAATTAATTTCTAGCAAGCCTCTGAAGCATTTGATCAATGAATGGAATTGGAAAATGGTCCCTCCTAGTGGTTTTATTAGGCTTCCTATAATCGATACAGACTCTTCATTTTGTGTCCTTCCAATCATGGATTTCTTCATTCTTTTCATTTTTTACTATAGTGAAACCTCCCTTCATGGGGAAAACCAAGACAGGGCTTACCCAAGCACTATTAGAAATGGGATATATTATTCCAGTGTCCAGCAACTTAATCAATTCCCCTCTTACAAGTTCATTCCTTTTTGGGTTCAAACTTCTTTGACAAACTACCCTAGGCTTATAGTAAGGCTCCACCAGTATCTTGTGTATACTAAATTAGGGACTAATACACTTTATATCACCTTTGGTACAGCGTATGGAAGATTTAAACTCTTTCAACACACTCAACAATCATTCCTCTTTATTTTCATTCAACTAAGCCTAAATTATGACTGGAAAAGTGGAATTCTCACATAGAAATGAATATTTCAAATGGGTAGGAATTGGTTTTAGTTGAAGAATGGGTGGTTCTACACTAGAAGGATGAATATTAGGCCTGGGAGGTCCATGGTCTTCAAAAAATCTCTTTTATGGAGTATTAAATGATGAAATATTTCCAATTTCATTCTTAGATTCAGAAATAAGTGTATTATTGTCCAGTTTGGACAACATGTTGTCCAAATTTTCCATATTTGAATTCAATATATTTTTAAAGCATAATCACCTAGTTGCCTCAAAATTTCCCCCTCAAAATCATGAAAATCCTCCAAAGTGTTCGTGTTAACAGAAAAACCCTCAAATTCACTAAAAATCTCCTAATTTCAGAAACAGAAGACTCTCTTACAGCAGAAACTGAACAGTTTTCTAGTTTTGGATATTTCTCCTGATTCGGTGTTTGTGCATAATTTTGAACATCTTAAACAAATTCAACAGGATTTTCATCTTCTAAATTATTTTCTTCAGTAGAGGATTGATTTTGAAATTATTCAGAGTTTTCAATTGAGTTATCATCTTCTAAGGACTCTACTGTTGAACAGTTTTCAGAATATGTTGGTCCATTGACATTTTTAAAAACATTAAACTCCTCTTATTGTTCTAAAATTTTGAAAATAAGTTGACGATTTGACACATCAATAACAACACCACCTGTGGCCAATACGTTCCTACCCTAGATGATGGGAACCTCTTGATCACACTCCATGTCTAAGACTAAATACTCTGCAGCCAAAAATAGTTTCACAAACCAAACTAACAAGTCATCTACCCTACCCACAGGATGAGTGAAAGATTTGTCAGCCAACTGCACTATGACCATGGGGGGATGACGGTCACCCAACTTGAACTGTCAAAAATAGTGAGTATGGGAGCAGATTAATACTAACACCAAAATCACAAAAACAGATGAGATGATCCGAATTTCATAGTGTTGATGGAATGAAAAAGCTACCTGGGTCTTTCAATTTAAGTGGGATTTTCTTTAGGGGTACAACCCTACACTCTTTAGTGAGGTTGTAAGTAGAAAATTATTCAAGGAAAATTTTGTATGAAATAATTTTATTAATGGATTTCATGTAAGAAGGGATTTGAATTAAGGATTGAATGAATGGAATGTTTACTTTATGTTTGTAAAGGAGACCAAGGAACTGAAGAAGTTCAGCCTTGGTGTTACTTTGTGGTTTTAGTTTCTCAGGAAAATGGATTTTTGGGGAAACAATTTTTAGAACAGCGGGTATATCCATCACCTCTTCATCAACTTTTCATTTTTCTCTATTCTTATGATCATTAAATGTGTTTCCAGCTTGAGTTTCTAGTGAAAAATTCAGATTTCCATCACTACCTACAGCTTTCTATGAATTTACAACATCTGAACGAACCCGATTTTTTATTTCCAGATTCACGAAGATTTTCATTTTCATCATTTTCAATGTCTTATTTAGAAACAATATGAGTTTTCATCCCACTTCTTGTAACTACAGCCATTGTATTCTCTCTAGGGTTATGTTCAGTTGTTCTTGGAATTCTACCTTTTTTCCTAGATGAAAAATATCTAGCAAGTTAGCCTAACTGTGTTTCCATGTTTTTCATTCTCACATCATTTTTCATTTTATCAAACTCATGTTGATTTTTTTGTCTGCTTAGATGAGTCATGTTTCTTTCCTCTTCAGTGTTAATTTTGTTCAAGAATTAATCAAGTTTATAATAAATTTTATTACCATTGATTCCTTGTGAATTTGAAGATTCACCCCTTTATTGATTTTGAAAATTTGGTCTTGGTTGGTTAGCGTAATTAGGGGTAGTGGATTACACAATTAAACCATGATCTTTACAGTATAGATTTGGATGGTTTCAATATCCTTGTTTATAATTGTTTGAAAATGGATCTTCTTTATGAGGCATTTTAGGACCATAGTTAACAAATATTGAGTATTCTTGTTGTTGGGATAGAATATCAATGTTAGGAAAAATGTTTTCAGTGTGCCCAAACATGCCACAATAGAAACAATGTTCCCTTAATCTTTGATTGGTGTTTTGGCAGCACAGTTGATTAACAGTTTTTTTTAATTCTGGTTCATTAAAGATTGCAATTGGTTGGTGATTTCAGCGTGTTGGGATTGAGTTTCATTCATTCAACCAGTATTTGAGTTACCATTTTTATTGACTCATTTTCTTCATGAATTTTTTTGTTGAGAGTTAAGGGAAAAATTGTTAATGATTTGTCTCAACTCTTCATTTGTATTATCATTGTAATTTCTCCCACATGCCCGATCAACTAGATTCTATCTAGAGGATGACATCCCCTCATAGAAGGTGTCCATGAGATGGTGAGATGGGAGTTGATGATGGGGAAACTGCCTAAGAAGATCTCTAAATATATCACAAGCTTCATGAAAAGATTCTCCATCCTCTTGATAAAAACTAGTTATTTTAGTTCTCATTTCACCTTTTAGCCTTTGGGGAGAAAATTTCATTATAAAGGAATTGTACACTTGATCCCAGTTTTCAAAAATGTTCTCATCTAGAAATAGAAATCAGTTCCTAGTATTCCATTTAACACAAAAGGGAAAGACACTTATTATTAGTTCATTTTCTGTGAGTCCTATAAGAGGTAGTTGTCGCACTGTATTTTAGAAATCTCTATCGAAGCATAGAGATTCCTAATTAGAGAGTCCATTAAATGCAGGAAACAATGAAATGTGTGACTGTTTTAGCTCATAGTTTCATGCTCTATGAGACAACCTAATAGAATAAGGATTTCTTAAAACATGAGGGAGTTGGAAGTCCCTCATTTTATGCCATTTATTTTCTTCTATGAGTTCTGGATGGTTCTGAAATTCATTAGGTTCAGAAGCCCTATTGTTTATGTTCTCCATTACATTTTTGTTTTTATTTCTAAGAGTAGTCAAGTGTTTATCTAATTCATGATTTGAGGGATCTAATATATTAGTAGTAGACCTAGTGTTCATGCAATAAGTGATATAAATTAAAATCCATCACAAACAACAACAGTAGTATAGTAACACACCGAAGATGATAGAATTGAAATTTTTAAACAGTATTCAATTTTTTTTAGTGATTATTTATATGTGAATTTTTTTATGATTTTTTAGAAAATAAATGGCTCATGGCTTCCCTGGGAATGGTGCCCAAAACATGATGTCGACCTTCATTGAAGTTGGTCAATGTTGAAAATGTATATTCCTACTAAGTACTGTATATGTGGCAAGTAGGGTCGAACCCACAGAGAAGAAAAATATAGCCAGTATTCTTCTAAAAACATTTAAAAAAAGACCCCAAAGTTGTCAGGAGTGGGGTAAATTTTCTATTTTCTACTTTTTATATTCATTTTATATTTTTATGAAGGAAATAAAGTAATTACCCTTTTTTATTTTTGTTTTGAACTGTAATGAAACATAAAATTGACTGTCTGGAAGTAATAGAGATATTAAATGCTGATAAACGAACAATCCAAGAAAAATGACTGGGGAAAACATTATTATAGTGGTTATAAAAATATTTATATTCACATAAATGTTGTGGCAATATTTATATTTTTATTAAAGTCATAAATATTGATCGATCTTGGTGTTCGCCACTCGAAGATTGACAACTTTGAAAATTTTGATATGAAAAAGACAACAAGACGAACTCGCTATATGTTCTGATTTTTTCTAAATTTACTTTCTTAGAAAGATGTATCCACGATTAATCTCTTCAAATCATTGTGGAATTTATAAATTAAGTGCTAGTGGTATGATGTAGTTGAATGTATTCAGAACTGATCTCACCGATAAACTCTAAGTACATTTAGTGGATAATGTGAAAAGGAAGTAAAGACAATGGTAGAATTTTTATAATTCCCCAAACATGATGGTTTATCCTAACATCATCTCTATTATGTGAACAAAAATCATTCAACGACAAGGAAATAAAGTTGAATTGGAACAGAGGAAGGGAACTCCCCCTCCAAAATCAAATCGCTACTCCTCCTGATCCTCATATCTCTAAGAAATGGCTCTCCAGGATCTCTTCTAGGTGATTCTAGGTTCTATTATCTTTGTTGTAAGTCTCGTGAGTGAGTAATTCTCTCCCCTCTAATAATTCCCGCTTCTCTGCTTTTGTATCCTGCTGTCATAAGTCGCACGTCACTCCCTGTTTTCCAACGACTTCAAGTGTCCCTCACTTGTGCGCCGCACATGAGCATTTTTCATGAACCATGCGTCGTATTATGTTTTCCCTCGTAACTGACCTCCCATGAGTTAGTTGAGTGCGATTGGATACGTTCCCGTCTCCTTTGTAAAGCTGCCCAAAATAAAACATACAGAATAGTTAAAAACATGAAGGAAATAAATATTTATAATTAAAATCATTAGTTTATTAAAAGTATTTAAGGATTTAAAAATGTTATTATTTATTTAGTTATTGATTTTTATAATTTAATGTTATAAATGTTGATTATAAAATATATTATTATTTTTGGAAATAAATTATTTATTATTAATTGGATTAATTTATTTTATTTTAATTATTCCTAAAAAACATTGTTTTTATGCAATTAATTTACTTAATTTAATAAGTCATTTAATTAGTATTTAAAATTTATTTCTACTGTTATTTTTTTAAATTAGATACTTAATTAGGTTTTATTATAGTTATATATATTTAAATTAATTTTCATTTCCCCCTTCCCCCAAATCCGGCGCTAACCGGGAGTTCGATATCTTCCCGACGGTGCTGTCTTTTTCCTCCTCTTCTCTGAATGAAGGCGCAGTAGACCATAGCTCCTGCAACTCTGGCTGCGTGGTTCCCATCCTCCGCATCAGGAGTGGCGCTGGTGTCCTCTCCTAGCACATTAGCTTTGACAAACCTAAACCTCAGGTGATGGTGGTTCCTCCTATCTCGGAGACTGACATAGTAGTGGTTTTGAGATGTCTTGGCCTGCTTCGGTCCGGTAACGTGCAACAGAGGTACATTCGGCTTGGTTTTCCCATGGGCCCGTGATTCAGAGCATATGAAACTGCAATCTCTAGTGGCATTCAACTAGGGGAAGGCAGCTCGGAAATGGTGCCTCTGAATTGGAATTGAACATCTGTGCAAAAAGGGGGTTGTGATTGAATGACATTGAGAGAATATATAGGTTTTCAGAACTGATATTTAGCATTTGTTTTATTTCAATTGTGCATAAATTATCATTTGAATGAGTGTATGTTTGTAGTTTGAATCTATTGAATCTGGATTCTATGTCACGAGTCGGAAGTGGCGGAGGTGAGCATGGGTGGCAATGGAAGGGATGTCCAATAGTAATGGTGTCACCGTGGGGAGAAGAAGGAGATTGTGCAAAGGCCGGATGAAGCGGTGATACTGTGAGGGAGAAAGCAGTGTTACAGAAGATGGAGGTCGTGGTTTCCAAGAAACGGTCACAAGAGAGGTTACTGTGGCACCGTGAAGGAAGGATTTGGTGGTGAGTGTGGCACCGTAATTGGATTGCGGTGGAAGGAGGTTTGAGTAGAACCGGTTTAAGGTTAATATAATAAGAATGTAAATGTATATTAAAAAATTATATATAGAAATTATTTAATAAATAATAAATTGAATTTGAGGTATTAAAAATAACCAATGTGATTGAATTTGATTAAAATAATTAAAAAATGTTAAAAAGTTAATGTCAAATGATTCAATATTGAAGTAATGAATTAATTAATTAAATGCAAAAATTTAGGTTAATTGATTAAATAATATGAAAGTCAAATTTTAATAAAGTATTTATACTTCTAAACTAAAGAATAGTTTATAAAAATTATTAAATTAAATAAATTTATTAATTAACTACTTTAAACACTAAAATAACACAATTAATTATGAAATGTTGATTACATAAGAAATTTATTTATAAAAATACAAAAGTATGATTATTTAGTAAAAAGTCTAAAATTAGTTAATTAAATCATTAAAAATTAAACAATATTATGTGGAAAACAATGTAAAAATAAGGCCACATAAATCTCCTTGGATTGGTTTCACCATAGCTTCTATCTTGAACTACCTACACTAGTTTGGGAGCTCTATCTTTTACACATGTCTTTTAACTCACATGTAGGTGAGGGGAAAAGGGGTTTACATAAATGAATCCATGGGCAAGAAGGCCCTATACAATAATATGATAGAAGGAATGTAGGCCAGCATCTTAATTTAATAATAAATTATATGAAACCAGTATCATAAAATGGTATAGTCTATGCTCTTGATAATCCACATTCATGCAAAGAATTAAACATTTTATAAAACTAGAATTCAATTCTTAATCGTTCTTATCTAAGATAAATCTCACCTTAATCGATTAATTATTACCTTTATTTACTCAATTATATTATCTTAATTCTTCTCTGAACTTCCTTAAGATTATAATCCATTATAATTTTAAACAAAATAAATAAACTCATTTAAAATTAAATGTGCATATACATTTTCCCTAGAGGAAACATTGTGAATACCAATCCAATTATACCCACCAAGTATTATACTCGTATATTATTTTACTCATGTGACATTTGACATACACAGCTTGTCGGGTACTTCAAGAACGTGGAAATCACGAATGATTACATGATTGACATGATTTTTCAATCACATTTTATTCATCATGGAACATAGAGTAACAAATTTAAATATGAATCATACATGATATTTAGATCTGAACATTATGAAAATTTTAATTACTCATTTAAATATTTTTGTATATAAAAACCTATCACATGTTGTGTCCTATCATTACGACAACACAGAAGTACATTTATAAATGTTTACACTGTAAAGTTAATAAAATTTAAATCTTATTAATTTTTTATATGTACATGACGTCTGCATCGGAGCTATATGGTGTGTACATCTCTCAACGTATATTTGAGACCCATGCTTAGGGACTCAGCATGTAATCAACGCCTCATAAAATTTTGGAGTACACAACATTTCTAATGGGCCACATGGTGTGTTATCTTTGATTTACATAGTCACCAGTCAGGTACGTTATGTATGGAATACACTATCAATCTATGAATCCAAGGGACTACATGTTGTGTACATGGGCTACACGGCATGTTATCAAGATGAATGTACACCACTATGTTCTAGTCAACATGTGATGCATTTATAGAACATAATTAATTCATAACATTGAATTTATTTTCAAATCAATTTTGATTCATTAAACATGACTACACGGTGTGCAATACTTTGTTGTCAAACTAGAAATAATGGCACCTTTGGATGAGTTCCTTGATTTTAATTTAATCATAAAATTACTTTTCTCGATGAGATCTATGAGAAACTTAGTAGGAAGAAGAATATCTCCCAATTTTTGTTAAAATTGAGATGAATAAAGAATTGAAAAAATAAATTACAAATGTGTAAATCACCAAAAATCATTAAATAATTATAAATTATTAAGTGAACATTTTATACAAATATTAGGTTCCTAGCACACTGGAAGTATGTTATGGGTAGTTCCCAACATTTGACTTTTTTCATGATTGATGTCCAATCTAAGATCTACATTATGATATACTCCATGATATTTGAAAATGGATCAAGGAGATAAAACAAAGATAATAACACCAGAACCATACAGAGGATAATCACATATTATTTATAAATAATTTAACTTAATAAATAATTACCTTTGATGGAATTATTTCTTCATTGATGTATCCGGTAAAAGATATGCAGTCCACCATTGTTCCATTATAGAAATCAAGTATAGATTACTCTAGAAATTTTCCACATGTGTTCCATGAATCGTCATACGTCGCCAAAGGAATATCCAAGTGTTAGAATGGTAGATCCTTGCACTTTCTTCATCCACCTTTGATCGCATTGAGAGCCACTTCCAATGATTTCTCATTGATCCGGTGGAGGAGGATTTCCCTACATTCAAAGGAGCGTTTTTAGAGAAGCGTTCTCTATGGGCTTGAGAGGATTATCCAAGTCCATTGAGCATGGACAAGAGAAATGAATTTCCTATCTTGAGAAAATTGCAATTTTTTTATTTATATTAGTAGGGTTAAAATAAAATAATTTCACAAGTACCCTTAATTATTTATATTATCTTAGAAAAACCTCATGCCAAATAATTAAAATGATGTTATCATTCATTGACATGCGCTTACCTTAAGAATTAAATTAAACTATTATTTAATTAAATAATTTTCCATATTTATTATTTATTAGCAGACCATTAAACTACACCTGGAATTCCTCCACAATATTTATCAAGCCTTAAATAATTTCTATTTGTTTATTAGATAAATATCATAGAATTATAAACAAATTAATAAAAAAATATTATATTCCATATCTAGTAAATAAATATTTATTAAATATTCAACTCCCATTATATTTTTTTTTCAAATAACTGGTGAGAGAATATGTGTGATCATGTATACAACAATAATTAATTAACCATGACTAGGAATAATGTTTATTAAACATAATAAATAATAAATAATAAATAATAATATATTATTTAACTATGATTCTGGATACACATATTGTGTAACCCTCTTAGCCTCTTTCTCAATGACATTATGAACGATTGCCTAAAGTCCAAGGATAGCATCTGAAAACATTCAAAGGCACCAATGGAGAAAGAATTTAATGCCACAATGATATGTCACCTCATACAGATGGTCAATGTGTAATTTTATCCCTTTATCACAATATCTCAAATCATGTTGGTTACATGCCAGAGCTATCAACCTATGTGTTCTATGTCTCTTTCTTTGACATTCTAAAAAATAGAACCAACCTATAGAAGAAAAATCCCCTAGATTTATTTAGCCTATATCATCTCTATCAAAGGGCCTGAGATATTAACTTAATTTTAAAAAATATATGAGATAAATAATTTCTCATATAATTCATCAATTAAAAATTATTCATGACACAACAAACATATCCTACCGCACCACGAACATTTGTTATCATGGATTTCATCAATAAAAAAAAGTACATTACTCATAAAACTTATTAATAATAACATTACATTATGAGGACTGATACACATGTCTGCAGATACTAACATCCGATGACACTTATATATGTGGATTTCCTAATATCGGGCCTATTTCTCATAATATCGTACATGATATTACCCAGGGTGTAAACCATGGGAATGTTCCTCAATGTCCTTTGAGTCTCCACCCTCGATAGCCTTTATCATTTATATCCATCAAATGATATTATTTGGATATAGAAAATATATTTAATAATAGCGTGGTAGCTCTTCTGGTTTCTCGTCATAGTGGGGAATTTCTATGACCTTATATTGCGACATGCACTCTTTTGAAATTACCACATAAAATTTATGTAGATGAAAAATCATGATGTGATAAGTAGTTTATTAATATTCAATACCATGAATACAAGTTATTATAAAGTACATAGATATTGGTTCTTGGTCCCAAACTCAAACATCCTTCGTTAACTGAGGCATCCCATGATTGTTCAAGATTAACCACTGAAGTCAAACAAGACCCACAATGCTTCTCAAAGGTTTCGTATATCCAACCACATCAACATTGTGCTATTGAGCAAGCACCAAAATGATCTAATCTCTCCAACCCCATATCTAGTCAAGCAAGACAGATTATTTCCCAATGGTCCTCCTTGGTTGTGCTCCTTCTAAATAGATGGTCTTGTTTAAACAGAATCAACACAACACTCCCCACCTTATGAGTGTCCTAGTTTCTGAAATATGAGATAGAGAGTACACCCACTAGAATTCTAGATCATAAACAGCTTAGACGCACACATGATAGTCCTCTGATCCATGTGCATTCAGTATGAAAGAAAAAACCAAACTGATAGGCATGTAAAAACACCCGATCTACTTGAAATTCATCTCTTAAATTTGAAAAAACATGGTTTATTTTAAGCTCATGTCACTCTACTCTAGAGATTACACGAGTGTCCACTCAACAGCACAAGGATCATTAATTTAGCCAAAATCCATTGGTTTGTTATGTCATTTAACACTCGACAGTCACCGCGAATGTGAACGCATACTACACTGAGGATTCAAGAGAATTTTGGAACATCCATGAAACTATCCAAATTATATCCACCATATATATTTGAGTATCACAGGTCTCACATTGGAAATAATACTAAAGGTGCATTTTTTCATACGATAGTAAAACATATTGACAACTTCCCAATTCACTTAAGGAATGAAGAATTAGGTCCTGTGACCTAAAAAGTGTCAGACCATGCCCTAGGAATATATAACCTTCTAAAACTATGAATTAAATGATGCTCACACATGTATCAATGGTCAATGATACAATGTCCTCCAATCCAAACAAGGGTGTCATTTTGATACCAAGAGTCCTACTATAGAAAATGACTCCTGAATGATACCAAATGTTAGAAATATGACAACAATAGCAAGTAATTTTAATAATTAATGATGCTACCTACCACGAGATAGCCTATTAAAAACAAAAAACATTGAACCAAAACAATAATATTCCCATGAAAGTTCATAAGTCTTAATGTCCTATTATTTATACTTAGAATTAGGAATTGAGAAGCCAATGAAAAATGATCACACTCCATTTCTGAGAATATCCGAAGAGCGCATTCGTCCACCATTACGCCAAAATTATGTCGTATAAAACCTATTAAAGATTCATTTTATAGAATTTAAATCAAAACTCATTTCACCATTTAATCATGTCAAGTGTAGTTTTAAATAAAACCCAACACAAGCCAAAAGGAAAATCCTGGATGTTATTTTAAACAACATTTTTAACCATTATTGTTCAGTAAAATCCCATTATTATTTGTCAATTTTAACACATAAAACCATTTTATACACTACACATTCATTTACAAGTCTTCATAACATAGATGATCCAACATATTAAAATCCCTTTTATTAAGTAAAAATTGTGTTGGCTAGTAAGAAGGAACCAAAATGTTTACACTTTAAATTAACCACCTGTAGATAGCATAACTAACCCTCATGGGGTTTGACACTAGGTATTTAATGAAATGGAAACCTAATAGGGTCACATTTATCAACTTTTGGTTCATACAAAATTCTTCTCAGAAATTATAAACACTAATATTTTAAAAACACCCTCAGTGGGTTTATTTCATGTGTAAAAAGTTGCATAACTAACCTACTTGGGACAATTCAATTCCAACTCATAAGAAAACATGCCCCAATTAACCTACTTGGGACTAGATGTTCATTAAAGATATTTTACACATGGGTTATGAATCCCAAGAAAAATGTGTATAACTATTATAAAGGAAACAATAACATTTAAGTTCAAGACTAAGGAAAAATATATTTACAATAATTCTAAATATGATACTCATAATAAATGGTTCAATATTATGGGATACCACCCTTCAAATAATAATGTGCACATACAATGTACATGTTGCAGGTAGCTCCCATCTAACCACAACCATTTCATATTGGATTTAAGAGGAAATTAAATGAACTTAACACTTATGGAAAATGATTTATGTATATTGAGCTCCTTGAAAAATGTTTGGTTATATGTGTCATCACTTTCCAACATATATGATATCCATACACATTTTTTATTTGATGTTGACTCCCATTTAATCAAAACTAAAATGTTTCAACTGATTCTAATAAGCAGAAATGCATGAAAATTTTAATCAATATCACTAATAATTTATTGAAACATGGTAAGAAATCACACATTCCAAAAGAATAACATGTCATCAAGTAATCATGTCTTGTAGTAGGCACAAAAATGTCACAAAAATGTCACACAAGTAACATCAAAAATTTCAAACAACCTAACAATGTGAACTACATGCATATAATATGCATGGTGTGTGAATTCCTATATGCCAATAATGATTCCTGTAATGCATTATCCTTGACATAATAAGCCAAGGGTGATTATTATAAAACACATGAATCATTGAGCAGTAAAAAATACTCTAATAAGTAATGGTGAAATGAAAACCAAATGTAAGAGTAACAAAATGAACAATAATATCAGTGATGAACACATGGAATTTTCCCCATGGGTTTGGTGATCAGTCCTAGAGAAGACTATATTCCAAGAACCAACACATTTATAGTATCATATATAACATCCCAAAATATTAATACAATGAAGAAGAAGTATTGGATACTACATTTTAACCTCATTTCCTGACTAACCACTAAACCGGCAGTCAAACCGATTTACATAATGCCTCAAGAATGCCTCCCCATATTCAAGAGGCTACTGACTAGAAGTGAGGGTCCAATGGTTGTATTGTGTGGAAACTATACCCTCATGGTTAGTGTCACACATTGGTTTAACCAGTGAAACTAAAAAACCACAGAAACGGTAATAATAATAAAGGAAAAAACTATGGACAAATAATATAACATCTTAATAAAATAATATAATGCCAATTTACAACAATGAATGTATGAAAAATGGTTCTAAAAGTACAAGGAATGAAAATTAAAAATATAACTACAATGTAATAAAATAATAACTGCCTAATTGTAGCTTTGAGGGCATCTAGATCACTAGCTTGGTTCTATTCTCCCTAGAACCCAAGTACACAACACAACACAAGAAATGAATCCAAAGACCTATGATCAAGAAGTCTACTCGGGTACTAAATACTTCCCAAGAAGGTTGTAAGATATAAATCTCATTAGGTTTTCACCCATGGTGTCTATCCAAATCCATTTCGTGCAATATATAAATAATTTACAGTGTGTTGTACAATATAAATGCAAAGTGATAACAAATTAAATAATAAAAACTCAGTCTAGTTTCCTAAACAGACACTTGTTCTATATAACCTGATTCAACCTAAGCCAGATATTTTTAATAAGGTACTTGTGCAAGTATTAATATAAAAACTTTCCCATACAAATTAATCTACCAATGTAAGGAAGAAGACCCCAATATCATGCTTTATCATGGAGCTCAAACTACCATGTCAATATATAACCGTGATCAAAAGTATATATTCCAGGGGAATGGAAAACAAAACATATATTCATTCCATTTATCCTTCAAATCTAGTGGAGGATTCTTGATCTTGTCCAAGTAGATTTAAATAGAATCCCTAGGGATGCTACGATTATCTCCTAATAACCCAATACCTCTATGTTGTCTAGGGTGACCCATACGTTATACCTTGTATCGCTCAAGGCATGGTGACACAAAATCCACACCATGTATGTCACATAAGGGACTGGGTTTTACACATTTCATCATGTAGCCATATTTACAATGAGTTCATACTCACTTACTCCCTGAGGGAACCAGTTTCACTCATGAGTATAAGAAACCCCCTAGAGAGTCCATAATTAGAATTCAAAAGTATTCCTACAGGTGTAGTGAGTAGTAACCAATCGAGCATGATTATTACATGAAAGAAATTCATAATTTCGAGAAAAGTTTCTCTCCTGACCAATAGAAAGTGTTCTTTAGTAATCAATAAACATATCATATAGGAAAACATTTATGTAACTGCACTCCATTAAATAAACATCTCACGCCAGAATCCAACAAGCTATTCATCAATGAAAA
The DNA here is from genome assembly GCA_963277665.1 of Viscum album. Classification (NCBI taxonomy): domain Eukaryota; kingdom Viridiplantae; phylum Streptophyta; class Magnoliopsida; order Santalales; family Viscaceae; genus Viscum; species Viscum album. Next base: position 50,407,266 of record OY728140.1, on the reverse strand, counting down.
GTAAAATTATATAAAGGAACAAGGTATTAAACACATGAATTAGATCTATCATTCAATATATGATATCTTAGAATCATAAATTATGCATAAAAATGGAACACAAGAATAGGATCATGGTATTAGAATTCCTATACACACGTGTCATTAATGAAATTTAAATAAACAAATATAACAACCTTGTCTAAGCTTGGAATTGAACTCAATACATCCTACCAACATGCATAACAATTAAATATATTGAATGTGACATCTATAATAAAGCATAAAGAATAAGCATTCAAATATTAGGTGAGATTAATGAAGCTTAAGACAACCAACTATTGAATATGTACAATGAAAAGAAGGCATTAAGCATAAGTAGAATAAAAATACTACTAGAAAGTGAACAAATTATTTTTCAATTGAATACAATGCACCTCATTAGGGGTTTTTATTATAGAAACATGATAGCGTTTACCAAAAAATTCATTTATAATCATTTTGGAGCATTTTATTAGTCATACTCAATTCAAATTAAACAAGAATTTAATTTAAAAAATGATGCATCCCAAACAATAATTATATATTAGTGTGAAGGGAAATAAATTAATGAATTCTTTATTTTAATTGGAATAATGGAATGGTATCCTACTTCAAGAGAGGAATCCCAAGCCAAACACTTCGATAAACGACATTTTCCTCGTAGAGCACTCAAAGTTGCTCTATCCCATCTCTGAGCATATGCACCATTGCATATATATATAAGGAGACCAAGATCATATGTAAATTTTTTTGGGCCATGAATATGTAATAGAGGATATTCACATATAAGATTAAATATTCTTATACATGTTTTCATTTACACATGTATGCATTTCTCATATATATACATAAGCACACCTAGAATTATTATATATATGCATGATTCAATGGATGAATATATAGAATTAGGGAACACACACACACAAATACACACACACACACACATATATATATATGCCTACCTATGCATATGAAGGTAAGCCTCCTTTAACTCTAGTGACTTGAACCTACCTCAAGGAAGACCAAACACACTGTATAAAAATACTAGGAACTCAAAAACCCCAAAACACCCTAAATTAAATCGGTCTAGACAAGGAATGGGAAACAAATCCTACCTTTATTGGTGGAGGAAAAACAAAAATGATTCGAAAGACATCACCTTCAATGGGGAACATAGAAGCACACACAAAGAGGTCCCTAGAGATGCACGACATGAACTAACAATGAATTGAAGACAAAGAATGGGTCAACTCTAAACCCTAGTGTTCAGACAAACTATAATCGGGTCAAGAGAGTGAAGAAAATTGGCCAAAAGGAGGGAAAATAAGAAGATGAGACCATACATCGATGAATGAAAGGATAAAAATAAAGCAATTCTGGTGAATCTGTGTGTGAAGAGGAGTCTAAGAGGGTGGTGTCATGCACATGGCTAAGAGATCCAGGTGTGGGGGCTGCGTTGCATGTTAAAAAGGGGAGACACCCATTCTGGGGTTTCTTGAAACCTAACACTATAATAACAATAAGAACAATAATTATATTATTATTATTATTATTATGACAATTATTTTAATTATTTTCCATTTTTTACCGTTTATGTTTTTTATTTTTATTTTACTTTAATTAAATAAATTTCTTAATAAAACACTCCACGTAGTTTGTGTCACACAGTTACCCAAACTGTGCACCAACTATGTGATGAGTAGTGAATAGGTTTTGCCTAAGTGAAAATACCCATGCGAGCTAGGTCCATGGATAGGATAAATTATTTGCAACCCACTAACTTCAAATCTTCTCCTCTGATCAGGCCACGATGTTTTCTGTTGGGGGCCAAACAGTTACAAACAATCTATGCACCCTACACAAACTACCCACACCATTGATATTTTTCAGGGTCCAACTCTCCTAAAAATCAATGATGCATCAAAGACACTCCTCAGGCCTTCACCTAAGTCTAAAAAAACACTCAGAAGTGTTCCAACTCTTAGAATTTCATTTTGAATCTCATTTCGATGAACGACCCATACAAAAATCACAAAAAATTAAAATTATGTTGGAATTTTAATGTGGATCAAAACAACGGTCATTATATTTATAACATTTTTAAAACCAGTATACAGGTTCATAAATATTGTTAAACCAAAATAAAGTTTATGGTAAGTCACTTCATCTCATATTTCCATTATTGATGCATATTGTAAGGTTACGAACCTATTTATCTTATATCTAGTATATAAAACCTTATTGACATGTCCTATTATTATTAATTAATAACTCTTTCTATTTAAGGTTTTAATTTGAATTATTTTATCTAAATGAATTTTACTAAAGAGATACCAAGTGGTAAAAAATTTAATATTACATCTACATCATCATTAATACTCTAAGATAATGTATTTATTGACTATTAATTATATCAATTTTCATTATCAATTATTTTATGGGGATTTATTGTTGATACCCATAATCAAATCATTGACTAATTCTAACTTCAATGCTATCATTATTGTTGGGTTTTATTTCACAATCAAATTTTCATCGAGATTGTTTATTCTAGAATTTCATTTGAAGGAATTATTTACTAATTATATGATGAACCCATATCATATTATCCTAATATAGTTATTCAGGATATTTTCAAATAATAATAAAATGTTTCTACTCATCGGTACAGAAAATAATTTGGAAATTGTTTTTACGAAAATTCGACAACATTTCCTTATTCTGCAAGAAATTTATTTTCATCCAAAACTATGATTCTAAAAAAGTTTTTCAATTATATTTTTAAAAAACTAAAATTGATTTATTAAAATTTATTTTAACAATTTATGATTTTTCTGAACATTATTGAATGGAACATTTGCGTGGTTTCCCTAATAATTCACATATGTATTTTACTAAAAAAGTGAAAGGAATATTTTTTTAATGAGTATGACATGACCAAAATCAATAGCTATCATGAACACTAAAACGTTTTAACTTATCCTTTATAATTTGAGAATATTATTTTAGTGAAAATTATTTTCTAAATTTTTTATGTACTTTTTGTTTAAAAAATTATATTAAAAATGAAAAGACTATTTTCCACAATAATATTTTAAAGATTATTTTAGTGTGTTTATATTCATAAATGAAAAAATAAATTTATTAATAGTCCAATTAGTATATTTTTTAATGATTCCATCCTTCTTCATTCAATTGATTGATTATGATCATATTGGTAATGGAAATTATTGAATATTATTTACATTAATCATATTTTCATTCATTATCATTCCTTTCGTTATTCACTTTAATATGGACTATAAATTTACCATAAATATATATATCAATTAGTATGGATTTGATTATTTCTTAATATGAATAAAAATTCTATGTATATTGTTTTACATTTAATTTTAATTTTTTATCTGGGAAAATTTTGATAAATTTATAGTTCTTACACAATATAGATATATGATGAAAATGAACATTTTTTATGCATTAAATCAATTATTCAATATATGAGGAATTATTTGGACATGAAGACTTAGGTGGGGCCTTTTTATACATATCCCCTCAATGCATTAGTAGTCTCATGAGGAGAATTAATATGATAACATTAAAAGAGTTTTCCAAATTAGATGGGGTTTCACCAAGTAGTTTGAAACTATTTTGTGAAAGGACTTGATGGTAGAGGTATTGTGATCCCGAGTTCATTATGTCCAATTATTAAGGATTTACATCATTGAGATTTCAATTTGTATTATTATATATGACATTTTCATTATGATATTAACTCTGATTGAATTTGATTCTCAATTATTGATTAAATGGATTGTGTTTTCAGTTATTTACCTTGTCATCTTGATTATGCCTTAACTTTTAATGATATCCACGTTATTTAAATGGAATTATCTTTTAGTTATTTTCCTTTACAAATTAATTATGTCTTATCTAATTATGATAGCTAATTTACTGATTAAATGGAATGTCTGTTTAGTTATTTACCTTTCTATGTTAATTATTATTTATGAATTCATGATAGATTTTGGGGTACATAACCCTATAAAATTATTTGAGCTGACCATTATTTTTTAATCTCCATAGGTATCCATAAAGTGTAATATTATTGAAATAAATTCTATTCTTTAGGGAATAATGCTGTTATCACAAAAAATTATGATTTAATTAGTTTATTCAAATGTAATATAAGTCTCAGGTATGTATATAGATTACTATTTTATACTAAACTTTTCATTCTTTTGGCATGTAGTTAAATATATATTATTCCAATGTAATAAAGAAGACCCAACATCCAGGATAATATTTTCATTTCCGCCACAAAAATTCTTGTTGAGAAGTATAAAAACTCCAATCATGTGAAGAAACAGATACATTTAATAAGCTTTGTGATAAATTTTTTCAACAAATATTATGTATTTTTTTATGAGTAACCTTTTGGTATAATAATTTTTTTGTTATTTAGGAATTAGATCATGTCCATCATAATGGAATTTTTATGAAAGATGAAATTTTCAGAAATTGTTTACCCAAACATAAAGGCAAGAAATGATTTTTTAATAAATTTTGTTTCTCTTGATTGATAAGATCATACTACGACGAGATGTAGAATGTCAAACCTAGGTACCCCATATGAAAAGGTGGTTAGAAATATGTAATTTTTTATCGAACACACCACCGGTCTTAGGACCATTGGTATAATGTTCATGATCTATCAAAATCATTGTATATTAGAATGTCTGCTGTTTCTTAGTGAAGAAATCATAACGATGCTGAAGATGATTGTTAAAGAATGTGAAGGCAGGAGTTAGAAAGTTCTCAAACGTTATAATCTAAATCATGTGATGTTTTTCTGATTATAGAGTTCTCAAAAATATTGAAAACATTCATGATAAATGATTTTGAAGATATTGAGGAATCATAATGATTTTATTGGGTCTAGAAGTACCAAACTCAGAAGTTTATAGAAGTTATAATGTGTAAAGATGATGCAGATTGAAGAATTTAAAATCTACAGAGTGTATAATTCCATCATATTAAAAAAATACATCATAATAAGATTTTCATCATAATAATATTTTCATCATAATTATAATTTAATAATAATAATAATTTCTTTATAATAAAGTTCCTTCATACTAACTCTGAGTAAGAAAGGAATTTTGAAATGAGCAGAGAATGAAATACATATTATAATGATATGATAAAGAAAGGGATATGGTAATGAGTTAGGAAATAATGGAAGATCAAAATGAGCTTATAAAGAAAGATATATCATAATGAGATGAGTATGAAAGGGAGATTGTAATGATCTGAGATAGAAAGAAACATCATAATGAGCTGAGAAAGGTAGTAATATCGTAATGAGATTAGAAAGAATGGGAGATCATAATGAGCTGAGAAAGAAATGATAATGTTCATATGCAGAGGTAGCTGAATCTGAGGATGTTTCTTTATAATCATCTGAGTATGATTTATCAAACTGAAGGAAAGAGAGGAAGTTGAAGAAGGATTATTACTAAGAAGAATATATGTTAAGAGTTAATGTGGTGAAACATGATATTCAATTTTGTGTAAATCATAGTGAAACATGAGAAGCTTTGAATAAGTTAATTTTGAAGATTAAACGATAGTGACATTCAGGGTTTTCGAAATTTGAAGAAGCAAGATATGTTTTCACGTTTCCTTCTTTTTTTAGGGTGGCCTATAAATAGTTTCTTAGATCATTCATTCATTATAATCTTTACCATATTCATAAAAAGAGGAGCACTGAATAATTCACATGAATGTTCTTTTTAGACTAAGATGTCAAAAGAAGACCAGACACCTGAATGTTTTGTTTACCGGATAGGAGAGTTGTATTGAGAAATATAATATTAAGATGATCATTTTGATTCGATTAAATTGAAGAAGATTATATTATGTTTCTGATCAATTTTTGAGAAGTGTAAATTGAGTAAGGGAAAATCGTATTGATCTAATCATATTAGGAGAATCGGATCCCGCCAAATTGGACTGAGGATCCAAATGGATATTTGTGGAGAAAATTGAAAAAAGCTGTTGTTATTTGGTTTTGGTTGAATTATATTGTAAGAAATTTTTTTAACAAATGAGATTCACAATTATCTATCCTATCGAGAGATAGAGGGTGTATAACTAGATTTGGAACAAGTTTTATTCCCTTCTTCATAATAGTGAATGTCCATTGACCCACGAATGTGCGTAGGTAAATGATGTAGGTTCTCACACATTGTCCATGTCACGACCCATCCCTCGGGGCCCGTGCTGTGACTACCCCAAGCCCTCCATCCATAGGCTAGGGGATGGAAAGTAGCTCCAGAAAGGTGTATCCCTAAAATTGGAAGACACAGCCTTTAAACCAGTACAAACACAAAGTCCATGACCACAAAAATATGTAACCACAAAGTTAAACTACAATAGTAATAGTGTGTACTGAAAGTAAAGGGTCCAGAATACAAGACCAAACAGAAAGACACAACAAAAACAGAAAATAGAAAATAGAAAACAGTTCCTAAGATTTTCCACTTAGGATCCTACCTGAACTGTAGGTACTTCTCATATCCACATCTCTCTACATCAACGACCACCACCGTCTACCATCACATCTTAACTCCCTGCATCTCAGTCAAGGTTGCTCGTCATCTGCAGAAGACACAACAAGGTGCGGGCAGAGCCTGTGTAGGGGTGAGTATAACAATGCCCAGTAGGGATCCCGAGACCCCTCAAGGTCTCTTAGAATTCCATATAAGAAGACCAAAAAGGATGATATCAATCACGAAGCACAAATAAATATACTTATCTTGATCCATATATAACTTATGTACAGAAGTTCAGATGATTAGTCGCAAGGCAACATAATCTTATTAGGTTGAGAGGCACTGCTGATAACCCACACAAGATCGATAGGTACTAACCCTTACTAACCTACATAGGATCCGACCCACTCAGAATTGATAGGTACTAACCCCCATTGACCCACATAGGATCCGACCCAAATAGGATCAGTATGTGATGACCCACACAGGATCACTGAGCATTGACCGACACAGGATCTGACCCACACAGGATCGGTATGCGTTGACCCAGATAAGATTGCTGAGTGCTAACCCACATGGGATCTATCCAACACAGAATCAGTATGTGCTGACCCACACACAATCTGACCCACACAAGATCAGTGCTGACCCACACAAGATCTTCATGTATTAACCTCTGCAATATCTACCACCAATCTCAACCTCACAACCAACCACTGGATTCCTGAACAAAGAACGCCTTATTCTAGGAGAAACTACACTTCAATCCATTGGTTGTATTTCAAATGGCATGAAGTCCCATGAAAAAGTAATGTGATAATCCGTTAGGTCATAAGGGTTCAAATGCAACAGACGTCGCGTCAATCGCACCTAGTCTGAGATTTATAGGCATTTTTTTTGCCAAGGGCTCGGTTGGATTCGAGTACGATCCAACCTGGCTATACTCCAACATTATCAAAAACTCTGGTGGAGTATCTCAAAAGGACAGTCTCATTCCAAGGATCTCTGTGCCACAGATGGTTCATCAAACGGACATCTGGTTTGTATGATATGTCATTTTAAGAATATGTGGGCCCAAATGGGTTTGTGTCCTATCCGACTCGGTCGTACCGATCCGACCTGCCTATCATGGGCTGACCTGATTTGGTTCGGCTGGAATTGGATGGGACGCAAACCAGCCCAGCCCGAACCTGTAGGGCCGCAGCGAGCTCAGCCCGCTGGGCCGCGGACCAGCCCGAGCCGATTGGGCTATGTTGCGGCGGGCTCAGCCTAATGGGTAGGGGACATGCCCGACTCGCTGGCTGGGCAAGACCCACGCATGGGTCAAGAAATACTCCTCCCTAATGACTAATGAGTTATTCTTCTCATTGTAATTGCGGCACCATGCGGTGCCCCTTCGGATGGAAGTGGGACCCGTGGGGAGTGGGTCCTCTTCACCACAGCCTCAAAGCAGCAACATCCTCACCACGACTTTGATGTCGTAGCCTCCTCACCATAGCATGTGAAAGTGAACCACCTTCGTCTACAATGGCCTCCTGGGAGCCGATAGTCCATTCAGGTATATCGTGGGACTAAGTGGCACCACTCTCTTCCGCGGCCGATGAGCGCTGGCCATGACCATCGCCGCTGGCACCGGTTGCGTGTTCCACTGTGCCAAAAAATCCTTCGTGGGCCACTGGGTGAGCTTTGATGGTCCGTTTTCACTTTTTTCTCATGCCTACAAGCCTCCCGAGATGACACTATCACTGTGTGCCTCCCGATTTCAAGGTTCCGTCGAGTTGAAAATATTTCTCATGAAGAACGCAATATGAATGAAGCAGTTGGGGGTCCATGACTTGTTTGTTTGGCCTACCCCCTCTACGTTAGCATCATAAGAAGTGGGAAGTGGTAAATTCATCTTCAACCACTTAGAATTAAATCAAGTCAAACCCCCTACCTCGTAATGGGATGTTACATACTGTTTATGGTAGGAGATGATTCCTCGTTGGATGAATTTGTCGGTGTTTGTCGATCCAGGATCATTGCCACCCAATCATCCATCCTCCACCGGTGGAAGTTGCTGTAGTACATTTCCAGATGTTCTTTTCTAGATGAAGCCATGCCAAAAACCCCAACAAAAGCATTATTTAAATTGATAGAGGATTAGTGTTTAATGAAACATAAATTTAATGAGGTTAATGAACAATTTAATTAATGCACCTCTCATATCTCAATGGAGTGATTATGGAAAAAAAGGTTCAATCCATTAAATGTATTGACAACTCAACGGTCCCGCCACCACCGCTCAACCATTGGTGAAAAATAAAATAACAGTTTTTATGTTATTTTATTTTTCCATAAAATGATCCAAAAAATATCTTTTTTTTTAGAGCTAATTTTGTCGAGGAGAAGCCTCCCTTTTTAAAATCATGGCACTACAGATTAAATGGTTCCCTTAGATTATTAATAAGAACATCAGTTCAAAAAATAGAAAATTCCACCCATGCATTTACTGAATGTACCTTAAAAAAGTTCAAAATTCTATTTTGGGCACACCGGGCCTCATAATTAAGTGACATCAATTTTTCCAGGCCCATAATAACCCCAAATAATTTAAGAACAATTTATATATAATTTTTGAGTCTTTATAATCTCCCCACCTTAGGGATTTTCCCTCGAAATTTGTAACAAAACTAGGGGAACAAATGGGGGCACTAAGCACCTATCTGAGCCTGCCACTCCCATGTACTCTCCTAGAGTGTCTCATGCTACCAAAAAACTCACAGTAGAGGGATTGACCACCCAAGAAGGACCTTCTCCTGTTGATCCTCTATCTTCAACAAGATCTTCATAAAGGTTTCCCCATCATCGATGTCCAGCTTTCCCCAGTCGATAACGTGTGATGGATCATGCACGTTCCTCCTCAACTGCAACACGTGGAATACATTATGCATCTGGTGCATCTGTGGGGGAAGAGATAGATGGTACACCATGTTTCCTACTCTATTGAGGATCTTGAAAGGTCCGATGAACGTCAGAAATAGATTATATCCCCAACCAAACCTCCATAATCTTCATCGTGTTGAGACCCATATGAAGATATGGTCTCTGTCCTCAAACTCAAAGTGTTTCCATCTCCTCTAGGCATAATGATTCTACCGGATCTGTGCCGTCTTCATCCTCTCATGGATTATCTACACCTTTTTTACGGTAGCCTGTACTAACTTTGGACACATAAGGGATGACTCCCCTGGGTCTATCCAGCATAGATGTGATATTCAAGGTCTCTTGTACATGGCCTCTAATGTAGCCATGCCGATGGTGGAGTGATTTTTGTTGTTGTATGAGAACTCCACCAGTGGAAGGTGGTCATCCCAACTACAGCCAAAATCATGGACACAAGCACGAAGCATGGCCTCAAGTTTCTGAATCGTCTGTTCTGTCTGACCATCTATCTGAGGATGAAAGCGGGTCCTTCGTGGGTGCTTTATCCCTCTTGTGCGAGTTTGTAGGAATCAAGGGACACTACTGGAGACCACATGGGAGAGGGAGGCTCAAATACATTCTTAGTACCCCCATTTGTTCACCTAGTTTTGTTATATCTTTAGAGGAAAATATTATAATAATGATTAAAATAAAGAAAAATACCCCCTCTTACATCAACATATAGACATGAAACCAGTTCCTTTCATAATCATATAGACATGAAAACAAGGTATATTCATAATATTGTGGACATAAAGTCACGGTCTATACATAATATTGTGGAACTGAAAACTAGGTACTAGTATAAAATTGTAAATATGAAATCAGGTTCACATATAACATATTAATATAATGAGTTATACAGCTTCACCTAATGAATCTGATAGATATATAATTCATATATGAACTATCACATATTCGCAATTCATTCAAATATGTCACAAAATTATATAAATCATTCATTTTATATCACAAACCATGGAAATGAAATGGGATTCACAATCATTTTGAAATATCATTATATCATAACATGTAAAAATAAACAATTTTTGAAAACATTTCATCATTAAAATCACAATTGTAACACCCCAAGTTTTTATAAAAATAAATAGAAATTAATGGATCTTCGTATTAAGTAGATATTTATAACTATCCTTTAAAAATTATTGTTCCACTTTGATGCTTTGAATTTTGAAAAAATGGGCATCTACAATTGTGTTCAGTAAGTTATTTGGAGTCTGATGAAACAAACATGTTTTTTTGTGTATTGTAAAATTTCTTTATGAATAGTAATATTAATAATAATATAACCCTAATGAATAGTAAATTTTATTAATTTTTTTTCTTAAGGTTTTAAGATAATTACATGTTTGTTAATTTTTCATCATGATATACATGTAGTTATAGAATTAGAATTGTTAATTTTTGAATTAAGTATGCTTTTAATTAAAAATTAAATTAATAATATTTAGAAAATTATTTTCAAAAGATAGACTTCATTTTTGAATTCTACACATAGAAAAATGGTTAGGGTAATGTTTTATGTTTTTTATGAAATTCTTGAATTTTTGAGGAATAATGAAATACGATAAAATACCATATAATCAAATTATCAGTAAAATACACTATTTATGGTATCATAAGTGACTTAGAGCCACTTTTCTGGAACTCACATGCCATTATTACTATTTTTGGTCACATGAATGAAGACTACTCATAATCTGGGGAAAAACTATTATAATAATGATTAAAATAATGAAAAATACCCCCTTTCCTCCACTACAAATACCACCCTCACTCCCCTCTTCTCCCCACACCTCTATAGCCTTTATCCATGCATATTTTCAGCCCAATACTACTGCCAAGGATCATTCACACGTTCTAGAACATATGGTCTCACCAAAAGTCCAAATCCAAATCCCTCAAGAAGGATATCAAAGAGAAGAGATGAAGAGTTAAACAACCTCTTTTAATTTCTTTATTTTATTTCATTTATGCTATTCTCTTCATTTAACTTTGTAATATAGTTGAATGTTTCATTTTATATCTCCCCGCACATTCCAAATTATGTAAGAGTGATGAGATATCCCCTTTCTCCAATCAATTTGTTTAATGAAATTTAATGAGATGTCATTTGGCTGCCGAATTTTCGTGAGAAATTTCTCAAGTTTCTTTTATTTTAGGATTCTTTTCTTTTCTTTTTCTTTCATCACCTCCTCATAACCAAGAGGAATTAAAGTTCCATAATCATTTATATTTTGGATGTTATTATGTTCATGTTCAATTCAACCCCATTCTTTTTCTCATCTACCACTTAGTTAATGAATTAAAAACATTGTCCATGATGTGTCCAATTACCGACATCATGGATGATGTGATTTAATTTTTCTTTAAATCCTTCATGTTTGGTAATTAAAACATTTTCATGGTTCAAACAAGTTATAAAATATGTATTATGTATCTAAAATGGTTCTGGAATTCTTTTGAACACATGGTTTTAATTTATATAACCAAATGCGGTCGTTATTATTAAGGAACCATTAAAATGATCTAAATAAACATCATTAATGTTTTACCTCATGAATCATCCCCATGTAAGAATTAAAAATGTTAAATGGTATAATTTATAGTACTATAAATATGAAAATACTACTCTATTCTAATTCTAGAGTTTCACTTCCATTCAACAAGGACATCCATCATGAACCAATCTTGAAAATCATGTAAAGAACTCACCCAAAACAGTGCAAGGAACAAAATACTAACAAATAATGGGTGAAATGAGGTTTTAAAATCATAATATAAGATGTTATAAACATGAACATGTTTCTGTAAAATACTAATAACACTATTTTAACCATTATACAGGAAGTTTAAACAAGATTGAAGTACAAAAAGTCCGAGGTAAGGGAATTCTTAACCCGATTTACATTCATTGGGTTAACCATCTACTTAATTATTTATGTGGTATTAATATTAATTTTTTGATGGGTTTTGTTTTTATTGTGTTAAATTATGTATAATTATAGTGTATATACATATTCTAACCACTATATTAGGTATCTTTTCAGTCGTATGATATTTGTAAGGGGATTTTCTTTTAAAATCCTCTTTGAAATTTATCATTTAAAAAATTCAAAATCAATGTTCTAATTCTATTATTCATGTTTTATGATTTTGTCTCTCTCATGGGAATTATTTATAATGAAGGTTGAGACCTATATCTCCATCTGATGCATTGGGTAAGTATAAGTTAGAGGTTGGACGTATGGTTACTCCAAGTGTAACTGCAATGGTTACACAAATAGTAAGGTAGCCATGATGGATAAAAATTATATGGTAGCCGAGTGGGATACAAAATTGTGTAAGTAATTCCCCATGATACCTTTATGGTTCTACTTATGTTCTTGTTTATTGTATAAATCTCATGTTTCAAAAAGTATATATATAGGTGATACATATTTCTTTTGAAAATCATTTAATACGTTACAAGTATTCATGGATTAATGTGATCTTCCATTATTTTTATATCCCTTACTAAGTTGTTGTGCTCATCCCAAGTTTTACATGATTTTCACATGTTAATGGATGTGTAAGGCAAAGAAAGAAGCCATGTTAAATGTTGAAGAACTGTGAATAGTAACATTCAGTTATGAATTTTAATATGAATAGTAATATGACCCTAATGGATAGTATATTTTTTTATTTTTTTATTTTATTAACGCATTAAGATAATAACATCTTTGTTTTTTTTCATTGTGATATAAAAGTTGTTATAGAATTACAATTTTTATTTTTTGAATTAAGTATGAATTTATTGAAAAATTAAAATAACAATATTTAGAAAATTATTTTCAAAAAAATGGACTTCATTTTGGAATTATACATGTCAAAAAATATTTTGGGTATATTTTTGGGATTTTTTAGAAATTCTGGAATTTTCGATGAATAGTGAAATAAGATAAAATACCGTAAAATAAAATTATCAGTAAAATACACTAATTATTACATCAAAAGTGATTAAAGGCCACTTAGCTCGAAAAAAAATTCCATTATTACTATTTTAGGTCACATGAACTAAGACTATTCATAAGCTTGGGCTAAAATATTATAACAATGATTAAAATAATGAAATATACCGCCTCTCCTCCACTATAAATACCACCATCAATCCCCTCTTATTCCCACACCTCTCAAGCCTTGATCCATTCCTATGTTCTTCAAAATACTCCTCCCAAGTCTCTTTCCCACGTCCTAGACCTACTGTTCTTACCAAAAGACCAAAACCAAAGCCCTTAAGAAGGATCTCAAGGAGAAGAGATCAAGAGGTAAACATTCTATTTTATTTATTTATTTTCTTTTCTTTTATGTTATTCTCTTCCTTTACCTTTAGCTTATGTTGGGATATTTCATTTCATATTCCCCCTTACTTTCCAAATTATGTAATAGTTATGAGATATCTCATTTCTCTCCTCAAACTATTTTTTATGAATTTTTAAGAGATGTTGTTAGGCTGCCGAATTTTTGTGAGAAATTTCTCAAGTTTTCTTTTATTTCAAAATTCTTTTCATTTTTTTTCATACCTCCTCTTAAAAAAGAGGATTGAAATCTCTAGAATATTTTATATTATATATTTTCTCATGTTCATGGAAAATTCATCATCATTATTTTTCTCCTCTCCCTCTAATTCAAAAATTAAAAACATTGTCCACGATGTGTCGATTTACTGACATCGTGGATGATGTGATTTAATTATTCCTTAAATACTTAAAGTATTTTAATGAAACCATTTTTATGGATTAAACATGTTATAATTTATCTATTATTTCTCATCCATGTTTCTATAATTCTTTTGTACACATGGTTTTAATTTATAAAACAAAATGAGGTCATTATTATCAAGGAACCACTAAAATTATCTAAATGAACATCAATAATGTTTTAACTTATGAATCATACTCATGTAGGAATTCAAAATGTTAAATTGTATAATTTATCGTACTAGAAATATGTAAATATTACTACATTACAATTCTGGAGTTTCACTTCCAATTGACAAGAACATCCATCATGAACCAATCTTGGAAATCATGTAAAGAACTTAGCCAAAACAGTGCATGGAACAAAATAAAAACAAATAAGGGGTAAAATAAGGTTATGAAATGATCATATAAGATGTTATAAACATTAAAACGTTTCTGAAAAATACATATAACATTATTTAAACCATTATACAGGAATTTTAAACAAGGTTAACGTAAGACAAGCCTGAGGTAAGGGAATTCTTAACCAGATTTCCATTCATTGGGATAACCTTCTACTTCATTATTTATGTGGTATTAAAATTTATTTTGTGATAGGTTTTGATTATATAATGATTAATTATGTCTAATTATAGTGTATATACATATTCCACCCACTCTATTAAGTCTCTATTCAATTTTATTATATTTTTAAGATGATTTTCTTTTAAAACCCTCTGTTAAAATTATGTTTTACACAATTAAAAAGAAATGTTTTTATACTATTATCCATATTGTATGATTATGTTCTTTCTCTTGTGAATTTATTATGATGAAGGGTGGGAAATATATCTCCCTCTAATACATAGGGTATGTGTATGTTGGAAGTTCGTCGTATGGTTACTCCAAGTGTAACTGCGATGGTTACACAAATAGTAAGGTAGTCATGAGGGTTACAAATTATAAGGTACCCGAGAGGGTCACAAAATTATATATTTAATTTTCCATGATAATTATATGGTTTTAATTATGTTATAATATATTGTGTAAATATCATGTTTCACAAAGTAAGTATATATATACAGATGATATGTATGTCTTTTTAAAATGATTTCATATGTTACAAGTATTCATGGAATAATGTGTTCTTCCCTTATTTTTATATCCCTTGATGAGTTTTTGTGCTCATCCCATATTTTAAATTATTTTCATAGGTTAATGGATGTGTAATAAAAATAAGGAATACATGTTAAATGTTATGTAATTGTCACGGAATCATTTTTTAAGTTTTAATGTTTTATATTTTGAAAAAAATGGAAATGGTATTTATGGTATCCACTCTGTAACAATGTGTAATGTTATGAATTTATTATGTCCCAATTATCTACAGCTCTAAACTTGAAATGGTCCTCATTGTAAAAGGAAGTGTTTTCTTGACTAAATTCAAGATTATTCATGTAATATGGTTGGGTCATTATAATAATAATATATATAAACAATAAGTATTTAATCAATGGATTATATCCTGAGTAAATAATATTTAGAAATAGAGGATGTCAACATAGATGAAAAATACATTAAAAGATCACTAATAACATTTCTTGATGAAAATACCCTTTTCAATTTGAAAAAAAATAAAATATTAAAAACTCCATAATATTTGGGAAAACACATTACTTGAAAAGAAACATGAATGCATATAATATAATATTTATAAAATTTAGTTGTCATGATGGAAGGAAATTATTTTTATATTGTACATATTAAAACAAAAATGCTTTAATATATTTAGTAAAAACACAAAATTACCTCATTCAGAAAACTAATAGATGGTTTCATTAAATCCATTCTATAAAAATTAAAAAATAGTGAAAAATTAATTTAAAATATCATTATAAAATACTAAAAACCTTCATGAACTATTATTTAAAATCATGCAAATGGATGGAAAAGTATTTTAATATGTATATAGAAATAAGGTGAGCTTTTATAAACATATTCTCTTTCTCTCATGATTACTTTTAGGTAATAAAATTAAATAAAAAATTTATATCCATAAATAACTAAATTAGATTCAAAATAAATTAATTATTGATTTTTATTTTAATAAATTTCATCATCAGAATCATAATCATCATCAATCCCAGTAAATAGTGAGATTGTTTCATAAAACACTTACGACATTAGTAATCTCTATATCAAATTCTCATGAAAGAAATAACCTTAGATTGATTTTAAAATCATTATAATATTGATGATTAAATCATATAATACATTCATGGATATTATACACACCACATAATGGAATCAGGTGACCAGTGTCATATAAGTCTCATAAAAATAAAATTGAGACAAAAAAAATTAACTTGAGTTCAAAAATCCCCCAAATGGAATTAACATCCTATGAAATGAATCTAAATTTATTATACATATATACCATAGTTATGTACATAAATAAAATGTCTTATTTTTAATATATAATATTATAACTCTTATTTATTAATAAATCCTGAATAAAATCATGGTTTCAGGGTATTCAGTGTTTCGTTTTTTCTAGAGATTTTTGGTTTCATTGTTTCAATCCATGTACATGGATCATGGTTCCATAATCTCACAAATTTTAATCATGATATAAATATAATATATATTAATTATATTTTTATTTTTTGTTGTCTATATAAGGTATAGATAGAAAAATGAATTACGTCATTATTAGAGATGGTAGGGAAAATGAACGCATGAATATAGTTTTCACATTTTGATGGATCGAATAAAAAAATTAAATTATTAGTCATATTTAAATAATTATTATTATATTAAATATATTTTATTTAATCATTAAATTTATCTATATTATAATCCATGTAAATTAGAAATGAAAAATTAATTACATCGCTTAATGGAGGTGGTAGTTAACATAGACACAAGTCTGACATTATTGTTTTTCCACGGATGATTGGGTAAAAAGTTATATATGATATTGTATTAAAGATGAATAATTTTTCATAAATATAATATGTATTCATTAATTAAATCATAATAACCACCCATGTATGGCTTTGTTGGATGATGAATTGTATGAAAACTTGGAGGGAGCAGTCTACAGGTACGATTGAGAAATAACATCACTTCCAATTTCATTGTATAGCTAGTGAATATTAGTGGTTACATAATTTTGATATCATTTAATTATATTTAGGAAACTTAATTTAGTATTTAATGATAATTATATATATTTTGAGTAGGTAGAAGATGAATCAAACTGAGATGGGTCGGGTAAGATGATTAACACTTCTAGAGTTGGTATCTTTTATATCCTTTCATAAAGACCCTTGAAATTGTATTTTAAGGAAAACAATAACCAATAATTCATTGATAGATATGTTTATAAGTTAATTGTGTCAGTTTTGGTTGAGTAAGAATGCTTAGTGTGGTGTAAAAAATATATAATGGGTTTACTTTTTTAAGGGTGGGAAAAGACCCAATTAGAATTAAACTAAAAATAAAATATAAATATATTATACTCATGAAAAATATTTCCAACTAGAGATATAATTAATTAAAAATAGTAAGGTATAAATATAAAAAATATAATGAAATTTAGATAGGTTTTTTTCATTTAAAAACATAAATTTTTGTTAAACCTCATTCTTAAATGAATTAATCCCTAACTACGGTAACAAAATTTTCAATATTAATGGTTCATAATTTTCCATATAAGTTATATATTATCTTATAAATATAGAATTGATAACATTTTGGACCATTTATAATCATATGTTTCTTCTTGAATTTTTCTTATTATTTTTAAATAATTTAATAAAATATTATTTTTCATAGAATATCATTAATTTAATTTGAGAGAGTATTCATTTATATTGATTTTATATTAATAAAAATAGTTTTTGAATTTAAATATAAACCCCTAAAAGGTACCTAACATTACATATATATCTATAAAATTATTGACACACAATAATTCACCAAAAACATATTACATTTTATATTTTTAAAATCATTTATTTTATTTTTCTACTAATTAAATAAATATCGTGTCAACAT
This sequence comes from Viscum album, assembly GCA_963277665.1. Lineage (NCBI taxonomy): Eukaryota > Viridiplantae > Streptophyta > Magnoliopsida > Santalales > Viscaceae > Viscum > Viscum album. The sequence continues at coordinate 50,388,920 of OY728140.1, read as the reverse complement.
TGGATAATAATTTAATATAAGTACTAAATCACTAGAAATATATAGTAATTAACATTCAAAAAAATTATTTTTTATTATAAAATAACATTTATAAATAAACATATCATCATTTTAAACTAATGGCCAAATTTTTGAGACATTAATGTCAAGAGTGCAATTTTGTAACTTCCATCACATAAAATAATATAAATTTCATTATTAAGAGAAAATTTCATCAAAATCCCATATATAAAAAATTTTTAGGTTTATTTTATAATTTCTTCCACCCAAAGTAAAAAAATGGAATATTTGAGTTTTTTTGGGACCATATAATATGGGTATAACCCCATTTTTCCCATTTTACCCTTATAGAGGTGGCAAATATTTATCGTTATCACTATTCTACATGACAAAAAATAAAAGGGAACTATTTAATAAATTTAAGCATCCAAATTAAAAATATTATATTCATTTTTCATGATTCATTATCTCAAAGTGGTAGAAATAAATATTAATATAAATTTATAAAATGTTAAGAAATGTATTTATATAGTTTAATCCTTTTGTGTAAAAAACCATAGATCAAAATCAACTTATTTTATGTGATTACATCGGGATAAGAGCGCCATATTTCACAGGGTGATTGTTTTCATAGAAATAACCGTGTATCCTAAGAGAATGATGTGTTAGAGTGAAATCTTGATGTTCCCGTTGAAGGAGAGTTGGTGACTCAAATTTTAGGGAATAATTTACCCTTAGTGTTAGGAATTCTGTAGTGAAAGAGAATATTCATTAAGAGAAGGTAAAAAAGTATTTCATAATGAATTGATAACCATTATAGGTTTAGAATTATTACATGAGGAACACAATGACATATTGGGGAGGAGAATAATTATTGTGGGGAGTTTCAAGTGACTTGAGAATTTCATAGTCATTATATTTTGGAGGGAATTAGAGTTTGGATCCCAATATAGGGGACATTCCATGATTTTATATGAATTGGAAATTCAAGAGTTATAAAATATTGAGGTATTTTTTAGGCAGGGAATAACATACAATTGGTGTTTTTGGTTCTCAATTTGGCATCGATGTAGGGAACCAGTGGCTAACTATTGAATTTCAATTGCATGTAGCATATTGTGTTGTGACCTTGGAATGTAGCCCCATGACAAGACATAGCTGAGGGACAACCCTCTTCCGAATATTCTTTAGGTCATTAATGTTGTTGGGAATTATTTTTAACATGATTAAGGGATATAGGCACATAAATGTTCCTTCTAACTATGTGATTTTTGATTTAAAACCGCTTTTTTCACTATGAAATGATCACGTAGATGTGTGTTTGATGTTATGACGGAAAATGTCGTGATGTGACTAAGTCATGGGTTATTTATTTTGTTTATGTAGTTTTGTATTTTAATGGTATAGTGTATAGGGTTTAGTGGTATAGATCCCTTTCCATGTGGTCGGTTGGTCAGCCTCACCTCTCCTTTCATCACTCAATTGATCCCCATTTGAATGAACTAATTCCTGGTGTGACTCAATGGTGATTTTAGGAGTGATTCTCTTATATCCTTTTTTAATTCTTTCAATTAAAATAAATCATTTTTTTGGTTTTTCTATTACATTTTAGGGATGAAATCTAATATATCATGGTAGAAATAATCTGTAAAAATTTGGATTTCATGTGTTATGCATAGAAGATATCCTTGACGGTTAAAAGTACACCATTTGAGGAGGTTTTGATGATGAAATGATTCCCTGATTCTTTTCTATGGTTATTTATCCTTTGTTTATTTATAAAATTAATTATATAATTTTCATATTTAATAAATTTGATGTGGTGGTATAAGATAGAAGCATGGTTGGAAATACATGGTTAGATGAGGAACAAATTAGCTTGGATAAGTAGGTGCAGATCATCTTGAGGATTATAAGCATATGTTTTAGCTAGGTAGACTCTTTAATAAAAATAAATATTCATATTTGTACATAAATTCGTATGAAATTTGTGTCTTATTGGAATAAATTAATGACTATAGACCAAAAACACCTTGGTGATGGAGTTAGGATAGTATTTGACATCTTATGTTCAATATAAATTCTTTTTAACACCCCATGTAGTTGTAACTGCCCAATTAAGAAATCACCAAGGGCTGATGGTGTCAGGTGAGTAAACAAGAGTCCCCCAGAAGGTATCAGAGTGATATAATAATATTGGGTATCCTAAGTTGTGTTCTTTATGTCTTTTTATGTAGTAAATATAAATGTTTAATAATATTTGTATGGTTGAGACAACCATTCATCTCATGCCTGATGAGTCCCATTGGTTAATTTGAGGCATGGCAGAGAGAGTTTCCTCGAAGTTTATAGTTGAGAACTATTTCAAATGTGATGTGAGATAGGACCTATGTTTTGATAATGGGATGTTTTTAAGACTTGGTTTTTGTTTTAAATGGGGAATGGAGTTTTATTTAACATGAAACTCCTTTGTTCATGGGGACAAGAGTTATGAGGGGTTTGGTGAGGTTACATCATCCCTTTAGGTCTATGTTTTATGATCCTATTAGAAGTGGATTCATAAATGGACCATAGAAATGATATGATATGGAACATTAGAGACCATGATTCATCTAGGGAAACCATTTGATTTCATTATGTGTTAGATTATGTGTTCTTCAAGATGAGTGGAAATATCTCTACTGACTATCTCTATGGGGTCATTGGGTTAGTTTTATGATAGGATGTGTGACCGTTGTGTTTCTACATGTGTATGATTGTGTGTGGTTTTGATTGGGGGAAAAAATTATTTGGGACATATATCTAGAGTCCTATCCCATCCCTGAGTAATATGTAATTTGTTATACCATCATGGGTGATATGGTGTCTTCATGAGTAGAAGGAATTATCCTCCCCATGAGTGAGAAATTTTAGATCATGATAGTAGACAGTATCGAGTGGGGTGGTTGGGTCATGCTATGACCCAAGGCATTGAAGATCAGCCCATCATTGATTAATATGGGAACTGTTTAGGATTTGGTTGATGGACCATAACCTATAAATCTGGTAGTGGGTTAATGTAACCATCGATTCATGACCTGAGACTCTGTGTATGATCTAGGTATAGGTATAATGGTATGATGTAATGAGTGGTTTCCAAAATGGCACTAAATTAGGTATTGTATGGTTTCATGGTGTCCACGTTAGAACATGATGACCAGATGGAAATGTGTGCCTCATATACTATTATGGTAGCCAAGATAGAACCTAAAAACTAAATGAGAATGTTTATTTACATATTTCATTTCATCATTCAAACACATTAATATGATATAATATATCATGGGTTCATAGTGAGACACTACTAAGTCACATTATCTCACACTCAATAGGAACTCTCGTGCATGTGTAGACCTTATATATACATTTATGTTGACCATAAAAATTGTAGTACACTGAGATGAGGCATCTCAAGTGGTTAGGGAACTAGGTTGCGTTGTGTCTATGGTATTGAAATAAGATCATGTGTAATTTTTATCATTTTTATTATTTTTTAATATAAACCACTTAGTGGGTGTTCGATATTGTATGTGGGTACACCAATATTTCTGTATTGAATATTTCATTTATTATACAATAGATTTCATTAATTAATAGATAATCATATTATTGGTCAAAAATGTTTGTTTATTTCTATTTTTATTTTACTATGATTTAAGGTAATAGTCTCCGAGTTTTATGGATTCTTCCCTCAACACCAGTTAAAATCCCCTAGTGTATAAATGGCCCACCTAAGATCATATATAATCCTAACACTAGTGCACTATGAATTGGTCCATGTACAAGGGAAAAATATTTATAAAAATCAATCATAAAATACATATGAATTCCAACCCAATGTATTCATGTTGTCTATTTATCCAATAAATTGTTTTATAGATTATAATATTTAAATATAGTTATTTTTATAGTGTTAAAAGTAATTAAATTTTAAATCTTAGTATACCTAAAAACACACATTCCTGCAATGAATAATAACCCCCCACACATATCTCCAATATCATTTTCCTAATATGTATTAGAAAATTATTAAACATTTTATGACTTTTTGATAATCATAACCCATATTCAATAGTTTTATAGTCATTGTTGTAATTGTAAATTTTTTTCCATGAATTTTTTTTCAATGAAAATAATATGACCCTTAATCACATGAAACAAGTTTAGGTGATGATAAAAGAGTATCACATTGACTAAAGTAGACCCATGTATTATCTCCATTTTTCACTTGATATCTTAGACACTAAGGGGTGGAGACCCTTCAAAAATACTTTCCCGGTTTGGTAAAGTGTTGGTGAGAACCTCTTTTTAGGATTAATAAATGGATTTATTCTATTGTTAGAGACTTTTTTTCAAAATATATATAACTATTTAGAATAATTGAATACTTAATTTTTATATACAATATAATGACCATGGGTGAATCATATAAATAAGTTGGCAGCATACATCACAAGCTTCGATTAGAATGGTTACATATCGGAAAAAAGCTAACAAGAAATGTATTGTGAAATATTGATGTTAGGAGTTTACGGCGGAGTTTCATAGAATAACACACCAACACTATACATTCACCTGTTCATCATTCTCCTAGGTCTATGTTATTACCCTAGTCATGAAAACTCTAGTATCCTACACCCTTCAATAGGAGACCTAGTCTCACATGACATATTTCAAACTCCCTAGTCATGAGTGGCCTAAATATAATTACTTTTCATGTGGCCATGTTTGGGTGTGCATATAATATTACACTTGAACTCTGTTATAGACACTGAGAAATTATAGAGCATATATTATATACATAGCACTACATAAGTACAAGAATGTGGGAACATTACTCTTTGCATGATACCAAAATGCACCATACCATGTGTTCCCTCCTCTATATGTTCTCTACCTTGTTAAACATATTTCAATCTCAGAACATGCTAAAAAATCATTTGTCATGGGCTTTCTAGAAATGACTTCCTAACCTCCCATTCAAGATACCACTAGTGGACTATCTCTATACATGAGCATCCCATCGACTTGGGTACTCAAAACTAGAGCACTAATACATAGCCACTATACCACCCGTTCATCACATATGATAGGTGAAAAACCACTTGAACAACCTACTACTTGGGTTTTGGTTCACCTATTTGACAAAACACCTAGTTTCTAAACGAAATGGGCCCAAATATACTTTGATTCCAAATCTCCCTTATCCCAAACTATGGTACCACTTTTATCATGTAACATACCTTGGATCCAAATTACCCTTTCCCCTTACCATAGAACTACTTTTCCCTAGCCCCCACTAGAGAAAAATTCTCCTAGGTCACTAACCTTGATGCCTATTCACCAAGATCCCATACTTGGGTGACCATCCCAACTAATTAGGTCCATTTAATCGAATATTTTACCCACACCCCTTATTTGGATATTTGAATAAATAGAATAGATAAAGCCTTTAATTGGTCACTTTACTGACTTCATTGATCACCATTAAAAATAATAACCTTCACCACAATCTATTCAGTTCGGGTCAACACATGATTTGGGTTGTGATACGTATATCCATATCCTTTATCTCTAAGAAACAATAAGTCATGATACTCATCTTTATTTTACTTAATTATTTTTGATTTTACAGTCCTATTGGTTACCTCATATTCATTTAGTTGACATCATCCTCTTGGTTTCCTTAAACCGTATATATTAGGATATTCCTATTCTTTTCCAAACACACATTGAGTTAAGATTCCCCAATATTTTTTTAAATTCCTCATGCAAATTTACAATTTTCAGTTTTCTAAAAATACATATTTTAATATCACAATGAAATGTATACCATAAAAGAGTCTCTCTTTCAAAAGTTTCTTCTGAAACATGTTATTATGAACTAGTCATTTAGTATCCCTAGAAACATGAATTTAAACATTACATGATGTAATTCATTCCACATGATTTTATCTACTCAAAATATATCATGGATTTATGCATTCTAAATTCAAATTAATTGGATATTGAATTAGGTTCATGGACTATTATTCAACATAAATACCTTTAAATAGATTGGATGTGATCTTTTTATCACTACCATTAATTTAACAACCATGGTATTTATCAAAAAACATTAAAATTTACAAAATGTCTCAATAAGTGGTACATAAGTATATGTTTTCCGATTCCCCTTTATGGGGATACATATTAATCTCCTCCTATGGGCCTAATCATAACTTGTAAATAACTACACCCTACTTTAATAGGACCCCAATGCCTCCATGAACATTGATAAAACAAATAGTTCTAACCTATATGATTCCAAATTATATAGTGTTCAACTAATTAGATCAAATGATATATAGTATAGTTATGATGTGTAGTTTCATTGTTAATGAATGTTGTAGGTTAATAATTCCGTATGAGTAAACATTTTTGTAATTTTTATTATGGATTAACGAACATGTCATAAATATTTTAGAGAGTACTGAAATAAGCCTCCTAAGCCATTGGAGTGGATTCAAAACATAATCCTTTCAAACAATGCACAACCTAAAGTGTTACTGGTATATCCTAATCACCATCATGTTTTGGAAAGAAGGATTATAATAACTCAAACTATATAGTCATATCGAAAATAGAAATATATAAAGATATAATTTCAAGCATAATTATCAACTTCTTGGAATTATAATTGATTTTTGAAAATAATCTTATCAATATATAAAATAATAATAAATGATTTTTGATTATGAATGATTTTTCAATATATCCTTCAATGAAAATAATTTTTCATTTTGGTGGAAATATTTTCCTAATTAATAACTTCAACCCAAATTAAAATAATGTTATCCTCATATAAAATCAAATTTTTTCATTTAGGTGGAAGGATATTCCTAATTATTAACTCCAATCCCAATGAAAATAATTTTATCAACATATAAAATCATAATGAAGGATTTTCGATTATATCCTTTAGGAAAGAGAAATATTTTATCATTTCTTCTTTTTATTCCATTCTCATTGTCCTATTGGATAACATTAAATAATTTATTATGGTACTTTTTAAATCTTAATTGAATTTTTATTTATCATTTACACATGAGAAACATCACCATTAAAAATAAGCACATCTTCTTGTCCATAATACACTTCTTTATCAAGTTGTTTAACTAAGAATAATGATTTAAAATATAATAAAAAATTAAAATTTATTTTATTATGGATTAAAATAAGATTATGAATAATTTAAAACCTTTTTATTGGATCATAATTCTCACCATATTCTTCACCATAAATTTTATAATTACTAATAACTAATTTCTTACTTCTCCCATCTATTTAAGATTATTCTGAAAAAGAAAATTATTTTAATCACATTCTTATCTTTCGGGCCTGAAAAAATCTCACAATTTTCATTATTATTGATTAAACATAGTTCTTTCTCTAGGTTTATGATGTAATCCTTGAATTTAAAATCCTATTCAGCACTTCTAAATAGAACAAATCAACGTAATATTATATGATTGGAATTTCACAATGTTTTTCATGTTTGAACACCCTAGATGCTATCTAAAATTATATTTTCAAGATATAAATTATTTTATTTTATTTTTATGTTATATAATCTTTATTATAGTCCTCCTTCATAACATGATACCAATGAATTAGCTTATGAATAATGAACAACTACTATTACAAATAAATCCATATCATCTTTTTTGTCACATTATACAAAATCTTACATAATTTCATAATTTAAAAAATGATTTCCTTGAAGTATTATGATCCTCTATATAAATAAAATAATTAATAACAAATTACTTATTTATATTAATGGTTTAAAATATGTATTTTTTTCTTATGAGAGCATATCCTATGAAATATTCCCTCATTATCCCATTCTTGGATTTTTACCAAATCTATTCAATCATTATGTAACATCAATTATTAAAATCCTTTAAGATTGTCTGTTTTAAATTTATTTGAAACCACATCTAAAAAGTAATGATTATTATATAGGTCTAAAGAAAAAACCTATTGGGAATATATATATCCCCTGTTTTGGATTCTATAAGAAAAATTAAATTGATTTATTCAATTATCATTATTCTCTCAATGAAAATAAAAATAATCATCTTCCTTCAAGTTAATCCATTTTATTAGGGAATTTTAAAGTAATCATATTATTCCATAATTATTATCTATCACAAAATAAGGATTTTTTTTATTTTATCACATGAGTTTTGGAATTTTGTGGGTTGAAAATTATATTTTTTGGTAGTCTGTTGAGGTATTCTAGATCAGATTCATGGTCCTAAAAACAATGCATAAATACAATGTATTATATATTTCTATGTAGATGGAAATGAATTTCCCTATTAATATATTGGTATGTCATGCATGTTTACAGTTAAATAAGTTTTGAGTTCTAAGTTTTGATTTTTACAATTTTAATTATCCTCTCACAACCATTATTTTTGAGTAAACTTGTCTTTACATGTCTATAGGAATTTTTAATAGTTAAATTTTGGTGATTATCCAAATGTATATAATGAAATTATATCTTGTAACAATTAGATAAAAATTATGTCAATTTCATGGTCTCATTGAAATTTAACACACATTGATTTATCTATTTCTTCTTATCTATTCTTAAATATCTATCTAATGAGATTATATTTTGAGAAACAAAGTTGTGGATGTATACTTATGAATATAATTATCATGATCGAATGTTATTCATTTTAATATTAAAATGAGTAAATCATAATTATTTATGTCCACTTGAGGTATTCATGTAATTCAAGTACACTTCATTTATGGTAGGTGGATCTTATTAACTCTTAAGCAGCTTATGACTATTATATATGTTAATGATGTGATTTTTGGCGGTCTTTTGAATTAAATGTTTATCATGTTATTTACTATAATTGTTTTTTAAAAAATATTATATGGTTTTTAAAAAACCCTATATTTTTGAATATGTAACTAAATAATGTAATTTCTGATTTATAATTTCTATTTTGGGAAAATAATTTTTAAAAACCATATAATTTTGGGGAATATATAATGAATATTTTTTTAGAAATGACTATAAAGTTTCTATACTTTATTATTGGGGATAATTAATGTTTTAGATGATAATATTAATTCTAAATAATCTAGAAAAGAGGTTAGTGATTTTAGAAAACACATAGGTCAACAAAAAATCATAGTAGGTGTATTCTATGATCATTTTTCAATGATCATTTTAAATGTTATATTATTATTTATGTCTCCCAGAACATCTAATCATTGTTAGTTTTATCTATGGGAAAAAATAACATATGACCATTTAACATGTTTATTTTCAGATTTCTAATAGTGTGATTATTATTTTTTCATTAAACAATGTTAAATATTTTAAATTACATTGGTTAAATTAATTGAAATTAGTATTTCATTTTATTTTTTGAGTATCATATAGAAAACAATTATTGGGTATTCATATAATCACTCATACTCGTACATCTCAATGTGTGTATAAATATTTTATCTCATTATGCATGAAGAAAATATTATTTTATATTCTTCACTAATAAAATGTGGTAGAAATTATCACGGTGTATGTGGTTGTTTCTAGAAATCCATTATAAGAAGAAATTAGTTATCTACATGCGATAAGAATAATATTATTTAGAACATTATTTCATGTCATGGTTTATGGTTTTGTATTCTCTAATAGACTCTATTTTATTTTTTGAAGAATTTTTTTTAATTCTATTTTTGGAATTCTAAATGAAAATTAATTCTCTTTCTAAGATAACGGGTTATTAATTTTGATCAAAAATTATTTCCCAAGAATTATCTTTATCCATCCGCGCTACTTATCATACACTGTAGATTATGGAATTCACATGAGGTCTTATGGTTATCCTAGCATAATATTAGACTTTAATATCATAGTTCAAGGTTTTAATTAAATGGTATCTGAGTTTGGGTTTAATGGTGTTCTATTTCTATGTCTAATAGTTATAATATTTTTTCATTTAGAACTAAAATGGGCTCCACAAAAATATTGTAGCCAAAAGTTTTATGGTGAGACTTGTGCATCTAAATATTTTATGTTATAAAATATATTTAAATACCCATTGTAGCATTTTGTTCACTTGTTAACTATATCCATCTTTTCCCATGTTAAGTTCAGATTTTTAGTGTATTTAAGTAACATGATAGGAATGTGTAGATATAAGATACATATCAATTCTATTTTCAAAAAATTATTTGTTCACCTAAAATTAATATAAATTATGATTCTTAAAATGTTTATGTTTGTATATAAATAATTTTTAACTCCTTATTACTGTTCTACTAAAGTTTCACTATAAATGAAGGAAAACATGTATATGAATATGGATACTCATATATAAAATATATATTATTGTGTGTTTATACCTTGTACTCTTGGGAAAAAAATCATATGTGTTTTATTCAGTTTATTTCATTGGATTAATTGAATCATTGAGATTACACTTTATAATGAACTTATTCATTGAAATAAATAAGGAGTTAAGAACACATAGTTTATTCTTGAAATTTTTAAGTAATTTTTCACTGTTCTCCATGATCTCAGAAAAGGAATGATTTATGGGATATATAAGAATATGGAAAGTAATTTACTGTTTATTAAGAGTACTCATTATATAATTGGGCAAGATATTATTTTGAATTATATAAGGGAATTTTTTAGAAGAATTAATCAAATATTCCATTTTCTTCCTACCCAATTGATGTTGGTGATGGAATTTTCTACTTTCATTTATTTTGGATTCGAACACATATTGTGGATGATAGTTGGGGAAGCGAAACATCAAGAGTAAATAATGTATATTGAATACTAGAAAATATTCAGTTAACAATCTATTCAAAAGGGGTTATTGGTATGAAAAAATTTAGAGATCTAGTATAAAGTGTAAGGAAATATATCATTTTTTTCCTGTGGTTCTGACTTTGTAATGAAAAATTATTTCTCCTACGTATTGACACAATTGAATATCTAAGGATATAAATGTTTGCAAAAAACCTTTATCTATGATCTGATCATGGGTGATTATGATTTATCTACCAAATTAAACAAAGCTAGGGACCAAATAAACTACGGTAGAGGTATATATAATATTTTAAAAGGATATAATTGATTTAACAGTATAACTAATGAAATTTATAAATTTTTCTCGTGGATTGAATAATAAAAAATAAAATTATTAGTGGGGAGGAAAAAAATAAATTTGTAGGACCATGTTAATCTAAATGGATGATAATTTTAATGTTTTACCTATGTGGTACCATCACAATCCATAAGTAGGACCACCATAATGAAACCACTGGTTTCCATTAGTGTGTTTAGATTGAATATCAGAATAGATACTGAAATTACTTATCTTTTGAGGGTATTATTTTATGTTTTATGTGACTATATGGATCAATAATTCATGTAGTGAAATCCAAAATATTTATAGTTGAAAATGTTGTGGGGATTTGTGATAATACTTGATTGATTCAGGCTTAAAATAATATAGAATGATGTTTTACCATATTTCATGTGCTAGAGGAATATGAGATAATACATACAATAGTGAGAGGAACATTACTTATTACTTCTATTTGATCTCTTTTATCTTTGATACAGGTGCTTCAAACTCATTCAGATATGTAAAGTCAATAGGACTACTTAATTTATATATCGAGTTGATATCTAATACCAGGAATATTTAGATTACTCTTAGTGTGAGTCAAGAGCATTATTATAGATTTTTATATTATTTAATTGTGTTTTTTGATGTCAAAATATTATTAGAATTTATGGTTTTGTTGATGGAAATATATATTGAAATAATTGGAATGGATTGGATGGTGAAATTACTATCCCATGTTGAAAAATATGAGCAGAAATATTTATTTCCAAATAATCAAATAAAAATATAGAAATATGTTTCAATCATTTGTTATCATTTTAATAAGTTTTAATTATTTTTAAAAAATAAGCCAAATGAATTTTTTAGATTTATTTCCGTACAATCTTTTCTAAATTTTCATGCATGAAAAAATAGGAAATAAATGAAATCACAAAATATTTAAAAGGTTTATCCTTAGTGCGAGAAACTATATCCTTAACATATCCACTCTCACAGGTCTTTGAAAATCACAATTAGAAAGAGGTGAGTAAATTTTGGAACAAACCTCCTTATAAACCTCCTATCTCCCAAAAGGAAATATTATACTAAATCACGTCAGTTTAAAAAGTTTCTTACAAAATAATTAATCAAAATCAAAATAATTAAGACTGTTAAATTTTATCAAAAAACGATCTGTATGGATCCTTAGTTTGATTTGGCTAGATCTTATTAACTCAATCTAATCAAGTATATACGATTCCTCCTTCATCAATATGAACTTCTCATACACTTCTTAGAAACATTTTATGATCTTTTTAAATCTCATCGAATTAGTATGATCTCCCGAGTACTATGTTTCTCAATACAATTCTATTATCCGATAAACAAAATGTTCAAGTATCTAATATTTTATTTAGATCTCATTCTGGAAAGAATATTCAATTAAATTCTTTAGCACTCCGCATGTTCTACTTACCTGAAAGATTACAATGAATGAATGATATGAGAAACTATATATAGGTTACTAAAAAACGAGGGAAACATGAAATAATTCCACAGTTCCTTAAATTTCAAAATCCCCAAAATTCAATCTCATTTAAACATAAACTTTTACCTCTTCAAACCTTCTACGATTTACCAATGATTTATATTTAATTAAATATCATTATTGACCACTTCACCTATTCATATATCTTCTTCTCTATAATCATCCATCTTGAACTTCATGTATTTTCATCTGTAGGATAAAACCACTTCGTCTTATTATAAAGAAACTTTCTCACCTTCATTTTCCTCTACTTATGAAAATCTACATTTCTCTCTCAGTTCATTATGATATTTCTTTATTTCTCTATAAATTAAAATCTACATTTCTTTCTCAGCTCATTATGATCATCCTTTCTTTATCAACTCAATACAATCTATCATTTTTTATTATCTCATTATGATCATCCTTTATTTCTTATCTCATTATGATAATCCTTTCTTCTTATCAAATTGTGATCTATCTTTCTTTATCATCTCATTATGATAATCCTTTCCCTCTCACCTCATTATGATCTACCTTTCATTCTCAGAGTAATTTTGATGGAACATCCTAATGATGAAATTCTCATTACGATGAAAATATTATTTGGATAAAATTATAATTATGATAAAAAATATCATTAAAATGGAATTGTACATAGTATAACATTAAAATTCATTAAACATTATCATCTTTACCCATTTTAACTTCTAAAAAATTTGGAGTTCAATACTTCAGGATTTGATAAAGACATTTGGATTATAGTATTTCTTAAAAATATTTTATCATGATACTTTCAGGATTTTTGAGAACATCGTGTTCAGAAAAGAATCTTATGGTTTAGATTAGAAAGATAGAGAAATTTCTAACTCATTAATTCACATTATTCAAAAAACATCTTAAAAAACATTATAATTTATTCACTTATCAACACATGAAATTCTATCAAACACCGAGTCTGATGAATCTTGAACTTCATACTAATTGAACTGAGACTGGGAATATATTAGATCAACAACATCATCTTTTTTACCACCTTTATATATGGTGATTATCGGTCCAATACTCGTCATCTATTGTTTTTTAGTACAATCTATTGATTTTAGAAAAACAATATTCACTAAAACAATTCTTTTCTTTTCATTATATTTTGGAAATAAATTTCAAAAATGTTCAACTTTCATAGAAATTTCATTATGATGGACTAGATTTGATTCTTAAATAACCAAACAATTATTATACAAATTGACCAATTGTCAAAAAATACAATAACTTTGTTAAAATGATTTCTCACAATGGTTCTTAAATCTCTCTCATTGAATTTTTTGATAACCCTTGTTTAAATTTTATTAAACACTCACAAATTTTTGATAACTGAAATTTTGTAACCATATTTAGTTTTTTTTAATTTTATCAAACCATATCCTTTTTCAAAAAAGACTGTCCTGAAACCACACTACTAGATAAAGTAATTATTTTGAATGAATTCCATCCCTAGGTAAGAATAATGTTATGAATCCATTTAATGATAATCAATTTTATTTTTCCCCATCTATCAGCATAATTCAAATCATGGTGGGGGTGTTTACTTATGAGGATTAAGAAAAAATTAGAGGATGATGAACATGAAGTTGAAGACTAAACTAAACAATCCTTTCTTTCAACATTAATTTAGTGAAGATATGAGTAATTTGATACCTCATTGAGATGTACACCTGTAAAAAAATATCCAATAGAAAATTTATCTTTCATAAATTGAAATTTTATAACAATATGATTTGATATTACATGTTGAAAATTATTTTTAGAAAGATATATTGCTATTTGATTATTATAATGTATCCTTAAATGGTTTAGAAACATTTTCTTCAAATCAACCTATTGAAATTTCATCTACAATATCTGAGTATTGTCTTGAGTAGCCATAACATATTCTGATTCTATTGTACTAAATGTTACGTAACTTTGTTTCTTAATATTCCAACTCACACAACATTTACCTAAGAAAAATGTTCCTCTTGAGATTTATTTTCAATAATTACATTCTCCAACCCAATCTACATTAGTATAACCATGAGAATTCATATCACAGTTTATTTTATATAAAAACCCATGTTATGTTATTCTTTTTATATATCTCGTAAATTTAATTTTTATATTATATGTGATTATTTTGAATTTCTTTGATACCTTGCACAAAAAGTCACAATATAAAAAAATTCAGACATAAATCTTTAAGGTAAATATGACTTCCAATTAGATTCCAAATTTCATTTGGATTTATACTTATTTCATATTGATCTTTACTCAAATTTGATCTCACTATAATATAAGTTGAAATTTCTTTGATATTTCTATCCCAAACATCTTTAACAATTCTATTGAATAATATTAATGATATAAGAAAATGTAATTTTCTTTTTGTTGAACTTGTTATACAATGAATATAATATATTATCCCAAAATTAACATTTAAAATTTCATCCTCATTTCCTCATCAGATTCATTACAAATTTTTATATTATTCACCAAAAAATTATATCATCCACATAAATGAATAAAAATAGAGTTCTTCAGTCAACATCTTACACATATAAGTTTCTATCACATTTTCTTTGTGAAATATTCAACATTATCAAATATTTTTCATGTTTTGAATACAATGCTCGTGGAGCTATTTCTTCCAATAAAACTCTTTCTGTAGTTTACAAAACAAATTTCATACACATCAATTAGAAACCCAGAAGGTTGTTTAATGCAATCTTCTTCCTCAATATCAACACTTAAGCCACATGAATTTACATCCATCTGATAAATTTTGAAATTTTAATGTGTAAACACTAATAAAAACAATATAATAGATTCTAATATTGCATATGAGGAAGAATTTTCATAAACATTCACACATTCCACCTATACACATCCTTTAAAAACAAGCCTGGATTTGAATCTTGAAACATCCCCTAGATCATTCACTTCGTTTCAGTGAACCCCCATTGTTTTGATAACATTTTTATTTTTTTCGTGGAAGAAGTTCCCATGTTTCATTATTATCAATTTGATCAAACTCTTCATTCATAGCATCCAACCAATCTTTATATTGAATATCTTCTGATACTAACATTGGTTCAACTTTTGAGATAAATAAAGTCTGATTTTATAATTTATAATTTCTTCTTCTCTAAACTGGATTCTTTTTCAAACTCAAAATACTGTTTTTAGCGTAGAAAATTTCAATGTTTCACTCCTATCTTATGTTTACTCATCACATGATTCATAATAATCTGAATAAGGATATTTTGACTTATTTTCACTATTGTTGGAAGTCCCCAATTTATCCTCTTATCATTCTCCACAACATTTGTTATGCAATTTTGATTTTCAATTACTCTTACATAATATGATTCCTCCAACTTTTGTAAAACAAATTCCAAAATTTGCATCTTCTTCCACTAGGTGAGTAACCCATTAATGACCTTTCCTCATATTTCTCAACCACTTTCCCATATCAATATTTTTTATTTTTAGAAAACATGGACTTACAAAAACTTTTAAGTATTTCAATGATGGTTTTTTGTTATACCACATATCATAAGGATTATTTTTAGTTTCTGGTCTCAAAAATAATAGTTTTTAAACATGTAAAATAGTACTAACCACTTATCTCCTATATAACTCTAAAATTATGTATCCTGGTAACATAATTCTTCCCATTTCCACCAAACAAATTATTTATTTTTTATACTCCATTTTGTTATTGAGTATAGGGACCACTATACATATGTTTAATACAATTATTTCTTAGATAGGATTAAAAATTACTACTTGTGAATTATGTACCATTATCTATTCTTAAATTATATATTTAAGTGTCACATTTTACATAACATATAATCTAAAAACGTTAAAATTTACAAATCCTATGAATTTTGTTTGATGAAAATGATTTCTCATCTAATTGAAATCGTCAATAAAAGTGATAAATTATAAATCCACTTTTATTGATTTATGTGTAATCATCTCAAATAAATCATAATGAATAATATAAAGAGGTGTGGTAAATTTAATCTCAACTCACTTATGGATTTTGTTTGTCATCATCCATTTATGGAAAGTAACCCAAACATATTCATCCATTCTCTTCAACTCTGGAAATAAATTGAAAACATAAGAATTAGAAAGGTTGTTTATATTTTTCTTTCCATAGTGGCCATGTTTTTGGTACCACAAATATTTTCTTCTTCAGTAGTTAAGAAACAGGAGTTTTAAAACTATATTATTTGGACGATATTTCCACATGTTTTTCCTCCTTTTATAAAATATTTTCCTTCTTTCACACTTTTTATAAGATAATAATTTTCATGATGATCACTTATTTTACATCATCAAAATGTTTACAAATAATATGTAAGTTATTTTTTATCCCATCAAAAAAAAACATCCAAATATTTAAAATTTTCTACTTTAGTCTCATATATTCTAATTCATCTGATTTATAAGGAACTATCATTAACAATGGTAAATTAACCTCCATAAATAATTTCAACATGTTTAAATATTTTTTAATCAACTATCATCTGTGAAGGAAAACCACTACCAATTGTCCATGTTTTTTCCCTTAAATTTATTTAAAGCAGTCTCAAAAACAACAGCCCTTTCTTCATCATTATTATTTCAAATATCCTTTTTCCTTATTACCATAAGAAAATTGTTCTAGAATTAATGGCATACATCTTTCAACATGATGAATAGCCTCATCAAATCTTCCAAAATATTCTTCTATATATTCAAATAGATTTTTATTGGAAGGCTTTTGACATATTTAGATTTTTATTTTATAATTTCATGTGGGTTAGGAAATTTACTCATGATTTATTCACCATTACTTTGACATTTTCAAACCTTTTTCATAGTAGATATATATTTTTCCAACAATTATAATAATTGTTCCCATAGATTCCACAACACCAATAATATACATCAAATATTGATTTCCTATTGATGTGAGTTCATTCTTTGTAGAATCTTTGTGAAGGTTGATAATTTTCTTATCCTTTAACAATCTCTAGATGTACACCATCTTTCATCCTGAGTGGGTTATCATCATTTTTAGAAGATAATTTTTTCTCACACCCTTTTCCACCTAATATTTCCCAATACAATTTCCAGATCTGGAAATGTTAGAAAATATAGATGAAACAATTTTTTGATGGGTGATTATTTCTCCTATTTCTTGATTTTATCTTTCTCAACAACTTTATATGTTTCATATTAAAATTATGTGGCTTTGTTGAAATTTTAATTTATCATTGTTAGATTATTTTTGGACTGAAGATATTTTAATTGAAACTAGTTAACTTTTTCTTTCTTATCCTTCAGTTTCTTACATAGATATTCCACCATATTTCCCTATATAGTAATTCAATGTTTTTATGTTAAGATCTCTTAAATATATTCTTCCTCCTACTTGATGACATATTTTTTTTTTGAATAGAATTGTCACAATATTTCCTTATTACTCTAATTTCATTCTTGAGAGATTTGTTTTTTTCAATACATGATAGAAGTTATATTATGAGATGATACTCTCAATAAGATTATTTAACTCATACTTATTCATTATTTGAGGAGTCTTCAAATTTATTATCTTTTTTAATTAATGATATGAACAATATTGAACATGAATATTACGAAGACTTGTTTTTACTCGGGTTTTATTCATCTTTCTAACTCAACATACTCCTATTATTTCTAACAATCTTATTCATATGTTTGAGGGATGAATTTTTTCATTATCATTTTTATTCCACATCTTTTATCAAGGATTTTTATTTGAATTATATTGATATTAACCAACTTTTTTCTAGGTTATGTTCATAAAAAAATGTCTAATTCCACCAAAAAAATATATCATAGGAATTTTAGATCCAGATATTCCTCTACAAATTCGATAATTATTAGATATAAGAGACATGATTTTTTATTCAACTCTTCATCCTATGTTTCACCAGAGTCAAGAGGATCAATGTCTTTAGGATATTGTATTTTCATTTTTCTTTTGGAATCTAATGAAATTCCATATTTCATCTTCTTTTTGAAAATTTGAGTTTTTCTCATTTTATAAGAAACTGGAATGTCATTCAATTTATCAAGATATAAATCATTCTTATATTCTAATGAATAAAACTTATAATTAATCATATCTAGAATGTTTATCATAAGTATCTTCAAAATTTTAGAATATTTCAATATATATTTTAGTGATATAATGTTGTAATCAATGTAATTTTCTGTGGTGAAATATTCATAAATTGTTACTTCGTCTTCGATTTTAATGTCCTCATAGTTACTACTCTAGTTTTGTAACTTTTATTATTTAAATTTAGTATTCCCTTAAAAAGCACTTTACAGTAAGGCCCACATAATATTTTTTTGTTTTGATACCCATCACTATCTCATAAATACTTTATTATAAGGATATAATAATAAAATTTAAAACTTTTTCATCAACTTCTATATTTCTCTTTTGAGAAAACATCATAGGAGAATCTTTCTCTATATGTGAAAAACCAATTGTTGCAGCATAAATGAATTGAAATCCACGAGATAAGAGATATGGAATCGTCCTCTATTTTCATACATAATAAATTTTTCTATAAAATATTGGAATTCCTTTACTATTGACATAATTGAGATTATCCATGATAAGGATTCAACAAGGGTACCATGGCTCATATAGCAATTAAAGATTCAAAGGATCGAATAAAAACATAAAGGTGGCTTCAATTAGTTGTTAAATTTATATAAGATTCAATACTATATAAAACATAACCCCTGAAACCTATTATGATTTATTTCCTTATCATATTTTTATAAATAAACAAGCATGAAAAAATAGAGAATGTAGTAAAGAAAAAAAAATTCAAAATCTTTGACCAATAAAGACCTGAAAATTCCATATAATTTTTATTTAAAATTATTTGGGATTATTATGAGTCAGGAAAAATTTAAGGAACTTAATTTCGAGGCCCGGTGTGCCTAGAATAGAATTTGACCTTTTTTAAGGTACATTTAGTAAACGTGAGGGCAACATTTTCTATCATTTGAACTGGTGCTCAGATTCAAAATCAATGGGTACCATTGAATATATAGTGCCAGGATTTGCATAAGGGAGGCTTAACCTCAACCACAGTAGGTTGGAAGAAAAATATATTTTTTTGGAATTTTTAATGAAAAATAAAATAGCTTAATTATTGTTATTTTATTTTTCTCCAACGGTTGAGCGGTGGTTGGGGGACCACTGAGTTGTCAATCCATTTAATGGATTCACCCTTTGTTTTTATAACAACTCCATTGAGAGATAGAGGTTAATTAATTAACATATTAATGAACCTCCTCAACGATGTGTTGTGTTAAACTCTCATCCTCCATATATTTAAATGGATCTCGGGTTGGGGTTTTTGACACAACTTCATCAAGCCATAACCCTCTGCTGAAGTAATGCAGCAACTTCTACCGGTGGAGGATGAAATATTGGGCAGCAATGATTCGAGATCAACAAACTCCCCCCACATCAACCAATGAGGACTATACTCCCACCACAACTGCTATGTCACCTCCATTTATGAGGTAGGGGGTTTGACTTGATGTAATTCTATGTGTTTGATGATGAAGTTATTGCTACTTGCTTGTTATGATTCTAACATGGAGGCTGTGGGCCAAACGAACAAGGCTTGGACCCTCCGCAGCTTTGTTCTTGTCGTGTTCTTTGGGGGATGAATTTTGAACTCAACAGAACCTTGAAACTATGTGGCACGCAGTGATAGCAGCATCCCAAGAGGCTAGTAGGCACGAGCGCATGGGAAAACAGACCACCAGTGCTCAACCAATGGCCCATAGAGATTCTGTTGGCATGACACCGGCACGACGACCGGCTCTTGCCGACCACGGAAGAGGGTGACGCCACGTGGCACGGTGGTGGACCCGAATGGGTGGCCAGCTCCCGGTCAGCCGCTGTAGTAGAAGGTGGTGCGATGTTCCGAGCCGCATTGATGAGGCCATGGAGAAGGGGTCCTTCACCCCAAGAGTCCCGTTGCCAACCAAGGAAGCACCATGTGGCGCCTCCTTTACAATGATCCAAACAACTCTTTTGCCTTTCAGGAGGAGCACCGCATGACCCTCGAGCGAGCCTTGCCCAACAGGTGTGCTGAGCCCACCAAGCCCAGCGAGTTCAGGTCGGACCCAGTCAGACCAAGGTTAGACCCAGTCTGGGTTGGGTCAACCCAAACTGTGTAGGGTTAGCCTTGGATGGGTGGGTCAGGTCTCTCCCATCGGGTCGGACCGGACCCAGACCCATTTCGACTAAGATATTCTTAAAAGGCCAAATCTCGCAAACCAGAAGTCTGTTTGATGAACTGCCTATGACGCTGGGATCAATGAAACATGGTGTTCCTTTTGAGGCACTCCACCTGAATTTTGGAAAAAAATTTACTACGGCTAGGTTTGATTGTACCTGAATCATATCGGGAACTTGACACACAAATTCCTATAACTCTCAGACCGGGCGTCTGATTGATGCGTCGTGGGTTGAGTTGGACCCCTTATGAAATGATAGATCATCAGGCTACATCTTCATGGGATATCCTGTAGGTAGGAATATGACCGATGGATTGAGGAGAAGTTTCTCTCGGAATCAAGCGTCCCTTGTGAGGGAATCCAGTGGATAGATGTGAGGTGGAAATTGGAGGCAGATCCTCCGGAGGTTAGTACCTATCAATCCTGTGTGGGGCCACACAGATCTTGGGTGGGTCAACACTCAGCAATCCTGTGTGGGTAGCTCATACAAATCCTATGCGGGTCATATCTTTTGTGGGTTAATGCTCAGTGATCATGTATGGGTCTACGCATACCTATCCTGTGTGGGTCAGTGCTCAACGATCCTATGTGGGTTATCCCATACCTATCCTTTGTGGGCCAGTTCCAGTGTGGGTCAGTGGGGGTTAGTACCTATCAATCGTGGGTGGGTCGGATCTAGTGTTGGTCAGCGGGGGTTAGTATATATCGATCCGGTGTGGGTAAGAAGTAGTTCTTCTCTATTGAATAAGATAATATAGCCTTAAGAATAATCACATGTATTTTTGTACTTATATTATACCTTGTTTTAGAATAGTGTTTTTATTAGTTCTTAGGTATTGAGATCAGGATTTTATGTTTTTCGTTGTGAAATTATTAGAGACCTTCGGGGGTCTCGAGGTCCCTAATAGGTATTGTCATACACACCCCTGCATGGGATCCTCCCGCACCTTGTTGTGTCTTGTACAGACGATGGGTAACGTTGACTGAGACTTGAGGAGTTAAGACCTATTGGTGGACGGTGGTGATGTTGATGTAGACAGCTGTGGAGAAAAGTTGTTCCTACCCTTCATGTAGGGTGTTTGGTGGACGTTCTCAGGAGAATTTTTCTAATTTGTAATTTCTATTATAGTTGTATCTTTCCAGTTGGTCTTGTTTTTCACCTCCTTTACTTTTAATACACACTTTTACTATTGTAGTTTTACTTCATGGTTAAATCTTTTTGTGTTCATGGACTATGTGTTTGTACAAGTTTAATGGAAATTTATTCCCTTTTTAGGGACACACCTTTTTGGTGCTAGTTTCCAACCCATGGACTATGGATGGTGGGCTTGGGGTAGTCACGACATGGGCCCTAAGGGAATGGTCATGAAAAAGTGATATCAGAGGAGTTGGTTCTACTAATAAACTAGGACTCTGATCTGTCCAATTGAGAAATAATGTTAAGTGTTTTGAGGGGGGATCTCAGTTTGGGGAATCCAGTGTTTGTGCTACAGGCTGACACATCTATAAACTATGACCCTAAATTCCAATTTATGAATCGATGCATGAAAACATTGATTGTGTGTCTTTTGGAAATGTTTTATAATTGATCTCTTTTGAGCCAGATCACCATGTATAAATTTTTGACCATGGAACACCTATTTCTTTCCCGGATGCCAATGCATAGATATCACTCCAGGGTTCTAGAGAGGGTACATGATGATGGCCCACAATGTGATGAGGCTTCGGTGCAGAGCCCTCTTTCTATATTGGCACCATTGTGTGGTGTACCCGTAGCAGCTCCACTCAGAGATAAACAGTTTCCACCATCCCCACTGGAAGACATGCACACCGACAGAGCACATTGCCCGAGTTCTAGAGACAGAGGCCTCTATGGTTTCAATGCAAGACAGATCCCTAGGCAGTTGAGGATTGGATGGAGGCTGTAGCATGCATGTTTCACTTAATTTAGATGCCAGAAGATCATATAGTGATGCAAGATGATAGCCTCTTCCGGGGCACATCAGATAGATGATGGAGTCTAACACTCTAGATGTGTGAGGAGGTGGCACAATCCTGGTTGGACTTTGAGACCCTCTTTTGGTCACAGTTTTTACCAAAGACTTTGCGCTCAATGCGTATCCAAGAGCTACTACACTTACAGTAGGGTAGCCTATCAGTGGCCCTATACTTAGAAAGATTCACTGACCTTTCACAATACTCCACCGACATGGTATGAGACCAATTTTTCAAGGCCCAGACCTTTTAGAAGGGTCTTAGGTGGGATATCAAAGTGTCCATGATGTCTCTCAATATCCTATCACAAGCTAGAGTGATCGAGCGAGCAGTATGGGTTGATAGATTCCTAGATGAGCAGGTACTGACGGTGAGAGACACCACCGAACGACTGGTAGTCGAGTCATCTACAACAGGCAGTAGGCAGTTGACGTAGAGGTCAAAGCAAGCCAAACCTTTTGAGGGACATCCTTAGGATGTAGGGTCAGAGGTGCGGAGATCACGAGTTAGAGTATACTAGCAGAGGATCAGAACATGCTTTACGTGCAGTGGGTAGGGCCACGTGGCTTGTGACTTCCCGACCCAAAATACCAACAATTAGTTGATGACTGAGGGACCACTGAGGCAGTGACCGATATTCAAATGTGGAGGTTAGGAAGAAGGAAGATGTGGAATAGTAGTAGGTTATGCACTAGGTGGTGGATAATAGTTTGATATTCAATAACCACCACCACTAGATGGTCTACCTTGACCTCAAGGAGCAGGTGGACAGGGGCGATCTCAACTTCAGGTGGTAGAGGCCAATGACCACAGCACTCCAGAGATGATTAGAGGTATAACATGTGTTTATTACACCCTAGATATATTTTTATAGAAACAAGTTCTGGTCACACTTTTATTTCCATGACACTCATTCGGAGCATGGATATTCTGATGGTTCCATTGGCTCGATCCATACAATTAAAGACTTCTATGGGAGAAGATTCAATGATTACACACTGGGGAAGAGAGTGTGATCCACTCTAGGAGGTGAGAGCATTGGCTGGGATCAACTAGTAGCAGTGTCGAGGCCTTACGATGTCATCTAGGGTATGGACTTGCAATCTATAGTCCATGATAAGATTGACTGTTTTATGAGAAAAGTGTGGTATGTATGTGAGGATTGGGCCAGGTTTTCCTTCACCTGTAATAAGGTAACCCTTATAGCACAATATGAAAATACATGGAGGATGGTGCAGCTGATCACACATTAGATGGCTAGCCATACCCTCATAGAAATTGATGTTAAGAGTCTGAGTTATCTTATAGGAGTGGACCTATATTCTGATCTCTTTCCTGATGATATAATGTTACTACCACCTTTTTGGATGGTATAATTCTACATCGACCTGTACCACGGTACGAAATCTATATCTACCGTAGCATATCAGATGGATTCCATGGATATTCGGGAGTAGTGGGTACATTTGTAGAACTTACAGAATATGGGGTTCATGAGGCCCAGTGTTTCTCCATGGGAAACCCCCATTTTTATCTCTAATAAGGAAAATGGGAGTCTGAGACTTTGTGTGGAATATCGGAACCTGAACTAGGTGATCATGAAGAAAAGGTATCCACTTATGAGGATTGATAATCTCTTCTACCAGCTAATGGTAGCTTGATGGTTTTCAAATATAGACCTCAGATCAATCTATCACCAGATTAGGGTACTGGAGGAGGGCATACCAAAGACGACCTTCTGATGTTGGTAATGAAATTAGGAGTTCTTGGTGATGGATTTCGGCATGAACAATTTTCTAGAAGTGTTCATGAGGTTTAGGAACTGGATCTTCCAGCTTTACCTCGATCACTTCGTGGTGGTCTTCAGTGACGACATTTTGATATACTCGGTGTCGGAGGAAGAACACACCATGCACCAAGAGATAGTTCTGGGTACTCTCCAAGAGCACCAGCTATTTGGAAATTTCACGAAGTTCCAGTTCTGGAAATGGGAAGTCCACTTCCTAGGGCATGTTATCTCAGAGGCTGGACTTGTAGTGGTTCCGACAATGATATAGGTAGTGCTTTCTTGTGTGCCACCCAAGATTGTGACCGAGGTGTAGAGTTTTCTAGGATTGACAGTGTAAAACTAAAGATTCGTACATTCCTTTTCTAAATTTATGACCCCCTTTTCAGCTTTGACAAAGAAGGGACAATCCTTCGTGTGGATAGAGAGATGCCAACATGGTTTTAAGAAGATGAGATAGAGGCTGAAGAGTTCCCCCATCTTGAGGCTACCAGAAAAGGGATTTGGGTATGTAGTATACTATGATGCATCAGGGACATGACTAGGTTGTGTCTTAATGTAGGAGCGATAAATGATGGAATACACCTCATGACTGTTGGGATAGCATGAGCATAACAATGCTACCCATGACCTGTAGTTAGCAGCAGTGGCCTATGCGCTGAAGATGTTGTGGTACTACTTGATGGGTGAACGGTTAAATGTTTACTATGATCACATGAGTCTCACATGTATCTTCTCACAGAATGACTGGTCTACAATTTATGAGTGAGGTGAAAGAGCAACTAGCCACATCGTGGCAGCCTGACATGCTCAGATATCCTTAGGACAACCTCCTGATGGATTTTCTCAAGGTGGAGATCACGTTGCTCTCTTTAGAGGATTCACCATGGTACCAGTGGCTCTTTGGGAGGAGGTGTTGAAGGAGTTCCACACATCCCTTTTGGTGGTACATCTAGGTGTGGAAAAAATGTACCACAACCTCCAACATCAGTACTGGTGGTTAGGGATGAAGTAGGTTTTGGCAGAGTTCGTATCGCGATGCCTCAATTTTTATTAGGTTAAGACTGAGCATCAGGTACCAGTGGATTTAGGTCATCCACTTGAGGTATCATAGTGGAAGTGGGATGGTATATCCTTGGACTTCATGACGGGACTACCACATAAGTCTAGGTGTCATGATTCCATCTAGGTGGTCCTTGACTAACTCACCACATCGGTCTACTTCATACCCATCTGAGAGCAGGGATCATTAGAGAGATTAGGACGTCTCTATATACATGAGATTATACGACTTCACGGGGTTCCATTGATGATTGTCTTGGATCACGAAGCACATTTCACATCCCTCTTGTGGAAGGGATTTAGTGAGGTGTTTGGAACTCTTCTACGCTTGTGCACCACCTTTCATCCTTAGAAAAATGGTCAGACATAGAAAACCATTCAGACACTTGAGGACATGCTTCGTGCTTTTGTCCTTAATTTTGGCCGTAGTTGTAATGACTGTCTACCAATGCTGGAGTTCTTATACAACAACAAATATCACTCCACCATTGGCATGGCTCCGTTTGAGGCCCTGTACAAGTGACCTGGAAGATAAAATCTATTCTGAACATATCCAAGGGAGTCAACACTTATGGGTCCAGAGTTGGTATAAGATGCCACAGAGAAGGTGCAGGTCATGCAGGAGAAGATGAATATTGCACGGAGCTAGTAGAAGTAATATGCCAACAGGATATAGATACCATTATATATTGAAGAGGGAGACCCTTTCATCCTAAGGGTCTAACCCCGATAAGGATTAATGAGGTTTGGCCGAGGAGGCAAGCTATCTCTGATGTTCATCTAACCTTTCCAGATCCCCCGTAGAGTAGGCGAGGTTGTGTACTACCTAGCTCTTCCCCCAAAGATGCACCGATTGCATAATGTTTTCCATGTGTCATAGTTGAGGAGGTACGTGCATGATCCATCACTTGTTATCAACTGGGGTGATATGGAAATCAATGATACGATGATGTTGGAAAATTTCTCGGTGGATATAAAGGATCGATAGAAGTGGGTCCTTCGTGGGTAGTTGATCTCTCTTGTGCGAGTTCATTTGAATCATGGGACTATCCAAGAGAGTACATGAGAGTAGTAG
Source organism: Viscum album (assembly GCA_963277665.1). Taxonomy (NCBI): domain Eukaryota; kingdom Viridiplantae; phylum Streptophyta; class Magnoliopsida; order Santalales; family Viscaceae; genus Viscum; species Viscum album. Next base: position 50,361,939 of record OY728140.1, on the reverse strand, counting down.
GATTAGATACATGCTCAGTACCCCCATTTGTTACCCTAGTTTTGTTATAGCTTTCATGGATGAAAATCCCAAAGGTGGGGAGAATGTAACGGCCCGAAAATTCCATTGATTTTTTTTAAAATTATTTTTGATTGTTATGAGTCCAAAAAAATTGAAGACACTTAATTCCAAGTCCCAGTGTGCCCATAACATAATTTTGGATATTTTTTATGGTATGTTCAGTAAACACATGGGCATAGTTTTCTATCTTTTGAACTGGTGCTTGGATTAAAAAACCGTGTGCAACATTGAATCTGTAGAACCGATATTTTCTTAAGGGATGCTTCACCACAACTGAAGTAGACCAGATGAAAGAGATAGTTTTTCATAAATTTTAAAGAAAAATAAAATAACATAAAAATTTTATTTTTATTTTTCTCTAACGGTTGAGAGATAGTGGTGGGACCGCTGAGTTGTCATGCCAATTATTGGATTGACATGTTGTTTTTGTAACCACTCCATTGGGAGATGGCAGTTGAATTAATTAACATATTAATGAAACTCATTAAATATGTGTTTCATAAAAATATAATCCAAAATCTATTAAAATGGATTTCGGGTTGAGGTTTTTGACACCACTTCATCAAGAGAGGAACCTCTGGTGAAGTACTGCGGCAATTTCCACCGGTGGAGGATGGAATCATAGGTGGAAATGATCCGGGATCGATGAACGCTGGAAACATCATCCAATGAAGACTCTTTTCATGCCATGACCACAAAATTAACCCCATTTAAGAGGTAGGGGGTTTTACTTGTTTTAATTATGTGTGGATGATAATGAATTTGTTGCTTCCCATTTGTTATGATGATAACATGGAGTGCGCATGCCAAACAAACAAGGTGTGGACCCTCTGCTGATTTGTTCATGTCGTATTCTTTTGGTGATGAATATTCAAATATATAGAACATTGAAACTGGGAGACACACAGCAACGAAAACATCTCGGGTGGCCCGTAGGCCCAAGAAGAAGTGAAACTGGACAACCAGAGCTCACTCGGTGGCTCACAGAAGTTCCTCTAGCACGGAACCGGCGCAGCGGGACCAGCGACCAGGGGCTAGCGCATGGCGCCACAATGGACCTAAAGGCGTGGCTACCTCATGGTGAGTTTCTATGGTGTTAGGCGGCACGCTGTCATGCCCCGTGGTGATGAGGATGTGTCGAAGGAGACCCTCGCTTCGTGGGTCCTGCTGCCAACTGAAGCTGCGCCACCAGGACTCGCCGTTTCAAAGAGCCAAATGAATTTTTAGTCATTTGAGAGGAGAATCGTGTGACCCTCATCCAGGTCGCGAATAGTCGGTAGGCCCGACTGGTCTGTTTCCCCATAGGCCAAGCCCACCGTGACCCAACCCAACCACCTTAGGCCAGTTCGTGGCCTAGCCAGTTCAGGATGGAGCTGGTCGGTCTTCACCCAGACCCATTTCAGCCAAGATACGCTTAAAAGGACATATCTCGTAAACCAACCTTCCATTTGATAAACTTTCTGTAGTGCTGGGATCCTTGGAAAGAGACTTTCCTTTTCAGATACTCCACCTGGGTTTTGTAGAATGATGGAGTATGTATGGGTTGGATCGTACCCTAATTCAACTAGGCCCTCGGCATTAAAATGCATATAACTCTCAGATTGAATGTCTGATTGACACTCCATATGATGCGTTAGAACCATTATGAAATGACGGATCATTGGGTTACTTCTTAATAGGGCATCATTCTAGTTGAAATACGATTTATGGATTGAGGAGTTATTTCTACGGGAATCAAGAGTGCTTTTTGCGGGAATCCTATGGTTGGTTATGAGATGGAGATTGGAGGCAGATCTTATGGAGGATGGTACCAAGAGTTCCTCTGTGGGACATCCCGAATATTTTGCGGTTTAGTTCCTATGTGGGATGGTACACAATGATCCTATGTGGTTCAGTAGATACCGATCTTGTGGGGGTCAGATCCTGTGTGGATCAGTGGTCAGCGATCCTGTGTGGGTCAGCACATACCGATCCTATGTGGGTTAGATCTTGTGTGGGTCAGTAAGGGTTAGTACATATCTTTCTTCGGATGCTTGGATCCTATGTAGGTCAGTGGGGGTTAGTACCTATTGATAATGTGTGGTTCAGTAGTAGTTCCTCTTAATAGAAGAAGATGATATAGCCTTATGACTAATCATCTATACTTCTATATGTAAGTTATACCCAGTTTGAGATGAGTCTTTTTCTTTGTGATTTTTGATTGAAATCATGAATTGAGGTTTCCCTTTGTTGATTTTGAGAGGCCTTCAGGGGTCTCGGGGTCCCTACTAGGTATTGTTATACTCACCCCTGTACGGGATCTGCCCACATCTTGTTGTGTCTTGTGAGATGACAGGAATCCTGGACTGAGACTCGGTGATTTAAAACCTGATGGTTGATAGTGGTGATGGTTTTCGTGGAGAGATATGGAGATGAGCTATACCTAACCTTCAGGTAGGATCCTTGGTGGATGATCTCAAGATCTATTTTTTGTTTTTGGGTGTTGTTGTATCCTTCCTATTGGGCTTGAATTCTGACCCCTTTTCTTTCAGTACACACTTTTACTACTGTAGTTTTACTTCATTGTTACATCTTTTTCTGTTCATGGATAATGTGTTTATACAAGTTTAAATGTAAAGCCTTCCCATTTTAGGGATACACCTTTCCGGTGCTAGTCACCAACTACTGGCCTATGGAAGGTGAGCTTGGGGCACTCAAAACATGGGCCACGAGGAACAGGTCATGAAAAGTGGTATCAGGGGAGTAGGTTATACCGAAGAACTAAGAATCATATATCTCCAATTGATCAATAGTGATAAGTGTTTGGAGGGTGGATATTAGTTCTGGGAGTCCATTGTTGGTGTTTTGGCCGACGTATCCATATAGCATGACCTAGAATTCTAATTTTTGACTCAGTGCTTGAAAACACTGATTGCATGTGTTTAGGAAATGTTTTACTTTTGATCTCTTTTGAGTTAGATCACTGGGTATAACAATAAGACCATGGATCACCTCTTTAGTTTTTGTATGTCTCCACGTAGACACCCATCCAGGATTCCAGAGAGAGTATACAATAATGGCCCACCAAACAATGAGGCTTCAATGCAAGGCCCTCTTACTGTGTTGGCACCTTTGGGTGGTGTACCCACAGCACCACCACTTGGAGGGCAACATTTTCCATCATCCCCACTGGAAGACCATGCATTATGATTGATTTTGTTGCAAAATTTCCAGATACATAGGCCTCTGAGGTTTCTAGGTGAGACAGATCCCCAGGCAGATGAGGAATTGTAGAAGTTGTAGCATTGGTGCTTCACTTAGTTGAGATTCCAGAAGATTAGATAGTGATCCCAGATACTAGCCTCTTACATGGATAAATAGAGATATGGTGGAGTCTGACACTCTAGACGCATGAGGATGTTGCACTCTCTTGGTTGGACTTTGAGACCATATTTAGGTCAGAGTTTGTACTAGTGACTTTACACTCAGTGTGTATTTAGGAGCTACTGCACTTATAGTAGGGAAGCCTACAAGTGACCCAATACCTGAAAAGATTCATTGACCTCTCACACTACTCCACCGACATGGTACGAGCCCCTTTCTTCAGGGCCCGATCCATTGAGTAGGGTCTCAAGTGGGATATCAGAGTGCCGATGATATCAATCAATATCTTGACACATGCTGGAGTGCTTGAGCGAGCGTTATTGGTGGAGAGGTTCCTAGATGAGCTGGCATCGATAGTGATATCCACCACCAGATGACAGGTAGCCGAATCATTTGCTGCAGTTAGTAGGCAGATGCCTTAGAGGTCTAAGTGGGCTATACCTTCCGAGGGACAAGGCCAAGTTTTAGGGTCGGAGGGGCGGTTCTCAAAATGTGGAATAGGCTAGCATAAGTTCATATTGATATTTAAATGAGGCAGGAAAGTCCACATATCTCACGACTGCCCGACCCACCCTACTGAAGATCAGTAGATGACCGGGGGACTCCTGAGGCAGCAGCCAAGGTTCGAGTTGGGATGTATTTAAGGGATTGGACGTAGAAGAGGAGCAGGTTGTGCAGAAGGTGGTGGATGATGGTTTGAGATTCTACCACCACCACCCCTAGGTGGTCCACCCTGATCACATGGATCAGTTAGAGAGGGGTGGACTCAGCTTCACGTAGCAGAGGCCTACGACCATGGCACTCTAGAGATGATTAGAGGTATGAGCTATTCCAATCCCACTATAGCTGTAGTTCTTACAGACACAGGTGTCAGTCACTCTTTTATTTTGATGAAACTTGTTCAGAGCTTGGAGATTTTTATGGAGTCGTTGGCACGATCCAAAGGATTAGAGACTCATACGGGAGAAGATTCGATGATTACACACTAGAGAAGACAGTGTGAGATCACTATAGGAGGCGAGAGCTTCAAGTTAGATCTCTAATTAGTAGCGTCAAGGCCTAACGGCGTCATCTTCGTTACAGACTATCTATACACAGTCTATTCTCAGATCAACTATTTTTGGACCATAGTGTGCTGTGTCTACGAAGATGGGACTAGGTTTTCCGTCACATGCAAGATGGGAACCCTTGAAGCACCAGATTGACTTACTCGGAGGAGGGTGAAGCTGATCATACAACAGTTTTCTAGAAATACCCTTGAAGAAGTTGACATGAAGTGTTCGAGTTATCATGTAGTGGTGGACTTGTATACTTAGGACATTTCTAATGATGTATCAGGATTACCTCCTCCCAAAGAGGTATACTTCCTATTCAACTTGTACATTGGGACGACACCAGTATCTATGCTAGCATATCAGTTGTCTCTCGGGGAGCTTTGTGATTTGTGGGTACAGTTGGAGTACATGCAGAAGAAGTGATTCATAAGTCCCAGTGTTTCTCCATGGGCATCCATGATTGTTTTCACCCAGAAGGCAGATGGGAGTCTGTGTCTTTGTGAGGACTATCAGTTCTTGAACTAGGTGATCATGAAAAACATGTATTTGATTCATAGGATTGATGATCTCCTCAACCAACTAAAGGGAGATCGAAGGTTTTCGAAGATAGACCTTAGATCAGGCTATCACAAGCTCAGGGTACGGGATAAGGATGTATGGAAGACAACCTTCAGATGTAGGTATGGACATGACGAGTTCTTGGTGATGCCGTTTGGTGTTAACAATGCTCCAGAAGTGTTCATGGGGCTCAAGAATATGATCTTCCAGCCTTACCTCGATCTCTTTGTGGTTTACTTCACTGACGACATCTTGATATATTCAGAGTTGGAGGAGGAGCATTCCACGCACCTACAGATAGTTCAGGATACACAAAAAAATAACCAGCTTTATAGAAATCTCTCAAAGTTCTAGTTTTAGATATGTGAAGTACACTTCATGGGGAATGTTATCTCAGAGGCTAGAGTTGGAGTGGATCTAGAAAAGATGGATGAATTGACAGGTTGGGATCCACCCAAGAGTGTCCGCGAGGTTCATAGTTTCCTGGGATTGGCTTGGTACTAATAGAGATTCGTACCAAACTTTTCCCGAGTTGTGAAATGCTTGTCAGCATTGACAATGAAAGAACAACCCTTTGTGTGGATGGAGGGATGCCAACATAGTTTTTAGGAGCAGAGGAAGAGGTTAACGAGTGCCCCCATCTTGAAGCTAATAGAAGAGGGAGTTGGGTATGTAGTATAATGCGGTGCATCAAGGACCAGACTAAGATGTGTCCTGGTGAAGGAGAGGGAAATGATCGCCTACGACCCATGGTTGTTGAGAAAACATTATCAAATCTACGCTACCCATGACTTGGAGTCACTACTGGAAATTAGATCTTTCCCAATGCTTCTATACCAACAGTTTGCAAAAACCATTGGTATAGGTCCCCTTTCCCAACGGATTGGGAAAACCGTTGGGAAAGGCCCCCAAATTGTCCACTTTTCCCAACGGTTTGGCCAAACTATTGGGAAAGGTAGACCTATCCCAATGGTTTGGCCAAACTGTTGGGAAAGGCCCTCAAATTGGAAACTTTTCCCAACGGTTTGGACAAACCGTTGGGAAAGGTGGACCTATCCCAACGGTTTGGCCAAACCATTGGGAAAGGTCCCGAAATATACCACTTTTCCCAACGGTTTGGCCAAACTGTTGGGAAAGGTAGACCTATCCCAACGGTTTGGCCAAACCGTTGGGAAAGGTCTCCAAATATGCCACTTTTCCCAATGGTTTGTCCAAACCGTTGGGATAGGTCGACCTTTCCCAACGGTTTGGCCAAACCATTGGGAAAAGTGGGCCAAAAATTCAACATCCTTCACAGAATGAAAATAACAACCAAAGACCTATACCAACGGTTGTTAAAACCGTTGGTATAGGTCTATACCAACGGTTGTTAAAACCGTTGGTATAGGTCTATACCAACGGTTTTAACAACCGTTGGTATAGGTACATTCATTTTTTATCGGACCTTCGTACCGAGAACATTATATAAATCAAAATGTAAAATATTTATGAGAATACATATATATATTTATGTAATTATGATCACAAAAGTCATGTTAGGTTAGTGGTTGAGTCGTTCAATTATAAAGGAGTGGTCCTGGGATCAAATCCCAGCGGATGTTTTATTTTTCGAATTTATATACCAACGGTTCCATTCCCGTTGGTATAGATTTCATATTACCTATACAAATGGTTTTTGGAAAACTGTTGGTATAGACCTATCCCAACGGCTTACTTGGCTACGGTTCTCTAAACCGTTGGTATAGGCTATACCAATGGTTTGGAGGCCTATACCAATGGTTCCAAACCGTTGGTAAAGGTTAGTTTTCAAGTAGTGAGTTAGCAGCAGTGGTCCTTGCACTGAAGATGTCGCGACACTACTTTTTGGGTGAACAGTTTACTATTCACTCTGATCACCAGAGTCTCAGGTATATCTTCTCACAAAAGGATGTGAACCTGAGATATCAGCGATAGCAGGAATTCCTCCAGGACTATGACTTTGAGATAGTCTACACTCCTGGGAGGGAGAACGTAGTAGCAGACGCACTCAGCAGGAGGTCGAGTCTATAATTACTGAGTGTGGTGATAGAACAACAAGACACATTATAGTTGTCCTTCATGTATATGGATGGAGCTAATAACCTCCAATCCATGATTGTTACATACCCACTCCTTCAATGAGTCAGTGAGGCATAGCTTGGGGACTTTGACTATGAGGCCTGAGTGCATAATGTTTTCCATATGTCACAGCAAAGGAGGTACGTGCATGATCCCTCACAAGTTATCGATTGGGGTGATCTAGAAATCGATGATGGGGAGACATTTGCAGAGTTCTTGGTGGAGATAGAGGATCGATTAATGCATGTCCTTCTTGGGCTGTTGATCCCTCTTTTGAAACTTCGTTGGAAACACAGAACTCTCCAGGAGACCACATGGGAGTGGGAGGCTCAAATACATGGTTAGTACCCCCATTTGTTCCCCTAGTTTTGTTATATCTTTCGAGGAAAATATTATAATATTGATTAAAATAATGAAAAAACCCCCTCTCACATCAACATATAGACATGAAACCAAGTCCTTTCATAATCACATAGACATGAAAACAAGGTATATGCATAATATTTTGGACTTGAAATCAAGGTCTATCCATAATATTATGGACATGAAACTAGGTCCAGGTATAAAATTATTAATATGAAATCTGGTTCACATATATCATATTAATATAATGAGTTATCCATCTTCACCCAATGAATCTAAGAGATATATAATTCATATATGACCTATCACATATTCATAATTCACTCATATATGTCCAAATATTCCATAAATCATTCATTTTATATCATAACCAATGGAAATGAAATAGGATTCACAATCTTTTTGACATTTTATTATATCATAACATGTGGAAAATAAATAATTTTTGAAAACATTTCATCATTAAAATCATAATTGTAACACCCCATGTTTGTATAAAAATAAATAGAAATTAATAGATCTTTGTTTTATGTAGATATTTATAACTAGCCTTTAAACATAATTTTTCCACTTCTATGTTTCTTATTTCGAAAAAATGGTCATCTACAATTGATTTTAGCAAGTTATTTGGAGTCTGATGAAACCAACTCTTTTTTGTTAATAGTAACATACCTTTAAGAATAGTAATAATAATCATAATATGAACATAATGAATAGTAATTTTTTTAAAGGCTTTAAGATAATAACATCTTGGTTAATTTTTCATTCTGATATAGAAGTAGTTATAGAATTAGAATTGTTAATTTTGGAATTAAGTATGATTTTATTTAAAAACTAAATTAATAATATTAAAAAACTATTTTCAAAAAATGGACTTCATTTTTGAATTCTACACGTTGAAAAATTTTTTGGGTAAAGTTTTGAGATTTTTCTGAAATTATTGAATTTTCGATGAATAGTCAAATGTGATAAAATATCGTATAATCAAATTATCAGTAAAATACCATATTTATGACATCATAAGTGATGTAATGCCACTTGGTTGGAACTCACATGCCATTAGTACTATTTGAGGTCACATGAACTATGACTATTCATAATCATGGGAAAAACAATTATAATAATGATTAAAATAATTAAAAAACCCCCCTCTCTTCCATTATAAATAACACCCTCACTCCCCTCTTCTTCCCAAACCTATAAAGCCTTGATACATGCCTAAGTTCTACCCAATACTCCTCCCAAGTATCTTCACCATGTCCTAGAGCTTCTGGTATCACCAAAAGACCAAAATAAAATCTCTTAAGAAGGATCTCAAGAGAAGAGATCAAGAGGTAAACATCCTTTTTTATTTTCATTATTTTCTTCAATTTTATGTTATTCTCTTTCTTTACCTTTGGTATATTGTGAAATAATTCGTTTTATATCTCCCCATACTTTTGATATTATTTAATAGTGATGATATATCCCCTTTCTCCCATGAAAAATGTTTTTATGAAATTTTATGAGACACCGTTAGGCTGATGAATTTTCATGAGAAATTTCTCAATTTTTCTTTTATTTCAAGATTATTTTCTTATCTTTTTCATTCCACACCTCCTATTAACCAAGAGGAATTAATGTTCTTGAATCCTGTATGTTTTGGATGTTCTCATTTTCATGGAAAATTCATCATCATTCTTTTTCTCTTCTCCCACTTATTAGATGAATTAAAAACATTGTCCATGATGTGTTCAATTACCGACATCATGGATGATGTGATTTAATTTTGTTTTAAATCCTTCATGTCTGGTCATTAAACCATTTTTATGGTTTCAAAAGGTAATAATATATGTATTATGTCTCATCCATGGTTCTATAATTCTTTTGTACACATGGTTTTAATTTATAAAACAAAATGAGGACGTTATTATCAAGTTACCACTAAAATGATCTAAACAAAAATAATTATTGTTTTACCTCATGAATCATCATCATGTAAGAATTAAAAATGTTAAATGGTATAATTTATGGTACTAAAAATATGTAAATATTACTCCATTCCAATTATAGAGTTTCACTTCCATTCGGCAAGAACATCCATCATGAACCAATCTTGGCAATAATTTAAAGAACTCACCCAAAACAGTGCAAGGAACAAAATACTAAAACATAAGGGGTAAACTGAGGTTATAAAATGATCATATAAGATGTTATAAACATGAAAATGTTTTTTTAAAATACTAATAACACTCTTTTAACCATTATACAATATGTTTGAACAAATTTTATGTACTACAAGCCTGAGGTAAGGGAATTCTTAACCCGAATTACATTCTACGGGTTAACCTTATAATTCATTATTTATGTGGTATTAAAATTCATTATGTTATGGGTTTTGATTATATTGTGTTTAATTATTTCTAATTGAAGTGTACATACATATTCTATCCACTCTATTAAGTTTCTTTTTAGTTTTATGATATTTTTAATGGGATTTTCTTTTAAAATCCTCTTTTAAAATTATCTTATACAAAATTCAAAAGCAATGTTTTTATTCTATTATTCATGTTGTATGATTATGTTCCAGCTCTTGGGAATTTTTAATGATGAAGGGTGGGACCTATATCTCCGTCCAATGTATTGGGTATGTGTAAGTTGGAAGTCGACCGTTTGGTTACTCCAAGTGTAACTGTGATGGTTAAACAAATAGTAAGGTAGCCGTGATGGTTAAAAATTATGAGGTAACTGAGTGGGTTAGAAAATTATGTAAGTAATTCCCCATGATACCTTTAAGGTTCAATATATGTTATTATGTATAGTGGAAATCTCATGTTTCACTATGTAAGTATATATATTCAGGTGATAGGTGTGTCTTTTGTAAATGATTTCATAAGTTACAAGTATTCATGGACTAATGTGCTCTTCCATTCTATTTATATCCATTAATGAGTTTTTGTGCTCATACCATGTTTAAAATAATTCTCAATGGTTAATGGATTTGTAATAGAAAGAATAAATCCATGTTAAATGTTGAAGAATTGTCAAGGAATCATGTTTGAAGTTCGAATGTTTTATATTCTGAAAAAAATTGAAACAGTTTTTATGGTATCCACTATGTAACAATGTGTAATGTCATAAATGTATTATGTCCCAATTATTTAAAGATCTAAACATGAAATGATCTTCAAAGTAAAAGGAATTTGTTTCTTGACTATATTCCAGATTATGTATGTAATAACGTCGGGTCCTTATAGTTGGTATCAGAGGATGGTTTAGATAACTTTAGGGGTTAAGATGATGTTAATAGAATAACATAAATGATTTTTACTCTATGATTAATTTGAAATGTTATAGAATTTAAAGATAACAATGTTTCTTCATCTAAGGTATGTTCATTCATGATGGTTGTCTGTAGAAGAAATAGGGAAGCTGAAGAGGAGAGGAACCGATGAAACAACATCCATCTGAATCTGCAGCCCAGAATGGTAGGGATTAGAACCGAAGAGTTTGTGATAGTAATGGATCAGCTTAAGCATGATATAAATGGTGGTAGAATCCATGCATGAGAAAAATTATAGGTACCAAAATGGAACATGAAAATAGTGGAACATTTTATGAGACAACACCCTCCTACTTTCAATGGATCATCTGACCGAGTAGCAGCTGAAGGATGGATTAAAGCCCTTGAAAAGATATTCGATGTTATGGGATGTTCAGAAAATACAAAGGTAGGTATTTCCTTTTATTATTTTGAAGGTGAAGATGATTAGTGGTGATCAATGATAAAGAATATCATAGATAAAGAGGATTTCGATGCCTTAGAGTGGTATGAATTTTAAAAACTTTTCCTTGAAAAATATATTCCTAAGGTGTTACGACATAGGATGGAGAAGAAATTTCGTAAATTGATATAGAAGGAGGAAGATCAAGTGTCCATGTATGAATATAACTTCACTTGACTGGTGAGTTATGCCCCAAATTTTATTCTAGATCAAGATAGCAAAATCAATCACTTTTACTCAGGACTAAAGCCATGGAATTGAAGGCCGTTGGCCTCTCGTGAATTAAATAGTTATAAGAAACATGTCTGATATGATGAGATGGTAGAGATGGAGTTTTGCTGATGATCACGTGCATTTTGGAAACAAGGAGAAGAAGTGGTACAAATGGAAAACAATGGTTAAGAGTCAACGAAAGAAATCAGATGGTAAGAAAATCTAGTTTCCAGTTTGTGGAAAGTGTGGAAATAATCACCCTAGGGAATGTCTTAGAAAAACTAGGAAGTGTTTTAAATGTGGTATGTATAGAAATACCACCCAATATTGTAATGAAAATGATCCAATGACTAATATTGATAAGAAAAATGTTAAGTCTTTTAAATGTGCTAAGATGGGTCATTATGAAAATGCCTACCTAAAGGGAGATCTTAATGATGAAAAGAAGAGATACTACAAGAAGAAAGATATTGGGAGATCTTTTGTGACCACGTCAGTAGACTTAAGACCATCTGATGAAGTTTTATTAGGTACTTTGTATGTTTACTTAGATTTTTCTAATGTTTTGTTTAATATGGGGTCTAAGCATTCCTTCATCTTTGAGAAATTTTCAGGTAAATATGGAAATATCACCTCAAAAAATGAGAAATGAACTTATTGATAAAACACTGGGGAAAATATTATAGCAAATAGGAATTACAGGAATCTTTCTATTGTGGTTTGTGGAAAGGATTTACCTAAAAACCTTGTTGTTTTACCCTTAGTCGAGTTTGATGTTATTTTGGGAATGGATTGGATTTATGTTTATCATGCTATGATTGATTGTAAAGATACAGAATTTGTTTTTCAGATAGAGTTTCCGTTTGTATACATGAATAAACCTATACATATGATAACATATTAGGTAGATGAGAAACTATTGAAATATGGAAATGAAAGTATTCTTGCTCATATTTTTTAAAACAAGGGAACTATTTAGATTAATGTTGTTTCAGTGGTAAATGAATACCTTGATGTTTTTTCTGATGAGTTACCTGGGGTCATACATGATCGGGAATGAGTAATCACAATTGACATAGTTCTTGATGCTTATCCAATTTCAAACCCCCCATATCGTATGGCTCAAATAGAACATCTTGAATTGAAAATTTAGTTTCCAGATTTTCTTGAGAATGGATTCATTCATCCTAGAACGTCACTATGGGTAGGTCCTATTTTTATTGTTAAAATGAAAGATGGTTCCATGAGAATTTTCATTGATTATAGATCTTGGAATAACATCACTGATAAAAACTAGTATCCTTTGTCTCATATCTATAACTTGTTTGATCATCTCCAGTGAGCTTAGTACATTTACAAGATTTACTTGAGATCTGGATACCATAATCTAAACGTAAAGGGTGACGACATCCCAAAAACAACCTTTTGTACGAGATATGGGCATTATGAATTTGTTGTTATGCCCTTTAGGTTAACTAATTAACCTGTTATTTTCATGAATCTTATGAATAGACTATTTCATGAGTTCTTCGATAAGTTTTTGGTTCTTTTTATTGATGATATTATGGTATTTTTTAAAAATAAATAGGATCATGAAAAACAACTAAGGGTTGTTTTACAAACCATAAATGAAAATAAACTGTATGGAAAATTCAACAAGTGTGATTTTTGGTTGAAACAGATTTATTTTCATGGGAACATTGTAAATAAGGATGGAATAACAGTTGATCCATACCAAACAAAACTTGTTGATGAATGACCAAGAACCACAAATGTTAGAGATATTTATAGTTTTCTTGGATTCGCAGGTTATTACCGACGTTTTGTGATGAACTTTTCTTGATTATCTAGCCCGATGACTACATTAACACAGAAAAGGGTTAAATTTGTTTGGATAGAAGAATGTGATGTTTGTTTTCAAGATCTGATGAAGATATTGGGGAATGCTCTAGTTTTGGACTTTCCATCCCGAAATGGTGAGTTTGTCATCTATAATGATGCTTCTTGGAAAGGACATGGGTTGTGTTTTGATGCAGAATGATCAGGTAATTTCTTGTACTTCAAGAAAACTAAAAACTCATGAGATAAATTATACCCCACATGATTTGGAATTTCTAGTTGTGGGTTTTTCTTGGAAAATTTGGAGGCATCATTTATACAGATCCAAATGTCAAATATATACTGACCATAATAGTCGGAAGTATATGTTCACTCAGAAGGAATAAAACATGAGGCATAGAAGGCGACCTAAACTGATAAAGTATTATGATTGCACAATCAATTACCATCCCGGAAAAGCTAAAAATGTGGCGGATGCCTTGATTCAGAGACATCATGCATCATTAACCATGTTACGTTTGAAACATGATACCTTGATTAATGATTTGTTGAATTTTGCCTAAGAACTTGTTTTTGCATGAAATACCACTATTTTGTTTTAGGTTTCAGTGTAGTAATTGTTGTCATAATGAATTAAGTGATCACCTAAGGAAGACTGCGAACAACAAAAAAAGGTAGAATTGGTTAAAATGGGTATGTTGCAAGAATTTAACTATAATAAATATTGTGTTTAAATATTCGAAAAAAGGTTGTCTGTGCCTAGTGATTCTCATTTGAAGAAAGATTTGTTGTGTGAAGCTCATACTTCTCCATTTTTAGTTCATCCTAGCAATACTAAGATGTACAGAGACATTCGATAGTATTATTGGTGGGATGGAATGAAAATAGATATTGCTGATTTTATTGTGAAATTCTAAACATGTCAACAGGTTAAAGAAGGGAATTAGTTAGTGAAGGGGATACATTAGCCTTTTCTAGTGCCAAAGTGGAAATGGGAGAATTTATCTATGGACTTTATGGTGGGACTACCAATGAATTCTCAATGTAACAATGTGATTTGGGTTATTGTTGATCGACTGAAAAAATGTGCACATTTTCTCTCTATTCGAGATACAATGTCATTGGATCAAATTTCTCGAATGTACCTTAAGGAGATTGTCAGGTTACATGGAGTTCCTATTTCTATTGTATCTGAATGAGACCCATGGTTTAATTATAACTTTTTGAAGGGACTTCAGAATTCATTTGGAAAAAAATTAAATTTCAATATAACTTTTCATCCTCAATCAGATGGGAAATCAGAACAAACGATTATAACTTTGGAGGATATGATTTGGTCTTGTTCAATAGAATATTAGGAAAGATGGAATCAACATCTTTCTTTTGTTGAGTTTTCATCTAATAAATTATTTCATTCCAGTATAAAAATGGCACCATTTGAGGCTATGTATCAGAAGGTCAGATTCCATTGTTTTGGGATGAAGTCAGTGAAATAATTTTGATTGGACAAGAATTAGTAGAAGAAGTGGCTGAGAAAGTGAAGATGATCCATAAGCACATGAGGATAACTTAGAGCAGGGAAAATAGTTATGCAAATAACAGAAGGAAAGACTTCTCTTTCGAGGTAGGTGACCACGTTTTCCTTATATTCTCTCCTTGGAAAAGTGTGATGCATTTTTGTAAGAAAGGAAAGATAAGTCCAAGATTCATCGGTCCTTTTGAAATCTTGGAAAAATTTGGACCATTTGCATATCGATTATCTTTTCCTCCATGTTTGTATTAGGAACACAATGTTTTTCATGTTTCGATGTTGAGAAAGTATGTGCTAGATTCATCACATGTCTTGAGCCCAGAAGCAGTTCAGTTGGAAGAGAACCATTCTTATTAGGAGAAACCAGTTAAAATTCTTGATCGAAGGAAACAGGTATTGTAGAATAAGGTAATCTACCAGGTAATGGTTTTGTGGAGAACCCACATGGTTGAAGAAGCAACATGGGAGTATGAAAATACTATGAGGGAAAAGTACCCTTAGTTGTTTAATAAGAAAATAAAAATGTGAGGATGAAATTTCTAGAATGTGGGGATAATGTAACACCCCGTGTTTTTCAAAAAATAAATAGAAATTCATGGAACTTTGTTTTAAGTAAATATTTATAACTAAACATTAAACATAATTTTTCCACTTCTATGTTTTGAATTTTGAAAAAATGGTCATCTACAATTGTGTTCTGAAAGTTATTTGGAGTCTGATTAATCAAACTTGTTTTTTTGAATATTAACATTCACATATGAATGGTAATATGAATAGTAATACGACCATAATGAATATTAAATTTTATTATTACTTTATTTTCTTAAGACTTTAAGATAATAACATCTTGGTAAATTTTTCATCGTGATATAGAAGTAGTTATAGAATTTGAATTGTTAATTTTTGAATTCTGTATGATTTTATTTAAAAATTAAATTAATAATATGTAGAAAATTATTTTCAGAAAATTTACTTCATTTTTGATTTCTGCACGTCAAAAAATGTCTTGGGTAAATGTTTGGGATTTTCAGAAATTCTGGAATTTTCAATGAATAGTGAAATACGATAAAATACCATAAATTCAAATTATC
This sequence comes from Viscum album, assembly GCA_963277665.1. Taxonomy (NCBI): domain Eukaryota; kingdom Viridiplantae; phylum Streptophyta; class Magnoliopsida; order Santalales; family Viscaceae; genus Viscum; species Viscum album. The sequence goes on along the minus strand of OY728140.1, from coordinate 50,346,005 downwards.
AATTAAGTACACTAATTATGACATAATAAGCGATTCAAGGCCACTTATTTCGAACTAAAATTCCATTAATAATAGTTTAGGTCACATGAACTAAGAATATTCATAATCTTAGGCTAAAATATTATAATAATGATTAAAATAATGAAAAATACCGCCTAGCCTCCACTATAAATACCACCCTAACTCCCCTGTTATTACCACACCTTTCAAGCCTTTATCCATGCCTATGTGCTACCCAATACTCCTCCCAAGTCACTTTCCCACATCCTAGATCTTTTGGTCTCAAAAGATGAAAAAAAACCAAATCCCTTAAGAAGGATCTCAAGGAGAAGAGATCAAGAGGAAAACATCCTCTTTTATCTTCATTCTTTTCTTTAATTTTTATTGTTATTCTCTTACTTTCCCTTTGAATTATGTGTGGATATTTCATTTAATATCCACCCATAGTGTCCATATTATGAAATACTGATGATATATCCCATTTCACTCCTCAAACTATTTTTTAAGAAATTTTAAGAGACACTGTTAGGCTGTCGAATTTTCATGAGAAATTTCTCATGTTTTCATTTATTTCAAGATTCCTTAATTTTAACCTTATTTCCTCACCTACTCTTAAAAAAGAGGCATGAATCTCCATAATCATTTATATTCTATATTTTCTCATGTTCTTTGAAAATTTATCATTATTTTTTCTCCTGTCCCACTAATTCAAATAATTAAAAACATTTTCCATGATGTGTCGATTTACTGACATCAAGGATGATGTGGTTTAAATTTCTTTAAATCCTTCAAGTCTGGTCATGAAAACATTTTTATGGATGAAACATGTTATAATATATGTATTATGTCACATCCATGGTTATGGAATTCATTTTTACCCATTGTATTAATTTATAAAACAAAATGAGGTCGTTATTTTCAAGGAACCACTAAAATGATCTAAATGGCCAAACATTAATGTTTTAACTAATGAATCACCCCCATGTAATAATTCAAAATGATAAATGGTATAATTTATGTTAATATAAATATTTAAACACTACATTACAATTCTGTAGTTTCACTTCCAATCGACAAAAACATCCATGATGAACCAATATGGGATATCATGTAAAGAACTCACCCAAAACAGTGTGAGGAACAAAATACTAACAAATTAGAAGTGAAATGAGGTTATGAAATTATCATATAAGATGTTATAAACATTAAAATGTTTCTTTAAGATACTAATAACACTCTTTTAACCATTATACATGATTTTTAAACAAGTTTAAAGTAAGAAAAGACAGAGGTAAGGGAATTCTTAACCCGATTTCCATTCTTTGGGTTAAACCTCTACTTTATTATTAATGCGTTATTAAAATTGATTTTGTGATGGTTTATGATTATATAATGTTTAATTATGTCTAATTATAGTGTATATACCTATTCCATCCACTCTATTATGTCTCTCTTCAATTGTATGATATTTATAAGGGGCTTTTCTTTTAAAATCCTCTTTTAAAATAATGTTTTAAAAAATTCAAAAGAAATGTTTTTATAATGTTATCCTTGTGGTATGATTATGTTCTGGATCTTGGTCATTGTTTATGATGAAGGGTGGGAAATATAAATCCCTCCAATACAATGGTTATATGCATATTGGTGGTCGGTCGTATGGTTACTCCAAGTGTAACTAAGATGGTTTCACAAATAGTAAGGAACCCATGAGGGTTTCAAATAATAAGGTAGCTGAGAGGGTTACAAAATTATGTATGTAATGCCCCATGATACATTTATGGTTCTACTTATGTTCTAATGTATCGTGTAAATCTCATGTTTCACAATGTAAGTATATATATACAAGTGATATGTATTTCTTTTGAAAATTATTTCTTATGTTACAAGTACTCACAGACTAATGTGTTCTTACCTTCTTTTTATATCCCATGATTAGTTTTTGTGCTCATCACATGTTTTAAATGATTTTTATATGTTAATGGATGTGTAAGACAAATAAGGAATACATTTTAAATGTTAATGAATTGTCAAGGAATCATGTTTTATGTTTTAATATTTTATATTTAAAAAAATTGGAAATAATTTATATGGTTTCCACTCTGTAACTATGTGTAATGTTATGAGTGTATTATGTCCCAATTATCTAAATCTATAAACATGAAATGATCCTTAATGTAAAAGTATGTGTTTTCTAAACTAAATTAAAGATTATGTATGTAATAAGGTTGGATCATTATAATAATAATCTATAGAAATAATAAGTAGTTAATCATTGGATTATATCCCAAGTAAATAATATTTAGAAATAGAGGATGTCAACATAGATAAAAACTCCATTGAGATATCACTACAAAAATTTCTTGATGAAAATACACTTTTCAGATTGAAAAAAAATATATATATAAAAAAAGTCCAAAATATTTGTGAAAAAATATTACTTGAAAAGTAACATGAATGAATATAATACAATATTCATAAAATCTAGTTGTCATGATGGAAGGAAATTATTTTTATATTGTACATATTAAAACGAAAATGATTTTATATATTCAGTAAAAAATCAAAATCACCTCATTCATAAAATTAATAGATTGTTCCTTTAAATCCATTCTATAAAAATTCAAACATAGTGAAAATGAATTTAAAAACTCATTATATAAAACTAAAAACATTAATGAATTGTTATTTAAAATAATTCCGATGGAAGAAAAAGTATTTTAAAATGTAGATAGAAATAAGGTGATATTTTATAAACATATTCTTTTTGTCTCATGATTACATGTATATAATAAATTGAAATAAAAAAATTTAATATTCATAAATAACTAAAATAGATGAAAAATAAATTACTTATTGATATGTATATTAATAAATTGCATCATCAGAATCAAAATCGTTACCAATCCCAGTAAATAATGACATTTTTAAAAAAAAACACTTAATACATTGGTAATATCTATATAAAATATTCAAGAAAGAGATAACCATATATCAATTTTAAAATCTCTATAATATTTATGATAACATCATATAATAAATTCATGGTTATTATACACACCACATAATGGAATCAGGTGACCAGTGTCACGTAATTCTCATAAAAATAAAACTGAGATGAAAAAAAATTAACTTGAGTTCAAAAATCCCTCGAATGGAATTAACATCCTATGTAATTAATATAATTTTATTATACATATATACCATAGTTATTTACATAAATAAAATGTCTTATTTTTTAATATATAATATTATAACTCTCAGTTATTAATAAATCCTTAATAAAATCATGGTTTCTGGGTGTTCAGTGTTTCGTTTTTTCTAGAGAATTTTGGTTTGGTAGTTTCAGTCCATGTATATGGATCATGATTCCATAGGCTCACGAATTTTAATCATGATATAAATATCATATATGTTAATTAAATTTTTATTTTTTGTTATCTATATAAGGTATAAATAGAAAAATGAATTACGCCATTAATAGAGATTGTAGGGAAAATGTACGCATGAATATTTTTTTCACATTTCTATGGATGGAATGAAAAAAATAATTAGTCATATTTTAATAGTTATTATTATATTACATATATCATATTTACTCATTAAATCTATCTATATTATCATCCATGTAAATCAGAAATGAAAAATGAATTACATCGCTTCATGGAGGTGGTAGTTATCATAGACACATGTGTGATGATATTTTTTTTCCATGGATGATATGGTAAGTAGTTATATATATGATATTGTATTAAAGATGAATAATTTCTCATAAATATAATATTTATTCATTAATCCAATCATAATAACCACCCATATATGGTTTTGTTGGAAGATGAATTGTATCACAACTTGGAGGGAGCAGTCTACAGGTAAGCTTGAGAAATAACATCACTTCCAATTTAACTGTATTTCTCATGGATATTGGTGGTTAGATAATTTTCATATCATTTAATTATATTTCGGACACTGAATTTATTATTTTATGATAAATTATATATATTTAGAGTAGCTATAAGATGAATCAAACTGAGATGGGTTGGGTAATATGATTAACACTTCTAGAGTTGGTATTGTTTATATCCTTTCGTAAAGACCCTTGAAAATGTATTTTAAGGAAAAAATTACCAAAAATTCATTGATAGATACGTTTTTAAGTGAATTGGGTTAGTTTTGGTTGATGCAGAATGCTCAGTGTGGTGTAGAAATAGATAATGGGTTTACTTTTTTAAGGGAGGGAAAAGACCCAATTAGAATTTAAATAAGAATAAAATATAAATATATTGCACTCAATAAAAATATTTCCAACATGAGATATATTTGATTAAAAATAGTAAAGTATAAATATAGACATCTAATGATATTTAGATAGTATTTTTTCCATTTTATGACATAATGTTTTTTTACCTCATTCTTAAATGAATTAATCCATAACTACGGTAACAACATTTTCAATCGTAATGGGTCATAATTTTACTTATAAGTTAGAAATTATCTTATAAATGGGAAATTGAAAACATTTTGGACAATTTCTCATCATAAGTTTCTTCTTGAATTTTTTTTATGATTTTTAAATAATATTATAAAATATTATTTTTCATAGAATATCATTAATTTAATTTATGACAGTATTCATTTATATTGATTTTATATTCATAAAAATAGTTGTGGAATTTGAATATAAACCCCTAAAAGGTACCTAACATTATATATTTATCTGTAAAATTCTTAACACACAATAATTCAAGAAAAATATTATTACATTTTATATTTTTAAAATCATTTATTTTATTTTTCTATAAATTAAATAAATACCGTGTCAACATTCGATAAGAATTTAAGATAATTACTAAATCACTAGAAATATATTGTAATTAACATTCAAAAAAATTTATTTTTTATTTTTAAATAACATTTATAACTAAACATATCATCATTTTAACATTACGGACAAATTTCCGAGACATTAATGTCAAGAGTGTAGTTTTGTAACTTCCATCACTTAAAATAATATAAATTTTATTATTAAGAGAAAATTTCACCAAAATCACATATATAAAAAATTTTGAGGTTTATTTTAAAATTTATTCCATATAAAGTAAAAAAAATGGAATATTTTTTTAGCACCATTTAACATGGGTATGACCCCATTTTACCCATTTTACCCTTATATAGGTCACAAATATTTATCATTATCACTATTCTATATGACCATAAATAAAAGGGAATTATTTAATTAATTTAAACAACCAAATTAAAAATATTATATTCATTTTTCATGATTCAATATCTCAAAGTGGAAGAAATAGATATTAATATACATTTATAGAATTTAAAGAGATGTATTTATATAGTTTAGTCCTTTTGTGTGAAAAACCATAGATTGAAATCAACTTATTTAAAGTGATGCCATCTGGATAAGAGCGCCATATTCCACAGGGTGATTTTTTCATAGAACCAATTGTCTATCCTGAGAGAATGATGTGTTTGAGTGTAATCTTGATGTTGGTGTTGAAGGAGGGTTGGTGACACAACTTTTAGTGAACAATGTTCCCTTAGTGTTAGGAATTCCATAGAGAAAGTGAATATTCATTGAGATAAGGTAAGAAAACTTTTCATAGTGAATTTATGGCCATTGTAGGTTTAGAATTATTACATGAGGAACACAATGACATATTGGGGAGGAAAATAATTATTGTGGGGAGTTTCAAGTGACTTCAAAATTTCACAGTCATTACATTTGGGAGGAAATTACAGTTTGGATCCCAATATAGGGGTCATTCCATAAATTTACATGAATTGAGAATTTGAGAGTTAAAAAATATTGAGGTGTTTTTCAGACAAGGAATAACATACGGATGGTGTTTTTGGTTCTCAAGTGAGCGTCGATGTAGGGAACTTGTGGCTGACTATTGAATTTCAATTTCTTGTAGCATATTGTGTTGTGACCTAGGAATGTAACCCCATGAAAAGACTTAGATGAGGTATAACCATCTTCCTAATGTTCTTTAGGTCATTAATGTTGTTGGTAATTATGTTTAACATGATTAAGGGATATAGGCACATAAATGTTCCCTCTACCTATGAGGTGATTGATAGAAAACCTCTTTGGTCACTAGGAAATGGTCACGTAGAAGTGTGTTTGATGTTATGACCGACAAGGTCATGATGTGACTAAGGGATGGGTTATTTATTTAGTTTGTGTAGTTCAATATTTTAATGGTATAGTGTATAGGGTTTAGTGGTATAGATCCCTTAGCATGAGGTCGGTCGGTCAGCCTCACCTCTCCTTTCATCACTCAATTGATCCCCATTGGAATGAGATGATTCCTCGTGCGACTTAATGGTGATTTTAGGAGTGATTATCTTATATCCTTTTTTACTTATTCTAATTAAAATACATCATTTTTTGGTTTTTTCTATTACATTTTATGAATGAAATACAATATATAATAATATAAATAATCTGTAACAATGTGGATTTCATGTGTTATACATAGAATATATCCTATAAGTATAAATGTAAACCATTTGAGGAGGTTTTTGAGATTAAATGATTCCCTGATACTTTTTAGCAGTTATTAATCCTTGTTTTATTTATATAATTAATTATCAATATATATATTTAATTAATTTTATGTGGTGTAAAAAGATAAAATCATGGTTGGAAATACATGGCTAGATGAGGAACAGATTATCTTGGAAAAGTTGGTGTCGATCATCATGAGGATTATAACTATATGTTTTAGGTAGGTAGAACATTTAATAAAAATTCATATTTCTATTTGTACATAAATTCATATGAATTATTTGTTTTAGTGGAATACATTAATGACTATAGACCAAAAACACGCTGGTGATGGTGTTAGGATAGTATTTGACATCTTATATTTTAGATAAATTATTTTTAACACCCCAGGTATTTGTAACTTCCCGATTTATAAATCGCCAAGGGCTGATGGTGTCGAGTGAGTGAACAAGAGTCCCCTAGTAGGTATCAGACTGATATAATAAGTTTGGGTAGCCTAAGTTGTGTTTTTAGGTCTTTTTAGGTAGTCAATAGACAGGTTTAATAATATTTTTATTGTTCAGACAACCATTCATCTCAAGCTTGATGAGGCCCATTGGTTAATTTGAGGCATGGCAGAGAGAGTTTCCTTGAAGTTGATGGTTGATAACACTTTAAAATGTGGTGTGAGATAGCACCTAGGTGTTGATAATGGGATGTTTTTAATACTTGGTTTTAGTTTTAAGTGGTGAATGAAGTTTTATTTAACATGAAACTCTTTTGTTCATGGGGACAAGAGTTATGAGGGGTTTTGGTGTGGTTCCATCATCCCTTTAGGTCTATGTTGTAAGATCCTATTAGAAGTGGATTCATAAATGGACCATAGACATGATATGATATGGAAAAATAGGGTCCATGATTCATCTAGGGGAACCATTAGATTCCATTATGTGTTAGATTATATGTTCTTCAATATGAGTAGAAATATCTCTACTGTCTATCTCTATGGGGTCATTGGGTTAGTTTTCATATAGGATGTGTGACTAGTGTGTTTATACATGTGTATGATTGTGTGTGGTTTTGATAGGGGAAAACCTATTAGGGATATATATGTGGAGTCCAATCCAATCACTAACTAATATGGAATTGGCTATACCATCATGGGTGATATGGTGTCCTCATGTGCATAAGGAATTAGCCTCCCCATGAGTGACAAATTTTAGTTCATGATATTAGACTATCTCAAGTGGGGATGTTGGGTCATGCTATGACACAAGGCATTGAAGATCATCCCATCATTGATTAATATGGTAACTGGATTGGATTTGGTTGAAGGACCATAACCTATCCTTCTGGTAGTGGGTCAAAGTAACCGTTGATTCATGACCTGAGACTTTGTGTATGATCTAGGTACATGTATAATGGTATGATGCAAAGAGTGGTTTCCAAAATGGAACTAAATTAGGTATTGTATGGTTTCTTGGTTCCCAAGTTATAACATGATGACATGATGGGCATGTGTGCCTCATATATTGTCATGGTAGCAAAGTTAACATAAAATTTAAATGAGAATATTTATTTATATATTTTTTTCTTCATTCAAACACATTCTTATGATATAATATATTATGGGTTCTTAGTGAGACCCTACTAAGTCACATTATCTCACACTGAATAGGAACTCTCATGCACGTGTAGACCTTATGTATACATTTATGTTGATCATAAGATGAGTAGTACACTGAGATGAGGCATCTCAATTGGTTAGGGAGACTAGGATGCATTATGTCTATGGTATGGAAAGAAGATCATGTGTATTTTTTATCCTTTTTTATATTTTTAAATATAAACCACTTAGCGGGTGTTCAAAATTGTGTGTGGGTACGCTAATAAATCTGTATGGAATGTTTCATTTATTATACAATAGTTTTTCATTGATTTATGGATAATCATATTATAGGTCACAAATGTTTGTTTATTTCTATTTTTATTATACTATAATTTAAGGTAATAGTCTCTCAGTTTTATGGATTGTTCACTCATCACCAGTCAAAATACCCTAGTGTACAAATGGACCACCTAAGATCACATATAATCCTCACACTAGTGCACTATAAAGTGGTCCATGGACTACGGGAAAATATTTACAACAACCAATCATCAAATACATATGAATTCCCACCCAATGTCTTCATGTTGTCTATTTATCCAATAAATTGTTTTATGGAGTATAATATTTAAATATAGATATTTTTTTAGTGTTTAAATGAATAAAAATTTAAATCTTAGTATACCTAAAAACACACATTCCCCTAATGGATAATAACCCCCCACACATATCTCCAATATCATCCTTCTATTATGTATTATAAAATTATTAAACATTTTATGATTTTTTGATAAACATAACCCATATTCAATAGTTCTATAGACATTTTTGAAATTGTAAATGTTTTAACATGATATTTTTTTCCATGACAATAATATGACCCTTAATCAGATGACCTGAGTTTAGGTGATGATAAAAGAGTATCACATTCACTAAAGTAGACCCAAGTAGAATCTTTATTTTTCACTTGATCTCATAGACACTACGGGGTGGGGACCTTGAAAAAATACATTGCCCGTTTGGTAAAAGTGGTGGGGAGAACCATATATTATGATTAAGCCATGGATTTCTTCTATTGTTAGTGACTTGTTTTTCAAAATATATAAAACTATTTTGAATAATTGAATTCTGAATTTTTCCATACAATATAATGACCATGGGTGAATCATTTAGATAATTTGGTATCATACATCACATGATTCAATTTGAATGGTTACATATCAAAAAAAACCTAACAAGAAATGTATTATAAAAGATTGATGTTTGAAGTTTATGGCGGAGTTTCATAGAATTGCACACCAATAGTACACATTCACTGATTACTCATTCACCCAGGCCTATGTGATTACCCCAGTCCTGAAAACTCTAGTATCCTACACCCTTCACTAGGAGACCTAGTCTCACTTGACATATTTCAAACTCCCTAGTCATGAATTACCTTATTATCATGAATTTTCATGTGTCCATGTTGGGGTGTTCATATAATATTACGCTTGAACTCTATTATTGATATTGGGAAATTATAGAGCGTATATTTAATACACAGATCTACATATAAAGGAATAATGTGGGTACATTACTGTTTACACTGTACCAAACATGCACCATACCATGTGTTCCATCCTCTATATGTTCCCTACCTTGTTAAACATATTTCAATGTTATACCATGCTAAAAATACCTTCTCATGGGATTTCAAGAAATAAATCCCTAAAATCCCATTCAAGACACCACTAGTTGACCATATCTTGACATGAGCATCCCATGGACTTGGGAACCCAAAACTAGAGCACTAATACATAGCCACCATACCACTTTTTCATCACGTTAGATAGGTGAAAAAGCACTAGAACAACCTACTACTTGGGTTTTGGTTCACCTAATTGACAAACCACCAAGTTTATAAATGAAATAGGATCAAATATACATTGATTAAAAATTTCCCTTCTTCCAAACTATGGTACCACCTCTATCAAGTCACATAACGATGATCCACATTATCCTTTCCCCTTACTATAGAACTACTTTTCCCTAGCCCCTACTAGAGAAAAATTCTCTTAGGTTACTAACCTCGGTGCCCATTCACCAAGATCACATACTTGGGTGACCATCCCAACAAATTAGGTCCATTTCATCGTATATTTTACCAACCCCCCTTATTATAATATTTGAATAAAGAGAATAGATAAAGCCTTTACTTGGTCACTTTACTTCCTTCATTGATCTCCATTAAAAATAGTAACTTTCACCATAATCTATTCTGTTGTAGTCAACACATGATTTGGGTTGTGATACGTATACCCATATCCTATATCTCTAGAAAACAGTGAGTCAATATACTCATCTTGATTTTATTTAATTCATTATGATTTTATAATCATCTTGGTTACCTCATATTTATTGAGTTGAGATTATCCTCTTGGTTTCCTTAAACCTTTTATGTTAGGATATTTCTATTCTTTTCTAACCACACATTGAGTTATGATTCACCAATTTTTTTTTAAAGTACTCATGTACATTTACACTTTTCATTTTATCTAAAAATACCAATTCTAATATCACCATCCAATGTATACCATAAAAGAGCCTCTCTTTCAAAATTTTCACCCAAACATGTTATCAGGAACTAGTCATTTAGTACCCCTAGAAGCATGACATTAAACATTATATGATGTAGTTCATTTGACATGATTTTATCAACTCAAAATATATAATGGATTTATTAATTTTAAATTCACATTAATTATATATAGAATTAGGTTCATGGCCTAGTATTCAACATAAATACCTTTAAACATCTTGGATGTGTTCATTTTTGCACTACCATTAATGGAACAACCATGGTCCTTATTACAAAACATTAAAATTTACAACATGTCTCATTAAGTGGTACATAAGTATATGTTTTCTGATTCCCCTTTATAGGGACACGTATTAAGCCCCTCCTATGGGACTTATCCAAACTCGTAAATAACTATTCCCTCCTTTAATAGGATCCCAATTCCACCATAAACATTGATAAAATATAGAGTTCTATCCTATATGATTCCAAATTATATAGTGTCCAAATAATTAGATCAAATGATATATAGTATAGTTACGACGTGTAGTGTCATTGTTAATGCATGTTGTTGGTTAAAAATCCCTTATGTGTAAAAATTATTATTATTTTTATTATGGATTCATGAACATGTAATAAAAATTTTATAGTCATAAAATAGGCCTCATAAACCATTGGGGTTGAATCAATACATCATCCTTTCAACCAGTGCACAACTGAAAGTGTTACTGGTATATCCTAATCACCATCATGATTTAGAAAGAAGGTTTATACTAACTCAAACTACATGGTCATATCGAAAATAGAAAAACAGAAAAATATAATTTCAAGCATAATTTTCAACTTCCTAGAATTATAATGGATTTGAGAAAATAATGTTATCAATATATAAAATAATAATAAATGATTTTTCATTATGAATTATTTATCAATATATCCTTCAATGAAAATAATTTTACATTTTGGTAGAAAAAGATTCCTAATTAATAACTTCAATCCAAATTAAAATAATGTTATCATCATATAAAATCATAATTTTTCATTTTGGTGGAAGGATATTCCTAATTATTAAATTCAATCCCAATGAAAATAATATTATCATCATATAAAATCATAAGGAATTAATTTGGATTATATCCTTTAGGAAAGAGAAATATATTCTCATTTATTCTTTCATTTCCATTCTCATGTGTAAAAGATGAAGAGACATATATTTAAGATTTTAAAAATTACCGTAATAAATTATTTAATGTTATCCAATTGATCAATGAAAATGGAATTAAAAAAATAAATGAGAATATATTTCTCTTTACTAAAGGATATAATCCAAAATCATTCATTGTGATTTTATATGTTTATAACATTATTTTCATTTGGATTGAAGTTAATAATTATGAATATCCTTCACCCTAAATGAAAAATTATGATTTTATATGATGATAAAATTATTTTCATTTGGATTGATGTTATTAATTAGGAAACATTTTCCACCAAAATGAAAAATTATTTTCATTGAAGGATATAATGAAAAATAATTCATAATTTAAAATCATTTATTATTATTTTATATATTGATAACATTATTTTCTCAAATCCATTATAAATCTAGGAAGTTGAAAATTATGCTTGAAATTAGATCATTATATTTTTCTATTTTTGATATGACCATGTAGTTTGAGTTAGTACAAACCTCCTTTCCAAATAATGATGGTGATTAGGATATACCAGTAACACTTTAGGTTTTTCATTGGTTGAAATGATGATGTGTTGATTCATCCCCAATGGTTTTTGAGGCCTAGTTCATGACTCTCTAAAATATTTCTGACATGTTCATGAATCCATAATAAAAATATTAATAATTTTTACACATAAGAAATTTTTAACCTATAACATGCATTAACAGTGACACTACACACATAACAATACTATATATCATTTGATCTAATTATTTGGACACTATATAATTTGGAATCATATAGGTTAGAACTCTATATTTTATCAATGTTCATGGAGGCATTGGGATCCTATTAAAGGAGGGTGTAGTTATTTACGTGTTAGGATTAGGCCTATAGGAGGGGATTAATACGTGTCCCCATAACATGGAATTAGAAAACATATACTTATGTACCACTTAATGAGACATGTTGTACAAATTAATTTTTTTTGATAAGGACCGTGGTTGTTCCATTAATGGTAGTGCAAAAATGAACACATCCAAGCTGTTTAAATGTATTTATGTTGAATACTAAGCCATGAACCTAAAGCTATATCTAATTATATGAATTTAAAATTCATAAATCCATGATATATTTTGAGTAGATAAAATCATTTGGAATGAACTACATCATATAATGTTTAATTTCATTCTTCTAGGGATACTAAATGACTAGTTCCTAATAACATGTTGTGGTGAAACTATTGAAAGAGAGACTCTTTTATGGTATACATTGGATGGTGATCTTGGAATAGGTATTTTTATATAAACTGAAAAGTGTAAATTTACATGAGGAATTTAAAAAAAATTTGGGTAATTTTAACTCAATGTATGTTTGGAAAAGAATAGGAATATCCTGACGTAAAAGTTTTAAGGAAACCAAGAGGATAATCTCAACTCAATGAATATGAGGTAACCAAGTGTAGTATAAAATCAAAAACAATTAAATAAAATCAAGATGAGTATCTTGACTCATTGTTTCCTAGAGAAAAAGGATATGGATAAGTATCACAACCCAAATCATGTGTTGACCCGAATTGAATAGATTGTGCTGAAGGTTATTATGTTTAATAGAGATAAATTAAGGAAGTAAAGTGACCGTGTAAAGGATTTATATATTCCCTATATTCAAATATCCAAATAAGGGGTGTGGGTAAAATATCAGATGAAATGGACCTTATTAGTTGGGATGGTCACCCAAGTATGTGGTCTTGGTGAATGGGAACTGAGGTTAGTGTCCTAGGAGAATTTTTCTATAGTAGGGGATAGGGAAAAGTAGTTCTATGGTAAGGGGAAACAGTAATGTGGATCTTAGGTATGTGACTTGATAGAAGTGGCACTATAGTCTAGGAGAAGGGTGATTTGGAATCAATGTATATTTGTGCCCATTTCATTTAGAAGCTTTGTGGTTTGTCAAACAGGTGAACCAAAACCGAAGAAGTAAGTTGTTATAGTGGTTTTTCACCTATCTGACATGATGGACGGGAGGTATGGTGGCTATGTATTAGGGCTCTAGTTTTGGGATCCCATGTCGATGGGATTCTCATGTCTAGAGATGCTCCACCGGTTTTGTATTGAATGGGAGGTTAGGGAGCCATTTCTAGAAAGCCCATCACAAGGGATTTTTTTAGCATGGTATGAGATTGAAATATGTTTAACAAGGTAGGAAACATATAGAGGAGGGAACAGATTGTATGATGCATGTTTTGTATAGTGTAAAGTGTAATGTACCCACATTCTTGCTACTTATGTAGTGCTATGTATTAAATGTATGATCAATAATTTCCCAGTGTCTATAATAGAGTTAAAGTGTAATATTATATGCACACCCTAACTTGGACACATGAAAAGTCATGATAATAAGGTCATTCATGACTAGGGAGTTTGCAATATGTCATGTGAGACGAGGTCTCCTACTGAAGGGTGTAGGATACTAGAGTTTTTAGGACTTGGGTAATCACATAGACCGAGGATAATGATGAACTTGTGAATGTGTAGTATTAGTATGCAATTCTATGAAACTCCGCCATAAATTACTAACATCAATATTTCACAATACATTTCTTGATAGCATGTTTTCTATATTTAACCATTCAAATCAAAGCCTACGATGTATACTACCACATTATCTATATGATTCACCCATGGTCATCATATTGTATCGAGGAAATAAGTATTCAATTATTCTAAATAGTTTTATATATTTTGAAAAAAAGCCTTTAAAAATAGAAGAAATCATTATATCAATCCTAATAGGAGGTTCTCACTACCACTTCACCAAACAAGGAATGTATTTTTTAAGGGTCTCCACCCCTTAGTGTCTAAGATATCAAGTGACAAATAGAGATACTACATGGGTCAACAAAAGTTAATGTGATACTCTTTTATCATCACCAAAACTCGTTTCATCTAATTAAGGGTCATATTATTGTCATGGAAAAAAATGTTCATGGAAAAACATTTACAATTCCAACAATGTCTATAAAAATATTGAATATGTGATAGGTTTATCAAAAAATATTAATTTTTTTAATAATTTTCTAATACTTAATAGGAGGATGATATTAGAGATATGTTTGTGTGTGTGTGTGTGGGGGGGGGGGGGGTTATTATTCATTGGAAGAATGTGTGTTTTTAGGTATACTAAGATTTAAAATTTAATTAATTTTAACCCTAAAAAATATCTATATTTAGATATTATACTCAATAAAACAATTTATTGGATAAATAGACCACATGAAGACATTGGGTTAGAATTCATATGTACTTGATGATTGTTTGTTATAAATATTTTTCCCTAGTCCATGGACCACTTCCTAGTGCACTAGTGTGAGGATTATATATGATATTAAGTGGGCCATTTATACACTAGGGTATTTTTACTGGTGATGAGGGAACAATCCATAAAACTGAGGGACTATTACCCTAAATCATAGAAAAATAAAAATATAGAAATACAAACATTTGTGACCTATAATATAATTATCCATAAATCAATGAAAAAAAATTATATAATAAATGAAATATTCAATACAAAAATATTGGCATACCCACATACAATATCAAACACCCACTAAGTGGTTTATATTTAAAAATATTAAAAAGGATAAAAAAATACACGTGATCATATTTCCATACTGTAGACACAACACAACCTAGTCTCCCTAAACACTTGAGATGCCTCATCTTAGTGTACTACACATCTTATGATCAACATAAATGTATACATAAGGTCTACACGTTCACGAGGGTACTTATTCAGTGTGAGATATTGTGACTTAGTAGGGTCTCACTGAGAACCCATAATATATTATATCATATGAATGTGTTTGAATGAAGAAATGAAATATATAAATAAACATTCTCATATAGATTTTAGGTTTTAACTTGGCTACCATGACAATATATAAGGAAAACATGCCCATCAGGTCATCATTTTTTATCTTGGACACTATAAAACCATACATTACCTAATTTCGTGCCATTTTGGAAACCACTCTTTGCATCATACAATTATAAATGTACATAGCTCATACACGAAGTCTCAGGTCATGAATCAATGGTTACATTGACCCACTACCATATTGATAGGTTATGGTCCTTCAACTAAATCCTACCCATTTACCATATTAATCAATTATGAGATGATCTTCAATGCCTTGTGTCATAGCATGACCCTACCACCCCACTCGAGACAGTCTAAAATCATGAACTAAAATATCTCACTCATTCTGAGGCTAATTCATTATGGCCATGAGGAAACCGCATCACCCATGATTGTATAGCCAATTATATATTACTTAGGGATGGGATAGGAATCTAGATATATGTCCCTTATAGGTTTTTACCCTATCAAAACCACACATAATCATACACATGTAGGAACACACCAGTCACACATCCTATCAGAAAACTAATCCTATGACCCCATAGAGATAGTCAGTTGAGATATTTCCACTCATCTTGAAGAACACATAATACAACACATAATGGAATATAATGGTTCCCCTAGATGAATCATTGTCTCTAATTTTCCATAACATATCATGTCTATGGTCCATTTATGAAACCACTTCTAATAAGATCTTACAACATAGACCTAATGGGATGATGTAACCTCACCAAAACCCCTCCAAAATCTTGTCCCCATGAAAACTGGAGTGTCATGTTAAATAAAACTACATTACCCATTTAAAAATAAAACCAAGTCCTAACCACATCCCATTATCAACATCTAGGTCCTATATAACACCATATTTGAAAGAGTTCTCAACCATCAACTTCGATGAAACTCTCTTTTCCATGCCTCAAATTAACCAATGGGACTCATCAGGCTTGAGATGAATGGTTGTATCAGCCATAAAAATATTATTAAACATGTCTATTGACTACCTAAAAAGCCTTAAAGAACAGAACTTAGGCTACCCAAACTTATTATATCACTCTGATACCAACTAGGGGACTATTGTTCACTCACCTGACACCACCGGCCCTTGGATATTTATTAATCGGTGTTAAAAAGAATTTATCTAGAACATAAGATATCAAATACTTTCCTAACACCATCACCATGGTGTTTTTGGTCTATATTAATTAATGTATTCCCATAAAACACATATTTCATATGAATTTATATACAAATAGGAATATGTATCTTTATTAAATGGTCTACCTACCTAAAACATATAGTTATAATCCTCAAGATGATTTGCACCAACTTATCCAAGCTAATCGGTGCCTCATATAACCATGTATTGCAAAACATTCTTCTATCTTATGCTACCGCATTGAATTAATTAAATATGAAAATTTATAATTAATTATATAAATCAACCAAGGATGAATAAGAACTGAAAAGTATCAGGGAATTATTTCATCTCCAAAACCTCCTCAAACATGGTACTTTTAACCTTCTAGGATATATTCTATGCATAAAACATTAAATCCACATTGTTACAGATTATTTCTACCATGATATATTGGATTTCATCCATAAAATGTAATAGAAAAATCAAAAAATTTATGGATTTGAAATGGAAGCCATAAAAAAGGATGTAAGAGAATCACTCATAAAATCACCATTGAGTCACACCAGAAATCAGCTAATTCCAATGGGGATCAATTGAGTCATGAAAGGAGAGGTGAGGCTGACCGACCAACCTCATGCCAAGGGATCCATACCACTAAACCTTATACACTATACCATTAAAAGACATAACTACACAAACAAAATAAATAACCCATGCCTTAGTCAAATCATGACCTTGTCAGTCATAACATCCAACACACATCAAACTGATCATCTCATAGTGACCAAAGAGGTTTTCTATCAAAAACCTCATAGGTAGAAGGAACATTCATGTTCCAATATCCCTTAATCATGTTAAAAATTATTCCCAAAAACATTAATGTCCTAATGAACATTAGGAAGAGGGTTCTCCCTCACCTATGTCTTATCATGGGGATACATTCCTAGGTCACAAGACAATATGCTACAGGTAATTGAAATTCAATAGTTAGCCACCAGTTCCCTACATCGACGTCCACTTGAGAACGAAAAACACCAACTGTATTCTATTACCTAACTAAAAAACACCTCAATATTTTATAACACTTGAATTACTATTCATGTAAATTCATGGAATGACCCCTATATTCATATCCAAACTCTAAACCCTCCAAAATGTAATGATTGTGATATTTTCAAGTCACTTGAAACTCCCCAAAATTATTATTCTCCTCCCCAATATTTCTTTATGTTCCTCATGTAATAATTCAAACCCTACAATGGTCATCATTTCACTTTGAAATATTTTCTTACCTTCTCTCAATGAATACTCACTTTTTCTATAGAAGTCCTGACACTAAGGGAACATTACTAACTAAAATTTGAGTCACCAGATCTCCTTCAACACCAACATCGATATTACACTCAAACACATCATTCCCTCGGGATACACAATTATTTTTAGGAAAAAATCACCCCGTGGAATATGGAGCTCTTATCCAGATGGAATCACTTAACATAAGTTGATTTCAATCTATGGTTTTTCACACCAAAGGAGTCAACTATATAAATATATTTCTTTATATTCTATAAATTTATATTAATATTTATTTCTACCATTTTGAGATATTGAATCATTAAAAATGAATATAATATTTTTAATTTGTATGTTTAAATTTATTAAATAGTTCCATTTTATTTGTTTTCATATAGAATAGTGATAATGACAAATATTGGTCACCACTATAAGGGTAAAATTGGTAAAATGGTGTTAAAACCATGTTATATTGTTCTAAAAAAACTAAAATACTCCATTTATTTTTTTAACTTCAGATATAATAAATTATAAAATAATCCTCAAAATTTTGTATATATGGGATTTTTGTGCAATGTTTTCTTAATAATGAAATTTATATTATTTTAATTGGTGGAAGTTAAAAAATTACACCCTTGACATCAATGTCTTGGAAATTTTTCCATATGGTTGAAGTGATGATATGTTTTGTTATAATTGTTATTTTAAAATAAAAAATAATTTTTTTGAATGTTAATTAATATATATTTCTAGTGATTTAGTAATTTTCTTAAATTCTTATCCAATTCTAAGACGATATTTATTTAATTAATAGAAAAATAAAATAAATGATTTCATAAATATAAAATGTAATATTTTTTGGTAATTTATTATGGGTCAAGAATTATATATATATATATAATGTTAGGTACCTTTTAGGGATTTATATTCAAATTCCACAACTATTTTTATGAATATAAAATCAATATTAAATAATAGTATCACAAATTAAATTAATGATATTATATGAAAAATAATGTTTTATTATATTATTTAAAAATAATAAATTTAAATTGAGAATAAACTTATGATGATTAATGGTTCAAAATGTTGTCAATTTTCCATTTATAAGATAATTTCTAACTTATAAGTAAAATTATAACCCATTAAGATTCAAACATTTTTCACCGTAGTTAAGGATTAATTCATTTAAGAACGAGGTTAAACAAAACTTTATGTGGTAAAATGAAAAAAACCTATCTAAATGTCATTAGATGTGTATATTTATACCTTAATATTTTAATTAAATATATCTCCTATTGGAAATATTTTTCTAGAGTATAATATATTAATATTTTATTCGTTTTTTAATTCTAATTGGGTCCTTTACATCCCTTAAAAAAGTAAACCCATTATCTATTTTATACACCACACTGAGCATTCTTACTCAACCAAAATAGACCCAATTCACTTATAAAAATATCTATCAATGAAATATTGGCTATTTTTTTCCTTAAAAAATTTAACGGTCTTTACGAAAGGATATAAAAGATACCAACTCTAGAAGTGTTAGTCATCTTACCCATCCCATATCAGTTTGATTCATCTTATACCTACTCTAAATATATAGAATTTATCATAAAATAATAAATTCAGTGTCTTCAATATAATGAAATGATATTAAAATTATGTAACCACCAATATCCATCAGTTATACACCGAAATTGGAAGTTATGTTATTTCTCAAGCGTACCTGTAGACTACTCCCTCCAAGTTGTGATACAATTCATCTTCCAAAAAAACAATACTTTGGTGGTTATTATGATTGGATTAAAGAATATATATTATATTTATGAAAAATTATTCATCTTTAATACAATATAATTTATAACTTATTACCATATCATCCATGGAAAAACAATAATGTCACACTTGTGTCTATGTTAACTAGCACCTCCATGAAGCGATGTAATTCATTTATCATTTCATATTTGCTTGGATGATTATATAGATAGATTTAATGAGTAAATATGATATATTTAATATAATAATAATTATTTAAATATGACTAATTATTAATTTTTTATTCCAACCATTAAAAAGTGAAAACAATATTCATTCGTACATTTTCTCTACCATCTCTATTAATGACTTAATTCATTTTTCTCTCAATACCTTATTTAGATAACTGAAAATAAAAATATAGTTAATATATATGATATTTATATCATGATTAAAATTCATGAGATTATGGATCCATGTCCATGTACATGGACTGAAACTACCAAACCAATATTCTCCAAAAAAACAAAACATTGAACACCCATAAACCATGATTTTATTAAGGATTTATAAATAACTAAGAGTTATAATATTATATATTAAAAAATAAGACATTTTATTTTTGTAAATAACTATGGTATATATGTATAATAAATTTATATTTATTACATATGATGTTAACTCAATTTGGGGGATTTTTTTAACTCATGTTAATTTTTTTCGTCTCAATTTTATTTTTATGAGATTTTGCAACACTGCTCACCAGATTCCATTATGTGGTGTGTATAATAACCCTTAATGTATTATGTTATGTTATAATTAATATTATAAGTATTTTAAAATATATCTATGTTTATCTCTTTCATGATAATTTGATATAGAGATTACCAATGAAGTAAGTGTTTTATGAAACAATCTCATAATTTACTTGGATTGATAATGATTACAATTATGATGATGAAATTTAGTAATATACATGTCAATAATTAATTTATTTATCATCTACTTTAGTTATTTATGAATATTAAATCTTTAATTTCATTTTATTATCTACAAGTAATCATGAGACAAAAATAATATGTTTATAAAACCCCACCTTATTTCTATCTACATTTTAAAATATTTTTCTTCCATCGACATGATTCCAAATAACAATTCATTAATGTTTTTAGTTTTATATAATGAGTTTTTATATTCATTTTCAAAATGTTTGAAATTTTATAGAATGGATTTAAAGGAACAATATATTAATTTTATGAATGAGGTAATTTTTATTTTTTACTGAATATATAAAATCATTTTTTAATATGTACAATATAAAAATAATTTCCTTCCATTATGACCACTAAATTTTACAAATATTCTATTATATGAATTCATTTTTCTTTTCAAGTAATGTTTTATCCCAAATATTTTGTATTTTTTTATATTCAAATTTTTTTTCAAAGTGAAAAGGGTATTTTAATCATGAAATATTCATAGTGATCTTTTAATGGAGTTTTCATCTATGTTGACATCCTCTATTTCTAAATATTATTTACTCAGGATATAATCCAATGATTAAATACTCATTATTTCTATAGATTATTATTATCAGAACCCAACCTTATTACATACATAATATTGAATTTAGTAAATAAAAAACATCCTTTTACATTGAGTATCTTTTCATGTTTAGATCATTAGTGAATTGGGACATAATACATTTATAACATTACACATTGTTACAAAGAGGATTCCATAAAAACTATTTCCATTTTCTTTTCAAAATATGAAACATTAAAACTTAAAACATGATTACTTGACAATTATTTAACATTCAACATGTCTTATTCTTTTTTCTTACACATCCATTAACCTATTAAAATCATTTAAAACATGCGATGAGCATAAAAAATCATCAAGGGATATAAAAATAATGGGAGAAGACATTTTTCCATGAATACTTGAAACATATGAAATCATTTTCCAAATACATACATATCACATGTATATATATACATACATTTTGAAAAATTATATTTACACAATACATTAGAACATAAGTAGAACCACAAATGTATCCTAGGGAATTACATACATAATTTAGTAACCCTCTCACGTACCTTATAATTTTTAACCCTTATGGCTACCTTACTATTTGTATAACCATCGCAGTTACACTTCGAGTGACCATACGACCAACCTCCAACATACACATTCCTAATGAATTGGGGGGAGATATAGTTCCCAAAATTCATCATAAACAATGACCAATATCCAGAACATAATCATACCAGATGGATAATTTCATAAAAAAAATTCTTTGTAATTTTGTAAAACATAATTTTAAAAAGAGGATATTAATAGAAAATCCCCTTAAAAATATCATACAATTGAAGAGAGACTTAATAGAGTGGATGGGATATGTATATATACCATAATTAGACATAATTAAACATTAAATAACAAAAACCCCTTAGACAATAAATTTTAATACCACAAAAATAACGAAGTAGATGTTTAACTCAAAAGAATGGAAATCAGATTAAGAATTCCCTTACCTCAGGCTTGTCTTACTTCAAATTTGTTTAAAATTACTGTATAATGGTTAAAAGAGTGTTATTAGTATTTTATAGAAACATTTTAATTTTTATAACATCTAATATGATCATTTCATAACCTCATCGCACCCCTTATTTGTTAGTATTTTGTTCCTTGCACTGTTTTGTGTGAGTTCTTTACATGATTTCCAAGATTGGTTCATGATGGATGTTCTTGTCAATTGGAAGTAAAACTCCATAATTGTAATGGAGTAGTATTTACATATTTCCATTAACATTAATTATAACATTTAAAATTTTTAATTCTTATATTATTATGATTAGTAAGTTAAAACATTAATTTTGTTTGTTAAGATCATTTTAGTGTTTCCTCGATAATAACAACCTCGTTTTGTTTTATAAATTAAAACCATGTGTGAAAAAGAATTCCAAAACCATGGATGAGACATAATACATATATTATAACCTGGTTTAACCATTAAAAAGGTTTCATGAGCAGATTTGAAGGATTTAATGATAAATTAAATCACATCCTCCATGATGTCAGTAAATCGACACATCATGGACAATGTTTTTAATTCTTTGAATTAGTGGGAGAGAAGAAAAAGAATAATGATAAATTTTCCATGAACATGAGAAAATATATTATATAAAATATTATGGAACTTTCATACCTCTTGGTTAAGAGGAGCCGAGGAAAGAAAAAAGAATAGAACAAAATCTGGAAATTAAAAAATCTTGAGAAATGTCTCACGGAAATTCGGTAGCCTAACGACCTCTCTTAAAATTTCATAAAAAATATTTTGAGGAGAGAAATGGGATCTCATAACTCTTAATGAATATGGAAAGTAAGGGGGGATATGAAATTAAATATCCCAACATAATCAAAAGGTAAAGAAAGAGAATAACATAAAATGAAAGAAAATAAAGAAAATAAAAGAGGATGTTTACCTCTTTATCTCTTCTCCTTGAGATCCTTCTTACGGGCTTTGTTTTTGGTCATTTTATGAGACCAACAGATATAGGACGTGGGAAAAAGACTTGGGAGGAGTATTTGGCAGAACATAGGCATTGCTCATGGCTTGATATGTGTGGGAATAAGAGGGTAGTGAGGGTGGTATTTATAATGGAGGAGATGCAATATTTTTCATTATTTTAATCATTATTATAATATTTTAGCCCAAGATTATGAATATTCTTAGTAAATGTGACCTCCAATAGTAATAATGGAATGTGAGTTATATCTAAGTGTCCTTGAATCACTTATGATATCATAACATGTGTATTTTTATGACAATTTGATTTTATGGTATTTTATCGTATTTCACTATTCATCGAAAATTCCAAAATTTCTGAAAAATACCAAAAATTTACCCAAATCATTTTTTGATGTCTAGAATTCAAAAATGAAGTCCATTTTTTTAAAATAATTTTCTAAATATTATTAATTTAATTTTTAAATAAAATTATACTTAATTCCAAAATCAACAATTCTAATTCAGTAACTACTTCTATATCATGATGAAAAATGAACCAAGTTGTTATTATTTTAAAGCCATAAGCAAATAAAATAATAATAAAATTTATTATTCATTAGGGTTATATTACTATTCATAAGTGACTTTTACTATTCAAAAAAAACAAGTTGGTTTCATCAGACTCCAAATTACTTACAAAACACAATTTTAGATGACCATTTTTTCAAAATTCAAAACATAGAAGTGGAAAAATTATGTTTAAAGGCTAGTTATAAATATCTACTCAAAACAATGTTCCGTTATTTTATATTTATTTTTTTAAAAACATGGGTGTTACATTATCCCCACTTTCTGGAAATTGCGTCCTTGCAATTTATTTACTTATTAAACAATTGAAGGTACTTTTCCCTCATATCTTTTTCAGACACCCATGTTGCTTCTTCAACCAAGTGGGTTCTCCAAAAAACCTTTACCTGGTGGATTAACTTATTCTCCAATACATGTTACCTTCGATCAAGAATCTGAACTGATTTCTCTTCATAAGAATGGTTCTCTTCCAGCTAAAATGCTTCTGGGCTCAAGACATGTGTTGAATCTAGCACATTCTTTCTCAACATCGATACTTGAAAAACATTGTGTAACCTAAGACAAACTTGGAGGCAAAGCTAATCGGTATACAACTGATCAAACTTTTTTCAAGATTTCAAAAGGACCAATTAATCACAGACTTAGCGTTCCTTTCATTCCAAAACGCATCACAAATTTCCAAGGAGATATTTTAAGGAATACATGGTCACCTACCTCGAAAGAGAAGTATTTACTTATGTTATATGCACAACTTTTCTTCCTGCTCTATGCCGTCCCCTTGTATTTCAAGATCATCTTCACTTTTTTAGCCACTTATTCTACTAATTCTTGCCCCATCCACATTCATTCATTGACTTCATCCCAAAACACTGGAGTCTGAAACTGTTTCTGATATAAAGCCTCAAAAGGTGCCATATGTATACTGGAATGAAAACGATTATTATAATAAAACTCAACAAAAGGAAGATGTTGATCCCAACTTTCCTAAAAGTCCATTGAACAAGCTCTAAGCATATCCTCCAAAGTCCGAATCATTTATTCTGATTTCCCCTCTGATTGAGGATAAAAAGTTGTACGCTAATACAAATATGGATTTTATCAGCGCTAAAAATGGCCATTAACAGCGCTAGAAAAAGCGCTCTTAATGCCGGCGAAGATAGGGGGGTCCCCATTATCAGTACTAAAATGAAGCGCTGATAAAAGGGTCTTTTATCAATGCTTTATTTTTAGCGGTGATAAAAGAACCATTTTATTAGTGCTTTTTTTAGCTCTGATAAAAATTGAAAAAATTAAAAAAAATTAAAAAAAATACTGCTAATCTCAGGGGGGATTTTTACAGCGCTTGAGCCCCCATTTATCAGTGCTTTCCCCACACCCTCCAGCTCCCGCACGCACTTCCTACACCCTTTATCAGCGCTAGCCCCTCTAAATTAGCCTTACACACGCGCCCCAGCCTCCACTCGGATTTGATCTTGATACCTCCCCCCTGCACACCTAAAGACTTTTCCACTCCCCTATATTTATTTGTTCTCTTATTTATGATATATCTATTTATTTTTATATATTTAGTTAAATTTATTCATATAGTAATATATATTTATATTAATATATATAGTTATATTAATATATAGTTATATAAATATTCATATATTGGTATTTTAAATAAAATAGATATTAGTTATTTTTTAGATAAAACGAATATATTTTATATGTAAATATGTTTAATTATTTATTTAAAAAAATTTAATTTTTAGGGTTGAATATATAAAAAATATTTACATATAGTTATATATTTGATTATAAATAGCAGTTAATTATAAAAAATGATAAAATTTCAAATACATAATATCAATATGAATGTAATACCTTGGAATAAATTTAGTCCCTATAAAAAAAAGCCAATAATACCCCCTTAAATGAGGCTGAAATCCACAAAATGTTAAAAAAATCGGGGTACCCAGACTAAAAACTCAGTTTTTGAGGCCTTCTGGGCCTTTTATAGCATCAAAAAACCCTTGACCATGGTCCTCCCCAATCATAGTGATGTAGATCTCGTTGTAGGCTTCGATTTGATATGTGGTAGAGCTCAAACAGACACCCATATCAAAAGTTTTGGCCGTTTGAAGTTTTAGTTGCGTTTTCAACATATTTTAGATCTTTTTTTTAATTTTTTTTAATTTTTTTAGTCTTCAAATTTTTATTAAATGACTATTAATATATAATAATTAGAAAATTATTAATTAAAAATATTTTTTAAATTTTTTATAAGCCATTTTTACTAACTATCTTATATATTAAGTATAATAATTGTAAATATATATTTATACTTATCTAAAATATATCTAAAAATTATATATTATATTTACATAAATATAACAATATTGATATAATTATATATTAATATATTATTTTTAATTAATTTATTTTGAATTCAAACCCTTTATCAGTGCTTTTTCGTTAGCGCTGATAAAGGGGTGGTGCTAGCCTTGCCCAGTTTTGTGGTAGTGTGTACTAAAATTTTATTTTGTGCCCAACGACTTCTGAAGTCCCTTCCAAATTTTAGATTTAAACCAATGATCTCAGTCAGATACAATGGAAATAGGAACTCCATGTAACCTAACACACTCCTTGAGGTACAGTTGAGAAAGTTGATCTAAAGACATTGTACCTCGAATAGAAAGAAAATGTGCAGATTTTTCTAATCGATCAACAATAACTAAAATTGCATTATTACCTCGAGAATTCCATGGTAGTCCCACCATAAAGTCCATGGATACATTATCCCATTTCCAATTTAGCACTGGAAAAGGATAAATCATCCCCTTTGGTAACTGCCACTCTGCTTTAACCTGTTGACATGTTAAGCATTTCACAATAAAATCAGCATTATCTCTTTTCATTCCATCCCACCAATAATACTTTTGATGGCCTCTATATATATTATTATTTCTAGGATGAAATAAAAATTAAGAACTATGAACTTCACACAACAAATCTTTCATCAACTGAGAATCACTAGGCACACACAACCTTTTTTGAATCTTAAAATACAATCTCTATCATGTTTAAATTCTGGTAACTAACCCATTTTAACTAATTCTAACTTTTTCTATAGCTCACGGTCTTCCTTATGCACTCGCTTAATTCATTTTGACAACAATGATTTCACTGAAACCTAAAACAAAATAGCGGTATTTCTTGCACCAACAACTTCTAAGCCAAAATTCAAAAAAAAATTAATCAATGGATCATGTTCCAAATATAACATGGTTAATGATGCATGATGTTTCCGACTCCAGTCATCCATCGCATTGTTTGTTTTCTAGGATTGTAATTGATT
This sequence comes from Viscum album, assembly GCA_963277665.1. Classification (NCBI taxonomy): domain Eukaryota; kingdom Viridiplantae; phylum Streptophyta; class Magnoliopsida; order Santalales; family Viscaceae; genus Viscum; species Viscum album. The sequence goes on along the minus strand of OY728140.1, from coordinate 50,318,586 downwards.
GTGCAATCATAATACTTTATTAGTTCAAGCCATCTTCTTTGCCTCATGTTTAATTCCTTCTGAGTGAACATATACTTTAGACATTTATGGTCAGTATATATTTGACATTTGGATTTGTATAAACGATGCCTCCATATTTTCCAAGAAAAAACCACAACTGCCAATTCCAAATCATGTGGGGGATAATTTATCTCATGAGGTTTTAGTTTTCATAAAGTATAATCAATTAACTGATCATTCTCCATCAAAATACAACCAAGTCCCTTCAAAGAATAATCACTGTAGATGACAAACTCACCATTTCGGTAAGGAAAGGCCAAAAATGGAGCATTCACCAATATCTTATTCAGTTCTTGAAAAAAACATCACATTCTTCTATCCAAACAAATTTAACCCTTTTTTGTGTTATCTTAGTTATCAGGATAGATAACCAAGCAATGTTCTTTACAAAAAATTGGTAATAACCTGCTAGTCCAAGAAAACTATGAATCTCTATAGCATTTGTGGGTCTTGGTCCTTCATCAACCACTTTTGGATTGGCAGGATCAACTATTATTCCATAATTACTTATAATGTTCCTAGGAAAAGAAATATGTTGCAACCGAAAATCACAATTGATGAATTTTCCATACAGTTTTTTTCATTTAAGGTTTGTAAAACAACCCTTAGTTGTTTATCATGCTCCTCTTTATTTTTAGAAAATACCATAATTTTATCAATAAAGACAACCACAAACTTATCCAAGGACTCATGAAATACTCTATTCATAAGATTCATGAATACAACAGGTGCATTAGTTAACCCGAAGCGAATAACAACAAATTCATAATGCCCATATCTCATACGAAAGGCTATTTTTGGGATGTCATTTTCATTCACGTTCAGCTGATGGTATCCGGATCTCAAGTCAATCTTGATAAAGTACTGAGCTCAGTGGAGCTGATCGAACAAGTCAACGATATGAGGAAAATGATACTTGTTTTTATCAGTGATGTTATTAAAAGCTCTATAATCAATGCAAAGTCTCATGGAACCAAAATTTATTTTAAGAAAAAAATAGGAGCTCCCCATGGTGTTGTGATAGGATGAATGAATCCTTTTTCAAGAAAATCCAGCATCTGATTATTCAAATAAAGATGTTCTATTTGAGCCATATGATATGGGGGATTTGAAATTGGCTAAGCATCAGGAACTTAGTCAATTGTGAATTCAACTTCTCGATCATGTATGGCACCAGGTAACTCATTAGGAAAATCATCAAGGTATTCATTTACCACTAGAACATCATTAATCTAAACAGTTCCCTTGTTTTCAACAATATTTTCAAGATAAATTTCATTCCCATATTTCAATATTTTCTTAGCTTCTTGATATGTTATCAACTGTACGGGTTCATTCTTGTATACAAACTGAAACTCCTTCTAAAAAACAATATCTTTACCTCTATAATAAATTTTAGCACGATAAATAGAAAACCAATTTATTCCCAGAATAACATCAACCTCGACCAAGGGTAAAACAACAAGGTTTTTAGGTAAATCCTTTCCATAGACCACAATATAATGAATCTTATAATTAAAAGACCCCGAATTTCCATGTAAATTATTTTTTAAATAAATGGTTATTTTTTGAGTGAGCGAAAATTGACAGCATGAGATTCCAAGGTATAGAGTACTCAGAATGAATTTCTAAAATGTTTTTCGGGTACGTTCTGTAAACGTGCATGTGGTTTTTTCTAATTTTTTAACCAGTGCTCGGAATTGAAATCTGAGGGCACTATTGAACTCGTAGTGCTGATATTCGCTTAAAGATACTTTCAACTCGATGACAGTTGGTCGAGGGTGGAAGTTAGTTTTTGGGTTTTTTTGTGAATGAATTAAATACAAATAAAGTTATGTAACGTTTATTTTTATTTTATTTGTTAAAAACATCCAGGTGGAAGTTGATAAGTGGGGACCACCAGACCTTAACCACACATGAGAGGTTATGGTGGTGAGGACCACCCGAGCCTAACCTCCAATGAGAGGTTATGGTGGTGGGGTCTACCCGAGGCCTAAACCCCTCAACTCCCTCATAAAATGATGATAAACCTTCGAACTCCCCAATATTCTTCCCTTGTCATTAAATTAAGCCATTAAATAGGGCCAATTAATTGTGATAATTAATTGTTCCAATGCACTGCATTAATTTAGACAATTTTAATTTCATGTAAACAAACTAAATAATAGAAAACATAATCTATTATTTTGGCCAACCATTTCATTTTTGTGGAATTGGGAGAGGAGAGAGCTTTAGGAGAAATAAGGTTCTCCAATGAAGAACTTCACCTCCCAAAAAAGAACACTCCATCAATGAAGAATGCAGACCTTGACTTCGACTTTCTTCCTCGAGACTTCTTTCGATGCGGGACATCTTCATCTACGAAGAATCGACGTCCATAATTCCTTCTTGCACCAACTCCAATGAACAACCCAAGGTAGGGGTTTATTGTGAATGATTATATATTTTTTTACCCATGTTCTTTCCCTCTAAAACAAGGAACATGGATCAACATTCTAATTATTTGATCCGTATATGTTTTCTTTTTCAGGTTCTGAGAATAATCATTTGTGGTAGGGTTTGACATTACTCATTCTTGTTTATGTTGAGCCATTTTATACCACCCTAAAACGGAGGGTACAAGCCAAAAAATCATGGGCTGACCCAACTACAAATCTTGTGATGATTTTTGGTATTGAACGCGACAAAGGATACGATGCAATGACACCGCCCCACAGCTCCGCCACTCACTGCTCCATCATCCACCGAGCTACCACTACCGTCGTCCGCCGAGCCGCCACCGCCGGACCCCCCCCGAGGCTGGTCCGCTGACCTGCGACCGGTCTGCACCCCCATGTCTACACCATCACGACCTGTCTACGCCCGCGTGGCCGATACGCCGCCCAGTGGTCGGTCCGCGCCCTCGCGGTCGGGCATCGCCCTCGTCGCTGGCCTTGCCCCTCGCGGCCGGTCTGTGCCCTTGTGGCCGACCCATGCGCCCTCGGTCGGTCCGCGCCCTCACTGCTGGTCAGCACCCTCACGGACAGTCCGCGCCCTTTGGCCACCCCACGCCCTCGCGGTACACCTCGGCTGAGCCACCCTCATGGTAGCCTCACATACCTCGCATGCTGGGACGAACCCAAGGGGCCGGACTGCAATGCGGGCCATGCCGGACCCAGCTTAGGGTCGGGTTGACCGGAACCGGGTCGGACCAGACCTTGGCCCACTACGACCCATTTACTTTCTTTTGGACATAACTTTGGCACTGGGCGTCCATTTGATGACCCGTCAATAGCATTGGGGACCTTGGAGCAAGTCTGTCCCTTGGAGTGATACCCCACTACATTTAGGATTAAGATGGGGAACAGTCTGGTTGGATCAACCCTGAATCCAACTGGGCCCCTGGTACTAAAAGGCTAATAACTCACAGATCGAGTGCCCGATTGATGTCCCATCTGTTATGTTGAGACCCCTATGACGTGGAAGAACCTTGAGATACTTCTTCACGGGACTTCATGTCAGTGGGAGTAATGACCATAATATTGTGGTGCAGATTCTCCCAAAGACGAGTGAGCATAGTGTAGAGACCTAGAGGTTGGATGAGACTCGACGACTACTGACCGTTTCGACTTAGAGTGACTCGACAAGCTAAGTGGGGAGCGCCTTGGTGATGCGGAAGACCCACGGTGGAGAGCGCCATGGTGACGCGGCGGACCTATGGTACTCGACAGAAGAAGTACCTTAGTAGGCCACGAGGGGGAGCGCCTCTGTGTGACGCGGCAGACCCATGGTGTGGAGTGCCTTTGTGTGATGTGGAAGACCCACAGTACTTGATAGGAGGAGTACCTCAGTAGTCTAAGGTTAGTGGGAAGCGCCTCAATGTGACGCGACAGGCCCACTGTACTTGATATAGGAGGAGTTCTCCAATAACCTAGGTGTTCAAAGAGGTGTTTGAAATGTTACTTGATACTACCCCTAGAATAAATCCTAGTGTGACCTAAGTCAGAGTCATTTCATTTTCCTCATGATTTAGATGGATTACTTGATAACTTAGGTATATTTATGGTCATATACCTATGTAATGTTTTATGTTGACTTCATGCATTGTGATTTATCCTTTATGGATTTTGTGAGACCTAGAGGGTCTCCGGGTCCCTACTGAGTATCATTATACTCACCCCAGTTAAGTCTATGCCTGTACCTTGATGTCTGGTATGCAGAAGACATACATTATTGACTGAGGCTAAGAGTACCTGGACTAGACGATACCTAGAGGTGGACTATACAACGTGTCAGTACGTAGAGGAGATGAGTGTACGTGGAGTGATGAGGAGGTGATCTGTACCTATCCTTCAAATAGGAACCTCATAGGATGACCCAACCACTGACTTTTCCTTTTCTTCAGTTGTATTGTATCACTGTTGTACTTTTACTTTCCAGTTGGGCTTGTATTTTAGCCCCTTTTTCTTACTGCACTCAATCTATTTACAGTTCTATTTACTTGTGTTTCTATCTTGATGTGTTCTTGGTTATGTGTTCATATAGGTTATAAAGGCTATGCCTTTCCATTTTTAGGGAATATGCCTTCGGTGGTAGTCGCCAGCCCCTGGCCTATAGAAGGTGAGCTTGGGGTAGTCACGACACAGGACTCAGAGAACGGTTCGTGACAAATTGGTATCATAGGAGTTGGTTCTACTTCAAAACTTAAGACTCTGATCTTTATTTATAATGGTAATAGTATAAAGTATAGTGAGTGTGGTTATCAGTTTATGGAAACCAGTGTTGGTGCGGAAACCGATGTATCCATACAGCCGGACCCTGACTTCTGGTTTCTGACTCAGTGCATGAAAACAATAATTTTGTGTGTGTTTTCAAAAGTTTTCTTTGTGATATTTTGAGTCAGCTAACCAGTTATAAATTTCATCTCACCTGGTATAAATATTGACCATGGATCACATGTTACATTTCAGGATGCCTCCACGCAGACAATCAACTAGAGTTATGAGATTTTTATGCACTATTATACCATTGAGCGATGAGGCCTCGATGCAGGGCCCTTTTCAAGCAGAGGCACCAGTGGAGGCACTAGCAGTACAACTCCCCATTGTGCCACCAATACCACCAGCCTCAACAGAAGATGGTGCCCGCCGCTTAAGCGTGTTGCATGAGTTCCAGTGCCAGAGGCCACCCACATTCAGGGGAGAGATGAACCCACATGTGGTTGAGGATTGGCTTGAGGCTGTGGTGAAAGTCTTCCGACTAGTAGGGACACCATCTGATCTCATAGTGATCCTTTCTGCCCTCCTTCTATAGGAAGCAACTGTCAGATGGTGGAGTTTGATGCTCTAGGTTCACGATGAGATGACGCTTCTCTGTGTAGACTTCGAGAGCCTATTTCGAGCAGATTTTGTCCCAACTACTCTACTCCCAGTGCGCAAACAAGAGCTTCTTCATCTGCAGTAGGGAATTATGACTGTAGCTTAGTACTCAGTGAGGTTCATTGACCTCTCATGCTACTCAACAGATATGGTTTGAGACCCTTTATTTTGGTCATGGACCTTTGATCAGGGGATCAGGTGGGAGATCAAGGATTCAGGGATCTCGCTTAGTATCCCGACGTAGGCGGGGGTGTTATAGAAATCCCTCTTGGTGGAGAGTTTTCTTGATGAGTAGTCAGCAGCAGCGAGACCCACAACTAGTCATTACATAGCGGAGTCTTCTACAGCTGGCAGCAGATAGACGTCATAGAGGTCCAAGAGGACCAGACCTACGGGTGGTCAACCACATGACTTATGATCGGTTGTGCGGGGAACACGAGACAGAGACTGTCATACCAGGAGCAGGCAGTGTTACGCTTGTGGTGGGCAAGGTCACATGGCTCGTGACTGTCAGACCCATCGTATGAATAATCAATAGCTGGTCGAAGGATAGCCCAGGCAGAGACAATGGTTCATCTGAGTAGGTCTGTAGGGAGTAGGTGGAAGTGGCATAGGATCTGGCCAAGTAGCTAGAAGTGGGCGACGATTCAAGATGTTATCGCCACAACCACAAGGAGGTCCTCCCAGACCATAGGGAGCAGGTAGAAAAGGGAGAGCTCAGCTCTAGGCAGTTGAGGCCTACGATCATAATGCTCCGGAGATGATATGAGGTATGATCTATGTCTACTCCACTATAGTTGTAGTACTTAAAGACACAGGTTCCAGTCATTCATTCATTGACACTTCCCTTGTTCAGAGCTCAGAGATTTCAACGGTGATGTTAGAAATATCCATATGGCTAGATACTCCTACAGGAGCAGATTTGAAGATTACACGCTGGTGTCGGCAGTGTGATCTTACTCTAGGAGGCGGGAGCTTTGGTTGGGATCTTCTAGTAGCGGTGTCGAGGCCTTATGATGTCATATTGGGTATGGAATGATTATCAAAAATCCATGAATAGATTTACTATATTAATAATAATGTTCAATGTGCCTGCATGGATGGGACCATATTTACCTTCACCGGCGAGAAGGAGTGCAGCCGATCACTCATTAGTTGGCTGGCCTTACCCTCAAATCTGTTGATGTGGTGAATCTGAGCTATCATGTAGTGGTGGACCAGTATGCAGATGTTTTCCCTGATGATGTTCCGGGTCTACCTCCTCATAGAGAGGTGGGCTTTTACATTAACAAGTAACCCGGGATGATACCAATATATACACAAGCATATTGGATGGCTCTTGTGGAGCTTCGTGAGCTGCTGGTACAGTTAGAGGACAAGCATAGGAAAGGATTCATCTGGCCTAATGTTTCTCTTTGGGAAGCCCCGATTCTATTCACCAAGAAGAAATATGGGAGCCTGAGGCTTTGTGTTGACTATCAGTACCTGGACTAGGTGATCGTGAAGAACAAGTACCCACTAACGAGGATTGACGACCTCCTTGACCAGCGAAAGGGAGCACGATTGTTCTTGAAGATAGACCCCACATCAGGCTATCACTAGATCAGTGTGTGAGACGAGGATGTGTTGAAGATGGGCTTCAGGTGTAAGTGCGACCATTATGAGTTCTTGGTTATGCCATTCGGTGTATCCAACACTCCAGTAGTGTTCATGGGACTCATGAATAAGACCTTTCATCCATACGTTGATCGTTTCATAGTTGTCTTATTCAACTACATTATGATCCACTCGACTACTAAGGAGGACCATGCCTATCATTTATATGTAGTACTGGACACACTCCGAGAGAAACTACTTTATAGTAAGCTCTCGAAGTTCCAGTTCTGGATCTGAGAGGTTCACTTCCTTGGACATGTCATATCAGAGGCTGTAGTTGTAGTATATCCAGCAAATATTGAGGTGGTACTTTCTTGGGATCCACCCAAGAGTGTGACGGAGGTGTGGAGTTTCCTAGGTTTGGAAAGATATTACCGGAGGATTGTGCCAAATTTTTCAAGAATTGCAGCACCACTATCAGCCTTGACGAAGAAGGGGAAACCCTTCGTTTGGATGGAGAGATGCCAACAGAGTTTTTAGGAGCTGAGGAAGAGGCTGACTAGTGCCCCCATCTTGAGGCCACTAGAGGGGGGCGTAGGGTACGTAATCTACTACGACGCATCAGGGACCAGAATTGGACGTGTCCTGATACAGGAATGATAAGTGATCACATATGGTTCTTGATAGCTCAGACAACATGAGCAGAACTACCCTACCCATTACCTGGACTTAGCAGCAGTGGTCTACACCTTGAAGATGTGGTGGCAATATCTGATGGGTGAGTAATTTAAAGTGTACTATGATCACAAGAGTCTCATGTATAACTTCTCTCAGAAGGACCTGAACCTGAGACAACGACGTTGGTTTGAGTTCCTATGGGACTATTACTTTGAGATAGTCTACACTCGTGGGAAGGGGAACATTGTAGCAGATGCACTTAGCAGGATGTCTGGTATACAACTACTAGGTGAGGTGACAGAGTAGCTGGCCGCAATGTAGATATCCTTTGTGAAATGTAATTGAGCAGCTTTTCTTCTGTCACTTACAGTCACACCCCCACTTCTTCATCTAGTCAGGGAGGCGGAGCAGGGGGATGCAGACTGCGATGCTCGACATGATCAGATATCCACAAGGTAGACACCTGATGGATAATGTAAAGGTGGGTAGCACGTCATCCTATTTAGAGGATGTACCATGGTACCTGTGTAACTTTAGGAGTAAGTGTTGAGAGAGTTCCAGAAATCCCCTCTAGTGCTACATCCAAGAGTGGTGAAGATGTACCAGGATCTCTGACAAGAACACTAGTGTTTGGGAATGAAGAAAGTAGTAGCAGAGTTTGTCTCTCGGTTCCTCACTTGTCAGCAAGTGATGGGGGAGCATTAGGTACCAGTAGGATTGGTTTGGCCTTTAGAGGTCCCAAAGTGAAAGGGGGATGGGATATCCATGGAATTTGTGACAGTATTTCCACGTACATCCATGGGACATGACTCGATTTGAGTGATCATCAACTAACTCACCAAGTCGGCCCACTTCCTATCGATCAGAGATCATGGTTCAATAGAGAGCTTGGGAAGCCTCTATGTGTAGGAGATTGTGCGGATACATGGAGTAACCTCGACGATTGTCTCCGATCGTGATACACATTTTACTTCTCGGCTATGGAAGGGGTTGCAGGAAGCTCTCAGGACGCCACTTCATTTGAGAAACGCCTTTCATCCTCAGACGGATTTCCAGCTGAGTAGACCATTAAGACCCTCAAGGACATGCTATGTGCTTGCATCCTTGACTCCGGTTGAAGCTGGGAGGATCACTTGCCTTTGGTGGAGTTTTCATACAACAACAACTATCACTCCACCATTGGGATGTCACCTTTTCAGGTGTTGTACGAGCGACCTTGCAGATCACTCTTATGCTGGACTGACCCAAGGGAGTCAGCAGTAGTGGGACCAAAGATGGTACGGGCTGCCGAAGAGAAGGTAAAAATCATCCAGGAGCGGATGAAGACTGAACAGAGCAGGAAAAAGTCGTATGATGATAGGATACAGAGACCTCTGGAGTTCGAGGATGGCGACCACGTCTTTCTACGGGTCTCACCCCGATGAGGTTTATGGGGATTTGGCCGAGAAGGAAAGTTATCTCTAAGATTCATCGGAAGACCCATCTCACATCATCATCCATGGAGAGATGGATGTCGATGATGGGAATACTTTTACAGAGGTTCCAGTAGATATTTTGGATTGAAAGGAGTGGGTCCTTCGTTGATGGACGATACCTCTGGTGCGCGTTCACTGGTAGCAGAAGAACCTCATGGAGAGAAAATGGGAGCGAGAGGCTTAGATGCGTGCTCAGTACCCTCACTTGTTTACCTATTTTGAGGTTTGTATTGTGAGTATGTAGATCCCTGAGGTGGGGATAATGTGAAGAATCAGAATTTCCATGTATGTTTTTTTAAAATAAATTGGAATTTTACGAGTCTGTGAAAATTGACGGCATGTGATTCTGAGGCCCGTAGTGCCGAGAATGAATTTCTAAATATTGTTTCGGGTACATTCAGTAAACGTGCAAGATGATTTTATTACTTTTGAACCGGTGCTCAGAATTGAAATCCGAGGGCACCGTTGAACTTGCATCACTGGTATTCACTTAAAGAGACTTTAACCTCGACGGTAGTTGGTCGAGGGTGGAAGTTAGTTTTTGGGTTTTTCATGAATAAATTAAATAAAAATAATGTTGTGTAAATTTTAGTTTTATTTAGTTTGATAAAAACGTCCATGTGGAAGTTGAAAAGTGGGGACCACCATACCTTAACCTCCCAATGAGAGGTTATGGTGGTGGGGCCCACCAGAGCCTAACCTCCCATGAGAGGTTATGGTGGTGGGGTGCACCCGAGGCTTAAAACTCTCAACTCCCTCATTAAATAATAAGAAACCTCCCAACACCCCAATATTCAACCCCTGACATTAAATTGATCCATTAAATTGGTCTAATTAATTGAGCTAATTAATTGTGCCAACACAATACATTAATTTATCCAATTTTAATTTTGTTTCAAGAAACTAAATAATAGATAGCTTAATATATTATTTTGGGTGACCATTTCATTTTTGTGGAATTGGGAGAGGAGAGATCTTTGGGAGAAATAATGTTCTCCAATGAAGAACTTCACCCCCCCAATAATGAATGCTCTGCCAACGAAGAACGCCAACCTCGACTTTGACATTATTCCCCGGGACATCTTCCGACGTGGGAAATCTTCATCTACGATGAATCGATTTCCGTAATTCTTTCTTGCACCAACGTAAATGAAAAACCTAAGGTAGGGGTTTATTGGGAATGATTATATTTTTTTACCCATGTTCTTCCCCTATAAAAAAAGGAATGCTGATAAAAATTCTTATTAGTTGATCTGCATATGTTTTCTTTTGGGGGTTTAGAGAATAATCTTTTGTGGGAGGGTTTGACATTCTTCATTATTGTTTATATTGAGCCATTTTCTACCACCCAAATGTGGAGGGTACGTGCCAAAAAAACATGGACTGACCCCTCCACAATTCTTGTGATGATTTGTGGTGTTGAACGCGACAAAGGGAATGGCGCAACAACACCACCCCACGGATCCTCCACTCGCAACTCCGCCATCCACAGATCCACCTCCGTCGTTCGCCGAGCCCCCATCCGCTGATCCGCCACCGCCATCCACCAAGACACCGCCACTGGACCGCCATCCCGCGGCCGGGCCGCCACCCCGTTTCCAGTCTGCCGACCTGCGGCCGGTCCACGCCCTCGCGGCCAGCCTGCCACCCTCGCAGCCGGTCCGTGCCCTCGCAGCCGGTTCGTGCCCTCACGGTCGGTCTATGCCCACACGGCTTGTCCGCTCTTCGCGGCTGGTCCGCTACCCCAAATCCGATCTGCTCCCTCATGGCCAGTCCGCACACTCGCGGTCGGCCGCTCCCTCACGACCTGTTCATGCCCCGTAGCCACCCCGCGCCCTCGCGTTACCCCTCGACCGAGCCACCATCGTGGAACCCTCATGACCCACACGGCCCAGGATGGACCCAAATGTTTGGGCCACATGCAGGCCGGGTCAGGCCACGTTGGTCTGACTGGGTCAGACCGGACCTGGTCCCACGATGACCCATTTACTTTTATTGGACATCACATTGGCCCCATATGTCTGTTTGATGAACCATCAGCAGTGTTAGGGACCATGGAGCGAGTTGGTCCCTTTGAGTGATACCCCGCTACATTTTGGATTAAGATGGGGAACAATCAGGTTGGATCGAGCACAAATCTAATTGGGCCCCCATGACTAAAAGGATAATAACTCATAGAACGAGCATCCGATTGATGTGCCGTTTGTTACGTTGAGACCCCTATGACGTGGAAAACTTTTAAGAAACTTTTTCATTGGACTTCGTGGCAGTTGAAGTATCGACCTGTAGCATGTGGAGCAGATCCTAGTGGAGATGAGTGAGCATATTGTAGAGACCTAGTGGCTGGATGAGACTTGACGACTGCTAACCATTTCGACTCAGAGTGACTTAACAGACCCAGTGGGGAGCGCCTTGGTGATGCGGCAGACCCACGGTGGGGAGCGCCTTGGTGACGTGGCAGAACCACAGTACTTTACTGGAGGAGTGCCACATCCGGCCATGAGGGGGAGCACCTCTATGTGGCACGGTAGACCCACAGTGGGGAGTGCCTCTGGGTGATGCGGTAGACCCACAATACTCAATAGGAGGAGTACATCAGTAGTCCATGGTTTGTGGGAAGTGCCTTTGTGTGACGCGGCAGACCCATTGTACTCGATAGAGGAGGAGTTCTCAAATATACTAGGTGTTCGACGAGGTGTTCGAAATGTTATTTGATACTACCCCTAGAGTAAATCCTCGTGTGATCTGAGTCAGTATCTCTATTTTTTCTTCATGATTGAGTGTGATTACTTGATAACGTAGGTATATGTATGTGCATATAACTAAGTAAGTTTCTTTGTTGATTTCATGCTTTGTGATTTATCCTTGATGGATTTTGTAAGACCAAGAGGGTCTCAGGGTCCCTACTGAGAATCGTTATACTCACCCTTGGACGAGCTATTCCCACACCTTGTTTTGATGGATCCAGATGACGAACAATGTTGACTGAGGCTGAGAGTACCAGGACATGATGGTACCTGGAGGTAGACCATACAGTGTGTCGAAAAACAGTGGATATGGGTGGACGTAGAGTGATAACGAGGTGATATATACCTACCCTTCAGGGATTAACCTCAGAGGATGACCCAGCAACTGACATTTCATTTTCTTCCATTGTACTATTTCACAGCTTTACTTGTACTTTCAAGTTGGACTTGTATTCTGGTCCATTTTTCTTACTGCACTCACTCTATTTACAGTTCAGTTTACTTGTGTTCCTATCATGTTGTGTGCTTGGTTACGTGTACTTACAGTTTATAAAGGCAATGACTTCCTAGTTATAGGGAATACTCTATCGGTGCTAGTCGCCACCTCCGGGCCTATGGAAGGCGGGCTTGGGGTAGTCACGGCACTGGCCTCGGGGAACGGGTCATGAGATATAATTCCTATTTGTTATAATATTTCCCTTGGGGTTTTATCAACAAGTTTAGTTCTTATTGGTTGAGGTGATATTTCCAATTTACCCAAACCTTTCTCAGAGATGAAGGAATGTGTAGACCCTGTATAAAAAAACTATAGAAAAATATGAGTAAAAAAAACAAGGTTCCAGATACAACTTCATTAGATGATCTGATGTCTACTGATGTGGCCATAAAGGATCTCACTACACCTTTCTACTTGTATTTAAGATTCTTTGCATCATTCAGATCTCCCTTTTGGCAGGAATTTTCATAATGACCCATCTCACCACATTTAAAACACTTAACAGTTTGCTTATCCATATTAGTCTTTGGATCATTTTCATTAAAATATTAGGTGATATATCCAAACATACCACATTTAAAACACTTCCCATTTTTGCTATGACATCCCCCTGGGTGATTATTGCCACACTTTTCACAAATTGGTAACTATATTTTCTTACCATCTTATTTCTTTGGTTGACTCTTAACCATTGCTTGCCATCTGGAAATCTTCTTTTCATTATTTCCAAAATGCATGTGATCAGCGGAAAAACTCCATCTCTACCCTCTCAGCACATCAGAAAAGTTTCTCATAAATTTTGAATTCATGAGAGTCCAACACCCTTTGATACCATGGCTTCAGTCCTGAGTAAATGTGGCTTATTTTTCAATCTTGTTCCTGAATAAAATTTGGAGCATACCTCGCCAGTCGAGTGAAGTTCACTTCATACACGACCATTGAATCTTCCTCCTTCTATTTCAATTTATGTAATTTCTTCTCCATCCTATGTCGCACCACCTTAGAAAAATATTTTTCAAGGAAATGACTTTTAAATTCACCCCACTCTAAGGCATCAAAATCCTTTATATCCCTGATATTCTTTACCATTGACCACCACTAATCAGAATCACCTTCAAAAATGATAAATAGAATGACCTAACTTTGGATTGACTGAACATCCCATAACATCTAATATCATTTCAAGGGATTTAATCCATCCTTCAACTGTTACTTGGTCAGAGGATCCATTGAAATTAGTAGGGTGTTGTCTCATAAAATGTTCCACTATTGTCATGTTCTGTTGTGGTACCTCAAATTGTTACCTTTCATGGATGCTGCTTCCAATTATTTCCAGCTTCAGCTATGCCATTACTGTCACAAACACTTCAGTTCCAATCCCTACCATTCCGGGCTTCAGATACGGAATGATATCGTTCTTTCGGTTCCTCTCATCTTCAGCTTCCCTATTTCTTCTACAGACAACCATTCTGAACAAACAAACCTTAGACGAAGCAACATTGTGATCATTAAATTCTATAACATTTCAAATTAATAATACAGTGAAAATCATTTTTGGTATTCTATTAACATCATCTTAACCCCTAAAGTTATCTAAACCACCCTCTGATACAAATTATAATGACCCGTACTTATTACATACATAATCTTGAATTTTGTCAACAATAAAAATTCCTTTTACATTTAGTATCTTTTAATGTTTATATATTTATAGAATTGGGACATAATACATTTATAACATTATACATTGTTACAGAGTGGATACCATAAAAACGGATTCCATTTTTTTCAAAATATAAAACATTAAATCTTAAAACATGATTCCTTTTCAATTATTCAACATTTTATATGGATTACTTCTTTGTATTACACATCCATTAAACTGTGAAAATCTTTTAAAACTTGGGATGAGCACAAAAAAATCAGTAATGGATATAAAAAGAAGGGAAGAGCACAATACTCCATGAATTCTTGTAACGTATGAAATCATTTTCAAAAGACATAACTATCACCTGTATATATATACTTACTTTGTGAAAAATGATATTTCTATAATACATAATAACATAAGTATAACCATAAAGGTATCATGGGGCATTACTTACCTAATTTTGTAACCCACTCGACTACCTTATAATTTTTAACCATCACGACTACCTTACTATTTGTGTAACCATTACAGTTGCACTTGGAGTATCCATATTACCGAACTCCAACTTACTCATAAAAAATGAATTTGAAAGAGATATAGGTACCACCCTTCATCATAAACAGATCCCAAGAGCTGGAACATAAACATACAATATTAATAATAGCATAAAAACATTTCTTTTTAATTTTGTAAAACATAATTTTAAAAGAGGATTTTAAAAGAAAAGACGCTTAAAAATATCATACGATTGAATAGAGGCTTAGTAGTGTGGATGGAATAGGTATATACACTATAATTAGAAATAATTAACCAGAATATAATCATAAACCATCATTCCATCAATTTTAGTACCAAATATATTACGAAGTAGAAGGTTAACCCAAAGAATGTAAATCAGGTTAATAATTCCCTTACCTCAGGATTAAAGTACTTCAAACTAGTTTAAACTTCTAGTATAATGGTTATAAGAGTGTTATTATTATTTTACAGAAACATTTTCATGTTTATAACTTCATATATGATCATTTTATAACCTCATTTCACCCCGTATTTGTTAGTATTTTGTTCCTTCACTGTTTTGGGTGAGTACTTTACATGATTTCCAATATTGGTTCCTGATGGATGTTCTTGTATAATGGAAGTGGAAATCCAGAATCAGAATAGAGTAGTATTTACATATTTCTAGTACCATAAATTATACCATTCAATATTTTGAATTCTTACATGAGGATGATTCGTGAGGTAAAACATTAAGGATGTTCCTTAAGATCATTTTATTTGTTCTTTGATAATACCAACCTCAATTTGTTTTATAAATTAAAACCATGTGAACAAAAAAATTCCAAAACCATGGATGAGATATAATACTTATATTAAAACTTGGTTGAACCATAAAAATGGTTTAATGACCATAATTGAAGAATTAAATGAAAAATAAAATCACATCATCCATGATGTCGGTAATTGGACACATCATGGACAATGTTTTTAATTCATTGAATAAGTGAGAGAGGTTAAAAAAAGAATGGTGAATTTTCCCTGAACATGAGGACATCCAAAATATACAAGATTCTGGACCTTTAATGCCTTTTTTTAAGAGGAGGTGATGAAATAAAAAGAGATTAATGGAATCTTATAATAAAAAAAACTTGATAAATTTCTCACGAAAATTCGCCAGCCTAACGATGTCTCATAAAATTTCATAAAAAATTGGTTAATGGAAGAAAGGTGATATGTCACCACTCTTAAATAATATTGCCAGTATGGGGAGATATGAAATGAAATATTCAACCATATTATAGGGGTAAAGTAATATAATAACATTAAATGAATGAAAATAAAGAAAATAAAAGAGGAGTTTTACCTCTTGATCTCTTCTCCTTGAGATCCTTCTTAAGGGCTTTGGTTATGGTCTTTTGGTGAGACCAGAAGCTCTAGAACGTGGGGAAGTTCCTTGGGAGGAGTATTGGGAAGAACATAAGCATGTATAAATGCTTGATATGTAGATATCCAAGCTTGAAGTGTATAAACATTACATTACTTTTGCATAATACTTAATACATGACAAAAACAGATGCCCAAAGACCGTATTAGTTTAGTGTCTTTGTGAACTCAGAACATAATCTTCTAATCATGGTTAAAGATCTTCAACATCTCCCATAATGATCTTCCCCTTTGGTTTTCTTACCTAAAACCTTTATTTTATATCCTAGGGAAAAGAAAACATAAGAAGTGTGACCTCAAATGCTTAGAAAGGTTAAACATGGAGAACATAAAAAAATCCCTAAAAATTTGAACGTAAGAACATGAACATGAAACATCAAAATCATGAGTAATGACATAAATATTGGTAGTGTATAAGGCATAGATAATAAAGAAACATTAAACATGATAAATAGCATGGGAATAAAAAATGTAATTGTGAAAAAACATTAAACACATGATATTATTTCCATAGTAGCGAATGCATTGCTGCTAAGACCATCATAGTGGAAAAAGATCATTTCTGAATTGAGTTCACTCCTCGATCCAGTCCTGTTTCATTGAACCAGATTAACTTTCCGTTTCAGCCATGTCTATATCATGAGATATAAATATGTTTCCAAATGAATTTTAGGGAGATATATGTCCCACCCATCTCATAATGTAATCATTCATACTTGTTCCACAAAATAAACATAAATCATTCATCATAACCCAAAGAATAAAATGGGTTTCATAAACATCAGCCCATCATAACATAATCCATATAAAAAAATGGATATGGTTTCATCATAAGAAAATTGAAACCATGTAAATCATGGAGACATTAAACTTGAAACATACACATATTAAATAATGTCATCTTAGATGGAAAATGGTTTTGATGAGACACTTGAAATGAATTCTTGAGGAAAATATACTTTCTTCTTCAAAATCATTTTCTTTTCACAAAATGACATGCAATTTTAAAAGAAAAGGATTTTGTTGAAAATAGTCATGAAATAATGTAGAGTACGATTCATGTAAATAAGGCATTATGAAACCGTAAAAATCCGTTCATCCCGTATAAGTTAAAAAACATTCTCCTCGCACTTTTACAGGAAAAGTCAAAAAGTTCCTCGTATGGTAAAAAAAAGAAAGATTCCATACATTACACAATGTAAAAGTAAAATAGGGGTAAACATGACTTTAAAAATACATGGAATAATATTAAACACTTTATGAAAAACATTTTTATGGACATGGATGAAAAATATAACACCAGTAAATACTTACGTATAAGCAATCTAAAAAAAATGAGATTTGAAAAATTATCCCTTATCTTATGTCCAATTTCTTATGTATGTGTCCAAGACCCCTGTATAGTGGGTTTAAACATATTTTTAACTTGTAACAGAACCATACTAATATTTATGTTATCATATATGATTCACTTACGACTGTATATTACCCGTTCATTTGTCAATTCCATGTTAAAGTAGCCTTTTGGGTAAAATCCTTCAATTTATCGTCCGTGTTTTGACTTGTAATTATTCATATGATTACATAGATCATGATTACCTAATTACAGAATGTAAACCTTTATTTATATAATATATATATTCATAATATACATATATATAATAGATCGATAAATGTAAATAAATACGCCGTTCATGGAGACGGTAGGCCGTACGTACGCGTGAACGCTGTTTTCGTTTCCTTATTAAATTGAATGGAAGTAAGTAAATAACATATATATAAGTCCAGTATCATTAATATGTCATATATTTCATGATTATTTAATATATATATTTAATAATAATTCTTGCATGGTTAACATGGAAAATGAATCTCAACGCATTGTGGGGACGGTAATCCGTACGTACGCACGATCGATGATACTGTTCCCATAATTATTGAATGGAATTAGAGTGGATGATATAATATATAATAATTAGTATCATGTTATAATAACCATATATATAGTTATTATTTACACCATTATACCCATCCAAGTTAGGTGGTGGTGGAAAACAGATTACACCACGATGTAGAGACGGTATTCCGTACGTACGCACGCGCGGTGATTTTGTTTCTCGTAGGATGGGTAGAAGGTGAAATAGGGTTGTTTCATATTTATAATAACATATCAGTATATTATTTATACTTATGTTATTACTTTACAATGATACAACTAATGAAGAAGAAGTAGAAGAATAAAGAAACTTGAAGGAATCAGTAGAAGAGATTACCTCTTCTTCGACGTGCCTCCTCTTAACCTCCACTTAGGTCACTAAAGTTGGTCTTGGAAGAAGAGCAGGACATATAGAAGGTTTATAGGGAAATTGGAGAAGATAAATTGGTAGGGTTTTACCGAGTTTGAAGGCTCAAAGTGGTGTTAGGAGGAGAGGGAGGAGGTTCCCTTTTATATGGGAAGAGAGGGGCACTTTTGAAAACCTCAAAAATATTAATTTATAATAAACTCAAACCCCACATAAAAACAAAAAAATTGACTCAAATTCGGATATGAGGTAAGATAGAGTTTTAATCGCATCAACAAATCAAATTTAGACATTTTGGAAATTTATTTTAAACCTTACCAATTTCATTTATCCTTATTTAATTTATTTAATCTTATTTGTGGTAATAAAAATATAAATTTTATATTGTTATAAATAATTAGTTATGTGAGGTGAATTACCCATAATTGGGTAATTTATAAAATTTTAGACCATATAAATTTCAATTTATATTTTTAAACTAATTATGCTATTTTTAAACAATTTAATAATATGTTATTTCTATAAAATAAAAATAGTGTTAATTTTGACACTATTCATTTATTTGAATTTAAATAAAATCCACAGAGATGATATCTTCGAACCAAAATGATTAATAGATTATTAACATGTAATATGCATATATAAAATTTTTGGAGAACATTAATTAGGTCATATAATATTTATTATAATATTTATAAAACCATTTATTTCTTATTTCTCTTGAGAAAACAATTACTACATAATTTTTGTATAATAATTTAATATACTTATTATTTGCATAAAAATTAAAACAAAACTCCTATGATGAATATAAATATAATAAATTTAATAATAATATTTTTACTGGAATTTATCATCTAAAAATCACAGCATGTAAATTGTTATATTTACTAAAATATGAAGGTGACATCTTTGACATCATATAAAATAAAATAATATAAATGTCCTAATTTATTTTATAAGGATACAAATGGTAAAACAATCTACCCATGGATGCTTATGGTATATAAAAAATCTAAAAATAAGGTTTTTTCAAGTTTATGGTCATTTAGATAGGTATTATTATTATAATAAAAACCATATTATTGATTTTTCAATAAATAAATAATTTCTGCATCATTAATGTATAAGCTATTAAGGTAAGTAAATATTTATTAAAAATTACAAATAAATAACCATTATAAAGAAAAAAAATTATATTTCAAATTTGTATTTATAATCGAAATTATATTTCGTATAACCTTATATTAAAAATAAACTAATTATTAATGTTTGAGTGAGACATATTTCACTTTCATTAAAATAAAATAAATTAAAGGCCTTAATCACATCCAAGTGGGTTCAAATGGATTACATTTAGACCCCAATATTCCTTAGGATTATATATAATCATCCAATTATATTAAGACAAGTGTTAGGGTAATTTTATAATATTATATTTACCCTTAAATACCGAATTTACCCTTAATTGTGGTAAATAAATATTACCATAGTTACTATTCATAATGCCCCAATATAAAAAGTAGCATATTAACATAATTTTTACCTACTTATTCCTAATATAGAATCCATTTTTCCAAATTAAAAACATATAATTTTCAGTAATTAATCTAAAATTAATCTGGTTGTAAAAAAATAGGTTTTTATTTAAAACATTGCCAAAGATTGAGTTAATTTAACCTACGAATTCAATGTAAAATCAATGATAATGACATACATTATATTAAATGGTAAAAATATACCCTATTTATTCTTTAAAACATTTTTCTATTATAATTTAACCATATAAATTACCTCGATGAAAAAAGTTGTTTTTAAGTAAAATATTGCGTCTTTATACTATTTATCGAAAAAAGAACGTTGTCAGAAAAATATCAAACCTTTATCCAATGTAAATATTTATCTCATGATTCAAAAGAAGAATTTTATTCTGAAAAATTGAACTTATAAACTTGTCAAAAATTATATTTTAAATAGGTGCGCCATCAAAAGTCCGCAAAACTACATTTTTTTGGAAAATACTTATTTTACCCGAAAAATTTGTTTTGTTCTCATACCATGTTCTAGAAAATGTGTAAGATGAATAATGATGTTATAAAATTTAAAATTTAGTTAGTAATATTCACAATGGATAGTTTATAATAATATTATAATCATATATCGTTGTTTAGTAAAACCCGGTATTGCGTACAACAAACGCTATCAAGGAAGGTCGTGATTGTGTGTAATGCGAGCTAAGTCAGGGTTGTGTGTAGTGAAAGACTCGTTTGTTGTTGTGTAGAGCAGAATACAACCATATTTCATTTATACATTTAATAGACACACACACACACAAACTCAATGTTGCGTAGAAAAACTACTATCAAACAAACTTGAAATTGTGGGTAACATGATCCAAGAATAGTGTTACCTATACTGCAAGCTAATACAGTGTTGTGTATAATGCAAGATAATATTGGTGTAGTATAAAACAAAAGATATGAAAGAAATTAAAAAGAATATATCTCATAGAATCTCGGGGTGTTACATTCTACCCCCTTTAAAATGAATTCCGCCCTCGAAATTCATCGGGGTTATAAATGGTTTATTACTTGAGAGTTTCTTTCGTAGAAAACCACATTGTAAAAAAGGAATACTAAAACATAATTTAAAAAATGAACGTTAGATTCAAAACGGATACCCAAAGTAATGCCTCACTTGGGTTCCCACATAGGAGAACATTGGTGAAAATATGGATATGGAAGAGAAATCTAACCGCCATGTTCTGATGGAGAGTGGTAGAGAACATGGCTATGAAAAATCCAATAGTCACAAAGCCATAAATTTGTGATGATCTAAAGTACCATCTGATTCATCAGATATGAGAGGACTGGGACAACATTTTTGGTTTTCAAGATCATTTCCCAAATGATGAAGAATTTTTTAATTAAAAGATATACTTATTTGATTTTGGTACAATCTCACCTTTTATCATGCCTCAAACAATTTCCACTTCATCTCTTAAAGAAAGGAAGTTGGATTTGTCTTTCTTGATGTTTTAGCAGATCATGCGATAGAATGATAGGACATTCCATCTATCTCAAACATAATGTTAGAAAAAGTTATATACACAAGTCCATCAATGGTGAGATTAATCGTATATGGTTCCAAAATGGACTTATACTTCATCTATCATCTCGCTTAATAAAATAAAACTAATTTCTACTAACCTTGGAATTCATGTAGGCCAGTGGTAGGCGATAAAGGCATTTTTCACTTCGGTTGTGGGTTCGATTCTCGCAACCTTGTGTGACGTGATGGGTTTCCGCTCGTCCTATGAGTTGTACTTTTTATAAAACTACACTATTATAAAATTCCTAAAATAGTATCGAAAAAGGTTCTAGCCTTAAACAATTCTATCTGATGTCCAACATAATCCATTCCAACCATTAGGCTTATCGAAAATACTTCTGTCCAATCATATAGTATAAAGAAAATGATTACTAGAAATATCATCAACCAAGCATGTGAGTACCATCAGTTATCCCCCATATATCATAAAATATATCTGGTTGGTCACATTACAGACATGTGAATACCTTAATTATATATTCTCATGAAACCTGAATTACCATATAACCTTAGTGAAAACATGAATTTTTTCAAAAGTTAACACTTTCCACATACCAAAATCCCAAAATTTCTATATACTCAAACCATGATATCACGTTGTCCTTATATCAGTCATGAGTTCATTAACACTATCAAACATTTCATTATCTCTGTATCCCCTCATTATGCGCATATCATCTACTTTCCAAAAATATCTGAATAACCATTCTTGTTTACTAGTACCATTCAACATATACTTTCAAATAATTTAGGAAAAACAATAGTGTAACAATCTTTAGATGTGTCTTTATTCCATAGTACCATTACCTATATAACATAACTCTTGATAAACATAAATCATTCCACTACCTTCTTAAACCATTGACGAGCTTGAACAATTCTTTCATCACAAATATGTTTTGTAGTCTCTTTATCATCATCAATATAAATACTACCCAAATGACCATCATGATTCTCTTCATTAGACATTACATTAGGGTATTGGTTTTCATAATGCCCGTGCATTCCACATTTAAAACATTAAACCATTTTTGATCTCTTAGAAAAACCATCATCCTTGTCCATGGTGTTAACTAAACCTTTTCCTTTGCAATTATTGGCTTTGTGTCCCTCTTTTCCACACCCAAAGTGTCTTCCAGTTCCTTTGAAACATTCTTCCAGATGCCTCTTCCCACATGATTTACATAAGGAAAATTGATCTTTCTTTCCGCTATGATCATCATGAAAATCCATCATTCTCTTATTTGATGAGTCAGGAAACTTACCAAAGTTGAGATTATTGATCATATTATGAGATTGCGTATTAGGAATAATAATGATGTCTGGACATCCAAAACCCGTTTCATTTGGTTTCTCATGATGAATATCATTCCATTGTCCATCATATTCACCATTAACATGAATCCTCATGTTTCCTTCCATTCCTTAAAACCCAAAAAGAATAGTACGAGAGGAAAAACTCGTACTAGAAAAACAACATAATCAAGGGGGCGTAATTTCAATCTCTAAAATCTTAGGTTTAATTCTATGATCATTACCGTAATTATAAGACTATAACCAACATTTATACTTAACATTAGGGACATCTCTAGATATACCTTAGAAATATCTCTAGGGATCTCACTAATGTTTTGTTATCCTAGTTTCCAAAGGTTAACAAAACCTTCACTCTGATACCAACTGTAGAGACCCAAGGTTGACGTATATAGACATTATGTTACTTTTGTGGAATACTTAATACATGACAAAAACAGATTCCCAAAGGCCGTATTAGTTTAGTGTCTTTGGAAACTCAGAACATAATCTTCTAATCATGGTGAAAGATATTCAACATCTCCCATAAAGATATTCCCCTTTGGGATTCTTACCTATAAACTTTCATTATATACCAGGGAAAATAAAACATAAAAAGGGTGAGCTCAAATTCTCAGTAAGGTTAACATGAGAACATAAAACAATCCCTAAACATTTGAATGTAAGAACATGAACATAAACCTTCAAAATCATGAGTAATGACATAAATCATGGAAGTTCATAAGCCATAGATCATAAAGGAACATTAACCATGATAAAATAGAATGGTAATAAAACATGTAATTGTGGAAAAACATTAAACACATGATATTATTTCCACAGTAGACAAGGCATTGCTGCCAAGACCATCATAGTGGACAAAGTCCCTTTCTAAATTGAGTTCACTCCTCGATCCAGTCCTGTATTACTGAACCAGAATAACTTTCCCTTCCATCCATATCAATTTCATGAGATATAAATATTTACCCAATGAATTGGAGGGAGATATAGGTCCCACCCATCTCATAATGAAATCATTTTTACTTGTGCCACAAAATAAACATAAATCATTCATCATAACCTAAAGAATAAAATGGGTTTCAAAAACATCATCCCATCATAACAAAATCCATATAAAACAAATGGATATAATTTCATCATAAGAAAAGTGAAACCATGTAAATCATAGAGACACTCTAATTGAAACGTACACATATGAAATAATGTCATCTTAGATGGAATATGGTTTTGATAAAACACTTGAAGTGAATTCTTGAGGAAAATATCCTTTCTTCTTCAAAATAATTTTATTTTCACAAAATGCCATGAAATTTTAAAAGAAAAGGATTTTGTTTAAAATAGTAATAAAATATTTTAGAGTAATCTTCTTGGAAATAAGGCGTTATGAAACTGTAAAAATTTGTTCCTGTCGTATAAGTTAAAAAAAACATTCTCCTCGTACTTTTGCCTGAAAAGTAAAAAAGTTCCTCATATGGTAAACAAAAGAATGATTCTTTACATAACAAAATGTAAAAGTAAAAGAGGGATAAACATGACTTTAAACATACATGGAAGAATATTAAACACTTTATCTAAAACATTTATATGTACATGGATGAAAAATATAACTCCAGTAAATACTTACGTATAAAAAATCTCGAAAAAAATGAGATTTGAAAAATTGTCCTTTACCTTATGTAAAATTTCTTCTATATGTATTCCAGACCCCTGTATAGTAGGTTTAAACATATTATTAACTTTTAACAGAACCATAATAATATTTATTTCATCATATATTATTCACTTACGACTTTATATGACCCGTTCATTTGTTAATTCGATGTTAAAGTAGCGTTTTGGGTAAATTCCTTTCATTTAACATCCGTGTTTTGACTTGTAATTATTCATATCATTACTTAGATCATGATTAATTACATATAGAATGTATAAATGTATTTATATATAATATATATTTAGAATATACATATATATAATAGATCGATAAATGGAATGAAATAAACCATTCATGGAGACGGTAGGCCATACGTACGCATGAACGTAGTTTTCGTTTCCTTGTTAAATCGAATGGAAGTAAGTAAATAACATATAAATAAGTCTAGTATCATTAATATGTCATATATATCCTGATTATTTAATATATATACTTTATAATAATTCTTTAATGGTTAACTTAGAGAATGAATCTCATCGCGTCGTGGAGACGATAATCCATACGTACACACGAGCGATAATTTCGTTCCTATAACTATTAAATGGAATTAAAGTGGATGATATAATATCTAAGAATTAGTATCATGTTATAATAACAATATATATATATTTATTATTTACACCATTATACCCATCCAAGTTAGGTGGTGGGGGAAGAATAGATTACACCCCGGCGTGGAGATGGTATTCCGAACATATGCACGCGTGATGATTTCATTTTTTGTAGGATGGGTAGAAGGTGAAATAGGGTTGTTTCATATTTACAATAACATATAAGTATATTATTTATACATATGTTATTACATTATAATGAAAAAACTAATGAGTAGGAAGTATAAGAATAATGAAACTTGAAAGAATCGGTAGAAGAGATTTCCTCTTCTTCGACGCGCCTCCTCTTAACCTCCACTTAGGGCACTAAAGTTGGTCTTGGAAGAAAAACCGTACCTCTAGTAGGTTTCTAGGGAAGTGGAGAAGATAAATTGGTAGGGGTTGTCCGAGATTTAAGGCTCAATGTGGTGTGAGGAGGAGAGGGAGGAGGTGCACTTTTATAAGGGAAGAGAGGGGTACTTTTGCAAACCTCAAAAATATTAATTTATAATAAACTCAAACCCAACATAAAAACATCCAAAGTGACTAAAATTTGGATATGAGGTAATATAGGGTTTTAATATCATCAAACAATAAAATTTAGACATGTTGGGAAATTATGTTAAACATTATCAATTTGATTTATCCTTATTTAATTTATTTAATCTTTTTTGTGGTAATAATATTCTAAATTTTAAATTGTTATAAATAATTACTTATGTTTTGTGAATTATACATAATTGGGTAATTAATGAAATTATTTTACCATATAAATTTCAATTTATAATTTTTAAATATATATGTTATTTTTAAACAATTTAATAATATGTTATTTTTATAAAATAACAATAGTGTTAATTTTGACACTAATAATTTATTTGGATTTAAATAAACTCCACACAGAGGATAGATTCTAAAAAAATGTTTAATAGATTCCTAAAATGTAATATTAATCTATAAATTTTTTGGAGAACATTAATTAGTTCATATAATGTTTATTGTAATATTTACAAAACCATTTATTTCTTATTTCTCTTAATAAAATAATTACTACATAATTTTTGTATAATCATTTAATACAATTATTATTTGCATAAAAATCAAATCTAAACTCTTATGATGAAGATAAATATAATAACTTTAATAATAATATTTTTACTGGAATTTATCATCTTAAAATCACAACATATAAATTGTGAAATTTTGTAAATTATGAAGGTGACATATTTGACATCATTTAAAATAAAATAATATAAATGTCATAATCTATTTTATAAGGCTCCAAATTGTCAAAAAAATCTACGCTTGGATGATTATGGTATATATATACTCTACAATAAGGTTTGGTCAAGTTTAGGGTCCTTTTGATAGGTATTATTATTTTAATAAAAACTATATTATTGATTTTTCACTAAATAGATAATTTCTTCATCATTAATGTATAATATATTAAGGCAATTAAATATTTCTGAAAAATTAAAAATAAATTACCATGATAATGAAAAACATTTTAGCTTTCAAATTAGTATTTATAATCAAAATTACATTCTATATATACTTATATTAAAAATAATCTAATTATTAAAGTTTGAGTAAGACATATTTCACTTTCATTAATATAAAATAAATTAAAGGTATTAATCACATTCAAGTTGGTTAAAATTGATTCCATTTAGACCCCAATATGAATTAGGACGATATATAATCATTCAATTATTTTAAGACAAGTGTTATAGTAATTTTATAATTTTATTGTTACCCTTAATTACCTAATTTACCTTTAACTGTGATAAATAAAATTTATCATAATTACTATTCATATTGCCCAAAAATAAAAGGTATCATATTAACATAATTTGGACCTACAGATTACTAATATGGAATCCATTTTTCCAAATTTAAAATAGATAAGTTGCAGTAATTAATCTAAAATTAATCTGGTTGTCAAAAAATAAACAGGTTTTCGTTTAAAACATTGCAAAAGATTGAATTGATTTAACCTACGAATTCAATGTAAAATCAATGCTAATGACATAAATTATATTAAATGGTAAAAATATTTTCTATTTATTCTTTAAAACCATTTAATATTATAATTTAACCATATATATTATCTCGATGAAAAAGTTGTTTTTGAGTAAAATTTAGCGTGTTTTTACTATTCATCAAAATAAGAACGTTGTCAGAAAAATATCAAAACATTATCCAATGTAAATTTTTATATCCTGATTCAAAAAAATAAGTTTATTTTGTAAAATAAAACTTATAAACTTTTCAAAAAATATATCTAAAATGGGTGCTTCATTAGAAGGCGGAAAAACTACATTTTTTGAGAAATACATATTTTAACTGAAAAATTTGTTTTGTTCTCATACCATGTCCTAGAAAATGTGTAAGATGAATAATAATGTTATAAAATTTAAAATTTAGTTAATACAATTCATAATGTATAGTTCATAATAGTATTATAATCATATATCGTTGTTTAGTGAAACCCGATATTGTGTACAACACACACTATCGAGGAAGGTCGCGATTGCATATAATGCAAGCCAAGTCAGGGTTGCGTGTAGTGAAAGACTCTTTTGTTGTTGCGTAGAACAGAATTAAACCATATTTCATTTATACATTGAATATATATATATATATATACAAACACTCAATGTTGCGTAGAATAACTACTATCAAACGAACTTGAAATTGTGTGTAACACGATCCAAGAATAGTGTTACCTATACTGCAAGCTAATACGGTGTTGCGTAAAGCGCAAGATAATCTTGGTGTATCGTAAAATAGATGATATGAAAGAAATTAAAAATAATATATCTCATAAAATCTCGGGGTGTTACATTCTACCCCCTTTAAAATGAATTCCGCCCTCGAAATTCACCGGGGTTATAAATGGTTTATTACTTGAGAGTTTCTTTCATAGAAACCCACATTGTAAAAAGGAATACTAAAACATAATTTTAAAAATGAACGTTAGATTCAAAATGGATACCCAAAGTAACTCATCACTTGGGGTCCCAAAAAGGAGAACATAGGTGAAAATATAGATATGGAAGAGAAATATAACCATCATGTTCTGATGGAGAGTGGTAGAGAACATGGCTATGAAAAAGCCAATAGTCACAAAGCCATAAATTGGTGATGATCTAAGGTACCATCTGATTACTCAAATATGAGAGCACTAGGACAACATTTTTGGTTTTCAATATCATTTCCCAAATGTTGAATAATTTTTTAATTAAAAGAAATACTTACTTGATTTTGGTACAATCTCACCATTTCTCTTGCCTCAAACAATTTCCACTTCATCTCTTAAGAAATGTATTTGAATTTGTCTTTCTCGATGTTTTAGCAGATCATGTGATAGAATGATAGGTCATTCTGATTGTCTCAAACATATGGTTAGAAAATGTTATATACATAAGTCCATCAATGGTGTGATTAATCGTATATGGTTCCAAAATGGACTTATACTTCATCTATCATCCTGCTTAATAAAATAAAACTAATTTCTACTATCCAGGGAATTTCTGTAGGCCAGTGGTATGAGATAAAAGATTTTCGCACTTTGGTTGTGGGTTCGATTCTCGCAACCTTTTCCGACGTGATGGGTTGTCACCCATCCTATGGGTTGTAATTTTTCTAAAAATACACTATTATAACATTCCAAAAATAGCATTGAAAAAAGTTGTAGCCTTAAACAATTCTATCTGATGTCCAACTTAATCCATTCCAACCTTTAGGCTTATCGAAAATACTTCTATCCAATCTTATAGTATAAAGAAAATGATTACTAGAAATGTTATTAACAAAGAATGTGAATACCATCATTTATCCCCCATATATCATAAATTATATCTTGTTGGTCACATTCCAGACATGTGAATACCTTAATTATCTATTCTCTTGAAACATGATTTACCATAGAATCTTTGTGAACAGATGAATTCTATCAAAAGTTAACTCTTTCCACATACCAAAATCCAAAAATTTCTATATACTCAAACCATGATATCATGTTGACCTTATATCAGTCATGATCTCATTAATACTATCAAACATCTCATTATCTCATTATCCTTTCATTATGCGCATATCGTCTACTTTCCAAAAAGATCTGAATAACCTTTCATGGTAACCAGTACCATTTTACATATACTTTCAAATACTTTATGAAAAAAAATAGTGTAAAAATCCTTAGATGTGCCTTTATTCCATATTACCATTACCTATACAACATAACTCTTGATAAACATAAATAATTCCACTACCTTCTTAAACCATTGACCGAGCTTGAACAATTATTTCATCTCACATATCATTTTTAGTTTCTTCATCATCATCAATATAAATACTATCCATACAACCATGACGATTCTCTTCATGAGACTTTCCCTTAGGGAATTGGTTTTCATAATGCCCGTACATTCCACATTCAAAACATTTAACCATTGTTGATGTCTTAGCAATATCATTATCCTTTTCCATGGTGTTAACTGAACCTTTTCCTTTGAAATCAATGGCTTTGTGTCCTTCTTTTCCACACCCAAATCATCTTCCAGTTCCTTTGAAACATTCTCCTAGATGCCTCTTCCCACATGATTTACATGAGGAAAATTGAACTTTCTTTCCTCTATGATAATTATGAAACTCCATCTTTCTTTTATTAGCTGAGTCAGGAAACTTACCAAAGTTGAGATAATTGATCATATTATGAGATTTCTAATAAGGCATAATAATGATTTTTGGACATAAAAATATGATTTAATTTGGTTTCTCCTGATTAATATCATTCCATTGTACATCATATTCACCATTAACATGAATCTTCCAATTTACTACCATTCCTTAAAACCCAAAAAGAATAGTACGAGAGGCAAAACTCATACTAGAAAAACAACATAATCAAGGGGGATTAATTTCAATCTATAAAATCTTAGGTTTACTTATATGATCATTACCGTAATTCTAGGACTATAACCCACACTTATACTTAGCCTTAGGGACATCCCTAGACATACCTTAGAAATATCTATAGGGATGTCACTAATGTTTTCGCATCCTAGTTTCCAATGTTTAACTAAACCTTCGCTCTAATACCAACTGTAGAGACCCAAGCTTGACTTATACAGACATTACATTAATTTTTCGGAATACTATATACATGAAAAATATAGATTCCCAAAGACCGTATTAGTTTATTGTCTTTGGAAGCTCGAAACATATTCTTCTAATCATGTTGAAAGATCTTCAAAATCTCCCATAAAGATCTTACCCTTTGTTTTTCTTTCCTAAAACCATTATTTTATATCCCGGGGAAAAGAAAACATAAAAAGGGTGAGCTCAAATTATCAGTACGGTTAAACATGGAGAACATAAAAAATCCCTAAATATTTGAACGTAAGAACAAGAACATAAAACATCAAAATATTGAGTAATGACATAATCATGGTAGTGAATAAGGCATAGATCATAAAGGAACATTAACCATGATAAAATAGAATGGGAATAAAACATGTAATTGTGGAGAATAATAAAACACATGATATGATTTCCATAGTAGACATGGCATTGCTTTTATGACCATCATAGTTGACAAAGTCCCTTTCTGAATTGAGTTCACTCCTCGATCCAGTCCTGTATCACTGAACCAGATTAACTTTCCATTCCAGCCATGTCTATCTCATGAGATATAAATATTTACCCAATGCATTAGAGGGATATATAGGTCCCATACATCTCATAATGAAATCATTCTCACTTGTGCCACAAAATAAACATAAATAATTATCATAACCCAAATAATAAAATGGGTTTCATAAACATAATCCCATCATAACATAATCCATATAAATGAAATGGATATCATTTCATCGTAAGAAAAGTGAAACCATGTAAATCATAGAGACATTATACTTGAAACATAAACATATGAAATAATGTCATCTTATATGGAAAATGGTTTTGATAAAACACTAGAAATGAATTCTTGAGGAAAATATCCTTTCTTCTTAAAACTCATTTTATTTTAAAAAAATACCACTTTTAAAATAAAAGGATTTAGTTGAAAATATTCATGAAATATTGTAGAGTAATATTTATGGAAATAAGGCATTATGAAACCGTAAAAATCAGTTCATTCCATATAAGTTAAAAAACATTTTCCTCGTACTTTTGTCGGAAAAGTCAAAAAGTTCCTTGTATGGTAAAAAAATAATCATTCCTTACATAACACAATTTAAAAGTCAATGTGGGGTAAACATGAATTTAAAAATACATGTAATAATATTAAAAAATTTATGAAAAGAAAATTTAGACATTGATGAAAAATATATCCCTAGTAAATACTTACATATAAGAAATCTCGAAAAAAACGAGATTTTCTAAATTATCCATTACCTTATGTCAAATTTCTTCTGTATGTGTCCGCGACCCCTGTATAATGGGTTTAATCATATTGTTAACTTGTAATAGAACCATAATAATATTTATGTTATCACATATGATTCACTTTTGACTTTATATTACCCGTTCATTTGTCAATTTGATGTTAAAGTAGCGTTTTGGTTAAAGTAGTTTCTTTTATCGTCCGTGTATTGACTTGTAATTATTAATATGATTTCTTAGATCATGATTAATTACTTCTAGAATGTATAACATGATTTATATATATTATATATTCAGAATATACATATATATAATAGATCATTAAATATAAAGAAATACACCGTTGATGATGGTGTCAGGGGTGCGCTCGAGGATATTGTATCCCGAGGAGATAGGGTAGAATGTGATGAGAATTCCCGAATCGTGGCATGATCCATTGGATGGTGTGTGGACAGGTGACCAGACAGCAGGTGGATCGGTGGCAGGTTCATGGCTCGAGGGCCTGTTTCATTGTTTTGGATTTTTGAATTTTGAAATTTGAATGTATGGGTTGTTGGGTTGTGGTTTCTGAAGGCATTGTTGTTCTGTAATGGGTACCAGCAACCCTGAAACTGGCCTTTTGAAACTAAAAGAAATGATTAGAAGTAGCATCATATACATAAGTCTAGTATCATTAATATTTCATATATTTCATGATTATTTAATATATATACTTTATAATATTTCTTGAATGGTTAACTTGGAGAATTAATCTCATCGGGTTGTGGAGACGGTAATCCGTACATACGTACGAGCGATGATATCATTCCCATATTATTTAATGTAATTAGAGTGAATTATATAATATCTCAGAATTAGTATCATGTTATAATAACTATATATATAGTTATTCTTTACACCATTATACCCATCCATGTTAGGTGGTGGTGGAAAAATAGATTACACCACAGAGTGGAGCCGGTATTCCGTATGTACGCACGCGCGATGATTTCGTTTTTTGTAGGATGGGTAGAAGGTTAAATAGGGTTGTTTAATATTTATAATAACATATCAGTATATTAGTTATACTTATGTTATTACTTTATAATGAAAAAACTAATGAAGAGTATGTAGAAGAATAAAGAAACTTGAAAGAATCAGTAGAAGAGATTACATCTTCTTCGACGCGCCTCCTCTTAACCTCCACTTAGGGCACTAAAGTTGGTCTTGGAAGAAATCCAAGACCTCTAGTAGGTTTCTAAGGGAGTGGAGAAGACAAATTGGCAGGGGGTGGCCGAGCTTGAAGGCTCAATGTGGTGTGAGGTGGAGAGAGAGGAGGTTCCCTTTTATAAGGGAAGAAAGGGGCACTTTTGGAAACCTCAAAAATATTAATTTATAATAAACTCAAACCCGACTTAAAAACTTTCAAAGTGACTCAAATTTGGATATACGGTAATATAGGGTTATAATATCATCATCCAATTAAATTTATACATGTTTGGAAATTATTTTAAACCCTATCAATTTGATTTATCCTTACTTAATTTATTTAATTTTATTTGTGGTAATAATATTCTAAATTTAAAATTGTTATAAATAATTACTTATGTGTTGTGAATTACCCATAATTCAGTAATTTATTACATATTTGTACCATATAAATTTTAATTTATAATTTTTAAATATTTATGTTATTTTTAAACAATTTAATAATATGTTATTATAATAAAATAAAAATAGTGTTAATTTTAACACTATTCATTTATTTGAATTTAAATAAAATACACACAGAGGATATATTCGAACCAAAATGTTTAATAGATTCCTAAAATGTCATATTCATCTCTAAATTTTTTTGAGAACATTAATTAGTTCATAACAGGTTTACTGTAATATTTATAAGACCATTTATTTCTTATTTCTCTTAATAAAACAATTACTACATCATTTTTGTATAATCATTTAATATACATATTAGTTGCATCAAAATTAAAACTAAAATCCTATGATGAATACAAATATAGTACCTTTCATAATAATATTTTTACTAGAATTTATCATCTTAAAATGACAACATTTAAATTGTTATATTTATTAAATTATGAAGGTGACATCTTTGACATCATATAAAATTAAATAATATAAATGTACTAATATGTTTTATAAGGCTCCAAATGGTCAGAAAATATTCCCTTAGATTCTTAGGGTATATATATACTCGACCAATAAGTTTCGTTCAGGTTTATGGTTTTTTTGATAGGTATTATTATTATAATAAAAACTATATTATTTATTTTTCACTAAATAAGTAATTTCTACCTCATTAATGTATAAGCTATTAAGGTAATTAAAAATTTATTAAAAATTACAGATAAATTACCATGATATGAAAATATTTTAGATTTCAAATGATTATTTATAATCGAAATTATATTCTGTATAACATTATATTAAAAACAATCTAATTATTAAAGTTTGAGTGAGACATATTTCACTTTCATTAAAATAAAATAAATTAAAGGTCTTAATCACATCAAAGTGGGTTACAATGGATTCCATTTCGACCCCAATATTCTATAGAATGAAATAAAGTCATCCAATTATATTAAGACAAGTGTTAGGGTAATTGTATAATATTATGTTTACCCTTAATTACCTAATTTACCTCTAACTGTGGTAAATAAAATTTACCGCACTTACTATTCATAATGCTAAAAAATAATAACTAGACTATTAACATAATTTGTACCTACTGATTACTAATATGGAATCCATTTTTCCAAATTCAAAAAACAGAAGTTTCAGTAACTAATTTAAAATTAATTCGATTGTAAAAAAATGGGTTTTTGTTTAAAACGTTGCAAAAGATTGAATTGATTTATCCTACGAATTCAATGTAAAATATATGATAATGACATAAATTATATTAAATGGTGAAAATATATTATATTTATTCTTTAAAACAATTCATTATTATAATTTAACAATATAAAATATCTCGATGAAAAAAGTTGTTTTTAAGTAAAATTTATTGTGTTTTTACTATTCATCAAAATAAGAACGTTGTCAGAAAAATATCAAAACATTATCCAATGTTAATTAATATATCTTGATTCAAAATAAGAAGTTTATTTTGTAAAATTGAACTTTTAAATTTTTTAAATATTATATTTAAAATGGGTGCACCAACAAAAGGAGGCAAAAATGCATTTTTCAAAAAATACTTAATTTACCCGAAAAATTTAATTTGTTCTCATACCATGTTCTAGAAATTGTGTAAGATTATTAATAATGTTATAAAATTAAAAATATATTTAATAATATTCATAAAATCTGGTTAATAATAATATTAGAACCATATATCATTGTTTAGTGAAACCTAGTATTGTGTACAACACACGCTATTGAGGAAGGTTGTGATTGCGTGTAATGCAAGCCAAGTCAGGGTTACGTGTAGTGCAATACTCCTTTGTTGTTGAGTATTATAGAATCCAATCATATTTCATTTATAAATTGAATATATATATATATATATACACTCAATGTTGTGTAGAATAACTACTATCAAACGAACTTGAAATTGTGTGCAACACGATCCAAGAATAGTGTGGCGTATACTGCAAGTTAATACGGTGTTGCGTATTGCACAAGATAATATTGGTGTAGCATACAACATAAGATATGAAAGAAATTAAAAATAATATATCTCATAAAATCTCTGGGTGTTACATGATATGTGTGGGAAGAAGAGAGGAGTGATGGTGGTATTTATAGTAGAGAAGAGGGGCTATTTTTCATTATTTTAATATTTATTATAATATTTTTGCCCAAGATTATGAATAGTATTAGTTCATGTGTCCTAAAATAGTAATAATGGCATGTGAGTTCCAACCACGTGGTCTTACATCACTTATGATGTCATAAATAGTGTATTTTACTAATAATTTGATTATACGGTATTTTATCATATTTCACTGTTCATTAAAAATTCAAGATTTTTAAAAAAATCTCAAAATTTACCCCAACCATTTTTCGACATGTAGAATATACAAATAAAGTCCATTTTATGAAAATAAGTTTCTAAATATTATTAATTTAAATTTAAAATAAAAGCATACTTAATTCAAAAATTAACAATTCTAATTCTATAACTACTTCTATATCACCATGAAAAATTAACCAAGATGTTATTATATT
The DNA here is from genome assembly GCA_963277665.1 of Viscum album. Taxonomy (NCBI): domain Eukaryota; kingdom Viridiplantae; phylum Streptophyta; class Magnoliopsida; order Santalales; family Viscaceae; genus Viscum; species Viscum album. The sequence continues at coordinate 50,282,981 of OY728140.1, read as the reverse complement.
AAAGCCATAAATAATTAAAAAAAATAAAAAAAATTACTATTCATTAGGGCCATATTTTGATTTATATTACTATTCATAAGGGTATGTTATTATTCACAAAAAAACAAGTTGGTTTCATCAGACTCCAAATAACTTACTGAACACAATTGTAGATGACCGTTTTTTTTTGAAATTCAAAACATAGAAGTGGAAAAATTATGTTTAAAGGATAGTTATAAGTACATAATTAAAACACATATCCATGAAATAATATTTATCTTAAGAAAAACATGGGGTGTTACAATTATGATTTTAAGGATGAAATGTTTTAAAAAATTGTTTATTTTCTAAATGTTATGATATAATGATATGACAAAATGGTTGTGAATATCATTTAATTTCCATGGGATTTGATATAATATGAATGATTTATGGATTTTTGGGACATATATGAATGAATTATGAATATGGGATATGTTATATATGAATTATACATCTCTCATATTCATTGGGTGAAGATGGATAACTCATTAGATTAATATGTTATATGTAAACCTGATTTCATATAAACAATTTTATACCTGGACCTGGTTTTATTGTACATAATATTATGCATAGAACTTGATTTCATGTCCACAATATTATGTATATTCCTTGTTTTCATGTCTATTATTTTGAAAGGACCTGGTTTCATGTCTATATGTTGATGTGATTGCCTAATTTCAGGGATTTAACTAAATGAGAAAACTTATTTTTATTAAAATATGTTCATATTGTGAAATTATATATTTTTTTCACATTCATATGATTATTTTATGAACTCATAGTGCATGAATTATTTCTGATGATTCCACAATCATTTTAATATTTTCTATAATTATGAACATTCTTTATTCCATGAATCATTTTTATGATCTATGATTGATTGGATATAAAAATTATAATTTACTACCAAAATATCATATATTTATGTTTTTCTATTGATCAAGTATGTTCATTGATTGATATCTTATTTTTTTACCCTTATTGGGAATCTGAGCACACCCTTTGTTATGTCTTTTCATACCCATCTTATAAAGAAAAATTTTAATAAAGAATGAATATGAAACATTTTATATGGGAATCATTGTAGATATTTTTGAAGTAGGTGGATTACGTATATAGTCTCTAAATGTAATAAAACATTACAAATAATGTATGGATCCTAATTTTATACATTGATTATGCATCTAATATAGTTTTTTATGTATATAAATCATGGGTCTCTATAGTTTAAATCATAGAAGGGGTTTTTCAATCATTAGGGATTTTTATTATATAATATTGGTGAAAAATATTGGTTTATGTATATGTATTAGATAAAATCATAATGTTTTTGCTATGTATGATATTATCTAGTTATATTCATAATAAATATATATCAATATACAACATGTGGATGTGGTTTTGAAGTAGATGCATCTAGGGTATAACCCTAAAAATAGTTCGTTGAGTATATAATTACTATCATTTGAGTGCATGGTTAGTGTGTACTTACTACCCACGTAGTTTGAAACATATAAGGGTCAAACTTGGGTTAAATCACATTTTCCTTATGAACCATTATGTATGATTTGAATAGATGGTAACTAATGATGTCCTAGATTAATCCGAAGGATTCATTGACTGGAACGAATGTTTCATGATTTAGATATTCTATAAATTATTTTTGAAGGACCCTCAATATGATTATTATTTCCAAGAATATTATTTTTGGATTTAGATAATGGATGGAATCAGTGGAATCCATGTTATTGGTGAAAGTAATGGAAACTGGAATTTTTTCCTCTAAAAAAAATTATTGAGAAGTGGTAGTAGAAAACAGAGGATTATTCCTTCTCACATAACTGGATATAATACTGAAATGACACATTTATTGATTTTCCTAACATGTTAAATATGATGATGATACAATTTTATGAAAAATAATTTCATAATGATCTTAGAGTAATGAGTGTTAAATTTTAATCTAGTAAATAATGTGGGAATGAGCACCTAAGAGAATATATTATAGGAATGGTAAGATCTTTTATATGTGAAAATGACGGTTATTAAGAAAATAATTTTTATGGAAGTCATTTCCTTATGTATAGGGAACTTTGGAATTATTCGAGCCAATTCCTTAATTCTTTGGTTAACTCTAGGACCAAGGAAGGAGAAATTATATGGTAATAAATAATGTGAAATGATTGTAGCCTTTATATCTTAAGATTCATGAATTGTGTTTTAAATGTGTCATATAAATGATATTATCTTTATAATATGTTTAAACATCTTATTATTCTTCTATAATAGTTTTCATAATGATTTTAAAGTAAATGTTGAATGGTATTGATAACCATATAAAATTACTTTACAGGAAGGGTGAAATTTATTGAGAACATGTGATTTGGAAATAATAACAATTAATACAATATAGATATTGATTAAATATTTTTGGGATAAATTGATGATTTTACTTTAGGAATTAAATGGGATAGTACTAGTAACCTTGAAATTTGCATTTGATTTTAGGAAAAAGTGATTTGTCTCACCTTTTATAAGGTTTATTGTATTTTTTGATTTTTGGAATATTTTCAATAGTCTGTGATTTTATTTTAGGAATAATGATAGTGTATATTTCTTTAATAATACATATTTTTATTTATTTTTATATTGATTCATGTTATTATATTTTTTAAAATAATGAATTTATTAACATGTATAATATGTGAATTTTTGAGAAACTTCATGGTTTATTGGGATGTATTTTTATATAGATAAAAAAAATATATGATCCATAATTTCATATTTCTAGATTCTGAATTTGGTGAGATATATTTTATAGTATTCATATGTTTAACTATTTTTTTAATGGATTATGTTTATATATGGATATTATTTTTGATGTTTGATAAATTAATATATTGTCTACATTGATATTAGATTACATTTACTAATTTTTTTTTGATTTTTATGATAACTAGATATAGAAGTAATGAATTATATTATCATTATAGATCTTATTACCTTCTAAATGTTAATTTTTTTAATTTAGGTATTTAAAATTCATCTTTAATATTCATTTCTTAGAGTAAAACATGAAGTGTTAATTCATCGAAGCACAACCAAAAGATGAAATTATACTTATGATATGAATATAAACAAAGTCATTATATTTTATTCTATTCTCTATCATTATATTAAAATAATACCTCAAAATTATTCAATGGATATTGAGATTAAAATTTTATATTTCAAACATTATTTCTGATTAAACAAATTTTTTTTCACTGATTATAGAAACATTGTTTTTCTTTACTAATTTTCTCATCGACATGTTATCTATAACTCTATTTTATTCCTTAGAAACTATTGTTTAACTCCATGTCCATTTCTAATTATTTGGGAACACAATCTTGTTCTATTTTAGATAACCATTATGATTCACACTTTCCCTTTATAAATGAATTTTTATTGTCCCTCTCTATGATGTGGGTTTTAAATAAAGGTATTTTAAACTACTAAACATTTAAAAAAGGATAAAATTGTGATTGAAAATTTATACAATAAGGTGATAATTTAAGACACTGAAAATTTATTTTATAATAAAAATAATATAGAAACATTTCTTATCTGGTAGCATAAATCATTAAGAAATTTTCATTATAATATAACAATTTTTTTTAAATGTTACCATTATTACATAGATATTTAATTGGAAGGTATACATATGATTAACCACTATATGAATTCTATTTATAATAACCATTATGAAAAAAAATTTATTGGTAAATTTTTAGGACATAAATATTTAACTTTTTATAAATCCATTTTATGCTTCCAAAAGTTATTTTATTCAGAAGTAAATTTCATTAATTTTTGTTTATGGAAATTGTAATTCATTAATTCCATTTGTAGAAATTTTATTTTAAAAAATGTATATTAGTTTTGAAATCATTATATTTAAATTCACTCAGGGAAATTTTTTTCTATTTTTTGTAAAATATTGAATTTTCATTTACGAGTGAAAAAATAAATTATTTTCAAATAATAATATGTATCTTCATTATATAAATCAATTTTCAATTCCTATAATATATTTTATATTTTCATAAAGTGAAATATGATTCATTTTATTGAATTTAATATAATTAATTCAATTAGAATTATAAATATTACTTATTTTGATATAATTAAATTTTTAGGCTTAAAAAACTTTTTTTAAAAGTTATATTTCATTTTATTTTATGTATTTATAATAAAAAAGATTTATCAAACTTATATATATAGAATCTTTTAAAATTAATACCTCAATTGAAATTAGTAGGTTCACATTTGGAAAATATTTCCATTTTATTTTTTGTCATGATTAATTGTAGCAATAATACATACATATCCCATCCTTAAGGATAACATTCATAAAAAGGGTTAAAACCATGAGATAAGGTATGAAAAATTCCCAACACATTATATATTTTATTATATGGATTAAAATAAATAACAGGTATACAAAATTTGAATATATGGATTTTATCAATCCTTTATTGATAGTAAAATTTATATTATTTTATGTAATGAAAATTTGTAAATTTTACTTTCTTGACTTTAATATCTCTAATTCTTATACATAAGGATCCTAAGATGATAATTTTAGATATTAATGATAACTTAAAATAGGAAATATTTTTTAGCATGGTAAATTATTTAATGTTTTATTGACTAAATACGAATCTTAAATCCTGATGTAATGTTTAGACAGTGTTTATTCAATTTACAGAAAAAAGAAATAAATTATTTTAAAAATAATAAATATATAAAAAAATGGGGAGAACTATTTTTTCCAAAAAAAATTAGATAAATAATATATTTTTCGAATTTTATATAGATTTTGAGTTGAATTCCCTAACTATATTGGTGATATTAAATTTTAAGTAAACAAATATAGTTCCAAAATGACATTTCAACTATTTTATGAAAATTAATATAGTATTAAATTACTTATAAATCATAATACCTTAGGAATATGATAATTAGAGTGATAAATATTAAAACGTTTCATAGATTCACCATTTATGATATAATGTTTAACTTATAAGTGAAATTATAACACATTATTATTGAAAAAGTTTACAATGCAGTTAAATGAAATGATATGGTTTAACATGAAAAAAATATTTCAAAAATTAATTTTATGAACATTTTTCAACCATATAATAATTTCATTAGAATATCTAGACATTTTGAATCATTTTTGTTGAGAATAACTTAATTATATTTTATCTTTCTTAGTAATTCCTTGTGTGTCATTTACCTCTCTTATAAAAGGAATCCCATTATCTCTTTTCATTACACTACTATGATCAACGTATCTTGAACAAAACCATACTAATTATCTTTATATATTACCTGATCATTATTTAGTGGTAAATTTCTTCCTAAAATTCCATTCCAAGGGTCCTTGTGAAATGATCTAAAGGAAGTCTATTGAGGAATAAATAATTGTCTTGCTAGACTAAATTCCACTTATTACTACTTCTAAATACTATTAATATATAGAAATAATCAAAAAAATATTAATTAATTTATGTTATATATTGAATTGATATTTTTGTTATTTAACCACTTATATCCACCCTCTAATCTATCAAATGGGGAATGCAGGTATCATTGGTGTGTGCATGTGCATTACAACCTCCACATGAAAATACATTTCAAATTCCATTACCATCATTCATGGATAGTTATTATGATGTTATTAAACACAAAATATTTTATTTATGACACGATTATCCTTTTGGAAATATAATATCATATTTACCTTCTTCCCTTCCAATCCCATGGAAAAAGATAATGTTGCTGATGTGTTCTAATACACTACCACAAACAAGAAGTGATGTTATTCGTTTTATATTTACAATTTAAAGGGATAGAAATAATGATTTCTTTAATGAATAAATACGATAATTTTGATATAATATTAATTCCTAAAAAAATTTATTATTTACCTTTCAATTGTTTCATCTGTTGAAAAGTTAATACAATATTCACGCATACATACGACATACCGTCTCTTGGAATATTGTAATTCATTTTTATATATCTAAAATTTATAAAAGATTATATAAATAAATAAATAAATATATAATGAATGTAAATTATAATTATATCATGTTTATAATTTTATATATTATGTATCTATTATATATATTGATGTTTGAAAAATACTGAAATATAATTCTCCTAGAAAATGAAATCGTGAACACTGTAAAATGATGATTTTATTAAGGAGTTATTGATAAAGGTGTGTAAACATTTTATAGCTTGATCATATATGATATGAAAGGAATTTTATTTACTATATAACAGAATTATAATAAATTAAAATTTATTATATAGGAGGATAATGTAATTTCAGTACAATTTGATCTCGACGTAAGGCTTTCTTGTAAGACATTTATTTATATAATACTTATAGAATATTCACCTTTTTTTTCATTTGTTTTCTATATATACCTATTATTAATGTATTATATTATTTTTTCAATAAAATTATAGGGATTTAAAAATATATGTATGTATCTCACTTTATTTTTGTATTGTTAGAAAAATTACTAAAGAAGTTAGTGTTTTATGTTATAATCTAAAAGTTTACTATGATTGTTTTTAATTAAGTTTCTCATGAGTAAATTTAATATTATACCTCTCAGGAATTTAATTATTTTTCTTTTTATTATTATTATTTTAGTATGTTTCATTTTTTTCAATAAATTTACACTCTTAATGTACAAAATTGATCAAAGGAAAATATTTAAGGAAATTTGATTTGATTTCTGTCTTTGGTAAGAAATAATTTTTCTTAAATATAAATTTTATTTAAATATGTTTTAAATATTGTTTTTAATACTATATAATGATTGTATAAACTTATTTTCATCCATGATTAATTTTTTAAATTTTTTAAAAGTAAACTTCATGTTGTTTTGTTGAATAATGTAATTTTCATTTTTTTAACAAAAAATGAAAATGTAATCTTTGTGTAATGTATATGTAAAGAAAAAATTTCCAACCATCATGAATACACAATTATATAATGCTTCCTTAACTTGAATCCATTGTTATTTTAAAAAAAACTTTTTCAAAATTATTCTAATTTTTTATATATTAAATAAATGATTTCATTGTGAAAAGTAGTATTTCATCATGAAATATTCTATTCGAACATTTAAAAGAATTTTCATAAAAAATGACACAATTTTATGTCATTTACACATTTCTAGTGATATAATATAAGAAATCCATCCAAATTATATATCTACACAATTTTGTATTGTGATAATGAGATTCTATGAAACCAGTTTATTTTCCACATGCTATGAGGTAATGAAATATTCAAATTTATTAGAAATATGTATCTATTCCAAGGGTTATGATATATGATGAATCATTTATTATGTTGTAGAACCCATATGAATAGATTATGATTACGTGATTGGTGATCTTGTAATTACATTTGCATCCAATATTTTGTGAAAATATGGATAACTCTTGGGATAAATATGGTATGCCTAATCATAATTTCATGTTTCCAAATTTACGCATGGAACTAGTTTTCATGTACAAAAGAATATGCAATGACCTCATATTCATGTTCAAAATAGTATGAGTGGAACTGGATTTCATGTCCATATAATTATGCATGGAGTGTCTATTTTTCAAACTTTTTATGTGAGGGATAGATTTTAATACCAATATATAATGACTAAACCAATTTCAATTTATACATGTTCATAATGTTATAATATTTATATTTGGAACATTAATATTTATATATTATGCTCTAATTTATCCGGACTAAATATTGACCATTATAAACTCTAATGAATGTTTTATATTATTTGTTGACATTACTCATTCCTAAGATCTAGGAAAGATTGGGTATAAAGCTTTTATATTACGATCATTGTATCATACCTGTAATCAAATCTTATGATATTGTGAATTAATCAATTGATATCTTGTTTGTTTCCCATTATTTATCATTTGAGATCACTCTTTTTTATGAGTTTCCTTCCCCATGTTATGTAGAATGGTTTTAATTATGACATTTATACGAATCGTTTTATGTTTTAAATACGGAAGATCATTTATTAAATAAATGGATTTTTTATATAGTCTCCAAAGACACTAAACCATTACAATTATGAACGTATTATAATGTTATGTTTGGGATATTCAACTAAATTTCGGTGTATTTATGTATATAAATCATGGGTCACTATAAAATGATATTTTTTTCTTCCTACAAATATACTAACATAACGCTGATCCAACAGACACTCACACCATGCCAACACCACCCCAATCATGATAAAAACTAACTAAATCTAACCAAAATTTCATCCTAATCATTCATAATATATTTACAGATGACCAATATCTCATTATATCCTTGACACAAAACTATATCCCGATGTAACCTCGACCATATCTCCAACCAATCATATTACCTATGCGACCCTTCTAGTATGATGGTAATACCTACAAGACTAGTATGTTGATATGTACTATAAGATTATCTTTATTTATTCCCAAAGTACCCCAATTCCATTCATCTAATGACCTCAATGAAAGAACCTGTATCTTTATTTTAGGTATCGATCTTGTTTTTGGGTTTTTTATGGAAAATAAAAGAATAAAATATTTTATAAGTTCACATAGTGTACTTATGAGTACACACTATGTACCTTGATAGCCATTTCCATCAGCAGTTTGACTGTGTAACAGTAGGGTACATGGTCATTTGGTGACCTGGCAGACCCGCTTATGTTGGGGGTTCAGTTGAGGCTAATAAAATGTTTTTAGTTTTAATAAACATGTTGTATACTTTTCATTTTATTTGTTATATTAGAGTGGGGTCACATTTGATATTTGGAACCACCTTATTCTGGACATGATTTTTATGGGAGCACTGTGGAATGACCAATGAATTCAGAAGCCCTCCATATTCTCTACCTGAGCATAGATTGAGACACTTTCAAGTGCATTGGAATCCCACCGGTGAGTTATAAAAACACCAGGAAGTTTTATTCCTGACTCGTCCTCTCTTCTGAGTTAATCAAGGTTGGTTGTTTTTCACCGTTTTGTATATCTACACCGAGCTGTCCAATTCAAGGGACAACAATCAAGTATATTGAATGTACCACATCAAGGTAGGTGTTTTTTCCTTTAGTTGTTTATATCTTTATTATATATGCTAAATGTTCCATATACATGCATTTTGGGTGTTGTGTGATTTGGAATTAAACCCTATTTATTTTCTATTATGGTTTGATTGATTGATAAAGTGTGGTTTCTTGTGCGTAAGGTTAGATACCATGTCTAAGGGACACCCCAAGTGTTCATTTCCCATGATTTATTTTTCATGGTCGATTGGTTAATGATTCCTTCTAGGTTTTACTTGTTTTCCATGCCTTGTTTTGTTAGGATGGAGTTGTTGATTATATGATGTTTTTGTGATATATTGTGTAAATGTTTGACCCAGGGGCTAGACCAAGTAAGATTCACAGGTGGTCATTTATAATTATTTTAAATAATGATAGAACAAGGGGATTAGACAGTGAGAACTTACCAAAGGGTTCATTTATGTATGTTTTACTAGAATTTTTCACCCAGGGGTAATGATCGTGAGAGCTCCCCAAGTTGTCATTAATATTTTATTAAATGAATGTTTGAACTAGTGGTTTAGACCTTGAGAGATTACCCAAGTGGTTATTTATATTTAATTTATGCTAGGATGGACCGAAGGGGTTAGACCGTGAGAGAATCCTAGAGGGTCGTTTGTGGGTAATTGAATTATTGTGACAAGGTTTCCATGCTAATGAGCAATCTTGGATTCTATATTACATGATGGTTTAGATGGTCTTATGAGAAGTTTGTTTTGGTTAATTTACATGGGGTATATAGGGATTGGGCTAGATCCCAAGGTAACATGGTTTAATGGATGATTTTTTTTAAATTAATGTAATTGAAAACTATGGGATTGTTTACCTTTCAGTACTTCGTAGTTTATTGATTCACTATTTTATATTAACATCTATATATATTTACTGATAGTTAGGAACATATCTTCAAGTGGTTTCCTACTATGATTCATATCACACCCTATTTGGGAAATTATTTAAGACCCAAAAAGATTATATGATAGTTGGTATAGATAAGGGAAAGATCCATTCTTCATCATGTACTTGATTGATGTTGGAACATGAGAGAATGAGACCAAGATGGGGCTTGCGATGCTGCTGGAGTGTATATGTTTCTTTTGTACTCTGTATTCTATATATCATTCAAACATTTTTATTTTTTTAGATTTTTTCTTAGATACATATGTCGTGCATCATATATATATATATATATTGGATTTTTATTGATTTACTTTCTATCTTCTGCAGTTCATTTCTGTTTAGTAATTTTCCATCCTCTATTGTTTACTATTTAGATTTAATTGTGTATACTCTTCCAATAAGGGTATAGTGTCCCTAGAATCACACCTTGGCTATCACTACCCGTCTGCAGCCTCTAGTGTTTAGGTAAATGGGATTGAGGTCATGTGACCATCCGGGTTCGGGGCACTTTTGGGTGGAACCTGGATTTGGGATGTTACAATGTGGTATCAACGGATTTTATTTCTACTTTTCCTTACTATTGGAGGACAATAAACAAGGAAGGGAAGGAATAAGTAGTTGGTATTAATCTTTGCTCAGGAGTAGCTAACCCGTGTATATGGAAACGTTGTAACGCCCTGACCCAAGAAGACCAGAGCTGGTGCATTACTTAATTCATTGGAATTTTTAAAATGAATAAGATGTTAAAGGAACAATATGTTTATTAGTCTTAAAGAAACTAGATACATAATAGGAACTAATTTTACATTGTGAAAGGTATAAAATAAAAAAATATAATAAAATGCATTCATCAATAGTCAACAAATGATCCCTTCTTCATAACCTGTGGATGGAAAACCAATGAAAGGGGTGTGATCTAATGCTCAGTAAGGGTAAGCAACACAACAGAAGATATGATTAACCTTAACATTAGGTATGGTTAATAACTAAAAACAAATGCAATTAGAAATTATACTTGAAAATAATATGGAAGGAATAAGAGCTAAATAAATAATGACGTAATAGATCATAATCATGAGAATTATACTTGTCGAATAACCACATGAAATATGAATTTATAGCTTCATATGGGGAAAATTAATATTTCATACATTCTATAACATACCATCATGGCCTCGTCCGGGACATCTAAAAATGATTAAGGCCTCAACCAAAACCATATCTAAAAATTGGAATCGCCTTGGCCAAATCCATGTCAATTTCTTTAATGAGGCCTACTGATGAAGTAAGGGGATATTGTGGGCCCCACACATCCCATAATAAGTCCAATTAATTCTTCATATGAATAGTGATAAACATAAACAACATATACATCCATATTGAAACTAACATATGAAATGTAACTAACTATCCCCAATCATTAAACATAAACACTAACCCATTCAGAGTAATATGGTGAATGGATTCAAGATAGAACATCCATAGTCAAACTAATCATAAACCATTCATACAAAATGTTTTATATTATATCATAAAATATTATTCCCAATTATACATAACAATCAATAAGGGAGATGAAACAAATAAAAATACTCTTATAAAATCATCGAGTAATTCTTGAGATAAATATTAATTTACATTGACAAGAAGAGTTGTTTTGGAATAAAATTATTATCTACAACCAGAAGTTAAATACTATATATTTTACAAAATAAAATGAATGTTTTTTAAAAAATAATGGTTTCTTAAAATAGATTATAGACTGTCTTATAAAATAAGTATGAATTTGGGAAGTTCCATTGAAAGATGCAAGTATTTCTGGTTGAAATCTTGAAAGATCCTTTTGAAACATATAAATACCTATAAATGAATGTAAGATTATGGTCAGTAAACATTTTTTGAAAATTTAGATAGTATTTATGATGAGTACATATGTATAAATTAGAATTCTATTGAGGTAAGTATAGAATAAGTGTAACCTGAATGAAGATAGAGGTTAGGGTAGAAAACCCTTACCTATGTCTGAAGGAGTTCCTCAATTGATATTAATGACCTGAATGATCAAATATAGATTCATTAATTAATAAATTAAGAACCTCTTCTCCATATAATTTGTTTATTATAACCTTATTATGTTCTTTCAATCCATTTGATGGGTTAAGAGATTCAATTTTGGGAGGGTTTCATCTATGGTTTTTTTGATCATTTTACTTATATTTATGTCGGGATAAACAAATAGAATGAGAATGGTTCTCTAGAATTGAAGTTGTATGTAATTATTTAACAACAAAAATATTACATGGTCATAAAAATCATTTTGTTATTTGGAGTGAAGATGAATTATTATATAGACCATTAATGATAATTGTTTCGGTTAATTGGTGGGTTTTGATTACAACAAACACATTTTCCATTATAACATAATACCATTTCTAAAAAAGGATTAAATAATAATAAATTGGGTATATAAAATATATAATAATCTGCTTCAACCATAACAAAAATTGTTTCATGACCAGAATCAATGATGATGATAGAAATTGGAAATCCATCATCCCTGAATGTGGTAAATTGATACATATCGGATGGTGTTTTTACTACTAGTATAAAATATGGTGAAGGAAGAGATGATGATGAATTATTCAAAATTAAAGTACATATAAGGTAATGGATATATCATTACATATGTGTGAAAGATGGTGAGGATAGAAAATAAATGAATGGAACTTGAAATAAAATAAAATAAATGAAAAGAGAAATTTACCTCTTGAAGTTATCTTCCTTGAGAGCATCTTTATGGGAAAAGTTTTAGAATATATATGAGACTAAGAGCTCTTGGACGTGGAATAGGTGCTTGAGGAGGGATTTCTATAGAATTTTGACTAGGAACAGGGCTTGAGAGGAGTGAAGTGAAGTGGTAAGGAGTGGAGGTATTTATAATGGAGGAGAGTAGAGTTTTCTTTTAATTTTAATCATTATTTTGAAATATTTCTAAATATCATTAGTAGAAATGATTATTTTGAAAATAATAGTAATATGTTCATTTGAGTTCAAATTATGGTATCGTAAATCTGAAATGATGCATGTAATCGTGTATTTATCTTAAAATTTATATATATGGTAAATTATTGTATTTTACTATTCCCCAAAAAATCTTGTTTTTTTAGAAAAGTATAATAAAATAAAATAAACAATAACATTTTTTGAAATTTATAATCCAAAAATAAACTCCATATTTTTGAAAATAATTTTCTAAATACGATACATTTAATTTTTAATTTAAATCATCATTTTATATAAAAATACCAAAACATAAAATATTCACCTTTATTTTTAAGGTGCCTGAATTTTATTTATATGTTCCTTGGTATGGTCACCATTCATAAGGTTCACATTACTATTCATAATATTAAGTTACTATTCATAAGGTAAAGTTATTATTCATAAGGGTAAGTTACTATTCACTAATAGTTATGTTGATTCGATCATACTCAAAATATCACCCTTAATGCAAGCATGTATGTCAGGTTTTTGAAATTCAAATCATAAAAGTGGAAAATTTAAGTTTAATGGCTATTTTATAACTATCTCCTGTAAATAAACAAGTGTTGTTTCATAGATACATTGTGTTTCATAGATTATAATCTATCTAATCAATTGAAATTATATACAAAGAAACATACAATAAAATAGTGGGTTGTTTTATTCATCCCTCCTTGAGAAGTTTCATCCTTGAAAATTTTCATGTATTTAGACCTAGAAAATATGTGGGTGGTTCCTCTTCCTAGCATCAATATTTTATCAAATTGATTCCTCCATTTTATGGTTTATCCATAGAACATTTACCAAATGATTCATCAATATTCTCAATACTTTCTCCTTCGTGTCATGAATCTTGATAGGCTCTTCACAGTAAGTAAGATCAGGTTCTATCTCTATTTCTTCATAGGTGAGTACATATGTTGGGTATGAAATGTATTTCTTTAACAATGACATGTGGAACACATCATTAAATTTGGATAGAGTTGGTGGAATTGTCAAATGGAAAGCAACAACTTTGATTATCTCCAGAATTTCAAATGGTCTGATGTACTTGGAGATTAGTTTCCCTTTCTTAGAAAACCGTAAGACACCCTTCATTTGATATACTTTTATAATGTCCGGATCTACCACTTTGAATTCCAAATCCTTTCTCTAGTTCTCAGCATAACTCTTCTGCCTACTTTGGGATTCTTTAGTATTACCTTTGTATTTTTCTCTTTAGTAAGTTCAGGTCCTATAAGTTTCCTCTCACCAACATCATCCAAACAAGTTGGAGTTCAACATCACTTTCCATATAATGCTTCATATGGAGCCATTTGAATACTAGAATGAAAACTATTATTGTAATAAAATTTCAAAAAATGTTTGTATTAATCCCACATACCTTGAATATCAAGTGAGCATGACCTCAACATGTCTTCCAATGTTTGAATAGTCCTTTCAGACCATCCATCAGTTTGAGGATGATAAGAAATACTGATAATGAACTCAATATCCAAAGGCTTATGAAGAAACTTATAGGATTTTGGTGTAAATCAGGGATCTCTACCAAAAAAGTAGACAATGATTCATATATATATATCTTAAAAATTCTTTAATATAGAGTCTTTCTAGGTGCATAAGGGGTAAATACTTCCTTATAGAAAGGAAATGTACTGATTTTGTATGATGAAAAAATATGCATATTTCATCATTCGTTTAGTGTGTCCATGACACCCATATTTCATAATTCTTTTAATGTGTCCATGATATTCCTATGAAGAATCCCATCATAATATAATCCCAATTATATTTAGGAATTGGTAGAGGTTTCATGACTCCTCTAGGATGTTATCTCTCACCCTTCACTTTTTTGAAAAAGTAGACACCTTGACACAAAATCAGCAATTTCTCGCTTCATATTATCTCACCAAAACTATTAATTAAGATCTGTATACATATTTGTGCTACCTAGGTGTATAAGGAAATTTGATCTGTGAGAATAATATAGAATTTCCCTTTTTTAGCTCAGGTATTGATGGAACACACAATATTTTTCAAAATTTCAAAACTCTATCCTCATACACAATGTCTTCCAATCTTCCATCCTCAATATGATGGTGATCTCATCATCATATTGAGAGCCTATTATCTTCTCCAATAAGGATGTTTTAGAAATCATTTGACATAGTAATTATGTTTCCTCTTCCTTAACAATTCTCATATCCATCTTTACTAGATCCATGAATATAGGATCCCTCAAGTTCCTCATTTAGGTCATAAGTCCATGATTTTTCTTACATAATGCATCTTCCAACTTATTTTCCATTCCTGGGAGGTTGTGTATTAAACAATCATAATCCTGGAGTTACTCAAGATATCTCCATTTCTTCATGTTGATTTATTTCTGTGTAAAAATGTACATCAAACTCTTATGATCTATATATATATATCTCAAATCATTCACTATAGAGATAGTGTCTCCATATTTTCAGAGAAAATATTATGGATGCTAACTCAGGATCATGAGATGGATAGTTTTGTTCATGTGTCTTAAACTATATTGATTTATAGGAAATAAATTTATCATTTTAAAAAGTATGCAACCCAGTCCATTCTTCGATGCATCATTTTATATCACAAGTCCATCATTTATAGAGGGAAGAGTCAAAATTGGATCATTTCGTAATCTCTACATCAATTATTAAAAAAATTCTTCACATTATTTTGTCCATATGAACTTAACCCCTTTATGAGTAAGCATGGCCATTATGTTGGATAAATGGATGATGTTCAGAATGAAACACTAATAATAACCTTCTAAACCAATAAAACTATATACCAAATTTATGTTCATTAGTGAAGGCCATTCTTTGATTTCCTTTGTCTTAAGAGGATTAACTGAGAGTCTGTCCTTAGAGACACTATGGGCATGTAAAGAAACTAATTGAATCTAAAATTCACACTCGCTAAACTTCCCATTTAATTCATTTCTACTGTGTGTTTTCAGAATAATCCTAAAGTGATTCACGTAGTCTTTGTAGCTTTTAGAGTATGCCATGATATCGTCGATAAACACCAAAATAAATTCATCAAGATATTCCTTGAACACTTTGTTATTTATATCCATAAAAATAGATGCTACAATAGTCAGTCCAAAAGGCATTACTATAAACATGTAATGCCCATACCTATTTCAAAATGTTGTCTTTGGAATACCATCCATCCTCACACGTAACTGATGATATCCCGACCAAAGGTCAATCTTCAAAAAATATTGAGCTCTATGAAGTTGATCAAATAAATTTTCAATTCATTGAAGGGGATACTTATTCATTATTGGAATAGCATTAATTTATAGCATCCCGTCTTTTTATCACATAAACTTTCATTACATTTTACAAAACCGAGGATCTTTAAGGTTTAGTGTCTTGGAAACCAGGAACATAAAACATGAAAAGAACAAAAACAATCTTCTTAAACACTTTAAAGGCTTCTCCTTAAGTTAATCCTAGGTTCATTACTGCATCTCATAACCTGGGGACATACATCAAAAGAAAGGGTGAGCAGAAAGCCCAGTAAGGGAAACAAGAGAAACATTTTACATGTGAACTTGAGATACTTCAATAAGGACATGAAAAGAAATTTAAGTCATGAGAAAGAAATAAAGAGATACATCATAAAAAAAATAACATTTTTCATAACTTGAAGATGTGGCTGGAACATTTAATATTGACAATCGTTTCGTTTCACCAAGGTCCATCCCCAAGGTGTCGTTAAAAATTACCAAGGTTATTCACCAAGGCATCGTTAAAATTGTAATCTCTAGTGGTTACATCATTACCCAATGCATTGGAGCGCTATCAGGGCACACCCTTAAATTTGCCTTTATTATCATGTGAGCTACATATATCATCATAAAACATTTCATAAATAACCCATATAGCATAAAGGAAATGGGTTTCATTTCATAATCATAACTTTTTAAAAACTGCTTTAAAGACATGATCTTTATATCACTTTAAAACCCACAGAAAAGGAAGGTGGGTCTCATGTATGTAAATCCCAGAATTTAAAATAGAACATTTTGGTATATATGTGAATACCCCTTTAGAAGAAAGAGCTTTGAGTATTCACTTAATAAAATAAAAGAACTTTAGAAAAAGAGATAGACATTTTGAGACAGAAATTCTGCAGCATAACGGCAATGTTCCGAGGTTTTAGAAGACATTAAAAGAGAGGTAAAATGGGTCAAACATTCATAAATGACCCATAAAATAGTACATGTACAGAATAATAAGGATACATGATCATGGTAATGAAATTTAAAGGACATACCATTTGAAATGAAAAACATGGAAGGAAGAAAAAAATTAGATTTCTCTTATGAAAGTTCGGCAGCCTAACGACGTTACTTAAACATCAACAAAAATGATTTGAAAAGATCAAATAGGGTCTCTAATCATGTGAACATAAGAGTTCAGTATGATAGATATAGAGATAATTCCCCAACATAACAGAAAGTAACTTGAATGAATTGACATGAAAGTAGAACTTCAAAACGAGAAGGGTGAAGAACCACTTAAAAATTCGGCAGCCTAACGGCGCCACTTAAAACATCAAAATACTGAATTGAAGAGATCAAATGGGGTATCTCATCATAGAACATAAGAGTCGAGTATGATATATATAGAGATCATACCCCAATATAAAAAAAAGGAACTTGAAATAATTGACATGAAAGTAGAACTTCAAAACGAGAAGGGTGAAGAACCACTTAAAAATTCGGCAGCCTAACGACGCCACTTAAAACATCAAAATACTGAATTGAAGAGATCAAATGGGGTCTCTCATCATATGAAAATAAGAGTCCAGTATGATATATATAGAGATCATACCCCAATATAACAAAAAGGAACTTCAAATAATTGACATGAAAGTAGAACTTCAAAACGAGAAGGGTGAAGAACCACTTAAAAATTCGGCAGCCTAACGGCGCCACTTAAAACTTCAAAATACTGAATTGAAGCGATAAAATGGGGTCTCTCATCATATTATCATAAGAGATCAGTATGATAATTTAGAGATCATACCCCAACATAATAAAAAGGAACATGAAAGACTTGAATGAAAATAGAACTTGAAAATGAGGAAGGTGAAAGAATCACTTAAAAATTCGGCAGCCTAACGGCGCCACTTAAACATTCTTAAAACGAATTGATGAGAGCAAGGGGAAGGGTCTCTAATCATATGAACATGAAATAGGCAGTAGGATGAATATAAAAGAACATACTCCAACATAAGAACATGGAGTATAAAAGAAATGACATAAAAGAGATTACTTGAAAAGAAAGAGAGGGGTCGGATCCCTTACCTTAAAATGTAACTCTTAAACCTCAAAGGTTGGGACCTTGAGGGCTTGGGGGCACCTTGGGAGGACTCCTTGGGAGGTAATGAGACCATAAATTCGTTGGGAATGAGTGGGGAGTCGAATGGATGAGAGGAGGGCTTGGTATTTATAGGGAAAGTGAGGGGACAAGGCATTAATGGCCAAAGGACACCTCACATGTGCTTTTCTCAAACCCATGTGCTCTCCCTTGTCATTTATCATGGAGTTAGGCCACATGGGGACCCCAAAACAATAATTCATCACCCTTGGCCGGCCAACCCTTAAAAGATCTCATGACATCATCATGACACAATTATGATGTCATTAAACATACCGAAACCCTAAAACTGCATTTTTACTATTCACTGAAAAATTCATCTTTCTCAGAAAAATCCCAAACTTTCACCTGAACTAAATATCGATTCCCTAATTACATTTATGAACTCCATTTTATAAAAATAATTTTCTAAATATTTTTAATTCAATTTTTAAATAAATTCACTATTCACCGAAAATTCATTTTTTTCAGAAAAATCCCCAAAAATTACCTTAACATAATATCGATGCTCTGAGTTCAAAAATGAAATCCATTTTCTAAAAATAATTTTCCAAATATTTTTAATTAATTTTTTAATTAAAAAACACTATTCACCCGAAAAAACTAATACTTGAATAATAATTAATGAAACCGTTATTTAACCATTTTATTGAATCACATTACTTAATCAAGGTGCCTAGATTATTTTAAAACATTCTTTAAGTGAGATTACTAATCCATTTGGTCACATTACTAATCCTAAGCGTAAAATCACTATTCACAATTTACTATTCATCAAAAATCAAGTTGATCTTATTAGACTCTAAATTTCGTACTGGACATAATTGTAGAAGACCATTTTTTGAAAATCATTACACATTTTTAATTATTTAAGGTTTACACAACCATTTTTAAAATATCCTTTTTCTAAAATTCATCAAAAATATGCATACTATATTTATCCGGTCATTTCAAAATTCATAACTTCATCATAAGAAGAAATCCCAATTTTTATTTAAAACAAGGATTACACAAGGCAGTTACGGTCTTGTTACATAGCCCCTTATAATACCAGCATAGGACATAAGAGTAAGGTGTGCTAGGGTGATAGAATCTTGGGGCGGCTCAGTCAACATTGCCCGAGTAGTAATTTCTATCAGTTTGAACTTCTCACGAAGGCGATTCCGTTCTAGCTTCACATGATGAAGCTCGGCTTGGATTTGATCCAGAGCAAAGCCCAATGGTGCTACCTCTTTCCCAAGCTCTGTTAGATGGGCTTCGATCGGTCCAAGACTACTAGGTGAGGCCATCAAATCTTCTTTCTATAATAATTAACCATGATTACTTGTATTTAGAGACAATAATCAAAACATTTTGTTCACAGTGGTCATATTGACCGATGGTCATATAACAATCAAAACCCAATGGTCTCATTTTAATTATAATCATTTTTATCAAATAAAACATTTTTGTTGAGTATCAAAATAAAATAAAATAACACATGAAATTAGGAAGCAAGATTTATTCAAAATTTCGGGTCGTTACAATCTTCCCCCCTTAAGAAATTGTGTCCTCGCAATTTTTTTAAAATTGGGTTTTGAAATTTCATTGAAAGTCCCACATAGGAAAAAGAGTCAGTAACACTATTACTTTAAAAGAAATAAAAGGGAGTACAAAGGCCACCCGAGTTTACTCACAGTAGGGTTCCATGTAGGAAAACATGGACATGGAGGAGAAAACAAAGGGTCGAGTTCTGAGGGAGAGTGATAGAGAACATGATTAAGAGAAAGTTAGCCATGAGAAAATCCCAAACTTATGATGTGTTTAAACGGTCTTTGATTACCTAGTAGGAAACGTAAACCAACAACGTTTTTGTTTTACGTTCCTTTTCATAATTTTGAGGAATTCATTTACAACATAGAATAAAAACATAAGGAAATATACTTATCTTCATGTAGAGTTTCATCCTTTAATAAGTTTCTACCCAAAACTAATCTTTTCTCCAAACGATGAGCATTCTAAACTACTTGGTCTCATCAAAACACAAGAATCATCTTCTAGAGAATCACATAATCCACAAAAGATCAACTATCTATTTCTTCTATCTTTAAACATTATCCCAAAAACAGAAAGAGTAAGGTAAAAAAAACTCTTCAAAAAGAAATAATCCCATAGGAATGGAAACTAATTTTAAATCTTCAAGTTCCATGGTACTACCCAAAGTTCATCATAGTCCATTCCGTAAATAATGGTCCTTAAGATTCCTCAAAATAAACCAAACTAAGATTGAAACCCAAATACAAGAAAGATTTGATAACATAGTCTTCCAAGGTAAACTTTATCATTCATCTCCAAACAACATCAACCACTCCTAACATCTTATAAAAAAAAGTAACTAACCTAAACATATTTACCCCAAGATAGGTTAATAATTTCCATAAGTAACCTAAATTACTATAATTCCACCTTAAATTCATCGATTCTTCAAAATATAAGTCAACCCTACTCTTCAAAGAAAATACTGTAGTAGTCAATTTACCGCGATCATATAGGGTCCCCAAAATAGTGAACATCTTCTAAAATAATAATCAGCTTTTAATCCCCTAATCATCTCTTTCATATTAATATGGAAATCGTTGCATTTCCTATCACATTGGTTATTGGGACATGTTCTTCCATCTCCCACCATTAGCTAAGAAGGGAAATTATAATTAGAGGCTTAAATACTTAACCAATAATCATGAAAATGAGCTTAAATCATATAAGGATAACTTGTAGAAGAAAATTATACCTTAACTTGTGATCCCCTAGGTTCCAATCTAGGTTATCCATGATCATATATTCTTATTTGAATTTTTATTTTATTTTATCTTTGTTCCTTTAGTAATGGTTCATACTAAGCTTATGAATTTACCAAAGCATATCCCCCGGGAGTGTCGTAACCAAGAGTGCAGCAAGGCCCGTTGTCGTGTACCAGTTCCCGTTCGAGTCTAGATCAAAGCGGTGTTTTCGGGTTTTACCCCTATGTACATCTGTGCCAGAGCCACCTATACCTGCTCGTATCCAGACAGGGATGTATTTGCTTGGAAACCCCTTACTCAATACTCACCAAAATACCAGGAATATTTCCTATATTTAAACTTTTCTATAGGGTTCTTCCTAGTGTTTTCATATCCTAATTTCCACAAATAACTAAACCATCCTTTGATACCAACTATAGCATCCCGTCTTTTTATCACATAAACTTTCATTACATTTTACAAAACCGAGGATCTTTAAGGTTTAGTGTCTTGGAAACCAGGAACATAAAACATGAAAAGAACAAAAACACTCTTCTTAAACACTTTAAAGGCTTCTCCTTAAGTTCATCCTAGGTTCATTACTGCATCTCATAACCTGGGGACATACATCAAAAGAAAGGGTGAGCAGAAAGCCCAGTAAGGGAAACAAGAGAAACATTTTACATGTGAACTTGAGATACTTCAATAAGGACATGAAAAGAAATTTAAGGCATGAGAAAGAAATAAAGAGATACATCATAAAAAAAATAACATTTTTCATAACTTGAAGATGTGGCTGAAACATTTAATATTGACAATCGTTTCGTTTCACCAAGGTCCATCCCCAAGGTGTCGTTAAAAATTACCAAGGTTATTCACCAAGGCATCGTTAAAATTGTAATCTCTAGTGGTTACATCATTACCCAATGCATTGGAGCGCTATCAGGGTGCACCCTTAAATTTGCCTTTATTATCATGTGATACACATATATCATCATAAAACATTTCATAAATAACCCATATAGCATAAAGGAAATGGGTTTCATTTCATAATCATAACTTTTTAAAAACTGCTTTAAAGACATGATCTTTATATCACTTTAAAACCCACAGAAAAGGAAGGTGGGTATCATGTATGTAACTCCCAGAATTTAAAATAGAAAATTTTGGTATATATGTGAATACCCCTTTAGAAGAAAGAGCTTTGAGTATTCACTTAATAAAATAAAAGAACTTTACAAAAAGAGATAGACATTTTGAGACAGAAATTCTGCAGCATAACGGCAATGTTCCGAGGTTTTAGAAGACATTAAAAGAGAGGTAAAATGGGTCAAACATTCATAAATGACCCATAAAATAGTACATGTACAGAATAAGAAGGATACATGATCATGGTAATGAAATTTCAAGGACATACCATTTGAAATGAAAAACATGGAAGGAAGAAAAAAATTAGATTTCTCTTATGAAAGTTCGGCAGCCTAACGACGTTACTTAAACAGCAACAAAAATGATTTGAAAAGATCAAATAGGGTCTCTAATCATGTGAACATAAGAGTTCAGTATGATAGATATAGAGATAATTCCCCAACATAACAAAAAGTAACTTGAAAGAATTGACATGAAAGTAGAACTTCAAAACGAGAAGGGTGAAGAACCACTTAAAAATTCGGCAGCCTAACGGCGCCACTTAAAACATCAAAATACTGAATTGAAGAGATCAAATGGGGTATCTCATCATATGAACATAAGAGTCCAGTATGATATATATAGAGATCATACCCCAATATAACAAAAAGGAACTTGAAATAATTGACATGAAAGTAGAACTTCAAAACTAGAAGGGTGAAGAACCACTTAAAAATTCGGCAGCCTAACGGCGCCACTTAAAACATCAAAATACTGAATTGAAGAAATAAAATGGGGTCTCTCATCATATGAACATAAGAGTACAGTATGATATATATAGAGATCATACCCCAATATAACAAAAAGGAACTTGAAATAATTGACATGAAAGTAGAACTTCAAAATGAGAAGGGTGAAGAACCACTTAAAAATTCGGCAGCCTAACGGCGCCACTTAAAACTTCAAAATACTGAATTGAAGCGATCAAATTGGGTCTCTCATCATATGATCATAAGAGATCAGTATGATAATTTAGAGATCATACCCCAACATAATAAAAAGGAACATGAAAGACTTGAATGAAAATAGACCTTGAAAATGAGGAAGGTGAAAGAATCACTTAAAAATTCGGCAGCCTAACGGCGCCACTTAAACATTCTTAAAACGAATTGATGAGAGCAAGGGGGGGGGGTCTCTCATCATATGAACATGAAATAGGAAGTAGGATGAATATAAAAGAACATACTCCAACATAAGAACATGGAGTATAAAAGAAATGACATAAAAGAGATTACTTGAAAAGAAAGAGAGGGGTCAGATCCCTTACCTTAAAATGTAACTCTTAAACCTCAAAGGTTGGGACCTTGAGGGCTTGAGGGCACCTTGGGAGGACTCCTTGGGAGGTAATGAGACCATAAATTCGTTGTGAATGAGTGGGGAGTCGAATGGATGAGAGGAGGGCTTGGTATTTATAGGGAAAGTGAGGGGACAAGGCATTAATGGCCAAAGGACACCTCACATGTGCTTTTCTCAAACCCATGTGCTCTCCCTTGTCATTTATCATGGAGTTAGGACACATGGGGCCCCCAAAACAATAATTCATCACCCTTGGCCGGCCAACCCTTAAAAGATCTCATGACATCATCATGACACAATTATGATGTCATTAAACATACCGAAACCCTGAAACTGCATTTTTACTATTCACTGAAAAATTCATCTTTCTCAGAAAAATCCCAAACTTTTACCTGAACTAAATATCGATTCCCTAATTACATTTATGAACTCCATTTTATAAAAATAATTTTCTAAATATTTTTAATTCAATTTTTAAATAAATTCACTATTCACCGAAAATTCATTTTTTTCAGAAAAATCCCCAAAAATTACCTTAACATAATATCGATGCTCTGAGTTCAAAAATGAAATCCATTTTCTAAAAATAATTTTCTAAATATTTTTAATTAATTTTTTAATTAAAAAACACTATTCACCCGAAAAAACTAATACTTGAATAATAATTAATGAAACCGTTATTTAACCATTTTATTGAATCACATTACTTAATCAAGGTGCCTAGATTATTTTAAAACATTCTTTAAGTGAGATTACTAATCCATTTTGTCACATTACTATTCCTAAGCGTAAAATCACTATTCACAATTTACTATTCATCAAAAATCAAGTTGATCTTATTAGACTCTAAATTTCGTACTGGACATAATTGTAGAAGACCATTTTTTGAAAATCATTACACATTTTTAATTATTTAAGGTTTACACAACCATTTTTAAAATATCCTTTTTCTAAAATTCATCAAAAATATGCATACTATATTTATCCGGTCATTTCAAAATTCATAACTTCATCATAAGAAGAAATCCCAATTTTTATTTAAAACAAGGATTACACAAGGCAGTTACGGTCTCGTTACATAGCCCCTTATAATACCAGCATAGGACTTAAGAGTAAGGTGTGCTAGGGTGATAGAATCTTGGGGCGGCTCAGTCAACATTGCCCGAGTAGTAATTTCTATCAGTTTGAACTTCTCACGAAGGCGATTCCGTTCTAGCTTCACATGATGAAGCTCGGCTTGGATTTGATACAGAGCAAAGCCCAATGGTGCTACCTCTTTCCCAAGCTCTGTTAGATGGGCTTCGATCGGTCCAAGACTACTAGGTGAGGCCATCGAATCTTCTTTCTATAATAATTAACCATGATTACTTGTATTTAGAGACAATAATCAAAACATTTTGTTCACAGTGGTCATATTGACCGATGGTTATATAACAATCAAAACCCAATGGTCTCATTTTAATTATAATCATTTTTATCAAATAAAACATTTTTGTTGAGTATCAAAATAAAATAAAATAACACATGAAATTAGGAAACAAGATTTATTCAAAATTTCGGGTCGTTACAAATTTCTCTATAGTTGATGCATAACCTCATGGATCAATCTTTATTCATGATGAAGAGAACATGGTCTCCCCATTGAAAAACAATAGGGTTACTAAATATCTTATCACCCACTTCCTCTATTTGATTCGTTAGCTCTACTAATTAAATAGTGTCCATCTTATAGGAAGTCTTTGATTCAGTTCTTGCAATAAGAATTAAATCAATAGAAAACTCAACATTCCACTCTGGATGATGTTTAGGTAAATCCTATGGAAATACATCAATATATTCCTGAACTATTGGTACGTCTTCAATTTGATGTTTTATTTCCTCACTCATAGATATTGAGTTACCATCCTACCAAATAATGGAATTCAGTAGAGCTACTAGGGGTGGATCTAGATAATAATCAGATGATGATGTTTTTTCTCTAAAGATGATGAATTCTATACCATTTTAAAAAATTATAACCTCTTTCTTCTTGCAATATATTTTCCCATCATAATTTGAAATCCTATTCTTACTAGGAAATATATAACATTCAATCATGGGTTTAAATATAAATTTAGAATGTTAAGAACATTTATCAATGATAAGTAGAAATGATTGAAACATCTTTGTTGTAATGATACTTCCCTTATGAGTTTGAATGACAACTAATTTATTAAATAAAATTAGAAATATATAATTTTCATGTAAAAATGAGATGATATAAAAGATTGTGATTATCCAGTATCAAATAATTCAATGGATATGTTTGAGGAAATGATTAAAGTACATTCCTCCACATCATTATGAATTTCAACCGCAACAGTTGTGAACGTATAAGCTTGGGCTTGCTCCCATGGACTTTTTGGAGCCATATTTCTTTGAAACTTTGAACAATCATTTTCACAGTGTCGCATGTCCCAATAATTATAGCACTGAACATTGCAGAATTCTTGCTTCCCTTTATAATCACCAGCTTGATGTATTTTCTGTCCACATTGGTAGCATATGCCTTTTGATTTTATTCAGGCACGAGGTTGTTTCCTTCCACAATTATCATAGGGTGGAAAGTCAAATTATCCCTTCTTAAAAATATCCTTATTTTCTATTCAGAATTTTTTAGAATCCATCTTCTTCTATTTCTTTTCATCAATGTCATAAGACATAGACAATTCTTTTTCTTTTTTCATAGTACATGAGACTATATCTCCATATGATGAGAATGTTTTGGTAGACAAATTCTCATAAGATAATGGAATTTGGCCATCAAATAATTGACTGATCTTTCTCCTTAGATTATGTATGTTTTCTAGAGAAAACCTTGATAACCTTGTGATGTTAGCTTCACACTTTGTGAAATTCTCTACTTCCTTATGCCTCAAATTTAGAAACTTCCTTTCTATATATGTTAATTGTTAAAAAGGAAAGTATTTCACTAAGAAAAGTTCTTTAAATTCACTACATTCCATATTTTCTATTTTTCATTCTCCACTGTGTTTAAAATCAACGACCACTAATAATCAGAATCTCCTAAATAGATGATATAACTCCCTGAAAACCTTCACCCTTTTGTAACTTCACAAAGCGAGAAATATATTCTACATGAAACTAATCCACTTCTCTACTGCATATACGTATGCAGCACCATTAAATGTTGTAGGTTCACGTCGCATAAATCAATCTAACATAGCTCCTCCATGTTGTGGATCCAGATGCAATATACGGGTAAGGTTGTTGTTCATAACCTGAGTCAACTATACTAGTATAGTTATATGTTTCTCGGCCCCAGTCGCAACGGCAAAGACAAAATCCTTATCTTCCATCCGAGGGAGGTCCTTACATGGGATATGCACATTCATGTGGTTTCCATTCCTTCCACTAGGAGCCCTCTCAAAATATTGGAATAAACTAGATTATGCCATAAATCAAAATGTATAATCTCAACTTATAAAAGGCGGTAGCATGAATTGAATTCCATTGCATATCTAATCTCATAATCATAATTATGTTTTATTTGAGGAAAAATTTGCATTTAAATCCTTAATAAACATTATTATTAGGAATGGGGAATAACTAAAAACACATTCCTTTAAAAATTATACTTTAACATAATATGGTATGAATAAGAGCTTAATATATAATGCCATAATAGAAAACAATAATGGGAATTATACTAGTCAATAACCACATGAAATAGGAATTTATTGATTTATAATGAGGGATATTAATATTATTGACATACTCAAACTTACTATTTAGGCCTTGTACAATACATCTAAAAGCAAAGAAGGCCTCAGCCAATACCATATCTAAAAATGGGATATCCCTCAGCCCAATCCATTTCTATTTGTATCATGAGACCTAATGATGAATTTAGGGGCTATAATGGGCACCAACCATCACATAATAAATCCAATACATTCCTCATATTATCAGGGATAAAAATAAACAACATCTCCATTCATATTGAAACTAACATATGAAATGTCACTAACTATCCCCAATTATTAAACATAAACACAAACCATTCTTAGTAATATAGTGAATGGTTTCATTATAGAACATCCATAGTAAAAATAATCCTAAAAAACTAAAAATATATATTTTACAGGAGATTGTAAAATATTATCCCTAGTTATACATATGAATCAATAAGAGAAAAAAATGAAAATACTCATATAAAATCATCGAGTAATTATTGAGATAAATACTCTTTTACTTTGAAAAGTAGAGTTACTTTATAAAAATATATTTATCTAAAAACATAATTTAAATAATATGAAATTATCATAATAAAATGAGTGTTTTTTTAAATAATGGTTTATGACAATAGATTAAATACTATCTGTGAAAATAGGTAAGAATTCAGGTAGTTCCTTTGAAACAGACGTGTATTTCGGGATGAATTCTTAAAATTTACTTTTGAAATATATAAATCCCAATAAATGAAAGTATAATTATTCTTATTACACATATTTATAAAATTATAACATAATTTATAAGGATTTATTGAGTATAAATAATAATACCATTGATGTAAGTAGAGAATAAAAGTAACCCAAATAAAAATAGAGGTTCGGGTAGAAAACCCTTACCATAAGTCCAAAGGTGTTCTAAAAATGATCACAATAACCTAAATGAAAAAATTTATGTTCATTAATTAATAATTTCAGAACATCCTCTACATGTAATTTATTTATTATAACCTTATTATGTTCATTCATGGCCTTTCAATGGGTTAAGTGATTCAATTTTGGGAGCATTTTTTTCCTTGGGTTTCATGATTGGTTTACTTATATTAATGTATGGATAAAAATGTATAATGATTATTGGGGTCCAGAATTGAATCTATATGTCATTAAAGAACAAAAGTAAGATTAAATGTTTATAAAAATTCATTTTTTTATTTGTATTGAAGATGAATTATTATGTATAACATTAATGATAATTATTTCGGTTAATTAGTGGGTTTTGAATTCAACAAAATCATTTTTCATTATAACATAAATCCATTTGTAGAAAATGGATACATAAGATTACATATAGTATATTACATAAATAAAAATATTGTTCAACCATAACAAAAATGGTTTCATGACCAGAATTGATGACGATAATAGAATTTGAAAACCCATCATCCTTGAATGTGGTAAATTGATACATATCCGATAGTGTTTTTACTACTAGTATAAAGGAAGAAGAAGGAAGAGACAATGATGGATTATTCAATATTACTATAAATTTAAGGAACTTGAGTTATCATTTTATATTGATGAAATAATTTGAGTATAGAAAAGAAAATAAAGGATGTTGAAAGTAAATAAAAGAAATGAAAAGAATAATTTCCCTCTTGAAGTTATCTTTGTTGAGAGCCTCTTTAGGGGAGTTTTGTATGTATTTTTTTTTGATACTGAGGGATATTGGATGTGTGAGAGGTGTTTGGGGAGGTATTCAGGTAGAATATGGACTAGGCACAAGGCATCATAAGAGTGAATAGAAGAGGTTAGGAGAGGTTGTATTTATAGTGGAGGAGAGGAGGTTTTTCTTTATAATTTAGTCATTATTTTATTATTTTTCTCAAGTCCTGAAATAGTATTGATTCATGTGACCAGGAATAGTAATATGTTAATGTGAGTTTGAAATTATGGTTTATTAAATCATCCATGATTCAATGAATAGTGTATTTATCTTAAAAATTTTTTATACGGTAAATCATTATATTTACTATTCACCAAAATTCAAGTATTTTAGAAACATCCCAACATTCCACCATAACAATTTGTTGATATGTTGAATCCAAAAATGAACTCTATTTTTCAAAAACAATTTTCTAAATATTAGAAATTACATTTTTAATTGTAATCATCATTTAATCAAAGAATACCAACACATAAAATATTCATATTTATTTTTAAGGTGCCTAAATCTTATTTATAATTTCATGGGTAAGGTTACCATTCATAAGCTTCTTATTAATATTCATATGGGTATGATACTATTCATAAGGTTAGGTTACTATTCACCAAAAATTTAAAATGACTCTATCATACTCCCAATAACACCCTGAACGCAACTGTGTACTTTAGATTTTCCATATACAAATCATAGAAGTGGAAAATTTATGTTTTACGGCTATGTTATGACTATCTACTATAAATAACCAAGTGTTGATTCATAGAGAATCAGTGTTTCATGCATTATAAGATATATAATGAATTGAAATTATTTATGAATAAACATACCATGGAGTATTGTAGAGTTATTGAAACCATGTTACCTTGAATATTGGAATTTTTTTGGTTTTCAATTATTATAGTTGATTTGATTTTACTATTGGGTGTTTCAATTTTTTTTGATATTATTATTGATATCATTGTGGTTATATCTATGTTTCAACCAGATGAGATGAGGTTATGACATCCCATGCATCATATAGGAACTAGTTGGAGATCACATGTCATGCATTCTTGTCATTCCATTTAGGGTACATTACGGATTTCATATTACTGTGATATGTGTTGTGAAAGATATAAACACTATTTTGATATATTACGTTATATAAATAACTTCTGTTTTGATTGGGTATTTGTATATGTAATGTTTTATTTGGATGGATGTCATGCTTTGGTCCATAAGGTGTTGTGGGCCCTCTTGGATTGGAATTTGGTGGATCATGTTTGAACTTTAATTGAATTCATATATGATATGATATGAATAAAAATGAAAATATTTGATTCATATGGAGTATGGGGTCTCATGGATCGAAACATTGAATGCCTTGGCAAAATTATAAGATTTTGGGGGCTGTAGAGATGTTTCAAATGATTAATTCCTGGATAACCCAAAAAACACAACGTTTGATGTTATGAACACACGCCATGTGTTCTTATATTATGTAAGAAATTAATTTTCTTATGTACACACTATGTACCATATGTACATGCCAGGTAGTTGTTGACCATGTGACTGACTGTGTGAGAAGAGACACAGGGTTGGTAATGTTTTAGTAGAACACGTCGTGTACTAGGAGTACATGTTGTGTTGTAATCGACCGTGTGTCCATTCATGTGACTAATGACATGGGTGGATGGAACATAGGTTATATGCTCTGTGTCTATAGTTTTCACTCGGTATAGTGTTACACCAGCAAGTCCATGTAGTTCTATCCATGTAGAAGTACATGGATAGGAGGAGATATTCATGTACATGTCATGTCTCATGAGGAACATGCCATGTGTATGGGGTGTCACACAAACAGGTTTTTAGAGGTACATTCCCATGTTAAATCATAATAGAACATGTTGTGTAACCATATTTTTGAAAACATGAATGATTTCCTTCACCTAATACAAACTTTCACTTATGAGTTTTAGATCCATTAATCTCGTAATGAGTTGCGTGTTTGACTTTACAGAGTCATTCCACCAAGACGTCCTGCAGTTGTATGCCAAGTATAGGGAGAGGATCAGACACCGGAAAAGGTAGATTAGGGAATACCACCAGATCCTCCCATTGTTCCAATCATGGCACTAGCTGTTATACCAGATGTAGGTTCTAGTTCACTATTTTGTGATGGATTTACACAGATGATGTCTACTTTTCAGGGAGCACCACATCCTACCCCGAATATGGAAGAGATAATGTAGGTGTTCCAGTAATATCATCCTCTTACTTTTTCCGGAGATGGAAGACTGCAGGATGTAGAGTAATGGTTGTAGGCCATGATTTCTATCATTGAACAACTA
Organism: Viscum album; assembly: GCA_963277665.1. Lineage (NCBI taxonomy): Eukaryota > Viridiplantae > Streptophyta > Magnoliopsida > Santalales > Viscaceae > Viscum > Viscum album. Next base: position 50,251,368 of record OY728140.1, on the reverse strand, counting down.
GATAAACCTCCTATGATTAAGCTGCGGCTCATGAATTACATGCTACTTGATTCCTCCACAAGAAACTGAGATATTATCACACATGAGGGATGTCATCAGGATATGGCTTGGGTAGAGTTTCAGATAACCTCTTAAGATTAATTCTACCTCGAGATGTTGAGGTGTGATCGAGCATGAGGGTTCATGAATTTGGAGCAGGGAACTCTTTCCATGATGTATTATTCTTCTCACATTACATATTTTTAACAATTTTCTTCTGTTTTGGGAGGGGATGAGTTATCAAAGACTAGGAGATTTGAGTATGGCCTCTGGTATGACATCCAATTAAAGGTGAATGATTTTAGGTTGACTTCAGTGGCTGGAATGGAAAACCAAGAACTGATTACCGAGTGTAATATGAGTGAGTTTGGAGCTACAATCCTGGTCGGTTTAACCTCCATGCTTAGTACTCCTTCTAATGATAAAAGGAAGTATTACAGGGAGCATTCACATGATGTTTTTTTAGTTTTCCAAGTGGTTTGCTACCGGTATATAATGAGTCAGAACCAAAGGCTACAGTACCTAAGTGACCCAATAATGTACTAATATTGCATCATGATGGGTCATATTCAATGTTTTTGTAGGAGGCCTCACCTTTAGTGAGTGATATGAGGTATGTAATTACTCCACTTTCATGAATAGAGCCACCAGTTTCTCATCATTCAGAGAACTAGAGTTCTTTAGGTTGTTCTGGTTCATGATGTGGTCATGGACGTGGAATCTAGGTGACATGTTTTCAGTGATAGTAGGGTGGATCAGCTTAGGGTGTTAAGCCAGGGTTTTAGGGTTGTGATACATGTCATATTTTTGCGATGGAGTAGAACTAGTAGAAGAAGGATCCCAGACCCACTATGGTTAGAGGTACTTTTCTAGTTGCCTCATTTTTAGCTTCATCTCCTTTTGAAATAGAGTATTCTAGTATTTTTTAACTATATCTGTTTTGTAGAGTCTTAGGCTCTGTATATTTACTTATGATGTTGTTATGAAACCAGATACTCTATTGGGGATTTGAACAGCTACTGTTAGTAAGTGAAAGGAGGGCCCTCTTGAGGATTGTGGGTATCACATCCTGTGGTAGATCTAAGTCTTAGAGATGACAGGCTTCGATGTAATTCTTGGAATGTACTATTTGTTCTATTTTCATGGCTTTTTGACTGTTTTAGTCATATGGTGATTTTCACATCACTAGAGGGGAGATATTTTTTACACAAGGGAAAGTGGGATATCCAGGCGAGCAGAGCATGACCCGAGCATCATGGTTTAAGAGGAATTACAACCCAGATTGCTAGTTTATATGTAGATGACAAGGGAACATCACAGATAGACATTTATTAGGGGAGGATCATTTCAGATATGTCTTTCCATATGAATTTTTATGTTTACCATTGGAGAGAGAGGAGAATTTCTCTATTGATATTCATCCAGGATTGGCACCAGTGCCGATTCCTCTGAATAAGATTGCTACACCAGAGTTATAGGAGATAAAAATTAGTTAAAGGAGTTACAAGAAAGGTGTTTCATCTGACCCAGTACTTCACCTTGGGGTTCAAATATCCTTTTTGTGAAGAAGGTGGACGGTACCCTCAGACGTTGTGTGGATTATCAGAATCTGAACAGGATGACAGTCAAGAAACAATACCCCATGACAAAGATTAATGATATATTTGATTAGATTCAAGGATTATGTGCGTTCTCAAAGATTGGATTGAGTTCTGGTTATCATCAATTTCACATTATACTACTAGATATACTTTTTACTGCATTTTGTAGCAGTTATGGTTTACATTAGTGTCTGGTTAAGGCGATCGGTCTATCAAATGTGTCTATAGTTTTCATGGAACTAATGAACCAATTGTTCCATCCTTACATTGATTCTTTTGTGGTAGTCATTGTGAAAAATATCCTAGGTTACTCTCACACTCGACATGACCTTGTCACCCATATTGAGATCATGTTGATTACACTAAGAGATTTTAAGTTATATGGGAATCTCTCATAGTGCCACTTTTGGGTGGACCATATTCATTTCATGGGTCATGTCATATCAGGGACAAGAATATCAGTAGACCAATAGAAGGTGAGAGGGATGGTTTCCTAGGAGCATCCAAAGAACATCATTGATATATGGAGTTTTTTGGGGCCAGATGGTTACTAGAGATGTTTTATTCCTGACTTTTCATGCTTAGTTGTTCCACTGACAGGCCTGACTAAGATGAGTGAAATGTACTTATGGATAAATTTTTGTGATTAATACTTTAATGAGTGGAATGTGAGACTTAAATTAGCACTAATCCTAGTTTTTTTTGGAGTTGGGAATGTGTTACAATGTTTACTTCGATGCATCAATTATGCGGCTGGAAGAAGGTCCTATGTAGGGGGAATGCATAGTTACGTACAAGTCTCAGTAGCTAAGGCCACAGGAAAGGAATTAACTAATGAAAGATCCCAATTTATCTATATTTATTCATGATTTATGATTTAGAGTCATTATCTTTTGAAATATAATTTCGTGGTATACACAAACCACAAAATCTACAAGTATATCTTTTCTCAGTGCGATCTGAATTTTAGACAGAAAATGTGGGTTGAGTTCATTTATTCTGTTGAATTTGAGCCTACCAATATTCATAGGAATGGAAATGAAGTGGATGATGCATTTGGCTAGAGGAATCATATATATGCAGTTTAGGAGGCCAACAGTGAGTGGAAGCTTATGGTTATGTTCTCCGAGGTACATATGGAGGTGCACGAAAAATAGGGTTAACTATTGTTTTCTTCTATAGTTGCTACCTCTAATCTAATGAATCAAGTAACATTGAGGAAAATATCAATTTACGAAGGCCTAGTTCTATGGGAGAGTTTGTCAGGCGAGGACCCTACTCTTTCGTGGACATTAGGTGAGGATGGGGTTTTGCATTTTCATGGGAAAGCATGAGTTTCAGAACACATACGCGAGGGGATCATATGATATTTTTCATGCCATAATATGGGTAATTCATCCCGGTATCACCAAGATGTATCAATATCTACATAGTCAGTATTGGTGTCCAGGAATGAAGAAGGTTGTTGACGGTTTTGTTATGAGATTTCCCTTCTGTTAGTAGGTGAAGGCGGAGTATCAATGATGATCAGGGTTATTACAACAATTTCCCATTCTTGAGTGGAAGTGGAATGATGTCATGATTTATTTTTTGGAATGTTTTCCAAGGTCACCTCAAGGAAATGATACTTTATGGGTTTTTTGATAGACTTACGATGGATTCACATTTATTATCAATCAAGGAAACCATTAGTGTTGATGAGATTTCAATGTTGCACATCTAGTAGATAGTAAGTTTTCATGGGGTTATGCACTATATCATTTGAGATAAGGATTCAAGGTTCACTTCTCATGTTCGTTATGAACTACATAGGGATGTGGGTACACAAGTACTAATGAGTACAACTTACCAACCACAAAAAGATGTTTAGTATGAGTGCACGATTCATGTTTTAGTGGGCTTGAGTAGAGCTTGAATCCTAGATTTCAGGGGATCTTGGGAGAGACACATACCTCTGGTGGGGTTTTCTTACAATAATCATTTTTAGGAAATGATTCTGGTGGCACCTTATAATGAGTTTTACGGTAATCCATACCGATTACCCCTATATAGGCTAAAGGTAGGATGGGAATCCATGTTGGGACCTCATCTGTTCTTAGAGACCACTGAGAAGGTAGAGATGATTTAAAAGGGGAATAATACTAGAAAATATCTCTAAAAATCTTATGATAATCGATGTAGGTGACCTTTAGAGTCTGAGTTTCAGGATTAGGTTTTCCTACATGCCACTACAAGGTTAGGACACAGAAGGATTAGGAGATATAGGAATATTTAACCGAGATACAAGGGCCCTTTTCAGGGTTTGGAGATAGTTGGGCTGGTTGTCTATCAGTTCTAGTTACCTCAGAGGTATCTGGAAATGCATGATGTCCTTCATATTTCTTAGTTACAGTGTTACTTTTCAGTCCAGTCACATTTTTTTCAACCCGAGGAGGTTGATTTGGAGGTGGATGCATCATACGAGGAGAGCTCTATTTGGAAGGTGAATCACAACCCAATGGTACTCCATGGCATGTTTTTTCATCTGGTATGGGTGCTATGGAAATAGGAGTGAGTACATGACATGACCTAGGAGAAAAAATCCGATTTGTGGTTGATGTGGCCACATTTTGTTCTCATTTTCTTCTTCAACAACCTTGGAAGGGAAATTCAAGGATTAATTACTTTAACAGGGAATGTTTTTAGGAACCCATATATTCATTTCTGGTATGGATAATGTTTTTGGGACACTTTGAGGAAAAAAAGAAGAAAATGGGATTTTCTACGTAACCATCATTTACTTCTAAGTACACATAATGTACATAGATTGTCGCGTACAACCAAATTTTGACTGTGTAATGGCTGAGTGCTTGTCCATGTCGTGACCTGACAAACCCGCTTATGTTAGGGACCATTAGAGGATAATAGATGGGGAGTAGTTTTAAAGAACATGTCGTGTACCTTTTTTCCTATTTGGTATATCAGAGTGGGGTTGTTTCTCATATATGTAACCATCTTTTTCTAGCCTTGTTTCTTATAGGAGTCTCTTGAAAACCCAACGAACTCTGAAACCATATTGATTCACCATCCAATATCTGATTATGATACTGTTGGGTTGTTGTAATTCCACCAGTGAGTTCTCAAAACCCCTAAGCCTATCTTTTGGATTTATCCTTTTATGTGAGTTATTTAAAGTTGGGTGTTTTCACCATTTTTATATTTATGCTGATCTAGGCTGATTCAAAGGCCGATGTTCAAGTATATCAATCATACGACATCCAGGTATGTGGTTTGTGACTTTTTCTTTTTGTCTTTAGATTATATATGCCAAAAGTGCTGCATACCACATTTTTAGAATTGAGTGATTTGGAATTAAAACCGATTTATTACCTTCTCTGGTTTGATTTCTTAATGAATAGTTGTTTCTTGTTCTTAAGGTTAGATTTCTTGCCTATGGGACTCCCCATTAGTGCATTTACCTTGATTGATTGTTTTTGGCTGATTGGTCTATGATGCCTACTTGGCTTGCCTTGTTTTACATGCCTTATTTTGTTTTGATGGAGTTTTTGATTATATTAAATGCCTGAGAAATTCATTGTGAATGTTTGAAACAAGTGTTAGATTGTGAGAGCTTCTCAAGTGGTCGTTTATAATTAATTTAAGGAACATTTGACCAAGAGAGGTTAGACTTTGAGAGCTCCCCAAAGGGGGCATTTATGTATGTTTTACCGGAATGTTTCTCCCATGGGTATTGGAATTGAGATCTGTCCAAGTGGTCATTAATATTTGATTAAATGAAAGTATGTCCCAAGGGATTCGACAATGAGCTCTTACCTAGGTGGTCGTTTATAATTAAATGATGTTATGTTTCACTAAAGAGATTAGACTGTGAGAGATTCTCAGATGGTCATTTGTGGATAATTTAATTATTGTGAAGAGTCACCCAAGTCAAAGAACAAGGTTGAATTATGTCATATGTGATTTTTTAGAAGGTCTTATGAGATGTATTTTTTTGTTACATTAAATGGGGGATATAGTGCATAGGCTAGAACCTAGGGTTACATAATTCAACAGATGAAAAATAAATTTTAACTGAATATAATTAATAACTATGTGATTTTTTACCTTTTAGAACTTCAAAGTTTGTTTAATCACTTTTGGATATTCCATACTATATATACTCACTTACAGTTAGGCATAGATATTCTGGTGGTTACCTACTAGGATTCGCCTGAAACCCAATTTGGTTCATGATTTTAGACCCAAAAATATTATATGATTGCCAATATTGATATGGGAAAATACCCTTCTTCATTATATACTTTATTACTGCTGGAGCTAGAGATCATGGGACAAAGCTGACGCTAGAAAGGCTGTTTTATTTTACTTGTTTCATTTGTACGCCAGTTTCTATATTTCATTCTAGTATTGTGAATTCTTTTTATGTTTTTATAGATACATGTGATAAGAATTATATATATATACAGTGGATTCTGATGGATTTACTTTTAGTCTTCCACTGTTTATTTCAGTTTGGTATATTTACTTCCACTATTGTTTAATATTTAGATTCTACTACGTATACTCTACCAATGAGGGAATACTTTCCCCAATATCACACCTTGGACCCTACTACTTTCTGTCAATCTATATAGTTTGGAGATATTTTCTTGAATTCATGTGACCAACTCGGTTTTGGGAACTTTTGGGTGGCACTCAAATCTAAGACGTTGTACAAAATCTATTTATTACATTATTAAATTATTGAACATGACCTTTCAACTCTTATATGTAAACTATTATGAAATAACTACCACCCCCCATTCTTGTATAACTAGGAACACTATCGCCACTTTTCAAAAACCCACAAACACTAATGACTACATCCTTTAATATCCAAGGGTTCCCTTTCCACGACATTCCTTCCCTTTCATTGTTTATCTAGAACTAAGCCCAATGGATCCCCACACCCTAAACATGATTTTCAGCACGGTATGTACTCATCCATCATGTAATCCCTTAAAAAGGATTAAAAAACCAATCTAATAAACCCACAAGAGTCTCACCACTGCAACACCATCGAAAGACTTCTTCTATACATCCACAACTCAAAAAATTCTGAATTTACTAATAATTTTTCTATTCTAATAACTGGAATTACAATCAAGCACCACAAGAATGTAGTATACACCATTCCCCAAAAACAGAGTATTTACCCTAGAATCTATACCAACCTCACCCACCTCCTCAAAAGTAAGAGTGTTCCATATGAAACCCTCCCCTTGGTTCATAACGATTATCTACTGTGATATCAACTTAATATAATTAGTGTATTCTCCCATGAAATCTAACCAAAAAACACAACACATTCTCCCATGAGTCAAATCCCATTGAACACAGTCTCACATGCTTATTTCATCCACTATGAACATATTTTAGTTCAGTATCGTACAACAAGATAAGGAATATGAATCATGAAATGGATAATATCATAATTACCAACCCCATTGAACCATTCAGAAACCATGAACCTCTACCCAGGAATCCACTATGCCACCAAGAGCACATTCCAAAACAACAGTGCCTAGATTCATACTAATTCATCCCACTTGGCCATTCTTGATATCAAAATAATATCCCATTATCTATTTCTTAATTAAAAGGAATGTTTTATTAAATCCTTCCCAATACCTCTGGGTTTTCATATCAATTCATGTCTGTTAAGTAGAATTATTCCAAGAAACTATATGGATAAACCTCATATAAGACTTTTTTGATAGATTATGTAAATGAACTTCACATCCACATGGAAATGTATTCCCTTCCTAGAATCATATTAAATCATAAAATATTTGTATTAACCAATTAAGGGTCCTTATACATCCCTAGAAAAAATAGACGATATATATACCACTACAGAATGCATGTAGTAGGAACCACATAAAATATCCTAAAAAAATATTAATTATAGGAAATTGTGGTCCAACTGAGTAAATTTACACTAATACATTAAATGAGTTAACAAAATATAATTTGTTTGTCATACTATAAACTCTTGAACCCCCATCAATAAAAACGTAACACACATAAACATATATGTCATGTGAGTCTAACATGCCAAATATAATGAATCTACCTATGTCTCAATCCAAAGAGAATATCTAGAACCATAAATTACAACCCCTAAAAAGAACCTAATTTAATAAAAATAATTATCATTATAGTATAAATGAAGAACATCAATCTTATCACTCATATTAGTAGTACTTTTTTCAATATGGTGTTCATTAAACACTAGTATGAGGTCCATTAAAATCTTCACCACATTCTGAGATGAACTTTCAATCATATTCCAAAATAGTAAGAAAAAATAATCAGTGAAACCATTTCATAAAAATGCAGTCTCAAGACCCCTCATAGTGCCCTAATATGAGGATATTAAAGGGACTAAATTGAACATCCCCATATTCCAAATGATTTTTTACAAGTAGTGGGGACCAAATCCATGATGTGATGATACTACACACTATAATTTAAGTCACACAATAATGGAAATAAAAAAATATCAAAAATCCATAATCAGAGTACACATAAATCAATGAAATAATGTTTAATGATAAATGATATTCAACATATAGACACACATATAAGCATATATAAAACATTGATAGACTACTAGGTTGATAATATTACAAAATTGACCAATACGACTTATATTTGTATAAATATACTCCCATACGATTTCCTTAACAGAAACTATTCACTTAGACCTCTTAAGTTGACACAACCTAGTCCTTTGTGGATCTAATAGTGAACCTGAAAAAAAGATATAAGTAATTCACGTGCATAACTATTCCTATGATGTGAGTGAGAACATAAATTAGTAGTGTGTCACTAGGAACCCATTATATATTCCATCATATGAATTTTTATGAACAAGTAATTGAAATACATAAAAAAACATGGTTATTGATTTCCCATGGGCTAAACAAGACCATACGACAGTCAATGTAGTAGACATGACTGTCAAGTCATCATGTCCTAACCTAGAAACTGTGACACCTTAATATACATGAATTGAAATCCCGATGGGATCTATTAATCTTCCCATAATTTTATAACCATAATGAACCCACACTCGAAGGCTCAATGTATGAATCATCCATGAACTAAAACAAAAAATCAATGATAAAGGGTAAGGTACTGCATCCAAATCATGACCCACTAACGTTTTAATCATTTTAGGGTCCATAATCCATGGAACATGTCATTAAAAATAGATAACGTGATATTATAAAAATATAATGATTATAATCACACACTATAGGATGTTTAAAATTTTAGGTTAGAAGATGTGGAAATGATTTGACACTTGTTGTAGTGGTGGGTTTCAAAATGATGACTTGTTTGATTTTAGTGAATTCTTTCAACCATTAATGTCCCTATTAGTATAATTTAATTGATTTTTTTATTTAAATTATTTCATAGTGTCATAAATGATATTGTTGTATATTAAAGACATGTAAATAAATAAATTAAAAAAACTGATCTTTCATCGATGGAAAGAGAAGGGATTCAAACTGGTGACTAGTCACTCCCCATGGAATTCTTAAACACTAAATATAGGTTTCTTGTATAGTTTAATTTTTTAGAAATTTTTTATATATTTATTTGGTAACATAATTTTTTACTAATATAATTTTTTTGATTTATTTTTATAGAAAATACCTATAAATATAATTATATGTTTAAGAGTTGCAATATTTTATTATAAAATATATCTATATATATATATATATATTATTAAATGAGGTAACAAAATCTTGGTAAACACATTGTATGTAACTATTAAATTAATTAAATAAAAACTCATTTTTAGAATGGATATTTTTTAATGTAGAGGTTTTTTTAGTTTATCTTTAGTTATTCAAAACCATGATTTATAATTGGTGAAGATAAAACAATGATTGTAAATGTGTTCCTACTGCAATAATTTTTCAAACATTCATTCAGGATCTGGCAATCAAAAGTATTTCAAAAATTTGGGTCAAGTATTATAAATGATATGAAACACATTTACTTTCTCTAGTGTCGTGTTTTCAATTTATGGTATAAAAAATTAGGGGGTATAAAAAAATATATCTACCCTTACCAATTAAGGATTCATATGATTCATCATTTTAATGAAAAATCCTTTGATGTTTAATATTTTTCAATTAATAATCATACATATAAATTTTTAATTATTTTATAATATTCACCCTAATGTTCAATATAAATCTTGTCTATTAAATATAAAAATTGATGTGAAATATTAAATGAAATGGATGAAACATGAGTATAGAAAATGTGTTTTCATATAATTCCACATTGATGATTAACGTTTCCCACATGAATTTAACTAATGTGGGAAAAAACAGCATAAAAAGTGTATGATTTAAAAAAAGTTCTAGAAAATATAAGGTCCTAAAAAAACACTCTAAATGATGTAAATGCCCCAAAATGATACCAAATTCAATTCCCAATATCACGACATGAATATTATTTGGTTTTTAGAGATAATTTATAGTATATATGAGATAGTGGGTCTTCTATAATGGGGATTTGGATGTTTAAGAATTAATTTTTAATATGTTTAAAATAAACTAAGGGGTGTTAAAAATGGTTGACAAAAAAAAGAATACTACATATGAATTATATAAAATTAAATATGGTTCCGAATTTATTGAATATGCTTATTGGTATATCTTCACAATATGACATGTAAAATAAAATTTTATAGAAGTTAATTTTGGTTTAGAGATAGTATTTTTTGAGGATTTCCAAAATCCCTCTAACCATCTGTGATATTATATTAATGCATACAAGGCCAAATCCCAACACACAAGTCATGTGGCCCTGGTCCTGAAAAAATTAATATAGTACACATTAAATGAAAAATGAGATTTTATATTTTTTGTAAATAAAATGATTTTTTTGGTTTCCAATTATAACATCCAAGGAAACACACTTAAAATATCACATTACTGGATTATAAATATAAATAAAATTACTCACTTACATTAAAATCACACATTCAAATATGAAATAATATGGTACAAAACTATATTAAATGTTTTTAGCCCAAATTAGTAGCTAATATGTTTTTTGATTCTCTATAATATTTGTGTACTTCCCAAACAAAAACCAACCAGCATTTATCTCAACATCTAGGGGAGGAGGACACTTGAGTGGGCATCATTCTTCATTCTTTCTCTCCTTTTAAGTATAGGTATCTAAAAAATGTATAGGATGATGATATAAATTTTATGGATCTATAAAATGGTAGAGATTCAATCACTTAGTTGAACATAAAAATTAGGTGCCCAAGGTACAAATTTATCAGCAATGTGGAAGGTATTTTGGGAACCCTATATTTCTAATACCACATGGAATAATGATTTGGTTTAAGATATAATATTATCTCATATAAATAACTAATATTTTTTGTAAAACATATTTAATATCACAAAATATTTATTAAAAATATTAGAGGTATATAACTCTAAATATAGAAAAATTATAGAAGTGACATCAGGAGTGTGAACAACTAAGACTCCCTCAAATGATTCAACATAATTGGCTATTAATGAATGAATTTAGATTTATAATATTTTGGAGATTTTTAGCATAATGTTTATGGATCAACCAAATTTTTTTTGGGCAAGTAGATTTATATATTTTTTGATCAATTCATTTCAATAAACATATTTGTTTAGGATTCAATGCAATTTCGTCTGTTTTGATTCAATTTATAGGTTGACTATCAAATATTCTCCACATACCATGAAAACATTAAAAAAGAAAAGGTAAACAATATTATGGGTTTTTGAGTAAAAAATTGAAACAAATGTTAATTTAAATTGAATTTTATAATTTTTATTTTGAATAAAAGTATAATGTAACACAATTGTATAATGGTGAAATACAGTAGATAATCATGGAATGATCAGAGAAACAATTCAAAATTAAATACATTTCTAGTTCTCACTTAGTCAATAATCATATTTGCAGTCCTATAAAATATTCTTGAAAAATAATTGATTAATATATATATATGTATATATATATATTTGTTTTAAAGTGACCATCGAACCCAAAAATGTGGTTACCACCATCATGATTCTCCACACCTACATGACCAAGCACATCCATGCCTCATCCCAACTAGAATTGTAACTAAAGATCCTATATCATGTTAAAAAACAAAAATAATTAATTAAAAATAATATTTAATTATTGAAGCTATAAAAAAGAGTAGTAACTACTAAAAACTCACCAAAAACCACTGATTCGCTGAATACTATATAATGACATGCATTTAAAAGTTCATGATCTCCTCTCACCATAATACACAAAATCCCCAAAAATCTAAATGATTTTTGACATGATTTCATGGAAATAGGTAGTGGAACCTAACGAAAAGAAAATAGAATTAGGAGGATATGAAGGGAAATATAAATAGAGTATGAAATTAATAATTACACATTGAAAATCCATAAAAAACTAAAATTAAATCTATTTTATGAGTAATGAAATGAAGAATGTTGGTGAGTAGAGAGAAATCAAATTAAATCCTCTTGATGAATCTCTCATAAAAAACCCACAAAGCCGCAATGATGAAAAAAATTCACTAGATAAATAGAAAACCTCATTATTAGATCTTGATGTAACCATGATTGTTCTATCAAAAAATTATTTGTCAAGGAATGAAAAAATTTCTACTAGAATATTTCATATCACAAACAGAGGGGTCAAGACATGAATTCCTCACAGGAAAAGGCCCTATTACGGGCTTAAGGTCCTTCAGAGTGAAAATACTCATATCCAATACCCTTTAAAATGGGAAATCCATTGGCCAAGGTGTATCCCAATTGAAGAAACTTTATCATGACATGATTAATATTAGTGGTGGAATAATCTACTATAGGATGTTGGAATTAAACATTCAGTCATCCTGACCCATCACTCATGTGTAATTGTACACCTAAAACACCAACAGATCCTCGTTTAATATCTAAAAATCATATCCATGAGATATTAAAATCCATAATATTCATGATCCAAATCCTAATTCTAAAAAAATTACCTTATATTGGATCAAAACTCAAACCCCCTCCAAAACACAATGACCATGATATTCCCATGTTATTATAATGATTAATTTGTAAATTACATTCAAAAGAAACTATTGAGGCAATAAAGGATGAAAAAGTTTAATTTAAAATATCACTTAATCAAGGAGAAGGTATATATTGGTGATAGTAACATATAATATATAATAATAAAGGAGAAATAAGTATATATACAAAGATATCATTAATAAATGATATCATATGAAATATGAGAGTTTTGTAGAGAGATAATTCTATCCAAAAATCTCTATGATTTCATTGTTATATTATAAATATTTTATTCATCTTAATTTCATTAAAATTGGGAAATATATTTGGATCTATCTTTCCAAGGGGTGACAAGTTTTAGTTATATATGGATTTGGTGAATGATGGGATGATATAAAGGGAGAGCTTCTGTGATGTTTTTTACTTGATAATTTATTAGTATACGAAGCTATAGAAGGATCTTAAATCATGGTTTTCATCATTTTTTCAATAAATATTAATGATGATATTGATGTGAATTTCGGAGACTAGATATACTTCTTATAATAAATTAAAAACATGGAATATGAGATTCTCAGAAATATGAATTCCCCGATATAGTTTTTACCTTAATAGTACTAGTTATTGGGATCTCAAAAAAAAAAATCAATCCAACGATGTGGTGTTCTGATATCTCTCACACTATGATATTATTATAAAAACCTTATTTTTAATCTATTAATGGACATGAACTAATTTGATATGTTAATTTTTTTCAAAATAATATAGATTCAGTGATGAAATTTTAAGATGAAGAGGTTATAATGGAATACATAATGTCCCTTGAAGAAAAAACAAAAATGTGGTGTTTAGAAATAAAAATAATTGAAGGTGTTATATAAAATATCTTGCTAAAAAATTTAGAAAAAATTATAATTACATTGATTTATTCTTCTAATGATGTTTTTATAGGATTTTTAATGGACATGGTGGAATAAACAAACATCATGGTTATATAAAAATGGGTGTTGTATCCATCAAGTTTGGGAACCATATAAATTTTTACCCACTCAAGATCCTTTAAAAATGGGTTTTGTATACATTATAGCTTAAGAAACAAAATTGGACACCATATAGAGATAAAACACTCTATAGGTATGGGTGACTATGGTGTATTCCAAAGATAATACAATTATAGAGTAGTTGAAAATAAATTTGGAATTACGGAACCATGTCCTAGTATATATCAACCACATCATGGTCATGGTAAAAACAATTTAATAAAGAAAATAAACATATATATTTTAGGATGTTTAAAATATTTGTTCGGGATTATTGTGCCTATAATTGACCAGTCAAAACATGTTATTGTACATTTCCCCATGTAATATGTTGGAATGAAATATAAATTTTATATTTTTTTGTTGCTGAAATATGATATGAAATTTTTATTGTAATCTATATGTCATTTTGGGAATTTTTATATAATTTTTTTCTATTTACGAGGAGAAAAATAATCCTCTACACATGACCCATCTTTGGTGGAACATGATAAAGGTAGTATAAGATCATAAAATCTTGATGAATCTTATTTTAGGTTTTTTTATTTGTATTACACATTAATAAATTAAAATATTCCATGATCTTATTCCTTATTAAAACCACATACTTCTTTTTTGATATGAAAAATTGGCATGTAATGTTGAATTACAAGTTCGATGTTCCAAGGATGTGTACACATGTTAAAAATAACTAGATAAAATTGTGAAAATAATCATTTGTGTCATATATATATATATATATGTCATCCACGATACATTTTATTGGTTGTTTCAAGATCATATTCTCTAATTAGAACCTAATTATTAATGATATTTTTATTAATTGTTTTTTGTTCACATTGATAGAGACCCTATCGGTTATTCTCACATTACATTAATAGGGTAATTCAACCAGAAATCATACTTTAAATATACCTAAATAATAATTTATCTCATATTTAGATATTAAAAATATATTTTGTAGATAAAATAGAAAATGTTAAACACATTAACACACATCAATTTATAATAAATATTTATCAATCTCATATATTTTTAAGTTTTTTACTATGAAATGTGATCACCGTTCTTATATATTTAATCCTATTGAGTTTTATCTAATTTATCCTGAAAATTTTCAAAATTTGAACTATTAGAGGAATGGTGCTTCCAATATGTTTTCTTTCAGGCATATATCTGGTCAATAAAGAAATGAAATTATTAGTTTCCATTAACACTAGATTATTCATATATGATATATATATATAATTTAACCAAGAAAAGTGTAAAAATTGTTAATTATTTTCATTGGTCTAATAAATTAATTAATAATGTGTCTTTTATTGTCATTTCTCTTATCAGTAATGAAAATATGATTCTCACTTAATTATATTCACTAATTCTAACACTTATATTTCTTTCAATAATCATCATTTGAGGTAATACAATATTCACACTCAAACTATATTGGGAGGATGGAGTAGAATTCAAAACCCATTTTTCAATATTCTTTAATTAGTTTATCCTTTTTACTCTCCATTTTTTATCTTATTCATTATAATTTTTTCTTACAAAGAATTAGTTAATACGGGTAAATCATCCTAATCAATCATGTTTTAAGATCTTACATATTTCTCATGGTTGGTAATTTATTATTTAATAAAATAATATGTTGTACAATTTCATTAATTCCACCATAGTGTATTTAAATATAGATTTTGAGTAATTTTATAACACATTACAATCTATATATGTTACCATTTCAGAAAAACCCATATTAATCATCCCAAATTATATTATTTGTGATATTTTCCCACAAATTATTAAAAAGATATATTGAATATTTAACAATATCATGTATTTATATAAATGATTTATTCCTAGAAGAATTGAAATAATTTTAAATGATATTTAAATAATTCATGTCATATATGAGGGTTGTTTTTACATCATAAATATAATTTTCCCTGTAATTAGTAAAATAGAATCTATGTAGGACATCAATAATAACCATTATAAACCAAGGATGTATTAATCCACACTAAAGTTAAACCATTTAAAAAATAAATATTTTTTGATATAAAATATTCTATCTCATTCTTTTTTATCTTTTCTAATAATTATCCCTCTTTATTTATTGGGGGGTTTTGAACATGAATGCCCATTTTTATTTAAAATTAGGGTAACTAATTTACCAAAATCTTCTAAAATTTATAGAAAGATATTATGAGATCAATTTATAATGATATTTTGAACACCATAAATATGTACATTATTTAATGGGTATTAATTCATTTTCAAATATCTTAACTACCCCATACCAATATAAGGATCCTCCTTGTGGATCATTCCTTGTATTCAGTTAGATAAAGTTTAATTTCGTACAAATTAATTAATATTAACTAATAAAATATATCATCCTTAATAGCTCAACCGTCAACATGATTTATCAAAATAAACATATTTATTGACTCAAATTCTAGGTATTATCCAATATCATAACGTCATGATATAAATATCTTGATATCTGATATTTTTAAAAATATTCAACTATAATAAAACCATGTAATAAATAAATGTTTTTGAATAAATGTTCTCTACAGAGTTATAATATCCTTGTTATGTTTGATTCAATATACTCAATTAACCAGGACAAAGTACCTTTCATATTTTAATCATTATTAAAAAGGAAGAAAACACTACACATGCCAAAATATCTAGTCTATTTCACTGTAAATATCTAGAATATTTATAATAAATAATATTTTTTGAATAATTTAAATTTAATTATAGAATTATTAAAATCAATTTTTTTAAGTGTTATATTAGTATAAAAACAAATTATCTCACTATCATAAACTTTCACCTCATCAATGTAGTTAAAATATAGATCCCATTTATTGAATTTTATAATATCTATATTTTGAATCGTACATTAACTCAAACATGGGAGATCATTCATTTTTTACACATTATTTTTGTATCAACTAATTTTTCATGTAGAGTATCTTTAATATAATTTGATGTTTAAACTATGTATAGTGAGTTAGATGAATTATTTTATTTTTTTAGTTATGTTTAGAACCATATTCATTTTTTAATTTCTCCAAAGATGGTAAATAATAGTCCCTTAATGTGATTCTGGTAATATATCTATAAAATATAATTGTCGTTTCTTTAGGTTCTATAAACTTTTAAAATTAAGAGAAAAAATTGGATTTTTGAGTGAGTAAGAATCCCCTTAATCTATCTATCTATTGGATACAATAAAATTGTGTTTAGTGGATAAATGCATAAATTATATAGGGTTATTCATAACAAATTAATTGGAATGTTCCATATTTTTCATTATATGTGATAGGACAATGTTAATTTATAATAAATGTATATTTAAAATGAATTGAAATTTAAATGGGGGATATAAATTATTTAATATATAATTTGTAAATTTATTTATAATATTTTCTATTATATATGAAATTAAATGAAACAGTAGTATTAAATAATTTTAATTTTAAATGATGATGAGTGGTTAATATTATATAGTATCACAATTTCAATATGGTAGTTTAATTAAAACATGCACCGCTGTTAAAAAGAACTATCTTACAATTTTCATTATCAAAAAAGTTAGAATTAATCTGAGGTGAAAATTCCACATAACGTGTAATATTATTCTTACTTGAATATTTTTATTTGATTTGAAACTATTCTTTATTTATCAACATATCCCCCTTTATAAATATTACTCAAAGGGTTTAAATTTTAATAATAATAGTATGGAAGATTTATTAAAATCATTGATCCATAACATCCCCCATGAAATCAAATATAATATAATAGTTATACCATATTTTGATTATTACTTATTTTATATTTTGGGATCATCTACCGATCTTCAACATGCCTATATATTTCTATCAACGATTAAAATTATTCTATGGATTCACATTGATTCTTCCAGAATCTTTAACCAAATTATTGCATTAATTCAATAATATTCTAATAATAATAGATGTTTCTTTTCAAAATCAATAACATCCTTGTATCTCAACAATGGAGTCTACATGTTTATATATTGTTTTTATCGATTTTAATGAAATCATAGTTTGTGATTTATATATCTGAACTTTTTTAAATGTAACATAGTATTGTGGTTGTTTCATTATATTTTGATATCATAAAATATGCTTCTATCATTTCCCATGATATTTTTAGATGTATTAATGATAATACATATATAATGTACTATCATTCCTTGTTCCATGTATTATCAGTTCTAAAATTCACTTACTTCTAATTATATTTACTAGGTGTACATTCTCATAGAAATACCATTCATCATTGTCCCATGTTTTCCACTCCAATTCTCATCAAACGCATTGTTCCCAAAAAGGGCTCCATTAAAATATAAAACCATGATTAATATTTAATTTTATTTGTTTTACGATCCACCATAACTTCATGATACCCTATATTCATCCTAATTATAGGCATGGCTATATTATACATTCACTCTTTCGAGATTCCGGTCCATTTTAAAATATAGATTTTTAATTAATAAATGCTAACATATTGAAATCTTATATTCACCATACATATTTTATACATTTGAATGTTATGTTTTTTATTTTTGAAAATATATTAGTTAAAGATTTTCTTTATATTTAACTAAGGATTGGGGATGAATGACCATTTCCTATAAAATTTATCTAAAATTCACCATAATTCACCAAAAATATGTTTTGACAACATTAATTAAAAATGTTAAAATCAAAATACACCATATTACTAATTATACCCTTGAAAATAATCAAATTATTGACTAATATATATCAAGAGAATATTTAAATTAAATTAAAAAATGGTGTTAAATGAATAAATTAAATCATCAAATTTAGAACATTAACATTCACTCATAGATATGTTTTTTACTTATTCTCATGTAAATATGAAAATAAATATATAAATTTATTTCAAAATAATTTTAACTTTCATGATAAAAACATTTTTTTTCAACTTTTTACTTGATAGTAGGTTTTTTCAATATCTATTATCCTGATTAATTAAATCCAAATAAATTATTTATTCAGCCAAAATAGACACTTATACAATTACTTGATGTTATAAATTTATTCAATTACATTTTTTAATGTTTAGTATCCCTCTATCCACCTCATTATGACATTTTTAATATATGTTCCACACACTTATTATTTTAATTTTTATATTTTATGATTAAATCAGCTACAAAGATTTATCCTAAAATCAATTTTCATTGAGTCGCTGTGCTATATTTAATACATAAACGTTTTTGTATAGTGAATTGTTTTTATTTTGATAAAATTATTCTCATTCCATTGAAAAAAATAATTAAGTAAATAACAACCTTTGCTGCTAATTATAATATATAGGGACTAATTATTTCATTAATTTTTTGATCCCAAACAACTTGGGATTATATTTACCAACAATCATTATTTAGTATAAAAAAATAACGTACTCCAAACTAGGTTATGATTCAGTTTCAAACTGATAATACTAATCAAAATAAACATCCATATCAAATTCTTATGTATACGTTTAATTCATGAAAAAATTAAATTATTCATAATTAATATCACTGAAGATAATTGATAATTCCATATGGGATAATCAAATTTAGAAATTTATAATTAAAATTAATTTATTACAACTAATGAAATTATCTAAAAATGGTGATTTTGAGTTCAAACTGACAGAACGACTTATAAATATTTTTATAAAATTTTAGTGATCAATGTAATTATGATAGAATGTAGCATTGGAAACAATCAATTATATGTGATATTTTATGTAACCCAAGTACAGGTTCATGAAATTGTGATGTTTGAAAATATATTTATTCCTTCGTGTTGTCATTGATATTTTAAATAACTGTATCCTTGTTCTTGATATCTTCTCTCTATCAAAAAAATTTCTATTTTCATTTGATCAATTACTTGTAGTTGTCAATGAAATTGGTATACCAATAACATATTGAAATGATTTTACTATAATACATATATTTCATAGGAAAAATATAAATTATCTTGTTACACATTTTGAAAGTTATTCCCTTTTTTTGAGAAATGGTCATTGACCCAAGCTGGAATGAGATAGGAAAATAAAATTAATCCAAATCTAAACACGAATAAACTAAAAAGATATACTTTAGTAAAACATTCCACCATTAATGCACTACATACAAAAATAAATCTTACCAACTCATGATATCCATGAAATGGTGATATTAGAATGTGAAAATAAAATCATATAGAAATTTTGGATAAGGGTTGGGGAAGGAAAATTTAGCAATACAGCACTCCAACCTAGACTTCTTTATCTATATAATTTTTTTGTAGAAGTAAATATAATTATTTATAGGGATTGATGAATCCTGAGGATGACCATAAATAGCCCCAAAAAATAACATTATGTTCATCTAGGTCATCCCCAGTGGTCCCCAATCAAATAATAATTAAATCCCCCAAAAATAAAAAAATATAACATTATAAAATATACTGTTTTCTCTGGTTCACAGTGTTAAATGATTTTTCACGGCATAAATATTACTACCTCCTCTAAAAAAGAACACATAATATGTTTGGAAATTCACTACATGAAATGATATTCACATCATGAATGTTCATCTCATCACCTATATTCTTCTCATCATCAAACTATTAATGTTGGGAATTAGGGGTTCATGATTTGAACCAACTTCTTATAGCCTTCAGGATGGTTTGATGATCATGATGAAATATTTTTGACAATATGAATGGTGATTCAGTTCTTGAATCTGTGATGAAACAAAATTTTAGTTATATATAGCATTAATCAATTCGTGCTGGACCAAGACACAAAGATTTGTGATGAAAATTCTATATAAATCCTAAATTCATTCTTATTTTCTAATTTTCCACCCAAATTTATTTAAAATAATTATTTCTATCAAATAAGTAAAATAATAATAATTAATTTTCATTAATTAACTCTTAATTTTTGTAATTAATATATTTTATATTACAAAAATATATTCATGATATCCTTCAATCCAATTATCTTTTAAAGTCATCACACAAACAAATTTTTTTTAGATTATTATTCACATCATATAATGATAATAATATTCAAAAATTATTTTCCAATCATATAAGAAATACTATGTAGTCTAAATAAAAATATATACATTTACATGATGTACAAGGAAAAAACCCATGTGTTTATAAGAACCTATATCTATAAACTTATATTATATATTTATAATATTTTATTAGTCATATAAAGTATAAAAATAATTTTCTATTTTTTCAATGGATTGAAGTATATAATAAAATGAAAGAATACGTAGAATACTCCCCTATAGCGTTATAATTCACTATAAATGGTGTTATTAGGGTTTTATAGGATATAATATTCATGTGTACCTTCCATGTAATCTCAATGTTATGCTATGATATGTGTATGTTATTTAGAATTCATTGGATTGGAAACCAAAATATAAACCAAAAATATGAAAAGATAACATTAAAAATTGGGTTTCTTCATAGAATTGTTGTGTTTTCTATCATCATCCAAAACATTTAATCATAGTATTCCAATGTTAATGAAATTCTTATTTCTCAATAATATAATTCCAGATATCATTTCATGATTTTATTGTTCACAAATTTTTTTCCCTATTTAGATCTAATGATTTCCAATGATACAAATAGAATGAATTTTCAAAATTTAGTTCGTTTTAACAATAATTACAGTAATTTATAAATTTGGATTATTACTATCAAATTAACTGACATAATTTATTATCTATATTTAAACTCTTAATTTTTAGTGTCCATATAATGAAATATGATTTTCATTCCATAAAAATACATTTAATTTTACAAAGATACCAAATCATAAATTGTAGCTCATATTGTTTGTGTAATATATTCCTAATAAAATAATTTGGAATAATAATTCAGTATATAAAAAATCCCAATATATTTATGAACATAAATATCTTGAAAATGTAATTAATTACAAAAATATATAGTTATGGTAAAATTCCAATCAATATTTTATGTGATTTTATGTATTCAAACTATTTTCCACCCAATTTTAATAAATAAACATTCCTTGAGGTTTTCAATTTTTTCCATAGTTAGCTTGATGTCCTTACTTGAGGTTCTTTCATATACACTAATTCTATTGTGATATGTTGTTCTAGATTTTTATACACCCTTTCATCTCCATCAATATCTTGAACCAATGAATCATGAAATGTTCTTTTCCATTATATATTATAAATCATAACAATAAAAAATGTCTAGAAATGTTATTTTAATAAAATATGACAGTGATAACACTTTTTTTCATAAAATATTATGTGATCCACTTCGAAACTATGGATTCAATCAATAAATAATTCCCAAGAGAAATAGTGAATTGTCCCATGAAATTGAGTCCCTAGAAATAAAATATTTCACTATCTAAAATCCATGATTATGATACTTTTTTCTAATTGTATCATGAACCTAACGGGATATCCCATTGATCTAGTCAACAAATCTATTTAGTAGCATTGCCAAATGGGTGTCCATGATCTTTATTGGATGACAAGTAGTGCCAAAGAATATTGAACAACCTTTTGGTATTATTTTTCTTTAAAATAGTATTAAAAAAACAAAAAAAAAACAAAATAGATTGTTTTAATAATAATATACATAACATGTACCTGGAATAAAGAGGAAACCATGAATAGGACTAAACATACCATTAATAAAAAGATATCACTATCAACCTATCTCCATGAAACATTGGGGTTTCTCTGCTTGAAAAATTTTATCCAATCTTCATGTCCCACTATTATTAATACCACCCCATATGTGTAGTTTATTTTCATTACCCTGTAATGTCCCAAACTTTTGAAATAGTATATTAACTTACTCTCAACGATTTAATAGAGATGTTAATGGTCAATGCATAAAGAGGAGTCGATGGCTTCATCCAGTAGACTCAAACCTTATGAAGCCCACTTATCAGATCTTGGGAAGGAGGTGGCATCTTTGGGATTCGCTTTGGACCAAGCCCAATCCGAACTCCAGCATGTCAAGCTTGAACGAAAATGCATACGGGAGAAGTTCAAGTTAGTAGAGATTACTACTAGGGAAATGTTATCTGACCCTCCCTCAGATTCTCTCACCGTAGCACACCTTACACTTAGGTCAAATGCTGGTGTTATAAGGGGCTATTTGACAAGACCCTAGCTTCTTTGTGTAATCCTTTGGGATGAATAAATTGAGATTTCTTTCTTTAGTGATGTTTGTGAAATTTCAAATGACCGAATAATTTTAGGATGTATTTTATTGTTGAATTTTGGAAAAAAGGATATTTTAAAATATTTATGTAAACCATAAATAATTAATGATGTGTAATGATTTTCAAAAAATGGTCTTCTGCAAAAGTGTTTAGTAAGGAATTTGGAGTCTAATATGATCAACTTAATTTTCGATGAATAGTAAATTATGAATAGTGATTTTATGCTTAGGATTAGTAATGTGACCAAATGGATTAATAATCTCACTTAAAGAAAGTTTTAATATAATTTAGTCACCTTGATTACATAATGTGATTCAATAAAATGGTTAAATAACGGTTTCATAAATTATTAATCAAGTATTAGTTTTTTAAGGTGAATAGTGTTTTTTATTTAAAAATTTAATTAAAAATATTTAGAAAATTATTTTTATAAAATGGACTTTATTTTTGAACTCAGACCATCGATATTATGTTATGGTAAATATTTTGGGATTTTTCTGAGAAAGATGAATTTTTGGTGAATAGTAAAGATGCAGTTTTAGGGTTTCGGTATGTTAAATGACATCATAACTGTGTCATAATGATGTCATGAAATATTTTAAGGGATGATCAACTAAAGGGGATGAATTATTGTGTGAGGTGTCCCAAGTGACCAATACCATGGGTAAATACCATTGGCAAGCCCATGGTTTTGCCAAAACCACCAATGATGTGTCCCCTGGCCATTAATGCCTTGTCCCCTCACTTTCCCTATAAATACCTAGCCCTCCTCTCATCCATTCGACTCCAAAACCATCCTAAACGTTGTTTTGGTCTCCTTACCTCCCAAAGAGTCCTCAAAAGGTGCCCCAAATCCCTCAAGGTCCAAACCTTTGAGTTTTAAGAGTTACCTTTTAAGGTAAGGGATCCGACCTCTCTCTTTATTTCAAGTAATCTCTTTTATGTCATTTCTTTTATGATCCATGTTCTTATGTTGGAGTATGTTCTTATATATTCATCTTACTGCACTTTTCATGTTCATATGATGATATACCCCCTCTTTCTCGCATCAATTCATTTTAAGAATGTTTAAGGGGCGCCGTTAGGCTGCCGAATTTTTAATGGATTCTTTCACCCTTATCATTTTTCAACGTTCTACTTTCATGTAAAGTATTTCCAGTTCCTTTTTAATTATGTTGGGGTATGATATCTATATCTAACATACTGAACTCTTATGTTCATATGATGAGGGACCCTATTTGATCTTTTCAATTCATTTTTGTTGAAGTTTACGTGACGCTGTTAGGGTGACGAATTTTCATAAGAGAAATATAATTTTTGTCTTCCTTCATTGTTTTTCATTTCAAATGGTATGTACTTAAAATTTCATTAATATGTTCATATATTCTTCATATTCGGTCTCTCTACTGTTTTATGGGTCATTTATGATTGTTTGTCCCATGTCCCCTCTCATTTAATTTTTTTCTAAAACCTCGTAACATAGCCGTTATGTGGCAGAATTTCCATCTCAAAATGTCTCTCTCTTTTTATAAAGTTCTTTTCATTTATTAAGTGAATACTCAAAGCTCTTTCTTATAAATGGGTATTCAAATATATACTAAAATGTTCTATTTTAAATTCTGTTATTTACATACATGAGACCCACCTTCCTTTTCTGTGAGTTTTAAAGTGACATAAAGATCATGTCTTTAAAGCATTTTTAAAACGTTATGATTATGAAATGAACCCCATTTATTTTATTCTATATGGATTGTTTATGAAATGATTGATGATTATATATGTGGCTCACATGATAACAAATTCAAATTTAAGGGTGCGCCCTGATAGCGCTCCAATGCATTGGGTTAAGACTTAATCTCCAGAGATGACCATTTCGACTGATACCTTGGTGAATAACCTTGGTAATTTTTCTTGACACCTTGGGGATAGACCTTGGTGAAAAAAAATTATTGCCTTTTTAAAATGTTGTAGCCACATATTCAAGTTATGAAAAATTTTATTTCTATTATGATATGCCTCATGATTTCTTTCTCATGCCTTAATGTTCTTTTCATGACCTTATTGAAGTATCTCAAGTTCACATATAAAATGTTACTCTTGTTTCCCTTACTGGGCCTTCTGCTCACCCTTTCTTTTGTTGTATGTCCCCAGGTTATGAGATGCTGTAATTAACCAAGGATGAACTTAAGGAGAATCCTTTCAAGTGTTTAAGAATAATATTTTACGTTGTTTTCATGTATTATGTTCCTGGTTTCCAAGAAACTAAACCTTAAAGATCCTCAGTTTTGTGTAATGTAATGAAAGTTTATGTTATAAAATAGCGGGCTGCTACAGTTGGTATCAAAGGATGGTTTAGTTATTTGTGGAAATTAGGATATAAAAACATTAGGAATAACCCTATAGAAAAGATTAAATATAGGAAAACATCCTGGTATTTTGGTATGTATTGAGTAAGTTGTTTATAAAACAAATATATCCCTGTCTGGATACGAGCAGGTAGAGGCGGCTCTACCACATATGTACATAGGGGTAAAACCCGAAAACACCGCTTTGAGCTAGACTCAAATGGGAACTGGTGCACGATAACGGTCCTTGTTGCACTCTTGGTTACAACACTCCCGGGGGATATGTTTGGTTAATCACATGATTTTTATGAATCATTATGAAGGAATTATATAGAAATGTAATTGTCTAAGAATGAAGTCTTAGTTAAAAGATTCATAAATAAAATAAGTTTTTCACTAAGGTTTTATCCTTTTAGAAAATGGAGGGCAATAGGAGGAACCGTGCAGATGGTGACCGCAATGCACCATGTGCTGACGGCCCTCCGATGGAAGTCGGAATGGAAGCATTCATGCGAATGATGAACCAACTAACTCAAGTTATGAGTAATAACTTGAATCAAGATGAGAGGCCGATCTCACCACGAAGGGAACAACATTCTGTTGAGTCCTTCATGCGTCAACGACCACCAACATTCAGTGGATCTTCTGAACCATTGGTTGCGGAACAATGGATAAGCTCTATTGAAAAGAACTTTTCTGTACTTCATTGTTCAGAACAAGAAAAAGTAATTCTTGCTGTTTATCGCCTAGAGGGAGAAGCTGATCAGTGGTGGTCACTAATCAAAAACACAAAGCCATGAGGAGAGATGTAAGCTATGGAGTGGGAAGAGTTCCGCTGAATATTCTTTAATAAGTATTTCCCATGTTCCATGAGAACTAGAATGGAAAAAGAGTTTCTCAAGCTGAAGCAGAAGGAAAATGAATCTGTCGGAAGCTATGAGATGAACATCACCCGACTTTCACGATATACCTCTAGCTTTTTCATGGATCCAAGTGGGAAGGTTGATAGATTTTTCGGTGGAATGAGACCTCATCTGCGGAAGAATCTAGCCAACCGGGACTACGATGGCTATGAGAAGATCGTGCGGAGTGCAATGAAAGTCGAGCTAGAGTTTGGTGAGACACAGTGGTATCATAAATCAAATGACAAGAATATATCGTTGGAGCCTAGTCTAGGGAAGAATTTTGATCAGGGAAGTGGTGGAATGAAAATGCAACTTACCACATGCAATAAATATGGGAAGAAGCATCCAGGGAACTGCTTGGTTGGAAGTGGAAAATGCTACAAGTGTGGAAGAGAAGGACACATTTCTCGGAATTTTCATAGTGAGGTGAAGCCTAAAATTCCCAACACTAATGACAGAGGAAAGATGGTTTCGGCCCTACCCGAAGTCAAATGCTTCAAGTGTGGACAGCTTGGGAACTTTGCTAATTACTATCCAAATATGAGGGTAGTGGAGGGGAATCACCATCAACCTCAAAAAAGGCCAAGGGAGCAAGTTAGTGATTTTTCAATCACAACAACTGAAGTTGAAGTTCCAAACGACGTGGTAGCAGGTACTCTTGTTGTCCTCTCAAAACTAGCAAGTACTTTGTTTGATTCTGGTTCTACACATTCCTTTATTTCCTCCAAGTTTGCAAAGAATATAGAATCAATCCCTAAACTGGTTGAGGTAGAATTGTCAGTAAAGACTCCAAGTGGGATTATCCATGCATCAACAGTGTTTAGAGACTCTAGTGTTTACTTCAGTGAGCACAATCTTATCACAAATCTAGTAGTCATTCCCATGTTGGAATTTGACGTTATACTAGGGATGGATTGGATCTCAATGTATAATGCTACGATCAAAAGCATAAGTAATGAAATCTCAGTAGTCTTGAATGAACTACCTACAATTATATTCCATGGAGAGATATCTCGAACTGATCCATATCTAGAAGCACCTCCTATAGCTTTATTTATGGAGTTAATCGGTGATGATGAAGAAGGAAAAAGGATTATACAAATAGAAGATGTTCCGATTGTTCAGGAATACATGGATGTATTTCCTGAGGAGTTACCTGGACCTCCCCCAGAAAGAGAGGTAGAGTTCTCCATTGAACTATACCTGGATCTCAACTGATATCAAAGACCCCGTATAGAATGGAAAATGTGGAGCAATAAGAGTTAAAGAAACAACTCCATGACTTATTGGAGAAGGGGTTTATCTAACCGAGTGTGTCTCCTTGGGGAGCACCAGTTCTCTTTATGAAGAAGAAGGATGGATCAATGCAGCTATGCATTGATTATAGAGAACTAAATGGGATCATAGTGAAGATCAGATACCCTCTTCCAAGAATTGATGATTTATTTGACCAACTTCGTGGGGCTCAATTCTTCTCCAAGATTGACCTTCGATCTGGTTATCATCAACAGAGGGTGAAGAAGAAAGATATTCCAAAGACTGCCTTCTGATCAAGATATGGGCATTATGAGTTTTCTGTTATGCCCTTCAGCTTGACTAATGCTCCTGCTATTTTCATGGATTTGATGAATAGAGTCTTTAAGGGCCACATTGATAACTTTATGGTAGTTTTTACTGATGATATTTTTATATATTCAAAAAGTCGAGAGGAGCATGAAGATCATCTGAGGGTTATTTTGAAAACTCTGCGGAAGGAGAGGATCTTTGGAAAGTTCAGCAAGTGTGAGCTTTGGTTACAACAAGTGGATTTCTTGGGACACATCGTAACAAATGAAGGAATCTCGGTTGACCCTGCAAAGACAATGGTTGTGGAGGAGTGGCCTTAACCCATAACAGTAACCGATATTCATAGTTTCCTTGGTTTAGCAAGATATTATTGGAGGTTGGTGAGAAACGTTTCACGACTTTCTAATTCGCTAACCAAGTTGAGTCAAAAAGGGGTTAAGTTCATTTGGACAAAGGAATGTGAGGAAAGTTTTCAAGTGATGAAGAAGAGATTGGTTACTACACCTGTGTTAACACTACCCTCTATCGGAGAAGGATTCGTTATTTTTAGCGATGCATCTTTGAAAGGGCTTGGGTGCGTCCTCATATAAAATGACAAGGTAATTTTTTATGCAGCTCGACAGTTTAAGATTCATGAGAAGAATTATCCTACACATGATCTATAGCTAGAGGAAGTTGTTTTTTCTCTAAAGATATAGAGGCACTATCTTTATGGGGAGAAATGTGATATATACACCGACCACTAAAGTTTAAAGTATATTTTGATGCAGAAATAATTGAACATGAGACAAAGGATATGGTTGGAGCTTATTAAATACTATGATTGTTCAATTCAATATCACCCTGGAAGAGATAACAAAGTCGCGGATGCATTAAGAAGGAAAGATCCTTTTGTTCTGGAAACAATGAGGATCCAAGGAGATCCCTTTATTAAAGATCTAGTAAAACTGGACATGGGAATTGTAAGGGAAGGGACATCATCAACCTTATCCCAAATGATTTCTCAAACTTCATTACTAGATAATATCAAGAAGGCTAAACAAGAAGATCCTTTACTACATGGGAATTTTGAGGCTGTAAAGGATGGGAAGTTACCTGATTTCAATATTGATCAAGAAGGTGTATTGAAATTTCATACAAGACTATGTGTCCCATCTATTTCGGAGATAAAGAAAGAAATTATCGATGAAGGTCATAGCTCTACTTTCTCTATACATCCAGGCAGCACTAAAATGTATAGAGACCTTCGTGATCATTATTGGTGGGATAACATGAAGAAAGAGATTGCTGATTACACTACAAGGTGCCTGGTGTGTCAGCAAGTAAAGGCAGAACGACAAATTCCTAAGGGGGTATTACAACCGCTACCCATACCAGTATGGAAGTGGGATAATATCACTATGGACTTTGTAACTGGTCTCCTGAAAACATCCAAAGGAAACAATGCGATATGGGTGATTGTGGACCATCTCACCAAGACCACCCATTTTATCTCTATTTGGGAAGATTTCTTTCTGGATCAACTTTCCAAGATATACATAAAGGAAGTGGTAAGTCTGCATGGGGTACCACTATCCATCGTGTCTGATCGTGATCCAATATTTACATCAAAATTCTCGAGAAGTCTTCAACATGCTCTGAATACTAAATTTAATGTTAGTACGGACTATCATCCTCAAACTGATGGCCAATCTGAAAGGACTATTCAGACACTCGAAGACATGCTGAGATTATGCTCAATGGAATTTAAAGGTGGATGGGATCAACACCTCCCATTAGTTGAGTTCTCCTATAACAACAGCTTCCATTCGAGTATTCAAATGGCACCCTATGAAGCTCTGTATGGAAAGCGATTTAGAACTCCTACTTGTTGGGATGAAAATGGCGAGAGAAAGCTTCTTGGGCGTGATCTTGTGCAAGAGATGACAGAACAGGTTCATGCCATCCAACAACACATAAAGGCTGCTTAGAGTCGGCAGAAGAGCTATACTGACAACCGTCGAAGGGACATGGAGTTTGGTGTTGGCGACAAAGTCTTCCTTCTAATTTCTCCATGGAAGAGAGTCATGCAGTTTGGGAAGAAAGGGAGGTTCATCCCAAGGAACATTGGCCCCTTTGAAATCCTTGATCTCATAGGAGGAGTGGCCTATCGTCTAGAACTTACACCAAACCTAGCTCAAGTTCACGATGTCTTCCATGTATCTATCTTGAGGAAGTACATACCCGACCCTTCGCATGTACTGAAACCAGAGGTGGTACAACTGGAACATGACCTCTCTTATGAGGAGCAGCCAGTGGAAATCTTAGACTGTAGAGACAAGGTTCTACGAAACAAGACTACCCACCTTGTGAAAGTGTTGTAGAGGAATCATAAATATGAAGAAGCGACTTGGGAGCCTGAGGAAAAAATGAAGAAAAAGTACCCTCACCTTTTCGACTAGGCCTCAAGTATAAAATTTCAGGGACAAAATTTCTTAAGGGGGGAAGAATGTAATGACCCAAACATTTTAAATAGTATATTAACTTACTCTTAACG
The DNA here is from genome assembly GCA_963277665.1 of Viscum album. Lineage (NCBI taxonomy): Eukaryota > Viridiplantae > Streptophyta > Magnoliopsida > Santalales > Viscaceae > Viscum > Viscum album. The sequence continues at coordinate 50,220,892 of OY728140.1, read as the reverse complement.
ATTTAATAGAGATCTTAATGGTTTTTGCAGAAAGAGGAGTCGATGGCTTCATCCAGTAGACTCGAACCTTATTAATCCCACATATCAGAGCTTGGGAAGGCAGTGGCATCTTTGGGCTTCGCTTTGGACCAAGCCCAAGATGAACTCTAGTGTGTCAAGCTTGAATGAAAACGACTATGAGACAAGTTCAAGTTAGTAGAGATTACTACTAGGGAAATGTTATCTCATCCTCCCTCAGATTCTCTCACCATAGCACAACCTACACTTAGGTCATATGATGGTGTTATAAGGGGCTATGTGATGAGACCCTAGCTTCTTTGTGTAATCCTTTGGGATGAATAAATTGAGATTTCTTCCATTAGTGATGTTTGTGAATTTTCAAATGTCGGGATAATTTTAGGATGTATTTTATTGTTGAATTTTGGAAAAAAGGATATTTTAATATATTTATGTAAACCTTAAATAATTAATGATGTGTAATGATTTTCAAAAAAATGGTCTTCTGCAAAAGTGTTCAGTAAGGAATTTGGAGTCTAATAAGATCAACTTAATTTTTGATGAATAGTAAATTATGAATAGTGATTTTATGCTTAGGATTAGTAATGTGACCAAATGGATTATTAATATCACTTAAAGAAAGTTTTAATATAATTTAGACACCTTGATTACGTAATGTGATTCAATAAAATGGTTAAATAATGGTTTCATAAATTATTAATCAAGTATTAGTTTTTTCGGGTGAATAATCTTTTTTTATTTAAAAATTTAATTAAAAATATTTATAAAATTATTTTTATAAAATGGACTTTAGTTTTGAACTCATACCATCTATATTATGTTATGGTAATTTTTTTTGGGATTTTTCTGAGAAAGATGAATTTTTGGTGAATAGTAAAAATTCAGTTTTAGGGTTTCAGTATGTTAAATGACATCATAACTGTGTCATAATGATGTCATGGAATATTTTAAGGGATGATAAACTAATGGGGATGAATTATTGTGTGAGGTGTCCCAAGTGGCCAATACCATGGGCAAGCCCATGGTTTTTCCAAAACCACCAACAAGGTGTCCCTTGGCCATTAGTGCCTTGTCCCCTCACTTTCCCATTAAATACCAAGCCCACCTCTCATACATTCGACTCCAAAACCATCCAAAACGAAGTTTTGGTCTCTTTACCTCCAATGGAGTCCTCCCAAAGTTCCCCCAATCCCTCAAGGTCCAAACCATTGAGTTTTAAGAGTTACGTTTTATGGTAAGGGATCTGACCTCTCTCTTTCTTTCAAGTAATCTCTTTTATGTCATTTATTTTATGCTCCATGTTCTTATGATGGAGGATGTTCTTATATATTCATATTAATACCCTTTTCACGTTTATATGATTAGAGACCCCCTCTTTCTCCCATCAATTCGTTTTAAGAATGTTAAAGGGGCGCCATTAGGCTGCCAAATTTTTAAGGGATTCTTTCACCCTTCTTATTTTTCAAAGTTCTACTTTCATGTCAAGTCTTTCAAGTTCCTTTTTAATTATTTTGGGGTATTATCTCTATATATATAATACTTTAATATTATTTTCATATTATGAGGTACCCTATTTGATCTTTTCAATTCATTTTTGTTGAAGTTTAAGTGACGCCGTTAGGCTGCCGAATTTTCATAAGAGAAATCTAATTTTTGTCTTCCTTCCCTGTTTTTCATTTCAAATGGTAAGTCATTAAAATTTCATTAACATGTTCATATATTCTTCATATTCGGTCCCTATACTTTTTTATGGGTCATTTATGATTTTTTGACCCATTCCACCTCTCTTTTCAATGTTTTCTAAAACCTTGTAACATAGCCACTATGCTGCAGAATTTCCATATCAAAATGTCTCTCCCTTTTTGTAAAGTTATTTTATTTTATTAATTGAATACTAAAGGCTATTTCTTATAAAGTGGTATTCACATATATACCAAAATGTTCTATTTTAAATTCTGGGATTTACATACATGAGACCCACCTTCCTTTTTTGTGGGTTTTAAAGTGACAGAAAGATCATGTCTCTAAAGCAGTTTTAAAACGTTATGATTATGAAATGAAACCCATTATTTTATTCTATATGGGTTGTTTATGAAATTATTTATGATTATATATGTTTCTCAGATGATAAAAAAATGAAAATTTAAGGGTGCGCCCTGATAGCGCTCCAATGCATTGGGTAAAGACTTAATCTCTAGAGATGAATATTTAGACTGATACCTTGGTGAATAACCTTGGTAATTTTTATTGACACCTTGGGGATGGACCTTGGTGAGACGGAAATGATTGTCTTTTTAAAATGTTGTAGCCACATATTCAAGTTATGAAAAATTTTATTTTTATTATGATATGCCTCATGATTTATTTCTCATGCCCTAAAGTTCTTTTCATGACCTTATTGAAGTATCTCATGTTCACATGTAAAATGTTTCTCTTGTTTCCCTTACTGGGCCTTCTGCTCACCCTTTATTTTGATGTATGTCCTTAGGTTATGAGATGCAGTAATGAACCTAGGATGAACTTAATGATAAGCCTTTCAAGTGTTTAAGAATAATTTTTTATGTTTTTTTCATATATTATGTTCCTTGTTTCCAAGACACTAAACCTTAATGATCCTCAGTTTTGTGTAATGTAATGATAGTTTATGTTATAAAAAGGTGGGATACTACATAACCAAACCAAGAAAAGTATATTCTTCATATGTGAAAAGGAAAATGTGGTGTTTGAAAAAATAAGACCAATCAGATTCAACTAATTGTTTCATATAAATTTTATATTAACTAAACCAAACATTCATCATTTTTATTAAAACATGTTATGACAATAATTTTCAATGTTTAAATCAAAACATGAATTTCAAATATTTCATAATAATTTATCAAAATGCGCATATACAAAAATTTCCAAGAAAAACAGTTTATTAGTCATGCATTTTTTTTGAAAAAACATGCATTGGTATATTTTAATGAAAAAATATTACCATTGAAAACAATTTACTAGGAACGATTGGTCAAGGATCAATGATACTCACAAATGTCAATGAACATGGATACCTTGTTCACAAATTACATAATAGTTATAGGCCTAGGGGGTTTGTTCCAACCCCAATATGTGTCACCAACCAACATAAATGTTTAATTTTTATTTTCATCATCAATTTCTTTAATATGTGGGATAAACATGCATATTGTGATTTTACTAAGCTAAATACCCATATTACCAGAACTTATGGGTTTGTGTGTATTTTTTATTCATCGGGTATCAATATCATTTATCACTCACATAAATCATTTAAAAATCATCACAAACTCAAGATTTCACAGTCTCTATCAACGCATTTTCAAGAATACCTCACAAGGGTTATTTTGAAACCCATTTATTTAATTTTATTTCACATTCAAGGATATAAAATCTTTCTAGGTTGACACAATTTCTAGGCCAAGACCAAGGAATGAACATAAAAAACTATTATAAATTGTAATCGATTTGGTTTCTCGATATCATGAACATTTTGGGGTTTTCAACGTTTATCATGTCATTCAAGATAATAATTTCTATGAGATCATTATTCTTAATTGAAAAAATATATATAATATTTATTCATAAATGGAAGTCATTATCTATTTTAAATAATATGTACAATGTATGAAACCATCCACCTCAATTCTCTAAACACAATAATTATAAAAATGTATGCACTATAAAAAGAAGAAAGAAAGTAGGAATCCTATAATCCTCCATGATTAATAAAGATTCAAGACTAAAAAAAGTCTTCATGGTGTTCATGTATAATCAAATGAATTGAATAAGATAAGAGGAGTGGTTCGAGCCAAAATAAGGTATAAGCCCCCATTTTGAAACCACAATGTTTAATATCATTATGATCTAGCATGAATTTATTTTTGGAAAGATAGTAATGTTTAAAGAGGGAACCTAGAATCATTTATATCAGGTTATGGTTGAATGTGGTTGGAGGGAAAATGAAACACTGGTCTCAGGATATAAAATATTACATTTCCCAAATAATTACCAACCACATAAAGGTTACTGACATGATGTTAGTGACTATCCAGATATCTTTTGGTTAAAGATATAATTCTTGTTACCCAAAACCTCCATTATAAAGCCTATGTAAATTCAATAATAAGGCTTAGCCATGTAAAATCCATCAGATGATTGCTAGGTCTCACTAATTATAAAGTGAAACTCCTGTTGCTTTTCAATCTACATGATAAGGTCCACAGATACACAAACACACAACTGTGCACCATAGAACCAAGAAGGAATAAAACATAATAACAACAACTATATATTATCACAAAATGATAAAATAATAGAACAAATAGATGTTATTATATGACACAAATAGATATATTAAACAATTCACCAAACAATAATTTTTTATCCTCTATAACGATATATCATGGATAGTTGGTAATAAAATATATAAGGCAACAACTCCTTCATTATAAAAACATTCTCCAATATATTATGTGTACATGATCCATATATCCATAGATCCTTCATCAAAATTATATATATCCCAAATGGATAGTTTACCCAATTGTCAAAAATTCGAAATAGTTTCTTAATCACTAACATATCTGGTTCAATGATTTGGTTATCCCAATTGAAATCATGAGATATGTAAGTTTGATTTTTATTGAGTTGAGACACATAAATTTTTTTTTTGTCTAAAATTAATCTATGGGGGTAAAGATAATTGATATTCCATATTTTCAATCCATCCCATGATCTCAAACGGTCCCACATCCATTAGAGAAAAATTTCCTTTCTTTTCAAGCCGTTAATGATATAATAGATCTGAGACTCTCAGGAATACCCTACCACTAACAAAAAATACTACATGATTATTATGGTTATCTTCATAATATATATACCTAATTTGACCCATAGCCATATATTATCTAATAATCTGAATTTTCACTATTGTTTCATGAACCAAACATTGTATAACTATGGAACCTTCACCCACCTTCAACAAACATAGTAGTGAGTTACATATTCAGCCATATAATGGTTAAAAAGGTTTTACATTTATGGATGATTGGAAACTATTATTTTAATAAAAAATAAAAAATTATTGTATGGATATATAAATAATTCCTAAAGTATAAAATGGATGCACAAAGAATATCCCAAAAAATTTGAATTCCCAGCATTTTTCCCATCATTCTAAGGATGATATGTTATTATCATATAAACATGATACCCCATATCATAGTTGAGTTAATTTACAAAACATGATGTCAAAAAGGATCTCTTATATGATAATGTCCATTATATCCCCTTGAAATATAATGATTTTTTTTCACCTACAACTTCACCAATACCTCCACCATAGTGGTTTCATAAATAATTATGAAATGGGTAAACATGGTTAAATAATAATGAACCACCAAAATAGTGTTCTAAAAAAATAAATAGAATATAAACAAAAAACAAAATCTATTAATACCTCATTTTATTTCATTACTTCCATGGGGATAGGATGAAGAATACCAGAAGGATTTTTATTCTCATCATAAATCTATCAGAACATATCACAATGGGACATAATGTTATCTATGTCTCAAATTATACCAGTCTACTTGAATTGAAAAATATTGTCATAAGAAATCATTATAAACTTTAGGTAAATATCCCAATGGGAAGGATGAGAATTACGCATAAAATCTTTTATTGTATAAGAAGGAAAAAAAATATTTTTTTTAAGAAAATAATATCTTTCAAATAGAGAAACCATTATATGATGGTGTCCAAACCATATAAAAATATATGATATTCCATAAATCATTATACTTATTCTAATTCTGAATAATCATTTCATGTTCATGGGGTGTCAATTATAAACTTTCCAAAATCATACTATATTCAGCCTCCATCACACCTTAGTGAAATAGTGAAAATAGTACCCCCAATTCCATTAATCTATTTATTCATTCCCCACATGGGAAGAAACCATCCTTATAATATTATTTGAAACATCATTACCATTTCTTGGATTATTGGTAACATAAATTTAAAAATAATATAGATATTTAACCCATTGTCTTTTCTATAGATTCGTATCATATTTAGTAGAGAAGTAACCCAAAATCTTATAGTTAGAGTAAAAAATAATCTTTTAACAATGATGGAATTTTCACAAAATAGTAAGTGTGTTCATTACTATATATTTTCCCATATAATGGATCAGATAATTATTCTTTTGGTTTTGAAGCTCTCATGATCCATAAGACACTATATGATCTATATCAATTAGAATAAATCCATAACCACCCCCCAAAGATTCACAATAAACCACGTAGAGATGTTTTTCATCTAGTAGAGTCAAAATTGACATTATGGTCAATAAGCACTTCAGTTCAATTAAGGATTCCTGAAACATATTATCCCATGATAACTTCAGCCTTTTATGGGTGAGATAAGTCGAATTTGATGAATATTATGAGAAACCCCCATGAACCACTTGTAATGTCCTACCCGACCTAGTAAACTATGGACATCAAAGTTATATCATAGTTAAACCCATGATATGTATACGTTAACATTTTTTAGTTCAACTGATATGCCATGCTTTGAGACCACATGTACATAAAATTTCACTTAATGTTACTAAAATTTACTATTTTATAAATTTTCAATCATGTGAGGTTTTCTTATTATTTACTAAACATGTATTGATTGTTTCAAATTATATTCATCAAATCTTGATAAAACCATAATTTCTCTCAAAATACCACAATAAAACAGTCTAGGTGTTATATAAAATGTTAAATTCATCAATTTTATGATTACCATAGGATAATTAGTCATGAAAAATGATATCACAAGGTTCCCATAATGGTCATACGGCCCCCGGAAGAAAATATTTGGAAAATTCAACTCCTTTATTCTGATCTAGTGATAAAAAATCTGAAGATCTATTTTTTGAAACCAATATTTAACATTGAATTGATTGAACAAAACATTAATGTGTGTAAATGGTTGAGTTTCATTACTATTACCAATTGGAGTTTCATATGTTGAGGGTTCCATCATCATTCATAAAAAAGATCACATGGGCCACCTAGGGTGATACAAGTAGTAATATGAATCCCTAGGATCTTAAATCATCCAATTAGATTTTCAGATCTTTTCACTATACTAGGGAAATGTTTTGAGAGTATATATATATATATTATATGTATTCATAGAAGAATGTAAATAGAAATTGAAATCTAATAAAATTATTTTTGGTGGGATTACCATAACATAAATTAAAAATACAACACAATATAATGTATTTATTAAAACTCAAAAATAAATTAAACCCATAAAACTCAATGGTTCAGTTTCTATATATTAGCTAATAAACATCTAAATATAATATATAATGTATATTTCTTCAAAAAAATGAATCATAGATGAAACACATTTATAGATATAATATGCAATATTATTCTTCATTTCCTATATAATTGAATAATAAGTAAATGTTTATATATGCCACTCAGTGAGGGGATAAGATAAATAATTACAAACATAATGTATTACCCAATAAAAGTGCATATAAATGTTAGAAAATTATCTTAAATTAACTCCAAGTTCAGTATGAATCATTAAACATAACATGAAATAAAATATAATGTTAAGGAATAACATAAGAACATGTCCCATATATGAGTGTATAAAATCATAACTTATGTCATATATTTCTACTTATACTATCATCACAATATAGATAACCATGACATACAAATAATTTATTATATTAACCTCTCATGTCCCATAATATATGATATCTTGAGATATAATAATTCACCAATGATTTTAAGGGAGTTATAATTTTGGGCATACCCATCACATATTAAGATAACCATAAATATGTGTCCCATGTGATGATGAAAGTAATTACAAAACCATAATTAGATAATGGGACTTTGAGAATATAATTTATTACCATAGAGTTTTAATATGTCCTAAAAATGAATCTTCTAGGAATTGAATGTGGAAGACATTACTAAAACATAACCGTAGGAAAATGCAATAAAAATTAAATTACATCTTTGTAAATTAAACAATCATCAATAGATGATGGAAAATGTGTAGTAAATATAAACAAATGTTATTTTCATTTTAATTACTTCTGAAATGAAAAAATATATAAAATAGAAAATAATGAAAATATAAAAAACAATATGTATATAATTCCTCAAAACATGGGACTGAATCCTCCCAATGAATGAAACAAAAATGTTGTGATTATGTAACCAATAATAAAATGAAAAGGAAGAAAGATAATAATATTCTTTCCTAAATTTATAATGAATTAAAAATCAATAGAAAGATACTTTATGTAACTATCAGATTTGAGAGAAGAAAAAAATAATATATACATGACACAATATAAAGTACAAGTAAATATAAGAAAAATATTCCAAAAAAAATTCTGAGATAATAATAAATTCCCCTAACAAATTCCATAATAGATAAAGTTTTAATTGTAGAGTTAGGAATGGAAAATAAGACATGTAAATCACCAAAAATATATTGGATAAGAAATACGGGGATTTAAATATAATATCTACAAAAATACGTTAATGAAAATTTAGACTTATATAATCTCAATTAGGAAAATAGTGAGAGATAATACATTACCTTTACACCTATCATTAAAAAACGTCTTTAATTGAAAATATAATCATAATAGACTTTTTAATAATATATTAACAAAAATTAGTTATACTAATTCACTTTTATATTTATTATTTATATTAATTTATTACATATATATTATATAGTCTCTATTTATTTTATCGTCTTATATTAACCATTTTATATATATATTGCCTATTTCATAAATTAGTCCTAATTATTAATACATTTTTATAATTTATTAATAATATTCTATTATTTGTACTATAAAAATAATATTAAAATAAGTTATAACTTCCCAAATGTAGTTCATTGAATGTACAATAATGATTTTCTTAAAAATTCAAATTGAAGGTGCTCCACTTTATCCTTGGCTCCCTAATGTTATTCCTTCTATCTTGCTTGCTCCATGAAGGTGCTATGCTTTATTCTTGACTACCTATTCCACACTTTTTCCTCGCACTCCATCGTTCCTCTATAGGTCAGATATGGAGTGATGGAAAAAGTGAGGATTTGGGCTAAGCGGTTAGATGGTATTGGGTTTTTCAGCGGCACCTTTCTTCCCCAGTTTAGAGTTTCAGTCCTGGGTTCCTCTCTAGGATTTTATCCCCACGTTGTGTTTCTTTTCAGAAGGCAGTCGTTTCTCATTTTTTGGATCGAAATGTTTCTTTTTGGGGGAGTTTGTCACTATTCTTGGTGATTTGTAGGGAAGACACTTTTGTCACACTCTCTTTGGCCTTTAGGCTCTCTGCTTCAATCCAGGTCGGTCGAGTGCACTAAATCTCATGATGTTTTGGGTGTGTGGTGCGATGCGGAGGAGGCTACCGGTGATACTTCTTATGCTCGGGTGAGGGTTTTGTGTTTCTTTGGGTGTTTTGGTGATGGAAAAGGGTAGTTTTGGTGTTGATCCATGGATAGCAGTGGCGATGGCATTATGTCAACCAGATGAATTCTTGTCATCTCTTCATGGATCATGTTCTTTGACGGCACACTAGTTTTTATAGGGACCTTACTAGTTTTCTGGAGTTCTGTCTTACGATGTGTTAAGGGTTCTGGTGGTTTTCTGACTCAGTCAGGTGGTCACCAGTGTTTGGGGATCAGGGATGAAAGTGGTGGTCGCATCAGCGTGTGTTTCTCTAAGAGGCCTTATATGGGGTTCGATTTGTTCAGATTTCTTTTCTGGATTTTGTGTACCCCTGGTTTGTGGTTTCCATAGTGGTGGACGATGGAAACTCCTTCGATATTGTGGTCAACATTCATTTTTCTGAGGGTCAAAGTTCATATTCCAGTATGGTGCTTCGAGCGATGACACTGCCGATGAACGAAGGTGTCGAGTGGTAATGACGATGCAGATAGTGGTGTTAGTGTTGATGTGGTGATGGATAGATTTTGTGATATTGATATCTAGAAAGGGTTATTTTAGCTAAAATATGTCTACTGTAAAGGATGTGATTCTCACGGAAAGTGCGTGTATGTTGAATGGTTTATGAATTTTGAATGATGTGTTTTTTGGAAGGCGGTAATGGTGGTACAGATTGGGTTGGCTGCATTGTTTGTTTCAAATTTGAATGTTAGTATGCTGAAAATCTGGTCCTGGATTGAATCAAGTAGTTTTTTGAGGGTATACACATACCCATTAAAAGAGTTATTAGAAGATAAAAAAATAAGAATTGATCCAAAAAAGTATATTAAAATTATTTATGTGTTTATACTCATTCATGATAAAAATTAGGGATATAGTATATTATCATTTATGAATGTTTTTAAACTGACCCAAAGAATAACTTGTTATACAAATGAATGAATAGGACGTTGAAGTTATATGATTGTAATATCATATTTTACATAATAATAATTATGTTAATAATAAATTATTATAATTATTTTTTTGGATTAATGTGGATTTAATTAAAGATGATAATTGTAAATGATAGAGAAGAGTTTGATATATAAATTGATGAAATTATTCCATTTAATAATGAACAAAATTATAATTAATTAAGCATCATTACTTGATCTAGTGTATATTAAAACTGAAATAAGAATTTATGGGACAAAATTTTAAATTATATTAATGAATAAAAAAATATAATTGATTTGAAATTTTTTAGGATGAATAATTTAATAGATGAGATTGAGTAGCATATTTGAAAATTTTCATTATATAATTTTTATGGATTGGAAAATTATTTTTACAATTATACTATATGTAAAAAAACAATAGTTTTTCAAATATCTACTATGTTTAGAACATGTAATTTTATATTTATATTTTTTGTGATGCATTTCTACCATACATAATATTTTACCATTTTTATATTTTACCAATTTATTTCTCTGTTCACCTTGCTTTCATTTCTTATGTAAATTAACCATATCACATAGTTGTAACATCTTTATTTAAAAAATTTAAATAAATTACATTTAATTAAAAATCCATAAAATTGAAAATTTCATTTTAAATAATTTAAAAAAAAATATATTTGAATTATAATATTTTTCATAAAATTTGTGATTATATTTTGATTTATTCACATTATATAATTAATTATTTATAATATATAACAAATAAATTATGTATAATTCATTGCTAATTTTAAAAATAGGATTATATGATCATTAATAAAGTTTCAATATACTCATGGTTTATATGTTATCTTAATAGTCAAATATATAACCATTGAGTATATAACAATGTCATTTTCCTTATTTCATCAAATATATAACCTTGAATTCATTATGAAAATACATCCATACTACTTTATATTACTATAAAAATATAAACCATATTTCTAATTATTTATAAACGTTCTATAGTTATACTTGGATGTGTTGTTTTTATAGGAGTCCACAATGATGAATACTTCGAGCTCAATGTATTTTTTGTTAATTTTTGTTTTATTCCTATTGTAATTATCTAAATATTCCTTAATTAATATTTCTTATAATGTGAATAATAATTAATATATCTTTTTTTATATTATATCTTAATTTAATAAATAATTTTTCAGTTTAGTTTATGGTTGTGTGAAAATAATTTTAGTTAACACATTTAATGAATAAATATTTGTATGTTACATACATCCCCCATATAAAATTTTAAATAAATGTTTTTTTCATAAGATGAAAACATATTTCTTCACATTTTACTCACTATATATTGTACATAAATTTAAATTCCCCAAATGTATAATATTTATTTAAAAATATAGGATGTTAAGTAATATTACATTATATTACTTTATATATTTGATAAAACATATCTATTAATTATTCCTTATAGTAGAGAATATATTCTAGCTGTATAACCCCTAATTTGAATTTATGTATTAGTCCTGGAATATACTTCATCAAAGTGATTCATTGGAAAAATATCCCAATTCTAAGAGGTTACATGGATGAACAACACGATATGTTATAGTACCTTACATGATAAATAACCTAAAATGGGTCATATATATATGGATCAACCTTAACAGCATAAAAAAATTACATTCCACCTCATTGGAAATATTAAATAAATAAAATTTCTCCAACAACAATCTTTGCATCTCGTTGAAAATTATTGGCATAACTATTCTATTTTTATTTTAAAAAATTTATATACAATTATATTTCTAAATATTATTTCTTATTTTCTACGAGACCTCTAGTCCCAATAGATTTCATTCAAAATTTCATATTATCATGTTGTAGTTTTATAGCACTTCCAATATATACACTAGGTTAGTTTCATTTTTATTCTAGAGCAGAAACTATTATTTAACAAGAACTCCATCATTAGAAGTTGACGATCCGAACATCCATTAAAATAAATTGAGAATGCTCTTAGTATATCTGTGTCAACATAGGGATAACATTCCCATATACATACGGTTTATAACATATATTATAACACTTACATTCTTTTATAGAGTTATTAAAATATGTTACATAAAAAATGATATACTTTCCTGAAAATTTAAAATTTCCCTACTAAAAAAATATCGTAAATGATAAAAATTATTAATTGAAGGCCAAATACATATCAAATTATTTTAAACATAATTATTTTTCTAAAAAAAAAATTACATAGGAAAAATAGTTACAAAGTATGTAATGATAATATAATGAAATTTATGGGGAAAGAATAGACGTAAAAAATCTTGTTAGTATATAAAATATATGAATTATCATGATATAATATATGTAAATACTAATTGAACAAATATATTAAAGTTAAATTATTTTAATTTATGCAATCAAAAGAATGATAAATTTTACTCATAATAACCGAACAAGACAATAATCATAAATGATCATTGGCATGTGTTAGAATACTAACATAATCCCAAATGTTTCACAGAACATCATATTCATATAACTCATTATCATACATACAATTAAATGTAATAGATTAACTCATTACATTAATTCTATTTTAAATACTCTAGAGAATAAAGTATTATCATATATAGTTATCAACTATATAAATTGGGACTAATAAATAATTATTAGAAATTTCTAAGAACTATTACATGATTTAATATTTAGTTGTTTTAATTTCTTTAAATAATCATTAAAATTGATCTTATCACCATTGATATAAATAAAATTTGATGAAAAATTTACTTATGAGAGGAAAATGAAAGGGAATATAATTTTCTAATTTATAATGAAAATTAATAAAATTTCTACATTGGGTTTGTAGAATTATTCCAGAATACCATATTAAATGGAATACGATTTTTCTAAAAAATAAAATAAAAAAATCCATAAAAACTTTTATCAATGAAAGTGTATAGAATGATTTATCTATGAACAAAATAATTATGATTACATGAAAAATTCATTAGAAATTTCAAATTTTTATATCAATAGGGTAAAAATAAATATAAATTCACAATTTATAATGTATTATTTGGTTATTCTGTATAATATAAAAAATAAATTTTTTTGAATTCCCCTTTTAAATATTGTAACATGGAATTTAATAATCCATAATAATGAATAATATCATAAGGAACTATAAATCATTAAGAAATATGAAAAAAATATATATAAACTAATAAATGTGTAAAATATAAAATGTCAATGAAATATTATAATAATTGAATAATATCCATAACTGAATGAAATGAAATTATATCATGAAACCAATTTTAATATTGATAATGTAACAATTAGAAGTAACGAAATATATAATATGAAATTATATTATAATTCTCATATGTGAATATAAAAATATGAAAAAATATACTAATTGGATATTATATGAACAATATAAAATATTTGGGTTATGAACATGTCTTATTGAATAAAATTAGATATGTGAATACCCTTAACAGTCACTCAAAATCCATTGATGATTCGAAACTTATTTTCATAATATCCTTTGTATTCAAATCATTCTGACTAATTAGAATGAAAAAAGGCTATAAAAACCATGAAAGGCTTTTAATAAAAGTAATATGTGTATAATATATTGATAAAATAGATTATTAGGTATTTTTTGAATGGTTATAATAATTCCACTATTATGGATAATATTCAATGGAAATTTCTTTAAAATGTACATTCCTTAAGGGTTACAAAAGTAATTTTCATAAAACAATTGTTCTTAAATTGATATTACATGAAATAGTTTTATCTCATATCCTCTTGTATCAAGAGATAAGGCTTTATCATTTTGATTTATTTATAAATTATTTATAAAAATACAATTTAATCATAGTTTCTTGGTCATTCTGATAAAATTTAGATTAAAAACATATAGAAACTCATGGAATTAGAAATAAAGTATTTAAATAAATAATTATTTATAATATTCTTCTTATATAAACATAATAGACTAATTTTAATTTAATCTGTATCCATTTAATTTATTATTATGCCATCTTGTTTCACTTTTCTCCTACATACAATATCTATATGTTGACCACATGTATTATGTTTTGGATAATTATTCAATTATTAAATCTTAAAAATAAATTAAGTACATAGATAAAATTTATTATCAATATTTATTATCATAAAAATTATTATATAGAGTTATCTATAATCATTAATATCTTGATGAAAAATATAGTATATGGTATTTTGACTATGCTTACATTATGAAAATACTACATATACATTTGGACAATTATCATCTTAGAGATATATAATTTGAATATATTAACAAAAATATATTTCTTATTGATCATTTATATCCTTTAAAACTATTAATTTAATATTTTTCTCCTTAGTATCACTTAACACATCAATGTTCACTTTACTTATGTTTTCAAGCACTATATCAACATGGAAAAACATTTTCATCTACATCTTGAAATAAAATAAAATATATATTATTTGGATAATTTTTACCTTTTATTTCTTGTATTATATAATATAAAATATATCCTCTAGGGTTTCATAAATTTCAACAACATTATTAATAAAATTATTATAAGAGGATGTAAAATGTAATTTCAAATCAAATTTAGATTTTAACAATGATCTTCAAATGTCTCTATTAATCTCTTACAATTTCAAATTAATATTTTTTACAATAAAAATTATTCTTCTATATAACATAAGTATACTCAAATGTTACAAATGAATAATAAATATTCCATATTATTTTAGGGAAAAAAATATTATAAAGAGTGGAATTCCACTTTAAGTAAAATTCATAATTTAAAAGAATTTTATGTTTTTCACTCTAACTCAAACAAATATTACCATTTATTTTTAATTAATAAAATTTTGTTTCAGGTATTTTAGTTATTTTTTAAGCATTCGTATCATTATTTAGTGTTCCAAAAGTTTTATTGAATTTTTATTATAATATTTTATTGATTAATTAGAACATCACATGTTATATTTTTTAATGTAATTTATCATTATTATATTACCTCTGATCAAAATAAATTTGAATATTGAGCTTTTCAATAATGATTAAAATTCAAAATATTCTATATATTTTATATTAATATGAAATAAAAATGAATTAGTATTCAAATTGTTATTTTTTTAAATTATTCAAATTCAAATATATTAGAAATATTACAAAAACATAAATTAAAAATATTTCTTAAAAAATAAATAATTTTATATATAGGAAATCTAAATAATATATTTATCCAACAATAAGGATTATTTATAAAAAAATTGTGACCATACATCACATTTACAGTTATTTCGATATCTATTTTTATGTATTCATAACAAAATGAATTCCATATAATATTATTATATTTACTAAAAATGTAATTAGTATTGTAAAAAATATATATCATTATTAGAGATATAATTTAATAATAATATATTTATACTAAAATAATTTACAATTTTGAATGGCCTATATCTCTTTTTAAAACAATAATTCATATTGTTTTACATAAATGTCCATAAATATTTTTCTATTTAGAGAAATATACAATATCCATATAAATCATAAAATTAAACATACATGTTAATTTTAAAAAATTGTAACTAATGACTAAGATAGATTAAAATAAGAAATCATTTTAAATATATATATATATATATATTTAACCTCTATATAAAAAAATATTATTTCATGTATTAATAGATATAATTTTTCACGTATATTGAGACTATAATTGATCAAATAATTTGTATTTTGACAGGAAATAAATATATATGTTTTAAAAATAAATATTTCATTAATGAACCTAAACATTATTGATAAAAAATTTTAAAATAAAAAACTAAGAGAATATTAATATTAAATGGGTAATTAATGTATCAGCAAGACTTTGAATGGTTCATTCATATTGACTAGAAATTTAAATATTATAATAAGTAACAAATCATAGTAATGTGTTATTTTTATTTGATACATCTCATGATCATTGTATAAAACATTCATCATTAATATATAAGAATTAATGTGGTATTTTATATATCCATACTAGTTCCTCTATGTATATATAGAAAGATGATCAAGTGAGAAATACTCTCAAATAATATTGTTGTCAGGACATGTCATATCAGTATACACCAAACCTTATTGGAAATAGATACATTATATTAATTTGGTATACCTAAAATGAAATCAATGTTAATGTTATTTCATCTACATGTGTGTATGGACAATTTTTTCATTTTCCCATTTTAATTCATACATTGAACTCTAAATTTTTAGTAGACTAATTCTTGTCAAATGTACTCTGCAATCTCCACCTTAATATTCACTCACCAGATATGTTACTTGAGATCTCAATATATTATCGTAGATCTATGATGGTTAAAGAATGATGTTTGTACCTATAAAAATGTTTTTTTGTTAGATCAAGTATATAAGGGACAAATATCAATTCGTCAAATCTTATAATTCCATTATCATTAGGGTTTAACCATACAATGTTTCCCGCCTTTTATATCTTCAAATTATCCCTTTATGCCTCCATGATCATAAAAAGGGGTAATAGTTGAGAAATCATCTATTAGAGTCTTGAATTAATCCCATACATTAAGGTTTCGATGCCTATCCGTTGAACATACATTATTATTAGGTCTCATCCAATCCTTGATGTGGATAATTTAGAATAACCCTTTACACTCATAGCTTTATCCTCATTAATTGGAATTAAGTGGTGAGAACTTATTCATCACTCATAATCCGTAATCATCTTTAAACATCCAATTGTATGATTTTTAACACCTTATATAGAGATATATACTTTAATCTTGTATGATTGGTATACATTTCACAATTCTCACTAATGATATAATTATGAAATACATTTAATGAAAATATTTTCACTACAAATGGATGATCCAGAATTAGGTAATTTTTAACATGGACTATTAATGGATATGAGGCATAATATACAATTATCAAATTTTCTATAATGAAAAAAAAACCCAAGTCTAAAAACTAATAAATCATTATGTATAGTTTAAATTTAATATTAATTACCTAATAAATAATTCTAAAAATAAATTAAATCATATTTATTTTGATATAAATAATGTTATCTTAAATAACATTATTCACTTGTTTTATAGTAATGGGTTCCATGAGGAAAATAATAAAATAATGGATAATCCATAATTCCTGAAAAATGTGTAACCATCTAAGTGCTAGATGAGATACCATAAGTATAAATAATCATAATTGGGAAACAATAATGATATAATAAAAAATAATAACATAAAAACATGTAATATGATTGAAATATCATATCTGCAAATTAAATTTTAGAGGAAATATATTATGAATGAAATATAATACAATTACTCATAAACATCGGTTTATTTACACCACTAAGTCATCATGAAATTGTGGATGAGGCTAACATCACTAGGACCATATATCACATTATGTATGAGGCTAATTAAAAATGTCCTTTGCAATGTATTCTCATTGTATATTAATCAATACCCAATAAATTGGAGGGATATATAATTTTTCCAACCCATCATTGTAATATATAATTCCTAGGTTTTTCACTTTTAAACGAATCTAAAAAAAGTATAATCTTGAAGTAAACTCATTAAAAAAGTGGGTAATAAAATAATTTTATATATCTTCAAGCATCAGTGTATAATAGAAAATCCCATGAAAATTAGGGATTATAGAATATTTGGATATAAAATAATAAAATAGTAACCAATAATCACGATAATAAATTTTAATAGGATGGAAATATCATAACAATATATTAGTTGGAAATCTTGAAATAAGTCCCTTTTGAAATTGTTTTTAAGAAACTAGTAAAATAATAATTAAAAGGGATTATTGTATAATGTTTCATAAAAACTAGAAATAATAATTCATGATAATAAATTTTGTTTCGTTGAAAATAATTTGTATACAAAGCAATTCCATCCAGAAGAGAAGCTTGTGAATATTTATTAAATAAATGAAAAGAGTACATAGAAGACGTGTAAGGTCAAACAAAGGGACTTGCCCTCATCCATCGATACACAAAGCTAATGTTAATAATAAGACATGTCATTAACATAATCAGGTTCATTAGAAGTCTTCCATTCATATTGGGACTTAACCTGCTTGAGGAGGTGAAGAATATCATAATTAAACTTTCCTGATAGCTTAGAATATTGAGTACACACAGTGCGAGGTGTATTAGAGTAGTCCTTCCTCAGCCTTCTTTTGGAGACAGTAGGAGTGTAGTCAACCTCCCGTTTTCCAGAAATGAGTGCATTTTAAAAGTAAGTAAGACCACCACTACTAGCTTAAATCCCTTCCTCTTCCAAGATGCCACCCCAATTCCCAAATATCCTAGAATAATTCAAGAGATTATGGATCTCCTGATGGAAATCAACTTGTTGAAGAGCCCCATTGTTAAAAGTCATCTCGGCTGTCTCATTATGTAGTAAACATGCACTAGGACTATCATTCATGCATATATTTGAGGGATCAGTGAAAATAGGAGAACCTAAAACCGAGAGAATAACATTTTTTCCACTCCCAACTAAACCAGATGGAGTAACTGCACAAACATCATTAGGTGTAATATCCTTGGAAGAATCAACCCGAGCAGTGGATGGACCACTCATCTAGGATGATATTTTTTCTAGAATATTAGAAGGACCACGGTTGGCTCTCAACAGTGATTAATTTACCGTCGGACCATTTCCATTTGAATGTAGCTAATGTTCGTCCTTAGAAGAAACCACATCAACCATACTGTAAGATGGATTGATGTTATGATCAAGGGGAATTTCGATGGAACACATTCTTCATAGTCGGTTGGTTGAAGGTGGAAAGCGGGATCACATTGCCACCTGGGAGGATGAAATTGTTGAATTCATATCATTGACCCTGGTTGTTTGTTTGGGTGATATGGGAATGCATTGTCAGGATGTTAAATCAGATCCAAAGCCTCCAATGAATAATGTTATTCCTTCAGATGTTTTCGCTAGTGCCAAAAAATTGGATGCTACAATGATGGATTTTCCTTCTCATTTGTTGAAATCTTCATTTGCATCTTGCAATGAAACATGTTCTAGAAGTATTCTTCGAATGGGGTCTCGAGCACATGTTGAGGCTTCTCTTGATGTCTTTGCTGAAGGTATTGACATTGGGAAATCCTCCTTGATTTCACAACTTGTTTTACGTAAGGGTCAGAAATCATAGAGGTTCGATGAATTTTTCTGATAGATCTCATTTTTATGGTGTTTTTCTGACTAGAGGTGTATATCCCTTGGATGTGGCTTCTTTTATTTCATTTTTTCATCAGATGCCTCAATAAGCCATGTTTGGAGCACTGGATCTCTTTCCTTGAAACCTGGATGGCTTCACCTTCATGAATGGTCTCTAGAATTTAATGTTTCACATGCAAGGAATGATTTTTCTCAGGTATGGGTTTATCCTCATGGTATTTATTGGGTCATTTGGTAACCAACGATTCTTCTTTATATTGTCATAACAATTGGGACTCCCATAAAACTTGACCCAAAGTTTGAGAATGTTCAGTTTGGACATTTTTCAGGATGTTAGTTGTGATTGATCGTTTCTCCATCCTGATTGACAAGGTAACTCATTCCAACCCGACTAAAGAAATTCAAATAATTTTTATAATACAGCCTTTATATAGATAATAATAACATAAGGGAAATTTTCAGGAAAAAAGGAGAGATACAATATATAATTCCCATATAATCATTATAATATTTGACCCAATGGAGAAAAAAATGGTAAATATAATGGAATAAATTTCCCCTAAAATAGTAATAATAGGGATTCATGATGCGATTAATATAGTAATATTACAATTTTGTAAAGGTTAAGATAGGGAGAAAGGCGTTATATGTAACATATCAAAATAATGAGAATGTGCGTAAATGGAACCCTTACCTCGAGTCATGACATGCCATTAAGGAAAATCCTAATTCATGATTAATAAATATGAACAAATTATTTATTTTATTATAAAAAATTTTAACATTTATTTTGACATATATAATCTATTTTAATCATTACCTATTTATTTATTCAAATAATATTATATTTTTCCACTATGTCGAAGTTGTTTCTTCTATTTTTAGACAACATCTTTGATATAGAGGTTATTATTAATGTTCCCAATCCAATTGTTCTAAAACATATATATGTGTCTTAAAATATTGTTCATATCAGTCTAGAATAAAAAAATTTACACAGTTTCGTAAATATTACAAAATATATTCAAATTATGAGATGAGTTTCGGTGTGGGTTCTTTTCTAGGTAAAAATGTTCATCTACATTTGTTTCAAATTTTATTTAAATAATTCTATTTTTTTCTTGAAATATTTTGAATATAATAATAAATATTGTATTTATTTGATAAATTCATTATTAAACCCATACTAATAAAGAAGTAATAGATTTTTTATAACATCATCAATAGGGGAAGTCAAAAACAACCCTAACAAGAAATGTATTTTAAAGAGCTTAAATAATGGAATTTATGATTTATATGATCTTATAACTATGTATAATGTATCATTATTTTCATAAATATATAATCAAAAATGTTTTTATGTTAATTATAAATTGAATTAGCATAGTATAAGGAAATTAAATAGAATATTCTAAGTGATAGAAAACATACATTATCAATTCGATGCTTCTCCATTCAAATACACTATAATAATTCATAGATTATTCTATTGATAAAACAAGATCATCTAGGAAATTGGTGACATTATTGCGGAGATATTTTTGAATATTTTAGATAAAAAATGTTTTGAAACTAGGAAACTTGAATTTTTTTTAAATGGGGTAATGTAGACAAAGTTTGATTTAATGAACGTGATAACGTTGTCTCTAGTGAAGTGGTTTTTGGTTTAAACCCGATGATACCAAGTGAATGTAATTAAGAATGAAATTATAATTGAACCAATAACGGGTTTATGTATGATGATTAGGAATGTTCCACTAATAATTAGTGATCTATTCAAGATGGAGCATATGGAATATCACTCTATATCATCTATACATTATCCAAATGTTTATGGATGCCATTTTTATTTCGAGGTGATAAAATTAAGATTATACAATAGGTTTGATATATCTATGATCTCGGGAGATCTATATTGTAACATCTTCAAATGATAAAGGGTTAAATGGCTAAATGATATGACTCATGTCAACAAGGTGCAGCTTCCTTTTCAGGAGCGTACATGATTAGAACTCCACAGTTAAGCGTGCTTGGCCTGGAGTAGTGATTAGGATGGGTGACCTTCTGGGAAGTTTCCCAGGGTGTGTGTGAGTGAAGACAAAGCACACTGAAAAGGACATGTGTTGGACTGTGGGGACAATCATTAGTCAGATGACCCGTTCGGGCATGTGGGTGGAACGTGGGGCGGGCCCCACGTGTCTACGGGGCAACTAGTGGTACCTGGTAGGCTAGAACCCGACGGCCATGTTAAGGCGGGGTGTCTATGCTGTCCCTGGGACCCGGTTGTCACATTTGGTATCAGAGGAGGAACCCGACCTTAAGTGCGCGGTGCACTGCTTGGGTTGAGATGTAGGTCCCACAACGAGGGCGTTGTGCTCTAAAGGGGGGGTGATTGTAACATCCCCAAATGATAAAGGGTAAATGACTAAATGATATGACTCATGTCAACAAGGTGCTCCTTCCTTTTCGGGAGCCTACCTGATTAGAACTCCACAGTTAAGCGTGCTTGGCCTGGAGTAGTGATCAGGATGAGTGACCTTCTGGGAAGTTTCCCAGGGTGTGTGTGAGTGAGAACAAAACACACTGAAAAGGACATGTGTTGGCCTGTGGGGACAATCATTAGTCATATGACCCGTTCGGGCATGTGGGTGGACCCTGGGGCGGGCCCCACGTGTCTACGGGGCAACTGGTGGTACCTGGTAGGCTAGAACCCGACGACCATGTTAAGGCGGGGTGTCTATGCTGTCCCCGGGACCTGGTTGTCACATATATCTTTTTTTATGAAGGAATATTTGGTTAGAGAGTTTTGATCACATTATTTCCTCTCAAGTATTCGAGAAAAACATTATAGATGAACTAAATAATAATGGGGGGATTGTTGTATATGCATAGTGGATTAAATTTTCATATATAATTCATTTTCATTTTATAAACATTACATATTGTATTATCATTTAATGATTCCTATATATTAACCAACATGAACTGTATATGACTTAGTGAACTTATCATAAATGTAAAAATTATTTTATCACTTACATTTATAATTTAATCTATGTTTTTTGGTAAAACATTATGTACTAATCTCTACTCATATCTCCCAATAAATATTGGTGATACTCAAAAAAGTGATTCAATGTGAAAAATATTTTTTTGTGTTGACTTAATCTAATGAATTCATTAAGAAAATAAATTTATCTATTATTATTCTTAAAATGAATAAAATTTATTTATTTATAAATCATTATAACTCAAACATAGATGTATCCAAAAAATAATATATGCCCTAGAATGTCCTAAATAGAAATTCACTAGAAATTTCTTCAATATATATATATTTTCGGTGTGACCCTCTAGCCTATTATCTTGATAGTAGTGAGTTCAAAAGGACCAATTGAATTATATTGCTACTCATAAAGGTAAATCATGAGATAATGTTTTTATATAATAGATATCCTCTCATATGAATAGTCATTATATGAAATAATTTTTTTTATTAGATATCTAATAAATAATGGTGCATAACATTTTTCACCGTACATTTAATTTTTATCTACCCTTTATATACCCTTACTGATCTAATGTACCTTCTTCTTCCAAGAACTTGGATTTAGTAAAGTTACTAACATCATGGTTAACTAGGATGGATACAGAATGACTCAACTAAATGGGGAAACACATAGACTAACAGTATATTGAGAAAGACACCATATTGCTACCTACATTACATAAAGGGATGGAAATTAGGATAGAGTGAGAAATTAGAAAATGGGTGGTAGTGTCTTAATGATCATATAAATTTTAATAACTCCACATACATGATTAGCATGGAGGATAAATAAAATATTACTAATCCAAGAGGGAAAATATTGTTCTAATAGCCTCTAAGAATAAACATAGTGCAGAAATAAATATACCCAAAGTATATAGTAGAAAAATATAATCCCAATGAAAAACCAGAGGGTTCCTAACCTAACAGATTATGTGGAGGAATATTTTCACTTACGATTCTCAAAAATAACTTCAACATGTGATCACTACAACCATGTATCGCTAAAATTCAACAATACCATAATCTATTTTTGTACTCTTTAACAACCTATCATCTATAGAAGACAATACATGTGTGAGAAAACAAATTATAGGGGTGTATATGTAAAGACATGGTATGATTCCCCTAAAAAACATTGGAATGTAGTATAAATAAATATTAATCTATAGCCACAAGACTGAGAAGGGATAAAGAGACCAAATAAACATATATGCTCATAGAGGACAACGATTCCAAGAGATAGTGAGATCTCTTTATCTTCACATCCAGTTAAATATGATGACCCTTTATTCAACTCCAAGATAATATGATTTCCCTGTGCATGTTAACCAATGTAACCTCAACATATCTGATGTCGGGAGCCCAAAACATTTCAATGGAACCACATGGTCATGTTGGTACAAACTCATTATTGGGGACTGATTTAATCTCTAATCTCATAGTCAAGGGGGGTAATAACTCTGCATATTGAAAACCAATATACAAAGTTATTATAGGTGGGAGGGGAGGTTATCATTAATATCTATACTAAGGATGTGAGGTACCCACACACATACATGTGTATTTATTCAAAGGGATAAAAGTAATGACCCAAATTTTTTTAAATAAATTCACATTATTGATTTAACTAAATGTCCTATTGTTATAAAAACACATGAAATTATTTTGAATTTTTTTTAAATGTCCCTTAAGTATCATTACTTTTGATAATATATCCATCTAATAGTGATCATATTACTACTATAAACATAGGGTATAAAAAAAATCCATTTGGCATAGAAAAATAATGTGATGGCCTCAACTAATAGGATCTTACCATAGAATTCCCATTTGTTGGACCTTCATAGGGAGTCATATTTTCTAGGCTTTTCCCAAGTCCTTTCCCAATATGAGAACCAACAACTTTAGTATGATAGAAAGTATTTATGTGATAAGGTCAAGCTCATGGAGATCATGGCCAAAACCATGTTCCCCGAACGACCTCATGGAAGCCCCACCATCGTGCATCATATTCATATAGCATATTATGGTGTAATAAATGGATATGTATCCAAACTCTTGAAATCAGATTATGTGCATTATTGTGTATAAAACAATGAATGAATTTTTATCCTATTATTGTTACTATGTAAGTGTTTTTTAAAGAACAAATAGTATTTTTGGTTAATTATAAAATCAATATTTTTGAATTAATGGATTTATCAAATAAATAATATATTAATAAAATACTATTATTAAATTAATTTTTTAATATAAATTATCATATAATTTTTATGGTGTCAATATTAATTTTTATTATGGTTTGGAATTCTCCATTGTCAAAAACTGATCATTTTAAATAAACATCAATATTTATTTTAAAAGTGAAAATTCACATATTTAGAAATTATTTAGATGATATGAATATTATTTTTTGTATCAGGTCATTGAAATTATCAGATGGTTAATTTTCCCTAATTTTCTGAGACATTCAAATATTTGGGTAAAAACTATATACCGTATAAATATTCTGTGTGTTTAATGACATAATAATGGCCTAATAGTGATGTAATATATAATATAAAAATTATAATATTCTAAATATATGTTTTTAAATAAGAATAATTTTATTTTAGGTATATTTTATTTATTATATAATGCCTTAGTGAATCCTCTAATACTTATAAAATATTTTCACATTTTAAGATAATTTCTTTTAATGTGTGACTCGCCTCCATATAAAAAGGTAAATATCTTATAATCATCGGCCCTTGGCCTTATAAAATAATTTATGAAACTCCCCTTTTCCCCAAGCCGTGGTAAAAAACAAATGTATTGTTTTTGTTTTTGAATATTTTATCATTTAGTGCACAAAACAAAAAAATAATACTCAAATCCCCCTTCTTTACTATACAAACCCACCAAAGATAAAAATTTTCTATACTAAAACTCCATGAATATAATAAAAACTGTTCCCTATACTCCCTAGATTCCTCATAAGGCTCACCAAACCCCCAAGAAGCCTCTCCTAATAATTTGGAGCCACACATCAATGTAGCGGATTTCTCTCTTCTCATTTCCATTCTAGATATTCTTTTATATTATGATTCTTTAATTCAATTTTGATATGTCAGGGTATGATGTTTCACTATCCCCAAACTACCCATTTTATTTAAAAATGATGAGATCATACTTTCACTCTCATTAATTTACCCCCTATGATCCTTTTAGCACACCTGTTATTATGCCGAAATTTCACAAGGGATCTACCACCCGTCTCATTTATCAAGAATCCATTTTTATGTTATTTCATTCAATTTACTTTTTCATATTTTTTTATGCACTCATAAATATCCATAAAATAGTCAATTACATTAATAAATTATTATATAATTATTTCCCTCTCATCGGCCCATTTTATGAATTTCAATATGATTTCGTTATGCTGCTGAAATTGCACCATTATTTTCCATGCCATGTTAATTGTGTTGTGAATGCCATGATCTTTATCTGTCAAGGGTATTCAATATTATGAACATACACATATTGATCTATTAATTATATTCATTTATTACACATCCCTTTGTCATGGAATAAATTATTATGTTTAATGAATCAATTTTATATGACCCATATGGCACACTTAAGCTAGAGAATGAAATGACATTGAAGGTTGCTCTTGATATCACACCAATTCATTAATTAATGATTACATTCATGATATATCACATTGGGATAATAGATTTTCCTAAATTTATTTTTGGTCTTTTTTCCACCATTGAGATCTTGTAGTATTTATCCTTGATCTACTTATGATGTGGTGTTTAATGTCGTTTCCACATTTCCATGTTGAGATTATCTTGATATATCATAACTTTATATTCATGTTCCTTTTATTCTCCATGGATTTTCCTATTTTCTAACACGTTATGTATTCCTTATGTTTTGAATTGTCTATACCATTAATGATCTTTATAGCTCACCCCTTTTATATAAATGTGCTTAGGTTATCCAATGTAGTTTTAAGTACGAAGGAATGTTTTGTTCATGTAAAAGATGTTTTCAAAAAAGATGTTTCTTTTTATGATTTATGTTCTTATGTAATATTCTTAAGCCCCAAAGACACTAGAACAATCAATATTTTTAGTTTTTTTAATTGAAATTTTCCATAATAAATAATTTTTATATATAAAATAAATAGGAGGTTTGTAATAGTTGGTATCAAAGGATAGGTTTAGTTATTTTAGGAATTAGGATTAGGACACCTTAGTGAAAACCCTTGGGGATACTAATATGTGTAATAATACATCCCTATGATTTAGTAAGTATAGAGTAAGAAATTTATCAATAAAATAGATCCGTTTCAAGATTCAACAAGTGCATGTGGTTTTGGAATTTTTATATCTAGGTGTTATATCTCTGAAAAGGTGTTCCGGGCCTAACTCAGGGCTACATGGTACTTGACAACGGGCCTTGCTGCACACCTTGTTTAACACTCCTCGGGGATATTCATTGGTAAATTAATAAGCTCATTACAAACTATTATTAAGGGAACACACAATTCCTATAAGAGTATATGTTAATAAATAGATATAGGATGACATATACTGATGTTTATAAATATATAGATTAAAAAAATACATGTAATTTATATGTTATACTATTAATATCTTTGGATTCCCCCTTTATGTGTTTAATAGATTAAAAGTACTTGACCCTAAGTCTATATTAAATAATGTTGAACCATAAAAAAAATTTAATTGATGTTTTATCATCCATAGTTCTATGTGTTCCTTTACATCATGAAAGTTTAGTATAAGTATTCAAACACCACCATAAAGCATGGAAGAATATATTTCAGTGAATATAGAAAATATGGAAATTATTTCATCTCATGTATATAACTCTCACCCTATATCAATTTGTGGATTGAACCTCCTCATGATTATTTTACAACAAACCTTGGTGGAATTATATTCAATTATGTGCATGTATTGGATTTCCCTATATAGAGCAATCATAAATTTCTAGTATAGGTAAATAAAAATCTATTTGTAAAACCGTCCCACGATTCTATACTATATTATGGAGGATGATGAATATTCTTGAGAACCATATTCTGGATCATTGAAATTATTTCCCTATGAGAAAGAATATCTTGATGAAATTATTGATTCTAAGGAATGAACCATCCTCGAAGCATGCCAATTGTGAGGGAATTCACTGATGTGTTTCCTAAGGAATTGCTTGGTCTTCCTCCGGGTAGGGGTGTTATGTTTTTGATCAAGCATATACCTAGGTCATTTCCCATATTCAAGACACCATATAGGATGGTTATTGTGGAACATGAGAAGCTAAAGAAACAACTATAAGAGAATATGGATAAAGGGTTTATACACCCTAGTGCTTCACCATGGGGTGCACCAGTCCTCTTTATCAAGAAGAATGTAGCTTCAACTGGTATATTCATTGGTTATCATGATCTCAAAAAAATCACGATACAGAACAAGTATTATTTTCCATCAAATGAACGTTTCTTCAATCATGTACATGGAGAAAAATACTTCTTGAAGGTGGATATGTGTTCATGATATTTCCATGTAAGGGTAAAGAATGAGGATATCTCTAAGACTTATTTTTATATAAGGTAAATGCATTAAGATTTCATAGTGATGGAATTCAGACCCACTAATGCCCCAAAAATCTTCATGTTCATTATGAATAGAGTCTTTATAGATTATCATGATTTTTTGTGTTCTCTATATTGATGATATTCTAATATACTTCAAAGACAAGGAGGATCATGGGGAATATATGTGCATTGTTCTAGACACCTTATGAAAGGATAATCTCTATATAATGTACACCATCTATGAGTTTTGGTTGAAATATGTCTCATTATTTGGGAATATCATCATAATAAATAAAATTCCTATGGATGCTTAAATAAAAAATGAAATCAAGGGGTGGTTAAGGCAAACCTCAATGATAGATATTCGTAGTTTCCTTGGGTTATCTAGATATTATCACCTATTTGTGAGAAAATTCTCTTGTTTTTCAAACCCACATACCAAGATAACATGTAAGGGAGTCAAATTTAATTATAATGATGAATGTAAAGAATAATTAATGTAGTTGAAAAAGAGTCTATTAATTGCCTTATGCTCCCACTACCAACAAGTAGAGAGATTTTCCTAATTTTTAGTGATTTTGTTAAAGAAGGTATTGGGATGTGTGTTCACGAAAAATAAAAATTCATTGCCTACACCTTATGGTAGTTGAAAATTCAAGAGAAATACTATCCCACATACGATATGGATATGGATTTTGTGATCTTTGCATTGAAAATATAGACACAATATCTCTTCAGGGAGAAGTGTAAAATACTTACAGATCACAAAAGTCTCAAAAATATATTCACATTGAAATAGATGAATATGTGACAAAAAAGATGGTTATATCTCATCAAGGATTACAACTGGTTAATCCACTACCATCCTAGAAAATCGAACATGGTGGAATACTCTCTATATATAAAGACATAACAATTTAATCATTGATGAAAATTGAGAATGATCCAATCATCTTAGATTTTAATAATATGGACATGGGAATCAAAAATAAAGGAACATCATCAACTCTTTCACAAATGATTTCTCAATCAACTCTTTTGGAAAGAATAATGGACAATCAAAATGATTATATGGGAATTAAAAATAATGTGGAAGATTTCAAAAGAGGTAAATCCTTGGAGTTCAATGTTAATGAAGAAGGAATTGTGTGATTTTGGTCAAGACTATATGTCCCATCAAATCCTGAGTTAATGAGAGAACTTTTGGGTGATAAAAATATTTCAACTTTATCTATTCTCCCAGGAAACACAATGATGTATCATGATCTCCTAGAGAAGTATTTGTGAGATAAAATATTTATATGATCAGAGAATATACATCAACGATCCAAGTATGTTAGAAAGTGAAGGATGAATGGTTGAAGTATAAGGGGATAATGAAACTATTAACCATACCAACATTGAAATTGGAAAACATCACTAGAGACTTTTTCACCAGACATTTGAATACATCTAAAGGAATTAATTATATCATGGTAATTGTGCATCATCATAAAAAGACTTAACACTGAATTTCAATTTGAGAAGATTTTACACTGTATCAACTGGCATAGATATACATCAGAGAAGTGGAAAGTACATATAGTGTACCAATATCAATTTTATTTGATCATGAACCAATAATCACATCTTATTTTTTTTGAAAAGTATCCAACATTCCCTACACAATTAGTTGAACTTTAATATGGAGTATTACTCTCAAACTGGTGGCCAATATAAGCAAACTATCCAAACAATTGAGGATATTTAGTGAACATTATCAATTGACATCAAAGGTGTATGGGACCAAGATCTTCCTTTAGTGGAGTTATCTAACACCAAATATTTCTACTCAAGCATCCAAATGGATCCCTAGAAAGTCCTTTTTGGGAAGAGGTGTAGAACACTGGCATATTTGGATAATGTTGTGGAACAAAAATATCTAGGCCCTAAAATGGCGGAGTAAATTGTGTATAAGGTAAAAGTAATTCATCTGCACAACAAGGCTACACATAGTTGATTGAAGACTTGTGATAAAATTGGTTTCCAGGACCTAGAGTTTGATTGTGGAGATATGGTATTTTTCTGTAGATCGTAATAGAAGAGAGTGATGAAATTTGGGAAGAATGAAATATTATTCTTGAGGTAAATAAGCCCTTTTAATATCCTTGATTACATCGGAGCGGTGGCCTATTTACTGGAACTCCCATCGAACCTATCGCAAGTACATGATCGATTATAGGTATAACTCTTAAGATTATACATTCCAAACTCATCACATTTACACTATTAATAGGTTGTACAATGGGATAATGAACATTACTACGAGGAGTGTATGATGATGATCTTAGATCACATAGAAAAGGTTATGTGAAATAAGGAAATTACAATCATCCAAGTGTTGTTGAGAAACCCCATGTTTGAAGAAGAAATCTGGAACTAGAGAAGGTGATGAAGCAGTGTTACCCTCATCTTTATTAGTGTGGGAAAATAAAATTTTGAAGGAGAGATTTCTAAAGAGGGAAGGTTGTAATGACCCAAACATTTATGAGTTAAATTACCCTTTTTATTTAAATAAATTAATTATAGTTATATAAAAAATTGAAATTATTTCTCCAATTGGATTTAAATTATTGTTAAGTATCATCACTGTTGATAATAAAGTTGTTGAATAGTGATCACATGACTAGTTTAAATATATGGTTTTAACAAATCATTATAGAACATAAAAAGGAATTGATGGCCTCGACTAGTAGAATCACACACTAACAAGCCCATTTATATGATCATCCAAGAGTGATAGGATATCTAGGATTCTCCTTAGAACAATCCCAATCTGAAATCTAACAACTTAAGCATGAGAGAAACCATTTTTGGGTGAATTTCAAGCTCATTGAGATCATGACCCAAACCATGTTTACCGAAATACCCCATAAAAGCCTCACCATCACACTTTACTCTTAGGGAATATACTAGTGTAACAAATGGATATATATAAAGACCATATAAATAGAATTATTTACATTATTTCATATAAAATAATGAATATATTTTTATCCAATTATTTTTACATTGTAAATTACTTTTAAAGAAGAAATAATATTTTTGGTTAATAAAAAATTAATTTTAATCAACTAATGAATTTATAAATTAAATAATATTTTAACAAAATATTATTATTAACTTAATTTTTTTGAACAGAAATTATTATAAAATTTTTACGAAATCAATAGTAATTTTTATTAGTGGTCGATAACTATCATTTTAAAAAACCAATCATTTTCAATTAAAGTTGTTATTTATTTGAATATAGAAATTCACATATTTAGAAATTTCTTTAGATAAAATGAATTTTATTTTTTAAATGAGGATGTAAATGTTAACCAAGGGTTATTTTCGAAATAATTTCTGAGAAAATTGATTTTTTTGGTAAAAAATAAATACCGTATAAATATACGATGTGTTTTATGACAACATAATGTCCTGATAGTGTTGTAATAAATACTATAAATTGTATAATAAGACAAATGTAAGATCATAATTTAAAATAATTTTATTTGAGGTCTATTAAATTAATTTTATTCTCAATTAATGAATCCTCCAATACTTATAAAGTATCTTAAGATTTTAAAATAATTTCATTGAATGTGTGACTCAAATCCATATAAGAAAGGTAAATATATTATTATATTTTATCATTATATATATAAAATAATTTATCACACACCCTATTTCTAGAAATCATGGGGATAATCCATGTGATGATTTGTGGTTTCGAACATTTTATTATTCAGTATCCAAAACTAAAATAATAATGAAACCCCCCCTCCATTCATATATAAACCCACATAATATTTCATTTATCTTCACTAAAACACCATTTAGATAATCAAAACTCTATCTTCAACTCCCTATAGTCCTACCAAGGCTACCAAATCTCCCATGAATCCTCTACTAAGCCGTTGGAGTCATACATCATAGTAAATGACTTATTTGTTATCCATTACATTCATGCACTTCTTTTATATTATTCTTCTTAAATTCCATTTTAATATATTGGGATATGATGTTTCATGATAACCTTTATGTCTATTTTATGTCAATATGATTATATATTAATTTAACTCTCATTATAACCCACTATGATCTTTTTATTACACTTGTTACTATACCGAAATTATGTAATGGATCTTCCACATGCCTCATTTATTCAGAATCCCTTTTATGTTATGTATTTTAATTTCCATTTTACTATTATGGGACATTTTCTTAAATATAACTAATACTATCCACGTAATATCTAAATTATTAGATACCTATTTCACTCTCATCAACCCATTTTATGAATTTATATGTGACATCATTATGTTTTCAAAATTGTACCATAATTTTCTTTTTCATGATAATTGTGTTGTAAATACCATGCCATTTATTATCTTGGGTATTCACATTAATGAACATAAACTTATTTATTTCTTACTTAAAGGTATGTATTCATCATTCCTTGATCATGGGATAAATTATGATGTTGAATGAATCCATGTTATATGATCTATGTGGAACACTTAAGCATGAGAATGAAATGATTATGAACAGTGTGCCATGATATCGCTTCAATGCATTGGGTAATGTTTAGTATCATGATACATCACATTGGGAAAAGGGATCTACCTTATTCATTTGAGGTACATTTTTACACCAAGTGGTCTTGGATGACATATCCTTGATCGACTTTTGATTTAATTCTTAATGTTGTTGCAATATTTCCATGTTATGATTATTTTGCTATATCATGCATTTATATTTATGTTTTTTTAGGCTCCATTGATATTCATATAGTATAACATATATTTTATCCTTAGGATATTCCTTTATTATTCTATTACTAGTATTTATAGCTTACCCCTTTCTTATGTATGTCCTCTAGTTATCTCATGCAGTTTTAGGTACAATAGAATGCTTTTGTAATGTCAATGATGTTTTTAATAAAGATATTTCTTTTCATGTTTGAAGATGTTATTTAATGTTATTAAGACCAAAATAAACTAGACCACTCTATATTATGAGCTTTATAAAGTGTAATTTAATGTAATTAGTAATGCTTAAATTTTAAATTAAGAGAATATTTGTTATAATAACCACCCATATTTCTCTAGAAAATCACACTTGTATCTTCTTTATTTATTAAATTAAAGACTTCATAATATTTCATGGAAAATTTCTGTTTCCATGCATCAACTCGATTTGATATTTTAAGTCCTAGAGATCCTTAATTTTATATTTTAAAAGTATTATGTATATTTATATAATGGATTTATAGTTTTCCAAAAATGTTGGTTAAATATTGTACAGAGGCTCTATTAAGGAATCTAATAAAGTTATTGAGTCTAGAATT
Source organism: Viscum album (assembly GCA_963277665.1). NCBI lineage: Eukaryota > Viridiplantae > Streptophyta > Magnoliopsida > Santalales > Viscaceae > Viscum > Viscum album. The sequence goes on along the minus strand of OY728140.1, from coordinate 50,187,055 downwards.
CAGGATTTATTATAGGTACGACATAATCATTTTAGGGGAATAGATTTTGTAAAATAGTTGTTGCAGGAATAAAATACAAATAAATAAATAAATATATTTATTTTATGGTTTTTTTCACAAATACCAATGTAAATTCTATAAATATGCTGCCATTTCCAATTTTGAGGGTTAGCCTCATGACTCAAAAACCCAAGAGGGGTGCATGGAGGAATGATATCAGATATAAGGATTGAACATAAAAAATTATAGTTTCCAAAGTATCTTCAATGAAAATGAATTTTTTAGATCTCAACAATGAAATTGTTTCATGGATATTATACATGGGTAATAAATTAAAACCAATGTGGGAATTTTTTTGGAAGCATCCTTCTTTCTGTTAACCCGTGATGAACATGAATTAATGTTATAACAAATAAATTATAGTATCATAAGTTTATTTATGTATATTTATTTATGTTACTATTCTATTGGAATTGATATCAATTTAATTTATTATTTATCATTTTTCATGACCCTACAAAAATTATTTGAAGCCAACAGGAAAATTGGTAGAGGAATATTAAAAATGATTGTCTTTTTGGTGTTTTCAATCCTTGGTCTACGTGTGTTCATCAATGGAAATATCTTTTGTCCTTTGATTCGACAAATCCCCAGTGAAAAATCATAGATAATTTTTTATTTTGTGAAACGTGTCACTAATTTTGGTTTGGTATAGAGGAATTATTTCATGTTTGTGTTATATAATGATGAGAGTAGATCCACGGATGGATTGAGAGTTCGCATTTGTGGGTTTTTGACATTTGGCAGTGGTGTGCATAAATGGTGGTTATTTACTAATAAAGAGGCACTACTGGGATATTGATATCAATGGTGTACAAGGTTCTATCATCCTAGATTCAATAATTCAGTTTAGTTTCCATGTAATCTCAAAGGAAGAGTCGTTATATGGGAGAAGATGCATAACAAAGTTGGGGTTTCTATGAAACTAATTACCAATTTATGTGTAGTCCATAGGAAAACACGTTGTGTATTCCCTTATATGAGGTTATAGGGTTTCAACATCGAAATATATATCTCACAAATTTTTATCCTTATTTGACTATCTCAACAAGTACAGGGAGTATATTCCCAGGAATTCATGCAATGGTAGACGTTGTGAGATCAAGACACATTCCATTTCCACATGGTAGATAGATCAGTTTGTACAGGGAGTACCTGACTAGTTCTCCATATGGGGACATTCCTTGTGATGAGATCTAAAGTGGCATGGTTCTGATTACATGGGAATGGGAAGGTGACACAATAAGTGAAAACTTTTCATCTACACATCATGTACCCCCAAGGACATGATATGAATTTTGGAAAAGTTCATGTTATGTGAATGAAAGACATAGGAAGTGCCAGACATTATGGGATACACCATGTACTCATAAGTATACACGGTGTACTCCATTATGGATTGGTTATATTCTATATCTTTTCATCAAGGTACAACTTCACTATGACCATTTATGAGATTCCATGGACAAGTATGAGATGAGTGTGTCCCCTTGGTCAATTCTTACTACGGTACAATACAAAATCACATAATCAGCTAAATATTATTACCCCTATATGTAATTATTCTCATCAAGAGATTACGGTATAATCCATTCCCCTAGATTTTATCCCTTCTCATACCTTTGACCCTAGGTGGGGTTCTCGGAATCGACATTACCAAAATTTTTCAGTATTCAATACCTGACATAACATGTTAGTCCTGCTCAGGTTTTTGGTATACCCCAATGACCATGGAGTGATCCCAAATCTATGTATCAATATGTATTCTTCATGTAAAGGTGTAGTATGATCATTTTTGTACATCAAGTAATCCCTCTAGGTTTACATAATGTTTCTTTATGGAGAGACCCAATTTTCAAAACATATATGATGGGTTCCATCCATGTTATGAGACACATGGAGTGACCTCCCATATGAGTGAAATTATGAACCCTCAACTAAGAATCCTACGTTGTCTTAGTGGTTGCGACCACTTTGATACATGGATTTTATTATGAGTATATATTTTTTATCATTGATTATCATTATTCCTCATATATTAATTTATTGATGATTTGACTATTCCTGATTGTTATATTTGGTTATTTAAGGGTATTCTATTGGGTATCATTGTACTCACACATATATGGGATCTACCTAAACATGTCATGTCATATATAGATGAAAAACCATTTTGGGAATCTTTAAAACAATAGTAGATGTTAGAGATTAGTTTGGATGTGATAGACCAAGGTGTATCCCAGTGTTCTGTCAGTAGGCCAAACCTTATTTTCATGTTCTTAGTGGTCTTTCATTTCTCCCCCTTTTATTAATTTATTTTACTCTTTTTCATAATATTATGTGGGATTGATGTTTTTAATTCATTATTGGTATCATATTTTATTTACATGTCAGCTTAATATAATTTTGGAGATGTGTGCATTCCTATTGGTACATTAGGCTACTACCTCCCATGTGAGTGATATATAGTGACCAAAACCCCATTATCTTGGATCCCATACAAATTTTTATACATTTGGTATGATACAAGGAATTTCATCTTAAATAATCGAATATTTTAATTTCCATTCTAAAATAGACATATAATATGATTACTTTCAGATTTATAAACATAAAATAGAATAATTTGTTTTCATGGTAACATCATTATTGCCATTAGAACATCCATGAATATCATTCATAAAATGCTTCCTTGTATTTTAGATAAAATATAAAATAATAATTGGGTTATCGTAGATTCCCATGGAGGGCAAGAGTACCAAGGAATCTGTGAATAAAAAAGGCATAATCAAAATGTAAAGGTAAATAAAAAAATGTGTCATTTAATAAATATATTTAGAATAATATGAAAGGAATTCATGATGATCAAATAATTCCATATAAATAATCACATGATCATGAAACCTAACCAAGTATATTCTAGCTAATAAAATAATTCCTTGGAATATCGATAACTGAATTAATAATAATGGAATGAATAATGATATACATTTAAAAATTATGATCGAGGTTGTATGCGAAGACATCTTATATTTTCAAGTTTTCACACCGTGAAATCTAATACAATCATGTCCTTGTGCTAAGTCAAATATATAAATGGCTAAGGCCTTAGCCAAAACCATATCAAGTTTGTCTCACGAGACCTATTAATCCATTGAGGGCTCATAAAGTCACCTCCCATCACATTAAAAGTTTAATTAATTCAGCATATGGAAGTGGTGAAACATAATGAACACAATAATTTTTACGAAAAAATCAAAAACAATAAATGTTAATAATAAACCCAATAAATAAATATAATCATATACCATCACTGATAATGTGGTGAGTTGTATCAATATAGCACATACCCAGTCAAACTGGTCATAAACCATCAAATAATTAAGAAGGATTATATCAATATAACATATCACTAGTGGATCATAAGTACATTAAATGGTTGATTTCATTGATGAATAAAAATATATATAGAAACATCATTAAGGAAATTATGCTTCTCGTATTTAAAATCAAAAATAATTTTGAGAATAATATTCTTTGAAAAACACATTTAAAAAATAATAATTTATCGAATATTACAAAAAAATAATTAAAAGTTACCAAAGTAAATATTAACAGTAATAATGAATGAAATGATGTTAATTTTGGTGGGTAATTCTATACATTCCATAAATTTTAAAAAGAAAATTCTTTTTACACTTTAAAAAGGATTTAAATGTGTTATATTAAAATAAAAAGAATATTACTTTCAATAAAATTAGTAAAAAGTAAACCTGGGTAAAAATTTATTCAATAAATCAATTTCAAAAATTTAAAATCATTTTGGAAATTATTTTATCTTTAAAACATCGGCTTTGATAAAAATGGATTTCCAGACAATGGGAGAAATACATTTTTATGTTTTTAAAAATATTTTATGTACCAAATAGTGGAAAATGGTACTATTAAATACAAAAATTCATGAATAACCCTAGGAGAATAAAATATATTCATTTTATGAAAACAATATCAACTATTTTCCAGAAATGGAATAGGAAATAAAAAAACTTTGGATACTGAATAGATTCTAAAATGAAATGTTATTATAGTGGTTACCTTTGAATCATAATCCCTATATAATAAATTGTTAGGAAAAAGTGGTGTCTTGGTTGTATATATTATCAATAGATAAATAGGTATATAATGATGATAAAAGAATTTTTTTTACAAGTTAATAAAAATATTTATAGAAGAATTTTATTTCTGATGTTGTTAATGGGATCTAGAATATCATAATGAGAATCAGATCCCATACATTAAAATGAGTCAATATGATCCATTATATTATGATGTTGATAAAAATTTAGAAGATGTAAGAAATCTTATTTATTTTGGAATGAATGTGGTGACGGTAAAGTTGATTTTTTTCAGAGTCTAAATGATTCAGATAAAAATTTGATGATGATTTACTATTTTTTAATCTTGTATGATAACTTTTTATGCTAGCCATATGAGATAAAGGGGGTTTATATCATCCCACCTTTTCATTAAATAACATTTCATTACATTTTAGAAACAGAGGATCTTTAAAGTCTAGTGTCTTGAAAATCAGGAACATAAAACATGAGAAAAACATACAACAATCTTCTAAACCACTTGTAAGGCTTCATCATAGGTTCTTCTATGTACATTTACAACATCTCATATAGCGGAGAATGAAATTAAAGGAAGGGGTGAGCAGAAGGCCTAGTAAGGGTAAACATGGGAGTCAATGTACTTGTGATATCAATAAGAACTTGAATAAAAACATAAGGACATGAGAAATGAAGGAATAGACATATCATAATGAAAATAACTTGAATAATAACATGAATATGTGGATACAACATTTCATTTAGACATTCATGAACATATCACCAAGGTCCATCCCCAAGGTGTCATAAAATTTACCAAGGTTATTCTCCAAGGTATCATGAAACTTATCATCTCTAAAGAGTAAATATTTACCGAATGAGTTGGAGTGCTATCAGGGAGAAATTTTAATATGTATTTACTTACTTGTGAGACACGTAGATCATATTTAAACATTTCATAAATAACCCATAGAGAATAAAATAAATGGGTTTCATTTCAATATCATGATATTTTAAAAGATCTTAAAAATAAGATCATTATATCATTTATAACCCATGGAAAGGGTGTGAGGGTAACAAGTTTGTCAATTCCAGAATAAAATATATCATATTTACATATTTATGAACACCCATAGAAACGAAATAGGTCTGGGTATTCATATAAATAAAAAAGGGAATTTCTTGAGAGAAAGAGATAGAAATTATGAGACAAAATTTCTACAGCATAACAGCTATATAACATGGTTTTAGAAAACATTGAAAAGTGTGGGGAAAAGGGTCACCGAATAAAAAATAATTCACAATAATTTTTGGGTACTAAATAAGATCATGGTATATATATTTTAATGACATACCACATGAAAAATAAACATGACAGAAAAGAAAATATGTGATTTCTTTTACGAGAAATTTGGCAGCCTAACAACGTCACTTAAAAATTCTAAAAACAAATTGATGAGAGAAGAAAGGGTCCTTCATAATTTGGACATGATATAGACAGTAATAGAAACATATAATAACATACCCTCAACATAAATAGATGGAAAATATAAGACACAACAAAAAGGAAGTCATGACTTAAAAGAGGAGGGTGAAAGAATCCCTTACCTTGAAGAGTAACTTCAAAAGCATAAAGGTTGGGACCTTGGGAGGCTTGAGGTAACCAAGGGAGAACTCCTTGGATGGTAAGGAGACCATAAATTTGTTTTGGAGGATTTGGAAATGATAATAATGAGGTAAATGCTTGGTGTTTGTAGGAGAAGTGAGGGGACAAGTCATTAATGTCCAAGAGACACCTCATCGGTGGTATTGGCAAAAACATGGGCATTCTCATGGTATTTTCCCATGGTATTGGCCACATGGGAGACCTTATACCTTGTCTTACTATTAATAAGTCCACTAGAAAGATTACATAATTATTACATCTTTAATGATTTCATTAAACACCCGAAACAAAAAACTGGATTTTCCCTATTCACCGAAAATTCATATTTTTTTCAGAAAAATCACCAAAAATCAACTTAACCTAATATCAATGCCCTGAATTCAAAAATGAACTCCATTTTATAAAAATAAATTTCTAAATATTTTCAATTATATTTTTAATTAAAAACAATATTAACCTAAGAAAACGAATACTTGACTAATAATTTCTGAAACATTTATTTACCTATTTTATTGAATCACATTACTTAATCAATGTGACTAAATTATATTAATACATTCTAAAAGTGAGATTACTAATCCATTTGGTCACATTACTAATCCTAAGTGTAAAATCACTATTCATAATTTACTATTCACAAAAAATTATGTTTATCTTATTAGATTCTAAATTTCTTACTGAACACATTTCTAGAAGACCATTTATTGAAAATCCTTACACATTATTAATTATTTAAGGTTTATAAAAATATTTTAAAAAATCATATTTTTCCGAAATTCATCAATATACATCCAATATTTATTCGAACATCTCAAAAAAACACAAACTTAACCATAGGAAGAAATCACAATTTTTATTTAAAACAATGAATTACAAAAGGCAGTTACAGTCATGTCACATAGCCCCTTATAACACCAGCATAGGACCTAAGGGTAAGGTGTGCTAGGGTGATAGAATCCTAGGGCGGCGCAGCCAACATTTCTTGATTAGTGATTTTGATCTGTTTGAAATTCTCGCAAAGGCGATTCCGTTCCAACTTCACACGATGATGTTCAGATTGGGTTTGGTCCAGAGCAAATCCCAATGGTACTACCTCCTTCCCGAGTTTCGTCATATGGTCTTCGATCGACCGGAGACTACTGGATGGAGACATCAAATCTTCTTTCTATATTAATTAATCATGATAACTTCTATTTATAGACAATAATCACAACATTTAGTTTCCAACAGTCATATTGACCAATAGTCATACAACTGTCAAAACCCAACGGTCTTATTTTAATTATACTCATTTTATGAAATGAAATAGTTTTGTGGAGTATAAACTAAAACAATACACAAAAAAAGGAAACAAAAATTCATTCAAAATTTCGGGTCGTTACAGGGTGTACTACTAATCATATCAAGGTTTAGAATGAAATAAGACATTGGATATGATGGTATGCTAAAATAATTCCCTATGTAATTCAGTTAATTATTTTTCAATATTCAACATATTGAAATCATGAGGAACTTATGATACATGAAATTTTTGTAAAATAAGATAATCCAATGAAGATAAAGCATTCCAATCACATGTAAATCAGTATTAGATCACCAGAAACATAATTAAATTCTGTAGGATATTGGATTGAATAAAATAAAAAATAATTCATGTTTTATAAGTTCATTGGTATTGTAATAATATAATGAAATATCTCCATGAAGAAGAGAAGTCACTGGAGACATTGTTCCATCATACATGGTATGCTATCAAACCACCATAATGGAAGCTAACAAAAATTCATACTATTAGTAATAATTTTATATCAATTTTTTTATCAGAGGTAGAACGTTTTAGAATCATAGATATTTTTTAAATTGGGTCAAGATGACAATAAGTCATATTTTTTTCTCTTAAAAATGGGTTAAGAGAAAAAGAACAAAGCTATTGATTGTTTCTATAAGAAGAGGTTAAGACTATCCGACTGGATGTGACACTAATCTAAAAAATGGATGAAAGGGAAAGATCCTTTAGACTGACACTGATAGGGTAACAAGATATAGGATCATCATTATAAAACAATGTTGAAAATGTAAAATACATTGAGGATATTTCAGAATGGGTTTTAAATGTTTAACATTTAAGTGTTGATACATATCATCTACAAGAGAAGAATTTCAACGTTTATAAGAGGTCATCATAATAGGCTATATTTAGTATTTCATATGTTTTCATCATAATGAGAAGTCCTCTTGTTCCATATAAGATCACTTGTTACGGAGCAACATAATAAAAAATATATTTAATTCATTCATTATAATGAGTAATCAGAATAGAATATCATAATAAAGAATTATATAGAAGAAATGTTTGTCAAATTGAAAAAGTTAGTAGATTATAGATGCTTCTAGAAAGAATATAAAGAGTTTATGACGTAAAATATGAAGACTTAAAAAAAGATAAATTCATGATTTGTGAAATTTTTTTAGTGCGATGTGAAATTGGTTTTGCCACCTTTACCATTCTAGGGTGATTATTAAAGTGTAGATCCGTAAATTCATAAAATGTGTGAAACATGAATTGTTAAAATATTATCAGAAATATAATATTGTTTTATGTATTGAGTTTACAATTAGTAATTGTTATTTAGAATAAATATGAGGATGTTCCTTCAGAAAAAGTCTATCAGTGTGAAGTTCAATCTAATCATCGGAGTGGGTTCCTATGGGAGACTATTCATCAGATGAAGTCCATCAGAGTAATCCCATATAAGAAATACTCAGCCAAGAAATGTTCATTATACTATGTTCCAAAAAATAGAGGAATTTTGAGCTAACGATTGAGTTCTCACTGAATTTATGAAGGATAATATAAATGAGAATAATATCAATGCTAGTTATACATAGTCCATTAGAAAGAGGTTACCAGACACATGTAGTTCAAAATGAATTTTTCAATGAAAGGTTTCTAGACTGAGTTTTTGAATATATTCTCAAGACAATGAAGTTATTTATAGAACATTGGATGTTATTGATGATAGTACACTGGTAATGTTTTATTTTTCATACTTTTGGATGATGGGGGTAATTTTTGAAGTTGATCAGAAAATAAGAGGGAAATTGAATCTTGTAACTGAGGATACATAAATGTTCATGAAAAGTCTTATCTTAATAGTTATATAACCAGATCTAGTAAGAGCATACTAAAATGGGTAGTTGGGTGGTATAACCTACTATTGTGTTAATGTTTCTATTGGGATTGTAGAATTTATTATTGATTATTCCTTTGTATTGCAGGAAGAATATTGAGAAATAACTCATATTGGTTGAACTATCCAACCAGGAAAGGGGTACTAATTTGTATCAAATCATGTAATTTTGTTCCTTCCCTTTATATTTTTTTCATATTAAATCAGAGAAAAATAAGTTTTATTTAAGTATATTATATCATTAATAAGGTTCATAGGTTAATAATGTTTTAAAAAAGAAGTTAAGAAGAATTATTATAAAAGGTGTAACAACTAAGTCACCCCACAACAACTCTTAGTGGCCTTGATCATACCTAGGAAAAGAAATTGAATCAGAGCCATGTATTCCAATGAAATATCCTCTTACAAATTGAGAATTAAATTTTTTTAAATATAAATGGAATCCTATTTTCAATTGAAAGAACTATCATATCTAGAAAGATATAATAATATCATATCTATTGGACCTTGGGTATGATTTTATGGAAACTACTATAGATGGATTTCCTCCACAGATTAAAGAATCCACATCTTATAGTTTATCATAAGAAAAATATTGATAATGATGGAAGATCTGATGTTTTTTACTATGATCGGTAATTTAATGTGAGCTTCTTAGAGTAAAGAGAGTTATAATTGTAAAATGTATCTTAGATAAGATTAAAAAAATTTATGAAGGAAATAAAAAGGTGAATAAGGAAATGTTACAACTTTAGAGGCTGATGTTTTATTATATGAAAATGGAGGAGCATGAATCTATAGGTGACTCTTTTAAATGGATGGATTATATTATTATCAGCATAATATTTAACGGAATGATGTTGGAAGACTCTAATTTTAAAAAAATATCATGGGATATATTCCTGATAATTTTTATTCAAATGATTCAGCTTTATAAGATAGATATCCTGAAACTCAATCATTATATGACCTCCACATTATTATAGTTACTTTTGAAATGATAATAGAAAATTTTATGAATGGTAAAAAAAGGTTGATCAAGAAATTTCCCTCAAATATTTGTTAAAATATGGAAATAAAGATATTTAAATTAAAGAAGAATCATGTTATTCAATATAATAGGAATAAACTAAAGATCTTTATTCAAATGTTTCACTCCTTTCTAAGTAATAAAATAATATAAAATGGAAAAGTAAAAAAATATAATGTTTAAATTGTAATGGTAAGGTACATTTTGTAAAAACAAATGTAGAAATAAATTTGATGAGTATGCGTTTGAGAAATTTGATGATAAATCATGGAAACTTTTTTGGAAGAAATATAAGAAAATACATCTTTATTAAAAAAGGAAGAAAGGATATCTAATTTGATTAAAGTAGGATAATTTATCACCCAGTGATGAACATGATCGTTAACTCAATATTATTTCTCAAACGAGAAATGGAATTAATTCTTATATAAGTGACATTGATTATGACGAGATGAAAGCAATGAAATGGATTCAAAAAAGGAATTTTTAGAATGAACAAGAACTAAATAATATAATAAAGATAGAAACAAGTTTTATAAATATGTTAAGGACATAAATTTTGATAATAGAGAGCTTAAAATAAATCAAAAGCGACATGAAGAAAAGATATATGGAAATGAGAATCTCATTAAGGTTTAATATACACTTCTTGAAGAAAGTCAACAGAATAAGTTAAAGATTGATTAATCTAAAAATTATAGTTGTTCAAAATAGTATATTTACATATAATGAAGAAGAGTTTTTAAAAAATGCAAAAACATTTCCTACAACACAAAGTGTGCTAAGAAATATGAGAGAAAACATAATCATGTTAGTTGATGTTAAAGGTGGAACTTTTGAAAAATGTGGAAATAAATATTTTCAAAATAATGATTTTGATAAAACACCTTTCATCAAGAAGGTTAAGATTAATTCAGGGAAGTATCTTCCTAAAAAAAGTAGTCTATGATTTTTGAAGAATGAACAAAACAAATCACTGAAGAAAATCACAATCATTCCTAAAAATCATGATTTGTAGGTCCCTATAGGTATTCAAGAGTTTTTATATTTAGATATTATTTATTCTATAATAAAATGTGTTTACAAAGAAAAATTTATGAATCATGTGGGATCTATGATGAGAAAATAAGATCGAATATTCCTAAAAATCATGTGGAACCTAAAACAGACAATCAGAAGATTATGGAAGGTGAGTATGTTAATAATGCAGAGAAAAGTAAACACTTTTAGTCTGAAAAGAGAGAGTATATAGTTATTTTGAAGTAAAAAGTTCATAAGGCTATAATATAATAATAATCACAAAAATCAATTGAATTAAGAGGGGATTGTTTTTCTTAATACTTGAGAAAAAATGATGAAAATATATAAACATATTGTAATTTAAAAATTTAGAAAATATACAAGTGGTGGGAGTATTAAGGATGTGTTATTAATTGTATTTTGACTATACTGCTAGAATACGAGGAAGGCGTAATAGAGTTGTTAAAAACTCACTATAAATAAATCCTCCAAAAGGATAAAATAAATTGGAATCCTTATCAATAAAGTCTCCAAATGAACAAAAACTCATAAAAAATATGATAATAATGAATAGAAGGAAGAAGATAAATCCAAAAAATTCCAATAAGAATAAGAAAAAAAAAAAGACTAATAGAGGAATACAAGTCTATAAGATGCATTTAAAAACCTAATGAGGTTCCTATTTATTCAAAAAATATTATTATTGTAACTATGATGTAGGGAATTGAAGGATTTGATGTATGACAACTGAAATATGATATTGTTAATGTTTATACAAAACAATGTAATGAGGTTACAAAAAGGTATTTTTTTAAATGTTGTGTGTTTACACCAGGATGTTCTAATATGTATTTTGAGATAGGTGTAGGTTACATTTCGCTATACAAATCCTTCCAAAATTTCCTAATGCAAGGATAATGTTGAAACAATCATGAAAATGTTATTACGTAAATGTTTTGAAATAGAAAACTTTGAAAAATTATATTATTCCCTCTAATTTCCTAGACCAAGTTCACCAATGTAGACCTGGAGTTGTGTAGTTGAAGGATATTTGTTAAAAAACCTCATGTGATAGTTATGTTCTATTGAATAATAATTTCATGTTTTTGAGAATAAACCTTACAACACTTGAAAATGATATCATTTTTCAATATGAGAGAAACTTGTTAGGATACCCCCTTTTAATTTGATTTTCTATAAGGGGAGAGATAACGGAAATGGGGAGATACTAGAAATGGGTGGAGAAATAAAAAAAAATGTTAATAAGAAAAATAAAACAAAAAATCTTTACTATTTTGAAGTGATAGAAGTGGGTATTGACAACACACACAAATAGGGGGGGTGGAATTTTAGGCCTAATTTATGTTTTGGTTATATTTTTATTCAATAAATCAATAGGTTGATTATGATTTAGATGGAATGTATAAAGACAATGTAATTGAAATTTGAATAGATGAAAATTTTGTTTGGAGTTTTCAATCAGATCTGGACTATCGACATGAGAATCAGATTTAGAACATCGACATGAGTCGACACGATCCATCAGATTGGGATGTTGATAAAATGTCTGAACCTAATAAAAATTGTACTGAATGTAGAAGGAATGTGGTGATCATAATGAGGATGTGTTCCAGAGTCTAATTGTCTCTGACGAAAATGTGGCGTTGCTTTATTGTTTTGTTATGTTGTCTGAGAACTTCTGATGCAAGCCTTATAAAATAAAGTTAAACACCTACCAATCATAACGATGTTTGGATCGAAGGAATGTGTTGGAATGTATAGAAGGTTACAATAATACCAAATGTAGGTCAACCATTTATTTTCAATCTTCAGTTTATTAGAAACCATAAAGAATTCATGGTATAAGAAAAAGTTTTTAAAAGAAGAAAACAGTGTGAAGAAAAACTAATTATGGTCTCATGTTCATTGATATGAGATCATTTGATGCATAATAGATTTTTTTCGAAGATATTGGTACAAATAAAATGAATATATGTTGATTTATGGAAGTTCATTGGTATTTTAATTAGATATGGAAAGATCTTGATGAAGTAGATATGTTACAACCGATACTGACCCGTCAGACATGGTTTGCTACCAAACCATCGTGATTGATTTGTACACTAATTCATATAGTCTATATTCATTGTAAATCAGATGTATAGTTTTTATTAGAGTCATAATGTCTCAATAAGCTTGAATTTTATTTTAATCGGGCCTGGAAAAAAAGAATTCATATTTTTAACTCTTAAAATTGGATCAAGAGAAAAAAAGTATAGATTGTTTCTCAATGATGTGGTGGAGTCTATGGGACTACATTCAAAATTGATTATTTTATGATGGTCGGTCTAAAGCATGGAAGAAAATGAGAAAACATTGAGGATAATTTATAATGGGTTTTCAATGTCTTGCATTTATGATTTTATACATATCATATACATGAGAATGCATTATATGTTTACTAGTGGTCATCATAATGATACGTATTAAGTATTACATTAGGTTTTATCATACTTATAAGCCATGTATTTTCATATATGATTATTTGGTACGGATAAATGTAATGAATAATATTTTTTCAACATTCATCATAGTGAATAATCATAATGGATAAATGTAATGAAGAATGATAATAATTTTTTTTGTAAACATGATGAAGTCTAAAGATTCCAACTAAATCTAAAAGTATTAAAAAGAGATAAAGAAGTCAAAAATGGAGACTTAAATGAATGATAAATTTTAGATTTATGAATATTTTTAGTGGGAAGTGAATTTTTTTCCACCATTACTATTATAGGGTTCTCGTAAAAGGAGAGCTCAATAAATTTTCAATGTGTGCCAAACATGTATGTTAATGTTTGCCGAGAGCACTGAACTTTTTTAAGGTATTTAGTTTCTAATGAGAGATTTGTTTTGGATGAATCTGAGGAAGGTCCGTAGAAACAATTCCATCCATGTAATGTTCAATATGATCATCGAAGCAAGTTACAATGAGCTACATTTCACTGGAGAAAGTTCATAAAAGTAATCCAATCAGAGTGACATCCAGTGGAGAAAGGATTGTCTGAACAAGTTCAGTAAGAAGGATGAATTGTGTGATACTGATTTATTTAATACTCAATTGAAGAAATATGATTGAAAATATAATTGTACCAAGGCCAATCGAACTGAGTCCATTAGATATTGGTTACCAGACTCCAGCAGATCGGACTAATTATTGTTAAGAAAGATCTAAAAACTAAATTTTTGGAAGAATTTTCCTGACAAACAAGTACCTAAAATAATTATTTTATGTTTTTTTGATATTATATAGGTATGTTTTTATATATATTACTAGTATAATAAGTGAATATTTTATGAGGTGTATAAAAAACTAATAAGGAAATTGAATCTTTTAACTTTTGATACATACCAGTTGCTGAAAAGGCCTACCATACGGGTGTATATAAGTAGCAGTGGGAAGTGGATGACAAATAGGATAATTGAGTCGACAAATCCGGGATATACCTATCATTGAGAGGGGGTTAAATCGATGTTGGGGACTTTTGAAACTAATTATAACTTTTATCCCTATACCTATTGACCTGTTAGGATCTCGATTCTCTTATTTTATGTTCCCTGTAGCATGCAATAATATAAAGTAGTATAAATACGCACATGATATTTTTACAAGGATCACCACTCAATAAGAGTATCTACATCCTTTCCATGCATGTATATGAATAGTGAATCGATTCCCTACTATGATGTGATAAGAAATTATAGTCGAGTGTCTAAGAAAACAATCCTCTTGCCAGTGTGATTCCCTACACTTTGGAGGGGGGGGGGGAACAATCCTCTTCCATGGACTGGTAATGGACTAGCCCAACTTTCAACCTCTAGCTGATCATTATAATTCCTATGAAGACAATCTTCTTCCTTCATCAAAAGGTAGGTTCTTCTCTTGGACTTCTTTACTTCTCTTCACTTGATTACTTGAAAAGTAGTAGGTAAGAAATTATTCCTTCCTTCATTCTCTTTTTCTCTAGTGAAACACTAACTGCACTAGATTTCTTCTTTCTTCTTCTTAGTGAAACAAAAAACTACACTAAAATTATTCTTTATATAGATATAATCACATACTACAATTTGATTATTCAATCACTAAATATTAGCTCACATATCATCATATGAATTAAACTGTACTGAATAATTTTCAGCCTTCATTTGGGCATACTCTGTTCTTCTTCTTCTTCTCTTCTTTCTCTATAACACAGTATAATAAAGAATAGTACTGTAGTGTCTTAATGTCTTTCATTAATTCTCAATACCAACACATGAGTGTATCAGTATACTTCCTTCTTCTTTTGTGCAGATATGAGTTTAGTTTCACATCTATCTCATCATCACACAAGAAAAAACACCCCTGAAAACAGTGTATATAAATCGTGAAACCAGAGAGTGTTCACCTTCGTGCATGTAGAGAGCTCCACGATTCTTCTTCTTCACGTAGAGGATGCACGATTCTTATTCATAGAACTAGGTAAGATTCTTGGATCTATCTTCGTGAAGCATTACACGGGTGATTATTCCCGGTTGTGTATTCGCAGGATCTCCATCACAAAACACCGAAAGGGATTGAGAAAAACAGTCACTTGTAGGTTCTTTCTTCTTCACACAGAGGGTGTAGTTCACCATTTTGCAAGACACTTCAAGAGTTCATAGCACTTGTTAAAGTCTTGTGGAACCCACAATTTTTTTTCACCTTTCTAGGTGACATGCGAAAAATAATTTTCGCACAACTCTTCTTTTTTCACACAGCACTGGCATTTCATGCAACACATCACATTTTCGCGTAACACTATCTTTTTCGCACAACATTGGCCTTTTCACACAGTTCCATCTTTTTCACACGGAACTGGATTTTTTGTGCATCACTTATTTTTCGCACACCACTTCTTCTTTTCACGAACAACTAAATACTTAAATTTTTTCTATGCATCAGAGCTCTGGATTTGTCTAAGTGTCGGACATTAACAAATGATAGGGGTTCACCTCATATTTATAGGCATTTTTGACCCTGCTTGTACAAAACCCTTTCACGCAACTACATATTTCACGAAATCCTTCAATATTTTTCACACCTCATTCCTTTGCCAATTTTTGAGCCTCTTAACTCGAAACACCTCTTGTACGAGAAACTCCATTCCTCTATTTCGTGTACCACGCCAATATTTCACACAAAAGTTTATTTTTTTCACACCGCGTCAATATATCGCGAACCACTTTATTTTTCATGTACCACACTAGTATTTCATGAAACACATTATTTTTTCCACATCCCACTCATATTTCACGCATATCTTTATTTTTCACGCATCCCACTCATATTTCGTGCACAAGTTTATTTTTTTGCACATCCCACTGATATTTCGCGCTCCTCCCATTTCGAAAAACAAGACTCTCCATTTTTCGATTTTCAGGCCCTAATATTTGGAAATCAATGGAAAAAACTCCACCTTAATCTGTTCTTTTCTTCCACCTCCAGATTGGTCATTCCTTTTTCATTGCTCTCTTCACTGCTTCCCAAAACCATTCTTTATCTTTCACCATGAAATCCACTATCGTGATATATAATCTCTGATAAACTAGATTTAGCATCGTCATAATTACAATGGGAATTACTAAAACTTCCCTATCTTCCAGTAGAATCATTCCTTCTAATAAAAACTATACAATAATAGCATCATCATTTCTCCCCGTTTTTTCATGAGGCTTGCATCACTAGTTCTACTAACTAATGATATTTGTGAAATACATATCAGCAAAGAATCGTCTGGTTTTAATCACCATTTTTCATTCTTATAGACGATGTATTGACTTTGATACATGTGTTTTGAACTTAGGATCAGCTCAACAATCGTTTGAATTGATTCATAGATAATTTCCTAAGTATGATATTCAATGATATGATTTCATAACAATTCTCTAAGAATCCTCACTTCAGCCGATCTCCATTAACATTGGAGTCCTTCATTTTGACCGATATTGGCAACTGTTGACAACAAATACAATCTTCATACCCAATGTGGTCCCAACAATAGTTGGGGGTTATAACCAACTATATAAGGAAAGTTACTACAAGGATTGTAGAATTGTTCACTTCTTGTTCCCTTGTATATTGGAATGATGATAGTGAATGAATCTATGTTGGTAGGATAATATGACATGAGTATAAGTAGGTCATTATACTGAACCTTGTAAATATCATGAGATACTTTCTCATTATATTTTTTACATTAAAAAGGGGAGATTGATAAGATTAATTTTAGAGGATAGAAATATTAAATGGGTATGAGGGTTCATAATATTTTACTAAATAAGTTAATATACATTTTTAAATATGAAAATGGAACCATTGATTCACCCACCCCCACTTAGTGGTCTTTATCCTACCTTGGAACAACAGTAGTAACATAAAATGGAATATTAAATACAATTATGGTAAATTAATTCAATATAATACATATAATATTGGTAGTATATACAACACACAATATAAATAATTACTAAATGTGGCATATGAATCAGGGAAGTAAAAGTGGGATGGGAAACCCATATATCAGGAGACTTTTGGTAGAATGTGATTTAACTAATTTTATAATGGTTTTAAAACATTTAATAAATTATAATAGATCTATTTTTATATTTATAATATCACATATGATCCTTTATGACATCTTATTATCCATTCATTAATAAAATTTCTTTATTTTCATTGTTCTCAGTATTAATTTCCTTGTTTTATCATGCATGTTTTATAATAAATGGTATGGTTCTTCTACATAAAATATCGCATCATATTTTAAATATTAATAATTATTACATAATTTAAATAATTTATACCAAAGATACACTTTTAAAACCTTTCATTGATTATGGTTATGATAAATTAATCACAATATGATCATGGGGATGAAAGGTCGTACATACACATGAGTAACATTTTTCATTTTTATATGTTAAATTTTGAAATGCGTAAAGTAATATTTCAATTTTATGTATTTATGATAATATAATTTATAACATTTTATTTATTTAAATTTACATATATATTTCATCCATGTGGTGTGGGGATGGAAAGACAGTCACATTGTTCTGTGAAGGCATTAGTCTGTACAAACATGAATGATGTCGTCATCTTTCATTGAGTGAAATGGATATATATATATATATATATTATTTTTATAATGATAAATATTTCATCAAAATATAATTAATTAATTAATATAAATTATAATAATTAACTGTGTACTTATGAATTTCAATGTAAATTTTTAGTGATAGATGAATCATTTCATTTCATGTGGTTGTAGTCCGTTGTAGACTTGAGTGATGTTATTGTGTATCCAAGGAAATGGAATATAATAAGGTATATATGATATAGTGCAATCATTACTATATTTTTGTTATCATTTCATATAAATAGTTTATATCCATCATTTTTTGGAACCACTTGAGGTGGTAACAGAAAAAGTAGTGACATCGACTCATGAGGTGGTAGTCTATCATACATATTAACAATGATTTGGAAACCCATTTTAGGGGAGTGTGGTTGGTAGTATGTCATTTCCATAATATATAAACAATCAATTATATATATTATACAATGGTTATTATACCAGTATGTATTAATAATTATTTAAGGAGGCAGAGAAAGAAACAAACTAAAAAATCTCATTGAAGAACGTTTCCTCTTCTTCGAGTATCCTCAAGAATGCCCCAATAGCCTTCCTAGGTTGAATTTATGCCCAAAATAACAATTCTAGGATTATTATATGGAATTTGGATTGGATTTCGGACTATTATTAGCTGAATGAAATATGTGTGAAAGTGTGAAGAAGAGAGTATATGGGGTGACCTTATATTAGTTATGTGAGTAGAAAACATGTAATTTTATGAAAAGGTTCAACCATACCAACATTTTTTATCCAGAAAAAAGATTCCAAAATTATCCATAATCAATCATATTTAATATATGGTTGAAATATTTCAATGCAATATGATTTAAAAAAGTTGGATTTCATTTTAAGAAATCATCTTCTCAGTTTGAACCTTTGTAAATTCATTTTTACCTTAAAGGTTTTAATTAAATGTTATTATTTTCACTATTAATTTTGTTAAAAAATTAAGATGAAATAACAATAAATTATTAATTTGTTTATTCTAAATATTTAATTAATTTTTGAACATTAAATTCATATAAATTGAATGTTTTAATTTAAAATTAACACCACCAATATGACGAGAAAGAGTGGTTTTAAAGAGAAAATGTTCAAAAGTTTTCAAAATTTTTATATAAAAATTTAATATGAAAATTAATTCAATAAAATAAATTGCATTAATTTATTTAAAATTGAAATATGTTTATTTTAATACTAAATAAAAATATAATTTATCTTTATAATGTTTTTAAAATAATATGCAATATTCAATTTGAATTATATATTTTTAATTAATAATTAAGAACTAATCTATTAAAAAAATAAAAACAATTAAACCTAATATAATTTAATTATACCTATTAAAATAATGAAATTTATTTTTCTAAAATAATATTTATAAATGTGGATAAATGTATTTTTAAATTATGTGCGTAATGTGAGACTAATTTCATGTTACAAAAATAATTTATTTTTCAGAAAACAAATTTATTTTATTTTATATGGTCATTATTTTCTCTGTAATAAAAATATATCCCCTAAAAATAATTAAAATATATATTTTCATATGTTATTTAATCCTATTCTTACTCTCTAATCTAATGGATTTGAGATATATTGAACATTAATTTTATTAGTATATGTTTGTTCGTTGCAACTTTTTCTTATGTATAGTCAAAGCTATCGAAGAAACTCATTATTACTCGTGACGTAAGCCAACTCAGTGTTTCATGTAATGAAATATATTTATAATATTAAATTTATTTAAAAAATCAATATATTTTATAACCTCGGGTGTTATATTTATTTATAAGATTGGTATTTTGTGTCATATATTCTATCGAATAAAATGTTCATTTATAATTCAAGGTATTACATTCTCCAACATTTAATAAATCGTGCCCTCAAAATTTAAAATTTTCTTTAATAATAAATGGTTTTTTATGTGAAATTATTTTTATTTAAAAAGAAACGATAGATTTTTTAATAAAATATATTTTTAATAAGAGAGAAAGGGAAGTTCATAAGTAATATGGAATGACACATAACTTGGTTTCTATGTAGTGGAACATTAGTGTCATGACAAGATTGGACATGGATGAAATGTTAAAGTAATTATATGGGTGATTAATCTAAATCATATTAATGATAACTTTAAATTTAAGGAAAAAAAATCATAAATATTTGATTGTTTTTTAAAAAATATTATTCATCATATATTAATGTAATAGGATTACATTTATATTCTGAAATCCTTTTCCATATGTTGAGGAACTCTTTTACTCTCTACAAATATATAGAAATATAATAACATGGTATATTTAGATTTCATAAGAACAATTTCATCATTTTATTCTTTGATGAACTTCTAACCGAACAGTTACTGAATGAAATGAATATCCATAAAGGAATTATTATGATAATGTAATAAAATTCCCTTTTAACATATTGTA
The DNA here is from genome assembly GCA_963277665.1 of Viscum album. Lineage (NCBI taxonomy): Eukaryota > Viridiplantae > Streptophyta > Magnoliopsida > Santalales > Viscaceae > Viscum > Viscum album. The sequence continues at coordinate 50,166,321 of OY728140.1, read as the reverse complement.
TGATTCATAAAATAGGATCATGTATTTCTATATACCTCTAACTATTTTCTAAAAATGGTATTGTTAGTAAATGTTCTTCAATATAATACATTAAAACACATCCAACATTCAACTTATACCATTTCATAAATTGTTAATCCTTATAACCCATTAAAAATATTAAGATCCAAAACATTATATTAAAGGTCACTAAATATCCAAACCTGTAATTATACTTAATCTATATAAAAGTAGCTATTACTATTCAGTTTACATTATCCATTAAAATCATTATGTTATCCCAATAACATTATCTCAACATCTAGAATATATTAAGGGTATTATTTCTACCAATCATGTTTTTTACAAGATGTTCAACATGAAACTAAATCATTTTTCATTTACATTGGTACCATTAACCATATTATTCCAAATACATTATAAAAAAATAAAGTACAATACTTATAATAATTATTATTATTTTACACAAGATATCATTGATGAAATTATAAAATGACATAAATATTGAATATAAACACATGAAAATTAATCATTTCAATTTTCATATGGTAATATCACACAAAATTTCTTGATGTCATTGATTATTATTGGTTTCATTCCCTTGATTCATCTGGAATTCATTTTTTTGGTTCCTCATATCCTTAAAATTTATTAATTTTATATTGAAAAATTATATATTTCACTTTCAATCACATGCATGGTGGCCTTTTTCTACACACACGAAATAAACAATATTTAATTTTATGCATTCACTATGTACTTTATTTCAACAAGTATCACATGTTAAAAAATATTTTATTCTATTATTTCCTTCATCTATTTTAAGCATTATTTTCCTATTCTTCTACTTCTTCCCATCAAATTAATAAGACGTGGATAATTGTTTTATCTATCATGATAGAATTTTATGCTACATCCTCATAAGATGAGAATATTGGCGAGAATATTTATCTTAGAAGGATTGGATTAAACCCATAAAATAAATGGTTAATATTTCTCATTAGATTATGTACATAGTCCATAATTCACCCTTTTAACCATGTGAAGTTGTATTTATACATAATTTTTTTTCCTTTTCTATTTATCTAAGGCTCAAAAACTACCTTTGTTTATCAACTTTTTTCTCATGAGGAATTTTTTTTGAAGAATATTACCTATAAATCCTTCCACTACATGCTTTATATTTCCACCTCAGCCTTTTGGTTTTGAATGAATATCCAAAATTAATCTATATATTTAGAGAGATGATAAATTTCCCTTAACACTTTCACCCATTCACTACTTCCTAGAGTGAGAAATGTCTTCTCTGTATGTAATCCCTTAATAATCTAAAAATAGATTTTTAGACCCATTTAATGATGATGGTTTCTATCCTTTGATTAAATGTTACATTATTATACCCAATGGTGTATTTTCATGATGATTAATTCAAGAAATTTTATTATTATTAACTTGAGGCATCAGTACCAATATGGTCTTAATTTGATCCGTTAAAACTCAATAAATAGATCATGTTTTATTATATTTCCTAAGGGTTAAATCCTTACATGGATTATGTGCAATGATATAGTTCACATTTCATCTATTTAAGGCTATTTATAAATAATTTCAAACACTAAATTAGATCACAAAATTATGAAAAATAATGTATAATACAATTTTTTTGAAACACTTATAACAAATTTTTAAAAAATATTCATTCATAATCTCACAATCATATATACGTTTTTTGGGATATATTTATTTTCAAATCCATCATAACTATTTTTAAATTAATTGTGAATTATATTAAGAATATCATCAAGGAGATTTATGACAATTGTGTAGTAAATCCCACTATTATGTTATAATTGAGGATATGGTCAAGCCTAATTCACCCTTTTCATAGTTACTATGCCTAGGTACCTCTGACCTAGAATTGCATTCACTTTAAGTAACTATACATGAATGTATTACTAGGAAACCCCATATAAATCTTAACATAACAAATAATTAGGATGTTCTCTTACATGTATCAACAAAGTCTATCATAGATTTATGTTCCCTGATATATGTATTTAGAAATCTAGTTTTCAAGGTTCATACTAAACAGGCATTAATACCAACTCTAATGACCCAGACTAGAGATCTGAGATCTCATTCCTACCTTTTTATATTTATATAAGATATAAGGAATTTCATCCTTAAGGATATAATATTTTATTAATATTAGTAAAATAAATATATAATTGAATCACATGTACACTTTAAAACAAATAATATAGCAATGTATTTTCTTTATAATTCCATTATTACCCTTATCATATCCTGGTATATCAATCATAATATAATCTTAGTTATACATGGAAAAAAATAAATGGGAAATCCTAAAAGATAAAAAAATGGGAAGCATACAACAGAATATATAAATAAATAATTCACAATCAATATGGCATGGTAAACAACTAAAACACATATGATTTAATCAATATCTTTAGAATAATAGTGAAAGAATAAATCATGATCAAATAATTCCATTTAAATAATTTCATGATCATGAAAATTATCAATGGATATTATAACTAATCTAATTATCACATGGAATATTAAAAACTTAGTTCAAGATGGTGAATATCTAAAGCATGTCATCAAATCCTTTTTCTAATACATTTAATTCTATCAAGGATTCATTCCAAAACATCTTATACTATCGAGGACTCATTCTAATTAATTTATATAAATGGGTAGGACCTCATCCAAAAGTATATATAGTTTTACTCACGACACCTATCCATACATCAAGTGGTTATGGGGGGGGGGAACACCTTCCATATGAACTTAAATGCCTTCAATATATGAAAGTGTGAAACACAATTCACCTAAAAAATCATTTTTTTGAAAACTATTGTATGAAATCCAAATACTTATTCTAATCAATAAAAATATTTATAAAACATCCAGAGTAATATATTGAATGGTTACAAAAAAGAACTTCCAAAGTCAAAATAATTATAAATTATACATATAAACAATAAGGATGATATAAATATTACATATCACCTATGAAAATCCATTTAAAAGAAAAACAATTCTATAATATATTAAAAAAATATTATTTTAAAATTAACATGTAAAACTATGTAGTAACCTTCAATGAAATAATGTGCATGTTTGAGGGTATTTCTATACATGATGTACAAATTAAAAAGAATATTCCTTTTACACCGTAAAAATGTTGGAAAATATAATTGGTTAGAAATAGAAAATAAATTCCTGAAATGACCCAATATTTATATACATATACATTAAATTTCTATTGAGGAATAATTAATTTTTGACACAAAAATATTTCCAAAGACGGTATTAGTCTAGTGTCTCTGGAAATATGAAACATACTCAACTAAATTTGTGAAATATCTTCAACATCTCCCATAATGATCTTCCCCTTTAGTTTTTTTTTACCTAAAATCATTATTTATATCCTAGGGAAAAGAAAAAAAAAACTTGAGAACCAATGCTTAGTAAGGGTAAACATGAAGAACATAAAACAAAATATAAACATAAGAATGTGAAAACATGAACATAAATATTGAATATCAAAATCACGAGTCATGAAATAAATCTTGGTAGTACGTAAGGAATCGATCAAAAAGGAACATTAACCATGAAAAAATAGAATTTCCTTAAATCATGGAATTCTGGAAAAAATTAATCACATAATATGTTTTCCATAATATCCAACGAATTGTTTCCAAGATCATTATAGTGGTAAAATTCCATTACTGAACCTTCTTTACTTGTCGTTCTAGACATGTATTACTGAACCAAATTTATATTTCATTCCATCCATATATTACTGAATTATATTTACATTCCCCTCCATTCATATCTATCTCATGAGATATAAATCATTACACAATGCATTTTAGAGAGATATAGTTCCCACCGATCTCATAATCAAATCATTCTTACATGTGCGAGAAAAAACATAAATCATTCTCGTACGTACACACGAGTGACGATATAATTCCCTTGATGGTTCTATAGTATGTAATTAGATGGTATATTAATATTATGAAATAATTATTATGTTATCTTTATTATTTAAATCCATTTTATTCATCAATATACCCATCCAAATTATGTATTGTAGAATAAAAATTTCACCATGGCATGAAGACGGTAAGTCGTACGTACGCACAAATAGTGATATTGTTATTCATAGGATTGATAAAAGGAGGAATAATGTAGTACCATAATTATAATAAAATCATTTAATGTATAATATATTGTATTAATTACTTTATTATGGAAACAACATAAGATGATGAAGATGAAGATGTAGAAAAAAATAATTTTGAAATGGGTGATAAAACAATTATTTCTTTTTGGGTATCTTCTTTTGGTGTGCACAAAAAAACTAATTAATATGGATTTCTATCCAAAGGGTGGCCTCTATGATGAATTTAGGTATTTTGGAGGAGATATGTGTAGGTTTTGGCTGAGTAATAGGGATTTGGATGTGTGATTAAAAGATAAGGAGAGGTCCTCTTTTATAAGAGAGGGGAGAGGCACTGTTGAAAATTCTTGAAATATTAATTTATTATAAATTAATTTTCACTTAATAATCCTACAAAACTAATTTAATTCAAATATAATAGGATTATGGGTCAAAATACTCTCATAAACTACCATTTAGAAATGTTTGGGTTTTATTTTAAACATTATAATTTTGATTTATCATTATTTATTCTATTTAATTTTATTTGTGGTTATAATATTCTAAATATTAAATTGTTATAAATGTCTCCTTATGCATTGTAAAATTTACATAATTTGTTACTTTATGACATTTTCTATCATATATGTTTAAATTTTTTATTTTTAATTATTTTTCTGATTCTTAAATAATTTAATAAAATGTACTTTTTATAAAATATCATTAGTGTAACTTTTAAAAATATTCATTAAGTTGACTTTAAATAACATCCACACAGATTATAAATTAGAAACAAAATATTTAATAAGCTTCTAACATGTCATAGACACCTATTAAATTCGTGTATCATATTAAGTAGTTCATATAATATTTATTTTAATATGTTTAAAACCATTTATTTGATATTTCTATCAATAAAATAATGTCTACATCATTATTATGTCATCATTAATGAAAATAATATAACCTATAAAATTTATGAATAAATTAAAATGACGTAGATAATTTCATAATATATCTACATAATATTTATGATTTATTTTTTATTATTTTTATAACTATATTAAAATTATTATACTTATAAGGTATATGAGAGTAACAAGTTGTCACCTTCTTTTTCTAAATTATAATTACATAACATTCAGGGAAACCAAGTCCATAAAATTAATCAATTCAGAATTATAGGTGATATTTGAAAACATTAATTCATTCAATAATATTTTTACCAATGTTAGTATACTTTTATTAACTTTATCATTTTTTTAGTTACCCTAATTTACCAAATTAAACATTAAATTTGGTAAAAAAAAATTACTATAGGTAATACTCATAATATACCAAAAAATATAAGAAACCTATTAACATAATTTGGATCAACTGATTCCAAATATGAAATAATTTTTTCACAATTCAAAACAATAAATTGGCAGAAATTAATTTATTATTAAATCACATTGTCGATAACCAAAAAGTGAGTTTTGAAAAAGTAAAAACTCATCAAATGATTGTCAGAAATTTATATCAAATTTAAATGTTAAATAAGATACAATGAAAAAAATTGTATTAAAATAATAAAAAAATAATATAATTGAACTTTAAAACCGGTTAAAAATATAATCTAATTATATAAATAAATTAAATGAAAAGGATGTTTTGAATTAAAATGCAAGATTTTTTAGTATTGACCAACATATGAATTTAATCAGAAAAATACCAAACTATCAACCAATTGAAATTTTTATGTCCAGATTCCAAATAAGATATATATTTTCTCGAATTTAACATTTAAAAGTTTTAAATACAATATTTAAAATTAGTGCACCATCAAAATTCACTGAAACTATATTTTTTTAAAAAAATACTTCTTTTATACGAAAAATCAAATTTTTTCTTATATAATGTTCTATAAAATAACTAAGATTAATTTTAATGTACTATAAAATTCAAAACGTGATAAATACTATTCATAATGGCTATTTTATATCCTATTAAATAATAATATTTTAATAATATATCATCGTTTTTTGATGCTCAGTGTTGCGTACAACACAGGCTATCGGGGACGGTCACTCTTGCATGAAACACAATCCAAATCATTGTTGTGTATAGTGTATAATCCAAACATAGTTCTTTAATTCATTAAACAAAATCTATACATAGTGTTGCATTTATCGTACTCTAACTCGATGTTGTGTATATCATATGTCATGTCGGTTCAGTGTGAATGGAATGTTTGACTTATTGCATTGCAAGATATAAATAAAATTTATAATTTATTTGAAAAAATATACCACAAAAAATCGGGTTGTATCATTATAACCACCTTAAAATGAATTTTTCCCTAAAAATTCATCAGTGTTATAAATGGTTTTCTACTTGAATGTTCCATTCATGCAAGCCTGCATCGTAAAAAGGAATACTAAAAATACATTATAAAATGGAATGTTAAACATAATGGGTTCCCAATGTAATGTATCACTGGGTTTCCTCATAAGAGAACATAGGTGGGAAGTGAAAACATGGACATGGATAAGAAATATAACTATAAATTTATGATGGATAGAGATGGAGAACAAGTTTGGAGAATTTTAACAACTAGAAATCCAAAAAAATATGATGTTTTAACGAACTATCTGATTCATTAGAAAAGAAGGTACTAAAATAAAATTTTTGGTTTTCAATATCCTTCTAATAATGTTGAAGAACCTTATAGGAGAATATATACTACATGATTTGGGTACAATATCACCATTTTTCATTCCTTGAACAATTACCACGTCATCATCAATTTAATGAAATGATGTTTAATTTTTCATTATTGAAGTGTTAGCAGATCATGCGATAGAATTATAGTTTGTTCCATCTATATCCACAAAAAGATATCATAGGTAATCATATATTCATATGTCCACATATAGTGAGATAGTATATTGATCTAAAAATATTCAACCATAATATAAATCATATTATCCACAAATTTATAACCTTACATTCCTTTAAAAAATGTAAATATAAAACATTAGAAATATGTGAACTAAATATACCTACTCTTTATCTCCTATATCTCATAAGGTAGTTATTTTTTGTCACATTCCAAACAAGTGAAAATCGTAATCATGTAATATGTCGAAAATTTTTATAATATGATTTACTAGATAACCATAGTGAAAACATGAATTCTATCAAAATTAACACTTTCCGCACACCAAAAATACAAAAAATTATATATTCTCAAACCATGATATCATATTGTCCTTATATCAGCCCTAAAGTCATTAATACTATAAAATAACTCATTATCTCATTATCCCATAATTATGAACATATCATGTGTTTTAAAAAAATATATGAATAAATTTACATGGTTGTCGGTTCCATTTAATATATAATTTCAGATACTTAAGGAAAATAATAGTGTAACAATCATTAAATGTTATTTCATTATATGGTACCATAAAAATAATAATACAAAATTATTCTTGAAAAACATGTAATCATTCCACTATCTTTTTAAACCATTTACCAAGATTCATCATTTTATTCCATAAAAAATATTTCATCAAATATATCATTATTAGTCTCTTCATTTTCAACAAAATAAACACAACCCATAAGACCATGATGATTCTCTTGATGAGATTTTTTATTAGGGAATTTAATTTCATAAATCCCATACATTCCACATTTAAAACATTTTACCCATCATTGATGTCTTAAAAATACCATTATCCTTGTCCATAGTGTTAACTAGACATTTTACGTTGTAATAACATGATTTTTATCATTTTTTCCACACACAAAGCATCATCCATTAAAATTGAAACATGATCCATTGTTCCTCTTCCCACTTGATTTACACGAAGAAATTAAAATTTATTTCCTCTATGACCACCACAAAACTCCATATTTATCTTATTATATCCATCATAAAAATCACCAAAGTTGATATTATTGATCATATTATGAGATTAAATGTTATGAATAATAATAGTGTTTTTACATCCAACTCCCATTTCATTAGGTTTGTCATGAATAATATCATTACATTGTACAAAAAATTCATCATTAAGATGAATCCTCTTATTTCCATACATTTTCTAAAACCCATAAATAAGAGTTTGAGAGGAAAAATTCATACTAGGAAAATAATATAATCAATGGGGAGTACATTAAATCTCTAACATCATAGGTTAAATCCTATGTTTTTTCTGATCATTACCATCATAATATAACTATAACCTATATTTAGACATACCCTTAGTTATATCCACATACATAACATAGAAATATCACTTGGGGTCTCACAAATGTTTTCACATCCTAAATTTAAAATCATAACTAATCCTTCACTCTGATACAAAATGAAATGACCCAATCATGACATACAAAGACAATACATTTATTTTTTGGAATACATAATATATGACATAAAAATATTCCCATCAGGCGTATTAGATCAGTGTCATTGGAAACCAAGAACATAATCTTCTATCTTGGGAAAAGATCTTCAAAAACTTATATAAAGATCTTCCCCTTTAAATTACCTAACTCAAACAATTATTTATATATTGTGGAAAGGAAAACATAAGAAGATTGAGCTCAAATGATCAGTAATGGTAAAAATAATGAACATAAAACAATACATAAACATATGAATGTGAAAATAATAACTGAAACTTTGAATATCAAAATCACGAGTCATTAAATAAATATTGGCAGTACATAAGGCATAGATCATAAAAGAACATAAACCATGATAAAATAGAATTTGAATATAACATAGAATTTGTAAAAAAATAATAACATAAAATGATTTCCATATTATCAAAAGAATTTATTCAAAGACCATAATTGTGGAAAATATTCGTTATTGAACTGGGTTTACTTTTCGTTCCAGCCATGCATTATTGAACCTCATTTACTTGCTATTCAAGCCATGCATTACTCAACTGAATTTACTTTTCATTCATGTCATTTCTATATCATGGTATAAAAATATTTACCCAATTCATTAGAGGGGGATATAGGTCCAACCCATATCATAATTAAATCATTCTTACATGTTCCACAAAAACATGAATCATTCATCATAGCATAACTCATGAAATAAAATTGGTTTTTTAATCATCATTATATCATAACATAATCCATATAAAAATATTATCTCATTTATAAAAAAAATCATATTAATAAGAGGGATATAAACATAACCCTTTTTAAATAAAATCATCTTAGATGGAGAATAATTTTGATAAAACACTCGAACATAATTCCTGGAGAAAATATCCTTTATTCTTCAAAAATTGTTATTTATTCTCATAATGTTGTGAAATTTTAAAATTAATGAATTTAGTTGAAAATAAACCTAAAATAATGTAAAACAAGCTTTATGTAAATAAGTAATTTTAAAGACATAAAAATCTATTATTAGCTTATAAGTTAAAAAACATTATTCTCGTACTCTTACCAAAAAGTAAAAAAGTACATCAGATGGAAAACGATAGAAACATTCCTTCCATACTATTAAATAAATATTCCCAAATGGGTAAATTTTACTTTCTAAAATATTATAATAATATAAATAATATTATATATAATTTGAAACATTGATGTGGATGATTAATGTACCCCAGTAAATGCTTACTTATAAACAATCTCAGATAATAATGAGATTGAAAAATAATCCCTTACCTTTGGTACGATATGATTCTTATGTATCTGAAACTCCTGTATAATGGGTTTAAACATATTATTAACTAGTAAAATAACCATAAATATAATTTTGATATCATATATAATTAAATTATGACTTTATATTACCCATTCATTTATCAAATCCAGGTTAAATGAACATTTTAGGTAATAATTGTTTTATTTATCATACGGGTTTCGACAAGATAGTCTTCATATTATAACTTAGTGCATGATTTAATTACTTCTAGAATGTTAAACATGATTCATATATCATTTATATTCGGTGTATTAATATATATAATACATAGATAAATTAAGTGGAATACACCGTTTATGGAGATAGTAGGCCTTACGTACGCATTAACGTTGATTTTGTTTTCTTATTGAATTGAAGGGAAACATGTAAATGACATATATATATATACATAAAAAATATCATTATTATGTCTTATATTTAATTTTATTTACTATATATACTTTATAATAATTCTTGAATGGTTAAAGTGTGGAATGAGTCTCATCGCGTCGTGGAGATTGTAAGTTGTAAGTATGCACGAGCAACCATATCAGTCCCTTGATGGATAAACAAAGTGTAATTGGGTGGTATATGAATATTATATAATAATAATTATTTTATATTCATTATTTACATCCATTATACTCATCAATATAACTATCCAAATTAAGTATTGTTGAATAAAAATTACACCATGGCATTGTGATAGTAAGTCGTACATACACACACATGGTGATATTGTTATTCATATGATGAATAAAAGGAGGCATATGGTTTGACCATAATTATAATTAAATATTATAATGTATAATATATTATGTTAATAACATTACTATGGTAAGAACATAATAACAGGAAGTATAAGAAGAATTTTTTTTGGAAATAGGTGATAAAACAATAACCTCTTTTTCGAGTATTTCCTTTTGGTATGCACAAATGAACTTCATAAGAAGTATTTTATCCTAAAAGGCATACTCTAGGATTAAGTGAGAGAAGTAGATAGTAGATTTTAGAAGTTTTTGGACTATAAAAAGTGATTTGGATGTGTTATAAAAGAAATAGTGGTCCCCCTTTTATAAGAGAGGGGAGGGGATCCTTTGAAAAGTAATGGAAATTTAATTTATTATAATTGTTTTCAGTTTATAATGCTCCCAAACTCATTTATTTCAAATATAAGATGTGCATGTGTCTAAATCCTCTCATAAAATAATATTTATACACGTTTTGATTTTATTTTAAACATTTTCATTTTTATTTATCCTTTTTTAATCTATTTAATTTTATTAGTGGTAGTAAAATTATAAATTATAAATGGTTATAAATATTTACTTATTTGTTATAAATTTTACATGATTGGATATTTTTTGAACTAACATACCATAAAATTTTCATTTTGTAATTATTCATTTTTTTTATATTTAAATAATTTAATAGAGGTTATTTTTTTAAAATATCAATAGTTTTCAATTTTGACACTATTCATTTATATGATATTAATTAAAATCCACACAGAAGATAAATTAAAAAAATATTTAATAAAATCCTATCATGAAATATTCACCTTGAAAATATGTGGATGAGATTAATTAGTTCATATGATATTTATTTTAAAACTTTTAAATCCATTTATTTGATATTTCTATAAATAAAATAATTTATACATCACTATTGTGTCATCATTAATGGTAATTATCTAATCTGTAAAAAATATAAATAAATTCCCATTATATAGGTAGTGTCGTTATATTTTTGTATACTATTCATATTGTATGTTTTTTTCATGTTTATCACTTTATTAAAATTATAATATTCTATGATATATGATAATGAGAGTAACATGTTTTCACCTTATTTTTTAATTATAATTACATCACTATAATTGAAATAAATTCAATTATATGAATAAATTCCAACATATATGTGATATTTTTAGACATTAATTCATCCAATAGGATTTTTTCATGTGTTATAGTAATTTAATTAACTTTACCATTTTGTTAGTTACCTTAATTTACCTTATTAACCTTTAACTGTGGTAAATAAAAATTACCATACTTATTATTCATAATATATAAAAAATAAAATTAAACTATTAAAATAATTTGGTCCCATTGATTCAAAATATGGAATCCTTTTTCCATAATTCAAAACACATAATTTGTAGAAATTAATTATAAATTAATTCCTATTGTCAAAAACCAAAAAATGAGTTTTTAAGAAGTAAAAAACATATCAAAAGATTATCATGTATTTATTTCAAATTTAAATATGAAATTAATTAAAATGATCAAAAGTGGATTAAATGATAATAATATAATCTAATTAGTCTTTAAAACTAGTAAAAAATATAGTATAACTATATAAATAAATTTGGCGAAAAGACAGTTTTGAATTAAAATCCAGAATTTTTCACTATTCGTCAAAATATGAATTTGATAAAAAATAACAAAACTTCAACCAAGTTATATTTTTATGTCTTTCTTCGAAATAAGATATTTATTTTTTGAAATATAATATATAAAATTGTTAAAAACTAGTTTTAAATTTGCTACACCATTAAAAGGTGGCAAAAATGCATTTTTTTGAAAAATACTTCTTTTATTTGAAAAATTGAAATTGTATTTATATAATGTTCTAGAAATTTCATAAGATGAATTTTAATGTTACATAAAATTCAATATGTGGTTAACATTATTATTGACATCTATTTTATATCCCATTATATAATAATATTTTAATTATATATCGTTGTTTAGTGAAACTCGATATTGCATACAATGAAAGATGTTGAGGAAGGACTCTCTAGCATGTAACACTATCCATGTTAGTGTTGTTGGTATTGAATAATCTAAACCTAGTTCTTTTTTATATCGAATAAAATATCTACTCAATTGTTTTTTGAACCATGGACGTTTTATACTGGAAATGGAGTATAGCGTGTGTTGAAAGGGGAGTTGCGTTCAAGATAAAATGGTGTTTAGGATGTTGCTTGCAAGGCCTAATTTTGGATCAGAATGTCAAAATATGGCATTGGTAAAAAGTGCATGCATGACTTAAATGTGCGTGAAATATGAGGTTGTGCGGAATAATATAACATGCCCAATGCGGCGTCAAAAAGAGTTTTTCACGCTATTGAAGAATCTTGCATGCACCGAAAAAGATGTGACGAAAATGTGCGCATAGGGTCATCAAGTCTTATAAATAGGTGCCTACCCCCATGGAAGACTTAAAAATTTGTGAACGAAAATACGACTGCTCTACCGTGTGAAATATTGGAAGAGTGTTAATCTTACACTCAAGGTGTTCCTTTAGTCTGAAAACACCGATTGAACCCTTAGGGGATGTAGTGTGAAAGATAAGGGTTTCATGAAAATTAGGGGTTGTGTGAAAGTCAACATGTGCGAAAAATTACGAATCTTTCACATGAGTTCAAGTATTGCGTGAAAGCATAGTGTTCATATTTTGACAATTTTTTGAATATCTAGTTCAGTGGTTGAGTTCATTCAAGTGCATAAATTAATGACTTTGATGCAAGTAGTGTCTCGTGCCGAATAAAGACAAAGACATCAATGAAAATATATTGAAGAAACCTTCAATTCAATAAAATGAGTCTAACTTCTCTTAAGGCAGTGCACTATGGTCATTCGAGGGAAGTGATCCAAAGGACACAGTGTGCTATCCCTAAACCATTGTAAATGCAATGTTCCTGGGATAGAGTGACTGTACCGAAACATTATAATTTACAAATAGTGAAGTTTATTGGAATTAGGTGCGATTGAGAACCTGTCAACATATACTTCTTTTCATAGCCCTTAGTGGTGAACCCATTAAATGTTTTGAGTGGGTTTTTTCTTGTGATTTTTTCTTTCTATTCCCATTAGTCAAATAGGTTTAAAGAGTTCTTACCACAGTGGGAACGAGATCCTTATTTTAAAAGAAATTCTTTACACCTTCATTCACCCATCCTCTCTCAGTTTTTCCCGATGTCCTACAAGTGGTATAATAGGGTATAGGGTACTGGGTTAGAGTTGTCGTTTTCCATCATGGAGAATGCAATTGATACTAGTGGAATCCATCTCTTCGATGGAATTAATTTTTAGAATTGGAAGAACATTATATGATCTCATTTAAGATACCTTAGAATTAAAGTCATTATTACTAATGTTCTAGGAATACAAGTTACACATCCAATAGAGCTTTCTATGACAGATACAGACTAGAAAGTTCTTGATGCAGATTCTAAAGCACAGAATTCTATCACTATGACTATTTCTGATCAGATCTATCTAAAAGTGATGAGTTTCAAATCAACAAAGTATGTATGGGATAAACCTGAAAATAATTTTAAAGGAGACAACAAAGTGAAGGAGGAAAAACGTCAAGTCATGCAGAACAAGTTCGATGATCTAAATTTGCATCCTGATGAGAATGAATATTCATTCTTCACTCAAATTATTTAAGTAGAGGGAGAAATTAGAGATCTTGGAGAGGAAATCCAATAAATGGATATTGTAATGAAAATATTGTGAATACTTCCTCCTATGTACAATGAGATTGTTTTAGCTCGTGAAGAAAGAGATTTATCTAAATAATCTCTCGATGATCTGTTATGTATTCAAGTGGCTTATGAGATAAGAGTCAAACTAGAAGATGCTATGACTCGTGTTAGAAAGGAAATGGTGTTCAAATATATTGAAAGACTGAAAATTTCAATAGATTTTGGTGGTCAATATGATTATAAAAATTAAATTCCTTCTCTCATTTCCAATAAGTTAAAAAAGTTAAAAGGTAAATTTTAAAGTATGTTACCTCTAGCATATTTTTGTTGTGGAAGAGTTTGGAAAATTTCCTCTTTGTACCAAATAAAGTTTGATGATGAAGAGAGGGAAGCAGAAGACATTGAGAAGCCTTAGAAAAGGTCTTCCAAAAAATGGTGAATTAAAATCTTGAAAGAAAGTATAGAAGAAGATTTTTTTCTTTAAATAAGAAGATGATAATATCGAATTCTGTGAAAAATAAGAACCCAAATTTAAAACTGAAAACCATGCCTCTAAGATGGGTACCATTGAAATGACAGAACCCTCGATTATAAACACAGATATAATCAGATGACTCTTAATGGTGATCCTAGTTTGAAAATTAAATATTCCTTTTCCAATCATGATAATAAATGTAAGAGATGCAATAAGTGGAAAGAAATGGTGGATGAATCATCAGTACATGTTGATAAGATTGAAGCTGAAATTGAACAAATATAATAACTAGTGATAATATACTCTTCAATCATTGAAATCATAAATGAAATTTTGGAACTAAATCATGGAATTGAAGAACAAGAAAAGGTCATAAATGAAATTATGTCCAAACTGGAAGGGATGTGTAAGACTGTTGTGGGTATTGATGAATAATTTGTTAATATTATGAGTAAACTTGAGTGTCAATCAACAAAAAATGAGGGTAATGAATAAAATTCATTTTGGAAGATTCTTAGATTCAGAATAACATGTAGGAGCCAAGAGTGGTTCTGATGGGTTTAAACAAATCCTGAGTGGTCAAATCCCCACATTCCGGAGAAATTGTGGAATTCTTTGTGAAACTGAGACATCAACTGCTGGATGTGAAGAGAGCCAAAAGAAAGACAAGATGAAAGTTGGATATTTTGGAAAGTTTCCTAAACTGTAGAATAATGAAACCCTCAATCCAAAAAAAAATAATAACTGAAGATTATCCTCAAACGTTCCGAAATGACAGGAGGTCCAACCATATTCCATTGAAAAAAGGCATGAGGATAAATATAAGTGAGAATACATTTCCTCTCATGAAGTGTTAGTTCTGTGGCTATGTGGGCCATACAATGTCATATTGTGAAGAGGAAAGGATCTATTTCAATGGGGATGATCTGGGAAGTCAACAAAGGAGACCAATTTCATATCCTACATAGTATAGGATAAATAGTTTCTAAGGATACTATTTTCATTATTCTAACATTTTCCACAAATCTATGTATTGTAGGCAGAGGTATGACTAGAGAAATCCATTCAAATCTCAAATACAGTTCAATACTCACCCTCATGATGGTGATTTCCTCACAAATAGGTTTTCACTTCTGGAAGAAGATTATGGGTAAGATGAATGTAGTTATGTGGAAGAAATAATTGGTAAGACATCAATTCCCTACACTCAATCCAATATCTCATGGAAATAGAATAAGAAAATTGAGAAATCTATGATTACTATGGTATCCCTCAAAGCTAAAAAAAGAAGTATCACCTGGATTCTTGATAGTGGATGATCATCCCATATGACAGGAAATGAAGAACATTTAAAGAACATTAAAAATATGGTAGATGAACATTGAGGTTTGGTAATGATGGTTCATTAAAGATTAAATGTTTTGGAAATAAGGTCCTAGATAATGGAGAGATGAAGAAGACTGGAGTTATTTATGTGGATGGTCAACAACATAATCTCCTCAGTGTGAGTCAACTCTCTCACTCAGGGTTCATAGTAACATTCAATCAAAAAGGCTGCCCTATAAATAAAAAAATTTGGAATTTTCTCATAAAAGGCTACTGAATATATGGATACTTATATCAGGTTGATAATAAATAGAACTCTTTTTATCTATCTATAGAAGAAGAAAACAACCCATGACATCGAAGGACGAGGAACATTAACCAACAAGACATGGAAAAGATATCTAAGATGGAGATATTCATGGGTATCCCCAATCTGATATGTGGATGGGGAAAGACTTGTGAAGCTTGCATATAGGGGAAGCTAGTTAGTAGCTCATTTCGACCAAAGAAAAAAAGGGAATCACACCTTCTTGATCTCCTCCATATAGAAGTATGTGGCCCTATAAACATTGTCTGAACTCATGGAGAGAGGTACTTTTTATGTTTCATTGATGATTATAGTAGAATGGCTTGTGTATTGGTTATTCATAGGAAGCGATAAGTACTTGATTTCAGGAAAACATAACTCTAAATTGCCGAGAATGATATTGGACGGACAATAAAAGTCCTTCGATCTGAAAATGGATGGGAATAAATGTCTTTTGAGTTTGATAATTTCCTTGAAAAACATGGAACATGCAATAAAGAATTTATTCAAAGAACTCCACAATAAAATAGTGTTGTTGAGCACCAGAATCGATAGGCCAACAACATGTCTAGGACTATCCTGATTGATAGTTTTTTCTCTCTCCCTTACTAGAAAGAAGCTGTTGATGTTGCAGTGCACATTCAAAATCAAATGTGGCTTTAAATGGGAAATAATACACTATATGAATAGTGTCATGGAATAGAGCATTCATTGAAATAATTTTGTGTTTTTGGAAGAAACTGTTTCATCCAAAATAAAGAAGGAAATCAACGGTTGTTTGGTGACAATATTTATTAATGAATATTTCTTTGATATCCAATGAAAAACAAATAATACTAGTGTTTCAATAATTTCCTTAAGAGGATTGTGGAAATTATTGATGTTAAGTTCATTGTAGAAAAAAACCCAATTTATTCAAATAATTGCTATGCTGATGAGATATAAATGGGGAAGAATGTGAACATGGAGTAAATGCAAATACTGAAATAGGTGAAGTTGTACAAAACTCTCAGAAGTCACATCGCGACGTTGACTGAGAAGAGGAATCTGATGTTGAAACCATTACTAGAGAGAATTCAGATGAACCTCAGAGGAGGAATCAAACAACATAAATTGATCAATCCAATGTCATTGGGGATTGGACTACACCCACACAAATGAGGAGAATGAGTAATGCAAAAAAATTAATTTCTATCAGTTTTAGAACCATCCGCATTTGAAGAAGTTGTTAAAGATGTGTAACACCCTGAGACTTTATGAGATTTATTCTTTTAAAATTATTTCATATCTTATGTTGTATGCTACACCAAAATTATCTTGCACTATACGTAAGACCGTATTAGCTTGCAGTATACACAACACTATTCTTGGACCGTGTTACACACAATTTCAAGATCATTTGATAGTAGTTATTCTACGCAACATTGAGTGTATATATATATATATTCAATGTATAAATGAAATATGGTTGGGTTCTGTTATACTCATCAACAAAGGAGTCTTTCACTACACACAACCCTGACTTGGCTTACATTACATGCAATCGCGACCTTCCATGATAGCGTGTGTTGTACGCAATATCGAGTTTGACTAAACAACGATATGTTATTAAAATATTATATAAACTAGCCGTATTGAATAGTAATACCCACTTTTTTAAATTTTATAAATTTAATCTTTCAAAATGGACTTCATTTTTAGATTTGGAATATCAAAATTATCCTAAGGTGAATTTTTGGTATTTTTCTAAAAACATTAAATTTTTGATGAATAGTGAAAACACTAGGTTACTATTTAAAAACCGAATTTTTATTTCAATAATTAATTATTTTATTTTAATTTATTTTAGGTAAAAATTGATACATAATACCTATATAAGTTCAATGTAATTCATTGGAGTTGTATTATGATAATTTTAGATATATAACAATTTTATTGAACATTTCACCGTCTTTTACCCACCTCCTAGGAAAATTTACATAAAACCCAATTTTACCACTTTTGTGAGTGGAATTTCAAAAATCCGAGAGACACGGTTAATATCAAGGAGTATAATGTGGTTTAATAAGACAAAAATAATTTTTGCTGAATAGTAACTTTTTACTTTTATTTACAACAGTTAAAAGTAAATAGGGTAATTAAGGTTAAAAATGATATTATTATTACCCCAACACATGTTCTAATTATATTGGATAAGTATAATTCGACCAAAAACAACATTAGGAATATAATATTATCATTTAGGTCCACTTGGATTAGATTAGGACATTTATTATTATTTTATTTAAAAAAGATTTAAAATAGATAAAATAAATGTTTAGTAACTAAAACATTTTTAATATAGGGTTATACATAAAATAAATTCTACTATAATTATTCATTAGAAAGATATAACGGTTTCCTACCTAATTGTAGTTTATTTATAATTTTTTGACATTAAATAATTTAATATATTAATGACACAATGGTGATGTAGTAATTTCATAAATAATGGAATATTAAATTAATAGATATTATAAATACCAAAATAAATGTAATTTGAGACTTTTTATGAATTCCAATAATTTTATAGGTTAATATGACATGTTAGTATTGATTAAATTAACTTTTTTCGAACTAATCATGATGTTATGATTTTCTCAAAAATCAATTACCAAATAGTGTCAAAATTGACATAAAATAGTGTTTAAAACAAATATTATATTATTAATTGTTATTATATTGATAAATATTTAAAGTTTCAGCCAAATGACTTAGATAAGGTTATATATATTAATAATTGACCCCTTTGGGTTCGTTTGGCTTGTTATAGTAAGTTTATTAACCATATAGTGTAAGCAAACAAGAAGACACGGTAAAAGTTAAATTATTTAACTTAGAATTAAATCTAAATGATAAGGTCAAAATATTAACCTAAACATGTATAAAACCTATTGGTTCAGAGGACGTCGACCCATAACCACTTTAACTTCTAAATAAATTAATTTAGAGATATTATAAACTGAATATGACTTTATTATAAAATAATATTTTAAGTTTTTCCAAAGGTGCCCCTCTCCTCCCTTATAAAAAGGGAACCCCTTCCCTCTTCTCTTCACACCCTTTTGTGCCTCTATGCTCAGAACAAACCTGCCCATTTATCTTATAAACTTTCCTAGAAACATTCCGGAGGCTTTTTTCTTCTCAAAAGACCATCTCTACTTCCTTAAGAGGAAGCTTTCAGGAGGTGTGTCGAAGAAGAGGCAATCTTTTCTTCCGATTCTCTCAAGTTTCTTTCTTCTTCAAATTATTCTTCTTTAGTTGTTTCACTATAAATAAATAACATCAGTATCAATAATATACTAATATATTATTATAAATATGAAACAACCCTATTTCAACTTCTATCCTTCCTACGGAAAATGAAATCTCCGCGCGTGCGTACGTACGAAATACCATCTCCATGCCGTGGTGTAATCTGTTTTCGACCAACACCTGACTTGGATGTGTATAATGCTAAAAATAAATAACTATATATGATTATTATAAAGTGATATTGATTCTGAAATATTATACATACACTTCAATACAATTCCATGATCATGGGAATGATATCATCGCTCGTGCGTACATACGGACTACTGTCTACACAAGGCTATAAGAATCATTCTCCATATTAACCATTCATGAATGATTATAAAGTATATATAATGAATAATAATTAAAAAAATGATAAAATAATGATACTGGATATATATATATATATGTATGTATGTATGTCATCTACATAATTCCTTTCAATTCAATAAGGAAATGAAAACAACATTCATGCGTACGTATGGCCTACGGTCTCCCTGAACGGTGTATTTCATTCCATTTATCGATCTATCATATATATATGTATATGTTGAATATATAATATATATAAATAATTTTTTACATTATGGAATTAAGTAAATCAGGATATAATTAATAATAGCACGAACAACAAGTCAAAACACGTACGATAAATGAAACGATTTTACCCATAACGCTGCTTTAATATGGAATTTACAAAATAATGGGTAATATAAAGTCATAAGTGAACCATATATGATATGATAACAATTAATATGATTCTATAATATTTCAATGACATTATTTAAATCATTATACAGGTGGTTCAAATACATACGAAGCATATTGTATATAAGGTAATGGATAACTTTTCCAATCTTATTTTTATCTGAGATTGTTTATTCGTAAGCATTTTCTGTGGTTATATTTATCATCCATGTCCCTGATTTCTAAAAATTGTTTCATGTATGTTTAAAGTCCATTTTACCCATTTTTTTGACTTTTACTACATGGTATGTATGGAATCTTTCTTTTGTTTACCATACGAGGTACTTTTTGACTTTTCCGGCAAAAGTACCAGAAGATTGTTTTTTTATATTATACGGCAAGAACAGATTTTTACGGTTTCATAACACCTTATTTTCAGGATTTTTAATTTAAAATATTTGATGGTTATTTTCAATAAAATCCTTTTATTTTAAAATTGTGTGGCATTTTGTGAAAACAAAAATATTTTTAAGAAGAAAGGATATTTTTCTCAAGAATTCTTTTCAGGCGTTTCATCAAAACCATTTTTCATCTAAGATGACATTATTTCATATGTGTATGTTTCAATTATAATGTCTCTATGATTTACATGGTTTCACATTCTTATGATGAAATGATATCCATTTTTTTTATATGGATTATGTTATGATGGGATGATGTTTATGAAACTCATTTTATTCATAGGGTTATGAGGAATGATTTATGTTTATGTTGAGGCACACATAAAAAAGATTTCATTATGAGATGGGTGGGACCTATATATCCCTCAAATGCATTGGGTAAAGATTTATATCTCCTGATATAGACATGGATGGAACGGTAAGTTAATCTGGTTCAGTGATAAAGGACTGGAACAAGGAGTGAACTCGATTCAAAAAGGGACTTTGTCCACTAAGATGGTCTTGGCAGCAATGATTTGGCTACTATGGAAATCATATCATGTGCTTAATGGTTTTCCACAATTACATGTTTTATTCCCATGTTATTTTATCATGATTGATGATCTTTTATGATATATGCCTTACGTAATTCCATGATTTATTTCTTTGCTCATGATTTTGATGTTTAGATTTTATGTTCATGTTTTTTCATTCAAATGTTTATGGGTTGTTTTATGTTCTCTATGCTTTCACTTACTTAAAATTTTAGCTCACCCTTTTTATGTTTTCTTTTACCTAGGATATAAAGAAAGGTTTTAGGTAAGAAAACCCAAGTGGAAGATCTTTTTAGGAGATGTTGATGATATTTCACCATGATTAGAAGATTACCTTCTGAGTTTCCAAATACACTAAACTAATACGATCTTTAGGCGTCTGTTTTTGTCATGTATTATGTATTCTGCAAAAGTAATGTAATGTTCATGTACGTCAAGATTGGGGTCTCTACAGTTGGTATCAGAGTGAAGGTTTAGATAACCTTTAGAAACTAGGATGTGTAAACATTAGTGAAATCCCTAGAGATATTTCTATGGTATGTCTAAGGATGTCCCTAAGGATAAGTATACCTATAGGTTATAGTCCTAGAATTACGGTAAAGATCTTAGAATTTAACCTAAGATGTTAGATATTGATAGTACTCCCCCTTTATTATGTTCTTTTCCCTAGCATGATTTTTGGCTGTCACACTATTCTTTTTGGGTTTTAGAAAATGGCTGGAAACATGAAGATTCACTATAATGGAGGATATAATGGACAATGGAATGATATTCTTCATGAGAAACCATATGAAATGGGATTTGGATTTCCAAATATCGTTATTATGCTTAATCAGTAATCTAATAATATGATCAATAATCTCAACTTTTGTAAGTTTCCTGACACAGCTAATAAGAGAAAGATGGATTTTCATGATGATCATAGAGGAAAGAAAGTTCAATTTCTCTCATGTAAATCATGTGGGAAGAGGCATCAAGGAGAATGTTTCAATGGAAATGGAAGATGATTTGGGTGCGGAAAATAAAGACACAAATCTAGTAAGTTCAAAGGAAAAGGTTCAGTGAACACCATAGAAAAGGATAATGGTATTGCTATGACATCAACAATGATTATATGTTTTAAATATGGAATGTATGGGCATTAGGCAAACTAATGCCCAAAGGGAAAATCTTATAAAGAGAATCAACATGGTCATATGGGTAGTATTTATGTGTATGATGATGAGGAGACTAAAAATGATATATGAGATGAAAGAAGTGTTGAATCTTGGTCTATGGTTTATGAAGGTCATTGAATGATTGTATGATTATCAGGAGTTATGTTTTCTGTGGAATTTAATGGTACTATGGAATAAAGAAACATCCGAGGACTGTTACACTATTGTTTTTCCTAAAGTATTTGAAAGTATACATTGAATGGTACTAGTAACCATGAAAGGTTATTCAGATATTTTTGGAAATAAGATGATATGTGCATAATAAAGGGATAAAGAGATAATGAAATGTTTGATAGTATTAATGAGCTCATGACTGATATAAGGACAAAGTGATATCATGGTTTTAGTATATAGAAATTTTGGGATTTTGGTGTGTTGAATGAGTTAACTTTTGACAGCATTCAAGTTTTCGCTAAGGTTCTATGGTAATTCATTTTTCAAAAGAATACATGATTAAGGTATTCATATGTTTGTAATGTGACCAACAAGATATATCTTTTGATATTTGGGGGACAAATGAAGTAAATCACATGCTTGGTAGATGAAATTTCTTGTAATCAGACAGTAGTATTTTCGATAAGCCTAAAGTGTGGAATTGAAATCATATAGTATTGGTTAAGGATAAAACTTTTTATTTCTGAAATGTTATGATAGTACAGTTTTAGAAAAAGGACAACCTGTAGAACGGGCGACAACCCATCATGTCGGACATGGTTGTGGGAATCAAACCCACAACCGATGTGCGACAGGCCTTCATCGCCTACCTATGGCCTACAGGAAGTCCCTAGTTAGTATAAACTAGATTTATTTTATTAAGAGTTATGATAGATTAAGTATAAGTCCATTTTAGGAACCATATATGATTAATCTCAACATAGATGGACTTATATATACAACTTTTTCTAACCTAATGTTTGAGACTGATGGAAGGACCTATCATTCTATCGCATGATCTGCTAAAACTTAACGGAAGTCAAATTCAACTTCATTTCTTTAAGAGATGAAGTGGAAATTTTTCAAGGCATAAAAATAGTGAGATTGTACCAAAATCATGTAAGTATTTCTTTTAATTCAAAAATATTCAATATTAGGGAAATGATCTTTAAAACCAAAAATGTTGTCCTAATGCCCTCATATCTGATAAATCAGATGGTACCTTAGATCATCACAAATTTATGGCATTGTGACTGTTGGCTTTATCATAGCCATGTCCTCTACTACTCTCCATCAGAACTTGATGGTTAGATTTCTCTTCCATATCCATATTTTCACCTATGTTATCCTATGTGGAAACCCAGTGATTAGTTAATTTGGGTAACTATTACGTTTTATACTTTAGTTTTTAAAGATAAGTTTTTGTATTCCTTTTTACTATATGGGTTTCTAAGAAAGAAACTTCCAAGTAGTAAACCATTTATAACCCCGACGAATTTCGAGGGAGAAATTCATTTTTAGGGGGGTAGAATGTAACACCCAGATATTTTATGAGATTTATTGTTTTTAATTTCATTCATATCTTTTGTTGTACGCTACACCAAGATTATCTTTCACTATATTCTAGACCGTATTAGCTTGCAGTATACACAACACTATTATTGGATCGTATTACACACAATTTCATGTTCGTTTGATAGTAGTTATTCTACACAACATTGAGAGTATATATATATATATATTCAATGTATAAATGAAATATGGCTGGATTCTTTCATATGCAAAAAACAAGAAGACTTTCACTACACGCAACACTGACTTGGCTTACATTACACGCAATCGCAACCTTCCACAATAGCGTGTGTTGTACGCAATATCGAGTTTCACTAAACAACGATATTTTATTAAAATATTATATAAACTAACAGTGATGAATAGTAATACCCAATTTTTGAAATTTTATGAATTTTATCTTTCAAAATGGAATTCATTTTTAGATTCGGAATATCGAAATTAGCCTAGGGTGATTTTTTTGTCTTTTTCTGAAAACATTCAATTTTTGATGAATAGTGAAAACACTAGGTTACTATTTAAAAACCAACATTTTATTTAAATAATTATTTATTATATTTAAATTTATTTTATGTCAAAATTGATACATAATACCTATATAAGTTCAATGTAATTCATTAAAGTCAATTTATAATATTTTAGATATATAAAAATTTTATTGAACTTTTCACCGTCTTTTACCCACCTCCTAGGAGAATTTGAAAATTTACATAAAACCTAATTTTACCACTTCTATGAGTGAAATTTAAAAACTCCAAGAGACATGGTTAATAACAAGTAGTAAAATTTTGTTCAATAAGATATAAATAATTTTTGGTGAATAGTAAATTGTTACTTTTATTTACCACGGTTAAAAGTAAATAGGGTAATTAAGGGTAAAAATGATATTATTATTACCAAAACACATATTATAATTATATTGGATAAGTATAATTTGACCAAAAACAACCTTAAGAAAATAATTTCATCATTTAGGCCCACTTGGATTAGATTAGCACATTTATTATTATTTTATTTAAAAAAGAGTTAAAAGAGTTAAAATCAATGTTTAATAACTAAAACATTTTTAATATAGGGTTATAAATAAGATAAATTCGACTATAAATATTAATTAGAAAAATAAACTGTTTTACTACCTAATGGTATTTTATTTATAATTTTTAGACATTAAATAATGTAATTTATTTATGACACAATGATGATACAGTAATTACCTAAATAATGAAATATTAAACTAATTGATATTTTAAATACCCAAATAAATGTAATTTGAGACTTTATGAATTAAACTAATTTTATTGGTTAATATGACAAGTAAGTATTGATCAAATTAACTTTTTTTGAAGTAATCATGATTTTATGATTTTTACAAAAATGAATTACCAAATAGTGTCAAAATTGACATAAAATAGTTTTTAAAACAAATATTATATTATTAATTGTTATTATATTCCTAAAAATATAACGTTCGGCCAAATGACTTATATAAGCTTATTTATATTAATAATGAACCACTTGGGGTTAGTTTGTCTTGTTATAGTATGTTTATTAACAATATAGTGTAAGAAAACAAGAAGACACAGTAAAAGTTAAATTATTTAACATAGAGTTAAATATAAATGATAATGTTAAAATAGTAACCAAACGTTGTCTAAAACCCATTGGTTGAGAGGATCTAGACCCATACCCACTTTATATTCAAAATAAATAAATTTGGAGCTATTATAAACCGAATATTACTTTATTATAAAATAATATTTTAAGTTTTTTCAAAGGTGCCACTCTCCTCCCTTATAAAAAGGGAACCCCTTCCCTCTTCCCTTCACACCCTTTTGAGACTTTAACCTCCGAAACAACCTGAAAATTTACCTTATCCACTTCCCTATAAACATTATGGAGGTTCCGGTATTCTCAAAATACCAACTCTACTTAAGAGGAAGCTTAAAGGTGGTGCGTCGAAGAAGAGGTAATCTTTTTTTTCTGATTCTCTCATGTTTTTTTTCTTCTTCTACATCTTCTTCTTTAGTTATTTCAATATAAATTAACAACATCAGTATTAATAATATACTGATATATTATTATAAATATGAAACAACCCTATTTCACATTCAATCCTTCTTACAGAAAACGAAATCACCACGCGTGTGTACGTAAGGAATACCGTTTCCACGCCGTGGTGTAATCTGTTTTCAACCACCACCTTACTTGGATGGGTATAATGGTGAAAATAAATAACTATATATTATTATTGTATAGAGATATTGATTCTGAAATATTATACATACACTTGAATACAATTTCACGATCATGGGAATGATATCATTGCTTGTGCGTACGTACGGACTACTGTCCCCACGACGCGATGATATTCATTCTCCATGTTAACCATTCATGAATGATTATAATGTATATATAATGAATAATAATAAAATATATGAAATAATAATGGTACTGGATTTATATATATATATATATATATTTATTTCATCTACTTAATTCAATTCAATTCAATAAGGAAACGAAAACAGCGTTCATGCGTATGTACGACCTACCGTCTCCATGAACGGTGTATTTCATTCCATTTATCGATATATCATATATATATGTATATGATGAATATATATTATATATAAATCATGTTTTACATTCTGTAATTAAGTAAATCCAGATATAGGTAATAATATCAAGAACAACAAGTTGAAACTCGTACAATAAATGAAATGATTTTACCCAAAACGCTGCTTTAACATGGAATTTACAAAAGAATATGTAATATAAAGACATAAGTGAACCATATATGATATCATAACAATTAATATGATTCTATAATAATTCAATGACATTATTTAATTCATTATACAGGAGGTTCAGATACATACGAAGCATATCGAACATAAGGTAAGGGATACCTTTTCCAATCTCGTTTTTATCTGAGATTGTTTTTTCGTAAGTCTTTACTGGGGTTATATTTATAATCCATGTCCCTGATTTCTAAAAATGGTTTTATGTGTGTTTAAAGTCCCTTTTACCCATTTTGACTTTTACTACATGGTATCTAAGGTATATTTCTTTTGTTTACCATTTGAGGTACTTTTTGACTTTTCCGGAAAAAGTACGAGAAGAATGTTATTTTTAACTTATATGGCAAGAAATGTTTTTTACGGTTTCATAACACCTTATTTTCATGAAGTTTAATCTACAATATTTCATGTTTATTTTCAATAAAATCCTTTTCTTTTAAAATATTGTGGCATTTTGTGAAAAGAAAATGATTTTAAAAAGAAAGGATATTTTCCTCAAGAATTATTTTCTGGTGTTTTATCAAAACCATTTTCCATCTAAGATGTCATTATTTCATATGTGTGTGTTTCAAGTATAATGTCTCTATGATTTACATGGTTTCAAATTATTATGATGAAATGATATCCATCTGTTTTATATAGATTTTGTTATGATGGGATGATTTTTAAGAAACCCATTTTATTCTTTGGGTTATGATGAATGATTTATGTTTATGTTGTGGAATACGTAAGAATGATTTAATTATGAGATGGGTGGGACCTATATCTCCCCCCAATTAATTGGGTAAAGATTTATATCTCATGAGATATACATGTCTAGAATGTATGTTAATCTGGTTCAGTGATATAGGACTGGAACGAGGAGTGAACTCGATTTAGAACGGTACTTTTTCCACTAAGATGGTCTTGGAAGAAATGCCTTGGCTACTAAGGAAATCATATCATGTTATTAATTGGTTTCCACAATTACATGTTTTATTCCCATGCTTTTATATCATGATTGATGTTCCTTTATGATATATTCCTTACGTACTTCCATGATTTATGTCTTTGCTCAGGATTTTGATGTTTAGATTTTATGTTCAAGTTTTTGCATTCAAATGTTTAGGGATTGTTTTATGTTATCTATGATTTCCCTTATGGATCATTTGAGCTCACCTTTTTTATGTTTTCTTTTCCCTAGGATATAAAGAAAGGTTTTAGGTTAGAAAACCAAAGGGGAATATCTTTGTGGGAGATGTTGATGATCTTTCACCATGTTTAGAGGATTACGTTCCGAGTTTCCAAAGACACTAATACTAATACTGTCTTTGGGAATCTGTTTTTGTCATGTAAGAAGTATTATGAAAAAGTAATGTAATGTCCATGTAGGTCAAGTTTGGGGTCTCTACAAGATGAATCATGGGTGAAATCCTTGAATGAAGAGTTGGATCAGATCGATGAAAATCAGACATGGGATCTGGTCAAGAGACCCAAAGGTCACAATGTTATTGTTACAAAGTTGATATTTAAGAAAAAATATGATGAGAATGGATGTGTTATAAAAAAACAAGGCACGACTGGTATGTAAAGGATATTCACATATTGATGGTGTCGAGGCAGAAGAAATATTTTCTCTAGTGGATAGACCGGAGTAAATCTGGCTTTTTGATGCCATGGAAATCCAAAGAGGATATAAAGTATATCAAATGGGTGTCAAGAAAACATTATTAAATGTTGTTCTTTAAGAAGAAGTCTACATTGATCAACATGTGGGTTTTCTTCTTAGTACTGATGAAACAAAGGTTTGTAAACTAAAGAAGACCATCTATTGTGTGAAGAAGTCACCACAAGCATGGTCTTCCCAGCTAGATTCGAATCTCAATATGTTGGAATTCAAAAGAGGAGGAGTAGATCACAATCTCTATGTGAAACAATTCTCTGCAAGATCAGTTCATTGTTCTTGTTTACAATGATGAAATTATATTTGGTGGAATCAGGAAGAAATCAGTGGATGAATTTTCCAATCACATGAAATTAGAATTTGAATTGTCTATGATTGGGGAGCTCAAATATTTCTTAGGGATGAAAGTGATTCAATACGAGGATTACATATTCATTTCTCAAAAAAAAGTATTCAAGAGAGATGCTAAAAAAAGTTAATATTCATGACTCCAAACCAATGCCAAACTTGATTGCAGTTAGAACCAAACTTGGAAATAATGAGGATGGGACCTCTGTAGATCCTATTATGTATAGTAGGATTATTGGATTCTTACTATACCTTATAACAACACAACCTTATATTGTCTTTGCAACTTTCTTAGTGGACCAATTTCAGAGTAATCCAAATGAAGAATATATAACAGCAGTAAAATGAATCATGAGGTACATTCAAGGTACTCATAATTATGGGTTATAATTTTCGGCAGGAAGGGACAATGAATTATCAACGTTTTATGATGCTTACTAGGCTAGAGATGAAGTGGAAAACAATTCTAACAGTGGTGGTGAATTCTATATTGGGAAGAAATGAGTTGGCTAGTTGAGAAAGAAACAAGAAATTAGTTCTCTTAGTAATGCATATTCTGAGAATATCATCGCTAAAATGGCATGAACTCAACTACTTTAGATGAAGCAAGAGCTGATAGATACTGGTGATGAGGTGAAACAACCAATGGTGATTTACTGCGATAACGAGAGCATAATTGATCTTATGAATAATCCTTCAACATTCTAATACACAACATTACTGAAATCAGATATCACTTTATCAAGGAAAATGTTGAACAAGGATTGGTTAAAATGGATCATGTGTGAATAGATGAGAAAGTGGCTAATATCATGACCAAGTCACTATCAGCAGCTGAGTTTGAGAAACATCAGTTGACCCTTGGTGTATAGCCACCTCCCAGTGCATAAAAAGGTTACAAAATTCCACTCTCCCTAGTTATGTTAACTATTATTAATCTATTTATCGATGTGATGCAGGTTTATGGGGGAGATACACTCCAGGGGTGTTTTGAGGTATAAGATGAATAATTATTGGTCTTTGGGTTCATTGTAATGAAGGGATAAGGAATAAATTTAGGACATGTGATGGACATGTAATTAGGGAATAAATTTAGGACATGCGATGGAAATGTAATGTCACTATGACATAATGAGAATTTATTGTTAGGAGGAGAAGTAATACATTCAGGGCATATAATGCTTCTATGACATAATAAGGGAATAACATGGGCATATTTAAGAATTACAAAACACGAGAACCCAATTCAAGATTCCCCTCTTTTTGTCTACACCGATCATTTCTCAAGTAGACTTTGAGTGTTGCCTTAGTTTATTATTGCACTTCAGGTTTTGTGCGTGGCTAGTCCTCTATTGAATTATTCTATAGATTTCCAACAAACCCAAAGGGGGTGATTGTGGGAACCATGGTCATTCTATGTGGGAAATTGAGTATGGATTGTGTTTGTTGTAAATACTCATTTGAACTTCAGAATGTTTTTCCGGAATGATATCATACAATTCATGCAGACAACAATATTGAAGGTGGCTTCATTTCCCATTGTTTTCCAAATCTGTGGGCCTGAAATTTAGAAAATGGAGAAATGTGTGCGTAGAAAATGGAGTTGCATGCATGATCAAAGGGTTTTTAGGAAGTTTCATGCAAGGCCTAATTTTGTATCATAATATCAAAATATGGAAAATAGAAAAAGTACGTTCAAGACATAAATGTGAGTGAAGGATGAGGTAGAACCGAAGAATCTTATGTTCCCAATGCAATTTCAAAAGGGGTATTGTACTCTCATGAAGAATCTTGCGCACACCAAAAAAGACGTGTCGGAAACCTATGAACAGGGTCATTGAGGCCTATAAATAGGAGACAACTCCCATGTAAGACTTAAGAATTTTTCAATGAAAATATGGCTACTCTACCGTGGAAAATATTGGCGTGCGAAATATTGGAATAGATTTAATCTTGCACGCAAGGTGATCATTTTGTTTTAGAAGACCATGTAAACTCTTCGGTTCAGTTGTTCTAATGAAAAGGGTTGTGTGAAAATTAGTTTTTTCACAAAATTCAACTTGTGTGACAAATTAAAAATCTTGCATGAAAGTTTAGCTATTGAGTGCAAGAAAAGTTTTAATAATTTAAAAGGTTTTGAAATATCTAGTTCAGTGGTTCTGTGCTTTCATGTGCATCGATTCAGGACATCGATTCTAGCAGGGTCTCATTCCGAATAGAGACAAAGACTTGAATGAAAATCTATTGTAGGGACCTTCAAGTCGATAAACTCAGTCTGACATGTCTCAAGGTAGTGAGTTAGGGGGTCGAGGGAAGTGATCTGAGGGACGCAATGAGCTATCCCTAAACCATTGTAAAGTTTGTGTTCCTGGGACAGAGTGATTGTACTCAAACCTTGTAATCCACAACTATTGATGTTTAGTGAAATTAAGTACGACTGGAAACCTGTCGGTGTATGCTCTATGGACATAACCCTTAGTGGTGATCCAAGTAAATGTTTTATGAGTTCTCTTTTCTTGTGATTGTTTGATTTATGTTCTCATTAGTCTTACAGGTTTAACAAGTTCCAACCATTGTGGGAATGAGATCCTAGTTTTAATAGAAATAGTTGACATCCTGATTCACCCCTCCCCTATCAGGGTGTCCCAAGCTCCTAAATTTTTCTAGTGTATAATATGAGAAATCTGTTTTTTGTGTTACATATGAAAAGTTGTTTCAGTTTGAAAGGAATTTTCGGCATAATGTATTTTACTGTATAATTGAAAATTTTACTTTATTAAATAAATGGTCCATAAAAATATTGGGTGTTACCCTTCCATTCAATAAAATTATAAAAAGAAAAAATGTGTATTTTGAATAGTTTTAAAACCTTGTCGATTTTTTAAGAAAACACGGTTTTTGATGAAAATAGATTTCGGACCGATGAGGGAAATAACATTTGATATTCTCAAAAAATATTTTCAATCCTATTAAGTACCAAATTGTTGAAATCTGGTACTATGACATGAAAAATATAATATTAGTAACCATAGGAGATAGAAATATATTTATTTAATGAAATAAATATCAACTAATTATGAAACGAGAATCTTAGACACGAACAATCTCGAATAATGATGAGATTGTGAAATAAACAGGAACTACATTGCTATATTTTTTATCATCATACCCATCAAATAAATAACACTAAATACCATGGTGAAAAATAATGTAATGATATATTATATTGTATGGGTAGCATATAAACCACAAAAAAATAAATAAGTTGTAAATATATCATATGTTACATGGAAGTAAAAGTGAGAAGGGAAACCCATTCCTCATGCTTCATTTTGGATGAACATGATTTAACCTCTTGTAAAATATATTTAAATATGTCATTAAATTATATCAAAACAATATAAATATTTATAGTATCATATTTCATCATTATAAAATCTTATCACTTGTTCATTAATAATTAATAATTATTTTCAATATTTTGGGTGTTATTTTCCATGTTTTCGCTTATGTGTTATGTCATAAAAGGTATGATTCTTGTGAATATTATATAATTTCTTCATATATAAAATGAAAAAATGAAAAAAATTTATTAATTTCATAAAAATTATATTTTTAAAATCATTAATTGAGGGCTATTATAAGAAATGAAGTTCATTATGATCAAGGAGATGTTAGTCCGCACATACACATGAGTAACTTTTTAAATTTTTCGATGACAATTATTGAATGTAGTTAAGTAATATTATATCATTATAGAATGATAATAATATCATATATATATATACCTTATTATTTCCTTAAATATATTTATATATTATATCCATGGGGTGTGGCGAGGTAAAGAGAGTGACATCATTCTGTGAAATTGGTAGTCCACACATACACGAATGACGTTATCATCATTGATTGAGTGAAAAATGTAATATATATATATATATATATTATCTGATAATAATGATAAAAAGGTCATGAATATAATAATTATGTCATTTTATCGAATATAATCATTAACATTATCCTTATCACCTTCCATCTAAATAATTAGTTAAAGATGAATCACATCGTTTTTGAGGCATTAATACGCCATACACATGAATGACTTTATCATGTATCCTATGGAATGGATATTAACGTTCTATATATGATATAATTGATCCAGAATTATAACTATGTTTTAAATACCACATTCATACATTAGATATATCATCATACCCAACTGTGAGAGGATTTAATGAAAAAACAATTGACGTAGGTTCTCAAGATGGTTGTCCTCCACACACATGACTGGTGATTGTTTTACCCATTTGATGGGAGTGGTGGTTGTTTTTATATAATTAAATTATTATGAAAATATCTTAGTATATATAATATTATTATTTTATTATATCCTCATGATTTATGAATAATTAAATGTTGTGGGTAAATAAATAAAATAAAATCACACATTGATGACTATTACCACTTATGCAGGTATCCTCCATAGGTTTACATCATAATTCAGCCAATGTTGGATTTAATCGAAAAATAAGTATTCTAGGATTAAGTGTGGTATGATGGTATGTGATTTGGGAAATTATTGGATCAATCAAATAGGATTTAATCTGTTAATATTAGAGAAAAGGCGGTGGTCTTTTATAAGTGAGGTAAGGGGATAATTGTAATTTTTCAAAAAATGTTCATCCATACCCATGATTATATTAAGCCATAATATTCAAAAAAGGGTCCATATATAGACATAGAAGGGATTATATATATATATATACATGGGAAGATAATTGGCATTGGAAATGTTGTTACAACTTTTTAAACCCCAATATTCTTATATTAACCCTCAATATATGCATTTTTACATTAACCGTGATATTTAATTTTTAATGATTTCAGTATTAATTTTGGTCAAAAATAAAATTGATCATATTTTGAATTATTAATTATCTGGATTTTAAATTTTTAGACCCTTTTCCAATTTAATTTTCATAAGTGGAAAATGATAATTTAATATCATTTCTATTAATGCAACGATAAGGTGAGTTTTTAAAAAGAAAATGTTCAAAATCTTATTATCTATTTATATCAAAATAAAGTATAAAAATTATTTAAAATGAATAAATTTGATTAGTTTATATATTATTTAACTATTAATAATTTATGATAAATTAAAAATATAAATTTTTATTATAAATTATTTAAATGAAATGACTGCCTTCAAATCACATTCAATATTTTTAACATTTAATCAATAAATGAAACTTCTCATAAAAGATTAATAAATTCAACCTAATCAAATATTTGTAGCCTTATTTTAAAAATTATGTTTATTATTTTAAATAATTTTTATATATTTTTAATATAATATAATTTATATTATATGAACAAAACTTGACTAAACCATCTTTTTGAAAAATACATTTTTTCAAAAAACATTCTTTTATTCTTTAAATGATTCAAATTTTATTTATATTAAATATATAACTAATTAAAATGTGTAAAATATATATTTTATTCATCTAGATAATCCAATTAGTACTTTCTATTCCAATGATTATGTGATATAGTAAATAATAATTTTAATAAGAAAATGTTGTTCAGTAAAAATCAGTATTTTCGGTAACATAATATATCTAAGAAAGTCATTGTAGCATGTAAAAAATGTTTACTAAATGTTTCTTATAATATAAGATATGAAATAGATTTAATGTTTTATAGAAATAGATATATCATAAGGTCTCTAGGTATAATAATTTCTTATAATCTTGGTGTTGCATGTCATATATGCTATTGAATACAATGTTATTGATTAAGAATATATGGGTGTTACATTCTCCCCACCATAAATAAACTATATCTTCACAATTTATCATGATCTCTATAAAAAAGGGATTCATATTTAAAAATAATTTTATCGAAAAACCCACATCATCAAAGGATTAATATAATATCCTCTTAATAAGAGAGATATGAAGGTATAATTGTCATTTGTAAGAACACATAACTAGGTTTCTAGGTAAGACAATATTGCTATAAAGTGATGATATTGACATGGAAGAATAGAATAAATAATTCTAGTGGTTTATCGATTTAATTGATAAAAAACAAGTAAATTATCAACAGGAAGTTAAGGTCCATAATGATAGAAATCCCTAATGATTAAAAAGGCTATCTATTTCATCAAATATGAATGTAATAGGATTTTTTCAAGATCCTTTTTCTAAAAATGATGAGATATTTTACTCTATAAGATTAAAAAGAAATATACCGAATTGATATTTTTATATTTCAAATTTAAAATTTCATCCATTAGTTGTTCTTCCATAAATTTTGAATTCATCCATCACTCTAGAAGGTGAATATAAAAAAGTATTTTTTTAATCCTAAAGCACAAAAATTCTCTTTTAAAATATTGCAAGATCCATAAAATTGAAATTTATTTTATTTTATCTCTAAATATTTTCAGAAACTAATATGGTTAGTGAAAATATCCAATATAAATCATTAATATCTAAAACCTTTTTCCATTTTCAACTTAAACCATTTCATAATTGGATAATACTAATAATTGTTCCAAAATACTAAGATCCAAATCTTGTAAAAGAAAGCCACTAAATTTCCCAAATGAGCATCTCATTAATAAATTGAAGGTAGTTATAACTATCCAATTAAAATTTTCCACAAAAATAATTAATTTATCCCAATATCATTATCTCAACATCAGTTAAAAATTAAGGGTTATCCTTCCATCAACTAGGTTTCATATAAGAAGTTCAACTTTTCATTAGATCATTTTTCTTTTTCATAGTACTGTTCAAAATATTCACTCAAATCCATTATGAAAAAAAAACAAAACTAAAATCATTATAAACATCAAAATTATTAGAACTGTGATATAAATGATAAAATAATAAAATTACAATTTCTATGAATCCAAACACAAGCACAATAATCATTTCACTTTACCTTTGGTAAGAGAGTAAACATTACATTGATCTCTAATGTTCATATAAATGTATATTCCCTTGAAACTTGTGGAATTTATTTGAATAGTCATCTAATTCCTTAACTTTTTTTTCTTTAAATTTTTTAAAATTCACCTACAATCATGATCTTGGTGGTCGTTTTCTCCAAACAAGAAATTATCTCATTTTTCTATCAAGTATGCACCAAGGAGTTTCCTTCCACAAGTATAACATGTTGTAAAATCCTTCTTTATCTTCTTACTTTTATCCATATTTTTCTCATCCATCTTCATCTTATCATTCTTCCCATATTATTCATACGACTAAAAGATTTATTTCACTATAATGATATCTCGTGATACCATGTCCTTGTGTGATGGGAATGATTGGGTGAAAAGTGACATATGAAAGAGTGTCATATTCACATTAACAAAATGGTAAATCATAAACTTTAGATTATGTATATTTTTTAAAAGATGTATTTAAAAACATGTAAGGTTTATTTCATACCTATAAAACTTTTACTCGTACTTTACTGTTGTACTCAATAAATGTCATTCTATATACTTTTTTTCTCTTAACAAAAGTATTTTTTCACCTGAAGATTACCATCAAATCCATCTAATCATTGTTTTTTACTTCCTGCTCATACACAGTGTTTTCTACAATGACCAATATTTACTGAATCTCTTGATAGTTGATAAATCACCATGAAAAGTTTCTCTCATTCAATAATTCCTATAGTGAGAAAGTTCTTCTTTAAGGAACATATCCATTTATCAGTTAAAAATGGATTTTTATTCCCATTGAATGATGGAGGTTTCTGACCTATGAAGCTCTATAAAATTTTTACACCTCATGTTTTATCAACATGATGATCCATATGATAAATATTATTACTCATAACGTATGTCATATACCATTATATGGTCATAATTTTATCAGTGCCTGCTTTTGATCTCACATTTGTTTCATTATATTTCTTAGGAGGGAAACACCTAGATAGAGTATGTTTATTTATATAGTTACAATTTCATATATTAAAAACCATTTTGGAATAACAGAACACATTAAACTAGACCATATCTGTAAGGATCTAACAATAAACATTACATAATATTGAATTATGTTAATAATTCAGATTGATGATCTTTTCAGGTTTATATTTTTAGATAATTAGGATATATCTATTACATTACATATCAAAACATTACAATGTAGACACATCTACTCTATTTACATTTTTATCATAAAATAATAACTCTTAAAAAGCATATATAGTTACATGTTTTCGACAAGATGACTTTTCTTTGATCTCATTTTTGACCCTATTCATTTTTATTTCCATTGAAAATCATTTCTAAAACATGGGATGAGCATAAAAAAC
The DNA here is from genome assembly GCA_963277665.1 of Viscum album. Lineage (NCBI taxonomy): Eukaryota > Viridiplantae > Streptophyta > Magnoliopsida > Santalales > Viscaceae > Viscum > Viscum album. Next base: position 50,128,912 of record OY728140.1, on the reverse strand, counting down.
ATAGTAAGATATACACAAAGAAGGAAAACTGTTAATTTTTCAAAACAACCAGTAAACCATGAATAATTTAACATAATTAATACTTTTTACCTTTATGAAGTAGTAAACATGCTTCACTGAATAAAAGATAATTTATTACCCTTTTGTAACCAAAATATTACACTAAAACCCATAGAAAGAACACATAACATATAACGGTATATTGGGACATAAACATACTTAAATGGAAAAAACATATGGTGAATTTCCAAACATATCACTAAATAGAATAGCCATACAACTGAATTCCATAAAAAATGCATTGGAGGTTATAACGTAACCACCTATCCGGGTTTATCACAGCACCACACATCATTTGGTTTATCACCTAACCACCCGTCAAATGTCTAAGTACCACTATAAAATCATGACACATAAAGTATTACAAATATAATCGATTCACTAATAACATTTCATTTTAAATCACAAGAAATAATTTCTTGATATTGAAATAAAAAATACATTTCAGAAACCATTTTCAATAACCAAACACCCAATATATTAATAAGGGATTTCTTTTCCTTTTAAAAACATTTAGGCTCATATAGGAAGCCAACTGATGATTATGGCGGCATAGAGGTCATTGTCGCCGTAAAAGTTACAAAAATTCCTTTTCTCATTTAGTAAAACACTTCATAGGAAGCAATATTTCCTTTGAATGAAATTAAAATTAATAGGGGTTTATTATATACTATAGAAAATAAGGAGGTGTATATTATCAAAATATGCCTCAATGAATGGAGATTGAGATGAAGTCCCTTACTAAGATCATATCATTTCATTATGTATAAATTAATGACATAAATATGTGTGACAAACATAAATACACCTAATATAAGTGGATATTATGTGTAAAAATCATAGTCCATTCACATATATTCATACAATGAAAATAATTAACTAGTAGAATTTTAACCCAAAGAATGGAAATTGGGTTAAGAAGTTCCCTTACAAATATTCAGCAGCCTAACGACATCACATTAAAATTCAAAAAATGGGTTGATGATAGAGAAAATGGTCTCTCATTATGTGGAAATAAAATTTACAACAGTAAGGATATATAAGAACATATCCCAACATATTAAATTTAAGTTAAAATAGATAACATAAAAGAAGTCTTTTATTAATAGAGGAAGGTGAACAGTTCCCTTACCGTTTTGGTAACATACGAAACATACACCCCATGAAGGAAAATAGTATAAAATGAAGATGTAAATACAAATTAATTAATTTATATTAAACAAATAATACAATAATGGGCTTTATATAAATCAAAAAGAATTAAATATTGTCAAATATAGAATGAATCTCAAAAGAATAAAAAGTGAGTTGGAAACCCGTTACCTTGTGTCCGAGTTGACCCGTCTATTCTTTAATTTCCTGAATAATAAATAGATGTAAATTTATACTTGATTAGGAATATTTTTCAAGTTTATAATTCCTTTTATATCACTTATTACATATCAATAACAATTATTTAATTATTTCAGTTCATATCAGATATTTTGTCGATGTTCGGAACATGAGTTAAAAATGAACTAGGTATAATTATAAATTGTCCATGTGGTAGAAATTACATTATATCTAGAATTATATACATGATTTATATGTTATATATGTCATATATAATCTTGTATATATGTATTTATAATGGGACATATCATTTGGATAAATGAAAATGAAATGCATCATTCCTGGAGACGATAAGACGTACAAATGCAAGAATTCTACTTCCATTTCATTTTTTTCATTTAAAAGGAATCAAAACCAAATGATAAATTGGTAAATTATTATTCCAGTAAAAGATCATATTTTATATATGTTAAGTATTTTCATTGAAACCATCCTTTATATGTTCAATGTATGGTATGAATGAGTCATATCACTTTGAGGGGACGGTAGTCCGCACTTCCTCAAATGAAATTATCATATTTACCCATTATGGAAAGCAAAAAGGTATTCTATAAATGAAAAATAAAAATGTATAGAGAAAAAATTAACATAATATATATCATATATAAACACAGTTCCTTCATAATTTCCACAACTATAGGTGGTTAGAGTTATTTGAACTATCATCATTTCCGGAGGCGGTAGTTCACTATCTATAGAAACATTATGTCCTTTACACATTAGATGTATTTGTCTGTAAGTGTAGTTATAATACTTCTCTTAAAAATGACCAATTATATTTAAGATAATTTTGTTTTTATAAAATAAAGGTATAAAGACATTTTATGGGGTTGAAGAAGTAAAATAAGAAAATGATCTTAAGGGAAGAAGTTTCCCTTAAATCGGGTAACTCCCTTTGGTTTGAACCAAATGAATTCCTTGAAGTGCCATCTATAACAACACTGCATTTTATTACACACTTAATCCTTATTTACTACATAAAATCTTCACATGATACAACATAGAATATCAAGAGATCTTGTGTCTTTGGGGTTTAGGAACATTACATAACAGCTTAGAACATAAAACACACAACATCTTTATTGAAAACTTCATTTACATGACCACTACATTCCCTCATACATAGCATTGCATGGGATAACCTAAGGACATGAATATGAAAAGGGTGAGATATAAATCCCAATAAGTGAATAAACATGGAATAACATGAGAAATACAATACATGTTATAAAATAGACATATCAATGGAGAACAAGATAATCCTGAACATAAAGGCATGATAAAGCAAGATAATCATAACATGGAAATGTGGCAACAACACTTAACATGAATTTTGCATGAGCCAAGGATCATTGCATGTGGAGCACGAGTAAACCCTAATTGCACATGAAGCATGAGAAAATACTCATTGCACTTTAATTATCATGAGTCAACACCCATTTCACATGATGTATCATGATACTATGCTTAACCCAATGCATTAGAGCGCTATCAGGGCATACCCTTCTTAAACATTTCATTTCATGCATAAGTGTGCCACATGGATCATGGAATCAATCAAAATCATAAGTTATTCCACAATTATGTAATGTAGAATAAATACATTAAATTACCATTCAATATGTATATGTGTATAAAAGTGAATACCCTTGATAGAGACATGGGTATGGTATTCACTACACAATGATCTTGGCTTGGAAAAACACAGTTCAATTTTAGCAGCTTTATAGCATGAAATAAAGAATCATGAAAATGGTTGATGAGAGAGAAAAATGTGTCTCATCGTATATACATTAAATTTACAGAAAGGGGGTCATATAGATACATGTCCCAACAAATTTAATGGAATGTAGATGCAAAATACAAAAGAATTACTTGGATGTAAAAGAAGAGAGAGAAATCTCTCAAGGAATTTCGGCATGGTAACAGGTGTAAATGGGAGGCATTAGAGAAATAAATGGGTCTCCCATAATCTAAAAATAAATAAGACAGTATGGGGGAGTTGGTAAATCATACCCCAACATCTTTAATTGAATAAAAAATGAAAGGAGAGTGAATTCATTATTATTTCGGATTGGGACACCTCACATTAAACTAATCAAAACAACAAACTAACCCACGATTTTTGATCATGGCTTTTTCCTAAGGGGAGTGGAAAAAAATATTTTATAAGTAAAAAAGCCGAAATTCTTAAAATAATAGGGTTGCTTATGTGGTGTTGAGTCACACTCTCAAGGAAAACAATTTAAAAATACAAAAGGTTTTATAAGCCTTGAAGGGTCCACTAAAGCATTATAAAATTAATCAAAAAAACCCAAAATCACATTATTTTAATGTTAAAACATATATTGGTCGAAAATGAGGTTTATATTATTTTTTTACATCACAATTGGGTCAGTATGATGTCATAAAACAAATTTTATATTTTAAGGGTATCTAATTTTTACTCAAAAATTCGACTGTCTCAAAAAATTATGAAAAATTCACAGTTCGATAATTTCTACATCCTGATTCCAAAAATAATATTTATTTTTTTAAATAATTTTTTAAATATGTGAATTTTTTAATTTTAAAATATAGACCCACATTTAGTACAAATTCATGGGTTTTGACAACAACATTCAAAGCTTAATGAAAATTACAACTGAATTCATAAAATTATATGATAATTTATATTAAATAAGAATAAATTTAATTATAATAATATTTTATTGAAATATTATTTAATTATAAAATCCATTAATTCATCAAAATATATTTCTTAGTCGAATATTAACTAAAAATACTATTTGTACATCAAAAACTATTTATAATGTAACAATAATAAAATTAATGCACATTCATTATAAAAAAATAATGTACAATGTCATAGTGCTAGGGTTTAGTTAGATAACCCCTTATACCACCTGCATATGACAGAAGGGTATGGTGTACGATGGTGACATACTCATGGGGTGGCTCAGATAAAATCACTCGGGTGGTAATCTCTATTAACTTCCACTTCTCTCATAGTCAGTTCTGCTCAAGCTTAACATGTTCAATCTATGCTTGGGCTTAGTCAAGAGTGAAGCCCTTTGATTTCAGCTCCTTTCTAAGCTCTGACAAATGGGCTCTATATGGGGCATGTCTACTTGATGAGGCCATCACTTCCTCTATCTAAGTAAATTGGATTTGTTAAAGCCCTATATTTATACTAATAATATGATCATTATTCAACTGCTATATTAGCAATGGTCACAATTCATAATGATATTTTAAAATCCAGAAACATAACAACATTGAAGTTCACATTTTATATAATCATAATAAAATTTAATTAGATTAAGTGGAATTTTCATTAATTAATTTTTGGGTCGTTAGAATAATCCCACCTTAAGAAAATTTGCACACAAAATTTCCTTTTCCTACATTAAAACAAATGTGGGTAACTCTACTTCATCACTTCCTCTGATTCCCATGTTGCTTCTTCAAACTTGTGTTTTTTCCACAACACCGTGACAAGGGGCAATGTCTTATTTCGTAGAAATATTTCTCTACTATCTAAGATCTTCACTAGTCTCCCCTCGTATGAAAGATCATACTCTAGCTGTACTACCTTTAGAGGGAGTACATGTGAAAGGTTTGGTATGTACTTCCTTAAGAGGGATATATGAAATACCTCATGTACATTGGAAATGGTAGGTGGAACTACTAGTCGATAGACCATAGCCACAACATGATCATGATACTTGAAGGGGTCGATGTACCTAGGACTTAACTTCTATTTCATTCCAAACCTCATAAACTTCTTCCATGGAGAAATGTATAGAAATAACATGTATCCCTCTTTAAACTCAAGGCCTCATCAATGGTTATCTTCATAACTCTTTTGTTGACTCTGGGATGCCTTGATATGTTGCTGAATTGTTTTCAACTTCTCATCCATTTCTTCAACCATTTCTGGTCCTAGTATCTTATGTTCACTGAATTCATCCCAACATGCCAGTGTTTTTCATCTCTTCCCATACATGGATTCATAATGTGTCAATTAGATTCTCGAGTGGAAACTGTTATTGTATAAGAATTCAGCCAGTGGAAGATGTTGGTCCCACCATCTTTTAATGTACATAGAACATGATCTTAACATATCCTATAGTGTCTGAATAGTTTTCTCAGATTGGACATTATATTGAGGATGATAGGCCGTAATGAAGTTCAGTTTAGTAGCCAGATCATGGTGAAGACTCTACCAAAACATAGAGGCTAATCTTGGATCTCAATTTGATACAATAGATAGTGGCACTCCCTGAAGGCTTACCACTTCCCTGATATATATCTATTCCAGTTTACCCAATGTGAAATCCCCCTTAATTTCTATAAATTGTTCATAAATTGTACGATGATCCACAACAACCCATATTTCATTGTTTTGTTTGGATGTCTTCAGAAGTCTGGTGACAAAGTCCATGGTAATGTTGTCCCATTTTCATGCTGGTATGGGAAATGGTTGCATCATCCCTTTAGACTTCTACCTCTCTACCATTACATGCCGACACACCACAAACTTTTATTTATACTCAGTGATATCTTTCTTCATATTATCCCACCAATAATGCTCTCGGATATCTTGATAATCCTTAGTGTTTCTTGGTAGAATTGTGAAATTTGAACTATGTGCATCATACAAAAGTTCCTTCTTTATCTCTGGACTAGATAGAACACATTGTCTTTTTCCAAATCTCAAAATTATTTCTTCATTAACATTGATCTCTGAGGATTACCCTTTTTTTATAGCTTATAATTTATTTTTAATTATCACATCATCCTTTTGATCATCATTTATCCTATCCAAAACAGACAGTTGAGAAATAATTTGTGAAAGGATTGATGATGTTCCTTTATTTATGATTCCTATTTCCATCTCCATCATGTCTAAGAATATTGGATCCCACTAAATTATCATCAATGATAGAATCATCGGGTCCTTTCTACATAGAGAATCCTCTACCATGTTCGCTTTCCCATGGTGGTAATGGATTGAGAAGTCATAGTATTTGATCAGTTCTAACCATCTTCATTGGTGTAAGTTCAACTATTTCTATGTGAATATATAATTGAGGCTTTGTGGTCCGTATATATTTTACACTTCTCCCTAAAGAGATGATGAAACCAAATTTCTTAAGTGAAGATCACCACAACCAACTCCAAATTATGTGTTGGATAATTCTTCTCATTAACTTTCAATTGCCTTGAAGCATAGGTAATGACTTTTTCATTTTTCATCAACACACAGGCCATACCCTTCTTTGAAGCCTCACAAAATACCCCAAACAGTTCTCCAATTGTTGGTAAAGTGAGAACATGCATAGTCATAAGCCTCCTTTTTAACTCCTTGTGGCTTTCTTTACATTCATCACTTCAAGAAAACATTATTTCCTTCTGAGTTATCTTGCAAAGAGGTTTCGAAAATCGTGAAAAATTTCTCAGAAATCATCGATAATATCCAGCTAACCCCAAGAAGCTACGAATATCCATTACCGATGTTGGCCTCAGCTATCCCTCAATAGCATCTATTTTGGAGGGATCTATATATATTCCATTTCTTGTGATGACATGGCCCAAGAATGATACCTCCTACAACAAGAACTCACACTGCCTATACATTCTATAGAGATTCTCCTTCCACAAAGTCTCTAGTACAATTCTTATATGATCCTGATGATCCTCCTTGGGTTTGGAGTATATCATAATATCATCAATAAACACTACCAAATATTTGTCTTGGTAATCCCTAAAGACTCAATTCATCATGTCCATGAATATTGATGGAGCATTAGTGATTTCGAAAGGCATTACTATGAATTCATAGTGCCCATATCTTATACAAAAATAAGTCCTAGGGATATCTTCCTTTTTCACACTTACTTGATAATATCTCGACCGTAAATCCACCTTGGAGAAGTATTGTCCTCCACACAGCTTGTAGAACTAGTCCTTGATTCATGTGAGATGATTCTTTTTCTTTATCATGATTTTGTTAAGATCATGATAATTGATGCATAGGTGCATTGACCCATCATTCATCTCGACAAAGAGGACTGGTGCACCCCAAGGTGAAGCACTTGGGTGTATAAACCCTTTATCCAGATTCTCTTATAGTTGTTTTTCAGCTCCTAAATCGCCACAATAAACTTTCTATATGGGGTCTTGGATATTGGCAATGCCTGAGGTATAAGATAAATTAATAATTGCACATCTCTTCTAGAAGGAAGACGAGGAAATTATTCGAGAAACACATCAAGGAATTCCCTCAATATAGACATGTCTTAAAAGATGGTTTCCACTTTAGACTCAATCATCTGATCCATATATGAATGCTCATAGGGAAGTAATATCCTTTCTTGAGGTGATGGTGCTAAAGAAAATTTATCTTCCTCCTTGAACATGTATAGAATCGGGGGTCGATTCTACACATGAAGAGTGATTTCCCTCTCACAGAAATTTATGATGTCTCTATATATGGAAAGGCAATCCATGAGACGAATTTCATCAAATTCCACCAGAGGGAGTATGACGAGGTTTTCTGGGAAATTCAATCCACAGATTATAACATGGGATGAGTTATATTCATAGTATGAAATGATTTTCTCATTTTCCATACTCACTGACATATTTACATCAATGATTTTTGGTGGTGCGGGGATTGTTCTACCAAATTTTTGGGATATAAAAGAATGAGTAGAAGCTAAATAAAAAATACATTCTCTATTCCTGAAGGAATAACTAGAATACCTATCACCACTTCGTTGTCAGGGTTCACTTCGGTAGTAGTGAGGAAAAGTCTATCCCATTTCGCCTTGGAGGTTGTAGGTTGCCTCTGAAAACCCTTGGCATAGGGAACTAATTCGCAAGATGCCCTTTTTATTTACAGTTGTAGCAATGAACTAAATGATGAGGTTCGAACGCAGTATTATTCTCCTCTATTGCAGCTTGGGTGTTTTCTTGTTATCATTTAATAGAAAGGTGCACCTCTCTTCCACACCTAAAGCATTTCATCATCCCCTTAAAGAAATTTCTAGGGTGCTTCTTTCCGCACCCTGTCCATGTGGGGTGGTGGATCTTCTTTTCACCATTGGATTTATCCATAAGACTTCCATTATTTAATTCTACCTTATTATTCTTATCCACATGATACCCCTATGATTTTACGATCTCCATTTCCATGTTGAGGTCACATTAGACAATTTCTTCATAGCTGTCGATGTTTTGGATTGACAGTGCTTTCTGTAGGCTAGGTTTCATCCCACCAAATAAGTGTTCAAAATTGCATTTACAGGTAACGACAAAACTAAAGGCGTATCATGAAATCCTTATTATGTTTTCCTTGTATTCTCCAAATGATTTCTATACTTTTTTTCTTGATGGAAATGATGTCCCTTTCCATCCTATGTCAGAGGGTGTGCAGACAATATTTATCAAAAAACATCTTCTGGAAATCATTTCATTCTAATTCCTTGATCTCCTCCTCAATCTTTTTATTTTTGATCAACATCCACCATTGATTAGCTTCACCCACCATACGATAAGAAGCTAGGAGAACCTTCTCTCGTTTAGAAGATTAAAGGATGGAGAAGATATTTTCAATAAAGTTGATCCATTGTTCGATGATTGAGGGATCAGATGATCCATTAAAAGTATGAGGCCTTTGTCTCATGAAGCTATTGATAGCGACTTGTTCATTCTAGTGGGGGGGGGGGGGGTTGAACTTTCCACTTGAACCATGATTCTATTCCAAGAATGAGTTAACTGATGGATAATCAGGACAAAGTTTGTGATTCCCGCTCCCATCAGATTGGGTATCACATAAGCACAGTCATCAGATTGATCTTCACATCAGTTATTAGCCTGACTCCTCCTATTACCAGCCATTTTCTTGAATAAAAGGAATTTTCGGGGTAACACATAAAGGGTAATCTGAGTACAAAACCGAGGAATTATAAATAAATTTTATTTCCTTAACTTATGAATCCATAGACATCATTCTATGCTATTTATGATCTACTTTATAACATATATTCCTAGGGGAATTTTTCTTCATTCCCTTAATAAGGGCTCATAATAAGTTTGTGAATTTTCCAAAGCATATCCCCCAAGAATGTCATAACCAAGAGAGAAGCATGGCCCATTGTCGTGCACTATTTCCCATTCGAGTCTAGCTCAAGGCGGTGTTTACAAGTTTTACCTCTTGGATACATCTGTGCGAGAGCCGCCTCTACCTGTTCGTATCCAAATAGGGATGTATTTTCTTGATAAACCACTTACTCAATACTCACCTATACATAGGGATGATTTTATTATACTTATTCTTGTCTCTAAGTCTTCACTAGGGTTTTCTAATCCTAATCCCAAAAATTACAAAACTGCCCTCTGATACCGACTATAACAACCTTGATTTTTATTACACACTTTAACATGGTTTATTACATAAAATCACCACTTGATACAACATAGAATATCGAGAGGTCTAGTGTATTTGGGGATTAGTAACATTACATAATAGCTTAGAACATAAAACTCACATAATATTTTTTGAAAACTTTCTTTACATGACCACTACATTACCTCATACATAACATTGCATGGGATAACCTAGGGACATGAATAAGAAAAGGGTGAGATATAAAGCCCAATAAGAGAATAAACATGGAATAACATGAGGAATACAATACATTTTGGACAATAGACATATCCAGGGATCACAATAGAAACATGAACATAAAGTCATGATAATTCATGATAATTATAACATGGAAATGTGGTAACAACACTTATCATGGAATTGGCATGAGACAAGGCTCATTGCACATGGAGCATGAGTAAACTCTCATTGCACATGAAGCACGGGTAAAAACCTCATTGCACATAAATTAGCTTGAGCGAACACCGATTTCACATGACGTATCATGATACTATACTATACCCATTGCATTAAAGCGATTTCAGGGTGCATACTTCTTAATCATTTCATTTCATGCATAAGTGTTCCACATGGATCATGGAATCAATCAACATCATATATTATTCCACAATTAAGTAATTTGGAATAAATACATAAATGCACCATTCAATATGTATATGTGTATAACGGTTAATACCCATGATAGAGGCATGGGTATGGTATTCACTACATAATGATCTTAGCATAAAAAATGTAGTGCAATTTCGGTAGCACAACGACGTGACACAAGGATTCATGAAAATCAGAGATGAGATATAAAAGTGTGTTTTATCAAAATTATATGAAATGGATAGAAAGGGGGTCATATAGATACATGTTCCATGTTTCTGATGCTTTCGCCAGGGCACGCACATCTGTCTGTGGAATATGTGCAACAGTTACCCCACATTCCCGCTTTCCAAAGGTGGACACCATCCACTCCTTATTCATGGACGTCTTGTCCGTGATAGAAACAGGATGATAGGATGTCGGTTCTTCCTTCAGGGTATTCCTCCTTGGATATCATCACCTCGTCCGGGTCTCCCTTATAAACTTAATACGTTGTTCGTGAAACTCTTCTCATTTCCATATCATCATGGACACTAGTTAATTACACTACTTCTTTTAGGACATTCCAAGGGGTCTGGTCAGGTCAGCAACCTTCGGTTAGGGGAGTAGTCACGTTGGGAATCCCTGACATGTCTGGATGCTGGAGGATTGGTGTGTATGTCTTATGTCCCTTATTATAGGGATTCTTAAGGGCACAAAAGCTCGAGGCATCCTGTATTGAACGCTGGGAATCATATGCCATGGGCATGTATTTGAGGTTTTCCTCATCTTCCTATGTTTAAAACAAGGTATGCTCCATGTTTAACAGCCAGCGGAGACGTGTCAGACTGATCAGAACACTGACTAGAGTGGATCAGGTGGTGGAACCCCCTGTAGGGAACACCAATATTGGGGCTAACATGAGGGTGACTTCTTGAATAATGTTAGTGGGAATAGGGAATGGGGTGGCATGATCTCACCAGGATGTGGTGGGTCGGGTAAGAATCAAGATGAATAATGGAAGGTTCCGTGAAGTGGATGGTGAATGGGATGGAACCGTCATGAGGATAATGATGGTTTTGTTCTTGATCCTCGAAGATACTTCCTATGTATCCCGGTGGTAGGGAGTCAAAGTCCACATAGTTCATATGATGAAGGATTTATGCCAATTGGGGGTTTTCAACGGCTTACCGCTGGATGAGATCACAACAACTTACTATTGGATAAGTTATCAATGGATTACTACTAAATGGGATGACAATCACTTACCACTGGATGTGGCCACAACATATTACCACTGAAAGAGGTGTCCACAATTTAACGTCTTGCGGGATGTGGGTGAACCGACGTGAAGGGGGTCAGAACTGCTGGGTGTTGGGCTTGAACCTCGTGGAGGCTTCTTACATACCTTTCCTTGGAATGGATCAAAGTCCTCATAGTTTAGATAAGGCTTACACTCTGAGGAGGCCCATGGTGTTGGTGAACCGACGTGAAGGATGTCAGGATGACCGGGTGGTGGGATTAAACCTTGTGGAGGCATCCTACGTACCCTAACTTGGAAAGTATCAAATTCTTCATAGTTCGGGATATGGGGTGGAGTCGGTGAACCGACATCAATAGGGACCTGGGGTCTAGGTGGATGGTGTCTTTAACCTCATGGAGGCTTTCTACGTACCATGCCTTGACATGGATCAATGTCCTTGTAGTTTAGGAGGAAAGGGTCTTGGCACACCGACACAGAGACGGTCGGGGCCAATGGATGTTGGGCTTGAACCCTAGGAAGGCTTCCTACATACCATGCGTTGACATGGATAAGTCCTCGTAGTTCAGGATATGGTGGGTGGTGAACCTACGTGAGGATGGTCAGTTTGGTCAGGTGGTGGGCTTGAACCTTGGGGAGGCTTCCTGTGTAACATGTCTTGAGATGGATCAATGTCCTCGTAGTTTGGGAATTTTGGGTGTCATCGTCGATGCTTACTCTAAACCCATGTGCGTCGTGCTTAGTGTGAGAAACAAGAGGCAACAAAGACCTGAAGATCACATCGCGAATAGTGAGTCCATGGGAAGTGGGGGGGGGGGGCTTACACGCGAAGTGGCCTAAAGAGGAAATAGGGGATTATGCATGGTTACCAACCCAAGAAGTCAGGACATACTCAAAGATGGAGGCCCGAGGCGACAAAGTGCAGTGGGAGAGGGATTTGGTACCGAAAAAAGGAGAAGCACTGTTTCCAACCACACCCTTCAATAGCCCTGGGGACTGAAGATGAAAGGAGGAGCAGGGATGAGGCCTCTATTATGAAAAGCTAGGGGCTTACACCCAGGTGGTTTCCCTTTACCCGTAGACAAACTCCACTCCGATAATGAGGATATCATCCCTTGCGAGGGGTGATCCCATCCCCATGGAGATGAGTGGGCATGGAGAATGTCCAAGGTGGGGGACCCTGCGTGCAAGGCATGGGTCAAGGTTACCATTTGACGTCATGTGCTGCGGACGATGGGTCTTGGTAGTTTAACGTCATGCAGCTCAGACGAGGTGGGTTCACTCCACACCCCTAGGACTTACATAACCAGTATCCTCTGTTCCTTGGGGAAAATAAGGGACAGAAAAAGTCATAGTGAGGGGGTGTCATAGAGAAAACCATCTAGGGGTCCACGTTAGCGTGGCTATGTGAAGAAGAAATAAACGTTAGCGTGCCTATGCGAAGAAGCGTAAGGCAAAGCAACGCAATGCGAAGAACCGTCCAAGGGAATTTGAAGTTACTTCGTACGAGCCTAGATGTTCATATGGTAAAATAGTGTATGATGTGGATGTCTAGGGGGTGATCGACTCCCACGAATGGCATCCATAATAAGAGAATAAGAAACTCGTGCAAAGGTATTCCCAAAGAGTATGGGGAATGCAAGTGAAGAGGTATCCGGGAGGCACCGGGGTGAGGGGTACCAGAGAGTTGTGCGCAACCTTTGAGGCTTGCATGTGAAATAAGCATCCCAGTGCTTAAAACACCAGGCTGGAAGGAAATCAGTTAATATTCATGCAAAAGTGGATCTGAGGCTTTGTGCACAACTAGAAAGATTGCGCGCAAGGAGTACGAAGTGCGTGCAATTGGGAGAGATTGTGCCGAATGACTGGGGGTGTGTGAAATTGAAGGGGATTGCACGCAATTGGCCGGCCTGAGTTCAAGTGTAAGAGATTATGCACAAGGGGAAGACCCCGAAGGGATTGGAATTCAGTCTAAACAAAGGAAATATTGCATGAAGGTGAACCTCGGGGTGACATGGAGCGAAAATAACTATACCTGAAATCCATTTGTATGCGCACGAAAGGCGTATTTCGCGCATGAGATCTGGTTCAGATTCTTTACCCTGGATGTCGAAGGGGTCATCTTAAATTTATAGGCGTTCGGAGGTGTGGAAAACTGGTCAACATGAAATAATTGTTCACTGCTGTCGGCAGTGTGAAATTTCAACCGCGTAGGGCAGTGGCGTGAAATTTTATTCTCCCACGATGAAGAACTCCCGCGAATCCCAGAGCTTTACGCGCATGACATATTGTTTTCGCGCACTTATGAATTTTTTTTTGCACGACTCCTGCGCCCCCCCCGGACTGGGTCCCTGGATCCAAATCTGACTTCGCTTTGTTGTTTTGAAACCTAATTCATTCCTTGAGAATTTTTTGGCATCTATAAATGCCCCCCTCGGAATCGGATCGAAAAGGGGCCGCATTGGTCGGATTCTGAGGAAAACACAGAAATACAGAACTCTGTCGGGTCCATGCACTAAAAACCTAGAGCGACGCGAAAAACCCAAGGGGGCGCAGAATCCACTTTTCACGCATGCGTGTACACCGGGCTTTGATTTTAAAATCCGCCACTGGTCCCATGGTCCGTATGAATTTCTTCACGTGACATGCTCCAAGCTCTTGTGTGTAAAAATTCCTCCGGCCCCGTGCGAAAAAAACCGCTCTGGTTGCGCACAATCCCACCAAGATCATACGCCGTTTTAAACGCAAACCCAGGGTTTTTCACACCGCATTCTGATATTTTGTGATGACCACTGATTTATTGCGCCACCCTCTCATATTATGTGCCAGCTACTCAAAAAATTGTCAGAAGAAGATGACCGCAAATCGGGCCGATGGGGGATAATCTGCTGCTCAAAGGGCTGAAATTGTCACCAACCTTGAGGTGCATGGAGCTCAGAGGATTGTCTCCAATAACCATACCCTTTTAAATATGCTAACCCCCACCCAAAATGGGTATGCCATGTACAATAATCTTCCACTATGGGAATTCAGTATTTTGAATGAGGTCCCTTTTTCGGGTTTCGATGTTGATACACCACAGTCAAGGGTGACGCATGAGGATTATCTCCATCGATACAACATCACCCACAAAAGTCATCCCACTAGTGATACCAGACATATGGACGTTTACGTCCTAAATAATAGGACTAGGACCATTTTTGGGGGTGACCTTATTGCGGGTAGTTCCCCGACCCTCTACATAAGCACCTTCTGTCAGAGCATCACTAACAAGGCTAAAGGTTGGCTGTAGGACTGAGACGTGTGGTCTGGATGAAACATCACCGGTGAATGGGACTGGGCATACTAGGTTCGCCATATATGTGACCAATTTGGGGTTGAGCTATGACTTATTATCTTGTTCAGGGCAGCGTGGATGTCACAATTTCACTTCTACTTCCATCATGTTCTTGGGCCAGGGTTGTTCACTCAGTGGTCCCCCGATACCAATACCTTCCATCGTCATCATGGGGAAGTTGGTATCAGTATTTGGGAAATTCACTGCATTGTGGGTATCCCTCTGGAGGGCCACTAATATGATTAATTCTATCCTCCAATGAGCACCTGGGGAGACAGATTAAGAACCCCCATGATGACATGGCACTTATTAGAGCTGGATAAGGAGAGGATCGGGGTCAAGAATTTTTTGAAGGACAACACTTACAAGGACTGGTTTAGCCTATTCTTGGAAAGGGATCCAGATGTCAAGATTCTAGGGAGAGGGATACGGTATCCAACCGCAGTATAGTGGAGCAAGAGCGGATCATACTGGATGATCCTGGAGGTGGGGAACTACCAATCAAGGGGCTACAGAAAATAAGTGAGTTGGGAACTGAATGTTTGGTACGCCAGATTCCTCACCAAATTCCTAAGCAGGTGGCTCTTACCGGTGCGGGATGCACGGATGGGAGTCTGTCCAGCAACCCTGGTGATGGCTGGCATTATGGATTCTAATAAAAGATTAAATCTAGGGGTCCCTGTCCAGTCTCATCTCTATGACATTTTGGGATGCATCTCAAGAGGGGGGTCACCTAGGAGAATTTGTGGCCCCTTCCAGATCTTCTATGGCTGTTTTGCAGCACATTGCGGAATATATACCTTCCCAAATGTCATCCGTCCTCCGGGTAATGGCATGAAACCTTCCCTGCTGAATATTGTCGAGGTCATGGCGCTGACGCTCAATGAGGGGGAGTAAGGATCTGAATTGGTAATCATTCCAACTTCGCTTTCATCCGATTTCCCACCCCGACTGGACAGATGATAGAAAATGGAAAAGCCTCACTCGAGCAGATGGAGTAATTCAAGAGCATTAGAGGTGCGGTGCTTGTGGCCCGGATTGATGGGAAGATCTTCTGTGAGCCTTACGTGTTGTTCAATTTCACTAGGCAGTTTGGGTGCCTCCAGCGAATGACAAATAAAATTATATACAAATGTCTGGGAAGAAAGGAATCCATTATTTCTTCATCAAATGTGGTCGATGTCCACAACTGAAAAGATGTCGTCGGAGGATGATGATAACAATGATGAGCCGGATGGTGGAAAGACATAAGAGGAGGAGGAAGAAAGAGAAGGTGAAAAAGAAAAGGAGACTGAAGATGAAGGGTCACAAGGGGAGTCCCACCAAGGGAATGTCCGTGACAGTTGAGAGATCGTCATCTCTGGTGTAGATGTGACTGAGCTACTCGAGGTATGGTTTGACCCTTTCTATCCTCATTCTTTATCAACTCTCCTTTTCAATCCTTAATTTACCCTCCTTATCTTACTCTGGATCATTTTGGTGCTGATCAAGAGTCTCCAGTCATAGGAGGGGGGAGGTTTCAATGGAACAAGGTGGGGCACCGACACCCATTATTGAACTGATGAGTGCTGAAGTATCCCCCACTATGATAGCTCCTATAGCGGCCAGAATACTGGAGGTTGGTGCCTTGGGTTCCTGCAATTTACTTACTTTGATACCGACACTTACCGTCGGAGGACTCAATTTATTTGGTTGCTCCTTGTCTGTATAGTGATCACAACATTGGAGGCTTGTTGGGCTACTGAGACCAGACCATCCATGAGCGAGTCGATGGAAAACGTACCGCCATATCCAGGACATGCCTCCCAAACTGAGTCGGCCCCGACACATGGTGATAAGAGTGTAGTGGACATTAGTGGCGCTACTATCGGGGCAGGGCCAGAAGTTTTCGAAGGTGTCACCAGGGTCGAGGTGAGATTGGAAGGTCACTCAGACACTGAGGAGCCCAACCCCTGGGGGGAATATCCGAAGAAGACCCTGCTGCTTGCCTGTTGGCCGTTTTTTCCTATCTATAGGCCTGCTGATTGCGAGGATATTGATGATTCGGACTTGAAAGCGGCTGAGGAGAGATGGATAATGCGACACAAAGGGTGTAAGTGTGTCTCGTGTTTTCTTAGTCATCCTCAGATGGAATGGATGATGTGGATGGGATCACTCCACACCTGGCTATGTTTTTTGAGTGTTGGAGAGTCGGATGTTCAATGCATTCACTCGACGGTCCGTGACTACATGGCTGAGAAGATGCGCGAGAGCAGCCAGTGCTCAAACGTCACCCAATGTCGGGAAGGGTTGGTGAGTAACCAAGCATTTCTGAAGGCAGAGAAGGAGGTCCAACACCTCAAAGAATATGCGAAAGAAATGGAGATATTCATTTTAACATGTTCTGAGCTAATGGAGTAGTTCAGGGCCCAAATAGAAGATGCCCAAGAACAACTAGTGGAAGTGAGTCACCAGATGACTAAACTTGAAACTGAATAGGCACGAGCACGAGCTAGGGTCAGTGAGCTGTGCTTCGTGGCCACAGATGAAGAGAGGGTCCCCAGAGGGTGGGAAGCAGTCCTGGAGGTCACCAGCCAAGAGTTAGCATCGTTGGAATGATCCATCCAGGAAGACGACCCTTAAGGGCCCTATTTGGGCCGAACTCATAAAATTATTTCACCTTACTGCTTCTTATTTTGAATTGTATGTATGGAAAAAATTATTTACTTGTCCCTTTGGTTTAACGCGCTCAATCATAATCTCGAAATAAATAGAAATCTATTACTATGCTCATGTGGTCCATACCCGATGTGAGAATCAAGGGATGTTCGTACTACCACTTTGTTTGATCGTGGGAGGGTCAACCAAGCTTCGAGAATTCGACATTCGATTACGGATTTGCAAGGAGAAGAGGGAGGCCCGATCAATGGAGGAGGACCTCAGACTGATCGATGTATCGTCTTCTCAATGTACTCTAACACACGAGTGGGGAAATGCTAGGGGAATTAGAATCAGTACGAACATAGGGGAATGAAAAATGCAGATAACGTTACCCCAAATTTGGAAAACTGTGGGAGTGCGTGGAAATAAAGGACAACTATTGACCGTGTTCAAAACACAACATCCCTATTATGTTATCCTGAAATGAGGACAACAAATGAGGGTCAATTATAGACTATGTTCGAAACATGGGACCTAACTTAAAATATTTTCCATAAGACTTCTGGAACGTTTTCCCAGGACAACAGGCGGACGATAAGCCGAGCATCCATACTATTAAGGGGTCCCTTTAGACGTGAAAGAGGATGAAGGTTTGAATAAAGGGGCACACAAAGCATGGAAGGTGAAGTGGTGTTTTGTTCGAATAGAATCCAACACTCTTGAAATTATTCCACCATGGTGGAAGCACATTAGGTAGGTGCATTAATCTGATCATGGATCATTCGTACCTGTAGACAAGACCTCCTGGGTGAGGGAGTTGTCGCTTCCCACTGTCATTATGGGGCATCCAAAACACGTTTAGGGAAAAAGATACAGTTACAGAACTCCCCAACGGGTTAGGACAAGGGGCTGACAGTGAGAAAGGTTGAGATTTGTGAATCATGGGGCTGGACCCGAGACAAAATGTCTTTTCATTCCTACGTATCCCATAAGGATGGGAATCAATCCATATATAGTTTTGCAAAGGGTGTTAGTTTAAGGTCTTAGAACTCGGACCATGGATAGTAGGCGATTTGGGAGACCCCTAGCGATGTAAGTCATACAACTCGAAGTGAATGAGGACGAGGTCCACATCATCATGTGTTCCCTAGGAAGGGTTTAGGTTGAAGGTCCAAAAATGAATGCTAGGCTAGGCTAAGGAGCAGGGCGCAGGCGCATTCCTCTGTATCCCATAAGGATAAGAATCAATCCATACATAGATCTAAGGGATGGAACAGTAAGTTACCAGTGAAAAGGATGAAAGGGGCGTGTGGGTCTAGACCTCATACTAAAAAGAGTGACATTTGATAGATCTTGTTTGTCCTTTAGGGTAGATGTTTTTTTTAAAAATCAAACTGAGGACCTAGGGATCCCGGTATCCCCAAGGGAATCAAGCCATATGCTATAGTTGACAAATGGTAAGGTGGATGACAGATACCCAATGTGATGTCCCCTATGATGAGGTCATCACAATGCAGTTCCGTTTTTCTTCATGTGGCCGAGACGATATCATCAGAGTTTAGGTTCATGTGATAGGACCAGATAGCATAGTTTAAAATCACATTCCTTGGACATGAAGTAATGTCCATGACGTGATAATGCATACGCAATGTGAGGATGAGGTCCAGATCATCACCCTGCGCATCTCCGGGAAAGGATCCTCAGGCCAAGAGACCAGAAAGGGTCAGAGGATAAGGGGCAGGAGAAGTTATCTCCTATTTGAGATGGACCTGTAAACACGATGTCTGAGTGATCCTACGTATCCCATGAGGATGAGAATCGAGCCACACATAGTTCTTAGAGAATATCTTAGTTTATAGTCTTAATGGTTGGACTATAGGAGCCCCGAAGAACATCGTATTACACCTTTGTACCCCTAACGTGTGGAGGTGCACTGAGGGATAATGCCAAGAGTGTCGAAATTATACTTAGACAAGATTTGGTGGAACATAATATGAATCATGTAACCAACATTCAAGGCCTGAAGAGGATGGTGTGGTGACAATGGATTACTGCTGACCATGTTCGCAACACAACATCCATGTCGTGTTAGCCTGAAATGGGGACAAACAAATGAGCATCGACCACCGACCATATTTTCAACGTGAGACTTGTATCAATTTTTTGTCTGAAACCCTTGGGGACGCTGACCGTAATGGTAGATGATCCCTTAGACCTAGAATCCATGCCATTTTGGGGGTCCCTTCGAGTGTGAAAGTTAATGGGGGCCCAAATGAAGGGGATCACAAAGCCTAAAAATTTAATGGAACTTGCCATAGTTGAATATGACCCTCCAGGTCCAAGACCAGAGTACTCTTGGACACATCGGTGAACCACTGCAAAGGGTCAAGGGGCTCAACTTGAGTGCAGCCAATTCACACAGATGAGTATAGAAAAAAGAGATGGTGAACTCTCAGGAGAAGGGGGGCATGGCATGGTTGCCACAAATCCAACGCGAAGGAGGGCATAACCCTGTACCACACCTATATATCCCTCTCATGGAGAGGAACATGCCAAGGGTTATGGGTGACTGAGAGATCTCTAAGAGATGAGGCTGGACCCAAAATCTAAATGTTTGGGTTGTCATACGTATCCCATGAGTATGAGAATCAAGCCACATGTAGTTCTTCAAGGCGAGGTTTAACGTCATGAAGGATGATGTGAAGATTAACGTCGTACGAGATGGTACAATTTAAAGTCATGATGGACAGTGTAGTTTAACGTAATGCAAGACTGGCATGCAATTTAGGGTCATGCGAGACTGATAGTTTAAGGTCATGTATGACCATTATTTTCTCAGGAAAAGTATTGCTTGATGAATTTGGCATTGGTGGGAGGAGTTATATGCTCAACATCCATGGTCCCCAGGGAGTATGCACCATTGGGGTAAACTGTATGAATTATGTAAGGTCGTACTGATTTGGGCTCCAACATAAGGTGGTTTCCTACCACATATCATTGGTGTTCTCAGAGCCAGCACCAAGTCGCCTTGTAGGAAAGAGAAGAGGTGATCCTTCTTGTTGAAGGCTCAAGCCATCTGCTCTGATTCCTTTCTAGATTGTGCAGGGCACGAAGCCTATTCTTGTCAAGTTCTTCTAATTCAGCCAGATAGATTTCAGCTACTCTATCCGTCACTAGCTGGTCATAGAACATTGTTCACAATGAGGGAAACTGAATCTCTATGGGCAAGATGACATCATTTCTGTATACCAGAGAATATGGGGTCACATGGGTGGTATTACGAGTTGTCATCCGATAAGCCTAGAGGGTGTTGTGGAGCTTATCCGACCAAATCTTCTTGTTCGGACCAACCATTTTATACAAGATTTTAGAGAGGGTTTTATTGAACGCCTCAATCTGTCCATTCTCTTGAACACGATAGCGGGAGGTATGGTTATAGGGGATGTTGTACTTGGCGTACACATTCTTCAACTCAAATGCTCAGAATTTGGTGCCGTTATCGGTGAGGACATCATGGGGAAATCTAAACTGATGGATGATATTGGAACTCACAATGTCAATGATAGAATGGGACTTGATTTCCTTGAGCGGAACTGCCTCTTCCAACTTGGAAAATAAATCCGTAGCGGTCAGAATGAACCAGCATTGGCGAGCCATTGCCGGTGGATATGGTCCTACGAAATATAATCCCCAGACTGCAAAGGGACAAGAGTACTTGGTAGTGTGGAGCGGATCCAGTGGCCAATTCAGAAAAATATCATAAACTTGGCTTGCATGGCACCTCTTCGAAAACTCGATGCAGTCATGGATCATGGAGGGCCAGAAATACCCTAATCTTTGGATCTGGTGAGACAATTTTTTCCCAGCCTGATGAGCACTACAGGAACTGGCCTGAACCTCTTGCATGACCTGAGGAATCACAAACCATGAATGCAACAAAGGAGATCACCATCATACCCGCGCTTATTGAGGATAAGCTAAATACTGGGACCACTCTGGAGGGTAAACTGCAGCGCGTGGCATTGGATTTTCTCGCTCTCAGCTCGGTCTGAAGGGAGATTACCGTATTGGAGGTATTCAACCAAGGGTGTCCTCCAATCTAAAATCATTTTGATCACTGCATCCGGATGACCCAGGGGTCCTAATGCAGAGGCGCCAATGGTAAGATGGATTACCTGTGGGTCGTCACCGCCATCTGGGGTAACAGGAGCTATGAATCCATGATGTGCCACATGGATAATCAGATCATCCTATTCGGTCCCTACAAGTGATGTAGATAATCTGGCCAAAGCATCTGCTCGACCGTTCTATGACAAAGGGACATGAGTAACCTCTGATCGAGAAGGGAAATGGTCCATCAGCTAGAGAGTTCATTCTAAAAATGGTACAAGATCTAGCTTCTGGAAAACATAGTCGTCATTGACCCACTTAATGACTAGCTCAGAGAACCCTTTCACATGAAAATGGGGCACATTGATCTCAGGGACAGCTTGAGGCCATTAATGAGGGCCTGATACACCACCTCATTGTTGGTACAGCCTTTCAAATACAGAAACAAATATGGTAGAATGGTTTGCATCGGGGTGATAAAAACGATACCAAGGCCTACTCTATTGAGTTGAGGATCATTGAGCCTCCTACCAGTGGGGATCCTAGAGATGCCATCAAAGGGCATTTACCAACATGGGACAGCTTGATCGACTAAGAGGATTTCCTCATTGGGAAAATCCAGGTCTAAGGACCAGTCAGCTAGGGTTGGATGGGCAACAAGGAAATCGGCCAACGCCTATCCCTCAGTAGCCTTCTGAGACACGAACCTGATGTTAAATTGCTGGA
Organism: Viscum album; assembly: GCA_963277665.1. Lineage (NCBI taxonomy): Eukaryota > Viridiplantae > Streptophyta > Magnoliopsida > Santalales > Viscaceae > Viscum > Viscum album. Next base: position 50,106,361 of record OY728140.1, on the reverse strand, counting down.
GGATTACCACCCACCGCGCTAGTCGTCCAGTCAACATGGGATGGCTTAGGATGTACTTCAATGGGTCTACTCAGGACACCAGCTTTACCTCGTGGTATTGTAGATAATGTTGCAATTTCTGTACGGAAAACATGAGTGCAAGGCTGATCTTCTCAATGAAAGAGTATCTGGTCTCCCTATCAAAGAGCATGCATCTGAGTTAGTAGAGGTTGTTCTCTATACCCTCATTTTTATTCTCGGCGAGAAGGGCACCGAGGGACCATTCCAGGGTGGTGACATAGAGGACCAGCAGCTTCCCGGAGATGGGTGCCATCAAGATCAGAGGCTGGAGAAGATACTGGTTGATTTACTCAAAGGGGGTATGGCACTCCTCATCCCACTCATAAGAGGATCCCTTCTTCATGAGCCGAGAAAAGTTCTTACAATTGCTAGAAAAATTCACAATGAATTGGCCTTTTTAGGCCAAGTGGCCTTGGAAACCTCAAAGCTCCTGAATATTACTCTGGGGAGGCATGTGGATGATGGACTTGACCTTCTCTAGGTCGATATTGATGCCCCTGTACCTGAAAACAAATCCATGGAACTTTCTAGAAGTGACCCCAAAAGCACACAATAATGTGTTCATCTTTAGGTGGCCTGAACAGATGAAGTTGAACACTTTCTCAAGATCCTTGAGATAGTTTTGGCGCTAGCATGATTTGACCACCAGATCATAAACATATCACTCCAACAATGTCCCAAGGATTGGCTTGAATATGAGATGCATGGACCGCTGATCAGTGGCACCTGCATTCGTCAGGCCGAAGGGAATGACCTTGTAATGGAGAGTACCTTGGGGCGCCCGGAAAGTGGTGGACTATTTATCCTAGGGGGCCATACAGACTTGATTATATCCATAGTAACCATCCATGAAGAAGAGGGCTTGGAATCCAGCCATAGAATCGATCCAAAATTATTTCACTGGAAGGGGAAAATCATCCTTCAGACAATGGTAGTTGAGATCGCGGATGTCGATACAGAATATGATCTATCCCTTCTTTTTCCAGACTGGTACAATGTTGGCCAGCCATTTGGGGTACTGGACCTCCTTAACGAAGTTAGCCCAAATTAATTTGTCAACATTGGCCTCAACCATGGCGTCATGAAACGGAAGCATATTTCTAGGAGGTTGTTTGAACACGTGATGATTTACCAGACGTCCGAGGCGGTAGATGGATATGTGAGGATCTAGTCCTGGAATCTCATCATAACTCATGAAAAACATGTCACAATACTGTTTAAGGAAGTCTACATACCACTGCTGATCCTTGAGGGGAATAGTGGCGCTGATAAATGTGGGTCTCAGGTCTGCCTCACTTCTGAGGTTCACCTGTACCAACCTATCAATTGTGGTGGAGATGCCTACTTCAAAGGCAGGGGGCGTCTTTTATATCCTCTTCTCAACTTATGGAGGGATATTCCATGGGGGAAGTCTTTTCTGAGTTACCAGACCCATATGGGAGGCTGGTACAAGCTTGAGAGGCAGTGGTTATTGCATCGGGGAACTCTGGCGCTGCCGAGATGATAGCTATGAAGGCTGTCGAACTGATCCCATTTGGTCTCTGGGACAAGGGGCCATGCTTGATAATATCAAAGCAGTAGTGGCGTATTGGCCAGAGCCAGATTATTCTAGTCTGGAAAAATAGACATGTATGAAGTATTGTCGTTTCAATGAGCTGGATACCCCAATACCTGATGGGAGTGGGAGGCGCTGGGATCACTGAGGCCTAATTCAAATAAGAATACGAAGTGATCTTTCGATGCCACCTATATTTTGGATCAAGGCTCCCCCTTATCCTAGAAATGAAAATACATTGACCCATATCGGGGTTTGTGGCCTGCAACTGATGGATCAGGAAGACTTATGCTTGATTCAGGCCTGCCCAAGGGTCGGTCGTAGTGGTGACAGGATCAACATCACTTGTATGGACTTGTTTACCCTTGCTTTTGTAATATTCAGCATCCAAGTAGTGGGCTTCATAAATGGAGAAAGGAGATGCATCACCATGGAGTATGCCTACTTGACCATTAAGAGAGTACTTGAGGCATTGATGATACGATGAGGGGACTGCCGCATACAGGTGGAGCCGTGGCCTTCCCATCAATTCATTATACGCGGTGTTCTAGGAGACAACGATAAACTCGGTGCTCGCAACTAGGCCACTGAACTGGGACTCCAAATGGATCGTGTCAACCAGGGTTTGATTTGTCCTTTCATATACTTGGATTCTTAAATTTGTGGGAGTTATGTTATGTCTGGATAACCCTAGATTTCGTAGTGTTCATGTCGGGATAAGGTTAATCCCGGAACCGTTGTCAACGAGACAACGGTGAACCTCCACGCCATTAAATTGGTCTGTGATGTAAAATGGGTGGATGTGCCCCTATATGGGGGAGCCTTCATCCTCTATATAGAATGAAATTATGGCCTAACATTCGGCATTCTCAAACAGTTCAGCATGGAATGCCTCTGCAGCTGCTACCTCTATCTCAAACTGGAGTGGGCATCTTAAAACATCAGTGAGGGCCTCGTGAAAATTTGGAAACAAGCGATGGAATTTAAGGATGGAAAGACTCGGTGGGATGATGATGAGGTTCTTGAGAACATCATACTATCATGGCAGGCGAGAACTTATTCTTGTAGAAAGCTGCTCTGTGATATGAGGCATAGCGCGACCAGCCGGCCGGACCGGCGGTTGACTGGTACTGGGTATATCCTACTCCTCACTAGTCAAAACCATAAGATTAGTTTTTGTATGAGGAATGGATGGTTGATATCATCCTGTAGTAAGGAGATGCTGTTCGCGACATGGACAAAGTGGTTCTACCTGATCCAGTAGCAAAAATGGTGGTGAGGCGGGCCTGTTGACACTGGATGAAGATGCTGCACGTGCTGCGTTCTGTGCTCAGCCTACATTCTAGTCTTAGTGGAATGCATGGCCTGACAGGAGGTTCCAAATAAGGCACCTCGATGACCCATATGGTCGCGGCTCCACCAACGTTGGCGTCAGATGTGGACGTTGGGGAGGTTCTCCTAGCGATCCCCCTCATCGGGAGTCATATATGGGTTTATCGACTCCACGGTATTAGCCGAAGTGTACCCTTGACTATCACTTGACAAGTCATCCATCACTAGGTGGATTCTGGTAGATATCTCAATCTACAAGGGAATAAAGTCATCGAGAGTGCGGGACAAAGACTGCATCGGTGGGGCGCATTGTTTTTTCTTACACCGTCGATGCTTTCCCTTCTCAGAAGAGGCTAGCTGAGATGATGATGCAGAAGTGGTAGCAACATTTTTTGGAGGCTCTGGCTAAATCAGGAATTCATGGATAATTTCATGGGCACAGGAGATCGCTTTATGGGACATCCAATCATTATACTTCTAAGACCCACAGTCAGAAACCTTCTACCACTCATCTTCGCTGTTGCTACTGCTATCTGGCCTTACAAGGACACCCTCCACTTGTGCTAGAGCTGGGCCCAACCTGACTATGTTGTTGTCATTCTATCCTTAGATCCAGTCCTTAAAGACTTAGCATTTCTTGATGGTGTTACCCAGGATTCAGTGATAAGGGCAGCAGTTGGGGTGATCACTGAGATTCGTCTCTTCTGAATTTCTACACATAGGCAAGCATACAATTCCCTGTTCTAAGGCATTGTGGATGTAACCAGGGACCTGAGACTCATTGAATGAGTCGGTCCAGTTTCTTCTTTCTGGAAAGGGTTCCCATGGATCCTGACCCTGACGATAGTCCAGAGGGGCCTGTTGAGGAGGCGGACCCTAATTGTCCCGCCTCGGTGGTGGCGGCGCCTTCCGTGGGGGTGCTTGCTAATTCTGAGGATGCTGCTGAGCCGGAGGCTGTGCCTGAGGTAGAGGACCTCTACGAGGTTGTGGGGATGGTGCTACTGGTAGCAATTATAGTTTCCTATGGGCTTCTATTTGGACAACTGTGGCGGGCTCAGCTCTGGAAGCCCTCCTCACTGGGATTACAAGGGGAAACGGACTTGCCATGCTGGACTATTGTAGGGATTCTTCAAGGCGCTGGGCCTTTTCTAAGAAGTCTCAAAACCCTCTGGGATAGTTCTGAGTGATCAGGGAGGGAACCATCTCTGTCTTGAAGTTCCCTACACACATCTTTAGTAATTGCTCCTGAGTCAGCGGCATGTCAAAGGAGTATGTGAGTCCCTTCCACCGGGCGATAAAGTCCAAAACTCGCTCATCAGACCTTTGAAATCACTTGAAGAGGACCGTGATGATGGTCTTCTAGGTGGTAGAGCTGAACCGGTAAAGGAATTGCCTACGAAGGTCCTCCCATCTAGTCACAGATCTGACGGGGAGCTGGTTGTACCACACGAATGTCAGCCCCTCCAGTGTCTGAACAAAACAGCGGAGCTTGGTGGCCTCGTACTATACTAGGGTCCGTAATATAGTCCCACACCTTGAGTTTATGTGGTCCAGGTGATGCGAAGGGTCCCTCGTCCCATTAAAGGGGGAGAAGGTGGGATTCCTGAAACCCGGAGGTGTCGACATATCATCCACACATGCTGGGTATGGCTTGCCATCTAGTGGGATTTCCACCTATATCGTTTCCAATGACTTTATGTGGGTGATTAGTTACACCATTGGATCATCTTTATGGGGGGTCCCTATCATGACGGGGGTCCCTAACCATGAGGGTGTGGTCGCATTATTCAATGCGGTAGGCATGCTCAGCGGCTTGTAGAGCGGTTGGTGGAGTGACCGGGGGAGCTTGAGCGAGGTTCCTTGGATTTTCATTCTGTTGAGGAGGGTTTGGTGAGACATATCACACCCTTATTCCAAGATCTCCTGCATCCACCTTGTCCATGGGATTAGCATGATCAGGGTTTTCTGGGGTTAGCTCACCAAGGGTAAGTTGTACCTTCCCCTGCTGCCCTAGCCTAGGATCACCGTAGTCGGGTCATCACTCTATAACACATTCATCCAAGAGTCCATCGACCATCTTCTTCTGCTCAGCATGTTGTTGGCGCAATGTGGCCTTCTTGGGGTCCTCCACCATCTTTTGAATTGAAGCGGACTGTTCGGAGTGCTTGACAGATCTGACGTGCTCTTTGCCCTAACCATAATTCTGGCTGAGTACCAATGCCTCAGTGGGCACATGGAGACCTAGGAGGTTCCTCTGCGGATGAGTAATCCACCCTGATGGGTCTAGTAGTTGGGGAGCGTCCTCAGGGATGACATTCCCATCAATAATTTCTAGCTCATTTTCCCCTCCTGACAGATCGTTCATGTTGACCGCAACTCTTCACGGTGGCATGTCCTAAATATCACCTAGCGAGTCGGGCTGCCAATGAAGAGCACTGAAGAGGAGGGTAGAATAATGTCCCCAGCCACTGATTTTCATGTGGGGGTATCCTCCTTAATAACCTTGCAGAGCAGTTGGAAACTTTGAATGCATTGCTGTTGGATGGCCATGTGGTGACCATGATACTCAGGGTGTCGGGCCATAGGGAGCGCAACCGAATCATCCAGATGACATTATTCGCCAATGTGTCCAAGGTGCACTTGGCTCTAGGGATAAGACACTCGCTGGTAGAGAAGAAAAAAGTGATTCGCCCAGAGGTTCTGGTGGAAACATTCAAACTCCTCCTGGGTGAGAGATTCCAGCACACAAAAATTTAGTCCTGGGACCGGCCAAAACATCTCAAGGAATTGGTCCGCTGCGAGGAAGGTCCAGAAAATACTCAACTCAGATTTAGGGTATGTCCCTTGATTTCCCCACTCATCAACTAGGGGTGGCTAAGGAACTGTCAGCGTTTCTGAGGAAGATCGCTGGGATGGCAGGCTGGCTGATGGAGTGTTTGGCGAGTGGGCTGACTGGCCACCGATTCTTGGGATGTCCTCTGTGGATTGCAGCGACCTATCCTCTATATCATGATAAGATGGTACGGAGACCAAAGCTCCTGACATAGGATCAGCGTCTGCGCTGGGTGGAATATGTCGTGGCTCTTCTGCCATTGACCCCCCAAAATAGCTCTCCGTAGTCTCTAGCCAAGGCAGAGGGTGCTTCTGGAGATGAAGGTGGTGACTGCATGGTCGGTCCCTGGGGACATTCCAGGTTCTCGTCCTCCTATATGTACCTTCGGAGGGAGACATGGATCATAAAGTCCTCACATTCTGGGAGTATGAGGATGATGCGCCTCGTTCCTGCCCCAACCTTTGACTCGGAGGACTGAGGGGAGGGGTCCAGTGCTGAGTCATACACCGCCTCGGAGTCTAAGAAGAGGACTAGTCTAATTCTTCTCTGTCCCTTCTCAGAATTCCTCTTGCGGTGGTGACCACCTGCTCTCCTTCCCCTGGGTGGATCTTTGGGGTAAGGCCCACTTCCAGCATGAGGAGTTCCTTCAACCATACTGGTGCTGGGGTGGAGAGAGCTCCCGCTGGGGTGGGCTATGGTGCAAGGAGAACTGGGAACAATGTCGAAAGGGACATGGGGAGGACCTCTATGGGAAGTGCTGGAGTGGGCCTGACCTCTGCTGGAGCTGACAGAAGCATAGGTAGGAGCGGTAGGAGCACGTGTAGGACCTTCATTATCACTTTCCATGACAACATCAATGCGAAGAAGTTCCTCATACTGGTAGATCCAAGCACAGGTAGGACCACCATGCTGGGCATTGGTGATGTGATGTTGGCCTCCACCCCTCTGATTGCTGGGGCGAGGAGGACCATCACCAGCTGGTACGAGGACCTGGGGAGGGACTTCTTGTTGGAGAGTGACTGGACGTGTAATATCTCCATACCTACCATCTGTGGTAAAGGGAGTGACCCCGTACCTAGTGTAGTGAGATCGGGAGAGACCCCAATACTGAGTTTTTATGTCACAGGGGAGACCCTCACTTGGATTGAAGGTGTCATGGGGCAAACCTCCAAGCCAATTTCAGAAGTAGGGAGGACCCTCACCTTCTTCAGTGGCGGTACAGAGTGGGCCTCTGCACTGGGTGGCATTACTTTGGATTGGTCCACAGCGGACATCTCCTATTTCGGAGAGTGAGAGAGTCGACCCATCCTTCCTGTGGGGCTGTTGGGGCCTCAATCTAGGTTGGGAGTATAATTACCCCTAAAAAATGTATGTAGGGAGTTGGGGATATGATTCAGTGGTGGATCGGGCCATAGTAGTCGCAGATTTTGACGCCCCATGGTTGGAACCCTCTACCATTTGCGTCCGACACAGGCTCCGAGTCAGTTGAACTGTATCCAGTGGTGTATGTGCGTGGATTACCTGCTCCTTGGCTCAGGGAACTGGGTGGTGGTGCTGACGCAGCATAGTGGGAGCCCTCTCCAGAATCCCTTGGAATGGGACTCCGACTGGGCCAACCTGGACATACCCTACCTTGCTGGCGTAGGGCAGGGACTTGTCAAGGCATTCTGGGGACAAGCTCTCGAAATGATTGAATGTCGGGGTGGGGAGCAGCAATTCCCTGCGCAGCCCTTGTGGGAAACTTTGATGGTAAGGCGCATCCACCTCGAGATCTAGGCAGGCCATATCCCTGGTGTGGATGATCCCCTCCTCCTGATACCTGCGTACACAGACATTAATTACCTTTCGCTGGATAATTTCCAATGCGGAGAGGGGGCATGGGCGACCAAAAATTGTGGTAGTTGAGGCCATCATGGAATAGGCAGAACCACATGGGGTGGCCGCATTGATATTACCCCTGCCCCTGCACTGGGGGGAAGTTGGTGATGGAGTTCCGGATGCAACAATGTGGTTCCTAAAAGCCGGGAGAAGAACTCATTAATAATGATAGGAAACTAAATCAATAACCAGTGCCCAGTGTTGTTCCGTCTTCCGTGGTCTGTAAGAGGGATCCACACTGACAACATCGCAGAACAGGATGCCCAACGTCCTGACTGCCCCAAATTCTGGCGAATTGCATGTCAGGCCCGCTGTTTGATTGGTGGGACCTGATTCCAGATGGAAGGGTCTGATGACATTCTAATCCACCGATGCCTCAAACTCAACTAGTCACCATAATGATGAGAAGATCTTCAGGTTGGGTTCACCATTTCTGTTTCCAATGCTTTCGCCAGGGCGTGTGCATCCGTTCCTGGAGGACGTGCACCTGTTACCCCACATTTCGTCAATCCAAAGGCTGGACACATCCGCTCATTATTTAGGTATATCTGCTCCTTGATCGAAACAGGATGATGGGATGTCAGTTCTTCCTTCCATGGATTCCTCATCGAAGCTCGTCACCATGTCTGGGTCTCCCATATATACTTAAGATGTTGTTCATGGAACTCTTCCTGATACCATATCTTCATGGACACCAGTTAATTACACTACTTCTGTCAGGACATATCTAGGGGTCCGGTCAGGGCAGCAACCTTCCGTTAGGGGAGTAGTCACGTTGGGCATCACTGGGATGTCTGAATGCTGGGGGATTGGTGTGTCTACCTTCTGTCACTTATTATATGGATTCTTGAGGGTTCAGAAGCCCGAGCATCCTGCATCGAACGTGGGGAATCATATGACATGGGCATACATCTGAGGTTTTCCTCAGCTTTCTATGTTAAACAAAGGGTATTCCGCAAGTTTAATGTCCAGTAGAGACAGACCAGACTGATCAGAACACTGACTAGAGTGGAACAGATGGAGGAACCCCCTGAAGGGAGAGACCATGTTGGGGCCAACACGTGGGTGGCTTCCCAAATGTTGTTAGTGGGAATGAGGAATGGGGTGCATGATTTTAACGGGATGTGTTGGCCTGGGTAAGATTTAGAATGGATGAAGGAAGGTTTCGTAAAGTGGATGGTGAATGGGATGGAACCTTCATGTGGATGACGATGGTTTTGGGCCTGAGCCTCGAAGAGACTTCCTACGTATCCCCGTGGCATAGAATCACAATCCATTTAGTTCATATGATGACGTCTTACCACGATTAGGGTTTTTCAATGGCTTACTGCTGAATGAGATCACAACGGCTTACCAGTGGATAAGGTATCAATGGCTTACTGCTAAATCTGATGATAAAAGATTACTTCTAGATTGGGTCGCAATAGCTTAACACTGAAAGAGGTGTCCACAATTTAATGTCAGGCGGTTTGGGGGTGAACGGATGTGAATGGGGTCGAAACATGAGGGTGTTGGGCTTGAACCTCATGGAGGATTCCTACATACCTTTCCTGGGAAAGGATCAAAGTCCTCGTAGTTCGAATGAGGAATTTTGGGCTTACACTCTGAGGAGGACCAAGGTGTTGGTGAACCGACGTGAAGGATGTCAGGATGACTGGGTGGTGGGCTTGATCCTCGTGGAGGATTCCTACGTACCCTACCTTGGAAAGGATCAAATTCCTCGTAGTTCGGGATATGGGTTGGAGTCGGTGAACCGACGTGAATAGAGATCTGAGGTCTAGTTGGATGGTCTGTTGAACCTCAGGGAGGCTTTCTTTATACCATGCCTTGACATGGATCAATGTCCTTGTAGTTCATGAGAAAATGGGATTGGCACACCGACATAGAGACGGTCGGGGCCAATGGTTGTTGGGCTTGAACCTCGGGGATGCTTCCTACGTACCATGCCTTGACATGGATCAAAGTCCTTGTAGTTCGGGATATGGTGGGTGGTGCACCAAAGTTAGGATGGTCGGTTCGGTCGGGTGGTGGTCTTGAACATTGGGGAGGCTTCCTACGTACCATGCCTTGACATGGATCAAAGTCCTCGTAGTTTGGGAATGGTGGGTGTCATGGTCGTCGCTTACTCTAAGCCTATATGACTCATGCTCAGTGTGAGAAACAAGAGGCAGTAAGGACCTGACGATCATGTCGTGAAAGGTGAATCCATGGGAAGTGGGGTGAGGCTTATGCACGGAGTGGCCCAAAGGGGAAACAGGGTATTATTCGTGGTTAGCAACCCAAGATGTTGGGACTTACTCCAGGATGGAGGCCCGAGGTGACAAAGTGCAGTGGGAGAGGGATTAAGTACCGAAAAAAGGAGAAGCACCATATCCCACCATACCTTTCGCTGGCCCTGGGTACCAAATATGAATGGTTGAGCAGGGATGTTGTCTCTGGAAAGAAAATCTAGGGGCTTACATCAAGGTGGTTTCTCTTTCACTATGGAAAAACGCCACTCTGATAAGAAAGATATCATACCTTGTGAGGGGTGATCCCATACCTATGGAGATGAGTGGGAATGGATAATGTCCAAGGTGGGTGACCCTGCGTGCGAGGCATGGGTCGAGGTCACAGTTTATCGTCATGTGCTGAGTAAGATGGTGCTTGGATATTTAACGTCCTGCAGCTCGGACGAGGTGGGTTCACTCCGCACCCCTAGGATACACATAGCCGGTACCCTCTGCTCCTTGGTGCAGAGAGGGGACAGGCAAAGCTGTGGTGAGGGGGTGTCATAGAGAGAACAATCGAGGGGTCCACGTTAGTGTGGCTTTGAGAAGAAGCAATATCCATTAGCGTGCCTATGCGAAGAAGCATTAGGCGAAGCAAGGAAATGGGAAGAACCACCCAAGGGACATTGAAATTACTTTGTATGAGCCTAAAAGGTCGTCTGGGAAAATAGTGTATGATGTGGATTACCAGGGTGTGAGAGACACCAAAAAATGGAATCCATAAGAAGAGCATCAGACACTCAAACAACGGTATGCCCAAGGAGTATGGGGAACGCTGGTGAAGAGATGGCTGGGAAGCACTGGGGTGAGGAGTCCTAGAGAGTTGCGTGCAACCTTTGAGGCTTACACGTGAAATAAGTAGCCCTGTGCGAAAAACATGGGGTTGGTGTGAAATCATTGAGTATTTTTACATAAGTTGAGCTAGGTCTTTGCACACAACTAGAATGGATTGCGTGAAATTGGGAGAGATTGCGTGCAATGACTGGGGGTGCGTGCATTTGAAGGGGATTACGTGCAATTGGCCAGCCTGTGCGGAAGTGTAAGGGATTGCGCACAGGGGGTGGACCCTGAAGGGAATGGAATTTAGTCTAATCCATGGGGATCTTGCATGAAGGTTGACCCCAGGGCTACTTCGCATGAAACGAACTGTACTAGAAATCCATCTTTTTGCGCACAGAAGGCGAATTTCGCGCACGAGATCCTGTTAAGATTATTCATCCTGAACGTCGAAGGGGGTATCCTTCTATTTATAGGCATTTGGGGAAGTGGAAAAAATGTAGGTGTGAAATAATGGAATGCTGATGTTAGTGGCATGAAATCTTAACAGTGTGGGGTGGGGGCGCGCAATTTTCTATGCCCATGCAGAAGAACTCTCTCAAATCCCAGAGCATTCCTTCCATGGGTTATTTTTTTTCATGCACTTATGAATTTTTTTCACGCGTCTCCTCCGGGCCCCCAGACTGGGTCCCCAGATCTGAATAAGAATTCTTTTTGACATTTTGAAACCTTCTTCAGCCCTTGAGCATTTTTTTGCGTCTACATCCCAAAAAACAAAATAGAATTTAGATGCATAATAAAAAAGACATACTTAGATGTAAAATAGTATAGGGAAATCTCTCAAGGAATTTCGGCATGGTAATATGTGTACATTGGAGGAATTAATGAGGGATAAATGAGTCTCCCATTATCCAAAAGTATAGAGGACAATACATGGAACGTTTGAAATCATACGTCAACATTTTTAATTGAAAAAAGGCATAACAACTTAATGAGAATTGGAAAAAATTGATAAAGGATGAAATCCCTTACATGGAAGTGTGATCCCAAAGGCTTGGGAGAGGCTTGAGAGAGGCTTCTTGGGTGCTTGGGGAACCTTGTGAGAATTCTAGAGAGCGGAGGGTAGGGGTCGGTCGAACTGAAAAGGATTTTAGTGGAGAGGAAGTGGGGGCTTGGGTGGGTTTATATAAGAAAGGAGAGGGAATTCTTTATTATTTAGGTTTGGCGCACCTCACATTAAACTTATCAAAAACACAATACAAGCCATGGTTTGTTCCCATGGGTTTTTACAAAGGGTAGTTGTAAACAATATTTTATAAGGCTAATGGCTGAAATTCTTAAAATAATAGGGTTTCTTATGTGGAGGTGAGTCACACTCTCAAGGAAAACAATTGAAAAAGATAAAATGTTTTGTAATCCATGAAGTGTCCACTAAAGCTTTGTAAAATAAATAAAACAAACCCAAAATAACATAATTGTAATGGTAACGATTATATTGGCCGAACATAATTTTTATATTATATTATTACATCACCATTGGGTCATTATGATGTTATAAAACACATTATATATTTAAACGATATTTAATTTTTACCCAAAAATTCGATTGTCTCTGAAAATTATGAAAAAGTCACCGTTGGATAATTTAGACGTCTTGATTCCAAAAATAATATTCATTTTATATAAATAAATTTATAAATATGTGAATTTTTACTTTTAAAATAAAAACTGACATTTACCAAAAATTCATCGGTTTTGAAAAAAAAAACAGATTTCAAACCTTAATAAAAATTAGAATTGCATTCATAATATTATATGATAATTTTTATTTAATAAAAATTAATTTTATTATAATAAAATTTTAGTAAAATATTATTTAATTCTAAAATCAATTTATTCACAAAAATACATTTCTTAGTTGAATATTAATCAAAAACACTATTTGTTCTTTAAAAACTATTTACAAAGTAACAATAATGAAATGAATGCACATTATTTATAAAAAAATAATGAACATAGTCATAATGCTAGGGACTTGTTACATAACCCCTTATAACACCTGCATAAGACAAAAGGGTAAGGTGTGTGATGGTGACAGACTCTTGGGGTGGCTCGGATATCATCGCTAGGGTTGTAATCTTTGTTAACATCCACTTCTGCCATAGTTAGTTCTACTAAATCTTATAATGATAAAGTTCAACATGGGATTGGTCAATAGAGAATCCCAATGACACCACATCCTTTCTGAGCTTCGGAAAATTGGATTCATATGGGTCATGTCTACTGGATGTGGTAATCACTTCCTTTATCTGAGTAAATTGGATATGCTAAAGACCGATATTTATACTAATCATGTGATCAATATTCAATGACTATATTATCAATGGTAATAATTCATAATGGTATTTTAAAATTTAGAAACATAAAACCAATGAATTTCACATTTTATATAACCATAAAAAAATCTAATAAAATGATGAAGAATTTTTATTAATGAATTTTCGGGTCGTTACACCTTCTGCCTATGATTAGGCATCTAGGTGTAAGAGAGAGACCATGGGAGGTTATTTGGGGATAATTGGGATGAGCCAAGGGGCTTGAGAGGTGAGAGTAATGGGTTTTAGGTGATGGCATCTTATAAGGGTGAGAAGGGTCTCTTTAGTAATGTTTTAAAATATAATTTTATAGTAAACTAATTTTCTTATTAAAAATCTCCAAAACACATTAAATTAAAATACAAGATGCCTCTTATGAGAAATAAAATAATCCAATAAGAATTGGACAGGTTTTGTATAGGTTTTAAAATTTTTTAATCTCATTTATTTAAATCATTATTAATATGGTCATCACGACATCATCATTGTGTCACAAATAATTTTATATATTTGATGTCTAAATATTATATATAAAATACCATGATGTAGGAAATAATTTTAGATTTCAAATTAATATTTATAGTCAAAGATATAACTTATATGACCTCGTCTAAAAATTCATTTACTAAAAGATATATGTTAATGTCATTTTTTCCTTAATTTAAATTAAATAATATAAAGTGTCATTATCACTCCCATGTGGCTCCATGGGGTCCTAAAACCAACCCAATGATGCCGATGGTAAGACATGTATCAATCTGTTGGAATAGAACACATGTTTAGGTAATTTAATATTATTATAATAATATTTTTTAATCCTTATTTACCAGATTTACCATTTAACCATGTTAAATAAAATATTTATGGATGTTAATATTCACAATGTCTAAAATTAAAAGTTACCTCTTTACACAATTTGGACCTCTTGATTCCAAATATGAAATCCATTTTTGAATATTCAAAATATAGAAGTTTCAGAAATTAATTTAAAATTAATTCTCGTTGTAAAAACAAAAAGCGAGGTTTTTAAGAAATAATAACTATCAAAAGATTGACATTTGATTATGTCTATTTTTTAAGTGAAATTACGTACAACGAAAAAAATGGATTAAATTGTAAAAATACAATATAATTAAATCTTAAAACCATTAAAAATATAATATATCCATATAAATAAATTAGATTAAAATTAAATTTTGAATTAAAATAAAGTAATTTTCACAATTCATTAAATAAATGAACATTATCCGAAAAAAACGAAAATTTCATCAAATGTAAATTTTGATGTCTCGATTCTAAAGAATAATATTATTTTGTCAAATAAAACATATAAAAGTTTCAGAAAACTATATTTAGAGAGGTTTCGACATCAAAAGGCTATAAATCAACCTTTTATAGAATATTATAGTTTTTATGGTTAAAATTGGATTCAGTCGCATTTTAATCCTATAATGTTTATTGGATAAATGTAAAAACATTTAGTGAACATGTGAAATAATATTTTAGTTAGTTTTTTTCATTTTTTAAAATTAAACCACTATTCATTAAAAAAAATTTAAAATAATAATATTATATTATTATTTTTTAGTATAACTCAACATTTTGTGAAACGTATGATTTCAAGGAAACCTGTTGTTGTGTATCGGGTACTCCATATATCATAGAATCCAATTTAAATTAAAATTATTATTTAATTCACAAATATTAATAAATATGAAAATATCTTACTCTTTAGATTCCTAGGATGTTACAATATCATTATAAAACGTGATCTATAATAAAAAAACTAGTGTAATACAAAACATACATTTGAAATATTTTTACATAGCTCATATCAGAGTCATAATAATTTTTTATTTGGGTATATCTATATTTTTTAATCCATCACAATGGTTTCTAATGAAAATATGAATAATCCTGAGCATATCCCCCAAGTGTTTCAAACTAGGTGCATAGAAAGGCTCATTTTCTCACACCAGGTGATGATTAGGTTAATCCCGATGCACGCTTTTCAATGTTATTACACATAGGTACATCTATAAAAGAACCACATCTACATAGAGTTTCTAGATATGTATATATTTATAGAAAATATTACCTAAACTCTACCTTAAATAATTATTATGATGTCCTTATATAGTTATCCCCAATGTATATCATATGGTTATGTTCCCTAATCAATGTATTCCTAAATATAGATTCCATGGTTCCTATACAACTTCATTTGATACCAATGATAAATACCCTAACCCTAGTAGCCTGGAGTAAGTGCCTGGATTAATACATTGGACTAAGATACTTGGAATATAATCCCAAAGTATCAAATAGTTATGCCATCTGGGAAAATAAGATAAATACCTGAATCATATTTAAAATTGATAACATAAAATAGATAAATGAATTTTCTTTATAATTTTATTCTTCCCATTAAAATATCCATCTATATAAATCATAAAATAATCCTTGGTTTCTAGGGGAAATAAAACATAAGAAAGGGGTGATCTCAGATGGTTAATAAGTGTAATCATACAAAAGATACGAAAAATATATAAGGATCCATCAATATGGTAAGTTAAATTACTGAAACACATTCCATTTAATCAATAACATGAACATAATATGAAAATAATAAATGTTGATCAAATAATTCCATATAAATTGTAAATACCCTGACACTAGTTGACTAGATATATGGCATTACAATATTATACTATAATAAACTATAATGAATTATATCCCAAATTTCCAAACAATTTGGAATTTTTGAAAAACTATATACCTACATTAATCTTAAATTTTATTTTAAAAATAAAATACAACATAGTAATTCTATCGAAAATACCATTAATCCCCAAGCTTATCCTTGAATATAAAATCATAATAAACATGTTAAAAAAATTAAAAAAAATAAAACATAAGTAATGGGTGAGAATAAATTTCCACTAAGGGTATGGATACTATGTAAGCTATCATAAATAAAGATAACAATAATGGAAGGGTAAAAAACTAATCCCCATTCCATTTTGTCAACAACACGAGAATGATATGTTTAGAATAAAATATTATCAAATAATTCAATATAAATAATCCAATGATCTATAAGAAAATCCATTTATATTATACTAATAGACTAATATCACAAATATCAATTAATAATCTCATAACTATGGAATTCATAATTCAAAACATCTAAAATATATTATTGAGGATTCTTTCTAAGAATCTAATATCATCATGAATTTATCCCAAGAATCATATAAATGGGTACGACAATAGAAACACAACTATTCTTGTTTGTTTAATGAGACTTACCTATGCATTTAGGGGATATATATATCCCCTCCAGTTAGTTACTAAGTACTATTCAATCCTCATATGAATAATTAATACAAATGAATAAGCAGTCTTTATTAAAATCAATATCTATCTGTATGAGAATAATTAGTCATACAAAATATCAATAATTCCCCAGTATAAATAATAATAAACAAATGAATAATATATGGTAGGAATTATCATAATATATTAATCTTAATTGATTGTATTATTTAATAATATATGTTTAAATAGATGGAAAAAATTTAAATAAGATCATTGAAATGTTTTCAATGAAAATACCCATTTTCACATTGAAAAAACATTTTTTTAAACACTAAATAAATATAAAACAAAAATAATTATTTTTAAATAATAAATAAAATTTGAAAATTAATTTTGAAATCACAAACACATCCTGATAATGGTAAAATCCACTCGTGATGTACATGTTAAAAAATTCCTTCCGTTTTTTCCAAAAATGACATAAAGAACCTTGTTTAGAAAATGAATAAATATTCTTTGGAAAACATTTTTTTCAAAATAATTCATGACTAAAAAATAATTCAAAAAATTATGAGATAATTGTAAAATAAATTTAAACAATTTTATAAATATTATTTGTGGAAGAAAAATAATTTTTTAAGAAAACATTTAATAGATAATGTTTTAAAGAAAGAATCTTAAAAATATCCAATCATATAAGTAAGAATAAATAAAATTAATTTATTTTGTGTGTCCATTATAAATACAAATAAAAAAATTTTAAATTTAACATAAATGTAATAATATGTAATTTCAAACATAATCTTAGCATTAAAAATTCAATGATCTAGAATTTTGACCCAATGAATGGAAGTTCAGTTATGAAATTCCTTACCACTTGTAATCCATCAAATCATATTCCCCATAAATGTAATAATTATATAATAAATATTTTTTTAACAGGAATATAAAAAATTGATTATATGATAAATAAAAGGTTATAATATACACCACAAATAAGAAATAAGTGTTGTATAAGGCATATATCTTAGAAAAGTAAAACTTGGACGAGAAAACCCTTAAATCAAAATTACCTTTAGTGGTGGATAATTTTAACACTATTATAATGGAATAAAGAATGATATAAACTCATTATATAATTTTATTCATATTCATAAAACCTTATGTGATGATTTTATAACATCTTATGACCCATTCATTAATAATGTTGCATTATTTTCAAGGTTTCAGGTAGATTCGTCTCAGGGATCCAGGATCAGTTTATTTTTGTATAATTAGGAATATTCTTGTAACATGGTATTCAAACACTATAACTATAATGAAATAGTATTAATGAACATCCATATGTATTAATTGAATAACATATCATTTTTATTTCAGGTATGAGGATGATTTATTTCATAAAATGTAATCTATAAAAGTTGGATTTTTTATTAATGGGTTCTCCGAACATCTCAGACTACATTCATTTTATATAATATTATTACTGTATATTAGTCCTAATTCATGAAATATGATATAATATACATATTAAATTATAATTTAAGAAAAATTATACTTTTATGAAAAACAAGAATTCGGTAATAGAACATGACCAGAATTATTATTCATGAAGACGATTAACCACCCTTATTGGAACAATGATATTGTTTCATTGAATAAGAGGATGTGATAAATTAAATTGATATTATAAATTTAAATATATTCATAGAACTCCAGTATATTCATGATTATGGATTTTCATCACTTGATGGATCTGAGAGGTGATGAGAAGTAGAAGAAGAAAAGAAATTTAGAGATGTGATTTTAGAAAATAACATATTGAATATCACCTCCATGAAGGGACCATAAAAGACCATGAAGACGTTACTTGGGTAATACCAGAATCACTTATACATGGGGAGTGTATTTTGGAGTTATTTATATAGATATTAAAGGATATTCAAAGATTTTTAAGAGAAATTTTCTGGTAAGGGGTGGTATTTATATTTGAAGATGAGTGGTTTTATGTGATTAAATAATGTTTATTTTATATTTAAAGAATACAACATTGAGGAGGAATTAATTTCCAAAAAATTAATTGATAATTAATGTTTTAATGGATCTTTATGTCTTATAAACACTTAAAAATCTATTATATATTGTAGTTAGATATTTTAATACTTTTACTTTTATCTTTAACTCTGTTATCTATTACACATATACCGCTGTAAATATTTCTTTTTGACATGATACTTTTTTTATAAAGAAAAATAAAAATAAAATTACTACATATTTTAGAAATTATTATTCAAAATATTTAAACTATATTACTATATTCAATTCATAGAATTGAAAAATTATATTTAAAATTTATCTTACAGACAGAATGGGAAAGCGAGTATTAACAATGAAATAGCTTAAATGTTTTAGAACAATATATCCTATTTCAATTTAAAAGTGATTCTAATAACTTTAATAGGATTGATTGATGTATTATAGAAGTAATTATACATTAAAGTTAAATGAAAATATTATATAACTATATAAATAAATTTGATGAAAATGATGTTTTCAATTAAAATATAGTATTTTTCAATATTCCTAAAACAAATGAAACTTTTAGAGAAACACAAAAAATTCAACCTAAGATAATTTGTATGTTATGATATCCAAAATAATGTTTTTTCATATTTTTTTATCAAATTTTCAATTTTTTGTTTCAAAACATGTGCGGTAATAAAATTTAGAAAAAATGGCTTTTAGAAAAATATATCTTTTTAGGATTAAGTGTATTTATTCTTAACTCAATCAATTTAAATTTATTGGTTGAATTTAAAAAAATGATTAAATATAGAAAACATAATATTAATTATTATCTTTTACTAATATATATAAATTTAATTTATGAAGATAAAATGTAACATTGAGAATAATAATGGTTTTTGTATAATATCACATCCTTTCCATTCAATTTGTTTTTAGTTTCATTTCTAACTAATTGGTAACCAATTTTTTAATTCAAAAAACATTTTTAAACCATATCATCCTAATATTTTATTCTAAATAATTCACTTCATTTTAACAACTAGGTGAAAACTATCATTATTAAATAATAATATGTAATTATTTGTGTAAGCTCGGTGTTCTGTGTAAGGTAAGAAAAAAGACATAATTTTCAAAAAATTCGGGTGGTCTTACATTCTCCCATGATTTAACAAATTGTTTCCTCTCAATTGGAAATTTATCTTCGAAAAAACAATGGTTGATATTTCAATATTCCACTATGGGAAATTAATATCATATATAAGATTAATAAAAAAATTTCTTAATTAGAGGGAATATTAATTGAATGGTCACAAAAAAACATGGATTTAGGATTGGTTAATCTTTAACATAATGTGAAAACATGTACAAGGAAGAGAAATATAACTATCAAGTTCTGATTGAGTGTGATAGGTAACATGGTCATTGGTAATATAACCATCACACATCTATAAGTCTTACAATCATTTAAAATACCATTTAATTAAAATAAATTAAATTATTTAGAAATTTTTTTTATTCTAAAAAAATATTCCTAGAGTTGAGTAATTATTTTACCTCCTTGAGTAATTACATAAAGAAATACACATACATGAAAAGTAGACTTTCAATATTTAATAAAGTTCCACCATATACTCATATTTTAATCCAAATGAGGATTATGATTGTTTAGGACAACCTTACTACATTCTAAATCTACAAGTTCAAAAATCCATAAAAGAATAACAATATATCCCAACTATCTTTATAAATTAACCATAACTAATATAATGAGAACAATATAGGATAATTTCAAAAAATAATAATCCTTTATATGGAAATTACTAAATTAATCTCCTAGGATCCGAAAGTAATATAAAAAATTGAACATAGGTCAATAAATAAATAAGAATCCATAAAAGTCCACAACAATATACTATCCTATGATTGATCCCAAAAACTAATAAGGATTTGATCAAATTTTCTTATAAGATAAATTTAATATTTATCTATAAATGTTTATTCCCTTAACATATAATCTCTAATATATTCTCACCATTTCCCTAAATAACCTAAATCACTAAAAGTTCACATCTTCTTCCAAAAATGAATCTATACACTATTCCTAAAATAATATTCTATTTACCTTAATCCTACATGGTTCCCAAAATACTGATCATCTTTATAAACAACATGTCAAATTTTTTTCAAATACCATGGTTATCTATTGAACATAATTTAAATAATGAAAAACTAAATAATACTATCTAGGTAAACTTGTAGGCCAATTATAGGTTATGACCCCTTAGCCACATTTAATTGTGTTTTCAAACCGCATGACCTCTTCAGATGTGATGGGTTGTCACCCAACCTATGGGTTTTCCTTTTCATAAAAAAATATTTATATAATTATAAAAGTATTAAAAAATTAATTTAATATATTCAGCATTAGATTATTTTTTAAACTCAATGGTTATCTTATAAATTCAATTTTTCATTTCAAAAATTATACTAACTCACAATTACCATTTAATCAATGATCATATAAACACTAAAGTTTTTCCATCCCGTTAAAATATTTTCCACATAAATTAAATAATTATTCCTCAAGTAACCTGATTTCATATATTAAACATTAGGGATACATATACCTTAAACATTTATCAAAACACATTAAATATCCACCAAAAAATTGTCACATTTTTACTCAAACCTTTTTAAAAGGTATTGATTACATGTAAAATATGTTTTCAAATTTTTAATCAAAACAAATTATAAAATACCATTTTCATGTTACATTATTCTCATGATATTTAGGATATATAATAATGTTTGTGATAAAAACATCATTCACTCCACATCCTTTTTAAACCATTAACTATGCATTGTTATTTCATCCCTCTATAAATAAAATATATGAATTATATCATTATGATTCATCTATATATCTCCAAAAGTTTCATACTTATGTCATATGAAAATAATTCATACCTTAAATCTAGAAATTAGTTTTTTCCTTTATCCTAATAATATTTTTATTTATCCTTAAACATGAATTCCATATCTCCATAAAAATATTTTCATGTCCTTGGTGGAATTTGTCTTTTGAGTGTGATGGATAAATTGAGATTTTGAAATTAGATTTTTGAGACTTAATAATCCATTTAAATATTATAGAAATAAATATTCTTATTATAGATAAAATAGTTTCATTCATGTTTTTTTGGATGTCCAAAAAACATTCAAAATTCTTTTAACAATATTCATTATGACAATAATGATAAAATAATATGGTAGGGATAAGAAGGTTTTGGGAGAAACATTCTCTTTCATCATGATGAATGATCTTTAATATATTGAAAAGAACATAATTAAAACATGATATAAATTATTACATGTTTGAATAAAAATGGTACATTTAAGGATAGTACACTAAGAAATCCATAATATTATAACCTTCAAATCCTTTATTTATTAGTTGATTACACTCATAACTGCAAAATCAAAAAATATCATTAATCCCATCAATAACCATCACCCAAACAATAAAAGGGTTCTAATACATCATAATTATGGTAAAACTTATACTTATTAACCCGTGAAAGTAACTAAAAAATCTTAAAAAATTATCATAATAATCATAATATTATTTTCCTTAGGAATTTTCTCAATGTAAATCATAGTGTTATGTTCCCTAATCTATGTCTTTCAAAATATAATTCCCCAGGATTATACTAAAAATTATATGACACGAAATATCAATACCCTGACCTAAGTCGCATGGAGATGGTGACATACTTTATTACATTGGTATAAGATATAAGGAATAATCTCCCAATGGACCAAATAGTTTAGTAGTTTTGGAAAAATGGATACATAATTAAATTTTAAATTAAATTTTAAAACATAAAACACTAAATATAATTCCTTTTAAAACCCCATTAATCCCCTAGCTTATCCCAACATATCAATCATATTATACATCACGAAAACCTTCGGAAAAAATAAAACATAATAAATAGGTAATCTCAAATGCTCCATAAGGGTAGGTATACAACAGAATCTATCATAAATAAGAAATAAAAATTATGGGATGTTAAAAAAATTAATCACATTGCATTTAATCAATAACATTATAATAATTTGAATAGAATATTTAATGATAAAATAATTCCATATAAATAGTCACTTGATCTAGAAAACATACCCATTGGTATTATATTAATAGAATAATCACATGGAAATCAATAACTCATATCAAAATGATGGAATGTATAATGAAGGAAATATAAAACATACTATCAGTGATTCATGTCAAGAATATAACAACATCAAGGAATTGTTCCCAGAATATTATAAATTGGTATGACCATGGATAAGACAATGGTGAATTTGTCTCTTGATATCTACTAATTCAATTATGGGCTATATCAGGACCCTCCCATCACATACTAACATAAATTAAAACATCACATAAATAAATAATATAATTTAATCAACATGACTTTATAAAATAAATAACTAACCATATTGGAAAAACTAGTAGTATAGAATATCAGTTCTTCTCTGTTAAAACTGATCATAAACCATTGAACTATTTATATAAGATGGTATATTAAGTGATCATCCTCAATTAAACAATATAATTAACAATATATGTTGATATTTATTAAAATACTTTAAACTATATCATTGAAAAATTCATGATGAAAATACCCTCTCTCACATTGAAAATAACATATGTTTAAAAAAATTTGTGATTAACAAAGAAAAACATTTCTCAAAAAATAATCAGGAAAACATATAAATAAATTATTAAATCATGAAGGAATCATGACGACTGGAAAATTTTTACATGCCTTTTTTTTAATAAAACAATCCTTCTGTATTTTTCATATAAAACTCTCAAAGAACCTTGTTTAAAAAATGAAAAAATATTCATTTAAAAACATTTTAAAAAATTTCAAACATGATTAAAAATTACATTAAAAATACATAAACTAATATTAAATAAATTTTAGGAACAATTTTATAAAACACAGACATGGAAGAGAAAGTGAATTTTAAGACAAACTGTAAAAAATAATTTTTTCATAAAAGTATTTTAAAAATTTCATCTCATTGTAGTGAGTTAAAAAAATTCCTGATTATGTGAATCGACATTAA
Organism: Viscum album; assembly: GCA_963277665.1. Classification (NCBI taxonomy): domain Eukaryota; kingdom Viridiplantae; phylum Streptophyta; class Magnoliopsida; order Santalales; family Viscaceae; genus Viscum; species Viscum album. The sequence continues at coordinate 50,082,790 of OY728140.1, read as the reverse complement.
ATTCAAAAAATAGAAGTTTAAATACCAAATAATTTAATGAAAATTCATTTCACACATAATATTATCATGAATAAATTAATGATGTATAATTTTATTCAATGAAAAGGATGTTGAGTTAAGAAATCCCATACAAATCATGATTAGAAAAATCATATGCCCCATTAAAGTATTAATTATAAAATGAAACATTGATTACCATGTATATAATTTTCTTCATGATATAATTTTCCAATAAGAAGTATATACACAACTCATATTAAATAAGTAGGTAATAAATAAAATATCTCAAAGATGTAAAAGGGAGATGAAAAAACCATTACCTAATGCTTCCCTTTAGTGGTGTGTGATTTAAACTCATATATAATAGTTTAAATAATTTTATTAATTCATTAATGAATTATTTTAATATTAATAATTCTTTATTTATCTATTTTATAAAATATTCTAGCGCATTCATTCATAATATTTCATTATTTTCATATTTTCATGTGTGTATATCTCATGTTTTCATGATCGTTTCATTTGTGTATAATTGGTGATGTTCTTGTAAAAAGGGATTAAAACTCCAAAACTATTATGATATAGTATTAATGAAAATCCATATGCATGAAAGGTTCCACGTATCATTTTCTTATCTCGTATACGAACAGTTAATTTTGTAAAAAGTTAATGATAGATGATTAACTTATTTTGGTAGTTTTTTTTGGACATCAAGAAGTAGATTCATTTTATTTAGTATTATTAATATATATATATTCAATAATATTAAATATTTTATAATATACAAAATAAAATATTATATAAATATCATGATACGTTTATGTCCCTCCATGAAGGTGATAATGGAAAATGAACATAATTTATTATCCACAGAGTCGGTTAACCGCCATAATTTCAGAAATGCTATCGTTTCATTGAATAAGAGGAGTGGATAAATTTAATAGATATGATATAATAGTTTTTAAACATAAAAACTAAGTATATACTTGATTCTAATTCAATTATAAATTAGGCAGTTTAGGAGAATGTAGAAGAATAAAATAAATTTAGAGATCTGATTTTAGAAAATTACCTCTTGAATATCACCTCATTAAAGGTTTCCATAATAAACATGGAAAAGGTCTTTGGGTGATACCATAATAACAAGTAAATGTTGATAATATGGATGAATGGTTTTAGTAGTTATTTATGTAGCTTCATGGCTACCTAAAACAAATTGATTTATGAGGTGTGGTACTTATACACGAGGAGGGGTGGTTTAAATTGATTAAATAGTGATTATTTTATACTTAAAGCCGAATACATTGATGTTGTGTTAATTTACGATAATTTTGATGATAATTAATGTTTTATTGTCTGGTTAATGTCAAAAATCACATAAAATAATAATTAAAAGTTGTATTTTTTTTTTATTTTAAGCCTTTTCCTTTTAACTTTAACTTGTTTCACTATTTTACATATGCCTCAGTAAATATTTTTTTACCATTAAAAAAATAAATAGAAAGAAATGAAAATAAAAATAATTTATAATTTAGAACCCCTTATTCCATATATGTAATCCATTCCCCCAAATTCAATTTACCTAATTAAGAAAAATAGATCAAAAATAATATCACAAACGCAACAACAAAGTCTGTTTTTAAAATAAAGCATTTTAAATGATTAAAAAATTCTTATAACAAATTTTAAATTGAAATTCATTCTAATGAACTAAAGTGGGTTTGTTGATATATAATCTAACTGTTTATACATTAAAAAACAAATATCAATGTAATTTAACGTTATAAATAATTTAGACGAAAATGAAGTTTTAAATTAAAAATTAGTATTTATCCATATTTATAAAAATGAAACATGTTTAAAAATACATAACAATCATAATATTATAATTTTAAAGTTAATATTTCAATAATTAAGTTTATTTTCTATAATAAAATTTAATAAAGTTTCAAAAAAACATGTTTTCTATTAAAATATGTCAAAAAAGCCTTTTAGAAAAACATATTTTTTTACGATAAAAATTTGATTTATTCTTATAATAAGACTATATTACTTATTAGATTAATTTTTCAAAAAATTGATTAAATTTATAATATTTAAAATTAAATTAAGTCCTTTCACTAATAATGGTTAATTAATTTAATAATATAAAATTCCATTATATTTTTTTTAAACATAGCCATTATGTTATTTTTATTTATTTTCATTTCAAATTAGTCAGTAACAAAGGACTTTATTTTATACTCGTGTATAATATAAATATTAATAATTAATTTAATATCATTCTTTACCTCTATTAAAATTTCTATGTAAAAACAATCAGAATTACATAATAATATTCCATCGTTTTTTATGATTGGTGTTCTCTGTAAGGATCCGACCCCAGTTGCCTAGAGCTAGTGCCAAATTTTATTACATTTGAATATAAATCAAGAATAATGTTCCCTAAGGACCAAATAGATTAGTATTTTTGGATATCCAGATAAATACATTAGTGCGACATTACCACTTGAAAGAAAAAAACAATTTAGATACTCTTTTGATAACATTCATAACTCTTAGGTTATTTCCACATGTCATTCATAATATACCTATTCATGTCCTTGGAATATTAAACATAAGTGTAGGGTGAGCACAAATTCTCAATAAGGGTAAAAATAATGGAGAATATATCATAAGTATAAAAATTAGACATGGTGAATAACTAAAAACACATGCCTTTAAAAACAATCATTAACACATTATGGTAGAAATACGAGATGAAAAAATAATTCCAAAATAAAGCACAATAATGGGTATTATATTAGTTGAATAACCTCATTAACTTTAAATTAATTGTTTCATAATTAGAGAATTCATAATTTCTGACATCACAACCATACAGTCAAGGTATTGTGCCAAGACAATAAATAACCATTTTCTCAAGGCCTTGTGTGAAGACTGTAGTTTGTCTCATGATACCTACTGATGTATCGAGGGGCTATAGAAGGACCAAAACATCAATTAAAAAGTCCAATTAATTCCTCATATTAATGGGGATACACATACACAACATATACATTTATATTGAAACTAACATATGAAATGTCAATAATCTTCCCCAAACAATAAGCATTAACCGTAACCATTATGAGTATATTGGTTAATGGTTTTAAGATAGAATATCCATAGTAAAACTAATAAAATACCATTAAAATAAATAATTTAGATGATAAAATAAAATATTAATCCCAATAATACATAATAATCAACAATAATTTTCAAATAGTTGAATATACTTTTATTAAATCATCGAGTAATTCTTGAGATAAATAGTCTTTTACATTCAAAAGAAGTGTTCCTTTGGAAAAGTATTTATATAAATCCAGAACTGATGTAAGATATTATTTTCCTAATAAAATTAGTGTTTTTTTAAATATAGTTTTTTACTAAAAATATATTATATAGTAACCATGAAAATTGATAATAATTTGAGAAATTCCCTTGAACCTGGCTTGTATTTTGGGAAGAAATTTTGAAAGTTCCAATTAAAATAGGAAACTCTCCATAAAATGAATCATGATTTTGGTAGGTACACGTATAAATAACATTAACACAGAATATATTATGATTATATAACAAATAATAATAATTTATTTCGTATTTATAAAGACAAAGAGTAGCAAAAAACGGAGGTTTGGGTAGAAAGTCCTTACCTTATATCTTAAGGTGTTCCTCAATTTATCTAAATGACCTGAATAATAAAATTTAGGTTAATATATAATTTAGTACAAAACCTACTCTACATTTAATTTATTTATTATAAACATATTGAGGTTTATTCATGGTTTTTGATGGGTTAAGAGATTCAATTTCATTGTTTGGGAGTGTTTTCTTCGTCGGTTTTCATGATCAGTTTAACAATATTAATTTATGGATATACATGTAAAACAAGAATGGTTAATCATATTAGAAGTTGTATGTTATTAGAGAACAACCATAATATTACATGACTATAATTTTCGATTGGTTATCAGGAGTGAAGATTAATCATTATATAAAACATAAATAACAATTGTCTGATTAAATTGGTGGGTTTTGATCACAATGAACACATCTTAATTGAAAATTTTATATCATGAGTAATAGAGGATCCAAGAACCTTAAATAATTTATAATACATATATAATAGTCAGTTTCATCAATAAAAATGGTTTCATGACCATAATTAAATATAGTAATATAAATTGATAACCATCCATCCTTGATTGGGATAAATTAACACATCTTAGAACATATTTTCATTTCTAGTATAAAAGAATGGGAAAGAAGATATGATGAATATTTATTACATTATCATAAAAAATTTATAGTACATGTATTGTATAGGGCTCATCCAAAAATTTGGATGAAATGAGGTGATGAATGAAAAAGGAATGAAAGGAACATGAAATAAAATAAATGAAAAGAGGAATCTACCTCTTGATGTTATCTTCCTTGAGAGCCTCTATAAGGGAGATTTTTTTACTTTTTATGGGAAATATGGCTGCTAGAAATGGGGGAGGATCTAGGGAGGATATTCGAGCATAATTTAGTCAAGGAATGAGGCTTGATAGGATTTAATATAGCAGGGATTTGGGGGTATAGTGGTGGAGAGAGGTGATTTTTTATTATCATATTTATTATTTTATTATTTCCCTCATGACAACAAATAGTTTGGATTAATGTAGACCATAATATTAATAAGATAATGTTAATTTGATCTGAGTGTGCTTACATCGTCCATGATTCTTGTAATAGTGAATTTAACTTGTAATATGTATATACGGTAAATTACCGTATTTTACTATTCATAAAAAAATCTAGATTTTTAGAAAAAACCAAAAAAATTACCCTAATCATTTTTCGACCAGTAGAATTCAAAAATGAACATAAAAATTATAATAATTTGATAAATATTTTTAATTTAATTTTTTTAAAAAAAATAATTTATTAGAAGAATATCAATTTTAAAATTATAATTTGTTTTATATCACATTGAAAAATTAATCCAAATCACATTATCATATAACATTAATGCAGTGAAATAATAATATGATTTACAATTAATAAGGGTCATATTACTATTCATGTTACTATTCATAGGGGTATGTCACTAATCGCCAAAAAAATAGGTTTTTCTTATTAGACTATAATTTTTTTACTAAATGCAACTTTGTGTGTCAGTTTTTAGAAATTCAAATCACATAGGTGGAGAAAGCCTGTTTACCGGTTATGTTATAACAACAATGTGTTTTGTGGAGACTTAGTGTTTCATGCTTTTATTTAAAACTATTTGAGGTGTTACCTTCTTTTTAACATAAGATATCGAAAATAATGTTCTTGAAAATATCATGGTGTTAAATAAATAGTAACATGATCATGAAACAAAAAAATTTATATTCTAACTAATTGAATAATCATAAAAAATATCAATTACTGAATTCTTAATGATGGAATACATTATCATGGATGTCAGAAACATATCATTGATTCCTTATTACAAGAAAAATAATATAAAAAATGATTCATTCCAAGTCATCTGATATCTTCGAGGACCCATGACAAAACATCTAATTGAATGAAGAACCATTGTTAAAAATTATATATAAATGGGTAATGTCTGACCTAATACCATATCTATATGGTCTCATGAGACCTATAATTGCATCTAGGGGCTCCCTTTACATACAATTTCAAATGCATTATTCATATGAAAAGGGTGGAACATAATTCACATAATCATTTTTCTTGAAAACAATTACAGATTAAATTCTATTAATTACCACTAGAAATAATCATAATCCTAAATAATCCAATGTATTTTATTGAATGGTATGAAAATAGTACATCCATAATCATGTCGATCATAAACCATCCACAGTAAGAGTAAGGATGATATTAATATAACATGACACTATTGGATCATAATTAAATTACTAGGATGATGTAATTAATGAATAAAAATATCTTTAAAAACATTATTGAGTAAAATAACATTTTCATTTTGAATATCCAATTTTTTAAAGTATTTTCATTGAAAATTAATTTTAAAAACTAAGAATATACAAAATATTAGGGGAAAATATTTCTTTAAAATTATCCTTGTTAATATGAAATTTAATATTCAATGAAATTATTGTCATTTTAGTAGGTGATTCCATATATTACATACATGTAAAAAATAACATTCGGCTTACATTCCAAACATGTTATTAAAGTGCCTAGTTTAAAAAATGATTGCTTCATAGTTTCTTGAAACATGTATTCTTGTTTTATGAACCAGTTATTCCAAGTGGTTTCCATTGGATTTATTTATCGAACTGGAAACTTCCAACAGTTATTTATCCAATGGGGAACTACTTTTCAAAGGTAGGAATTTTTTATGTTTGAACTTCACAATACTTAAAAAAGTAAATTAGTCGAGAGGATGGGAGGTTGGACTCATCAGACCCTTTTGGTGAATTATTGTATACTATAAGGATCTCTTTATAATTTAAGTTATTTTCATGAATCCTTATTAATTTATCAAGTATATCATACATATCCCTTGGAAATGTTAATCACATATTTAGCATTTGAAAAGTATAAAATCATCTATATGTATTTGAGTTTATTCATTAATGGAGATATCCACATGTATTCGAGGTTCTCCATCAATGGTAGCCTCTTATATACTACTTAGGGATTCCTTTAATCATTTTTATGATGATAATGGTTTTTAAGACACTCAGTGGGACACTCTATAAATTATTGTCATCGACGAAGATGAAGGTTTGGTTTGATCTTGGGATCGTGCCCATAAAATGGGTTACCTACATATCCTTATAAAAGGAACCTGAACCCTCGTAGTTCAGTGCCACTGAATGGGACACGTCATACCTTTTATGGTCATGTGATAAGGACCTAGCTGGACAGTTTAATGTCATGTGGTACAAACATCTATGAGAATGGTGCTTAGTCAAAACATACTGTTGGACATATGATGAAGCAACCTAAGGAACATAGAGAGGATATGGGTTTCCAAGTAGAATCAGACCCTATTGGGAATATATCCCAAGCAAAATAGGGTTTATTTAGGGTATTGTTTTTGAACCTCAAGGAGGCTTCCAATGTATCTCATATAGATGGGAATCAAATCCCATGTAATTTGATAAGTCTCATAGAAGAGTATATTCCTTTGAGAAAAATTATTTTGGGATTAAAACATGAAAATTGTGCATTGGTTATTTGAGGATTTAATTTGGGGATTACTCTAAAGTAGGATTTCCAAATTTGGGGAATTAGGGTAGGATTCCGGAAGAGGACATCCAGTGAACTCGGGCCTTCAGAAGGCTTCCTACGTATCCCGATTATGGTGGAAATATCAGTTCTCATAGTTCATTAAATTGTTCAAATGGTGTAACCATGAAAAATATATAATCTAATGTTATTCATGATTGGTGTGAGAAAGAAGATAATTCAAAGATTCAACGAAATCGTCCACACTTTTCTTCTTCCGCTGATGGAAGGGGGCACACCTATAGCGGCGAGAGTGGAAGAGGTTGAGGCGACCGTGTAAGAGGGTGAGGCAACGAGCCTCTGCTATATTTTATTAACATTGGACGAGGGTCCAATGTAAGGAGGAATGGATAAATGTTAGGGACATACAGTAGAAGGTCTGTCCATGGTGACAAATCCCAAAATGAGAGGAAAAGGGTAACCAAGGTCCATGTGCCCGTCTCCCCTCTAATCATTAGCACTGAAGAAGAAATAAAGAGAAATGATGCTACCTCCTACAAGAAAAGCTAGGGGCTTATGCCATGATGGTTTCCATAAAATTGATCTTGGTATGGGAGTGATACATTTCCTTTTCTTAAATGGAAAAGTAAGTGTGAATAAGACCTTCCCTACCAGAGACCTAAGGTTTTGAGTCGTCTCTTTGATAAAGGAGAGGTTAGGACCGAAACCCTCCTCCAAACCGGAACAGTCCCAACACTGTTCCTAGTAGAATGGTCCATGTGACTATGGATATACAAACCCAACAACATTCCATGTATTTTAACTCCATTATAAAGAAAATATAGAAAACCCATGACTGTGGAAATACAAACCCAAATAGAAGACACGCTGATGTTCCTTTCCTGGAGGTTTGATAAGTCTGAAGGTTTTGGTGGAGGTCTCTACAGAATCCATTTCAGACAAGGGAGCCATGGAAGAAGAAGCCTTACCATGAATTGATTTGATAAAGGCATGGCTTGTAAACGGAAGAGTGTAAGTGAATAAAAAAGTGGCACTCATGTAGATAAGGTCGTGCAAGTAAGGGCACAAAATTAAACTTGAACGGCTTGATATTCACTTAAGAGATGAACAACCAGTATGGTAATACTTGGGAGAGACTTCACTTAATTCCTTCAGGAGTATTCATAGGTAATCCCAAAAGTGCAGCTCTCATGTTCCTCTGAAAGATATATGTGGTGTGCAAGTGTTTCTAATTTATGGAGGTTGGGTGCTTTAGGTGCGCAAGTGTTATGGTTTTCAAAGACTAAAAGGACTTCAATCCAATGATCCTCCTTTAAATCTTCCACTCACAGTGTTGAAGAACTTCCTTGAATGGTCATGAAGACTTGGGCAAAGTACTAGGGTGACCAGATTACCAATTGGGCTTCAAGGAAATTCATCCCTCTCAAACGGAGGCCCAAATGGTCAATTTATAGAAAAAGATGTTACCATGGGCAAAATGAATTTGGGCGTGTAGGTAGGATGCAAAAAAATTTTGGGGCGTGCAACTAGGATTCACGCCGACTCTCTTTTGGTCTGACTAAGTCGACCCAAAACTCATGCCTTTGAAAATCATGATTTTTTCATATATATTTCCAATTTCTTTATTAGGGGATTCCCTTTGTAATTTTAGACTCATTGATGGAATTGAGTGTCAACAAAATCCCCCCTCCAAATTGGATCCAAAATGAAAAAATGATCCTATATTGACATAATGTAATGAAGGGGAAAAAAGAGTACTGGGGAGCACAGGTGTTATGTTCGTTCCGAAACTGGTCGTGCAAGTTAGCAGTGTGCAGGTATCTGGCACATAGGGTGACTTGCATTTCCTATATATAAAGGCTTCACTTCCTCGAAAAGCCTCGAGACTTCCAAAATTTAAGTGATCGATGCACAAGCCTTCTTTGACTAAGAATATTATATTTCTCCATGCTTATTACATATGTTTTTTACATATGCAATGTAAGTGGGGCTCCCTACTTGCACGCCATAATGTCGTTGACGATATTTTTGTAAAAACACCAAAAAATAAACTTACTTTGAAAGATGATTTCTATCTTTTTTCTAGTTCAATTGCACCAAAACAAATTGGAACTTCTAATGAGATTTATGGCTAGATGATTGATGACATGATGAATTTCATTGGTCATTATTACTTTGAACATTGCAACACCACCCTTCTTGACATAGAAAAATATTTGAAGAAATAAAATTTCATCTTTCCCTGAAGCACCTATCTTCCTTTGTATAGATATGGCCATTTTCCGGATGATAATATTCTAAATTAAAAGAACTATGTCCCAAATTATTGGTTTCATTTTTATAGCAAATTATCATCGGCCAATGTTTCAGTTGGGGATCATTTTCTAATGTTGGAACAATAGAGAAAGCTCATATTATGCATCATAGCCTGTGTGCTCCAGATTTGGGGGGACACACACCCGAGCTACTTCCAAACTGTTATTCATCCATCATTCGGGATTCTCAGATAGATCAGTCCAAGGGTTGGAAGAAAATTTGGGTCTTCCACCTAAGAGGAGGTGTAAATCCAATGTGGATGTTGGAATACTTGGTTTGTAAGACCTTTATAGATTTTATAAATGACTTGAAGGGCACTGGGATTTATGAGGTTGTCTAGGTTTGACAAACTTATGTGTATAGTAATGATGATTTCATGCCAAAATTATTAAGTTGATGGATCCCAGAGACTAATTCCTTCTATTTAACACATGGAGAGGTAGAGATTAGCTTATGGGACGTTTACATGATTTATGGAGAACCAATACATAGAGACATGTTTGATGAGTTTATTCCTCCCAAGGTCACATGGACAGACTTTTAGAAGACATCGACCTTGGTTCGTGAGTTGATGAAAATATTTTACAAACTCAAGACCACTAATACAATGAAATATTCCACTAGGAGGGATATTAATCCAAAGGAATGGACATAAATCTTTTTAATAAAGAAGAAGTAAAAGGGTCCCACTTACACCTGTCAGACTAGCTATGAAAGGTAAGAGAAGAGAGGTGCCCATGATACTTTTTGGCCAACATTAGTGAAAGGATAATTTAATAAATGGGGATATGAATTCAACCCAAAAACTCATGTAAAGACACATCTGGTAGGTTTTCTAGCCATGTGGCACAACGTGTATTTATTACCAGTTTGAGACTCCAAATTAGGTGTGAGTCCAGGAACCTTTGTTATTGTGGCTAAGCTGGCAGAGAAAATTATTTTAGGGTTGGCCACTCCTATTTTGGCCAAGATTCATAGGAGTTTTATGAACATTTACAATGACATGTCTCCCTTTAGAATAGCGGGACCATTCCAAGTGTTGTAGAGATGGATCCCTACTCACTTCAAAACTAATATTGTACAAAGTGGAGTATAGGTTTTTGGAATTTCGTTCTCACCATATGTTCTGGATTTTTCTGGTATTTCACCCTTTTCATTGAATGCTTATGACATCAAGGATAGATTGAGCATGAATAAGTAGTTCCATTTATTTCTTTATGGGAATCCACCTATGGGGTGATTTAATGATGATGGGATAGCTAGCTTGGAAATGGGGGAATACATGCTAGCTTGCTGAGATGGAGTGTTGTATACTAGAATCCATGGAGAAATAACAAGTGAGGCCTATTATTCTTATATATTCACATGTCAATTGAAATATCTACAATATAATATTGTAACTTCTCATATGAATGTCAGATTAGAGCAAAAACCAATGGTTTCCCGACAACTATGGTTGTTGACATTTACGGAGAAGACATGGGAAATATTTAATTTACCAATAGTTGATGTAGTAAGCAGATTGACTATAAAAAATGCCAATAATTGGGTTGCATATTAACCTGTATTGGTATCAAATCACTTCATCCCTAATGTGGGGTGAAGAGAAGTAGTAGGAGGGACTCCTTTCATTTGGAAGATAATTTCTCATCATTAGGGACTGAAATTCAAGAATCAATGTTTGGAGGTGATAATGCTCCAAATTCACCAAAGAGAACTCAGGAGAGATATAACCCTCCTTCCAGAATTATGAGAGCCACTCCATCAATCCATATTGAAGTCGTATCGAGGTGATCTGGTCGCCACCATTCTGAAGAGTTGAGAGTTCCATTTTCTAATCCCTCATCCATGACTGTGGGAGTTAGGAAGAAACGAAAATCTAAGGTTACATGATCCTCTTCATAAACCTATGATATAAATTCTGAATATATACATCTATAGGTTTTTCAAACATGGTAGAGTATGTAATGTGTTGTTGAAACCATGTTGATGGATTGGGGTGAAGGACTTCAGGTTCTAGGAGTAGGGGATTTATGGGATTCTTCTAACATTATTTTTAAGGATAATACTAATGGTGTGAGGAACCACATTAGAGAGCTGGAAATGCTCATATATTCAAATGATGAATCAATTCCTATTACAAATAAAGTGAAGGAAATGACAGATCGTTGTAACACCAAAGGGATAAATCCTTTATTAGATGAATAGTGGCATGACTTTATAGATCATAAGGATCTAAGTTACCTTTCTTGCGCATTCTCTTCCATTTTGCAACATGAAATATAGTCAAAACCTTGTTACATATGATAAATATCATCTTAACTTAAATTTGGGTAAAAGAAACACAACTGAAGTTCCTTTAAAACAATATAGCCCTGGAGGCACTGCTCATGGAGCTACCGGATCACCCCTGAATCAAGAGAAATATATCCAGGACAACACGACAAGAAGGAGGAAATAGAGAGGGTATTTGAATCTCTAATACCTGTCTTTCGAGATGATGATCCAAGTCCTCCTAAGAAGGTGAAGAATAAAAGTCACTGAAGAATGAGATCCATGGTTAAGACCTTTTATAAGAGTGGTAAGTCTTCCTAATAATAGTGAATTGTATTCCTTATTCATGTTTTTTTTAAAATTCTTATGATTACAAGGGCTTATTTTGTTTCTTATTTGAAAGAAACATCTGATAAGGATCAAGGAACAATAGAGGGTGTTGCTAAATAGACAGAAATTTATTCAAATCTAGTGGTTTCTAAAGAGGCATTAAAACTAAAGGAACCAACATCTATTCACATTACTATACATGTTCCTGCTATTAGAGGAGAGGAGGCTTCTGGTAAATCAACAATACTTCTAAAAACATCAAATGTAACAACAACTAACTTCCATTATGTGATACTTTTAGGTTCATAACATACACCCTAAAATTTTTAAAAACTAATATGGACCCCACAATTGTTGGTGAGGAATCCATTCGGGGTTAATGGTTTCTTGGGGAAGGTTTCGAAGTAGACACACCAAGTGCACCCACGGGTGAGACTGACATGGGATATGAGATATCACTCGATTAAATGTTGAACCACATCATGCCTTTCGAAGAACTATTAGAACATGTTAACATATCAAATTTTTTAGAGTATTTTGGAGTTCCATGTATAGAATCAACTGGAAGTGAGTTCTCATTATTAATCATGTTAATCTTCTTATGATTAACCTTCTAACCATTGTTGGTTTAAATATCCAGTTCGAACAAAAGATATTACTGCCACAACGATACATGAAGGAAGTACTGATATTATCATCAACCCCACCATTGCAGAGGAATTGGATTTGGTGGATCTTGACATAACAGATCTTCTTCAGATTCACTCTGAAGATCCTGAGCATTTTTATGATAGCACTCATCTTCCAGAGATATAAAAAAAATTCTGAAACTAATAATATTGGGGTGGATTCTTCTCAAGTTGCTAACCTACAGTTAGGTAAGAGATACTCATATTCTGATTGCCTTCACTTTTGTTATCTATTGAATCTAACCATTCCAATACTTCTTGATTTACATTATAGGGCTATCATCTCCAATGGATAAATTTGGAGGTGAAGCCTCTACCTCATCCCAAACAACATTGGAAGGTGAAGCATCCACTATTCAGGAAAGAACAAACCATGGCACTTTTTTAGGTGAAATAGTCCTAGAATAAATCCCTCCTTATGATAGTGATTCTGAATCGAAACCAGAACTGTAGAAGGCTCTTTGTCTTGCATGCCACGAGGCATGAAAAAACATCTGGATGATAATATTTGGGATGCCCCTTGAGGAACTGCCTTCAATAATTCCATGACTTTCATCTCTGATTATCACACTAAGAATTGGTGGTTTCAAATACCATGAAATTCATGTTGTGATGAAAGATATTATTTGGAGGACAGATCCTGAGAAAAATATTTGACAAGACTTGATAAAATCCAAATTGTCGATCAATATTGAAGAGTTCAAATCACTATTTTCCCAAGCTGAGACTAATCATACTACATAGTTGAAGGGTCTAAAGCAGACAATTAATGAAAATACTGTTCATTAGCGGCACCTTCGACTAGATTTAGATATCATTACAGTGGAACTTGACCAGCTTCATAAATAGTTATGAGAAGTCCATAAGGATGGCTCAAAAGGCATTGATGATGCAAGAGAAGCACTTTATCATGATTAAGAGAGTGAGGTTGGTCAAATAAACAAGTTTAAACAGGAAACTAATATGGATGAAGTGGAAGTCAAACAAATGAGGAATTTTTTTGAAAACCATTTATAATTTCTGATTTTTGACAAGTGAGAGACTCCAATTTTTGGATGCTCCTATGTGAAAATTTTTCATAAATGAAAATTATTTTGTCTTTAATCATTTTTGTTTTCACTTTCACTGACTACTTTTGTTTTAACTATGACATTGTTCTAGGTAAGCATAGTCTAATTTTTGATAGGGTTATATGGACAAGCCCACAAAATTTATATCCCTTGACTTTTTATTTCTCAATATTACCTATATCAAATAGAAATGTACCTTTAGTGAGATGTGACTCGACTTTTGTTCAGAGTTATCTTTGTGGGTTCTCAATCTAGTAAGTACCTTGTCTCTTGTTGTTGGAAGTTTAGATTCATGCATGTTGGACTATAAAGGGAAAGAATTTATGGTCGAATAGCTTTGACCATAAATTTTGAAATTAGATCCCCAAAAAGATATTGTGGTGAAGGATTGCTTCAATATTCATTAAAAATTTCTAAGGTAAATATGGAGTCATTCTTTTTATGGTCACCAAATCTAATACTTGTATCAACGTAAGGGTATTCCCCTCCATGAATGAAGTTACCATTAATTTGAAAAATCATTTATGGGGGTTGTATTATACAGAGCCAACTGAGGCCTATGATACATATCTAAATAGTTGTATCTTCTGACTGATAGTCCCATTATGTATGTAACTTATACAAGGAATCCTAAGAGCATGTACGACATAGTCAAGAAAAAGTGATCTTTAGGAATTTAACATTTTTCTGCTGATATATAAGGGAATATATTATTAGGGAGAATCAAGACCACAGTCGGTGGTTTTTCCATGGAAATGAATTTTAATAATGAAAGGGCTATTTTATACAGACATATGTCATGAATAAGAAAACCCTTTCTATACAAATTGTGAGTATGAGGAATGGTTAAAATTTATCAAAAATTGGAATTTTTGATATCATATTATACAGTTTTAAGTCATGTAGTGAGGACATTTTTACTGTGCAGTTATAAGTTATACAGTGAGGACATTGGTACTATGCAGTTTTAAGTCACGCAGTGAGAAAATAGGTGCTGTGCAGTTTTAAGTCATGTAGTGTGGACATTGGTGGCTTGAATTTAAGGTCTTTAGCTTTGAAAAAAGGTATGATACTGTCCAAATATCTTGATTATTATTTCAGAAATATACTACCATATCCATGTATGGAATGGAAAATCATAAATTGGGATTTATGAATTTATGAGTCCAAAGGATGATATGGGAAAATGGATAAAAGCATTAGTGGAAGTTTTTTTTTCAAATAACAAAGTTACCATTATTTGAAAAACTCGTAATGGTGGTTGTATTATGTAGGTCCAATTGGGGCATATGCTGCATAGAAAAATATTGGCATCTTTTTATAGCCATAGCTATTATGTAGGTAACTTATGCACGACCACCTAAGGGCACATGCTGCATAGTCAGGAAAAAGAGATAAAAAAATCATACCTTCTACTGCTAAAACTGAAGAAAGTTTATGGATATTTATATTTAATAAATCACATTGTTTGGTTTATTGAGAAAGGTACATGAATATGGAAAGGTTATTTACAACAAATATTTCCAAATAATCAGAGGAATATTACTTCTACGAAGGTATAACCCAAACATAGGAGGTGTGGTGTATGTAGTTTTAGGTCATACAACTAGGACCAGAAATGAAAACCGTATCTGATATACCTGAATGACATTCATACTAAATTGAACACATTGATGTGAAAAATGTTCAAACCATAGTATTGAAGTCTTTTATATTCAAAGAAAAATAATTGGACAAAAATACATGAATGGATATTTCAATACGAATTCCTGTATATTGACATCAACGTTAGAATGGAAAAAAGACACTATAACCAAAAACAGAATTACCATTTTTTGAAAAAACTGTTATGGGGGCTGGGTTATGTAGGGCCAACTGGGGAGTATACTGCATAGCCAAAGAGTGGAATCATCAGTCTGAAAGGCCCGTTATGTAGGCAACATATACAAGGACACCAAAGGTAACATGTTTTATAGTTTGGTAAAACAGTTCTTAAATATTATAAATGCTATCACCAAAAACTGAAAGAAAGATAATGAAGATATGGAAATATTTAGGACACAAAGTGTGAAATATGGATGGTGGTTTTTCTCAATGCACATGAGAGAAATTTTAATCAATATTGGCCTTTTGTTTGATGTCCTTATAATATATCTGACTCTTATTTAAAATGGATACTTTCTTTGTTTCGTTTTAATTAATATTATGATGTCCAGTTTTAAGTCATACAATGGGGACATTTTCATCCCCCTATGAAATTGAAACACCTCATCTATATAAATAATCCGTTTACCCAATTCCTAAGCCGACTAGATCTATTCTCATTGTGAGAAACAAAGAGTAGTAAGGGTTTCTTCTATAATACAAAGGTGACACATCTGAAGAATGGGGGTGTTAAATTTTGAAATTTTTTTAATGTAATGTAGTAAGGAAAAAGATGAACCAATGTGAAAAAGATATACATATTTTAATAAGAATAGGGATAACACCCAAGTGTCACTATGTGTCTTTTTGAAGGCAAGAATCAAGTCATACATAGTTTTTAAAAAATTACCGATGAAGGTTTGATTCTTATTCAAAGAATAAATGTGTTATTTGTCGCTGTTGGGCCGATGATTGGATATATAAAAGTCTTTATGTATCTCAAATAGAAGAAAATTATGTTGTACATAGTTCTTTAAACAATCATTCCTTATGCCAGTCGAGTTTGACATGAATAATGGGGGATTTTGACACATTCTGAGAGAATGGTAAATATTAAGACATAAAATGTTATAAGGACCAAATCACATATCATAAAGAAACACTTTGTATAGATATAATTCATATAAAGGAAGAGAAAAGAAAATTAGAAGATATTTTGATTGCAGCATGGCCCAAAATTAGATATTTAGATGTCTATACATATCGCATTGAAATGAAAATCAATCCATATTGAGTTCTTGAAATAAGGCGTCTATGAAGATCTGAATTAGACATAGTAAATAGAGGGACTCATTTTCTACTATGGATAAGCGATTCTGTCAATGATGTTTGATTATGGAAAATTTTATCATAAAATAGAGAAAAAATAGTAGTATAGTTTAATGTCATGCAATGAGGAGAAATGATGTCATTCCATTTAACATCAGGATACAAGGAAAAATAAGATATGTATTTTAACGTCATGTTTCATGGATGATTATGGTTGTTATGTAGTTTAATTTCTTCCAAATAAGACATTTTTAATGTAGTTTTCAGTATTGCATCGAGGAAAAGAGGGTTGTGCAGTTTTTAGTCATGTAGTGAGGACAATGTGTACAACTACACAATCTAATTCTTAAAGAATCTCACATTGTTTGGAGTGGTAATAAGCATCCACTGATATTAAGGAATAAACTCCATTTTAATAGGCCTTATGTATGGAATATGGTCCTTCACACTTTGTCTCATGCATTAGTGGTTTCTTCCCTGGTATCAATGGAGTCCTAAGGACCAATACCAATTGTCCTTGACGAAATGAATGGAGGTGAATAATATTGTTAAAGGCTCTTACTATTCTATTCTAATAGACTTCTAAATAATGAAAAGTATTCAATCATTTCTTGTCTAATCGTTCCAGCTAATTGAACCATTTTTGAGACCTCTTATTTGTAGACAACATATCACAAATTTCAACTCTGAGTGATGTAAATTGCATTTTAATTGGAAAATCTACTTCAGTTCCATATACCAATGAATAATAAGTTTCATGGGTGTAAGTATGAGTAGTTTTCTAATAAACCCATAAAGAATTCAAAAGTTTATCAGGCCATGATTTATTATCTTTATCCACCATATTATGGAGTATATTTGATAGGGTCAGGTTGAAGGCCTCTATCTATCCATTATCCATCGCATAATAGAAAGATGAATGGTTGGGTTTGATATTATGATTCTGATATATGTTCTTTACCTGAATCGAACAAAAATTGGTTCCATTATGCATCAATATAATATGAGGGACACCAAATCTGGTGATGGTTTTTGTTTTGAAAAAAATTTCAATGCTTTTGGATCTGACTTCATTGAGAGGTATTACCTTGGCCCATTTAGAAAATAATTCAGTTGCATTAAGGATATACTTGAACATCTTAGCTGTACCTGGAGGATAAGACCCTACTACATCTATTCCCTATGTGGAATATGGCCATGAGTATTTAGATGTATGTAGAAACTCTGGGGGTTGATGAATGAAGTTGGCATGCACTTGGCATGGATGACATTTCTTAGTGAAATATGTGCAATCCTGCACCATTGAAGGCCAAAGCACCCAAGACATCAGATCTTCTTAGAGAGTCTGTGCCCATATTGATGGCCACCACAAGATCATGAAAATACATATTTCATGACAGCTGCAATCTATTCTCCATCAATACATCTGAAGAGGATTCTATCAAAGCCTCATATATAGAGGATCTTTTGGTGGTCTGGACTATCATAAAGAGTAAAATTGGATTCTCATCACCAGATCTATTCTTTTTCATCCCTATGCGGAGGAATTACTCCATTTTGAAGATATTATTGATGGATGTTCTCCATCCCATGGTAAGACCATATGGCTCCGAAATAGGGCTAATTTTATTAATTTCCACCATTATGGTTTGAACTAATGGTGAGAACACATGAAGATGGGATATGATAATGACTGTCTCATCACGATTTGGATCTTCCAAGGATGTAGCTGCACTTTCCAGTGCATCTTCACGGGAATTTTTGTGATCGAGGGACACAATACAATGTAAAATATGTGGGAAATTAATCCATTAAACCTCTAATGTAATCACAGAAAAGAATTAACTCTTATTTCTTGATAGAATATTCTCTATATATTTTCTTGATTACCAATTCTGAATGACATTTTACCTTGAAGTGATTCATTTTCACTTGAAGCACCAATTCCTAACTTGTAATGAGAGCTTGACACTTCACCACATTGTTTTTCATGAACAGTCCTTGAGGCCCGTTCCGTGACTACTACAAGCCCTCCTGCTATATGCCAGGGGCTAGAAACTAGCACCAAAGGCGAAAATCCCAAAGATGGGAAGGAGTTTTCTTTTATGAAAGAAAAAAACAACAACAGAGTATGCAGCTGGTAAGAAAATCACTAAGTAGTAACTGTATACAAGAGAAGTGCTGAAACTAAAAGGGGCCAGAAATAAAAACCCCGTAGTAAAGTACAACTAAAAAAGGGACAAATAGCTGAATGTAAAGAGCATCTCCTGGATCATCCACTGGGGTTCCTTTTTGAAGGGTAGGTGTAGATGATCACCTCAGCAATCCAAGTACATCCGTCTGATCCATGTGTGTCTCGCTGAGTGGTCCACCTCTGGGTACTGTAACACCCCATTCTTCCACCGTACACTTCTCTTTGAATAATACAATAGCATGTGTTGTACGCAACACTGAGTTCAAGTACACCACGACTTACCAAACTAGTCGTTCAAAAGAGGTTATGAATAGTATTAACTAAATTTTAAATATTATATTATCCTCATAATTTTAATCCATATTATGAGTTTCTAAGACATGATTTATGAACAAATTCATTTTTTCAGATAAAAGAAGTATTTTTCAAAAAAATGAAATTTTACCGCCTTTTAATGGCGAAGCCTTTTTAAAACCAATATTTGAAACTTTTATATATTCAATTTGACAAAATGAAATTCTTCTTTTATAATCGGGACATCAGAATTTAGTATCAATAATGTTTTGGTCTCTTTCTGAAAACTTTCATATTTGGGTGAATAGTGAAAAATTACTATATTTTAATTGAAAACAACTTTTTTAATCAAAATTATTTATATTGTTAAATTATACATTTTAATGGTTTGTAAGTATAAATAGATTATATTTTTACTATTTAATCCAATTATGGTCATTTTAAGTAATTTCACCTTAAAATTGGACATAAACAAGTGTCAAACTTTTGATAGTTATTATTTCTTAAAAATACGCCTTTTGGTTTCAAAAGCAGGAATCAATTTTAAATTAATAAATGAAACTTTTATGTTTTAAATTTTTTAAATATACTTAATTTTTTGATTCGGAATAACAAAATTATCCTAGGGTGAAATTTTGGTACTTTTCGGATAACTTTTATATTTTGATGAATAGTAAAAAATTACTAAATTTTAATTAAAAACAACTTTTTTAATAAAAATAATTAATAGTGATAAATTATAAATTTGAGTGGTTTTAAATTATATTTAAAATATATTTTTACCATGTAATACAATGTGGGTCATTGAACATAATTTCACATTTAAACCAGACATAAACAAGTGCCAATCTTTTGATAGTTATTATCTCTTAAAAACACATTTTTTGTTTTAACAATGGGAATTAATTTTAAATTAATTTCTGCCACTTATTTGTTTTGAATTTGGAAAAATGTAATCCATATTTGGAATTGGGATGTTCAAATTGTGTAAATAGGTAACTTTTATTTTAATCATTTTGGATAATTACTTCGGTAAATATTTTATTTACCATGGTTAAAGGGTAAATCCGGTAAACAAGGGTTAAAAAATAATAATATTATAATACTAAATTACCCTAAAACGTATCGTAACCCTATCGGTTGATACATGGTCGACCATGGGAATCTTTGGGTCTATTTTGGGACCCCATGGATCCACTTTTAAGTGATAAGGACACTTTATTTTAATTAAGTTAAAATGAATACAAAAATGACACATGCATATATCTTTTAGCAAACTAATTTTTACATAGGTTTATGTATGTTGGATTTTCGACTATAAATATTCATTAGAAAGATAAAACGATTTAATACATAATGATATTTTATTTATAATTTTTAGAGATTACATAATTTAATTTATGTATGACACAATGATGATGCAGTAATTAACATAATAGTGAAAATTTAAAATAATTGATATTATAAATACCCAAATAAATATAATTTGAGACTTTTAATGAATTAAAATAATTTTATAGGATAATAGGACATATTATGATTGATTTAATTAACTTTTTTCGAAGTAATCATTCTGTTATAAGTTTCACAAAAATCAACTATTGAATAGTGTCAAAATTGACATAAAAGAGTTTTTAAAAACGATATTATATTATTAATTGATATTAAATTCCTAAAAATATACAGTTCGTCCAAGAGACTTATATCATGATAGGTGTATCATTAATGGACCCCTTGGGGTTCTCTTGGATGTATATGGTAAGTTTATTAACCATATAATATAAAAATACAAAGAGACATTGTAAAAGTGAAACTAATTAACTTAGAGTTAATACTTAAATATAAGGTTAATATAAGTACCCAAACCTGTCTAAATTCTATTGGTTGAGTGGTTTTCGACCCATACCCACCTTAAAATTTAAATAATCAACTTTGGAGCTATTATAAACCGAATAAGAATTTATTATAAATTAATATTTCTAGCTTTTCCAAAGGTTCCCCTCACCCCTCTTATAAAAGGGCTCCCCTTCTTCTCATTTCTTCACATTTTCAAAGCCTTTTGGTTCGGCCAAAACCTGCACAAATACTCTCCCAACATCCCTAAATACATCCTAGAGGCCTTATTTTGATCATAAAGCCATCCTAAGGAGCCCTTTTGATCAAATCAAAAGGAAGAACCCGAAGAAGAGGTAATGTTTTCACCACCCCTTTTCAAGTTCCTTTCTTCCTCCACTTCTTCTTTCTTTGTTATTACCATTCTAAAATAATAACTCCAGTATAATATATATATAATTTGATGTTATTATAAATATGGTAAAACCATATTCAGTATTCTATCAACCCTTTAAATAACATGTCACAATATGTACGTACGTACGGCTTACCGTCTCCACGTCGTGGTGTAATTGTTATTCAATATATTATTATTTGAATGGGTATAATAATGATGTGTAACTCATTTAAATAATAAATATAACATGATAATTATTCTGTATATATGATATACCATCCAATTATATATTATTTTAATAACAAAAGAATGATATTGTCGCCCGTTCGTACGTACGGACTACCGTCTCCACGAATGCGATGAGATTCATTCTCCATCATATCGATTCAAGTATAATTATCATTTTATGATTTAAAAATTGTATCCAAGAACATTATATAATTCTGGATATGAATAAGATACAACCTATCCATGACAAACATGTCTTACGTAACAAAACATATAAAAGAAAATGAGTAAGTTAACACCCGAAACAACAATAATTCTAAGATATTATTAACAAAGCAATGTTAAAAGATCATATATGATATCATATTAATGTATATGATTAATGAATAATTTAATAACAATTATTTCACCATTTTAAAGGAGGTTAACCTACCCCCGACCAATGAAAAGTACAAGGTAAGTGGTTTCTTAACTCACTCTTAATTTCGTGAGAATTCCATTATTCACCACTTAATTATTGCATGTGGTGTATGTGTACTGCCCATGATTGTATTAATTGTGTAATATACTTTAATTTATGGGTATTTACATCATCATGGTATGATCCTTATTTCATGGGTGTATGTTTCGTATGTTACCTAATCGATAAGGGAATTCGAAATTTCAATTTCCATTTATTCGGCTTTACGCAAACATCATTGATTATTTTATTCTGAGATTATGTGTGGAATAACTATTCATTTGCATATGTCATAATTTCCACTCCCCTTTTCTATGGATATACTTTTGATACACATAATCTCTCCATTGATAATTTCTCAAGTCATCGATATGAATTTGATAAGAGTAATTTTAACTCATTCTCCATTTGTTGAGTTAAACATCCAATTCATTGGTGTTGTTTTTAGAAGATTATGTGTGAATATACTTTTATTTTTTTACACTGAATATCCAATCATTTTTAGTGTATTTATATTTTTCACACATAACTATGTCGTTGATTTATCCTTAACCTAAGGATACGGCCTTTATGAGAGAGTTCATCTCAACTTAAATTCCATTGAGTCTTCTTTGTTGTTATATACCAAATCACTTTTATGTTGCTTATGTAATGTACTTTGACAATGTATATCATGAATCCCTTTATTGTCATGATATTACAATGTTTTTATTACCTCAATTATTTTTATTCAAGTGTCTCTCTTTTTGTTATAATCTCTAACTAAAATACAATTTTTAAATGTTTTAAAGACTTATTCATCTAATTCTTTCTCATTAATGTCCATGTTTTAAAAATGGTTTTAAGGATTTATTTATATGTACATTAAAGTTTTAAAATTAAAACTCCTTTTAAATGTTTCAAAGTATTATGGGACGCTTTGATTCAAAAATCTATTTTTAAATGGCTTCTTGAAAAATAGTGCGACTTTTAAATGATTTCAAGAAAAATGGGGATATTTCTCTCAATTATTTTTGATGATTATTTTCATCTATGTCAATATCCTTCATTATTCTCGATTGAGGTTAATATGATACAATACAATCTTCTATATTCTATTGAATGAGTTATGTTTGACTGTGGATGTGTTATTTTTATACCAATCATAGTTTTTGGATAATGTATTGACATTTTGTATGCTAGTTTTAATACAAATGTTTATGTTATGTTTAAACCTGTTCGTATGAGGAATGAATTGGACTTAATAAGTGATGGGTGAAGCCCGCTATAGCTCCTCGATGCATTGGTAGGTCTCATGATACAAACTAGTGTCTTGGCATAAGGCCTTGGCAAAATCTTATTTGTAGTCTTGGCACGAGGCCTTTGCTATGTGGTTATGATAGTCTGGCATTATGCATTCCATCATTATAAAAGTGGTTATTGATATTTAATGTGATCATTCGACTAGTAGATAATATCCATGTGAGTAATTAAATGGCATTATTTTATTTTATCTTTGCCATTTTATGCTGAAGTTCAAGTTTAAAAGTCTTTTGTTTTAGTTATAAACTGCCTTAAGTGTTTATTCTTATCTATGAAAGCTTCTGCTATAATGTTATCCTTACTGAGAATCTGAGCTCACCCATTTCAATATTTTATTTTTTCCCAGGATTATGAAGAAGTAATTTATGAATGACCTGCAGGGATAGTATGAGGGGATATGAGGACAAGATGTTTTTTTTGATGTAATGTAAAACTTTTTGAATGTATCTAGTATTTACAACGATACTAAACCAATCGGTCTTTTGAGACTTGATATTTCTTGTGATCATGCCAATGTTATGTAATAATTCACCGACTCTGGGTAACTGGGGTCGGGGCGTTACAGTTGGTATCAGAGGAAGTTTAGTACAAACCTTGGGAGCTAGATTTAGATAAACTCTGATTAGAGCACATAGACCTAAGATGAACTTTGAGGATTAGTATAGAAGAAATTCCTAGAATTTTGGTATTGTAGAGATTTTGTGAGTTTTCCAAGAAATACATCCATGTCTAGATACGAGCAGGTAGAGGAGGCTCTGGCACAGATGTACCTAGGGGTAAAACCCGAAAACACTGCTTTGAGATAGACTCGAACGGGAACTGGTGCACGACAACGGGCCTTGCTGCACTCTTGGTTACGACACTCCCAGGGGATATGCTTATGAAAATTTAAATTTTCTTTACAAACTGATTTGAAGTATTATATATATAAGATGAGAGTAAATTACCTTGGTTAATCCTAATGTGTTTCAAATTGAGAATATGGTGACATGTTAATCTCTAAATTATTTTATGACTATTGTTACTCACACAATGCTTTTTGGTTTTAGTCAATGGCTGAAATCCAAGGAAGTCATAGTGACTATGATAATGATGTACAAGGTGGGAACGGTGGTGGCAATGAGCAAAAAAATGGAATGTTGATAGGCGTAAAAGATATCGCCTTTATGCCAAATTATTTTTCAAAAAATATGATCAACAACATATATATTAACCAACTCCTGGACTCAACAAGGGAGAGAAAGGTGATGAATTATAAGAGCTCCAGTAGTAGAGACCATGGAGAAAGGAATCCTCAATTTCCATCATATAGGAAATGTGGAAAAAGACACCCAGGAAAGTGTCTCAATGGGATAAAGAAATGCTTTACATGCGGGAAGGAAGGACATAAAGTGAATAATTGCCAAAGAAAAATGAAGAATACTAGGGAAGAAGATAAAAATGGTCCCAAGAGTCCATTTACAGTCATTTGCCGTAAATGTAGGGGACCTGGACATTACCCGAGTGAATTCCCTAATCTATAGGATATTTTCTTGGTCAAAGAAGAAGCTATATGGAAATAAATGGTTGGAGAAATGTTTAAATAGTATTAGTGCTCCTTGTTGATGGGTTTACCTTGGAATAATTTTCTCTTGTATTTGTAACCCCGCAGTTTTCCATGTGAGAATGATATTTGAGGAAGAATTATATCTTCTCTTTTGGATATAGGTATAAATAGCCATTTGGTTTTATATGATCATTGGGGTTTGAGAGAATTACAAGTTATTATAATTTGGGATGAAAATGCAAGGTATGATACAACATTTGTGGTTAAATTATGTTATGGAATTTTGATGAATTTATCTCATTTTGGAAATATTATAAAATATAGTTTTTGAAAAAGGACAACACATAGACCGTGTGACAACCCTTCACGTCAGACAAAGCTGTGGGAATCAAAGCCACAACCAAAGTGTGATTGAGATTTATCGCTTACCACTGGACTACGTGAAGTCCCTGGATAGTGTGACTAATTATTTTTAGTTAAATATTGATCAATAATAAGTTGATTTGGGTTCTTATGTATTATCAAATGAATACCCTTGGTATAGGAAAATGATTTGGTGATTAAGTAATAAATGTTATTTTGGAAGATGTTCACTTTGTTGGGAACACTATATACCCAAGGAAAATAGAATACTATGGGGTTTCATTTGTGGAGTAATGGTATATTTTTATCTATGTTTTTATTGTGGATTTATAGTGATTTGGGTTATTTATGGAAATGATTAACCTATAATAGAGAATATGTGATGAGGTTAATTACTTTTAAGTATGTAACATAAGAGTATTTTATGTCATTTGGAGATACAATTTAACATGGAAGACTACATTCTTATAAGTTTTGAGTTTCAATATTAGTTTGGATTATATTGAAGGATTTTTAGGAAAATTTATTATTGAATGGTATTTATTTAACTTTGGGGTATTGTTGGTTTAATTTTAGAAATTAAGATTAGTATTTTTTTCTCTAATGGAATATACATTTGGGGGATCATCAGATCTTATACTAACCATTTTGGTTTTGATTAATCTCTAAAGACAAGATAAATATATAGTTTATCCTACGTGAATCATGTATTTCTATAGAAGTTTATTCTAGCTCTTCCATTGTGACCAAGTCTTCTTGAATACTCATTGTTCAAAAAAATGAGTTAGTGGTAAAAATTTATTAAAGAATGAAACTCTACTTAAAAAGTAAGTATATCTATTTATGTTCTTAGTCAATATGATAAATGAATTCCTCGTCCTTATGTAACGTAACTTAAAACAAAAAAATGTTGTCCGTTTACTTTTCCTATTGGGAGGCAGAGGACCGTTTGTCCCAACACAAGTTTGTGATTTTCTTATTGTTAAATTTATCCCGATCATGTTCTATATCCCTCTCAATTATAATTTAACACTTAGTTTATCGTTCATATCCATGTTTTCATACATGGAATCCTAGTATGGGTTATCTTGGGTGACCTTTATACCTATCTTCCTTTCTTTTAAAGTAATTTTTTTTATTGACTCTTTTTCCGATGTGGGACCTTCCATTATATTCTCATGCCCAATTTTCAAAATCGCGAGGATGAAATTTATTGATGGAGGGGTGAATGTAACACCCCAATCTTCCACGGTACACTTCTCTTTGAATAATACAATAGCGTGTGTTGTATGCAACACTGAGTTCGAGTACACCACTACTTACCAAACTAGCCGTTCAAAAGAGGTTATGAAATGTATTAACTAAATTTTAAATATTATATTATCATTATAATTTTAATCCATATTATGAGTCTTTAAGACATGATTTATGAACAAAATCATTTTTTCAGATAAAAGAAGTATTTTTCAAAAAATGAAATTTTACCACCTTTTAATGGCGAAGCCTTTTTAAAACCAATATTTGAAACTTTTATATATTAAATTTGACAAAATTAAATTCTTCTTTATAATCGGGACATAATAATTTAGTATCAATAATGTTTTGGTGTCTTTCTGATAACTTTCATATTTGGGTGAATAGTGAAAATTACTATATTTTAACTGAAAACAACATTTTTAATCAAAATAATTTATATTGTTAAATTATAAATTTTAATGATTTGGAAGTATAAATAGATTATATTTTTACTATTTAATCCAATTATGGTCATTTTAAGTAATTTCACCTTGAAATTGGACATAAACAAGTGTCAAACTTTTGATAGTTATTATTTCTTAAAAATATGCCTTTTGGTTTCAAAAGCATGAATCAATTTTAAATTAATAAATGCAACTTTTATGTTTTTAATTTGGTAAACAAGACTTAATTTTTGGATTCGGAATAACGAAATTATCCTTGGGTGAAATTTTGGTACTTTTCTGATAACTTTTATATTTTGATGAATAGTAAACAATTACTATATTTTAATTAAAAACAACTTTTTAATCGAAATAATTAATAGTGATAAATTATTAATTTTAGTGGTTTTAAATTATATTTAAAATATATTTTTACCATGTAATAAAATGTGGGTCATTGAACATAATTTCACATTTAAACCAGACATAAACAAGTTCCAATCTTTTGATAGTTATTATCTCTTAAAAACACGTTTTTTGTTTTAACAACGAGAATTAATTTAAAATTAATTTCTGCCACTTCTATGTTATAAATTTGGAAAAATGGATTCCACATTTGGAATTGGGATTTTCAAATTTTGTAAATTGGTAACTTTTATTTTTAGATATTTTGGATAATTACTTCGGTAAATATTTTATTTACCATGGTTAAAGGGTAAATCCGGTAAAAAAGGGTTAAACAATAATAATATAATAATACTAAATTACCCTAAAACGTGTCTTAACCCTATTGTTTGATACATGGTCGACCATTTACATCTTTGGGTTGATTTAGGAACCCCATGGATCCACTTGTAAGTGATAGGGACAGTTTATTTTAATTAAGTTAAAATGAATACAAAAATGACACAAGCATATATCTTTTAGAAAAACAATTTTTACATCGAGTTATATATGTTGGATTTTCGACTATAAATATTAATTAGAAATCTAAAATTATTTACTACATAATGATATTTTATTTATAATTTTTAATTATTACATAATTTAATTTATGTATGACACAATGATGATGCAGTAATTAACATAATAGTCAAAATTTAAAATAATTGATATTATAAATACCCAAATAAAAATAATTTGAGACTTTTAATGAATTACAATAATTTTATAGAATAATATGACATATTAGGATTTATTTAATTAACTTTTTTCTAAGTAATCATTCTGTTATAAGTTTCACAAAAATGAACTATTGAATAGTGTCAAAATTGACATAAAAGTGTTTTTAAAAACAATATTATATTATTAATTGATATTAAATTCTTAAAAATATAAGGTTCGGCCAAGAGAATTATATCATGATAGGTGTATCATTAATGGAACACTTGGGGGTCTCTTGGATGTATATGGTAAGTTTATTATCAATATAATATAAAAATACAAAGAGACATTGTAAAAGTGAAACTAATTAACTTAGAGTTAATACTTAAAGATAAGGTTAATATATGTACCCAAACCTATCTAAATTCTATTTTTTGAGTGGTTTTCGACCCATACCCACCTAAAAATTTAAATAATCAACTTTGGAGCTATTAGAAACCTAATATGAATTTATTATAAATTAATATTTCTAGCTTTTTCAAAGGTGCCCCTCACCCCTCTTATAAAAGGGCACTCCTCCTTCTCATTTTTTTCACACCTTAGAAGCCTTTTGGATCGGCCAAACCCTTCCCAAATACTCTCCCAACTTCCCTCAATACATCCTAGAGGCCTTAGTTGGATCATAAAGCCATCCTAAAGAGCCCTTTTGATCAAATCAAAAGGAAGAACCCGAAGAAGAGGTAATGTTTTCACCACCCATTTTCAAGTTCCTTTCTTCTTCCACTTATTCTTTCTTTTTTATTACCATTCTAAAATAATAACTCCAGTATCATATATATACTGTGATGTTATTATAAATATGGTACAACCATATTCAGTATTCTATCCACCCTTTGAATAACATGTCACCATACGTGCGTACGTACGGCTTACCGTCTCCATGTCGTGGTGTAACTGTTATTCAATATATTATTATTTGAATGGGTATAATAATGATGTGTAACTCATGTAAATAATAAATATAACATGATAATTATTCTGTATATATATGATATACCATCCAATTATATATTATTTTAATAACAAAAGAATGATATTGTCGCTCATGCGTACGTACGGACTACCGTCTCCACGAACCCGATGAGCTTCATTCTCCATCATATCCATTCAAGTATAATTATCATTTTATGCTTTAAAAATAGTATATAAGAAAATTATATCATTCTGTATATGAATAAGATACAACCTATCCATGACAAACATGGCTTCAGTAACAAAACATATAAAATAAAACGAGAAAGTTAACAACCGAAACAACGATAATTCTAAGATATTATTAACAAAGAAATGTTAAAAGATAATATATGATATCATATTAATGTATATGATTAATTAATAATTTAATAAAAATTATTTCACCATTATACAGGAGGTTAACCTACCCCTAACCAAGGAAAAGTACAAGGAAAGGGGTTTCTTAACTCACTCTTAATTTCATGAGAATTCCATTATTCACCACTTAATTATTGCATGTGTTGTATGTGTACTACCCATGATTGTATTCATTGTGTAATATACTTTAATTTATGGGTATTTACATCATCATGGTATGATCCTTATTTCATGGGTGCATGTTTCGTATGTTACCTAATCGATAAGGGAATTCGAAATTTCAATTTCCATTTATTCAGCTTTATGCAAACTTCATTGATTATTTTACTCCGAGATTATGTGTGGAATAACTATTCATTTTCTTATGTCATAATTTCCACTCCCCTTTTCTGTGGATATACTTTTGATACACATAATCACTCCATTGATAATTTCTCAAGTCATCGATATGAATATGATAAGAGTAATTTTAACTGATTCTCCATTTGTTGAGTTAAACATCCAATTCATTGGTGTTGTTTTTACAAGATTATGTGTGAATATACTTTGATTTTTTTACACTGAATATCCAATCATATTTAGTTTATTTATATTTTTCACACATAACTATGTCGTTGATTTATCCTTAACCTAAGGATACGGCCTTTATGAGAGATTTCATCTCAACTTAAATTCCATTGAGACTTCTTTGTTGTTATACACCAAATCAATTTTATGTGGTGTATATAATGTACTTTGACATAGTATATCATGAATCCCTTTATTCTCATGATATTACAATGTTTTGATTACCTCAATTATTTGTATTCAAGTGTCTCTCTTTTGGTTGGAATCTCTTACTAAAATACCATTTTTAAATGTTTTAAAGACTTTTTCATCTAATTATTTCTCATTAATGTCCATGTTTTAAAAATGGTTTTAAGGATTAATTTATATTTACATTAAATTATTAAAATTAAAACTCCTTTTAAAAGTATCAAAGTGGTATGGGACACTTTGATTCAAAAATCTATTTTTAAATGGCTTCTTGACAAATATTGTGTCTTTTAAATGATTTCAAGAAAAAGGGGGATATTTCTCTCAAATATTTTTGATGATTATTTTCATCTATGTTAATATCCTTCATTATTCTCGATTGAGGTTAATATGATACAATAAAATCTTCTATATTGTATCTAATGAGTTATGTTTGACTGTGGATGTGCTATTTTTATACCATTCATAGTTTTTGGATAAAGTACTGACATTTGATATGCTAGTTTTAATACGAATGTTTATGTTATGTTTAAACCTGTTCATATGAGGAATGCATTGGTCATAATAAGTGATGGGTGGAGCCCGCTATAGCTTCTCGATGCATCGGTAGGTCTCATGAGACAAACTAGTGTCTTGGCACAAGGCCTTGGAAAAATCTTATTTGTAGTCTTGGCACAAGGCCTTTGGTATGGGGTTATGATAGTCTGGGATTATGAATTACATCATTATGAAAGTGGTTATTGATATTGCATGTGATCATTCGACTAGTAAAATATCCATGTGAGTAAATAAATGTCATTATTTTATTTTTTCATTTCCATTTTATGCTGAAGTTCAAGTTTAAACGGATTTTGTTTTAGTTATAAACTGCCTTAAGTGTTTATGCTTATCTATGAAAGCTTATGCTATAATGTTATCCTTACTGAGCATCTGAGCTCACCCCTTTCAATGTTTTATTTTGTGACAGGATTATGAAGAAGTAATTTATGAATGACCTGCAGGGATAGTATGAGGGGATATGAAGACAAGTTGTTATTTTTATGTAATGTAAAACTTTTTGAATGTATCTAGTATTTACAAGGCTATTAAACCAATCGGAATTTCGAGATTTGATCTTTCTTGTGATCATGCAAATGTTATGTAATAATGCACCGACTCTGGGTAACTGGGGTCAGGGCATTACAGGTACCATCCAGTCCTGGCGCCCTCAGCCTCTGTTAGCGTTGTCCGTCGTCTGCCACCAACACAACGAGGTACGGGCATAGCCCGTACTAGGGTGAGTATAATTATACTCAGTAGGGTCCCAGAGACCCTCAAAGTCTCTCAAAATCCAAAAAGGATAAACCAAAGTAGAAAGTTACAATCACGAAGTATCAACCAACCCTACTTATGTATATGCCCATACATATACCTACGTTACCAGTCACAGACCAACTCCAACTCTTGAGCCCAATCACATTGTGTTCCACAAGTTTAAAAACACACCAAAATGAAATTACAACCCAAGGTGTATCCCATAGGTACAAGTCATAGAAGAAAGACACGTGGGCTTCACCATAATACATCCACGAAGAAACATCCACAATAAAACATCCACCCTTACTTAAGTATATGACCATACATATACCTAAGTCATCAAGAGTCCGCATCTCATACATGAGGTAAACACGATGGTAATGACTCAGCTCACACAAGGTGTAAAAAACTTAAAAGAGAGTAAGAGATGATTATTTGTAGCCACTAAATCATCTTTCACTTTCAAAGAGCAGATACCCGTAGAAACCTAAAACAACAGTCTGGCGTAGCTGTCAACCCTACGCGGGGTCTTGGTACTAAAGTCATCACTACCAAACCCACGAAGGATCTAGGTCCAGTCTCATTGCTGTCGAACCCACAGAGGATTCATGAACAGTCTTTTTGCTATCGAATCCACAGAGGATTCAGGTCTAGTCTCGTTGTTTTCAAACCCACATAGGATTCAGGTCCAGTCTCCTTACTGTCGAACCCACATAGTATTCAGGTCCAGTCTCTTTGCTATCGAACCTAGGGAGGATTCTGGTCCAGTATCATTGTTGTTGAACCCACGGAGGATTCAGGTCTAGTCTCATTGCAGTGAAACCCATGGAGGATCCATGTACAATAGTAGGTCCATGAAGGATCCTATCATCCCAGTCACAGCCTGCCATAGAGTTCCTGTGCACAGCACACTCGATTCCGGGAGGGTCCGCTCCTCATTCCAAGTGTCGATACATCAACTATCAAGAAGTCTTGATTTGATGTATCCCATAGTTCTGTCTCATCATAAAGAACCCAACGCAACAGACGACACGTCAATCGGACACCCGGTCTGTGAGTTATTTACATTTCTATTCAGGGGGCCCAGTTGGATTTACGCTCGTTCCAAACCCGGAAATTCTCCAATGTTTTCCAAAACTCAGTTAGAGTATCACAAAAGGAACTCTTCGTCGCGAGGGTCCCCGTACCACATATTCTGCATCGTTCGGATGCGCGATCTTCAAGATATTTGTAATTAAGCGAAGTTAGGCCCAACCTGTCAAGCCCAGTGGGATGGCTGGTCGGCCCGACCCGACTCGGTGGGGTCTGACCTGGTTGGGGGGTCGGCCCAGCCCGGTGGGGAGAAACCCACCTGCGGACCCTGCCAGTGGAGCGGGCGGGTCTGGTTCTCCTGGCAGTACTGAGAGGCGCCACTACTACCAAACCCGGCTGGCCGTAGTGGGCCGGTTCTACCCAAGGCATGCAGCCCGCGCAGCGGGCCGCGATTCTCCACCGCGCGGCGCCAAGCGACGCTGCGGTCTACCAGCCTGACCGGCAAGAGACTGGTCGGTTCGTCCAACAGAGTGGCCGATGGAAGTGGGCTGAGGTCTTCCACCATGCGGCTCCTACTAGCACCGTGACTGTTCAGCAAGGACGGTAGGTTTCCAGTCAGTTCGCTTCGACCGAGCGGACCATGGTTGCATGACGCGTCTCCTCCGCGTGGCAGCTGCGGGTGAAGCGGTCCACTATCTCGGCTAGCATTAGCCGACAAGTTCTTCCAGCGAAGCGGTCCACGGATTTGAGATGCGGTTTTCCTCCAGGCAGCAGGCGCGACTGGGTCGGTCCACCACCGCCACGACCCAGCCTGGCCGCGACCTTCGATTCCACAGCGCGACGCGACGGCGCCACATCTTTTCTTCCACCGCAATTCTTCTCTGGCACGGTGTGATGGCACCACGCCTTATTGGCTCCGCCTCCATCATTATAAAGATCAACAAACAAGGGGTTGGTTCGGGTCATGTTCGTGTGGCCCCAACCCTCCTCGTTATGACATTAACAGTTGGAAATTCACATTTCATAAATAGAATGACGAAGTTTGAAAATATAAAAAACTCAAAACATCCCCCTACCCTGTATCTAACGTTTCATGTTGACAAGCTGCGGAAGACGGTTGTCACGGAAGATGAACATATTTCTGTCAACGTTGGCAGGAATGACTTTGTCATTGGCGACATTATTCGCGGGCGGTGTCCTCCCTTGGAGGAAATGACATTATTCGTCGAGAGAAAAAGTGTTCATTCAAGAGTTCTTCCAAAAAATGTTAGGCCAAACACTACTGGAATGTGGGTTTTTCCCCACACTTACATACCAATGGTTTCATAGAACCATTGGTAAAGGATGGTTTACAGAAGGTTTTACCAATAGTTATAGTGAACCGTTGGTAATGATGGGTTTAAGGTGATTTTTACCAACGGTTCAATGAGAACCGTTGGAAAAAATGTGGCTGGGGAGGTTTTTACTAAAGGTTTATTAAACCGTTGGTATAGGTGTGGTTGGGGAGCCATATACCAATGGTTTTTAAAAACCATTGGCACAAGTTTCCCCCAAATTTCCAGCCGCGCGTCCTCTCCCCCATTTGGATACAGAACCCTAAACGGGAGCAGCAGCAGCCGATTTAGGCAATTTTGGAGCTCCTTCTATCGGACCAGTTTGGATCTTCGACCTCCTTCATGTTACTCTTCTTCTTTATCTAATATTTTAGTTTTTAGATTTCTATAATCATTACACTCATTGAAGATAGAATAATGAGACATAGGATTTTCACCACATGTGAGGATATGAATCCATGTGATGCATCAGTATCAAAATGAGAGGATTTACTAGTAGAGGCTACTTTGATCTTACTTTTCACTCTAGATTGTATTACACCATTCTCCATGCGGGTAGGTTTTACATAATAGATATTTCATGAACCATGGACATGTAATAAAACATCATTGTTTGGAATAGGAACACACTGATTTCTCAGTGTAATTATGGCATGGATGACACAACCACAACCACCACATCAACAACATGATCAAATATCACTTACATATCTTCATTTATGATATTGAGCTATTAAAATAATTCCAAAAACTTGTTTTCGAATATGTCTATCACAAGTCACTGCTAGAGGGATGGTACAACAGAAACACTTCATGTTGACTATCCTTCCACATGGTTGAGACTCTATTGGGTCATGATCACATGAAATGTTCTTAATGCCCCCTCTTCCACACTGTTGTAGGAAAACTAAGAAACCAATACTTCAATCATGACCTTTACTCATCTCATATGAATCCCCAAAAAAATCCTACCACATGATGTCGGTATACTAGTTCAATAGTCTATAATTCTATCCAATTCGCCGATGACCTCCCTCAGCTTCTAATATATAAATATTGTCTGCTTCATAATTTCAGTATTATAGGTCAATATTAACATGTCATCCATGGATCATACAACATTCCAATGACTTCCCATAAAGTGTCTCTATCACAATATCTCATCAAAAATGTACGTTGGTGGAAAATATCATAGTTCGTATCTCAGAATTATAGGACATTTCATTCACACTTTAAAACAGGTCATTAAACACAAAATTCTCCTAAAACTAGAGATGTAATGGAATATAATCATAAAAAAAACTAGTGACACTTCTTTTTTCCCACTAAAACTATTAATCTGGGTCGAGACTTAATTTAAACATTCAATATTCAAATTCAATTTGTTTTTATTTGATATTTTATTTTAAATTATACACATTAAATTATATTTCACAATTAATTGTAAATGTGTCTACTAATATTTCACTAAATTTATATTTAAATGGGACCCCACCCCCTGGACACACCGGTCACCTCCTTGGACACCCCGACCACCCCCCTGGACTCCCCCTACCCCATTGGACAGCCTGACCACCCCCGTGGACAGCCCGCCAACCTGGACACCCCGACCCCCCTAGACACCCCCTCGACCCCCCTGGACACCTCCAACCCCCCGAACGGCCCCACCATCCCCTAGACACCTCGCACCCCCTGGACACCCCGCACCCCCCTTGGACACCCTGTACCACCCCCGGACAGCCCGCTCACCTCTTTGGACCGCCCGCCCACCCCCAGAAAGCCCACTCACCTCCTTGGACAGCCCACCCCCTGGACACCCTATACCCCCCGGACAGCCCCACCCACCCCCTAGACACCCCGCTCACCTCATTGGACAGTCCGACCACCCCATGGACACCCCACACCCTCCTTGGACAGCCCGCCCACCCCCTGGACACCTCGCACCCCCCTTGGACACCCTGTACCCTCCCGGACACCCCGCTCACCTCCTTGGACAACCCCACCCCCCCCCGGACAGCCCGCTCACCTCCATGGATAGCCCACCCCCTGGACACCTCTCTCACCTCCTTGGAAAGCCCCACCCACCCCCTGGACACCCCGATCACCTCCTTGGACAGCCCGCCCACCCCCTGGACACCCCGCACCCCCGTTGGACACCTTGTACCCCCCGGATAGCCCACTCACCTCCTTGGACAACCGCCCCCCCCCCCCCCCCCCCGGACAGCCCGCTCACCTCCTTGGACAGCCCACCCCCTGGACACTCTGTACCCTCGGACAGTCCCACCCAACCCCTGGACACCCCGCTCACCTCCTTGGACATCCCGCCCACCCCCTGGACTCCCCCTACCCCATTGGACAGCCTGACCACCCCCACAGACAGCCTGCCCACCGGGACACCCCGACCCCCCTAGACACCCCCCGACCCCCTGGACAACTCCGACCCCCTGGACGGCCCCACCCCCCCTAGATACCCCACACCCCTTACTGGGAAATCCTTGAATATATGCATTAGAAATTATGTATCTTATTTTCTTATATACACTGTATTTTGTTGTATTTCTTAATATGATTCTCATATAGAGTAATGTGTCAGTTATGATTTTATATAAAGTAAAAAATTTTCATTTACCTAAATATTTTTTTGATTATACTTAAATATTATTGAATAGATTTGAAATGAATTATTGCAGTTTTTTTTCAAAATGGACAGAAGTTGGATGTACGAAACTGATCGGATTTCAACCGATTTTCAAAATAATTTGAACAGCTTTCTAGATTTTGCATTTAACAAGGCTTCAGATAGTGGTCGCATACACTGCCCATGTTTTAATTGTGTTGGAAGACCTTGGTTGAGTCGTGACACGGTTAGCTATCATATAACCAAATGTGGTTTCCAAACAAACTATTATGTGTGGTATCACAATGGAGAGAAAATGGAATCTCAAAATGTTGATGAACCAAATGATAAGACCGAATTAGAGAGTTTGATATATGATCGGTTTCCATTTATTCGGTATCATGAGAAGGAAAGGATGTCCAGCCAACAAGATTTCGATACAAGCACACATGATGCGTCCAATGAAAATGATGATGTTGATAGGGTAAAAAAATTGAATGATGCTGTGACGACTCCAGTATATCGGGAATATGGTAAAATGAAAAAGTTGGAATTTGTAATCTAATTGTTTCATGGGAAAACTATGTATGGGATTTCAAATACTGCAATTGATTACATTCTTACCTTCTTGAAGGACTTACTTCCAGTTGATGCAGATATTCCCTCAAACAACTATATGGCATGGAAGTTAGTTGATTAACTTGGATTCTCAAAAAAAATTCCTGATTGCTCGAATGATTGCAGCTTATTTTGGGAGGAAACTGCTGAAAGAAATGATTTTATAAAATGTGGAATATCCCGATGGAAGCCCAAAATGATGGATCACCATCTCGTGTGCCACAAAATGTAATGTGGCTCTTTGCATTGATACCAAGATTATAAACCCTTTTCATGTATGATGAAATATCCAAAAAAATGCGATGGCATGACACCGAGTGAAAAAAGAGTAATGAAGAGTTGGTTCACCCTGCAGATGGATTTTCATGGCAGAGATTTGATGCTCGATATCCTGAATTTGCAGTCGACGTGCGTAATGTGAGACTGGGTGTTTCATGTGACGATTTTAATCCATTTGGGAAGATTCTTACTTCGCACAACACATGGCCAGTTTTCATACACATTTATAACCTTCCCCCTTGGTTGTGTATGAAAAAACCTTACACTTTCTTGAGTATATTGATATCTGTCCCTTCTGATCCCAGCAATGATATAGATGTATACATGCAACCATTAATAAAAGAGTTCAAACTTCTTTGGGATGTGGGTGTTCCCACATACGATGCGTGTTCGAAAGACATATTTCAGATGTGTGTTGCGCTTATGTGGACGATCAATGATTTTCATGCTTATGCAATGATGTCTGGATGGAGCACTATAGGAAAATTGTCATGTCCTATTTGTATGAAGAATACTCAATCGAGAAGACTGAAATATTGTCATAGTTTTAGTTATATGGGACATCGAAGATTCTTGCCAATGAACCATCCATATAGAAACAATCGTCGAAGATTTGAAAATACTATAGAGAATGACGCTCCACATTAGCGTATGTCTAGAACTGATGTGCTTAATGAATTGAAAGATTTCAGATATTCATTTGGGAAGGGTGTAATGAAATCTAGAAAGAGGAAAAATGTTTCCAATCATACTTGTTACAATTGGAATAAGAAAAGTATATTCTTTGAGTTGTCGTATTGGTCAACCAACTTGTTACGTCATTGCTTAGAATTAATGCACATTGAAAAGAATATATGTGAAATGTTGCTTTCGATTCTTCTAAATTTCAAGGGGAAGACAAAAGATGATTTACGATCTCAGCGTGACTTGGCAGATTGGGGGATCAGACCAGAATTGCATCCTATCTGTATCAGTGAAAATAAATGGCAAGTTCCATGTGCTTCTTATGTGATGACACCTGCTGAAAAAAATCAATTTCATGAAGTGATAGAGACTATTAAAGTTCCTGATGGATATTCAAGCAATATATCAAAACGGGTCAACAGAAAAGAGTTGAAGCTGAAATCTTTGAAGACTCATGATTATCACGTCCTTTTACATGAGTTGATTCCAATAGAAATCTTTCATCTCTTGGCCAATAATGTTAGAGTCTCAGTTATTCGGTTGTGCTATTTGTTTAGAGATATTTGTGCTAAGAGGCTATGCAAATCCTTCTTGCAAAAACTGTTGGAAGAGAAACCATTAATTTTGTGCGAGTTAGAGAATATATTCCCTCCATCAATTTTTACATGCAAGTTGCATCTGACTGTCCATCTTCCGACAGAAATACTTCTTGGAGGACCCATAGCTTTCCGTTGGATGTATCCAACTGAAAGAAACATGTGCACATTGAAATCATATATTCGGAACATGAATTATCCCGAAGGTTCTATTGTGAACGGTTACTTGGCTCAAGAATGTATGGATTTCTGCGCAATGTATTTGTTTTATCTTACTACGAGAGTAAACAGACCAATGAGAAATGAAGAAGAACATTATGGGAAAATTGAACCCAGTTTTCCATCACTTCCTCAGACAGGAGGAATTCCGGGATCATATACATTGACGACATTAAGCCTTGAAGAGCGAGAGATGGCACATCACATAGTGTTGTTCAATTGTGATTTGTTCGATGAGTATATCAAGTAAGTAAATTGTACATTTATATCTTATCTTATCTCTTGTAAGTTTAAATATTTGTTAAACTATTATTATTTTTAAATACAGAGAACATAATGAATTGATATATAGAAAGCATCGTTCTTTATATTTGAGAATGAAAGAGACTTTCCATAGTAAAGGGTTTTCTGCTTGGTTGAAATTGAAGGTAAAAATATTTCTGTCATAACTAAATAAAAATAATATTTAATTAAGTTTAATATTTTTTTATATTTCATGTATCGAGTTTGCCTGCTGACTCTGTTTCTCAGGAAACAAGAGCTTTGGCTTTTGGTCCTAATACCATGTTTCGTGCTTGTAAATCACTTGTGGTAAATGGATACAAATTTATTATCACTGAACGAGCAAGAAACATGAGAACACAGCATAATGGTGTTATTCTAACTACCATAACAAACTATTATGCCAGTTCATCGGATACTAGACCTCGTTCTGAAAATGTTACTTATTATGGAGTCATGGAGAAAATAATAATTTTGGATTATTACTCACATGGTCGAGTCACAATGATGAAATGTCAATGGTTTGATTCAATGACGAGGCAAGGCACCTTTATTGATGATTGTGGATTTTGAGTCATTGACATGACTCGCACTCTTTCCACCGATGAACTATATGTATTGGCATCAATGGTGAATCAAGTTTTTTATGTCATAGATCATCGTCATCCTCAATTCGCTGTAATTATTGAAGTAAATCCCAGACATTTTTTTGATGATGGTGATGATGAAGTTGACACTATCCCTAATGCAATTGGAAGCAACCCGTTTATTACAAATGATGACGACAATAACTCAATTGTCAGAGTTGATTGTGAACCTGATGTTTTGGTGGGAAATATATAGAATCATACAGTCGTGTTCTCACCTACATGTTTCACCTACATCATTCAGAGTGTGTATCCTTGTTCTTACCTTCAAACCACCATAAATATTCTTTTACTTTATGTTTATTATCAGAATGTTTTTTCTATATTTTTTTGGGTTACACATTAGTTATCAGTTTTTAATTACTTCCATATTTTTTTTATTGCATGAAATGAAACCCATTGAAGAGAGGCGACAGAAAAAGATGACAGATAATAATCATCGCATGATACTGATGGGTGTTCCTCCACTCATCCCTGTTGTGAGTATTTTATTTAAAATATAAATATTTCAATAACTTATAATATCATGTGTTTACTTATGTGTTAAACGTTTTTTCAGGATCAACCCCCTAGACGAGAGATATCTGACGAGGAGCCTGATATTGCTCCCAGTAGAGTGGCTGGTGGTAGGAGGATGGGTGGTGTCAGAGATGGACGATCATCTAGTGGGCCCGGTACTGAGGCCGGTGGTATGAGAGCTCATGGGGTGAGAGTTAGACGATCCACCACCACAGACGTATCGTCTTCACCCCATTTTGATACTGGTGTGTCTCCAGGGACACACGAGATATTTAGACCTCCGATGTTTACATTACCAGTTGGCCAGACTTCTATGCCATCATCTTTTGCTTATGGTTCATTATCCCCGAGCTATTATATTCCACCTTCTTTGACTCTTGATGTGACACAGTATGCAGATGAGGAGTGTACACTGAGGGACACTCTACCTATACAGGATATTTCTTCAGCTTCTACACATCCATTGACACCCATTGATCCCACTACCACAGGTATATTTATCTGACTCTATCAAATTTTTATACCAAAATTTATTTTATTATAACTTGTAATGATATTATTTTTCTTTAATAAAAGATTCATCTACAGATAGGATGCGGGGGAGGGGGCGTACTCGCTTGTGTGCGGTATGGAACTGCCAGACACAGTTGATGGTTGAATATAATGCTGATGGAAAAATGATTGAGAAATCTGGGCAGAAATGTCGGGGTATTTTGGCGACGCTAGCCAAATACTCAAATATCATTCCGGTCAGCCCTCTCTCTTGGAGACAACTACCACACGAAGTCAATGATAATTCATGGGCACAAATATGGGTAAAAAATATTTTGGATTTAATGTAGTATTTTTCTATATTTATATGAACTAATCTATTGGGTTTTAGCTTCGGTTTAACTTCTCTGATGGCGAAGGTGCACGACCAGCACGTTTAAAAGAGTTGGGAGAGCTTTGGAGAGATTATAAGCATGACATGTATGTTGGCTGGTGTGAGAGGGTGGGCAAGGATTTAGAGACTTTACCTATCATAGATGACTGCCTGATAGAGCAATATCGCCAAATGATTACCCATTGGGCGACTGCCAAATTTAAGGTATTAATATCATTTGAGGTATTTAAATCAGAGTTTTCATATTTTACATTAATATAATCTTATTTATTATTAAACATTATTTAGTAATCTTATGAGAAAAACAAAAAAAACATTGATTCAAAGCAATACCTCCACACTTTGGGCCACACAACTATGTCAGATCATGAGAGACAGCTAGTACGATATAGTTTTTTATAATTTTTCTTTAGGACTTTCCCTTTTTATTATTTCCTACATAAATTATGTGATTTATTGAATATTGAATATATGATTATACCTGCACCTTATATTGTTTCAATGTCATTACAGAAGCACAAATTGAATATTGAAGGACGTATCCCTCGAGAAAAATTGTTTTTCTCGAGTAGAAGAAAAAAATATGGA
Source organism: Viscum album (assembly GCA_963277665.1). Classification (NCBI taxonomy): domain Eukaryota; kingdom Viridiplantae; phylum Streptophyta; class Magnoliopsida; order Santalales; family Viscaceae; genus Viscum; species Viscum album. Next base: position 50,040,733 of record OY728140.1, on the reverse strand, counting down.
ACTGCGGTAAATGAATCAACCCAAGAAAAGATTGTAAGTTTTAATTTGTTTATTTCAAAGTTTAATAACTATTTTGAAATTTATTAATCTATTAATATTTTTAACAGGATGCTTTATAGGCTCTTGATGCCCAGGATCCTGACAATTTTGGGCCACACAATCATTTATATCAGGTTTTGGGAGAGGAGCACTCTGGTAGAGTACGCTGCGGACCTGAAATAATATATTCCCGATGAGGTATTGGTCCTCTATAGGTATCCATTCTAGTTTGACTAAGTTGGAATAGGTCAAAGAGCAAGCAAGACAATATGATAAAAGGGTCATAGAGTTGGAAGTACAAGTTCAAATGAGGGAAAAAGAATTTATTAAACTGATGAAAGATTTATCTTCATCACTTCCACTAGAGGCTAGCGCGGTTTGTCAGACATTTATGTCGTCGATGGGTGCATTATCCAATGCACCATGAGACAGCTATGGTGTCGATCAAGATCATGACGTTCTAGGCGATGACGAGGATGCTGAAGAGGAAGAGGGCGAGGATGAGGATGAGGATGGGGGTGAGGATGGGGCCGAGGGCGAGGATACCAAGGGTGAGGATGGGGCTGAGGATGAGGATGAGTCCGACGATGAGCAAAGTGATGATGATGAGGATGATAATGTGGACAGAGATGGTAGAGAGGATGAGGAAGATGATGATAGTGGTGATGATGATGGTGATCAGGGGAAGATTGATCCATTTCCTTTTTGAATTCTATATAACTCTTTATTTTTTAACATGGTTTTCCACTCCGGGGACTTCCTTTGCTTCATAAGGATGTTGTTATCATATCTCTTTTTCGCACTTGATTCTTATTGTATGATTATTCTACTACCTAGACCTTTAGTATTCCTTGGTACTGTGATTCCTTGTATGATATCTGGTTTGATATGTTAATATGGACATCTTAATATTCAAAAACAATCACTCAAAATTTGGGGTGTCCATGGGCCGGGTCGGGTCGGGTCGGGTCATGGGTTTTCTAGGGCCTATGGACATATGGTCATCCATAAGTAAGATTTAGGGCCTAAGGACATGGCATGAAAAATTATGTGTTTTAGATCCATGGGTAATATTGGGGGTTCATTTTAAAAATAATAAAATGAGGGTTTTTGAGGTAGAAAATGATTTATTAGGTGATGAATTACCTTGGTTAAAAAATATAAATATGTGTGTGTCTTCTTGATTTTCATAAATGGATTTTAATGATAATGAAATATTGGTTAATTTCATTGGTTAAAAAATTTATTTTTAACATTTTTATTCTATATTTTATATATTTTCATTGATTAGGAATATAATTTACAAACAAAAAATATCCAATTACTTATAATATTTATATGTACTAAATTAATTAATTTTGAGAAATTTTTATATTGTCATTTGTGACGTGTACGATTCAACCCCGCCTCAATCTGAGGGCCGGTGTGGCCGGTACCACTAAAAGTGTCTTTCTTTTTTTAGATTGGATGCGCTTTTAATTAAAATAAACGACATATGGAAAACTGACCACACGCATTCAGATTCGGTTAAAACATTAGAAAAACGATCCATGGGTCATTTGTGACGTGTATGAGTCAACCCCACCTCAATCTGAGGGCCGGTGTGGCCGACACCACTCAATGTGTCTCAGTTTTATTTAAAATGGACAACCGTTTAAGTAAAAACAACAACTGACATACGGGAAACGGACCAAACACATTCGGATTCTATTGATACTTTATGAAAAGTATCCATGGTTCATTTGTGTCGTGTACCAGTCAACCTCGCCTCAATCTGAGGTATGGTATGGCTGGTACCACTCAAACTGTCTCACTTTTATTTGAAATGGACATGAATTTAAGTGAAAACAATTACCGACATACGTAAAACCAACTAAATGCATTCAGATTCTGTTGAAACTTTAGGAAAACGATCCATGGGTCATTTGTGACGTTTACGAGTCAACCCCGCCTCAATCCGAGGTGTGGTGTGGCCGGCACCACTCAAAGTGTCTCACTTTTCTTTGAAATGGACAACAGTTTAAGTAAAAACAACAACTGACATACGGGAAACGGACCAAACACATTCAGATTCTGTTGATACATTAGGACAAGTATCCATGGGTCATTTGTGTCATGTACGAGTCAAACCTGCTCAATCTGAGGCACGGTGTGGCCCTTACCACTCGAATTGTCTCACTTTTATTTGAAATGGACAGGATTTTAAGTGAAAACAACTACCGACATATGGAAAACCGACCAAATGGATTCATATTCTGTTAGAACTTTAGGAAAACAATCCGTGGGTCATTTGTGACGTGTATGAGTCAACCCCGCCTCAATCCGAGGGCCGGTGTGGCCGGTACCACTAAAAATGTATTTCTTTTGTCTAAAATGGATGCTCTTTTAATTAAAATAAACGACATATGAAAAACCAAACAAATGCATTCAACTTATGTTGAAACATTAGGAAAACGATACATGGGTTATTTGTGACATGTACGAGTCAACCCCGCCTCAATCCGAGGGCCGGTGTGGCCGACACCCCTCAAAGTGTATCACTTTTCTTTGAAATGGACAATTGTTTAAGTAAAAACAACAACTGACATACGAGATATGGACCAAACACATTCGGATTCTATTAATACTTTAGGAAAAGTATCCATGGGTCATTTTTGTCATGTACGAGTCAAACCCGCCTCAATCTGAGGTACAGTGTGGCCGGTACCACTCAAACTGTCTCACTTTTATTTGAAATGGACAGGATTTTATGTGAAAACAACTACCGACATATGGAAAACTGACCAAACGCATTCGGATTATGTTGAAACATTAGGAAAACAATCCATGGGTCATTTGTGACGTGTACATGTCAACCCCTCCTCAATCCGAGGGCCGGTGTGGCTGGTACCACTAAAAGTGTCTTTCTTTTGTTTAAAATGAATGCGCTTTTAATAAAATAAACGACATACGGAAAACCGAACAAACACATTCGAATTGTGTTCATACTTTATGAAACTGATCCATGAATCATTTGTGACGTGTAAGAGTCAACCCCGCCTCAATCAGAGGCGCGGTGTGGCCGACACCATTCAAAGTGTCTCACTTTTCTTTGAAATGGAGAACAGTTTAAGTAAAAACAACAACTGACATACAAGAAACGGACCAAATGCATTTGGATTCTGTTGATACTTTAGGAAAAGTATCCATGGGTCATTTGTGTCTTGTACGAGTCAACCCCGCCTCAATCTGAGGCACGGTGTGGCTGGTACCACTCAAACGATCTCACTATTATTTGAAATGGACATGATTTTAAGTGAAAACAACTACCGACATACGGAAAACCGACCAAACGCATTCGGATTCTGTTGAAACGTTAGGAAAACGATCCATGGGTCATTTGTGACTTTCACGAGTCACAAATGAAAATGGATTTTTTATTTACATGGAAATGAAAATGGATTTTTCAGTGTAATCTGCTAGGTCCCAAAGCATGAACCAAACAGGTTGTGAGACGTAATACCAGTAGGCATCCACCACATGATTTGTGCCCAAATTTTAGTGAATATACTTGTATAAAAACAAAGTACAAAGGTAAACATAGTATAAATAAATCAACAACCATTAAATATTGAAGAAAAAATAGCTAAAACTTTCCTTTGAGACATCAATATCATGCCTAAACATATGTCACTGTATTGACCTCAGGAAAAAAACACATCCTCTCCCTTAGGCATCACAGTCTCTCCCTCAGACATATCACAATCTCACCCACATGTATCATGTGTAATTAATCTATTAACAGGTAAAAATAAGTACCTCATTTAATTTAAATTATTACATCTTAGACTATTATCAACACACCTCATCCAATCTAACTATTACATGGCATAATAATAATCAAATCACCTCATGTAATCTTACTATCACATCTCTTTTTAATAATCAATAATCCATCCTAAAAAAAAGTCATGGAAAGCAGTATGCATGTAAGGCATCATGGGCCAATAGCTCTAACAAATTAGTCAAGGGAAACACAACCCTGTGGTTCCCTATCTCAATGAAATAACCTTAATAACCGAATCAACCAATATCATATGATAATCACGATGTAATTCCAAGTCTTTTGTACCAAAAACATGGGTATATGAGTTTTACGCACATATAATTCTTGATAAAAAAACATATAGGCACAACCCACCTACCTCGTAGTCGTGAGAACAATATTGTTGAATATCAGATCTTGATTCATCCTAGATCATTGAAAATCCACAAAAGATTCATAAATTAACAAATCTATATCTATAAAATGAGGAGAGGAATCAGGAGGATATGATTAAGGTGAAGGGAGAACTCATTGGTGGGATCCCAATGCACCATCTAGAGTTCTGATTGGACATTGATAGGAGAATCAGTGGCTCAGAGAATAATTGTCGCTCCTGGCCGAACATGGATGAACCAAGGTCAAAAGAAGTTAATTCTGTAAATGAGACATGACCCCTCTCCCTTATATTAAATTAAAAATAAAATACAAGACATTTCCTTTAACAATTCACAATGTGTATAAGCTTTTACTGGGCCTCACCTTAAGAGTCATGACCATGACACAACATGACTTGGTACATGGCTGAGACATGACCTGTACGTGGTTTGGAAAGGACATCAATGTTACATTTTCCTCAAAGAAACCCGAATACAAAATCCATGCATGGAAATGGGGAATTGGGTTCTTACAGTTTTATTATCACACCATAGATCTTGTTTCTATCTCAACCAAGCACCAAAATCATTCGTTTCTTCAATATAGTGGTCTAATATCACATTACGATCTTAATAAAGCCTTATGTTTCTTCGGCCCCATAAAACAGATCAATGATAGATCTGAAGCAATCCAAATTTGTTTATTTCTCTCTTTTTGGTCATTATTTGGCTTGGAATATCTAACTAATTATTTTTATCATGTTTTATTCAGTCTCGCATTATAATATTCGCACATTCAGGTTTTATTCAGCTTCATAATGCATTTGATTATAGATTTTCCCATTACACCTCAACTGAAGGTTAATATCTTTAATAATGTGTAAATTATTTGTTCCAACTTTTATTTCGTGTATTAATTAGTTGTTCAAATTCAATATATCATTACTTGTTAATATTACATTAAAATTATTTTATATAATATTTCATGCCAAGGAGTATTATTGAGGTGATAAGATATTGGATGTTGTGTGTTTCTACATTCTCATTTAGTTTAGTGAGTTGGGTTTTAAAATTAGTTTGGATTGATAATACAACATGTTAATTTTGGTTTTAAAATTAGTTTGCATTCATGTAATTGCGTAACATGAGATGGTTTTGTAATGGGTTTTCATGAAAATGGATTTTTCATTTACATGAGCTGAAAAATCAATTTTCAAGTCTGTTTCAAGTCTGTATGTAGGTGTACAGTGGAGGGGATACTGGAGGGAGGGGGGCTGCTGTGTGCAGTTCTGGAAAAAATCTATACCAACGGTTATAAACCGTTGGTATAAGGGTGCTCAGATTTTGGAAAAAACACTATACCAACAGTTTTAAACCGTTGGTATAGGTGTATGGCTTTTTGGAAATCAAATACCAACGGTTTATAACTGTTGGTATAGGGGTTGCTAGAAAACCAATACAAACGGTTCTAAACCGTTGGTATAGTTTTTCCTGAAAATCGCATTACCAACGGTTCTAAACCGTTGGTATAAGACTTCCTCAAATTCATTACCAACGGTTATAAACCCTTGGTATACAGTGGATTAAATTTATATAACCCATATACCAACAGTTCGGATCAAACCGTTGGTATAAGGCTTTCCTCATGACTTACTATCCAACGGTTTGGAAAACCGTTGGTATAGGGTATACCAACGGTTTTCCAGCCTATACCAATGGTTTTTAACCGTTGGTATAACCTTCTTTTCTAGTAGTGAAAATAATAGAGATAGTTCTCTATTATTTTTATGGCACACCAACTCAAGATTTTTATTTCATTAATTGTGACAAAACATAGATTAAATGCGTAGAGATGGATTCAAAATTTAAACAAGGGAGGTAGAGAGTTTCAAAAATAAATGGATAGAGTTAGAATTTCAAGATGCTCTCCTAATTAAATGTGAGTTACATGGGGGTTAAAGAGGAATTGATGTTTTTGTGGGACCCACCACACTATATCCTCACATGGGTGGTTATGTGGGGGGGTGGGCCCCACCTCCAACTTTCCTTTGGAGAAATTAACTACCACATGAAATAAAATTATGTCACACATATTTTTATTTAATTTATTAAGAATCCCAAAAATTATCTTCTACTCTCGACCAAATGCAACTGCGGTAAAGGTATCCTTAAGCGAATACTGGCGCTACGAGTTCATTAGTGTCCTCAGATTTCAATTTCGAGCACCAGTTCAAAAGATATAAAATCCCACTCGTACTGTAACTGAACATACACAAACAAAACATCAATAAATTATTCCCAGCACACCGGGCCACGGATTCATGTGCAGTCAGAAACCGCGGACTCGTCAATTTCCAATGTATTAAAACATTTCCACGGAATTTTTGGATATTTAAATTCTCCCCACCTGAAGGATTTATGTCCCCGTAAGCTAAAACATACACTAAGGGAACCAATGGGGGGTACTGTGCATGTATATGAGCCTCCTGCTCCCATGTGCTCCCCTGAAGGTTCCCGTGCTGCCAGCAAATATGAACTAGAGGAATCAACCATCCATGCAGGACCTGATCTCGTCGATCCTCAATCTCTACTGGAACCTTCGGGAAAGTCACCTCGTCATCGATGTCCATCTCTCCATGGTTGATGATGTGGGATGGGTCGTACACATATCTTCTCAGCTGAGATACGTGGAAGACGTCGTGCACTCGGTGCAACTGAGGTAGAAGGGCCATGTGGGTAGCCACCTCACCTACTCTGCTGAGGACATGGAAAGGTCCGATGACTCGTGGAGATAACTTGCCACCTTGTCCAAATCTCTGTAGACCTCATCTAGGTGAGACCCGTAGAAAGACCTGGACTCCAACCTCAAACTCCAGAGGTCTCCGTCTCCTGATAAAATCTGACTCATGTCTTCTCTTTGGAGTTTTCATCTATACCTGGATTATCTGAACCTTTTTCGTGGTAGCTCGTACCATCTCTAGTCGGTAGGATGTGGGCCGACTTGGTGAGTTAGTCGATGATCACCCAAATAGAGTCATCTCCCCTGAATGTACGTGGAACACCCATCAATAATTCCATTGAGATCTCATCCCTCTTCCACATTGGGACCTCTAAAGGCTGAACCACGCCTGTTGGTACCTGATGTTCCAGTTTCACTTGCTAACTAGTGAGGCATCGAGCGAGAAACTCCGCTACTTCCTTCTTCATACCTAGTCACCAGTGCTACCGTCGAAGGTTCCTGGTATATCTTTTCCACCCCCGGATATACCACTATAAGGGATGTGTCACCCTCCCTCAACACTTCCTCCAGAAGTGACACTGACACCATAGTATGTCCTCTGAAGAAGATGATGTGCTCCCCACCTTTAGGAAATCCATCATGTGCCTGCCCCGTGGATATCTGAGCATATCGTCTCTCACAGTTAGTGTCCCCATTCTGCGCCTCCCTGACTCACTGAAGTTGTAGGGGGTGATAGTAAGAGACTGTAGATAGGCTGCTCCATCCCTATCCATAAAAGATATCTGTAACTCAACCACCTGCTCTGTTGCCTCTCCTACCAACTAAATGTATGATATCCTACTGAGAGCATCTACTACAAGGTTTCTCATTCCAGGAGTATATACTATCTTGAAGTAATAATCCTAGTGGAATTCAAGCCATTGTATCTATCTCAGGTTCAAGTCCTTCTACGAGAAGACACACAAGACACTATTGATATTTGAGTAAACCGTAAACCGTTCGCTCAACAAAATATGGGTGAGACTATCCAATTTTAAATAACCTGACCACACCCTTCTTCACCTATGTTATATAAGAGCTGCTAAGATATATCCTTTTCCAAGAAGAGAAATTCGTTCTCATCCCCCGGATGAACTATGTTCTTTTCCTAATACAAAAAATCCTGACATAAACTATAATATTTCATGCCATGTATGACATTGTAAGGCCTCGACGCTACTTCCAAGAGATCCAACTATCACTCTCACCTCCAAGGGTTGAGTCACACTGTCGGCATCAGTGTTTGATCACAGGATCTTTTCCAGTTGGAATATCGAATGTGAGGGTCAGGTCAATGATTTTAACTGGAACCTCTCAGTATCAACCACACAAAAAGGCAGGAAAACAAACGTCACAAGGAAAAGTACCTTTTTATTTCTGCAACTCAAATTACAAAGACACAAACAAACCACAAAAAATGACATTAATGAAGCTAGAAACATCAAGAACAAAGGCCTCTATGCCTGGAGCTAGTCATGCTCCTCTCCACCTGCTCCTGGAGCTCGAGGGGAACCGTCTAAGGGTGGTGGTAGTAATGCTTGATGACCCTGACCACCATTAACTTAAGGACCTGATCCACTGCCTCATCAACTGCTCGACTTATGGTCAAGATCATGTCGCTACCTCTATCTCAGTGGCTCCTCTAATGCCTAATGATCAACAGTGCAGGGAGTCAGATAGTCATGTGCTCTGTGACCCCGTTCCCTATAGGAATAACAGACCATTCTCCGTTCAAAGTTCCCATAGCCTAGGGTGCCCACACCCTCGTTTCCACATCTTGGGGTCATCAAACAAAAGATCTAACCCACTTTTTTCCCCGTGTCATCTTCCTAGTGCCTGCAATAGATGACTCAGCTACTGTCAGAAAGCCCTGTTGTAAGAGTAGCAGCTCCTGAGCACGCACATAGCATAGAGTTGCTGGAACAAACTCCACCCTGAAAAGACCCTCGATGTTTCCCCAAGTGAGGATCAACTCATCATAAAACTGGAGCATCTGGTTCCACCACCTCTCAGCTGCTCTCTGAAAGAGACTAACATCTAGGTATACCATTAAGTCAGTAGGTGTCCCAACTGTGTGGAAAACTCGTGCTACAAACACCAGCCATCACCCGGCCGTCTGAAAATATGTTTTCCTCGAAACCACATAGGACTCTACCATAGGAACCCATGAAATGTGCTCAAGTGTCTTGAACCCTCTTCTGCTAGGGCTGGTGGCAATGGTATCCCCGAAGTTAGTGGTACCGCTCGTTCCTCCGTTGTGACGGGGGCATGCACCGTGGCCTCATTGCTCTGTGGGCTACCATTGCGCTCTCCACTCGGAACCTGCACTGACTGACTAGGTGAAGACATTCTACAAAGAAACAGGTGCTCCACGATCAACAAGTATACCTGGTGAGCTGACACAATGTAATCACAAAGAAAACTTTTCAAAGGAAACACACATGAAATCAGTGTTTTCGTGCACTGAGTCGGAAATCAGAGGTTAGGGTCCTGGTGTATGGATACGTCGGTCACCGCAAAAACACTGGACTCCCTAGAATGAAAACCACACTCAATATTCTTACCACAATTACTTCATAAAAAAGAATGATCAGAGTCCTGAGTCTATGGTAGAACCTATTCCTCTGATACCAATTTGTCACGACCCATCCTTGGGGCTCCTGCAGTGACTACCCCAAGCCCGCCTTCCATAGGCCAGTGGCAGGAGACTAGCACCAAAGGCGAAAATCACAAAGCTGGGAAGGCATTGCCTTTATGAAAAAAAACTATCAAAACAGAGTACACAACTAATAAGTAAAATAATAAGTAGTAACTGTATACAAGAGAATTTTTGAAAGTAAAAGGGGTCGGAAATACAAGCCCAACAGTAAAGTACAAATGAAAAAGGGACTAATAGATGAAATTAAAGAGCAGCTCATGGATCATCCTCAGGGGTTCCTACCTGAAGGGTAGGTACATATGGTCACCTCAGCACTCCAAGTCTGTCCGTCTACTCTGTGTGCATCTCGCCGAGTGGTCCACCTTTAGGTACCGTCCAGTCCTGGCGCCCTCGGCCTCCGTCAACGCTGTCCATTATCTGCAACCGACACCATGAGGTGCGAGCATATCCCACACAGGAATGAGTATAATGATACTCAGTAGGGTCCCTAATGCCCTCAACGTCTTGCAAAAGCCACAAAGGATAAATCACAATAGAAAGATACAATCATGATGTATCAACCAACCCTACTTTGGTATATGCCCATACATATACCTATGTTACCATTCACAGACCGACTCCAACTATCGAGCCCAACCACTTTCCATTCCACAAGTGTAGAAACACTCCATAATGAATGTACAACACAAGGTGTATCCCATAGGTACATCTCATAGAAGAAATCCACATGGGCTTCACCACAACACATCCAAAAAGAAACATCTACGAAGAAACATCCACCCTTACTAAGGTATATGCCCATACATATACCAAAGTCATCAAGAGTACACATCTCATACATGAGGTAAACAAAATGGTAATGACTCAGCTCAGACCAGGTATAAACAACTTAAAAGAGAGTAAGATATGATTAGTTGTAGCCACTTAATCATCTTTCACTGTCGAACGATAGATATCCGTAGAAACCTAAAAAAGTTTTCTGTCGTAGCTGTCAATCCAACACAGGATATTGGTACAAATGTCATCATTGTCAAACCCACGAAGGATCTAGGTCCAGTCTCATTGCTGTCAAAGCCATAGAGGATTTATGTTCAGTCTCGTTGTTGTCAAACCCATAGAGGATTGAGGTCCAGTATCATTGCTGTCGAACCCACAGTGGATTCTGGTCCAGTCTCATTGCTGTCAAACCCACAAAGGATTCAGGTCCAGTCTTATTTCTATCTAACCCACAGAGGATTCAGGTCCAGTATCGTTGCTATCAAACCTGTGGAGGATTCTCGTCCAGTATCTTTGTTTTCGAAGCCATGTAGGATCCAGGTATATTAGTAGGTCCATGTAGGATCCTATCATCTCAATTGCAGCAATCCATAGGGTTCCCAAACACGGCATGCCCGATTCCAGGAGGGTTCGATCCTCAAGACAGGTGTATATATATCAGCTATCATGAAGTATTGAGTTGATGTATCATGTTGTTCCATCTCATCATTAGGAACCCAATGTGATAGACGACGCGTCAATCAGACACCCAATCTGTGAGTTATTGTCATTTCTGTTCCGGGGGATCTATTGGATTTACGCTGATTCCAAACCTGGGAATTTTCCAATGTTGTCCAAAACTAACTTAGAGTATCAAAAAAGGACTGCTTCGTCATGAGGATCCTAGTTCCATAGATGGCACGTCATTCAGACGCGTGGTCTTGAAGATATTCACAATTAACCGAAGTCATGCCCGAACCGTCAAGCCCAGTGGGCTGGCGGTTTGGCCCGACCCGACTCGGCGGGTCCGACCCGATTGGGGGGTTGGACCGACCTAGTTTCGGGGGTCCGACCCAGCTGGGGGGTTGGCCAGGCCTGGTGGGGCGTGGCCCACTTGCGGACCAGGCCCACAGAGCGGGCTGGTTCGTCTTTCCCGGCAGCGCGGAGCGGTGCCGCCACTCCCCTACCCTGCTGGCTGATTCTGACCGGCACACACGGCTCGTGCTACGGGCGGTAGTTCTCCACTGTGTGGCACCAAGCAGCAGTATGGTCCCCCAACCTAGCCTGCAGGTGTCCGGTCGGTTCGCCCAGTAGAGCGCCCAACGAAAGCGGGCCAAAATCTTCCACCACGTGGCACCTACGGGTGCCACAACTCTTCATCCCAGCTGGCTAGTGGCCGACTGGTTTGCGTCAACCGAGCGGCCCACGGTTGCGGGCTGCGTCTCCTCCGCGCGGCACCTGCGAGTACCCCTGTCCTCCTGTTTGGCCAGGATTAGCCTTCCGGTTCTTCCAGCCAAGCGGCCCACGGATGCGGGATGAGTTTTTCCACCACATAGTCAGCACGACGGCGCCAGTCCACCACCGCCAAGGCCCGGCCTGGCCGTGGCCTTCGGTTCCATAGCGCAGCGTGACGACTCCACATATTTTCTTCTGTCATGGTTCTTCTCTAGCGTGGTGCGATGACACCGCACATTATTTTCTTCACCTCCTTCGTTGTTAAGATCAAGACATATGGGGGAGGTTCACGCCATGTTCGGGCAGCCTGAACCATCCTCATTAAGATATTTTCAGTTGGAAATTGACATTCCGTAAATAGAACAATGAAGCTTGAAAATATAAAAAACTAAAAAAACCCCTGCACCGTATCTAACGTTGCACATTGACGAGCCACAGATGACGATTGTCATGGAATACGGACATCATTCCTTCAATGTTAGAGGGAATGACATTGTCTTTGGTGACGTTCTTCGTGGGTGGCGTCCTCCCTTGCTAACCCCGGTTGGAATGGAAGGACACGTGTCATCATTCATGGTAGGAAACGACGTTCTTCATTGAAAGAAAAAGTGTCATTCCAAGAGTTCTTCCCAACGAATGTTAATCCAAAATAATAGAGATAGTTCTCTATTATTTTCATGGCACAACAACTCAAGAGTTTTCTTTCATTAATTATGACAACACATAGATTAAATGCAGAGAGATGGATTAAAAATTTAAACAAGGGAGTTAGAGAGTTTCAACAATAAATTGAGAGAGTTATAATTTCAAGAGACTATCCCAATTAAATGTGATTTACATGGGGGTTAAAGGGGAATTGAAGTTCTTGTGTGCCCCACCACACTATATCCTCACATGGGAGGTTATGTGGGGGGTGGGACCCACCTCCAACTTCCCTTTGGTTAAATTAACCACCACATGAAATAAAATTATTTCACTCATAATTTTATTTAATTTATTAAGAATCCCAAAAATTAACTTCTGCTCTCGTCTAAATGCAACTGTGGTAAAAGACTCATTCAGAATATATCGGCACTACGAGTCCTTTGGTGTCATCAGATTTCAATTCTGAGCATCAGTTCAAAAGATATAAAATCTCACTCTCATGTTCACTGAACGTACCTAAAAAAAATGATAGAAAATTATTTCGGGCACACCGGGCCTCAGAATGAGGCACCGTTAGAAACTGCGTACTCGTAAAATTCCCATGTATTAAAAACAATTATCCATGGAATTTTTGGGTCTTTACATTGTTTGTTCTTCCTTATGATAATATGAAGGAATAAGGCCATACTACATTTTCTGGGGAGAAAAAGAAAATTCGAAACCCAACTTTTTTGGGTTTTGGGTTTTCCATTATCTTCCCTATTGGACTTTTGGAAGCACTATCAAAGTCCATTTCCCATGTTTAGTAATTATCCTACATAGAGAAAAAGACTTCATCTGGAAGTCTAGTATTTAATGATGTATCTTGTGTAGATGGATTCTCAACAAGGAAGTCAGCCAGAGATTGGCCTTTTATTGACTTTTGAGGCATAAACTGGACATCAAAATGTTTCAAAATAACTACCCACCATGAAAGACACCCTATATGCAGTGGTCACCTAAGGGTAAATTCGAGCGGGTTATAGAGACATACCAATTGGACATCATGATATTCTATATAGGGACTCAATTTCTGAACTGAAAATATTAATTATAGCCATCAATTTTCAATACTTGAATATCAATTTTCGACATCATCCATTGTTTGACTGAGATAGTAATGACTTTTATCATTCCCAAAATCGTTCTTTTGAGCAAGGAAGGCACCCAGTGACCACTCTAAAGGTGTTACACAAAGAATAAGTGGGATTCCTTCAACTGGTGTAATTAATACTGGTGTAATCAAGAGATATTTTATAAGGGTATCAAATTATTCTTGATAGTCTTCAGTCCATTGTTAGGTGACTCCATTCTTAATTAAGCTGGTAAAGGGTAAAACATGCCTACAAAACTGGCGATAAAGCATCGAATATTGGACATGTTACCTTGGAGTCTTAATAATTCATAGAAATTTGGATGAGGTGGCATACCAAGGATTGATTTTTTTTCTCATGATCAACTTTTTAGCCATGATGGTGTACAATGAAGCCAAGAAACAGTCCTTTGGTAACCCTGATAGAACATTTCAAGGGGTTCATCTTTAAATTGTGTTGCCAATGTTTATGGAATATGGTATCAAAATCAGCCATGTGATTGGAACATTGCCTTTATTTTTCCACCAAATCATACACTTAACATTCAACAAATTTCAATAATAAGTGTTTGAAGATATGTTTCATGGAATGTGGGTATGTTGCGCCTACATTTTTTAAACTAAAGGGAACAACCTGATAGAAAGAAACTCCTTGAGGGGATCTGAAGGATGTATAGTTTTCATCATTTGGGACCATATGTACTAAATTATACCATGAGTAGCCATAAAATAAGTAAAGAGATTCATATCCAGTTATTGCATCAATTAAAAGCTCTGTAACCGGAAATGGAAAATCTTCTTTTGGAAAATGTAGGTTAAGATCTCTAAAATCAATGCAATGTATAATTTTACCAATTTTTATAGGGACAGTGTCAAAAAACCATTATGTATATTTAACATCCCTGAAAAAGATGTCCTTTATAAGGTTATCAACTTCAGCTTCAATTTCAGAGGAATGAGTTGGGTGTGTTTTTCTTGCTGCTTGCTTGAATCCATGATGTTCTTCTAGAAAAACCATATGATGGGTGGCTACATCAGGATTAATTATTTTCATTTTTGTATAATTCCAAGGATATATATCTCAATTTTTCTTTATAAATTAATTATAAACCTCTTTCTTTCTAGAGGTCATGGCCACAATAATTAGATTGGGGCATCGATCTTCTTCTATAACCAAATTTTTTTCTCTAAGCTCATACATATTGGTAGAGAAACCTTCCTCAAATGTTTTAGGAGAATCCCTGATATTTTCCTCTTCTTCCTCATTATATATTATTTCATCTATTTCTACCTGCATAGTAGATGATGAGTCAAAACATCCACAGTTAGGGGAGGAGTCAGTATTTGCACATCCTAAAGAAGAGGCCACCATATCTGACCCTATTGAAAATGAAGGGTATTCCTATGGTAATAAAGAGGAGATGATGGATTGGGAATAAACATCATTGTCTTAATCAATCATTTATATAACAAATTCTACTCTGATTGAAAAATAAGAGGCTTGATATAGTTCGATAGATGATTCGAATACATCTCCATTTAAGTGTCCATTACAATGTAGTGAATCAACAATTTCTGTCATGTTGTCAAACTCAATTTCCACAGTTGTCATTGTGGATATTATTAGATTATTTCTTGGATTTGAGTTTACCCTTCCCATTTGATTGATGGATGGCACAAAATCAGTACTAAAATGTAGGAATGGGTTTTCTGGAATCTTTTCCAAACCAATTAGGCCATTAAGTTTGGCTATTTCCTTTGTCATTGACCATGTTTTGTGTGTGTGATAATATTATGCCTCAATGTATTGAGATTCACACATTTTTAATGGAGCCTTCTCCCCATAGAATGTCCTTATTTGAACATTGAAATAGTACTTAAGACATTAGTGGCATGACAATGGTATGGCTATATATTGATGCAGCGAAGGCCTTACAAGTAGAATATTGAAGGTTGTGTTATGATGAAAAACCATCAAACCTAAATTAGACAGTGGATCTCCAAATTGATATCTGAGTGTAATCTCACTAAGAGGTTATTTTTTTCACTCTTTTCATATCTTTGAAGCATTAAAGTAAACAGATATAAGTCAGAATCAGTTCGGCCCAATTGAGGAATTGTACGAACATGAATGAGGTAGTCTCTGGAGAAATTATCAATGAAGGCTCGCCGGATGTCTACATCATTGAATTTTCCATACAAATACTGGGGTATAATATGAGCATGTACAACATCGTCTTCATCTTCATCTATTAAAGATATGACTTCATGACATGCGGCACGATCATTCTCTATACGGTAATCCTCACCAGTAGAAACTTTAGTTTCAAACTCATGAGAACTTGAAAAAGCCTGAATGAGTGCATCTTGAAGACCTTTTGATAGATTCAAATCAACCATAATTGTTAAATTGGCATTTACAGGGGCCAATTGTTTCAACTCATCATACTTTTGGTCTGAAGGTCTATGTTTTCCAGCATGATGATGCAGTTTTATAGGTGTTTTAGAATTTGATGCTTATAATGTAGATATTCCCTCTATCAGAGCAGAAGCTGGAAATAATCCCAGCATTGGTAGATTAGACTAACTAGTTCTATTCACATGTATAGAGAAAGATGGGGGGAATACTAATCGGTCCTCCAAAATAATCATGTTACAACCGAACCTTTCTTTCATGGATGAAACTCCTTGTTCTCGTAGAACCCGCAAAAGGGCTCCTCCATGAGTTTCTTCCGCATATATATTTCCAGTAGGTGTAGATTTAAAATGGTGGTTTATAGAATTCTCACGTCTCCCCCTGTATCCTTGACCCATACCTCTTTATCTGGTTCCCCAATTAGGTATAAGGAATTCAGGATCATTATAATTAGAATCTCCATGTGCATAAGGATCCATTAAATGGATAACGTTGACAGAAACAAATGAAAATTCTTTATCTCATTGATATTATTCCTGATAGGTTAATTTTGATCGTGCCATTGGGAAGGGTAGTGCCCATGATTTTGAAACAGATGGCATGAAATCTGACAGGGTCAAGGACAACATTGTCCATAATGTTATCTCATCTTCTTCTAACTACACTTTGTCCTTATGATCACTTCACATATTTGAGGAACAACCTTTTGATGAATTTGGGTTTTCTATTGTAGGAGTGGCAGCAGACACAATCGGTTGTTTCAACTATGTTATTAAAATTCACTAGTCCAGTAAATAGTTTTCAGGATCATCCAATCATTATATTTTTGCACATTTTTACTTTTGAATTCTTGTCATTCTCTTTCTTCCATTGGATAATTATTGGTAACACGTGCTACTTGAGCTGATGAAATTTTCACATTCACTTTTCCAAAATCTACCATCTTTTTCAAGAGTTCTATGAAGAAAAAACATTCCTGGATAGGATGCCCTAACATCTAGTGAAAGGGATAATAATTCGAATGATATTCATCTCTTTCTTTATTTGGTTTCACCAGGATTGGAAACTAAACCCAATTGTTTCCCAGGGTAGTGATGAAGTTACCAGGAACTTATTAATTCCAAAAATAAGAAACTATGTTCTTTAATTCCTCAAACTGTGTCTGCCTTTGATATATTTGATCATCTTTTTGGGGAGGTCATTGCTGCTGATGCTCTGGGGGAAGATACAGTCAGCATGATGAGGTTCTTAAAGTATAAACAGGTATAGGTGCCCGCTTGAGTGTAATTGTAGCAGGTTCTACCTTTCTTATCCTCCTTCCCAAAGTTGGTTGAATTACCAAAGTTTTAGCCTTAGCTTCTATATTAGAGTCTTCTATCTATTGAGCGATTTATGTATGGTCTCGAAACACTCTTGTATATTTCATAGGGATCAATGATGTGTGTAACTCATCAGGTATATTTTCCATAGAAATAGGTAGAAATTCATCATATGGGAGTGCTAGAATTAAGGAATTCGTGATTCCATTCCATCACACAATGAAATCCGAAACTCTTCCAGTCTCCTCTTTTTACAATTTGTAAGATAAAAATTGTAATCCATGGTAGCGTTGAGCTAAATTGAAGAACAAATTTCTGACAGAGATCTTCCCATCTAGTAATTGATAGATATAGTAATCTTTTATATTAGGCAAATGATGGTCCCTTTAATGACTCCACAAAATAGCTAATATTTACTTCTTTTTATTGATTATGAGTTAACATCATGGGACCAAAAAAAGAAACAAAATGTGTTATATTTTTTTCCGTGTCTCCCGACCCATTATGTAATGGGAATGTGGTATTCACAAAATTTGGTGGGGGAGGAATTGCATCCACCCATTCAGGGTAATCTCTTTTTTCTGGATGATCACTTGCATGTCGTTCCTCCATATCATTAAATCAAGTCATTAATGCCTCAATTGTGTTCATAAGAATTTAGGGAATATATGGATGAGTTGGAACCTATTCATGTACAAAAACTAGAGCATGAGCTGCTGTAATGACTGACAAAACCACTGATGGTGGTGATGATATTTGCCTTGGATAACCCATGGGAATATTCCTACAAGGATGTGTCTGATCATACCATGATTCTGTACTCGTGGAGATAATTCATTATCCTCATCTGTAGTTACAAAAAATTCTCTTTTCTAAGGAGCCTCTACAGGATTTTCAATTTGAGGACCTTCCTGGGGAGTACGTTTAGCAGAAATAATGCTTCTATCTCACTTTGTATTTTGTCTTTTAAACTCCTTCATTTCTTCTTCTTACCATAAAAATCATTATTCAAGCGATAAAGTTTGACATTTTCCAGTGGAAAAGTGAGATGCAATATAAACTTTTTCCTTTCCACTTGTTAGATTCCTTTATTAGTGGTGGGGGTTTTTTATTTGAAGGCATACATAGATTCTGGGAAAGCATATGATTTCAGGTACACATACATTCTAAATTTGTTTCAGTGTGTACTATATTATAGATCAAAACATCATCTTCCAATTCCACGGAATTGGACTCATTTTCTGGAGGATCATCTATAGTGGTGTAAATGACATTCACTGACACATAGTTCCTCGATGGAATTCAGTTAGTATTTTTGTAATATAGTCTCCCTCTATATCTTCCCTAATACTTTGTTCTCCTATATGATGAATTATCAGGAACTGTTTGGTGGGATGTAACCTAAAGCGAATCATTAGATTGTTCTGTTGTATGCTCTTCTTGTGGATTCTTCCCTAATCAAGAGATAACTGACTTCCGTTGAGGTCGGGATTGCAGATCTGAAAAAGCCACCAACCTTTTAGACTGGGGCTGTTTTTATACTTCTTCTTATCCAAATATTTGAACATTGTTTAATGAACTTGAATGTTGAATTGAATGAGCCACCAACCTTGCAAGCTGGTGTGATTTGTGAATTTCTATGTCTAAAATTCGTGCAACTTCTCTTTTGATTTTGAAAATTTTGATTCAAAAAATTTATGGGTGCATTATCTAGCAACCACTCAAATCACTTGTTTTGGAAGATTTCTTTTCAATTTTATATATTTTCATTCTCTGACAGCTAGCATCTTCTATGCCGGATGCCTGCTCAAGATTCTCAAATGGTTGATGTAAAAGTAACAGAACAACTTATTTTAATTGGGCCTAACTCTGATGAGAACTGGTTGAGGCGTGTTCATCTGCATACATTTGATTACATACCAAATATATTGATTGTGGCCGACTGTGGGAAATAATTTTGCATGAGACCACTTTTGTCAGACATTGCTGATTTTGGATTGTAGTGAAATGAAAAGTTACATTTTAACCCCATCCTCTTCTATGAACACTAAATGGAAAATTAGAAAATAAATGGCATAGAATTTTTAGAGAATTGAGGAATACAATATAATTATTCCCTGCTGTATTTCATCCTTTGGATGTTGGGAAACAGATAGAGATGCCAAGTCAATTTGGAATTACAACCCTTATATAACCTTTACCTAATTTTGATATTCATGATATGGTAATACTTTTTTTTCAAATGAAGAATATTCTTCCATAGGATGAGGTGTATATCATGAATCAGTCTTCTAAAATCAATTCTGGAATGTTTTACAAAGAATTTTCTAAAGGCCAAAACATGACTGGTACATCTTCATTAGCCAATAATTTCATCTTGTTTAACACATCTTCGTCGTCTTTAACTAGAGGTTTCTACACTTTGTATGAGGAAAGTGTATGACTTGTATTATAACAATAAAGACCCAAGATAGTTTAAGAGAATTAATGTTCCTTTAATATGTCTTCTGGTTGAGAAAGTGTTTCACCTATCAATGACAAGGCATTAGACATGACCGGCCTTGTGTGTGAAAGTGCCTTGATTAAGGAGGGCTTTTTCATCGCTACATTGTCAATTATATAATTGTCTTGAAAATGTGAAATACTTCTAAAGAGAGGACATTCACAGCGAATTCCATCATGGGGAGGATCAGTACGGTGGATTACTACAAGGGACCAATCATCTTGGTCCTTGGTCTTCTGGCCACACGTAGGGTTACCATCGCACCCATCCAAATATATGCACTCTGGATTGAATTAATTTTTATGAATAATTCATTCATGAGGATGTGTCTAATGAGTAAGATTAGAAATAATATTACCACATCGATAATTTAGTAATTATATGATAGGATCTAGAGCTGTAAAAGATAAATGTCTGAGGGCTTCAAGAACAAAAACATTAAGAGAGGCCAAATCGTAGCCTGACTCTTGATTTTCCAATAGTGCAAGGCGAGACTTCATCTCGGATGTTCTATTATAATTAGTTGGGGCCACTTTTTAGGAAATGTGTTTATCATGGGATGGTGTATGTGCCTTCCTTGGATTGGTTACCAGAACAGACTGATTACCTTCAATTGGAAAGGGTGTATGTCCCCGATCTTGTTGTCTATATGATATGGGTGAGTATGCCCCGTGACCCTTCGGGACTGGAAGAAAGGATTGTATCTATTCTAGGATGGCATACTGATGGGTCATCCCATATATGGGGACATATTTATGTTTTTGTTTCCCCAATACAAGTGAAGTGGTTATTATAATATCCTGTCATGCTTCCAGAATATGGGAAGGGATTTGTGTATGCACATTCACCATTGATAAGATGTGTTTAGTGACTTTAGCAGCCGGAATGAGAATATAAGTCCATTCCGTATCAAGATTAGGGGTATGTGACTACTCCTTTCCTCATTTTCCTCTCAATGGGTATTGACAGTACTCATGTATGGGGGTAGATTGTTGGGTCTACCCCAAAATTTGTCATCAGAGCTTTCTGAATGGCTTCTCCAGGTTCTACCAAACATGATTATTGGCAGAGGTAACGGACACTATCAAGTGTACGAGCCTGCTGCATGATTCCCATCATGTATTGTTGACAGACTTCCTTCAATATTTGTGGACGAGGCTTCTAGCATAATTGGTGATTTTAAATAGGTGTACATTCATGTTTACTAGTTGTCACCACATTATATTGGTAGGTTTTTTAAATGTTGTCAGACAAGCCTACTGGTCGGATGATAACCTTTCTGCATGTGTATGTTCCTATTCACGACACTCAACTAGATTTATCTGGTGGGTTGTTGGGTTGTTGCCTGAAAAGTCTACTGGAATGAAAAATTAGGATGGATTGGTGTATGTTTTTATTTGTTGTTTCCATCATGTAAGGCTGATGGGCTTCTTCGGATGGATTAGAGGTAAGAACATACTCCCTATTGACCAGACGTTGTCCCCGGTAGTTCGCCTCGCATGTTAGGGTCTAAGAGACCTGAGAAAAATGTTTAGAGGAAACACCCCCACATGTTTGAGGTTCACTATCATGTGATTCTGTTAGAGGTTTCTAGTGGGAGTCCTCAGGAAGGACTCATGTATTCTTGAGTTTAGGCCTTGAGTGGCCTCTTCATCCACCTCTTTATAGTACGCGAGGGATATATTATAGTGTTATTGGGATAAGAACCCAAAATGGTTGGAGACTATGGTGGAACCATCTAATTATTGATCATTGGTCATCATTGGATAGATGATCGAGGATTTTTATTGTCCTGGAGGGCCTATCGAGAAGCCACCAAAGTCAGGATTTTACCATGCTGGTGATATTCTTTCACTAGCACATTAGAGACCCATCATTTAAGATGTTGGGTTGGTGATGTCATCCTTCCCATGGATTAGAATCAAACTTTAGTAGTGGTTAAGAAGTTCACATATGTTGTCTTGAAGAAATCCATTTTGGAGTGGAGAGAATTCTGAGAAAAACATGAAACCACAAAAAAATCAATTAAAGACACATATTTTTAGATAGATACAGGATCGATTGATTCCTTTGTCTAGACTTAAATTATCAATTGATAGGGGCCTAACCCATGGGTAACATTATCAACTTGGTTAAGGATTCACGTCGGGTTCACCATTTTTTTTCGTAGTTCCTTGATTTTTGTATTTTTTTCTAAATCACTACTTCTAAGAGGATTCCGTTGGATTTATTTATGGAACCAAAAACATCCAACAGTTCATTATCCATTGGGGACCTACTTTCCAAAGACATGAGTTCATTATGTTTGAACATGATGATACTTAAGAATTTTTATTGGTCGAGAGGATGGGAGGTAAGACTCATCACATCCTTTTGTGGGTAATTATTGTCTACTCCGAGTCTCTCTGTATAATTTATGATATTTATGTGAATCCTTATTAATTCACAAAGTAAATCATAAGTATCCCTTTGAATTTTCAATCACTTTATTTAGAATCTGAAAATTTTAAAATGATTCGTATGTTTTCTAGGTTCTTCATTAATGGAGATATTTATATGTATTCGAGGTTCTCCATCAATGGTATCCTCTCATATACAACTTATAGATTATTTTAATCATTGTTATGATGATACTAGTTTTTAATCCAGTTAGTGGGGCACATTGGAATTTATTGTAAACTAGGGAGATGAATGTTTGGTTTGATCTTGGGATTGTGACCATAAAATGGGCAACCTACGTATCCTTGTAAAAGGAATCATAACCCTCGTAGTTTGATTCCACTAAATGTGATACCTCAAACCATTTAAATTCTTGTGATAAGGACCTAGTGGTTTAATTTAATGTCAAATGGTATTGACATCTAAGAAGAAGGTGCTTGGTCAAAACATAGTGTGGGACTTATGTTGATGCAGCCGAAGGTACATGGAGAGGATATGGGTTACCATGTATTATCAGACCTTGTTGGGAATATGCACCGCGGATAACATGATTGATTTAAGGTATTGGGTTTGAACCTCATGGAGGCTTCTTACATATCCCATATATATGTGAATCAAAGACCACATAATTAAATAAGTCTCATAGGAGAGTATATACATTTGAGAAAAATGAATTCGGTATTACTTAATGAAAATGATGCCTTGGTGATTTGAGGATTTAATTTAGGGCTTATTCCTAAGGAGGATACATAAATTAGGGGAATTAGAGTTAGATTTTGAAAGAGGACATCCAGTGAGCTCGTGCCCTGAGAACGATTCCTTCATGTCCCAATTATGGTGGGAATCAAAGATCTCATAGTTCATTAAATTGTTCAAATGGTGTGACCATGACAAATATCTATGGCCATGTGAGTCATGCTCAGTGTGAGAAACAAGATACTATCAAATGTTCAACAAAATGGTCCACACTTTTCCACTTCATCTGATAGAAGGGGGTGCACCTATGGCGTAAAGAGTGGACGAGGGGAGGTGACTATGGAAGAGGATGAGGCAAAGAGCCTTCCCTCTATTCTATTTACATTGTACAAGGGCCCAATTTAAGGAAGAAGGGATGAAGGTTAGTGGCATAAACCAGGAAAGCTTACCATGGTGACAACACCCAATGATAGAGGGAAAGGGTAACAAAAGTCTATGTGACCATATCCCTTATGATATTTGGCATCGAAGAAAAAATTAATAGCAATGATTGCACCTCCTGAAAAAAAAGATAAGGGGATTACGCCATGATGGTTTACCTAAAATTTATCCTTCTAGGGGATGGAAATTTCTCCTTTGCTTTAATGGCAAAGATAGCACAAATCTTACCATCCCATCCCGAGACCTAAGGTTCTGGGTCGTATCTTTGAGAAGATAGAGGTAAGGACCCAAACCCTCCTTTAAACCAAGAAATTCCCAACACTGTTCCTGGGATAAAGGTCCATGGGACTATGGATATAAAAACCCATAGACAGTCCTTGTAACTTAAATCCCTTATAAAAGAAATATGGGAAACCTATGAATATGGAAATAAAAACCCAAATAGAAGACACACCAATGTGACATTCCAAATGGTTTGATTAGTCAAGAGGTTTTGGTGGTGGTCTCAACAGAATCCATTTCAAACAAGGGAGCCAAGGAAGAAGAAGGCTTTCTATGAATGGTTTTGATGAAGGCATGATGGCTTGTAAACTAAATGGAGTAAGTGAATCAAAAAGGGGCACTCAAGTAGATAAGGGCACCCAAGTATGGGAACACAAGTAGAATTGAGTGACTTGATATTTACTTAAGTAGAGAACATATTATATGGTAATACATGGGTAATACTTCACTGAAGCATTCAAGAGTATTCATAGGTAATCCCAAAAGTGCATCGCTCATGTTCTTATGAATGGAATAGGTGGCGCACTAGTGTTTTTATTTGTAGAGTTTGGGAATTTTAGGCATGCAAGTGTTATGGTTTTCATACACTAAAAGGAGTTATGTCCAATGATCCTCATTTAAATCCTCCACTCAAGGTTTTGAACAACTACCTTGAAAGGTCATGAAGACATGGGTGAAGCTCTAGGGTGAGAAAAGAAGCAATTGGGCTTCATGGAAATTCATTCTTCTCAAATGGTAGCCTCAAGGGACTATTTAATGGCAATATGGGACCTTGGGAAAAAGAATTTGAGCACACAAGTAGGCTACATGATATTTTGGGGCGCACATGTAGGTTGCACACCGATTCTCATTTGGTCAGACTTAGGTGACACAAAACTCATGCCTTTCCAATATTGATTTTCTTCGTGGATTTTACCATTTTCATTCTAAAGGTGTTCCATTTTTCCTTCTTTAAACTCTTTGACAGAATAGAGTGTCAACAATGAGAAGGATATCTCATTAATAAATTTAAAAGTAAAATATTGTAATTTATATTTAATAAGTTATTTTTGCAGTTTAAAAAACATTTTATAAAACATTTATATAAAATGTGGTTTTCGAAGAAAATGGATTTTCTACCAAAGAGGGATATAATGTTGGATTTTATGAATAACATTTTCTTAATCATTTTTGGTAGAAAAAAGTGAGAAAATTTTACTATTAATTTAATATATTCATGAATAAACATTGAAGGAGATACCAAATTTATTTTAAAATTGAAATATCAACTAATTCATCCAAAGGATACTTAAACAATCCGGAATATTTATGAGATTCTGATATAAACACCAAATAAATTAGTAAAAATTGTATCAAAATCACCATAAATGAAATTCCTTCAAATTATACATTAAATATCATTATTATTAATAAATTCATGATATAACATATAATAGGGGTATAATATGCACAAAAAATATAAATAAGCTGATAATATGGCGTATATCTTACAAAACTATAAGTGATACAAGAAACCCTTACATTCAGTTTGGTTTAATGTTATTTAACCTAATTTATATTGGTTTCAAACAGTTTATTAGCCTAACCCAGAAAAATTTTAATATTAATAATACCACATATATGATCCTTTATAACATCATATCACCCATTCATTAAAAATCAATCACTATTTTTATTGTTTCGGGTGTTTTTTGCATTATTTTCTTATGTGTGTTTCATCATCAAAGATATAGTTATTGTTCGTATTGTATAGTTTATTCATATATAGAATAATAATAATATAATAATTATCAAATATAAATAGAAATTATACTTTTAAAACCATTAATAAATAACCTTCATAATAAATAAACATGTTACGATGATAGAGATGGTAGACTGTACATACACATTTGAAATGGCTTTCACTTTTCAATGGTCATTATCAAAAGGCGGTTAGAAATATTATTTATTTACTAAATGATAATAATATCCTATATACCGTATTAAAACATTAAATATACTTATATATATCATCCATGTTGTGTGGTGATAGAAATATAGTCACATCATTTTGTAGAGGAAGTAGTTACGACAAACACAAACGATATTATCATCTTTCATTGGGTGAAAAGCTGAGAATAAAAATGAAATTACAATTTTATTTTAAAAGTAATAAATATAACATGAATATAATATTTAATTTAAATATATATCAAATAATAATTAAATACATTCTTATCAAATTCCTAGTGATGTGTTAGTGAAATATGAATCACAATGCTTTATTAGGCGATAGTCTTCCGGGCACACGAGCAACATTATCTTGTCTCATGCAGAATAGAAGGTAATTATGTACATATTATATAATGAATAAATTGGTAAAATTTTGTTATATGAATATCATATAAATATTTGAGATCCATACTCATCCGTGAGAGGTGTTAATGGAAAAATGAATGACATTGGTTTATGAGGTAGTCTTATATCGTACACAGGGATGATGATTTTATAACCCATATGATTTAAGTGGAGAATATTCTTGGTCATGATCATATTTTAAAAAAAATTAAAATTATTGTTAGATTATGAGGTTATTATATTAGAATGCTTTATTAACAATTTAAGGAGGTGGATAATGGAAAAACAAAACAGTCATTGGACAATGTTACCTCTTCTTTGGGTATCCTCATTTTTTCACTAAAAGCATTCCTAGGTTTGATTTTGGGCTAAAATAAGGATTATTGTATATGATTAAGGGATTTATTATGTGAATTGAGTATATATAAGATTATTTAGTCTTTTATTATGGTGTGAATTAGAGTGGATAGGGGTGGCCTTTTATTAGTGAGGAGAGTGTCACACTTGTAATATTTTGAAACGTTTAAATCATATACATGTTTTTATCATTCCAAAGCATCTCAAATAGGTCATTCATCAAAAAACATGAGTTATAGTAGAAATATTTCCATCCAAATGTAATTTTACTGTTTTCTAAGTCATCTTTAACATTTATTTAGTATATTAAGCCATGGTAATAGATTTTTACCATAACCTCGGTAATTAACTTTAACTATTTTTAGTATTTGTTTTGGCCAAAAAATAATTTTACCATATTAGAAATGATGTATTTTTCATATTTTATATATGAAATCCATTTTTACAAATTAAATTCCTTGAAGTGGAAAATTTTAATTTAAAATTAATCATGTTGAAGCAATACAAGAGCGATTTTTTATAGAGGAAATGTTCAACATTTTGTAATATTTTTATATAAAAATAATATATGAAGATGACTGCAATGACCTAAATTAGATTACATGATATAAAATTTTACTACTTGTACTTTAAAGTAAATTCAAAAAATAATATAACTTTTCAAATTATTTAATCAAAAAGGATGTTTTCATTTTAAAATCAGTATTTATCAATATTAATAAAAAATTTAAATTTTAAAAAAAATTAAAAATATTCACAGTAGATAATTTTGGCATTTTTATTTTAAGAGTGTTTTTATTTCTATATAATAATTCATTAAAGTGGTAAAATTAAATTTTAAATTATTTGTGAAATTCATGTTTAAAAAATCATTTTGACAAATACAATTTTCCAGAAAAATATATTTATATTTTTTAATTTTTTTATATTATTGAAAATAAATACATTAATAATATATTTATGTAAAATATATATTTTGGTTAATATAGATAATAATATTCAATCCATCCATTCCAATGATTAGGTGAAATATTAAATAATATTATTGATAATATATGTTATGTGGTAAAACACAGTCTTTTATGGAACATAGGCTATTGAAGAAAATCATAGTTGTGTTTAAAAAATTCTAACTCAATATTCCATGTAATTAATTTAATTGAAGATGTTTAATTTATTTAAAAATACATATACTATAAAGACTTGATGTGTCATATTTTTCATATATGGTATGTGTTGCATGTCATATTTGATATCGAATATGAAGTTCTTTTTTTAGAAAATAGTGGTGTTATATGATATGCCTACTTGACGCGAGTCACTATCACATGGATAATTAGAGGTGGAAATATTGTAGTCATACATGGATTATGACAATATAGGTGGTCCCTCTTGGGTCCATTCATGGAAGAGTGGTATTATACTAGGTTGTATTAGGATTGGATATTGCAGTTTATTTTGTTTAGCTATGTGGTTTGGTTTGGTTTTTATAGAAATAGTGTTATCTTTTTTGATTTTAGGAAAGTCACTCCAATGAATGTAAGGTGGGAAATGTATCCATTTAGTAGGACTATTATTACCTACATGTTTACATGATACAAGTACGCCCTAGTTCTATGGTAAACATGAGTACACACATCATATTGGAATATGTTGGGGTTTCCAAGTTGACATGAAAAAAATGTTATAAATAAAATTACACATCTAGTTTAATTAAATTTGTTATTTTGAAATATAGAAAACATGTTCTAATTTTTTTATTACACCCTATCAGATAAAAAATATCTTCAAGAATCATTATTTTTTATAACATAGCCATTGAATATTGATCACATTATTAGTATAAATATAAATTTTTAACAAATCCAATTGACATAGAAGTGTGAAGGGATGGACTTGACCAGTTGGATCATACCCTATGATGGCCATTTATCAAGGCTTTTTATGGATATGGAATCAGTTGTATTTTCCCAAAACCATGCCCATGCTAATGTCCAATAACTTAATCTTGATCGAAACTATTTACCGGGGGTGTTTAACATCTTTGAAATCACATCCCAAACTCTATATGACGAACCACGCCATGAAAGTCCCACAATCACACACTATAATCTACGCGAATTTTACAGTTTACAAAAGTGATTTATATCATGAATATTGAAATATATGTAGGTCAATTATTTTTTATAGAATAATTAAAATATTTTCATCATATTATTGTAATGTTATAAATGTTTTTTATAATCATACAATAAAAATGTTATAATCATAGGTAATCTTCAAATTCAATTAATAAAATTATTTTTTTGAATTAATGGATTTATGAAATAATTAAAATGTTAATAAAATGTTGTTTTCAAATTAATTTTTTGAAATATAAGTGATCATGTAATTTTTATGAAGTTAAATGTATATTTTTATATGTTTTTTAAAACACTTATTGTCAAAAGTCCCATCATTTCGTAATAAATCTCCATATTATTTTTAAAGTGAAAATTAAGATATTTATAAAATTATTTATATAAAATGAATATTATTTTTGGAATTATAGAATCTAAATTATTCGATGGATAATTTATAATAATTTTCTAAGACGGTCAAATTTTTGGGTAAAAATTAAATACCATATATATATATTGTGTATTATGAGATAATAATGCACTAAAAGTGATGTGATAAATACAATAAATGGTATCCATAACCAAATATATGTTCTCACTTTCAAATAATGTTTTTTTTAGTTTATTTAATTAATTTTGTAAATCCATTATGAATCCGCAAAAACCATTAATTTATTTTAAGGTTTTAAAATAATTTCATTAAGAGTAAAACTCACATCCACATAAGAAAGGGAATTATTTTATTACGTTATGACCGTGGAATAATAAAATAATTGAATCTACTCCCGATTTAAATACACCATGGGAAAACCATGGAATGGTTTGTGATTTTGTATATTTTGTTATAGAGTCCAACACCTATGTTTTACAAATAATAAAGAAATGTACACTCTTTTCCAAATTAAACACATGAAAGATCCAATTTATATTAACTCAATATCAATTTTTCATGTCCTTACTATACCATACTCTCTCTAGATTCCTCCCAAGGTTCCCCCAATATCTCAAAAATATACTCCCATGCATTTGGATTCACGAACTCAAATATGGGATCCTCACATTCTCTTCATTATTCAATATTCATTTTTATATAATTACATTCATAAAAAATTACTTATTTTAGGAAATGTCTTTAAATTACCCTATTACTATCTTTTTTATGTCCAAATGGTAATATACCCATTTCTCCCCCATCATCATTTTTATGAACTTTTATGTAAAGTCCTTCTGCTGCCGAAATATCACCATGATTTCTATGCTAAAACAATTGAATAGTGAATACCATACCAATTTTCCAACAATGGTGTTATTATTTATATACTTATAATTATTTTAATTTATATTTAAATGTATTTATTATATACTTCTATATCATGTAATATAATTCAATCATGATTGAATCCATGTTATATGATCTATGTGGAACACTTAGGCATGAGAATGAATTGAAAGTGATGGGTGCACCAAGAATTATATAGCACTCCAATGCATTAGGTAATGTTTAGTCTAATGGATTTTCAATTTTGGATAGATATTGAACCAAATTCCTTTATGTGAATTTTTATGTCAAAATGTATTGGTAGTTATCCCTGACCTATGTTTATGATGCAATGTTTGATGTTATTAACACACTTCCCTTGTTATGTTTATTTTTTATATCATGCCTTATTATTCATATTCCTTTTATTTTACATTGATATACCTATGGTATAACATGTATTACGTAATTACACAATTATTCTTTTACTAGGAGTTATATCTCACCCCTTTAGTATGTATATCTTTAGGTTATGCAACGTAGTTTTAAATGCAGTGGAAATTTAGATGATTTTAAAGTAAGTTTTCAATATGTTTATTATATCCCTTGTTCAGGATGTTATGATATGTAACTAATTCCAAAATACACTATACTTATAGATATTCTTGTTTAAATTAAGTGTAATCATAATTAATAATTATTGAATAAATTTGTAATACAAATTAGTTCTTTCAAAGTTAGTATCAGATAAAATGTTTTGTTATTTATGGGATTGTGATTAGAAAACTCTAGAAAAAAACATTAGGATAGGACTATGTATAATAAAACATACCTAAAATTTGTTAATTATAGATTAAAGGGATTATCAATACAATATACCCCTATCAACACACTACAATTGGATGTGGTTTTAACAAAAATTTACCTAGGGTAACAGCATTGACTAGGTTCATTGGGCCTGACTCATCGTAACCTAGAACACGATAACGATCCTTACTGTGCGCCATATATGACAATATCAGAGAATTTTCTTTGTTAAAATCATAATATCATTATAAACCATTATTAATGGAATCAATTACAATAAGAATATTGATTTTATTTATATTTTCATGACATATTATATACTCACTTAACTGATTTTATATTAAATGAGCATAATTTGTGTGAAATATTAATGTTTTTATATTAAGTATAATTTTTGAGCATTTTTAGAAGTAGTTTGATTCAGTTTACTATTTTAATAATATTTATCACTATACGGTTCCATATTGTGTGATTCTTATTTTTTAGGATTATCATTTAAATATACAACATTTCATTAGAAGGAAACAAGAGCCAATTATTCAATTTTAAGGGTCATATGGTCCTCGCAAAAAAGTTCAAAGAATCTCTAAAGATAATGGACTATTCATGAAGATTGATTTACTAGCCTCAATACAGAATTACAAATTCCATTTTTCTCCAAAATATTTCTGGGTATAATGTAAGGAGTCTTGGATAAAATTTTCAAGGCCCAAATCTGAAAACAAGGGGCCCAACTTATGCTTTTAAGTCCTACCCCCCATTCTGGACGAGAAATAAAATCAGTAAAGTATTCATGACATATCTCATGCTTTTAGCATCCAATAAATCTGAGATTTTGCAGTGTGAAATCAGAGATAGTGTAGGCCGATATTTTTGAAGAAATTATTCGGTTTTGATGGCATCTCTAAATTCAAAAACCCTTTTACATTTTGGACATCAAAAAATAATGGATTGAAATGAATGAATACAATTGTTTAATAAACTGGCCATATCATTTTCTACATAGGTCCAAATGACTCCAACTTTTTAGAGAGGTCTGAAAAAATTATTATCTACAACTTTTAAGAAGGTGATATCTCGATATTCGGATTTCGGAATAGCCAAATTGGCGATGCAATTGGAGGGATAGATTGGGAATGAAAAAAGTCCACTTCCTTGGGCTAAAAATACACCCCCCTCCTCTCTTTAAAAGGGGTTGGAATTTCAGATGAGAGGATCACATATTGGCATGAACAAAGCCTTGAAAAAGGATTGGTAGGACCTTCCATACTCATGTTTTCACTTGAGATACCTTTCCTCTTCTCTTTGATTCCTTTCACTTTTGTGTTGTTCTTCATTTGAAATCTTTTAAGTGTTTGTTTTGTAATTCTGTTTTAATGAATGTTTCTTCTTCAATATATCTTAATCTCACCCATCTTTTGTAGATTAATATTAATGTTTTTAAAATAGCCTAAATCAAGTTATAATCCATTCTCTTATTTTTCTTCCTCATTCAATCTAAATTCTATATTTAATAATTTCTTTCATCGTTTGTGTGTGTGTTCGGTGCACTACTCTTATCTTGTAACTTTATTTTTCTTATATTTATAATTCATCACAATAAACATATATTACCAAGTTAATAACCATATTAATAGATGAGTAAATCTCTCATTGGGTTGAGTTTTAATTTAGGTATGTTAAGTGATTGAGAGCTTTTGCATAATTAGTATTCATTGAATTAACATTGTGTATGTTGGACTTAGCATATCATGGATTAATGACTTGTTTTGTTTAACGCGTGGTTTAAATGGATTATTGGAACTATAAATACACTACCATAAAAAAGATATGATAATGATTAGAACTCTAAGTTATGTTAAGGCTTGTATCAAAGCCTTAACACTTGGGAATTCAAATCAACGTCAGCTTGGGACATGGGTGTCAATTTAAATGAAATATAAAACAAAGATCCAGGGTATCACGATCTTAACTACCTAATGATGAACTCACCACAATCATTATAAATTTGTTAAATCAATCATAATATATTTTTCATTTTATTTACGATTTTCAAAAAAAACCCCTAATCAAAATACAATCAACTAAAAACAAATTACTATTACAATGTATCATCGCTGAGGATTCGACCCGAGTGCTGCTATACCCATTAGTAGAGCACCAGAACCTTGACCGGTTGATGGGTGACAATTGGATGTGCATTTCAAATGGTTCCATTGTCAGGGATTGTGCTTTATGTAGTCATTAGTTTAGGGTTATTGTAAAAAAAACCCAAAAAACAAACAAAGCTTAAAAAAATGAAAAAAAAGACAAAGAAAAACCCGTCTTATCGTAAAAATCATAAATGGAAAACAAATAAAGGAAAACCCATCTTACTTTTTCATCCAACATCATTCTGAATGCCCCATAGACTACCATACAATCCCTCCGATTTTTTTGACAATGAAATTGAGCGAACACTTTGCCAACATAGGAGAAACATATGAGATAATCAACTCATTCAAAACCAGTCCTTGGCCAACCAATTGAATTAGATATAGAGAATCCTAGGGAACAAACTCTTAAAGAACATGCTACCCCTGATATGAATTACCAGCCCCTTGGTATTCAATATCCAAGAATAGAAGCTTCATTGAACTCAAATTGGGTTTGATTCATCTTCTTCCCCATTTCCACGGGCTTGCCGGTGAGGATCCACATCTCCACCTTAAAGAGTTCCAAGTGGGGTGCTCTACCATGAAGCCTCAAGGTGTTTCTAAGGGAAAAATCAATCTTCGAGCATTCCCTTTCTCCCTAGCTGACACTGCTAAGTCATGGATTTACTATCTCCCTTTTAGTTCCATAACCACATGGAATGACATGAAGTGACTTTTCATACAAAAATTCATTCTGGCTTCTCGTACCGCTTCTATCCGAAAGGAAATAAGTGGTATCCATTAGTTCCCAAGTGAATCACTCCATTAGTACTGGGGGAGGTTCAAAAGGCTTGTTGCAACCTTCCCACATCACCAAATCCCTGATCTAGTCTTGATTCAATACTTCTATGAGGGGTTATTGGCTATGGAGAGAACCTTCATTGATGCCACAAGTGGCAGTGCTGTTGTTGATAATACTCCTCCAGCAGCAAGAGATCTCATAAGTAACATGGCTGAAAACACACGACAATTCCATACTCAAGCACATTCTCAAGTCAAACAAGCCCAAGATAATCAATCAATTGAGCCAAACAATATGAATGAGTGGATGAGTGAACTTACAGGTCTTGTGAGACAACTAGCTATGGCTACCAAATCCCAAACATCATTTTCTTCGCAATCAATGTTTCTTGGACCTATCAAAAACTATGGAATCTGCAAATCTTTATCTCATCCAATAGACACATGTTCACAACTTCAAGAGGATCAATATGATTCATCTAGACCAATGGAGCTCAATGCAGCATATGCTCAGAGGAACACCAACCCTCAACAATCAGGTTAGTTCATTAGAAACATCAACCAACCTCACTCTGATCCCTTCTCTTATTCCTATAACCAAGGCCATAGGTGTGGTAATCCAATATCTCATCCCCCTCAATTCCCTCCTCAAAACCCAAACCAGTTTCTATATGGTCAAGGTGTTGTTAACTTCCAACAACCTTATCCTTTTATTCCTCAACCTCAAAGGAACAATCCTCCTCCTGGATTCCACTATCTCAGTGAGCCTTCCCAATTCCCAAACCAAAACAATCACTTTCCCACGAACCAATATCAATGCAATCCCAATCCGGGACATGCCTATTCTTCCAATAAACTGTGGGAATGTGCATTTGAATATCTTGCCTCTTTCACCTATTCCAGACTTAAAAATACTGAAACCCTAATTGGTCAAATATCATCCCACCTATTTCAAGAGAAACCATCCAATTCTTCCCAACTTCCAGCTCAACCATTTCCCAACCTCAATGGTAATGTCAGTTCAATTGCACTTAGATCAGGAAAGAAAATTTCTATACCTCAAGACATGTCCTCCAACCCTCCTTTGAATGTTGACCTAGAAAATGAAAAGAAAATGAAACTTGAAAAGGAACCTGAAACCATTCCCTCACCTCCTTCCATTCCACTTAGGAATCCAATTCTTTTTCCTCAAGATATTTATAAGCCAAAGAAGTCCTTTGAACTTGATCCTGAAATGCTCAACATGTTTAGATGTGTTGAAGTCAACATTCCTCTATTAGATGTCATAAAAAAAAGTCCTAAGTATGCCAAGTTTCTTATGGAATTGTGGACCCACATGAAGAAACTTATGACCTTTGAAAATGTTTCCACCCAACAGTCTATTCCCATAAAGTGCAAAGATCCAGGGACATTTACGGTTCCATGCCAAATTAGAAGTTCAAAATTTGATGATGCACTCATAGACCTAGGATCCTCAATTAATGTCATGCCAAAATCCATCTTCTCCAACCATGGTCTAGGTCCCTTATATCTAACGGTTGTGGTAATTTAGTTATCCAATTGAAGCACAGCCAGTCCTGAGGGAATAATTGTGGATGTCTTTGTCTGAGTCAATGATCTTATCTTCCCTACTGATTTCTATGTCCTTAACATGGAAGGTGAGACAAAATAGTTATGATCTACCCTAATTCAAGGAAGATCATTCCTCATGACTGCGATGACCATGATTTATGTCCATTCAGGCATCTTATCCATGGAATTAAGTGACCAACTAGTCACGTTCAACATTTTCTAAGCCATGTGATACCCATCTGGGGATCACTCTGCATTCTCAATCCATGCTTCTATGGACACTTCTAAGAGTCAATCAAACCCCAATACACCATGTTCTTCATGTTCTAATAACAAAAGATCTTGTGTAATATGCACTATGATTAACCAAGTCATAAATGGTGAAGTTGATGCAGACCTCTTATTCATAGCCTCCAACAGTCTAGACAAACTTCAAAACTCTCTGCAATCCCACATCAACTCTGATCTCTACTGCTCCACCTTGGACAGTATTAAGAAGAATTAATATGAAGCAACTGAATTCCCTTCCTCCATTATTGAGTTTTTTAACCCAAAAATGAAAGATGAGACTGATCTGAAACCTCTTCATGAACACCTGAAATATACCTTCCTTTTCAACGATCAATATTATCCTGACATTACCTCTTCTTCACTTACTGAAACCGAAGAATACATACTTGTTTAGGTGTTAGAGGAAATCAAAAAGGCAATAGGTTGGACCCTATATGACATACCAAGTATCAACCCTGCTCTTGTCATGAAACACATCCATCTTGAGGAATCATCCAAACCAATTAGAAAACCACAAAGAAGACTCAATCAACTCATCCATGAGGTAGTTAGGGAAGAGATCAACAAGCTTCTTCAAGATAGTATTATCTACACAATTTCTGATAGTGAATGGGTTAGTCAAATTCATGTTGTACCTAAGAAGGGTGGGATAACTATTGTCACAAATGAACATGGAGGGGTAGTCACAACTAGAGTGAAAAACAAATGGCGTGTGTGCATCGACTATAAAAAATTGAATGTTGAAACAAGAAAAGATCACTACCCTCTTCAATTCCTTGATCAAATGCTGGAACGATTAGCTGGAAAGTCACACTACTTTTTTCTTAATGGATACACCGACTACTTTCAAATCCCAATTGCACCATAGGACCAAGAAAATACTACTTTCACATGACCCTTTGGAACATATGCTTATAGAAGAATGTCTTTTACCATTTTCAATGCTTCTGAAACATTACAGAGGTGTATGATGAGTGTCTTTTCTGAATTCATTGATCATTGCATGGAAGTCTTCATGGATGACTTCACCATTTATGGCGATTTATTTTAAAATTTTCTGAATTCACTCTCTCTAGACCTCCAAAAGTGTGTCAAGTGAAACCATGTGTTTAATTTTGAAAAATGTCACTTCATGGTTGAAAGTGGGATTGTTCTAGGGAACATAGTTTCAAAATATGGTATTGAAGTCGATCCTGCCAAAATTAAAGTGATCCAATCACTTCCTCATCCCAAATATGTTCGAGACATCCATTCATTTCTCGGTCATGCCATTTTCTATCGAAGATTCATCCATAACATTAGTAAAACTTCCCTCCCACTCACTCGGTTTCTCCAAAATGATGTCACTTTCCATTTCAATGAGGATTGAAAGAGATCCTTTATTGAACTCAGAACTGCTCTTACATCTTCCCCAATAATCCAACCCCCAGATTGGTCCTTACCCTTTGAGTTGATGTGTGATGCTTCTAGTAGAGCCGTTGGGGCTGTTTTTGGTCAAAGAAGAGAAAATATTCCCCATGTCATCTATTATGCCTCAAAAACATTGGATGAAACTCAATCTCACTACAATTTCACTAAAAAAGAACATTTAGCAGTTGTTTATGCCTTAGATAAATTTCGGCCTTATCTCTTAGGTGCCCAAATCATTATCTTCATAGACTATTCTGTAATAAAGTTATTACTCAAGAAAAGTGATTCCAAACCAAGGATAATAATATGGATTCTAATGATCTAAGAGTTTGACCTTGAAATCAAAGATAGACCTAGAAAAGAAAACCTTGTAGCTGATCACTTGAGTAGAATTTCTAATTCTTCTCATTCTAAAAATCATCGATCCTGAATTTCCCACTGATCACATTTCATCTCTCACTCCAAAAACACCATGGTATGCCCCAATTGTAAAATACTTGGTTTCTGGTGTTTTTCCTGAATATTTTTCAAAAGAAAATAAAAAAAAGTTGAAAATTGATTCAAAATACTTTTTTTTGGGAAGACAATAAACTTTTGAAAAATGGGGATAACATGGTAATTAGATTAAGTGATGATAAAGATGAACATTCCTCTTTCTTCGAATTCTATCACTCAATGCCTAGTGGTGGAGACTTTGGACCAAAAAGGACCTCCCAAAAGGTCCTAGACTCTGGATTCTTCAGGCCGTCACTCTTCAAGGACTCACATGAGTTATGTCAACCATTTCCCACTTTCCAAAAGTTTGGCACAATTTCCAAGAGAAATGAATTTCCCCAAAAGCCTTTAATTTTTTGTGATATCTTTGATGTTTGGGGCATCGATTTCATGGGGACATTTCCCCCTTCCAATGGATTATCATACATCATTCTTGTAGTTGATTATGTTTCTAGGTGGGTCGAGGCCAAACCCACTAGAAAGGATGATTCCCATACTATTAGTGAGTTCCTAAAGACACACATCTTCCGTAAATTTGGCATGCCTCATGCCTTGATCAGTGAATTAAAAACCCAATTCTATAAGAGAAACATGGAATCTATTTTGAAAATGAATGGGGTTATACATAAAGCTTTAACTTCATATCACCCCCAAACAAATGGCAGGGCTGAACTTTCTAATAGAGAAGTGAAAAGAGTGCTTGAGAGAACTGTAAAACCCACTAGGAAAGACTGGCCTGAAAAACTTGGTGGAGCACTTTTGGCTTACTAAACTGCCCAAAAAACACCCCTTGGGATGTCTACTTTTAGGCTAGTTTTTGGTAAATCATGTCATTTGATAGTTTAAATCCAACATAAGCCATTTTGGGCAATGAAATCTTGTAATTTTGATCTTGAAAAATTTGGTGAAGAAAGATTGTTGCAATTGGCTAAACTGGAGGAGCATCAACTTGATTCTTATGTGAATTCTAATCACTACAAAGAAATATCCAAGGCACTCCCTGATAAAAAAAATCTTCAGAAAGATATTTCATTATTGTGAAAAGGTAATTCTATTCAATTCTAGATTTTGGGTTCATCTAGGTAAGCTTAATTTTCATTGGGATAGTCCTTTTGATATTACTAATGTTAAACCATTGGTTTAGTGCAAGTCCAAGACCCATCTTCCAAAAGGACATTCATGGTTAATGGACATCGGTTAAAACAACACCATGAGAGGACACAAAATCCTGGATCATCATCAACTTCCACTAGATCCCCAACTTCTCCAGTATACCAACCACAATATGGAGATGCGACCCGCCATATCAAAACCAGGGGGCACCTCTTTCCCTTTAACCATCTCTCTATCCATTCCTCTCTCTACCACTTTCTTCTTCTTCCTCTCTCATTCATTTTTACCACTTTATTTATCAAAAACTTTCTTTTTAACTTTCTCTTTTGTGTGGGTGTATATTTATAAAAAACAAAAAAAAGAACCTATTTAAAAAAATCACTTAAAAAAAATTCAAGAGTCAAGCTTACTCACCATCGAGTTTTGAAATTTTGTCCAACCATTTTAGGGAGTCAAAAGACATGTTTTAACCTCAATTTTTTTTATTTTCATCATGACTTTGGATAAATAATTTTGTGTCAAAATTAACAAATTTTGATTTCTCAATTTTTGATTTGGAAAATGCTTTTCTCAAACCGTGAGGAACACCATTTGCTTTCATGATAAGGCCACCTATGGCCATGTTTTAAAAATGTGTGTTTTCACCCCCATTTGTGAGTCTTGAGTTTTTAGACCTTCTAGCTGAATTTTTGACTTTAGTGTTCATTAATATGATAGAGGAATGTTTTGAACCACATGAGAATCACAATAGATAAATAGTCTCCCATTTCCCTAATATTAATTCTCATTTTGAAAGCCCTTTCGAGCCTATGAAAACCTTTTCATTGATAGAAACATTACAAGCCCAAGTCCTTTTCCCACCCAATATCAACATGGATTTTCATTGCATAATTTTTTGAATTTTAAGTGTTGGGGGGATGGATTTCATTTTGGGCACCCTTTGTTGATTTCACCATGTTATCATATTCTTGAGGGAAAACATCCATTTCAGTGTGGGGGAGAGGTTGTCATTCAACGTGTTATGGGGAATTTAATGTACTTACATTTATGTAATTTTTTTAATCTTATTGACAGGTTTAAAAAAAATAAAAAATAATGAAAAAAATAAAAAAAATAAAAAAATGGGTTTTGTCTTGGGTAGGTAAAAAATCACTCTTCCTCAACCTTTAATCTTGTTATAACATTTACAATTACTTTCGGGAGGAGATCAAACATGGGTTG
This sequence comes from Viscum album, assembly GCA_963277665.1. Taxonomy (NCBI): domain Eukaryota; kingdom Viridiplantae; phylum Streptophyta; class Magnoliopsida; order Santalales; family Viscaceae; genus Viscum; species Viscum album. Next base: position 50,001,073 of record OY728140.1, on the reverse strand, counting down.
GGATATGAGCGTGAGATCCGTTTCATGGTCAACTTTTGAAAAAACAAAGAAAAAAATAAAACATCAAATAAAAAAAAGAACACTTGCATTATATTCTTATTTGGAGAAGTTTTGTGTTTTTTAAATATTACATATTCTCATTACCTTAATATTTTCTTCCACTATTGTGTCTTTCTTCACACAATCATTCCCCTGTAAATATGTGTTTTCATTTCCTTCAATGTTTTATTTATAAGAAATGTGCATTTCTTTTTCTATGTTGGTGTTTTAACCCTCTTTTTCTCTATCTTCGACATTATATTACTACCATCCCATAGCCACATGAAAACAACTTAAAAAGACATATTGATTCTTGTTCACTTTGGATAGGTATTGGATGTTGAGATCTCTTTTTAAACTCTACGATTTTCTCTTTTTTTAGTGAAAGAGTGAACCTACACAAATGAATTTTATTATCTTGAGAGGTGTGAGTTTTGAGTGTCCACATTTTCCATTTCTAAATTTGAGTATGAAGAAATGAGTTAGTTTTGGAACATTTTTTCTGTAACAATATGTGGTGGAATTGAGAATGGATGAGTGAAATGGTCTAAAACTACCCTCATTGGAGAAAACAAAATTTTAATATTTCTTGGTGGGTGAAAATGATTTTGTTATATTTTTATATTTGTTGCACACGAGGAAATGAAAAAAACTAAGTGTGGGGGAGTTTATGTTATTAATATTTTCATGAATTATTATATACTCCCTTTACTAATTTTATATAAAATGTGCATAATTTGTGTGAAATATTAATGTTTTAATATTAAGTATAATTTTTGAACATTTTTAGAAGTAGTCCAAATGAGTTAGTTTACTGTTTTATTAATAACTATCACTATACCAATAAAAATTGTGATATTCTTGTTTTTTGGAATCTATGTTAAATATAAAATATTTCATTAGCAGGTACCATGAGCCAAGTCTTCCATTTTAAGGGTCATATGGTCCTTACAAACATGACCAAAGAATCTATGAAGAAACATGACTATTTTTTAATATTGATTTACTGGGATAAATACAAAAGTCCAAATTCCATTATTCTCCACCATAGTTCGGGGGATAAAGAAAGGAGTCTTGGATAAAAATTTCAAGGCCCAATATCCAAAAAAATGGGCCCAACATATGCTTTGAAGTCCAAGACACCATTCTAGCTGAGAAATAAAATCAGTACAGTATTCATGACATATATCATGATGTAAGAATCCAATCAGGATGAGATTTTGTAGTGTAAAATAGGACATACTGGATGCCAACTTTTTTTGAAGAAATCATTCGGCTTTGAAGGCATATTTTTATTCAAAACCCCTTTCACATTGTGGACTTCAAAAAAGACTGGATTGAAATGGACAAATTAAAATTGTTTAATAAACCAGGCATAACATTTGCTACATAAGTCCAAATGACTCTGAATTTTGAGAGAGGTCGCACAACCTTATTATATACAACTTTGAATAAGGATATATCTCGAGAGTCGGATTTATGAATAGAAACCATGGTGACGAAATTGGAGGGATATATTGGAAAAAAAAACAGTCCACTTCCTTGGGCTTTAAATACATCCCCCTCCTCTCCTTCAAAGGGGTTGGCATTTCAGAAGATAAGAGAACATATTGGCATGAAAAAATCCTTGTCAAAATATTGGGAGGAACTTACATAATAAAGTTTGCATTTGAGATAACCTTCCTCCTCTCTTTTTTTCCTTTCCCTTTTGTGTTGTTCTTCATTTGAAATATTGTAAGTGTTTGTTTTGTAATTCGGTTTTAATTAATGTTTATTCTTCAATATCTCTTACTCTCACACACCTTATGTAGTTTAATATTATTATTTTTAAAATATCATAAATCCAATTAAAATCAACTCTCTTATTTTGCTTCCTCATTCAATCTAAATTCTATATTTAACAATTTCTTCATCGTTTGTGTATGTATACGGCGCACTACTCTTATCTTGTAATGTTATTTTTATTCTCTTTATAATTCATCACCATAAAAATATATTACCAGATTAATAACCATCTTAATGGTTGAGAAAATATATCATTGGGTTGAGTTTTAATTTAGGTATGATAAGAGATTGAGAGCTTTTACTCGATGAGTATTCGTTGAATTAAAATTGAGTATGTTGGACTAAGCATGTCTTGGATTAATGGCATGTTTTGTTTAACGCGTGGTTTCCATGGATTATTGGAACCATAAAAACACTACCATAAACAATATATGATCATGATTAGAATCTTATATTAAGTTAGGTCTTGGATTAAAGCCTTAATACTTGGGAATTCAAATCAACGTCAACTTGTTACATGGGTGTTAATTTAAATGCAATATAAAGCAAAGCTCAAGGATATCACAAGCTTAACTACCTAATGATGAACTCATACCAATCATTATAAATTTGTTAAATCAATCATAATCTATTATTCATTTAAATTAATATCTGTAAACAACCCCCCCTAATAAAAATACAATCAACTAAAAACAAACTACTATTACAAAGTATCATCACCGGGGATTCGACCCGAGTGCTGCTATACATATTAGCAGAGCACCGGAACCTTGACTGGTCAATAGGCTACAACTGACCATGAGTCTCAAATATATATTAGAAAATATATCCTTGATAACATTGATTGAATCATAAAAATTCATAATTTAATGAAATTCGATAAATTTATAAGTTATCACTATAATGTCATTGGATCTTGTTTTTTGTGTTTTATAGTATAAAAATAATCATCCCTAGTTTTCTATTTATTATATCCAATCATCATAATTATGAGGAATCATTTAAAAAATCAATGTGATGAGTAATGTGATGACTTCTCTAATGAGATACCCAACCCATTGGGAGTGGAATTAAAAAACATTATGATGATACTCACTCAGTTGAATTTAGTTCTGAATAGAAACTTGGATCAAGAGGCTCACCCAAATCCCAATAAAAATAATAATTATATAATTGATTCCTATATGTGAAAAAGGACTATTAATGTCATTGGACCAACTAACATTTTAATCCTGGAATGATGGATCGACTACGTTGAGAATATCTTATCCATCCATAAATGTTCCGAAGAGAATAGCAGGTTATATGGGGTGTTTACCATATTGATGGAGAAATAGATCAGTGGTAGTCATTGATCATGAATAAAAATCCTGAGTAGGAGATAGATGTCATGGGGTGGAAGGAATTCCAAAAAAATGTTTTCTGATAAACACTTTTCTCACACTTATCAGAATAAAATGGAATGGTATTTCCACTCCCTCAATAAATATGACGATGAAATTATCATGGCTTGTTAGGAAAAAATAAAAATACTTGCACAGTAAGGGTATAATATTGTTGTTTCACCCGAATGAAAGGTTGAAGACTTCTATGGTGGGATAAAATATAGTCTATGAATAAACCTTTTGATTTGTGAATTATATAGGTGTGATGAAATTATGTGATTTTACCTAAAAGATGAAATTGAGTTCATAGAATATCAAGGGTATCAAGGGGATTAGAAGAAGAAGGTGGAGTTTAGTTTTGGTGGGCTGAGGGGGATATATAATGGTGCAATTACATTTCAACATCACACTTGTCAATGGTATGGAAATTATCCCACAAAAAATTTCATAAGGTGGATTAGGAAATGATTTAAGTGTGGGAAGGAATGACACCTAGCTAATGATTTCCAAAAAGAGAAACCTACTAATGTGAAGTAGGAAAGAAATTATCCAGTAAAACCTCAACACATTTTTTATTTCATAAACTATAAGAAATGAGGTATCATTTAAAACCAATGCACCAAGACAAATGATTTTTGTGAGAACCAACAACCTTCATGGGAGAAAGTGTGAACCTTTTCTATTATAACTTCTGAGGTGGATCCCAACTGCGTAGCATTAAATGGTATGCGAGAAATTCGTTCTATAATTGAAAAAATACTTTTTAATTTGGTTATAATCATTCTTTCATATCATGTATGTTTAGTAGAACTATTCAAAAACCATGAAAAATCATGGAATTATATTTCCTGGTGAAAATGAAATATGTAGAAAATATTTCATTCCAAGTATATAACTCCTCCTCTTTCAAATTTAGTGGTCTGAAGTTCGCAATGATCCTTTTCATTCTCAATTTGGTGTAATTTGATGCAATTTTTGGTATGGATTTGTTTTCCATATATATATATATATATATATATATCAAACAAAAATTTATGTATGAAGGAAATCAATCTATGTATTTCTAATAGACCCTCGATACTGTACATGTAAAGGGATAAGGATGAATCTTATTTAGCACCATCAACTCATGAATGGATAATATTTCACTATAGGTGATCGTATATATCTCAAATGAGTGGGTCTAAGGAAATATCCATTATCAGGTACATACCTATTATGAGGGAATATGCTGATGTGTTTCCCAAGGAATTTCATGGGCCCCTCCTAGCTGAGAGGTTGAACATCCATTCGATCTTTTACCAGGGTCATTGGTATTATCCAACACTCTAAATGGAATTGATGTTTTGGAACCTGAGGAGATGAAGAAACAACTATAAAGAAATCTAAATAAAGGGTTCATACACCCAAGTCCTTCACCATGGGATTGACCAATCCTCTTAATCAAGAAGAAGGATTGGTCAATGTTCCTTTGCACTAATTATCTTGAAATCCACAATATCTTGACAATGAATATGTGTCCACTTCCACAGATTGATGACTTGTTTGATAAGATACATAGACAACAATACATATCTAAGTGGGATTTTCATTTTGTATATTTCCATGTTAGGGTGAAGAAGGAGGATATTACCTAGAATTGTTTTCGTACAATGTACGAGCACAATGAGTTCATCATAGTGAAACTCAGACTCAATACTTATCCAGCAATCTACATGGACCTGACGAATAGAGTCTTTAGATATTTCCTCAAAAAAATTTCGGTAGTATTTATATGTTTTTTATTAATATACTCTAAATTTAAGGAGGAGAGGGGGGATCATTTGAGTACTATACTAAAGAATATATGAAATGATAATCTTTATTCCATGTATAAAAAATGTGAATGATGGTTCAAGGTAGTCTTTTTCATGGGGAATGTCATTAAAATAAATGGGATATCTGTGGACCCCTCAATAATAGAATAAATTGAAGTATGGATAAGTCCATTTTTTGTGACATTTATCTATAGTTTCCTTATATTAAATCAATATTATTATCGATTTGTGAGAAATTTCTCATAACTATTGAACATTCATACCAAGACAAATTGAATGAGAGTCATGTTTTCCCAGAACAGTGAATGAAAAGAGAACATAATGGAACAGAAAATTTGGATATTAATTGCACTTATTCTTAAACTCGCTACACATGGAGAAATTTTTATGTTGGTCAACGATGCTTCAAAAAAGGGATTCGATTGCGTCTTCATTAAAAATGAAAAATTCATATTTTATGCTTCACGACATTTGAGTGTTCATGAATATAACCACCCAAAACCTGTTATAGAGTTGGTTTTAGTGATCGTATCTATGAAAATATTGTGGAATAATCTCTTTGGGGATAATTTTTAAATATATACGGATCAAAAAAGAATCAAGTATACATTAACATAGAAAGAGATGAATATGTGACAATGAGGATGGTTAGAGCTAATCATGGACTATGACTGTACTATCCACTACAATCCTGGTAAAAAAATATAGTGGAATATTATCTAATTATAAATTATCCATAAATTCTATCATTTGTTAGAATTGAGAGGGATACAATCTTCATATATTTGGAAATGACGGACAAGGGAATCATAAAGGAAAGAGAATCATCAATCCTTTAAAAATGATTTCTAAAATATGTATTATAGAGAAGATAAATGATTCTTAATGAAATGATGTGGGGATTTAGAATAAAGTGTAAGATATAAGGAATGGGAAATACTCAAAGATTAATGTTAACAATGGAGTTGTAATATTTGGGTCCATACTATGTGTACCATTAAATCCTAAGTGAAGGAAAGAGCTATTGGATGATGCACACATCTCGATCTTCTCCATCTACTCAGGAATCATAAAGATATATCAGGATACATACAAACAATATTTGTGGGAAAATATGAAGAAGGATATTAGGGAATATACATCATGATGTCTTGTATGTCCATAAGTGAAATAAGAAAGGCCAAAATCCAAGGGGATGGTAACGAAGTTACCCATATCTAAATGGAAATAGGAAACTATCACTATGAACCTTGTAACATGTACTACAAATTCAACAAGTGGCACTCATTATATATGGGTGGTGATGTATTGTCTTAAAAATACTACACGCTTCATTGTGATTCAAGAGGATTTATCACCAGATCAACTTGCATGAATATACATCAGATAATCTGTAAGGTAACATGGATTTCCACTATCGATTATATCGTAAAGAGATCTAACATCTGCCACTATGTTCTGTTAGAGTCTCTAATACACTCTGAATTACAATTTGAGAATCAATACAATCTATCACCCTGATACTTATGGAGAATCTAAGTGGACTATCCAAACACTTGAGGACATGTTTTGAGCATATTGAATTCACAACAAATGGGGATGAGAACAATGCCTTCTTCTTGTCATGTTATCTTAACAAAAATTATTTCCACTAAATCCTCCAAATTGATCCCTATTAATCCCTTTTTGGTAAGATGTGAAGAACACTAGAATGTTGGGGAACAGAACAATATGGTCTTTAAATGGTCATGTAAATGATGGAAAAGGATAAGACCATTCAGCAGCACATCAAAGCTGCTCAGAGTTGACAGAAAATCTATGCTGAAAATTGTAGACAGAACATTGAGGTTCATATTGGAAACATGGTATTCCTAAAAACTTTTACATGGAATAGAGTGATGATATTTTGAAGAAGGTAATGCTTCATCCAAGATACATTATCCTCTTGGATATCCTTGATCACATCAGAAAGGTAGCCAACCGACATGAAATCCCACGAAACCTATCTCAAGTACATGATGTCTTCCATGTATCCCTCTTGCTCAATTACAAACCAGACACACAACATGTACTAAATCCCATGTCATTCCCATTTTGTAATTAACTTTATGATAACGAGCAGCCGGTGAAGATCTTAGATCATAGAGAGAATGTTCTACGAAAGAAGATAATGCATTTGGTCAAAGTGTTGTGGAGATACCATAATTTTAAAAAAGAAACATGTTAACTGAATAAAGAGATGAAACAAAGAAACCCTCATACTATTTTGTATGGGAAATGAATATTTTGTGGGTGAAATTTCATAAGGGGGGTGATTATAATGACCCAATCTGTTATAAATAAAATTCTCTTTGTAATTTAATTAAATTTATTATTATGTAATATGATACTCATTCACTTATTTTCTTTTATTATACCCTATCTGATTTAAACATCCATTAAGCATCATTATACTTGATAATACATCCATTGAATAGTGATCACATGAATAGTATAAATATAGGGTTTTAACAAATCCAATTGATATAGAAAAAGGAATTGATGGCCTCGACCAATAGGATTGTACACTATGAATCCCATTTATAGAGATTACGAGGTAGATACAATAAATGGTCTTTTCACTTGACCAATCCCATGTTGAGATCCAAAAGAATAATAATGATAAATTCAATTTATGAGAGAAGCTCACTATTTCTGAGATCATGACCTAAACCATGTACATTAAACTACACCATGAATGTCTCACAGCCACACACCTTACTATTAGGGTGTTTTATGGTGTGTTAAATACATACGTTTCAAAACTGTTTTTACATGAGTGTGTAAATTATTTTTTATAATATAATGAATATATATCCACCCCATAGTTATAAATTATAAATGAATTTTATTTTGAGATAATAAAATGAGAATATAATTTTTGGGTAATATTCAAATTATATTATGGAATTTATTTTGATGTATTAATCTCTTTTTAAAGTAATTTTTTTTAATAATATATTATTTTTAATTATTTCTTATGAAATATAAATGATAATAGAAATTTTATGAAGTCAAATGTAAATTTTTATAAGTGTTTGAAAACTGTTACTGTCAAAAAACCCAATTTTTCTTAAGAAGGTAGATATTATTTTAGAACATAAAAATCACATGTTTTTAAAATTATTTAGATAAAATAAGTTTTATTTTTGTAATCAGAACATGAAAAATATAAAAATGTAAATTTTCCCTAATTTTCTAAGATAGTCAAATTTTAAGGTAAAAATTCAATACCGTATAAATATACTTCGTGTATTATGACATCTTAATGTCGCAAAAGATGTGTAATAAATATTATAAACGGAATCCATAAAAAAAATATTTTTTCCTTTAAAATATTTTTATTTAATGTTTTATAGATTAATTTTATAAATCCATTATGAATCCTCCAAAATCATTAATGTATTTTAAGCTTTTAATATCATTTCTTTAAGATTGTAAAGAAACTTCAAATAAGAAAGGAAGTTATTTTTTTAAGTTCAGTCCTTGTACTTATATAAAAATGAAAACCGCTCCAAATTTTTAGTAACTCAGGGGAAAAATCACGGGAAGTATTGTGGTTTTGTTATTTTATTATATAGAGTCAAAAACCATTGTTTGAGAAATAATGAAAAAATACCCACTTTTTTCATATATAAACCCACCCAATATACCATTTTTCATCCCTCAAGATACCTTGAGAATGTCCTTACTCTACCATACACTCTCTCAAGTCATCCAAAGGTTCCCAAATCTCTCCAAAAGATCTTAGCAAGAATTTGGTTTCACACACTCAAGAAAGGGATCCTCACTTTCTCTTCTTTATTCAAGTTTACTTATTAACTTATTCCTTCTATTTCCAATTAATTATTTTAGCATATTTCATTAAAAGTTTATATTACAACCTATTTTACTTATTAATATTTTTTGATCACATTTTATTTAATAAATCAAAATTTTATGAAATTTTAAGTGTTTTCATTATGATGCTAACATTTCACTGTGATTTTAATTGACAAAACATTGTGAAGAGAATATGATACCAATTTAAAATAAAGGGTATTAAAAATTAAAAAGTTATACATATTTGAATTTGGGAATATATGTATTTATTCCACCCTCATTGATTGTGGAATAAAATATTATCATGAATGAATTCATATTGTATGATTTATATGTCACACATAAGTATGAAAATGAAATGAATGTGACTGGTGCGCCCAAAATTATATAGTGCTCCAATGAATTTGGTAATTTTTAATATCATGAGATTTCATGTTGGTATATGGATTGATCCTAATTCATATAATGAACTTTATCCATCATGATTTCTTGTTTGTTAGTGCTGAATAATTTTTATCATGTAGTGTTTTATGTTGCTTCCACATTTCGCATTTTATGATTGTTATTCTATATCATGAATTATTATTCATTTTCCTTTTATTCCATATTAATATACCTATTTTCTAACATTTATTACCTTATTACATGATTATTTCTTTAATGATATTTAAATCTCACCCCTTTAATATGTAGGTCACTAGGTAATCCCGTGTAGTTATAAAATCCGTATAATTTTAGAAGCTTATTAAGGATGTTTTGAATATTGTTATTGTATCCCATGTTCAGGATGTTATCATATTTACTTAATTCCCAAAGACATTATAATTATAAATCATATGTTTTTCTTTAAGGTTATTATTCTGTAATACATCTTGAATTAATGTCTAATAATGAGTACTATTGTCATATAAGTCATCCATGAGTCATCTCCCCCAAATATACTCATTAACCACTTCTATAAAGTTGAACTCATGACTATAGTTAGGGGTTTTATATAGAATATTAGACAGTATGACCTGATGAGAGATGGGGCCTTTGAGAAGGGGTTTGTTAATGGGAGGTTCATTCTATTGGATCATGATCATGTAGAGATTTTGAATGTTGATCAGTTTATTGACAAACCACTAGTGTTTTAGGTGGATTCATCATGTCATACTGAGCTATGGATAACTATTTTGGAGTTGGATGTTGGGGTATAGATATCAAGCTCATATAATGAGCTTAAACTGAGGAGATCACTTGATTTCAAAGGTTAATAAGACCCACTAATAGAAATCATATGACTCGTGTAATGAAATTTTATTTTTAAATATTCGTGAGGACCTTAGGGATATCTAAATCTACTAAGGATGATGAATTGTAATGATTTTCAGGAAAGAGTACATCTCATGTGGGATTTTCTTACCCATTATGAAACAATCATATAGACTATTGATGGACCTCCTATTAAAGGGAAATGTATTCAGTAGGGATGCATGGAGATTAGAAGAAGTTATATAGGAGTTGGGGGAGGAGAAGGAGTGGGGTTGGAACATTGTTTTATTTCTAGCATCACCACCCCTTGGTGGAACATCCAATGATAGGTATTATGGTGGTCAGAAACATTGAATTTATTATTAATTAGGGGATTTTTACTTAGATTATTTGGAAGTGTTTTAATGTATGATATGTGTTCCTTTAACATTCATTAAAGCACAATAATAAATAGTTTTACCCACTCTTTTTTCACTTTTCCCAAGTCATATTATGGAGATATGGGGAATCAGTAGAGACATGATTTGGTAAAGGTCAATATAGCATTATATTCTAAAAAAAATCATATTCTTACACCATCTTGATGTGTTCATGTGACATGATACAAAACCATGTAGGTGAGTTAGTGCAGCAAAATAGGGATAGTGTGGAGGTGTTGTCAATGAGTTCCTTTTAATTATGTGTTTAGGGATGGTTGGTTTACTATGTTGACATAATAAGAATTGGTTGTTTTAAATAAGAGGGAAGGGAAATGTATGAGGTCTAGTTAGTAGGAACTCACAATGGTTTCATGAAACGTTTTATTTATGCCATGTGTTTCAAATTACCTAGTTACAGTATTCTCATAGAGTCTCAGGACACATATCAGTAAGCATTACCCCTATTCAATACCCAGACATACCAGTGTGCCTTTTAGTGTGATCCTAATGTTTGAGGCTCCTACATATAAGATCAGTGACCACACACTTTTTCCAATAGTGTGACATGGATCTCAGATGAGTAATAGAGATACTTGTATATAAAATTTTTATAGTGGTAGTGATACTATATGGAATTCCCTTAGTATGGATAGGTTGACTTCAACTCAAGCTTAGTTGGTTTCCGCAAGTGGTTGAGGAAGATTTTTCATCTTATGGGATGGAGTTTTCTTCCTTTGATAAGGATAGATTCCAAGAAGAGTATGATGAGATCATGTGTAGGATAATAAAACCAAATCCTTATCAGTGGATAGTACTTCCCTCATATTCGTTTATTCTATGATATTATTCTTTCTAAAAGTAGTGGTAGAGTTTGAGGATGTCATCCTTGAGAGTGTTCCATGCTTACCACCACATTGAATGTTTTTCCTGTGTAGTCATTCTCTCAGGGGTGGTTCAATTTTTGTTCCAACATATCATATTGAAATTGTTAAACATTATGATCTAGAGTATCTAGATAGAAATAAATTGTAGATAAGGTCCTTTGTAAGACCCTATGTATTAACCTAGGTATCCCAATGTTATTATATTGAGAGGTGGATGAGTCCTAGATGTTGCGTGTCAATTGATGTCACCAAAAAAAGTGAAAAGAGGAAATAAATTCTCCAATAAGGATATTTATACATTTTCAATGGTTTATGTGGAAGTTGATATCAGTTTTGGACCATGGGATAGGTAATCATGTGAACTAGTTACATTGGAGGATATACTAAAGGTGGATTTTTTAAGAGACTTTGGTAGTTTTTAGTTCATTTTGATAACTTTCTGGGTATTGTATACCCCAATTGAGTTATAATATGTATGGATCAAACCCTTAACCATTTTTTCATTAGTTCACAGTGATTTTAATTGAAACATCCTTATGTTCTAGTGTTTGAGATAGAGAATGATATAGAGTTTATGATGGTGTGGTTTACATCCATTCGATGGTAGTTACCCATTTGATTTATCAGTAATCTAGGAAGAAACAACTCATGATAACTATTATATGTTTTTGAATGACCATATATCTACTGAACTTGGTCCTAATGTATTTTCCAAAGTTTGGGATCATGTATTCATTGTTTGAGGACGTATGGGGACACCAGTCATAGTATGAAAATAAGTATCAGGATGGTTTATTACCCTTAGTAGTTAATCCAGTTGAGGAAAGGATTACCAGGATCCCATGGAATTCTAATGGAAGCCAAGGGAGTTTCAATGATTTTTCATTATAAACTATTGGTGTCTCAATTATTGGTAATGACGATCAGAAGATCTCATCGAGTTTTTGGGACACTTGTGCATGTATAAGGTATTATATATTCATTAAATTTATGATATGATAATTCCTATGATTCCCGCTTTACACCGGGATTATTGATAGGATACATGAGGATTTTGGATTCACTTGTGGTTGAGCATGACCTTTCTTCCCCATTTTGTGGAAAGGTAAAGTAGACCATTTGGGTTTTGGAGTATATTAAACATGTTTTTATGTTGGTTATGAACCACAACTCTGAGGATCATATAACATCTAATGATTTTTGGTGTCATAATTGTTTCCACTCCACCATTTGTGTAGTTCAATTTGGCGCCATGAGTGGGAGACTATGAAGGTAATTGTTGTGCTAGTAAATTATAGTGAGATACAACACTTGTGGGACTCAAGTTGGTGGTAGATATGGTTTAAAATGTTGTGTTCTATAAAAAGGATGATGTGAAATTCCATTAAATTTCAAGAATTATTTATGGATAGATTATATCATCCATTAGAGCATGAGGATGAATATCATGCATCCTTGAAGGTCTCATGTCAATATTTTTTGTTGAGATATGTCAAGGGTTGAAGACTATAACTTCATTTCACAGCCCTTTTTTATAGTTACTACATTGGGGTAGTAAGGTGGAGTACTTATTCTCCATTTAATTATAGATTTTCCTTGTTATTGGTGTTTTCCTCTCATCCCAATTGAAGATACCTATGCATATCTTATTTCAAAATGTCGATGTAGTAAGAGATGGACATTGAAGTTTTGGTTCCCTTTATAAAGATCCAATTTTGTTGAACATAGATAAAAGGAGAACCTTCATGGAAATGTGTTTACTTGGGTTCCTATGTGTGGAAAACATCAAAAACCTTCAGGGAAGACTATTGATGTGGGTGAACTAGATGAGATCTTAGTATTATAACTTGTGAGTATTTTTTCATTTCTGACGCAGAAAATATTGATGTTGTAGAGAATTTAACAAATATGGGTTTTCCATATAATATAATGGAATATTTCCAAGAATATTTCTATATCCAGGCACTAATATCCCTTAGATTCTATTTCCCATTGAGCCGAAAATTGATATATTAAAAATAATAAATATATTTATATTATGTGCACAATGTTTTCTAGAAAAGTTGATTTACTTTTGAATAGAGTCTCAGCTAAGAACTATGGGGCTTACATTTATTGTGGAATGTTGGAATTATCATAGGTGTGACATGATATTTTTTGCTCTTGGATTTCTTGAAACATGTTTCTTCGGCACAAATATTAAATAAATTAGAAAATTAATTTATGTTATTTTGTGTTAGTTCAATTTCCAGGGGAACTTCAATAAATATACCAATATAGATAATTCCCATCAGTAAAACCATGATCAAAAAATTTAGAGGAGATTGTATAGGAACATTGAAAGATATTAGGATAATGGATCACCAATTAGAATTATACAAGGATCTCTAATGACAACTCTATGTTGGGATCTTGCCAATGATATCATCTTGTGTCATTTATTCATCAATGATTGATTCAAATTGATGTAGGATTTTTTTCAATTATCAAAAATTATATTTACACATGATGAATGTGAATTAATCTTCTAAAAAATTAAACTATCAATCAATCATCTATTTATTCTTATTTCATTATCCTCTTGTAGTATATGAATTGATACTATTTGAATTTATTTTTTCTCTTCATTATCCACACTAGGATGTTAATTGAGTCCAAAAAAACATTTCCCCAAACCCATTAAAAATGTTTTGATTATTTTATCTCCCTATGATACATTAATTTGTTATTTTCATTCTATTTTGGCATCTGATTTGCTGAATACGTGGTGAATATTCATGGCGTATTTGGTCATTGGGACAATAGATCACTACCTAGATTGTAGGATGGCGTTTTGAAGCCATATTTTTAGTATAATATGATTTTAGTAGATCCATGGATGGATCAAGATTTTAAATATTGGTTTTATCATTTAGAAGATGTATGGTGTGATGGTGGTCATTTCCTGAGAGGTTAACACAACCGAGATCTAGACATCGGAGTTGAATGAGTTGTGGTCATCCCAAATCCAAGATTTCAGAAATTTTTTTAAAAAAACCCAAGGACATTGTGGTCTGTGTGATAAGACATGTAAAAAATCAGGGGTTTTTATAAAAATCACAACTACACATCATGCAGTCCAGAGGGAAAAAGGTTGTGTATCCCCCTCTGTGCGGCGTTGGGGTTTCCATACAAAGAGAAGTATCACATGTCATGTGATATATTTCAAGTATTTTGAGACCCTTATCCAAACAATTAAGCATGTATAAGTACACACCTAGTAATTCATTAGTCTTTACAAACTATGTTTCCATGTCACAAGTCGTGCAACACATGGATGAAAAATCATCATGTATATGAAGTATGTGCCCAGGTGGTTATCATTACCCGAATTTCATGTGATGAGATATAAGTGGGAATGATTCATATCACACAAGAATGTGCCTATTAAATGTTGTGTGCTAAATCATCAAATATATTCCATGTTTCACAAGTTACATACCATGTATTGTGGAAAAGTACATCACAATTAAATGTGATATATTGATAGTTATAGAAATAGTGGTGCATACAAAGTACTATGAGGGATAGACCTTTTAAAACATTAATGATAGGTTGGATATAACCCTTCATCAAAACTCAGATTCATTATGATCTTGTGTTATATTCCTCAAACAACTTTCAGCTCATTGTGTTCCCTTAGTCCATTCCCATGAGGGTATAGTATGTCATCATGTCCTTATCTCAAGACTGTAACCTCTCTGTTGGATTATTCATGGATAGAGTTTATTATATACTCCATAGACATGAACATGATCCCCTATTTCCTATTTTAAACTAGGTGGGGATCTCAAGATTTTCATTACAATATTTACCTTAGTGGAAATCCCTACTTAGAAGGTTAATCCAGATCATGTTGCATTTTACCCCCATGGGCATAAGGATATCCCCCATGCATGTATTGATATCTATTCTTTTTTATTTGAGATATGTTTTATTCAATTTTGTATCTCTGATGAGACCTCTTGGCTCATATAGTTATTATCTATAGTGATACCTATCTATAATGACATATATCATAGACACTAAATGTGCTATCATACTCACAAAGAGAGTTCCTGAGTGACTATTTTTATAAACCCTCGAGTAGGAATCCTAGGTTGTCTTATTGGATGAGACCTTGTTTTGAAATAGAGTCTCTTATTATAGTATATGTGTTATATGGTAGTATAGTTATGCATCATATCTTGATTGATTGATTGGTGACTATTCATAATGATAATGTTAGGTTATTTTTCATTGTTTGTATGGGTATTGGTATACTCACACATGCATGTGATCTATATACATGGGAACTGGATGAAAATATTATATAATATTTATTGATTGAAGGATCAAATTTTATCTTGAGTTCTCATTTATCAGAATTCCTCTCTTTCTGAGAAGGATGGAACCTATTTTTAAATTTTGGGTTGTATTTTCATTCAACCATTCTATTACTTTCCAAATAATTTTTTACACAATAATGGGGGAAAGTTTTTATCTATTCATTATTCGTACACATCTTTAATTATATTTCAACATTTTATGATCTTAAATAAGAATTATTGAAAACATATAATTTTCCATAATGTCTGCCATGTATGTGATGTGCCCTCTTGAATTTAGTTTCCATCCCCTAGCATATTAGAGATGTTATTCAGGTAGTCATAATAATCTCATCACTAAAAAAATGGGACCCAATCAGTTGGGTTGTGAAAAAAATTAATCATCATATTCATCAAACCATAATGTAAAAGGAGATCCTCTCACACCACCTCACATTGTATCTTGTATGTCCAAATAGAGGCCACTATCACATATTGTATGGGATTATAGTAAAAGATGTACTATATTTAGGGACATATTATTCATAAAGATAAGAGATAATATAGGTAGATCATACTAGAGAAATCACATGACATGGACTTTTGAGATAAAATGTTTTTTCTGTCATGTACAAGCGTAACAATGTCCCGCCACCCTCGTATAGTTTTTCAAAGGTTGTGTGTGAAATTTTATCTCTTAGTGAAATGGTGTCTTGTTCCATAAATGTTACTATATATATAATTCCTATAAACACAAACCATTCTGGATATAAATAAATAGTGTGTGGGCCTGGGCACACACATGCGATATTTATCATAGACTCAATACCTAGTCACCATATAGGAAGACTAAATGCATATATTATTCTCGAATACATGGTGTTTCATTAGTAATTTCCTATATATATTCTTCTAAAATATTCCTTGTACCAATTAATCCACAAAAAATATTATTTAAGCCTTCAATTGTGGTCCAAAATGTGATGAAAAATATTCTTGTCCTTGATTATGTCCCCCATTGACTGGAAATCAAGATTCCAATCAATCCATGAAAGTATATTCATGTATTCCATAACCATTAAAGGATCTATTACCCTTATATTCCACCCCAAATACACATCATCCCCCCTCACTTCAATAAATTATCATCTTCATCATCGATCACATAACCCTATTCAATTTTATGGTTTGTTCAAATTTCAAACTAGGGTAAATATCAAATCACCGACGTACTTTTGGGAAATGATGAAAACATACATAATGATGGGAGAAAGCCACATAAATATATGTGAATTCATCAGTGGAGTACATAAACATATATATCAATCACAGTTATGGAAACTAAAATCATGTGTAAAATTAAACATAATAAAAAAATTATTGGTAAATAGAAATATATAAATTGATTGAGAATTAGAAATAAGGGGATGCGTTGATGCTTTATTGAATCTCATAAATATATTCATTAATTAAAAAATAATAGTTTAATATAACAAAGACAAAAAATCCTACAACATATTTAGATATATCAACAGATAATAATGGATCCATGTTGATGTTGTTATAAATCCCGATCGATTCCATCATTGATCTCATAACCAAAGAGATTCAATCCAAGAAATCCACCCTTGGTGAGATGCCTCTAATCGCACAAGGCTATACAGATAACCCTATATATCATCTATAAATATTATTAGATAGAGGAAGTATATGATTTATTATTCAATTATATAACAAAATTAATCATGTAATTCAATTAATTTAATACATCTAATTTTATTTCATAATAACTCACTGACCCGAAGTCTTATGAGAATGAATGATATATTTCTCATAGGTATAAAATAAATTCTTTATTCAACGACACTGGAAAACTTTCCATTTGATATTTCATTAATGGGAAAATATATTAAAAATTAATTTATATATTTTTTATATATTTACTATTTTAAAAATATCGATGTTGGGAATCTACAAATCAAAAATCTATTCACCTAATCTTATAAGAATCTATGAATAATATATATAATTATTAAAATAATATAAACCAAAAAAATTAATTCACTAATTTCATCACATCTTTAATTATTTTCCTTGAAAACAAGAACATACTTTAATAGGTGTGTTTACTGATACCACATATAGTAATCATTCTCCTATGATCTCTTTTAGATGTTACCATGTGATCAATTATCATAAAACAATAGAAAGTTTTTACGATGATGGATCATATAACTCTAATAATCGATTTCCATAATGTATTCTATTATTGTATCAATTTTCAAGATGTTCAGGTCAGCTGGTCAATCATGTGTTATTGGTCATGCACATATCATTCTAGTTTCAACACATGGAATACATCATGGAGTCATTCCTGTTGAGAGGGTTGGGCCAATCATTAAGAGACCTCTCCCATCATGTGATGGATCCAGAAAAACCCAATAATACAAGCGGATAATGTGATTACCATAAAAAACATCCAAAACAGTATTCATAAAGAGACTCCTTGGAACACATGGTATCCCTAATCAAACTCCATATACCAAAATCATCAGTATATACATGATTTTTTTCATACTATGGGTTGTATTCATTCACTCCTTGATCATCAGAACATTCTCTATTATTTTTTGCACTGGATGTTGTCTGATACTAAACTACTCTTTGATCTCTATTAATCACAAGTATGTCTTATGAATTCTTCAATATAGATCCTCAAATGGTGGTATACTCATAATTGACTGATACTGGTTATTTTATGTGAAATCCATTAATTAGATGTTATCCTCCATTTTATTATCTAAGTCCAACATATAGGCTCCCAATATACTGGTCAAAACCTAAATATTTAATTCTATCTAGACATATATCAGGAGATAAAAAACCTTTCCCATCTATAACTCGGTCTTGATGCCTTCATACAAACATCTCTACAAAATATATGTGAACTGATCATCATGGTTGGGGACAATTCTCAAGGGTATCCCATGAACCTAGAAGCTATCTTGTAAGTTGAAATTCCCCTAAACACTATATTGAACACTACTATTGGATAGTAAGGATGTGTGATGATATGGTACGTAATTCAATAATTACCATGATAGATTGATAGACTCTCACAATCCTTAGAAGCCTGATAAAAAATTCAAATGGTATTCTATCCAATATTTAAACTATGCTCTCATGTGGCTGATTTATTATTTCTTAAAAATCATATCTCCCTTTACATATTTATTTCCATAGAATCAAGAAACAAACTCAGAAACACTCCAATATATTCCTACCCACCAAAACTACAATAACTGTTCTTGGTTCATGTTTTCCACTCTATAAGGTTCCACCAAGTGGAAGGTATGGAATTCAATCATCAATTTATCATGAAACATGACCTGAACTAATATCCATCGATTGAAAAGGATAAAACACTCCCCCTCCTTCCTAAATTCAATATCGTTCATTTCATAAGGATATATGGTTGTATATAACATCACAAGTACTATATTTAAATTAATCCTGTCTCACATAATAAAGAATGTGTGGAATCACTACTATGATATAGTGATTTGTTTCAACATTATATTACACCAAATTAGGTTATAATGAAACTGCCTATCCGAATTACAACTTCACAATGCGAGAACAATACACCAGGATAAGACAATAATCGAGTATTCCTTCATTCCATAGAGTATAAATTATCATAAATTCATAATCTTGTAGTAATTTTATAGAATTAGACATTGTTATTTTGTTTCCCTATTAGAAGATATGTAGCTATTGCCGTTTTGGGGGATAAACTAAAAAATACACATATAAAATATAACTCATCAACATATTCAAGTAGAATACTAGTGTAGGTAACTAAAATAAATGTGTCATGTAGTTATACTCATGTGGTCTCAATATCCTAGATCATAAGAAGTCATAGTCTACTTGTACCTCTTCACGCACCCAATCCTTTCCCTTGAGGCATCGTAAAACACCATGTTATCAAAATCTTACTCTATTATCCTTATGCCTAGATCACTAATAAACATTTACCTTATGACATATAAGTAATTATTACTCTAATCATTACAATAGAATTATTTCCAATTTAATTTAATGGTATTCAAGGTGGATATAATCCTAAAAAAGTTAACACCAAACCTGAAATATTACCTAGAAAAACAACATGTCTAAAACCAAATTGGGTGACTCTAATGATTAAACTACCACATTAATTTTTGGGTTCAAAATAGTACCATGTTCTGAGAAAATATTCCCTTGAAGGTGAACATCTCTAATTCATAACAATCATTTATAGATATTACTATAAATCATTTTATCCTAGTGTATGTCCAATACCATCCAAAAAATGTAATTTCTAAACATCATTAGTGTTGAAACCCCAATCCTAGTGTCCCATAACTAGTTCCTTATACTATTAAAATGGAATAAGATACAAGGAATATTATAATGAAGTATTGAAAAATTTAGTAGTCATTGGATATTAGATACTTACTTTAGTGTTACATTACATTTTTATACACAAATTAAAACATAATTTTTTCCTTTTGAGAATATGTTAATTATCTATAGAATATTTTGGAATATTAGTCATAGTAAATGTCATGGAATATTGTGGGATGGAAACTCAATTTGGGTGATATGAAATTCTCATAAATGTTAGGTATCGTCGAATCTATCATGAATAAATGAAGTATAATCAATAATGAATGAACAATATTGGAAGGTAAATATATAAACACACATTACATTTAAATAATTGAAAATCATAATCAATGTTAAGCTAAATAACTTAAAACACACAACATTTATTTACTTGATAATGAATAATCACTATAGCAAGAAGAATCACTAATAACCCCATCCCTTTAATAAATAACTAATAATGAAATTCAACCAAATATATTGTCATTGTTAAAATATCCCAGATAATAATTACTAAATACTAAATGATAAAAATTATTAATTATTTCATACCACGTTCTCAGTGTACATTATACCTTTACTATATATACCAATCATAAGAAATCTTAGTGTATACTAGGTGAAAACCCACATAACAATTGCTAGACAACTGATTCATCTCGTGAGACTAACGATGATTCATTGGGCTATATATAACAAGGTCTGACCCATGTCATACCAATACATATAAGTAATCATACATCAAATAATCTATTTAATTCACAAAAAATGGTCATTATCAAATATCATTATGGAGTAGAGGATGCAAATTTAGAAATATTTTCCCAATTAATAAAATAAATAATAAAGCATACACCTTATGTAAAATTGGTATATATTATGGGAAATAAACATATACATTATAAATAATATTTAAATTTAGGGTAAATTTAATTTCCATAGGAAATTTAATAATATGATGTTATAGTTAAGGATAACAAAAATGAATCTGGGAAGTAAATTTTGATGATTTTATTATTCAAAATTATCATAAACCATCCATAGGAAGACTAAGGATTCTATTGATATATAACAATTAGAGTATGAATAAATTTTTGTTTTAATTGTTAAATATAAACACCCTAAAATATATATTAAATTATTCTTCCAGAAAATAACATTTCTATTTTGGAAAACATTTGGAAAATCCATTTCTTTGAAAACCTCTTTCAAAAAACATTATTGAAAAAGGACATCATAATAATGAAAAATAAGATTCAATGAAATGATATTAATGAATGTGGTTAATTATATATATTCCATAAAATTATGAAATAATGGTCCATTTTCACTGTAAAATGGGTATGAACATGTTTTGTTCGAAAAACGTTAAGAATATTGATATCATGTTTGAAGTAAAATCGAAACTCGTATTATATTCAAAAAAAACATAGATTCATTTGAAAAAAACTATATAGGGTAAAAATAATTTATAATTACTTTTAAATATAATTTTATAATGGTTAAAAACATTTTTAAATTTTTTTACAAAACATCTTTTTTGATGAAAAATGATTTCTGACTGAAGAGAGAAAATAAGTCATATTTTACTAAAATCATTTTCATAAATATTTTTGGATCGAAAGAGTGGGAAAATGGTACTATTACATTAAATATCATTAATATCCAATGTATAATCAAAATAAATTTTTTTACAAGATAATAATCTAATAATTTTTTCAACTGAAATTTAAGGATAAATAATCTTGATTATAATCCGATTGTGAATGAAACTCCTTAAATAATCATAACATTGAAGTGGGAATAAAAAAATGAATATATTATGGGTATCATCATTATAAAAACATAATTCATGTGGAAATAAAATATAATGTAATCATGATTCATTATGCACATAATCATAGAGTTTCATAATCAATGAGGTGGAATATTAACCTAATAAATAAATTTTACGATAAGAAATACCGTAAAACATGGTAACTATTAAATCAAATTAATTTAATGAAATAAGTCAAATAAAAACATCCAATACCAATAATAATGATTTATTAATGGTATTACAAGTCAATGAGACTATATAATCACTATATAAAATAAACTTGGTATATAACCATACAATATGCCTCAGTGAAATTAAATTGTGACGAAATCTGTTACCTCACACTTCCTTTTGGTTGAACGTTACATAACCACTTGAATAGTGATTTTAGAGATGTTATTAACTAATTAAATAATCCTTTTAATATTTAAAATATCATACATGAAATTTTGATAACATCTTGTAACCCATTCATTAATAATATTTCATTATTTTCAATATTTCAGATGTTAATTAACTTATTTTTCGTGCATATTTTGTTATGAAAGTTCTATTTCTTGCACACATTATGTAATTATATCCTAATCAGAATAATAATAATAAATTAATTACAATATTTTTACAAAATATTTACTATTAAAATTAATCTTGAATGATTGTTATGAAAAATGAAATATGTTATAATCATGGTCACTGTACGCCGTGCATGAGTAACATCGTCATTTTTCAATGAACATCATGGAAAGTTGGTATGTAACATTTTATCCTTAATTAATGAACATAATAAAACACACACATATATATATATATATCATATTATATATTTATATACACATCATATATGTTATGTGGTGATGAAAAGAGAGTGAGATCGCTTTGTGAAAGCGCTAATCTACACATACACGAATGATATTATCATCTTTTATTGAGTGAAGGGGAATAAAAAATGTATATATAATATTTCTTTAATTAAAAATTTTTCATGAATATAATAATAATTAAATTTATATCACATATAAAAATTTACTTTATCTTCATCACATTTCATTGGAAGCATTTGTGAAAGGAGAACCAAATCTCTTCCTGAGGTGGTTATAAAACATACACATGTGCAATGTCATTATATCTCATGTGGAATAGAATATAAAAATATAAAAAAGATATAGTAACTAAATATCTATAAATATGATTTAAATTTCATATATATTCCTTAAATAAATCATCATACCCATCCTTTGTAGATGGAAATAGACTAATGAACAACATCGATTCAAAAGGATGTAGTCTGTCATAAACAAAAATCTTGATTTCATTAACCATTTGATGAGAGTGTGTATTTTTTTATGTCATTTAATTTTTATAATAATATAAACATTTTTTTATTATAATGATGTTATTATATCATCATGGTTTAATAAATATTTATGGTGCTATAGAAAACATTAAAATAGATATGCTCATTGAAGAACATTACATCTTCTTCAGGTATACTCATAGGTTCGCACTAAATCCATAAAAGATGGATTTATGTAGAAAATATTGTTTTATGGATTATGGGATTGATTTATTGAAATTATTTGGTCAGGTATTGGATTATCCATGGTTGTTTGAAGGTGTGAATGTGAGATGAGTTGGGCTAGTCGTGTGTCATTGAGGGAGATGGTACTCTTGTTATTCTTGAAATCAATTGAGTTCTCCCATGCTATTAATATTTAAAAAGTAAAAAAAGGTACATTATAAAAAAATATAGTCTTAAAAGTATAAATGAAAACAGCCATAGTTTTTAGGTAAATATATATATCATTTCTACCATATCATTTTAGTTTAACCCAATGTGAATTAATTTTTACCTTTCGATGGGTAATTAAAATTTTTTTATTCACTATTCATTTTTTTACAAAAGTAAAGTTAAACTAAATAGAAATTAAAGATTATTATTATTAAATATATGGAACCCATTTTTCTATATTTAATTGAAACAATTTTCATTATTTATGTTAAAATTAATCCAGTATATGCGATGAGAATATAGGGTTTCAAAGTGAAAATGTACAAAAGTTTACAATGTTTTTATATCGAAATTCAATATGAAATTTATTCCAATAAACTAAATTGAATTAATTGATACGTAATTGAACTAATTTTACATTACAAATAATTTAAAATATATTATAATATTATAAATTATTTTAATTAAAAGAATGTTTTTAAGAAAAATATATTATTTTTCATTATTATTCAATAAATGAATCATTTAAAAAAACTCACAAAACTTCACCCTAATATAATTTTAATATTCAAATTTCAAAAATAAATTTTATTATATAAAACAAATTTTAAAAAATTGATAAAATTAATCGTCAATTATTTTTTCAAATAAAGATTAACTATCTTTTAATAAAATAAATTATTTTAGAAAACATATCATTTTCATCCAAATTATTTTCATTTAATTAAAAATAAATAGTTAACTGAAAAATATGTGTAAAATATATATTTTTAAAATATATATAATAATAATTTCAACTATATTATTCTTATTAAATTATAATATATTATTTTTTGGTAAACATATATTTCATGTAACTAAAGGTTTGAAAAGAAAATGTTGATGCATGTATTGAAAGGAATTAAAGAAATAGAATTTTTTATAAAATAATTTTTATAAAATATTTGGATTCTCTATTATCTTTTAATAATTTTAGGTCACATATGCTATTGAATAAAATGATATTAATTTATAACTTCAGGATGTTACATTCTCCCAACCTTAAATAAATTTCATTCTCCCAATTTAAAATTGATATTTGTAATAAATGGTTTGAAATAAAAAAATTATATTTTTGAAATCAGATATAAAATATTTTTTAACATAAAACATCTTAATAATATTATAAAGAATGTATAAGGGGAGTATGTAATTACAAATAACTAGTTTTTTTGTATGATAACATTAGTGGAAAGTAAATATATTGACATGGTGGATAATAATAAATAATTATATAGGGTGATATAGGACATTAATTATGATAAAATGAACTATTGATAAAATGTTAGGGGATTGAAAATCTAAAATCTTTGAAGATTTGAATGAAAAAATGAGTCATTGGATATGAATGTAATTAATATATATTTTTCAATATCATTTTTCCTAATATTGAGGAATTATTTTATTATTTATGAATATAATGAGATATACATACCTTGTACATTTCTATTCAAAAAAAATATCATCCTCCGGACTTTCATCATTCAATTTCAAATTTATCCCATTACTCCAAGAAAATACTAACCAAAATAGAAATTTTATTCCTAATTCATTAAAATTTACATTTAATAGATCATAAGATACATCAAGAGTGACAAATATTTTCAACTGTCTCGAACTATTCACCAATACCAATAATTTTAGAAATATTCATAAAACGTTAATATCTAAACCTCAAAATTAACACCACTGGTTCATCATTAATTATTATTTTTAAAATATTTTAATAAATGGCATATTAACCTGGATATCAGATAGGCTAGTGGTAGGGTTAATACCCTTTACATGCTCCTATAATTGGTTTAAGCTCCACATCCTTTCCCAACATGATTGGTTCCCATTCGGTGGGTAGTTTTTCCTTTTTCTTAAAATATATTAGTATAATTGCTATATATTTTATATAAAATCTGATGGGAATCATTGAAATAAAATCAATCATAAATATATATTTTATTAGGTTTTCCAATAAATTTTTTCAATGTCTAATAATCATATTTCACTATTATTACAATGAAATTAATAATAATATAATCTATAAGGATATATAAATATTTAAATTTATGTCTATAAAATGTCATAGAAATTTTCCTCGAAACATATACATTCCATAAATTTTATGAAAAAAGTCATAAATCCAGTAACATTATTATAACAAAATTTCTTAAAAGGCAAACTTAAGACATTGAACATATCAACGACCTTAAAATCATAACCATGATGGTATTTATAACTCTTATGTTACTAAGGAAATATACTATTTTAAAATTAATGAAAATATTTATAGGTTTCATAATTATTATAACAAAAATAAAATTTTTAAAATACTTCATGACTAGTACATCATGTAATTTACGTCAACATAGGTTCTTATTTTGTCTATGGGTTAACCAAGGTCATTCATTTCAATAAATTATTAAAATACATTATAATGTTTTATAAATTAAATTTGAAATATCCTGTGTATATCCCCTAGTAGTGTCATACTAAGTGTATGGTTAGTAGAGTTGTTGTGTATAATGTAATGATCGAGTCAAGCATGACACGACCTTCTCAGAGTTATTATGCCCAGGTACATCTATTTAAGATCCAAATCCACTTTTTTTTATTCACATAGGGATGTATTTCAAGGGAAAATTGCATAATCTCTACCTTACCAAATAATTAGTATGTTCTTATATATTCATCTGAAAATTTTATCTTAGGTTCATGTTATATACTCTAGGTTTTTCAAAATATAACTTCCAAGATTTCTACTAAACATCCTCTAATACTAACTATAGAGAACCCCACCCTTGTAGTCTATATCTTGTGCCTTATACCATTACATTAGCATGAGATTTTATAAATCCCATCCCAAAAGAAAATATAGTTTACTTGTCTTGGGAATCTACATGAATAATTGAGTCTTACAAAACGTTTTAATACAAAAATTACAAAAAAAATCATTTTAAGAAAAACTTTATTCGATATAGAATATCCATATAAATCATTTATAGTAAACGTCGTGGAATCATATATAAAGGATCGAAAATTGGGTTGATATCGAATTCTTAGTAAGAGTTATATACAATATAAGTTATCATAAATTAACGATGCATAATCAATATTGAATGAATAATATGGAAAGGTTAATCTTTGAACATACAATCCATTTTAATAATTTACTAGTAAAATCGATGACCTGGTAAATAAATGAGTGTACATTTCATTTAAATAACTGGGAATGAAATAATCAATATGGAAAGGTAAATAACTAAAAACATATGCTATGTAATCAATAACTTGTTACGAAATGAAAACAGAGATAATGTAATAGTGAAAATATCCTGGAGATTAATAACTAAATACTAAATGAAGTAAATTCTTAATTATATGATATTGTGTTTCCCTGGTACAAGATACATTTATAATCAATACAATTCACAATACATTCTAAAACATAATTTTTGGAAACCCTCTTAATTAACTCTATCCAACTGATTCATCTCATGATGCTATGGATGGATATTGGGGATATCTATAACATCAAACCATCTATGTCAAACCCATTGAAATAATTCCTAATATATCAAATAATAAATTTAATTCATAAACAATGTCCCTTATAAAATATCTTTATTGAGTATATAATATCAATTTTTCATTAATTACCATGTTAATAAAATAAATGTTAATGTATGAAATTTATGTAAAAATGGTAAATTGTTTAGGAAATAAACATATGCATAATAAATAATACTAACATTTTTGGGGGATTTTATGTCCACAAGATGGTTAATAATTCAAGGAAAATTTAATAACTACAAAAATGAATCAATGTTGTGATTGTCAATACATTCCATTGTAGAAAAGAAAATAAACCATCCAGGGGAAGAATAAGTATTCCATTAACATATATCCATTTTTGTAATAATAAATTATTTCTTTAATTAATTAATATAAATTCCACAAAAATAACATTAAAAACATTATTGAGGAAAAACGTATTTTCATTTTGAAATTTTTTTTTAAAATAATAATATTAAAAATTATTTTTAAAATTATTTTCCTCAAAAATATTGGCATCACATCCAAAGAATTATTAAAATAAATGATCATCGTTATGGTAAAAAATTCCATAGAGGCCTTAAAATTAAACACAATCCAATTTAACTCCATGATTTTTTAGGATAGTTTCATGTTTAGAAAATGATATGAAGATTCATTTAACAATTTAAATATAAGCCAAACAGGTATTATTTTTAATCTAAAATAACAATATTTGATACAAACAATGGTATTAATAATTAAAAAATCCTATAATAAATCATTTTTAAAACTGTAGAGGCATTTTAGAAAATAGTTTTATAAAACCTAATTTTGAAAGAAAATATTTTTTGATGAAAAGAGAGAAATGATATCAAATTGTAATGAAAACATTTTATAAAACATTTTACATACCTATGAGTGGAAAAATATACTACTAGTTGAAAAAATCAAGAATTACTATAATATAATAAATTAAATAGGGTTTCTTACACAATTATCAAATCATTTCCTTTAACAAAATTGATGATTAAGCATCCTTGATTATAGTGTGGTTTAGAAATAAATATTCATGTGTTCATAATGTTTAAGTGTGAATTAATAAAAAAATATATTATTACTATAAATTATACATCCATAAAAATCATGTATATATAAAATATAAAGTAATCAAAAGTACTTATTAATATCATCTTAGAATGACATGATCAATGAAGTACACGATTAACCAAATGAATAAATTTTTATTCACGAAATACATTACCACTTAGTAAATTTTAATTAAAATCCCATAGGATGAAATAATTTAAATTGAAACATAAAAAATCATTTAGAATGAATTATTCATGATATCACCTATCGAAGTTATTTTATATTCATTAAATATAAGAATCTTGTTCTATAACATTACAATATGCCTCAACAGAATGAAATTTAGATGAAATCCCATACCACACCCTTCCCTTCAGTTGAAATTTCATTAAAATATTTTGATGTTTTTTAAACATGTTACTAAATTATAATAGAATCATATTAATATTTATTAGTTAATATATAATATTTTTATAAAATATTTTTACTTGTTTGTTAATAATCGTTCTTTATTTTCATTATTTTTGGTGTTCATTAACTAGTTATCGAAGGCGTTTCTTGTTATTAAAGTTATAGTACATTCACATATTATATTTTTCAATCATATCCATAATAATAATTATAATATAATTATCATACATGTACAAAAAAAGTTATTTTTAAAACAAATCATGAATTATTTTCATGAAAACTTATTTAGGTTACAATCCTTGAGACGGTAATCCAAACATACACATGATTACCATTTTTATTTTACAATGATCATTATGGAAAGGTGGTATGAAAAATTTTATACTCAAATAATGATAATAATATCATATATACAATATTATATAATTATATGTATCATCAATGGGGTGAGGAAACCATATATTTCGTCATAATGCTTCGTGAAGGCGGTAGGGCACATGTACAAGAGGGATGTTATCCTATTTTTCGGAGTGAGAATGAGTGAACTAATATGAAATATAATATCACTATAGAATGAAAAATATTTCATTAACATGATAAATTTTTAATTTATATCACATTTTATAATTAAATTTATCTTTATCACCTTCTAATTTGTGTGTTAGTGAACGACGAATCACATCGCTTCATGAGGAAGTAGCACGCCGTACACATGAGAGATATTATTGTATCTCCTATGGAATGGAAGATAAAACCATATAAAATATATAGTGTCTCCAGAGTTATAAAAATTTTATAAAAATAATATATATTAAATATATATTTTATCATACCCAACCTTGCGAGTTGGAAATGGACAATGAATGGCATCAGTTCAAGGGGTGGTGATGATTTTGAAACCCAATTGATAGAAGTGAATGTGGTTTTAGGTAACGTACCTTTTATAAACTCATCCATGTATATGGACGATAATGAAATTATTATATCAAAATGGTTTATTAAAAATTGACGTCAGTGGATAATGAAGTTATATAAGGACACTCGTTCTAGAACACTATATATTTTTCAGGTATCCTCCTTAGGTTTATAGTAAAGCCATAAATTGTTAGATTTATTCAAAATATATGACTTATAGGATTAGGGGCGTTAATTTTAGAATTTATTTGGCCAGTACTTGTTTGAACCAATGTCTTTTATAGTGGGAAGTGAAGAGGAGAGTGGGTGGCATTTTATAAGTGGGGGGAGAGGACAGAGTTGATATTTCTTAAAAGATTTTAGATCTCCCACATTTCTCATGTATAAAAATTTTAAAAAACAGACCATTATTGATCCATAGAGATAAATTTTCTTATATAGGTTTATTTTATATATTTAATAAAATTTTATATGTCATTTATACACAGATAATTTTTTAACCCCCAGTATATCAATTATTACCTTAACCATGGTAATTAATTTGTAATGCATTCAATTTTAATTTTTTTTCAACAATTCAGTTCACCATATCATAAATTATTAATTATTATAATTAAAATTATGGAATCCATTTTTTCTTATTCAATTAAAAATTTTAGAATAATACATTTTAAAATTAATCTAACAGATGTGCTGATAATGTGAGTTTTTAAAGTGAAAATGGTGAAAATATTAAAAAGTTGTTATATATAAACTAAATATAATATAGACTTCAATGACATAAATTTGATTAATTGATGTATAATTCAACTAAATATAAAATAAATCAAATTTAAAATATACTTTTACATTATAAATTATTTAATAGAAAATGAAATTTATAATTAAAATTCTATATTTTTCACAATTAATAAAAATAACTAAACTTTTCAGAAAAATAAATAAACGTCACCCTAATTAAATTTTGATATTATTCTTTAAAAATGTTATTTATTTTCATATAAAGTTTCTTTATGGTTTAAAAATTAATTTTAAATTATGTGTTCAAATCTTGAGTAAACCAACTTTCTAAAAAATACATTTTTTCAAACAAAAGTCATTTTCATCCAAATGATTCTTATTTTTTTATAATCAATAGATAACTGATAAAAATGCGTAAAGGATATATTTTTACAATAAATTAAATATTATTCATGCCCTCTATTCAAATATCTTTGATATAAATTTCATATTAATTAATCGTATATTGATATTTGGTAATACCCGGTCTTATATATAACACAAGTGTTCAATGAAACTCATTGTTGTGTGTGGAATGAGCTATCAAAGAAATTAAATTTATTTAAATAGAAATAAATTTTAATATATTTGGTTGTTATATTATATTTTAATCTAGGTAATTCATGTCACATATGATATTGAATTAAATTTTATCCTTTAGGAATTTTGGGGTTGTTTTATTGAGATATAGAGTAAATGATAATTTCACCAATAAATACAATAATTAAACGATCCATGAAAGATTGAAATATCTATTCAAAACAACTGTGACCACATGGGCCTCCTACAATAAATTGGATTCCTTTCAATCACCCCATAGTATATTACCCATCAAGGTTTCTTATCAGAATAACAACTATCCCCATAGATTAAGAAACTACCATTCGATGTGCATCATCCACACCAACACATACCATATGAAATATTGCATGAGGTCACCTATTATGAAACAAATCATGGAAAAGAAATCATAAAATTATATTCTTCATCATATATTATACCCAAATATGTTTTTTATTTATTTACAATGGTATTAATATTTAACATTTTGATGCCTCACATTTCTAGTGATGCTACAAACCCCCTTTAAATCACAATTCTCACATTTTCACCCCACACCTTAAACCCCTACAATGTCAATGAAGTTCAACATTAGTATTGGATATGATTATATTTATCCCAAACTAACCATCATGATCCATGAATCATATTATCATAACCACTTGGTGTCCTAAAATACAATGGTTTTCATCCCATAAATGTGAAAGAATTTTAAAATCCATAGTTTCTTATCAGACTAATGACTTCCCCACAGGCTAACACATGTTCATTCAATGTTCTTTCTCCTCACCAATACACAACCTTGGAAAATCAATAAAGATAAAACATCCTAAGACAACTCCAATTAAAGAACATATAAATTTTATTCCTTATGAATTATGATTATGAAAAAAAAAACGGTTATCATCATTAACCTGGGTAGTAATATTTAAATTTTTATGAATTAATTTTCAAGCGCTGTAATACTAAAATTTTCATACCCCATCCTAAGATATTAATTTTTTATATTTTAATTTATTTTGTTTTTTTCTATTATAAACTATTTTATGATTAATTTTTCGTAATTTTTAGTCATACAGTGTATGTTACAATATTTGGAACACTATTTTCAAAATATACAGTAACTATAAATACGATCTACATATTAAAAGTGGAAATTAAATGGTTTGAAACAATTGATTCAAAACATGTACAATAATTCTTCTGCATTGATTTTTCTCACTAGAATATTTATCAAGGTTAACTCATTCTTTTCTAAAACGTGTGGTTATCCCATGAACAATACCCATATTCATTAAAAATATTGAATTTATAATTTTCTCTCTTCATATTTTAACATTTAACACACACTTTGAACTCTCATTTGAATTGTGCGACCCCTTGGGATACTCCGTTGGTTCCTCACACTCCCCTGGTGGATTCATTGTGTTTATTCAAGAATTTAGTGGGACTCTTCAATTTAAATCATCTCTAATCACTTACTATTTCCTATTATTCTTTTTTCTATCTTCCTCTATAACCCTGTCTTGGTTATGAAACCTTGGGTTCATTGTGTATCACTTTTAATGAGATATATTCATTAGGGTTATATTAACATCCTTTGGTTTATATGGGTTCAACTATGGTTATTCTAATTGATATTTGTGGAAGGAAACTAGTTTTAATTTAATTTTCCCAATGATAGGCACTTAAATTTAAAAACTAATTTTTATATTTTCTATAAATGATTTTTTTTGTGTTTTAAAAATTATATAATATATATCCAATAGTTTTCATTGAATGTAAATTAATTCCACTAGTTTTTTCAGAAAATTGACATGGTATTTCTAATTATTTAAATTTTTATACTTATTTTGGAAATTCATGCTTGCTTGGAGTTTTCATAAAAGCGTGATTATGTCATCTAAATTAATGATCATATTTTAATAGATTTATTTCCCTTGATTTAATTTTTAAAGGGGGTTTGGATGAAAAATGATAGTTTAGGACATTATAATTAATATTACAGTTTTTTTATTTGAAATATCCTTGAGGACCTCTCTTTACATTTTAGTGATTAATTTAAAATGAAAACCCCTATTAAAACATGCCCCTTTGTAGTTGATAAATATATTCCATGATTTATATGTTTTTTATGATACCTAGAGTAGAATATTTTTTAGTTTTTATTTTATTTTGATGGAAATTGTGGTATTTAAATGTTATGGTTTTGATGGAGTGGGTGTTGTATGTTTGGTAAAATTATTAAACGTATTATTATGTGATATATGTTTAACTCACCTCTGTTTTTGATTCATGGGAAGGCTTGGGAGTATTATTGGGGAGTCTAGGTATATGTGATGATCTAGTTTTTAATATTATCTAACATGGGTCCCGGAGAAATGATATTTCTTTAGTTATGTGACATACACCTATATTAGGTCCAGCATGGAAATACTGGGTGTTTTATGAAATTTATCATTCTCTAGTGTTGGTCTTAGTTATTTAGTTATATGATTTTTTCCTAGGTTAGTATATTAATAGCTTCTTGGTTCCCATTAAATGGTGTTTCAAAAATAACATGTTTAAATTCGTTATATATAACATCTGTGTGGTTTAAAAAAAATTACACCCTAAGCTTCCATAGTATGCTTCCTTTTAAATAATTTGACAGCATGAGCTACCCACAACATCGAGTTTGAGAGCATCATCTCCTTTCAAACTAGCTGTTTAAAAAGCATTTCTGAATAGTATTAAAACAAATATGATATTCTTATTGTTTATTTTTCAAAATATAATTCATTTTTTGATTATAAATATCAAAATTATCTTAGGGTGAAAGTGTTGGTAATTTTCTAAAAAGATTCAATTTCTGATGACTAGTGAAAAATACTGCATTGTTGTTAAAAAACAATCTTTTTCATTTAAATAGTTATATTAAATTTAATATATTTTACTGTCACAATATATACATAATACATATATTAGTCCAATTTATTTCATTGGAATCAATTTTATAATATAATTAGTTATAAAACAATTTCTTAAACATTTGAATGTCTATTTTACGCACCTTCTAAGAACATTTTTGGATTAGTAGTAAACTTAATATTTCCACTTATGTGATTATAATTTTGTAAAATGGAAATATATTTTGGAAAAAAAAATATAAAAAACTTTGGTCTAATAGGATCAAAATATTTTTTGGGAATATTAACTTTTGAATATTATTTACCACAGTTAAAGGTAAAAGGGTAATTAAAGGAAAAAATAATATCATAATAATATAATATTTTCCTAAATCTTTTCCTAATTTAATTATATAGGTGATTTTATACCAACTCTAGTATTATGTATAAAATAAGATCATTTTTGTGCCAATTGTGTCAGATTATGAAATTTATTATATTTTATTTAATAACGAGTTAAAAATGTGATATTCAAATTTTATGAACAATATCATTTTAATATATGTTTATATAAGTGATATGTTCGCCAATAAAATACCTTTAGAATGATAAAATTATCGTCTATATAATTTTAATTTATTAATAATGTTTTTAAAGAAATAATTAATATAAATGGTGACACAATATTGATGTAGTAATTGAGTTATTAAGGAAAAAATCAACTAAATGTTATGAAAAATATTAAAATAATATTTTAATTAATTAATGACATAAATCAATTTTATAGACAAAATAGTAATTATATTGACATTTTAGAAGTAATTTTTTGGAATATTGCATATTTCTTTATTATTTTTAAAAATAATTATTATGAATAGTATCAATATTGGCATAAATGATAGATTAAAATAAATAAAATTTAAATAAATGTTATGAAATTGATAAAAATATAAATTTCATAAAATTACTATTATAGTGTAAATTATTTCATAAATGATCCAATTGAGGTTTGTTTGGAATTTTATAGTAAGAGTTAAACTATTAAAAAAACTTTTAAACCCAATAGATGAGGTTTATTTTAAGACCTAAATATTTCAAAAATTCATTTTATGAGAGGTTTTAGATCCATACTCATCGTATAACTGAAATAAATTACTTTGGATAAATTTAAAATAAAAAATAAATTTATGATAATTTAATATTTTATGATCTTCAAAAAGTGCCCCTCACCTCTCTTATAAAAGGAAACCATTCCTTTACGTTTAATCACTAATATATGCCCTTTATTTATTCTAAACCCTACCCATTTCTACACCCAACTTCCGTCACTTAATTCTAGAGTCGACACATTGGGAATAAATCCATCCTATGGAGTCCTTTTGTGAAAACCAAAAGAAGGCACCTAGATAAGAGGTAATTGTTTTATCACCTCTTTAAAAGTTATTTTCTACTTATACATCCTATTTAAATGTTTCTTCCACATAAAAATAATAAATCCATTATCATAAATATACTTTGTGATTTTATAATCATGGTACAACCATATTCAACATTTTATCCATCATATTCATAATAATATCACCATGTGTCTGAACGCATGACTTACTGTCTCCACACCATGGTGTAATTTATAATTCAAAACTACTCTATTTGGATGGGTATAATGATTATTATAATTGATATAAATAATTAATATAACATGTTAATTATTACATATAATTATAATATCATACCATTCGATACCATTTAACCATAAAGAGAGTGATATCGCCGCTCGTGCGTACATACGGTCTACTATCTCCACAATGCGGTGAGATTCATTGTCAACGTTAAACATTAAAGAATGGTTATAAAATATATATTATAAGTAAAAAATAATAATTATGAATATAATTTTATTCATGACATAAATAAAATATATCATATTCATAACAAATAGGACTTACACAATAAAATAGGAATGTGAAAATGAAGTAGTTTACAACCAAAACAATGGTAATAATAAAAAATTATGACCAAAATAATATAATAGGATCATATATGATATCATAATTATATAAATGGTCATGGAATAATTTAATAACCTATTTTATCCAATATTCAAGAGTCTAACTCACCCATTATTAAAGGAAAGTATTATATGAGGGTTAATTTCACAATCTATTTATTATCAATGGCTACATATCCCTAAGTATCTAATGGGGAATCCTTATCATCAATATCCATGTTTTGTATAATTTAATTCAAAATATTATCAGCAATCGTTCAATGTCATTTTTAGCCTTTTTCGACATTTTAAAAAATGTTTTGAGAGGAATATTTCTATAGTTTTCCAAACAATGTACATTATGATCTTTTCAAAAAAATTTGGAAAGAATGTTTTTTAACATATACGGTTCACGATGATATATTCCACCATTATGTATAACATTTTGAATATTACCATTCAATATTACATGTATATTTTCAAAATAAATGTTTTCTTTTATATTTGTGTGTCTTTTAATTGATTTCAAAGTAAAAAAGAGATATTTCTCTAAAAAAGTTTTAATAAATTTATTATCATTTTTTCATCTATGAACACATCATTTTTTGGATTTTACGCTTCATTTAGGTTGATTTATTAGGAAAAAATAATCCATATTCTATTAATGGAATTTGATATGTTTGACTGTGGATGTTTATTTTTATACCATTCAAGGTTTATAGTTAAAGCATTAACATTTTGTGTATTAGTTTTAATACGAATTTTATGTTATGTTTTACAATTTTCATATGATTAATTAATTGGAGTTAGTAAGATATGGTTGGTTCCCTCTATAGTCCCTCAATGGATATGTAGGTCTCATGAGATAAACTGTTCTCCTGGAACAAGGACTTAACAATATCGTAATGGTCTTGGAACAAGGCCTTGATTGTATGGTTATGATGTTGGGAATTATTATTATCATCATTTTGAGTATAGTTATTGATATTGAATGTTATTATTAGACTAGTATAATATCTATGTAAAATGTTAAATAGAATTATTTGATTTATTCTTTCTATATTATGATGAATATTATGTTTAAAGGCCTTATTATTATATTTATTTATTTCCTTAAAACATTATTCTTACTTATGATAGATTTTTATATATTTTTTATCCTTAATAAGCATATGAACTCAACCTTTATAATGTTTAATTTTTCCTATGATACAAAGATGTATATTATGATTTACCTGGAATGATAGTCTATGGTATATGAGAGTTTTCAAAGAGAGTAATATTTGTTTTTCAATTGAATATGTAATATAAAACTTATGCTTGTACCTAGTTTTTTCAAGTATATTAAACTAATAAGTCCTTTAGGATTTTATTTTATTATGATCATGCTAACGTAATAAAATAATGTAATGACTCTAGGAAAATATGGTCGAGGAATTACAGTTGGTGTTGGAGAATGTTTAGTATAAACAGTGGAATCTATATTTAGAAAAACCATGATTAGGGAACATTGCCCTAAGATAGGATTTGAGGATAATTGTAGAAGAACAACCTTAAATTTTAGAAATTTAGATATTATATGTGTATTCCAAAAAATTAATCCTTATATGGATAAAAGAATTGAATGTTCTTCTAAAATAGTGGTACCTAGGAGTATTAACTCCGACCAGGTGTTCCATTCTTGACTCATGGTAACATTGTACATGACAACGGGACTTACTGTGCATATTCTTTAGCACTCATAGATGATATTACTTGGATAATTCATATTTTATTTACAAACCATTATTAATTATTTATGATTAAATATGTCCTCAAAGAAGTAATGTTTATGATTATGGATTATATATGCATAAAATATTCAATTTATTTTATGTATTTTACAAGTTTGGAATTATACATCATTATTCTAAACACAATGTAGTTTATTCTATTGTTTATAAATGGCGCATATTTGAAGAAATGGTAATCGTATCAATTCACGTAATCCATGTAATAATTTACCTACTATGCACAATAATGATAGTGGAATGGGTGATATAGTTGGTGATGAACTGCTTATGAGCATGTTATGATATGTGACTCAAGTTATTAATATTAACCTTATCCATATGGAACACCCTAACCCAAAACATGGAAGTTCAATGTTATACTGCTTCATGATACAACAACCTCCAACATTCCATTGGACCACAAATACAATTGTAGCTGAGCAATGGATAAGTTCCTTAGAGAAAATATTTCTCACTTTAGGGAGTAACTAAAGGAAAATGTTTTTCATGGTAGTTTATCACCTCTAATAATATGCGAATCAATGGTGGTCAATAATTGTGAACATGAAGTATGATTAATAAGTAGAAAATATGGAATTTTTGGGGTTTAGAGAACTTTTACTAGAAAAATACATTCCTCGAGAATAGTTTGCTGATATGAAAAGGCATTTTTTGAGTTTCATCAAAAAGGGGGACGAGAAAATCAGAAAGTATAAGCCTAACATCACAATGATAGTAAAGAATTATACATACTACATATTTTACCCATGATGTATGATTGATAGATTATTTTATGGGATAAAACCAATCCCCCGATGGGTATTGGTATCATAATGTTTCCCATTGAATGAAGATATAATCCCATGTGCTACCAAGATAGATAATAAATTCCCTATATATTATCAATTTAAAGGGAATCAAGAGAAGAATACGACCACTAAACAATCTATGAAATGAAATAAGGTGGAGAAGGGGTAATCTGACATTACACCATACAATAATTGTGGGATGAACCACTTCGGTACATGCCTAATGGTTATGGGAGCTTGCTACATGTGTGGAAAAAGATCATTATGCTGGTAATTGTGAGGGGAAGAAAGAGTATGTCAATATTTAATGCTACAAATTTAAAGAATAAAAAAATTATGAAAATTATTATCCTATGTGTTATTGAAACATTCCTCAGAAAAGGCTAATGGGGAATGCCCAAGATTTTGTGATCACAAATGCTAAGGTTAAAACGTCTAATGATGTTGTGGCTAGTATAATAATCTACCCCTAAAATTTAGGAAAATAATCCATTGATTTTGGATTCTCAAATTTCATTATATCTTCTCAGTTTTCATTAAAAATTCGATATATCCAATTCACATTAACAAGGGAGTTCTCTATTAAAACCCCTAAGGGAAGCCTCATTACAACAAATATTTTTCAGGAAGTTCCCATTATGGAATATAAATGTTCATTATCTACTGACTATATTATCATATATAATGTCAAAATTTCTATAATCCTTGGTATATATTGGTTATCAATATATGATTAAAAAATTTATTGCATAAAGGGGGATGTTACGATTTGTGAGGATGTTATAGAATCCATTATCTTTAGTGAACAAACTATATCTCCTGATTATTATCAAAATCCATCCCCAATAGGTTTATTGATTGAGATTTATGGGGATGAAGAGGAAATAAAATCTTGGGAGGAATAAATTAATATTCAAATTACGGATATATCTATTATAAAGGAATACATTGATGTTTCCCAAATATTTACAAAGAAATTCCCTAGAGCATGAAGTTGAGTTTTCTATTGATTTAATCCTTGATGGAAGACTAATAACAAGGACTATCTATAGAGGGGAAGCTGTGGAATTAGTAAAGATTAATAAATAACTATAGGAGTTGAGTAATAAAGGATTTATTCTCCCTATTGTTTATCTTAGAGCATCCACAATTATTTTTTATTAGAATAAATATGGGACAATGAGGATATGCATTGAATATAAGAAAATAAATGCTATTGAAAAAAAACAAGTATCCCCTTCTCCGCATTGATGATTTATTTGATCAACTTCATGGATCTCATTATTTTTCGAATGTTCACCATCATTACGGTATCATCAATTGTGGGTAAAAAATAAAATATTCTGAAGACAATATTCTGAACAAGGTATGGGCATTACAAATTTACAATACTCATATTTTGAATTATTAAATCACCATATTTTTTCATATATTTAATGAACAGAGTGTTCAAGGAATATCATGATGATTTTTATATATTATTTGTTGATAATATCTTGTTATCCTACAAAAGACACAATGACTATGAGAACCACTTATGTATTGTTTTGAAGATTCTTAGATGAAATGAACATTTTGGGATTTTTATAAAGTATGAATTTTGGCTTCAATATACTTCCTTTCTTAGACATATTATCTCCAAAGATGGAATCTATATTGATCCTGAAAAAACAAAAGAAATTTAACAATATATAGAACTAATGATTATAACTAATGTACATAGTTCTATTGGTTTACTAGTTTACTATTAGGGTTTCATCAAGAATTTTTACCGATTGGAAAACCCATTAACCTAGCACACAAGTAAAGTGGAAAAATTCGTTTGGAAAAAA
Organism: Viscum album; assembly: GCA_963277665.1. Classification (NCBI taxonomy): domain Eukaryota; kingdom Viridiplantae; phylum Streptophyta; class Magnoliopsida; order Santalales; family Viscaceae; genus Viscum; species Viscum album. The sequence goes on along the minus strand of OY728140.1, from coordinate 49,960,690 downwards.
TAGTGTGAAGAATGTTTTGATAAAATGAAGAGAATATTAGTAAATTGTTGTATCTTGAATCTACCATCATGGAATGATGTTTTTGTGATATATATTGATTCATCAAGGAAAAAACTCAGATGTTTCCTTATGTATTATTATATGGTAATATCATATACATCCAGGAAATTAGAAATTCATGAAAAAAAATAACCAACTCATGGTATGGATTTAGGTGCTGTAATCATTTCTCTACAGATATGTAGATATTATCTCTATGGTGAAAGATGATAGATATATAATTATAATAAGATTTTGAAATATATTTTCTCATGGAATGAACTCAACATAAGAAAAATGATATTTGTTTCACTAATCAAGGATTACGATCACATAATACACTACCATCCAGTGAAAGAAAAAAGGTGGAAGATTCATTGAGTAGAAATTAATGTGGACTTCTAAACAAAATGATAGTTGAAAGGGATCATATGTCTATGGATATATTAAAGACGGATATTGTAATTATCAATGAATTTTAAATTTCACTACTTTTACAAATGGTTTCAAATGATTCTTTACTATAAAGGATAAAAATTTCTCTATCTGAAGAGGATGAGTTTCAAAAGAAAATTACTGTTGTGAATGATGGGGGATAGATTGACTTCGTATTTGAAGATGGAATATTAAAATTTGGGATGAGGATTTGTGTTCCTGTTATACCAGAGATAACAAGGGAATTATTAGATGATGCTCATATCTACAATTTCACTATACACCCTGGTCACATTAAGATGTATATAGATTTGTAGGAACATCTTTGGCGGGACAACATGAAGAGAGATATTGCAGATAATGTGTTGAGATGCTTGGTTTTTAAAAAGGTAAAGTATAGAAGATAACATAATTGAGGGTTCCTGTAACCTCTTCCTATACTTTTGTGGTAATGGGATTATAATACAATGGAATTTTTAATGGGGAAACCAATGAATCGTTGAATAAGTGATGTGATATGGGTTATTGTTGATCATCATACGAAATCATCACATTTTCAAGATATAAGATAAGATTTAACACTTTATTATTTATAAAGTCTATATATTAATAGAGTAGTAAGTCATCATGTTGAACCCCCTATTGATTGATTATAACCCTAATCCCTATTTTACATGACAAATTTGGAAACGTTTTCATAAGGTCTTAGATAATGAGCTTTGTTTGAGCACTGCCTACCACCCTCGAATAGATGGAAAATCATGAAGGACTATTCAAACCATAGACTACTTGTTGAGATCATTCCCTCTTAACCTTCAAGGTATGTGTGATTAGTATTTACCTATTGTATAATTTTCTTATAATAACATATTGCATTAAAGTAAACATATGGCACCATATGAAGCATTATATGGATAGAGATGTTGTACACCAACTTCCTAGGAAGATGTTGTTGAAAGAATAACTCCAAGGCCCAGAACATGTTTATGAAATGATAGAACGGGTAAAAACTATTCAGACCCATATCAAAATATCTCATTGTATGTGAAAGAGATATACTTATAGTCAAAGGATTTGATATTTCAAGTGGCAGATCATGTTTTCTTGAAGGTATATCTACGGAAGGTTGTTATATGATTTTGTGAAAAGGATAAATTATGTCCCATGTACATCAGACCATTTGAAATTCATGAACAAATTGGATCTTAATCATACTATTGGGAAATTTCTCCAAGTCTCTATAATGTTAATGTGTGTTCAACATATCAATGTTGTGGAAACACATTCCACAGCCAATGCATGTAATCACTGATGATGAAATCAAAGTGGAACCTGATCTGTCTTATTGTGAAAAGACTACTAGGATTATTGAAACAAGGGAACAAGTGTTGAGAAATCGAATAGCGAATATGTTCATGGTTATTTGGTGAAACCATAAAATGGAAGAGGTAGCATGGGAACCTGATGAATAGATGATGAAGAACCCCCTAAATATTTTTATGATGTGATATTTTAGAACTTTTGAGGACGAAATTATTTTAAGAAGGGGTGAATGTAATACCCCAAGATTCCACTGTACACTTCCTTTTAAATAATTCAATATCTTGTGTTGCACGCAACATCGAGTTCTAGCACACCGCGACCTTTTAAACTAGGTACATAATTTTTTTTTGAATAATATTAACCAGATTATTAGATTTATAATGTTTATATTTCAAATGAGTCATTCTTTTTAAATTCAAAATATCAAAATTAACTCAGGGTGAAATTTTGGTAATTGCCCGAAAGGCTTCAATTTTTGATAAATAGTGAAAAATACTAAATTATTATTTGAAAGTTATTTTTTCATTTAAATAATTATTTTACGTTAGATTTATTTTAATTTTAGAATTTATAATTTATGAATATATTATTCTAATTTAGTTAATTGGAATCATTTCTATAATATAATCAGTTATAAAAATGTTTATTTACATTTTTAACGTCTCTTTTACCCACCTTATAAGGACATCTAGAAAAAATAGTAAACATAATTTTACAACTTATGTGATTCTAATTTTGAAAAAATTACATTCACAGATTTAATAAATATGAAAATCTTGGGTCTAATAAGATCAAAATAATTTTTGGGAGATAATAAATTTTCAATTTTATTTACCACGGTTAAAGGTAAATATGGTAATTAAAGATAAAAATAATATTATAATAATGTAATATTACCCTAACACTTTTATTAATTTTATTATTCCAGTTATTTTATACCAAAATAAACCTTATGCTGAATTTATGATCCATTATATGCCACTTGTGTAAGATTATGAAATTTAATATATTTTATTTTAGGAAGAGTTCAACAAGTTGTATTAAAATTTTATTAACTACACAATTTTTAATATAAGGTTATATAAGTGAAATGGTAAAATATGAACTGTATTTTGAAATATAAAAATAATATCTTTTTAAAGTTTCTTTATCTATAATTTAATAAAAATGATAATTAAATTAAATGGGGTTACATAATGATGCAACAATTTTATTATTAAAGAAATAATCTATTAAATGTTATAAAAATATTAAATTAACTATTGTTTTACATAATTAATGATATAAATGATTTTTATAGATAACATAGATATGTTAGTGACATATTAGAATTTTTTTATGTTCTCAAGTTGTTTTGATAATTTTCAAAATGATACTTTAGAATGATATCAAAATTGATATAAATGGTACCTTAAAATAAATATTATATAATTGAATGTTATAAAATTCATAAAAAATTTTGGTTTACAAAAATACCAAGGATACTGGTAAATATGTCATAAATAATCCAATTGTGGGTTCTTTGACATTTTATAGTAACTATATTAACCATTTAGCGTAAAAACAACAAGAAGACACGGTAAGAAAAAAACTGTTTAAATTATGGTTAAACCCAAAAAATAAGGTTAATATTTTGACCTAAACTTGTCTAAAAATACATTTCTAAGAGTATTTATTCTCATACCTGTCTTATCCTCCAAATACACCACTTTTGAGCTATTTAAATCAGAAAATATATTAATAATAAAATAATATTTTATGATATTCCAAAAGTGCCCTTCGCTCTCTTATAGAAGGGATCCCTTCGTTCTCTTTGATTCACTCATCTAAATCCATTTAGTTCAGAAACACCATACACATTTCTCCTACCCAACGCCTTAAAAGCATCCTAGAAGCCCTTATTTGGGTATAAATCTAACCCAAGGTTTCATTTTGGGCAGGCCAAAAGAAGACCCCTGGAAAATATGTAATTCTTTTTTTACCTCTTTCAATGTAATTTTATTCTTATACTTTGTCTTTCTATGTTTGTTTCACATAAATATAATACATCAAGTATCATCCATATATTTTAGTGTTATTAAAATCACGGGGAAACCATATTACACATTTTATCCATCCTACGAATAATAATGCCACCATATGTGCGTATATACAGCTTACCATCTCCATGTCGTGGGGTAATGTTTTATTCCAAACGACATTATTTGGATCGGTATAAGGATGAGTATAATTGAAATTAATAACAAAGGTAATATGGTAATTATTTTTTATAATTAATAACCCATTAAATTAAATACCATTTAACCATTAAGAGAATGATATCATCGCTCATGCCTAAGTATGACCTACCTTCTCCAAAATTTGGTGATATTCATTCTTTACGTTAACCATTAAATAATGATTTTAAATAAAAATTATGAACATAATTTCATTCTTTTTATGAATAAAACTTATCCAATTAATAAAAAACACGACTAACAACAATGAAAAGTAATTGTAAAATGAACCAGTTAACACCCAAATCAACGGTAATACTAAAATACTATTACCAAAATGATATAAGAGGATCATATATGCTATCATAAATATGGATATTGTTCTAGTATAATTTATTAATATATTGTTACCATTATATAGGAGGATAAATCACCCTCTACCAATGGAATGTATAATGTTTGGGTTAATTTCAAAATCTCTTTATTATCCAAGATTTCTTATACATAAGTATCTATCGGGGCATCCTTATAATCCATTTCCATGTTTTTCAAAATGTAATTTCAAATATTATAGTCAATTTTTCAAAGAAATTTTTACCCATGTATGAATTTTTAAAAAACATTTTGAATGTAATATTTCACCCTTTTTCCAAATGAGGTACTTTATACGTTTTCAAAAAATTAAGGAAAAAATGATTTTTAACTTATACAGTGCTAGCAGATAATTGTTTCCATTATGATGATGTGACATTTTGACGATAACCATAGAATATTACAAGGTTATTTTAATAATAAATGTTTTCGTTTATAATTGTTTGGATTTTAAATAAATTAACATTAAAAATTAGATATTTCTCTTAAAGAGTTTTAATAAATTTATTAGAGTATTTTCTTCTATGTCAACATCCTTTGTTAGATTTTATGTGCGATTTCGGTTTATTTATTATGATACAATATTCCATTTTTTATTGAAGGTATTATAATATGTTTTACATTGTATGTGATATTATTATACCATTCAAGGTTTATGTTTAATGTATTACCAGTTCTCATGATAGTTTTAATACCAATGTTTATGTTATGTTTCACCATTTTCATATGAGGAATTCATTGGACATAGGAATTGAATGGAATGGCCCAATATAGACCCTCGATGCATTAGTATGTCTAATGGAAAAAACTATTGTCTAGGAATAAGGCCTTGACGGTATGGTAATGGTCTTGAATCGAGGCACTGACGATATGATTATGATGTCCTACATTATGCATTTAATCATTAAAAGTTTAGTTATTGATATTTCATGAGTTTATTCGACATGTAAAATATCCATAAGAATGATTAAATGTAATTATCTGATTTATTATTTTTATATTAGGCAAAATATTATGTTAAAAAAGAATGTGTTTTATTTTTATACCTTAACTTAAAATGTATATGTTTGTTAACAGTAGCATCTATTATATTGTTTATCCTTTATGAGAAACTAAGATCACCCATTTCTTATGTTAAATGTTTTTTGGATGAGAAGAAGTATATTATTATTGACCTTCATGTATATTCTAAGGGATATGAGTGTTTTCAAATTTGATGATATGTGGTTTTAAAATTCACTATGTTATTTAAAACATATGATTGTATCTAGTTCTTTCAAGGCTACTAAATCGATCGGTCCATAGGGATTTTATTTTCCTATTATAATGCTATTGTGATAAAATAATGCACCAAGTCAAGGATACTGGGGCTGGGGAATTAAAAATGTCCATTATTCTATCACTTTTTATTCATTGAAAAAGTTGTTTTACTTAAGTAGGTTTTAAAAAACATTACATAGAATTATAAATTTACGTATATATAGGATCTTGATTATGCATTCATAAACATGTTGACGAGATCACAAATATATTGTAATCTAAAAATACATTTAGAGATGATCTTTAGATTTCTTTCATTGAAGCTTGCTTTTTGGTTTTATATATTATATTATATATTTTTCATTAAATAGTGAAAACAGTTTTTTCTCCTACACCTATATTCCGAAATTAATGAAATGGTTTTATTCCTTATAGTGTGTTCTTGCACTATAGATTGGTGTAAAATTGGGATATTATGTTCATGAAAATTGTTTCGAGGTTTTCCTAGTATGAAAATCATTATGGATGTAAAAATTGTATATTTTACTCATGGTTAGTATTGAGTTATTAGTTTTGGATAATAGTGGTGGGTAGTTGAGACTCACTTATAACATTTGGACAAGGTATTATTAGTTTAATTTTGTTTTCATTCTATATTTATGTAGTTATGTTGTATCAGATAGTTTGTTACACTGCTCTAGCTCTTTATCTACCCCTTATTTATTTTTTTTTTTTGTTTTTATTTTATTATTCTTCGGATGTTTGAATGTATTTAATTGTGATTCAAGATAAATAATACACATTAGAAATTTTTGACACAATTAGTGCTAGTCATCATCTCAATAGAATTATTAACACCTCTTGGATCACCCACAAACAAGCTCCAATGCATGTTCAGGTTTGACTCTAGATGCTTCCCGACTTATGGAATCAAAGGCTATTTGTTATAATAAATTCCAAGGTTCATTATTTAACCATTATATTTTCAGATTTTAGGTAACATAGTGGTATGATATTAGAAATTAAACTGGTCATCCATGGGTAAGTTCTTGATCACCTCCTATTTGGGATGATTCTTGTGATACCAGGGATGTCTGCATTATTTTTTTCTCAAATATGAGTACCATTCTTTGACGTTCTTATGATTTTTTGTCTATATTTCATTTTTTCATGTTATTTTGAAGAATAGTGAAATATTTGGATAAATTACATGTTCCATAGTGTATTTTTTATAATTTTAGTATGTTCACAGTAATCGTGAATGTATTGTAAAATCATGCACAGACCATGAAACTAGATTTATTGAAATCGAGAGAGTTTCACATGGTTGGTTATTAGTATTCCAACCCATGTGGCCAAAACCATCTATGGTAATTATTTATTTAATTTATTTTTCATTTTTATTCAATAAGATTTGGGTATCCTTTGTTCTTCCATGTTATTGGTTGCAAATGATTTTGGGTTATTTCAGTAGAATTTGAATTGATATTTTGTTTAAACCATGTTTTATTTCGAAAATAAAAAATAATCTACTTTTGAAAATATAATGAAGAAATTGTTTAAAAATTTTAAAAAAATTTGTTTAATATTTAATTCAAAGAGAATAAAAGATCTGTAAATGATACCATTTCATAAAGAGTGTTTTTTAGTTTGATAAATAAAATTAATGAATTTTTAAATGGGCTGCGTTTTATTTAACTATTTTCATTAATTATGAATTTATATATACATAAAAATTTTATGTATATACATTTCATTTTGTATCAGTGTGTGTAGATATATATATAGGTGAGTATAAATATTAAATATTCTTATGAATCCTTTTCTAAATATCAAAATTAATAATATAATTTTTGACATAAAAAAAGATTTTTAAAAGTAATTATTATTGAATTTTTTAAGAAAATATATAACATTCCATATGATATAATATATCTATGAATGGGTATTATTTTTATGGGTTGAATTAATGTTGGTTTATTTTTGATAATTTTTAAATGGTATGTTTTATTTTAGTTTTTTGTAACTTTTTGGTAGTTTACACATCTAATTTATCCTCATGTATCTATAAGAGGGAGCTTCCAGGGGTTAACCGTATTTATAAACTCTAATTGAATAATATTTTCAATATTTTTCTCCTAAATATTCCTCAGATACAAATAAGTAGTCTTCACCCTCTTTTATCACAACCCTATGATTTTTAGGAAATTAAAAGTTCCAATCATCATAATTTTTTTAGACAACTAGATTATTGGGAGGTAGAAAACGGTTTTTGTGTATCAATTAGATCTTCTTCTAGTTTAATCTTCAGAAGACTATTAAGATCATGTTTACTACTTGTCTCTTTTATGTCCCTATTTTTTACTTGGGGAATTCACTTATTGTGAAAAATACTCATAGGGATGTTTTCCATGAATGCTTCACGGATTTATTCATTTCCTTGAGTAAGTGAAAATATCAAAGGTAATGAAATTATATAGCCACTTTCAAAGTTATGGATCGAGGTTGGAACATTGTAGTCAAATTATCGAGATAATTTCAAACATTCCAGACCATTACATGGATTAATGAATGGAGGGTTAGTATTTTGAGAAGTTTCTTTGACCTGACCATCTATCAGTGATTTCTCCTCTTTGCCTCGACACTTTTGGAGACATGGTGAAATAGTCCATGAGAATTGAAACCATCTTCACTGAAATTCTGGAATCGATTGATGTTTCACTAATATTTGTGAGTGTAAGAAGATAATGTATTGAATAGAGGGATAAAAATTAAGATATAAAAGTTGTAAATATCAATTAAATGGGTTTCTTCCATTACCATATTGGAATATTATATGTTTATTTTTTTGTGTAATCATTATAGGATTTACAATCATAAACGCCTTCTATTTAGTAGCTCTAATGGAATGTTGTACTTATGGAACTCTTTCATATCAACAAAGGATCAACCAAGGAGTCTCCAATAAGACATGTAGATATAGATTAATCCATTCATGAGATGATTATGTATGTCCTCATTAAATTAATCATGAGGCAATATCTATTTTAAATCTTTTATCCAGTAGTATTTAGTAATTTTTAATTTATTCTATCATGCCATGTGTATTAACCAGTTTTATATAATATGTGTAAATTATTTATTTTGTTTATACCTATATATATTTTGTAAATTATATTTTTAAAAGAAATATATTTTGGGACATTTAAATTTTGGTATTTCGGTTTGGTGGTGTTTCTCATTTCGTGCCTCATTTCTCATTGATTCAGGTCTCATTGGGAATATTATGTGTGTTCATGTTTGGAAGATCAATGTTTGGAGTGATTCCTAATAATTTGGCGAAAACCCAAAAAATCTCTTTTTATGAACCCAATCTTTATTCAATCTTGATAAACATTTCGATGATTTGAATTATAGTTGATGTAGAATTTCTATATCCATAATCATAATGAACCCAATCAAAGTAGTTTGGTTATCCTGGATCGTGGGTTATGTGATGGATTCTCATAAATATCATAAAAATACAATCGTTTAATTCTTTATTTTAGCCTATGTTGGGGTTCATGGTTTATTTTTTTACATTATGTTTAAATAAGTGAATCTATCTCCCATTGACTATTTGAATTAATGATCTCATATCCCTAGGTATCTCTATATCCTCCATGGATGAGTCATTATTTCACTAGTTTAGTTCTCTTTGAACATAAATTTGTTGTATCTTCAGGATAGTCTCATTAGATAATTTTTCGGCCATTTATTTCGGGTTTCAAGAGGAATCATCAATATAGACCACATATATTGATAAATAAAACCTTTTAGCAGTTTCTATGGGTAAAAGCCATATGGTAGGAATAATTATCACACTTGACATTGGATAGATCTTTTATTTTATTAATTTTAAAATTTCATATGTCTCTATCTCCTCTTGGGTGGGTTTTGTTTCATTTTTATGTGTTTTGGGAAGGTTTTTCAAATATCAGAGTTTGGTGGTATGATTTTAAAAAAATGTGGAAACCATGTGATAGTCTCAACTATGTATTCAAGAAAATCACACAGTTGGCACATGGTTTTTTAACAATTTTGTTTAAATTGTTCATATTTCTATTGATGAATAATAGAGGGTGGAAATTTTGTGAACTATGTAGGTAAATTATAGGCACATACATGATTCATTAGAAAGTGGGAATTTTTTGTTTTCCCTATTCAAATTTTAACCCAAACCCAACCTCTCTCATCTAAATAGGATGTTGGTACCCCTTGGGACAATCACATTGGTTCCTCTCCTAGTCATTGTGGATTCTTGGTGTTTCTTCCTGGTTTTGGTGTGATTACTCATGTTAAATCACCTCTATCCTCTTCATTCATCCATCCCTTCATTTTTATCTTTTCTTGTCAAATCCTTTCATATATTGGAAACCAATCATTCCTTGATTCTTATTATTAACGAGGGATTATGATATTTTTATTCACTAGTTTATTCCATATGATTCTTCTAGTTATGTTATAGTGAATTTATGTTTCTATTTTAAGGGCATGAAGATTAAATATAGGTGGTCCTACACACGTCATTTTAATTTTAGGAAAACTATTTTATTTATTTAAATACATTATTTTTATGTTTTATAAATCATATATAGTATATCCAATAGAATTAAATATAAAATAAAATCAATTCCATTTTTTAGGAATTTTTCACTGATTATAAAATATTTCAAATTTTTTAAGAAAAGATTGGAAATCCATAGTTACTAAGTGTTTGTATAAATTCAGGATTGGGTATTTTAAATTGATTATAGAATTTTACTGGATGATTTTTATTTTATTTAATTTGGAAATGGTATTATTTGATTAAATTACTATGTTTAGGCATTTTTAGAATTTCAAAAAGTTTGGTTTATTATAGAATGATAAGATGTCCACTTGGAACATCCAAAAGATTTCATTAAATGAAAAAAAACACTTAAAAACCATCCCCGTGTATTAGAAAATTATATATTAATTTTTCTATGGAATGGATGATGCCTGATGAAGGGGATAATTCATTGATTATATGATTTTGATGGAAATGGGGGTGGTCGTGTGTTAGGGTGCAAGAGGTGAGAATGTGGAAGGTTTTTGAAATATATTATATATTGTTCGATGATAAATTTTCAACCCATATTTAGTGTTTATTAATGGTAAGAATAATGTTCCTAGGTTGGAATTATAGGTACACCTATTACAGTAGTTATGTATAACTATCTATTTTGTGGAACTACGAGAGATTATTTTCTACTTTTGTTATCTTAAAAACGATAGTCTCTTTAGGAAAATGTAGATTTTTTGGGTTAGTTTGTTATTATATATATGTAGTCTTGATTATTTTTTTGTATGTATTTTACCTAGTTCATTCGTAATATCTTTTTTATATATCTTTTAATATGTAATTTTGAAACTATTATGTTGAAATTCCTTCAATATAAAATGAATGTTGTTTTAAAAAATGGAATTTTAATTTTATAAACTTTTATATTATGGAAATAATATAGTTTACTTTCATTTGTTCTATGACACATTCCATGGATGGCTGTAATGATGTATATTTATGATCTTAATTACCCATGCATATTCATTAAAAATAAATATGTATACATTTTAAAATATACATTTAGATGATCTATGTATTACATTCATTGTATCATATATTTGGAGATGTATAAATTATTCAATATTTTCCCTTAAATGTGAAAGAATAATTTACTCCTGCCCCTATTTTCAAAATATCATGATATTGTTTTGTATTTTAATGTCTACACCTGGACTGATGGGTGGTTGATTAAAAGGAAATTATTGTCACTCCTATATTATTTTTAGGTTTATCATGTTAGCTAGTTCTGAATATATGTTTTCATTTGATATCCAACTCGTGGTAGATATTTGGTTCACGGTACATTATGATTGTAGTGGCTAGTGGATATGATCTTCTTCTATATTGTGATAGTGGGAATTGTTAATTTTTGTTTTCATCTATTATTTGATTAGTTATATTGTATTTTCATTTACATGTATTCAATAATTCACTATACCATTCACTAAATTATTATTTTTCATTTACAATCACTTTTTATTCTTGAAATTATTTATTTATTAATCAAGATAACTCATCCCAATTAGTACTCATTAATTCTCTTGTCACATATCACTAGCATGAGAGTATTCGAAATGCCTCTCAAATACGTTATAGATCATCTTGAGTGACATGTTTAGGGTTTACCTATGGTGATTCCTAATACGTCACACCAAATAGAATCACTAGAACTCATATGGAATATAATGACACAAGAATGTCATTTGTGTAATGTCCTACATATGACCCTACAAGTGGTGGTAGTCAACCCTAAGGTGAATCATAGAGAAAAAAATCACACCCATATGATATTTTATGATTTCATCGATCCATGAAAATGTTTTCTTTTTCTTGAATGGGGCCCAATTCATGAAATTTTAATCTATTCATATCGTAATTCCCTCACCAACCTTTTTATAGAACAAAATTAGATCCTACCAATGGGAATATCAGTTCTTACAAATACCTTATTTAGAAGTTCTTCAAACATCACCCTCATCTCCTAAAACATAATATGATATATCTCATATGATTTAGATGATATTAGAGTTTCCTTATAGGAAATATATTATATAATTTGATCTTACAAGTTTGAGGTAATCGTGAAACATTTTTATTGAATTCTTCCTCTAATTTTTCCACTAATTGTAGATTCTACATGTCTATAAATCATATTTCACCATGGGCCAAAAATGCCAACTTGTATGAGAGTAGATTCAGATTTTTAATCATGATCCCTATTTCATCAACAATTATTTCCTCCAATATATTGAATTATAATATCTTCTCTTCTAGGTGAGTCACCTAACCATCTTGTTGTTATAGTGCTTCTAGGAAAATACATTGGATATCTATTATATTCCTTGAATTATAAAAAATGGATTAATAATAACTACCATGTGGTCCCACATGAAATTTTATCCACTAAGAAAATAGATATTAATTTTATGAGATGTAAAAAATCTAGGAATCACTCCCCATAGTAATCTCTAAAAACAATTAATAATATAATGGACCAATTAGAATCTCATTCCCCCCAAAAAAAAGGAATAAATAAATAATATAATAAATCACAGCAATGCCTATAAGTATAGATCATAATGTTGAAAATACTCAAAGAATACCCTGATTAATATAGTTTATAGCCATATCATATCCCTCCTTATATATAATGTTTTGAGACCCTAAACCACCAGCGCTCTTAGTAAGGCATGTAACACCTAGGGGTGATGGTGGATGTTGGTTATATCATCATCATCTACCAATAAATCCTCATCTATGAAATCATCCACCTACACAATATGTAATGTTTCTCAGGGTATAATGACCCATCATTTTCATATATAGATATTACATCTTAAATGATGAATATTCATTACATAGAATTTAGTTCCACACCAGAACCATTTTGGACATAATACTCTGATAAAGGTAAAAAGAAACAACTGGTTTATAAAATATCTACATTGTCTCAACATTATTATTTCATAACTATATCCCTTCTTATAAATATCATACTAAATTTTTTTTTCATAACCCAGGAATATAAAACATAAGAAATGGGTGAGTTAACATGATTAGTAAAAGTAAACAAGAGAGATATGAATGATACAATTATAATAACATGAGAATATGTTTATAATAATATTATATTTGAATTTTAAAACTATACCCTTCATGTAAAATATCATTATATTATGTAATCGAATAAATTTTCACAGTTCATAAGATATGAATAATAATGAAATGAAATAAAATGATCCATGAAAACTAAAAATATGTAAAAAATATTGATTTTTGGAATACACATAAAAATATTAAATTGTTTACATTGTAGTGAAGTATCATGTCTACGGATATAATTGTGTAATGAGCTCACTCCCTATATAATCATTGTGGTAAATGTTTTCCCCCAAATTCTATCATAGTGGACATAATACATTACTATACTAGGTTCATTCTACATTCCAAACGTGTTTAACATATGTGATTATAATATCTTCACAATGCATTGGAGGGAGATATTTGTCCAACCTAAAAAGTAATTAATATAATACATATGTATACCATAGGATCATGTAATATTAATTATATCATAACCCATGAAAATCAGTGGGTTCCATAAATACGGAACGGAAAGAACAAAACCATGAGCTATGAGGGTTCCCACGTTACTATACTAAGTTCACTCTACTGGACTTAGAAAAGTAATATTTTAGATCATCTATATGGAAGTTCAAGAACAAAACCATGGATTCAGATAGCTTCATTTCAAACAATAAAAGGGAATATATAAATAAAGGATTACCCAGACCTCTCTAGTCCTCCCATCACAAGATCTGCATGCAAGTTAAAGTTTTCATCGAAGGATTCTACAAAGGTTGGATCTACAACCTAGAAAGGGCCCAAATACCCTAGCCAACAACAGGTGACTTCCATCACCAAGGACCTGTTTAGGGTAGGATGTGAGGATGCTTCTCCCGCTCCTCCTTCAGGTGGTGTGAAGTTGGGTGGTCAGGGGATGCTGCACGAAGAAGGTTCCAAAGCTGATTCTCAGTGCCATATGGCCTCAGTGCTGGAACATATGTATTTAATCTTGCATTCGGATGATGAAATTGTTGAAGCTACTTTGGATATTAAGGAACTAAAGAAGATGAGACCGATCCAGGTGGCCGCTACAAAGGATAAAGGTGAGTGGGTTGATAAGGAGGCTTGCATCTTGGGTAGAGGCCTTAACATGGGGAAGATTAGCATGGACGAATACAAGAAATCATGTGACAAATTGGAACTTCAATTCAAGGGTGCCTTGAGAGATCCCCCCGACACTCAGGTGAATTCTATTCCCTGGGTTTTGTTTAGTGAAAATGTTTCCAAACAACCCACTCTCTTCTTTATAAAATCTATTGTGTCATTTTGTTCTGAACCTATTAGGCTGTGAGGGTTCCCACTTTTCCCATAAAAGTGATTTTGTGTTTAATAAAAAATTAATATTTGAGACATGGAACAAAAATGGGTTTAATAAAAATTTCAACATATAAATATCAATGAAAAAAATTTATTTACTAAACATTTCATCATTTTATTTTTTATGGAAAATAATTGGGATTCATAATCATATTTTCATCATAAAAATATAAAATATTATGAAAAATGATAGTGTAATTGTATCATATCCCTAAAAAATAATTAGTAAAATCAATAGTTTTTATCTCTGTTGAAAATAGATAACATTAATATTTTATTAAACATTCTTGAAGAAAATGACCATTCCATTTGTTAAATAAAATATTAAAAATTATCAATTAGAATGGAAGATATTTTCATTAAGATGAACCATATAAATTTGTAAAGGAATATTAATTTAATATAATAGTCTTGATGTCTAGAAAATTCTTTCATTCACCAAAAGATAAAAACCGTTCCTTCCACGCTATTTAAAAAATTAAAAATTAAATCATTTTTAAAATAGAAAAATGATTATTTTTAAACCATTTTTTAAAAATTTAATCATGGTTATGTGATAGGAAAAAAATATATTATATGAATATTTATGAGTATGTTCAGATTTTGATCACAGGATTTCACCATGACGACATAATGAAAAATAAAACCAATAAACAATGTGACTGTAACATAAAACCCTTTAATTCTTTGGTAAGAATTCAATTTTAGTCTACATGAAAGTAATATCAAAATATGGATATTTCTATCCCATTAAATATAATAATAATAAAAAATGGAATCCATTTGTAGTATAAATACCACAAAAAATAAATAAGTGGGGAATATAGTACGTGGCCTATAGAAAAAAAGTGAGATAAAAATTCCATACCTTAGGTCCAACTATTTTGTACAAATTTGAACCGCAAGAATAATAAATATTGTTTTATTATACATATATTACTAAAGAATTCATATATATGATCCATTTATTATTTATTTAAAATATTTATCTCATGTTTTGTATCACTTCATTATTAAAATAACTATTTTTTGTGGTATCTGCTTCGTTTGTTAGGTATGTCTTGGTTTAGTAGATTATTTATTTGTATTTGGGTCATGGGTCAGTAATCTCCCAAATAGTAACCATAATATTAGTAATATATATTCATAATATATACATATTTATCCATCCATTAATGTTAGAGATACAAAAATTAATGATAACATTCATGAAGACAATATGCAGTGCGCAAAGATGAATATTTTTTTCATTTATCAACAAATGGAATGACATTAAGGTAAATATTAAAATATACTTTTAAATAAAAATATTTTATAATATATATAAAATATATTTATAAAATTAAAATTCAATACCATATAGGTAAAATATAAATAAAAAATGAATCACATCGCTTCTTTGATGTGGTACTGTTCACATACAAACAAGCGACGTTATCGTTTCTCAATGCATTGGATAGTAATATATTAGAAATGATATTATAATTAAGAAATAGTAATTATGTCATTAATATCCTATATAAACATTAATCAATCATATTACTCATATGTTAAATATGGTGATCAAAAATAAATTATATAACTATGTGCAGACATCAATCCATACGTACACATGAGCAATATATTTTCATACATTTGATAATAAAATTATTCTATAATAGTGTCTTACTAATCATAATAACATTTATGAATATGAATAAAATTTATTTAATTATATTAATATAAATACAATAACATTAGTTGGAGGTAAATAAGAGTAGAAAACCAAGTGATCGATTATTGAGATTACACATTCTATGGAATGAATAAATCATATCTCCTCTAATGGGATCTAGTTTTGGCCTTTTAGGAATACCATATATTTTATATTGTGTATATAAAAGTTTAAAATATTAATATTCCTTGTTTGGTATTTCTAGAATGATGAATGTGGTGTAAATATGTGAGCGAGCAGGTGGTCATTTATAATTGATGTTTGGACCACATTAGGGATTTCTCAACAGCTTAAATTGTAATAATTTAATTCCTCCGAAAATTCCCACAAACATATTTGATTTAATTGAAAAGGTAAGATAGTGTTATAATCCAATAAACTAATATAATTTATTTTTTTTTTTAATTTTAATCCTTATCGTTTTGATTAATATGTAATTAAACAACATTAATTTTATATATGTAAAGAAATTTGAATATTAAATGGACGTAATGTTTTTATAAAAGTTGAAAATTGCCTCATAAATTATATTGTAATGATACGTTAAACCATATCATATCCACCTTGTTTTATTTCAATTTTTTTGTTATTTTTAAATAATTTATTTAAATTTTATATTGATAAACAATCGGTTCTATAAATTCAATCACTATTCATCTAATTTGACTATAATAAAAATAAAAATAAAATTAAAGTATAATATAAAATTTTAATACATCCCTAACATGGAATATTAATCTAAAAAATTAATTGATAAAATTATTTATCCCAATTTATATTACTTTTAATACATTTAATATCATTTATTCTATTTTTTCCATTAATTGAATAAGTATTTCATTGAAATTGTGTAAGAATTTAATGAAATTATTTTGTCAATAAAAATAAAAATAAATTATCATTATGGAGATATATAATTTATCATTGACAAAAATAATTATAGATGAACATATCCTATGTTTATACCCATGTTAAAATTTTACAATTATTTAAAACAAGAGTGTTAAATGATTTACTTTACATCAAATAAATTATTATAATTCTCATAATCACATTGCAATGAAAAGGAATTCCATATAAAAAATCCATGTATGAGTATAGAAAATATCGAACCATCCATTAAAATTTATGAATCTGTAATTTTAATTATATAGTCCTTTTTATTTTATTTTTAACCCTTATTTACAAGATTTACCTTTTTTCAGTAGTAACAAAAAATACTAGGGCCAAAATTAGCGATGAAAAAAATAAAAGGGAAATATTATAATAATTTAGACACCTATTTTCCAAATATTTAAACACTTTTTTCAATTTTCACAATAAATAAAAGGTAAAACATAATTGGATTATTTTAAAATTACTCTATCTTATAAAATTTAAAAGAAATAATTAATTTAATTTTAATTTATAATTAATTTTAATAAAAATATTGTTTTAATAAAAATTAATATATTCTCATTGATAATTTAAAAATAAAAATTTTCGGATAAATCTAAAAAATGTATTATAGGAAAATTTTGATTTAATTTTTAGAAAAATTATTTATTTTTATGATTTTCTTTTCTAAACGTCTTTAAAATTAAATTTATTGTTTTTAATGAAAGGAATAAAATCATTTTAGTTGAAATCTATGGATAATATAACATTTTTAAAAATTGAATTATTATTTCCTTGTCAATACATGTATATTTAGTAGGATCTAATTTGTATACCATATAATGTAGTCAATCCTTTTAATACCCACCAATTTAATGGTTTTTTTATAATTTTAACATTATAATATTTAAATTATATATTGTGGTTAATTTGAACTCAGTGTTTTTTATAACACTAGCTATCAAATAATTTAAATTAATTTGGATAAAATTATAAAATTTCATGGTGTTACATCCCCACCCCTAAATAAATTATTATCCCAAAATATTACTCATTCATCAATAGGTTAATATAAGAAAAATCATTTTTCAAAACACATATCATAAGGGATAATAAAATTTCTTCTTAAAATGGTAAATTGAATGTATAATGATCTCTAAAAAACTTAATTTCCCAAAAGGAGAACATCATGGGGAAGTTAAAATTTAGACATGGATGAGAAAACTAACAACCAAGGAATAATATAGTGGCATATGGAATATGGTCCCATGAATGTTAACCATCACAAAATAAAAATTATATAATGGGTTAAAAACCAATGATTTTTCATTATAAAAAATAAATAGATATAATTTGTATATCAAGGTAATTTCTTTAATGTTGAGGGATTATGTAAAAATCAAGATAAATCATGAAATAAAATAAACTTACTTTATTTACATCCATGTCATACTAATTTATACATCCTTTTATATGGCTTAAATGTATTTCCACATAATCTTTTATTCATGGAAATGAATGATTGATATGATTTTTTCTTAAATTTTTTTTAGTGAATCGCAAGATCCCTACGTCATTCATTTTGACTCTAAATATTTTCCAAAAACAAAATAGTTATAAAATGTTATCCAATAAAATAAATCATACCTTAAACTTAAATAATAATATCCAATAATCAATGCAGTCAATTACATTAGTAGTTGACCTTAAATATCATCCAAATAATGTTTTAATAAATTCAAAATTCCAAAAAACTTAGAATAGGGTCACTAAATTTAAAATATCAACTTATCCTTAATACGAAATAATTTATCTGTTAATGTCACATGTAAATATAATGATAACATATTCTCATAAAATTTTTATAATGTGAACCACTAAAAAAATTAAATAAAACCTATATTAATCAAATAATTAACTCACTAGTTTTATTCTTATAATTAAATAATAGGTTGTCTAATATATTTAAAAAATTAAAAACTTTTTTTAAAATCCATCATAAATTACTTCATCATAAATTCACTGACAATTTATAATGTATAAAATTCTATCACATTTAATCCTTAAATGTTAATCTTCAATTTATCTCAACAAAACATTATTAACTAATCTATAGGAAAATATTGAGGGTTATCAACCCATATTTTTCTATTTTTTAAAAATATCACCTTACCACTAACAAAATTTTCATTATTATCTTCACCATTAAACATATTATTTATTATCCATAAATAAAAACTACAATAGTATAATACTTATACATTTTATGATTCATATATCATTAATTTCATTGAAAAAAATATTTTTACAATAGAATTCAAGAATTAATAATATATAAACACTTCAATCATTCAATATCAATATTAAACCACTTTCTACTAATCATCCTCTTATTCGCTAAATTGTATTTTCTATGTTGTGAAATAGGATTCATTTTTTAATATTAATCAATGTATATTTAATCATGATTCATAATTTTAATATATAAAATACTTTTAAAATAACCCATAATGATAATATTTCATTCATATGATCTTCATAATCACAAAAATCATTACTCCTATATCCTTCATGATTATATTCTCATTTGTTCCCCTTAAAATATTAATTGGAATAATTCCCAGATAGTAAACTTTTAAAACATTCATCCATAGATCATAACCAAGGGATACCATTATTCTCATCCAGTGAGTTAAACAAAAATATCATTTTTAATATTTAATTCATTACTTTATTCCCTTATTTTACACTCACAAAACATCTTGATGTTCCTCAAAGACATTCACTTGAGTTTTTCTTCCCATATTCTCAACATTTAAGAAAATGAATTTTCATTTCTATATGTCTTGTTTAAATATATTTATTTATCTTATTAATTGTGATAATAAACATACCACATTTGAGATCCTTTGTCATTTAATGGGATAATTTGTTAGTGATAATTATAAGGATTCACATTCCAACTCCCATATCATTTGGTTTCTCAAGAGGACATTCGTTGCATTTTTCACTGCATTCTACATTAACATTATTCCTTCAAGATTTATCTGTTGACTAAAATCAAAAATAATAGTTGAAGAATAATTCTATAATATTCATAGTGAGCTACCATATATTTTCAAAATATAATAAATATGCTGTCAAAATCATTTAACCATCCTCTCAATCAATGGGACCTTAGGTTTGACCAATGTTTTCTATAGTCATTACCAATAATTTTGGATCTTATCATCTACATAGACTTATCCCTAGGATTCTCACTAATATATTCTCATATAATATTCCAAAGGATAACTATACCTTTCTATGATACCAAATATAGTGACCCAAGATTTTCATATATAAATATTACATATAAATCAGTATATATTAATTACATAAACATTTGATCCATAGCAGAATAATATATCTACAGTATCATCATAATGTTAGACACCAAAATAATTGGTTTATAAAATATAACCATATTATCCAATATATTTCAACATAAATAAAACACTTTTTAGACATATCAGACTTAATTTATTTTTCTATAATCATGGGAAAATAAAAATAATAAAAAGGTTAGCCAAAATTCAATGCGAGGATAAACTAGAAATATATCAATGATCACATAAGCATAAAATGTGCATAAGGATATAAGAATAAGAAATTAATGTTTGAAAATCATACCATTAATTTTAAAGATAATAATATTATATAATTTTATAAATATTAGTAGTTCATAAAATAAGAATCATGAGTTAATCGAATAACATTTACCATAAAATCATAATATCGGTATTAGAAATTAATATGTAACATACACAGAATAATAGAAAATCATTTCTATAGTAGTAACAGATCATTTACAAGGCTATCATAATAGAATGAGATCAATCTTTAAACCCTTTTAGAAGTCGAGGATCACTCCCAAGACCATCATAATTGACATAGTGCTATACTGAACTTTGTTCAGTTCCAAATACGGTCATGTTTAACTTATGATATTTCAGTATTTACCCAATGAATTTGAGGGAGATATAGGTCCCACCCATCACATAATTATTATCATACATATATGTTCTATAAGATCATCAAACATTAACCATATCATAACCCATGAAAAGAAATGGGAATGATAATCAATTCATCATATTATAACCCATGGAAAGGAAATGGGATTCAAAAACATTTCATTATACCATGAACTGTGAAAATGAAATGGGATTCAAAAATATTTCTTTATAGTATAACCCATAGAGAAGAAACGTTTTTTACAAACATATTTCAATAAGAAAAAATAATCAATGTCGATAAAGCAGATAGATGTTATCTTTAGATCATATCCATAATAAAGAATAATTTAAATCAAGGGTTTTATTTTTTGATAAAATGAAATAGTAACAAAATATCATTAAAAATTTCATGATGACATTGAACTATCCATTTTTGAAATCACATCATTAGAAAAATGTGTTTGGTTATTTAGGAAAAATGTTTATTTGAAAAGAACCATGCAAAATTTTGAAGGAAGCTTCAAAGACACAATTAGTCAAGACAATGGGAAATTAAATTCAAATCCTATTTGTTAAAATAACCTTCCTTATACACAATTGAAAAAAATAAAATTTTCAAATTCAGAAAATAAGGAGAATATTGTATTCCAACTATTTTTTAAAATGTAAAAATTGATAAAATTTTCTCTAAAAATATTTGGAAAATAGTAAAATCAAATTACATTTTCAGAAAACATGTATATGGAATAATTTTTTTTTACTATAGAGACAAAGACAATCTTTTTTTATTAAAAGAATATTTTTGGTCACATGATTATATAAGATAAAGATAATGAAAGAAAAATATTTATTTTAGTTAAATTAATAAAGGACAAGAAATTTCAAGAGTGTCCTGAGATGTTGATCATAATATTTAATCATTATAAATAATTCTTAAACAACCTCAATAAAAAATGGGATTTTAACATAAAACCTTAAAGCATTGGAAACATTTCAATTGAAATACCCATTAAAGATAGAACCATAAATTTATATTTATATGCAGATAATTTTTATAAAAACAGTCATAAAATAAATTCAAGGTATGTATACACAGAAACCAAAACAACCAGTTGTGGAAATGGCATGTGTGCAATTAAAATAAATGTGAGAAAAAAATTGATAAATTAGGTCTAACTTCTATCATGTGCATTTGATCCTCTAGTGTTATAAATATAGATTTATTATACATTAATTAATTGATAATATTCCGTGGTATAATAACATATATTGTTTACTTAGACTATTTAATCACCCATTTTTAACACTTCTCTATTAAAATCATAGTTTCATGTGATATATTGTTAATTTTTCATCTATGTTCTTATTTGGTTGTTATGGTGTTTGAATATTTTTCATTAATTAATATAAATAATGTTAAAAATAATATATATTATATATATGTTTCTTTTAATAATATTTATATACATACATAAATGTTCATTTTTAAAAAATGTATTACACCATTTATAGAGATGTTAAGTCGTAGTATACATGAACACTAGTTTCATTTTCCAAAATATGGAACAAAAGAATGGAATATATTAATTCAACCTTAAAAGACCATTTTTATATCAAGTATATCATATATATTCATAAAATTATTCTTTATTACCTTCTGGGTAAAATATGAATGAAAATTGAATCTCAACACATTGCATAGGTGGTAGCAAACACATATATCCAAAAAAACATTATCGTTTACCAAAGGATTGATGAAAATATGGTAGAAATGATAATCTAATTTAATAAGTATAATTATGTAATAAATATAATATATATATATATATATAGTAAACACCTCAAAATACCCATTGATAAATGATGGTGGTGAAAATTGAATTTAATTTCTACGTGGAGGCAGTAAGCCTTACATACGCATGAGTGACAATTCTACTTCTCATTTAATAAGGTAAATGGTGTGTAATGGTCTTTTTATAGTCATAAAAAATTTTAATCAAATTTAGGATAATTCATGTATTATTTTATAATAAATACCACATTTTTAGAGAAGGTAATGATGATTTGAAAAAAAGTTATTGGGTATGGAAATTACCACTTCTTTGGAACGAATCATTTAGATATGCTCTAAAGGACACTAGGGTGGGTATTTTTTGAATAAAAACACCACTTGAATGTGTATATAGAATATTATAAGATATAATTGTATATTTTTGTCATGATAACGTTCTTAGTGTGGTTTATATAATTAAAGGAGTGTCTCCATTTTATAATTGAGGTGAGGGTATCTTTTAGAATTTACCAAAAGATTAAATAACACTAAATTATCCCTCAATAAATAGGCCTCCAAATGGATAGTTATTTGAATTTACGGTATTACAGGTTTTTAAAACCATAAATAAATTTAATTTGAACTTATTTAGGTGTGATTTATACCTTTTAAAATTTGATTACAGCTAATTTAACCAATTTAATTTTTCTCTAGGGTAACAACATGTTTAACATTTATGTGTGGTAATTTTAAAATAAAATGTTATATATAGATAATAACTTGTATAACAATTTCATATTAAACAATATAATCGTTAACTTCCCATATTTTATGTTTTTTATGATTTTTAATGAATGCGTCAAATATTTGTTTGATAAAATATAAGTGTTGTTCATTTTGACCCCAAAAAATATACTTTATTTTTATAACATCATGGAAACAAATAAATTTTTAATTTAATATTATAATAAATAAATAAAATGTTATTTCCTTTTAAAAAAGCATTTTTATCAAATTAATTATGATATATTATATTACCTATATCATTTTTAATTTCATTCATTGGATTTTTTCACTAATTGAATAAATAATACATCAACATTATGTAAGATTTTAATGTAAATTTTTATCCACTGAAAATTAAAAAAATTATCATGTTGAAGATAAATTATTTAAAATTATAATAAGTCAATATAACTTAACATATCATCTATTTATCTACATGTTAAAAATATAATAATTATTAAATGTAAGAGTGTGACATTTGTGAATTTTATTTACATAAATTATTATGATGATCATATTCACATTAAAAGTGAATCAAAATGATATATTACATCATAATAGATTATTATGGATGAAATGTTATTTTACGGTAAATTTAATTCATTATTTATC
The DNA here is from genome assembly GCA_963277665.1 of Viscum album. Classification (NCBI taxonomy): domain Eukaryota; kingdom Viridiplantae; phylum Streptophyta; class Magnoliopsida; order Santalales; family Viscaceae; genus Viscum; species Viscum album. The sequence goes on along the minus strand of OY728140.1, from coordinate 49,936,218 downwards.
ATCAATTTGTAGTCCATATCATGTTTTATTTACCCCTTAATTACACGATTTACCATTTCTCCATGGTAACAGAAATTACAATTGATATAATTCATAATGGATAAAAATAAATGGAAAATATTAACAAATTTTTTACCCCCCTCATTCAAAATTTGGGACATTTTTTAAAAATTTAAACAAAAATTTGTAGAATTTATGTTAAAATCAAACTTTAAAGACACAATGAAAAAATGTGTTTTTTTCTAAAAAATTATCATTACAAATATATTTTTTATACATTATTAATTTATAATAATTATTTCATAAAATTTAAATGGGTTATTTTTAATTTAAGTGAGATGATAAAATTTTATAACTATTAAAAAATCAGAGTTGACTTTTAAATAACATGAAATGAAAATAAAAGTTTCATTAATAACCCATGTTTTCACGATTAATTGAAAAATCAAACATTTTATAAATTTTTTTTAATCAAATGAAAAAGTTTTTTATAATGAAACTACAATTTCATTTATTTTTATTAAATAAATTTTTTAAATTTTTCAAAAATTTAATATAATAATTTCTCACAAATTGCAATTAAAGTCATTTTTAATGAAATCTAAGAATAAAAGAACTTTTGTAAAAATTGAATAATTATTCATGAGCATTAATCAACAAAATTGTTTGTAATATGATCTTATATATATATCTAATAAAGTAATAAATAATATTCATACCTTCCTATTTATTAGATAGGTTATAATGGTCACATAACAATATTTTAATAATATATCATGGTTCGTCTAAACATAGTGTTACGTATAACTCACTTTATTAAAGATATAAAACTTATTTAAACAAATATTTTATAAAATCATAGGTTGTTACAAATGGATCCAATCGAATCAAAATAGAGAGGCCCATGATCAAGATTTTACATCTATAGTGGAGGTCCAAAAACTATCAATCCACCAGCTGAAGTGTGTGGGATTGAAAATCATTTTCATTATGACCCAACCTCTTATTAGCTTAACATCTTCCATCCCTCAACAGACCAGATCCCTCATTGGATCCCAAAACTATGTACTTGAGTAACTATGTATTACTACATGATGAAATCAAATTATAAGAACAATAATTTGGACACCTTCCATCTATAGTAGATACTGTGATCCATGATATACCCTTCTAAATCTAGTATAATGCTATTCCTGTATTAGGATACTCTTAATAACTATGTCCAATACCATCACCCCACAAAAGTTGGACCACATAGGGAGACCGATCTAGCATTGATATCCATATATTTTTCATGCTCACTCTTCCACAACTATATGTCTTCAACGATTTTTGTATTGATAGACTATTACATGTGGTTAGTAAACCACGATGTGCACTCTATAACTATCATACCACACTACTGTAAAACTAAAAGCTTCTAAATCCAAAAAAGGAATGGTTAATAGATTGTTATCATCAATGAATAAGTTCTCAAAAATGTACATTGTGATTATTTTCATACCATGGGCCTTTCTAATATGATCCCATAACTACCTGACTACTATATGAAGAAGAGTGGTCGTGATCACGACTATATGATCCATCGGGGTCTGTTCAAGTGGAAATAATCAGACTATGGTCTCAAGCCAAACTTACACTACCGAAGGGTCCAACTCGTAGTATAAAATGAGCGTCCTCTATATCTGAAACTCGTGTAGCATGCTTAACCTACATGTATCATAATCCATCTACCTCATGATCTTTAATTATATTAATTATATTTTTCTAAAGAAAATAATTCATTATGAATTTTTTTTTCATGAATTTGATTCGAACATAAATTTAAAAATTTTATATTTTGAATTTGATGAAATTAATTACATTTACAAATATATATTATCAATGTTAGAATAATATTATTTTGTGATATTTTTAAAAAATTCTTAGTTTTTTGGATGAATAGTAAAAAATAATTATTCAATGAAATTTATGATAATTCAATGATAACAATTTCAAAATTAGTTGATATTTTATGAAACCATTTTTATAAATAAATAAATAAATATATATATATAATTAATTTAAGAAATTATTGATCTTATAAATATATTTCTAGCATTTTGAAAATCTAAGTAATATTTGTGTTTAAAAGGAATGCATATTGGGTTTTTTTAACATAATCAAGTGTTCAAAAAGTTGATTTACATTTAAAAAAAAATTAAAATAATCCTAATTTTATATATCATAACTGAATTAATTTCATTCTAATAGTCATATTTATTTATTTTCCTCTAAAATCAATTTTATGCGCCAAACAAGAATTTTTCAGAATATGATTTTCCTTGGTTTTTACAATCATATGTTAAAATTTATTTTTACACTTTTTTATTGGTCATGTAAAATGGGTTGAATATTTTAAATCATCATAATTTATATCAATAAATAATTTGACATTAATTTCATGTCAAAATGAATATGAACTATGGTGAATATGTATCACCTGATTTTGGGTAAAATGAGTTAAAAGGGTTTAAAATAAATTTATGAGGATTAAATATAACACAATACAATTTATTATTTCTCATATATCGTTGTATTTTTTCATTACCCATATCATGTTTTAACCTTAGATAATATTGACCCACATCATTATTGGATGTTCCATAAAATGTACCTTTTAGATGCATGCTATATATTTATATATAATATATTGAATGATATATATGACAGGAATTAAACATACTCAATTTATGTATAAATTATTCCTCCATGAAATGAATTAAATAATATATATATATATATTATTTATTTTCCCTAGATTTTTTATTTGTCTATTTCATGTACTAATGGAATTTTATCAATTCCTTTAAACAATTCAATGAATTATACGTTACATGGAGTAATGCATGTGACACATTATGTATCTGATATGTCTTGTGAAATTCATATATTAGAAGAAGAGATCTTATTCTATTGAATGTGGTGGATACTTCAAGCTCTCTTATTGTCGAAATAGTGATTATTTTTTGCATTAATAAAAGTTTTATAAACCTAAATATTTCGGTATAGTCATGATATGATTGGGTGTTAAAGTTGTTTGTGTATTCCCTCAGGGGTATGGTGACTAAAATCACCAATTGATCTTCCTATGAAAATACCACAATAGATGATGGAATCCTCTTTTGTTCACAAATTCTAGGTACACTATTTTGTAGTATTATTTACATGTTATTATTCATGAAGATATTTTAATAGTAATTTTTTTTTATTATCCTAATTATGATCATATATTGTCCACAAAAAATATATTAGTAGTATTATGGAATATTTCATCATTATTATAACATATTTGATTTAATGGTTTTTGATAGAAAACGGAATAAACTATTTTTGTAACACTTTAAATGTGTAAAATATCCCTATGTGACATGTTAAAAATTAAATTTGATTCACCACAATGTTTTTAATATACACAAATTTTTCACGTACATATATGGTATGTATAAGGGTAACCTCTACATTGAATGTATTTGAACGAGTCGTATAAATTTTGTTGCCTCACACAAAAATGGTAAGTAAAGGTTAAAAGGATTTACCATTTTTCGGTACCCTTATGCAATTACCTTTTGAGGATGGTTTGAGTATGGTTATCACTGATGATTAAATTATAATGTTTTCTTGCATAATGGTAATAACCATGTTTAAGGGATTTATATATTGTTTTTCATTACTTTTACTATTACTTGTAATGTTAAGAGAGTTGTTCAATGGGGTAATAAAAGTTATCATTTCTCAACATAAGATAAATAAACAATACCCTTACCCAAAGGATTTTCAAAAATGTAATCTATGCATTACCATTACATAGTGGTACTGAGATGTGTAATGGTAAAAGTTACCCTTGAATGTGCTATTAAAAAAATATGTCACCCTTACACATAACATCATCACAAGGGTAAAAATGATACACCCTTATATAGATTATGCATGATATATACGGGTAAAAAGAAATGTATTAATAATTATTTTTACATGTTTATTGATTTTTCTATATTATAAATTATTTAAAATCATCATAAATTTTATTATGGGGAAAATTAATTTTTAGAGATTTTAAAAACTAATTATATAATTAAATGTTTCTTATAATTAATTAAATATTTATTTATTTAATATTTATTCACAAATATTTAAATATTAATATTTTGAAATGCCTTTTGAAGAATTAAATTGAATCCCTTATGAAATAGAAATTATTTGTTTCTCAAGAAATCATTACTGGTAATTTATAAAGTCATTATAAATTAAAAAATATATTTTATTGAAACTAAAGAAATTATATAAATGATATTAAATTTTAAAATGTTAAAATTTATAAAATATCATATAAAGAGAATTTAATTTCAAATATTTAAGTGTTAATATTCAAATTAATATAATCTTTTTATATTCTTTATATATTATAAAATGATTATAATTAGAACTTATTATTATGTTTCTTATATATGTATCATGTTTGGGAAGATAAATAATATTTTTATTTATTTCTTAAATAACCCTAATATCCAAGTTTAGTTAATTTTCGTAGTAAATATGAATATTTTTTGTGGAAACTTTTATTAAAAAATTATTCAATTATAGGGCCTTTCATATCATCTTGGGCTATTATAATAAATTTTAGTTGTCATTTAAATACACCATGATTTTTAATATTAGTTCTGAGATTGAGAAAATTTATTTAGCATAGATTATGCACAACAACTCATTCCAATGAGTAAATTATTCGTAGGCTTTTTGGGAGGGGTCAAACTACCTAAGTCCATGGAGGATTAACTTAGAAATGAATGTAAATGGGGTTTAATATCTATCACTATGTCCTTACTAAGGTGGAGTTCTTCAATATCATATGACACTATTCAATTACATCAAATATTCATGAACCTTATGAATATAAACCATTTGGATATTTATGAAAATACGTGACTTATTTTATTGGTTATTAACAGAGAATTATGGGGGTTTTAAAGTGATACACATTAATGTGGAAAGAACAACATATTATGGTTGTTAGAATAGGGTTTCCAAAACTATATCATTAGAACATTGCAATCATAAAATAAAATAAAACATGAAAATATAATGATTTAATATGATATATTTTTAATGAGTTTTTATTCATATGATTTATATTAAATTTGTGAGACTAAATACACCTCAAATACTAATTGTTATCATTCTTAAAAAGAGGAATGCACCCATATATTGATTGTAAAAATGGGTAGTTTAGGTCATAGATTGTCCACCATGTGTAATATTTGGTATGGAAATAAAGCTATGGGTGACACAAAAACATGCATGTGTAAATCATTACATAGTTGGGTTCACTTTGATTAACCATTGTTACCTTATTTTGAATTTTAATTGGGTTACACATATTTGGGAAACCACAAGGGTTAGGATACCAAAGGAGTAGAATTGAGTGACTGTTTATGCTGGGTTTGGATCAGTGATTATCTTCATAACTATTCTTGATTCAAAACTATAGTCATTCAAATGATTCATTACCAAAATTAATAATGCAATGTGTTTCACACCAAAGAGAGGTTGTTTTATATACATATATGGATCTTCATTCAATAAATTGATATCATATATGGGTTATAATTTTTAGTTGGTGACCTCTCATTTAAACCCATTAATGAAAAATTATATACATGAAACTCACCTATTGATGTTTTATTATTGTATATGATGGTATTCTTCACAGAAATAAAATTTTGTCCATTAAAAATTAATACATATAAAATAGTGAAATACTTGTATCTAGGATTGATCAGTGTTCTCAAAGAGAAACACTCAGAGTACCCAAATTTGATTGTTAAGAAAATCAACATCTCCATTTCTAACTCACACATATTAGATATCAAGTTTGTGTTACACATTTTTCCAACAAGCAAAAAATTATATATACAAGGGAATTGATAAATGTTGAATTATATCATCATGATGATAATGGACCAAATGTTGTTTCATTATAAATCAGAACATGTGATATAATTTTACAAAGTGGATTAATACAAGAAATGAAAAAAAATTATTTTGTTTCCAATATAAACATGAATTTTATTTTTGTATCTTGTTTGGGAATGATGGTATTATTCATTAATTATTATGAAAAATTGGTTTTCAATATATAAGAATGAAATGTTTTATTATATTTGGAGTATAATAAAGTTTTTATATATTCTTGCTATGTATTTTCATTTTATACCATTCATAATTAGATGGTTATGGTTGATTCTAAAATGCCTACCTTTAACATTGTCACATTGGAAAGTTAAAACTAAAACACATTCAAATACTTTACATGGAGATATTTTTATACTATTCAATTTTTATTCATTTGATATATGCTAATTATATATATTGGGAAAAATGAAAAAGTCTCCATTTTGGACATATGGAGAAGGGATTCTAGAAAATTAGATCTCATACATAGTGATGTTTATGGACCAATGATTACAAAAGAAAGTGGTGGTTTTAAGTACTTCCTTAAATTTTCCCATATATATTTTTTTTATTTGGTTATTTTTTCTGAACAAATAATGAAGCATTTTAAAATGCTTATACATTTCAAAAAAAAATTCATTCAACTAGGATAAATTATTAAAATCCACCGATTATATTGGGTTGATAAATACTTGATCCATGAATTCATAACTAATATGATAGATTATGGAATTGTTTCACACATACTCATCCAATAACACCAGAATGGGATGGTGTACCAAGAATGTGGAATCATTAATTAACATACATGATTTTATTGATAATTATTTTATGTGACCATCTAATCTAATTTTGGGGTTATTCTACATAGACTATCGTATTCTTATTAAATTGTTTTACATCTAAATCTGTCATAAATGAATCATATAATATATGGACTATAAAATGTCATGCTATGTATTTTATGAGTATTTGGGGGGTTTGAATCACAGATATGATGTTTTTATTCTAATAATATTGTCCCCAAATTATAAAACATCTTATTATTTGGTCACACCCTAGAAACTAAATTATATTTTCTATACCATGCAACAGAACAGAAGGATTCTTTTGGATCAACATGGTTTTTTCCTATAAATAAATCACATTGATCAATTAATCAGTGGGGATAAAATTAATCATGAATATGTTTAAAATAAATAAACAAAAATTTTTCTTGAAATGGAAATTATGTGAGTCCCACATATTGTTTTGGAATGTAGACTAACTCAAGATACACAAGAATGTCGATGGTATGGAAGGATTAAATAGTAACTAGAATGATATGGATATCTCAGTGGAATGGATAATGAAGTAACATTCTTCGAATATGAATTTTCTTCTTACAGAGATGCTCTAGAGAGTTATTGTTCTTATAAATGGTTAAAATCAATGTGTTATAATATGGAAACTAGGTACACTAATCATGTTTGGAACTTGGTAGATCTATATTTAGGTGTGATATCGACATGGTGCATGTGTATTTCATACAAGAAAATATTCATGGTCTATACAATTTCATCAAATAAAGCATGCATGGTGGTAAAAAAATACAAATGAGTTAATGGTATTAACTATAAAGTGACATTTTCAACATTGTGATGATAAATTCAATGCATATTTTTCTTCTATAATAGATCAATATAATAATAAGATATATCTAATAGATGAATAACTAACTTTCATTAATTAGAATTTTTCTGTGGACATATATATGATAAAACCTAAGGGTTTTGACATTCCAAATGAGAGTGTAAAGGATTTCAAGTTTCTATAGTCCTTTATCGAAAAAATAATCTTCCTAGAGTGATAATATATATTTTTAAATTGAAACATGGAGTATGGTTATATCAATAACACATATTGTTGTATGGTACATAATTTAATTAGAGACAAAATAGTATAATTTTTCATATTGTATGTATATTATATATGACTTGTTGAAAATTATTTATAGACACATTACATTTTGAGATGCACTAGGAATTAATATCATTTGAGATGAATCTACAAGGTTTATTAGTTTCACTTAGTACACAAGTATTGGTAATGTGAAAATGTTGATTATCATGGAGAACTCCACAATGGTCTATTTACTAGTATTGAATGGAATTAATGTTAGGATGGTTTAAGATCCATCTAAATAGTTATAAAGGATGGATATGATTTATTTTCTGGTATGATTATTTCCCTCATGTCTCAATGGTATTAGTGTAACATGTAAATACAAATATAATCCTAGTTAGAGTCACAAGATTATAAGGATGTAAATCCTCTAGTACATAATAATTAATATGGATATGTTCTTAGTATTTTATGTAAAGTATGATATCTATGTAAAGGGTTAGAAATATGATATTTTACAATATGAAAATTTTGATATGAAATGTTAATTTGGATACATGTCTTTCCAAAATGATGGAATTTTTTTTGGTATTGCTTTAAACAAGCCACCATATTAGAATAAAAAAACATATGGAAAATATATCATGACATGAGATGCTGTGATGGAAATTTCTTTGATAAATATATTCATCTTTGAACATGAAGTGGTTCTTAAAATCGATGGATTATTTGAGATATATAGGGACAATAGTGATGATATTTATCAGGATATGGAAATTCAGACTCATCCATGCACCAAACACATACTTCATAAAAAATATCTCATTTGGGAGGTTATTGAGAGGGGAAATGAAAAGATAATTTGTTTTGTTATGTAATAAAATGTTGTTAATTCATTTAAGATAGAATTATTTAAGAAAAAACATGAGGGTCATATATATATGTGTTAGACACATGATATATTTGTTGTAATGGTTGTATATTTATAATGTTTTTATAATATGTTCAGTCTACAATTATGATTTATTTAATCATGCTAAAATTTTAAAATACATGAACAATAAAATGATAATATACCCTCTATGTATGACTTTGAGTTATCCTTAACTAATGATCACTGTAGAGTATTATCGATTGTAATGATATGTTAATGATACTCTAAATATATTCATGTATTCATTAAAAATATATATATATAATATATGAAGAATATAATTAGGATATAATATTTAAAGGCTTATTAATTTGATTATTTTTCTAAAATATATCTCAGGGAATGCCATATAATCATATTTATACTTATGGGGTTACGATTATTATTAATCTTTCATACCTGAGGTTTATGAGATTCCTAAGATATTAACATTCACACATTGATACTCTAGTTTTGTAATCCAACATATTAATGTAGCATATCATGTGGTGTTTTGGTATGCTTCTCATTATTTCACCGGTTGGAGCACAACCAAGATTGGAATTTTTTTTCACTTTTATGATATGTAAAATACATTAGTCCGTTGATTGAATTATACTGGGAAATTTAGGAAAATGCTTAATTGATTCAAATATGTTATAGAAAACCACTTTTATAGGTGTAATGTGTTTCATTTATTAGATATATGATTGAAATGTGATCCACTCAACAATATTATCAATATATTTAGAGAACGAATAAATGATGAGAGAACAGTATAACACTAACATGTTTAATGTCAACTAGTCAGTTTATGTCTTCTAAAAATGAGTATGAAAGGTATATATGATGCATATAATGCATCATATGAGGGAATATTCATATATAGATATGGATAAGTTTGATATAGATCACACTGGTCCTGTTTATTTCTTGAGTAGCACTTTGGTTTTTCTAGAGGGTCCTCTATGCACTATATATGATATTGGTAGTTTATATATTTTTGTAACATTGGTAAATCTAGAATGGTTACATAGTTATAAAATCAGATAAGGATAAACATTTAGACTAACGGTTTGTTCAAAATGATGAAATTTAATGAAAGAAAATCATATTGAGTTTGGATAGATTCAAAAATAGTTTGAATAGTTTGAATAATGTTCTTATGGATTCATAGTTCAAGTGGGAGATTGTTGGATGTGAAATAAGATGTGTTTGGATTAGATTTATATAAAAATACATATTATTCATGATATATATATATATATAATATCAGATATAATATTTTCTGTGCATTTAATATATTCAATTGATGTATAAATTATTAATTCATGTGATGCATAAAATAATATATATATATATATATATATATATATATTATTTATTATCAACTGATGGATTATTTATTAGTTGCATATATTAATTTCTATTAATTAATTCACTAAAAAAATATTAAGTAAATATACACCATGGTTATTAATGCATGAGGTATATATTTTATTTTAAAATCCATGGGAACAACCTATATAAGAGGATAAGACCCTTTTCTATTAGGTGTCGTGGATATTTAAATCTCTATTCTTCATAAACATTTTCTTATCATTTTTCAAACAAAGTCTTTATCACCCATTTAAAATTATAATATCATATTAATACAATATAGGATCCATGTTTCCTCTTTATTTCATTAGAGGTTGGGTACTTACGTTCACTACTCCATATGAACATCTTAAAGCGTTCCCCTTAAAGGAAAATGGAAATATCTATTGTTCGCAAATTCCTTGTAATATGTTTTTATGTATTTATTAACATGTAACTATTACTAAAGATACATATCACATATTTGGGTTGTATTCCACTATTTAGGATCATATTAGGTTCATAAGAAACCAATCATTATCTTGTGTAAGAAATAAATTATATAATAATACTTCATATATTTAAAACTTTTATACAAACATCACTTATGAAAGGGAATCCCTTATCCATTCTCATCCACAATAATTGATCAATGTAGATTTACAAATATATACCCAAATATATTCCAAACATTATTCTTCTAGATATAAAGGTATTTTACTCACTAAAATACCACTACATGAATTCAAAATGTGTAATCCAAAGGAGATTATCAAATGAAAAAGTATATATTATTACTGATATTTTCCATGTTTTTTAATCTTAATATTAGTCCAAATTTTCAATAACATACTTAAAATAATTAAATAATTATATTTACCATATTAATAATTTCTCATTTTAATGGTAAGTACCTTTTATATATACTTTACTTCCTATAAAAAATATAAACATCACCTGTTCATACAAACAGAGTATCATCTCTACATGGTGGTGAAAATTTATTTTCATCACCAAATTACATTGATTCTAAAAATGATTTAATTAATTATCATATGCGATATTTATGAAAAAAATTATTTTTGAATTATATTTTTTAATATGCAATATTACCACTTCATGAGTTCGAAATTGATCATGTTGGCTGAATGTTTGTGTGCACTACCCCATCCACCAATCATTACTTAACATCCCTCTCCCGGTTCACTAATAGTTAACCAAAACAATTTATCCATGAGTTCTTAAGAGTTCCTCCCCATACTCTAGATGCTATAGAAAAATAGTGAGGGTCAAAATAGTGTAGTGGGGTGACTATGCCTTCATAATCAGAGTAGCTCATTGATATAATAAAATGATTAATAAATAATAGATGCATAGTAAATTAAAACTACAATAGAGGAAGTGAAACATCAATATGAAAATAAAAATAAAAATAAATCAATAATAAAAACCAATACCAAAAACAATAAGATGCAAATTAAAGTCTCTGCCAATAAAGGAATAGGAAATTTTGAAGAAGGAACATATATATACATGTATATGAAAGCAACCCGAATGACCAAAAGACTATCTCAAATAGATTCATGAGCCATAGCTCATCCCTATTATCCCTTACACCCATTCAAAAATCAATCATGTAATACAAAAAAGGGATCATTCCTGTATCCCTACCTACATCAGTGAAGTCTATTCAGGTACCAATAGAAGGCAAGAACTTTGATTGAGATATACTTGGTAGGGAACCACCAAGGTGTTTATAAAAAATCCATCTTCTGTATATAAACCATAATCATTTCTCTTTATAACAAGTAAGATTTAATATGAATAAAATATATGAAAAGTCCATGAGAAAAAGATGAAATAATAGATTTATATAAAAGATAAGAATCAATATATATATATATATATTTAAGGTGTCAACATCCGCTAAGAACCATCTCGGCATATTCTACATGATTAAATGTATAAAACTTACATGGTCATGATATCAAAGTGTATAAATAGGGTGACCAATATAAATAGATATGAATGTATATGGATGTCACATGTTCCATAAATCAATCTTCCCCATCAGTTCCAGACAAATATTCATACCTAGGGGTCTTATGTGTCATAAATCAATCCCATATTGGTTTCTATACCACAAATAATCATTTATTTGGATATATATTCCATATATCAATACACTAGTATCAACTATTCTATAACATGATTTGTTCCTTAATTATTCAAATGAATACCATTTGTTCTCAATGATTTATTTCATGGGGTTGAATAGTGTGAAATCATTGAATTATGGTGAAATGTCTTCGAACGATATCTAGTGGGTTATTTTTTTGATCATAAAACTCCAAATGGCTCTTATATCCATGATTACCCATGGACCAACTTTCTAAAGGAATGTGTTGTTTGGGTAACTTGGACAACAAAACTTAAGAACTCACATTGGTCAAGAGGATGGTATGTATAGCTCACCACACTATTTTTTGGGGAACTAATTTAAATTCTAAAAATCTCTTATTGATTTATGATATGTTCATGAATCCTTTGTTCATTACCTGGTATTTATTACATAGATTACCATAAGGAAATAATAAATCATTAATACACATGGGTTTGGAAACACCTATATGTATATGAGGTTCTACTTCAATGGAGGTACCTATATGTATTCTGTGATCTATATCTAAGGTTTTTCATCAATGTAATCATTTTTTGGACAAAGAAGAGATTCCTTCAATCTTTTATTTGTAAAATGCTAGTTTGATTCCATGTAGTGAGTTTCTTTGGAGATTTATGGCGTATTAGGAAATGAATGTTGTTTTGATGTGAGGATCAAACCCATATGATGGGTTTCTTATGTATCCTCATGATAGGAATAAGATCCAAGGTAACTTGGTACCAATTAATAGGGGATATCACCTTTTAAGGTCATGTGATAAGGAATCGACCATGGAGTTTAACGTCATCTGTCATGGACATCAAGGGAAAAGGTTTCTGGTCAAGGATGGTGAGGTTCTTATGCCAAGGTGGACTAGGGGATATAGAAGAGATATAGTCTCATAATGTATAAGAACCAACTGGGATTGCGGCTTGAAGAATATTAGGTTTGATTTGTGTGTTGGGTTTGGAGCTCTGGGGGGATTCCTAGGAATCTAGATTATCTGGGAATCAAATCCCACATAGTTCAATTAGTTTTAGGGCTTAAGAATAAAACATTTCCATCTATGGGGGAATTATTGGATTGGGTAATACACTAAAAAAGGATTCTTATAGAGGTATGAAGATGTTTCATACAAATTGTAGTATCCCATTTGAATGGAAATTGTTGGTTTTTATACCATATTGAAGGATCATGGTGGGTAGGCCTCTGACCGTGTAGATTTCATCATTTAAACAAACCTCTAAGACCATTTGTGTCATCATTCTTATGAGAAACATGATTAGGAAGTTGATATGAATATCACACTATCCACTCTATCCACCTGTGGATGATGAGTGAACCCTAATGGGAGAGGGAGAGGGTGTTGAGAGTCCATGACTCCTCTTTTATTTTGGTAACTAGGATTATCACATCTGGTGGTCTATCTAGCTACATCCTCAGCTATGGTGATGAGGTGTAATATTTACTCCTCCCATAAAAAATTCTAGGGTCTTACTCTAAGTGGGATTCGATGGAATTGGTTCTATATGGACGATCTCGTACCCCATTAAAGGGAATGGCAAGCTTGATTTTCTCCTTCAAGATGGAGAGGTTTATGAGACAACTCTATGGTACCAACCCTCATTACCCTAGAAATTTAAACCCATATACTTTACAAGGTTCCACATTATTGAAGTGGTTATACACATGGATCTGCATACTAAACGTATGTAAACTCAAGAGTACATTTTGATGTACCTAATAATCTTATCATACATGTCATGTGGATATAGAGGGGGCCTCGACCTGATTCAATTAGACTTCTTCTCATAGGGGGTGATATTGGTCCTTATGAGATGATAGAATAGAGTTATGGGAGTTGGAGAATATAATTCCCTAGGATTACTCATTACACATAGATGGTTCTTTGGATGGGTGGGATTCCCTCCATGTAACATTTTTCTACAAGGGTAAGGATATTTTCTATGTACTGTTGTGATATGTAGACATATTTTCTTACCAAATAACATGTCTCTACGTGGGGCTAGGTGTTTTATTTGTAGTGTTTTGCTATGTTGGGTCAAGTTCCTCCTATGTGGAATGTGGATTTGTGAGGAAGGGCTCTTATCATGTAGCATTTCTCTATGAGGGATGCTTCTCCACAATGAGGATATCCGTATAGGCCTCACAGAACAAAGTCTCTAAAGGGGTTTTGAGTTCATGGATGGTTGGGTGATTTAGTATTTCCTCTTTACTAATATATGTAATTTTATTCTCTAATGTGAATCAATTGATATGCTACAGGTTTTTTTTTATTTCTAATCGCTTGTATCTTTCAGATCTCTTAGGATTTTTTTTGTAGTTCCTCTTATGGGTTTCCTTTGTTATTTTTATAGAATAGTGGAGGGACCAGTTACTAACCAAGCCGATTAATCTTCAATGGTCCCCAAGGAATCATTTATGGGATCCCATATAAGGTTCCCTATAATGTGAATGACTTATTCAGTGGTGAGAAGTCATTTGTGGTGGGTTGTTTTCCTTTTTGGGGTGGAAATCATTGTCCGGTCCCAAAAATTACTATTCTGAATTCGTGGGTGTCATCGGTACACCTTTACCCAGGATCTATTTATTTCATGGGTACGGTCATTCCGTGAGGTAAAATCCACCACATCAAACCATGAATTATAAAGTTTGGGGGGGGGTCTTCTTTAATGGTGGAAGAAATCACCGCTCAACCCCATAAACGATGTGGTTTCGTTCATGGGCACTGGAGACACTGCCTCCTCCGAAAAATTATTTCTGTCAAAGGGAACATCAAGAAACATTAGAACACCATGTATAGTAGATGACTTAGAAATTATATTTAATTCATGGGAGCCATAGCATCACATCGATTGATCATTTTTCATTAACAATATTTTTTTTGGTTTATTATTTTACCTTATTCCAAATTCCTTTAATTAGTTCATTCTTACATGTAGAATTTCCCTAACCCAAAAAATGCCCCCATCAAAATTGGCTCTGATTGAGACAAAGAAGAGGTAGTTCCAATTAATAAGTGATCCTAACATGAATGAAAGATTAGATAATAAAATAATTTATTTCTAAGATGAGGGACTCTGTTATTGTAGTTATGACTATAGATAGGGTTACCTAAAAAACCTTATGAAAATTTTGAATTTTTTTATTTCCATAATTTTCACTAATTACACTATTATGAGATCTTAGCGGGTGTAACTTGAATTCTTCATAGGCCTCCCTTTGCAGTTCTTATTAATAATTTGTTTCTTCATCTTTTATATTTTTTATTTATAAATTGATTCCTAATCCATTAAAATAATACGATTAAAAATATGGTACTATACTTTTTTCAAGGGCTCCCATAATAGGTCTCACACCTTTCAGGTTTTGTGTCTTATTTTATGGTTAATTTAGAGACATATAAACCCCACTAATAAAAATTATGATTAAGGTTGAATAGATTTGAGCATAAATTATTGCATGAGGAAAAAAATATTGATTAATATTTGATAATGTCCAAATATTTTTTAGGAATGAATGGCGTATTTTTCATGACCTTGATTTTCTGATTTTATGAATCCAATACATTATATGGGGAAATTACTTGTGGACTAACCATAATAGTGGTTTCTAACATAATATTTCTAGGTAATTGGAAGGTAGGAAAATCCTATCATGTGGGAGAATTTACATTTGGTTGATAGGCCTTTTGTGGGAAACCTATCTTGGAAAAACATGGGATATTGATCATAGTAAAAAAAATGTACCCTTAGGATACTGACCCTCTATTTCGGATGGCCGAGTGATTTCTTAAAATTCAAATTTATCATGACAAAAAATATTCGATTATCAAGGGACCGTTGTATGAAAATGATGAGGGAATCTGAATCTGATATTTCCATGAATGTGAAGCCACTACAACACAAATGTTTATTATTCAAAGGAGGACTGGAGCATGGTGTATTTTTACATCATAAAACTAGTACATGTGCCTTGAAATTTAATATCTAACATTGAGGATGTTCCAAGGATATATTTTCAGGTGATATAGCTTTGAATAAGGTGAAAATAATGTTTTCTAATCATGGTAATCTATTTAAGAATATTCTATAATCCATCGGAATGAAAAAGGAATGTTTTATGCTTATATCTGGATGTTTTCGAATCCGAGGAGTGGTTTGGGATATAAGCTCCATTGGGAAATATAGATATTGTATAATACAATCCTGAAGAAGAATTAAAAATTGGATGACAAGCCTTTTTGGTGGAAAACATATGTAAATAAAACTAGGGAATAATGTTCGTAGTCAAATAATGATGTCCATAGGAAACTGACCCACCATTTTCAATAATTGAAGATGTTTTGGGGATTCAGACCATTCTAGAAACAAACATTGGTTTTTGGTGATTTTGGTTTCTAGAAATAGAGTTCGGTGTTGAGAAATTCTGTGAATGGGTAGTAACATGTTCCTTACATATAATTGCAATATCCTTTTACAAATATTATTACATTATTTTAATAATAATCATCCTACACATAAAAACCAAGTATCATAAATTATATTGTATTTGGAAGATTATATACATAATTAATAATCATGGAACTAAAATATAAACATATTTTATTTTATTTTAATAATGAGGTCATAATAACATTGGAGCCCTTAAAACTTCTGAGGATAACCTGGGGAATACATGAAAAATTTGATGATGTAAAAATCCTAATAAGGGAATAATCATAAGAATAATGAAAAACATATAGGTTTTAAGAAAAAACATGAGGACATAAAAATCCATGGAACATGAATAAACATATGGATTCATATATTATAGAACATGAAATCATTTATTCATGGAATCATAGTAATGTGGAACCAAAATAAAACATGAAATAAGCATGAGTAAAGGCTCATTTCACATGGAGTATCATGCATGAAGGCTACCCCCAAGACCTTTTCACATAAAGCATGGGTCAAGGCTAAATATCACGACCATTGTATATGACATATCATGAGTATAAACATTACAGAATACATTGTAGTTATATATGGGAACACTAATCATAAAATTATCATGAATATGTGTTCCCTATAAATAATCAGAAATAAGTAATCAAAAAAAACATAAGGATTACACATGGGATAAATTGGGTTTCATAATCATTTCAAAAGGGGTATACAAATGGAATATCATAATGGTATCCTGGAAAGAATGGATTTAAGTAAAACATGGGAATTCATATGGAAAAATATGAATTGATTATAATAAGTGATGTCAATCTAAAGTTAAAACAGCTAAAAATAGTTTTTAAAAACATTAGTAACAAAAACATCTTGTGCAATTTAAAGGAAAAGTTTCAAGATTCTTTAAAAAGAAAAGGAATTATTGTTCATATAAAAACATAAATGAACTAGTATATTTTTTCATGTTATAACTAGTGAAATTAGGAAAATAAAGGTGGATTAAAATAGATTATGGAGTGTAATTGAAACTGTGTAATAAATTGGGAAGTTCCCTTTAATCGGACATTCTTAATGGGAATAATTGAGAAATGAACATTTTTAAAACGTACATTTCATTATCAAATAAAGATAAACTAATATGGATTCATGATTTTAGAAAATATAAAAATAAATAATTATTATTATTTACAAATAATGAATAATTACATTGGGGTAAAATGAGATTAAGTGTAACTTGGACGAAAACAGACCTTCAGTGACAATCCCTTACCTTATGTCCGAAAGTGTCTTGCACTGATCAACATTCAAAGATAATAAAATAAAATTAAAAAATAAATTAATTTAAAAAATTTTAAAAATATATTTTATTTTCATACATTTCTTATGTTCATTCATGGACTTTTTGAAGAGTTATATGATATAATTTCATTGTTTGGGAGTGTTCGTTTCATAGGGTTTCATGATATGTTCACTTGTATAGACATATGGAAGATCTTGTAAAACGAAAGTAGTTGTCCATAATTGAAATTATATTTATTAATTAACATAAATAATATAAAATAGATATATATTTCATTTTTTTTATGGTATGAGTATTAATCATTAAATAAAATGTTGATGATATCAATTTATATTATTTCATTTTTTTTCTGAACATTGTGAACTTGTTTTACTTCATAAATTACCATTATGTATATATAAAAGCCAAAGAAATTTAAATAAGATTTAATACCTATATTATAGTTTGATTTAAACATAAAAATAGTTTTATGACCATTCTTGAATGTGGTAATGGAAATTTAAATCTCGTTATCCTTGAATTCGATTATACAACACACCACAGACAATGTTTTTATTTTTAGAAGAAACGGAGAGGGGAAAATAAATGATAATTAATTATTCCATTAACCTAAAAAAATTATAGTATATAAAATATACTTGAGTTATCAGGTCACTTGGATAAGATGAGGATTGGAATGTAAAACAAAAGAAAAATAAATGGAATGAAAATTAATAGAAAAATAAAGTGGTTTTTACCACTTGAATTCCTTCCCATTGATAACCTCCTTGAGGAACATCAATTTAATATTTTATTGAGACCAAAATATCCTTGATATGGGAAATAGGAATGGTAAGTGTTTTAGGAATAATTTTGGAATGAATAAAGGAATTAGAGTTGTGAGGAAAAGAGGTGGTATTTTAAGTGAAGGAGAGGGGCGTTTTCTCATTATTTAGCACACAAGATTATTATTTTTGTAAAAAGACTTTGAATAGTTTGAGAATAATCACTAAAAATATTAAAATAATGATGTATTTTTTGATATTGTGCGAATAAGTTAGTCATAAATCATCATTGACTCAATAATTCAAGTATTTTTCAAATATAGTAAATTATCATATCTCACCATTCACAAAAAAATCAACTATTTTAAAAAAATTTCAAAAAATTCCCATAACCATTTATTGATGTTTAAAATTATAAATTTGCCTCCAATTTGTTTTAATATGTTTTTTATATGATAAATTTAATTTTTAATTAAAATAATAATTTACTCAAAAAATATTGGTTTTAAAATTATAATTGATTTTATAACACCTTGATAAATTAATTAAGGTCTCATAAAATTATGTTATAGTCATAAGAAAAATAAATATCAATTTATGAATACATTTATTTAATATAAATTTTCCATTAAATTATCAAATGAAAAATAAAATTTTAATTATATATTTATGATTTAAAAAACCGACACTTAATTTTTAATTCTAATACATTTATTTACTAATTCCATAAAATATATATATAATATCTTCATTATTGAGATACCAAAATTATATTGATACATTCATAGGTTATGTAACAATTTTTTTGGTTTGTTTACTATTATTAAGGGACACATTAATATTCCATAGGTCTTGTTACTATTCTATTGGTTTAGGTTCTGTAATTTCAATGAATACATCTAATTTCTTTCATTATTTATTTTTCACATTTATATTGTGTTATATAGATAATTTTATGGGATTTATAACATAAATATAAAAATGAAATTTTTTAATGATAAAATTTTGGGTCATTACATTGTGAAGGTCTCACCCATATGTAGGAATGATTTTTTTTTATATGACTAGGTCCAAAAGTTGAGTTATAAATGTAACCACATATCTTGTTTGACCGATAATCAATACATATATAGTTATGCACCTGGAAACTACAATTTAAGGTTTTACCCACACATAGGAAAATGGGGAGGAATTCTAGCTCATGACTTGACCTGATATTGAGGATCTGAGTGTCAATACGTACTCTATAATAACAAGAATCAAGCCAGACATAGTTTTTGAAGGGTTTCCCCATGAATCAATAAAAAAATATCATGGGAAAACAGATTTTTCTTTGAATATGATCTATATTTAATGCAGTGAGGATCATATATTTCTCTCCAATATAGTTTTGCCTTGCGTATTGAAGAGTGGGGATATTTTTTGTTACGTAGTGTTCGGATCGGGATATGGGATCTGGGTGTCTCTATATATCATCTTATGGAGAGAATAAGGTCCCACATAGTTACTTTATAGATCCCCATGAACGTTTGACCCATGCATAAGAAAGATAATTTTTATCTTTTGTTGTAGTTGGACTCAGGATTAGATGTTTGTGTGTCACTAGGTACACTATAGTGGTCGGGATCATTGCACACGTAGTTTAGGAAATGATTTCCCAAGCATCAATCAAACTATAGATTGAAAATATGGTGTTTTATTTTGAATATGATCTCACATAAATGGTTTGAGTCTCATATTGGTCTCTATTATGCATATCTAGCTCACATATAGAAGAGTGATAGATTGATTTGTTATTATTTGGTCGGATTGGGATATGGGATCCCGATGTAACTATGTATCCTACCAAAGAGAGAATTAGGTCATACATAGTTCATCTAATGCTCTCCTTGTAAGCCTG
Organism: Viscum album; assembly: GCA_963277665.1. Taxonomy (NCBI): domain Eukaryota; kingdom Viridiplantae; phylum Streptophyta; class Magnoliopsida; order Santalales; family Viscaceae; genus Viscum; species Viscum album. Next base: position 49,915,480 of record OY728140.1, on the reverse strand, counting down.
ACCCATTCATTGGGAAATGATTTTATAGATTTTTTTGTGGATGGACCCATGATTGGAAGTTTGGGTGTCACTATTGTACCCTTTATTGGTATATTTCAAGCCACACATAGTTCTTGTTATTTTCAAATTTCAATTTTGGAAATCTCCAATATAGGTCTGACACACACACACAATAAATACGATACGTTTTTATCCCATGGATAGACCCATTATTGAGGCTCTGAGCATAACCACATATCTCAATGAATTGAGAATTTATCATGAAGTAGTTCTATAGAATCATGTAGTTTATTGCCTTATGGCTAGAACACATACTGTTTTGTTTAATGTAATGTGTTGAGGATTTTATGATTCTTTTTAGTTTTTGTTCATACAGATAGGACTATATATCATGGAAATGATGAGTAATAGGATGATCACCAGGATAGGATTTTTTGATATCATTTGGATGTGAGGGAGAAGTAAGAGTAAACCATGATTCTGTGGATTCTTATTTCATGAGAAATGATATGGGGAAACATTTTGGGGCATATAGGGATTTTATAAGACTCTCCTAGGGATTAATTTTCCTTTGGTTGACAAAATATTTTTGTGGGTAGCATATGCAGATACAAATGGGGAATATTATGAATATTTTGAAAATAGTATCTTAATGACAATAACCCCAACATATCTGACGGCTATAGGATTATGGGGATGATATTTGACGTGTGTTCTTGCATCATTGAATTCATGGGGGCTACAGTCACATAAGATTTATTGATTTCCAAAACGCCACTCACTAATTAGGCATAGTATAGAGATAGTCCAAGGACAATCCAACTGGGAGGAAAGAAGGATATTTGGAGGTTAATGGTATGAGACACTTTAGGTAGGCATCCATTATAGGTTGATTTAGATTAAGAGTAAATAAATACATAATATAATATTGTTTCTTCAAATGATTTAGGAGGGGGAATGATCAATTTTTATTATCTATACGAAGTATTGTCTTAATTGTAATCCTTGTAGGGTCCTAAAGATCAGGATGTGAAGCAAGAAGAAGTCATTATTTTACTTCGGTCATGTAAAAAAACACTACCTATGAAATAAATATTCCTTTATCTGGAGATATTGACAACCTTGGTGCATTAGGCTTGGTTTCAAGTGCAAAAAGTATCTCAGGCTAGTGGTCAAATCCAAATCTACTCTAACCAAGATATGGTCTTTCACTTGGATATCTCTTGGTGAGGAGAATTAAAATGAATTGGATTGAAAATTTTCATTTATACTAATTAAAAAACATTTAGGATTACCAGAATTATAAATAAATATTTATTATGAATTTCTATACATCTAATTTTGATCCCTACACCTTATCAATTTAGTCACTCATGGTTAGAGTGGATGAAAATAAACATATAAAAACAATGATTGATATGCTATGAATTTTTTAATGTGAATGGTTAACAATAATTAAGTGGTTTGGATTCTGAAACATGAACAATCATTCTATAGATAAATAAGAAATATAAAAAAAATAAAATGATTATTTGTAATGAAAGAAGAAATATATTTGCACACATATTTGATGACAATCGAAGGAAAGTGATGTGATATAAATTAGAAGGAAATGAATAACAACACAATCCACATCTCTTTAATTGAAATAAAATATCAAACAATGATGAAATTTTATTTTGAGAGGGAAAGGGTTGATGAATACTAAATGGTATGAAAAACAGTGGGAATTCTCTTTTATATAATCCACAAAAATAAGCTACATTGATGTGGTATAAATAGGATAAATGGGTCACATCATGTAATGGAATACATGTTGTGTAACACCTATCCACTTAATTATTTGTGGATTTTGAATCATGCTCACATCTCAACTGAAAAATGAGGTTTTCTTGCTTTTATGTCATGTACTTCTGACTCATGACATGTACATTCCATCAAGTTGTTCCTCTAGATATGATTTCTCATTCAATGGTTTTGACTGAGGTTACGTGTTGTCATGGAAATTATTGATGTGTACTAGATTATTTCTATGTAGACTTTATGACTTTGTTCACAGCCTAGATCATGACTTGTTTCATTTAGTGAAATCCTATTACACAACATCTACTTCTAGTTTCAGAAGTGTAATAGTTTAATTCTATACCTTTTCATCATTTCAACCATTGAATCATTGTAGGACTCATTCTTGAAAAATAAACAACATCCTATGGGAATTATGTAATAACACTTCAAGAATCATTATGTAAATGAAATAAAAATTTATATATGAATTCTGCTATCAAATTCCCTGCACTTCAACAATTGCCTACCCATAGGAAAAAAGGTCACAACAATGATTTCAAAAATAGAACCAGTTTTTCAAACAATAAAAATTAATGAAGTCTAGGAAAATAAAACTATGTGTTTTAGGAAGTGGTTAGTCTCTAAAATCATTACTAAAATGGAAATTTATCAATCCTCGTAGCTCAATTCTTTAATAAAATTCTAATATATTAATTACAACCATTTAACTATTATTTTAATTATATACCCATTTTTAATTTTATTCACATTGAATTTTCCTTCAACGCTCATAGTAAATTGGAATTGATGTTCTACAGATACCCTAGATGCATGTTCCTAAACATATGCTTGCATTGGTTCTACCATCTCCACTTTTTAAAGACGAGTACAAAATTATTCATGGGGATTTAGAAATCTGGTCCTAACTACTCTAAGTCTGTTGTTAGGCGTGTAAATAGTAAAAATAAATGTCAAAAGAATGGTAATATTTGAATCAAAATGCATGAATTTCCAGATAAGTGTCATACAGTTTCTCCTCCCACCTAATCAAATCCAAATTCCTGTATCTATAGTTAGATCAATATTTATGTCAAACAAGTAAAAAATGATTATTTTTTTCTTTCCTTTTACTCTTGTATTTATATTTTTTAAAATTCACATTTAGTCCATTTCTCACATCAATCTCGTAACCACATATGATTTTTCAAGGGATTCATCGGTTTATAAATTTTGAATTTTTACCTTCTTAGTACACAAATCATGTCAATGTTTATTTTATTTTGTATATTTCAATATAAAATAGTAAAAGGGATGTGCTACAAGTAAATATGGATCAAAACAAAATAGTCTGATGAGTAAACCATTAATCCTTGTAAATTGAAGCATCCCATTCCATCTGAATGCTTCCCCGCAATTTTTCAATAGTAAGTCAATCATTATTCAAGGATCATGGTAGGAAGGGAAAATAAAAATGGAATAGGTTCATCCTATATGGTCATTCTTGGAATCTATGGGCTAAAAAAATAAAATATATAAATAGGATCTCACGAAAATTTGCTTACAAATATTTCCTCAATTATTATAAATTTTTACTTTTTCATTAATAGCCTCAATAATATTCCAATGCATGTTCAGATAGGTTTTCGTGTCCCAGTTATCACTCAGGAAATATGATAAAATATATATATATAATTTTAGGCATAGATTCATCTTAGGAAATGAGAACAAAATAGAAACTGTAAATTACAATGGGCATAAAAATAAGTTATAATATATTCAATCATAGTTTTAAATATGTTAAATTTGAATTAAATTTCTAAACATAGAAATCTTTTGAAAATTCTAAACATTGAAAAAAAAATTTCAAAAAATTTCTAACTTCAATTTTTCTTATATTTACATGGAAATAATGTTTTTAATGTTTATAGAATGATTATAATTTTTCAAAAATATCTCCTTGATAGGTTTGAAAAACAAAAAAAAATTATAGTTTATCGATAGTGAGAAAAATGGGAAACTCCGCCACTTAGAAAAAGACCATTTTCGAACTATTCATGATTTTCAAGTGGAACTGTTAATGTAGGTAAAGATCATAAAAATTGAAAGAGTTTGTATTAATTTAAAATCAAGGGAATCAAGAGCTCCCTAGAAAAAGTTGTACGCCAAGTGTAATTTTTGGCTGTTTGAATGTTGAGTCGGAGTCACCTATAAAATGGTTAAGATAACAAATCATGCACTACATAAAAAATTAGTCCACAGGGTTTAATGGTGTAAGAGTGTAATAATTGGTCAGTGTATAGAATAACGTGAAGTTGAAACCATTTTTATTCAAATTCATTAAATATCTACAATAAAGTACAATAAGTAACTCAAAATGAAAATAATAAAGACTCAATCATTATGAATCATTCGAGAAAAAAGATCAACTATAGGTATCCTAACCTAAAAGTGTTAATAGGACATTATAAATGACTTATAGGGATAATATATGAGTTATGGATGATTTGAATGGAATTTATATTATATTTAATTTCAAGTTGTAATATTGATCTTATATATGTATCCAGTTTTCCATAACTATTAAACTATTTATTCCTTCAGCATGTGACTTTCATGTAATCATTCCAGTGTTATAATGTAATGCACTAGCTTTGGGAAACTGGGTTCAAGGTGTAACATTTAGTATCAATGGATAATTAGTAGAAACAATGGATATTAGATTTAGAAAATTTATAATATTGAATAAAACTCTAAGATATACATTTAGGATTAGAATACAATAACATCCTAGAATTTTGGTAAGGAAGAGATTATGTGTATATTACATGAAATATATCCAAGTCTACATACTACATGGGTATGTGGTTCAAGAACAGATGTACCTAGAAGTAATAACTCTAACAAGGTTCTCCATTCATAAATCGTGGTATCCTGGTACACGATAACATGAATTACTGTGCACCTAATTTGACACTCTAGGGAGATATTCTTAGGACAATTCACATTTTTTATATAATAAATGATGTAGGGTTTAAAAGTAAAATTTTCTTCAAAGAACCCATGTTTTTTATTATGATATTTGGTGATCATAGGATTTCAATTTATGTTATGTGTTTTTCGAAGTTGATATTGTACATTATGATTCATAACATAATCTAGTGTATTCCATTATTATGAAATGGAACCTAGTGGAAGGAATGGATTCAACTGGAACACGAACATCTCATGTGGGATTTCACTCATATGAAATATACTAATGTTGGTTCTCGAACTGCATCTTGTGATGAGATACATGTAACTATACTAGGATAGCTAAATCATGTTATAAACAATAATCTTACTCATATAGATCACCCTGATCCACAACATGGAGGAGTAACATTAGACCACCTTATGTGACAACTGCCTCAATCATTCAATGTGTCTATAAACTCATTTGTAGTAGATCAGTGGATAAGTTCTTTAGATAATATATTTCATGGTTTGTGATGTAATGAGAAAGAGAATGTTTTCATGTCATTTAATCATCTATCGAGAAATGCTAATCCATAGTAGTCACTGATTAAAAACATGAAAGATGTAAAATAAATACAAAACATGGAACAATGTGAATTTAAAGAATGATTCATATAAAAACACATTCCTCATTGACAGTGAGTAGATATGGAAAATTAATTCTAAAATCTAAGAAATATAGAGAATTAAAATGTTTTAAAGTATGAAGAAAACATTAGAAGGATAAAAATGAATGTTATGGATTTATAAATAACCCATAGAGTATGATTGATCTATTAATTAATGGATTGAAACCATTTATCCATAGGGAACATGACTCAGATAATATCTCATCATATAAATATATTTTCTCATGTTCTATAAAGATAAAAAAATAATTTTCACCATCTTATGACTTTGTAGGAAAGAATGAGAAGAAGAGGTTTGTTGAAAACAATGGAAAAAGAAATAATGAAAGGTAGAATAAGGGAAAATTTGACATTCCAACATGAGGTAATTGTTAGAATAAAACCCATAGTACATTCCTAAATGGAATTTGATTTTGTTACCACTGTGGATAAATATTCATCCAATACTGTGATTGTAAGGGAATGAATGAAGCTTCCAATTTTCAGTGAAATAATTGTATAGATACTGGATATTATGAACATGGATGTCCAAGAATCAAGGAAATGTTCCCCAATGAAGGCTTAGGAAGAAAGTCGAATCTTATGTGGTTACAAGTGCTGAGCTTAATGTTCATAACGATGTGAAGTAATATACATTAACCATTTCCATGAACTTAGCATACGATTTCTTTTATTTTTATCATCACATTCTTTTATATCTTCCTAGTTTTCCATGAAAATTAGATATTTTCTATTTGATTTATTTTTTTATTCAAAACTCTTATGGGAAGCATCATTGCAACAAATATGTGTCAATTAGTCCCCCCTTATGACCATTAACATGCACTAATTTATAAACTTATCATCAAACCTATGATTGGTTATTATATAATTCTTGGTATGAATTGGATTTAAAATTATGATGAGAAAATCCATTGAAACATGAAGGATTTTAGAAATTTTGATAATGGTGTAGAATCCCTTATCTTTAGAGTACAAAAGTCATCATTTGATTCTCATCTAGATCCACCCCCAATAGATCTAATGAGTGAAATTTCTAGGGATGAATATAAAACCAAATATATTGTTGAGGGAAAAAATATTCAAATTGAGAATATACCTATTTCACAAGAATACGTAGATGTGTTTATAGAGGATTCGCCCTGACATACTATACAGAGAGAAATTGAGTTTTCTATTGATTTAATTCTTTGTGAAAGGCCTATATCAAACACTCCATAAATAATAGCTATAATAGAATTTGTGGAGTTAAAGAAACAACTAGTGAATTTGATTAGTAAGGGGTTTATTATCCCTAGTGTTTCTCTATAGGATCTATGGTTATTTTAATTAAGAATAAATATGGATATATGTGGTTGTGCATTGACTAGAGGGAGATCAATGATATTACGATAAATAACAATTATCCTATTCCTCAAATTGATGATTTGTATGATCAACTTAATAGAGAAAAATATTTTACAAAGATTTACCTTTGATATAGATATCATCATTTGCTTGTCAGGGAGGAATATATTACAAAGACAACAATTGAAACCAGGTAATGGAATTATGAATTTATAGTAATGGATTTTGGAATAACTAATGCACCATGGATATAATGAATAGAGTTTTCAATAAATCTATTGGTGACTTATTTTGTGGTATTTATTTATGATATATTGTTTTAATCCAAAATCTATGAAGACCATGAGAATCACTTGTGCATTATTTTGAAGACTCTTATAAAAAACAAGTTATATTGTAATTTTATAAAGTATGAATTCCTACATTAAATAATATCTTCTCTTGACCATATTGTCTCTAATTATGGAATCTTAGTTGATCCTTCAGAGCAAAATTCAGTTTAGTAATGTACTACATCAATGAACATAACTTAGGTATATAGTTTTACAGGTTTAATAGGTTATTATCAGCATTCCATTTAGAACTTGGCCTAATTTTCCATCCTGTTAAACAAGATTACTCATAATGCAGTTACGTTTGTTTGGAAAAAACAATGTGACTTATTTATAGAATATTGAAAGAAGATATTAGTTAATTATTTGATCCTGACTCTACCATCATGATATTATGTATTTCTGATTTATAGTGATCCATAAATCAATATAATTGGTTGTGTCCTTATGAATAATGATAAAGTCATTTCCTATGAATTAAAGAAGTTAATAATTCATGAATAGAACATTCTAACTAATGATCTTGAGTTAGAAGTTATAATTGTTTCTATGAAGATATAGAGACACTATCTACATAAAATACGATGTGAGATATATACAGATCATAAGATCTTTAGATATATCACCACATAGAATGAACTCAGCATGGAGAAAAGGCTAAAGATCGAGCTACTCAAGGATTATGATTATTCAATTCAGATTCACCTTGAAAATGAAAATAAGGTAGTTGATGATGGATTTTTGAAATTTTTAAAGATTCCATGTATTCCCTCTATACCCGAGCTAAAAAGGGTGTTGTTTGATGATTCTCATTGTTCAAATTTATCAATAAACCAAGTAGCACAATGATAAATTGATATTTGAAGGAACATTTTGGGAGGGACAACATGAAATAGGGATTTGATGATTATGTATCAAGATGCTTAATATGTTAAAATGTGATGACTGAAATAAAAAATCCTAGAGGATTCATGAAAACTCTGCCTATTCCTACATGGAAATGGGATTGCATCATTATAGATTTTTTCATTGGATTACTGAAACCTATTAAGAAGAATGATATAATTTTAGTGATTGATAATCTATTTACAAAATCTTAATATTTTATCACTATAAGAGAGGATTTTACACATGTGTTCTTTACACGACTCTATATTAATGAAGTTGTAAGAAATAATGAAGAACCATCCTTAATTGTTTCAGATCGTTACCCATGATTTAGATAGTGAACTTAATTTGTGTACATATTATCACCCTCTAACTGACGGTCAATAAAAAAAGATGATCTAAATAGTATAAGACATGTTGAGATCTTGATCACATGATTTTCAAGGTATGTGGGATAATTATTAATCATTGGAAAAGATTTCCTACAAAAATTGTTTCCATTATAGTATTCAAATAGAACAATATCAAGCATTGTACAGATAGATATTTCATACACCAACATGTTGGGATCATGTTGGTGAAAGGATTCTTGTAGGACTAAAGCATGTGGAGGAAACAACATCAAAGGTAATGACTATACAATACAATATTAATGCTTCTCAAACCAGGGAACAGATCATGTTTTCATAAAATTATCACTAGGGAAGGGTGTAATATGATTTGGGAGGAAAGGAAAACTAATCCCCTAATACGTTTTCCCTTTTTAAAGTCAGGAGAGAATTGGAACCTGACATATCATACTATTAAGAGCCAATCCAGATTTTTGGCATAAAAGAGAAGGTGTTGAGGAATCAGACAACTCAGCGGGTAATGGTACTTTTGGATAAATAATAAAATCGAAGAGGTGACATGGGATCCTGAGGATCTTATAATGATGAAATATCCAAATCATATTTTGGGGTGACAAACTGGAAATTTTAGGGATGAAATTTTTATAGGATGGGGGAATGTAATGGAATAGAACTCTATCGATGAAATCCCCTTCCTATGTTTATTTCATATAGAATAGATCACATATAACAACTTATAGAAGTAATTTCAATCATTATAAATGAATAATTAATGTAATAAGATGTATTTCAAGATAGTAAGGAACCAATACTAGTGAAATATTATCTTTCCTTTCAGAATATTAATATGATCCTTATGAATTGTAAATCAGACTAATGAATAGTAACCACACCCATAAAATTATAAATAAAATTTTGGCATCTCATAAGTGAATGTATGATATAATTATATCATAATAAATGTAAGTGAATATTTTAAAAATTAATGTTTATGTGTTATTATTTTTATAAGTATTAAATATTAAATTAATATATTATAACTAACAAAATTATTTAAAAGAAAATCCATTTTCCTAAAATGGATTCACTAATCAATATTTTGTTTTCCTATTATTTTAGTATAATTTTATGAGGCCTTAGTTATATTTTTAAAGTGTTATAAAACCAGTTTTAAATTTAAAATTTGTATTTTTCATGTAAATATTTAGTTTTTTTAAAAGTAAATATTACATATTCTGAAAATTATTTTGATTAAATGGAGTCCATTTTTAAATTCTAAACATAAAAAAGGCTAATGGTGAAATTTTGTTATTTTTCTAAAATACATGAATTTTTAGTGAATAGTAAAATTCAGTAATTTATAGTATAAATACATTATAAGAAAAATACACTATTAATTACATCATATATGATGTAAAAAATTTATTTTGAACTCACATGTACTTATTAATATATTTATTCACAAAAATCAACACTATTTCTTGTCTTTAGAAAAATAATAAAATAAAGAATAAGATATTCAAAAATCACCCCTCTCCTCCACTAAAAAAACCACCCATCAAACCATATTATACTCACTTTTATATGATTTTAATTTTATAAATTTTCTACCCAAATACTCTTCCCCATTTTCTCCTCATATCATAGAGCTCTTGTTCATTCCAAATGACCAAACACCCATCTGTTAAGGAGGTTCTCACAGATGATATTTCAAGAGGAAAATCGTCTTCCTTTTTCATTTAAATTTACTTTATTCTATAATATTCTCCAAATATCCTAATAATAATTTTAATGGCCACTCCAGTATCATCCATATAATTTAAATATATCATTTAAATTCAATATCCACTATCAATCTCTTTATACTCTCTCTTTTAGATTAAAAACTAAATCATTGTCTAGGAGGTGCTGGTTTGCAACCTCATTGAATGGTGAAAATTTATTCCTTAATTTATCATTAAATGATTGTCATGAAACTATTTTTGGGTTGAAATGGATAGAGAAATATGTATTATATATTATTTATGGTTATGGATCTATTCTATCTACAAGAAATTAGATAATAGAACAAAAAAGTTAATTCCTTAAAAAAAACACAAAAATTAAGCTAAGCGATTATCTTTAATATTTTATCTAATGATTCTTACTCATATATGGGAACCAAAAAATACAAAACACCAATAAAACTTATTTTTTTCAATAACAACATGAAATTCCAATTCTATAGTATTATTCCAATTATACATGAACTCCATTACTTATAATCAAGTGAACGGATCATGAAATCATAGAAACAAACACTTCGAAGTGAGGGAATTCAATATTATAACTTATAAATAAGGAAATAAAATATCTTAATAGAAAAATACATAATATATATATATATATAAGTTTATTAAATAATTATTTAATGGATTTAATATCATTATCTTGGAAATTATGGTCATGTTCATAATACGTTTGTACATAAGGTAAGGGATCCTACCTGAACCTCCATTTTAATTCGGATTACACTTATTATATAATTACCTCAAAAAAATAAATAATTATTCATATGTAATCATCAAAAAAATTTAATGATAAATATATTTTTATAATTCCAAATGCTCCTTTATTTTCTGGGGTATTAAATTTTTTAAAAGGATCTTTCAAAAATTATTCCCGATAAACAATCCCAATTTAATAGAACTTATCAAATTATTAAATATTTTAAAATACAATTTATATTCTATTTTAAGAAATGATTATAGTTATAAATCAATAATTTTATTATGAGAAAAATATATTAGTTCACTTCTTGTTTTATATTAATATTTTCCCCCCAAAGAACTCTCCTTTTCAATTTAAATGTGTATTTATCTCAAGAATTACTCATTGATTTTATAAGTGTATTTTCATATATTTACACACTCTTGTTGATCATTATGTATTATTGGTATTAATATTATATGATATAATCTACGGTATTTTATTTAATGGATTATGATTATTTTTACTATGGATGTTCTATCTTGATACCATTCACCATATTACTCCTAATGGATAGTGTTTATATTTAATGATTGGGGAATTTTATTTTCATTGCATATGTTACTTTAAATATGAATTTATTTGTTTATTGTGTTTCACCCCTTTTATATGAGGAATGAAGTGGATATAGTAAGATTCTGTTGGGTCCCTCTATAGCACCTCAGTGAATTGGTAGGTCTCATGAGACAAACTAGTTTGGGTTTTTACACATTATGTATGGTCTTAGAACGAGGCATTGACAATATGGTTATATTTTCACAAATTATGTGTTACCTCATTAATAATTTACAAATTTATAATACATGTGATTATTAAACTAGTATAATATCCATGGTTATCTTTTACTATGTAATTAGGTATTCTTCTTTTATTCCTGACATATTATGCTCAATATAATGTTTTAATGGAATGTATACGTTTATTTATTCAATACTCCGTATTACTTATGATTCCACTATATTGTGTGACATTACAGAGCATCTGAGATCACCCCTTTCTTATGTTTTATTTTTTCCCATTACTTAGAGAAGTATATTATGAATGACATTTATGGACAATCTAGGTGTTAGGGACAATTATAATGGAATTTATATGTTGTATTTTATTTCAAGTTGTAAGGGGGAAAATAAGGATGTATATGGTTTTCCAAAACTATAAAATAATCATTCCATTATAATATGAATTAATTGTAATCCTTTAAAATTAATAAAATAATACATATGATCCACGAAATTGGGGCAGGGTGTTACAGGTTTAGGAGTCACTATATATCTTGCATGGGTTGGTCTCTAGCCAGATGTAGTTATAAGAACACATCCCCCCAATGATCTGAAACAGTTGAATAGAGGGGTTTCTTTTCCTGAATGGGACTATAAATAGGACCCTCTGTGGATTAGCCTTTATTTATTTTGTTTGTATGTAGGTTATGTTTATTTTATATATTTCACAGCTAGGCCCATGACATGAGGACTGGTAATCACTACATATCTAGAGTAATGCGAATCAAGCCACACATAGTTTTTGACAAGCCATACAGTTTAACATCTTTCAGTTAGTATGGGGGTCACTCAATGTGTATGAAATAACACTGTGGTCAGTTCCAATTATAGAGATCTTGGTTTCTCTATGTATAATGTGATGATAGAAATCATGTCATTTTTAGTTCCTGAAAAAAACTCCATGTGTAGGTCTGACCTCAATGACATGGAGGGGGAATTATTTTCTTCATTTGGGTGGTGAGACCATTATGAAATGTTAGGTAATCTCTACATATTAGGTGAGAAAATTAATCATGTCATACATATATTTTGAACATAGTGTGGTGATAGGAAAACAATGGTGGGGGAAATCCTCTCTTGTGATACAGTTGAGAAACACCAAGATCATTGTTCAATATCTAATGTCCATGGAATGTGGTAAGTACTCCAAAAAGAGATCATCTTAATCTGGTGGTATAATAATCCAGGCTCAATTATGGACCACAGAGGCCCACACAACACATATGCATTCTTGTGGAGTCCTGCTTATAGTTTTATGTCATGAATCTTAGACACGGGTTACCAATGTAAGGTCATCGAGTTTAGACAAAGGAAATATGGCCTCCCAAAATAGGTTTTTGTGGTGAGATAGAGTAACAAACCAATTATAATGAGGTCACAACTTTCCCTATGACACTAAAAAATTTACCCTAAAGGCTCGCACATAGTTTAAATTCATGATTATTTTACTACGACTTCATGATTAAGGTCATAGTGTTCCGACCCTTAGGAATAGTTTAATGTTTTATTGCCTAGACTAAATGCTCAATTTAACATCGTGTTCCTTTGATATATATTGATATAATAATGTTTTATGTTATAGATGATGACATGAGTGCTGATTAATTTCTTGAAACCAATATGACTGTGTCTATTAGTTATGGTAATTATTATTTCATAAACTATTGAGAAACCTAGTACAGATTTGAAAATATTTCTTGAGGCTAATGGATGGAAAGGTAATGACCTTATGAATGGGGGTGGTATATTCTGGATGGGTCTAACCCATGAATTATAGGCTTTATATCATATATTATGATGACATTAATTGATCCACATGTAGTTCTCAATGGGAATTCTCTCTATGTGGGTCTGAAAAATGTACAGTGGGGGCATTTTTCCATTTTCCTTGGATGGACATAAGACATTTGGTTCGAGCATCACTATGTATCCTATGTGGATAGGAAAAAACATTTTAGTTCATCGCAATGTGACACCTTATATCGATCTGACTCTCATGCGGAGAATTTTTTATTTCAACTTTCACCCATTCAAATCTAGCTCATGTTCGGGAAATCATCATTTTGAATGATGATTCCTATGAAATTTAACATCATGTGTTGAAGTCATTGATATCATTAATTTTATTTTCTTACAACATGGACAACCGTTTCTTTCATTTTATGGACATCCGATGAGTAATGACTGCACTGTTTAATGTTGTCGAGCTAGGATAGTTTTTCATGATGTTTAACATCATGAGATTTGGATGTTATACCATGATATTTAACTTCATGTGACCAGGTTGAATAATCTATGCGATTAAAATAAATACTCATTTAGGAACCATGTGTTGGTGGGAGCTATGTTTAAATGTCCATCCACTGAAATGATGGAATAATCTCCATTGGAGAAGACCTAATATATGGCATAAGGTCAACACCATTTTTGTTCCATCATTGGAGGATTGTTTTTAGGTGTCATCTGAATCTTATGGACAAATACCTTCACTAATTTGAGAAAAGACCATAGGTGAACCTTTTTTAAGGCTCACATGATCCAGTTTTGGTGGACTTAACAATGATGCATGTCTTGTAATCCTTTTTCATCCAATCACTCCAAATCATCCAACCATTCTGGGATTTCTCTTCTATTGATAACTGTTGATAAAAGGAAACACGGATCGAGGTAAATGGAACCATGATGGGAATCAATACCTTTTCCCCATACACTAATGAGTATGGGGTCACCAATGAGTAATTCAGGTCGTGGTCTGCTAATTCCACAAGTAATGAAGAAACTTGTCCAGCCATTACTTCTTATCCTCCTATACCATCTTCTCGAGTATATTTGGTTGGGTATTATTTAAGTCTTTTATCTATTATATAGCTTCTACATTTTAGTGGTATGTATGGTAGAATGTGATTTCAGACTCCTGATATAGTTTTTCTAATTCATCATAATAATAATTGGTGCTAGTGTCCATCAGTGTTGTATGTGGGACACCAAATATTGTAATGATGTTGGATTTCAAAAAGGAAAAAAAATTTCTTTCCCCAAATTTGTTGATGGGTATATATTCATCCCACATAGAGATTATCTCGATCACAGTATGTATGTGCTTGAACTAACTAGATTTAGTAAGATTATACAGTCTTATGATATATATTCTATGTATGGAAAATGAATAAGAGTACATGGATTTGTGCAACAACTCTATGTGTTGGGGAATGTCGTTGGCATGAACATGAAAGGAATGGATATTTTTTGTGAACACAATGTAGTCATTTGATAAAGTGGGACAGTAGTACCCATTCAATAGGATATGGTGGAAAATCATTATTCCTGACTGGTAAGCTGCATAAACTTTAGCGTCCTCTTCCATCATGAAATCATTATTCTCATATCGATCAATTCATCTGGTAAGGACCCCATCAAGGCTCCCATAATATAGTACCTTTTTATGGTTTGTTCTATCATAGAAAACATTTATATTTTGCGTCATTAGATTTTATCTCTCTTGGATCTGTCTTGTTGGAGTTCTCCATTCTGAACGAAGTCCACAATTTGGGTAATTAAGCTACTGGTAGGACCATAAAATTTATAAATGGGGTTAATCTCATCAATCTCTCCCATGTTTTCCTGAAAAAATGGCGAGACCATATCGTAGTTCAAAATGTTGATAAATATTTCATCCTAGATGATATCATTCCTAGTTGTAGCTATATTGTCTTGTGCATCTACTTAGGAATTTTGTTACCATGGGAGATAGGTCCAATTTTCCTCAAATCGGAATTATTCCATTAGTCATCATCAATGTAATATAAGGGGGATTGTATCTATCCTTTGTATAAAATAATAGTCATTTGAATTCTTAATGACCAATTCTAAATCAACATGTATCTTAATGTAATTTACTTGTACTTGAAGTTCCAACTCTAGACCTACAATGAGAGTGTGATATTCAACTTCATTGTTTATGAACACCTCAGACAAAAGGAAAGACTAATGCAAGACATACTTTTCTAGAGATATGATCATGACTCCCATCCCCACTATTTTGACTATGGGGTCAACCATCTTATTCTCTTTTAGAATTTTGGATGCACCATAAATATGAAATTCTCATATATAGGGGTTATCTTGAATAGGGTTAACCTGTTCATCATGTAATGCAATGCCCATTGAATTCAATTCTACTGAGGGGACCTCTTCCAAGAGATAGTATTACTCATGTCCATTAATTAAATTATATGGAATGAAATGTATGTTGAAATTCTATATAATTGTCGGCCATTGTGATAGATATCCCATCAACATCTGATGGATGAGAATTTTTTTGTGTAGGTTTTTATGAGATACCAATCATTCCTCATGAATCAATATGAATTGCCTCAGTTTTGTGACACCAAATGTTATCAGTGTGCATATCTTCTCGATATTTGAATAAAAAGTATCACCATCAATCCTAGTTCAATTGAGATAATAAAAGATATTTTCATTTCCTTCATCGTTATTTTGTGTATGAATGTGACCTGGGGATCACTCTATTGATGTCCAATACAAAATGGGAGGCATTCCATCCATAGTCAGCATCTAAACTAGCAGGGTTGAGATATATAGCTTGATTTTGTCTGATGTTTCTTGAAAATCACCATTCCATTGATATATAACTTCCTTTTCCTATAACTAGTAAATTGAAACCATTCTATACAAAAGATTTCTATGAAGTGTAAGATAAAAGAAAAGTTTCCATGGATTCCTCTAAACTATGTGATTTTCTGAGGAGGTTTAATTCCAAGGATAACCTTTAGCGAGAATGAATAATCTAAGAAATATCCATGAGGTAATACCAAAAATCTTGTCAAGTGGTTACTTTTCAGTTCGTTTTTCATATTTTGTTGAAGATGGTTTCATAATAATCCACGTGGTTCAAAAATTTCCTTGATTTAACCACCAGGTCATCCACATAGAAATCAAAGAATGTTCCTAGTAAGGGCTTGAAGATGTGATGCGTGGTTAGATACTATATAGCACCAATATTATTCCTGCCTACTAGAAATACCTGATATCTAAATTATCCATAGGCCCTTGAAGGTGGTGTATTATTCATCATTCGAGGACATTCATATTATATTGTATCATAAATATACATCCATAAAGGAGAAATCATGCTATCAAATAGATGAATTGATCTATAGTTTTTTGATTGGGTATAGGGAGTTAACCTTTAGGCAGTTCTGGTTGAGATTATAGAAATCAATGGTGATTATAATTTTCACATTATTCTTCTTGATAGAGAAAATATTTGATAAAGATTTTTCTTCTTAGACTAACAAAATTAAGTTCACACTGATGATATTGTCAACTTCATTCTCATATTTGGAAGCATGTGCCGGGTGAGTCCTTCTGCCTGCCTATTTAAATCCCTGGTGTCCTCTGGCTTGCCCAGGTGATGAGTCCGAAACCCAAGATCGAAACCTAACATTTCTATTTTGTTCTAGGATAATGCATCCTAACTCTACTTTCGGAAGGAGGTATATGCCTTTTTCTCCTCCTATGACATGGATTCACTAATCAAGGTGCTCATGGGTCTTCCTTGGTACGAAGATTTATTTCCCATAGATCATCAATATTGGAAGGTATTTCCTCCTAAAATACTGAAGTGACATTTCTATGTTCTTATTCGTATTATTCATCCTCCACATCAACTTATTTTTATTTTTCCCTTGGTGATGGATGTATGTAGATACATTTTATATAGTTATTATTTGATTCAATATCTTGACATTTGAAATATGAAGCGACTCCCTCTGAAGTAGGGGAAAATGTAAGCTTTTCATGAAACTCTAGAGGGGATAGATTGATGGATAGAAAACTAGTGTCTTAAACCTTTTTTAGTGATGAGACAACCACTTCTGACCGAACTAATTAAGAAGTGATTTAATAGTTTTGTAGGATTGAACAATTTATACTTTCATTTGAATGTTCACCACTGTTTTGTAGTTATCAAAATTTTTAACAATGCTGGACTGAACAGTCATGACTAAAATCATGGCTATTGCTAAATACATGCATGAAATTTGGATCATATACCCAATCTTATTGATGGGTAACATAATTACAGTAGTAATATTTTTAATGGTGTTGTCTTGGATCATTTATTGACCATTTGAGGAAGTGACCCAATCAATACCTTCAACCATGCATTGTTTCCATTCCCTCTAATAGACTATTGCATCTATATAGTGTGACATATATGATTTGAATATGGCCCTACCAGCATTAAAAATCATGATATTTCCATTAATATATTTGTTGACGCATTGATGGTATGAGGGGGGGGATCAACACCTGTTGGTGCTACCATGGACTTCATAGAAACACATTGAAGGTTGAGTTATTCCAAACTAATAGAAATTATGTATTGGAAATGAGGTATCAAAACTATATCCTGAGCAATATTTGGATTAATGGATTATTTACACATTTTTCATATCCTATATTTTTTATTTAGGAAGTAGTTAGGTTACCCTAATCGCCGCCCAACCAGAAAAGTATTCATACTGTGATGAGATTAACCCCTGATCCATTGTCAACTGTGCCTTTTCATACATCAAAACAAATTATCCTGCAGGACAAAAATAATACTCTAATTTGTCCATGTATAATTTCATCTCTATGTTGATTTATGATTGATATAACCATGTTTAATTCCATATATGTGTCTTATGTTTGATAGATCTTGACAACAAAAACTTTTTCTTGAAACTCCAAGGGGATTATTAAAGCCTCTATGAGTGCTTCCCTAAGGTATTTTGAAAAAACAATCCTATCAAATACTGATTTCATGGAATTAAATATGGAAAATTAATTGATATTTTCATACTTTTTTTCTAGAGGTGTGTGCTTCCTAGTTTGAGGATACTTTTTCAAATGAAATTTTGAGGCTTAAGTATTTCACATAGATGGGTTATCCCTCGAGACAAGAGTTAGTGGTTCTCCTACCCATGTTTAGTAAGTTCAAAAAGGTCTAAATTCATTTTTATGATGATTAGACACATGTTCCTCTTCTAATTGAAATTTTAGAGGGTTAAATTTAGAATGGATTATGGCTAGTTTGGGGGTTATGTTTCTGTTTTAATTGCTAAAGGGGTCCTCCTTGGTTTTCTACAACTATGCTAGTCTGACCAGGGGTGTGACTAGAATTATGGTTCTTCCATGAATATGTCTGCCCCTAGTTTCCTCATCTCTCTTTTCCTCTATCATTGGTTCCCCAATAAGGTGATGATAACTTTCATTCATATTCATACTTATCATCAGATAATGGATCCATTAAGTGAATGAAATTAATGAAACTAAAGACCGAATTCTCATTTAAATATGAATTTTATGGAAGATAATTTATGATGGTTCCATCTATGGGATGGTTCCCATTTCTATATATCTATGGATGTTTAATCTGAGATATTTGAATCCAACATTGGCCTTTATGTAGGCTCATCCTTCAATAATTCCTCCTTCTCTTTCAATCAATTATTCATTTATAAAGGTTTTCCATTAGAGGTGTGTGGGGATGATGACATCGACTGTGTGGTAATGGAATCATTTTGGGGAATATTTGTTTCATTCAAATGTACTTGGAGAATACCATGATGTCTATTGATGTTTTTTATTCATCCATCAATTAAATATTTTTTCCTTTTTACTAAAAACTTTTTTCCACTCACCTCCTTTCTCTGGGTATCTAGTAGAATCACGTCCCACTTGTGCTAGTGGGATTCTCTACTTTACATTCCAAGAATCTACCATTTTATAAAAGATTTCATTGAATATGAATAATTATTTGATGTTGTGTACGATGATCCATTTAAATGGGAAATAATCTTGTTGGTCATTGAGACAAACATGGTTGAGCCTATTGGTCTCTATAGGGACGAGAAAATAATAGTCCTTAAGAGCTATAAAAAACAACAAAAATTGATCATTTCTGAACACATAATTTTTTTCTATTATCCTTGAATAGATGTCACATGGGACCCACCTATCTACTTATTCAGTTAGGGGTATATGTTGATGACCTAGGGGTACTTCATGATACGTTGCATGCTTTAGATCTAGAGTAGGTTTGAAAGATGATATATGTGTGACATAATCCACCTCAAACTTTCCTTCTCATTTCCACAAGAGTTGTGGTGTTACATGAGAATTGATAATAGTCCATTTTATGGAGTGTTCCATTATATAGAAAATTGAATATATATAATGAAATACACTGATATATTTCACTAGGATGAGCAGCGCTCACTCTTCACCCAAAGGATGTCAATGTAGAGGGTGAGAATATTCTCCAGGGGAAGAGGTCAGTTCAAGGAGTAGGTTAACCGTTTATATTGGAAATGAAATTTCAGACCCTCACATTTTCTTGGTACAAGAAATTCTATATTTCACTGATTTTTTTATTATGTAGAATTTAGGTGAACTAGAAGAGGAAATTCTGACAGAGTTCCTCCAATCCCCTGATCAACCAAGATTGAAAATTATTGTACCATAAAATGGATGTAAATTTTATGGTTCACATGAAGAATCTATGTTTAATTGATTCTTATTTATTTAGTGTTCACTACATGGAGTCTCAATTGGACTAATAATAAGTCATATATTGTTCCAGGTCACTTGAGTCATTGAATATTAAACTAGTATGACATCCGTAATTTGGTTGTGGTAGGGTGTCACACACCCTGTCGCGTAAGGTTTCTTTTTTGTCCGAACTTGTACATTATACTCCTCCATGTATTCTAATTGACCTTCCAATAACTTTATGGTGTCAATAATTCACTAATTACTGTTCTGTTGAACCATATCTTGGACATGTGTAGAAATCAGTAGATTATAATGTGCTAGTTCTACCATCATTTGTGGCTGATATTAATCTATATAAATCTTTTGGGGATTTGCCTAGACTTGTTCCTGTTGTTTCCCTCATATAGGTAAATATTTATATCTTTCCAAGACCTGGTATAGGTATACTGATGGTCTAGGAAAAATGTTGGGTAGATATTATGGATTTTATTCAACTATGAGGATAAATCCTGGTTGCTAAAGTACACTTGTTTGGAGTATATGTCGAGGCTCTTCATAGGGAACATATTTGATAGGATTTATACCTTAGGGAAACTCGATGATGACATGACTCAATTCCTTCATTTCTTCCACTAATCGAGTTATAATTTTTTCAAGTGCAGGGAGGTCATTGAGAGGAGGTTGTGGGTTATATACGACCTCTCTTTTATTATTCTCTATTAAAGATATTCATTTAAGAATATGTGTGGGATTTATTGAGGAACTACCCAAATCCTGAGTGATTTTTTATTCCTAGTACACAAAACATCATTCTTGGTGTGAACCGCACCCTAGATAGAACCATTCCCTCATTTATCTTCATCATTAAAATTATTTTCACTGGCTCCTAAAAGATAAAAACTCATGAATTTAATTTATGTGTAATGAATTGTGGGAATCATACTGAATATTTAATGATATAGGTTTGATAGTGTCCCTTTCTAATGAAATCCCTTCCTTTCTCGAATCCTTTTTGAGTTTCTCGGTGAAGGGTGACTCAGGGGGAACCACTTTCCATCCTGGTCCTATTCCTCTCTTCTAAGGGTATCAGATTTTGAGATGGGGTGAACTAGGAGACCACACCACTTTTCATCCTTCATAAAAGGAAGATGACTGATTTCCATTAATGTGTTGTTAGGGGAAAAATTCCCCCAACCTTCTAGGATGGGATTGCTACCGTTTCCTTGTTCTTGTGCCTTTGTCCAAATATTTGGGTCTTATGGGTGATTTTTTTTAAAATTCCCCCATCCCTTTGGATTGGGGCTCTTCCTATACATTATTAATAGCTACTACTATCAACATTCTCTTGATCTCACAATTCCTTATTCGAGCTGAATTAAAATGTGATGTTAGGTATCCATGAATACTATTTTCTTCTGAGGAAATTATCTATGCATGGTGATTGAATTCCCTTGGTAAGAATCCTATTGAATGATTTTGGTTTCCTGGTTTAGTAGTTTTTTAATCTTTCTCACATCGGGCCTAATTATTTTTATACATATTCATGGCCAATTCATATATATTATTATAGATTTTATAAAAAAGGATTTTTCTTGATATCATCCATGGAATTATAAAATTACAGCACTTATTACTACAAGGTTCTACTTAATAGAGCGTGAGGTGAAATGTAAAGGTCAATATTTCCCCCACCACCAGATATGACCACCAGGTAGTGAATTGAGAATTAGATAACACAGTTGATTCAATGAATTGAGGCATGTAGATTTAAAATCAATACATCACTTCTCTAATGGTGGTATCCATGAAGAGAGGAGGTATTACATGTCAATTTGATGATGATTAGACCCCAATATGGTTACATGGTTTTCATACACACTATAAGTGAAGAAATTTTCTTTCAGGAGGAGGATAGTTGTCCTGATATTTAGACGGATATTTTGTGTGAATTCTTCTAACAAAACCTCCTTAATTTCAAACTCATTAGTGGATTAGGGCCATAAAATATTTTTTATATCATCCCCAAACAATTCTCATGTCAATAGAAACATAACCCTTCATTATTTGGCGAGATACGCCCCAATTGTTTTATCCTAACCTTTCCACTTATAGAAGTTTTTATATCTGGTAGTGGGGATATTAGGGGTCTCGTTGGTATGTGAATGGTCTGAGTGGTATTGTATGATGAAAATTGTCTTGATCCATTTATAGGTTGAGAAAAAAGGTATCATATTTTCGATAGGGTCTCTAACATTTTTGGTCTGTTATTTTTAAGTGCTTTTGGATTTGTGGGATTTCAAATATTTGACTTAGAAATGGGAGGACCTTTTTGACGATATTAAATGTTACTGTGGGGAAAACCATTACAATGGGTGCTATCATGGTGATAAATACCATCAAAGTTTGATGTTTGACTACAATTAGAATTTATGAAGCATGTACCCTAGGAAAAATCTTCAGGTTGAGTGATAGTAAGGGGTTAGAATTTATTCCTAAACAATATGTCATTTCAGGAAGGACCATCATAATGCATGGCATCATGGAAAGGACTACAATCATAGCTTGATTTATGACTACATGGGGAATGTCTATATATTATACTCATAGGATTACATTTATGGAGGAAGAATAAAACGGGGGAATTATTGTTAATATAGGTTTTCAATGTGTGGGGGAATTTTTCAGTGCATGCCATCATGTTGAGAACTACCATCAGAGATTAATGTCCGACTACATAAAGAATTTACGCAGTGAATACCATGTGAGTGCCATCAGGGATGACGAATGAATGTGGATGAACTTATTGCTTTTTTATATTCTTTACATGGGATGGGTTCCATGATGCTCATTAGGGGTTAAGATCCCATGATCCATAAGTTTCTGTCCATGATGTAAGCCTTCATGGTAGATGCCCTGGGGAGGAACATTAGAGCTTTTGTTAATAATGTTATGGGGAGGAACTTCACAACTACTACAATCAAAAATATAATTTGGTAATAGAATGGAATGCAAAATATGACACCATGGATAGGTTTTAGATGGACTCAAGAACTTTATCTTCTACAAGATTAGGGATATGAATTTTCTCTTCATTTATTAGTATTATTTTGAAGGAATAATTTTTAGAAACTCTCTTGTGAGTAAATGGGGTCATTTTCTGTAAGTAATGACCATAATATATTGTTTCCTATACGAGGGGATCCTACAACGCTACCGGGTTATGTTGGTATGATTCGATAATTTTTGATGGGATATATGCCTACCGTGGAGTACCCAACAAAGTAGACCAGTGTCCCTGAATTGGGATATGTATTTATGCTCGATCTCAATGTCTATTTATAATGGACTGTTATCGACCACCCTCCTAGAAAGGAATAAGGATTCTTGTATGATTTTATGTGACCACAAAAATTTTTGATGATTTACACCACTTGTTGATGCATGGTTGTGGGCTTGACTATTTTCTTATATAGAGAATAAAATTACATATCAGAAAGTATATCAAATTTTATTAGGAATTGATGTCTAATTATCCATTATTTTTAGGAGGTGTTGAGAGAAATACATCGTGGGAATAAGAATATATTACCATTATGGTTCCGAATAAGTTATATGAGCATTCTCTAGTCATCCATTTCTTGTGAGTAGTTACTGACGGTTCTCCTATGCAAGGGGGGGATATGGGTCTTACCCTAATTTATGGGGATATGCTAGTTGTTTTCTTTTATTAAAAAAAATTACATAGAAGTATTGATATTAATGAGAAGGAATTTACATCTGCCCATTGGTTTCCATTGAATTTTACTGGTGTGCTTCATGTGCATCCACAAAAATTGGTAGCAGGCTTTAATTCACAACTGTATGTTTCTGGAGGACTTAAAAAGTGTGATAATGGGTATTAATATTATCATGGTATGATCCCATAATTAATTGGTGTTGTGGATGTGTATGAGAAGGAATATACATTTACATATAGTTGGTTTTTGTTGTATTTAACTGACAAGATTCATTTTCATTGGTTGATATATGCATCTTCATGTAGTTAGCCTCCTTATTTACATGATGGTCTTGGTGATTAGTAGCATTAATTTTTACATGCTCTTAATTTTTCATTGTATTGGACTAACATGCCTCACAATAGAGAGAAGAAATATATGTACTCCCATAGTGTTCCACTGTATTTGAATAGTGGGATTCTATGTTAGGAATGAGGATAATGGTCTATTCCAGATAGTCTGATCATCACCCTTTGAGTTCTCCATAGGGACCTAGGTTTTATGGAATTAGAGTGGGCCCATCGAATGATACTCACCTTATGTAGAGGTTGGTGGGTCATATGGTGTTAGTGGTGATGATTTCTAGCAGGGAACCTTTAGTGAGACCCATGTGCAGTTAGGATGAAGTCATTGGTAAATATTTTATCAGCCTCCCTATGGTAAGGGAGTAATTAATTATTACATTCAATAGATGGGATATAAAAATCATTGGAGATGGCTAATGGAGCCATTTTTTAGATCACCGACCATAATTGGGTGGATGATTGGGATTATATCATATATGGGAGGTCCTATCTAGATACCTCTAGGGTGGGTAGAGTACCATTATGGTGATACATCTTATCCATTTAATTTGAAACCATTTTTTGAAGATGCTCGATGTGAGATTATGTCCTCTATTTGGTTGAGGACCTAGAATGTACAGTGGTTGAAGCAGGTGTTCACGAAAGTGGGTGATATCATATTGGATTGTTGAGAGCACTAATGAGTTACTATAATATATGTGACAAGTATAGGAAACATAACCTCTTCAAATTATAATCTCATGACAATGTTCTTAATTTATAATATTGGCTTATAGTCTTCCATTTTGGATACGAAAGAGGCCTGATGAGATCCATTTTGTGTGAAATCACTAACATTTAGTACAATGTCTTCGAACAGTCTCAATCATGTTTTGTTTATAGAGCCAGAAACACCCAACGACTCTCATATCCATGATTACTCACAAACTATATTTTAATGGTAGGTTTTCATTGGGGAACATGGGGAATTACACTTAATAACTCACATTGAATGATTGGATGTGAAGTCAAGCTCATCACACCCTTTTGGGGAGGAATATTTCTTATTCTAATACTCTCTTATATATTAATGAAATATTTTTAATACTTTTTTCATTCCCATGTTTGTATAATATGGATTACCCTAAGGTAATGATAAATCAAAAATACTTGCCGATTTGGAATTTTTTATATCTATATGAGGTCCTCCATTAATAGAGGGTTCTATATTTATATGCAGTTTTATATGCATGGATCACCATAAATGGAATTCTCTTCTAGACAATGTAGCGATTACTTATGTCATTTATTAGGAAGACACTTGTATTAATACAAACAGCGAGGTGCTCAAGATATTAGTGTCATCCAGGGAGAGATAAGTTATTTTGATGTTAGGATTGATACCATAAGACGTGGTTCCCACATATCCATGTGAGAATAATTAGATCCCATTTATTTAAGTGAAACTTAATAGGGCACATCACCTTTTATGATTACGTGTCAAGGACCCAACCATTTAGTTTAACATCATGTGGAAAGAATGTATATTCAAAAGGTTCCTGATCAAGGATGTGGTGGGACATATATCTAGGTGCCTGAGGGATTTAAGAAAGTTGTGTTATCTAGGGTGGACATGATCCAACTAGGGATATGTCCTGGATAAGACTATAGATGATTTGGGTGTTGTGTTTATACCTCATGGAGGCTTCATACATTTCCCAATTAGTTGGGAATCCAACCCCACATAATTCTATTACTGTTTGGGTTTATTCATGGAAGCTTTCAATTTGTGGGGGAATGAGTGGATTAGGTCATGCACTCAAAAAGATAGTCGTAGAGGTATGTGGTTGGGTCTTACTCCTAGAAGCGTCTCATTAAAATAGTTATTATTGGAGCTTATATAATTTTAAAGTCCCTAAGTTTATTGGATTGTGAACCTAATGATTTCATGATTGCTTGAAGACTCTAATCCCACATTAGTCTTGCTCGGTGTGAGAAATAAGAGGAAGCATCAGATCTGAAAATCACACAAGCCACCCAATCCACTAGTGGATGTTGTTATAAATCCCAATGGGAGAATGAGAGAGTATTGATTGTGACTCTCTCCTCATTTATTTTTGTTACATGGTTAGTCACATTTGGTTATCTATCCAGATATAGACAAGGTTAATGGAAATAGGGTCAAAAGTGACACCTCTTGCAAAAAATGATACGGGTCTACTTCACGAGGGATTTCCAAAAACTGGTTCTGATGGGAGGATCTCATTTTATATGAATGGAAAAAATTAAATATTGATCCTTTCCCTCACCACCTATAATGGGCAGGTTCATGTGAGCACCCCATGGTTGGAACCCCTGTTACCACTAGAATGTAAACCCAAATACATTTTGAGAGTATGATTTATTAAAGAGTTAACAACATGAACCTATATAAAACAAGTTTATAAACTTGAGAGGTCATGTCAATATTCATGATGATCTTAACATACAAGTATGATAGCTTCTGATGGGGGGAATTTCCATAATGTCATTAGACTGGTACCTAGATGGGCTGATATGGGGCCCGATGAGATGATGGAAGAGAGTGATGGGGGTGGAGAGTAGAATGCTATAAAAGGACCCATTCTGAATAGAAGGTTCATAGGTGGGATGGGGTTCCCTCCATGTATCATGTTACTATGTGGGTGATGATACCGTCTATGTTGTGTTGTAATATGCCTGCCTAGGTCCGCCCAATGTAATGTGTTGCAATCCAGGGATAGGTTACATCCCTATAATGTATTTCTATGTGGGGGCATGTTACACCCATGTGGAACATTTCTATACAGGATGAGGTTCTTCCTACACATCATTTTTGTGTGCAGGATACTTTTCCACAAAGGGGGCATACATTTATGCCCCGTAGAATGTTATCCAAAAATGGGATTTGAGTTTTTGGATGGATATTTGATTTACTATTTCCTCATTACTATAATGAGGGGGATTTTTAACTATTTGGAATCAACATACTGGATCCATTGTTTTGTGTTCCCTAATTTATCATCTCCTAAATATATCTATGGTTCTATCCTAGGATCTTTTTTTGGTTCCCCTTAGATATTTTCATATAAGAGAATAGGGATAAGATACAGGCATCATTGGTCATCCCTAGTGTGTAGTGGGGCTTCATTTTTGGAATCTCTCATGGCGTTCCTTGACAAGTGAGTGACATATCCATCAATGACCAGTCATTCATGTAGGGGGGCCTTCATTTTTGGGGCTTAAAATCACCATATGTCCTTACAAATGACTTTAATTCAATCAAGAGGGTCTTCGGTTCCACCTCATCCCAAGAAATTTTACATGGATAGTAATTTGTAGTGGTATAAATCATTTCATCGACCAATTAACTAGTTAGTTTGAGGGGATGGAAATTCATTGGGAAGTAATCATAGATCATCCCCATAGATAAAAGTTGTTTTATTCGTAGGTTTTGGCGCCACCAGCTCCTCTCACAAACTATTTTTTAGTAGGGTGCTTTACGAAATGATAGAAATCCATGCAGAGTAGTGGCCCATAAAACAATTTTTACTACATGGAACTTGGAATTCCTCTTCGGTAACCCTTCCTTTGATAATTTTATTTAAAACCATAATTGAATTTATTATTATAACCTTTTATAGTTTCTTTTAATTCTTTTATTCTCTCATGTGAAATTTTTATAGACCCTACACAAACCATTAAACTAAGTCGGTGGCATACCATGATTCCCACCATAAATAATTTAATATAATAAAAGCCTTGCTATATG
This sequence comes from Viscum album, assembly GCA_963277665.1. NCBI lineage: Eukaryota > Viridiplantae > Streptophyta > Magnoliopsida > Santalales > Viscaceae > Viscum > Viscum album. The sequence continues at coordinate 49,887,414 of OY728140.1, read as the reverse complement.
ATAGATTCCGTACCCAATAAGATTAATCCATATAAAATGGATGAATCCAAGAGAATACCCATCTCATTCCATGTTTACATTTAAATCCAACCATTTAATCATTTCAATAGAATATAATAAATGGAAAAAGTGGAATGTCCATCTCCAACTAACTCATTAAATTGAAGAATGAATCCCACTAAAAAATGGTGATATCACACACCAACATAGCTGTATTTATCATAGGTTAGATAAAACCACATCTCACTAATGGCTCAGGTAGTGGTTGAAAACATCCTACCAAGTTAAGGTCCTGCAAGGAATCACATTTTACACATAATCCTTAATATAAATATTATAAATAAATTATTATGAAATAACATGAATTTCTTGCATGTTACAAATTTAAAATACATTAATAAAATAATAATACTTATATGAAATTTGTAGACCACCTAATTTAAGGCATTGATAGAACCCTCATCCAATATCATCCCTTAGTTTGGTCTACATTTGGATTTAATGGAAGAATAGATGAATACCCTGAAATAGGGAATATTATATTACAACATCATAACTCCATAAAATAGAATAAAAATTAATAAAATATTGAAATGATTGGCTGAATCATCTATAGGGATCCAAGATGATGAACATATCGTTATTCAGAGGTCAGATAGAGAAGATCTTTCCTGGCCTAGCATTAGGCCTATAGAAAAATAGAAAAGTAGTGGAGTAGAGCAAGTTTTATACTAGAAAGAGAAAAAAATGAGGGTGATAATTTAATATAAATTAAGTTAATACAAAAATTTTTCTACTTTTTAAGTTGCCTCATGGTTAGGTCGCACAGTAGTCCAAATCGTGCACCAAATGTGGACACCCCACTATCCTAGGGTCACACCCTGCATGACCTATATGACTTGGTTAAATAGACCATGGAAAGGCCTTGAACACCCTATTTCTAATACATATATATCTCAGGCCCCCATATTTTGGTTTATACAAAGAAGGTAGAACGTTTTCTAGGATGGAGGGTTTGAGGTTCCCAATAGGCACTCATGTGCTCTAACTATGTTCCTATGTTATTTCCTACAAAAAATAGAGATCCACACTCCAAAAATTACTATAATTATCTCAAGAATTTCCTTAAACCATGAGGAACATTTATAAGTATAAAAAAAATAATTTAATGCAAGAATTAAAATGTTCTATAACTCAATAATTGTCAGGATATTACACATTATTATTCATTTTTCTTTTATGATTGTGCATGGATGATCCATAAATTATATAAAATTAATATATGTTTTATTCATGAAATTATTATAATTTTGAAATTTTTTATCTATTTCATTACACCATTGAGCATGGTCCACATGATGAAGCTATTATGGGTAAATTTACCGAAAAAACATCAAGATATAGACCACGGAAAAAGAACACAACGAATGGATTTAAAATGATAATAAAATTCCTTTAAAATTGAATATTATCAAAAACATTTCATAATAAACTATTTCATAAATAAATTTTTATTATTAATGTGTATTTAGCACATAAAACCAACTAGTAATACATGGCAGTTCTTTTTTATATCTATTCATCTCTTGTGAGATCTATTTTATATTACACATAAAATTTATTTGACATTGTGTATGTACTACAATTATGGAATATTATATCATTAATTTAACATTATTCATGCTATTTAATGTTTTAATTCATGTTTTACCTTTTAATGGGGTTTTATTAAAAATTAATTAAATATGATAATGGTTATTTCACAATCTCTTTCTAATTAATGTTGATTCATGATTAAATATATATTGGATGTATTATAACACTTGTATTATTTTAAACCCATATAATTTAATCACATGTGGTTATAAATTCGGTTTTAATTTTATCTTATAGATTTTCCTCTCTTTGGAACTCAAAATCAAAAAGAATTATTTTATGAAAAAATGACATTATTTCCTCTTTTATGATAGGAATACATTTATTCCATGTCGAGATTGTCTGAAATTTTAAATTATTATTATTTTAATTTTTACAATAATTGTATAAACTAATTTTCAGTCAAATGTTTCATTATTTACAATGTTTCATATTGTACTATTTTCCTTGTTTTTCTAAAATGTATGTTTTTTAAATTCATTACAATAGTGTAAAAGGAATGGTCTTTTATAATATATACAGCCTAAATGATATTTCCCATTGTCATAACCAGTATTCATATGCAAATATTTTATCAATGATTCAATTTTTTTTTAGTAAAAACCCTTTCTTTTTTAGTCTATGAATTTTTAGTTTCGATGTTTAAAGAATAAATAAAATATTTTCTAAAATGAAAAAGTGATTTTTGGAAATGATTTTTAACAATGTTTTCGCAAATAATTTACAAATGATTTTAGCCATGTTGTTTTTTATGTTTTAAATCTATTTTCCTCTATAAAACTAAAATTATTTTCAATTATTTTAGACATTTAATTATTATTAATTTCTGGATTTATATCATTTTATATTTATTTTTGGGCTAAACAATATTTTAACTTTTCAATTTCATATCATATTTTTCTCTATTACTATAAATTATTCATTGACCAATGTTGTTGTCCTAAATTTACTTATTTATAGTATCATGGATGTAATTTGAATCAGGTATATTATGTTGATATTGTTTCAGTTCAATACAATATATATATTCAGTACTAGTTATTGTAATATTGTTAGAAAGTTTATTTAATTTATTAGGGAAATATTGATGTATCATATTATTTATTTGTTGTGGATATTTAGTGGTTGATAGTTAGTAATTATTTTTTTACATTTTTAAATAAATATAAGAGTCATATAATTGATATATGTAAATTATTGGAGAATCTCTATCATTGATACCCCATCTATGCATCAACAGGCTTCATGAGTCAATCCAATTAGAATGCCTTATTAGTTGGGTATTTACTGTATACATTACCACTTATTGAAACTATCTTGGAATAAAAACATAATGGAATTGTTAATCATGCCATGGAATAATTATTTATAGGTATGATCATGGGATTTTACTATTATGAATCTACTTCATTGGGATTTTGGTTATCATTATCCATGTCTTTACTTACATCCCTTAATATATTTCATGATCAAGTTATTAGTTAAATGTGACAAGTATTTATTATTTAATCATCTATATTACATTTTCTTGTTAACTTATGAAATATTAATTTGTTTTATTTCCCTTAAGAATAATATTATTTAACATATTTGTTTTTCTTTTTTTCATGATATGAACATGGAATCTATGAATGATAATAAATTATGTAATAATGTTTTTCAAGATATGGTTTTTTACTAGGTAATATGAAATACATGTATGTATATATTCTCAAAAGATAAACAAAATGATTGATCCTTCTTTATTATATCCCTTTTATCTTGCACCAATTTAATAATATAAACAAAGTCTTTAGGTTACAGTAGTCAGGGTTGGAATATTTGGTATCAAATAAGCTTTACTAACACCATAAGGAATTATATTTTACATTAATATATAAAACATGAGTATTAAGACAAAACTATAAAACGATAAATTTAATTTAGGGATTTTTATATTATGGATTAATATTCTTTATCTTATTAGATAATTATGTTGGTTTTATTTTTTAGATATACCACATAGAGGAAGAAGGGAAATCGTTTTAACACTCTTTGTTAATATAGAGGTTTACCTTATGAGAATTACAATACTAGAAGAATTGGGTCTAACTAGATCATGGTTATAATGGGGAAATTGGCACAAGATAATGAAAATAACCTTATTCATATGGAAAAATATATTGTTAAATAGAGTTATACAGTACTCTAGGATCTGTTTATATGATAAAATCCCTTATCTTTAACGGAACTCGTATTCTATTGATAGTTGATAAATGGATCATGTACCTTAAAAATATATTCTTGTGTGTTTGTATTAGTCATAGGTAAAAGGTTATTTTGGCAGTATTTTTTTAATGTTATGAATTGATCAATGGTGTTTAGTGATCTGGAAAAATAAAAAAGATAATGAAATGAATAGCACGGAATTGAGAAATTTTAATGTTAAATTCTTCATGAAATATTTTACATAAGATAAATAAGTTGAAATGGGGATAATGTTCCTAAAAATAATTTATGAGGAAGAGAAAATAGATAATGAATATGATTCTTACTTTCTATGATTAGCATGTAACACAATAGATGACATACATAATCAAGAAAAACAATTTGACTATTTTTTCAGGGTAAAATACCAAACAACATAAGGGAAATTCACATTGAATTGATTTCATCATATGATAATATAGTATCATTTTCCATAAATACTTGTAATAAATATTATTGGTCTTATATATTCATTGGAAATCCCTAGTATAAAAGGATAGCTAATCACTAAATAATATATTCATTTTATGAGTAAATAAGGAATGATTTAATTTCCACAGTATAATAATTTTAAAAAGAGAGATCTTCGTAAATAATTAAACGGAATTATATTTTTTACATGTATGGATATAAGGTCTATCCATATCCTGACTATGTTTGAAATAGAGAAACCACTACAATCTAATGCCTCAACTCGTGGTAGATGGGGAATTATTTAAAATAAGGCCCCAATAAATAAGGAAACATGTTATAGAAATATCCATGGGGATAAGATCATGATTATATGGTCACAATAGAAGAGGTTGAAGTTTAAAATGATATGGTCTAAGGCTCATTGATCATATACTCAAATCTAGATAAATATCTATTTGATTATGGATCATTGAACACTTTTATATCTTCTATGTTTAATGAGACTATTAAATCATAAAATAAAATTGTATGCTGATATTTTTCAATCATGATTCCATGTAAAAATGTTATTAAAACAAGGATATATCATATTCCTCTATTATAATTCATAAAATAAAATATTTCACATCTTTTTGATAAATCTATTATTGATTCTCAAATAATCTGTGTAATTCATTAGATTTCAATGAATGATGTGAATGTTTTCATAAGTGGAGGAGATTATGATTTGTGAAGGGGATATGGACTATCTTTTATTTATAGAAGAGACTTCGTCTTCTAATCCATATATTGGTCCACCTATTGTAAATATCATTAATTAAATTTTGGGGTATGAATAGAAGAATAATCCTATAGATGGAATATGTAACCTTAGAAAAAAAGATGAACCTATTGTGTAAGAATTTATTTATGTGTTTCTTGAAGTGTTGTATAGAAATAAATTGAAGAATTATGTTGTATTTTTCATTAAACTCAAACATGATAAAAATACTCTATAAAAGACTCATTATTGAATGGCCATAGTGGAATTAGTAAAATTAATGAAATAACTATAAGACTTTTATAATAAGAAATTTATTCACCACCATGTTTCACCTTAAGGAGCCACTATTATTTTGGTTAAGATGATGGACATGTATTTGAGGTTGTGAATTGGTTATAAATAGATTAATTACATTATTATAAATAAAAATAAAAATTCCCAACTTTTTGGACATGTTTGATCAAAATAGATTATGCTAATAAATTTCATGAATTTTTCTTCGTTGTGTGTATCATCATTTTCTTGTAAGTATAGATGATATTCCAAAAAATGACATTTTCTTCCATGTATTGACTGTATGAGTTCATAGTAATTCCATTTTTACTGAGTAATGAACCTAATAAATTTATTAATATGATTAATAGTATATTTAGTGATTGTTTTCATAATTTCACTTCGGTTTTATCTAGGATTTTCTAGTACACATAAAAACTTATAAAGAGAACAATATTTATATAAGAATAATAATTGATACTGTTAGCTTAAAGGAGTTATATGGGAAATATTATAAGTAAATTTTTTAGATTTGTTGTGTTTTTTTATTATGGACATATTGTATCCAATGATGAAATCTCATTTAACATTCAATGAATAATGTTGGTAAAAATATCCTACGTTAGAGAACATAACTAAGATGCATGGTTTCATTGGATAATCATGTTGATATTAGGGGTTTATTAAAAAAACTGATTGGGTAACCCATTAACAAAGAGTATCTGTAAATGGGATAAGTTTATATGTCCCAAATACTATAAATAATGTTTTGAGAAAACAATGATGGGATTGGTCAGTGGACCAACATTAGCATTACCATCAAGAAGGGAAATGTGAGATATATTATGATGAAACAATGGAATGTATTAGGTTGGTCCACAAACATAATGATAGAGATGTTTATCATTCCTCAAAATAATTAAAGATCCCTAAATAGAATTATACCACCCATATTCAGGATTTTGGAGCTATAATATTTTACATAAATATTTGATGGAATTAACTCTATAGTGAAATACATTGAATATATATGGGAAAAAATTTAAAATACATTTTTTTTCACAAAATGGTATCAACATAATACAAAAAAGTTGTTTATAGCTAATATTGTATTATGATTCCTCAATACACTAAAAACATGGGAATGTAAAAGAAGTGGTCAATGCCTTGAGAAAAAAATAACATCGATTTTGACTAAACAAATGACACACAAAGAACATATATTAGCAGCCATAGAAATATTGTATATGAGAATAAATTGGTTAAGATAAATATTACACATTTTCAAAATTATTTCCAAATAAACATTATTGGTAATTATAAAAAGTCCCAACATGATTATGAGAATTTAAAAAAAATGAATTTCATAAATGATGGGAATTTGGTAGAAATATTTAATATATATGGTGTGTTGATATTTTGTAAGAGATTATGTGTTCCATTAATACATGAGATGATTATGGAATTTCATGATTAATCCTATATAAAAAAATCTCTATAAACCATAGTATAATAAATATTAATAGGTTTTTAATGTTATATTATTTGTGGGATAATATGAAGAAAAAAATTATTAACATTACATCAAAATTCCAAGTTTTTTAATAGGTAGGGGATGTGATAAACATAAAAATGTAGTTAATAATACTCTCTCTATTACAATATGGGAGTGGGATAAAATTATTATGTAATATGACACTATATTTCCAAACATAACTAATGGAAATGATTCTATAATGGTTATTTTTTCTCCATACGAAGTCAACTTAATTCCTCACTACAAGAGAGGATCTTCCCTTAGTGCGCCCTAATATCCATTTAATTATTTTCCTCTTCAATAATGATAAATTTTAGAGGTTAAGTATGAGAAATAAAAAAATACTCCAATTATAAAATCACCATAAAAACACCAAAAAATCACAGATTTTAAATAAATCATAAAAAATAAATTGATTAAAAATAAATAGAAAAAAATAAAAAAAATATATCATCCTCCTATAATCACATTCTTAAAAGATAATTTAATACTAGATAAGTACCAAATATTGCCTCTAATGAATACGCCCATAATCATTGAAGATATAAACTATGTCCTCTAAAATGTGGAGACAAATCTAATCTAAAATCACTTTCATATTGTTTTAGTTTCATAAATGATTCAATTTTATTGTTTATATAGTATAAAAATTTTTGACCCTATATAGTCCATGATTCCATCCAAAAGAACAAATAGAAATATATAATAAAAAAACATGAAAAGCATGAACAGTTACACCATAATAAATTCTATATGAATCATATCATACAATATAAATTTGATAAAAAACATTATTTAAATACTACCAAAACACATATCCCCGCCAAATACGTTGCATGAAAGAGAAGATTAAAAACTAAAAATAAGGAACTCATCAAACCACCCGACACTTCCTGGGAGCATGATCATGAAAAAACTTTTATTAACCATGATAAAAAGGTGGAAAAATCAATGCCAATCTAGGATATGATGACCATATTCAATACCTATCATGTACACCAAAGATTTCATCTAAATCATCCTTTAATGACGACTGATTATGAATCTTTTCATTAAAATAGGATGAATAACATTTAATTAAAATCTTCTTATGCATAAATCATTATACCCTAATGTGAAAATAAAAAAGGGAAAATCAAATCTTTTTGGGGATGGATTTAAAATAATAGGGAATAAATCGTAAAAATAATTCACAAAATATAAACCTCAACAACCCTGAAATCACTGTACCAGACTAACCCCACACAATGTCACAAGAATGAATTTGTACACATCATTAGATATAAGAGATGTTAGAAATAATGAATTAGTGTAAAAACATGGGTCAAAGATACTTTTATATGGATAAAACTGACATCCTTGAATCCACAAAACTTCCATTCACGACCCTATATATATTATGTTTTTTGGAATTCATTATATACCTCTATTGATTGAGTCTGATCATGACACATAGTGGACATCAAAATTTTATAAATGAGTCTGGAAGCCCCTTCAAATGTTGCAACATTTAAAAACTTCTTATGTATCACCCTGAGTATTTATATTGTAATTATGTTCCAAATTAATAAAATTTCATTAATGGATAAATTGTTTTTCTACAACAAGTTAATATTTCTTTAAACACAACATAAAGTTAACTATACAATATAAGAAATAACTATATTATACTTTTTTACACAAAACACCAAGAATAGGATTAATTACATGCAATACATAGTTTTTATTTTATTACAAAAAATACCATGTTCATTTTATAGCTTGTCTCACATGCAAGACTGAGTATTACCGAACTACAATATAATAATATTAATATTATTAAAATATAATTATAGTTATCAATTATCAAATGGAACTAAGGATATGAACAATATTAACTAAATTACAAAACTATGGTTTACACTTTTATTTAAAATTAATGTTGTCATTACTAATAAATTATAATTTAAAATAAAAACAATTTGAATATAATGGATGTTCTTTAATGGAAAACTATTTTTATGGCCACAAAAAAGTTTATATTAATAAATTAAAATAGTTAATGATAATAAATTATTTAGATTTATAATTATATATTCATCCCGATGATTTTACATTCATCCAATATGTTTTATTAGAATTGATGAAGAATATTCCAATTTTTACCATAAGAAAAATTATTTTATCTAAGAGGTGGTTTTGCAACAATTTATTGTTATTATTTTTTTAAAACTATTTTTTAAAAATTTAATAATTTTTTTTGAAAAAATTATATTCATTTTTGAAATATTAATTTCAAAATTATATTAGTTTTATTTTTTTTATTCACAAATGTTTCATTTTTTATGAATAATGAAAATACTGACATTTAATTGAAAACTAACTTCTCACATAATTTAATTATATAGTTAAAATATATTTTTATTTTTTTAAATTATAATTTCATAATTAATAAATATATTAATCCAATTGAGTTCATCATAATTAATTTTATGTTAAAATTTAATATAGAAATCTTTTGATCTTTTTCACTTTGGAAACCTGTTGTTTTGTCCCATATATATGAGTAATTTTAAAGTAATTTATTCCAATTATATTATTAGAATATATAAATATATATAAAATATTGAGATTAATAATAATTTATAATTTATAATTTGGTGAAATTAATTTTTGACATAAATTATTAGTGTAAACTTTTAAACATAATAACATCAATTATGAGAAAAATGAGTGCACTAAGGGACTAAAAGTTAAACATAATGGAAAACTAATCAAGAAAATCATAACAATATATTTAATAGACTTATTTAGAATATAAACCACATTATATTTGAATATAATTAATATTTGGGGGCAAATTATTTAAGTTAGAGCTCCCAATAATTTTTTCATTTTTAGTTTTTACAACATCTATACTCACCTCCCTTATAAAATGCCACCACCTCTCCCCATTTATTCACACATATGATGCCCTTTTTCTACTAAAAACCATGAGAATATAAACTAACCAAATCCTTTCACACATCCTAGATACCTCACATTGATAATAATTTGTAACAAGGAATTACTTTGGTGAAAACCAAAAGGTGTGGCCAGATGAAGAGGCAATGTTCATCAACGAACGTATTTATTATTTGTCATCCTTAAACCATTTAATTTATTTTTATATCATGATTATATAATAAACTAAATATATTTTATATTATATTATTTTTTTATTTTAATGTTAAAACATACACTAAAACACACTTCCTTCTAATCAAATACACAATCATTGTTGATGTGTATGACAGACGACCGTTTCACAAACATATGTTGTTAGTTCTCCCATTATCACCTCTCAAAGATAGGAATAAGGATTGATTTTATGTTTTAATTATATATATATATATATGATATAAATGAGGTTTTTATAGTTCTTTAATTGTTATATAACACATACCTTTATGATTACCATTTTTTGGGAATACAATTACATCATTAGTGGTTGTGTGGACTACCACCACATCACAGTGATGTGATTCATTCCTAATATACATGGAATGTATTAAGGATGAGTTTAATAATTATATTTGATATATATAATATAATAATTATTTTATAAGGATAAAATATATAAATATTTCTTTAATTTTGATCTTTCAATAAGTGAAGTAAACTGAAACAATGTTCAAGTGTACGTACTTTATAATATCTCCATGAACGATTTATGTAACACCCCGACCCCAGTTACCCAGAGTCGGTGAATTATTACATAACATTGACATGATCACAAGAAAGATCAATTCTCGAAAGACTGATTAGTTTAGAAGCCTTGGAAACACTAGATACAATCATAATGTTTTACATTACATAAAAAAACATCTTGTCTTTATATCCCCTCATACTATCCCTACAGGTCATTCATAAATTACTTCTTCATAATCCTGGGAAAAATAAAACATTGAAAGGGGTGAGCTCAGATGCTCAGTAAGGATAACATTATAGAAGAAGATTTCATAGATAGGAATAAACACCTAAGGAAATTTATAACTAAAACAAAATCCTTTTAAACATGAACATCAGCATAATATGGAAAAGATAAAATTAAATAATGCCATTTACATAATCACATGGATATTCTACTAGTCGAATGATCACATGAAATATCAATAACCACTTTCATAATGATGGAATTCATAATTCCATACTATCATAACCACATAGCCAAGGCCTTGTGCCAAGACTACAAATATGATTTTTCCAAGGCCTTTTGCCAAGAAACTAGTTTGTCTCATGAGACCTACCGATGTATCGAGGAGCTATCGTGGGCTCCACCCTTCACTTATTATGTCCAATTCATTCCATATATGAACAGGATTAAACATAACATAGACAGTCGTATTAAAACTAGCATACGAAATGTCAATACATTATTCAAAAACTATGAATGGTATAAAAATAGCACATCTACAGTCAAACATAACTCATTCGATACAATATGGAAGATTGTATTGTATCATATTAACCTCAATTGAGAATAATGAAGGATATTGACATAGATGAAAATAATCATAAAAAATATTTGAGAGAAATATCCCCCTTTTTCTTGAAATCATTTAAAAGTCACACTATTTGTCATGAAGCCATTTAAAAATAGATTTTTGAATCAAAGTGTCCCATACCACTTTGAAACTTTTAAAAGGATTTTTAATTTTAAAACTTTAATGTCCATATAAATAAGTCCTTAAAACCATTTTTAAAACATGGACATTAATGAGCAACATTTAGAAGAACAAGTCTTTAAAAAATTTTAAAATGGTATTTCAGTTAGAGTTTCTAACCAAAAGAGAGACACTTGAATACTAATATTTTCGGTAATCAAAACATTTTAATATCATGAGAATAAAGGGATTCATGATATACTATTTCAAAGTACATTATATACACCACATAAAAGTGATTTGGTGTATAACAACAAAGAAGTCTCAATGGAATTTAAATTGAGATGAAATATCTCATAAAGGTCGTATCCTTAGGTTAAGGATAAATCAAAGACATAGTTATGTGTGACAAATATAAATACACTAAATATGATTGGATATTCAGTGTAAAAAAATCAAAGTACATTCACACATAATCTTGTAAAAACAACACCAATGAATTGGATGTTTAACTCAACAAATGGAGAATGAGTTAAAATTACTCTTATCAAATTCATATCGAGGACTTGAGAAATAATCAATGGAGTGATTATGTGTATCAAATGTATATCCACAGGAATGGGAGTGGAAATTATGACATAATCAAATGAATAGTTATTCCACACATAATCTTGGGGTAATATAATCAATGAAATATGCGTAAAGCCAAATGAGTGGAAATTGAAATTTGGAATTCCCTTATTGATTAGGTAACATAAGAAACATACACCCATGAAAGTAGGATCATACAATGAAGATTTCAATACCCATAAATTAGATTATATTACATAATGAATACAATCATGTGCAGTACAAATACACCACATGCAATAATTAAGTGGTGAACAATGGAATTCTCATGAAATTAAGAGTGAGTTAAGAAACCCCTTACCACGTTGTGATCAACTGAGTCATATGACAAAACGTTAATAACCACCGAATTATTTACATAATAACATGAATATAAAGAGAATAATGATAATATATATCAAATGGCAGTACACAATATACCACTTTCAATAAATTAGTTGCGAATAATGGAAATCTCACAGAATTGAAAGTGAGATAAGAAAATCCCTTACTTTGTACTTTTTCCTTGGTCAACGGTAGGTTAACCTCATGTATAATGTTGAAATAATTGTTATTTAATTATACAAGAATCATATTCATTAATATGATATCATATATGATCTTTTAACATTTATTTGTTAATAATATCTTACAATTATCATCGTTTCGGGTGTTAACTTACTCGTTATCTTTTATATGTTTTGTTACGTAAGACATGTTTTTCATAAATATTTTGTATATTATTCATATCCAGAATGATATAATGTTCTTAAATATTATTTTTAAATCATAAGATGATAATTATACTTGAATGTATATGATGGAGAATGAATCTCATCGCGTTCGTGGAGACGGTAGTCCGTACGTACGCCCGAGCGACAATATCTTTCTTTTGATATTAAAATAATATATAATTGGATGGTATATCATATATACAGAATAATTATCATGTTATATTTATTATTTAAAATAGTTACATATCATTATTATACCCACCAAAATAATAATATATTGAATAACAATTACACCACAACATGGAGACGGTAAGCCGTACGTACGCACGTATGGTGACATGTTATTCAAAGGTGGATAGAATACTGAATATGGTTGTACCATATTTATTATAACATCACATTATATATAAGATACTGGATTTATTAATTTAGAATGGTAATAACAAATAAAGAAGAAGTGGAAGAAGAAAGGAACTTGAAAATGGGTGGTGAAAACATTACCTCTTCTTCGGGTTCTTCCATTTGATTTGATCAAAAGAGCTCCATAGGTTGGCTTTATGATCAAAACAAGGCCTCTAAGTTGTAGTGAGGGAAGTTGACAGAGTATTTGGGAAGGGGTTGGCCGAACCAAAAGGCTTTGAAGGTGTGAAGAAATGAGATCGAGGAGTTCCCTTTTATAAGAGGGGTGAGGGGCACCTTTGGAAAAGCTAGAAATATTAATTTATAATAAATTCATATTCAGTTTCTAAGGGGTCCAAAGTTGATTCATCAAAGGTTAAGGTGGGGATAGGTCGAAAAACATTCAACCAATATAATTTAGACAGGTTTGGGTTACTATTTTATCCTTATCTTTTAGTTTTAACTCTTAGTTTAATTAGTTTGACATTTACCATGCCCCTTTGTATTTTTATATTATATAGTTAATAAACATACTATTTACATCTAAGAGACCCTCAAGTGGTCCATTAATGATATACCTATCATGATATATGTCTCTTAGACTATCCTTAGATTTTTATTAATTTAATATCAATTAATAATATAATATTTGTTTTAAAAACTCTTTTATGTCAATTTTGACATTATTCAATAGTTGATTTTTTTTGAAACTCATAACAGAACGATTACATTGAAAAAAGTTAATTAAATCAATACTAATATGTCATATTATCTTATAAAATTAATGTAATTCATTAAAAGTCTTAAATTATATTTATTGTGGTATTTATAATATCAATTATTTTAATTTTTCACTATTATGGTAATTACTGCATCATTATTGTGTCATAAACATATTAAATTATTTAACGTTTAAACATTATAAATAAAATATAATTATGCATTAAATCGTATTAGATTTCTAATAAACATTTACAATCGAATTTATCTTATTTATAACCCTATATTAAAAATGTTTTAGTATATAAACTTTGATTTTAACTCTTTTAACTCTTCTTTGAATTAAATAATAATAAATGTCCTAATATAATCCAAGTGGATCTAAATGATAATATTATATTCCTAAGCTTGTTTTTAGACAATATAAACTTGTCCAAGAGAATTAGGACATATGTTAGGGTAATATTAATATTATTTTTATCCTTAATTACCATATTTACTTTTAACTGTGGTAAATAAAAGTAAAATGTTACTATTCACCAAATATTATTTTCATCTCATTGAACCACATTTTACTTATTTATATTAACCATGTCTCTCTGATTTTCAAAATTCCATTTACACAAGCGGTAAAATTATGTTTTAAGAAAAATTCAGTTTTTTTAACTACCACTTAGTAGTTTCACTATTCATCAAAAATTGAAGTTTTTCAGAACAATGCCAAAATTTCACCCTAAGATATAATTGATATTATGAAATAAAAAATGATGTCTATTTTAAAAAAATTCTAAACATATAAGTTTCATTAATTAATTTAATAATTAATTATCGTTGTCACAACAAATCGTGTGTTTTTAAGAAACAATATATATCAAAAGATTGACAATTGTTTATGTCCAATTTCAAAGTGAAATTAATTCTAATGAACACCATTGGATAAAATGGTAAAAATATATTCTAATTATACTTTAAAACCACTCAATAATATAATTTATCATTATAAATTATTTTGATTTAAAAAGTTGTTTTTAATTAAAATTTTGTAATTTTCACTATTCATCAAAATATTATTTTTATCTGAAAAGTTCCAAAATTTCACCCTAGGATAAATTCGATATTACGAATCCAAAAATGAAGTCCATTTTGAGAGATAGAATTTATAAAATTTCAAAAAGTAGGTATTACTATTCATAATGACTAGTTTGATTGGTTGTGGTGTGTTAGAATCTCAAAGTTGCGTACAATGCACCCCACTGCATTATTCGAAGGGAAACGTACCGTGGATGCTTGGGGTGTTACATTCTACCCTCCTTCAATAAATTGCATCCTCGCAATTTTTAAAATTGTGCTTGGGAATATAATGGAAAGTCCCACATCGGAAAAAGAGTCAATAAAACTATCACTTTAAAAGAAAGAAAGAGAGGTATAAAGGTCAACCAAGATAACCCATACTCAGATTCCATGTAGGAAAACATGGATATGGATGATAAACTAAGTGTCAAGTTATGATGGAGAGGGATAGAAATCATGATCAGGATAAAGTTAACAATAATAAAACCACAAACTTGTGTTGGTACAAACAGCCAATAGTCTCCTAGTAAGAAAGGTAAACAGACCACATTTTCTGTTTTAAGTTACATTACATAAGGATGAGGAATTCATTTATGATATTGACTAATAATATAAAGATATATACTTACTTTTTATGTAGAGTTTCATTCTTTAATAAATCTCCACTACTAACCCATTTTTCTAAACGATGAGTATTCAAGAAGACTTGGTCACACTGGAAGAGCTAGAATAACGTTCTATAAAATCACATGATCCATGCAGGATAAACTATATAGTTACATTGTCTTTAGAGATTAATTAACACCAAAATGGTTAGTACAAGATCTAATGATCCCCCAAAAGGATATTCCTTGAGAGAAATAAACACTAATCTTAATTTCTAAAATTAAACCAACAATACCCCAAAGATAAATAAATACCATTCAAAAATCAATTATCCTTATAATCCTTTAATATAATCAAAACTAATATTCAAAACCAAAAATTATTAAGAATGTAGTCTTCCACGTTAAATTGTATCTCCAAATGACATTAATTACTCTTAAAGTCACATAATTAAATGTAATTAACCTAATCATTTCCATAAATAACCCAAATCATTATAAATCCACAATAAAAACATAGATAAAAATCCACCATTACTCCTCAAATGAAATCCCATACTACTATATTTTCCTTTGGCATATAGTGTTCTCAACAAAGCGAAAAACATCCAAAATAACTTTTATCACTTTATCACCAAATCATTTTCCTACACTAAGGGTATTCATTTCATAAGACATAAGATCCCAAATCAAATTATTATTCATCAATAAAATCATTTAACTAAAAATAATAGTCACACTAACCAGGGACTTCACATTGTCCAGTGGTAGGCGATAAATCCCAATCGCACATTGGTTGTGGGTTCGATTCCCACAGCATTGTACGATGCGACAGGTTGTCACATGATCTACGTGTTGTCTTTTTTCAAAAAATATATTTTATAACATTACCAAAATGAGATAAATTCCTCATAATAACCATAACATAATTTAACCACAAATTTCATCTCATACCTTGAATTTTCATCCCAAATTATAATAATTTGTAATTTCCTCAAACCCAATGATCATATAAAACCAAATGGTTATTTATAACTATATATACAAGAGAAAAGATAATTCTTCCATAAATATCATTCTCACATGGAAAACATTAGGGTTACAAATACAAGAGAAACTTATTCCAAAGTAAACCCTTTAACAAGGATCACTAATAATTTTTAAACATTTATCCAACTATTTATTCCCACATAGCTTCTTCTATGACCAAGAAAATATCCTATATAATAGAAAATTCACTCAGGTAATGGCCAGGTCCCCTAAATTTACGGCAAATGACTGTAAATGGATTCTTGGGACCATTTTTATTTTCTTCCATAGTACTCTTCATTTTTATTTGGCAATTCTTCATTTTATGTCCTTCCTTCCCGCACGTAAAGCATTTCTTTGTCCCATTGAGACACTTTCCTGGGTGTCTCCTTCCACATTTCCTACATGATGGAAATTAAGGATTTCTTTTTCCATGGTCTCCACTACTGGAGCTCTTATCATTCATCACCTTTCTCTTTTTTGTTGAGTCCGGTATTTGGTTAATATATATATTGTTGATCATATTTTTGGAAAATTTATTTGGCATAAAGACGATATCTTTTATGCCTATCAACATTCCATTTGTTGCTCATTGCCACCATCGTTCCCACCTTGTACATCATTCTCAAAGTCACTATGACTTCCTTGGAATCCAGCCATTGACTAAAACTAGAAAAGATTGTGTGAGTAATAGTAGTCATACAATCATTTAGAGATTAACATGTCACCATATTCTCAATTCGAAACACATTAGGATTAACCGAGGTCATTTACTCTCATCTTATATATATAATACTTTAAATCGGTTTGTAAATAAAATGTAAATTATCCTAAGCATATCCCTCGCGAGTGTCGTAAAAAATAGTGCAGCAAGTCCCGTTGTCGTGCACCAGTTCCCGTTCGAGTCTAGCTCAAAGCGGTATTTTCGGGTTTTACCCCTAGGTACATCTGTGCCAGAGCCATCTCTACCTGCTCATATCCAGACAGGGTTGTATTGCTCGTAAAACTCACAAAATCTCTACAATACCAAAATTCTAGGAAGTTCTTCTATACTAATCCTAAAAGTTCATCTTAGGTCCACGTGCTCTAATCAGAGTTTATCTAAATCTAGCTTCCAAGGTTTGTACTAATCTTCTTATGATACCAACTGTAACGCCCCGACCCCAGTTACCCAGAGTCGGTGCATTATTACATAACATTGGCATGATCACAAGAAAGATCAAGTCTCGAAAGACCGATTAGTTTAGTAGCCTTGGAAACACTAGATATAATCTTAAAATTTTACATTACAAAAAAAAACATATTTTCTTCATATCCCCTCATACTATCCCTACAGGTCATTCATAAATTACTTCTTCATAATCCTGGTAAAAATAAAACATTGGAAGGGGTGAGCTCAGATGCTCAGTAAGGATAACATTATAGCAGAAGCTTTCATAGATAGGCACAAACACTTAAAGAAAATTATAACTAAAAAAGAATCCTTTTAAACTTGAACTTCAGCATAATATGGAAAAGATAAAATGAAATAATTCCATTTACTTACTCACATGGATATTCTACTAGTAGAATGATCACATACAATATCAATAACCACTTTCATAATGATGGAATACATAATTCCAGACTATCATAACCACATAGTCAAGGCCTCGTGCCAATACTACAAATAAGATTTTTCCAAGGCCTTGTGCCAAGACACTAGTTTGTCTCATGAGTCCTACCGATGCATCAAGGAGCTATAGAGGGCTCCACCCTTCACTTATTAAGTCCAAATCATTACTCATATGAACAGGTTTAAACATAACATAAAAATTCATATTAAAACTAGCATACGAAATGTAAATACTTTATCCAAAAACTATGAATGGTATAAAAATAGCACATCCACAGTCAAACATAACTCATTATATACAATATGAAAGATTTTATTTTATCATATTAACCTAAATCGAGAATAATTAAGGATATTGACATAGATGAAAATTATCATCAAAAATATTTGGGAGAAATATCCCCCTTTTTCTTGAAATCATTTAAAAGTCACACTATTTGTCAAGAAGCCATTTAAAAATAGATTTTTTATTCAAAATGTCCCGTACCACTTTGAAATTTTAAAAGGATTTTTAATTTTAAAACTTTAATGTCCATATAAATAAATCCTTAAAACCATTTTTAACACATGGACATTAATGAGCAACATTTAGAAGAATAAGTCTTTAAAACATTTTAAAATGGTATTTTAGTTAGAGTTTCTAACCAAAAGAGAGACACATGAATACAAATAATTTAGGTAATCAAAACATTGTAATATCATGAGAATAAAGGGATTCATTATATACTATTTCAAAGTACATTATATACACCACATAAAAGTGATTTGGTGTATAACAACAAAGAAGTCTCAATGGAATTAAAATTGAGATGAAATATCTCATAAATTTCATATCCTTAGGTTAAGGATAAATAAACGACATAGTTATGTGTGACAAATATAAATACACTAATTGTTATTGTATATTCATTGTAAAACAATCAATGTACATTCACACATAATCTTGTAAAAACAACACCAATGAATTGGATGTTTAACTCAACAAATGGAGAATGAGTTAAAATTACTCTTATCAAATTCATATCGATGACTTGAGAAATTATCAATGGAGTGATTATGTGTATCAAATTTATATCCACAGTAAGGGGAGTGGAAATTATGACATAATAAAATGAATAGTGATTCCACACATAATCTTGGGGTAATATAATCAATGAAATATGCGTAATGACAAATGAGTGGAAATTGAAATTTGGAATTCCCTTATTGATTAGGTAACATATGAAACATACACACATGAAAGATGGATCATACAATGATGATGTAAATAACCATAAATTAGAATATATTACACAATGAATACAATCATGGTCAGTACACATACACCACATGCAATAATTAAGTGGTGAACAATGGAATTCTCATGAAATTAAGAGTGAGTGAAGAAACCCATTACCACGTTGTAATCAAATGAGTCGTATGAACAAAAGTTAATAACCACCAAATTATTTAAATAATAACATTAATATAAATAGAATAATGATAATATATATCAAATGGCAGTACACAATATTCCACATTCAATAAATTTGTGGCGAACAATGGAAATCTCACGGAATTGAAAGTGAGATAAGAAATTCCCGTACTTTGTACTTTTTCCTTTGTAAAAGGTAGGTTAAAATCCTGTATAATTTTGAAATAATTGTTATTTAATTATACAAGAATCATATGCATTAATATGATATCATATATGATCTTTTAACATTGATTTGTTAATAATATCTTAGAATTATCGTCGTTTCGGGTGTTAACTTACTCATTTTCTTTTATATGTTTTGTTACGTAAGGCATGTTTGTCATGGATAGTTTGTATCTTATTCATATCCAGAATGATATAAATTTCATAAACATTATTTTTAAATCATCAAATGATAATTATACTTGAATGTATATGATGGAGAATGAATCTCATCGCGTTCATGGAGACGGTAGTCTGTACGTACGCACGAGCGACAATATCATTCATTTGATATTAAAATAATATATAATTGGATGGTATATCATATATAAAGAATCGTTATCATGTTATATTTATTATTTAAATTAGTTACACATCATTATTATACCCACCCAAATAATAATATATTGAATAACAATTACACCACGACGTGGAGACGGTAAGCCGTACGTACGCACGTATGGTGACATGATATTCAAAGGGTGGATAAAATACTGAATATGGTTGTACCATATTTATAATAACATCACATCATATATAAGATAATGGAAATATTATTTTATAATGGTAATAACAATGAAAGAAGAAGTGGAAGAAGAAAGGAACATGAAAAGGGGTGGTGAAAACATTACCTCTTCTTCGGGTTCTTCCTTTTGATTTGATCAAAAGGGCTCCTTAGGTTGGCTTTCTGATCCAAATAAGGCCTCTAAGTTGTATTTAGGGAAGTTGAGAGAGTATTTGGGAAGGGGTTGGACGAACAAAAAGGCTTTGAAGGTGTGAAGAAATGAGAAGGAAGAGTGCCCTTTTATAAGAGGGGTGAGGGGCACCTTTGGAAGAGCTAGAAATATTAATTTATAATAAATTCATATTTGTTTTCTAATGGCTCCAAAGTTGATTATTCAAAGGTTAAGGTGGGGATTGGTATAATACCATTTAACCAATAGAATTTAGAAAGGTTTGGGTTACTATATTATCCTTATCTTTTAGTTTTAACTCTTAGTTAATTAGTTTGACATTTACCATGTCACTTTGTATTTTTATATTATATAGTTAATAAACTTACTATATACATCCAAGAGACCCCAAAGTGGTCTATTAATGATATAAATATCATAATATAAGTCTCCTGGACGAACCTTATATTTTTAGGAATTTAATATCAATTAATAATATAATATTTGTTTTAAAAACTCTTTTATGTCATCTTTGACACTATTCGATAGTTGATTTTTGTGAAACTCATAACAGAACGATTACTTTGAACTATGTAAATTATATCAATACAAATATGTCCTATTATCCTAGAAAATTAGTGTAATTCATTAAAAGTCTTAAATTATATTTATTGTGTTATTTATAATATCAATTATTTTAATTTTTCACTATTATGGTAATTACTGCATCATCATTGTGTCATAAATATATTAAATTATTTAATGTTTAAAAATTATAAATAAAATATAATTTTGTATGAAATCTTATTATATTTATAATTAATATTTACAAATGAATTTATCTTATGTATAACCCTATATTAAATTTTTTTTATTAAATAAACTTTGATTTTAACTCTTTTAACTCTTCTTTGAATTAAATAATAATAAATGTCCATATCTAATCCAAGTGGACCTAAATGATAATATTTTATTCCTAAGATTGTTTTTGGTCAAGATACACATGTCCAGTAGAATTAGGACATGTGTTAGGGTAATATTAATATCATTTTTACCCTTAATTACCCTATTTACTTTTTACCGTGGTAAATAAAAGTAAAAAGTTAATATTCACCAAAAATTATTTTCATCTCATTGAGCCACATTTTACTTATTGATATTAATCGTGTCTCTTGGATTTTCGAAATTACATTTACAAAAGAGGTAAAATTATGTTTTATGAAAAATTCAGTTTTTTAACTACAACTTAGTAGTTTCACTATTCATCAAAAATTGAATTTTTTCAGAACAATGCCAAACTTTTACCCTAAGCTATAATTGATATTCTGAAATCAAAAAATGATGTCTATTTTTAAAAAATTCTAAACATATAAGTTGCATTAATTAATTTTATAATTAATTCCCACTGTCACAACAAATCGAGTGTTTTTAAGAAACAATATATATCAAACGATTGACAATTATTTAGGTCCAATTTCAATGTGAAATTAATTATAATGAACACCATTGGATAAAATGGTAAAAATATATTCTAATTATACTTTAAAACCACTCAATAATATAATATATCATTATAAAAGTTTTTGATTTAAATAGTAGTTTTTAATTAAAATATTGTAATTTTTACTATTCATCCAAATATAAGTGTTATCCGAAAACTTCCAAAATTTCACCCTAGGATAAATTCGATATTCCGAATCCAAAAAATAAGTCCATTTTGAGAGATAGAATTTATAGAATTTCAAATAGTAGGTATTACTATTCATAATGACTAGTTTGATTGGTTGTGGTGTGTTAGAATCTCGAAGTTGCGTATAATGCACGCCATTGCATTATTCGAAGGGAAACGTACCGTGGATGCTTGGGGTGTTACAATGTATTTCATTTCCTCTCAATCAATTTTATGAATTACTATAAATAATTATATAATGAATATATATTAGATTTATATCTTGATATACATTCAGGTAATTAATCAATCAAAACAATCATAATATGACCATAAATAGATAGTCAAATCTAATTCAAAAAACAAAGTAGTTATTACCAGAAACACGACTTTAATATAGAATTATTACTAAAATTATAATAAAATGTCATATTAAAATCATATATGATAAGATATGTATACATATATATACAAATATGGTTCAGAAAATGATGTATGAAAATCATATATCTTTTATACAAGAGGTTTTAACATGTACGATGTATGTCAATAATAATGTAAGGGGATTTCTAGTATCATAGTTATTTCTACAAGACATATGCCATTTACACAAACCATTTATATATATATATATACTTCCATTAGAAAAGTTATATTATGAAATTAATCTATTTATTAATATTAAATGTTTCAATCTTTGTTATTATTTCATGGGGTTCATGATTCTAATGTTACTCAAATAGTAAGAGATTCCTATCTCACATCTGTTTTTATAAGACAAAAGCCTTGTTCACCACCTATTTCATGTATATGGTTTGTATAATAACCATGTATGAATTTTATAAATCTTATAAAAATATTTATTTTTATTTACATATCCATATTAGGATCTATATTTTTTTTGGGTTTATGGATAAAACATTACCAATCCTATACTATAATTCTTTCCTTAATTTGACTTCCTTATGACACATGTTATCTTATACACATATATTATTTTAAGAGGTTTATATAATACCCCTTTGACCTGTTATATTATGAATATATTTATTTTCATGATATTTTATGATTTATGTACTTATACTCTCAAATATATATCACAATTCAATGTTAATGAAGTGGTAAGATTTTATTTGTATAATCTCACCATTTATCGAGACTGTTTATGGTTATGTTTCCATTGATTATATATTTTGATCCATCCATTAATAATTCTCATGAATGTTCTTATACCCTTTTTATTTATGTACCCTCATTTAACAGTACCATTTATTCACTTATTTTTTCTTAAGATAATAAAGAAATTTGTTATAACCAAACATGACCTTATTTCTCTCTTCGGTAGGAATGTATTTCTATTGAAAAATAATATTTTGTAAAAATGATGTCAAAAATGTTTCTAAATGATATATTACATTATTTTTATATAATTTTTTTTAAATATTTCTTTTGTTTTAAAAAATTGATTTATATTATTTTCAAATCCCCCTTCATAGTTTTCAATGTTTATTTTCAATAAAATTTCTTTTAAAAAGGATTTAAGTTTTGAAAATCATTTTTAAATGAGAAAAATTTATTTTCCTCTATAAATGATTATAAATGATGGTAAAATTTATTTTCAATATATGATTACATTTCTTATTGTTATATATTCTTTACTTGGTTTATAATCCATGAATATCATTCATATTATTCTTTGAATAATCTATGTCTTTGATGGAATGATGTTAATAAAACATGTTACTCTTTTACATATTTTATTCTTATGAAATGTGATTCATTTCAAAGGTAATTATTTGACAAAATGGTTAGAAACTAGATTATTTTACCTAGTTTATGAATAGATTAAGTGTTTATGATTCATGTTTAAATTTGTATGTTATGATATTATGAATGATTGTGATCATGTGTAACACATATGAATGATTCCAAAATTTTAGGTGTGAGACCAATATCTTCTTTCAGTGCATTGGGTAATGATTTATAACTCATTATATAATTATGTGAAGTGATTCTGTGTGGTTGATCCTCTATGGGAAGAAGTTCTAACCTAATCCACTACGAAGAAAGTGATTCCATTGAGAATGGGTTGTGTGACCCGCAGAGCAGGTGTAGCCACCTATAGGTGATCCTGATTAAATGTTCCCCATGTTTTGCATGGACATTATAATGTGATCAAAATGTTATGCCTGACCCTAATTATTTTTTCTTTGTTATATTTTTAATCATGTTTAAATTTTGATAATGTTATGCATAGATATAGTAGCATGTCTATAAGTTTATGTGATGGCCAGATTTTATGCCCTTATCATTATGGGTGAAACTATTTCTATTTACACATCTTCAAAATCATATAATATGATCTTCATGACACACATCTATGTCTAATACGAATTTTATTCTCCCACAAAAATGTTCTATGATTTCCTTATTATTAATTTCTTATTAACTTATAATATTTATGCCATGAATTGAGATTTTGATCTTTGATATTCATGATCTAAACATGAAATGTTATGCACATGTTCTCACACTTTTTGATTCATGTCATGCATATGTATCTCTTTAATTTACCATTAATAATCATTTAAGCTCACCCTTTCTTATGTTTCCTTTACCCAGGTTATAAATAATTGTTTTATGTTGGAGTAATACATGGGATTATCTATGTTACAAGCATTGAAGATCATCCAGCATGTTAAATGATTGTGTTACATGATTTCAAAGACACAAATATATTATGGGCATTATACATATATTTTTTTAATGTGAGGAATATTCATCTAAAATTATGTAAGATCCATATATGTTAATCATACATCACTGTAGTTTGTATGAAGGATATTTTTTACTCATCCTTTGGAAACTATGATGGGAAAAATTTAGTGATATCCCAAGGGATGTTACATTGGATATTTCTAATGATTTCACTAATTTTTAATTTGAGGTTGATTTAATGTATAGAAAATATCCTATAATTTGGTTAATGGATAGAGTGAGTGGTTTCCCACTAAAACATAAACGTTTGAATATTAAAAATCGATGTGGTTTTGGCTCAAATGTACATAATAGTGACAATCATGTTAAAACAATACTGATAAATTCTTGATCGGGAACACATGCAAGAAAATGGGCCTTGATTCACACTAGGTTTGACCCTCCTAGGGGATAGCCTTTAGAAATTGATTTTTTTTATAAACCATCATGAAGGATTTAAATTGATGATTTCTGTGAATGGCCTAGGATGAACCTAAGTCCTTATAGATTAAATATGGTGTCATTATTTAGACATCTTATAAGTGATTTTTCTTAATATTTTTGCTACCCATTATGATTAATATTAATCACACAATTCCATATAGTCTAATTTGATGATGAAAACTAGAAGAAATTGGATTAATGTTTAATATGATTGAACATTCTCCAATGAGAATCCATATGATATTATTATTGGAGTAAATATTTTGTGATTATTCCTAATTATTTTTCTCAAAACCTGATTGAAAATATGAACCTTCACTGACTCTTAAACTCACCAAAGAGTATAAGTAAATAGTTCATTGAGAGAATGAGTTATGGTAACCATAGAAGAATGCATATTTAGTTTCCAAAATATTAAAAAATTTGGATGAACCACTCAAGGAAATGTGTCAATAGAATGAGATGATGTCTTATTTATAGTGAAGGCGGCCACAGAGAAATAAATTTATAAAGAATAATGAATTGTTTAGTTAATTAAAGGATTAGAATATATGTATTTCAAAGGTATTATAAATGGTTTTATTTTTATGGGTGTAAACTATGGAAATTATGAAAATCAATGTGATAAGGGGAATGCTCATGAATTGAATCTGAAAGGTGGTATGAGAAAAGGTTATATTGTTAATGTTGAAAAGGCAAAAAACTACATATGAAAGTTATGAGTTGTTATAATTTTTTTAGAAGTATGATTTAATTTATTCAGATGAATATTAATACATTATTCAATTTTATGTTTTAGGAAATTCGTATTTAGGAATAAGATGATGAAGCATTGTTAATTGTTTGAGAAAGATTTGGGATGATTGATGTGTATATGTGATGGGATTCAAGAATTATGTTATATGAATCATGAATTGTACATTTTTCATTAATGATTTATAAAAATATATTTAATGGTTATGATGAACTAGAAATTTAATTTAATGTAAAGGCCATATTTTGAGTAAGGGAAGGTAACCCATAATATGATAATAATAATTAGAAAATGTTTTTTAGTTTGGAAAAATAGTTTTCGGATTAGAAAATGTAAATTGGATAGTACTAGTTAATTTGAAAATAGATTAATTATTTTTTAAAAGGTGGTTTATTATATCATGTATAGAGTTTATGTTATTTTTTGATATAAGGAATATATCCAATAATCTTTATAATAAGGAAGAATGCATTTATTAAATGGTTTATTTGTAATTTAGGTTATTACCATATTTTAAGAGAATACATGATAATGCTATTCACATGTTTGGTATGTGACAGTAAAGTGAAACATTATAGTATATATGGATTAATGATAAGTTAAATTTATAAATTTTGTGACTTTAATTTTACTTTTTTGTATTTTTATCTTCTGGAAGGGTCAAAAGGGTATACATTTTTGGAATGGTTTTTGTTAAAATTTGAATGATGTTTTAGAAATTAATATATTATTTATCAATATGAAGATTCATGAATATTGGATAACCTATAGTGACCATTTTTATGATAACATTAGATATACAGAATAAATTTTTACTCTATCAATGGATATTATTATCTGTTACTGCTTCAGGGATAAATAATTAACATTTATTTCATTGAGTAAGGGATGAAGTGAAAATTGATCAAGTCACAACTGATGAATTATATTGTTCTTATGAAATAGATATAAATTCTATAAGTATATCTACATTGTAAAATTATTTATCTTTAGTATAAGGGTATTGAAATAAAAAAATCATGTTATAATCATTTATGATTACATCATTGACATTTTTCAAGTCATAAATGTTTATCACTTTATGGTTGTTAAACTTCTCAAGAATAACCACTTCTAAAAATCAATGTTCTATATCACTCCATCTAAGTATTTGGGTGTGTGTTTTCTATTCTATGATAATGTTTTAACTTCCCAACACTGTTTCCCTATGTTGAATCTATATTATGATTTAACTTGGGTAATATTTGTGTTCCCATATTTACTTTTTTAAAGGAAGTTAAAGAATTCATTATTATGATGTGGGTTTCGTTGAAAGGAACGTTCAAGTATTAAAACTTTAATAAAATAGATGAATTTAGAGGGGGGATTCATTTTAATGGGGTAAAATGTAACACCATTTGTTTTTATGAATTACTTTTTTCAATAAATTAAAATTATTTGATGGATTACTTTTCACACTACAACATGTTATGTCTACTTTAATATCCACACCATGTTATATTTCCACTATATACAACACCAACCATATATTTAGTTATATAAAATATTAATATATTTTATTTATTATATAGACATAAAATAGGAAAAAATAGAACACTAATCATAAAAAATATGTATTTTTCTGAAAGGGGATTTTGACACAATTTAAAAAGAGAACTGTACTAAAAATAATTTATGAATCATTTTAAATATTTGTTTTACAAAATAAAACTAATTTTCTAATGTGTAATTGCAAAATTATCGTTGGATTATTTTTTGGTATTTTTCTCAAATACTTTCTTTTTAATAAACAATGTAAAATATAGAATTTAAATTGAAAAGTGAATTTTCATCTAATTTATTTATATAATTAAATAATTATTTAAATTAATTTTAAATTTTAATTGGCTCAAATATACATATAATATTCCAATTTAGGTCATTGTAATCAATTTAATATTAAAATTGAATATAAAAGGAAAGGATATTTTTGAACTTTGTAACTTTAAAAGAATATTTTGCTATCCCCTATAAAATATTAATTTTAAATTAATATATACAACTTATATGGTTATAATTTGGAAAAATGAATTCCATATTTTTAATAATAATAATTTTTAATTTATAATAATGTCGAAGTATTTTTTTACCAGAATCATTTTTGTAAATAGTAAATATTAATCATGGTGATTAAGAGAAAAATGAGATTGTAAAGGGACTAAACATTAAAGATAATGAGAATATTACCTAGAACATGTCCATAATAAACATTATGAACACATTTAGACTAAATATACTCCTTTAAGGAATTTTTTTTCTAATTGGATGCATATGAGGTAAATGAAACCTCCTAGTAGTGTTTACCTTTTTCATATTTACTAAATTTTCATTCACCTTCCTTATGAAAAACCACCAACTATCCCTTATTCATCATGTATATCATTCCATTTTGATAGTAAAAACCTAAAAATATAAAATATCATTTATATCCTCTCATCCTATAATACGTACATTCATCATAACGTCAACCAAGGATTTATTTTCATGTGAACCAAAAGGAGTTACTCGATTAAGAGGAAATGTTCACCAATAGACGTATTTGTTTAATTTCATCTTTTAAACCCTTCATTTATTTTTATATAATTATTATATAATGACCTATATATGTTAAATATTCTTAAATTTATTAATGTTATGTGTAATACCTACACTCACATATACGTCCATCAAAATGGGATAAACTATCATCATTTGTGTGTATGAAAGACTAGTGCCTCGTGAACCAATGTCACATGTTCTTCCATTAACAAATATCATGGATTGGAAAAATGATTTTCATATGGTTTCTATATAATTTGTTTGAAATTTATGATTTATTTAATTTTATTTTATTTGTATATAGCACATACCTTCATTCTTTTCATTTTTTGGGAATACAGTAACATCATTTCTGGATGTGTAGACTACAACCTCCATAAAGTTATTTGAGTCATTTATAATTTAAATAGAATTTTTTAATGATGTTTCTAATAAAAATATTTCATATTTATGACATTATAATTATTCTATAATGATAATATATATTTTTGTGTGTGTGTGTTTCATTTACTTTCATTCATTCAACGCGACAACAAAACAGAAACAATGTTGATTCATACATATGGCCTATTATCTATATGAATGATGTATATCATTTACTATTAAAAAAATTAGGGTTACACAAAATAACTATATAATTAATATATATTATAATTATATAACTATATAAATTCTTGGAATTGTGAAATCTTAATGAAAGTAAGAGGACCGAAAAATTGGAATCGAAACATATGTGAAAAACCATGTGGTTATTTCCCAAAATAAAACCATTACATATAATTTTTAATAAAAGTGTAATAAAAAGACAAAATAAAATCATACATGATATAATATATATTAATATGTTTCTCTAATAGATTTATAATAATCTAATATTTATTATAAAAAATGGTTGAATGTGTATGAAGGGATTCAAAACCCTTGTTAAGGGGATTTCTAGTCTCACTTTTATTTCTACGAGACTTATGCCATATTCATCACTAGTTTCATTTTTTTGGTGTATACATACATCCCTATAAAATTTTATATCATAAATTCAATTTATAACATGATTTTAAATGTTTCAATTTATGTTATTCACTCAAGGGGATCATAATTTTAATGTTACCCACAAAAGGATTTCAGTATCTCTTTTCTTTTTCGTGAGACACAAGCCATGGTGACACATATTTCTAATATTAAGTGTTTATAATTCCCATGTATATATTTTACTATTATTATATTGAATATTATTGGGATTTAATATCTATTTAATGATGATTCTTTCCTGGGTTTAGGGTTATAATGTAACCAAAGTGGTAAGGGAATTTTTTTTCTCAATTTTCCTTCTTAGAGAAACATGTTGTGTTATGCACGAATATTATTTTATGAGGTGTATATACCACCCCTTTTAACAGTTATAAAATGAATATAATTTTTTAATGATATTGGTTGATTTATTTAAGGTTATTACCTCATAGATATTATTATTTATAGTTACAAAAGTGGTAAGTGGATATTTCTACTCTCTAATAATTTATCAGGATTGTTTCTCGTCATGCATCCATTGATAAAATATTCTAACCTATCCCTTCAGAAATATAATGAATTTTCATATCCTATGGTTATTTATGAAATCTTCATTTAATGGTACCATTATTTTACTTATTTTTACTTATGATAATTGTTAACATGTTTTTAATAAAATCATTCAATATTTCTCTCTTCGATCAAAAATATGTTTTTTTCAAAACCCTGCTTTAAAAAAAATTATCATGAATCTTATTTAAAAAAATGATTTTCAAAATAAATTATGATATAAAATAATGTTTAAATTTTTTTAAAATATTATTTTATATGTTTCAAAGGTTATTTTCATAGAAAATGGTTTTGAATATGTTTTACATTTTAAAAATAATTTTTCAAAGTAGAAATCATATTTTCCTCATTAAATGTGTTTAAAATATACATAAAAATTATTTTCCTACCATGATGGAATCTATTTGTGTTACTTATTCCTGACTAGGTATATGACCCATAAATACTATTCAAATTCATTCTTTTAATGGTTTATGTTTTCATGTCATGGTTTCTATGAAACTAGTTACCCATTCATAGGTTTTATTCTTATGAAAAACGTTTCTTAATAGTGGTTATGCTTTGATTAAATGAATATAAAACCTATATCATTTCCATAGGATTTGATAAGATGAAAGGTTTATTATTCTCATTTTATTTCATGGGTTATAATATGATGAATTTATATGATCGTTTGGAATGTGTATATGTGACTTCATTATGAGATGGGTGGGAACTATATTTTCCTCCAATACATTGGGTAATGATTTATATCTAATGAGATAATTTTGGGAAGTAAGTCTATGATATTGATATACTATGGGAACAAGTTGTAACATGATCCACAATGATGAAAGGGTTTCTACAAGGGATGGGGGTGTGTCCCGACCAGTATGTATAACCACCTATACGTGAAACTAATTATATGTTCACAGTGATATATGTGAACATTGTAATATGCTCAAACTTTTATGTGCGAACTTGATTACATATACACAATATTATCCATGAACCAGATTATATGTTCAAAATGTTAATCATGGACTTGTTTTCATGTCCATAATGTTATGTGATGGCCTTAATTTGTTTCCTTAACGTTGTGGGTTAACATGTCTCTATTTATACATATTGAAAATGTTATATGATGAAGTGTATATAACAATTATATGTTTTATTCCAATGTTATTTCCTCAAGATTCATTTTTTTATTTCCTTATGATCTGTGTTATAATAACTACCAATCATTATTCCACGAATCATGATTAGGATCTTTGATATACAATGTGTTATTTTTAAATGTTGTTTGAATGTTCCCATACCCTTATATTCATGTTAGGATTACATATCAAAAATATTTACCATTAAAGAGTATATGGGGTCACCCATTCATAAGTTTCTGTTAACTATAATATGAAGAATTGTTTTAAGTAGGATGACTCAATGGGACCATCTTTTTTGAATACAATTATGATCTTTCATAATGATAGAAGATTATGTCTCCACATTCCAAAGACACTAAACTATTATAGTCCTAATGCATATACAATTTCAATGTTCTAAATATTAATATATGATGCTGTAATATCCATGAATTTTAATACTATATTTCTATATTGTATCATCATATGATAAATGGATAGTCTTGAAGTACAATTAAAAAATAAGAAGACATGTTGATGTCATGCTGGCATGGTTTTCAAGATGTGTGGGATCAGTGATTACCATTCACCGAATATTATTTTTTTAAAGATTATATTTTATTATTTAAAATTAACTATATAAATTATTATATGGGGAAATATTTATACACAAACATTTAGGGATGATGTTTTTAAATGAATAATTTACTCCCATTACATGCTGACGACATGACAGTAAATATGAGATCTTTTCAAATTCATATCATTGAAGCTCAAAGTTGGAAATGAGGTATGTGAATTTCAAATTTTAGGATATAGAATTTCAAGCAGCAGATCATTATTTCATGATGGTATCTCTATGGAAGGGTGTTAAATGATTTGGAATGAAATTTAAACTATATCATAACTATAGTGATCCATGCGGGTTTTTTGAAATAATTAGAGAGTGGATTTTCACATGAAAATGAAACACGACCTCTGTATAGTTAATAATGTGTTCCATATATCTTTATTGATTATGTATATTGAATTAATAAC
The DNA here is from genome assembly GCA_963277665.1 of Viscum album. Taxonomy (NCBI): domain Eukaryota; kingdom Viridiplantae; phylum Streptophyta; class Magnoliopsida; order Santalales; family Viscaceae; genus Viscum; species Viscum album. Next base: position 49,854,830 of record OY728140.1, on the reverse strand, counting down.
ATATCCTATCACCACTAATTTACTATAATTTAATTATGATCAATCTTATTATGACAATCCTATACGGATTCTTCACACTAGACAACTAGTGTAGGGGAATCAAACAACTCAGTTGCTAAAGTTAATTTTGATAAATCTTACGATTGAAGAAGAATTGATGTAACGTGGAGAAGTTATGAAGATGAAACACAAACATCCATTCCTGTGTTAAAATTATATAAATTTCAACGATGAAATTATTGATTGTGAGGAAGTTCAATTATAATAAGTTTGAATTTCATTTTATGAGAAATATAACATAATTCACATAGAGTTAATAAAGACTATGATTAAAAAATTAAAATTTATAATTTTAGTTCATGAAATTAATTTCATTTATAAATTTTGTGCATTATAATTATCTTATAGTTAATGTTTGAGATTTTTTAGAAATAACTGATTTTTTTGGGTGAACAGTGAAAAATTCAACTTTTACAAATAATGTAACTTTTATAATCTTTTTAGGATATAAAAATGAAATTAAAGTTTCTGAATCTATATTTATAGAATAAATATTTAAAATATAAATAATGTAAATAATTTAAAAACATAATATTGTACTTATCATCTAATTTTTTTTATTTTCTAAATCTAAGTAATCTCTTTATTGAAATAAACATAATCTCTCTTAATGATTTTTCCCAAGGGTTGATTGATTTTTATATTGATTTTAAGGTAAAATAATTATCACGTTATTTATAATAATGATTTTAATTAAATTTTAATTAATATTATAATCGATCTCCCAATAAAGTCATCATTATATTTGATAATTATTTTTTAAAATGGATTTTGACGAATTTTGAAAACCTCTATTATATATAATTTTTATAAAATCAATAAATTGAATATCTTAATATTAATTTCAACATTTTAATAATAATTATTATAATTATTAATTAATTTTATCTTAATTTATTATGACAATTTATAGAAACATTGGTAAACATTTTTCACTCGTTTAAGGGTAAAATGAGTTAAAAGGGCTAAAAGTTAACTGATTAGAATTCATGATAAAACAATAACTTAACATAAGTCATATTGTTTTTTTTGTATTTCTACACTAACATTATAATATATAATACTATGATAAATTTTATCGATATTAATTTTGTAGTTCATATATTATATTATAATGTTTCATGTGTTTACTATTTACCACCCACCTCACTTATTTAAGGGATCCCCCTCTCCTCTCTTTAACACACTACGGGATCCACATAGACAAACTAATACATAAAAAAATACCTCATAATTTACTGACCTAGAAGTTCTAGTCTCTTGAAAATAGTACTTTAAGATGGATTATGGCGTAAGATAAAGGAAATTACCAAATTAAATGGTATATGTTGTTTCCCAGATTATCCATGTTCTATTAATCATAAATATCTCCCAAGTAGTCAATAAACATGATAACAAAATTGCATAATTATATTAACCATTATTAAATGTTTTTTATATAAATGACACATCCATTTTCCAACTCATTTCTATCCTATGGAAAATGAAAACATCACTCCGATGTATATATACAGTATTATCTCCACATAGTTGTGTAAAATTGTTTTTCATAACCACATTACAAGGATGAATATAAAAATAAGTTTACTGAACTTATATGGTATTTATGAAATATTTTTTATTATAGATATAAAATATATAATTTACCTACTTACCATTCCATACACTGTAAAATGATAATGTCTCTTGTGCGTACATGTGGACTACCACCTCCATGATGTGATGTGATTCATTTTTCTATTAAAACAATGATTTTATGATGAAAAAAATATTAATAATAAAAAATATATTCAATACATTATTAAAATTTTATAGATGATTTAACCACTTAATAAATTCTTTTACCGTGGTCAAAATACTGATGCAGTCTTAGTAAAAGTTACCGAACAACCATAAGTGGTCCAAAAAAGAAAAAACCATAAAATAAATGGAATTAAAATGATCATAAAAGGGACTTAAATATTTAATGTATATTAAAATGTTTCATAAGAAAAAAAATAATAAATTTTAGTCTTTCTATTTATGTCGATATAATTTGTCCAATCATGTAGGAGTAAAATGTAAGCGTTTTCCTCTCAATTCCACTCCATTGAGACATATTTTATATTGAGTACATTATTTAAACTATAAAGTGTATATCCTTAACATATGACATATACTATTTTCTACTCATGTTTTTAAAGTTTTAATTAAATATTTCATTTTCAATGGGGTTTGATTCAAATTTTACTAAATCCACTAAGGGATATATTTCAATATGACTTATATTCCAAATAATTCCTATAGAAATTAAAATTAAATGAATTATATACTCTTTATTTATTAAACCCATTAAATTTTCATATCCTATAGTTATATCTTGTATCTATATGTTTTTATTAAATATTTTCCAAAATTTAGAACTCAATTATGAACATAATGTTTTAATGAAAAAATAATTATATTTCGTATTTTGGACTGGGATGATTTTCCTTCCTATAACTATTTTCTGAAGAGTTTCTGTATTGTTATTTATTATTAAAAAATAATTTTTAAAATTTATTTATAAACATATTTGGATTCAATTATAATGTTTTATAAAGTAATATTTATATTGTTTTATTAACTTAAAAGAGTGTTCTTTTTTATTATATACAACATGAACAGATTTTTTAGCCATCATAGTAATTATTCTCGTTAAATATTACACAAAAATATTCCATGTTTATTTCATGAAAATAAAAAATCAATTAATCAGTAATCATTAATTTTTAATTAAAAAACTATTATTTATTAAAATGTTGAAAACAATATTGGTAAGAATTTATAACATTTTTTTCAAAACAATGTTACAAAATCTATCAAGAAATTTCGTTTTAATTTTCAACATCTTATTTCATCTACAATCCTCAAAAAATTAAATTTTTTTGCAACTATCAATTCTATGTATTACATGGACTTCTACCACCCTTTACTAATTTATTGATGAATCATTAATTTTTTGTCATTTTTTTTATTTGTGATAATGTTCGGTATCACTATCCATTATTCATTTGACCTTATTTTTTTCTTCATGTTCGAATTTTCTATTTCAAGGATATATTTATTATCATATCCACTAATTTGATATTATATTAACTACATATCAGTTAAATATATAATATTAGTTGAAATAACATTACAAAAATTTATTTCATACTTGGGGGATATTGATATTCAGTATTATTTATTTAATACTAATATTTATTGATTGAGTATATATTTTGATTATGTTTGATATTGTAGATTCTAGATATCATGAATGTATTAGACATATAAATTTAATGTTTGGGTGATGATTATAGATATCCCATTGATTCATTTATAGTTCTCATGAGACAAATGAGTTGATATGCCTTATTAGTTGGCTATTTCATGTATGCATACCGAATATTTGAATGTTCCTAAGGAAGAGGCCTTGATGGTATGAATCCTGAAATCTTGGCACATGAACATAGAGTTAAGATCAAGAATGGTAGGCATACTACATTTTGTTTAGTTTTAATTTATTTACTATAATCAATATTTTTAATTTCTGGCATTAATTAATATCATTCCTTTTGTGTTGATTAAATGCCATATGTATTGATTATACCTGCATCCATATTTTTATTCCTTGTCTAATATTGATGGATTCCATTAAAAACCTTTCCCTTACTATGAATCATGATCTCACCCTTTAAAAATATTTCCTTTTCCCAATATATAAATAACTAATCATTGAATTCCAATAAAGGATAAAACAATAGTTTTGATTACACATTTCATTTTTCCAATGTAATATTGAAATCTTGTATGTATTAATTCTCCTAATACTACTGAAATAATTTATACTTAATGGTGTGGTCATGTGTATCTTATAAAAATGTAATAATGAAGACATTGTATCTAGGCTACTAGAGTTCGGGTCATTACACACATATACTGCAAGAACAATCAGTATATTGGAATTGGGGGGTTCCATGTATCAAAAAACATGTGGAGGGAATTCTATATACTCACACAGAGGAAACTTCTCATAACCATGCCTTTAAACTATATCCTCATCATTTAAATTGAAATCATCATGGGAAATTATCTGAATCCAATATGGCATTTATTATTGTTGTATCCTAAATATATGTTAGATATAACACCATTAGATGAAATTTTTTTGGGAACTATATTAAGAAGGAAATGGAAGATACTGATGCATTATTATAAAATTCATATACCATTGGATTCCCTAAAATAGGTGTCTCAAAGTATCAAGGAAAAAAATTTCCCATCCAATAAGGAATGCATGTGGACCAGTGGTATAAAGAGAGTTACACCCCATTCCCACCTTAATAAGGCTAGTGGATGAAGATTAGCATTGAGTTATTACACCTCACAAAATTGGTTCAATAGCCTACTGACCTGATACACATGAACACCTCCAATTATATCAGAACCATGCTGGATAGAAAAAATTATACTAACTAATTTAAATTGAATTTAATAACCTCCATGAACAACCAGAATGTAGAAATATATTTATACAGTCTATAGTAGGGAAATATACATGCCCAACATGAAATTTGAGATTTCCCATCCAAATTGTATATTAAGAAAAGTCGTGATCATTACTACTATAATTTATTATCGCATGTGATCACCATAACAGTATTCAATGAATTTCCTCTAACAGAAATCCCACAAAGTCCCTATCGAATTCTTTGTCCTATTCATAAGACACGAACAATTATCCAAAATACCGTATAGGGGATTGAATATACATACATTGTAGGATGACCCAAAAACCAAAGAGTTAATCAATATAAATAAATAGTCATTTCGACCCCCAATAATGTGTGGGGAGTAAGAAAACCAATAAATAGACAGGTTTATTGAATAATATAAGGTGAATAATGTTATGAAGTTGTTGATATTCATGGCCTGGTAAGGAATACGAGTCTATAAAAAACTCAAATTGTCTTTGGTGTCGTGATGTTTCTACCCTAATGGTACCACAATATTTCCAATTTCCAGGCCCTTGCTATGCTGATAACACATCACAATTTATGGGGCACATACCCTTAGTGTTATATCCATTTTAAATGGGGGTTCATAGATGTGGGGGTTCTCACACTATATAGTGAAGACCTACACACTTAGTGGGTACGAGGGTGGGGGTTTTTGACCATATCATTACCAAGGATGTGGGGGATCCATTATCGAAACCCAATCTTTACATACATTCATATTACATCAATTTTGATGAATATTCCACACATTAAAAAAGTACATGCCAAATGGCCATAATGATTTAGTGTATTTGGGTACATGGAATAAAATATTCTAACAAGGTTAATGATCTTCAATGTTTCCCACAAATATCTTCTCCTTTAGTAAATCAATATAAAACCCTCCATTATAACCCATGGAAAATAAAAATAATAAATAGAGATCTCAGATTATCTGCAATTAAAAATAAGGGATATATATAAACATTACATGGGAATACGGTTATGTGAACATTAGTATAAAATTAGATGATCATATATAGAGAGCCATAATTTCAATGTAATTTGTTTTATTATATGGTAATTTTACGAGTCCTCCAAAATTGACGGAGGGGGATTCCGAGGCCTGGGGTGCCCGGAATGAATTTCTGAACTTTTTTTAGGTATGTTCAGTAAACGTGCGAGTGGGGTTTTGTAACATTTGAACCGGTGCTCGAAATTAAAATCTGAGGACACCGTTGAACTCGTAGCGCCGATATTCGCTTAAGGAGACTTTCACCTCAACTATAGACGGTTGAGGGGGGAAGTTAGTTTTCATGATTTTCATGGAATAAGAAAAATAAAATGTTAAACATTATTATTTTTCTTTTTTAAACCTCTCTACATTTGTTATAGAGGTGGGGACCACCCGAACTAGAAATCCCCCCAAATTAAATTCATGTGGTGGGGACCACCCTAACCCCCCTTTAATGGGAGATTATTCTTGGACTTCCTCCCATAAATTAATTATGCCAACTCCCCATTTAATTTTTGGATCCAATGAAAAATTAATGAAATGTGTCCGCATTTTAATTATGCCAACATAATTGATCTACATAATTTAAATTATACAGGAACCTCCTTCATTTGGGAGGATTTGGTTAGAAAATCAGAAGGGAAGAACCTATGGAGGAACATTCTCTCTAAAGAAGAACACCTCCCAACGAAGATCTTCTCCAATAAATAATGTGCCACCTCTAACGTGGGACGTCGTCAATAACGAAGAATTGACATCCTCACTTCCCTCCTCATTGATGTCAACGATCCTCCATGGTTGGGGTTTTGTTATTTTTCATGGTTTGAGTTGAAATAATCCTCTTGATCTTCCTGCTACCGAACTAATGCAGAGGGTACGAGCCTAATAAACATAGCCCGATCCCTATACTATTCTTCATGGTAATTGTTTTCTTGGTGGTGGTGAAAAGAGGCGACTTCCTCCTGAGCTAGTAGCACAGAACTGGGTGGCATGCGCCCACAACACAAATAGTGGAACAAAGCGTAGGGAGGCTGGATAACAGCTGGGTATTTTCAGGTGCGGTGGTGGTCAGAGGATGGCTAGCGTTCGGTCGGCCGTGGAGGGGTGACCCCCGACGCACCACCGTCGGAGCAAGGGGTCATGGCCTTGCTAGCCGTGGATGATGGTGGAAGCAGGTCAGTGTTAAGCTGGCTACGGAGGGGCGGCACCCGCCATGCCATTGGGAGAACAAGGACCGGCCGTTTAGGCTGGCCAAGCTGGACCGAGCGGGACCCAATCGGGTCCTGCGTGCTGCTTGGTGACTGAATGGATTCATCCATTCGGTGAGTCAGAGAAGAGGGCACATGACTCCCTACCACATGATGCCAGGTAGGGCCGGACCCATCGGTCTGGCCCGGACCCAGTGGGTCGGGTCGGGTCGGCCTAGCCCGGGTCAGGCTAGGTCGGTCTGATCCGGTCGGACTAGACCCAGAACAGTTTCTACCCTATATGTTATTTTGGAAATAACATTGCCATCGGGCGTCCGTTTGACGAACCTTCCATGGAACCATAAACATTGGAGTGAGGAAATCCTTTTAGTATACCCCAAAAAAGATTTGGATGATGTTGGGTTATGATCGGTTTGGATGGAGCACGAATCCAACTGGGCCCCCAAAACTAAAAGGCTAATAACTTAGAGACTGATAAACCAATTTTTGCATCGTTTGTTGCAGTGAGACCCCATTTTACATGGTAGTCCATTGAGATACTTTTTTTTTAATTTTTGGTAGTTTGATTATTGAACAGTAGCTTGAGGAATTGACTCTACCATTGATGAGAAAGCTTTGTGCGGGTACGCTGTAGATAGATGTGATGATTTACTAGGGTCATGTGTTTGTTTGAAGATGTTATGATGATGTACTAGGATCCTGAGTGGGTTAAAAGATGTACAGACGATGTACTGGGATCATGTGTGGGTCTGATGATGTACTGACGATGTACTAGGATCCTGTGTGTTTTTAACAATGTATTGACAATATGCTAGGATAATATGTGGGTCTGAAGATGTACTGTCGACGTACTAGGATCTTATGTGGGTTTGACGATGTACTGCCGATGTACTAGGTTCCTGTGTGGGTCTAAAAATGTACTGATGATGTACTAGGATCCTGTGTGGGTATGCCAAAGTTCTAATGATGTACTAGGATCCTGTGTGGGTCTGATGATGTACTTATGATATTCTAGGATCCTGTGTGGGTCTGATGATGTACTGATGATGTACTAGGATCCTGTGTGGGTCTGACGATGTACTAAATATGTACTAGGATCCTGTGTGGGATTGAAGATGTACTGACGATGTACTAGGGTCATGTGTGGGTCTGACGATGTACTGACAATGTACTAGGATCCTATGTGGGTCTGATTATCTACTGACATTGTACTAGGATCCTGTGTGGTTCTGACGATGTACTAACACTAAACTAGGATCCTGTTTGGGTATGACAGTGTACTAGGATAATTCATTGGTCTGATGATGTACTAGGAACCTGTGTGGGTCTACAATTTTTGATCCTTCGTTGGCCTGCCTCTTAACAGTGTAAGATGATTTAGTGGTTACATCTAATCATCATTACTATTGTACATTTTTTATACCTAGTGTGAGCTGAGTCTGTACGTCGGTGGTATTCATCTATGTGGCTTACCTGTTTGTTACTTTTTCTCCGTAGTAATACCTTGGTTTTATTCTTTTATGTGGAGTACTTGTGTGGTAATTTCCATCATGGAAATTCTTCCATTGTCCAATAGATGAGATTTGGGATTTTGAATTAGACTATGTTTTTCCTCATGATTTATATGGGCTTATAATATAACTTAGGTATATGTATGGGAATATACCTATGTAGGGTTGTATGTTGAATTCATGTTGTGTGGTTTATCCTTTGTGGATTTTGTGAATCTTTGATGGTCTCGGGGTCCCTATTGAGTATATTTATACTCACCCCTGAATGGGCTATGCCTTCACCATATTGTGTTTGGTGTAGACGACAGACATCGCTGACTAAGGATGGGGTTACCAGGACTAGAGGTAGCTCGGAGGTGGACCTTAGACGAGGCATACTACAGAGATGACTATTCTAGAGATGTACCTACCCTTCATGTAGGATCCCTGTCGTGTGTTCATAAGAGCTGTTCAGTTTACTTGTACTTTATAGTTTCCCTTGTAATTTCCTATTGGTCTTGTATTCTGGCCCCTTTTTCTTACAGTACGCACTCATTTTTCTATACATTTTTCTTGTGTTGTATCTTTCTATGTGCTTGGTTGCGTGTGTTTACAGGTTATAAAGTCAATGCCATACTGATTTTAGTGAATACGCCTTTCAATGCTAGTCACCAGCCCCTGCCCTATGGAATTCAGGCTTGGGGTAGTCATGACACGAGCCCTAGGGGACGGGTCATGACAGATTGGTATCAAAGGGAGGTTCTAATATAGAACATATGACTCCGATATTTTTAACGGAAATAGTGTTAAGTGTAGTGAGTGTGGTTATTACTTTAGAGAATCTGGTGTGGGTGTGGTGGTTGATGTATCCATACACCAGGACCTTGACTTATGATTTCAAACATAGTGGTCGAAAACAATGATTGCGTGTGTGTTTTGAAATTTTTTCTTCTGTTATTGTTTTAGTCAGATCACCAAGTATAGCTTAATGACTGTGGTGCACCTGTTCCTTATTAGTATTTCGTTGCATAGGCTGCTAGCTATGATTCCTGAGAGAGTACACAATGATGGCTCACTGAGTGATGAGGCTCTAGTGTAGTGCCCTCTTACTATGTTGGCATCTTCAGGTGGTGTACCGGAAGCACCACCACCCATTGGGAAATAGTTACCTCCAACCACAGTAGTAGGAGGCTGACGCTGACTGAGTTCATTTCACGAGATCCAATGGTAGAGGCTCTTGAGGTTTCTAGGTGAGATAGATTCCCTACATAGCTGAGGGCTTGCTGAAGGCAGTTGCTAGAGATTTCCACCTAGTTGAGACAACAATAGAGAATATAGTGATCTTAGCTACTAGTATTTTTCAGTGAGTGGCCATGAGGATAGTCTGTATAGTGATGAGGCGTCAGTATATTGACCATTACCTGAGATAGTACCTTCGGGTAGTGTTTCAGCTATATCACTACCCATTGGTCAGCAATTACAACTGGCGGTACTGGTAAATGACCCATATAGGCTTAGTGCCTTACGCGTGATTCAGCATCAGATGCCCCTTAGGTTCCAAAGTGAGCCCGACTCACAGGTGGCTGAGGACTGGCTTGAAGAGGTGGCTGATAGTTCCATAGAGATTTTGTAGCATCGACATGATGAAATTTCGGTAACTGAGAATTCATCGAGGAATACCGATCATTCATGATACTCAATGAAGGCGATACAATCAGTGATTCAGAGCACGGACCTCTGACTGAGGTGTCATTTGAGACATCTGAGCTAGCCCTCTTCCTCTATGAATTCCTACTTATGTTAGGGTGATAGAGAGAACCTTTGTGGTTGAATATTCTATGGCTGAGCAGATGCTACCAGTGAATGTTAGTAGTGGGAAAGAAGGAAACTAGTTCCAGTCATAGAGAATTCGGCGTGAAAAAATGTTTCGAGAAGAAGAATTGTTAGGTACAGATGAATCTATAAGGCGGAAGACGTGGAAGTAGAGCTAGGGGAGGATCATGAGGTGGTGTACATTTCGACCTGTTACAACCACCACCCATTTTGGGTCCCGCCATGAAGAGGGATCTGGAGGGTTGGGGAAGAGAGTAGCGACATGTGATCAAGGAGTGAGACCCATAGGCTTTAGAAAATATTCGAGGTATAGACTGTGTCTACTACTAGCTTTCATGTCAATAGACATTGGTACCAATCAATCCTTCCCTCCAAGAATAATTTCCAAGACCAAGAATTTCTGATTAAACCATTAACATGTCCCTCACATCTGGAGATACCTTTGGGAGGAGACTCGATATTCACACTTACGCTGACGCTGTGATCTGACCCTTGAGGCAAGAGTTTTGTTTGGAACCTCTTGGTGGCAGCATAGAGGCCTTATGACATTAGTTTGGGTATGAGTAGACATCCACAACTCATACTCATATGGATTGTATTAGGAAAATAGTTTTTTGGTTATCTACTTCATTGGGATGATGTTTTCCTTAGTTGGTGAAAAAGGAAACATAGGCAGCACATGATAAACTCCTACATAGTAGGGTGCAGCTGATCACTCCTGAGTCGACCATCCACACCCTCGTGGTGGCAGATGTTTTGAGTTTTCAGTTCCCAACATGAGTGGCTAGAGTTCCTCCAAGACTATGACTTTGAGATCGTCTATACTTCTAGAAATGGGAACATGGTAGTAGATGCACTCAGCAAAAGGTTTGGCCTGCAGCTGCTGAGTGAGGCAATAGAGAAGCTAGCTTCATTGAAGATATACTTTGTGGATATAGATATAGGAGCATTTGTTCAGTCTCTTATAGTAACCCCACTAATTTTTCAGTGATTTAGTGAGGCGTAGGATTGGGATATTGACTGCGAGGCTCAACATGCTCAAATATCCACAAGACAGGAACCTGATAGATTTTTTGAAGGTGGGGAGCACATCATTCTCTTTAGAGGACGTACCATGGTACTAGTGTCGCTTCTAGAGGATGTGTTGAGGGAGTTCCATAGGTACCCTATAGTGGTACATCCAAGAGTGGTGAAGATGTACCATGACCACCGATGATAGCACTGTTAGATGGGAATGAGGAAATTAGTTGCATATTTTGTCTCTTGGTGCCTCAATTGTCAGAAAGTGAAGGTGGAGAATCCGGTACCAGCATGCTTGGTTCAACCATTAGAGGTCCCAGAGTGGATGTGGGATAGGATATCCATTTAATTTGTTATAGGACTTACATGTATATCTATGGGTTATGATTCTATCTGGGTGATCGTCGACCGACTCACCTTGTTGGCCCACTTCCTACCAATCAGAGAGCTAGGTGCAATAAAGAGCTTGGGACACCTTTATGTGCAGGAGATTGTGCGTCTACATGCAGTACCATCGATGATTGACTCTAATTGTGATACATGTTTCACTTACCAAATAAGTAAGGGTTTGAAGGAGGGTTTTAGGACGCATCGTTTTTTGAGCACAACCTCCCATCCACAAATGGATGGCCAGACTGAGCGGACCATTCAGAACCTCGAGGACATGCTGCGTACTTGCGTCCTCGACTTCGGTCGCAGCTATGAGGATCACTTTTATTTTATTGGATATTTCATACAACAACAACTATCACTCCACCATTGGGATGTCACCTTTCAAGGCATTGTATGGCCGACCATGCAGGTCGCCTTTGTGCTGGACTGAATTAGGCGAGCCCGTACTCATGGGAACAGAGATGGTACGGGTTACCACAGGGAAGGTGTAGATCATCCAAGAGAAGATGAAGACGACATAGATCAGGCATGAATTCTTATGCCGATAGGAGATAGAGAGCTCTGGAATTCAAGGATGGGGACGAAATCTTTCTATGGTTCTCACCTCGACAACGTTTGTAGTGATTTTTTGGGGGTGAAAAGTTATCTATGAGGTTTATTGAGCCATTCCAAGTCTTCAACAGAGTTAACGAGGTGGATAGCCGCCTAGCACTTCCCCCTCAGTTGCATCGGGTGCATGATGTCTTCTATGTATCCTAGCTGAGAAGATATGTGCATGACCCTTCTCACATCATTTACCATTGTGAGCTTGATGCCGAAGATTGAGTGGTAGCATGGGAAACTCCAGGAGAGCACATGGGAACCAGAGGCTCAGATTCATGCTCAGTACGATAACTTGTTTTCCTAGTTTTGTGATGCAGCTTTTAGGGATGCATATCTCTAAGGTGGGGAGAATGTAATGACCCGGAATTTACATGTATTTTTTTATTATATGGGAATTTTATGAGTCCCTGAAAATTTACGGCACCTGATTTCAAGGCGAAGTTTGCTCGGAATGAATTTCTAAACATTTTTTAGGTACGTTCAGTAAACGTGTGAGTTGGTTTTTGTAACTTTTGATGCAGTGCTCAGAATTGAAATTTGAGGACACCGTTGAACTCACAAAACTGGTTTTCTCTTAAGGAGACTTTCACCTCAACCCTAGATGGTTGAGGGAGAATGGTAGTTTTCATGATTTTCATGGAATAAGAAAAATAAAATGTTCAACATTTTTATTTTCATTTTTGAATCCTCTCTACATAGGTTATGGGTGTGGTGAACATCTGAACTAGAAAACCCCCCGAATTAAATTCTAGCAGGGGGGTCACCCAAACCCCCCTTTAATGGGTCATAACCCTTGGACTTCCTCCCATAAATTAATTAGGCCAACTCCCCATTTATTTTTTCAAGCCAACTAAACAAATTATGAAATGTGTCAGCATTTAAATTATGCCAACATAATTGATCTAATTAATTTAAATTAAATTGGCACTTAATTTCTATGGGAGGATCTGGTTGGAAAATGAGATGGGGAGAACTTGGGGAGGATCATTCTCTCCAATTAATAACACCTCCCAAAAAATATCTTCTCCAACGAAGAACATGCCACCTCCAATGTGGGATGTCTTCAACAACGATGAACCGATGTCCGCCCTTCCCTCCTCATTGACATCAACAAAACTCCATGGTAGGGGTTTTGTTGTTTCTAGTGCTATGAGTTGAATTAGTCATCTTGATCTTCCTGCTACCAAACTAATGTGGAGGGTACATGAAAAATGAACTCAACCCGATCCCTCCGCTATTCCTTATGGTTGTTGTATTCTTCATGGTAGAGAAAGGAGGTGACTGCTTTCCAGGTTAGTCACATGGAACCAGGGTGGCATGTGCCCAGGCCACCGGTAGTGGAAGAAACTGCACGGAGGCCAGAGGGTGTCCGGGGATTGCCGGCCATGGTGGTGGTAAGAGGGTGGCCGACGTTCGGCTGGCCACGGAGATGCAGCGCAGGACGTTCCGCCATCGGAGTAAGGGGTCATGGCCCTGCTGGACATGGTAGTTGGCGAAAGGTGGACGATGTTTAGCCGGCTATGGAGGGGCGTCACACAACGCGCCGCCAAGAGGATAAGGGCCCACCGTTTTGTCTGGCCGAGCTGGACCAAGCAGGTCCCCCGTGCTGCCTTCTGATCGAACGGCTTCGGTCCTTCGGTGAGTATAAGAGGGGGGGGGGTGCACGACTCCCCCCCAAACATGGCCAGGTCGGGTGATAGGCTGGCCCATCCAGCATGGGCCGGTCCGGACCCATTGGGTTGGTTTAGGTCGGCCCATGTCGGGCCGGGCAGAGTCGGTCCGACCGGGTCAGACCGGACCTATACCATTTTCGACCCTATATGTTCTTTTTGCTATTATTTTGGCACCAACCGTCTATTTGATGAACCGTCTACGACACCGGAAAACATGTAGTCAGAAGGTATTTTTAATATAACCCAAATGAGATTTGGATAATGTTGTGGTATAGTCCGGTTGGATCGAGCATGAATCCAACTGGTCCCTCAGAACTAAAAGGATAACAACTAACATACTGGGCATCCGATTGACTTACTGTCTATTGCTTTGAGACCAATATTTATGTGGTGGTCCATTGGGATACTTCTTTGTGGCACTTTGTGGCTGTTTGAGTATCGACCAGTAGCTTGAGGAGAAGACTCTCCCAGAGACAATCATGCTTAGTGGTGGTAACATTTAGTTGGCTGTGACGATGTACTAGGATGTTGTGTGGGTCTAACCAAGTACTAAAAATATAATAGGATCATGTGTGGGTCTGAAAATGTACTGATGATATACTAGGATCCTGTGCGGGTCTCACAATGTACTGATGATGTACTAGGATCTTGTGTGGGTCTGATGATGTACTGATAATGTACTAGGATGGTGTGGGGGGTCAGATGATGTACTGACGATGTACTAGGTTCTTTTGTGGGTCCGGCAATGTACTGAAGATGTACTAGGATCATGTGTGGGTATGATGATGTACTTGGATCTAGTGTGGTTCTGACGATGTACAGACAATGTACTAGGATCCTGTGTGGGTATGATGATATACTGATGATGTACTAGGATAATGTGTCGGTATGACGATGTAGTGACGATGTACTAGGATCCTCTGTGGGTATGACGATGTATTGACAATGTACTAGGATCCTGTGTGGGTCTGATGATGTACTAAAGATGTACTAGGATTCTGTGTGGTTCTGATGATGTACTAACTTTGTACGAGGATCCTGTGTGAGTTTGACGATGTACTAACATTGAACTAGAAGCCTATGTGGGTCTGAAGGTGTACTAGGATCCTGTGTGGATCTGACGATGTACTAGGATACTGTGTGGGTCTGCAATTTTGGATCCTTCATGGGTATTCATCTTAACATAGTAAGATGATTCATTAGTTACATCAAATCATCATTTTTATACCTGGTGTGAGCTGAGTCTATACCTTGGTGGTATTCTTCTGTGTGGCGTACCTGTGTGGTAATTTTACTTCATAGTAATACCTTGGTGGTATTATTATGTGTGGAATACATGTGTGGTACTTACCATCGTGATAATTCTTCCTTCATGGTATAGATGAGGTTTGGGATTTTGAATTGGACCTTGTATTTCCTCATGATTGAGATGGGCTTACGTGATAACTTAGTTATATGCATGGGCATATACCTAAACTAGGTTGTAAGTTGAATACTTGTTGTGTGGTTTATACTTTGTGGATTTTGTGAGACCTTGAGGGTCTCAAGGTCCCTACTGAGTAGCATTATACTCACCCCTACACGTGCTATGCCCGAACCCTATTGTGTTTGGTGCAGATGATGGAGAGAACTGACTAAGGACGCAGGTACCAGGACTGGAGGTAGCTAGGAGGTGGACCTTAGATGAGGAATACTGCAGAGAAGATTGTTTGAGATCTGTATCTAACCATTAGGTAGGATCCTTATTGGGTGTTCACAAGAAATGATTAGTTCACTTTTACCTTCCAGTTTCCCTTCTACATTCTAGTTAGGCTTGTATTCTGGACCGATTTGCTTATTGTATGCACTCCTTTTACTATACAGTTTTCTTGTTTCATATCTTGTTGTGTTCTTGGTTGTTTTTGTTTATAGGTTATAAAGGAAATTCCTTCCCAATTTTAGGGAATATTCATTTCGGTGCTAGTCGCCAGCACCTGACTTATAGAAGGCGGGCTTGGGGTAGTCACGACATGGGCCCTGGGGGACGGGTCGTGACATCATACCCTCCATTTCAAAAATCATATACACGTGTCATGGAATAAAAATTGTAATTTCATAGTACATGAATCATAAGAGAATAATGACTATATGACGTGAAACCATAATATAGGAATAAGACAAATAGTTTTTGGTAGACACATAACCATATAAAAAAAGACATCAATAGTAGTCATGTATTAATTCCAAAGACTTATTAGTTGAATTTTTCTACTCCCCAAACCATATTGGTAGTAATGGTTCACTCACATTACCATCTAATTTGTCAAGGTACACTACCAATACATTCTTAATGAAAAATTCTATCATTTAATTGAGTTCACTCCCTGTTCTTACAATGTATATCTCATGAGATATAAAAACTTAACCAATGCATTGAAAATTGATATAGGTCCCACACATCTTATTCCAAAAACATGCATACATGTTCCAAAAGATGAAAAATATCATACCATAATCCATTAAATAAAATGAGTATCAGAAAAATGTCCTCATTTCATCACATATAATGAAATGATGGGTTGCATAATCATATCATCAGATTATTACCCATGAAAATAAGAGGGTTTCATAAGCATATAACGCAAGAATATATTAATGTATTTCATAAAAATATAACCCATAAAAGAGAAATATGATTCCTAAACATATAACCCTTGAAGAATAAAAAGGTTTCCTAAACATCATGCCATCAAAACATAAACCATTAAGAGATATAATATGAATGAAAACCCTATATCATATCCCCTATAAGGAATGAGTGGTACCAATGAATGTCATATTAGATTGAACATAATTTTTTAGAAATATTTAAAATTATTTCTCATTAAAACTATCCTTTCTTATTTGAAATAAATACTTTTTAAAACATTAACAAATTGAATACCTTGTTCATTGAAAATAGCATCAAAAACATTAAATGGAAGAATTATCATTCATTTAAGAAAATTCTCGAATATAAGACCTTTTTTAATACCATTTTTATTTGAAAAAAAATTAAAAAAAATGAATGATTATAATATTAGGAAAAAATAATACAAAATAATCCATAAATCATTTTATGTAAGCTTCAATGAAATGATGGTCATGATGGATGATATATCCATAAATTACAAACATTCCTTGTGCATAGTTAAAAGTTCAGAAAAGTATCTCAAACTGAAAATGACAAAAATATTCATTTAAAAAAATATTTAAAAGTTTCAACATGTGTAATTTTTTTAACGATCATATTGTAATATTATATCACTTATGACAAATTTTTTAGAAAACATGATTTTGAAGAAACACATATTTTCGACCGAAAACAAAAATTAATTCTAATGTTAATAATAACATTTCCTTAATTATATTAAGTACCAAAGAGTGATAAAATGGTACAATCATTTTCATATTAAATGAATAACCTGAGGATAATAAAATCCCAAATTACTATTGATATGTGGATTGTAATATTTTATCAATGGAATAAAAATCATAAACAATGCTGATAAATAATGGGATTTTAACTATAAAATCTTATGAATATCCTAACATTGAATCATTATTAACATGAATTAATAAATTTAAATGGAAATTAAAAGTTTATTAAAATAATTATATTCTGTATATAACATTTAAAATGTCCATATATACACCTTGTAAAACAATATTGGTGCCTAAAAAACAAGTGTCTCAAAGAATGAAGATTTAGACAAAATTACTTTAACAATTTGGAAATATTTGAACTATAAAACCCCATGAAATAGAGATCGTAAAATGGATATAAAAATACCCAAAAAATTTAGGATAATAATCATATAATATATTCTATTTTATTATAATTAACACAAAAAATAAATTTGTGGTGAATATGGCATATGTCTTGTAAATATAAAAGTGAGACACGAAATCCCCTTACTACTAGAGTTTCTTTTGAATTGTGAAATCCATGAAAGAATGAAAACTATTAAAAAACTAATATAATTAAATAAATAATATTATTTATAAAAAATTAATTGTTCAGAATATACACCACAAAACAAGAATAAGTTTTGAATATATCATATTTCCCATAGAAATAAAAGTGAGATGAGAAACCCCTTACCTTTAATATTGACTTTCTTCACAGACATTAAAAAATCATGTATAATAAATACACATTTATTATTAATCTAATAGAGAACCATATTATTATATCTAATACCATATATAATTTTAATGTTAATTTAAATTATCTTTTTAATAACAATTCAATGTCAATGTTACATTTTGAGTAATATCTTCTTCTTTTTTCATCTATATTCTGACTTGTTATTCCTAATCCTCTCACATAGATCATGATTTAATTAATTACATATTGTATAATATGAAATAAATATCACATTTAATCATTATATAAATATTTATAATAATCTATAAAATATATAAATATGAAATGGAGTACACAGTTAATGGAGACGGTATGTCGTACGTATATAAGAACACTGTTTCCGTTTTCTTGTGGTTTTGGAAGAAAGAAAAAAAAAATATATAGTATAATTAAATTATAATTTTTATTTCATATAAATTATATAAATTTAATAAACCCATTATTAATATAATCAATGAAATGTGTGAATGAATCGCATCATTTTGAGGGGACTGCATTCGACATGTCCACAAAAGATGTTATTGTATTTCCAAAAAAATAGAAAGCTTAAAATTATGTGTTATATAATAATTCAATATGAATAAATAAATCATAGTTAAAATATATATTATATAAAAATATATTCTACATCATTATTTCAAACTTTTATAGTTTGTAACAGAATAACGAATGACCTCAGTTCACGAGGCTGTAGTCCGCCGTACACACTAACAATGATTGCGTATCACATTTGATATAATTATGTGTGTGTATCCCAAATTCATAACAAAAAAAATATCATAGTATTTTTAGGATACATTGGTTATTATATAATCATGGTATATGAAGAACTGAGGTGTGGAAAAAGAAATAAAATAAAAGTACTTATTGATGGATGTTACCTCTTATTTGGATAATTTCTTTTGCATTGCACATATGGGATCCAATTGATTGAATTATGACCAAAGTGAGGATTCTAGAATGAAGGAAGGTAAATTGTGAGGGATATGGATTCTACTTGAAAATTTTATTGAGTGATATTATGAAGTTAGGTGGGTGAATTCCTTTTTTACTGGAGGATGAGTGACATTCTTATAAATATAAATATGTAACCACTATTGAGAGGTATCCCTTACATCATGTGGAATAAATAATTTTTTCATATAAAATAAAAGAGGGAAATTGGTCTCAAAATTTATATAAAATTTCTTTTGGATTTTTTTTGAGTTTATTTTGTGCCTTAAAGTAATGATTAATGAATAAGAAACCTTGTTTTTACCTTAATATTAGTAATTAATTTTTATTACTGTCATTAATATTTTTTCTCAAAAACTGAGTTTACCTTACTAAAAATTTTAAATTATTCTTATTTTAAATATGGAATCCATTTTTCCAAATTCAAATAAAAATATTGGAAAAAGTTACTTTAAAATTAATATCACATATGGGAAGAGATGGCGGGTTTTTAATGTGAAAAGTCTCAAAATCTTGAAAAAATTTTATATCAAATGTCTATGTGAAATTAGTTCCAATGTCCTAAATTTGATTAATTTATATTCAATTTAACTAATTATATTTTCAAAATAAATTAAAATAGAATTTATCTATTTAAATAAGTAATATAAAAAATAATTTTTCAATTAAAATTTAGTGTTTTCACTATGCATCAAAAACAACACGTCTTAGAAAATTAAAAAAAACCCCAAATTAAATTTTGACAATAAACATTCAAAAATGATAATTATATTTTCAATTAATTTTTATGTCAGTTTCAAAAATATATATTGAAAATTGGTTATCCATTAAAAGTTATTAAAATTGCATTTTAGAAAAATACAACGTTTTAAATAAAATTTTATTTATTCTTATTTTATTCCTTTCCAACTTATTTGTTAAGTGAATTTTTCTTTGAATATATAATATATAAATTTCATTAAAACAATTCATAAATAGAAGGTTTTTGAATATATTGAGAAAATATGGTGTTTGTACATAGAAAAATAATTTCAATAGAAAATGAATTTCATTATTTTCAAATAGTCCATACATTCATTTATAGATAATTTATAATAAAAAGAATCATTTTATATTCATGTTTTAATCATTTTTTTAAAAATTTATTTAATATTATTTATAATTTCCATTCCAATTGCTTGGTGTTATTTATAGAGATGTTTTTATAACAATATTAATAATATATTGTAGTTCAGTAAAACATAGTATTGGGTGTGATGAATGATATTTTGGAAAATCGACATTGTGTGTAACATAAGATAAATATATCTTTATGCGCACTACAAGCTAATCTATGTGTTTTCTGTAGTAAAAACTGAACTTCATTTTGTATGAAATGCAACACAACCATTGTGCTTTAATAAAGCACAAGCTATATTCAGTGATGTGAGAAATGAAAAAAATCATAAGATAAAATTAATTTGAAATAAATATTACAAAAAATATTAAGGTGTTACATTCTACCCCACATAAAATTAATACCACCAAAAAAATTCATCTTGGTTATAAAATTTGAAATACTTAAATATTCCTTTCTTAGAAACACACATCATTAATTTGAATACAAAAACATCCTTAAAAAAATTATATTTCAATATCATTTATTTATTTTTGAATAATTATCATAAAAATATGCTTACTTTATTTCATTACAATTAATAATCACAATATAATTATTTTGTTATGTCTTGATCAATTTCTACTTCTTCTCTTATTAAAAGAAATGAAGGTGATTTTTTTAGTCCTAAAAAACCAACTATTTAAAAGAACCATAACAATAATTCCATCTAAAACTATTTTAAATATAAAATTTGTTATACAATATGGTTTTATATTAATATGTTTAATTCGTTCATTAATGGTTAAAACCTCATCAAATGTTGAACTAATACCATTCCATAAATGGTTAACCATATAAACCTTCTGCATGTTGAAAATCCCATAAATTTGAAAGAAGGTCACTAAATTTCAATAAAATATATTAGAATTGACCCCAAGTATATCATAAAGTTTCTATTTTTTTCAAGTACCATACATTTGAATACCTTCATCATGAATTCCCTGGAAACATGATAATAACATGAATTACCATAATACCTTATTTAAAACATCCATGTTTCCATATTCTAATGTTTATTGAATATATTCCTAAAATCCAAAAATTCTATAAACTGCCAAAATGATAGAACAAAATAATTTTTTCATAAATACATTATATGTCCAAAGGTAATCCATAAAATCTAATTTACTTATTCATATCATACATATCCTTATCCACGCATCATCATCTCAACATTAGAAAGATATTAATGTTTTCCTTTCCCATAATCATTTTTTCTAATAAATGCAACAATTTAATTGAGCAGATTATCTAGTCAATCAGAAGCATTCAACAAATTCATTTAAATCCTTAAAAAAATCATAAACATAAAAATATATATATTTCAAAATTACAGAATCCAAATACATAAAAACTATAATTATTCCACATAATTCTAAATTCATTATCAAGGCTACCTCATCCTATTACATAATACATCTTTCTTTTTTAATTAAACATGTAGTTTCATCAACTTTAGTAATACAAACATTACTCATACTACATTGCTTCTTCACTTCAGGATCTTTCTTCTTGCGTTATTTATTTTCATAATCCCCATTTATTCCACAAATAAAAAATTCAACAATTGATCATTACATAGGAATGTGAATGTTTAAATCAATTGAATTAACTGAAATTTTCAATTTTCCATTTATAGTTACTTGGTTTGTGTTCTTAATTTACATAGTGAAACATCTTCTCATTCTTCTATGACATTCACTTGGGTGCTTCTTTCCACGTTCTCGACACATAGGAAACCAAATCTTCTTTCCTCAATTGTCTCTATTACACAAACTCCATGTGAACTCATTAATTCACTTTTTAGTGGGTATTAGAGATTGTTAAGGTACACATTTTTAATCATGTCCCATGAAAATATAATATGCATGGTATCAAAATTCTTTTACTCTAGTAATAATATAATTTTACTTATCATTTCATAATGTCTTTCGCATTCATTGTTAACATGGTTCCTTTCGGTCGCCTCCATTTAATAAAATCAAAAATCATAGTTTGATATACAATTATCATATAATAAAACTACATAATCAAGAAAAATCACATATAGGATGTATAATTTATGATGCATCCTTTTAAATTAATGTCACCTTAGTCTTATCTTTAAAAACAAATCCAAGAAATCAACGTATAATCCTAAATTGGAATACCAATATTTTTCCTCATCCTAGTTTAAAATGGATGACTAATACATTCCTGTGATATAAAATATAGTGACCAGAACTTAAGATATATCGATATTACATCAATTTGGTTAAATATTCAACACATTATAAAATTTCATGCCCAAGGACTATACTAGTTTATTGACTTTAGAAACATGAAAAAGAATATATAACAAGGTGATATATATTCATTGTTTCCCACAATGAAATTCCCCTATAGTAATTCAACTTAAAACTATTTTTCATAACCTATGGTAACGAAATGTGAGAAAGGGTGAGCTTAGTTGCTCGATAAGGGTAATTAAAAGAGATATGTAAGAATTAAATAAGAATTTGGGTATGAGAACATGATAATAACATTTTCAGATGATAACCTTCTTACAAAGATCATATACATGATTATTGGTGTGACGATTGGATGTTCACATGAAAATAATCATAAGGGAATGAAGATAATAATCCATGAAATCATAATATAGGAATAAGACATATAATTTTTTGCAGACACATAAACATATAAAAATGATTTCTATAGTAGTCAAGGACTAATGAAAATTCCATATTAGTGGAATTGGTTCACGCTAGAAACCATCTCGGTAGTCATATTTCTCTCCCATGAATAACTTAGTTTCAAGGATTACTCCCAATACCAACATAGAAAATAATGTCCTTAACATAACCGAGTTAAATCCCTATTCCATTAATGTCAATATCATGATATATAAATCCTTATCTAGTTCAATTTTGGGAGACATAGGTCCCACCCATCTCATAATGAAATCATATATATGTTGTACAGAATATCATCAACAATTAGAACATAATCCATGATGAGAAATGGGTATCATAAACATGTAATCATATGATAACCCATAGTGAAAAGGCACGTATCATAATCATTTCATCAAATAATATCCTCTGAAAAAAGCAAGTTTCATAAGAATTTAACCCAAGAAATATTATTAGGTCTCATAAACATGTAAAAAATAAAAAATAAATGGGTTTCATAAACATATATCCCATGAAAGAGAATATGATTCATAATCATAATTCCATCAAAGAAAAAAATATTCGGAGAAATATTATGAATTGATCCTATATATCGTATCCCCAATAAAGAATAAGTAACACCAGCATATTTCCACTTATACAGAACATAATTTTTTAGAAATATTTTAAAATCATTTCATTTTTAAAATATCAATTATTATATGAAATAAATACTTCTTAAATTATAAAACTTTTTTGAAATCATTTTTCAATGAAAATAGGTTTGAAAACATTTAATGGAAACTTTGAAATTAATTTAAAACACTTATTGACCATAAAAAATTTTACAATACTTTTTTCAATGAAAATCATGTCAAAAACAATTAATGAACAAAATATTAACAAAAATGTTTTCTTAAAAATATTAATATTCTAAACTTGAAAATTAATGATGAAGGAAATTAATTTCAGGATTATGGATAAATCCAAATATACCTAACATTTCTTTTGATCTGTATAATGTTTTGAAAACTGCCTCGATCAGAAAAAGAAAGGGACATTAATTTATAAAATACCATATTTCAATGAAACTAAATGGGTAAAAATTTATTTTAAGAATCATATTAAAATATTAAAATATTTTTTCAAAATAATTTTGCAGACATGGTTTTCAAAGAACACATATTTCTCTTTAAAAAAAGAATTAATGTCTAATTTTCATATAATCATTTGCATAATTATAAAAACTACCCAATAGTGGAAAAATGGTACAATCACTTGGATATAACATGATTAACTATAATATAATACAATTTCCGATAATTTTTGGGAGATATATCATATTATTTCATGAATTCAAGCATAATCCTAAACAATCTTGATAGACAATGAGATTATAGAAATAAACGCTTACCGCTATTGTAACATTTAATCATTATTCCCAATACATGATAACATTAGAAAAATAGTATAATATTATTAAAATAATTATGTTTATGACATAACTTTTCTAGGGTCAGTATATACACCTTTTAAAAGTATATATGTGCATAACAAAACCGGTTTCTCAAAGAAGTAAAATTTAGACAAAATTACGTTTCCAATTTGGAAAACATTGTACCATAAAACCACATTAAATATATATAATAAAGTGGATACATAAATACCCTAAACATTAAGGATAATAATCATATAATACATTAATGATCATTATATACAATACACAAAATAAACCAGTGGTGAATAAGGCCTAACTCTCATAGAAATAAAAGTGAGTCCAAAACATTCCCTTACTACTGGAGTATCTATTGAATCACGAGATCCATGAAATAATAACATTAATTAGAATATTTAATATAATTAAATAATTTATGTTGATGATATTAAATTTCATAGGTAATTATGTGAACTACATGATAATAATAAGTGCTGAATACAATATAGAACTCATAGAAATAAAAGTGAGAAGAGAAAACCCTTACCTTACATCTTGACATTCTATGTACACATTCAAACCTCATTTATAATAAATATAATATTATTATAAATCATAAATAGATCCTAATTTTCATATATTTTATCATATTTAATTTTATTACGACTTTATGTGACCCTTTTATTTAAACTTCCATGTTAATGTTACGTTTCGGGTAATATCTACTTAGTTTTTCGTATATGTTCTGAGTTGTTATTCTCAATCACCACACCTAGATAATTATTTACATGATAATAGAATTTAAAACTTGATCTTAATATAATATATATTAATTATATAAATATTTATAAAAATCTATAATATAAGGAAATGTGAATTGGAATACACTGTTAATGGAGAAGGAATGTCGTATGTACAATGAACGATGTTTCTGTTATCTTGTCACATTTAATGAAAAAATGCAAATGACTTATATCTATATATATATATTGTAATTCAAATATAATTTTTATATTATTATTATAATATAAATTTATGGAACCCATACTTAATAAAAATAATTCATTGTGTGAATGAATCACATCTCTTTTGGGTGGTGATAGTCCACAAAACCACACCACATGTATCGTATTTCCAAAAAACAGAAATCAAGAAGGTATATATTATATAATAATTCATGAACAATATATTCATAATAAATATCATATATATCATATAAAAATAAAAATTAGAACATTATTTCCATCTTTGAGAGTTTAATAGAAGAATGAAATACATCGGTTCGCAAGGTTATAGTCCATGATACACACAAAAAATGATTATTTATCCAATTTGATGGAAGTGTGTAAGAGTGTAGGTAAAATATATATCATAAAATAATATAATTATATATTCTCTATATTATTTATTACATATTCATTTATAAAGATGAATTGTTTTGGTAGAAAAAGAAATAAAATAAAAGTTCGTGTGGAGGGATGTTACCTCTTCTTTGGGTAACCCCTTCTGGTTTTAACAAAAGGGATTTCTTGGAAGGATTTATTCCAAAAATTATTCATATATGATGAATAAATTGAATTTCTGAGGATAATTGGGTAGTTTATTTCCATGAATAATTTCTTGAGAGGTGTGAATAAGTGAGGGGGTTAGTTCCCTTTTTATAGTGGAGGACGAGTGGAATTCTTGTAAATATTAAAAGGTAAACATTATTGAGTGGAATAACATACATAATGGGCCTCAAATAATTATAATTATTCTATAGTAGTGGTGAGGTTGTCTAAATAATTCAATAAAATTTATTTTTTACATATTTCTATGTTATTTGGACCATTAAATAAATATTTAACCACTAAGTAGCCTTGTTTTTACATTAATCATTTTAATTATTTGTATTTACATTCACTATTATTTTTTTTGTAAAACAATAAGTTTATATTATTATAAATTATAAATTATGGTGATTCTAAATATTAATTCCAATTATAAAAATTATAATTACATAAATTTTAAAAATTCATTTGATATTAATCGTGTAGACTCAGTTAGATAGATGGGTTTTTAAAGGGTAAATGTTAAAAGGTTTATACTATTTTTATAAAAAAATTTCAATTTGAAATAGGTTTTAATGAACTAAATAATATTAATTGGTATAAAATTTAACTAATTATACATTAAAACCAAATTAAAATATAATATACCTATATAAATAAATTAGTTTAAAAAGTCATTTTCGATTAAAATTCAATGTTTTTCGCTATTCATCTACAAATGAAACTTCTCATTAAAATACCAAACATTTACCCAAAGTAAATTTTGATATTAGAAATTAAAATATGATTATTTGGTAAAAAAATTAAAAATTTATCATAAAAATATATTTATAATAGGTTCTCTATTACATGGTATTAAAATTACATTTAAAAAAATACAACTTTTTATTCATAAAATTGGATTTATTATGATTTTATGCCTATTATCCCTATTAGATGAGTGCAAAACTATTATTGAATATATAATATATAAAATTTATTGAAAACATTCATCAATAGTTTTTTCTTTTATTTGTAGATGTAAAATAGTTTTTTTACAAAGAAAAATATTTTCCATAGAAAAAAGAAAATATTTGTTTTGAAATAGCTCTTTCATTTATTTCTAACTAATTGAAAAACATATGAAAAAATATTTTTACATATTTAAATAATTTGTGGATTATATAATTAATATTATTTTTAATTTCCATTACAATGTATAGGTGGTAACTATAATAAGGTTTAAATAACAATGTTAATATTATATTATAATTTTCACAAAATTAGGTCTACCATGTGACACATGTATTGAGGGAACTCTTCACTATGTGTAACTCAAGGAAAACATTGTTTTTAAGGTACTACAAGATAAGATAACTATTGAATTTCATTCAATATTATATTTTGTGTTCTGAGAAACAAATTCCAAATATAGTAAATTTATATAACACAATCTATAATCAGTGGTGTGATAAATTAAAAATATCAAAGGATTAAATTAACAAAGAAACAAAATTTCAAAAAAATATTTGGGTTTTAAATGAACTCCCTGACATATACACATCATTCGGTTTTTTCAAAAAAAAATTCACTCTAGATAAAACACTTGAACCTCAACATCATCCATCAATAATAGAATAAGAGATCTACAAGTGCCTCCTTACCTAAGAATTCTTCTGTTGAATCAAATACCACCATCATATCCTACATGAAATTCTCCCTAGGAATGGATACTCATGGGTTTAATTTGTCTACCAAATAAGGAGATACATATTAATTGTACGCTAAATAAATCATATAATGTGTAATTTTAAGATTAATTGGGTGTACATTCATGTTTATATATGGTAATTTTAGCTTTCCCCACATGGTATGTAAAATAACTTGTATATGGCATGTTTTGAAAGGGAAATGGTATATGAAACCACCTAGGTTCCTAAGAGGTTACTTATTTTATATTCATATTTAATTGTCTATATTCACATGGTTCATTGTCCCAAATAGATAAAATGTAATAAGTATTCCATCTTGAAACCCTAAATGTCACACATGTAGACTATACAACCTATGATCATCCAAAATAAACAATGTGGAGTCCATAGTTTCATAAAATGTTTTTTCATATTCCAATATATATATATATATCCCTCAATTATACGGACAATATCATTGATTCTTTCTATTGCATTATCAAACTGAATGGAAAATCCTCCATTAATTAATTTTTTACCTCAAGTAGCTAAAAATGTTCATCCCAATCCACCATTGTGAATCCCTTATTCCTTCCATTATTGTAAGAGGTATTTACCCTCTTTTTCTACATATATAATCTATACACATTCTTAATCACTTCTATAAATAATAAAAACATTCAACGATCATAGAACCCACTTTAAATCGAGTGTTAGATATTCTCTCTAACTGAATTGATAGTCGAATAATTAACCTATATATTCCAATGAAGAAAACAAAAAGAACGGGGGATAAATTCACAGTCAAACATTTTATTTCATGGATGGTTTTTCTGAACCTTTTTATCGAGATTAGTACTAGTAAAAAAATTGGGATGGTAAATCCAATTAAATTAAAAAATCAAAAGTAAATGAAAAAATATTAAACTGATATGTCCATATAAATCAGGGTAAGAATAAAAGAGTTTTAGTGAAGACTAAATCACTTAAAAAATTCATAAATAACAGGTCATGAATCCAAAAATAAAAAATATCACCCCATTTTCAGTTCATTTGTTGTATAATAACAGATTCAAGTCAAAAATGATGGTGATCCACATTGTGTTTCATCATTTATCTCTAGGATTCTAAATTTCAATACATGAAATCGCCCCTTGATGAGATATCTCTATCTTAATAGGGTTATTCTACTAACCATAAATGTTTAACAAATATGATATTTTAAATTTGAGGTATGGGTAATAATATTTAATCACTCAACTAAATTTGTTATTCAATTAAGCTAATTTAATCCTCTAAATATCTTTCCACAATACTGCATTAACTTGGTGTTTGATCTGAATGAAACATATTTCATGTATATCATAAAAAACACATCCTGAAATCATTGGAAATATATTTTTCCCATATAATTCTATATTAATGTTTAAATCCATTATTTCCAAAACAATCTAAAAACATGAATATATATATATATATATATTAATATATTAATATATTAATATATAAATAATGGGGATCCATCACACACGAAAATACATGGAATCTATGAAATGAATCCTTGAATAAAATATAAAATTAATCAAAGCGTTAAAACAAAAAAATACTCATTACATGATATATCTCTTCCTAAATGGGAAAGCGATGAATTCATTCTTGATCATAAAATTAATACCATACCACTAATTACAAACCAAATACACCTACGAAGACCCAAATAAAAATGAAATGGTTTTCATCTTTCATTATTTCATGTGATAAAATCCTACAATCTAATAGTTATCAAAAGTAATGAGTTCAACAAACAATCTCATAGATAGGAACAACCAAAGACACATGTATCATATTATGCTCTTATTAATATTCCCGTACTTATGATCTCATCTGCATGAGATCAAAAAATGAATTCTTTATAAGAATATGTTTGAATGATTATAATCCCCCATAACATGATAATTTTACATCCTTTGAATCCAATAAACATGATATATATAGACCAAAGGATATAAGTTTAATATTACATTCCTAGTTTATTAATGTCTTAATTATAATCTAGAGAAGCTATTGAATTTTCATAATAATTTTAAATCAGGGACATTACTATAGAAAGATTAAATGCCCCTGAAATATTACTATGATGGTAAGAGTGAAAAATGTATATATAAAACCGTATACATGTATTTGTAAATGAAGTACATAGATATGATGGGTCTGGGGAACCCACTGAACAAATTCATTGCACTAGAGTCAACTATTAATAACTCCCTACCGAGTAGCATACATATAAAAATACTATTTCTAATCAGATATGGATTTATTCATAGAGTCTAAAACATTTCCATTATAGAAACATTCATAACTGGGACTTCACCCCTATTAGTAAAATCCATCAAGAGATAAATTTTTTTAATTATATACTTTTCCCTCTAATGCGGCCCAGACTCCATGAAAAGTACCAGTATGTCAGTATTAGCACATTATAAATTAAATAGGTTTTCACTTATTAAATAAATGAAAATATCTATGATAATGTTACATATTCTGATTGATTCCTTATCACGATAAAAACCCTTATATAATTATATTCTTCTATAGAATTGGTTATCACATAAATTTTCATGTTTGTCAACCTCAATACACTACCATTTATGTAAAAGATATAGACTGCTATCATTTCATATATTTTTGATCCCTCTAGATTCTGGAATTAGTTTATCCCTTCACTATTAGACCCGATCTCCTTCATAATGTAGGAATATATACTCAATATATCAAATGTAATTCAAGATTGTTTTTTCCTCTTCCAAATTATGCTCTCCAATATTGTCGTAATAAATTCCCACCATGATTAAAGTATATTCAGCCTCAAAAATATTACATATGATGAAATACATGATTGATCCCACTGGAAAAGCATAAGATATTCTTCTCATCATCTCAATCTCATCATAGGTTTGTGGAAAAATTTTATTGGAATGATTAATACCTTGTGACATTAGAAATAGTCCTCTATTGTATTATTCTATATTGTACCATTTGATTATTTTATAAATATATATATTTATTCATATCCAAATATCCTTCAAGATCAATATCTATAGTTATTAATCCCTATATTAAAGGCTTATCACCTATTCATCTCATGTAGAGTTATTCAATTAACCAAATCATTAGTAAATGTAATAAATGTACTTAGTTACCCATATTTAATATGTGATTAATATATAATACTAGGAAAACAATGGAATTCCAAGTTACCATATTGGAGGAACATAGATTTCATTCATTCATGAAAAAATTGATATCTTACAGATGCATCAAAATTGTTATTATTTGATAATGATTCTAACTTCAATCTAGAAATATGTCTCTATAACTTGGATTCATTCTTTTCAATTTTGACCAGAAAAAATTATTTTTTGTTGTTTCAAAAAAACATCTTCAAGAAACAACATATCTTATAAAGTAGTGTCCATATCCATTTTGAAAATATCATAGTCATGGATGGATACTATTTAATGTAACATTCTAATATATTATATCATCATGAATAGTGGGAATCATTAGTCATATTCGATGATTTTATGTTTCCTAAAACCATTCACAATAATTATTCCATTATAGATACATATTTTAAAATCAATGTCAAACATTTTCCTTCATAGTCATTTCTATCAGATAGGTTTTAAATCCATTAGATGATCTACCAATATAAAAAAATTATTTTGGTATATAGACTCCCTCCCTGAATACATAGATTATTTCTATTTAATTTCATCCTTGGAATCCTCTTCCTCAAAATATGTTATTTGTCTATTGTCATGGAAAAATGATTTCTCAACTGAATCAGTGATAAGAAAATCATATCCCTCACGTTCTCTAACCTCTTTAGTAGACCTATGAAATAGTTTTTTCATGGGAGCATATTTACAACCCACTATATCTTTTAATGATTTCTCTTGTTCATGAAATAATGCATATAGATCATCAAACTCATTTAAGTTAATATCTCTACCACTATTTTCATTGAAAAAATGATCACTTTCATGAAATATGTCTTGTATCACCACTATCATACTTCTATATAAAGGGTTATATAAGTAACATACTTTAGATTCTTTAAAATATACTATTAATAATCTCTTATATTATTAATAGTATAGGTTTTTTAGGAACTAACTAGATATATTATTTGAATCCCCACACACATATGTGTGATAGATCAAGTTTCTTTTAATAACATAACTTATATGGAATCCCTTGTGACACTTTAGTTGGAACTCAGTTTAGTGTGTATGTCATTTTTTTGCAGTTTATTTACTAAAAAGTATAATAGTAAACATCAATGATTCAAATTTTATCATACAATATCAATAATAATTTTATTTCTACCTTCAAAAAAACTATTCCATTTAGATTTATAAAGAGTATAGATTTAGTAGACTATCCCATAGTCTTTTAAGAGATCGATGAATGATTGGTTAAGATATTATTCTTTGTGATTAGAGTGGAGTGTCTTAATATTCATACATACTTTTTTTTATTCTTCATTTTGATATTTCACAAACAACATAATGAAATATATCATAAAACTCCTTAAGTGCATATAATCATACTTAATAAATTCATTGATAAATGTTCTGATGTATAAAAACATTTCATGTTTCTCTTCAATAATTATAACACATACATCTATATGAATCAATCCCAACCATCAAATAACTAATTATCCCTTCCCATTGAAATTTTCATTGATCATTTTTTAGATATGCAACCATTAAAAAAATTCATGGGTTTTAACTAAAAAGATTCTAAATACACTTCATGATGTAATTTGAACAATCCCTTTTCATTTTTATTACTGATAATGAAGTTGCATTGTTTATTAGGATATGATTCATTCACAATATATTTTTCATTGATTTTTAGAACTACTTTATCTTGATAATGTATATACAGTGAAATATTAAAATTATCCATAACATAACACATTCTATCATTGAAAATAATTCTACATTTACTTCCTTTCATGAAATAAAAATAAATAGATTTTAAACATTATAATGAGATTATGTATCTAGTAATATATTTTATATAATATAATTTTTTAATTAAAATAATCAAATCACTAGATAATGTAAAATGATAATTTTTAGTTTCCAAAGATTCCAATCATGCACCGTTTTCTTCTTGAAGATCAACCTCACCCATTCTAATCTTATTGAATTTTATTGGTTACTATATTTGAATAAACACATTTCAAAAATATGTTTTATTCAATACCAAACAAGTTGATATAGTAATATTTAATTTGGTTATATATATATTCCAAAATTAGATGCATTTCCTTGCATTATCTTCCATATAATGAAATTATTCTTCATTTTCCCCTTATTTCCATAAGGAAATTTCACTTATATTCGGACAATAGTATCAATTTAGGTCATTGGATTATTATAATTGCGGTGTGATGGTGTAATTAGCATGAACATATCCTTTGACCTCATGGACTTACCTCAGCTCCTATTATTCACTATAATGATTGAAGTGTTGGTATTATTCATTCTCTTATTCATATGTAGAACTAAAGAAAATATATATGGGGATAATTTTTCATGTTATTCATATTATAATTTAAAATATATGAAACAAATATTAGTGGTAAAAGGGTCGATGAAGATTTATTTTTAGTTCTTGGTTTACGATGATCCAAATGAACTCTAATCTCAAAATATACCAAATCAGTTTGAGTACATGACATATCATGAACAAACGTAGATCTCATATATATGGGAACTAGATGTAGCTCGAGGCATGGCCTAAGAGATTTTCCTAATACCTATGGGATCGAAACTAGTGTCGAGAATCAATATTATCTCTATTGGGAAGGAATTTTTTTGATAATATGTTAATACTCATGAGACAACACATAACAAGTTGGTATTACATTTTCATACCCTAGTATTTATGTAATGTAAATTAGAAGGTAACATAAATAAATAAAAATACATTAATATGCAAATGTATAAAATAAATAACAAAATAATATAATTGTAACCTTTTAAAATCTATAGGTCATGAATTGTCCACAATTTTTATGTCTTGAAATCATAAACAACAACTTAATTATACCTGAATAGGAAATAAAATATGTATTATGGAGTTTAAATTCAAGTAGATATCCTCCCAACAACCCATAAATAATCCTTAGAATAAATCCAATTCATACTTATTTTAAAATATTAATAGATAGGTTTTTATATTTTATTTCTTAAACAAGTATAATATCAATTCCCAATTTAAAAAATTCTATTAATGTGAAAAAAAATTCCTTTATGAATGACTGATTATACATAAATATTTTAAAAATAAAGAGAATATAGTTTTAAAGATAATTTCAAAGAAACAATTTACCACGAAAAAATAAATATATAATAAAATAATGAGCACAATCATAGGATATTAGGATCCCAAGTGATAATCATGGAAAAAAAATACATAACGGATATAGATTAGTTTTCAATACAAACAAACCAACCCTAAAAGTCGATATTCTCCTTTCTTACCTAAATAAAGGGAAACCAACCTCATCATTGTATAATTAGAGAATATGGTCCATTGTTGTAAATCATCAAATATGGAACTCTATCACATGGTCGGAAAGGGTTGGTAATGTGAACTCAAGCACACCTCCATGTATGCGAGAGGCTTCCCACAAGTTGGGGTATAAAGTGTATAGTCAGAAGACTATACAACATAGTGTAGAGTTTCATAGTTTTTTAAATAAATAATAAATAAATGGAAATAATAATCAATGCAAACACACAGCAGAATACAATAATAACAACCAACTAAATAATCTCATTAATAATAAAAGAATAATTTAATGATGTGGTGGAATGTAACTAAACATTATTACAGAAAACTAAAATAAAAAAACTCATTAACACAAATTGGAGACTCAATTGTTGAGTCCCGAATTCCATGTTGGTCCCATAACGAAATTTTTTCCCAATATTAAATAAGCAATCGACAACAAAATGGCATTTCCCTTGTCTAAACCTGCATCCATGGAATTTTCTTGGGTACCAAATTGTGGACCGAATAGGGTGTGAGTATAACTCATTCGTTAGAAATTATTGTGTTTTAAAAAATGTATGATAATATTTCTATGAAATTAAGTTTAAAAAGCTGTATTAATAAATTAATAAATTATTAATATATAAAAAAACATGCTTTTGTTCCTTGCTGAAATATCTCTTAGAATGTCTTGTAACCCTTTCGGCAATAATATAAGCTATGTAAATAGCCTTCTTCATCTTTGTGTCATAATATATCTGAGAATGTCTTATTACAATGACAGCCACCAATATATTACAATGGAATAGTCAGGTAAAATTAATCTGAGTCAAAGCACTGTAAGCATTAGAACATTTCTATGTCAAATCCCTATTATCTTTAAAATATGGGACTGGGCATATCCCACTCTCTAAAATCATCAAAATCATGGGAATGGACTTGTCCCAATAACTATTAGCATTACATTATATATGTGTGCATGTTCCTATGTCTCACCCTTATAAATTAATCACATCATTTAACACAATCCCTATCATACAACATGGATATGAAAATAGCATATCATATATCTGAATGGTGAATGATGTGGATTTAAATTATTCTTTCATATTCCACGTTGAAATTTAATTTCAAATTGATTAATAATAATTTCAATAAGAAATAATCCAAATTTTATGTATTCTATAGTATGTACTCACCCTAGGTCACATGTAAATCGAAACATACTTTGGTCCATTATCCAATTACTATTCAAATTTGAACAAAAGGAAATCAAGTAATAATCCCAATGAATTATTAAATTTATATGGGTGCATTCATTGATGGTGAAATCACAATATCGCATAAACATGGAAATTATCAAACCATAGGGTTATGGTTTAGAACTCCAACCTTTAGCTAACCATCCAACAATGAATCTAATAGCTAATTACCATGAGGAATAAGATGCATATGGTTTCAAAGATGTTCCTAGACCAAAACAGGTCAACATCAAAACCAACAATGCAATCGACCAAAGGACTTTACCACAATGATTTAAAAATAAGTATGATAAGGAAGAAAGGGGAATAAAACAACTTACTAGGGATTGATCACATAAATGGGACATCTAAAAGTTAATTTGGTACTACAAAATATCTAGGACAATGCCCTAGGGTCGAGAGGAAAGAAGATGTAGTCAAAACAAATCATAATTCATCTGTATGACATGTTTGAAAGAGTGGTCGGGTTTTTGCACTTCGTGAAAATGTTTCATATAGAGTTCATAGAAAAACTCATTTTCTTAGTTATTTAGTTAATCCACATGATTAATTACACAATCTGTAATCCATTTAATTATGTTTAATTGTTAAGTAGTTGAGTTTTGGTCTCATTTTCCCATTAACTCTCCAAACTACCCTTAAAAATTATCAACACACAAAGAACCTATGAAACAATTACCCATTTATAAATTTAATAAATTAACTCAATATAAATACATCCCCGAAAATTAGGGAATTGTCCTTAATAAGGGCACTCTATCTCCATACAAGACTCAGCCACTAAGGCTCAAATGAAAAACATAGAGAAAGATAGACCTGTAAAAAACCGCATATTACAACCTCCCAACCATATAAAAATAACCATAAATATAATTTAAGAGTAAGTATGAGGTATCTTATAACAAGTATTTCCACTATGTTTGAATATTATAATCCTTCTCCCATGTCTCCTTCTAAACTCGCACATACGGCCACTACAACTGAACCAATGGTATAGTCTAACACCAAAGATATTTTTCTCTATGATCCAAAACCTTTATCAGACGTTCCAAAAAGGATTAATCATCAACAATATCTATTTATGGTAAGTTGATCATATGGGAAGGTTTTGGATGATATCTTATTAGCTTCAATGCAAGGAAATTTTTTTCATTAAACTATTGCATTGTGCAATGTCTAAATGGTACCCCACTAGACCGAACAATGTCACTATTTCAAATGACCCAGGAAACCTGGGTTCTAGCTTTCCCTATTTTTGGATATGCCACTACCCCTATATAAGTAACACCTGAAGGGAAACTTGATGACTGAAAAAAAAATTCTAGTGGTCTTATCTAATGTCTAGCTTATGATTTCATTATGTTCTGTGTGGTTACCAACCATTTCCTGATCAACTAAACCTGTTTAGAGGTATCTTAAATGATACTAGGCCCAACATGTGCTAACTCACCTACATATAGGTAAAAAATAGGTAAATGGCATATCCTTCAATAAAAATCCTCAAAAGATCCCATTTGGATTAATGTCTGGAAGATATTATTATATGAAAACTCCATTAATTCCATATGTTTCCCCCATGAACCACCAAAATCCATAACATAAGCATGTATCATATTCTTCAAAACCTAAATTTTCCACTATGATTGAAAACAATTATATGAATTATAGGTTGTGATTAAAATAAATAATGATCTCGGGGCTTTCTAAAGACCCTTCTAGGAATGTGATGTGAAAAAAATATCTCTATCTAAAACGAAACATCTCAAAACACATTTCAATCAAACCACCTCACACAAAAAATGATTTCCCAGATCATCTACTATAACGGTTTTCCAAATATAGAAGAACTAGGATTCCATAATTAGTCAAACCATAAAAATACATACCACATCATTCCTATGGGTGGTTTTGGTTAATCCTGTCAAAAAATCCATCGCACATCATTCCATTACGACTCTGGAATTGGAATAGGATGCAAAATCCCATTCAGCATCTGATGCTCAGCATTCACCTACAGAAAAGTGAAGAATATAACGACAAAACATTACACCACCTTATTCATTCTCGGCCACCAGTACTATATACAGAGATCATGATACATATTTTTTAAACTAGATTGCACCGCCTATATAGAATCAGTAATGTCCATCATCTCCTCACAAAAGCATGTAGAAACCCATACCCAGTAATATAAAAGAATAGAATTTCCACTACCAAGAGACCATAATTATGATGACTCTTGAACCTATAAATTTTCCCTGATAACTATACCCTTGTATTATATAACTAGATGGCCTTAATCTGGTCTTAAATCACAATTATTATAGATGTTTTTGTTAGAGCTTCTCACCCCGGAGATTCTTGAACATACAGATTCATGTCTACAAGAAGGTCAATTATCCTCTACTAGTCACAAGTCTAATATAATTCCACTATCCCTAACTTTCATCTCAAATATTGAGACAACATGTTTCAACTTCCTAGTGTATAATCCAATTAAAAGTCGAATGATTGTAGATACTCAACCCGCCTCCTCTATCGAAGGTTAAGGTTTTGATAAGAAAATATGTACCTAAGGATATTGTTATCTGTGTATAAGACACACCTCTCACCCATGATATAGTTTCTTTAACATCTCAGGTAATGTTCCAGTACTTCAAACTCTAGATCTTTAGTAGGGAAATTACCCTCATGCGGTCTCAACTACATAGATCGATAAGAAACCACATGATCCTCGACTATTACTACAACTCAGATTTCAACACCTAATTCCTCAAAGTACCCAGTATACGATTTACCTATCATAGGTAATTTGATGATAGGTTTTAAGGATAGAATACCATTTAGATCATGAAAATATCTTTATCAAGCAGCAGAACAAAAACAATTCACACCTTTCTTGGTCAGTCGAGACATTGGTGCTGCAAAATGGGAGAAATCTTAGATAAAATGTTGGTAATAACCTAATAAAACAATAAATTATAAAATTTTAAAGATATTATTGGGTTTTCTCAAAGATATTACTGCTAAAATTTTATCTAGGTCCACTTACCCTTCTACTTATGAGACGACATAGCCTAAAAAAGTGAACTTTATTTATCTATAATCTAGATTTAGATATATTTTCAAAATGTCGATGCTCTCTCAATATACTCATGATGATTTAATATGTTTGGAATGATCATCTGTATACTAGGAGTACACTAAGATGTCATTGATAAAAAACCACCAAAAACTGGTCCAAGAAAGGATGAAATATCCTATTAATTGAGGTTATTAATACCACAAGGGAATTAGTCAACCCAAAAGGAATCAATACATATTTATACTGGCCATACCTTCTATTAAAAGAAGTATAAGGTATGTCCAATAGACTCATTCTTAAATCATGATATCCTGATCTCATTTCAATCTTGGAGTAGTTCATAAAACTTTTTACAAATCAAAATGATCATCATTACTTGGAAGAGGATAATAGTTCTTGACCATCATCTATTTCAACCTCCAAAAATCCACACATAAACTCAAATATACATTATATTTTTAGGAGAATAGAATTGGATAACCCCAAGGATGTGTACTCATCCATATAAAGCCATTAGTTTATAGATATTCTAATTGAACCTTCAACTCTCAAGGATATGCTAGTGGCATTTGTTTTGGAAGGATTGAAACTAGCTAGGATCATGGAACCAAATGGATTGTGAACTTGAAAACTTGGCTTGGTGGTATTGCATATAACTCTCCATGGAAAAAATATCGATAGTAGTCAACTGTTGGAGGAAAATAATCATACTACATTCCCACTTTATCTAGAGCAAGATCGGTAGTATGATCCATGAAAAAATACAATCTACAATGAATTGGTCCCATATAACCAGCCTGATGATCCCAATCATCCTATTGAGACTAATGTCTCCCTTCTATATATAATTAAGTAACACCCATTTTGTAACAATTTATATGAACCTATTATATAAATAACCAATCCATACCTTGATTCATGTTTAATATTATCATTTCTAGAATGAATGGTTCCAAAAATAAGTTGTTACCACAATCTTTAGAGAACACACATTGCAATGTTTGATATTATCTGACCACACACCCAATATTGTGAAAATTTTTAAGACACCATCTGTGGATTCCACATTATGGACCAATCCATTTTAAAAAATAAATGATAGAAAAAATGTAATTATCTTATATCAAACTAAACATAAGCTATCATAGATGGAAAAATAATTGTACCTCTGATGGTAGACAATCCTACATCCACATTAGCCAGAAAAGTCTTCAGAATGTGAAAATTACTTGTCCATATGTCCAGATATGTAGTTTGGAATCCTAGAGAGAAATCCCATTCAGGGTTCATTTTCACATTCAAGGGCACCGTATCCCATGCTTCAGCATGATTAGACTATAGAACTCCAGATACCAGCGTGTTGAGGGGTATCGAAACCCCTACAAGACTATGATTCATTCCTAAATCCTTATACATTCATCTTTAATGTAAATAATGAACATAAACTATAATGATGACATTGTCTTCCTAGATGTGATACTTGACTGTGGGTAAGGATAAAATCAGTGCTTATGGCCAAAATTGCCGCATTGATAGCATTAGAACAAAATACAATCTTGAGATGGCAGTCCAATTTCCTGAATTATATTCTTATATTGTCCTGGGAATCAATTACAAAGATATTACATCATTTTAGATGAATATTTTGTTCGTTACAAAAATACATTCCTAGGGACTATTATAGTTTAGTGTCTTTGGAATCATGGAAAAAAAATATTTTATCCTAGTCAGATATGTTCAATATCTGGCATAAAGTTATATACCTTTAATACTTCTACCTAAAACCATTCTTCATAACACGGAGAAAGGAAACTTTAGAAAGGGTTTATCTCAGATGCTCAGTAAGGGTAAATAAAGGAAATGTGTAAGAATAACAAGAAAAAAATTGTAGGTAACATGAGCATTACATTTTAAGATATTACCCATCATATTAGAGATCATAAAATGTTTTGGCAGCTCATAAGGCATGAATCAATATGAAATAATAAACATGATCCCTAAAAGCATAATATAAGAATAAAAATGGAATTATAGGAAAAACATAAGAATCTAAAAACCCAATATCATAGAATCCTATCAAGGACTTCATGACATGTTAGTATTGGTTTAATCACCCATGTACCTTATTCAGGCTTAGGATTCCCTCTCGTGTGACCTCTTATTTCAGGCATGGGATTTCCTATTATGTACCCTATTTTTTTGAGAATATGATTTATTCTAGTTTATCTTATTATTTGGGGTTAGGGATTCCCCTTATTTACCCTCTTTCTTCAATCTAGGGATTTTCTCATATCTACCCTCTTGTTTCAGGCTTGGGATGTCTTCCAATTTACCCTATTGTTTTGGGCATGGGATTTTCTCCCATTTACCCTCTTATTTGGGGCTTGGGATTCCATCCCTTTTACCCTTTGAACTTATAAATAATTTTTCATTAGAAAATTCATTGGAGGTATATATAGTTCATATCCATCACATAATGAAACCATAAATGCATGTGCCAGAAACAATTCATCATATCATGAGCCATGAAAAGATATGAGTTCTATAAATATCAAATCATAAATCATGAAATTAAATCAGTATCAATAAAATTTAATCACATCATAACCAATGAAAAATAGAAGGTTTCTTGATAGTTTCATCATATTATAATCCATGAAAAGAATATGGTATCAAAAACATATAAACCATGTAAAAGAAATGGATTTCATAAACATATATCCAATGGAAGAGAAATGGGTTTCATAAATTCCATGACATTAACAATAAACCATTCATAGAAATGATATGAATGGAACCTTTGGATAATTTACTAGAATTAAATGAGTAAAATTAATATATTCTATCTTATATAAAAAATAATTTTGAATCATCTTTCAAAAACGTATTTTTATAAAAATATCTTTTCTTCTTAGAAAAAATATTTCAATCACCTAAAACGTTTCAAATCGTTTTTCAATGAAAATGGATTTGAAAAATTATAAAAAAGAGTTAAAAATAATAAATCATTTTTAAAATAAATTTTCCTTGAATATAATCATCAAGGATATTTTTAAAAAAACTTGAAAAAAGTTTAAAAAACATGGGTTTTGAATTCAATAGATTTCCGATGGAAGATAGTGACTGTAATATTTTACTTAAAAACATTATCTTAAGTACCAAAGAGTAATAAAATGGTATAAAAACAATATTATATGTTTAATAAATAGACTATAAGGAAGATCATTATTATTATTTATTTATGGATCATATGATTTCATCAAGGGAATCTTGATCCTAAATAATCTAAAAAACCGATGAGATTGTTTCAATAAACTCTTATAACATGGTAACATGGAATCATACACTCCATGTAAGAAACTGAAATTAAATAAATCTTAAACTATCATTAAATTAAGTATAATCACGATATAACATCTATAATGTAAGTATATACACCTAAAAAAGAGTTTAGGTGCATAATAAAAATTGAGTCTCAAAGAAGACAAATTGAGAAAAAACATTTTTACCGATTTAATAACTTTTGAAAGACAAACCCTATAGAGAATGATCATTAATTAGACATGGGAATACCCATTAATTTAATTATAAGATACATATAATAAAATCATGGTTAGTACATAAACCAAACTAATGGAAATAGTGGTGAACATAGCAAGTATCTCCTAGAAATATAATGTGAGATGAAATCCCTTTACCTTGTCTATTGAATCTCTTTGTACTCCTAAAATTTTCATATATAATAAATATAAGTTTAATATAAACTTTTTAAAGAAGAATATTTTTATTCATTATATCATATATTATTGTATTATGACCTTATATTACCCACTTGTTAAAGATCCTATGTTAAGGTTTCACTTTTTCCATTATTTACTTTGTTTTTCACATTTTTCTTAATTTTGTATTACATTGGTACTTATACTTTTAATATGATTCAAGAATTTAAACCATTATATTAATTGAATTTTTTTTCATTGTATATATATTATAATAATATATATAATATAAAATCATGGAATGGAATCCCCCATTCATGGTGATGATAATGCGTACATATGCATGAATGTTGTTTCTGTTTTAGTT
The DNA here is from genome assembly GCA_963277665.1 of Viscum album. Taxonomy (NCBI): domain Eukaryota; kingdom Viridiplantae; phylum Streptophyta; class Magnoliopsida; order Santalales; family Viscaceae; genus Viscum; species Viscum album. Next base: position 49,812,431 of record OY728140.1, on the reverse strand, counting down.
ATTATATTGAAAAAGGGAAATAAAATTACATATAAGTATATATGTATATAATATCATTTTGGTATAATTATGATGTTATATATATAATATATTTTAACTAAATCCATTATTAATACATTCCATGTAGTGTGCGAAAGAATCACATCTCTTTGAGGGGGCAGTGGTCCACACTTCCTCAAACGAAATTATTGTTATTACAAAAATTGGACAGTAAAAAAGATGCGTGGTGAAAAAGTAATATTTAAAAATAAATATATAATAAATATAATATATGACACATATAAAAAAATTTCTATCATAATTTCATCCATGAGAGGCGATAAAGGAGATACGAAAAAACCTTGTTTAGTGTGGTGGTAGTTTTCCGTACACAAATCATTATATTAGATATCCATTATAAGGGGTGTGTGTAATTGTAGTACTACACTTTATCATAAAAAATCTTATTATGTTGAGGATACTATTGATACCATAAAATAATAGAATAAAGATATTTTATGGGGTGGACAAGGAAAATAAGATAAATGATCTTGAGAGAAGACATTACCTCTTAATCAGGTAAATCTTTTTTGTTTCTAGCAAAGGAATTCTTTGAGTTTCATTCTACCCAATGTAAGTATTCTAGGAGGAATGGAGGGAAGTTGATTTCATATTTGATTAGATTTTATTTGATCCAAGGGACATTAATGTTATGAGTAAGTGTGTACTGTTGGTGGCCTTTTATTGGTAAGGAAAGGACACACATGCCATTTTTTGACACAAGTTAGGTGTACCCACGTTTTTACCTAACAAGGTCAAAAAACAAACCCAACATGAGAAAGGAATGTTTTACACCAAATAATGGTCATCCAATGATTGTTGGAAATGTTACTAGGTTGTTTTGGGTCTTATATTTAAAGTGTAGTACTTTCTTAATCAAATATCTCTCTTAACCATTATAAACAATTTTAATCAGTTTCACTAATATTTTTCATCAATGAAATTTGACCTTTTTATATAATATTAATAATTTTTATTCTAAATAATGAATAAATTTTTAAAAATTCTAATAAAATAAGTATCTAAAATTAATTTAATGTTAATCCCACTGGAAAGACGACACAGTAGGTTTTTAATGTAAAAAATGATCAAATGATTTCTATTTTTTATATCCAACATAAATGTGAAATTATTTAAAATTACCTAAATTAGATTAATTGATTAAAATTTTATATAATTAATCTTCTAAAACAATTAAAATATAATTTATCCATATAAGTAAATCTGATGAAAAAAATAGTTTCAAACTAAAATACAATATTTTAAATTATTAAAAAATGAAACCTAATGGAAATCTACCAAAAAAATTCTCTAACATAATTTTTATGTTTCTCTTAAAAAGATAGATTTTATTTTAGAATATTAAATATATAAAACATCCAAAATTGGGATTCAAAATGGGTTCTCCATTAAAAGGTGGAAAACAAAATTTTTAAAAAAATATGTTTTTAAACACAAAATTTGGTTTGTTCTTATCTTATGCCCATCGAATTTATTTGATGAATATAAAAAAAATATTTGATTGAATATTTATTAAACAAATATCATTTACATACTATAATTAATTTAATTTACATAGTCAAAATATCTTTGTTACAATAATAATAATTTACATTATATTCAATTAGTTTTCATTTCATTTCTAATTAATTGGAAACCTATGAATTCATGTTATATTTTTTAAAACCAGATATTTTCATAATTTAGTTAATAATATTCATATCCATCAACATAAAATATATGTTATATCCCATTATAATAATATTTATCATAATATATTACTATTTGGTAACACTCTATTTAGCATGTTTGGCAAGCCATCTAGGAAGGTCAATCTTGAATGTAATGTATGCTAACATTTTTTTTCCATGTAACGTACGACAGGTTAGTGTTTCATGAAACATGCATCAAGATGGTGCCTTATGTAAGGAATGTTTGACTTAGTGAAAAATTATTTTCAGTGTTGTGTGAATTGAAAATAATATCAAAAGATTAAATTCATTCAAAAATATATATTTTACAAAATCTTGCGGTGTTACATTCTACCCCCATTTATGTGAATTTCACACTCAAAATTAGATCAACTTATAAAAGGGATAATAGTTGAATATTATGATCCTAAAAACCCACATTGTAAAAGTTATTACTAACTTCCCTTAATAAAATAATTTCGGTGCCATATTGTTTCAGTCTTGGGATTACCTCATGTTTACTCTCTTGTTTATGGTTTGGGAGTTCCTCTTGTTAAATTTTTTGTTTCAGGAATTGGATTTCCTCCGATCTACCCTATTGTTTCAGGATTGGGATGTCCTCCCTTGTACCCTCTTATTTCTGGCTTGGAATTTGCTCCTATTTAACTTAATGATTAAAGCTGGGGATACCCCCATGTAACATTTTATCACATAAAACATTTATTGTTACCCAATCCATTGGAGGTATATATAGGTCCCAACAATTATATAATTAATTCATACATGCATGTTCCACTAAACATTCATCATATCATGATACATGAAAAGAGAGGGGTCCTATAAACATTAAATCATAACCAACAAAATGAAATTGGTATCAATAACATTTCCTCACATCATAACCTATGGAAAAGTGATTGGATTCATAATCATTTCATCAAAGAATAACATTAAAAATTATACAGGTTTAAAAATATATAACCCATTAAAAAGAAACACATTTCATAAACATATAAAATATGGAATAGAAAATGGTTTTATAAAGACCATGAAGTTAAGAATTACCCCTTCATAAAAATTATATTAATAAAACCATTAGAAAATTTCCTAGAAGGGAATGAGTAAAATCAATATATGTAATCATAGATGCAAAATTATTTTGAAATATTGTTCAGAAACATTTATTGAAGAAAATATATTTTCTTCTTTGTAATATTATTTTTATAACATAATGACTTTTGAAAACCTTTTTCATTGAAAATATCTTTAAAACATATAAATGAATCACTGAAAATAATAAAACATTTTTAAAATCCTTTTTCTGGATGAATTATGGTCAAGAATCTTTTGAAAACACATTAGAAATCATTGTTTTCTAATATTAAAGATTTCTGAGTGAAGAGAGAGAGAGATGGTAACCTTTTATTTAAAAAAACATCATCTTAAGTACCAAAGTGTAGAAAAAGTCAAACTAAAAAATTATTTTATGTTGAAGAAACATATTATAAAAAAACTAATGAGTGTTCTTTAGATATGGATAATAATATTTAATCAAAGGAAATATAAACATAAACAATCTCAAAAATTTATGAGACTGTCTCGATCAAATATTATAACTTGGTAATGTGGGATCACACACTCTATGTAAGAAAATGAAGTTAAATTAAGCTTGAAATATCATGAAAATAATTATATTCATGATATAACATGTAATATTAAAGTATATACACCTTCAAAACTAGTTTAGTTTCATAACAAAACATGACTCTAAAAGTAGGCAAATTGATGCCAAACATTCTTACCTGTTTGGTAACTTTTGAAACATAAACCTCATGAAAAATAGATCGTAAATTGGAAATGTAAATAACCATAAATTTATGTATAATATTCATAGAATAAAATCATGGGTGTTGCATAAACCACAAAAAGGAAAGAGTGTGGAAGACAACATTTAACTCACGGAAATAAAATGTGAGATGAAATCTCATTACATTGTGTCTTGAATCTCTTTTTACTCATACAAGATTCATGTATAATAAATATAAGTTTATTATAAATATTTTACATAATAATATTATTATAAATAATTTCATATAAGTTTGGATTATTAGTTTATATTACCCACTTAGCAAGGATATTGTGTTAAGGATTATCTTTTGGTAACATTCTCTTTATTTTTCGCATGTCTCTTAATTTGATATATCATTGGTCACTATATATATATATATATATATCATTATTAAAGAATTTAAACCATTTGATAAATATCATATATATCCATTATGTTTATATTATAATAATCTATAGAATAAAGAATTATGAAATTGAATACACCGTTCATTGAGATGGTAAGTCGTATGTACGCATGAACTATTGTTTATGTTTTAATTGTCATATTAAAAGAAAGAAAGAAAATTATATATATATATATATCACTCTCTATGTGTGTGTGTGTGTGTATATATGTATATAATATAATTTAATTGTTGTTATAATGTATATATATCATATTATTTCACTAATACCATTTTTAATACATTCCATGTAGTGTGTGAATGAATCACATTGCTTTGAGGGGGCGGTAGTCCACACCTTTTCAATCAAAATTATCATAATTACACCAAATTAAAGGTGAAAAGAGTTGTGTTAAAAAGGAATATCGAATCTTAAATAAATAATAATTATAATATATTATATATATAAACATATGTTTTATCATAATGTCCACCATGTGAGGCGGTAAGGGAGAAATGAACAATCATCGTTTAGTGAGGTGGTAGATCAGCGTATACGTAAACACTATGGTAGATATCCATTATAAAGAGGTGTGTGTAATTGAAGTAATACAATATTTAATAAAAACATCCTAGTATGTAGAGGATATTTTTTTGTCATAAAATATTGTAATAATGAGAGTGGAGGGGGAGAAGGAAAATTAGAGAAAGGAGCTCAAGAGAAGACGTTAACTCTAAATCAAGTAACTCCTTTTTGGTTTTTTCTAAAATAATTCCTTATGATTATTTATACCAAAGGTAAGGCTTATATGTCAAATGGATGGAAATTGGGAGATTATTTGAGAATAGATTGTTCTATCCATGGGGCTTGAGTGGTGTGGGTAATAGGGTAGAGGTGGTGGTCTTTTATTGGGAATGGAAAGGACACATATGGAATTTTTTAAAATAAGTTAGGTGTACCGAAGTTTATAATTACAAAAATACATACAAAACCAACCAAACTCAAAAATGGATAGTCAATTGATGTATAATGTCCAAACAGTTTATTTTTGACAAGTTTATATGTTTTTTGGGTCTTATATATATGTTCTAGTACTTTGTTAACCTAGATTTTCTCTTAACTGATTTTATTAATTTTAATCACATTCACTAATATTTTTCATCAAATAAAAAGTTGAACATGAAATAAATTATAAATTATTTTGATTTCAAATATGGAATAAATTTTTAAAAATTCTAATCACATATGTGGTACAAATTAATTTAATATGTCTCACACTATTAGGACAACACTAAGGGTTTTTAAGGTAATAATGATTAAAATTTGTCTTGTTTTTATATCCAGTTTCGATATGAAATTGGTTATAATGACCTAAATTTTAATAATTTATAAAATATATTTAGTTAAACTATTAAACAAATTAAAAATATAATTTATCCTTATAAATAAATTCATTGAGAAATCAATTTCAAACTAAAATATAGTATTTTTAACTATTCGAAAAAATAAAACCTTATAATAAAATACAAAAAATTATCATAACATAATTTTTATGTTTTTCATTAAAATATAATGTTTCTTTTGGAATATTAAATCTAAAAATGTTACAAAATTGGTATTTAAAATTTGTTCCCCATTAAAAGGTGGTAAAACCATATATATAAAAATATATGTTCTTAAGCATAAAATTGGGTTTGATCTGATATTATGTCTATTGAATCTATTAGATGAATACTTATTGAATATGTATTAAATTAATATCACATACAAATTTTAATTAATATAATTTACTTGGTTAAACTAAATGTTTCCCCATATTAATATTTTCTGATACATTCAATCGATTTTCATATTAATATCTAATTAATTAGTAACCTATGAATTCATCATATATTTGTGTAAACATCATACTTTCATAATTTAGTTAGTAATATTCATATCCATCACCTTATATTCTCTGTTATATAAAATTATAATAATATTTTTATTAATTTAATAATGTTTTTTAATATTTTTTCTTCTATGTTACACAAGTCATCGAGGAAGCTCAGTTATGCGTGTAATATATGCTAACCAAGTTGTTTCATGTAATGTATGCCATGTTGGTTTTACGTGTAACATACATAAAGATAGTTCCATATGAAACTAATGTTTGAAATAGTAACAAACAGTTTTTAGTGTTGCGTTAAATGAGAAAAACATATAAATATTAAATTAATTCAAAAAAATGTTTCACAAATTCATGGGATTTTACTCTTCCCACTACAGATTTGGTAGAAACTTTCATAAAAGAGATTCTTACCATGCAATGGATAACTCCCAAATTTCCCTGATAAAGCATCTTGGCCACTTCTTAAGGCCTCTATCAGATCCTCATCTTTGATGATGGTGTGATTCATCTCGTCATTAATGTTTTTAAATGGAATATGATTTCCTAAAACTTGATCTCATAATGAATAATGTCTTGGAAATGTCTCATCCTATTGATGTAATTAGCTTACAAATATATTTAAGGATGTGGTAGGTTATTAAAATGTCCCCTATAGTCCAACATTTAAAACCCTCCTACATCAAATGCATAAACATGTGAGATTTTTCATCCCTCGGTGTTTCAGGATAGAAATGTATTAGGAGATTCATCTTGATGTCCTTCCATGATAGTTCGTCCTATTTCCCATAGTCCTCCATAATATCCCACCAATGCTTGGTTGGTCCATGAATCATATATACTGCAAGATTTAGCCTCCTATCTAGGGGCGTATAAAGATGGTTAGAGATTTTCTAGACCGATTCAATCTAGAACATGGTTATCTAGGTTCCAGTTTCCCAATTAAACACCTACTGATGTGGGAGCTAAAAATCTCTTATCATCTTGGAAATCAAAGAAACAGAAAAAATAGTTTCCCAATCTATAGATCTCATAACCCACTGGTATCTGTTATGAATCTGAACATAAATATGTTCCTCATGAAGTATAGATAGCTCTAGTTCACCTGCATTATGAGAAAGATGATTTCTACTCTCCTCATGATAATGTTGAATAATATGAGGATAAATTTTCACTAAAAGAATAATGGATACCTTAGAGAACCCTCTAGAAAAAATTCTACATAATTGGTGACTATAATAGAGAATTGCGAACACTTTTTCTCTCTTGACATGTCATACAAGTAATTTAAAAAGGCATGCAAAATCATTTTGTTTATCCAATGAATTGATATATTATATTATAGTTCTACCTGAAACTATATATTTCATGAAAAATAATTATACCCATATCATGAACTATACATGCCAATATATCCCTATGTGCCAATTATGATGCATGTATTCTCATCTCTCGCCATATCGGGCCACTTGTACGAAACTCAATAATTTGTAACAACATTAAACTAAAACCTCACAGGACAGGTGAATAACTTAAGGTGAAATAACATCAACTGTAATAATAACACAACACAAAGAGAAATATAATCGCTAGGTACTTATATTTCGATCATAAATGGGTTAGCTTCTCCCATGAATAATCTCATTACCAATTTATTATATCCCCCAATCTAAAACCCTCTAACGTGGATGAAAATGGTTGTTTACATAATATCAGGCATGCCTACTCATATACCATATGCTAGATACTAGAAGAGGGGTGCAAAGTGTATAGTGGGGAGACTATACCCTCTAGTATTATGTTTTATAGTATTATAAACAAACCAAAAATAAATGGAAATAATAAAAAATGTAACACATAGAATAAGGAAATAATAAATTACAATAGAATAATCCCATAAATAATAAAGGAATAAAGTAAGGACATGATGGAATGTAACTAAATTTCATGATTGAATAAAACAAGAAAATACTAGCGGACTAAAATAATAGTCTCAAGTCTTGGGTCTCGGAAACTACGTTGGTTCCATCCCGAAACTCCAGCCAAACAGAAAAAAATAAATCAACATCAGAGTCCTTTACCCATGTACAAAACTGTATCCATGAAATTTTACCGGGCACCATATGGTGGCCTGAATAGAGTGTGATAATAACATTTTAGGTCCACACTACTATTTCTAAACAAAACCAATCTATTAAGAAGAATATACCATAATGATATAAACTTGTATATTAATTAATTCAATAATATATAAAATAATACAACTACCTTCTTTGGATAAATTCCATAATATCTTTGAGAAAGTCTTATGCCCATGCCAAAACCCATGTAACCAAGGTAAACAACCTTCATTGGATACATGACAAAATATCTTTGAGCATGCCTTAAAAATAGTACAACCACCCCTACATAACAATGTTATAGTCAAAAAAAATTCAGGTCAAATCCCTATAAGATTTATACTATTAACAAGTCAAAGCCCTATAAGAATTACAACATGGCATTAGGCATTGCTCGTTCTGTAAAATAATCATAGCATGGAACTGGGTCGATCCCGCTCACTATCAGCATTATAACATATATGTGTGCAAGTTTATGGGCCCAACCTATTATATAAGAATCGAATAATGTAAGACAATCCCTATCATAAATAATGAATATAACAATATCACATCATATATCTCAAGGGTTAATTATGAGAAATTCCATTTTTATTTCAATTTCCACATTTCAATTTAATTCACGATTAATTAAAATTTATAGAAATGATTAATTGGCCACAATTTATAGATTATATAATAAAAAATAACCCTCTTTCACATGTCTTTCTAAACATACATTAATACATTATCCAATTAAAAATACATTAGTAACTAAAGAAAACTATGTAATAATCCCATTTAATTATTTTATTATTTTTTGTGTATGCAATGATGGCGTAATCGTGATATTGAAAAAAATTGAAAATTATCGAACCCTGGGTTATGATATAGATTCCTACCTTTAACTGATGATCCAACAATTCTTCTAATGGCCAACATTCTTTTGGAAGAATGTGTGGATGATTCCAAAGAGGTTCCTTGACCAAAACTGGTCGAGATCAAAACCAAAAATGTAATCAGCCAAAGGATTTCACTTTAATGGTTGAAGTAGTTTTAATAGAAGGAACAAACATTCCAAAACAACTTAATAAGGGTTTATCATGAAAATGAGACGTTCAGATGGAAATTTGGCACTCTAAAATTGTCTGGATAATTCATTTTGGTTAATAGGAGAGAAGATGTAACCGAAACAAATCAGAATTCGGAAACACTAAATGTTTAAAACACTATGTTGGTCATTTACACATCGTTTAATGTTGTTACACATCATGGAAATGATTTTAATGGTATTCCCCAAAGAAACATTCTTCATTATATTTCTTTAATTAAAACCCACATAGAATTACATTACATTTAATCCCTTTATAGGACATGAAAATGTTTTACAGTTGAGTTTTCATCCCATTTTCCAAATAACTCTCCAAACCTCCTTTAATACATATCGACTCACAAAAAACCCATGAAACACTTACGAATTTCTACCCAGACTCCATTAACTCAACATGCATACATCCCCAGACATGAAGTCAGTTTTCACCAACACAGGTTATTTATCACCAAACAAGAATCATCCACTAAGGATAAAATGAAAAACATATATGAATATATACCTAGAATGTGTCACACCAAGATTTCATAGTACATTATCTCTTCAAAGTAATTCAATAACATGCACTACACGCAACAACGAGTTTAAGTACACCACGACCTACCAAATTAGCTGTTGAAAAAATTGATATGAATATTATTAACAAAAATTTAAATTTTATATAGACCATATAATTTTAACATCCATATTATGTTTTTCATAGAAATAATATAAGAACAAATTCCAATTTTCATATAAAGGATTCATTTTTTCGGAAAATGCAATTTTACTACCTTTTAATGGAAAACCCTTCTTAAAATCAATATTTGACACTTTTATATATTCAACATGACAAAATAAACTACATTTTTCTAATTAGGACATAAAAATTTAGTTTCTATAAATTTTTGGTGTTTTTCTGAAAACTTTCATATTTTGGTGAATAGTGAAAAATACATAATTTTAATTGAAACAATCTTTTTTAATCAAAATAATTTATAGTGTAAAATTATAAATTAGAATGGTTTGGAAGTATATTTATATTATATTCTGATCATTTAATATAATTTAGGTCACTATAGATAATTTCACATTTAAATTTGACATACACACATTTCAATCAATTGATTATTTTTACTTTTTTCAAAAAACCCATTTTTTGGTTTTGACAACGAGAATTAATTTTAAATTAATTAATGGAAATTTTTTGGTTTTGAATTTGGTAAAATAGAATTCATTTTATAATTTGGAATATCAAAATTTTCTTTGGGTAAAGATTTGGTATTTTTCTGAAAAAAATCAATTTTTCATGAATTGTGAAAAACATGGTGTTATTGTTTAAAAACAACTTTTTATTTAAATAATTATTTATTTATTTTTAAATTTATTTTTTTGTCCAAATAGTTATATAATACCAATATAAGTTAAATTTAATTCATTGGATTCATTTTATAATAATATTAGATATATAAAAGTTTATTGAACTTCTTACTCTCTTTTACCCACCTTCTAGGCGCATTTGTAAATTTGAATAAAAAGTAATGTTACCGCTTCTGTGAATTTAATTTCAAAAATACGAGATAAAAAGTTGATATGAGTAAGTAAAATGTTGTTCAATAAGATGAAAAGAATATTTTTTGAATAGTCACTTTTGACTATTATTTACCACAGTTAAAAGTAAATAGTTTAATTAAAGATAAATAATGATATTATAATTACCCAAACACATGCCATAATTGTATTAGATACATGTTTTTAGACCAAAAGAAACCTTAGGAATAAAATATGTTCCTTTTTGTCCTCTTGGATTCGACTAATAAATTTATTATTATTTTATTTAATGAAGTGTTAAAAGTGTTAAATTCAACGATTCATAACTAAACCATTTTCAATATAGGATTACACATAAGATAAATTCTACTATAAGTATTCATAAGAAATCTATAAATATTTCATAAATAATGGTATTTTATTTATAATTTTTAGACATTAAATAATTAAATTTATTTCTGACAGAATGAAGATGTAATAATTACCTTATTAATGAAAGATTAAAATAATTGATTTTATAAATATCCAAAAAATGTATATTGTTTCTTTTGATGAATTACAATAATTTTATAGTTAAATATGACATGTTAGGGATTATTAATGGATTTTTTTTGATGTAATCATGTTTTATGGACTTTATCAAAAATCAGATACTAAATTTTGTCAAAATTGACATAAATGAGGTTTTAAAATAAATAATATATTATCAAATGATATAATAGTCCTAAAAATATAAGGTTAAGCCAAATACTGTTTTATTAATATATATATATATATTCAATAAACGACTTGGGGTTATCTTAGAATTTTATAGTATGTTTATTAACCATATAATATAACAATACAAGGAGACATGGTAAATTATAAACTATTTTACCAAGGGTTGAATCTAAAAGATAAGGTTAATATACTGACTTAAATCGGTATAAAGCCAATTATTTGAGAGGTTTGCGACCCATACAAACTTTATCCTTGAAATAAATCCTTTTGGAGAAATTTTAAACCGAATATGATTGTATAATAAAATAATATTTCCAAGATTTCCGAAAGTGATTGTCACCTATCTTATAAAAGTGAACTTACCCTTCATTTAATTTCACACCTCCAAAGCCATTTGGATCAGCCAAACCCTACTCATATATCCACCCAACTACCCTTAATTTTACCTAGAGACATTTCACTGATCAGAAATCCACCAAAATGATCCCTTTTGATCAACTCAAAAGGAAACACCCGAAGAAGAGGTAATAATTTCAGCACCTCTTTCAATGTTCTTTTCTTCTTCCACTTCCACTCTCTTTGTTGTTTCCATAAAAAATTAATATCTCCTGTACCTTATACAGAATGTGATGTTATTATAAATATAGTACAACCATATTCATAATTATATCCATCATATGAATGACAGGTCACCATACATGCGTACGTACTGCTTACCGTCTCCACGCCGTTGTTTAGTTTGTTATTCAAACACTTCATTATTTTGATGGGTATAATAATGAGTATAATTGATGTAAATACAAAATATAACTTGTTAATTATTATATATATATGATATACCATCCAATTATATACTATTCCACGATCAATAGAATGGTATTGTCGCTCGGGCGTACGTGTAGATTACAGTCTCCACGAACGCGATGAGATTCATTCCCCCATCGTAATCATTCCAGAATAATTTTAATTTTGTGAATAGAAATAATGTTTAAGAAGTAAATATCATTATGGATATGAATCAAATAAATCCTATCCCTGACAAACATGGCTTACGTAACCAAGAATATAAAGGAATTTGAATCAGTTGACACCTGAAACAATGATACTACTGAAATATTATCCACAAATAAAAATTTAAAGATCATATTTGATATTATATTTATGTATTTGGTTATTTTGTAATTTAATGAAAATTATTTATGTATTATAAATAATTTTAACATACCCTGGTCAAGGAAAAGTACAAGGTAAGGGTTAATTCTACAATCACTTCATTATCTGAGGTTGTTTATACGAGAGTATCTACTAGGACCACATTATCATCACATCCTTGTTTCTTAAAAATGAATTTCAAAACATTTTTACTATTTACAAGAATATGGGTTAATGTAATTTATACCCTTGTTTGACTTTTTATAATATGTTTTTAAAGAAATCATTTTGTCATTTCCCAAACAAGGCACTTTTTTACCTTTTCAACTATTTAAGGTAAGAATGTTTTCATAAATTATATGGTGGGTGATGCTATTTTCTACCTTTATAACACCTTCAAATATTCCCTTAAAATCTTGTAAGATTATTTTGAAAATAAATTTTTACTTTTATAATTGTGTCACTTTTAAATGATTTCCAAATAGAAATATATATTTCTCTCAAATATTTTTGATTTCATCTATGTCAACATCTTTTGATGGATTATACACTAGTTTGATGTTGATTTATTATGATACAATCTTCGATATTGTATATAAGGGTTTTTCATATGATTGACTATGGATGTGTTGTTTTTATACCATTCATGGTTTATGGTTGAAGTATTAAAATATTGTATTGTAGTTTTAAAATATTTTTTTATGTTATGTTTCAATATGTTCATATGAGGAATGCATTGGAATTATTGAGTGACATTTGGATCCCTTTATAGATCCTCGATGCATCGGTAGGTCTCATGAGACAATCTAGTGTCTTAGGACAAGGCCTTGAAAAACTTTTATTTGTAGTCTTGGCATGAGGCCTTGACTATGTGGTAATGATGTATGAAATTATGAATTCCATCATTATGAAATTGGATATTGATTTTATATATGATTATTCAACTAGTAGAATATCCATCTGAATAAGTAAATGGAATTATATGATGTATATTTTCCATATTGTACAGAAGATTATGTTTAAAAGGATTATATTTTAGTCTTATACATTGCCTTAAAAGTTGACAATTATTTATGAATGTTTGCTCTATATTGTTATCCATACTGAGCATCTAAGCTCACCCATTTATATGTTTTATTTCTCCTAGGTTTCAAAGATCTATATTATGATTATCATGTAGGAATATGCTAAGGGATATAAGAGTGTTCAAAAGGGGAAAAATGTTGTTTTTTATTTCATGATGTAATTCAAAACTTATGTATATATCTTGTACTTACAAGGATACTAAACTGATCGAACATTCATTACATGATTCTTTGTATCAGGACAATGTATTAAAAAAATGCACTGGATCTAGGCTTCTAGGTTCATGGAGTAATAGTTGGTATCATAGGAAGTTTATTAAAAACCCTGGAAACTAGATTTAGAAAAACTCTGTTTAGGGAACATTAACATAAAATAATCTTTGAGGATTATTATTGATGAACTTCTTAAAATTTTGGTAATGAAGACATTTTGTGTATTTTACTAGAAATACGTCCATGTCTGGATACGAGCAGGTTGAGGCGACTCTGAAACAAATGTTCATAGGAGTGAAAACACTGAAAAGGAGTATCGGGCTTGACCTGGGGTATTCTGGTACATTATAATGGGGCTTGCTACACTCTTGGTTATGATACTCCTTGGGGAAATGCTAAGGATAATTCACATTTTCTCTACAAACTATAATGATGGATTTATGTGTAAATACATCCTAAAAGAAAATATTTTTATTATTATAGATTATATGCGTAATCATTTCAATGTCAATTAGGTATTTTACAAGTTTGGAATTATGCGTTGCGATTCATAAACTAACCTAGTGTATGCCATTATTTAGAAATGGTTCCCAGTAGAAGGAATGTGAACTTCAGAAATACGCATGATCCAAAGAGTAAAAAGGATCATAAATTTCATGATATTAAGCCAACACTTAGAAGGGAAGTAGTCTCTCACATTTCTCATCATAAGATGAAATAGTATCATCTGTTAATAAGATAAGTAAATAAGAATCTGAGTCATATGGATTTGAAGGGAAGCATGAAAAGAAAATGATGGTAGAGAGAAATATGGATAAAGGGAAGAGGGGAAAAAGAATTTTCCCATATGTGATAACTGTGAAATAAAAACCTTGGTAGATACTTGAAGGGAATGATAGTTTCTTATAAGTGTGGAGAAAAAGGACACCGAGTACATGATTTCAAGTGTACGAAAAAGGTTTCTAATGTACAATGATCCATCTACAAGGAGTTGGGAAACTACACGAATCAATGACACAATCATCATAGTATACCCCAAATGATACTATTGGATAATAATCAAGTTAAGATACTATCGCAGATGAAGAGAAACGATTAGTGTTCTTATATAGTTATTAAATAATTTTTTCATTTAAGTATTGTATTAATGATGTACAAGTTATAAGAATTATAAATTATATAAGGATTGTGTTGTAGTACATTTTCATTAAGGGTTTTAGATTTTATGGAATAGAGTAATGTGACATAGTTTCAAGTTAAACATTTTGGGAAATATATGGTGGGGGGAACATAACCCCTAATATGATTCTAAAACTGGGATAATGATTTGAGAATAAGATATAATTGAGTTTGGTAAAGTATATTGTATATTATTGACTACCTTGGAAGTAATTAATTGTTTGTTTATTCAATCATTGTTGGAGTTTACAACATTTTCGATATAAGGAGTATATCCAGTATTCTATAAGAAGGGAGAATGAATGTAATAAATATGTTTTTATGGTAAGTCAAGGTGTTACCATGTCTTAATAGACTACACGATGAATGTATTCTCATGTAATTACATGGGAAAAGAGATCTTGATTATGTTTACCTTCCTTATAAATTTTAGACTGTGAGTTTGGAAAGAATTATTTTGGATAAGTATAAAGGATGGAATGAATTGTGTTGGACATTGGATTCTATTGTTTAAGATTAAAAAAATTTCTTATGATTTTTTTTGGATTGTTATAAAAAGGACAACCTGGAGATCGGGCGACAACCCATCGTGTCCGGCAAGGCCGTGAGAGTTGAACCCGTAACCAAAGGATGACAAGGGTGCATCACCTACCCTGAGCCTACATGATGTCCTGGTTTGTTTAATTTAGTTATTTTTAAATTGTCTGACAAAAGAATTTTAAATTCATTATTATTAGAAACATGTACGATTTGGATAAATAGAATATTTATTATTTCTATTATATTTTGGAGGGAAATATGAGTTTGTGGTAGGAATTAGTTGAAAGATGAAACTCTAATTTTCAAGTATATTTTTTCCTCTTATTTTATGAATAAGTTAATTCTTAGACTTTAGTGAAGGGATCTTAAAACCGAAACTCTATTATCCCTATAACTTATGTTTTGTTGAGACAATGATATTTTAAATCATCATAGATTCATGGATTTGAGGCCCTCAATTTTAAACGTGTTTGTGATTTATGACTTAATTCAATCCCTATAAATATTTATGTTTTCTCTCTAATTATGTGTCTCTAATTTCTACCATTGTTTTTCTTTGTCAAGATCATAATTTGTTGTGACTTTTTCATTTCTCTTTCCTTCTTATTTAGACTAAATTTTATTAAACCAACTTTCAATGTGGGTTTTCCACAATGGTATTTTGTTATTTTTAACCTTTTATTTTCCAAGACCAATTTCATATTGTGTGAATGAAATTTATTGAAGGAGGGGATAATGTAACACCCCATGATTTCATCTTACATTATCTCTTTAATGTAATTCACTAACTTGTGATACACGCAAAACTAAGTTAAAGCGCTCCACGACCTACCAAACTAGCCGTTAAAATAATGGTTATGAATATTATTAACTAAATTTTGAATTTTATATACTCCATATAATTTTAGCATCCATATAATGTGTTTGTTAGATATAATATAAGAACAAATTCTTTTATTTCAGATAAAGGAAGTATTTTTCAGAAAATGAAATTTTACCACCTTTTAATGGTGATCCCTTTTTAAAATAAATATTTAACACTTTTATATATTCAATTTGAAAAAATAAACTCCTTTATAATTGAGATATAAAAATTTAGTTTTGATAAAGTTTTGGTAATTTTTTGATAACTTCAATAATTTGGTGAATAGTGGAAAATACAAAATTTTAATAGTAATCAACTTTTCTAATCAAAACAATTTATAGTGTTAAATTAAAACATTGAATGGTTTGGAAGTATAATTAGATTATATTATTATCATTTAATATAATTTATGTCATTATATGTAATTTCACATTAAATTTTGACATAAACACATGTTAATCTTTTGATAGTTTTAACTTATTAAAAAACCCACTTTTTGGTTTTGACAACAGGAATTAATTTTAAATTAATTAATGAAACATCTATGTTTTGAGTTTGGTAAAATAGAATTGATTTTTAAATTTTTTAATATCAAAATTATCTTAGGGTTATTGTTTGGTATTTTTCTAAAAACATTCAATTTTTTAGAAATAGTGAAAAACACTGCATTATTCTTTAAATACACCTTTTTATTTAAATAATTATTTATTTTATTTATAATTATTTTACATAAAATATATATATAATACCTATATATGTTCAATTTAATTTATTGGAGTCATTTTATAATAATATTAGATATATAAAATTTTATTGAACAGTTTACCGTCTTTTACACACCTTCTAGGCACATTTACAAATTTGCATAAAACATAATTTTACCGCTTTTGTAAATTCAATTTAAACAATAATAGAGACACGGTTGACATTAGTATGTAAAATTTTGGTTCAATAAGAATAAAATAATTTTTTGTGAATTGTAAAATTTGACTTTTATTTACCACAGTTAAAAGTAAATAGGGTAATTAAAGGTACAAAGGATATTATAATTAGCCTAACAAATATCATAATTCTATTGGAAAACTTTTTTCCAACCAAAATAAAACTTATAAATAAAATATTATCTTTTTCATCCACCTCAATAATATTGGTACATTTATTATTGTTTTATTTAATGAAGAGCTAAATGTGTTAAATGTAATGTTTCATAACTAAAACATTTTTAATATAGAGTTACACATAAGATAAATTCGACTATAAGTATTCATTAGAAATAAAACACGATTTCCGACATAATTTTATTTTATTTATAATTTTCTTAAATTAAATAATTAAATTTATTTATGACATATTGATGATGTAGTAATTACCATATTAAAGATTGATTAAAATATTGGATATTATAAATATCCAAATAAATCTAAATTGTGATTTTTGAGGATTTACAATATTTTAATAGGTTAATATGACATTTTATGGATGATGAAATGAATTTAAGTTGAATAAATAATGTTTTTAAGACTTTAAGAAAATCGGATACTAAACAGTGTCAAAATTGAAAGAAATGTGTTTTTCAAAAAAAATACTTTATTATTAAATGATATAGTAGTCATCAAAATCTATGGTTTGGAAGAATTATATATATAATAATATATATGTCATTAAATAACCACTTGGGGTTTTCTTGAAATTTTATAGCATGTTTATTAACCATATAATATAAGAATACCGGGAGAAATAGTAAATGATAAACAACTTAACCAAGAGTTAAATATAAAAGATAAGTTTAATATGGTGACCTAAACCTGTCTAAAACCTATTGGTTGAGAGTTTTTTAACCCATACAAACCTTATTATTGTGATTAATTCTTTTGGAGCCATTATAAACCGAATATTATTTTATAATAAAATAATATTTCAAGGTTTTCTTAAAGTGACCATCACCTCTCTTATAAAATGGATCTTCACCTTCTCTTAAATTCACAACTACAAATCCATTTGTCTAGGACAACCTCTACCAAAATATATTCCCATATACCCTCACTTATACCTATAGGCCTTACATTGATCATAATTCCAACCTATGGAGCCCTTTTTATCAACTCAAAATGAAACACCTGAAGACGAGGTAATAATTTCACCACCTCCTTTAATGTTCTTTTCTTATTCCACTTCCTCTTTCATTGATGTTTCCATACCAAAATAATACCTCCACTATCTTATAGATAATTTTATGTTATTATAAATATGTTACAACCATATTAATTATTCTATACATCCAATTAATAACAATTCACCATACATGCGTACGTACGGATCACCGTCTCCTCGTCGTGGGGTAGTTTGTTATTGAAACTCTTCATTATTTGTAAGGGTGTAATAATGATTATAATTGATGTAAATAATAAATATAGCATGTCAATGATTCTATATATATGATATACTATCTAATTACAGACGATTCATCCATCAATATAATGGTATTGTTGCTAATGCGTACGTATGAATTACCGTCTTCACGAATGTGTTGAGATTCATTCCCCTTCTTACTCATTCAAGAATAATTTTCATTTTATGATTAAAATTATGGTTTAATAACTCAATATAATTCTTTATATGAATCAAATGCATCCTCTCTAAAAAACATGGCTTACATAACCAGGAATATAATGGAAAACGAATCAGTTAACACCCGAAACAATGAAACTACAGAAATATTATTAAATAATCAATAATAGAAGATCATATATGATATCATAATTATGTATTTCGTTTTAGTTTAATTTAATAAAAATGACTTAACTATTATATATATGGTTAAGATAACCTCTATTAAGGAAAAGTGCATGCTACAAATTAATTCTACAATCTCTTTATTTTTTTAGGATGTTTATACGTGAGTATCTACTGGGAGCTCTTTATCATCCACATCTGTGTTTCTTAAACATATATTTAAAAACATTTTTAATATTTAAAATACAATGAGTTAAAGTCATTTATACCCAAGTTTTACTTTTTATAACATGGTTTGAAAGGAATCTTTATGATGTTTTCCAAACAAGGTTCATTATGACCTTTTCGACAAATTATGGTAAGAATGTTTTTTTATATTATACGGTGGGTGCAGATATTTTCGGTCATTATAACAACTTAGAAGCTTCCCTTACAATTGTATAATATTATTTTCAAAATAAGTATTTTCTTTTATTATTATGTGTCTTTTAAATGATTTCAAAATAGAAAGAGATATTTCTCTCAAATATTTCTGATTTCATCTATGTCAACATATTTTGATGGATTTTTACACTTGGTTGAAGTTGATTTATTATGATAAAAAATTCTATATTGTATTGAAGGTTTTGTGATTTTTTTGAATGTGGATGTGTTATTTTATACCATTCATGGTTTATGGTTAACGTATTAACATTTAGTAAGCTAGTTTTAATATGAATGTTTATGTTATGTTTCTATATTTTCATATGAGGAATGAATTAGACTTACTATGTGATAGGTGGAGTCCACTATTTTTCCTTGACTCATCTTTAGGTCTCATGAGACAAACAAGTGTCTTGGAAGAAGGCCTTAAAAAATCTTATTTGTATTCTTGGAATGAGGCCTTGAGTATGTGGTCATGATGTCCAACATTATGCTTTCCATAATTATTAAATTGGATATGGATAGTACATGTGATTATTCAACTATTAGAATATCCATGTGAATATGTGAATTGCATTATTTGATTTATAATTGCCATAATATGCTGATGTTTAAGTTTAAAAGGCTGATGTTTTAGTCTTATACATTTCCTTAAATTTCTTTGCTTCCTTGTGAATGTTTCTGCTATATTTGTATCCTTACTGAGCATCTGAGCTCACCACTTTCTATGTTTTTTTACAGGATGCAAATAAGTATATTACAATTAACCTGTAGTAATGGGATAAGGGATATAAGATCATTCAAAATGGGACACAATGTTGTTTTTTTATTTCATGATATAATATAAACTTATGTATGTATCTAGTATGTCATGTTCTAAAAAAATGATCGGCCTTTTAGGACATGATTACTTGTATCATGCAAAGGTATTAAAATAATGCATGAGATCTAGGATTTTGGGGTTGGGGTGTTACATAGAAAACTAAAATATCTTACAAAAAATGGGATGATAATACTAAATTGGAATTTGATGTGTACCAAGGCTTCCCACCTAGAAACCTAAGGATTCCCATGATGAACAAATAGTGGTTTCAATTAATTATCAAATAAAATTTATTTAATATCTTCAATAAAAGAATAAAATCACCCTCACCTTTGATAACACTTCAATAAAACAACAATTTTGTTATATTTAATAAATAAAAAACATATAAACATCACACTATTGTGGAAATAATCACATATATCTTGAAATTTTATTTAAATACATTTCATTAATAAACCAATATCCATGATTCAATGGAATTACCATTAGGAAAATATTTTATAATGTTCCAACTGATCACCTAATGTTTTCCATTTGACAACGAGTTCACAATTGAATATTTAAAAAATATATATACATCATTAAATAAATATGAAATTTAAGGGATTATAACAACAATCAATGATCCCATGAACTCCAATTATCTTTGGAATAATCATTTTCTCATTGGAAAACAATTATAGTTTCCAAAAAAATACACATTCAATCTTAAAAGGTATATTACTCTTTTATATGGACACTTGGTGTTCATAGGATTGAAAAAATTTGTTTTCCCTTATACAAGAATTATTCAACTTTATCATACTACAATATAAAAAAATAAATCTACAGTCCCTTCATTGATACTACCATCCATACTAACTAACACTAACAAAAACATGAAAATTAATAAAAAAACAAATGTATCAAGAATATAGTCACAAACCTCAAAAGATACCCCAAACATTAGTTCTAATCTACTGGTGACCATTCCCATGTCATTAAAAATATATCCCAACCACTAACCCAACTATAACAAATAATCCAAGAATCCTAATCCAAAATATGATAATGTTATAATAAATTCGAAACCCACGAGAGAGTATAATGGAATTAACTTCAAGATAAATTAGTAATGTCCATTCTTTCACCACACTCAGACCTGAGAAACACAAAAGATCCAAATAAAACATGTTAATTAATAGTTATTAGAATAACAATTATTGAAAAACATAGAATAAATTAATGGAAGGACATACCATTAGATAAATGTTGAATGATAAAATGAATAGCCATTATCATGTAATACTTTACCGGCTGTAATATAAGACCACTACAATTATAACATGAAATTCATGTTTAATTAAATTTGAATAAAATACACCAATTAATATGAAACCAAATATAGGGATTACATTATACTTAATTAGATGAAAACAATTCCACTAGTGGAGAATCATCCAAATCAATAATGGATGTGATATAGAAGATATATTTTAAAGGAATATTATAGAGAGAGTTGGGAGGAATCTATAGGTAGGTGAGGGATAGGGAGAAACATGCAACCACCCATCCTATAGTCCCCCATCCACCATGAAATTATTTTTCTATTACTATTATAATCTATTAATTTATATTACATAATTTGTTTCCCTAACTATTATTATAAACAATTTATAAAATTCGCCCACCTCCACCACATTTTTTTTCATTCTCTCTATTCCTATCGGCTCCCAAAAAAAATTAAATTCATTTTCATATTAAAAAAAATTCCTCATGTAACAAAATGATATTTTATTAAAATAAATTTAAATAAATTTTACATTATTTATAGATTCTGTTATATAAAACATATATTTTAAACGAACCATAATATACTATTAAATTTTATATATTTTTAATGATTGGTATCACTTAGTCATTGGATTGGTGTGGGTATGAATGGGACTATAAAATTTTTGAAAAATTTATAGATGAATAACTAAATGAAAATTAACATTTTTTAATATTGATAAGTTGAAAAAAAATAACAATAGAAAAAAATCCATACTCATTTGATGGGGTCTATATTTGATGAATTCCATGCGAATCACCTCCAAAAATAGACTTAAAATTATCAGGTAATTATCCCTGTTCAGTAAAAATAATAGTTATTTTTCTTTGGACTCCCTATGTTTGACAAAATTTCTTCTGAAAAATTACCTTATTTATAAGAGTGGGAAATATTGATTCCCTAATTAAAAATCATCATACACTTACTAACTTGATAAGTCAACTCCCATTGGGATTTATCATTCCCTTTTGGAACTAGATTCAACTTATTTTATATGGTTGTTGTAATGTCTACATAGCAAGAGACAGGTGACCATAACTCTTCTCTCTAATCCAATAGGAATTAATAGTCCCATAAAAGGAACTAAATCCAAAATTAACTTAACAACTTCTATGTCTCATAAATCCACCGCCTCACATATTCATATAGCCACATGATCCATCCACATTTAGTGTCGGTACAATAATGGGTGGCTTCCATTTAACCCACTGACACTATTTACCTCATCCACATTTTTGTTTAAATATTATCTGTGGATGAAATATTATTATTGTTTTAGAGTACCCCCACCATTGATTATTACACCATGTTCTTCCATTATATCCATTACCCAAACCTAAAATAAAAAGTGGGAGTACCTCCTTCCTTCTATTAACTTGTTCCTTTACTCACAAAATAATCAAGAACACAACAACAAAAATACATTCCCTATATATTCAATTCCACCCGTTGATTACCTAAACCCAAAAAATAAATTCATCAATAAACTTCTGTATTGAGATCCAACTTCCATAAATAGTCATACCATTTCCCATAAAGTTCTATATCCCCTTCACCCAATAACCGTCATAAAATAAGTCCCATGTCGTTACTTATCTCTTAATTTAATATTAGTAAAGGATTTTAATGAAATTAATATATTATTTACATGATTAACATTTTAAAATATTTATGAAAAATATTTCTAGGCATATGATAGAAATATATTCAAATTTATTCATAAAAGGTATTTTTTTTAAATATAATTTTTTCTCACAGTTTATGAACATGAATGAAATTAAATTTATTTCAGTTATGGGTGTTTTATTATATAAAATTCGTTACATATTTAAAATCAGTAGTATCAAATTTTAAAATAATCTGCATATTTTTTTTCAATATTAATATTAATCACAGATAAATTTATCACCTCTATAAAACATAAACTGGTGTAATGAATATTTAAAATAAGTGATCATGTCATAATTTTTCCTCCATATTCTTATTGTATGAAATTAATTTAACCCTTGACACTAAGGAAATAAATTGAGTTCTGTAATGGGTAATTATTCATGAAAATGACTTATATATTATTTAAATCATATAATGTTACAAAATTTTACATTCGGTTTTTAATATCCTTAATTTGTTTGTATATGGATAACATCACTTATGAGTGAATAGTAATAACCATTTTGTGTGTATCAAAATTTTATTAATTAATGAAATTTATTTACTTTCTCTAATTATTATATAATAACATAAAATTATAACAAACCACCAAAATAGTATTTATTCAATTAATAATAAATTATTATTATTTTTAATATTTGGGGAACTTGAAATATTCCACTAATTTAATAGCTGAATATGAAATATTATCATTGAGTTAAAAGATTATATTCAAATTTAATATTTTTATTGAAGTCATTTGAGTCAAATTAAATTAATATTGTTAAAATTTAAAATAATAATATATTATTAAATTATATATAAAAAATCAAGAAATATGAAAATTTGTTTCGAATATGGTTTAAAATTTCATATATTTTCTATTTATGTCCCAAATTTCCCCTTATATGTAAAAATTACAACCTCTAGTTTTTTTTAAAATGTTTTTATCACAATTAAAATTAAAATACATTAACTATGAATGATAAAGTATAAAATTACACAAAACATGTCTAAATTATATTGGTAGATTGTATTAAAAACCTATCCAGCCTTATCCGTGACTCCTTATCCATTTATATGAATTTGGATCTAGTAAGAAATTAATATAATTTAATATTCTGTGAAATTATTAAAGTCCCCCTCACCTTAATTATAAGGGAAACTCCTCATTCAATACATTTCACCACATTGATCATTCTATATCGACCAAAATATTCAAATTTACCTTACCAGCTACTATTTTCACATCCTAGAGGTTTTTTTCTTCCCAAATTATCAACCCTAGATCCCATTGTAGGAGTCCTAATGGAATAATTTCAAATGAAAGGTAATCTACCTAACTGATCACTTTCATTTCCACTCTTCTTTACATCTTCGAATTCAATTTTAATGTTTGTAAAATATTAAATTATGTATCTTATATATTATTAATTGTTATTATGATTATAAAAATCCTATTATACACCCTATTTCATATCAAATAGTTTGTAAAGTTATCACTTATGAATATGTGTGTCTTAAAGTTTCCGCATAGGGATACAATTTATTTTTCATCACCATTATTTAATGATGAGTATTATGATGGTATTAAGTCATAATTATTATAATAATTACAAGTTTATATTTCATTTTTTATAATATAAAATCTACATACTTTCCATCCAACCCATGGGGAAATCATAATTTCAACCATGCATATATGTGGACTACATCCCCCACAAAACGATGAGATTAGCTTTTCATTTATATATTAAATGGATATTAATATAGAATAATTTCATGAAAATATATGGAATATATGATATAATAATTATCTTATAAATTTTATTTAATATTTACCTTTCTCCAATTCAATCCATTAAAAATGAAAAATGTGTTAGTGCGTTCGTATGACCTGTCATCTCCATGAATGGTATAATTTATTTTCCAATCTCTAAAATATATTTGTGACTCTATATATGTCTACAATTAATATATATGATATTATACCATCATTAATATCAATTATATTATTTAACAATAGAAAATGTACAAGTACCAGAACAACTAAGAAGAAATACAGATGATAAACAAAACAACTAATACCCGAAAATAATAATTTTTATAAGGAATTATTGATAAAAGGGAGTATTGAAATATAATAAAAATATATCAGATGATATTATATGTATGAAAATGAATATATTATAAATTCAAAATAAATCTAAATATATTACAATTGTTCTTAGAGTGTGTAGGGTCCTGAAAATTCTACAAGTGAGAAATCCGATTACCTCAAGACATGGGAATGGACCGAACCTGTCTGTGTACCGGCCCCAACAACAGTACGTGGCCAGTTCCGCGGACCGTCCTCCCGTGGACCAGCATCATCCGTGAAACGAAGGTGGGAAGCCCTACGCGGGCGCGAAGCAGGATGGGGGCCAGGCCAGTCCACCGCCGTGAACCACGCCAACCGGCCCATGCCGCGTGCGCCATCATTCGCAAAATAGAGGTGGAAGCCGTATGCCATCGTGAACCTCATCATTCGTGGAATAGAGGTGGAGTGGTACACTAGCACGGAGCAATTCCTTGAATCTTGATTCAAAAAATCTATGGTTGACCGAGTCATCCGCGAGTGGGTATTCCTTCATGGGCTTCTGCAAAAAGTGTCATGTGCCCATCAATACTGCCTTTTCGTGACTATATAAATAGATACCGAGGGGAATAAAAAAAGGGAAAACATAGATGGGTGAAAACCCGAGGGGAGAAGTAGGAGAAATCGCTCCCAGTGGAAAAGTTTTGTGACCATCAGTGGACCCCATATCGTCTTCGGATGGACTCTTCTACATAGAGGAGAAACCAAACCGCGAACCACGTGTGGTTATTTTCTTCATGGATAGTCCCTCCGCAACCACCCCCTCTGAGAAAATTTCGGGCCGGTTTAACATTATTTTCTATTTCACCCTTATTCCGCCCCGACTCACCTACCGTCCTAGGCCAACATCCCTGAAAGACTTTGGGAAGCACTTCGAGTCAGGTCCTTTGTTTCGAACATAGTCACTAGTCGACCCTCACTTGTTTTTCCCATTCCGGGATAATGCAGTATAGATGTTGTGTTTCGAACATGGTCAATAGTTATCCTCAATTGTCATGCCACCATCACTGTGTTCCAAATTTTGGGCATGTGATTCAAACTTTTCATCTCCCTTTGTTTGGACTGATTCCAACATCATTGGTGTTATCCCACTTGTGTACTTGCACATAGGTGTAGGCCTCAATTATATACCTAAACTGACTAGTGATTTGGGATGCCCTCATGCTCAAACATGAAGAAGGAATTATGGGCATCCATATCAGAGTATGCCCCGACATTTTGGGCTTCCCCCATGCATAAGCCCCATCGCACTTCCCACTAACTCACCTTTCGCGACGTGATCATCTGGTCCCTGCTGCCTCTTGTTTATCACACCGATCATGACTCACCTGGGATTAGAGTAAGCATCGGCCGTGACATCCACCTTGGGCCGCCTCATAGTGTAAGCCATATGCCAGCCAGAACTACGTGGACTTTGATCCCTGTCTTCTAGGCAGGGTACGTTGGAAGCCTCCTTGTGGTTCAAGCCCAACACCTGGTTGATCCGACCACCTTCACGTCGGTTCACCGCACCAACCTCAGGAAGTCTAGAGTGTAATACCCATACCAAACCGAACTACATGAATTTTAATTCCTCTCACAGGGACACGTAGGAGGCCGGTACCATGGGTTCGATCCAAACGCTAAAGTCGTTATCTGTTCCCCCTATATGAGAAAAACTCCAGAGTGCCTGGTTATGAGGATTTGAACCAGTGCTGTCTCAGTGAGTCTAGAATCATCAGGGTCCTTAATCCAATGAGGGATAGTATACCTCGGGTATAAATGATTCCAAACCCCAACGTCTAGCTAACCATTTCCAAGCTGGAATTAATCTGTGGGTACTATGCTGGGTATAAACCAAAGATTCGGGAATGTATGAATACGTCTTAAATCTATAACAGAGTCCCAGAATAGGCAATAATTCCCCAAAAAGGGTGTGATGACCCCGACTTCCCATCCTCTCGACCAATGTGAGTTCTTAAGCATCAATAGTTAAACCACCCAGCGAACACCTACACTTGGAAAGCAGGTCCACATATTGCTGGATATGGAACTGTTGGGAGTTTCGAGGTGAAAACGGTGCACCTGATATGAGTGATTAAGCAGGACCCAATCTTCTCTAATCAACCATCAGGTAGTGCAAGTTTCTCCGCCATGACCTTGCCGTGCGCCATGAGATAGAAGGATTTAGAATCAAGGTGAACATGAGGTCAGGGTTTGATATCAAAATCTCTTCAATATTATAGATTTTTTATGCTTATGTGTCCTCTATAGGATCATTCTCCCCAATATATTTTTTTTATATAAAAATATAAAAAACTATTTGTACCATTATCATATGATTTATTGATTTAATTTATACCCGTGTTATATTTTTTACAAAATGGTTTTAATGTAATATTATTACACTTTTCCAAATGAGGTAAATTGTGACTTTTCCAAAAAAAATATTCAAAAAGAATATATTTTATATTATATTCCATGAATGGATTTTACCTCCATCATAGCTAATATTTAAATTTAATTATAATTTATAAATTTACAATGAAATATTTAGTGAATTTTCGCCCTTATAAGAGCAAAACTTCTATATAAAAACTGATTTCAAAATAGAAAGCTTATTTACATCATCAAATATTCCATGTGATATTTCAGAATATTTTACTTTAAAAGTTGAATTAATTTTACATTACATAAGAGTTAATGGGAATATTATCCAATGAAATTATTATTATTATTATTATATCATTGAATGGTTTATGATTTTTATGAATAGATGCTTCTAAAACCCATTTATTTTAAATGGGTTATGTTGTGAAGAAATGATTATAACACACATTTGTTCTCTATGGTTATGATATGATGAATGGTTTATTATACTATAGCACCCATATGTATGGTTTAAATTGTGTGATGTGTTGGACTTATATATCCCACAAATAAATTGGTAAAAGATAGAAATTTTATGAAATATAAAAAGATTGGAATTGGGATTTCACCTAGTCTAGTAAGGGATATTTCTGACCGTGATAGTCTTCATGGAGAACATAGAATATTATGGTGTATTAGGGAGTGAAACAATTACAATGTGATTTTATTTTAAAATTTCCTTGGATAATAAAAAAATTATTTTCTTTTTATAATAATGTTCAATAATTCCTTGTCTTATGCCAATATATCTTCTCATGACTCATGTTGTTTTTTTTTATTCATGTATTATAAACTATCTTGGATTATTCCAAAAGTAAATATTATGATATATGATTGGAAGGATATAATTTTCCGATGTAATGTTCTCATTATTATTTCCTTATTCTCATAATATGCTTGTGTAATAATTTATATCTCCCTTTTTTACCCTTACTGAGCATCTGATATCACCATTTTCTTTTGATTCACTTCCCATGGTTATGCAGAAAAATATTAAGTGTGTTACGTCTACGAAGGAAGATAGTTATGTAGAAATAAATTAGAGATGTTTTTAATATTTTCTAGACTGGTTATTTTAGTTTCCATGATACCAAGTACAATAGAAATATATTATTATGGAATAAATGGAAATTTTATAAAATGAATAATAGTATTTTAAAATTTTAATATCAATATAACACAATTATAATTCATTTTGGTTGGTATTATAGAATGTATTAGTTATCCCTTATAAACATAGATGAAAAAAATTTATTAACCCATAAGAAATGTCAATATATAAGATACAATCTAAACTTTTTGTTAATTATCATGAATGAAAAATGAAAATCCTATGTTATTATAGAAAAATGAGTCACTATTTAGATATACAATGAATGATTTTTCAGGATTATGGTGATTCCCACTGTAATTATTGATTATCACACTATGATTTTTGGTTTTAGTCAGTGGTTGTACCCCAAAGGAATTGTGATAATGCAGAATGTGATTGAAATTTAGACATTTTTCCTCTAGAGAAACTAAATATTATGGGAGATATGATGAAAAATCATATTACTATACCCGCATAACATCCTCATTATATGAATCATGCTGACCGGGAAAAGGGGAAACAGAGGTAGAAACTTTATATTAATCTATCATGAGGTATCATCAATGATATTTTATTTGGTTCACATATCGACAAGTGAATGAGAAATGGTTCAATACCACTAAAAATATATTTTTTATTAATCATTTTTTATAACATGATAATGTTCTTCTTGTTGTTTATAATTTAAAAGTGAATGCATATTAGTGGGGAAGTCTTATCAAGAACATGATAGGTTAAGAATAATCTGATTATATGAAGTGTGATGAATATAAAATATTATTTTTTAACAAGTACTTTATTTATTGTCATCATAAGAATTTGATGAATGAAAGTCAATACTTAATGAAGAATTGAGATTAATATATTGGTACTTTTGAGGAAGATTTTACAATAATTGTGATGTACACTTCATGTATTTTCATTCATCTAGAATTTGTGGTTGATCCATTATTCAGTGGCTCAAAACGTAATCACTCAAATGAGTTACCAATAATGTACTAAAATATCTAGTAATAAATTTCTTTAATGTTCCCTTGGGTGGATATTGAGGTAGTTACCCATAAAATTCATGGTTATGATAGGAAAATGAAAATAAAAATCAGAGAATATTATAAAACAATGGGGATAAGAAAAATATCATTCCTTTATGCTGAATGTGTAGAAGAAAACAGAGGGGAATATTTTTCAATATATATAGTAAATATTTTTACGTGGAAATGTTTTTCATAAAGAAATTTAATACTTAACGAATTTAAAGAAGATATCAATGTGTGAAAATGGAGATAAATATCAAAATGATACACTACCCACAATCCTGTGTCATAAAATAATGGAGTGTGGGATTATGATTACTAGTGGCCAAATATGAAGGTTAATAATGATAATCTACATCACCTACCACTTATGCCTCAACTCAAAGGAAAATATCATACGATCACTATTTCAATTCATGTGGATGATAATGACATGGAGAATGGTACACTTATCATCCAATATAGAACTGAAAATATATTATTTGATTTAGGATCTACCAATTATTTTATATCTACTGAATTTTATACAGGTATCCCAATTCCACCTGAAAAAATAGATGGTGAGATAGTAGTATGAAACTCTAAATGTATTTTGACCACATCCCAGTTCAATGACTCATCTCTTGTAGATGTTTTCATGTATGTTCATGAAAATATTTTTTTACTTCCTACAGTTTAACTCCATAAAATATCGGGAAAATATTCGATTTCATTAAATAAATCCCCTATAATTAATGAGGAAGGGAACTTACTTTTGATATTCGAAGCCAACCTATTAATATTATTAGTGTATTGATGAAGATAAACATATTAGGTAAAATACATCCATTATATGATTCATTATTCCAATTAAAGTGGGATCTTTGTCTCATATGTTTAGGAGGAATTAAATATTGAATATATTCATATATTATAGTAGTTAATTGATGTATTTCAAGAATTTTTACCTCTTATTACAACAAATCTTAAGGTTGAGTTTTCAATATAACTAATAAAAGTCTCTTCATCTATTTCCAAAACACTATATAGAATAACCCTGATTTAGTTGAAATAGTTGAAAAATAATACATTAGAATATTTATAAGGGATTAATTCAACCATGTGTGTCACCTTGGGTTGAACATTTTTTATTTTCAAGGAAGAAATTTTGGTCGATGATGTTTTGGATCAATTATCAAGATATTAATAGGATCAATATCAAGAAAATGTATCTCTTACCCTATATTGATGAGTTATTTGATCGATTATGTCTAGATTAATACTTTTCTATAATTCACCAATTTTTTGGATATCATCAATTAAGGCTTAGTAAGGAGGATCTACTAATGAAAAAAATTCCATTCCAGGTATATACATTTTTAATTTTTATTGATGCCTTTTGGTCTTACAAATTTCTCCACAATCATGATGGATTAAAATAATATAGTCTTTATAGATTACATATATCAATTTTTGGAATTCCTTAAATATGATGTTATTGTATATGAAAATAGTAAAGAAGAGTACTAATATCACATGAGGATTATGATGACACACCTAAGTAATGAATATAATTGTCAAAATAAAAAAAGTGTGAACCTTGGATTTCAGCGGTTTCATTGCTCTGTCATATAATCTCATGTGAGGGAATTTGAGAAGACCCTTGGGAGATACATGTTAATGGAAATTTTTATTAACTATCCTCTATGAAAGAGATTTGTAGTTTTCTTATTTTTTCTTGATATTATTAGTTCAGTGTAGAAAATAATTCACTACTATTAAATCCACTAACACTAGTAACTAAAAAACGATCCATGTCTCTTTGGATGGATGAATGCAAGGAATGTTTTATGGAATTGAATAGAAGGCTACTGAGTGAACCTATATTTACACTACCATGTAGTAGATAAGGGTTTTGAATCTATACTGATGTATCTAATAAGAGAGTGTGATTCAACCACATGCATAAAGAATTGCTTATAGATTTTTCTTCATGTAAATTGTAGAACCATGATAAAAATTACCCCCAATCATGATTATTTGTTTGCTAAAATAATTTATACATTGAATATATAGTGTAATTACTTATAAGGATAATGGTGTGAAATATATAATTATAACATAATTTCAAATTATATTTTCAATTAAAAAGAAATAAAAACATACAAAAAATGGTTTGAGATCATTATAGATTATAACTACATAATATATTACCACCTTTGGAAAGAAAAGGTTACCGATGATCCATTTAGAAAGGATCATGCAATATTATCCAAAATGAGGATCAAAATGATCTCATATTTAAGGATTTCCAAATTATAGAGCTACATGTTTTATAAGAAGGGTGAAGAATATTTTATGGCTCAAATGACTATTCATCCATCT
This sequence comes from Viscum album, assembly GCA_963277665.1. Classification (NCBI taxonomy): domain Eukaryota; kingdom Viridiplantae; phylum Streptophyta; class Magnoliopsida; order Santalales; family Viscaceae; genus Viscum; species Viscum album. The sequence goes on along the minus strand of OY728140.1, from coordinate 49,780,103 downwards.
ATTGATGTAAATATTAAAGAGGAAAATAAGGATGATATTAAGATGTTAAAGAAGGTGATAAATTCCCCTAAAATCCACATTTGTTGTGGTAGAATTATAAGATTCAGGACTTCTTTATTTTTTACATCCAAAATAAAAAAATTAAGGAGTTATTAGATGAGTCTCATCATTCATCATTATCTATTTAATCGGGATGATGAATATGTATATAGAATCAAAGAGTATTTCTAGTAGGTTGGAATGAGGATTGATATTATATAGTATGCTTCTCAGTGTTTGGTATGTTATGAAGTTAATTATTAGATATATAAATCTTAAGGGATGTTACAAACATTACCCATACCATAAATTAAATGGGAAAACAATATTATGTGTTCTGTTTTCTGACACCCAAAATAATCTAATGAGAATAATTATATATTGGTTGTAGTAAATCATAATAATAATAAAGAACAATGATTAACTATTAGATAATATTTCAACCATGATGAACATACTCTATTATACATTAAAGAAGGGGTATAATTTTGTTGCTTGCCACAATCATGTGTATCTGATTAGGATCATATTTTTACATCGATTTTTTGGAGAAGTCTTCAATGTTATTTGGAAATAGAGTTATGTTTCACCGCTATATAAAATAATAATATATATAGGAATATTGGGATGTCAATTGAAACTCTATAAGAAAAGTTTATACCTTTCTATATGGATTGATTTTTTTAGATCAACACATAATTTTTTTGCGATTTTCTTACATCATTAACTTTCAATCAAGTATTCAGATGGATCCGTATGATTCCTGATATGGATGTAAGTGTATAAATTCAATATAATGGAATGAATTTAGAGAATTAATTTTATTAGGACCTGATCTATATGAGAAAATTATAGAGATGGATATATACATTCAACAGTACATAAGAAAATATCTTATTCAACAAAAATGATGGGCTAAAAATAATTGGAATATTGTGGATTTTGTTGTTGGGGTTGTTTTATTCCATTGAATATCCCGTTATAAGTGGGTGATTATATTTTGAAATAAGGGAAGGAAAATATCAAGGAATATCAATCTTTTTTAAATTCCTCACTGTATCAATATGGTATATTATTTAATGACACTTCAACTAAATCTCTATATAGTTCATGATGTGTTCCATGTACCTATACTATGGAACTACATACTTTATTCATTACATATAATATACTATGTGTTCATACCACTAATTTAAGAAGCTTCTTAGAAAGAAAAATTGTTAGTGGTTATGAACTGTAGAGATAACTTTCTACGAAATAAGACCAGTCACCTTGTCAAAGGATTGTGGTGAAACCACCAATTTGAGAAAGTTATGTGGAAGGCTAAGGATGTAATAATGTAGAATTAAAATCATTTATTTGTATCAAAATTGTGAATTATGAGGGAAAAAAACCATTTAATGGGTGTATAATTTTACTCTATGATATTTTAAGAAGTATTCTTTAAAAAAAATTTATTTTCATCGATAGCTTACATTACAAGTTTTATTGAGTTTAAACAAACATGATACACTCTTAAAATATTATAATTCAAAATTATGATTATTGACTTGAAACTGTATTACGGGTTATGGATAGATATATTTAAATTATGAAGTGTTTATGGTTATGTATTTATAAAATTAATATATTTTTTATATTTTGATTATAAATAAAAATAAAAAATCATTTTAAAAAATAAATATTCATATAAAAATATTTTTCATGAACATAATGTATTTAATATTAATTAAACCATATTGTAATTATTTTAATGAAATTAATATAAAGTTTAAAAGATATAATATTATAAAAATTTTAAAAATTATTTTTCTGGGCGATGGATGTGAATAAACCAATTTTTATACATAAACATAAATTTTTCCCAAAATATGGTTTTGTAAGATTTTGTGAACTTATATTAAAATTAATTTATGCCATTTATTGGTATTTATTTAGATAAAATTAATTATATATTTATAATTTGGTGGTTAAAATTTGGTAAAAAATTTATTTTTAGTCTTTCTGAATGTTTATACTAACTACTGTAAAATTTATCACCCCAGTAATGTGTAAATTAAGTTAATCTAGTTCACAAATAAGTGAAAATGTTATAATTATTTCACCATATTAATATTTTATGAACATTATTATAACATTGAAAACATAGGCTTGAAATATAGTTTTTTAAGGTACACATTTCCATGAAAATAATATATATATTAATTAACTCAATGAATGTTACATAATGTCACTCTTTGTGTTTTTAATATCCATTATTCATTCTCATAGGGATGGAAAAAAGTTATAAATGATTATCATTATCCATATTGTGAAAAATAATTATATAATCCAAATGTAAATTTATTTCTATTTTTTAGATATTATATAATTGTAATTAATTATTACACAATGCCAAAATGGAATTTCTTTAATTAATGTAAATATAAAAGAATTGATATTAAAGAAATTAAAACTAGTATAATTTGAGTATATTTTAGTGCTACATGAATTTAATAGGTGCATATGAAATTTCATTATTGTGTTAAAAAATTATATTCTAATTAAGAGATTTTATTTATGAGTTTTAAGTCAAAATAATGAAATAGTGTCAAAATGAAAAATAATAGTATTTTATCAAAATTATATTTTATTATTTTATTTAAAAATCATAAAAGTATTCAAATAAAGCATGGTGGTTATGATATAAAATCTAAGTTAGTAAATTAGTCAATTATGGTACAATTTAAACATTTTATGTAAAATTAGAATCATTAATATTAAAAAGACTTGTTACTATAGTTAAAATTAAAATAAGTTAAGTAAGGATAAATAAAAATTGTAAGGTTTAAAATCACTTAAAAACATGTCTATTTGATATTGGTTAAATGGATTAAAACCTTATCCAACATTAGTTTTAATATATATAAATATGGTGACACTATTCTTGAGAATTAATTTATTATAATTTCATCACCTGAGAATGTAAAAAATTTCAGCTCACCTCAATTATAAATTGGAATCTCCTTCCTTAGTTCATTAAACAAAAATTAACCTTATATATAGATAAACATCTACAATATTTCCATCTCAAAATCCATATTAACATAATAAAGGGTTTTTTCTTCTCAATATACTATCCATATATCCTTTTTTTGGAGATCTAAAGGAGTCCTTTCAAGGAAGATGCAATCATGCTCGCTGGTTACTTTATTTTCTACTCATACTTACTACTAAAAAATATACTGTATTTCTAATAAAATAATAAATTAATTATCCTTAATAAGAGTGATATTTATAATTATTATCATCAAAACACTATTCATCCTCCTTCCCATAAAATAAGAAGTGGAAGTGTCACTCATTCGTTTATATGACATACTGTCTCTATGTAGTGATATAATTAATTTTTCATCACTATATTTTAAGGATTGTTATTATAATGGGTTTAATATATATATATATATATATATAATTACTTATAAAATTATTATAATTATTTAATTATAGTATCCCATCAACTAACTTACCATCCAATCCCTTAGGAAATGGTAACATCGTTTATGTGTACAAGTGGAGAACGACCACCTTGAAGAGATGGGATACATTTATCATTTATATTTTAAATTGATGGTAATGAATGATATTTTTATGAATATGAAATATATATGTGATAAAATAATTATCATATAAATTTTTATTATTATTTACCTTTATTTCATTCCACCCTTCGAGAAATGAAAATATTGTTCACGCTTACATACGTCGTACCATCTCCATTAATTGTGTAATCCATTTTTATATTAATAAAATTTATATTTGAATAAAATTTTGTATAAAATAAATATATATGATATTTATACAAAATTAAAAATTCTTATAGTATGGAATGTAGATAAATGTACAAATACTAGAAATACTAACTAGAAATACTCATGATAAATTAACCAGTTTGCCCCCATAAATACCCATTTTCATATGGAATAACTGATGGAAGGGGGTTGTAATATTTTACAATGGGATCATGTTTGATATTATTGCACTACTCTAGACTATGTTATAGAATTATAATATATCAAAATTTATTATACGTGATCTTTGAGTGATTTCGAAGTAAGAATAACATTAGGTAAGATTTTTATTCACAATCCTATCAATGTTCAATATTTCATATGTTAAAGTATGCTAGGGGGAATACTTCTATTCCATATACATAATTTTAAAAACATTTATACGTAAATTTTTATACCATTTTCGTATGATTATTTAATTTCATTTTTTCATGATTTTCGTTTTTCAAAATGGTTTAAAATGAATCAATATTTTGGTTTCCAAACGAGGTACATTATAAATTCTCTGATAATAATAAGAAAGAAATGTTTTTTAACATATACGGTATTAATATATTTTCATGACATAATTACTATTATTTTATTTTAAAGTTCCATTACTCTTTTACAAGTTTATTTTTAATGAATTTATTTCCATTATAATTTTGCAGGTTTAAAAAAAGTGATCTCAAAATGGAAATTTTATTTTCTCCAATAATATTTCGAGGAGATAATTTATGATCATTTTCCATATAAGATGAAACAAGTTGACGTTTATAAGGATTTATTTTCGATATAATTCAAGGATACCTTTCATATTCATTCTATGGATGGTTTATGTTTATGATGAAATGATTTTTATGAATCCCATTTCATTTCCTTCAGTTATTCTACGATCAGATGTATATAAAATCCATTTCTTTTTCATGGGATCCAATATTATAAATGATTTATGATATTGTTTCACAAATATGTATTGATTTCATTATATAACAGGTTGAACCAATATTTCCCTCTAATGTATTGGGTAAATATTTAATTCTTATGAGATAAACTATACTGGAAGGGTGAGTGAACGTAGTTCATTAAGAGACGTTATCCACTATGATAGTATTGGTAGAGAACCTTGACTACTGTGATGTTTTGGGGAGTGAACGCGTTCCAATATGATAGTCATGTGAAAGATACTTGAATATGAAGAAAATTATTCTTTATTATTATCTCTATGAAATAATTCCATGTATTGTGCTAATTTTATGGTCCCATGTCTCATGTTCATTGATTACATTATTATTCATGTCTTATGAACTATGAATATTTATTTTCTGCCTCAACATTTTAATCTATGAAATGCAGGGTATAATTTTGAGGTATTAAATTCAGGTTGTTTTTCCCTTATTCTCCTGATATGATTATTTAATCATTGATATCTCCTTTATTTACCCTTAGTGAGCATCATAGCTCACCGTTTTGTTATGTTTCATCAACCTCTGTTATGAAGAATGGTATAAGGTATTTTTTTTCTATGAAATTTTCAAGTTATGAATAAATCAGTCAAAGATGATAATGACATTTTATAATAAAGTTGTTTAGGATTTCATGGTTTCAAATAAATTATACCAATATGATTCTGATATGGATTGAAATGTTATATAATGAAAATTACTATATTAAAAATAAAATATCTTTCTATATAATGGATGGGTCATTTTCCCTCACACATTAGTTTCTGAACCAAATCAATTAATCTAATAACTAATAACACTAATATCTCATTATTAATATTACCAAATTAAAAATAATTTTCCCACCCTCGTATATATATATTTTTTGTGTGCCTATATATATCAAAAAATTACATTTTCAGGCTATTTGTCTACCCTACTATTAGTTTCAATTTAATAGTATATTAGATTAGGCAATAAAATATATCAATAAAAAATATGAAACTAACAATTTATTTAATTTAAAATATGATGACAAGATTTATATTCATTTTTGGGTAAAAAAATATTTGCATTCAAGATCCATGTATGTCCATTAATTTATAAAATGAGAAAAATATATTTGGAAGAGTCATAAAGAAAATGTTCAAAGGAAGGGTGACCATAAAGATATAATTCCACCATGAACAACCACTCTACAACTCGATGAAAAACCCACGAGTGGGATGTTTTTAGAAAAGGTTAGAGCTGGTGGCCCACAAAAATAAAAAAATCATTTGCGGGAAGCGTAGGTGATTTCCGCCCCCAAAAAATGGCCCATCCCCACGAGCTAAATAGTTTATGTGGCAGGGTGGAATTGATGGCTCCTGAAAATGAAATGAACTATTTTTTTTGGATAGTTTAGGATACCCACGACTGTAATGGATGCCCCTATAGACTAATTCATTAATGGGATCCCCCAAAAGATCAATCGTGGACCACCATGGAAGACTATTGATGTCAGTATCTAGTCCATCTGCTCCTCCATAGATAAGTCCTTGTGGGAACCCAAAATAGGAGATGGGGATGGAATGGAGGATAGAAGAATGATCAAATTATATTCGATGCACCAAAAAACATGAATCCCCTTAGATAATTACCAAAAGATATAATTCTCCCCATAGAAATAAGGATGAAATAATGATACACCTAGTGGTATGTAAACCAAAAAACTCACCAAATGTGATTCAAAAAGGCTTAAAACAGATATAATCTTTGTGGATGAACATATGTATTCAAAAAAGCTATGCAAGTGAAACCCTTCCCTATGTAGTAAAACACTACACTAATGAAAATCCTCCCCGTGTCGAAATATTCGATGTGGATGGAACCTAGTACCACATATAACCTTGCTATGCGATATGAACTATGGTCCACATGGAAAAAATCTAATTCGATGGTCCCCTCACATTCATAAAATAATGATATGTGGATGGAACCATATCCCATGTAAACAAATCATTATGTAATGGGGAATCCTAGGGCGTTCCAACTTCCATCTCTCATTTACCACTTCCATATGGTTAGTGGTCTCCACATTAGCCCCTAAGTGAACTTGTTTATTGGAATTAGGAGAATTCCCCTTCAAAATCCAACAAACATGTGTGAAAAAATCATTTGGATGACCATTGTGGCCTTTTGAGTTTACATACCCACTGTATGTGGAGTCATGTGTGTCATACCCAAAGTATGGAAAATCCTTTTAATGATTCTATGTTTATAATTCCATGGTAACCCAAGTTATGACATAAGTGTGCTCACACAAACCTCTCCATTCTATGGATTAAGCAGAACCATTGTTTTTTCCTATTAATGAGTTCTAGTGTTTAAAAGTCATCCTTTTTCATCGAAATAGATTCCATGACACTCTTCTAGACATAATCCATTTTTCCTTTCTTACTGGAGGTGGTTCTTTTTCTACTCCTCACCAATTCCCAAGAATTATCCAGATGGATCATCAGAGGTGATATACCCCAATTAACAAAATAAAATAGGATACATAAATACTCAAAGTCTCACCCCTCTTCTTTTGTGCTTCATCTTTATCCATCAGCATGTATGGGTGGTTGTGTGATCATCAGAGTCGCTACTTCATCTAATTTCTCACACTAATCATGAATCACATGGTTATAGAGGATAGTAGAGACCATGAAATCCACAGGATTAGGAACACACCAAATGGGAAACTTCGATTAGTAACCCCCAAACAAAAACAGACCTTCTCCATAGACATAATTCCCATCATCAAACTGATGGGCCTCCCACATAGTATAAGTCCCAAAATTGTTCTTCCACCATCAAAGGGACATATTCTAAATGAATCAACATCAAATGGGAAGTTTTCATGTTTCATATACACATAGAATCTGATCAAGATCAATCCCCTTGTAGTGGTCTTCTAATTAGGTATAATCCCCAATCATGTCCCCTTTAAGGGGAATCTTCCATGCATAAGACCCATCCTAATGATCCATGTGGTCATTGATTAATAACTAACTAGGATACTTAAGAACCCTCCAAGAGGTACGAGCCCACCTCCCAAAACCCCCAAAATGTTCAATGATCCATATTTCTGGTCGGATCATATTCACCTAGGATACCACATCTCTTTTTGATCCATCAGACTGCCTTAATGTAAGTCCCAGAACACATATTGAGAAGGCACCTTAAACCTATACATCCCTTCCGCGTGACGTTAAACTACATGGATGGGTCCCTGTCACACAACCTGAATTGCTAATATGTCCAGTTAAGAAGAACTGAACTACGTGGGTTATAATTCCTCTACTAAGGATACATAGGAAGCCCATATTATCATTTGGATCCAAACATTTATATAATTCTCTCCCCCTGATGATGATAAAATCCATAGTTCCTCGTTACATGAAATAAAATCAGTTTCAACCCATTAAATGACCAAATAATCCTTGATCTCTTTGAAAAAAGAGTAGCATTGATGGAGAACCTCATATACATACAAATTCCCCCATTTATAAATATCCTCAAATACATAAAGGTGATTTCAAACCCATTCATAATCATGATGGATTTTTAATGTAGTGTAATCTGTGGACACACACATCCGAATGAACAAAAGAATCATAAACATTGCTTAAATCAGTATGAGAGTCTGGCAAAAGGAAACAGTTTACCCTAAAAGGGTGTGATGTGCCCGGTTTCCCATCCTCTCGATCGATGTGAATTCTTATGGGTCATTATTCAAGTTCCCCAATGATCTCCTAAAATTTGAAATTTTGTTCAAGAATCATGGATATCAAAACCATTGGGGATTTTTTGTTCCATAAATTAAACTCATTGTAGACCATTCGTTTGTAATGGACCTGACATGAATGATCTCACCAGACTCAACCCCCAACAATCAACTATTTGGGCTAACACATTTATGATTGAGTTGAGATAACATAACCTTTCATTTATGACCCTTATTGAACCTTTTTATGGAAACAAAAATGGTGAACGTGACATGAATCCTTAACCGGGATGGTAGTGTTACCCCGTATCATTCCCCTTTCACATCCAAGTGAAAGATGGAAATACAGAATCATTAATTATGCATGTTATCATGATATGTTACTTTAAAAAAAAATCCGCATCTCTCAAACATTTTGCAGGTACACATCCGAGCCTCCTTCAATCCAATGGAATCCAGATAGTTTTCTCAGACACACACATCAACAAACTCATAGGTTATAGGATCCTTAATGAAGAATAGGATTCCATCACCCACCTAGTGTCTCCAATTCTTGGTTTCAAACACACTGATCAGGGAGTACTATGAAAATTGAACTCTTCCCACCCAAGATATTATAAAGCAGTTCATCCATCCCTTGAATCCTCACCTGTCATCTAACCCACGATATTTGTTGTCCTATAGAATGATGGATCCACTGACTGCCTCCAATCGTTTTAGGATCCTACCCTCCGAATATGACAATGAGTGTCTCCATTACCTCTTGGAGGCTGATGAAGTCATCACAAACGATTTAATCTCTAAAACAAAATGGAACCACCCAAGGACCAAACCATTAATCATTTCCACTAGTTCCATGTGCTTCGGTGTCCTTATTCATAAGAGGATATAACCTAGAGGACTCTTGTTGATGTCTGATAGACATGGTTCCCTTGATTGGCCTACCAATGGTGATGATCATACAATCAGAAAAATGTCATTACCCTTGTTCATATAGAGGAGACTATCCATAAAAATACTTAGGTTCACTATAAGTAGACACATATTTCTTCCCCCTCTTATAAATCCCAACATTTACAAATGACAACAAATTATTATAAATCACAACAAACAACTAATGTTATCCGACCCCTCTGTGCAAGTAGGGTGGAGAATTATAAGTAGTTAAAAATCTCTACAAATGCACAAGAACCCCTTAAACCAAATATAATTTAAATTGACTATGAGAATGTCCGTATTCTTATGGATACATATCAGTCTCATCATCCAAATTGGGTAGAAAAAGAGTAATCACAAATCCTAGATTGTTAATATGAATCGAAATAGTTAAATACTGTGGAGACAAACTACATGAAGAGTCAAATTCCTATGGATATCTATCAATATCGTCAACCAAAAAGACAAAAAATGACTAGAAACAAATTAATTCTCTTGAATATGAAGCCCTATAGTCTAATACAGTCAAAACCAAATACATAAAGAGTCAAAAGCATGCAGATACATATCAAGAACATCAACCAAATAAGATATAAAATGATAATACACAAATTCCTACTCATGAATATGAATTCCGACATTTAAATATGATGGTAAGAATAAGCATGTAGAGTGAAATTCTGGTAGATAAATAACATTTATTTTCAATAAATACAATGAAAAATGTATAGATGAAAATTCATGCTCAGAAATATTAATCCCATCAGTCAAATATGATGGAAATTGTAGAAAAAAGATGGTGTATCCTGACTACAAACCAGGGGCAGAACCATATCTCTTCCTCCTCATGGTAGAACTGTTTGTATTTAATGATATGAAATGGATTACCAATGAGGGAACATATTCCTAATCCAACATCAGAATGGGAATATATTCTCATTCCATACAAGTACGTATCCCAACAAATCCTAACAATGATAGAGGATCAGACATCAATGCCTAGAATATCCACCTGACATGTCAATATGTAATCATGTCCACTACAATAGTAAGGCTTCGGTCCCATAACCCACATCCCCAAGTGGGGTGAATCATCCGAAAAATAAGGTGGTCTCTATAGAGTTGACATGCATTGGTTCTCTCAATTAAGAGGGTCATGAGAAATATTCTATGACAAGAGGAAAATGGGATGAGGCACAAATACCAGTTCCAAATGGGGGAAACCGGTCCACCATGGTGGCTACTCCATGGTAGTTATATATCCCTAATAGAACACGAGATGCTCCCATGCATATCTCGACATCATTGTGGGATCCATTCGAATAGACACCTATATATGAAGGTGGTTACCTAGAGCAAACAACCCTAGTATCCCACAAGAGTTCCCCAAAAAATAAATTATGCTAATTGAAATTGGAAAATGAAATGTACATTCCTGACCCTACTCTGATGGAAGCTGTGGGTCATGATGTGATCAAACACCTAATAATGGTAGATGAGGATCCTGCTGATCTGTTACCAAATTATGGAAGTTTTAGTAGCAATTGTGAAGGACCTCCAAGAAATATTATTACTAAACACTATGAAGGTACTCCCTAGAGAACATTCCATGAGGGCATTTTTTTGGATAGGGAATGATCAATCGTGAGAGATTATCTCCAAATGAGTGTCACAATAACCATCCTCATGGCTAGAATATCTAATAGAAAGATGTTCCTCCCCATGATTTTTTCCTACCTGATGGTCCTCCCTAGGGTAAACGCTATAGATACTCTTCCTGCAATCATACGTCAAGCTATGAAGGCAGTCCTCTCTATGATATTATCAACTATTAAGGTCCTCTACATAGTGAAGTCCCATTCTAGAAAGATGGTCCTCCACATTTTATAGTCTTCCATGAAAGTCTTCCTTAATGTATACACAACAAAAGTTCTCTTGGATTTCAGAAATCATACTTGGACTATATTCATCTCCATGATATGATTAATTACAAAATCCCTCCCTCGAGAAGTATCTCACATTGTAAAGAAGTTCCACCCATTTCCAATTCAAATACAACAAAGTCCTCATATGATAATATTCTTGGAAGGATAATGTCAGATACATTAGAGACCCTATCAATGAAAAGTAGAATCCTTTCTAAACCATGAGATATCCTGGAACCATACACCACTTTTAATTGAACCCCATACTATTCACATGCCAGTGATACCCCTATATGCCCCGCTGCATGCAAAGAATTTATCATGTTCCATCAATATACACTACTACAAATACACCTTTTATCAGCACTTAAAATGGCCTTTAATAGTGCTAGAAAAGAGCTGTTAAGTCTGACGAAGATAAAGGGGGGTCCCCATTATTAGTGCTCCAAAAAGCGCTGATAAAAGTAAAAAAATTAAAAATAATTAAAAAAATTATTAAAAATTTCCTTCCAATCGAGGGGGATTTTATAGAGCATGAGCCCCCCCTTTTAAAATCACTTTTCCAGCTCCTTCGGCACCCGTATGGACCTCATCCACCCTTTATCAACGCTATCCCCCTAAATCCACCCCCATACATGCGCCACTGCCTCCACCAGGTTTTCAACTCGAGACCTCCCTCCTGCACGCCTATGCCCTTACCACTCCTCTATTTCGATTTGTTTTCCATTTCATGATATATCTCTCTCTCTCTATATATATATAGTTATATTTATTCATATAGTAATATATTTTTTATTAATATATATATTTATAATGATATTAATATATATATTTATAGTTATATGAATATATATATGTAGTTATATTAATATATATATATATAGTTAGATTAATATATAGGTATATAAATATTCATATATTTTTATTTCAAATAAAATGGATATTAGTTATTATTTAGATAAGGATAATATATTTTATATGTAAATATTTTTTTCATTTATATTTATAATTAAATTTTTATGAGTAAATATATAAAAAATATATATATATTGTTATATATTTGATTATAAATATCAGTGCATTATAAAAAACGATAAAATTTAAAATAAATAATATCAATATTAATGTAATACCTTGGAATAAATTCAGTCCTCACCAAAACAAATCCAATAATACAGCCTTAAACGAGGCTGAAAATCCACAAAATGTTAAAAAATATGGGTATCCCGACTAAAAACTCAGTTTTGAGGCCTTATGGGACTTTTTTGGCCTAAAAAATTGTGACAGAGGATTTTCCTCTGTAACAAGCGCGTACAGCCCGTCACAGGATTTGATTTGATATGATGTAGAGCTCAAACAGACACCCGGATCAAAAGTTATGGCCGTTTGAAGTTCGTAACGGTATATTTATACTTATCCAAAATATATTTAATATTATATTTAAAAAATATATAGTATATTTATATCAATATAACAATATCTACATATTTAAATATTAATATATATTTTTAATTATTTTTTGGAAGTAGACCATTTATCAGCGCTTTTAAAAAATGAGCTGATAAACCCCCCCTTTATCAGTGCTACTAAAAAAGCGATGATAAGGGGGTACCCTTTAACAGAGCTAAAAAATAACTGTTAAAGGGTGTACCTTTATCATCTCTAAAAAAAGCTTCGATAAAGGCGTACGTTTATGAGCGCTTTTTTTGTGCTGATAAACGTACCCCCCTTTATCAGTGCTTTTTCATTAGCGCTAATAGGGGTTGGGACTGGCCTTGCCTAGTTTTGTGGTAGTGATTGTGCCAATAAAGTTGTGGAGTATCTCATAAAAGAAAAACGATATGTTTCTTCTGAAAAGACAATCTTCTAGTAATGGTGTACCTATCCTGTTTTGGTCCTCAACCACTTCCTATTTCAACGTACCAAGGAAATTATCAGAAGAGTTCATGAAAATCATTCAACTCAATATCTGTACAACCATCTACCATAAAATGAAAAATAATTTCCCTACGATGGGTTTGTTGACCGTGTTGAAGTAGTGGTAGAACGTCATCATCAAATTGACTTGGGAGATGTTGTGTTTATGCACCAACCAAAATCAGAGGGGTAAAAGAAAAATCACAAATTTTCCTGTCTCAATGCACTGCATAATATATTACATCTAATAGTTGATTACTAGACTTATGTTAACATACAAGGGTGGGGGAACATGGATATTTAAATTTTACCATATGACCCATCAATTAGAACCCAATAGAAACGGAATCCTATAGTTTTATTATCCCAAGGAAGATATCAAGAAACTCTCTTGCTCAGGAAAGGTGGAACGACCCACAAGAAACTGCCTTGAGTATGTATTAATAGCATCATATGAAAAGAGATAAATCCATAAAAAACTCTTATTTTAGGGAATTTATAAAATTCAGAAGGCTTCTTTCTTAATGGGGGAAAATCATCACGCACTGTTAATTTCTTCTGAATACAACAGTTCATGTGAAAAACCAACATCATATCTACCTCATGCCTGAATATGTATGCATGAAATCAAGAGATAAGTGATAGTAGTAGTAGTATTCATAGTACTAAAATATCCCCATCCTGTAATTCTAGTGCCATTCTTAAAGGAATCTTCCTCCATACGGCCAAAAAATCTAGGCCGAGGCATGATAATATTAGAAAAGGAGAACCCCAACCCATATACCTAGGGTTATGTTTACCTCAACTACCCACCCAGTATGCATTAGTATTTTCATAATTATAGAGGATTATAACTATAGATTTCTCTATGTTCATCCCATCTAGAAATAAAGTACACATAAAGGGGAGCTATATGATTATACTAAAAAATGTATCCATCTATATCACCCTTCTTCGAGAAGCCCAAAGAGGACCCTGGATGGGAAGGGAGAGTTCCCAAAGATTTCATAAAGAATCCTTTTATTATCTTGTATTCACTGTAACACCAATAATGAGTTTTGTATGAGTTAACATCATGGAAATTAATCTCATAGATGACACTGAAAATGATGAAAATGTAGAAGAGTAGGTAGGGTATGGATCCACCCAGAATCTGATATACATTGACAATGAAGGGGTGGTTACCAAAAAATAGAGGGCTTCCCGAAATTTGGGTATTCCTCTGATCAATCCTCCACCACCTACTCTATGAATCTCTAACTAAGAGATAAATAAAATCAATTTCACACCAAACCCACAAATTCCTTTTTGTGAAAAATAACCCCTTACATTCAAAAACATATTCCCACAACAGGAGGAAAAAATGAAATATTTGAGAAAAATTAATGATGAGATCATTCAGAGTAGCCATACCATCAAAAAATCTCCCCAAAATATCCTCAATGGGAATTTCTAGTAGGTATAAATCTTCCACAAGGATTCATCCCCACAAATGAAGCAAGTCCATGACACCCTCCCAATACAATAGCTCGAACATCAACCTACATGGACCCGATCATGGAAGGATATCTAGATATCCATCTGTTAACGAGGAAACCATAATGGGTGTGGGAAAATCCTCTAAATATTCCTCTAGTAAGATATCTTCCTCATGTACCCGAAAAAATAGCACATCAAATCTTACCCCCCCCCCCACTACGTCTATCAAAGATCCGGGTTAACATGATATGCATAATGGGATTATCAATACCATCGAGCCATTTAATCCTTTATTTGAAGAACTGGAGGAGGGATGTGACCTGATATATCTAGAATAGAAACCTTACCATGATTGGGTGAGTGAAAATCCACCGCCGCCAAAATTATGGAGTCCCATATTTCAAATATTCGACCACTATGGAAACCTGGAACAACTTGAAATGTACTACGCATCTCTCTATGATCCCATTATGGTAACCCCAAATAAAAAAGAAGAATTGAAACTCAAATCCTTTATGTAAACTATAAAAGGGTATTCTTTTTATAGTATATCATTTTATCGACTTAATCGATAACAGGATGTGATGATTTCTATGGACAGTTCCATTTCCAGTCTCGAGCTTCATTTCTATATGGAACAAGATGACTTAATATCTAAACCGACCACACCCTCAAAAATATATTCGTTCTCTATGTGTTGAAAATCACGACGGTGGTGTGTCAAACAACACTAATACTGGTGAATTATAATAGTGGGTTCCCAGATTTATCTAGCATTTCCTAAAGAATATAAGAATAATCTAAAGTCCCATGAAACACTCCGAGTCCCTGAAAAAAGATAAGGAATAGTTAAAGTATCATCTTTCATGCTTAAGCCACCCACTGAATCTAGACTAGCTTCAAGGCTTATATCAAATCATATAGGCCCCCTAGACATCAACAGGAACCCCCTTATTGATAAGAAAAGCGGAGGGAACCTATAATAAATCAATTAATGGAAGGAAGAAATAATGTTTAATCATTCAAATATGATCATGTATATGGATATTTCAGAGCTGTTATGGACAATGACTTACTCCATTTTATAGAACAAATAATGGATGATGAGGATGGTCTAGATGACTGGATAAATTATTACCCCTCTCACCGGATAACAGGACACCCCATCTCTGAGTGTTTCATCTTCAAAGACCTTAATAAGAGAATGATAGATTCTAGGAAATTCAAATTGGACTGCTTCCCACTCAAGCGACTTATGTTTCCACCACAACCCCTAAGGAAGGATGTTAATGGAAATAAGTTAGTAGTAGAAGTGAGAATAATTTTGATAGTTGGATGACCCAAAATATAGCCAACTGATCTACTATAATACTTCATACAATTTTGAAACAACCAACTATCACCCCAGCTACTTCCAATTCAACACAAATAATGTCATTAGACCCGCAAACCTTCAATGGTCAACCCTTTCAAAAGAAGCATGTATTGGAAAATAGCGATCAAGCATAATCAGATGAACCAACACCAAGTACAAATTTAGCATTGAGACTTTCATATTTTATTCACTCATATCTAAAAAATGGGCAATGCCCCACTAAATATAACCACCAAAATAAATCACCCAGGAAGGGTCACCAGTGGATGTAGAATTGATTTTCAGTTCCATTAATGTCATTCACATATGGGATCCCTTCTCTAACTATGAATATGGTTATGAGCTCTAGTTCCTCTAACCTGATTGAGGAAATAGAGAAAGGGACCAAAATAGTCAAGGATACTGGGGAAGAAATATTCACGACATGAGTCAGACCTCTTGTTGCACCCCTACATGCACCGTCAATGTTATAGACTCTCTAGGAATAAACCTTTAGTGATACCCACCGGAATAAGAAACCCCTTCATCTATAATAATCCACTATGACCCAATCACTCTGTAGTACAAATAAATATATGATCATATATCAGATCACCCTTGATGGCAATGTTGGACTTCCATGCTAAACCAAACAAAAATGTAAGCACCTCTACATCGTGTCCTGTATTTTAATCCATCATTAGCAAATTCCCAATCCCCTAAAGTGACTATGAAAAAAAACAACCCACATGAAAGCACCATCATTTAGAGAATATGTATTAAATCGTAAATAATTTATCTTTAGAATCGTCTAATATACCAATATTTTTTTACCTAAGTATATCAAAATACCATAGGGGGAAATCATAATAGATTTTCTAGGCCCCCAGAAGTTTGAATTTGAAGTGGGAGAAACCGAGTTCTATACAATCATCACTGATCACATGGAATTCCATGTATCTATATATTTCGTAAATCAAGATGAAGATGTCATTATGTAGGTTCACATAAGACCCTTTCACATGTCCAACCTGATAAATGGTGTTGATGTTCAATATGTTTTCATTGAATGTGGATCCATGTTAAACTCCTTCCAGTACAAACACTTCGTAGGATGGGCTCAGATGAGAATAGCATAAGTCTCTCCTCCATGACAGTGTAATCCTATAATAAGACACGTCAATGTTTTGTAGGAAAATAAATCTCATCCAACAATGTGGACAACTCATAGAAAACATAGAATTCTTGGTTGTTCGGTAGAACACAACCTTCAAAGTCTTTTTATGAAGGCCCAAGTTTCAGAAAAAAACAATCCTCTCATCATACCATTAATGTTTCAAAATATACACCAATAGAAAAATTTGGATAATGAATTCTCAGAAATACTAGTTTGAATCATATGAGTCACATTATATCAACATATGATTTTATCCAGGGAAATAGATACAATCCCGGGTTGATGGTTTTGAATGGGTCACCGCCCTGAATGGTCTGGATATAATCTCAAACAATTCATTCCAAAAGCATAGTGATAAATATATTCTACCTATAAATTAGGTTGATAAGGTGAGCCCATGTGTATTAATAGACTCATAAATCTTCATGATCTTTGTTATGACCATTTAATGTATTATTATTGATTTAACTGATGATTTCCTTGAAAATTGTAAAATCTTATGTGAAAATTCCTTCAATGCACACCCAGAGCTCCATGAAATCCATGACCCACTCACAGAAGCTGGATGGGATGTATCATCACCCAAAAAGGGTAAAGACTCCCTCTATCCCTCACCCTGTTTATGACAATGATTCAACGAGAGATCCCTTGATGGTATTTGGATCAGAAGAAGTCACTCCATCTTTTAAATGACAAGATATAGACTCCTCCAATAACTCTGGAGAAGTCATTTGAAGACATTTTCCTCTCTTAGAGGAAGAAGAAGAGTAGGAAAAATAAGAGAACGAGTTTGATTATCTTGGAGACTCCCCTTAAGAATTTAAGGTTTTTATTTCTACAACCCGTGATGATCTTAGTGAAATAAATCATGGTACATAAGAAGATACACAACCCACCCTGATTAGGGAAGCCACATCATTAGAAGAGAAAGTGGTATGGACCTCCTTAGTAGGGTGTATTGAGATGTTTTCACTTATAACTACATAGAAATTTTAGGCATCGATCATGAGGTGGACACTCACCACATGGTTCTGAAAAAGGACCATCGAGGCCTTAGACAAGTAGTCATAATGACGAACCTGACACATGAAACCAAATAGATGTTGAATTTGACTAGATCATCATATAGAACATCATTTTGGATGTCTAATATACCATCTGTCTTACTAATATTGGTCTTGTCAATAAGAAGAATGATAAAATCATAGTTTTCATCAATTTTAGTTATCTCAATGAAAACATCCCGAAAGATGATTTCCGAATTCCAAAAAAAGAATTATTAATTGATGAAATATCCTGATACCAAGCTCTCTCTTTCATGGACGGCTATTCATGATACAATCAAATATGAATGGCTCAAGAATATGAAGAAGCTACCACCTTCAAGAACCTAAGGGTGTAATTTTATATCGGGTTTTGCCCTTTGGATTGAAGAATGGTGGTGAAACCTATCAACATTTCATGAATCACATCTTCAGAAAATTCATGGGAATGCTTATAAAATTCATTGATGATTACTTGTTGGTTATATCTATACAATTCTCAGACCACCTATCATATCATGAAAAAATGTTCAATAATCTAGGAAAATATAGTCTGAAAATAAACCCCGTAAAATGTTCATTTGGTGTTACCTTAGGGAAATTTTTCATATTCTTGATATGCCATTATTGGCATAAATGTCATCCTCGAGAAGATGAGGGATATACTAGGAATTTTACCTTCACAAAAACTCTGTTATTAAAGATAAATTCAAGGAAAAGATTTCTAGACATGGATCTTTATAGTAAACCTTACTAAAATATTTTCTACCTTCACTAGGTTAATGAAAAAAGGGGATACATATCAATGGAATAAAGATTGTTAGTATATATTCAACAATATCATGAAATATCATTTAATCCTGCCAATTTTGATGTCTTCTGTCAAAGGAAGACCACTAATCTTGTAAGTGACATCCCTTGAGAGATAATTGATAGACTTCCTTGCCCAATAGAACAACACTAGTAGTGAAAATAGCCTTTACTATCTCATTTGAACATTGATAAACATTGAGTAATGTTAATCATGTATCGAGAAGAGTTGTTTGGTGCTAATATCTGTGGTCTAGAAACTATGGCACTATCTATAGCACCATGAGGTCCTTTTGGTCTCGTACAGGAACCGACACAAATATATGCCAAGCTATCAAATGTTGACTGGTCTTCTATAATGGTGGTTGTTCTTCATATAGTAGTTTTACATACGGGTCATGCCTTATAAATTTGTCAAAGGCTAGGAACTAGCATATTTTCTAGAAGAACACCCATTGGATGAAATGACTTCACTGGATACCATGTTACCCAAGAAGTGGTTTTCTCTCTCCAATAGGACCCCCAGACGTGGGAGATACATTTTGACAGTGCATATAGAATACCGATAAGAAAAAGAATGGATGGTCCAAAGATAAAAAATGTGGGGATGGGGGTCATGCTCATATCATCAGTAAATGAATCCCTTCTATATTCCATCCTACTATCAGAGGGGTTCAGAAATAATGATGTAGAGTAACAGGCTCTCATTGTTTGGATAGAAATGGAACTTCGAGTAAAAATAAGACACATGAAGATAATAGTTATCTTTAAAATGGTAATCAAGAAGGATAAATGTGATTATTCTATGAAAAATGAGGAGCTAAGCCCACTAATAATCCATATTTGGAGAATAATGGTGGAATTTCCCTCAATCCCTACATTAACTCATGTCCCCATATCATAAAATCAACAGTCTAACACATTGGAAAATACAGTCGCAACTATATTTGATTGAGACTGAAGAGAAATAGTATCAGTGATGGACAATACATGATAGTCTCAATTTTATTTCCAACCAAAATGGAAGATATTGATGATATTAGCTTAAAAAGTGATCCATATGGTCCTACCATCGGCTAGAGGATTCCAATAAAAAAATCGCATCGAAGTGGAGAACAGCCACAGGATAGATCCAAGAGGGAGAAAATCAGATGAAAATAAATAAACATTGTTCTCTATGACAGTACAAATCATAAAAATGAAATTTAAAAAGTAAGCCACAATGGAGTCCTTCTTAGGTGCATTAAAGGGGAATAATCCACTATCATCATGACCTAAGTGTGTGCCAGAGCTTGTGTAGCTCACCAATCATGGATCAAGCATTCACACAAAATCTGAAGGCTTGGATACTACTAGACCAATAGGACAAATGATTTTTCCAATATCACCTAGAAGTTCCATTCCATCCATGTTCATGGTAATTTCATTCACCAACCCTCATAGTAACTTCATAATACCAAGTACTCCAGGTCATTTCCTACACGGGGAGTGGGCATTTTTGGACCATATTATCCCATTAAAACCGACCAGTTCATGTATATCCATACTATAACTGACATTTTCTCCAAGTGGGATGAATCCATACCCCTAAAAGTTTCCATGTAATGGAATATTATCAGCATCATAAAATCCAAAATCCTTACCATATTTGGTGTCCCTTATACCATACTGGTATACAACAGCACTAATTTATACTCTTCTAAATTAGAAAAGATATATTAGGATTTTAGAATCAATACCAACCATTCATCTTGCTACCATGTAGTAGACAACAGACATATATAGGCCTTAAATATGATAATATCATGTATATTATGAATTATTATAGATAGGAAAAAAAGTCTTGTTCGTATATGCAATTACATGCCTTGTTTGATAACAAGACCATGGCATGCACTGCCACATGGGCGACACTGTGCTGATTATTGTACACTATGGAGGAGGTCCTTCCCATAAAAAGTTCAATTTACCTCACTCAGTGTGGCCATATGTGATCAATTATCTGTAGATGATCAATCATAGAAGTACTTGGATGAATTGGAGTGATTGGATGACAAAAGATTACGTAACATGCATCCTTTATAATTCAACCAAAACCTAATCACATGAGCCTTTAACAAAAAGGTATTCCATTAATATTTATATGAAGGATAAATGGTCTTGGTTCTCATGACTCCGATGATACTCAGATAATGCCTCTGAAGTGTGAGCCAAAATGGTAGAGACAATACGTCAAATATAAGGTCTACTCAAATGGACTATATTACTTTACTTCAGTAGATGGATAGCTTGCCACAGCTCCCACCAATGCGGGGTTCTTGAAGAAATATTTCATGTATCAGAAAGGTGCTCACATCCTTATAACATGACGTTAAACTGCTTGATAAACATTCTAATCACATGATGTTAAAATGTGAGGAAAACATCATGATCATATGACTTTAAATTCATGATACCAATCATGATCGGATGATGCTATAATATAGATTAATTATCCTAGTTTCATTACACTAAACAACTTGAAAACCCAAATCCTAATAGAGTGATGATAAAACTATGTGGCATCTTCATCCTTTCCACATGATGCTAAAATGTAAGGAATGTTCCCAAATCACGTGACATTAAACTACATGACATATCTCCTCACCACACGATGTTAAACTACACAGCACCATAGTGTTCTCACCCAAGAGGGTATTTCCCACATTATTTGTTATCCGCCATGAGATATTATAGATCTACGTATAACTTGATTCTTATCCACATATGATATATAGAGACACTGTAATTTTACATATTATTCTAGCCACACCAAAAGAATCTTTAAAATGCCTCATTATCTCGGCATATGAGTCAAACATGGGTAGGGATTTTTATTAATAAATACATGTTCATTGATTATCATCATAATGAGATATGTAGTGAGACACAGAGTTCAGGTCCTGGTCCCATCTGGGAAACATAGAAGAAATTCCCCCCTCTATGTATGGGTCAGACTTGCGTGGATATTTCTCATTAATATCTAAATGTGGATTGGTTCTCATTTCTACAATATACATACTGATGATTAAGAATCTCTCATCTGGACCAACTAAAACGTTTCCCATGTCTAGAGAATAATTTTCTCACCAGACATTAGCCTTAGGGTATCCTTTCACATCATGATTGTGTTTTTCATTTGTCAATAAAATCATGTATCCTTAAACTTCCTCCTATTTTAATGATCTCAGGACATTAAACTACATGATAAATTTCCTCTATGCATAATGATAAAATATATAGAAACACAATTTTCTTTTCTGAGGGGACATTTCACCCATTATTTCTAATCTACCATGTTGTAGTACAGAACTGTGTACGAACTGATTCTTTTCTACATAGGATATGTAGGGAACTTCATATAACTTCATCTGACTTGATTCTTATCATAATTAGATACATAGTGATTCATGTATCCTATGCTTGGTTCTAATAAAAATATATAGACAATTCCCCTCCCATGAATGAAAAAACGTGACATAGTGAACTCTAAAATTGGCCCTACCCGTAGGACATGTTCTAATTGAGGACCTTCTTCCTATGTGTAAACTTGATACGTGCAATGAATACTATCTAGAAGTTCTTTTGGCTAGTTTTCTACCTGATTTTATTCAATTATTCAAAAAAATTTATATACTCCCTTTAGTAAATTTCATGAAAAAGTGCATAATTGGTGTTAGATACTCATGTTTTAATACTAAATATAATTTTTAAGAATTCTTTGAAGTAGTAAAATTGAGTTAGTTTACTATCTCAATTATAAATCTCAAGATGCTTATCAAAATTACATGGTTATAGTTTTTTAGGATTCCTTATTCAACTTCCAACTTATCATTATAAGAAATTAGTGTCTAATTCTGCCTTTTGTATGGTAATATAGACCACAAAAAGGCCCATAGAATCTGTGAAGAAAATGGACCAACCCTAAATATTGAATTACTGGGCTCAATCAAGAAGTACAATAATCAATGATTCTCCACCAAATAATAGGGACAATAAAAATATATTTGAAAAAAAAACAAGGCCATACTCCACTAAAAATGGACCCAAATGATTCATTTAAATCCATCCCACCAATCTGTCTGCGAATTAAAATCTTCACAAAAATATTGACATCTCTCTTAATAGAGTCATCTTGTAGAGATGATATTTTTGTAGTGTGAAATCGGTGTTATAAGGAGTCAACTTTGTTGAAATTTGGTTTCTGATTTGAGGGAATCATCCTATTCTAAAACCCATTCACATTGTGCACCTGAAAAATTATGGATTTTAATGGAAAGATTAACATGTTTTTATTGAAACACCATAACATTGGATCTTTAAGTAAAATGGACAAAAAAATTTTAGATTAAATTAAAACACATTTATATATACAAATTTTAAGAATAAGATATTTCACCATTCTACTATATGGATTTTCTGATATTCCATCCAAGTGCAGGGGATGATTTGGAATGAAAACTATCCACCACTATTAGGATATAAATACATCCCTATCTTCACCTTCAATGTGTTGGCATTTCAGAAGTGAAGGGAAAACATTTTCATGACCAAATCATTTAATAATTCTTTGTAGTGCCTTTCAAATTCGTTTTTTAACTTGATAGACCCATCCTCTTTTATTTTCACTTGTAATCATATAATTTTTTTTCAATTTCGCATCAATTTTAATGCAAGTCCTTTCTTCTTATTTTGATTTAATCTTACATTCTCTGTTCCAAAATATAAATGGCCTTAACATAGTTTTAATCAATTTGAAACCCTTTTCTCCTTCTATTTCTCATTCAATATAAATATCTTATTTAACAAAAATTTCATAGTTTTGGAATGTGTTCAGCACACAACTATTTTATTATCCCTTTATTTTTCTTACCATAGTAATTTATCATAAAAATATAACAAATCAAATTACTAATCATATCAATCGATCAGTAAATCTTTAAATGGTGTGAATAAAAATTTATTGATGTTTAGTGTTTTAGATTATTTTCTCGAGGAATAATCATCAAATTAACATTATGTATGTTAGACTTAACATGTCATGGATTAATGACATGTTTTGTTTAACTTTTGGATTCAATGGATTATTGGAACCATAAATAAAATACCATCAACATGTACTAATTGAGATTTCAACCCAAATATAATTAATAGCTTGGATTAAAGCCTTATCACTTTGGAATTCCAATCATCATCATCATGTGATGTGGGTGTTAATTTAATGAAATATAAATTAAAGATCGAGGATTTGACAATCCTAACTCCCTAATAATGAACTCACCACAATCTTTATCAAAATTATAAATCAAATACACCTCATTTATCAATTCAATTTAGTTCTTCAAACCCCTCCCCACAATCAAAATACCATCAATTAAAAACAATCTACCTTTAAAATGTATCATTGCCGATGATTCGACACGAGTGATGCTATAAACATTAGCAGAGCATCGGAACCTTGAATGGTCAATAGGTGAAATCATCCATGGTTCAAATGGAACTGTTTTTGAGGATGATTCATTATGTATTCTTTAGTTTATGGTTATTTAAAAAAATAAAAAACAAAAAAACCAAATTTAAAAAAAATGAAAAAAAACACAATGAAAACCATGTCTTTCTTGTCCTTTTAAATTTTCTCTGAATACCCCATAGCCTCCCAAAAAATACCTCATATATGTTTGACCCTGAAATAGAGTGAGATCTTGGAAAAATTAGGAGGAAGTTAAGTGATAATCAAATCATTCAAGAACTAGTCTTTGTAGAACCAATTGATTTAGATATGGATAATCCTAGTAAACAAACACTTAAAGAACATGCTTCCCCTGATATGAATTATCAACCCCATGGTATTTAATATACAAATATTGAGTCAGAATTTGAACTCAAATTAGGGTTGGTTCATCTTCTTCCTCATTTACATGGTCTAGCTGGTGAGGATCCACATATTCATCTTAATGAGTTCCAAGTGGTGTGCTCTACAATGATGCCTAATGGGATTACTAAGGAACAAATTAAACTCTGAGCATTCCCTTTCTCCCTAGAGGAGACTTCCAAGTCATGTCTCTACTACCTAACTCCTTGTTACATAATCACATGAAATCACAAGAAGAAAAGTTTCATAGAAAAATTCATTCCTGCTTCTCGTACTGCTTCTATCGGAAAGGAAAAAGTGGTATCCATCAATTCCAAAATGAATCACTGCATCAGTATTGGGATAGGTTCAAAAGGAAGGTGGAAACTTTCCCACACCCCCAAATACCTAACAAAACCTTGATCCAATACTTTTACAAGAGGTAATTGGTTATGCAGATAACTCTAATTGATGTCTCAAGTGGCACTGTTCTTGTTAATAAAAATCATGTTGCTAGAAGAGATCTCATACGAAACATTGCTTCAAACACAAAAAAATTACATATTCGAGCACCTGATCTAGTCATGAAATCCCAAGATATTCAATCTATAATTCTGAACAAGACTATAGAGTGTTTGAGTGAACCTACAGGTCTTATGATACAACAAGATGTGACTGACAAATCCCCAACCTCATCTTCTCAACTATCTAGGTTCCATGGACCTATCAAGAATTTTTTAATATATAGCTCACCATCTCATCGAACTGACACATTCCTACAACTATAAGAGGTTCCATATGATTCATCCAGACCAATGGAGCTCAATGTAGCATATGCTCAGAGGAACACCATCCCTCAACAATTAGGACAGTTCATTAGAAACTTCAATAAACCCTACCTTGATCCCTTCTCTTCTAACTTCAATAAAGGCTTGAGGTATGGTAATCCCATTTCTCATCCCCCTCAATTCCATCCACAAAACTCAAACCAATTTCATTATGGTCAAGGTGATGGTAATATCCAAAAAATTTACCCTTTTTTTCTCTACCTCAATTGAACAATCCAACTTCTAGATACCACAATCCCAATGAGCCTTCCCAATTTCCAAACCAATTCCCGTGAACCAAAATCAAGGCAATACTAATATGGGACATTCCACTTCTTCCAACAAACCATGGGAAAGTGCAGGGGAAGATCATTCCTCATTCACCCATTCTAGCCTTAAAATTTTTGAAACCCAAATATTTCAACATGAATGCCACCTGATCTAGAATCAATATTCATATTCTTCCCAACTCCCAACTCAACCATTACCCAACCCCAAGGGTAATGTAAGTGCAATTGCACTTAGATCGGGAAATAAATTTGGTATTCCTCATGATGTTTCCTCTAACTCCACTTTTAAATATTGAACTGGAAAAAGAAAAGAAATATAGATTAGAAAATTAACATAATGACATTCTTTCACCAACTTCCAATCCACTTAGGAACTCAATTCCATTTCCTCAATCTATTTCAAAGCCAAGAATGTAATTTGATCTCGATCCTAAAAAGCTTTACATGTTTAAATGTGTTGAAGTCAACATTCCCCACTTAGATAACATAAAAAATCAGTAATTATTCCATGTTTTGAAAGGAATTGTTCACCTATATGAAGAAACTGAGGACCATAGAAAAGGTTTCCACCCAACCGTCTATTACCATTATTTTCAATGATCTACGGACCTTTACATTTCAATGCCAAATTGAATGTTCCATCATTGATGATTCAATCATAGACCTATGAGAATAAATTAATGTGGTGCCCAAATCCATATTCTGAAACCTTGGTCTAGGTTCTTTACATCCCACATGTGTTGTTATTTAATTGGCCAATCAAATCATAGCTAGTCCTAAGGGTATAATCGAGGATGTCCTTGTTTGTGTCAACGATCTTATCTTCCCTGCTGATTTCCATGTCATTGAAATGGATGGTGATACAAACTATTCTTGATCTCGCATAATTCTAGTAATACTATTCATAATGATAGTGATAACGAAGATAGATGTCTATTCAGGCATCTTATACATGGAATTTTTGGACCAACTGGTAAAGTTCAAAATTTCTAAGCCATGTGATACCCATATGAGGATCACACTACATTAACAAATACTTGATTATGAGAAAACTTCTAAGAGTCAATTGAACCCCATTACATGAATAACCATGTTATAAATGGTGAAGTTGATGTGGACCACTCATTCACAGTCTCTATCAATCTATAGAATATTGAAAACACTATTGAATCCTACATATAATGTGATCTCTACTACTCCACCATGGATAATAATATGGAAAATGAATCAAAACCAATTGAAGACCCTTCTTCTATCCATGAGTTTTCTAACCCAAAAATGAAATAGGATACTGATCTAAATCCTCTTCTTTAATACCTAAAATATGGATTCCTTTTCTATGATCACTCATATACATTCATTATCTCTACTTCACATACTAAAACCGAGGTGTCCAAACTTGTTCATGTGATATAGTAAAAAAATTATTAGGCTATAACCTAAGTGAAATACAAGAAATAATCCTTGCTCTTTTCATGAATCACATCCATCTCGAAGAATAATCCAAAACAATTAGACAATCAAAAAGATGACTCAATAAAATCCTAGTGGAGTTAGTTAAGGAAAATATCACCAAGCTTATTCAAGATGGTATTATCTACCCAATTTATGATAGTTAATTTGTTATTCCAATTCAAATTATATCTAATAAGGGTGGGATAACTGTTATAAAAAATGAACATGGGGAGGTAGTCACAGCTCGAGTGAAGAACAAATGGCGTGTGTGCATCTACTATAAGAAATAGAATGTTGAAATAAGAAAATATCACAACCCACTTATATTCCTTGATCAAATTATAGAACAATTAGCTGGAAAGAAGTATTATTTCATTCTTGATAGATAAACCAGCTTTTTTAAAATTCCAATTTCACCTCAGGACCATGAAAAGAATACTTTCACTTTCCCATTTGGAACATATGAATATAAAAGAATCCCTTTTGTCCTTTACAATTCTCCTGCAACATTCCAGTGTTTTATGATGAGTTTCTTTTCTGAATTCACTAAATTCTTTACAGAAGTCTTCATGGATAAATTTACCATTTATGGTGAATCATTTTAATATTTCTTGAATTCACTCTCTATATTCCTTCAAAAGTTTTTCAAGTGTAACCATGTGTTAAAATTTTAAAAATGTCACATCATGGTTGAAAACAATAATTTTTTAGGGAACATAGTTTCAAAAGAGTCTATTGAAATTGATCCGGCCAAAATTGGAGTGATCCAATCACTTTTTTAACCCACCACTTTTCCATAAATCTGTTCATTCATTGGTCATGCTAGTTTCTATCAGCAATTCATCCATAAATTCAGTAGGACTTCCCTACAACTCACTCAGTTTCTCCAAAATTATGTCACATTCCATTTCTATGTGGTTTACATGAGAGCCTTTGTTGAACTAAAAAATGCTCTTACATATTCCCCGATAATCCAAACCCCAGATTGAAAATGAACTCTTAGAATTGGTTTTTTCTTTAGATAAAATCTTGGACCCATCTCAAGGATTTCTAAATCATCATCTTCCTACACCATTCTTCTATAAAATTATTACACATTAAATGTGATTCCAAACCGAGGATAATAAGATGGATCCTAATGCGCCAAGTGTTTGACCTTGAAATCAATGATAGATCTGGAAATGAAAATGTTTTGGCTGATCACCTGAGTAGAATTTCTAATTCTTCTCATTCAAAAATTATTTATCATAAATTCACTACTGATCACTATTCATATCTCACTCCAAATTCACTATGGTATGCCCCAATTGTAAATTTCTTGGTTTATAGTGTTTTTCATTAAATGATTTCAGAATTACTAAAAATGAATTTGAAAGGTGACTCAAAATACTCTTTTCATGATTATAATAATCTTTTGAAAACTGGGTATGACATGTTTATTAGAATATGTGTTGATGGAAATGAACAGTCATGCATCGTAGAATTCTATCACTCACTTCACGGAGGTGGCCACTTTGGACCACAAAGGACCTCCTGAAATGTACTAGAAACTTGATTATTCTAGAAATCACTCTTCAAGGACTCACATAATTTCTTTTTTATTATGTCTTACTTGCCAAAATTTGGCACAATTTCCAAAATAAATGAAATTCCCCAAAAGATAATAATCTTATGTGAGATCTTAGATGTTTGGGGCATCGATTTTCTTGGAACATTCCCACTTCTAGTGGATTCTGATACATTCTTCTTGAAATCGATTATGTTTCTAGGTGGGTTGAGGCCAGACCCACAAGAATGGATGGTTTACATAATGTTAGTGAGTTCATAAAATCCCACATCTTCCATAGATTTTTTACTAAATGTGCCTTTATCAGTTACTTAGGAACCCATTTTTGTAATAGAAACATGGAATCTCATATGAAAAAGAATGGTGTTGAACATAAAACTTCAACTTCATATCACCACAAAAAAATTATGTGTTTGAACTCTTTAATAGTGAAGTGAAGAGTGTACGTGATAGAATTGTTAAGCCCACTAGAAAATACTGGCTTGAGAGACTTGGTGAAGCACTTTGGGATTATCGAAAGGCCATTAAAAAACCCATTGGAATGTGTCTTTTTGAATTGGTTTTTGGAAACCATGTCATTTTCTAGATGAAATCCAACAAGAGTCATTTTGGGCTGTAAAAACATGTAATTTTGAATGTGAAAAATTGGGTGAGGAATGACTATTGGAGTCGACTCAATTAGAGGGGAATCGACTTTATTTCGTTGAGAAATTAAATATTAAAAAATTTATGGTACCCCATGACAAACACGTCCTAATAAATGTATTCTGTGAAGGTGAAAAGTTTTTTCTCATCATATCTCGATTCAAGCTTCACCCAGGTATGCTTAATTTTCATTGGGAAGGTTTTTTATTGTTTCTCTTGTTTACCCATTTGGTGCAGTGAAAGTCCAAGACCCCTCTTCCAAAAGGACATTCACTGTTAATGGACATCGGTTAAATCATCTCAATGAGAGGAAACACATTCTGGAAACAACCACAACATCGATCACATCCACAACTTCCACTGTCCCACCACCAGACCAGGATAATGAACGACCAGATCCAAAAAATGGGAACCTCTTTCCCTTTATCTATCTTTATATCTCCCTTTATCTTCATATTTATTTTTCATATCATCTCTTTCATTTTTAACACATTCTTCATCAAACCCTTTTTTCTATTTCTATTTTTTTGTCAGTGTGTATTTTAAAAATATTAAAAAAACAAACAATATATAATTGAAAAAATTGAAAAAAATGAATATATAAGTGTCCTATTTAATCAACATCTAGTTTTGAAAATTTATCCAACAATTTTGAGTAGTCAAAATAATGTTTTCAACTAAAATAATTCTATATTTTCATCACAAATTTGCATAAATAATATAATTCCAAAACCAAAATATTTGGAATTCTCAGTTTTAGATTTGGAAAATGATTCTTCCCCAACCATGAGGAACAAAATTTTCTTTCATTCCATGAACACCTATGTCCATCATTACAAAATGGATGTTTTCACCCCCGATTTTTATTATTCATTTTGTGGAACTTCGAGTTGAATTTCCTAATTTTGTGTGCATTAATATGATAGAGGCATTTTTTGGACCGCAAGAGAATCAAAATAGCCAAATTGGATCACATTACCCTTACATACATCCTACTTTTGAAATCCCCTTTCATCGTATAAAAACATTATCATTGATATCTACAATACAAGACCAATAATTTATCCCACCCAACATCTACCTAGATTTCTATTGCATTATTTATTGATATTTACGTTTGAGGGGAATGGATTTCATTTTTGGGTGCCCTTGTGTTGATTTATAATGTGTTATCATATTCAAGATGGAAATAATCCATTTTCTTATTAGAGAGAGGATGAAAATAAGTGAGTTTTGTTGAATGTATTTTCATTTATGTAATTTTTTAAATGTTATTAAATGTGTTCAAAAAATTGATAAAAACAATAAAAAAAACATGAAAAATGGATTGTGTCTTGAGCGGGTAAAAATCACTATTTCTCACCCTTTGATCATGTTATAACAATTATAATTAGTGTCATGGGGAGATTTGAAATGGGTTGGGAGATGAGTGTGAAATTTGTTTCAAGTTCAAATTTCGAAAAAAATAAAAAAAAAGAAGAATTGAAAACAAACACTTGCATCATATATTCTTATGTCATTGGGAGATGTTTTGTGATTTGTAAATATTTCAACTTCTCATCCCATTCAAATTTTCTTTCTCTCTTGTGTCTTTCTTCACACAATAATTCCCTGTAAATA
Organism: Viscum album; assembly: GCA_963277665.1. NCBI lineage: Eukaryota > Viridiplantae > Streptophyta > Magnoliopsida > Santalales > Viscaceae > Viscum > Viscum album. The sequence goes on along the minus strand of OY728140.1, from coordinate 49,748,625 downwards.
TGGGTTTCCATTACCTTCTATGTTTCATTTCAAATAAATGTTGCACTGTTTTACCCATGATGATGTTTTACCCCTCTTCTCCTCTCTCTGGGAAATTATATTCCTACAATAACATACCCCCAAAACCCCCCATTAAATTTCCTTTTTATTCTTGTGCATTTTGTATAGGTAATGTAAATTGAGATCTCTTTCAATCTCTATGATTTTTACTTTTTTGTTAGTGAATGGGTGAACCTATGAAAATAAAATTTTACTATTTTGGCAGGAGTACGTTTTGAGTGCTGACATTTTAAATTTCTAAATTTGAGCATGATAAATGAATGGTTTTTATAATATTATTTCTATAACAATTTGTGGTGGAATTCAATTTGGATTAGTGAAATTGTTTAATCCTACCCTGATTGAGTAAAACAAAATTTTAATATTTGGTTGCTAGTGAGAATGATTTGGTTATGTTTTTTTTGCACATGAGGACATGCAAAAGAATAAGTGTGTGGGATTTGATGTTATTAATTTATTCAACACTTTTTGTATACATCCATTAGAAAATTTCACGTAAAAGTGCATAATTTGTGTGATATACTCATGTGTTAATACTTAACATAATTTTGGAGCATTATTTGAAGTAATCTAATTGATTCAGTTTACTATTTTAATTATTACTCTCAAAATGGTTATCTAAATTGCATGATTCTTGTTTCTTGGATTTTTTATTCAATTTCCAACATATAATTAGAAGTAATCCATGTCTAATTCTACCATTTGAAGGGTTATATGGACCACACAAAAGGTCCATAGAATCTGTGATGGAAATGGACCATCCATGAATATTGAAATACTCGACTCAATCCAGAAGTCTTGAAATCTTGGATTCTCTACGTAGTGTCAATGGTCAATACCATTCACGATTGAAATGATTTCAAGACCCAACTCTACAAAAATAAGTCCCAAATGATTAATTTAAATCCATCCCACCATTAATATCTGAGAATTAGAATCTCCACACCAATGTTCACATTTCTCAAGATAAAAAAATGGATTCAAGAAGAGATTTATTAGTGTGAAAAAGGGGTTATAGGAATCCTAAGTTTTTAAAGAATGTGTTTGTATTTTCGGTAATATTCCTATTCCACAAACCCATTCACATTTCTGTATTAAAAAATTATGGATTGAAATGGACAGATTAACATTGTAAAATCAAACTTCCATATGTTTGGCTAATTAAGGAAAATCGCCGACAAATATTCATAGTAGATAGTAACCTTCTATATAGAAATCTTGCAAGAAAAATATATTTCAAGATTCGGTTGTCTGGATGGTAAAATATTCTATCTAAGTGTAGGGTTAGATTGGGAATGAAAACAGTCCACCACCATTGGGCTATAAATACATCCACCTCTTATACTAGCAAGGTGTCGTAATTTCAGAAGAATGGAGTGTTAATTTTCACTAACAATGAGTTTACAAAGGCTTAGGAGGACCTTAAATACTCAAGTTTTTACTTAATAGACCCTTCATACTCTCTTTTCATTCTTGTTATTTTATTTTATTTTCAATTATAATCGTATAAGTAGTTTTCAATTTCCTTTCAATTTTAGTGAAGTTCTTTTTATTATTATATTTTAATTATACAACCTCAATTCATAAATATTAATGTTCTTAAAATAGTTTAAATCACGTTGAAACCCAATCTCTCTTTTTCTTTCAGATTCGATCTAAATTTCATATTTAACATTGTCTTCGCCATGTTTGTGTGTGTTTGGTGAACATATATTTTCATATTCCTTTATTTTTTCCCTTATTAATTCATCATCATAAATATAATAAACCAGATTACTAATCATCTCAATGGATAAGTAAATCTCTCATTGGGGTGAATCAAAATTTAGTGATGTTAAGTGATTGTGAGTATTTTCCTGATAAATATTCTTAAAATTAACATAATGTATGATGGACTTAACATGTTCTGGATTAATGACTTGTTTTTTTTTAACATGTGGTTTCCACTGATTATTTGATCCATAAATACACTACCATCAACATGTACTTATTGAGACTAGAACCCTATGTTATGTTAAGGCTTGGATTAAATCCTTAACACATAGGAATTTCAATATATGTCATCTTGTGACGTGGGTGTTAATTTAATGCATTATAATGCAAAGATCAAGGATATAACCAGATCAAATCCTTAATAACGAACTCACCCTAATCATTATCAAATTGTTAAATCAAACACAAACCATTAATCAATTCATTTATTCTCTTAAGACACCCCACAATCAAAATATAATAAATTAAAAGTAACAGAATATTAAAAAGTATCTTCATTGAGGATTCGACCTGAGTGATGTTATACACATTAGAAGAGCACCAGAATCTTGATGGTCGATAGGCAATAATCAGTCGTGCTTCATTGCCCTCACAGGATAAGTTGTGATGTTTGGATCTCCAAACTCGGGACCTACTATAAAAAATGATCAAAATTACCCTCCCAATTCATGAGTTATATTATCCAATGATTATCTTTAAGAGCTATATATACATTGATGTAATTTCAATGAGTTACGTAGCAATTCATGAACTCTATATCATATGACTATCCACCATAAAAAACCTAGGTTTGTTATGTCACCCTTGTGTGGTGGAAAAAACCATTTCCTCCCCTTTTTTATCACACTGATCATAGATCATGTGGTCTTAGTAGTTTCAATAGGATATTCACAACATGATTAAGGAATTTCAATCCACAACGGGGTTTCCATGGTCTTAATAGCAAGACCTAAGAAGTCACACCAGCTATTTCCCGTTCACAATATGGAAGAAATTTCCTTACAGTTTGATGATAAAATTCATGGAACTCATATAACTATGTATTGATCTATTCTCATTTGAAAAATATATGAAGTTACACCTAGGTATTAAATCCTACACTATTATATAACATGCCTTTAACAATGCTATAAATGCCCTTTATCGGTGCTACAAAAGTGTTAAAAACATGAGTGAGGTTAAAAGCTATGATAATTTTTCCGCACTAAAAAGGTGCGGATAAAGGGGTCCTTTATTGGAAATAAAATATAACTAATAAACGAGGTTGTTTAAGAACTTTTAAAAGCATTGATAATTGAACTATTTATCAACACATTAATTTAGGGCCACTAAAGGAACCATTTATTAGTTATTTTTAAGCACTAATAAAATATACCTTTTTTGGATCTTCATTGAGTGTTGATAAATTATAACTTCAATAGTGATTTGATGGTGTTGATATGTGTGGCCATTATAAACCCTTTGACAAGAACTTTTAATGGTTCATACCACAGTGTGATGTTACATCACACTACAGCACCACTGTAGTGTATTGTAATTGTACACCATAGCACCTGAAACACACTACATATAAAAAAAACAAGATCCAATACATGATTTATAGTATATGAAATTTACAACACAAACTAATGAAAATACACTATATTATAGATACTTAAAACATCTTTTCATGAAATTAAATAAATACAAATTATAATATATTTTCAAAAACATAAATGTTCTATTGTCATTTAATACAAACAAGATTCATGATATTAAAGAAAAATCCACCTCTGTTTGGGAAAAATAAAACACCTATATAAAAACAAATCTTATTTTAGTAATAATATAATGAAATTTATTAACAAAAAAGAGTTCATTTTACTAAAATTAATGTTAATTAAAAACAAAAATGACACACTTGGAGTCATATTGGTCACACCATGAATTAGATTGAGGTGCAGATAATTCCAAAATGTCTTAAATGACATTCAGATCATTGTAATAAAATATCAAGACAATATGAACATGTTTTCTATGTTTTTAGTATGTCAGTTCTCTTTTTTACTTAAATGTACTTTTAAACTAGAAATACACATTTTAGACACATTATGGTCACGTAATGTATAGGTTTGACATGAAGCAGTGTCCTATATGTTTCAAATGACTTATCAATTTTTATCCAAAATTATTAAGATAATTTGAGCGTGTTTGATCTTTTTTTAGTGTCTGACTCCTTTTGAACTATAATGTCATTTTAAAACTCATAATGGACACGTTGAGTCATAACAGGAACATCAAATAATGGATTGGGGTTCAGTAGATTTCTAAAAATATAAAATGACTTATGGATCATTTTTGTAATGTATCAAAATTAACAAAATTTGTTTTCTTGGTTTTTAAGTAGGAAAATTATCCATTTTTACTAAAATTGAGGACAACATTAAATAAAAATATGCACATTGAGTCATATATGTTACACCACTTGTTGGATTGAGGTGTGACTGATTCATACACATCCCACATGGAATATGGATCATTTTTTGTAAAGTATTAATATAATTAGAATGTATTTTACCACATTTGTGTAGGAAAATAGTTCATTTTACTAAAATTGAAGACAATTTTAAATAAAATGACACACTTTGAATCCTACCGGTCACATTGTGTGTCTGCTTGAGTTTTAGCTGATTCCTACACATCCCAAAAGACATATGGATCATTTTACAATATGTATAAAAAAATATGAATTCAATTTCTTGTTTTTTAGAATGTCACATGTCTTTTTTAATAAAATGTTATTATGAAATTAAAGCATGTACTTTGAATCATATTGATCACATTGTGTATCAGATTGAGGTCCGACTGATTCTTACACATATAAAATGAAATATTGATGTTTTTTCAAATGTATATAGACAATGTAAATGGGTTTTCATAGTTTTGAGTAGTTTAGTTGGACTTTTTACTAAAATTGTTGTCAGATTTAAATAAAAGATGCACTTGGAGTCATATCGGTCACATCCTGCATCTGATTGAGGTTTGGATGATTCATGAACCTCTCAAATCACTTATGGATAATTTTCTTAATTTATCCATGAAATATGAATCTTACTATTCATATTTTAGCATGTTAGTTTGTTTTTTACAAAAATTGATGTCAATTTTAAATAATGACGCACATAAAGTCATAACGGTATCACCATGCATCAGATTCTGGTGTGGCTGATTCATATACAATCATAATCATTTAAGGGGTTTTTTCCTAAATTTTATAATCTATATGAAATTTTTTTCTTATTTGTTAGGACGTCACTAGTCATTTTTACTAAAGTTTCATTTTAAACTTGAAACACACACTTTGACTCATATGGATCACATCGTGTGTCTGTTTGATGTTAGACAGATTCATATATCTAAAAAATTATTTATGAATTGATTACCTAAATTATATTGGAACTACAATCATTTTTTCATACTTTTCATTGAGTTAAACATTTTAATGTCAAATGTTGATTTTAAACTGATAATGGGAACATTATTTTAGTTTTATTTTTTAGTAAAAATACTGTAAATTTTAAATAAAAATAATTACTTTGACTCATAGTGATCAACTCGTGTGTCAGATTAACAAGTTTATGATTCCTACACATCTCAAAGTATCCAAAAAAATCATAACTGTCAATGTTATCATGATTTTCATTGAATTTCTTTGTTAAAATACCAAAAATGCATGAGGAGCTTTGAAAAAACCACAACAACATGACAAATGTAATCCACCTATATAAGAAATTAATCATTACGATTAATGCTAAAAAGAAAAAAAATTAAACATAAATATGAAATAATAGATTAATTATATTGAAAATGATTTTTCTATGAAAATGTCAAGATTTCCTATGTGATTGGGTATTAGAGGGAACTTGAAGTATTGTGATAAATGTCAACATTGATGGGGTGAATGGTTTTGATGGAGAAGAAGACTATAGATGTTTTTGGGAAGAAAGTGATGAAAGATAGACCGATCACCCCAACTTGAACAAACAAATCAACCAATATAAGAAAACATTTATTATGATACTAATACAATAAATAAAAATTAATCATAAATATAAGATAATATATTAATTCTATGGACAATGATTTTATTGTGAAAAAATCAAGATTACCTATATAATTGAGATAAGGTGGCATCACTGCTCTTCCTATAGCAATAGTGGAGAGAACATGAAAGAAAGTGATAAGTGAAACCCTCTAGGGGTGAAAAGTTTTGTATTGAGAAGAAGCATGAATTTTGGAAAGAGTATACCAACTCAAAAAAATATCATCGGTATTAGAAAACAATTGTTGTCTATGAAATAATAAAAATTAATAATTTAAACATAAATATGAAATAACACATTAATTATATGAAAAATGATATTACTCTGAAAACATAATGATTACCTTTATAATTGAGCAGAGGTAGGGTAATTGCTCTTCCTGCAATGTCAGTGAAGAGAATGTGAAAGAAAATGATAAATGCAACACTGTATGAGTGAAAACGTTTTGAGGGATAAGAAAGGTGAATGTTTGATATATCAATCCACCCCAAAAAAATGAATCCACCTTTATAATAAAATAATTAGTATTTGAATAATACTAAAAAATAAATGTAACATGATTATGAAATAATACATTAACTCTATGGAAAATGATTTTTCTGTGAAAACATCAAGATTGACTCTTTAATTGGGATAATCTAACATCGCTTGGCTTCTTATAATGGCATGACATATGGAAATAAATCTTATAAAATAAAAAAAATTGAAAGTAATATTGAAAATTAAATCAATGTTTCATTATATAATATTTTAGTCAAATAGGGGAAGTATATCATAACATTACAAGTACATATCTCTAACTGGTTTCTTTGGTCAAGATATTAGCTAATAAAAAACTAAGGATTCTATGTGCACTTAACTATGGTTTACAAGACAATATGGATGTGAGGACTCCATGAGAAAATTAATGATACTAAATTCTATTTGGATTCAATGATCAATAGAACAAAAATAAGGATGGGCTATGTATCACTCACAAATTTAATATTAAAGTAAGGATTCTCTGTGCACTTCACTAATTTTAGAGATGTAATATGAATCTATCAACAAACCTTTTCATGCACTAGTATTCATGGTCTTCAAATTGAGAAATTACCTACAACACCATAATATATACCTTGTTTCTCACATAGACATGCTGAAATATATTCTGAACTACTCCATGTTGATAGGCTATCGAGCTGGCTGGGCTGTGATTCCTTAGCTGGTTGACATCAGGTTCATTTCGTAGAATATTTTCAATGTTCAAGAAATAGAATAATTCTTTGCTTCCCATCTAGACCCTACAGAGTAGCCTTTGGATCTTGATTTCCAATATCAATCCATAATTTCAGTGGATCAAGTTGTACCATGTTTGTAGATGCACTTTGATGGAACTTTGTGAAGCCCTACTGGCCATAGAATCAATGATACTACGATTAAAAGATTGTTATTTGGTATCATATTCCCCATTCCCCCATAATATTTCATTCCATATTTATTTTTGTCAAAAAAATTATTGAATGAAAATGATGATGAGTATCAGTCCCTCACCACTAGTATCGATCTGGCCCTTGAGATTAATGTTCCCCACCTACATGTGAAAGGGGACTCTAAACCGGTCATCAATCTGAACAATAGTGACAACATCATTAAGACCATAGCTCATTTACCCCTATTAGAGTGTACTCACCAGCTAATGGATGAATTCCATTCCTTTCATGAGGTCATTCATGTTCCTTGATCGCAGAACGTTTGGGCCGATTTCTTGTTCAGATTTGTAGTATCTCTCACAAAGCCCAACCCAGATGATTTGATCATCCATGTGGCACATCGTAGATTAATTCCTCTAATAACTTTAGAAGATTTTGATAATTATCAGGTACGTCATATAACTACTGGTTCAATAACATTAGGACATCAAGGTCCCCCTGTCACTATACTAGGAGATACCCCTGATTGGACAACTCCTTTTGTCGAGTACCTCCATCACATAAATATCCTGATAGGCCGATCCATACGTGAGTGAATCCATCAGTGCATAGTGTACTTCACCCTCCATAATTGTCCAATCCCTTACCAAATCCTAAAAAAATTTGGGTTTGATGGATTATCCTCTGATATATTAAAGGAGATGAGATTCCCCAGGTTATGTACGATGTTCGTGCCGGTTCATATTGATCTCATTAGGCAGGGATAAATCTTCCCAACCAGATCCAGAGACCAGGTTATGTCTGGCCTACCATTATCCATGACTACATCATGTTCTCCAAGCAGTCCCATGCATGCCAAATCCATGGTAATGTTGTGCGCTGAAAATGAAATCCCCTTCATAAAACCATGTAGTCTTGTCTGATTGCGGTATGGGGGCTCGATGACATGGAACTATATCCACCAACAATAGCTCCCTAGTGCAAGTTCATTCTAACCACTTGGTTGTGCCCAAATTTAACCTGCTGGTAAAAGCGTTCATTCATGTACAAGTAGGGATCGAATCCACAAGGACCAAAGAAGAAACCTTGAGACACTCAAATTTGTTGATGGATTGGCTATGATGTGGCCAACTTTGAGATAGGTTTTAATTGTAGGAATAATGATATAATTTAAATAAAAGAGAAGAAAAATGATGTGAACAAAACAATTATTGATTATGGGTTGATATTAGGGTTTCTCTTGGGGTGGATTGGATAAATTTCTTTTCTTAAAAATTTCATGTAATTAATTAAAGACGTATCAAAAAAATGAGATAATTCTCCCAAATCATTCACCATTTTAATCCCAACACAATTCAGAGGCCAATCACCAATTCACTTTGAGGATCAATTTTCTGAGCACTCAAAGGAAATAGATCATACTAGCACTCAAAATGTGTCATTTTTAAGGTTGGAGAAGATGAAATAGAATCTAACTCATCAAATGGAAATCCTAAAATAACGACAAGATTTAAATATTATGTACAAGAAATAACATCGATTCCCTGAAATTATTACTACCTTCGATCAAAAATTATGTGGTTAGCCCTACACTGATGATATTATACCAATGGAAGCGGGATGTAGACTAATGGGGGCATAATTTAAGAAGAATAAAATTATTAAACGAACAAACACTCCATCATTGTGTGATTTAATTAACAAGTTCTTGTGTCAATAAATTCACACCATGAATCAATGAAATCAATGTGTGAAAAAATGATAATAATAAGTGAAGAATAAGAATAAAATTTATTAATATAGTAAATGTGAAAGTAAAACTAACATAGGAAAACATGATGAGGTGATTACAAATTGAAAGCATGAAATTACAATTGAATGAGATACAATGGATGAAAGAAATACAATAGATGAAAGAAAAACTCAGATTGAAAAAAAATATTAGATTATAATTACCATCACCAACAGCTCCTTATATAGGCATATTAGGAGCCTTAGAGACACCCCACCATAATAAATTCCATCCCCATTAATTTAGAGACTCAAAAGGAGGGTGGGAAAATAAAGGGATTTTGACGTTTAGAAGTTGACCCGGAAATTTCGCCCGGATTCGTCCACCATTTTGACGTGTGAATTTGGAATTGAAAGATGTCTAATCCTGATGGGTCTTATAAGAGAACTATTCTCTTCAATATGTCCTCTATGAGCTTCAAAAAGTTTGGGAAATTTGGTGCATCCGTTTGGATATTATGGTGGAAATGGTGTGACGACTTTATGTGCATTAATGTCGGGCCAACCATTTAAATCTCAAATTCAGATCCATTTATCATCATGAAAAATTCAGAATTAGCTCCGGCCACAGTTTAATAAAATTATCCTCATATTTTTATCTTTCTACTATAAAAATGTGATCTTCATTAGGATTTTTTTGTGGGCACCATATTTGTTTGATGGGCCTTAGCTCATTATGCTCTTCCAAACAAATATATGCATTCAGGTGCAAAAATATCCATCTTCCCTTGGGATTAATACCTCAGACCTAAAAGATAAAATGTTACAAACAAAGTGATAAATCATATCCCAAAATATCAAATTCTGAAAATGAATATAATGTTGTACACAAACAGAGGAATGATTGGGCCCACATTTTCATTTTAAACATGAATTGCATTTAAGATGAGAAATGGAGTTCTATTTAACAATTAATATTATCCACTTTCAGTGACTAATCACACCCCCCAACTTGTGTTTTTCGAGTCCCGAGCAAAATATATAACAAATATTAAATTCAAATCCCATTTTCCAAAAACATTTTAATACACCTTGCTCACCCAAAGACCTCATACCAAAATAAAATTATGAAACGCATCAAAATAATTTAAAACAAGCTACTTACATAAGAATATCCCCAGCCCAATACAATTATTTTTTTCAAACTCATCACCACATTTCATCCAATTTCAATTAATCATGATAAAGTTTTGTGCAACACAAAAGATATGGGGCCCATTTTATTGTTCAAGGGGGGAAATAGATGTTCTAGGAGGGAATCCCATTAAATCTTAAGATGAGTATCCAAATTTTTTTTATTTTTTTTTTGGATTTTTTTAATCACTATAGATATGAAAAGACTAACTCTGGGCAAGAAAACTATGGAGTCATGATCCCCAAGTGCCGGACACCACACATTTGGACAAAACATTGCTCTATGTGGTCATTTTTTAACAACTTTTTTTGTTTATTTTTTGTATATTTTTTTGGATACTAAAATTAAACTAAAAGTTACCCCAGAACCCTGTTCTATAATTAAAGAGACCCAATAACTCAAATTTACACCCAAGATCTAGTAGACGTGCATTGTGGAATTTTTATTAAGAGGATGAAAATTTAAACAATGAAAAATCACATCGAACAACCGAACTATCCAAAAACTATTCTCTTGAACTTAAAATTTTATTAAAATCAAAATCAATGCATGAAAAATTATTTGATATCCAATTTCAGAGTTTTTAATGTGTGTTATCATGTTCAAGGTTAATTTAATTTGTCAGTCCATGCATGTTCTTATTAAAAAAATCATTCTTTATTTCATCTCCCCCCAACATAAAAAAACACTGTCCCCAGTGTTTAATGAAAATAAAATTTAAAATGGAGGTAGGAGAAGAGTTCAAAGAGGAAATTGAAAATGATAATCATGGAACCAAATCACCTGGTTTTTGATGTTGAAGTCAATGATGCTCCATATTACTCCTTTGATCTCTTGGGGGATGTAGGCACCTCCTTGATTGAACATGTATCACCCAAGATAGTTCTTGAACCATATAAAGAAGAACAAACTAGACAAAATAAACAACACAACAATTTATTTAAAACCAAGTATCAATATTTCTATGGTTTTCCTTGTTTTTTTAATTCTAAAAAACAAACTGATTATACATTGAATTTTTTATATTTTCGGGGTAATGTATTATTCAAGGATCACACCGCGTGACACGGATGAATACGGTGCTCCACTTTCATACCCATCCATACTCATAAAAGAGGACCAGATCAACAATATATATTTTAAATACCTACAAAAACATAAAATAAAATAAAATAAACTGATGATACATTGTCTTATTTTAAATTTTTGGATAAGGTATTACTTAGGGATCACACCACGTGACGCGGATGAATACGGTTCTCCCCTTTCATACCCATCCTTACACATAAAATAAGAACATGTCAACAGCCTATGGTAATTTTTAAATAAAAAAATTATTCACAAAGATCAGAACTATGAAAACGATGGGTTTCCTCCCATGCATCGCTTTTGTTTAACGTCGTTAGCTCGACTTAAACATAAAAAATTATCCTATTCCAACTTTCAACATTTTTAGGACCCCATTTTTATCCACCTCAATAAGATTTATATTGTTTCTTTTTTTAAATTTCTTTCATGTGAAATCTTTTGTGCTACAATGAGTGGGAAAATCCATGTAATATCATAAATAATTGATTTAGTTGAACTTATATTCTTTCCTAAGACTTCATTGGCCATTCCAAAATTATTGGCCTCTTTAGATGAATGAACTAAAACAGAAAGGACTTTTTTATAACCTATGATTGGATTCTTGAGCTGGGAAGGAAGGAAAATAATTTTGAGCTAGGGTTCATTGATGTTTTTTAAAGGAGATTGAAAAATTAAATGAAAATCATTTTCTTCTGTAAAAAAATTAGAAAGAATTGGTTCATTTTGAAAATATGATTCATATTGAAAATTGTCAAGTTGAATATAAAGAATGGGTATGGACTCATTTTTTTTATCTCTCCTAATTTTTCAGTGATTGGTGTTTCTAAAAAAATCATCATTGGAGAAATATTTCGGACATTCAATCCATAAAGAAAAATTTGCCTCTTGTGAATTCATGAAATCAGTTTCCTCTTGATTTAATCACCCATAAACAATTACATGATTATATTCAACTATCCCAAATAAAATGGATGGTTCTTCAATAAATTCATGTGATGTTTTTGGGAGACAATATTCTTGTATATGTGATGAGGAAGAGACAACCAGAGTGAGAATGGGTTCCACAAAAGTCTTAATTCTTTGTATTTCAAATATCAGTGATGAAACTTTTGAATTCATTTTAACCACTTTTTCACTCAATTGTTCATGAATTTTTTCAGTATTAGGGTTAATAGATGTTTTTAAATTATAGACTTTCTCATTATTCATCTTTTCAATCATTCTTGATAGGTATGGAAATTGATATTTTAAACATTCATCATTACAAATATCATTCATGTTATTAGGTGTGGGGTATTCATTCAAAGGTTGATCAAAGTACTAAAAAAGGTTTCCGATTCCCAATGTGGATTTTCTAATTGATTCCATCGTGAGTTTGTGAAGGGGTATTGTTGATTATTCTCCATTGTATGTATTTGAAAATTGGGAATCGTGATTTTCGATTGCCAAAAAAAATATAAAGGGGGAAAGAGAAGAGAAATGGGGGTGGGAATAGAGAATTTGGGGTGAGAAAAGAAGATGAGTGTCTAAGTTAACTTACTTGGTCCCCAGCAATGGTGCCAAAATTTGTTTGTGCCCAAATTTTCCCTACCGGTAAAAGGGGTCATTGAAGTACAAGTAGGGATCGAATCTATAGGGACTGAAGAAGAAACCTTGAGACACTCAAATTTGTTGATGGATTGTCTATGAAGTGGAAGACTTTGAGGTAGATTTTAATTGTAAAAATAATGATATAATTTAAATAACAGAGAATAAAAATGATGTGAACAAAAAATTTATTGATGATGGGTTGATCGTAGGGTTTCACTTCGGTGGATTTGATAAATTTCTTTTCTTAAAAATTTCATGTAATTAATTAATGACGTATCCAAAAAAAGAGATAATTCTCCATAATCATTCACCAATTTAATCCCAACACAATTCCAAGGCTAATCACCAATTCACATTGAGGTTCACTTTACTAAGAACTCAAAGGAAATAGATCATACTAGCACTCAAAATGTGTCATCGTTAAGGTTGGTGAAGATGTAATAGAATGTAACTCATCAAATGGAAATCCTCAAATAACAAAAAGATTTAAATATTAAGTACATGAAATAACATCCAATCCCTGACCTTGTTATTCCCTTGGATAAAACCTTATGTTGTTATCCCTCCATTGATGCTATTCTACCAATGGAAGCGGGATGTAGTTTAATGGGGGTGGAATTGAAGAAGAACAAAATTATTAATAGAACGAACACTCCACCGTTGTGTAATTGAATTCACAAGTGCTGGTGTGAATAAATTCACACCGTGATTCAACTGTATCAATGTCTGAAGAAAAGGATAAAAATAAGTGAAATAATAAATTTTATTAAAATACTAAACGTGAAAGAAAAACATACATAGGAAAACATGATGATGTGATTACAAATTGAAAGCAGGAAATTAAAATTGAAAGAAATACAATGGATGAAAGAAAAATGCAGATTGAAATAAAAATATTATATGATAATTCCCTTCACCACAATCTCTTTATTTTTCCATATTAGGATCCTTATAGTCACGCCACCATAATAAATTCCATCCTCATTAATTTAGAGACTCAAAAGCAGGGTGAAGAAATGAATGGATTTTCACGTTTCGAAGTGGACCCGAAAATTTCGTCCAGATTCTTCCACCATTTTGACCTGTGAATTTGGAATTGAAGGAAGCCGAATCCTGAGGGGTCGTAAAAGTGAACTATTCTCTTCCATATGTCCTGTATAAGCTATAAAAATTTTATAAAATTTGGCATATCTGTTTGGATGTTATGGTCGAAAGGGTGAGATGACATTATGTGCATTAATGTCGGGCCCACCATTTAAATCTCAAATTCAGATCCCCTTATCATCATGAAAACTTCAGAATTAGCTCCGAACATTGTTTAATAAAATGATACTCATATTTTTATCTTTATACTGTAAAAATGTGTGCTTCATTGGACATAGTTTGTGGGAACCACATTTCTTTGATGGGCCTTCAGCCCATTATGTTTTTTGCAACAAATTTCTGCATGCAGGCACAAAAATCCCCATCTTCCATTGGAAATCATCCACCTGACCTAAAAGATAAAATTATCCAAACTAAGTGTTCAATCCTACCCCAAAATATAAAATTCAGAAAATGAATATAATGTTGTCCACAAACAGAGAAAATATTGGGCCCAAATTTTCATTTTAAACATGAATTTCATTTAAGATGAGAAATGGTTTTCTATTTAAGTAATGCACTAAAACCAGTGTTTATGGATTTTGTATCAATGAAAATAAATATATTAAAAATTAGTATTATCCACTTTTAGTGACTAATCTCCACTACTATTTTTTATGTGGGAAGCGGTAATTCCACTCATGGAAGTCAAGGTCCATTATATCATTTATTTCTTGAGCTCCATTATCATCTATGTAGTCATAGTCCCTCATGCCATCCTCCCCAATAATGTAAAAAACATTTGAGTAGTTGAGATGATGAAATTTTATTCCAAGGAAAAGTTGCATTATAATCACACCTATCACTATCATGCTTAAGAAAATGGGAAGATTGAGGCCTTCAACAAAACCCTCTCTAGAATCTTATAGACGGTGGTGGGTTTCGATAAGAAGATTTGTCCAGAAAAGCTTCTAAATTCTCTCTAGGATTACCCGAAGATGACTCGTAATTCCACTTTAGTGACCCCATATTCCCCAGTATAAATTTTAGAGGTATTCCAACCCATTAATATTTAGTTTACATCACTCTACATGACCATAAATGATCTTCATAAGTCGAACAAGGTAGAAAAATTCCTTCTGGCTGAACTAGATCCCCTCGATGAGAATAGGCTACGGCCCTTTCACAATATGGAGAGGCATCAAAAAATTATATCCAGAAAATTCAATAATAATGTTCATCTATACTCTTTCCTTAAAGTAGACACAATATTGAACCTAAGAACACCAATTATATATTATAGGAGTCCCCCAATGTTGTAGACCAAATGGGAGGAACCTTATATCATTCACAAGGTTTACCCCAATGTTTCATACTCTCTGATCACCATAGATGGTGATCACATTACCCCTCTCACAAATTTCATGTTTCTCAGGTATTACATCGAATGAGTGCACCTGGGTCCTGTATGACGATAAATTAAAAGTGTAAAATATACATTATGGTCTAAGATCTACAACCATAAACTATGATCTCCCTCATCCTTACCACATGAAGTTAAACTGCACGGGTAACACCATTCTTCATGCATTCCTTTTTTCAAGTCATCATCATCTTTCTCAACTAAATGGACACCCTAACAGCTTTGTCTCATTCCCCCCGTGGCTTGCCTTCCACTTTGGGAAATCATCCCAGAAGTTCCCGAACGACATGGGAAATAGGTCTTGTGTTGCGAATATGGCCAGCGATCTATGTTCAATTGAAATTTACCATTCTCGGTTACACAATATGGATATTGTGTTGCAAACATGGTCATCAGTTATCCTCTAACCTTATCACCTTCCCCATGGTGTCCCATGTATCGGGTGTGGTGATTCATATTTTCTTCCCTTCTATCCAACACACATGACATTAAATTGGGCATCTACGGTCTGAGTTCTATGAATATAATCTATAATGAATTTCGTCCTTAAATAATTATGTTAAACTTTCTGTAATCTTATGAATTAAATTTTGATTGATTCCCATTCATATGGGATACATAGGAATTCTTGGCCTCTTGGTCTTTGGGTCCATCACTAAGTACCACATATTACGTCTTCCTTCAAGTCACATTGCCTATGTATCCTAGAGAACCTGATTCCTTGTGGACATCTTTTTCCATTATTCATGTTGGTCTTACAACTAAAAAACATGTATCCCCTTCAGAGATATCAATTCAACTAAGTCCAGCTCGCATGATATTAAAATCCACGACAATTCTAGAACTACGTATGGATTGATTCCTTCCCTTGTAAGATATGTCGAAATGCCCATACATTTTTTATTCTGGTTTAATCAAAAAGAAATTTCATCTTTTTAGTTCCCCCTCTAGTCTTAGTTCCCTTTAAGGGTTACATATGGTATGATACAAACATCTTTTTTCCACTTTCACACTAGGATAGCAACAGTATCACCATGTGCCCCTCCCTCTAGAAAATCCCATTTCCCTTATGTCCAAAAAATATCTGCAAGGAGTTCACAAACTAAATATGGATTGAATCCCTTCCTTATGGGATATGTTGGAATTCCCATACATTTCCTCTTTTGGTCTAGCCCCATGTCCCACAATAGTTTTTCAACCCTTTGTCCTGAGGTTCACCCTTGGGACTCTTCATGGGGTGGTGCAGACTTCTCTTATCCTCATTTCCGTAGGGTATGATTTATCATGACATGTGCATTCACTTTAGTACAATATTTCTCTACATGCTTCCTTACAGTATGATGCTAAAATTTACAAAATTAAAGAACTATGTATGGCTTTATTCCCATCTATATGGGATATGTAGAACTGTCTGGACATTTTTTCCCTTCATCCAACCTAGGATTCATAAATTATTGCTTCTGTTTGGCATCTTGGCCTTCATTATCAAGGGATTACATGGCGTGGACTGAGGAATTCTTTTATCCTCTGCCATATCAATTTTATAATAGTCACGCCATGTAATCCCCCCTATGTGATTTCTCATTTCCATCTACGTCCTTACCACATGATGTTAAATTTCACAGCATTTCCTAAACATTGCATGGAATTATTCCCATCCTTATGTGATACATAGGAATTCCCAAACACTTTCTATTCAGGTCTAGTCCCAAGTACGTCAACCTATGTTTCCCTTTTCATAAACTCGTAACCTTGAGTCATCCACTATTAAAAAGACCCCAAACATCCATTATGCCTCACTAACATTCACACACATACTAAGGTTTACAAATTATTGTGTTGAATTCTGGATCGTCATGCTCTCATTCCACTTCAACACCTCATTTTTCGCTTTGTTTGGGTCTCCATCATCTCTCAAAGTTTAAAGGACCCCTGAGTGGTATGGATTCTTACCTTATGGATCACCTAATTTATTGTTATAAAATCATGGATGATCTCAAATTAAAATTTGAGACACGTTTGCATCACAAATATGGTCCGTGGCTGACCCTACTTTTTTTTCCCATACTAGGTCACACTATTTGGATGATGTTCTCGGAATATAGTTAACTATTATACTCCATCGTTACTATTGGTGCTGAAATCACACAGGTGTTTGATTCATCCTAGAAGCTCCAAAAACAGATCTGACGAAGCCCCCTTGAACAGGCTGGGGAAAACCCCCAACCTATATCAAAAAGGCCATGCACGATGTCCTCATTGGGACGGGTGCCAGTTACTTTTGGACTGCTCCAAAAAAGGCTCTATGGTGCCCCATCCTGATGAGAGTATGAGCTGACAGTGGCCCCTTTATAGTGTTAGGTCCTTCACAAGGTTCTCGGTGTCAGACACATCTTCCAAGTCCTTCACTGTGTCTCTCCCCCTCTATGAGGCCCTCCATGGGATGACAAATCAGCGCCATTCTGCAGGGCCACATGGATCCTTGGGGAGATTAGAACCCCCATAGACGGTGTTTTCCTATAAATAAAATCCACATCCCTCTCCAAAACCATGGTACTCTGACCTTTCGCCTTCTTGTTTTGCGTAGACCTTCAGGAAGCCTTCACGTGGATTCAAAAAGGTACATGGCCTTTTAGAGTAGTCAACCTTTTCTTTTTTTTCATCCTCTGGCTATGGTGGAGATTCCTATCATGAAGGAACATGCCCTTTGTAGAAGAAGGATCCCTTTTGGGGTTCTCGAGGTTTTGCGAAGTGTAAATCCATGGTTAAATTCTCCCAAATCAAAGAGGTATTTTCTAGGGTGAATCCATGCTCCAATAAAAATGGTGACTCGTGATGCCTTGGCCTTTCGAGAAGACCCCCCCACTTCGTGAAGTGTTTTACCTTCGTAGATCCCATCTTCTCCAAGTGGTTGTTTCCCTTTGTGAGGTTTCTCATCTTCACAAAGACCAGTTCCTTTGTGATTCTCATTCTCTTCATGAAGACCAGACTCTTCATGAGGTTCGTTCTCTTCACAAAGACAATCCTCTTCGCAAATCCCATCCTCTATGAAAAACACCTTCTTCTAGGACAAAATGATTTAAACACCCCATTCGCGTACGACCCTCTTGGCTGGTATGATGAATCTTTAAAGACCCTTGGGTGGTGCTTCCCATTGCATTGCTTCATCTCAAGCTTTTTCACAAAGGCACGCTAACAACAATTTCTTCTTTGCATAGCCATGCTAACATGGTCCCCTCAATGGATCACTTAATGACACCCCTTCACCATGGAATTTATGTGCCTTCCATTAATCAAGGGTTAAATTGTTTCGTTATATATGTTATAGGGGTTGGGAGTAAACCAGCCTCATCTGAGCTGCATGACAATAAATTGTCAAGCATCATCATCCTCATAACATGATATTAAACTATGACCTCACCCTGTGCACTATACATGGGTCACCCCATCTCAAACATTCTATTTTCCCACTTGTCTCCATGGGAGTGAGATCATCCTCACATGGAATGATATCCACTTTGCTGGAGCGACACCTATCCGTAGGGAAGGGAAACCACCTTGGTTTAATCCCCCGGCCATTCTGGCAGGAGTCAGTATTCTTTCTCCTCCTCCTATCTTCCATGCCATAGTGTAGAGGATAGATGGGCACCCAGACATTCGTTATCCCTTCCCTCTCCCATTGGGATTTTTCTTCACTTGGGCCTCCATACTAGAGTAAGTCCCAATCTATATCTCTATGGCCTTCTAAATATGTGTTAGCCCCTATTTCCTCTTTGGGATGATTACCATGCATAATCCCATGTTTCATTTATAGGCCACTAACCATGTGTAAGACCCATTCCACTTCCCATAGACACACCATTCGTGACGTGGTTGTCAGGTCTCTGCTACCTCTTGTTTCTCACACCAAGCATGACTCACGTGGGCTTAGAGTAAGCATCGAGCATGAAATCCTCTCTGGGATGCCTTAGAATGTAAGGCCTAAAAACCTCTTCTTAAACAACATGGACTTTGATCCATGCCATGTCAAGGTACGTAGGAAGCCTCCTTGAGGTTCAAGCCCAACAACGATTATTCCTGACCCCCTTCATGTCGGTTCACCAACACCACTCCGGAACTATGTGGACTTTGATCCTTTCCAAGGAAAGTTATGTAATAGGCCTCCATCATGTTCAAGCCCAACACCTATTGGTCTTATCCCTTTCACATCCTTTCAACAACTCCTCTCTCGAACTACCTGGTCTTCAATCCTAGCCAAGGAAAGTTACGTAGGAATCCTCTCTGAGTTTCAATCCCAAAACATACATTACCCAACCACTTCATGTCAGTCCATCCTCATCCAACCTGACATTAAACTATATGCACCTTTTAATCTCACAATACGTTATACTATACCCATTTGAACTATGTGGGATTTGATCCTTGTACTCTGGAGGAGGTACGTAAGAAATCTCCCTGAGGTCCAACCCCAATCAGTGGTAAGCTGTTGTCTACCCCAATCAACGGTAAGTGTTTTTCAACCCCAATTAGTAGTAATCTATTGTCAACCCCAATCAGTGGGAAGCTATTTTGAACCCCAATCAGTGGTAATCCATTGAAAAACCCAATCAGTGGTAAGACATTGTCAACCCCATTCAGTGATAAGGCGTTGTTAACCCCAATCAGTGATAAGCCGTTGTCAATCCCTGTCATCGGTAAGATGTTTTCAACCCCAATCGATGGTTTTCTGTTACCAACCACAAAAAAATGGTAAGCTGTCATATTTCCCAATCAATGGTAAGTTGTTGTAGTCTCATTTTATGGGACCCATATCTTTGGTCCGCCCCCATGGCACCCGACCAAACCGTGTTTCTAATCATGCATAAGCCACAATATATCATCAGGTCATTGCCCTCTATGCACACCATGAATCTATACCCCATCATGAACAATGTGTTATTTGATTCCCTTCCATAGGGATACGTAGGAAAACTCCCTGAGGCTCAATAACATCAATCATGTCCCATCATGGTCTCTTCCTTGAGCCTATGTGCTTCGAGGAGGTTATGTCCCAACCCATAGGTTATACCTCCTCCAGATCCCATCCATGCATCCATTCTCATTGGCTCCCTCCTCAGGTGTCCCATTGACTCCCCAAACTACATGGAATTTGATTACCTGCTATGGGGATACATAAGAAGTATCTTTGAGGCTCAAGACCAACATCACTGTCGCCCTCACATTAGCTACATCTCATTCCCCATCCACTCTCAACAATCCATATCCATTTTGATTATCACCTGGGCCACCATATCCCAGTGAAAGCACGCCAATTAACCTCTTCACTGCTCTTAGCAGCACTCAGGTAACTAAACATGTGTTATCCCTAGCATTAGTGTTCCCTCCATGGGTTATTCCCATCTGATCCACTCCCTTTACTGTTCTAATCAGTCTGAACCGACTTTGCTAGATGTTAAACACACAAGATACCCTATATTAAACATGGGAAGCTGAGAAAAAACTCAAAGACATGCCTATGGCATATACTTCCATGCATTTGACATGGCATACCTTAGGATTCTGCACAATCTAGAAGCTCTATCATAAGGGAAAGAAACCCTGATGAACTAGTGTTCCAGTGAGCATACACGCCAGTAATGTCCAATGTGACTACTCCCCTAACCAAAGGTTGCTACCCCGAATGAACACCATGAAATTTCAAGACTGAACCAGTGTAATTAAATAGAATTTGTGAAGACATTGAATTGAGAAGAGTTTCACGAACAACGTCTTAATCTATATGGGAGACATGAACTAGATGAAAAAATTCTGAGGACAAATCCATGGAAGGAGGAACTGAAATCCCATCATCCTATTTCGATCAAGGAGAAAACATCCCTGAATAAGCGATGGATTTTTCCCACCATTGGGGAGAGGTAATGCGGGGAAACATATGCGCTACCTCTGAAATAGGTGGGTGAACACCATGGAGAAAGTGTCAGAAACAGAAATGGTGAACCCGATGTGAATTTTTTCTCCTCAGTGTAGAGAATAGAAGTGTTCGAGACATTAGCGGACTAGCATGTCCCTATATCCAGTTACCTAGTGTCAGGCCTTTCCAAGAAAATAGTTGGCCTAGTGTGAAACTCAACATAAGTTGGGGTAGTTAAATGTTGGATATCCTAGTCTGTGACATAGCTAGTTTTGATCCTTCATATAAAAAATATGAAAAGAAATGGTGTTGGAGCACTGGGTTTCAATTTACTAGTTTCAACACGATCGGTTTAATCTCCCTGCCTTCCAGGACCTAAGAACCCATATTAAAAAACTGGTCACTTCCCACCTACTAATGTAGGGGCATGGGAAACGTCATCGTGACAATCCAACGTGAACTCATTTCTGACATGGCAGCATCAAAGTCCATAGTTGTTGGGAACCTATGCCCCATCTCCCAATCCAAGTTAGTTTAGTAAAGGGTGATAAATACACTTTTTTACTGGTACGAGGAGGAGGGGATAATCCCAATCAAAGACAGGGTGCAACAGGACCAAGATGCATCTATGTCTTGTCACAACTGCTTCCCCAAGGGCCGTGCAGGGAGCCACTGCTCCCCACACCGATGCCCAACCATTTTGTGATCCTCTCCCTAGAACGATTCGATGAGGTAGGGTGTGTTCAGCCCATCTTGATCGGGATCCCATTCCAGGGGCTCCCAAGGAGGGACCCCAATAGGTCATTCCAGTGACGCCACCTGGCCCCATGGGTTATGGAACAGCTATGCTATGCACCTGCACTGCCGGAACCAGTCCGACTGACCCAATGCCAATGTCCGACATTGGCTGAGGAGGATGCTCGCCAAGGAGCGTCAACGTTAACGACTACCATGGAATGATCTACCACCGACATATACCAATAGTTCCAGGTCTATTCCAAGCAGGGTTATGCAGATGCCCGAACCAGATCGAGGCCCCAACCGCCCAACGGGCAGGATGGGTCAACTCTCCTAGTTTTCAGCCCAGGTAATGCCCATAGTGAACCATCCTATGACTACGAAACCTAGTATGGAGGTCCTCCCGGTCCCACCACAATTAAGAGCGCGGGACATCCCCCTTTCCAAGCTCAATGTGGAGGTCCCATCATGAAACCATCAATCTGAATGAGGGTCCTCCACATGGTAGTGACACAAAGTATGGAAGCCTCTTTTATAATCATGACATCGGATATGGTGTCATCCCTCCTATCGTAGGCTGCTGACGTGGAGATTTTACACATCTAGATAATCTTCAGCGTGGGGGTATTCCACGTGTCCTTACATTAGCCAGAAAAGGTCCTCATCACCCTAGAAATCAAAGGAGTGATGGTTAGCCTTTCTTAATTGGCACCCAACACAGAGTTCCTACCCGTGTCTAGCTTGACTAGTATGAGAACCCTCCTCTCGTTGATGCTGCCAGGGTAGATTGGCATCGAGGCCCTACCCATGATCCCACCCGCTCTAGCAGTTTCCACAGAGATTCCCTCCTATCATCCACCAATGGACACAGAGTTCCTCCCCATGTTTTCTTTGGAATATCCAAAGGTGCTTGTCGCACCCCAACTCACTCAGGAAAAAGTCTTCTCTGCCCCAGAACAAGTTCAATCGAAGAACCTCCCCAAGAATAAAATCTACCTTGTCCCAAGGATCCATCACGGGGTAGGAAGGCATGTCGTCGCCTCCATAAAACTAATGTCTAGAATAATCTGACCGAGATTAAACCTATCTTCTTCTATGATTCTATGGTGGAATACGACTTCTAAATGGAATCCTCAACTCAATATTCTATGTCAATGGTTAGTGGAGGAACAAGGGGTCTTAGCCTCGTACTTCCAAAATGCTAGGTCTACTGCATCCCTTCCTCCCTCAACATATACATCCAGGTGGATGAAAATTTTGGCATCTCCCTAGGGTCTGTCCATGAAATTTCCACCATCATCACTAGGATCATTATGTTCCTCAACCATAGATTATGGAGAGTTATTCTAAGGACCTATTGCTAATGATCAATAGCATGGTCCACCACCAGTAGTCATATTCCCTACACCAGAAAATTCTATCACCAAACCATCTTATTAGAAATGTGGTGGTCATGTCATTGCACTCTTTGGAGGATAGCCCAAGATGCGACAGCTTTTCAGCCCGCTCAAAGTATTCTCCACCGACCAGCCTACCATCTCAATGATATGCTTCAGTACTGCGACCTATTCAGCAGCCACGTCCAGTTGACGAGTGGGGTAATGAAGGGCCAGACCACGAGTCTAGACTGACGAGCTTTTGGTACATTCTTTTATCAGACCATTTCCTGGAGATTTTTTGGAAAGATGCAGCACAAAATTTTATTATTCTAGAATCACTATCGTATGAGTAGGTTGGATGCTTTTTCCAGACCCTCTGGGTGACTCACATTTATCTTCTTCATCGATGACTGGCCTAACCAAATATTCATGCACAATTTGAAGACATTGCTCAAAAATTCCATTTGGTTCATTTGGATGCACTTCCTATGGCCTAGAGCTCGGAGTCACTAGGTCTCCATAAGACCTTGCAAACATGATTTCTCGAAATTTTTAATGTGATCAACATGATTATCAAGGATGATTCCCCCCATGTGATAATCCATCGATGGGGACAGTATAATTCCCTCCACTTCAGTTCCATCCATCGCCAGCCTGACATTCTATGAGATATCATGGATTTTATTCTTGGTAGAGTTCTAGTTAACATGACCAACATATCAAATGATGAGATAGAAACATAAATCCTTGAGAAAAAATTACCCCCGGGGGAGTGCGACAACATTTGGACCCATTAGGAAGGGTTACTTGATTGTACAAAAATCTATTGGGTCTTTTTGTACCCACCAAGGCATTGGTCCTGAGCCAAAATGTCAACAAGGGTAAGGAGAAACTCAGATCCATCAGACTCTCCGACCCATCTTGTTTAGTAAAAATGATAGAGGACGATCTCGAGAAATCCATGTTACGTCAATAGCTCACGGAGCATAAGATTATGGTCAACGACTTCCTTGTAGAGTGTGTCGCAGACAGATGACCAGACTACGGTGAACCTCAACCGGGGTAGCAGGGGAATAGAGAAATCCCCACGTCAAATATTCTCTAGCTGGCACAGACCATCCTTCCCACACAGAGAGGGTCGAGGTTGGAACATACAACAAGAGGGTGCGGTATGTGTCGCCAAATCCACCAGACCGGAGAGACAATCCCTCAGACTAGACATAGATTCTTCATGCTCCTACACATGTCATCCTAGTAGTCAATCCATGAGTTGTTGGGTTGGCATATCAAGTTGCAGAACCTTCCAATGCAAATGTGGTCATGGATCCCCCACAAGGCAGGAACCCCATTCCAGATGATCCCATGGCGGCACTCATTACTCACCTCAAGTCATTGGAAACATGAAAGGGGGCAATCTTGCCTACTGAAAATTTGTATCTAGCATTGGTGGATGATATACCATCATCCCAGGATTCGATAATCCCACCTTCTCACCCTTTAATGGGATGGGTGACCCACTACAGCATCTGGCCCACTTCATTTAAAGGTGCAGACCCATGTTGGGAACTCTGTTGCAGTAGGACGCCGCCAAACTCTGATGCATTATACAAACATTGGAAGGACCTGAATTTGTCTAGTACTAATTTATACCCATCTGTTCAGTATCCATATAGGAAGATCTTCGTAGGAAATTTCATTAAAAGTTCAGTTCCACCACTCGGAAGATGTGTATTGCATACCACATTAAGTGCAAGAAGAGGCATGATGAGCATGTCCTGGACTTTTTTGCCAGTGGAAAGGGCTCACATGCTATCTTTAACACCCCAAGCATACATGGTATGCTTCTCTATGAATAATACAATAGCTTGCGATGTATGCATCTTTGAGTTCTAACACACCCTGACCAATTAAACTAACCGTTAAAAATAGTAATACCCACTTTTTCAAATTTTATATATTTTATTTTTCATCATGGATATCATTTATGGATTTGAAATATCAAAATTTTCTTAAGGTGAAATTTTTGTATTTTTATAAAAACATTCAATGTTTGATGAATACTAAAAAACACTGCATTATTGTTTAAAACCAATTTTTTATTAAAATTATTATTTAATTTATTTAAATTTATATTAGGTAAAAAAGATAAATAATACCTATATATGTTCAATTTAATTCATTGGTGTCATCTTATAATAATATTAGAAATATAAAATTTTATTGAACTTTTTACCTCCTTGTACCCACCATCTAGGCGCATTTGCAAATTTTCATAAAACATAATTTTACTACTTCTATGAATTGAATTTAAAACATCCGAGAGACACAATTAATATCAATAAGTAAAATGTGGTTCAATATGATGAAAATTAATTTTTGGTGGATAGTAACTTTTATATTTTATTTAACACGGTTAAAAGTAAATATTGTAATAAAAGGTAAAAATGGTATTATAATTACCCTCGCAAATGTATTTATTATATTTGATAAGTGTATATTGACCCATATCAACCATAGGAATAATATATGATCCTTTGGGTTCACGTTGATTATATTAGGATATTTATTATTATTTTATTTAAGGAATAGTTAAAAGTGTTAAATTCAATGTTTAATAACTAAAACACTTTAAATATAGGTCTATACATAAGATAAATTCAACTATAAATATAAATTAGAATTATAAAAATATTTTCTATATAATTTTATTTAATTTATAATTTTTTAAAATTAAATAAATTAATATTTTTTATGACACAATGATGATGTAGTAAATACTTTATTATTGAAAGATTAAAATAATTGAAATAATAAATATTAATATAATTATAAATTGAGACTTTGGATGTATTAGAAATATTTTCTAATTTAATATGACATGTTAGGTTAGATTTAATAAAAAAAATTGAAGTGATAATGTTTTTATGTCTTTCACAAAAACTATATACTAAACAGTGTCAAAATTGACATAATTGAGTTTTTCAAAAAATACTATATTATTAATTTATATAATATTCCTCAAATTATAATGTTCAGCCAAAGGATATATATAATAATATATATGTCATTAATGAACCACTTTGGGTTCTTTTGAAATTTTACAGTATGTTTATGAACCATGTAATACAAAAATACTAGAACACATTGTAATAGTTAAACTATTTAACTAAGAGTAAAATCTAAAAGATAAGGTTTATATTGTTACATAATCCTATCTAAAACCTATTTTTTGAGATATTTTCAACCGATCCCCGAAATATCCACTAAATAAATTCTTTTGGTTCCATTATAAACCAAATATTATTGTGTAATAAAAAAACATTTCAATCGTTTCTTAAGGTGACCCTAACCCCTCTTATAAATGGGGACTTCCCCATCTTTCAAAATCACACCACTGAAGCCATTTTTCACGGAAAAACTTTGATCACATATCCTCCAAAATACCCTCAATTCATCCTAGAGTCCTTACATTGATCATAAAGACAACCTAATTAGACCTTTTGATCAAATCAAAATGAAGCACTCGAAGAAACTGTAATAATTACATCACCTATTTCAAAGTTATTTTCTTCTTCCACTTCCACATTAATTGTTGTTTCCATAACAAAATAATAAATCAAGTACCTTATACAAACTTTGATGTCATTATAAGTATGGTACAACAATATTAATTATTCTATCCATCCTATGAATGACAAAGTCATCATACATGCGTACGTACAACTTATCATCTCCACGTTGTGGTGTAGTTTGTTATTCAACACATCATTATATGGATGGGTATAATAATGATTATTATTAATGTAAATAATAAATACATTATGTTAATTATTTGTTATATCTGATATCACATCCAATTAAATACGATTTCACCATCAATAGAATGGTATTTTCGCTCATGCGTACGTACGGATTACCATCTCCACGAACGTGATGAGATTCATTCCCCATCATAACTATTCAAGAATAATTTTAATTTTATGATTAAAAATAATGTTATAGAAGTTTATATAATTCTATATATAAATCAAATACATCCTATCCATAACAAACATGTCTTACGTAACAAATCATATAATGGAAAACAAATTAATAAACACTCAAAACAATGATACTGCTGAAATATTATTACAAAAGAAATATTAGAAGATGATATATGATATCATATTATGTATGTGGTTCTGGTATAATTTAATATCAATGATTTAACTATTATATAGGATGTTAACATACCCTCTATCAAGGAAATTTAGAAATTAAGGTTAAATATTACAATCTCTTCATTATCTGATGTAGTTTATACCTGAGTACATATTAGGACATCTTTATTATCCACATCCATGTTTCATAAAAATGTATTTCAATTTTTTTACTATTTCCTAGATTATGGGTTAATGTCATGAATTCCCTTGTTTGACCTTTTATAAGATTTTTGTAATGTAAACATTATTTCATTTCCCAAACAAGATCTATTATGACCTTTTTGAAAACATTATGGAATGAATGATTTTTTAACTTATACACCAGGTGCGGCTATTTTCCACCTTTAAGACACCTTCAAATCCTCTCATACAAGATTATAATATTATTTTAAAAATAAATTTTTTAATTTAAAATTATATTACTTATAAATTATTTCAAAATGGAATGATATATTTCTCTCAAATAGTTTTTAATTCATCTATGTCAACATCCTTTGTTGGATTTTATGCTTTTTTGAAGTTTATTTATTATGATACAGTATTCCATATTTTATTGATTGTTTAGTGATATGTTTGACTATGGATGTGATATTTTTATACTATCCATAGTTTATGGTTAATGTATTGGCATTTTGTTTGGTAGTTTTTATATGAATTTTTATATTATGTTTCAACATTTTCATATGAGGAATGCATTAGACTTAATAAGTGATAGGGGGATCCCACTATAGATCATTATTGAATTAGTAGGTCTCAGGAGAAAAACTACTGTCTTGGCACAAGGCCTTGAAAAAATATTATTTGTAGTCTTGGAACAAGGTCTTGCTATTTGGTTATGATGTCCAACATTCTGCATTTCATCATTAAGCAATTGGATATTGATAATACATGTGATTATTCAACTAGTAGAATATCCATGTGAATAATTAAATGGGATTATTTGATTTACCTTTTTCATATTATGCTTATGTTTAAGTTTAAAAGTATTGTGTTTTATTCTTATACATTTCATTAAATTTCCATATTAATTTTTGCAAGATTCCTCTATATTGTTATCCTAACTAATCACCAGATCTTACACCTTTATATGTTTTAGTTTTACCAGGATAGGAAGATGTATATTATAACTGACCTGCATGGATTGTATAAGGGAGATTAATTTGTTAAATGGAGACACAATGTTGTTGTTTTTTATTTCATAATGTAATGTTAAACTTATATTTTAATCTATTACTTCTAAGGCTACTAAACTCATTAGTGTTTCAGGATTTGATCCCTTGTGATCATGCCAATGATCTGTCATAATGAACTGACTCTAGGTAACTACAATTAGGGCATTAATATTGGTATCAGAGAAAGATTAGTAAAAACCTAGGAAACTATATTTATAAAATCTTTTATTATATAACATTACCCTATGATATAATTTGAAGATTAATATAGACAAATATCCTTGAATTATGGTAATGTATAGATTTTGTTATTTTTCCAAGAAATACATCACAATAAGGATACGATAAAGAAGAGGAGGCTCTGGGACAGATATACATAGGATTGAAAACTCCGACAAGGATTTTTGGGTTTGACATTGGTTATCTTGGTACATGAAAATGGGCCTTGCTGCACTCTTGTTTATTACACTCCTAAGGGAAATACTTAGGATAATTCACATTTTACATATAAACCAATATGAAGGATTTATCAGTATATACCTTCTAAAAGAAAAAAAATATATGTTTAGGGATTATATCCATAAACTATTCAATTTACGTTTAGTGTTTTACAAGTGTGGAATTATGTATCGTGATTCATAAACTAATCTAGTTTATGCCATTGTTTATAAATGTTGCCAAGTGGAACAAATGGAAATTGTATCAATTCACGTAATCCATGTACGAATTGCCTTCATAATAAAGATAATTATAGTGGATCTGGTGAAGACACTGGTTCTGATCAGCTTGTCACCATACAGGGACAACTCACTTAAGATATGAACAATAACCTTACCCATATAGAGAACCCCGATCCATGACGTGGAGGATCAATGTTAGACTGATTCATGATGAAAAAACTACAAAACTTAAATGGGACTACAAATCCATTTGTATATGAGAAATATATATATGTTACTTAGAGAAAATATTCCATGCTTTGGGGAGTAGTGAAAGGGAAAAATGTGTCATGGTAGTTTATCGCCTCATAAGAGATGCAAATCAATGGTGGTCAGTAATTCAAAACACTATGGAGGATGAAGAAGTATATTATATGGAATGGATGGAGTTTAAAGAGATTTTATTAGAAAAATACTTTCCCCATAACCATCGAGGTGATATGGAATGATAATTTATGAGTCTAAGGAAAAAATAAGATGAGAATGTTGCAAAGCATGAGGCTAAAATTACAAGGATAACAAGGCATGCAGAAGATTATATACATAACCCAAGATGTAAGACTGCTCAATTCTTTGATAGGTTAAAACCATATGTCTATCGAGCATTATCCTCACAATCCTTCTAATCGTACGGAGATACTGTCTCATGTGATATCAATACAGAAAATTAATTATCTAAGACCTATGACATTAATGAAAAGAAAGAGAAGAAATGATCTGATGAAAACTCTGGAAATAGAAATAAGGGGAAGAAGTTAAAATTTGAATTTCCATCTTGTAGTTAATTTAGAAAGAAACACCCGGGTACTTGCCTGAAGGTAATGGGAGTCAGTTACAAGTGTGTTAAAAAAGGATACCATGCTCGTGATTGCAAGGGAAAGAAAGAGGCTATCGATGCTGAATGTAAAAATTGAAGAGAAATGGGGCATTATACAAATTTATGTTCTATGAACTAAGGAAACATAACTCAAAAAAGTCGATCGGTGAAAGGCCAATCTTATGTGATCACTAATGCTGAGGTTGAAGCTTCGAAAGACGTGGTGGAAAGTAATTTAATGGTTTCATAATGTTTAGCCAATGCTTTATTTGATTCCGGATCATCACATTGTTTCATATATTCCCAGTCATCTAAAAAAATTAGATATTTCCAATTTGATTTAACAAGGTATTTTTTAGTCAAAAATCCTAAGAGAAGTATCATTACAATAATGTTTTGTGAATCAGTTCCCATTAAGGAATTTAAATGTTCATTATCTGGTGATCTCATCGTCATAACCATGTTTGAATTTGATATAATCCTCAGTATGGATTGTCTTTTAGACCATGATGCGAAAATTTATTGTAATAAAAAAGATATCATAATTTATGATGATGACAAAGAGTACCTTATCTTTAGAGAAGATACATCACAAACTAATTCTTATATAGATCCACCCCCATTAACTCTGCTAAAATCAATTATTGGGATGGAAGAGAATGAAATCACTATGGTTGAGGAAACGAATGTTCGAATAAAGGACATACAAGTTGTACCTGAATATGTTGATGTGTTTCCTAAGGATATACATGGACATCCTCTAGAATGAGAAAATGAGTTTTCCATTGATTTAATTCATAGTTCAAGACCCATATCGAAGACCCCTTATATAATGGTCATTGTGGAATTAGTGGATCTAAAGAAACCACTATGGGAATTGAGTAATAAAGGATATATTCACCCTAGTGTTTCTCCATGGGGATACCCTATTCTTTTTGGTAAGATAAAAGATGGATCTATGAGGTTGTGCATTGACTATAGGGAGATCAAGGCTATAACAATAAAGAACATGTATCCCTTACCTCGCAACGATGATTTATTTGATCACATTCATGGATCTCAATATTTTTCAAAGATTGACCTTAGATATGGATATCATTAGTTGTGTGTGAAGAATGAAGACATTACGGATACATCATTTTGTACCAGGTATGTGCATTACGATTTTACAGTAATGCCTTTTGGACTGACAAATGTACCCTCTATTTTCATGGATCTAATGAATAGAGTTTTCATAAAATATCTTGATGAATTTGTAGTAGTATTTATTGATTATATCTTGGTATACTGAAAAGGCTATGAAAATCATTAAAATCACTTGTGCATTATTCCTAAAACCCTCAGAAGAAAGGAATTATATACGAATTTTAGCAAGTGTGAATTCTAGTTTCAAAAAATTTATTATCTTTTCCATATTCTCTATATGGATGGAATCTCTATTTATCCGTATAATACAATAGCAATACAAGATTGTCATGCATTGATGATTATAACTGAGGTATGTTGTTTTATTGGTTTAGAATTTTATTATTGCTATTTCGTCCAGAATTTTTCTTGATTGGAAAACCCTTTAACCAGGATCACACACAAAGGGGTTAGATTTGTTTGGAAAAAAGAGTGTGAAAAAAGTTTTTATGAATTGAAGAAAAGATTATTCAATTCTCTACTATTGACTCTTTTATTGGGGAATGATGGGTGTTTTATTTATAGTGATGATTCAATGAATAGACTAAGTTGGGTCCTTATACAGAATGATAGAGTTATTGCCGATACATCACTGCAGCTAATAATTCACGAGAAAAACTATACTACTCATGATCGTTAGTTAGCAGGTGTTGTCATTTCTTTGAAGATATGGGGATACTCTATCTAGTGTGAAAAATTTGATATATATATCAATCACAAGAATTTAAGAATATTTTCTCATAGAAAGAACTCAACATGAGGAAATGACGACAGATTTAACTACTCAAAGATTATGATTTCACTATAAAATACCCCCAGGGGAAGGAAAATAAGGTAATGTATTATTTGAGAAGAAAAGACAATGAATTTATGAAGAAGATGAGAGTTGAAAGGGATCCTATGTTCATAAATCTAGTAAAGATGAATATTGGAATAATCATGAAAGGTGAAACATCAATACATTTTCAAATGGTTTCCAATCCAACATTACTAGAAAGGAAACAAAGTTCTTAGACTAATGCTGAGGAGTTTCAAAAGAATATTAAATTTGTGAATGACGGTTGATTTATTGACTTCATCTATGAAGATGGAATTTCTAAATTTGGGAAGAGGCTTTGTGTTCCTGATATACCTGATCAAAAAAGGGAATTGTTGGATGATGATCATATCTCCAATTTATCTATACACCCTAGTAACACTAAGATATATAGATATTTGAATGAACATTTTTGGTATGACATCATAAAGAGGGAAACTTCTGATTATGTGTCAAGATGTATGGTTTTTCAACATGTTAAGGCTAGAAGAAAACATCCTATAGGAGTCATGCAACCTCTTCCCATACCTGAGCGGAAATGGTATGACATTACGATGGAATTTTTCATAGGGCTACCAACGACTCCTAGAAGGAATGATGCAATATGGGTCATTGTTGATCATCTTACAATGTCAGCACAATTTCATACTATAAGGGAAGAATGACCACTTTAACATTTTGGAAGACTGTATATTAATGAAGTTGAAAGAATTCATGGAATACAACTATCAATTGTTTATGATCGTGATCCTTGTTTTACATCAAGATTCTGGAAAAGTTTTCAGAAGGCTTTGGATACTAAACTTTGTTTGAGCACTGCCTACCACCCACAAACTTATGGACATTCAGAGCAGACTATTCAAACCATAGAATACATGGTGATATCTTTCTCACCTAACATTCAAGTTATGTGGGATCAATATTTAACTCTGATGTAATTTCCCTATAAAAATAGCTTCAATTCATGTATTCAGATGGCACCATATGATGTAATAAATAGAAAGGGATGTCACAAAACAACTTGTTGGGATGATGTTGGTGAAAGAAAACATGTAGGCCCAGAACATGTTGAGGAAACAATGGAAAAGGTGAAGGTTATCCAAACCCACATCAAAGCATCTCAAAGTAATAAAAATAAATATGATGATAATTGAATGAATTATTTCCCTTCTTACTGAATTGTAGAACACCCTTCCATGGATATACCATTCAGACCATTATAAATTCTTGAAAAAATTGGAGTCATATCTTATCACTTAGAAATGCCTCCAAGTCTCTCCAAAGTTCATGATGTGTTCCACGTATCAATGTATACAAAATAAATCTATGACCCAACACATGTACTCACCTATGAAAAAATTGAACTGGAACTCGATATATCTTATTATGAAGATCATGTCATGATTATTGATAACGGAAAACAAGTGCTGAGAAATCAGACAACTCTCCTGGTGAATGTTCTATGGAGAAAACATAAGATGGAAGAGGCTACGTGGGAACCTGAGGATCTTGTGATGATGAACCACTCAAATCTTTTTAGTATGTGATATTCTAGAAATTTTTAGGACGAAATTATTTGAAGGAGGGAAGAATGTAATACCCCAAGCTTCCATGATACATTTCTCTTTGAATAATACAATAGTTGGCACAGTACACAACTTTGAGTTTTAACACACCATGACCAATCAAACAAGACGTTATGTATAGTAATACCCACTTTATTAAATTTTATAAATTTCATTATTCAGAATGGACTTTATTTTTTTATTAGGAATATCAAAAATATCTTTGGGTGATTTTTTGGAATTTTTATGAAAATATTCAATTTATGTTTAATAGTGAAAAACATTGTGTTATTGTGTAAATCAAAATTTTTATTTAAATAATTAGTTATTTTATTTAAATTTTTATTAGGTAAAAATAGGTTCGTATTACATATTTTTGTTCAATGTAATTCATTGGATTCATTTTATTATAATACTAGATATATAAAATTTTATTGAACTTTTTACAGCCTTTTACACACCTTCTAGGCGCATTTGGAAATTTGCATAAAATGTAATTTTATTGCTTCTATGAATTGAATTTAAAAAATCTAATAGAAACGGTTGACATAATTATGTAATCTTTTGTTCAATAAGAATAAAGTATTTTTTGGTGAATAATAACTTTTGACTTTTATTTACCACGGATAAAACAAATAGGGTAATTAATGTTAAAAATGATATTATAATTACCCTAAAACATGTCCTAATTCAATTGGATAAGTTTATATCGAACAAAATAGACCTTAGGAATAAAATATTATCCTTTTGGTCCACTTGGATAAGATTTTGACATTTATTATTATTTTATTTAATGAATAGTTAATTATGATAAATTAAATGTTTAATAAATAAAACATTTCTAATATAGGGCTATAAATAAGATAAATTCAACTATAAATATTAATTAAAATTATAAAAAATTTCATACATAATTGTATTTTATTTATAATTTTTTGACATTAAATAATTAAATTTATTTATGACACAATGATGATGGATTAATTACCAAATTATTGAAAGATTAAAGTAATTGATATTATAATTATTAATATAACTGTAAATTGTGACTTTTGATGTATTATACTAATTTTATATTTTAATATGAAAGGATATGGTTGATTAAATAATTTTTTTCAAAGCGATAATATTTTTAATACTTTCACAAAAACAAAACACTAAATAGTGTCTAAATTGACATAAATGAGTTTAAAAGAACTATATTATCAATTGATATAATATTCCTAAAAATCTAATGTTCTACAAGAGAACATATATAATAATATATATGTCATTAATGAACAACTTTGGGTTTTCTTGTCATTTTATCGTAAGTTTATTAACCATGTAATATAAAAATACATGAAGACATTTTGAAGGTTAAACTACTAAACTAAGAGTTAAATCTAAAAGATAAGGTTACTATGGTGACCTAAACCTGTCAAAAACCTATTGGTTGAGAGGTTTTCGACCCGTATCCACATTATCCTTGAAATAAATCATTTTGGATCCATTATACCCCAAATATTATTGTATGATGAAATAATGTTTTAGGATTTTCCAAAAGTGACCCTCACCCCTCTTATAAAAGTGTACTTCCCCTTTCATAAAATCACACCTCCAAAGCCATTTGGATTGCCACCCACTAATCAAATATCCTCCCAAATACCCTCTCCTCAACCTAGAGGCCTTAAATTGATTATAAAGAAAACCAATGGATCCCTTTTGATCAAGTCAAATAGAAGCACTCGAAGAAGAGGTAATAATTTCATAACCTCTTTCAATGCTCTTTTCTTCTTCCAAATCCTATTTATTTGTTGTTTCCATACCAAAAAAACAACTCCAATACCTTATAAATACATTTATGTCATTATATGTATGGTACAACTAGATCGTTTATTCTATCCATCCTATGAAAGATGATTTCACCAAACGTCCGTACGTATGGCTTACCATCTCCAAGTTGTGGTGTAGTTTGTTATTGAACACATCATGTTTTTGGATGGGTATAATAATGAGTATAATTAATTTAAAAAATAAATATAATATTATAATTATTCTGTATATATGATATAACATAGAATTATATAGGTTTTCACCATCAATAGAATGGGATTTTCTCTCGTGCGTATGTACCGATTACCATCTCCATGAACATGATGAGATTCATTACCCATCAAAACCATTAAAGAATAATTTTCATTTTGTTATTAAAAATTATGTTTAGAAACTTAATATCATTCTTTATATTAATCAAATACATCCTATCCTTAACAAACATGTCTTATATAAAAAATCATATAAAGGAAAATGAATTAGTTGACACCCGAAACAATGATACTACTGAAATATTATTAACAAAGAAATATTAAAAGATCATATATGATATCATATTTATATATGTGGTTCTTTCATAATTTTATAACCATAATTGAACTATTATATAGTATTTAAACATACCCTATATCAAGGAAAATGTACAATGTAAGGGTTAATTCTACAATCTCTTAATTATCTTAGGTTGTTTATACGTGAGTATCAACTGAGACTTCTATATCATCCACATCTGTGTTTCTTAAAATGTATTTAAAAATATTATTACTATTTCATATATTATGGGTTAAAGTCATTTATACCCTTGATTTACTTTTTATAAGATGTTTATAATTTATTCAATCTGTCGTTTTCCATACAAGTTCATTTACGGCCTTTTCAAAAAAAATTAAGGAGTGAGTGTTTTTTTAACTTATACGATGGGTTCAGCTATTTTCCACCATTATAACACCTTAGAAGATTCCCTTAATATCATATAATAATATTTTCAAAATATATTTTTTCTTTTAATATGACATGAATTTTAAATGATTTCGAAATATAAAGAGATATTTCTCTCAAATAGTTTGGATTTCATATATGTCAACATATTTTGTTGGATTTTACACTTGTTTGAAGTTGATTTATTATGATAATTCCATATTGTATTGAAGGTTTTGTGATATTTTTTACTGCAGATGTGATATTTTTTATACCATTCATGGTTTATATTTAATGTGTTCACATTTCGTATGCTAGTTTTAATACGAATGCTAATATTATGTTTCAGTATTTTTATTTGAGGAATGCATTGGACTTAGTAAGTGATGTGTTGAGCACGCTATAGCTCCTCGATGCATCGGTAGGTCTCACGAGACAAACTAGTGACGTAGAACAAGGCCTTGTAAAAAAGTTTTTTGTAGTGTTGGCATGAGGTCTTGACTATGTGGTTATAATGTCTGGAATTTTGTGTTACATTGTTATGAAATTGGCTATTGATATTACATGTGATTATTCAAATTGTTGAATATCCTTGTGAATAAGTAAATAACATTATTTGATTTATCTTTCCCATATTATAATTAATTTTATGTTTAAAAGTCTTGTGTTTTAGTCTTATACATTTCCTTACATGATCATGCTTATTTGATAAAGTTTCCGCTATATTGTTATCATTATTATGCACCAGATCTCACCCCTTTCTATGTTTTCTTTTTCCCAGGATGCGTAGAAGTATATTATTACTGACCTGCAGGGATAGTATAAGGGAGATTAATGTGTTAAAATAAGACACAATGTTTTTTTTCATTTCACAATGTAATTTTAAACTTATTTTTGTATCTAGTACGTCCATGGATACTAAATTGATCGGTATTTCCAGATTTGAGCCCTTGGGATCATGCCAATGTAATGTATCAATGCCCTGACTCTGGATAACTAGGTTTGGGGGGTTACACTCTCTTGAAATGCCACTGACTCCGATGAAATAGCTGGCGATGTGTGTGGGGAATGTCATGACAGAACTGGTCCCCTCTATGATAACTCAGAATTACACCAGGGTATTCTGCAACTTCACTAATAAGGCCCAGTTCCTAGAGGAAGCTTTATAGTAGACCATGATGGACCATCGGTTGCCTCCTATAATTCCCGTGAGAAGGGCATCCAAGGCCGATATTGAGGTGAAAAGCCAAATAGAGGACCCCATGCAACTAGAGTTATTACTGGTGGAGCTAACTCTGCAGCCTCACAGAGGCCCGCCTCCGCTAGCGTAGCCTCCAAACTTGCAGCGCCCACTACAGAACTGGCAGGAACCCCCATATAATGTGTTTCCCCTGGCCAAGCGAGATAACTAGGTCCCACCTTCTCGACAGGTCTCTCCAACCCCTCATTAGGGATATTCTTTTAGAGCCCCCCACCATAGATAAGAGAAACCATACCGACTAATTCAACGAGGATCAGGTATCGGGTTATTTCAACAGTGCCTTGGAACTGGGAATTGTATGGTTGCTCGAATGTTGGAAACCAGAGGAAGAAGATCTCACTGATCACCCCAAATACTACCCAAATAAATTGATCCAAGGGCATACACATATACAATGCTATGTGTATATGTATTTTATTCAATACCAGGTTGACAAAAAAGTGGTAAGGTTGGGTCTGAGTCTATCAAAAGTGGTGTATATTCGTGAATGCTGATAGCAATAGTGACAACGAAGGTGAGTCGCATCGAGTTTCTAACCATAAATCCCTAAAGTAAGATGACTGGATGGCTCATAAGGCTATCACCTGTGCCCATGGTATTATCTATGCAAGCCTAAATCGACCAGAGAAATCATAATCTACAGCTATTAAACCTACATCGTCATATTAGAAATCCCCTTATTAGAAAAGAAAGCATCTGTGACGTAAGGGAAAACAAATTCCACTGCCAATGTTGTAGTCATCTCATATTCTCGATGAATTCATTCACCCAGAGATGGAGATTCCCCCCTAGAATCCATCCAGTGAGGTAAGATTCTTCACATGATAGTCAAGGGTATGCCTCAGTTAATACCCCAGAGCTGGAAAACCCCTACATGAATTCTGAAGGCAAGGAGTGGCAGGCATATCCTCTCAATGTTCCCAACCATCACTAGCATAGATGGAGCTGTAGCTATATGGTCCTTTGGAGTACCTCAGTATGAACTTATATCCAAGCTGTGCATGCCACTGAAACCAGACATCAGACCTAGCGATGAACTCATCACGCACATCCTTCTCAGCTAGTGTCATCAGATCCACTGTCACATCCATTTGTTCTTCTCAATTAGGTGGAGACACATCGACCATGCCATGGTCAGCCATGATCTATTGAGGGTTAGACTCTATCATCTGGCCTTCATTCGGTAGTCACTCAACATGATTCAACTAGTGAGTAGCGGGATATTCCCAGCACTAGTCAGTCGTTGGTCCAGCCGATTGGGCCCGCCATACCACCTATCATTGAGCGACCACCTGTACGTAGAATCTAATTCCTAGCATGGTTGTATGATTTCCTCAAACATATTTCTATGATTCCAGAAAACTCCCCATCCTTGAGTCCCATCTATTCTCAGCAGATATGTGTGAATCCCTTGCCAATCCTTTTAGAAGCCTCGTCCAGATTGAGATGGATGTAACAGCCAGAGATGCCTTCCATACTGAGGCAGTCGAGTTTTCTGAATTCTAGTTCATCATCTCGTTCTTAGAATAATATAATGGATTACCCCTACAGGGGAAGATTCACCCATTTTACTTCACCGACCATTTTAATTGTGGGGAGTTTCATCACTGTCTTGTCGACATAGGCTCTGGGATCAACATAATCCCAACTCGGACAATGTGAAAACTAGGGCATTCCAAGGATGATCTAAGTCCCTCTGACCTAAAAAATCAATGTTTATGATAGGATGGAACATACAACAGTTATCAAGGATTTGACTAAAGACCCAGTTCGGTGTCCTTGTATCCAGCACCAAATTCATGGTTGTCTCTTAGGAAACCACCTACAATGCATTGATGGGCAGGCCATAGCTCCACCTGCATGTGGCGGTCCCTTCAATGTATCATCAGTGCCTCAAGTACTTCCTTAAAAGTATAGTGGAAGTACTTCATGGTGATGCATCTCCCTTTACCTCTTGTGAATCCCGCTACCTAGAAGCTGACTGTTGCAAGATCAAGGACAAGCAGATTCAGGGTAATGAGGTTGAGAATGCTGCAGCTGCGAACATACCTTAGATAGATCAAGATTATGCATACATCTTTCCAATAAACCCATTGGAGGATATAACTAAAGACATTGTATATTTCTTCATTGTTTCAGTAATGAGGGGGAACTGCATTTCCATTTCTAAGCAATGTCAAAAGATCACCTCATATTCTTATACGAATCATGACCCGGTGATCCCAGAGCTCCCAACTCCCATAAGGTATGGGGATGTTTTCCACATGGCAACGGTAATACGACATACTTTCTTGTTTCTCTAGGTTGTGATAAACCTTCTCAAGATGAAACACCACTATTTATTCAATATCATCAAGTGTGGCCCCTTTGGCCGAAGACCATATCGGATCGGATCGACCACCTTCATCGCTATGGTTTTAGCTGTAAAAGATTCCCCCAATGTAGAGTCCACCACCGCTCAGGCTTCTACCAGTATTCTATTGAGATCTTTTGATTCAGAGCAAGCTCCTTTCACTGGGGATCTCTCCTCTATAAGTGAATAATATGATTTAAATGATTCTCCTCCATCCTTTGAAGAGGGCGTCTCTGCCACAGTCGATGAATTGGTATAGGTGAACCTTGCTAGTGAGGCAGATCTAAAGCCCATATTGATCAGTTACTCTATGCTTGTCGAAGAAAAACAACATTACATGGACTCCCTAAAAAAAATTGTGATGTATTTTTTTTAGATATGTGATGAGATTCCATGGATATTTCTCTAGCACCACCTTGGTCTCCCAAAAAAACACCACGGGTTTACGAAGCCTCCCAAAATGATGCACCATTTACACGATGCTATGATCGATTCTGATATTGATAAGATCATCAGAACCAATTTCACAAGGAGGATCAGTACCCCAGATGGTTATCCAACATTGACCTCATCATAATGAAGAATATAAATATCAGGGATTGTAACAACATATGGGATCCCGAATGTCCTTGTCCTATGGATGATTTTCTACTCCCTGTGATGGAATTTTTTATTGATGCTACAGCTGGATTCTACGCTCTCTCCTCCTTGGATGGGTACTCTTGGTATAACCAAATTGGAATGGATCCCAAGGATGAGGAGTCTACAGCCTTTAGGGCGCCACATGGTACATTCTGTTACCATGTAATGACCTTTAGAGTATATAATGCAGGTTCCACCTATAAGCATTCCATGCATCACATATTGATGCTGATCCTTACGAAATAAGTGGAATGCTACATGGAAGATCTAGTGGTAAATTCTCACCAGCATTCAGACCATCTCCTTGATCTTGAGAAATTGTTTGACACCCTCTGATCTTGCCACCTACAGATGAACCCATTGACGTGTGCCTTCGAGGTCACCTCTTGAATATTTTTCAACTTCGTTTTCAAATACAGGGTAATGGAGATCAACCCAAATAAGATCAATGACAGTAGCTAGATGTCTCCCCTGAGAAACATTTGGGATCTTCGTGGCTTTCAAGGCCACTTGACCAACATAAGTCGATTCATCATGAATGTGGACAACAAGTGCACTCCATTTTCTCAGCTCATGTAGAAATGAACTCTCTTTTGTTTGGACAAAGAATGTCTGACTACTTTCTAGGAAATAAAGATGTATCTACTCCAGCCTCAGCTCTTAATTCCACCTATCCCTAAAAATTCATTGGTCCTTTATGTTAAAACCTAGGAATGGTCTCTTGGTGCCCTTATAACCCAAAAGAAAAATTAGGGAATGGAGAACAGTCTCTACTATCTCATCTGCATGCTTCTCGATATAGAGTCCAGATATTCCCTTATCAAGAAAAGTTGCATCATGCCCATATTCACTATACAGAAATGAAGACATTACTTGTAACACCATGACTTATATATGGTGTCTTGAGTAGATCCAATAAATTAAATCTTGAACTTCCCCACATTGACATGTCATCTAGCTCGGTGTACAGTGATTCTCCAGCAGTTCAACTTCAGTTTTGTTCCATAAACGGCTATCAAGGGGAAAGCATTAGAATATTTCCTCTCCAACCACCCATCACTTGCAAACCACTCTATGGACCTTTATTTTCATGATGATTCCATCCTATCAGTGGATCAAGCCACCCAGTGCTAGAAAATGGACATTGATGGTTCATCCCGTAGCCCTACTGAGAAAAGTTTCAAGGACCCCATGCTCAACAGAGTAGGACTTGGTATCGTCTTCATTACCCTAGCACAAGCCATGTTTTCCATATTCATTCATGTTGTTAGAAGGATGCCCCAAAAATGAGGTAGAGTATCAGTATCTCAACACTATCCTAATGTTGGCCCTTGATATTGAAATTTCCCACCTTCATGTGAAAGGAGACTCTGAAATAGTCATCAAAATGATTTTAAGTGACTATGTCAACAGAAATTTAGAACTTGTACAACTTTTAGAATACACCCTCTATCTAATTTCCCAGTTCCTATCTCATCCAGAAGATACATGTGTCCCTCGATCCCAGAACAATTGAGTTGACACCTTGGCCAGCCTAGATGCATCACATCCAGAGCCTAAATGGAATGATTTGGTAATCCATATGGTACACAAGATATTTTTTACTCTCGTCACTCTAGAATAGAATGACAGCCTATAGGTAAGCTACCTTAACATTGGAGCCTTCACTTAAAGACCACTAGGTTCACCGAATATAGTGATTTAAGTGACTCCTGACTGGGGAACCTCCTTTGTTGAGTACCTCTAAAACGGTAATCTATCGGCAGATCGAGTCGAGTGCGAGACTATCTAGAATGGTCCCGGTCATGAGTATATTATCTACAAGCACAGGTATGATGGGTTTATCCTCCATTGTATTCAGATAGTGTAGATTTATCAGGTCATGCAGGAGGTTCATGTTAGTTCTTGCATGGATCATCAATCCAGGCCAATGTGATCTCACCAGATCCGGAGACTGTGGTATTTTTGGCCTTCCATAATCCATGACGGAATCAAGTTTTCCAAGAGTTTCCATTCATTTAAAAATCATGCCAACATTTTTCATCAGCCACTGGAGCCTCTCCACACTACCATGTACTCCTGACCCTTTGTAGTTTTGGGACTCAATGGCGTGGGACCACATCCACCGGTGATAGCTCACCAATGTATGTTCATTTTGATAGCTAAATATTTCTTTTCCAAATGGTCATAGGATGTCCCGCTCAAGGAGGTCAAGGAACATTCTATTTTTGACTCTGTGAGGTCCAATATCATCTATCCGTTTGGAGTTGTTCATGCCATTCTCACCGATAACGGCACAAACATATGGGCAGCTAAACTGAAGAAATTTTACTCCATGTACAACATTTGTTCTAACCATACCTCCCACTATCACACACAGGAATATGAGAAATTTTAATGATTCAACAAAACCCTCTATATCATTATGCAGAAGATGGTTTGTCCAAACAAAAATAGTTTGGCAAGAAAATCTCCCCAACGCCCTCTGGTGTTATAGGATGACGACTCACAATTCCACAAAGGTGGCACCATATTCC
Source organism: Viscum album (assembly GCA_963277665.1). Classification (NCBI taxonomy): domain Eukaryota; kingdom Viridiplantae; phylum Streptophyta; class Magnoliopsida; order Santalales; family Viscaceae; genus Viscum; species Viscum album. The sequence continues at coordinate 49,705,156 of OY728140.1, read as the reverse complement.
ATGGTGTACGGAATAGAGACCGTCCTGCCCATTGAAATTCTAATGCCTTCATTACGTAAAACTATCTATGATCAACAAGCACTAGATAAGGTATCTTAAATATGTTTGACTGAATTCGAAGCACTCAACAAAAATAGGCTTCATGCCCTGAAAAATCTGGAGAGGCATCAGAATAAGATAGCTAGAGATTTCAACAAGAATGTTCTCCAATGCTCTTTCTTGCAAGATGAATTGGTGTTGGCCATGAGAGCACAAATGATACCTAGAAGGAAATCGCCCCAATTGGAGCCATATTGGGAAAGACCTTACATTATTCTCAAGGTTTACCCCAAAGATTCATACTCCCTAGTTACCATGGATGGTGATCATATAAAGCCTCCCACCAATGCAAAGTTCCTCAAGAAATACTATTCCTGAGTAATTATAGACCTACATGACATTAAACTATCATTTCCCACATGAAATTAAACTATATGTCGTCCTGCAAGACATTAAATGGTACCTTTTCACACATGAACTTTAACTATTCTATTCATACCACAAGATGTTGAAATGTGTGTTTCATCGGAATTGATGGATGTGAAGTTATTCCGCATTTGTCCTGCATTATGTTAAACTGTGAGTGGTTGTATTACCATTACGGTCCTACATGAATATAAACAATATGTCGCCCCGCATGACGTTAAACTGTAGATGTTCCCACATGACCTTAAACTATCCACCATCTTTTCTGCATGACTTTAAACTACATAACACCTTCATGAACTATGTATGTCTGGTTTCCCATCCTCATGGGATACATAGGAATGCTCAGATGTGATCAAATCCCTAATGTTTCACTTTATCTACCCCATGGGTGTAGTTAACATGGAGGATCCCACATGGTGTAGCGTAAACTTATTTGGACCCATTGGAACCAGGCCTACGATAACTTCCCCATGTTCTCCTATAGTTATTCAATTCTCCATCATCCTTGCCTCATGATGTTAAACTAAATGGCTTTTTCATAACTACGTATACCTTTATTCATGTCCTTATAGGATATGTAGGAATGCCCAGATATTTTTTTCCATAGTCGAAGCCCCGACCTCCAAAATCACTTCATTTGGTCTGGCCTTTCTACCTAGATACCTGCCCAAATGCATGGTACAGTGTGGGCTTACGTCCCCATTTTCAGAACAGGTTATCATAACTGCACCATGTGTTCCACTTCTTGGAGTTATTCACCCATCTTCATCGTCACCATAAGAGGTTAAACTACATGGCATTTCCATAACTACACATGCCTTGATTCCCATTCTCATGGGCTACGTAGGACCGCCTGAACACCTATTCTTCGGGTCGAGCCCCACCTCATAGAAACCTACTGATCATTCTGGCCTATTGTCCTATGTCCTTCTAGGGGAGGGGTATATGGCATGGTATTGTCATATATCCCCAATCACGTCTAGTTTGTCACAAACACACCACATACCTTTTTCTCCTGATATCCTTTCCCTCCCTTGTTCCAAACTCATCTTTTCAAGTCACCTACTCTTATATTGAGACCCTTAACCCACTCCGAAAATTCACCAATGTTCCTGGGATTACTTTAGTTCAGAACCTAGAGTGTCATATTATACCTAGACATCATCTTACCCATTGTTTAGGATTCATTTCCCCTTCATTTGGGGTTTCATCATCATTTACACCCAAAAGGACCCCCAAATGGCATAAATTCTCAGCCTAAGGTCTATCATACCATTTAAGGCCAATGTCCTTGGAGGGTTTCAATTTAAAAATTGATACAAATTCCACATTGTGAATATGGTATGTGGTTGATGCTCATTTGTTGTTCCCATTTCAAGTCACATAATACGGTTATTGTGATTCAAACACAGTCAAAATTTATCCTCCATCATCACACCAACACCATCAAACCCTAAATTTCATTCACATGTTTCACATCCATTTCAACTCAATCATGTTCAAGTAGAAGTATGACACTCTAGGTGTTTTCCTTAGTGCACGTTCACATGTTGGAAGGACACGCCATGGTGAGGAGTCATTCAGGGATTGATGCACGCCTGTCGTGGGGCATGGACAAAAACAATTATATTTTTCCAAGTGCAGCACAGTGGCTGACCAGGGTTGTCTCTCTTTAAGATCCTTCTCAATATGGTTCACTTACTATATTCTATATCACTTAATCAATCTCTTTTTGTAGTATTGTATTTAAATGAAAGAGAAAACAATATTTTTTTTGTCTTTTTGATATGAAAAATCTAAACTATCATGCAATGAAAAAACAATGAGTTGATGAATAAAGAACATGGTTTTTGGGTTCCGTCATGGATTCAATTATGATTTTTCATTATGTGTTTTATATTAGTTTGATAATCCAAACATGAAATCTCATGTTTGAATCACTATTCTTTTCTAGAATAGTAATAGTTTGAGTTTCATTACATTGAGGACCGTCACCCAATCAGGGACATTATCCTCACCAATGAATGCTACTCAAATCTACCAAAAACATGAAATTAACATTAAAGAAAATTCAAGAAAACCTTGACCTCTCCCCGAGCCAAGTCTAGGGGTTAGCCACTCATTTTTGAGATTATAAGATCAAAATGGTGGATGGTTGGGAAGAGAGAGAGAGAGGAGAGAGAGAAAAAAGAATAAATAATTTATAACGGTTGTTAAAATTATAATAACAATATTATTAAATAATAATATTATTATTGTAATTAAGACAATAGTTTTTCAAAACTAATATGGAGAAAATAAAATATCTTTAAAATAAGAATTTGATAATTAAAATAATTATAATTAAAATTATATTAAAATTAATAACAATAATATTATTAATAAAAATACTAATATTAACGATAATAATTCTTACTATTAAAATAATAAAATTATGAAAAAGAATTGTGGGATGGATGGAGAAACCGAAATCCATGGATTAATAAAACTGAAATTTGAATTACAATTGAAATTATAAAAAGACAAAACTAAAACAATGATGGGGGAAGAGTAGATCAGTAGCGGACTACGCCCCTGTGGGCTCCCTCCTTGGCTTTGGGTGTCAAGGTGATGATTTGAGAAGGAGGACAGGGCCTCCTTTTATAGGAATCATTTTGTACTCTGAACTTTTGTGAAATTTTATTGCATTAAATGGCGGATTCACGCGTGAAACCCTTCATCAATGATGTTCAAAAAACATTTTTCTGTTCAACCTCTAAATTTAAGCACATTTCCTACATGGATGAAGGAGTTATGAATTTTTTATTGTAGTTTTATATTTCAGGACGGATATTCAGGAAGGTTCCTCCAAAAGTATGTCACTCAATGGCCGCCCTATTAAATTCAAAACTCCCCAATATTTGTTTTAGAGCTGGTCGTATATATGCTCATGCTATCACAGGTAGAAACACATCATTTGGATGTGTTTAGGCCATGTTTGGGTTTGGTTATGGTGGTTGGGTCCACGATGTCCCCCCGAAAAAATGTTCAATCTTCAATGAATTTTTAAGCCCTTTAGATGGCTGAATCAGCTCCTGGTCCAGTAGAAAATATTTGAGGAACTAAAATCATGATTCTAAAAAAATTAATCACAATGTTCGGACATATAGTTTATGATAAATGACAAAAATACCTTTGTGATCAAAATTTGTCTGAAGTCCAGAATTATGCACTTTTCTCAATTATGCTCATTTTCATTATAAAATTCAAATTACCCATTATTTTAATAAAACATGTAAACACATGGGGTTTATCATTGAAAAATAGTAAAAAATACTCATTATTTGAAAAAAAATATGCACTTAAATTTGCTCTGCCATATATCCCCACACTTAAACTAGGGTTGTTCTCAAGCATAAAATCTAAACATGGTAATCAGAGAACACCAATGATACCAATATTCAAATTTCAATGAAATAAAATAAAACAATTATCAATGTGAAATAAAAAATTCAAAAATATGAATAAAATATCAATTTTACTTTCCATTTTTTAAAGAAACAAATAATTTACATATTTTAGTTTTCCCCTTTGAAAATTGATGGAACTTATCCTTTTGTTCATTCAAGATCCTTGATTCATCACTAGTAAACATGCCATGTCATGATTTACCTCACTTTTGATGTTTTTTCTTTCAACACTCATGATAAAATTCAAGTAGAGTTATGCTCATATCATGAGAACATTCTTCTTATCCATAGGATTGTAAATGAACTACTTTCTCCACTTTGTAAATACAAAAGACGAATAAAATCATGAGGTCTTCCAATAAATGTTCAAATGACTCTTAGGATTATGGTTGGTAGGATTTTATGCTTAATAAATTAAGACTCATGGAAGAGGCTGATCTCTTCAGTACAATTCATGAATTGAAAATTAAAAGTGTAATTAAACTATCCCTTTCAATATAGCAACAACTGCTTCCAAAAACTCAAAGAAAGGTCATGATCAAATTTTTCATAATGAATGATTTTCACACCCTATTGAATATTTTTTATTTTGTAATTTTTTTTGATTTTCGAAAGTTATGTATAGATCAAAACTTACATCCATAACCTAACCACATACGATCAGAAGATCGTCGGTCTAGAAAATGGTGATTTTTTGTTCTCCCAACTCAAAACCCATTTTTTATATTTTGGGATCTTTTTGTCATTTTGTCATTTTATTTAAATCAAGAGGGGAAAACAATTGAGTTTAATGAATGATTCCACAACCTTTTACAATTCCCACAATAACACCCCCACACTTCTTCCTTACAATGTGTATCATCCCATCCACCATTATTCCCTTTACCCTCACAATTTATCTTCAAAATATCATGCAAATACCAAGAGTAGGGTAGGAATGGATAAAAATGTCTTGAAAAATGGCTCATCCCTATAAAGTTCATTCATGGTCTTTATGGGATAATAGAAGGATTGATATGAAGGTGGACTTTTAAGGAAAAATGGATTTTCAAAGGAAACCTCAATCAATTTAAATGTGTTTTTGAACAGTCATAACTTTGACAAGTTTCAATACAAGTTCTGGTCGGTTACATGTCCCAAGTTCACTCATGAAATATGTTCAAGAATAAATACGAAGTACATTGTCTAGAAATCCTCTCGAGAGTGAGAATTATAAAATTGGACAATCACTCATGGGATGACTAATAATAATAAAACAATTCACACAAATTTCAAAAATTCAAAGCATGAATGATGGTCGGGAAATTTCATTTACATGAATTAATTAATTCCTTCAAATCATGAGTCATAATTTCAATATCTATGCTTCATATTTAAAAATTCAATTCTGCATTTGAATCATTTAATCATATCAACCTTGAAATCTAAAACATGGCATCACTGGGTTCCTAAGAAACTCATGTCTCCTAGATAAGTCTAGTAAAACATGAATTCAAGTGTGGGCATGAAATTTTGTCTTTAAAGCTCAAAAAATGTATTGGACCAAAATTTGGAGAGTTTAAAATATAAAGCACTAAAATTGGAGTCCCTTATGCCATGAAACATGGTCCTTCCCCTTCACTTTCTGGGGCTACCTTCTACCATTATAAACCTTTAAAATAAAACATCTCAATTAAACTCAAGGATCGGGTCATTAAAGATTAAAAAGATAGGTGTTAGGGGTTTGCATGATACAGTACTTCCTAATAAATGAAATTGAAATCTAATTTCCTTAAAATAAACTGAAGATAAATCTTGGTACGTTCCCCCAAGTGGGCCCTGAATTTTTACTACCTTCAGAGGGTTGTACCAATTGTTATCCAAAATATAATGGGGGTGGATCTTCTTTAATTTGAACCAACACATGTGGCTTTTCCCATTTTGTGCTTCATCCTTATGGGTGAGGAATGATCCATGGGTAGAGTGCACCAGATCCTCCTCCTTCAAAATGATGTATTTCTTGCACGATGGGGGTAGGATGAAGTATGGACCATCATCCTTATTCTTGGTTTCTACTTGTGAAACCTCTTCTTCTCTATCCAATGGTTCCTCAAGGTATGCTCCATCAAAAGAATAGTCAATGCGAAAGTTGTAGTGTAATTCTATTTGAATAAAAATAAAACATGAAGTATGATGATCAAATTCTTCCTGATCAAAGTAAGCATCTTTTGTTATGGTTTCCATTAGAAAATCCACTGGAATCTCCTCATGAACTTCCTCCAACAAATATTTAACATGTCCAAGGAGAACTATATGTTCCTCAACAGGTGCACATCCAGGTTCTTCATCATCATCCATGGAATAGCTGAGATTGTCTGATTCTATATAATAAAAACTACAAGGAGTGATGTAAAATTCAGATTCAATGAAATAAGAAAGGATAGAGTCAAATAATGGTTCAACTCCCTGATTCGATTCAACTTCAATCTCTACCTCAGTGGTGTGTGCCTCTTAGAGTTGACTCTCTGAGGATGGAGGCAGGTAGTCGGGCTCCTCCATCTTAAATTCAAATTCCACAACTTGGGTAGTTTCATTCGTCAGTGGTGCTAGGTCTTCATCTTTGTATTGTATAGGGATATTAGGAAGTTCCTCATATTAAATCATGAATTCATCCAATCTTTGTTGATCTCCCACTTGTAGCTCAGCAGGAAAGTCTTACTTTTATTCTATCTCTGTTACATGATACTGCTTAGGTTTTGGTTGCGCCATTAATGAATGAACATAGTCAAATGCTCTTTTAGCTTGTCTCGTTAGTTTTTCAATGATTTCTCTATGTTCTTAAACCTATGTCCTTCTAAAATCATATTCTTCTTGTTGTTTTCAATGCAATTGTTAGTAATTTATCCATTCATAATAATCTGAATTTCAATCCACCATGAATGATTTTTATGTTTGTTTAAATAATTGAAATCAACCTAAGATGTGAAAATAGAAAAAAATAAATGAAATAATGATTGGACCCCCAGTAACGCATGCCAGTTTTGACGCACACCCATCTCAGGGCGTGGACTCCAATTTCTATATATAGCAGCCGAAGTAGATGATGCTGGAGTTACTGAGTAGGTGTTCCTTGAGGACCATCACATTCCATTTTCACAATGGGGAGGTCCACATTAGCCTCTGGGACCTACACAAAATCTCTAGGGCCATGATACTGGGGGTGATGCCTGATGAGTTCCACCCCCCCATGAATACATGGAAGGATATAGATCATATGGAACCACTAGAAAAAGAATTTATGGACATGGTGTCAGGGGAGGAAATACAGTCTTTTAAGGATGTCCACTTTAAATGGTGGTTCAGTTGGTTCCTGAATTACCCTATAGATGTAATGTTTCCCATGAAGCCTCAAACCTTCCTGAATGGGGTTCTGCCCGGCAAGGAGAACTCATATTGGAAACTCAAAGAGGACAACCAGTGGAAGAAATTGGTATTCAATATCAGTACTAAGCAGAAACTGATGGTTTGGTTGGTTTCATTTATCTCGGCGCTTATCAGTGGCTGGATTCAGCCATTAAGGGACACGATCATGGGTGTGCGGCCAAGCACATTCATTATGGTGTCCTTATTGGCGATGGGGGAGTGGGTCAACTTGGGAATCCCAATTATTGCTAAGCTTTATAAAGTGTTGTGGCATATCAGTTAAGGGATGAAGCCACATAGGATATGTGGGACATTCTATGTTATGTATATGTGGATAACGGTGCATATTAGGGGAATCTATGAATATATTAAACCCATCCCCCCCCCCAAGGTCAAACATCAAACCGTCTATTCTGAATGCTGTGGGGAGTTCCCCGAAAAAGATGACCCTATCGCTAGTGCTGAACCAGGTGTAGAAGGTGCACACGTTCAACATACAGCAATTCCCACTACCAATAGGTGTGTTCATTGATGGTGTCTTGGGATCGGAGGAGCATTGGTCCTACCACATATCCTTTTGGGGTGGATTCATGGTGGCTTGAGATAACTGCGAGCCTCCCTGTATGTCATACACCCAACATCATTTGAAAAGGCAGTTCTTGTGCATGTAGAGGCTGACCCCGTAGGTCTACTTAGAAGTGCTCCACAAGGACCATATATTTGTGATGCGAAGGAGGTGGATCAGGTTCACACGAGAGGATGGGAAGATGCAGAATGAGATGCCTCCACCTATAGACATCTAGGGGCTAGTGAAGAAGTACCCCAAGAGTTCAAAGGTAGACTATATGGGGGAGATACTAAAGTAATAGACTATTCGTTCTAATGATGGTGTGCGTCCTAAACCTTGAGGTTGGGGCTAGAAGGTGGTAATAATTTCTCATTGTGGTGAGGATTTAGTAGTAGCGAGGCCTGCACCAACTGATAGGCATGCAGCACTAGTGGACCCAGTGGTCCTAGAAGAGAAAATACATCCGGAGGGGAGGCCGGTTTTTCATAGGATACCCACCCAAGATCTGGGGAAGCAGTTGTGCCATATAGATATGTCCAAGGATGCTATCTTCCTAAAGGCATGGGAAATTTTGGACATCAACATACAATTCCACAACCCTTCCCAGATGTGGCACCATCTAAACAATCTCGGGATTGATTTGGTGGGGATTGGTCGTTCCAGTGCAGTTATTTCATAATCTCAAGTGTAAGGGGAGAATTATATCAACAATATCAGGGAAATTGTGCACACTCGGGGTGCCCCACATCAAATAAAGGATTCATTGAAGGAGCTTCTCAATAAAATAGCTTTTCATAAATTATTATTCACTGAATTTGGAGAGTTCTTCCCTCTATCGGATGAATCAGACGAGTCCTCCTGGGGGGAGGAGGCTAGTGGAGGGAGCTCTATGGAGGAGGGTGAGGTCGACAATTCTGAGCCAGAGTTGGAAGAGTTTGTAGAACCTCTTGAGGTAAAACCATAATCAAATTCCCCATAGTATTCATCCAGGACATTTAGGAGTTCTCAACCAACATATTACCTATACAGGAGGGATTCATATGCATGACCCACTCCCATGTGATAATAGATATAGCTACGGGAGATTTGGGATCTACGCCGGTGAAAATAGAGATTGATGCACCTAACGGGGCTGCAATGCCTTGGGTAGTTCTCCCAGAGTCTTTAGACATCCCAACCATATATTGGGGCCACATCTCGGGGCCTTGATAAAAACAACTAAAGAGTGAGACCAACTATTCCACCTCTATAATTCTCCTTCATATAATTTTAAATGTCTTTCATTGAAATAGGTATACTAACATATGTTCACTCTTACATGCGCAATTCATAAAAGTGTGTTGTCCTCCTTGGCGAGGATGGTAGGAGCTCATGGCACTGCCTTTCCCAGGGGATTGTCAGTGCTCATGGAAGCGGATGTCCAAACTGAACAAATTTTTGTGCTCCCCATCATAGGTGGACTGTCAGAAGGACTGATCCTTATATAATTGATGTGGAATCTGATGATGAAGATCAATCAGATGACATGTGTCCATACCTACCCAACTAGACAAGTGATGAAGATACTTCTTATGAGTTCCTAGAGTTATTCCCAATATATGAACCTACCAACCCCACATACTGGAAAGTGACTAATTTTGATTAAGAGGATAGCATGATTTTCTATCTCTGGTCAAGGATGTAAATCAAGCGCTTCATTGGGGAGACCCCTCAAGTGCAATGGATAGACTAGTTTGGGAGGCTTCATTCCCAGCTATGTGAACTATTCCTTGGCAGAGTGGATGCCAAAAATATTCATATGCTCATCTAAAACATCATGAGGGGGGATTTTCGGGAGCGTGATCCTTTCCATGGTTGGGGATGGCAGTAGAAGAAATATGTGAACATCAAGAAGCTCCATGATTTTGAAATTGAGATTCAATGGTTGCGGGCATGGGCGGATGAGTACTTTGCATTCCTCGATGCACAATAGGGGCTCATATCGCACTTGAAGGACCAGCTTGGAGAGGATGAAGAATAATTGAAATGAGCCTCTTAGGAGATGGATATCACCCAACCCAATGAGGATCTAGCTCAGATCACAGCAGATGAACTACGTCCCATAGAGACTGAGGAGGAGAGGGAGCTTAAAAGGTGACAATAGATCCCGGACACCACCAGCCAGAGAGTGGCGGAGCGAAAATTCTATATTGAATAGGTCAACCCATTTATGGGAGGGTCCAATCCTTAGGTTTTGTAGTGTATGTAAACTCATAAAGGTGCTTTCATTCTTAGATTGATTATTTTTACCATGTGCATGAGTTCCATTATTTGTTCTTTTTCTACTCCATTTCCATCATATTAGTGAAATATCAAGCGATCAATCCCTAGGATCATGTGGGTCATACCAAATGTGAGAATCAAAGGATGGTCACATCGTTACATTGTTTGAATGTGGGAGTGCCAACTAATCTTTAGGAATCTGGTCTATAAATGATCAATATGGGCTTCCGATAAGAAAGAGGGAGGCCTGACTAAATAATGAAGTTCTCAGAACATTAAAATTTTTGTTTTCCCAATATGCACTAGTGGGAAAGAAGTGTTTCACTAGGGGTGCTAGAATCAATCTGATCAAAGGGGAGTGTAATGTGTGAATCACGATACCCAAAATTTAGGACATTGTATGAGCATCATGAAAAAGGATAACTTTTGACCATGTTTTAAACACAATATCCTTGTTGTGTTATCATGAAATGGGGATAACAAATGAGGGCCGAATACCGACCATATTCTAAACATGGGGCCTTAATCTAGATTTCATCCATTAGACTTTCAGATCATCATCCTAGGACAGTAGGCTATTCATAGGCTGAGCGTTCATAATTTTATGGGGTTCCTTCAGTTATGAAGGAGGAAGAGGGTCTAAATAAAAGCTACGCAATGCGTGGAGGTTAGAAGGATGGGTTGTTCAAATAGAGTCCATCACCCTTGAAATTATTCCACTATAAAGGAAACATATTAGGTGGGTGCATCATTCAGATCGGGGATCATATCTAATTCAAGATAGGACCTCTCTTTTGACGACCAGTAATACCATGTAGTTTTATGTCATAACAATGAGGATGATGGAAATGTTTTTTAACATCGTATGGTGACGAAAATGCACATAGATTTAAGGTCACACTACCTAGAACAAGGAAAAAATTTGGATTTCATGTTCCATGGACTGCGGTCTCTCAGTTTAATGTAATAGAGAATGGACTGTGATTGGGGCTGAGGGGCCAGAAGGGTTAATTACCTTGGCTTGGGCCTAAGCAAAAATGTCTGGGCATCGCTTCGTATCCCATAATGATGATAACTAAAAAAATTAGTTCTTCAGAACAAAATGGTTATAGAACAATGTTGGTGGGGCCAACCATTTTTGGGGAGGAAGTTGATGCATCCCATAATTAACATGGGGCATCTTGATTTGGTTCATGGTATAACTGTAGTTTAAATTTTTGTGTCAATGGAATAGTTACCCTAGAAGTATGTGTGTGGTGTAGTACATATTTTGATCTGAATAAATATTGTAAGAGTCCACACCACAACACATGTTCTTAATGGCATTTTAGAACACAGACTGTAGGCAATCTAACTCGGGTTTGATCATGAGGAAACATGATCAGGAGGTCCTATGCACACCATGAGGATGTGAATCAATCCATATTTAGTTTTGGATAACCCATGTATTTTGTCATCATATTGTAGGATAGAGAGTGGAACGGGATATCCCATAGGGGGAAGTATGTGGTGTGGCCATTATAGACCCAATTTGAATGATACGCAATGCAGTCCATACAACCGTACGTAACCTCGAGGAAAATCTTAGGTCGAGAGACTGTAGATGGAAAAACATGGGTTGCCCCGAGACAAAGGTTTTGTCTGATCCTACATACCCCATTATGATGGGAACCAAGCCATATGTAGATCCTAGGATGCAGTTTAATGTCATTAAGGTTGGGAGGAATGTGATGTTTGGATACACCAATATACATTCTACAAAAACCACTAATCCTATGTGAGTCACTCTCGGTGTGGGAAACAAGGAGTGGTGGTGTGACTTTCTTAGTACACGGAGGAACGCATTATGGGTAATGTGATGCTATTTGAATGACATGCCAAAATTATTAACCCTATTTCATAAATCACCTCGATGAGTGTATGTGTAAAACCGATTGTGCTAGAATCTCACCTGAACATAAGTAATTGAAGAGATATGAATCATGGTGCTCAAGATTTGGATTGCAATGACAGTGGCAGGATGAGAAAGGGTAACTGTAGGCCATGTTGAAAAGACAGCATTTGTTTTGTGTTATCCTAGCATGGGGACATAAAAATAAGGGTTTAACACTAACCATGTTGGAAACATGGGACCTATCTCAAAAATTGAGTCTGAGATATTTCATGAATTGGCCCTAGAAGTTAGGCAAGACAATGTGGCATTTGACCATAGTGCAGATGTGGTCCCTTCAGACGTGGATGGGGATGAAAATCCAAATAATTTTCTCATGAATCATGGACATTAAATGAGGTAATGTCCATGTAAAAACTCCACATATTGGTCTCCTTTTCACAATGCATTCGTGTACACAAAGTAGACATATCATATAGAGGAAGTTGAATCCCATTCCAAGGATAAGGGTCATGGGGTCGCATACTCTAAGCTTAAGGTCATAGAGTGGACGATTAAGAGGGGATATGGTTTAATGGAATCATCACATGGTGGAATGTAGCCAAATCATATTCGTAGTTCCCCTACAGAGATCATAGCATAGGGTCATGGAAATTATACCAAGTTATGATGAGACAAGGGAGACAGACTGTGCAGTTGTTGAAAAACCTGACATGAATGAAAACCCAAGAGGTACTCGCCAAACCACATACTCCTAAACAATTTTGGTCCAAGGGGTCGAAAAAAGGGTTAGTATTTATAATTCCATCAGTAGAACATGCAGACGAAGGGTTTGGTATTCCTACGTATCCCATGAGGATAGGAATCTAACCATACATAGTTATTGAAAATGTCGTTAAATTTAGGGTCATTTGAAAAGGATGGTTGGTGCTGAGTTTTAATTTCTTAGAGCTCAGACCATGGATTTTATGGTGGTATGGTGACATGTGGTGTGGTAATTACAAAACCCAATTTGAACAAGGATAGTAGGAGTCCATATCACACCATGTGCTCCCAGGGGAGTTTTTAGGTCGAGAGACCAAAAATGAATGTTGGGATGGGCCCAAGGAAAAGTGTGTGTGCATTCCTACGTACCCCATTCAGATGGGGATCAAGACGTACGTAGTTATAGAAGTGTCATGGTAGGGTACCAAATTTGGGGACAATACTATCATACGGTCTATCCCACACACCAAAAGAAGTGGAATTTGATAGATCTTGTTTGTTCTTTAGGATGTATGTTTTTTGTTTTTTTATGAAGAAAAAAACCTATGAAGGAAAATCCAGGTGTCTATATAGCAATCAATCCATATGTAGGCCTTGAAAAATGTTATGTTGGATAACGGATACCAAACATGATTTCCCCTTGAGTGGGGATATCACAATGTGATACCTTTATTCATCGTGTGGCCAAGATGATAACATCATAGTTTAGGGTTGTATGATAGGACCAACCAATGCATTTTTAGGTCGTGCAGTAAAGGAACAATAGTTGGAAGCCTTGTGGAACTAGGAAACATTTTTTAAAGACATATGCCATGTACACATAAAGAATAAATGAGGTTTTTGAGGGGAATGTGCATGACGTCATAAATCATACATGACATGAATAAGGATGTGGTCCATACCACACCACATGAAATTATGGGGAAGAAACCTCTAGCCAAGGGGATAGAAAATTTCAATGAATATGGGGATAAACCTAAAGATGAAATGTCTAGGTGTTCCTACGTATCCCATGATGATGGAATGAAATCGCGATGTCGTTCTGAGAGTGATATTTAATGTCATGCGGGACAAGAGGCAAGATATAATTTCTCTAAAAAGGGGAGTAAGTGGTGCAACTATTGCACACCCGAAGTGATTGAGGACATATGCCCAAAAACACCACTCCACACAATCCTATGAAAATTTGGGTCAAAAGACTGAACAAAGGAGGTAATTAGTGGAACCTGAGATGGACCCATAGATATGATGACTGGGCATTCCTACCTATCCCCTAATGATGGGAATCAAGCCATGTGTAGTTTTTGAATTTTTCATGTTGTTTAACATCTTGTGTAAAGGACATAGATAGATCATAGATTAAGGTCTTAGATTTTAGACCATGAGAAGTGAGTCACTTCCAAATGGGTGAAAACCTTGATGAAACCTCAAATATTTCCTGATTTGTACTCGATGTGGGAAACAAGGATAGAGATGGTCTACACAAAATGAGGAATACAGGAAAAGTGGGAAATGGTGCAGAGCCTTGAATGACACCACACCGTGGCTCTATCCTCTTAATGCATAAACACACACTGAAGGATATCACTAAGAGTGTCAAAGATCCACTTGGACATGATGGAATGGAAAAGGATGTGAATCATGGAACCAATATTTAGGGTATAATGTGGGTTGTTTGACAATGGAGGATAACTGTTGACCATGTTTGAAACACATCATCCATATCACATGACCAGAAATGGGAACAACAAATGAGCATCGACCGCAAACCATATTCACAACGTGGGACTCATATCAATTTTTCATTTGAAATTTTCGGGGAAATTGGCACAAGATTGTAGGAGATCCCTAAGGCCTTGGGGGTCCCTCTGAATGTGATAGACAATGAAATCCCAAATGAAGGTGAACATGAATCAAAACAATGAGCGATAACATTTCTATGTGGAATCCAACACTCGAGGATCTGAACAAGAGTTCTCCTGGGAACATTAGTGAACTACCAAAAATGGTCGACGGTCCCAACTCAAGAGCATATGACTCGAAAAGTTGAGTACAGAATAAGGGGATGGAGCTCTTTGTAGAAGGATAGGTATGAGGTGTGGATGTTACATACCCAATGTAAATGAGGACATAATCCCACACCACACCACATACCCCCTTCCTGGAGGGATCATGCCATGGGGCCATAGAGAAGATGAGGTTTCCATGAAATAGGGATGGACCAAAAGAAAATACATTCGGGCATTCGAACATATCCCATGAATATGGGAATCAAGCCAAACGTAGTTCTGGAACATATCGTGACATTTAGTGTCCTGTGATAATGACCATTGGATCTTAGTTTTAACGTCTTAGAGATTGGACCACAGATTGTGTGACCCTTTATATGGTTATGGCCTTAACAAAACTCCTAGGACCATGTGAGAAATGATCGGTGTGGTAAGCAAGGAATAATATTGGGTTCTTCCTAGCATATAAGGTAATAATATTAAAGGAAAGAGATCTGTTGGGGTAGATCCCACCTAGAGCACCACATTTTCTCAAGGCACGTTTTCATTCAAAGTGATAGATGGAAATAATGAATCACTACACTGAATATTTGGGACATATATGTGTGGTGACAATGATGGAGGATTGATGTTGACCACAGTCAAAATACAACATCTATATCATGTGACTAGGAATAGGAACAAAAAATGAGGGTCGACCGCTGACCATATTCACAACGTGAGAATTGTATCAAAATGTCATCCAAAATCTTCCGGGGCTTTTGTCCAATATAGTAAAATATCATTGAGGCATATAGTCAGTTCCGTTCTGGGGTCATTTAGGATATGGATGATGATGGAGACCCAAATAAAGGGGACGCATGATGTGTGAACATGCCCTCGGTATAACATTCTAGTGGAAAGAGAGAAATAGGGGAAGATCTATAAGGATGGGGATACATGGTGTAGTCCTGATAAACCTGATGTGAATGGATGAAAACAACGAATAGACAACCCCATTTGTTTTGAAAAGAATAAGGGTGAAGGGGCCAAACCTAAGGGGGGAGCTTGTAGTTTGGGGTTGGGCCTACAGATGAAATATCCAGGAGTTCCTATGTATCTCATGATCATGGGTATCAAGCCATACATAGTACATAATGGTTTATTCATTTTAACGTTGTGTGGTAAGGATGATGGGTAATAGAAGAGTGGGAGGGGAACATTGTGTGATCATTTTAAATAAAACAAAAATGGGGTTAAATATTTCTACAATATACTCTGTGCGATCCTCACTAAGAACAATACCCTGGGGGCAGTCAAAGAGGTGAATTTGGGGACTGGTCTCTATGATGAAGTGCCTGGGTATTCTTGTGTATCCCATGAGGATGGGAATCAATACATAAAAAGTTAGTGAAAATTCTTTGCAGTTTAACATCATGGGGAAAGGATAGGGGAGATTTTAGTTTAATGTGAAAGAGCTCAGACCATTTTGTAGTTTATCGTCATGCGTGACTGGTGCTGAGTAGTTTTACATGCTTCATCATGAACAGGTCATGAATTTAATCATTATATGGTGAACACAGGACAATTTAAGGTCATGAGGGACTATATATAGTTTAAATTCATATGCGATGACATAATATTTAATGTCATGTAGGACAGGTGCTGAGTAGTTTTACGTCCTTCAGCTCACATGAATCACACATTATAACATTTTGTAATAAATATGTCATAGTTTATTTCCATGTAGGACTATATAGATATTAGTTTATGGTCATAGTGCTCATACCATGAAGGTATATCATCCGCTCATAGTTTAACGTTGTGCAGGATTGGTGCTAAGTAGTTTTATGTCCTTCATCTTGGACGGATCACGTAGTTTAACATCATGGTGAAGACAAAATAGTATAAGGTCAGGTAGGTCTAGTTTACTCCGGAAAAGTATTTCATTTTGAATTTTTCATTTATGGGAGGAGTAATAAACTCACTATACATGGTAACAAGGAGTATTCACTATTAGGGTAAACCCTAGTGAATGATGTGAGATCCTTCACATTTGGGCTCTATTTTGGGTGGTTTCTTGCATGGTATCATCAATGTTCTCAGGGCCAAAACCATGTCACCATGTAAGAATGAATGAAGATGAAATTTCTTATTGAAAGCTCTAGATATCTTCTTCTGATGCCTCTCTAGATTGTGAAGGGCACAAATACTATTCTCATTTAAGTGCTTCCAATTCTTCCAGACAGACATCAGCTACCATATCTGCAGTCTGTTGATCATAGACTATTTTCCTCAATGAGGGAAACTGAATATAGATGGCTAAAAATGCCTATGTTTCATACCCTAAAGAATATGGGGTCACCTGCATGTAATTGCAAGTTGTCAACCGATAAGCCCAAAGAGTGTTTTGGAGTTTATCCAATAAACTCTTCTTATTATGAAAAACCATCTTCCACAATGTATTGGAGAGGGTTTTGTTGAATGACTTGATCTTTCCATTTTATTTCACTTGATAGGGGGAGGTATTGTTACAACAAATGTTATACTTTTCATACAAATTCTTCAGTTTGGCTGCTCGGAATATGGTGGCATTATCGGTGAGGATGACATGGGGGTATTCAAACTGGTAGATGATATGAGTGCTCAAAAATTAAATTATTGAACATGCCTTAAACGCCATGATCCGAACTGTCTCTTCCCACTTGGAAAAGACATCCATAGCAGTTAGGTTGAAACTACACTGGAAAGTTGTCACTGGTGGATAAGTTCCCATGAAATCGAGTCCCCAGACTGTGAAAGGTTGAGAGTACATGGTAATGTGTAGACTCGTTGATGGCTAATCCACACAATTATAATGGGGTTTTCATGCAAGGATCCTCTTGGAAAACTCAATAAAATCACAGATCATGGCGGGCCCGAAATACCCCAACCTTCAGATATGGTGATATATTTTAGTAAAGATATGATGAGCCCTGAAGGAACTGTCCTAAACATCCTAACTCACCTGGGAAATAAAACAACCATGATTACAATAGATGGGAATCCCGTCAAACCCATGTATGTAGACGATATTCTCATGAACGAGACCACTCTTAATGGTAAACTACATTGTGTTCCATTGAATTCACTCATGCTCAGCTTGATCTGCTTAAAGAATACTATGTGGGAGGTACTTGATAAAGGGAGTCATCCAGTTGAGATTCGCCTCCAACACTACTTTAGGGGGGCCTAGGGGTCATGATGTGAAGGCACTGGTGTTAAGAAAGATTACGTTTAGAATACCATCATTGTCAGGAGTAACGGGTGCGATGAATCTTCGGTGTGCCACATGAATAATAAAATCATCCTGGTCATCTTTTATAAGATATGTAGCCATGGTGGCCAAGGAATCAGCTCGATTGTTCTGGGACTGAGGGACCTGAGTAACATCAGGTAGAGATGGGAACTAGGTCATCAACTGGCTGGTACGTTCCAATAGTGGTATGAGCTCCAACTTCAATATGGCGTATCCACCATTGATCTATTTTATGACATGTTCGGAGTTCCCATTCACATGTGAGTGTGGAACATCAATCATAAATGCCAGCTCAAGACTAGTGATGAGATCCTGATACTCTGCCTCATTATTGGTATAGCCCTATGACAACAAAAATGATTATGGAAGAACAACTAGTGCTGGCATGATGAAGATGATACCCAAGCCCTCCCTGATGAGTTTGGGATCATTGAGTCTTCTTTTTGTAGGAATTAATGGATTTCCATCAAATTGAATTTTCCAACATAGAATGACTTGGTCTGCTAAAAGGATTACCTCATCGGAAAAATCAAGATCTTGAGAATGGTCTATGGGTGCCATATGAGCAGAAAAGATGTCTACAAATGCATGTCCTTAATTGACTTCTAGGGGAAAAGTTGATTTAGAACTATTGGCGGATCACTTCCCAGTGATCTAGATGGCCTTTCAACATGGGGTAGTTCATAATGTACTTCATCAGATCCACTCAAGACACTAGATATATATCATGATGTGTCAAGTAGTGTCGAACTTTCTACACATCGAATACCAGTTCAAGGGAACTATTCTCAATAGAGGAATATCTATTTTCTATATTGAGGATCTTGAAGCTGAGATTTTACAGACTATTCCTTATCCCTTTGTCGTTTTTTTGGGTGATAAGGGAACTGAGAGATTTCTCGAGAGCAGAAACATAAAGGATAAGCCTCTTTCTAAAAACTAGTGGCATCAGAACCGGGGGTCGTAACAGGAACTGCATAATTTCTTCAAATAATTCTATTACACCCATCCCAGAAAGAATAAGCACAATTCTTCTTGATCTGGGAAAAGTGTTTACACCTTCTATCCATATTTGAGATAAATCAAGGTATATTGGTTATGTGGACTTGAAATCCTTGAATCAACTAGACATTGCTCAGAGGAGACATCTAGGTGATGGCCCTAAACTTATCTATATCAATCTTTAGGCCCTTGTATTTAAGAACAAATCTAAGAGACATTCAAGATGTGAAACCAAAGGCAAATTTCGATGGTTACATCTTGAGATATAGATATTGAAGGAATCTGAACACTTTATCGAGGTCTTCAAGATGGTTCTAGCATTGGATAGATATGATGACTAGATCATCCATGTTTCATTCCACCATTTTCCCTAGGATCATCTTGAAATTGAGATGAATGGCATACTGATAGGTGGAAACTGTATTCTTTAGACTGAACCGCATTACCTAGTGGTAGAATGTAACTTGCGGTGCCCTGAAGTATGCAGAATCTTCATCCCTATGGGCCATTCAAAATTGGTTATATCTGGAATACAGTTTCATGAATAAGAGAGCCTATAACCCCATGGTGGAGTCAATCAATAGTTCCGTCCCAAGAATGGGAAAACCATCCTTCAAACATTTATGGTTGAGATCTCGGATGCTGATGCTGAAATTGATTTATTTGTTCTTCTTCCTGACGGGCACAATTTTGGATAACCATATAGTGTATTGGACCTCCTCGATGTAGGTGTCTCTAATGAGCTTATCAAACTCAGCCTCGACCATGGAACCATGAGAAGGGTGCATCTTTTTGTGAGGCTATTTCAACCCAAGATGATTCACTAGAAGACCGAGGCGATGGACAAAGAACTGAGGATCTAGTCTAGGAATATCATCATTACTTCAAGAAAATATATTAGGGTATTGCTTTAAAAATTCCATGTATCAATGTTACTCTTCGACAGGCATAATTTCACTGATCAACATGGGTTTCAAGATCTATATAGCCACCAAGGGTCACATGTACCAATTCATTGACCATGGTGGAGACAAATTCTTTGAAAAAGGAAGAATCATCCTCTAAATTCTCTTCTTGACTTATTGAGGTGGGATCCTCAGTGGGAGGATATTGATCTGAGTTGATAGATCTAGATGGGTTACTAGTTCTAGGATGATCGGTAGTTGACACTGCATCAAGGGACTCCTATACTACTAAAACCATAACAAAGAATGATGTTGACCCAATCTCATCTGGCCTTTGACTGACGGGGCCACACATGATGATATAAAAGCAATAGTGGAAAATTTTATTGAGCTAATTTAACCAAGCATGTCGAAACAAGAAATTAGGACATATTCCCATTTCGATGGGATGGACATCTCGGTACCATATAGGGGTTGGGTCACTGGGATCCCCCAAGCCTAGTTTGTATAAAAATATGAGTTGATATCCTGGTGTCTCTTACACTTTGGAATGTTATTCCCTCTCATTCCATATACATAAAAACATTGCCCAAAATCAAGATTAGTGGACCCCAATCAGAGGATCAAGTAGATGTAGGCATCATTTATGCGTGTCCATAGATCGGTCGGAGCCATAGCACGCTCAACCTTGCTAGACTGAGTCTTCTTTTCCTTGCTCTATAATAGTTGGAATCTCGGTAGAGGGCTTAACAATAACCAATGTGAGATGTTTCACCCTAAATAATGCCTAATAAACCATTAAGGGAGTACTTATGGAATTAGTGATAAGATGAACGGACATCAGTGTGCATGTGGAGTCATTTCATGCCCATCAACGCAATGTAGGTGGTGTCTTGTGATAGAAAAATGAATTAGGTTTGATAAAATATCCCACTAAATTGGGTCTTTAGAAGTATCTGGCTGACTGGAATCTTTTGCCTCTTTTTCTAACCTTTATTCTTCAGTTTAGTGTGGCTCAGATCATCCTCAGTCAACCCCATCTTTCGGAACATCTGGGTCGGTATAATTTTTATTCTAGAACCTATGTCGACAAGATAGGTATGAAACTCTATTCCATTTATGTTTTCAGTGATGGATAGTCCGAAAAATGTTCCCCTATATGGGATATAACTCGTCTTATATAGAGAAATAGATGATGTCTTGGTATTCTACATTCTTAACGTCCTTAGCATGGAAGGATTCTATAGCAGCTACCTCCATCTCAAACTAGAGGGGGCTTCTTAATGCCCCATCAATGGCTTTGGGAATATATTCTAACAGACGAAGCTCCTAGAGGATATAGAGCCTCACAGAGATGCATTAAATATGTTTAATAACATCATACATCCTTATTGAGCTTCATCTTCTACTAACAAGGGGTTGTTTTGTGGAAGGAGGTATGGTGTGCCCTTCCAGATGATCTAGTGGCTGACTAGTGCATGGAATGTCCCACTCCTCACAAGTCAAAACTTATGGGAAACTAATAAATGAGGTGGAGATGATTGATTCTAGTCCATAATAGAATTTGGATGATCATGGAATAATCGTGGTGGCTCCACCTGATCATGCAGCAAAAATAGTGGTGGAGGCGTACCCAGTGAAACTATATGGGAAGACTATGCATGTAGAGCTCTATGTTGGCCATGTTTTCTAGTTTCAGTGGCATGCACAACTTAGCTGGAATCGTTGATTGAGGCATTCTGATGACTCACATTGCCATGACTCCTTCGACACTGACAATGGATAGGGACGTTGGGAGGATCATTCTAGAATTTCTCGTTGTCCTGAATCATGTTGGGGTTTACTAGCTCTGTGATGTTAACGAAATCATAACCATGATCATCACATGAAGAATCCTTTACCACTAGATGGATATTTGGGGTAATCTCTATCTTTGAGAGCATGAAATCATCCATAGTATGAGATGAAAATGGAATGAGTGGGGGGATTTGTTTTCACTTGTGCCACTGATGGTTGTCCTTTTGGGAAGAGGAAGTCTGGTAAGTCAACAAAGAATATACATTCACTCTCATTGGTGGTGGCATGTGGATGATCTACATTGTTGATGTCAACACTGTGGGTTGACTTGAAATGAACTCCGCCAGTGTCGGCAAATAGGAGAGTTGTCCAAACATGCTTATGGGCTATAGGGGCCTCGATCCAGGTCGAGCATACAAGTTGCCATGCACAGTATGAATGGGGTGTTGCTGGTTTGAATAAGGGGTGGAACATTCCATGATAGTCATTAATGACGACACCCCTTGGAGGACATCCTCCCCAGCTTATGACTGACTCTGGCGTTGGTCTAACTAGACATGGGCCATAGTTTCTGGTGTATAACTCATATGCTCCTCATTTTGTGGGGTTAGGTGGCAGCGCTAACGTTTCTAGGTGGGAGTCCTCCTGGGTGGACCCTAGGACGAGATTATAACTAGGATGACCCGAACATCCCTTTCCACATTAACATAGGGGAGGGAGTTGTCAATGCGCTCTAGGGAGAGGCTCCTGAAATGATTGTATGTTTTAGAGGGTAGTAGTGGCTCCGTACATGATTCTTGTGGGCTACAGTGACGATGGGCCATAGAATCCTCTTGGTCTTTTGAGGCCATATACTTAGTTGGGATAATCCCATCACCCTTGTTTCTTTGAACAAGGTCATTAATCATCCTTCTCTGAATGAATTCATATGGGGAGATGGGCCACGGGCTCCTAAAAATCGTGGATGTGGGGACTTTTGTAGAAGAGATGGGTTTGTGTGGGATTGCTGAGTTTCCATTTCCCCTACCCATGAATTAGTGAGTATGTGGTGATCGGTTTCCTATCATGAAAACTTGGGTCCTATAAATCAAGGAGATTTAACCATTAGTGCTGAAAGAAGGAAAGTGACGTCTAGTGCCCCAACACCATTCTATCTTCCATGGTTGGTAAGAAGGATTCATGATGACAACGTTGCAGGATAGGATGTCCGAAGATCACTTCCCCAATTTCTAGTTAGTGTCACTCTAGGCACACTATTTTCTTGGTGGAAACTGGAGCCAGATACTAGATTCGGTGACACTCTTATCCATTAATGTCTCGAATGCTTCCAACATCCATATTCAGTAGAATAAGTTCATGTAGGGTTCACCATTTCTATTTATAATGCTTTCTAGGGGGGAAAAATTCTTCTGTTGGGACACGCAGATATGTTTTCCCACATTCCCTCTTTCCAAAGATGGGTGACAACTATCACTTATTCAGGGACAACTTTTCTTAGATTGAAATGTTATTATAGTATGTCGGTTCCTCGATCCATGGATTCCTCCTTAGAACTCGTCACAAAATTGGGGACAACCATAATGATTATGATGTTGTTCATGAAACTTTTCCCAGTGCAATATCTTCATGTTTGCTAGTAAATTACACTGCTTCTGTCTAGAAATTCCAAGGGGTCATGTCAGTGCAGCAACATTCGGTCGGGGGAGTAGTCATGTTGGAGATCATTGGAATGTGTGGACCCTGAAACACTGATGCATCTGGGTTTCCTTTTATTATTCTATGGCTTCTTGAGGGTGAATAATCCCAAGAAATACCACGTCAAATGTAGGGAATTATATTCCATGGGAATGTATATGAGGTTTTCTATAGCATCCCATGATTTTCATTGGGTATGTTGTGATTTTAACATCTAGTTGGGATGGATTGGACTGATCGGAACACTGAAGAAAGTGGATCAGATGGGTGTATCCCCATGAGGGAGCTCATGATATTCATATTAGATAGGTGGATCACAACATCTATTTAAGATGAATCCGATTATGATTGGATCTCTATAAAAGTGATGCTCATCTTTTCAATTTTCTTGGAATGAACCTCAAGGAGGTTTCCTACATACCCTGTCTCGAGTGAAAAGGATAAAACCCCATGAAGTTCAAAGGGGGATGAATTGGGGTGTGCATAGAGGATAGTGACCCAGAGTCATGGTGGGGCTAACGAATGGATTGCATCCCATTGCAAGATGGATGTTATTGGGTGAACGATTATGAACCATGTGGGGTTTATGTGTGGTTAGCTTCCAGAATATATGGAATGATCCCATTGGGATTTGGAGGCCTGAGTAATAACCAGGATAGATATAGATGGATAATGAGATTGATCTGGCTTGAGGACAATAGTGAGTTTGGGCTTGAGCCTCAAGGAGACTTCAAACATATCCCCGTGGTAGAGAATCAAAATACACATAGTTTGGGGAGGAAATGGGACACCTGAGCAGGAATCCCATGAGAATGGATGCATGGAAGAGACCTAGAGGAAGAGGAACCTCTAGGTTGGGGCATGGCCTTCCTAAAACACATAGGATTAAGGGAGAGGTTAGGATGGGAAATAGTTGATGGGCTTGAACCTTAGAGAGGATTCCAACATATCCTCGTGGCTGGGAATCAATGTCCACATTGCTCATGATGGGGCATATAATTAGTGTGTGCACAGAGGAAAAGGACCCGATGATATTATGGGGATTACATGTGGTTAAATGGCCTATAGTTGTTCTAATTCCACTAGGATGGACCAAGGATGTGGTTCCTAGGAAAGGGGAACAAAACCAATTACCGTTGGATGGGGGTTACAACAACTTACCACTAGTTTGGGCATACAATGGCTTACCATAGGTCGGGAGATACAACGGCTTACCGCTAGTTGGGTGCTACATAGGCATACCGCTGGATGGGTTTACAATGTCATACCGCTAGTCAGGGATTCCTAAATACCCTATCCAAGAGACACGGATCAAAACACATGTAGTTTGGAGGTATAAAATTTAACATCACATTAGAAGAAGTTGAACTGACATGATGTGGTCGAAAACAATGGATGATGGGATTGTATGTCCAAAAGTCTTCCTACATACCTTTCTTGGAAAGGGGGAAAGGATCTAAATCCACATAGTTTGGAATGATAATTATAGTATAACATCATGTGGGATGAAGGTAAACTGATGTGAAGTGGTAAGAATGATGGGTGATGGGCTTGAATCATGGGGAGGATTCCTACATACCCTATCGAGGAGACAAGGATCAATATCCATGTAGTTCAGAATGGTTATTACATTTTAACATCATGTTGGACAAAGGTGAACTGACGTGAAGTGGTTGGAATCACGGGTGATGGTCTTGAAACTCGGGAAGGCTTCCTACATACCATGTCTAAGAGACAGGGATCGAAGTCCACATAGTACTGAAGGGGGGATGAATCAGGGTGTGCATAGAGGATATAAACCCCAAGACATGTTGGTGCATACACATGTATTCTTGACCATTACAAGAAACATGGGTTTATGATTGGTTAGTATCCTAGGGAGATAGAGATTGGGACTTACTCTATGATAGAGGCCTAATTCTGGAAAATCCTAGAATGAGAGGGATGGGGTAATGAATGTCCCAATGCCCTTCTCTCCTATAGTCATTGGCATGGTAGAATATAAGATAAGACAGATGATACCTCCCCCAACAAAGGCTAGGGGATTACACCAAATGGTGTACCTTCCTGGTGGAAAGATTCCTCTCCAGCAAGGGGGATCTCATTCACTATGAAGTAGATCTCACTATCGTGCCAAAAAGTGGGCATGTGGGATGTATGATATGGGGCACGCCGTGTATATCACTTGGAGAGAGGCCCCATTTTAATTTCATGTGCTAAGGATAATGATTCCTTGCATTTTAATGTCCAATAGCTCGGACGAGGCAGGTTCACTCCGCACCCCTAAGACTTACAAAACTTATACCCACACACCCGTGGGGAGGGGAAGGCCTCTGCAATGTTGTGGAAAGGTGGTTTTATGCAGTGATCCATTGAGGGTATCACATTATCATGGCAATGAGAATAAGCAACAACTGTTATCGTGCCTATGCGATGAATCATGAGTTTACGCAACAGAACATGAAGCACCACCCAAGGGACATTGAAAACACTTCTTACAAACCAGGTGGGGTGTATGGGAGAAGGATTTGGGAGGTAGATGGTACTCAAGAAAGGAATTTTTAAATATCTGGTGTTCCACATATTAGAGGGACTCTGTGAAAGGGTATTCTTCGTGAAGTGCGGGGGCCTAGCCTAGGAGTAGAGTATAGATGCTTATGATGGGTGCTTCGAGGAGTAGAGATGATTTTGTGGAGTTGGACTTCTCCAAGCATGGGTACCTTAAAAATCATAACATTACAAAGAAATGTGCTTCGTGAAGTACAGTAACCCTTCCTTAGCATGTGGTACAAATGTATATGGAAGGTACATCACGAATCAAGAGTGATTTATGATGGCCCGAGACCCAGTAGGGATCTACTTCAATTTTGATGAACCCTAGGCTCTGCGAAGGGCATCCCTACTTGAAGAGGATCTTTATTTGTGCTATGGGAAAGGTACATCACAATGCTCAAGTACCTTGAAGATTTTAGATTTCTCAATGACTCACTGAGAAGATGTTGCTTCGCATTTTGAGAGCTATGAAGGCAAAAGGTCGGGTAATCCATACTTTGGGTCTGAGGGAATCTGGGTATTTATTAGCAAGAGGTGGTGAGATGCACAACCTACTCATTTAGAAGCCACATGGAACTCGACCATCAGCCTCAGATTACTTCATATTTATCATAACCATAGAGTCGACCATTATCACCTACTCGATGTGAAGCCCCCCTTGGTTCCCTTCGTGGAACTCATAGAGGATTCTGTCATGTTCTAATGGATCGAAAAGGTAGATCTGGTTTCATCTGCGACACAAATATTCCACTCGATTATGTATTAACCGTGGAGCATATAGCCTATTTTACTCTACGATGACCGCTGAGGGGCTTCAGCTTCACGTTGGCCACGATGCTGGGGGATCCCTGAATGTGCTTCATGAGGTAGCCCCTTTGGAATTGGTTTCCTCTTTGCATCCTCTTCCTCATCCATAATTTTGGGGCCAAGAACTATATTCTTTCAAACTACGTTATTTTTTATCCTAGTCATCTATACCGGGTACGTAGGAATCCCCCCTAAGGATCAATACCCAACACTAGAAAACATCGGTGTCCCCTTTGTTGGGACCCACATCCTTGGATTTCCCATTAGTAGTGTTAGAACAGTTTTCGGGACATATTAGTACATATTTTCCACTCTCAATCCATACTCATCCAACCAATAGTTTCCCTCTTCTAATGGGCTGCTTACCATGTGTAAACCCAGGCATGTCTTGAGGTTGTTTTCCTTTGTGAACACCTAATTCTTTTCCCCATTCTAAAACTATGTGTAATTTCATATTTTTCATTTTTTCCCAAGATATATTGTAAGCCTTCCAAAAGTGCATGCCCGACCAACTCCTCATCCTGGTCTCTCCCTCGAGACTTGGTGTCTCAGGAAGATCATTCATTAACCTGTTGGTTCCATTTCCTTTGGGTCCCCATTCAATCAACCTTTCTCGGGATCCACCTCCTTAATTGACTCATCACCCCATTCCAAAACTACATAGATATTGATTCCCTAGAACTGGTATACATAGGAACCCTCCATGATCTTTAGGACCAAAATTATCACCTTCACACAGGTTCTCTATTCCATCCCCATTCATTCCACCCTTTGACACATCATCCATATCCATCATGATTTCAGATGGGCAATCACATCCCAGTGAAATCATTCCATCCATATGGGTAGCTAACCATGTGAATGCCACATTCATCTCATTTCTCTATGTATCTCTCGAGTCTCTAACCACGTGTAATCCCCCATCTTTCATTGAATTGTAGTCCTTTTTGTACACCATAATCCCATGACACAACCTCTTGAACTACATGGTTTTTGATCCCATTCATCTAAATACTGTACATGGGTAGCCTCTGCAAGGTTCAATCCTAACCAATGGTAAACCATGCTATCCCCTTTTTTGGGACCCACCATCATCTGATCAGTACTTATTGGATTCTAGATCATCCTTCACGGTGTGAAATCATCCTCTTTATGTACCCACGATCCATGGTCCATCTATACTGGTCATTCTAACCCATCCATTAGGTATAATTTCTATGTGCTCCCTCATAGGTATGCACCATTTTTATCCACACTCATCAGTGTTCAGATCTATCTGATCTACCTCTGCTAGACATTAAACATGCGGCATCCACCATTTGAAACATGAGAAGCTGAGTAAAACATCATAGAGATGCCTCTAGCATACAAATTCCCACATTTGACATGGGATTCCTTGAGAATCTATGCCACCAATAATGCCTCTTGTAAGGGAAAATCCAGGTGTACTAGTGTTTTAGTGTCTAGACACACTAGAGATTCCCAACATGACTACTCTTATTACCGAAGGTCACTCCCCTGACATGACCTATTTATAATTTCATGGAAAAACAATTTAATTTAATGGTGTCCACAATGATATGGCACTGGGATGAGTTTCACAAAAAATGCATTAATCTTTAAGGGATACTCGTACTAGGAGATGAATTGTGGGGAGGAATCCTTTGAAGGATAAACCTACATCCCATCACCCCATTTCTGTTAAGAAGTAAACATCCCTCAAGAGGTAATGGATTCCACCGACCATTGCATTATGTGAATGTGAGAAGACAAAGCGACCCATCTGGATGAATCATCCCACACATGATTGATGATTAAGCCTGCCTTGATAGAAAAGTGTTAGAAACTACAGTGTCATATCACCTTAGAGATCTCATCATAGCGGAGAACTCCTATGATCATTTAATTTGACAGATACTCTTGTGAGATTATCACATAAAATATTATTTAGAAGAAAAAAAAATTATGTGATCAGTAGTTAATTAATACTCAAAATAATTAATACATGTTTATCATAAACTACATAGAAGTTGTATCTAGGTCACCAAATCTAACAAAGATTCTCTTTTCGAGCCCCCTAACTTTGCAAACCCCTTTCCTGCATGCCCCCCCATCAATGTGTGATGATATTTCAGTGCCCAATGTGAGGTTTTTCATATTTTGTTTCCCAACCTTATTCTTCATTTAATTGGTAAGATAACAAGTATTCATTCCTCTCTATGATAACATAGACACCTCAATTTACCACTCCTCTACCTCACTCCCAACATGAACTTTTCATGCCTTTCCTTCCCCTAATTTGGGTTGATACAAGTATTGTATGTACAAGGGACGACGTGTGAGTCCTCATCATCTATGATATTGTATGTTAAACTTCAAAGCACCAAATTCCTTAACACATTTCCTTAAACTGTGATCGCTGCATGCGTAACAAGTATTAGAGGACCAAAAGAGGATTGACCCCAATGACATCCTACTCAGTCTCTCCCTTTCATATTTCTCAGCGTGTGCACCTCAGGAAGTCTCCACGTATGCCTTGAACCGCCTATTCGAGATTCACTACTAGTGTATGTCCCAATCTCCATATCCCTGGGACTCTAGCCATGTGTAATCCCCATACCATCCCCCGTGGCTGCACCTTTTGCAACATGACCATCAGTTATGAGGTTAACTCTTGTTTCTCAAAACAAACATGACTCACATGTGGTTAGAGTGATAGTGAACATAAAATCATCATTGGGAACCTAAACATGTATAGTCCCCAACATGAATTTGGACTACTCTCCATCTGTAAGACTCATTCCTCTCTTTATCAAACTATGTGGAATTTGATCCATGTCTTTCAAACAATGTACGTAGGAAGCCTCTCCATGTTTTAAGCCCCTCATTTCTCACAATAATTTTTTTTGACTATTAAAAACATGTTTTCTTTCATCCCACATGACATTATACTACGATCCCCTTTCCCATTCAAAACTATGTGGGTTTTCATCCCTTTACAGTATTTAGGATGCCTCCTTGAGTTTCAATCCCTACCAATAGTAAACTCTAGTGATACCGTCTGAGGTTGTACCCTCTTGAATTGAAATCTTCCCATTTTGGAATTCATCAGCTGGATCTGCCTCTGTGAGGTTTTTTATTCACAGGGGAATCTAACCATGAATAAACGTCACACATCAACATACCCCTACATCCAAGAGTTACCTTCTTGTGGGGGGGGGGGCTTCAACCTCGCATAATCCCCTAGAATATCTCCAAGTCAATATCCATTATGTACACCTTGATTCTATGCCACCATCATAATCTACAAGTACTTTGATCCCTACCTTTAGAATATGGTACATAAGAAGACTCCACGAGGTTAATGCCAATCACCCATTTCATATCATGGTGTTTCCTTCGATCCTTTGTGTCTTGAGAATATCATTCCCCAACATGGAGGTTTTACATATTTTAGGTCCTTATCGATACACTCCATTTTTGACAATTTTCTTCTGTGAGGATTAATCCAACAACCATCATCTTCACGTCGATTCCATCTCTTTCATTCTACCCACTTCATCCTGCCTTCCATCATCAATCATGATTCCATCCTAGACCAGCACATCCTAGTAGGATCGCATCATCCACTTGGGTAGATAACCATGTATGAGCCCCAAATATCATATATATCCAACATAGAGTGCCCCTCTTGTGACATGATGCCATCCATGTGTAATACACAAATCACTCATTCTAACTATGTGGGGTTTTGTCCATATCTTCTAAATAGTGTATGTATGAATCGTTCATGAGGTTCAATCCCATCCAATGGTAAACCTTGGTGTTCCACTTTTTGAGGTGCACCTCCCTGATCTATCCTTTTTGAATTCCAGATCAGTATTCACGATGTGAAACCATTACATTTTTGGGTAACTCCATCCTAGGTCCATCCTCATTGGGAATCTAGATCCATCCATCTAGTAAACCATTAGGTTCTCTCTTAGAAGGATGTACTGATATGATCCACATTCATATGTGTTCTGGTCTGTATAATCTCTCTTTTCCAGACATTAAACATACGATATACCCAATCATAAATATGGGAAGCTGAGGAAAACCTCAGAGATAGGCCTTCGACATAAGAACCCTATAATCAATGTGGGATTCCTTGGGCTTCTCCGCCCTCGAAAATCCCTCTAATAAGGAAGAATTAAGATGTATGAATGTTCCTATTTCAAAACATTCCAGTAATTCCCAACTCGACTACTCTCCTTCCAAAAGGATAATACACTGACTTCACCCTTTGAAATGTCGTGATAAAATAAGTGTAATTATCCAATGTGCCAAAAGAGATGGCACATGGATGAGGTTTACATATAATGTATTAATCTAATGGACACCCTGAATAGGCCAAATTTTCTGAGGGGGAATCCATAGAAAGTGGAACTGACATCCCATCATCTTGTTTCGATAAAGGAGTAAACATCGTAGAAGAAGGGATGAATGTCGCCTGCCATTGGAATTCGAGAATATAGGGAAATAATTAGTGCATCCCCATGATGATGTGAACCTAATCGAAAATCATCATAAATAGAAATTGGTGGGCCTAACATGAATATTTTCACCTAAAATCATGGGTATTAGTATCACTTAAGATATCAAAAGATAAGCATGTCACCAGATCCAGCAATCCAGCGCTACATCCCACTACGAAAATGGTAGGTCTATCATAGAACTCACCATAATTTGGGTTAGTAAATCATTGGGGATTCCGGTATGTCACATCATCCATCATGGATCTCCCTATCCATTCATGGAATATAGAATGGTGTTGGGGCACTGGGCACTAACTTTCTACTATACATATTGATGTCTGAATATTCATGCTTTGAAAACCCCAAGATATAGGAAACCGGTAACCTCCCACCTCCATATGCAGAGGCACGAGAAATTATAACGTTGTTAATCTCATACAGCTCTAACTCTGCCATGATGTCATCCATGACCATGGATACCAGACACCCACACCTCATCTCACCATCATAATTTATCCATATAATGGTAATTAACACTCTTATATGTGGGTACATATAAGAGGGGTCATCCCAACTAGGGATATGGACTACTAGGATTTGGAGGATTGTATGACTCACAATCACCATTGCACCTAAGGGCCACGTAGGGAGCCAATTCTCACCACTCTGATGTTCACCCATTATAAGATCCTTACTCCAAAATAATCCCATGATTCACTCCCCTACTATAATAAGGTGAGGCACGTTTGAGTCATCCCGGAATTGACCCTTGCTGGAGAGATTCTAAGGAGGGCTCCCACCAGGCTATTTCAATGCCTCCATATAGTCCCTCAGTATGACAAATAGGTGGTCGACACCCCTTACACCATCGACCATGATTCATCTGACCTGATGCCAACGTTGGGCACATGTTTTGAAGGAATACCGCCACATGTGTCATCTTCTTCATATTTAATGGGCCTTTTAACACCCAAAACAATCTATCAGGTCCCTAGTACTATAGGTTAGGGATTCACGATCATCTAATATGGATCAAGGCCTTATGTTTCCCATGGTCAGATAGGGTTGATTTTTATGGTTGCTGAAATGATCAACATCTATCACGGGCCAGGAAGGACACTATAACACCTTGAGAGGGGAGTGGTGAATCAGGGTGTCATCTTTTTCTTTTAAAATAATGGATCTTGGTCCCAAGTTGGTAGGAACCTGCTAAACAAGTCTAATGTGGAGGAGCAGAAAATAAAAAATCACATTCATAGTAAGGACACAGTGATTTTAAATGTCTCGCCACCAAGGGCTACATCCAAGGATAATATGCCTATATTGTGTTGGTCATACCAAAAACACAAATATTCACATGTTTTGGAATACATGATTATAACACGGTCGGCATGTTCTCAGTTCACTCCCTTTACAAGGTTCAAGGATAACACATTACGTCCCTCAGATCACATCGGTTGACTCCCCCTTTCTCACTGCATTGGAAGAATATTCACCCCATTTATCGACTTGAAGGTCGCTTCAATGGTTTAGAATAAAATCATGAATCCTCAACTTCCAATGGATGATCTGTGGAAGTTCCTTTTTCATCGATAGATGATTTCCACCTTTTTGGGTACTACTAAGAACATGAAAATTCCTTTGCAAACCTATTTGAAACTTTTTCAAGCGTCATTTTGAAAATCATGAACTAGATTGTCCTCACATTTATTGAGTATCGAGTTTGGTATGTGGGTCACCTTATTCGTATTCCACCATGACTACGACAAACTGACCGACATCCACACACAGCCTCCATCTTTTTTATCACATACCACTGTCGCATATTGATTTCGTGAACCTCCATCATGAAACCTCTCTTTTCTGAGAAGTATTCTCTTTTCGCAGACTTCCTTCACTTCCACGTACTAGAATTACATTGTATGTTAAGAAACTCTACAACCACGTTGGGTAGAATTACTTTCCTGGGAACCACTTCAGCCTTCGCAAACCACTTCAGCCTTCGTGAACCACTTCATCCTTCGTGAACTACTTCAGCATTCATGAACTTCCTTCAGTATTTTCTAAATCCAGGATCAAAATATTCTTTCTTATAATGTTCCATCTCTCTATTTAATCACTAGGATTATCATTTCATATAATGGAAAAGATATCCTCTTAATCTGCTACGTCAATATTTTTCCAATCGTCATTCAATACAACCCCACACCGTACTAATTCTTCTGCCACTGCGAACCACAATCCATTAGAGAACCATTTTACTAAACTGTCTATGTACCTCCTTTGATCATATGTGGTCGACATCCTCCACCAACTTAAGCCTATCTGGGAACCGCATCTCCATCCTCTACGAACCATTTTCAGTTTCAAAAATTGTATCATTATACTATTCCTGCTGCTTGGTATGCGGATGTGTACTCGTCCCGAATGTAGTATGTGATCCATGTCCTGGGATTATCATTCCTCAATCTTTTCCAATTTCATTTTCCATTATTCACAAAAATTCCTGATTTTGAGGCCCAAATATTTGGAAGACACTTGGAAACTGTGCTACCTAAAATACATCTTTCAGCCTCAATCATATGAACTCAGTCCTTGAAAATACCCTATCCATTTGTGTGTTGATTGAAAAAAACATGACTCCATTATTATCAATGAACAGCCTTGTTTCCAGCAATCTCCCCCTTTGCGTTTTTTGGAAATCTCAGATAATTTAACTGAAGCACTAGCCACGATCCAAAACTGAAACATCAAGAAACAACCCAATCATCACACTAAGTCTATGTGAGAAGTGCTCGGTGTAGAAAACAAGAGAGATGAAATGAATTTATTTCTCATTATTTTAATTTATACACATTAATTTTTGACGTTATACCTTTTTCACATTGAATTTATCCATTCCCCCCATTGGAAATAATCCTAAAGACTCGTATTTGAACATTATAGAGCTCAAAACATACTCCCCCTAGATCGTATCTCCCTCTTAAATCTGCAGGAAATTCACAAATAGATTATCAAAGATAAATTAACTGGTGAGAGGGGAATCTCATAACATCCTTATGCACTGGGAGATAGCTGAACACTATGGTTCAACCGATGTTTCTCAAATATAGCTGCAGATAGTGGCTTGGTCCTAATGTCAGCCACTTTCTCATCAGTTCCCACATGGTCTATTTTGATCATGCCGTGTTAAACTTTTTCCATGGTGAGGTTATATCTGATTTCAATATATTTCGTACAAGAATGCTGAACATGATTCTTTGTAAGATCAATTGAAATCTTGTTATCACAATAAATCACCATTGGTTGTTTCACCTCATCACCTATGTCATTCAGTTACTGCTTCATCCAAATTCACTGAATACATGACGTGGTAGCAGATATATTTTAAAATTTGGTAGTACTAAGAGAATTAATTTCCTGTTTTTTTCTTAACCATCACAAACATTTCTTCTCCATATAGAATGCTCCACCACAGGTAAACATTATATCCACTAAATCTCCATCCCAGTCAGCATCAGAAAATTTTGATAGTTCATTATCTCTTCCTGCAACATATTATATCCCATAATTGTGTGTACCTTGAATGTATCTCACGATTCTTTTCGCTATTTCCATATTTTCTTCCATCATATTACTCTAAAAGGGGGCCACAAGGAATGTTGCAAAGACAATATCTAGCCATGTCGCCGCCATGTACAATAGGATTCCAATGATTCTTCTATACGTGGTTGTATCCACAAAAGTCCCTTCATCATGCTTTCCAAGATTTAATCCAACTTCAATCAGAGTCTTCATTGTGTTGAAATCATGCATATTGATTTTTTTTAGAAACTCTCTTGAATACGTTTCCTAGTATATGATAGTGTATTCATTCTTCTAATGTACCAGCAATCCTAAAAAGTTTGTCAGTTCACCAATCATGGACATTTAAAATTCCGATTTCATGTGATTGGAAAATTCATCCACTAATCCATGTCTTCTTCAATGAAAAATAATATCATCCACGTATACCAATACCATAAACAGATCTTTTTGGGTGTTCTTCACATAGATATTGTGATCCACTCTAACTCTTATAAACTCATGCTTTCTCTGATAGGAGTCCAACTTAGAGTACCATGACAGTGGCTCCTGTTTGGATCCCCTGGTAGATTTCCTTAATTTTCAAACCTTCAGATCATCATTTCCAAGTAAGAACCCCAGAGGTTGTTCAATGTAGACTTCTTCTCCTAATACGCAATTTATGAAAGCTGTATTGACATCCATTTGATACACGTTATAACCTCTTTGGATTGACATGGAATGAAATAGTATTATTTTCTCTAGTCTCGCTAATAGAGAAATTTTCTCTTCAACATCAACACCTTCTATTTGTGAATATCCCTTAAAGTCCAGGAACACCTTACTTCTGATCACATTTCCTTTATCATCAAATTTGTTCTTGAAAATCCACTTCGTAACAATCACATGGTGAACTTCAAGTATTCTCATAAGATATCAAGTCTTATTTTTTTCAATATGATATAACTCTTTATTAATTGCTTTCGCCCATGACTCATCCTTCGCAGCCTCTTCCAATGAGTATTGTTCAACAACTAATCAAAATGTAGATTGAGAATTAATCCTCATTATCTTCATCTGTGTAGTATCATTATGATCCATGATAATGTAGGACTGATCAATTTCTACAATTTCATTTCTCCATTTGGGTTCAACCACATTATCTATAGCTATATCTTCCTCTTTTGATTCCTCTTTTGAGTCAACCTCACGATGTGACCCTTGATATTTTTTAACATCTTCCCCTACATCGGTATTATCTTTTGTTCCATGTTCACACTCTTCCTCACCTTCTATCACATCAACAAAATTATTCCTTGATTAATTATTATTTTTCTTATAAATGATCTTAACATCACTGATTTCCACAATTCTTCTCAAAAACTATTTGAAACACTTGTAGGAATTTCTTTTCCCAAGGTATCCAAGAAATAATCCTTCATCTACATTGCCAAGATACATCCCTTGATTTCCTTCTTTGTTTCAGACAAAACATTTTCATTCAAAAACAAAACAAATATTTCATGGAGGGATTCATTCAATGCCACAATTTATATGGGGTCTTTTTCTCACCCATATATAGCCTTGTACAGTTTAGAATATACACTACAACATGAACTGCCTCTTTCCAACAATGTTGAGGAATACGACTCTCGATCAGTATAGTCCTGGCCATGTTGTTTACCATTCGATTCCTACGCTCAAAAAATCCATTTTTGATAGAGTTCTCACAGAATACAATACATGTTGTATCCCGTGAGTCTTATGTTAATTTTCATACTCAATGGATGTGTATTCCCCTCCATTTCCTGATTTTAGAACATTAATTGTTCACACAATATCTTTATCGGTGATTTAACAATATGTTTTCTTGCAGTAAAGCACTTTCCATTTCATATGTATAACCATTACACATTCTATTCTATTGTAATAATATTTGAAAAGAACAAAGTACCTTTATCCATGTGTTCTAGCATCATTTATTTGGCCACAAAGATCTGTATGAATGAGGTCAATGAGATTTGATGCTCTTTTCTTCATTGGTCACTAGGAACTGTAGACCAGTTTCCCTCACTTTCACACATCTCAAGTCTTTCCTGGTTGATGCTTTAGATTAGGGATATCCATGACTATCTTTATCTTATATATCTATTCCATGTCATTATGATTGATGTGGCCAATATTTGATTCCATAAGTTGTTTTCCTCTTCAACTATGAATTAGAAGGTGTTCTCTTTGCTCTCAAATTGATATAAGTTTCCATATGTTCTACAGCCTTTCATGAGAAAAATCTAGGAAATTCCACTTATAGTAAAACCATTCTATATTGAATGTCATAATAAGACCCAAGTCATAGATTTGACTCACACTGAGATGCTTGTGACACAGACCGTCCATATAAAGGACTTCTGTTTTCTTCATCTCTCTTTTTGCTAGCTCAGTACTTCCATTACCTTTTATCTTAAAAGCACCATCATTACCAAACATCGTTGTTTTATCGACCTTTTTCTTGACATTCATCAATAGGTTTGCATGAGCTTTCATGTTGTGTAAACATATGATATCAAGAATCCATGTGTTTTGTTCTTTGTAGCTTTTTGGGATACTTCTACAAAATTGGATTTTTCAATTTTCCCCTTTTCCTTCCATGAGATATTGGATTGAGTGAAGGATTATGATGTGATTTCAATTCTTTCTTCATTTTATATGGGTTATTCATATTCAAATTTTTATTCTAGAGGAGAAAACATGTTTTAAATAGTATCACCATCTAGTTGATGTG
Organism: Viscum album; assembly: GCA_963277665.1. Classification (NCBI taxonomy): domain Eukaryota; kingdom Viridiplantae; phylum Streptophyta; class Magnoliopsida; order Santalales; family Viscaceae; genus Viscum; species Viscum album. Next base: position 49,667,443 of record OY728140.1, on the reverse strand, counting down.
TATTGAGTCATCTCTACGTATTGAAATATTTTATCCTGTCATACCTCTTCTTGCAATGAACAACTTTATATCCAACGTTATAACAATAAAAACAATATACATAGAAATTATTTCAAACATAAGAAGTAAGATATGAATATGTTCTAATTTTTTGATCACCTAACTATTCCCCATTAATACAGCTCCTTGAATCTTCACAATATGACATGGTATGGGCCAGATAACAACAAAACTAACACTTTACAAAAGGAACTGTATTCTCACATCTAATTATCCTCATTCCTTCTTCCTTAAGAAAATAGTTTTATTACCTATCATTTCTGTGAACTGGAGGAAAATATTCATTTCCCTTTTCAGTTTGATTTAAGGGATTCTTTTTCACCAATTCTAGTGTCTTTTCAAAATGATCAACAGCCATTTGGCCTTTATTCCGGTTTAATTTATTAATAGTATTTGATGTTTCGACATCCCATCCAATTCCAGAATTTCCCATTAATGTGGATCTTTGATCACTCAAGATCTTTCTAACTCCATCAGAACCATGTTTTTCTCTTTCTAGCAGCTCTGCATCTAATATCCTTCCAAATTGTATTTTCTTCATTGCCTCGTTTGAAATTGAATCACATTAGAGGTTACTTTATATACTAAAAAATTATTCTTCGAGGTCTTCAATGGTTTCAGATTTCTCCTCCAGTCTCGAGGTAAGGTAATTGATGACCTTTTTTGGTTCTTCAATTTTGAGTTTAAGTTCCCCAAAATCATCAGTGCTTTTATGGATTGATGATTGAACATTCCCCAGTTTTTCGAATCGTTCAATTTTTGCTTCCAGCTGATCAATATATTTTTATGATTCCTCCACCATTTCTTTACACTTATTACATCTCTTATATTTTATGTCAATATTACCAAAAGCATCATTAAGTTGGAAATTTGGATTAACATTAGTATTCAACTTATTATCTCCACCTTTATCTGTCAATGGTTCTGATTTTTAAATGGAAGCCATCATAGAGGCATACATTCTTGTCTAAAATTCTTGTTCATCTTCCTCCAAGTATTCATTATCATCATCTTCCTCCCCACAAAAAAACCCGTTTTTCAATACATTTTCTGCAAATGTGAAGATTCCCATCATGAAGAATCTTTTCTGAGGCTTCACCATGTTTTAAACTTCCCTCTCTTCATCATCAAGTTTTCATTAGGACTGAGAAGCAATGTTCCCAACACATCCATAGTGAAAAAAGATAGAGGTTTCATGGATTCAAATTTCCTTGTTCCGTTCTTGATATTATTGGAAATGAGAGAGAGTGTTTAATTTTCCACTTCATATACATCAATTATATCTCTGAAAACATTTAGTTTGTCCATGGATATGAATTCCATTTCCTTTATCACATGAGTTGTACCTTCTTCACGTTTTATTCAAATCTCAAAAGCTGATAGATTTCTCATAAGATCATCCACTGAGATTTTGTAGAGATATCTTTCCTCAAGGGCTGACACATTTACATTGTATAGTGGTGGAAGTCTTCTCAATATTTTATTCACTATGCAAATTTCTTTGATCTCTTCGTCCAAACCACAGATTGCTCCGACAACTTCAGTAATTCGATTGGAAAAGAAGTCTGCATTCTCACTAGGGTGCATCATCAGATCATAAAACATGTGGTGTAGAACTTAGATATTGGACTCCTTCACTTTCCTATCTCCTTCACAAATATTCTCCAGTTTATCCTACACTGACTTGGTAGATGTGAAACTCATAACCATTAGATAAATCTGATAAGAAAGGGCTGTAGTGAGAGATTTTTGTAAATTTTCATCAACATCCATCAATTTACTATATGTATCTATCATTTATAGTCTTGTAGGATCGGTGAATTGTATTCATTATGTATTAAAAAAAATATATCCATTACAAGATATCTTAGGTGATATCTCATCATGTTTTTCCATATTTGAAAATTAATTCCATCAAAGTGGGGAACCCCTCTAACGTTGACTGAATTCTCTATGATAGTAGAATATAGTTTAAACAACAAAACCATTACTCTATGATACCACTTAAAGGATCCCAAAACACCCTAATAGAAGAGGGGTGAATCAGGGGTCATGTTTTTCTTTTAAACTAATAGATCTTGTTCCCACCTAAGTAGGAACCTGTTAAACTTTTCTGATGAGGAGGAATAGGAAATAAACAATAACATGCAAAGAAATGGAACAATGATTTTACTTGGTTCACTAATAAGGGCTAATTCCAAGTAGCACCCACCAACAATGTGTCATTCATACCAAAACACTAATCTTCACAAGTTGTGGAAGACATGATTTTAGCATAGTCACCACGTGCTCAATGCACCACCTTTATAAAGATCAAGGATAGAACATTGCATCCTTTAGATCACACCTGTTGAATCCCCTTAACTCACTGCATTGGAATAATCTTCACTTAGTTTATCACATTTAAGACCGCTTCAATGGTTTAGAATATAATCATTCATTCTCAACTATAAAAGGATTCTCTATTGAAGTTCATTTTTCACCCATAGTGGAATTCCACATTTCCAAGTACTACTCAGTAATGTAAAATTTCATCAAAAAGTGATTTGAAGATTTTGAGAGATTCCTTATAGAAATTGCAAACCACCAGATCCTCCCACATACTGAGTACCATGTTTGGTACATGGGACACCTTATTCGTGTACCAACACTACTGCAACAAACCTCCCAATGTCCACAGACTGCCTCCACCTTTGTAATCTCATACCGCTGCTACGTTTTGATTTCAAGAACCTCCTTCGTGAAACCCCTATAGTATGCAAACAATTATCTATTCACAGACTGCCTTCACATCCATGTACCAGAATTCCTTTGCGGGTTATGAAACCCCACAAACACCTTTGGCATAATTTCATCAATGCGAACCACTTCAGCCTTCACGAACCACTTCAGCCTTGGCGAACCACTTTAGCCTTCACGAACATCCCTCGGAATTTTATGATATCTCAGAGCAAAATATGCTTTATAATTATGTTCCATATTATCCTTTAATCTATAGGATTGACATTTCGTATATAGGACAATATACCTGCTTAATCCTCTAAATCAAGATTTATCAAATCTTGAATCGATCAACCCCCACTATGTAATGATTCTTCAGCCATTGCAAACCACAAGCCATTCATGAACCAATTTCCTACGCTCTCCACATTCCACCTCTTCTCCTACATGGTTGACTTCCTCTACTGAATTCATCCCATTCGCGTACTGCATCACCATCCTCTGCGAACCATTTTTAATTTCACGAACTGCATCTGTGTACCATTCCCACTACCTGGTATGCAACTATGTACCCTTCCTGAATATGTTATGTGATCTATATCCTTGGATTCTCATTCCTCTACCTTTTCCAATTTCATTTTCCATTAATCACACAAAATATTGATTTTTTTAGGCCCAAAACGTGGGACATCACTAGGAAACTATTCCACCTTCAATACTGTTTCAGCCTCAATCGTACGACCTCCATCCTTTTAAAACTCCCTACCCATCCAAGTAATGATTGACAACATGAAAAACCAATCCCCATTATTATTAATGAACAACATTGGTTCTAAAAGGACAACTCGTAGAATTGAGATCTAGTATGAAGATCCTCTTCGTAACATCACTAATCCTACCAAAGGCCCTCCCCACTCCATTGTTGGCTGAAATTATGTTCCTACTTGTGATTCTACTACCAACCAGTATAGAGGTCCTCCCCATGCCAATGGTGTCCAACATGGAGGTCCTCCCCATTTTCTCAACTACTCTAGTTTAGGTCTTCACCGTGTGTCCACCAACCAGTAGTTGGTCTTCCCCGTACTCAAGCATCGTTGCATGGAGATCCTCCCCATGTCCCATTCAACATATTCCTAGGTTCTCCTCACCCCACAGCTCACCAGAGTGGTGGTCCTCCCCTATATCATACCCAACATGGATCTCCTCCCCATGTCTTCATTAGCACAAATATCGAAGGACCTCCTCACTCTCACCGTAGTCCCATGGAAGGCCCTCCCCACTCTAACAACAACTTGTACATAGGTCATCCTCGTATCCCATCCAACTCATAAAGAGGTCCTCCCAACTGTAGCACCAATTCATATTGAGGTTCCCCCATGTCAAAGATCTAACATTCCCTAAAGAACCATCTTAGGAAGGAGGGTGAATTATCACCACTGAAGTAAGAACATAGAGAAATGAAAAATCAATGTCATTCTAGTTCACTTTCTTGATTCTGAAGCAGAGAGTGATTCAATGATGGAACCTTAACATTAATCTAACGCATCATGGTCTAGGGCAGGAAGCTGATCTGTGAGCTTCATCCATCTGGAAAGTAAAATGCAGAAGATACCCAAATATGTATTTTGGTACATACATGAGGGAAAATATTTTTATCCTTTCCATGGTCTCACGATGAATCCCGCTTTGTTGCCTCCAGAATCATTCTCTACCTCGACACAAGATCATGGATAGTTCGTCTAGGGACTGGTAGATGATGAGTACTAGCCTAACCAACTACCAATGATAACTACCTCTGTATAGGAAGAAGTGGTTGAAACTCCAACCTATAGGGCTGTGAAGATGTAGTTGAAACCATCTCTGAGAGATGAATTAGTGACCAACATAATATTAGATTATTAACTATTCTATCTAATAGAAATTCCTCTATTGCAACAGTCTATATCAGTGTTGTTGTCGATCCCTCAAATGCTACCAGTTGAGGAATGGGGATACTAGAAGATGGATCCTCCTCTTGAATAGAGAATCTTGTGGGGCATTCTTGTGGAGCGACACATCCCCAACATGTACTTGTCGATCATGACTCCAGAGTTGAACATCTGATAATCCTTCACCCCGGACTACGTCATGTGTTTCCACCAGACTGCCTTGGGGACCCACTTCCATCTACATCATCTTCAACTAGATTATCTAAGAATCCCATAGAATTATGATGATATCATCTGGTAGTGTCACATGGTTGACCTAGTCACACTTCGTATCGCTCAATATCCTTCATCAACCGGTTTTCACAAGACCCTTCAACAACGATACATTTAGAGATTTATTGTGCTCCATAGAATTATTTTAAAGGAATCCCCACATGTTTAATCTATAGTTAGGGATAGTATGAAGCTCTACAATTTTTTCATACCCTACCCAAACATAATAATAATTTGATATTTAGGATATGATGCTTGGTGTAGTAATAGTGGGCATGAATAACCTCAATACGCTTAAGGAGAAGGACATTATGATTGTGATCATTGAAGTGAATATTCCCCTTGGAATAGTACAATATCGACTACATCCCATAAGAATTTCCAATCTCATCTAGAGACTCCTTCATGGACATTAATTTTTTTTGATTCATTTCCTCTCAGCTGGAACCCTAATAAGGGAAAAAGACACAATAGGACCGTTAATCCATTGAACCGATCTAGCTTGACACAGAATATAAAATATGATCCTAAGAAGGTTTTGATTCATCAATTGATCATGAAAATTATGTATATCGTTGATGATATCCTCTCTCAATTCCATAGTGAATAGTTCCCCGGATATGGTGATCGTTGGTATGATCCCATCCATCCTCTACTAGATCACTAGGGAAAAAACATGTTCGTCTTAGTTAATTTCTTCTAATTTATCCTGACAACCCTACGCATCCCGATAGGGAAGAGGCTGGAGTTTACATAAAATTACCACCATATACATCATAGAATTTGCTCGAGCTACACAAGAATCCTCTTTGAGATCTGTCTCCATAATAAATCCCTTTAACAAATCATATATCTTGTTAGGTTATTCCCTCTGACACTCTATATTCAAATCCTCCAGAATCTCACTGGTTTATTTCTCTAGCTACTCCATGATCCACTGAGTTGTCATATCATGTTTAAAAACCTGCCAAAAAACTTGTGGTTAATAATCCTCATGAATGTAGGATACCTCTCGAGGATGATCTAGTGGACGGTTTCATATATCTCTTTGAGGCTCTTGAAATGTGAATGGTAGAAATTCTTCCTGATGGTGAGGCATATCTTTTATGGGTAGATGACATGCAAGCACCCCCAGATGTTTGTAACCCCATTATCTCCTCCTTGAATGGGATGTGCAATCCACTGTAGTGTCTCACCCACTTTTTCTCATGATTTGGACCCATAATAAGAATTCCTACGTAGTAAGAAGTCACCATGATTTGGTGTTTCATAGAGACATTTTAAGGTATCATATTTGTCTGGTGTAGGCAGTTACCCATTGGGATTGTAACTAGATAGGAGGATCTTGGTAGAAAATTTCATTTTGAGTTCAACTCCACCACTCGCAAGAACAGTATTTTCGAACTATTCATTTGAAAAGTAGTGCCTAGATGAGCAAGCTGAAGGCTTTGAGGATATTTGTAAATGCCTCACATGATCACTGAATATGTCTTAGAATTAAGAACAACTACTAACAATATCTGAGGGGAATTTGAAGGCTAAATTTATACCATACCTCTTCACTCATAATTTCCTAAGTGGATTACATAATTTCCATGAAAAGGCTTGGGGTGTAGAGGAAGCCTTGTAATAGGAAAAATATGCACTTATTTTTCCTCCAATAGCTCGTTTAAGAAGAGTCTCTAAGGGAAAGACTACTTATATTGCACAAGTAGAGGCTTGTGGACCACTTGAGTTATTACCAGTCATGTTATGTCCCTATCCATTTCGGGGGCCATAGACTCATGTGAAGCTTCATAATCAGCATTGACCGCTGCAAAATTGGTAGGAACTACTGTGTACTGCACAATCTCCACCCATGTGAGATAATCAGGTTCCACCTCCCCTCCAAGATCCATCACTCATTAGATCCAGGCTCTGAAGTTCCCCTTCCTGAATAGGGGAATCCAAAGCTACTAATTTTAAGCATATTAGGTCCCCAATTATTTCTGAAGTGCCCTGGATCTTGGGAACATAAGCTTGATGGAACATTGGAGGTCCAAGGAGGCTAATCTCACTAATCATACTATGTTTTGATTGGCTTCTGGAATAGGTCGACAACAATGTAGTCAGGTTGGATCCTTCCCCATCATAGGTGGTGTGTGTTTCTGTAGAATCAAACAATGATAGAATGGGTGAATGGAAGTAGGTATCTAGTCATGCATCTCAAATGTATGGAAACTAGTTTTCCTGTAGGGTAGTCGCTTGCATCCACTATATAATTATTCCAAAATTGAATCCTAATGATCCTTCTAAATCCATTTTTCATCCTCTTTATACCACTTATGCATCTATGTCTCATCCTTCTTCTTCTTAGATGAGAATGCACCATCAACATAAGGGAACAAAAAACCCCCACAGGTGATAAATTAATCTCGTACTCTTAGAGACTTCATACCTCCCTAGATGGTAGCTTCCCATAGAATCAATTTAATGATAGTGGATTCCACAAGTGATTGTAAAGGTATGACTTTATTTATACCATCAAACTGGTGGACCCTTACATGGTTCCCAGCAATGAATAATGGAATGATATTCCTCCCAATTTCCTATGTTTATGTCATCAGATACATATTGGTGGCTATGTGAACCATCATAATTCTAATGATAGTTATTTCCAACCAAGTTAAACATGCCAATTAGACTAGAAAATATGCTCAACACAGAGATAAACATGAATCACCCTCTCATCTTATCTTATTGGGTTAAATCCCACAACATTTTGTCCAACTTGATTAGGTAGAGCTGCCACGACCACACTATTCCCAGCGGTGCTCATCTATCGCCGAACCTAAAAAATCCAATAGCCAGTCAATGGGGGTTTTGTGTGGTTTAACTAGAGTGAAGTGGTATTTCCCTAGCACTAGAAATAATCCTCCCATTCGACCAGTAATGTCCATCATACCATCTTCCATTGAGAAAATTCTTACTGGCAGAAATGTACACCTAATGCCGAACTATGATGTGCTTAATAATCATTCCAGCATACATGGAATGATTTCAATCCTAGAGGCTATCTTCATATCAGATGATATGCTCCATGATCTCACAGAATCTATAAAATCCCCATAAAATTAAAAACTAAGGTAGTGGGTGTAGATGTCTTCCATGCAGAGGAACCTGAGAAAGATGAATTTCAAGTAATAATCTCGTTGTTAGGGTAAGATGACGATTCTCCCGTACATAGCCATATCCTCCCATTGTAAACCACATGAAAATATATTGGAATGAAAGTCTAATGAGGTCTAGTAGACAAAGGTTCTGAGATCAATCTCATATCGACTTAGATGCTCCAAAAGTTAGGACTGGCAGAAACAGATCTAAGTCTCACTTCCCTAAAAATAAATGGTTATGACAGGACCAAACATGGGTTGTTTGGAAAGATCTTCCTAAAGACCTAGTTTGGTATCCTGAATGGTAGCACAAAATTTATGGTCATCTTGCAGGAAACCACCAACAATGCATTGATAAGTATTCCCTAGTTCCACATTTATTCAAAGTTCCTTCCCCATATCACCAATAAATCATGTACTATGTTAATTTACAAGTGGGTGTGATCTAGGGTGATGTGTCTCATTTTTCCTATTTTGAATCCTGGTACCTGCATTTCAAATAGTACATAAGAATGGATGAACATGTTCAATCCAATGAGTTTGAGCACAGTACCATTATGCATGACCCATAGACATACATGGATGATGCTTTCATCTTAGAGATTCCCCGATTGGATTCAAACACCCTTTCACATAAGACACTTCATCATTATATTTGAGAATACAGGGATGATCATTCACATGAAGAAGTAATATTATAAGATCACATCATTCCCCAACATAGAGTAGTTCATGTGATTTTAAATCCCTTTACCCCTGTATTGTATCAAGATGTTCACCCCGTGGAAAAAATAATAAAAATATTATCTTGTTCTATCGGCCAGGTTGAAACAAATAAATCAAACAAGAAACTAATGCATTGATATTATCATGTGTGGCCCCATAGGCCATCAACATGATGGAATTGGGTAGACAGTTTTCATCAAAATGGTGTTAGTTGTGCCAGAGTCTCCCGATGAAGATTCCACCACCACTCAGGTCGGTACGAGTATTCCTCTAGGGTCAGCTAACATTGAATAAATTCACACTATTGATGATCCTATAACGTTGAATGATAAGGAATATTTGGATGTTTATTCTCTCACATTTTAATTAGATGAACCCACCAGCATCGATGTGTTTGTATTTGTTACTCTCAGTACTGAGGGAGACCATAGGCTAATACTGAGCAGCGTAGCTATTCTTGTTGAAAAACAACAACAATATGTGGATTTTATAAAGTCACCTCATAATGTATTTACATATAATTATGAAGAGATGCTAGTACTATATCCTCAGGTCACCATCCACCACCTTTGTCTCCCACTAAGCCATCATAGGTTTAACTAACCTCTCATGAAGATTCCCCCTACCATTGTTCCATGGTTAAGGCTAAATTTGATAAAATCATCAAATCCAACATCATCACGGAGGTCCTATATCCTAGATGGTTGGCCAATATTATTACCTTCTGGAAGAATAATGGATATATATGTATCTTCATTGACTTCTGATATATGAATCATCCTTGTCTAACGGAAGAAATTCCCCTTACTATGACAAAGTTATTGATCGATGCCACAGGTGGATTCCAAGACTTCTCCTTCATGGATGTATATTTCAGACATATTCAAATATGACTATCCCCAAAGTGTGAATAATGTTCCAACTTAAGGGAACCATTGGGAACCTTATTCTATCAGGTAATTCCTTTTTTATGAAGAATGAAGAGGCTACTTATCAACTTTCTATGTTCTGAATATTCGAACCGATCTTTGGGACATTAGTGGAATTACATATGGATGATTTGGTGGTCAAATCTCACCAAAATTAAGACCATATCAAAGGTACTAATAAATTTTTAATCTTCTTCCACTACTGCAATATGATGATGAACCCATAGAAGTGTTACTTTAGGTTTAACTCTGTAATGTTCCTTTTCTTTTTTCATTAGATAGATAGGCATTGAGATCAATCCAGATAAGATCATTGGAATCAGTTGGATGCCTCCTCTGAGAAAAAATTCACATGATCAGAGGTTTTCAAGGACACATTTCCTACATACGCCAATTCATTATGAATCTGGACAGTAGGTGTAATCCCATTTCTAGACTCATGATGAATGTTGTAGTCTATCAGTGGGATAAAGAATTCCATACTTCATTTGAAGAGATCATTATGTATCTTCCAAAACCTCTGATTCTGATGCAACCCATATCTAGAAAGATTCAGGTCCTTTACTAGACCTCCCTAGAATGATCCCGGTGTTCACTTCTCAACCATAAGAACATTGAAGGGACAAATAATAGTTTGAACTATCTCATCCACATGCTCCTAGACAACAAGACCAGATATACCTCTATCTAGAAGAGTTTCCTCACACAATTGTTTTGTAATGCATAAGTTGTTGAATTATATAAAGCATCATGAGATATAGCTGATGTCTCACATGGATCCACTAAGGTATATTCTACACCATACAATGTTTATAGGCCATCTAGCTCAGTGTGATGTGAGCCTTCAGTAGTTTGATATCTTGTTTTTCCCCTAGAATGATATCGATGGATATGCATTTGCAGACTTTTTGGCTACTCATCTGGCCCCTATGGTGTAGTATTTAGACATTGATATTCTAGACGAGGCCATATTCTCAGTGGATCAATATCTTCTTTGTTGGAAGGTGCACTTCGATGCTGCCTCACAGAGCCCCATCTGTAGGAGACTCGGTGATCCCTGACTCAATATAGTAGTTTTGGGGATATTCTTCATCATTCATACACATGATATTATTTTTTTCACTCTTATTGTTAGATGTTTTCTCCAACAATGAGGTATACTACCTACTTCTGATCATCGATCTCAAGTTAGCCCATGAGGTTTATATCTTCCACCTAAAAGTTACGGGGGATTTTGAGCTGGTTATCAAGAAAATCATTGGTGGATATGTCATCAGGAAGCTGGAAATCATGACCCTATTCGAGTTTTCTCACCAGCTGATGTCTCTGTTCCCTCATTAGCTAGAATTCAATCCCATTCCTAAGTCAAACAAAATTTGATCTGATGACATGTTTATCCTTGTCGTGTCTCTCATAGAGCCTGATGAGGATGATTTGAATATCAATGAGGTGCATCGAAGGGTCATCACTCCCATCACTCTGAATGATGATATTTCCAGTAGGTAATCCATATTAACATTAGTACTTCCGCAAAAGGACCTCCATGAACCCCTACTATAGAAGACGAGACCCCTAATCCGAAAACTCCTTTGGTCTAGTACCTTCTACATGATAATCTCTAGAGAGGTGGAGCCAAACATGAGTGAATAAATTGGTGTGAAATGAAGTTCACCCTCTTAATTGTTATCATCCTTGAAAATATCCTCAAAAAATATTGGTTTTATGGATTTATCCTCCATTGTATTCAAGGAGATGAGATTCCCCAGGTTATGTGGGAAGTCCATGCAAGTTCCTACACAGATCATCAGGCTGGGTTGAAACTCTCCCACCAGATCTAGAGGTTGGGTTACTTCTATCCCACAATGGTTCATGACTATATCTAGTAATCCAAGAGGTTCCATTCTTTTAAAATCCATGTAAATTTTGTGCATCGGCTGCTAGAGTCTTCCCATACTAACAATTACTCTTGGACTATTTTCGTATGAGGACTCAATGTCATGAAACCATATCCAATAGTAACTGCTCGGTAGTGCTTGTTTTTTATGACAACCATGGATTTATTCTCCAAGAGGGAAGAATTGATTCCTATCAAGGATGTCAACACCCATTGTTTCATTGATTTCATGAGCTCCAACATCATCTGTGGATTTAGAGTCTCTCACACCTTCTTCACCGACAATGGAACCAATTTCCACAAAGCCGAGATGAAGAAATTATTCTCAATGTAAATCAACTAGTATAATAATACCTATTGCTACCATGAACATGAAAACGGGAATATAGAGGTGTTCAAAAAGACCCCCTATAATATTTTTCAATTGATCGTTGGTCATAACAAGAAGAGTTATCTAGAAAATTTCTCTGATGCTCTATGGGCTTATTAGATAACAACTCCTAATTCCACCTAGGTGAGCCCATAATCCAAGGTTCATGAAACAGAAGAAATCCTACCCATTAAGATTCAATTTACACCACTCTATTTTTTTATATATGATCAGTAGATGACACACATGATTCAAAAAGTCCGTCTGGATGAACCTGAGGCCCTCTATGAGAACAGGCTCTTGTCCTTTCACAATCTGGAGAGGCACCATAACATGTTATCTATTGATTTCAACAGGCATGTTCAAAATTAATCCATCCATTATGGTGAAATAATATTTTTCTTAAAAACACATATGATACTCAATAAGATGTGTCCAAAGTAAGATCCCAAATGGGAGGTCCCATACATCATTCACAAGGTTTACCCCAACGGTGCATACACTTTAATCACCATGTATGGTGAGAGAATAAATCCTCCAAACAATGAAAAGATCCTCAATAATTACTTCAAATGATTGATTTGTCTTTCAACATGATGACAAACAAGAAACTAAAAACACAGTCCCTTATAGTTCGATCTCTATGACATTAAACTATGACATCTTTTATCTAGTATGACATAAAATGACAAGTTGTTACTACAAGAAGTTAAAAATCAAGAAAATTTTGTCACATCCCTCAAGAAATTAAATTTCATAGAATTATATACATCTTTAATGAATTACATTAAACAACATGGAATTCAAGAACTACATTTTTCTTGATTTCTAACATTATAGGATACATTGAAATACCCAAACATTTTCTCCTCAGGTCCAACCCTAGGTTTACCATTATCCTCTATATAATAAACCCATTGGCCTTTTTATTTCCTGGGATCATGTTGTGTGATATGATACCTCTTAGTTCCTCATTTACGTTGGGTTTAGAGTAGAATCACCAATTTCCTCCCTCTGGGATTTCCCTTTATCACATTCTTACCGCATGACTTTAAACTACCTCATAGTCATGAATGACATTTTTCTTATTTCCCATCCTTATGGGATATGTAGGAATGACTAATAATGTTATATTTAGGTGCATCCCCATTTTCCTCAATCATTATAGACCTTTTTTCCTCACCATGTGGGCTGAGTTATAAGACCATAAACTAAGATCTCTACCATCCCATGTGATGTTAAACTATTGTGGAATTATTATAAGACATGAAATTGTATGGCATTCATGGTCCTTTTTTCGTGACCTTAATAGGTAATTTCCCCTTTTTCCTGAATGACTCGAAAACATCATTGTCCCATGTGACGTCAATCTATTCCTTCATCCTTGCCGCATGACATTAAACAACCCAACATTCACGAACTATGATTGTATTGATTCTTCCTATCATAGGATATGTAGGAAAGCCCATACATTTTTTCATTGGAACTATCCCATAGTTTCTCAAGTTCTTCTATCCTTTCACCCCCTTGTACTAAATTCCCTCTTGGGAGTGTGTGGTGTTGTGTTGATCTTTGTATTCCTCATTCTCATTGGGTTTATTTTAACACACCATGCACATACCCTTTGGGACACCATTCCATTCCCAATTTCCTAGTCACATGATGATAAGCTTCATTTCAACCCATATCCTTACCACATAACATTAAACTGCACAGAACTTCATGAAAAATGTATGTCTTGACTCCCTTACTTAAGGTATATGTAGGAAAGCGCTTCCACTTTTTCTTCGGGTCTAGCCTCATGTTCATCAAAAATGTTTGGTATCATTCCTCTAATAATCTAATTGATTCATCTTACCTTAATTTAATCCCTCAAACACTGTTAAACACCCATTAATGTGTTTAGGTTCTTCGTGGAATAGGGAGATGAATGAAGGATTCTTCAAGGATATTCTCTCATTCTATTTCCATGTTTCAAAATTCCATTTTTTTGGGTCTCCATCACAATTCATGTCAAAAGAGATTCCCTAATGGTACATATTCTTAGCCTCATAGTTCTCCTAAAATACTGGGAAAACTTCGCAAAAGATTTCAAATGAAATTTTGACACAGGTTTAACATTTCAGATCTGGTCAACGGATGATCGTCGAGTTTTTATTCAAATCACAAGTTACATGACATGGATATTGGGTCGCAAATTTGGTCAGGAGTTATCCAACATCATTATTCCAACACCATTGTATCCCAAATATCAAGAACTGTGATTCACATCTTTTCCAAATCCTTATGTCTAGGAGGAAATTCAAAACTCTTAGTGTTAACCCTCCATGCACCATTATAGGTTTAGTGGGAGGACCGGTATCATCGGGCCATCCTAGACATCACAACTTTGTTCCCTTACAATGTTCTTCCATGTGTCAAAGAGATATTTTCCACCCCTTGTTTCCCCCACTAAGCATGGATAACACGGGATTAGGGGTCCAGGTAAGGTTTATACCTATATTGAACAATAATACCGTCTAACTATATAATCTCTATGAAAATAAATTATGAGTTTTGGTGACAAAGTCAATGAATAACGACTTTAAATTGGGTGTCTATTCTCTTGGTAATTTATTGTGCTGACTTCTTTATTTCCCCTATTAATGTCGGGTGGCTTCAAAACACCGCGTTACACATTTACTCTTTGGAGATTTCTTCCCTATGGTAAGAACACTAGGACCTTGAATTTGGAGCTTACCTCCTACATGAGTGCAATCATCATGACATTAAACTATATGTGTGTTCCATCAGGAATGTGTGGTGTGGTGTGCATCAGTTTGGTCTTATTTCATGTTGGATTGCCTCATGATCCTTCATTATTCACTCCTACTTTGGAAGTCCCGCCATATAGTCCTAGCTCTATGACCATGAAAGAAGATATTCAACAACCTTGTTTCATGATGATAAATTTAATAATAACCAGTGTCCTTATTTTATGACATTAAACTAAAAATTCTTCATCCACGAAGTATGATGATTAAATACAAATCAATGTGATGTCTTCACCCAAGGAAACATTGTCCCTTTGTCACTGGCCATCTTCCATTCCATTTTTACGAAATACATGTTTTTTCATTCCATATAAATGGGATACGTAGTGATACCCATACATTTTGTCCTCAGGTTCATCCATAAGATCGTGACCCTTTTCACCCCTTTATTGGTCTGAGTTTTCTCCTCAAAAAAGTATTGTGCACTGAGGTCTCCTTTGTCCCCACTCATATCTGGCCACCTTATGGCACCACACTACACATATCAACATATTATGGTAAAAACTATATATTATTAAAATAAGATTTATAATCTCTATGTTCTAATGATCTTAACCTATCTAACAAACACAATTTCCTTCAATTGATGGGATGTTTCCCACTTCTAGCATTGTCCATTTTTCATTCCATCTTCATGAACTACGTATGGATTGATTCCCATCCTTATCGGATACGTATGAACAACAAGACCATTCTTCTATGGTACAACCCCAAATAATTTCATATTTGTGGCCTCTTATCCCTTATTCATCCCATGGTTATGGGGTGTGGTTGACTCCTCTTTGGCCCTCATTCACATTGTGTATACAAAAACTGTACCATATACCACCATTATGAACAGACCTGGTCCCACTAGTAGATAGATTCCTTCATAAATTCCACGCATCATGTGTCCCATTATTGGGGTCTCTGTTATCTTTAATTTCTAAAGGGACCCCCTAATGGTGTCGATTCTGGGCCTCATGGCTCATCTACCAGCCTATGCCAACATCCTAGAAGATTTCAAAAGACACTTTGAGATAGGTCCAATATTTTGAATATGGTCAGCGGTTGAGACTCGCTTGTTTGTTCCCATCCCAAGTTACAAGATATGGATATTGTGTCTTGAATATGGTCAATAGTTATCCTCTATAATTATTCCACCCCCATTACATCCCAAATACCAGAGGTGATGATTCACGTTTTCCTTCACTTCTGTTCTTATGGGTCTCTAACACCCTTGGTGTTTTTCCTCTATGCATCCATGTGCATTGATTAGGAATGTATTTCGCATTTTGATTTTCCCTCCCAACATTTTTCTTCACTATTTTAAACTCTATTGGTATGGGGAAATCCCAACATCACTCCTTGTTTCCCTCACTGAGCATGGCTCACATGGGCTTAGAAGTTTTGGTAGGGTCACACCAACATAGAAATCTAAACACATTTATGGTTTGATCTCTATGACCTTAGACAAATATATATTTCATATGAATATATGATGTTAAACTATGTTTTTTTCCCCATGATGTTAAACTATTGAATCCTTACCATTTGATGTTAAAATTCATCGGCAGGTCCTGTCACAAGACCCTAAACATGGGCATCACTGTCCAGAATGCAACATGAAAAATGGAACAAAATTATGGGTTTCTCACTATAGAGGGTATCAACTTTGGCACTGGTCACCACCATGCTACTTGTGAAGACCTATAAAAGGATTGATTCCCATAGAGAAACCAAGAATTTTCATCTTTGGCTAGTTGCTCTAAAAAGTCCCAGACATCAACAACAACAAAAAACAAAAAACATCAAATGTCTACTGTTGATCAAAGAACAATGTGATTCTTGATTCCCATCCTTATTGTATATGAGGTGACACTGGGATCATCGATCTCAGGTCCAACCACAATATTATTTCCCCTTTTTATACAGATTAACTTTCTCCCTTACAGCATGATGTTAAATTTAATGGGATTCAAAAACTAATAGTCGATGTCCGCAACGAAAAACAATAAATTCAAACCCTACCTTGGACAAGTTCGGGATGTTCGAATGGTAATTATGGGATATTTAACTATACTCACTGAAGAGTATTTCCGCTGTCAGTGTTGGTCTCTCACCATACTTTGTTTCAAGAACCTTGATTGGATTGATTCTCATCATTATGGGATACATTGTGATGCTTATGAATTTTTTCTCAGGTCCAACAAAATATTCACTAACCTCCCTTTCCCTTTTGGCTCCAATTATGTTCCACATCACGTATTCCTCCATACCATATGTTACATGGTATTTTTTTGGTGTGAAGGCCTCTTTTAGATAATTCGAATTCTGTAAACCTCCTCCACCCAATGAAAAATTTATAGAAATATACATAATAGTATATGTAACATGACTTTAAACTTTTGGATAGGTCACGATAGTATGACTCTATACTATGTGTAATCTACAAATTGAATGATATTAAACTAAAGGACACAACTTTATCACATGATGTAAATTTTTCCAAGCATTGTCCTTACTATATGACATTAAAGTACATATTCATCATCCAAACATTCATGATGTGAAACTTCAATGTATCTGATATCCCACTGTGCTAGTCATCCACCATATTTTTCATCACTTTAGATATTATTCAAGCATCTTAGATGATGCTCCCACAAGAAGATAAGTTTGATCATTGTTCAAAACAATACGCTCACATTGATGTTCTTCCATCATGATGGAGTAATTTCAAGAGTGGTGGAATCCATTCAAACATTCCATCACTCCAGGCCCACCTTTTTTCCTCCCTTTAGTTGGATTAACATCCTCTTTTACATGTAAAGGATGTCCCTAATGACTAGGTCCCATTAAACATTGGCTCATCTAACATTCTGAGTCAATGTTCTAGAATACATTAGACTATATTTTGTGTTTGACCCCGTGTTTTCAAATTTGGTTAGTAGTTGGACCTCATTTGTTTTACCCATTTTAGGATAGTGTTATAGGCACTGGGTTTTATATACGGTAATAATTCATTCCATCTCATGATGATTTTAGAAATTTGATCCAAATTTTGTCTATCATCATTCAAACTTTTTATTCCCCTTTGTTCAGATTGATTCCAACACCCATGGCATTATCGCACTCGTGTACTAGAGAAAATTAGGAAATCAAAGTTGGATGTTTCATGGATCCTATTATGAAGTCACATCCACCCTCTCATCCTGAATACTCAAGCTGGTTAGTCAACAAATAGAAGACCCCGAGTTTTCAATGATTGTCTAGAATTCTCATTACCGAAGTGGATAATTATGTGGTCATACCAGGTTTCTCACACTGTGTATGACCCACATGTGTTTAGGGTTTGACCGTTAATTGTATAATATATATTATCAAAATGAATTAATCAAGGGAAGTAAAATATAACCATATACATAGTTTAAATCATAAGGTAAGTAAGTAAAGTATGATTAATGAGTTTATCAAAAATAAATCCTTCACAGATCTATTATGGAGATCTAGTATGATAATGGGCCCCACATGCACTATTTATAATTGATGGCCGACCATAGCTTCAGGGAAACCATTGCCTGCTTCATCTTCACAACACATTATACCTGTTATGATTTGTGATCCAACATTGCAATACCACCTCGTGATTGATGACCAACATTTGTTATCATCCATGATTTTAGGTTATTTACCCTCAAAATATGACCATAATTACCTTTGGATCACATGTTGAGTGGGGAATTTCTTTGGTTCTGAAAACCATTCCACTAAAAACATATAAAACATGGGATAAAATCACAACTAATTCTTTGTTCTTCCAGACCAAAATGGACCCATAATCACAAAAAATCCTTAAAGTGATCAGTTATGTAAAGTAATTCCACCGAGATCCCATTCCATCACGACCACGAAGAAGGTTAATGGTACCCACATGAATGTATTTTCTCCCCAACATTCTATTTCATCTGCAGGGAACACCATGAGGGTCATCCCACCACTACCACATGAAAATATGTCGTCTAAAACATCACATTTCTTACATGATGAGCAACACGAGCAACATTTCTCTCTTTTTGTACAAATTTATGTCTTTTGCAGCACCCTTTTTCTTAGTAGCTAGCCCTGTGACCCTTGATAACCATTGTTGCCTATAAATAGCTGGATCCCCTTCTTCATATCCATTATTGTCCCCAAACATTTTCTTTTCAAGATACCATTTTTTGATGTTCCAAGAATCGTGAACCCATGAGAATAATGTATCTACCATTGTACTGGAGCATTAGAAATTTTGGTTTCCTATGTTATTCATAGACCCTATTTATAAGGATTCCATTTATGAAGGCCTCCACCCTTCGTAAAAGAGGGATCCCCTTTATGTTTCTCAAGGCTCCCCGAAGAATTAAATTTTTTTGGATCACTCTTATGATAATGAAATATTTTCTAAAAAAAGTTCATGCTCTGCAAAGACCCTTCTTTTATGAAGACCCCTTCCTTCACAATGCCTCCTTCCATTACAAAGCGTCCTTCCTTTGTGAAGCACCTTTTCTTTATGGATTTTCTCTTTTCGAGCCCCTATATTCATGGACACCAATAACAAACAGCCATCTAGGCTTGTAAAAAGTGATTTTTGGGTACCACGTATATTGTTTCATTTTGTGTTGCCATACCTTATGCTTCTTCACATAATAATGCTAATAGATAACCAATCTTTAAATAGTTATGCTAACATGGACCCCTCAATTTTCCACTCCACCATACTCTTGTAATACATTTATTATTCCATCCCTTCCACATGTGTGGGTTTGTACATGTTATGTAAATATGAGGAATGATGGGAGATTCCACTTCGTCCGAGCTATAGGATGTTAATCATCCATTCACCTACATTCTAAAAACAAGATGATAAAATATGATCGAAACATGTGTATCATGTTAGACAAGACCATAAAGGTAATTGGCCACAACGCCCTCCTGCTATCGCTATCCCTTCAGGCTTCGTCACCATGTGTTGCTCGGGCACTCTCCACGTAAGACCGGAACCACCCCTTTGAGATTCCCTCATAGGGTACATCCTAATATCCATTTCCCAAGGACTGTAGAAATATGTAATCCACACACAATCCCTCATTCACTCACCATTCATGAAATGACTGTCGGGTCTGCTTTTAACTCTATTTTCTCACACCGAGCATGAATCAAGTGGTCATAGAGTGATAGTGACCATGAAATCATCTTTGGACGGTTGACTACAACTGTTCCCCAACAAATTTTTTTTTCTCTAGATATGCATAAGCCCTGTTACACTCTTCACAAAACAACACAAACATTGATCCCCAATTTTAAAATAGGTTATGTAAGAAGTTTCGCTAAAGTTCAATCCCCTCATTCCCCAGAATCTTTTTTTTTTCAGACTATTTCACATTGTATCACATTTTTCCTATATGACATTATACTATTATCCCATTTCAAATTCTTAACTATGTGGGTTTTAATCCTTTTAATGTATCTTGGGTGACTATGTGAAGTTCAATACATACAAATGGTAAAATATGCCTCTCCCTTCTAGGTATGTACCCTCCTAATGTGACATATTCCATTTTTTTGGATGTATCACCCGGATCCACCTCCTTAAGGAGTTCTGATTCACATGTGTTGCTGACCATGCATAAGCAATACACTTCACCGTACTCCTCCAACCAACAGTTCCACTCTTGAAAAGAGCCGATAACAACTCATAATCCCCTAAAACATATTTAAGTCATTTTCCATTGTGTACACCCTAATTCTTTTCCTCCATCATGAAATATGGGGACTTTGATACCTTTATTTCAAATAGGGTGTGTTGGAAGCCTCCCCGAGGTTCAAGACCATTACACATTTCCCATCCGAGTATTTCCATCAAGACGATATGTCTTGGGAAGATAATGCCCCAGATTAGAGGTTTAACATCCATCATGTCCTTATCCATGCACTCCATTTTTCTTTAGGTGGCTCTCTATGTTTCAATCCTAAAACCGTCATCTTCATGTCGATTACATATCATCCATTCAACCCACATCACCTAGCCCTCTATCATCCATCCTTATTCTTACACAAGTCTCCACATCTTGGTATAATAGCATCATCCAACCATGCATCTAACCAAGCATAAGCCTCTCGTATCATATCCATCTCACCTAGAGTTCCCCTCTTATGACAGGTATCTAACCATGCGTATGACCCAAATCACCCATTAAAACTACATGAGATTTGATCCCTTTATTCTAAACAGTTCTCATAGGATGAATCCATGAGGTTCAATATAATCTAATTTTAAACCATAATGTTCCCCTTTTGGGGATCACCTTACCAATCCTTCATTTGTGATGTATAGACCATCCTTCATGGTGCGAAACCTTTAATTTTTGGAGACAGGACATCTTGTGTCTATGCACACTGGGTGTTATGATCCATACATCTAGTAAAACTTAACCTTCTCCCTCCTAGGTATATACCAATCTAATACACTTTCATAAGTTATCATATCTTTCTAATCCATATCCCCCGGACATTAAACACATGATAGACCCCGTGTTAAACATGGAATGTTGAGGAAAATCTCAAAGACATTCCTCCAGCATTAGTACCTCGAAATAAATGTGGGATTCCATGGGCTTATACGCCCTCAAGAATCCCTCTAATTGGAGAGAATTATAGTGTACCAATGGTCTTGTTTCCAATAATTCCACTAATGCCCAATATGAATACTCTTTTAACTGAAGGTCTCTGCCCTAACATAACCCTTTGGAATGTCCAAAAAGAGGTAGAGTAATTAAAAGGTATCCACAAGGAGATAGAATTAGGAAGAGGATCACGAAAAAAGTTTTATCCTAAGGGAGACATAGTCTAGGCGATGATTTTTGATCATGAATCCAAAAAAATAGGGATTAATATCCCATTATCCCATTTTGATATAGAAGAAAACATTATAGATGAATTTATGATTGTCTCCGAGCTTTAAAGAATAGGAATGCGGGGAAACCATCAGTGCATCCCCATGATGACATGCATCCTGACAAAAAGAATCAGAAAAAAGATTTCAATTCGTTAAAGAGTAAAATATATAAAAAAATATAAAATTTCTTTTAGAAAACATTTTTAAAATTATCATATATATATGAAACTAAGAATCAAATTAAAAATTAATTTTGAAGAAGGTAACATGAAATCATTTTAAAATAATAACCTAAAAAGAAATCCAAATTATGGACTGTAGAACATGGCATAAATATTTCACATAAGAGAAGTGCAGTGGAGGATATAAAAATAATAATGAATCGGAAATCCTTTTAAATTTTTTTATAATAAATTTATTGAAATCTATGTCATAATAATTGTGATAAATCAAACTTTTAAATAGATTTAATGATAAATTTTCATATTTATAGAAATAAATTATATTTGGATTTCAAAATAATAATATGATAACATTAGTGAGAAAATTTAACATGAATATAGAAGAAAAATATCATATTTATAAAATATTTTAATTATACATAACATCCCAAGCCTTTATGAAGAAATAATATCATCATTTTAATTCACTTTGAAATAATGATAAAATGAATTATTATTTTACAGTATGATAGAAAAAATTATGTTGGAATAAAAAAAGTCAAAATCTAATCACAATGACTCAAAAAGTGACGTTAAGTGAAGAAAACCTCATAATTTAAATCATACATACCCAAACATTATCTATCCTCAGGTAAAACAAATATATGATTTAAATAAATAATTTCAGAATCTTATTCATACTTTTATCACTTTAAAATATTCATTTATAATCATTTATTAATAATACAATAGTTAATTTTGTTTTATTTTAGTCATTAGATGTTATTAGTTTCTATTATTAGTTTAAAAATAGTATTTTAATTGAGATGTTTATGCCTCATTATGTATTCCTCATTCATAATTAGTATATAATTTTTGTTAAAGTAATTTTTATTTTGAAATTATTTAAAATTTTGTAATTTCAATTTATAAGTATTTTTTTGTTTATGATAATGAATTCAGTCATGAGTTTGTTTTGGTAATTTTAATGAAAAGGTTGCACAATATTTTAATGATAAATTTTTTTTCTTAAACATAAACCCAGCACTATTTTCACATTAATGTATAATAGAACTATTATTCATGTTCCCATATTCATCCATGATAATAACTTATATAATTTTTGAAGTGGGTGGTTAAAGTGACTAAAATAAGGATAACTTATATTCTATGGAAGAGTATGGTTAAGAAAGGGATTATTTTTGTTGAATTTCATAATTAAATATTCATGATGGTTTTATTTTTATTTTTTAATGTGATTGATCTTATTTTATGATTGTTTTATAATGTAAAAAAATACTATGTGAAAAATTAAATTTGTTACATTCATGGAGGCACTAGGCTACATGTAAGCATGAGTGACATGATCATTTTTGTAAATGTAAAGGATGTTAAAATTGGATTTCATTTTCATAATAATTTTAAAGTATTAAATATAATATATATTCACTATATTTCTCCACTAAACCATCCATGTATGTAGGTATTGACAAATAGACCATGTCACTTATAAAGGAAAAATTCATCACATAAGAGAAGCAAATTTATTTATTAGGATTGTTGAAATTATATTAAAAAAAGAATATTAAATTAGTTTAATAAATTTTTATTATATTTGTAATTGTGATGCTATTATAAAATCTTATATATAGTAGGATAGAGGTTCTATAAGAATAAAAGAAATAAGGGAGCCTGGTTGAGATTTTTACCTCAATCATCTGTTGTTCTCACATTGGTTACACCTAAATGATTTGTAACATGGTCTTTTTTCAAGAGAATGGATTTCGAGAAGTGGGTAGAGTGTCTAGGAATGACCTGGGTAGTGTTTAATTTGTTATTTTTTGAAAATTTTAGATATATTTGGTGTAAGTGATTGATTTTTATAAGTGATGAAATTGTATATTTTGTAAATACCCATTACTTTTTAACTAATACAATGACACTATTCAAGAGTCAATGGATAGAAAACAACAAACAATGAGGTTTGGGGTGACATTGTTTCGATAAATCCTATAACATTTATATTTAAAAAATTTTGAAACATGTTTCATGAATTTTATCACAAGAGACTTATATTTTACCTTTTTTGTTATTATTACCGTGGAAAATCATTTTTACCCAAATAAATTTACTTTTTAGTAAAAATATATGGACAACCTAATTACTAATGTTTTATGTTATAATCCTAGATTTACTCTCTATAAAATGTAATTAAATTCATAAATATGGTAAAAATATATTTTTAAATAAAATAAATTATCATATAAAAAGTAATTTTTTTAATTTTCTTATTATTAAGTGTTCTAGATATTGTATATTATAGAGTTTTGATTGAATTTTTTATTAATATATTCATATGTTTGTTTAAAAATTATATTATAGTTATTTTTATAATATATTTATTTTTTTGGATTAGATAAAAATTACACATTGTTAATAAAACAATTATATTAAAATAATATTTTTATAAAAATATTTATAGCACATCCATTGGTTATCTATTTATTATAAATAAAAATAAAAAAATATAAAAATAAATGGAATGTTTTCGGAAAAAATAAATTTTTAATGGAAATCAACTTATCATTTTGTCTCTGAAAAAAATTTTCCATCCTTGATGGCTGATTGTGGGGGGTTTGAATGTTTCAAAATCATTTATGTTGGGATTACTATTTTTAACGACATTCAATTGTTTTTTTAAAGAGATGAAAACAACCAATCGTTACCTTATATGAGATGTTACAAAGCTATTTTCTAAAGGCAAATAGTTTTTGGGAAATAGACCATCAAGGCTTGGGGACACACAATGGTCGAAATGATGGGAGGTCGAGCTCATCACACCATTTGTGGGGGAATAATTTCCAACTTCATGACTCCCATAATGATTTAAGAATTGTTCATGAATCATTCATTAACTACATAGTATAATGAAGGCCCCTGTTGGATTAAAAACCAATTATTAATATGTGTTGGCTCTAGAATAATCTGGATGTATCTGATGTTATATATCAATGGATTTATCTATATGTATCCAAGGTCCTCTGCTGATGGAAATCATTTGGGCTTGGATTAGATATTATTATTTCATTTGTATTATGATTATGGTTTTAATCAACAATGTTGGGTTCTCTAGAATTTATCACCATCTAGTGAGACATGAGTTGTTTTGATGTCATGATCAATCCCATCACATGGGCCTTCTATGTAACCCTTTGAACGGACACAAAACTCACATAGTTTAATGAAACTTAATTGGAAACATCCTGTAATGACCCACACCCTAGTATCCGAGAGTTGGTGCCTTATATTTATATATTTTCATAGATAAAAGACTTGAATCCCAAAGGACCGACCGGTTTAGTAGTTTTGGAAGCCATATTACATACATGATCTCTAAATTACAATGTGAAAGGAAATACAACCTAGTAATTCCAGTAGAATCACCCATAGGATTCTAGATTATCCATAAAAGTCATACATAATATACATCTTAACATCCTGAGAAAAAATAAAACATAAGAAATGTGTGATCTCAGATGCACAGTAATGGTAAGAAATAAAGTAGATTAAAAAAAATATTATGTCATGTTGAATAACTAAGAACACAAGCCATTAAAACATATTCTTGGGAATAATATATTAGGAATAAAAGATGAATAAATAATTCCATATAAAATGACCACATGAGAATGAAACATAACCATGTATATTATACAAGTTGAATAAACCCATGGGTATTATTTAATAATAAAATAATTAAGTAATTCATAATTCCAGACATAATAAACATACAGTCAAGGACAAGGCCAAGACACCATATATAATGGGTAAAATCTCGGTCTAGTTTGTCTAATGAGACCTATCAATTCATTGAGAGGATATATTGAGCCCCTCCAGTCACATACTAAGTCCAATGAATTACTTATGTGCCTAAAAAATATATCATTAAATAAAAGTGCCACATTACACTTTTAAATATTTTAATCATAATAATATATTGATATACACTAATTAAATCATTGTTAAATTCTAGAGAGAAATGCCCTTTTACATAGGAAATAATAGTTGTTTTGGAAAATCAATTATACTTTTCATAAACTAATATTGTAAAATGAATATCCAAGAAAATAAAATATAAGGAAAATTAAATTATGTTTGAGAATAAAATGATATCCAAATTAATTTAAAACATGTAAAATTATTTTTTAAGAAACATTATAAATGAGCCTCTTTAGTGCCTATTAAGGTCAAATAGTATAGTTTTTTAAAATGGAAAAGGGATTATTTATTTTCATAAAACAAAAAGCTAACTAAGATATTTATAATTTATAAAAATGGTTATCTTATTAAAATATTTTTTTAAAAAAATGAATGGGTTTTTTCTTGACAAATGGTATGAAATTGGGAAGTTTCTTTAAATCAGGTTTGATTATCGGGAGGAATTGAAAAAAGAACCTTATAAAAAGTGTATTTACCCACAAAATAAGGATGAACAGATCTAGATACATGAGTTTGAAAAATATAAACATAATTTATAAGAATTTAATTAAAATTAATAACAATTAAATTGTGGTAAAAATTTATAAATCATAACCCAAAAGTAAAAAATTGATATTCTGGTAGAATCCCTTACCACCTTGAAAACAGTCAAACCATATACCCCAAGGAATTAATGATCATCAAATAATACATTTAATATTTTTAATAAATTATATAAATGATATATTACTTCAATGGGTATTATAAATACAACACACACATGAATTAGTGGTGAAAATATAATATCTCATATAAATAAAAGTGAGATGGGATGACCCTTACAACTTTTCTAACTGTCAAACTGTATTATCCATAAAACTAAAGAACATAAAAATAAATATTTAATACCATTTAAATAAATATATTAATGATATGATACATCAATGAGAAGTATACATACAATAAACATAAGAAATATTGGTTAATATGATAGATCCCATATAATTGAATGTGAGATGAGGAAAACCCTAACCTGATGTCTGCAAATGTTCTTCACATGATCTTAATGTCATGGAATAAGAAATTAGATTCATTGATAAATAAATTCATATTTTTTTAAAATTCATTGTATTTATTATTGTTTTATTAAGTTAATTTATGGTCTTTTTGATGAGTTATAAGATATAATTTTATCGTTTGGGAGAATTCATTACCTGGGATTTCCGGATTGGTTTACTTTTATACATGTATGGGAAAACATGTGAAATGGAAATAGTTTTCTATAATTGAGATTATTTATTATTAATGAAATTCAAAAAAATTAAATGGGTTTCCATAGAATTTTGGTTATATGATATTATGAAGAATCATTTGATAAAACTTTATTAATGATAATTAATTTATTTTGCTGAATTGTTTATCATCACAAACTACCTTTGTTTTATTAATTTATATTATGTACATAAAATGGTTATTTAAAGTTAAATAATATTTAATATATATATATATAATAATATATTTTAACCATAAAAATGTATTTATAACCATAATCTAAGGAGTAAATGAAATTAAAAACACATCATCCCTGAAGGCGGTAGAATAGCACCTCGTGGACGATGTTTTCAATTTTAGAAAAAATGAGGGAAGAGAATTGGAGATGTATTATTACATAAACACAATAAAATTTGAGTATATAGAATATAATCGATATATAATGTCACTTTATTATAGATTTTTGTTGATAAGATAAGAAAATAAAAAAAACATTAATAGAAATGAAAAGAAAAAGAATGTTGGTTTTACGAATTTATTTTCTCCTCCTTGAGAAGCTCCTTAGGGAAAAGGGTTTGTTCATTTTATTAGTAAATGGGGTCATGTATGTGGGGGGATATTTTTGGGACATTCCTAGGCCAAAATCGGACATGCTTCTAGGATTTGGATGTGTGAGGGGAAGTGGTGGTGAGGGGTGGTATTTATAGTGGGCGAGAGGGATGTTTTTTGAATAATTTGTTATTTTGATTATTATTTTAGATAATTAATATGAATAATTTGAGCATTATCACTAAATATATTAATATAATGAATTATTTTTCGATATTATGGTCTTAAATCAGCAATAAATCAACTATGAATTAATAATTTAGGTATTTTTTTGTACCATAAATTACCGTATTTCACTATTCACCAAAATTCAAATATTTTTGAAAAATACAGAAACTTCTCCCTAACCTTTTTTAGATGTTTAGAATTAAAAATTGTAACCCATTTTAGGAAAATAATTTTCTAAATATGATAAAATTAATTTTCAATTAAAAAAATCAATTCTTCTAGAAATACTGATTTGAAAACATATAGAAAAAGAAATTCATGTTTCATAAAATTATCTTAATATCATACGACAAAAAATATTAATTTAATGCTATATTTTATGAAAAAAATAATTATTCTCACTAATAATTTTAATAATAATATTGTGAATAATTAATCATGTTTCAGAAAAATAAAAATATTTAATTTATCATTTCTAAAACAGTCATTTACTTATTCAATGATATAAATATATCATGTTTTCATTAATATAGTTCCTAAATTTTATTCACTCTTTAATATGTGAGTTTACTATTGAAATCATAAATATACTAATAATATAATGAAAATGAATATTTTATAAAATTTATTATTTTTTTACTATTCATTGGAAAATAAATATTTTGAAAAAATAATAAAATTTCAGTCTAAGATAATTTTGAAACTCTTATTTTAAAAATGATATTATTTTTTACCAATAGGATTTTCAAATGTTTCAGTTGTTTGTTTTAAAAAAATTGTTCCATTAAAAGGTGGTAAAAATTCTTTAAGTTAAATAGAGTCTTTTATGCGTAAAATTTGATTTCTTCTTGTCTTATTCCAACAAAATCATTTGGATGAATGTAAAACAATTTTTTTAAATATATATATATATATATATGTAAATATCATAATTTTGATAATAGTATTCCTTCCTTCTAATTTAATGGCTATTTTATAGAAATCATTTTTAAATAATGATATTTAATTGTATTTCATTATCCGTTTGAGATTGGTGTTATGTAAAACATATGATATCAATGAAATTAAATTTAAAAAGATAAATACCATAAAATCATTGGGTATTAAATTATACCATCCTTCAATAAACCATGTCATCAAAATTCTAAATTTTATTTTAGAAATCAATGGTTGTTACATCATAATTCTTTTGTGGGAAACCCACATAAAAAAAGGGTTAATATAATATCATTTTAATAAGAGGGAGTGGGAAACAAAGAGATCACCAGAAAACAAAAAATTTAAATAGGATAAAATTAGTGTAAATTGAAAATATGTAAATGGAATAATAATCTAACCATCATATTCTGGTGGAGAGTGATAGATAATATGGTCATTATATAATTAAACATCACCAAACTTTATATATTGTGATTTGTTAAAATACCATTGATTTCTCAAAAATAAATGTACACAAATTTTTTTTTTGTTAAAAAATGTTTTTTTATAGTTGAGGTATTATTTTAGTATCTAAATAAGAACTTGATAAAGTTATATTTCTTCATGAATTTCTATATAATAATCATAATTGGATCCTTTGTTTGTGCTTCGATTTATTTTCACATCATCCCTTACGATTGGAAATGAATGATCGTGATGAATTTTTCATTCTTGAAGAAATTTTAACAAATCATATGGTCCTCAAGTCATTCCTTCAACATTTAAATTTTACTAAACTGGGATTTTTTTTACATGTTATCAATTTCCAATATTTTCGAAAGATTATCTCAATCCATTCCGAAAGTAGTTATTCTTAAGACTCATCTAAAACCAGTCTTTCCACATCAACAAAAAAATATAAGGAAGGTAACAAAATTTAAAAAATTAACATAACATAATATTATTAAAATATTGTAGTTATTAATCCCACATATGAAATATATGAATACCTTAATCACCTTAAGACCTTTATGAAAACATGCTTGCTTCCAGATCCATAAAGAAGAAGTAATAATGTGTAATAATTATATATGGCATGATAAATGTAAACAACGAATTATTGAAACAATACTAAAATAACATAATTCTTTAATCCAAATAGATTAATATTAATCATTCCACTTCCTATGAGGTAGTTTCACATGTTTTAATATGTTCCCTTTTCTTCTTCCAAGATATATTCCCTTTTATGCTTGGGACATTAATTTTTGTAGGGCCCCATATCCTTATAGTGGAAGCAGTGAAGATTGGAAAACTCTTTGATTATCTTACAATTATGATCATGGTGGAATTTTTGTCACACTTTATGAAAAATCCTTTTCTTATTAATTATACATCAAGGTGTTTCCTTCCATAATTATCACATGTGGGAAAAACATCTTTAACTACTTCCCTTTATCTATCATTTTCCTAGATTTCGAGTTCTTATAATGAATCCCTTACTGGCCATAATACATGGATATTCTTTATAACTATTGTTAGAACATGATATAATCTCCTCATATGACATGAATGTTTGATTAAGTAGTTCCCTTCGAAATACTGGTTTAATACCATCAAATAAATGATCATTAATACTCTTTCATTTTTGTGAATTGATGTAGTTCCCAGTCCTTCTACTTGGAACTATTTTTAAATAACAGAATATAGTAGATTATATTATAACATTATGAAACATAATGTATAACTCCAAAACTATTGAAAAAAAATTCATAATTTGAAAATAGTGTTCCTAGCTAAACTCATCATCATAAATAAGATTTCATGGGAGAAAATTTACAATTAAATCCTTCATAATGGTTTGTAAAAAAATTTTGAATTATCCTAATCACATATCTTAATAGTTTCAAACCAGGAAGATAGTAAGGCCTATTTTTAGGTATCAGGTTACCCCATGTCAGGCCTGGGACACCTTCTCAGAGTTATTACCCCTAGAAACATCTATACTTGAACCACATCCACTTGTAGTTTCCATAAAGGGATGTGTTTCTAGGAAGACCCACATAATATCTACCTTACCAAAATTCGTGGATTTTATTATATTATAATACTAAAATTATATATTAGGATTTTTTTCCGTAATCTATTTTTTGAAAATCATGTTTCCATGGTTTCTACTAATGTTCCTTGGATACCAACTATAATGACCCGGACCACCGTATTCGAGAGTCAGTGCAATATTTTTATATATCGGCATAGATATAGTACTCGAATCACAAAGGACCAATTATTTTAGTAATTTTGGAATCTATATTACATATATGAACATTACATTATAGTGTTAAAGGATATAAAAAATAGTAATTCTATTGTAAACACCCATAAACTAAAAGATATTTTCTCTACAAGTCATTTATAATATACATCTTCACATCCTGGGGAAACAAAAAACATAAGAATGGGGTGAGATATAATGATCAATAAGGGTACAAAATAAAATTGAATCTATAAACATAAATATTAAATCTTGAAGAAAACATACCATTAAAACAGAAACATGATCATAATATTAAAGAAATTAAATACGAATTAATAATTCTGTACAAAATAATCAAATGAGAATGAAACATAACCACATATATTATACTAGAAAAATAATCACATGGGATATCATTTAATAATTTCAAAATGAGGAAATGAATAATTTCAGACATCATAAACATACCATGAATACGTTCGCCATGCTACCATACATAATGGGTAAATATTTGGTTTAGTATGTCTCATGAGACCTACCGATGCATCAAGGGGTGATAAGAGGCCCCACTCATCACTAATTAATTCCAATTCATTCCTTATTTGTCTAATAAAAATTATTGTTTAAATTAATGTGTCTATTACCACTTTTAAATATGTTAATCATGATCATAGGTGAAAATAATCAAATATAATCATTGATTCCTTCTCGAGAGAAGTAACCTTTTACTTTGGAAAAAGATTTCTTTCAGAAAATAATTTTCTTTTGTCATAAAATAAGTTTTTAAATTTGAATATTATGGAAAATAAAATATAAGGAAAATTAAATTATGTTTGAGGCATAAATTATTCCAACTGAATTGAAATCATGAAATAGTAGTTTTTAATAATCTATAGAAATGTCCCTCTTTAGAGTGGTTTATGGTAAGATATTAAAGAGTATTAAAAAAAGATTAATGGTTTTCATAAAAAAATGAAATAAAAAAATATTTTTTTCTTATGATAAAAGTTTTAATTTATGAAAAATATATTTTTCTTAAAAAATATAATGGATTATACTTGAAAATTGATATTAAATTGGAATGTTCTATTAAATCAGGCTTTCTTATCGAGAGGAATTTAAAAGAGAACCATATAAAACATTTATTTTCCTATCAATGAAATTTGAAATGGTATTTATACATGATTTTGTAACATATAAAAAGGATTTATAATATTTTTAAATTTTTTTTGATGAATTACATAGGGGTAAAAAGAGGGAAAGCATAACCCGAGGGAAAAAATTTGAGATTTGGGTAGAATCCCTTACAACATTGCAAATAGTATAACCATATTCTCCAAATAATTAATTATTATCAAATAATAAATTTAATATCATGATGAAAAATATATTCATTCTTTTTTAGATCAATGAGAAATATATATACACCACACACAAGAAATAATAAGGAAAAAGGTATATCTCACATAAATAGAAGTGAGAGGATAGAACCCTTACCACATTGCTAATAGAAAACTGTATGCCCCATGAAATTAAGGAACATAAAAATAAAAATTTAATAAAATGAAAATAAATAAATTCATGATATAAATCATAAATTTATTGTATACATAGATCACACACAAGAAATAGTGGCGAATAAGAAAAATCTCATAGAAATAAAAGTTATATGAGGAAAACCGTCACCTTATGCCCGAAAATATTATGCACATGAAATTAATATCCTAAAAGATGAAATTAGATTCATTAATAAATTAATTCATAATTTTTTTTGTAATTTTTTTATTATAATATTATTAAGCTGATTTGTGTTCTTTTTGATAATTTATAAGATACAATTTTATCATTTGATAGTATTTGTTTCCCTAGTTTTCAGGATCCGTTTACTTGTATATATACGTGGAAAATCAAGTGAAATAAGAATATTGTTCAAGAATTTTGATCATATTTTAATGATGATGATAAAAAATATTAAATTTTCTTATATATCATTTTGGTTATATGTTATGAGGAATAATCATTAAATAAAAAATTATTGATGATCGTTAGATTAGTTTGGTGATTTTTTTATCACCACAAACTAATTTTGTTTTATTGTTTAATATTATGGACCAAAAATGGCCACATAACATTAAAATTGATATATATATATTATAATCTATTTTAACCATAATAATGGGTTTATGAACTTCCATGAAGGTGAAATTGAAAAATGAAAACACATCATCCACGAAGGTGGAAAATCGTCTCCTCACAGACAATATTTTCATTTTTATATTAATTGGGGATGGAAGAGAATTGATTATGTATTATTCCATAAACACAATAATATTTTTATATAAATAATATAAAGTATATTTCATGTCACTTTGGGATATGTAGGTAAGGAAATGATAAGAAAATAAAATAACATGATAACTAATTAAATGAAAAGGAAACACGTTTTTACCTCTTAGTTTTCTCCTCCTTAAGAATCTTATATGGAAAAGGGATTCTTATTTTGATGAGAAAAAGGGTTTCTAGATGCGGGGGATAGTTTTGGGAGTGTATTTTGTAGAAATTGGATAATATTTACGGCTTTAGTGGTGTGATGAGAAAGTGTGGTGAGGGGTGCTATTTATAGTGGATGAGATGGGTGTTTTTTGAATATTTTATACATCTGTTCATTATTTAGATAAAGTGTATAATTATTTTTAGAATTATCACAAAATATTTTAAAATTATTAAATATAGTAAGATATTATGTTCTTACATAATCCATACATCATTTATGTCTTAATAATTCATTTATTTGTTATATACTGTAAATTATTAATTTCCACTATTTACCAAAACATTCAATTATTTTTTTAAAATGAAAAAAATTCCCCTAAGAATATTTCAAATTTTAAAATCAAAAAGATTTCACTAATTATTTAGAATTAAATCGTAAATATGAGAAATTTATTTTTTTTAATTTAAATCAACATTTATTAAAAAAATACTGATTTATAAATTATAACAGATTTTATAACTCTTTGAAAAAGTAACTAGGACCCCATAAAATTATCTTATAATAACAATATAACAAAATATTAATTTAATATTATATTTTATCTAAATACATTTTCTTTTAAATAATTATTTTAATTATAATATTGTGATTAATCATTAATGTTTCACAAAAATATAAATACACAATATATCATTTCAAAAACATTCATTTACTTATTCCACGATATAAATATATAATATTATCATTCATAAAGTACCTAAATTTTATTTACTCTTTATTTTGTGAGGTAACTATTCAATCCATAAATATAATATTAATATAATTAAAATGACAGTTTTATTAAAATCAAAAAATTTAACTATTCACTGGAAAATAAATATTTTAAAAAAATACCAAAATATCATCCAAATATAATTGGGGAATTAAAATTTTAATAATTAATTTAATTTTTATTAACACTATTTATAAATGTCTAAAAATTTAGTTTGAAAACAAGTGTGTCCTTAAAAGGTTGTAAAATTTCCTTTAAAAAAATATTACTTTACAAGTAAAATTTTATTTGTTTCATATCTTATGAATATAAAATAATTTATATGAATGTAAAAAAACATTTGATTTTATATATAATACATTGATATCATAATTTGGTTAATAATATTAATTCTTTCTAATTTAATGGATGAGTTATAACAGTCATTTTAAAATCATGATATTTAGGTATATATCATTGTTAATTTAATCTTGGTGTTATTTGAAGCCTATCTTGTCAGTGAAAATAAATTTAAAGTGACACATAACAAAAAATATTTGGGTATTACAAATTATACCTTTTATGGTCATGTGAGGATGACCAAACTGTGCAAGTTAATGTCTTGCAACAATGAATTCTAGAAAAAGGTTCCTAGTAAAAGTTTGGTGTGGGAATAGTAACATGGTATCATAAGAGACCCAGAAGGGATGTCTGATACCAAGTTAGACATGAATCAATTTTGATTGTCAACCAAAGGAAATTAGGGTTAATTTTGAGGTTTTGGGTTTGGACCTCATGGAGGCCTCGTACGTGTCCCATTTGGATGGGAATCAATTTTCATGTAGTTCAGTTTAAATACAATTCTCCTATAGAGGAAAACTCAAGAATGTTTCATTGGAAATGGTTCTCCTTTAGAGAATTTTGTTGGGGATTATACATATTAGGAGGCACTTTGACTTTCTTCATTGGGAATATTCCCCATTTTGAATATTGATGAATGACCATAGGGATTACACTATAAAATAGGATTCCATGTGGGTTAGATACATGGATTTTAGGACACATTCCTATAGAGGTCCTCTCATTGAAGGTGAGTGTAATATCTATTAAAATATTCACTACCAAGACATGCATTTGACTGTGCAGATTCAATGATGTTAGATAACTTCTAATACCACACGATTGATGCTCATATGTGAGAAACAAGAGGAAGAATATTATCTAGAAAACCAAAAAATATCTTTCTACCACTGGTGGAAGAGGCAATGGATACTTGTGAAGAAGAAAGGTATTTTATTTTCCCATATCATATCTCGTTTTCATAACTAGGATAGGCACATCTGACTACCCTTTTGGCTATAACTCGTTATAAAGTCCAAGGGAATAAATTAAGAATTATTCCTTACTCCTGGTTCCAGATAACAGATGAGGATAATCTATTAACCCTAGATGGGAAAGGAAAGTGTGTTCCTCTCCCTCACCAACTAGAACCCAGGGTCCCGAGTCATAGAGGTTACAATTTAAGGGCATTGTTCTAACACTCATATATGAGACTAATTGATCTTGAATACTACCCATAGGGTTCAATACCTCCTGAATGATGGAATACATAACTTTATGCACCCCAAGGACCATACTCTTTAGGTATGACAACTTCCAGAAACCTATGAATGAAGGATTTCTCAACCAAATGGGAGACACACTAGTGGGTCTCTATATAGTCCTAAATGTATAAAGGATAATGTGGATGATTCAACTTGGTTCCCCCATCATAAGGATTCCAAAGGAAAGGTATCCATACCATTAGTGTCTTGAAAGAGGTATTAGAGGGTGTCCCAAATGATTTAAGGCTTCAAAAGCATATGGTTATTCTTGTAGGGTAGACTATGGAGGTACTTGATGTGCTTTGTAAATTCTAGGAATGAACGATATGGAAGTGCCTTGGGAGATGGAGAACCATGGAAAAAACACTTAGGAGAGGACATGATCATAGCACCAATAGATTCCTAATTTGTCTCTGGAAGGGTCTCATGCAAGCCTAGTTTTTTGGGAGGTACATTCATAATAGTTCTTGTCAACAAGTAGGGGGGGTACTTAGGTTGGTTTATTATGTATTAGATAGTAGAGAGACCATTAACCCCCTATCCATCTTAAATCCCTTTTCTATAAATTTTTATAGATATTACTAAAGGCTGTTAGGATGGCCATGGTTATGGGGATATGTGGCTAGTGCTCTGAGTCTTCTTATGTTTTTTCTAGTCTTTCAAATGTGGAGCATGTGGGTAATATTTATATGAAAACAAGGGGCCCTGGTGGAAAGTGTTTTCCCGCTCAGGTACCCGGTGCTGCTGTCCCAAAGTATTACCTCACACAAGTGTATTCTACCATTCAAATACACACAGATGGGCACTATGAGATCCTTTTTCATGTATATTGAGTGAGCGCAGACAGAAATGGGCATGTTCCATTAATCGTTCTTTGGGCTCTTCACCTCTTAAATACTTAGGGTACTTTTCAAGAAAACTTTTCATTCTATGCGACAAAAAGGATTTTCAACCATTTTTTATTTGGGGATTATGATATAATCTTTTACACTTTTATAGAAAATATTTTAGAAAATAAAATTCATTTTTTATATCACCATATTAACATTATATATTGGTAAATTATTAGTATTTTTCTAAAAAGATTTATCTTTCAATGAATAGTGAAAAATAACGATATTAATTAGAAGTATCCATTTATTTTAAATTATTTACTCAAAATAATTTAATTTCAAATTGATTTTAAATTAAAAATAGATCTATTAAATTAAAATATATCCAATTTAGGTCATTCAGATCATGTTTAAATTCAATTTTATTACAGAAACCTTTCATACATATGAGCGTTTTCTATTTTGAAGCACAATTTTCCATTGGGTTTGAAAGTATTATATTTAATTAGATTCTACAAATTTAATGAATTGAATATTGAAAAATTGATTCCAAATTTTTATTTAAATTAATTTATATTTGTTAATAATCAGAAAGGTTTTCCATTTTAATTTAAAAGCAGAAAAAGTTTATTACCACACTTAGGATAAAAACTAGTTTTCTAGGGGTAAAAACTATGAAAGTATGGGTTAAAATTACCTATGAAATTCTACGAAACTAATTATATGGCACTATATAGACTTTATAATCTATAATATTTTATAATGGCCCATTTTTGTGGATTTTGGATTCATAAAAATGACGGTCTGATTGATTCCTTTAAAACAATTCATGTGCGTCCTCTCCCTAACTTGTAAAAGGATAACCCTCTTTGCCCCTCTCCACACATCAAAAACCATATGGTTTTGACAATACCTTAACAAATAACAACTATAATTGCTTCTCCTCTTACTAGTATACAATTATTTATTATAATAATATCCTTGGATGTAATTTTGTGTAAAACTAAGGAGTTCATCTGAAGAAGGGGTAACGTTTTTAAATGATCATTTTTATTTTATTTCTTCTTTAATAACCTTAAAAAATTATTAAATCATAATAATATTGTACCACATGTATGTAACATATAACTATATGTTATTATATTAATTTCATGACCAATATTCATATATTCATCTTTTAAATTGAAAATAAAATTAGTGATTCTGTGTTTTGCTAACTACTACCACGCAAACAGATTTATTTATTTTCTGATATCCACATTTAAAGGATTGAAATAATGATGTATTTAAAAAAAATTATGTGATATTTATGATATTACTATACTTATTTAATTTTAATATAAAACATAATTTTTTTGTTATTCGTTCATTTAAAATATGATAACATCACTCGTGTGTACGTCAGACTACAGCCTTACAAAGCGATGTGAATATTTTATCACGAATTCCTTACATGGAGTATAATAAAAATAAAAATAAAATATATATGTGTTATATATAATATTATATATATTATTTAAAATTATTATATCACCCACTTCATTTCCATTTCACTTGTTAAGGTAATGATATCGTTTCTCATGTGTATGTTCAACCTATCGTCTCTACAAATCAATGCAATTCCTTTTCCCTTCCCAAAATTATTAAATAGATGTAAAATATTATATGTGAAGTAATATTAAATTTATAACATTAAAATTATTCATGATAGTGTTTATATTTATCCCATTAACATGAATCCTATCTTTCATGATAATATGCGAATGAGAAAACAAGGAAATTTTCACCCGAAACAATAAAAATAATGAATTATTATTAACAAACTACTGGTAAAATAAGATAAGAGTATAATATATGATATTATAGGAATATATATATAACTATACTAAATTAACATTTTTAATAAAAATATTATTTATTTATTCAATTAATTTTCAAATAAATTAATGTTTAAGGTAAGGGTTTTCATCTCAATTTCCCATTATTGAGGCATATTGTAATGTTATTACCCTAATTCCATGTATATGTTGAATAAAATCCCATTTGACAGATAATATCATGAATAATTAATAAATAATGTATTTTATGTTTCTAATGGTATTATTTCAACAAATTTAATTTGACTTACAGTTTATGAAGTGGCAATGAATTTAATAAGTCAAATTATATTCATCACATTATATTAATTCTCTATTTCCATTGACATTATAGGACTATGTGTGTAACAAATTTTGACTATATTATGATTTATTTCCACATGTTTTATGTGTATTTATACTATATTAACTTAATAAATTTATTGATTAATAATCCTTTCTATGTTATGATGTTTTTAAGGGATCTCATCTCAATTTCCATTTCACTGATCCATATTTGTTAATATGAACACATTCAAATATATGTTGTGTATATAACTCCAAATTGATTTATTTCACATGAATACCTAATTATAAATGATTTTATTTAAAAAACCTAAATTCCAGATAAATTGATGATCACCTCCAATTTCTTGATTATTATTCTCCTTGTTAACTTTCTCTTGAAACGATCACTTTTTTGTGATAATATTTCATTAGATATTACAATTATCAAAAATTGAAATATTCATTATTTAATTGAAATGATTATTTTCCGAAACCATATTCTATTTTTACATATGGTGTTTTCTTTTAATGTTATTTGATTATTTGGGTAAATATTAAAAATACATATTCCTTGCACAATAACGATATTTTATGGAAAGGCACATTATTCATGAATTGAATTAATTATTTGATATATGGGCATTGCTTTTGACACACAATGATGGTTAGGGTCCATAATTATATGTCCCATCTATGTATTGATTGTCTCATTATAATAATTGGTAATCAACCATTAAAAGAATTTATTCTAGTAGTTTTTAACAAAATTATGAATTTTCTTGATGGAAGAGGCATAAGGATTCCTGATATCTTGACATCCCAAAATTATGAATTCTGTTCATTAAGAATAATTTTTTTTATTTTCTATGATAGTTTTTCAAAGATATTTTCTAAAGATACATTTCATTCTATGTTTATTTATTATATGTCATGTTTTTACAGTTATTTACCTTTCCATATTGATTAATCGTAATTTATTCATCATATTCAAGTTATTTAAATGGAAATTGTGTTCAATTACTTTAATTTTTATATTGATTATTCTATATCACATAATTATATTCATGTTATTGATTAAATGGAATGTAAATTAATATATATACCTTCCCATTATAACTAATCTATATATATTTATGATTACCATGTTGTTTAATTTTAATGTGTGTTTAATTATTTAGCCTACCTTTTTTATTATGATTATTGATTTATGATAGCTTCTACTTTACATGAATCATAAAAAGAATCTGATCTCTCCATTACATTTTCAATTCCTATAAATCCCAAAAGTATTCTATAAGTGATAAAGAGGTATGTACTAGAAAAAATAATAGTATTCTTAATAAATATTATGTTTTAATTTTAGAATAGAATTGTAATATTGGAATCATATATGTAACTACATGTGAAGGAGAGAAATAAAATTTTTCATCCTTCAGGATCTGATCACTTGTATCCATTGTCAATATAATAAAGAAGTCATCAAATCCATGCTATTGGGGTCATGGAATTTATAATGACCAGAAATTTTGAATAAATCTTGTTTCCTAATTTTATGTGTTATTTTATTTTATTTTTATACTCAACAAACATGTTTCATTTGATAACATCCATATAATTAAAATGAGACCGTTGGGTTTTTACTATTATATGACCATTGGTCAATATGACTGCTGGAAACTAAATGTTTTGATTATTGTCTCTAAATACAAGTTATCTTGGTTAATTAATATAGAAAGAAGATTCGATGGCCTCACCCAGTAGTCTTGGACCGATCGAAGCCCATCTAACAGAACTTGGGAAGGAGGTAGCACCACTAGGCTTTGCTGTGGACCAAACCCAAGATGAACTTCATCGTGTGAAGCTAGAACGGAATCACCTTCAAGAGAAGATCAACCTGATAGAAATTACTACTCGTGTGTTGTTGGTAGAGCCTCTCTTAGATTCTCTCACTTTAAAACACCTTACACTTATGTCCTATGCTGCTGTGATAAGGGGCTATCTAAGGAGACTGTAACTGCCTTGTGTAATCCTTTGTTTTAAACAAAAATTGGGATGTCTTCTTATGATGATGTTTATTAATTTTCAAATGACCGGATAAATATAGAATACATATTTTTGATGAATTTCAGAAAAAGGATATTTTAAAAATGTTTAGGTAAACCTTAAATAATTAAAAATGTGTAATGATTTTCAAAAAATGGTCTTCTACAATTATGTTCAGTACGAAATTTAGAGTCTAATAAGATCAACTTGATTTTTGATGAATAGTAAATTATGAATAGTGATTTTATGCTTAGGATTAGTAATCTGACCAAATGGATTAATAATCTCACTTAATGAAAGTATTAATATAATCTAGGCACCTTGATTAAGTAATGTGATTCAATAAAATGGTTAAATAACGATTTAAAAAATTATTATTCAAGTATTAGTTTTTTTTCAGGTGAATAGTGTTTTTAATTAATAATTAAATTAAAAATATTTAGAAAATTATTTTTATAAAATGGATTTAATTTTTGAGCTCAGAGCATCGATATTATGTTAAGGTATTTTTTGGGGATTTTTCTAAAAAAATGTATTTTTGGTGAATAGTGTATCTATTTTAAAAAATAAATTAAAAATATTTAGAAATTTATTTTTATAAAATGGAGTTCATTTTTGAAATCAGATCATTGATATTTGGTTAAGGTGAAATTTTGGGATTTTTCTGAGAAAGTTGAATTTTCAGTGAATAGTAAAAATACAGTCTTAGGGTTTCGGTATGTCTAATGACATCACAACTGTGTCATGATGATGTCATGAGATATTTTATGGGTTGGCCAACTAAAGGTGATGAATTATTGTATGGGGGGCCCATGTGGCCTAACTCCATGGAAAATACCATGGGAGAGCACATGGTTTTGAAAAAACCACTTTTGAGGTGTCCCTTGGCCATTAATGCCTTGTCCCCTCACTTTCCCTATAAATACCATGTCATCCTCTCATCAATTTCGACTCCCCACTCTCCCCCAACGAAGTTCGGGTCTCATTACCTCCCAAGGAGTCCTTCCAAGGTGCCACCAAGCCCTCAAGGTCCCAATCGTTGAGTTTTAAGAGTTACGTTTTAAGGTAAGGGATCCGACCTCTCTCTTTCTTTTCAAGAAATCTATTTTTTGTAATTTCTTTTATGCTCCATGTTCTTATGTTAAAGGAAGTTATTTTATACTCCCCTTACTTCCATTTTCATGTTCATATAATGAGAGATCTCCTCTTACTCTCATTAGTTCGTTTTATGATGTTTTAAGTGGCGCCGTTAGGCTGCCGAAATGTTTGCAACGGATTCTTTCTCCCTTCTCATTTTTCAAGATCTATTTTCATGTCAAGTATTTCAAGTTCCTTTTTATTATTTTGGGGTATGATGTCTAAATTTCACATACTGATCTTTTATGATCATATGATGAGAGACCCCATTTCATCTCTTCAATTCAGTATTTTGAAGTTTTAAGTGGCGCCGTTAGGCTGCCGAATTTTTAAGTGGTTCTTTCACCTTTCTCCCTTTTCAAAGCTCTAATTCCATTTCATGTCTTGAAAGATCATTTTTATCATGTTGGG
This sequence comes from Viscum album, assembly GCA_963277665.1. Classification (NCBI taxonomy): domain Eukaryota; kingdom Viridiplantae; phylum Streptophyta; class Magnoliopsida; order Santalales; family Viscaceae; genus Viscum; species Viscum album. The sequence goes on along the minus strand of OY728140.1, from coordinate 49,624,881 downwards.
GTATGATCTATAAATCTATCATACTGATATTTTATGTTAATATGATGAGAGACCCTATTTAATCTCATCAATTCATTTTTGTTGAAGTTTAAGTGGCGCCGTTAGGCTGCCAAATTTTTAAGGGATTCTTTCACCCTTCTCGTTTTCAAGATCTACTCTCATGTCAAGTATTTCATTTTCCTTTTTATTATGTTGGGGTATGATCTCTAAATATATCATACTGATCTTTTATGTTCATATGATGAGATACCCTATTTAATCTCATCAACTCATTTTTGTTGAAGTTTAAGTGACGCCGTTAGGCTGCCGAATTCCTAAGGGGTTCATTCTCCCTTCTCGTTTTCAAGATCAAATTTCATGTCAAGTATTTCAATTTCCTTTAATTCGTTTGGGGTATGATCTCTATATCTATAATACTGATCATTTATGTTCATATGATGAGAGACCATATTTGATCTCATCAATTCATTTTTGGTTAATGTTTATGTGATGTCGTTAGGCTGCCAAATTTTCATAAGAGGCATCTTATTTTTGTCTTCCTTTCATGTTATTAATTTCATATGGTATATTTTCAAATTTCATTACCATGTTCATAAATCCCTTATATTATGTCCCTCTACTATTTTATGGGTCATTTATGAATGTTTCACCCATGTCCCCTCTCTTTTCAATGTTTTCTAAAACCCTGTAACATAGCCGTTATGCTGCAGAATTTTCATCTCAAAATGTGTCTCTATTTTTCTAAAGTTATTTTATTTTATTAAGTGAATACTTGAAGCTTTATATTCTATATTAATATTCAAATATATTCCAAAATTTTCTATTATAAATTCTGGGATTTACATACATGAAACCCACTTTCCCTTTCCGTGGGTTTAAAGTGACATAAAGATTATGTCATTAAAGCATTTTTTAAAACATTATGATTATGAAATGAAACCCATTTATTTTATGCTATATGAGTTTTTTATGAAATAATTGATGATGATATATGTGGCACACATGATAATAAAGACATTTCAAGGGTGCGCCCAGAAAGCGCTCCAATGCATTGGGTAAAGACTTAATCTCTAGAGATGAATTTTTAGACTGATACCTTGGTGAATAACCTTGGTAATTTTTAATGACACCTTGGGGATGGACCTTGTTGAAACGAAATTATTGTCAATATTAAATGTTGTAGCCACATCATCAAGTTATGAAAAACGTTATTTTTATTATGATATGCCTCATGATTTCTTTTTCATTCCTCAAAGTTTTTTCATGACCTTATTGATGTATCTGAAGTGCACATGTAAAATGTTTCTCTTGTTTCCCTTACTGGGCCTTCTGCTCACCCTTTCTTTTGATATATGTCTCTAGGTTTGAGATTTAGTATGAACAAAGGATGAACATGAAGAGAAGCCTTCCAAATTGTTTAACAAGAATGTTTTGTGTTTTCATGTTTTAAGTTCATAGTTTCCAAGACACTAAACCTTAAAGATCCTCAGTTTTGTAAAATGTAATGAAAGTTTATGTGATAAAAAGGCGGGATGCTATAGTTGGTATCAAAGGATGGTTTAGTTATTTGTGGAAATTAGGATATTAAAACTTTAGGAAGAATCCTATAGAAAAGTTTATATATAGGAAATATTCCTGGTATTTTGGTGAGTATTGAGTAATGGGTTTCCAAGAAAATACATCCCTGTCTGGATACGAGCAGGTAGAGGTGGCTCTGGCACAGATGTACATAGGGGTAAAACCTGAAAACACCGCTTTGAGCTAGACTCGAACGGGAACTGGTACATTAAAACTGGCCTTGCTGCACTCTTGGTTACGACACTCCCGGGGGATATGCTTTGGTAAATTCATAAGCTTAGTATGAACCATTATTAAAGGAAAGAAGATAAAATAAAACAAAGATTCACATAAGAATATATGATCAAGGATAACCTAATTTGAAACCCAGGGGATCACAAGTTAGGTTATACTTTACTTCTACAAGTTATCCTTATATGCTTTAAGTTCCTTTTCATGATTATTGGCTAAGTATTTAAGCCTCGAATTACACTTTCTCAACTTAGGTATTGGTGGGAAATGGAAGAACATGTCCCAACGACCAATGTGATAGGAAATGCGACAATTTCCATATTAATATGATAGAGATGATTAGGGGATTAAAAGATGATTATTATTTTGGAAGACGTTCACTATTTTGGGGACCCTATATGATTGAGGTAAATAGATTACTAAGGTATTTTGATTGAGAAGTAAGGTTGACATATATTTTAAAGAATCGAGGAATATATGGTGGACTTATAGTAATTTAGGTTACTAATGGTAATGATTAACCTATCTTGGCTAAAATATGTTTAGGTTAGCTACTTTTGTTATAAGATGTTAGGAGTGATTGATGTTGTTTGGAGTTGAACAATGAAGTTTTTTTTGGAAGACTATGTTATCAAATCCTTCTTTTATTTGGGTTTCAATCTTAGTTTGGTTTATTTTGAGGAATTTTAAGCATCGTTATTTATGGAATGGTCTATGATGAAATTTGGGTAGTACCATGGATAATTAAAGATTTAAAAGTAGTTTTTATTCCTATGGGATTATTTCTTTTTGAAGAGTTGTTTTACCTTACCCTTTCTGTTTTTGGGATAATGTTTAAAGATAGATGAAATAGATAGTTAATCTTTTGTGGATTATGTGATTCTCTAGAAGATGATTCTTGTTTTTTGATGAGACCAAGTGGTTTTGAATTCTCATCGTTTGGAGAAAAGAGTAGTTTTGGGTAGAAACGTATTAAAGGATGAAACTCTATATAAAGGTAGGTATATTTTCTATGTAGTAAATGAATTCCCCAAAATTATGAGAAGGAACGTAAAACAAAAATGTTGTTGGATTGCGTTTCCTACAAGTTAATCAATGACCGTTTACACACATCATAAGTTTGGGATTTTCTTATGGTTAACATTCTCCTAATCATGTTTTCTATCACTCTCCCTCAAAACATGACCCTATGTTTTCTCCTTCATATCCATGTTTTCCTACATGGAATCCTAGTGTGGGTTAACTCGGATGACCATTGTACTTCCCTTTCATTCTTTTAATGTAATAGTTTTACTAACTCCTTTTCTGATGTGGGACTTTCAATGAAATTTTAAAACCCAATTTTAAAAATTTCGAGGACGCAATTTCTTAAGGGGAGAAGATTATAACGACCCGAAATTTTTAATAAATCTTGTTTCCTAATTTTATGTGTTATTTTATTTTATTTTTATACTCAACAAAAATGTTTCATTTGATTACATGAGTATAATTAAAATGATACCATAGGGTTTTCACTATTATATGGCCATTGGTCAATATGACCGCTGGAAACTAAACGTTTTGATAATTGTCTCTAAATACAAGTAATCTTGGTTAATTAATATAGAAAGAAGATTTGATGGCCTCGCCCAGTAGTCTTGGACCGATCAAAGCCCATCTAACAGAACATGGGAAGGACGTATAACCACTAGGCTTTGCTCTGGACCAAACCCAAGATGAACTTCATCGTGTGAAGCTAGAACGGAATCGCCTTAGCGAGAAGTTCTACCTGATAGAAATTACTAATAGTGCAATGTTGGCCGAGCCTCCCTCAGATTCTCTCACCTTAGCACACCTTACACTTAGGTCCTATGTTGGTGTGATAAGGGGCTATGTAATGAGACCGTAACTGCCTTGTGTAATCCTTTGTTTTAAATAAAAATTGGGATTTCTTCTTATGATGAGGTTTATGAATTTTCAAATGACCGGATAAATATAGTATGCATATTTTTGATGAATTTCAGAAAAAGGATATTTTAAAAATGTTTAGGTAAACCTTAAATAATTAAAAATGTGTAATGATTTTCAAAAAATGGTCTTCTACAATTATGTTTAGTACAAAATTTAGAGTCTAATAAGATCAACTTGATTTTTGATGAATAGTAAATTATGAATAGTGATTTTATGCTTAGGATTAGTAATGTGACCAAATGGATTAATAATCTCACTTAATGAAAGTATTAATATAATCTAGGCACCTTGATTAATTAATGTGATTGAATAAAATGGTTAAATAACGATTTCATAAATTATTATTCAAGTATTAGTTTTTTCAGGTGAATAGTGTTTTTAATTAAAAATTAAATTAAAAATATTTAGAAAATTATTTTTATAAAATGGATTTCATTTTTGAACTCAGAGCATCGATATTATGTTAAGGTAATTTTTGGGGATTTTTCTGAAAAAAATGAATTTCCAGTGAATAGTGTATTTATTTAAAAAAATAAATTAAAAATATGTAGAAAATTATTTTTAAAAAATGGAGTTCATTTTCGAAATCAGAGCATTGATATTTGGTTAAGGTGAAATTTTGGGATTTTTCTGAGAAAGTGGAATTTTCATTGAATAGTAAAAATACAATTTTAGGGTTTCGGTATGTTTAATGACATCATAACTGTGTCATGATGATTTCATGAGATATTTTATGGGTTGGCTGACCAAAGGTGATGAATTATTGCATGGGGGGCCCATGTGGCCTAACTCCATTGGAAATACCATGGGAGAGCACCTGGTTTTGAGAAAACCACTTTTGAGGTGTCCCTTGGCCATTAATTCCTTGTCCCCTCACTTTCTCTGTAAATACCAAGACATCCTCTCATCCATTTCGACTCCCAACTCTCCCCCAACAATTTTATGGTCTCATAAACTCCCAAGGAGTCCTCCCTAGGTGCCCCCAAGCCCTCAAGGTCCCAACCATTGAGTTTTAAGAGTTATGTTTTAATGTAAAGGATCTGACCTCTCTCTTTCTTTTCAAGAAATCTATTTAATGTCATTTATTCTATGCTCCATGTTCTTATGTTAAAGGATGTTATTTTATACTCCTCTTACTGCCCTTTTCATGTTCATGTAATGAGAGATCCCCTGTTACTCTCATTATTTCGTTTTATGAAGTTTTAGGTGGCACTGTTAGGCTGCAGAAATTTTTGCAACGGATTCTTTCTCCCTTCTCATTTTTCAAGATCTATTTTCATGTCAAGTATTTCAAGTTCGTTTTTATTATGTTGGGGAATGATCTCTAAATTTATCACAATGATATTTTATGATCATATGATGAGATACCCCATTTGATCTCTTCAATTAAGTATTTTGATGTTTTAAGTGGCGCCGTTAGGCTGCCAAATTTTTAAGTGGTTCTTTCACCTTTCTCCCTTTTCAAAGTTTAATTCCATGTCATGTCTTAAATGTTCCTTTTTATCATGTTGGGGTATGATACCTAAATCTATAATACTGATATTTTATGTTCATATGATGAGATACCATATTTGATCTCATCATTTCATTTTTGATGATGTTTAAGTGGCGCCGTTAGGCTGCCGAATTTTTAAGGGATTCTTTCACCCTTCTCGTTTTCAAGATCTACTTTCATGTAAAGTATATAAAGTTACTTTTTATTATGTTGGGGTATTATCTCTAAATATATCATACAGATATTTTATGTTCATATGATTAGAGACCCTATTTGATCTCATCAATTCATTTTTGTTGAAGTTTAAGTGACGCCGATAGGCTGCCGAATTCCTAAGGGGTTCTTTCACCCTTCTCGTTTTCAAGATCTATTTTCATGTCAAGTATTTCATGTTCCTTTTATTATGTTAGGGTATGATCTCTATATCTATCATACTGATCATTTATTTTCATATGATGAGAGACCCTATTTGATCTCATCTATTCATTTTTGGTTAATGTTTATGTGACGCCGTTATGCTGCCAAATTTTCATAAGAGAAATCTTATTTTTGTCTTCCTTTCATGTTCTTCATTTCATATGGTATATTTTAAAATTTCATTACCATGTTCTTAAATCCATTTTATTCTATCCCTATACTGTTTTATGGGTCATATTTTAATGTTTGACCGATGTCCCCTCTCTTTTCAATGTTATCTAAAATCCTGTAACATAGCCGTTATGCTGCAGAATTTTTGTCTCAAAATGTCTCTCTATTTTTCTAAAGTTATTTTATTTTATTAAGTGAATACTCAATGCTTTATATTCTATATGGATATTCAAATATATACCAAAATCTTCTATTTTAAATTCTTGGATTTACATACATGAACCCTGCTTTCAATTTCCGTGGGTTTAAAGTGACATAAATATCATGTCATTAAAGAAGTTTTTAAAACGTTATGATTATGAAAGAAAACCCATTTATTTTATGCTATATGGGTTGTTTATGAAATGATTGATTATGATATATGTGTCTCACATGATAATAAAGGCATGTCAAGGGTGCGGCCAGATAGCGCTCCAATGCATTGGGTAATGACTTTATCTCTAGAGATGACTTTTTAGACTGATTCCTTGGTGAATAACCTTGGTAATTTTTAATGACACCTTGGGGATGGACCTTGGTGAAACAAAATTATTGTCAATATTAAATGTTGTAGCCACATCTTCAAGTTATGAAAAACGTTATTTTTATTATTATATGCCTCATGATTTCTTTCTCATTCCTTAAAGTTCTTTTCATGACCTTTTTGAAGTATCTCAAGTTCACATGTAAAATGTTTCACTTGTTTCCCTTACTGGGCCTTCTGCTCACACTTTCTTTTGATGTATGTATCCATGTTTGAGATGCAGTATGAACCTAGTATGACCACGAGGAGAATCCTTTAAAGTGTTTAACAAGAATTTTTTGTGTTTTCATGTTGTAAGTTTCTAGTTTCCAAGACACTAATCCTTAAAGATCCTCAGTTTTGTAAAATGTAAGAAAGTTTATGTGACAAAAGGCAGAATGCTATAGAATTTACCATTGGTACAGAGAGAGGTTATTAGAATACATGACAGCGAGACTAAAGAATACATATATTAGGGAACATAACCCTATGATATTGTTCGGAGATACGGATAGAATAACATCATAATATTTTGTAAGGAAATAGATTATGTGGGTTTTATGAGAAATGTATCCCTTGTTGATACTACAAGTAGACATTATTCTACAATAGATGTACCAAATCTAATAAGTCTAAAAATGTCACATTGGGTTTGACATTATTATCACCTAGTTAACAATAATGGGTTTTTACACACGCCGTTTGACACTTCCATTGGATATTATTTGGATAATTCAAATTTTTGTTACAAATCATTATGGAGGATTTGAAAATTATGATTTCTTGAAAGAAACCCTATCTAGGATTTAGATATTAAGTGTGTATAAATTTTTAATTTTTTTCAAGTTTTACATTATATTTGGAATTATACATTATTAATTAATATTAATAATTTTATAATCTAATCATGTACATGTAATTTTTTAGAAATGTAACCCAGAAGAAAGAAGAGTATTAGTACTAATTGAAAATGGAGAGATCTCCCTTATGAAGCAAACATTACATATTGTATTTGTAAAGACACTTAATTTCCATGTAATTATTTTTCAGTTAAATCGGAATTTTACAGGTTCGCGAAATCTGACGGCGCGCGATTCTGAGGCCCGGAGTGCCCACAATGATCCGTCGAAGTTTCTGTTAAGCTTAAGATAATTTGTGCAGGCATTTTTCCTGAAAAAGTGGAAAAAATATTAAACGGTAACTCAAATCATAAATTTGAGGGTACCGTTGCGCTCAGTATGGCGGGTTTACCCTTGGCGCGACTTAAGATTAGTTGGCGCGGGCCTCCTATAAGAAAACCCAAAAATGGAATAATTGTAAATAACATAATTAAATAAATTATTATTTTTAAATGCTTATAACTCACAAATAGTAACTCGGATTCAGAATCTAACACCACCGCTGAACTCAGGAGTGTATGATTTCTTTAGGCAGATACTATCTTTGGCCGACACAGGTCACCAGAGAAAGTTAGTTTTTGGCCGCAAATAAAATAATTAAGTGACAATTATTTTATTTTAAAATTCATAACTTCTAAATGGTAACTCGGATTATAAATCCAAGTCCAAGGATGGGTTTTATGGGTAGTGTCTCACATAGGCAGAGCCTAACCTCGACCGACACAAGTCGATGGTGAGTGATAATAATTTTCAGAATTTTTTCGGGTACGTTCAGTGAACACGCGAGCGGCGTTTTATAACTTTTGAAGCGGTGCTCAAAATTGAAATCTGAGGGCACTGTTGAACTCACAGCGTCGGTGAATTCTTAGTGATAAAATTCACCATTATTGCATTCTAACAAAAATAAAAGTTAGTATTTTTTATAAAAAATAATAAAATAAAGTACAACAATTTAATTTATTTTTAAGATATCATGTGTTGAGTTTTTTGGTTAAAACCTCCCCTTGGGAGTTGGTGGGGGGACCGCCACACCCTAATCTCCCATAAGAGGTTATGGTGGTGGGGCCCAACCGATCATAACCTCCCATGGGAGGATAGTTGATGTGGGGACCACCCGAGCCGCATAACCTCCCTATTAATGATAGGGGTGGGGACCACCTGACCACTATTGATGGTGTAGGATGAAATCACTCCACTCTCCCTCATTAATGAGGGAGAGACTCTTGAGCTCCTGAAGAAATTAATTGCGCCAACACATGTGTTTTATTTTGGAGAGCCTCTTGGCATCCTCCAAATCAATGAGACAACACCATCCATCCAAATCAAATTTTTATTAATGAGTGAAAAAATACAAAAAGACAGACTAGGGGGTCTATAGTAATGAAAACCAAGTGAATCCCCTCTGATCAAATTAATTCATTCCAGCTTTAAGATGTTAAAATGAAAAAGAAAACTATTGGTAGACCTATGATTGGCCACATATTCCAAATAATCTAAAACCTTGTTCCCCTTGCGGTAGGTGTGGGACACTAGAATGTTGTGTCGAAGAATACCAAGTCATTTCCTGACACTATCGGAAATAGACCAAGGTATTGAACAATTTCCTTTCTAGGAATAATGTAGAATCTCGTAGTAAACCTCCACCTCAAAAATGACCATATTCTCCTGGAAGAACACGGAAAGCCCAGTGAGAAGAGCCTGGGCCTCAGCCTGGATTGCGATACCGATGCTGAAGGAGAAAGAGAAGTCCCACGCCACATCACCCCCTATTCCTCTCACAACAGCCCCTCCTGACATCACCCATTCAGAACAAGCCCCATAAGTCTTGAGTTTATAGGCAGAGGCAAGGGGAATCCATCTGATCCATTTACCATATGGTCCAGCATACGAGGGAGTATAATTTTACACAAACCCCTACATGCATGGGAAGGGTGAAGCTTCCTTCCATTCATTATTGATCGAAATCAAGTCTAGGAGATGGAAGTGAATACGCAAAGTAATGGACCTCAAAGTGGGCACTGTACCTTCGAACCGAGCCTGATTTTGGGATTTCCAGATACACCAACACCCCGCATTGAGGGTTTCTGAATGAGCCAGCAGATCCTTATCCTTCCCTAATAAACTATTGAACCATATCTCCATGATAGAAGACTCATCCTGCTATTGAGAAGAATAATCCAAGTAGCCTCCTAGAAATGAACACACTGCTTGATCCCATTCACCCTCATAAAACAAGTGCATAACACTCTCCTCCCTCCGCTTTCTATAGAAATGTCATCTAGAGGCCATACGGATCCCTAGTTTTTTGATATTATCATTCATTATGATAGAGAGGATCCTGATATGCTAGGTTAGGAAGTTAATCTTCAAAGGAATCTTACGACACCAAGCCACATCGTTCCAGCAATTCGGAAAACCTTGCGAGGGTAAAAACCTCCGAAACTCCCTGATATTGAAGACGCCTGATGAGGAAGGAGTGAACACACATATATCCCTCTCATAATTCAACTCAATGGAATCAAATAGGGCCTACTATTCTTCGCCCAGAACTACCTTGGTGAAACGAGGGTGACACCGTGCTTCCTTAATTGTGATCAGAGGAGCCAGGAACCCTAGGAAGGAATGAATAGAGCCTGCCCAATTCTTGTGCCAGAAGAGAAACTCCCATGTTCCCACTATCCATCGCGGGCTATGTTTCAGGGTCAGAAGTAGGGGATGGATTTTCAACCAAATAAAAGAAACATAGCTTTTTTGAACCTCTGTGTTACTCCAACTAATCTAAGACATCCACTGGCCTCATAGAGTACACTCTTCAAAAATTTCACAAGCAATCTTAGCATGCGAGCCTTGGAGAGTGCTCTGTATTCTTCTGCAGTTGATCCCTCCTTCATGGATGGGTCTTTCCATCCTCTCCCACGAGGTCCAGTTCTCTTCCCCGTAGACTTCGCATCTGATAGAAACTACATAAGACCGAGTCAACTAATTTGATGAATCCTTTCGGGGTGTATGAAGATGCCATTACATGTATAAGTATGGAGAAAACTACACTATTAACTAGTGATATATGCCCACCCAACGAGAAGAGATGATTCTTCCAGTTGATAACTCGACCTTTGATTATACTTACAATGCAGTCGAAATATCGAATCTGAATTCTAACCAATGAGATAGGATTACCCATATACTCCATCGGGAAGGACCCCCGCTGCATGATAAGCCAGCTGCACAGGGAAGACACACACTGATGTGAGCTTTGGTGAGAGATAAAGAATTCAAACTTATCGACACTAAGAACCTATCCACCCCAGAAGCAGTAGTCCCTCGGGATATCATTGATCTTCTAAACAGAGCTCTACCCGCCGTTGATGAATATAATGGTGTCATGGGAAAGCATTAGATGGGATATAGAGGGGGGCTCTGTTTACTTCTGAAGGGGAGAATTCCCCCTTGAAGAATGATACGATTGAGGATGATTATGAGAGTATCTTGGGCCAGGATGAATAGCTGGGTGAGAGCGGGTCACCCTGTCGTAGGCCTATAGAAGCCTTGAAGAAACCATGTAATTTACCCATAAATATACCCCCATACACGAAGATCATACACACATGAAAAGGATATCAAGCACCCTGATCGAAAATCCCATCGCCGCAAAAACTCTGTTAAAAAAAACTTCACCCAATTATCTCGTATGATTTGTTCATATCAACCTTGATCGCAAGATTCGAACCATGGGTGTGGGACAAAAATACATGGCCCCACTCCCCTGCCGATCTTGTTGTGATGTTATTTAGAATAATGAAGCATCAACGAGGAAAATAAGGTGGCAATGACAAAGGTCGTGCCACCTGCGGCCTCTGTGAAACGCGCCGCCACCGCGCCGCACCGGTGCTCCCGGCAGAACACCACCGGCCGAGCGACACCCAACCTGCCTGCCCGCGGCCTACCCAGTGCTCCAATGCCCTACCTGGAAACCTCACGACCCCTGCTGTGGCCTTCTCGATGCCCTGGTGTGATGCCTGCGCCCCATCACGTTGCACCTGCGTGCTCCCCGCACCCCCTGCAGGCGGCCTGTTGCCCTCACATCCCACTACTGCGACCTACCCGATGCCCCCAGCACACTTCCCATGCCCCAGCGTGCTGCCCCGAAACAATACCCGGTGCCCCGGCGCCCTGCCCGCCGCCCCCGTGGCCCCCTTCCGTGGCCTGCCCAGTGAACCCGTGACGTGCCCGGCGTCCTGTCAGCCTGCCCAGGCCCCACGCGACCTACCTGCTGGCCTCCTAGCCGCTGACCTCCTAAGCCGACCCCTAGTGTCCCCCGCATTGTCACTGGCTGAACCGGGCCGACCACCCGGGTCGAGTCACCGAGCCGTCTACGTGGCGACTTCCGAGCCGAACTTCCCTTGTTGTTCGCTGGGCTGGGCCCAACGTACCGGGCCGAACATAGCAAGATGACCCCCCCACTGGGCCAGGTCAGACCCAGCATGTCTTACCAGATCGAACCAGACCAGGTCGGCCTAGATGGGGTCAGGCCGCATCGGACCGAACCCGGGCCCATTACGGCCAATTACTTCCATTGGCCATATCGTTGGCACCAGAAGTCTGTTTGTGAACCGTTAGCGGAACTGGTAATCTCGATGAGAGACGGTCCTTTTGTGTATACCCCACAAGAGTTCGGGGTATTGTTGAGTTACGATCAGGCTAGATCATACATGATTCCAACTGGGCCCCCTATACTAAAATGTTAATAACTAATAGATCGGGAGTCCGATTGACGCGCCGTCTGTTGCGTTGAGACCCCTGTGATGTGGAGGACCTTTGAGATACTTATTTTTGCGAATTAATAACACTTGGAGTATTGAAATGTAGCTCGTGGAGTGGACTCTCCCAGTGAAGAGTGAGCTGATTGCAGAGACCTAGTAGCAGACTGAGACTTGAAGACTGCTAATCGATCTACTCGGAGTGATTCATATGGCCCAGTGGGGAGTGTTTGTTTGTAGCAGCAGACCCACCACAGAGGAGTGCTTGGTTGTAGTGATAGACCCGTGATACTCTACAGAAGGAGTACCTCTATGGGATATGAGGGGGATCTCTTGGTTGTAGTGGCAGACCCATGGTGCGGAGCACCTATGTGTGAGCACAGTAGACCAACAGTACTCGATAGGTGGAGTACCATAGCAGTCCAAGGTTGTTGGGAAGCCCTTGGTTGTAGCGGCAAGACCACTATACTCAATAGAGGACGAGTTCTCCAGCAACCGTGGTTTTGACATCATGAATAAAAATCCTTGTTGAGGTGTCTCAATGACTTTTGTATTTTCCTCATTATTAAGATGGGTTTCTAGATAACTTCTGTATATGTATGGGCATATACCTATGTAATGATTATCTGTTGATTTCATACTTTTTGTTTTATCCTAGTTGGATTTTGTGAGACCTTGCGGGTCTCGGGGTCCCTAAAAAGTATAGTTATACTCACCCCTACACGGGTTATGCCCACAAACACGTTGTGTTGGATGCAGATTGCGGACAACACTGACGGAGGCCGAGAGTTCCAGGACTGGATGGTACCCGGAGGTGGACCTTACGACGAGTCATTACACAAAGCAGACGGACGGACCTGGAGTGATGAGGTGGCCATTTGTACCTACCCTTAGTGTAGGGACCCTGGAGGATGATACAGTGGTTGCTGTTTACCATTCAGCTATTTTTTTCCTTTTTCAGTTGTACTTGTACTTTACAATTGGGCTTGTATTTCTGGCCCCTTTTAATTTCCAACACACTTTTTGTATAAAGTTATTACATAGTGTTTTTCTTCCATTTGTTTACTCTAATGTGTTTGTTTATAGTTATAAAGGAAATTCCTTCCCAGTTAAGGGATATACACTTTTGGTGCTCGTCGACAGCCCCTGGCCAATGGAAGGCGGGATTGGGGTAGTCAGGACACGGGCCCCGAGGGATGGGTCATGACAAATTGGTATCAAAGTTTTCGGTTCTACCATAGAACTTAGAACTCTGATCTTTTTTTTGAAGTAATAGTGTTAAGGGTACTGAGTGTAGCTTTCAATTTAGGGTTTCCAGTGTTGGTGTGGCGGCCGACGTATCCGTACACTAAGACCCTGACTACTGATTTCCGACTTAGTGCATGAAAACATTGATTACATGTGTGTTTCAAATTTTTTTCTTTGTGTGAGCTCAACCAGGTCAGATCATCAAGTATAATCTTTTGACCCTGCCGCATCAGTTCAAGATGCATCTGCGTAGAAAGCCATCTAGAGTTCCGAGATTTGTACACACTGATGGCCCACCGAGAGACGAGGCTCCGGTGTAGGGCCATCATACTATGTTGGCACCTTCGTGTGGTGTACCAGCAGCACCACCACCCATTGGTGAGGCGATGCCACCAGCCGTACTAGCGGATGGTGCACGTCGACTGAGAGTGTTTCACGAGTTCCAACGACAAAGGCCTCTGAGGTTTCAAGGAGAGACAAATTCACAGGCATTAGAGGACTAGCTAGAGGCGATTGCTAGTGTTTTTTGACTAGTTGAGACACCAGTAGATTAGATGGTGGTCTAAGATACAAGTATTTTTAAATTAGTGACCATGATGATGATCTTCTTAGTGATGAAGCCTCTTTACATGTACCATTACCTGAGGTAATACCTCCAGGTAGTGTGTCAACTATATCACTACTTATTGGTCAGCAGTTTCAACCAGCAGTAATGGTAGAGGACACATGCAAGCTTAGTGCCTTATACGTGTTTTAACATTAGATTCCCCTCAGGTTACGAGGCGTTCTCCACTCACATGCGGTTGAGGAATGGCCTGAGGAGTTGGTTGAGAGTTCTCTAGAGCTTATATAGCTTCGTCAGGACGACATTTCGGTAGCTGAGTAGTCATCGAGGCATACCGATCATTTCCAGTACTCGATGAATACATTAAAATCCGTTATTTAGTGCTCGGACTACCAAGAGAGGTGTGTTTATGGACATCTGATCCAACACTATTCTTCTATGCATTCCTACATATGTTAGGGGGCTAGAGAGAACCTTTTTAATTGAATGTTATATGGATGAACAGATACAACCACACAATGTTAATAGTGGGAAAGTAGGAAACTGGAGCCAGTCTCAGAGACTTGGGAGTGAAAGAAGATTCAGGAAGAGGATGGGACAGGGACAGATGAATCTGCAGGGCAGCAGATGTGGAAGTAGAGCTAGGAGAGCAGCATGAGGTGGTGTAAATTTTGACATGTTACAACCACCCCCTTTTTGTGGACCCCACCAGGCTCAGGGTGCTAGAGGATAGGGGAAATGAGTAGCTACATGCTGTCAAGGAATGCGACCCAAGGGCTCTAGGAATGATTCTAGGTATGTTATTTGTCTACTACTAGCCGGTGTATCAATAGAAATAGGTTCCAATCATTCCTTCCTTCCACAAATCTTGTCCCAGACGTAGAGGTTCTGGTTAAATCGTTGACTTAAACCTTACTTCTGGAGATAAATTTGGGAGGAGACTCGATAATCACACTTACACCGATGATGTGATCTGACCCTTGAGGTGAGATTTTCGATTGGAACCTCTTGGTGGAAGAATCGAGGCCTTAAGACGCCAGTTTGGGTATGGACTGGGCAGCCATATTTTATACACAGATTTAATGTATTAGGAAATAATGGTTGTGGTTTATCTACAACATTGGGATGATGTTTTCTTTAGTCGGTGAAAAAGGAATCCCAGGAAGCACACGTTAAACTCATTCATAGGAGGGTGGAGCTGATCAATCTTGAGTAGGCCAACCATACCCTCGTGGCCGCAGGATTTTTGAGTACTCAATTCCAAACAAGTGTGACAGAGCATATGGAAATCTTTTAAAATTAGGTTTCCAAGATTACCCCCCCCCCCAAAGGAGGGGGGATGTATTCTTTGGCTGGATACTATAGGAGGTTCATTCCAAACTTCTCCATAGTTTCAACACCACTATCATCCTTGAGAAGAAGGGGAAACCCTTTGTTTGGTCGGAGATATTCTGGTGGATCTTTTAGGAGCTAAGGCAGAGGCTCACTAGTGCCCATCTTGAGGCTTCTAGAGGAAGGCGTAGGGTATATAGTTTACGGAAATTCATCAGGGACTGAATGTGGGTGTGTCCTGATTGAGGATCGAGTAGCAATCGCATATTGTTCTTGGCATCTGATAAAACATGAGCAGAACTACGCTACCCATAACCTAGTGTTTTCAAATGCGGTCTTCACCATGAAGATGTGGCGGCACTATATGATGGGAAATCTATTTATAGTGTACTATGATAACAAGAGTCTCAGGTATATATTCTCTCAGAAGGACCTGAACCTAAGACAATGATGTTGGCTTGATTTCCTCTAGGACTATTACTTCGAGATAGTCTATACTCCTAGGAAGGGGAAGG
Organism: Viscum album; assembly: GCA_963277665.1. Taxonomy (NCBI): domain Eukaryota; kingdom Viridiplantae; phylum Streptophyta; class Magnoliopsida; order Santalales; family Viscaceae; genus Viscum; species Viscum album. Next base: position 49,609,161 of record OY728140.1, on the reverse strand, counting down.
TTGTTTCAGATGTGCTCAGTTGGAGATCCGGTATACAGCTACTAGGTGAGGTAACAAAGCAGTTGGCTGCTTCACAGATATCCTTTGTGGATAGAGATAGAGTATCCTTCCTTCAGTCTCTTATAGTCCCTCCCCCACTTCTTCACCATTCCAGGGAGGCGTAGTGTGGGGACGCTGACTGTGAGACATGACGTGCTCAGATATCCACAGGGCAGGAACCTGATGGATTTTTTGAAGGTGGGGAGCACATCATCCTCTTCAGAGAACATACTATATTACCAGTAGCATGTTATGAGGATGTGTTGGGGGAGTTCCACACATCCCCTCTAGCGGTACATCCAAGAGTGGTGAAGATGTACTAGGACCTTCGACGACAGCACTGGTGGCCAGGTATGAAGAAGGCAGTAGCGAAGTTTGTCTCTCGGTGCCTCAATTGTTAGCAAGTGAAGGTGGAGAATCAGGTACCACAAAGCTTGGGTCATCCTTTAGTTGTCCCAAAGCAGAAGCAGGATGAGATATTCATGGACATTGTGATGGGTTTTCCACTTACGTCTAGGGGACATGACTCTATTTGGGTGATCATCGACCAACTCACCATGTCGGACCACTTCCTTATATCCAGAGATGGTACAGGCTACCACAGACAATGTGAAATTCATCCAAGAGTAGATGAAGATTGCACAGAGCTGGAAGAAGTAATATGCTGACAGGAGACGGAGACCTCGGGAGTTCTAGGATGGCGACCACGTCTTCATACGGGTGTCACCTCGACGAGGTCTACAGAGATTTGGCTGAGGAGGCAAGTTATTCCAAGATTATTCGGACCTTTTTAGGTCCTTGACAATGTTGGATAGGTGGAATATCACTTAGATCTTCTACCTTAGTTGCACTGGGTGCACGATGTCTTCCACATATCCCAGCTGAGGATATACAAGCATGACCCTTCTCACATAATCGACCATGGCGAGTTGGACGTTGACGATGGGGTGCCTTTTACGGAGGTTCTAGTATAGATTGAGGATCGATAGGAGAATTTCATTTATGGACGTTTGATACATCTGGTGAACATTTTTTGGCAGCATGGGAACCTCCAGGAGAGCACATGGGGAGTGAGAGGCTCAGATACGTGCTCAGTACCCCCACTTGTTCCCATAGTTTTGAGTTGTGTTTTATGGGGATGTAGAGCCCTAAGGTGGGGAGAATGTAAATACCCATAATTTCCATGTAATTGTATTTAAATAAATGGGAATTTAATGGGTCTGTGAAATCTGACGGCGTGCGATTCCGAGGCCTGGACCGACCGCAATGATCCGTCGAAGTTTTTGTTAAGCTTAAGTTAAAGTGTGTAAGAATTTTTCCTACAAAAGTGGAATAACTCTTTAACGGTAACTTGGATCAGAAATATGAGGGCACCATTGTGTTGAGGATGGCAGGTTTACCCTTGGCACAACTTATGATTAGTCGGCACAGGCCTCCTGTGAGAAAACAAAAAAATGGAATAATTTTAAATAATATAATTAAATAAATTATTTTATTTTTCAAATTCTTATAACTCACAAACGGTAACTCGGATTAAAAATCTAAGACCATAGCTGAACTCATGATTGTATGCTTCTTTTAGGCATATACTAACTTTGGCTGAAACGGGCCACCAATGAAAGTTAGTTTTTGCCCACAAAAAAATAATTAAGTGACAATTAAATTATTGTAAAATTAATAACTTCTAAATGGTAACTCTGATTCAAAATCTGAGAGAACCGTCGGGTCTTTTGGGGTGTGTTTCACCTAGTTATAGCCTAACCACGATCAGCATGAGTCGAGGGTGACTGATATTAATTTTATGAACTTTTTTTGGGTACTGTCAGTAAAGGTGCGATCAGCATTTTATAAATTTTGAACTGGTGCTAAGAATCTAAATACAAAGGCACCATTGAACTTGCAGCATCGTTGAATTATTAGTGAGACCTTCAACGCAGTTTCATTCTAATGAGAATAAAATATAGTTTTTTTCTTTTTATAAAAAATAAAAAATTAATGTACAACACATTATATTATTTTTAAACTGTTTTGTGTTGAGTGTGTTAGTTAAAACCTCCCCTTGGGAGTTGGTGGTAGGACCGCCAAAACCTATCCTTCCATAAGAGGTTATATTGTTGGAGCCCACCCAATAATAACCTCTCACGGGATGATAATTGATGTGGGGACCACCCGAGCAGCATAAAATCTCTATTAATGATAGGGGTGGGGACCACCTGACCCCTATTGATGGTGGAGGATGAAACCTCTCCACACTCCCTCATTAATGTGGGAGAGCCTCTTGACCTCCCTGTAAAATTAATTGTGCCAATTCATGTGTTTTATTAAGGAGATCCTCTTGGCATCCTCCAAATTAATATGACAACAGTCGTGCATTTAATTTTGTGGAGTTGGGTTTTAAATTCTTTTTTTAAAATTGGTGTGCCGACGTAATATTAGACGTCTAATATAATATTATTTCATTGGCATTTTTATATTGGTGGAATTGAGAGGAGCTTGGGAGAAAAGTGCTCCCAACGAAGAATGCAAAGAACGCGAAGAATGTCGTCGACATTTTCCTCCTTCGACTTCCTCCTTTGGATCCTACCGACGTAGAGCATATTTATTCCTCATCATCATCATCAAACCGACGCACGAGTTTGTATTGGGAGTGAGTGATGAACACGGTGAATGACAGTCTTCAATGTCTTCCTACCACGACACCGTCAACAAACAATGATCGCCCGATAATCAAAAGGTGGGGGGTTTTCTTCTTGTTGATGTAATATCCCTTTTTGTTTACTCTTATTCATAATTTAAAGGAATTGTTGCGTGTTTTAAAAACAATAGAAGATCTTCCCCTTCCTTTAGACAATTGTTACCACACTAAACATGGAGGGTGTGGGCCAAACAAACATGGACCGACTCCTCCTCTTATCTTGTTGTGATGTTCTTTGGAAGAACGAAGCAGCAACGAGGTGACGAAGGCGGCAACGACAAAGGTCGTGCCACCTGCAGCCTCCGTGAACTACGTAGCCATCGCGACGCACTGGTGCTCCTGGCCGAACTCCACCAACCGATCAGCGCCCGACCACCCTTCTCGCGGCCTACCCTGCGGCCTGCCCAGTTCCCCGGCGCCCTGCCCAGCACCCTCGCGACCCCCTACCGCGGCCTGTCCAGCACCCCAGCGCACTGCCCGAACCCCAGTGTACTGCCCCAACGCACTCCCCGCGCCCTCAGCGGCCTACCCGGTGCCCTTGCGGCCCCCTTCTGTGGCCTTCCTGGCACCCCCAGCACGCTGCCCATGCCCCAACGTGCTACCCGGAGCCCCAGTTCCAAGACCATCGCCTCCGCGGCCCCCTGCCACAGCCTGCTCGATTGACCCACAACCTACCCAACGTCCAGCCGGCCTAGCCGATCCCCGCGCGTCCTACCTGCTGGCCTCCCGACCACTGGCTTCCCGAACTAACCCGCAGTGTCCCCGCAGTATCGCTGGCCGAACCGACCCGGCCACCCGGGCCGAGTCACCGAGCCGCCTATGTGGCGACTTCCGGACCGAATTGCCCTCACCGTTCGCTGGGCCAGGTCCAGTGGACCGGGCCGAACATAGAAGGCTATCCTGGCCACCGGGCCGGGTCAGACTCAATGATTCTTACAAGGTCCACTCAAACTGGGTCGGTCTGACCGGGTCGGACAGGTCCCGAGCCCATTATGGCACTTTACTTACTTTGGTCATATCTTTGGCACCGGACGTCCATATGATGAACCGTTAGCGGCTCTGGTAATCACGATGAGAGACAGTCCCTTTGAGTATACCCCACTAGAGTTTGGGGTATATTTGAGTTACGGTTAGGTTGGATCTTACACGAATCAAACAAGGACCCTGAGACTAAAAGGTTAATAACTAATAGACCGAGCGTCCAATTTACACACCATTTATTACATTTAGACCCCTGTGATGTGACGAACATTTGAGATACATATTTGTGGGACTTCGTGACACTTGGTGTATCGACTTGTAGCTCGTGGAGCAGACCCTACTGGTGACGAGCGAGCTGATTGCAGAGACCTAGTAGGTGGAGGAGACTTGACGACTACTGGATGATCGACTCAGAGTGATTCAGAAGGCTTAGTGGCGGGCCCATGGTTTAGTAGCAGACCCACTATGAAGGAGCGCTTGGTTGTAGCGGCAGACCCATAGTACTCAGAAATATGAGTACCTCTATAGGCTATGAGGGGGAGCGCTTGGTTATATGATAGTCCCATGGTGGGGATCGCCTCTTTGTGAGAGCAGAATACCCACAGTACTCGATAGGTGGAGTAACTCAGCAGTCCAAGGTTAGTCGGAACCACTTGGTTGTAGCATTAGGCCCACTGTACTGGACAGAGTAGGAGTTTTCTAGCAGTCGTGGTGTCGACATCGTGAATAAAAATCCTGGTTGTCTTGTGTCAGTGACTTTTATATTTTCCTCATGATTGAAATTGGTTTCTAGATAACTTAGGTATATGTATAGGAATATACCTAAATAATGTTTATCTTTTGCTTTCATAATTTTTTGTCCTTGTTGGATTTTGTGAGACCTTGAGGGTCTTGGGGTCTCTACTGAATATCGTTACACTCACCCCTGCATGGGCCATTCCCGTACCATGTTGTGTTGGATGCAGATAGCAGACAACACTGACGGAGGATGAGAGTGCTAGGACCAGACGATACCTAGAAGTGGAAATTATGACGAGTCGGTGCATGGATTAGACAGACAGACGTGGATTGCTAAGGTGTCCATCTGTACCTACCCTTCATGTAAGAACCCCGAAGGATGATCCAGGAGCTTCTCTTTACCTTTTAGTTGGTTGTCCCTTTTTTAGTTGTACTTGTACTCTACAGTTAGGCTTTTATTTTCATCCCCTTTTACATTCTAGTAAACTTTTTGTATATAGTTTTTACTTAGTTATTTGCTCCCAGTTGTGTACTCTGATGTGTTTTTTTACCGTTATAATGGAAATGGTTTCCCAGTTTAGGGATATATGCCATTGGTTCTAGTCGACAGCCCATGGCCTATTGAAGGTGGGCTTGGGGTAGTTGCGACACGGGCCCCAAGGGACGGGTTATGACAGTATTGTAACATATAATATTGTGGCTATATTAGAGAAGTAGAATCAATTTTTAAAACAAATGGAGGAACATGTTCAGCAGCTTAATTCTTTTATGTTGGACTGCATCATGAAATTGAATCACTCATAGTGGTTTTTAAAAACTAATAAAATGGTATATGTTTGGTGGAATAAGTCTCTTGAGAAGACATTTATAGCCTTAAGATGCATTGTAAATTAAAAGTTAACATTTTCAATGTATTCTCTTAATGGTGATACTGATCAAAAGTGGTCAGTGATCTAGAACACTTGGGAGGAATAGGAGATGTAAATCATTTAATTGAAATAATTTAATGATATATTCATCGACAAATATTTCTCAAGTGAGGAAAAGATGAAATGAATATAAAGTACCTCATTTTAATGAAACAATGAAGAAGAAAGTGTAACTGAGTATTATGCTACCTTTACAATGTAATCTAGGTATGATATTAATTATATATGCAAGATGGATTAAAATATTGAGCATTTATTTGAAGAGATTAATCTAATAAACTGAAGTGATATGTCCAATAAATGGTTCTCATCACATAGTGAAATAGTTTTATGTACCATCAAAATAGAGAATCAATTATCTTGATATTACATATTCATGGAAAATTAATAAAAAAATAGGGCATACAAACACCATGAAAAATCGATTGCTTCAAAGAAAAAGAAAAGAATTCCAAAATTTCATCCTTGTGAATACTGTAGAAATAATCACCTTGGGAATTATAATATGGGATTGGGATTTTTTTATGATGTTGGGTCACTAATATATAAAATAAAAATTGATGAAAGAAAAACTATAATTCAGTGTGTTAACTATAGATATATGGATCACCACAGAAAAACATTCTCAAAAAATAAATGGAATATACCATAAAGGAGGAAAATTGGAGAATACCATTCTTAAGTGATCATTATAGTTGAGGTGGTGGTTTATAATTATATGTTGGTCGGTAATTTAATCATATCATATAATTTAGCTAATTACTTATTTAGTTTTTTATCATAGCACTCTTTTATATCAACTGAGTTTTCCATGAAAATTAGACATTTCTCATTTAATTTATGAAGAGTGTTTTCATAATAAATTCCTAGTTGATGTATCATTTCAACAAGGATGTATCATAAGATCACCATTATGAGACATAAATGTTATTTATATTATATCCTTATTATTATACCATTGTCTTATTTTGATATAATGCTTGCTATGGACTACATATCATAATATGATGAAACAATTTATTGCAAGAAGAAGTAAATTATGATATTTGATGAAGATGTAGAATTATATATCATTAGATAAGAGACTTCATCATGTTTTTCATTTGTAGATCCACCCCAAATAGTTCTACTAAATGGGTTTCTTTGGGAGGTGGATCAAAACAATATCTATATGGAGAAGGTAATCGTAAAATTGAGGATATACTTATTGTACATCAATACATGTATGTATTTCATAATGACTTATATTGAAATCCACCAAATCATAAAGTCATGTTTTCCATTGATTTAGTCTTGGATGTAAGACTAATATAAAATACCCCTACATAAAGGAAACTATGGAGTTAGTGGAGTCGAAGAAACAACTAGGTGATTTGTGAGGTATGAAATTTATACTCCCTTGTGTTTCACCATAGGGACCTATGTTATCTTATCTAAGAAAGAAATATGGATCCATGAGGATCTTCATTGATTATATGTAAATAAATTCCATTAGGATAATGAATAATTGTCCTATACCATTCATTTATGACTCATTCAATAAACTTCCCAAAGCTCATTTTTTTAAATATTTACCTTAGATTTGTGTACAATCAATTGTCAGTAAAGAAGGAAGACATTCTGATGATAAAATTCTGAATGAGATATGGACATTATGAGTTTATAGTAGTTCCATATGGATTCATGAATGCACCATCCATATTTAATGATCTAACTAATAAAGTATTCATGAACTATCTGGTATTCACTGATGAGTCTAGCGGTATTATAAAAGCTATGAGGTCCATGATAATAACTTCAGGATCATTATTTATACTCTCAAATGAATATATATATATATATGGTAAATTTAGTAAGTGCGATTTCATGAATCAAGAAGGTTCTTTTTTTGTCCATACTATCTCTAAGGATCGAATTTTAGTTGGTCCTTTAAAGACAATGGCATCCAGATAAAGACATATACCAAAGCAGATAAATGTGGTACATAGTTTTATTGGTTTGGTATGTAATTACTATGATTTCATTCATAATGTTTCCTGATTGGAAAACACATCACCAAGCTTACAGGTAAAGGGTTTAAGATCATCAGGGAAAAGGAATGAAAAGAATGTTTTGATAAACTAATGTAGAAATTATTTAATACTCTAATTTTTAACTTTCTATCAGTATATGACAAAGTTGATATATATTTTGATGGATAAAATAAAGGATAGGGTTGTTTCATTATTCAAAATTATAATTTTACTGGATATTATTGAAGGAAGTTTATGACTAACAACCATAACTTTCCAACCCATGATCTTGAGTTGGAATCTATAATGTTTTTAGTGAAGACATTATGAAATTATCTAAAAACTGATTTTTGTAAGCTATAAACATATCATAAAAGCATAAAATTCATATTTTCGGATAAACACCCTTACATGAAGCAAATACTAGTTCTTTATCTACTCGATTATTATTATTTCTCAATAAAGTACCACCTAATGAAATCAAATAAGGTAGAAGATACATTGAATATAATAAAACATAGAGTTTTAACCCAAATGAAAATTGAGAGGGATACTATGTTCACAGATATAGTAAATATGGATATTGATATTATTAATTAAGGGTAGACCTTAGTTATTTTTATAAGATATAAAAACCCATATTTAGTGGAAAAAATAAAATATTCTCAATAATATGATGATAATTTTAAAAAGAAAATTAATGATTTAAATGATGGGATGTTGGATGATTTTTTTTGATGTAATCCTAAAATTTATAAAGACAATAAGAATTACATCATTACCTATGAAGAAAATGAAATTTTTAGATGATTTTGAATGCTCATATTTCTCTATACACCATAGTAGGATTATGATGTATAAGGATTTGAGGGATGGTGTTTATTGGGTTAACATTAAGAAGTAAATTATGATTCAAGAGTCAAGATGAATTATTTTTTAATATGTGAATACTAAGAGACAAAATCTACTAGGAGGCATGAAACATCTTACTATTCCTATATTAAAATAGAATGTTAGTATTATGTACATTGAAATAGGACTACCAAATTCTCCTATAAACAATTATTCAATATGTGTTAATATTGATTTCCAATAAAATACAGACATTTAAAAACTATAATGGAATATATATATATCTTTACCACATAAAATTCTCTATGTTTATTAATTTTTAATACTTTTTTGAATATATCAATTGATTTTATTCCATCATGATTTCCATTTTAAATCAAAATTTTGGAAGAGTCTTTTGAAATATCTTGATGCTGAGTATTATTTGAGCACCACCAACCATCCTTAAACTAATGGAAAATATAAAAGATGTATTAAAACAATTAAATAATTTATGAGTTTATTCCCAATTTATTCTCAAGGTATATGGAATTATTACTCACCATTGGTATAATTTTTCTATAATAATAGTTTTCATTAACAATTATAAATAGATCCATATGAATCATTCTATGAAAAAATATCTCATACTCTAATTCATTTGGATGAATATAGTGAACAAAATATTATAGTACAATAAATTTATTAAGACACAAAAAAAAGGAAATTACTCGTTAGTCTCGCATTAAGGTGGCTCATTGTTGGAAAAGGGGTTTTATAGAATGTTTGATGAAAGATCTAGAATTCAATTTGGAGATCATATTTTGATAATATTTTTTTTGTATATAATGGTGTCATATGATCAACAATAAGTGAATGATGAGCCCCAGATATATTATAACCTTTCATATTTTGGAAATAATTAGAAATATGGATTATCTTTTTGAAATGCCACAATTTCACTGAAAAATACAAGATGTCATTAATATATCACTACTAAGATGTACATGTCAGAACCAACACATCATCTCACCTTTGATGAAATAGAATTGAAACCTAATCATTATTAATGTAAATAACCCATCCATATTCATGATTCTAGAGAGGAACTATTGAAGAATCAGATAACTCGAGAAGTAAAGGTACTTGAGAGAAATCAAAAAATAGATAAAGCATCATGATAATGAGATAATGCTGTGAATAAAAACTATTATCATATATATATAATTTAATATTTTTGAAATTTCAAAAAAATCATTTTTTGGAGGGATTTATGTAACACCCCCATACTTTGTGATTTAGTTAATTTCAAATAAATTCAATATCTTTGATGTATTTTGATTCACGACACATAGGGTTTAAAAAAATCAATATAATTTATTATAATTTTATTTAAAATGAACATTATAACATAGGAATTAAATTTAGATGTTATGAATAGGTTTAAATAAATTAAAAATATATATATATTACCCACATTCATTGGTTACCTATGAATTATAAATAAAAAACTCAATTTAATGTAAATTTAATGATTTCTGGAAAAAATTTATTTTTTCAAAGAAAATGATTTTGTCACCTCTTTCATACTTTATTTATTTATTTATTTTTGATTATTTTTGTTTCTTTTATATTTTTATATTTTTGTTTAATTTTTTTATTTTTTTACCTCTTTCTTACTTATGATAGAACTATATTTGAAAAAGTTTATAAAAAATATGAAATTAAAATAATTTTTGAATCAGAATATCAAAATTCACTTTGGGTAAATTATTTGCAATTTTCTAAAAAATATAATTTTCAATGATTTAGGAAAAAATAGTGTTTTTATGAAATTCTTTTTTCATTTAAATTATGTAAAAAGTTAAAATAAATTTTAAATTGGTTTTAGAGTAACATTAGATCAATTATATTACAATTTATAATATTTAGGTCATTGGTATAAATTTTGTTTTCAATTTCAAAATAAAAACATTCAATAGTTTGGAGAGTTTTTTCTTTGGAATCATACTTTTTTGTCTTGTCTTTAGCTATAATTTTAAATTGGAATTTTCCAATTATGTGAATTTATTTTATATAAATTGATTTGTTTTTTAGAATAATCATAATATATATTATCAAATATGTTCATGTTTACTTCTGACCATTAGGAATGGTCATATAATATTTTTTAATTAACATGGTTAGTGTAAAAAGGATTTCTATGGTTGTTAAACTAAGAAGATGAGGATTAAAATTAACTATAAATTTCTAAAATCCCATTTTAAAGAAATATTTTGACCTTATAATCTCTAATAGATAATAATGACCCATTTTTTAATCATTTTTCATGATAAAAATGTTGGTGAAGTTGTTTCTTTTCAAAATATTCCATTTATCTCCTCTCCTCCACTTATAAAAGGTAAACCACTAGCCAAATCTATTCACTATATAAATTCAGTTTGATGTAAAAAGGAAAAACCAAAAAAAAATTCCTTCCCTAAACTCATACTCTAATACCTTTTTTGATCCAAAATAAATCCTAGGAATTATTTTTGTGTAAACTTAATGAGTCCTTTAGAATAAGAGGTAACATTTCTAAATGAGCGTTATAATTTCATTTCTTCTTCCACCTACCAAAAATATTATTCAATCATGATATTATCAAGAAACCTTAATATAAATTAATTTTAGACTTTATTATGCTAATGGTGTGACCAAATAAATCTCGTATTCCATCAATTGGGAAACAAAATAATCGATTCTATGTACAACTAACTACCATATCGTGAACTGATTTAATTCATTTTGCATCACCCTCATAAAATTCTGAATATAATTTAGGTTTTAATAAATTTTTATGATGTTTTTTCATTTTATTATATTTAAAAATATAATATCAAATATCCCTTTTTTACATTCCTTTCCATCTAAAATTCGATGATGTAATTCGTGTGTATGGTGGACTACCATCTCGCAAATCAATGTGATTCAATTTTCAATTATGAATTACATGGAATTTAATATAGATAAAATTAATGAATATATGTTATATATATGAGATTATATTGAATCCATAAAATTAATATGTCACTCACTTCCTTATACTTTCACTCATTAATCAAATTATGACATCATTCATGCATACGTATGATCAACTGTCTCAATGAAATGATGATAATGATTTTCCAAGTAAAAAATAAAAATATTGTAAAAATATATATCAAATACATAAATATAAGATTAATTACATTAATATAATCATATTTAATATATATATATATATATATCATATGAAAATTATTCAGAACATTCATGACACAACATTCATGAGAAAACATGACAATTAACACCCAAAACAATTAAAACAATGAAATATTTCTTACAAACAAGCGGTAAAATTCTATTAGAGGCTCATATATGATTTTATAAGTAATAATTTTTTTGTTTTATTAATTAAGAAAATTCATAAAACCATCATACAAGAGTTTAAACCTTGTTCAACTAATGAAAAATGTGAGGTAAGTGACTTAATCTCAACTTCCCTTCATTAAAGCCTATTGTAATGATACACATTGTAATGAATTTCATTAGTAATTTTATTTTCATTGATTTATATTTTTTTCATTATATTGGACATTCTAAGATTATGTGTATAAATACTTTTAACCACATTATGTTGTACTTGAACTTTTTTATGTAAACTTACATTTGATACACAAAATCAATTAAGTGATTAATTTTCAATTCAACATTATGATATTTGTAATGGATTTCATCTCAATTTCCTCTTAATGGAGATATATTTGTTGATATTAACCTATTAAATTTTATGTGGTGTATATACTTAAAAATGTATGTATTTATCCTAAATAACTATTTATTGATTTTATTATTATAAAATATTATATTCCTAATAAACACATCGTCATGAATAATTTCTTGTTAAATTTTGTGACTATTAACATTCTCATGAGATAATTAGTTTTTGGTTATTATTTTTCATTTGAAAAAAAACTTTTTTAAATATCCATATTATTTATATCATAGTTAGTATTATTTCCTAAACCACGTAGCATTAGTATATGTGGTTTTTTACTTTGAATGTTATTCAATAATCTAGGGAAATATTGTTAAATATGCATTATTAACTCAATATGAAAAATTTATAATAAGGAACATTATTCATGAAATAAATCAATTATTTGATATATGAGGAATACATTGGACATGTAGTAATGGTAGATTCTATGAATTACATAACTACTTGACACATCAATAATTTGATGAGGTGAATCAATTAACAAAATTTAATTGGGATTCTACATGTTATTTTAAATATTCTTATTAATGGTATTGACACAAGAGGTATACTTTTTCCTGAGAACATGATGTCCAATAATTAATAATTTTTTCCATTAAGATTTTAGTTATTATTACACATGATATCGTCACCATGTTATTATCTCTAGATTCATTTCTTTGTATCTGTATTGATTAAATGGAATTTGATTTCAATTATTTACATTTCCTACACATCTCTATTTCGTTTTTTGGATGCTAATATTTTCCTTTTCTTATAGCAACCTTCGACAATTTTTCTTCTTGTGACCAGTCATACCATAGTGGTAGCATATGTATGATGGTATTCTACCATCTATGGACTTGCTTAGGCTTTGGTGTCTGTTTTTGGCCACAAGAACATCTTTTATGAATGGCCCCTCAAATAAATTTTATTTATGAAATATTAGGTGTATAATATGAAAACATAGAGCCTGCTATTGCATCCGGAATGGTCTAAAATTTTGGAATCGACTCCAGGGTCATCGAAATCAGTCACCAATTCATCAATATATGACCAAAAAAGTTTCAACATCCCAGATCAACTGATGCCACGGTGATGAAATTGCGTGCTGGAGCAGTTGCTGGAAACTCACCAAAAAAGTCTCTAGTGCTGAAACAGAACCTTCTTCTCTAGCAAGGGTTTACTGTAGCTACCGAGATCTGACCTTACTTTAACCAAACCTAGGAAGATCGTTTTATCTTTGTTTTCAATCTTGTTTGATCCATTGGAATCGTCATTCCAAAAGCCTTTATAATCTGCATCCAAAACAGGATTAAAAGCAACTTGAGATTTTTTTTTCACCAGAAAATCTCAACAGAACATCACTATTTCACCATAATTGGCTCTGATAACACATGTTGTGGTTCCCTGACCACTGAGAAAGATGAACAAAGGGAAAAAGCAGCATTTATTTTATCAAGAACAATGTTACAAATAACCCCACCCACAACACCCAATATTTCTCTCACTTAGAGATCTCATGGCTATCTACAACAATTTAGAGCTATTGTGGCTCGAACAAATGATTGTTAAATATCTCATGGACCTCCTTAAATAGGAATGGTGGGAGGATTCTTGTTTAACTCAATTGTTTCATAGTTTCTTCAAACATGTGATCTAGTTTAAGAATCATTATTTCTAGGATGTATAAATTTGATTTATTTATGGAACTGAAAACATCAAATTGTTCGTTATCCAAAGTGGATCTTCATTACAAATGCATACGTTCATTAATTTTGAACTATACAATAATTAAGAACATGAATTGGTTGAGAGGATGGGAGGTCGGACTCATAACACCCTTTTGGGGGGAATTATTCTCTACCCCAGGACTCTCTTTATAAATATAATACAGTTTTTTTAATCCTTATTATTTAACCAAGTATAACATAGGTTTCCCTTGGAATTCTCAATAACTTATTAACATGTTTGAAATTTAGAATCATCTATATGTGTTCTAGGATCATCATTAATGGAGATATCCATACGTATTCGATGTTCTCCTACAATGGTATCCTCTCACATACTATTTAGAGATTCTTTTAATCATCATTATGATTATACTAGTTTTCTAAGCCACTAAGTGGGACACTCTAGAATTTATTATCATCTAAGGTGATGAAGGTTTGTTTCGATATTGGGATCGTAACCATAAAATCGGATACCTGTGTATCCTTATGAAGGGAATTAGAAACCTTGTAGTTCGGTGCCACTTAATGGGACAAATCATGCCTTTTATGGTCATGTGATATGAACCTATCCATACAATGTAATTTCATGTAGTATGGAAATCTAATAAAAGTGTTCTTAGTCAATGTTTGTTGTGGGACTTATCCTAAAGCAGCCCAAGGAACATGGAATGAATATGGGTTTCAATGTATGATTATACCCTGATTAGGAATAGGGCCCATGGGAAAAAGGGATTATTTGAAGTGTTGGGTTTGAGCCTTAAGGAGGCTTCCTAAGTATCCCATGTGTATGGAAATCAAAGCCCACATAGTTCGATAAGTCTCATACGAGAGTATAGTCCTTTAAGGGAAATGAGTTTGGGCTTACTTCCTTAAAAGGACGCCTTGATGATTTTGGGGTTTAATTTGGGGATTATTCCAAATGAAGATGACCAGATTAAGGGAATTGGGGTTGGATTCCAAAATAGCATATCCAATGTGATCGGGCCCTATGAAGGCTTCCTATGTTTCCCAATTATGATCGGAATAAAATTTATCACATTTCGTTCACTGTGTGTGTTTGTGCAAATGTTTTAATCTACAAAAATCACTAATCCCACATGATTCATTCTCAGTGTGAGAAAAAAGAGGATGTGAATGATTCAGAAAAATCACCCACACTTTTCCGCCTCCACTGGTGGAAGAGGGCACACCTATGATGGTGATGGTGGATGAGGGAAAGGCGACCAGAGAAGAGGGAAAGGCAATGAGCCTTCCCTCTATTCACTTTACATTGGACAAGGGTCCAATGTAATGAAGGATGGAAGGTGAATTAATTAGATAAGAGTAAGACTGAAACCTCATACTTAAAAGGTTAGGGCTTATACCAGGATGGATTCCCCATTGGATCTCAGTAGGGGAGGTAGAATTCTCATTTTCTTATATTGAAAATTTAAGTGTGTATCGTACCTCCCCTATTAGAGACCTGAGGTTCTGAGTCCTAGAGGCGAAAAGGGGATGACTGAATGAAAAATCCTAATCCTCCAAACCGGGACTTCGTAATATTGTTCTGGGGAGAAAGGTCCATGTTAATGTGGATATACAAACCCATAGGCAGTCCCTGAGTCCTATCCTCAATGTGAAACAAATGTTTGAAACCTATGACTGCGAATATATAATCCCAATATAAGAGACACCTTGATGTTCCTTTCCCAATGGAATAATAAGTCAGGATGTTTTGGTGGATGTCTCAACATAATTCCATTCAGAAAAGAGAGCCAAAAAAGAATAATCCTTACCATGAATGTATTTGAGGAGGGCTAAATGTCTTGTAGACTAATGATAGTAGTTGAATCAAATAATATTGACCATGTAAGTATTGGTGCGGAAGTATGGGCACACATGTAGGATTGGGTGACTTGATGTTCACTTAAGTGATGAACAACCTGGATGTTAATAATTGGTTGAGACCTAACTTAGGAATTCATGAGTAATCATTGGTATTCTTATAAGTGGGTTCTTATGTTTCTGTGATATGAATAGGTGCCATGCAAGTGTTTCAAATTTTGGGAGGTTGGGAGCTTTAGGCGCACAAGTTTTCTAGATTTCAATCACCAAAAGCGCTTATGTCCTATTATTCTCCATCAATTCCTATGCATTAGGAGTTAATGAACAACCTTGAATGTTTTGAAAGACTTGGGAGAAGCACTAGGGAAACCATAGAATTAATTAAGATTTAAATAAAATTATTCTCTACAAATGAAGGCCATACTGGTCTATATATATGAAAAAATAAGACCTTTGGTGAAATTATTTTGGGCTCACATGTACCTTGTGTGCCAACAGTGTTTTTTCTAGACTAGGGTGACACTTTGAGGGCACAGTCAATATAATTACTTCAATTAGCTCTAGCATGGTGGAGCACAGGTGTTTGCATGCAATACATTGGTTGCTGCTTTAGGGACTTAGCCAAATTTATTGCTCCATACCTAAGAGGTTGTGCCCCCACACCTCTACTTTGGATCACTGTTGGGATATAGTCCCATCCTTTCATGTTGGTGCCTTCACTACCATCACTGAGCCCCATGAAAATTGCAAAGTCACATAATAATCTTATAGATCCCACTAGAGGACATTTTGCAAAAAAGTGCATGGACAATATTTTATGGTTTCTACAAAAGCCCCACCATTAAATTTTATTTGTTCAAAATGAAAATAATCTTTTTCTAATGTAATAGTAGGACACATTTAGGCATTCCATCATAATATGGTTAGATTTAGAGTGACATCATGTTTGAAAAAATGATCGAATTTTTTTTACCTAAGCCAATGCGCCTAGTATGCGTAGTTTGATTTTTAATAAGGTTATATAGAAAACACCAAAAACATTGTTTATTTGGACTTTTTATTTCTCAATATTACCTAACCGTACAAAATTTATGTTTAGTGAGCTGGGACTCGACTGTTGTTCAGATTTCCCTTTGTGGATTCCTAGTCTATTGAGTACCACATCTCTTATTGTTGGAAGTTTAGAGTCATGCATGTTGGACTATAAAGGGCTTGTGTATAATGTCGAATAACATTAACCATAAATTTTCAATTTATATTCCAAACAGGATTCAGTGGCTAGGAATTTCAATAGTATTATTTAAATATTTCCAAGGGGGATCTTGAGTCATGATATTTATGGTCACCAAATCTAAAACTATTATAAACATATAGGAAGTCTCTTAGAACAATGAGGTTAACATTATTTGATAAACTAGTTATGGGGGTTCTGTTATGCAGGGTTGACTGGGGCATATGCTGTATAACCAAATAGTGGAATATTTTGACTGACATGCCTGTTATGTGGAATTGTTTTTTGAAAAGCCTATGAGGGCATGTAATTCATAGTCATGCAAAAGATCTATTTGGAATTTAACATTTTACTAATGATAGATAAATGAAAAAAAGATTTTGGTGACTCAAAACCACAATATATGGGTTTTCTAAGAAAATGGATTTTAAGATTAAAGGGTTAACTATTACAACATATGTCAGGAATAGAAAAATCACCTATACACAAATTTGGTGGATGAGGAATGGTTAAAATTTGTGAGAAAGAAGAATTTCTGATATCAGGCTTCGTATTTTTAGGTAATGATGTGAGGAAATTGTATTATGTATTTTTATGTCATGTAGTGTGGAAATTGTGTGGATTTAATTTTAAGGACTTTAGCTATCGACAATGTTTTGAGACTATCATAATTTCATGGTAATTTATTTGGAAACATCCTACCATGTTCCTGTGTATAAGGAAAGAGTTGTAAACAGTGATTTGGGAATTTAGGGCTCTAAAGAATGACTTGGGAAAATGCATAAAATCATTAGAGGACGTATTTATTAAGAACAAAATTACCATTATTTGATAAACCAGTTATGGGGGCTATATTATGTAGGACCAACTGGGGAATACACTACATAGCGAAATAGTGGAGAATTTTGACATTCTAATTCTAAAATCCAATGAATGTTCATAGAGATTCATATTTTCTAAAGAACATAGTTTGGTTTATGAATAAAGTTTATTGAATATGGAGATAATATTTCAAATCATGATTTCCAATGAATCAGAGGAATATGATTTCTACAAAATTCTGACCCAATTGTAGGACGTATGGTGTCTTTAGTTTTTTAGTTCATATGACTAAGACCAAAAATGGAAACAATATATAACATGTGGTCAAGTGATCCAAGGTTATTTATTATTACTTTGAACATATAAAGAGGGAAATGTGTAAACCATGATCTTGAAAACATTCATATGTGGAGAAAGGTAATGGGACAAATTTACATAAATGACTGCATTAAAATATAGATTATTGTATATATGTATCAATTTTTTAAGGGGATGAAAGAAAATTTAACCAAGAATAAAATTATCATTATTTGAAAAGCCTGTTATGAGGGTTTTATTATGCCAGGAGAACTAGAGAAAATTTTGCATCTTTGGAATGATTGGATCATTCTGTAGGCAACTTATGCAAAGCCCCCTTAGAGTACATACTGCATAGTCAATCAACAGAGTTCTCATATATCAAATAATTTCTCACCATGAAAACTATAAGAAATACTATGATGATCTGATAATATTATAGACTAAGAGTGTGAAATATGAAAGGGGTAATTCTAATTGAAGAGGAGAACAATTTAAAAAAATATTGTCCCTGAGTTTCGAATCCTTTACATAGATCTGACTCATATATAAAATAGGGACATTTTTTTTTCCATGGTGGGATCTCTGAGGAGAGAACCAAAAAAATGAAGACTCTCGCATTTATTGTTAATTATATGCGGAAAAGAAAAAAATTTCTAATGACTAGGACTAGGAGTTGCGGCCAGGATATTACTAAGTTTTTCAATGGATCAAGTTGTACATAGTTCTTTGGGTGCTTTTCATTTTAATATAGTGATGTTAGGGAATATTTTGTGTATTATAGAGTCATGCAACATGCACATGATGTTATTCTGATGTAAAAAATAGAATATTGTGGATGCATCGGGGAATTAAACAAAGGAGTCACTATGTATCTCATATAGATGATAATAAATCCATAAATAGTCCATTGAATATCCCCTATGGAGGATTGATTCATACATAGTGAGTAAAGGGGTTTTTATTTTAGGTGAGCCCAAGATTGGAGATCTTTATGTCTCGACATATCTCATATGGCTGAGAATCAAGCCAAACATAGTTCTTGAACAATTTTTTCCCACACCAATTGATTTTAACACGTGAGACGAGGGGTTTTTAACACATCCTAGAAGAATGGTAAATCTTAAGATACAAAATGTTATGAAGAACAAACCATGTATCTTAAAAGATAACTATGTATAGATCTAGTACATATAAATAAAGAAAATAATGGAAATAACATTTTTTGTGGTGGCGGCTGGGCCCATGATTGGAGATCTAGGTGTCTCTCTATATCTCTTGGAAACTTAGAATCATGCCACACATAGTTATTGAACAAGGCCCCTATACCAATAAAATTCATAGGTAGAAATGGAACTAATATACTACTAAGGATTAGTAATGATGTCAATGATTCTTGAATATAAAATCTCTTAATGTAAAATAAAGAAGATATTAACCATATAGTCTAATGTCATGTAATGAGGAAAAATGATGTCATGTAGTTTAACATAATACGAAAAGGAAATAGATTATTTTCATTTTATCATTGTGCAGCGTGGACGCTTATGGATGTTATGTAGTTTAATGTATTACAACTAAGACTTTTTGTTGTGCTGTTTAGATTCAAGCAGCAAGGACATTGTGTGCAGTTACACAAAGTATTTCTTCAAGAATATCGCATTGGTTGGGGTTGTAATAATCTCATCATCCATTGAGATTAGGGAAGAAGCTACATTTGATCAGAAAATATGTATGGAATATGGTCCTTACCACATTGGCTCAATGATTGGAGGCTTCTTTCCTAGTATCATTGGAGTCCTGGTGACCAATACCAATTCTCCTTGAATAAATGACTAGATGAGAAATTTATTTTTAAAGTCTTGCACCATATTGTCCTGATTGACTTATAAATTATTCAAAGTATGAAATCTTATTTAATATAATTGTTCTTGATCATAAATTTTTTTGATACTTTTCATCTATTGACAACTGATCACAGAATGCAACACTCAGTGAAGGTAATTGAATTACAATTGAAAAAATGGATTTTTGTATCATAAACCAATGAATATGGGGATGCCTAAGTGGTAGTTTGGGTAGTATTATAATAATCCCATAATTTATTCATAAGTTTATTAGCCCATGATATATTTTCTTTATCAACTATATTCTAGTGTATATTTGATAGGGTCTTATTTAAGGCCTCTATTTGTCCATTTTTCATTACATGAAAGCGAGATGAATGGTTGTATTTGATATTTTGATCCTGATATAACCATTTTCCCTCAAAACAATATAAAAGTGTTCCATTATCTATCAATACAGTATGAGGGACACCAAATATGGTGATGATGTCAGTTTTGAAAATACTAACTATGCTTTTTGAACCGATTTCATTGATATGTATTACCTCATCCCATGTGGTGAAGTCATCAGTAGCAGTAAGAATATACTTGAACAGATCATCCATAGTTGGAGGATAAGGTCGTACAACATCCATTTCCCATGTGGAAAATGTCCAAGTGTAATTAGATATATGTAACAACTATGGGGGTTAATGAATGAAGTTGTCCTGCACTTGGCATGGATGGGATTTCGTGGTGAAATCTAAGCAATCATGCATTATTGAATGCCAAATGTATCCAAGACTTTGATTTTGATTTGAAATCCTATGCCCATATTGGTGAACACCACATGCTCATGAATGTACTTATTTCATGATTGCTACAGTTTCATCTCCATCAATACACCTGGAAAGGATTCCATCGAAGCCTTGTTTTTAGATGATCTTCTAGTGATACAGACTATCGTAATGAGTAAAATTGGACACCCATCATCGGATCTATTATTTTTCAGTTCTATCTAGATGAAGTACTCCATTTTGAAGGTATTCCATGATGGGTGTCATCCATCATGCGGTTTGACCATATAGATCATAAATAGGGATAATTTCATTAATGTACTCTTTTCTAGTTTGAACTAAAGGTGAGACCACATGACGATAAGAAATACTTATAATTGTCTCATCCCGATTTGGATCCAGTCGGGCTATAGCTACAATATAAAGTGCGTAATCTTGGGAATTTTGTGATCATGGGACATAATACAATGTCGTCTCTAAGTGGAATTCATCCATTAACCCATTCACGTAATCACAAAAGGGATTGAATCATCTTTTCTGAGAGTATAAAACCAATTTATTTCTTTGATTTTGAACTATGAATTACCTTTCACTTTTATGTGGATCACTTATACATGCAGTGAAAAACCCAAGCCTATGATGAGAGATGGATATTCTGCCGCATTGTTGGTTCCTCCTTCTGAAAACAGGTTGGAATAAGGAAACACTGCATTTTCTAGGGAGATAAGTACAATTCCTAACACAACATTGTTGAGATTATGGCTTTCCATTCCTTTCTCTATTGGAGTAATTGAGGCTACGTCAATGTACATTTACTATTTTTAGGGATTATCATGAATATATAAGAACTTTTTATAAAGAAGTTTAGTATTAAACGGTGTATTTTTTAAAGACGGATGTTCAGAAAGGACGTTTTCCAAAGCTTGTCATTTTTTTTGATATTTTTGGAACAAAATGGAAATCAAATAGTTGAAAAATAAATTTCCATCATGCCCAATTTCCTCTAAGAATAGGATGACTGAGGATAAATATGAGAAGGTTATTACGAGACACCAATTAACCCACATGATGTTTCATGTAGTGCCTCAATTTCATAACTAGAAATATTAATTCTAGGAAGACCTTATCGATTCCTAAATATCGAGTCTCTGTATCAAGCATAGTTTGACTGAGATACTAGAAACTATTTTCATTCCTAGTATCATAATTTAGGGAAAGGAAGACACCCACTGATCACTATAAAGTTGACACATAGAGTATAAGTGGTCTTCTTTCAACACGTTTTATTAATACAATTAGAGTGGAGATTTACTTCATGAGGGTATCAAATGAATCTGGGCAGTCCAGATTCTATTGATAAGTGACTCCCTTCTTCATTGATCTAGTCAGTGGTAAACACATTCATGACAAATTTGTGATAAAGCATCAAATATAGGCCAAATTTCATTGAAGTAATCCCAGTCCATTCACATTTTGAGGAGGTTACATTCCAAGGATTTCTTTTTTATTCTTAGGATCAACATCAATGCAATGATGGCGTACAACGATGTTAAGGAATTGTTCTGAGGTTCCCCCAAACTCACATCTTAATGGATTCATCATCAAATTATGCTGCTAATGTTTATTGAATATAATCTCCAGATCAACCAAGTGATTTGAACATTTTCTAGATTTTACCACCAGATCATCTACATAACATTCAACATATTTTCCAAAGAAGGGATTGAAGATATGGTGCATGGAAATTTGATATGTTGCACCTGTATTCATTAAGCTGAATGGAATTACCTGGTAGCGGAACACACGTTGAGGGGATATGATAGATGTATACTCTTCATCCTCTAGGGCCATGTGGATTTGATTGTACAGAGAGTATTAATCCATTTAGTAATTATCTTCGTAACTAGATGTTTCATCAATTAAAAACTCTATCATCAGAAATGGAAAGTCAGCTTTGGGACAACTCCGATTTAAATCTCTGAAATCAATGAAAACCTTTATTTTCCCATTTTTCATTTTCACTATTATAATGTTAGCCATCCATTTGGGATATTGAACCTCCCTAACAATGTTATACTTCATAAGATTATAAATATTATCTTGAATTTTAGGGTCAGGAGTTGGTTTGGTTCTTGCTGCCTTCTTGAATCCTCGATGTTCTTTTGAGAAACCCAAATAATGAGTGGCTACATCAGGATTGTGAATTAGAATTTCTATATATTTCCAAAAAAAATATAACGATTTTTATTTATAATTGAAATATATATCTCTTTATATTTAGAAATCATGGCATCACTAATTATCATGGGGTTTGGATCTTCTATTTTACCCATATTTATTTCTATGATCTCATCCATAGAGGAAGAGACACCTTTTTCATATGATGGAGGAGTATCCCTGAGATTTTCCTTTTCTTCTTCATTACATGTAAACTCTTCTGTTTCTACTTTTTTAGTAGATGATGAAGAATAAAATTCAATGCTAGGGGAGGATACAATATTTGGACTTCCAGGAGAACATTCCACCATTTCTGACCCTACTAATGACGAAGGTTTTTCCTAGAGTAATAAAGGGGAGATGAAGGGTTGGGAATCAACATCATTTTATTATTCTTGTATTTCTAAAACTTCTTCTAATATTATTAGGGGAATATAGTATTTATGATGTTTGGTGTATGAAATAAATATATCTTCATTTAATATTTCATCACTACTTAGTAAATTAACAATTTCACCCATGCTATCAGGGTCTGTTGCCTCAATTAAAGGATTGTTGTATGTTTATATCATTGACCATTCTAGATAGTTACAGTCCCCTGATATTTCCACGAACACCATTATCATAATCTTCATCCGTAAAATATATAACTACATGAAATTCTACAGGATCATTCACTATACAGTAAACATCCGCAGCTGCAACGTTAGTTTCAAACCCTTGAGGACTTGATAAAGCCTCAATAAGAGCTTCTCAAAGATATTTTTTACAAATTCATGGTATCCAAAATGAACAAAACGGCTGGTACTTGGGACAACTATTTCAAAAAATCATAATTTTGGTCTATAGGTATACGTTTTCTAGCATGGAGATGCAGTTACGTAGGTTCCTTGGATGTTGATGCTCCTGATGTAGTTGTACCCAATGTTGGAGCAGAAACTGGAAACACTCCTGGATTTTGTAGATTAGACAGACTAGCTCTATCTACATGCTGAGAGAATGATATATTAACCACTAATTAGTAATCCTAGGTAATCATGTCAAGATAGATCCTATCATGTGTGGGAGAACTTCCTTGTTTTTTTATCATACTGAATGGCTCTCCCATGAATTTCCGTCGCTTATTAGGTTCAAGCAGGGGTAGATTTAAAATAGTGGCTTCTATAATACCCACATCATTCGATATATCCTCGAACATGGTTTCTTCCTCTAATTCCGCAGTTTGGTAAAGGGAACTCAGGCTTATAATAACCAGAATCAGCATTGGCATAGGGATCTATTAAGTGTTTAATTTTGATAGAACCAAAGATAAATTCTTCATCTGATGAATATTCTGCATGAAAGGTTATTTCTGGTTTTTTTAGTTGGGTGGGGAAGTGCACACTCCTTTGAATCAAAAAGCATGAAATGTTCTAGAGTGAAGGAAAACATTTCCTTTGACATGAGATCATCTTCTTCTGACTACTCTTTCTCCTTTTGATCATATCACCTCTCGAAAGATTTACCTTTAGAGGATTGAGCTTTTGATGAAGGTGGTTTTGCTGTGGTGGGAGAGACACAAGGAACAATCATTTTTTTCAATAGTGTTTTTAGAATTTCATGATTTTGATTTATCATTTTAATAATCATCTAATCATCATATTTCTTCACATATTTACCTTTTTACTTCCTACCATTCACCTTCATCCTTTGGATCAGTAGCAGTAACACTAGCTACATGGGATAAAGAACTTTTTTGTTTCACTTGTCTAGAGTCTAACATTTTTTGTAGGAGGTATTTGAAAACAAAACAGTTATGAATGGGATGTCCCAACATCTGGCAAAACATATAATTATTCAAAATATCTTCATATCCGTATTTGTTTTTTTCGGTGTTGGTAACTGAACCAAATTATTTTCCAAAGTTGAGATGAAGTTACCAGAACTTTTTCATTCTAAAATGAATAAAATTTGAACTTTAACTCTTGAAACTATTTCCACAATTGATCTATTTTATCCTATTAACGAGGTGATTGTTACTACTGATGCTACAGAGGTAGAAACATTTAATATGATGAAGGTTTTGAAGTGGAAGCTGGTATGATTGCTTGATTGATTTTGACTGTAACAGCCTATACTTTCTGTTTACTTCTTCTCGGATATGATAGAATTACATGAGATTTAGCTTCAGTTTCCACAATGAAATCCTTCACTTATTGGGAAATTGAAGCATGGTCTCTAAACCCTCTTGGGAATTTCACAAGGATCACTAGTGTTTGTAACTCGTCACGAATATTTGCTACAAAAATTGGTAGAAACTCTTCCTGAGGGAGTTCAAGATTTACTGAATATGTTAATACTTTTCATAAACCAATGAAATCTGAAACTCTTACATTTTCCCATTTTTTCAATTTGTAAAATCATAAACTATTGTCTTCATCAGTGTTGAGTTGAATTGAGGAAGAAATTTTTGATGGAGATCTTCTAATCATGTAATTGATCAAGATTGAAAAATGTATACTGGAAAATAGCTGGTATTTGGAATGACTGCACAAATCACATAAGATACACTAATTAATGTTGTCTAGGAGTCCCCATCATGGGATCACAATGAGAAAAAAATGCGTTAAGTGTTTCTCTATATCTCCTAAACCATTAATGATTGGTAATGTTGTATTCAAAATGTTTGGATAGAGAGGGATCATATCCACCCATTCAGTGGTAGCTCTCTTTTCTGGATAAATGGGCGCACACCATTCTTCCATGGCTTCAAATCAAGTCATTATTTCCTCAAATGTGTTCCTATGAATTTGGGGAATATTTGGATGAGATGGGACTTATACAGGTACTATAGATGAATCTTGAACTGGTGTAATGACTGACGAAACCATTGGTGTTGCTGCTATTGGTATTTTTCTTGGCCATGGGGACATGCCTAAAAGGATGTTCTTGATTCTACCTTGGAAATTCACCCAATTGAGGTAATTAACTATCAGAATCTATAGTGACCAATAATACTCTGTGTTGAGGATCTCCGACTGGATGTACAAGGTGGGGATCTTTTTGGGGACCATGTCTTTTAGAAAAATGTACTTACAAAGTAACTCTGTATTGATTCCTTTCAATTATTTCATGTCCTTTTCTTGCTGTGAAAATGAATCTTTAAGTGGAATGGATTGAACAAATCTAATAGAAAAGTGAAGATTATCTGACATTAACCTTTCCCCTTGTTAGACACCATTAGAATAGGTTGGTGTTGGATACTTTAGGGCATACCCAGATTCTAGGTAAGCCTATGATATAGGGTATGCAAACACCCTTCATTTTCTTCAGCGTGAACCGTATTACGTAAAAGAACGTCATCATCTTATTCCCATGAACTAGAATCATTTTCTGGAAGATCTTCTACAATGGAGTTAATGTCATTCACTGACACATAATGCATTGGTGTCATTCTGTCAGTATATTTGTAAGATAGTCTCCTTTATTTCCGTGAGACTCTATTCATCTATATGATGAATTTCTTGGAACTAAGGGGTGGACAGTATCCCAAAGGTAATCCTTGGATACTTCAATTTTGTGCTCTCTTTGTGGATTCTTCCCTAATCTGAAGAAAACATACTTC
The DNA here is from genome assembly GCA_963277665.1 of Viscum album. Classification (NCBI taxonomy): domain Eukaryota; kingdom Viridiplantae; phylum Streptophyta; class Magnoliopsida; order Santalales; family Viscaceae; genus Viscum; species Viscum album. Next base: position 49,582,804 of record OY728140.1, on the reverse strand, counting down.
TGTTGAGGAGGGTATTTTAGATGTGAAAAATCCCATAAACCTATAGGTTGGGGATGTTCATATCATTCTTATTTTAACCATAGAACATTGTTTATTGAATTTAATGGATTAATTAATCAAGACCCCATCCCTTCAGGCTAGGGTGGCACTTCAAATTCTATAGTTGAGATTCACGCAACTGCGCATTGGTTTTGAAAATTTTGGTTTGGACAATAGTTGGGTGCATTATCCGACAACCACTCAAATCACCTATTTCGGATGATCACTGTGCTATTTCAGACATTTTCATTATATACTTGCTGATATCCTCTAAGTAGGATAATTGCTTAAGATTCTCATATGCTTGATGAAAACGTATCTTGCATCTTACGTTTTTTGGGCTTTACTCTGATTAGAACTTGTTGAGGCATGTTCTTAAGCACACATTTGATTACATACACAATATGTTGGTTGTAGCTGGTCTTGGTTAATAACATTGCATGAGACCACTTTTGGTGGGTTTTGATGATTCTACAGTGTCGTGAAATGTAGTGATATGTGTGCACCCCATCCTCTGATATGAACAATAGATGGGGTATCATAAATTAAAAGGCGTAGCCTCTTTAGAGCATTAAGGAATGCATAGTGAAGGGTTCTCTACTACTGTTAAACCTTTAGATAACATGAAACTGAGATATAAGCTAAGTCAATTTTGGGTTGTAACCCTCCTATTAACTTTACACAATTTTGATGTTCATCATATGGTAATACATTGGTTTTTCAAAGGAATATAGTTTTCCATTAGTTTAGGTGGACATCATGAATGCAATCTTTTTCCATAAATTCTAGAATGTGGCACTGAAAGTTTTCCAAAGGCCATAACATGACTAGTAACTTTCCTTTATCCATTTGTTTTTACATTTTTAACATATCTTCATCATCTTTCACTAGAGTTTCCTCTACTTAGTCTGACCAGAGTGGAAGCTTCTTGATTTGTTAATCAATAACACTGGAATCGGCCAGTTTTTCTTCAGCTATATTTGAAGACAAATGACCCATGAGATTTTCGGGAAATGACCATTACTTTATGATGTCTTCTATTTGATAAATTATTTCATCCATTAATGAAAATACATAAGACATGACTGGCCTTGTGTTGACAAGTGCCTCGAGATAAGAGGTCTTTCTCATTACTAATTTTTCAATTATAGAATTATCTTGAAAATGAGAAATACTTATATGGGGAGAACATTCGCAAAACATAACATCATGAGGAGTACCACCATGGTGGATTACAAAAAGGGATGAATCCTCTTACACCGTGGCGCTATTTCCACAAGGAGGGTTGTTGTAGATCTCATCCAGAGATAGGCTCTCTGGATTGAATGAATGTTCATGAATAATTCCATCATGGTGATGTTTTCGATGTGTAACATTATAATTAATGCTAATACTCTCATAATTTGGTAATGAGAGGGTTTTATCTGAAGCTAAAATAGATAAATGTTTTAAGACTTCAAGAACTCCAGCAATAAGAAGAGATAAATCACATCTTGGATATTAATTTTACAACAGTGTTTGGTGAGACTTCTTCTTCGATTCTATCATACATATAGTTGGGGCCACTTGTTTGGAGAAGTGGTTATCATCGGTAGGTGTATGTTCTAGCCTTGGGGTGGTTATCAGAAGGGGTTTATTACCTCCAATTGGAAAGGGTGTATGTTCCCAATCCGGTATTCCATAAGATATGGGAATGTATGACCCATAAACCTCCTAGAATAGAACCTATGTATGAATCAACTCTAGGATAGAATTTCGATGTGTCATCCTAGGTGTGGAGATAGATTTATGTATTTGTTATCTTGGAACTACTAATTTTGTTGTTTTTATATTCTAGCATGCTTCTAGAATACGAGAAGGAAATTGTGACTTCCCATTTACCATTTCCAAGATGTTATTGGTGACTTCAATGGCTAGAATGGGAATATAAATCCATTCCATATCTGGAGTAGGTGTATGTGCAATATGTTTTCCTCCATTTCATGTCATTGGATACTGAATATACTCATTTATGGGGGAAGATTATTGAGTTTTCCCTAGTTTATCTCTTAGGAAAGTGAAGTCCTTTGAGAGAAATGAGTTAGGAATTACATCATGAAAAGGATGCCTTCATGATTTGGGAGTTTAATTTGGGGCTTCTTCTAGAAGAAGATTCCCATATAAAGGGATATACGGTTGGAATACAAAAGAGGATATCCTATGATCTCGGGACCTAAAAAATATTTTAATGTATCCCAATTACGATGCGAAACAGAGTTCTCATAGTGTATTCACCATTCGTGTTTTTGAAAATGATGTAATCCTCACAAATTTTTATTCCCATGTGAGTCATGATCATTGTGAGAAACAAGAGGATGTAAATGATTCAACAAATGCACCAACACTTTTCCCCCTCTGCTAGTGTAAGAGGGTGCGCCTATGGTGATGATGGTGGATGAGGGTGAGGCAACTGGGGAAGGGGGCGAGGTGACGATCCTTCCCTCTATTCACATTATATTAGACAAGGGTCGAATGTAAGGAAGGGGTCAAGGTGAAGGAAGTAGAGAGGAGCAAGAGATAAACCTCCTACATGAAAGGTTATGGTCTTACAACAGGATGGCTACCCTTGTGGATCTCAGTTGGTGAGGGAGACTTCTCATTTTCTTGTATGGAAAAAGCAAGTGGGAACTGTACCATCCCGACTAGAGACCTGAGGATTCAGGTATTAAAGATAAAAAGGGGAGGACCGAACCGAAACCCTAATCCTCCAAACCGAGAACATCCCAATACTTTTCCAGGGAGAAAGTTCCATGTTACCGCTGATATACAAACACTCCATGAATCCTAACCCCATTGTGAAACAAATTTGGGAAACCTATGACTGTGGATATACAAACCCAAAATAAGAGACATGCTGATGTGCCTCTCCCAATGGTTTGATATGTCAGGTGGGTTTCATGGATGTATTAAAATAATACCTTTTATTCTAGGGAAGAAATGAAGAAGAATCCATTCAATGAATGTCTTTGAGGAGGGCTTAATGACGTACAAACTGAAGAGAGTAGTTGAATCAAAGAATGGATCCCAAGTAAGTACTATCACACATGTATGGGCACACAAGAATGATTGGGTGACCTGTTGTTCACATAGGTGATGAACAACCTAGATATTAATACATGACCAGGACCTGAATCAGCCCTTCAAGAGTATTCTCTAGTATTCCAAAATGTGGAGTGCTAATGTTCCTATGATAGGAATAGGTGGTGCATGCGTGTTTCTCATTTCGGGAGGTTCGGAGCATTAGGAAAACAAATTTTATGGATTTCAAACAACAAATTGACATAGGTACTATGATCCACTTTCAATTCCCACACATTAGGTGTAAACAAAATACCATTAATGTTTCACAATAATTGAGAGAAGCACAAGGGAAACTAGAACATCAATTAGGATTCAAGAAAATTTGTCTGTACAAATGAAGGCCCCAATGGTCTATTTATATTAAAAAATAGGACCCTAGGCGAAGGAGTTTGGGCATACAAGTGGGTTGGGTATCCAAAATTCGACGCATAAGTACCATGCGCGGCCGAATTGTGGTGCAAAAGTACCTTGTGCATCGATGTCGTCTTGGCTAAACTGGGGAAACAATTTGAGGACTTCGACAAAATAACTTCTTCAATCATTTTCAGCATGGTGGCACACATATGTCTGAACATAGGTACCTTGAGTGTCTCTTTAAGGAAATATCCAATTTTATTTCTCCATACAATAGAGGCTATTCCCGCACACGCCTTCTTCAGATCACTACTAGGCTACAGTCCAAGTATTTTGGGCTGCTGCATTGGCTATCATCATTGACCCCCATGAAAAATTCAGAGTCACGCCATGAACATTTATATCCTGGTAGAGGGAATTTTGTGAAAAAAAGTGCATGGAAGACATTTCATTGTGCCTGCAACAATAATCCAACCAACCCCCCCCACCCCACAAAACACCTCCTTCCTTCAATCATGAATTTTTTCCCATTTAACATGTGAAACAACAATTGTTATAGTTACCAAGGGTATGGTGGTGTTCGTGCACCAACAACCTACTATGGTAGTTTGAAAAGAACATTCTATAACAACTATCAATTGGTTAAATTATCAATATGGTTTTTAGAATAAAATATTCCCCCAAATGTGTTAGCTAACAAATTAATTTCCATAATTGGCCTTACTTTACATAGTGAATAGTACATGAGATAAATTGTGCCTATAGTTAACTATTCTCCCTCAATATTGTTCTCCCAAAGAACTCTTTACCTATAGTGATTGTATTTTACTATTTATTAAATAAGATGAATTTATCATTTATTAATTACAATAAAAAATTACAATAATATTACTACTATATTTATGATGAAATTTATAATACATGTAATTATATTTTATTCAAAAAAATAGACAAAATATTTTATAAAATTTCATATATTATAAATATATTTATAAATACATATTATATTTATATTCATATATAATAAATTTATTTACCATTAATATATTAAATATAATTATATATATATTTTTTTATATTTTATATCATAAATGTAATCATTTTATAAATTTACTTATATTAAAAATTTTAGAAGAATAATACTTTTAATAGTTTCGCTACTAAAAAAACGATGTAAATGACAATAAAAAAATTGTAATAGTGCTAAAAAAGTGATGATAATCGATGCACAGTTAAAATAGTTTCCTTTTACTAGTGCTAAAAAATGCTAATAAAAGTGGGTTTTTTATCAATTATTTTTAGCGCTAATAAAATTAAAAATAATAAAAAACATTATAATTTTCAAATTAATCACAATTCAGACCTTTTTAATGTTTTACTACTAGAGAACACGCTTTTAACAACACTAAAAAAGAAATAAATTGCTCTAACGAACACAGATAATCAATGAGTAGTTAGTAGGGGTTCCGTTTATCAGTGCTTGAAATATTTTAACAAAAGGGGTCCCTTTTATTAGCACTAAGTAAAATTGAAAAAGGGGGATTTTATCATTTATTTTTGTGCACTCATAAAAGTTTAAAAAAAAGGAAAATAGAAATTTTAAAAATAAAAATTGACCACCCTTCATCATTTCTACAAGCCCCTGTTCATAATGCTGGGTGCACCCCTACATTTAATAGTGTGATTCCTCTTACCCTGTTAATAGTGCTAGAGGCCCCCTCCACTCAGAAAAACACCCATTCCTTTGATGGGATTCGAACCCAATACCTCTCCCGTGCGTGTCTGCACCTTTACCACTCATTCATCTTGTATTGTTATTCATTTTATGATATATTTATTAATTTTTATATATATATAGTTATAATTGTTTTTATACTAATATATATTTATACTAATATAAATATTTAGTTATATTTATATATATACACCCATATATATTCATTTATTAATATCTAAATTAAAAAACATAAGATATTATATTTATATATTTATACATTTATATATTTATTCCGATATTAATATATATAAATATATATGTATATATCTAGTAATATTTTTATCCATATATTTATTTCATTATTTTTATGTTCATTTAAAAATATGTTTTGTGATTCTTTTCATAAATAAATAAATACATACATATATAAAACATACAATAATTTATATTATATATATTTGCATCTATAAATATATTTATACATATTTTTATTTAATTAGATAAATTATATAATACTATTTATATACATATATTAGAATATATAGATAATATATACCAGTTTGTTAATTCAGAAACACACACACATATATACACAGACACACCCACACGTTATATAGGTATACAAATATTCTTATATTTTTACTTCAAATAAAATGGTTAATAGTTTTATTTAGATGTTGATAATATATATATAATGGTATTTTAAATATAATTATGTTTAAATAATAATTTATAATATTTAATTTATATGTGTTAAATTTGTATATATTTGTATATACATAATTATAAATAAATATACAGTATAAATAATGAAAAAATTTGAATGTCATTATATCCTTATGAGTAAAATCCTTGAAAATAAATTGATTCACAATCGAAAAAAATCTATAAGACCCTATGAAATGAGGATGAAAATCCATTTAGTGTTAAACAATTGTGATAGACTGACTAAAAACATAGTCTTGGAGTCTTTTGAGCCTTTTGGGGTCAAAAAATAAGACAAAGCTCATAGATCATAGTCTAATCCTCTACAGTGTAGAGCTTGTTGTAGATATCTATTTGTTATGTGGTGGAGCTCAAATGGACACCCAGATCAAAATTTATGGTCGTTTGAAGTTAGAGTTACATTTTCATCTAATTTTATATCTTTTATTAATATTTTTATTTTTTAATCATTATAATATTATTAAATACCTTTTACTCAACAATAACAAACTAATTACTAATTATTTTATAATATAAATTATTTTATAACACATTCTCACAAAATATCCTAAATATAAAATGTAAATAACTTTTTTACCATATCTAAAACATATTTAAAAAAAATTATTATATAAATAAATAAAAATATATTTATATACTAATATTTTATTTTTAAAAATTTTTTTTCTCGAAAATATGCCATTATTAGTTATAGTAAAAAAACACTAATAAAGGGGGTCTTTAGCTATGCTTCTAAAAAAGGTTGATAATGGGGGAACATTTAACAACACAAAAAATACTTATAAAAGGGATACCTTTGTCAATGCTGAAAATGAACTGATAAAGGGATATGTTTAACAATGCTTTTTAGTGCTCTTAAAAGAACCATTTATCTGATCTTTTAGCACTGTTAAAGAGCGGCGTTGTGTAAATACTTTGTTTTGGTAGTGTTATAATTATATTTATCATTATAATTTTTTATATTACATAATTATATAAAAAAATGTATTATAAATGAAAGAGGTCATGGTTTCAACCACAAATGATCTCAAGATATGGGGACTAACAATGGTATTGTGATAGCATTATGGTAGTACTGTAGCAGTGTAGGAACTGTCAAAATGGTATGCACTATATCAAGTACTATATCCCAAATGGTATTTTAGAGATATGATTCACTTAAGGGACATTTGACTGAAATGATGGGACTTTATGACATGAAAAAAGTGGTTTTAAGGCACAGGACCTTTGAGTCATTAAATTATAAGCTCTATGAGTCATCTATGTTTCAAGGAATTTGGTAATTAGGGATTTTGGATCATGTATTGTCCATGTTTATGAGTTATATAAGGGTTTTCTCTCAACACTGTTAAAAAGATGGTTCCTTCCATAATTAATGGGGAACCACCCCTACTTGTTTTTATAAATGTTGATTTATTATTAGTAATATATATTTATATGGAATTATAAATATTTATTTTTAAATTATTTTAGATATGATTTAAAAAAATCATATTTAAAATATGGGATATTATTTTATAATAAATGAAATTATATAATATATTTATTATTATTATCCACATTATGTAATTAATATTATTATTATTACAAATATATTTATAATTATACATTGAAAATAGTTGCATTCATAATAATTATATATCGTATATAATTTCAAATATAAAAATATAAAAATATATTATATAATTTAATTTTTGATAAATCTATAATTTTTTTGTACAAATATATTTATAATAAATAAATTTATTATAAATAAAAATTTAATTAATTATATATTGTATTTTGGTATTTATTTTGAATATATTATATAATTTTATTTATTGTATAATTGTATACAAATATATTTATTAAAAATATATATATACATTTATTATATGTTATATAATTAAATTTATTTAAAATATATTATATAAATTGAATAATTATATATTATAAATTAAAATTTGTTATAAATATGTTATTTAATTTTATTTTTGGAATATAAACCACCTCCCCACATGTTAACACCATGATCTTCGTGATTTAGAACATTCCTCGGTGGGTGTACGAAAGCACAGGTCTCGAATGTGGGATTGTGAGTGAAATTGTTAAAAATAGCCTCATAATGTAGCTCTACACTATTGAGTAATTTAATCGAACAGTAATGAAATTACCTCAACAAAATCCCGAAACTAGTGGGACCTAGGCTGAGGATTGGGGAATGTTTTTCAAAAGAAGAATATGAGGGTCACTCTTATCTTATATGAGGGAGTTCGATTTGTGACACTTATTTAGTGTAATTTTGATACAAATAAATAAGAAGAGGCTTCAAACAATCCTGTTGATATTCCGGTTACATTGAATAATGATTTTGTTGCCAACATGGGCCCTCTAGTCCTCGGGGATGTTGCTTCAAAGATGGATACATGTGAATATTCCTTAGTTATGGTTATTTCTCTGCCCTGAACATGTTGTTTCTTTATCTTGAATGGAAGGTCGAGTCCACCTTCACAGGCAAGTGTTAATGTCTGTACTCTTTACTCCTTCTTTCTTCTGGAATAAAAAATCACTTGTGGATGGGGACCTCCAATATATGAGTGTTGTCAAGGAATTGAATTATGATTATACTTTTGTTGATATTGTTTCATTTAAAGAGATAGAGTCTGAAAACTATTGAAATTCCTCACAGTATGCTCTAACCTGATGATATTAATGAAATCCCTATGATGTGGGTGTGTGTGTGTGTGGGGGGGGGGTTATGGTTTATCGTTGTAGGAGTTTTCTATTAGAGAATCAGAATCATAACTGCATTCGTGTGTATATGGATTTCCAAAGAGTACCTCTTCTCGTGGAGGATCTTTATGATATGTTTTTGTGAGGCATTGTTGCTATATTTTTACATTGTTTTGGGTTGAGGGTAGTTCATCTTTTCGGACCCATCCTTCTTCATTTGATTTTTTATTTTCATTAATAATGTGGATTGACCACGGACTATGATAATAAATATATTATATAATTTTATTTATTATTTTATATTTTCATTTATTATAAATATATATTTTATATATCAAGAATAATTTCATTTATACATATATATCATAAATAATATCAATTAATAATATATATTTATAATGGAAAATATGAAGAGAAAAAATGATACTTACAATATAACTAAAATATTAATTTCATTTATGAGACTATATTTTCATTTATATGTATAAATATAATATTTATAATTATATATAATATATAACTATATTTATTAGAAATTTTTATAGTATAAATATATATATATTTAAATATATTTTTTCTAAATATATTTTTTATAAACATAAAATAATAAATCTAATTTCAATGTCCATATCTTCCTCTAAGCCATTCCTTTGTCTATTTGATGTATACATTGAATAATGTCTTTTTTTAAATGACTTGATTTAAAATGGATTCAAAAATGTTATGAATAATATTCAAGTAGATTAGTTATTTTTTAATTAATAACATGATATTTTGAATTAATAATAATAACTATTATTTTGTATTTAAAATTATTATTAATTAAAAGTTTGAATATTTTTTCAAAAATATTTAACCCTTATTGAGGACCCTATCCTTGAATAAAGATTAAAATTTTTACCATTACATAAATTTATTTTTGAAACACATTTAAAGGTAAAGACCAAATTTCATAGTCTATGGAAAGCTAATTTTTTCTTTTATATTGGTAGTATGATAATTACAAAGTCTACATAATCATATATGATAAGATCACTTATATAAAGAGAGTTAATGTTGACTTTCCATAGATTCATAAATATAGAATTGTATTTATTATGGAAATAAAAGGTGAAATTAGGTTTCTAATCATCTATATAAAGGTAGTTTACCGTTCGTATTCTCTATAGAAGGGTATGATATGATTTACAAAAGATCATGTAAATATTGCATCCAACAGTCTATAGTTAGTCATGTTGTTCATAAGCAAGGTAATGGTATCATTTCTATTGTGTAAGGCTTGTATTCATTATCAACAAGGATATAGAATAAATCATATCATCACATATGATCTATGACGGGGTACCGGTGTAGAAATGTTTTTAAAATATTGTATGAAGTCATAGTTGGGAAATTGGATGGAGTTTTGGAGTAAAAAAGGTTAGGATTGCTTGGGTTTGTAGGGAACGATATCTAGAAGACAAATTACATGAAGTAAATAAGGGAGGTAAAAAAACCTTAGTATTTAGGCCCACAAATGATCCAACTGAAGGAAAATCATGATTTTAATCATGAAAAATGATGTGATGCTTCTTGTTCTATAGATTCCTAGTAAACGATCATGAATCATGATTTTCTATGCTTATGCCACAATTTGGTAGAAAATGGGAACTGGGTGTAATGTAATTATATAAATTATCAATAAAATTAATTAATTTATTTATTTTAACCCTTATTCTCTTTTTGTATTGTTGAATGGTTCTAGGATAATGTCCTTGTAAGGTTTATTTTAAACGCATTTATTATGATTTTTTCTTATATTATCATGCAGTGGAATAATAAGAAAATTATTAGAGGAGGATATTATAAGAGTTTCTATTCAAGAGTATATTAAAGTATGAGATACCAATTATTGTTAAAGATATAGAGGATTAGTTAGAGGAGGTGGAGTTAGCCTTAATATTGTTTTTTTCTCAAAAGAATCACTATATTTGCATTAGGTGTGAGTATTCCATATAGGGATTGATGTATGCACACCACCACAAACAAAAAAGACTTTATGCAGCACCGCCCTGTAATAGTGCTAAAAAATCACTGATAAAGGGTTCCTTTAAAATTTATAAAAAAGGGCTGTTAAAATTTCACAGTTATCTATTAATTTTTATTCAGGATAAAGGAAAACCATTTATCAATGCTTTTTAGCATTGTTAAAAGTTTCCCTTTTTATCAGCAATTTTTTAGAAGTGCCGATAAAGACCCCTCCTTTATAAGTAATTTCTTACTTGCACTGATAAGGGGTATATTTTAATATATATATATATTTCATTAAAAATAATATATTAATATATAAATATATTTATATTGACATAAATATAATATATACTTTATAAATAGGTTTTAGATATGGTAAAAAATCCTTCACAATTGATATATAATTTTTTTAGTGAAAATTGGTTATAAAATTATTTAAAAAAATTTCATTAATTAATATTTAATGAATTATTATCGAGTAAATATTCATTTAATACCAATTTGAAGATAAAAAATAAAAAAATAATAAAAGATATAAAGTATGTTGAAAATGTAAATCAAACTTTGAAATACCATAATGTTTGATTCAGGTACAAGTTTGGGATCTACCAAATTTCAAAATAAAGCATGTGATGAGATCTATGAAGTAGAGGGATTGACTGATATTCATGAGATATTTCACATTTGGTGACCCCCAAAAGGTCCAAAAGAAATCCAAAACTGATTTTTCATTCAGGGCAACCTAATTTGGTTACATTTTATGGATTATTAGCCTCATTTAAGTGGGTATTATTTTATTTTATTGGTGGGGAATCAATTGTTTTCAAGGATTATACTCATAAAGATGTTTTAAAATTCAAATTTTTTCATTTTTTATAATTTAATTTTATTTATAAATATGTATATACAAATATATACTTATTTAACACATAAATATTTAATATTATAAATTATTTCATTAAAATATTTAGATATAAATATATATTTATAAACACATAAACCATATCTAAATAGAAAATTATATCCAATTTATTAAAATAAAAAATATATGAATATTTAAATACCCACATAAATTGTATCTGTGTGTGTATGTATTAAGAAACTGATATATATTATCTATATATGTTAATATATGTATAAATATATTTATATATTTTATATGTAATTAAATAAAAATATGCCTAATTATATTTATAGGTACATGTATATATAATATGTATAAGTATATATGTTGTATATGGGTAGGTATTTATTTATTTATTTTCAGACACACACAAACAGAAAATATATTATATAAATTTATTTAAAATTAATTATATAATTAAATGTATAAAAATTGTAACTAGATATATATATATATATATTAATAATAAAATAAATAAGTAAATATATAAATAAAATTATATATATTTTAAAATATATATTAATAAATGAATATATATATATATATATTAAAATAACTTTATAAATAAATATATTAATATAAATAAACATTAATACAAGAATAAATGTAGCTATATATATATATATATATTAGAAAATGGAGAAAAAAAGATGATGGATGAGTAATAAAGGGGAAGGTGCACAAGGGAGTGGTCTTGGGTTCAAATCCTTGTGGAGGCAGGTGTGCGTCAGTAGGTGAAGGGGGATACTAGAACTATTAAATGGGAGGGGGCCTATAAATGTTAAAGGTGCGGGGGGGGGGGTGTCTTCTAATAATGTTAACAGTGTCTTGTATTGATGATAAAAGGGGTCCATCATTTATTTTTTATTTGACAATTTTTTTTCATTTATTTGTTTTTTTACTTTTGTTAGCACAGATAATAGGGTCCTTTTTCATCGCTTTTTTAGCACTAATAAAATTTCCCCCTAACCATACTTTGATTATTCGGGATTTTTTAGCACTGTTAAAATATTTTATTAGTGCTGTTAAAAGCTCGTTATGTAGTAGTTGTGGTGGTTTTTGAAGCTCATTGATTATGAGGAGTCATCCATGATATAGGGAATGTTTTGAAATTTGTTTCCGTACGAGTTATTTTTGTTGAATTTGAATGATGATTATTTGAATATATTTATTTCCCATTGTTATGATATTTATGTGTTCTTCTTAGGATGTTTTTGATCAAACTGTGTTTCCTTTTTAAAACTAAAACGATTCTATTATCATTCACATGAACTAAATGATAGGTATTATCATAATTCATTAATTTCGGGACATTCAGAATACATGTATGTGACCCTATACACTAACTCAATAGAGAACCACCTATTGAAACCGTTTAGAAAATATTTTGGCACTCTATCAAAATTTAGTTTCCAAACCATAATTTTATTTCCCTAGTAGATGATAATATTTTGGTCTCTCCCATTTCTTGGTGGAGATAATATAGGTTGGTGTAGGGGAAACCACTTGTTTTTGTATTTATGAACATTCTCTTATATCGGGCCCATGATTGATATATGATAAAAGGTTTAAATATATTTATATATTTTATACCTCTTATATCAGGACATGTATTATATAATTGAACTAGGGGAAGGGTTATTTTTATGTAAACCATTTTTCTATTCATTATAAATTCTATTACGCCAAGTGTTGTATAATTCTAGAATAGGGTTAAGGGATACGCCATGGTTTCTTCCTTAATTTCTAGTTTGGTATTTTATTATTTTACTCCATGTAATTAGTTGAATTATATATGGTTTAACTTTTACATATTAATATGTTTATGATATTATTTTGATTTTATTTTCTTGTATTTATCAATGGATTTCTCTTGTACAACTAACATATGTTAAGACATTAGAAGTGTGAAGGGGGTGGGGGTACTCTAACCATTATGAAGTGCTATTTTTTTCTATATTTTAATATCATGATGGTATGCCGGATAAACCAAAATATAACAACATTAATAGGTTGAATATAGATTCCCATGGTTTTATACCTAAATAAGTTCTTCTAATAATAATTTAGATTCTTCTGTTGATTGAGGAATATAATGAAATGTTATCATAAAACTCTTGAAGGTAATGAAATTAACTCATAAAGAATTTTATATTTAATGTTTAAAATCATGATGAGAATGTTATAAATAAGTTACACTTATCATTCCATTATTCACTAAACATGTAGATGTATATAACTATAATAGTTAGTGGATTATTTATATTTAGTATACTTTTTATGTTACATTTATTAATTTACTAACCAGTTTGGTTTGTCTAATTTTTATCGATTCTTTGGTAAATTAATTTTGTATATTATATTTGAGAATATTCCTTTTTTTGTGTTTCCGTAATGTAATATATAGTGATCCTCACTTCAAAATATATACTTTATGAAATCCAGTTCTCTTAAATAAATGATTTTAGTAATTTTGTGTGGAATAGTTTTATTTTAAAATTAATTTCTTTTCAAAATAAATTTAGATTGCCTTATAAAAAAGTCCTTGGATGACACATTATAGTAAATGTGTATTAAAATGATTTGTTTTCATCCATATAATCACTATAAAGGTCATTTTAGAAATATATTTACAGCATACCATTTTTTTAATTAGAAATTCTAATAAATCGTTAAATCTATTAGTAAAAAAAATCTATTGGAATCCATTATAATTAACAAGTACTTGGAAAATAATGTTAACAATTTTATCTCCCTAGATTACATGAAATAATGAAAGGTTGTGAGTCTAAATTATAATATTTTTATTAAACTATTATGAAAACATGATAAAATATTTACCATGTTTAATACTATTAAAATCACGATGAAGGGATTGTTCAGAAAGTGTTTTTAATTATAGTGTTTGTATTCTTTGTAATAACTAATTGATATGAAATTTTTGATGTATTTTGTTTTTAAAATTATTTAATTTAATTTATTTATTTTACTTTAATTTGGGGTGAGATATGTAGAGCCATGCTCTAAATTTTTACAAATTCAATGTCTATTTTTTGTTAGATTATTTACTGATGTATGTTTGTTTGATTTTAGTTTATTATAATTTTTTATTATTTTCAATGCATGGAATCTTATTAATGGCATTTCCCTTGATTGAAATGTATATCACATTGTATTATTTATTGAGTTAGGATGACATTTTTCACTATATATTTATTATGATGTAGTGATCATTATTTTTCCTTTGTGAGATCCTGAAGAGGTATCTCATTGAATGACATTTACTTATTCAAAAATATTATTGTCCATGTTTATGTTGAAATTCATGTGGTTGTGAAATGTATTAGGGTTTTTCGAGGTAAAGGTCATAATTTTATCATATGTATTTCCATTTTCAATTTTGTGTGTTCAGTGGATCAAATGATTTTTATCTTTTCAAATAGTTGATTTAAAATGGATTTATAAATTATTAGAATAATATTAATCTGCATCAGTTATTTTATCATAAATTTTGGAATCTAGTAAATAATTATAAACTACATACAGTTTTATTTATATGATTGTAATAAAAATATTAATATTTTCCAAAAACATTCCCCTTCAATGGACCCTATCTCTACATTTGGGTAAGGAAATTTACATTTACATATATTTATTTTTTATAGTTATGTAATGTTAGATCTCAAATTTCATAGGTTGTGGAATGGTATATTATACATTTGTTAAAGTATTATGAGAATTATAATTACCGTATTATATTATTACAAATATTTATTCTGTTATGTAATGGAAAATTCAATATTACATACCTATATAATGGTACATTTATATTTAAAAATGCAATGGAAAGGAAAATCAGGTTTCTCAATGACTACGTAAAGGTATCTTGTGATTCCCATTCTCTATGGAAGGGTGGCCTTTGATTTTGGAAGATTTTGTAAAGGTAACTTCTAACAACATTATGGTACTCATGGTTTTCTTATTCTATATAATGGTAACCTAGACACTATTCAATGGAACATATTTTACTACAAATCATAGTCATACTTATTTTTTAATACATATGAATCAATTCCAGGTGGAGTGTTTTTTAAAATATGAATTCATGTAGAAATAAATGTTTATAATTTACAAAATATTATCAGTTTCATGTAAAAAAATAAACTCATGAAATAATGATGATTGAAGTGCTGAAAATAGATTTTATAATATATATATATATATTCATGCATGTAATTTTGTGCAGTATACTAGTATGTTTTATTTCTCCATGTTGTAATACAGACTATTTTACAAATAATACAATGTCGATAATTGAATCATCACATATTTCAATCATATATTAATTTAAATACGGAGTTCTTTGCGAGAATATTTATCATTTAAATTTTATATATTTGAAATCCACATTCTATATTACCCCTCAATTAATTTTATAATTCTCCACTCTGAATGATACACGTATAAGGATATAAAATAATAATCTTTAAAGATCCTTCATGTAGTCTGGGACCCCAATTTTTGTATCCTTGGGAGTTCCAGGAATGGGAGTTTATCCTCACCCATCTTCCGTCATGACAAGTGAGTTTGGAATCACATGAAGATTATCATTATCTTATAAGATCATTATTGTTCAAGTTTTAGGATCATAATAAATCACTTTATTTTAGTGATACTATCAAGAATCATATTTTATTTATTAGTTTCTAAATGTATGGAATCAAACATAATAAGATTATGAGCCTAGATACTAAATAAGGATAACAAACATGTATGTGGTATGTGTGGAATATTTATTCTAGATATTTAATTGATACATAGAAGCATAATAATAAAATAAAAATCATATTTTCTGAATATATTATACTGAATTATTTAAAATATCATATAATTTTATATTATTAACAATTACATTTTTACAAATAATGGAAATTGAGATTATTTTCATGATAAAATAAAGCATATTATATATCATTTTCTAAAGAATTATTAGAGATAATGTAAGTTTAATAACCTGCATATTATAACTAATTTTATTATTATTATTATTTTATGTAATGGTAATCACATGAAGTAATTAATTTTTATTATTTTTTCGTAAGTATTAAATAATTGAAATATGAGTTTATTCCATGTTGCAATGCCCATAATTCAATTGTTGATTATTAAGACATGTAACAGATGATACTATTTTTTATTTTAGTCATATAATATATAAATATTGAATTATAATATAGAGTGTATTAGTTTATTAACAATTCATGGTGGGAAATTTATAATTTCTATATGACTAATTTTCACTTGTATTTGATAATCATTATATTATGTAAGGAAATTGGATGATAATAGATTGGAATATTATAATCACATGTGTATCTTGATTTCATGATTTCTCCACCTAATTTATGATATAGTTTTATATATTATGGTTATATTATTGTTCTAATATAGCATGAATAATTTTCTTTGAAATTTTAAACAGAAAAGATGAAATATTGATGATATTATATAACCAATGATGCATGTGTACATTTATCATTATTATTACAAGATAATTTATGAAATATGAGAATAATTAATAATAAATAATTATGGATTTTGGTAGATATTAATAACTTTTTAAATTAGGTTTCTTTTAAATAAGATCATATGAATAAAAAATTGAATAATTCAATATTGATATTGAACTTGTTATTTGAATATGATATTTTCTCGGGGCTGAACCAACATATATCATTGATGGGATCATTGAATTCATTTATTCTAATTCCATAGTTATATTTATCACTGTGTGATGGAATACATGTCTTGTCTCTGTGAATGTATTCTATAAAAATTATTTTGATGATGTGACTTATTGATAACCTTGTCTCATTGGAATAATTGCACAAGAATTGGTGGAATTACCCAAGGCTATTTATTGATTGATATTAGTGCTGGTGGGGTAGATTGCATAATGTGAAATACTATCATAATGACACTGATTGGGATATGATGATTTGAGGGTTGGTATTCCTCATATATTTATGTTGGGTATTTAATTGATGGATTGATCACATGATGAATGTTTGAGATGCTTCACTACTACCTATTGTAGTTGGTTATTAATGACCAATAAATCATTTTAGTTGTATCATAGGATGAGTCATAGATTAACTAATATTTATGAAATGAACAATTAATTAATAATTTTTTTGGTTATTGTTAATTATATATGATGATAATGTACTCATAATATCATAAATAATAATAGTGTCAATGATATTTAGATTGTAAGCATAAAGTATTAATAAAGGAATAAGAAATTAGATAATATTAATTTATTAATAAAATCATTAAAATTTATTTTTAAAATTTTAATCATATTTGAGATATGAATGTTTGAAATGGAAATCAGGCATCTTATGAAATAGTAGTTACAGAAGAATCTATGACTTGGTTGTCTCCCTAGCTGTGGTTGTGTGTATCATATTTTATATATTCTGATTTTCTATGCTTCACCAAAAAATTATGTAGAGAACCCGAAACAAAGTAGATCATAGTTTTTTCTCCCACATCTTCCAGGATGATTGGATTGATATAATTTAACACTCAAACTCTAGTAACCTATATCGAATGTATAATTTATTACATTGGAATATAAATATGTAATCTAATCCCAAATTACATATCTATTTAGTATCCTCATTGCTCCAGATACATATATTATTCCCATTTTACATTGGGAATAAAATATAAAACACAATAAAGAGAAAATATTTTTCCTCATTAAAACTCATTTAATGATTAATTATTCATATACTGCAGAAGGGGAAAAATTATGGGTGAACTCAAAAGCTCAGTAGGATGATAATTATTGATGTTTTTATGAGTAAATAAGAAATGATCAATGAGTAATGGATAATAACTGGAAAGACATTCCATTCAATAAACAAGTTGATCAAAAAATAAATCCATAAACAATATCAATGTAGTGATCTCATGGATACTTATAATAAAATTTCCAATGATGGTAATTCATGACGTGGGATAACAAGATCTCAGACATCATGCTATATCTATCATCAATTCCTTATTTTAATATAGTTTAAACAATGGATGAGAATATAATACAAACCCATTTAATAATTTTGGCTAGCTAATTGATCTCATGAGACCTATCATTACATCAAGGGTATATATAATTTCGGACCCCACACATCACGACTTGTACCATTCACTACACTTATATTGAGTGATCAATTTCTCCCATTACCAATATAGCATATCAAAAAATATATTTATTTAAAATAGAATTTTGGATATCAATATTTTTCTAGACAATCAAAAAAACATTCAATCTATAACACCATATATATAAATAGTGTATATTTTATCCAATAATATTATTCCTGATAATATTAATTTGTATTTCAATGATATAAGTAATATAAAAATATCATAAGAAACTAAATGTTTCAAGAGAATGTTAATGACCATGAGATTAATAAGAGATAAAAGGTGACCATCAATTGATCAGAAAATCAAGCCAATTAGATAAATAAAGGAAATGGATGTGAAATATTAGTATAATATTACATTAATAATGTTTTTTTTATAAAACCAATGAAAAAAGTAATCATAATCAAAGAGTGTAAAATGGTTACTAGGGTGGGAAAATCTATTTATGCTTTATACATTAAAATACATTATTATTTCTTTGTTTGATGAATATTGAAAATGACCGTGTAGGAAAAATTAAAATGATACCATTTAAACATTTTAAGAATTATAGGATTATATAAAATTTCTTTTGAGTATATAAACTTATTTTTTAAAAATAACTGTAGAAATATGATTTTGGAAAATAAAAAATATACCAGATCAAACGATATATTAGATAAATTATTATTTTAGAATCTTATCATCTTAAATGAAATTCCAAATATAATAATATTTGGAAAAAATTTTAAACTCCATAAATTTCCAGATTTTAATAATGTTATTTTTAATAATTATAAATGATAATATTCCTTCAAGAGAAATATATTTGATCAAAAAATAATGTGAGATTGTAAAATAAATTCATTCCACTTTTGTAACATTTATATTTTAACACGATGAAAGAGTAAAATTTAAAAGAAACATTAATTATCCTTAAAAATAAATATTCCTATTATATACTTCAAATTGGTCACAAAATTATATAGGTTAATAATGCTATATAAATCTTGATTGAGTTGAAATTAAGACAAAGTTTCATTTATTAATTTACTCCTAAGTGGAACATGATTTAAACTCACATATTTAGATATATATTATAGAAATGGTGATGATCATAAAACTACACAAGATCATAGAGTCCCTTATATTTAAATTACTATGAAATATCCTAAGGGATCTAAGATTAAATGAATTAATGATGAAGGGAAGTTACAAACCATCACCACTGATGATCCTTTAGTTAATCTAGAGCATGACTATGATTCTCCATTTTTTCACTAGAATATTTAATCTCATGTTCTTATTCCTTCTATTCCTTCAGTGTAAGGGTGCAAGGAATATTTTTAATATTTCAATGTATGGTTGATTTCATATTATAATGGAGTTTTTAGATCTATGGCTAATATAGTTACTCAGCTCTAGGAAGAAGATACCAGGAACATCATTGAGACAGTAATATTTCATTATTATCTTAAGGTTGTTTGGAATAATCAAGAAGATATGATTTAAATTTAAAAATTAGCATGAGAATGAGAGTTTTTGATGTCTATTATGGACGAGAAGTTTTCTTGTTTTGTTTCTATCCATACATCTATTTTGGAGAGGTTGGAGACCTTGCCTCCTCTTACTCCTTCCAAATCCATTTCACCACTTCCTTATTCATCAGTTTAGAGTGAGATGATTAAACATATCGATAGAGAAGTATCATGCCAACATTGGTGATATGACCACATCTCATTAGGAGGACCTTAGGAAACTTCAGCAGCATAGTGAAAATATTCAGATACTAATAAGGGAGTGTTTGAATGACGCTAGAAGTGGTAGATTAACTATCACTGAGCAATAGAATTCTATAATTAATGTGTTTGTAAATATCATGATTTGAATTATCATTTTATGAATCTAGATTAAAACATAAGGATAACTCATATCACTAGGGCCTTCAAGGAACTTTTATAAAATCTTAATGCCTTTTAACCTCCTATCAGGATTTTTATAGAAGACAAGAAAGGATTATTGAATACAATGGAGTGTTTTGGGAATATCATCAAAGAATTTTTTATCCCAATGAATAATTTTTTTGAATATATTTGGAACCATAGTAGTTGAACCAGAAGTAATTACTACCTCTTCTCTAACACATGAACCAAACTCTACTCCACCACTTTCAGTGATTTATCCCTTCATCAGTTCCCTAGCTGTTGAAATTCGACATCTTAGGGAAATGGTGATCTGAGATATTCGTCATACTATATCTTCACCCTCAACCTCTACATTAGTACCAATTGCCTCTGTAAAAGGAAAATACATAGTTGAGCCTTCTTGTTAAAGAGCTAAGAGTGATTCATGAATGTATTAGTCTTTGATATGGTTTATATTTTCCCCTGTACAATGTTTTCATATGTAATTGAATGTCTTGTGATTTTTATTGAATCATCTATGTTATTCTTTATCAATTTATTATCTTTTATCTTATATTATGATCTTTTTGATAATCCAAAAATGGGAAGTAAATATAAATGGAATTTACCTTTAAATTAGGTTATTAAACATCTATTTCAAAAATTAACCATAGATACTCACATTAGAAATTTGAAACATTAATAAGACCGTCATCATTAATTTTCTAATTCATACACTTATTACTATATTTGTTTTATTCATTGTTATAAAATTCCATGATTTCTGATCATTAAAAATGGAGAGATTGTTGGAATCTCCATATTTGAAAATTCACAAATCATCATTATAATGTTTCTAATGTGATTAATGTTTTAAGATAGTATATTTTTTTTCTAATGTAAATTAGATAATTACAGAGTAATTGTTTGTTATAATGATCTACAACTATATTTATACTACGGCTAGATTTCTACTACTTCCAGTGTTCTTATACCTCTAGACATGTTCTACTACTAAAAATGTTTTTCCACCATAAATTTTCTACCACTAGACATATGATATGGGTAGACATGTGCTACATCCAATATTACTCTACCTGGAGACACACACTACCCCCAGTTGTGCTATCGATGGATTGTTCTAAAACTAATATGATCCACTGTTAGTTTTATTAATCTACGATGTCCACTCTACTAATGGAACATTCAACCATTAGTCTTATCCTCTACTTGACTATGTTACCTCCATCTTACTACCATTTTTGTTCAATCATTCATTCAAATTAATCTACTGAAATATCTAGTTTGAGGAATTAAATTTAAATAGAATCTTTTAGATTTCATAGTGATTATTCCTAAAAACACAGTGGATTCCTTGAAGTCTAATTAAGAGTTTTCATGATTTAATGCTTTGTAATTGGATCCACAAAATTTTTATAATTATTCGTGAATGGATAAGTGGACTCAGAGTACTATATATTAAAAATATCTCCCTTGTGTGTGTACACATATCAAATTCATTAATACATATACCAACATGAATGTGTGGAATTTATAGATTATCAAGAAACATTCATACCCTAAATCAAGAGAGTGGTGTATGAGTTTTTCAAAGCATCTCTAGATAGAAAAGAGATATATATGGCACTTTTTTCCTGAAATTTTAGAGAAACGTATATGAGATCCTCACAAAGATTAATATATAGACACTTGAGATTTTGAATCTATTTAGACTGGGTAACACCACAACATTATATATCATCAAATTTATTATATTTATTATTCTTTAAATTTTAGAAATGTGTTGTACTATTCTATTTTATTTATACAAAAACTATCCTAATATTTAATTGGAGTCTTCTAGACACCCATTCTCAACCTTACCTATTTCATTATACACACATCAATATTGGAAGAGGTCCTATATGGTTTGTTTTTATTTTTATCCCATTTATAATAATTGAAGAGTCTTAGATCTTGTACATCCTATGTCTTCTTATTTGTAAAAACCCAATCCATGTTGTGGATCTATTTTTATATAATAATATTTCTTTAAGAAGTTTACTTCTATGTTAATGTGATTAAATCTATGCTTGAGACTGAACCCTTTATTTAATTACACAGTGTGATTTATTTTTTCTTCATTTATTTCAAATTTAAAATGGGTTTTTAAATTAGTAAAAAAACTTATACATTAATAGTTATTCTTCAACAGTGTTAGATTAAGTATTTGATTATAAAATTTATTTTCAAAATTTAATGTAATTTTAAATGATATTTTAACCAATCCCTAATCCCAATTTAGAAATTGTTTTTTGAAATATCACATTTAATGAATTCTACAATTTTGATCAACTTTTTCATTATTTAATTAACTGAGGGTATTTATTTATAACATGTTGATAACCAAAATTTTTATTGGGAACAAATTTAGCCCCCAATTGATTATCTCACATTGACCAATACTTACATATTGATTAGAAACAATAATAATAATCATTTGAAAGTATGGAAAATGTTTTATAAAATTATATTTCATTCAAAGAAAACATTTCAACTATTCATATCGACTTATTATAAAATTAATATTTATAAATTCCGAAAATATATATAATAAATTAAAAATAACATTTTTATATCATAATATCATAATTATATTAGGATCAATTTGTGGTAATTTTATGAAAAGATTAAAGTTTCAATGAATAGTTAAAAATATTGTTTTTTATTGGAAATTACCTTTTAATTTATATTATTTATAAAACAAATTACATTTTTAGATGGTTAAAAGTAAGAAAACGTAAATGATATTATAATAAAAAAAATTTAGGTCATTTTATTAATTATGATAATTATTTTTTAAAATTTAATACTTCATACTAATGAGAATATTTTCCTTCAAAACCTGCTTTTTCAACGCATTCATAGGTATAATATTAAATTGAATTCTTCCAGTTAAATCAATTGAATTTAAAAAAATGGATTCAATATTTTAAATATTAATAATTTATATTAACTAATTATGTAAAATTAATTTTTTACCCTTATGAGTGGGAAATGTAGTAAAGATCAGTTACCACAGTTAATGTAAAAACTAATTTACTAAGAAATAAGCTAAATGATAATGGAAAAGGGACTTAATACATCTCTAAAAACAATTTTATGGACATATATCGACCTTATATCCTATAAGGGTCAATAATAACCTATTTTTATCATTTTTTATCCTAATAACGATGGAGTAATTGATTAGTTTCAAAAACATCCTTGGGTTTGGTCTCCCAACATATAAATGGCCACCCCCACACCTCCCATATATACACATAAAAGAAGATTTGGTTAGGAAATAACATTCCAAAATCAATTACTTACTCCACAAATAACATCTTAGATTCCCTGGTTTGATAATAATGATATCCTAGGGAGGAATTTGGTGATAACATAAAGAGTTCATTCAAATAAGAGGAGACATTATTAAATGAGAGTTTTTTAGTCAATCTGCAATTTCAATTCATATTAAACAATGATAATATAATATCCTTAGTATCTTAAAAATATTGAGATGTTATTATATTACGTTCATTACATATATCTATAACTTCATCCATCAAATGGTATATGTTACATTTAATCATGTGTACGGAGGACTACGACCTCACAACACGATTTATTTCATTTTCCATAACCGTCTTTCAATTATGGATATAGTGATGGAGTAATAAACGTATATGATTTTTATGTTATTATTATACATTTAGAAATTCTATATCATATAAACATTCTTATGTTACATTCTATTTGAAATATGATAACGACTCTCGTGTGTATGACTAACGACCACCTCATGAAGCAATTTGATACATTTTATACATACACTTTACATATATATAATTAATTTGAAATTAATAAATACATGTAATATATACACTACTAAAAAATTGCCTCTAAAAGTGCTAGAAATACCCTTTATCAGTGCCGAAAAAGTACTAACTACTTAAGAGACATTAAAAGCACATGAATTTTATTATGACTCAAATTTAACTAATAAAGGGTAAATTTATTTGTGATAACAATAGTGACGCTAAAGTATTCATTTATCAGTGATTTACTAAGAACTGATAAATACATTTTTCTCATTGGTTTTGAAAGCACTGATAAATGTGTTCTTTATGAGTGCTTTTAAAAGAGCTGGTAAAGGGTGATAGTAAAGTGTGTTATTACAACTCACTATAGTGAAGCACCAAAAGCCCACCAGAAACAAAAACAATCACACAATATATCAATAAAAAAATTTCATAATACATAATTTAAATTAAATTATGTTTAAAACACAAATAATAGAAAAAACACTATATTATAAACATTTCAAACAATAGTTTTTACAATTACATAAATAATTTTTTTACATACATTCAAAAAATATCCTAACTATAGGACAGAGTACCCCAACACGGGAGACAACATATTGAGCCAAGGATTTTTTCTTCTATCAAAACAACTTAGCCAAAAAAAGCTTCATCCACCAACTTCTCAAAAATCAAGATCCTTGGAGAAGAGGAAACTCTCCTTGATATATGGATTAACATCCCCAATGAAAAGAAAAGATTTATATATATCATACAATTCCACCTCCACACAAAATAAAAAATGGTCTTTGAAGTGTCCAACCTGAACCTTCGCCACCAAGTGACCTTGTTGGACACTCATTTTCTCTTCCATTTTCATCGTCTTCACCTACTAATGTATAAAACATCAGAAAAATGGGGACTTAAAATCATACCACATCATCCCAAATTGGATTATTGGTGGGGAAACCAACTTCTATTATTCCAAATACGATCCCACAAGAAGACACATAACATCATGAACTCTAACAACACTGGGAGTTACATTCACTTGGAACAAATTTTGTACTTCCTCAAGCCACTTTAGTACCTCTAACTAAAATCAATTTCCACAGAAGATGGGTAGCAACCACGGAGAACTAGAAATAGGGAACGACCAAATAGATTTATTAGGGTCCTTTCTGGGTGGAATAATCTGAATAACCTAAATATAGAAAGAAAAGGATCATAATTAATCTGAAACACAATCAAAAGGAACATCTCTAGCCATAAAAAAAGCTAACAAGAGAAACAAAAAAATTTAAACTGGGGATGAGGACTGTATATGATATTACTAAATAAGAAAACAAATTTATCTAAGTCATCAAGCTCTATGAAGATCCTAAGAATTAGTTTTTATACTCTATCATAATTCTTTTATTTCATTCTATTTATGTTCTTTGATATTAATTTTTTTTAATGTTTTTTATATAAAAATCAAGAATAATATTTAATCTTAAAATTATTTTTTAAAAATAATTGAGAATGGGGATAGATTTATTTTGTGGGCTTATAGGAAATGATGTTAGTTTGATTAGTATAAATTTCCTTAATTCTATGATTGAAATCTAGAAATACATTAAGACACCCAAATAGAAATAAGATAATATCTCAATGATAACCTGTTCGTATGAAAGAATGTTATTCAATAAAATACCATTATAATTATATATCGTAATAAATGTCTCATACTTTTATTTATTAACCTATATTATTGATTTAACTCTATTTGGAATTCTGATATGAACACATCAAGGAAATTAAATGGTTATTGATTTAATTTAATAGTTCAATCTCAAACAAATGTGTATATATTTTTACTTTTATAAAATTAAACAAAAAATATTATTTCATGAATTAGTTGATTAATGTCATATAACATATGGAAAACCCAGTATATAATAACATGCCATGAAAATATGTTTCCACTATTTTCATAAAAATTTCAATTTATGTTGATTTTAATTTAGACCATAAATAAAATCTTATATATATTTAAATAAACACATATATAGTTAGAAATATCTAGTGACACATATAATAAAGGGAATTTTTATTTTTGGGTTAGTCCTCGTAACCCCCATCATGAGGATTACAAGGATTAAAATTCATGAGAATAATTGTCTTGTACCTATATGCATCTAACACCTAATAGTCAAACATCTTTTATTTCTGATCATAAAAATTATATCTATATCATGAGATATATATTTATGAATATTTCCATTACATTTCCCGGATCACATTATATTGGGTAACTCATTTAACGTTCTGAGGTGATAGATATTCTAAATACATTATAACATTATTGTTACATAAAAAATCACTCAAAATTTTATTAAATATTTATTCATATTCACGTGATAAAATGTAAAATGTTAGCTGGTTCATTGGAACAATTTACTACCCATCTCAGTAAAGTTTCTTCAAGGCATACCTTAATAAAATATTCTTATAGGGGGTTTAACCAATTAAATAAATTGTTTGAAAGGTCTTATTGTCCATCAATGCATAGGGATTAAGATCATCTAAAGAATGTGAACTTAAAGGATAAAGTATTCATCTATAATTTATAATTTATTGAATAACTCTATTTATAAGAGACTAGAGTGATATTTTTGTAGACCACATAAAAGCTTTTTTATGAAGGTGTCTTCCTTGATCAATTATTATAAATTGTTGGTTTACAACATATATGGAAACATATTCTTTTGTAATCTCATTGACTATATACAATTTAATTCCTTATGTAAATGAGTGGCATCTATGGAAGATAACTGGGTTTATGGATTGTGGCTACAATAGACATTTTATAGATATCCCTCTGGAATGAAATTACAATAGGTAAACTAAAGGGGACATCATTAAAAACATTAATAAATTAATAAAAAAAATATTATTTGAGTTATTCATGGCCATAGAAAAAGTACATGGTACTCCATCCTATTTTTTATACACAATATAAATGACTATGTATGCTAATTCATCTCAAAATATGTTATTATTAATGATTATATCCCAATAACATAATTTGGTTGGTCCTTTAGAGGATTCACATTGGTAACGGTGAGTAGATGATATGTAGGGTTAATAATTGTGGAAAAACTCAAAATGTAGAACTAAAAAGATCAAAAAACAAAATAGGAAGAATAGAAAATAACATACCTCGGATTCTATTCTCGATTCGTTTGATTGACTGTAGTGGAGTCGCACTGGAAAGAATGGAGTTCAGCAAGAGCTTCAGAATCTTGGTGACCGAGTGTGGGTTAGGGTTTCATAAAATTGATTGGTGAAATTTTTTATATATCTTTTAGTAAATCATTTATCAATATAAATTTTATCAACCTTAAATTGATTGGAGCTAAAAAAGTGGTGTTTATTTGCACTAAAAAAATTATGATATATCTAGATATTTACCAGTGCTAATATAAAGCACAAATATAGTAGACCTTTTATTATTTATAAATAAAATGTACCAATAAAGATTATCCTTTATCAGTTCTTTCATTTAATGCTATTAAAGGTCCCCCTTTATCAGTACATATTTTTGCACGGATAACGATGAAATTTCTCAGTGCATTTTTCTAGTGATACTATATTATAGCGTAGCTAATGTATAATTTTATAGTTGTAATATTATTTTATAATGATTATTGAATATTAACTTACCACCCTCTTCACTACACTTTAACTCTTTATGAGAATTATATCATCGCTCATGGGTACGTACGACCTTCTATCTTCATGAAGAGATGTGATTGATTTTACATATCCAAATTTCATAATTTTTTTAAATAGTATATAATGATTATATATAAAATTTATAATATTAATATTATTATAGAGATTATGGATATATATTGTCTATGCAGAAGAACATGGAATGTTTTGATGAAACGTGCATGATAGAACATGGCATTGAACACTTGAAAAATGAAAATAATGAAATATTACTAAAAAATTTGTAGTAAAAATTAATAATATGATAATATAATATATTACAAGAATGAATATGGTTCTGTTATAACATAATAAGAGGATTAAAATTAATATAATGTATGTTATGTTACATTCAACTAATGGAAATCATGATATAAGGGACTTCGTCTCGATTTCCCATCATTGAAGAATATTTTATTTTTTGTTATTACGTTATTATATAAAGTCTACATACTACCCTTATAACATGTAATATGATGAATAAATCATACATACTGTAATTTTTGTTTTTAATTTTAATTATTTCTCCCATGTGGATTTTTCAAGAGATTTAACCATATGTAATGAATTTGAAAACTGAATTTATTTTCATTGTGTTACTTTACTTCTTCATTTTCATTTGATATTTTAAAATTATGTGTATAATGGAATTTTATTATATGATATTTTATTTGTACTTATACTTTTGGGTATTTCATATGATACCTATAATCAATTTAGTGATGAATTCTCACTTCAACATTATGATATTTGATAGTGATTTTGTATGAATTTTCATTTCATTAAGACATATTTGTTAATATTCACCCATTCACATTCATGTGGTGTATATACCTCCCTATTGGTGTATTTAATATGAATACCAATTTTTCCTGCTGGATAATGTTTAAATTAGAGTTTACCCATATTATTTTTATCATGGTTATGGATATTTCATAAATAGTATACCATTCATACATACAATGTTTACATTGAGTGTTATTTTAATAATTTGGTAAATATTGATAAATAATTGTTCCATACTCAGGGAAAATATTTTTTGATTTTGAATATTAATCCATAATTTAATAAATTAAAATATATATATAGAATTTGTTTGACACGAAATTATGAGTTAGGATTTCAAGTTAAATATATTCTCGATGCATCGATAGGTCTTATGAGACAAATCACCTATCCAAATTAAATGGAATTAAACATAGGTTTTAAATAACCTTATGATATTTATTGATGGTAATGGTCTCATGATTACTAAGACCATGACATCCAATAATGAAGAATTTACACACTTGAAAATTTTATTGTTTTTATTATACATGAGAATTTCAAAATGAAATGAT
Source organism: Viscum album (assembly GCA_963277665.1). Lineage (NCBI taxonomy): Eukaryota > Viridiplantae > Streptophyta > Magnoliopsida > Santalales > Viscaceae > Viscum > Viscum album. The sequence continues at coordinate 49,553,174 of OY728140.1, read as the reverse complement.
CACTGGTTACATTTAATTCTCGGATTATTGATTATATAGAATGTGTGTTAGTAATTTACCATACAATATTGTTTACGTATTATATAATTATTATTTTATATTTATTGATTAAATGTAATCTGTGTTTAGTTCTTTAAATTAACATATATATTATTATTAATTGGTTTATGGTGGATTCTATTATACATAAACCATTCTGGACTTTTAGCTTACCCTTATTTTGCTACCATTCACTATGATATGAGGAATAAATCACTGATGGTGTTTTAAAGGATGTAGTTCATTTGATATTTTTATGTATTATGTTTTGTTTTATATTAACAATTTCATAATCATTATCATGTATATATCAGGTTCTCCGAAATTGATAAACATGTCTGTGCACTGGGAGTTAACCCACTTGATTGTATGAAAGTGTAATAAAATATGCATAGATATCAGGTTATAGGATTTGAGTTTATTATAATTGGTATTAGAGGAATATTATTAGAATTTTAGGGAAATATATTAAGGAAAACATAGATTAGGGAACATAAGTTTGTGATAAAATTTGAGGATAATTATATAATAACATCCAAAAGATATGCTAAAGAATAGATTATGTAGTTTTTCATTAAAATACAACGTTGTCAGTATACTACAAGTGGAAGTGGTTCTATAATAGATCTACCTATAATTAAAAATTATGAAAATGGACCATTGGGAATTACCCAATAACCACTTAGTGTACAAAAATGGGTCTTAATGAACTCATAGTTTAACAAACCGTAGAGATATTCTTATGAAAATTCCCATTTTCATTAAAAACTATTATAAAGTATTTGAATATAATGATATCTCCAAAGATATACTTTTTATAGTTACGAGATTAACGTTTAATTAATATTTAATTAATGTTAAGTCATAAAAAGAAATTTAGAATTAAACATTATGATTTACAATTAATCATTTTAAAATATAAAATATTACATTTCATTATTTATAAAAGAAATCAAGATGTAAGAGGGGTATCGATATTCATAGCTAGTATAGAGATTTCCTGGAGAAGATTCAAATATAACTAGTATTTGAACTAATCCAATTATATCTATATCAGAGCATATTAATCTGGGTATAAAAAATTCATTCTCCCAAATGTAGTATCATATTTCACATCAGAATTATGCTATGTTCAATCTCTTCATGTGATAGAAACCTGTATCATTTTTTTGAACTACTAATCCAATTGTAGCTAAGAAATGAATTATGTCCCTTGAGAAGATATTTATGGCATCAGTATTCATTGGAAAGAAAAAGGTTACACATGAAGTGTATTGTAGCAATGAAAATGCTAATCAATGATGGCCCTTGATCCATAATAATAGTGAGGAAGAAGAAATAAAACTCATTGAATGAAATTATTTTAAGGATATTTTTTTTAATAAATATTTCACTCAAGAGTAACAATCTAAAATAAAGAGACTATTTCTTCTTTTAAATAAAAAGGTTGATGAATGTTTTTTAAATAATCAAGATATAATTACATGGTTTTCCATGTATGATATAGATTAAATACACAATATCTATTAGAATATTCACCATTTATTTGAAGGAGTTAATCTAGGTCTCTAATTGGCACTGGTTTATTAATCAATTTTTTAATATGATGAAAACAATTTTAATTCTATCAAAAAAGAGAAAGAATTATCTAGATTATGAATATTCAAGGTAAATCAATATATGAATATTTCCTTCTAATGCTACAAAAAGGTATCATGTCAATGAATAATAGGATAAGAAAATAATTTCTACCTTGTTAAAACCACATAAAGAATCACCCTACAAAATGATTAAATTTGTTTTTTTATAACTACAAAAATAAGGTTCACTAGGCTATATAATGGAAAGGGATGAAAGAAAAAAATATTTATTGTTTCAACTATATGATGATGGGGAACATTGAAAATGAATTTACCTAGAATCAAGGGAATACACCAAAGAAGAATCCAATCTGAGAAAGTCAATCTTAGAGGGCCAATACAAATAAGGTTGAAGTGTCCAATGTTGTGGTGGGAGGAACATTAATCATCTCTTCAAATTTAGTTAATTATTTATTTTATTATGGATCATCACACTATATTACATATACATATTTTTCTAATAAAATTAAACATTTTAATTTTAATTAAATAAAGGATTTATTATTCCAAATTATTAGGGGCTATCTCACTATAAAAAAATGAACCATGAAGGAACCATTATGACACCAACATGTTCATTACATTCAATGTTTATATTTAAACAAATGCTTGAAATTGATATAGACTTTAGTAAAGACTATATTTAAAAATATAATGAAATAAATAATTCAATGGAGAAAGAAATTATTATTCATGACAAATATATGGAATTACATATCATTATAGTGGAGACTTAATCATCAGAGTGGTGTTCAGAGCCACCTCCAGTAGATATTTTGGATGAGATTACTGGGGAATAATGGAAAAGACAATCCATGGATATGAAATGTAATCTTGTGAAAATGGATGTACCTATTGTATATTAATAAATTTATATATTCCATGTGGAATTACAGACATCCACCAGAGTGTGAAGTCATGTTTTTAATTAATTTAGTCCCTAATGAAAGACCAATATCAAATACACCCTTGAAATTGGAAACTATGGACTTAGTGGTGTTTAATGAAAAATAAGTTGAGTTGTTTGATAATGGAATTATATTTACTAGTACTTCACCTTTTTAATCCTATATTCTCTTCATCATGATTACATATGGATCCAAGAGGTTATGAATTGATTATAATTAAATCAATTCTATTATAATAAGGAATATGTAAAATCTTCCCCAAACTGATGACTTATTAGATCCACATATTGTAGGAAAATATTTTTCAATGATTTCCCTTTGATATGGGTATCATTAATTATAAATAAAGAAACAATAAATTTGAAATAAAACTTTCAGAGCGAGATATGAACATTATGAGTTTATAGTAATTCCATTTAGACTGACTAATGGACCCTATATTGATGGGATATACTGAATAAAGTATTCAAGGACTATCGTGATTATTATTTTTGGTATTAAATGATGATATATTACTGTATTTTAATTATGTTGTACTATGATTGTTAATTACGTATAATTTTTTATAATCTTAAGGGAAAAATTTATATAGTATATTTAGTATCTTTTATTTCTAGAATACTAAATTTCTATGACAGTGATGTTGTCTCAGAGATTGATTCTTAGTTGACCCCCGGATGAAAAAGAAATTGAAAGAAAGATCTACCCTAACAAAAATAATTTATTTATATAATATCATTGGTGTGGTTGGTAACTATCACTTATTCATTCATATTTTTTTTAATTCACTAACTCGTTGACCAATCATACACATAAACAGTTTTTATTCATTTGTTAAAAGGATTATGAATAATGTTTTGATGAATTGAATAAGAGAGTGGTCAATAAATTCATAGCCAAATTTGGATTTAGATGGATACTACGTCCATAATTCTAGTAAAAAGGATATGAGAATTATTATGAAATGAAAGAAATCAATATGTTTTCAAATGACTGAAAAGCCATCATTATTAAAAAAGGTAAAAAGTTCAAAATATGATAGTGATACTTCTCAGAATAATATTAAAGATGCGAATGAAGATAAGTTATGAGAATTTATTTTTGATTTTTGAATCCAAAAAATTGGAATGAGAATATGTATTCCATCTATTCTAGGGTAAAAAATATAATTTTTTTATGATTATCATAGATGAAATTTCACTTTCTTCCAAGGAAACACAAATATGAATAGGGAATTTAGGGATCATTTGTTTGTGGGATAATATGAATCAGGAAATAGAAGGCTATGTATCAAGATTTAATATTTTTCAAATTGATATAGTCCTTAGTGTTTACTATATTTTAAAATCTTACAAAATAAATTATTCAATGGAGAAATAAATTATGGTTCATGATAAATATAAGGAATTCCATATCTTTATAGTGGATACTTAATCATTAGAGTGATAATCAGATCCACCTCCAGTATCTCGTCTGGATGATATTCTTCGGGATGAAGGGAAAACACAATGTAGGGATGTAAAATGTAATCTCAAAAATGAGGATGTACCAATTTTATTCTAATAAATTTTTATATTTCGTATGGACTTACCTGGACATCCACCAGAGTGTGAAGTTATTTTTTTAATTTTTTTAGTGCCTAATGAAAGAACTATATCAAATAAACCCTACAAAAAGGAAACTGTGGACTTAGTGGTGTTTAATGAAAAATAAGTGTAGTTTTCAGATATCATATTTATATATACTAGTTCATCACCTTGGGAATCCTATATTCTCCTCATCATGAATAAATATGGATCCAAGAGGTTATTAATTGATTATAATTAAATAAATTCCACTATGACATTCAATTTATATATTCTTCCCCTCATTGATGGATTATTAAATAGCCATCACGAAGATAATTATTATTCAATGATTTCCATTTGATATGGGCATCATCAATTACAATTAAAGAAGGAATAAATTTTAAATACAATATTAAGAATGAACTATGTAATTTATGAGTTTACTGTAATTCCATTCAGATTGACTAATGAACCCTCTACTGATTGGAACTACTGAATAGATTATTCAAGGAATATAGAGATTTTTTTGAATTCAATGACGATATATTTGTGTATTCTAAAATATATTATTCTATGATAGTTAATTACATATAATTTCTTAAACCCTAATAGGAAAAATTTATATAGAATCTTTAGTATATCTTTTTTCTAGATTAATAAATTTCTATTATGATGATGATGTCTTTAAGGATTGATTATTAGTTGATAACATGATGAAAGAAAGTTAAAAAATGATCTACAATAAAAAATTATTGAGTTATATAGTTTTGTTTTTTTTGGTTTCTATCGGTGATTCGTTCATATTTTTTCCGTATTCGCTAACTCATTGACCAATTTTACACATAAGAAATTTTTATTCATTTGTAAAATGTAATATGAAAAATGTTTTGATGACTTGAATAAGAGAGTGGTCAATGAATTCATTTTTTTACTTCCCCATAATAAAATGATTTTTTTGATAAATATAGTGTTCTTCAAATAAAATAATTGATTATTTCATTTTAAAAATTGATAATGTTACTAAATATACATCATGGAAATTCAAGGCTCACGAAAATAACTATCCAACCAATGATAATGAGTTGTAAGTTTTAATATTTTCTTTTAATATATGTATACATTAACATTATTGTGAAATCTATGAGATATTCATATATCATAAAATACTAAAATATAACTTTTCACTAATATAGATCAACATGAGGTGAATTATATTGATTAAGCTACTAAAGGATTATAATTTCCCAATACTCTACCACCAAGGGAAAGGAAAGAAGGTATAAGATGCATTGAGTAGGAATGATCACAGAGTTCAAACCCAAATATGGATTGATAGGGATACTATGTTCTTACTTCTAGTAAATAAGGAAATGAGAATTATTATGAAATGATTGAAATACATCAGTTTTCAAATGATTGAAAACCCATCATTATTAGAAATGACAAAAAGTTATCAATATGATAATGATAATTTTCAGAAGAATATTAAAGCTGTGAAGGAAGAGATGTTATGAGAATTTATTTGTGACGTATGAATCCTAAAATTTGGAAAGAGAATATGTGTTCCATCTATTCCTAGGTGAAAATAGAATTGTTGGATGATTATGATAGATCTAATTTCTCTTTATTCTCATGTAACACAAATATGAATAGAAATTTTAGGGATCAGTTTTTGTTGGATAAAATGATTCATGAAATTGAAGGCTATGTATCCAGATTTAATATTTTACAATAGATCAAGGATGAGTGAAAAAATAATTTGGGATTCATGTAACCTATTAATATTAATATGTGTTCATGGGATAATATTACTATATAATTTTTTATAGGACTACAAATGAATCATTGAAATACTATTGTAATATGGGTTTTTTATTGTGTGAAAAAATATGCACATTTCATTACTGTAAGAGAAGATCTACCTCTTGAGATCCTCTAAGTCTCTATAAAAATGATGTTATAAGACATAATGGTGCACATATTTTGATTTTGTCTAATTTTGATACTAGTTATACATAAAAATTTTGTGAGAGTATGTAAAATGCTCATGATAATAGGATTTATTTGAGAACTACCTACCATCTTTAAAGATATACAACCAGAATGGACAATTCAAATAATAGAAGACATTATAAGGTCATTCTCACTTTATGTTCATGACACGTGGGCCCATAATTTAACATTGTTTAATTTTTCCATAACAACAGATTCCATTTAGGTATTCAAAGGGAACAATTTGAATCATTATATAGAAAGAGAAATCACAGTACAACTTGTTATGTGAAGTTAGTGAATGGAAACATTTTGTACTATAACTAAATGAATAGAATAATTAATACAAATACTATTTATCCTCACATTATATCATCTCATTGTAGTAAAAATATTTATGTTATAAATCAATTGATGGATTTGGAATTCCAATTGGGAAGTCATGTTTTCTTGAACGTATCTCCATGGAAGGGTGTTATATGGGTTGGAATAAAATGTTATTTGATTCCCAAGAAAATTGGAGTCATTTAAATTCTAAAAAAAATAAAGGTGTAGATAATAATTTTGAAATAATACCATGTCTCTCAATATCACTGGGGGTGTTCAATATATAACTATTATCAATGTAAATGAAAAACCCAACGCTTCTTCTAAACTAAAAAAATATAACTAGAAGCAGAACAATACTAATATGAAGATCCCATCTAGATTATTGAAACTATACAGAATGTATTAAATAATTATAGAGTCTTTTTTATTATTACTTTAAAAATTAAACAAAAGTGAGGAAGAAACATGGGAACCAGAGGATATTATAAAGGAAAACAAACCTCATCTATTTAGAAGGGAATGACCATTAAATTTTATGGGTAAATTTTTTTTTATTATAAGGAAGAATGAAACACCATGAGACTTTTTGATTCATTTACTTTTAAATAATTTAAATATCTTCAATAAATTTTTATGTAAAAAATGTGTTTAAATGAAATAAAATACATTATTAAAATATTATTACTTAAACATGATCCTTATAACCCTGATGATAAATTGGGGGGTATGCCTATGAATGAATATATAATGAAATATATATATTTAATCACAAACTAAAATTTGTTATATATTGATTAGAAATAAAAATAAGAATCATTTGAACATAAAAGAAATGTATTCTAAAAAACAATATTTTTTTGAAAGAAAATGGTTTCATCGATTACGGGGAACATATGATAAAATTAATGTTATCATTTTTAGAAAAATTTATTTGATAAAAATTTATTTTTTTAATTAGAATATATGAATTATCTTGGGGTTATGTTTCCAGAGATTACTAAAAAGTTTTATTTTTTGATAAATAGTGAAAACTAATGTTTTTTTTCGGAAAAATTCCATTTCATTTAAATTATATAAAATAATATATTTTAAATTGTTATTAATTTAAAATTAGCTCAAATATATTATTATAAATACATTTTATATCATTTAAATCAATTATATATTGATTTTTATATTAAAAAATTCAATACTAATGTGAGTTGTCTATTTCAAAGCCGGATTTTTTATCACATCCACTGGTAGAAAGTTAAAAAATGATCTAAAATAAAAAATTATTGAGTTATATAGATTTGTTTTTTTTTGTTTCAATAGGTGATTCGTTCATATTTTTTCCGTATTCGCTAACTCATTGACCAATTTTACACATAAGCAATTTTTATTCATTTGTAAAAAGTAATATGAAAAATGTTTTGATGACTTGAATAAGAGAGTGGTCAATGAATTTATTTTTTTACTTCCCCATAATAAAATGATTTTTTTGATAAATATAGTGTTATTCAAATAAAATAATTGATTATGTCATTTTAAAAATTGATAGTGTTACTAAATATACATCATGGAAATTCAAGGCTCATGAAAATAACTATCCAACCAATGATAATGAGTTGTAAGTTTTAATATTTTCTTTTAAGATATGTATACATTAACATTATTGTGAAATATATGAGATATTCATATATCATAAAATACTAAAATATAACTTTTCACTAATATAGATCAACATGAGGTGAATTATATTGATTAAGCTACTAATGTATTATAATTTCCCAATACTCTACCACCAAGGGAAAGGAAAGAAGGTATAAGATGCATTGAGTAGGAATGATCACAGAGTTCAAACCCAAATATGGATTGATAGGGATACTATGTTCTTACTTATAGTAAATAAGGAAATGATAATTATTATGAAATGATTGAAATACATCAGTTTTCAAATGATTTAAAACCCATCATTATTAGAAATGACAAAAAGTTATCAATATGATAATGATAATTTTCAGAAGAATATTAAAGCTGTGAAGGAAGAAATGTTATGAGTATTTATTTGTGATGTATGAATCCTAAAATTTGGAAAGAGAATATGTGTTCCATCTATTCCTGGGTGAAAATAGAATTGTTGGATGATTATGATAGATCTAATTTCTCTTTATTCCCATGTAACACAAATATGAATAGAGATTTTAGGGATCAGTTTTTGTTGGATAATATGATTCATGAAATTGAAGGCTATGTATCCAGATTTAATATTTTACAATAGATCAAGGATGAGTGAAAAAATAATTTGGGATTCGTGTAACCTATTAATATTAATATGTGTTCATGGGATAATATTACTATATAATTTTTTATAGGACTACAAATGAATCATTGAAATACTATTGTAATATGGGTTTTTTTATTGTGTGAAAAAATATGCACATTTCATTACTGTAAGAGATGATCTACCTCTTGAGATCCTCTAAGTCTCTATAAAATGATGTTATAAGACATAATGGTGCACATATTTTGATTTTTTCTAATTTCGATCCTAGTTCTACATAAATATTTTGTGAGAGTACGTAAAATGCTCATGATAATAGGATTTATTTGAGAACTACCTACCATCTTTAAAGATATACAACCAGAATGGACAATTCAAATAATAGAAGACATTATAAGGTCATTCTCACTTTATGTTCATGACACGTGGGCCCATAATTTTACATTGTTTAATTTTCCCATAACAACAGATTCCATTTAGGTATTCAAAGGGAACAATTTGAATCATTATATAGAAAGAGAAATCAAAGTACAACTTGTTAGGTGAACTTAGTGAATGGAAACATTTTGTACTACAACTAAATGAATAGAATAATGAATCCAAATACTATTTATCCTCACAATATATCATCTCATAGTAGTAAAAAGATTTATGTTATAAATCATTTGATGGATTTGGAATTCCAATTGGGAAGTCATGTTTTCTTGAACATATCTCCATGGAAGGGTGTTATATGGGTTGGAATAAAATGTTATTTGATCCCCAAGAAAATTGGACTCATTTAAATTATAAAAAAAATAAAGGTGTAGATAATAATTTTGAAATAATACCAATTCTCTCAATATCACTGGGGGTGTTCAATATATCGCTATTATCAATGTAAATGAAAAACCCAGCGCTTCTTCTAAACTAAAAAAATATAATTAGAAGCAGAACAATACTAATATGAAGATCCCATATATATTATTGATACTATACAGAATGTATTAAATAATCATAGAGTCTTTTTTATTATTACTTTAAAAATAAAACAAAAGTGAGGAAGAAACATGGGAACCAGAGGATATTATAAAGGAAAACAAACCTCATCTATTTAGAAGGGAATGACCATTAAATTTTATGGGTAAATGTTTTTTTATAATAAGGAAGAATTAAACACCATGAGACTTTTTGATTCATTTACTTTTAAATAATTTAAATATCTTCAATAAATTTTTATGTAAAAAATGTGTTTAAATGAAATAAAATACTTTATTAAAATATTATTACTTAAACATGATCCTTATAACCCTGATGATAAATTGGGGGGTATGCCTATGAATGAATATATAATGAAATATATATATTTAATCACAAACTAAAATTTGTTATATATTGATTAGAAATAAAAATAAGAATCATTTGAACATAAAAGAAATGTATTCTAAAAAATATATTTTTTTGAAAGAAAATGGGTTCATCGATTACGGGGAACTTATGATAAAATTAATGTTATCATTTTTAGAAAACTGTATTTGATAAAAATTTATTTTTTTAAATAGAATATATGAATTATCTTGGGGTTATGTTTCCAGAGATTACTAAAAAGTTTCATTTTTTGATAAATAGTGAAAACTAATGTTTTTTTACGGAAAAATTCCATTTCATTTAAATTATATAAAAAAATTATATTTAAAATTGTTATTAATTTAACATTAGCTCAAATATATTATTATAAATACATTTTATATCATTTAAATCAATTATATATGAATTTTTATATTAAAAAATTCAATACTAATGTGAATTGTCTATTTCAAAGCCGGATTTTTTATCACATCCACTGGTAGAATTTTAAATTGGATTCTGCCACATAAATGAATTTAATTTAGTAAAATTCACTAACAAATTGGAATCATAAAATTTTTTATAATATAATATTTTAAACTATATTTTTTACCATAATGAATAGTAAAATTAATAATAATTTATCACTACTATTCGGGTAAAAACATATTTTCTAGGAGGTTAACCTTAGATGATTTGGGTTAAAACAACATACTAACTTGTATAAAACACCTTTTATGGAAATATTTTGACCTTTTAACTTATAATTTTTTTATGATTTCTAATATTTGGCCTTTTTAATGAAAAAAATATTTCATGAATTGATTCTTTTAAAAGATTTGCATGCCTATCCTGTTTCCCACATAAAAAGGACACACATCTTCCCATATCTTCATCTATATAAATTTATTTGGTTCATAAAATACCTTCCCAAATGACTTCCTTACCCTCATACCAACATAGTTTATCCCTTTTTTGAAAAAAAATAATTCTTAGGAAGGTTTTTGGTCAAAACCCAAATCGGTCATCTAATGAAGAGGTAACGTTCTTGAATGACCATTTTTATTTGTTTCCCCGACCAAATATTTATAATGTTATTAAAAATACTATATATTTAAATAATATTATTATATATAATCATATGGTATTATTTCAATGGAATAACCTATATATATTCGATCTTCCTTAAAATGGAAAATGAAACAGTTTATCGTGTCTACAGCCGACAACTGACTGAATAACAGAATAAATTCGTTTTCCATGACCATATTTCAATGAATATTATAGTGATGGTTTTTAAACATTTAAAATATATTTATTTAATATCCATAATTCATATATTTTTTTATTACACATATCATCCTACATTCCAATATTTTTAAAATATGACAAAATCTCTACAGTGAGGGGAGAACTACCGCATCACAAAGAAAGATGATTCTTTTTTTAGTTAAAATTTTGTAATATGGAAATAAATTAATGAATATATGTGATATATATGAGATGAATTTGATTATATAGATTTATTATATCGCCAAATTCCGTACCCCTTCACCGGTTAACAGAATGATATCATCGCTCATGCATATATATACGACCTACCATCTCTGCAAGGCTATGAGATTCATTTTCCATGTCCCGATTTCATATCTGGTCCCAATAATGTATAATGTAATTAAATATTATATTTATAAAATTAATATATTTATTGATATAATTTATATATATACAATGAAACATAAAATGAAAATTCAATACAAAATGTGAATGAGAATACCAGGCAACTAACACTTGAAATAATAAAAATAAGAAAATATTATTAACAGATATGTGGAAAAAATTTATAATAGGATAATATATGACATTAAGATACTAATATGATTCTATTATATAATAATATAATTTTCAAAACCATTACATAGGTGGTTAAATCATATTCTACAAAATGAAATTTTGAGATATATGGATTTATCTCAATTTCCCTTCAATTAGATAAATTATATTTTTGTGCATATAATTTATTTTATATGGTGTACATACAACTTTTTTTATATGTAATATCATTAATACTCATATTTAATATTATTTTATGTTTAATATGAATTACTTCATACAATTTAACCTTTTAGTAATGATTCAAAGTTGTAAATAATTTCCTAACACAATTTATTTTCATTGGGTTATACCAAATCCTCATTTTCCATTAATATTCTAAGATAATGTGTATAATGAATTTTTATTAACTTAAGTTTTATTACAAAAATTTATTAGTATTTATATTTCATATACATAATCAATTCATTCATTTATATTTAATACAACGTTATGATTATTATAATTTCTATTATATCCATTTTTATTTTTCTGAGTGATATTTGATAATATGCACCTATTCAATTTACTATGGTTTATATATAACTACATGTATTTATTTAACATGAAATACTATTTATTAATGATGATTAATGTTTGAATTCAATTTTATATTTATTCACTATATCATTTATATTAATATTTTTTAAATAATATAACATTATTACATATAGTGATTACATTGAATGTTATATGATTTACCATGGAAGCATTAATAAATATGAATTCATGATTTAATACATCTATTTTTTGCTAAGAAATATTATTAATGAATTTAATAAATTATATTATTTATGAGGAATACTTTGGAAATACATCATGTTTGGGGCCCAGTATTATATGTCCCTTCAATGCATCCACATGTCTTATGAGAAAAATTAGTTTTCCCAATTAAACTGTATTCAACTAATATTTTTAAAACACCTTGTGAATGGTCTTTAATGAAGAGGTATCATTATTATTGATATCATGGCATCTAATAATTAATCATATTTATCACTAAGAATAGATTTATTTTTATCATCCAGGATATTTTCACATTCTTATTATCTCAAAATGTATTTCATTATCAGATTATTGGTTAATTAGATTTAATGTGTGTTTAGTAATTTATATTTCCATATTTTTTATGACTTACCCAATTATGATATCAATGTTTTTGTTTAAATGGAATGTATGTTTTGTTTTTTATGATTCCCTAATGAATATTTTTAATTGATCTAAGATAGATCATGATCTATATAAAGCTTAGCATAGATTTTAGATCACATCTATATTGTTTCCATTGTGATGTTTATGATGAATAAATTATGAAATGAGTTTTTAGATATGAGTATCATTTTTTTAATTATATATTATATATTAGTTTTTATTCCCAATGAAAAATATATAACATGTATATAACTACTTCTCCAAAACTGTTAAACTAATCGATCCTTTGATATTTGAAAATGGTCCTATATTAAAATTTTATAAGATAAGCACTATATCCGAGTTACTAATGTTAGGGTAGTTATAGTATAGGTGATATTTTATTTAGATTTTCCATCCCTTTGAAAAGTGAAGACAACGTTCATAAATATGTATGGCCCACCAACTCAGCGAACAATGCAATTCGTTTTTCTATACCTCTTAGTTATATATTAATAATAACATACATATTTAATATAAATGATATTTATATCACTAAAAAAATTTCTGATGATGATGTACCCTTTCACACAAAATAAGGAAAACATCTACCATATCAAAAAAAATATGAATAACGAAGTCCTTGACTCCCAAAATAATAATAATAATTTCTGAGTGTTTACAAAAGGGTGATAAAATATTATTAATGGATAATATATGATATTATAAAAATTAATTTTTTTGTTCTATGTAACTATAAAAAATATAAATTTATTATGAATGAAAATAAATGAATATACTAGGTAAGTCAAACATAAGGTAAGGGGTTTCATAACTCAATTTCTTTTCATTGTGTTTTATTACATATTCATTGTAATTTATATGATATGATTATTCTTTAATTACCATTTTTTGTATTGTTTTCTATTTAATATTTTATGTGGATTTACATTTGACACGCATAATCCCCTGATTGATTAATTCTTACTTAAATTATATGATCATTGAATGAGATTTCTTCTAAATTTCCTCACCACAGAGATATATTCAGTATTATATAACTATTTATTTTTATGTGGTGTATATACTGACCTTTCATGTTATTATACATTAATATATATCAATTCATTTTTAGTAAATTTTTATTTCATGATTACTATTTCAAGGAGTTATAATTTGAATGTTTCTAAAGTGGTGAAATTTAAGTTTCAATATCAATTTTTGGGAATTGCCTTTATTTTCATAAAAGGAATATAAAAATATATCCTTTATAAACAACATATATTTTCTTAGCCAATATATATTTATTGAATTATTATGATTTCATCAAAACATTCCTATTATTTTCAATTGGATCATGTAATTAAATTTTTCACAGAAAATATGATATATTATATATTTTTGATCGAGTAAATATTACTTCAGTGTCCATATTTTATAAAAATGTTTTGAGAAATTCAATTTTATTAACTAATAGGAAATTTTATATGATCATTTAATTTATAAATTGTTTTAGGGGAATTTTTCAAAATATTTCCAGAGGGTCCCTTTTTGACTTTCTTGACATAAACGTAAAAATGTTTTTTTATTCATATAACAATATATTATTTCCCCACCACCATTACAAATTTCTATTATTTATCTTACCATAAATGATTTAAATTATTTTATAAAGAAAACAATATATGAAAAATTATTTTAGATATTTTGATTCTATTTTATTTTATTTATTAAAAAAATAATTATAAAAAAATCATCTAACTTTATAATGAATTCATGGTCATTTATCATCTATTCACTAATTTTTTCATTATTGAAATTATCTTAAAAAAATAATTTTTTTGATATTATTACTTTGAAAATGGGATTGTATATAAATATAAATATATATTTTATCATTTTTATGCTTATTCCCTAAACCATATACATGTTTTTCTTATGGTGTTTTGTAATGAAAGTTATTTGAATGAGTGGGAAAATATTGATATTCAATATTTTCTAAACAACAATGATATTGGTTGAAAATACATTTTATTTATGAATTAAATTGGTCATTAAATAAATGATCAATGAATTGGGCATGTAGTGATGGATGAATCCCAGATTTATATATCCCGTCAATGCATCAACTTGTCTCATGATACAACTTTATGGGACAAAATTATTAAATGTGTTTTTAGAGTATACTACCCTTAGTTTAAACATTAATGGGACAAGGAAATGATGATAGAGATATCACAATTTCTAATGTCTTGAAGTACTAAATTATGCATTTCTATCATTGATAATTTAGTAATTACAATATATGAGAATATATCATTTATATTATCCATTGATATATTTCATGATCAAGTTATTGATTAAATGACATGAGATTCTAATTATTTACCATTTCATATTTATTAATCCTTATTTACAAATAATATATTCTATTTTCCATAACCCCTATTAAGTATTTTATAACACCCACATTATATTTCATATTAATTGGATACACAGAAGAATTATTGAATGAGTTTAATGGATTTAAAATTGAATTTTTTATTAGTTTTTATATTTTTTTCCAATGGAAATTTTGGATTATGTATAGATATAGTACATCGAGACTAAGAAAAGATTCATCTCATTAGGTTGATATAAATTTTATATTATTCATATGTAATAATATAAATAAAATATCTATTATTATATGTTTAGGTACATTATAGTGATATCTATAAAGGACATTGAAAAAATCAAAAAACTTATAGAGTATTTATTTTTGGTAGAGAGTTGTGAACCTAAATAAAAAACCCATTAAAATATGATGAAAACATTTTTCAAAGTATTCATCGTAAAAACTCACAAATAATCATAAAAGAAATAAATTTTAATTTATATTCTATAAAAACATGAAATCATTTGAAATACTCTTTCTAAAAATTAAAAACTTAACCTTATGAAATATTATTAATATACATTTACTGATAAATTACACATCATATTTCATGAAATAAAATGATTTCAATTAATTTTTTTTGAAAGAAATTGAAAATCTTAGGAGGCCACTTGGGAAATTATATTTATCATCCATATTAACCCATTATATTCTCTAATAGAATGTCATGTAAAATGTTATTTCCAACATAATTTATCCATTGAAAAAATTTGTTACATGCATTGAAGATCTATATCATGAGATTATATTAATTCATCTATAATGATGACATAGCATAATTTAAAACATATAATTAAGATCATACTTTTATCATCATAGATCAAATAATAATAGTCAATCCCTAAACACCAAATCATAGACCAACCGAAAAAAGAAAATTTATGTCAATGAAACCATGAATAAATATTCTTCATTGAAGTTTCTATGATTAAACAATTAGGGAAATACATTAAAAGGTAAAAATAACATATTTTAGGGAATAAAACCCAATTTCCATGATTGTTAAATAAAAATTACACTTTTAACATAGAGATCACTACAATGTAAAAACTATATGAACTTTCCCTTAAGATCAAATACTAAGGGAGTAGTTTTTTAAATTATAAGATAAGGAAACCACACCCTAGATGTTCGGAACATATGAATGTTATTCCGTTTTATAGAAAAAAACTCATGGGAATCAGTTTAGATAAAATTTTAATATAACTATTAAATAATAAACTTATTGCAAAATGGGTCTTCCAATATATGTTTATATATATATTATCTACTTATGACAAAAATTTTAATAAAACTAGTATTCACCCATGATATTGCAAGACGTATTCAATTTCTGGTTTTTATTTTTATTAGAGATTCATATTTATATATTTTGAGAAGAAAGAGTAATGTTGAAAAAATATTAATTTGAATGTAATAGTGTATGATAATAAAAAATGTGTGTATAGAATATGAAGACACCATTCAGAAAGTTGACAAAGAAACATCATAGTGTAAAAGTAAATGAATTTTTAAATTTGGATGAAGAAGATTTGATTTAGTTCTAAATTTCAATCACAATAACTGTAATGTGGACATTGAGATAAAAAGTGAAAGATAAATCAAAGATAAGATAGCGGCGATAATAATAAAATTGAGAAATATCAAAATAATTGAAATAATAACAAATTGAATGTGTGGTTTGTTCATAAAAAAAAAGAAAACAGAGTGAAACTATTCATCATGTATATAGAACAATATGGGATGAGGGATGTAGAGATCAGAGACAAAGATGAAACAAAAGATGAAATAGAATAAAATAAATAGATAAAGACAGAGAGTTGACAGCCACTTCATATTACATGAATACATGAAATTGAATAAAAAAGGTAAAGCCCTATTCAATATGGTTGTTTCTTTTAGAAAATTTCATCAATACTGTATTTTATATCTATGTTTAGTACGTAACCTATGAATTTTTATGAAATGATCATTTAATAACACATTCACTTACTCATAATTTGTATTTTTTTCAAATATTAATTTCCAGAAAACAAATGCATACAGTAATGAACATATATTCTATATAAGTTCATAATGGTAACGCATAATAGAATATATAATGTATATATACATGTCATAATGAATTAATTAAAAAATGGGGCTATATACATACAATGTTTTACCATATAATGTGAATAAAAATGATTTTCTATACATAAATTCACTTTGCATAATATTTCTTCATAGAAAATATTGTTGTATACTATAAAAATATATAAATTAAAGAACATTGAAACACTTAAATTTTTCATACTCTAAATTGAAGTCTTATACATAATGTAATTAATATAAGAGAGTCAGTCTCTCATATATATAGATGCATTACCTAAAATTTAATCATGAAACTGAAAAGATATTCATACAGATATATATGTATCCACTAAGTTCATTTCATAGTGAAATTTCTAGAAATTATTAAATGCATACCAATAATATACAAGATATTGGAGAAAACAGTTTGATAATTATATTTAAATATGAAATTATTTATTTACATAAAGTTTTAATGTCAAATGGGATAAGGATTCATTGTTTAGTCTTCTAGAAGCAGTAAAAATAATCACTTTTTGATGGTGCGAGAGGTCTTGGAAGATAATTTTCTGCTAGAATTTAATGTATCTTTAGCATCTCCATGACATTTAAAAGAGGATTGACATTTGTTTCCCTCATATAATCTCAAAATGAGGACCTCATGATATATTTTTGTTCCTACAAAAACAAATGCAACCATTCCGGTTAGTCGTAGGAAAGAAATATGATCTGAAAAAAAGAATTCTCCGTGGTAAATGAAATAATTTTCATAAGAAAAAGCCAAATCCACCACAAAGATAGAGCTCATGCAAAGGATTATTTAAAAAAGACACCGAAAATAAATGTTAAAGTACAAATATTTTATATAATGATTATAGATAATGGATGTGCTGGATACGATATATTCATATGCAACATATGTGGTGGGCATACACAAAGTATAGAGAATAGTCAAAACGTAAATATTTTATATAGATTAGAAATATTCATATAATAATGGGATTTTAAAATGAAAAATGAAAAACAAATTGGGTTTCAAAGTGCATCGGGTATCCAACTGTGTATAATATATTACATGAATATGAAAACTGAACATTTAAATTAATACCTTTCCCGCAAATCATTTAACATGTCCATAAAGAGAGTAAAATATTTTGGAAAAAATAATTGAGCAACTCTTAATATTATTATTAACGAATATTAAAAAATATTATTGTTCACATGAAACTACAAATGTTGAATTAATCAATAAGTGTATGAAAATTCCATAGTCATGAGTGAAGGGAATTCATACAATAACAACTACATATATTTAATGAACATATAGACAATGCTAATGAACTGAGAAATCTTGACAGATTTGGTGCGCTTATTTAGGCACATAGTAACCCTGAATTGGATATGAGACAAATTACTGTATGGGTTCTAGGGAAACGTATTAAAAAAAACCTAGTAGTATTGAAGCTGGTCTTGGAACTGGGGTCCCTAACAAGTCTAAAAAATGGTGAATTACAGTTCTGTTGATGAAGAAATGGATGAATTATATTCTATTTCATCTCTAATTAGAATCAATTTAGATGTTCATGAGTTATTTTATACCGAGTTTGGGAACTTACTCCTTCAGGGACTGATGTTCAACTCAATATTTGAAAAACAATAGAAAAATCAGTGTTTCCCTCAAGAAAGCTTGGAAATCAAAAAAAAGAAATGAAAAGTATAATTAAACATAAAAATGTAAGAATTTGTTGTTTTGTGAAATTAAAACATGACTACAATTTCATTAAATGTATAAAGATACATACCTTGTCTCCCCACTAACTTGAATACCCTTTGGTATATCCTTCTATGATAAAAGATCACGTAAATTTCAAATCATTGATGTTTTACATTGTCTCTTGGAGTCATGGATATTGTGGATAAACACCTATAATATAACAACCCATACTTTACATACATTGTTAATACTTCAAAATTGAAGCACACTTATTACAACATATGACAAAACTACAAAGGACCGTATAGGTATAGTGTCTTTAGAAACTGGGAAACATAAACAACTGGTTCATAAATCTTCTACAGTGTCTCCCATTTATTTCATCATATCTAGGGTCCCTTTTAGCATATTCTACTTAATATCCATCTTCCTGACCTGGGGAAAAGAAAACATAAAAGGGTGAGCTCAAATGCTCAGCAAGGACAAATAAAGGAAATAAAAATCATATCATATCTTTTTGAAAATCAAAACCTGCAAAAGAGATCATAATATCTTAACATGGAATAAATCATAGAAGTGAAAATGAGATCCCCATAATCATAACATAAAACTTGAAACTTTGTGGCATGCACACATAATCATGGAAAATCATTTCTTATTAGTCATGACTCATTGCCAAGACTATCTTAGTGGACAAAGTCCCTTTCTGAACCGAGTTCACTCCTCGTTTCAGTCCTGTATCACTGAACCGAAATAACCTTCCGTTCCAGCCATGTCTATCTCATGAGATATAAAATCTTTACCCAATGCATTGGAGGGAGATATAGGTCCCACCCATCTTATAATGAATCCTTTCTTATGTGTGCCACATAATCATAAATCTTACATCATCACATAACCCATGTAATAAAAATGGGATTCTTAAACAACATGAAATCATAAAACAATTCATATAAGATAAAGGAATTCATAAAAATAATTCCATCACAACATGATCAAATCAATTTAATAATAGGGATAAAAACAGAACCCTTTATTATCTTAGATGGAAAATAATTTTGATAAAACACTTGAACTCCATTCTTGAGGAAAATATCCTTTCTTCTTTAAAAACGTTTTTCCTTTCATAACATGTCATACAACATTAAAATAAAAGAAGTTGATTAAAAATAAACATGAAAACTTGTAAAGGAAGCTTCTTGGAAATAATGTTTTAAAAATCCATTCATGCCGTATAAGTTAAAAAAAACATTCTTCGTACTTTTGTCGGAAAAGTCAAAAAGTACCTCGTACGAAAAACGACAAAAGATTCCTTTCATACATATTACTAAAAACTCACCGAAGGGTAAAAATGGATTTAAAAAATTGTAGGTGGATGGAAATAATATTACATATTGATGAAACATGGATGTGGATGATAAAATACACCCCAGTAAATACTTACGAATAAACAATCTCGGATAAAAATGAGATTGTGATATTTCCCTTACCTTAGGTCCAATTTGCCTTCTATGTGTCCGAAGCTCCTGTATAATGGTTTAAATAATGTTATTGACTTATTACAGAATCATACATATTGATATGATGTCATATATGGTCATATTCTTAGCTTCTTGTTAGTAATATTTCATTGTTACTTGTTACTCGGGTCTTTATTGCCTTTTGTTCTTACGCGTGTTTTGCCGAATAAATTCTTATTCTTATTTCAAGGTTATAGATACCTCATATCCATAATGGTATTAGTGTAACATATATCATATATATTCATTCAATTCATTTATATAATTACTATGTAATGATGATCATGTAGAACGAGTCACATCACATCGTGGAGACGGTATTCCGTACGTACGCACGAATGATGATATCGTTCATATGATCGTGGAAATGTATTGGAGTATATATATATTATTTCAGTATCAATATTACTTTATAATAATCATAAATAGTTACTCATTACACCGTTATACCCATCCTTGTAAAGTGATGGTGGAAAAATAGATTACACCATGGCGTGGAGACGGTATTCCGTACGTACGCACGCGCGGTGATTTCATTTTTCCGTAGGATGGATACAAGGTGAATTAGGGTTGTTTCATATTTATAATAACATATCAGTATGTAAGTAATACTGATGTTATTACTTCATCATGAAACAACTAAAGAAGAAGATGTTGAAGAAGAAAGAAATTGAAAAGATCGGTAATGGATATTACCTCTTCTTTGGAACGCCTCTTTGAATCCTCCACTTAAGGAACTAAGAGTGGTCTTTGGAGAAGAACAGGACCTCTAGGACTATTCTAGGGAAGTGGAGAGGATAAAATGTCAGGGGTTGGCCGAGCTTGAGTGCTCAATTTGGTGTGAGGAGGAGGGGGAGGAGGTGCCCTTTTATAAGGGAGGAGAGGGGCACCTTAGGAATATCTCAAAATATTATTTTATAATAAAGTCAAAATCGGTTTATAATGGTTCCAAAGGGTCTTATTTCGAAGCTAAAGTGGGGAAGGGTCTAAATCCTATCAACCAATAGGATTTAGACAAGTTTAGTGTATTATTTTAACCTTATCAATTAGATTTAACTCTAAGTTAAATAATTTAACTTTTACCATGTCTTTTTGTTTTCTTTCACTATATGGTTAATACACTTACTATAACATGCCAAACGAACCCCAAATTGTTTATTATTAAAATATATATCCTTATCTAAGACCTTTGGCCGAACCTTAGATTTTTAGGAATACAATAACAATTAATAATATAATATTTGATTTAAAAACTATTTTGTGTCAATTTTGACACTATTTGATATATGATTTTTGTGAAAGTCATAACAGAATTATATGTTCGAACCAAGTTGATTAAATCAACACTAATATATCATAGTAACCTAGAAAATTAGTGGAATTCATAAAAAGTCTTAAATTACATTTATTTTGGTGTTTATAACATCAATTATGTCAATATTTCATTAATAAGATAATTACTGCATCATCATTGTGTCATAAATAAATTAAATTATTTAAAGTCTAAAAATTACAAATAAAATACCATTATGTAGGAAATCTTTTTATCCTTCTAATTAATATTTATAATCTAAAATCCAACATATATAACCCTATTTAACAATTGTTTTGCTAAAAGATATATGCTTGTGTCATTTTTGTATTCATTTTAACTTAATTAAAATAAAGTGTCATTATCACTTACAAGTGGATCAATGGGGTCCCCAAATCGACCCAAAGATGCCCATGGTCGACCATGTATCAACCAATAGGTTTAAGACACGTTTTAGGGTAATTTAATATTATTATAATATTATTTTTTAACCCTTATTTACCGGATTTACCCTTAACCATGGTAAATAAAATATTTACCGCAGTAATTATTCAAAATG
The DNA here is from genome assembly GCA_963277665.1 of Viscum album. NCBI lineage: Eukaryota > Viridiplantae > Streptophyta > Magnoliopsida > Santalales > Viscaceae > Viscum > Viscum album. Next base: position 49,530,490 of record OY728140.1, on the reverse strand, counting down.
TCTAAAAATAAAAGTTACCTATTTACACAATTTGAACATCCTGATTCCAAATATGGAATCCATTTTTCTAAATTCAAAACACATAAGTGTCAGAAATTAATTTAAAATTAATTCCCGCTGTCAAAACAAAAAGCGTGTTTTTAAGAGATAATAACTATCAAAAGATTGACACTTGTTTATGTTCGGTTTAATTGTAACATTGTGTCCAATGACCAACATTATATTAAGTGGTAAAAATATATTCTAAATATACTTTAAAACCACTCAAATTCATAATTTATCACTATTAAATGTTTTGATTAAAAAAGTTGTTTTTAATTAAAATTTAGTAATTTTCACTATTCATCAAAATATTAAAGTTATCCGAAAAGTACCAAAATTTCACCTTAGGCTAAATTTGATATTCTGAGTCCAAAAATGAAGTCCATTTTGAAAAATAAAATTTATAAAATTTCAAAAAGTGGTTATTACTATTCATAATGGCTAGTTTTAATAGCATGTTGTTATTTAGTGAAACTCGGTATTGCGTACGATGAAAGCTATCGAGGAAGGTCGCGATTGCGTGTAAAGCAAGCCAAGCAAGTGTTGTGTAGAAAAAGATTCCTTTGATGATTTATATAACATAAAAGTCTCGGGTGTTACATTCTACCCCCCTTAAAAAGAATTTCGCCCTCGAAATTCGTCACTTTGTAACAAACAGATGAGGATACTTCTCCCTCAGCATATCCTCAAGCTCCCAAGTAGCTTCTTCAAGTTGGTGGTTCCTCCATAAAACATTCACCAATCGAGTGGTCTTGTTTCGTAGAACTTTTTCGCTACGATCCAGAATCTCTATCGGCTGTTCTTCATAAGAAAGATCTTGCTCCAGCGGTACAACTTCTGAGCTGAGTACATGTGAAGGATCAGGTATGTACTTTCTCAGGAGAGATACATGGAACACATCGTGAACTTGAGAGAGATTCGGTGGAAGCGCCAATCGGTAAGATACCTTCCCAACACGATCCAGTATTTCGAAAGGACCGATATATCAAGGGCTCAACTTCCCCTTCTTTCCAAATCTCATAACCCTCTTCCAGGGAGATATTCGTAAGAACACTTTATCACCCACTTCAAACTCTAGGTCTTTTCTTCGGTTGTCGGCATAACTTTTCTGTCGACTCTGAGCTGCTCTTATGTGTTGTTGAATAGATCTGACCTTTTCTGCCATTTCATCAACGAGATCAGGTCCTAATAGCTTTCTTTCCCCAACTTCATCCCAGCAAGTTGGAGTCCTGCATTTCTTTCCATAGAGAGCTTCATAAGGAGCCATCTGAATACTGGAGTGAAAGCTATTATTATAAGAAAATTCCACCAAAGGTAGGTGTTGATCCCAACCTCCTTTGAAATCCATAGAGCAAGCTCTCAACATATCTTCTAGGGTTTGAATTGTTCTCTCAGACTGACCGTCTGTCTGGGGATGATAAGCAGTGCTGAAACTCAACTCTGTATCCAGAGTATGCTGAAGACTTCGCCAGAACTTCGAGGTAAATCTCGGATCCCGATCAGATATAATAGAAAGTGGTACTCCATGCAATCTTACCACTTCCTTTACATATATCCTGGCAAGCTGATCTAGAGAGAAATCCTCTCTAATAGGAATGAAGTGTGCAGACTTTGTAAGACGATCAACTATGACCCAGATAGCATTATTGCCTTTGGATGTTTTAGGAAGTCCTTTGACAAAGTCCATAGTGATGTTTTCCCATTTCCATTCGGGTATGGGTAATGGTTGTAACATCCCCTTAGACTTCTATCTCTCAGCTTTAACTTGTTGACAAACCAAGCATCGAGAGACATATTCAGCAACATCTCTTTTCATGCCATCCCACCAGAAGTACTCTTTCAGGTCCCTATACATCTTCGTGCTTCCAGGATGAATAGAGAATGAAGAACTATGAGCCTCATCCAGCAGCTCCTTCTTTAATTCGGGGATGGAAGGAACACAAACCCGATTCCTGAACTTTATCATCCCATCACAATCAAGGTTGAATTCAGGAACATTTCTCACCTTCTTTTGTAACTCGACATCTTCTTTCTGTGCCTCTTTAATCTTCACATGTATAGATGGTTGAACATTCATTTGAGAAAGATAAGATTTTTCCCCTTCCATTATAATTCCAAGATCCATCCTTTGTAAATCCATAAATATTGGATCTTTTGTGATCCTCATCATGGATAAACTAGCATGGTCTTGTCGACTTAATGCATCTGCCACCTTGTTTGCTTTCCCAGGGTGGTAATGGATTGAGCAGTCATAATCCTTAATCAGTTCCAACCATCTTCTTTGACGCATATTCAACTCCTTTTGTGTGAAAATATACTTTAAACTTTTATGATCAGTATAAATATCACACCTTTCACCATTAAGGTAATGCCTCCAAATCTTTAATGCAAAGATTACCGCAGCCAACTCCAAATCATGTGTTGGGTAATTTTGCTCATGGATTTTCAACTGTCGTGAGGCATAAGCTATCACCATATCATTTTGCATAAGAACACACCCCAATCCCTTCTTGGATGCATCACTGTAGATCACAAACCTTTCTCCACTACAAGGCAGTGTGAGCACAGGTGCACTAGATAACCTTCTTTTCAACTCCTTGAAATTCTCTTCACATTCCTCTGTCCAGACAAACTTAACTCCTTTCCGAGTCAACTTGGTGATTGGATTAGATAATCGTGAAAAATCTTTTACAAAACGTCGATAATATCCAGCCAAACCAAGAAAACTTCGGATCTCAGTTACTGTTGTTGGTCTCGACCATCTTTCGATAACCTCTGTTTTTGCTGGATCCACAGATATCCCCTCTTTTGAGATTATGTGACCGAAAAATGCAACTTTTTGAAGCCAAAATTCACACTTGGTAAATTTGGCATAAAGCTTCTCCTTTCTCAGGGTCTTCAATATAATTCTCAAGTGATCTTCATGTTCTTCCTTGCTCTTTGAATAGACAAGAATATCGTCTATAAAGACTACCACAAATTGATCAAGATAGTCTCTAAAGACTCTATTCATTAGATCCATGAAGATAGCAGGGGCATTAGTAAGACCAAATGGCATCACTATAAATTCATAGTGTCCATACCTTGTACGGAAAGCCGTCTTTGGTATATCCTCCCTTTTGACCCTTAATTGATGATACCCTGAACGAAGATCAATCTTGGAAAAGTATTGAGCTCCGCGTAGTTGGTCAAACAAGTCATCAATGCGTGGGAGAGGATATTTGTTCTTGATAGTGATCTTGTTAAGTTCTCGATAATCAATGCAGAGTCTCATTGATCCATCTTTCTTCTTAACAAATAGAACAGGTGCTCCCCAAGGTGACGCACTAGGGCGTATGAATCCCTTATCAGGATTCTCTTGGAGTTGCTTCTTCAATTCCTGCAACTCAATTGGGGCCATTCTATAAGGTGTCTTTGAAATAGGCAAAGCACCCGGTACGAGTTCTATTGAAAACTCAACTTCACGATTTGGTGGAAGACCTGGTAATTCCTCCGGAAAGACATCATAAAACTCTCGTACAATGGGCATATTCTTAATCGTAAGTTTCTCTCCAACCATTTGAGATAAATAACATTCATTTAGTGGAATCATGACCCATAAGATGGAAGGAATTCCCACTGGAAGGTTATGTTCATCCTTGCATTGATAGATGATCGTAGATTGATCTGGAATGTGAAATGTGACTTCCCTTCTTTGGCAATTGATATGAGCTCCATGTAGAGAAAGCCAATCCATGCCAAGAATCACATCAAATTCCACTAAAGGAAGGATCACAAGATTTGCAGGTAGCACTTTCCCACAAACTTCGATCGGAGAAGAATTATAAACTTTTGATGCGATTGATGTGCCATTAGGTGTTGTCACAGCTAACTCAACATCTAATTGTTGAGGTAATACGGTGATACCCTTAGAAAATTCTTCATAAATAAAAGAGTGGGTGGATCCAGAATCAAATAAAACATTTGCTACTTTAGAGTGGATGGTAAGTGTACCTTTCACCACTTCGTTATCGTACTCCACATCGCTGATAGAAATTGCATGTGACTTTCCTTTGTCTTTAGCCTTAAGATTTTGTTGACGTCGACCATCATCATCAACCCTTGGATTTGGGCATTGATTGGCATAATGCCCCATCTCCTTGCACTTGAAACATTGAAGTGTAGTAGGTTCATTCTGAGTATCCCTTCCTTTGTTTGCGTCATTAGACATCTTCTTCCCATTATCATGGCATTCAAATGCCCGATGACCTTCCTTTCCTCATTTAAAACATTTACTTGTCCCTTTAAGACAACTCCCTCCATGTTTCTTTCCACACTTTGAGCATAAGGGAAATTTCATCTTATTTTCAGTGTGCTCTTTAGAGTTTCCTTTGAATTCCATCTTCCTCTTCTTATCAAACCCATGTGACTGATGGGTTACTCCAATCTCCATCTCGACTTTGAGAGCACATCGAACGATTTCCTCGTAGCTATTGAAGTCCCTTATGGCTAACGCCCTTCGAAGACTTGGTTTTAAGCCACTAAAGAATTGATCGATCTTACTCTCAGGTTGGATAATAATACCAGAAGCGTACCTTGCAAGTCTTGTAAAATTTGCTTCATAGGTACCAACAGATTCATCATCCCTTTGCTTCAGTTCAAGGAACTCTTTCTCCATATTTGTTCGGAGAATACGAGGGAAGTACTTATTGAAAAATAAGTTCTTGAACTCGTCCCATTCCATAGACTCAATTTCATCCCTTTGCCTCGTATTCTTAATAAGATTCCACCATTGATCAGCATCTCCTTCCAAACGATACACTGATAGGATGACTTTATCATGTTCAGAACATTGAAGAACTGAAAATATCTTTTCAGTTGTACTAATCCATTGTTCAGCAACTAATGGATCAGTAGACCCACTGAAAGAAGGTGGACACTGCCTCATGAATGATTCAACAGAATGTTGCTCCTTCCTTTGCTCGTTTGGAAGTCCTGCATGATTCATAGCTTGAGAAAGTTGTGTGAGCATGGCTACAAGATTTTGCATTCCAGCTCCCATATCGTTTGGTTGCTCAGGGGGACAATCATTGCATTGCCCATCGCATTCCGCATTAACACGGTTCCTTCGGGTTCCAGCCATTGACTAAAACCAAGAAGAATAGTGTGAGCAACACTAATTATAATAGGAAAACCACATAATTCAAGAATAAAATTTTCATGCTTAAGGTCTTATCCTAGGTTATTCAAGGACATTTCTAAAACACTAAGATTGTGTTCTATGCTAAGACTTATCCTTAGGGTTCTTACTAAGGCTTTCAAATCCTAGTTTCCAAAGGTTGACTATACCTTTCCTCTGATACCAACTATAACAACCCATACTTTACATACATTATTAATACTTCAAAATTGAAGCACACTTATTACAACATATGACAAAACCATAAAGGACCGTATAGGTATAGTGTCTTTAGAAACTGGGAAACATAAACAACTGGTTCATAAATCTTCTACAGTGTCTCCCATTTATTTCATCATATCTAGGGTCCCTTTTAGCATATTCTACTTAATATCCATCTTCCTGACCTGGGGAAAAGAAAACATAAAAGGGTGAGCTCAAATGCTCAGCAAGGGCAAATAAAGGAAATAAAAATCATATCATATCTTTTTGAAAATCAAAACCTGCAAAAGAGATCATAATATCTTAACATGGAATAAATCATAGAAGTGAAAATGAGATCCCCATAATCATAACATAAAACTTGAAACTTTGTGGCATGCACACATAATCATGGAAAATCATTTCTTGTTAGTCATGACTCATTGCCAAGACTATCTTAGTGGAAAAAGTCCCTTTCTGAACCGAGTTCACTCCTTGTTTCAGTCCTGTATCACTGAACCGAAATAACCTTCTGTTCCAGCCATGTCTATCTCATGAGATATAAAATTTTTACCCAATGCATTGGAGGGAGATATAGGTCCCACCCAACTTATAATGAATCCTTTCTTATGTGTGCCACATAATCATAAATCTTACATCATCACATAACCCATGTAATAAAAATGGGATTCTTAAACAACATGACATCATAAAACAATTCATATAAGATAAAGGAATTCATAAAAATAATTCCATTACAACATGATCAAATCAATTTAATAATAGGGATAAAAACAGAACCCTTTATTATCTTAGATGGAAAATAATTTTGATAAAACACTTGAACTCCATTCTTGAGGAAAATATCCTTTCTTCTTCAAAAACATTTTTCCTTTCATAACATGTCATACAACTTTAAAATAAAAGAAGTTGATTAAAAATAAACTTGAAAACTTGTAAAGGAAGCTTCTTGGAAATAATGTTTTAAAAATCCATTCATGCCGTATAAGTTAAAAAAACATTCTTCGTACTTTTGTCGGAAAAGTCAAAAAGTACCTCATACGAAAAACGACAAAAGATTCCTTTCATACATATTACTAAAAACTCACCGAAGGGTAAAAATGGATTTAAAAAATTGTAGGTGGATGGAAATAATATTACATATTGATGAAACATGGATGTGGATGATAAAATACACCCCAGTAAATACTTACGAATATACAATCTCGGATAAAAATGAGATTGTGATATTTCCCTTACCTTAGGTCCAATTTGCCTTGTATGTGTCCGAAGCTCCTGTATAATGGTTTAAATAATGTTATTGACTTATTCCAGAATCATACATATTGATATGATGTCATATATGGTCATATTCTTAGCTTCTTGTTAGTAATATTTCATTGTTACTTGTTACTCGGGTCTTTATTGCCTTTTGTTCTTACGCGTGTTTTGCCGAATAAATTCTTATTCTTATTTCAAGGTTATAGATACCTCATATCCAGAATGGTATTAGTGTAACATATATCATATTTATTCATTCAATTCATTTATATAATTACTATGTAATGATGATCATGTAGAACGAGTCGCATCACATCGTGGAGACGGTATTCCGTACGTACGCACGAGTGATGATATCGTTACTATGATCGTGGAAATGTATTGGAGTATATATATATTATTTCAGTATCAATATTACTTTATAATAATCATAAATAGTTACTCATTACACCGTTATACCCATCCTTGTAATGTGATGGTGGAAAAATAGATTACACCACGGCGTGGAGACGGTATTCCGTACGTACGCACGTGCGGTGATTTCATTTTTCCGTAGGATGGATAGAAGGTGAATTAGGGTTGTTTCATATTTATAATAACACATCAGTATGTAAGTAATACTGATGTTATTACTTCATCATGAAACAACTAAAGAAGAAGAAGTTGAAGAAGAAAGAAATTGAAAAGATCGGTAATGGATATTACCACTTCTTTGGAACGCCTCTTTGAATCCTCCACTTAAGGAACTAAGAGTGGTCTTTGGAGAAGAACAGTACCTCTAGGACTATTCTAGGGAAGTGGAGAGGAGAAAATGGCAGGGGTTGGCCGAGCCTGAGTGCTCAATTTGGTGTGAGGAGGAGGGGGAGGAGGTTCCCTTTTATAAGAGAGGAGAGGGGCACCTTAGGAATATCTCAAAATATTATTTTATAATAAAGTCAAAATCGGTTTATAATGGTTCCAAAGGGTCTTATTTCGAAGATAAAGTGGGGAAGGGTCGAAATCCTATCAACCAATAGGATTTAGGCAAGTTTAGGGTATTATTTTAACCTTATCAATTAGATTTAACTCTAAGTTAAATAATTTAACTTTTACCATGTCTTTTTGTTTTCTTTCACTATATGGTTAATACACTTACTATAACATGCCAAACGAACCCCAAATTGTTTATTATTAAAATATATATCCTTATCTAAGTCATTTGGCCGAACCTTAGATTTTTAGGAATAAAATAACAATTAATAATATAATATTTGATTTAAAAACTATTTTGTGTCAATTTTGACACTATTTGATATATGATTTTTGTGAAAGTCATAACAGAATTATATGTTCGAACCAAGTTGATTAAATCAACACTAATATATACTAGTAACCTAGAAAATTAGTGGAATTCATAAAAAGTCTTAAATTACATTTATTTTGGTGTTTATAACATCAATTATGTCAATATTTCATTAATAAGATAATTACTGCATCATCATTGTGTCATAAATACATTAAATTATTTAAAGTCTAAAAATTACAAATAAAATACCATTATGTAGGAAAGCTTTGTATCTTTCTAATGAATATTTATAATCTAAAATCCAACATATATAACCCTATGTAACAATTGTTTTGCTAAAAGATATATGCTTGTGTCATTTTTGTATTCATTTTAACTTAATTAAAATAAAGTGTCATTATCACTTACAAGTGGATCAATGGGGTCCCAAAATCGACCCAAAGATGCACATGGTCGACCATGTATCAACCAATAGGTTTAAGACACGTTTTAGGGTAATTTAATATTATTATAATTTTATTTTTTAACCCTTATTTACCGGATTTACCCTTAACCATGGTAAATAAAATATTTACCGCAGTAATTATTCAAAATGTCTAAAAATAAAAGTTACCTATTTACACAATTTGAACATCCTGATTCCAAATATGGAATCCATTTTTCTAAATTCCAAACACAGAAGTGGCAGAAATTAATTTAAAATTAATTCCTGCTGTCAAAACAAAAAGCGTGTTTTTAAGAGATAATAACTATCAAAAGATTGACACTTGTTTATGTTCGGTTTAATTGTAACATTGTGTCCAATGACCAACATTATATTAAGTGGTAAAAATATATTCTAAATATACTTTAAAACCACTCAAATTCATAATTTATCACTATTAAATGTTTTGATTAAAAAAGTTGTTTTTAATTAAAATTTAGTAATTTTCATTATTCATCAAAATATTAAGGTTATCCGAAAAGTACCAAAATTTCACCTTAGGCTAAATTTGATATTCTGAGTCCAAAAATGAAGTCCATTTTGAAAAATAAAATTTATAAAATTTCAAAAAGTGGTTATTACTATTCATAACGGCTAGTTTTAATAGCATATTGTTATTTAGTGAAACTCGGTATTGCGTACGACGAAAGCTATCGAGGAAGGTCGCGATTGCGTGTAAAGCAAGCCAAGCAAGTGTTGTGTAGAAAATGATTCTTTTGATGATTTATATAACATAAAAGTCTCGGGTGTTACATATAATAATTTAATAACATCCGTAAGAAACACATGGATATAGATGAATTGAAAATATAAATGGAACCAATTATTTTTAGTTATATTTGTTTAGAAAATAAACTTAGATTTTTGAAGTAATGGAAAACTATAAAAACATCTTTCCAAAACATCACAATACTGTCCACATATGAATCATGATAACCATAGGGAGAAAACCTTAGAAACACCTATCATTTAAATTACAACCCACAATATCAAATGATTTTACTAATGGAAAATACAACACCCTCTTGATACTGAACATATGAAATCTGAAATATGAAAAACTCCCTATAGATCCACCCTTTGAAAACACCATTTGGAAACACCCCATGGATATCCTAATTTGGAACCGAAATCTAGATTCAAAACATCCAAACATTGATCCTACTGAATAAAATTAGCTGAAAAATCACCATATATATCACCAATCATAAAACAACAATATTTCATCAATACATTGATAATAAAAAAACCTATATTTCTAGAAACATTTCATGGTGGATTTATGGATCATCAAAATATTAATCAATGTGAGGGAATTTGCATGAGAGGGATATCCTACATCTGATATAGAAACCTTTAAAAAGAGGGAATTGGTGCTTTGTAGAGGTTTGAGATGGATCTAGAGGATTGCTGGAGACATGTCCTTTCTCTGCTTTCCCAGCTACAAACCTTTAACCACAGTCCAAAAATCAGTTCAAAAGTTGTTGGATTGCAATGAACAGATGAAAAATGATAAAGATTGTATTTGTAAATAATTTCATTTCCACCACTTTAGTGAAACATAAAAATTATTGTCTTTAGTTTTCATATTGTTTTCAATCATATCCATTCCCACATGACCATTAATTTCCCATACAATTAATGTATTTCTATACCCAAACTACTATTCAATAGTTACAATTGGAATTTTATTTTGAAAAAAAATATCAAAACAGAAAACATGTTTTATATATCAACTAAAAAACTGTAATAGAACACTTGTTTTGTTATCAATAAATAATAACATTATTAATACAAAAATATGTAACAATGAAATTTGTGATAAAAAATAGAAATATATTTTAAATTGAAAGGAAACCCCCAAAAAATAAAGAATATTATACTATAATTAAGTTTACATCAACAATAAAAACTCACACCTAATCAAAAGAAAATTAAAAATTTCTACAATTACATATGTGGTTGTGTTAATGTTTTTGGTAACAGCCTGTGGGTGTGTCAAGAATGGAATAGTTGACATGTGTCCAGGTGAATGAGAATTAATCTCTTATAAAAGAGTACTCATCATAATGAAAGGAAATTTAAAGAATGAAGATAATATAGGGAAGGATATACCAATTCATGAATGAATACTATTGAAGAAACACCTATCAAAATCCCAAACACAACACATGAGGAAGCTATAACCATTGACTTTGATTTTTTGCAGATTGAACATGATATTTATAAGTGATTACGAAGATTTTAACAATAATTATTAGAATATATAAAATGCATGAACTTTATCGTTATCATGACTATTACTATCAATATATAATTTAATTCCATTGAATGTATTTGAGTTACTACATAATTATAATTACATGCTATCATTAGGATACTAAAATCTGGATGTGTCACTGACCAATAGTTTTTTAGTAGATGTGGTTTCAATACTCTTCGATACTATGTACTAGGGGCCGCTGCTTACGACCGCCTAATTCTAACCATCCAGACACCATGACCCATCTCCCATATTCATGGTATCATTATCGAGAAGAAAACCATTTAAATAAATAGTAAAAACACACATATTCAATTTAATATTCATAAAACATTGTATGGAACCACTTATTTTAAATATCAAGTGAAATAAGTTGTTTTCTATTAGTTTTCAAAAATGGAACAACAATAGTAGTGGAGTGCACCAATGAAAAAGATATTTACATGAATAGTCTCACAAATGTCCATTACAGAGTGCCCTAAATCACATCTTGGATTAGAGTGACCTAAATCATGCACATTAAATGTTTTTTAGAGAAACCTACACATTAAATTGGAATGTATCACATAAATTTTGTAGAGTGTGGTGGAAGAAATAAAAATCATTGAAAACAAAGTAGAAACACGAACGTCAATGTATTTTATGCTTCTAATAAGAGTATGATTCTATCATCCACCGGTGCATGAGGTTCTATCAAATTTTTTTTATGGCCCAAAAAACAAAAAAACATTATTAAAGAGTAAAAACACTATAGTAAATAAAAGAAAATACGAGGAATAATAATTTTTGTGTTTAAAACCCTGAACATGTGTGTTGTAATTAACTTGTCTATAGCTAGATAGTTCCAACAGGTCAAACCCAATACATTAATGTTTGTGGTCTTCAGAGTAGGAACCATCAAAACTTGTTTCTATTGAGTTATAATTGTATTTCCTCTTGAACATCAACTTGAGTGTAGTCAATACAATGTCCATTAAGACCTCTCACCAACTCTTCCCAGTATGAAACCCCTTAACATCAACAAGAGTACTTAAGTAACAATTCTTATACAATAATCAACGGGAACCCCAATTTTTAGTAAAATAAAACAGAAAAGAACAGACATGTATATAAGAGTTTATAAAATACAATTCTGGAATTACTGGTCTATTACCAGCCCAATAAGCTTAATTAATGAACTACTTAATCGTGAACCCTCAACAAATAGTTAAAATGAATTATGGCATTTGAATTTTTTTAATCCTGATAAATGTATGAAAATATTTATCAGGAATTTCAATACGGACAACCACAAGAAAGTATAATGAGAAATTACACCTCTAAAAATAAATGATGAAGTATGGTGATAAGAAAAAATGAACATTCCAAAATGTTACCTTCAAGAAGAAGGGTTCTTTATGAGTACTTTGGCTACATAATTCTTTTGCTTCATAAGCCTATATTTCTCCTATAAGTAGTAAAGAAAAAATTTCATAATAATTTAAATGTAATATGGTATAGAATAAAGAATCGATAATAAATATGTATTCATTTATGTTCATTCCAAAACACAGTTATCCAGAAAAATAATTCATGAAAGAACAAAAAACCAATGGTTACACGGGGGAATATTGTTTTGTTTTCAACAGTTGAACTTTTTTCAATCCAGGATTTGATAATTTCATCAAATTTTTAATCAACATAATTGTTTTATGGGTCGTCTTGAATACATGAATGAGAGAGATTACATTGTGCTAAAGTTCATAGAGGGAAATGGCCAGTGGTGCAAGAGGTCAAATATGCTTATGGTAGGGAATCAAGAAGCTGTAGGAGAAAAAAGATAACCTAGGTGGATGAAAGCACTTAAGTGAAAACCATGGGGAATATATGCCTTGTATAGAAAGCTTGCATGTATGCTGGTTTCTTCCAGGGCAATAATGCATGTCCTACGAGAGAAGTAGGGCCTGAGAAGCACACCGAGTTACAGATGAGCTCGAGAAAACCACATGATGATCTTGATGCTTGGTCATGCTTGGATGAGTATGAGAGAGGGCCAATGAGCGATAGAGGTAACATGGTGGTGGATTTTTATCTAGTTTTTGGAGGTTCTTCATGTCTTTAGAAAACCAGGATAGGGATTTATGTATAATGATGATGCATTAATAATATGATTTAAGGAATACAAAAAATAAGGGAAAATGAGACTAACAAATGGAAATGACAAAAAATACATATATTTTCAATCATAAGATTGAAAAAAAATTAATGGTCATTCAATAGTACATATATATTCCTGAGTGGATCAATTTTACGTGGTTTATTTAACGAACCCTATATTAGTGTTACAATATAGTTGTAATGAACCATTATTCTAATGCACATATAAAATAAAGGCAAAATATTTATTTTAATGCAATGGTAGATTTATTTTTATAAATTAAATTTCACAATTTGAGAAAAATAGTATGTGCTACAGTTATAATTTTATTTATAGAGTATAGAAAAGTGGAAATTAAAAAATGTGAAACAAGATTAAGACATGGGAAAACCTATAAAAGAATAACATTTCAGAAAGTAATATAGGGTCGAATTTTGGAAGTGAATTGGATTTATTCATTGAAAATCAGTGGTTCTTTTATCAAGAAGGTCACAATGGAATCCAACCAATGATGGAGTATAGAGATTCCCTACCTAGAAAAAACATTAAATGAAAATTATAGTTATACAATTATATAAAATGAATCTAATACATAATAAAATTTGTTCATTTTATATTTTGAAAAAAAATAAAATTCAATGTTAACATAAAAATCAAGATCAATAAATAGAAAGATAAATGATTTTTAGTTAACACAATTCACAAATATTATGTATTAGAGAAAAATAACTATTAAGTATATATTTTATTATATAATTTTTAATGGTGGTAAGATAATAAATTATGCATGTAATACAACAACATTATACAAATCATTAATCATGAGTACATACAATTGTAGGATCCGAAAAATAAATATATTTTCCAGTAAATGAGGTAATTTTGGAATATCAAAAATGAAACTTGTTTTGAAGTAGTTGAACAATGTGTGAGCCCTTAAAAATTGAATAGGGGAATAAATTCCCTCATACCAAATAAAATAGTTGTTGCATATAATGAATTTAAGATGTATTAAAATGACATAAGAATTTTTTTTAATAAAACTGAAATAATAAAAATTTCATTGAAGAGACAAAATAACTAAATATATGAAAAAAATGTTTTTTCACAATGTACATAAATAGTAATTATGATATTAATAGAGGAAAAATGAATGATTAAAAGAAAACAACTAAAAAAATTGTTTTCCTAAATCATTTTAGATATTTAAAAAATTAAATAAACTCTTTTATCAACTGAAATAACATCATAGAATCGTGATTAAAAGAAAAAAATAGATGATTCATGTTAACTTTATATCAAAATAATTGAGAATAAATTCACGAAGATGATAGTATAATGGAAGTATGTAATCATTTGATTGAAAAAACTGAAGCTAGTCAAAAAAATGTTAATCAAATAGAATAAAAAATATTTAATATAAGAGATAAAATATCTATATATCTAATAAAAATATTTTCCTCAATATATATATATAATAAACATTTTTCATAATAATACAAAGAGATATGTATACCTATAATAAAAAGTTATGTTGAATAAATAATTGTTAAGCCTAAAAATGAATAGGTGAAGGAATATTCTAATTAAAAAACTTGCACGTTGTAGATATCAAACTAGTATGTATGCTTCACTGGGTAGACAACTCGAAGCCCAGATAAGATTGAGATTTAAAAACCACAGCCTGAAACCTGGGAAACATGGATTCTAAATAGATAGTCGGTCCACTCCAAACAGATTTCCCTTAAAAAAACATCTTCCTGCATAACCCCATAAGTCTCTTCTAGACATCCCTAGGTAGCCTCAATACCAGCTGAAGTGTTATGTTCACTCGGCTAAGAAAACAATTAACATCATGTGACTTGGAAAACACCATACTAGAATGACTATCTAAACATTTTATTCTCATATTAATTAAATCCCTTAAATACAAAACAACTTATCATGTGTGTTTGAATAGTTATTTGAATATTATTATTTTGTAATAGGGCATTGAAATTCCATTCATCACTCTTGATCCCTCCATAAATAAATCCCCTAGAATGAATTAAAAAAAGTCCTAAAGTCAATGATTCTTAATCATATTTATCCATTTGTGAAAAACCATGTACCTTTCTTGAAGGCCATCCATACAAAGAAAAATAATATCCGCAAATATCTTGAGGCCACAAGTTACTTCAGTATGGATTGATATTAGTTGAAAATATTAAAGGCTAGATCCAGAAAATTGACCCCATCAAATTGAGTCGAGTATGAAGGTTGAGATCACATAACAGTTCATAAATTTTACCCAGATCAATGAAATTGTTGTTAGAGTATATAATAATCAGGTAATCATTTCAGTTCTTCAGGTAAAACAACATAATTGCATTCTTCTTCTTTGTGTGCAGATTCAAAAAGAAAAAAATTTCCTGAGAATAGTCAGATATCGTTAACCTCCCGATGTCCTTGTCATGGACTACCTTATGTGACGAGGGCTCAACAGGTAGAACACAGACATTGATGCTATAAATGATGTCACAATCCCCATAATGAATCCCAAAACACAAAAAAATATGAAACAATGGGAAAATAACCAAATGTTAAAAAACTGAATCAGTGAACTTCAGTTTCATTTACCAAAACATTTGACAAAATGTAGGTCGTCGAAGATGGTGGATGATGATCAGTGCATGGATCCCAAGAGTAGGATTTTGCAAATGAATTACTATAAACCCTTGGACATCTAAATGTGGTAATATTGGGGGGAGAGGAATCTGAGGGTGGGGGGTGATAGAGGATGGAGGAATTGATTTCCAGTAGAAACCCTCATTTATGGATAGGCAAATCGAGAGAGGTAGAGGTATTTTGTGGAAATAAGTAAGACCACGATAGACTACTTGGAAACCAAGAGGAGGTTGACATCGGTGTTAGGATTTTGTGGGAACCGTAGGTCATGAAGAGGTGATTCCTTATTGTGAACGGGAGAAGGAAAAACACTGAATGTATAGTGGAAACCTGGAGAGGAATGAGGTCAGAGACATATGGCTACAGATAGTGGGTAGACCGGGAGAGGGAGGAAGATAGTGGTATATTTTCATGGGTACTCTAGGTCATGACCCGCAATAAAGTCACTATAGCAGGAGTGGGAGGGAGAGAAAATTTAAGATATCGCGGGATGGCAAGATGTTGAGGAGTGGTAGAGCAACACGTCTAGAATAAATGATGTGGAAGAACATGTAATTTATATGTGGAAGATGGAAAGCAAGAATTATTTTATATAGTAGATATCACATAATGTGACTTCCATAAAATGTAACTTCACATTTATATTGTGGTCCCACATTATTCAACAATGATAAGTGTAATACATTTTATAAAATATCCAGCTATATATATATACATGTACATAATTATCCACCTCCAATCCATATCATGTTATAAAGATTGATATATTTGGTTGAAACATTTAGGTTTTGTTATTAAATATTATATACAATTGTTGGTATATCAATTTTTACATAAATGATAATGTAAGAACATGTTCATGTATATTTTTGAATTAGTTCTAAAATGTTTCTTATATTATTTGACTCATTTTAATGTGATTCCGAATATACCAATTTCTAATAGTGACCAAAATCCATAATCATTTTCAATATTATAATTATAATCATCTAAAATTCTATAATATTTTACTTTTCCATCATATCATTTAAATATATCCAATTAATTACAATATTAAGTTGTTTTTTCGTAACCTTTGATTCATAAAAGCACATATTAGTAAATTATACATCATATTTTAAACATGATAAATTCATAAAATTTAAAGATGAATTTTAGAATCAATATTATCCGAAGTTATAAAAAATGAAAAGGAACTATAAATAAAAAGGTGGTTATAATTATAATTTTAGGCAATAAATCATGGTTGTTGGTGTAACATATTACGTAGTTGACATGAAAATAATTTAAAGGTAATATGTTTGACCACTAAAAATAAAAAATAAAAATAGTGATGGAATATTCATGACCAAAACCTTATATAAAACATGGATAATATAAGATGATTCTAATGATATTTCAGAAATGGAAAAAATGATTAAAATCCAAGAGGTACATGTCGGGAGCCAAAAATTATGCTATCCAAAATTGTATAGGTTTGATAGAGTAGTCTAACAACAAGTACATGACACTCTAATGAATACGTATTATTTTTAGAGATGATATATAATGGTTACATGTTATCAATCATAATTTATGATTGATAATTTGAAATAATGTGAAATTATTATATATAACTTATCTTATAAGATGAAAAATAAATAAAACATATTAATAGATATATGATCATGAACTTGGGAGAGGATTATTGGAATATAAAAAATATGTGGATCACACTGTAATTACAAAATTTATAATATATATACATGTGTGTGTATTTTATCTCCTCTATAAGAGGTCAATAAATATAAAAATACTATGAAGTTATCATAAACATGTTCTAGATAAGGTTTAATATCTTGCAGAGAACCCCATTTTTAATGTACAAGATGCACACTATGAGTGAATTTCATAAGGAAATCAAAAAAATTATTCCATGTGTTTGTATGATTTCCATGACAATGAATATTATACATTATTGATAACAAAATACTTTAAAAAGAATATCTTTAAATCAGATGTATTGAATCTTAATGGATTTATAGTATCCTTTAGAATATATAAATTCAAAAAAAGTAGAATTTATTTTAGGATATATAGTATTTTAAGATGATATGTAAGATATTTCCCTTTCATATAAATGAACTACCTAATGTTTTCTAAAATATGAAATATATTTTAAATTATAAAAATATAGATAATATATTTATATATAAAAATGATTTATAATGTGTTATAACTCAATAAACTCTTTTAATTTAAATAGTTTTTTATCTTATGACCTCCATATGGAATGCATTTAAGGTATATATAATTGTAAACTATTAATGAATAAGAAATAAAAATCAATATAGATATATATATATATATATATATATATTACTTTGTAATAGAATGAAATATATGGATACTTACATAAACCATCCACATCATAATATTGGAATAATTAGTATGATATTTATTTTTAGGAAAATAATTATATAATTTTTTTTGAAAAATGTGTAAAAAATCATGCATTTTAAATAAAAATTCCTTTATTAATATAAAATGAAAACCCATAATTTATGATTTTGATGAGTTTCGAAAAACTAAAAATTTTCCTACTAACATATAAATCTATTTTAAAAATAACCATCCAAAATATCATATAATAAAAAATTAAAATTTCAAATTAAATATTGGTAGCTAATAGACTCAAAAAAACCATTATGTCATAAAATATATGTTTTCCTATAAATATTCTATGAACTAATTCATAACTAAATTAAAACATGTTTATTAGAAATACCTTTATTCACAATATCTAGTCATATAATATATCTTATTTTTTTAGGTTCTCTTAATGACTACCCAAAAAATTTAGTTTATCAGATATATAATGAATGACACAAATATATATAATTTCATTTTCAATAGTGGCACATATTATTTACTCACTTAATTATAAAAATAATAAACATCTTACCACTTTTTTTCCCTTATTATATAGTCATCTATATTTGAGTTATCATTAAAGAGACTATGATCATGAATATATTTTCCTTATATTTTTGTTGTTTTCATTATTATAATTACCCAATTATACATGTGACGATCTAATAAGACGAGTTCTTTCTTTTGTAGTTATGTTAAGAAAAAATATTCATTTTTTGGTGTTAAACCAATATTATTAGCCTAAATTATTGATATATTTTTAATAATAATTTATTAATATATAGATAATACAATATGAATTTTTTTTTACAATTTTATGAATAATTTATGTTTGTAAGGATTTCTTAAATTCCTTTATTATTCTCATTTTCATCCTTTTAATATCAATGATGATTGGAACATTCTCTAACCTTGTCATGGATAAGGTTGTGTGAGATTTTATACTTGGAGCATTTACAATCATATTTTCATTTTTATTTTGGAAATGAATTGTAAAATTATAATTATTTATCATGTATAACCATATTTCTTAGAATAAATTGATCTTTATATTTGTGAATATATAATTTAAAATATTGTGATACCCATACATTTCACAGTTCTCTCCATAGTAATAATGAATTCAAATCCTCAATTTTTTGATTATTTCAAAAAACAATATATCATTTTTTGGGTAAATTTTAACTTGAACAATCATATCATTGCATTGGACACTATTTTATTTATTTTAATGTGTGTGAAACCCTATCCATTCATTGATGCATCACTATATATCAAATATCCTACCCTTCTTGTAGGTAGTGCTATTATAGGTTCATTGATTATCCATTTCTTAAACTCCTTATATATAACATCAAATACAACTATATAATTAATATACCTTTTAAAATGACAAGTGATTCATATTTATAAATATTGTATGAAACAAATTTAACACATAATTGAATAAATAAATTGTTTTATAACTTTTATAGAATTAATATACATCATTAAACAAAAAATGGTACAATTGAAAAATAAACATAACAAAATATAGTTGAAATTATTTGATAATTTGGATCATTCTTGGATCCAAGGATTATAATAAACGAGATAATACTATAAAAAAGAAAAAATATTAGTTATGTCGTTGAATTTTGGAAAATATTAAATATCGAACTGTGGGGAGAATTGTAGCGAATGATAAAAGGGGAATATGATCATTATTTATAGAATGTTTAACGGATATACGACCATTGTGAAATTAACTTGTTCATTGAAATAGTAAACTAACCCCTATAATAGTAACAACATTTTGTTAATAGTAAAATGATAATACAATATTCTATGAAATATAAACATAATAAATTTTCATCAAAAGATAATTACAAAAAGTGTTCAGAAGTTCAAGAAAAATATTTAATATAATGGTATAATAAAGGTATTTTTGGAAACCTTATATGTTTTATTTTGATTAATATATATTTCAATGATATATTTAGAAATATGAAAAAAATTATTTTCCAAACTATATTTATTAAATACTATTTTATTTTATATAAATTATACAATTATGTTATGAAATCATAAGTAATTTATTTGTGTTCATATATTTTATTGTTTCATGAAATTATAATTTTAAAAATTATTTCATTAAATTAAATTTCATATATTTATAAAATTGTTTTTATAAATTGGATTTCATTTTCAGAATATAAATATTGTAATTTGGATAATTTTATTTTTTTGTCTTTTTGATAAAGAAATAAATACCACAATGAATAATAAAATATTGTATATCTACCATATTTTTTAATAGTGTATATAAATGAATTTTTTGTGTTTCTAAGAAATTGATGAATT
Source organism: Viscum album (assembly GCA_963277665.1). Classification (NCBI taxonomy): domain Eukaryota; kingdom Viridiplantae; phylum Streptophyta; class Magnoliopsida; order Santalales; family Viscaceae; genus Viscum; species Viscum album. Next base: position 49,510,217 of record OY728140.1, on the reverse strand, counting down.
TTTTCAAGTCCCATTTACTATTAAATCACATGTACCTGGTAATTGAATAAAATGTTTTATAAAAATTTTGTTATATAATATCTTATTCTAATATTTTATTCCAAAACACCCCCTCCACCTCTTATAAATATCACCATACTAAACAGATTTTACATGTCATTAAAAAGAACAATAATTTAAAAAAACCCTCCACAATACAATTAAAAATATATTAAAAAAATATGATAAGTATTATTATCATCTAGAAACCATTCTATGAATGATTAATTTGTTGTCTGATGGAGCCACATCATAGTGATAAAGTGTGTTTTCTAATTCATAAACCATTCGATTTCGTTTCCTTACTCCTTATAAACCCTATTTATAATTATCATAAACATTTATTTAATTATATATATATATGAATAATATTATACAATAATTATAATTAAATCATCAAAGAGTTCATATAATACTATTTTAGTGTTGTTTGTAACATATATCCAGAAATGGCTAGTTTTAACTACCTGTATGAATTATTTTATAAATCATATATCACTTCAACAAATGTATGGTTTTACAATATATATAAATATTAAATAGGGAATATAAGACAAAATTAAGTTTTTATTAAAAAAATTGATCATAATATTAGAGATATTCACAAAAAAATTCCCATGGAGATTTTAACAATAAAAATGAGAAAACTAAGACACCTCAGTAATTGTGAACCTTTTTTTGTCAATATTTTCAAATATATAATTTTTTGGTTAGTTTATAATGATATTAACCATATTCCTTATGTATTTGATGTTTTTTTTGGAATTTTTGGATAAATGCCTTCAACCATTACTTGTTTGTCAAAATTGTGGATAAACTATGACCCAAACATAATTGAGGAAGTTAATGAAAATAATATTAATATAAAAAAATTATAATAAATAATAAAAGGTTATTATAAGTTATAAAATGTAAATAAAAATGTAATTAATGGATTTATATTAACTAGTTATGAATTAGTATGTTCTTCTATGGAATTTCATGACTCGAGATAGGGGTTCCATTTTTTCACTATCACTATTTTGAAGACATGTTCTCTATCAATCTATATTTATCCCCCTTCACATCTCTTAAATTTTAATATTATTACATTAAATCATTTAGAGCCCCCTTTTAATTATTTTCTTTGTTGTATCAATTATTTTATATTCCCATTTATTTTATTCCATTATTTCAAACCATACAAATATTATATAGGAATCATTTATAGTTTTTCCTTCTCAATTTCCCTTCCCAATGTTCGTGTTATGTTATTATACTCACATAAATTTTATTGTATCCCTGTTGTTTTTAATGAAAATATTAGATCTTTTAGTATGCCATATTTATATTTATTTCAAAATTTAAATAATATTCATACACTTTCCCTTTTTTAAAACAATATTACCATTTTCATAAAATTATAAATAAATAGATTGTTTCGATGAATTCTTATTTATATTTTATTGTGATACCTATTTCACGACAATATATATTTTAATCACCATGTTTCCTTTTTTATCAGGTCTCCATTATTTATTAATAAATAATTTTAATGTGATCCTAAACAACAACTTGATGGTTTAAGTTATATTTACATTTTTACCCACATTTATCATGATTTTCAATCATTTTTATGCCTTATGTATTTTTATTATCTATGTGGAGCACATAGACATGATGTGTTATTATGAATGGTGGGACTAAAACTATATATTATCTATATTTATTGGATAATTAATAATATCTCATGACATAAATATACTTGGATTATTTTTAGTTACTATCTTCTATAATATCATCTAATGGCTATGCATAGTTATACTCATATTCAATGCCCTGATGCCTTTATTGGGAATCATGGCCTATGCCTATATTTACATGGCTTATATTTTGATTCATTTTATGTCCTGTCATATTTACCAAGATCTTATAATAATTCAATATTATGGAATTATTCTATTGGATGATTTATGATCATTCACTTACTGATTCCATGCCATGATTATTTATATTTATTGAATCAAATATTTTGTTTATGCTATTACACCTTTACTAGAATTTACAACTCTCTCTCTCAATTATTTATATCTCAAGGGTATACATTGTAGTAAAAAATGAGAAGAAACAGATTTACAATAACAATATAGATATAAAATAGTGATTATGTAGTTTTTTTAATTTGATATATTTTTAAACTAATTTCTCAAAGTCACTAGACCAATATATTATTGGGTGATTTATGATTCATACTATTACAATTAATTTTTTAATGTGTTTATGAGATATGTGTTGTTAAATTTAGCATCCATGAATGTTCTATATATTATTGTGGATTCTGGTTGAGAACATGATGGGAAATAAACCGGGAATGACATAGATTAAAAGATAAAAATTCATATGTGAAGATATATATATATATATATATATAATTTATTACTTATTCGTTCTATTATCCATGTTTATTATATGTATATTAATTTATGAAATCCCATCCCTAAATTTCTTTTATTTTTGTATATTTATAAAAAAATTAGGAACTATATCAATAAAAAAATATGATATGAAATCTAATGATTTCCCAAATGAGGTGTCTAATATGATGGTAATTGGTGTTAAGAACCTCGTAGTGGGACTTGGTCTACTGAATTTTTCTATTATAAATAACAATAATACTATATAATCCACAACTTATCCAATGATAGACATATTTTTTTATTCATGTATGTAAAAAACACCTCACACTTTTAGTGAGTATTGCAATCCACTAATTGTGTAAAAATTGATTAATTTAATTGAGATGATATTGTTTATCCTATAATATTGTGTGAAGATAACTTTAAATAGATCATTTATCACATAGATTTACAAGTTGATCAGGGTAGACATTAAAAAATAATAAAAACCCATAAAATATATTTAATCACTCTATTGGGATGAATTCATGTAAAATAATTTCAAAAAATATTTTTTCACACTCTTTATTATAAAATTAATATATTTTTTTTTCAAAAAATAAAAGGGATAATGAATCAAATGGATTATATGAGGAAACAATAATGAGAATTTCTATATGAAACATTATTCTACCTCTGGTATGAATCCTTCAAAATTTGTTCTAATTCTTTATTCAGGACCTAATATAGATGCCTAATGGGGTTATAATGGTTTTGGGGGTGTATGGGACATGTAGGGAGATCGTATCCCTAATCAGTGGTGAAAAACATTAGGCCGCATAGTTAGTAGAAACCGAGCGACCTAGCCTGGATGATCTCTTCTAATAGCGAGGGTCTAAAAATAGGAGCAAGAAGGGTACATGGTAATCCCTAATCATGTTATAGGGGCTGCGCAGGTATGATGGATGTCTTTAATTTTTATTATATCTAAATCACACAGTTTAATCATGGCTTCCCTAACCATGCATCCTCAACATGTGGGTCCCCTCTTGACGTAGTTCCACTCTCATAGATGGCTCATGGTTTGTCCAAGCCTGTAGCCAGACCATGCAATTAATTTTATCATGTTTAAAATACTAAAATGAACTAAATGAGTTAAAAACATTACTCACTTAATTCTTTGTTCATTCTAGTAAATAGAGAATCCTCATCTCTCCCAATTTGAATCTATCAAGCCCCTTTTCATAGAGTTTGATCCCATTCGTTCAACCAAATTTGTAATTAATCCTTGTTCATCTCATCAAATTCACCTTGTTATGTTCTTAATTCATATTTAACCTTAATGTATTTTTATTTATCTCAAATTAGTTATTGATGTTCGTGATCATATTCCCTATTTTCAAGGCATTGATTCATTCTTTTATTTTCCCTCAATCTAGAACAAATTAATGGTTTAAACTATATTGGCAGATTTTTATGAACATCTGTTAGGTGGTCTACTAATTATCCCTAAAAGAATAATTGTTTTATAATATGTGAAAAGATCTAGAAGCCAGTTTCACAAGGCATTGGCCATAAATTGAACCAATCATAAATTAGTTCCCTTTCATGGAAACTATTTTATCATTAGAGCCTAAATTCATAGAGTTCGACAGCTATAAAAGGATACATAGATTTGGGTGTGACCCCTTACATAACTAAACGTATTACATGAGTATATTACCAAAAAAACTGTTAGAGTGCTTTGATTATCATTAATATTATGATATTATATCAATATGTGGTGAATATTGTGGCATGAAATGGCTAAACCCCATGAACATTATGATAAATTTAAATTAATTTGAGTGTTATGACCACATCACCACTCTAAATGGTTATTCTCTTTTTATAATGAAATTTCCCTTGTGGTATAGCTTATTTGAATTTTTTTTAATTCAAAATTAAATAAGTGAATATAAACCCCTTTTATTCTTAGTAAATTGGCATGAGAACCCTTATATATAGTATATAGCAATTAAAATGAAGTATGTTTTTATTTATTCTAAATGGGCATTACATAATTTTTTCATAATTCAAAACAGTAATGAAAACCCATCATATTTAAAAAATATTTTCACAATGAACCTTGTTATACTAAATTAACATAAAGAAAATTGTGATATCAAATTGGATGTGGATACCTTCATTCTTATATAACTTTACGTGCATGGAATCACTTGATATAAATGTGATACAGGGCATGAATCCCTTATACTGTGATACTGGGCGTGATATCTCTACATAGTGATACTCGACATGTCGTCCATATTCTATGATACTGAGAATGGTGTCCCTATATTTTTATAATAGACATGTCCTCCCTTATAAATGTCATCATGGGAAGGTTGAACCTTATAAATGTGACAAAATTCATCGCATCCCTTATTACTTATTCAAAGATATTCTAGAATGGACCGAAGTAGGAAGTGTCTGCCTAGTTTTTTTAAGAATTATATTCTACCCATTTATAATTATTACTACTGTTGTTAACTATAAAATCTACACACATTTATACTATATACACAGACCGGATATTTATTGAGATGTTGGTGGTGGCCTACCGAGTTTATGACACACCCTATATGGGCCACCATTGGTCCCCATAAATACTACATGAATGAATTTTTTTTAATAGAAAGTACCATATTATATATTTGTGACTTCTTATATAACCTATGATAGGAGCACGTTAGAAGATGACCAAGCTAGATCTTGGGATTCTTAGATAAACTATTGTTCTTTTTTTACAATATTTTTATCTTTTACAACATGTATTACTTCTTACATTCTTATTGTATTCATGGTCCCTTCTTTATATATAGATGAAATAAATTATCACCATTTTTTATATGATAAATCTTCTAGTTATTAGTTCATTGTTTTATATGTTTATATCTTTTTCTTCTATGGAACGTTGGTGGTCCTTTATTTATACTATGTGTTTCCATTATGCAATTTTTTACATATTTTTATGTTAGTTACCTACATATTAATTAAAAGTTTTATTAAACTCTTATAAAATGGTAATATTATTCCCTCTAACAAAACCCAGGAACTCACTTCTACTCAAAATCCTCTAGAATTCAGGGAGATATGCTTGAGGCCATGTGGCCAACCATGCTCAGGGTGTCATTTAGTGTAATCCAAGTATGGGACGTCACAACATTGTATCATAGGTTTCTAGTTTTGTTTACTATTTTTAGAAAATATAAAAGATTTTTGGAACTCAATGAAATTTGGTAATGATCTATTCATGGGAGTAGGTGACCCGTGCATAGGGAAAATCTGAATTCTCACAAATATAAATTCTTATTTTATATATTTTTTGTATTAAATTTGATTTAATTCCTTTTTTGGAAGATGAAATTGAATTATGATATAACTATTAATATACTTATAGAATATCATTTATCCTTATCCCAATTATATTAATGAATAGAAGCATTGAGAATTCATCATATTAGGAACCCTGTAGGAAATTCACATACCATTTATTTTTCATGTCATATAGGAGCATTGAGTTGATTGAATTTCCTATGATTATAATGAGTTATTTGACTATAACAAATAGAATTTTTATTGGATTGTTATTATTGAAGATAATTTAAAAAACATAGTTGGTACTTACAGTTCCTTCCATAACCTATCATGTATTTTCAGAAAAGGCTATAGAAAAAACCCTATACAGTCAACTATGGAATGTTGAGTCATGGACATTGGTCACATGGACTGAAACATGTTATGGTATCATTTGAGTGGATTCCAAGCTTCAGTTCAAAAATATGACAGGCTTTATGAATCATAAGTGCTAAACCATTTTGATTAACCATTTAAACTATATTGAAATGTAATTATGAATTTAAAAAAAATTAAATTAAATTAAATTTCAAAAAATATAGCTTGACCCTATTCCGGACTTATTAGTGGGAAGTAGGTTGCATGTTTGTTGTTATATATGTTTCTATCACCTATTCCTGACACTTTGAGTTATAATAGTGGTGGGATACATACATATAAAATCTTTGAAAATATTCGTTTTTCTTTATCATGGATTAAATTCTATCTGAGGCATGTGTTTGAATATTTTATAGAAATGCCACCATGGTATCCACTGGTCATACGAAAAGAAGGTTTTAGTGAACAATATCTTGATGTGGTGGGACATGATCCAACAAGGACACCTCTAGTAGTTCCACCTATGTCACCTCTTCCAATTCCCAATGCGAGATGTAACGTCCTTGACTCAGATTCCACTAAATGGTGCCCCAATCTGGGTTATCTACATAGACTCAAGTTCATATCCCCTAATTCATGAGGCTAATAATTAGAAGTGAGTTACATGGGTGTATCCTTAGGGATACGATGACCTATCATTAATGTGTAAAACAATTTCAACAATCATATAGATTCAATAGTGGAAGCAGATAAATATCTCACAAAAAAACCAATAACCAAAATAAAATTATATATACTATGGAAAAAGAAATCTAATATAAAAATGATGATGATAAAATCCATGTCTCTATAAAATATCCAACACAGGTATAAAATAATCAATACCATACATTTGTAAAAAAACAAAATACCAAAATTTATTATCTCTGCCTAAAATCATGATCCTCAGCTCTGTCCTATTATCCACTACTCCTAAGCATGGCACAAAGTGAAACATTAATCATCGATCACTTTCCCCAATCCATAACTTCATCTATATTGTCGATTCGGGTACCCAACGTTGGCACAAAGAGGGTATACGATACAATTATTTTAGGAAACCTCTTAATTAATATATAACAACTCTTTTATATGAAATATAACAATAAAACAATTTAAAATATATATCATTGGAATGGAGTAATAATAATAAAATTTCACAGGCCATGTACAATATAAAACATGTGATACTGTATAGCCATAAAAGCATCTGAAAAAAAAATTCAATCTCTTATTACAAGGAAAAATTATTGAAAAAGGAAGTAACAACCACAAACATGTAATATACACAATATATCATATAACCAATGAATATGGAATACAACATCTCTTTTCATATCAACTATGGAAGATTCGTATAATCAGAAATGTAATATCAACTACGAACACACTATACAACCTAGCATATCACATTTTCCATCGTTGAACCATATATTCAATGATTCAGACCTCTCATGAATAGATCCAAGGTATATAATACCATTGATCCCTCATCAAGTCCCTATATAATTGATATGGAAACTAGGTAAAGGAACTGGTGGAGTCTATGTATCATGTCAAAAGAGAAAGTCCAATGTGATTCCTACAAACCGAATATAAGGGGTAACAAGGAAAAAGGTATCCTATGAATTCATGAACTAATGAGGATAATGGTTTGAGAAATCTCCTACCATAAATAAATATCCATGGGTGAAACATCCATGGCATATAATAAAATCAAGATCCATGGTATACCAACCAAGTCATTCACTACCATTTCAATTCACATATCATTTCATTCATCAATTTATAAGAACCCAATTTCCATGATTATAAAAAATCATATAGAAATTAAAATCTAGATACATTCAATGATTTTACCTAGTCATATAAATATTTCATATAACTATTTAATCAAATCATCAACATGAAAAGGAGAGAAAAAATTATTATTTAATCAAATAAAATCAAATAATTTATAATGGGGAATCATTTAACTTAGTATGAACAATAAAACATCCCTCAGGAAGTTAAATATATCTAAAAGGAAAGGCCACACACAAGGAACACCCCACGGGTGGCCAAGGTTGGGGAAACAACTTCCAATATTTTGAATAATCTAATGTGTATCCCTCACGTGTTCTGATGTGTTTATTTTAAGTAATCAATTCATTTATTGGTTATTCAAGAAACATACATCATTCCATAGAAATGAAAATTAGATTTATAAAAAACAAACCAATCAAAAAAGTATATACAACGTACTATAGGTATGTAGTAGAGTGGTCATCTAGTATAAGCTTCTTATTCGATTAAGATTAGATGAAAAATTGAATAATAAATGATGAACCTAAAAATAGTGAAAATCAGGTTGCACCTAAATAGTGTAGATAATACCAAGTCAGAATAAGAACAATAACAATGGTTACTAATCGACATGAATCCAACAAGATTGAAGATTATTGATTCAATGATCAGACAGAGGAATGAGATCCAAGCCTATATTTTTAGCTCAAGGAGGGGCTCTCCTATAGGTGTTAACCACTAGAAAAAAAAGGGAAGAGTTTATTTGGATTAAATACATTTCATGGTTAAAATGTTCGATTTTACTAAAAAATATTGGTCACACCATTTGGACACATATCAAGTCAAACCGTACACCAACAATATTCCCTCTATTATGCTAAGGGTGCGCCCAGACAGTCATTATGCACTGTTTGGAAAACCATTTAAAGACCCTCGAAAAATCCTCTTCTAAAAAATGATGGTTCTCCCACACAGGCATGAGCCTCCATATGTATGGTTTACTCAAATGTTTCACCCTATAACACACCACTTATCATCATAACATGGTTAGTGGTAACTATATGTCCTTCCAAACATGGTTTCTTCTTACCATACAACCTATCCCAATTTTCCAAAAAAATAGGGTTTTCCTCTACGAACAAACTCCAAACACCCCTGATGCACCCATAAACTCAATTGAATACAACATGATAATGTAATTAAGAATTTAAATAGAATTTAAAGTTATTTTTACCTCATATGAAAACCCATGATCTTTCAATATTTCCCTTTGAAACCAGTCATCTTGGAATATCTTTCTCATGGGTGGTCAAGATTATTCTGAGAATAAATCCATACACTGGGCATTTATGCCAGCCTTCAAATCCCATGCCTCATCATGGAAGTAGATTTGATTCCATAGTATTTAAACATAAGTTACTAACATGACTCATATAACCTTTGTTCTCTGGTCAACAATATGAAGAGGATACTCCTCAAAAGATACTTCAATGTGTAACTCCCCATCCTCAAGATATGGAATTGGAGACTAGTCTGAATGATAATGGAAAATACGAGAAACATGGAAGACTTCATACAAGACCCAATACCTATTAGGTAACTAAATCATGAATGAACCAACATATCACTATTAAAACATACCTAATCTCCATATTCTCCTTTTTCCCAATCTCACTATGATACGTAAAATAACATGATCACTGACCTCAAACTCAATATGTCTTCTACGGTGATTGAAAAAATATTTCCATCAAGAATGTCTATTATCAATTCTATTTTCGATCAAATGATCGTTCTAACAAGTCTCTCACATGAGATGTAGTCCTAGTAAATTTTCCACACCCACCTCTAACCATCCTAGGGGAAATCAGTATGGATTATCATAGAAATCCCCTCAAAGTCCCATAGTTATAGTCTCCTGATAACTAATATTTTATAAAACCTCAACATGGGGTATATTCAACTCATAAGAGAGATGAAAATATTATACACGAGATCACAACATCACCTCAAGAAGCTAAATCATACACTTTGACCGACCGTTATTCTTATCAGGGAATGATTTTCTAAGATGAACCTATGTACACAAATCCCTATAAAAACTATGATAGCAACGAGATTTAAACCAAGATTCCCTCTATGAAACGATACAATGAGGTAACCACTATAATATTACTATCTCATAGATATACAACCTCCTGGTATCATTGGAACTAATGGTCTCCCTGGTCGATAGAAAATGTGTAACCTTCATGATCTTATCTACAAAAACTGAAAAAACACCACTTCCAGGAGGAATCATTGGTAAACCAATCATGAAGTCTGTCATGACATAATCCAACCACCACTCTGAAATAGGTATCACTTGTAGATGTTTAACTAGTCACTAATGTTTGGCCTTCACCTGGTGACAATTAGAACACTTAATAACAAACTAGATACTTCACTTTTCATACATGACTGTGAGTACTAACGGTTAAAATCACGGTACTTCATGGTAACACTGGGATCCATTTCCAAAACTATAGTATGAAACTGCAACAACATATCCTCATGTATTTTTATTGGAACCCAAAATCAACCATCATTATATAGGATTTCATCCTCACCTACTTTCCAACCAAGAGATGGATCCTCACCTTCCACACACTCTCTTAGGACAAGGCCCTCCAAATCAAAAATATATCTCATTATCAGACTATCGATACGATTATAAGTCACAGACAAAGAAGAAATACACGTCTATACCTAACTATCCTACCACACAAAGTGACTGTCAGAGAACAAATCCATAAGCTACAACTCAGTACTGGAATCTTAAAATACTTGTGTCCGAGTGCTCTTGGTTAGTGCATCGGTCACTGTGTTACTCCTTTCAGGTGTATATTCTAGCTCTATATTGTATGATTAAAGAAACAAAACCCACATTCATCACATATAATTTAGATGATGTGGTTTAAAAATGTAATTGTGACATTTTTGGTCTATGTACACCACAAAACACTCTTCAAAAATTTAATATATCCAATAGTGAAAAGCATAACCAAATGTACCTAACACAAGATTGGTCATTAAATAATTCTTCTAGTTTGGCCTTATCTTCTAAGACCCATACACCACAACTCTATCTACATACATCTGAACTACTCTTACCTTGATCCATGATGTTTTACAATGAAAATTGTATATTCCTCCCAGTTATGGAAAATTTGGGACTGGTTCTGATGTCAATATCCCATTCATCTCCTTAATGGTTCTCCAATAGGAATATGATCATTAAAACCTCACACCCATCAATGTTAGGCCTATAAAAGGTGCCACAATGTGTATTAACTCCTATATATATCATTTTTAATATCCAAATAGCCTCAAGAAACTCCATATGTAAAATATGATATTGGGATGTTTCCAGTAAACTATAGCTCTCACATTCTCTAGGTAAACTGATTATCCTATATTTAAGATAATATGAACAAGAAAGATTATCATATCCCTATAGAAGTGTATTTTTTTGAGATTAAAAGATAACTAATGATCTCTTATTTTATCATAAATTGTCTCAAATTGTTTGGCATGGTTGTGTCAATTATGAGAATATACCAAGATATCTTCCATGAAAACCACCACAAACAAATCCAAACAATAATTTATAATTCAGTTCATCAACAATATGAATACTGCTGGCGCATTACAGAGACTAAACAACATAACTAGATACTCATATATATAATACCTTTTCTGAAAATATGTACAAGGAATTTACACCTATTGAACACACACCAGATGATATATTGATATCATGTTAGGTTTTAAAAACACCAATGGTCCTCGATGCTATTGTAATTTTTGATCTATCGATGGAAATGGATACGAGTTCTTATTCATCAACTGGTTTAATTTCTGGTAATCCATGAATAGACAAAGGGAACATTCTTCATTTCTCTCAAAAATGATTAGAGAACCCCATAGAGAAGTACCCAGTTTGACAATCCTATTTGCCTTCAAATCCTCGAGATGAATCTTGGGCTCCTACAACTCTGTTATAGCAATCCTATAAGAAGAAATGGTGATGTTCCCACATGCATCATTGAATTCATCCAGGCTGCTGGCATATTCTAATTGAAATGTTTTCCCAAACATCACTTGTTATAAGGAATAGTATAGTGATAGTATAGGGTCGATCACATTGGGAAGAATCTGGCTATTGAATGTCAATTACTTAAGACCCATTGAGGTAGGAGTCCATTCTAGTTTTCTTTAATTTGTAAATTATTAAATATATGGTGGTTGATGGTAGAATCAGTAATGGTAGAGGGGTCGGTATCAATTTTGGGTACAAATAGAATGGATGGACTTAATTCTAACCTTTAAGGATCCTACTTTTTAGGTTTTGAAGTAAGAAGAGATTACTGATTGATTTTGGTCAAATCAACTAGTTATACATAGGAAGTTAATATTCCATGATTGGGAGATACTGACAACCTAGATGCAATAAGCATGTCCTCTAAAGAATAATGTATCTTAGGATATTCTTTGTCAACTAATCTACTGAAAATAGGATAGGGTCCTTCCCTCAAATATCCCATGGTCAGGGATGCCCAAATGAATTTGATAGAAAATGATTATTTAACCTGATTAAAAACTCTTAAGGTTACCAAAATGTGAATTAAAGATTTTTTATTAATTCAGATACACCTACACTCAATCCAATAATAGGGTGGTTCATCCATTCTTGGTATGAATGAATGTAAAAATGATTAATTGAAACCATGTTCAAAATGGTAGGAATGATTGAATTTAGTTAGTTAAGGGACATGCAATGATTACGATTCATAATATTAGACGAGCATGTAATTAGGCCTAAATCAAAATTAAATACTAACATGGAATCAAAGCAGAAATGGATTCAACACTGGTTCATTGATGATTGATGATGAACGACAGTGAAAATGTTCGACAGAAAGGTATGTTATTTTGAATCACAATTCTGTATAGTTTTGTTGAAATAAAATAATGAAAAAGGAGAATAAATTTTAGTTTAGGGGATTGGGAATCGAAGTAAACTCAAAGGAAATAAAAAAAATTAATTATATTGTGAAATATATACCAAAACTACTGCCCCACTACTATTTATATAGGTGAAATATTACATGATGTATAGCGGGATTCACACCTTCTAATGCTTATCCATGTAGATATCCGCATATTTTGAATCTTCCATGTATCTTGTATGTATGTTGTCTGAGATATGAGTTTTGAAGAATTTCACATCATGTATTGGAATTTCAAGACGTGTTGTATCCTTCTAGCTCTATCTCTAATGAATAAGAATCATTTAATGGGTTTTGTTGAGTTCAGGTCTTGAATTTTCCATTCAAGACATGTAATGGATCTTTAATTTTCAAACATCATGATTCACAACATGACTTGGTTCACAACTTGAGGGATGCTGTGAAATCTTATTATTTGATATTTATGGTTGTTTCATGACATGGAACAGGTAAATTATATATTTTATCTCCATATTTTCCTTTTAAACCTATGATGTCTTGTTTCTGAAAAATTTATAAAATACTGAGTTCATTATAGAATAATGCAATAAAAATTGTTATGTAAGTTGAAGAGAAAATTATATATGAATATGGATTATCCGATGGATAGAAATTTAGTTCTTGGTACTAGATAGATGCCGAAATCAATGTCTCCCCCATTATGTAAGCTTGAAAATTCATACAGGAAAACATCCCTAAAACGATCAACCACCAGAGGAATGTCTGAAAGATGTGGTCCATGATCATCCAGTTACAAACTAGTAATTTGGCCTTTAATCGTGCCCATATCATGATGATGTAGTTCATATCATCTCACCAAGATAGTACATTCACCACTATGAATATATACTACACCAATTGGTGATGTGAAAGTCTTCCTCCGGTGATAGTAGCCAATACATTATTGATAATATACTAGCTAGTCCATTCTGGGTATGATGTCAAGAATTTCATGTTGAGTATAAGAACATTACAAATGATGTGACACCCACCAATATCAAGGGGAAAATCCCAAAAATTACATACATCTTTTGTCCTGATCCCCAATAGAGTGTCAAGGACCATCATTCCATCAGAAAAATAAATCATGATCCCAAGGCTCTTCCGAATTTGTTAAGATATAAAACTTTTCCATTAACCTATCTCAAAACCTGAAGATACAAGGGATAATCCCGCTAATATCTTACCTCTAGTAAATGATGTTCTGATTCACTACTTCTTAGGGGTAGGCTATACAAAATAATTTTTTATTGAACCGAGGCCCATTGACACAACCTCACTACCTGATTTAGGGACACTCCGCTGTCTCGATACAACTGGTGTCTTGCTACCTTGACAAAATCCACCTCCACCTCAGCCTAATGAACTAGTAATTCTCAAACTCCCCGCCTAAAGTGGAGTCGTGAGACCTTCTCCAAAACAGGGTATCATAAATAACCCATACCACTCAATTCTGGATGTAATTCCATGCAAAATCACTATACATGGAACATACTTCCACAAGTTTGACACTCGACTGGGTCATGATTGAACTAATTTCTCATGATACTTTAGGTGACACACTATTGATCCAGAACTACACTAGAATCTCTAGCATCCTGGCTGGTACTCATCTCCCTAGAAGACTCAAAATAGTTATTCTATCCACTGGGAGTCAAACTACTGGGTCCAAAGGCTAAATTTCTCTACTCTACTCTCCTTTCTTCCCTCATGTTACGCTCTATAATTTCCACTTAATTCACAATCTCAGAAATCTTCATCCTCATAAAAAATACTGAACTGATATCGAATGGAAAATATTAGACCTTCCATGAATAATATCTCCCTCGATAACTCATCATGAAGGTATATCGGTGAAAAATCTGGAATCTATATCAAACATGCTTAATATTCAATAAACGTTAGGATGCCCTACTCTAGATCCATGAACTCACAGGATTTATATTCTCATAGAGTCTCATGAAAAAAGTAGTCATAGAATCGGGTTTTGTAATCCCTCTAACCCATGTCTCACATCCTATCATCATGGTTCAAAAAATCCCACCAATGATTTTCTACTCCTTGAAGCATATGTGTCATGTGATTCACTCTGCACACAAGATGTGTCTCTAGATTCTCAAAGATATAAAATATAGTCTGGAGCCATATTTCAATAATATGTGGACTTCCAATCCTCGAAAACATGGGAGGATGCAGCTAGTGGAACACATGAGTCAGCTCAGCCATGGACAAGGAATGTTTTGGTGCTCCCTGAAAAGTCATAATAATGTGTGTTAGAATTTTAAAGAAATGTTCATCAGAACATATGTAAAAAACAATAGCTGGTGGTTTGTAAGGAACTATAGAATGCTTCATCAGTAGGACATACCCCACTATCATCAAAGAATGTTAGTCACCACCCTTAAGGAGTATCACTAAAGGCCATTTTTTGTGGCATACCATATAATTCCAATAACATTTCTCATAAAAGAATGATTTAAAATTTCATAGAAAAAAAGCATAAGACAATTTAAATCCTTCCTATAAATAGTTCATACCACACAAAATACTCTTAAATCCATGACTTATAAATAAAATTGTAATAAAAGTCACTAGCACCACTACCCACTACCTAGTCAGAAGATGGGTAAAGGTCATGTTCATTATTTTAGGAAATTAAATTTCCATCTGAATTCATATTTATTTCACATTTCATTTTTAATGGATGAATCAAATAGTTCCCAACTTATAATACAAAAGGGACCATACTATTCATTAACCAAAATATTTCATCCACCTAATCCACTCCATAACACATTCTAGTTCATAAGACTCATGCTCCTTAACGCTACATTCCACAATTGGTGACTTTGGGTGTCCTCTGTAGCCTATTTAAGGAAAAATTTCTTAGGCTATAGAAGGATATCAATGTACCAACAATGATATAAAATTTACTACATTGATCATATATGAAATTAGATTCTATATCTATAATTCCACCTATCACAACATTATGAAAATATGCAACATATCCTATATGTAAAGGCATAATACATAGAATGTGAATCCTGTGAATTTATTAAAATGATTCATGAGATGGAATACCCCAATAATACTGGATTCGAAAAAATAGTACTCACAATCATATCAACCATAACATACCAATTCATGTTCTTCATACAATGATGAAATAAATTCAACTGTAAGAGGAAAAATCTTGATAACAATAATTTTCAGTCAAGGTAATTTGAAATTTTCGTATATTTAGGTTATATACTCCTAGACATAGATCATTAAAAAAATTCAAATCATTCATATCCCATTATATTATCATAAAATACTAAATTAAACCCAAAAAAAGGCTCTGATACAACATGTAATGTCTTGGACATAGAGGCCACAAAATGGTGACCCAAGCCCCATTGACTACATGGTATCAAACAAATCCCTCGAACTGCCAGAGGATACTGACTAGTAGTGGGGGCCTAGGATGTGTCTTTGGGGAGACGATTCCTTCTCATCAGAGTGCTACATAGTGGTAATAGTTTTGAAGATTCAATAGTAGAAGAAAATAATTATATTAAAGAAGATAAGTGACCAAAAAAATATTATATAAACATTGGAAAAAATAATATCATATTCAAATAATGATGATATATTTCATGTTTCTACAATAAAGGCGAAATAGGTATACACCACTCAGTACAATACATGTATCAAAATACCAAAAGGACAAAAAATATAATCTCTAGATAGTATCATGAGACCCAGCTTGGACTCATGCCCCATTCTCATAACCATTGAACAAATTCACCATTGAACTACACGAACTTTCCCCATTCCCTATTTGCTTATATATTGTTTTTTCGGGTAGCCAACGGCATCTAAAACGGGGTGTAAGATAAAATACATGTAGGTAACAACTATAAGTGTCTATAAATAATAAATTCGATGAAATATAATCTTATTTATAGTGAAATATGTTTCATAGGTAAGAAATAATTTTAATAAATGTTCTTTATGGCATGAATACTACAAAACATGTGATACTATATATACATACAATGATCCCTATAAAAAATGTCATGCTCTTATAACATGGTAGTAGTAAAGAAAAAGGAAGTAACCATCATGGATGTAGAAACCAAGAAATGAGTTTTCATGTAATATTTGATAGAGTGAAGATGTGATTCTCAAATAGAAAAGTAAAGTCAAGTATGAGTAAATATGTTTTCACCACGAAGGAATATAACGCAGGCTTGATTTCTATGTGTCAAAATACTACTCAATATCGATGAATATGTTGAATGATTCCCCAATAAAGGAGTAGGTAGTGGATTCACAAGATCTATGATGAAAAGGCATAGACACGTTAAATTTAATTTTATAGTTTCATCCAAGAAGACATGGTGTATTTACCATCTCAAGAAGTGTACATCTTCTTAAGACCATTGATTTTATTGGTCACGTAGCCTAAACATACTTATTGATCAAAAGTTATGGCACGTGGAAGATTGATAAATTTCACAAATGGACCTAAGCAGATGACCTATTCGATTGACCTACGCGGAGGACCTATGCGGAGAACCAATGTGGAAAATTAATTTTTACCTTACACGGAAGATAAAAACGGAGGACCTACGCAGATGAACTACGTGGGGAACCTATGTGGGGGACCTACATGGGGGACCTGCATGGGGGACCTACATGGGCAACATCCCATTGACAAGTTCCCCTCCATTCATATTAATAGGACTCTTGGGCTTCCCATTTCTGGACTAAAAAAGTTGAAATACTCTTTTAAACACCTATTGCGTAGCTCTTTCACCTAGATCCCTCATATTGCCTCAAGTTGCTTTCTAAAATATGAGAGAAGATATAATTACAGGGGATAAGAATGTTTTGAATGCATTTTATATTTTTTACATAGTTTTGGTTCTCTTATATGAAACTCATTCTTTAGTCTTCATATATACCTATGCACTACACATATGTGTACCTCCAGTGTGCCACACCTGCGCAACTTACATGCATGGTACATCAACACGGGGTACTTATGTCGGACACCTATGCAATGTACCTAAGTGGAAACCCATTGAATAAGGCCTAAAAACCAACTCAATTACCCCTTTTAAAATCCATTCTTGGTAGGGTATCTCTTTCCATAGTTCCCTTATCTGAAAGGGACTAAGTTGAAGCGTCCACCAAAGCCTCCTGACTTATCAAACCATTGGGAAAGGCACATCAACCTATCTCTTTTTTTGATTTGTATTTCCACAGTAAGCGGTTTCACACATTTGTTTTATAAGAGAGTTAGTATACATACACTATCTGTGGGTTTGTATATCCACAGGTACGTTGACCTTTCTCCCAGAAATAGTGATGGAAAGTACCTAGTTTGGAGGATTAGGGTTTGGGTTTTGTCATACCCTCTTCATCTCTAAAACCTAGAACCTTGTTTTGGAGGGTACAGTTCATAAATTCGTTTCCATGTATGAAATGGAGAAGTCTCTTTCACCTACCATGATTAGTTTTATGGAAACCATCCAGGTGTAATCCCCAAGCTTTTCTAACAGGAGGAAGCCTCATCACTCGTCCTTTATTCTTTGGTGCTGAAGACCAGAGGGGAGATGGACATAGGGACCTTTGTTACCCTTTCCCTCTCCCACTGGGATTTTTCACCATGGGAATCAATCCTGGTGTAAGACTATAACATTCATTCTTTCTTCCTTCTACTGTACCCCTGTCCAATGTTAAGAGAATATAGGGAAGGCTCATCGGCTCGCCCTCTTCCCGGGTCACCTTGAACTCATCCACCGTCTCCACCGTATGCTCACCCTCTTCCACAAGTGGAAGAGGAGAAATTTTAAAGTGAAAGTGTCATTGTTGAATCATTCACATACTCTTGTTTATTACCCCGATCATGACTCACATGGGATTTGGCATTCATGATTATTGAAACATATACACAAACACACATGAGTTAATGAACTACGAGAACTCTAATTCCCACCATAATTGGAGTACGTAAGAAGCCTTCTCAGGGCCCAAGCTCACTACATATCCTCTTCAAGAATCCAACCATAATCCCCTTAATCTGGGAATCTTTATTAGGAATACATCCCAAATTAAACCCTCAGGTCATTAAGTAATCCTTTTCAGAAAGTAAGCCAAAACTCATTTCCTTCAAAGGACTATAGTCATCTATGGGACTTAATGAACTACGAGAACTCTAATTCCCACCCTAACTGTGGTGCATAGGAAGGCTTCTCAGGGCCAGATCTATTTGGATATCCTCTTTAGGAATCCAACCTTAATCTCCTTAATCAGGGGATCCTCCTTAAGAATAAGCCTCAAATTAAACCATCAATTCATTATGAAATCCTTTTCTGGATGTAAACCCAAAATAATTTCTTTTAATGGACTATAATCTTTTATGAGACCAATAAAACTATGAGGGTTTGATTCCCATGTATATGGGATACATAGTAAGCATATTTGAGGTTTGAACCCAATTCCTTAAACCAACCGTGTTCTCCTTGGGCCATATTCCCAGCTGGGTCTGATCCTACTTGCAAACCCAAATCCTTTCCATGTTCCCTGGGCTGCTTTAGCATATGTCTGAGACTATGTTTTGACAAATCCCCTTCCGCTTAGATGACCATACCACATGACATTAAAATGTATGTCTAGGTCACTATCACATGACATTAAAAGATATGATGCATCCCAATCAATGGCACTTAACTACAAGGGTTCTGATTCCTTTTACAAGGATACGTAGGCAGCCAATTTTATGTGAATGATCCAAATATCCAACTAACCCTACCTCTCCCTAAATGAAATTTAATTCCAGAGTGGCCCAATATGTGTCTTAAAAACTAGAGTCATCATATATAAGATTAAATGTATATGTTCTCAAACCCAAAACCAGGTTCTAGCCCTTACAAACGTTGTGTATTTTTTTTAAAAAAAGAAACATGATTAAATGCACAACCTTAACTACAATAGAGGACCTTGCCCGGTCTAGGTTCTAGAAAATTAGATACATAAATTACATTAAATTAAAAAAATATAAATTGAAAACATTGATTTTTCAGCGTGTTGCTTCCACAATAGTGTTTCAACGCAGCAAGTATGCTAAACCGGACAAGTGTTTATAATTTGTAGGGTAAGCATAAAATGCCTATTTATGGGTTTCAAAACTACCAAAAAATTTCTTAATGCATCCATTTAATTAAATATAAATATTTAAAAAGGATTTTAAAAAATACTTTAATATATATATTGGAAAACAACATTTCAAAAAATAATTATGTTTGAAAGCTGTTGGGAATTCTCCTTTGTGTAATTATTATGTTTCTGTGGGCCATTAATAATACTTACTAGACCATTATTAAAATCCCTACAAATGGCCACTAGTCTTCACTATGACTTATGGGCTCACTCCACATAACATCACAAAACCCACTAGTGCCAATTCTGAAAACATTTTCTCATGGACATGCCTTTCTTATTTCTTACCCAAAATCATATCCAAAATACATACATAATATTATTTTTATTCGAAAGGAAAAAATCTTTCTCATTTCATCTCCAGTTCCCCAAAAGGTTTTAAAATCATTTTAGGTAGAATCCCATACATGGGAAAAACACACATTTATTTGAAAACTGTGTTTTCATGAAACATGTGTTTAAGTAAATGCAAGATTGCATAATGCTTGAAATGCCTCACATGAGCTAGATAATGGCCATATCTATTCATGCCTGACATGCTAAGAGATTCAGATGTGAGTTCACACATGAAATAATAACTTGAACCATAGCTACAAATAAAATAATAACAATTATCACATGCAATGATGTAAACAACGTGAATTTAAGAAATTATTCATACATAAATATTTAAAAACTTTTTTGATAGTTAATAAATACCATTTATATATTCCAAGTAAATGGGAAAGAACAACTCCACTTAATGTGTTCATATTTGTATGAATGTATATGTGTACATATATATGTAAATATATATAGAAATATACATACACACATGTATTTACATAGTTTGAAAACATGAAACCCTTGCAACCATACGATTTGAGGGGAAAATTATTTAAAAAAAGTAGACTTATCATATGTGTAATTTGGACTAGGAAGATATAGTTTTACATATATATATATATATATTGCTAATATATACATAAATGTTTTAAAAAACAAATGAAAATAATGAAATTCCATTAATTGATCCAGATCAAGAGAGGGTAGTGGGTTTTTGGAACTGTGAGAGAGACAGGGCTTGACAGAGAAAATTTTATGTACCAGTTGGGTGTGGAAAGTGGGGTTTAGTATGGGACATCTAAACATGGAGGAAGAGTCCACAAAATTTATAAAAAAAATAAGGTATGGTAAGCTTATGAGAGAAGATAAATCATTAAAATATAATAATAATAATAATAATAATAATAAACATAACTCAATAATGATCCAAAAATTCCTGGGTCCATAGTTTTTTATTGTTTTGATAATTGACACACCACTTTCATGATAACACATATTTTGTTTTAAAATTGGCTTTTTCATTTTTTTTCCTCCACATTTCCAACTTTTGATTCACATGCCATATTTTCCATTTTCTTTTTTAAAAGACATCAATTTTTTCTTATCAATTCATTATTATAATAATATATTATTACATAACATTATTCGTTTTTAACATATATTTAGAGCTTTTTTGAATAAATATATAAAAAAATGTGTCCCTTTTTTTAAAGAAGTATAAATTAGTTTATATATATACATTATATTAGTGTATAAAAAATATATATGTATATATATTTATATTCACTTATAAATATATATTTTTAAATAAATTGATCCAATAACATTTTTTTAAAACCTGGAATGTTTTTTTAATGTATAAATTCATTTTTTATTATATTAATTTAATTATATTTTAGTTTATAATTTCCTATTAACCATTATTTTCTCACTTTTGACTTTTTTTTTCACGCCTCTCTCCACTCATCTTATATTTTTTGGTCAAAAAAATACAATTTTATTACATTATCACTCTTTAATGAAACACCATTCACCAACTCACATCACATATATTATTTTATCTTCTTTTTAAATCGTTAACTCTTTTCACATTTTAATTTTAATCTAGATAACATATCATTTTATATATAAAAATAATGTTAGTGTATATATATATTTGTTTTTTATTAATAAATAATTCAAAATAACATTTTTTGAAAACAAATATATATATATATATGCGTTTTTGGTAAGTATATATAAATATTTATAAATAACAAATTTCAAAAAAAACATAAATAATTTTTATAAAATTTATAATTGTAATTTTTTCATAAAAAAAAAATCAGAATTAATAATCCAAAAATAATGATTATAAAAAGAAACGTGTCCTCGCAATTAATTCATCGAACTCTAGATAATTCTAATTTTTTAATCGTGAAAATTAGAAATACTAAAAACAAATAAACTTGTATACTATAATGATGACATTTAATCTCCCATGTTTTCTAGACCATTCCTTTGATACCAATTTTAAGGTCTCAAACCCAAAACCAAGTTTCAACCTTTTCAAATCTTGTGTAATTTTATTAAAAAAGAAACTTCATTAAATACACATCGCTAAATACAACAGATGACTATTTCTGTTTTAGGTTCTGAAAAATTAGATACATAAATTATATTACAACAAAAATATACAAATTGAAAACAATGATATTCAATGTGTTTCTTCCACAATATAGTTTCAACACCGAAAGTATGCTAAACCTGAAAAGTGTTTATAATTTGTAGGGTGAGTATAAAATATCCAGTAAGGGTTTCAAAACAACTGATAAATTTTTAAAAAATTCCATTGAAACAAATATAAACATTTAAAACATATTTTCACAAATACTTGAAAATATATATCAGAAAATGGTATTTCACAAAATAATTATATTTGAATGATATTATGAATTCTCTTTTAAAATTATCATGTTTCGGTAGGTCGTTAATAATACTTCGAAGACCATTATTAAAATCCATAAAAACGTCCAATTGTCTTCACTAAGACTTATGCGTTCACTCCCCATAACGTCACGAAACATACAGTTGGGAAATATGGCAAGTGATGAACACGCAAACAACAAAAACACGAACGCGCAGCGGAGACAAATTTCCCTCAAACAGCGGATGCGTAGCGACAAAAACAGGTGCAGAAAGTAAAATTGACACCAGAATTTTTACGTGGAAAACCCAAAAGGGAAAAACAACGGGATCATTTCCAATCCTACAATCAGATATAACAAAATATTTATCAAGGCCAGATGAGGAGGTTCCCCAACAAACTCCCCCTCTGACTTAACTGGGGATCATTTCCAACCCTGCAATCAGTCAGCAAGTCTCAGATTTTCCTCTGGGTAAACACTTGGTCAACATGTCTGACCCATTATCATCAGTGTGGATCTTATCATGATCTAACTGTCTCGAATAAAGGACATTGCAGATCCAATGATACCGAACATCGATATGTTTCGACCTGCCATGAACAATAGGATTCTTTCCCAAACAAATAGCACTCTGACTATCACAAAATAAAACATATCTGTCTTGATTAAAATTGAGCTCTTGAATAAAAGTTTTCATCCACAACAATTCTTTGCATGCATCTGTAGCTGCAATAAACTCTGACTCTGTGGTAGATAAAGAAACACGTCTCTGCAACCTAGACTTCCAAGATACAGCTCCCCCTGTAAAAGTAATCAAATATCCTGAAGTAGACTTCCTCGAATCGATATATCCTGCCATATTTGAATCTGTAAAGCCACAGAGCATATGTTCCCATTTTCCAAAACACAATCTCAGATCATAAGTACCACGAAGATAACGAAAAATGTACTTCACTGCCCTCCAATGCTCTCTGCCTAGATTCGATAGAAAACGACTGACCACACCAACTGCATCAGCTATATCAGGTCTAGTACATACCATATCATACATCAAACAACCAATGGCAGATGAATAAGGTATGTGTTGCATCTCCTCTCTCTCTTCATCAGTAGAAGGTGACTGACTTGTGCTGAGCTTAAAATGTAAAGCAAGAGGAGTACTAACCACATTAGCTCTATCCATAGAAAATCTCTGAAGAACCTTCTCAATGAATCTCTCCTGATATAACCACAATTTATCGGCCTTATTGTCACGGGAGATCGTCATGCCAAGAATATGCCGTGCTGGCCCTAAGTCTTTCATTGCAAAAGACTGAAAAAGATCCTTCTTCAATCTGCCAATTCTAGAAGCATCATGGCCAACAATGAGCATATCATCAACATAAAGTAGCAGTATAATAAAATCATCCTCAGTAAATCTCTGAACAAACACACAATGACCAGAAGATGTCTTCCTGAAACCCTGATGAGAAATGATAGATTCAAACTTTTTATACCACTGTCTTGGAGCTTGCTTGAAACCATACAAACTCTTCTTCAATCTGCAGACAAGATTCTCTTTACCTGTTTCAACAAAACCCTCTGGTTGCTCCATATAAATATCCTCCTCTAAATCTCCATGGAGGAAAGCTGTATTCACATCCATCTACTCAATATGATGATCCAAACTAGAAGCCAAACCAAGAACAACCCGAATAGAAGACATTTTGACAATAGGTGAGAAAATCTCATCATAATCAATACCTTTCTTCTGACGAAAGCCTTTAACAACTAACCTTGCCCTGTATCGGGGAACAGAATTGGATTCTTCATTCTTAATCCGATAAATCCACAGATTTTCAAAGCTCTCTAACATGTTGGTAACTTCACCATCTGAAAAGTGTGGTTGTCATGCAATGATGTCATCTCGTCATCCGTTGTCGCAACCCATCTGTCCTTCTGTTCACTTTCCATCGCCTCGTCAAAAGATTCTGGTTCTCCCCCTTTAGCGAGGAGCACATACTCATCCGGTGAATATCGAGTAGAAATGGTACGATGTCGAGATGACCTCCAGAGTGGAACTGCGGGTTCATTGATAACCCTAGGAACTGGATCATCAGAAACAAAAGGTGCATCAGAAATATCAACTCCAACCTATTCACCCGGAGCATCATTCTGCACATCAATGTGATCATCAGAATCAACATATGAGGTAAATGTGAATCAGAACCTTGCTCAATACTACCAAAACCATCAGAAGTTGGAGAAGTAAATTTTTATCCCTTATCAATATCTGCAATAGTCTAGTCCTCTTTAAACACTGCATCTCGGCTTCTGACAAGTTTCTTCAAAGCAGGATCATAAAACCTGTACCCAAACTCATCGTGTCCATACCCAATAAAAATACACTGTCGTGACTTATCATCCAACTTGGATCTCTCATCTCTAGGCACATGAACAAAATCCTTGCAACCAAAAACTTTCAGGTGATCGTACCTGATCCGTTTTCCATACCAAAACTTATCGGGAGTGTCTGTCTGTAAAGAAACTAAAGATGATAAATTGAGAATATAAGAATCAGTAAGTAAAGCCTCACCCCAAAAGTGTCCAGGAAAAATTCCTTCTGAAATCAAACAACTAACTCTTTCCAACAAAGTCTTGTTCATCTGCTCAGCTACATCATTTAGCAGAGGTGTCTTGGGAGGTGTCTTATGATGCCGAATACCTTCCTGCCTGCAATACTAATCAAATGGACCACAATACTCTCCCCCATTGTAAGTGCGAATACATTTCAATTTCTTGCCTGATTCCCTCTCGACAGAAA
Organism: Viscum album; assembly: GCA_963277665.1. Classification (NCBI taxonomy): domain Eukaryota; kingdom Viridiplantae; phylum Streptophyta; class Magnoliopsida; order Santalales; family Viscaceae; genus Viscum; species Viscum album. The sequence goes on along the minus strand of OY728140.1, from coordinate 49,484,461 downwards.
CATGAAATTTCTTAAAAACACTGAGCACATGACTTTTGGCATTCAAAACATAAACCCAAAGCTTCCGTGAGTAGTCATCAATAATTTTCACAATATAAAGACCGCCACTAAAGGTCTTATATTTAAAAGGACCACAAACGTCTGAATGTACTAATTCAAGTACCTATGACTTCCTGTGTGGAGGATGACTGCTGAAACTCACTCTGCTCTGTTTCCCAGCCATACAATGGTAACATGTGTCCAATTTGACACTCTTCAAATCTAGAAGAAGATTTCTCTTGGCCAAACAACCAAGCCCTTTCTCACTGATGTGATTGAGCCTCTTATGCCACAACATGGATGAACCACTGCACTCAACAACGCAAGTAGTATCACATGAAATAGATTCTCTAGTCCAGTACAAACCTGAATGCTTCTTCCCTTGAGCCACAATCAAAGAGCCCTTGGAAAGATTCCATTGGAAATCACCAAATGTGCTGATAAACCCTTCATCATCAAGAACGCTGGAAGAAATAATATTCAAACGAACCTCTGGTGCATGTCGAACATTCTTAAAATTCATCTTACTTCCAATACTGGTCTCTAAACAAACAGTCATGATACCTACGACATCAACATGACCATCATTAACCATCTTCAAAATCACAAAATTACCTGGGTTGTAAGATGTAAAGAACTCCTTATATGATGTCACATGAAAACATGCACCATTATCAACAACCCAGCAAGAATGATCAGAAGCAATATTAATGGAGTCATAAAAAATAACAAGATCACCCCTGTAGCGGCAGTGACATGATCATCTCCATCGATATTCTTCATTAGCTGATTTTCCTTCAATCTGTTTTCTCTTTTCAGCTGATAACAAAACTTCTTAACATGCCCCTTCTTACCACAATGATGACATTAGAAATCTCTCTACTTTGATCTACATTTTCTTCTGCTTTTACTCTTTCCTCGACTGCTCTGTCCCTGATTCTTTTCCAGGCTTCTCCCCCTGTTCTCTGTGACTAAAATCTCTGAAGATTTCTCTTGAGTACGTCTCCTGACTTCTTTATTCTAAATAGAAGACTTAACAAAACTGAATGTCACAGCACCATTAAGAGAAAAACCGGTTAGAGTAACACGTAAATTCTCCCAAAAATCAGGTAACATGTTATGCAATAAAAGTGCCAAAACCTCATCTTCAAAATTAATTCCCATGCCAGACAACTGATCAAAACATCCCTGATATTCACTTAAATAATCAGAAATAGACATACCTTTTCTATACATCAAAATCATCATTTCTTTGAGAAGAAACAATTTATTATTTCCAGTCTTAGAAGCATAGGTAGTCTCAAGCTTCTCCCACAATTTTCTGGCATGAGAGATGTTGACAATGTGATTCATCACGTTGTCTTCGACCCATTGGCGAATGAAGCCACAAACCATCTCATGCTCAAACTCCCATTCTTTATCTGACATCCTTTCTGGCTTCTGGGTACTAAACACTGGAAGATGCATTCACTTGACAAAAAGAAGATCCTTAATTTTAAGTCGCCACATATGATAATTGGCACCATTAAATAAAATCATCCAACTGTAATTAGCTTCCATAATGAATATGAAATAAAAACCAAACCCTCTGATACCATATGTTTGAGGGAAAGATTTCTCCACTGCGCGTTCGTGCTTTTTTTTGCACGTTCATCACTTTCCATATTCCCCAACACATACCAGTGCCAATTTGGAAAACATTTTTCATGGACCTACCATTCTTATTTATTACCCAAATTCATTTCCAAAATAGTTATATAAAATTATTTTCATTGAAAGAAATAAATTTTCCTCATGTCGTCACCATTTCATCGAATGGTTTTAAAATTATTTTATTGATAATCCCATACTTAGAAAAAACACACTTTTATTTGATAATTTTAATTTCATGAAACATGGTTTTAAGTGCGTGCAAGATTACATAATGCTTGAAATGCCTCACATGAGCGTGATGATGGTGATACCTATTAATGCATGACATGCTAATAGATGCATATGCAATTTCACAAATGATATAATAACTTGAACCATAGCTACACATAAAATTATAACATTTATAACATGCAATGATGTAAACAATGTGAATATAGAAAATTATTCATACATAAATTATTAAAAACACTAGTTTGGTAGTTGATAAATTCCATTTAAATATTCTACGTAAATGAGGAAGAACAACTCTACTTAATGTGTTCATATTTTTATTCATGTATATTTGAACATATATATGTGTGTATATATATTCATGTATATATATATACATACACACATGTATGTTTGTAGTTTGAAAACACGAGACCCTTGCAACCATAAGATTTGAGGGAAAAATTATTTAAAATAAACAGACTTATCATATGTGCAATTCAGACTAAGAAGATATAGTTTTACACAAATATATATATATATATATCATGTATATACATAAATGGTTTCCAAAAAATGAAAATAATAAAATTCTCTAACTTGATCCAGATCAGGAGAGAGGTTTGGGTTTCTGGAACCAAGAGAGAGAGAGTGTGTGTGGTCTTGACAGAAAAACACTTGGGTAGCAGTTGGGTGTGAAGAGTGGGGTTTTGTTTGGGACTTCTAACATTGGAGGAAGTGTCCTAAAAATTTATAAAAAAAATGATGTATGGTTAGCTTATGAGAGAAGCTAATTCATTAAAATATAATATAATAATATTAAACATAACACAATAATGATGCACAAATCCATGGGTCAATAGTTTTTTTTATTCTTTTGATAGTTAACACACCACCTTCATGATAACACATGTTATTATTTATTTTCAAAAAATTATCTTTTGTATTTTTCTTTTTCCTCCACATTTTCAACTTTTGATTCACGTGCCATTTTTTCCATTTTCTTTTTTAGAAGTCATCAATTTTATCTCATCAATTCATTATTATAATAACATTTTATTACATAATATTAATCATTTTTACATATATTTAGAGCTTTTTTATGAAATATTTAATAAAAAATGTGTCTCTTTTTTAAATAAGTATAAATTCGTTTATATATATATATATATGAAATATATTACTGATTTAAAATTAATATATGTATTTATTTATTTATTTACTTATAAATATATAAATTTTTAATATATGTATCAAATAACATTTTTTTAAACATGGATCTTTTTTTGCATATATTAATTCATTTATTATTATATTAATTTAATTATATTTTTATTTATAATTTCCTATTAACCATTATTTTCTCATTTTTTTGTTTTTTTTGTCCATGCCTCTCTCCACTTATCTTATCTTTTTTAGTCAATATAATATAATTTTATTACATTTTAACTCTTTAATCAAACACCACTCACCCACGCATGCCACATATACAATTTTAACTCTTTTTAAATTGTTTAATCCTTTCACATTTTTGATTTAATAAAAAAATATATTATTTTATGTATACAAATAATGTTAGTGTATATATATATAATAGGTTTTTATTAATAAATAATTCAAAGCAATCTTTAAAAAAAACATATATGTATATACATTCATATACACATATATATATATGCATTTTTGTTAAGTATTTATAAATATTTATAAATTATAAATTTAATAATGTAAAATCGTAAAGAATTTTTTAACTTTTATAATTGTAATTTTTTCATAAAAAATTCTATTCATAATTAATAATCCAAAACTAATGATTAAATTTCAATATATGTATTTATATATATATAAACCATATTTTCAAAATAAATATTTATAAAAACAAATTAATTATAATTGTATGTAAATTTTAAATTATTAATCACAATAAAATTTTATAAACACTTAGTTTATGTAATTTACAAAAAAATCACTCATTAAATGTTTATTTAATATTTTAAAATATTTGGGATGTTGTATTCTTCCCCCTTTAAAAATAATTGTTTCCTCGTAGTTCAATCATCAAACTCAAGATAATTCAAAAAAAATTATCCTCAAAATAAGAAATACTAAAACTGATAAACATATATACTGTACCGACGACATATAATCTCCCATTTTTCCTTGACCATTCCTCTAATACTAATTATATGGTCCCAAACCCAACTCCAGGTTTGAGGCTTTAAAAATGATGTGTAATTTCTTTAAAAAAGAAACGTGATTAAATACACAACGTTAAATACAACAGAGGACCTTTTCTGAAATAGGCTCTGGAAAATTTGACACATAAATTACATTACAACAAAAATATACAAATTGAAAACAATGATATTTAGTGTGTTGCTTCCACAACAGAGTTTCAATGCAACAAGTATTATAAAACTAAAAAGTGTTTATAATTCGTAGGGTGAGCATAAAATGCCTAGTAAGGGTTTCAAAAACAATTGATAAATTTCTTAAACAATCCATTGAAATAAATATAAATATTTATAACAGATTTTCACAAATACTTGAATATATATATATAGGAAAACGGTATTTCACAAAATATTTATAATTGAATGTTGTTGGGAATTCTCCATTGAAATTATTGTGTTTATGAGGGTCATTAATAATACTTAGAAGACCACTATTAAGTCTATACATATAGAAACTAGTCTTCACTAAGACTTATGAGTTCACTCCCCATAACGTCACAAAACCTAATAGTGCCAATTTTGAATACATTTTCCCATAGACCTACATTTCTAATTTATTACCTAAAATAATTTCCAAAATACTTACATCATATTATATTCATTGAAAAAAAACCATCTTTCTCATGTCACCACCACTTCCTCAAAAGGTTATAAAATCATTTTAGGGAGAATCCTATACATGGAAAAAGTACACATTTATTTGAAATCCGTAATTTCCTGAAACATGTGTATACGTGCGTGAAAGATTTCATAATGCTTGAAATGCCTCACATGAGCTATATGATGGTCATACAAATTCATGCATGACATGCTAAGAGATGCATATGCTAGTTTACACATGAACTAATAACTTGACCCATAGGTACACATAAAATAATAACAATTATCACTTGTAATGATGTAAACAATGTGAATATAGGAAATTATTCATACATAAATCTTTTAACACTAGTTTGGTAGTTGATAAATACAATTTATATCTTCTATGTAAACAAGGAAGAATAAATACACTTAATGTGTTCATATTCATTTTCATGTATATGTGTACGTATATATGTGTATATATACATACATATACAGATACATACACACATGTATGTATGTAGTTTGAAAACAAGAAACCCTTGCAACCATAAGATTTGAGAGGAAAATTATTTAAAAATAGCAGACATATCATATGTGTCATTCAGATTAAGAAGATATAGTTTTACAAAAATATATATATATAGATATATATTGCTTGCATATACCTAAAACGTTTAAAAAATAAACAAAAATAAAAAAATTCCCTTACATGATCCAGATCAAGAGAGAGTTGAGGGCTTCTAGAACCAAGAGAGCGAGAGGGCTTGACAGAGAAAACTTTGGGAAGCAGTTGGGTGTGTATAGTGGAGTTTAGGTTGGGAGTTCTTACCATGGAGGAGGAGTCCTCCAAATTTATAAAACACAAGGTATGGTAAGCTTATGAGAGAAGCTAATTCATTAAAATATAATAATAATAATAAACGTAACTCAATAATGATCCAAAAATCCATGGGTCAATAGTTTTTTTAATTGTTTTTTAAATAGACACACCACTTTCATGATAACAGATATTATTTTTTTTTAAAAAAATTGTCTTTTGCATTTTTCTTTGTCCTCCAAATTTTCAACTTTTGATTCACATGCATTATGTTCCATTTTCTTTTTTCAAAGTCTTCAATTTTTTTATCAATTCATTATTATAATAATTTTTTTATACTTAATATTATTCATTTTGTTAAAAAATTATTTAGAGCTATTTTTTATGAAATATATAATACAAAATGTGTATCTCTTTCTTAAATAAGTATAAATTCGTTTGTATATATATAAGCATTACATTAGTGTTTTAAAAACATCTATGTATATATATATATATTCAATTGTAAATATAATTTGTTTTTTAATAAATGGATCAAATAATTTTTTTAAACATGAAACATTTTTTTGAATATATAAATTCATTTTTTATTATATTAATTTTATTATATTTTTATGTATAATTTTCTATTAACCATTAATTTATCACTTTTTGACTCTTTTCACGCCTTTATCCACTCATCTTGCCTTTTTTAGTCAATATAATTTTATTTTATTACATTTTCACTCTTTAATCAAACACCATTCACCCACTCACAATACATATACTATTTTAACTTTCTTTAAATCGTTTACTCATTTCACATTTTTGTTTTAATCTAAAATAACATTTCAGTTTATATATACAAATAATTTTAGTGTATATATATATAATTGGTTTTTATTAATAAATAATTCAAAATAAATATTTCAAATATATATATATATATATACAAACACACACATATATATATATATATATTTGTTTTTTGTAATTATTTATAAATATTTATAAATTACAAATTCCCTAAAATAAAATCATAAATAATTTTTATAAAATTTATAATTGTAATTTTTTCATAAAAAATTCTAATCATAATTAATAATCCAAAACAAATGATTATATATCAATATATGTATATATATATATATATACTATTTTAAAAATAAATTTATAAAAACAAATTAATTATATTTTTAGGTATATTTCAAATTATTAATCATAATCCAATTTTACGAACACATTATTTATTTAATTTAAAAAACTAATCATTCATTAAATTAATAATTAATATTTTAAATTTTTTGGGATGTTACTAATAGAATCATGAAATAGAATCTTAGAGGATACCATTGATTGAGGACCTTGATTACATACAGATATCTCCATTGATGAAGAAGAAAAAATACAGACTAATGATTCTAAATTTTACACATGTTAATAAGTGATTAAAAATTACAAGTGAAACTTATGTAATACTTGGTGAATTAATAAGGATTTAGGAAAATATCTCAAATTTATATAGATAGTATTGGTGTAGACAATAATTCCCTCCAAAAGGGCATGATTAGTCTGACCTCCCATCCTCTCGACCAAGGTACATTCCTATGTATCATAAAGTTTGAACATAACAATAGATAACCTTTTCAAGGTTGGTCCCTTTTTGGATAAAGAACTATTGGATGTTTTTGGTTCCATAAATAAATGCAATGGAATCCGCCTGGATGTAGTGATTCATAAATCTAGAATACATGTTTCAAGGAACTATGAGACAAATATGGTAAACCTGACTGGAATCCTTATCCAAGATACTGATGTTACCCACCGGTTATACCCATATCAATTGATAAAGGACGGCTAGAAAATGGAATCAATCACTTATTTATCCATCTAAAAAAAATTTCTTTAAGGGAGTTTGTTTTTTGTTCATTTTTTCTTATAATTACCTTAACTCCAAAATGGATTTCATGAAGGAAACATCTATGAACATCCCAAAAACTATTTAAGATGGATCCCCATCCACGGGGAGAATGATGTCACCATCCTAGCATCTTCAACGCTGGGTATCTAATGTGTTGTTAAATTAATATCTCCAGCATGATATAACCTCATCTTAGGAAGCTGTTTGACAGGCCCTCCAGGTCAATAACAATCCCAAATCATCCGGCCAATGAAGACCAATGATCAAGAAGCAGACAGTGCCAACCACCGTCTTTAATATTTTTGGGTCTTTATCCATAGAACAAAATAATAAATCCCTCCCATACTATAGGTAGGTGGGTCAAGAGGTTTCTCAAGGCATCAATTCAATAATGTAGGAGTCCTTATTGAGGACTCCTACAAGCAATCACCATCAAAAGAATCATGCGGTAATTAACCCCCAACATGATTTATGTGTGGTCTCTAGACCTTTGGCCCAGGTCTCTCAGACCTGGGCATGCAAGGAGAACCGCAGAAAAACAAAGTTTGGTCTATATGGAGTAGTTTCTAACATCTACCCCTTCAAAATTATCCCATTAACTTAACTTTATAGAAATCAACGAGCGCGAACATACACATGTTTGTCCTAATTTTGCTGCTTAGAAGACTCGTCTAGAAGAAACCCACCAATCCCACCAGATAAATCTGGTGGAGTACCATGAACATTATCAAAGAATTTCAGACATGTTATTTTCCAATTATCAAGCTCATCTGACTACATTTAAGGATTCCCAAAAAATAACTATGGTGGAAACCTGTAAACAGGAACATACACCTATTTACAATCACCATTTCTACCAACTGTCTCGTCTGCAAGTATTGAAGAAATTATATCAACCATACTTTACGGAAAACAGCATGTAGTCACATGCACCTGATAATGTTCATCAAGTCTGCCAATAGTCTCAATTTATTTCTCCCAGAGAAATCAGTCGGAATGATCTGAAGAAATATTTGGGGCAGGCCCAATTCTTTGCCCATATACATGAGTACTTTCAATACCCATTGATAGGAAAAGTAAGACAGGAGTAGGCACATACACTACTCTAGATACAGAATGGATGTATATTCCTGTTTCAATCATTGAATTCCCAAAACATATCTTCTCAATGGTGAAATTGAAAACACAAATCCCAACCCATATTCTCATAGCATACAAGGATATTAAAACAACCACTTTAGCATTACTAGGGAAACAGACACATAATTCTATTCCCATCCATGGGATGACACATCAGCATTCCATCCCGGAACAGATACACACCTTTTTTCCAGTCTAGGAGGGCCATTGAGAAAACTCCCCCTTATTATACAAACAACAAGATCGGGAACATACACCCTTTCTAATTTGAGATAATCAGTCTGTTCTGGTAACCACTCCAATGCAGGCACATACACTTACCCAAGATAACCACTTTTTTCCCAAAAAGTGGCCCCAACTAAGTATAAGAGAACATGTAAGAAGAAGTCTCTCCAAGAAGTATTGAAAAATCAACAGTGAAGATACGATTTGGATTGTCGTAATACTGGAGTTATTGAAGCCTTCAGACATTTATCTGTTGCAACTCAACATCCAATCCTCTCATTACCTAATTATTAGAGTGGTTGTAGTAATTTTGAAGTTCCTTATTGGATACATCATCATGAATATAACACACCGACATTTTATGAGATATATTATTTCTAATTTATTTCATATCATCTGTTGTACGCTACACCAAAAATATCTTGCACTATAAAGAACATTGTATTAGCTTGAATTATACGCAACACTATTCTGGGATCGTGTTACACATAATTTCAAGTTCGTTTGATAGTAGTTATTCTATGGAACATTGAGTGTATGTATATATATATATATAGATATATTTAATGTATAAATGAAATATCGTTGCATTCTGTTATACGCAACAAAAAAGGGGTCTTTCATTACACACAACCCTGACTTGGCTTGCATTACACGGAATCGCGACCTTCCTCGATAGCATGTGTTATACGCAATACCAGGTTTCACTAAACAAAGATATATGGTTATAATATTATTATGAACTAGATGTTATGAAGTGTAGAAACTAAATTTTTAATTTTATAACATTATTATTCATCTTACACATTTTCTAGAACATGGTATGAGAACACAATAAATTTTTCGGGTAAAATAAGTATTCTTCAAAAAATGCAGATTTGCCGCCTTTTGATGGCACACAAATTTTAAATATAATTTTTTAAAACTTAATAAGTTCAATTTTAGAGAATAAACATCTTCTTTTGAATCAGAATATAAAAATTTAAATTGGATAATCTTTTGATATTTTTCTGACAACGTTTTTATTTTGATGAATAGTAAAAACACACTAAATTTTACTTAAAAACATATTTTTTCATCGAGGTAATTTATATGGTTAAAATATAATAGTAAAATGTTTTAATGTATTAATAGAATATATTTTTACCATTTAATATAATTTATGTCATTAGCATTGATTTTACATTGAATTTTTAAGTTAAATCAATTCAATATTTTGCAATGTTTTAAAAAAACCCCAATTTTTTAACAATAGGATTAATTTTAAATTAATTACTGCAACATATGTGTTTTGAATTTGGAAAAATGGATTACATATTAGAAATCATTAGGTACAAATTATATCAGTAGGATGTTTTTTATTTTTGGGCATTATGAATAGTAACTACTGTAAATTTTATTTACCACAGTTAAAGAAAAATTAGATAACTATGGGTCAAAATAATGTTATAAAATTACCGTAAGACTTGTCTTAATATAACTGGATGACTATATTTCGTCCTAATTCATATTGGGGTCGAAATAGAATCCATTGGAACCCACTTGGATGTGATTAAGACCATTAATTTATTTTATTTTAAAGAAGGTGAAATATGTCTCACTCAAACATTAATAATTATATTATGTTTAATATAAGGTTATAAAGAATATAATTTAGATTATAAATACTCATTTGAAATCTAAAATTCTTTTATTTATCATGGTAATTTATTTGTAATTTTTATGAAATATATAATTACCTTAATATCTTATACATTAATGATGTAGAAATTATTTATTTATTGAAAAATCAATAATATTGTTTTTATTAAAATAATAATACTTATAAAAAGGACCATAAACTTTCCCAAAACTTATTGGTATAGTATATATATACTGTAAGCATCCAAGGGTATATATTTGGACCATTTGGAGCCTTATAAAACAGATAATGACATTTATATAATTTAATTTTAAATGATGTCAAAGATGTCTCCTTCATAAAATAATAAATATAAAAATTTACATGTTGTTATTTTAAGATGATAAATTAGAGTAAAAATATTATTATGAAAGGTATTATATTTATATTTATCATAGGATTTTATTTTTAATTTTATCCAACAAATAAGTATATTAAAACATTATACAAATATGATGAGTAATTGTTTTATTAAGTGAAATAACAAATAAATGGTTTTATAAATATTAAAATAAACATTCTATGAACTAATTAATGTTATACACAAGTTTTATAGTTTAATATGAAATTTTAGGAATCTATTAAACAATTTTTTTGAATATATCCTCTGTGTGGATTTTATTTAAATTCAAATAAATGAATAGTGTCAAAATTAACAATATTGTTATTTTATAAAAATAACATATTATTATATTGTCTAAAAATAACATAAATACATAAAAATTATAAATTGAAATTTATATGGTATAAAATGTTATAAAGTACCAAATTATGGATAATTCACAACAAATAAGTAATTATTTATAACAATTTAAAGTTTAAAATATTATTACCACAAATAATATTAAATAAATTAAATAAGGATAAATCAAATTGATAAGGTTTAAAATAATTTACCAACATGTCTAAATTTGATTGTATGATGTGATTAAAACCCTATCATACCTCATATTTGAATTTTAGTCACTTTGAAGTTTTTATGTGGGGTTTGAGTTTTTTATAATTTAATATTTTTGAGGTTTCCAAAAGTGCCCCTCTCTTCCCTTATAAAAGAGAACCTCCTCCCTCTGCTCCTCACACCACTTTGAGCCTTCAAGCTCGGAAAAACCCTGAATATTTATCTTCTTCACTTCCATAGAAACCTACTAGAGGTTCTGGTCTTCTTCCAAGGCCAACGTTAGTGACCTAAGTGGAGGTTAAGAGGATGCGCATCGAAGAAGAGGTAATCTCTTCTACCAATTCTTTCAAGTTTATTTATTCTTCTACTTCTTCATCATCTGTTGTTTCATTATAAAGTAATAAAATTAGTATAAATAATATAATAATATGTTATTATAAATATGAAACAACCCTATTTCACCTTCTACCCATCCAACTAAAAACTAAATCACCGCGTGTGCATACGTACGAAATACCGTCTCCACGCCGTGGTGTAATTTGTTTTTCCACTACCACATTATTTGGATGGGTATAATTGTGTAAATAATAAATATATATAAGGTTATTATAACATTAGACTAATTTTAAGATATTATATCATCCACTCTAATTCCATTCAATAATTATGGGAACAATATCATCGCTCGTGCGTACGTACAGATTACCGTCTCCACAACATAATGAGATTCATTCTCTATGTTAACCATCTAAGAATTATTATAAAGTATATATATTAAATAATAATTAAATATATGACATATTAATGATAGATGTCTTATGTATATGTTATTTACTTACTTATATTCAATTTAATAAGAAAACGAAAACATTATTCATGCGTACGTATGGCCTACTGTCTCCATGAACAATGTATTTCGTTCCATTTATAAAACTATTATATATATGAATATTATAAATATATATTATATATAAATCATGTTTTACATTCTAGAAGTATTTAATCATGATCTAAGTAATCATATGAAGAATTACAAGTGAAAACACGAACGATAAATGAATGTATTTTTCCCAAAACGCTTCTTTAACATTGAATTGACAAATGAACCGGTAATATAAAGTCGTAAGTGAATCATATATGATAACATAAATATTATTATGCTTATATTACAAGTTAATAATATTTTTAAACCCACTATACAGGGGTCTCAGACACATACAAGAGAAATTGGACATAAGGTAAGGGATAATTTTGAAAATCACATTTTTTTCGAGATTGCTTATATGTAAGTATTTACTAGCATTATATTTTTCGTTCATGTCCATAAAAATGTTTATCATAATGTGTTTAATATTCTTCCATGTTAATTTAATTCCATGTTTACTCCTCTTTTAGTTTTACATTATGTTACGTAAAGAATATTTCTTTTGTTTACCATACGATGAACTTTTTGAATTTTCTGTGAAATGTACGAGGAGAATTTGTTTTTAACTTATACAGCATGAACATATTTTTACAGTTTCATAACGCCTTATTTCTATGAAGATTACTCTACAAGATTTCCTGATTATTTTCAACATAATATTATTCTTTTAAAATTTCATGGAATTTTGTGAAAAGAAAATGATTTTGAAGAAGAAAGGATATTTTCTTCAAAAATTCATTTCCAGTGTTTTATCAAAACCGTTTTCTATCTAAGATGAAATTCTTTCATATTGGTATGTTTCATGTTTAATATCTCTTTGATTTACATGGTTTCACTTTTCTTATTATTAAATGACATCCGTTTTTTATATTGATTATGTTATTATGGGATGATTTTTTTGAAACCCATTTTATTCTTTGGGTTATGATGAATGATTTGTGTTTATTTTGTGGCACAAGAAAGAATGATTTCATTATGAGATGGGTGGGACCTATATCTCCCTCTAATGAATTGGGTAAAAATTTATATCTCATGAGATAGACATGGCTGGAACAACAAGTTAATCCAGTTCAGTGATACAAGACTGGATCGAGGTGTGAACTTGATTCAGAAAGAGACTTTGTGCACTAGGATTGTCTATGTAGAAATTCCTTGGTTATTATGGAAATCATATCATGTGTTTCATGTTTTTCCACAATTACATGTTTTTTACAATGCTATTTTATCATGGTTAATGTTCCATTACGATCTATTCCTTATGTACAGCCAAGATGTATGTCATTACTCAAGATTTTGATGTTTTATGTTTATGTTCTTACGTTCAAATGTTTATGGATTTTTTTATGTTCCCCTTGTTTAACCTTAATTAGAATTTGATCTCACCATTTTTATGTTTTCTTTTCCCAAAGATATAAAGAAAGTTTTTAGGTAAGAAAACCAAATTGGAATATCTTTATGGGAGATGTTGATGATCTTTCACCATGAATAGATGATTATGTTCTGAGTATCTAAAGACACTAAACTAATACGGTATTTGGGCTTCTGTTTTATTTAATGTATTAAGTATTCCTCAAATGTAATGTAATGTATATATACGTCAATCTTGGGTCTCTACAGTTGGTATCAGAGTGATGTTTTAGTTAAAATTTTGGAACTAGTATGCGAAAACATTAGTGAGATCCCAAGAGATATTTCTAAGTTATGTCTAGGGATGTACTTAATTTTAAATATAAGTATAGGTTATAGTCCTAGAATTATGGTAATGATCATTGAATTAAACCTAAGATGTTATAGATTTAATGTAATCCCCCTTGATTATGTTGTTTTTCTAGTACAAGTTTTTCCTCTCATACTATTTTTTTTGGGTTTTAAGGAATTTTAGGAAATATGAGGATTCATGTTAATGGAGAATATGATAGACTTTTGAATGATATTATTCATGGGATAACAAATGAAATGGGATTTGGATGTCTAAACATAATTATTATGCCTAATCATCAATCTCATAATATGATCAATAATTTCAACCTTGGTATGTTTCCTGACTTAGCTAATAATAGAAAGATGGAGTTTCATGATGATCATAGAGGAAAGAAAGTTCAATTTTCCTCATGTAAATCATGTGGGAAGAGGAATCTGGGAGAATGTTTCAAAGGAACTATAAGATGCATTGGGTGAGGAAAATAAGGAAGCAAAGAAAGTAATTGAAATGGGAAAGGTTTAGTTAACACCATGGACAAGGATAATGGTATTTCTAAGACATCAACAAAGGTTAAATGTTTTAAATGTGGAATGTACGGACATTATGAACACCAATTCCCTACGGGAATGTCTCATGAAGAGAATCATCATGGTCTTATGGGTAGTATTCATATTGATGATGGTGAAGAGACTACAAATGCTATGTGAGATGGAATAATTACTCAAGCTTGGTCAATGGTTTAAGAAGGTAGTGGAATGATTTATGTTTATCACGAGTTATGTTTTATAAGTAATGGTACTATGGAATAAATTAACATCTAAGGATTGTTACACTATTGTTTTTCTGAACGTATTTGAAAGAATAAGTTGAATGGTACTGGTAACCATCAAAGGATATTCAGATATTTTTGTAAAGTAGATTATATGCGCATAATGAAGGGATAAGGAGATAAGGAGATGTTTGATAGTATTAATGAGGTCATGACTGATATAAGGATAATGTGATATCATGGTTTGAGTATATAGAAATTTTGGGATTTTGGTATGCGTATTGGGTTAACTTTTGACAGAATTCATGTTTTCATTAATGTTCTATGGTAATTCATGTTTCAAGAAAATACATAATTAAGGTATTTACATGTCTGGAATGTGACCAACAAGATATATTATATGATATATGGGGAATAAATGATGGTATTGACATGTTTGGTTGATGACACTTCTAGTAACAGTTTTCTTTAAACCATTAGATTGGACAAAAGTATTTTCGGTAAGCCTAAAGGATGGAATGGATTAAGTTGGAAATCAGATAGAATTGTTTAAGGATAGATCTTTTTTTGATACTATTTCTATAATTTTATAACAGTGTAGTTTTAGAAAAAGGACAACCCATAGGACGGGGGACAACCCATCACATCTGACAAGGTTGCAAGAATCGAACCCACAACCGAATTGTGACATGTCTTTATCACCTACCATTGGCCTACATCAATTCCCTGGTTAGTAGAACCCAGTTTTATTTTATTAAGCAGGATGATAGATGAATTATATGTCCATTTTGGAACCATATATGTATAATCGAACCAGTTATGGACTTATGTAAATAATGTTTTCTAACCTTATGTTTGAGACAGATGGAATGACCTATCATTCTATCGCATGGTCTACTAAAACATTGTGAAAGACAAATTCAACTTTATTTCTTTTAGAGATGAAGTGGAAACTATTCGAGGCACGAGAAACGGTGAGATTGTACCAAAATCATGTAAGTATTTCTTTTAATTCAAAAATTATTTAACATTTCAGAAATGATTTTTAAAACAAAAAATGTTGTCCTACTGCTCTCATATCTGATGAATCAGATAGTACCTTAGATCATCACAAACTTATGGCTTTGTGACTGTTGGCTTTTTCATAGCCATGTTCTCTACCACTCTCCATCAGAACATGACAGTTAGATTTCTCTTCCATATCCAAATTTTTACATATGTTCAATTATGTGGGAACCCAATTGATGAGCTACATTGGGTATCTGTTTTGTATCTAATTTTCATTCTTAAAATTATGTTTTAGTATTCCTTTTTACAATGTGGGTTTCTATGAAAGAAACTCTCAAGTAATCAACTATTTATAACCTCGACGAATTTCAAGGGCCAAATTAATTTAAATGGGGTAGAATGTAACACCCCCGAGATTTTATGAGATATATTATTTTTAATTTATTTCATATCTTCTGTTGTATTCTACACCATGATTATCATGCTCTATATGCATCACCGTATTAGCTTGCAGTATATGCAACACTATTCTTGGCTCGTGTTACACAAAATATCAAGTTTGTTTGATAGTAGTTATTCTACGCAACATTGAGTGTGGGTATATATATATATATATATATATATATATATATTCAATGTATAAATGAAATATGGTTGGATTATTTTATATGCAACAATAATGGAGTCTTGCACTAAACATAACCCTGACTTGGCTTTCATTACACACAATCATGACCTTCCTTGATAGCGTGTGTTGTACGCAATACATGGTTTCACTAAACAACGATATATGGTTATAATATTATTATGAACTAGACATTATGAATAATATTAACTACATTTTTAATTTTATAACATTATTATTCATCTTACACATTTTCTAGAACATGGTATGAGAACAAAATAAATTTTTCTGGATAAATATGTATTTTTTTTAAAATGCAGTTTTGCCGCCATTTGATGGCGGACCCATTTTAAAAATAATTTTTTACAAGTTTATAAGTTCAATTTTACCAAAAAAAATTATTCTTTTGAATCAGGATAAAAAAATTAACATTGGATAATGTTTTGATATTTTTCTGACAACGTTCTTATTTTGATGAATAGTAAAAACACGCTAAATTTGACTTAAAAACTACTTTGTTCATCGATATAATTAATATCGTTAAATTATAATATTAAGTTGTTTTAAAGTATAAATATAATATATTTTTCCCATTTAATATAATTTATGTCATTAGAATTGATTTTACATTGAATTCGTAGGTTAAATCAATTCAATCTTTTGCAATGTTTCAAACAAAAACCCGTTTTTTAAGAACCAGGTAAATTTTAAATTAATTACTGCAACTTATGTGTTTTGAATTTGGAAAAATGGATTCCATATTTGAAGTCAGTTGGACCAAATTATGTCAGTAGGATACGTTTTATTTTTGGGCATTATGAATAGTAACTACGGTAAATTTTATTTACCACAGTTAAAGGTAAATTAGGTATTTAAGGGTAAAACTAATGTTATAAAATTACCCTAACACTTGTATTAATATAAATTGATGATTATATTTTTTCCTAACTCATATTAAAGTCGAAATATAATCCATTGGAACCCACTTGGATGTGATTAAGACCTTTAATTTATTTTATTTTATAGAAAGTCAAATATGTCTCACTCAAACTTTAATAATTAGAATATTTTTAATTTAAAGTTATAAAGAATATAATTTAGATTATAAATATTCATTTGAAATTTAAAATGTTTTTATTTTTCATGGTAATTTATTTGTAATTTTTATGAAATATTTACTTACTTTAATAGCTTGTACATTAATGATGTAGAAATTATTTATTTATTGAAAAATCAATAATATAGTTTTTATAAAAATAATAATACGTATAAAAAGGACCATAAACTCTCCCAAAACTTATTTATAGAGTATAGATATACCCTAATAATCCAATGGTATATTTTTGGACCATTTGGAGCATTATAAAATAGATTAAAACATTTATATAATTTTATTTTAAATGAGGACAAAGATGTCACCTTCATAATTTAATAAATATAACAATTTAAATGTTTTTATTTTAAGATGATAAATTAGAGTAAAAATAATAATATGAAAGGTATTATATTTATCTGCATCATAGTATGTTATTTTTAATTTTTATGCTACTAATAAGTATATTAAATGATTATACAAAAATGATTTATTAATTGTTTTATTAAGAGGAATTAGAATTAAATGGTTTTATAATTATTAACATAAACATTATATTAACTAATTAATGTTATAAAAAAATTTATAGATTAATAGGACATGTTAGGAATCTATTAATCATTTTGGTTTGAATATATCCTCTGTTTGGATTTTATTTAAATTCACATAAATTATTAGTGTCAAAATTAACACTATTGTTATTTTATAAAAATAACATATTATTAAATTTTTTAAAAATAACATAAATATTAAAAAATTATAAATTGAAATTTATATGGTCTAAAATGTCATAAAATACAAAATTATGGATAATTCACAACACATAAGTAATTATTTATAACTGTTTAAAATTTAGAATATTATTACCACAAATAAGATTAAATATATTAAATAAGGATAAATCAAATTGATAAGGTTTAAAATAATTTTCCAACATGTCTAAATTTGATTTTTTGATGAGATTACAACCCTATCTTACCTCATATACTAATTTTAGTCACTTTGGAAGTTTTTAAGTGGGGTTTGAGATTATTATAAATCAATATTTTTTAGGTTTCTAAAAGTGCCCCTCTCTTCTCTTACAACAGGGCACCTCCTCCCTCTCCTCCTCACACCACTTTGAGCCTTAAAGCTCAACAAAACCATGAAAATTTATCTTCTACACTTCCCAAGAAACCTACTATAGGCCCTTATATTTTTCCAAGACCAGCATTAGTGCCCTAAGTGGTGGTTAAGAGGAGGCACGTCGAAGAAGATGTAATCTCTTCTACCGATTCTTTCAAGTTTCTTGATTTTTCTACATCCTCTTAATTAGTTGTTTCATTATAAAGTAATAACATCAGTATAAATAATATACTTATATGTTATTATAAATATTAAACTACCCTATTTCACCTTCTTCCCATCATACGAAAAATGAAATCACCGCGCGTGCGTACGTACGGAATACCGTCTCCACGCCATGGTGTAATCTGTTTTTCCACCACCACCTTACTCTGATGGGTATAATGGCGTAAATAAAAACTATATATATGGTTCTTATATCTTGATACTGATTCTAAGATATTATTTCATCCACTCTAATTCCATTCAATAATTATGGGAATGATATCATCGCTCGTGCGTACGTACTGATTACCGTTTCCACGACGCGATGAGATTTATTCTCCAAGTTAACCATTAATGAATTATTATAAAGTATATATATTAAATTATCATGAAATATATGACATATTAATGATACTGTACTTTTTTATATGTAATTTACTTACTTCCATTCAATGTCATAAGGAACCGAAAACAGCGTTAATGCGTACGTACGACCTACCGTCTCTATGAATTGTGTATTTATTTCCATTTATCGATCTATTATATATATGTATATTATGAATATATATTATATATAAAAAATGATTTACATTCTGTAAGTAATTAATCATGATCTAAGTAATCATATGAATTATTAACAGTCAAAACACAGACAATAAATGAAAGGATTTTACCCAAAACGCCACTTTAACATGGAATTAAAAAATGAATAGGTAATATAAAGTCATAAGTGAATCATATATGAAAACATAAATATTATTATGGTTCTGTTACAAGTTAATAATATGTTTAAACCCACTATACAGGGGTCTCATACACATATATATTAAATTGGACATAAAGTAAGGGAGAATTTTTCAAATCTAATCATTATTGAGATTGCTTATACGTAAGTATTTATTGGGGTTATATTTTTCATCCATGTCCATAAAAATTTATTTCATAAAGTGTTTAATATTATTCCATGTATTTTTAATGTCCTATTACCCCTCTTTTTACTTTTACATTGTGTTATGTAAGGAATCTTTCTTTTGTTTACCATACGAGAAACTTTTTGACTTTTCAGGAAAAAGTATGAGGAGAATGTTTTTTTAAATTATACGGCATGAACATATTTTTACGGTTTCATAACGCCTTATTTCCATGAAGATTAATCTACATGATTTCATGAATATTTTCAACAAAATCCTTTTCTTTTAATATTTCAAGGCATTTTGTGAAAAGAAAATGATTTTGAAGAAGAAAGGATATTTTCCACAAGAATTCATTTCATGTGTTTTATAAAAACCATTTTCCATCTAAGATGAAATTATTTCATATGTGTATGTTTCAAGTATAATGTCTCTATGATTTATATGGTTTCACTTTTCTTATGATGAAATGATATCCATTTGTTTTATATGGATTATGTCTTTATGGTATGATGTTTATGAATCCCATTTTATTCATTGGGTTATGATGAATGATTTATGATTATTTTCTGGCACAAGTAGGAATGATTTAATTATGAGATGGGTGGGACCAATATCCCCGACTAATTAATTGGGTAAGGATTTATATCTCATGAGATAGACATGGCTAGAATGAAATGTTAATCAGGTTCAGTGATACAGGACTGGATCGAGGAGTGAACTTGATTCAGAAAAGGACTTTGTCCACTATGATGGTCTTGGAAGCAATGCCTTGGATACAATAGAAATCATATCACGTGTTTAATGTTTTTCCACAATTACATTTTTTATTCCCATGCTATTTTATCATGGTTAATGTTCCTTTATGATTTATGCCTTATGAACTGCCATGATTTATGTCATTATTCATGATTTTGATGTTTTATGTTCATGTTCTTATATTCAAATGTTTAGGGATTGTTTTATGTTCTCCATGTGTAACCTTACTGAGAATTTGAGCTAACTCTTCTTATTTTTTCTTTTACCCATGATATAAAGAAAGTTTTTAGGTACGAAAACCAAAGGGGAAGATCTTTATGGGAGGTTTTGAAGATCTTTCACCATGACTAGAAGATTATGTTCTGAGTTTCCAAAGACACTAAACTAATACAGTCTTTGGGAATCTGTTTTTGTCATGTATTAAGTATTCCTTAATAGAAATTTAATGTATATATACATCAATCTTGGGTCTCTACATTGAAGGATTAAATTATGACAATTCGTTCAATCTAGAGCCCCACTCTCTGGATGAGAGCCACAACAACCCTCCATGTGGCCAAAAGACCTAGGTGAAAGAAGATTTATCTATTGCTGTAGTCCACCATGGTGATCCTCCCAATAATGGAATTTGTTGTGAATGTCCTCTTTGCAGTACTATTACTCATTTTTATGATAATTTTATAATTCAAAATTTAGTGATGAGAAATCCCTCATATCTCACAGAACATGGAAACCCAAGGCCTATCATGTGTGATGCCTTGTCATTGATTGGTGAAACACTTTCTCAACCAGAAGACATGTCAAGGGAACAATCATTCTCCAGACCTCCCTTATGTCATTTATCTTATAATACAAAGCATCCACTTTGGCCAGACCAAGGGGATAAACCTCTAGTGAAAGACTATGAAGAAGTGTTAAACAAGAGGAAACAATTGGCTAAGGAAGAAGTACCTGTCATGTTCTGGCCTTTGGAAAATTATTTGTATAAAATTACAGAATTGATGACTGAGGATTTTATTCATGATATCCACCTAAATTTCTGGAAGCCTCTTCCTCATTCTAAAAACAATGTTTTACCATATGATGAATATAAAAATCATGTAAAGGTAATATAAGGGTTGAAATGCCAAATGCACTTGGTGTCTCTCCCAGTTTCCCAACATCCAAAGGTATAAAAACTACAGAGAATCCTTCAAATGTGCATGCCTCAGTGCTCTAAAGAGGTTACGTCAGTTAATTTATGATTCCCCATCTAGTGTTCATATCAGACCATGGGGTGAACATAGATAATTGCATTTCACTGAACTCCAAAATTATCATAGTCCACCAAAAAATATCTCATCCAATGTTATTTCCAATGACCGGCTATAATCAATAGATTTTGTATGTAATTGAATGTATGCTCAAGAATAGGCCTCAACCAGCTCTCATCAAAGTCTGGACTAGCGAAAAGACATTGTTGAGTTAAATTTACATCAAGCATCTAAGAAAATTGATCATGCTTCAGACATTGAGGGATTTTAGCATTGGAGAATGAAAATGTCTGAAATAGAAAAGCGATCTTCCGAAACAGGTGATTTGAGTGGTTTTCGGGTAATGCACCCATTTAATGTCCAAACCAAAATTCACAAAATCAGAGGAGTAGTTGTGTTAATTTCATCAATAAAAGTTCAAGAATTACCTCAGCTTGCAAGGATGTGGGCTCATTTAATTCATCCATCAAATTCAATAAGCAATGCTCAGTGATTTGATGAAGAATAACAGGAACTGCCCCAGCCTACAAGGCTAGGGCCTTTTTCACATCTGCAATCCCCTTATCAATGGAAGACAATTTTCTACCGATTATGGAAGAATCCATAAGTAAAGAGTACAACTAAACTATCCAAGAATTCCCTTCAGGCTACTTTCCACAAAACAGTTCTTAGGAAGTCATCATATAGGAGAACAGAGTCTCATGAAGATACAAAGGGAGATGATCTCGCAAAAATATTGAGATAATTTCATTGATGCATTATGTATAAATGAATTTCATTAACACCACAGTAGAAGATCCTCTAGAAAATGAGTCCAGCGTAGGGGAATCAGAAGATGAATTTCTTGTCCATAATACGGTACACACTGAGGCAAATGAAGAATGTGAGCCTACCCAAAATCAATGGCTTACCCATAATCTAGGCATGCATTCACATAACCAACTCTCACCCCTCTGAAAGACATCTAACAAGGGGAAATGAAAACATTCAGACTGTATATCACTTTTCCACTGGATAAGGTCAATCTCATTCGCTTGAAGACAGATTTACTCAGTAGTAAGAGGAAATGAAAGATTTAAAAATATTCAATACATAGTTACTTCAAAATAGAATTTCTACTAGACGCACTCACCAAGAAGGTCCTCAACACGCACATCCTGTAGGAACTCCTCAACAAATAGGATTTTTTTATTAACTATAGATGTAGATAATTAATTCCCTCCACTGGGTAAAAAAATCATTGTTGGATCAAATATTTCATGATAGGACTGTTACCATGGGTTATCCAAGGAAAATATCAGCACCACCATTAGTGGTTTTTCAGGTGGTTGCACTAGTTGAAGCTCCGGTTTCTATACCTACATAGGTTCCAGCTCATCATTATTTTATCCAAATGCTTATGAACACAATTGAGACATTAATGACTCGATTGGAAGCCATGGAAGAATGACATGCACTTGTTCAGCCAGAAAAGAGACCATAAACTGAATGGGTTGATGAAATTCCTCCGCCACCAAATTTTGTGTATACCACAATCCTAATCATCAATGGTTCGAGGGATCTAGAAAAACACTTACCGCATTTTTTTTCTCATTGTGATCCCATGATGGGAACTCCTCCACAACAACAAATAGTAAATCTTAGGTGTTTTGTGAAGTCATTACATGGGAAAGCTTTTGTTTGGTGTACAAATTTATGATATCGATCAATTACAGGATGTGAATATCTCCGTAAGAAATTGTTTCGTCAATTTATCTCAACGCTACCAAAGAGAATTTTTTTTTATCTAACCAATTGTAAATAAAGGGAGAACGAAAGAGTTTCGGATTTTATTGGGTGATGTAAAGGATTAATATATTCCTTATGTCTAGTACTCCCTCATGACGAATTGCTCCCAATTTGAGTGGAAATCCTATGTGATGAGTTATGCACAACATTGATCCTTGTGAAATAAATTAGACAGTTCCGAGACCTTACCTCAATATATCAACATATAGAAGACTCAATCATATAATCTAAGGCTAAAAATCATGTAATTCCATCTTCTCTTTGGAGGGGGATATGACAGGAAAATGCTGATACAATTACACTCAAGAAAGATCCTATACCAACTCCTACTTCAATACCTTCATCATACTAAAGGGCTCTGCCTCCTGAGCATCAAAACACATTTTCACCTCATCAAGATGATCAAAGAGATCAAATGAGGAAATAGTTTGGGGAATTAAAGAAAGATGTTTATTATTTCCTGAATGGAAAATTTATTTGTTATTTCATCTTAGCTTTGGAAAAAAATTGGTTCAGTTACCAAGGTTGAAGAAACCAAATAAAGAAGCAGATGAAGATATTCAGAATTATTGTCCCTTTCACTAGCTATTATGGCATCCCATCTAGGTGTGTTTTTTTGAGGACCTCTTACAAAAGATAGTAGACTCTGGAAAAGTGAAATTGAAAAGTTCCTCTACTCAAGTAGCATGTGTTGCTGCTACAGATCTAGATAAAGAAGGTGAACGGAAGGAAGTCAAAAGTAAAAATGTGCAGAAATATGATGATTGGATGATTAGGAAAATGATTTACCAGACTCATGCCATTTTATGAACACTTTTCAAACAACTGATTGTGTCTTACACCACATTCTCCACAGTAAAACCACCTTCATAAATATGTCATTCGTCAATGAAGCGAAGTGATCATAAGGGAAAAGAGCAGTCAGAATAAGATGAGATTACGTCAAGGACAGAGTTTCCCTTGACCCTGGCAGATTTTGTGATAATTTGTTCAAAAGTATGGGCACCACCCCACCAAACAGAATAACCTGAATTAATACATTAATAAGAATTTTCATCATATGAAGATTTGATCTTTTGTTTTGTCAAATTTATCCACACAACAGAGCCTTATAATGATGGTGATTCTGATTATAATGAACCATAATTCATTGTACCTAATTGGGGAACCAAGGAAGAGGCCAGGGTCGAGGATACAAGGTAATATATGGGGATTCTAGAATCCACCATTTTGAATTTACCCCTACTCTAACCTTATATGGGATAGGAACTCATAGAAGATCCCTTCAACAGGCTCAATAAGAACCAGGAGTTTCTTTCATGAATGACTGGTTCGGTTCTGACATAATTATTTTGGAGGGTCGTTTAGAAGTCACATTCTTTTCTTCTCAACAAGTGAATATATCTAGTCAGTCTAATCTACCAAATCCAGGAGTATTTATAGCTTCTGATTTGACAAATAATACATATACATCAGAAGCATCATCTTCCAAAGCTCCAGAAAAACTAAATTTCCTTGCTTGGAAACACAGACCGTTGGACAAAATGTATGTTGTCTGAAAAAAATTGGATATAGTACCAGATAGGTTACCAATAATGGAAGCATTGAATTTCTCAAAAGATCTTTGGGAAGCACTCATTGAGGCATTGTCAAGTCCTTAAAATTTTGAAACCGAAGTTGTTGCTGCTGAGGATTGTCGTATAGAGAATGATCCTTTTGAATGTCATGCATTCATATTTTTTACAGATGAAGAGGAACATTATGTTGGACATGGATATATTAGACCCTCATATTTGTCCGAAAAATTCAATGATGTAGACATTTGACGATCCTTCATTGATAATGGATCTGGAGTCAAACAAATTCCCATTCATACACTTCATCGATTGGGTCTGACTGAATCTGACATATCTACTTCCAAATTAATGTTGCAAGCTTATGATAAGAAATAGAAATAACCTTTGGGAGATATTACACTTAGAACTATGTTTGGATATCTTGTGTCTAATTAAGATTTCATTGTTGTTCGTTTGGATATGGCATTCAATATTCTACATGGAAGTCCTTGGCTGCATCAACATGCAACCATACCTTCATTATACAACAAATGTCTGAAGTATTGTTTCCGTGGTAAAATAAGGATGTGGCATGGTGACAAGGTTCCATTCAAAATGTGTGAATATAAATACATTGTGGTAGAGTTTTATCACACAACAGGAATGACTTCCATGAAAAAATAAATAACCAGAGTTAAGTTTCCGAATGGACTGGAAAGGATCCTAGAAAATCGTTTCATACATCATAGTACAGATTATGTGCCACCGATCCATCAAATTAAAAGGGTAAAATCAAATTC
Source organism: Viscum album (assembly GCA_963277665.1). NCBI lineage: Eukaryota > Viridiplantae > Streptophyta > Magnoliopsida > Santalales > Viscaceae > Viscum > Viscum album. The sequence goes on along the minus strand of OY728140.1, from coordinate 49,458,561 downwards.
AATCACTTATCCAGTCACTTGTATAACGTCAATTGCAGTAATTGATCCTGAAAACATTGGAAAACCTATTGATCCACCATGTAGTGATGGAATCCTAAATATGGATGCTTTTATTTCTTTTTTTGAACTAAAAAACCTCCACTTAGTCCATTAGAGTAGAATAAATTATAGAAATTCTAGAGGAAGATGAAGATGTGTATTCTCAATCCATAATTTCCTCTTTATTACCACTGTAAGACCCTTATTCATCATCATGGTCTGATATTGTGGCCACTTCTTAAAGATGTTCAAATATTGACTCCCCCTCTAACTCTAGGAGTTTTTCCTCATCATATACTATGAAACTAGAAACAGAAGAGGTAGCACATAATCGATAATAAGAGAAATATCTTGGGGATTCTCCTCCTCCATTGGAGGAAGGTGTCTCTACCACTGTGGATGAGCTCAGAGAAATAAATCTGGGCATAGAAGAAGATTCACTCCCCACTGTAAATAGTGCGTGCATGACCCCTTAAAAAAGAGGTTTATAATCCATTTTTAAAGCAAAATCAAGATATACTTTCTTGGAATTATACAAAAATTCTTGGACTGGATCCTAATTTAGCAACCCATCATTTGGGTTTTCTAGAAGAACATCATAGATTCAAGAGAGCAGCAAAATAACACACCCAACTCATGCCTATAAAATTGAAGCTGAAATTGATAATATTTTAAAAGCTAACTTAGTCAGGGAAGTTCAATTTCTGAAATAGATGGCCAAAAGTTTCCCATTGAAAAAGAAGAATGGGAAAATTAGAGTTTTCACTGATTTCATAGATCTTAACTGGCATTTTCCTAATGATTATTTTCCATTTCTGATTAAAAATATTTTAATTCATGCAATGGATGGATATGAAGCTCTTTCTTTCATGGATGGATACTCTGGGTATAATCAAATCTGTATGGCCATAGAGTATGAAGAATCAACAGCCTTTAGAGGTCCTCAAGGTGTGTTTTTAAATTAGGTAATTCCCTTTGGCTTAATGAATGCAGGGGAAACATAGCAATGTACCATGAACCATATCTTCAAACCCTTATTAAAAAAGTCTGTTGAATGTTATGTAGATTATTTGGTGGTGAAATCTAGATAATGATCCTTGAACATGCCTGATTTAGAGACCATATTCCATAAACATTGGCAACATAGTTTGAAGATTAACCCCTTGAAATGTGCTTTCTAGGTATCCTATGGAATGTTCCTTAGCTTAATTATACCCATCATGGTATAGAAGTTGATCCTGATAAATGAAAATCATTCCTTGGTATGTCACATGCTCAAAATTTTAATGATTTAAGAGGTATCCAAGGACACTTGGCCTATATTCGACACTTTATCACCAATATGACAACCAACTGTTTACACTTCACTAGATTTATGAACATGGGAGTCACCTACCAATGGAATGAAAACTTTCAAGAATAATTTTATTCCTTCAAGAAATATCTCTTAAGTCTACTCGTATTAATGAATCTTGTTGAAAGAATACCACTTATACTATATGTGACTGCTTTAGAGAGATCACTGGGTACCTTCCATGCTCAAAAGAACGATACTGGGAATGAAAATATCCTTTACTATCTCATTCGAACTATGATTGATGCAGAAACACGATATTCAAGTACAAAAAAGTGATGTATAGAATTAATCTTTGTAGTTCAGAAATGGAGGCACTATCTGAAGCATCATGAGGTCCAGTTAGTATCCCGCAATAACCCATTCAAATTTAGCCTCAGTTTTTCTATACTTATAGGGCGGCAGGCATAGTGGGAAGTTATTCTGCAAAAGTTTGATATCTAGTTTGTGCCTCAAAAGGCAACAAAAGTCCTTGATCTGGCTGAATTCCTTGCTGGGCATCCATCTGCAAAAGATGCGTCATTAACATACTGAACATCCTAATGAGGAACTCTTCATTATTCAGGATAATTCTCAAATGTGGGATATTACTTTGATGCTGGCTCCAGAAGACCAATAAGGAAGAGAATAGAAAATCCCAAACTCAAAAATATTGGGTTAGGAATTGTCCTTATTTCCCTAGAAAAGGTAGTGTTTCCTTATTCCTTCTTGTTTTCTAATGTTGTACCAACAATGAGGGAGAATATCAAGTTCTCGTCGTAGGTTTATAATTAGCCCTTTAGGTGAAAGTGAATCCCTTAAAAGTGAAGGTGATTCAGATCTAGTAATTAGGAAAATCAATGGAAAATATCCTATCAGAAAAGAAAAGTTAATCCTTTTGTGTGACAATGTCACATGGTTAATGGATGAATTTCCCTTATAGCTGGCATTGTCTTCTATCTTGCGATCATAAAATGCCCAAGAAGATCCAGTGCCTAATGTTGCTATAACCTTGGCAGATGCAAATCGGGATGAGAAAATCATTAGCATATCCCATCTTCGTGTGGCCTTACCTTTTCATAAAACCATAATGGAGGAAATTAATGGAAATATTCGCATTTCTATGACATATAGTCATACTACGAGATGGAGAACATCTATATGAGAAGATCTTCAAAGTGGAATTCTTCGATCGAATAAGGCTGAAAATGAACAGATCCGGTGATGAGCAACCAATTTTCTTCTTTATGATAGTTCAGAGAACCAAAATATTATCTAAAAGGAAGGCTTCGATGGAATTCTATTCAGATGTATTGTTGGAAAAGAGACTGTAGTTGTAATCCTAGAAGTACATTTAGGAGCTTGTGATGCTCAACAGTCTGGGCACATACTCTATGATCAGATACGAAGGTATGGATACTTTTGTCCTTAAATGAAGTAGGATTTCATATAATTCACTATGAAATGTCATTCGTGATAAGTACATTCCATCTTCATTAATAAACCCTCAGAGTTTCTACAAACAGCTAAATACTCCTTGCTAGTTTCCTTATGGGGAATGGATGTAGTAGGGCCTTATCTTTCAGCCACTTCTAAGCAGTTCAAGTATATTCTTACTACTACTAACTTCTTCTCTAAATGGGTCATGGAAACACCTATCAAATAGATCAATTCCAAAATAATTGTTAGTTTTTTCAAAACAATCATCATCACTATATTTGGTGTTCCCCATACTATATCATTGGACAATGGCTCCATTTTTTGTTTGATTGAGGTAAAGAAGTTATATCAAGAGCATAATAGAAAATCCAACCACTCATCTCACTATCATTGGACAATGGCTCCACTAATTCTTGAGCCAATGTGGGAAGGACATTATTCTATACCAAAGGATTTTTTAAATGGAGATTATACCTTAATAACAATGTATGGATAGCTTATTACAACTCCAACCAATGCGAGATTATTATATAATAACCTTGTGTAGTTGTACCATGTCCATGTTGCAAGACTAAAAACAGCACAACCCTCATTTTTGTGCTGCAAGACTAAAAACAACACATTACCAAAGGTCCTTAATGCAAGACTAAAAACTAATTAGTAAAACATCCTAGTTACAATACATTAAACTAAATAATAACCACAAGAATCCTTATTTCATGGCATTAAACCACATAACATCATATTGTCCTCGTTGCATGACATTATACTCTATCGCTAAGATTTTCACTATTTGACATTAGAGACATCCATAATAAATCATCATTAACATCATCACTACTCTTTTGTAGCATATGAGTCCCTATATTTCCCATGTCTAAGCCAAATATGCATAGAGACCCAATTTCAAGAACTACGTATGGATTGATTTTTGTTTTTAATGGGATACGTAGAGATGCCTAAATCCTCAATTTTGGGCACATCCGTAAGCACAAAATCTTCTTATTTTCTTTTATCCTCCTATATATGAATCATATTTATACAAAGTGTTTCCTTAAGATATTTTACTTTGTCCTTAAACCATTTTATGTCTTAATATTTACTGTTCTCTTAGAATGTGTCAAAATCCCCCATTTTTTATGTCAAACTCGATTCGTTTGAGGAATTATTCTTTCAAGAACTATATGGATTCATTCAAATATATTTGAGATATGTAAGATTCCAAGATCTATAATCTTGGGGCCAACAATGATAAAAAAAAACCCTTATTCGTTGTATAAGAATCAAACCTGCATAGGTAATGTTTTACGAACTACATATGGCTTGATTCTTTCCCATTGAAATACACGTAGTGACACTTGGGTTTTATCCCTTAGTCCAGCTACAATGAGTCGTTCATTTCACATTGGTTCATCATGTCCTTACCACATGATGTTAAACTATATCGAAATCTAACACCCAAATTCTTCACTTGTGTCACCCATGTGTTATAAAAGAAACCCTTAATGATCCTTGTTTCTCACACCGAGGATAACTCATTTAGACTTAGTAATTATGTAAAAGGTTTCTTTATATAAATAAGTTGTCTCAATTTATTGTGGAATTAACAATGTCCCCACTTCATGACCTAAAACTGCACAGTACAATGTTCTCAAAACATAACATAATACTGCATAGTACAATGTCCTCATTTCATGACTTAATGGTACAAATCATAATACTAATTCATAGTAAACAAAGAAAACATTCATTTTACGTATGAGTCAAATCATTTTGAAGGACGTCAAACTGATGACCAATATTGGTTCAAATATTTCTCATAAGAATTAGGCATAACCCCCTCCAATAATACAAACACATAATATAGAATGTTTCTAGATCATTATAATCATTCTTATGATTTCTTATAACAGATTATCTAATACCTAATAACCCTTTTACCTGACCATCCAACACGTTCCCTTAGGTATCCCTACATAAGGTGCATACATAATGGGTATGTCAGTCAGATGATGCCAATATTTGGTTATGAAGCATATTCCTTAGTCGGCCCTACATAATACATCACCTATAAAGGGTTTTTCAAATAATGGTAACTTCATCCTTTATTATAGTATCTTTGTCCCCTTCAATATTTAATGACAATATACAAGAAACAGTCATTCATGTGTACTTTTCCAATTGCTATTCTCCAAATTTTAATGTCTTCAGGAGTAGAGTTTACCCATTTCCCTTACCATGTGTTCAAAAAAATACGAAATAACATGTGACTCACTTGGCCACATATCTTCTACAGTTTTATTTTTCTGGTCTTATTTTTATGACCTAAAACTACAAGAAACCATAACTCCTACGTTTGGGTCAGACCATCGTAGGAATCCTATTTTTTTGGATTCTTTAGAAATATTGGTTAGAAATACCCTCTTCATATTTTGATATCTTTTCCCCACAAAATAGACTCTGTGTTTTGTAAAATTTGAATCTCCATAAGCATTATTTCGCTTTTAGCAATACAATTTCAAACTTCAAAGAGCTCTTTTTCCTAACTATGAAGAATGTTCCCTTAGGTGGCCATGCTTATTTTTCCTATATAATGGGACTGTCAATTAAATGATTCCACTATTTGGAAATGAAACATATGTCCCAGTTGTCCCTCCATAACATAACCCCCACAATAGGTTCTCCAAATAATTGTAACTTCATTCCTGGAAAATATTTCCTCTAATACTTTTAGCCCTTTACCCATATCATCCTTTGGATTCAGAAATTATTAATTCATAATTTACAATGTTCCATTTCATACATGAATATAAAAATATATTTCTAAACTAATTATCAAGAAACTTGGAGAGTATCATACCTTTTGTAAAAGCTAAGGACCATAAATTAACGCCATGAAATGTCCTCATTAAATGACATAAAACTTCATAGTACTATTGTCCTCACTACACGACTTAAAACTGCACAGTACCAATTTCCTCACTGCATGACTTAAAACAGGACAATACCAATGTCCTCACTGCATGACTTAAAACTAAACAATATGATATAAAAAATTACCCTTTCTGATAAATTTTAACCTGTCATCATACACCAAATTTGTATAGAAGTGGTTTACCTATTAATGACATATGTCGACATAAAATAGCTCTTTATTATTAAAATTACTTTCCTTGAAAATACAACCCATTTTTTCTGGAGTCTCCCAAATATTATTTCCCTCTTTCTATCAGTAGTAAAATGTGAAAATTCAAGGAGCTATATTACATGACTATGAAGTATGTTCCCTTAGGTGGCCTTGCATAAGTTTCCTACAAAATAGGCCTGTTAGAAAAAATATGCTATCAATTGGCTATGAAGTATATGCCCCAGTTATCCCTGCATAACACAACCCCCATAACGGGTTTTTCAAATAACGGTAACTTCATTCATGGAAGAAAACTCCCCCATTTTTTAATATATGTTTTAAATTTAGTGACCATAAAAATCATGACTTAATATTCCCCTAGGAAATATTTAAATAATATTAAAACAATTCATTACCACATACTCTTGATTGGGATTTAATTTCAAAAATTATGGTCAAAGCTATTTAATCTGAAATGAAACCCCTTTATAGTCCAACATGTATGACTATAAACATCCAACAACAAATGACTTGATACTATTTAGATTGGAAACCTGCAATGGTCATTCATGATAAATAAAGAGTCTCAGATCACTAAATGTACATTTTCTATATGTTTTAGATAATATTGAGCAATAAAAGTTAAAAGACACAATTTATGTAGGGATTTCCATTTGACCATAGCAATAGTCAAACTATGGTCACAAAGCCCTACATCTTAGGAAAAAATTTGATCATCCATCCATACTTGACATAGCACCAAATCTAACAAAATGATGTTGGAATGCATCAAAGTGCCCTAATTTTACCTTAGAAAAAGATTATTTTTTTCAAAACGAAAAAAATTCTAAGGTGGACTTTGCTAGACACCATTAAATGGGTTTTCCATGCACTTTTCCAAAAAGTTAACATATGATTCTCGAATAGAAACAAATGGAAATTACAAGTAAATATGTTTTCACCATGAAAGAAGAAAATTTAGGCTTGATTTCTATGTTCCAAAATACTACTTCATACATATGGATAAGTGGAATGATTCCCCCATCCAAGATTAGGATGTGGATTCCCAAGATTGATTATAAAAAAACGTTGACACATTAAATTTGATTTCCGAGTTTCTTATGAGAAGCCATGGTGTATTTACTATCTCAGTATGAGTATATCTATTCAAGACCTTCGATTTGACTGGTCATAGAGCCCAAACAGACTTACAGATCAAATGTTATGGGACATGGATGTTGGATAAATTTCATAAAGGGACCTACGCGGAAGACCAATGCAGAGGACCTACATTGTGGACATAAAAAAAGAATGAATTTTTGAACACCTACATGGAAGACCTACATTGAGGACCTAGGTAGACAAATTACCTTCAACCACGTCCCCTACATTCCTATAAATAAGACATTTGGGATCCCCATTTTAGGACTAAAAAAGTTGAAAGACTCTTTGAAGATCCCATTGTGTAACTATTTCTCTGATATACCTCATATGGTCTCATGTATCTCTCTAAAACATGAGAGAATAAATAATTTAGTGGGATAAGCATGTTTTGAAAGGATTTTTCATTTTTTACATATGTTTGGTTTTCCTATTTGAAACACATTATTTAGTCATCATTCATACATGCACGCCACACCTACGCACCACATCTGCGCGACATACCGGCGTGGTATACCTGCGTGGTACATCAACACATGTTACTTATGCCGCATACCTACACAATGTACTTATGTGTAAGTGCTTCGTATAAATCTTACATACCAACTAAAGTACCCTCTATAAAATCCATTCATGGATAGGTATATCTTTCCTTGGTTCCATTATTAGTTGGGGACTAAGTTGAAGCCTCCATTAAACCCTCATAACTTATGAAACCTTTCGGAAAGGCACATCATCATGACTCCTATTTGGGTTTCTATTTCCACATTCCAAGGTTTTCCACAACTGTTTTATAATGGAGTTAGGCTAAATGAAATGTCTTTGGGTTTGAATATCCATATTCACATAAACCTTTCTCCCAGAAAAGTGGTGGGAAGTTCCCGGTTTGGAGGATTGGGGTTTGGTTTCCGTCCTCCCCTTTTCATCTCTAAAACCTAGAACCTCAGGTCACTGGTAGGGAAGGTATGGTTCACATGATATTTTTTAGGTAAGAAAAGGATAAGTCTCTTTACCCTACAAGGATCAATTTTAGGGCAAACATCCTGGGGCAGGCCCTTAGATTTTCTTGTAGGAGGTTGCATCACTACTCCTCCTTTCTTCTTCGGTGCAATATTCTATAGTGGAGATGGACACATCAACCTTCAGTACCCTTTCCTTCTCATGTTAGGCTTTTTCACCATATGCATCCATCCTGGTGTAAGCCCCTATCCTTTATTCACTCATCCTTCTATTGGACCCTTGTCCAATGTGAAGTGAACCAAGGGAAGGCTCGTTGCCTCACCCTCTTCTTGGGTCTCTATGACCTCATCCACCATCACCACCGTAGGCTCTCCCTCATCCACCATTGGAGGGGGGAATGTTTGAAAGTGCAAGTTTCATTTTTTGAATCTTTCACATTCTCTTGTATCTCACACTGAGAATAACTCAATTGAGCATAGAGATTCATGATGATTACAACATATACAAAAACACTCATGACATAATGAACTACGAGAACTATGATTACCACCATAATTGGGGTACATAGGAATCCTTCTCAACGCCCCAGTTAACTTGATATCCTCTTCAGGAATCCATCATTAATCCTCTTAATCTGGACATCCTCTATAAGAATAATCCCCAAATTAAACCCTCAAATAATTAAGGAATCCTTTTCATAAAGTAATCCAAAACTCATTTCCCTCAAAAGACCATACTCTCTTATGAGACTTAATGAACTATGAAAACTCTTCTTCCCACCAAAATTGGGGTATGTAGGAACCCTTATTAGGGCCCAATCCCACTAAAAATCCACTTTAATAATATAATCATAATCCCTTTAATCTAGACATCCTACATAGGAATAAGTCCCAAATTAAAACCTCAAATCATGGAGGCATCATTTTCAAGAAGTAAGACAAATATCATTTCCCTCAACAGACTATACTCTCCTTTGAGACTTACAAAATGACACAGTATTTGATTCCCATCTATATAGGATATGTAAGAAGCCTCTTTGAGGTTTAAACCTGAAACCTTAAATCAACCCTATTCTCCTTGGGCCATATTCCCAACAGGGTCTGATCCTCTTTGGAAACCCATATCCTTTCAAAGTTCCTTGGGCTTCTTCAGTATATGTTCCACACCATGTTTTGACTAAACCCCTTCAACTTAGATGTCCATACCACATGACATTAAACTGTACTGCTAGGTCTTTCTCTCATTACCTTAAAATTAATGATGTGTCCCATTAAGTGGCACTAAACTACGAGGGTTCTGATTCCTTGTACATGGATACATAGGTATCCCATTTTAATGGCACGATCCCGAGATCAACCCAATCCTTTTTCTCCCTGGATGTCAATAAATTCTAGAGTTCCCCCTGAGTGGATTAAAAACCATTGTCATCATAACAATGATAAAAAGAATCATGAAATTGTATATTAGAGGATACCATTAATGGAGAACCATAAATATAGTTGGATATCTCTATTCATGATTATCCTTGAATACATACTGATGATTCTAAATTTTACACATGTTTATAAGTGATAGAAAATTCCAATGGAAACTTATGTAATAATTGGTGAATTAGTAAGGATTCAGGGAAATATCATAAATTTATAAAGAGAGTCTCAATGTAGACAATAATTTCCCCCAAAAGGGTGTGATGAGTCCGACCTCCAATCTTCTCAACCAATGTACGTTCTTAAGTATCGTAATGTTTACACTTAATGAACATCTGCCTTTGTAATGCAGGTCCCTTTTGGATAAAGATCTTTTGGAGGTTTTATTTTCCATGAATAAATCCAATGGAAACCACCTAGAAGAAGTGATTCATAATACTAGAAAACATGTTTCAAGGAACAATGAAATAATGGCCACATAGTATACAAAATATCCCATATAACTAAAGGCCTTTTCATACAACCTATAATACCATATAAACCACGAATTAATAGTATAATAATAAATTTCATTTCAACCACGGTCATGTCATACAACCAAACATATCAGATTTTACATGGATAGTCCATATAATAAAACTTTTAAACCCCACATTTCTAGATTCAGGGTAGAAAAGATAAATACATCCTCATTGAGTACCGTGATAATCTTGATTTCATATTAGTAATATCACTTGTGGTGTCTAAGGATCTTGTCAATAGATCATTTCCAATGTGTCCAACAAGTCAGTTCAATGTGGTAGGAAGTCCCATGGAATCCTATGGAATCATTATCCAAGGAGAATACATGTCAAATGAATCTCTTACCATAAATCAGGACCCATGGGTGAACAGTCAATGGAATCAAATAGAATCAAGGTGTAAGTTATACCAATCAAAGAATACACTACCATTTCAAATCACATGTAACTTAATTCATCAATTTACAAGCATTCATGTTCATTGAGTACACCCACTCATATTGAAATTCACATTCAATTACATTCAATGAGTTTACCCACTCATATATCAATTTTATATAACCATTTAATCATAGAATAGACATTAAATGAATGAAAAATAAACTCAAAAATTATCAAATCAAATCAAATAATTTATAACAGGGCTTCCTCTAGCAATTAAAGCACAATCACACACCCCCTGCCTGGTTCAACATTAAGAAAAGAAAACAGTGCTTGAAAAGACACATCCCGTGGGTGGCCTAGGTTGCAGAAACAACCTACAACAGTTATATGGAACTAAATGTAATCCCTTACAAGTTCTAATAAGTTCAATTTAGTTATTCAATTCATTTTAGGGGAGACTCTAAAATTTTTTGGAGTTTAAAAACAATAGAAAATAGCTTTATAAAGCATCAAAACCATTATGAAAAGTATAGACCACCTACCATAAGTCCATAATCAATTTATATTGTAGTATAATATTTTGATTCAACTCAGATTAGAATAAAAAAGAAGAATATATTATGAACTAGGAAATAGGGAATATTAGCATGCGCATAAAAAGCATATTTGATACCAGGTCAAACAAAGACTAGATCAAACGGAATGGAGTACTCACCATAATGATTCTAATGAGACTGACGGTGTTTGATTCCAATATCAATCAAAGGAACAGGATCAATTCCATTATTTTGGTCATAAGGAGGAGCTCTCCCATAGGAGTTGTCTACTAGAAAACACTGGAAGAGGGTTTTAGGTTTAAACAATATTTTTAAAGAAATGGTTAATTTTTCCTAAATATTTAGGCCACACAGTTTTCCATAATATGTGCCAACCATGGGACCCCATCGTGATAAGGGGAAACATACATAGCCACCTCACATAGTTTGACAAAACAATCACAAACAATTCAAAACAACTTTTCAAAAAACTGTTGATGGTTTGGTATGGGCATGCACCTCCATCCATATGGTTTCCTCAAACTGTATAGCATATATCTCCCCACATTCATGTCACACATGGTTCATAGTAACTGTGAAATCATCTATGAACATTTCTTCTAACTATGAGACATATTCTGATTTTCCAAAATGTTTGGGTAAAGGCTTTGAAGAAGCATCGAACATCCATGATGTACCCATATCAGCAAATGATAATCACATTAGGGCGTAATAGATCATTTAAACCGAAAGTAATGAAATATTCACCCCATATGAAATCCAATGATCTTACATGTGTTATGATTCTTGGTCTCAAGAAGACCTTATGCGAATTATGAAGTCTTTATAGGGAGATATTCACATTACCCCTTCTATGGGAGAGTTGATGTGGGAGTTCCACCAGCAACATCCACCATCATTTTTTGGGGATGGAAGACCACAAGATGTAGAGTAATGGCTCAATTTTTTTTCCCATATTTAAAAACCTAAATACACCTCATTAAAGGAGAGTGAAACTCTATAAATATATGATTTGAGGATAAAAAAACTATTTGGTTATTCTAAATCAATCTGTTCAGTATTAGGAATTGACTTGGATGGACTACCATTTGGGATTTTTTGACTATTTATTCCCTGAACCCCTTGTGGTCTGATCATCCACGAAAATTCATGATCCCACTATTGTGCTCAATGACAATCATGAACTATTAAACTTATTTCACATTTCTTTAGCTCTTTGTATCTATTTACATAGCTGACGAGCCAACAAAAGAGAAATGATTTCAGTATGGTTGGAGTCATCCTATTCATTCTCAAATGAACATTTTTCGATTAACCGTCATGTTTGATATAGTGAAACAGTCCCTTATCACCAAGTAGAACCTGAGAGAAATAGATTTTGTGTTCCAGGGAGGGTTATAACCTAGATTGAATAATGGTTCCACAAGATATCATAAGAGACACATTGAGATGACACATTTGAGTTGCAAAAGTTAGATGAAACCCAAAGATAGTTAAATGTTATGTCATTAGTGTGGCCATCCTAGGAATAAGAGACCCAGGTTTCCAAGATATCTTATTGAGTTCTGATGTTGTGGATGATTTTGGAGTCTACATCGATTCTACCAGACCATCCATTCTGTTCTGAGTGGGAGAAGATATGTGTTAGCTCTACCATAATATGTAAGTGCACTAGAACCTCTCCAGTTGGGTAGATGGAGTACTAATCTCCATACATGTAGTGGAGGATTTCATGGATTTATTGGCTAGGCTTAAAATGTTTTGAATTTTTAGAGTGGACCTTATCTAAGTAGTCTTATAGTGGAACAAGGTCATATTTCGGGATAGATTTATTTAGTGTAGCCTATACCTAAGGGGAAGGATTCTATGTCATTTAATGTTCAATTTATAATTCTAATAGCCTCTATTAGTTTTTCTACCTTATTTAATATATATTTATCAAATTCCTTCATAGTCGTGCTGATTTTGGAGAGGCTTGGGATTGATGTTGAGTACTGATGGGGAATTATGATTCAAGATACACCTTTGACTATAAGATCAGAGAGGTTACACTAGTGAATGGATTATCTTCTTGAGGTAGGTATAAATTGTTTCATATGGAACCACTTCATCCCAAAGATGATAGGATTTTATTTACGTCTCAAAATGGAATGGTTTGTTCCATATCATTCATATGCGATTTTTGATCACTGAAGGGTTTCATTTACATCACTAGAGGGAAACATATATATTCAGAAGGGTGAGTGGGATGTCAAGTCTAGTAGAGTAGGACCAAGTCATCATGGGATAGGTGGAGTGACTACAAAGATTAATATCCATTGCATGGAGGATTTGGAATTACATCAGATTCTGTCCCCTCTTACAGTCAATAGATTCAGGGATTGTTTCTACGATGACTTTTAAGGACATCCTCTTGAGAGATATATGGAGTTTTCTGTGGAACTAGTTCCCAGAGCAACCCCATTATCCATTCCACTTTATTGGATGACTAAAACTTAGTCACAAAATTTTAGTAGGTATCTAGAATAATTTGACGCCAATGGTTTTATATGGACCAATATTTCTCCTTGTTGTTTACTGGTCCTTTTTCCAAGAAGGAAGATGAAACCCTCAAGATTTGTGTGGATTTCAAGAAGTTGAATCAGATTATAGTGGGAAACTAGTATCCTTTACCTTAGATGGGTATTCCTTTTTTCCATCTTAGAGGAGTTAGAGTATTCTTAAAGATCAATATGAGACTGTGATATCATTAGGTTCATGTAAGGCCTTTATATATTCTATGTATGGAATTATATAGTCAGTACAACTTATATGAGTATATATTGATGTCATTCAATATTAAAAAAGTGAATTTTATCTACATGGATTGGGTGAATAGGGTTTTCAATCCCTATCTAGATTCTTTTATCACAGTCTTCATAGGTGAAATATTGGTGTATTCTCATACTCGAACTAAACTTCATCCTAAAATTAAGATCAATTAGAATACACTAAGAGATAATCCGTTATATTCTAAGATTAGTAAATTTAACTTCTGGATCAACAAGGTGCACATAATGGTATATATTATCTCATATGTAAGAGTTTTAGTTATCCCATAGAAGGGTAGAGTTGTCGTTTCTTGGGAGAATCCAAAAAACTTCATTGATATATGTTGTTTTTATGGCTACCTTGTTACTACATGTATTTTATACAAGAATTATCATTCATAAAGAACCAAGTAGGGTATTGAATAAGAAGGATGTAATGATTATATGGTCTGAATATAGAGAGGTAACATTCATAGAGGCAATAGGTATATTTACATCAATACTGATACTAATTCTTCATGAGAAGAGAAGAGGTTATACAACCTATTGTGATGCATCAGGTATCAAACATAGAGAAGTTGTGATGTAGAAATATTGGGTTATTTTGTATGGATCACGAAGGTTTAGGCATAATGAGTGGAATTACCTAATAAACGATCTTGATATAGCAATTGCAGTCCACAATATGCTTTGTTAGAGGCACAACTTTCTGGGAGATAATTTTCTGCTTCTCACAGAACATAGAGGCCTTAGGATGATCATCCATGATTGTGATATAAATAATTGAAAGTGAGGATGGTGTGAATATATATACACCTTTGACTAGGAGTTTCATATACACCATTGAAGGTCAATGCTATTGTCGATGGTCTTAATTAAATGACTTAGACACATGAAGTTTAGGAAGCCAATACCGAGTGGAAGCTTGTTGATTTGTTTTATAAATTTCATATCAATTTATATGAATTTATAGGAAGGTCAGTACTTTCATTTCTATCAGGTACCTATTCACTTCTAGAGAAGTTGAACATGATATAGTTTTCAAAACCTATGTTCTTGGTGTTATTATATAGTATTACAGGTGAGAAACTGCCTGCATATTGAACTATTGATGATTATTACATGATAAATATACATTGGAATATCTGAGAACCCACATATATGATACATGAGTTTTTGTGAGTGTTGCATACTTATAGTGTGAATTTCACCAGGGTTTCACCCATAAGTATCGTGACATGCAATGAATGTATTGGTGGCCAAGGATGAAGCGTCAGATAATTGGTTTTATCACTAGGTGTTCAAATTTTTAGTTGGTGCAGGGGGGAACCAGTGACCTGAAATATTGCTACAATTGTTTCTAGTTTAAATATATAAAGGGTAATAGATTGATATATTTTTTCATCAGTTTTATTAGGTCACCTTGTGGTAGTAGCAGAATTTTGGTAGTTATGGTAAGTCTAATGAAAGTTTCACACATCATTTTAATCAGGGAGAATTTCATAGCTGATGAGTTTCAAATATTATATGTCTATGAAATCAAACATTTTGATAGGATCCCATGCACTATGTTTTTAGAAAGGGACGATTGTATGACATCAAGGATCTAGAAGGAGTTACAGAAATACATGGGTACAGAGGGGCTTCAGAGTAAAAATTCTCACCCTCAGACCTATGGAAAGTCAATACATAAAATATTGGTTACACATCACCTGCTCCAAGAATAAGTACACTATTTCAGTGGTTTAGGGGAGAAACATATACCTCTCTTTGAGTTTTCCCAAAATAATAGTTATTATGAGAGAATTCAGATAGATCCCTATGAGGCCCTATATGATAGGTCAGGACATTCACCCCTAAGCTAGTTTGAGGCAAGAGACACATCACTATTGTGTCTTAATCATGTTAATAAGACATAAGAGTATGATTACATAATATAGAAGTGTATTTATACTAAATATTCCTGACATAAATACTATGTTGATCATCATCGATGATCTCTAGAGTTTGATTCCAGGGCTTCTTTTTTCTAATTGGAATCATCCATACATGGTTATAGATGGATATAGAGGAAAGGCGAGATATATTCACACATTTTAATACCATTTTTGATTTTGGATAGATTTAGGCTGAAAACATCTAAGTTTTTATTACCCTAAAGGTGCCTTTCTATGCATGAAGTCTCCCTTGTTTCACAGCTTAATCATTATCATGACATCCCAACTCATACTTATGATTCTGATTATGTTGAATTTGATGCTTATTGTTTTTTTAGTAACTGATATGTAGCATTGAATACGTCACAAATTCATTCTGAGGCCATTCTATCCCTTGAGTGTGGGTACTGTGGATGTAGATCTATGTGCAGGTTGAGACCTAGGTGTGAATGGGGGATGTGCATGCACAATGGATTGAATTATTCTGAGATAATGTTTTTAAACCATTGGAAGGTGAACATGGATACAATCTCCATTAAGGGGGATTATTGTTTGAAATCATATTTAAAATAAAGTTTGGATCATTATAAATTTGTTAAAATTATTTATTTAGGACCCAATAAGGATGCTTAATTAGGTTATAAGGGTTTCGGGTGATTTGAGTATTGTTCAGATCCTAAATCCCCAAACAGTGGAGAAAAAAACAGGCTACATGGTTTGTATAATACATGTGACACAAATGACATGGTATCTTCTAATAATATTGGGCTGGATAGAGGAGCATGTAGGTTTCACAGTTTTTCCAATCCACATCCTATGGGTCGCATGCCTATATGAAATGCCTCTAATTTCTAGCAAAGGTGAATCGCATTGTTGGCACATGATTTATATATCCATGTTGGAAAACTATATAGGTCACCTCTTGAGTTAGTTCCATTTTCATGTATGCCACATGGTTTGACTAGACATTTAGCCAAGCCGGTTTCATCTTTTTTTGTTTGGTAAAAGACAAAATTTCTCATACTAATTTAAAAACATAATCCAATATCTTTTGTTCTCAATCTACTGGACAAGGAATCCTCCCCTATCCGAATATGATGTTCTCAAATTCAATTTCATAGGTTTTTATCTTATTAGTTCATGTGAATTCTGAATCAAATTGTTGTATCTTGTTGTATTCGTCTCGGTATGTTCTTACTTCAATATTAACCTTTATCTATTTTTATTTATCTTGACAGATTTATTGAGTGGTAGGATTATATACCCTAATTTTACAGTCTTTATCTATTCTTCCATTTTCTCCCAATACATAAAAAATCAATGGTTGATATTTTATGGGGATATTTTTACAATGATGAGGTATGTGGTCTAATTAAATTCCAATGAGGGATTATTTTTTATAATATGTAAAATGTTTTTGATGAAAATTTCCCCATGTGTTGCCTACAAATGGAACATGTCTTAAATTGGTTTCCATTCATAGAACGAAATAACTAATTAGATCTTAAATTCATGTAAATAAATATTAACTTATAAGGTTGCACCCCTTTTGTTATTCCATCATACATACCTACATGGATTCCATGGTTATATTTTCAAAGAAACTAGTTGGGTGTTTGAATTTATTTAAAATGATTAAATCATATCGATATGGAATGAATGTAGTGGAAGAGCACGACTGGTGCCCTTTACAATCTTGATAAATTGAATTGAATTTGAGTGTTACAACCATGTCACCCCTCTAAATGGTTCCACCATTATTATAATAAATTTAAATATAGTCAAAGCTTATTTGATTGTTTATTAATTGAGAATTATTTATGGGAATGGTGGCCCTTGTAAATATTAGTAAATGGGAATGATAAACCATATGCATATTATATATAAATGTTAACGATGTTTATTATGATTATTACTAAATTGGAATAATATCACTTTTTATTAATACTAAATGGGAATTACAACTATTCATAATTATGTAAAATGGTCATAAAGTCCATTGTTATACTAAATGGGCATGACAACCCTTCTAATATAAAAAATTAGAATGATGACCCTTGTGCTAATCTAACACTATGTGCATGAATCCCCATGATATTATTGTGATATTGGGCACGGAATACCTATATAATGATACTAGGCATGGATTCCTTATACAATGATACTGGAAATGTAGTACCTATTATATGATTCTGGGAATGGCATCTCGATTCTAGGATACTGGTCATGGTGTCCTTTTTAAATGTTATATTGGGAATGGTGTCCCTTATAAATATGATACCGAGAATTGTGCCCCTTGTTACTCATTCTTAGATATTCTGACATGGGATGAAGTAGGTATTTTTAGACTAGTTTTCCTGCAATAATCAGAGATGACCCCCTTATATTTATTATTACTAATTTTAATTCTTATATATAACACTTCCATATTTTTTAAATAGACTGGATAATTATAGATGTCATTGGTCGGGGCCTATTGAGGTTATATCAGAGTCTATATTGGATTACATTGGTACCTGGAAAGACTACATACTTGATTTTTTAGATTAGGGGAAGCATCCTCTTACAAATGATTGAATTATCGCATGACATTGGATGTGATCATGGTAGTGGATGACCGGGCTGGAGCTCGAGATGCTTGCATAGACATTTTGTCTTCTTCTACCTTTTGAATATCTTATAAAGCTTATACTGAATGCTTCAAGTTGTTATTGTTCATGTTTTCCTTATTTATTGATACACGAAATACATTATCGTCATTTTTTATATGATCAAGTTTCTAATTAAGAATTCATTATTATTACATGGATGTTTATAACTTCTTCTATGGTGGGTTACTAGTCCCATCTGTATACTATCTGTTTATATTGTGCCATATGTTTTCATATGTTTACATTGTTTACCTCTTATATTACTTATATGTAGTGCAATAATATGATAATGGGGGAATAGTATCCACACAAACACACCATCATCCCTTGATTCTAGTCATAAACCTCTATCATTCAAGGATATGATGTTGAGGCCATGCGTTCATCTGGGCTCGCTGAACCATTCAATGGCATATGAATCTAGGATTTCACAATTAGTAGTTATTTATATAAAATTTTTGTTTACCCCAATCATATTCTTAACCGACTAATTAGTTGAATAAATAAATTTCTTCAAAAACACATATTGATTTGACACATTCATAGCTAGTACGAAATACTCTAATGTGACCTTAAAATTGAGGTCGAGATTACTAATTTTTAATAAATTCATGGATCATAAGATAAAAATGGGATAATGAAATTTAATATTAGTGACCAATAGATAAAACTTATTGGAAAAACATAATCCTTATTTCTACATGTCCTATATTGGGGCGGGGAACCATGGAATCTTCCTCATGGGAATGAAATGAATGTTAATATTTTGATAATAAGTGAATAATCCAATTTAGATCCCAAGATACATGAATAATCCACTAAATAATTCATATAAAAAGAAGGATCCACTCAATCCTGTTCAAATTCCACTATTTAAACCACATTAAACATTGAAATTATACAACTCAATTCCCTAATCCAATGGATGTTGATGATAAATAGTTACCACCACCATTAAATCCATTTGAATATGGGAGATCGTATTACATAACTAACTCCTAGGAGAAGAATGAAAAAATTATAAAAAGTTACATTTATAATTCTATAAATCGTAGGGAATTTACTTATTTATTTGATTACTACACATTGTTTAATATCTTATTAGTTAAAAAGAATTATTAAATGAATACCTCAAGGCATAAGGTAGAGATAATTTTGAGTGAATTAAGTGGTTCAATCATTATATCTCAAGTGTATAACACTTATTTAGATAACATTCAAGGTATATTCTCATAGAAATCCTTATTATAATTCCATTTGAAGAATTAAATTATTTACTAGGCCTATATTAGTTAATAGAGGGTCACGACTTCCTTATTTGTCATCCTAAACTGTTGAAAGAGGGTCACTGCTTTCCATATCCCAAATAATCCTTTGATTCTATACAACTGAATGGAGGATGAATAATTCCCAATGGAAAATACTTCTCAATAATGGTATTAATGCCTTATTATAAATTATATATACCTTATGTTAATGTGAAAAAAATCCTAGGATCATCCTAGAAGACATTTTGATTATTATGGAATATACTAATTTATTCCATTATGTGTTTCACAATATTCATCATGATCCAACGATTGGGTCCTCAATTAAACATATACCTTGAGCTTCACCCATAGCCCAGAATACATATAGAATAATATCCTTTAAAATAGATGAACTAAATAATTAAATATAAATAAATCTATATAGTGGCCCCATAAACCCATGTTATTCACCACTACATGTTTTTCTCATCCTTTTCTAGAAGTATGGGTAAATTCTTACATGAATTATTTATCATGAACATAAAAAAGATAAATACATATGTATCCCATACTAGATATTGATAAGTTTTTTAGTCAATTTTATTTTTTTGGGTTCATCTCTAAATTTTATCTTTGGTAATGGTATCATTAATTTATTATTAATAAGGTTTATATTCCCAAGATATACTTTTGAATAAGATAAGGGAATTATGAGTTTATGTTGATACTATTTGGTCTCATTGATACCCCAAAAATAATTATTTTATACATTTATAGAGGATTATATATGTTCTTCATGAATAAGTAGTGGTATCTATTAATGATATTATAATATATTAAAAATAAATAAAGATAATAAGGAGAACATGATAAATGATATGAATACATTACAAAAAAGAAAATTCAATGAAAAGTATAATAAATGTAACTTTTAGATTAGATAAATCCAATTTATTTGGGAATGATATCACAAGAAAAGGGTTTCATTTTGTCGTTAAATGACTAGTGTGATTAATGAATGATCGACACTAAAAACAATGATGGAGAACCATATTTTTCTCAAAATATCTGGGATATTCTGATGTAATTATTACACTTTTCAAAGAATCTTAAAATGATAACTTGGAAGGTATTAATGTTTATATGTACTAATGAGTGTGAATAAAACATCACGGAGTTGATAAAGTGGAAATAAGTACACCAATTCTCAAACAACCATCATGCAAGAAAAACGTTTTGATAGACTATGATGCCTTAAAGAAGGAATTTGGTTGTGTACGTAATAAGAATGATAAATTAAAAACATTAGCAATGGTGAATTTAATTTGTATGAAATAATTTAACAATTCCAGACCAGTTGTTGGTTACAGTAATTTTCAAACATAATATTTCATCAAATTTTTACTTTCTGGAGATTTTCACCTATAGACGACTCATAGGATCCTATATTATATATTCACATAGAAGGATCTAAGCATCATCTAATGAATATAGATAGACATGATCAATGATTACTATTTGTGAATCCATTACAATATTATGATGATGATTTTGTAGTAAATTATCTATATATAAAATATCATATTACCATATCAATTATGTGGTTTGAGAATAATCTAGTATTGTTATATATGAGAAGGATGGGAATGGTAATCATAAAAAAGGTAATAAATTTTACCTTATTCAAATGATTTCTCAATAGTCTATTATATATAATATTGAATAATATCAATGAGATGATGTATAAATATGAAATAATTTTAAAAAAAATTAATTATAGGGAAATATATAGTGTTCAACATGTTAAATATGAATTTATAATATTTGTGACATAATTATGTGTAACATCATAGCATGAGATAAATAAGGGGATATTAGATAATTCTCATTTCCCAACATTATCTATCAACACTTGGATCATAAATATGTATATGGATCACATCAAGAACTATTATTGGGATAATACATATAATGTAATTATAAAATATATGACAACTTGTTTTTTTAATAAACTTCTGTAAAAATAACATCTACTCTAGTTAAAATAAGAGAATATAACTATTGGTTTTTTCACAGTTTATACGAACACCTAAAAAGGGAAAATGTTTATATGGGTTTTAATGAATTTTATTCCAAATTAATCACACTTTATATTCATTGTATTGGTCTTCTAACTCGATCAACTTTCAAAGATAAACATTAGAGAAGAGGTGATTCTATATAATATCCCACAATCAATTATTTTTGAATATAATATTTGGTTCACCTCAGTGTTTTGGAAAAATATTTATCATGTATTTAAAACAAAGAAGAACTTTGGTATGGAATACAATCATTAATTACAAGGTCAATAAGAAAGAACCATTTAATTATAGGTTATATTCTCAGATCCCTCTCTAGGGACTTGACATGGGGTTATGATTAATATTTTGCACAAGTCATGTTCTTATACAAAAATAACATCCACTCTAGTATCTATATTTCTTCATATGAATCCCAATATAGTAATAAATTCAAAACTTCAATATATTGTGATTATGTTAGAGATCATAATCAATTAAGAATCAAACTATTTAATAAAAACAAAAATGAATTTTAAATCAATTTAGTAACACATTATCATAGTGTATATTTAATAGAAGATCCATTCCGAAAATCAACAATTTAATATATTGTTTCAGGATAAATATAAAGTATTCATGGGTAAATACCCATTGCTAAAATTCATAATGTTTGGGAAGAAGTAATTGGGGTTTCCTAAATACATTCTCCCTTAGTGATTTTGGGTCACATTAGCGTTGTGTTCTATCAATTAGAACACTTACCAAACCTATCTCATTTTAATTATATGTTCCACATTTTCCTTTTGAGGAATTACAAAAAATGTAACTCACAAACTAACTCTTGAGGTTGTTAATTGAAATAAAGATAATTTTTATGAGGAGTGTCCAATTATGTTCATAGACCATTGAGACAATGTTTTATGAAACTTGATAAATCCACTAGTTATTATAATATAGAGAAAACATATCTTTGAAGGTGAAACATTTAAAGATAAGGTTGAAATGAAATTAAAGAACCCTAATTTTTCAATCATTAGAGTTTGAAATGAAATTTTAGGGATTAAATTTCAAAAGGGGGTGAATGTAAAGATGCATTAATTAATATATGAAAAATATTCCCTCTAAATGTACATTTGTATCATATTTAGGAATACATTATAAGACACATTCACCACAAAATAAAAAAAAGAATAAATTATATAATTAATTTTAGAGAACAAATATACTATAAAAAACTAAAAATATTTCTATTAGATATTAAAATAAAAATATAGAATAAAATCATCTGGATAGTTTAATATGTTTTATTATAGTCTCCAAGAATGATTACCCTTCTCAAAAATAATATTCCCAATAAACAAAACTATAGTGATGAGATCCTAAATATGAAAATAATAAAAATATAACATTGAGACTTGTTATTGTGAATTATTAGTGATGAGAATGAGGTATATTTATATAATTTGTAAAGTATATATGAAGGTTGGAATATTAAAATAATTATTGAGATAGTAACCCACCATTATGATAGGTAGAGAAACATTATAATTATAAAATTATTTTTGTGTATACAATTAAAGAAAACTATAATAGTTTTATATCAAAATATAATGTAATAATACATTAAAACATTAATAAATTTTTTTTTGAAGTAATGTAAGAGTAATTATAATTTTGGAAATGAAATATAATTTATTGTTTTTAAATACAACTTAATGAGAAATTTAAAATTTAAAATTAAATCATCATTTTCAAAAATTGGTGTTTTCTAAGACATGTTATTTATATATAGTTGTGGATATAATTTTATTGTCTCATATGTAATTTTTTAAGGGTTATAAATTTATTCTTGTGATGATAATTAATATTTTTTAATAAATAACAATATTAATTAAAATAGAAATTCCTCATGTTTAGAAAATAATTTAGATAAAATGGTTTTAGTTATTGGAATTATAATATCAATGTTTGTTTATTGTGTTTTATTATTTCTTATAAATAATAAATTATGTTTCAGAATAATAAAATATCCTAAAAGGTTAATGATTTATATTAGTGTATATGATTTAAGTTCTAATAATTATATATCATTTATGAATATGTCAATATTCTATTTGCTATTAAATAACATCATAAATACAATTTATTCACATTTGTACCACTATTTAATGATATAATATTTTATTCCAAAACATCACTCTACCAATCTTATAAATACCACCGATCTCGTACCATTTTTCATCACATTATAAACATCATTTCTTATCGAGAAACTCAATAAATATTTAAAAAAAATCAATGCCACATCCTATAATTTGTTTTTTCCCCAAATTAAAATCTTTAAAGGCCTAATGTTAAATATATCTGGTTCATGTCGAAGTGATGATGAATATTTTTATTTCTGATACCTATAATATTTTCCCATTCTTACTTATACATCATGTTTCTAAATATCATAAAAATAACATTAATAAAACAATTCACATTAAAATTATAAATTATTATAAATTATATTACCATATTCAAATAATAATTTTTTAGTTTTATATTTAACACTTAGCACATCATGGTCACTATTAATTAAAGGCATTGATAATGTCATGAAACATATTATACTTTTATACATGGATAGTTAAAAAATGGATTTATTGGAAAAAAATATTACTCATATAACATTATGAATATGATTAAAAGATAAATTGGGAATTAAATCACTATTATTAACATAAAATGATGAATATAATTTTAACTATCAAAAATTAATGTACCTGGAGACTTCTCGAAATTAGAATCTCTATAGATCCATCAATAAAACTATAAAATTTTATGCCTATGGAATTGTATGACCTTTTTTAAATGACACAGATAGATAATACTGAATCATTAAAAATTGAAATTCTATCATTAACTCTACAAGAATGTAATTATTAAACCATGGATCAAAAAATATCAAGAAAACTGAAAAAATAATATTGATTTTATAAATAAATAAATCATGATTAAAATAGACAATAAGAGATAAAATATAATATAAATTTTCTAATAAATGTTTTTAATAGATATAGATCAACCATTTGGAAGATAAGAGGTTATTACATGGAAATTGAAGACTTGAGTTAAGTGTTCCATTTACAAAAATTCTCCTTTTTTAAGATGTATTCTCTTTCATTCTCTACTTATCTATATTACTATTTCTACTATTATAATAAGATTAATTTAACACCGTTATACTTTATAATTCATCCTTTTACTATGGATAATCATTCTGTTTTATTATATTTTCTATTATTCCTTTAATTATTACACTACGACACTTACAAGGTCATTTTTCTTATTTTCTATATTTTTACAAAATTTATTATCATGTTATTCCTTTCTTATTATGGTTATTTTCAATCTATATTTTTCAAATAATACCATTTATTTCAAAAAAATATTATTATTTATTTCTATTAATATGAAAACATTATTATCTTATCCCTTTTAATTTATATTTTAACATTTTCTTGAAATTTTAATAAAATAACTTCATCAAATACTTCATAATTATGTTTTTTGTTATATTTGTTCCACATTTTGATCTATTTTCTTGATCCAAGTAATTATTTTATAATTTTACATCGAGGATTTATTATTCCTTAATTTACAAGGGACCCATATTATACAATTATGTTTAAATGTACAATGAATCATAATGGTAAAATCTTTTTTCAACAAGTTAACAACATTTTTATGCATTATATATTATTATTTTTAATTTAAAAGCCATTTGGAAGACATATTATATAGAAAATGTTCCCAAAAATTATATATCCATAAATTTACAAGGTTTTACTTACTACCGCCTTACATCACTATGCATGGGCGATGTTTAGTTAGTGTCGTCCATAATGTTATCTATAGGTCTTGTGCATTAGACTTTTCTATAATTATATAATGTTATGGTAGTGATCCTAACCAATATTTATGCTGAAATTTGTTTTCTTTGGGACAAATTATATGTAATACCAAGATATTTTGTGAAAATTGTTTTTGGAAATAATTTAATCATTTAGATATTTTGTATTTCAGGAAACACTGAATATAGCATGTGTTATATAAAACCTCTATCTTTCTTTTGAGTTAAATGCATCAAAATGTTCATGTGGCATTAAAAGGGAAACCTATATTTACTTTTTGTACATGAAACTCTGTGTTTGGTTTGTTTTACACACAATATCGAGTTCTTTTGATATCTTGTGTTACATGAAAGACCTAGTTTTGCCAAACTACAACTTACTATTAATATTATTATTAACATATTATTATAGTTTTCACCTATCCATTAGAATAGAATATATTAATAATATTAATTAAATTATTTAAATATGGATTAAAAATGTATATAATAATAATTATCTGGTTACCAATTAACAAAAATTAAAATGAAACCTATTTAAAAATACACGAAATCTATTGCTGGAATACTATATTTATGCAGTCAAACAAATATTAGATTAATTATAATACTAATGATAATTCATTTTAATGATATATATATATATATATATTATTTAATATACAATTTAACGTTCATATTATGTCTTTTCTAGACAAATGATAAGAATAAATCCAATTATCCAAATAAATATAAATATTTTTCAAAAAGGTAATTTTACTTCATTATAATAGATAAACTATTTTAAATGTAACTTTAAGAACTATTATAAATTTTATTCAATAAATTAATCATATTTTTTAAATTTTAATATAAATATTTTCTGGGATTATTTATTTTTTAGTGAATAGTGAAAAAAACTTATTTGTAATTGAATGCTTCATTTTCATCTTATTTATTTATATAGTTAAATAAAATTCTTAATTTATTTTAAATTATAATTATATAAATGATACATGTAATAATATGATATAGATCATTGAAATCAATATCACCCTAATATTGGATATAATAGAACTTCAATCATTAGAACATTTTCATTTCAAAAACCTATTGTCTCATTCCGTATTCGGGAAAAATATTAAATTAATTTCCACCACTTATATGTTTATAATATGAGAAAATGGATTCCATTATTGGATTTAGAATAATTAATAATTATTTTTTAGGTAAATTTATATTTTTTCCAAAAATATATGTGAATGTAATTAAAATTAATTAAAGCAATTAAGGAGAAAACATGATTACTTATTGGTCAAACATTAACTACAGGGGAAAAAACTTATAAACATGTAAAAAATAAATTTTATGGCTTTATTTCGACCATATTATTTAATTTATTGGAAATGAACCATTATGGGAGGCACATAATATAAGGGAAACCTATCAATAGTGGTTACCTTCTTATATTTAGAAGAATGCCACTCATCATTCCCTATAAAAGGCTACTAAACCCCCCTCACTTGATCACCCCAATGAAGCCATTTGGCTCATCCAATCCCCACTCTAATTATCTCAATGATACCCTCTTATCATCCTATAATCCTTAAACTATGAAGAAATCAAACAATTTAATTCCTTCGGTGAAAACTAAAAAGATTTACCAAAAGAAGAGGTAGCATCCTTAAAAAAGAAATTTTGGTTTATTTTACTCTCCACCCCCTAAATTATTCATATTAAATTATTATATAATCAACACAGTATAATAAATATTATATATGTATTTATTCTATGGGAAGGAACTACAACTACACACACATCTTTCAAATGGGACACACAATCGTTTTTCATGTGTATGGAAAACTACGACCTCAGGATCTGATGTCATTCTTTCTTCCATTACCACATTTGAACGTATGGAATAATGATGAAAATACTATTTTATATGATATAAATGATTTATTTATGGCTGTGAAATTATTATACAACACAATCATTCGATATTTCGTTTTTTTAGGAATACACTAACTTCATTTTTGGATATCTAGACTACCTCATCCTCAAAGCGACGTGATTCATTCAGACATTATGTGGAATGTATTCTGGATGGTATTAGTAAACATATATGATATATATAGATAAATTATTATAATTAAATAATAATATATATATACATATAATTAATTTACTTTCTTTCTTCAAATTTTATAAGAAAACGAAAATAATGTTCCTGGGTACGTATAGCCTACCGTCTCCATGAACGGTTAAATGCATTTATTATTATTACATTTTATAGATAATTATAAATAATTATATATGATTATATATGATAATTATTTGATATTTTAAATTATTTAAATAATTAAATCATTATTAAATTATTATGATCATGAATAACATGTAAAAACATATATGAAAAAGAAGGTGGTTATTACATGAAACAAAAAATTAATATAAAAATATTAATAATTTGGTAATATAGAGTCATAAAAAATTATATATGTTATGATATATAAGAATATATTTATGTTTTATATGTATAATATACATATTTTTATAATAAATGATGTATGAACATTTACTAATAAATCCAATACTTAAGGTAAGTTGTTTTCTCATTTTTCTTTTATTTTTGTGAGATATACCTATATTCACCACTTATACTTGATGTGTGGTGTATATACATTATTATGACATGTTATATCATTTATTTCCTTAATTTCATGATATTAAAATTTTATATTTATGTCATTATTTAATTTACCTCATGATTCAGATGTTACTCACAATGTAAGGGGATTTCTAGTATCACATTTCTTTCAGCGAGACTTATGTCATATCTACCACTCCATTAATTCATGTTGTATAAATAATGAAAATGAATATATTATATGAATATTATATAAATATATATATGTATGGTTATTTAAATTTAAGTTTTATCATCACATTTTTTGGGGTTTATGGTTCAAAAGTTACAAAATCGATAAAGTAATTTTGTCTAAATTGGTCTTCTTTGAGACACATGCCATGTTATGAACCTATATTATTCTATGTGGTTTATATAATTCCACTTCACATGTTATGTCATTAATATTATTACTTTAATGATATTTTAATTTTCATGTAATGTTATTATTTCGTGGTTATTTTGATTCAATGTAACTAAGTGGTAAGAGTTCATTTCGACAATCTCATTGTTTATCGAGATTGTTTATGTTTATGCTTCTGTTGATGAAATATTATAATCCATATATCAGTATCACTAATTAACTTTCTTCCCATATATTTATTCATGTTATTATCATGTATTTTTACCATTTCTCCTCTCATTGGTACTTAATATTATTTATAAAACGTTTTTATAAAAATTTGACCTCATTTCTCAGTTCGGCCAGAAATATGTTATATTAAAAAACCAAGTTTTCTAAATATTATTTCAATTTTTTAAATGATATTTTAATATTATTTTAATATAAAAATAATACAATTTTTTATTATTATTTTTGAAAATTATCTTCAACGATTCCTTTACAAGTTTTCAATGTTATTTTAAAGGCAAATTATTTTAAAATTATTTTATGATTTAAAATAGATTTTTCAAAGAAGAGAGGATATTTTCCTGAAGAAATTTCATAAATGATCCTTTAAAAACAATTTTTTATCTACGATGAAATAAATTTGTATATTTTTTAATTTAATGTGGATATTATCCAAGGGAATTGTTCTTATTCTTTCTATGAATGGTTTGTGTTTAAGATGAAATAGGTTTATGAAGCCTATTTCTTTTCCACTGGTCAATCATGATTATAAGAGACTAACATGAATCCCTTTTATTTTCAATGATTTAATATTTTTAAAGGAAAAAAATGATTTCTATGATAATGTGAAGGCAATTTTTTCTTTATTCCTATTGTGGTTCGTGGAAATAATTTATATTATTTGCTGGCCTAGTTAACAACAGGTAAGACCATTACAACTTAAACGATTGGGTGTACTAGATAGTTCAGGTAATCCTATTACAAGTTTTATGATTGGAGTGCCCCATATATCATAATGTACGCCCATTATAGAATATATTATGGGTAACCCGACAACACTGGGTAAGTCCATTATAATATAGATGATAGGGTGTCCCATATTGCAGTAGGCAAGCCCATTATAGAATATATGATGGAATGACCTAGATAACACTGTTAAATCCAATTATATTGTATATGAATGGGTATAATAGATATATTGGTGTAATATCGTTAAAAATTATATATTATAGGTATTTATAGATAGTTATGGGTAAGACCATTATAAGTTATACTATGGGGTAGACAAGATAGCACCTAGATAGCCCGTTACATCTTATATGATGGGGTAGCCCAAATAGAACTAGGTTATCCCATTTTGGCTTACACGATGGTTGGGTTCTATATATACTTCTATTTTATTGGGAAAATATTTATCTCTCATATTATAAATTTGTAAACAATTCAATCGGCTTGATCCACTATGGTTTCGTGCAACTTGATCCACTATAAAAAAGGGATGTGACTGAGGACGGTGGTGTGTCCCATCTTGTAGGTGTGGTCCCCATGAAGTTCCTAGATATGTTTTGTAAATGAAATTTTAAATAGGGAATTATTTTACATTTTCATGTGTCATCCAAAAATTCCACACCTAACTCATATGTTATGATTTTATGGATTATTATCTTGATTACCTTATGATTCATGTCTTATGACTACCCATATTTATGACAATACATTTAATTTTTTCTTTAATATGTAGTGTATGATCTTATAGTGTTATTATCCTATTAAGATACCCTTATGATCATGTTATTTATACATGTATCTCCTTTTTACACTTTCTGAGCATATGAGCAAAGACCATTGTTATGTTTCATTCCTTAGGTTATAAAGAAAGGTTTTAATTAAGATCACTGATAGGGACGATAATTAATGTATATGTTAAAGATCATTCACCCATATAGAAGATTATATTTCTATGTTTATAAATATACTACACTATTATGTTACTCTAGAATGTACTTTTTTAATGTATTTAATATTTATCTAATGTGATGTAATATCCTTGTCGATAAAGCCTACGTTAATATAGTTTATATCCACAAAATGTTTAGTCTTCCTTCAAAAACAAGGATGATAACACATTAGTGAGATCACTAGGGATATTAAAAAAATATCTAATGATTTATATAAAGATGTTTCTAAGGATGATTAAAAGTACAGAAACATTTCTTCGAATTTTATAAATGGATAGTGATGTTTGTTTCCTAGTAATACATCCATGTCTATATATTAAAAGTGTATTTGGTTATAATATATATTTAGATTAGAGAAACAACTTAGAAAACAAACTATTGAGAATGAATCGATCAGGAACTGGTGAATTGAAATGGGCCTTGAGGCACACCATATTTGGCACACCTGGGGGATATTCTGTAGGAATTCATAAACTCTTTGCTAACCAACATGAAAGAATGAGATAGTTAAAAAAATTGAAAGGCTTATTAAAAACCCTAGCCTTTACATATTGAAGAATTAGGTGTTCTTATTTATACATAATATAAATAATTTATCATGATATTGTGGTCTTCCACTATTGTAATTTTTTCTCACTCTATTATTTCTCGTTTTAGTCAATTAATAGAAGCTAAAGGAACTATGCTGATACTGAATGTAATAAAAAATGTGATGATTTTCTTCCTGATAAACCAAATGATATAGGAGCAAGAATTAAAAGTATTTTTAGTATGATCTAACAACATTATCATGATAAAAATCAGTTTTAACATCGAATCATGGCAAAAAGGGAAAATATATTTTGGTTTCTTTAGGAGGAAAGTTATACCTTCGTTTAGTGGATCCACTAATCCACTAGTTTCTAAAACATCTATCTATAAAAATGAAAAGATATTTTCCATTCTTCATTTGTGAGAGCATGAAAACATTATCTAGGATTCTTCACATTTTTAAAGTGAAGTAGACCAGTGGTGAAATCATATTAAGAATACGAGGGGAAAAGAAGAAACTTAATCTATGAAATGGGAAGATTATTAGTGAATTTTATTCATATAACTAGATCTTTTATATTCAATAAAAAATTATGTAAAATTAATTCCTTGAGCAAAAGAAAAACGTTGATGAATCTATTGGTACTTATGATGCTAATTTTTCAAGAATTTCAAGGTACACATTTCGTATGATTATAAACCCTGAAAGAAAAATATATTGATTCTTTGGATGATTGAACCCAAGTCATTGAAATAAATGAGATAAAAAAATTATTAGTAATTGATAAGTACATTTATGTGAATTAAAGTTCTAAATGGAAATTGTATGCTCCCACCATTCCATTTTTTTGATAAGAGAAGAAAGATCAAGTCTCTTGAAAAATGAAATATCCGAAATAAATTCCATGAATATATGTGCTAGAAATTTGAAATAATCATCAATGGAATTGCATGAATGAAATTTGGAGGTAATTTAAATGTGGAAAGAAATTTCATAAAGTATATAAATGTCCAAATATTATAAATTGGATAGTTAATTCAATATATGAAAAGAGAATTCCTTATAATGCACCACATACACTCTAGTGTTTCAGCTGAAAAGTGATTAAGAACTATGAAAACCAATTCATCATTTAGAGGGATAATATTTATGGTGACCCCAAAAAATATAAGAGGATAAAGTGAATAGTTAATTATTATAAATTCATGATGGATTTAGTGAATGCCCATAATTAGGTCACACTTATGCTCCTATCCTTAGTTGCGAAATTTCTTGGTTGATTTATTTTAAATATGCGCAATGAAAATATAATTGTCACCCGTGAGTGAATATTCTTATGATTGTCTCCCTATAATTTGTTTTATAATAAAAATATCACATTTTACATAATATCAATATAAGGATAGAACTAGTTTCCAATTCATATATTTATTATATAAGATAATATCTTACTTATGGAATAACAGGTGAATTATATTTCGAATGGTTAATAAGGTTAACGATTTATGGAATGGATTATATTAATCATCAGATAAGGTTTTAGATATTGAAGTATTATTACTCCATATGAGGATTTAATCAAATTGGATAACTTTTTCAAACCATTTTGGTATGAAAAAATATGATTGAAGGACCAATCATTAGATTTAAGGATTTCATGATCTTTTAATATTTTAGGAATGAAAATTTTCCTTCTTTTCATAGATTGAGTGATGAATTGGAAATTAATAAAGTCACAAAAAATAGGGATATTTTGATGTTATCAAGTATACATTATCATGAAAATTATTCCACATTAGTAAAAGGGTCTTGAAATTAAATTTTGTCATGTTATCATCATTTTGGATGATATCAATGAATTTTTCATATATATTGTCTTTATTTATTTATGGTTGTTAATGTTACCCTAACCATGTTCTATATCACTCTTCATCATTACATGATTTATACATTTCTCTTCCATGAATATTTTTTCACTTTCAACCTATGTTTTCATAAGTGGAAACCTATTTATGAGTTACATTGGTAAACTGTTATGTACCCAACATTTATTTTTAAAGGGAGTTTTAGTATTAATTTTTACGTTGTGGGTTACTATGAAATTGTCTTTTATTTATTAAACCCATGTCGACCAAGAAGAATTTTGATGGTGAAATTCATTTCAAAGCGGGTATAATGTAACACCAAATAATTTTGAGAAATATATATTTCTATTTAATTTAAAAATCTCTAAATTTTTCACTTCTCGAGACATTGAATATAGCTTGTGTTTTTCGAAATCACTAAGATTGTTTGGATTTGAATTGAACAAAAATTTATGATTTTCATGTAACAACCCGAGATTTTATGAAAAATATTATTTTTAATTTTATTAATGTCTTGTGTTGTACGCTACACCAAAAGGAGCTTGCACAACATGCATCATTGACTTGCCTGGCATTACACGCAATCACGACCTTCCTCGATAGCGTGTGTAGTACGCAATACCGAGTTTCACTAAACAACGATATGCTATTAAAATATAATTAAAACTAGCCATTATGAATAGTAATAACGACTTTTTTAAATTTTAGTTTTCAAAATGGACTTCATTTTTGGATTCTGAATATCTAAATTATCTTAGGGAGAAATTTTTGTACTTTTCGGATAACTTTCATATTTTGGTGAATAGTGAATATTACTAAATTGTAATTAAAAACAACTTTTTCAATCAAAATAATTAATAGTGATATATTATTAATTTGAGTGGTTTTAAAATATTTTTAGAATATTTTTTTACGATTTAATACAATGTTGGTCATTGGATGTAATTTTACATTTAAACCAGACAAAAACAAGTGTCAATCTTTTGATAGTTATTATCTCTTAAGAACACGCTATTTGTTTTGACGACGGGAATTAATTTTTAAATTAATTAATGCAACTCATATGTTTTTAATTTGGTAAAATAGACATCATTTTTGGGTTCATAATACCAAATATAGCTTAGGCCTAATTTTTGGTATTTTCCTGGAAACTTTCATTTTTTGATGAATAGTGAAACCACTAAGTGGTAGATAAGAAAAATGATTTTTTCATAAAACATAATTTTACCGCTTCTGTGAGTGGAATTTCAAAAATCCGAGAGACATGGTTGATGTCAGTAAGTAAAATGTGGTTCAATGAGATAAAAATAATTTTTGGTGAATCGTAACTTTTTACTTTTTTTACCATGGTTAAAAGTAAATATGGTAATTAAGGGTAAAAATGATATTATTATTACCTAACACATGTCCTAATTCTATTGGATAAGTGTAATTCGACCAAAAACAACCTTATGAAGAAAATATGACCATTTAGGCCCACATGGATTAGATTAGGACAATTTTTATTAATTTATTTAAAGAAGGGTTAAAATAGTTAAAATTAAAGTTTAATAAGTAAATAATTTTTAATATAGGGTTATACATAAGATAAATTCGACTATAAATATTAATTAGAATGATAAAAATATTACCTACATAATGGTATTTTATTTGTAATTTTTAGACATTAAATAAGTTAATTTATTTATGACACAATGATGATGCAGTAATTATCTTATTAATGAAATATTGACATAATTGATGTTATAGATACCCAAATAAAGGTAATTTCAGACTTTTTATGAAATAAACTAATTTTCTAGGTTAATATGGCATGTTATTATTGATGTAATTAACTTTTTTTGAACTAATCATTCTGTTATGATTTTCACAAAAATCAATTACAAAATAGTGTCAAAATTGACATAAAATAGTTTTTAAAACAAATATTATATTATTAATTGTTATTTTTTTCCTAAAAATCTAAGGTTCGGCCAAATGACTTATATAAGATTATATATATTAATAATAAACAACTTGGGGTTCGTTTGGCTTCTTATAGTATGTTTATTATCCTTATAGTATAAGAACACAAGAAGACACGGTAAAAGTAAAATTATTTTACTTAATGTTAAATCTAAATGATAAGGTTAAAATAGGTACCTAAACTTGTCTAAATTATATTGTATGAGAGTATTTCGACCCCTAACTACCTTAGCTTCTAAATATATCAATTTGGAGCTATTAAAAACCTAATTGGACTTTATAATAAAATAATAGTTTTTGTTATTCCAAAGGTGCCCCTCTCCTCCCTTATAAAAGGGCACCTCCTCCCCATCTTCCTCACACCACATTGAGCCTTCAATCTCGGCCAAACCCTGACACGTTATCCTCTCCACTTCCCTAGAGACATCCTAGAGGTCCTGGTCTTCTTCAAAGACCAATTTTAGTGCCCTAAAAGGATGTCTCAAAGAAGCACTTCGAAGAAGAGGTAATGTCTGTTACCGATTCTTTCATCTTTATTTCTTCTTCCACTTCTTCTTCTTTAGTTGTTTCATTATTAAGTAATAACATCAGTATCACTAATATAATGATATGTTATTATATGTATGAAACAACACTATTTCACCATCTATCCATCCTATGGAAAAAGAAATCAGCGCGCGTGCGTACGTACGGAATACCGTCTCCACGCCGTGGTGTAATCTATTTTCCACCACCACCTTACATGGATGGGTATAATGGTGCAAATAATGACTATATATGACTATTATAAAGTTATACTGATTCTGAAATAGTATAAATACACTCCAATACAATTCCACGATCATGGGAACTATATCATCGCTCATGTGTATGTACGGAATACCGTCTCCACGATGTGATGCGACTCGTTCTACATGATTTTCATTGCTTAATGATTACATAAATGAATTGAGTGAATAAATATGATATATATTACACTAATACCATTCTGTAAATGAGGTATCTATAAACTAAAAAGAAAAATAAGAATTTATTCGACAAAACACGCATAAGAACAAAAAGTTATAAACACCCGAATAACAAGTAGCAATGAAATATTACTAATAAGAAGCTAAGAATATGACCATATATGATATCATAAAAATAATAATGATTCTGGAATAAGTCAATAACATTATTTAAATCATTATACAGTAGGTTCGGACACTTACAAAGCAAAACGGACCTAAGGTAAGGAAAATATCACAATCTCCTTTTTATCTGAGATTGTTTATACTTTGGTATTTACTGGGGTGTATTTTATCATCCACATCCTTGTTTCCTCAATATGTAATATTATTTTCATCCAACTACAATTTTTTAAATCCATTTTTACCCTTTGGCGAGTTTATAGTAAAAGATATTAAAAGAATCTTTTGTCGTTTTTCGTACGAGGTACTTTTTGACTTTTCCGACAAATGTAAGAGAAGAATGTTTTTTTAACTTATACGGCATGAATGGATTTTTAAAACATTATTTCCAAGAAGCTTCCTTTACAAGTTTTCAAGTTTATTTTTAATCAACTTATTTTAGTTTAAAATTGTATGAGATGTTAAGAAAGGAAAATGTTTTTGAAGTAGAAAG
Source organism: Viscum album (assembly GCA_963277665.1). Lineage (NCBI taxonomy): Eukaryota > Viridiplantae > Streptophyta > Magnoliopsida > Santalales > Viscaceae > Viscum > Viscum album. The sequence goes on along the minus strand of OY728140.1, from coordinate 49,422,040 downwards.
GATATTTTCCTCAAGAATGGAGTTCAAGTGTTTTATCAAAATTATTTTCCATCTAAGATAATATAGGGTTCTGATTCTATCCCTATCATTAAATTTATTTGATTATGTTGTGATGGAATTATTTTTATGAATTCATTTATCTTATATGAATTGTTTTATGATGTCACGACGATTAAGAATTCCATTTTAATTACATGGGTTATGCAATGATGTATGATTTATGATTTTTGTGGAACACATAAGAATGATTTCATTATGAGATCGGTGGGACCTATATATCCCTCTAATTCATTGGGTAAACGTTTTATATCTCATGAGTTTGACATGAATGGAACGGTAGGTTATACCGGTTCCGTGAAACAGGACTAAAACGAGGAATGAACTCGGTTCAGAAATGGACTTTGTCCACTAAGATAGTCTTGGAAATGAGTCTTGACTAACAAGAAATGATTCTCTATGATTATGTGTGTATGCCACAAAGTTTCATGTTATAAGTTATGATTATTGGGATTACATTTCACTACTATGATTTATCCCATCTTATGAAATTATGATCCCTTTTGCAGGTTATGTTTTCCAAAACATATGTTCTTATGAATATGACGTGATTGATATTTCTTTTGTTTACCCTTACTGAGCATTTGAGCTCACCCTTTTATGTTTTCATTTCCCCAGGACATAAAGAAAGGATTTAGGTTTAAAAAAATGAATATCTTTATGGGAGATGTTTAATATCTTTCACCATGATTAGAAGATTATATTCTGAGTTTCCAAAGACACTAAACTATTACAGTCCTTGTGTGTGTGTTTTTTGTTATGTACTATGTATTCCACAAAAGTAATGTAATGTCCATGTACGTTAGGCTTTGGGTCTCTACAGTTGGTATCAGAGGAAAGGTTTAGTCAACCTTTGGAAACTAGGATGCGAAAACATTAGTGAGATCCCTAGAGATATTTATAAGGTATGTCTAGGGATGTCCCTAAGGATAAGTATACGTATAGGATACAGTCCTAGAACTACGGTAACGATCATTGAATTTAACCTAAGATGTTAGATATTGAGGATACTCTCCCTTTATTATGTTGTTTTCCCTAGCATGATTTTTTCCTCTCACACTATTCTTTTTGGGTTTTAGACGATGGCTGGAACCCGAAGGAACCGTGTTGATCAATGCAATGGACAATGCAATGATTTTCCTCCTGAACAATGAAATGTTATGGTAGATGGAGTGAAAAATCTTATTGTTATACTTACAGAAGCTATGAATCATTCTGGACTTCCAAATGAGCAGAGAAGGGAACAATATTCTATTGAGTCCTTCATGAGGCAACATCCACCTTCTTTTAGTGGGTCTTCTGATCCACTTGTTGCTGAATAATGGATCAGTACTACTGAAAAGATATTTTCAGTTCTTCAATGTTCTGAACATGATAAATTCATCTTAGCAGTATATCATTTAGAAGGTGAAGCTGATCAATGGTGGAATCTTATCAAGAATACGAGGCAAAGAGATGAAATTGAGTCCATGGAATGGGATGAGTTCAAGAACTTATTTTTCAATAAGTACTTCCCTCGTATTCTTCTAACAAAGATGGAGAAATAGTTTCTTGAACTAAAGAAGAAGGATGATGAATCTGTTGGTATATGCGAAGAGAATTTTACAAGGCTTTCAAGGTATGCATCTGGATTTATCACCCAACCTGAAAGTAAAGTTGATCGATTCTTCAGTGGCTTAAAACCGAATCTTCGAAGGGAATTAGCTATAAGAGACATTAGTAGCTATGAAGAAATTGTGCGTTGTGCTATCAAGGTAGAAATGGAAGTTGGTGTTACTTATCCATATCATAGTTTTGACAAGAAACGAAATATGGAGTTCAAGGAGAAATCTCAGAATAATGGTGAAAAGAAGATGAATGTTTCCTTATGCTCAAAGTGTGGAAAGAAGCATGGTGGAGATTGTCTTAAAGGGACTAGAAAATGTTTTAAGTGTGGAAAATAAGGTCATCGATCAGCTGAGTGTCAAAGTAATGGAAAAAGGGTTTCTAATGATGTGAATAAAGAAAAGACCGAAGATAATGCACCAACAACACTTCAATGCTTCAAGTGAAAGGAAATGGGGAATTATGCTAATAAATGCCCTAATCCAAGGGTTAGTGATGATCGACGTGAGAAACCACTTAAGGAAAAGGACAAAGGGAAGACACATGCGATCACAATTGGCAATGTTGAATATGACAACGATGTGGTGGAGTGATTAAGTGTTTATATAATGGGATTTCAGAATAATGTTGTATATAGTATCGTGGAATACTGGAATATTTATGTTTTGGTCTATTGTGGTTTTCAATAATTTTCTGGCATCGGTAACCATGAAAAGTGATTTTAATATTTTTGGAAAACAGATGATATGCACATAATGAAGGGATAAAGAGAATCTAATATGTTTGATAGTATTAATGAGCTCATGATTGATATAAGGACTAAGTGATATCATGGTTTGAGGATATAGAATTTTGAGGATATTAGTATGTAGAAAGTGTTAACTTTTAACTGCATTCATATTTTCACTAAGGTTCAATGGATATTCATTCTTCAAGAGAATACATGATTAAGGTATTCACATATTTGTAATTTTACCAACAAGATATATCTTATGATATATAGGGGATAAATGAGGGAATTCACGTGATCATTTTCTTTATACTATGAGCATGGACGGAAGTATTTTAGATATGCCTAAAGATTGGAATGGATTATGTTGGACATAAGTTAGTATTGTTTAAGGATAAAACTTTTATGATATTGTTGATGGGATGTTATAGTAATATAGCTTTAGAAAAGGGAAAACCTGCAGGACGGGCGATAACTCATCGCGTCGGACAAGGCTATGGGAATCGAACCCACAACCGAAGTGCGACTGGCCTTTATCACCTACCACTAGCCTACAAGAAGTCCATGTTTAGTAGAAACTAGTTTTATTATATTACACAGTATGATATAGGACGTATAAGTCCATTTTAGGAACCATATATGATTAATCTCACTATAGATGGACTTATGTATTTTTTGATAACTTTTCTAACCTTTTGTTTGAGACAGATGGAATGACCCATCATTCTATCACATGATCTACTAACACATCACGAATGACAAATTCAACTTCATTTCTTTAAGAGATGAAGTGGAAATTGTCCAAAGAACGACCAACGATGAGACTATACCAAATTCACGAAATTATTTCTTCTAATTCCAATTTCATCAACTTTAGGGAAATGATCATGAAAAACAAAAAAGTTTTCCTAGTGCTCTTATATCTGATGAATCGATGGTACCTTAGATCTTCACAAATTTATGGCTTTGTGATTGCTGGCTTTTTCAGAGCCATGTTCTCTACCACTCTCCATCAGAACATGATGGTTATATTTCTCTTCCATATCCATATTTTCACCTACGTGGAAACCCAGTGATTAGATTATTTGGGTAACCGTTACGTTTCATAATTTTGTTTTTAAATATTGGTTTTGGTATTCCTTGTTATGATGTGGGTTTCTATTAAAGAATCTTTCGAATAGTAAACCATTTATAACCCCGACAAATTTCGAGGGCGAAATTCATTTTAAGGGGGGTAGAAAGTAACAGCCCGAGATTTTATGAAAAATATTCATTTTAATTTTATTAATTTCTCGTGTTGTACGCTACACCAAAAGGATCTTGCAAAACACGCATCATTTACTTGCCTGGCATTACACGCAATCACGACCTTCCTCGATAGCGTGTGTAGTACGCAATACCGAGTTTCAATAAACAACTATATGCTATTATAATATTATTAAAACTATCCATTATGAATTGTAATAACCATTTTTTAAATTTTAGTTTTCAAAATGGACTTCATTTTTGGATTCGGAATATCGAAATTATCTTAGGGAGAAATTTTGGTACTTTTCGGATAACATTCATATTTTGATAAATAGTGTAAATTACTAAATTGTAATTAAAAACAACTTTTTCAATCAAAATAATTAATAGTGATAATTTATTAATTTGAGTGGTTTTAAATTCTATTTATAATATATTTTTATAATTTAATACAATGTTGGTCATTGGATGTAATTTCACATTTAAACCAGACACAAACAAGTGTCAATCTTTTGATAGTTATTATCTCTTAAGAACACGCTATTTGTTTTGACGATAGGAATTAATTTTTAAATTCATTAATGCAACTGATATGTTTTGAATTTGGTAAAATAGACATCATTTTTGAGTTCACAATATCAAATATATCTTGGGCCTAATTTTTGGTATTTTTCTAGAAACTTTCATTTTTTGATGAATAGTGAAACTACTAAGTGGTAGTTAAGATAAATGAATTTTTCATAAAACTTAATTATACCGCTTCTTTGAGTGGAATTTCAAAAATCCGAGAGACACGGTTGATGTCAGTAAGTAAAATGTGGTTCAATGATATGAAAATAATTTTTGGTGAATAGTAACTTTTTACTATTTTTCCACGGTTAAAAGTAAATGGGGTAATTTAGGGTAAAAATGATATTATTATTACCCAAACACATGTCCTAATTCTATTGGATAAGTGTAATTCGACCAAAAACAACCTTAGGAATAAAATATGACCATTTAGGCCCACTTGGATTAGATTAGGTCATTTATTATTAATTTATTTAAAGAAGGGTTAAAATAGTTAAAATCAAAGTTTAATAAGTAAATAATTTTTAATATAGGATTATACATAAGATAAATTCGGCTATAAATATTCATTTGAATTCTAAAAATATTTCCTACATAATGGTATTTTATTCGTAATTTATAGAAATTAAATAATTTAATTTATTTATGACACAAAGATGATGCAGTAATTATCTTATTAGTGAAATATTGACATAATTGATGTTATAAATACCCAAATAAATGTAATTTCAGACTTTTTATGAAATAAACTAATTTTCTAGGTTAATATGACATGTTATTATTTATTTAATTAACTTATTTCGAACTAATCATTCTGTTATTATTTTAACAAAAATCAATTACAAAATAGTGTCAAAATTAACATAAAATAGTTTTGAAAACAAATATTATATTATGAATTTTTATTTTATTCCAAAAAATCTAGGTTTCGGCCAAATTACTTAGATAAGGTTATATATATTAATGATAAAAAAACTTGGGGTTTTTTTTGTCTTCTTATAGTATGTTTATTAACCTTAGAGTATAAGAACACAAGAAGACACGGTAAAAGTAAAATTATTTTACTTAATGTTAAATCTAAATGATAAGGTTAAAATAGGAACCTAAACTTGTCTAAATTATATTGGATGAGAGGAGTTAGACCCCTACCCACCTTATCTTCTAAATATATCAATTTGGAGCTATTAAAAACCGAATTTTACTTTATAATAAAATAATATTTTTAGTTATTCCAATGGTGCCCCTCTCCTCCCTTATAAAAGGGCACCTCCTCCCCCTCTTCCTCACACCACATTGAGCCTTCAAGATCGGCAAACCCCTACCAATTTCTTCTCTACACTTACCTAGAGACATCCTAGAGGTCCTGGTCTTCTTCAAAGACCAATTTTTGTTCCCTAAAAGGATGTTTCAAAGAAGCACTTCAAGGAAGTGGTAATGTCTGTTACAGATTCTTTCATCTTTATTTCTTCTTCCACTTCTTCTTCTTTAGTTGTTTCATTATGAAGTAATAACATCAGTATCACTCATATGATGATATATTATTATAATTATGAAACAAACCTATTTCATCATCTATCCATCATACGGAAAAAGAAATCACCGCGTGTGCATATGTACGGAATACCGTCTCCACGCCATGGTGTAATCTATTTTCCACCACCACCTTACTTGGATGGGTATAATGGTATAAATAATGACTATATATGACTATATAAAGTTATACTAATTCTGAAATATTATACATACACTCCAATATGAATCCACGATCATTGGAATGGTATCATCGCTCGTGCGTACGTACGGAATACCGTCTCCACGATGTGATGCGACTCGTTCTACATGATAATCATTGCATAATGATTACATAAATGAATTGACGGAATAAATATGATATATATTACACTAATACCATTCTTTAAATGATGTATCTATAAACTAAATAGAAAAATAAGAATTTATTCGACAATACATGCATAAGAACAAAAAGTTATAAACACCCGGATAACAAGTAGCAATGAAATATTACTAACAAGAAGTTAAGAATATGACCATATATGATATCATAACAATAAGTATGATTCTGGAATAAGTCAATAACATTATTTAAATCATTATACAGGAGTTTCAGACACATACAAATCAAAACGGACCTAAGGTAAGGAAAATATTACAATATCCTTTTTATCCGAGATTGTTTATACTTTGGTATTTACTAGGGTGTATTTTATCATCCACATCCTTGTTTCCTCAATATGTAATATTATTTCCATCCAACTAAAATTGTTTAAATCCATTTTTACCCTTTGGTGAGTTTATAGTAAATGATATTAAAGGAATCCTTTGTCATTTTTTGTACGATGTACTTTTTGACTTTTCTGATAAAATACGAGAAAATGTTTTTTTAACTTATACGGCATGAATGGATTTTTAAAACATTATTTCAAATAATCTTCCTTTATATTTTTTAAAGTTTATTTTTAATCAACTTATTTTAGTTTAAAATTGTATGACATGTTAAGAAAGGAAAATGTTTTTGAAGTAGAAAGGTTATTTTTCTCAAGATTGGAGTTCAAGTGTTTTATCAAAATTATTTTCCATCTAAGATAATATAGGGTTCTGATTCTATCCCTATCATTACATTTATTTGATTATGTTGTGATGGAATTATTTTTATGAATTCATTTATATTATATGAATTTTTTTATGATGTCACGATGTTTAAGAATTCCATTTTTATTACATGGGTTATGAAATGTTGTATGATTTATGATTTTTGTGGCACACATAAGAATGGTTTCATTATGATATGGGTGGGACCTATATATCCCTCCAATGCATTGGGTAAATATTTTATATCTCATGAGATAGACATGGCTGGAATGGTAGGTTATACCGGTTCAGTGAAACAGGACTGAAATGAGGAATGAACTCGGTTCAGAAATGGACTTTGTCCACTAAGATGGTCTTTGCAATGACTCTTGACTAACAAGAAATGATTCTCTATGATTATGTGTGTATGCCACAAAATTTCATGTTTTATGTTATGATTATTGAGATTACATTTCACTACTATGATTTATCCCATGTTATGAAATTATGATCCTTTTTGCAGGTTAAGATTTCCAAAAGATATGTTCTTATGAATATGACGTTATTGATATTTCTTTTGTTTACCCTTACTGAGCATTTGAGCTCACCCTTTTATGTTTTCTTTTCCCCAGGACATAAAAAAAGGATTTAGGTTTAAAAAAAAGAAGATCTTTATGGGAGATATTGAAGATCTTTCACCACGATTAGAAGATTCTATTATGAGTTTCCAAAGACACTAAACTATAACGATCCTTGTGTGTGTGTTTTTGTTATGTATTAAGTATTCCGCAAAAGTAATGTAATGTCCATGTACGTCAGGCTTCGGGTATCTACATTTCAGATATGAAAATCATATATTATATTTCAGTACATCAAAACTATATTTTATTATGTTACACATAATGCCATGTTTCTTTGATATCTTGTTTCACATGAATGAACTAGTTTTACCAAACTAAAATGTACTATTAATATGATTACTAAATATTATTTTAGTCTTCACCTAGATGTTATAATGGAAGATATGAATAATATAGATTAAATTATGAAATATTGGGATAAACATATATATATAAATAATTATTTGTTGACTAATTAACTATAATTTTAAATAAAACCATTTTGAAAATATAAGAAATATATTGATGGAAAACATTATGTATTACGTAAAACACATTTTAAATTAATAAAACCACTTTTGAAAAAATATATTAATTAAATATATATATATATGATATTTATTAAAATATTTAAAATTTATCTTATTTGTTTTCTAGAAAAGATATTAGAATAAATCTAATTTTACAAATCAAGATATATATTTTTTAAAAATATAATTTTCCCTTTATTTAATGGAGTAACTACTTTATATATAATTTTCACAGAATTATAAATTTTATTTTTCATAAATTACAACATTTATTAAATTGTAATATAAAAATTTACATTGGGTGATTTTTTTGTATTTTTCTGAATAGATTCATTTTTTTGATGAATACTGAAAAACATTGAATTTTATTTGAAAGATTCGTTTTCATATAATTTATTTACATAGTTAAATTATATTTTAATTTGGATTTAAAGAATATTTAGATATATTATGAATATATTAATAAATATTTTCCATTGGAATCAATTTAATGTTAAAAACAGATATAAAAACATTTCAATCTTTTGATCATTTTGACTTCAAAAACATGTTATCTAGTCCCATATAAGAGATTAATTACAAATTAATTTTTTCCACTTATGTGTTTATAGGTATGAAAACTGTATTCCATGTTTTTAATCAGAATAATATATAATTTCAATTAATGTAAAATTATTTTTTGATGGAAAATATTATTGAATGTACTTAAATTTAATTACAGTGGTTAAGGTAAATATGAGTTTACATAGTGGTTAAACTATATCTTAAGGGAAAAAATAACCTATAAAAATGAAACAAATTAATGGAAATAATTAGGCCATATTCTAAATCTTTAAAAAAAATTAACAATTATTGGAGGCACATGATTTACTGTAGACCTTTCAATAGTGATTGACTTTTTATTTTTACAAGGTGGCCACTCCTCCACCACAATAATAGGGCACTCAAAACACTCACTTACTGACACTTATAAAGAAATTTGGATCATCGAAACCATTCCAAATTTAAATCCGAAAATCTCTTGATATCATTCTAGAAGCCTCACATTCGGTAGAATTTAAATCATGTTAGTAATTTATTATAAACCAACGTGAATTTCCCAAAGAAGAGGTAACATCCTTGAACAAGAACTTTTGTTTTATTTATTTCTCCAAAAACTATTCTATTCATATTACATGATTATATAATATCATATGTATCAAATATATACTTATGTGTTATTAATCTAAGGTTTTGACCAACACCTATACACACTTCCATCAAAAGGAATGAACAATCGTCGTTCGTGTGTATGGTGGGCTACCACTTCTAGAACCAATGTCATTTTTTATTACATTACCATCATTGATGGTTTATAATAATGATGGAATTATTATTTTTTAGGATATATATGATATTAATTTTTAATTTATGCATATATAATTATTATATAATGAATAACTTCATTATTTCTATTTTATGGGAATACGATAACTTAGTTTGTGGATGTGTGGACTAACCCCTCCTCAAAGTGACATTATTCATTCACACTTTACATGGAATGTATTAAATATGGTTTGAGTAAATATATATGATATAAATTACCTAACAATGAAAATTTAATGGTAATATATATATACACATATATATTCCATTCAATTGTTTTCTTTTCAATACAACTAGAAAACATGAACAATGTCCATGCGTATGGAAGACCTACCATATCCATGAATGGTTTATTACGTTTCATATATATATCTTTTATACACTATTATAAATAATTATGAAATCAATAATTAAGATATTTATGTCCAATTTTACATTATTTTATATTATAAATTATGATCTATGTAAGAGGATAATGAATGACATATCAATACATATACAAAAAACCGTTCTTAAACAAAACATAACATTAACATGAAATTGTTAATAAAAGGGTAATATGCAGTTGTAATAAAATAATATATGGATTCATATATAATAAATTAATTATTTTAAATTTTTATAATAGACATATATTTATTATACAGTGGTTTTTAATGATTACAATTAATGGCAAGACATAATGTACTAGTTTTCTCATCTCACTTTTATTTTAGTGTGATATATGTTATATTAACTTATTAGTATAGTTTTGTGGTGTGTAAAATTCCATATGAAATTTTGTATAATTAATTTCCATTATTTAATGATATTAAATTTTTCAATTGATTTTAATCTTTCACAGACACCATGTGTCCAAAGTCACTCAAGTAATAATGGAATTTTTAGTCTATCCATTATTTATAGTAGACTTATTCCATATTCCCCAACAAATTATTTTGTTTTGTGTATATATTCCCATGAATTTATTATATTATTATTATCATTAAATTTATGGTTATTTAAAAATATATTTTATGATATCTTTTTCATGGGGTTTATGTTTCAAATATTACCAAATCAGTGAAATAATGTTTGTCTCAATTTACCTTCTTTGAGACACATGCCATGATATGAATATATATTCTTCTAAGAGGTGAATATCCTTCATTTTAACATGTTATATCATGAATATAAATTTTTTATGATATTTTAATATTCATTTAGTATTATTATTTATTTAATATTTCGATTAAAATTATCAATGTGGTAATAAATTATTTTTACAATCTCATCATTTATCTGGATTGTTTATGTTTATCCTTCCAATTATAAAATCATATGATCAATCTATCAAGAACTCTGATGAATTTTCCTATAATATATTTACTAATTATATATTTTTTTTATGTTAAAATATTTACACTATATGATAATTAATAATATTATGGAATTTTGTTTAAAAAAGATATTATTTCTCTATTCAGTCGAAAATAAATTTTATTCAAAAACATTTTTTAATTTCTTTTCAAAATTTATTTAAATTAATATTTAATAAAATTTTAAATCAAAATGATTTTAATTTTTTTTTTATTTAAATTTTTTGAATTTTTTTTCAAAGATTCCTTTATAATATATTAAAATTATTTTCATTTAAACGTATTTTAGAAATATTTTATGTTTTAAAAATTATTTTTCAAAAAAGAAATGATATTTTACTCAAGAATTTTTTTAAATGATCCATAAAATATTATTTACCATATAATATAAATTCCATTGATATAGTTTAATATTTCATGATTATTTGATCTAGGGATTGTATTCTTATTCTTTACTTGAATTATTTATGATTGTGATGAAAATATGTTTTTGGAACCTCTTTCGTTTCAATGATTTAATCATGATGACAAGATATTGAAATGAAAATCATTATTTTTTCATGGTATAATCATAATATAAAGTGTAAAATGATCTTCTTTCTGTTGAAAAGAAATATTTTTTTACATTATTCATGGTGTTGTTCATGGGAATAAATAATATGATGTGGTGGCCTAGATAGAGTCGGGTAAGACCGTTATATATTATATGATGGTGTAGCCTAGATGGATCTGGGAAAACCCATTACATATTATACAATGAGGTGGCCTATATAGCATCATGTAATCCAAATACAAAATATATGATGGGGTATCCCGGATGGTGTTGGGTAGTCCTATTACAAATTATATGATAGGGTTCCCTAGATTGTGTTGGGTATGCCCATTATAGCATAGATGATGGGGTTACCAATATAGCATCAGAAATTCCCATTATTTCTTATTTAATGGGGTGTACAAGAAATCATATGGTAATCCCATTACATGTTATATTATTGGGTGTCCCATATATCCTTTGGGAATCCCTTTTCATGTTATACGATGGGGTAGATATGGTAGTGACATGTGTTCTTATTATAGCTTATATGAATGTGGTTCATATATCTCTCCCCAATACAATAGGTAAAAATAAATATCTCCTATGATAATGATGGGAACAACATGAATAGATTGATCCACTATGGTAAGATAGTGTATTATGATCCACAATAAAGAAAACATTGTGATTGAGGATGGTTGTTTGTCTTTCCTATTAGGTGTAGTCCACATAAAGTGTCTAGATATATTTTTACAATGATCCATGATGTAGGGATTGTTTTTACATGTTTATGTGTTTGAAAAAAAAGTGCATACCTTACTCCTATTTTATAATATCAGTTTTTATGATCATGATTAAATTATGATTAATGGATTATGAACTATCAATATTTATTCCAGGACACTTGAGAATGATATTTTATATGGTGGAATGATCATATATTTTGTGATCCTATTCTCATACCCTTATTATCATGTCATGCTTTCATATCTCCCTTTTTTACTCTTACCGAGTATTTAAACTCACCCATTTCTTATGTTTCATTTTACCAGGTCATAAATAAATTTTTTATGTATGATTCCAATGGGGGATGATATTTAATGGATATTTTTTATGATCATTATCCAATATAGAATATTATGTTTCCGTGTTTCCAAATAATCCAAAATATAATGGTCTGCAAGCATGTACTTTTTGAATATTCAGAATATTCAACTAAAATGATATAATATCCATTTTTTTAAATCATGGATTTCTATATTTTATGTACTATAATATTTATCTATTTTTATGGTATCTTAGTCCAATTCTATGTCATTATGTGGTGTTTCATGACATTTTTTTTATTTTTTCTAGGATATTGTTTTTGTTACTCAAGATATCATATCTAGTATTTATCCAACGACACCCTTTCTAGGATTTATATATCCCCATTTATTTCATATTTTCCTCATATAATCTATTTTAGTTAAAAAATAGAATAAATGGATTTCATATCACATATTGGAGGTCTATATATTGATGATGTACTTTATTTTTTAATTGATTTAATATGTAAATAATTTCCTAAAAAATATTTCTATATTTTTTATGGATTATTATGTTAAATTTTATCTAATAATATTATTATGTGATTTAAATTTTACAATTGATTCTCTCTTCACATTAATTAATATAGATTATCTTTACTCTATTATGATTTTGATTATAAGGTGGGGTTGAAAATAATGAGATATTATTCAAAATCAATTGGAATTCTCTTGCTAATACATAAAACATATATATCCCAATAAATTTTTTTCTAGGCCATTCATGTCACGACCCATCCCCCGTGGCCCATTATGTGACTAGCCCACACCTGCCTCCCAATGGCTAGGGGATGGAGACTAGCGCTGAAGTAATTATTCAACATGTGGGGGGCATTTTACTGAGTACATGTACACGTGCACACTCATAAACCAATCCCACAAGCTGAAAAGTAAAACACTACATGCAACCACTTCGAAATCCATAACAAGAGTAATATAGAAAGTAGAGTACAAGCTGGAAAAACATGGTAGTATATAAGCCCACAAAAGGAAAAATAGAACACAGGTATATCCCAATGCCTCTGAAACTCTTCCGCCGAGAACCCTACATGATGGGTAGGTAGAGGGTAGCTTCTAGAAGTCATAGATGTATGCCTCATATTTCTGCCCTCAATGAACACCATGTGGTACTTGTCCTCCCTAGAATACGTCAAAGCATCAATCATCAGTACAAAAAATGACACGTGCAGGAGAATCCCATGAAAGGATGACTAAAACAATACTCAATTGGGGCCTCAAAACCACAAAGGTAAATCACAATAGAAAACCCACAAATAAATTTACATTTTTTACCCCCCATGTATATTCCCATACATTTACCACTATTATCAAAATAAACATATCTCAGCCACTATGTAACATAAGGCCCCAATTTTATAACTAGTATCAAGATTCTCCCGGAAGATTTAAAAGGTGTCACAAAAATAGTAGAAAAAACTCCCCAAGTATAGTCATCCCCGATGAAACTAGTCCAAGATATATTGTCCATCGGTTACTTCTCTATCAACTCCAAATTTTTCATCCAAGAGAACATGCTCCATCAAGATCATTCTTCTAGGACCAGCTCTCGTGCCTTACACTAGATGTTTAGTTATCACAATCTTGTACCTCGTGCTAGAATATGGAAATCCAAATGAAGAAGCCCAATCCTCATCACAATGGCCAGGTGAGGGAGCTCTACTACAGATTGATATGTGATACCCCAGTATCTTCTATAAGATGTGGCCCACACCTCAGTCTATAGAGGGAGAACAAGATCTTATATTGGTATTGTTCACACCAAGTGGAGGGGCGTGCTCCTCGTAGTTGTGTCCTACAGTCGAGGGATCTCAAACTACAATACAGGACCTCCTACCCATCGCTACTTAAAGATGGGGGAGTATTACTCCATAAATGAGGACTTGTTCCCAATATTCAATAGGGGATTACTACTCATGAAAGACCTACCTCCTGCCCTATATGGTAGTAATACTCAGTGACTTGAGGACCGGTACCCTAGTACCAGGGGAGTACTGACACTTTCAAGTTATTATCAATGGGAATCATGCACCCTAGTATGTTTGGGGAGTTCCAACCCTAGGATAGAGGACCCGCTCCTTGGAAAGCAAGGGGAGTATTGATTGTTTTGGAACAATGCGTAAGGAGGACCCTCACCCTGAAACGGTAGAGGAACTATAACTCCTATAATAAAGGACCTTCTCCCTACCATGTAGGGGACTACCAACTATATACACACAAGATTTAGAGGGCCTACACCTGAGTCATTCGTGGGAGTACTGAATCCATGTTTAGAGGACATGTTCCCTGGTCCCACAGGGGAGTACATACTCTTCCTTCATGAACATCTTTGAGAACCTGCCCCCTAATCCTCTAGGGGAAAACACCATTAGGGGGAACTATATGAAAAAAAACAAACCCACACCCATGACATGGGGGTGTCCTGTCTCAATCTATGTAGATGGATAAGGAGTAGCTAACCAAAGTGGGCCAACATGACCTGACCTGACCTGGGCCCCAACGACCCAACCCAGGTCCAACCAAACCCATTGGAACCCGCTCGCTAAGCTGTGGGTCTGGCCCAATGGTTCATGGGTCCGAACCACTTTGATAGGTGCGGTCTATTATTAACATCATGGCCCACATCAGAGTAGGCCAGCTCATCCATATCGAACGCATCATATCCATGTTTTTCCTGCACCTGGAATCTCTATCTGGCACTACATCCTTGGTCAACTGGTCCGCTCATGCAAAACGATTCATCCAAAAAGACCCGTAACATTGCTACGAGTCCAGGTCACACTACAGATTCATTTGTGTCCCCTTCACGTGGTGGAAGTATTTCTACCTTTGAATCACCTTTCAGTGGTGTCCCACCCCTCTTTCTATCATGTGGCCACACTGCCATCATCGTCACACTGACATCCTATTCCTCAGACCATCGGATGTTCTCTGGTGGTCCGTTCATGCATCCAAATGGTGTTCTAGAACCCTCAGTCTGTGTTCTTTATTTCTTGGGGTTCAATCCTCCATTAATATACCCAATGTCTGGATGTGCTCCATTATCTTCATCTCCCGCACCGCCTCAATCCATAGGTAGTCATCGTCACCATACCACCATCGTGTTATTTCCATTACAGATCCAATATTTCAGATTGTTGAACAAAAAAATGGTTCTGCAATGACCAAACACTTGTCATACTGGAAAAAACCTGAAGAAAATTGGGTGATAGAGGAGAATAAAATCACATCAACCAAAGTGAGTAATGAATCATCACTTTTGTTCATAACAACATTGATTCACTCCCATTAGATGGATAAATTTCTCAAAAATAAACCCAATAGAAATTCCTCTCACAAGAACGAATGATCTGCGGGTCAACCAATTTGTGGGTTGATCTGTGTTCATCGTTTAAAACCATAAATGGGGGAATGAAAAATAATTCAAAAATAACCCCTCTCTAGAGTTTTTATCACTTGAAGATGAGAGAATCTGTGTCGTTGTCATTTTCAATCTGTGTTCTGCATGAATTTATCGATTCGTCATCCACGGTGAGAGAACCTCCTCCTACTCTTTAGGGAAACTCAAGGGTTATGAAAATACCCCTAGATTTCTGATGGATGTTAGTTTAAAAGAAAATAATTTTTGTGTTATAAAATATTTTTTTAAGAATATTTTAATGACTCTCACATCTAAAAACTAACATCTTCGTCTGACCCAAGATGGATGATGTTAGGCGCATCATAATTAAAATTATTTATTCTAAATGAAATGGTGCCCCCATATTTCTAATCATGGCATCTGTTTGAAATATATTAAAGTGTAATGTTTTCTGCCTGGGCACTTTTTATTATAAACTAAAATTTATTCAACGGTTTATTCTAGGAACACAGGGCCTCATAATTAGATGTCATCTTAGTGCCCAGTCATGGATGTTTCCAAATTAAATTTATAAAGACAAAAAATATGGGTCCTTACATTAGCCCACCAAAGGGATTTTCATCCCCAAAAGCCAAATCCTACACTAAAGGGATGAAAACTGAGCTCTCTACTAGACCCACACACCAGCAAGATCACCATGGTTCCTTTTTCTTCTTACAAGCATGAACTAGGACAATCCACCAAGATTATCCACTCTCACATCTAGCTTCTTCTAGACCAACACTATTCCACAATGGTCACATGTCTTTTTAGATGTGACACGTGGGACAACACCATGAAAAGTGTCCATTTACAGTGCAAGGGTCTAGAATCCCACCTCCACATAGACCTGACACTGATATAAAAAGAACCCCATAGTTCACATCCACCCTTGGATGAACTGTTCTAAATACACCACAATTGTTATTCATTCACGGTTGAAGCAAAACACACAAGGGTATTTAGGAGAAATTCAAGGCTACCCAAGAGTAAACATTGAGTCTAACTAGGCCCTTTGTCTAAAAACGTCAGTGGCCACATAATTTACCAAAACAAAAACAATACTACAGTCACTAGTGGCATCTCAGCTAAGAACGTATGGTATGTTACAATCTCATACTATAGAAAACATCATTAGGGTCTATGTCTATATCTGTAGAATGGGCCCAAGAATGACCCTTTGTGAGAGTCTACTTTCTGCTTATCTGATTTCCATTTTAATATAACGGAAAACCCTTTTTTACCTTGGTGGACACACCACATCCTTTTCCTAATACAGAAAATATGGGTATGAACGGTTGTGTTACATACCAAGAAAGGATTTGTAAGGCCTCAATGCCATGAATAAGAAATCCCAACCGCAACTCGCGCCTCCAAGAGTAGGGTAACACTATCAGCACAAGTGTGTGGTCTACAGGTCTCCTCTAGCAGGAGTCGTTAAGCATGATGATCAATTCCATGGTCCAACTAGAACCTCGAATTCACAAAGAGAACTAATTGAAAATTGATAATGAATAACACTAGTGTCTATTAAAATGATATCCAAAAGAAAACACATAGATCATTTTTCTAATCACACATGGATAATCTTGTTCATAACCCATGACCACATGTAGTTTTCCTTCCCATGTCCTATAGCTCCTTGAGCCTTGTGAAAACCAACTTCTGATGCTCATCTACCTCATCGGCTTTTCCTACCTTTATATAGAACTCATTGATCAAAATATTGTCTATTCAAAGGTATCTTGTCAACTGACTCCCTCTCAGTGGTATGACGGTTTGGAAAATCCCTATCGAGAATTCTTAGGCCATTGAAAGAGTAACACTACCTCTCTTATGGGTGATATACTCCTTGGATCTACTCCTGAACTGCAGACACGTGTGTTTAATTTCAGTCTTGGCTAAGTCTCATTGGTTGTGATCCTGTCATCTGTCATCTGCTAGCTTCTGCAGACGCATATACCTCATGACCTCTAATGTAGGTCACATCCATATTCCCCTCTGCCAGGAAGCACTCAACCACCTAGGATTGCTCTAACACCCCAGCGTATAACGGAATGTTAAAGGGTATCACTAATTACCTGATCTCCAGGTGTATCCCATTCTTGATGTTCCAGGACATCAATTATGGGTCCCACGCCATATCTGTAGAGTAGTGAGAATAATCTATGAACCTCTCTGAGTATTCTACTACCGTCATTATTTCCCTATCATAGGTGCAGACGCTCCTATATACGTACCGAGCATAAAGTCACTGGAATGAACTCCTCCCATAAGAGGTGCTCATAGTCTATCTATGTGAGGGACACCTCATCGTAAATCTTGATGGTCAAGATCCACCATATCCCCACTGGGAACATAAAAAGGCTTGTATCTAGGATCATCATTTGGTTGGGAGGTGTCCTCACTAGGCAGAAGACTCGTATAACTGCATCAAAACAAACCTTAACTTCTAGAGGATCTATCTCGACTTGGATCCTCAGAGGAAAATGTATTTGGAACTCGTGTGGAAAACTCAGCCTATGTGCTTCCTCAGATCGAACTTCTAGAAAAATGTGCTTCTCTACGGGTGGTGGAACCGTCGGCAGACCACCCAAGGGAAACTCCCTAGAACCAGTTCCCTGCATTGAAGCCTCATCATGGGGAAGATCATCATAATAATAACACTGTATAATACTGTTTGGATGTTTTTGTGGATGAATCCTTAAATATATCAACATGATCCATGGTTAATAGATTGTATCTTGAGATATGACTATAGAATTACATGAGAAACACAACCCTTCCATTATGATTCATGTACCATTTATTTATCTGTGATCATTTTCCTAATGCACCGAGTTGAAATGTATGTTATAAGAGTCCTAATGATTTTATAAATCAGCTACAATACCAACACTTGAATATCAAGAACGAGATTCTAACTTGAAACATCATAACAATGTCTCAATGTAACCCAATCAAATATCGCAAACTCTTGGTCCGAAGGTGGAACCAAACATTACTTTGATACCAATTTGGCCCGAACTATCCCCCAGGGCCCATGTTTTTACTACCCCAAGCCCGCCCCTAAAGGCCATCAGCTAGAGTCTTGCACCAAAGGAATTATTCAAATTGTGGGAGGAACTTTCCAATGTATCTGTACACACGCACTCTCACAACCCAATCTAACTTTCAAAAATATAAAACACTACAGGAAACCACTAAGAAAAATACAACCAAAGTACAATAGAAATTAATGAACAGGGTGGGAATTTTGTCCAGTATAGAATCCAACCAAAGTAAAAAAAATAAAACACATGTACAACCCCATAATCTCTGAAACACATCTTCTGAGATCCCTACAAGAATGGTATGTGGACGGTAGTTGCCTAAAGTCATAGGAGTGTGTGTCATCTATCCACCCTCACTGAAAACCACCTTGTCTTAGTCATCCCTAGACTCCATCAAAGCTATAGTCCTCTACACAAGACATGAAACATGTAGTAAAATCCCATGTAAGGGTTAGTAAAACAATACTCGATAGGGCCCCCTAAAGCCAAAAATGTAAATCACACGAGAATAACTACAAATAAATTCCAAGTTAGATCTACCCAAGTATATTACCATACATATACCGAGGTCATCCAGATAAACTCATCTTAGACACTATGAAAGATAAGGCCCCATCTTTGTAGCAAGCATAATGATTCTCACCAATTATTTGAAAGGTGACACATAAACCAAGATAAAATACTATACGAGCTTAGCCATCCATGATGGCACCTGTTTGAGAGATACACTCCATCGGGTACGTCTCCACAAAATCCAAATGGTATGCCTGAGAGAACATGATCCATCAGGATCATACTTCTTTCACCAACTCTCGTACCCTGCAGCAGTGGTCCAATCATCATAGTCTTCTGCCCAGCGCAAGACTATAGAATCCCAAATGAAAAGGCCCCTCCCAGTCACTGTGCTCAGTTGAGGGAGCACTGCTCCAGAATAAACTGTGATACCACAGTCTCTCCTGTAAGGAGTGGCCCATGCCTCAGTCCATTAAGGTAGAGCTTTATACTATCTAGGTATCATTCACATCAAGTGAAGGGACCCACTCCTCATAGTTGTTTCCTACAGTTGATGGAGCTCCAACTCCTATGGATGACCTAATCCACATCGTTACTAGGAAATGGGGAGTACTCCTCTATAAATGAGGTCACAAGCCCTGGATTCAAAAGTGTAGTACTACACAAGAAGTACCCGCACCCTACACTATATGGGATTAAAACTTAGTGGATAAAGGACCCACACCCATGTACCAGGGGACTAATGACTTTTTTATTTTATTCTATATGGGAAACCTACACAATAGTACATTAGTGGAGTATTATCGTTAGGCTAGAGGATCTTCTTCCTAGAATGACAGTGGAGTATTAACTCTATCAGAACAATGCGTAAGGAGGAAACACACCTTGGAATGGAATGGGAATACTAACTCCTACAATAGAGGACCGTATCCCTACACTCTATGGTAGTAAAAAATCTATATGTGCTAGATATGGAAGGATTGTGCCCAAGTGATTTATGGGAGTACTGACTCGAATGTTAGAGTTCCTTGTTCTTGGTCCCACATATGAGTACCTACACTTCCTTAACAAACATCTCTGATAACATGAACCCAAGTACTTTATGGGGAGATAACCAAAGTAAAAAACCTACACTCATAACATGGGGAGTCCCGTATCAATATAAGTAGAGGGATAAGAATAACTTGTGCCCTAAGTCATTAAGGGAGTAACTATCCTAGCATCTCATCAATAGAACTACCCCAACTCTACTCAATGTCATATTGTACTAAGTGACCAAACTTTTCCAATCAATAGGGTATCATAAACATTCATAAAAAACTCACCTATATTATATAAAAAGTAGCTTCTCGTTGAAAGGGTCCCAACAACATTGGCAGCTCATCAAATAGATGCTCTGTTTGAATGTTACGAGTTTTTTAGCGAAATGGGTGCCGGTTGGGGTCTTAGTACTATCTAACCCCTTCAGACCGACGTCACTTGAACCGGTTCCGACCCGACCTAGGTCAAACTCCATGAAATTGGCCCGGCCCACTGGGATGCGGGTCCGGCCTCCCTGGCGGTTTGAGGCCTGCCAACAACATCCTCACCCCCATTAGAGTTGGATGACTCTCCTAGACTAGACATGACATAGTCGTGTTAGTCCCCCACTGAGCGGTTCCAACTAGCACTAACACCATGTTCAACCGGTCTTCTCACTCTAACTGGTTCATCATGAAATGTTCATGGATTTTATGTGTGTATAGGCCACACCACAATTTCGGCTGGGGCTCGTTAAGGCATCAGCCACAAAGCTTCTTCCGTCAAAGAAGTCTCTAAGGAACCAAAAATCTATTACACAGAAAACCAGACATGATCTGGTGGACCGTTCATTAATCCTGATGTTTTTCTATAACCCTTAAGTCATGATATATATCACCTAGGGTTCAATACTCTATTTTTATTCCTCCTACTGTGAAGCACTCGATTAGAATCATCTCCTACATTGCTTCGATCCGTATGTTGTCATTGTCATTTCACCACAACCGTGTTGTATCTGTTCGGAATCCAAGATGTCATATCGTTGCACCAAAAATGGTTGTGCAACGGACGACTAATCTTCGTCCCTAAAAAAAGTGAAGAACATCAAGTGATATAGGATATGAAAACGAGATCAAAAGATGTGAGGAATGAACATTCTCCGTTGTTCATCACGACGTTTATCCACTCTCATTAGAAGGATTAATTCCCCAATAAAATCCAATAGAAATCCATTCCTCAAGAATGAATGATCTGAAATTTATCATATTCGTTGGTTGATCCATGTTCATAATTTAATACCAAGAATGGTAAAAGGATAAATAACTTAACCAGAAACCCTACCTAGAGTATGGATTGCATGAAGATGAGTGAAACTGCATAGTTGTCATTTCTGATCACTATTCTGCCGTTGTTCGTCGATTCGTCATCGTGGGTGAGAGAACCTCCTATTATTCCTTGAGGAAAATCCAGGTTTATGATGATAACTCTATATTTCTAGTGGATTTTGGTATATAATAAAAACATTGTTGCATCATAAAATATTTTAATTGAGATTATTTTAATGACGTTGACATCCAAAAAAATATCTTGTTCATCTGACCCTCACTCGACAAAATTAGGACCTGCCTATGGTAAAGTCACCATTCAAAATTAAATGGTACCCTCAGATTTCTGATCTGGAAATCCATCTGAACTATATTAAATTTCAATCTTTACCACTCAAGCGCTTTTAATAAAAAAGAAGAAAATTAATAAAAGATTTATTATGAGGACATCGGGCATCATAATTGCATGTCATCTCAGCTTCTAGTCTTAGAATTTTCCAAATTAATTTTAGGAAGAAAAATTTTCCATGAAATTTATAATTAAAGAATCTTTGTAGAGAATAACATGTCATGTAGAAGTGAATTTCTCCATTAATAAGTCATAGTTACTATAGATTTCATAATATTTCACCTTTCACAATGTTTTTAAAATAATTATCAAGTATGATTCATAATATTCCTAGATTTTATAATATAATAGAATATATTTTATAATGTAAAAAATAAAATTATCTGGGTATTCTATTAGGTATGTATTCATTAAACATGTGGTGATTTTTGGATAATTTTCGATCCATAATGGAATAACAATGAACTCATAATGTTTATTTATTTTTCAAAATAATGTCTTATTAATATCTTCCTTAATTATTATAAAATTATAATATACTGACCAAATATACACATAAAAAAAGCTCACCCTAAATATTTTATTGAACAATTCATCAATCTATATATGTTGTACTTATTTTCTGGATCCTATTAATTTATGAATAATCTATGTATAATTATATTGACACATTATTTTTATCAAAAAGTTTGCAAAATACCCCATGGAGAAGACCTTGGAATTATAAATCCCTTTTCTAAAATCACTATTCATTACTTCTTTGATTCTTCTAGTTTGATATTGGTTACTTTTTAGAAAATCCATGATATGGAATGCGATCTAGGTATATGTTAATTACTGAACACAATTTCACAATTAAGTGTAAATATTAGAAACTATTTTCGGAATACACCATTATATTCTCCCAAAATGTGTATATCATCTTGGTATAACCTCTAATATTCCTCATGTATTGTATGAAAATTTAATTTTTTACAAATAATTAATGCCCAATATTGAAATTGAGTTTCTTATTTAGATTCATCATCTTAATTTCACTTTTATAGATTCTGATACGAACTTGTGAAATGGTTTTTGATTTATCTATCTTGATAGTTTTTGTTTGATCTATATGAAGATATAAAAATCCATCCCTAGTTTATCATCTAATACCACTAAATAAATTATAATAGGGATAGTTTGAATATTCATCAAACAAATATTAAATAGAGAAGAGTAATATAAGTCAATGTAATTATTGGATGACTAAAAATTACTATTTTTAAAAAAACATTTATGTATATGTGTGAACACATGCCATAAAAAATACAAAGCAATGAGTACTATAAGAGATAGCTAAACCATTGACAGATTATTTAAACCTATAAAATATGGTCTTCCCTAAATAATGGGTTATTGATTCCATTTTTCTTTGTAGCCATATAATCCTTGATAAGGTCTTCAAACTTATAAAATATCCTGTCCCACATTTTCATGTACTCCTCCATTTTTATCGTCCCTGCATTTAATCCTTTTACCAAAATACAAGTTTTTTAATTGACCCACTCTGTCTAATCCTTATTGGGTTCCATATGTAATAGTCTATCAGACATCTTATCTACATCCTCTTGTGGCGTATTAATCATGGGATACTCCCCAATATTTCTTCATTTGATTGAATGATATGTTCCCAAAATTTCTAATTGTTTACCTCCTCAGCCCGATTAGTGATGACCACACTAGATGATAGGTTTATCACCACCGAGCAATCATTCGTCAGATAAACAGCCTCTAACAAACCTCCTTTATTCTCATGATCGTTAGATTCACTATAAAATAAAAATTATTCCCAATAACCCTGTGATCACAATCACTCAGCTGGATATCAACATTTTGGTGGATACTATGTCCATTAGATTGGGTAAGTAGGAATAGTACTTTTTCCCTTTAAATTTGTGTCATTTAATCAGGATGCAGTTCCCCTAATCCAAATTTCTCTCTGACTCTTTCTCCTCCTCCAAATTTGTATCCATCTACATTGATTTAATTCTATTCTACCTCATAAAAAGTTACAAGAAGAGTCGTTGATGTACTCTACCTTGGAAATTCCATATCTTCATTGGATTTTCCCACAAGACCTTCTTTATATTCTGGATCTGGTCCATTACCCTCAAAACCTTCGAACTAGTTTCTAAGCATAGTATTTGGAAAATCACATCTTAGGATTAAACTAATTAGCACCCACCCTTAATTCATTCAACTACTATCCCTTACAGCATGTTGGACCACCCTCCCTTACTTTATGATATATCATTGCGTGACCATGTCTCAGTGGCCCTATCTCCTATAACCCATCACAGATAATGATTCTCTTTCTTGAACTCACTTCCTCCACATATCATGCATCCATTAGAGCATTATTTCATTTATCCCTCCTTCATATTATACAAACCCCTTCAATACCTTCTAACTCATATGGTTCTTGCACCTCCAAACTGTGTTCAAATAGACCACACCACATTCTTCCATAGACATCCATGACTTTCAGATCATGTTTCAAATAGGCATACCTTCATTTGCGGAGATCATCTTTGGATGCTCAATCATAACCTAATTGATCTGATTCCGGTAAATAAGTATAGGACTTCATGTTGAGAGTGCTTCAACAATGAAAAAAATCAAGATGGTGTTGTTCCATTATACCATTCGACCTAAGATCACCATGACCAGAAACTAAAATTTTATCCCACTTTTATTGAATGACCTCAATTCCTCAAAGACATGCTGACATATGATGACCCATTCACATGCATAAGTTAAAGATGTCCAACTATGATTCAAAAAAACTATTTCTTTATACCAGAAATCTTTTCCAACATAATTCTATAAAAAAAATCAACTATATTCCATGAAATATCATCTTTGACACATATAGAAAGATAGTGACAAGGGAAACTAATTCTTAAATTGGTACAAAAAACCATCCAATCAAGTACCCTCACATTTGGATTATCAATGGTTTCTCAAAGGGAAGATAAAGATTTGGAAACCTTAACCAAATCACTACTGTTTGACGAATAACACATCATGTAGAAATCATTCCACCACTGAAAAATAATAATGTGAGATATGATTCCTACTGGGGGGGTTTGGAATAGGCCTTGATCAAATTTAACTTGAACAAAAAGCGAACCATTTTATGCCTATTATTGAGAATCCTGACTGTAGATCATTCATGATACATAAGACTATGCATGGGAGGCTTGATAATGTAAATATTTATTAAAATCATATTTATTAACATTATCATTTATACTGGACACTTTTGAACATAATTCCCCTATTCTCTACACATTACAAATCTACACATTCCATTGAAACATTTTCAATTTTGTAACATCTCAAAATTATGAGAAGTGGGAGGTTATATTTTTCACCACATTATTATATTTTCCATTTAGTCATCTTGATGAAAACACTTGTTTGACTATTTTACTCCATCCCACGAAAAAATTGAGAACCACCAATCTCCAATTCAACATTAAACATACATGAAATTATTTCTATATACATTTATAATTTGATAATAACAATAGATTTTAAATGACTCAGATTTATATTACTAATAAGGGGTAAACCATACCAATATGGTCAATAAATTAACCAGAGGTCATATTTTCGTTCCTTGTGATTTTTACCTCATAGGTATCAATTGATTCATCATCCATTTTCAGGATTCTAAGAAAATCCCTCTCTGTTTTATTTTTGAGAGTGTGAGGAAAATATTTATTGAAGAACTTAATCGCATAATCTTGGGGCACTCATGATTCGATATATTCCATAGGCATTGTATTCATGGTCAGTTTCCACCATTGACTAGAATCCCCTTCTAAGAAATATTTGGATAATAGTAACATATTATTAATAAGGAAATAAATGGACATATAATATCTTATCAATACAAGTAATACTTTATTCTATTCTTATTGTATCAGAAAATTGACTATTTGTGAGAGGTTATTTTCATATAAACTACTCAAAAACAATGGTCTATCTCTTAGGAGATGATGGTAATTATGCATGATTCATGAAATTTTTCATATCATTATTCATCTGAGAAATTTTGTCTATGAGGCTCTCAAATTTCCTAGAAATCATATTAGGATTTTTTTTGTAATTCATCACATTACTAATTTCATATGTGGTACATTAAAAAAATGATATTAAAAATAAACATCAAGTAAACTCATGAAAAATATGGCTGACATTATAAGACCATATATCATTCATCATCAATGGATATTTTCAGATCCTTGAAAAATAAGGGATTAATACAACTTTGAAATAAACTAATAGAAAGATTTTCCTTTTTCATGAAAATAGATCTCAATGATAACTAAATTGAAGGACCCCGGAACACCCTGATCGGGGAGGGGTGAATCAGGTTGTGAAATTATTCTTTTTAATGTTGAGGATCTTGTTCCGATGTGGGTACAAACATCTTATATCTTTTAAACAAATGAAACTAGGATGTTGATATGGCACTTTTACTTGGTTAACTTAAAATGGATAAAACCATGGAGCATACCCAAATAGTGTGTCGGTCATACCAAAATCCACTAATATTTCCTATTTTATGGATTACAATTATTGGTCACAATCACACTATACCAGGCACATTACCTTTACAAAGGTTTTGGGATAGCTCACTGCGTCCCTCGGGTCACTCCTGTTGACTCCCCCTGGCTCACTATCTTTGGTGAAGTCCCACTCAGTTTATATATGTGAAGGTCTATTTAATAGAAATGCATTGAATTCTTTGCCTCTATTTAGCACAAGACTCTACATGTATCGAAGTCCAAAAAGGATGCACTTCAAAGCATTGAACCACTAAAACAGATATTTGGAATGTGAAAATAGTTTACACTGAAGATTTCACAGAGCACCTACCCTTTGTGAGAAATATCTCACTCTTGCAGAGCCTCAACTTTTAAGCATGGATTCAACCTTTTTGCGCAACATCACCTTTTACGTGCAACTTTACTCACACCATCCACTTTTTTGTGCACCTTCCACTTTTACGCACCACTTCAAAATTTGAGTGCAACGTCTGCGTTTTTGCACAACATAAACTGTTATGTGCAACACCATTTACGCACACCCTGGACTTTTTCTCACACAAATTAGGATTTTTCGTGCAACCCCCTTTACGCTAGAATTTTACGTGAATCAGCACTCAAATATTATCTAAGTCATTATCCAAACAGATTGAAGAGGTCGCCTCTTATTTATAGGCTTCACCGACCCCCATGCGCAAAACCCATCACGAAGGGAAAAATCTCTCATTTTTCACGCAATACATTTCACACAGGAACCATTTTCCACACACACATCCATATTTTTCACGTAGCTCATGCCTTTTACATTTTCCAACGTTCTGATTTCGAAACAAATCTTGCACGAAAATATCTCTCTCCACTATTTTGCGCACCACACTATTTTTCGCACACCATGATATTTTTGGTGGACACCTCACATTAAATACTGTTGTCTTCTTGATCTGTATGATAATTTTACTAGTGCAGATTCTGGACTTCCATAGAGTATGTATAATAAACACAATCTATACTATAATTCATGCAAAGAATGGCCATGGTTCCAACATAAATATCATAAGAGAAGTGAATAAATATGTGACCAAATGAAGTGAATTTTTAAAAATTCCATGAAAAGGGTAGAACAACATTTTAAATGTATACGAATAAAAAGCTACATTGAAACTGTAAATAAATAACAATATTTTATATTAAAATATATTAATTTTTTAGGAATTCATAGATATAAAATAACCATTATACGAATTGACTAATATTAGAATAAATTTATGAAAAAATGGGAGAAACATGAAAAGTTTCTTTTATATGACTCATATAGTTCATCTTAATAGAAAACATAAACCTAAATAAAAAGGAATGAATATCCATTTAAAAATTAAAAGTTATGACATACTAAAAATTATTTTTTATTTGATTATCAAATCAATTTGCAAGGAATGTGAGAAACTGTTGAGTCTAGCATAAAAACCAAATAAAATTACATAAAATTTCCAAGAACATAAAAGTTCTACCTCTCCCCATAATTTGCATCATGTATAGGTCCTCCACGAGGACATGAGCACTCAGACAGTCCCGTGAAATAATGTGTAGGCTGAATACCGATGGCTAGGCTATACCCTCTTAGAGTCCAAGTGCCATGTCGATGTGGTGTCCTCGTGCTCTGAACCCCATCTGAAGTAGAACTAGAAAAATGCTGGGAACATAACCCCAAATTCACCTTAGTCCCACTAGATGAAATCATGTCCTCATAATAAAACACTCAAGAAAATTGATAGACCGAGCATCAGTCAGAATCTGAGAGAATAGAGTCATTGAAATAAAATTTAAACTTTCCAGAGTTCATATCCCTAAATAACATCCATGAAATATCTATTACCTAAGTGCGAGGCTCTTCCATTATCAAGACTTCTAATGAAGAAGATAGTTTTTCCCAAACCTGTATGTATCCCTCGAGCATTAACAACCCCTGGTTGAATCCCCAACTAGAATCGAGTCTTGTCTTTCAACCCAAGAGTATTTCTCCTCATTAAGGTTCATTTAAATATTCTGGCCCATCATATTGGATGCATCCTCTTCATATGCATTGAGATACAACAACTTCTATTTAACCTCATCTTCCGAACTCAAGAATTAAACCCATGATCCGTGTTTATTAAGGTGTTCAGTTTGACATAAAGCCTCACAGGACACCCTCTCATACACTCTCTTTTTTGCAGATCATTTCTTTAAAGGAGGTGGCAAGGTGGAGTAGTCCTTCCTTCCCTTCCTCCTTCTATTACTCCTTCTACTTCTCGGGCTTATTTCTCCAGCAGATATACTCTTAATGTATCCCATGGAATGCTCCACTCGTTCCCCATTTTCAAAGACTGATTCTTCATGATTATTGTTCATCCCATCCATAGTAAGGCCATCAAATTGGTTTCCCGCCTGTATAGAGTACTGAATCCCCCTGACCACTTCCTCACAAGAAGAATCACCAGCATGCTCGACCCCTGGTATAACCACACTATTTGAAGGGACCAAATCCATATTCATCCCTTTCCTTCCCTTCCCCAGGTCATCCTATTTGGCACCCTCCACTACCGTTGTAATCTCCTCCATATGATCCCACAGATGCTCCGGAACATGAGAAATCCTAGACACCCTTGGCCCTTCATGAGTTGCAGTCGGGTGAACCATATCAACCTCCCTCCCATCAATCTTGAATGGGGATCTACTTCTAGAGTATGGGCTAGCCAAATCATGCCTCAGCCTCTTAAACACATTCTCCACTATCTGATTATCATGATTCTTCAAGACTTTCTTCACCGGTGAACAAACTCGGGAAGTCTGCTTATGTAAAAGCCCCCTTGGCCCATCACACACCTTGGGAGGAATGACTGAACCTCCTTGTCGTTATGTCAACCCATAGAATTTTATATCACCCTCAGGATGAATTTTAGATTATCTGCCATAGATATAACTCAACTTCAAGGCATGCCTCTTATAATTCATACTAAAAGACTCCTTCAAGTGACCAAATCACATGAATTTAGATAAGTAATAAGTCCAAGATTCGAAAATCACATGTTGTTTGCAGCGGTATTCTTCACCCATCGTGATCCACACATAATCGAAAGGAACTCGGGACACATCCATTTCAACACAGACTCTAGGATTCATGGGATGAAAAATTCCTTCTCTGCGGTTATCCAAAAACATGTATCTACCTATCAAATTTACTAACATATGGAGAATGGATGGATTTTGGAATGGTAGAGGGAGTTTGGGGAGACTTACGCAGCTTTCCATAGAAGGAGGATCTAATTTCATATGAAAGTCGAAGGACCACTGGAGAAGATAAAATCGGAAACTATTGAATCTTCTTGGAGTACTTGACCAGGCTTTGATGAGACCGGCCTTCAAGAAAAAACAAACCATAATTTGAAGATTATCCAGAAGACACATTGTTGCCTCTCTTGCCAAACCCAAGCATCAAAGGCATACCTATCCAAAGAGTCTACTGAGGGTCGTCGCTGAATAAATCTTGCAATCTGAGAGTGCTTCAAAAGGTCTTAAGACTCCAAAAATTCCGATAACGACAGTGAAAGGATAGGGAAACCATCGAGTAAATCCATGAATTTCAGGGTGAGCGGGATTTGAGGAAATGAGGGTAGAGAATCAGGGTTTTAGAAAGGTATGAAATGAGAAGAAGCCTACCTCATGAATGGTAAAGGTCCCTCCCCCGTTAGAGAGGAAGTCACTGGGGCAGAAGCTTCCACCATCGCGAAGGGAAAAGTAAATTTATATCCATTAATTACATTAATAAAAAATATTTAAATTTTGATTATATTACATTTTTTCAATAAATATTTTTTAAAATTATTAATATTTTTTTAAAGGGTAATTTTAATGTTTAATTATTTTTTCAATAACTACATTGTTATAGAGGTAGCGCTGAAGGTCAAAAAAAATAATGATTCAAAAAACTCCATAATATTAATGGAATAT
Source organism: Viscum album (assembly GCA_963277665.1). NCBI lineage: Eukaryota > Viridiplantae > Streptophyta > Magnoliopsida > Santalales > Viscaceae > Viscum > Viscum album. The sequence continues at coordinate 49,391,482 of OY728140.1, read as the reverse complement.
TTTTATTATTATAATATTAGATAAATCATATGTTGGAGTTCATGCTCCAGAACCAACATCTATATACTTTATGATATATTTTATTCCTGGTTTTGAATATGAATAAAATAAATTATCACATCATGATTGTTCTTCTGCATGACATTATATGTGATAATGTCCAAAGAGTATCTACCACATTTAATGTTAATAGAAGTTCCCCACTATGATGAGAACCCCAAAATTTTATGATTATATTGTTAAATATATGTTCTATTAGAGAATAATATAATTTTATGGACAAAAATGATACATATGCTCAGTGGTGGAGACTCATATGACTTTGATCCACCTTCTCATAGTGTAAGAAATTAGAAATATCCAGTAGGATATGATGAGATTGAAATCCAAAATTAACAAATCCACATTTATATGTGTCATTTCATGTAAAAATATGGGGACATGTATATTTCTCATTAGACATTAATATTATTATTAATGAATATTATGAGTGACTTACATTGTTGTATTGATGAAAACCAGGATGACAAATGTTCAGAGTGAGGTAATATACATTGGGTGCGTCATCCGTAATACTGAATTAATGAATGATGTGAAAACATATTTTTCCTTTCTATTCATTAATGGAAGTTAATATCTCTATCCCTTTGATGGAAGTGATATATCTCAAATAAATCCATGACCATGGTGTTCAATAAGAATGTTCTATTTTCAGAAAGCCAAAGAAAGATATATCAAGCACATAGGTTGATGGGAATGCCATGAAACCTAACGAATTATATATATTTTGATGGGGGATTATATTATACAGTATGCATTGGATTGTGGTAACATGTTGTTGTGACATTAACTTATTTCTCTATGGGTGCGTTGTCATGATCCTATATTCAAACCTTGGACTTTAGGCTGGTTTTCTTAATGTCACTAAGAAAGAGGCCTATAGGTTAACACACTATGTGTATCTAGAATCTCAATTAGTTAATATACTTTTATTTTTTATTTATGAGGATGAAAAATTATTATTCCTTCACATGGTTTAATAATTAATCATGTTTTTTATTGCATTTATTTCATTACAACTTATTTGAGAGAATATATTATGACCAAAATATTAAATAAATATTTATTTTCATTTTAGTTAATATAAAATTAATTTATTTATTGGTCAATAATGCAGTGATATTTATTTAATAAATTATTATACATTTTCAAGGACAGATAAATATTTTTGAGGATTACAAAACTACGTTTAATTATTCGATGAGATAGATTAAATATTGAATATTATCTTATAAAATAATATTTAATTTTAATTCCAATGTTAAGAACATATTGAGAAATGATAATATTGTTATTATTATTTTACATTTAGTTTTTCTATGATTAAATAAATAATTATTGGCAATTGTGATGTTATTTTATATTAACCCAAGAAATATAAATACCAAATTATGTTGTTTTATCAAGATAGAGCCAATTTATTTTGATGGTTTTGAATAAAAATCATGCTAAATCCTCTCAATCTTATATAACTCCATTCCCTAATATTTATCCCATGAAGGGAGACAAATGACCCTCCCTCAGAATATGGAGAACGTTTTGGAAGTGATTCGCAGGGGGATCAATGGAGGATGACGCAAGTACAAGGTTCTCCCATGGTATCACCCACAGACTCCCTCAGCGACCTCTATATATTTGTGGAATGCATTTGGATCACCACTATAGAAAATATAAAATTGTTTTCTACAACGCAATGTCTGTGGACTAATGATCTATCACCATATTCATCATCGAAGAAATAATTCCATAGAGGTAATTGTTTATCTAATTAAATTGATTTTAAAAAATATGTGTCTATCTCCTCTCTTTTGGTTCTTACATTCTATTCCTAGTATATTTCCAAGATTTAATTCCATTGATCACAGTGTTCATAATAACATAGATCTCATATTGATCATCGATTATTGAAATAATTAATGTTGGGATCCTCCCATCGAAGATTCCATTATGCCCAGAACCAACAAGTGGCATCTGAGTTGGCACATAATTGTTTATAATTATTTAAAAATAATATGTGATTTACAAATATTTAATTTAGTGTTCCAATTGTAGTTTAGTCATTATATTAATTTTAATAATGAAATATATTTATTCCTTTTCATTTTTCGTAGATCAAATCGAGGTGTATAATTTTATGATAAATATAAAATCATGGAACTCATCTGGAGGCACAAAAGATTCTTTATTGAAAACAGGGAACTATGCACCATGTAATCAAAGTTACATGTCATGTATTCTTCATCAATTCAATCGGAATTATTTCAAAATTTAATTTTGATTGTATGACTCAAATAAACACATTAAATTGTACTACGTGTTGACAAGAATATAATGGCACACAATCATCCAGACTACATGTCATGTGGCCAACATACACGATGTGTAGTCCATTTGTGTCATATATGGATTGTGTATTCAATACATAGAATACATGACTAGTGACTATGTAAAAACAGAGTCAACATAGAATGTGGCCCATTGGACATGACATATACTCCAAATTTTCTAGTGCACAGACTACATGCTGAATCCCTAGGCTTCTGTCTCAGATAGATAGTGAGAAATGTACATGTCACGAAGATGGGATCTACATGTATTGTACATATACGAAATAATATATATTTAAAATTTATTTATTTTACCATGTTAACCGTGATACATTTACTTGTGGGTTCTCATAAACATAGGAAACAACATGTGATAGGTTTTAATATACATAAAAATTTAAATATTTAATTAATAACTATGTAATGTTCAGATCTATATATTATTTATGATTTTTATTAGAATTTGTTACTCTTTGTGCATTGAAGCATAACATGTGATTGAAAAATATTATAATTTTTGTAATAATTCTCTAAGTATACATTGTGAATGTACTTGATATGTCTTTAAATGACATATTTCACAAGAGTAGTATACATATTTAATAAATGTTTTTTAGATTTAGAAGAGTATTCACTATGTTTCCTCCACGGTACATTTATGTTCATTTTTAATTTTAAATCAATTTATTTAATTTTTTTAAAATTAAAATGGATAAAAATATCAAGGTAATTTAGATAATAATTAATATTATAAAATTATTAGTTAAAGAGAATAATTATTTTATTTAAGATAAATAATTATTAAATAATAATGATTACGAATTGAATTCTTGATTTATTAAATGCACAATTCATCGCATGCACGTGTATGATCATAAGATTGACCAGACCTTTTTGAGATATTGGTTTCATTTGAATTTTTTAAAATTAAATTGTTGGCCAACATTTGTTCTCTACTCTTATTTTGTAGGGCCAACATGCCCATGGTTTCTTTTATTTAAACTCCATTACCCCTTACATGTGTGTTAATAAAAGGCATATGTAAAGGATGGATCACACAAGCTAGTGTAGATGGTTGAAGATCAAAGATGGGGTGAAATAAATCCAAGAGATACATAGGTGGACAAGTGGAAAGAGAAAAAATAAATCATAATTGGTTCTAGGTGTTTTCTTCTAGGTCAATCGTTAATTTAGTAACCACAATATAAATTGACAGCTAGTTAAATCTCAGGATCATAATGCTTTATTATTTTATTTTTGTCAGATTCGTGGTTACTTGGTTATGGTTGCTTTTTCCTGATCACATAATTAATTAATCAATGAGAATTAAAATACAACTAAAATAAACCATTTTATTCATAAATATTTTATAAGACATTGTTAATCGCTTAAATAATTAAACTTAATATTAATATACATGTGATAAAGATAATAATTTTAAATTTACACATAATAAAAAAATACCTCAACAAGATACTATGTCAGTATGTCCTTCCACACCTTCCTTTAAAATCAAACCATAGCTAAAAGTGTTTGACCAACCGTTTTGGAGTTCTTTCATTTATTTTGATATTTTAATTTGATGTTTTTAGGATGACATAAAATAGTTGACATCAAGGGTTTACTTCCCAAGAAAGACTTGGTTTAATTGATAGTAATGAGTTGAAGAAATATAAATTATAATTTCATGATTGGTGATTCCACTCAACAGATTAAATAACTATTTAGTAATACAGTTGGATTTTGGAATTATTACTTGAAACCATTTAATTTAATTTACCAACTCAAGGTGTCATAATGATAAGGGTAATATAGATCACTTAAACTATAATTTCCATGAAATAGGTTTTTTTAAATCCAACGATGAGGGATACAGGGTTTCTATAACATAGTGGGAGGCTAATAAATATAGTATTCATTTTTTTTCTAAATATTATTAGATAATGTACTAAAATTATTAATATATTATTTTGTATAAACACATTAAAATTAAATGAAACATATTATTTAGATCCATACAAGTTAATAAAATACTTCTCATAGACACAAATTTGTAGGAGTGGAAAAGGAACCTATGTTATATCTGTCTCTATGAAAGGAAACTATATGTTATAGAAGAAAAATAACCCGTTTTTCCTCGAAATTAGAAATGTGATAAAGAGCTATATCTCTATGAGAAAAATATGAATGATGCTACAGATGTTTATCTCTTCATGCTGTCATACATTTCCATTGAGATTTTTAATGAACATGAGGATATGGAGGCCTGTAGCATATTGTCTCACCTTCGAGATCTATATCAAGTGAATTCAAGACAAGAAAGTTATGATATATCCAATTCATTTCTCCCCACTATGTTTGGAGAGATAATCCCATTTGATCCTCATGTAGTCAAGCTCATTGGATACATTGAAGGCCTGGATATCATTAGGATTGAATTCCTAGATGACTTTTGTACAGATCTCATACATTCATCACTACCCAAGTCCTAATCCAACATTATTGTTAATTATAATATGAGAAATAATGATAATAATCTTTAAAAAACCTATATTTAATTCTCTATTTGTATATGGACATGGGTAATGAAAAAACCATATTCTATATATTTAATAAGAAAATGAAGAACCAGGAAAAGGGGGCTAAGGAAAAAAATAGTATAAAGCAACCAAGCACCATCCTTTTAAGAAAAAGAATATCCAATGTCAGGGAAAGGAAAAGGAGGCAGTATGTTTTTCATGTGGTATGTAAGGACACTGGAAGTGGAACTATACCTAGATGTGCATGGACTCTAGTAGGGAATTCGTTATCCAGTGTAATATAACAATATCATTACATTGGGTATTAGATATAGCTTATGGGGATCACATCTATATCCAAATAAAGGATCCAAGTAGATTCCAACATATTTCCAGAGGATAGGTGGATCTGAGAGAGGCTAATATTGTGATGTTGGATTCTATTTTCATTGGTGACTACCACCTATCAATTGCAACGAGAGTTATTTTGGTTTTAAAGTATTTTTATTATGTTCCTAGAGTTACCAAAAAAAATAATTTCTTTATCGTGCGTAGATAATAATTGGATTATTTACGTGTCTTAGAAATCAAAGTGGGTTCATTTATAGATAAAACATATGTTGTGGTATGTAACATTTAAATAATGATATTTATTTATTAAATTACTAAAACCATGTGCTGGAAAGTGATAATGATTCATTTTGACATAACTCATAGAAAACCTAGCTTTCACAACACCATCATTGTCATGTAAATGATAATTGTTCGAAAAAGATCTATCAAGATGTTTATTCAGATTCATCTATTCTGAAACAACGTAAAATATTTTATTCCTATTTATAAGAGAATATAAATAAACCACCATTTGGTGGATATGATAAAAGGTCCACAGATCTTGTAGGATTTGTACACAATGATGTGTGTAGACCATTTCCAGCAAAATCATGAGGTGTACATTACTACAATATAAATTTTATTGAAGACATGAGTAGATCTTATTATATCTATTAATTGAGTTATATGTTTGAGTCCATTGATAAATTAAAAATTTTCAAGAATAAAGGAGAGAGTCAACTTCGTAAGAATATAATGAATCATCGATCAGATCGAGGCGGTTAATAACATTATCAAGAGGTCATCAACTTTCTATAGGATTTTGAGATTATCTCTCAACTCACTACACTTATAACACAACAGTGGAATAGTGTCAGTGAAAGGAGAAATCGTAACTTGTTAGACATGGTAAGGTTAATGATGATTCATGAAGATATTTCATGATCCTTTTGGGGATATGTATTACAAACTACGACATACACACTAAAATGAGGACAAATTAATATGGAAAATGGTATTCTCATCATGTTATAGAGTGGAAGGAAACCCATTTTACCACATAAACATGTGTAGAGTTTTGAGGAATTTTTAAGGCCATTTATGGAAAAAAACTATCACTCGGTGGCATGAGGTGTATCATTATAGGGTATCACAAGGAAACAAGGGGATAATACCTATATAACCTCTCATAAAAAAATTGGATTATCTCCCAACAATCTATATTTATTGAGTGGGAGAACAACCTCAAATAGGATAGTGGTAGAATGATTGAAATTGATAATTTTTATGCTCAAGATACAAATGATTTGGTATAAGAATAGATTCCACATGTCCCCTTGAAAGAATTATTTCTCAAAATACAAGTACTACGTAGGATCATAAGAGAGGAAAGTGAACTAGAGATATATGATTTTCTATTCATTATTGATAGTAACTCATTATTGGGGGAAAACAATTAACCTCTCTCTTATATTGAGGTAGTAGATTTCTCAAGAGTGATTAGAAGGATATTATACTTGAATTTTGTAATGGATTAAATGTATCAAAACCATGATTGGGATCTATAATTTGTACATTTTGATGTAATTCCCATTGGGAGAATATGGCTATTCAAGAGGAAACTGGACATGAAAGGTAAAATAAATACCTATAATGGAAGGATAGTGGATCAAGGGTTTTCAAAACTTCAAGGAATTGACTTCGATGTAACCTTTTCACCAGTTTCCATGTTTTAATCCATTAGACTTATACTTTTTATATAATCTTACCATAACGATGAGATTTGGTATATGGATGTCAAATCTATATTCAATAATGGGGACGTTTAGAAAGATGTCTATAAGGAAAAAATAAGTGTTTTTGTGACTCTAGGTGATTCCAAGAATATTTTTATGTTATAGAAACCCATTTATTGATTTATATGAGAATCTAGGTGAAGAAAGATTTCAATTTGACGAATCAATAAAAGAATTTGGTTTCAGGAAAAATGAATGTGAACCATGTGTTTACAAGAGGTTTTGTGGGAATGAAGTCGTTATCCTAGTAATATGTTGATGACATATTACTTATTGGAAATGAAATAAAATTTTATAGTTATTTAAGGGATTGATAAAAAACACTTTCTCTATAATGGACATAGGTGAGTAATACAATATTATATGGATCAAGGTCATTCGTGGGATTTCTAGGAGGCTTCATGGACTATGTCAATGTACACATATAGTCTAGATACTAAAGATATTTAGTATGGAATAATCCATGAAGGGATTGATTCCAATATCATAAGGTCTACATTTTTCTAGGATAATGTTTCTATAGACACATCATGATAAATAGAGTTTGTGTAATATCCCATACACATCAGCGATTGGATCAATCATGTTTTACATGTTATATACTTGACATGATTATTTCTATTCATTGAGAATGGAAGGAAGATAAAAAAATATCAAGGAAAACATCATTGGATTGGCGTTATGGATATCCTTGTGTATCTAAGAAGATCTAAAGATATGTTCCTAGTTTGTGGATGAGACGAGAAGATTGTCATCAGGGGTTATACTGATTCTGGTTTTCAGAAAGATCTGAATGGTCTAAATTTACAATCAAGACATGGTTTCTATCTCAATAGAGGAGTTGTGAGATATAAGAAAGAATCTAGTTGTCATTGATTATATTGATGATTACAGCTATATAGAGGTTTCTAATGCATCTAAGGAAGCCATTTGGATTTGAAACATTTCTCAAAATCATGATGTGGTACTTATCAGTAAGGACTGTATTACATTTTATTGTGATAATACTGTATTGGTGGATCTTGAGAAAGAGACAATGTTAGACTAAAATAAAGATCATATCCTCTAAAAGTTTCACCTCATTAGGTTTTTATATCAGAGGGGTGAAGTTACACTAAGACAAGTACCCATATAAGAGAATGTTGTAGAACCCATTACTGAAGGTTTATCTCAACCGAAGCATGATTATTATTTGAGAGGTGTCATGAAAAAGGTTTTTAGCAATTGGATTTAGTGCAAGTGGGTGTCTATTGAAGTTCTAAAAAAATTCTATGTACTTTATGAGAACTTATATTAATGGTTTTGAATATTAATAATCTAAATTATCACATCATGATTGTTATTATGCATGACCTTCTAGTCCATAATGTCTTCTGATTAGCTATCACACTAAAAGGTCATAGAATTTCCCCAAAATGAAGAGAGATAGTAAGTCCTACCACCCTCTTCTTAAATATTTGTTCTATATCTGGATGATGACATTTTATGGACACAAATGATATAGAATATCAGGGGTGGAGAATCATAGGACTTTTAGGAACCTTATCATGGTTTATGCCATTAGTAACAACCAGTATGATATTATGAGAACGTGACCCAATAGTAAGAAATCCACATTTATATGTTCCATTGAATTTTCTTATCATTGGAAGTGTGTATTCTTCCCTATAAATTAATATTATTATTAATGAATATTATGAGTCATATACTTCTATTTATTAATGAAAACCATGATGATAGATATTAGATATGAGGTAAGACACATTTGAGTGTTTCATGAGTAATATTGTATTATTGAATAATTTGATAAAGGATTTAACCATTATGCTCATTAATAGAAGATAATATCGCATCCCCTTTTATGTAGTTTATGTTTTATAAATAATTCAAATTCCACAGTGTTCAATAGGAAAGTTATATTTCTATAATTTAAAAGAAGTAGACATCTAGAACATTGATTCAAGGAACTGACATGAAATCTAATTGTTTAGAGATATTATCAAAAATGGATTATTATAAACAATGAGAGTTTTCATTTGGTAAAATATCAGTGTGAAACTAACTACGTTATCTATGACTTCCTTGGCGTGTTGCTAGACACTAACCATGGACTTTAGGCAAGTTGTCCTAATGACACTTAGAAAGAGGCCTAGAGGGTCACACAGTAAGTGTATCCAGAATCTCAAATAAATAATATATTATTATCTATTATTTAACAGGTATAATTAATATTATTCATTCATGTGGTTTAATAACTACTCAGGTATTCTTGATCAAATTTATTTCATCACTTGTTATTCATGAGAATATATTGTGAGTGGAATATTTCATAAATGTTAATTTTCTTATACTGAATATAATATTCATTTATTTATAGTCAAATAATTCAGTGATATTACTTTAATAAATAAGATGTCATTATTCTTGTCTGATTAATATTTTGGAGGAATGAGAGAACAAGTATAATGGTTAGGTGATAAATAATATATAATAAATATTATTTAATTAAATATTATTTAATTTTAATTCGTAAGTTAATTTCATGTTGGGAAAGGATATTATTTTTTTGACATGGGTTTTTTATGATTAAATAAATAATTAAGGGAACTAGTGTAATAATATTTTTTAACCTAGAAATATAAATACCCAATTCTATTATTTCCTCAAGATAGAGTCATTAAATTTCGTTAGTTGTGCATAACACTCTTAGACAATCATTTCAGTCTTAGATAGCCCCCTTGTCCAAGAACCCTTCCAAGAATAGAGATAAATACTTATTCATTGGATTGAGGAGTACTCTTTAGAAGCAATTATTAAGGTGATGAAAGGAAGACTATGCAAGAATGATGAAATTTCATGCTAGCATTCGGATACTCCTTTTGTGATGTATGGAGATTAGAGGAACATGTGTGGATCACCACTAGAGGATATCTAAACATGTTAAATACAATAAAACTATAGTGAACCATAGGTCTATCATTGGATTCATATATGAAGAAATAATTCAATATAGGTAATTCTAATCTAATTAAATTAATTATAAACAACATGTTTTTATCTCCTCCCTCTCTTTTGTAGCGTTCTATCCCTTGTCTATTTCTTTTATTCAATTCCATCAATCATGGCATTCATCATCGCATAGATCTCATGTTGATCATCGATGATTTAGGAAATTAAATTTGGTTATGAGAGGGAAGGCACATTAAATATATCGGAGCTAACAGAAATTGGACGAATTAGAGGGCATGGATTTTCCATTGATAGAAGACCTGTGCAACATTGCATTGGACAATTTTCCGACCATCCCTACGTAGGTGGAGTGAGGAGATTACGACATACACTAGGGACTAACAGTTTCAAGTTATCTAGTATGGGTGATTCCCTCTATGACATACGGGTCATGAAATTGTCTATAAGTCTTTGGGCCTAGTAAGTGTCCCACCTCACCCCTTTAATGGCGGATTATCAAAAATAATAAAATAAGAAGGCATAGTAGAGGTTAAATCATGATTTGACGGCACAAGGGTTATAATGAATAATAAAATGGTACAGTATGGATTATATGATGAAATGAGTCATATTAATGTATCATTATATTAAAAATTATAATATTATAGTCATTTTTAATTTAATTATAATTAATATGTTAAATAAATAGGGAAAAGTAATTGAAATGTCCATCAAATAGAATGTATACTTTATGAAATTGACATCGCTCCTTTTGTCCACATCATAGGAAATATTTTATTGGTATTTTAGTGATAGATAAAAAACGTTCATTGAAAAGATAATTGATGAGGTATAAATATATATTATGGATAGTTAATGCTGTTGTGAATGTGAAAAAATGTGCATTGGAGGTGGTATTTACAAGAGGGAGAGAGCGGTGATTTCGAAAAAAAATATTTCATCATTAAATATTTATTAATGATTCATTTAAAATTTAAGGGAATTCCGATTTAATATCAAATAGAACTCTAAAATATTCATTTTATTTCTTGAAATATTATAAAAGAGTTCAATATTACAAAATAAAATTATTATACAGTATTTTACTATTAACCTCCATATCATATTCTCTATGGAAATACTAAAAATTTAGCCTATGAAAATGTATAAATAACGATTGAAAAAATTACATATACTTAACAAAATGATTATATAAATATGAGAAATTAATGTTTTATCAATAATACTTATTTTTGGAAAAATAAAAATTTTGAAGACATGATCAAATTTATAAGCCTTCGAAAAATTACATATGAGTTCAAAAACAATATAAGTTTATTTTTATATAAATAGATACATTTTTATACTACTCTTTTGTGGACATATATTTTTTTATTTCAAAATATTTTATTTTTTATGAAAATTTATTTTAACAAATATTAGGCTTATAGGGTCCCCACAAATGAAATTATGACTCGTTTGTTTAAAAATATTATGTTATCATTTTTATTAGTTTTAATTTATTATAATGTGATATAAATTTATTATATTATTATTTCACATGATACAAAAATGGTATTTTTACTCTCCCAATGGAAATGATATGATTATAATGATCATTTTGTTTTCCCAACATTCATGTTCCCATTACCGCAGTAAATCATTCTTTAAATATACTATAAATAAATCTCATATTAATCATTTTTTATTCATTATATTTATTATTAGGGTTCAATATTCATAATTTTAAAAATGTGATTTACCTACCGAATGTTCCAATTCATTTAATATACTTTTTAAGAAGTGTGATAATTTTATTTAATGATAATATTGAAAATTTTCCTATTCTGTTGCTTTAATATTTTTAATTTTTTTCCAATTGAGGTATTATTTTGTTTTATATAGTATGTTGAATGACTAAAATTAACAAAATAATGTTTTATTATTTATTATTCTATTTTACATGATTTATGTAATATATTTATAATTTCATGACACCTATTAATTTATATGGAATATGAAAAATATCATAGTGCATGTCATTTCACTAATACCTTTCTAAATAATTCACTTTTTATTAAAAACCATTCTCCATTTTAGGGTATTGTGTGTATAACTACAATGAACAAAATCTACATTTTTTCTTTGAATTTATCTTTATATTGTTCAATCTAGAGAAAATTGACATTATTCTCCACTGAAATAAATAATTTATTGGAATGTTGTGATGGATTTTTCATAAATCAAGGATAATATTTGACTAATCTAGCAATACAAAATATATTTGTTACTATATATTTTTTGGTCTATTATTTGTTATCAATTTATTTTATGGGTCTAAAATATAACATTTCTTATTATTACATACACTATAAATGATAGTGTCTACAAAAAGAATCACACTTTCTGAAATTAGTATATAGTTACTTGATTCAGGAATTATTTAACACAGTCCGCAAAATCTTTTATTATTCTTCCATGATCTCAAAAAAATATATGAATATAATATTCAATGGTAATTAGAAAATATTTAGGGTAAGATATGAAAAATAGTCTCATAATATCTATGATAATAATTGGATACATTTTAAGGAGAAATGAAATCACTATGAATAAATTGTTTTTATATATTGTATTGAAGGATTTCTTAGGTATATCCCCAATTTTCACCCATAGTTGATTATAAATAGATAAATTTTACTCCTTTTAGAATCATTGAAACCCCATAAATTTGATCAAACAAGTCATCAATATGAGATAATATATAGCTGTTCTTAATCATTATCATAAAAATATCCTGATAATCAAGGAAAATTTATAATGATCTACACATATTAATACTAAAAAGATCTAATTAACACGAAATTCTTGAACCAAGGTGTGTGAAACCATTTTCTAAATTTTCTAGTAATAGTTTCTTAAATTATTAAAATTAATTAGGTTTTATTCTATATGATTCAATGATATGTTATTTAAAAATAGTATGAATTCAATTTCAAACTCAATCTCATAATATGAATAATGAACATAAAGATATTTGTGAAATAAATCATTATATTTTCTTACAGTTTTCATATAATAAATTTTCCTTTTTTACCAAACCATTTGACCAAAATAACCTTCATTATTATGTAATATGCTTTATATAAGGGTTATAGTTTCCATCTGTATAATATACTCATCCTTCTATACATTTATGATCATTGAATGATTTGGTATATAAAATTTTATTTCCATATCCAATAATTTAATACGGGATCTATATTAACAGATTAGTTATATTTCTAAAAGTAGTTCAAATTCCAAAAAATTAAAAATAACTATATTTTTGGAAATTATAGTCCCCCAAATCTCATTCAATGATAATTTATAGACCTGGGATGAAATCATCTCACAATGTAGTGCTTTTACTAATAATTAATATATTTTACTGTTTAAGTGTGAATAAATTCATTTATAAAACATTATAGATATAAAATAGTGTATATAAACAATACCAAAAATTTATTTATTTATTTTTGGTTCAATATGTTTACCATTCACCACCTCATTTTCAAAATTGAACTGAATGTAGTGATTGCATAAATTTTCTATTTAACTATTTGTTTAAGATGTAATATATGTTGATTTTCCTTACCAACCCTTCGTTGGTGCATTGGTTTACATAATGAACACTATCATAAAAATAAAAACATTAATTAATTACTCCATTATTAGTTTAATCTTTCTTTTTTCATCCATTACATAGAATAGACACTAAATCTTGGTTTAGTATTCATGTCCTTGATGGTCTTATTTTCCATAATTGAAGCAATTTTTTAATCGTTTGAAGAAAATTACTTCGTATTAATTAATTTAATGTAAATATAATGAATTTTAAATGTTCTTTACTCTAGGTTATTTTCCATTTTACTTTCCAGAAAACTCTATTTTATTATTTATATTCCTAAAACCATGAGTATAATTATAGTATTTAATTATTTACATCCACCATGAGAACCTATAAAACAATTTACTCATACATAACTAATTAGCTTATAGATAATTCATTTCATAAACTCATTTTTGATGAAAAATACATTAATATAACTATAAATATCAATTATATAAAAGACGACATACAATGAGTGACTATTGATGTTAAATTAATATAAAGAAATGATCTAATACTATATTTTTAGCCAAATGATATTTCTATCTAATTAGATGTAAATATTTCATAGAAAATATTAATTAAAACAATTCATAAAAAATAGTCATTTATGGAGTAAATTTTCTCCTTTAACTTCATAACTATAATAAGATCCCACTATTGATATTTTTCATATTAAAAATGATAAAAAATTATAAACACCTTTTCATGCTCCGAACATTTATGAATATAATATTTCATTTAATTTTTTTCATCTATTTCTCATCAATTAAGGGATTGGAATACCTAATAAATATTGGCGGTTCATATCACATCAAGTAATAAATAGTGAATTATTCATTTTTCGTGATTTTGGGTTCTCAAATTGGTACATATTATAATTAAATACTTGACATAGTTTGGTGATTATAAACATGATATTCTTTCAGTATCCTGAATCCCATTTGGTTCCTCACTAGTAAAATCATTTTATTATACATCACATTTTTCATTCACTCAAATCCTCCTTATTTCATCCAATGAATAATCTTTTTTATGATTATTATGAATAAATTTACACTATAAAAGATATAATTCTATGGAATTAAATATGAGGATGTCCAAACTAATTGAACTATTATTTAATCTTTTGACACTTTTGGTTCATCCTAGGTTGATTTTGGTTTTATACAATCATTTTTTGTAACATAATACCAATATTTTACTATACCCTACTTTAATACTAGATTATATAACCTAACTAACATATGTATACTTAATAAACAGTTATACATGATTATCAAATAATAATCAAAAATAAATTGCACACTCCAAACCCAAAGTTCTATTATCTCAAGTGATTAACTATATAAATAAATTATTTTACAATTAAATGTATATTACATAAATAAATACATCATATTTGAATGAATTATATTCATATTTTATGTAATAATCATCTTCATTACCATGGTAATGGAAATATCACAATATAGTGAACTCAGATGATTAATTATGTGGTGAACATGTGAGACATAAATTGCTTCACATAGGATATAACGAATATAGTGATAAATGATAAAAATTAAAATTAATATATAATAAAAAGAACACAATTATATAAACAAAACCCAGTAGAGTAAAAATCGAGGAACATAACATGAATTAAAATATAATGTTATGGAATAATTATTCTATTTGGAAGATACTTATGCATAGAAAAATATTTTCTTTTGTTAAGGGTCTTATTAGTCCCATATCCCATTATATAACTAAGAGGGGGAGGGATGAATTGGGGATCAAAATTCATCATATAGGTAATTTCCTTTTGAAGAATTTTTTTAACTTTTTCATTTTATTGATCACTGTAGACGCCGGAAAAGTCCGTTGTTCCCAAACGAAGCTCCGGATGCGGAAAGCGAGGTCATATTTGGAGTCGGAAGGATGTTTCGGAGGGCCCGGAGGCCTTGCGCGGAATTTCAGAGGCCCGCGCGCAAAGGTGATGTTCCGCGCGCAAACCCCCCGGGATGCGCGCAATGCGCCGGTCCGGCGCGCAATTTTGCGCGCCGCGGGTCCGCGCGACTCCCTTGCGCGCCGCGCCCGATTCCGCGCCCGCGGGGGGAATTTCGCGCTCGCACCCTGGATTCCGCGCCCGGGGTTGCCTATAAATACAAGGCGACCCCCAACGTTTCAAAGGTTGCTGGAAGTCGAAACGTCTCCCGTGCGCGCAATTCAACCCCTTCCGCGCGCAATGACGAACTTCAGGTAACCTCCTTTCTTTCGCGCAAGAAAGCCTCGGGGTCCGCCTTCGCGCGCAATCCCCGCTGGCTCCTTTCATTTGAATAAAAACTCACCCTAAGGCCTTTGCGCGCAAAAGAACCCGCTTGCGCGCAATTGCCCCCGGGGTGCGCGCAATCCGGCCCGATTGCGCGCACCCCCCCTTCTTTCAAGTGGCCATTCGTTAAAGAATGAGCCGTTGCCCCCGCGCGCTATCCGAAGCCCGGTGTGAGCATTCTCAAGCATCCGCGCGCAAGGCACTGGCCCAATTGCGCGCCAGCCGCCCCGATTGCGCGCCGGACCGCAGTTTTGCGCGCAAAGCTTCCTTTTTGCGCGCAATCTGCCAGGGTCGTCCCCGTTGACCTCCTAAGGGTACCCGCCTGTGTGGTACCCGATGATTCTCATCCTGGGTGCCCACACCGTGCGTTGTCTTCCCGTGCGGCCCTCCAAGCTTGCGCGAAGTGACACGCACCTATGTCCAACATGACGTTAAACTGCATACTCGTCCAGCATGACGTTAAACTGCATATACGTCCTGCACGACGTTAAACTGTACATCGTCCGCGCTGCAAGACGTTAAACTGCCAAGTGCTTCGTCCGGCAACCTATGCCCAGCATGACGTTAAACTGCACACCCGTCCAAGCTGCACGACGTTAAACTGCCTAGCCCCCATCGTCCGTGCTGCAAGACGTTAAACTGCCAAGTGCCTCGTCCTCAACACATGACGTTAAACTGTACTTCGTCCGGCAAGACGTTAAACCGTCCGCTTCGTCCTCAACACATGACGTTAAACTGTACTTCGTCTGGCAAGACGCTAAACCGTCCGCAACCTGATCCCGTGCTCCGCACGCAGGGTCTCCCCCGGTTTGGACGTGGCCCCCACCCGCTCGTCTCTGCAGGGATGTCGGGATTGTCCCCCTTTTGGGACGATTTAATGGGAGTGGCTTTTCCCTACGGGGGCAGGGTATTACAAACCCCTAGTTTCTCGTGGGAGGCTGCACATGTGTATCTCCATTGCACCTCCCCACTGCCGAAGCCAGTAGAGGGTCTGACTGGGATCGAGGTGTCTTTTGCTTTCGGTCCAAGTCCCTTCCAACTGAGTTTTGCAGTATCCGGGCTGCCCCAAGTGCGTAAGTCCTGACAGAATGAACTACGTGGACTTTGACCCCTGTCTTCTATACAGGGTACGTAGGAAGCCTCCCTGAGGCCCAAGCCCACCACCTGGTCGTTCCGGTCGTATTTACGTCCGTTCGTCCATCAGTGGACCCCTCCAGGGTTCACGCTTGCGTTGATTCACCTATGAATCCGCCCTTGTGGAAGACTGCCCGTGTGTATCTCCACGGTGCCTCCCCACAGCCCCCCTTTTCCATTTCCCCTTTTATCGTCCAGCATGACGTGAAACTGTGATCCACCCGGCCGTTCCATCCCCCCTCCGTGCGAGGTGGTTCGGTTCAATCCTCCGCCCGGCGGCCTCGACCTCTTCGTGAGTCGGCTTGCCGACGTCCAGCATGACGTTAAACTGTATGCCCGAACTACGTTGACTTTGATCCGTGTTAACGCGCGGTACGTAGGAAGCCCCTCTGGGGTCCAAGCTCTTTACTCCATCATCCATCCTGATCCTTACCCGGGCCGCCACATCCCGGTGGGGTCATGCCACTTCACTTCACTCCACGTTACTTGGGAAGCCGCCCATGTGCTGGCCCCAGCGTCGGAGGTTCCTCGCAAGGGGTTCTGTCATCTGATCCACTTTTCGTGTTGATCGGTCCGATGCCGTCCCCGCTGGACGTTAAACTCGCGGCATACCCCGTGTTAAACACGGGAAGCTGAGGAAAACCTCAGGTGACACAGTTCCCCGCACCTAGTACGGGATGCCTCAGGCCATCGTGCCTTCGAGAAGCCCTATTAGGGACGGAAGACAGGCGTGCAGAGCCGCAGTGTTACGACACGCCCCCAGCACCCAGAGCCACCCGGCCTTCTCACCGCAGGTTGCTGCCCCGCCCAGACTCCTTGGAACGTCCGGGCGGAAGCAGCGTAATTAACCGGTGTCCATGAAGATATGGCGCCGGGAACGAGATTCACGAACATTCTTAAGTCTATGAGGGAGACCCGGATTAGGCGACAAGTTCCGAGGAGACGTCCAAGGAAGGAGAAGCCGACATCCCATCATCCCGGTTTCGATCAAGGAGCAGACGCCCCTGAATAAGGGACGGATGCCGCCCGCCCTTGGAAAGCGGGACTGCGGGACCACAAGCCGCGCGCCCATCCCCTCGGGTTGACGGGTGCACGCGCGAACGCGTCCTGGCGGAACAGCGTAACCCGACGCACATCCGCACCGAAACAGAAAAATGGTGAACCCGACGTGAATCTCTTCTCCTCAATACGAAGACCGATGGCTTTCAGAGGTGTTGGAAGACCGGCGTGTTGCCCGGCCAAGCATTCAGTCTTACCCGCCAGGGGCTGGGGAAGGGACATCGGGCACTCCGTCTCGCAACGTCGAGGGCCTGGGTTCCCCCCACGGAAGGCGTCGTGGCGCTAATGGTTGGTTGTCGATTCCTTTTTCCTGTCAGTATTAATGGGTCATTCTCCCTGCTTGCAGAAATCAGGTCGCCCGATCTAGTGCCCGAACGCCACCCGCCCACTGGCGCAGGGACAGGGGAAACACCGACGCGGCTCCTCCGCGCGGTCCCGCCCGTTCCGCAGCCGTCCCAGCAGCCGCGATTGCGGGACGACCACGCCCTCTCTCCCCCTCGGAGGTCATCCAGAGAAGGGTGATCAACACCCTGGTGCGGAGATACGAGGAAGAGGGAGTCATCCCCACTAGGGAAATGGCTCGCCTAGACCTTGAGGAGGCTGCGCCTCGCCACCACCGCCGCCCCCGAGGGCCGCGCAGGGAGGCACCGCCGCCTACCTCAACGTCCAACCGCTTCGGGAGCTTATCCCCGGAGCGCTCTGACAGTTCCCTTCCCTACGCGGATGAGGTGGAAGAGGCCCAGGATCACCCTATCCGGGATTCGCTCCAGGGATCTTCGGTAAGGACTCCCGCCAGGCCACGGCGACACCGCCGCCAGGCCTCTCCAGTCGAAGAGCGGGCTCTCCACCTGCCCGCGCCGCTCATCCCGGCTCGTCTGTCTCGACGCCAACGTCGGGCACGAGCGGAAGAGGATGCCCACCTTGGGGCTCTGGCAACAGCGGCCGCATTGGCCCGAGCCACCGCTGGCTCCAGTCGCCAGGCCTCTGCGCATCCTGAGCGGGGGAACTCCTATGCCCGACCTGGATCGAGGCCCCGACCGCCCCAAAGGCAGGTTGGGTCGACTCTCCCGGTTGCTGGCACTGGCAGTAGCCACCGCGGACCACCTCGCGGTAGCGCTATTCACCGGCAGGATCTACTCTGTGTGGCCGATCCAGGAGGCATGGGTCATACCACCTTCCAATCTCGGCCCGGAGTCCTGCCCGGAATCATCTCTCCCCGCGTCCCCTTCGATATCTGTCCCGGTGCCCTTCGCACCTCGGTTCTCAGTCCTCTCGGCCCCAGCACCAGTGCGGCCGGAGGACGCCAGGACAGAGATCAGCCCTGCCCCGAAGAACCACCCAGGGGCAGGAAGGCAAGGCGTCGACGCCGAGGGAAGAATGTTGCGGAGTTCCGGACAGAGATCCGACCGGTTTGCTTCTCTGACTCAGAGGCGGAGTACGATTCGGCGACAGAGCCCCTTCCCCAATCCCGCCAGTCAAGGGCAGGGATAGGAATGCGGCACGTCAGCCTCGTGCTCCCCGAGAGCGAGATCGATGTGATCCCCGCGTCTCTCCGAAGGTATATCCGGAGTAACGAGGGCCTGGTAGACCCCCAAGGATCAAGCTTGCGGTTGGTACCGGCCCCTCCGGAAGTGCCTTCCGCCTCGATCGGAGAAGCCGGAGACTTTATCTGGGGACCGACGGTCGAACCACGATCTGGTGCACCCTCGGCGAGCACCGATGCTACGGCAGGATGTTCGCTCGCCGGCCCATCCTATCGTGATGTGGTAGCTGGGGCACCGCCACCCTCAGGGGGAGGCCCGGGATATGGAGGCCAATCGGCCTGCTCGCCGTATTCGCCGCCGGCCAGCCCGTCGGCCCGACGGCCCGCCTCGGCACCACTGCCGGTTCCCCGTCCATTCCCAGCCATTGAAGAGGACCGAGGAGATCTGGGTCCCGAGTTGGAATCGTGGAGCTTCTGGACCGTCCTTGCAGAGGGCCACTTCCCTGAGAAGTTTTGGCCAGTCGCAGGACCGGGCTTTGATGCACCCGAATCGCTCACCCCGGATGAGTTCGAATGCTTCCGCCGAACTCTCCGGGAGACTCACTCCCGTCTTCACTGCCTACAAATGCCATACCCCGGGAGTCAAGCGCACCTGGAGGATATTGGTGAGCAGTGCCGTCTAATTGACCTGGCCATGCTCCCCGCGGTTCGGCACCCCGGGTCATTTGGGCACCATGAGGCCCTCCAACAACGATGCGTTGAGTGCTTTCAAGTACTCCGCAAAGTTATCGAGGAAGCCACTCCCCACGTGTATATCCGTGGATGGGGGCAGTACGCTGCCCTACGCTTCAGTGTGATCCGCCGACAGCCCGATTCGCTGGGTGGCCCTGAGGGTATATCCCGAGGGACAGGAACAGTCAATATGGCTGACCTGTCGGGAGAGGGGAACGACTTGGAACTTCTCGACGGGGGCTTCCCCCCCGAAGACAAGCCGTCGTCAGATCCATCGGTGAGAGTTACTCGTCATCAGAGGAACCTCCTGGGGCTCCCCGCGCCCACTGAAGCACTGACGTTAAGCCGAAACGTCAGCAAAGGAAAAGAGCACAGCGAGGCTATAAAGCCCGCCGACCCATCTGCCTCCATGCAGAGGGCAGAGGAGGATCCCGAGAAGGCTACGCTACGTCAGCAGCTCGCCGAACAGAAGAAGCTGGTTGACCAGCTCCTCGCCGAGCGCGCTGCAGAACGGCGGCCTGACTACGGTGATCCTAGGCCAGGACAACAGGGACCGGAACAACCGCTCCTCGACGAGACTCTCCCGGGCAACCGTGATTACGCCGTGTTCGCCGACAGGAGAGAGGCCATTGCCTATGGCAAGAGGGCGCGGTATGTTTCGCCACACCCTCCCGAGCGGCGGGACTACTTGAGGGACCCCGCTCGGATTCCTCCCGCTGCCCCAAGGGCCGCTCCGCCCGCCATCCCACGAGCTGCCGAGTTCGACGACCCGGTCGACGACCCGATTGAAGGGCCATGCAATGCGCTCGTGGTTAGAGATCCTCGCCAGGACTGGAACCCATGTCCGGACGATCCGATGGCGGCGCTCATTGCCCGCTTGGAAGCCTTGGAGACTCGGCAGGTGGCGATCCCACCGGACGGCAAGCCCTACCCAGCAATGGTGGATGACATGCCGGCGCCTCCGGGATTCGGGAATCCCACTTTCGCCCCCTTCAACGGGACCGGAGATCCGCCACAGCATTTGGCCCATTTCAACTCGAGGTGCGGGCCTATGTTGGGGACTCCGGCGCAGCAAGAGGCCGCTAAGCTTCGCTGCTTTGTCCAGACACTGGAAGGGCCAGCATTTGTCTGGTACAGCCAGCTTCCCGTCGGGTCGATAACTAGCTGGGAGGACCTTCGTAGACAATTCCTCTACCAGTTCAGTTCCACGACCCGGAAGACGAGTATCGCAGACCTCTTCAAGTGCAAGCAGAGGCCTGATGAGCGAGTCGCGGACTTCGTCGCCCGATGGAAGGGTCTCACGTATTCCCTTGACATGCCATTGACTCAGGAGCAGTTGCTGACAATGTGCGTCGGGAACGTCAAGACCGAGCTGGTCCCTTCCCTGATCACTCAGAATTACCCCGGAGGGTTCAGGGACTTCTCAGACAAAGCTCAACGTCTTGAGGAAGCCCTGCAACAGGCCAGCCAGGCACACCCGCTGCCTCCTATGATTCCTGCAAGGAGAGTCAGCAGGGCTGAGCCCGCTGCTGTGGCCCAGATAGAGGCTCCCAGGCCGTTGGAGCTGCTGCCGGTGAGGCCAGCTCCGCAGCCTCACAGGAATCCGCCTCCACGGGCTCAGTTCCCGGCCCAGCAACAGCAGCCTCAGAACCGGCCGGCCCCTCCGCGTAATGTACCGCCACAACCTAGGCGAGATAATCAGGGTCCACCTCCTCGGCAGGCCCCTCCAGCCCCTCGTCAAGACCGCGCTCCCAGGGGCCCGCGACACCTGACGTACTCATTCCATGAGGATCAGGTCCCCGGTTATTTCCGGAGCGCCCTGGAGAAGAGGATTGTGCGACTGCCTGAGTGTTGGAAGCCAGAGGAGGCACATCTCACAGATAACCCCCGCTACTGCCCTTACCATCGAGCCCTGGGACACACCATCCAGCGGTGCTATGTGTTCAAGGACTGGCTCCAAGACCAGATTAACAACAATGTAATCAGGTTGGGCCCAGCTCCAGCGCAAGTGGCGGGCGTGTTCGTGGGATCAGATGAAGATAGTGGCAACGAGGACGAATGGCAGCTGGTCTCCGACCGCGGGTCCCAGAAGTATAATAACTGGATGGCCCGCAAGACGACCATTCGCGCCCATGGAATCATCCGTGCGCGCTTGAATCAGCCTGAGCCCCCAGAACCCGCGGGTGCTGCTTCGGCATCGTCGTCCCGGTCTGCCTCCTCCAAGAGGAGCAAACGGCGGCAGCGCAAGAAGGAAGAGCGCGCCCCGCCAGTTCCGCCACTATCCCGTACTCTCGGCGATTTCATGCCCCCGGAGATGGGGGTCCCTCCTCGGATCCGCCCGGTGGTGGATGATTCGTCCGATGAAAGTGTTGGGTACGCTTCGGTTAACACCGTCGAGCTGGTAAATCCCTTTTCGGTTCCCGACGTTGAAGAACACCAGGTGGACCTCCCTAGCGTCCCCGGTCGTCGCCACCGTCGGAAGAACCGCAGCAGCAGGAGTCGCCGGGGCACAGCCGTCGGTACCTCCGGCCAGGCCGTGCACGCCACTGAGACTAGGCAGCAGGCTCAAGATCGAGCTCAACGCGCGCAGGCCCCCCATCTGGGGATAACGGATTCGCCTCCGCCACTGTTTGTGGTGTGGGACCGGGCAGAACCGCCTCAGCCGCGTCGCGACCAGCTCCGCCCTGCCACAAGTCCATCCCGGCCTCCTGACTCCAGTACGGTGACCATTTCCCGGACTGCGACCAGTGAACAGCGAGATGCGCCAAGTACCAGTCGGCCGCCGATCCAACCGGTAAGGCCCGTCATGCCACCAACCGCAGAGCAATCTCCTGCAACCAGGAGCTCGCGCTTGGCCAAAAAGTATGATGTCCTTAAGCACTTGGCCGACATCCCAGCAAGGCTCTCCATCCTTGAGGCTCTGCGCATGTCATCTGAGATGCGCGAGGCACTCGCTGAAGCCCTGAAGAGCCCCCTCCAGTTCGAGACAGAGGTTGCGGCTGCAGAGGCCTTCCACGCCGAAACGATCGAGGACGCCGAATGTCAGGCAGTTATCTCGTTCTCTGGTAAGGATGAGGACCCTCCTATACAGGGACACATCTGTCCGCTGTATGTCACTGGCCAGTTCAATGGCCTTGAAGTCCGGCGTTGTCTTGTCGACACGGGGTCCGGGATTAATCTGATTCCAACTCGGACGCTCCGGAGATTGGGGTTGTCTGAGGATGACTTGATTCCCTCCGACCTCAGGATCCAGGGGTACGACCGCACCGAGCAAACCCCGGTCGGCAAGATACGTTTGAAGACCCAGTTCGGTGACTTGGTTGCCAACACCGAATTCATGGTAGTCTCTCAGGACACTGCGTATAACGCATTGATGGGCAGGCCATGGCTTCACCTTCATGCGGCGGTTCCCTCGTCATACCACCAATGCCTCAAATACTCCCTTAATGGTCGAGTAGGCGTGCTTCAAGGAGATGCCTCTCCTTTTGCCTCATGTGAAGCCCGCTATCTGGACGCGGACTATTACAAGAGCAAGGATAAGCAGATCCTGGCAGGTGAGGTTGAGCCTGTCGCTGTTGCAAGCGATCCCTGGGCAAGTCTGGATGACGCTTACGTCCTCCCGATTCACCGGTTGGACGTCGCCATGGTCTTGACGGTCCGCGAGTCTCCTGATGAGACGGCCGCGACCACCCGCGCCAGCACCAGTGGCCCAGCAGGATCTGGTAGCCCCAATGCAGTTTCCAACGCAGTCTCTCCCGTGGATGATCCCTCCCCGAGTGGAGAGGGTATGGAAGACGCACCCCCAGCCTTTGAGGAGGGCGTCCCCGCCACGGTCGATGAGTTAATACAGGTGAACCTTGGAACCGAGGCCGATCCAAGACCCACGTTGGTCAGTGCCGCCATGCCCTCTGAGGAGCGGCAGCAGTACGTGGACTTTCTCAGGCAGCACCGTGATGTGTTCTTTTGGGGCTATGACGAGATGCCGGGGCTAGATCCTCAGGTAGCCGTCCACCGTCTTGGTCTCCCGGCGAACCATCGCGGGTTCAAGCAGCCTCCCAGGAAAATGCACCCATCCCATGGTGCCATGGTTGAGGCCGAAGTTGACAAGCTTATCAAAGCCAACTTCGTGAGGGAAGTTCAGTACCCCAAATGGCTGGCCAACATTGTGCCGGTCAGGAAGAAGAACGGGCAGATTAGAGTCTGCATCGACTTCTGCGATCTCAACCGCCACTGTCCGAAGGATGATTTTCCCCTTCCAGTGACAGAGCTGTTGATTGATGCCATGGCAGGGTTCCAAGCCCTCTCCTTCATGGATGGATACTCCGGATACAACCAAATTCGGATGGCCCCTGAGGATGAGGAGTTCACTGCCTTCAGGGCCCCCCAAGGTACCTTTTGCTACCGGGTCATGCCCTTCGGCCTGAAGAATGCAGGTGCCACCTACCAACGGGCGATGCACCGCATATTCAAGCCAATCCTCGGCACACTGGTGGAATGCTACGTCGACGACTTGGTTGTCAAATCGCGCCAGCGTCAGGACCATCTCAAAGATCTTGAGAAAGTGTTCAGCTTCCTCCGGTCTCGCTGCCTGAAGATGAACCCGTTGAAGTGTGCCTTTGGGGTCACCTCCGGAAAGTTCCTTGGATTTGTGGTAAGATACCGGGGTATTGAGATTGACCCAGAGAAAATCAGGGCGATTAGCCAGATGCCTCCCCCGGGTACCGTCCGGGAACTGCAAGGGTTCCAAGGCCACTTAGCCTATATACGCCGATTCATCGCGAATCTGGCCGGCAAGTGTAAGCCCTTTTCTCGGCTTATGAAGAAGGGTGCCACCTATGTATGGGATAAAGAGTGTCAGACCGCTTTCGAGGAAATCAAGCAGTACCTGCTTCAACCTCCGGTCCTGATGCCGCCCGTATCCGGAAAGCCGCTGGTCCTTTATGTGACCGCCCTGGAACGGTCCCTGGGTGCCCTTCTCGCCCAGAAGAACAACGAGGGAACAGAGAATAGCCTCTATTGCCTCAGTCGCATGCTCCTCGATGCGGAGGTTAGGTATTCCCCCATCGAGAAGAGCTGCCTGGCGCTCGTATTTGCCGTACAGAAATTACGGCACTACTTGCAGCACCATGAGGTACAGTTGGTTTCTCGGGTAGACCCGTTGAAATATATCCTGAGCCGACCTATGTTGACTGGCCGTCTAGCGCGGTGGGCTGTGATTCTCCAGCAGTTCGACATCAGGTATGTGTCTCAGAAGGCCATCAAAGGGCAAGCGTTGGCAGACTTTCTGGCCGCTCACCCGACCTCCGCGGATCAGCCGCTGGATCTAGGCTTTCCTGATGAGACCATTCTCTCGGTTGATCGAGCCGATCCATGCTGGCAGATGCACTTTGACGGTGCCTCCCGGAGCCCCACCGGTAGAAGACTCGATAATCCTAAGCTCAATAGAGTGGGCTTGGGCATCGTCTTCATTACCCCGGAGCGAGCCGTGCTGCCATACTCTTTCCTGTTGTCAGAGGGCTGTACCAACAATGAGGCGGAATACCATGCCCTCATCACCGGCCTCGAGTTAGCTCTCGAGATCGACGTGCCCCGTCTGTGCGTGAAAGGGGACTCCGAACTGGTCGTTAAGCAGATCAATGGCGACTATGTTGTCAGGAAGCCGGAACTTGTGCCATTGTTGGAGTGCACCCTCCTTCTGATGGCCCGGTTCCCTTCTCGGCCAGAAATTGTCCATATTCCCCGGTCGCAGAACGGTCGAGCAGATGCTTTGGCCAGCCTGGCTGCGTCACTTGCGGAACCTGAACAGGACAACCTGATCGTCCGCGTGACGCGCCGCAGGCTCATCGCTCCCGTTATCCCGGAAGAAGATCGCGGCCCGTTGGTAAGTAATCTCACCACGGTTGCCCCTATGCCCGGAGCCCCGAGTACCCCGGATATAGCAGTCGAATCAGCCCGTGATTGGAGGGCGCCTTTGGTTGAGTACTTCCAACATGGCATTCTTCCGTCAGATCGGGCCGAGCGCGAGCGAGTTCGACGCCGCGCATCGCAGTTCGTCCTCCAGAGCAGTCCCGGCCTGGAGCAGATCCTCTACAAACGCGGATTTGATGGTGTTCTCCTCCGTTGCCTTCAGGGAGTTGAGATCCCACGAGTCATGCAAGAGGTTCATGCTGGTTCATGCGGCGCCCACCAGACTGGGCCGAAGCTGTCCCACCAGATTCGGAGGTTGGGATACTTCTGGCCCTCTATGATCCATGACTGCATCGAGTACGACAGGAGGTGCCAGGCGTGCCAGGTTCATGCGAACTTTGTGCATCGGCCGCCGGAGCCTCTCCATACCACAAGGTATTCCTGGCCCTTTGCAGTCTGGGGACTGGACGTTGTGGGACCTTACCCGCCGGCGACAGCTCGCCAGTGCCGGTTCATTCTGACCGCCACGGACTTCTTCTCCAAATGGGCAGAAGCGATTCCGCTCAGAGAGGTCAAATCCTGTTCGATCGCTGACTTCGTGACCTCCAACATCATCTATCGATTTGGAGTGCCTCACGCTATCCTCACGGATAACGGAACCAATTTCTGAGCAGCCGAGTTGAAGAAGTTGTACGCCAAGTATAACATCCGCTCGAACCATACATCTCGCTATCATGCGCAGGTGAATGGACAGATCGAGGCGTTTAACAAAACCCTCTCTAACATTCTGCAAAAGATGGTTGGTCAGAACAAGAAGAGTTGGCCGGACAAGCTCCCCAACGCCCTCTGGGCTTATCGGACGACGACTCGCAATTCCACCCAGATGACCCCTTATTCCCTGGTGTATGGAGCTGAGGCCGTCCTGCCCATCGAGATCCAGTTACCGTCCTTGCGCACTGCGGTCTACGACCAGCAAGCGCCGGACAGAGTTGCTGAAGCCCGTCTAGTCGAGTTGGAAGCACTGGATGAGAATAGACTTCGCGCTTTGCACAACTTGGAGAGGCATCAAAGCAGGATGGCTCGAGCTTTCAATAAGAAGGTTCGCCTCCGCTCCTTCCTGCAGGGTGATCTAGTGCTAGCCCTAAGAGCACCGATGATCCCCGGCAGGAAGCCGCCCAAGTTGGAGCCCAAGTGGGAGGGACCTTTTGTTGTCCACAAGGTCTATCCCAATGGCGCGTACTCCCTAGCGACTATGGATGGTGAGCGTGTCACTCCTCCCACCAACGCTAGGTTCCTCAAGCAATACTTTGCCTGAGTGTCACCACGTCCTGCACGACGTTAAACTGCATTCGTCCAGGCTACAAGACATTAAACTGTTCAGCATTCGTCCGCGCTGCAAGACGTTAAACTGCCAAGTGCTTCGTCCCGCATGACGCTAAACTGCACTACGTCCGAGCTACAAGACGTTAAACTGTTCAGCATTCGTCCTGCATGACGTAAAACTGCCACTCAAGAACTACGTGCGGCTTGATTCCCATCCTTATGGGATACGTAGGACCGCCTGAACCCTCGTGTTTCAGGCCCAGCCCCATCCTTCGGGAATTTCCATCCCATCTCGGGCCCTTGGCCCAGTTGCCCCGGGGTGTGCGGCGTATGGTGTGAGTGCGGGGTTATGCCCTCATTCACGTCGGTTTGTTCGTCACGCTGTACGCCCCCCCCCCCCCCCCCACGTTTGGGGATGCCTTCTGCTCCCCCCTTCTTTTTTCCTCATCGTCCTGCATGACGTTAAACTGCACTTCAAGAACTACGTATGGCTTGATTCCCATCCTTGTGGGATACGTAGGACCGCCTGGACATTCATGTTTCAGGCCCAGCCCCATTTCCCGGGAATCCCTATCCCGCGTTGGGCCTCTGGCCCCAGTTCCCCTCCTTTTTGTGCGAGGCGTATCGCGTGAGCGGGGAATTATGTCCTCATTCACGTCGGTCCACTGGCCGCGCCGTACGCCTCCCCCGTGTGTGGGACTACCTCACACCCCTCATCGTCCTGCATGACGTTAAACTGCCTTTTCAGAACTACGTATGGCTTGATTCCCATCCTTATGGGATACGTAGGACCGCCTGGACGCTTGTGTCTCAGGTCCAGCCCCGTCTCTTGGTTGATTGCGGGGATCTGCCCCCCTTCGGTTGCTCTCGGGGTGAGTCCTCCGACCCTTTCCGGAGATCTGTTAACATGTTTTGGGTGCTTCGGTCTATGACTTGTAGTGTCAGATTCAATCCCGACAAGTCCTGTGTTGCTTGTCAGGCCTCGCGCTTCCTCTTGTTCGAGCCTTCACTCAAAGGGATCCTCGTTAGCGGTTTGGGTACGATGCCTCAGTGCTCTCCCACCGCTCCGGGTCGATTTACCGGTGGGTCTTGGGCCGCAAATCGATATGAATCCTGCGATTGAGCGGTTGATGCTCGTTTGCTTGCCCCGTCTTAGGCTGACGCGATCGGATGTTGTGTTGCGAATGCGTCAGCAACGTCCTTGATCGCCATGTCAGCTCTCTCAGGCTCTGAACATTGGTTGCGCAGTCCTCATCACACTCCGCCTTTGTGCGTTGTAGTGGAATCTTGACACTCTCTTCATACTGACCTCCGGTACGCCTCTACACGTTAAGCAGACCAACCAGGGTAATGATGTCGTTCGAGGCTCCCATGATCTGAGCGCCAAGGATATATGCGGATGTTCTCCCCAAGGGCCATGCGTAGCTGGACCCTCGTCCCCATAAGGAGGAGGGAGTCGCCCGAACAATTGCGTTCTGGGCCCAGTATATCTGGAGGCTAGCATCTCTGCCCCTCGGGTGATGGACATACGCAGACCCCCATCCCAAGACTCTTCTCCTGGAATCGTGCGTGACCGCAGGGCTGGGTATGCTCCCACCTCCGCCGTGTCCGCCGTACCGCGGTAAGCGGATTCCTCCATGGTCCGAACCACACGACCTTAAACTGTGTTGTCTGGTCCTACCACACGACCGTAAACTGTGATCGTCTTGGCCGCCCGACGAGAAACGGCACTGCATCGTGATGTCCTCCTCAGGGGACACTCATGTTGGGCGCTGGTTAATGACCACGCCATTCATCAATGCCTTCCATGGCTTGATTATTGTGGCGACGCCAGAGATTTCTCAATCACGGGCATGTCGCCGCACAAAGAAAAACCATTCATCTTTAAGGACAAACAAGAAATATCAAATGCCGCTCCTTTTGTGTGCGAGGGTCAGACCCGCACTCTTCCCCGCGCTGGTGCCCGATTGTGTTGCACCGCGCTTCAAGAACTACGTGCGGCTTGATTCCCATCCTTATGGGATACGTAGGAACGCCCGGATGTTTGAAACTTCGGGTCCAGCCCCCCACCTCTTAGAGATTCCCCCTTCTCTGGGGAATCCGCCGCCTTCAGGTCACCCTCAAGGCGTGTTCCCCGACCCCTTTCCGTGGTCCACCGGTGTCAAGAGTACTCTGGTTTATTGCCAGGAGGGTCAGGATCCGCTTGGTCAGGTTTCCTCCACTTTTCAGGCTTCGTGCTCCCTTTCATTCGGACCCATCGTCTACGCCCTGGGTGGAGCCCCCGTGAACGGTTCGGACACAATGCCTCAGTGCTCTCCCACCGACTCGGGTCGGTACCCCCAATGGCCTCGGGCAGCAAATCGATATAAATCCTGCGATTGAGCGGTCGATGCTCGTTTGCTGCCTCATTCCACCAACGGTTGGTGCGATGTTGATGCTGCTTTTCCGCCACGGTCGGCAGTATTCTCATATCGTCACGCCGGTGCTCCCGGTCCTCGAGTGAATGGCCGCATGATTCACATTTTCCACCTCCCATTCTGACCAGGCGAAACCTCGACACTCTTGACACTATCCCTCAGTGCATCTTCGCATATCCAGGGGATATGACCACGATGTGGCGTGCTTTGAGCCCTTATGGTCCGAGCTCTAAGACCTTAAACTAAGATCCCCCCTTTATGGTCCGAGCTCTAAGACCTTAAACTAAGATCTCCCCTTCTGGTCCGAGCTCTAAGACCTTAAACTAAGATCTAGCCCTTATGGTCCGAGCTCTAAGACCTTAAACTAAGATCCTCTAGCCCTTATGGTCCGAGCTCTAAGACCTTAAACTAAGATCCTCTAGCCCTATGGTCCGAGCTCTAAGACCTTAAACTAAGATCCTCCACCTTTATGGTCCGAGCTCTAAGACCTTAAACTAAGATCCAGCCCTTATGGTCCGAGCTCTAAGACCTTAAACTAAGATCTACCCCAAATGGGGTCCTACGTCCTGCATGACGTTAAACTGCACTCTCAGAACTACGTGTGGCTTGATCTCCAGCCTGATGGAGTACGTAGGAACGCCCGGGCATTTCGACTCGGGTCCAGCCTCAGGGATCGTTAAGTCCCGCCCCTCCTCGCCGTCGGCCGTCTGGCCTGACATCGGGTAGAGTGGTGCAGTCGTAATATTCTCCCCGATTCAGCTCGGGATGCCCCATCGTAAGGATGGGAAGCGACGGTTTCCTCGTCAGAGAGGTGCTGTCTGAGAATTGAGGTGACTCACGGCCAGATTAGTGCATCCGCCTAGTACGTTTTCCCCACGGTGGCGCAATTTTGAGAGCGTTGGATTCTGTCCGAACAAATCGTCACTTCGCCCCACGCTTCGCATGCCCTGTTGATCTGCATTTTCCACCCTTGTGTCTGAAGGAACCCCAAAGCGGTATTCATGATGACATGTGGTCCGCCTCCTGAAATATGAATGATGGCCTTTTTCGGTCCGTCTATTGCAGTTGTTATGGTCGATCCACTGTCCGCCTACTGTCTTGGGCATTTCCTGGAAGGCCGACCGTTGTGGATGTCTGGATTCGGGACACGCGATTCACCCTTTCTCATTTCCCTATGTTCGGATAAAATATCAACGCCCCTAGCGTTGTCCCGATCGTGTGTTGGAACAAGTTGGGGGATGATACATTGGTTAGGTCTGAGGTCTCCTTTCCTAGGAATGACCTCCCTCTTTTCTCCAGAAACCCAGCGCCCCTATTTATAGGCGAGGCCGGGTCCGCGCTGCGCGGAAAGCGATTTGCGCGACCGCAGCGGCGAATTTCGCGACCGGCGCCCCTTTTTGCGCGCCTAAGTCCCGCGCCGCCCAGGACTTCGGCATTCCGGCGTCTCCCTCGGAACCCGATCGTTGCGACCTCTCGCCGATCAGATTCCGAGGGGGGGCTTTTGTAGACGCCGGAAAAGTCCGTTGTTCCCAAACGAAGCTCCGGATGCGGAAAGCGAGGTCATATTTGGAGTCGGAAGGATGTTTCGGAGGGCCCGGAGGCCTTGCGCGGAATTTCAGAGGCCCGCGCGCAAAGGTGATGTTCCGCGCGCAAACCCCCCGGGATGCGCGCAATGCGCCGGTCCGGCGCGCAATTTTGCGCGCCGCGGGTCCGCGCGACTCCCTTGCGCGCCAGGCCCGATTCCGCGCCCGCGGGGGGAATTTCGCGCTCGCACCCTGGATTCCGCGCCCGGGGTTGCCTATAAATACAAGGCGACCCCCAACGTTTCAAAGGTTGCTGGAAGTCGAAACGTCTCCCGTGCGCGCAATTCAACCCCTTCCGCGCGCAATGACGAACTTCAGGTAACCTCCTTTCTTTCGCGCAAGAAAGCCTCGGGGTCCGCCTTCGCGCGCAATCCCCGCTGGCTCCTTTCATTTGAATAAAAACTCACCCTAAGGCCTTTGCGCGCAAAAGAACCCGCTTGCGCGCAATTGCCCCCGGGGTGCGCGCAATCCGGCCCGATTGCGCGCACCCCCCCTTCTTTCAAGTGGCCATTCGTTAAAGAATGAGCCGTTGCCCCCGCGCGCTATCCGAAGCCCGGTGTGAGCATTCTCAAGCATCCGCGCGCAAGGCACTGGCCCAATTGCGCGCCAGCCGCCCCGATTGCGCGCCGGACCGCAGTTTTGCGCGCAAAGCTTCCTTTTTGCGCGCAATCTGCCAGGGTCGTCCCCGTTGACCTCCTAAGGGTACCCGCCTGTGTGGTACCCGATGATTCTCATCCCGGGTGCCCACACCGTGCGTTGTCTTCCCGTGCGGCCCTCCAGGCTTGCGCGAAGTGACACGCACCTATGTCCAGCATGACGTTAAACTGCATACTCGTCCAGCATGACGTTAAACTGCATATACGTCCTGCACGACGTTAAACTGTACATCGTCCGCGCTGCAAGACGTTAAACTGCCAAGTGCTTCGTCCGGCAACCTATGCCCAGCATGACGTTAAACTGCACACCCGTCCAAGCTGCACGACGTTAAACTGCCTAGCCCCCATCGTCCGTGCTGCAAGACGTTAAACTGACAAGTGCCTCATCCTCAACACATGACGTTAAACTGTACTTCGTCCGGCAAGACGTTAAACCGTCCGCTTCGTCCTCAACACATGACGTTAAACTGTACTTCGTCTGGCAAGACGCTAAACCGTCCGCAACCTGATCCCGTGCTCCGCACGCAGGGTCTCCCCCGGTTTGGACGTGGCCCCCACCCGCTCGTCTCTGCAGGGATGTCGGGATTGTCCCCCTTTTGGGAAGATTTAATGGGAGTGGCTTTTCCCTACGGGGGCAGGGTATTACAAACCCCTAGTTTCTCGTGGGAGGCTGCACATGTGTATCTCCATTGCACCTCCCCACTGCCGAAGCCAGTAGAGGGTCTGACTGGGATCGAGGTGTATTTTGCTTTCGGTCCAAGTCCCTTCCAACTGAGTTTTGCAGTATCCGGGCTGCCCCAAGTGCGTAAGTCCTGACAGAATGAACTACGTGGACTTTGATCCCTGTCTTCTATACAGGGTACGTAGGAAGCCTCCCTGAGGCCCAAGCCCACCACCTGGTCGTTCCGGTCGTATTTACGTCCGTTCGTCCATCAGTGGACCCCTCCAGGGTTCACGCTTGCGTTGATTCACCTATGAATCCGCCCCTGTGGAAGACTGCCCGTGTGTATCTCCACGGTGCCTCCCCACAGCCCCCCTTTTCCATTTCCCCTTTTATCGTCCAGCATGACGTGAAACTGTGATCCACCCGGCCGTTCCATCCCCCCTCCGTGCGAGGTGGTTCGGTTCAATCCTCCGCCCGGCGGCCTCGACCTCTTCGTGAGTCGGCTTGCCGACGTCCAGCATGACGTTAAACTGTATGCCCGAACTACGTTGACTTTGATCCGTGTTAACGCGCGGTACGTAGGAAGCCCCTCTGGGGTCCAAGCTCTTTACTCCATCATCCATCCTGATCCTTACCCGGGCCGCCACATCCCGGTGGGGTCATGCCACTTCACTTCACTCCACGTTACTTGGGAAGCCGCCCATGTGCTGGCCCCAGCGTCGGAGGTTCCTCGCAAGGGGTTCTGTCATCTGATCCACTTTTCGTGTTGATCGGTCCGATGCCGTCCCCGCTGGACGTTAAACTCGCGGAATACCCCGTGTTAAACACGGGAAGCTGAGGAAAACCTCAGGTGACACAGTTCCCCGCACCTAGTACGGGATGCCTCAGGCCATCGTGCCTTCGAGAAGCCCTATTAGGGACGGAAGACAGGCGTGCAGAGCCGCAGTGTTACGACACGCCCCCAGCACCCAGAGCCACCCGGCCTTCTCACCGCAGGTTGCTGCCCCGCCCAGACTCCTTGGAACGTCCGGGCGAAAGCAGCGTAATTAACCGGTGTCCATGAAGATATGGCGCCGGGAACGAGATTCACGAACATTCTTAAGTCTATGAGGGAGACCCGGATTAGGCGACAAGTTCCGAGGAGACGTCCAAGGAAGGAGAAGCCGACATCCCATCATCCCGGTTTCGATCAAGGAGCAGACGCCCCTGAATAAGGGACGGATGCCGCCCGCCCTTGGAAAGCGGGACTGCGGGACCACAAGCCGCGCGCCCATCCCCTCGGGTTGACGGGTGCACGCGCGAACGCGTCCTGGCGGAACAGCGTAACCCGACGCACATCCGCACCGAAACAATCACCAAAATGATTTATGAAACCCTCACCTCTCTATTCAAAATTATAATAATGAAATAAACACATATTATTTACAACTTTCAACTAAAAGGACCAATATTTTCCATGTTTTTTATACCCCCAACATCGATTAACCACTATCTTAAATAATCATTTATATAATATATTCCGCTATTCTCACCAATAAATCCAAATGTTTTTAGATGATACAATGATTCATCAATAATATAGCTTACAATGAAAGATATTTTATTTTCCTCTAATGTTCTTTGAACTACTAGATTTTAGTCCTCCTCTATAAAAGGATGAATCTTTGTGTCAAATTATATACTCCCATAATAATATCAAATGTAGCACATGACTCATTTCATCATCAAAATCTTGAGTGATATATATCTTACTCAACATTTATGAATGCTCAAATGCACAATAGATCACATTTTTTTCAATTGATCATTATTCCCCCTCTTCATCACTCAATGATAATATAATATCAGGTTTTTAGAAATCATAAATAGTGAATGTAAGTTTTCATTTATTCTCAGTATATCAAAATTGATATCCTATAAATCATTATATTTATCCAAAAATATCTTGTTAATATGTTTCCCCATATTCAAAATATGCAATCACTAAGAATTATGGATGCTGGTGTGATCTCTTATTTTAAAATAGTCAAATTAGTTTATTATTTTTTCCATATTTAATATTATTTGATTTTTTATTCAAATATTCATTTAAATAATTTAAATACTCCCCTAATTTCCTTCTTTTAATTTTTGAAAAAAGTATCATGTCTATGCTTACTAAAAATCTCCACATGTAAGGATTCATGATTCACAGTCTCATGGTCCTCCTGCTTGAGGTGTTGAACCCTGTATGATCATTATTCATTTCTATAAAAATATAATATTTATAGATTTAATAAAATAATATGTTGAAAATAGGATTATTCATTGTATTGGATACATATTAATTGAAATATTTATAAACACCATCAATTAAATTGTGATGATATTAAAAAACATTCATACTATATGGAAGGCTTAAAATTCTAATTATTTAAATCTGAAATGAAA
The DNA here is from genome assembly GCA_963277665.1 of Viscum album. Taxonomy (NCBI): domain Eukaryota; kingdom Viridiplantae; phylum Streptophyta; class Magnoliopsida; order Santalales; family Viscaceae; genus Viscum; species Viscum album. The sequence goes on along the minus strand of OY728140.1, from coordinate 49,356,144 downwards.
GACTTATGTTATGGAAAATGTTTTTGTTTTTAATGATATCCATTGGGGCATTAATCAAGGTGATGATTTGAATTTTATTTTTTCTTCAGGATTGTCTGGTTATAGCCACTATAGTGGGGTTATTATGCACTACCTCTTTCAAAAGGCTGACGAACACTACCATGATCCTTAATTTTGTTGGTTCCTTGATCAAGATATGATGATGGGATCATAATTCCCCCTTAAAGGGATTAATTCATGGAAATTGTTTCTTATTCTATGAATCCCTCATAAATTTTATATGTGTAAATGAATCTCTTTCCCGAATAAATATAAATGTTGAAACTGATCAATTACATTACATTCTGTTTTCACAAGGTAGATACCTAGATTAAGAGATTATGGTGAAGATGGAAATGTCTAGTTATTTGTGAATATTGGGTGTTTTTAGAATCTCTAAAAGTATTTCACTTTTTAATTCAATAGTATTTTATGTAAGAGGAATAATGTGTTTTGAACCCAAGGAATCCATATTCTATCACCATTATATTTAAACGAGGGATTTAACACATTTAAGCCTCGTTTTATCAGGCATCCTATGATTCGTACACCCGGAAACTCATGTTTATACTTTAGTACATGATTAATATGACACATCTCATGATAAGGAACTTATTCTTATCACATACATCTTTCTTTGATAATCATATATATCATATTATTCTCATTAAATGATTTAGGAATCTATGAATATCAGGGAACAATGATAGTTTTATGGTCTTATAGGGATAAAATCACATGCTTAAAATCCTATGGGGTTGTGTTAATATGTTTAAGTTCTTATGGGGATATAGTAACATATTAAACATCTTTTGGGGACATGGAAAACTGATTAATTTATTTCAGAGATGTTTCATATGTTTAAATTACTATAGGTATGTTTCTTATGTACACACATAATGTACATGAAAAAATATGTGTAATCATCAAATTGTAACCTCAAGGTATTTTTGGACCCCGTGTTTTGGACAATAAATGGGTTGGTTATATCCCTCGGGGAAGGGGAATGATCAGACATTGAGTTTGTTAACCACAATAGGGTTGATAGATATATATTTTTCAAATGCTATGATATCAAGATATAAATTCAGTGAGTCATCCTACATACCATGTTAGGATATATGTTTAAAAACACAAATGATTTGAGTTCACCATTTATGATCATGTGTTAGGACCAGTTCATTTAGTTTAACATCATGCAGTAAGTATTCTTAAGTTTTGAAAGAAATGAAGAATGTTATAGATTGGGGAATACACATGGAAACTACATGAATGATGTGGATGTATATCATGATTATAACATGAGGCATCCTATGTTTTTCACATAGTTTAAGGATAAAATATAATTTCATTCACAAATTAAATTTTACGGCAGTTTAATGTCATGTGACAAGGATTGGGGTCATGCAGTTTAATGTCATGTGACTTCGATGTGGCTGTTTTTTAGTTTAAATCCATTCATATTTGATTTCATCATGTAGTTTAACATCTAAAAATAGATAGTTTTCATGATGTTTAGTTTCATATTCCTAAGATACTGGTAGGACTCACACACATATGAGGATATTCCCAAGAATGGTTTACAATGATCCAACATTCGTAAGAATGGAAAAAAGTGGATTATTTTTTAATATGTTTTTCATTATAGATCGATAATAAGGTTTTATTAGGATTTGATGCTAATGATAAAAATAAATAAGTGAAAATATCATCCATTTTATTATTAGATAAAATTTTCTAGACAAGAGAGTTGGTTATACATGATCTGTGGGTATAGTTTTCCTGTGTGAATCATATTTGGATGGATGCAGGGGACACGAGCACTCAACTAGTGCCTAATAATGTTTTCTAGAAAAAGTAATTGGGTCAAGGACCTAATGGTTATGTCATGATAAATTTTATTTTTTTACACCTCGAGTGTTTCAGAGAAAAATATATCTAGCACAATGATATGTATATGATTTTTGAGCCATATATGAACGTCTGTTTTTTGGTTTCACAAAAACTAATGTTTGTGAAAGAATGATAATCCTTCCTAAACCATCGTAATTATCAATAGACGATGTGCCTCCTGATCTAGAGCATAATACACAGTGTTCTATAGTCTATGTGACAGATTTCGTTAAAGTCATCCATCATTTGAAAACCATGGGGAGGTTTGGGTATAGATATTTCATGATAGATGGGGTTACACAAATGAGATCTCAATACATCAACATTAATAGGATATTCCTACTAGGGGTGGTCTATTTATTATAAAACTAAATGGTTGTGTTGGGTTGAAAAAATTCAACCGGTTGATGAAATGAGTGGTTTTTAATGAAAATATGTATTATGTGATTTAAATTGATTTAAATTTATGGAATGATTACATAAGGTACCAATTTTACATTCCCTTAATCATGAATGTTTGTTGCACTATAAAAATTATGTTATTTCAATGTGAACCAAGTTGTACATGAACTTTCACATTTTTATGTATTGTGTGTGTCTATTAACATTTTTGAGGTTAATGTATCCTTTCACATGCCAATGAGTTGGACAAAAAAATGTAGTTACATGTAATAGATGAATGCAGTGCATATTGAGTCACTTAAATCCAAAATAGAACCTCACACAAAGATGTGTATATTATTTTTTATTTAAAAACATTTTTTAATGATTAAGATTTATTTTTAATTAAAAATAATGATTGCACTCAAAATTATAGATATTGGGGATGCATAGTTTTAGTATAATGGAAAAAATTGAACTTCAAGTGATTTGTAACTCATTTGCACAACTCCGAGTTTAGATCATGAAACTCTGTTGCTTGCGACTGTAACTAAGGGGTACCATTACTTTAAACCATATGAGGGGGCCAAGGTATGTGCACCTAAATTTCAATCATGATAATTCTTCTCTAATTTGAGGAACTCATTTTACATTCATGAACTCCTAAATATTTTCACCATGATGTTTGTATAACCCCTTCATTCATGACTGCACTTGTGTATGATAGAACCTCTCTCTATCTTTTATTTTCCTTAAATTAATACCAATATACAAGAAGGAAGGTGACATGCATTATACAATCACATGTGTTGTAGTCTTTCCTATTATTACTGAAAAAAATAAGAAATGGATGCACAATATTTACATATCACATCTTTTAATGATGTTTCTTCTATGAGAGAATAAATATGTAAAGACTCAGACATTCCATGTAATGTTTTTAAATATATGGGAAATGTACAAGTCCTCAAAAATTGAATGTGCATGATTCTAAGGCCTGGTGTGCCCAGAATGAATTTCTGACGTTTTGTTCGGGTACATTCAGTAAATGTACGAGCGTAATTTTATACCTTTTGAACCGGTTATCGGAACTGAAATCTGAGGGCATCGTTGAACTAGCAGTGCCGGTATTCTCTTAAAGAGAATTTTACCTTGATATTAGTGGGAGTAGAATATAAGATATATTTTGTATTTTTAGTGAAATTATTAAATAAAAATAACGTTTTGAATCTTTAATTTTATTTTGTTGGTTAAAGATTCCATGTGGAAGTTGGATGTGGGGACCACCACACCTTAACCTCCCATGAGATGTTGTGGTGGTGGGGAACACCCGATCCTAACCTACGCTTCATGTTTTTTATGGTGGGGACCACCCAGGGTTCTAACCCTTTTGAAACTATCCATTAATGGGGATAAACCTTCAAACTTCCATTATGTTTAGGGGAGCCTCTTCAACTACCCTAACACTTAATTATGCCAAATCCACTTCATTAATTATTGGAACCAACTCTTTCAATTAATTTTTTAACCCATTTGAATTTTGTGCCATCAATTAAATAATAGATAAATTTAATATATTGTTTAGGATTGTCATAATCATCTTGGTGGAACTTTGGAGAGTAGAGAGCTTAGGGATAAAAGATTTCGCCAACGAAGAATGAAGAACATGTCTTTCCAATAAAGAACACCGATGATGAGCGTTTTCGACTTTCTTCCTCGGAACCTCCTTCAACGTAGGATGTCTTTGACTGTGACAAGTCGGCTCACAAACCAATGATTGAGGAAAAATACCAATGTCCATTTCTTTCCCCGTGACTCTGTCGGCAAACAACGATCAAGGTAGGGGCTCGAGCTTAGTTAATTTTTTCTCTCTCTTTGTTTCCCTTCGAGGATTAAGATTTGAAGCCACATGCTATCACTCTAACACAGAGGGTGCGGGCCGAACGAACGCGGCCCAACCCCTCCGCCTTACATTGTGGATTTTGAGGCTAATGGCGGCATGAGTCTGGGTTGAGCGATTTTCGTCAACTATGGTTGCCGATAGAAGGCGACGTCCCGAGTAGTGTGAGGAAACATCTCGAATGAGAATTGGGCCACCAGAACTCGACCTATGAACAATGGAAGGTTCGACGGTGGTTAGAACCGGAGAACATCACCAACGATGAAGGGAAGGGCAGGTGGATCTCCGGACGACCGCATGCATGGCGGTGGTGCAACTGCACCTCCAGAGGAGTAGGGCATAGCCGACGGACCGCAATAGTGTAGTGACGGCTGGCGCATGGCCGGCCGTGAAGAAAACTGGTGGTTCGGGCCACCGTGATGTCGGGGGAAAGCGAGGCACAGTGCGCGCCGTGCAGTGGTGAAAAGGGGGTCGTGGCCTTGGCCACAGCAATGAAGGACGGGCGGTTGGATCTGTCGGCCATCATAGGAGGCGCGACGCAACCATGCCCTGCGGGAGGTGGCTGGCCACTGGTCCAAACGGGAAGAGCGGGACCCGCGGCGCGGGTCCCGCATGACATTGTACGGCACCATGTGGCACCAGATCTGAACCAATTGAACGGATAAGTCATTCGGGACTCCAGGGGGCACGACCTTCCCCATGGACGCGGAATGGACGGACCCCACAGGGACCGCCAGCCATGGGCCTCACGAGGGCCAGACGCAGAACGGATCAGACGCAGTGTGGGGTGGGCTTTCCCCACGGGTCAGGTCGGGTTGTGTCGAGCCAGGTCAGTCCGACTGTTTTGGACCGGACCCGGACCCGCTTTGACCAAATTCCACTCTTTTTCCCACAACATAAGCTATGGGTGTTTGATTGACGAACCGTCTACGGTGACAAAAAACATGGAAGGAGAAGGTTCTTTTGGTATACCCCAATCGAGGTTTGGATGTATTTTGGGTATGTCCGGGTTGGATTGAACGTAAATCCAACCAGGCCCTCAGATCGGAAATGCAAATAACTCTCAGACCAGGCGTCCGATTTACATTCCATCAGTCGCATTGGGTTTCTTATGGGAAAATGTTTCTTTTGGATACATCAACTTGGGACTTCATGGAAGTTGAGGTATTGACTCTTGGCTTGAGGAGCAGACCCTTTCAGAATCATGCGTGAATTTTGCGGAACCCTGTGGCTGGTTGCATTGCGATGAAGGGATCCTACATGTATTTGACAAGACAAACTACTGTTCCAAGATCCTACATGGCTTAGAAATCTCCAAATACTTTTCCAAGATCCTACATGGGTTCAACAACACTGATTTCTGTTCTAGGATCCTACGTTGGTTCGACATCTTTGATTACTATACCAGGATCCTTTGTGGGTTCGAAAAAGTAGATGATTTAGTGTCTATATCTAATCATCTCTATCTCCCTACATACGTTGTGTACATATGTAAGATGGGCCTTGACTCTGAGTTGTTATCAAAGAGTTATATTTCATCCTTTGTGGAACGGGTTATGCTTGGTCTCAAGATTTCAAGCCGGTTTGTATTTTATTTCATAGGTATATGTATGGGAATATACCTAAGTAGTGATGTATGATACTTTGTGACTGTATTATTACTACTCTGGTTTACCCTTAGTGGGTTATGGGAGACCATTGGGGGGTCTCGGGGTCCCTAATTAGTATAGTTATACTCACCCCTACACAGGCTTCTCCCTCACATTGTTGTGTCATGTAAAGATGATGGGTAGTAGTGATCGAGGCTAAGAGAGATGGACGGGAGACTTCTCGGAGCTGGACATAGATGTGGCATACTTTAGGGATGATTTGATCGAGATCCGTATCTACCGATCATGTAGGATTTCCTAGTGGATGATCTCAAAGTTTTTTTCCCTTTTTCATATCCTTGTACTTCAGTTGGGTTTGTATAGTGGCCCATTTACTTTCAGAACCCTTTACATTATTAGTGCTTTTTGTTTATCTCTAGTTGTGTACATCAAGTGTGAGATGATGGTTTAAAGGAAAGGCCTTCCATTTTCTCTAGGATATGCCTTTTGGTGCTATTTTCCAACCCCTAGCCTAAGTAAGGCAGGCATAGGGTAGTCACGGCATGGGCCCGTGGATGGTTCGTGACAAAGTGGTATCAAAGGAGTCAGTTCTACCGTAGAAAATTGGACTCTGATATTTTAATGGCAATTGTGTTTTCGGTGTTTTTATCTGTTTTGGGAAACCGGTGTTGGTGTGGCGGCTAACGTATCCATACATAAGGACTCTAACTTCTGATTTCTGACTCAGTGCATGAAAACACAAATTGCTTGTGTGTTTCATTTGAAAAGTTCTATTTGTGATCTCTTTGAGTCATCTCACCTATTATATCTTATTGACTGTGGCACACCTATTTCTTTTCAGGATGGCTCTATGCAGAGATCGTGCCAAGGTTCCAGGATTTGTACGAGATGGATTCCCACCGAGTGACGAGGCCTTGGTGCAGGGCCCTATCACAGCGGAGGCAGAAGTGGTAACACTACTCGTTGGGCCACCGATTCCACCATCCCCAATAGCAGAGAGTGCATGCCGCCTAAGAGTGTTGTATGAGTTCCAAAACGAGAGGCCTCCCAGGTTCAGGGGTGAGATGGACCCACAGGTAGCTGCGGATTGGCTAGAGGATGTGGTGAGAGTCTTCAGACTTGTAGGGACACCAAACGACCTTATGGTGATCCTTGTCGCAAGCCTTTTTCAGGTAGAAGTAGGCATATGGTGAAGCCTAGTGCTCCAAGTCCATGACGAGGGGACACTTCTCTGGGAAGGCTTCGAGAGCATTTTTCTAGCGGAGTTCATCCCATCCACCCTACGTTCACTACAGATACAGGAGCTACTTCCTCTACTGTAGGGAAACATGATGGTGGCACAGTACTCTGCGAAGTTCACGACCTCTCGCGCTACTACACATATATGGTGAAGGGACCATTCTTCATGGATCAAACCTTTGAGCAGGGGCTGAGGCGAGAGATCAGGGCTTCGATGATCTCTCTCAGCATCCCGGCACAGGTGGAGGTGTTGGAGAAAGCCCTCATAGTGGACTGTTTTCTTGTTGACCAGTCACCGATAGCGAGACCCACAACTGGGTGTCACATAGCGGAATCGTTTGCAGCTGGTAGCAGCCAGATGTCGCAGAGGTCAAAGTGGACCAGGCCATTCAGTGGATAACCTCATGATACAGGTTCTTTGGGGTGTGGTACATGAGACAACGCTATTTATACGAGGAGTATCTAATGCTACACATGTGACCGGTAGGGTCACATGGCTCATGACTGGCCGACCCACCATGCAGATGATCAGCAGATGGTCAAACAACTGCCCATGCAGAGACACAGATTCAATTGAGGTGGTTCATAGGCCGCAGGTGGACGTGGAAGTGGAATTGGTCGAGAAGTTGGTGGTGGGTGACGTTTCGAGGTGTTATCACCACCACCATCAGGAGGTCCACCCCGACTGTAGAGAGCAGGTGGTCATGGAAGAGCATAGCTCCCGGCAGTTGAGGCTTACAATCATGGTGCTTTGGGGATGATTCGAGGTACGGTCTATTTCTACTCCACCATAGCTATAGTACTTATAGACACAGGTTCTAGTCACTCTTTCATTTCCACTACCCTCATTCGAATCTTAGAGATTCTGACAGAGCCGTTGGCTCGATCCCTACGGCTAGAGACTCATACGGGAGTGGATTCGAGATTATGCACTGGTTCCGGTAGTGTGAGTTTAATCTAGGAGGCGAGAGCTTCGGAATTACTCTCCTAGTAGTGGTACGGAGGCCTTACGACTTCATCTTGTGTATGAACTGGTTATCTACTTTCCATGCTCAGATTGACTGTATTTGGCAGGAAGTGCGGTGTGTCGGCAAGGATGGGACTAGGTTTACCATCACTAGTAGGAAGAAAGCCTTTGCAATGCAGGATGGACTTACCCAGAGGAGGGGGAAACCGATTATTCATCAGTTATATAGCCTTATACTTAGAGTGTTTGATGTGTAGAGTTCGAGCTATCATGTTGTGGTGGATCAGTATGCGAATGTTTTTCCTAATGAGGTGCCCGGACTACCTCCTCATTGATAGGTAGACTTTTACATCGATTTTTATCTCAGGATGACACTGATATCTATGCTAGCATATTGGATGGATCCCATGGATCCTCATGAGTTGGGAGTACAGCAGGAGGACTTGCAGGGAAAGGGATTAGTCAGACCCAGTGTTTCACCATGGGCAGCCCAGATTTTGTTCCCCAAGAAGGAAGACGAGATTTTGAGGCTCTGCATGGATTACTGGTGCCTAAATTCGGTGACTGTGAAGAATAATTACCCCCATACGAGGATGGATGACCTATTCGATTATCTTAAGGGATAACTTTGGTTCTCAAAGATAGACCTCTGATCGTGCTACCACTAGCTCAGAGTACAGGAAGAGGATGTGCAGAAGATGACTTTCAAATGTCGGTATGGCCACAATGAGTTCATGGTTATGCCATTCGGCATAACCAACACACAAGTTGTGTTCATGGGACTCATGAAATGGATCTTCTAGCAATACCTTGATAACTTTGTGGTAGTCTTCATCGATGACATTCTGATCTAATCGACTACCGAGGATGAGCATGCCCATCATTTTTTTATAGTTCTGGACACACTCCGAGAGTACCAACATTATGGTAAGCTCTCGGAGTGCCAGTTCTGGATCTGAGAGGTTCACTTTCTGGGACATGTAATCTTAGAGGTTGGACTTTCTGTGGATCCAATGATGATTGAGGCTGTGCAATATTGGGAGCCACCCGATAGTGTAACAGAGGTATGAAGATTCCTGGGTCTGGCCTGTTATTATTGGAGACTTTTTCCAGACTTCTCTAGAGTTGAATCACCCTTATCGACATTGAAAAATAAGGGGAAACCCTTCATGTGGTCATAGAGGTGCCAGTGGAGTTTTCAGGAGCAGATGTCGATGCTGACTAGTGCACCCATCTTGAGGCTACTGGAGGAGGGAATTGGGTACGTGGTCTACTGTGAAGCATCAGGGACTGGGCTCAGATGCATCTTGATGCAGGAGTGAGAATTGATAGCTTATAGTTCTTTTCAGCTGAGACATCATTAGCACAACTACACTACACATGACCTATAGTTAGCATCAGTGGTCTTCTCCTTGAAGATGTTGCGACACTATCTAATGGGCGAGCAGTTCACAGTCTACTCTAACCACCATAGTCTCAGGTATATCTTCTCACAGAAGGACATGAACCCGAGATAGAGGCGTTGTATTGAGTTCCTCCAGGACTATTATTTCGAGATATTCTATTCTCCATGGAAGGGGAACATTGTAACAGATGCTCTCAGAAGGAGATCAGGTATTCAGCTTCTATGAGAGGCGATAGAGCAGCTGGCCGCTTTGCTGATTTATTATGTGGATGGAGATGGAGCAGCTTTACTGTAGTCTCTTATAGTCACACTCCACTCCTTTAGAAAGTCAGGGAGGCGCATCATGGGGACACTGACTACAAGACACGATGTGATCAGATATCCACAGGGCAGGCTTCTGATGGATTTTTTAAAGGTGGGGAGCATGTTATCCACTTCGTAGGACATACCATGGAACCAGTGTCACATCAGGAGGAGATGTTGACAGAGTTCCACGCATCCCCTCTAGTTGTAAATCCAGGAGTGGTGAAGATGTACCATGATCTCCGTTGACAGCACTGGTGGCTAGGAATGAAGACGGTAGTTGCAGAGATTGTCTCACAATGCCTCACTTATCAGTAAGTGAAGGCGGAGCATCAGGTTCCAGTAGGCTTGGTTTAGCCATAAGAGGATCCAGAGTGGAATTGGGATGGGATATCCATGGATTTCATGACAGGACATCCACATACATCAAGTGGTCAGGACTCGATTTGGGTGATCATTGACTGAGTCACCATGTCGGCCCACTTCCTACCGATCAGAGTGTAGGGTTCATAAGGGAGTTGGGATGCCTCTATGTGTAGAAGGTTGTGCCACTACATAGAGTACCTTATTCTATTGTCCGTGATCGTGAAACATGATTTAATTCCCAAATATGGAAGAGGGAGCAGGAGGCTTTTGGGATGTAGCTTCGTCTGAGCACCGCCTTCCATCCCCAGACAGATGGCCAAACTAAGCGGACCATTCAGACTCTCGAGGAGATGTTACGTGCATCTGTCCTCGAATTCAGTCGCATCTGGGAGGATTATTTACCTTCGGTGGAGTTTGGATACAACAACAGCTATCACTCTACCATAGGGATGACACCTTTTGAGGCTTTATATGAGCGACCTTGCAGATCACATTTGTGATAGACTGACCAAGGCGAGTCACCACTAGTGGGACCAGAGATGGTATGGGCTACACCAAAGAAGGTGAAGATCACCCAGTAGTGGATGAAGACTTCATACAGAAGACAGAAGTCGTATGCTGATAGAGGAAGGAGACCTATGGAGTTCGTGGATGGTGACCACGTCTTCCTACGAGTCTCACCTTGACAGGGTTTGCAGAGATTTGGATGAGGCGGAAACTTATCTATGAAATTCATTGGACCTTTCCATGTCCTCAGGAGAGTAGGTGAGGTGGCATGCCACCTGGCACGTCCCCCTCAGTTCCACTGGGATCACAACATTTTTCATGTATCCCATCTGAGGATATAGGTGCATGATTCTACTTATATCATTGACTGAGGAGATCATAACAACAACGATGGGGAAACTTTTTCAGAGGTTCTAGTGGGGATCGAGGAGAGATAAGAGAGTGTCCTTCATGGGTGATCGATACCTCTGGTGCATGTGTGATGGTATCACCGGAACCTCCAGAATATCACATGGGATCAGGAGGCTGATATTCATGCTTAGTACCCCCAGTTGTTTTCCTAGTTTTTTAGTTTTGTATTACAGGGATGTATAGCCCCGGGGTGGAGAGAATTTAAAGACCCAAAATTTCCATGTATATTTTTTTTAAATATATGGGAATTTTACGAGTCTGAAAAAATTGAAGGCAAGTGAATCCGAGACACTGTGTGCCCAAAATCAATTTTTGAAGTTTTGTTCGGGTATGTTAAGTATATGTACGAGCGGGTTTTTATAACTTTTGACCCAGTTCTCGGAACTAAAATCTGAGGGCACCGTTGAACTCGCGGCACCGGTATTTTTTTAATGAGACATTCAACATGACGACAATGGGTCGAGAATAAAAGATAGTTTTTTGGTTTTCAGTGAATGAATTAAATAAAAATAATGTCATGTAGTTTTATTATTACTTTTCTGGTTAAATACTCCATGTGGAAGTTGAAGGCATGGACCACCACACCTTAACCTTCCATGAGAGGTTATAGGTGTGGGTCCCACCAGAAACTAGCCTCCTCTTTAGGTTTATTATGGTGGGAACCACCCAGGTTTCTAACACCATGGAAACTCCCCATTAACGGGGATAAACCTCAAACTTCTATTCAGTGTAGGGGATCCTCTTCAACTAACATAACACTTAATTATGCAAACTAATATTCATTAATTATTGGAGCCAACACTTTCAATTAACTGTTTAAACCCTTTTAATTTTGTGCCAACAATTACAAAATAGATAAAATTAATCTATTATTTTGGATTGGCATATTCATCTTGGTGGAAATTTTGAGAGAAGAGAGCTTAGGGAGAAAAGCTCTAGCCAACGAAGAATGAAGAATGCCTCATTCAAATGAGAAATGCTAGCATGGAGTGTTTTAAACTTTCTTCTTCGAAACCTCATTTGATGTAGGATGTCTTCGACTATGATGAGCCGACACAAAAACTGACGATTGAGGAAAAACGCTGACGTTCGTCTTTTTTCCCATGACTCCATCGACGAACAATGATCACGGTACGAGTGCGAGATTTTTTAATTGTTTCTCATTATTCATTTACCTTCGAGGATTATGATTTGAAGCCACATGCTATCACTCTAATATGGAGGGTGCGGGCCGATAAAACATGGCCCGACCCCTCCACCTTACATTGTGGATTTTAATGCTAATCGCGGCACGAGTATGGGGTGAGCACTTTTCATAAATGATGGTTGTGGATCAAAGGCGACATCCAGAGTAGTGCGCGGAAACTTCTAGAATGATTATCGGGCCACCAGAACTCGTCTGGTGACCCATGGAATGTTCTCCTGCGGTTGGAACTGGTGAACATCACCGGCGACGAAGGGAAGGGTGGGCGGGACTCCGGTCGGCTCCGTGGACGGCGGCGGCGCAACAACATTGCTAGAGGAGTACACCGCTGCCGAAAGGCGTGATAGTGTAGCGACGGCTGACCGAAGGTCAGACCTAGTGAAAAAGGTGGCTTAGGATGTTGGGATTCCCAGGAAATAGCAGTGCAGCGCGAACTACGCGATGGAGAAAAGGGGGAAACTACCTTGGTTGCGGTGACAGAAGACGGGTGGCCGACTCCGCTAGCCACCAGAGGTGGCAAGACGCAATCACACCGTGAGGGAGGCTGGTGGCCAATCGACCATCTCGGACGAGTGAGACCCACCACGAGGGTCCTGCGTGACACATACTAGCACCACATGGTGCCAGATCTTAACCGCCTGAACGGCTAAGCTGTTCGGGACTCCAGTGGGCGTGACCTTCCCCCTGGACGCGGCTAGGGTGGACCCCACAGGGACTGCCAGTCGCGGGCCTCCCCTACGGGCCAGGTTTCCCTCGCAGGTTGGGTAGGAACCGCGGACTGGGTCGGACGCCAGTCTGTACCCTGGTCGGGCCAAGTTGGGCTGGGTCGGTCAGACTGGGCTGGACCAGACCCAGACCCGCGATGACCTGTTTCCACTCATTTACCCATAACATGAGCTACGATCATCCGATTGGTGAACCGTCTCCGACGAAAAAAACCTTGGAGGGAGACAGTTTTTTCGGGATACCCAAAATGAGATTTGGATGTAGTTTGAGTATGGATGGTTTGGATCTAACGTAAATCCAACTGGGCCCTCGGAACGGAAATAATAGTAACTCTTAGACTGGGATTCCGATTGACGTGCCGTCGGTCGTGTTGGGTTTATTATGGTAAGAAGGATATTTTGGAAACACCAAATTAGGACTTTGTTGAAGTTGACGTATTGACTCATTGGTTGAGGAGCGGACCCTCCCAGAATCAATCGTGCACTGTGCAGAACCCTATGGCTGGCTCATTGTGAGAAAGGGATCCTACATGGGTTTGGTAGGACTGAATATTGTTCCAGGATCATACATTGGTTCAAAAGCTCTAACTAATATTCTAGGATCCAATGTGGGGTTTTCAGCACTGGTTACTGCTCCAGGATCCTACGTGGTTTTGACAGCTTTGATTATTGTACCAAGGTCCTACGTGGGTTCGATAGCGTAGATGATTCTTGTGGCTACATCTAATAATATCTATCTCTCTGCATAAGTTGTATACCAATGTGAGATGATCCTTTACTCTGATTTATTATCAAATAGTTATATTTCTTCCTTCGTGGAACGGGTTATTCTTAGGCTCAATAGTTGGAGCCAGCTTGTATTTAATATCTTAGGTATATGTGTGGGCATATACCTATGTAGGGTTGGATGATACTTTGTGATTGTATTCTTACTACAATGGTTAATCCATAGTGGATTCTGGGAGACCATTAGGGGTCTCGGGGTCCCCACTAAGTATAATTATACTCACCCCTACATAGGCATCGCTCGCACCATGTTGTGTCATGTTCAGATGCTGTAAAATAGTGATCGAGGCTGAGAGAGATGGACAAGAGGCTGCTCGGAGCTGGACTTAGATGGGACATACTTTAGGGAAGACTTGATCGAGATCTGTACCTACCCTTCAGGTAGGATTTCCCGGTGGGTGATCTAGGAGTTGTTTACCCTTTTTCTTATAATTTTACTTTAGGTGGTTTTTTATACCGGCCCATTTACTTTCCCCACTATTTACATTATTTGTACTTTTTTTGGTTATCTCTTGTTGTGTACAGTCTATGTGAGTTGCTGGTTTAATGTAAATACCTTCCCTTTTCACTTGGATATGCCATTTTTGTGCAAGTCCACTACCCTGGCCAAAGGAATGCAGGATTGGGGTAGTCACGGCATGGGCCCGTGGATTGGTCATGTCAAAATAGCTCAAAACCCTGAGATCTCTTAAGCCTACTGGGTTATTTATGATTATAGGGTGTTTTTTTATCTACTAATGGAATTTCGGAGGGAATATATACTGAGAAACAATATTTTAATCTATAATATTGATATTATAGATGATTTAGCTATCATTACATTGGAGACCAACATGTTGAGGTTTGGGTACTCCTATCATAATGAACTTCATCATCGGAATATCAATGTTTTTCCACTCATTCATGTGTTGGGAGTCTAGTTTCATATATATACTAAATGATAGGATGATTCTAATAACTGGATAATAGCCATCACATGAGGAGTTCCCACCCCATTATCTAAGTATCATCCAAGACCATATATTAAACAACCAAATAGAGTTAATTGAGGAATACAAGATTCTGTTTTAGGGGAACCTATTGGTTGAATGGGAAGGGGAAGACAAAGTATGCTAATTGTTATTATGATTATGGGATTGATATGCATTATATTAGACTATTTGAGGAAGTTTAGAGGTTATAATTTCACATCTAATATCAAATAAAGAATCTACTATAGCTTCAAATCTGATAGTCCCTAGACACAAAAACATACCACATTCACCATAGGGATGTGGGGATCATTATATAGGACCTCCAATATAATGAAACATTCCCTTGATAGGATTTATGTATGATATGTGCCTCCTGGTGCCTAATGAATATGGTGATGATGTCCAGATGATGATAGTGGAAAATATTCTGTTAGATCAAGTGATGCTGATCTTAAGGAATAACCCACCCTTCTAAAAAAACTTCTTTCATGTTGTGGATGACCCTGTTTCTAATCATCCCAAAAGAGATGATTCAAACATGGTTACTATATATCCATAAATCCTTTCATTTGAGGAAACTAGTTACATATTTTTTAACTGTTGAAGATGACTAGTACAATACTGGGGATATAATGTGGTGAATTGGATCCCAATGATCTGGTATGTGGTGTTCTTTGAAACCTTTATGAGTAGATAGTTCAATCAGATCATGGAACAACACAAGGATCTATGGATAATGAGTCTTGGGAGTTCAATAATCATGATGTCTGATAACTAAGTGAATCTAGTTATCCTAGTGTTATCATTCATTGTAATCTTCCAAGGGAATCATTAATGGTGGTTATTACCAAGTATATATGTGAATGATTATAAGTCCTACGTCGATGGATCATGAAAAATATACAGGGGATTTATTAATTCAATTAACCCCAAGAATGATGTTTTCCATCATTCATTTCTCAATATCTTTAGGTTTTGACCGGTGATTTGTAGAGAATACAGGGTCATTCGCATAAGTAGCAATGTTATAAATTTCAACTTCCCCCATCTCAAACTTGATTATTGACATTGTTTTTAAACATAAGGGGAATACGATGTAGCGAAAACACTTATATGGCTTATAATATTGGGTTTTAGACAAATGGATTGTAGAAAACAAAAATTGTAATCCATATACCTCAATTGTGTTCTCTCCTTAGTACAGATGTATCCATTATCAAGAAAGGAATGTTCACAAAGGGATTAAAATAGAAATTAAACCCTATTTCATCTACTAGATGTGGTTGATTATCAATGATGAATGATCTAATGTGGGAATGACCCCACCACTGGCCATCCCCAATGATTTCTGCTCCTAGAATAATGCTATGATCTATATGGAATCATACTCTACTATAGTTCCATGACAATTGATAAGGGTTATAGCCCCATTAGATAATCCCCATGATTATAAGGGTAGATGTTATATAGTTACATAGGGTTCATTCCATGAATTGATGAGATGTAAAACTGTTGTAGTATTCACAAGATAAGGTTAGGGGCCTACCACACCTCTAACTTCTAGTAGGGAACCTGGATCTGGTACATTTGGTGGTCCTAATAATCTTTAAAAGTGGACCTATGATTTGGGGGAAATCTCAGGAGTTGAATAATGTAGGTCCAAAGATTCATTGGAGAAAAACCTTTACATCATGTTGAAGTAAATTATGGATTTTATCTATCCCAAGATCTATAAGGAATGGCCATTTCTATGGTTGTCCTAAAAGTAATAGAAATAATACTAGAGTCTCACCAGAGATGAAATCATGAGGTTAAAAATCAGACTCACCAGGATAACTACCATGGTGGATTTATGATAAAGGCTCAAATACCTGGATGATACGAACACCAAATTCTGGTGACTTGGGCAGGGATATGTTATCACCGAAAATTTATGGTTTATACTTTCTGAGGAGTCTTAATTGAAAACCAGTATTGTAGCACATATATAAAAGATATCAACTCATGATTTTTCTTTCAAGGGTACATATTGTTAGAGTCATAGGATTTTAATGATGTGTAGTCATGTTCATAGGAGACAGAGAATGTGACACTTGAGGATGAAAATCAGCTGAGCTTCAATTTGTTGATGTAAGATTCAACTCATGAGTTTAATGTTATATTTGAAATTTATGACCCCCTTCGCATCTGTAGACCATTAATTCAATCCACACATGAATCAATAAGTGATTTCCTGGAGGCCACCATTATGGGTATAGGGGGTCTTTTGGTGGGAATTGAGGAGCCTACCTCAAAGTCCACTCCTAAAGCCTCAATGAGGTAATCATATAAGGAGGATATCGGGGAAGAAGATTTAGGCTCCTTAACCCTCCAAGTCATATACAAGGGGCCCTACAATATAATTAGAATTTTTTCTCTTTAAATCATTGGGGAGGGCCACCTTAGATGGATAATCATCAAGATCACCATACAAACAAAAGGTAAACTCTATATTCCACCACCCATTTTTTACATTCCTTGTTGATTTCTTAATCTTAATGTACTAATATGTTTTTTTATCTCTTATATATTCTAGGACTACAACCTCAAAGGACCCTATGATGGCCACGGGTGTTCCTAATAATGTGTAGGTGTCTCTGATGGAAGATCTCTCATTCAAATCCTTTTTTTAACAAATGATTTCAAAAGAAACCACAATTAAGAACATGGTTTTTAATGGGATGAAGGAGATTGGATTTTCCATTCCAACCCATCACATATATTTCCTTTAGAATAGATTAATTTTCCCTTATTGTGTTATATTAGGGAGATCACTATAATATTTTTTAAATAGTTTTTGAGGATTTCTTCCTATAGTTTAGAATGGTTAAGTTTATTGTTGATTCAACTTCTTACCCTTTAGTGAAGCTGGTCCCTGATGATCCAATAGCTATATAGTGGTTGGTCTGGATCAAGTGGCATCATGCCACATTGATAAAAGATGCAGCTACATAGCAAGTAAATACGAAAATTTGTGAGGGGGTCTCTATTTTAAGAGAAATCAAGTGAAGCTAATATCCCTCATGGCATAGATATGATCCAATATGATATGATTCCTAGGGCGATCTCCATTGCCAATGTTCTTGCAGAATTCACAATGTACCGACCCTTTCGACCAAATTATATGGAATATTTTTTTTCATTTATCATATAGGACAACTAATCTGTCTAATGTAGGTGATGGTGGAGAGTTTGGAACTTCATCACTCTAACACCATGGGTGGACCATATATAACATAAGGTATATCATCACTACTAGTGCTAATCCTAGGGACTGTTGACGTGGAATGACACACCTTCCACACACTAGGTTAAGACTTAATCAGTAAGAATCTAAAGTGGAATGGATAGAGTTTGAGGAAACCTAGGTTAAGGAAACATCATAATTGGTAAAAGATCTCTAGGTGTCCAAAAAAGAGATTGCTCAACTGTAGGATTTGGATCAGTAGAAGAAGTGTATTGCCACTGTCAAATGATAGATCATTGTACAACTGATGGTGTAGTTGGTAGTGGTCAAGGCTGATATGGATGAGGCATAATCCATGGAGATTATTTCTATGGTTAAACAATGGTGGGTATAAATCTATGATGATGAGGGTTTCCATGTGGATGATTAGGAGATTGTGAATCATTTTATCTAGTAGTAAAAACTAGTAGCCTCTAGAAAATGGATGGAAGAGAAAGATCTTTCCCATACCTTGGTTGAGCTATTGGTGGAATTTTCTTTCTAATTTTTTTCAAAAGACAATGTAGTTTCTTTAATGTGGGGATGAACATCCTCAGTGAAGGAAATATTTTTTTTCAATTCATTGTGTTCATAATTCTTTTCATCATGTCAATCATAATAACTAGGTGAACAACTAAAAATCTGTAATCTTATATGATCCATTATCATTGTGAGAAACAAGTGATAACTAAAATATCATTATACTATATGAGTGTTCCCAAAATATAATGAAAAATTATGTTTAGAATGATTCGTCAACCATTGGGAGTGTCTGAATAATGGAGACATTGTTTGGAGAAGGGGACTCTATACAGTCAACCTGTTTTCCAAACATGATCAAGTGTGGGAATGGGGAAATGCTGATGTTGATGGATTATACTCAAAAAAGGAATGATGAAGGGTATGAATAGAGACATATAACACCTAGAATATTAAGTGAATTGATTGGATTAATTAGGAGTAATTTTTAACACATTAAAAATGTGGGTTCCATAATCGCTCTACCATGATTAAGGATATACAAATGATGTTTGGGCGTTGATAAATTTTAAAATATGGGACATGTCATATTTTAAATGAACTTACTTTGAAGCATGTACCCATTGTGGAATGAAAGCTTGTTTTTCTAGACCCCATCAACATTTTTTGGCCCATTCAGATGTGAAGTATGGTGGGGATTAAAATCTATGATGATGAAAAGTGTTGGAGAAATATAATAAAATATTCAAATAGTGTTAAATATTATAGGAATTTTACAAACACAGATATGAGAGAATTGACTGGATGTATCAACCTAAGAAGAATCCTAATTCACCTTATAATATGTATATTGCCTTTGGTTCTATGTATTTGTCAAGGAACATGAGTGGTGAAGTAGATGACCTTCATTGATAGGGAGAAGATGTACTCTTAAGAGGGGATGAAAACATTTTGGAATTTTTAAATCTTTCAATGAGGTTGCTAACAATATATATTAAAATGTTTAAATGAGAAATTTTAATTTATATTTTTGTTTCCAATAGTATGGACTATACACCATAAATTTTAACATCATGTGACTATAACATGTGATTCCTAATTAAGAATCTTGTAACCAGGGCATGCATATCGATGTGAATAACATCCACTCTGCTGACATAGTGGGATTAAAAAATTTGGAACATAGAGGTTTTTAATTCATGGAGGATGACATGAATGGGGTGGATAAAGAAATAAATATTATCTATTATATTTTCATTAATTGTGAGTTCAATGATTTTGGATAGGTTTTTGATGAGGCCTAGTGGCGATTCTCCTTAGATTTTTACTTTTTTCAATTAATTCACTCAATTCATTCCTAAATAATAAGGTTAAACTGGAGGATGAATATGTTAAATTATTATAAATTTTCATTTTTTGGGTTCAAACGAAGAAGAAAACTATGTCTATTACCTTAGGCAATTTAGGGTTATGTCACTCAAACTAGTTGGGAAAATATTTAAGGTTCTATGTGTGGATGATTCATCATAGTTATTGTCATAATTAATACACAAAAAAATTTCTAGATAAATGATATAGACAATAATCTATTTGGATAATATTTTTTAATAGGGATTTAAAGTTAAACACAATACAGGGATAGGTATAAAGAGGCCTAGTAACACAAACTTTTGCACATAGTTAAAGTCGTAATGTTTGGGGAACCTATATCTGAGCTTCACACTTCATTGGTATTCATAAAGGTTCTAATATATTATTTTTTAAAATAAGTTCCATGAAAAGGAATGAGTTATGGTATAATTAATGGTTTAATATGAGATATGGTATCATGGAATAAATATATATCCCACTGAATATGGAATCAAGCCAAATGTATTTATAGGGGGTGGTGTGGTAGGATTCATGCACTAAAAGTGTAAGTCATCTTGATCAAGGATGAAATTAAAATGGGTTAATGGTATTCTAAAACACCATAGGTGACACAAAATAGATACACATTGAGTGTTATAGGGGGCTATATTTACAAAGGTAATGGTCATGATGGGTTTTCCAAATATGGTTTCATCAGTTTAAAGTCATGGATCATGAAAATAAAAAAGGGGTGCCCAGAAGGGTTTTTATGGAACTGATGTGTGTCAAACCCAATAGGAATATATGTATAATGAGGCCATTTTATAGAGGTACATATATATGGTATTATGAAAATAAATTAGGGTAATGGTTCTCGGACAATTTTTATAGTTGAGAAAGTTTTTCTATTCAGTATTACTAAATATTTCATGAAAAGAGGGATGTGGGAAGAATTATAATGAACAATGTCACACATGACGTATGAAATTTCATATAGGCGTATGATATGGGGAATATGATTCACTACATATAAAATATAGTTGGTAATTAATCCCCACATAGTCCAAGAACATGTTGTGGTGGGATATTGTCATCAGAAGTGTAGGGGGTTATCCTCTCCAGTGACGATGGGAAGCCTATTCTCTAGATTAAACGTTGATGTAAAACTATCATGTTGTGTGAAAAAATATAATTTATAAATATTCCTATTTCATACAAGTGGCTTTTTAGGGTTATATCATTTGTGAAGATTCATAGTTATTTGATTACTTAGGGTATTTCACATAAATAATTTCTTTGAGGTTTTTTTCATAAAATAATAAAAAAGAGATAGTAGGGAGAATGAATGTATAAACTATACTAGTACTGTATGAAAAAATAATTATGAAATTATATGTACTATTGGTTTTGATTTTTTTTAATTATTATTTAAATGGATTTTAAAATTCAGTATGATTACCCAATTGTAAAATCTCACTCTTCGATAGAATTCCTCTTATTTACTGTTTGTTAAATCAATAATTCATAGAAAATATTAGTTACATGTAATCCTATAAAATTTTTTAATGAGAAACTTTAATTGAGTGTGTGGAAACTTCAAGGAACAATCTCCATCATGTTTTATTTCATTATTTGAGTGGCTTGACTCGAACATGTGAATAGTTTGTTCTCCATGGTAGGATGGAATTTTTTTAAATAAATTAATATATGTGATTTCAAGATTCATGTCATTATGTAAATCCCCACACCCATACACATCACCCATATCCACCATATATATTTTTAAAATTTAAATGAATTTATCTATAATATCCATGAAAAACATATCCTTCCACAAGGACAATCCTTAGGTTAGTCCTTCATTGTCGAGTGCAATATGATTGAATAGAATAGGGAAATTAAAATATAATGAGTTATAGAGAGAGAAAATAAATGTAACAAATAGAGATAAATGTTATTAAAAAATGATTAGAATAAAATAAACTTGACTATAATATAAAATAGATGAAAATTGATCATGGAAACATCAAGATTCTACCGATTTATTGATAATTTTTAATGGTAGAAAGCATAATTATTTTTATAGGATGGAGTCACATTTCTATCTTCATTTCAGTCATCAATATCTTATTTATCAACTTGTAAAGGTTTCCATTTTATTTTATCTTTGTAATATTTCTATTTTATATCATGATGATGAATCTATGAAGATGTCAGATATTCCAAATTCATAGTGCAGCTACTCCACGAAGCAAAAAAACATCATATATATGTTAATATCTTTTCCTCATATTTCATGGAAATTAATTTTTATTTCTTTAAAATGATTCCTCTTTCCACATGGACTCATATTTTTATTATGACTGTGGGTGAAATTTTTTATTCTAGTGATGTCCTGATCACGTAGCCTCATGAAACATAACAGATTATAAATCGATTACATTGTCATTTTTTGCATGGATCACATAACTGATTTGTGTGGAAGGTTTGATTTAGTTAATTCAAGAGAGATACATATATATATTTTATGTGTGGCACAGATAGATGATTCCAATTATTCACCACATACTAACACCCCATAATGGATTTTGTATCCAACCCCATGAAATGCATTATAGTCATTTCTAACTCCTTTTGGGGTATATTTATCTCCATGGATAGATGTTTGTGAAATTATGATGTACAATTATTAATGTTTTTAATCATTCATATAGATATGTCACATTTTCCAGATAAATATTTTCTTTTATGAAGGGTTTTATCATCTTTTAAATGAGCTTCACAGTGATCACCCATGCATACAAAGATGAATTAACTTGAGAAAGGGCATAATAAATGTTATTTCACTTGAGTTTGAGTTTTATAGGGTAATATATAAATGTCTTTGGTGTGTTTTACATGAAAATGGTTTGGTGTTGAGTGGCTATAGTGGTGGCGAGAGAGGCTAAAGTGACATCTAGTGGGTGATCCAACATAGGGGGATGCTAACGAGGTGTAACATCATTGTTTTGATAATTCATTAATAGTAGCCACATAAATTCTATCCAATATTTAATATGTGTATCATCAAGACTCTTGAATATATATTATCCTATGACATTGTTGAATCAAAATCCTACTATGGGGATGGGCTCTAACAACATAATGCACACATAATAAATAAGTGTTGTCTGTATGTGTGGACATGGGTAAAACCATTGAATGGAATCCTCTCAATATGGATCAAATATATTTTTCACTCAAGTGAGATCTCCTGATGAAATGTATTTGATTGATTCCCCTTTAGGGATGGCTAGGTGTATGGTTGTCCTGTGTAATTAAGGGATAGCTCGGGCTATCCCTATTTGTTTAAATCAAACTTATTTAAAATACATAGTGAAATAACAGCAGTTTATGTTATAAATAATCGTGCATGAAGAATTCAATATTAAAAATAATTTTTCATATTTGAATTATTCAACTATAAATTCCCATGTTTTAATAACACATTGTATTAAATGGAAATATTAACTAATATACTTTAAAAATAATTTTAAATGGTATAAATTATTTTTTGAATAAATGAGCTCATAAAATACCTTCACACATGAACTATTATATTCCTCTATAATTATATATCAACATAGAAATAAATTTATTCACCATATTACTAATATTTAAAAATCAATGAAAAAATATAATAAGTATAAATGTTAAACAAAATTATCATATTACACAAAAAATAAATTTAACTTCTTATTTAGAAAACATCAATCATGGAAATTTTATTAATATGCCCCTTTAAAAAGTTTATATCTTATCCTTTCACTAAATGAATATTTTCAATTAGTTATTTTTTATCATATAGAGTCATGTTCTACCACACCATTGAATCCTATTTTCTCATCATTCATGATACAAATTCAAGTAGATTTATGCTTGTAGCATGCATATATTCCCCTTTTACATGGAAATTCATAGGATCTTCATTATACAATTTATAATTACAATACAAACATGAAATAAATATGACTTTTCATTTAAGGATCCAATGTCTCTGAGGATTACAGTTCATAGGTATTGATATTAAAAATAATATGGCTCAAAATATGAGTTTTATCTCTTGATCATAAAATCAAGATATCAACATGTGAAGTGTAAGGAATATTATCCCCTTTAAAATGAAAACTCCAACTTCCAAATATCATTGTAAATACATGATCAATAAAATAATAATGAATTAATTTTCACCTTTTTTAATTTACTTATTTTTTCATATTTTCAAAACTTTTTCAACCATCTTATTAATAGTTTTGTAACTTTTTTGAAATATGTTTTTTTTAAAATCCACACATCCACCACCTAAACACATATAATAAAAATCATACATCTAGTAATCATTTTTTTTTAATTTTTTCAAGTCACTACCCTTTATTTATAAACAATTATTTATATACGGAAAATAATAATGTACAATAAATGAATAATAATATATTTTTGAATACCCAAATTAGCACCCACACACATCTTCATTACAGTATATTATATCCTTCAACATGACTTCCCTTACACCCACCGATAAACTTTAAAATATAGTGCAACTACTAAGAGGAGGGTAGGAATGGATATAAATGGCATCAAATGTGGCTCATTCCTAACAAAGAAATTTGTAGTTTCTATGGGATAAAAAGGATTGATGTAAAATGTTTTTTTAGAAACATAATGTCTAATCAATAAAAAAATATAAATAATTTTAAATTTATTTGGGCACACTCTTATCTGGGATATGTTCCAATAAAATTTCTAATAGGTGGAATAACACAAGAATAATCAAGAAATATTCTCAACAAGTATTAGAATGTGTTGGATCTAGAAACATTCAGTGGAATTTATCATATTATTTGATATGATATCTCCTAACATGAATGATAATAACAAATCACTATATCTTAATTTCATAAATTTAATTTGTGAAAAATGGTAGGGGAATTTTTTTATTTCTATCAACTTATTACCTAAAATCATGACTCATCAATATAATTTCCATGCTTCAATATATTTATTCAATTCATTAAATTACTCATTAAATATCATTATTATTGAAATTTAAAACATGTAATCATGTCACATAGATATGTCATCTAAATAATGAATACAATTAAGGGGTATGCAATTTCTAGTTTATCATATCTGTATGAATTTATAGTTTAAAATATAATTTTGGATAAATACATTGATTTTAAAACATGATTAATGAAATAATGAATTCTGTTTTATCATGTTGATTCATCCATCCATTATCTTTTATATTTGGGGCCATTATTATTCCATCATGGTTTTAAAAAATTTAATAAATCATAAAATCATATGGTCAATGTCAAAGTCAGAGAAAACCATTAGGGATTGAGATGTATTCTAGATGAAAAATACCATTCAAATATCAAAATTACTAAAAGAATTTCTAAATATATATCCTGGAATAATAACCCAAGAGGGCCCTAAATTTTTTCTTTATCTATAATGGAAGTATAATTTGATATCCATGATAAGTATGTTGGTAGAGATTCTTGGATTTAAACAACTAAATTATGTTTTTTGAATATTTTATTTCACATTTTTTGCTAAGGAGGAGTCCATTGATAGAGTAAAACCAATCCCCCCTCAAAATAAATTATATATTTCATAGTGGGGGTAGTATGATGTATGGATCTTCCTCATTATTAATTTCAATGTGAAAGGTCACTTTGAATTTCTTAGGGGCTTTATCAAATACATTTTCCACAAAATTAGGGAACAATAATCGTTCCATAGTAAGGGAATGTTCTCCTTATTTATCTTCCTCCAAAAAACGATTGGTTGAATATTAAAATTCACAATATCTAGGAGTTATTTTGAAATAATATTGAGTAGAAAAAAAAGATAAAGTTTAATAAAGGTTTTTCTCTTTGTCTTGGTTAAACTACAATTTCATTTTCCCTAGTAAGGGCCTCTAAAAGTTGTATTTCACTGTATAGAGTTAGGAAGTCAGGATAATCATTCCTTTAACAAATTTCCACCACATGGGTGGTATATTTCACTCCCAGTGATAGATATATATTCAATGGTGTTTAATCTTATAATTTTTATGGAATAAAGAGATCACGGTGTACTTTAAACTTTGTCCAGAAATTGAAAAAATCTTGTTGATCCCCCACACATGGTAGACTTAAAAATTCTTCCTCTCATGAATCCAGTCTAGATATTTATGGTCATTGTTTATTTTATTTTTTAGATGGTTGGGTTTTGGATACTCCTCAAAAATATCATCATCCTCTATAACCTCTTCAAGAAAACATGGGTTGTTCTAGTGGTGCCTCCCACATTTCTTTCAATCTTTGATATTCTGAATGGACATCATTAACAATGTTAATAAATTCATTAAGTGAATGAGATTTCTCATAGAAACCTGACATCTTAATTATCATATAATATTTATTTTCATCCATTTATTCAAGTGATTCCTCATCATTATGAATAACCTCTTTATAGTCATGAAAATATGTGTAATTATTCCATACATAAAAAAGTTGTATTTTTACACACATCATAGAATAATAATATTTTTGTTCTTTCATTAACATAAAAAACTATATAAAATTTGGATGTAAAAAAGAAAATAAATAACTGATAATCCCCCTAACCACTGAAATTATGTCATGTCTTCGCACACACACACACCTGTCAGACGGTGTGTAAAAAGCTATATTTTTATAGTACTATACAATGGATGACCAAGGTGTTCTATGTTAATAAGAATCGTAATTATTTTCTTAATTATTCCAAATAAAATAAATTACATTGTTTTTTGTATTTTATATTCCTAACATAATGAAAAAGTGGAGAGAGAGAGAGACTGAAATTATAAATTATCCAAAAATTAATTGAAAATAGAATAAAGAATGTTCATGGAAAAGGGATTTCGATTATGGTTCCTTTATTATTATTGTTATAGTTGGTTGTTATATATTCAAATTTCTAAACAAATTATGAAATATCACATTGGGATTACTATCCTCTTATTTTATAGTTGTGGAATATTTAATTCCTTGACAATATTAATTTAATATCTTCCTAAAATAAAATTTTTTAAAATACCAAAATAAAAAATATCCCACCTTCTATGACCCGACTCCATCATAATCCATTTAATCCATTAATCATCTAAACACCAGCATGTGCAGAGATTGTATTAAATGGAAGGTAATGAAATATTTTTAATAAAATAATATGTGTGTGATTGAGATTAATTTCATCCATTAAAATCTCCACAGTCATAAAATTCACTCTTATCCACCTCAAATTAATTCAAAACATAAAATAAATTAATTAATCAATTTCATAATAAACTCTCATCCCCTAAGCCTATGATTCTGGTTCTTTATTCATTTTCATGTGTAGGAGGAAAAAATGGAATAATGTGGTATGTATATAACTAGGGAGAGGGAGACATGAAGGAAACATAATAATCAATTTTATTAAAATATAATGGGTTTTATAAAATAAACTAGAGTGTGACAAACAATAAATGAAAATAGAGCATGGTTTCAGTAGCATCCCATGAATCCTCCGAAACATTCTAGTGCTAGTAACCCCTATTATTTATATAGGGGTAGTCCCCTTTAATTCCCCATTTCAATATACAATATATTATGTTCACATCTATTCAAAGTTTTTTTATACATAGAGTATCACAGTTTTAATTCACAGTTTTGAATATTTTAGGATGTCAAGAATTCCAAATTCATAGTTTCATAACTCCATTGTGTAGATAAACTTCATATCCACCCTAAGATCTTATTCATTATATATCATTTCCATTGACCATTTTTTGTTTTAAATAAATACCATTTCCATGTGGATTTTTATTATCATTGTGAACTACTATTTTTAATTCAGTGTTGTCCTCCTCATTTATCGTTATAAAAAAATTTCAATTCATTATGGAATACATAGAAATTTTTCAACTATATTTTATAGAATATTTTCTTGACTAGTGTGATGTAGTATATTTTCACGATCTTCAGGTAGTTATTTTTTTCATGGAACATATAGATGTTCCCCATTATTCTCACATATTCAATTCTCATAATAGATCAAATATCCAAACACATAAAATGTAGAATAACCATTTCCTGATTCATTATTTGGTTAACTTCCTCACTATGGAGGACATTTGTGGAATAACAGAGGAATCAATATAAAGAGACTCACCTTTCCCTTACAGACTTCATAATGGGTAGATGGAGTTATTTTTTCATATATGGATTTATTGTTTATTAATTGAGCATCATTTTGGTCTCCCATGGTCCCAAGGTGAACTGTGGTGAACCTAGGACTTTCTAGTGATGTTACACATGAGGCATAGTTTTACAGTGTAAGACATGGAGGTATCATATGTGTAGTAGATAAAGGTAGTCTAGTGTTGAACTACTGTAGTAGTGGAGAATAGAAGAGTTAGTGTTAGGTGTGTGTTCAAGAGTGGAGGGAAAATAATGAGGAAAAGATGCATAATTTCAATAAGTAATAATCAACAGTTATAGAACATTTTTACACATTATATATTTCTATCATTAATTCTATTTTATATTTAGAAACTCATGGATTCATCTGCTCAAAATCAAATTGCTAGGATGGGTCCCACAACAAAAGGCACATAAAATAAATGGGTTTATCCTAAACACATGGAAATTTGAACAACTATTTTATAGGATACTCCCCATGTGACTCACACCCATTTTATAGTCGAGTGCACTCTCCTATTGGGAAGGCATGTCCATTCTCCCCTTATAGGCTAACTAGTCAGTATGGTTAAGGGATTTTTTTTCCAAACCTATTATTTTTTCCTAAATTGTGATTCAAATATTTAGTGAAATACAGACAAAATATCATTAAAAGAAATAAAATTATAGAATAAAATATTTCTATCAATTTTTACCAATTTTAATTCTTCAATAGTAAATTTCCATATTTCAATAAATTGTTTAAATAAATGGAATAATTCATTCAAATCCATTTAAAATAATTTATTATTGTTTATATTTGTTCATTAAAAAATGAGTGCATAAAAAGGTCATATAGGAAGATTCTAGATATACAGTTTTTGGTCCTGGAACTAGGATCATGGTTTCTATAATGTTTAAGGTGTTGTGAAATTTTTGTTTTCTCATATTTTAAATTCATTTATTGAGACAATGTCATAGAGTTTTAAATTATTTTACAAGGATGTTTGGTGGTTTATTATAAGTTTATATACAATTGATCGTAGAACTACATAAGGTTTTAGGTTATGTTGCTCAATCAAAAATAAAATACCACCAATTTATGGTCACAAATCTTGGACTATGGGGTTATTATTCCCATGGAAATTAGTCCAACATAAAAGAGTATAAATACATAATAAAGTTATGGTAAAGATGGAATAACTTCACATGAGACCACTATGATATATGTAACACACAGTTAATGGTCATGATTCTTAGAGTGAATGTTTCTATAAGTTTAAATTTATGGCTCTTGAACAATGTGGATGACGGAATTATATTTTAGATCATATGTATATCTCAAACTTGATAAGGAAAAATAAACTACGACTCTTAATCCAACATGATATATTATTGATGTTCACAACAAGTTATGGTTAGGACTTTACCTTATGATAAGGGGAATCATTTTTGGATTCAAAAGTGGATGACTCTAGAAGGTCCCAATGACCGTGACATGTTCGGTCATCATGCATGAATTCATGGGGGATAAAACTAATTGTATTAAAACTATACTAGAATATAGTGAGATGGAAACTAGGTAAATAATTAATTCCATGATCTTGACTACTAAAGGGGATTCTATATGGGTAGGTATTGACCGCTATAAATTTTTTAATCAATGGACCAACAGCCATGCTAGTATAGGATGGGGTGAAAAAATACGGGATCAAAAATTAACCATGTTAGAAACATTGGAGCTATAAAATGTCACAATATATCCTTGATGAAATGTTCCAAGGATGGGAAGTGAGCATGTTTGGAAAGGCATCATTACCATTATAGGGTTTTTTACATCTAGATGTTGATAAGGACCCAAACAATGAATGTTACAAAGTGTAGTATAAACATGTTTGGATGTTTGGGAGAGACTGGTACACATTGGTATCTATTAATCCATGAAGTCAAATGTGATGGATGGGCATATCAACGTGTGATAATTGAATAGTTCCCAAGGATTGAAGCCCTAAAATAGTTTGGTGGATTGGATGATCCTGTCATTCTTGATCTGGGTGTCCCTATGGATCCCATTAGAAATAGAAATCAGGTTATACATAGTTTTAGAATTTGGTGTGGTAGATTGATAGAATTGGAATGGTGAAAAACCTATAAATTAAGGGTACAATGTGTACTAAAATTTTATATCATGTGATGGAGTTATTGACCTTACAGTTTAATTCCATGTGGTGAAAGAAGACAATATTTTACTATAATGTCTTTATACAATGACGTTGTTATATATTTTATCATCATTATAAAAAGATGAGATTTTACAACATTTTATAATAATATAATATTAACTATGGTGTAATATAGTTTATCATAATGTAAACCATAAATTTTCAATTATTTTATATTCCATAAAATGAGAATATTTTATATAGTATTATGTCATGTTATTAGGAAGATGTTTTAAAATTCTGAATTATGTGAATAGGATTCCTATGTAGGTTGAAATGATGTACATGTTGAGGAATCTGGTCCTGGTGGGAGCTGTTATATGCTCTCCACCTAAAATGGTCAATAAATATCCACTATTATAGTAGATTATATGATTTAAATTGGTTCCTTCTTTGTTGGGTTCCACATTTGGTGGATTCAACCTAGGTATCATCAATATCATTAGATCCAATAGCACGCCGCCTTAAATGATGGTAAGATGAAAAATGTTTTTATTGAATGCTCACACACCTGATTTTGAATCACATATAGGTTATATAGAACATGGATAAATCTATTCTATAAGGATCCTAACTCCTATTGACGGACATGATATATACTTTCTAGTATCCTCTAATCATAAACATCCTTCTATAGTAATGAAATGTGAACCTATATATGTAAAATTAATCCTATCTCATACACCATGGAGTTTGGACAAACCACGGTAGAGCTTCATTTCATCGTCTGATAGGTCAAGAGGGCATTAGTGAACATATTGGAATAAATTTTCTTGTTCTTTACAACCATAATCTATAAAATGTTTTAGATGGTTATTTTTAATAACTTGATCTACATGATATCTTTTACATGACTACAAGAGGAGTGACTAGAATGGATTTTATACCTAGGGTACAACTTCCTCACCTTATCATCTTGAAAATTAATGTTTTTTATAAGAATAGTGTGAGAGATCCTGAGTCGATGGATAATTTTTTTTTTCACACAACAAATCATAGAGTGGTTTATGAATTATTTGATGGCTTTTGTAGACTATGAGATGATGTATATGGTAGTAAGAATAAAGATGAACTATCACGTTATCAATTGCAGGTTGGGGATCACAACATTGAGTCACTAAACAAAAATCATCCAGGTATAATTATTATCATGTATAATATCAATAGGATGATGAATTAATGTGGAATGGATTATGAATTTATGAAAACTATTTTTGAACATAATATAATCACATACCTTGGTGGGCCAGAAGTTCCCCCAAATCATGACCAGGTGGTGGAGTTCAATCCTACTTCAAGGCCTCGCAAGACCAAGTGTGATACACATACATTAATTTATGAATTTCCTCTACATGGATGTAGTAATATATGATTCAATCAAAGCCCCACCTATAGAGGATCAGTTTGAGGTTCGGGTCATCCTAGTGGGTAAATTGTATCAAATGTAGAAAACATCACTCATGTTTGGATTTATCTAGTGATAGGTTCAGATATTGATGACAATCGATGACTAGAGTCATCTAATCAGGTGACTAATCATCTAAATGGGAATTTGAAGGAACTATAATAAAATATCTAATATCTAAAAAATTCACCTCTATGTCCTCTTCACCCAATGCGATGGGGGAGAATACACACTAGTGTTCCAAATGAAAGACATGGCCATCTTTGTTGGGATCTACATAGAATGTTCAAATTCTTACAACGAAATTGACTCTTTCATTCTATAATCATGGATCAAGACTCACCTTCGATATACAAGAGAACTACGCCATCAACTCATGATTCTTCTATAGAAAGGGGATGGGTTCTTTCTTTATGAGGATATAATAACTAATAATCACCAAGAAGACTTTCTCAGAGTCTCCCTTCACATGAAATAAAGGGATATAAAAGTATAGAGACATCCCAAGACTAGTGATAACACTACTATAAAACCAGGGTTTAACATGGATGGTATTTATCTGTGCTAGAAAAAAGTGATGATAAATGGTGTCTTTATCAGCGCTAAAGAATGTGATAATAAATTTATAGCATTATGAGCGATTTATTTTTAGTTCTAATAAATGATACCCTTTATCACTGTTATATTTTTTCCTTCATAATTGATTCCTTTAACACCTCTTTTTTAGCATTAATAAAGGTCAGAATTAACAAAAACAATTATTAAATTAATAAAAATAACGTTTCTTTTATTAAGAAATATTAAAAAATTTATTAATTATGTAATTATTTTTAAAAATGAATAATTTTTTGATAAAATATATATATTGTAAATACTAATAAATAGTATATATTAAATATATAGATATTCAAATTTAAAATTAAACAAATTAAAAATATATATAAATTGAGAAAAATATTAAAAATTTTGTTAATTAGATGTTTGTTGATAATGTTAATAAATAGTATATATTAAATATATATATATATATATATATTAATGTATATAAATATGATTTATATATTAAAAAATATTTATGCCTGTTATTTAGTGAATAATAGTTTATCCTTAAAAATTAGAATGAATTATAAATAGAGATGAATTGCATAGATTAATGAACATAACATTGAATGTCCATTGATTTATCAATTTAACATAGATCAACTGTGTGACATATTGATTCCCCAGATATGTAATAAAACATTTTTATATACTATGTACACAGAAAAAATGTATCTATTTTTTCCAAATTATGCAAGTGTACTTATTTTTATTTTATTCAATTACACCCATTTGTAAAATTCACGCACTAAAAATTAGGAATTCATTAATAATTATAAATAAATATTTGTTAAAATATAATTTCAAAAAATATTTTTAAATATATATATTTTAAAAAACTATTTTTAAATATATTTATTTTAAATTTTACATAATATATTTAAAAAATTATATATTTAGTATTATACATAAATAAATATTATTTTAAAAGTATTTATATACTTATAAATAAATAATTCTATACATTTAAATAATTATTAAATTTAAAAAAATATACTTTAATAATGAATACATTTACATTATATATATATATTTATTATATATATATATTATATAAATATATATATTTATATAAATATTATTTTTTAAAAAAAATTATATAATTATAAATAAATAATTATATATTTAAATAATTTTAAAACTACAATAAATATATTTAAATAAAAAATGTATTTACTATATTTATATTTTTGTATATTGATTAAGTATATATATTTAAAATTTTTTATAATTTTAATTATAAATATTTTGTCCATGCTTAAGTAATAAGTGCTTATAAAAGATATCATTATGGGTGTTTTGTAGTACGGATAAAGATAACAGTTTATTAGTGCTAACAACAACATCAATAAAAGACATATTTATTAGTGATTTTTAGCACTGATAATGGCCTACCTTTAGCAGTGATAAAAAGATCTTATAAATATGTCATTTATTAATCCTTAAATAATATCCACAGATAAAAGTGTCCCAATCTAATTAAAAAAACCTAAATCATTATGAACCTGTTGGGATATCAGAATCTTTCTATAGATGCCACCCATTTCTGGAACTACTCTTCAATGAATGGAAGTTGTAATCACACAAAAACACTCAAATCACTCAGTCTTACAACCTCGAGATGGTCAAACATCATCCGACATACAATATCTGGTTGCATTTAGGGGTTCTGAAGAAAACATCGAGATTTGGATTTGAGAGTCTTATATTTTCTTCACCCTAGTGAGTCAGGGATGTGTTTCCATTTATAGGTTCCAATATTCATTCTATATTTGTCGTTTTGAGGTTTGGATTTGAGGGTTTCCAATTATCCTTTACATGTGTAATGCCCCGACCCATGTTACCTAGATTCCGTGTATTATTTTAATGCATTTTCATGATTACAAGGAATCAAGTCCCGAAGGACCGATCAGTTTAGTAGTCTTGGAAAATAGATTATATACATGAATATCACATTACACATTCAATCATAAAACAGAATTTAAAAAATTCTCTTATAATTCCATTATTCCCCTAGCCTAACCCTTCTCATCAATCATATAACACTTCTTGGAATCCTAGGAAAATAAAACATAACAAATGGGTGACCATAGATGCTCAGTAAGAGTAAATAATTCAAAAAATCTATAAAATTTTTAGGGAATAAGTTTAATAAAAACAACATCCTTGTAAACATAAACATAAACATAATATGTAAAAATATTTTAAACATTACCATATATACATGCATATGAATATTCTACTTATCTAAATATCACATGTAATAAATAATTTTTAATGATGGAATGCATAATGTCGGACATAATAACTACTACGTCAAGGACTTTTGCAAAGAACAATCACAAAAATTTTGTCAAGGCCTTATGTCAAGTCACTAGATTGTCTCATGAGACAAACCGATGCATTGAGGGGATATAGCGAGCTGCGTACGTCACTTACAAAGTCCAACGCATCCTCATATGAAAATTCTGGAACATAACATAACCATTCGTATTAAAACTAGCATACAAAATGTCAATTCTTTAATAGTAAACCATGAATGGTATAAATATAGAATATCATTAGTCAAACATATCATAACTCATTTTATACAATATGGATATTTTATTATAATAAATCAACCTCATTCATGAATAATATCATGTAAAGGACGTTTACGTAGTTGAAAATAATCAGTAAAAAATCTATAAGAGAAATATCCAATTTTCATGAAATCATTTAAATGTAACAAAATTTATAATGGAACGAATTTATAAGATATTTTTGAATCAAATTGTTCCATACCACCTTTAAAACATTGAAAATAGTTAACATTTTCAATCACCCTTTTCCATATAAATAAATCCTTAAAACCATTTTGAAAACATGGAAATTATTGATAATGGTTTAGAAGAATAAATATTTGAAACTTTTAAAATGATGATTTATTTAAATAGTCCCTTAAAAATAATCCTTTTGAATTTTTTTTATGAAACATGAAATTGGATGATAAATATTCCCCAAAAAATATTTTCACATGAACAATCTCAGATAATAATGAGATTGAGAAATTAACTCTTACTTTAAGTCTGATACTCACCATACGTATCTGAAAATCCATTGTAATATGTATAAACATTTTATTAACTGGTATAATAATCATAATAATATTTATTATATCATATATGATTCTTTTATTACTTTATATTACCCGTTTATTAACAATTCCAATATAATGCAACATTTCGGTTAATAATAGCTTTGTTTATCATAAATGATTGACGTGTTATTATTGATCGTATTACATAGATCATAACTAACATACATCCAGAATGTAAAAAAAGATTTATATATCATATATATTATGTATATAAATATATATAATAAACAGATAAATAGAATAGAACACACCATTTATGGAGGCGGTAGTCTGCACGTACGTGTGGATGTTGTTTCTGTTATCATATTGTATTGAATGGAAGTAAGTGAATGAAATATATGTGAGTATATATATATATCATAATAGTAGATTTATTATTTCATATATTTCATACGTATTAATAATTTTTTTTCTTATAATCATTCTTTTTTGGTGAACATAGAAGATTAGTCTCATTATGTAGTAGAGATGTTAAGCTGTTCGTACCCACGAGCGACGGTATCATTTTCCTTAATGGATCAATGTTATAGATTTTTATGGAATATGAATTTTAAATAAATTATATCATGATATATTTATTATTTAAGTCATTATTATTCATCATTATATTGACAAAAATAACGAATAGATGAAAAACATTTTACACCATAGCGTGGAGACGGTTAGTCATACACATGCCCACATGGTGATATTGTTTTTCATATGATGTCTTAAAGAGGAATATGGTTTTCACATAATCTTAAAAACATATCATAATATATAATATTCTTTATTTATTATTTTTGTATGGTAACAACTTAGTTAGAAGATGTATTATAAGTAATGAACTTTGAATGAAGGGACAAAATGATTACCTCTTATTCAGGTGTCTCCTTTTGATTTGAAAACAATTTCATCCTAATTTGGCATTATGACCAATGTTTTGCCTCTTATATGAATTGAGGGATGTTGGGAGGAGTTTTGAGTTGGGGTTTCAGAGCCAATGGGTTTTGTAGATGTGAATTAATGAGAAAGGTAGGTGTTCTTTTTTAAGAGAGGCGATGGTCACTTAAGGAAAATAATGAAATATTAATTTATTATAAACTTATTTTCCAAATATAATATATCCATGATGATTTATTATTATTATAAGATGAGTATGGGTCTAAAACAATTCATCTAATATGTCTTATACATGTTTAGGTCATAAAAATAACATTATCTTTTAGATGTAACCATCAGTTAAATAAGATAACTCTTACCATGTCCACTTCTGTTTCTATACTGCATAGTTAATATCTATACTATAAAATTAGAAAAGACCCTAAAGTGGATCATATATGAAAGTTTTATTAGTATACAAGTTATTTGGATGAACTATATATTTTAGGGCATTCTTATCATTTAATAAAATAGTGTTTGTTTTAAAAATGAATTAATGTCATTTTTGACACTATTTAGAAATTTATTTTTTGTTAAATTCAAAGAAACATTATTCCTTAAATCCAATGGCATTAACTCGTATCTCATATGACAATTGAATCCAGAAAATTAGTTTATGGAATCAAACCTTTGAAATTAAAATTATTTTATTATTCATTATATCCTTTATTTGATTCCATCATTAATTAGGAAAATACTACATCATTATTGTGTCCTAAATAAATTATATTATATAATGTATAAAATTATAAATAAAATTCCTTGATTTAGGAAACAGTTTTATATTTCTAATTAATATTTATAGTTTAATAGACCAATTATATAACCTCGTAAAAAAAATAGTGAAAGATATTTGTTTATGTTATATATTTCTATACATTAAATTAATTGTTATAAAATGTCATTTTCACATCCCAGTTGCTCCATGGGGTCCCGAAATCAACCCAAGGAAGTCTGTGATTAGAAATACCTCATCCAATATGATTAGTACATGTGTTTCTATAATGTACCGAATCCAGAAGCTACTCAACGGGTGCCCCAGACTCAATTGGTCAAATGACCTCAAGCACAGTTCCCCAAAAGTCAGAGGTTGTCGACTAGCAGCGAGGGCCCATGTCTGATAGTGGGGAAACTATGCCCTCATTTTTCAGAGTGTAGCGCAACAGAAAATATAAATAGCATATAACAACAGTGGAAGCAATAATCCATTCACATTTAAAAAGAACAACTGTAGTAAAAGATAACCAACAGTTATATAGATAATGGTCCAACATGTCTCTTGTTCTAAAAAACAACCAGAACAAGTTACACAACAGTACAATACAATACGATAGAAAGTACATGTACAATAGAAAAAAACAGAATAGACTGCAGCATCACGAGCCTAATCTCGGTCCCATTCTCCCATACTCCTCATCAACAATCAAGTAACTATATAGGGACCCTTTCCATTATCCATACCTGCAGAAATGTAATTCGTTTGGGGCCGAAGACATGACCCCAAATGAGGTGTGAGAAATGAATCCTCGTAGGAACCCACCAAAGGCCCATGCCCAACTGTCAGTGTAAATGTGCAATAGTGTGTGAAATAGTAAAATGAAAAAACTATGCAGTACTCAAAAGTAAATAACCTAACTAGTTATATTGCCATTTTAATATTCATTTAATCATTCATAATAATGAAATCACCACAGTGAATTTTCTAAGTAAATAGTCAGGGTCCTCAGACACGCAAACCCTTACCCACAGGAAATCAGAATCAAAACCGTAGGTAATGTCCCATATGCATAAAAGATATTTCCTTCAGGTGTACGAAGTGTCTCCCTCTGGCACAGAATCTACTACCCTCAGGCAGGAAAGAAGTTTCCCTCAGGAGAATTAAAACACTGCCCTGAGGATAAATTGAACAATGCCCTCAGGCTAAATAGAACACTGCCCTCAGGCGCAAGTAACTGGGCCAAGCCCAATAGATAAGCAAGCAATTATATAAAATTTCTGTCAAGGAAATTTAAAGCATGTTAAATTTTAGGGTATACCCTTGGGTAACCTTGCAAAATTGCTAAACAGAGGAACGCACCCCTGGGGTGGTCCTGGATGCAAGTAGTGATCCTAGAGATCAGTTTATTATGACATTTAATCACCTATATATATTCTAGGTATTCAAAAAAGACAATTACTTTGAGAAACAACACCCCAACATGGGTTTGTAGCACAATGGTACACACAAATGCATAGCAATTTGAAATTTAAACACCAGACCGCCTACCTCGATCACCCCTGATAGGTATACGCAAACGATGCACCTCGAATCGGCCAAACTCAATGTAGATATGGGGTAAAATAAATTCCATTCAAACTTAAATAACATCCCCATCGGAAATAATTGGTAAGAATGACTTAAGGAGAAGAAAGGGCTTACCCGTGCGATTCCAACGAGATTGACAGAGGTGGAATTGGATTCCCCGTGCCCGATCGGGTGATCTCCAATGTTCTAGCCATCTCTCCCAAGCCCTCCTCTGGTTCTAAGCAAATTCTGTGAAAATGAGAGGCTACTTCCCATTTTAAGTAAAACAAACTCACTACATGGCATGTACTATTGAGTACACGAAGTGTAATTTCTATTTTTTAACTATTCCCACGGTGGATTATTTCCACCGCAACACTGTTCATCAGTCAACATGAGTACAGGGTGTGTAATACCGGAGTACATGGCATGTACTATCGCTCAGCTGGTGGCTACCTTCACCGCCTTACTATTTTCTTGCTGACTGACTACACGACGTGTACAGACCCACTACACGGCGTGTAGTCGGTTTTTACACCTTTCATTGCCCACATGGCAACACACCCTATGTACTCATCCCACACAACCAAGTACACAATCTGTGGAAAAGTACATGGTGTGTACCTAGAAAAAAGTGCATTTTTCCCCATTTTCCTTATTTTATCAAAAAGACTTAAGGAAAAGGGGAATGAAAGAAACTCGTACCTCAAGAATAAGAACGGGGTTATTACAAACATCCCCACTTAATGGAATTTGTCCCCAAATTTCCCTTCCAAGGGAGGTGAAGATAAAGATCCGAACAACTGTGGCCACTGAGCACGTACGTCAGTCTCCTGCTCCCAGGTTTCATCCTACACTCGACCATGATGCCATAGCACCCGTACGAGAGGAACTTATAGGCCTCAGAGAACCTTCGTTCTCCATTCCAAAATATGAATCGGATGTTCCTCAATGGACGCATCTATTTGAATCTCAATATATTCTAGATAAAAGACATGAGATGGGTCTGAATGATAACGTTGAAACTAAGATATATGGAAGACGTCGTGCATGGCCCGATACCTCTGAGGTAACTACAACCAATAGGCAACTGTCTCGACTCTCTCCAGAATCTCAAATGGCCCAACATACCTCGGTGAATGTTTTCCCTATCTCCGGATCCTCCTGTGTCCCATCCTTTGTAAAACACACAAGAAAACCTGATACCCAACCATAAACTACAAGGGTTGTCTGCGGCGATCAACATATGGTTTCTGACAAGACTATGCGGTACTCATCTGCTTCTGAATCAACTAGACCTTCTCAGAAGAGTCATGCACGAGACGTGGTCCCAGTAAAGCTACCTCAGCTGCTTCTATCTAGCACAAAGGTGACCGGCATGGCCTACCCTATAAAGCCTCATAAGGTTCCATCTCAATATTTTCCTAAAAACTATTATTATAATCAAACAGTACTAGTTGTATATGCTTCTCCCAAGACCCCCCAAAGTCTAGGATGTATGCACGCACCATGTCCTATAGCACCTGTATCGTACACTCCGACTGACCATCAGTCTGATGGTGGTAAGGTATTCTTAGATGCACCGGTGTACCCAGTGCCCTATAAAGACTCTGCCAGAAACGAGACGTAAAATGGGAATCCATATCTGAAACAACAGAAAGAGGGACCCCATGAAGACATACGATATATTGGATATACATCTTTCTGAGCTCGTCAACTCTGAAGGTCACCTTGATCGGAAAAATTTGAGATATCTTTGTGAGTCTGTCCACAAACTACCCACACTATATCATTACCTCGAGGTGACCTCGACAACCCAGTCATGAATTCCATCGCGACATTATCCAATTTCCATTCTAGAAGGGGTTATTTCTGTAACAGTCCGACTGGCCTATGATGCTCTGCCTTCACTTGCTGATAGGTGGAATATCTCATAAAAAACTAGCTATCTACCTCTTCATGCCCGGCCACCAATACTAAGGTCTCAAGTCATTGAACATTTTGGTAACTCTAGGATGAACTTTCCATGTTGACGCATGAAACTCCCACATCAGCTCCTTGTGTATATCCCTGGGAACCCACACTCTTCCATGGAAACACAGTACCTTATCATCGCTTATTGTCCAACCAGGAGGAGGGTCCTCACTTTCCACCAACTCCCATAGAACTAGGCCTTCCGAATCAGATAGTTGTCTCATCCTGAATCTATCGAGGAGGGTAGAAGTCACAGCTAAAGAAGAATGATAGGTTTTCCCCTGACTTTCGTGAACCTCCAAATGCATCTCAGATAACAAATCTATAAGCTACCATTAACCACTGGCCTCATGAACTGCCTGTATCTGAGTTTTCCTGCTTAGAGCATCAGCAACTACATTACCCTTACCAGGTGTATAGGCAAGCTCAAAATCGAAGGACTGAAGGTATTCGACCCACCTTCACAGCCTCAGATTCATGTAACGCTGAGTAAAGATATAATTGAGACTTTTGTGGTTGGTGAGAACCAAAAAATTCTATCCCAAGAGATAGTGTCTCCAACAGCGTAACGGATGAACAATTGAAGCTAACTCGAGGTCATGCGTCGGTTAATTCATCTCATGTGGCCTCAACTACCGAGACTCGTACGCAACTACTCGATCACCCTGCATCAACACAGCTCCCAGCCCAATACCTGATGCATCATAGTAAACTGTAATGATCATTCCCTACACTGTAAGTATCAGTATTGGTGCTGATTTTTACTTCCCCTTCAACTCTGGGAAGGTAGTCTCACAAGCTTCTGTCCAAATGAACTTCACACCCTTCTTATTCAAACCCATCAACAGCGCTGCTAAGTGGGAAAAGTCCTATATAAAACACCTGTTGTAACCAGCCAGGCCTAAGAAACTTCGTATCTCAAACACGTTCTTAGGCTGATCTCAGTAAACCACTACTCTCACCATATCCAGGTCTACTGCAACTCCTTACTTTGAGATTATATGACCCAGGATGTGTATCTGGTCCATCCAAAAGTGTTACTTTGAAAGATTATCAAATAGTCAATGCTCACCCACTGTACTCAGCACGATCTCAAGATGGGTGGCATGGTCGTGTTGAGTGTGAGCGTACACCAAGATATCGTCGGTGAATACTACCACAAAAAAATCCATATAAGGATGGAACACTTGATTCATCAGATCCATGAAAACTACTAGTGCGTTCGTGAGTCCAAATGGCCAAACCAAGTACTCGTATAGACCATATCTGCTCCAAAATGTTATAAGCGGTATATACGATGGTCTAATGCGTAACTGATGATATCCCAATCATAAGTCAATCTTCGAGAACACTCGTTCACCTCAGAGTTGATCAAAAATATCATCAATCTTTGGCAAGGGATATTGGTTCTTGACTATCAGCTGGTTCAACTTCAGATAATCTACACAGAGTCTGAGGGTACCGTCCGCCTTCTTCGCAAAGAGGACCGGAAAACCCCTACGAGAAGTACTGGGCCATATAAAACCCTTCAACTATAACTCCTATAACTCTCTCTTGAGTTCCTATAACTCAGGTGTATCCATCCTATAAGGAAGAATCGACACTGGTGCCGCTCCTGGCACAAGATCAATAGATAAAATCCACCTCATGCTCTGGAAGTAGACATGAAAAGTTGTCCAAGAAGACATCCCTAAACTGATCAACCACTGGAGGGAATTCCTTCTGAAATGTTCCCTGGTCATCCAGATATAAACTCGCAATTTGGGTTTTGACTCTACATTGCCCATGATTCTCTGGTCCAGCTCGACTCGCCTGAGCATCCCACTCGCCCTTGTATAGAAACTCTCCACCCTCTAGTGATGTGAAATGCACCCAGTGACGATGGCAGTTTAAAAAGGATCTAATGGGAACCAACCAGTCCACACTGAGAATGAAATCATAGCTCGTAATCTCTAAGACAAAGAGGTCACATAAAAAGTGACACCCACCAACCTCTAGGTGGCACTCCCTACACCGACGCACACTAGCCATTCTAGTCCCCAACGAAGTGTCTAGTGTCATAACATCAGAAGAAGAAGAAACACAGACCCCAAGGCTCTACACAATAGGTACAGATATAAAGATATGTGTATCAGCCATATCAAAATTTACTGAAGATAAAACAAAAGCTACTAGAATAGTACCTCTGATAGTTGAAGGTCTGGGATCCTCCTCTTGTTGGGTTTGTTGCACTGCATATGCCTGCCCAGTGATGCGGCCCTGCGACACAGCCTGGCTACTCTGATCTGTCCCAGCCTACTGCCTCTAAGATCACAGTGTCTAGATACCATGGCCACGACCACCATCTCGCCCTGCACGCCCTGACGTATTCCAGTTTCCTAACTGGTAAGAAGCTACTGGTCCTGCTCCCGCTCGCAGAGTTTGCACAGAACCCCTCTCACTATCCACTGGTAGAAACACCCTTGAAAAGCACTGGAGATGACCCTTCTTTCTGCAAGCTCGGCACTCCACTTAGTCATGTGGACGCTGCGGTCTCTTGTGCCACTATTTGCCACACTGGTATCACAAGACCGGGGCACCTAAAGTAATCGCCTGGGTAGTACAACCACCATGACAGAAACCCACCTGTCGCTTCCTTTTCATGGTAGAAATAGTACCAGAAACTAGTGTCGAATTGCCCCGGCCCACACCACTAGCTTCCTGCAGGTTCCTCTATGTAATCATCACCTGTTTCACAATTGCATGTACTGCAGGAAACCTGAAAACATTCACCAGTGCTCAGATTTCATATCGAAGACCATCCTCAAAGCGTCTCGCCCTCAACGTCTCATCACCCACCAGAACGATTTCTAAACTCTAAAGCTCGGTGATGCGAGAAGAATAATCCATCACTGACATATTGCCATGTTGTAGGTTCATGAACTCTCGAGCTCGATCATCCCTCAACATCTCAGGAATTAAGAAGTCATAGAAGACTGCCTAAAAAAATTCTTATGCCATGTATCTTTGATGCTCAGACTGAGTGTTAACAACCCACCAACTCTTGGCGGAGTCATGAGGCATGTAAGTAGCGGGATTGACCCTCAACCCACGAGTCATTTCAAGGTGCTCGAAAATAGTCTGTATAGACCCCAGCCAAGACTCTGCAGCTTGTGGTCTGCCATCCCCTGAAAATGTAGGTGGATGTTGGTACTGGAAGATACAAGTCAGCTCCAATATAGATGTGGATGCGAGCGGTGCTCCCTAAATGGTCTGGATGAACCACATAATGCCTTCACAGAACTGTGCATCTACTCCTATGTCCGGTATAATGGCTGGTGCCACATATGGCTCTGCAGGAGGATCCAGTGGTAGCCCATGACTAACTATCTCTGGAGTATAATTGTTTCCTCTCTCTTGGCGAACAATGTGTGGATGTCTCGGTGGCATGAATCTACAAGGTCAATAACATGCCTTATATTTAAGTTTATCAAGGACTAAAAAATGATGGGACCAAATAGGGGACAAGAGGAATAAGGCATTTCAAGATTTTCAAAACAAGAACACATGGCGTCTATATTAACTACACGGTGTGTACTTGACTTTTCTTCCCCTACATGGGTCCTTCTACACGTCTTAGCCACACGACTGCCTTTTAACAAGACTACACGGCGTGTATGTAATCTACACGGTGTGTATGATTTAATATCCTACTGCCCTTGTCGTTCGTGACATGTCCAACTACTCGGCTAATACTACACGATGTGTTACACCCGCACGTGGAGTGTACACCACCCCATTTCCCATGCCACACGTCTAAGTCCACACGGTCTCACACCAACAAGGACTACATGGCATGCCCCTCAGGTACACGGCGTATTCAACACCGACCCATGTTTTTTTGCTATATAGTCGGGTCCCCAGGTCAGACTATACGGCGTGTTCCAAGGTGGACACGGCGTGTATGTCTCAAGGTCTCCTCCGTCTGTGTTGTTAGATACACGGGCGGACTCTGTTTCAACACTACATGGCGAGTACTTAAGGTACACGCTGTGTTTTTTCCAAGACATTCCCTACCTTTTTCCCCACCCACATGGTTTATGAACCAAGAATAGACTACATGGAATGTATGGAGGGTACACGACGTGTACTCAAAAAGTTTTCATTTCTTCCTGAATAGAAGATCACAGGGCGTGTGTCTGAGGAACTACACGATGTGTATACTAGGATTTCCAGAAAGTAAGACTCTGAAACTACTACGAAACCCATTAAATACTGAAAAACAACACCTAAGTTCCAAATTCCGGTTTGTG
This sequence comes from Viscum album, assembly GCA_963277665.1. Lineage (NCBI taxonomy): Eukaryota > Viridiplantae > Streptophyta > Magnoliopsida > Santalales > Viscaceae > Viscum > Viscum album. The sequence goes on along the minus strand of OY728140.1, from coordinate 49,311,265 downwards.
AGGGACCATACTCCCCACGAATCAATGTTTGGAAACTTATACATGTTATACCTAAGTAAAAATTCAATGATCCACAAATTCCGGTCATTGTGGGCCCATACTCCACAAAAACCAATTTTTGGCATCCATATTATCAACAAGATCACATAAAAATACCCTATCACATAGTAGGTACTTATCAAAGCAGCTATCACAATAGTATGATTTTCTAGCACAATAACAATCATAACAACATGCAATTTCTAATGCACCTACATGGCATGGAATTATGCATGGCATGTGATTTCTAACATGTACCTAAATGATGCATGAGATGGAAAACCCTCATCTCCTTGGGTCACAACTAAACAGAACCCATGGATAACATATAACAACACAATCACAAGTACGTCACCCAACGGTGAAAATCAAATCAAATGTAAAATTGAAAATTTAGTGAAAATTGCAATACGAGGTAAATTTGATTTTCTCTGTTCACGGGTTAGCTACTCATGGGCACAACGTATTAACATATACCTATTCCTTCTTACCCCTGAATAAGGATCCAAATAGTGAGTCAACGAAAAGAATCACCTCTGATAACACTTTGTAACGTCCTGAATCTGGATGCTACTCGATGGGTGCCCCGGACCCAGTTGGTCACATGATCTCAACACCATTTCCCCAAATGCCAGAGGCTGCCGACTATCTGTGAGATCCTAGGTCTAATAATGGGGAAACTACACCCTCATTTGTAAAAGTGTAGTGCAGTGAAAAAGATAAATAGCATACAATAGTAGCGGAAGCAATAAACCATACACATTTAAAATGAACAATTGGAGTAAAAGATAACCAACAGTTACATAGATAATTATGAACCATGTATCTAGTTCTATGAAAACAGCCAAAACATGTTACCCAGTAGTACAATAAAAATTGAAAGTACTGGTACAATAGAAAAAAATAGAACAATCAGCAGCATCACTATCCTAGGCTCTGTCCCATGCTCCCCTACTCTTCCACAACAATCAAGTACCTGTATAGTGACCCTCCCCATATCGATACCAGTAGAAAGGTAATCTATTTGGGGCTGAATACATCAACCCAAACATGGTGTGATAAATGAATCCCAGTTGGCACCCACCAAAAGATCGTGCCCAACTGTCAGTGTAAATGTGCAACAGCGTGTGCAGTAGTAAAATGCAACAAATAAGACGTATTCAAAAGTAACTAACTCGATAATTTATATTGACATTTTAATATTCATTTAATCATTCAGTATAAGGAAATCACCATAGTGAATTTTCTATGTAAATAGTCTGTGTCCTCAGACACAAAAACCCTTACCCTCAGGCAATCAGAATCGAACCCCCAGGTAATTGCCCATAGGCATAATAGATATTTCCCTCAGGTGTGTGAAGTGTCACCCTCAGGCACAGAATATACTTCCCTTATAGACAAAAGAATTTTCCCTCATGAGAATTAAAATACTTCCATCAGGCTAAACAAAACACATCCATCATGCTAAATAAATTAGTGCCCTCAGGCGCAAATAACTGAGCGTAACCTAACAGATAAAAAATAAATTATATAAAATTCCTCTCAAGGAAATTTAAAGCATGATAAATTTTTTAGTATACCCTCGGGTAACCTGACCAAATGGATAAACAGAGGAATGCACCCCTGGGGTGGTCCTGGATCTAAGCAGTAATCCCAAATAGAAGTTTATTATTATATCTAATCAGTTATACAATACTAGGTATTCAAAACAACCAAGGCCTTATCCACACGACAACCTAATATGGGTTTGTAGTACAATGGTACACAAAAAACGCACAGTAGTTGGAAATTTAAACACTAGAAAACCTACCTCGATCGCCCCTGATTGGTATATACAAATGACGCTCCTTGAATCGCCCACAAACAATATAGATCTAAGGTAAAATAAATTACATTATAACGTAAATAGCATCCCCTTGGGAATGAATTGGTAAGAATATATTTAGGAGATGGAAGGGCTTGCCCGTATGGTTCCAACGAGACCGACGAAGAAAGAATTGGATTCCTGGTGCTCAACCAGGTGATCTCCAAAGTTCATGTCTTCTCTCCGAATCCCTCCTTCGGTTCTATGCCAATTCTGTGAATAGGGGAGGCTACTGCCCATTTTATGTGAAAAAACAGACTACTCTGCATGTACTATTGATTACACAACATGTACATTCCATTTTTAACTATTCCTACAGCAACGTCTTTCCACCACGACATTGTTCATCAGTTGAAATGATTACACGGTGTGTAATACCTTAGTACACGGCGTGTACTGTCGCATAGTTGGCAGCTACCTTCACTGCCTTACTATTTTCCCGCTGACTGACTACACAGCGTGTACAGACCCTCTACAAGGTGTGTAGTCGGTTTTTACACCTTTCATCACCCATATGGCTACACACCTTATGTACTCATCCCACACGGCCAATGTACATGGCATGTGGAAAAGTACACGGCATGTACCAACTAAAAAGTGATTTTTCCCATTATCCTTATTTTCTCAAAAAACACTTAAGGAATATAGAAAGGATGAATCTCATACCTCAAGAATAAGAACCATGTTCTTACAGTTTCGCTAGTTTAATATTATTATAAAATTACTTTTTACCCTTATTTACCAGATTTTCCCTTTAACCATGGTATATAAAATAATTCATAATGTCCAAAAAATAAAAGGTACTTATTTAAAAAAAAATTTACCTTATGATACAAAATATGGAATGTATTTTCCAAATTCAAAACACAGAAGTTTCACTAATTAATTTAAAATAAATTCCTACTGTCAAAACAAAATGATGGGTTTTTAGATGTAAACAATATCAAAATATTAACATGTATTTATGTCAAATTTAAATGTAAAAATAATTCTAATGACCTAAATTGTATTAAATAATACAAATATAATATAATTATACCTTAAATCCACTCATATTTATAATTTAACAGTACAAATTAAATTGATTGAATAAGTGGTTTTCAATTAAAAATTATTATTTTTCACTATTCCTGAAAATATGAAAGTTATCAGAAAAGTATCAAAAATTTATCAAAACTAAAATTTTATATCACTATTATAATTAATAATTTAATTTCATCAAATTGAATATATAAATCTGTTAAATATTGGATTGAAAAAGGGTTTTCCATTAAGGAGTGGAAAAACTGTGCTTTTGAAAAATACTTTTTTGTTCCGAAAAATTTAATTCGTCTTCATATTATGTACAAAATAAAAACCCAATTAATGATAAAATTATATGGCATATATAAAATTCAAAATGTTGTTAATACTATTCATAACCACTTTTTAAATGGCTATTTTGATAGGTCGTGGTGCACATGAACTCAGTGTTGCGAACATTACATGCTATTGAATTATTTAAAAAGAAAGCATACCATGAATGATTGGGTTGTAACATTATCCCATCCTTCAATAAATTTCATCCTCATAATTTAAAATTGGGATTGAAAACTAGAGTTTGACATCTCAAAATATCCTAGTTGAAAACCCACATCTAAAACTGGTTTAATGAGGCCTCTATTTTAAAATAAAGGTAGGTATGATGGCTACCAAAAATAACACATACAAGGGTTCCTTTTAAGAAAACATGGACGTGTAAGAGAAAACTAACCGTCATGTTCTGATAGAGGGTGATATAGAATATTATTAGGAGATGTTTAACAAAATGAATGCTATAAATCTGCGATAATCTATGAGACCATTTGATTCATTACAAAAGAATGTACTAGGATTTTTTTGGTTTTATGAACCTTGTCCTTGTTTTGTTGAATTAATTTAATTCATAGACTAATAACACGGGAAGAAAGCTTAATTTATATGTATAGTTTCACCCTTTAAATAATTCCTACCAGAAACTTATCTTTATCTTCAAAAGATGAAACTCAAAAAATTTTCTATTTATATTAATCGTATAAACATCCAAACATAAATATATATCATTTAAATGAAAAAAACTATTTTATAATAAATAGGTACTTTCTATAGGCATGTGGTAGGTGATAAAGCCTTGTCGCACTTCTGTTGTGGGTTTGATTCTCGTATCTTTGTCTGATGTGATGGGTTATCGTCCAACCTACAGGTTGTCCTTTTTCTAAAACTAATATATTTTAACATTCCAAAAATAATCATAAACAATACAATGTAATGTTAAAATTATTCCATCCAACCATTAGTGTTATCCAAAATAATTCTTTCCAATTTTTGCCTAAATGATCTCAAAATTTCTAAAATCAATTGTAATATCATATTCCCCTAAAACATAATATTGCTCTTATTATGACATTATGAATATATGATTTCCTTCATGATATTAAAACCTAAATGAAAACAAAATGTTAGTTAGTAAAATGCTTATATGTATCACATTATTCTTATAACGAAAATATAATTCATGAATCCAAAAACCCAAATACAGTAATAATTCTACCTCGATTGTATTAACAACATAAGCTTGACCATGATCCATTTTCATTTTTCTAAACTATGATTCCTTGACACTTTGGGAAATCATTTTCATAATGTCATATGTCTTTATAATTATATGATTTCATGAATTATTTCTTTCCCTTACATTCATGAGCCTGCAGACCTTTTTCTCCACATTTATATCAAACTCACATTCCTCTTAGGCAAGTACTAGGGTGTTTCTTCCCACTATTATCACATAATGGAAAATAATTGTTTCCCTTTTTGTCTTTTTCTATCTCTTTGTCCACCATTATTCTCTTATCTTGCATTACTATAACATCATATGACTTTGGGAATCCCTTTTATATCTTGATAACACTTGAGACTATATCTTCGTATGGTGAGAATGTGAGTGAGACCAATTCCCGCGAGAGGATAGGTTTTAACCTATCAAAGAATCGATCAATATTACTTATTGGTTTATGTATTTAGTCTATATCATTCCTTTACAACCTTGTGTAGTTGGCCTCACACTTTACCACATTACCATTCTCCTTTTGCCTCTGACTCAGAAATTGTCTTTCCATATCAACATTCTATTCACGGGAAAAATATTTCTCTAGCATTTTGTTCTTCAACTCCCTAAATTCTATATTTCCCACATATTCATAATCCTTTGTGTTTTGAATTAATTACCACCATTGATATGCATCTCTTAACATATGCTAAAATGACATGACATCCTTTTCCCTTTCGTAACATCCCAAAGAAAGAAATATTTTCCCTATAGAATTTATTCATTTATCATCTACAAAAGGATTTGTAGTCACATTGAATGTTGGAGGATGTTGTCTAATTAAGATATCTAACATTGATCCTATGCTTTTTGGATCAGGATGCTCTATATGGGAAATGTTATTATTCATAACCTGAGACATCATACCCAATATGGTTATAAGTTGTTCAGTTCCAGTTGTCTCACCGGCCCCACTATAATTATATTGAATAGGAGAGAAATACCTACATGGATTAAGTGAATTGATATGATTTCCATTTCTTCCAAATGGATCCATTTCTAAATAATGGAATACAAAAGATTAAGTTGTGAATCATAATGCATAATTCCAAAATACTAAAACTCTTAACATAAGTTTTAAAATTTATGCATATCTAATCCATAATAATAAATATGGTTCCATTGAGGACATATATACTAATAAAACCTTCAAAAAGGATTGTAACGGAAATATTAATTATAGTAAGTATATACCCCAGGAGTGTCCAACCAGGTGTGCAGTAAAGCCCAGTGTCGTCTACTAGGTTACCCAAAGTCCATCTCGGAACACCTTTCCAGAGTTTTCACCCCTAGGTACATATGTACTAGAACTATGTCCACTTGTAGTATCTAGACATCGATGTATTTTCTAAGAATACCCACATAATTTATATTTTAAAATTCTATAATTATCTTCAATACTTATCCTCAAATAAATCTTAGGGTTATGATCCATAATCTATGTTTTCTATTTATATTTCCAATGATGTTTTTAAACATCCCTTCATTCCAACAATATCACCCCGAACCTAGTTACACAGATCTAGTGCATTATTTTAATGCATTTTCATGATTACAAGGAATAAATTCTTGTTTGACTAGTTAGTTTAGCAGTCTTGGAAAATTGATTACACACGTGAACATCATATTACACTTTATATCATAATACACAACATAAAAAATCCTTTTATAATGACATTATTTCCCTATCTTAGCCATTATAATCTATCATAATACACTTCATGGAATCCTGGGAAACGAAAACATAGGAAAGGGGTGAGCTAAAATACTGATTACGAGTAAATAATTCAGTGAAATATATAAAATTTTATGGAAATGTATTATAAAAACTATAGGATTTTAAACATAAACATAAACATAATACGGAAAAAAATTAAACATTACCATATAAACATGTACATGAATATTATAGTAATCAAATAATCACATGTAATAACTAATTTGATAATGAGGGAATACATAATGCGGGACATAATAACTACTACGTCAGGTACTTCTGCCAAGACCATTTACAAATATTTTGTCCATGATTTATTCCAAGTCACTAGTTTGTCTCAAGATACCTATTGATGCATCAAGGGTATATAGAGGGCCCCACACATCACTTACTAAGTCCAATTCATTCCTCATATAAAAAGGTTGAAACATAACATAAACATTCATATTGAAAATTGAATATGAAATGTAAATACTTTAACTATTAATAATGAATGGTATAAAAATAACACATCCATATTCAAACATATCATAACACAATTATTACAATATGAAATATTTTATTATAATAAATCAACCCCAATATAGAATAATATCTACTAAAGGATGTTGACAATGTTGAAAATGATCAGTAAAATTCATTGAGATAAATATAACATTTTCATGAAATCATTTAAAAGTCAAAAAATTTATAAAGAATGAAATTTAAATATATTTTAAAATCAAATTATACCATAAAACATTGAAACCATTGAAAATAATATAAATTTTGAATCATTCGTGTCCATATAAATAAATCCTTAAAACAATTTTGAAAACTAGGACATTAGTGAGAAAGGTTTAGAAGAATAAATATTTAAAACATCTAAATTGATTTTTAAGTTAAAGAGTCCCTTAAAAATAATCATTTTGAAAACAGTATTATGAAACATGGAAATGGAGGATAAATAAGTCCCAGAAAATTCTTACACATAAACTATTTTGGATTATAATGAGATTGATGAATTAACCCTTATATTTGGTCTGATACACTTCATATGTGTTTGAAACTTCTGTATAATTTGTATAAACATTTTATTAACTTATATCAGAATCATAGTAATTTTAATGATATCATATAATATTCTTTTATGACTTTATATTACCTATTTATTAACAATTTCAAGTTAATACAACATTTTGGTTAATAATCACTTTTTTATCGTACGTATTTTGACATGTTATTCTTGACCATATTACTTTGATAATATTTGATGTACATCCAGAATGTATAATATGATTTATGAATCATATATATTTTTTATATACGTATATATAATAGAGTGATAAATAAAATGGAACACACCATTCATGGAGGTGGTAGTTTGAACGTACGCGTCAACGTTGTTTCTATTTTCTTATCGTATTGAGTGGAAGTGAATGAAATATATATATGTGTGTGTGTATCATACTTATTTAATTATTATGAAATATATTTCATACTTATTAATAATATCTATTCATATAATCATTCTTAGATGGTGAACATGGAATATGAGTCCCATCGCATCGTGGAGATGGTAAGTTGTATGTATGCACAAGCGACAATATCATTTATTTAGTGGTTCAATTGTATGGATTTGGATGGAATATTAATTTTAAAGAACTAATATCATTTTATATTTATTATTTAAGTCGGTTTTTCATAATTAAACTCATCAAAATAAATTATCAATGAAAAAATGCTTACACTACGGCGCGGAGACGGTAAACCGTACGTACGCATGAATGGTGATATTTCATTACATAGGATGTGTAAAAGAGGAATATGGTTGTCCCATAATATTGAAAAAATATCAGAATATATTATATGCCAGAGTTATTATTTTATTTTCGAAACAACATAGTAATAGGATGTATAATAAGAACTTAACTATTAATGAAAGGATAAAACGATTACCTCTTCTTCAGGTTTCTTCTTTTGATTTTCATAAAAGGAGCTCGAATGTTGGATTTCATCCCAATTTTTTGCCTCTATGATTAATTGAAAGATGTTGGGAGGATATTTTAGTAGTGTTGGGCCATCCAATGGTATTTGGAGATGTGAATTAAAGAGAAAGGGAGGTTCCCTTTTATAAGAGAGATGAGGGGAACTTTAGGAAATGATTGAAATATTAATTCATTATAAAATTATTTACAGATTTTAATACATAATATTGATTTATTTCAAGAAAAATATGAGTATGGGTATATATAATTAAATGAAAATAAATATTAAACATGTTTAGGTCATCAAATTTTCCTTATCTTTTGTATTTAATGCATTGTAAAATAAGTTATCTCTTACCATGTCCTCTTGTGTTTTTATACCAAATGGTTAATATCTTTATTTTAAAATGCCACAAAAAACCTATGTGGATGATTTATAGAATATGTATCACTATAATAGTTATTTGGGTAAAATTTATATTTTTAGTATTTATATATCATTTAATAAAATAGTATTTTTTTTAAAAACATTTATTTCAATTTTGACACTATTTAGTAATTGATCTTGTTAAATTAATTAATAATTTATTCTTTAATACCAAAGGCATTAAATCATAACTAATATGTCAATTTCATCTATAAAATTATTTTACATCATCAAAATATTAAAATTAAATTTATTTTAATATTTTTAATAAAAAAATTTAGATTCCATAATTAATAAGGAAAATATTGTATAATTATTGTGTCTTATGTAAAATTAATTATTTATTGTATAATATTTAAAATTAACTACCATGATTGAGGAAATAATTTTAGATATATAATTAATATTTATAGTCAAACATATGAATTATATAACCCTATATAATAATTGGTTTAGTGAAATATATATGTTTATGTTATATTTATCTATACTTTAAATTAATTCTTATAAAATGTCATTTTCACATCCAGGTGGCCCCAAGGGGTCCCAAAATCGACGAAAGGAAGACCATGGTCAGAAATATCTTATTAAATTGGATTAGTACAAGTTTTATGGTTGTTTAATATTATTTTGTACCCTTATTTACCAAATTTACCCTTTAACTATTGTAAATATAAATATTTACTGAAGTTACTATTCATAATTTCCAAAAAACTAAAAGGTACCTATTTATCCAATTTGGAACTTATCATACCAAATATGGACTCCATGTTTTCAAATTCAACACACAGAAGTTTAATTAATTAATTTAATATTAATTCCTGTTGACAAAACCAAAAAGATGGTTTTTAAGAAGTAAAAAATATCAAAAGATTGACATTTGTTTATGTCAAATTTTAATGTCAAAATACTAATAATGACCTAAAATATATATAATTATAAAAAAATAATCTAATTATAATTTAAAAACACACATATGTATAATTTAATAGTATGAATTAGTTTGATTAAAAATCATGTTTTCAATTAAAATTAAATATTTTTCAGTATTCATCAAAATATGAATGTTTTCAAAAAAGAACCATCCATTTATCCAAACTAAATTATTTATTTTCCTCTTATAAATAAGAATTTAATTTCATAAAATTTAATATATAAAAGTTATAAATATTGTATTTGAAACAGGTTTTCCATTAAAAGGTTGAAAATATTCATTTTTTAAAAAATACATATTTTATTCTGACTGATTGAATTTATCCTCAAAATATGTCTATAAAACAAAAAAAATCAATTTTAAAAATATATGGGATATATAAAACTCAAAATTTGTTTAATAATATTCATATATTCTTTTTTAAGTGGCTTGTTTGATATTTCTAGGTGTTCTTGAACTCAGTGTTGTGGACATCGCACGCTATTTAATTTTTTTTTTAAAATGGAAGTGTATTATAGAAGCTTGGGGTGTCACAACATGATCTAATTTTCATTCTTTATTTATTCTACTGTTGTTGTATACAACTTTTATTTTATTTAGGATCCATTGATTTCTTGAATATTGTTTTGGATATCCTATTTTGGTATTTTTAAATTTTTTTATTCAATTTGCATCGTTGTCTATATCTATACCCCATCATTCTCCATAAGCTTACTTTTTTCACTATTTCGAAATATTACTGAATCATCACTATTATATAGATTAACCAATTAAATAAATATCTATTCCACTATCTAAACAGTGGTGGTTTGCATATAAAAACATTAAATGAATGTGAATATTTATTTAGCAAACAAATTATCATTCTGACTATGGTGAGAATGTGTAATGGAAGTTGATTTTATGAAATACATGTAAAAAATTATTTATTCAAAATTCTATTTTAATATTTTTTTGTATGTGTTTTTTCATAAAAAATTTTTTTCTTAAAATTGTGTTCTTTTGTATTAAGATAAATATTAGTAATGGTGATACCATATTTATTTATACTTAATGGCTCTCTATTTTCAAAATTTGTATAGGGTAGTATTTATTTTTCTATATTATTATATTCTTTTTTAAAGGATACATATATTTTTATCAATTAAACAATATTTTATAAGGATAATTAGGCATATATATATATATATTCAAATATATATTTTTAAATTTATTTATATGAATTTTCTGAACATAAAATATAATAGTGATTTTATAATTTATCATTCACAAATTTTGATTCTATAGTTCCAAATTAGGAAGGGATTATATTTTTCCTTAATAAATATTTGTAAATGTGCATTTGTTTTTCAATTATGTGTATCATAAATTCAAGTATATATATGTGTGTATGTGTGTGATTAAATGTGTTTAGGATAGATGTTGCAAGGGGTGGTGTGTTTTTCTCCTTTGATTGGGTTATATCTTATGGATTTGTATTTTTTTTTCAACTTCATTATTGACCCCCCTAGAATCTCATGGATGGGTGAATTCATATTAGATGGCCTCCAAATAATCCTTAGTTCTCTAAATTATTTGTTCCATAAAATTTAATGGAAGTTATCAAATTCTATATATTACAAATTATTTTCAGGTATTTATCAATTTTGGTATATATATATATATATATATTAGGTCAATATAAACATTTTATTATTAGTAATATAATTTATACATAAAAAACAAATAAGGTATTTTAAACCCATGTTACATTCAAAGCAATAAATTTATTTAACTATATATACATATTTGTTTTGAAATAATTGAATTTCCCAAAATTTAAATAATTATATTTTATACACAATTACCTATAATAATAAATATTTTTAATTAATTTAACGTAAAAATTATTATTTGTAGAAGTTTTTAGTTTCATTAGAAAAATACTATTATATATATATTTAATAAAATATTGTACATTTAAATAAATTTAAATATTATAAAAAATATTAATATATATATAATTGTATTAAAATAAAGTTACCAATATTATATACAATATATATATATATAATATTTAGGTAGATTCACATTATTTATCTATGTATTGAATCTAGAGTGACTTCCATTTCATAGTTTTTGATGGTTTATAGTGTGAACCCACTGTCATGTTTATAACATATCGAGGTATGTTTAAATGAACTACACACGTCCATCAACATATTTTTCCTCTAATATAAAAACCTCTGATTTTTTTATAAAATTAAACCTATTAAAATATATATATTTATTGACAATACATTATAAAAAAAGTACTCTGTCAATTTTGTTATTAATGATTTATTTGGATTCTCGTGGATAAAATTGAGTGTAAAAATAGAATAAATTAATCATTAACTCTACCTCCAAATAAAATAATATAAATTAATTTCAGTAACATACACTCGTCAACTAAAATTACACTATATCATCCCAAGACCCCCACAATACATAGCACTATATTTGGGTATTCTGGTTCTTCCATATCCACCTTCTCCATTTCCTTCCCACCATTAACTCTTTCATTTCTCAAGTGTGCGAAGGATTTCTTTGGATGGTGTTGGTGGAAATATAAGTGTTGAGTTAATGAATAGTTACAATGGTGTAATTCATAGAAATGGGAGACATTTCCACTTTTAGATAACATAATAAAGTATAATTTTAAATCTCAGCAGTTTTGTATCCATAATATTTCTTATTGAATTTAATTCTGTAAGACTCATCCCCCATCACTTTTATGATTCCAGTACTACTCTAAGAATTATTAATCCCCTAGATGTATAATGATTATATTATTAAAAGATACATAAATTCATTTCCACATGTGATGGAGGATGTGTGTCAAACCATAAAATGAAGTGATAATGTTTAGGATATGAGCTAATGAGAATGACAATTGTACTTCATCGTGTTCTCTAAAAGGGGAAATGTGTTCCATTTGTCATAATTACACCATTGAAACTAGTTAGTAACTCAATGCTACCAATTCCACTGACTCCTTCCTAAAAAATGCTTCACACAACTATAGAAGTGATTGGGTGAAATAAAGGAAGGAAATGGAGAGGGTGGATATTGAAGAATCAAAATACGCAAATACAGTGTGGTGCAGCCTGGGGGACTTTGGTTGATAAAGTTTAATTTAAAAAATTGATTGTATATTACTAAAATTAGATTATTTTATTTTATGTATAGAAATTATCCTTACCTAAATCCATCACTTGTTGTGACCGAAATGACTCAAAGTTTGTTTTTTATTTAAAATTGACACCAATTTTTGTAAAAATGAAAACCCATTAACTAAAAAACAATTAAAACGCATTTTAATTGTTTTAGTATTTTATAAAAATGATTTAAAAGTCATTTTCGATATTTAGGAATTATCTACACCTCAATCCTATCTAGGATGTGTCTGATATGGATCAATTTGTCTATAATCATTCTAAATACAATATTTTAGTTCTATAGTGTCACTCATTGAAAACTGAATAAACACAGTCAGATTATTTCAATAATTTAGGAAAATTATTCTTAATTCATCTATGTGGTGTAGGAATTGGTATCATGTCAAATCAACCCATGATATGATCGTTATGAGGAAAAGTGGTTGTTTCCAATTTAAAATGACATTTTAGAGAAAAAGAAAGTGATGTAATCAAAACTGATCAAACACAATAGAATTATTATGATAAATTAGAAAAATGATCCATAATTCATTTGAGATTTGTATAAATCAGATACACCTCAATCTGATACATAGTTTGATCGGTATGGCTCCAAGTGTTGTTTTTCAATATATAAGTATAATTTTAGTTTAAAATGTGCATCACATTGATTATTTAAGAAAATGGACCTAGATTGATTTTTCATCATTTAAATTATGTATTAATAAATTATGTTTCTAATTTTCGGGTCTTTTTGGTGCTACGTTGTTCTATTATAGCCTACTACACTGGTGGGGGAGTGTGTTGTAACAACACACTACTATATTCCCCTTTATCAATGCTGATAAAGGGATCCATTATCACTAATTCTATAATCACTTATAAAAGAGTCCTTTATATTTGATTTTATAAGTGCTGATAAATCATCCATTATTAGTGACTCTCAAAGTTATGATAAATGATATGGTATTTTGATATCACTCTAGTGTCCAGTTCTTATCTAGAACTGATAAATTCCATTTTTAGAGTTGTTAAAGGCATGTTTTGTAGTAGTGTATGATCCAAATTGTTAGCCTCACAGGTTTGATTCGTGGCCAAGAAATGTTTCAGCGCTTGACCCTTGATATATTTCTTTGGGATAAATCTAATGTAGAACTACTAAACATTTACTACATATCATACCCAATCACTCCATCATCACAGGGAAGTCATGGATGTAAATCAATTAATTAATCTAGGATATCTGTTATATCATATGGTTCTACAAAGTAGTTCCACAACATATGGGATCTGATGGCCAATGAAAGGAATCTTTTATCAATAGGGGAATACCTAGTCTTCATGTTGAGTCGCAAGATGATGAGGTGTTGCAGGTTTCCATCCCTTTCCACTTTTCTCCTCTAAGTTTGATGGGTACTAAGAGATAGTTCTAGGGTTCCAATGTAGATGACCATAGGCCTTCATTGGTTAGGTGGTATCCAGACTGGATCATGAAACAAATAATTATTGATGTCATCGAATGTGGTCTATAAATTTTTATAAAATTTATAAGTTGTATATTTATTTATAATCTATAATAATTGTTTAAAAATTACATGTATATTAATGATAAATAACCGGATGTAGCACAGGTGGCCAAGGAGGCCTTGAAACTCCTAGATACTACACAGAGGAGGCATCTGGCTGATTGACATGATAATTTACATCCCTATAAACATAGCTTTTTATATCATAATTATGATGTGAAACACTTCATAGGTGACACTGTAGTCCCAACATATGGGACTCATCTCTATATTAAGTAATCAGAGGAAGTTAAAACATTTCTAACGATTTGTGAAATGGTCTTGGAACTCACAGGATATGACTTGAAAAACAGCCAAAAATCACTCTACTAATTTTATGTGGAGAGGATTTAAGATGTTGTTATTATCACACTAGCACATTTCTCTAGTATTTTTCAAACTTAATGGAATCACTCCATGAAAAATACTATTCTCAATGGTTCCAAGAAACTATAAGATTATTCATATTTAAGGGCCATCCAGATTTGGTTATACATAGAGTACCATCCCTAAAGGAAATGGATTGGAAACTGACAATCTCTTCGATTAGTAGCTCCATCATAGATAGGGGAAATATATCCTCTAGGTAGGGGTAGTTGAGGGTCCAAAATATAATTAATTCTTTCATATAATATTCCTTCTTCTTTACTGGGGTGATATGCGGTAGAAAATTGGGGTATAATAAATGCATTATGATGCCAGCCTTGATGTACTTGTCAACATTGGTCTCAACCATGAAACCATGGGAATAATTATTTTTTGGGATGGCTATTTTAAACCATGGTTCCCTAACAGGAGGCCAAAGTGAAGAACATAAACATGGGGCTCATTCTAAGTTATTTATATATAGTTCAAGGAGTTCATAACATGTTTGTGATTTAAAAAACCAGATATTACCACTGTTCTTCCAGATAAATGAGTAAATTAGTCATATTCATTCCAAGATCTTCCTCAATGATGAGATTTACATGGGATAACTCATCAATAGAGATAGAGACACATTCCACGATGTTATGAGGGGCCCCATCCCAAAATTATTCAACACATAAAACATGGGGATTTAAGGACGGAGGTGACTCACCAAGTGTCGGTGACTATGGAGTGTTACTACCATTTTTCTATATTTGGGTGAAATCATTAATGAGGGACTTCTTCTATCATGAGGTCTTGGAGAATAAATCTGATGATAAAATTTCTCATGGCTTCTAACTATGATATCCACCATTGACATCAAAATAATTGTGATGTGTTAAAATCCATTGAGTCATCCCTACTCTCTAGAACACATGGGGCTATGGTGGATCAGTGGCCAATGGGTTATCCTCTCAACACTAAATGGGATTAAGTATTTAGGGAATCAATGGATCCAATCCCATATCATAATAAAATGTAACCTTCAATAATTCCTTATTATTAGTGATTATGAAATAGATCCTAAGATTTGTGGTCATTGGACCCAATTTTTAGATTGAAAAGATGAATATATATTTTATGTCTGTCTATGGAACTATGGAGGTGGATGTTATATCATTGGGGGTATTTATTTTTATTTAACCATTTGTATGGAGTAATTTACCCTCCCATTATTTCTAACCAGAATAATGGTATTTTTATTTTCAATAATTTATTATGGTAACATTGTCTTAGAGTACCCTTACCCAATCATTAAGGGTGTAATAGAGAAAATAGTGTTATGATTTTAGGACCAATGTGTACCGGTGGATCTACGTCCATCACAACATGTAATTTTTAGTGATATCATATGAGACAAACATAAAATTAGTGATTTCAAATAGGTCACTAAATTGGGTCTCTATATAAATATTTTCACATAATTAATTTTGTCTTATCGAAAAACTGAATTGTTATGTTGGAGGGGGGTCATATTTACTTCTATGTTCCCCATCTTTTGCAGAATACAATTTGAGTATAGATTGATCACATAGTGTGTTTAAAAAAGGAAATAATGTATTTACATTCTAATAAACTGGAATCTTATATATAAACTGTGTATGTTCCCCTTGATTGTGGAACCCTTATATTTTTCAAAGAAAAAATGATAGCATGGAATTATTATAAGTCTACTCCCTCTATATGATAATCTTGAATGAATGATACCATGATAAATAAATGGATAGTTCTCTTCAAGTACTTGATATGTTCCTCCCACATCTCCATTAAATGGAAGAGTGTTTTAGGGATCCATATCCTCACAATAATGCTTGAATATTTCTTAAAAAACATTCAATAAAGGGGTATATTTTTAATAAAAAAAGGCTCATTATTTAATAGGGTTCTTATTGGGTGCCACTAGATGAGGCTCTATATCATGGATTGTTCTCAATTTTTTCAACTATTAACTAGATTATTAAGGTTATGCACTAGATGGATTAGGCCATGCATTATACTATCATTGTTGAGAAATGGGTTATTTTAAGTCATCTTTGTTGTCAACCAATATAGGACATTCTATTAGTTTACCTAGTAGATAGTCATAATAGGACTTTTCTTGCAAAGATCTAATCAAGGCCTACACTCTGATCTTAGAAGCTAAAATAATCCCTTATAATATATTAATTATGACATCTTTACTACTTCCATAGATTTTATCTTTTTGTGATGGAATTTTCCAGAGGATCTCAAAGAGAATACATGATGTTCCTTATCCCTATGCATTAAAAAATGATCCACCTACCTGAAATTATTCAAAAAATTACACTTCTATTATTCATCAGTGTAGTATTCCATGATGAGATGGATTCTAGAGGTTTCTCCAAATTTTGGTGGAATTAATTCACCGAGGGTGAAATATGGGTTTTTCATTGAGGGTAAATCTAATTTCCCTAGTGTTGTCGGTTCCTATTCTTCTGATACATAGAAGGTTTTCATGCCAATGTGTTGGATAGAGAGTACGTATAAACTTTATGGTTTATGGAATACTCAAACATACATGAATATTGATGAGGGAATGAGTGACTATTTTATAATCTAACCACTCAATTACTTATTTGTACCCTACCAAGGAAAATTCATCCACTCACAATGTTTTCATAATCTCTATCAACTATGGAGAAAAAATATGCCAATTATTTTAGTAAATCACCCAACTTGGTTATAAAATATTTTACTTATTCCTAGATACAATCATAGAAGAAGAATCAGTCTTTGATGTTGTTCCCAATGACTATGTGGTACATAAAATGATTCACTTGATCAGGGAGTCCTACTTATTTTGGAACCCATGATTCTTTAAACATAAATATTTGTTTTTTAGGGTATAGATGAATTACCTTAGGACCTATGGATTTTTTAAGGATTAGGACATTTACTTCCACTATACGAACTGAATTTAATGGGCTTAAAACTGATAGGGGGATTGAGAGGTATTCTAATGATAGGGTTGTTCTTAATAAGGTCTGTATTGTATTGTTAGATGATGTTCAACTATATATATGGCATGATTCATTACATTTGAGTCTATTATTACATTTGTAATATTATTTATTAGATATAAAAGAAGTAGTGGGAATGAAAACTATGTTTTGTACTGTTTTTTTCATCTAGACACTAATATTTTTTAGTGAATTAAAAAAACAACCTCATTATCTCATGGATATGAGGGTAGGGACTTTATTTACTTAGATAATATATCCACATATAACCCATAGAAGTTCTTGATAATGATTCACCAAATTGGTGTCTGTAAGAACATTCCATTGGTAAATGAACTCATCATCCGACTCATTTTCCCTCTGAATTCTATTGATGGGTTCAGTGATACAATTCTAACATAATGTAGAGATAAAATGATAGAGTAACTTCATATGGAGATCTTACAAACTCATAATGTTTTACAAGACCTAATTAATATATAAAATGAAAAAGGGTCCCTCCAATTTCAAGATGAAACACCAATTTATGGATTCATCCAACTATTATGGAGTTCCTAGTGTCATGCCATATCATGTGGAAAAGTGGGTTAGATGATGTAATGAATAACCCTTCCCATTTATGGAGGTGAAACATAGGTTATATAATTCTATGAAATGATAAAAATAGTCTACACATTATAGCTAAATCATTTCTTCAAGTGGGATCAAAACATGTTTTATATCGAGATCCCCAAGGTAGGTACTGAGAATAGCTATCACATATTTTTTTGGAGGGATGGTAGTTAATAATTTTTTACTATCCTACTGGCTCGAGAGACGAAGTGATCCTGGTCCCAAGGTGGGAGGCTGCACAGCATAGGAGTGGTAGGTATGCATACAATTTTTTTTCTTTATCCCCCAACCTCTACACTAATTTGGTATATAATAAATCTTACCTTGACCTAAGGTGTTTGGCCAAGAGGGACAAAATGTTTATCCCAAGGGTCGCTTGGTCTCTTTAGAAATTTTCTCCCCATGGACACCATTTGACTAGTAGATCGGTGGAAACCACTTATTACACTCAATCCACTATAGAAAAGAGTCCAGTCTATAATCTTTCATAGTTTATTGTTAATCCTCAAATGGGTCAAGTGGATCATTGATTTTTTTTTCATTTTTGGAGATGTCGATGGGTTGGTGGAAGTTTCATAGGGGGGTTTTAGGCCCTGCGTATGTCTCTACTAGTGATGGTGGGATCCTATGAGAAGATATTCATAATATTGTGTCTCACATATGGAAATATTTTATTATTACTGAACCATTTTATTGATCTGGTTTCTCTAATCATGAAGATGAATTATCATGATGATGATCACAGGTGAAGTGTTTGGATGGGAATGTTCACCCTAAATTGGTGGGCCAATATAATTATCATTATTTCACCACGGATGCTAGTAAAACTGAATGGTTTCATACTTTCTCTAACCCCATGAATACACAAGAGACATTCCTCTTTCATGACCCATAAGATAAGGGTGAATCACTTGATATAAGTGTATAGAAAAAGTAGGTGATACGTATATGAGTTGAGGTGTTATGCCAACGGGAGTTCATTAATGTAAACATTATAGAATAAATGATGGATATCCTTGATATTCGTAGAGATTTCTAGGTTGGACGTATAAAAATTCAAAAGGTGGTTTAATGTTTCTGAAATATTCTTGTAGTGCCAGGCCACATGGTCCTCCATGAGGAACTATGGGATATGGAAATGTAGTGTTGCATTTGAAAAAACACTATCGATAGATGGTTGATAGAAAATTTATCTATCATGTCTTTCCCTGGTTCATTTTATATAGGGTAGTCCTATTCATGATCATCCAAGACTCCAATCATTTGTGGTCAATAAAATGGGAGTGGTGGTGATGAAAACCTTCTCTATTTATAGTTTTCTAGTAGATAGGATGTCACATGGGCCAACATTCCCTAGAATAGTGTAGCGTCTTTCATTGGTGGTGCCATCGCCATTTCAAATTCTATATAGTATTGTAACAACCCGAGATTTTATAACATACATTCTTTTTAATTTAATTCATATCTTCTATTGTACGACACACCAAGATTATCTTGCTCTATACGCAACATCGTATTAGCTTGTAGTATACGCAACACTTTTCTTGGCTCTTGTTACACACAATTTCTTGTTCGTTTGAATTCTACGCAACATTGAGTGTATATATATATATATATATTCAATGTATAAATAAAATATGGTTGGATTCTATTATACGCAACAACAAAGGAGTTGTGCACTACATGCAACCCTAACATGGCTTGCATTACACGCAATCGCGACCTTCCTCGATAGCGTGTCTTGTACGCAATACCGGGTTTCACTAAACAACGATATATTAATATAATATTGTTATGAACTAGCCTTTATGAATAGTGTTAACTAAATTTTTAATTTTATAACATTATTATTCATCTTACACATTTCTAGAACATGGTATAAGAACAAAATAAATTTTTCGGGTAAAATAAGTATTTTTCAAAAAATGCAGTTTTGCCGCCTTTTGATGGCGCACCCACATTAAATCTAGTTTTTGAAATGTTTATAAGTTCAATTTGACAAAATAAGATTCTTCTTTGGAATCATGAAATTAAAATTTACTTTGGATAAATTTTTCATATTATTTGGGTAACCTTCATATTTTGATGAATAGTAAAAACACGCTATATTTTAATTAAAAACAACTTTTTTCATCACAATAATTTATATGGTTATATTATAATATTGAATGTTTTTAAAGTATAAATAGAATAAATTTTTACCATTTAATATAATTTAAGTCATTAGCCTTTATTTTACATTGAATTCGTAGGTTAAATAAATTCAATCTTTTGTAATGTTTTAAACAAAAACCCGTTTTCTTTCGACAATGGGATTAATTTTAATTTAATTTCTGCAACTTTTGTGTATTGAATTTGGAAAAATGGATTTCATATTTGGAATTAGTGGGTCCAAATTATGTTAATAATCCACTTTTTATTTTTGGGCATTATGAATAGTAACTACGATAAATTTTATTTACCATAGTTAAAGGTAAATCGGGTAATGAGGGGTAAATATAAGATTATAAAATTACCCTAACACCTACCAAAATTTTATTGGATGACTAAAAGTCGACCCATATCACCTAAGGGTCAGATTAGAATCATTTAATGGACATTGGTCCATGAAAATAACTTAATTATTATTAAAACCAAAGAAAGTGACAACATGTCACTCTCTTAAATATTATAAGTATATTAATTTTAATTTAGTGATAAGCTTCATGAAACTTCGAACATTAATAGTCTCCAGAAATATAATGAAATTATCTACATCATATAAATTTATTTATAATTTTTAGAGATTAAATAATTATCATTAATTATGACACAATAGTGATGCAGAAATTGTTTATCTAGTGAAAAATCAAGAATATTGTTTTTATTAAACTAATAGTGACCATAAAATGCACAAATCCCTACCCAAAACTTATTTTCCATGTACATGTAAACCATAAGCATCCAATAGTAGAATATGTGACCATTTGGAGCCTTATAAAAGCGATTATGACACTTATATTATTTTATTTTAAAGGATGCCAAAGTTGTCACCTTCATAATTTAATAAATATAACAATTTAAATATTGTGATTTTAAGATGATAAATTAGATTAAAAGTATTATTGTGAACTTTAATAGATATAATTGCATCATAGGATTTTATTTTTAATTTTTATGCTACAAATAAGTATATGAAATAATTATACAAAAATGTTGTAGTATTTATTTTATTAAGAGATAAACCAAATAAATGGTTTCAAAAATAATAAAATAAATAATATATGAACTATTTAATGTGATACAATTATTCATTAAGATACATATGACATTTTATGAATCTATTAAAACTTTTAGTTTGAACATATATTCTGTATTTATTTTATTTAAATTCAAATAAATGAATAGTGTCAAAATTGACACTATTGTTATTTTATAAAAAAACATATTATAAAATTGATTAAAAATCACAAAAGTATTTAAAAATTATAAATTTAAATTTATATGATCTAAAATGTTATTAAGAATCCAATTATGGACAATTCACAAAAAATAAGTAATTATTTTTTATAATTTAAAAATTAGAATGTTATTACCACAAATAAAATTAAATTGATTAAATAAGGATAAATCATGTTGATAATGTTTAAAATAAATTCTTAACATGTCTAAATTATATTTGTTGATGATATTACAACCTTATCTTATCTAATATTCTAATATGAGTCATTTTTGGAGGTTTTTATGTGGGGTTAGATTTTTTATAAATTAATATTTTTAAGAATTCCAAAGGTGCCCCTCTGCTCCCTTATAAAAGGGTACCTCCTCCCTCTCTTCCTCACACAACATTGAGCCTTAAATCTCGGCCCACCCCTGCCAAAATCACTTCTCCACTTCCCTAGAAACATCCTAGAGGTTCTGGGCTTCCTCCAATACCAATTTTAGTGCCCTAAGAGGAGGTCTCAAAGAGGCGCTTCAAAGAAGAGGTAATTTCCGTTACCAATTCTTTAACCTTTATTTCTTCTTCCACTTATTTTTCTTAGGTTGTTTCATTATGAAGTAATAACATAAGTATCACTAATATACTGATATGTTATTATATGTATGAAACAATCCTAATTCACCATCTATCCATCCTACGGAAAACAAAATCACCGCGTGTGCGTACGTACGGAATACCGTCTCCACGCCGTGGTGTAATCTGTTTTTCCACCAACACCTTACATGGATGGGTATTATGGTGTAAAGAATAACTATACATAGTTATTATAACATCATAATGATTCTGATATATTGTATCATCCACTCCAATTCAATTCAATAATTATGGAAATGATATCATCGCTCGTGTGTACGTACGGACTACCGTCTCCACGACGCGATGAGATTCATTCTCCATGTTAACCATTTAAGAATGATTATAAAGTATATATAAGCAATAATAATGAAATATATGACATTATAAAGCTACTGGATTTATGTTTATATATATGTATGTCATCTACTTAATTCCACTCAATTCAATAAGGAAACGAAAACAGCGTTCATGCGTACGTACGACCTACCGTCTCCATGAACGATGTATTTCATTCCATTTATCGATCCATTATATATATGTATATTCTGAATATATATTATATATAAATCTTGTTTTATATTCTATAATTAAGTAATAATGAACTATGTAATCATATGAATAATTACATGTTAAAACACGAACGACAAATGAGGCGATTTTACCCAAAACACTACTTTAACATGAATTTACAAAGGAACGGGTAGTATAAAGTCATAAGTGAAACATATATGATATAATAACAATTAATATGATTCTTTAATAAGTAAATGAAAATATTTAAATCATTATACAGGAGGTTCGGACACATACGAAGCAAATCGGACATAAGGTAAGGGAAATATCACAATCTCATTTTTATCCAAGATTGTTTATACTTTGGAATTTACTGGGGTGTATTTTATCATCCACATCCATGTTTCCTCAATATGTAATATTATTTCCATCCACCTAAAATTTTTTAAATCCAATTTTACCCTTTGGTGAGTTTTTAGTAAAAGATATGAAAGGAATCTTTTGTCGTTTTTCGTACGAGGTACTATTTGACTTTTCTGACAAAAGTACAAAGAATGTTTTTTTAACTTATACGGCATGAATGGATTTTTAAAAACATTATTTCCAAGAAGATTACTTTAAAAGATTTCAAGTTTATTTATAATCAACTTCTTTTAGTTATAATTTTATGACATGTTAAGAAATGAAAAGTGTTTTTGAAGTAGAAAGGATATTTTCCTCAAAAATGGAGTTCAAGTGTTTTATCAAGATTATTTTCCATCTAAGATAATAAAGGGTTCTGTTTCTATCCCTATTATTACATGGATTTGATTATGTTGTGATGGAAATATTTTTTATGAATTTCTTTATCTTATATGAATTGTTTTATGATGTCACGATGTTTAAGATTCCCATTTTTATTACATGGGTTATGCAATGATGTATGGTTAATGATTTTGTGGCACACATAAGAATGGTATCATTATGAGATGGGTGGGACCTATTTCTCCCTCCAATGCATTGGGTAAAGATTTTATATCTCATGAGATAGACATGGATGGAATGGTAGGTTATACCGGTTCAGTGAAACAGGACTGAAACGAGGGTGACTCAGTTCAGAAAGGGACTTTGTCCACTAAGATAGTCTTGGCAATGAGTCTTGACTAACAAGAAATGATTCTCTATGATTATGTGTGTATGCCACAAAGTTTCATGTTTTATGTTATGATTATTGGGATTTCATTTCACTACTATGATTTATCCCATGTTATGAAATTATGCTCTCTTTTACAGGTTTAGATTTCCAAAATGTTATGTTCTTATGAATATGATGTGATTGATATTTCTTTTGTTTACCCTTACTGAGCATTTGAGCTCACCCTTTTATGTTTTCTTTTCCCCAGGTTATAAAGAAAGGTTTTAGGAAAAAAAGTGGAAGATCTTTATGGGAGATGTTGAAGATCTTTCACCACTTTTAGAAGATTATATTTTGAGTTTCCAAAGACACTAAACTATTACGGTCCTTTTGTGTCTGTTTTATTATGTATTAAGTGTTCCACAAAAGTAATGTATTGTCCATGTACGTCAAGCTTCGGGTCTCTACAGTTGGTATCAGAGGAAAGGTTTAGTCAACCTTTGGAAACTAGGATGCGAGAACTTTAGTGAGATCCCTAGAGATATTTATAAGGTTTGTCTAGGGATGTCCCTAAGGATAAGTATACGTATAGGATACAGTCCTATAACTACGGTAACGATCTTAGAATTTAACCTAAGAAGTTAGATATTGAGGGTACTCCCCCTTTACTATGTTGTTTTCTCTAGCATGATTTTTGCCTCTCACAAGATTCTTTTTGTGTTTTAGTTAATGGAGGGAACCAGAAGGAATTCGGTTAACATTGAATCCAATGGACAAATTGGTGACTATGAGCAACAAAATTGTGTAATTCCTAGAGAGAAAGATATTGTGATTATGCCGAATCAGTCATCGCGATATATGATTAACAAGGTGAAATTTAGTGGTATGCCTAATTCATCAAAGAAGAGTAAGATAAACTATTATTCATGTTCACATGTTGAGGAGCATAAAGAAAGGAATATTGAGATTTATAAAGAAGGGAAGAAGAACCTTGAGGAATACCTCAAATGGAGGGACCGATGTTATCTGTGTGGAGAAAAGGGTCATAGAGTGACAGAATGTTATGGAGTTCAATGTCTTATTTGCGGAGAACATGGGCATTACCCTACTCAATGCCCTGACCTAAAAAGTTACTTCTAAATCAAGGAAGGACTTATTCCAGGACAATCATTGAAGTGGATGGACTGAAGTGTTTATGTATTGGTATTCAAGAATAATGTTGTTGAGGTACTTTTATGGTGTATTGAAATATTTATGTATTGGTATATTGTGGTTTTCAATAATTTTAAGGTACCTGTAACCATGAAAAGTGATTCAAATATTTTGGAAAGTAGATGATATGCACATAATGAAGGGATAAGGAGAAAATGAAATGTTTGACAGTATTCATGAGCTCATGATTGATATAAGGACTAAGTGATATCATGGTTTGAGTATATAGAATTTTGAGGATTTTGGTATGTGGAAAGAATTAACTTTTAACAGAACTCATGTTTTCAATAAGGTTCAATGGGTATTCAAGAGAGTACATGATTAAGGCCTTTGAATGTTTGGAATGTTACCAACAAGACATATCTTATGATATATGGGGATCAACAATGGTATTAAATCTCTGAGAGTGGACTGCAGTATTATGGATAAGCCTAAAGATTGGAATGGATTATGTTGGACATAAGTTAGTATTGTTTGTTTTTTTTGATATTATTGATAAGATGTTATAGTAATATAGTTTTTGAAAAAGGACAACCTGCAGGATGGGCGACAGCCCATCGCGTCGAACAAGGCCGTGGGAATCGAACCCACAACTGAAGTGCGACCGGCATTTATCGCCTACCACTGGCCTACAGGAAGTCCCTAGTTAGTAGAAACTAGTTTTATTTTATTAAGCGGTATGATATATGATGTATAAGTTCATTTTAGGAACTATATATGATTAATCTCACTATAGATGGACTTATGTATTTTTTGATAACTTTTCTAACCATTGTTTGAGACAGATGGAATGACCCATCATTCTATCACATGATCTACTAACACATCATGAATGACAAATTCAACTTCATTTCTTTATGAGATGATGTGGAAATTGTCCAAAGAATGACAAACAGTGAGACTATACCAAAATCACGAAAGTATTTCTTCTAACTCCAATTTCATCAACTTTAGGGAAATGATCGTGAAAAACCAAAAATGTTGTCCTACTTCCCTTATATCCGATGAATCAGATGGTACCTTAGATAATCACAAATCTATGGCTTTGTGATTGTTGGTTTTTCATAGCCATGTTCTCTGCCACTCTCCATCAGAACATGATGGTTATATTTTTCTTCCATATCCATATTTTCACCTATGTGGAAACCCAATGATTAGTTTATTTGGGTAACCGTTTCGTTTCATACTTTTGTTTTTAAATATTGGTTTTGATATTCCTTTTTACGATGTGGGTTTCTATTAAAGAAACATTCAAATAGTAAACCATTTATAACCCCGACGAATTTCGAGGGTGAAATTCATTTTAAGGGGGGTAGAATGTAACAACCCAAGATTTTATAAGATACATTCATTTTAATTTAATTAATATCTTCTATTGTATGACACACCAAGATTATCTTGCGCTATACGCAACACCGTATTAGCTTGTAGTATACGCAACACTTTTCTTGGCTCTTGTTACACACAATTTCAAGATCATTTGAATTCTACGCAACATTGAGTGTATATATATATATATATATATATTCAATGTATAAATAAAATATGGTTGGATTCTATTATACGCAACAACAAATGAGTAGTGCACTACACGCAACCCTAACTTGGCTTGCATTACACGCAATCGCGACCTTCCTCGATAGCGTGTCTTGTACGCAATACCGGGTTTCACTAAACAACGATATATTATTATAATATTGTTATGAACTAGACGTTATGAATAGTGTTAACTAAAATTTGAATTTTATAACATTATTATTCATCTTACACATTTCTAGAACATGGTATAAGAACAAAATAATTTTTTCGGGTAAACTAAGTATTTTTCAAAAAATGCAGTTTTTCCACCTTTTGAGGGCGCCCCCACATTAAATCTAGTTTTTAACATGTTTATAAGTTCAATTTGACAAAATAAGATTCTTCTTTGGAATCTTGAAATAAAAATTTACTTTGGATAAATTTTTCATATTATTCGGGTAACCTTCATATTTTGATGAATAGTAAAAACACGCTATATTTTAATTAAAAACAAACTTTTTCATCACAATAATTTATATGGTTAAATTATAATATTGAATTGTTTTAAAGTATAAATAGAATATATTTTTACCATTTAATATAATTTAAGTCATTAGCCTTGATTTTACCTTGAATTCGTAGGTTAAATAAATTCAATCTTTTGCAATGTTTTAAACAAAAACTCGTTTTCTTTCGACAATGGGATTAATATTAATTTAATTTCCGCAACTTTTGTGTATTGAATTTGGAAAAATGGATTTCATATTTGGAATCAGTGGGTCTAAATTATGTTAATAAGCCACTTTTTATTTTTGGTCATTATGAATAGTAACTACGGTAATTTTTATTTACCATAGTTAAAGGTAAATCGGGTAATGAGGGGTAAATATAAGATTATAAAATTACCCTAACACCTACCAAAATCCTATTGGATGACTAAAGGTCGACCCATATCACCTAAGGGTAAGATTAGAATCATTTAATGGACCTTTTTCCAAGAAAATAACTAAATTATTATTAAAACCAAAGAAAGTGACAACATGTGAATCTCTTAAATATTATAAGTATATTAATTTTAATTTAGTGATAAACTTCATGAAACTTCGAACCTGAATAGTCTCCAAAAATCTAATGAAATTATCTACATCATATAAATTTATTTATAATTTTTAGGGATTAAATAATTATCATTAATTATGACACAATAGTGATGCAGAAATTGTTTATCTAGTGAAAAATCAAGAATATTGTTTTCATTAAACTAATAGTGACCATAAAATGCACAAATCCCTAACCAAAACTTATTGTCCATGTAAATTTAAACCATAATAATCCAATGGTATAATATTTGACCATTTAGAGCCATATAAAAGCGATTATGACACTTATATTATTTTATTTTAAATGATGCCAAAGTTGTCACCTTCATAATTTAATAAATATAACAATTTACATATTGTGATTTTAAGATGATAAATTATAGTAAAAGTATTATTGTTAATGTTAATAGATATATTTTCATCATAGGATTTTTTTTTAATTTTTATGCAACAAATAAGTATATTAAAAAATTATACAAAAATGTTGTAGTATTTATTTTATTAAGAGATAAACCAAATAAATGGTTTCAAAAATAATAAAATAAATATTATATGAACTATTTAATGTGCTAA
Source organism: Viscum album (assembly GCA_963277665.1). Classification (NCBI taxonomy): domain Eukaryota; kingdom Viridiplantae; phylum Streptophyta; class Magnoliopsida; order Santalales; family Viscaceae; genus Viscum; species Viscum album. The sequence goes on along the minus strand of OY728140.1, from coordinate 49,282,856 downwards.
AATAATTTTTAAGACACAAATGACATTTTAAGAATCTATTAAAACTTTTAGTTCGAACATATCTTCTGTATTTAGTTTATTTAAATTCAAATAAATAAATAGTGTCAAAATTGACACTATTGTTATTTTATAAAAAAACATATTATAAAATTGATTAAAAATCACAAAAATATTTCAAAATTATAAATTTAAATTTATATGATCTAAAATGTTATTAAGAATCCAATTATGGACAATTCACAACAAATAAGAAATTATTTGTTATAATTTAAAAATTAGAATGTTATTACCACAAATAAAATTAAATTGATTAAATAAGGATAAATCATGTTGATAATGTTTAAAATTAATTCCTAACATGTATAAATTCTATTGGTTGATGATATTACAACCTTATCGTTTCTAATATTCGAATATGAGTCATTTTTTGGAGGTTTTTATGTGGGTTTAGATTTATTATAAATTAATATTTTTAAGAATTCCAAAGCTGCCCCTCTCCTCCCTTATAAAAGGGTACCTCCTCCCTCTCTTCCTCACACAACATTGATCCTTCAATATCGGCCAAACCCTGCCAAAATATCTTCTCCACTTTCCTAGAAACATCCTAGAGGTTCTGGTCTTCCTCAAAGACCAATTTTAGGGCCCTAAGAGGAGGTCTCAAAGAGGTGCTTCAAAGAAGAGGTAATTTCCATTACCAATTCTTTCACCTTTATTTCTTCTTCCACTTCTTCTTCATAGGTAGTTTAATTATGAAGTAATAACATCAGTATCACTCATATACTGATATGTAATTATAAGTGTGAAACAATCCTAATTCACCATCTATCCATCCTACGGAAAACAAAATCACCGCGCATGCGTACGTACGGAATACCGTCTCCACGTCGTGGGGTAATCTGTTTTTCCACCAACACCTTACATGGATGGGTATTATGGTGTAAAGAATAACTATACATAGTTATTATAACATCATAATGATTCTGATATATTGTATCATCCACTCCAATTCAATTCAATAATTATGGAAATGATATCATCGCTCGTGCGTACATACGGACTACCGTCTCCACGACGCGATGAGATTCATTCTCCATGTTGACCATTTAAGAATGAATATAAAGTATATATAAGAAATAATGATGAAATATATGACATTATAAAGCTACTGTATTTATGTGTATATATATGTATGTCATCTACTTAATTCCACTCAATTCAATAAGGAAACGAAAACAGCGTTCATGCGTACGTACGGCCTACCATCTCCATGAACGGTGTATTTCTTTCCATTTATCGAACCATTATATATATGTATATTCTGATTATATATTATATATAAATCATGTTTTATATTCTATAATTAATTAATAATGATCTATGTAATCATATGAATAATTACAAGTTAAAACACGAAAGACAAATGAGGCAATTTTACCCAAAACGCTACTTTAACAGGAATTTACAAAAGAACGGGTAATATAAAGTCATAAGTGAAACATATATGATATAATAACAATGAATATGATTCTATAATAAGTAAATGACATTATTTAAATCATTATACAGGAGGATCAGACACATACGAAGCAAATCGGACTTAAGGTAAGGGAAATATCACAATCTCATTTTTATCCGAGATTGTTTATACTTTGGAATTTACTGGGGTGTATTTTATCATCCACATCCATATTTCCTAAATATGTAATATTATTTCCATCCACCTAAAATTTTTTAAATCCAATTTTACCCTTTGGTGAGTATTTAGTAAAAGATATGAAAGGAATCTTTTGTCGTTTTTCGTATGAGGTACTTTTTGACTTTTCCGAAAAAAGTACAAAGAATGTTTTTCTAACTTATACGGCATGAATGGATTTTTAAAAACATTATTTTCAAGAAGCTTCCTTTAAAAGTTTTCAAGTTTATTTTTAATCAACTTCTTTTAGTTATAATTTTATGACATGTTAAGAAATGAAAAGTGTTTTTGATGTAGAAAGGATATTTTCCTCAAGAATGGAGTTCAAGTGATTTATCAAAATTATTTTCCATCTAAGATAATAAAGGGTTCTGTTTCTATACCTATTATTACATGGATTTGATTATGTTGTGATAGAAATATTTTTTATGAATTTCTTTATCTTATATGAATTGTTTTATGATGTCACGATGTTTAAGATTCCCATTTTTATTACATGGGTTATGAAATGATGTATGGTTTATGATTTTGCGGCACACATAAGAATGGTATCATTATGAGATGGGTGGGACCTATATCTCCCTCCAATGCATTGGGTAAAGATTTTATATCTCATGAGATAGACATGGCTGGAATGGTAGGTTATACCGGTTCAGTGAAACAGGACTTAAACGAGGGTGACTCAGTTCAGAAAGGGACTTTGTCCACTAAGATAGTCTTGGCAATGAGTCTTGACTAACAAGAAATGATTCTCTATGATTATGTGTGTATTCCACAATGTTTCATGTTTTAAGTTATGATTATTGGGATTTCATTTCACTACTATGATTTATCCCATATTATGAAATTATGCTCTCTTTTGCAGGTTATGATTTCCAAAATGTTATGTTCTTATGAATATGATGTGATTGATATTTCTTTTGTTTACCCTTACTGAGCATTTGAGCTCACACTTTTATGTTTTCTTTTCCCCAGGTTATAAAGAAAGGTTTTAGGTAAAAAAAGGGGAAGATCTTTATGCGAGATGTTGAAGATATTTCACCACGTTTAGAAGATTATATTCTGAGTTTCCAAAGACACTAAACTATTACGGTCCTTGTGTGTCTGTTTTTATTATGTATTATGTATTCCGCAAAAGTAATGTAATGTCCATGTACGTCAAGCTTCGGGTCTCTACAAGTATGGTGTGTATCTGTCACACTACTAATTATTTTGGTTTTCATACCTGTGTACATCATCCTTGTGTTCACCATTATTTGAGAGAGCCAATCTAAACCACAATGACTTCCATACTTTGAGTTCGTTCGTAAAGAGGGGGGAAAATGATGGTGGAAGGTACAATTTCACCAATAGCTGATCAAAGGAAGAAAATACATACTCCAGGTGCATATAAATATAGATTCATATTGGTATCTTATTAAACTCAGCCTCATGTATCGCTGAAATCAAAAAACAAGGTCCTTCTCCAAACTATAGTTTTTATATTGGAGGTGTTTCCATCGATTTGTCTATTGCTTCAGACTCTAATTAGTCAATGGTGATGTGAGTTTTCCACCATTCCTAGCACTGATTTTGTAGTAGTTCCCCATAGGTGATTCTTTATGGGATACATTGATTTCATCAGTGTTGGTTGTGGCTAGAACCCTAGGTAAATCATTCATGAGGTTTTGCTACCATCATACCCTCTGATATAGATTCAAGGAACATGAAGACTTAAGAATGGGGAGGAACTCTATGATAATAGATGGTGGTATTAGGAGGATCTACATGGTTGAAAAAATTATCAGGGGATGTCCCATGGTAGTTTTTGGTGGCACATATTATAAATATATTCCACCTAATACTGATGTTTGGTGGCTATGGTCTTAATCCCAATTTGGATATGGTGTTCCCCCATGTAGTGATTATGAGGGAATAAGGGGTGTGTCAATGGTGTACGGTGGGACTAGATTGGATGAAGAGTGATTCTATGGGATATGTTTTCTAAAACATCCATGTGGTTGGTGATGAGTGTTCTGAGATATAGTTAGTGAAGTATGGATTGGGTTCACTTCCTGGTTTTCTTGTAGAGTCGGTCGGTTTTGTCGATATTGACTGCTTTCATCCCTACGAGGAAGATCCTGGGAATTATTTGTGGATGTTATGACAAATATGCCACCTACCTCTTTGTCCTTGGGGAGAAATATACCCAAATGTATTGTGGAGATGCCAGTAAAATGGTTCATTACTGTGGGAGGGGGATTGACTCATTTGAGGCCCTTAAGGGAGCTAGTGTCTGTATAGTGTTAATATATATGGATTCAAACATTTCATATGCCTATTTTAAATAACCCCATTCGTTTTGACATGATGAACTATATTGTTGGGGACCCTCAATTAAATTATCTCATAGAGAGGAGGGGACGAGGCTCCCATGACATATAATAGTAGTGGCTTCCATAGAGGGAGTGTAGATGTGTGAGATCGTTGCACCATCATTTATCCTCCCTCCTGCCTATTGGTTGTGGGTTATTGAGTTATCCCATCAATATGAGAGTTATGGGTCATTTAGTGTCAACCATCAGTAAATGTCAGATAAAGGCACTTACATGCTTCCCCCATGTTACTTTCTCTCTCTAGGGTGGACAAATGATCCCCATCGATGATGTGTCATTCTGAGGAAACCCAATATTCTTCAATTTCTCCCAGCAATAGGATAACGGTTTTTAGTAGGGTCTACAATTTCCTTTTCTGAATATCTACAAAAATAATATAAAGACATGGTGATGTTGAAATCCTTTCTAGTCCAATGTTACTCTTCCACTCATGGTTTAAATAGATGATTGTTCCTATGGAGTTTTATATATTTTTGAATCATTACATAAGGGTTCTCATTCATATTATGAGTCTATTTATTTTTCACTATTGGAGTGACTAATCAGAGCCCCTCTAGTGGGTTTAACCCACATTTATAATTTCTAATGGTGGGTTTCATATACCATTGTGATTGATGATGGTGGATCATTAGTTAGAATGGGATAATGGGATATCAGAGACAAATTTATTGGATTTATAAATGGAGTTCATGGATTAGTATATGTCTCCATTATATAATGTAGATAATCTAGTGAATCATTTTCCTAGAACCATCTAGAAGTGGACACTGGTTAATTACGTTGCATGATATTGTGATAGGGTTGCATCCTATGGTCGAAGGTGGTGGTGATGTTTGATATGTTTAGATATTTTTGGATATTGTGTGTGTTTAGAGTCTATAAAAATCTACCTAAATTGAATAAAATGGAATCTCATGAATTGAGAATCATGGGTTTAGAACTGATGGAATCCCATGATTATTATGAGGAATGTTAAGCCAAGGTTATAAGACATACAAGGCTCATTGCTTCATTTATCATGTGATGTCTAGATAAGGAGACTCATGTTTATTTTGTATTATGGAAATTCTTGAGTATCATTCATGTTGATTAACGAATTCTGATGGCATAAGGATGCCAAATATCACCACATAGGAATTATCATGCTTGTTACATAAAAAAGTAATTTTCTTCAATCAAAGAGGGGTTATCTTTTTAAGGTCATGTTGTGAAATGATAATAAATTTAATTTCATATGGTGATGTGGTCACATTTTGAAAGTCTATTGGGGATGAGTTCAAATGTATAATATCGTGTGTGTATGTGGTCACTTGTTAAAATTATTTTGGGGACATGTTCATACGTTTAACATATTTTAAGGATTTTTCCACTAGTTTAATGTCCATTTAGAATGTTTCTTGTGTATACTAATCATGTATTGGGATGAATGTGGGTTATAATCACAAGGAGGCACTATGGTGTATTGGGGAACTTGTTTTTTGGTGAAAAAGTGGTTGAGTTATACCCTTTGGGGTGGAGGGGGATATTTACACATTAGTTTTGTATCCTCTGTGGTGTATGATAGATATACTTTTTATTGTGCTAGGGTGTCAAAATTGGAGCTTATAGTTTCATTCTATGTAACATTTTACAACATAAGTATCAAAACCCACATATTTTGAGTGAATAGTTTAATTACATGTTTAAAGACAGAAACATGTAGTTTAATAGCATGTACTAATTGTGTATACATCATGAAAGGATCATAAATAAGTGAATTTTTGTTGATTGCAAATAGAAGATTCCAAAAAATACATGATCATCTCTGGTTTATTACATAAGGAATCACATGTCTGTCACATAGGGTATGTCTACAATATAACACCATGCACTATGGTTTTTGTTGTATTTTTAATGTTTTGTTACCCAGAATATGTTCCAACAATTTAATGCCATGATACTAGGACATGGGTGCTATGAAATTTTATATCTTCCATCTTATATGTTGTTGTGAAGTTTAATATTGTAAGAAAATGATTTTTTTTGTTTTCTAATATCATACTACTAGGATCTGGGATGGACTCATGAGTGGAGTAGACCATTCCCATGTAGGATTCATAGGGATCCCACATTCCCTCAAAAGAAAAATGCAAGAGGATTCCCTTGAGATATACATCAGTATTAGGGAGACATGTGGGGATCCCATGGATATGGTTTCTATGATTAAGAGAAACCTTTGACAAGATCATCCATGTGGTGATTATATAAAAGGACATGGACATGTGGTTTCATGATACAAGCGGTTCACATATGGTTTTCAAGGGTGACCCTAATTTTCTTTGTTGCATAGCACTCGGGCACTCAATATTTGTGAAACTACGTTTTGTGGAATAAGGAATTGCATTATAAAAATGATGTTTGTCTTATAAAACAATGGAGTTTCACAATCCTTGAATGTTTCAAGAACCAAGGTATCATAAAAATAATTCGGAAAATATTCATCAGGTATATCAAAGTGTAACCTTTGGGGTTGTGTGGAGAATGTAGTTATTGATTGGAATGTTCGTCTTTAATAAACCCATATAACTATAATGGATAGTTTCATGAGAAAATACCAAACATATTCCATCATGTTTTAGACATAATGTGAAGGATATCACACAAGTTAATACCTATAAGAATATATAGGGAGTTTATATTTACCTAAGTTCATGAATGACTAGGTTACATGAATTTGAGCTTCATGCTTTTACTTCTAGAGGATTTCTGCCGAAAGGGTGGGGTGAGTGATTAATTTATATGACAATTTGATAGAAAAATGTTGTTCTATGAAACATAATCCATCTCACATAACTGTGGTCTGGTTCACCTAACTTTGGATTTCATTACTACCATTCCTTTGGTGCACTATAATGATCTTGTGAGGTTGCGATTTGACATCACCTTTCTCACACAAGTGGGTTTCACAAAAAAATAGGGGTTTCATGCAATAAAACCATGTTGTGTGTGAACTTCACCCATTTTTGAGGGGTTTTATAGAATCCACTCTAGATAGGGAGGATTAAATCTACTTTATATTACTTGTTATTTATATTAAAAAATAATTGGTTGTTTGTAATAGATTAATGTTTATTGAATTCAGTATCTTGGCACCATAATTGTTCCTAGGGATAATATAAGTTATTTTTTATGAAAAAACAATTTATGATGGTTTAAAAACATTTTGTTGCCAAATTTTTTACACTCAATCATTTTTTGGTCTCAGTAGACTTTTCTCCCTCTACTAAATCTTCATTCATTCTTACTTCAATAGAGATATATACATTATCATGAAATTTATTCAATGAGGAGTACATTTGTATCATCATCTAATCATTTCATTCAGAATCATGATTCCCATATTTTCTCTAAGTATACTGAACATTAATTTTATATAGGTACAAGAATGACTATATAATGAAACTATGGGGAATGTTATCATGGGGTACACCTGGATCGACAATAGATCTATATTGACCACATAAATAATGTATCATATATATGAAGTGAAATAATTGTAAATGGATTTACTACCAACATATAAATTATATACTTTTAAAAATTTTATTTGATACCACTCATGGAATCATAAAATAATTTCACACCATACTAACTCAACTCAAATCCTCTTCCATTAATTTTTGGAGATTGTATCAACTTCCAGTAACACTTTTCATTATTTTCATTGAGTAATAGAACATCATAACTCACTTAAGTACATGAAATATTTATCAAAAATAACATCCATTACCAACTCATGAATTTATAAAAATAAACCTACCATCATTACCTTCATTATAAAACATATATTGATATAATGAAAACAAATTAAGTGAATCACATTCATCACAAAAATTTCCACCTTTTTAATTTTTTTAAATATACCAATATTTGTAACATAAATATGTGTGACTATTATTTTCACCCCCTTATTAAAAACCAAATGAAAAGGTCAAATATGGTTATTCTCACTTCATAAATCTCATTCATTTTATACAACTTCTAACACTCCATTAAATAAAAACACCAACCACTTATGATGGAAGGGTGAAATATTAGTTTCCACCATATTACAAATATAAATAATAAATATTATTATAGGAGTAACCATTACATATCAATACAATCCATTTAAGAACATAAATTTTTTTAGTGCCTTTCAAAACATGTTTACATAAACAATGGATACATAAAATAACTACATCATTTCCCAATATGTTAATAATAACATCACCCTTATTTTTCATGTAATACTTAAAAACATTCCTCATAACATGGAAAAGGGAAACATAATAATGTGTGAAAATAGATTTCCAATAAGGATAAACATAAGAGATATAAACCAATAGTCATAAGTGAGTATAATATAAGAATGAGTGTGTGATAAAATGATCCAATCAAATGATAATATTACCCAATCTATCAACAATATTTAATCACAAATCATAGCGTTTGTTTTATTATTCTAACATAAAAATTCATATGAGTATGGATTAATCAATAATTAATCATGATACATAGGAACATAACATAAGTTTAATAAATATGTTTTTTCATATATAAAAAAATATAAAAAAATTACATATTCATGGATCACTAGAAATACTATCATCTTGGATTAGGTTCACTCTATTTTCTATAATTTCTTTAGTCAGGGATCACTACTTGGACTACCATAATGAAAAAATACTCTATTTACATGAGTTCTCTTCCCATTCCATTCATTAATATCTAATGAGATATAATTATTTACCTAATTATTTGGAAAAAAATATAATTTTATTCCCACTAATCACATAATGGAAATCCTAAAATTTGATTCCATAGGGTCATAAATGATTCATCATATCATCATATAATAACCCATGGAAAGAAAATTGGATTGATGAAGATTTAATCATCATAATAATAATCAATTGAGATAAAAAATAAATATGGTTATGTTACAATATGACCATAGTAAATAGAAATAAATATAAAAGGATAATGTTGTAGATTAAAATAAATTTAAGAGATCATGAGAACAATTCTTGAGGACATTATCCATTACATTTTGAAAAAAATTGTTTAAAGTAAAAATATTCAAAAATTATAAAAATAAATTCACAGAAAACAAACAGGGAAACATATAATGTTATCATTATAAAAAATAGTACAATTAATTTTGGGTGAAGGTAGTTTATAATAAAAAAATTAAAATAAAGATTACATTAACATTCTATGTAAAGAGTCAAAAGAACCTCTTTAAAAAGTTATAAGAAGACTCCATTAAAAAAATTATAAACTTAAAAATTTGCATAACAGAATTTCATAAATATATGTATAATATTAAAAAAAAGTCGAATCAACTTATTTAAAATAATGAATTTAAAGAAAATATTCCATACACATGAGATTATTTTTTTTTAATTTTCTATAAAAAAAAATATTTTTGTGTGTTGAGTACATTAAGAGTGGAAAGTAAATAAAAAAGATCAATCTAAAAATTAAAATAGAATATAAAATAAATAATATTTTTGATATATAAATTATTTGTTTTATTTATCATAAATTGATTCATAATCATTCTTATGAAAAATATATTTTAATATAACACCTTTAAATTAAGTGTACCTCACTTTATAAGTTCTCTATCCTTCGGTATAATAAATAATAATTTGTTATAATTATTTAAATGAAATATATTCATAGATATAATGACTTAAATGTTATTATTTTAGTATGTTTTCCACCATTATTTAAAAATATTTAAATTTAAACATCATTTCATGTGTTAAATATTTCATTTTTCGTGTTTGTTTTGTTTCATCAATTATGAGACATACACTATAATAATGTGTTTTTAGTATACATAATTTAAATTACGACATATATATAATTTATATTCAATATATATAACCATTAATAAAAATAGTTGGTGAAAAATGAATTGAATGATAATGTGGAGATGATAGTCCGTACACACACATGACTGATGTTTCAATTTTCTGATAAGTGGAATGAAAGAATATTAAAAATTAAATCACAATTCTAGAAAAATTATTATGTCCTAAATATAATATATATTTATATATTATCAAACATAAAAACTCACCATGAAATAATGGGATTAACAATGAATCATTTCTCTATGTGGAGTCGAAAATCCACATGTATGCATGAGTGATACTTCTATTTCCCATTTTCTATAGAATTTTAGGTTGATTATTTTGAAATAATTAAAATAAATCATAATATATTTATGATAAAATATTTATTTTTTTATTATTTTTACAACATTTTTTATATTATTTAGAGAAAAAAATTAATTTGAAGGAGCAAGTTAATTTTTCTACCTCCTCTTTGAGTGACCTCTGTTTCCCTACATCTTAATCCATAAAGTATTGGTCTTATTAGTGGAAAAATATTTAGGATGATAGAAAGGAATATAAAAATTTATTTTATTATTGATTGGATTATCTAGAAGGATCAAATGGTGTTAATGAGAGAGGATAACAACTTACCCTTTATATGTTACGAGAAGGGAATTAATTGAATTTCTTAAGATATTTCAATGATATATGGTCTTTTTCATGGGAAACTGGCTACAAATAAACCAAGATGAGAAATCATGAAAATATATGGCTATAATATGTTCAATTTATAATAACTAGACTGGTCCTGGTTTAAATAATATCCTTATCTCTTGGTTTAACCACTTCGTAATGTCATTTCAACTGCAACTGTTATAGTAGAATTTTACTGTTTTTACAATAATCTATGAACAAAAATTATTTATTCCATATTAAATTATTTCAATAATTATGATCCTAAAAATAAAAAAAAATATTTTAATAGATTCAATTTCTATAAGTGGAATAATATATTTTCAAATAAACATTCAAACCAAAATGAAAACCGATTTTTGAAAAATATATTTTTAAGTATAAAAAATTATTCACTTCAACTCCATTTTTTAAAAAACTATAAAATCAATGATAAAATATATTATTTAATATACAATCTATAAATTTAATTAATACATTTAATAAATATATATTTATCAAATTTATGAAGATAAAATCAAATTAATCACATGAGAATAGATTTTAGAAAATTTTGTTTTTAATCTAAAAATGAACTTAATCTAAAATCATGTATAATGATGATTCTTATATAATTAATTATATTATTTATAATTAAATTATACTTTTCTTATTTATGATAAAATTTTGATCATATTATAACATTTTAAAAAAATTAAATGAATGTTTGTTTACAATAATTGATATTTTTTTATTATTCTCAAAAACATTATTCTTTTTTTACAATTTATAAAAATCAAACAAAATATAATATTGGATTGAATTTTTAAAATAATATAAATTTACTAATATATAATCTTCCAAAATGTTATAAATTAAGTACATTTTTTCTAAATAAATACAATAAAAACACTTTTTTATAAACTTTTCTTTATGCATAAAAAGACTTTTTTGAATATTGAGTAGTTATATTTTGTTAATTAATCAATAATATTTAATAGGATAAAACAATTCTACATATTATTTTTATAATTATATTAGTTCTTTTTATACTATTAAATTTACCAACTATGTTATAAATTATTACTATATCATCGTTGATTTAGACTCGGGGTTTCATGTAAGGAAACCAATAGAATATATCTAGATTATTTAAAATTAAGTACATTTAAAATATCAGGGTGTTACATTATTTCACCATTAAAATGATTTCTTGTAATTAATTTCATCACTCTGATCTAAAAAACATGAGGATATCATTTCTTTATATCATCCATGGGTTCCCATTTTCCTTCTTCGAGTTTATTATTACTCTAATGTACATTAATCAGCTGAGTAGTCTTATTATATTGATCGTTATCTATTTTATGTAAAATTTATATAAGTTTTTAGCATCTTCATTTAGCTGAATTGATATACAGCCAAAATTCCAAAACCTTCTCTTTTATTTTGTCAAGAAAATTATGTCCCAATAGATTTCATTCTCTAAATTCATCCAAATGTTCAAAACATAAACACTCTTTTATATAGTTGTAATTATAATTAGATTTATAAATACTTCAGTTAAAGATATAGTTGTTATATATATTGAAAAGATAATGGTTTTGATACCAACCAAATTTAAAATCTATAGAAAAAGAACCCATCACATCCTATAGTGATTGAATGTTCCTTCTAGACTAAAAATATATCTATAGATGATAAGTAATTTGGAAATAGAAATATATATCTATATTTTTCTGTATACTTTTATAGACATTACGTTAAACCTCATATTTCAATCAGATGCAATATAATGTGGTACTTCCTGAAACCTTACCACATATTTAATGTATATCATGGTATGTGGGTCAGAGTAACAATATTATCTGATAGTAATGATGTTAAATGTGTTTATAAGGTGATTGAATACAACCAAAATAATATAATTTTCATTAAAAGATTTTTGTATTCCAATAATAAAATCCATGGTGATGTTTTCAAATTTCAATTATAGCAACCATAATGGTGTTTAAAATTCCCAACAGATTATGTCTGTCAACCTCAACCTACGTACATACCATGTAATGAGTTACATACTATGAAATATCCCTCTTAATTTTATCTCAATTGAGATACTATTTTAGGTCATTGTAAATCAGCATACATCTATAATTAATAAAGAATGATGATCTATGAGCATCATACAATAGATATGTCTTATTATCCACTACCAATGGGACAATATGTGGTTCCTTAAAATTATATTTAACACCCCAAGATTTCATAGTGTGTTGTTTCTTAAAAATAATTCAATAACTTGCATTACATGCAACAACGAGTTTAAGCGCACCATGACTTACCAAACTAGCTGTTATGAATAGTAATACATACTTTTTGAAATTTTATAAATTCAATCGTTCAAAATGGACTTCATTTTTGGATTCTTAATATTAAAATTATCCTAGGGTGAAATTTTGGTACTTTTTGGATAACATTAATATTTTGATGAATAGTGAAAATTACTAAATTTTAACTAAAAATAAATTTTTTAATCAAAATAATTAATAATGATAAATTATGAATTTGATTGGTTTTGAAGTATATTTAGAATATATTTTTACCATTTAATATAATTTTGGTCATTGGACATAATTTTACAATTAAATCGGACATAAACAAGTGTCAATCTTTTGATAGTTATTATCTCTTAAAAACAAGCTTTTTGTTTTAACAACAGGAATTAGTTATAAATTAATTTCTGCAACTTCTGTGTTTTGAATTTGGAAAAATGGATTCCATATTTGGAATCAGGATGTTCAAATTGTGTAAATTGGTAACTTTTTTTTTAGACATTTTGATTAATTACTTCGGTAAATATTTTATTTACCATGATTAAGGGTAAATTCGGTAAATAAGGGTTAACAAATAATATTATAATAATACTAAATTACCCTAAAATGTGTCCTAGACTTATTGGTTGATACCTGTTCGACCATAGGCATCTTTGGGTCGATTTGGGGACCCCATGGAGCCACTTGTAGGTGATAGGGACACTTTATTTTAATTAAGTTAAAATGAATACAAAAATGACACAAGCATATATCGTTTAGAAAAAAATATTACATAGGGTTATATATGTTATATTTTCAACTATAAATATTAATTATAAATATAAAATGATTTCATACATAATGATATTTTATTTACAATTTTTAGAGATTACATAATTTAATTTAGTTATGACACAATGATGATGCAGTAATTACCATAATAGTGAAAATTTAAAATAATTGAAATTATAAATACCCAAATAAATATAATTTTAGACTTTTAATGAATTAAAATAATATTCTAGGTTAATATGACATATTAGGATTTATTTAATTAACGTTTTTCGATGCAATCATTTTGTTATGAGTTTCACAAAAATCAACTATTGAATAGTGTCAAAATTGACATAAAAGCGTTTTTAAAACAAATATTATATTATTAATTGATATTAAATTCCTAAAAATATAATTTTCTGCCAATATACTTATATCATGATATATATATCATTAATGGAACACTTGGGGGTCGCTTGGTTATATATAGTATGTTTATTAACCATATAATATAAAAATACAAAGAGACATTGTAAAAGTGAAACTAACTATCTTAGAGTTAATACATAAAGATAAGGTTAATATAAGTACCCAAACCTGTCTAAATTCTATTGGTTGAGTGGTTTTCGACCCATCCCCACCTTAACATTTAAATAATCCAATTTTGAGCCATTATAAACCGAATATTAATTTATTATAAATTAATATTTCTAGCTTTTCCAAAGGTTCCCCTCACCCCTCTTATAAAAGGGAACTCTCCCTTCTCATTAACTCACACATTCAAAGCCTTTTGGTTCGGCCCAAATCTTCCCCAATACTCTCCCAACTTCCCTCACTACAACCTATAGGCCTTAGTTTTATCAGAAATCCAACCTAAAGATCCCTTTTGATCAAATCAAAAGGAAGAACCCGAAGAAGAGATAATGATTTCACAACCCTTTTCCAAGTTCCTTTCTTCTTCCACTTATTCTTCCTTTGTTATTATCATTCTAAAATAATAAATCCAGTATCATATATATACTGTGATTTTATTATATATATGGTACAGCCATTTTCAGTATTCTATCCACACTTTGAATAACATGTCACCATATGTGCGTACGTACGGCTTACCATCTCCACATCATGGTGTAATTGTTATTAAATATATTATTATTTGGATGGGTATAATAATGATGTGAAACTCATGTAAAAAATAAATATAACATGTTAATGATTCTTTATATATGATATACCATCCATTTATATATTATTTTAATATCAAAATAATGATATTGTCGCTCGTGCGTACGTACGGACTACCATCTCCACGAACGCGATGAGAATCATTCTCCATCGTATCCATTCAAGTATAATTATCATTTTATGATTTAAAAATAATGTTTAAGGACTTGATATCATTATGTATGTGAATAATATACAACCTATCCATGACAAACATGTCTTATGTAACAAAACATATAAAAGAAAACGAGTAAGCTAGCACCCGAAACGACGATAATACTAAGATATTATTAAGAAAGCAATGTTAAAAGATCATATAAAATATCATATGAATATATATGATTCTTTATAATTTAATAACAATTATTTAACTATTATACAGGATGTTAAGCTACCCCAACCAAGGAAAAGTACAAGGTAATGGTTTATTTCACAATCTCTTCATTATCCGAGGTTGTTTATACGCAATTATCTACTGAGATATCTTTATCATCGACATCCATGTTCCTTAAAAATGTATTTAAAAACATTTTTACTATTTACTAGACAATGGGTTAAAGTCATTTATACCATTATGTGTTTTGAAAGTAATATTTCCATCATTTTCTAAACAAGGCACTTTTAACCTTTTCGACAAATTTAAGGTAAGAATGTTTTTTAACTTATACGGCGTGTGCGGCTATTTACCGCCATTATAAAATCGTCAAATCTTCCATTACAATATTAGAAGGATATTTTCAAAGTAAATGTTTTATTTTATAATTATGTGACTTTTAAATGATTTCAAAATGAAAATTTAAAAATTTATGAAAGGTACACTTTATCAAAATCAGAATTTTAAATGTTTTAAAGATTTATCTTTCTAAATATTTTTAATTAATATCCTTGTTTTCAAAATTATTTTAAGGATTTATTTATATGGACATGAATGTTTTTAAATGAAATTTCTTTTCAAAAGTTTCAAAGTGGTATGGGACACTTTGATTCAAAAATATCTTTTAAATTATTTCCTTTATAAATGGGTGACTTTTCAATGATCTCGAGAAAAGAGATATTCCTCACAAATGGTTTTCATTTCATCTATGACAACATACTTGTTGGATTTTAAACTTATTTGAAGTTGATTTATTATTATACAAAACGTTTTTATTCTATTGAAGGTTTTGTGATATTTTTTAATGTGGATGTGTTATTTTTATACCATTCATGGTTTATGAAGAAACTATTGACATTTCGTATGCTAGTTTTAATACGAATGTTTATATTATGTTTAAACCTTTTCATTTGGGAATGAATTGGAACAAGGACTTGGAAAAATATTATTTGTAGTCTTGGCACGAGGCCTTGGCTATGTGGTTATGATAGTCTGGCATTATGCATTCCATCATTATGAAAGTGGTTATTGATATTGCATGTGATTATTTTATTAGTAGAATATCCATGTGAATAAGTAAATGGAATTTTTTCATTTTTCTTTTTCCATACTATGTTGAAGTTCAAGTTTAAAAGGCTTTTTTTAGTTATACATTGCCTTAAATGTTTATTCTTATTTATGAAAGTTTCTGCTATATTGTTATCCTTACTAGGCATCTGAGCTCACCCCTTTTCTATGATTTATTTTTCCCAGGATGTGAAGATGTAAATTATGAATGACCTACAGGGTTATTATGAGGGGATAATAGTGTGGACTATGGAGACAATATGTTATTGTAGTAGTTTTTCATTTTATGATGTAATGTAAAACATTATGAATATATCTAGTGTTTCCAAGGCTACTAAACCAATCGTTCTTTCGAGATTTGATCTTTCTTGTGATCATGCCAATGTTATGTCATAATGCACTGACTATAGGTAACTGGGGTCAGGGCATTACAGTTGGTATCAGAGGAAGTTTAGTATAAACCTTGGAAGCTAGATTTAGATAAACTCTGATTAGAGCATGTAGACCAAAGATGAACATTGAGGATTAGTATAGAAGAACTTCCTAGAATTTTGGTATTGTAGAGATTTTGTGAGTTTTCTGAGCAATACATCCCTGTCTGGATATGAGCAGGTAGAGGCGGCTCTGGAAAAGATGTACCTAGGGGTAAAACCCAAAAACACCGCTTTGAGCTAGACTCAAATGGGAACTTGTGCACGACAATGGGCCTTGCTGCACTCCTGGTTACGACACTCCTGGGGGATATGCTTAAGATAATTCTCATTTTCTTTACAAACCATTATGAGGGGTTTATGAGTATATACTTCCTCAAAGGAGAAATTTTTATGATTATGGATTATATCCATAAACTATTTAATTTATGTTATGTGTCTTAAAAGTTTGGGATTAGGTATTGTTATTCATAAACTAATCTAGTGTATGACCTTGTTTAGAAATGGCACCCAGTAGAAGGAATGAGAATTCCAGCAATGCACATGATCCAAAGAGAAAGAAGGATCATATCATTCATGGTCTTAAGCCAGAATTTATAAGAGAAATAGTCTCCCATGTATAATCATCATATGAAGAAATAATATCATGTGTTGATAAGATAAGTAAAGATTTTACTGAGTCCTATGACTTTGAAGGGAAGCAAGAGAAGAAAAGGATAGAAGAGAGAAAGATGGATAAAGGGAAGAGGGAAAAGAAGAATTTTCCCATATGTGATAACTGTGGGAAGAAACACCATGGAATATTCCTGAAAGGAATTGGAGTTTTTTATAAGTGTGGAGGAAAAGGGCACAAATTACGTGACTGCAAGGGTAAGAAAATGGGTTCAAATGTAAAATACTTCATTTGCAAGGAGTTTGGACACTACATGAACCTATGTCCCAGTCATCAGATTATGCTGCAAATGATGATATTGGATAATAATCAAGTTATGATATTACCACAGATGAAGAGGAATGATTAGAGTTCCTAAGTAGATTATGTCATTTGAGTGTTGTATCAACAATGTACTTGTTATAATAATTATGGAGTATATAAGGATTGTACTACAGTACTATATTATTAAAGACTTGAGATTGTGTGGAAGAAAGAAAAGTGACTCAATAGCAGGATAAATTTCTGGAAAATATATGGTTGATAGAATGATAAACCATAATATAGTTCTAATACCGAGGTAGTGATTTTGGAATAATACATGATTGATTTGGATAAATTATATTGGATATTCTTGACTAGCTTGAAACTGATTAATGATTTGTATATTCCATCATTGTTGGGGTTTAAAACATTTTGGGATTGAAGGAGCATATCTAGTATTCTTTAAGGAATGAGGGATCATGAATGTAATCAATAAGGTTTTATGGTAATTCAAGATGTTGCAGTGTTTTAAAAGAATACATGATGAAGGTGTTCATATGTTATTACGTGGCAAAAATGATCTTTATTGTGTTTACCTTCCTTATAAATTTTGGACTGAAGTATTTTGGATAATTCTAGTTTGGATTATTTTGGATTTCCATAAAAGGACAACCCGGAGGTCGGGCGGCAACCCATCCCGTCCGGCAAGGCCTCGAGACTTGACCCCACAACCGAACGGAGACAAGGGTGTATCACCTACCACTGACCCACGTGATGTCCTGGATGAAATACTGTCGTTTTTTATTGGTTCTGCTAGATTAATTATAAATTCATTTTTTAACCCTATACGAATAGGATAAATAGAATATTATTTTTAAGTTTTATTATCTTTTAGAGTGAAAGATGAGTCTATGGTAGAAATTAGTTAAAGGATGGAACTCTACTTGTCAAGAATATATTTTTCTTTTTCTCTTATTCTATGAAGAAATTAATTCTTATACTTTATTTAAGTAATCCTAAAACAAAAAATGTGTTATCCTAATACCCTATGTTTTTTTGAACTGATGGTATTTCAAATCATCATACATTGATGAATTTAAGGACATCAATTTTAAAATTGTTTGTGATTTATTACCTCAATAATTACCTAGAAATATTTACGATTTTCCTCCAATTATATGTTTCTAATTTCCACCAATGTTCTCCTAATTGAGATCATAATTTTGTGGTGACCCTTTCATTTCTCTTTTCCTCATATTAAGACTAAATTTTAGTGACCCAATTTCCGATGTGGGTTTTCCCACAAAGATATTTTTTTATTTTCAACCTTTTATTTTCGAAGAACAATTTCAAATTGAGAGGATGCACTTTATTGAAGGATGGGAGAATGTAACACCCCAAGATTTCATAGTGTTTTATTTTTTCAAAATAATTCAATAACTTGCACTACACGCAACACTGAGTTAAAGCGCACCATGACTTACCATACTAGCCATTATGAATAGTAATACCTAATTTTTGAAATATTATAAATTCTATCTCTCAAAATGGACTTCATTTTTGGATTTGTAATATCAAAATTATCCTAGGGTGAAATTTCGGTACTTTTCGGATAACATTAATATTTTGATGAATAGTGAAAATTACTAAATTTTAATTAAAAACAAATTTTTTAATCTAAATAATTAATAGTGATAAATTATGAATTTGAGTGGTTTTAAAGTCTATTTAGAATATATTTTTACCATTTAATACAATTTTGGTCATTGGATATAATTTTACAATTAAACCGTACATAAACAGGTGTCAATCTTTTGATAGTTATTATCTCTTAAAAACACGCTTTTTGTTTTAAAAACAGGAATTAGTTTTAAATTAATATTTGCCACTTTTGTGTTTTGAATTTGAAAAATGGATTCCATTTTTGGAATCAGTATGTTGAAATTGTGTAAATAGGTAACTTTTATTTTTAGACATTTTGAATAATTACATCGGTAAATATTTTATTTACCATGATTAAGGGTAAATCTGGTAAATAAGGGTTAAAAAATAATATTATAATAATACTAAATTACCCTAAAACGTGTCCTATCCTTATTAGTTGATACATGTTCTACCATAGTCATCTTCGGGTCAATTTGGGGACCCCATGGAGCCACTTGTAGGTGATTGGGACACTTTATTTTAATTAAGTTAAAATGAATACAAAAATGAGACAAGCATATATTGTTTAGAAAAACAATTTTTATATAGCGTTAAATATGTTATATTTTCGACTATAAATATTCTGTAGAAATCTAAAACCATTTCATATATAATGATATTTTATTTATAATTTTTAGAGATTACATAATTTAATTTAGTTATGACACAATGATGATGCAGTAATTACCATAATAGTGAGAATTTAAAATAATGATATTATAAATACCCAAATAAATATAATTTCAGACTTTTTATGAATTAAAATAATTTTCTAGGATAATATGACATATTAGGATTGATTTAAATAACGTTTTTCGAAGTAATCATTCTGTTATGAGTTTCACAAAAATCAACTATTGAATACTGTCAAAATTGACAAAAAAGAGTTTTTAAAACAAATTTTATATTATTAATTGATATTAAATTCCTAAAAATCTAAGGATCAGCCAAGATACTTATATCATGATAGTTATATTATAAATGGAACACTTGTGGGTCTCTTGGATGTATATAGTAAGTTTATTAACCCTATAATATAAAAATACAAAGAGACATTGTAAAAGTGAAACTAATTAACTTAGAGTTAATATTTAAAGATAAGCTTAATATAAGTACCCAAACCTGTCTAAATTATATTGGTTGAGTGGTTTGCGACCCATCCCCACCTCAACATTTAAATAATCTACTTTGGAGCCATTATAAACCAAATATGAATTTATTATAAATTAATATCTCTAGCTTTTCCAAAGGATCCCCTCACCCCTCTTATAAAAGGGCACTCTCCCTTCTCATTAACTCACACCTTTAGAGCCTTTTGGTTCAGCCAAACTCTACCCAAATACTATCCCAACTTCACTCACTACAACCTAGAGGACTTAGTTTTATCAGAAACCCATCCTAAAGAGCCCTTTTGATCAAATCAAAAGGAAGAACCCGAAGAAGAGGTAATGATTTCACCACCCTTTTCCAAGTTCCTTTCTTCTTCCACTTATTCTTCCATTGTTATTACCATTATAAAATAATAACTCTTGTATCATATATATATTGTGATGTTATTATATATATGGTACAACCATATTCAGTATTCTATCCACCCTTTGAATAACATGTCACCGTACGTGCGTACGTACAGCTTACCGTCTCCACGTCGTGGTGTAATTGTTATTCAATATATTATTATTTGGATGGGTATAATAATGATGTGAAACTAATATAAATAATAAATATAACATGTTAATGATTCTTTATATATGATATAACATCCATTTAAATATTATTTTAATATCAAAATAATGATATTGTCGCTCGTGCGTAAGTATGGACTACCATCTCCACGAACACGATGAGATTCGTTCTCTATCGTATCCATTCAAGTATAATTATCATTTTATGATTTAGAAATAATGTTTAAGGACTTGATATCATTATTTATATGAATAATATACAAACTATCCTTGACAAACATGTCTTATGTAACAAAACATATAAAATAAAATGAGTAAGCTAACACCCGAAACGACGATAATACTAAGATATTATTAAGAAAGCAATGTTAAATGATCATATATAATATCATATGAATATATATATATGATTCTTTTATAATTTAATAACAATTATTTCACTATTATACAGGAGGTTAACCTACCCCAACCAAGGAAAAGTACAAGGTAAGGGTTTATTTCACAATCTCTTCATTATCCGAGATTGTTTATACGCAATTATCTACTGGGATATCATTATCATCGACATCCATGTTCCATAAAAATGTATTTAAAAACATTTTTACTATTTACTAGACAATGGGTTAAAGTCATTTATAACCTTATGTGTTTTGAAAGGAATATTTCCTTCGTTTTCCAAACAAGGCACTTTTAACCTTTTCGACAAATTTAAGGTAAGAATGTTTTTTAACTTATATGGCGGGTGAGGCTATTTACCGCCATTATAAAATCATCAAATCTCCCCTTACATGATTAGAAGGATATTTTCAAAGTAAATGTTTTAGTTTATAATTATGTGACTTTTAAATGATTTCGAAATGAATATTTTAAGAGTTTATGAATGGTACTCTTTATCAAAATCAGAATTTTAAATGATTTAAAGATTAATCTTTCTAAATCTTTTTAATTAATATCCTTGTTTTCAAAATGATTTTAAGGCATTATTTATATGTACATGAATGTTTTGAAATGACATTTCTTTTAAAAAGTTTCAAAGTGGTATGGGACACTTTGATTCAAAAATATCTTTTAAATTACTTCTTTTATAAATGGGTGACTTTTCAATGATTTCGAGAAAAGAGATATTCCTCTCAAATGGTTTTCATATCATCTATGTCAAAATCCTTGTTGGATTTTAAGCTTATTTGAAGTTGATTTATTATGATACAAAACTTTTTTATTCTATAGAAGGTTTTGTGATATTTTTTAATGTGGATGTGTTATTTTTATACCATTCATGGTTTATAAAGAAAGTATTAACATTTAGTATGCTAGTTTTAATATTAATGTTTATGTTATGTTTAAGCCTTTTCATATGGGAATGCATTGGACTTAGTAAGTGACGGGTGGAGCCCTATATTGCTCTTCGATGCATTGTTAGGTCTCATGAGAGAAACAAGTGTCTTGGAACAAGGCCTTGGAAAAATATTATTTGTAGTCTTGGCACGAGGCCTTGGCTATGTGGTTATGATAGTCTGGCATTATGAATTCCATCATTATGAAAGTTGTTATTGATATTGCGTGTGATTATTCGATTAGTAGAATATCCATGTGAATAAGTAAATGGCATTTTTTCATTTTGCTTTTTCCATACTATGTTGAAGTTCAAGTTTAAAAGGCTTTTGTTTTAGTTATACAATGCCTTAAATGTTTATTCTTATTTATGAAAGTTTCTGCTATATTGTTATCCTCACTAGGAATCTGAGCTCACCCCTTTTCTATGTTTTATTTTTCCCAGGATGTGAAGAAGTAAATTATGAATGACCTGCACGGTTATTATGAGGGGATAATAGTGTGGACTATGGAGACAATATGTTCTTGTTGTAGTTTTTCATTTTATGATGTAATGTAAAACATTATGAATATATCTAGTGTTTCCAAGGCTACTAAACCAATCGGTCTTTCGAGATTTGATCTTTCTTGTGATCATGACAATGTTATGTCATAATGCACCGACTATAGGTAACTGGGGTCAGGGAATTACAGTTGGTATCAGAGGAAGTTTATTATAATCCTTGGAAGCTAGATTTAGATAAACTCTAATTAGAGCACGTAGACCTAAGATGATCTTTGGGAATTAGTATAGAAGAACTTCCTAGAATTTTGGTATTGTACAGATTTTGTGAGTTTTCCGAGCAATACATCCCTGTCTGGATACGAGCAGGTAGAGGAGACTCTGGAAAAGATGTACCTAGGGGTAAAACCCGAAAACACCTCTTTGAGCTAGACTCAAACGGGAACTAGTGCACGACAATGGGCCTTGCTGCACTCTTGGTTACGACACTCCCGGGGGATATGCTTACGATAATTCTCATTTTCTTTACAAACCATTATGAGGGGTTTATGAGTATATACTTTCTTAAAGGATAAATATTTATGATTATGGATTATATCCATAAACTATTTAATTTATGTTATGTGTCTTACAAGTCTGGGATTAGGTATTGTTATTCATAAACTAATATAGTGTATGCCCTTGTTTCGAAATGGCACCCAGTAGAAGGAATGAGAACTACAATAATGCACATGATCCAATGAGAAAGAAGGATCATATCTTTCATGGTCCTAAGACAGATTTTATAATAGAAATAGTCTCCCATGTATTATCATCATATGAAGAAATAATATCATGTGTTGATAAGATAAGTAAAGATAACACTGAGTCCTATGACTTTGAAGGGAAGCAAGAGAAGAAAATGATGGAGGAGAGAAAGATGGATAAAGGGAAGAGGGAAAAAAGAATTTTTCCATATGTGATAACTGTGGGAAGAAACACCAATGAACTTGCCTGAAAGGAATGGGATTTTGTTATAAGTGTGGAGGAAAAGGGAACAAAGTACTTGACTGCAAGGGTAAGAAAATGGTTTCAAATGTACAATGCTTCATTTTCAAGGAGATTGGACACTACGCGAACCTATGTCCCAGTCATTAGACTATGCCGCAAATGATGCTATTGGATAATAATCAAGTTATGATATTACCACAGATGAAGTGGAATGATTAGAGTTCCTAAATTGATTGTGTCATTTGAGTGTTGTATCAACAATGTACTTGTAATAATAATTATGGAGTATATAAGGATTGTACTGCGGTGCAATTTAATTAAAGACTTGAGATTGTGTGGAAGAAAGAAAAGGGACTCAATAGCAGGATAAATTTTTGGAAAATATATGGTTGAGAGAATGATAAACAATAATATAGTTCTGATACTGAGGTAGTGATTTTGGAATAATACATGATTGATTTGGATAAATTATATTGGATATTCTTTACTACCTTGAAACTGATTAATGACATGTATATTCCATCATTGTTGGGGTTTAAAACATTTTTTTATTGAATGAGTATATCTAGTATTCTTTAAGGAATGAGGGATCATGAATGTAATCAATAAGTTTTTATGGTAATTCAGGATGTTGCAGTGTTTTAAAAGAATACATGATGAAGTTGTTCACATGTAATTACGTGGAAAAAAGGATCTTTATTGTCTTTACCTTCCTTATAAATTTTGGACCGAAGTATTTTGGATAGTTCTAGTTTGGATTATTTTGGATTTCCATAAAACGACAACCCGGAGGTCGGGCGGCAACCCGTCGCGTCCGGCAAGGCCTCAAGACTTGAACCCATAACCGAACGGCGACAAGGGTGTATCACCTACCACTGACCCACGTGATGTAATGGATGAAATAATGTCATTTTTTAATGGTTCTGCTAGATTAATTATAAATTCATTTTTTAACCCTATACGAATAGGTTAAATAGAATATTATTTTTATGTTCTATTATCTTTTAGAGTGAAAGATGAGTCTATGGTAGAAATTAGTTAAGGGATGGAACTCCACTTCTCAAGAATATATTTTTCTTTTTCTCTTATTATATGAAGAATTTAATTCTTATAATTTTTAAGGAATCCTAAAACAAAAAATGTGTTATCCTAATACCCTATGTTTTGTTGAACCGATGGTATTTTAAATCATCATAGATTGATGAATTTAAGGACCTCAATTTTAAAATTGTTTGTGATTGATTACCTCAATCATTACCTATAAATATTT
The DNA here is from genome assembly GCA_963277665.1 of Viscum album. Lineage (NCBI taxonomy): Eukaryota > Viridiplantae > Streptophyta > Magnoliopsida > Santalales > Viscaceae > Viscum > Viscum album. Next base: position 49,257,665 of record OY728140.1, on the reverse strand, counting down.
ACGATTTTCCTCAAATTATATGTTTCTAATTTCCACCAATGTTCTCCTAATTGAGATCATAATTTGGTGGTGACCCTTTCATTTCTCTTTTCCTCATATTAAGACTAAATTTTAGTAACCCAATTTCCGATGTGGGTTTTCCCACCAAGATATTTTTTATTTTCAACCATATTTTTTCGAAGAACAATTTCAAATTGCGAGGACTCAATTAATTGAAGGATGGGAGAATGTAACACCCCAAGATTTCATAGTGTGTTATTTTTTCAAAATGATTCAATAACTTGCACTACACGCAACACCAAGTTAAAGCGCACCATGACTTACCAAACTAGCCATTATAAATAGTAATACCTAATTTTTGAAATTTTATAAATTCTATCTCTCAAAAAGGACTTCATTTTTGGATTTTTAATATCAAAATTATCCTAGGGTGAAATTTCGGTACTTTTCGGATAACAATAATATTTTGATAAATAGTGAAAATTACTAAATTTTAATTAAAAACAAATTTTTTAATCAAAATAATTAATAGTGATAAATTATGAATTTGAGTGGTTTTAAAGTATATTTAGAATATATTTCTACCATTTAATATAATTTTGGTCATTGGACATAATTTTACAATTAAACCGGACATAAACATGTGTCAATCTTTTGATAGTTATTATCTCTTAAAAACACGCTTTTTATTTTAACAACGGGAATTAGTTTTAAATTAATTTCTGCCACTTCTGTGTTTTGAATTTGGAAAAATGGATTCCATTTTTGGAATCGGTATGTTCAAATTGTGTAGATAGATCACTTTTATTTTTAGACATTTTGAATAATTACTTCGGTAAATATTTTATTTACCATGATTAAGGGTAAATCCTGTAAATAAGGGTTAACAAATAATATTATAATATCACTAAATTACCATAAAACGTGTCCTAGCCTTATTGGTTGATACATTCTCGACCATAGGCATATTTGGGTCGATTTTGGGACCACATGGAGCCACTTGTAGGTGATAGGGACACTTTATTTTAATTAAGTTATAATGAATACAAAAATGAGACAAGCATATATCGTTTAGAAAAAGAATTTTTACATAGGGTTATATATGTTATATTTTCGACTATAAATATTCTTTAGAAAGATAAAACGATTTCAGACATAATGATATTTTATTTATAATTTTTAGAGATTACTTATTTTAATTTATTTATGACACAATGATGATGCAGTAATTACCATAATAGTTAAAATTTAAAATAATTGATATTATAAATAACCAAATAAATATAATTTTAGACTTTTTATGAATTAAAATAATTTTTTAGGATAATATGACATATTATTATTGATTTAATTAACTCTTTTCTAAGTAATCATTCTGTTATGAGTTTCACAGAAATCAACTATTGAATAGTGTCAAAATTGACATAAAAGAGTTTTTAAAACAAATATTATATTATTAATTGATATTAAATTCCTAAAAATCTAAGGTTCGGCCAAGATACTTATATAATGAACTTTATATCATTAATGGACCAGTTGGGGGTCTATTGGATATATATAGTATTTTTATTAACCATATAAACTAAAAATACAAAGAGACATTGTAAAAGTGAAACTAATTAACTTAGAGTTAATACTTAAAGATAAGGTTAATATAAGTACCCAAACCAGTCTAAATTCTATTGGTTGAGTGGTTATCTACCCATACCGACCTTAAAATTTTAATAATCCACTTTTGAGCAATTAGAAACCTAATATGAATTTATTATAAATTAATATTTCTAGTTTTTCCAAAGGTGCCCCTTACCCCTCTTATAAAAGGGCACTCTCACTTCTCATTAACTAACACATTAAAAGCGTTTTGGATTGGCCAAACTCTGACCAACTACCCTCCAAACTTCCCTCACTACAACCTAGAGGCCTTAGTTTGATCATAAAGCCAACCTAAGGAGCCCTTTTGATCAAATCAAAAGGAAGAACCTGGAGAAAAGGTAATGATTTCACCACCTTTTTCCAAGTTCCTTTCTTCTTCCACTTCTTCTTCCTTTGTTACTACCATTATAAAATAATAACTCCAGTATCATATATATACTGTGATGTTATTATAAATATGGTACAACCATATTCATTATTCTATCCACCCTTTGAATAACATGTCAACATACGTGCGTACGTACGACTTATCGTCTCTACGTCGTGGTGTAATTGTTATTCAATATATTATTATTTGGATGGGTATAATAATGATGTGTAACTCATTTAAATAATAAATATAACATGTTAATGATTCTTTATACATGATATACCATCCATTTATATATTATTTTAATATCAAAATAATGATATTGTCGCTCGTGCGTACGTACGGACTACCGTCTCCACGAACGCGATGGGATTCATTATCCATCGTATCCATTCAAGAATAATTATCATTTTATGATTTAAAAATAATTTATAAGGACTTGATATCATTCTGTATATGAATAATATACAACCTATCCATGACAAACATGTCTTATGTAACAAAACATATAAAAGAAAACGAGTAAGTTAACACCCGAAACGACGATAATACTAAGATATTATTAACGAAGCAATGTTAAAAGATCATATATAATATCATATGAATATATATGATTCTTTAATAATTTAATGACAATTATTTCACTATTATACAGGAGGTTAACCTATCCCAACCAAGTAAAATTACAAGGTATGGTTTTATTTCACAATCTCTTCATTATCAGAGATTGTTTATACGCAATTATCTACTCGGATATCTTTATCATCGACATCAATGTTCCTTAAAAATGTATTTAAAAACATTTTTACTATTTACTAGACAATGGGTTAAAGTCATTTATACCCTTATATGTTTTGAAATGAATCTTTCCGTCGTTTTCCAAACAAGTCACTTTTACCTTTTCGAATAATTTAAGGTAAGAATGTTTTTTAACTTATACGGCGGGTGTGGCTATTTATCGCCATTACAAAATCGTCAAAGCTTACCTTACAAGAATTGAAGGATATTTTCAAAGAAAATGAGTTATTTTATAATTATTTGACATTTAAATTATTTCAAAATGAATATTTTAAGATTTTATGAAAGTTACTCTTTATCAAAATCAGAATTTTAAATGTTTTAAAGATTTATCTTTCTAAATATTTTTAATTAATATCCTTGTTTTCAAAACAATTTTAAGGATTTATTTATATGGACATGAATGTTTTGAAATGAAATTTCTTTTCAAAAGTTTCAAAGTGGTATGGGACACTTTGATTCAAAAATCTCTTTTAAATTACTTTTTTTATAAATAGGTGACTTTTCAATGATTTCATGAAAAGAGATATTCCTCTAAAATGGTTTTGATTTCATCTATGTCAACATCCATGTTAGATTTTAAGCTTATTTGAAGTTTATTTATTATGATACACAACTTTTTTTTTCTATTGAAGGTTTTGTGATATTTTTTACTGTGGATGTGTTATTTTTATACCATTGATGGTTTATGAAGAAAGTATTGACATTTCATATGCTAGTTTTAATATGAATGTTTTTGTTATGTTTAAACCTTTTCATATGGGAATTCATTGGACTTAGAAAGTGACGGTTGGAGCCTGCTATAGCTCCTCGATGCATCGGTAGGTCTCATGAGACAAACTAGTGTCTCGGAACAAGGCTTTGGAAAAATATTATTTGTAGTCTTGGCACGAGGCCTTGGCTATTTGGTTATGATAGTCTGGAATTATGCATTCCATCATTATGAAAGTGGTTATTTATATTCCATGTGATTATTCGATTATTAGAATATCCATGTGAATAAGTAAATGGAATTATTTCATTTTACTTATTCCATACTATGTTGAAGTTCAATTTTAAAAGGCTTTTGTTTTAGTTATACACTGCCTTAAATGTTTATTCTTATTTATGAAAGTTTCTGCTATATTGTTATCCTTACTGGGCATCTGAGCTCACCCCTTTTCTATGTTTTATTTTTCCCGGGATGTGAATATGTAAATTATGAATGACCTGCAGGGTTATTATGAGAGGATAATAGTGTGGACTGTGGAGACAATATGTTGTTGTAGTAGTTTTTCACTTTATGATGTAATGTAAAACATTATGAATATATCTAGTGTTTCTAAGGCTACTAAACCAATCGGTCTTTCGAGATTTGATCTTTATTGTGATCATGCCAACGTTATGTAATAATTCACCGACGCTAGGTAACTGGGGTCGGGGCGTTACATTATAATTATTCAATAATAATGATTTAGATTATGAATGTTTCTCCCCTTATTTTGTTGCTAAAAATGCACATTCTTCACCTCTTTAATCCTCTCATGGATGGATGGTTTGACTCTCATTTGAGGAAGATAAGATGTATCATTTCCCTTCAATATTTTATTGGTCCATCCTCTAAAAATAGTAAAATATTGGTCTCTTGAATTATCATAGTTTATATGTTCTCTATATCATTTCGACTCAATTCATCTACCAAATTTTTTTCATTACCTATGTGGTACTATATTGAACAGTCATATTCTTCAGTCAACTCCAACTATCTTATCTTGTGAATAATAATCACTTTATATTTGCATATATACTTTGAACATTAATTATAATTAAATATTTCACAACTACCTATATAAAGATAAAATCTACATTTGTTCTAAAAATATTAAGAAATAAAACTCTAAATAATGAGTGAGTTAATTTATCTATTTAGCCATCAATTGGAGTGATGCATAAGCTATAATAATATCATAGTTAATAATAACACATCCTAGCAACTTCGCTAATGTAACACAATAAATAAAAAATAGTTGTCTACTATAGGGTATTGTGGGAATAGGTGAACTAACAAACATTTAATTATATTCCATGAAAATTTATTCATATTCATCAGCCTAAACTATCTTAACTTCCTTCCGTGTTAATCTTTTTCAGTTCAATAGATTTCTATTAGAAATTATTCATAAAGCACATATAATACCAATTAGGTAAAAGAAAAATATAGATCATTTTCATAGTTTCTAGTATAGTCTATCGTTAAATACCATTATTTTTCATGGATCTACTGATATACACTCTCTTGAGATTATATTACCAAATAATTAATCTTTTCTTTCTAAAATCCACTATTGAAATTTTTTTCATAAAGATTTTCCTTCTTTAGTGTCTTCCATAAAATCCCTAAGTAATCATCATGTTCTTAATTTCTCTGAAAATATTAATTCATATCATCTATAAAATCTATAAAACAAATGATCAAGGTAATGTCCCAATACTCTATTAATTAAACCCATGATGATTATATGTTTATTTTCACAACCAAATGACAAAATTATAAACTCATAGTTCCATTCCTTTTATGGAAGGATATATTAGATTTATCTTCACTTTTAGACATCAACTGAAAATAAAATGATCGAATATTAATATTTGATAATATTGAGCTCCTCATAATTAATCAAACAAAACATCCTAATATAAGAGAGGATATTTATTCTAGATCAATATATTGTTATGTTATATATAATCATTGTAGAGTCAAATTTATCAATATCTATTATTTACCAAAATAATATTTTCACCCAATGATGATTCAATTATCTAGATTGAAAATCTTTTCAATATTGGCATGTAGTTTCTTATTTAATTCCATAAACTATATTTGTGTCATTCAATGTGGAGTCATTGAAATATGTGTATCACCAGATATAAGATCAAATGAAAACCTGACTTCACAATTTAGTAGGTAACTGGTAAACACTTCTAGAAATATATTACGAACACTCTTACAATTAACAAGAATTTCATTATTGATTTATTCTCCAACAATGTGACAGAAATAACCCTTTTCATAGGAATCGTGGCCCATGAAATGGATGTAATTTCTATATTAATTTCATATTTATCCTCACATATATAGAAACAAATATGTTTTTTTGAAAAATAAAAGATGACATCCCTTTCCTAGAAATTGATATTGGATTTATAAAAAGAAAAACAATATTGGCTAAACTCACATCAAACTCAACTAGAGATATAATAATCGCATTTATTTTGTATAAATTCCCCTTAACATAAATCAAAGAGGAATCATAGTATTGAAAAGTGATAATAATACAATTAGATTTTTTACTAATAAATCAACATCAAATCACTGAGGATAATAATTAACATTCCTTTCAACATTTCATGACATATAGGAACTGCTAAATGTAATTTGAAATACTATAATTCAATATTTGATAATACCTAATATGACCTTGACATTATCATTGTATAATTAGTAACCTTACAAAAAAATGGTTTCTATGACCATCAAACATCATTAATTTGAGTGATAAATCATAAAAAACATTCATATGATATCTATATCATGATACATTGATTATAGTGTATGAAACCTATGGTTTTACATAGTTCACAATTGGTAAATTTATAACCAAATAGTTTATAATGGATAGTAGGAATAATACTAATTAAACATATTATATCCATAATGACAATAACACCCTAATTTTTTTTGAATTATTATTTTTGAATAAATTTTATCTTTTTTATATTTTTCATTTAACACAGTACTCAATTTAGATTTTTTAATAAAAAAACACTATGTTTTGTTTGTATTGTATGAAACACCAAGTCAATATTTCACTACATGAATCATGTAGAGTAAAATATAGTATAAAAAACAATATGATTGTATTTTATTACACACAAAGCCACATTATTTTTAATGCTTGCATTACATGAAAAAAAGTGTTCTTCTAAACAATAGTATATTATTAAAATTTTATTATTTAATATATTAAGATATAAACAAGCTATTAAATCAGAAGATATTAATAGTATTAATTAACTTATGCAATTATATATTTTATAATATGAATTCATTAGTTATAAATTAATTATAAATGAAAATATATAAACACTGATTATAAAGAAAAGAGTTTTACTTCTATGTTCCCAAAGTCATTTTTGTCATAATAAATTAAATTAATGACAATTATTGAATGATATTAATGATATATATATATATATATTATTCAATAAAATAGTTTTCATAATCATTTAATAGATTTTATTGGCATATGATAATAACAACCCAATTTTATTCATAAAACATTATATATTTAAAATGGAGAATTTTACTGCCTTTTAAGGGAGAACCTATTATAAATATAAATTTTTGAAACATTTATAATTTTATTATGTCAAAAAAACATCTTATATCAAATATTAGCATCAAAATTTACATTTGTTTAATATTTTTTGTTTTTCTTATAAGGTTCAATCTGTGATAAATAAGGAAAAATATTACGAGTTTTTAATTGAAAATGACTTTTTCATCAATATAATTAATAGTCATAAATTTTAAATTTAATTGGTTTTAAAGTATAATTTGATTATGATTTTATCACATAATAGATTTTTTTCATTATAATCAATTTCACAATGAAATTGGATATAAAAAATATGTGAACTTGTGAACATTTTTAAATTAAGAACTCGCTTCCTCACCACATCTGCTGGATTAGAATTAAATATAATTTTTCTACTTTAGGGAACATGTTTTAAAAAATGGGAAATAAATGGTTGTAATAAGTATGATATTTATATTATAATAGGATCAACACAATTTTTGGACATTAGATATATTAACATTAGTTATTTTTTATTTACCATGATTATGGGTATATTAGGTAATTAAATGTAAAGATAATATTATAAATATTATAAAATTTCCCTAACACATGTCCTAATTTTATTGTATGAATAGGATATCACCAAAATTATCCTTGTTCCAAATTATAAACATTTTAATACACATAGATGAGATGGACACATTTATTATATTTTATTTAAGGAAAAGTTAAATAGGTCATATTCATATTTTCAATAACTATATCATTTTTAATATAGGGTTTATAAAAAATAAATTTTATTGTAAATATAAATTTGGAAGATAGTATATTTTTATTTATCATCAAAACTTATTTTTATATTTTTTTCAATAAATATATACCTCAATGGATTATAAAGATTATGTTCTAATTGTATAATTAATTTAAATATAAAATAAATGATATTAAAATTATTAAAATAAATATATTTTGATAAAATTTGATAAATAAATGATTTTTTCTAATGACTGTAAAATGTTAGTGATAATTTAAATCAGTAATTTATAAGATATCATGTTTCTATGTTTTTTTAAAAAGTCAAGTAATGAATAGTGTCAAAATTGTCTTTGTTGATAATTAAAAAAACAATATTTTATTAAATGATATAAAATTTATATAAAGTCTAAGACTCATCCAAATAATTTGGATAAGTACAAAAATGTCATAAATTACTCAATTATGTATCTTCTATTTGGTTATTGTAATTATATTAAAACTCAAAATGTAAATTTCATGATGTCACGAGCAGAGATGAAAGAGTAAAATAAGGAATAAAATAAAAAGATAAGGATTAAAAAAATAAAATATTCTCTAATTTTAATTTATTGAATTTATTTTGACCCATCTTTATCTTATCTTCTAAAACTAACTCTGTATCATTTTCTAATTTAAAATTAATTTATATTAATATAATATTTTAAGAGTTTCCTTTGTTCCCCTCACCTAAGTTATATAAGATCACCTCCACCCTCATTTATTCACATAACACTAATCCTTCAATATCATCTATACCCTACTAATTTCCCTTAACAAAATCATGAGATACATTCTAGAGGTTTTGTTATGCTCATTTGACCAACTTTAGAGTCCTTTAGAGGAGATCTAAAGAATCTGTTCTGAATAAGAGGTAGTCTCTCTAACCGATCATTCATTATTTCTACACTTCTATAACTACTCTATATTAATGATATATATAATAAAATAAAATCTGAGTAATTATAAATATTCCAAAAATTGTTATGATTATGAACACACCATTATACAACCCCTTTACCATTAATAATAATTAAGTATCACTCATACATTCACATGACTAACCATCTCCACGTAGCAATGCAATTAATTTTCTATACCAATTCATATATGAGGGAGAATTATGATGATTTTAATATTTATATATTACATTATTATACTTATGTAATGAAAATATCATGTATTCTTTTTTACCGTATAACATTTTGAGAAAATTCCAATGTTGCTCGTCCGTAGGTCTTTCTTAATATCTTTAAGAAGTGACATGATTAATTAATAACCTATAATTCATATGGATGCTAATAAGTATGAATTTTATATATATATATATGTTTCATATGACATAAAAATTATTACAGACTGATAATATATCATATAATTTCCATTATTTTATCACGTCAAAAAAATGTATATATTGTTCATGTGTATGTACAACCTACCATCTCCAAGAATGTTGTATTTCATTTTATATATCAAAATATTATGAATCACTAAAAAGTGACCTATAATTAATATTTATATTTTATTTATGTCGTTATTATCAATCTAGATATGATGAAATCATGATCTATTTAATAGGACCATGGATTAAAGGTGAAAACATAAATGAAAAACAATGTGGTTATTACCCGAGACATAACATTAACATTGAATTGTTAATAATTGAGTAATATGAAGTTATAAGTAGTTAATATATGTTATTAAATATATAAATATTCTTCTATAGCAGATGTATAATAATATTATATTTAATATACATGATGTTTTAACGTGTTTGAAGGAAATCAAGACTTAAGGTAAGATAATTTCATGTATCTTTTTCTTTCTGTGAGATACATTCCATATTCCCCACTCACATATTTTTTTAGGTGTATATACTGACCTATGAAATATTATATCATTAGTTTGATTTATCTATTGATATTAAAATATTTACTTTATGTTATAATTTTATGGGTTTTTTTGATTATAATGTTACCCAAGAAGTAAGGGATTTTTGTATCACTTTTATTTCTGCGGGACAAATGCCATATACACTACTTGTTTATTTTTTGTGGTGTATGTGATGGAATTGAATGTATTTTTAGAGTATTAATCTGATAATTTATCAGTATTTACATATCCATTTAATGATCTCTCCTTCAATGGGTTTGTGGTTTAAAAGATAAAAAATTGGTAATGTAGACTTGTCTCACTTTTCCATCTTTGAGATCGATATTATTTTATGAACCAATATTCTTTTATGAGGTGTATATACTTACCTTTTATTTTTTGTACAACTAATATCCATATATTTATTATATTATATGTTTCATGTAATTTTACCCTCTCTTTGGTTGGAAATTTATGTTCCATCAAAATAGTGTTTTATAAATTTTTTTCTCTAAATATTTTTAAATGACCTTTTAATAATTTTCAACGAAATGATTTCAATAATGTATAAAATAGTTTTTATTGATTAATTTATATTTTTCAACTTTTATTTTCAATTAAATGAGTATTATAAATGTTTTCTGTTATAAAAATAACATTTCAATGAAAAAAATATGTTTTCCACAAAACAATATTTTTAAGTGATCTCCCACAATTATTTTCTATATAGGATAATGTTATTTGATGGTATATATGTTTTTATAGGGGTATTATTTAATGATACCATTATAATTCCTTTAAATAATTTTTTATGTTTATGATGTGACTATATTTATTAAACCCATTTCTTTCCCTTTGGTAATGTAATGATTGAATGGTTATTATGATATCATTTTCATTCCATGGGTTCTTATATAAGTAATTATTTATATTCTTGTGGAACAAAAGTGTATGGTTTTCATTATGTGATGGGTGGAACCTACAGCTCCCATAAAATCATTGGGTAATGATAATTGTTTTATGAGCTCAAAGGGGACACAAGAGGTTATCCCAAACCCAAAACAAGAGGGCACCTGGGAGGGAATATCATTCCATAAACAAGGGGGTACATGGGAGGTATTCCCAAGAACAAATCATGTACATAGGTGGATAGCCTAATCCTAACATGTTATGAAGATATTGGATGCAATCCATGACATAGGTTTTTTATTTTATTATATATATTCCACAATTCCATGTCATACTCCAATGTTGTATTTTCATGGATTATGCTCTTGATTTCATTATGATTCATGTAATATGAAATAAAAATCACTATTAAATGATTAATTTTTATGATCATCGATATGAAGGGTATGATTATCTAATGATCTTGATCATGTTCTCATACCCTTATGTCCATGATATGATTACACATTTCATTTATTTGTGTTTACTAAGAAATTGACCTCACCCCTTATTTATATTTACCTTACCTAGGTAATAAAGGAAGGGGTTTAAGTAGAATTAATAAGGGTGATATATTAGTGAGAAACATTAAATATATTTCATTGAGTTATAAGGTTTCTATTCCGGGTTTCCAAAGGCACAATACTAATAGAGTCATTAGGCATCTATTTTAAATGTTTTATGTATTCCACAAAAGGGATATAATGTCTATATACACCAAGCCTAGGTGGTTATATTTCGTAACAGAGTAAGGGATTAGTCAACCTATTGAAACAAGGATAAGAAACATTTAGTGATATCCCTCGGGTTGATTTTGAGGATATGCCATGTGGTGACTCTAAGTTTATGTCTAAGGATGGTTTTAAGTTTAGGAAAATGTCCTAGAATATTGGTAAAGGATAGAGTGAGTTGTTTCATAGAATTTCATCCTTGTATGGAACTATAGGTGGAAGTGTATTTGGTACAAATGTACCTAGGGGTAATAACTCTAACAATGTGCATCAGGCCTCACTCGAGAATTACCTACTACATGAAAATGGTCTTACATGAACTCCTAGTTTGAAACTCTTAGGGGATATTCTTTGGAAATTCATAAACTCGTTATGAAACATCATTAATGATTTTAATAGAATAATACTATAAATAACCAAGGATAAACCCATGTTTTCATCAATTAAAACATGGGTTTCATGATTTAGATATCCAATATTTATTTTTTTCATGATTTTGTGGTTTTATGATATAATAAGTGTTTCTCACAATAATATTTCTCCTTTTAATCAATAGTGGTAAATTGAGTGAACTAGGTTAACATTGAATGTTTTAGATTTGGAAATTTTGGGCATGATGAAAATTTATTTTCTATGTGGAAATCACTTGAATAGAATCAAAAAGGTCCAAAGGTATTGGTTATAATGCTACAGATAAAGGGACTGTAAAAGACATGTGATATGTATGGGATGTTCTTGTAGTATTATTTATATTCAATTTAATAATCATGATATGATTTAGTTTGAGGAACCATAAGATGTGATTCATATTTCCTGTTTTAAGATAGAGATATTAAGGGATAAAATTATGAAGCCAATGTAATGGTTTAGGAATAATTTTGGATGATTAAAGTGTATATGTTTGGGAATTCAAATATTATGTTATATGAATCAAGAAATATATAAGTTTTTTTCTGAATAATTTTATCATTAATGATTTAGAAATTGATATTTTGAATGATGATGAGGACATAGAAAAGCGATTTAATTGAAAAGTGATAATTTGATTAAGGTAAGGTAACCCTTCATGTGATTAAGATGTTTAGAAAATTGTGTTTAAATTGGACAAAGTGACAATTGATTTAGATAAATTAATTTGGTTAGAATCAATGAACTTGGATCCAATTAATGATTTTTTGAAAAATAAATCAATGTAATCATGGATGAATTTTAACACTTCATAGATTTAAGTAATATATCTTGTAATCCTTAAAATACGGAATCACATATTTTTTTGAAAAGGATTTTTGGAAATTTTGGTTATTACAACAATTCAAGAGTATATACACTAAAGGTATTCAAATAGTTGGAATGTGAAACCAAATATATACATTTTGATATATGGGGGATCATTGTTATGATTATTTTGTGAAAATATTTCTAATGATTTGGATTTTCATCTTCTGGATGAGTTACAGGGTTAACAATTTATGGAAGGGCTTAAGTTAAACCTCAGATGATGTCTCTAATATTAATGTAATATCCCACTATATTATAGTTTATAAATATTGGAAAAATTGTCCAAACCATTTGTTGTAATAAAGTTAGATAGAATGAAATATCACTCTACTTATAAATAAAATGATCTACTAACACATCAGTAATGTAAAATTCATATTCATTTCCTTGAATAAGAGATGAAGTTTAAATTGATCTAGTCACAACAAAGGGTGATTTTTTCCAGAAATCAAGTAGTTACATCATCTAATGAGAATTATTCAACTCTGTGGAATGGATATTCAAACCCAAAAATTGTTTTCCTATTACCTATTTCTGATGAATAATATGGTACCTTAGATCAGCATATATTTATGCCTTAGTAATTGTTAACTTTCTTCTATCCATCTTCTCTATCACTCTCCATCATAACATGATAGTTATATTTCTATTCCATGTCAATGTTTTATCTTTACACCTATGTTTTTCATATGCGGAATCCCTATTATGAGTTAGCCTTGAAAACCATTAATCTTTATACATTTCCAATGTAAAATAATTTTTAGTATTCATTTTTATGACGTGGGTTTAAATGAATGGAACATTCAGGAATTAAACATTTGATAACTCGATTAATTTTGATTTAAAATCCATTTATGGTGGAAATAATGTAATACTCTGATATATTTTTAATTATTGTCTTCCAAGTTATTTTAATGCTTTTTGACATTTTTTATTTCACATAGTATTGAATGTGGATTTTGTTTTACAAAAATACTCTATTAGGATTTAAATATACCCCAAACCTATTCGAGATAGGACTCCTTAAAAAAATATTAGCTTGTGGTTTGTCCAACACTATTCATAGTTTGTGTTACACACAAAGACAATTTATTTTTATCGCCTTAATTACACATAAGATAATGTTTTATAGAGATATAATATATCATTAAAATATTATTTGTTTAATATAGTAAAATATAATCGATTCAATAAATTAGATGTTATGAATTGTTTTTACCAAATTATTAAAATATATATTTTTTCAATATGAAATCATTGGTTAATAATTAATTATATAAACCAATAAAATATAAACCAATTTATTATAAAGGAAATAGTTTTCTTTTTATGCCCAAAAGATGTCTTTCCTTAATAAATTTAATTAATTATAATTATTGAATGGTATTAATGAAATATATATGATATCTATTAAATAAAATATATTTTAAATTATTACAATAGATTTAATAGGCGTAAGATAAGTTTAAAACATATTTTATACATAAAACACTATATTTTTCATAAGGGTAATTTTACTACTTTTTAATCGAGAACCCATTTTAAATGTAATTCTTGACCCTTTAATAATTTTTATATTATAAAATAAACATATTATTTAACAGAAGAGTTCAAAATTTATTTTGGTAGTGTTTTTTGGTATTTTGCTTATTTGGTTCATTTTTTGATGAATAGTAAAAATATATTGAAATTTTATGTTGAAAACATGTTTTTTATCAAATAATTTATAGAGTCAAATTATATATTAAATTAGTTTTAATGTATAATTAGGTTATGTTTTTATCACATAATCCAATTTATGTCATCAGAATCATATTCACATTGATATTGGAGATAAATACATTGTGAACTTTTTAACATTATTATTTTAAAATTCCCCTTCCACGCCCTATTCACAGGATTATAATAAAACTTATTTTAAGGACATTATGAATAGTAACATTTTTTTTTTAATTTACCAATGTTAAGACTAAATTTGGAAATTATAGGTAAAAAACATTAGAAATATATATAAATTACCCTAACATGCGTCTAAATTTTATTGGATGAGTGGGTTTCTAAAAAATCATCCTTGGGCCAAAATTATAACCTTTTAATCCACTTGGATGAGAGTAAGACATTGATTATATTTTATTTATTGAAAATTTAAAGATTACTAAGACATATTTTTACTAAATATGTCATTTTTAATATAAGGATATATAAGAGTTAAAATTCATTATAAATAGTCATTTTAATGATAACATGTTTTCTGTAACGTCCCGGATCTGGGTGCAACACAATGGGTGCCCCAAACCCAGTTGGTAACATGACCTCAAGCGCATTTCCCCAAACTCCAGAGGTTGCTGACTAGCAGTGAGGGCCTAGGTCTGAGATTGGGGAAACTATGACCTCATTTGTCAATGTTTAGCCCAATAGAGAAAATACAAACATACCAAAGTGGAAACAGTAAACAATACCAAGCTGAAATAGATAACAATACAGAAGTAAAATATGACAACAATTATATATATGATGATGAAAAATTTCCCTAAGTCTATGAAATCATCCGATACAGGATACAATACAATCTAAAACAATACAGTATAATGTACAAGTACTACAAAACATAGCAAAAAAGTGTAGTAGGAACTCATCAGCATTGCAAGCCTAAGCTCGGTCCCATGCTCTCCTACTCCCATAAAACAATAATGTACATGTTTACGGACTCTTTCCCTTATCAACACCTGCAGCAATTGTAGATACCCAAATATTGACATACATGGACGTTACATTACTTTTTCAGAATACATAATTCATGACAAAAATAGATTCCAGAGGACCCTAATAGTTTAGTGTCTTTGGAAACTCGGAATATAATCTTCTAATCATGGTGAAAGTTCTTCAACATATCCCATAAAAATATTACCCTTTTTTCTTACGTAAAACATTTATTCATATCCTGGGGAAAAGAAACCATATAAAGCGTGAGTTCAAATGCTCAGTAAGGGTAAGCATGGAGAAAATAAAACAAACCATAAACATTTGAACTTCAAAACATGAACATGATATTTAAACATCAAAATCGTGAGCAATGACATAAAACATGACAGTAAGTAAGTCATATATCATAATAGATCATAAATCATGATAAAATAGCATGGGAATAAATAATGAAATTGTGGATAACTATTAATAACATGATATTATTTCCATAGTATCCAAATCATTTCTTCTAAGACCATCTTAATGGACAAAGTCCCTTTCTGAATCGAGTTAACTCCTCGTTCCAGTCATGTAACAGTGAAACATATTAACTTACCATTCCAGCCATGTATATCTCATGAGATATAAATCTTTACCCAATAAATTGGAGGGAGATATAGGTCCCACCCATCTCATAATTAAATCATTCTTACTTATGCCAAAAATAAACATAAATCATTCATCATAACCCAAATAATAAAATGGGTTTCATAAGCATCATCCCAACATCACATAATCCATATAAAACAAATGGATATCATTTCATCATATGAAAATTGAAACCTTATAAATCATAGAGACATTATACTTGAAACATACACATATGAAATAATGTCATCTTAGATGGAAAATTGTTTTGATAAAACACTTGAAATTAATTCTTGAGGAAAATATCATTTCTTATTCAAAATCATTTTCATTTCACAAACTGCCATGAAATTTTAACAGAAAAGGTTTTTGTTGAAAATAGTCATGAAATCTTGTAGATTAAGATTCATTAAAATAAAGCGTTATAAAACCATAAAAATCCGTTCATTCCGTATAAGTTAAAAAAACATTCTTCTTGTGCTTATTCTAGAAAAGTCAAAAAGTACCTCGTATAGTAAACAAAAGAATGATTCTTTCCATACGATATGGTCAAAGTATAAAGGGTAAAAATTACTCTGAACATAAATGGAAGAAAATTAAAAATTTTATGAAAACATTTTGAGAACATGTTGACATTGATAATAAACATAACCCCAGCAAATACTTACGAATAAACAATCTCGGATAAGAATGAGATTGGAATAATTATCCCTTACCTTATGTCTGATATGATTCTTATGTATCCGAACCACTTTTATAATTATTTAAATAATTTCATTGACAAATTAAAAAATCATATTCATTGTTATGATCTCATATATGGTTCACTTATGACTTTATATTACCCTTTCTTTTGTAAATTCCATGTTAAAGAAGCGTTTTGGGTAAAATTATTTCATTTATCGTACATGTTTCAACTTGTTGTTCTTGATATTATTGCTTATATCCTGATTTAATTAATTAAATAATGTAAAACATGGTTTATATATTTAATATATATTCAGCATATACATATATATATTATGGATCGATAAATGGAATGAAATACACCGTTCAGGGAGACAGAAGGCTGTACGTACGCATGAACATTGTTTTCTTTTTACTTATTGAATTGAATGGAATTAAGTAGATGAAATACATATATATATAAATCCAGTATGATTATTATGTCATAAATTTCATTATTATTAATTATATATACTTTATAATCATTCATGAATGGTTAACATGGAGAATAAATCTCATCGCATCGTGGAGACGGTAGTCCGTACGTACGCACGAGCAATGACATCATTCCCATGATCGTGGAATTGTATTGAAGTGTATGTATAATATTTTAGAATCAATGTCCCTTTACAATAATAATATATAGTTATTTATTTACACCATTATACCCATCCATGTATGGTGGTGGTCGAAAACAGAATACACCACGGCGTGGAGACAGTATCCCGTAAGCACGCACACGCGGTGATTTTGTTTTTCATAGGATGGATAGAAGGTGAAATAGGGTTTTTTAATAATAACATATTAGTATATAAGTAAAACTGATGTTATAAATTTATAATGAAACAATTAAAGAAGAGGAATTAGAAGAAGAAAGATACTTGAAATAGTCGGTAGAAGAGATTACCTCTTCTTCGACACACCTCCTTTAAACTACTTCTTAGGGCACTAGAGTTGGTATTTTTAGAATACCAGAACCTCTATGATATAACTAGAGAGGTCTAGAAGAGGAATTGTCAGGGTGTGGACGAGATTCAAGGCTCAAAAGTATGTGAAGAGAAGAGGTAGGGGTGCCCTTTTTATAAGGGAGGAGAGGGGCACCTTTGGAAAAACATAAAATATTCTTTTATAATAAAGTCATATTCGGTTTATAATAACTCAAAATTGATTTATTTTGAAGATAAAGTGGGGATGGGTCGAAAGCATCTCATCCAATAAGTTTTAGACAAGTTTAGGTTACTATTTTAACCTTAACCTTTAAATTTAACTCTACGTTAAATAATTTAACTTTTACCGTGTCTTCTTGTTTTCTTACACTATATGGTTAATAAACATACTATAACCAGCCACACGAACCCCAAGATGTCCATTATTAATATATATAACCTTATCTAAGTCATTTGGCCTATCCTTATATTTTTATGAATATAATAAAAATTAATAATATAATATTTTTTTAAAAAAACTATTTTATGTCAATTTTGACACTATTTGGTAAT
This sequence comes from Viscum album, assembly GCA_963277665.1. Taxonomy (NCBI): domain Eukaryota; kingdom Viridiplantae; phylum Streptophyta; class Magnoliopsida; order Santalales; family Viscaceae; genus Viscum; species Viscum album. Next base: position 49,239,328 of record OY728140.1, on the reverse strand, counting down.
TGATTTTTGTGAAAAATCATAAAAACAATATTAGTTCTAAAAAAGTTAATTGAATCACTAATAACATGTCATATTAACCTATAAAATTATTGTAATTCATAAAAAGTCTCAAATTACATTTATTTGGGAATTTATAATATCAATTATTTTATTATTTTATTATTTAGGTAATTACTAGGTCACCATTGTGTTAAAAATGAATTAAATTATTCAATGTCTAAAAATTATAAATAAAATACCATTAGGTAGGAAATATTTTTATCTTTCTATGTAATATTTATAGTAGAATTTATCTTATGTATAACCCTATATTAAAAATGTTTTAGTTATTAAACATTGATTTTAACTATTTTAACTCTTTTTTAAATAAAATAATAATAAATATCCTAATTTAATCCAATTGTACCTAAATGATAATAATATATTTCAAAGGTTGTTTTTGGTCAAATTATAATTATCCAAAAGAATTAGGACATGTGTTTGGGTAATAATAATATCATTTTTACCCTTAATTACCCTATTTACTTTTGACCGTAGTAAATAAAAGTAAAACATTACTATTCACCAACAATTATTTTTATCTTATTGAACCAAAAATTTTCCCCATGATATTAACTGTGTCTCTCTATTTTTAGTAATTCCACTCAATGAAGTGGTAAAATTATGTTTTATGTACGTTTCCAAAAAGATCCTATGAGGAAGGTAAAAGATGGTGAAAAGTTCAATAAAATTTTTATATATCTAATATTATTATAAAATGATTCTAATAAATTACATTGAACTTATATAGGTATTATATATCAATTTCTACCTAAAATTAATTTAATTAAAATAAATAATTATTTAAATAAAAAGTCAGGTTTTAAATAGTAACCTAATGTTTTCACTGTTCATCAAAAATAGAATGTTTTCAGAATAATACCTAAAATTCACCCTAGGCTAATTTTGATATTCTGAATTCAAAAATGAAGTCCTTTTTGAAAGATAAAATTTATAAAATTTCAAAAAATGGGTATTAATATTCATAAAGACTAGGTCATAATAATATTATAATAATATCTCGTTTAGGGAAACTCAGCATTGCGTACTACACACTCTATCGAGGAAGGTCATGATTGCATGTAATGATATCCATGTTAGGGATGTGTGTAGTGAAATAATCCTTTGTTTTTTAATATGACAAAATCCAACCATATTTCATTTATACATTGAATATATATACATATATATATACACTCAATGTTGCGTAGAATAACTACTATCAAGCGAACATGAAATTATGTGTAACATGATAGAAGAATAGTTTTGTGTATACTGCAAACTAATACGGTCTTGCGTATAGCGCAACATAATCTTGGTGTATCATATAACAGAAGATATGAATGAAATTAAAAGGAATAAATCTCATAAAATCTCGAGGTGTTACATTCAACCCCCCTTAAAATGAATTTCTCCCTCAAAATTTGTCGGGGTTATAAATGGTTTATTACATGATAGTTTCATTCATAGAAACCCACTTCATAAAAGGAATACCAAGACTTATCTTTAAAAACTAAAGTATGAAACATAAATGTTACCCAAATTAACTAATCACAGGGTATCCAAATAGGATAACATAGGTGAAAATAAGGACATAGAAGAGAAATCTAACGATCAAATTCTGATGGAGAGTGGTAGAGGACATGGCTATGACACAGCCAACAGTCACAATGCCAAATATTTGTGATGATGTAAAGTACCATCTGATTAATCAGATATGAGGGCACTAGGACAACATTTTTGGTTGTTAAGATCATTTCCCTAATGATGAATATTTTTGGAATTAAAAGAAATACATAATTTATTTTCGTACAATCTCACTGTTTTTTGTGCCTTGAAAAATTTCCACATCATCTCTTAAAGAAATGAAGTTGAATTTGTCTTTCGTTAAGTGTTAGAAGATCATCGATAGAATGATAGGTCATTCTATCTGTCTCAATCATAAGGTTAACAAAAGTAATCAAATACACATAAGTCTATCTATAGTGAGATTAATCACATATGGTTCCTAAAATATACTTATACTTCATATATAATACCACTTAATATAATAAAACTAGTTCCTACTAACCATAGACTTATTATAGGCCAGTGATATGGGATAAAGGCCTGTCGCACTTTGGTTATGGGTTCCATTCCCACAACCTTGTCCGACGTGACGAGTTGTCTCCTGTCCTGTAGACTGTTCTTTTTCTAAAACTACATTATTATAACATTCCATAAATAATACCGAAAAAATTTCTATCCTTAAACAATACTAACTTATGTCCAACATAATCCATTCCAATAATTAGGCTTATCTAAAATACTTATATCCAAGCTCATTGTATAAAGAAATGAATTACTAGAAATGTCATTTATCGAGCATGGGAATACCATCATTTATCACCCATATACGATATATCTTATTGGTCACATTCCAAACATGTGAATACCTTAATAATGTATTATTTTGAAAAATTAATACCCCTAGAACCTTAGTGAAAACATGAATGTTGTTAAAAGTTAACACTTTCCACGTAACAAAATCCCAAAAATCTGTATACTCAAACCATGATATCACATTGTCCTTATGAGCTCATTAATACTATAAAACATCTCATTATCTCCTTATCCTTTCATTATGCATATATCGACCACCTTCCAAAAGTATTTCAACCACTTTTCCTGGTTACCGGTACCATATTCTTATAGAAAACCATAATGGACCAATACACAGTTATTTCAATATACTATAAAATTACCTCAACAACATTATTATTTAATTCCAATACATAAGCCCATCAATCCATATTCTTCAATGATTAGCATGGAATAGGTCTTACCTTTAATTATAAGTAACTTCTTTGGTCAGGGCATTGAGTTGGGTAATTCCCACGTTCTCCACAGATAAGACAATGGACTTCATAACAGTCTGCCACTCTATGACCCTTTTCTCCAAATAGATAACATCTTCCCCTCCATTGGAGGTATTACTAAAGGTTCTTATTCCCTTATTTAGAAATCTCAATATTCCTTTCTCTATGCTCCTCACCATGCGAACATGCATAAAATTCCATCTTCCTCTTATTTGATGACTTAGGAATACAAGAAAAGTTAACCTTGTTAATCGTATATCAAGATGTATGATTTGGCATAATCACAATATCTTTCTCTCTAGGCATTACCCGATTTTGTTGATCACAGTCACCAATTTGTCCATTGGAATCAACATTAACTGATTTCCTTCTCGTTTCCTCCATTGACTAAAACCAGAAACCATAGTGCAAGAAACATTTAAAATAACGAGGAACCACATAATCATTAAAAGTCACTTATGGGATGTCTAACATATCACACATTCTTTAATCCATGATACCTTAGATTCACCCTAGGTTATTTATGATTGTCAACATAACTATAGGACTGTAACCTATAGTTATACTAAACCTTAGGGACATCCCTAGACATACCATAGAAATATCTCTAGGGATCTGTCTAATGTTTTCACTTCCTAGTTTCCAAAGGTTAACTAAACCTTTACTCTGACACCAACTGTAGAGACCCAAATCGTGACATACATGGATATTACATTAATTTTTCAGAATACTTAATACATGACAAAAAACAGACGCCAAAGGCCCTTAATATTTTAGTGTCTTTGGAAAATCATAATATAATATTCTAATCTTAGTGAAAGATCTTCAACATCTCCCATAAATATCTTCCCCTTTTTTCGTACCTAAAACATTTCTTTATATCCAAGGGAAATGAAAACACATAAGGGGTAAGCTCAAATTCTCAATAAGGTTATGCATAGAGAAAATAAAACAAAACATATACATTTGAACATTAAAACCTGAACATAATATTTAAACATCAAAATCTTGAGCAATGACATAAAACATGACAGTACGTAAGGCATAGATCATAATAGATCATAAATCATGATAAAATAGCATTGGAATAAAGCATGTAATTATGTAAAACCATTAATCACATGATATTATTTCCATAGTATCGAAGGCATTGCTTCCAAGACCATCTTAGTGGACAAATCCCCTTTCTGAATCGAGTTCACTCCTCGTTACAGTCCTGTAACACTGAACCAGATTACATTACCATTCCATCCATGTCTATATCATGAGATATAAATCTTAACAAATTAATTTGAGGGAGATATAGGTCCCACCCATCTCGTAATGAAATCATTCTTACTTTTGCCTCAAAATAAACATAAATCATTCATCATAGCCCAAAGTAGAAAATGGGTTTCTTAAACATCATCCCAACATCACATAATCTATATAAAACAAATGGTTTTCATTTAATCATAAGAAAAATGAGGCCATGTGAATCATAAAGACATTATACGTTAAACATACACATATGAAATAATGTAATCTTAGATGGAAAATGGTTTTGATAAAACACATGAAATAAATTCTTGATGAAAATATCATTTCTTATTCAAAATAATTTTCTTTTCCCAAAATGCCATGCACTTTTAAGAGAAAAGTATTTTGTTGAAAATAGTCATGAAATATTGTAGATTAATCATCATCAAAATAAGGCGTTATAAAATCATAAAAATCCATTCATTACATATTATTTAAAAAAATCATTATTCTCGTACTTTTCCCGGAAAAGTCAAAAAGTACCTCTTATGGTAAACAAAAGAAAGATTCCTTCCATATGATGCTGTAAAAGTAAAAAGGGTAAAATGAAATTAAACATACATGGATGAAAAGTAAACATTTTATGAAAACATTTTGACAACATATGTACATGGATAATAAACATAACCCCAATAAATACTTACGAATAAACAATCTCAGATAAGAATGTGATTGGAATAATTATCCCTTACATTATGTCTGATATGCTTTGTATGTATCCGAACCGCCTGTATAATGATTTAAATAATGTCATTGACTTATTACAGAGTCATATTCATTGTTATGATATCATATATGGTTCACTTATGACTTTATATTACACGTTCTTTTGTAAATTCCATGTTAAAGCAGTGTTTTGGTTAAAATCGTTTCATTTATCGTACGTGATTCGACTCGTTGTTCTTGATATTATAACTTATATACTAATTTACTTAATTCCAGAATGCAAAAAATTATTTATATATATGATATATATTCAGCATATACATATATATATGATAGATCGTTAAATGGACTGAAATACACCGTTCTTGGAGACGGTAGGCCGTACGTATGCATGAACGCTATTTTCGTTTCTTTATTGAATTGAATAGAATTAAGTAGAAGACATACATATATATATAAATAATGTATCATTATTATGTCATATATTTCATTATTATTCATTACATATACTTTATAATCATTCATGAATGGTTAACATGGAGAATGAATCTCATCACGTCGTGGAGACGGTAGTCCATACGTACGCACGAGCGATGATATCATTCCCATGATCATGGAATATTATTGAAGTGTATGTATAATATTTCAGAATCAATATAACATTACAATAATAATATATTGTTATTTTTTTACACCATTATACCCATCCATGTAAGGTGGTGGTTGAAAATATATTACACCACGGCGTGGAGACGGTATTCCGTACGTACGCACGCGCGATGATTTCATTTTCCATAAGATGGATAGATGGTGAAATAGGGTTGTTTCATAATATCATATCAGTATATAATTAATACTGTTGTTATTAATTTATAATGAAAAAACTAAAGATGATTAAGTAGAAGAATAAAGAAACTTGAATGAGTCGGTTGAGGAGATTAACTCTTCTTCGACGCACATCCTTTAAACACCTTCTTAGGGCACTAGAGTTGGCCTTTTGAGAACAACAGAACCTCTATGATATAAATAGAGAGGTTTAAAAGATTAATTGGTAGGGGTTTCATGAGCTTCAAGGTTCAAAAGGGTGTGAATAGAAGAGGGAAGGGGTTCCCTATTTATAAAAGAGGAGAGGGGCACCTTTGGAAAAACTTAAAATATTATTTTATAATAAAGTCATATTCGACTTATAATTTCACCACATTGATTTATTTCAAATCTAAAGTGGGGATGGGTCGAAATACTATCAACCAATAGGTTTTAGGCATGTTTAGGTTACTAATTTAAACTTATCATTTAGATTTAACTTTAAGTTAAATAATGTAACTTTTATCGTGTATTCTTGTTTGTTCTGACACTATATGGTTAATAAACATAAAATAACAAGCAAAAGTAACACCAAGTGGTTAATTATTAATATATATAACCATATAGAAGTCATTTAGACTAACCATATATTTTTAGGAATATAATAACAATTAATAATATAATATTTATTTTAAAAACTATTTTATGTCAATTTTGACACTATTTGGTAATTGATTTTTGTGAAAATCATAACGACATTATTAGTTATAAATAAGTTAATTTAATAAATACTAACATTTGATATTAACCTAAAAAATTATTTTAATTTATAAAAAGTCTAAAATTACATTTATTTGGGTATTTATAATATCAATTATTTTAATATTTCATTATTTAGGAAATTAATGCCTCACCATTGTGTCCTAAATAAATCATATTATTTAATGGCTTAAAATTATAAATAAACTACCATTATGTAGGAAATTATTTTGTATTTTTAATTAATATTTATAGTCGAATTTATCTTTTGTATAACATTATATTAAAAATGTTTTAGTTATTAAACATTGATTTTAAATATTTTAACTCTTTTTAAATAAAATAATAATAAATGTCCTAATCTAATCCATGTGGACCTAAATGATAATATTATATTCCCTAGGTTGTTTCTGGTCGAATTATACTTATCTAATAGAATTATGACATGTTTTAGGGTAATAACAATATCATTTTTACCCTTAATTCCCTATTTACTTTTAACTGTGGTAAATAAAAGTAAAAAATTTATTATTCACCAAAAATTATTTTTATCTTATTGAACCTCATTTTAATCCTTGATGTTAGCCATATCTCTTGGATTTTCAAAATTCCACTCACAGAAGCTGTAAAATTATGTTTTATGTAAGTTTGCAAAAAACTCCTAAGAGGTAGGTAAAAGACGGTGAAATGTTCAATTAAATTTTAATATATCTAAAATTATTATAAAATGACTCTAATAAATTACATTGAACATATATAGGTATTATGTATCAATATTTACAGAAAATAAATTTCATTAAAATAAATAATTATTTAAATAAAAAGTCAGTTTTTAAATAGTAACCCAATGTTTTCACTATTTATCAAAAATTGAAAGTTTTCAGAAAAATACCAAAAATTTACCCTAGGATAATTTTGATATTCCAAATCCAAAAATGAATTCCATTTTGAAAGATAAATCTTATAAAATTTCATAAAGTTGGTATTAATATTTATAACGACTAGTTCATAATAATATTATAATAATATCTCATTTAGTGAAACTCGGTATTGCGTACTACAAACGTTATCGAGGAAGGTCACGATTGTGTGTAATGTAAGCCAAGTCAGGGTTGCGTGTAGTGCAAGACTAATTTTTTGTTTTGTATAACAAAATACAACCATATTTCATTTATACATTTAGTATATATATATACACTCAATGTTGCGTAGAATATCTACTATCAGAAGAACATGAAATTGTGTGTAACAAGATCGAAGAATAGTGTTGTGCATACTTCAAGCTAATATGGTCTTGTGTATAGCGCAATATAATCTTGGTTTATCGTACAACAAAAGAAATTAAAGAAATTAAAAAGAATAAATCTAATAAAATTTCGGGGTGTTACAGAAATATAATCTATTTTGGACAAAGACATGACCCAAACAGGGTGTGAGAAATAAATCCCTATTGGCAACCACCAAAGGCTCGTGCCCAACTGTCAGTGAATATGTGCAACAGCAGTGTGCAATAATGAAATACATTAAGCTAGAAAGTACTCAAAAGTAGGTACTCTTACCAGTTCCATTACCATTTAGTTATTATTTAACAAATTCAATATAATTGAATTATATGTTTCGGAGACCCTGCTTCAACCGAAAATCTCGTATACAGTTCCACAGAAAAACCCACAACATGCTATCTAACAAGTATAAGGTAAAACAATACGAAGCCTATGATTTATCTTAGCAGGTATGACATAATAAATCACCACAATGAATATTCAAAGTAAATTTTGTCCTCATACATGCCCATACTAACTCTAAGGTAATTAGAATCGAAACCCTGAGGTGATTTCTCTCAGGCATAATTAATATTGCCCTCAGGAGTACGAGATATTTCCCTTGGGAATGGAAGCCACTGCCCATAGGCATAATAAAAGTTCCCCTTAGGCTAAACGAAACAGTGCCCTCAGGCCAAAAAAAAACACTACCCTTAGGCTAAGAAAAACACCTCCCTCTGGATAAGAAAGTAATCAGGCTGATCCCAACACATAAATTTTATACATAATCAAAGATTACATATGCAATTATAGTTATTTAATTAGTCAAGGCCTCAACCATATGACACCCCAAACATGGGTGTGTAGCACAATGGTACACAAAAACACCTTGACAGATGGAAATAAACACTAGACCACCGACCTCGATCTCCTCTAATATATATACATGAACGCCACCTCCTGAATCAACCGAGAACGACATAAAACTAGGATAAACATTTACGTGTTCAAAACTAAATATCTTCCTTTAGGGAAATAATTGGAAGGAGAGGTTCATGAAGAGTGAATAACTCACCCGTGCGGTTCAAAAAAGATTGACGATGAAGGAATAGGAGTCCCAGAATGCGGTCAGGAGCTCCTCCACGATCCGGATTTCTCTCTCGCGACTCCCATCAAGTTATAAGCTTCATATTCCAAAAGAGGAGGCTATTGCCTATTTTTTTTTAAAAATATAACTACACGGATTGTAGTCTAAAATACATTTCATGTACATTCCATTTTTTAAAATGTTCCTTTGATGGCTTCATTCCACTGCATTATTGTTCACCTACAGACTTGATTACATGGTGTGTATTACTAAGTACATTGCGTGTACCATCATTTCGCTGACGACTACTCCCACTGCATTACTGTTCACATGCCGACTAATTACACGACATGTATATACTAAATACATGGTGTGTAGTCAGGTTTTACACCCTTCATCACCGATAGGACTACACACCCTGTATTCTCATCCCACATGACCAGAGCACACGACATGAGGAAATGTAAATGGCAGGTACCCCAAAAATTTTGGGATTTTCCCTATTTTCCCTATTTTCTCAAAAACACTTAAGTAAAAAGGAAAAGAAGAAACCTATGTCTCATGAATATGAATCAGGTTCTTACAAACATCCCACCTTAAAGCAAATCATCCCAGAATTTCCCTTCCAAGGGTGGTGAATATTAATCTGAGAACAAATCTGGCCACTGAGCACGTACATCGGTCTCCTGCTCCCAGGTTTCATCCTGCACTCGGCCATACTGCCATAGCACCTGTATGAGAGGAACTGACAGGACTCTGAGAACCTTCATGATCCTATCTATAATACGAATCCAATGCTCTAAAAATGATGAATCGACCTGAAGTTCAACCTCCTCAGGATGAAAAACATGAGATGGGTCTGAGTGATAACGGTACAATTGTGATATGTGGAAGACATCGTGCATGGTCTGGTACCTCTGTTGTAATTACAACCGATAAAAAACCAGCCCGACTATCTCTAGAATCTCAAATGGCCCTACATACCTCAGTGAATGTTTACCATTTCTCTTTATTATTCTGTGTCCCAACCTCGGTGAAACACATAAGAAAACCTGATCCCCGACCACGAACTCCAAGGGTCGTCTTCGGCGATCAGTGTAAGATTTTTGACGAGACTACGTAGTAGCCATCTGCTTTTGTATCAACTGGACCTACTATAAAGTCTACTGCATGAGTCGTGGTCCCAATAAAGCTGCCTCACCTACCTCTAACCAGCACAATGGTGATTGGCATGGCCAACAATATAAATCCTCATAAGGTGCCATCTCAATAGTATCTTGAAAAATATTATTGTAGGTAAGCTTGACTAGAGATATGTGCTTCTCCCAAGAGCCCCCCCCCCCAAAGTCCAGAACTCATTCACACAACATTTCCTCAAGAACATGTATCATATGCTTTGACTGGCCATTGATATGACGGTGGTAAGCTATGCTCAAAAGCACTTGTGTACCCAGTGCCCCTGAAAACTCTGCAAGAAATGAGATGTATAATGGGAATACCTATATGATAAAATAGAATGAGGGAACACATGAAGATTTAATACCTCTCAGATATACAACTTCTTGATCTCATCAACACCAAAGGTCTTTTTGATCAAAGAAAATTGAGCTACCTTCATATGTCTGTTCACAAGAACCCACACAACATCATTGCCTCAAGGTGACATCGACAAAACTATCATGATGTCCATCATGAAATCATCCCATTTCCACTCTGGAATGGTTAACTTTTGTAACAATACAGCTGGCCTCTGATGCGCTACCTTTACCTGCTGACAGGTTGAACATCTCCTAACAAAACTAGCTACCTCTCTTTTCATACATGGCCACCAATACTGACGTCTTAAGTCACAGTACATTTTGGTAACTCTGAGATTCACTAGCCAAGATATAGCCTGAAAGTCTTGCATCAACTCCTTGAGTATTTAACCTTGACCCCACACTCATCCATGGATACGTAGTACCTCATCATAACCTATCGTCCATCCAGGAGGATGGTCCTCACTTGCCAACGACTCCCATTGAACAAGGCCTTCTAAATATGATAGTTGTCTCATCCTCACTCTATCTAGGAGGGTTGAAGTCACATCTAAGGATAAAAGATAGACTCACCCCTGACTATGGTGCACCTCCAAATGCATCTCATAGAAAAAATCCATAAGCTTCCACTCACCTCTGGGATCCTGCACTACCTGTATCTGAGTCCTCCTACTCGGTGCAACAGTAACTGTGTTACCCTTACCAGGTGTATAGGCAAGCTCAAAGTCGAAGGACTGATGTTATTAAACCCACCTTCACTGTCTCAAATTCAGGTCACACTGAGTAAAGATATAATTTAGACTTTTGTGGTCCGTAAACACCACAAAATGTTCTCCCAAGGGATAATGTCTCCTACATCATAGTGCATGAACCATTGTAGCTAACTTGATATCATACGTCGGGTTATTCCTCTCATGTGGCCTCAACTGCTGAACCCGTATGGAACTTGTCAATCGCCCTACATCAAAACTGCTCCCAGCCCAATAACTGATGGATCACAGTAAATTGTATAGATATTCCCTTATTTTAGAAGTATCAGGACTCATGTTGTTGTAAACCTTACCTTCATCTCTTGAAAGTTTGTCTCACAAGCATTTAACCAAATGAAATTCACACCCTTCTTAGTTAAACCCATCAACGACACTACTAACGGGTGAAGTCATGTATAAAGCACATGTTGTAACCAGCCATACACATGAAACTCTGTATCTCAAACACATTCTTAGGATCATACAAGTAAAATACTACTCTCAATTTCTCGTGGTCTACTGCAACTCCTACATTTGAGTTGTTATTACCAAGGAATTGAATTTGGTCTATCCAGAATTTTCACTTTGAGATATTAGCAAATAACTAATGCTCTCTTAGTGTACTCAGAATGATCCCAAGATGGGTAGCATGGCCGTGTCGAGTGTGAGAGTACACCAAGATATCATCCATGAAGACTACCAAAAAAGAATACAGATTAGGGTGGAACACACGATTCATCGGAACCATGAAAACTGCTAGCACGTTCGTGAGTCCGAATGGTATGACCATGTACTCGTATAGACCATATCTGCTCCGAAAGGCAGTAAGTGGTAAGTCTGATGATCTAACGCACAACAGATGATATATGTATCTCAAGTAAATATTTGAGAACACTCATGCTCCTCAAAGTTGATCAAAAATATTTTCAATCCTTGGTAATGGATATCGGTTCATGACCGTCAATTGGTTTAGCTTTTGATAATACACACAAGGTCTGAGGGTACCATCCGCCTTATTTGCTAATAGGAGAGGTGAACCCCAAGGATAGTTACAAGGTCAGATGAAACCCTTTACCTAGAACTCCTCTAACTACCGCTTGAGCTCATGAAACTCAAGTGTAGCCATCGTATAAGGAGTAATGGACACCAATGTCACTCCTGGCACAAGGTCAATAGAGAAATCCACTCTCGCTCCATAGGTAGACCTGAGAAATCATCCGGGAAGATATCCTAGAAATGATCATCCACTGGAGGGAAATCCTTCTAAAAAGTTCCCTGGTCATCCAGATATAAACTCCCAATCTCGGTTGTCCCCCCACCTCGCCCACGATGCTCGGGTCCAGCTCGGCTAGCCTGGACATCCCATTCCCCCTTTTAGAGAAACTCTCTACCCTCTTGTGATGTGAAACTCACCCTGTGATGATAGAATTATAGAAAGGCTCAAAAAGGTACCAACCAGTCCATCCCAAGAATGACGTCATAGCTCGTCATCTCTAAGACATAGAAGTCCCATAGAAAGTGACACCCACCGACCTCTATGGGGAACTCGTTTCACTAACACACACATACCGATCTAGTTCCCAACAGATTGTCTGGCATCATAATATCATTATAAGAAGAAACAAATAGCCCAAGGCTCTCCACAATGAGGATATATATAAATCTATGTGTAGCACCCGTATCGAATAGTACTGAAGATAAAAGAGAAGTAACATGAATAGTACCTCTGACAATAGGAGTTCCGGGATCCTGCTCATGTTGGGTCTGTTGCACTACATATTCCTGCCCAGTTTCGCGGCCCTCGGATAGAGCCTGGCTACCCTAAGTTGACCAACCTTTCTGTCTCTGAGATCTTGGGTTTGGATACCACGACCATGACCACCCCCTTAGCCAAAGAATCCTTACGTATTCCAATTCCATGACTGGTAAGAAGCTATTGGCCCTACTCCTGCATGCGGAGTCTGCAGAGAACCCCTCTCACTAGTCGCTAGTGGAATCACCTTGGAAAAACGCTACAGATGACCCATCTTGCCACAAGCTCGGCACTCCACTGGGTCAGGTGGACACTGAGGTCTCTTATGCCCCTATTTACCACACTGGTAACACATCTCCTGGCCACCTGGAGAATTATTCTGGCTAGTACTACCACCATGATAGAAATACATCTGCCTCTTCCTCTTATCGGTAAAATTAGTACCAGAAACTGGTGCCAAACCGCCCTAGCCTACACCACTGGCTTCCCACAGGTTCTGCTAAGTATTCAACGCCTGGTTCACAATAGCATGCACTGTAGGCAACCTGAAGACATTCACTAGTGCGCAGATGTCATATCGAAGACCATCCTCAATGTGTGTAGCCCTCAACATCTCATCACCCACAAGAACAGGTGAAAAACGCTATATCTCAGTGAAGCATATAGAATAATCCATCACTGACATGGTTCCCTAATGCAGATTCATGAATTATCGAGCTCGATCTTCCCTTAGCATCTCCGGAAAGAAACAATTATAGAAAAATTCCTGAAAATCATCCCACACCATGTCTCAGTGTAGAGACCCGAAGCTTGACGTACATGGACATTATATTACTTTTGCAGAATACTTAATACATAATAAAAACAGACACACAAGGACCGTAATAGTTTAGTGTCTTTGGAAACTCGGAATATAATCTTCTAAACGTGGTGAAAGATCGTCAACATATCCCATAAATATCTTCCCCTTTTTTACCTAAAACCTTTCTTTATAACCTGGGGTAAAGAAAACATAAAAGGGTGAGCTCAAATGCTTAGTAAGGGTAAACAAAAGAAATATCAATCACATCATATTCATAAGAACATAACATTTTGGAAATCTTAACCTACAAAAGAGAGCATAATTTCATAACATGGGATGAATCATAGTAGTGAAATGAAATCCCAATAATCATAACATAAAACATGAAACTTTGTGGCATACACACATAATCATAGAGAATCATTTCTTGTTAGTCAAGACTCATTTCCAAGACTATCTTAGTGGACAAAGTCCCTTTCTGAACTGAGTCACCCTCGTTTCAGTCCTGTTTCACTAAACCGGTATAACCTACCATTCCAGCCATGTCTATCTCATGATATATAAAATCTTTACCCAATGCATTGGAGGGAGATATAGGTCCCACCCATCTCATAATGATACCATTCTTATGTGTGCCACAAAATCATAAACCATACATCATTGCATAACCCATGTAATAAAAATGGGAATCTTAAACATCATGACATGATAAAACAATTCATATACGATAAAGGAATTCATAAAATTAATTCCATCACAACATAATCAAATCAATTTAATAATAGGGATAGAAACAGAACCCTTTATTATCTTAGATGGAAAATAATTTTGATAAAACACTTGAACTCCATTCTTGAGGAAAATATCCTTTCTACTTCAAAAACACATTTCTTTTCTTAACATGTCATACAATTTTAAACTAAAAGAATGTAATTAAAAATAAACATGAAAACATTTTAAGGAATCTTCTTTGAAATAATGTTTTAAAATCCATTCAGGTCGTATAAGTTAAAAAAAACATTCTTCGTACTTTTGTCAGAAAAGTCAAAAAGTACCTCGTATGAAAAATGACAAAAGATTCCTTTCATATATTTTACAAAAAACTCATATAAGGGTAAAATTGGATATAAACTATTGTAGAAGTATGGAAATAATATTACATATTTAGGGAACATGGATGTGGATGATAAAATACACCCCAGTAAATACCAAAGTAAAAACAATCTCGGATAAAAATGAGATTGTGATATTTCCCTTACCTTAAGTCCGATTTGCTTCGTATGTGTCCGAACCTCCTGTATAATGATTTAAATAATGTCATTTACTTATTACAGAATCATATTCATTGTTATTATATCATATATGTTTCACTTATGACTTTATATTACCCGTTCTTTTGTAAATTCATGTTAAAGTAGCGTTTTGGATAAAATCGCCTCATTTGTCGTTTGTGTTTTAACTTGTAATTATTCATATGATTACATAGATCATTATTACATAATTATAGAATATAAAACATGATTTATATATAATATATATTCAGAATATACATATATATAATGGATCGATAAATGGAAAGAAATACACCGTTCATGGAGACGGTAGGCCGTACGTACGCATGAACGCTGTTTTCGTTTCCTTATTGAATTGAGTGGAATTAAGTAGATGACATACATATATATACACATAAATCCAGTAGATTTATAATGTCATATATTTCATTATTATTTCTTATATATACTTTATAATAATTATTAAATGGTTAACATGGAGAATGAATCTCATCGCGTCATGGAGACGGTAGTCCGTACGTACGCACGAGCGATGATATCATTTCCATAATTATTGAATTGAATTGGAGTGGATGATACAATATATCAGAATCATTATGATGTTATAATAACTATTTATAGTTATTATTTACACAATAATACCCATCCATGTAAGGTGTTGGTGGAAAAACAGATTACACCACGGCGTGGAGACGGTATTCCGTACGTACGCACGCGCGATGATTTTGTTTTCCGTAGGATGGATAGATGATGAATTAGGATTGTTTCATACTTATAATAACATATCAGTATATGAGTGATACTGATGTTATTACTTCATAATGAAACAACCTAAGAAGAAGTGGAAGAATAAATAAAGGTGAAAGAATTGGTAACGGAAATTACCTCTTATTTGAAGCGCCTCTTTGAGACCTCCTCTTAGGGCACTAAAATTGGTCTTTTAGGAAGACCAGAACCTCTAGGATGTTTCTAGGGAAGTGGAGAAGATATTTTTGCAGGGGTTGGCCGAGCATGAAGGCTCAAAGTTGTGTGAGGAAGAGAGGGAGGAGGTACCCTTTTATAAGGGAGGAGAGGGGCACCTTTGGAATTCTTAAAAATATTAATTTATAATAAATCTAACCCCACATAAAAACCTCCAAAAATGACTCATATTCTAATATTAGATAATATAAGGTTGTAATATCATCAACCAATAGAATTTAGATATGTTAGGAATTTATTTTAAACATTATCATCATGATTTATCCTTATTTAATCAATTTAATTTTATTTGTGGTAATAACATTCTTATTTTTAAATTATAACAAATAATTACTTATTTGTTGTGAATTGTACATAATTGGATTCTTAATAACATTTTAGGTCATATAAATTTAAATTTATAATTTTGAAATATTTTTGTGATTTTTAATCAATTTTATAATATGTTTGTTTATAAAATAACAATAGTGTCAATTTTGACACTATTCATTTATTTTAATTTAAATAAAATAAATACAGAAGATATGTTCGAACTAAAAGTTTTAATAGATTCATAAAAAGTCATATGTATCTTAAAAATTATTTTAGCACATTAAATAGTTCATATAATATTTATTTTATTATTTGTGAAACCATTTATTTGGATTATCTCTTAATAAAATAAATACTACATCATTTTTGTATAATTATTTCATATACTTATTTGTTGCATAAAAATTAAAAATAATATCCTATGATGAAACTAAATATATTACCTTTCACAATAATACTTTTACTCGAATTTATCATCTTAAAATCACAATATTTAAATTGTTATATTTATTACATTATGAAGGTGACAACTTTGGCATCATTTAAAATAAAATAATATAAGTGTCATAATCGATTTTATAAGGCTCCAAATGGTCAAATATTCGACCATTGTATGCTTATGGTTTACCTTTACATGGAAAATAAGTTTTGGTTAGGGATTTGTGCATTTTATGGTCACTATTAGTTTAATAAAAACAATATTCTTGATTTTTCACTAGATAAACAATTTCTGCGTCACTATTGTGTCATATTTAATGATAATTATTTAATCCCTAAAAATTATAAATAAATTTATATGATGTAGATAATTTCATTATAGTTCTGGAGACTATTCATGTTCGAAGTTTCATGAAGTTTATCACTAAATTAAAATTAATATACTTATAATATTTAAGAGAGTGACATGTTGTCACATTCTTTGGTTTTAATAATAATTAAGTTACTTTCATAAAAACATGTCCAGTAAATGATTCTAATCTGACCCTTAGGTGATATGGTTCTACTTGTATTCATCCAATAGGATTTTGGTAGGTGTTAGGGTAATTTTATAATCTTATATTTACCCCTCATTACCCGATTTACCTTTAACTATGGTAAATAAAATTTACCGTAGTTACTATTAATAATGCCCAAAAATAAAAAGTGGATTATTAACATAATTTGGACCCACTGATTTTAAATATGAAATCCATTTTTCCAAATTCAATACAAAAAAGTTGCAGAAATTAAATTAAAATTAATCCCATTGTCGAAAGAAAACGGGTTTTTGTTTAAAACATTGCAAAAGATTGAATTTATTTAACCTACGAATTCAATGTAAAATCAAGGATAATGACATAAATTATATTAAATGGTAAAAATATATTCTATTTATACTTTAAAGCCATTCAATATTATAATTTAACCATATAAATTATTGTGATGAAAAAAGTTGTTTTTAATTAAAATATAGCATGTTTTTACTATTCATCAAAATATGAAGGTTACCCGAATAATATGAAAAATTTATCCAAAGTAAATTTTTATTTCATGATTCCAAAGAAGAATCTTATTTTGTCAAATTGAATTTATAAACATGTCAAAAACTATATTTAATGTGGGTGCTCCATCAAAAGGCGGCAAAAATGCATTTTTTTAAAAATACTTATTTTACCCGAAAAATTTATTTTGTTCTTATACCATGTTATAGAAATGTGTAAGATGAATAATAATGTTATAAAATTAAAAATTTAGTAAACACTATTCATAACGGCTAGTTTATAACAATATTATAATAATATATCATTGTTCAGTGAAACCCAGTATTGCGTACAAGACACGCTATCGAGGAAGGTTGCGATTGCGTGTAATGCAATCCAAGTTAGGGTTGCGTGTAGTGCACAACTCCTTTGTTGTTGCTTATAATAGAATCCAACCATATTTTATTTATAAATTGAATATATATATATACACTCAATGTTGCATAGAATTCAAACGAACTTGAAATTGTGTGTAACAAGAGCCAAGAAAAGTGTTGCGTATACTACAAGATAATACGGTGTTGAGTATAGCGCAAGACAATCTTGGTGTGTCTTACAATAGAATATATGAATTAAATTAAAAAGAATGTATCTTATAAAATCTCGGGTTGTTACATTCTACCCCCCTTAAAATGAATTTTGCCCTCGAAATTCATCGGGGTTATAAATAGTTTACTATTTGAAAGTTTCTTTAATAGAAACCCACATCATAAAAAGGAATATCAAAACCAATCATTAAAAACGAAAGTATGAAACGTAACGGTTACCCAAATAAACTAATCACTGGGTTTCCACATAGGTGAAAATATGGATATGGAAGAAAAATCTAACCATCATGTTCTGATGGAGAGTGGTAGAGAACATGGTTATAAAATAGCCAACAATCACAAAGCCATAGATTTGTGATTATCTAAGGTACCATCTGATTCATCGGATATAAGGGCAGTAGGAAAACATTTTTGGTTTTTCAAGATCATTTCCCTAAAGTTGATGAAATTGGAGTTAGAAGAAATACTTTCGTGATTTTGGTATAGTCTCATCGTTTTTCATTCTTTGGACAATTTACACATCATCTCTTAATGAAATGAAGTTGAATTTGTCATTCCTGATGTGTTAGCAGATCATGTGATAGAATGATGGGTCATTCCATCTGTCTCAAACAATGGTTAGAAAAGTTATCAAAAAATACAGAAGTCTATCTATAGTGAGATTAATCATATATAGTTCCTAAAATGAACTTATACTTCATATATCATACCGCTTAATAAAATAAAACTAGTTTCTACTAACCAGGGACTTCCTGTAGGCCAGTGGTAGGCGATAAAGGCCAGTCGCACTTCGGTTGTGGGTTCGATTCCCACGGCCTTGTCCGACGCGATGGGCTGTCGCCCGTCCTGCAGGTTTTCCTTTTTCTAAAACTATATTACTATAACATCCTATCAATAATATCAAAAAAAAAACAATACTAACTTATATGCAACATAATCCATTCCAATCTTTAGGCTTATCCATAATACTGCAGTCCACTCTCAGAGATTTAATACCATTGTTGATCCCCATATATCATAAGATATGTCTTGTTGGTCACATTCCAAACATTCAAAGGCCTTAATCATGTACTCTCTTGAATACCCATTAAACCTTATTGAAAACATGAGTGCTGTTAAAAGTTAATTCTTTCCACATTCCAAAATCCTCAAAATTATATATACTCAAACCATGATATCACTTAGTCCTTATATCAATCATGAGCTCATGAATACTGTCAAACATTTCATTTTCTCCTTATCCCTTCATTATGCGCATATCATCTACTTTCCAAAATATTTGAATCACTTTTCATGGTTACCGGTACCTTAAAATTATTGGAAACCATAATAGACCAATACATAAATATTTCAGTATACCATAAAATTACCTCAACAACATTATTCTTGAATACCAATACATAAAAACATCAGTCCATCCACTTCAATGATTGTCCTGGAATAAGTCCTTCCTTGATTTAGAAGTAACTTTTTAGGTCAGGGCATTGAGTTGGGTAATTCCCATGTTCTCCGCAAATAAGACATTGAACTCCATAACAGTCTGTCACTCTATGACCCTTTTCTCCACACAGATAACATCGGTCCCTCAATTTGAGGTATTCCTCAAGGTTCTTCTTCCCTTCTTTAAAAATCTCAATCTTCCTTTCTTTATGCTCCTCAACATGCGAACATGAATAATAGTTTATCTTACTCTTCTTTGATGAATTAGGCATACCACTAAATTTCACCTTGTTAATCATATATCGCGATGACTGATTCGGCATAATCACAATATCTTTCTCTCTAGGAATTACACAATTTTGTTGCTCATAGTCACCAATTTGTCCATTGGATTCAATGTTAACCGAATTCTTTCTGGTTCCCTCCATTAACTAAAACACAAAAAGAATCTTGTGAGAGGCAAAAATAATGCTAGAGAAAACAACATAGTAAAGGTGGATTACCCTCAATATCTAACTTCTTAGGTTAAATTATAAGATCGTTACCATAGTTATAGGACTGTATCATATACGTATACTTATCCTTAGGGACATCCCTAGACAAACCGTATAAATATATCTAGGGATATCACTAAAGTTCTCGCATCTTAGTTTCCAAAGGTTGACTAAACCTTTCCTCTGATACCAACTGTAGGGACCCGAAGCTTGACGTACATGGACATTACATTACCTTTGCGGAATACTTAATACATAATAAAAACAAACACACAAAGACCGTAATAGTTTAGTGTCTTTGGAAACTCAGAATATAATCTTCTAAATGTGGTGAATGATCTTCAACATCTCCCATAAAGATCTTCCCCTTTTTTACCTAAAACCTTTCTTTATAAACTGGGGAAAAGAAAACATAAAAGGGTGAGCTCAAATGCTCAGTAAGGGTAAACAAAAGAAATATCAATCACATCATATTCATAAGAACATAACATTTTGGAAATCTTAACCTGCAAAAGAGAGCATAATTTCATAACATGGGATAAATAATAGTAGTGAAAATGAAATCCCAATAATCATAACT
Source organism: Viscum album (assembly GCA_963277665.1). Taxonomy (NCBI): domain Eukaryota; kingdom Viridiplantae; phylum Streptophyta; class Magnoliopsida; order Santalales; family Viscaceae; genus Viscum; species Viscum album. The sequence continues at coordinate 49,218,545 of OY728140.1, read as the reverse complement.
TTAAACATGAAACTTTGTGGCATACACACAAAATCATAGAGAATCATTTCCTGTTAGTCAAGACTCATTGCCAAGACTATCATAGTGGAAAAAGTCCCTTTCTGAACTGAGTCACCCTCGTTTCAGTCCTGTTTCACTGAACCGGTATAACCTACCATTCCAGGAATGTCTATCTCATGAGATATAAAATCTTTACCCAATGAATTGGAGGGTGATATAGGTCCCACCCATCTCATAATGATACCATTCTTATGTGTGCCACAAAATCATAAACCATATATCATTGCATAACCCATGTAATAAAAATGGGAATCATAAACATCATGACATCATAAAACAATTCATATACGATAAAGGAATTCATAAAATTAATTCCATCACAACATAATCAAATAAATTTAATAATAGGGATAGAAACAGAACACTTTATTATTGTAGATGGAAAATAATTTTGATAAAACACTTGAACTCCATTCTTGAGGAAATTATCCTTTCTACTTCAAAAACACATTTCTTTTCTTAACATGTCATACAATTTTAAACTAAATGAAGTTGATTAAAAATAAACTTGAAAACATTTAAAGGAATCTTCTTTGAAATAATGTTTTAAAATCCATTCAGTCCTTATAAGTTAAAAAAACATTCTTCGTACTTTTGTCGGAAAAGTCAAAAAGTACCTCGTACGAAAAACGACAAAAGATTCCTTTCATATCTTTTAAAAAAACTCATCGAAGGGTAAAATTGGATATAAACTATTGTATAAGGATGGAAATAAAATTACATATTGATGGAACATGGATGTGGATGATAAAATACACCCCAGTAAATACCAAAGTAAAAACAATCTCGGATAAAAATGAGATTGTGATATTTCCTTTACCTTAAGTCCGATTTGCTTCGTATGTGTCCAAACCTTCTGTATAATGATTTAAATAATGTCATTTACTTATTACAGAATCATATTCATTGTTATTATATCATATATGTTTCACTTATGTCTTTATATTACCCTTTCTTTTGTAAATTCATGTTAAAGTAGCGTTTTGGGTAAAATCGCCTCATTTGTCATTCGTGTTTTAACTTGTAATTTTTCATATGATTACTTAGATAATTATTACATAATAATAGAATATAGAACATGATATATATATAATATATATTCAGAATATAAATATATATAATGGATCGATAAATGGAAAGAAATACACCGTTCATGGAGACGGTAGGCCTTACATAGACATGAACGCTGTTTTCGTTTCCTTATTGAATTGAGTGGAATTAAGTAGATGACATACATATATATACACATAAATCCAGTAGCATTATAATGTCATATATTTCATTATTATTTATTATATATACTTTATAATCATTCTTAAATGGTTAACATGGAGAATGAATCTCATCGCGTCGTGGAGACGGTAGTCCGTACGTACGCACGAGCGATGATATCATTTCCATAATTATTGAATTGAATTGGAGTGGATGATACAATATATCAGAATCATTATGATGTTATAATAACTATGTATAGTTATTCTTTACACCATAATACCCATCCATGTAAGGTGTTGGTGGAAAAACAGATTACACCATGGCGTGGAGACGGTATTTCGTACGTACGCACGCGCGGTGATTTTGTTTTCCGTAGGATGGATAGATGGAGAATTAGGATTGTTTCATACTTATAATAACATATCTGTATATGAGTGATACTGATGTTATTACTTAATAATGAAACAACCTAAGAAGAAGAAGTGGAAGAAGAAATAAAGGTGAAAGAATTGGTAACGGAAATTACCTCTTCTTTGAAGCGCCTCTTTGAGACCTCCTCTTAGGGCACTAAAATTGGTCTTTGAGGAAGACCAGAACCTCAAGGATGTTTCTAGGGAAGTGGATAAGAGATTTTGGCAGGGGTTGGCCGAGCTTGAAGGCTCAAAGTTGTGTGAGGAAGAGAGGGAGGAGGTACCCTTTTATAAGGGAGGAGAGGGGCACCTTTTGAATTCTTAACAATATTAATTTATAATAAATTTAACCCCACATATAAACCTCCAAAAATGACTCAAATTAGAATATTAGATAATATAAGGTTGTAATATCATCAACCAATAAAATTTAGACATGTTAGGAATTTATTTTAAACATTATCAACATGATTTATCCTTATTTAATCAATTTAATTTTATTTGTGCTAATAACATTCTAATTTTTAAATTATAACAAATAATTACTTATTTGTTGTGAATTGTCCATAATTGGATTCTTAATAACATTTTAGATCATATAAATTTAAATTTATAATTTTAAAATATTTTTGTGATTTTTAATCAATTTTATAATATGTTGTTTTATAAAATAACAATAGTGTCAATTTTGACACTATTTATTTATTTGAATTTAAATAAAATAAATACAGAAGATATGTTCGAACTAAAAGTTTTAATAGATTCATAAAATGTCATATGTATCTTAAAAATTATTCTAGAACATTAAATAGTTCATATAATATTTATTTTATAATTTTTGAAACCATTTATTTGGTTTATCTCTTAATAAAATAAATACTACATCATTTTTGTATAATTATTTCATATACTTATTTGTTGCATAAAAATTAAAAATTAAATCCTATGATGAAAATAAATCTATTACCTTTCACAATAATACTTTTAATCGAATTTATCATCTTAAAATCACAATATGTAAATTGTTATATTTATTAAATTATGAAGGTGACAACTTTGGCATCATTTAAAATAAAATAATATAAGTGTCATAATCGCTTTTATAAGGCTCCAAATGGTCAAATATTAGACCATTGGATGCTTATGGTTTACCTTTACATGTAAAATAAGTTTTGGTTAGGGATTTGTGCATTTTATGGTCACTATTAGTTTAATAAAAACAACATTCTTGATTTTTCACTAGATAAACAATTTCTGCATCACTATTGTGTCATAATTAATGATAATTATTTAATCCCTAAAAATTATAAATATGTTAATATGATGTAGATAATTTCATTATATTTCTGGAGACTATTCATGTTCGAAGTTTCATGAAGTTTATCACTAAATTAAAATTAATATACTTATAATATTTAAGAGAGTGACATGTTGTCACTTTCTTTGATTTTAATAATAATTAAGTTATTTTCATGTACAAATGTCCATTAAATGATTATAATCTGACCCTTAGGTGATATAGGTCTACTTGTATTCATCCAATAGGATTTTGGTAGGTGTTAGGGTAATTTTATAATCTTATATTTACCCCTCATTACCCGATTTACCTTTAACTATGGTAAATAAAATTTACCGTAGTTACTATTAATAATGCCCAAAAATAAAAAGTGGCTTATTAACATAATTTGGACCCACTGATTCCAAATATGAAATCCATTTTTCTAAATTAAATACACAAAAGTTTCAGAAATTAAATTAAAATTAATCCCATTGTCGAAAGAAAACGGGTTTTTGTTTAAAACATTGCAAAAGATTGAATTTATTTAACCTACGAATTCAATGTAAAATCAAGGCTAATGACATAAATTATATTAAATGGTAAAAATATATTCTATTTATACTTTAAAACCATTCAATATTATAATTTAACCATATAAATTATTCTGATGAAAGAAGTTGTTTTTAATTAAAATATAGCGTGTTTTTACTATTCATCAAAATATGAAGGTTACCCGAATAATATGAAAAATTTATCCAAAGTAAATTTTTATTTCATGATTCCAAAGAAGAATCTTATTTTTTCAAATTGAATTTATAAACATGTCAAAAACTAGATTTAATGTGGGTGCGCCATCAAAAGGCGGCAAAACTGCATTTTTTGAAAAATACTTATTTTACCCGAAAAATTTATTCTGTTCTTATACCATGTTCTAGAAATGTGTAAGATGAATAAGAATGTTATAAAATTAAAAATTTAGTAAACACTATTCATAACGGCTAGTTTATAACAATATTATAATAATATATCATTGTTTAGTGAAACCCGGTATTGCGTACAAGACACGCTATCGAGGAAGGTCGTGATTGGGTGTAATGCAAGCCAAGTTAGGGTTTCCTGTAGTGCACAACTCCTTTGTTGTTGCGTATAATATAATCCAACCATATTTTATTTATACATTGAATATATATATATATATATACACTCAATGTTGAATAGAATTCAAACGAACTTGAAATTGTGTGTAACAAGAGCCAAGAAAAGTGTTGCGTATACTACAAGATAATACGGTGTTGAGTATAGTGCAAGATAATCTTGGTGTGTCTTACAATAGAAGATATGAATTAAATTAAAAATAATCTATCTTATAAAATCTCGGGTTGTTACATTCTACCCCCCTTAAAATGAATTTCGCCCTCGAAATTCATCGGGGTTATAAATAGTTTACTATTTGAAAGTTTCTTTAATAGAAACCCACATCGTAAAAAGGAATATCAAAACCAATATTTAAAAACAAAATTATGAAACGTAACGGTTACCCAAATAAACTAATCACTGGGTTTCCACATAGGTGAAAATATGGATATGGAAGAAAAATCTAACCATCATGTTCTGATGGAGAGTGGTAGAGAACATGATTATGAAATAGTGAACAATCACAAAGCCATAGATTTGTGATTATCTAAGGTACCATCTGATTCATCGGATATAAGGGCAGTAGGACAACATTTTTGGTTTTTCAAGATCATTTCCCTAAAGTTGATGAAATTGGAGTTAGAAGAAATACTTTCGTGATTTTGGTATAGTCTCACCGTTTGTCATTCTTTGGACAATTTCCACATCATCTCTTAAAGAAATGAAGTTGAATTTTTCATTCCTGATGTGTTAGCAGATCATGTGATAGAATGATGGGTCATTCCATCTGTCTCAAACAATGGTTAGAAAAGTTATCAAAAAATACATAAGTCTATCTATAGTGAGATTAATCATATATAGTTCCTAAAATGAACTTATACTTCATATATCATACCGCTTAATAAAATAAAACTAGTTTCTACTAACCAGGGACTTCCTGTAGGCCAGTGGTAGGAGATAAAGGCCAATCGCACTTCGGTTGTGGGTTCGATTCCCACGGCCTTGTCCGACGCAATGGGTTGTCGCCCGTCCTGCAGGTTGTCCTTTTTCTAAAACTATATTACTATAACATCCTATAAATAATATCAAAAAAAACAATACTAACTTATGTCCAACATAATCCATTCCAATCTTTAGGCTTATCCATAATACTGCAGTCCACTCTCAGAGATTTAAAACCATTGTTGATCCCCATATATCATAAGATATGTCTTTTTGGTCACATTCCAAACATTCAAAGGCCTTAATCATGTACTCTCTTGAATACCCATTGAACCTTATTGAAAACATGAGTGCTGTTAATGGTTAATTCTTTCCACATACCAAAATCCTCAAAATTCTATATACTCAAACCATGATATCACTTAGTCCTTATATCAATCATGAGCTCATGAATACTGTCAAACTTTTCATTTTCTCCTTATCCCTTCATTATGCGCATATCATATACTTTCCAAAATATTTGAATCACTTTTCATGGTTACCAGTACCTTAAAATTATTGAAAACCACAATAGACCAATACATAAATATTTCAATATACCATAAAATTACCTCAACAACATTATTCTTGAATACCAATACATAAAAACTTCAGTCCATCCACTTAAATGATTGTCCTAGAATAAGTCCTTCCTTGATTTAGAAGTAACTTTTTAGGTCAGGGCATTGAGTTGGGTAATGCCCATGTTCTCCGCAAATAAGACATTGAACTCCATAACAGTCTGTCACTCTATGACCCTTTTCTCCACACAGATAACATCGGTCCCTCCATTTGAGGTATTCCTCAAAGTTCTTCTTCCCTTCTTTAGAAATCTCAATCTTCCTTTCCTTATGCTCCTCAACATGCGAACATGAATAATAGTTTATCTTACTCTTCTTTGATGAATTAGGCATACCACTAAATTTCACCTTGTTAATCATATATCGCGATGACTGATTCGGCATAATCACAATATCTTTCTCTCTAGGAATTACACAATTTTGTTGCTCATAGTCACCAATTTGTCCATTGGATTCAATGTTAACCGAATTCCTTTTGGTTCCCTCCATTAACAAAAACACAAAAAGAATCTTGTGAGAGGAAAAAATCATGCTAGAGAAAACAACATAGTAAAGGTGGAGTACCCTCAATATCTAACTTCTTAGGTTAAATTCTAAGATCATTACCATAGTTATAGGACTGTATCCTATACGTATACTTATCCTTAGGGACATCCCTAGACAAACCTTATAAATATCTCTAGGGATCTCACTAAAGTTCTCGCATCCTAGTTTCCAAAGGTTGACTAAACCTTTCCTCTGATACCAACTGTAGAGACCCGAAGCTTGACGTACATGGACATTACATTACTTTTGCGGAATACTTAATACATAATAAAAACAGACACACAAAGACCGTAATAGTTTAGTGTCTTGGGAAACTCAGAATATAATCTTCTAAACGTGGTGAATGATCTTCAACATATCCCATAAAGATCTTCCCCTTTTTTACCTAAAACCTTTCTTTATAACCTGGGGAAAAGAAAACATAAAAGGGTGAGCTCAAATGCTCAGTAAGGGTAAACAAAAGAAATATCAATCACATCATATTCATAAGAACATAACATTTTGGAAATCTTAACCTGCAAAAGAGAGCATAATTTCATAACGTGGGATAAATAATAGTAGTGAAATGAAATCCCAATAATCATAACTTAAAACATGAAACTTTGTGGCATACACACAAAATCATAGAGAATCATTTCTTGTTAGTCAAGACTCATTGCCAAGACTATCATAGTGGAAAAAGTCCCTATCTGAACTGATTCACCCTCACTTCAGTCCTGTTTCACTAAACCGGTATAACCTACCATTCCAGGCATGTCTATCTCATGAGATATAAAATCTTTACCCAATGAATTGGAGAGAGATATAGGTCCCACCCATCTCATAATGATACCATTCTTATGTGTGCCACAAAATCATAAACCATACATCATTGCATAACCCATGTAATAAAAATGGGAATCATAAACATCATGACATCATAAAACAATTCATATACGATAAAGGAATTCATAAAATTAATTCCATAACAACATAATCAAATCAATTTAATAATAGGGATAGAAACAGAACCCTTTATTATCATATATGGAAAATAATTTTGATAAAACACTTGAACTCCATTCTTGAGAAAATTATCCTTTCTATTTCAAAAACACATTTCTTTTCTTAACATGTCATACAATTTTAAACTAAAATAAGTTGATTAAAAATAAACATGAAAACATTTAAAGTAATCTTCTTTGAAATAATGTTTTAAAATCCATTCAGGCCGTATAAGTTAAAAAAACATTCTTCGTACTTTTATCGGAAAAGTCAAAAAGTACCTCATACGAAAAACGACAAAAGATTCCTTTCATATCTTTTACAAAAAACTCATCGAAGGGTAACATTGGATATAAACTATTGTATAAGGATGGAAAAAATATTACATATTGATGGAACATGGATGTGGATGATAAAATACACCCCAGTAAATACCAAAGTAAAAGCAATCTCGGATAAAAATGAGATTGTGATATTTCCCTTACCTTAAGTCCGATTTGCTTCGTATGTGTCAGAACCTCCTGTATAATGATTTAAATAATGTCATTAACTTATTACAGAATCATATTCATTGTTATTATATCATATATTTTTCACTTATGACTTTATATTACCCGTTATTTTGTAAATTCATGTTAAAGTAGCATTTTGGGTAAAATCGCCTCATTTGTCATTCGTGTTTTAACTTGTAATTATTCATGTGATTACGTAGATAATTATTACATAATTATAGAATATAGAACATGATATATATATAATATATATTCAGAATATACATATATATAATGGATCGATAAATGGAAAGAAATACACCGTTCATGGAGACGGTAGGCCGTACGTACGCATGAATGTTGTTTTCGTTTCCTTATTGAATTGAGTGGAATTAAGTAGATGACATACATATATATACACATAAATCCAGTAGAATTATAATGTCATATATTTAATTATTATTGCTTATATATACTTTATAATCATTCTTAAATGGTTAACATGGAGAATGAATCTCATCGCGTCGTGGAGACGGTAGTCCGTACGTACGCACGAACGATGATATCATTTCCATAATTATTGAATTGAATTGGAGTGGATGATACAATATATCAGAATCATTATGATGTTATAATAACTATGTATAGTTATTCTTTACACCATAATACCCATCCATGTAAGGTGTTGGTGGAAAAACAGATTACACCATGGCGTGGAGACGGTATTTCGTACGTACGCACGCGCGGTGATTTTGTTTTCCATAGGATGGATAGATGGTGAATTAGGATTGTTTCATACTTATAATAACATATCCGTATATGAGTTATACTGATGTTATTACTTCATAATGAAACAACCTAAGATGAAGAAGTGGAAGAAGAAATAAAGGTGAAAGAATTGGTAACGGAAATTACCTCTTCTTTGAAGCGCCTCTTTGAGACCTCCTCTTAGGGCACTAAAATTGGTCTTTGAGGAAGACCAGAACCTCAAGGATGTTGCTAGGGAAGTGGAGAAGATATTTTGTCAGGTGTTGGCCGAGCTTGAAGGCTCAAAGTTGTGTGAGGAAGAGAGGGAGGAGGTACCCTTTTATAAGGGAGGAGAGGGGCACCTTTGGAATTCTTAACAATATTAATTTATAATAAATCTTACCCCACATAAAAACCTCAAAAAATGACTCATATTCGAATATTAGATAAGATAAGGTTTTAATATCATCAACCAATAAAATTTAGACATGTTATGAATTTATTTTAAACATTATCAACATGATTTATCCTTATTTAATCAATTTAATTTTATTTGTGGTAATAACATTCTAATTTTTAAATTATAAACAATAATTACTTATTTGTTGTGAATTGTCCATAATTGGATTCTAAATAACATTTTAGATCATATAAATTTAAATTTATAATTTTAAAATATTTTTGTGATTTTTAATCAATTTTATAATATGTTTTTTTATAAAATAACAATAGTGTCAATTTTGACACTATTGATTTATTTGAATTTAAATAAAATAAATACAGCAGATATGTTCGAACTAAAAGTTTTAATAGATTCATAAAATGTCATATGTATCTTAAAAATTATTTTAGCACATTAAATAGTTCATATAATATTTATTTTATTATTTTGAAACCATTTATTTGGTTTATCTCTTAATAAAATAAATACTACAACATTTTTGTATAATTATTTCATATACTTATGTGTTGAATAAAAATTAAAAATAAAATCCTATGATGAAAATAAATCTATTACCTTTCACAATAATACTTTTACTCGAATTTATCATCTTAAAATCACAATATTTAAATTGTTATATTTATTAAATTATGAAGGTGACAACTTTGGCATCATTTAAAATAAAATAATATCAGTGTCATAATCGCTTTTATAAGGATCCAAATGGTCCAATATTCGGCCATTGTATGCTTATGGTTTACATTTACATGGCCAATAAGTTTTGGTTAGGGATTTGTTCATTTTATGGTCACTATTAGTTTAATAAAAACAATATTATTGATTTTTCACTAGATAAACAATTTCTGCATAACTATTATGTCATAATTAATGATAATTATTTAATCCTCAAAAATTATAAATAAATTTATATGATGTAGATAATTTAATTATATTTCTGGAGACTATTCATGTTCGAAGTTTCATTAAGTTTATCACTAAATTAAAATTAATATACTTATAAGATTTAAGAGAGTGACATGTTGTCACATTCTTTGGTTTTAATAATAATTAAGTTATTTTCATAGAAAAATGTCCATTAAATGATTCTAATCTGACCCTTAGGTGATATGGGTCGAATTTTAGTCATCCAATTGGATTTTGGTAGGTGTTAGGGTAATTTTATAATCTTATATTTACCCCTCATTACCTGATTTACCTTTAACTATGGTAAATAAAATTTACCGTAGTTACTATTCATAATGCCCACAAATAAAAAGTGGATTATTAACATAATTTGGACCCACTAATTCCAAATATGAAATCAATTTTTCCAAATTCAATACACAAAAGTTGCAGAAATTAAATTAAAATTAATCCCATTGTCGAAAGAAAACGGGTTTTTGTTTAAAACATTGCAAAAGATTGAATTTATTTAACATACGAATTCAATGTAAAATCAAGGCTAATGACTTAAATTATATTAAATGGTAAAAATATATTCTATTTATACTTTAAAACCATTCAATATTATAATTTAACAATATAATTTATTGTGAAGAAAGAAGTTGTTTTTAATTAAAATATAGCGTGTTTTTACTATTCACCAAAATATGAAGGTTACCCGAATAATATGAAAATTTTATCCAAAGTAAATTTTTATTTAATGATTCCAAAGAAGAATCTTATTTTGTCAAATTGAACTTATAAACATGTCAAAAACTAGATTTAATGTGGGTGCGCCATCAAAAGGCGGCAAAACTGCAATTTTTTAAAAATACTTATTTTACCCGAAAAATTTATTTTGTTCTTATACCATGTTCTAGAAATGTGTAAGATGAATAATTATGTTATAAAATTCAAAATTTAGTTAACAATATTCATAACGGCTAGTTCATAACAATATTATAATAATATATCGTTGTTTAGTGAAACCCGGTATTGCGTACAAGACACGCTATCGAGGAAGGTCGCGATTGCGTGTAATGCAAGCCAAGTTAGGGTTGCGTGTAGTGCACAACTCCTTTTTTGTTGCGTATAATAGAATCCAACCATATTTTATTTATAAATTGAATATATATATATATATATACACTCAATGTTGCGTAGAATTCAAATGAACTTGAAATTGTGTGTAACAAGAGCCAAGAAAAGTGTTGCGTATACTACAAGCTAATACGGTGTTGCGTATAGCGCACGATAATCTTGGTGTGTTGTACAATAGAAGATATGAATTAAATTAAAATTAATGTATCTTATAAAATCTCGGGTTGTTACACACAATGATTCTCAGTATGGGTGGTAACATCCCACCATCAATTGGCTGAATCATGCAGCATGTATGTAGCGAGCTTGACCCTCCTCCCTAGAGACATCTCCAGATGCTAGAAGTTAGTCTACATAGAACCCAGCCATGATTATGCATCCTGTGGTCCGCCATCCCCTAAAAACGTAGGTAGATGCTGCAATTGGTATATACATGTCAGCTATTCCATATATGTGGCCACCGGTAATGCTCCCTGGAAGGCCGTCATAAACCGCAAAAATCCTTCATGGAACTATGCCTCCACGCCTGCATCTAATGTAATGGATAACACCACTTCTGGAACTACTAGAGGATCCATTGGTAGCCCATGTCCTACCATCTCGTGAGTATAATCGTTGCCTCTCTCTTTGAGAAAAACTCGACATCGTCTCGGCTGTATGACTCTACCAAGTAAAACACACACCTTAGATTAAGATCATCAAGGGCTAAAAACATGGAGTGTAAGAGGGGAACATGATAATGAAAACATTAAAATTTTACAAAAAAATACTACACAGCGTGTATAATAACTACACGGCGTGTTCCCTATGGTCTTTCACATGGGCATGTAGTCTTCCAGCACTGGTTGTGTAACACCCCAAACACACGACACGTTATCTATACACACGGCATGTACTTGAATTTTCTTCCCCTCCCCGAGTCCTTTTACACAGCTAGCCACTCATATCTCTTTTTAATGAGACTACATGAAATGTAAAATATCTACACGGTGTGTACTAGATGAGCTTCACCAACCCGTGTTATTCGTGACATTGTCGGGTACACAGCTCACTCGACACGGCGTGTTCCAGATGGACACAGCTTGTACAACTTAGATTCCAACTACCCCTGTTGTTAGTGACATGGTCGGCTACTCGTGTGACACTACATGGCGTGTTACACCCACACATGGTGTGTACACCACCCCATTTATCTAGCCACATGGCCAAGTATACACTGTCTTTTACTGGTCAATACTACACAGCGTGTCCCACAGGTACACGGTGTGTACTAAATGAACTTCACCGACCCGTGTTGTTCGAGAGACGACTGGATACATGACACACACTACACGACATGTTCCAAATGGACAAGGTGTGTACTAGAAGGGATAACATCGACCCGTGTTGTTAGTTACACAGCCAGATTCCCATGTTATACTACACGACATGTTCAAAGGTTACATAGTGTGTTTAATTGAATATTTCTCCATATGTGTTGTTATTCACACGAAGTCCACAAGGTCAACATAACACGGCATGTATAATCAATACACATCATGTTCCCTCCAGAGTTTTACCAATCCCGTGCTTCTGCCTACACGGCCTATGAGATGGTTAGGAACTACATGGTGTATACATAGGGTACATGACATGTACTTAAAAAATGTTCATTTCTTCCCAAAATGAAGAGTACATGGCGTGGGTCCATAGAACCAAATGCCATATTGTCTAGGTTTTAGGATTGTAGACCTTAGAAACTACTCTAGAGCCCCTTTTCCCTTAAATTTGAAGTGTCGATATGCCAAATTCTAATTTGTGGGTCCCATAATCCCCGCGAACCAAATTTTAGCACCCAACCTTTCACATTATAGTACAAAATGCAACAAAAAGTTGTATCATGATCCGCTAAATTCCTATTCAAGAGAGCCCATACTTTTCAAGAAACAAAGTATCGCGTACATAAACCCAACCATAACATGTACCAATACCCTGTCAATAGTAGGTGTATCAAACAATGTACCAATCACAACAACAAATATTTTATAGCACATCATCTATCACAACAACATGGAATTTATAATTCACCTACATGGCATCGAAACAATGCATGGAATGTGATCTTACACATGTGTCTAAATGATGCATGAGATGACAAACCCTTATCTCATCGGGTTGTAGCTAAATAGAAACCAGGTATAAAAATATAAATAGAACACCACAAGTATGTCACCCAACATTGAAAATCAAATCAATTGTAATAATCATAAACATAAAATCATAATATCATTTGAGTAAATCTTCCTCTTACCTGTACATGGGGTAGCTACTCATAGGAACATTTATTACAGAATACCTTAGCAATCTAGCTCTTTTCGTCATTTCCAAATAAAAGCATAACTTTGAGAAAAGAAACCGCTTTGATATCACTTTGTAATGTCCCAGATCTGAGTGCCACACAGCGGGTGCCCCGAACCCGGTTGGTCATATGTCCTCAAGCGCATTTCCCCAAACGCCAGGGGCTACTGACTAGCAGCGAGGGACTAGGTCTGACAGTGGGGAAACTTTGACCCCATTTTTCAAATTGTAGTACAGTGGAGAAAATACAAACATAACAATGTGGAAACAATAAACAATACCAAGATGAAATGGAGAATAGTAAATAATAAAAGATGACAACAGTCATATATATATGATGATGAAAAATGTCCCTAAGTCTATGAAAGCAACCTAAACAGGATACACTGCAATATAAAACAATACAATAGAAGGTACAGGTATATCAAAACAAAGAAAAATAGTGCATTAGGAACTCAACAGCATCGCAATCCTATGCTCGGTCACATGCTCTCCTACTCGTCAACAACAAAAAAGTACCTCTATAGGGACTCTTTCCCTTATCAACACCTGCAGCAATATATTATTTTTGGGCCCAAGACATGACCCAAATAAGGTGTGACCAATAAATCCCAATAGAAAACCACCAAAGGCCCATGTCCAATTGTTTGTGAAAATGTGCAACAAAAGTTTGCAATAATGAAATGAAGTAAGCTAGGAAGTACTCAAAATTAGCTACTCCTACCACTTCCATTACAATTTAATAATTATTTAACAATTCAATTTAATTAAATTATAAGTTCCCGAGACCCGCCCTCAACCTACAATCTTCTCTACGGTGCCATATGAAAACCCACAACAAGATATCTAGCAAGTAGAATGTAAAACAATACCAATCCTATGCTTTAGGTTGGAAAATATAACATAAGAAATCACAATAGTGAATATTCAATGTAAACATTGTCCTCAAACATAAAAATCCCTGCCCTCGGGTAATTAGAATCGAAACCCTCAGGTGATTTCCCTCCAGCATAACGAATATTACCCTTATGCATACGAGATATTTACCATAGGTATGGAAGCTACGGTCCAAAGACATAAGAAAGGTTTCACTCTGGCTAAATGAAACAATGCCTTCAGGCTAAACAAAACATTGCCCTCAGACTAAGAAAAACACTGTCCTCGAGAAATGCATGTAACCGGGTCGATCCGAACACATAAATAAGAAATTTATATCCATTTTCTCTCATGAAAACTCAATGCATTCTATATTAATGGAATACCCTTGGTTATCCTGGCCAAATGGCTAAACAGGGGAAACAGACCCACGGGGTGGCCCTGGATCAAGGAAAAGATCCCAAATGGAAGCTTATACATAATCAAAGATTACCTATGAAATTCTAGGTATTTAACCAGTTAAGGCCTCAGCCATACGACACCTCAGACATGTGCGTGTAGCACAACGGTACACAAAAACAACTTGATGGTTTGAAATAAACACCAAACCACCAACCTCGATCTCCTCTGATCGATATATGTGAACAACGCATCCTGAATCACCAGTGAACGACATAGATCTGGGATAAACATTTATGCGTTCAAACTAATATAACATCCCTTAGGGCATGAATTGGAAGGAGAGGTTCAAGAAGGGAGAGGAACTCATTCGCGCGGTTCAAATGAGATCGACAGTGAAGGAATCAGAGTCTTGGTGTATGGTCAGGAGATCCTCTAAGCTCTGGCCTTCTCTCACATGGCTCTGATCATGTTCTAATATTCCTCTGCTGAAATAGGAGGCTACTTCCAGTTTTTATCAAAAAAACAAAACTACACGGCGTGTACTCTAAGGTACATGGCATGTACTTTCCATTTTTTAAATTTTTCCCCTGTAGGATTCTTTCCACCGCGTTACTATTCTCTTGCCGACTTGATTACATAGAAAGTATTACTATGTACACAGCTTGTACCAACGTTCCACTGGTAGCTACTCCCACCACCTTACTATTCACCTGCCGACTAATTACATGACGTGTATATACTAAATACATGAAGTGTAGTCAGTTTTAACACCCTTCATCACCGATAGACCTATACGCCCTGTATTCTCATCCCACACGACCAAAGTACACGGCGTGTGGAAAAGTACACGATGTTACCCAAAATTTTTGGGATTTCCCCATTTTCATTATTTTCTCGAAAACAATTAAGGAAAAAGAAAAAGAAGAAACATATACCTCAAGAAGAAGAACCGGGTTATTACATTTTCAATTATCATGGTATTTTATTTCAAAATTTTATTAAATAAATATATAACATAATGGCTTATACAATGATGATGCAGAAATTGTTTAATTAATAGAAATATAAAATAAATGATATTAATCATATTAAAATAAATTTAATTTGATATAAGTAATTCCATACATGATTTTTTTGGTAGAATTTAGGATTTCAGTGAAAGGGTAAATGAGTTTTTAATGATATCATGTTGTCATTATATTTTTAAATTATTAAGTAATGAGTAGTCTCAAAATTGTCATTATTGATATTTTAAAACATATAATTTTTTATTAAATGATATAATATTTATTAAAATCTATGATTTAGAAAAATTAATGGTATATGTCCAAAAGTTCACAAATGACTCATTTATTCATCTTTTTGAATGTTATTGAAATTATATTAAGCCTTAATCTATAAATTACATGATGTTTTGGTAAGAGTTGAAAGGTTAAAATAATCTTTAAAACCAAATGATATGTGTTAAAAAATAATAAAAACATTTCTAATTTTTATTGGATGAGAGGATTGTGACCCATCATCATATCTTATAAATAATAAACATTGGATTCATTAGGAATAGAAAATCAATTTATACTGATTTAATATTTTGTGAGTTTCATAAAGTTCCCCACACCCCAATTATAAAAGGGATCCTCCTACCTCACTTCTTCACATCACATTGAGGCTTCATTCTCAAACATCCCAACCCATTTTCCTTTTCAACTTCCCTCAAAATATCCTAGAGTTTTGGTTCCTCCCAAATGACTAACTCTAGAGGTGACATAAAGGAGTCGTTCGGAAGAAGTGGTAATCGCTCTAACTGATCATTCAATTTTTATACCACTTTTAACCTCATCTATAGTAATTATATATATCATAAAATAATAAATTCAGTATCTAAGATATTGTAAATTTTTTTTATGATTATTAATAATCCATTATAAAGCCCATTTCCCATTAAAAAAGTATTGCATCGCTAATGTGTACGTTCGGCTTACCATCTCCATGTAATGATACAATTCAATTTCAATCACCATATTTTATGGGTAAGAATTATAATGTGTTTTATATTTATATATGATATATATGATATGTTTTTATAATTATAATTATAATATCATGTCTACATTTTTAACATATAATATTTTGGTAAAGTGATAATGTTTCTCATGCGTGCATATGAATTGCCATCACCACAACACAATGTGATTCATTATTCACCTAAAATTTGTATAGACGGTAATAAAGATGAATTTTATAAATATATAAGTTATATATGAAACAAAAATGATTCAATAATAATAATATATCGTATAATTTTTTTTCTAATAACTCTTAAATAAAATGAAAACAATATCCATGTGTTTGTATGACCAACTATCTCCATGAACTATGTATTTTATTTTATATATCCAAATATTATGTATAAATAAAAATAAATATATAATGAATATTTATATTCAATTTATATCATTATTAGAAATATAAAAATGGTGAAATCATTGTCTATGAAAGAGGATCAATGTTAGCAATTCAAAACATGAATAACGAAAAAAGTGGTTATTATCGGAGACATTAAATTAACACGGAATCTATAATGAGTATTCTAAAGTAATAACTAAATAATATGTGGTATAAAATATATAAATTTATTTCATTGGTATTTTTATAATAAACTTATTTATATTATAGAGTATGTTTTATTATTTCTGAAGGAAATAAAGACATAAGGTAAGGGAATTACCTCGTATATTTTATTTCGATGAGAAATGTTCCATATTCACCACTAACTTCATTTGTTTGGTGTATATACTGATATATGATATGTTATATCATTATATTAATTTATTTACGGATATTCAAAGCTATAATTTATGTTATGTTTTATGGTGTTCTTGATTCTATAGTTAATCAATAGGTAAGGGATTTTTGTCTCACTTTTATTACTGTTGGAAACATGCCTTAAACACTAATATTTTCTTTTGTGTGGTGTATTTACTTCCGAAAATTGTATTTTATGATTATTATTCTAAACAATTATGGGTATTAACATATCCATTTTATTTTATCTCTTTCATTGGGTTTACATTTAAAAATATTTCAAACAGGTAAGGTAATTCTGTCTCAATTTTCATTTATTGAGACACATATTATATTATTCACCTATATTGTTTTATGATATGTATGTACTTAATTTTGATATTTTATGTCATGAATATCCATATATTCACGATTTATGATTTTCATGTAATATTAATCACTATTCAGTCCGAAATCTATGTTCCATTAAAATAATGTTTTCAAAAAAAGGTTTTCTAAATTTTTTTAAATGATCTTTTAATTAATTTCATGGGAAATTATTTCAATGGTCTATAAAATGGTTTTAAATTATTATTTATAAGTTTTAATGGTTATTTTTGAATGATAATACTGTGATACATTTTTTAGGATTTAAAAAGCTCTTTTCAATGAAAATGGATCTCTTCCTGAGGAATTATCTTCATGTGATATCTCAAAATTGTTTTCCATTTAAGATAATATTATTTGATGTTACTTGTTTTTTAATATGATATTTATTCAAGGAACCATTTTAATTCTTTCTAAGAATGGTATATGTTTATAATGGAATATTATTTTTGAAACCAATTTATTTTCTATTGTTTATGTAATAATTTGATCAAGTTTATGAAACAGATTTCATTCAATGTGTGTTGTTATGAGTACTGATTTACATTCTCATAGAAAACATATGTAGAGATTTCATTATCTGATGGGTGGGACCTATATCTCCCTCCAATGAATTGGGTAATGAAAAATTATTTATGAGCTCGACATGTATATGGGAGGTCATTTCAATCCTAAAACAAGAGGGTACATGGGAGGGGACCGTATGACTCTAGCATGTAAATTAGTGGTTAGTGCAGGAATAAAATGTTAAAAAGGTTATATAATGAAGGCCCGACATAAGGATTTTATACTCTTATGTATATTCCACAATTCCATGTCTTATTCCTATTTTCCACCCTCAGGGATTATTCTCCTGATTTCCTTGTGATTCATGTCTTATAAAATTCAAGTCATTATGACATGATTTCTGTTTATGATCTTGGAAATGTATGGTGTGATCATATAATAAAAATGATCACATTATCATACACTAATGTTCATGATATACTTATAAATTTTCTGTATTTACCTTTTCTGTGAATTTGAGCTCACATCTTTCTTTTTTCCCTTCCATATGTTATGAAAGAATTTTTTTATATAGAATTACTAAGGGGGGAGACCGTTGGGGAAGAAATGAATTTATTTCACTATGTTAGATGGTTTTTGTCCCACATTTCCAAAGGAACCAAACTAACATAGTCTATGGTTGAAGGTTATGGTGATGTTTGACATGTTTTGAGATTTTTGGACATTGTGTGTGTATAGAGTCTATATAAATATTCCTATATTGAATAAAATGGAATCTCATGAATAGAAAATATTGGGTTTAGAACTGATGGAATCCCATGATTATTATGAGGAATGTTAAGACAAGTTTATATTCCATCCAAGGCTCATTGCCTCATTTATTATGTGATTTCTAGATAAGGATACTCATTTTAATTTTGTATTATGTAAATTTCTGAATATCCTTCATGCTGATTAACTAATCCAATGACATAATGATGCCAAATCTCACCACATAGGGATTATCATGATTGTTACATAAAAAAGTAATTTTTGTTCATCAAAGTGGGGTTATATTTTTAAGGTCATGTTGTGACATGATCATAAGTTTAATATCTTATGGTGATGTGGTCACATATTGAAAGTCTATTGGGGATTTTTTATATGTATTATATCTTGTGGGTATGTGGTCACTTGTTAAAATTGTTTTGGGTATATATTTATATTTTAACATATTTTACGGATTCTTTTTTCACTAGTTTAATGTCCATTTAGAATGTTTATTGTGTATACTAATCATGTATTGGGTTGAAAGTGGGTTATAATCACATGGAGGCACTCTAGTGTATTGGGGAACTTGATTTTTGGTGAAAAAGTGTTTTAGTTTTACCGTTTGGGTGGAGGGGGATATTAACACATTAGTTTTGAAACCTCTATGGTGTATGATAGATATATTTGTTATGGTGTTAGGATGAAAAAATTAGAGCTTAGTATTTCATTATACATAAAATTTTATAATATAAGTATCAAAATAGACATATTTTGAGTGAATAGTTTAAGTACATGTTTAAAGCCTGAATCATGTAGTTTAATAGCATGTAATAATTGTGTTTACATCATTAAAGAATCATAAAAAAGAGATAGTTTGTTGATTGTAAATGGAAGATTCCAAAAAATGCATGATCCTATTTGGTTTATCACATATATAATCACATGTCTATCACATAGGGTGTTTATGAAATATAACATCATGCACTATGGTTTTTGTTCTGTTTTTTAATGTTGTGTTACCCAGAATATTGTCCTATAATTTAATTCCATGATACAAGGACATAGATGTTATGAAATTTGATATCTTCCATCTTAGATGTTGTGATGTAGTTTAATATTGTAAGAATAGGATTTTTTTTTGTTATCTAATATAATACTACTAGGATCTGGGATGGACTCAAGATTAGAGTAGACCATTCCCATGTAGGATTCATAGGGATCCCACAAGACCTGAAACGAAAAATGCAAGAGGATTCTCTTGAGAAATGCCTCAGTATTAGGGAGACATGTGGGGATCCCATGTATATTGTTTCTATGATTAAGATATATTTTTGACAAGATCATCCATGTGGTGCTTATATAAAAGGACTTGGACATGTGGTTTCATGATACAATCTGTTCACATATGGTTTTCAAGGGTGACTATAATTTTCTTTTCTCCACAACACTTGGTAACTCAAAATTTATGAAACTATATTTTGTGGAATCCATAATTGGGTTATAAAAATGATGTTGGTGTTATAAAACAATGGAGTTGCACAAACCTGGAATGTTTCGTGAACCAAGGTATCAACAACCAGTATTGGGAAAAGATTCATGTGGTATATCTATGTGTAACCTTTGGGGTTATGTAGAGAATATAGTTATTGAAAAGAATGTTCATCTTCAGTAAACCCATATAACTATCATGGTTAGTTGCATAAAGAAATATCAAACATATTCAAACATATTTTATATCCAATGTGAAGGATATCACAAAAGTTATCTACTTATAAGAATATACGGGGAGTTTATATTTACCTATGTTCATGAATGACTGGGTTACTTGAATTTGAGTTTCATGCTTTTACTTCTAGAGGATTTCCGCTGAAAGGGTGGGGTGGGTGATGAATTTATATGAAATTTTGATAGAAACGTGTTGGTCTATGAAACATAATATGTCTCACTTAACTGTGGCCCGATTCACCTAACTATGGGTTGCATTACTCCCATTCCTTTGGTTCTCTAGAATGATCTTGTGAGGCAGCGATTTGACATACCTTTCTGACACAAGTTACATTCAAATAAAAAATGGGGTTTCATGCAATAAAACCTTGTTTTGTGTGACCTTCTCCCTTTTTGAGGGATTTTATAGAATCCACTTTAGAGATGGAGGTTTATATCTTCCTTCTATTACTTGTTATTTCTATTAAAAAATAATTGGTTGTTTGTAATATATTAATGTTTATTAAATTCAGTATCTTGGAACCCTAATAGTTCCTCGGGACAAGATATGTTCTTGTTTAAAATAAAATTTATGAAGGTTAAAACACATTTTTGTATCCAAAATTTTTTCACTCAATAATTTTGTGGTCTCAGTAGACCATTCTCCCTCGACTAGATCTTCCTTCATTCTTACTTCAATAGTGATAGATACATTATCATGAAATTTATTCCATGAGGCACACATCTGTATCATCATCTAATGAATTTATTTAGAATAATGATTCCCATATTTTCACTAAGTATATTGCAAATTAATTTCCTATTGGTTCATGAATGACTATATAATGAAACTATGGGGAATGTTACATGGGGTACACCTGGATCAACAGTAGATATATATTGATGATAGGAATAATGTATCATCCATATGAAGTAAAATAATTTTCAATGGGTTGACTACCAACATATAAATTATAGACTTTTATAGATTTTATTTGATACCACTCATGGAATCATCAAATAATTTCACATCATACAAAATCAACTCAAATCCTCTTCCATTAATAGTTAGAGATTGTATCTACTTCTAATAACACTTTTAATTATTTGCATTGAGGAATAGAACATAAAAATTAACATAATTACTTGACATATTTAATAAAAATGGCATTCATTACCAACTCATGAATCCATAAAAATCAACCAAGCATCATTACCTTCATCATACAACATATATTGATATATTGAAAACTAATTAATTGAATCTCATTCATCACACTAATTTCCACCTTTTTTATTTTTTTCAATATACCCATATTTGTAACATCAATATGTGTGACTATTATTTTCTCCCCCTTTTTAAAAACCAAATGAAAAGGTTAAATATGGTTCTTCTCAATTCATAAATCTCATTAATTTTATTCAACTTACAACCCTCCATTAAATAAAAACTCCAACCACTTATGATGGAAGGGTAACACTTTAGTTTCCATCATATTACCAATATAAATAATGAATCTTATTAGAGGAGTAACCATTACATATCAATATAATCCATTTACGAACATTAAATTTTTAGTGTCTTTCTAAAATTGTTTACATAAACAATGCATACATTAGATAACTACATAATTTCCCAATATGGTATTCACAACATCACCCTTATTTTTTATATATAACTTAAAAACATTCCTCATCAATTGGAGAAGGTAAATATAAGAATGTGGGAAAATATATTTCTAGTAAGTATAAACATAAGAGATATAAATCAATAGTCATAAGTGAGTATAATATAAGAATGAGGGTATGATAACATGATCTAAAAAATGATAATAATACCCAATATATCAACAATAATTAATCTCAAATCATAGCATTTGTTTTTTATTCTAACAACAAAATTCATAAGAGTGTGGAATACTCAATAATTAATCATGATACATAAGAACATAACATAAGTTTCATGAATATTTTTTTCATATATAAAAAATATATAAAAAATTCCATAGTCATGGATCACTGCAAATACTATTATAGTAGATTAGGTTCGCTCTATTTTATATCATTTCCTAAGTCATGGTTCACTATTTGGACTATCATAATGAAAAAAATAATTTTTTTGAATGTGTTCTCTCCCCATTACAGTATTTAATATCTAATAAGGTATCATTGTTTACCTAATTATTTGGAGGGAAATATAATTTTAGGCCCACTAATCACATAATTGAAATCTTAAAATTGGATTCCACATGATGATAAATGATTAATCATATCATCATATAATAACCCGTGGAAAGCATATTGGATTGTTGCTGATTTAATCATAATAATAATAATCATCAATTTAGATAAAAAAATAAATATGGTAAAATTACAGTATGACCATAGTAAATATAAATAAATATAAAATGTTTTTGTTGTAGATTAAAATACATTTATAAGATCATGATAACATTTCTTTAGGACATTATCCATTGCATTTAGAAAAAAATTGTTTAAAATAAAAAAACATCAAAAATTAATAAAAAACATTCATGGAAAACAAACAAGGAAACATATAATGATATCTTCATATAAAATATTAAAAATAATGGTGGGGGAATGTATTTCATAATACTAAAATTAAAATAGAGATTACATTAAACTTTTAGGTAAAAAGTCAAAAGAACCTCTTTAAAAAGTGATAAGAAGACTCCATTAAAAAAATTAGAAACATAAAAATTTTCATAAATGAATTTATTATATCTATGTATAATATGAAAAAAATATAAAAAAATTATTAAAAATAATTAATTGAAATAAAATATTCCATACCGAAGAGAGAAATAATTTGTGGTTTTCCATTAAAAAATTTTGCTGTGTTTTGAGTAAATTAAGAGTGGAAAATAAATAAAAACATTAAATCTAAAAAATTAAAATAGAATATGAAAATAAATAATATTTTTGATATATAAATCATTTGTTTTATTCATCATAAATTTAATCATAATCATTCTTGTAAAAAATATATTTTAATATAAAACCCTTATATTATTGTACCTCACTTGATATGTTCCCTATCCTTCGGTGTAATGAATAGTAATTTATTATAATTATACAAAAGAAATATATTCAATGATATAATAAAATAAATGTTATAATTTTAATATATTTTCGACCATTCTTTAACAATCATTCAATTTTAACATCATTTCATGTGTCAAAGTTTTCTTTTTTCATGTTTGTTTTGTTTCATAAATTATGAGACTTATAGTATAATAATGTGTTTTTAATATACATAATTTAAATTATGACATATATGTAATATAAATTCAATATATATAACCATTAATAAAAATATTTTCTGAAAAATGAATTGAATGATTATGTGGAGATGATAGTCTGTACACACACACTATTGATGTTTCAATTTTTTGATAGATGGAATGAATGAATATTGAAAAATAAATCGCCATTATAGAAAAATTATTGTTTCATAAATATAATATATATTTATATATTATCAAACCTAAAAACTAACCATGAAATAATGGGACTGAAAATGAATCATATCTCTATGTCGAGTCGATAATCCATATGCATGCTTGAGTGATACTTCCATCTCCCATTTTCTATAGAATATGAGGATAATTATTTTAAAATAAGTAAAATAAATCATATTATATTTATGATACTATATTTATTTTTTTATTATATACATAACATTTTTATATTATGTAGAGGACAAAATTAATTTGAATGGATGGGTAAATATTTATTCCTCCTCATTGAGTGACCTCCTTTTCCCTACATCTTAATCCATAAAGGATTGATCTTATTAGTGGGAAAATATTTAGAATGATGTGATGAAATATGAAAAGGTATTTAATTTTTTATTGGATTATCTAGAAGTATGAAATGGTGTGAATTGGAGAGGATAATAACTTCCCCTTTATATGTTACGAGATGGGAATTATTGAATTTCTTAAGATATTTCAATGATATATGTTCTATTTCAGGGGAATGTGGCTCCAAATAAACAAATATTAAAAATTATGACAATATGTGGATATAATATATTCAATTTATAATAAATAGACTATTGTTGGTTTAAATAATATCATTATCTCTTGGTTTAACCACCTCATTATGTCATTTAAACCTCAACCGTAATACCAGAATTTTACTGTTTTTACAATAATCTATGAAAAAAAAAATATATTCCATATTAAAATATTTTAATAATTATTACCCTTAAAATAAAAAATATTTTAATATATTCAATTTCTATAAGTGTAAGAATATATTTTCAAATAAACATGCTAACCTAAATGAAAACCGATTTTTGAAAATTACATTTTTGAGCATAAAAAATTATTTATTTCAATTGCATATGTTAAAAACTCATAAAATGAGTGATAAAATTTATTATTGAATATATAATCTATAAATTTAATTAAATCCTTTAATAAATATATAATTATAAAATTTATGATGATAAAATCAATTTAATCACATGAGAATAGATTTTAGAAATTTGTGTTTTTAATCTAAAAATGAACTTAATCTAAAATCTGGTATAATGATGTTTCCTATGTAATTAATTATATTATTTATAAATAAATTATTCTCTTTTTAATTTAAGATAAAAAATTTATCATATTATAACATTTACAGAGAAATAAATGAATTTGTTTTTTTACAAAAAACGATATTTTTCATTATTCTCAAAAACATTATTCTTTTTTGAAAATTTATAAAAATTAAACAACATATAATATTTTATTGAATTTTTTAAAAAATGAAATAAATTTATTAATACATAATTTCCCAAAATGTTATAAATTAATTAAATTTTTTCCAAAAAATGCAATAAATATACTTTTTAATAAAATGTTTTTTATGCATAAAAAGACATTATTGAAAATTGAGTACTTATTTTTTGTTAATTAATCAATAAAATATAATAATATATAAAATTTCTTCATATTTTTGTTATAATTTTATTATTTCTATTTATACTATTAAATTAATCAAACTATTTTATAAATTACTACTATATCATCATTAATTTAGACTCGGGGTTTCATGTTAGGAATCCAATCAAATACATCCTGATTATTTAAAAGGAAGTACATTTAAAATATTGGGGTGTTACATTATTTCACCATTAAAATGATTTATTCTAATAAATTTCAACACTATGATATAAAAAACTGAGGATATAATTTCATTATCTCATCCATGGGTTCCCATTTTCCTTCTTCGAGATTATTATTCCTCCAATGTACATTAATCAACTGAGTAGACTTATTATATTGATCCTTATCTATTTTATATAAAATGTATATAAGATTTTATTTATAACAATAACCATTCTATAGTGGCACAACCACATAGTTCTGTATATGTGTCTGATCTATTATTTAGTACCTCAAAAGAAATACATTGATCATATTATGAACTAAATAAATGTTAAGTGGGAGTTCCAAACAATAAAAAATTGTCAAAATTTGATCTATAATCTTTAATGGTTAAATATACAAAGGGATCAACATTCCATTCATTCCAAATCTCATAATTTTATTCCATGGTGAATTTAATTGGAAAACATTCTCACCAAATTTGAATTACAGTTCACATTGATGATTGTCAGTGCCTTCTTTAAGCTGAATTGATATACAGCGAAAATTCCACAACCTTCTCTTTTATTTTGTCAAGATAATTATTTCCCAATAGATTTCATTATCTAAATTCATCCAAATATTCGAAACCTAAACACTCTTTTCTATAGTTTTAATTATAATTATTTTGATAAATACTTCAGTTAAAGATATAGTTGTTATAAATATTGAAAAGATAATGGTTTTGATGCCATCCAAATTTGAAATCTATAGAAAAAGAACATATCACATCCTACAGTGATTGAATGTTCCTCCTGGACTAAAAATATATGTAGAGATGATAATTAATTTTGAAATAGAAATATATATCTATATTTTGGTGAATATTTTTATAGACATTATGGTAAACCTCAAATTTCAATCAGATGCAATATAATGTGGTACTTCCTAAAACCCTAACACATCCTCAATGTATATTATTGTAAGTGGATCAGAGTAGGAATATTATCTGATAGTAATGAATTTAAATGAGTTTATAAGGTGATTTAATATAACCCAAATAATATAATGTCCCTTAAAATATTTTTGGATTACAACAACTTAATCCATGGTGAGGTCTGAAAATTTTAATTATGGCATACATAATGGTTTTTAACATTCCCAATAGATTATTTCCCTCAACCTCAACCTATGGACATACCATGTAATGAGTTACATACTCTAAAATATCCTTCTTAATTTTATCCTAATTTAGATACTATTTTAGGTCACTCTAAATCAACAAACATCTATAATTAATAGAGAATTATGATCATATTAGCATCTTACAATAGATCTTTCTTCATGTCCACCACCAATGGAAAAATATGTGTTTACATAAAATTAAAATTATTTAATATTAATGATTTAGATTAGTAATATTTCTCACCTTACTTTGTTGCTAAAAATCCTCCTTCTTGACTTCTATAATCCACTCATGGATGGATGGTTTAACACTCATTTGAGGAAGATAAGAATTATCATTGTCCTTCAATATTTTTTGGTCCATCATTTGTAAATCGAAAAATATTGGTCTCTTGAATTATTATAATTTATATGTTCTCCAGATCATTTCAACTCAATTCATAAACCAAATTTTTCGCATTACCTACGTAGTACTGTATTTAACGGTCATATTCATTAGTCAACTCCAACCATCTTATCTTGTGAATAATAAACTCTTTCTATGTGCATATATACTTTAAACATTTATTATCATTATATATTTCACCACTACCTATATGAAGATAAAATCTACATTTCATTTAAATAAATTTAATAAATAAAATTCTAAATAATGAGTGAGTTAATTTATCTCTTGAGCCATTAGTTGGAGTGAGGCATAAGCTATAACAATATCATTGTGCATAATAACACGTCTCAGCCAATTCACTAATGTAGAAAAATAAATTAAAAATAGTTGTCTACTATAGGGTATTGTGGGAATAGGTGCACTGACCAACCTTTAATTCTATTCCATGATAATTTATTCATATTCATCAGCCTAAACTATCTTAGCTTCCTTCCATGTTTAACTTTTTGAGTTCAATAAATAACTTTGAGAAATTATTCTTAAAGCACTTATAATACCAATTAGGTAAAAGAGAAATATGGATCATTTTCATAGTGTCTAGTATGGTATATGGTTAAATAACATTCTTTTTTATTAATATACTTATATACCCACTCTTGAGATTATATTACCAAAAAATTAATTAATTTTTTCTAAAATGCATTGTTGAAATTTTTTCATACAGTTTCTCCTTCCTTAATGTCTTCGATAAAATCCTTAAGTGATCATCATGTTCTTAGTTTCTCTTAAAATATTTATTAATATCATCTATAAAAACTACAAAACATATGATCAAGGTAATGTCCAAATACTCTATTAATTAAACCCATGATGATTATAAGTGTATTTTCACAACCAAATTACATCATTATAAACTCAAAGATCCATTCCTCTTATGGAAGGATATATATGATTTATCTTCACTTTTAGACATCAACTGAAAATAAAATGATCTAATATTAATATTTGATAATATTGAGGTCCTCATAAATACTCAAACAAAAAATACAAATATAATAGAGGATATTTATTCTAGATCATGATCTTGTTATGTTCTATATAGTCATTGTAGAGTCAAATTTATCAATATATATTATTTACAAAAATAATACGTGCACCTAATGTTGATTCAATTTTCTTGATTGAATAGATTTTCATGATGGGAATAGAGTTTCTTATTTAATTACATAAACTATATTTGTGTCATTCAATGTGTATTTATTGAAATATGTGTATCACCGGCTATAATATCAATTGAAAAACATACTTCACAATTTAGTAGGGAACTGGTAAACTATTCAAGATAGATATTAAGAACACTCATAAAATATACAGAAATTATTTATTGATTTATTCTCCAACAATGTGACAAGAATAACCCCTTTTATATGAATCATGACCCATGAAATGGTTGTAATTTTTATAGTAATTTCATATTCATCCTCACATATATAGAAAAAAATATGTTTGTTTGAAAAATAAAACATGACATCCCTGTCCTAGAAATTGATATTGGTTTTATATAAAGAAAACAAAATCTTGGTTAAACTCACATCAAACTCAACTGGAGGTATAATAATAGCATTTGTTTGGTCTAAAATCCTATAAACATAAATCAATGTTGAATCATAGTATTGAGAAGTGATAATAATACAATTATAATTTTTACTAACAAATCAACATCAAGTCATTGAGGATAATAATTAACATTCTTTACAAATTCTCCTCATATATAGGAAGTCCTAAAAGTAATTTGAAATAGGGTAATTCAATAATTGATAATACCTATTATGAACTTGACATTATCATTGTATCATTAGTACCTTACTGAAAAATGGTTTCAATGACCACCAGACCTCATTTATTTGAGTGACCAATCTTGAAAAACATTCATATGATATCTATATCATGATACATTATTTATAGTATATGAAATCTTTTGTTTTACATATGTCTTAATTGGTAAATTAATAAAGAAATAATTTATAATTGATAATAGGAATATCTCTAATTAACCCTAGCATATCCATCATGAATGTAACACCATATGATTTTGTGAATAATTATGTTTGAATAAATTTAATCTTTTTTATATTTTTCATTTCACACAGTACTCTATTTATATGTTGTTGTTAAAAAAACTATGTTTTGTTTGTATTATATGAAACACCAAGTCAATATTTAAATAAATTATACATGTATAGTAACATCTTGTACACATAACAATATGATTATATTTTATTACACACAAATCCACATTCTTTTTAAAGCTTTCAATACATTCAAAAAACAAGCTCTTCTGAACAATAGTATATTATTAAAATATTATTATTTAATATAGTAATATATAACCAAGCTATTAAATTATAATTTATTAATATTATTAATTAACTTAAGAAATTATAAATTTTATAATATGAATTAATTACTTACAAATTAATTAGAAATGAAAAAATAAAACCAATAATTATAAAGGAAATAGTTTTACATCTACGTTCCCAATGACATTTTGGTCACAATAAATTATATTAATTAAAATTATTGAATAATATTAATGATATATATATATATTATTCAATAAAATATTTCTGATCATCATCCAATATATTTTATTGGCATATGATAATAACAACCCCAATTTTATTCATAAAACATAATATTTTTCAAATGGGTAATTTTACTGCCTTATAAGGGAGAACAAATTTTAAATATAAAGTTTTGAAACATTTATAATTTTATTAGGCCAAAATAAACTTCTTATATCAATTTTGAGCATCCAAATTTACATTTTTTTAATATTTTTTGTTTTTCTGATAAGGTTCATTTTTTGATAAATTGTGAAAATATATTGCAATTTTTAATTGAAAATGACTTTTTCATCAATATAATTTATAGTGCTAAATTTTATATTTCATTGGATTTAATGTATAATTTGATTATTATTTTATCACATAATATATTTTTTTCATTGTAATCAATTTCACAATAAAATTGGTTATAAAAAATATGTGAACTTTTGAACATTTTTACCTTAAAAACTCGCTTCCTCGCCACATCTATTGGATTAGCATTAAACATATTTTTTATACTTTAGAGAACAGGTTTTGAAAAATAGGAAATAAATGGTTATAATAAGTATGATATTTATATTCCAATAGGATCAACACATTTTTTGGACATTAGAAATATTTACTTTAGTAATTGTTTATTTACAATGATTATGGTAATATAATGTAATTAAATGTAAAAATAATATTATAAATATAATAAAATTACCCTAAAACTTGTCCTAATTTTATTGTATGACTGAGATTCCACCAAAATACTCCTTGAGCATAAATTATAAACATTTTATGCCACTTCTATGTGATGGAGATATTAATTATATTTTATTTAAGGAAAACATAAATATGTCATATTTATATTTTAAATAACTATGTCATTTTTAATATAGGTTTTATAGAAAATAAATTTATTTTTAAAAAGAAATTTAGAAGATAATATATTTTTATATATCATGGAAGCATATATTTATCTTTTGATTAAATAAATAAATACATCAATGGATTATACAGATTATGTTGTACTTGTTTAATTAATTGAAATATAAAAAAATGATATAAAAATTATTAAAATAAATATAATTTTATATAATTTGAAAAATAAATGATCTTTTCAGATGACATTGAAATTTTTGAGATACTTTAAATGAGTAATTTATAATATATCATATTGCAATGCTTTTTTAAAAAAGTCAAGTAATGAATAGTGTCAAAATTGACATTGTTGATAATTTTAAAAAATTAATATTTTATTAAATGATATAAAATTTATATAATATCTATGATTCAACCAACTAATTGAGATAAGTCCTAAAATGTCATAAATGACTCAATTATGGATCTTCTGTTTGGTTATTGTAATTATATTTACCCTCGAAATGTACATTTCATGATGTCACAGGAAGAGTTGAAAGAGTAAAATAAGGAATAAAATAAAAAGATAAGGATTAAAAAAATCTTTTCTAATTTTAATTGTTTGAGTTTATTTTGACCCATCATTATCTTTTCTTCTAAAACTATTCTTGGATCCTTTTTGAATTTAAAATTAAATTATATTAATATAATATTTTAAGAGTTTCATTTGCGCCCCTCACCTAAATTATATAAGATCACCTCCACCCTCATTTCTTCACATAACATTAATCCTTCAATATCATTCATTCCCAACAATTTTCCCTTAAACAATTCATGAGATACATTCTAGAGGTTTTTCTATTCTCATTTTACCATCTTTATAGTCCTTTATAGAAGATCTAAAGGATTCGTTCTGAGTAAGAGGTAATCACTCTAACCAAACATTCACTATTTCTAATCTAATGTGACTAATCTATATTGATGATATATATAATAAAATAACAACTCATTAATTATAAATATGCAAATAAATTTATGGTTATGAACACAACATTATACAACCCCTTTCCCATTAAAAAATTAAGTATCACTCGTAGGTTCGCATGACATACCATCTCCACCTAGTAATAAAAATATTTGTCTATGATAATGAATATATCAGTGAGAATTATGATGGATTTAATACTTATATATTATATAATTATACTTAATTAATGAAAATATCATGAATTCTTTTTTACCGTATAATATTTTGGGAAAATGACAATGTTGCTCGTCCATAGGTATGTCTTAATATGATCAAGAAGTGATGTGATTAATTAATCACCTATAATTAAAATAAATGATGAAAAACATGGATTTTTTGAATATATATATGTTATATATGACATAAAAATTATTATAGACTAATAATATATCATATAATTCCTTTCTTTTATCTCGTCAAGAAAATATAAATAAGGTTCATGCGTATGTACAACCTACCATCTCCGTGAATGGTGTATTTTATTTTATATATCCAAATATTATGAATCACCACGAATTGACCTATAATTAATATTTATATTTTATTTATATCATTATTATCAATTGAGAGATGATGAAATCATGATCTATTTAAGAGGACCATATATAACAAGTCAAAACATGAATGAAAAACAATGTGGTTATTACCCGAGACATAACATTAACATTGAATTGTTAATAAGTGAGTAATATGATGTTATAAGTAGTTAATATATGTTATTAAATATATAAATATTGTTTATGGAAGATGAATAATAATCTTATATTTATTATAAATTATGTGTTTATGTGTTTGAAGGAAATCACGACTTAAGGTAAGAAAATTTCATCTATCTTATTTTTCTGTGAGATACATTCCATATTACCCACTCTCTTATTTTTTGAGGTGTATATACTGACCTATGAAATATTATATCATTAATTTGATTTATCTAACTATATTTAAATATTTACTTTATGTTATTCTTTTATGGGTTTCATGATTCTAATGTTACCCAAGAAGTAAGGGATTTTTGTCTCACTTTTATTTCTGTGGGACACATGCCTTATAGACTACTTGTTTATTTTGTGTGGTTTATGAGATTCCCCTGAATGTATTTTATGAGTATTATTATGAACTTTTTTCGGTATTTACATATCCATTTAATGATCTCTCAATCAGATGGTTTATGGTTCAAAAGTTAACAAATCCATAATGTAGTTTTGTCTCAATTTTTCATCTTCGAGATGCATATTATATTATGAAGCTATATTATTTTATGATATGTATATACTTACATATTCTTTTCTATGAAATTAATATCCATATTTTCTTTATTTCATATGTTTCATGTAATGTTACTCCTAATTTGGTTGGAAATTTATGTTTCATCAAAATAGAGTTTTCTAATTTTTTTCACTAAATATTTTTAAATGACCTTTAAATTTTTTTAAAAGAAATGATTTAAATAATTTATAAAATAATTTTAAAATATTCCATTATATTTTTCAAATTTAATTTTCAATTAAATGCATTTGAAAACTGTTTTATGTTTTCAAAAAAAATTCAATGAAAACAATATTTTTTCCATAAAAATTATTTTCAAATGATCTCCCACAATTATTTTCTATATAGGATAATATTATTTGATGGTACATATGTTTTTATAGGGGTATGATTCAATGATACCATTATAATTCCTTATAATAATTTTTTATGTTTATGATGTCACTATATTTATGATACCCATTTCTTTTCCTTGGGTAATGTAATTATTGAATGTTGATTATGATATCCTTTTCATTCAATGGGTTCTTATATGAGGAAAGATTTATGTTCTTATGGAACAAAGATTCATGGTTTTCATTATGTGATGCGTGGAACCTACAGCTCCCATAAATTCATTGGGTAATGATAAATGATTTATGAGCTCAAAGGGTACACAAGATGTTATCCCAAACCCGATACAAGAGGGTACCTGGGAGGGAATCCCATTATTTAAACAAGAGTGTACGTGGGAAGGATTCCTAAGAACAAATCATGTACACAGGTGGGTAGCCTAATCCTAACATGTTATTAAGATTTTGTATGGATTCCATGAAATAGGTGTTTTATTTTCTTATATATATGACAAAATTCCATGTCTTACTCTTATGTTGTATTTTCATGGCTTAGGACCATGATTTCATTATGATTCATGTAATATGAAATGAAAATCACTATAAAATGATTAATTTTTATGATCTTTGATCTGATGGGTATGATTTTATGATTATCATGATCATGCTTTCATATCATTATGTTCATGATATGATTTCACATTTCATTTATTTGTATTTAATGAGAAATGGACCTCACCCCTTACTTATATTTCTCTTAAATGGGTAATAAAATAAGGGTTTTATGTAGAATTACAAAAGGTGATACATTATTTAGAATCATTGAATATATTTCATTGAGTTATAAGGTTTCTATTCAATGTTTCCAAAGTCTCAATACTAATACAGTCATTAAGAATCTATTTTAAATGATTTAAGTATTCCACAAAAATGGATATAATGTCTATATATTTCTAGCCTAGGTGGTTATATTTGGTAGCAGAGTGAAGGATTAGTCATCCTCTGGAAACTAGGGTGATAAACCTTGAGTGATATCCCTTGTGATGATTTTAAGGATATGCCTAGTGGTGTCTCTAAAGTTAAGTCTAAGGATGGTTTTATGTTTAAGAAAATGTCCTAGAATATTGGTAAAGGATAGAGTGAGTTGTTTTATAGAATTAAATACTTGTATGGATAATATAGGTGGATTTGGATTTGAAACAAATGTACCTAGGGGTAATAACTCTGACAAGGTGCATTAGGCCTCAATCGAGCATTACTTGCTACATGAAAATAGTCATACATGCCCTCCTAGATTGAAACTCTTAGGGGATATTATTTGGACATTCATAAACTCTTTATGAACCATCATTAATGATTTTAATAGATGAAAACTATGAATAACCTTGGAGAAACCCATGTTTTCATCAATTAAAAGGTTGGTTTCATGATTTAGATATCCTATAATTATTATTTTCATGATTTTGTGGTTTTAAGATATAATAAGTGTTTCTCACCATAATATTTCTAGTTTTAGTCAATAGTGGGGACTACATTGGACTAGGTTAACATTGAATGTTTCAGATGTAGAAATCATGGGCCTGATGAAAATTGATTTTCTAAGTGGAAATCGATTTAAGAGAATCAAAAAATTCCACAGATATTGGTTATACTACTAAATATAAAGGGATTGTAAAAGACATGTGATACATTTGAGCTGTTCTTCTAGTATTATTTATATTCAATGTAAGAAGCATGATTAGATTTAGTTTGAGGAACTATAAGACATGATTCATATTTCATGTTCTAAGACATAGATATTAAGGGATAAACTGATGAGGCCTATGTAATGGTTTAAGAATAAGATTGGATGATTGAAGTGAATGTGTTTGGGAATTCAAATATTATGTTATATGAATCATGAAATATATATGTGTTTTCAGTATAATCTTATCATTAAAGATTAAAAAAATGATATTTTGAATGGTGATGAAGACTTAGAAAAGTGATTTAATTGAAAAGTGATAATTTGATTAAGGGAAGGTAATCCTTAATATGATAAAAATGTTTAGAAAATTGTGTTTAACTTTGACAATGAGATGATTGATTTAGAAAATTTAATTTGGGTAGAATTAATAAACTTGGATCCAATTAATGATTTTTCGAAAAATAAAACATTTTCATCATGGATGATGTTTAAAACTTCTTGGATTTCAGTAATATATCTCCTAATCCTTGGAATAAGGAATCACATAATTTTTTGAAAAGGATTTGTGGAAATTTGGGTTATTACCAAATTTCAAGAGAATATACACTAAGGGTATTCCAATATTTGGAATGTGAAACCCAATAGACATATTTTGATATATGGGGGATCAGTGTTAAGATTATTTTGTGAAATTATTTCTAAGGATTTGGATTTTCATCTTCTGGATGATTTACAGGGTTAACAATTTATGGAAGGGATTAAGTTGAACATCAGATGATGTCTCTAAGATTAATGTAATATCCCACCATATGATTGTTTGTGAATATTGGAAAAATTGGTTAAATCATTTGTTGTTATAAAGTTAGATAGAATGAAATATCACTCTATTTATAAATATAATGATCTACTAACACATCAGTAATTGAAAATTCATCTTCATTTCCTGGAATAAGAGATTAAGATTAAATTAATCTAGTCACAATAAAGGGTGATGTTCTCCAAAAATCAAGTAGGTATATCTTATCATGAAAATTATTCAACTCCAGGGAATGGATATTAAAACCAAAGAAATGATTTCCTATTACATTTTTCTGATGAATAATATGGTCCCTTAGATCAGCATATATTTATGCCTTAGTAATCGTTAACAATCTTCTGTCCATCTTCTCTATCACTCTCCATCAGAACATGAGAGTAAGATATCTATTCCATGTCAATGTTTTACCTTTCCACCTATGTTCTCCTACAAGGAAACCCTGTTATGAGTTACTCTTGAAAACCATTTACCTTTCAACATTTCCAATTTAAAATAATTTTTAGAATTCATTTTTACGATGTTCGTTTCTATGAATGTAACATTCAGGAATTAAACATTTGATGACCTGATTAATTTTTATGGAAAATCCATTTTATGGTGGAAATAATGTACTACCCTGATATTTTTTGAATTATTATCTTCCAAATTAGTTTAATGTTTTTTGACATTTTTTATTTAACATAGTATTGAATGTTTATTTTGTTAAAAAAATACTATGATTGCTTTGCAGTATACCCAATACCTAGTCGAGATAGAACTCCCTAAAAAACAAATATAATCTTGTCGTTTATGCCACAATATACTTTGTTTTTGTTACATAAAAAGACCATTGTTTTCTATAGCTTTAATTACACCTAAGATCATGTTTTACTGAGAAATAATATATTAATAAATTATTATTTGTTTAATATAGTAAAATATAATCGATTCTTTAAATTAGATATTATGAATAGTATTTACTAACTTATTAAAAAAAATTATAATATGAAATAATTGGTTAATAATTAATTATACATTGAAATATATACTAATAGATTATAAAGGAAATAGGTTTTTATGTCCCAAAGACGTTTTTCCATAATGAATTTTATTCATTATAATTAGTGAATGATATTAATGAAATATATATGATATATATTAAATAAAATATTTTTTAAATTCTTCCAATAGATTTAATAGGCATAAGGTAAGAACAAAACCTATTTTATGCGTAAAACACTATATTTCCATAAGGGTAATTTTATTAATTTTTAATCAAGAACCCATTTTAAATCTAATTTTTGACCCTTTTATAATATTTATATGACAAAATAAACATATTTTTTTAATTATGAGTTGAAAATTTAATTTGGTATCTTTTTATGTATTTTTCTTATATGAATCAATTTTTGATGAATTGTATAAATATATTGAAATTTTATATTGAAAAAAAAATCATCAAAATAATTTATAGAATTAAATTATATATTGGATTGGTTTTAATGTATAATTAGGTTAGGTTTTTATCATGTAATCCAATTTATGTCATTTGAAACAATTACACATTGATACTAGATATAAAAGCAATGTGAACTTTTTAACATTTTTATTTAAAAATTACCCTTCCATGCCACATTCACAGGATTATAATCATACTTAATTTATAGAAATTATGAATAGTAACATTTTTTTTAATTTACCATTTATAAGTCTAAATAAGGTAATTAGAGGTAAAAAAACATTAAAATATATATAAAATTACCCCATCATGATTCTAAATTTTATTGGATGAGTGGGTTTCTAAAAAAACATCCTTAGGCCAAAATTATAACTTGTTATTCCACTTGGATAAGAGTAAGACATATATTATATTTTATTTAATGAAAATTTAAATATGGATAACTCTTATTTTTACTAAATATATCATTTTTAATATAATAATATACAGAAGATAAAATTCACTATAAATAGTTATTTTAATGATAACATGTTTCTTGTAATGTCTCGGATACGTGTGCAACACAACGGGTGCCCCAAATCCGTTTGGTCACATGTCATCAAGATCATTTCCCCAAACGCCAGAGGTGGCTGACTAGCAGTGAGGGCCTAGGTCTAATAATGGGGAAACTATGCCCACATTTTCCAAAGTGTAGTGCAACAGAGTAAGCACAAATATACAAAAGTGGAAACGGTGAACAATACCAAGATGAAATGGAAAACAGTACAGAAGTAAAAGTTGACAACAATTATATATATGATGATGAAAAATGTCCCTAAGTCTGTGAAAGCATCCAAAACAGGATAC
Source organism: Viscum album (assembly GCA_963277665.1). NCBI lineage: Eukaryota > Viridiplantae > Streptophyta > Magnoliopsida > Santalales > Viscaceae > Viscum > Viscum album. Next base: position 49,180,342 of record OY728140.1, on the reverse strand, counting down.
AATTCAATCTAAAACAATACAGTACAATGTACATGTACTGGAAAACAAAGCAAAACAGTGCAGTAGGAACTCAGCAGTATCACAAGACTAAACACAGTCTCATACTCTCCTACTCCTCTGAAACAATCACGTACATGTATAGGGACTCTTGCCCTTATCCTCACCTGCAGCAATATAATCTATTTGGTCCGAAGACATGACCCAAACAGGGTGTGAGAAATAAATCCTTATAGGCAACCACTAAAGGCCTATGCCCAACTATCAGTGACAATGAGCAATAGCAGTGTCCAATAATGAAATACAGTAAGCTAGGAAGTACTCAATATCAAGTACTCATACTAGTTCCATTACCATTAATTATTGTTTTACAATTCAATATAAATGAATTATAAGTTCTCGAGACCCTGTCACAACCGACAATATCTTATATAGTTCCGTAGTAAAACCCACAATAGGATATCTAACAAGTAGAAAGTAAAACAATACCAAGCCTGGGAATTATCTTGGAAGGTATAACATAAGAAGTCACCACAGTGAATATTCAAAGTAAAATGTGTCCCTAGACATGCCAATCCTTACTCTTAGGTAATCAAAATCGAAACCATCAGGTGATTTCCATTAGGCACAATAAATATTTCCCCCAGGCATACGAGATATTTCCCTCAGGCATGGAAGGTACTGCCCACATGCATAATAAAAGATAACCTTAGGCTAAATGAAACACTACCCTCATGCTAAATGAAACATTGTCCTCAGGCTAAGAAAAACACCGCCCTTCGGATAAACAAGTAATCAGGAAAATCCCAATACATAAATGAGAAATTTATATACATTTTCTCTCAAGAAAACTCAAAGCATTCTATAATCACGACATACTCACAAGTATCCTGGACAAACGGCTAAACAAGGGAAATGCACCCACAGGGTGTCCCTGGATCAAGGAAACGATCCCAAATAGTAGTTTATACATAATCAAAGATTACCTATTCAATTATATGTATTTAATCAGTCATTTCCTTAGCCATAATACACCCCTGACATGGGCATGTTGCACAACGGTACAAAAAAAACACCTTGATAGTTGGAAGTAAACACCAGACCACCTACCTCGATCTCCTCTGATCGATATACATTAACAACACCTCCCAAATCAACTGATAATGACATAGATCTTGGATACAAATTTACTTGTTCAAACCCAAATAACTACCCTTTGGGAAATAATTGGAAGGAGAGGTTCAAAAAGAGAGAATAACTCACCTGTGTGGTTCAAATGAGATCGATGGTGAATGAATCGGAGTCCTGGAATGCGCGGATTTCTCTCATGTGGCTCCCATTAAGTTATAAGCATCCTTTTCCAAAAGAGGAGTCTACTGCCTATTATTAACAAAATTACATAACTAAACGGTGTGTACTCTCATGTACACGACATGTACTCTCATTTACACTGCGTGTACTTTCCATTTTTTTAACCGCTCCCCTAACAGCTTCTTTCCACCACTTTAGTGTTCACTTACAGACCTGATTACACGACATGTATTACTATGTACATGGCGTGTACCATCATTCCATTGGAATCTCCTAACACCACCATACTATTCACATGCCGACTGATTACACAGTGTGTATATACTAAATACATGGCATGTAGTCAGGTTTTTCACCCATCATCGCCGATACACCTACACGCCCTATATTCAAATCCCACACATCAAAAGTACATTATATGTGGAAAGGTACACAGTATGTACCTAACTTTTTTTGATTTTCCCCCATTTTCCTTATTTTCACAAAAACACTTAAGGAAGATGGAAAAGAAGAAACCTATACCTCAAGAATAAGAATCAGGTTCATACAAACTTCCCACCTTAAAGAAATTCATCGCCCAATTTCCATTCTAAGGGTGGTGAAGATAAATCTAAGAACAAATCTGGCCACTAAGAACATACGTCGGTCTCCCATTCCATTGTTTTATCCTTCACTCGGCCAAGCTACCATAGAACCCATATGAGAGGAACTGACCGGCCTCATTGAACCTTCATGCTCCTATCTAGAATAAGAATCAGATGCTCTTAAAAGGATGCATCGACCTGCAGTTCAACCTCTTTGGGCTGAAAAACATGAGACGGGTCTAAGTGATAATGGCACAACTGTGATACCTAGAAGACGTCGTGCATAGCCCGATACCTCTTTGGTAACTACAACCGATAAGTAACTGGACCGACTATCTCTAGAATCTCAAACAACCCTACATACCTATGTGAATGTTTCTCCTGATCCTCCTGTGTCCCAACCTCGGTGAAACACGTAAGAAAACTTGATCTCCAACCACAAACTCCATGGGTCATCTGCATCGATCAACGTAGGATTTATGACGAGACTGCATAGTATCCATCACTTCTATATCAACTGGATTGGCTCTAATGTCTCCTGCACAAGTCGTGGTCCCATTAAAGATGCCCCGCCTACCTCCAACCTGCACAATTGTGATCGGAATGGCCTACCATACAAAGACTTGTATGGTTCCATCTCAATAGTTTCCTAAAAAATATAATTATAGGAAACCTCGACCAGGGATATGTGATTATCCCAAGATCCCTAAAATTCTAGGATGCATGCACACAACATGTCCGCAAGCACCTGTATTGTACACTCTGACTGTCCATCAGTCTGAGGGTGGTAAAATGTTCTCAGAAGCACATATGTTTCCAATGCCCTCTGAAAACTCTACCAGAAATGAGACAAAAAATGTTCGTCCGTATCTAAAATGATAGAACAAGGGACCCCATGATGATGTACTACCTCTCAGATATATAACATCCCGAGATAATCAACAATAAAGGTTTCCTTGATTGACAAAAAGTGAGCTACCTTCGTAAGTCTGTTCACAACAACCCACATAGCATCATTGCCTCAAGGTGAACTCGACAACCTGGTCACGATGTCCATCGTGACATCATCCCATTTCCACTCCGGAATGGGTGATTGTTGTAATAGTCTAGATGGCATCTAATGCTTCGCCTTCACCTGCTGACATGTGGAACATCTCTTAACAAAACCAGCTACCTCTATTTTCAAACCCATCCACCAATACTGACGTCTCAAGTCATGATACATTTTGGTAACCATGAGATAAACTACCCACGATTAAGCATGAAACTCCCACATCAACTCCTTATGTATTTCCCCTGTTACGCACACTCATACATGGATATAAAGTACCTCATCATCGCCTATCGTCCATCTAGGAGGAGGTTCCTCACTTGCCACCGACTCCTGTAGAACTAGGCCTTCTGAATCGGATAGATGTCTCAGCCTTACTCTATCTAGGAGGGTAGAAGTCACATGTAAGGATGAAAGATAGGCTAGCCCGTGACTATCGTGCACCTCCAAATGCATCTCATAGAACAAAATCGTAATCTACCACTCACCATTGGTCTCCTACACTGCCTGTATCTGAGTCCTCCTACTCCATGCAACAACAACTGCATTACACTTACCAAGTGTATAGGCAGGCTCAAAGTCGAAGGACTGAAGGTATTCAACCAACCTTCTCTATCTCAAATTCAGGTCACCCTGGTAAAATATATATTTTATATTTTTTTTCATAAACACCACAAAATATTCTCCCAAGATATAATTTCTCCTACACATTAATTCTTGAACCACTGCAGCCAACTCGATATCATGAATTAGGTAATTCCTCTCATGTGGCCTCAACTACCGAGACCTGTATGCAACTAGTAAATTTCCCTGCATTTTACACTACTCCCAAAATAATAGCTAATGCATCACAATAAACTATATAGATATTCCCTTGTTCTGGAAATATCCGGGCTGGTGCTGATGTTAACCTTCCCTTAAGATCCTGAAAGGCTGTCTCACAAGCTTATAACCAAATGAGATTTTCACCCTTCTTAGTCAAACCAGTCAATGGTGCTGCTAAGTAGGAGATTTCATGTATAAATCACATGTATTAACCATCCATCCCCAAGAAGATCTATATCTCAAACATGTTCTTAGGCTACTCCAAGGAAACTACTGCTCTCACTTTCTCTAGGTCTACCACAACTCTTGACTCTGAGAGGATAAGACCCAGGAAGTAAATCTGGCTAATCCAAAAGTGGAACTCTGAGATATTAGCATATAGCTGATGCTCTTTCAGAGTACTTAGAATGATCTCAAGATGGGTAGCATGGTTGGGTTGAGTGTGAGATTACACCAAGATATCGTCCATGAAGACTACCATAAAAGAATCTACATAAGGGTGGAACACACAATTTATCAGATCCATGAAAAATGATAGCATGTTCGTGATTCAGAACTGCATGACCAAGTACTCGTATAGACCATATCTGCTCAGAAAGTCTGTAAGTGGTATTTCTGATGGTCTAACGTGCAACTGATGATATCTGGATCTCAATTCAATCTTCAATAACACTCATTAACCTCAAAGTTGTTAAAAAAGACAATCAATCCTTGGAAATGGATATTGGTTCATTACTATCAATTGGTTCAGCTTCTGATAATACACACAAAGTCTGAGGGTACAGTCCGCCTTATTTGCTAATTGGATAGATGAACCCCTAGGATAAGTACTGGATCAGATGAAACCCTTTACCTGCAACTCCTCTAACTGCCTCTTGAGCTCCTGAAACTGCGGTGTAGCTATCCTATAAGGGGGAATGGACACCAGTGTCACTCCAGGGTCATGATAAATAGACAAATCCACTCTTTCTCCGGAGGTAGACCCGAGAAATCGTCCGAGAATACATCCCTGAAATGATCAACCACTAGAGGGAAATACCTCTAAAATGTTTCTTGGTCTTCTAGATTTATACTCGCAATCTGGGCTGTTACTCCACCTCGCCCACGATGCTCGGGTCCAGTTCAGCTTTCCTAGACATCCCATTTTCCCTTGTAGAGAAACTCTATGCCCTCTAGTGACATGAAACACACCCTACGACGATAGAAATCTAAAAAGGCTCGGAAGGGAACCAAACAGTCCATCCCGAGAATGATGTCATAACTCTTGATCTCTATGACATAGATGTCCCATAAAAAGTGACACCCACCAACCTCTTAGGGGAACACCTTGCACTGACACACACCTACCATTATAGTTCCCAATGGAGTATCTAGAACCATAATATCATTAGAAGAAGAAACATAGAGCCCAAGGCTCTCCACAACGGTCATAGATATAAATCTATGTGAATCCACTGTATCAAAAAGTTCTATAGATGAAAAATAAGAAAACAGAATAGTACCTCTGACAGTAGAAGGTCCAGGATCCAGCGCATGTTAGGTCTGTTGCACTGCATTTGCTTGCCTAGTGTCACGGCCCTGGGATAGAGCCTGGCTACCCTATGCTGACCCGCCTTGCTGTCTCTGAGATCTTGGTTGTCTGGATACCATGGCCATGACCACCCCCTCAGCATGAGTGTCCTGACGTAATCCAATTCCCCGATTGGTAGGATGTTGATGGCTCGACTCCAGCAAATGGAGTATGCACAAGAACCCTCTTACTTGTCACTGGTGAAAAATCCCTACAAAAATGCTGCAGATGAGCCATCTTCCAGCAAGATAGGAACTCCACTGGGTCTCGGGGACATTGAGGTCTCATGTGCCCCTCTTTACCACACTGGTAACACATCACCTGGCCACCCGAAGAATTATTTTGGCTAGTACTACCACCGTGAGAGAAATCCATCCACCTCTTCCTATTACTGGTAGAAGTAGTACCAGAAACTGGTGCCAAACCACCCTGGCCTACACCACAATCATTCCATAGGTTCATCTCAGTAATCAACGCCTAGTTCACAATAACATGCACATTAGGAAACCTGAACACATTCACCAGTGCATGGATGTCACATCAAATACCATCCTCAAAGCGTGTAGCCCTCAACGCCACATCACCCACTAGAAAAGGTGAAAAAGGCTATAGCTCGGTGAAGCGGGCAGAATAATCCATCACTGACATGGTTTCCTACTACAGATTCATGAATTCTCGAGCTCGATCTTCTCTTAGTTTCTTTGTAAAGAAAAAATTATATAAGAATGCCTGAAAAGCCTCCCATGCCATGTCTCTCTGATGCTTAGTCTGGGTGGTAATATCCCACCATCTCTTGGAAGAATCACACAACATGTATGTAGCGAGTTTTACCCTCTTCCCTAGAGTCGTATATAGATGCTCAAATATAGTCTACATAGAACCCATTCATGATTCTGCTGCCTGTGGTCCGCCATCCCCTGGAAGCATAGGTGGATGCTGGTATTAGATTATACGTGTCAGCACTACCATAGATGTGGCAACCTATGGAGCTCCCTAGAAGGTCTGCATAAACCATATAAAGCCTTCACAGAACTGCACCACTGCACCTACATCTGGTGTAATGGCTGGCACCGCATCTGAAACTACTAGAGGATCCATTGGTATCCCGTGATCTACCATCTCTAGAGTATAATCATTGCCACTCTCTTGTAGAACAACTCGACATCGTCTCATCATCATGACTCTATAATGTCAAACACACGCCTTAGATTAAGATCATCAAGGGATAAAAACAACTAGCATAAGAAGGGAACATGAGAAAGAAAACATTAAAATTTTACAGAACAAGACAACACGGCTTGTATCATAACTACACGGTGTGTTCCCTTAGGTCTTTCACATGGGCATGTACTCTACCAGCACTAGTCGTGTAACACCCAAAACACACGACATGTTGTGTACACACACGGCGTGTACTTGAATTGTCTTCCCCTGATCGAGTCCTTCTACACGGCTAGCCACACAACTCTCTTTTGAATGAGACTACACAGCATGTATAATATCTACACGATGTGTAGTAGAAGAGATTCACCAACTCGTGTTATTCATGACATAGTCGGGTACACATATCACACTATAAGGCGTGTTCCAGATGGACACGGTGTGTTCGACTTATATTCCAACTGCCCCTATTGTTAGTGGCACGGCCTGCTACTCGGAAGACACTAAATAGCGTGTTACACCCACACATGGTGTGTACACCACCCCATTTCTCCAGCCACACGGCCAAGTCTACACTGTCACTTACCGGTCAAGACTACATGGCCTGTGCCACAGGTACACAGAGTGTACTAAAAGAGCTTCACCGACCCATGTTGTTCGAGACATGACTGGATACATGACTCACACTACACAACATGTTCCAGATGGACACTGCGTGCACTAGAAGGGATAACACCGACCTGTGTTGTTAGTTACACGGATAGATTCTGAAGTTACACTACACGGTGTGTTCGATGGTGACACAGTGTGTTTAATCAAATATTTCTCCATCTGTGTTGTTAGTCACATGACAGACAAAGTGTCAACATCAAACAGTGTGTACAATTAGTACACGAAGTGTTCTTTCTAGTTTTTTTACAAATCCCATGTATCTTCCTACATGTCCTATGACACGGTTGGGAATTACACATCCTGTACATAGGGTATATGGTGTGTACTTAAAAAATATTCATTTCTTCCCAAACAGAAGAGTACATGGCGTGTGTTTATTGATCCACGTGTCGTATTGTCTGGGTTTCTTGATAGTAGACCTCAGAAACTACTCTGGAGCCCCTTTTTCCTTAAGTTTCAGGCATCGATATGCCAAATTCTGATTTGTGGGGGCCTATACTCCCAACGAACCAATGTTTAACACCTAACCTTTCTCATTATAGTACAAAACGCAACAAAAATATGGATCATGATCCGCTAAATTCTGATCCAAGAGATCCCATACTTCTCAAGAACCAAATATTATTGTCCATAAACCCAACCATAACATGTACCAATACCCTATCAATAGTAGGTGTAAAAAACAATATACCTATTAAGACAGAATGAATTTTCTAACACATCATCTATCACAACAACATCCAATTTCTAATGCACCTACATGGCTGGGAAACAATGCATGGAATGTGATTCTAACATGTGCCTAAACGATGCATGAGATGGTATACCCACATCACATCGGGTTGTAACTAAATAAAACCCAGGTATAAAAATATAAATAGAACACCACAAGTCTGTCACCCAACATTGACAATCAAATCAATTGTAATAATCATTAATAGAAAATCACAATTTAATTGGAGGCCATCTAGTCATTACATGTACACGGGGTAGCTACTCCCTGGCATAGTTATAAATGAATCCCTTAGCAATATAATTCATTCCATCATTGCCATATAAAAACATAACTCATAGAAAAGAGACCCCTTTTGATACCAATTTGTAACGTCCTGCATCCGGGTGCCACACAGCTAGTGCCCCGAAGTCGGTTGGTCACATGACCTCAAACGCATTTCCCCAAAAGCCAGAGGCTGCTGGCTAGCAGCAACGGCCTAGGTCCGATAGTGGATAAACTATGACCACATTTGTCAAAGTGTAGCATAGTGGAGAAAATAAAAACAAAAAAAAGTAGAAATATTCAACAATACTAAGCTGAAATGGACAATAGTATAGAAGTAAAATATGACAAGAGTCATATATATATGATGATGAAAAATGTCCCTATGTCTAAGAAAGTATCCATAATACGATACACTGGAATCTAAAAAAATATAGTACAAGGTACAAGTACATAAAAACAAAGAAAAATAGTGTAGTAGGAACTCAACAACATCGCAAGCCTCAGCTCATTCCCATGCTCTCCTACTCCTATACAACAATCATGTACCTCTATAGGGACTCTTTCCCTTATCAACACCTGCAAAAAAATAATCTTTTTGGGCCCAAGAAATTACCCAAATAGGGTGTGAAAAATAAATCCCAGTTGGAAACCACCAATGGTCCGTACCCAACTGTCAGAGAAAATGTGCAATAGCAGTGTGCAATAATGAAATGCAGTATGCTAGAAAGTACTCAAAAGAAACTACTCCTACTAGTTCCACTACCATTTAATTATTATTTAACAATTCAATATAATTAAAATATAAGTTCATGAAATCCAACCTCAACTTAAAATCTCTTATATAGTGCCATAGAAAAACCCACAATAGGATATCTAACAAGTAGAAGGTAAAACAATACCAATCCTATGCTTTAGGTAGGCAGATAAAACATAATAAATCACAATAGTGAATATTCAAAGTAAAATGTGTCCTCAGACATGCAAATCCTTACACTAAGGCAATCAGAATTGAAACCCTCAGGTGATTTCCCTCAGAAATAACGAATATTACCCTCAATCATATGATATATTTCCCTCAGGTACAAAAGATACTGCCCACAGACATAAGAAACTTTTACCTCAGGCTAAACAAAACAATGCCCTTAGGCTAAACAAAACACTGCACTCAGGCGAAGAAAAACACTTCCCTTAGGATAAGCAAGAAACCGAGTCGAGCCCAACACATAAACAAGAAATTTATATACATTTTCTCTTAAGAAAACTCAAAGCATGCTATAATCATAGCATACCCACAGGTATCCTGGCCAAACGACTAAACAAGGGAAACACACCCACGGGGTGGCACTGGATCAAGGCAAAGATCCCAAACGGTAGTTTATACATAATAAAATATTACCTATGCTATTAAAGGTATTTAATCAGTCAAGGCCTTAGCCATACGCCACCACAGACATGGGCGTGCAACACAATGGTCCACAAAAGCACCATAAGAGTTGGAAATAAACACCAAACCACCTACCTCTATCTCCTTTGATTGATATAAGTGAACAACGCCTCCTGCATCAACCGAGAATGACGTAGATCTGGGATAAAACATTACATGGTCAAATCCAAATAACATCCCTTAGGGCTAGAATTGGAATGAGAGGGTCATGAAGAGAGAAGAACTCACCTGCGCGGTTTAAATGAGATCGATGGTGAAGGAATCAGAGTCTTGGTGTGTGGTCGGGAGCTCCTCCAAGCTCCATCCTTCTCTCCCACAGCTCCCACTGTGTTCTAATCTTCCTCTGCTGAAAGAAGAGTATACTTAATATTTTTAACAAAAAACATAACTATATGGCGTGTAATCTCAGGTACATTGCGGGTAATTTCAATTTTTTAAGTTGTTCCCCCAAAGGCTTCTTTCCACAGTGTTATTCTTCTCCTGCCAACTTGATTACGCAGAGTGTATTACTAAGTATAGGGTGTGTACCATCATTTCAATAGCGTCTACTTCCACTACCTTACTGTTCACATGCCGACTGATTCCATGGCATGTACCATCGTTCCACTGGCGGATACTCCCACCACATTAATGTTCACCTGCCTACTAATTACACGGCGTGTATATATTAAATACATGGTGTGTAGTCAGTTTTTACACCCCTCATTGCCGACAGGCCTACACACCATGTATTCTCACACCACACGGCCAAAGTACACGACATATGGAAAATTACATGGCATGTACCCACAAATTTTGGGATTTTCCCCATTTTCCTTATTTTCTCAAACACACATAAGGAAAAAGGAAAGAAGAAACATGTACCTCAAGAATGCAAACTGAGTTCTTACATTTTCATTTATCATGGTATTTTATTTCAAAATTTTGATAAATAAATATATACCATAATGGCTTATGCAATGATGATGCATCAATTTTTTATTTAATACAAATATAAAAAAATGATTCTAAACATATTGAAATAAATATAATTTAATTTAATTAATGCCATGCATGAATTTTTTGGAATAATTTAACATGTTATTGAAAGGGTAAATTTGTTTTTAATGATATCATGTTGTTATTATATTTTTAAATAATAATGTAATAAATAGTCTCAAAATTGGCAATATTGATATTTTAAAACAAATAATATTTTATTAAATGATATAAAATTTATTAAAATTTATGATTCATAAAAATTAAATGTATATCTCCAAAATTTCATAAATGACTCATTTATTGATCTTTTGGCATGTTATTGTAATTATATTAAGCCTTAATGTGTAAATTACATGATGTTTCTGTATGAGTTGAAAGGGTAAAATAATGATTAAAACAAAATTATATGTGTTAAAAAATAGTAAAAACATGTCTAATATTCATTGGATGAGAAGTTTCTAAACCATCATCATAGCTTCAAAATAATAAACGTTGGATTTATTAGGAATAGAAAGGTGATTCATACTAATTTAATATTTTATGAGTTTCCTAAAGTTCCCCTCACCCCAATTATAAAATGTGTCCTCCTACCTCACTTCTTCATGCCACATTGAGCCTTCATTCTCAAACATCCCAACCCATTTCCCTTTTCAACTTCCCTAAAGATATTCTAGAGTCTTGGGTCCTACCAAATGACTAACTCTATAGGTGACATAAAGGAGTCATTCGGAAGAAGTGGTAATCGCTATAACCAATCATTCTATTTTTATAGTACTTTTAACTTCATCTAGAGTAATGATATATATTATAAAATAATAAATTCAGTATCTAAGATATATTGAAATGTTATTATGATTATCAATATTCCATTATAAATCCCATTTCCTATTAAAAAAGGAATATATCGCTTAGGTGTACGTACGAATTACCATCTCCACATAGTGATACAATTCAATTTCCATCACCATATTTTATGAGAGAGAATTATAATGGGTTTAATATTTATATATGATATATATGATATATTTTTATAATTATATTTATAATATCATGTCTACCTTTTTACCATATTATAATTTGGGAAAGTGATAATGTTACTCATGCTTGTATATGACTTACCATCATCACGACGCAATGTGATTCATTATTCACCAAAAATTTAGATAGATGGTAATAAAGATTAATTTTATAAATATATAAGTTATATATGAAAATGACAACAATGTCCATGTGTTTGTATGACCTACTATCTCTGTGAACTATGTATTTTATTTTATATATCCAACTATTATGTATAAATAAAAATAAATATATAATGAATATTTATATTCAATTTATATAATTATTATCAATCTATAAATGGTGAAATAATTGTCTATGAAAGATGACTATTTTTAACAATTCAAAACATGAATGACAATCAAAGTGGTTATTACCTAAGACATTACATTAACACCAGATTTTTAATGAGTATTATAAATTCATAAGTAAATAATATGTGGTATTAAATATATAAAACTTTTTTTGTGGTATGTTTATAATAAACTTATTTTTATTATACAGTAGGTTTTATTGTTTTTTAAGGAAATAAAGACATAAGGTAAGGGAATTACCTCGTAGATTTTATTTCAATGAAAAACATTCCATATTCACCACTCGTTTAATTTTTTTGGTGTATATACGGATATATGATATGTTATATAATTAATTTACTTTATTTACTGATATTCAAAGCTATAATTTATATTATTTTTTATGGATTTCTTGATTCTATAGTTAATCAATAGGTAAGTGATTTATCTCTCACTTTTATTACGGTTGGACACATGTATTATACAATAATATTTTCTTTTCTGTCGCGTATTTAATATCCATGATTGTATTTTATGATTATTATTCTAAAACACTATGAGTATTTACATATCCATTTTATGATCTCTCATTCATTGGGTTTATATTTCAAAAGATCCCAAACCAATATGGTAATTGTTTCTCAATTTTATTCTATTGAGAAACATATTATATTATTCATCTATATTGTTTTATGAGATGTATATACTGAATTTTTAAATTTTATGGAATGAATATCCATATGTTCAAGATATTATGATTTTCATGTAACATTACTCACTATTCAGTCTGAAATCTGTGTTCTATCAAAATAATGATTTCAGAAAAGGTTCTCGAATTTTTTAAATGATCTTTTAATTAATTTAAAGGGAAATTATTTCAATGGTCTATAAATTAGTTTTCAATAATTAATTTATAAGTTTTAATGTTTATTTTTGAATGAAAATTTGGTGTTAACCTTTTTAGGATTTAAAAAGAGCTTTTGAATGAAAATGGATCTTTTCTTCAAGAATTATCTTCATGTGATATCTCAATATTATATTCCATCTAAGGTAATATTATTTGATGTTACTTTTTTACTAGGATATTTATTTAATGAAACGATTTTAATTCTTTCTAAGAATGGTTTATGTTTATGATGCAATTATATTTATGAAACCAACTTATTTTCTATGGGTTAAGTTATGATTTAATCACGTTTATGAAACCTATTTCATTCAATGTGTGTTGTTATTAATACTAATTTACATTCTCATATAACACATATATAGAGATTTCATTATGTTATTGGTGGGACCTATATCTCCCTCTAACGAATTGGGTAATGAAAAATGTTTTATGAGATCGACGTGTATATGGGAGGGAATTTCAATCCTAAAACAAGAGGGTATATGGGAGGGAATCAAATGAATCAAGTAGGTAAATGGGTGGTTAGCCCAGGACTAACATGTTAAAAAGGCCTTAGAATGAAGGCCTGGCATAAGGTTTTTATATTCGTATGTGTTTGCCACAATTCCATATCTTTTTCCTATTTTACACCCTCATGGATTATTCTCTTCATTTCCTTGTGATTCATGTCTTATAAAATTCATATCATTATGACATGATTTATGTTTATGATCTTGGATATGTATAGTGTTATCTTATAATAATAATGATCACATTATCATACCTTAATTTTCATGATATACTTATAAATTTACTGTATTTACCTTTTCTAAGAATTTGAGCTCTCCTCTTTCTTTTTCCCTTCCCTATGTTATGAAGTAATATTTTTATATAGAATTACTAAGGGGGAAGATTTTTGGGGAAGAAATGAATTTATTTCACCAAGTTATAATATTTTTGTCCCATATTTCCGAAGTAACCAAACTAACATAGTCTTTGGGAGCCTATTTTTGTAACGTTTTATTTTTTTTTTGAAAAAAATGAAAAATATCAATGTACATCAATCCTGGGTTGTTATAATGAATTTCAAGCAAGTTGAGAAGACTCAGTTCCCATCATTGTGTACTGGTTATGATTTGGTTAATACCCAATTCACCACATTAATATTTGTTACCTATATGTGCATTCTTTTCATACCATCATCCAAATGATAGTATCTCAACAGAGTTATATTTTCTTATAAAACTATACTCTTTTAAATAAGATAACATAGTTCATCATAAAATATGTAGGATTATCCTAATGAATAAAACTAAATAATTATCATTGTATTTTTTAAAAATGACTAAAAATTTATATGATACACTCTATAGTCCCCCAATTATTACAAATATATTAAATATTATTTATTGAATATTCCTTACAAACTAATACGATCCATGGTAGAAGAAAAAACATATATTTTCATTGGAAACATGGATATATAAACTAATGATACATAACATATCCAAATCATTTTTCACTATGTTCTTCAATAATATAACTATTTCTAGTAATATCATACTAAAAACCATTTTCCTTAATGTAGGGAAGTGATACAAAAGAAAGGGTGAGATTAGATACTCAAAAATGGAAAAAATGAGTAATAAATAAATGATCATAATTTTCATTGTATACAAATAATGGTATGAGAACCCGATACAAACATAAAATAATCACACCCAATATGTCAAAGATAGTTAATCATATAAGTATGATTTTTCCAATTTAATGTCATAATATAAAAGAGTATGAAATTGAAAATAATAGATCATGAGCTAGGATAATATATCATAAGAATGAGGATTTATTTCTGTCATGAACATAATAGTAATAAAATAATTTCTGTTATCAATGATCACTTCCACGATTTTAATTGTGGATTGTGTTCACTCACGGATACAAGATTTACATAGTCTTGGATCAATCCAAATACTATATTATTTGACAATGTTTTATAGTGTAACATGATCACTCTGAATACCATTCCTTATTATCCCATAAGATATCCTTCTTTACCCAATAAATTAGACAACAATAGAACTCTGATAACACCTATCAAATATTAAAAATCATATAAATGTGTGTCATAGGCTCATAAAACTTTCATAACATCATCATATAATTATCCCTGGAAATGATCTGATTTTCATAAAAATTTCAACATCATAATAATAAAAAATATAAATAAAGAATAAATATTGAAGTATTAGATAATATATAGAATAAATCATAAGAAATATAGGGTATGTTTTTATAGTTGATAGTTCCACTAAAACATTTCTAGAGCATTTCTTTTACAAAATACCATTCCTATTTTGAATTCACTTATTTAGAAATTAATAATTTAAAAAAATAGAGAATAATTTATTTGAAAATAAATAATTAAAATTAAAATTTTATAATTAAATATAATAGTAATCATGATGGTGGATAAATCCATTAATGTTATTTATCTTTAAAAAATTATTTTTATATTTTTAGTAAAATGTAAAATGTAGCTTGTTTAGAAAATGACTGCAAGATTCCACTAAACAATTTTATAAAATATAAAAATGGAAAAATATTTTTTTATTAAATTGATAAAATTTTTAAAAAAATTATGAAAACACTTTAAAGTAAATATGAACATGATATAAAATAGACACTATTGATGAGAAAATAATATTAATTTTTCATAAAAACATTCATTCAGTACATTGAGTACTTGAAGAGGGGAAAATTGAAAGAAAACATGTAATATAAAAATATAACCATAAGATAATAAAGTATATATTATTTGGGAGATATATATCCTTTATTTTATTTATCATACATTTAAACATAAAAATCCTTGTAAATGAAATATTAATGTAAAACCCTTACCTAAATTCGGTCTTACTTAGTTGAAATTCTGACCACTTATAAATTTAATTTAAATTAATTTAATTCTATACCAAAATCACATTCATACCTATAATACCATTCATGTCTTACACAGAAAAGCTTTTCACTCATTCATCAATAATCATTCATTATGACAATCATTTCAACTATTAACTGCTCCATTTTTCTTGTAAGCGTTGTTTCTGAAATTACAGACCATGCACTTTGATAATGGTTTTTTCATCACCATAATTTAAATAATGATATATATATCACATATATTCATTATATACAAAATTTTAACCATTCATATATATTTTTGAAATAGAATTATTTATATCACTATGTGGATATGTTAGTCCAACCTCATGCACGAGTTATAATTCTATTTTTTTGATAGGTGGAACAAAATAAATGAAATTATTAATTCAAAATAAAATAAAAATTATTACACAATAAATATCATACATATATATTATATATTACTTAATAAAACCCCATTAACGATGTGGATAGGAAATGAACCATATTTCAATGCGGATGTGATAGTCCACATGTACATAAGAGTGATACTTGCATCTCCCATTTGATGTATAATGCTACAAAAATTGGTGTTAGTTCATCAAAATGACATCTTATTGTACTGATGATACTTGATTTATCATGTTATTATTAATATAAAAATTTTATATGATTTAGAAGAAGAAATAATAATAAAATAGCTTGGTTAAGATTTATACGATTTCTCTCAGTGACATCCTTGGGCGTTAACATTGTGACTTGATTTTTTAGTCTTAGGATAGTAATAATATATCTATGAGGAATGGTTGGAATCTAGGAATGTTTTTATAGGTATTGGATGTGTTAATAAGGATCAAATTATTAAAATAAAATAGGAGAATTGGTGCCCAATTATACGTTAGGCGATGGATACACAATGAATTTCTTAAAGGGTTGTGACAATATATACCTACATTAATTATAAAGGTGCACGAACTATAAAATTATAAGAAGTTGGGATATGAGAGGAAGAAAATATCTCCAACCAAAATTAGCTGGATAGGTGGGGGTAATTCTACCGTTACCTCTTGGCTTAACCCCCCGGTGAACCTGTTTTAATCTTAATTGGGGTAATGTTTTTTACTATTTAATCTATTCACTATGAAAACAATAATTTGAACAAATAATATTATTTAAATTATTATAATCCCAAGTGTGGAATGATTTTTATTAGTTTTAGTTTATTCATGTTGAATAATTTAATTTTATATATTTTCACACATCGCAATGAAAACATGTTTAATAATTTCTCTTTTTAATCATTTAACATAATTTACATCCATTCCATTCCATTTCAAAACCTTAAAAATGTTAATTTATATTAATGTAAATATAAATTATAAAATTATTTAAAACCATTAATCAATTGAGAGTAAATAAATTTTTTAATAGGAAAAAAAATTTCTTGTGTAAAAATTGTTTTTAGAAAATTGGGTTATTAATTTCCAAAAAACACTTTTCTAAATTCATGTATAAAGAATATTAGAGTGTAATTTATTATATTTATCTAATTATAGTATATTTATATTAGTTTTTGTTAATTTAAAAAAAAAAATTGAAATTCCATTGAAAATAATGATTGTTTTTACAAAACTTGTGTATTTTTCTCTATTCAGTAAAAATTAATTATTTTTATAAAAATATCTAAAAGACCAGCCTATGATAATATTTATATTTTTAGTTGAAAAATTATATCCTTTTAGTAAAATAATGTTTCAAACTATGGTAAAAATTAATTATATTTTTCATTCATAAAATTTAATAAAAATCACTTTTATTGAAAATATATTTTCAAATAATTGAATGACATTACAAAAAATTAAGTTCATTTTTTAAAAGGTTGTGGTCGAAGCCATATTTTATTATTAAATCAAAGACCACTTTTTTTTATAGATAGAGGCAGACCAATTACATTGATCAAATACCCAAGGCCATTTGGCCTAAATACAGGGATTGAAAGAAACTTTTTTGGCCCAAAGGGTCCTTTAGTTAACAGTGCTACTACAGTACCCAGACTCCAATAGTACCGTCACCGCTATAGATCCTTAAATAGTTCCTATTATGCTACAATTTTACTTTTACTATAGTTCCGCCATTTCTATAATACTGCTATAGTTCCCTGCTATTGTGTTGCTACAGTACCTGAAATATTGTCCCCACCCGGATTCGATCATGGGTCATTTTGATGTGAAACATGAGTCCGTACCACATTGGTACATGATCGTTGGAACTAAAAATTGAGTACTTATTTATTATTATTTAATAAAAAATTATTATTTAAAACATATAGGCATATTTTATATAATGAGGTTGTTTTTTATTAAACAATATATTTTAATGACTATGGTATAGTGGACTGTTATATCAAAGTTCTTTTAGACTCGGGGTTGCATGTAAGGAATGCTACTGAATATTTTCTGTCTATTTAAAAGTAAATTCATATAAAATACTATTTTCTACATTATAACCCCATAAAAATAAAATTTTCCAATGAAATTTAATCACTCTAACTCTAAAAATTGACGATATCCATGCTTTATCAAAACCTCAGGTCCCCATATAGAATCCTCAAATTTCGAATTCAAGGAAATTAATTTATCCAGATGAGTAGTCTTTTTCAATATAGTATTATATCTATTATATATTTTTTAAACCGGTTGATCTTTATAATAAAATATCACTCTCTAGTGGTATAACATCTGAGTTCGACACATGGGAATTTTCTAGTATATATTTTCTCAAAAAGGATACACGAAGCACATCGTGAACTTGAGAGAGGTTTGGTGGGAATTATATGTGATTAAATAATATAAAACTTTTGTGTCAAATTTGGAAATAAAAAAAATTCCTAGTTAACACCTTTATATTCTTTCCAATTTTCATAACTTTCATAAATAGAGATCTTCATAAGAAAACCTTATCACCAACTTTGAATTCCAGATCTTGCTACTGATTTTAACAAAAAAATATTGTGTCTTTGCTGAGCCACATAAATGTGATTCCAAATGGATCCAACCTTATTCCCAATTTACTCATCAATATCATTTCCCAAAAAAATTCTTCCAATAAATTCATCTCATTGTATCATATTTCTTAAATTAATTTCATATAGGGATTCATAATGAGCTATCTGAATGTTCATGTGAAAGATATTATCATAACAACACATTAATAAAGGTATTTTTTGACCCCAAAAACCATTGAAATATAGTGAAAATGATCTAAACATAACCAATGGTATTATAATGGTTCTATCAGGATCAGTAACTTTCAAATTATGTTAATCAGTTATGAAACACAACATGATATCTATAAGTTACTAAAGACATCTTGAGAACATAAAACTAATTTTCATATCTTAATCAGATATAATAAAATGTTGTAATTCATAAAACCATAAAAAAATGTATATCATGGAAATATAATCAAGATGGAAATCTTATCTGGTAGAAATGATGTGTGATGACTTCATAATGTTATCAATTACAACACAAGTTGAATTATGACCCATTAATGTTTTGGGGTCTCTGATGAGAAAAATGCATAATTATGTTATCCAATTTCCATTATGGTATAGGTAAATCTTTTAACACTCCCTTTTAATTTTTCCATATAAAAAATACATAATAATATATCTCCAGACATAAAATTTAACTAGATGCATACACAATAATATATCTCTTTATGTTGTCACATAAAAAATACTCTTTTCGAATTGTATACAACATCATACTTCTAGGATAAATAAATTATTTTGAGATATGATTTTTTCCATATCTCAATATTCAAATATAGTATAATAAGAGATGGATCAATTGATGACCATTACCATTCTCTCACAATAAAGGATGGGCCCTAGAACTTTTTTCACATACATTTGTAGCTCCACATGTTCCTTCTATGAACCTTAAATATTCTCTTGGATATATGTATGAACACTCATTTTATCCTCATAATATTTTCAAAATTACTTTAATATTCAATGGTTTATCCTTTTCATATAAATAAACTATCGATATTTTGTGATCCTCAATATAGATAATATGTCATGATCCATCCGACTAAATTTACCGACCAATATGTTTGATATCCATGGGTGGTAATTTATTAAGTATTCATGATCATTTATCAACTCCAACTATATTCTAATATGCATATTCAACTCTTTATGGATGAATCTATAGTCTGAAAATTTATTACTATCATATAATTAACACTTATCTCCTTAATGATAATTTAACGATATCATTTATATAATGGTTGGTGATATATAATCTAAATAACGATAATGATATTTTTAATAATGAAAATATAATTGGAATGAGGAATAATCTACCACACTATCATTCTATATAATAAAAATTTATTACCCTTTCTTTGATGAATCACTTTAAATCATAATCCCTTCTCCAATGTTTAGTAGTTTGAAAATTTATAAAGTGGCCATCATTCAATTTTTCTCATAGAAATTTTCTTCACATTATTCATTCCAAATGTGTATATCTGTATTCCATATTAACATGATGAGTGGATTATATTACCATGATAATGATTTATAAATAATTGATAATATACATCCAATATATAAAATATAAGCATCTAAGTCATAGTGGTTGGTCTTGGCTAATGTTCCATAACGTCCACCTCTAATGGATCTATCGATATAACATATATTGAGATTATATAACCTAAAAAATGATACAACTTTATTTGGAATTCACGAATATTAAATTTAACATAAATAATATCTTTACTTACGGTGCTTAGTACAATAATCTAGTTATGTTCATGATTTTCCTTTCCATTGTATTATTTGAGAAAAACATCAATAATGACTATGAAAAACTCGAAAGGGGGGATCTAATGGATATATTCATTAAATACCTGAAGTATGTGGGGAAATTCGTGATAAAAAATAGAATGATTAAAAATTCATAGTTTCTATGGCATAAATATAAGAATTTATTGGGTATACATTCACTTTTAACACTCTACTTATAGTATCCAGATCAATGATTAGCCTTAAAAAATATTGATCTCCATTTTATTGATGAAAAAAATAACCAGTATAAGTAAAATTATATTTTTTTCATGAACATGATTTATTTATGTTAAAAAAATTCAATACTTATTTTCATTGATCCAAATTTCATGTCACCGGGAAGAATAGGTGCACCCAAAGGTGACAAAATAGGCCAACTCACTCCCTTATCAATATTATTATATATTTTCTTCTTCATTTCCAATAATTCAATAAAGCCCAATCTATGTGGAGTCTTTGAAGTAGGTATAGAAATTGGTATGAGTTCTTTTGATAACTCATCCTCTTGATTTGATGAAAAACTAATTATCTATATTAGGAATATATAAATATACTCTCATATAGTATGCATATCATTGATGTCGGGATTATCTCCATCCATCTGAGATAAATACCCCCTTTTAATTGCAATAATGACCCTTGGAATAGATGTAATTTTCATTAGATGTTTATATTTTTTGATGCGATGGTGTAAAATCGTAGGTTAGTTCATAATATCAACTCAGACTTCCCTTCCTCGATACATTTTATACATGTTATTTAAATAAAACGAATCCCTATTCAAAATAATAACAAACTCAACTAAAGGGAGAATAACAAGATTTTAAGTGTATAAATTCCCACCCACAGAAATTAGAGAATAATCATTATGTGCATATGTGATCATCATACAATTATGAGTCTTTATTATGAATTCAATATATAATAACCAAGGATATGAATTAACATTCCTTAATAATTTTTATTATATATAGAAATTATATAACCATTATCTCATGTTTTCCATTCATTATAAATAACCTACAATCATATATAATACATTTTAATTTATTATTATTATATTTCAAAACCATAATCATACCTACACTACCATTAATGTTTTATATATAACTTATTATCACATATTAATTAATAATCCTCCATTGTAATAAACATTTCAGGTGTTGACTACTCCCTTTTTTATGAATGTTTTGGTTATACAGTTATGGCCCTAGCTTATTGATCATAATTTATTCATATATATAATTTTAGTCATGATATAAATATAAATAATATTCACTATATACACAATAATAAACATCCATATAAAGAAGTGATGAAAAATTAATTACATTATATCATTGGGATGGTAGTCTATATGCACACACAAGTGATGTTTCCATTTTTCAATGGATTAAATGAAATAAATATAAGCAGTTAATCATGATAAAAGAAACATTATTATATCATAAATATTATATATATACATTTAATTTAATATTGTAACTAAAAACTAAACGTTGGGATCGAAATTGATTCATATTACTATGTGGAGGCAAAGACCTACACATACACCTGAGAAAAACATTGATCACCCATTTTATGGATACTGTGAGGTATATGGTTATCACATCCTAATGAGAACATATTAGTATATTGATGACTATTTATTATTCATTTTGTGATGTAAAACATATTTTATAATAATTATAATCTGAAATATAATTGAAATATATTGGTTAAGATTCAAACCTATTCTTTGAGTGACCTTCATTATATTAAAACATAATCACTAAATTATTAGGCTTAATAAAAGACCACAAGATCTAGGATGAAGGTAATGAATATAGGAAGGTATTTTGGTTTATATTGTGTTATATATACATATGTAACATCCAGAACTTTTAATTGGAAACACTATATTGAAAATAGTACATGATAAGCCACATCGAGCTTAAAACAACAATTAAATATTTTTATTTTGAATTTTTCCATTATAAAATAGCTATTATAATGGCGAGTATGAACATTATTAACTAATAACAAAAATATAGTTTACACGTGTATATATAATTAATTATTTGGTGAACAAATAATTATAAATGAAAATAAAAACATTTTTAAAATAAAGGGTACAATTTTTCCTGAAAAATATTAAAATAATCACAAGTGTTTTATACAAATTATAGCATCCTGAATTTTTTTCCAA
This sequence comes from Viscum album, assembly GCA_963277665.1. Taxonomy (NCBI): domain Eukaryota; kingdom Viridiplantae; phylum Streptophyta; class Magnoliopsida; order Santalales; family Viscaceae; genus Viscum; species Viscum album. The sequence goes on along the minus strand of OY728140.1, from coordinate 49,157,534 downwards.
AACCATACCTTACATTTTAGAAACAAAGGATCCTTAATGTTTAGTTTCATAAAAATCGGTAACTAATACATGAAAATAAAATAATAATATTTTAATAAACGTGAATGGATTCATCATTAGTTCTCACTATGTAAAATTACATCATCTCATAACCTGGGGACATAAATAAAAGGAAAGGATGATCATAAGGCCCAGTATGGGAATTCAAGGGAAACATTTTACTAGTGATCTTGAGAATTATCAATAAGAACTAATAGAATTTTATAAAGGTATGAGAAATGAAAAAAAAAGTCATATCATAGTAAAAATAACATGAAATATAGAATGGAAAGATAGTTACAATATTTAAATGATTGATTCCTAAGAATGTCACATTGTTTTTTTACTAAGGTGACATAATAATTACCAATAATATTCGCCAATGTACCATAAAACTTGTCATCTCTGGAGATTAAATTATTTAACCAATGCAATGGAATTAAATAAATGTTCACCCTTAATGTTTCTTAATTATTTTGATCCATATATAAAATAATCAAACATTTCATAAATAACATGTGTATAATAAAATAAATAGGTTTTATATCAAAATAATGATGTTTTCAAGATGTTCCTAAAGACAATATGTTTTTGACATTTTAAAACCCCTCAAATGGAAAATTGTTTTCACGTATATTAATAATTGAATAAAATATAACATTTTGACATACAGTTGAACAATCCATTCAATGAAAGAAGTTTTTATATTATAATTAACAGAGAAAATAATTTCCTTCAGAAAAAACTGATAAATTTTAAGAAGAAAAATCGGCAACATAACGATGTAAAACATGGTTTTGTAAAATGATAAAAAACGATGGAAAAAGGGTCTCACGTAGAAACAATACTTTTAATATTGTAAATTGATAGAACAAAATTGATATAAGACCATATTTTGGAAACATTATATACATACAACATAAAAAGTGAACTTGAAATAAAAAGAGAAGTTGATATTTCCATTACATTAAAGAGTGTTCTAAAACTTGGGAATCAAGCTCATGGGGCTTGAGGATGCCTTGAAAGGACTCCTTAGGAGGTAAAAATATCATATATTTATAGTGGATGAATTGGAAGTAAATGTAAATATATTAATGTTTGGTATTTAATGAAAAAATGAAGGATATGTTTTTTTAATTTACCTGGACACCTAGGTAGTGTTAAATGGAAAACCATGGTCTTTCCCATTGAAATTTTCCCATGATATTCGAAACTTGAAAAACCTATTATGTTATATTAATTAAAAACTATTGACCAATATTTTATATTACTTATTATATCATTATAACATAATTACGACTTCATTAAACACACATAAAACCCCAAACTATTTTTTAATATTCATGAAAAACTAAAGTATTTTATAAAATTATCATAAATTCAATTTAAATATATTTAGGCATGATTATTCAAGAAATTATATTTATTTTATCATAAAAATTCTCCAAGAAATATAAATTTATCTTTTAAAAAAAATTATTTATTAAAAATAATATTACATAGAAAATGAATAGTTAAATGTCATACACTTGAAAAAACAATTAGTTCAACATTTTTATTTAAATAATAGTGAATTATTAATAGTATTTAATTAAGGTAATAATTATTTATATTATGTTATTTTATTATAATAAATATATCTTTTCTGAACTATACAATTTCTATCAAAAAATCAATTGATCTAATTTGTCATATTTTTTAGAATGAATATTCTCAAAACGAAATTCATTGAATAAAAATATTATCTTTAAAAAAGGAATAAACTTTATGTAACTAATGTATCAACACATAACCATTCTAAAACCAATTTATGCCCTATTGATGATGTTTTCGATAGTGATATAATCATTGGGAGGCTTAGCTAATATCTCTGGAGTGGTAATTTCCACTAACATGAACTCCTCCTATAAGTGATTTCATTTTAGCCTCACATATTGAAGCTTTCCTTGGGATGGTCAATAAAGAAGACCAGTAATGTTTCCTCCCTCTAATGTTCTAACAAATGGGCATTGTACGGAATCATTCTACTGGTTGAGGCCATCCTTTCTCCTTTATTAATTAATTATCTACTATCATTTAAAACTATAAACACAAATTATAACATTAAAATTATTATCAAAAGTATTTTTTCAATGATCATATTGACCAATTGTCATAATTTACCATCTATCATATAACTATCAAAACTCAATGGTCTCATTTAAATTTATAGTCACTTTGTTATAAATGAGATATATATTTTTCTATAATATAATATAACACAAATTTTGAGAAAAAAGTAATTGTTCAAAATGTTTTTGTTGTTACATTATTCCACCCTTATGAAATTTCATCAAAAAAAAATTCAACTTCTTATCTCAGTTTAAATAAGGTGTCGGTAATTTTAATTCATTTTTTCCTATAGTTACCATTTCAATTCAACATATTTTGGGTTCCTCCAAAACAATTTGACGAGGTCAGTAGTCTTATTTCATAGAACCTTGTTTCTATATTCCAAGATCTCTAATAGTTTTTCCTGATAAGAGAGGTCATTCTCTATTTGTACCACCTTCGGATTTAGTATATGTGAAGGTTTATCTATGTACTTCCTTAAGAGAGATACGTGGAAAAAATTATTAACTAGAGCTTGGATTGGTGGTAGTGGTAGTGGGTAGGCCACTACTCATATTCCATCCATGATTTTATAGGGTCCAATGTACCTAGGGATGAGCTTCCCTTTCTCCCAAAACCGCATGACTCTTTTCCATATTAAAATTCAATTGAATACTTTTTCACCAACATAAAACTCCAATTCACTTTGATGATTTTCAACAAATCCCTTCTACCGACTCTAAGTAGCCATTATGTATTCTTATATGGAATAAACATTTTGTGCCATATATTACACAATATCTGGACCAATATTATTTCACTCACTAGCCTTATCCCAACATGTATTAGTTCTACACCGCTTCCCATGTAGATCTTCATAGGGTGCCATTCAAGTACTCAAATGCATGTTTTTGTTTTATGAGTACTCAACTTTTGGAATATGTCAATCTCGTATGCCTTTAAATTATATTGATCATTTTCTTACCATTTCCTTGAGTGTATGAATAGTCTATTAAGTTTGGACATCCTTTTATGGGTGATAGGATAAAATGAAAAAAAAAATCAGTATTTAGATCATATTGAAGACATCTCAAAATATTTATATGAATCTTGGATCATGATTGGAAATGATATATGATTTCACTCAATTTATCCTTGATAATTATTTTACATATATGTTGGTTTATTTTTTAATAGATATATCTTCTAGAATAAATATAAAATTGGTAGTCTTGGAGAGAAGGTCTTAAGAACCCATATCACATTGTTTAATTTGGATGTTTTCAGGAGAACAGTGAAAATATACATAGTGATATTGTGCCACATCTTTTCTTGTTTGGGTAGTTTTTATAATACACCTTTATGTATTTTTCTCTGTTCCTTAACTTGTCGGAACATCTTTCACCCTATAGTGTAGTCAACAATATTAATTTTCATGTTATCCCACCAATATTGATCACAAAGGTCTCTATACATTTTATTACTTAGAGGATGTGTAGAGAATTTATATCGTTGATATTCATCTATCCCATCCTTCATTATTAATGGAATAAATGGAACACATAGTCTTGTATGAAATTCTATTACTCCTTCATGATCAATATTGAACTTAATAATCATAACATATTTCACAGACTCTATATTCTTATGTAAAAAAGGATTTTATCTTTGAGATTTCTTGATCTTCTATAGAAATTATGTTTATGAAATCATTAAGGATTGGTTTTATGATGTCCCTTCCCTTACTATTCACATGTATAGTATTATTAGGACTTTGATCAAAGGATATCCTTGAATCCTAATAATTTCCATAACAACATGGTCTTTACAACTTAATGATTTAGTAACTTTGTTTGTTCTTCTACGGTGACAATGAATTGAACAATAACTGTCTTTATAATGATTTAACCACCCCTTCTATCTCATGATAAGTTCATTTTTCATGACAATATACTTCAAAATTTGATGGTTTGTGTATATATCACATTTCTCCCTATAATTATAGTTCAACTATATTTTTAGAGAAAAAACAACCTTACCCAGCTTCATGCCTTGAATTGGATAATTATTCTCATGAGGCTTTAAGTGTCGATATGCATAAGAAATCACATTGTCATTTTTTTGGAGGATTCACCCCAACCCTTTTAGAGATACATAACTAAAAATAATGAATCCTTATCTAATAGAGGTTAGTGTGAGTATAGGTGTAGTAATCAATCTATTAGTCATATCTTGGAATATTTTTTACGTCTTCTTTTTTCAAAATAAATTTTTACCATTTTCATGTTAACTTGTTTACTGTATTATAATGTCATGAAAAGTTTTTCAAAAACATCATATAATAACCTTTTAAATCAAGGAAGAATCAAATATTAGTTACTATTTAAGGATAATAACACACCTCTATAACCTTTGTCTTGGACGAATCAACTGAGTTTCCTTAATTAGTTACAATATGACCTAATAAATCAACTTGTTGGAACCAAAATTCCAATTTTATGAACTTTTAAAATACACTCTCCTTCCTCAGAGTTTGAAATTTAACCCTTATACGATCTTCATGCTCCTCATAACTTCTGTAATATATTATTATATCATCTATCAAAACTGACAATAATTTATCCAGGTAGTCCGTAAAGGCTTTTTTCATCAAATCCATTAAAATAGTACTTGCATTAGTCACGCTTAAGGGAATAAAAACAGACTCATAATGACCATATCATGGTAAAATGTTGTTATTTGGAATATATTATTCCTTAAACCACATTTGATGATAACTATATCAAAGATCAATCCTGGTGAATAATTAAACCCCATAAATCTATTCAAATAAATCATCAATCCATTGAAGTCGGTATTTGTTCAACATGATGATCCCATAAAATTATCTATAATAAATGTGTAACTGTATTGATCCATCGTTCTCTTTCGCAAAGAGAACGTGTTCTATCTAACAAGACACACTTATCTAGATAGACCCCTTCTCTAAAAGATCTTGGAGTTCATTCATTAATTCCTCCAACTCCACATTTTACATTCTATATGTGGTCTTTGATATCAGCTTGGATCCAGGAATGAGTTCAAGGGGAATCTAGAAATATCATTCTATGGGAGGTCTAGGAAACTCTTCAAGAAATACATCAATGCATTTCTGAAGTATTGGGACATTTTCTATTCATATATATTCATTTCCTTATTCATCTTAAACAACAATTTCAATAAGAAGTATATGGGAGGTGATTCTAGACAAATCCCTAGTCGATGTAACTCTCATTTGAAAAAAAAATCTATATGTTCTCCATTAAATACTATTGAGATTTCCTTACTCCTGTAATTAATCTTAGTATTATACATTGAGATCTATTTTATTCCTATAATGATTTAAACTTCCAACATGCGAAAAACTACTATATTTTTGATGAGATAATTCTCACCAATGTAAAGACTAGTCTTCCTATACACCGTTGATGCATGGATAATCCTACCAGGAGACTTTATTGATCACTATACTTCTAGACATTCATATGTTGATTCTATATTCAACATAATCTTTGAATAAATAATGGAATAAAAAGAACTATAATAAAAAAGTACTTTCTAGAATTGAGAGAACAACGAGAGTACCTTCCACTACCTCATTTGGAGCTTCAAATTAATCCATCATGATATCAAAATCATGACCATTATCCGTTATAATATTTTTATTTTTATGGCGATTCCAATCCATTAACAATGAATTTGGATAGTGGTTCTCAAAGTTCCCAAGTGGTACACACATTATTCATTGTATTTCCAAATGGGACGACAATACCTTACCATTTTGGTCAGTGTTTAGAAGTTAATGATTCACCTCACAATGGTAGTTTTTAGTAATATGGTCATCCCTTCCACACTTGAAACATTTCCTGCTCGTGAGCAAGTAGTTCCCGGATTAATTCATTCCACATTTTCTATATGTGGAATGTTTCACATGATTTCCTCCACTTCTATGATAAATGTTACTCCCTAATATTGTCTCCATTGATATCTTCTTTTCATTCGATCTTTTGGTCCACTATGTCTCTCCAAACATTAGTTTAACCTTTATATCAATTTTTACAATCATCTCATAGATTACATAGTCTCAATTCGAAATATTCCTCTTTAAATGGGGTCATATTCTACAAAATAATCTATCAATATTTCCTTTTGGATCCATAAAAATGATAGAGGTGTAGTGAGAAAGTCTACTAATTTTAATCTCATAGCTTCCCACAAATTCATTTTCCATATACATTAGCTTTTGGTATTCCTTTTCGATTTTTTCTCACACCAAATGGGGGGAAATATTTTTTGAAAGAAGTTCCCATAAACTCTCACCACTCCGTAGATTCAATCATAATTGTATTTGTATTTGTAATATTTGTCCACCACACTTATCACACTCTCCCTCTAAGAGTTTCACAACTAGGGTGACATTGTCTTATTCTGAAAACTGACCCTTGAAATCTTCTTTTCTATAGAGCTAATCTATTATTCATAAATCAACGGTTCAATTGATCCATCAAATGTAGGTGTTTGTTGATGCATAAAAGTCACAATAAAAATTTATTCTATTAGAAACTAATCTTGTCTCTCATCATGATTCAATTTATTGTTCATAACTCGGCTATGTTGATTCATCATTATCATAAAAGTTTCCATTCCAACTTTTTTCGTAGAGATGTCAACGAATGATCTATTGCACTCACCATTTATTTTATTTCTCTTATTTCAGACCATTTTATAAAAAAAAGAAACATGATTCATTTAATAATATTATAATTATAAAATAATTAATATATATTAAAATTTTATTATTAGTTATCTTATTCATTATTAATAATTACATTTTCTATAAATCCATTATAATGGATCATAAAAAGCCTTTGGTTAACCAAACATATCTTCCATGAGTGTCAAACCAGTTACTCAGTAAGGCTCGTTGTCATGTACCAGGTTATTCCGAGTTAGTATTGATACACATTATTGGATTTGGTACCCCTAAGTACATCTATAATAGAAACACAACAACTTTTTTATATTCATGCACAGACTTATTTTCTTGGAAACACCTTAATTATTATATCACCATAATTCTATGTTGCCTTATATAATTTAAACATTCCCCTAGGTTTTATCCTAAATTTTTCAAATCCGAATTACCAAAAATAACTAATCCATATTTGATACCAACTTTTTCTTCCCATGTTATTGTTACATAACATTACATTACATTCTATAAATATGGTATCTCTTAATGTTTATGTTCTTAGAAAAAAGGTAAATAATACATGAAAAAATAAAACATTTATTTAATCCACTTGACAGGATTCTTCATTGGTTCACCATATGTAAAATTAATGCATCTAATAACATGGGGGCATACATCAATGGAAAGGGTGATCATAAGTCCATGTAATTTAAATCAAGGGGAAATGATTCAAAGTGGTCATGAAAATTTTCAATAAGAACTTGAAAAATATCATAATGGTATGAGAAAAGGAAAAGAGACATATCATAGTAAAAAGATCATTAATATTCACCGTTATAAGTTTCTACAACATTTTAATGAGACATTCAAAATCATATCATAATGGTTTTTCACCGAGGTGTCATAAAAATTACCAAGGATATTTACTAATGTATGGTAAAACATGTCATCTATAAAAATTAAATTATTTACCAAATGAATTGGAGAACTATTTAGGTTTACCCTTCACATGTATTAATTAATTTTATCTACATATATCATTGTAAAACATTTCATAAATAACCTGTTCATAATAAAGGAAATTTGTTTCATATCAAAATCATATCGTTTTTAAGATGTTATTAAGGACATGATCTTTATCCCTTTTTAAAACCATGAAAAATGAAAACTTGTTTCATGTATGTTAATAACTAAATAAAATATATAATTTTGAAATATAGGTGAATAAAATTGGAAAATAAAGAGGGTTGGGTATTCACAAAAAGAAAACAAATAGGGACTTTTTCTTAACAAAAGAGTGAAATTTTATGAAAAAAATTCTACAGCATGATGATATGAACAATGGTTTTAGAAAATGGTAAAAATAGAGTGAAAAAGGGTGACACATTAATAAAATAATATTAATATAATATCGGGATATAATAAAATGTATAGAAGAACATATTTTGGATCTTAATTGACAAAACCCATAAAAATGGAACTTGAAAAAAAAGAAGTTGAGATTCCCCTTGCCTTATAGAGTGTTCCTAAAACATGAGAAGCAGGTCCTCAGATGATTGCAGAAACCATGGGAGGAAATATTGGAAAGAAAAAATATCATATATTTGTATAGGATGATTTTAAGTGAAATTAAATGGTGAAAATAGTGCGTATTTATAGAAAAATAGAAAGATTTTCTTATTAGTTTCCTTGGACACCAAGGTTGGGTTAAAATAAAATCTATGGACTTTCCCATGGTATTTTTCCATGGTATTGGAAAATTGAGACAACTATTATGTTATTTTAGTTATAAAAAGTAGGCCAAAATATTATATTACTTATAAAACCATTATTATATAATTATGATGTTATTAAAGATACCAAAAATAACAAAAAGGTATTTCTACTATTAAGGAAAATATAAAGTATTTTATAAAATCATCATAAAATTTTTATAACCTAATTTTGACACAATTATTTAAAAATGATATTTATTTTATCATAATAATGTTTTAAATATGATAATTGTATCTTTTAAATATACATATTTATTTTTATTACAAAATATAATGGATATAAAATTCAGAGTGAAAAAAGTATAATGGAATTTATGACACATGAAAAATAAAATAGAATTACTTTATAATTTATATTTAAATGAGATTATTTTAATCATAACATTTAATTAACATAATAATTATTCAAAATACCTTAGTTCATTATAAAAAAAATATCTTCTGGAAAGTTTAATTTCTATACGAGAAATCAAATTTTCAAATTCGACATTTTTTTAAGAAAAACAATTATCAAAATCGAATATATAGAATATTTTTTTTATATAAATGGATCAAAAATTGTGTAACTAAGGTCTCAAAAAATAAAGCCTCATACAGCCACATATAACCTATGGGTGAGGTCTACAATAGTTATTGACTCAATTTGTGGCTAGGCTAACATCTCCCAAGTGGTAATTTCCACGGACTTTAAACTTTCTAGTAAGCGATCTCATTCAAGCCCCACTTTATGAAGATCAGCGTAGGATTTGGTAAGAGAAAATAAAAATGATAATCCCACTATACCAACTTCAAAAAAGTAGACTTCATACGATACGAATCTAGTGGTTGAGGGCATCATTTTTCATTTATGGATTAATTATCCTTTTTAATTTCTACATAAAAACACTAATTATAATATTCAAATGATTATCCAGAGTACTGTTTCCAATGGTAATATTTACCAAAGGTCATATAATGGTGAAAACATAATGGTTATATTTAAATTTATATTATTTATAAGATATTGTTTTGTTGCATATAATATAATATAAAACACATTTTAGGAAAATATTATCATTCAGAAAGTTTAGGTTATTATATTCTTCTCCCCTTAATAAATTTCATCCCAAAATATTCAACTCGTTCTCTCAGTTGAACAATGTATGGGTACATCTACCCCATTGTTTCCTCTGGTTCCCACATCACTTCTTCATATTTGTGGTCCCACCACAACACTTTGATTAGGTAGGAAATATTATTGTGTAGAACATTTTATCTCTATTCTGAGATCTCTAATAAATGATCCTCATTATAGGGGTCATGTTCAAATTGTACAACCTCATGATTCATTACATTTTGAGGGCCTAGTATGTACTTCCTGAAGAGAGATACATGGAAAACATCATGAAATTGTGCTTATTATGGTGGAAGTGATAATTGATAGGCCACTTCTCCTTTGTGATCATGGATTTAATAGGGAAAAATCTTACTAGGACTAAGCTTACCTTTATTCGCATCCCGAATGACTCTCTTCCATAGTGAAATGTGAAAGAATACATTTATCCAACATAAACCTCCATGTCCATTTGGACATTATCAGCATAGTATATATGTTGACTCTAAGCATACATTATGTTTTTTGGATGGCATGAACCTTTCCGGTCATCACTTTCACTGTATCTGGCCTAATAATTTTTTTCCCACCAGCTTCATCCCATAAAGTAGATGTTTTACACCACTTCCCATATAGAGATCCATAGGGGCAATTATAATACTCAAACGGAAGTTGTTTTTGTATGATCACCCAACTAATTGGGGATGCTGATCCCATACACCATTAAATTTACATGATCATGTTCTCAGCATTTCCATGAGTGTATGAATAGTCTGATTATATTGTATATCAGATTTGGGGAGATAGTTCGTCTAAAATTTATTTCCAAATTTTGAGCATGTTGAAGACTTCTCAAAACATTTTATGTGAACTTGGATCATGGCCAGAAATGATAGAAAGTGGCACTCCATGTAGACATATCACTTCCTCTGTAAACATCTTGGTGAGTTGGTCAAAAGTGCAATCTCCCCTAATAAAGATAAAATGGGTATTCTTAGGGAGACGGTCCACTATAACCCATATCACATTTTTTCTTTGATTATTTTCAGGATACTAGTGAAAGAGTCCATAGTTATATTGTCACACTTCCATGTAGGTATGGGTAGTGGTTATAATACCCATTTAGTAAGTTCTCTCTCTAACATGACTTTTTGAAAAACCAAGAACCATACAGTGTAGTCCTCAATCTCCATTTCCATTTTATCCCACCTATAATGATCATGAAGGTCATGATAATGTTTTGTGTTTCCTATATATATAAAGAATTAATTGTTACGAGCTTAATCCATCATATCCTTATTTATTTTTAGAATAGATAGAACACATAGCCTTGTTTAAAATTTTATTAAACATTCTTGATAAATATTAAAATCATGAAAATTCACATTCTTCATCTATCTTCTTCTATAATAAAGTATATTATCTTTTAGATTTCTGGATCGTATATAGTAATGATGGTTGAGAAATCATTTGGGACAAGGTTGATGATATCCCTTCCCTTAAAATTCCCATATCTAGTTTTTCTAGGACATTGATCAAATGAACACCTTTAATCTTCATCATTTATACAAAAAAGGCTCTTTCCAACATAATGTACCATTGAATTTGTTTTTTCTTCGGGGTTGATATGGAATTGAAAAATAATTGTATTTTAGATGTTCAAACCATCTTCTTTTTCTCATTTTTGAATAATTTTTCATTACAATATAATTCAAACATTGATGATATTTTTATATATCATTTTCTCCCCATAAAGATTGTTCTTCCATATATTGAGTGAAAAAACAATTTCAGTAGGATCCAGGTAATACATTGAATAATTCTAATAATGATGCTTCAACTATAGAGATTCATATAAAATAACCATGTCATTTTCTATAAGGACACACCCAATCCCTTTTAGGGATGCATCGCTACAAATAATGAGTCATTCACTGATAAATAGAATTTTTAACATGGGTGTAGTAACCAATCACTTCTTTAGCTCTTGTAAACATTCTTCACACACTTTTTTCCTAAAAAACATTTCCCATTTTCTAGTTAACATGGATAGTGGATTATAAAGAAGTGAATGGTTTTTTACAAACCTCTTATAATATCCACCTGAACCATAGAAACTATGAATCTCATTAACTATTTTAGGATCATGCCACTATTCCACAACTATTTCTTGGAAGGATCAACAAAAATTCACTCATTGGTTACAATGTTCCCCATAAAATATTCATTTTGTAACTAGAATTCACATGTTGTGAAATCTTTAAATATCCTCTCCTTCCTTGGTGTTTTCAATAAAACCCATAGATGATCCTCTTTCTCAACATGACTTTCGGAATATATCATAATATCATCAATAAAAAAACCAAAATAATTTCAAGATATTCCTTAATGTCTATTCATTTAGTACATAAATATAATATGTGCATTATTTAACCTGAGGGGAATAAAAACAAACTCATAATCACCATATCTTTATCAGAGTGAAGTCTTTGAAATATCATCCTTTTCACTCTCAATTGATGATAACCATATCGAAGATTAATTTTTGATAAAAAAATGATCACTAGAAGGATGGTCCAATAAATCATCAATCCTTTAAGAGGGTTCTTTTTCTTCACTGCAATCATGTTATGTTCTCTATAATCAATAAATATCTTCATTGATTCATTATACTTATTTATAATGATAAACGTTACTCTATAAGGAGACTCAATTGACCAAATAAACCCTTTCTCTAACAGATCATGTAGTAGTTTCTTTAATACCTACTTCTCAACATTTTATATTCTATACATGGTCTTTGATATCATATTGGATCAAGGAATGAGTTCAATAGAGATCATTACCTCTCATTCAGGTGGGAGTTTCATGTAACTCCTCAAGAACTACGTTAATGTATTCCTAAATTATGGGGAAATTTTCAATTGATATACACAAATTTTCTTCTTCATATTCACGAACAATTTCCATAAAGAATGATAAGGGAAGTGACTCTTGAAAAATATCATATTGAGATATTCCACCATTGATAACATCTGTAGGTTTTCCATTCAAGACATCTATAATTTCTTTACATTTATAGTTGATTTTATTATTATTCCTTGAGAGCCAGTTCATCCCTATTATAAAGTACAATTCCATCTTAGGAATGAATACTATATTTTTTATAGAATTTTGAATTCCAAAGTAAATCCTAGAGTTTCTATATACTGGTGACACTTAGATAATTCTTCTCGGTTTATGGAATGATAATTCTATTTCTATATGTTCAGGGATTGAGTCTATATTCTTAGAAAAAATTGAGGAAATATTTGAATTCAAAGACCAAGAATGAAAACGTACATGATAGGTATGATATATAAACAAAAGAACCTTCCACCACATCCTTTGTAGCTCCAACTTCATTTTCCCTGATAGACAAAGGATAACATTTTTGCCAATGGAATTTTCTGAGGTTTATGGTGATTCCCCAACATTAACTTTGAATTTGGAGAGTGATTGGAAGTGTTTCAAATCAGTCCACACATGATGAATTGAAATTCTAGATAGTCATGTACCATATTACCATTATCATTATTATGGGGTAGTTAAGTCTTCACATCACTATGATATTTTCAATCAATATGGACATATCTTCCACAATTATAAAATTTTTGTATATTGATAATGTAGTTCCTTGATTTCTTCCTCCCATAGTTGTTTCATGTGGAAAGTTGCACTTGATTTTATCTTCTTCCATGATATAATTCACTCCCTATTCTTGGATCCATTGATCTCTTCTTTTTAATTGATCTATGAGACCACTATGTCTCTTTGAACACTTGTTAAACCTTCATAGCACTTCATATTTTCTCCTCATAGATATAGTAATCTGGATTTGAAGGATTATTCCATATATAGGGTCTTAGTCAACAAAATAATCTATCAATATTTCTATTAATATCCCTGATAATGCAATATAATCCAATAAAAATTCTTCTAAAGGTCATCTCATACCTTCCCAAAAATTCATTTCCTTCCAATTCAGCTCTAGTAATTCCTTCGTCATTTTTGTTCACATCGAACAGGAGAAATATTTTTTTATAAATATTCCCCTAAACTCTTCCCACTCCATTTCAAGAATTTCCCTTCATGTATTTATATTATTAATCATTATCCACATCTAATCAGCTTCTCCCTCTATGCAGTACACAGCCAGGGTGACTTTCACTTTTTCTGAAAAATGGAGTACATAATTTTTTTTAGCTATTGATATTATTCATTGTTCAACAATGAATAGATTGGTATATAAAATGAAAGAATGTGGTTATTGATACATAAAGGACTTAAAAAATTTGTTCTCTTCAAGGTGAATCTGCTATCTTATATAGATTAAACTAATTTCTCATAACTCGAGTATGTTGATTTATAATTCTCATAAGGATTTTCATTTGGGATTTCATCATATGACCATTAGCGCATGGTCTGTTGTGCTCAATATTTATATAGGTTCTCTTATTTCATTCCATTTTATAAAAGAATAAAGTCATAGTAAGAAACAGGCTTCATTTAGTAATATTATAATCTTGAAGAAATATTTATGTTTTAAAAAATTATTATTAATTTTTAAATTTTTAATAATAATTACATTTCGAATAAATACTTCGTAAATACTCATAAAAATCTAGTGATTAACCAAAAATATTCCATTTGAGTGTCAGAACAGGTGTGTAGTATGGCCCACAGCTGTGTACTAAGTTACACCGAGTCATGTGTAATGCACATTTTGCGAGTTGTTACCCCTAGGTATTTCTGTTCCAGAACTATGTCCACCATTTCATATCTAGACTTGGGATTCTTTTCTTGGAAAATAAATATATATTACTTATCTATAAAACCAAAATATTTTTTTATATTTAAAATAGTCCATATGTTTATTCCTAATGTTTTTAAATAGTTCTTTTAATAAATTACTAAATTGTCATTTTATACTCACTATGGAATCCTTCATTTTTAGTACATAACATAACATTTTGTTTTACAAACAGAGGATATTTTAAAGTTTAGTTTCATGGGAAAAAGCTAAATAATACATGAAAACATAAATGTTTAATTTAAAACACTTGAATGGATTCTTCATTGTATAACCCTATATAAAATTTAAACATCCCATAACCTGGGAACATACATCAAAAGAAAGGGTGAGAATAAAGCACAATAAGGTAAATAAAGGGAAATAATTTATAAGTGATCATAAGAATTATTAGTAAGAACTAGAAGAATATCATAAAGGAATGAGAAAAGGTAAAAGATACATATCATAGTAAAAATAATATAAATCTTAAAATGGAAATGTGGATACAACATTTAAATGATAAATTCATAAGAATACCACCATGGTTTGTCACTAAGGAGTCATAAAAATTAACCTGGTTATTCCCCAAGGTTTCATAAAACATGTCATATGTAAGGATTAAATTCTTTACCTATTGCATTGGATAACTCTGAGGATGAAACCTTAATATGTCTTAATTAATTTTATCCACCTATATCATAAAAAAAATTTCCAAAATATTCTATAGAGAATAAAAGAAATGAGTTTCTTATCAAAATTGATGTGTTTTTATGCTCTCAAAGAAAAGATCTATATGTCTTTTTAAACCCACTAAATTGGAAAATAGGATTCATGTATAACAATACCAGAATAAATTAGGCCATTCCAAAATCTAGATGAATACCCCAATAAAATAAAGTGGTTTGAGTATTTAGAAAAAGAAAAAAACTACATATTTCTTAAGAAAAAGAGAGAATAATTAAAAAGAAAATTATATAACATAATGGTATGACCCATGGTTTTAGAAAATGGTAAACATAGAGGAAAAAATTGTATCCCATAAATAAAATAAATTTAATAAAGTAAAGCTTTATAATAAAATGGATAGAAGATCATAGTTTGGAATCTTGAATATCCTCCCACATAAAAAGGGAACTTAAAAGGAAAATAGAAGTTGATATTTTACATACCTTAATGACTGTCTCTAAAAAATGAGGATCTGAACCTTGGGGGATTGTGGACTACCTGTGAGGCCTCCTTGGGATGTAAAACAATCATATATGCATGGATGATGAATTTTATGTGAATTTAAATAGAGAGATATGGTTCTATTTATAGCGAATGAGGCAGATGGTTTTTCTCATCTTTTTGGACACCTAGGTAGTGGTAAATGAAAAACAATGGGCTTGCCCATGGTATAAGACACAGCAGAAACAAATTTTATTATTTTAATCCAAAAATAGATGAAAATAACTTTATATTACTTATTACATCCTTATGAAATTTTTATGATATCATTAAACATACTGAAAATGAAAAACTATATTTTAATATTGATAAAAAAATAATGTATTTTATAAAATTATTATAAATTCAATCAAACCTAATTTAAACAAATTGATTTAAAAATGATGTTGATTTTATCACTATAATTATATAAATTTTATAATTTAAAATTTTAATTATTAATATCTTTATTTATCAAAAATAATAGTAGATAGAAAATACATAGTGAAATTTCTGACAAATAAAAAAATAAAAAAAAATTATCATTAATATTTAAATAGAAGTGTTATAATTATAATATTTCAAAAATATAATAATTATTTATAACATATAATATTATTATAAAAATTATATATTTTATGAAAAGTATTATTTCTGTTCGAAAATCCAATTTATCAAATTCTACATATTTTTATGAAAATCCTCCCCCAAACAGAATTGATGGAATACAAATTTTATTTATAAAAATGTATGACACTTTAATTAGCTTGTTTATTTATACATAACCCCTAAAAAACCACATAAAACATAATTGTGAGGCATGTGATGTTGATAGACTCATGCAATGGATCAGCTAACATCACCCGAGTTGTGATTTCAACTAACTTGAACTTCACTCATAAGTGATTCCATTGAAGCCAATCTTTTTGAGTCTCAGCATGGGATTGGTCAAGAGGTAATCATAGTGATGCTACCTCCGTACCATGTTCTGACAAAAGGTAATAATATGAAATGAATCTACTTATTAAGGACATCATTTTTCGTTTCTACTTTAATTATCCTTTATCATTTCTAATTATAAACACTAACTATAACATTAAAATTATTAGCATGAGTATTTTTTTCTGACGATTATATTGACCAATAGTCAAAATTGAAACAGTGTTACATAACGGTTGAAACCTGATGGTAACATTTGAATTTATACTCACTTCTTCTTAATGAGATATAGATTTTTTACTTATAATATAATATAACACACATTTTTATTAAATAATTATCATTCGAAATGTACAGGTCACTCCACTAATAAATGATAACATAAATGTTTTTAGATTAAATTAATTAAAATAATTTATAATATATTCAATTTAATTTTTATCTTTTATCCTATGTGTTTTATATACATGATATAATATTAGATTCAGCTTTACACATAAAAAAGTATGTTTCTAATAAACAATTTTATAGAATTTTGAAGAAACACTTGCTTCCAATAATGTTTTTGAGAATTTTAAAATTACTATTTTCAAAAATATTTATATTATTTGAAAATATAATATAAAAATTTTATTTGGATGAATTTATGGTATTTTTTTATATGATTCATGTTTTAATGGAAAATAAAATAATACTGCATTTGAGTTGAAAAAAAATTGTTAAATTTATTTACAGTGTTAAAGTTTAGTTTTGAATAGTTTTAAAATATAATAAGATTAGTTTTTTTATCATTTAATCCAATTAATGCTATTTTAATCAATTTCACATTGAATATGGATACAAAAAATATTAAAATCTTTTGAATGTTTTTACATTAAAAACATGTTTCCTATTCCGCTAAAGGGATTAATTTTTACTTAATTTCTTCAATTTATATGTTTTGAATGTTGAAAATTTTATTCCATATTAGGAATAATTGGTTACAAATTATTTAAATAAGTCCCTTTTATATTTCGACCTTATGAATATGAAAATTAATAATTTTTTATTACAACAGTTAAATGTAATTTAGGTAATTAAAAATTCAAATAAAATTCAAGATATTATAAAATTACTATAAAAATCGAACTAATTTTATTGTAAGAGTTTTTTATCAACCAAAACCTCCTATTTCTGATTTTATAACCTCTTGGAGCTACTTGGATAACATTAAGAAATTTATAGTATTTTATTCGAAGAAAATTAAACATTATCATACTCGTTTTTTTAATAAGTGATATATTAATAATATGTTTTTATATATTAGATATGTTTGAATATAAATATTATTTTGAAAAAAAAAATTATCTTCATCATGATATTTTATTTTTAATTTTAAAGCAATAAATTATTAAATTAAAAACTTACTCATGATGATGCAGTAATTACTTTATTAATGGAAAAATCAAATAAATGATATTAAAAATATAAAAAAATTCAATTTTATCTAATTAATGTATTAGAAGAATTTTTTGGATGAAATTTACATTTTAATGATGTTTTAAAAGAGTTATTGTTTAGATATGATATATTTTTGATATTTTTAAAATGACATGTAATGAATAGTTTCAAAATTAAAATTCATTGCATTTTAAAACAAAGAGTAGTTTATTAAGAGATATAAAAAGCATAAAAATATAAACATCAGCCAAATTATTAGTATAAATATGAAAATGAAATTTTCTACTCGTTTATGTGTCTTTGGGAATTTTATAGTAATTACATAAACCCTCAATGTGTAAATTACAAGATATCATTGTACGAAATAAGAAGATTAAATAAAGGTTAAATCTAAAAGATAAGGATTAAGGAATTTTAAAAACAAATATAATTTTTATTTTATGAAGTTATTTATACCCATATTCATTATATATTTGAAATAAATCAGTTTTGTTCCATTTTGGAAAATGATTTTAAATTATGTTAATTTAATAATTTGATGAATTCTAGTAGTCCACCTCCCCTCTCATATATAAGGAACAAATTATTCTGATTTATTAAATCATAAAAACCTATTTAGTTTAGACTATATCATCCCAACTACCTTAATAGAATCCCTACCATTATTTTAGAGCTCTTAAGTTATACAGAACTCTATGTTTAGTGGTCTTAATGTGTCAACCAAAGGTGGTGGTCTGAGGAAGGGGAATTGTTTTTAATGATGTAATTATTTTTTATTTATTTTTAAACATACAATAATTCATCCTCAAAAATGATGAAATAATAAATAAATTATCATAAATATAAATATATTTTATTATGTTAAAATCATCCCAAAAATCGATCTCCAATTCTATCAAATGGAAAAATAATTATTCATTCGTTTGTAAGATAGACTACCATCTTGCGAACCGATATAATTCCTTTTCCACCTCCATCCCTCATTACGAGTTATAATGATGTAATTAATTTTTATATATGATATTAATGATATATTTATTATTTTTAAATAAAAATATATAATAAAATTTTTACGTTTTCTATGCACATAAAAATGAAAACATCGTTTGTGTGTATGTTTGAACTATCACCTACATGAAGTAGTGTGATTAATTTTTCATCACCAAATCACTTGAAAAATAAAATTATATAAGTAAATTTAAATGATTAATATGATATTAATGATATTATGATAATTAAGGAAAGATATAATAATACTTACCTTCATTCCATAATGATCATTGAAAAATGGAAATGTTACTTATGTGTACGTACAACCTACCATCTATATGATTATAAAATAGTTCATTTTTCATAACCATAATTAATGGTTTGATTTAGAAGTATAATTTATGAATAAAACTGATAATAATTTCATGAATATTATTTTGTATATGATTTACTTGCGACCACCTTGACTGTTGACATCATACCAAATTCGTTTTCGGCTTAGATATTGAATATCATTAAAATTACTGATTTGAACATAATTAATTATGTTGATATTATAACATGATAATAAGTGATATGAAATGGCTAATAAACTCTAAAACAGTCCTTATGATTTTAAATAAATAACCTAAATTTATTATTTAGAAAGATAAATATTTTACATGAATAGTCGGACTTAAGGTAAGGCATTTCATCGTAGTCACCTTTAATTGAGGAATATTTTGATGTTAGACACCCACCATCTTTAATGAGGTGTATATATATCACCGTTCACATATCATATCATGAATTTGTTTAATATAATTTCATTTATTTTTTTTCCAATTTTCTAATTGTATTTATATTTTTATTATAAATTTCTGAAGTGGAATAGGACACTTTGAATCTCCAAAGATTTAATTATCAAAAAAAATTTCTCCATGTGAATATTCATGATATTTTTTTAAAAAAATTTCCAATGAATATAAAAGGATTATAAATTAAATTTTATTTCTATTTTTAATTTAATTCAATGTTTTTAAAAATGAATATTATTAAGTGTTTTATACAAAAGTTTTTGATAAATAAAAAAATGAATGTTCAATTCGTAATGTACATGTTGAAAAATAATTTTCCATAGTTGTGACTATTATTTAGTTCATATATTCCTTTTGAAATATTACTTATATTATTAAAAAAAATCCCTCATCCATTTTTTGGTATTTTCTTATTGAAAATATTTTTTAAAATAAAAATTTTTTTTATATGAAAGTATTTTTATATGGGATTAAAAAAGTTCTCATTGGGTTTTATGATTAAAGATTATTTGGAATGGGTGAGCCAAATATAGTTTTTTCAAAGGGTTGAGTCCCATTATATCTCAAGGTAGAGCCCGAAAAGGTTTATATGAAGGGTTGATCCCCATTATATCTCGTGAGAAATGGATAAGCCTGATATAGCTTATACAAAGGTTTAAGCCCCATTGTAGCTCATGGGTGAACCTGATATAGCTTATAGGAAGAGATATCCCCCGTATAGATCTCTAATTCATTGGGTTGTAATAGTATGGGATTTTTTCTTTATGGTTATTCCAATTAAAGGGGTTTTGAAATGGTTTTATATATATGATGGTCTATGTCACCTAAAAGAGTTATAATTTCTTGCAATTGGTTTTAATGATTTTCTTTGAGATAAACAGATATATGTTTTTCAGTTGAAAATATTATTTTTTCAATAACGCAAAGAAAATTTAAAAGGGTTTCATGTTTTTTACTAGATTGATTGTTTTTTTCCTTTTTTATGTCCCTTAATGAGATTTTTGTGCTTATCCCAGGTTATAAAATGTTTTCCATATGGGTAATGAATGTGTTGTGACAATGATTAAAAAAAGATGAAAATTGTGATATCATATCATGGAATGAAACCTTGTTTTATTTTAGAATACATTTTTTGTGAAACTTTTGGACACATAGTAAAAAAATTAACTTGTGAAGTATTGGTTTAATTTGTCGGAGTTTCTATTTATTCCATATAACTCTAAACCAAAATGATCCTTAAATGGGAATTTTAGATAAAAAACACCTGAATATGTAATGGTTAAGGCTGGGATCTTATAGATGTTATAAAACGGAGTTTTAGACACATTTATAGTTAACATTTCTTCTTAAGAGTATCTGATATCATCATAGGATTATAATTTTAAAGTAGATCACAAGTTCCGTTTCTTAGAAACCCCTTTTTGAGGCTTTCGGTTATGAAATTCTTGGGTGACCAACATTATTTTTAGATGCGTCCAATTTTTATGTAAATATGGGTTTTACATTTTTGGATTTAAAATGAATGGTATGAGATAACCAGTTTGGTTATGAAATATTATGTTTATTTTTATTATGTTCCTTAGATTTATATAATTTTTTTAGCATTATATTAATATAGTTTTAAAAAAATGATTCTCGTAGGAGGGTGAGAACCAAATATATTTGGAACGTTCTTGGTAATTCAACCCACAACTAAAGGGAGACATGTGTACATTTTATACCATTAGAATACATGATATCCTAGTTATTATAAAATTATGTATCTTTACTTCGACCATATAATAAAATTATGTTCATTATAGGAAAATAGGTTTTAGACATAACAATGAGATTGGAAATGATTTGGTGATTAAGTGATTAATGTTATTTCAAAATATGTTCACTATTTTGGTAATCCAATAAGATGTACATAGATATAATACTATGGTATTTCTTGAGAAATTTGAAGGATATTTACCGATTTAATGGTTTATGTTGAACTATTGGTATTATTGTTGAATTTTGGAGATTAATATAGTTTTTCATCATATAAAGGAATTTTATTTTAAGGAAATTAAATTATCTTATAGAAACCAATTTGGGTATGGTTAATATTTCATGATAAGATAAATAAGTAGTTAATTATTATTAGATTATGTGAATTTCAGATGTTGATTCTATTGATTTATTCATGAAAAATGCATCTTCAATACTAATAGTTTGGAGAAAAAACGAGTTTGTAGTGAAAATATATTAAAGGATGAAACACAACATGATTAGAAAGTATATTCACTTATTTTATTTTTCATTTAAGTAATATAATTCCTCAAAAATATGAAAATTATCTTAAAAAAGTTGTTTTATTACTTTTATTACTAGGATATCAATGAGATTTCAACCCATCATAGATTTATAGTTTTATGATTGATAAATTTATATTGAACATGTTGTCTATCACTCTATATCAGAATTGTATAGTTAGTTTTCATTCCACTTCAATGTTCTCTAATATGTAATCCATATATGTATTATCTCAATTGACCTTAATAATTCTCATTATTTCATTTAATGTGGAAGTTCCTTTAATCCTTTATCTGATGTGGGACTTGAATAAACATAATATCAACAGTTGAACCATGGTTATTTAAATGTTACCATTATAACAAAGATGTTAGAATGGATATTTTGAATAGGAATAATTGAATTATTAAAATATTATGTATACATGTATATAAAATATTTTTTTGGAAAATTATTTATAAATTAAAATAAAACCCTTTTTCAAATAAAAGGTAATGTAATTCTAAAAAACCATTTAAATGTGCACATGTTGGTTTTATACTAATAAAAATGAATAAAAATATTCTTGGATTATATAAATGAAATTTGAAATTTATTATATTCAATATAATGTTTTAATTATTCCTATGTTTTTTTTACCCATGATATAATAGAAAATTCAGTTTTGCATAAAAAGGTGTAATTGTCCGAAAAATAGTTTTACTACCTTATAATGGAGAACTTCTTTTACATCTTGTATTTTATAGTTTTAAGAATAATAATTGAAAAAAATATAGTTCTTAATTGAAATTGGAAAATCAAAAAATTCATTGGTTTAGTTCTAGGTATTTTTATGATAAGATTCATGTTTTGATGAATAGTGAAACAATAATGCATTTTAATTGAAAAAAATAATAAAAATTATTTTTATTGTCAAATTATATTTATGAATAGTTTCAGATTATATTAAGATCAATGTCTATAACATAAACCATCCTATTTCATTGGAATAAATTTCACTTTGTATTTTTTTATAAATACATTTAAATCTTTGTATGGTTTTTACATTAAAAAAAGTTTTCTCGTTCTGTCAATTAGATTAAATTTTCATTAATTTAGGAGATTTAATTATTTTTAATTTTATTTAATGGAATAAATATTTGTAATCATATTTTCCAAATTTATTATTTATATACCTTTCATTTTTTCTAAATATGAATAATAACTCTATTATTAATATTATTACCATGGTTAAGCGTAAATTAGTTAATCAAAGGTATATTTAATATTATAAATATGATAGTATTACCCTAACACCTATCTTAATTTTATTGTTTGAGTTATTTTCAACCAAATTCAACCTTGGGAAAAAAATTTGAACTTGTGGAGGCACAAGGATTAATTTATGTCATTTATAGTATTTTATTCATAGAAATGATAACAATGGCATACATTTTATTTGAACAAGTGAAATATTTTTAATTTTGGGTTATATATGGGTTATGTTCAACAATAAATATTATTTTAAAATATTAAATTTTTATATTCATTATGATATTTTATATTTAATTAATAGGGAAGAAATGGTTATATAAAAGGCTAACATCGTGATGAGAGAGGAATTTTTTATTTAAAAAAAATATCATATAAATGATTTTAAAAATATTTAAAAAATTTATTTTGAAAGAATTTATGTAATAATGTAATTTTTTTGATAACTATGACATGTAGGTGATGATTTGAATGATTTTATGGAATATATCATGTTATTATGGTATGTTTATAAAACTTAAGTAATAAATTGTGTAAAAAATTGGCATTAATGGTATTTTAAAATAAATAATATTGTAAAAATGATATAAAATTCATGAATATAAAAAATTATGGAAAATTATTGGGATAAGTATCCAAAATGGAATCAATGACTCATTAAATGGTTGTTTGAGATTTTATCTTAATTATATTAACCATCAAAGTGTAATTATATAATATAAATGTATGAATTAAAAAGGATAAATAATGATTAATTATTAAAAATAAGGCATAAAAATTAAAAAATTATCTATTTTTCTTTAATAATGTTTTTTTACCCATAATCATCCTATATTCAAAAAAAACTTATTTTGGGAGATTTTTAATATGAAATTAATTTATTTTTATTAAATAATTTAAATAATTCCATGTTTTCCCCGCACATCATCTATAAAATGGAACACATTATTCTATTTTATTCTCACTTCAAAAACTATTTTTTCCATGATCTTCCCAAATCACTTCAACTAATCCCACCCGAAATTCTAGATCTCTTACATTTTGAAGAACACCATCTTTAATGGTCTTAAAGTGTTAAACAAAGTAGGTGGTTCTAGGAAGATGTATCATTTTTAATTTAGTTCTTCTATTTTATTTCTTCTATTACTTCCATAAAATTTTATTCAACCTTGAAATAATAGTAAAAAAGGATATACATGCAGTTTTGAAAAAAAACAATGGGTATAAGGTTTACTTCATACTTGTACCCACAATTTTCAAAAAAAGGTGGTTATAGTGATGGGTTCATGACATATTCCCACGGTTCGTCAAAAACCTATGGGTATAGGTAAAATATACACCCATGGTTTTCCCAAAACCATGGTGTTTTGAATTGGTTCAAAACAAATACCCACTATCCCCTCATAACTGTGGGTATAAGTAATTGATATGGCCACATTTTGGTAAACTCTGACTATAGCTTTCTCGCGTAGGCACGAGAATAAAATCCCTCTGGAATAACTACTTCCACATTTTTTTATCCTATATCCATTGTTTTTGGAAAAATATATATTTATGTAAATATATATTTTTATACCAACATTCAGATTTTGTGTAGTGGTTAGGTTCTTTCATTCTATAGTAGTGGTCTACGGTTTGAATCCAGCTCCAGACATTTTATTAAATACAATATCCCTAGTTTCGGAACGATGGGTAAAGGGTTTTAAACATTGTTGACTCACCTATTACCCTGTTTCATAGTCGTGGAAATATCTTTCTCACACCATGTGTATATATCATATCAATAAAGGTGCATTAAGCTCGTGCAATTCGCTGAACTGTGGGTATAGCCTATACCCATGGTTTTATGGGTTATACATATGGTTCAAAATAATGGGTATAGAGTAATTTTATAGTAGTGACGATGAAATAATAAATCTACTACCCTCAATATAATGTGATTTTATTATGTTAATATCATCTCCAAAATACAACTCTACTTCAACCAAATGGGAAAATAATTAATCGTTTGTGTGTTTGATGGACTACCACCTCACCAACCAGTATAATTCATCTTCCATCACCATTTATCAACACTACTTATAATGATGGAATTACTATTTATATATTATATTCATGACATATTTATCATTATGAAATAAAATAAATCATTTACATTATTTCTTTTCCAGGGACATAAAAATGATCATGTCATTCATGAGTATGTGTGAACTATAAACTCCACAAATAAATGTGATTCGTTTTTTCTCACCATATAAAATGAATGATATTTATACATATAATTATATTTAATTTATTAATACTATATTAATGATATTATGATCATTTTATGGAGATAAAATAATTATTACCTTATTCCCATAATGGTCATTGGTAATAGAATTGTTACTCATGCGAACATATGACTTATCATCACCATGATAATAACATATTCATTTTTCATAACCATAGATAATGGTTTGATTTATAATTATAATTTATTTATAAAAATGATAAACATTTCTATTAGTATTATTCTGGGTATTATGGAATTATGACCACTCTGATTATTTACATCATAACAAATTCATTTTGGGATCAAGTACCAAATATCATCAAAACGTTCGATGTGAACTCAAATAATTTATTAGTTTTTATAACAGTCTAATAAATGACATAAAAGTAAAAGTATGCATTAAAAAACTCTTAAATAATGTAAATATTTATAAAAACATTATTATTTAGGAAGATAAATATTTTTTGGGACGAGTCAAACTCAGGGTAAGGGATATTTCTCCATCTCCTTTCACTGAGGAAAATTTTGATATTATACACCCAACTTCATTTGTTTGGTTGATATATATTCCCATTTACATATAATACCCTTAATGTTTTATTATCATGTTATTCAATGTTTTTAATGTTCATATTTCATCTAGCGTATGATATAACTTTTTGAAGTGGTATGAGACACTTTGAATGTTTAATGATTTATTTATAAAATTTTTTCTCCATGTAAATATTCTTCATATTATTTTAAATATATATTTATTAATATATATAAGTATTATAAAGAAAATTTTATTACTATTTTTAATTTCATTCAATGTTTTTCAAAAGGAATATTTTTATGTGTTTTAAATTGAAGATTTTGAAAAATGATAAAATGAATGTTCTTTTATTAATGTGCATAATGAAAATGAATTTTCAAAAACTATGTATATTATTAGTTTATAGATTCCTCTAATTAAATTTATATTTTATTTAATCAAGCAATCTAAATTATTTTTTTTGAAGTATCGAAAATTATTTTTTATAAGAAAATAGTGTTTTTATATGAAAGTGTTTTTCTATATGGGGTTAAAAGATTTTTTCAGTCAGTTTTTTGATTAAATTGTTTTTTAATGATATATAAATTGATCATTATATGAAAAAATTGAACCTGATATAACTTATAGGAAGGGTTGAGCCCCTTTTTAGCTCATATGTGCGCCTGATACAGCTTATATGAACGGTTTATCCCCTTGTAGAACTTGAGAAATATATGAGCTCGATATAGATTATTAGAAGGGTCAAACACCATTATAGCTCATTGATTAAATTGATATATCATATATGAAGGTAGATCCCCCTTATATATCTCTAATGAATTGGTTAATAATAATATTGGATTTTGATTGAAGATTTATTCCAAATGAATGTGTTTTCAAATGATTTTATATAAATAACACCCTTAGTAACCAAAAAGTGTTTTAATTTCTTGGAATTAGTTTTATAAATTTTTCATCGAGAAAAAAAATATTTTTATCAAGTGATTTTTTTGTTTCACCCAATCATATTACATTTAATAGGGATTCATTTTTTTCACGAGACTAATGGTTTTCTTCTGTGTTATGTCTCTTACTAAGATTTTTGTGCTCATTCTATGTTTTAAATTTTTTTCAAAGGTTTAATGGATGATTATGAAAAATGATGGTGAAATTATTAAAATTATGATGTTATATTGTTGAAAGAAACCATGTTTTATTTTAGAATATGTTTTCTTGAAAAAATGGATACTGATTAAAATTGTCCATTTGTAATGTTTGAGTTTACTCTCTTGAAATTATTCCAAATTCCAAAAACAATAATAACATAAATAGCCTATAATGTGAATTCAATATTGAAGATACAAAAATATGTAATTTTTTTGTCTAGCTCTTTACAATAAAAGTCTCAAATGGCGTGAATTTTGGTGGGGAATATGTTTCTTTTATAAGTGATGGAAGGGACACACATAGTATTTCTTAAAATATTAAAATGATATATGGTTAATTTCATCCGAAAGTGGGTAAATGTGGAAAAGGATTTAGTATTAGGATAAAATAAGGCAAATATTACTTCAGAAAAATAATAATTTGATAGGTGTGGGTAAAATTCTACACATATGCATTTGTTTAACGCCCGATTATCCCATTTTAACATTAACCATAATAAATTTTTTAACTTTTCATGTTGAAAAAAAATTATGTTGACACTATTAAATTATTAGATTTATTTTTATAAAAATATTTAATCCATTTACTAGATTAAATTTCTATATATAATGAATGTTAATTTAAATAATCATGCAAACGGTAACTAAAATCCATTTTAGAAAAATAAATTTTTAACCATAAAAGTAATATTACATCACATCATTTAATTTTTAAAAAAATTAATTGTTTTTAAATTATTTTTTTGAATATATAATCTATAAATTTCATATATAGATTAATATATATATATATATATATATATATAATTTATTACAATGAAATCCCATTGTGATGATAAAAATAGTTTTCAAATAAATTTGTTCGTAAGAACAAATGAACTTATTCCAAGATAAATTATAATGGTAATTACAATGTAATTTATTTTATTATTTATAATTAAAGTATAATATCAAAATTTAAGATAAAAATAAAAACATTATAAGTATATTACTCGATAATAAATTATAGATTTCACGAAATATCGGTAATTTTCATTATTCAGTAGAAAATAATAATTTTTCGTATATTGTCATAATTTAAACAATGATTATATTGATAGGATAATTTTTTAAAATAAATTAGTTTATTAAATTTTAATTTCTATATGTTGTATAAAATTATTATATATTTACGAAAAAAAGAATTTTTGAATTTTTTTTTTTGAAAAGTTATTTTTAAACCATAATATTACTTTACTAAAAATTGAGTAATTTTTTTTGCATTAATCCATAAATCAGAGTCATTTAAAATCAATATACCTATTTTTTATAATGTGTTAATTTTTATTTAAACATCCAATTTTATGAATTTTTCATACATGAATACAATATCATAGTTCATTTAGACTCCGAGTTTCATATATGGAAAGATATTAAATACTCAATGTTTATTTCAAATGAAACACAAATAAAATTTGAGTGTTATAGACACCGCATGATATTTATTTGAAAATATATTTTATTTAGTCATATTTAAGACAACATGGGTTTACTTAGTGTAGGAAGTAATGGTTATTTGACAATACTTATAAATGATTTCCATAAAAACTAATCATGTTATATAATTTTCAAAAATGCATTTTCAAGGATGGTCATACATATTTATTAAAATACAATAACAGCCAAAACTATACATTTCAAGGGGATATCATATTTTTAAATCATTTCCATATTCAAACATCATTTGTTAAATTGAATGATCAATCATAATATTTTCTCTCCATTATGGGATTCACGTTTTCATCTACTTCATCAATGTTGAAACACCATGAAATCACCCTTATTTGTTTTCTAGTAGAAACAAATCTACAGATATCATTTACGATCATATATATTTGAATAAAAAATAATAATAATATGTAACAAAGAGGGAGATTATTTTTTTCTTTAGAGGAAACACATAGGCCTGGATTTTCTTATCACGCAATTCAAATATTTGTTTCACAAATATTATCTTTTATTATATTAGAATACTATAACCTGTTTTTAGATTTACTCATTATTTTGAGTTTTTATTTATGTTAAGTACATTACTTCACCATAGAAGTCCTGGAAATATAATTTCATAATTACTCTATATGCTTCGTCCATAACTCTTCTTAAGATGGAAATATTTTCATATAATATTTTGAACCACTCAAAAGCTAGACACACCATTCAAAAGAATTTACTTGAACATTCAATACTATTTTTTGGGAATATTATTTTTAATTACAACTTATTCATGTGTGAATTATTCTTTTCCTTATCCTTTATTATCCACCACCTATTTCTCTATTCTCTGGGCTAACTATATCTAGTCTATATAGATCACCAAGAATTATTTCTTGGCCATCTCAGCATCTTTTTACTTCTCCAAATAGTTCACGAATACTCTATTATATCATTACTAATATTTTATTATCTATCCTGATTTATTTCATTAAATATATATGGAGTCTAACCAAGTTGATTAGCTATTCAATGCAAATATTTTTTGGAGTTATTTTTCACATCATCAATATACCCCTCATAATTACTCAAATATATATTATTTGCATAGATTTGGTTAATTACATATAGATACATTCTTGTTAATTAATTATTTTCCCAAATTCAAATAAAAATCCACCATGGGTATTTACACTTTAGGGAAATTAAATATTAAACCAATATATAAAAGATTTTTTTCCATGCCATCAACAACACTAGAATAATAATAAAATTAATTTTTCTATTTTGACAATCAAATTATTAAAAATTACATTATTATTATTCGATTGTAATTAAAGACACATTTTTATTAGGTTGAAGTGGTGTTCTTATCCTCCATTTTTTTTACAGAGAAGTGCATCCTTCATTTTTCTATATAGTGAAAATATGATTTTCCTTCTATTATTAACATAAACGTTTAGCGATATCATATTTAATATAGGATAAATTATGTTCATATTTCTACAATATATTGAAAAACATCTTCTCAATCACATGGAAAGATTTAATTTTAACAACTTTGAAATCGTTGATGTATAATATGAATTTGTTCAAATCATTTTGAATAATAATAATTATCCATCGTGTCTCCAGTAGTAAATATTCTTTTAGAAAAATCCTTACCTCAAGATCATTGATAATATTTTCTTGTTTTCATTCTCTGATCGTTTTCTCCACATCTTAATAAAATATGTTTTTTTCAACTTGATCAAATCCATTTTTTTACATAGGCTAAAATTTTCTAATTCTCATCTTCTTATTTCATTTCATTGGTTCTGTGATCTTATCAAAGCCATATTACAAGTTTCCTTTTAGCTCCTAAATTTTTTTTACTTATCTTATTCATCATCACTACACAATGAATCATATCCTTTATCAAAATTGAAAAAATAATTTGAATTCATTATCAATGATTTTAGATGAGTCTCCTTTCTCATTATTTGTTATAATGATTCTCCTTTTCATTATGTAATTAATCTAATTTTTTATAACTTTTTTTTTTGTTCCCTAAAATTCTCCTAATTTGATATATATTTTTTAAACTGATTTTTTGAAATATTTTTTCCATATTACTAATATAATTAAAATAATAAAATAAATGTTATTACATAACATTTGTTTCAATTTTCATTTATTGAAAATAATTGATCTAATATAATTTTTTTAATTCTTCCTCATCATTTGTATCATAATCATTTTATTCAAAAACATATTATTATCAGATTTTTCCTTCCCTCATGGCTCTAATGTCTATCTGATAATTTTATTTCTAGTTAATAGTAGGATATTTTATCATAACATAGGAAATGAAAATATTTCAAATCTCATCCATGGATAGATATTCATCTTTTTCTAAGTAAATACCATATATTATAAAATATTTCAAATGTTTCTAATCATCTTTTTTAAACTGAACATATCTTATAGTTTCTCACCATATCCTCGAATGATGATAAGAATCTTCGTCAACATAGTGAAGTAGTCATCAGTATTGTAATCAAAAATGATTTTAATATCCTAATATTTTCTCATCTATACCCATATATTGGATTCTATCATATAGATATTTTCTTCATATATTCTCATCATTTTGTTTATAAATCATTCATTTTTAGAGGCAAATTACTTTTATAAGGACATTTTATAAGAGTCACATGTATATGGAATCTTGAGCCATTATATTCAACTCCATATATCTATTATTATCTTGATACATTAAAAAACCTTCAGATATTATATTAAAACCCATAGTATAGTTATATCTAATTCTATTCTGTGTGATAAGAGGTGAGGAAGCATCCCATTTATCTAACTATGATAATTTTTTCAGAGAATGTTGGAATTCTAAAATTATTCATTGAATTTATTATTTTTTCTCATCAACATATTTATGATATTTTGAGAGAACCATATTTGATAGAACAATTTCTATCACATATAATGGTATCACTCATATGGGAATGGTTTAATTATTAGTCACAATTATTTTTATATGTTATTACCTTTTTACGAAATCAAGGCCTAGTGCCAAAACTAAAAATAAGATTTTGTCAAGGCCTTGTTCCAATACAATAGTTTGTCTCATGAGACCTACTGATTCATCTAGGAGAAATAGCAGGCTGCACCCATCACTTACTAAGTCTAAAGCATTCCTCAAATGAAAAGGTTTAAACATAACATAAACCTTTATATTAAAACTAGCACATAGAATGTCAATAATTTACCCATAAACCCCAAATAGTGGTAAAATGAAACATCCACAGTCAAAAATATCACAAAAACCTCAATACAATATGGACCTTTTGTATCACAGTAAATCAACTTCAATCAAGCTTAAAATCCATCCAAGGATGTTGACCTAGATGAAATCAATATTGTTTTAGAAAAATATCTATTTCTATTTTGAAATAATTTAAAAGTTATATAATTATAAAAGAAAACCTTTATTTAAAAATATTCTTATATGATTTTATGGGAAGATATGATGATGTTATAATGGTGGAAAATATCTTCACTCGCCGTATAAGTAAGAAAAATACATTCTTAACTTAATTTTGTCGAAAAGGTCATAATGTACCCTGTTGGAAAAAACGGAATGATTCCTTTAAAACCATTTTATAAAAAGTCAAAAACGCATATAAATTACATTAAACCATATTCTAGTAAATAATAGAAATGTTTTGAAATACATTTTTAAAAAACATGGATGTGGATGATAAAGAAGTCCTTGTAGATACTTATGTAAAAAAAACCTCGAATAATAAATAGATTGTGAAATTAACCCATAACATGTACATTTCCTTAGTCTATGGTATGCTAACCTCCTGTAAAATAGTTAAAAATTGTTATTAAATTATACAAGAATCATATACAAAAATATGATATCATATATGATCTTACAATATCGCTTAGTTAATATCATTTCAGTAGTATCTTCGTTTTTTTGTGTTAACTGGTTCATTTTCTTTTACGTGCTTGGTTATGTAAGCCATGTTTTTTATCTATAGGATGTATTTAATTCATATAAATAATTATATTATGTTCATAAACATTATTTTTAATTATAAAATGTAAATTATTATTGAACTATTACGATGGGGAATGAATCTCGTCACATTCATGGAGACGATAATCCATACGTACGCACGAGCGAAGATATAATTATATTGATGGTGAAATCATATGTAATTTGATGGTATGTCAAATATAAAGAATAATTAACATGATATATTTTCTATTTACATTATTTATGCTTATTATTATACCCTTCTAAATAATAAAGTGTTTGAATAACAAACTACACCACGACGTGGAGACGGTAAGTCGTATGTACAGACGTATGCTGACATTGTCATTCATATGATGGATATAATAATTAATATTGTTGTAACATTTTTATAATAACAAAATAGTATATATAATATACTAGAGTTAATATTTTATAATGGAAACAACAAAGAAATAGGATGTGGAAAAATAAAAGATCTTTAAAGTGCTGATGAAATATTTACCTCTTCTTCAGGTTCTTCCTTTTTATTTGATAAAAAGGGATCCATAGGATGGATTTCTGACCAAATTAAGGCCTCTAGGATGAAGGGAGAATCGTTTTGAGGATATTGGGGTAGGTTTAGGCCGATCTAAATGTCTTTGGAGGTGTGAAATTAAGATAAGGGGTAATACCCTTTTATATAGAGGAGAGGGTCACTTTAAGAAAATCTAAAAATATTATTTTATAATGAAATAATTTTTGGATTAAAATGGCTCAAAATGATTTATTTATAGTCTAAGGTGGGTATGGGTCGAAACCCTCTCAACCAATAGGTTTTGGACGGGTTTAGGTCACCATATTAACCTTATCTTTTAGATTTAACTATTAGTTAAATTGTTTGACATTTACCAAGTCTCTTGGTATTTTTATACTATATGGTTAATAAACATACTTCACTAGCCAAGAGACCATATAGTGGTTCATTATTAATATATATAAACATATCTATGTCTTTTGGACGAACCTTATATTTTTAGGAATATTATATCAATTAATAATATAGTATTTTTTTTAAAAATGCAATTATGTCAATTTTGACACTATTTAGTATTTGATTTGTGTGAAAATCATAATAGCATGATTAATTTGAAAAAAAATTATTTAATGAAACATAATATGTCATGTTAACCTATAAAATCATTTAATTCATCAAAAGTCCAAAAGTACATTTATTTGGATATTTTTAATATCAATTATTTTAATCTTTCTTTAATAAGGTTATTACAATATCATCATTGTGTAATAAATAAATTAAATTTTTTAATGTCGAAAAATTATTAATAAAATACCATTATGTGGGTAATTATTTTATCCTTCTAATTAATATTTATATTCTAATTTATCTTATGTATAACTCTATATTAAAAATATTTTAGTTATTAAACAATGAATTAAACTCTTTTAATACGTCTTTAAATAAAATAATAATAAATGTCCTAATCTAATCCACATAGGCCAAAGAAGATCTTATTTTATTCATAAAGTTTTTTTGGTCGAGTTATACTTATCCAATAGAATTAGGACATGTGTTATGGTAGTTATTATATCATTTTTACCCTTAATTACCCTATTTAGCTTTAACCGTGGTAAATAAAAGTCAAAAGTTACTATTCACTAAAATTTATAATCATCTTATTGAACCACATTTAACATTCTGATATTAACCACATCACTCGTATTTTTGAAATTCAACTCACATAATCAGTAAAATAATATTTTATGCAAATTTTCAAATGCTTCTAGGAGGTGGGTAAAGGACCGTAAAAAGTTCAATAAAATTTTAATATATCAAAATGTATTATAAAATGAATCCAATGAATTACATTGAACTTATATTGGTATTATGTATCTAATTTGACCGAAAATATATTTAAATAAAATGTTGGTTTTAACCAATTACATAGTGTTTTTTACTATTTATTAAAAATTGAATGTTTTCAGAAAAATACAAAACAAAATCACCCCAAGATAATTTCAATATTATGATTTCAAAAATGAAGTCCATTTTGAAAAATAAACTTTATAAAATTTCAGAAACTGGGTATTATTATTCATAATGTCTAGTTTGATTGGTCGTAGTGTGTTAGAATATAGAAGTTTCGTACAGTGAAAGCTATTAAATTATTCAAAGGGAAATGTACTGTGGAAGCTTGGGGTGTTACATTCTTCCATCCATTAAATAATTTTTTCCTCGAAATTTCTATAACAATACCGCACAAAAAGATTGAAGTGGTTCTTCATCATAAGTTCATCTGGTTCCCATTCCGCCTCTTACATCTTATGGTTTCTCTATAGAACAAGTACTAGATGAGTCGTCCGGTTTCTCAACACTTGTTCTTTGGTATCAAGAATTTGGATAGGCACTTCACAATAAGACTGATTGGGTTCCAGTTCTAATTCATCATAGGTGAGTACATGTGTTGGGTCAGGCATGTATTTTCTCAATTGTGATACATGGAACACATCATGAACTTTAGGGATACTTGGCGGAATTGTGAAATGGTAATCTATAGCCCTAATTCATTCTAGAATTTCCAAATTTCTGATGTACCTGGGACTTAATTTCCCATTTTTTACCTAATCTTATGACTCCCCACCATCGATAGACCATCAAGAAAACATGATCTCCTTCATGAAATTCCTAATCCTTCCTTCGGTTATCAGCATGTCTCTTCTTCCAACTTTAAGATGCTTTGTTGTGGGTTTAGATAACCTTCACCTTTTCCATCAATACCTCAACATGTTCTAGGCCTACAAGTTTTATTTCCCCAACATCATCCCAACAAGTTGTTGTGAGACATCTCTTTCCATATAACGCTTCACATGGTGCCATCGAAATAATTGAATAGAAGATATTATTATAGGAAAATTCCACCAGAGGTAAATATTGATCCCACATACCTAGAATGTGAAGTGAGAAAGATCTCAACATGTCTTCTAAGGAATGAATAGTCTGTTCTAATTTTCCATCAGTTTGAGGGTGGTAGGCAGTTCTCAAACGAAGTTTAGTATCCAGGGCCTCTTGATGACTTTTCTAGAATCTTGATATAAAACAGTTATCTTGATCAGAAAAAATAGATAGGGGTACACCATGGAGTTTTAGAACATCATTAATATATAGTCTTGACAGACGTTCACGTGGTAAATCTTTTCTTATAGAAAGAAAATATGAGGACTTGGTAAGATGATCCACAATGAACCATATTGCATCATTACTTCTTGGAGTCTTTGGTATCCCCATGACAAATTCCATCATAATATTATCCCATTTCCACTCAGGTATGTGAAAAGGTTTTAGGACTCCATCAGGTTGTTTCCTTCCAGCTTTCACTTGTTGAAAAAACATACATATTGATGCAAAATCAGCAGTCTCCCTCTTCATGTTTCCCCACAGATAATGTTCCTTCAAATATCTATACATCTTGACGCTCCCATAGTGTATAGATAAATTGGAGCTATGAGCATCATAAAACAATTCCCTTTTTAGACAAGGTATATTAGGAACATAAATTCTCTTTCCAAATTTCAAAGTTCCGTCTTCATATATGAATTCACTCAATATCCCATCGATTATAGCTTTAATTTTCTTCTAAAATTCCTCATCATCAGTCTGAGAACTTTTTATCCTTTCTAGTAAAGATGGTTTGGTAACCATTTGAAAAAGTACTGATGATTCACCTTCCATGGTTATTCACATATCGATATTTACTATATCCCTAAAAATAGGATCCCTTTCAACTCTCATCTGGTTCAATACTCCGTGATCCTTTATACTCAAAGCATCTACAACCTTATTCACCTTCCCTTGGTGGTAGTGTATTGTGAATTAATAATCCTTGAGTAGTTCAAGACCTCTCATTTTCCTCCTGTTTAGTTCTTTTTGTGAGAAAATATACTTCAAACTCTTGTGATAAATATAAATCATATATTTTTCACCATAGAGATAGTGCCTCCATATTTTCACTGCAATTATTACAGCTACAAACTCAAGATCATGAGTGGGATAGTTTTTCTCATTAATTTTTAGCTGTTGTGATGCATATGCAATAACTCTATCATTCTGCATAAGTACACAACCAAGTCCTTTCTTTGAATCACCACTATAAATTACAAACCCATCATTCCCTGATGGTAGATTCAAGATAGGGGAATTAACTAATCATCTATTCAGTTCTACAAAAAATTATTCACACTCTTTTTTCCAAACAAATTTAACCCCTTTACGAGTGTTCTTGGTTAATGGTTATCCAATCAGGCAAAATTTTGGACAAAACACCAATAAAAACCTACTAAACCAACAAAACTGTTTACCTCAGTTATACGAATCAGTGCTAGGAATTCTTGGATTTCCTTGTACTTTTATGGATCAAAAATGATTATATCCTTAGAGAGAATATGGCTAAGAAAAGAAATCTCTTGAAGCTAGAATTCACACTTTATAAACTTCCCATATAATTCATTTCTTCTAAGAGTCTTTATAATAATGCCCAAGTGATTTTTATGATCTTCATAGATTTCACAGTATACCAAGATATTGTGAATAAATACCACTAAAATGTCATCAAGATAGTCCATGAAAACTCTATTCATTAGATCCATGAAGACAGAGGGTGAATTAGTCAATCAAAAATCCATTAAAGTAAACTCATAATTTCTGAACCTATTTTGAAATGCTATTTTCGGAATTTCTTCCTTCATCACACACAACTAATGATATCTATATCGAATTTAATTCATTAAAAAATATTGATCTCTATGAAGTTGGTTGAATAAATCATCAATGCAAGGTAGGGGATACTTGTTCTTTATTGTTATACCATTGATCTCTATGTAGTCAATGCACAACATCAAAGATCTGTCTTTTTTTTAACAAAAAGGAAAGGGCATCCCCATGGAGAAACACTAGGGAAAACAAATCCCTTATTACCCAATTACTCTTGTTTTGTAATTAGTTTGACTAATTCAACAATGTCAATTCTCTCAGGCATCTTTGATATGGGATTTGAACTAGTAATTAAATCAATGTAAAACTCAATTTATCATTCTGGAGGATGTCCAGGTAAATCATCTGGAAACACATCAACATATTCTTGCACGATTGGTATGTCCTC
This sequence comes from Viscum album, assembly GCA_963277665.1. Classification (NCBI taxonomy): domain Eukaryota; kingdom Viridiplantae; phylum Streptophyta; class Magnoliopsida; order Santalales; family Viscaceae; genus Viscum; species Viscum album. Next base: position 49,119,441 of record OY728140.1, on the reverse strand, counting down.
TATTTGAAAATTCTTTTCCTCACCCAAAATTATTTCATTCTCATCCCCACCAATAATTGAATTTATTGGAGATTCTGGGGGTGGATCTAGATAAGAATCATATGGTGACATTTCTTCTCTAAAGATAATGTAATATTTATGATCATCGACAATTTTATCTTCCTTCTTCTTACAATAAATATTCATATCATGGTTCGAAATACCATCCATACAAAGGATTATATCTAATTCAATCATGGGTATGACGATGAGATCAGTAGATAAAGAACATTTATATTCCCTAATAGAAATTGATTCACAAAACATTGTAACAATAATACATCCATTAAGAGTTTGGACTAAAAACTCCCTTGTTAAATCAAATTGAAAATATTTAATTTTCATAGAAAATTGGGAAGATATGAAACAATGTGATAATCTAGAATCAAATAAATAATTGGCTAAACTTGAGGAAACCATTAAATTACCTGCCACTATGTCTTCCAGAGCATCACCTCAGTAGTAGTGATCACTTAAGCATGGCTTATCTCCCGTGGCCTTTTATGAGGTAATTTATCAGGGTTCATTGTACATTAATTTTCATAATTCCGCTTTTCTATATAATTGTATCATTCAACATTTCAAACTTCCTTCTTTCCGTTTAAATCACTACTTGGTGGCCTTTTCCCCACACTTGTAACAGACTCCCATTCCATTCAGGCATGTACCATTATCTTTCTTCCCACATTTACCTCAGGATGGATATTCAACATTTAACTTATTGCATTTATTTCCATTTCTAGAGTGTTTATCAGATCCCTTATTATTCATTACGTTAATGTTGTAAGACATAGAGAATTCTTTTATTGTCTTGAAAGCACATGAGACAACATCTTCATTTGATAAGAAGGATTGTGAGACTAATGCTCACTATAGAAAAGGTTTTAACCAATTAATGAATTTATCAATCTAACTCCTTGGCATAAGTATATAATCTGGAGCATTCCTTTCAAACCTTTTCATGTTAGCCTCATACTTTGCGACTTTCTCATCCTCATTTTTCCTCAGACTCAGAAATTGTCTTTCCATATCATTTTTATGGTAACGAGATATGTATTTTTCTATGAAAATATCATTAAACTCCCTCCATTTGATGTTTGATACTTCTTTATCATTCTTTGTGTTTTGAATCAATGAACACCATTTATATGCATCTCCCTTAAGGTGATAAACTTCCATGACAACTTTTTCCCTTTTGTTAATCTACAAAGAATGAAATATTTTCTCTAAGGAACATATCCCTTTCTCAGCTACTAATGTATGTTTACTCCCATTGAATGTTGGTGGTTGTTTCCTCTTGAATTGTTCTAACATTGAGCCTTCATGTTGTGGATTAGGGTACTCCATACAGGTAAGGTTTGTATTCATAACCTGAGTGAGTTCTCCCAGTATGATGATAATCTGATCATCACCAGTTTCATCACCAGCTCCAGTATAATTATCTTTAGTAGTATGTAAATACCTACATGGATTACATGCGTTGATACAGTTTCCATTCCTTCCACTAGGTGCCATTTCTAAACAATGGCATACAGAAGATCAGTTTATGAATTGCAATACATAATTATGAACTTGTAAAAAACATAACCTAAATTGAACATTTTATTAATATAATCCATAATAATTTAAAAAATTACTTTAGAAGGTATATACTCATAAAACCTTCGTAATGGTTTGTAAAAAATGAGAATTATCCTAAGCCTATCCCCCAGGAGTTTCGTAACCAATAGTGCATCAAGGCCCGTTTTCATGCACTAGTTCCCGTTCGAGTCTAGCTCGAAGTGGTGTTTTCTAGTTTTACCCATAGGTACATCTGTGCCAGAGATGCCTCTACCAGCTCGTATCAATATAGGGTTTTATTAATTGGAATTCTCACAAAATATCTACAGTACCAAAATTATACGAAGGTCTTCTATACTAATCCTCAAAGACTATCTTAGGTTAGTGTTCTCTAATCAGAGTTGTTCTAAATCTAGTTTCCAAGGACTGTACTAAAATTCCTCTGATACCAAATGTAATGCCACATCACTAGTTAACCAGAGTCAGTGTATTATTACAAAACATTTTCATGATATAGGGAATCATGTCCCAAAAGACCGATCAGTTTAGTAGCCTTGGAAGTAAAATATATGTTCATAAGTTTTACATTACATCATGAAAATAAGAAATCAAAAAAAAATTCTCCCCATTACAGCACACTTATATCCTTACCCTATCATTTTATTTCAAACATAAAATACTTCTTCACATCCTAGGAAAAATAAAACTTAGAAAGGGGTGATCTCAGATGCTCGGTAAGGATAACAATATAGCCGAAACATTCATAAATAAGAATAAACATTTAAGGCAATGTATAACACTGAAAAGAATTTTAAACATAAACGTCAGCATAATATGACAATGATAAAATAAAATAAGTCCATTTAATTATTCACATGGAAATTCTAATAGATGAATAATCACATCCAATATCAATAGCCACTTTCATAATGATGGAATGCATAATCCCAGAAAACATAACCACATAGTCAAGGCATTGTGCCAAGAATACAAATAATATTTCATCATGGACCTGTGCGAAGACACTAGTTTGACTCATGTGACCAACCAATGCATCAAGGATCTATAGTGGGCTCCACCTATCACTTACTACGTCTGATTAATTTCTCATATGTAAAGGTTTAAACATAACATAAACATTCATATTAAAACTAGCATACAAAATGTAAACACTTTATCCAAGAACCACGAATGGTGTAAAAATAACACATCCATAGTCATACATATTGGAAAACCATTAATACAATATGTAATTTGGTTATTATAATAAATCAACTTCAAACAAGCTAAAAATCAATCAAAGGATGTTGACATAGTTGAAATAAATATTTTTTAGTGAAATATCACTTTCTATTTTGAAGTCATTTTAAAGTTATGTAATTATAATAGAAAAAATTTATTTTGAAAATATTTTTAAAAGCTTGTATGGGAATCTTTAACGATGTTATAACAGCGTAAAATAGCCACACCCTCCATATAAGTTAAAAAATACATTTTTGCATTAATTTTGTCGAAATGATCATAAAGTACCTTGTTTGAAAACGACATAAAGATTCTTTTCAACCCATTTTATAAAAAGTAAAAAAATTGTATAAATGACTTTTAACCCATAGTATAGTAAATACTAAAAATGATTTGAAATAAATTTATGTGGAATATGGGTGTGGGTGATAAAGATGTCTCAGTAGATACTTATGTAAAAACAACCTCAAATAATATAGAGATTGTGAAATTAACCCTAACCTTGTAGTTTTCCTTAGTTGATGGTATGGTAACCTCTTGTATAATAGTTCAAACATTGTTATTAAATTATACATGAATTATATACATAAATATGATATAATATATGATCTTATATTATTTCTTTGTTAATAATATTTTCATAGTATCATCGTTCTGGGTGTTAACTGATTCGTTTTCCTTTATAATCTTGGTTACGTAAGCCATGTTTGTTTTGGATAGGATGTAATTGATTCATATACAGAATGATATTTATTTCATAAAAATTATTTTTAGTCATAAAATGAAAATTATTCTTGAATGATTACGATGGGTAATAAATCTCATCGCGTTCGTGGAGATGGTAGTCCGTACGTACGCACGAGCGGCAATATCATTATATTGATGGTGAAATAATATGTAATTTGATGGTATGTAATATATACAGGATCATTAAAATTTTATATTTATTATTTACATTACTTATACTCATTATTATACCCATCAAAATAATGAAGTATTGGAATAACAAACTACACCATGACGTGGAGACTGTAAGCTGTACGTATGCACGTATGGTGCCGTTATCATTCATATGATAGATAGAATAATTAATATGGTGGTACCATTTTTATAATAACATCAATGTATATATAAGATACTATAGTTATTATTTTATAATGGAAACAACAATGATAGATGAAGGGGAAGAAGAAAAAAAACTTGAAAGAGGTGATCAAATGTTTACCTCTTCTTCGGGTTCTTCCTTTTGATTTTATCAAAAGGGCCCCTTAGGTAGGATTTCTAACCAAATAAGGAATCTATGATAAATTTTGGAAAGTTGGGAGAATATTTGGGCAGGGGTGCCAGTGCCAAATGTATTTTAAGGTGTGAAATTAAGAGAAGGGGAAGTACCCTTTTATAGGAGAGGTTAGGGTCACCTTAGGAAAAGCATGAAATATTATTTTATAATAAAATACTTTTCGGTTTATAATTGATCCAAAATGATTTATTTAGAGGATAAGGTGGTGATGGGTCGAAAAAAATTCAACAAATAGGTTTTAGAATGGTTGAGGTCAACATATTAACCTTATCTTTTAGATTTAACTCTTAGTTAAATAGTTTGACTTTTACCATGTATCACTGTATTTTTATACTATATGGTTCATAAGAATACTATAACAATCCAAGAGAACCTAAAGTGGTTCATTATTAATATATATAACTGTAGATAAGTCCTTTGGATGAACCTTACATTTTTAAGAATAATATATCAATTAATAATATAGTATTTTTTTTTAAAAACTCAATTATGTCTATTTTGACAATATATAGTGTTAGGTTTTAGTGAAAATCATAAAAACATGATTACTTCAAAAAAATTATTTAATCAACCCTAACATGTCATATTAACCTTGGAAATTAGTGGAATTCATCAAAAGTCTCAAATTACATTTATTTGTATATTTATAATATCAATTATTTTAATCTTTCATTAATAAGGTAATTACTACATCATCATTGTGTCATTAATAAATTAAAATATTTATTGTCTAAAATTTATAAATAAAATACCATTATTTTGGAAATAATTTTATAATTCTAATTAATATTTATAGTCAAATTTATTTTATATATTACCAGCTATTTAAAATGGTTTAATTACTAAACATTGAATTTAACTCTTTTAACTCTACTTTAAATACAATAGTAATAAATGTCCTAATCTAATCCAAGTGGACCAAAAATGATCATATTTTATTCCTAAGATTGTTTTTGGTCGAATTATACATATCCAGTTGAATTATTACATGTTTTAGGATAATTATGATATCTATTTTACACTTAATTACCTTATGTACTTTTAACCGTGGTAAATAAAAGTCCAATGTTACTATTCACCTAAAATTATTTTCATCTTATTGAACCACATTTTACATACTTATATTATCCATGTCTCTCAGATTTTTTAAAGTAAACTCATAGAAGTGTTAAAATTATGTTTTATAAAAATTTTCAAATGTTCTTAGGAGGTGGGTAAAAGGCGGTAAAAAGTTTAATAAAATTTTAATATATCTACACTTATTATAAAATGACATCAATGAATTACATTGAACTTATATAGGTATTATGTGTCTATTTTGACCTATAATAATGTAAAATTAAATAAATAATTATTTAAATAAAAAGTCTATTTTGACCAATAACGCAGTGTTTTTTACTACTAATTGAAAATCAAATGTTTTCAGAAAAATTCCAAAACATTTCCCTAAGCTAATTTAGATATTCCAAATTCAAGAATGAGGTCCATTTGAAAGAAAAAAATTTCTAAAAATTATAAAAGTTGGTATTACTATTCTTAGTGGCTAGATCGATTAGTTGCAGTGTGTTAGAATCCTGATGTCGTGTATAATGAATGTTATGCCGTTATTCAAAGGGAAACGTACTGTGGAAGCATAAGGTGTTACAAAGGAAATATCAATCATAGAAAATATAAAAATGACCAAGAAATCTTATGATCCCAGCATGATTCATGAATTCATAACCACTCTCTTATCATATAGAGCCAAGATATTACCCTCACAAATCAGTAAAATCACATCCAAGTGAACTACTCGAGGTGGAAATGACAATAACACATAAAAGCACAAAACAAAACATCGATTACCTCCCATGGATTCTCAGATTTTCCATCATATGTGGGGATAAAGAAAACCAGTAAAAATATCATTATCAATCCCTATCAAGATCCTAGTATCCTCTGTACCATGACACTAATAGTAATAAATAATACATGGATTTGATAACACTTTGTAGCATCCCCGACCTAGTGTCCACTATCTAGAGCCTCGAGTGGGGTTATTACATGACCTCAGGCATACCTCCAAATAATTTATAGTCTTATGACTAGTAGAGTTGGGATATAGAGAAATATTGGGGAGACTATACCAACTTATCAGATTAATTACAAATAAAAAAAGATATCAACAAATATAGTATTCAGCAGAAACAAATAAACGGACAACAGGCGACAATGTCAAAAAGTAACCAACTAGGACATTATATAACAACATTATGAATAAACTACATGCTTTCCAGTCATGGAATCCAAAACCAAAACAAAAAATACGAAAATACCTAGAACATGTACCTGATTCTCAACTCAGTCCTGATCTACCATGCTCCAACCAGTCATCCCATGGACGTCCAAACACCAGGTCCTCATCTTGAATGTTTATCTGAAAATAAGTAGCAACTTCTCATGTACCAAAGATCCATGAAAACCAAATAAGGGTGAAAGTAAAAATCAGTTGTCCACCGCCAATGATTTCTAAAGAAATATCTCATATTTATAATAATTTATGCAAGGAAAAATTTCAATAAAGATACATGTAATGAAGGAACATATTTCATCTTTAATAATCACCCATTTAACAAACTATTATCATGCAATAGTCTTCAATTTAAAAAATTACAAATAAACTATTTTTTCATATGACCCATAGGTTTGGAATTTAAATCAAGTAAACTAAAGAAAATTTGGGTTAATTATTATAAATAATGTACTAATACGGGTTCCCTATCTCACTCGGGATACAAATCTCATAAACATTTCATCACACTTACCTTGGCGCCTTGGTCCATTTAGTATCATAAAATGCAACCATTAGGGAAATATTTCCTCACTCCCCTTCCCTAACCTGTGCATTATAGGGGTGGGGTTTAGAGCCTCATTCAAACCCGATCGATGGGCATAGATCTTCATGTCCAATACCCCACAACTACCAAGCCATTTGAACATGATTCTTTATATCATTTAACACATTTACCTTTTCAAAAACAATTATCAAAAAATGCACATAACATTCAAATTTTATATTTCATTCAACACATAAATCATCTTCATTCCATAACCCATGAACACATTTACCACCAATATTTCATAACCCATCAACCCACCACCATTATACAAAACACTCCCTTATTCTATGTTGTCAATTATACAAAGTTTTCACTAATCTCATTGAAATACCATTTCTCATTTTACAACGCAAATGATAATTATTAAAAACTTATATCTTTATACATAACACCAACTTATGACAGGTCATAAACTCTACACACTCATCATTTATTTCATTTTATTAACATGTTAACATGCCAAAAAAAATTCATGAATCGAATCACACTAGACACTAGATCAATTCAATCGATATCATCAGAAAAAACCATTAAAACCACATCATTGTATAAAAAATTCAAAAAACATATTTTAAATCATCTTGCATCCAACCTTTTAAAAAATATTCTTCATCATTAAAATCTAAAACATGACCCCAGGTTTTCATTTCTATTTCAACCATCGAAAACAACAATTATACCATTTTCAAAAAAAGGAACAATTACCTCATTTCAGACATAATTTTAAATATCTTAATAAAACTTATTTTTGAATCCCTTAGAGGTCAACACACCCATTCAAAACATTGCTCACATTCATCATCTTTGGCTTAAATAAATCTATAATTAGGTAAAATACCCAAAAAACCCAATAAAACCATTCTGAATCTCCATTGGAATTTACAAATTCCAACTTATAACCATTTAAATTAACCCATTAACCCTACCCATATAACAAATTAATAATTTTATACCCATTTTCTCCAACAATTCCCAAAAATCAAGGTTTATAAATTTTATTCAACATTTATAAGGGTCCGACATACATTATTGGAAACCCTAGGTTCAGTCTCACTCACCAATGAACCCCACATGTCTTTGAAGGGTTTCACACCTCAATAAAATTCCAAAATAACATTACATAATAAAAAACCTAAAAATACCAAAAGGTAATACGTGAGAACAACATTATAAACATATATATAACAACATGAATATGGGAAAAATCTTTAAGGCCACCTACCTCATGCTCATTGATGAACCTTAATTAACCTCCACCATTGATTTAAAATCAAACACCCATTAAATCCCCAACATAGAATCTACTAAAAAGGTGAGGGTTTTAGGGAATCCAAATTAGAGGAGATATTATACCATCCCTAATACATTAAAAAGTAAATGTGCATTTTTACACACGCCAAAATATTTTTCTTACACTCTAACACACTCCAAATGCTTAATAATTAAAGGAGAATAGTTCCATGTAAGTATTTGAGGGTTTTTGCTTTCACCCAAGCTATTGGAGGAGGAATATGGTAGAATATTTGGTTAGAACCGTACATAACAAGATATAAAAACTAGAAATTTCCACCTTTTAAGGGCCACATGGTTTGGCCAAATAGTTAGCCAAATCAATCACCAACTGTGAGGCTACATTTGGCCAATATGGGCCATGTCACATTGTTTCCTAGAATCGCCCACACAGTTTGTCAAATCATGTGGTAATCATGTGCCATCCCTTATCGAAAAGGGTCCCTGAGTAACATATTTTTCTAGTCTAAGCCCATGGTTTGTACTAACCCGGAACTAACCATTGACGTCACACTATTCAGCCTCCTTTCCCTTCTTTTCGTGTCACAAACCCTGCCAGAATACTCCCTAAAACTCCTTATACACCCGAGAATCTCCTCATTAGCCGAACAGAAGATTAACCAAAATATAAATAAGGACATAAATTTAAAAAATGTATCGATCAAACAAGTATACAAATATATTTATTAGATATATTGTGATAAAAGGATTATATTACAAAGTAAACATTCATCAGTGATATGATGTTAACTTCTTTCATTATGGACTCCTTGGAATGTTGATAGAAATTAAACATGTACTTTTGGGGTTATTCCTAATGAAACTAAGAAGGTGGTATAGAGGGTCACCGAGTATGTGTTTCAGCAATCTCATACAAAATCATGTTACGAATTCAAAAATACTATCTAAATAATATTTATTCATATTTCAGTAAATGCCATAATTTAAATTGAAGTAATTAAAAATGATAATGTGTGAAAAATAATAAATAATAAATAATAGTTTTTATGTTTAGAAAATATTATATTTATTATAATTATTGTTGGAATAATGTAGTGAAATTTATATAAATAAATATTAAATATTATAGGATCTAGAAATTTTGATAAAGGATGGAAAACTATGTTTAATAGTCTAATTTAGAAATAATTTATATTTATTAATATTCTTAATGTGTTAAAAATAAAAAGTGATGAATACTAATTTTAGTAATATTAATAGACATGGTGTTAATTAATACTATTAGAAAATGTTTAGGGCATGTTTTAAATTCTCCAACCTTAAACATTCTATAATAATTATTCAATTTTATCTAATTAAATCTAAATATATCTATTTATCAAAGGGTGATTTTTGGAATATACAGTGGAAAAGAGAGATATCTAGAGATATATCTTCAGTTATATCTCTAGAGATATTTCATGAGATAAATATTTAGATATATATATTTATATATATCTATTAAAATATCCATAGATATATCATGAGAGATATATCATGGAAGATATCGAGATAAATATCTATATCTATATATACATAGTTATATATAGGGATATATCTATAGATATATCTATATATGTATATATATAAAAATATATATACAGTCATATAAATTTATTTATCTCTCTAATATCTCATATTATTGATTGGGCCCCAAGAGTTGTCCCTCTTCAATAAAAAATAATATATATTCATCCAAGAACCACATGAGTGATCTGGATCACTTTTGGTGGAATCCATTGATTCGAAGACATTAATAAGAGATTTTGGTGGACATGTGGATCAATTCTAGATTTATCCTACACATTAATCCCACGGAGTATAGATGGTGTGATGAAATATATTCCATTATATTATCAATGACTTGAAAATTACATGTTGATGTAATTTGGTATCTTCTCATAAATTAATATAAATTACATGTGAAAATACTCCCATTCTGATTCCGAAAAATTAATGTTGTCTATTAATATAATTTTTCTATTAGAAATGATTTTAGGATCCTGTAATGAAGTGATTACTCATTATATTAGTCAAAATTCTTGAGTTAGTCAAACCTTGAAAGGTTAATTCTGCTACACCTAGAACCTACAAGTAGTATCAAAGTTTCCACATTTTTAATTTACATTTACTTATTTTTAAATGATTGATTACATGTGTCTTTTTTCTTTTACAAAAAATTATTTATTTTAATAATAAAACATCTTCATTTCCTATTTTAGTTGTTCTATATAACAAAATAATTAATAAGATAATGATTAAAATTGATACATCATATGTATAGTACATAGGGTGTCCCAAGATTGTTTTTTATAGAATAAAAGACATAGGGACTTACATGTTGTGAAATATGATAGTAAAACAAATTCCTGAAAGAACATTAACAATAGAAAACATGGTCAGACCCAATGAATTTTATATGGACATGGGAAGAAAAGAAATACATGATGTGTAAAATACTATATATCGTATAGTCTTCTACTAGTAGTGTTATCAAATTTTTATTGAGGATAATTAAATTTATAATTAATTCTATTGATTATTTTATCCATGCATGATTCATTTAATATTACATGCCATGTCATAAGAGTAACAATTATATATTATATTAATTTATATGTTAAAATTTAAATGATCATAAGAGGCTTCCTCTATGTACACTGGTGATTAATTCATTAATTTTGATTTTTAGTAATTTTTTTAAATAATAATGATGGAGGGATAAGGAATCGTGGATTGAGTAAATTGAATTTTAATTAATTAGATTAATTCATGGATCACTATATTAATTATAGAAAGAATCAAACTAATTGATAAAAATATTGAAAATGTATGATTGTTGCATGTTGATGTCTTGATGGGAATCAGATTAAACTTGTCATTTGTATGTGATTGGATTATGTGAATTTATTTTTATTAAATTAAATTAAGGTTTGTGTGTCATCATATTCCATTATTATTTATGGTCCAGTGTAACCACCTTTTATTTTACATAAACCCCTTATATCTAATCGATTGGATACCATCACATGTGTTTGATTAAAATATTATTTATAGAGGGATCACCCATGAAGGTATATATGGTCTAATTCAAGGAGACAAGGAGAAACCAATCATAGAGATACATAAGAGAAAAGGAGGAATACATCAATATTAACTGGTATCCAGTTCCCTATGGCCATGCACTAGTTTATCATCCACTCGATACACTAACCCTTAAATGATATCAGGATCATGAAACTTGTATTTTATTTCAATCAAATTTATTTCTATTTATTTCATTTTTTAATACATTTTGATGACATAATAAATGAATTAATAGGAATGAAATGTTGAATAAAATATAAATGGATTATGAGTCAATATTTTATCATAAATAGATAATTAATTGATTAAAATCCATATAATTTTAAAAAATTGTGAAAAATGTTAAATGGGATTTATTCATAAGGGATTGAAAACCCCTCCAAAAAATACAAAATATATATAAACATCCACAATATATGATAAAATTACTTATTAGTTTAATTTTATTAACCAAACCATGTTGTTGAACTTTCAATTATCATGGAAAATTTACACTTTGTCTTTTGGGATGAACTAACATATTACACATCATGGATGGACATCCCATGAAATACATATTAAAACAGAGATCCAAGTGCTGAAGAAATCAATGAAACCATATTTCATGATGGGGGAATCCACTTAGTGGATATAACGACCCATACTTTACATACATTTTTATTACTTCAAAATTGAAGCACACTTATTACAATATATAACAAATCCATGAAAGGACCGTATAGGTATAGTTTCTTTAGAAACTGGAAAGCATAAACAACTGGTTCATAAAGTATCTACTTTGCCTCTCATTTATTTCATCATATCTAGAGTCCCTTTTTGGCATATTCTACATAATAACCTTATTCCTGACCTGGGGAAATACATCATACAAAAGGGTGAGCTCAAATGCTCAGCAGGAGTAAACAAAAGAAATATCAATCACATCATATACATAAGCACATAACTTTTGGAAATCTTAACCTGCAAAAGATATTATAATTTCATAACATGGGATAAATCATAGTAGTGAAATGTAATCCCAATAATCATAACTTAAAACATGAAACTTTGTGGAATACACATATAATCATTGATAATCATTTCTTGTTAGTCAAGACTCATTGCCAAAACTATCTTAGTGGACAAAGTCCACTTCTGAACCGAGTTCACTCCTCGTTTCAGTCCTGTTTCACTGAACCGGTTTAACCTGTCGTTCCAGCCATGTCTATCTCATGAGATATAAAATCTTTACCCAATTCATTGGAGGTAGATATAGGTCACACCCATCTCATAATGATACCATTCTTATGTGTTCCACAAAATCATAAAACCATACATCATATCATAACCCATGTAAGAAAAATGGGAATCTTAAACATCGTGACATCATAAAACAATTCATATAAGATAAATGAATTCATAAAAATATAATTACATCACAACATAATCAAATAAATGTAATAATAGGGATAAAAATAAAACCCTTTATTATCTTTCATGTAAAATAATTTTGATAAAACACTTGAACTACATTCTTGAGGAAAATATCCATTCTGCTTCAAAAACACTTTTCCATTCTTAACATGTCATACAATTATAAATTAAAAGAAGTTGATTAAAAATAAACATGAAAACATGTAAATGAAGCTTCTTGGGAATAATGTTTTAAAAATCCATTCATGTCGTACAAGTTAAAAAAACATTCTTCGTACTTTTGTCGGAAAAGTCAAAAAGTACCTCGTACGAAAAACAACAAAAGATTCCTTTCATATCCTTTACTAAAAACTCAACGAAGGGTAAAATTTGATTTACACACTTATAGTTGGATGGAAATAATATTACATATTGAGGAAACATGGATGTGGATGATAAATACACCCCAGTAAATGCCAAAGTATAAAAAATCTCGAATAAAAATGAGATTGTGATATTTCCCTTACCTTAGGTCCGATTTGCCTTGTAAGTGTATGAACCTCCTGTATAATGATTTAAATAATGTTATTTACTTATTCCGGAATCATAATTATTGTTATGATATCATATATGGTCATATTCTTAGCTTCTTATTAGTAATATTTCATTACAACTTGTTATTCGGGTGTTTATTACTTTTTGTTCTTATGCGTGTTTTGTCGAATAAATTCTTATTCTTCACTTTAGTTTATAGAAACATAATTTCCAGAATGTTATTAGTGTAATATATACCATATTAATTCATTCAATAAATTTATATAATCATTATATAATGAAGATCATGTAGAACGAGTCGCATCACATCGTGGAGATGGTATTCCGTATGTACGCACGAGTGATGATATCATTCCCATGATCATGGAATTGTATTGGAGTGCATGTATACTATTTCAGAATCAATATCACTTTACAATAATCATATATAGTCATTATTTACAACATTATACCCATCCAAGTAAGGTGGTGGTGGAAGGTAGATTACACCACGGCGTGGAGACGGTATTCCATACGTACGCACGTGCGGTGATTTCATTTTCCGTAGGATGGATAGATGGTGAAATAGGGGTTTTTAATACTTATAATAACATATCAGTATATGAGTGATACTGATGTTATTAATTCATAATTAAACATCTAATGAAGAAGAAGTGGAAGAAGAAATACAGATGAAAGAATCGGTAACGGACATTACCTCTTCTTTGAAGTGCTTATTTGAGACCTCCTTTTAGGGCACTAAAATTGGTCTTTGAAGAATACTAGGACCACTAGGATGTCTCTAGGGAAGTGGAGAGGGGAAATAGGCAGGGTTTGGACGAGGTTGATTGCTCAATGTTGTGTGAGGAAGAGAGGGAGGAGGTTCCCTTTTACAAGAGAGGAGAGGGGCACCTTTGGAATAACTAAAAATATTATTTTATTATAAAGCCAAATTCGGTTTTAAATAGCTCAAAATTGATTTATTTAGAAGATAAGGTGGGGATGGGTCGAAAGCCTCTCATACAATAGAATTTTGACAAGTTTAGGTTCCTATTTGGACCTTATCATTTAGATTTAACATTAAGTTAAATAATTTTACTTTTACCGTGTCTTCTTGTGTTCTTACACTATAAGGTTAATAAACTTACTATAACAATCCAAACGAACCCAAAATTGTTTATTATTAATATATATAACCTTATCTAAGTCATTTGGCTGAACCTTAGATTTTTAGGAATAAAATAACAATTAATAATATTATATTTGTTTTAAAAACTATTTTATGTCAATTTTGACACTATTTAGTAGTTGATTTTTGTGAAAATCATAACAGAATGATTAGTTTGAAAAAAGTTAATTAAATCAATAATAACATGCCATATTAACCTATAAAATTGGTTTAATTCATAAATAGTCTCAAATTACATTTATTTGGGTATTTATAACATCAATTATTTCAATATTTCATTAATAAGATAATTACTGCATCATCTTTGTGTCATAACTAAATTAAATTATTTAATGTATAAAAATTACAAATAAAATTCAATTATGTAGGAAATCACATTATATTTCTAATGAATATTTATAGTCTAATTTATATTTTATATAACCTTATATTAAAAATTATTTACTTATTAAACTTTGATTTTAACTATTTTAACCCTTCTTTAAATAAATTAATAATAAATGTCCTAATCTAATCCAAGTGGACCTAAATGGTCATATTTTATTCCAAAGTTTGTTTTTTGGTCGCATTACACTTATCCAATGGAATTAGGACATGTGTTAGGGTAATAATAATATCATTTTTACCCTTAATTACCCTATTTACTTTTAACAGTGGTAAATAAAAGTAAAAAGTTACTATTCACCAAAAATTATTTTCATCTCATTAAACAACATTTTACTTACTGAAATCAACCGTATCTCTCGGATTTTTGAAATTCCACTCACATAAGTGGTAAATTTAAGTTTTATGAAAAATTCAGTGTTTTAACAACCACTTAGTGGTTTCACTATTCATCAAAAATTGAATGTTTTCAGAAAAATTCCAAAATTTCACCCTAGGATAATTTCGATATTCCGAATCCAAAAATGAAGTCCATTTTGAGAAATAAAATTTATAAAATTTCAAAACATGGTTATTACTATTCATAACGGCTAGTTTTAATAATATTTTATTAGAATATCATTGTTTAGTGAAACTCGGTATTGTGTACGACACAAGCTATCGAGGAAGGTCACGATATCGTGTAAAGCAAGCCAAGAAAGTGTTGTGTGTAGAAAAATATTCCTTTGATGATTTAAATAACATAAAAGTCTTGGGTGTTACATTCTACCCCCCTTAAAATTAATTTTTCCCTCAAAATTCGTCACTTTGTATCAAACAGATGAGGATACCTCTCCCTCATCATATCCTCAAGCTCCCATGTAGCTTCTTCTAATTGGTGGTTCCTCCATAAAACATTCACCAATCGAGTGGTCTTGTTTCGTAGGACTTTTTCTCTATGATCCAGAATCTCTATCGGTTGTTCTTTATAAGAAAGATCCTGCTCCAACAGTACAACTTCTGAGATGAGTACATGTGAAGGATCAGGTATGTACATTCTCAGGAGAGATACATGGAAGACATCGTGAACTTGAGAGAGATTCGGTGGAAGCTCCAATCGGTAAGCTACCTTCCCAACACAATCCAGTATTTTGAAAGGACCGATATATCTAGGGCTCAACTTCCCCTTCTTTCCAAATCTCATGACCCTCTTCCAGGGAGATATTCGTAAGAACACTTTATCACCTACTTCAAACTCTAGGTCTTTTCTTCAGTTGTCGAAATAAATTTTCTGTCAACTATGAGCTGCTCTTATGTGTTGTTGAATAGATCTGACCTTTTCTGCCATTTCATCAACGAGATCGGGTCCTAATAGCTTTCTTTCCCCAACTTCATCCCAACAAGTTGGAGTCCTGCATTTCTTTCCATAGAGAGCTTCATAAGGAGCCATCTTAATACTGGAGTGAAAGCTATTATTATAAGAAAATTCCACCAAAGGTAGGTGTTGATCCCAACCACCTTTGAAATCCATAGAGCAACCTCTCAAAATATCTTCTAGAGTTTGAATTGTTCTCTCAGACTGACCGTCTGTCTGAGGATGATAAGTAGTGCTAAAACTCAACTCTATATCCAGAGTATGCTGAAGACTTCGCCAGAACTTCGAGGTAAATCTCGGATCCTGGTCAGATATAATAGAAATTGGTACTCCATGCAATCTTACCACTTCCTTTACATATATCCTGGCAAGCTGATCCAGAGAGAAATCCTCTCTAATAGCAATGAAGTGTGCAGACTTTGTAAGATGACCCGCTATGACCCAGATAGCATTATTTCCTTTGGACGTTTTAGGAAGTCCTGTGACAAAGTCCATAGTGATGTTTTCCCATTTACATTCGGGTATGGGTAATGGTTGTAACATCCCCTTAGACTTCTGTCTCTCAACTTTAACTTGTTGACAAACCAAGCACCGAGTGACATATTCAGCAACATCTCTTTTCATGCCATCCCACCATAAGTACTCTTTCAGGTCCCTATACATCTTCGTGCTTCCAGGATGAATAGAGAATGAAGAACTATGAGCCTCATCCAGCAGCTCCTTCTTTAATTTATGGATGGCAGGAACACAAACTCGATTCCTGAACATTATTATCCCATCACAATCAAGGTTGAATTCAGGAACATTTCTCACCTTCTTTTGTAACTGGTCATCTTCTTTCTATGCCTCTTTAATCTTCACATGTATAGATGGTAGAACATTCATTTGAGAAAGATACGATTTTCCCCTTTCATTATAATTCCAAGATCCGTCCTTTGTAAATCCATAAATATTGGATCTTTTGTGATCCTCATCATGGATAAACTAGCATGGTTGTGTCAACTTAATGCTTCTGCCACCTTGTTTTCTTTCCCAGGGTGGTAATGAATTGAGCAGTCGTTATCCTTAATCAGCTCCATCCTTCTTATTTGGCACATATTCAGCTCCTTTTGTGTGAAAATATAATTTATGCATTTATGATCAGTATAAATATGACACCTCTCACCATAAAGGTAATGCCTCCAAATCTTTAATGCAAATATTACCACAGCTAACTCCAAATCAAGAGTTGGGTAATTTTTCTCATGTATTTTCAACTGTCGTGAGGCATAAGCTATCACCATATCATTTTTCATAAGAACACACCCCAAACCCTTCTTGGATGCATCACTGTAGATCACAAACCTTTCTCCACTACAAGGCAGTGTGAGCACAGGTGCACTGGATAACCTTCTTTTCAACTCCTTGAAATTCTCTTCACATTCCTCCATCCAAACAAACTTAACTCCTTTCCGAGTCAACTTGGTGATTTTATTAGATAATCGTGAAAAACCTTTCACAAAACGTCGATAATATCCAGCCAAACCATGAAAACTTCGGATCTTAGTTACTGTTGTTGGTCTCAACCATCTTTCGATAACCTCTGTTTTTGCTGGATCCCTAGATATCCCCTCTTTTGAGATTATGTGACCCAAAAATGAATCTTTTTGAAGCCAAAATTCACACTTGGTAAATTTGGCATAAAGCTTCTCCTTTCTCAGGGTCTTCAATATAATTCTCAAGTGATCTTCATGTTCTTCCTTTCACTTTGAATAGACAAGAATATCGTCTATAAAGACTACCAAAAATTGATCAAGATAGTCTCTAAAGACTCTATTCATTAGATCCATGAAGATAGCAGGGGCATTAGTAAGACCAAATGGAAGCACTATAAATTCATAGTGTCCATACCTTGTACAGAAAGATGTCTTTGGTATATCCTCCCTTTTTACCCTTAATTAATGATACCCCGAACGTAGATCAATCTTGGAAATGTATTGAGACCCACGTTGTTGGTGAAATAGTTCATAAATACGTAGGAGAGGATATTTGTTCTTGATAGTGATCTTGTTATGTTCTCGATAATCAATGCAGAGTCTCATTGATCCATCTTTCTTCTTAACAAACAGAACAGGTTCTCCCCAAGGTGACGCACTAGGGCATATGAACCCCTGATCAAGATTCTCTTGCAGTTTCTTGTTCAATTCCTACAACTCAATTGGGGACATTCTATAAGGTGTCTTTGAAATAGGAAAAGAATCCGGTACGAGTTCTATTGAAAACTCAACATCACGATTCGTTGGAAGACCCGGTAATTCCTCCAGAAAGACATCATCAAACTCCCGTACAATGGGCATATTCTTAATCGTGAGTTTCTCACCAACCATTTGAGATAAATAACCTTCATTTAGTGGAATCAATACCCAATAAATAGAAGAAATTTCCACTAGAAGGTTATGTTCATCCATGCATCGATAGACGATCATAGATTGATCTGGAATATAAAATGTGACTTCCCTTCTTTGAAAATTAATATGAGCTCCATGTAGAGAAAGACAATCCATGCCAAGAAACACATCAAATTCCACTATAGGAAGGATCACAAGATTTTCAGGAAGCACTTTCCCACAAACTTCAATCGGAGAAGAATTATAAACTTTTGATGCGACTGTTTTGCAATTACGGGTTGTCACAGCTAACTCAACATCTAACTGTTGAGGTAATACGGTGATATCCATAGAAAATTCTTCATAAATAAAGGAGTGGGTGGATCCAGAATCAAATAAAACATTGCTACTTTAGAGTGGATGGTAAGTGTACCTTTCACCACATCGTTATTGTACTCCACATCGCTGATAGAAATTGCATGTGACTTTCCTTTGTTTTTAGCCTTAAGAGTTTGTTGACGTCGACCATCATAGTCAACCCTTGGATTTGGGCATTGATTGGCATAATTTCCCATCTCCTTGCACTTGAAACATTGAAGTGTAAGAGGGTCATTCTGTGTATCCCTTCCTTTGTTTTCATCATTAGACATCTTCTTCCCATCATTGCGGCATTCAAATGCCTGATGACCTTCCTTTCCACATTTGAAACATTTACTTGTCCCTTTAAGACAACTCCCTCCATGTTTCTTTCCACACTTTGAGCATAAGGGAATACTCATCTTCTTTTCAGTGTGCTCTTTAGATTTTCCTTTGAATTCCATTTTCCTCTTCTTATCAAACCCATATGACTGATGGGTTACTCAAATCTCCATCTCGACTTTGAGAGCACATCGAAAAATTTCCTCGTAGCTATTGAAGTCCCTTATGGCTAACGCCCTTCGAAGACTTGGTTTTAAGCCACTAAAGAATCGATCGATCTTACTCTCAAGTGGGATAATAATACCAGAATCGTACCTTGCAAGTCTTGTAAAATTTTCTTCATAAGTACCAATAGATTCCTCGTCCTTTTGCTTTAGTTCAAAAAACTCTTTCTCTATCTTTGTTCAGAGAATACGAGGGAAGTACTTATTGAAAAATAAGTTCTTGAACTCATCCCATTCCATGGACTCAATTTCATCCCTTTGCCTCGTATTCTTAATAAGATTCTACCATTGATCAGCATCTCCTTCCAAACGATACACTTCTAGGATTACTTTATCATATTCAAAACATTGAAGAACTGAAAATATCTTTTCAGTAGTACTAATCCATTGTTCAGAAACTAAGGGATCAGTAGACCCACTGAAAGAAGGTGGACGCTGCCTCATGAAAGATTCAACAGAATGTTGCTTCTTCCTTTCCTCGTTTGGATGTCCGGCATGATTCATAGCTTGAGAAAGTTGTGTGAGAATGGCTACAGGATTTTACATTCCGGCTCCCATAATGTTTGGTTGCTCCAAGGGACAATCATTGCATTGCCCGTTGCATTCTGCATTAACACGGTTCCTTTGGGTTCCATCCATTGACAAAAACAAGAAGAATAGTGTGAGAAACACTAATTATAATAGGAAAACCACATAATCAAGAATAAACTTTCACACTTAAGGTCTTATCCTAGGTTATTCATCATCATTTCTAAAACACTAAGATTGTGTTCTATGCTTAGAATTATCCTTAGGGTTCTTACTAAGGCTTTCACATCCTAGTTTCCAAAGGTTGACTATACCTTTCCTCTGATACCAACTATAACGACCCATAATTACATACATTGTTATTACTTCAAAATTGAAGCACACTTATTAAAACATATAAAAAACCATTAAAGGACTGTATAGGTATAGTGTCTTTAGAAACTGGAAAGCATAAACAACTGGTTCATAAAGCATCTACTTTGCCTCCCATTTATTTCATCATATCTAGAGTCTCGTTTTTTCATATTCTACTTAATAACCTTCTTCCTAACTTGGGGAAATAAAACATACAAAAGGGTGAGCTCAAATGCTCAGTAAGAGTAAACAAAATAAATATCAATCACATCATATACATAAGCACATAACTTTTGGAAATCTTAACCTGCAAAAGAGATCATAATTTTATAACATGGGATAAATCATTGTAATGAAATGTAATCCCAATAATCATAAAATAAAACATGAAACTTTGTGGAATACACACATAATCATTGAGAATCATTTCTTGTTAGTCAAGACTCATTTCCAAGACTATCTTAGTGGATAAGTCCACTTCTGAACCGAGTTCACTCCTTGTTTCAGTCCTGTTTCACTGAACCAGTTTAACCTGCCCTTCCAGCCATGTATATCTCATGAGATATAAAATCGTTACCCAATTCATTGGAGGGAGATATAGGTCCCACCAATCTCATAATGATACCATTATTATGTGTGACACAAAATCAGAAAACCATACATCATATCATAACCCATGTAATAAAAATGGGAATCATAAACATCATGACATCATAAAAAATTCATATTAGAAAAAGGAATTCATAAAAATATAATTCCATCACAACATAATCAAATCAATGTAATAATATGGATAAAAATATAACTCTTTATTATCTTAGATGGAAAATAATTTTGATAAAACACTTGAACTCCATTCTTGAGGAAAATATCCTTTCTGCTTCAAAAACACTTTTCCTTTCTTAACATGTCGTACACTTATAAATTAAAAGAAGTTGATTAAAAATAACCATGAAAACTTGTAAAGTAATCTTCTTGGAAATAATGTTTTAAAAATCCATTCATTCCGTATAAGTTAAAAAAAACATTCCACGTACTTTTGTCGGAAAAGTCAAAAAGTACCTTGTACGAAAAATGACAAAAGATTCCTTTCATATCCTTTACTAAAAACTCACCGAATGGTAAAATTGGATTTACAAAATTTTAGGTGGATGGAAATAATATTACATATTGAGGAAATTTGGATGTGGATGATAAAATACACCCCATTAAATGCCAAAGTATAAACAATCTCAAATAAAAATGAGATTGTGATATTTCCCTTACCTTAGGTCTGATTTGCCTCGTAAGTGTCCAAACCTCTTGTATAATGATTTAAATAATGTTATTGAATTATTACAAAATCATAATTATTGTTACGATATCATATATGGTCATATTCTTAGCTTCTTATTAGTAATATTTCATTACAACTTGTTTTTTGGGTGTTTATTACTTTTTGTTCTTATGAGTGTTTCGTCGAATAAATTCTTATTCTTATCTTTAGGTTATAGATAACTCATTTTCAGAGTGTTATTAGTGTAATATATATCATATTCATTAATTAAATTCATTTATATAATCATTATGCAGTGAAGATCTTGTAGAACGAGTCACATCACATCGTGGAGACGGTATTCCGTATGTACGCACGAGCGATGATATCATTCCCATGATCATGGAATTTTATTGGAGTGTTTGTATACTATTTCAGAATCAATATCAACTTACAATAATCATATATAGTCATTATTTACACCATTATACCCATCCAAGTAAGGTGGTGGTGGAAATTAGATTACACCACGGCGTGGAGACGATATTCCGTACGTTCGTGCGCGCGGTGATTTCATTTTCCGTAGGATGGATAGATGGTGAAATAGGGTTGTTTCATACTTATAATAACAAATCAGTATATGAGTGATACTTATGTTATTACTTCATTATGAAACAACTAAATAAGAATAAGTGGAAGAAGATATAAAGATGAAAGAATCGGTAACGGACATTACCTCTTCTTTGAAGTGCTTCTTTGAGACCTCCTTTTAGGGAACTAAAATTGGTCTTTGAAGAAGACCAGGAACTCTAGGATGTCTCTAGGGAAGTGGAGAGGAGATATTTGTAGGGGTTGGCCGAGATTGAAGGATCAAAGTGGTGTGAGGAAGAGAGGTACGGGGTGCCCTTTTATAAGGGAGGAGAGGGGCACCTTTGGAATAACAAAAAATATTATTTTATTATAAAGCCAAATTCGGTTTTAAGTAGCTCCAAATTGATTTATTTAGAAGATAAGGTGGGTATGGGTCTAAATACTCTCATCCAATATAATTTAGACAAGTTTAGGTTCCTATTTGGACCTTATCATTTAGATTTAATATTAAGTTAAATAATTTTACTTTTTCTGTGTCTTCTTGTGTTCTTACACTATAAGGTAAATAAACTTACAATAACAATCGAAACTAACCCCAAGTTGTTTATTATTAATATATATAACCGTATCTAAGTCATTTTTCTGAACCTTAGATTTTTAGGAATAAAATAACAATTAATAATATAATATTTTTTTTAATAACTATTTTATGTCAATTTTGAATCTATTTAGTAATTGATTTTTGTGAAAATAATAACAGAACTATTAGTTCGAAAAAAGTTAATTAAATCAATAATAACATGTCATATTAACCTATAAAATTAGTGGAATTCATAAAAAGTCTCAAATTACATTTATATGGGTATTTATAACATCAATTATGTCAATACTTTATTAATAAGATAATTACTGCGTCATCTTTGTGTCATAAATAAATTAAATTATTTATTGTCTAAAAATTACAAATAAAATACCATTATGTAGGAAATATTTTTAGATTTCTAATAAATATTAATTGTCGAATTTATCTTATATATAACCTTATATTAAAAATTATTTACTTATTAAACTTTGATTTTAACTATTTTAACCCTTCTTTAAATAAATTAATAATAAATGTCCTAATCTATTCCAAGTGGGCCTAAATGGTCATATTTTATTCCTAAGTTTGTTTTTGGTCGAATTAAACTTTTCCAATAGAATTAGGACATGTTTTAGGGTAATAATAATATCATTTTAACCTTAATTACCCTATTTACTTCTAACCGTAGTAAATAAAAGTAAAAAGATACTATTCACCAAAAAATATTTTTATCTCATTGAACCAAATTTTACTTACTGACATCAACTGTGTGTCTCAGATTTTTGAAATTCCACTCACAAAAGCAGTAAAATTATGTTTTATGAAAAATTCAGTTTTTTAACTACCACTTAGTGGTTTCACTATTCATCAAAAACTGAAAGTTTTCCGAAAAATACCAAAATTTCACCCTAGGATAATTTCGATATTCCGAATATAAAAATGAAGTCCATTTTGAAAAATAAAATTTATAAAATTTCAAAAAGTGGTTATTACTATTCATAACGGCTAGTTTTAATAATATTTTATTAGCATATAATTGTTTAGTGAAACTCGGTATTGCGTACGACGCAAGATTTCGAGGAAGGTTGCGATTTCGTGTAAAGCATTCCAAGCAAGTCTTGTGTGTAGAAAAAGATTTCTTTGATGATTTATATAACATAGAAGTCTCGGGTGTTATAGTGGATCAATAAACTAAGAATTTATTTATTTGGAATAATATGGCAACAAAAAAATTCAAATATCTTGAAAGACCCATGTTCAGGATATGAGAAGAGGAAAATAGATCCTCCCAAAAACAATTTCATGAAACCAATAGATACGGAAAATGATATTAAGTTATATTATGTTTCAAAAAAAATTTGGATATTAGTATAAGATGATTTATTTTAAAAAATTAAATCTATTTTTAATGTAAACCATTAAAAATTGTCAAACCTTAATTTTTAGAAATAGAAAATTGAAGGACATCGAATAACTCATTGTGATCCATTAATGAGAAGGATGGTTGTCTCATATTTATTAATGACTAATAAAAGTATATGAACATTAACATTGTACTTTTTTATGAATTAAAATTGTGCATGCTATAAACCCTACATCCATGGTATATCTCCAATGTTTCTAATGGGGGAGAAGTGTCTCTATTTTAGGAGCATGTGGAAAACACTACGAAAGTCCAAAGTGTCATGTTATCCTCCATTTCCAATGACATTTTAATATAATATGAGGATATGTATTTAAATAGAATCATTTCCCACCCTAATAATCTCCACCAATATAATTTGATATTTTGGAGTTATCAAATATCAAATTCATTCTTCATGTTCATACTGACAGGTCAATCACCAGCTAGGGATATGTGCTCAAGATGATTGGATTCATTGAGTGCCTGGAGATCTTGTATTTTATGATCCCTTATGATATTTTCACAGATATCATTTTATCCTCACTACCTAAAAACATCGCGAGCTTTGTTTTATGAATTGTAGTTTGAGATATAGTGAGAATACAAACTTAGAACATCTTACATGTATTCACAATGTTGAAAAATAAAAGGGTCATGACATCCCTATTATTATTGTTGTTAATAAAAGAGTAGTAAAATGTAAGAGGCACAAAATAATCCTTATTTGCCTTGGGATCCATAGTGCCATCATTCATAGAATAAGAATATACATAAGAATGGGAATGTACTTGATGAGGTATGTTTTTTGTGAGGCAAGATGGACCAATAGAAGAATAATTGAACCAAACTATTGAATCCAATGGAGGATTCAGGTGATTTCATTAAAAAGTAAAACAAATATTATAAATTGATAATTTAAAGAATATGTGAATCTCATAAAATAGACAACACTCGAATTGCCATCTTGGCCAGGTAAACGACAAGTGTTTGAAATTTCTCTATCATTATTGTGACTTAGACAATTTTGGGATTAAGCCACATGAAAGATGTAATTCTTGTTTACAAGTTAATAAGAACAAACCACCATTTTGTGTTCACGGTGAAAGGTCCATAGTTCAAATATATTTTTTGAAGACTAATGTGTGTAGATATTGTCAAGTATATAATATATTTGGTTTGTTTTACATTATTACTTTTACTAATTAATTTAACATACATGGTTATGTATACATAATGAGGTATTAATAGGAATCCTTTAAGTAATTCAAAGAGTTCAAGAATGTGTATGAGAGTGAGTTTTGTAATAATATAATAAAACTTTGATCATATCAATGTGGTGAAAATATAAAACAATAATATATCAATGTTATACAAATTGTTTTGATTTTATCTCTCCTCAACCCACAGTATACGCCGCATAGGATAGGTTTTAGTGAAATGAGGAATTGTACAATTATTAGACTTGTTAAGGATAATAATGAGTCAAAAAAATAATCCATTATCCCTTTGGGGATATTCATTATATACAACATTATACGTACTAAATTGATTTATATCTAAATCAGATAGATGTGTTCCCTTTATGTTATATAGAGGAACGAAACCTATTTTTTAATAAGTATATACATGGGGTTGGGAGAAATTTATTAAGGATGGATCAATAAACAAAGTAGAACTTTGAGGAATGAAGTGTTTCCTTTCAGGGTATCCTATGAAAAAATAGGGATACTATCTATACAACCCTTCAGAAAATAAATTTGAAATCAAAAGACAATTCATCTTTTGTAAGAGGGATCACATCTACCAGGGGGATAATATGAGATATATTGAGATTTATGGAGTTGATAGAAAAGATAAATTGTATCTAGTACATGATCATATTCTATAGGACCCCATGGAATATCTTGTTCATAAAAATAGTATTCTGTCAGAAAAATAAATAGGAAAGATAACCTATGAGATGTGTATTTTTTCATTGATGAAGGAGATTGGTTATTAGATCACAATGACAATCCTCTCTCCAATAAGAAGTTATTAGAGTGCTTAGAGGATATAATATGTCCAAAATCAATGAATTATTATAAAGATACCAAGTATCAAAACCATGTTTCAGTTTTGATATATCCACTAGTTTATGTAGAAATTGTTTACTGTAAATGGTAGTCTTGAGAAAGATATAAATGGATGTTAAAGTGAAAGCTAATGAAGGATGGATAACGGATAAAGGGTTCATAAAATTTCTAGGCACTGAGTATGTTGAAAACTATTATGTACTTTCTTGTTTTAAACCCATGAAAATCCTATATTCAATAGAAGCTTATGATAAACAGAAGGCTTCTCAAATGGCTGTAAAAAATAAATTCCTTACCAAGAAACTTTAAAAGGATGTTCATATGAAACATAATGATGGGTTTGTGATACTAGGAAATTCAAAAATGATATAAATTTACATAGATCAATCAATTTATTAGAGAATGTATATTGGTCATGGAACATTCAATTCAATAAATTCATAATGGAATTCTATTTCATTAAGAATAAATATGATCCCTATATTTGAAAATGATTTACTATGAGCATAATTTTTTCCATAGTAGTACATATTGATTACATATTAGTAATTAGAGAGGATATACCATCTATACAAATGGTTATGAAATTGGTGATCAAGTAATTTTAAGTTTTAACTACAAATATTTTATAAATAATATCTTTTTCATTAATTAATGTGTGTTATATTATACCATATATTATTACACACATAAAATTTTTTATTAAATTGAAAATAATTTATTTCATAAATTAAGATATTAACTTTAATAAGCATCTAAACCCATGAAAATAACAAATATTATAAGGGGCAAAAGCATAATTTATGAAAAATAGAATGGGAAAATATGAATCACCGCAATATGATAGAATCACCAACCCAATGACCAACACTATAAAAACAAAAAAAAAATAGTAAACCGATCAATATTACAAAGAATAGAAAAGTAGAACTATAACACCCCTAGAATTAACAATAATCTCATTTTAGATTAAATTTCATTTTATTACTAGAATTCTTTAAACAAAAAAATATGCTTATAATTAAAAAAAATAGTTTATATTTCATTACATGCACCATTATGCTTATCCTTCTCTACATTTAACCCAAAATTTAGATTCTGTTACATGAAACAATAACTTTCTTTGATGGCTTGTGTTACAAAAAGGACAGAGTTATATAATAAAATACTATTAAAATACTATTATTTAATTTTCAAAGATATAAACATGATATTAAATTGGTCATTATGTGTATTATTTAATAAATTATCAGAAAATTTAATTTAATTCATTGCTTACTATGTAATTATAAATGAATTTAAAATCATATTGAATATAATGGGAATGTTTTTATAAATAATAATTTTTAATCTCCCAAATGCTCTTTGTCATAATAAGTTAAATTATTTACTATTAGTGAATGATATTAATTATATATATTTTTATTATTCAATAAAAGATTTTTTACATTCAACAAATAAATTATTTACGAATTATATAAGAACAATTCTAATTTAATGTATAAAATGCAATATTTTTCTAAAGAAACATTTAGGGCCTTTTAGTGGTACACATATTTTCAAAAAAATAAATTTTTTTAAAAATTTTAGTTTTATAAAAAATAATCATTTATAAAATAGAAATTTATAATTATCTTTGGGCTAATGTATGTTATTTTTCTGAAATGTTTCATTTAATGATGAATAGTGAAAAATACAGAATTTTGATTGAAAACGATTTTTTCGTCTAATTTAATTTTAATAATAAAATATATTTTTAATAGATTCATAATTTAATTATATAATTGATTATATATTAATCCAATTAATTTCATTATAATCTACATCACATATAAATTTAATATAAAAACATTTCAAAAATTTGAAAAAAGTTTTTTTTAAAAACTGATTCGTCATCCAGAATATTGGATTAATTTTAAATTAATTTCTAACACTTCTATGATTTTAATTTGACATAATTAATTAATTATTTGGTAAAATATTAATTTATAATTTATAAAATTGGAAAAAAAATTGACACAAAATAATAGTGAAATAATTTACAATTATTTACAATAATTATAATAAAAAACTAGTTTAATAAGGGACTAAACCTTAAACATACTAGCCAAAATGACCCATAGACATGTCCAAACCCTATTTTATGGAAATTTGCATCCTTATATAACATGTTATCTAATTGTTTTCAATTTTTGAGCCACAATAAATGGATGAAACGCCGGTGGATTTAACTATTTAAATTTTTTATAAGAATGTCACTCCTCCACCACTGTAAAAAGGAACTCAACCCTCACACTTATTCAAACATATCAAGGAATTTGGATTATCCAAAACCTTCCAAATAGGTTCTCAACATACCTAAACTCATACATAATGCATAAATTTGTGAATAAATCTACCGATATATGTCTTTTAGTATAAACTAATAAGATTTTCCCGAATAATAGGTAATGATTTTCAATGATCACTTTTGTTTCGTTTACTTATCCACTCATTAAATTATTTTTATATCTTGATTTTATAATATCTTAAATATATCCAATATATTAAGGGGTTTTATTTAAATTTTAATACATATAATCTCACACATTTAAATCAAATGGGGTATACAATCACCATTCGTTTGTATGGAAGACTACCGCCTCACAAACCAATATCGTTCGTTCCTCCATTACCTAATTTTAATATTGGTGATAATGATGGATTCATAGATTATATTATAAAAATGATATTAATAATTTAATTATTTTTCAATAAATATAATATATATACACTATTCTCTAATCATTCTTTTAAAATGATAAAAAATGAAAACATTGTTCATGCGTACGTACGACCTACCATCTCTATTAACAATGCATTTCATTTAAATCATAAAATTTAATGGATTATTAAAAATAAATAAATAATAAATATACATGTTATTTAAATAATTTTTTAAATCTGAAATATTGTGAAATCAATATATATGTAATAATAAGAAAAATAAGGTGTCAAAATATACTTGAAAAACTACATAATTAACATCTGAAATAGTGAAAATAATGAAATATTATAAAAAATGGTTAATAATATATAATAATTTGATCATATATGATATTTTAAATATTATTATGGTTCTGGTATCAGTTAATAATATTATCTAATGCATTATACAATTGTTTAAGGGATGTTCACCATAAATGAAATGCAATGTAAGGGATCCTTGTCTCACTTTTTCATCAATGATGCATACACCATTTTTACCACCAATTTATTTTGTGTTGTGTATGTACATCTAGTTTTTAATTTAATATCAGTATTCAAAAAAAAATTCATTGTATTTTATGTTTCAAATTAAATATTTTTTTCATTGGTTTTTGATATGAAAATTACCAAGTGGTAAAAGATATCATTTCAATGTCCCTTTATATTGTGATTTTTAACATTCTATTGAAAAAATAACTTCTTTATTAGTTTTTTCATTTTTCATAACATTTATTATCGATATAAATTCTATTATTAAATGTGTGTAATGATTTCTTAAACTATATAATAATTTTACATATGTTGTGTTCTTGACAGTTATTTGATTGATTATGAAAATATTGGTAAATCTATATCTTTTACTCAATATGGATATTTAATTAGGAACACTGTTCATGAATGAAATAAAATCATTGATATATGAGAAATTATTTATAAGGGTACAAAATCGGTGGGGATCAGTTATGGATATCCCCTTGATGAATCAGTACACTCATGGGATGAATCATTTGGCCAATTAGGTGATTTTTTATTACATAAGGTTTAAATCATCTTCTGAAGGGTCTTGATGATAAAGGTGTCACTTAACTAGGAAACAAGGGTTAAAATAATGATGTATTTACTTCTTTCAAATTTAGATATTATATATCAATAATATCGTGACTTGGATATTATCTATGGATGTTTTCTATCCTCAGTTCATTGATTAAAAAGAATGTGGTTAAGTTACTTTCTTTTCCATTTTGATTTTTATTTATAATATTATATAAATGGAATGAATGATTCATAACTATCCATGACATATTTATTATTCACATTGATTCATTACATATTCCATTTTACATAATTCTTATTGGTCATTTGAGCTCACAGTTATCTTTTTTCTTTCTCTTTTTTATGAAGAGGAATACATTGAATTATTTTTCAAGGATGTTGAGTATTTTGGTTTATTATTTATTACATTTAATTTTATATACCTAATGAAAAATGGGTCTCATGTATATAATATGGTTTTCCAAAAACTAATAAACCACTCGGTCTATTAGGATATGACGAGTTTAGTAATGCTAATGTAATAAATAAAGGCACTAGCATTGAACTTCTTTGTTTATAGTGTTATAGTTTTTATCAAAGGAAGTTTAGAAGAATACTTGGAAACCTGAATTAGGAAAATAATATTATGGAACATAACCCAAAGATATATTTTGAGGATAATTATAGAATATGATCTGAAAGTTTTGGTATGGTATAGATTATGTGGTTAATCCTAGAAAACATCTCATTCCAAATAATATTAGTGGATTTGGTTCTAGAAAATATTTACCTACTGCTAATAACTTTTACAAGGTTCATCATACTTGACTTGAGAATTAACTAGTACAATACAATTTGCCTTACTACACACCTAGTTTGAATATCTACGTGAATATGCATATGATAATTCATATTTTATTTCAAAGCATCATAAAGGATTTGAAAGTAAGTATATCCCTAAATAAACTATGTTTATGAGATATTTTATGGATTATGTTTTTTTAATTTATGGAACTTATTTCATTATTTTTACGAATAAACATTATTTAATGTAATTATATGACTTAATATAGTATAAGTGGTCATTTTTAAATGCATCTTAGCAGTAGTAAGGTGAACCATAATAATTAATGTGATCAATAGAGTAATAATTTTCATATATTTTATGGTCTAAAGCTAATATTCAGAAGGGAACTAGTATCCAGAACATGTTTATCATATTCCAACACATTATCATGTGATAATGAGATATTGAAAGGATTATCATTGTATTATAGATTAAAAGGGAAGCCGTATAAGAAGAGTAAGTTATATTAAAAAATTTATAATGGAATGAGGAGAATAAAGGGTTTTCATACATGTGATTGTTGTAGAATGAAACACCCTCGTACTTACATGAATGTAATTAGAGTTTTCTATAAGTTTGGAAAAATAGACCACCATGTTCATGATTTTAAGTAAAATAAACAAAATTTCAATGTGAAATTATTCAACTATATGGATATGGGTAAATACACAAAGGATTTACAGAAATGTGAAGGGAATATACCTAGGAAGACAACAAGGGATGAAGGTTAGGCTTATTTTATTGATACTACCAAAGTGGAATGATTAATGTGTATATGTATTTATATCCCTGAATAATGTATTAAATTTATTTTATTAATGATATCTTGGTTATATGAATTATGAAATATATGAGGATTTTACTTTTTACCTTTCCATTAAGGATTTTTCAAGTGTGTGTTGAACGGTACGCATGACCAATAAAAATGATGCAGTGACAAGTTGTGCTTCTTAGGAACTAGGATATTGAGGGAAATAATACCCAATTATTGTCCTGATGTTTAGATAATGACGATTATATGATGCAATGCTTGATTAGGTTAAATTAAATTAGATATTGCAGACTACCTAAGTGATGATTAATGATTTATTGGGGAATTGGTTAAGATATCATTGATTGAGTTTATAACAATTCTAGATTTATGGAATATATCTAACAACAAACAATTTAAATAAAGAATAAGTAGGATTTAATTTTTTCAATATTTATATATAGTAATTTAGGTTATTATCATATTTCATGAAAATACATGATGAAATTATTCACATGTTTTCTTTGTGAAAATTAAGAGCTACATTGTGATGATTAATAAGATCATTTTCAAAATGAAGTGACCATATAATGTTTTGGGTCTTTATAAATTGGAAGGTAAATAAGGATATCCACTTATGAAATGTTCTACATTTATCATTAAAAAATGTTCTATAGAATAGTGAACTAATTCACCACATGATGCAACAAATGAAGTATAAATATTTTATGCACAACCGAAGGATAAGATTATTCTTATAAAATTCAAATTTATCAAGTAACTATATTTCCTTATATTGTTATATGTTCTTGAAAATAATATGTTAACTCAACACCATAAATATATAAAACCTTTTGGTCTTTAAAATCATCAAGAATTTATTGATTTTTGGCCTAATCTTCCCATTAATCATTAACTTATTTCTTATAAATGATCTCAATCACTATTTATAATTATTTACATTTTCCCCTATTTCTATGTTTCCATTTTCCACTAATTGTCTCATACATAGAAACCTCATTATGAGATCCTTGTACGTCTCTTTCCCTCTTATTAATTAGATGTTTTATTAATTCTTTTTTTATGTGGGTTTTCCAATAATAATATTTTTTAATGTTAAAACCCTCAATAACCAAGATCATGATTTATCTTCAAGGATGCAATTTATTTAAGGTGTAGAAAATTTAACACCCCAATATTTTATAATATTTTCAACATATAATAAATTTAATTTCCATCCAATAATTCTTCATTCAAAACTGAAAGTTAAAATAATTATACACACAACATTTAGTTCATCTTATTTTACATGAAACATTATGCTTGGATTGATATACAATAAACCCAAGATTTTTCTTATATTACACACAACAATGACATTATTCAATGGGTTTCATTACATGTAAGATCTAGTTTTTCCAAACAACAATATATTTTTAAAATAATATTATTTAATAAAATAAAAAATAATCTAGCTATTAAATTGGCCATTATGAATGTGATTAGATTACATATAACAATATATAGTTGAAATAATTGGTTACCAAGTAATCATATATGAATATAAAAACCAATATAATGTGCGGTAAATGTTTTTATAATAAAAATTTTCCAAGGAAATTTGTATTTATAAATTAAATGAATTTGTATTTGTGAATTATATTAATGAAATATATGTATTTATTATATATTATAAAATAATTTTTACATTCATCTAATATATTCATTTGGAATTGGATAAAAAAAATAAAATTTTATGCATAAAATTTATAGCTTTCGTGTGAAATTATTTACAACTTTTAAGTGTGAACACACTTTAAAATGAAATATTTCCACTTTTCTAAATTTTATTTTTCAAAATAAACTACATTTTTTAAAATTAAATTTCACAAATAGGTTAGGTAAAATTTTTGGTATTTTTCTGAGAAGTTTAATTTTTGATAAATAGTAGAAGATACTATATTCAAATTGAAGTCCATATTTTCTTATAATTTTTTATAATGTTAAAATATATGTATTACTTGTTTTAATGTTTAATTAGATAATTTTTTTATCTATTAAACAAATTTAATTCATTGTAATAAATTTAACATTGATTCATTTACTTCTCCACCACTTAAATATATTTATATAATTTTTATATAATTACCTCATGAAAATATCAAATGGAATAAGGTGTCTCCTAAGATCATTTAATAACTGATGATAATTTTGAATTAACATCACCTTAATTAAAATATGTGGGATTCCCACTGAAGGATATGACGCGAGTTAATGATAAATTCCATGAGATTTTATAAATAAGGGGATCCCCTACCATTAGTGTAAATTTTTCATCACATTTCCATAATATAAGACTATAAATAGTTCTATATTCACAATAACATTAATGAAATGGGATATGCAATCATTGCTCATGTGTACATCAGACTACTATCTGGAAAAAGTTTTTATTAGTTCTTGAATTACCACCATTAATGCTTGGGAATAATGAAGGATTTATAGTTTATATATGATATATATGAAATTTATAATATCTTAATTCATATGTAATTATAATATATATATATAATATTTCAATTGAATTATTTTCATATGATAATAAAAAGAAAACAGTGTTCATAGAAATGTACGGCCTACCATCTCCATGAACGGTGCATTTAATTATATCTCCAAATATTATGGATTATTATAATCAAATATATACTTAATATATATAATATATAAATCATTTTTTAAATCCTGTAAATGATGGAATCATCATATATGTAATAAGAAACAAATACAACTAGCCAAAACATACTCAGAAAACAAGGAAATTAACAGCAGAAATAGTCAAATCATGAAAGTATATAAGAAAACAAGTAATAGAATATTATAATGGAATCATATATTATATTATAAATAATATCATTTTTCTAGTATAAATTAGTAACAGTTATAAAAATATTATAGAAGAGGTTAAATTATATTTTCCCAAAAGGAAACTAATGGTAATGTATTCTTATCTCACTTTTTATTTCATTATGAATACACCACTATCACCACTTATTTTATTAATGTGGTGTATATACTTTCCATTTTACATTTAATATAAATATTCACTAATAATTAATGGTATTTTATGTTACACTTTTATTTATCTCATAAATTGGGCTTGACATGAAAATTACCTTGTTGTAAAAGTTATATTTGTAGACTCACTTTATTTTAGGATTGATCACATTCTCTTGAAAAATAACATAGTTATGTATACTTTTCTTTTTCATAACTTTTATTTTAGATATCAATACACTTATATGTTGAGTATAATTATATCCTAAATGAGATACCATTTTATCTGATGGTGTTTACTAAACATTTATTTGATTAATTGGGGAAATATTGTTTAATCGATATCTTGTACTCAAGACAGATATTTGATAAGGCACATTGATCAGGAATTAAATCCATTATTCTATATAGATGAATGCTCTTGATATGTACTACATGGGTGGGGCCTAGTTATAGATATCCCCTAGATATATGAGTTGTCTCATGAGACAAATGTTTTGGCCAATCCGATGGGTATTTACCAGATATTTTATAAACTGTCTTATGAAAGGTCTTGAAGGTAGAGGTATCTTGAACCTTGAAAAAATGGAGTCCAATAGTTAATCATTTCTTTCATTTGATTCTATTATTATTTATACATGTGATATTTTCTTTAAAATTATCCATCCATATATTTCATTCTCATATTATAGATTAAATTTCATGTTTTTCAGTTAATTAATTTTCCAAATTAATTTTTTCTAACCCAATTATATAAATGGAATTTGAACTCTTTTATTAAACATTCCTTTTTTATTATTCTCTTTGATTAATTACTAATTCCAATATACATAACCATTATTGAGCTTTTTAACTCACAACTATTTTATTTCATTTCCCCAGGTTATGAAGACGAATCCCTTGAATGAGTCATTTCTATGATGCTGAATATTTTCTTCTATTATGTATTTGTTGGCGCAAAATTTTGGTAAATACTATGGAAGGTCATTTTTTATAAAACTGAAGGTATCTGTTGAATCAACGGACAATCTCAGTTAACCCAATTGTGGTGTACCCAAGATCTGAGGTCAGTTCACAATAGCAAAATCTACATGAAATAACATGCGAACCCAATTTGACATCAAATGTATTCTTTCGAATTTCCATTTTGAAAAAAATAACATACAGAGGTTCAATAGAAATTCGGTTGGCATGCAATAAGAGGGACCAAACATAATAAAATTATCACCCAATGCGACGTCAAATTCCCCTTTCACACATTCCCCCTTGTGTGTTTCCACTGATGTGTTCATCTAAAAATATAAATGTGCCCCAACATTTTGGGGGACCATTCCAGAAGACGAATTATCGCTCATGTGTGCAGAAGATGACCCCTTCCATGACAGCATGAAATACATGGCCTCAAGGTACTATATCTTGCATGGAAGGTCTCTCAGGGGTCCCCATTTTTTTGGTCACACGATGTCTTGACCATCTCCCATTTCCATTCAATTTGAGGAAATTTACTAAAAAATATTATTCTGATGTGCATGTTTTCCTTTGTTTTATGCCAATATAGCATGCATAATTCTTTCTTGCCTGAAACCCCTCATCTTGCATGAAATCCTTCTATTTTTAACAAACCACTCCTTATTTTCTCCATGTTTTTTACTTACCCTAAGGCACCATGTCTGAGCCCCTCTTATGTGAAACAGCCCTTTCTTGTGCACTTGGTCATCCCTCTAGGCTTGTAGGAAGTAATTTCAATGGTCTTTGAGGAGTGCTTCATGTGGTGTTTCCCTTCCTTATGCTTCTTCACATAGGAAAGCTAACATATATTGCTTCATTTCATAGACATGATAATGTGGCCCACCCACCCAATGAATCACTCCACAACACCCATTAACCAATTGAATTACTGGTTCCTTCCCTACACTAAGGGTTAAAGAACACAAGTTATGATAGTCTAGGGGTGAGGATTAAATCCACATCGTCTAATCTATCGGAAGTTAAACTACCCAACAACCACATCCTCAACACATGATGTTAAACTATGAACACCACCTGAGTGATAGATTTTAGAGGACTAGTAAGGGAATGTGCACCATCACCCTCCCACTCCTCCTCTCCCTCTACGCATTGTCTCCATGCCCACCTCGGGTAGCCATTGTGTAAGCCCTGAAAAAACTTGATTGGTTTCTCCCAGTAAGATAGACATATCATCCTCATACATCTGAACATCCTCCTCAAGCTTCCCTCCTATATCATCTCTCAGTATTCTTGTGACAGTTCGTTAACCATGCATAATCCATGATCCACTCCTTGCAAATACATCATTTTTGATGCGTTCATCAGGTCTTTTGATGCCCCTTATTTATCCAAACAAACATTAATCATGTAGGATTAGATTAATAATCAACCCGGACATCCTTTATGGGCTACCTTAGTGTGTAATCCCCATGCCCCTCTTTACTGAACTATGTATACTTCATTCTTTTACCCATTTCAATAAAGGTATATTGGATGCCTCTTTGAGGTTCTGGCCCATCACCTACTGGTCCCAACCAGTTCACATCATTTCACCCTCTTCCCGCATGACATTAAACTTCATGTCCCCCTTTCATCCTGCATGACATTAAACTTCATGCTTTTGGACTACATGTGATTTGATCCATGACTCCTAGAATGGGTATGTAGGAATCCTCTCAAAGGTTTTACCCCCAAACACTAGTAATCTTCGGTGTCCCCTTTGATGGGACCCACATCGTTGGTCCATTCCATTGTGGTGTCAGACTAGTTATCAGTAATCTAACCATGCGTAATACCCAGACTCGATCCATACTCCTCCAACCCAGAGTGTCCCTCTGGAAAAGGGCTTCTAACCATGTGTAAGCCCTAGCATGTCTTTGGGTTGTTTTCCTTTGTGTACACTCCAATACTTTTATCCATATCTAAAAATTATGGTCCTTGATCGTTTCCGTTTTTCATTATGGTACATAGGTAGCCTCCTTGAGGTTCAATCCCATCTCCCAGTTCCCATATTGGACTTTCCTTTGAGTATTTGTTCCTCAGGAAGATCATTCCTTAACACATTGGTTCCATTTCTTTCAGGTCCCCATCCAGACATCTATTCTCATGAGCCACCTTCTCAGGTGACTTATCTCCCCATTATAGAACTATGGGGACTTTGATTTCCCACCATATGGATATGTAGGAAACCACTTTATGGATCAAGCATAGTACTATCATGTTCGCACTAGTTTTTTGGTTCCTTCATTCGACACTACATCCATGTACATCCTGATTTTACAGGTGTTGCCACATCTTAGTGAAATCATTCCATCCATATGGGTCATTAACAATCCATAATCCCCAACATGCTCCGAGTTTGTTGTCCCTTATAAACACTATAATTCTGTGGCCCCACCAATTCTAACTGCATTGATTTTTATCTCTCTATTATAGATATGGTACATTGGAATCCTCTCCGAGGTTTGATCCAAGCTGATAGGATAAATTGATATCCCCTTTTCTAGGACCCACAATTCTATAATCCACCCATTTTTGGTGTCCAGATCCACCCTAGCGGTGTGTAAAATTCCACTTTGTGGGACATTCCATCCTTGGTCTGTTCTAATTCGTTGTTTGTGTCCATATATTAGATAAACATTCAAGGTACTCTCTCAAAGGGTTTTTACCATCTGATCCACTACCATCAGTGTTCTGATTAGTCTAATTTATCTCTGATAGACACTAAACTTGCAACATACTCCATGATAAACATGGGAAAATGAGTAAAATCATAGATTCATGGCTCCATAATAAACGTTTCTCCATTTTACAAGCGATTCCTTGGGATTACGCACCATCAAGAATCCCTCTAATAAGGGAAAATCCAGGTTTACTAGTGTTTTAGCATCCTGGCTTGCAAGTGATACCTAAATGTGACTACACTACTGAATAATGGTTTTTACCCCGTCATGACCCCCTTAATAATTTCCTAACATAATTAGTGTAATTAAATCACATCCAGAGAGATATGGAACTAAGAATAGTTTCACAAACAATGTCTTATTCATTAAGGGAGACCTTGACTGGGTGAAAATTTTTGACGTGGAATCAACGGAAGGAGGTAATGACATCCCATAACCCCATGTAAATAGGGAGAGATTATTTTGAAAAAAGGAGGATATATGGGAGACCATATCTCACAAGAAAAGTAATGCACATTGGGTTCCTCCACATAAATCCCATGATCACATAGTTATGGAAGGCTTTCTTAAGACCGAGTGGTTTGAATCCCACCATTTTGTGATTCCTCGAAAGAAGAAGACACCCTATTATCATGATTCTGTTGTGAAAGTTCATACTGAAGATGCCCTGGATGACAATACAATCACCCAACCTTTCTTTGGTAGATCCCAAGGGTTCTTGTTTCTGGTTGCGCTGAAGAGCACCGATCGAAGCACAAAAATCATGAGGAAGCCTTATCTTGTCAAGAAGCATGATTGTGGTGGGTTCGTGGTGGAAGTGGATCCAGATGCTCTTCATCAATGCACAAAAATGTGAAATTTCGCTCTCATGGTCCATGTCTCATATAAAAAAGGTGGTCTTCCTCTCAGATTTTCATATGTGTATTTCTCATTGCTGGAATGTTATGAACTAGAAACGGATTCCAATAGATAAATGATACTTTCAAATACTTCTAAAATCATAGGACGACTTAAAGAAGGTTCAGAAGTATAAAAAAATTATCCTAATGTCTGTATTGCTTATAATTTCTAATTGGACTCTATTCTTACTCAACACACAAACAAAAACACAATGTCACAAGATTGGGTTAATCTTCATGGCCTAAATTAGTTTGTTTGGCTCCCAAAAATTCTAAATTACAATGTTTCCTGCTTATGGACTCCACTGAAAATTGATCACATAACCTTAAATGCTGACCTAGGGATCTTTTCTAGAAATATGGTGAAAATAAACTTAGACTCAAATCTACCTAACACAATCAACTTCACTGCGAATGAATAAAAAACTGAAATTCGAATTGAATATGAGAGGAAACCTCCCTTCATTGAAATATGTAAAATTATTGGTCACACAATATCAAATTGTAGAGTGGTTAGAAAGCATGTAATCCAACCAATTGAAAATGATTGGAAGGAAACAAGGATAAATAAAAATGATAAAGCTCTTATGATGGAGATACCTGAACCTACCGAAAAGAAAGCAGAAATCTAGGTCAAAAAACACAATATAACACATATAGGGGGCACCTAAAGTATAAATTGGGCAGATGTTGCTGAAGAAGAAGACATATCTATTAGAGACCAACTCCTCTTGGAAGAACTAGAAAACCTAGTCTTATAAACTGTAAGTATACATAATGTGAAGGAAGAATCTCATCAAATATCAAGGCATATCTTCAACTAACATGGAAATTACAACTTGTGTAGGAGGGATAACTTACCTGAATAAGTGAACTGTAATACATGCAACACGAATTTTTCATCTCGACAAAAGGATGATTGTACTGAGATTTCTTTATTTAAAAATATTTTGAAACACACCCTGGATTCAGGTACTGGTCAGATCTAGAATCCACACCCTATAAATTCCCCTGCTATTTCGGAGATTAAGATTAAATATAGTAACAAAACAGATAATGAAAACTCTTATCCCTGTGATAATGGCACATCTATTTTTTTGTTCTAATAATCAGAACTACACTGTACACATTTCAGAACATAGAGAACTAAGGACCACCCAGAAGGACATTCTGGACATGAAAAATTCCACTACTAATCAAATGTCTAAAACTGTCACCAATAATCTTGACCATGTCAACCCTTATAAGGGAACTCCATCCTCAGTAGAAGCTCCCACACAAATCAAAAATAGAAGCTTCACAAAAAATATAGCAACTAAGAAACCTAGGATGGAAAAAGAACAAGATACATGCATCTCAACTATTACAAATACCTCTTGTGATGGGTTCCATCATGCTATCAATGATGTTAATACTATTTCCATGATGTCATGTAACATTCAACCTACATCTCCCAACCATAAGGTTTCATCAATGCAGACTGATAACAACGACACATCTCTAAGGATATAGAATGGAAGTAAAATAAATAATGGTGAACTATCTTCTACTTTCCCAACTCACTCTAACAATATAATAAATATTGCAGCTTATGGGTGTGCTGAGACAAAAAATAAGCCCTTTTATACAGATGTAATGGAACCTGAATCGGCTGATCATTGTAGAAATCTATCAGTACAGGACACTAAGTCCATGCAGGTGGTGAAGGACTCTATGGACCAAATTCAGTGTTTTCTAGAACTATATATAACAAACAAGAAGAATGCAACTGCTTCAAAGGCACCAGGTACAACTCTTTCCCTACCAGTAGATAGTGAGGTCTATACTACAAAGGGTGGTAACTCTATTTCGAATCATATTTCCAATTTTTTACCACTATTTACTAAAAAATATATAGACTCTACTATGACTAAGCTAGTACCAGAACCTGCAATGAAACACCACAAATTCCATTAATAATAAGGAACAGATCTATGATAATTAGGAAGTTAGAAGGTCTTCCAAAAATAAATGCTAGGGAAAAATAATAAGGGGGGGTTCTAACTCCAAAACATTATTTTAATGAAGATCCTTTTTTGGAGTTATTAGTGGATTGCTTACTCTTACACCTTTAAAGTGTCAAAGAGAATTATTGACACTCATCATTCTCTATTATTATCTATTACGGAGCCAAAAATTAAATATTCCTCTAAATACTCTTAATTTTGTCAAAAAAGTTTGTTTTAACTGGTGTAATCACTAATAATCTTCATGAAAATTTTTTATGGATTTTCTCACATTTCTCTTTGCAGAATATTAGTGTCTAAAATATATCTAATCAAATACTTACATGAAATTTTAATATTTATGACAGAAATATTTTCTGATCATTTTTCTATTCTAAGTATATATACCAAGAAAGAAGATCTTTTTGGAATGAGTACTATTACCTTGGCACTAATATTAATTCACCCTGGTTTATTATGGGTGATTTTAATTCCATTCTCAACTCATGTGAGAAAATAGGATACTCTCACGCTTCTATTTACACAAGAGAATATAAAACCTCAATAGATGACAAAAACCTCGTAGAAATAAATCCCACTAGTGAAAAATAAACTTGGTATAGAAGACACTACAACAATGTTGTTGCCTCTAAGCTAGATAGAGCCTTCACAAATCCCCCAGCCTTAGATAAATTGGAAATTACCTCCAGTATTACTCTTCATAGGCTAAATCTGATCATCACCCCATCCTGGTCAGTTTCTCCACCAAATAAATGAAACCCATTATTCCTTTTATATTTAACAATGATTGATTCTCTGAGGATGAGTTCTCTTGTATTATTCAAAACTTTTGGTCCTCAATGTCTCTCAACAATGATGTCCTTGACTGTAGTCTCAAATTAAAACATCTAAAACATACTCTAAAAATATGGTACAGATCCACATCCAAACAAATTAATAATGAAATCATTATTCTTGAGAAGGATCTAAATGAACTTCAAAACATAAAAACCAATCATGACCTAAACACTGATCATACTCATGAACTAAAAATTATTGTTAAACTTAACTACCTGCTCACATTCAATTAAAATATGAGAAAACAAATTTTTAAAGCTAAATTGTTAACTTATGGTGATAACAAGACTAGATTTTCCAATTCTCTACAAAGAATCAGGAAGGCCTATAGGCTGTTAACCCTGATGTGGATAGGCTCTTTGACAATGAGGATGACATCTCTCATCATATCTTCTCCTGCTATGAAACCATTTTCAACGGTCCTGTTATAAAAAAACACCTCCTACCTGAGATCATTCCCATAGTGATCAATGATGAGGACAATTCTTTCCTTCTCAACACCTTGATGGATCACAAAATCAATGTAACTATCATTAGTTTGAATCCTGAGAGTGCTATCGGCCCGGACGGTTTCAACATTTGTTTTTTCAGCATTATTGGAATGTGATTTAGATTGATGTTTGAAAAATTGTAAAAACCTTCTTCACCAACAGAGCTCTCCCTCACCCCATAAATTACTAGTTTCTCATAGTGATAGTGAATGTGGATAATTAATCATAGAATCACATGTTTAGACTCATTTCTCTTATCAACACCCTTTTTAAAATTATCATGAAAATCATTACAAACAGACATTCCACTCTCACAAAAAAAATTGTCTCATGGAACCAATTTGGTTTTATAAAAGGAAGATCAATTCAAGACTATATTTTCCTCACCTCTGAGTGTGTCAATAATTTGAATAAAACTAACATGGGAGGAAACATTGCGATTAAACTTGACATCAGAAAAGATTTTGACACCATGGACTGGAGTTTTATCTTCGAAGTCCTTCAAGGATATCGTTTTAACACCCCCTTCATCAATGAAATTAGAACCCTCTTCAAATCGGTGTCTATCTTCATCCTGGATAATGGCTCACCTAAATTCTATTTTAAATACAAAAAAGGTTTCAGGAAAGGTGACCCACTATCTTCCATTCTCTTCTCGATAGTAGAATACTACCTCAGTCGTCAGATCAACCTACTGGTGGAACAAAACGAACTAAAGCCCATTCATGTCTCTAGGAACGTAAATGATCCTACTAATCTATTTTATGCTGATGAAGTCATCATTTTCCTTTATGGGGATAAAAGAAATATTCTAAATATCAAAAATGTACTCTCATTCTATGAAGAGGTTTCCAGTCAAACCATTAGCTGGAAAAAATCATGTATATTCTTTGGGAAGAATTTCCCCTGGTAGAAAATGTAACATTATCAGTTACCTGGGTCTAAAATAAGGTACACTCCCTTTCACATGTCTTCGTGTTCCAATTTTTTGGGGTATACACAAATCTTGTCACATTGTGACGATGGTCGGCCACGTTCTAAATAAGCTATCATCTTGGAAGGGTGAATCTCTCTCTATGGAAGGTAGGACTTGCCTTGTAAATTCCACTATTTTATCCAAGATAGTTTATTCCATGATGGTCTATAAATGGTCAGCTGTACTCATTAATAAATGAAAACCTTCATAAAGAACTTTATCTGGTCTGGTAGAATTCTTGAAAGAAAACATGTGATTGTGACTTGTTCAACTTGTTGTAAACCCATTGAAAATGGTGGTATCATTATTAAAAATATCAAATACTTTAATGAAGCCCTAAAATTAAGGATCAATTGGAATCCTTTTCATAATATCTTTGAATTCATTACCTTTATAAATAATAGGTTTCTTGAAAAACATAAAATGGGAAACTCAAACTTCATTAGCTCTTCAATCTGGCCTTCCATAAAAAATTCCTTCACCAAAATTATGCATAACTCTAGATGGATGGTCTCTAGGGATTCCTCCATGAAATTTTGGTTGGATAACTGGACTATAATACCTTTAATTTTCAGGATGACTTCAGATCAAAACCTGATTATACCAACAGCTCTATCAGAGACATCTTAAACTCCCAACATGATCACCTTCCTGACACTATTCTGAACATCATTAAAAATTAATCTTTCTATCACACCAATGATTTATTAAATTGGGAACCGGCTCACAATGG
This sequence comes from Viscum album, assembly GCA_963277665.1. Taxonomy (NCBI): domain Eukaryota; kingdom Viridiplantae; phylum Streptophyta; class Magnoliopsida; order Santalales; family Viscaceae; genus Viscum; species Viscum album. The sequence continues at coordinate 49,075,048 of OY728140.1, read as the reverse complement.
TATGCTCAACTCAAAATAGTTCTACAATCATTATTTTTGTAAATCCGAAAGATACTATAGTTGGTTAAAACATTTAAAAGTACTTGGATAAAACCACCGTGATTAAACCTCATATGGTGTCTTTCTCACAACAGACTGCCCACTAACCTTTGCCTTAAATCTTTTAGCATCCAGTTCTACTCTAAATGCCAAATCTGTAATCAACACAGGGAATATACTAACCACCTTTTTCCCTCTTGTGAAACTGCTTATACTCTCTGGAACTATGTTCTTGACATTTTTTACTATAGATGGTTTAATCTTAATTATATCAAATGTCAATATAAAAACTCATTTGAAATGGATGGCTCTCAACAAATCTGGAACCTCTACCATGTTGTGGTAACTGAGCTACACTATTTAATATGGTATGATCAGAATGCTATTATTCATAATAATTTCTCAATTAATCAAAATGAATGTCGGATGAGGATCTTCATTTCCATACAAGAAGTTTCCTTGATTCCAAAGGGATATTTCCACAACACCATACATGACATTGGGATCTTGAGGCGTCTATATATTAAAAGAAACTTTTATCAGCCGCATCACACTCTGGCGGTGTTCTGGAGAGCCCATATACCTAGTGGGATCAAGATCAATATTAATGGTGCCTACAAAGGTAATGTGGGACCTGAATGGTATGGTTCCATTTTCAGGAATCGACACGGTAAGAATACTTGGATACTGAATGGGAAAATGTGGCATTGCCACCTCACTTGAAGTTTAGATGCGGAGCTTGATACATTCCATTGATTTTTCAAAAATCTTTTGTTGGAATAACCTCTAGATCACAAGTGACTCTATGACTATCATCCATGAAATTTGGAATGGCATAATTCACCTTGCTTGGCAGATTACTAGCCGCTAGATGGAATGATTCCATTCGCTTAGCGATCCTAACTATATCATCACACATGTGTATCGAGAAGAAAACATGGTTGTAGATGGTCAGTACAACATGGGAGTCAATCAATACATTACTTGGTTAGCTGGCCATCCCACTGCTCTTCTTTCCTTTCATAAAAAATATTTTAATACGATATCATTTTCAGACTCTTGTAATCCTTCTTTTTTAATAATATTTGTGCCTTGGTTGTCTTTGATCAAGGCATCACCCTTTTAAAAAAAACATCCCATAACCCCATTTCAAAAATAGGGAAAACATATATATAAAAGTTTTGAATGTATCCCACTATTGTAAAGAGGGTATGCAAGGAAACAATCAGTGCGTCCACACAGATGATGTCTTCCACAATAAAAGCGTCAGAAAAAACTAATAGTGAAGAAGATGTGAAATTCATTTCCTAAGTTTGGTGATTAGTAGTGTTTGGGGAATCACCAGATGAGTGTGTCACCATATCTAGTTACCCAATGCTAGGTTCATCCATGAAAATAGTGGTCCACACACGAAACTCATAAAGAGTGGTGTTAGTTAATCGTTGGGCATCCCGGTCTACAACATTGTTAGCATGGAACCTTCTATCAACCCATGGTATACTAAACGTTGATGGGGAAATGGGATTCACTATCCTAAAATTTATACAAATGGATAAATCACCATTCTTTTTCAAATATATGAAATAGTTATAGGAAACGTATCACCTCCCGACCACAGACGTAGTGGTACGGAAAATAAAAATGCTGAAATCCCACATGACTTCACCTCTTATAAGAGTACTCCCATGATCATAGCTATTGAGATCCCATGCCCCATCTCACCCTCTAAATTAATTCAGAGGAGGGTTATTGATACTCTTGTTCAATCATAAAAATAGGAGGGTTCCACCCTAACACAAGATATTTTCCATCAAGATTTGGAGTCTTCTATTCCCCACAAAGGTTGCTTCCCCAAAGAATGAGTAGGGATTCAGTGCCCCCTACTCCAACCTCCAATCAATTTAGGATCCTATCCATAAATTATATTATGATTCAATCATTTACTCCAATGAATTGAGGGGTGTTCAAGTCCACTTGGCTATGAATCTGACCATATATCCTATATGGAGGGATCCCACCAGGCCACAACAATGCTACTAGCCATTCCTAAAGACCGAAGAGTAGGTTATTCATAACCCTACACAACTGGACCTAGCTAGGTTGACTCAAAATCAACATTGGTCGTAGGATCAGGAGGATTCATGTTAGGGTGATCATCTTCCATGACTTCAGTGTGCCGATCCACCACTATCATGTGTTATTATCCCCATGTTAATATAGATCAGGGGAACCATTACGCCTGATCAGGATGGAGATCCCACCCACACCCTGGATAGGCTCGGTCGACTTTTCAGTCAACATCGCAAGATGCAGCCATCCCAGACCAACCCATCGTAAGTACATTCAGTATGGATTCCCTCACCATTCCACTACCAACCAGAGTAGAGGTCATCCACACTCCCATGTTCAGTATTGAGGTCCTCCCCATATTACCTTCATCAGTCTAGTTGGTGGTCATCCCCATCTTGTTGACCCTCGACATGAAGGTCCTCCTCTCACCCATCATTTATGAAGGTTTTCAACATATTATAGGCTATCAACATGAATTCCCTCTTCCCATTTTCCCCAGCAAAAGAAGAGGACCTCCCCTCTCTTGCATTCCTAGCCATGGAGGTCCTCCCCTTGTTCCATTCAACATCTACCCAGGTGCTCCTTGCATCCCATCTCATCAAAGATAAGGTCCTTCTCATGTGAAATATCTTCCCTTATTTAATGAACCATCCTATGGTAGGGGGAAGGTCAGCGCATCCATAATAGGAACCCTAAGAAACCTCAGATCACAATAAATCCCATACACTTTTCAAACTCTGATGTAGAGTGTGAATCGATGATGGAACCCTCACTCAGATCTTCTATATTGGGGTTTAAGGTAGAAACTATTTTTATCATCCTTGTCCTACTGGGAAGTGAGATACACTAGATCCATGAATATATCCACATATAAATACTATAGGATGGATATTTGGCTCCTTTCGGGGTCTTGTGGTGCAATTCTCCATGTTATCACTAGGATCATTCTCTTCCTATATAAGAGATCAGAGAGAATTTTTCTGGGTACCAGTTGATGATGAGTAATATCATGATCCATCACCAATGACTACCCCTCATATGTAGTATGCAATGTTCAAAACTCCATCCTTCAAAGATGTGGTGATACGCCCTTGCAGTTTATGTAATATAGCCCAAGATGCAGTGGTTTGTCACCCTACACACCATACTCTACACTAACTTGTTTACTACTGTAATTGTCCACATTAGTATTTTTAACGGTCCCCCAGCCTCCCACAGTTGATGAATACAGAAACCAATGGCTAGATCCTAAGTAGGAGCTGTGAATTTTCTGGGACATTCTCACATCGAACCATTTCCCCGAGATGTTCCGGATGACTACTACTATAGGATTCAATATTTCAGAGTCCCTCACCCTAGATAAGGTTTTTTTTTCTTCTACAAAACCATAGGGTTGATACATTTACATCTCCTACATCGACTGTTATCTTACCCAAAAATCGATGAAAACATCAACTACATTGGCCAATAGTTCCTCCTAGTTGAGTTGGCCACACTCTCTATTTCTCAGCATCTTGTGTTGCCTGGTTATCATTAGACCCTCTAGAAGTGATGCATTATGGTCTTTATAGTGCTTTGAATATTTATTAAGTAGGCTTCCCCACAAGCCCAAATTCATGGCTACCTATAGTATATTGCCTTGTATTTTAGTCATATCCTTCGGAAACCTGGTTTATCCAATGATATCAATGATATTACTTTGGGATTCATCAAGGTAAACATGGTATTTCCTGAGATATACCCAAAGGGGGTATCAGCATAGGGCCTGGAGAAGAAGAAAAAACCTCTATAGTATAACTTCACTCAGTAGACCCTACAGGTGTGCACACTCACCAAAAATGAAATACACTTGTCCTTCCTGAATCGTTTGAACCATTTCCTCTCATTCGAGATATTAATAAAGTCAAAACACAAGTTGGTACATTCAATCATTTTGATCTATCTAGTACATTCTTTAAGATGGAGTATGATCCTGAAAATGAGGTGTTTTGTCAATATATCAAAGAATAGAGAAGGATGATTTATGAGCACCTCACTGAATGGTCCAAAGAATGGTGACCAAATTACGGTAATCCTATACTATGGCAGCAGAGCTTGGAATAGCTTCTCCCTAGTGAATTTCCCCAAGGTTATCTCGATAACCCTTCCCATCTAGATAGTGTTGGGGCCAGTGTTTCTTGAAAGAGAAACCTCTACACATCACCAAATCCACCTGAGCTGTAAGAGAACATTCTTTAGGATCAGGCTCAGGTCCCTCTGACTGACCCTCAGGTTATACCGGCTGCTCCCAAGGTTCTTTTAATAGCCCCTCGGGTCATCCCACTAGTCATTCCACAATATCTTGTGTCTTATAACAACATTGAAGAAACTACCAATGCATTGGTGGTCAGGGACCATCACTATTATAGGAATCCGCTCCAAGATAATTTGATAGCTACTCTCATTGCCCATCTCGAGGCTCTTGAGACTCGATAAGTGGTGATCCTCCCTGATGGATAACCATACCTAGCATTGGTGGATGATATTCCATAATCCCAAGGTTCCAAAAATTCATCCTTATCCCCTTTCGATGGAACATGATATCTACTGTATCATCTGGACCACATTATTTCAAGGAGTGGACCCATGTAGGGAACTCCGGTGCAGTAGGAAGCCGTTAAGCTCTATTGTTTTGTGCAGACACTGGAAGGACTCATGTTTTCATGTTAAATCTGATTACCCATTAGGTACATAACTAGTTGAGAGTATATTCATAGGTAGTTTCTCTACTTTTTTAGTTCCACCACCCGAAAGATAAGTAATTTCTACTTTTACAAGTGAAGGCAAAGGACAGATGAGCTAGTCATAGACAATATCACTAGGTGGAATGACCTCACATATTTACTCAATATACAGCTAACATTGTAAAATATACTAAGAATGTCCATAGGGTATGTGAAGACTGAAATGGTTCCTTCTCTCATCACTCAGAACATCCAGCTAGATTCCAAGATTTCCCTAACAAGGATCAATGCTTAGAGGAAGTGCTGAATCAAGCCTAATAGGTTTGTCCTTGGCCTAATGGGCCACCAAGAAGAAGATTCATCAAGGGTAAGATCAATGTTCCTGTATATTTACATGCCCCTAGATATCTAGAATTGTATCATCCATGCCATATTCACAGCCTCACTGAGGCAAGCCACCTCAGACTCAGACCCCAGCTTAGAATTTCTCGCCCTAGAACTGGAAGGTTCCACCACATAATGTATTACCACCATCTGGTCATTAAATCATGCTTTACCTACTTTACATGATCTATCACCTTGTTAGGTCTAGGATCCTAGACCCCCTTTCCTAGATTAATGAAACTGGACCCACTCATTTAATGAGGCACATGTCCCCTACTACTTATGGAGTTCCAAGGATCATGGAATCCTTCCATTGTCGGAATCCAAGAGACCTGAGGAGACAAATCTCACTAATCGCCCTAATTAATAAACCTATCATTAATTACTTGGATATACACTTAATTAGTGTTGTGTGTTTAAAGAGTGTCTCCAATACCAGTTCCATAAAAATATTGTCAGATTGGGTCTGGACCTCGCACAAATGGTGTATGTGTTCATAAAGCCTGAGAGTGATAGTGAGGATGAATAGAAGTAAGTTTATAACCGATGTATCAGAAATATGATGAATGGATAGATCTTAGTGTAGTCTCCAATTCCCATGGTGTTATCCGCGCACATGTAAATCAGCCCATGCCCTCTGAAGTCTCTACACTGCCTTTGGCCACTAACTCTGCATTGCCATCTCATCCTTGCCCTCTCAGGGGAGTAGGTTCTAACGATGTAGGGGAGATCAAAGCACTCCACCTACAAAAAATCTATCATGTAATATTAGTGAATTCATGTACCTAGAAATGAAGACATACCCTAGAATATTCCCCACAATAGATGACTCCTTGAGTGATGACCCATAGTATAACTCAATGAACACCATCAAACTGGTGGACCCTTACATGGTACCCAGCGACGAAGATCACCATAGAGACCCCCCTAATGTCCCCAGTTTAAGACATAATAGAAAAATACATGGGGATGTGAATCTCTAGAATGCACAAGATGGTGCTCCCATCCACACTACGCATGCAACTGAGACCATATAGTACTCCAAGTGCAGAGCTCAACATGCAGAGCATTCTCATATTGTCTCATCAGATTCACCCCCACCATCATTCATGTTTCTTGATTAGGAAAATATGGAAGGACCTTGCTATGATGAATGAAGTTTAGTTGTGGAAATCCACATCCATATATCCATTCGTTGCTCGCCACTCTACAAGGATCGACTAGTGAGTAGGGTGATATTTTTTACACCATCCAAAAACCATTGGGTCAATCAGAAGCACACATCATGCCTCCTAACACTAAGAAACCTCCTGTTGGGAGAGGAGTGTGCCTCACATGGAAGTATAATTTCTTTGAGAACCTTTCCATAATTACCATAAGGCTCTCGATTCTTGAGGTTCTCTTTCTATCTACATGATTGTGTGAAACCATCAGAGAGGTTTTAGGAAGCCCCCTCCAATTTCAAAACAGAGGATGCCATCAAAGAAGCCTTCGATGCTATGGAAGTTGATCATAAAAAATGTCAGGACATCATTTTATTCTCAGGAGATGATGAATGTTCTCCCATTTTGGGGAAAGTGTTCCCATTTTATATCACTGGGTAGTTCAATGGTATGGATGTCCTCCATTGTCTCGTCCACATGGGTTCTAGAATAAATCTCATCCTAACCAGGATGCTCCACAAGATAGGGACATCTGATAAAGATCTGAATCTCTATGACATAAATATTCGTCGTTTTGAAAGGAAAATGAAGACTCCTATTGAAAAAATCCATTGAAGACCCAATTTGGTTGTGTGATTACAAGCACATAGTTCATGGTTGTCTCATAGGTCATCAGATACAATGCGTTAATGGGTACACCCGAGCTCTATCTGCATGTGGCAGTCCCATCCTCAAATCACTAATTCCTGATGTAATCCATTAATGGTCATGTGGGTGTATGACAAGGTGATGTGTCTCCCTTTCCCTCTTGTGAATCACACTACCTGGATGCAAACTACTACAGCAGAAAGGACAATAAGGTTTAGATCAATGAGTTTGAGCATAATAACATTGTGGCTGACCCATGAAAGGACCTAGATAACACCTACATATTACCAATTCACCAGTTGGAGGCCACCAAACCAAAGATGAAAAACTAATTTTTCATCTATTAGACAAGGGGAAAGCTTGTTCTCTTGTTTAAGGAGCACTGGAAGATCACTTCATTCTCCTACATGAATCAGGTTTTAGTTTCTTAAGATCCTCTAACCTTCAAGTGGTATTGAGATGTTCACCCCATGGCAATGAAAATACATAATACTTTATTTTTTCAATAGGTAGTGTTGAAATGACTCAAGAATACTCACCACTACAACTTTGATATCATCAAAAATTCCCCTTTGGTCCAAGACCAGATGCGATCAGATTCACATCATTTTGTTTCCATGATTTTAGCAGTTTGGGAGACCTCTAGTAAAGATTCCACTTCCAATCAGACTAGCACCAATATTCTATCATGTTCAAAAAAATTATAAGAGTTTCCTCCTACCGTTGATCCTCTCACCGTGGATGATGAAGAGGATTTGGAAGATTATCCTCTTGCATTCAAAGAGGGTGTCTCCACTATGCTCTATGTGTTTGTATAGGTGAACCTCAATAATGAGACAAATCTAATACTAAAAATGAGCAGTGCATCCATTTATGTAGATGAGAAGCAGAAATATGTCTCTTTCATAAAGAATCGTCAATAAGTATTCGCCTGGAGCTTTGACAACATGACAAGACTGGATCTTCATGTCATAGTACACTACCCTGGTCTCTTGATGAATCATCACGGGTTCAAATATCCTCCCATAATGATTCACCATACTCATGGTGACATTGATACCGCCTAGGTTTATAATATTATTAAATAAATCTTCTTCAAGGAACTATAGTACCCAAAATGTCTATCCAATATTGTTCTTATCAGAAATAAGTACATGAAAATTATATTCTACATCAACTACTAGGATCTTAACTTTTATGAACTAATGAAAAATATTCCCCCACCAATGACAGAGCTTCTAATCAATGCTACCAGTAGAATCCAGGTTATCTTCATTATGGAGAGGTATTTCAGATATAATAAAATTTTAATGGATCTTGGGGATGAAGATTCAACTGCCGTCAGAGAAGTAGAAGGTACCTTCTATTACTATGTAATGCCTTTCAGTCTAAATAATGTAGGTTCCACCTATCATCATTCTATGAACCACATATTCAAATGAAAATCAAGACATTAGTGGAATGATACGTGGAAGATTTTTTGGTCAATCCCACTAGTGTTAGGACCATATTAAAGATCTTGAGAAACTGTTCATCTTCCTCCGATCCCACCATCTGATGATAAACCCCATGAAGTGAACCTTCAGGGTTATTTGTGCAATGTTTCTGGGTTTTTTCCTTAGGTATAGAGGCATCAAGATTGATTCGAATAAGATCAAGGCCATCATTTGGATGCCTTCCCTGAGCAAAATTAGGAATCTCTAATGATTTCAATGTCACATTGCCTACATACACAGATTTATTACAAATTTGGCCAGCAAGTGTACGACCCTTTCCCTGCTCAAGAAAAAAGGTGAAGACTACCAGTGGGGGAAGAGAATTAGGACAGTTTTTTAGGAGATTATGATGTACCTACTATAGCCTATGGTTATGATCCCACCCATCTCTAGAAAGTCATTGGTCCATTATCTAACCGTTCTAGAATGGTCCCTCGATGACCTTCTCACTCAGAAGAATAATGAGGGAATAGAGAATAGTTTATACCATCTCAGACACATGCTCCTTGATACAGAGACCAGATATTCCTCTATTGAGAGTAGCTTCCTTGCACTGGTATTCGTGGGCCCAAATTTGTGAAATTACATGTAACACAATGAGATATAGCTTATGTCCCATGTGGATCCGCTAACATATACTCTAAACCAATAAATGTTGGCATGCCATCTAGCTTTGTGGGCAATGATTCTAAAATAGATTGACGTCAGATTTTTCCTGCAAAAAGATTTCAAGGGTCAGGAACTGAAATAATTCCTTAACACCAATCCTTCTCCCATGGAGAATTCCCTAGATTATTATTTCCTAGATGAGGACATCCATTTGGAGTACCTAGACATACCGTGTTTCTAGATTCACTTCAATGGTGCTTTGTAAAGGCCTATCGGCAGAAGACTCAATGATCCGAGATACAACAAAGTAAGCCTATGTGTTTTCTTCACCATTCCTGTATAGTTTGTATTTCCCTATTTTTCCTTGTTTTTATAAGGCTGGATAAATAATGAGGCTAAATATCAAGACCTCATCACTGGCCTTGAGCTGGCCCTTGAGATTGATGTTCCACACCTACCAATAAAAGGGGACTCCAAACTAATCATCAAGGAGATCAATGACAATTATGTCATCGGGACACTAGATATTGTTACCTTGTTAAATAGCACTCTCTAGGTAATGTCCTAGTTCCTTTCTCAGCCAAGAAGTTCCTCATGTCACTTGATCATGGAATAGTTAAGATGATGCCTTCTCCAACCATGTTACATCGCTTATAAAGCATGGTCAAATAGATTTGATTATCCATGTGGCACATTGAAGGGTCATTTCTCCCATAACTCTAGATGATGATGATAGCTAGTAGGTAATTCAACTCACCACAATTACATCCACATTGGGACCCCCAGCTCCCTCTACTATGGTATTGTAGGGGACCACTATTGGAAAACTCCCTTTATCGAGTGCCCAAACACAGAAATCTCCCAACAGATAGAGCCAAATGTGAGAAAATATCCCAACACACATTGAAGTTCACCCTCCAGTGTGGTCTCGGTATTGGGATGATCATCTAAAATCATGGGTTTTGATGGGATTATCCTCAATTTCATTCATGGAGATGACATTCCACAGGTTATGATGGACCTTCACGCCAATTCTTGTGGATATCATTAGGTAGGGATGAAACTCTCGAATCTGATTCAAATTTTGGGCTACGTTTATCCCACAATGGTCCATGACTATGTTGACTTAACCAAGTGGTTTCCCACATGTCAGTTCTATGCAAATATTTTGCATCATCCACTAAAGCCTTTCTATATTAACATGTACTCTTTTCCATTTTTGGTTTTGGGACATAATGTCATGGGACCATATTCACCAGCAATAGCTCAATAGTGCAAGTTCATCATGACCACTATGAATTTAGTTTCCATGTGGATAGAGGAAATATTTCTCATGAAATTATGGTCCCTTTATATAATTGATTTTATTGGATCCAATATCATCAACTGATTCGGAGTCCCTCAAGCCATCCTCACTAATAACGACACCAACTTCTAGGTAGATATGCTAAAAAAATTGTATACCATGTACAATATCCATTCTAATATCACCTCTATCTATCACGCACATGAAAATATATAGATTGAGGAACTAAAAAACCTCTCTTTGACATCCTAAAAAATATTGTTCGTCAGAACAAGAAGAGTCAGCCAGAAAATCTTCCCAACACTCTCCATGATTTTTGGACGATGACTCGTAATTCCACCCAGGAAACGCTGTATTCAATGGTATACGGAACAGAGGCTTTCATGGCCGTTTAGTATTTGTTATAGTCACTAGGCATAGTTTTTAATGATAAAAAACATTAGATAGGGTAGTATAGGTCCATCTGGGTGAACTAGAATCCCTCAATGAGAACAGGCTTTATGCCTTGCTCAATCTGAAGAGGCATCATAATAAGATATACAGACCATTCAATAAGAATGTGCACATCCATTCCTTACTTCAAGGTGACATTGTGTTGTCCCTTATGATGCTAATGATACCCAGTAGGAAACCACTGATGTTGGATCCTAAATGGGAGGTACCTTGTATCATTCACAAGGTTTAACACAATGTTTAATAACCACTAGTCACTATAGTTGGTGAGCATATCACTGCTCCCACCAATGAAAAATTCCTCAAGAAGTACTTCACATGAGTGGTCCCTATCATCCTTTGTGACAACAAAATACAAATGGTCCAAGCTCTATGACAATAAAATATGATCCCTTTCATCATGCAGGACAATAAACTACAAGTGGTTAACCTACCTCATGGTCCAAGCTCTACGACCATAAACTAAGATCTTGCTAGTCCTTATTTCAAGATGTTAAATTGCACAGGTATTGACACCCTCCATGCATCCCTTCATTTGGGTCATCATCATCTTTCACATCCTGAAGGACCCCCCTAGAGGCCTAATCTCATGCCACCGTGTCTCACCTACCGTTCTGTGAAAATTTCCCAGAGTACCTTTATAAAAAGTTTGATATAACTCCCACATTTCAAATGTGGTCATCAGTCGATGCTCAATTTTTTTTTTCTATTCTAGGTAAAATTATATGGGTAATTTGTTTTGAACATGGTCAATAGTTATCCTTTATAGTTATCTCCATCCCCATGGTCTCCCAAATATCAAGAGTGATGATTCACCTTTTTCCCCTTATGTCCCACACACATGACATAAAATTGAGTCTCTACGGACCAAGTTCTACGACCTTAAACTAAGATGTCTTACATCCTTTTTGTATGAAGTAAAACTGAAAGGCATTCTAAGACAATGTGTTTCTTGATTCCCATTCTGACGGGATGCATAGGAATGCCTGAACAGTTCGATTTTGGGTCCATCCACAGGTACCATAAAGGATGCCTTCATTTTGGCCTCTCAGCCAATAAATCCTGAGCACATGGTGCAATATGTACTTTTTCCCCCATTCACATCGATATTACAACTACCACACCACATGTCGCCCTTCAAGGATCGCCCATATTTTTCCTTACCACATGATTCTAAAATTCCTGGAATTTCAGGAACAATGTATGGCTTTAATCATACCCACATAGGATACATAGGAATGCCCTGACATTTCGCCTCGGTTCCAGCCCCATGTTCCCCATATTCAGACTTATGTCATGATATTCCATTTTTAATCATGTGGCTTGAAGTAGACTTTTTTCCTCATTCACGTTAGGTTTTAAATTGAAACACCATGTCCCTCCCTTAGTAATAAATTCTTTCCCTCTATGTACTTCCCGTATGACGTTATAATTCATGTGATTCTAGAACTATGTGTGGCTTGATTCCCAATCTCGTGTGATATGTAGGAATTCCTGAACATTTATTCTTTGTGACCAACCCCAAGTTCTTCATCCTTTTCCGCCCTTTTGTCCTTATCATATGGTTTTAGTTCTATGACCTCAAACTAATATCTCACCCATCCTACATGACATTAAACTATTCTATCATGCATTCAAGACATTAAACTAAAAATAAATGTTTTCACTTTTTTCATGTCCTTAAAAGGTGTGTATCCCTTCTTCTTGTATGATGTTAAACTGCACTTGACATGTCCGAAATTCCCTTATTTCATCCCCTAGGCTCGAGACTCATTTAGGGAGGGCATGGTTTGGTGTGGGGATCCTTTGTCCTTATTCACATCAAGAAAATGTTTCCATACCATACTCATTCTCTTTTCTAGAAACTATATTAATATATATCCTTACCATATGACGCTAAACTGCATGACATTCCAGAAAATTGTGTGGCTTGATTCTCATACATGTGATATATGTCGGAACACCCAGACATTTCATCATTGGTTCCAACCCCAGGTTTCCACTTTCCTCCACTCACCTTCTTGAGTTTTCTACCCCTAACTGGGCCCCTCAAACATTGTTATGCCACATCAGTGTTCTCAGGTGTGCTATGGTTTTGATCATATAGTGTTGGTTCCTGCTTGAAAATCCTTTCATTCCTCCTCCATAATTCATATGTACATTAATTTGGGTCTCCATAATTTCTCACATTCGAAAGGACCCCCGGGAGGTACAGATGATTGACCTTATGAATCACCTAATATTTTTGTACAATGTCATATAGGATCTCATAAGTCATTTTAAATAGGTCTCCCATCACAAATACGGCCAATGGTCGACCGTCACTTGTTTACTCCCATCTCATGTAACACGATATAGATATTGTGGTTAAAATATGGTCAATCTTTTTCCTCCATCGTTACGCCAAACCGATTACACACTGAATATTGGTTTCATAATTCACATCCCTTTTCATTTCATAATGTTTCGATAGAACATCAACACCCTCGATGTTAACCATTCATGCTCCTTTGTGGGATGAGAGGATGAACCAGTGTCATGGGGTTCATCAATCACTTCTCACCTTTTCCCCTAACATTTTCTTCCATGCATTGTAAATATCATCTCAACTCTTGTTTCCCATTCCGAACATAGGTCAAGTTGGATTTGTGATTTGGGTATGATTTTCGCCTACATGGAAGAGTCGCACTACATTTTGGTCCGACCTCTAAGACCATAAAGTAGGACCTCCAATCCACTACCTTGGGCACCATGTCATTAAACAGTATGGATTCTCTTATAAATTCGTATTGTGTTACAAAATACTTTTTCGCCATTAACTTTGGGTTTCTTTACCATGTTGTGTCACCTATTTTATCTTTGGTACTCTTCCCCTCTTTTCCAAACCTCTAAGACCTTTTAACAAATACATTCAATATCGAAGTTCACATGACATTAAATTGTGTCATAACTATGATTTTCCCCGCCTGAGAGGATATCATTCATTTTTTTATTGTCCATATTATATACCTTCCTAAAAAACTATGGGTGTCTTGATTCCCATTCTCAAAAGATGCCTATTAATTTCTAGACTCTTTATATAAGGTTCTACAGCAACCCATTTCATCATTCTATCCTCTTAGACCTATTTCCCATTGGGGAACATGTGGTTTTCCATGTGGACTTTATTTTTCTTCATTCACATCGGGATATGTATCATGTCACACGTTTTTTCGTTAGCATTCCCAAAACCTATCCATATGACAATAAAATTCATCACAAAGTTCATCCTCCTTTCATGACGTTAAACATCACAAAATTCAAAAACTATGCTAGGCTTGTGTCTCATCTTTATGGGATACGTAGCGATGCCTAAAACATTCCTATTTAGGCCCATCCCCATGTTCATTAACCATTATATCCCTTTGGCCCTGATTATGTTCCAAACTCTAAGACCTTAATCTATGAGACTATAGTCTATAAAAAATAACTTTAAACTATTAGCCTCAGTTCAGATAGTATGACCATAATACTTTGTGCAACATCCAAGTCATACGACGATAAACTATTCTATACATCATCATCACTGAATGTCATTAAACTATGTATCTATCGACTTCCTCTATGAGTAATGTTTGTTTCTCACAAAATTGGACTTATCTATTAGTAGGATTGAACCCGATTCATACTGATGCACTCAACTAATGTTCTTTCATCATGATGGTGTAATTTTAAGAGTGTTGGAATCCTTTAAAACATCCCACCACCCCACCTGATGCTCTGTAAGCCCCGTTATTTGGATTATCCTCAACTTTCAAATTTGAAGGAACCCCCAAATAGTATGGATGGTTGGCCTTAAGGTTCACATACTATCCTAGGACAATGATCCTGAGGGAATCATATGAAACTTCATGTTTGGCCCTATCGTTTGTATATGGTCAACTATTTTACCTTATTTTTTTGTCCCCGATTTAGGCTAACATGATATGGATGCTATGTTTCAAATTTGGATGACAGTTATCCTACATCGTCATACCACCATCATTGTGTCCCAAATTTTGGATATCATGATTCAGACTCCTCATTTCCCCTTGTTTGGATTGACTGTGATGCCCTTGTCATTACCTCATTCGTGCATTAGAGTATATTTGGAAAGGAAATTTAACTATTTTGGGAATCTTATCCTCCAGTTGCGGTATCTCTATCAACCCAAATATTTTGGGTATTAATTCAATAATGACAGAACTGAGATCAAATCTAGGTGGAGGCTAATTTTTGGGGCTCTAGTAGTATTTTAGCAATATTGTAGTAGGAACTGTAGCATTATTTTAGTAGGTGTTGTAGCAGTACTATTGTAGGAACCGTGTAGTACTGTAGCAGGTATTGTAGCGGGAATTATAGCATTAAATGTTTAGCACTGTAGAAGCCAGGAATATTCCCATTTTTGGGACTTCATCCCACTGATATGGTCCTTGACTTCTTTAAGGCCTTCAGGACACCCATGCCTTCTGGTAAGAAAGGCCTTTGAGCATCCTCAAGGCCTTCAGGCCACCTTTAGTGCATATGAAAACCATACGACCTATAAGGAACAAGATTTTTAAAGAGCATGAGTAATGAGTTTTCACTAGTGTTGAAGCTAAATGGATTGAAAGAATAAGAGTGTACGACACCAGCCATCGGGACAAGCCTGTGTTTTCATGGGAAAGCATGAAAAGCAGACATGCAAATGTGGAGAGATAATTTAATGATGAATATGCTGGGGAGGAGCAGTTCCAAGTAGTTAGTCTAGGTTTTATGTAATGTTTGAATCCTATAGGAAATGAATTCGTCTAAGGCCTACGATCCATGTAATACTTATGCCTATGGGCCTTGTAAGGGTCCTACCTCACCCCTTGAAAGGTAGATTATCAAAATCAATAAAAAATGAAGGCCTTCAAGACATTAGAGGTTGTGAGACCCTTGAATATTCAATATACATCTGGCACTCTCATACACAATGTAGAGGATTATGTGGTCATCCCCTGTTTTGTACACCATGTATAACCCATGCAAGATTAGTGATCGATCACCAATTACTTTACAATTATGATTTTGATGTAGTAATGAAACAAAAAAATATTATAAGTAATAATAAGCAAGTATAAATTTCATGCACATAGTTCAGAATAATCAAATAATAGGGAAAATATGTTACATATGTTTTCATAAAAGATAACCCTTATGGATCACCCCCTTCAATGGAATTCTCCCATACATCCACTTTATGGAATGTGGCCTCTAGAATTTTCCACTGCTCCCTAATCTCCCTTTCTTCTTCAGCAGCTTCAGAGCAGAGTTCATTGGATTTGACTTCCATCTTCTCCTACTCAACTAGGATTTCAAACAAATAATTGTTGGATTTCCGGCATTTCTTGATCCTAGGAATCTGCTTGTCGACCCTCCAACTATTCAATGTGCTCAGATTGGCTTGAGACAAATGAATCTCGTTCATTCACCTGCTCTTCATGGTGTCAGACATCCTGTTCATCCCCAAGAAGTTTCTGTACATTTTTTAATTCCATCAAACATCAATAAATATTAGATTATTGGATACTCTATAGTATTTTATCATCCATATAATTAGGGATTATTATATGAAGATTGTGATCATTCTCCCCTCTAGTGAAGACAATGTGTATCCATTGGAAGATTGGCCCCATCTAACATAACAATTTTTCCTGTTATTGACTGAGGAAGCACTTGATGCAGTTCCAAGCCATGTTCCATGCCATATGACTCTACTTGACCACAAAAGATCAGATTCATCAATCTAATTGAGATCTGTTGGCCTGTACATTACAAAAATATTCAGGAGTTTAAGGGTAGGGTCCTCTTGTGTCCTACATTATTCTTCAGTGACCTCACCCCTTCCAGCCTAGAGTTCAACCCTGGCAGTAGCATCACCCATAATTGCAACATCATTTCCACTGGGTGCTAGGGATGGACTAGTGTAAATGGCTGGCTCTATGCAGACTGGTGAAATCACTGGTAGATCTCTTAGAGATGTTTTAGACTCAATAGTTTTATGATCCTCCAATATTGTGATAAATTCATTGGGAATGGTTACATTAGTCCACCAAGTTGCCCAATAAAATGTCATCCTACAAAGGTAGATCTTACAAGATCCAATGGTAGTTGTATCCAGTGATTTTGTCCCCATAGGTGCTTCCACCAAGGGAGATTCCTCTATTCTTGTTAATTCAATTTTTTGCACTATCTCATTCTATGTGGTGGGGACAACCTAAGATTATGATGTCACCATTTTAGCCCCTCCTATTAGTTCACTAGTGTCTACTTCAAATGTGACCAGCACATTGACCAATGTAGTTGTGGTTAGTCTTCTAACTTTCTCTATTCCATATATAGATTCATGGGGACATCCTTCCACATCCATCAATACATTCTCATTTAATGAAGTGGGAAATTCTTGGTAATAATCATCGATGTGTTCATGAATAAGGTAGAGTCTGGTTAATGGATTTGAATTATGAAAAGATGAAGACCAACAGAGGTATGATTAGAGACTCACCTGAAGCTATTCGGCCAATTCCACGTTAGATCCTATGATTTTTCCGCTCTCACATGGGATTCCATTGTGGGATGATGTTCCATGAGTTCTCTCACCTATAGTTCCATCTTTGTTTCTTCTGGAAATGTGGATGACCTTGTTTGTTTAAGGTTCAAACATTCCAATCGTTTTATAAAGGGTTTATTTGTAGAACCGGAAACATCCAATGATTCTATATCCATTTGGACCTACTTTCCAAAGGTAGGTGCTCATTAGTTGTGGACCTATGAGGCTTAATCATTTGCATTGGTCGAGAGGATGGGAGGTCAGGACCATCACACCTTTTTGGGGGGAATTATTTCCAACTCTGGGACTCTCATATAGATTTATGTTATGTTCATGAATCCTTATTAATTCACCAAGTAGTAAAATGAATTTTCCTTTATATTTGGTAGTCAATGATTGATATTTATGGGATTTAGAGAATCTTTTATATGTATTTTACGTTCTTCATCAATAATGAATCATCTGTATGTATTAAAGATTCTTAGTCAATGGTATCCTTCAATATATTATATAAATATATATTGGTCATTATGAGGACCATGCTAGTTTTAAAGACACTCAGTGGGGGAAATTAATGTTTATTTTCATTCAGAAAGACATGGATTATTTTAGAGTTGGGATTGTACCCGTAAATGGGAAACCTACATATCCCTATTAAAAAGGAATCAAAATCCAAATAGTTAAATAAAAAGGATATAGTTTAACATCATATGGGATGGAAAATAATTAATGAAAAATGGTCTTGAACCTTATAAAGGCTTCCTACGTACTCTACTTTTAAGGCATAGATCCATGTCCACGTAGTTCGGGATAGGTTTATGCATTGTTAATGGCCTAAAAAGAGATGTCATTATTAATTTTACACTCTAAGCACATTTGAGTCATTCTCAGTGTGAGAAGCAATAGGTATCAGTAAACTTGACAATGGTTCCATGAAAGATGCAGTCATGAGAAATGGTGTGGGGAATACATATGTATGACAGTCTAAGTAAATGAAGACCAGGACATAGGAAAGAAGCCCAAGAGTAGGGTCCATAAAGGTTTTTTTACTTTATGGAGTTTTGGAATTTTAACCTGGGACTTACTCCTGAAAAGGATGCTCGGATTAAGAGGGACTTGTGATTGGGTTTTATTCCTGAGAAGGAAAGACCAAATCAAAAGAAATTAAGAATGGGGATTACTCCTGAGAAGGAGGCCAAGGTTATATGGACTTGAGACTTGGGGCTTACTCTTGAGAAGGAGGTCCAAGTTAAATGGACTTGAGACATGGGGCTTACTCCTGAGAAGGATGCCCAAATTAAATGGACTTGATACTTGGGGATTACTTTTGAGAAGGAGGCCCAAACCAAGAGATCTTCTCATCTAAAAGGATGAGGTTATATAAGAACACCCTAATCATGGTTACAAAAAGCATGTAATTCAGGATTTTTTGGGAGAGGTACTCACAGAATTCATTTCAGATGAGGAAACCAACAAAGGAACTATGCTATAAATGTATTTGAAGAGTGTTTTGAAGTCTATATCATTAAAAGGAGAGGTGGATTTGAGTAAATGAGGTGATTAGGAAGGAAGTACGCATGTATTGTTCTGTCATGCAAGTCCTGGTCTTGCAATTACACTTGTGCGACATGAGTCGCCTTGGGAGATGAATAATATGTTGGGTAGTACTTGGGAGACATTGAACACAATCCCTTAGAATCATCCCTAGATAATTCCAAAAGGGTGGCGTGCAAGTTTTCATGAAAGGGCAAGGAGGCGTGCAAGTGTCTTCATTTCATTTAAGGACTGGACACTTAGGCGCACAAGTATTAATGAGTTATAACACTTAGTCCATATTCATCCTCTTTAGAGCTTCAATTCTAGGTAAATAATTACCTTCAATGTGTTCAGAAGATGTTCGACAAAGGCTTGGGCAACCAGATATTGAATATGAGTTTTGGAAAATTATTCCTTGCAATGGAGGGCCCACAAGGTCTATTTAAAGGCCACTGGGTACCTTGGGAGAAAAAAAGAACAGGGTTCTCATGTGACTTGCGTGACCCATATGTGGTGCACAAGTGACATGCGTGGCACACAGGATACTTGTTTGACACCCTCCAAATGAGTTCCTAGTTTATCCCTTTGACAATTTTTGATGTTCTTCAAAGGGTGCCCCCCAATAGGGTTAAGGTATTCCCGTTTTCCATTCGTTGGACTCTGTGAAGGAAAGGAGTGTCAACAAAAGCCCCCCCCCCCCTCAGTGTTGGATCGGAAAAAGGAAAGAGGATTTGACATTGAGGAAAACGAGAAACAAGGGTTCAACGACGCACGGGTGTTGGTGTGCAGGTTTCGGCACACAGGTTCTAGCGTGCAGGGATGCAGGATCGCATATATATATATATATATGGGTGTCGCTTAATGCAAACCATTCTAAATTCAAGGATTTTGAGCTCTCGTTGTGCAAGTGTCTTCGTCTCCTCGGTTGATCGCTCTTTTTTTGTGTCGTGCTTCTCCAGTAAGGATTTTGACTTGCGTGACATTACTTTCATGACAATACTTGTGCGGAAAAAATAGTGTGACCAAAATTGTGTGCTTAAATTCTTGAGCCTTTTTTTTCTTCAAAAGTATTTTATAAAAAACAGACATACATAAAAGTTAACTGTTAGATCTTTGTTTAGATTCAATGGCTCCCAAAAGATTCGGTGGGGCTGATGAGTTGGCCAGGAGGAGAATAGATGATATGATGAACATCATTGTGCATGACTATTATGATATCTGCGATAGTACTCTACCATATTTGGCTATGTTCATGAAGAAATATAATTTCCACTTCTCAGAGAGCATTTACATGCCTTTATATGGCCATGGTCATCTCCAAGGTGTCAACATTCCAGAGGCAATGAATTATATTCCTCATTCCTGGTTTCAAACTTACACCAATTTTTGTTCAGAAAATGTCTCAGTCGTAGGATCATTTGTCAATGTTGGGACAATAGAGAAGGCATTAATAATACATCATAGCCCACGTGCTCTAGATTTGAAGCCTCGCAAGTCCGAGCTACATCCACATTGATATCCCTCTATTTTCTGAAATTCTCAGATGGATCAATCCAATGGATGGAAAAAGAGTTGAGATTTCAGTCTTAGAGGAGGTGTGAAGACGACATGGATGTGGGCATATTTTGTGCGACAAAACTGTGAATATTTTGTTGAGGATTTGAATGGAGCTGCAATATAAGAGGCTGTATGGGTTGGGAAGACATATGTCTAATGTAATGATAATTTTTTGATGGAGCTAATCAGTTGCTAGAGCCCAGAAACCAATTCTTTCCATATGACTCAGGGAGGAGTAGGCATCATTTTGTGGGATGTCTACAAGATCTCAGGGGAACCAATTTTGGGAGATATGTATGATGAATTCATCTCCCCTACGGTGACATAGAATGATTTGGAGAAGACCCTAGATTTTTCTCGGGATTTGTTGAAAATTTTCCACAAGCTCAAGAATTTAAATTCCACAAAAACTCATTGTAGAAAAGATATTCATCCAGAGGAGTGGATGGATATGTTTCTCATCAAGAAGAAGGAGAAGGGGCCCACCTATACTCTTCCTACTAGCTATCCCAGAACAGAAAAGAGGGGTGCTCTTGGCACATTATGGAAAACTCTGGAAGTGGGAGAGTTTGAAAAGTGGGGGTATGAAGTGAATCAAAGAATCCCAGAGAAGATCCATCTGGCAGGATTTTTTGCTTTGTGGCTCAGTGTTTATCTTCTTCGAGTTAGGGATTCGAAGGGGGTCGTCAGGAAAGGGTCCTTCACTGTTGCAGCAAAGTTGGATGAGAGAAAAATGGTTGGGTTGGCCACCCTGATTTTGGTGAATATTCACAAGAGATTACTCCATGTATATATGGGTATGTATCCTTTGAGACTAGTGGGACCATTCCATGTTTTATGGGGATGGATCACCACTCATTTCAGGACATACACCGTACATAGCGGAGTACAGGTTCCTGGATGTTCTTTTAGGCCATCAGTGCATGAATTTTCTGGAATTTCTCCATTATCCCTCAATTCCTATGATCTGAAGGTGAGGCTGAGCATGTTCAAGGAATATTATTTCTTTACTTATGGAACCCCGCCAACCAGGTGGTTTTTTGATGATTGAATAGCTATCTTGGAATTGAGGTCATAAATGCTGGTTTGATGAGATGGTAAATTGGACACCAGAATTTACAGAGAGATTATATGTGAGGCCTATACTCCATATATATTTTCACGCCAATTCAAGTGTCTACAACAAATTGGTTTATCCCATCTCGTGCATGTCAGGTTAGAGCAGCATCCAATGATTACCCGACAACTATGGTTGCTGACAGCTTTGGTAAAAACTGGGGCAGTGTTTGATCTACCAGTTGCTGGAGCTGTGAGTCAATTGACTACATGGTATGCCAAGAACTGGGTAGAATCATACCCTGAAGGGGTACTAAATCATCTGGTTCCTCGGGTGGGAACAAAAAAGAGAACAATCTGGAAAGAAACCCTTCATCTGGAAGGTGATTCTTCTTCACCGGGAGCTGATTCACCGGGTTCCTCACCCGAGGCTGATTCACCGGATTCCCAGGATGGGGATGATGAGGCATGACATGGGTCAAAGTGGCCTCATTCCAGATATAATCCTCCTTCCAGAGTCAATAGACCTACTCCATCGACTCCTAGTGAGTTATATCATTGATTCAATTTAGTCACCACTCTTTTATAGAGCAACAGGTTTCATTTTCTTATCATTTATCTATGATTGTTGGAGCTGGGAATAAGTTAATGTCCCAGATTGTAGGACCCTCCTCACGGCCTTTTGATTCACATGATGAATATTTATGGCCAGAGGCTGTCCAGACATGGAGGAGTTTATACTCTGATGAGGAAACCACCTGGATGGACCTATTCGAAGGGCTACATATCCCTAGAGTGGGGAATCTCCATGATTCTGCTGATATCTTCTTCATGGATAACCCAGATGATGTGCAGGCTTGCATTAGAGAGCTGGAATTGCACATAAATTCCACTAATTATTCCATTCCTATTATCAATTGGGTGAAGGAAAAGATGAATCGTGGCACCACTAGGGGGATTGGTGCTTCAGTAGACGGAATGTGGCATGATTACGTGGCTCTTGAAGGTGTAAATTTCATTCTTTATTTCCTTTGCAACATAAATGCAGTCAAATCATTATTAATAAAGGAAATTAATTTCTTCATCCTTCATCTTGTTAAGAAAGGAACTACTGAGGTCCCTTCACAGCAGTACAACCCTGGTGGTACCACTCGTGGAGCTGCTGAATATCCTCGGAACACGAGTGCGGTATCTTCAGGCCGAAAACCAATGGAAGATGAGTTAGAAAGGGATTTTCACTCTCCAATACCTTTATTTTTAGGTGAATTTTTCAACACACCCAAAAATTCAAAGAATCAAAGGCATCGACGGAAGAAGTCCACAGCTAGACGCTTTATCAGTAGTGGTAATTCCTTCAGATAGTCATGAATCCTAACTCATGAAAGGATTTATGATACTTATTTGGATTGCTGGGGCTTCTTATATTTCCCCTTTGAGGTAGAGGAATGACCCCCCACTGAGGACGACAAAGGGTGCTGGTGAACAGTCACACATTCTTGCTAACTTCGCTGCTCCTGAGGAAACGAGGAGAGAAGAAGGGCCAGCTTCTGTTCCCAGTACTGCTCCTATTGCTACTGCAAGGAGAGAAGAGCCTGCTTCTGGTAAATTAACAATACTTCATAGAATGTTGAATGAAGGAATCAACTAATTTACATTTTGTGATACTTTTGTTTCAACACCTGCACCAGAACATTTGGAAACCACTGCATCTGACTTTGCAATTTTCACTGAGGAAGCTGTTCGGGGTTGAAGGTCGTAGGAGGAGGGTCTCCAAGAATACATGTAAAATGCTCCCACTAGTGAGACTAAACAGGAATCTGAGATATCCCTGGATGAAATGATGAAACTTGGCGCATCTTTTGATGAAATTTTACATCATGATAAATTACCATGTGATTTAGAAGATTTTGGATGTGAGTGTTATCCTTCAACCTCTTAAATTTTTTTATTTCATATCTAACAATGATTGGTGGAAATGTGAAGTTCCGTCTGAGCAAGCTATTGATCTGCTGATGCCTGAAGGGGGTAGAGACAACCATATCTTTATAGAGAATCTAGCTCAAGTAGAGCTTAACCTGGAAGAGCTTCCTAAAACCCAACGTGAAAATCCTGTTGAAGCTAGAAAATGTGGGGAGGATCCTTCTCATGTGGCTGATCTACCATTGGTTAAAATATGATAATACTTGTAGTTGTATTTAAATTGTAGGACATCTAATAAACTTTTTTTATCCTTTAGAAGTAACCAAATATTTCAATTGACTATGTAGGGCCGTCAATTTCAGTGGCTATATCAGGAGGTGAATCCTTAGCCTCAGCACCAACAGGAGTAGAAAGTGAAGTACCAAGGGTCAGGGGGGGAAGGAGCAGAACAGGTCACTTCTTTAAGTGAATTAATCTCTGACAATATTACCCCTATGAAAGTGATGTTGAATCAGACCCAGAGGTGAAAAAGGTGCTCCAATTATCATGTCGCAAGGAATGGAAAAATATATTGAAGATCGTATATGAAGTGACTCTTGAAGAGCTGCCTTTGAAGATCCTGCGACTGTTAGCCTTGTTCTCCATGCTTGGACATGGTGGTTTTGGATATAATGAGATCCATACTGCGGTGAAACAAGTCATATTAAAGAGGGAGCAGGAGAAAATTGTCGTCATGTTCTGACCAAAGCAAGGTTGTTGACCAATATTGGTGTATTCCAGGTTGCGGTGTCTCGAGATGAGGCTGATCATGCTGGAAACCTGAAGAAACAAATGTATAAGATGAAGGAGAATGTTGTCCAACAGATGATTCTTTAGCAACAGTTTGATGCTTTTACTGGGGAACTTGACCAGCATAACAATTCATTGGAAGGGGTCCAAACGAATTATATGAAATCCATCGTAGATGCCAAGAAGGCACTCCATCAAGATAAAAAGAGGGAAGCTAGTCGAGTGAATGAACTTCAACTGGCTGCTGATGAAGCTCAGGATGCCGTAAATCAAATGAAAAGTTACATTGTAATCCTCTTGTAATTCTTGAAAAAGAGAAGATACTCCAACCTGTGGATCTTATTCTAATCTTTTGCATCAATGAAAAAGACATTTCATCTTCAATCATTTTGTATCTGCATTCTATTGCTAATTACTTATATATATATTTTACCTATGCCAATGGTCCTAGTAAGATAAGTTCGATTTTTTCATGGATTATACAATCAACCCTAGAATTATTGAATTTTTTGTTGCTCAATATTGCTTAAATCATAAAATATGTATGTTTAGCGACCTGGGACCTGACTTTTGTTCAGAGTTCCTTTTAAGAGTTCCCAATATAACGAGTACCCTATCTTTTCTTGGCAGTTTAAAGTCGTGTATGTCGGACATAAAAAGACTAATTTTTATGGTCGAATATCTTTGACCGAATTGATTAAAAATTGACTCAATTCCTAGATAATTTTTTTTGAAAACATATTACCACATTCAAGTATGAGGAAAACATGTAATCTTTGACTTAAGAAATTTTTAATCTGAGGGATGATATGAAAAAGGGGCTAAAAGTCATTAGAGGAATTATTTCCAAAGAGTGAAGTAACCACTATTTGACAAACCCGTTAGGGGGTTGAATTATGCTGGGCCACTTATGGGCATTGGCTGCATAGTCAAATAATATCATCTTTTGTCTGAAAGGTATATTATGTAGACTACTTATGCATAGACACCTAGGGGCACATACTGCATAGTCAAGAATAAGAACTCTTAGAAATTTCATTTTTCTATTGCTAAAATCCAGTGGATGTTTATGGAGATTAAAATTTTGCAAAGCCCGGAGATTGTTGTTTGGAGAGAGGTACTTGAATATAGAGAGGATATTCCCAATCAAGATTTTCAAAGAATTGGAAGAATGTCACTCCTGCAATGGTCTGACCCAAACATAGGGAAGGGAAATATAAACCATATACTTGAGTACTTTCAGATCATGAAAAAGAGTATGGGACAACTATGTTAAGGATTGATGTTTTTGCGGATCCCTATATATCGTCGTTAAGAGAAATAAGGAAAAAAAGGATTTCTCCCCAAGAATGAAGTTACTACTATTTGAAAAACCCGTTAGGGGGTTTGAATTATGAGGGGCCACTTAAGGGAATTGGCTGTATAGTCAAATAATAGTATCTTTTGGCTGATAAGTCCATTATGTAGACTACTTATGCAAGGTCGCCTAAGGGAACATGCTGCATGGTCAGGCAAAAGAATTCCTGGGTATCATACATTTTGTGACCAGCAGTCATGAAAAGGGTTATGGGGATCTAGAAGTATTTATGGTTAGGATTATGAAACATAAAAATGGTTATTTTCCAGTTCATGTAACCAAATTCATAATGACTATCCCTCTACGAATTTTCTTAGAGCTATATTTCTAAATAAACTCATAAACAATCTGGGCCACTTTATTACTTCCTCTATTTATCCAACCATTAAAAATTTGTTCAAATATATTATGGATAATTCCATATGGATGACCAGTTAGGAGTCTAATTTAATATTTTTGTTTGAAAATTGTTCTGGCTCTCCCTTGTTTTCATTTATGTCCAATAACCACTCTTCGTTTCTCAATAATGATACCATAAATAATATCATGAGCATCCCTAACCACGACTTTCCTGATGAAATAAAACAAATTGTTGAGAGCTACCCCTTCACTAACACTAATGATTTCCTGATATGGGAAGCTTTGCACAATGGAAGGATTGATTCTAAAAATGACTAAAATCATCTGTTTAGCAATGAAAACAAAAATTTATCCCGGATTAAAAACATTAAAAACACTGGCTTAAACCTTCGAGATTTACTTTAATTCGGCACATTGCTCATTCTAGAATCCCCACAGATGATTTCTTATAAACCTTTGGGATTAATATTTTCTCCAAATGTCGAATGTGTAATCAACATAGAGAGGATATTAATCATCTTTTCCTTTCTTGTGATACTGAAACTGCTCTCTTGCATTATATTTCTCTCATCTTTGAGTGCAGATGATCCCTGGATAGTTCTATTACTCTGCAGATTCAATGATGCATGGACATTTCTGATTCCCAATAGATCAAAAATCATCTTCTTGCAGCTCTGGAAAAGCTTCTCTATATAATCTGGTATGGTCGAAATGATTTTAATTTTCGTAATAAATCTTTCTAGCTCAATGAAAGTAAAAATAAAATTCTCATGGCCATCTGTGAGGAGGCCTTGATAAAAAAAGATCAATGTAGCAACTTGGTTTATGATTTTGGGATCCGTCATTGGACTGAAGAGAATGAGAATTATCCTCATCCGAAGTCTACCTTTAAAGTGTTCTAGATTCCTCATCCCCCATGATGGATTAATGTTAACATTGATGGTGCCTCAAAAGGCAATCCCGACTCAGCAAGTTGTGGTGCTATTTTTAAGAATCATCGGGATCAGACTCTTGGATGCTTTTATGGATGTTGTGGTACTACTTCCGCGCTGGAAGTGGAGATACAGAGTGTTATCCAGGATATCTCTTTTTTTAGGCGATGCAACTGGAACAACATCTGGATCGAGAGTGACTCAACTACTATTATCCAGACCATTTGGGGTGGGACTATTCATCTTGCATGGCCGCTCACTACTCGCTGGATTGATTGTTTAAACTCTCTTTCTGGGATCAACTTCATCACCACTCACACTTACCGTGAAGCTAAAAGGATTACTCATGGGATTTCCAATATGGGTGTCTCTCATGCTCTAACTTGGAGGGATGATCTTCCTCCGGAATTACTCCCTCTTTATGTTAGGGATGTTAACAAAATTGATTATTTCAGACTTACGTAATCTCTCTTTATCAATAAATTTTGGTGTTTTGGTCATTGACCAGAACACTACCATGAAAAAAGTGATGTGGCTGGGTCCTGAATTGAGATGTTGTACTTCACTACATATCTCATTAGGATGGTAATCATGCCATATGTAGTTCATGAAATACAGTTTAACGTCAGGTGGGATGAGAGCATAGGATATCTTAGTTTAGGGTCATAGAGTTCAGACAATAATGATAGAGACACATTGTGTGTTTTTTATAAACCTGATGTGAATAATTACCAGGGCTTTTATATCACATTCATGTGCTCATAGGGGGGACGTTTTTAGCCAAGGGACAAAAAGTGGAGTTTGGGGTTAGGCCCAAAGACTTGGGGATGGGTTCAAGGGATGCTCGAATGTTCATACATACCCTATAAGGATGGGAATCAAGCCATATGTAGTTCTTGAAATACCCTCTGTACAGATTTTGTTTGTACATCTAAAGGGTGAAAGGAGACTTTAGTGCAATGATGGTTAGATTCAAGATTAACGGTTCAGACAATGAAATGTATTCACGTAGTCCTTGGATTAAAACATAATGGGAGATCAATGTCAATAATGATTCCCTCTTAAGTGAGGGTGTTAGAGACTGTTGTAGTTTATTGTCGTATTGGACAAAAGTGTGAATAGTTTAAGGTCATATGTATGTACCGGTGCTACATAGTTTAGTGTCATGTAGCTAGAATGTATTGCTATGAAGGTTACTATCTTGCATCGAGGACAATGGGGGACTGTATATTTTAACGTCATATAGCAAGGAAGATGATGAACCAATGTGAATATATTGGTTTGGTGGGGGGGGGGGGGTCACGAATCATCATCATGTGAGATAGAGGTGAACTGATGTAAAGATATTGGTTTTGGGCTTGAACCTTGGGAGGATGCCTACGTACCCAGCCTAGAAGGCAAGAATCAAAGTCCTCATAGTTCGATTGAGAATGAATTTGTGATCGAGTTATACTTGAAGACAACCCGATGATGGTGTTGGGACATATGCGTGGTTAGAGTCCCAGAGAGGGTGTTATGGTTGAAAAACACTCTAAGATCACATGAGTCATGCTCAGTGTGAGAAACAAAATGTAATAAAAATTCTAATGATGCACAGTTTAATGTCATATTGGATGACAAAGGGGACATAGTTTAACATCATGTTGGATGATAGAGGGGCTATGCAGTTTAATGTCCTTTAGTATGGAAAAAAGGTACCATGTAGTTTAATGTGTTGCATTGAGGTCTTAATGGTGTATTTGGGTTACACAAAATACTTCTTCAAGAATCTTGCATTGGTTGGAGTTGTATTGAGTTCTCTATCCATTGAGATTAAATAATAAGCTCCATTGGAGTAGACCTTTTGTATCAGATAAGGTCCTTCCCACTTTGGCTCAAGATTTGGAGGTTTCTTTCATGGTATCATTAGAGTTTTGAGGACCAATACCAATTATCCATGAACAAATGAATGAAGATAAAAAATTTTATTGAAATCCCACACTATTTGATTATGATAGACTTCCAAGTGGTGCAGGGTGAACAATCTTTTTCATCTAATCCTTCCAATTCATCAAATCGCTTCTTAGATTGTTCATCTATGGATGACTGATAACAAATGGCTACTCTGAGTGAATGTAATTAAAACTCAATGGGCATGACATCTTCTGTTCCATATACTAATGAATATGAAGTTGACCGTGTAGTAGTGAGGGTGGTGGTTCGATAAGCCCAAAAAGATTGAAAAAGTTTATCAAGCCATGATTTCATATCTCTATCCAACATCTTTCATAGTATGTTTGAAATAGTCTTATTGAAAGCTTCTATTTGTCCAGTGTCCACTGCATGATACCGAGATGAAATGTCAGATTTGATGTTGTATACTTGATGCAACTTTCTCACCTCAGATGAACAAAATTTGGAGCCATTGTCCATCAATATGGTATGAGGGACACGAAATCTGGAAATTATGTTAGACCTGAAGAAGCTAACAATGAATTTAGAACAATCTTCTTTGAGAGGTATTGCCTCTTCCCATTTGTAAAAGAGATCAGTAGCAGTAAGGATATACTTAAAATGATTGGATGTAGCTGGAGGATAAGGTCCTACTACATCCATTCCCTATGTGGAAAATGGCCATGAGTATTTAGCTGTATGAAGAAAATCATGGGGGTTATGAATAAAGTTGGTACATACATGGAAAAAATGACACTTCATAGTGAAATCAACACAATCTTGCATCATTAATGGGTAGAAGTATCCATGAATTCATATTTGACTAGAAATTCTATGTCCAGACTAGTGGGCACTATAAAATCCTGCATCTACTTCATTCATTACAGCCATTGTCTCTTCACCATCAATACATATGAAGAGAATTCCCTTAAAACCTCACTTGTAGAGAATTGTGTGGTGATCTGGGCTATCATAAAGAGTAAAATTGACCTCACTTCGCCAGAAATGTTTTTTCCGAACTCTTTCAGGTGGGAGTGTTACATTTTGAAGGTATTGGCTAATAGGTTTCATACATCCTATAGAATGACCATATAGTTCAGAAGTGGGACTGATTTCATTGATTTCCTCTGTTTTGATTTGAACAAAAGTTGAAACTACCCGACGATGGGCAATAATGATGATTGTTTCGTCCTGATTTGGATCATTTAGGGTTGTGGCTACATTATCCAGTGCATCAGATTGAGCATTTTGTGATCACAGGACCTAAGAAAATGTCTGTTCTGTAGAAAATTCCCCCATTAACTCTCTGATGTAATCAAAAAAAGTAAATAACTCTTTTTTATGGAATAATACCCATTGATTTGTTTTATTACCAAATCTGAATCACATTTTACCCACACGTGATTCACCTATTCTTGAAGCGCCAATTCAAAACATGCGATGAGAGCTTGATATTATACAACATTATTTATACCGCCAACCAAAAATAAGAAGGAATAGGGTATCTTTGCCTTTTCTGGGGAAATAAGCACAATTCCTAACCCAACATTGTTGAATTTAGGATCTCCCATTTTCTTCCCTATTGGACTTCTGGAGGCACCATCAATGTACATTTCTCATGTTTGAGGATTATCTTGAATAAAGAAGACGTCCTCATCATGAAGTTCAATATTTAATGATGTACCTTCTACAGATGGGTGTTTAGCAAGGAAATCGGCTAGATCATGGCCCTTTATTGCCTTTTGAGACACATACTGGATATCAAACTGCTGCAAAATAACTTCCCACCTTAATAGACGTCCTATTAGCATTGGACAACTAGGGATAAATTTGAGCGGGTTATTGTGAGATATCAATTGGACCTCATGATGTTGTAGGTAGTGTCTCAATTTATAAACTTTAAATATTAATGCTAGGAAACACTTTTCAATACTTGAATATTGAGTTTTTTCCTCAAGAATAGTCTGACTGAGATAATAAAGGATGTCTTCATTCCCATCATCATTCTTTTGGGCAATGAAGGCACCCAATGATCACTCTAAAGCTATCACATAGAGGATAAGTGGTCTTACTTCAACAGGTGGATTTAATACTGGTGTAATCAATTGATATTAATTGATGATATTAAATACCTCTTGGAAAACCTCGGTCCACTGGTATGTGACTCCTTTCATCATTAATTTGGTTACAGGTAAACATTTGGCTTCCAAATTTGAAATGAAACGTCGAATATAGGTCAAGTGTCCTTGAAGTCCTCTTAAATCTTTAAAATTTTGGGGAGGTGACATACCGGGGATTGATTTTGTCTTTTCAGGATCAACTTTGATACCATGATGGAAAACAACAATGGTGAGAAATTTTTGTGAGGTTACCTCGAAATCACATTTCAAGAGGTTCACCTTCAAATTGTGTTGTCGATGTTTGTTGAATACGATTTCCAGATCAACCAATTGATCAGAACGTTTCCTGGATTTATCCAAAAAATCATCCACAAAACATTCAATGAATTTCCCTGAAAGGGTTTGAAGATATGATGCATGGAACATTGATACATTGCACCTGCATTCTTCAGGCCAAAGGGCATTACCCGATAGCAAAACACATCTTGAGGGGCTCTGAAGGCTATATATTATTCATCCTCTAGAGCCATTCGAATTTGATTATACCCAGAATATCCATCCATGAAGGAAAGTGATTCATAACCAGCTATTACATCAATTAAGAGTTTTGTGATCAGAACTAGAAAATCATCCTTGGGACAATGCTGATTAACATCTTTGAAGTCAATGAAAACTATAATTTTTCCATTATTTTTTTTCACAGGGAAAATATTATCCAACCATATGGGATACCGAACTTCTATGACGATGTTAGCTTTGTTAAGCTTATCAACTTCAGTTTCAATTTTGGAGGCATAATTTGGGTGTGTTCTTCTTATGGCTTGCTTGAATACTTGATATTCTTATGGAAAACTCAAATGATGAGGCGAAACATCAGGATCATGACCTAGAATTTTTGTATAATTCCAAGAAAATACATCTCGATTTTGCTTTAAAAATGAAGTATAAATTTCGTTCTCTTCAAGAGCCATGGCAGCACTAATTAATGTGGGGCGTGGATCCCCTTTTTCCCCAGATTTATATCTCTAAGTTCATCCATAGTGGTAGATATACTCTCTTCAAATGCTGGAGGAGCATCATTGAGATCATTCTCTTCTTCTTTAATATGTGTTACTTCTTCTGTTTCTACTTGCATAGTATATGACGAAGTAGAATTTCCATGATCAGGGGAGAAGTTAAAATTTGAACATTTTGAAGAAGTGACTACCATTTCTGACCCTATTGATGATGAAGGGTCTTCCTTGGGTGATATAGAGGAGATGATGGATTGAAAACCGACATAATTATCTTCCTATTGCATTGCAATACCTTCTTCTGGCCTAGTTGATAAAGTATAGAATTGATGGATTTTAGTGGAATAAATGAAGACATATTCATATAAGCTTTCATCACTGCTTTTCCAATCAACAATCTCTCCCATGCTATCTGGCTCGATTGTCATAATTGACATTATGGAAGTTTCCATAAGAGTGTTTGGATTTGGGTCAATCTTTTCAAATTGATTGATAGGCAACATAGAATCTGTACTCATATGTACGAATGGGTTTACTGTAATCTTTTCCAAACCATATGGAGCATTAATTTTGGTTACCTTATTCACCATGGAATTTTTCTTTCCCTCCATGTGATAAAAAGTTTTCATCAATGTATTGAGATTCACATGTTTTGAATAGGGATTTGTCACCATACAGTGTCCCAATTTGACCATTGAAACAATATTTGAGACATTGATGGTATGAATAAGGTACGACCGCATGTTGATGTAAGAAAGGTCTTCTATGGAAAATGTTGGAAGCTGTGTACTGATGAACAACCATGAAATCTGAAATAGATACAAGGTCTCCAAACTGAATTCTGAGTGTCATTTCACCTAGAGGTTCTTGTTCATTCCTATCGAATCCTTCCAAAATCAATGTAGAAGAAGATAAATCAGATTTGGTGAACCCCAATCGATGGAGTGTATGAATATGAATGATAATGACTCATGAACCAGTATCAATGAATGCTCATCGTATATCTATATCATTGACTTTTTCGGATAGATACAATGGTCTGATATGTCCAGGTACAACATCATCTTCATCTTCATCTATAAATGATATCACTGCATGGAATTCTGTAGGATCATTCTCTATATGGTAAACCTCATGCACTGCAATTTCAGTTTCAAATTCATAATGACTTGACAAAGCCTCAATAAGTGCTTTTCGAAGATCTTTTGATAGATTCATGGAATCCAGAATTGATAACATTGCTAGTATTTAGGCCAAATTCTTCAAGACATCATAATTTTTGTCCAGAGGTCTACATTTCCCATTCAGAAAATGTGGTTTGCAGGTGCCTTGGAAGTTTATGCTTTGGCAGTAGATGCATCTCGTATCAGGGTAGGAGTTAGAAACACTCCTGGATTCTGTAGATTAGATCCACTAAGTCTATTTATTTGTTGAGAGGAAGAAGGTGTGACCTCAAACCAGTCTTCCAAAATAACTACATCAGGACCGAATTTACCATTTGT
This sequence comes from Viscum album, assembly GCA_963277665.1. NCBI lineage: Eukaryota > Viridiplantae > Streptophyta > Magnoliopsida > Santalales > Viscaceae > Viscum > Viscum album. The sequence goes on along the minus strand of OY728140.1, from coordinate 49,041,491 downwards.
GTAAGAACATTCTTGTTCCCGTTGATCTCATTGAAGGGAGTTTCCACGATTTTCTGCCGCATATACTGTTCTAGCAGGGGTTGGATTAAAATAGTGGCTTCTAGAATATCCATGTCTTGCCCTATATCCTAAACCTCTATCTCTTCCTCTAATTCCTCTAATAGATATAGCTAATTTAGGCTCATCATAATCAAAACTGTCATTGGAATAATAATCTGCTAAATAAATCATATTAACAAAACCAAAGATCAATTCTTCATCTGATGAAGATTCTACCTGATTAGCCAGTTCAGGCTATGCCATTTGGTGGGGCGGTGCCCTTGATTTTGAAGTAGATGACATAAAGTCTTCAAGAGTCAAAGACAATATAGGCTTTCACATTATCATGTCTTCTTTTGACTGCTCTTCTTTCATCAAATATCACTACTTCATTGAATATTTTTCTTCTGATGAAGGTGGTTTTTCTGTGGCATTCATTGTAGAAGACACAATTGGTTGATTCCATTGTGTTCATAAAATGGAATGAGTTCAGTTGATTGTTTTTCTTACCATCCAATCATCATATTTCTGTGCATTTTTACTTTTGACTTCATGCCACTCGTCTTCTTCCTTTGGAACAGTAGCAGTAACACATGCTACTTGGGCTGAAGAACCTTTCAGTTTTACCTATCCAGAGTCAAACACTTTTTTAAAGAGGTGATTTAAGACAAACACCTCCTGAATGGGATGCCCCAACATCTAATGAAGTGGGAAATAATTAGGGGGGGTCTTCATCTCCTTCTTTTTTTGGCCTTTTGGGCCTTGGCAACTGAACCATGTTGTTTTCCAAAGCTGAGATGAAGTAACCTGGAACTTGTTCATTCCAGAAAGAATAACTTTGTTCATAAATTCTTCAAATTATTTCTGCCTTTGATCTTTTTGATCATCTTGATAAGGTGGCATTTGTTGTTGACGTTCTAGAGGTGGATCCCTTCAATATGATGAAGGTTTTGAAATAGAAGCAGGTATATGTGCTTGTTTAAGTGAAATTGTAGTAGTCTCTACTTTCCATATTCTTCTTCATAGAACTGAGGGAATTACATGATTTTTATCCTTAGTCTTCATAAGAGAGTCCTCAATCTACTAAGAGATTGATGTAAGGTCTGAAAACCCTCCTGTGTATTTCACAGGTATCAATGGTGTGCGTAATTCATCACGAAAATTGGAAACAATTCTTCTTGAGGGAGTACTAAGCTTAAGGAATATTTTGATCCCTTCCAGTGAGAAATGAAATCTGAAACTCTTTCATTTTCCCTTTGCTTACAATTGGTAAGATAAAAAACTGTTATCTTTGGAAACATTGAGCTAAATTGAATAAGTAACTTTTGACGGAGATCTTCCCACCCAATAATTGTCCGGGATTGGAAACTTGTATACTAGACAAAACCAGTCCCTTGTAATGACTGTTCAAAACACTTGAGCTTAACTGCTTATTGTTGTTGGGGAGTTACCATCATAGGATCACAAAGAGAAACAAAATGTGTTAAATGTTGTTCTGCATTTCCCGAACCATTAAATATTGGGAATGTGGTACTTGCAAAATTTGATGGGGGAGGAATTGCATCCCCACATTCAGGGTACGCTCTCTTTTTTGGTTAAATTTGAGTACACTTTCCTTCCATATCTTCCAACTGAGCTGTTAATGACTAAATTTTAGTTATTAGCTTTTGAGAAACATATGGTTTAGCTTGGACCTGAGAAGGTGCAATGACTGGAGTTTGGACGGGTGTAGCGACCGAGACTACAACTGATTGTAGTATTGTTGGTTGTTGTTGCGTATGACCCATAGGATTGGACCAGTGAGGGTGTACTTGTAAATGGGGATATTATTGATCCATCCCATTAGTTGCAACTAATTCCCTTGATTGATTAACTCCAACATGTTTAGGAGGAGGACTACCTGGAAGTAGTTCTGCATTTATCCTCCTTAATTCCTTCATTTCTTCTTACTGTCGTGCAAACCTTTCCTCTAATGAGAGTGAATGGACAACTCAAGAGGTAGGGTGGAGTGTAACCTGACTTTTTTCCTTTTCCTTGGTATGTACCTTTCTGGAGTATGGAAGGGAATTACTTAAAAGGAATATCTTGCCCTTGGGAAACCATCTATCTTTCGGTACGCACACCTCCTTCATTCACTTCTGTGTGTACACCATGTTGAATAGGAACTTCTTCATCTAATCCTTCTGAGTTAACCTCATGTTCTGGAGGATTAGTTACAAAGACATTGATGACATGTATCGATGCATAAAGCATTGAATCCCTTCTATCAACTATTCTGTGATATTTTCCTCTTCCATGTCCTTTATGAGACATTGCCTTTTGTTTGGTTGATCCCTCAAAAACTTCTTGATGAACCATGATTTAGAGGGAATCTCCTCATTATTTGGCTATGTGTTCATCTTGTGGCTTCGTCCCTAATCGATAAAAGACGGAATTTCTCTGAGGAAGAGATTGATAATTTAAAAAATTCCCCAGTCCGATGGATTGGGGTTGTTCCTGTTTTTCTTGATCAACTTCTCAAATCATATCTATTGATTCCAAGGGTTGGATTAAAAGAGTCCCTAGTCTGGAAAGCTAAGGTGGCTCTTGAGCAGCTACATCTGAAAAATTCTTAAAATCCCTCATGATTTTTCATATTTTACTCCGAAAATTAGACCGATGCATCAACCTATATCCACTCAAATCACCTGTCTCAGATGACTATTGGATTATTCATGATACCTCCTTCACAAGATGATGTTCATGATCTAAACGTGAATCCTATTCAACATTCTCATTTTTTTGATACAAGAGTAATTCGACAACTTGTTCTTTATATCACTAACATTGGGAGGAACTAGTCGAGGCCTATTCTTGGGAAAGCATTTCACTATGCACAAAACCAGTTAAATTTGGCCATCCATGGGCAATAAAATTGCATGAGACCACATTTGGTGGGATTTGTTGACTAGAGAGTGCAGTGAAATGAAATTCTCAATGAAAACACCATCCCCTGATATGAATAACATATGGGGAATTCGTAATTGACTAGAGCAACATTTTTAATGCGTCGAGGCATGAACGTTGAAGGGAACTCTGTTTCTTTTCAACCATTGGATGTCGGGAAAATGAGAGATATTCTAAGTCAATTTGGCGTTGCAACCCTTCTATTATCTTAACATGATTTTGATATTCATCATAAGATAATATTTTCTCCTTTAAGTGAAAATGAGATTTCAATATGTTGAGGAGAATATCGTGAATACAATCTCTTATCAACATATCTAGAATATCATACTGAGAGTCAGCCAAATTCCAAAACATGACTAGTATTTCATCTTTCGTGAGTTTTTTTCTCATATTCAGCACTTCCTCTTTGTTATTCGATAAAGATTCTTCTACCTGATTGGACCAAAGATAGTGCTTCTTTATTGCTTCATAAGATTCAACAAGATTGGTAGATAATTAATTTGTCAAATTTGTAGATGAATGACCCATGGGTGGTTCGGAGAATGACTTACACCATGAGCTATCTTCTGATTGAGAAATTATTTCACCTACTAGTGGTAAGGCATCAGACATGACTGTCATCGCTTTTTCAAGTGCCTCAAGACAAGAGGCCTTTCTCATTACTACATTTTCCATTGAAGAATTTTCTAGGCAATGCGAATTACTACTGCAGAGAGGAATTTCGCAGATAAATTCATCATCATGTGGAGGAACACCATGGTGGGTTATAGAAAAAGATGAAACCTCTTTCTCTTTTGTCTTCTGGCCATGAAGAGGGTTATTGTGGCTCTCATCAGAAGATGATAATTCAAGATTGACTGAATTTTAATGAAGTAATCTTTCATTAGTAAGTGTCTAATGAAGACTTTTGGAATTATTTTTGTTACTTCCTGAATCTGGAAATGAGGGAGTAGAATCGTGAGTTGCAACAGAAAATTGTCTGAGGGCTTCAAGAACTCTAGCATTGAGAAAGGCTTTATTTCAAATTGGATCTTCATCTTTCAACTTTGTTGGATGGGTATTTTTCTTATATTCCTTCTTACTCACCTTGGAAACCACTTGTTGATGAAAGTGGTTAAAATGGGAAGGTGTATGTGCCTGGTCAAGTGAAATGGTCAAGTTAGGCTGATTATCTCCATTTAAATCGGGTGTATGTGCCTGACTTGATTGTCTATATGACATGGGAGAGTATGCCCCATGACCCTCCTAGACTAGAACAAAGGTTTGTATCTTCTTTAGGGTGACATGTTGACAAGTCACTCCACCTATAGGGGTAGATTTATGTTTCATTCCCTGTGATGTCGCTGAATATTTTATAATATCCTAACATGTATCTAGAATATGGGCAGGGATTTGCTTCTGATCATTTACCATTGTCAGAATGTGCTTGGTGACATCAGTTTCCAGAACAGGATAATGTGTCCATTCTGTGATTGGAGTACGTGTATGTTCCTGCTCCTGTCCTCCTTTACCTGTCAGTGGATTCTGAAAGTACTAATGGGGGGTAGAATGTTGTGTCTTCCTCCTGCTTGTCATTGGAGATTTCCAATTGACATCTCTGGGTGCTACCAAATGAGACTGTTGGTTAGCTTGATGAATAATAGTTGTATGTGCCTTCTGATTTTTCTCTCCCAAATATGATTGATGAACTTCTTTTGAGACTGGCAGACAAGCCTGCTGGAAGAATTGATGAGTGTAAGAAGGTGTGTGTGCCTATTTACAGTTAGTCAACAAATTTGATTGGTGAGTTTTGATGGCTGTAGTCAGACAAGTATGCTAATTGGCTGATGAATTGTAAATAGTTGTATGTCCCTATCTATATTACTCTGCCGGAATTTCCTGGCGGGATTGATGTGTTATTTCCAGACGAGTCTGCTGGGTAGTGAAATCAGGATAGACAAGTGTATATTCCCACACATTGATTTCCATCATGTTAGGTTCATGGACTTCTCCGTAGGGGGAATATGTAATAACCTTCTACCTATTGGCCAAATTTCACCTCTGACGGTTCTTCTTGCATGCTTAGGTCTAAGGTAACTAAGATGAACCCCTAGAGATGATACCCTCATCATGTTGAGGGTTCACTACTACACGAGTCTAGCGGCGATTGTTGGAGAGAGACCTTAGGAAGGGCTCCTATATTCTTGGCTTGAGGCCTTGAGTGACCTCTTAATTCACCTCCATATAATATGGTAGGTACTAATTGTTGCGTTCTAGGGATAACGACCCAAAATGGATGGAGATCGGGGTTGGCACCACCTGCTTCTTGACCACTAGTCGTTGTTGTCCGGACAACTGGGGTGAGTTAATAACTTGGAGGGCTTGTCAAGTGTCCTCCAGAGTAGTTATGGTACCGTTTTGATGGTATTCCCTTACCAATGTATCTGAGACCCAATGTTAATGATTTTGATTAGGTGAGATCATCCTCAGAGCAGATGAGGATCCAGTAGGAGTAGCAGCCTAGGCATTCATAGGTGTGAACTTTAAAGAAGTCATTTTGTATTGCAATGAGATCTTGAAAAGGAGTACATGTTTGATATATCAGACATAAGCAAGATATGTTTGGCTAGAATACATCTTTTGGATGAGAACATATTTTATTTGTTTCTTTGTTGTCCCTCATATTTAGTTTAATAGGGGCCTAAAAATAATTAAAACATCATTTAAATTGGTTAAGGATTCATGTTAGGTTCACCATTTTATGTTTCGTCTAGAAATGGGGATAACCTTGTTTAATTGAGGTTCAAATATTTCAATCAGTTTCTAACGGGTTTATTCATAGAACCGATAACATCCAATGATTATCTATTCATTTTGACCTGCTTTCCAAAGGTAGGTGCTCATTAGTTGAGGACCGATAAGGCTTTAGAATTTTCATTGGTCGAGAGGATGGGAGGTCAACCTCATCACACCTTTTTGAGGGGATTTATTGCCTATTTAGGGACTCTCTTATAGATTTAAGTTATGTTCATGAATCCTTATTAATTAATCAATCATGAAAATGAGTTTTCCATTAGATTTGGAAAACAATGATTGATATGTATGGGATTTAGAGAAAATTTTATATGTATTTAGGTTTCTTCATCGATAGAGAATCATCTGTAAGTATTGGAGATTCTTAGTCAATGGTATCCTTCAATATAATATATAAAAATATCCCGGTTATTATGATGACCATGCTGGTTTTAAATCCACTCAGTGGGGCACTTGAAGTTTATTTTCATTTAGAAAGACAATGATTATTTTAGAGTTAGGATCATACCTGCAGATGGGCTACCTACATATCCTTGTTAAAAAAGGAATCTGAACCCATGTAGTTCGATAAAAAGGATATAGTTTAATGTCATATGGGACGTAAAAGAATTAATGAAAAATGGTCTTGAACTTTATAAATTATTTCTACGTACTCTACTTATAAGGCAGAGATCAAATTCCACGTAGTTAGGGAGAGGTTTATGTATGGTTAATGGCCCAAAAAGAGATGTCATTATTACTTTTACACTCTAAGACCACGTGAGTCATGCTTGGTGTGAGAAAAAGTAGGTATCTATAAACTAGACAATTGTTCCACAAAAGATACAGTCATGGGAAATGATGTGGGGCTTACGTAGGTATGATGAACCAAGTAAATGAAGACCAGGACTTAGGAAAGAATCCCAAGAGCAGGGTCCATAAAGGTATTTGTTCTTTATAAAGATTTTGAATTTTAACCCAGGACATACTCTTGAAAATCAAGACCAGTTTAAGAGGGACTTATGATTGGGTTTTATTCATGAGAAGGAAATCCCAAATCAAAAAAATTAATAATGGGGCTTACTCTTGAGAAGGAGTCCAAGGTTAAAGGGACTTGACACTTGGGGCTTACTCTTGAGAAGGAGGCCCAAGATAAAGGGACATGAGACATGAGGCTTAATCCTCAGAAGGAGGCAAAAATTAAAGGGACTTGAGACTTGGGGCTTACTCTTGAGAAGGAGGCCATTACCAAGTTATCTTCTCATCACAAAGGATAAAGTTATATAGGTAACCCCTAACTGTGGTGACATAAATCTTGTAATTCATGAGTCGTTTGCAGAGGTTCTCAATTAATTCCATTCATATGAGGAAAACAATAAAGGAACCATGCTATAAATGGATTTGAATAGGGTTATAAAGGATATATGTTGAAAAGGAGAGGTGGATTTGAGGAAACGGGGTGATTATAAAGGAGGTGTGCAAGTATTGTTCGGGCGCACAAGTCTTGGTCGCACAAGTATACTTGCACGACATGAGTCACCTTTGGCGATGAATAATATGTAGGGTAACGCTTGGGTGATTTTGAACTCAAGCCCTTAGTATCATCCCCATAGGCTTCCAAAAGGGTGGCGCGCAAGTTCCCTTCAGAGTGCTAGGCGGCGCACAAGTGTCTTCATTTCCTTTAAGCACCGGACACTTAAGCATGCAATTATTAATGTGTTCTAACACATAGGTGTTATTATTCCTCTATATATCATCCATTTTATGTAATTAATTACCTTAGAAGTGTTTGGAAGATGTCAGACAAAGACTTGGGCGACCAGATCTTGAATCTGAGTTTTGGAAAATTCGTCCTTAGAATGGGGGGCCCATAGGGGATATTTATTGTCCACTGGGTACCTTGGGAGAAAAAAGGAATAGTGCATGCAAGTGACTTTCATAACCCATATGTAGCACAAAAGTTACTTGTGCGGCACACAAGATACTTGCGCGACGCCTTCCAAATGAGTTCCTGGTTCATCCCTTTGTCAATTTTTGATGTTCTTCAATGGGTGACCCCCATTGGGATTAAGTTATTCCCATTTCCCCTTCATTGGACTTTGTGATGGAAAGGAGCATCAATAGTCTTCTTCCTCTTCTTCCTCTTTGTCATCCTCCACATTAACTTCCTCCTCTTACTATTCCCCATCTTCATATTCCTTTTCATCATCATCCGAGAACAATAGTTTTTTAGGGTCATGCACAGGGTCAAACATCACATTCACCGTGAGATGTGGTTCTTCATATCTCCCTTGTGTCGTGCATAAATATCCATGGATGTTAGGTATGCATATCAATGATGAATGAACACCATTTTTTCCACTTGAATATTCCCTACATCTAGTAGATCAAGCCTAGTGTGCACCGCTCTCCACAATATCTCTTCAGTGGACATCGATTATCACAATATTCTCTATGGAGACCATAGGTATGGGAAACTTTTATCGGTGTCTGGATTTATAAGATGTCTTAGTTTCTTCCCCTGGAGTTCCCTAGCAGGTCAACGAGGTCACCGATGGGACCATCTGTTTTTAGAAGGTGAAGGCATAGTCTCACCTTGCGATGCTCCTACCACCAATGTTCTAGCCTGCTCCTTTCCAACTGCTTGGCTTATACTCGGTCTCCCATCCCTAGTGGTACCTCAATTTCTTCCTAATTTTCTAGACTCCATGTTGGCCACCTTGATTTACCAAACATGTTTTTGCATAATCGCTTTTGAATACGCATATATCCAATGGTTGGCATACTCTGTTGATAGGCTGACATTAACATCTGTGGGAAAGAGTAGTGATATCACCAATGGCAGAAATTTTGAAAATAATACAAAATTTTCATGGATGTAGGGATGATGCTCCTCCCAAACACTTTTATACACTTTCATCAGCATCAGCTGCATGCATCTGAATATCCTGGAAAACCGTGTCGGGTATAGAGTTTATAGAAGATTTTCCCATTTATATAGGCTAATAGCACACCACACATGATTCTCTACAAGTATTACCTATTCTCTAATTGGACTCTCCCATCATCTATCGTCATCCACCCAGGGTCCAAAACCGATGAAACTTGAAGTTTTTATGATTTTCAATCTTGATTTTTATCCCCTCCTCATTGAGCAATAAGTGTCGACTTTCAGAAATATTTAGTAGGGATGACCGCAAACCATCACATGGATGAATGATGTAATTTAGTATGTCATACCCACTGTATCGAGCTGAAAACTAGGAATTAATATTATGGAATGATCTATATATTCTCCAATTTGTAATTACTCTTATGATTCACCCCAAAATATCATACAACATGTCTAGGACAAGAACTCCCATATTGACCTTGTTCATGGTCTCCATGATCACATCCATCACCTACATTCCCGGACAGAATCCCATCCTTGTATCCCTTATTGGTATCATCTACCCACTTTGAAATGTGTAAAAAACCCTGAATATCATACAATCGAGTCCCGAAATTCATTTATGTTGAACCCCATGATCGGTACTTGCCAGCCTCCAGGATTATCTAGTGTGATCCTGCCTTCCCCGTCTATGACATGTTCGAGCACTACTTCTCTCAGCATATAATTTTCACTACCATATCCTTTCTTATATATAGGATAAGACATACCAAATATGCGATATCCTTCAGGATGCACTTTATTTCAAGGATATTCTTTTCCAAATCCAATAGGTTCCATGTCATAATGGGGGTGTGTATCCTATCCAACCAAACATTCTCAGTTGTAAGGAACTTGTCATATTAGTTCCCTTCCAGAGAAATTCCCCCAATGTAGTGGATAACCCAAAGTCTGATACCCACATCCCCATGGTGTAGGTGGAAATAGTTTTTGTTAGGGGGAAACCTTCATAATAGTTCCGACACCAAATCTTGTTGAAGGTAGAAATGAATATATGATTTACACTGAGCATTATAGACCCCTATAGACCTCATATCCACCCCCAAAAATCTTGAATGTTTGGAAACCCCATTATTCCCATGGCCATTAAATCATAATGCTTCATACTGACCTAAAGTCCCATTCCTATAAACCTTTGGTCCCATTAGTGATGCTACTCCTAAAACTGCTCACATATTGGGTTAGAGATTCCTCAAGATCCAAATCGCTCCCCACCATAGTCCTAGTTCTCATATATAGGATGTAAAAATCTATTTTATGAGTTTATATTAAATGTTTAGGAAAATTAATGATGTTGTATCATGGAATTATTTCTTCATATGTCACCCATGATCTTAGTGAATCCGTGTAACACCCCGAACCTAGTTACCCAGAGTCAGTGCATTATTACATAACATTGGCATGATCACAACAAAGATCAAATCTCGAAAGACCGATTGGTTTAGTATCCTTGGAAACACTAGATATATTCATAATGTTTTACATTACATCATAAAGTGAAAAACTACTACAACAACATAGTCTCCATATTCCACACTCATATCCCCACATAAAATCCCTATAGGTCATTCATAACTTACTTCTTCACATCCAGGGAAAAATAAAACATAGAAAAGGGGTGAGCTCAAATGCCTAGTAAGGATAACAATATAGCGTAAACATTCGTAAATAAGAATAAACATTTAAGGCAATGTATAACTAAAACAAAATCCTTTTAAACATAAACATTCAACATAGTATGGCATAAATAAAATGAAATAATACCATTTACTTATTCACATGGATATTCTACTAATCGAATAATCACATGGAAAATCAATAACCAATTTCATAATGATGGAATGCATAATGCCAGACTATCATAACCACATAGTCAAGGCCTCGTGCCAAGACTACAAATAAGATTTTGTCAAGGCCTTGTTCCAAGACACTAGTTTGTCTCATGAGACCTACCGATGCATCGAGGAGCTATATCAGGCTCCACCCGTCACATATTAAGTCCAATGCATTCCCATATGAAAAGGTTTAAACATAACATAAACATTCGTATTAAAACTAGCATACGAAATGTCAATACTTTCACCATAAACTATGAATGGTATAAAAATAGAACATCCACAGTCAAACATATCACAAAACCTTCAATGCAATATAGAAGTTTTGTATCATAATAAATCAACTTCAAATAAGCGTAAAATCCATCAAAGGATGTTGACATAGATGAAATCAAAACTCTTTTTAGAGAAATATCTCTTTCTATTTTTGAAATCATTTAAGAGTCATATATTTATAAAATAAAACATTTTCTTTGAAAATATTCTTATAAGCTTGTAAGGGAAGCTTCGATGATTTTATAACGGCCTAAAATAACTGCACCTGCCGTATAAGTTAAAAAAACATTCTTACCTTAATTTTGTCGAAAAGGTTAAAAGCACCTTTTTGGAAAACGACGGAAAGATTCCTTTATAAAACTCTTATAAAAAGTAAAACAAGGGTATAAATGACTTTAACCCATATTCTTTTAAATAGTAAAAATGTTTTGAAATACATTTTTAAGAAAATGGATGTGGATGATAAAGAGGTCCCAGTAGATTATTACGTATAAACAACCTCGGATAATGAAGAGATTGTGAAATAACGCTTACCTTGTACTTTTCCTTGGTTAGGGTCAGTTAACCTCCTATATAATGGTGAAATAATTTTTATTAAATTATACAAGAATCATATACATTATTATTATATCATATATGATCTTTTAACATTGATTTGTTAATAATATCTTAGTATTATCATTGTTTCGGGTGTTAACTTACTCATTTTATTTTGTATGTTTTGTTATGTATTCCATGTTTGTAATGGTTAGGTTGTATCCTAATCATATCCAGAATAATATCAAGTCCTTAAACATAATTTTTAAATCATAAAATGATAATTATACTTGAATGGATACGATGGATAATGAATCTCATCGCGTTCGTGGAGACGATAGTCCGTACGTACGCACGAGCGACAATATCATTATTTTGATATTAAAATAATATATAAATGGATGGTATATCATATATACAGAATCATTAACATGTTATATTTATTATATACATGAGTTACACATCATTATTATACTCATCCAAATAATAATATATTGAATAACATTTACACCACGACGTGGAGACGGTAATTCGAACGTACGCACGTATGGTGACATGTTATTCAAAGGGTGGATAGAATACTGAATATGGTTGTACCATATTTATAATAACATCATAGTATATATATGATACTGTAGTTATTATTTTAGAATGGTAACAACAAAGGAAGAAGAAGTGGAAGAAGAAAAGAACTTGGAAAAGGGTGGTGAAATCATTACCTCTTCTTTGGTTTCTTCCTTTTGATTTGATCAAAATGGATTCATAGGTTGGCTTTTGGATCAAACTAAGCCCTCTAGGTTGTAGTGAGGGAAATTGGGAGAGTATTGGGGCAGATTTTGGCCGAACCAAAAGGCTTTGAAGGTGTGAAAAAAAGAGAAGGAATAGTGCCCTTTTATAAGAGGTGTGAGGGACACCTTTGGAAAAGCTAGAAATATTAGTTTATAATAAACTTATATTAGAGTTATAATGGCTCCAATGTTTATTATTCGAAGGTTAAGGTGGGGATAGGTCGAAAACCATTCAACCAATAGAATTTTGACAGGTTTGGTTACTTATATTAACCTTATCTTTAAGTATTAACAGTAAGTTAATTAGTTTCACTTTTACAATGTCTCTTTTTATTTTATATTATATGGTTAATAAACATACCATATACATCCAAGAGAACCACAAGTGGTCCATTAATGAGACACCTATCATGATATAAGTCTCTTGGACGAGCCTTAGATTTTTAGGAATTTAATACCAATTAATAATATAATATTTTGTTTAAAAACCCTTTTATGTCAATTGTGACACTATTCAATAGTTGAGTTTTTTGAAACTCATAACAGACTGATTACTTCGAAAAAGGTCAATTTAATCAATCCTAATATATAATATTATCCTATAAAATTAGTTTAATTCATTAAAAGTTTCATATTATATTGATTTGGGTAGTAATAATATCAATTATTGTAATTTTTCACTATTATAGTAATTACTGCATCGTCATTGTGTCATAAATAAATCAACATATTTATTGTCTAAAAATTATAAATAAAATATAAATATTTAGTAAATATTGTTACCTTTCTAATGAATATTTATAATTTAAAATCCAACATATATAACCCTATATAAAAATTGTTTTTCTAAAAGCTATTTGCTTGTGTCATTTTTGTATTCATTTTAACTTAATAAAAATAAAGTGTCCCTATCACCTACAAGTGGCACCATGGGGTCCCAAAATCGACCCAAAGATGCCTATAGTCGAACATGTATAAAACAATAAGGCTAGGACACGTTTTAGGGTAATTTATTATTATTATAATATTATTTTTTAACCCTTATTTACCGGATTTACCCTTAACCATGGTAAATAAAATATTTACCGCAGTAACTATTCAAAATGTCTAAAAATAAAAGTTAGCTATTTACACAATTTGAACATCCTGATTCCATATATGGAATCCATTTTTCGAAATTCCAAACACAGAAGAGGCAGAAATTAATTTAAAATTAATTCCCGTTGTTAAAACAAAAAGCGTGTTTTTAAAAGATAATAACTATCAAAAGATTGACTCTTGTTTATATTCAGTTTAATTGTAAAATTATGTCCAAAGACCAAAATTATATTAAATGGTAAAAATATATTCTAAATATACTTTAAAACCACTCATATTAAAAATTTATCACTATTAATTATTTTGATTAAAAAAATTGTTTTTAATTAAAATTTAGTAATTTTCACTATTCATTAAAATATTAAAGTTATCCGAAAAGTACAAAAATTTCACCTTAGGCTAAATTCGATATTCCGAATCAAAAAATTAAGTCCATTTTGAAATATAAAATATATATAATTTCAAAAATTAGGTATTACTATTCATAACGGCTATTTTGATTGGTTATGGTGTGTTAGAACTCGGTGTTGCGTACAACACACGCTATCACATTATTCAAAGAGAAGCGTACCGTAGAAGCTTGGGGTGTTACATTCTGCCCTCTTTCAAATAATTTCGTCCTCAAAATTTCTAGAATACTTATCACATGAAAAGACTCGGGTGGTTCTTCATCATAAGTTCCTCGGGTTCCCACGTTGCCTCTTCCATCTTATGGTTTCTCCACAAAACTTTTACCAGACGCGTCGTCCGGTTTCTCAGTACTTGTTCTCTCGTATCAAGAATCCTGATGGGCTCTTCTCAATAAGACAGACCGGGTCCCAGTTCTAATTCCTCGTAAGTGAGTACATGCGTTGGTTCAGGCATGTATTTCCTCAACAGAGATACGTGGAACACATCATGAACTTTGGAGAGACTTGGCGGCATTGTCAATCGATAATCTACAACCCCAATTCGTTCTAGAATTTCGAAAGGTCTGATGTACCTGGGACTCAATTTACCTTTCTTACCAAAATGTATGACTCCCTTCCATGGAGATAACTTCAAGAAAACATGATCACCGACTTGAAATTCCAAATCCTTCCTTCGATTATCGGCATAGCTCTTCTGCCTACTTTGAGCTGCTTTGATGTGATTTTGGATTACCTTCCCCTTTTCCATCATTTCCTCCACCAGTTCTAGGCCTGCAAGTTTTCTTTCACCAACGTCATCCCAACAGGTTGGTGTACGACATCTCATTCCATATAACGCTTCATATGGTGCCATCTGAATACTCGAATGGAAGATATTGTTATAGGAAAATTCTACGAGAGGTAAATATTGATCCCACATACCCTGAAAGTCAAGTGAGCAAGATCTCAACATGTCTTCTAAGGTTTGAATAGTCTGTTCTGATTGTCTGTCTGTCTGAGGGTGGTAAGCAGTGCAAAAATGAAGTTCAGTATCCAGGTATTTTTGAAGACTTTTCAAGAATCTTGTAGTAAAACGGGGATCACGATCAGAAACAATCGATAGGGTTACTCCATGAAGTCTCACAACTTTATTAATATATAGTCTTGCTAGACGTTCCATGGGTAGATCTTCTCTTATAGCAAGAAAATGTGCTAACTTGGTAAGATGATCAACAATAACCCATATTGCATCGTTCCTTCTAGGAGTCTTTGGTAGTCCCATGACAAAGTCCATTGTAATATTGTCCCATTTCCACTCCGGTATGGGAAGAGGTTGCATGACTCCTCCAGGCTGTTGCCTTCCAGCTTTCACTTGTTGACAAATCATACATCTTGATACAAAATCAGCAATATCCCTCTTCATGTTGTCCCACCAAAAATGTTCCTTCAATTCTCTATACATTTTGGTGCTCCCATGGTGTATAGAAAAATTGGAACTATGAGCATCATCATTCAATTCCCTTTTTAGATTTGTTATAACGGGAACACAAAGTCTCTTCCCAAATATCAAAATTCCATCTTCACATACAAAGTCTCTCAGTCTCCCATCATTCACAGCTTTAATCTTCTTTTGAAATTCATCATCATCGGTCTGAGAACTCTTAATCGTTTCTAGTAAATATGGTTTGGAAACCATTTGAAAAACCATTGATGTTTCACCTTCCCTGGTTATTCCCATTTCCATCTTCACTAGATCCATGAAAATTGGATCCATTTCAATTCTTATATTTTTCAAAACTCCATGATCTTTTAAAAAAACTACATTATTTAATCCAAGACATCTCATGGGCCAGTGGTAGGTGATACACCCTTGTCGCCCTTCAGTTGCGGGTTCAGGTCTCGCGGCCTTGCCGGTCACGACGGGTTGCCGACCAACCTCTGAGTTGTCATTTTATGGCCATCCAAAATAATCCATACTAGAACTATCCAAAATACTTTTGTCCAAACTCACAGTCCAACATTTATAAGGAATGTAAACATAATGTAGATCCTTTTTACCCCATAATAGCATATTAATACCTTCATCATGTATTCTTTTAAAACGCTGAAACATCCTGAATTACCATAATTCTAATTGATTACATTCATACTCCCTTATTACATATAGAATGCTGGATATACTTCATCAATCCAAAAATGTTTTAAACCCCAACAATGATGGAATATACAAATCATTAATCAGCTTCAAGGTAGTTAAGAATATCCAATATAATTTATCCAAATCAATCATATATTATTCTAAAATCACTACCTCGGTATCAGAACCATATTATAGTTTTTCTTTCTTTCAACCATATATTTTCCAAAAATTTAACCTGCTATTGAGTCACTTTTCTTTGTTCCACACAATCTCAAGTCCTTAATGAAATAGTACTGCAGTACAATCCTTATATACTCCATAATTATTATAACAAGTACATTGCTGATACAACACTCAAATGACATAATCAACATAAGAACTCTAATGATTCCTATTCATCTGTGGTAGTATCATAACTTGATTATTATCCAATAGCATCATTTGTGGCATAGTCTGATGACTGGGACATAGGTTCGCGTAGTGTCCAAACTCCTCTCAAATTAATCATTGTACATTTGAAACTATTTTCATACCCTTGCAGCCACATACTTTGTGCCCTTTTCCTCCACACTTATAAAAAACTCCCATTCCTTTCAGGCATGTTCCAGGGTGTTTCTTTCCACATTTATCAAATATGGGAAAATTCTTCTTTCCCCTCTTCCCTTTATCCATATTTCTCTCTTCCATCCTTTTCTTCTCTTTCTTCCCTTCAAAGCCATAGGACTCAGTAAACTCTTTACTTATCTTATCAACACATAATATTATTTCTTCATATGATGATAATACATGCGAGACTATTTCTCTTATAAATTCTGGCTTAAGACCATGAAATATATGATCCTTCTTTCTCTTTGTATCATGTGAATTGCTAGAATTCTCATTCCTTCTACTGGGCGCCATTTCTAAACAATGGCATACATTAGATTAGTTTATGAATAAAAATACATAATCCCAAACTTGTAAAACACATAACATAAATTAAATAGTTTATGGATATAATCCATAATCATAAAAATGTCTCCTTTGAGAAAGTATATACTCATAAACCCTTCATAATGATTTGTAAAGAAAATGATAGTTATCCTAAGCATATCCCTAGGGAGTGTTGTAACCAGGAATGCAGTAAGGCCCATTATCGTGCACCAGTTCCCGTTCGAGTCTATCTCAAAGCGGTGTTTTCAGGTTTTACCCCTAGGTACAACTGTGCCTGAGCTGCCTCTACCTGCTCATATCCAGACAGGGATATATTGATCGGAAAAGTCACAAAATATCTACAATACCAAAATTCTACGAAGTTCTTCTATACTAATCCTCAAAATTCATCTTAAATCTATGTGCTCTAATCAGAGTTTATCTAAATATAGCTTCCAAGGATTGTACTAAACTTCCTCTAATACCAACTGTAACGCCCCGACCCTAGTTACCCAGAGTCGGTGCATTATTACATAACATTGGCATGATCATAATAAAGATCAAATCTCGAAAGACCGATTGGTTTAGTAGCCTTGGAAACACTAGATATATTCATAAAGTTTTACATTACATCATAAAGTGAAATACTACTACAACAACATAGTATCCATATTCCACACTCATATCCCCACATAAAATCCCTGCAGGTCATTTATAACTTACTTCTTCACATCCTGGGAAAAATAAAACATAGAAAAGGGGTGAGCTCAAATGCCCAGTAAGGATAACAATATAGAGGAAACTTTCATAAATAAGAATAAACATTTAAGGCAATGTATAACTAAAACAAAAACCTTTTAAACATGAACTTTCAACATAGTATGGCATAAATAAAATGAAATAATGCCATTTACTTATTCACATGGATATTCTAATAATTGAATAATCAAATGGAAAATCAATAACCACTTTCATAATTATGGAATGCATAATGCCAGACTATCATAACCACATAGCCAAGGCCTCGTGCCAAGACTACAAATATGATTTTGTCAAAGACTTGTACCAAGACACTAGTTTGTCTCATGAGACCTACCGATGCTTCGAGGAGCTATAGCGGGCTCCACCCGTCACATATTAAGTCCAATGCATTCCCATATGAAAAGGTTTAATCATAACATAAACATTCGTATTAAAACTAGCATACGAAATGTCAATACTTTCACCATAAACTATGAATGGTATAAAAATAGCACATCCACATTCAAACATATCACAAAAACATCAATGCAATATAGAAGTTTTTTATCATAATAAATCAACTTCAAATAAGCGTAAAATCCATCAAAAGATGTTGACATAGATGAAATCAAAACTCTTTTTAGAGAAATATCTCTTTCTATTTTTGAAATCATTTAAGAGTCATATATTTATAAAATAAAATATTTTCATTGAAAATATTCTTATGAGCTTGTAACGGAAGCTTTGATGATTTTATAATGGTGTAAAATAACCGCACCCGCTGTATAAGTTAAAAAAACATTCTTACCTTAATTTTGTTGAAAAGGTTAAAAAGCACCTTGTTTGGAAAACGACGGAAAGATTCCTTTATAAAACTCTTATAAAAAGTAAAAAAAGGGTATAAATGACTTTAACCCATATTCTTTTAAATAGTAAAAATGTTTTGAAATACATTTTTAAGAAACATGGATGTGGATGATAAAGAGATCCCAGTAGATTATTACGTATAAACATCCTCGGATAATGAAGAGATTGTAAAATAACCCTTACCTTGTACTTTTCTTTGGTTGGGGTAGGTTAAACTCCTGTATAATGGTGAAATAATTGTTATTAAATTACACAAGAATCGTATACATTAATATGATATCATATATGATCTTTTAACATTGATTTGTTAATAATATCTTAGTATTATCGTTATTTCGGGTGTTAAATTACTCGTTTTCTTTTGTATGTTTTGTTATGTAATCCATGTTTGTAATGTTTAGGTTGTATATTAATCATATCCAGAATAATAGAAAGCCGTTAAACATCATTCTTAAATCATAAAATGATAATTATACTTGAATGGATACGATGGAGAATTAATCTCATCGCGTTCATGGAGACGGTTGTCCGTACGTACGCACGAGCGACAATATCATTTTTTTGATATTAAAATAATATATAAATGGATGGTATATCATATATACAGAATAATTAACATGTTATATTTATTATTTACATCAGTTACACATCATTATTATACCCATCCAAATAATAATATATTGAATAACAATTACACCACGACGTGGAGACGGTATCTGTACGTACGCACGTATGGTGACATGTTATTCAAAGGGTGGATAGAATACTGAATATGGTTGTACCATATTTATAATAACATCACAGTATATATATGATACTGGATTTATTATTTTAGAATGGTAACAACAAAGGAAGAAGAATTGGAAGAAGAAATGAACTTGGAAAAGGGTGGTGAAATCATTACCTCTTCTTCGGTTTCTTCCTTTTGATTTGATCAAAAGGGATCCTTAGGTTGGCTTTCTGATCAAACTAATCCCTCTAGGTTGTAGTGAGGGAAGTTGGGAGAGTATTTGGGTAGTGTTTGGACGAACCAAAAGGCTTTGAAGGTGTGAAGAAAAGAGAAGGAAGAGTTCCCTTTTATAAGAGGGGTGAGGGGAACCTTTGGAAAATCTAGAAATATTAGTTTATAATAAATTCATATTCGGTTTCTAATGGCTCCAATATTGATTATTAAAAGGTTAAGGTGGGGATAGGTAGAAAACCATTCAAACAATAGAATTTAGACATGTTTGGGTACTTATATTAACATTATCTTTAAGTATTAACTCTAAGATAATTAGTTTCACTTTTACAATGTCTCTTTTTATTTTTATATTATATGGTTAATAAACATTCCATATACATCCAAGCGACCCACAAGTAGTCCATTAATGAGAAACCTATCATGATATAAGTCTCTTTGCCGAGCCTTAGATTTTTAGGAATTTAATACCAATTAATAATATAATATTTGTTTTAAAAAAAATTTTATGTCAATTTTGACACTATTCAATAGTTGATTTTTTTGAAACTCATAACAGACTGATTACTTCAAAAAAGGTCAATTTAATCAATCCTAATATATCATATTATCCTATAAAATTAGTTTAATTCATTAAAAGTTTCATATTATATTTATTTGAGTATTAATAATATCAATTATTGTAATTTTTCACTATTATAGTAATTAATGCATCATCATTGTGTCATAAATAAATTAACATATTTAATTTCTAAAAATTATAAATAAAATATAATTATTTAGGAACTCTTGTTATATTTCTAATGAATATTTATTATCTAAAATCCAACATATATAACCCTATGTAAATATTGTTTTTCTAAAAGATATATGCTTGTGTCATTTTTGTATTCATTTTAACTTAATTAAAATAAAGTGTCCTTATCACCTACAAGTGGCACCATGGGGTCCCAAAATCGACCCAAAGATGCCTATGGTCGAACATGTATCAAAACATTAGTCTAGGACACATTTTAGGGTAATTTATTATTATTATAATATTATTTTGTATCCCTTATTTACCGGATTTACCTTTAACCATGGTAAATAACATATTTACCGCAGTAACTATTCAAAATGTCTAAAAATAAATGTTACCTATTTACACAATTTGAACATAATTATTCCAAATATGGAATCCATTTTTCCAAATTCAAAACACAGAAGTGTCAAAAATTAATTTAAAATTAATTCCCGTTGTTAAAACAAAAAGCGTGTTTTTAAGAGATAATAACTATCAAAAGATTGACTCTTTTTTATGTTCGGTTTAACTGTAAAATTATGTCCAATGAACAACATTATATTAAATGGTAAAAATATATTATAAATATACTTTAAAACCACTAAAATTCATAATTTATCACTAATAATTATTTTTATTAAAAAATTTGTTTTTAATTAAAATTTAGTAATTTTCACTATTCATCAAAATATTAAAGTTATCCAAAAAGTACCAAAATTTCACCTTAGGCTAAATTCGATATTACGAATCCCAAAATGAAGTCCATTTTGAAATATAAAATATATATAATTTCAAAATGTAGGTATTACTATTCATAACGTCTAGTTTGATTGGTTATGGTGTGTTAGAACTCGGGGTTGTGTACAACACACGCTATCACATTATTCAAAGAGAAGCGTACCGTAGAAGCTTGGGGTGTTACAATATGTGTCGAAGCCTGGAATTTTCACCTCCTCTAGGATGTCGATGTTCCATAGCAAGAGGCTATCACTAAGAACATAATATTTTTAGGCCTACATCAGCATACCAAAGAGAATATGATTGTTGGACACGGCTCTTTTCATAAGAAGAATCTAAGGGTTTGTGATCATCTAGGTCCTCTGAGTAGCAGCAGTAGCTACCCTCTCAGCATTAGTCTATCCAGTAGCCATTTCCATCAGGCCTAAAAATTTACATACGAGATTATGCAAATGAATGGGTATTTGGTGCATAAGAAATACAGCTACATGAGACGTTGTTGTTAGCCGTGAAAAAATCATATATGTTTGGTGCTTGAAAACGTTAGAAGGGGCACAAAAGAATCTACATTTTATGCAAGGCACCAACCAAATTCAGAATCATTCATGTGTAAGGGGTGATATTTTTCACATAATAAGAGGATCTCCTATCGCATAAGAATGTAAAAGTATGAAGCCTTGGTCCCCTTCCTATTTATAAGCATAAATAGGGACTTCTTTGCACGCAGAAGGGTTTTTCTTTCCATATCCCCATTTTTGTGAGCAACACAAAAAATCAAATATTTTCATTGGTGTTACCCTCTAAACGCAACCTTTAGGTCCCCTTTCAGTTATGATTTCGTGGGGGTAATTAGTTAGAAAAGAAATTTGGTTAAGACCATGGAAGGGCCATTTGAGAAAAGTGACGGTATATTTAGGATTATAGGAAACTCTCATGAATCCCAAGAGAGGTGTGTACAAGATCTGAGGTCAGTTCACAAGAGAAAATTATTACTCTAGAACTTGTGAACCCAATTTGAAGTCAAATATATTCTTCTACAACAACCTTTTGAAAAGTATCAAAGTCAGAGGCTCAAAAAAATATCTACTTCCCTGCATTAAGTGGGACCTCAGACATGAAATTGCTCTCCCAATTCAATTTAAAATTCCCACTGTGCATAGGACCCCATGGGATCCACTACTGAATTTTTCATCTATAAATATAATTTTACCCCTATATTTCTTGGGACCATTCTAGAGGAAAATCTATCTCTCCATATGTGAAATATGACCCCTTCCGCGATGGTACGAAAGACATGGGCTCAAGGTACTGGATCATGAACTACAGGTATCCCAAGGGTCCTTTTTTGGGTGGGCCCATAGGGATTAACCCTCAACAATTTTCATTTACTCTAAAGAAATTTTATGAAAAATATTTTTCTTGCGTGAATGTTTTTCTTTGTGTCGTCAAAATCTTATTCATAGGGTTCCATCATGCATGTAGTCCCTCATCTTGTGTACAATCCTTAAATATTTTGCAAACCCCTGCTTATGTGCTCAACGTGTCATTGTTAACCTATGGCATCAAGTCTGATCCCCTCTTATGAGAAACATACCTATGTTGCACACACTTCTCCCATGAGGCCCTCCATGGTTGTACGAAGTAATTTCAAAGTTCCCCACGGAGTGCTTCATGTGGCGCTACCATGCCTTGTGATTCTTCACATATGCATGCTAACAACTATTTCTTCTTTACATAGAAACACTATTGTTGACCCCCAATGGATTACTCGACAACCCCATTAGCCAAAGGAATTATTGGTTCCTTCCCTTCACCAAGGGTTAAATCACGCCAGTTATGTAAGTCCTATGGATCAAGAGTGAATCCTCATCATTCGAGGTACATGATGTGAAACGTCCAAGAACCCATATCCTCAACACATGATGTGAAACTATTGCCACTACATGAGTGATATATTTGATATAACTAAGAAGGGGGTGGGAACCATCTCCCTCTCACTCCTCCTCTACATCTGCGCTTTGTCTCAATTTGCATCCCAGGAATCCTCTGCATAATCCCTGACCCAACTTGATTGGGTTATCCTTGTATGATGGCCATATCCTCCTTTTACACCTGGATGTCCTCCACATTATTCTCTCCCGATTCAAGTCCATGTCTTATTGCGATGGGATGCTAACCATGCATAAGATCCTCTCCACTCCTCACAAACCCAAATTGCACTATGTGATCATCAGGCCATTTGTGGCCTCTTGTTTCATACACTGAGCATGAATCATGTTGGATTACAGTAATCATTGACCATGACATCAATTATGGTTCACCTTATCATATAATAACCATTCCCTTCTTTACTGAACTACGTGGACATTGATCTTTTCCCCTTTTCAAGAAAGATAAATTGGAATCCTCTTTGAGGTTCAACCCTATCACATACCCATCCTAACCACTTTACATCGGTTCCAGATTTTTTCGCATGAAGTTAAAATATATACCCCGCTTTCATCCCACATAATGATTAAAATTATGCTTTCGAACTGTGTGGGTTTTGATCTTTTCCTCCTAGACAGGGTATGTATAAAGCCTCCCTGAGGTTCAACCCCAAACACTAGTAAATTTAGGTGTCCCCATTGTTGGGAACCAAATCTGTGGTCCACCCCATTGTGGTGTATGAAAAATTACCAGTAAACTAATCTTATGTAATCCCCAAACTGAATCTATAATTATCTAACCCAGAGTCTACCTCTTGAGAAGTTCTTCAAACCATTTGTAATCCCAATCAATACTTTAGGTTGGTGTCCTTTGTGTACACCCTGATACTATGCGATGTATCTAAACTACATCGGATTTTATCATTTACATTTTTTGATAAACATGTGTAGGAAGCTTCCCTATGGTTCAATACCATCTCCAATGTCCCATCCTAGTATCTCCCTAAAGTATTTGTTACTCAGGTATATCATGCCTTAACCTGTTGGTTCCATTTCCTTGTGTTCCATATCCATGTATCCATTCTCTTTAGTCACCTACTCATTTAACTTATTGACGCAATCCAAAACAATGTGAAAATTGATTCCCCACAATGAAGATATGTAGGGACCCTCTTTGATTTTCAAGACCATTACCATCACCTACACACATGTTTTCAGCTCCATCCCCCTTTATTCCATCCATTTTCGCTTTATCCATTTCCATCCTGATTTTACCTAGGCCGCCACATCCTAATGATATCATACCATGTATCTGGGTCATTGACCATGCATTAGACCCAACATGGTCCTAGGGTTTCTTCCATTGTGGAAAGCATGATTCCATTACCCACCAATTAAAACTACATGGGTTTGGATCTTCGTCATCTATTCAGGGTACATAGGAATCCACTTTGAGTATCAACCCCAGAAGATGGTAAACATTGGTTTCCCCTTTGATGGGTCCCACCATTCTCTTATCCATCATTTTGTGGTGTCCATAACCACCCTCACAGTTTGAAACATTCCCCATTGTGGGACCCACCATCCTAGGTCTTTCCTAATTGGGCAGTCTAATCCATCCATCCGGTAAATATTCATGGTTATCTCTTCTAGGGATGTGCCCATCTAATCCACTCCCATCGGTGTTATGATCAGTCCAATCTATCTTTTATAGATGCTAAACTCATGAAATACCCCACATTAAACATGGGAATCCATGGAAAACCTTAGAGACATTCTTATGGTATAAAATTCCTCGTATTCCATATGGGATGCCTCGGGATTCCACGCCATTGATAAGCCCAATGATAATTAAAAAAGAAGGTGTCCCAGTGCTTCAGCATCCTAAAACACCAGTGATACCTCAACGTGATTACTCCCCGGACCGACGGTTACAGTGTTAATATGACCCCTTTGGTAAATCCTTAAAAAAAGTACTGTAATAAACTAGAGTCCACAATAATATGGAACCGGGAAGTGTTTGTCGAACATTGTATTAATCGATAATGGATACCCGAACTATGTGAAAAATTCTTAAGATGAATCCACAGAAGGGGGACCAACATCCCATCACCTTGTTTCGATCAAGGAGAAAACATCACTAAATTAGTGATGACTATCGCCCGCCATTGGAACATGAGAATGTGGGGAAACAATCAACGCATCCTCACAGACGATGTGCGCTCTGAAAAAAGAATGGGAAACTGTATAATGTTTCATTTCATATCCCTAATATAATATGGTTATCGTGTATGTAACATTATTTTCCAAAACATCTAAACTTTTTCAGCACATCCAGATTTGATTCCTCATAATCATGACAATGTAATTAAGAAATACATTGATTCTAGCCTTCTTGGGTCGGGGTGTTACAAGAACCTTCATGTTAATTGAGGTGGATAGTGAATCAAGGAATTAAGTATTATTTATAGGAGGAAATATGACTATTGGAATAGAAATTTGACCCTTATAATATTAATCTGACCATTTAGAATAGCATTCTGACCATTGGTAACAATAACCTAACCGTTGGAATAACATTTGACCTCAAAATAATAAAATATAATAATGATAATATTTATTATAAGTAATTTAGGTATAATTTAATATTATAATTCAATAAATTTAATATCATGACTAAAAATTGATTAAAATATAATCACATTTTTATTAAACATTATTTTAGCGTATTGCATAAAAATCCTAATTTATATTTTAAATGTAGATATAGCCTATGTTAGAAGCTTAATTTTGAAAATTTAAATCCAATTTTTAAATAATATTTTCAAAAGTTTACAACATTAATTGTTTGGTAATTTTTCTCAAATAATTCAATTTTCAAGTGAATAGTTAAAATATAGTTTTTTTGTTACAGATGTGTCTTAAATTACATCACTCATGATGTAATAATGATGTATTCATTTATAGAACATTGGGATCCACCCAAAAAATGATATTTGAAATATGTGTCCTCAAAATAGAATAATCATGATTTCTAATAATTAAAATTACTTTCCCAAGAAGAGCATAAAATTTAATACTTAAAAACAATTTTCTTATTATTCTACATTCCATTTTAATAATGTAACAGATTTTTTTCTAAATGGGTTAAAAGTACAAAAACTATTATATTATATTGATATGTGATTAATAATGTCAAAAATTAACTATTAAAAATATTACCATTGATATATTAACTTTTGGAATATTTAATTTTAAAAATATCCCTCTCCCCAAGTATAAAAAACCTACCTCCCCTTGAAAACTGACTCTACTATCACATACAAAAGACCAATATATAACCAAATAATCTATATTAATTCCATATAAACCATAGTAATTTCTAGAGTAAATAAAATACATTCAATAAGGAACTATAGTGTCGTACAATAGAATCAACCCCAATTAATGAGTGACCTTTTTCATCTCTTCCCTAGATTTCATCCCATCTTCTATTGTTCCCAAATGTTTTCAAACCCAATAATTATGAGATTAATTAGATAGTGTGTTTCTATAATATTATTTATTTCTAGTTAATATAAAAAATTATTTATGAATTATTTTTATCTTATACATCTCTTTATCCTCCTTTGGTCAATGTTCCTGATAACCGCTTATTTTCTATAAACAATAACATTGCCGACTCTTTTCATATCACTATTCAAATATATGGCTATTTTGATTTATTTATAATATTTAACATTATAAATATATATATTTTATGAATCTATAATTAATTATATTAGTATATAAATTTCCATGAATAAAAATAGAAAAATTGGAGTAGTAAAGAAAATTTTTAAGGTATACATGATATCAAAATGCTTCACATTTAACAATTAAATTTTAAAAAATATAATAAAATTTTTTATGTGATATATAGTAAATTTAATTAAAATAATTAACTATTTATTAAATGTTTTAATAATACTATGTTTATTAATTAATATATTTAATCCAAATCAAATTTAGAAGGAATTAAGGAAAGGGTATTCTAAAGCCCACCTCACTTTTCATTAAGTTATACATATTTTTCATTCTTTTATTAATGTATATTACCCTAAAATTACCTAAATATCATATTGTTATTAAACCCGTTAATTTTTTAGGATATAAATGTTCTCCACCAAAAAAAAAATTGATCCAAACATAATGATTTTTTACATTCCATTAAGAAAATATAATATATCTTTTATTACACTAAAATTTTAATAGCATCATTCAGGTAAGTGTGGGCTGCCACATTCATGAAGTGATGTGACTCTATTTTTATCACCATACCACATGGAAGATATATATAAGTATGTCTAAAGAACTATTATGTTATATATGATGTAATTATAATTATTTAACATTTATATATTACTTATCTCGTTTCCATAATGATTAAATAAAAATGGGACTGTTACCCATTCATACATATGACCTTCCACCTCCATGATCATAACATACATAATTATTATAAAAAATCATTAATGATGGGATTTAATGTATAATTTATATATAAATATAAATTTTTTCATGAGTATTATTCTCTAAATTACATTACTATGTTATACAAATAAGAATATGGACATTCCTAATAATGATTGATTGAGAAAAAAGGCAATTAACACCTGAAATAATAAAAATAATGCAAGATTATTAATGATTGGGTGACATGATGTTATAAAATAACTATATATGATATTATAAATATTAATATAGTCATTTAATAGGTTAATAGAATTTTTAAAACCACTATATGTAATGATAAATCATATTGAACCAAAAGGAAGCTCGTACTAAGGGATTTCATATCAATTTCATTTTATTGAGTCATTTTGAAATGTTATGAACATGATTTATTTATATTAAGTATATACTACACCTTTGACATGTTATATCATGAATAAAAATCATTTCATTATATTTAGTGTTTTATTGGGGCTTTCTATTTGAAATATTAATTAAGTAGTAATGAATTTTTTTCATAATATGCCTTTCATGAGTCATTTATTGTGTAATGAACCTATCATATTTTATAAGCTATATATAGAACATCTTTGATATGTTATGTCATATATTTAATTATTATAATGGTATATTTTTTTCATTTAATTTAATCCTTTCATGTGTATTTTGAGTAAATTTTACTAATGCGTTAGTAGTTTTTTGTTACCATCTCATCATTTATTACGATTGTTTTTATTAAGTTCCCAATATTCTAATATTATGATTTTCCTATAAATAATTACCATGTACTATCGTATAAAATATTTATATAATTAATATTCCTTCTTTTCCTTAATTTTACACTCTTTATGTATTCAAAAAAGTAAAAAATGCATTTAAAAACCCATCAATTTTTTTTTCATTTGGAAACTGTTTTTATTCTAAAAACCCTGTTATCTAAAAACAATTTAATTTTTTTAAAATTATCTGAATGATTTAAAAAATTAAATTTTTTTATATTTTTATATGTTGTATTTAAGGGAATATTAATGTCTTTTTCCAAATAATAGTTGTTCTTCTTTTACTGTTTATGGGAAAGAAATATTTGTTTTAATGTGTATAACATGAATAGAATTTTATGTCATGATGACCATTTTTCCATAATTATTCCTTTATTAGTTTTCAAGGTATCAAAAAAAGGATTTGAATTTTTTTTAATTTTTTTTTCAAAATTAAAGGGTATTTTCATCAGTAATTATTCTAAATTATTTTTAAATCATCTATTTTATAATTCAAAGGATGGTTTCAAAGAAAAATATTTTGAAAATGTCTTATGAATCACTGGTTTTAAAAAAAATCAAAATTAATGGGTTATTTTCCTCAAAATGACATCAATTATATTATAATATAATATTTATTCATAAATTTAAACAAGAATTTTCTTTATTTAAGCTCACATGGGATTATTTTTTATTGATATCGTCCTCGTCATTTCTTGGGATGGACAAACATTGTTTTAATGAGATTTTTATAGAACGTGTTTCTTTTCCACTGGGAAATCGTGTTATAATTAGATTCTTAAGTAAATCTTTTATTTTCCTAAGATTAATCATGTTTTGAAATAAATAGTGGGTTTTTATATGTTTTTTAATGATATATAATCTCTTTGTAAATTATTTTTTCTTATTGGAGATTATATACGATGGGTGTGTGCATATTGTGTAGGGTGAGTCCATTATAACTTATATGATGGGTGTTCGCAGATAGTGACATGTGAACCCTTTATCGATTATATGATGGTTGTTCCAAGATATAACTACAATGCATCAGTTATTGATTATGTCCTCTTAAGAATAATATTGTCAATTAGAAGTATAGTTATTCAAATATTAATGGTTTTGTAAGAGTGATATGATAGTAATGTTTCAGGACACCAACATTCCTTTTTTATTCTTACTATGGTTTATATTATTTCATTTGTTCATAATTGATATCACATGACTCATTATAATTTAGTCTACCAAATATTTCCTTTTATAAAAGTCTTATTCTATGGTTCATTATTGATGACTCGGGTGATTATTAGTATGAGTTCTTTTAAGATTCACCCATGATCTCTAATTAAGTATTAATGTCCTTATTACCTACTTATTATAATTAATTACAATCAACTATTAATGATTATTTTTACCCTTACTGATTATATATCTCACCCATCTTATGTTTCATTAACAAATAGTTTATAAATAATGTCTCTGAACGAATTATGTCCAGAAGGGATTTCATATTGATTATGATGACGACTTAGTGTGATATAAAAAATAGTTTGTTAAGTGGGGTAAATTTCCATTTAATGAAATGGGAATTTTTTATATATGATTTTTTCCTAATTCTCTATAACAATAAACCTAAAAGGTCCTTGAGAATGTAAGTGATCCAATTTTTCCTTTTTTATGTTTTATCGTATGCAAGGGGAAACATTAGGTTATGATTATCTATATCAAAGCCAAGAATGTAATTTTTTTTATTTCAATATATGATCTGGGATTACAGGCTATAGGATATTATAATAAATTTTCCCACCATCTCCTCACCCTTTTAAATCAATATATCTGAATTGATTTTGAATTTTTTTTTGTATTTATATTATCATTTTATAATAATGAAAATATTATTCTTTTTAGTTATATTTATCATACTACACTTTCTTTTAATTTTTATTCCAGTAAAAAAAATAGAAAATTGTTACTCATAGGGAAATCTATATCAAGGTGTTATAAAATATTTATTGTATGAGAAGAATTAAGGTAATTATTTTTTGATCGACTATCATATCTTAGAAAAACAAAAACAAGTTATCTTTAATTCTATTAAACAAAAAGATAATATAAATAAAAAAACATGTATAATTTAAACATAAACAATTACACTAATACAACCAAATTTCAACACAACTAATGAAATATTTTATAATAAATAAAAAATTATACAAAAATACATCAATAACTACATAAAATAATAAATTTATTTCAATATTTAGCAACAATATACAGTGTATTAACATAAGATAAAAACTACGAAATTATTCCTTATTAACTACCATAGAACGAATAAATTAAAAAAATCAATAATAAATTTTATTGATACAATTAATATTTTCAATCAACTACATAATTAATATATCTCAAAAAAATTAAATTTATATTGTTCATAGGATAACATGTCCAATATTCCACATTAATTAATCATATGAAGAATAAAAATCCATAAAAATAATCAAAAAATTATTTTCTATAAAAATAAATTATATTTGATATGAAATATAATTTCAATAGGTATCATTAAACTTATTTACAAAAAATGGTAAGAATCACAATATCTGTTTGTTCATATTATGAAATAAACCACCAATTACACTACTCGATAAGCAATAATTTTCTACCAACTTATACCTATAAACACATAATGGATATTATTTTTATATTTAATTTCAAAATATAAAATTTGTATTATAAAATTGAAATAATATATTTAAAGGTTGAAAATTGAGAAATTTAATTGAAATATGTTATGACCGAAATAATTTATTTTTTAAATATTTTTAAATTAAAATTAATTTTTTGTACTATTTTTATATAATACTGATCAATATTCACTAATTGAGCTTTCATATAATGGACCAATTTTAATAATTTCTTTAAACATAATTTTAATGAAAATAGAATTGGTTTTCATGACCCCCCCCCCCCTCTATTGATACCAATCTCGAGTTAGTAATGAATATGAGGACGACCCTATGGCCTGCATCCAATTGGCCAAGGGTTAGAAAATATCACCGACGTTATAGATTGTAGAAATATTTGATCCACCACCCACCTTATATAAATTTAAGAAGAACATATATTTTGATATCCACTAATCAAATGCATAAGATCAATATGTAATGAATCTGGATACATGAATTTATATTCATACCAGAGGAAAAAATGAAAATTCACAATTAGGTCAATATAGAAACTATGCAGGTCCAATATGTCTTAAACAGCACTATAATCTAGAAATTCCTATATGAATTACCGAAAAACTTTTATAGTCCTAAAAAATAGTGTTTCTATGTGTGTGTATTAGGTGATTATATAGGTATACTTTAGAGGATCCAACTAAGAACCTCTTTTAAAAATTTGAAAGAATGATATTAAATCCCCTTGAATAGTGAAATGAAACAAAGTTACATCAAAAATAGAAAACATTATATCCCACCCTCACTTAAGTTTTCTAAATAAATTATTTATAGTTGTGACTATATTTATATCAGTGGTGATATATAATAAATACTCCTTATATCAAAAACAAAATTTCTTCGCCACTCTCACACTATAATTCCAAGCATCTTTTATTACAATACCTTCCATAAGTCTTTATGCACCTCATGAATATGTATATCCTAAAAACTATCATCACTATCCCATAAAAAACAAGTAGTATTTATTAAAGAGACATTATTACATATAACATTCATTATACCACAATCCATCCAATACCATAAAATATTACTTATAAGAAACTATGGTTATAATAGCTAGAATATAATTAGGTTTTATAACATCAGGATGATGTATTATAGACGTACATATAATTAAAAAATGAGATATACTAGATAATGTGATAAAAATATAGCTCAGACCTTAATATACTATATCTTATATACACTAAAAAACAAGGAAACAGAAATGGGGGATAGGGGGAAATAATAAATTATTAATCTTATTTCTCAAAAACCCATATCTGAATAAAAACACCCACAACGAAAACAATTAGTATAATATTTCCACTCGAGTTGGGGTGGATCATATGAATAAAATCAAAGAGTAATATCACAAAAACCATAATAATGAAAACTATCTCTCCTTAAAATAAAATGTTATGATCTTTATATTGGTCACCTAGAATGCATAGTTATTTTCTATGAAACATGTTCACATATATCTACACAGGAATCATGATTCAACATCAATAACCATTCCCATTTAGTAATTATAAATTTCAATTAATTCAATAATTAAACATATTATTAATACCTGTTTAATTTATTCATTTCATTACTGTCTCTTATGATTTGGGATTCAAATTTTAATTTTCTCTAATCCATCCCATGCTCTCAGAACATTAAATTTTACTA
Source organism: Viscum album (assembly GCA_963277665.1). Taxonomy (NCBI): domain Eukaryota; kingdom Viridiplantae; phylum Streptophyta; class Magnoliopsida; order Santalales; family Viscaceae; genus Viscum; species Viscum album. The sequence continues at coordinate 49,009,135 of OY728140.1, read as the reverse complement.
ACTGTGGTTATTTTATTCAATATTTCCAACAACAACAATAATTTTAACTATATTTCACTATTGATTAGTATAACATTAAATAATCTATGTACTATAGGACTCATGGTAAACTACCATAAAGATAAATTGACATGTGGTATAATGGATAAATGTAACAAGAAGTTAAAAATTACAAAAGTAACCCATTAGTAAACCCATCCAAAAAAATCAAATATCATGGAGGATGATAAAACCCATATCTAAACTCATACCATCAACAACCAAACATATCAATATAGAAAATAGTCATTCCCCACTCTATACCTATTTTATTCACCCAATAAAAACCTTACGATTAAAATAAATAACATCAAGGGATATTCTACCTTAGATAATATACATAGAACCAAATGTTATTTTCTAAAAAAATCACGATGAAACATTGGCATTACATTACAGTTTTAAGGAATATAAAAAATTATTCTCATGTTATCCTCAATAATTTACCTCCAAAAAGAATCCATTATATTATAACATTTCAATTAATCAATTCATAATTCTTAGGATTTATTAGAATGAATCTTGTTGTCATAAGACAACTATAGCTAACCATTATTCATAAACATGCACCAACCATTACATTCATATTCAACTATTTATCAAGAACGAATGGTACTTAAATTCCCAAACATCCTCATTTATTCAGATCATATTTTCTAGATCTATGTTGTTTTTCAAATATTAATTTGAAAAAAATAATATGGAAATGAAAACAATCACATCAAATTGATAGCACATTATCTATAAAAAATGGTAGTTATCATCAATGTAGAATAAAAACCAAAAATAACAACACATATCAGATTCATTCATAATTATGGATACTACCTTCATTTTTTATTTTCAACTATTACCTAATTATATAAAATCATGATAATACCATACATGCATATTCAAATTAAAATACCATAATCCCCTACCATGAGATAGAACATTCCAAATTCTCTAAAAAGGAATAGGACTATGATAAAACACAAGAAACCATGATTTAATACATTATAGAACATAACAATAAAAACCTATTCTTAGACCATACTCAACATTATCCCAAAAAGCATAAGACACACTACATAAACCTCAAGAAATTAAGTGAATATAGAATATTATAAAAATTGTAAAAGAGAGTACCTTGAATCGATAGAGCTTGATAGCTATTTATTGAGAGATTCACACTCTCTTAGGTTGGAATTGCAGGAGTACTATGATGTCCTAGAGGTTAGATTGGATTCAGATGAACAGAATGGAAATCCAACTATGGATGTGTGGATTATTTATTTATAGTTTAATCCTAAAATCCCTCCAACATGAGGTAGTGACCCCCATTAATCTCATTATACCTCTATTTAATGGAAGATCTAGATTTTGATAATCTCATTTAGAATATCTCCCATTAATATTATATGTTTCTATAAAATTTATTTCAATACCTAGAATGAAACTATTCCTTCACCATCGAATAACAAATGATGTTTTTTCCACCCATAGAACCTCCACGACCATCCACTAATCCACGTGGAAAAATCCTTAAAAAATAATCTCACCACACCCTATATTTTGGGGAATCATATTTTATTTCATAATTTCCATCCTAATATAGAGAAACATGTATTCCAAAACCAAGAACAACCATATCCACAATCATGACGGGGTCATCTCCATTTTTCCTATAGAAATATTTCTTGAGAAATACGCTCAACCAAACATGGAATTTTTGATGAGCATGTTTCCATTAAGCATGTTGTGGTGGTCTCTATTTTTCCCATAGGGATTCTTCTAAAAGACTATGCTGAACAAAAAATTGAATTTTATAGGGGCATGATTCTATTTTTGAAAGCCCCATAAAATAGAGGAACTTCATTCCCCCTTCAATGATGTGGAGTCCTCTTTTTCTTATCGATAATTCTCTAACTCAAAATACCTTCCATAATGGTCACACTAGAAAATGTCCGCAAAATGAGATATCCCAATACCAAATGTAAAACATGAAATGACCAAGCACTAAAAAACCAAAAAAATTGAATTTCATCATAATAAAATCTTTGTGCCCTAGGAAAAAAGCTATATATCATGGAAATATGAGGCCAGAAATCAGATAAATCTAAAAAAAGTATCAACCTGAAGAATTAAAAAAACATAATTAAAGAGGAAGAGGGATCCAAACTAAAACCCAATGAGCTACCACCAAATGATATATCTATATAAAAACACCACTTAAAAACCAAGGGTTAGGATCATATAAACATGTGGTATCTAAAAAAATATAATAAAATTTGAAAATTTGATACATAGAATTTCAATAAATATCATACATGGAATAACTCTTGATATTGCGTGTTTATTTGTTACAACCAATCATAATTACCCTTTATAAACCCTACATGATATCACATGAAATTAAATAAGGGAATAACATGCCCACCCATAACCTTTTTCTAACTGTCAAGGATCCCAAAAGAAATCGACACAATGGTTACATAATATCCATCTTCCTAGTCTCCCAAATCAATAAAATGGGAACCATATTTAAGACACCCACTGAGTTATAATATACTAAAGACATTATGAATATGAATATTTTATGATGGTTGTTATAAATATTAAATAATAGATCTTGTAGATGAAAAAACCTCAAAAATTCTAAAATATCATTCATAGATATTACTCCCATGACTGGAACTCTACTACTAATGATATGGAGATACCTTCAAGAACAAATGATCACTAACTACGAACTCTAAAGGAATCATCATATTATCTACATTATAATTCTAGAAATCAAGTTCAATCTTTATCTATTCAAGAATAACCTAAACATTCTCTATCAATATATACACTATTTTAGGTATGAAAATAGAAGCCTCCCAAAACTATGTCCAAGACAATCGATAACACAAATATAACAATATAGTTCTTATAAATAAGTAATACCAACATTGGAGTGAAAAATGTATTATATGAAAACTCCCCTAAGGGTATATGCCTCACCCAAAAACCTCTAGAATCAATAGTGATTTTTTGCAATATTGCCACTAAAATCAAAATAGTAAACAACATCTAACCATCTATATGTGGGTGAAAATTTTTCTTAAGTTATAACTAAGATTCAAAATCATATAAGAGATATCTCAAACCCCTCTAGATTAAATGGGGAACATGATCCTATATGATCATCATCAAAACTTCATAAAACAACTCCACCACCTCCATATACTTCCTTTATGAAAATCTATAAAATTATACTTCTTAATCTCTATGAAGTGAATATAATATATCTAGTGGTTTGTGTTCAGCTATATAGCCACAAATCCTCCCTAATATTAGGGTAAACTAGTGAACAAGTCCATTATAATGGACTCCTAGAGCCATTGAGAATTACTATTTGAATGAAGCACCCCACCATGAAAATTTTTATTAGCCTTCTCCCTCTATAATAATAATTGAGATACTTACATTTCAAATTAACACTTCATGACATACCACCAAAAATGAACTCACAAGGAAGAATACATATTATCCCCAAAATGTAATATAAGAAATGGCATACTGTGAAACACACAGAGACCTAAATTATTCTTTTATGAAGGAATTTAGAGCCTACCTTGAAATAACACATTATGTCCTTTAACCTCCTCCATTCATTTGGTTCATTTCCACAATAAAATTAATACCACATGACCACCACATAAGAATCCCCCAGTAGGGACTCATCCAGCTTGTGAATAAAAGATTATTTAGCCAACATCTGGTAAAGAAAACCTCTACAAAAAACTCTCATATCTTGTTATAACATAGAGATCTCCTATATCTGTGTCTATGCATCATGGAATTAATGACTGACATGCCCACATTATATCCTTCTAAAAGCATTATCCAATAAATCCCCTTTCCCTAGAGTAGGTAATGTAAAAATTCTAATCTTATATGGTCTCAATCCACCATCATTGTACCATATTCAAAAACATGCAAGGATTATATTAACATCTGGTTATTTTGATCATTAAATACCATGAATCTCTCATTACTGAAGTAATACATCAATAACATGTGAGAAAAAAATGAATCAATATCTTATTTTTGGGTGGCATATTTATAATCATTAGGATATAACTAACAATACCCGGAAGACATTACCACCCTTTGATTAATTAAATGAAAACCCAATAAAATATGTAGAGAGTCACAATATACCATGAATTTAATACCAACTCTGATAAAACAAATAACTTTATAACTATCTATCATCTTCTTTAAAATCTAGAAAACTATCTATAAATGGGTTGACCTTATGAAATCTAGATTCATTAAAGTTAGATTTTTCATAGGAGTGTAAATTTGAGTTAAGTATGGTGTTAACCTTCAGTAATAAATAGAAATACCATGGAAACTCCATACCTCAACATCATTAATGAGGAACTCATAAGGAATAACCACCCCAGCCATTGAAGGATCCATGATCTATCCACATTAAGTCACAACATGCCCTAATAAAGAGACATCATAATCTTATAATTAACACTTTGATTTCATCCCAAACAATAATTAAGGATGAGGAAATACCAAAATAGATTTAACATAATTTTCATGATCCTCCTATAATAATTAAAATACATGGATTTCATAAATAAAAATCACCATTAATCAACACTGAAATTCACGCGACACAAAATTCATCATTATGATAAAAAGGTCTTGAGTGTTCAAAAACAAAATACAACATTATAATGAACTCATAATTCCTTTAACTATATCTGAATTAATTCATTAAAATATTCTCATATTTCATCTCTACCTAATAATATCCTGACTAATTTGTGTTATTCTACAACCTTATACTCCCTTTAGGCGATTAATTAAATTCAAACTATGTGTGATTAGATGACAGTTATTCAAAGTTATTGGATTCATGTGATGATAATATATACACAAATACAAACACTCATACGAATTTCCATAGTAATAAATGGATCAACACAAGGTGACACACTATTCTAGATGAATATTCTCTATAGAAGATTATCAATTTGAATGCATAGATCCTAGGACATAAAAGGCCCCAAACAATATGGGGACATCAATATTAGAGTGACCCCAATTGTAGATATATACCAAACATGATCTGTTGTTATGGGGGTAGCACAAAAAAAACAATACCATATATAAATCATAATATTCTACTAAAAACCAAGGAAACAACATCATCAGATCATTGACTGAACAAAATATTTTCTCAACCATCATAGAAGATAGGGACTAAAAATGCCTCCAACACATATGTTGGTCTTTCTCAAAAAATATACAACCCACTCTCTATTAGTGTTATGAAATATAAAACACCACCTATAGAAATAAAAATATCCTTTATCAAATATATTCAGTCCATGATATAAATAATATCTTATGACTACATTTGTAAATATAGAAAATATTCCCATGAGTGGGGCCTCTCTTAAACCAAATCATATTATCTTTACACAAAATATTATATTTCTTAACCACCAAATAATATATTCAAATCCATATAATTATGGAGTACAGAACTCCTGATTTAAAAACTAAAAAGAAGATACATTTTTCATCAGAATAGTGTTCTGATGAATTCATAACTCCAATTATTGTCATTTTTCATGTAAATACCATTATTAAGCATGAAAACCAAATAACAATAATACCACTCTTGAAATTAATAATTGAATGGTTATGAATCCACAACCATGAGACAGAATATCCAACATTAGTGAACCAATAATAAAATAACAATAATTAATAACAACTAAACATGATGGAAAAAACTCATGAACTTAACCACAATAAACTACCATCATGTAGCACATTAAATTCATCACAAAAATAGATAAACCACACAACAAAAAAAGATAAATTACAGTAATAAGGAAGGCATAAAAATGTTGAAAATAAATTAACTTATATTGAGGGAATTTTATCTCAGTGAACTGAGTGGTTAAACCACTCAATGAAAGTGAAGGTAGATGGATAATATGGACTAAAAATCATCTAGGTTTTCATGTATGAAAATGAAAATATTACCAAGGATGTCAGAGCCCTTTTTTTATAGTGGAATCCAGAACTTTATACACTTTGATGTAGTGTATTCCATTGATATCATGTTGTGTTTTTTCATAGAGAGATCCATATTTATATTATTTGAATTAATATAACCCGATCGAATAAAAATACTTAATAGAATTTGGGCACCTTTATTGAAAGAATTCCTTAAACCATGGTATGGATGACACTATTTCAACCAACTAGGTAGCTAAAATTCCCACACGCTGTGGAACAATAAATAATACCTCATTGTTTCATCTCATTACATTCATGTATTGGGAGTTGTAAAACTCAACTCATTGATTCCTTACTACTAATAGATCCTATTCATGCCTTGGTAAATAACTGTTATACCCACCAATATGATGTATTTGTCTCCAAATTTCCTACAACAAACCTTATCAATCACCACACCTATCCAACCTAGGTGTTATATGGGAACTCATTTTTAAGAGGGAAACTACCAAAACCTCAAGTGATTCCATTCTCTCTAATATAACTAATATTCCCTCCCTATTTTAATTGATAAATCTCCCATGAAAAAATGTTTTCAAATTGGCCATCCATGGGATTTCACCCCCACCATTTTGATCCCAAAAATATAATGAACTTCAAATATCCATGCTCAAAAAATCGAAAAATAAAATGGATTTATAGTAGAAAAATATAAAATGATCTCACCATGGTTATAACCAATACTACCACTATAGTTAAGGATCTATTAAATGAAGAATAACAATACTCTCACATTTAGAATGACTCTAAACCCCCTATTGACCCCTTCAATCCCAAATAAAAGACATAGGGGGTGGGGGATCTAAGAAATATTATCCCATATAATATAAATGTTGACAATTTATTAAGAAATATAATACCATCCATATATTGTGAAAAACATTATAATAAAAAATTGCTTAATTAACTATATGTGTTATTTTTTAATCCTTTCGAAATAAATATCATTATAAATTAATTTACAAATTAGTTTTCCATCAATTCCACATTATCCAAATTTTAAACATTAAATAATTTTAATGAATAAATAATATAGTAATTACTTTACCTGCATAAATAACAATGTAACTATGATATCCCATGATATGTCTCTGGGAATTCATCCAAATACACAAGATTCTACCATTAGAAATTAGTGCATGTATCAAACATGGATTAGATAATGACCTTGTAGAATTGTAATGAACATGATAAATAATGTAAATAAACATGTTGGATTCACATATATATCGTTGTTTGATATATCTGTCCCTTACCAATCAAAATTTTAATACTAAATATTCATACAAAATATTATTAATCATTATATATGTGCAATATGAAATATGTATCTTCTTTTGGATAATCAATATATAATAATAAAATAATAACAAAAGAAAAATTAATTAATCTCCTAACATCCCATTGAAGATTGTCATCCTAAATATATTCTTTTCCTACATAACATGAATACTATCTTGATCTTATCTAAGAGAACATTTATAAACACTACGGTAAATCGATAAGAATTTATTGTGAGTCTGTGTTCACAAAAAGGGCGTGAACATATTGAGTTATTATAAAGTATAAATATAATATAATTAAATATCATGATATTAAAATTTATATATGATTCAATGTTATGATACCACATATAAAAAATAATATTGAAAACAAGATATGATATAACAACATAATGTAACATCCAATAATAAAAAAATCAACTTGGATTCCCTTGTATTTAATAGTACACAAAACTCTCAAACTATACCAGATTCGTAAAATTCTTTATTATCTAATGAATCAATGTATAATTTGTGATGGTCTGTTGAACCATATATCCTAGAAAACGTAATCATATTTTGTTAGAACTAAATCCCTTAAAAATGGATACTAAGTTTATAAATCATATATCTATATCCTAGTTCATAATTCTTTACCAAATAACAGACACCCTATATATAGAACAATTTTATAGTGTAATTCAACATGATTACAATTTAAGAAAATCATACATTGAACAATATTATAGGTTTAAATACCCTAATATCCTTCTATACATCTCATTAAAAACATGTCTTTGCCCTGGGAGTAGAGCTTCCATACTTTTCAGTGGGGTTGAATATGTGGTTGAAGATAAAGAAAGAACATTTTTATTTATCCCGTTAAAAAAACCATAACAATTTAATTTTTAGTTCTTGGATCCCATGATGATTTGTACAATAATGAAAATAATGATTAGTTGTATGATGGATCTAAAATGTATAACATAATATGAGGATGACACAACTCAAAATATTATTATCAGGTTTAGCTTACAGTAGTGGTGTTATGTAGTTACCAACCTACTTTCCACTTCAATGAATTATTATCTATAAGGAATGAGTTATATTATAGACTATAAAGATAACCCTAAAAAATTATAATAATGTTAAACCTAACACATATGACATAAATATGAAATAATATGTTCTTTATCTTATGTGGTCATTCCTCTACGTTCTAATAGTTACTCAATGTTAACATTTTTTTTTGAGCTACACTTCTATGACTCATAGCCATGTTGGGTTTCCTTCTCCATATAAAATAACTCATAATCAATTTGTAAACACCGTAGTCTAATTTTATGAACACACTAATTTAGTACCCTTTACGCTATTGTTTAGATGTTAAGAACCCAAAGAAATTTTTTGGATTATTATATTTATTGTCAATATTTTTTAAGGATAAAGAGAATGTGTTGAATTTTTCTACTATTTTTTTATATTTTTAATTATGATTGAATATGGATTTTATAAAATATATAATTATTTTGTGGTTTATGAAATTTATATATTGTGGAAAAAATTCTATGTATTATATAGGAAGTGTAACTTCTAAATGATATTTTTTGATCAATATTGAACACTCATTTTATATCAAAATAAACACATAATACTGTAGATTATTAAAAAAAACATTGGAGGTGTCCGAAAAATAATTAAAAAGTTTCTTTTGATACGTCAAATTCCTAACCATACTCTTTGTAAAAGAAAAATAACACTTTAGAACATTTACTATTCATGTTTTAAGAGTAAATTATTGTTTTGAAGGGTAATTAGTTAATTTTTAAGAGTCATTGGGAAACATTTAAGAGTAAATTAACACATCAAAAATCAATATTCAAAAATTAAATGAGTATTGGAGAACATAAGAAGAGTCTCCGATGAGTTTGAATGTTTCCTTCCAATTATTTGACAATTAAATTCAGAGATTATAAGGGAGATTAATCTAGGATTTTGGAAAAGGTATAATACTTTTCAATAGATATATAATGGGCAACATAATGTTTAAAAGTATAATTTTTAGTCTTATAAAATGGTAGTTTCTTGATTTTAGAAAATAGTTTAATAAATAATTTATTGAACATAAAATCATTAATATCATAGGTTATTATTCAATATATTATTTATATAAATAATTTTATAGATTAAAATGTTGATTAAATAATTTTAATTTGGGTTGATGTTTAAGAAGATTCCTAATTTTGTTAAAAAAATATCATTAATTTTTAAATACGTTACTCATCAAGGAAATTTTATATAGCCATAAATAAAGAGTAGTTTTTGTAATCATACTATTGAAATATTATTCATGAATTTATGTGAAGATAAAATGATGATTTTATGAAGGGAAATTTTATGAAAATTTAGAGGATAAGTAAGTAAACTTTTATATTGAAGATTATTTGTACCAATGAGAGGGAATTACTTAACAAAATTGACCTACATTGGATATGTGATTTATGATTTCCCCAAGGGAAGTAGTTATGATTTTTGATTATCTGGATTCCTCTTAGTGAGGAGAAAGAGGATCATTTTGGGAAGATAAGATCTTTTTTGAATGATAATTAATATAAATAATTGATGTGGATGAAAACCATTATTCTATGTTTTGATATATATTGATAACTTGAAGACCTTTTAGATAAATATTTTATTATTTCATGTTGTGACATCTTATATAGAACTGAAGATATTGTTCACAAGGAAGAGTGATAGAATAATATTAAGGCTCGTTTTTTCATTATAATAAACCCACACATTTTTTTTCTTTTCTAGGATTAAAATATCTTTAATTCCCAAATATTTTACCAGATTTGAACAAATATCATGTTTTAGGAAATAATAATTCCTCACTCTTTTAATCACTTTTTTATAATGATAATATGGGTCTCTATCATTGAACCAATCCTAGCATGTATTGGGCTTCTACATTTTTTATTATTGTTGTAAAAATACTTATTTTTTTTGTTATTGTATTAACATTTCATGTTAGGAGAGGGAGATTAAATAATATGTGGGTCATGAAAATAAAAATTCAAAGAGTTTATGTTTTCAAAAACATATACAACTGATTCGTCCCCAATGATAATTCATTTATCTTTGGTTGTCTAATTTTTGTTATTGAAATCCTAGTTTCCTCTGAGATCCAAATATTCAAATGGAAATTCAAGGGGATCATTATTTTTGGAAATAATTAGGGAGTCCCTTTTTTATGGGAATGACATTAATCTATGGCCTTGATTAGATTCACATTTAATAGAAAATCAAAACCATATCTAATCTCATAACATTGTTTCAATCTTCCCGAAGCTGAGATATCATACCCTACTTTTCTTTCATAATTATTTCTATTAATAAAAGACTCCCAAAATCCATATGTCCTAGGTATAATGATTCTTTTCGTTAATAATATATTTAATTATTGATTATTAGAAATAATCAAATTGGTTTCAAAATCAATATATGGTGGTTTGGAAGAGTGATTCATGATGTTATTGTGTTATTGTTTTTATTGATATTGTGATATGTATATAGGAAAACTAACCACTAAAAGTCGTGGAAATTGGGGGGTCCTTGTTGGCAAACTGGACAGTTTGTGTAATTTGTGGTGTTTTTTTCCAAAGGCTTATATGAAAAATTTTTAAACCATGCATATCCACATAATGAATGGATTTCCTAGGATCCTAAATTTTCTCTGATAACCCATAAATAACAAGTGGAATTAAAAATGGTATGCTAATTAAATATAGAAATATGTTTTTACCTTGTATGTGGGGTGATGTGGTTGTGGCCACGGTATGATTATGTAGCGAGTTTGTGAAACTGGTTGTGATGTAATGTGTTGTTGGATGTGGTTGTGAGTTGGGGGTTTGTTTTGGTAGGTGTGGTGGTATAGGCATAAAGTCTTTAAAAAAGGAAAACAATGATATGTATGTGTAATTATCCCAAAGATTATATATTAATAACATTCAGAAAGATTCACTCCTATGTATAGGTCATGGTATGATGTTACATTAATGTGAAGTGCTTTAATTTACCCGAGCTATTCATCCCACAGATTACTGGGAATGACTGGAACTCTATTTCTTGATTTCTGTTTTTCTGGATAGTTTCACATATATTTTTGGAATGAATGAATAAAAAAAAATTAATAAAGTTTTGATGGTTTGGGTTGGTTAATTAATGAAATGGAAGTGGTTAAATAAATTTTTTGGGAATGTGAAATAGGTTTTGTTACTTGTTGTGTGGTGTGGTGCATTTAGAGGTAGAGGCATAATTGACAGTGATGTGAGTTGGTTAGTTTGTTGTAAACACATATAATTGGATTTTGATCTTTTCTCAATGTATATTCATACACTGAATATTATTTTGATTTCTATATTCATTGAACCCTAGTTGAGCACTATGTGTTGAACACCCCCATCGACATAGGGGGTGTATTTCCCGACATTCGGTGAGCTGTACAGATTGTTGGGTACCCGCACTTTTCTAATCATTCTTCCAGGTGAGTTATGTATCACATCAGATTTGATGGATAATGGAATATTAGTGTCTTAGATCGTGGTTGTGATGTCCTAGGTTTCTTCAAGTGAGATGTGATTGCCCAAGTGTTTACATATGAGGAGATTTGTTCATTCCTATGTGTATTTGGGATGAGATGTTATTTTCTGTGAGGCATAGGGGTGTGTGGAAATGATGTGTTGTGAGTCCCAATTGTTTGTGGTAAGGATGTGCGGTGAGGCCCTGGTGTGCAGGTAGGATATTTTGTGATTCCTAGGTGTGTATGGGTAGGATGTTATGTTGTATACAAAAGGGATGGGAGCCCTAGGATGTACAAAATTAGGTGAGATCCATATACTAGTGGGAATGTGGTGTGGGGTAGACTATCATTGATGTTCTTTACCTTATATTATATTAATTTTCCTATTTTATTTGGTGAGTGTTCTCTAGTGATGTTGGGATGGTTATTATACCTGTTTGGGTGACGTTTGGTTTGGCTATTTTCTCACAGTAGCATTAGGATGCATCTCTCACATGTACACGAGATACTTTGGAATTCCTATTTCATGTACTTGTCTACTCACCCTATGCATATAAAACTATTTTTAGGATTCCAAGAAGATTTTATGGTCCATCATAGACTCTACTAGCTCAGATCCCAGATTATTGTTGACTCACTGCATTACCTTTAAATTAACGTATTTTACTTTGGAGACTTTATTGTTTTATAACATTTCTATTTTATACATGTATTACATGATTGTTTTGGGATTTTTTATATATTATGTCTTGTGGTTGTTATGGATTCTTCATTCTATCTCCCTATATTGTTATTTTATAAATGGTGTTACCTCCCATTTTGTGAGATTTATACAACATTGGTGTTGCTCTCCAACCAAGGCCTACTAGAGGCAGGACTCAGGGTTCATTATCTCCCTCCCCTCATTGTGGTATTATTTGATGGAGGGAGTTGTGACATAGTGGTAGAAGGGCTAATTGATGATATATAGGTTGGTGTTTGGATTTAGGCATAGTGGGGAATGTATGGGTTGGTATGGAAATAGTTTCAGCTGACCCTGGGGTGTGAAATATGCTAGGTAGACCGGCTAAGAAATGTGTTTTTAGGGGCCTTGTAATCCATTTCACAGAAACTAAGCCTATTAAACGACCAAGAATGATAGAACAAATTGTAGGGTAGATATCTGGGAAAAGTACATACATCATAATGACTTGTGTTCTTGGTCTAATTGGATTTTTTTGGGAATATCAAAATGGATTAAATAAATTAAATGAATAAAAACAATTTATTATTAAAAATCATACTATTGGTCTTAGGAAATCATTGTTTACCTTTAACTTAGGCTCCTGGTTTCCATCTGCATGTCACTAGGTTATTTGAGGTTCATAAGGCTGATCCATTTGATTTACATAGGGTTGATCTTATAGAGGAGGATGTGTATGGAAAAGGAAGCTGTGTTCTTTTTAGTGGAAAACATTGGGGTAGTAAAAGGTAATTTTTATTAACATAGAGATAGAGAGACTGTTGGTGGAGATCAAGATGACGTTCAGTTTGATCCATGCCCCGATTGGGTACTGGGTCCCTTTGGTAGTTAGTTAGATTCGGGCAGTTTTTTGTTAGTGGTGGACATTGTATCTTGGAGAGTGGAAGGATGTGAATGGTTTGTGGAATCACTTCTAGAATGACTTTTGTGTAGTGTTCTTTTCACCTACAATGAAGGTAGTGAATATGTAAGAGATTTATTCTCTTTAGTAGGGGAACATGTTTGTGAGATAGATGAGAATAATTTTCTAGGACTTTCTTCAATTTTCCCTAGAAATATATCCATATGAGGTGTCTCATGTGAGATATACTGAGGAGGAACTCTATCATTCTATCTAGTATTCTATTACTCTTATTACATTGCTGATGTACTTGGAGGTTCATAAAAAGTTATAGGTGATTGAGAAGATTCTATCAAGATACATTCTACCATGATACGGGATATAACAGATTTCTTAAAGTGTTATTTTTTTTAGTGGAAGGTCTCATGCACCCAGACCTTCAAGGTTTCAACCGACAGGGATCCGACCTCAAAAACATCCTTTCTGGTCTTCTGGTGTCTGTGGTTTCCTTTTTTCCAAGAAGGTTTTTTCTAGTTTGTTTTGGTTGTTGGATTTTTGGTAATCACTAATCTTAGTGCCCAGGGGTTCTTGGAGCTCAGTTTGGTTGAAGTAGAAATTTTCAGTTCCATCCCCAACAGAAGTTGCAAGTGAGACTATTTCAACAACCATGGTAGAAGGTTCTTTCTCCCCTGAGGGGGTGATGGGGTAGGTAAAGGGAGACCTCAAGATTTTCCTCATGTTTAGGGATCATTAACATATCATGGTTGTGGAGGTGATCATTAGAAAATTGGAAGATGAGTTTGGAATGGTCAGTTTCACACAATAAAGGTAGCTATTCTAGATGATAAAAAGATCATTAGAGGTACAATCAGTTTGTTTGGTACTCTTTCTTGTTACTTTTTTGTTTCAAGAGCTTCACAATCTATTGTTTCACCTGCTCTAGTCCTTTCTTTAGAACTACACATATTGAGGCTTCATATGGCCCTAGTGTTGAGTACACGAGTCAGATGCTAGACCAGCTTGTTTGATGTGTGCCAGGTGTAACGACCCGAAATTTTGAATGAATTTTTGTTTCCTTTTTTTTGTGTTGTTTTAGTTTATACTCCACAAAACTATATTATTTAATTAATGATGTTAGTATAATTAAAATGATACCATTGGGATTCGACTGTTATATGATCGTTGTTCAATATGACCGTTGGAAACTAAATGTTTCGATTGTTGTCTCTAAATACAAGTGATCCTGGTTAATTAATACAGAAAGAAGATTAGATGGCCTCATCCAGTAATCTCAGGCCGATCAAAGCCCATCTGACGAAACTTGGGAAGGAGGGGGAACCACTGGGCATTGCTCTGGACTAAACCCAAGCCGAACTTCATCGTGTAAAGCTGGAGTGGAATCGCCTTCGGGAGAAGTTCGAGCTTATAGAAATCACTATTTGAGAAATGTTGGCCGAGCCACCCTCAGATTCTCTCTCCTTAGCACACCTTACACATAGGTCCTGTGTTGGGGTTATAAGGGGATATATAATGAGACCATAGATAATTCGTGTAATCCTTTGAGATATATAAAATTGTGATTTCTTCCTATGGTGATGATTGTGTTTTTTCAGATGTTCGAATATGTAGAGGATTTATACTTACAAATTTTGGAAAAAGGGGATATTTAAAATATTTGTGTAAACCTAAAATAATTAATGATGTGTAATGATTTTCAAAAAATTGTCTTCTGGAAATGTGTTCAGTAAGAAATTTAGAATCTAATAAGATCAACATAATTTTTGTGAATAGTAAATTATGAATAGTGATTTTACACTTAGGATTAGTAATGTGAACAAATTTATTAGTAATCCAACCTAAAAAAAGTATTAATATAATTTAGGCACCTTGATTAAGTAATTTGATTCAATAAAAAAAGTAAATAATTGTTTCTGAAATTATTAGTCAAGTATTAGTTTATTCAGGTGAATAGTGTTTTTTAACTAAAAATTAAATTAAAAAATGTAAGAAATTGTTTTATAAAATGGAGTTAATTTTTGAATTAGAGCATCGATATTAGGTTACGGTGATTTTTGGGAATTGTTTTGAAAAAAATGAATTTTCAGTGAATAGTGAAAATACAGTTTTTAATTTTGGGTGTTTAATGACATCATTAAAGATTTAATAATTATGTCATATTTCTGGTCGACTAATGAATAGTAGTATAAGGTATGAGGTGTTTCAAGTGGCCAATACCATGGGGAAAATACGATGGGAAAGACCATGGTTTTTCCAATACCATCGATGAGGTGTCCCTTGGCCATTAATGACAAGTCCCCTCACTTCTCATATAAATACCAAGCCTTTCCCTGATTATTTTTATTTCAAAATCCTCATCAATGAAGATCTGGTATCCTTAAATCCCACGGAGTCCTCCTAAGGTGCCATCAAGTCTCCCAAGGTCCCGACCTTCATGCTTTTGAAGTTACTCTTCAAGGTAATGAATTCTTTCACCTTCCTCTTTTAATTCATGACTTCATTTTTGTTGTGTCTTATATTTTCCATCTCTTAATATTTAGGGTATGATCTTATATGTTCTTATTACTGTCCAATTCATGTCCAAATGAGGAGAGACCCTATCTTCTCTCATCAATTTGTTTTCTGAATTTTTATGTGACATCGTTAGGCTGTCGAATTTCTCTTAAAAGAAATCACATCTTCTCTTTTCTTTCAGATTTCCTTTTCATGTGGTATGTCATTTAAATATCCATACAATGATCTTATTCCATACCCATAATGTATTAATAATTATTTATGAGTGGTTTACCCTTGTCCTCCATCGTTTCAATGTTTTCTAAAACCATGTTATATAGCCATTGGGCTGCAAACATTTCATCTCAAAATTTCTATCTCTTTCACTGAAGAAATCCCCTTGATTATTTATGTGAATACCCAGAACTATTTCATTTATATGGGTGTTTAAAAATATATTAATATGAAATATATTATTCTGTAATTGACATACATATAACCTTCACTCCCGTTGGATGGGTTATAAATGTTATAATGGTCTTATTTTTAAGAACTTTTAAAACATCGTGATTTTGAAATGAAAACAATTCCTTTAATTATATATGGGTTATTTATGAAATTTTTTATTATGATCTAAGTGGATCACATGTAAGTAAAGACATATTAAAGATGCACCCCGATATCTCTTCAATGTATTGGGTAAATATTTAATCTGTAGAGATGACATGTATCATGATACCTTGGTGAATATCCTTGGAAATGTTTATGACGCCATGGGGATGGACCTTTGTGATATGTTCATGAATGTCTCAATGAAATGTTGTATCCACATAATCAAGTTATGTTTCAAGTTACATTCATTATGATATGCCTATAATTTCATTGTTCATATATTTATGTTGTTATTCATGTTCTTTCTGATATCACAAATACACTGATTCCCTTGTTTACCCTTACTGGGCCTTCTGCTCACCCTTTCCTTTGATGTATGTCTCCAGGATATGAAAGGTAGTAATTGTACTTATGATGATATTATAATGAAGCCTTATAAGTGTATTAGAAGAATCTTTTATGTTGTTTTAATGTTTTATTGTTCCTGATTTCCAAGACACTACATTTTAAAGATCCTATGATTGTAAAATGTAATAAAAGTTAAGTATTAAAAATTCAGGATGCCACAGTTGGTATCAAAGGGAGGTTTAGTTATTTATCAAAATTAGTCTATGAAAACATTAGGAAGAACCCTATAGAAGATTTTTAATATAGGGAAAAAATCATGGTATTTTGGTGAGTATTGAGTAAGTGGTTTATCAAACAAATACATCCATATCTCGATACGGGAAGGTAGGGGCGGCTCTGGCATAGATGTACATTGGGGTAAAACCCGAAAACACTTCTTTTAGCTAGACTAGAACGGGAACTAGTGAACGATAATGGGCCTTGCTACACTCTTGGTTAAGACACTCCTGGGGGATATGTTTGGTTAATTTAAAGCTTTTTAGGAATCATTATGAAGGAATTATAGGGAAATATAATTTTTTAAGAATGAAGATTTAAGACTTAGAATCCTTTATAGTTAAAATATATGTAAATTAAACAAGTTTCACACTAAGATTTTATTCTTTTAGAAAATGGTGGTAAATAGGAGGAACCATACAAATGGTGACCACAATGGACCATGCACTGATGGCCATCCGATAGAATCCAGAATGGAAACAATCATGCGAATGATGAACA
Organism: Viscum album; assembly: GCA_963277665.1. Lineage (NCBI taxonomy): Eukaryota > Viridiplantae > Streptophyta > Magnoliopsida > Santalales > Viscaceae > Viscum > Viscum album. The sequence goes on along the minus strand of OY728140.1, from coordinate 48,991,340 downwards.
AAATGACTCAAGTTGTGAGTAACAAGTTGAATCAAGCTGAGAGGCTAATCTCATCATGAAGGGAACAACATTCTGTTGAGTCATTTATGAACCAACAACCACCATTCTATAGTGGATCGACTGACCCCTTGATTTCTGAGCAATGGATCAGATCTATAGAGAATATCTTTTCTGTGCTACGTTGTTCAGAGCAAGAGAACGTCACCCTGGCTGTCTATCGCTTATAGGGAATATCTGATCAGTCATGGGAACTGATCAAAAACACGAGGAAAATATTGGAAGTTGAAGCTATGGTGTGGGAAGAGTTCATGGGGATCTATTTTAGTAAGTATTTCCCTCATTCCATGAGAACAAGAATGGATAAGGAGTTTCTCGAGCTGAAGCCAAAGGAGAATGAATATGTGGGAAGCTACGAGATGAACTTCACAAGGCTTTCACGATATACCTCTAGCTTTTTCTTGGATCCAAATTGTAAGGTTTATAGATTCATCGGTGGACTGAGACCTCATCTTTAGAAGAAGCTAGCCAACCAAGATTATGATAGCTATGAGGAGATCATGCGGAGTGAGATTAATGTCGGGATATACATTGGTGAGACGGAGCGGTCTCATAAATCCAATGACATGAAGAGACCGATAAAGCCCAAATTATGGAGGACTTTTGATCAGGGAAGATGTGGAAAGCAAGTTCAACTTCCCATGTGTAATACATGTGGGATGAATCATTCGGTGAACTACCTGCTGAGGAGTGGGAAGTGATAAAAGTTTTGTATAGATGGACACATTGCGAGGAATTGTCATGGCGAAGTGAAACCTCAACTTCAAAACACAAACAACAAGGGGAAGATGGTGAAGGCCCTACCTGATGTCCAGTGCTTCAAGTGTGAATAACATGGGAAATTTTCCAATCACTATCTAAATCTGAGGGAAGTGGAGGGGAACCACCATCATCCTCGGCAAAGTCCAAGGGATCTTGGCCATGCTTTTACTATATCGACAGCTGAATTCGATGCTCCGAATGATTTGGTAGTAGGTACTCTTATTGTCCTCTCAAATATAGCAAGTACTTTGTTTGATTTTAGTTCTACGCATTCATTTATTTATTCCAAGGTTGAAATGAATTTAGAATCAACCCCAAAATTTCTAAAAGTAGAGTTTTCAGTCAAGACTCTTGGTGGGACTATCCAAGAATCGTCAGTGTTTATAAACTCTAGTATTTAATTTAGTGAGAACAATCTTATCACAAATCTAGAAGTCATTCCCATGCAAGAATTTGTCATTATACTATGGATGGACTGGCTGTCAAAGTATAATGCTAAGATCAATTGCAGAAGAAAGGAAATATCATTAGTCTTGAATGGAAAACCTACAGTTATATTCCAAGGAGGGATATATCAACATCATCTTTGTCTAAAAGAACACCCTGTATGCTTATTTATGGAGTTTATCGATGAAGAAAAAGAAGTAGATTAGAGTTTGATGATAGAAAATGTCCCCATCATCTAAGAATACGTTGATGTATTTTTTGAGGAGTTTCTTGTACCTCCCCTAGAAAGAGAGGAAGAGTTCTCCATGGAACTCATACATGGATCTCATCCGATATCAACGACCCGTACAGAATGGAAAATGTGGATCTGGAAAAATTAAAGAAACATATCCAAGATCTTTTGGAGAAGTGGTTTATCTGACCAAGTGTCTCTCCTTGGGGTGCACCTATTCTCTTTGTGAAGAGGAAGGATGGATCGATGAGGCTATGCATTGATTATAGGGAACTGAATGGGATCACAGTGAAGAACAAATACCCTATTCCAAGAATTGATGATTTATTTGACCAACTTTATGGGGCTCAATTCTTCTCTAAGATTGATCATCGATATGGTTATCATCAATTGAGGGTGAAAAAAGAAGATATTCCAAAAAATTCCATCTGATCAAGATTTGGGCATTATGAGTTTGTTGTAATTCCATTCGAACTGACTAATAAACCAGCTATTTTTATGGATTTGATGAATAGAGCCTTTAAAGACTACCTTGAAAACCTTTTGGTAGTTTTTATTGATGATATTCTGATATATTCAAAAATTCCCGAGGAGAAAGAAGATCATCTAAGGGTTATTTTTTAAACTCTGCTAAAGGAGAGGCTTTTTGGAATGTTCAGTAAATGGGATTTTTAGTTACAACTTGTCTCTTTCTTAGAGAACATTGTAACAAATGAACGAATCATGGATGACCCTACAAAGACCAAAGTTATAGAGGAGTGGCCTCAACCTATAAAAATAACTGAGATTCATAGTTTTCTTGGATTATTAGAATTTTATAGGAGGTTTGTGAAAAACTTTTCTTGACTTTCTAATCCATTAACCATGTTAACTCGAAAAGGGGACAAGTTAATCTAGAAAAAGGAGTGTGAGAAAAGTTTCCAAGAGCTGAAGAAGAGATTGGTTGTTGCACCCATGTTAACTTTTACCCCAACTGGAGTAGGATTCATTATTTTTAGTGATGCATATCTAAAAGGGATTGGTTAAATCCTCATGAAAAATGAAAAGGTCATTGCTTATGCGTCTCAATAGTTGAAGATTCATGAGCAAAATTATCCTACGCATGATCTGGAGCTGGCAGCGGTCGTTTTTGCTCTGAAGATATAGAGGCACTATCTTTAAGGGTAGAAATGTGATATATACATAGACCATACAATTTTGAAGTATATTTTCACACAAAATGAATTGAACATGAGATGAAGGAGATGGTTGTATCTTCTTAAATACATTGATTGATCATTTCATTATCACCCCGGAAGAGTAAACAAAGTTGTTGATACATTAAGTAGGAAAGACCCAGTTGTTCTTTCCATGATGAGGATTCAAAAATATACTTTGATCAAGGACCTAGTAAAGCTAGACATGGTAATTATATGAAAACGGAAATCATCAACCCTAACCCAAATTATTTCTCAACTGTCATTACTAGAGAAGATCGAGAAGGCTTAGAAAGAATATCCTTTGTTACAAGAGTTGTTTGAGGCTGTAAAGGATGGAATGTTTCCTGATTCAATTTTGATCAAAAAGGTGTACTGAGATTTTTTACAAGACTATATGTTCCATATATTCCAGAAATAAAGAAGGAGGTGATGGATGAATCTCATAGCTCTACATTCTATATACATCCTGTAAGCACAAAAATGTATAGGGACCTTCGTGATCCTTATTGGATGGATAATATAAAAAGGGAGATTCCTGACCACACATCAAGGTTCCTAGTATATCAGTAAGATAAGGAAAAGTGAACACTTCCTAATGGGGCATTGAAACCACTACTCATACCATCATGGAAGTGGGACAATATCACTATGGACTTCGTCACTGGCCTTCTGAGAACTTCCAAAGGAAACAATGCGATATGGGTTATTGTCGACCATCTCACCAAGACTGACCATTTTATCTCTATCTGGGAATATTTCCCTCTGGATAAACTAGCTAGGATTTATGTGAAGGAAGTGGTAAGGGTGTATGGAGTTCCAATTTCTATCGTATCAGACCGTGATCCAAGGTTCACATTAAAATTCTAGAGAAGTCTTCAACAATCTCTGAGAACTGAATTGAATTTTAGTATGGCCTATCACCCCCAAAATGATAGACTATCTGAATGGACTATTAAAACACTCGATGGCATATAGAGAACGTGCTCAATGGAATTTAAGGGTGGATGGGATCAACATATTCCATTATTTGAGTTTTATTACAACAACAGCTTCCACTCGAGCATTCAAATGGAACCCTATGAAGCTCTATATGGGAAGAGGTGTAGAACTCCTACTTGATGGGATAAACCTGGTTAGATAAAGCTTCTGGGGCCTGATCTTGTGCAAGAGATGATAGAAAAATTACATGCCATCCAACAGCACATTAAGGCTACTCAGAGTCGGCAATAGAGCTATGTCTAAAACCTTGTAAGGGACGTGGAGTTTGATATCGGTGACACGGTCTTTCTTGTAATTTCACCTTGTATGAGATTCACAAGGTTTGGGAAGAAATGGAAGCTTATCCCTATGTACAATGGCCCCTATGAGATCCTTGATCGTGTGGGAGAAGTAGCCTATTGGCTTGCACTTCCTCCAAATCTAGAACAAGTTCATGATGTCTCCAATGTATCCCTCTAGAAGAAGTACATACCTGAAACTTCACAAGTACTAAATCCCCCTCAACGATTTCCTGATCTCTTTACCTCCCAAGGAGTCCTCCCAAGGTTCCCTCAAGCCTCACAAGGTCCCAACCTTCAATATTTTAATGTTACTCTTCAAGGTAAGGGATCCGTTCACCGTCCTCTTTTAAGTCATGTCTTCCTTTATGTTGTGTATTATATTTTCCATATTTTTATGTTGAGGGTATGTTATTATATGTTCTTATTACTATCCATTTAATGAAAAAATTATTAGAGACCCTTTCTTCTCTCATCAATTTGTTTTCTGAATTTTTATGTGATGTCGTTAGGTTGCTGAATTTCTCATAAAAGAAATCACATCTTATCTTTTTATTTCATGTTTCCATTTCATGTGGTATGTCATTCATATATCCATACCATGATATTCTTCAGTACCCATACTTTATTATTAATTATTTAGGAGTGGGTGACCCTTTTCACCTCTCTTTTCAATTTTTTCTAAAACCATGTTATATAGTTGTTAGGCTTTAGAAATTTCGTCTCAAAATTTCTATCTCTTTCTCTCAAGAAATTACCTTGTTTATTTATGTGAATACCCAGACCTGTTTAATTTATATGGTTTTTCATAAATATATAAATATGAGATATTTTATTCTGGAATTGACATATATATAACCTTTACTCCCTTTCCATGGGTTATAAATGTTCTAATGATCTTATTTTTATGAATTTTTAAAATGTCATGATTTTGAAATGAAACCCATTTCTTTTATTCTCTATCGATTATTTATGAATTGTTTGATTATGATATATGTGGATCACAAGTAAGTAAAGACATATTAATAGTTTTCCCTAATAGCACCTCAATGCATTGGGTAAACATTTAATCTCTAGATAAGACAAGTTTCACTATACCTTGGTGAGTGACCATGCTAATTTTTATGACACCTTGGGGATGGACCTTGGTGATATGTTCATGAATGTATAAATAAATTTTTTAGCCACATATTCAAGTCATGTTTCAAGTTATCTTCATTTTTATGTGACTATACTTTCATTGATCATATATTTATGTTTTTATTCATGTTCTTATTGATATCACAAGTACAAAGATTCCCTTGTTTACCCTTACTGGGCCTTCTGCTCACCCTTTCCTTTGATGCATGTCTCCAGGATATGACAGGAAGTAATTGTACATAGGATGATCTTATGATTAATCCTTAAAAGTGGATTAGGAGAATTTTTTATGTTGTATTAGAGTTTTATTGTTCCTTATTTCAAAGACACTAGAATTTAAAGATCCTTTGTATGTAAAATTTAATGAATGTTATGTATTAAAAAGGCAGGATGCCACACCAGGGGTGTAGAATGTTGATGGGTCCACATCCGCCTTGTGGGGATCGCTTCTTTCTATAGATCCAACCACTGGATGTCATCCTCGACATCAAATGGTTGTATTCTCTACATAATATTCTATGATGATTCTAGATTAGAGTCGTGTTTTCAAATAAGGATGTCCAATGTGTCGTTTTTATTGGTGAGTGGGGTTTTCAGGTGGGAAGCATATTTGTGGAAACCCTTATTTCAGTGTTGACTGTGATGTTATTGGAATCAATGGATGATGATATGGTATAGGTTTCTAGTGTCATTAGGGAGTTCTAGCATGTTTTCCTTAAATAGTTTATGACACTACCCCCTCAACATGATGTTGGTTTTGGGATACATTTATAGCCTGGTACTTCTCCGATTTCGATGGATCATTATCAGATGAAACCTTTTGAGTTATGAGATTTTAGCTTTCAAATAGATGATCTGATGAAGAAGGGTTTTATCCATCCCAATGTGTCTCCATGTGGTGATCTCTTGTTTTATTTTCAAGAAGGATAATGATATTATGAGGTTATGTATATAATATCATAGGTTGAATTAGGTTGTGGTAAAAAACGGTTACCATCTTCTAAGGATAGAAGAACTCTTCGACCATTTTATAGGTACAAAATAGATTTCTAAGAACAATCTGTGGTCTAGATATCACTATTTAATAGCCTATCAGGGAGATATCTTGAAGGCTTCCTTCACATATAGGTATGGGAACTTCGAGTTTTTAGTCATTTCGTTTAGGGTTATGAACACACCAGTCATGTTCATGGGACTTATGAACTCTGTCTTCTATGATTTCATAGACTGGTTCATTTTTGTATTCATCGATGATTAATTAATATAATCGAAGTCATAAGAGGAGTATTCTGAGAATCTTCAAACACTCTTAAGTGTTCTTCGATGCCACCAAATCTATGGAATGCTTTCTATGTGTATATTCTAAACCTGATTGATTCATTTTCTTGGGCATGTAGTGTCTCATTAGGGTGTGGTAGATGACCCGTCAGGCATGTAACATTTATTTCTTTTGAATAACACAAGGATGTAGTAGAGGTATTCAGTTTTCATAGTCTCGCATGAAATTATCGGAGGGTTGTACCCAATTTCTATCAATTCACAGCCCTGTTAAGAAATTTAACTAAGAAGGACCATGATTTTCTTTAGAGTGATCAATTCTAGGAAACATTCGGTTACCTGAGGTGGAATTTGGTATGTGCTACAGTGATCCAGTTTCCTGAGGAAGGGGTGATGTTCGAATAGTTTTTTGGCACTTCCCATTTTGTCTTGGGATGTTTTTTAATATATCATTGTACAATGAACTCTTATCTGTCTAGGAAGTTACATCCCCACAGGCATAACTTCTCCTCCCACAATATATAGAAAGAATCGGTTTTGTTTTGTCTAGAGTTATGGTGACATTAACTCATTGGGGAGAACTTTGTGATCTCGAAATATTAGAAGAGTATGAGGTATATCTTCTCTAAGTGAGATATGAATTTTATGTAGTGTTAGTTGATGGAATTTCACAAGGATTATGATTTTGATATTTCTTACACCTCATGAATGGGTAATGTTGTGGCTGATGATTTGTTTAGGATGTCATTGAAGGTTATTATTCAGCAGTCTGTAGACACATGAAGTGAAATAGAGGATTTTATAGCCTTTCACCTAGATACAATGGTGTAATATGATAGAGGCTATTTATTTCAGATGAATGTGAAATATTCTTTGATGTATAAGGAAGAATAGTCTCAGTGGGGGGACATAAATGAAAAGGGGATGCGCGATCATGTTGAAAATGGTGATGCTCTATAGGGATGGATGAAGGACGGGTAGAACCAGATGTTGATTCATTAATTGATGGTCATTATGGTTACAATGTGGAATGGAGTTCTTTGTGTGTTTCATAACTCACCATAGGCGGTATACCAATGAGTATCCAATATTTATTGTGTCTTGAGGATGTATTTTTTGTGGCCCAAGATGAAAAAGGCAGTGGCAATGTTTTTGAAAAAGTGTTGGGTTTTCATACAGGTAAAGATCGAGCATTGTGTTCCAGGTGGTTTGTTGCAACCTTTTGATGTTCTCTAGTAAAAATGAGATGACCTCTCATTGGATTTTTTAGAGGGTTACCCAAATCTCAAGTACTTTTTTATACTATCTGGGTGATAGTGGATCAATTGACCAAATTGCCCAACATCATAGCGATCATGAAGTTAGGAATAGTGGATGCATTGACTAAGATGTCCATAGATGAGGTGGTGTAGATTCATGGAATTTTTAGGTCCATTGTCTCATATCCGGACACATTTTTTACCTCACAATTCTAGAGGGGATTTTAATGTGGTTTTGACACTCCATTATTCATCAGCACTGCTTACCACCCTTAGATGGCTGAGCAAAAGGAATGAACTATCTAGATATTATTGGATATATTGTAGTTGGGAATCTTGGACTTTGTTGGATCTTTGGAATGCCACCATCCCGTGGTGGATTATTATTATAATAATAGTTATCACTCATCCATTGGAATGGATCCATTTGAATCTTTTTGTGGTCCACTCTAATTTTCTCAATTTTGATAGACAAAGGTATGAGAGATATATATTCATGGTTTTGATGTAGATCAGAGCACGAAAGAAAAAGTACAGTTTTTTGGTGAGAGGATGAAGGTAACACATGATTGGAAAAAGTCATATTCTGATCATATAAGGAGGTCCATGGAGTTTGAGGTTGGGCAATATGTTTTCATTATGTTTTCCCCTCACTGTGGGGAGCATAGTATTGAAATTGAGAGTATTATTTCCCTAATGTTTGTTCATCCATTTGAGGTTTTGGGGTGAGTTGGTGAGGTGGAAATCTAGATGGAATTTCCACCACATTTGAAGAGGTTCCAAACATCTTTCATATCTCTCAACTCTATTGATACCTTAACGATGATTCATGAGTTATTGACTTGGGAGAGTAGGATATAGAGGACAAAAAACATTTTTGGAGTGACTAGTAAAGATATAGGATCACAAAGGGATGATTTTTATGGGTAGAATATTCCTTTGGTTCGTGTTTTGTAGATCCATGCGGGCCAAGAGGAGAGTACTTGGGAGTTATAGATGCAGATGTGTTCCCGACACCTGGAGTTGTTCTGAGTTGTTCTTTTCTCGCATTTTCTCTATGATGAGATGTTTGAACCCTATTTTAAGAGATAAGATATTTTCCTTTGTTTTTCAATGTGTTTATTTTGATATGTGATAATTTTATAACATATGAAAATGGGAGGACCTGATTCCTAATCGAGACATGTTAATTGTGATCTGAATAAACCCACATTAGTGTGTTAGTACCACCCAGAGTGGATATTATGTTGAAATGGAGGATTTAATTCCATGATTCATGTGTTCAGATGGTGTGGTTTTTTCTAGTTGTGCATGTTTTTTTGGTCATTTAGGTTGACATATCAACATCCATGATGATAAATCCAATGTTGCAGATTTTGGAGGAGGAGTTCTTGGGTATAGAAGATTTCACTCTAGCTTTCGAGTAACCCGGGTTGGTTTTTCATTAAATGTTGATGTGTTTAGTTTATATCAGTGTTTCAAGGGAAATGAAATCCTTATGTTGTATCTCAATAGGTGGTTGTTCGAACCATTCCTCTCTCTCCTGAGATGGTTTTGAATTATCAAGGGTGATAATAGTTTGTTTGACATTTTATGTAATGTCTTGAACCTCTCTAGTCCATTACATTGTGGGAAATCTGGAATGGGGTGTCCTGGGAGGTCAATGTGACTTATTTAAACACTTCAAAAATTATCATTTTTCTATGTTTTCCACTGTGTCTCATCACAATGGTGCCTCATCCCAATGGTGTCTCGGACTGGCGGTGTTTCACTAATGGTAGATCAACCTAGATGTTCCTCACCATGGGAGTGGCTCACTGACTATATCACATCCTTGCAATGTATTTTTGGTGGTGTCTCACACTATAAGTCAGTCACTAGAAGTGGATCGCTTGCAGTCACTCACTTGTGGTGACTCACTAGCAGTCATTCGCTGGAGGTGGATCACTGACAGTCACTCATATGGTGGTTCCCCATTTGGCGGTGCCTCACTAGTCGTGACTCATCTATTGGTACCTCCTCTGGCGGTATCTCATAGGTGTTTCCTCATTCATGGTGCCTCATATTGTGGTGCCTCATGTACAATGTTTCTAGTTCTCCTAGTTATCCCTCTTGACATTTTTTTGATGTAAAACGAGTTTAATGCCTTGTTTAAAAGATTTTGGGACAGATTCCATGAATATAACTCATATATTTCATTCCAATAGAGTTCATGGGATTTAAAATTGTCAAAACACATGGTTATGGACAGATCCTCCATTAATGGAAAATCAAAACCATATCTAATCTTGTTACACTATATTTATCTTCACAAATACTAGAAAAATTTCCTCCTTCTTAATTCCTCTTTTATTTCTATTGATATGTTACACTCATAATACCTCTTCACATAGAATACATGTAGTTAGGATTTAAGATTTAGTTCATGTTTCCCTAAAGAATTTTCTACCGCACGTGCACCCCTATTTTGATACAACTAGGAAGTGCCAATTGTCTTTTCTTCCATGTAGGGTTTCATTCATCTCTTTTAATTGTTTATCATATAGGATAGATATATCAATATTTTCCCAAGTGAAGATATTTCATTCCATATTAATAAATAAAATTGAATTTTTTTAAAATTAAATATATAGAGGGTTAGGAAGGTGACAAATAATCTTTGTGTTTCATGGTTTTTATTGATATTGTGATTTTTATAGGATAACTACCCATTGAAAATTATCACCGTTGGGGGTACTTATATGTGAATTGGATGGATTGTGTAATGTTTTTTGGTATTTAAAATATTTTATGAAAAAATAGAAAACCATATATATTTTTCTAATGAATGTATTCCTAGAGATCATATTGTTTCTATGATAACAAAAAAATTAACATGTGTAATTCAATAATGTATTCCTTATTAAATTTGAAAATATATTTTTCCTTGGTACATTGGGTTACATGGTTATGGGAATGGTGTGATTATGTAGTAGGTCTACGAAACTGGTTGTGTTGTAATATGTTTCTGGATGTGGTTGTGAGATGGGGTTTGTTTTGAAATGTATGGTGGTTTGGGAAGGATGACATTGAAGAAGGAAAAATGATAGTTGTGTGTAATTCACTTAGAGATTATCCATTATTAACATCAAGAAATCTTCTCCCCTTATCTAATGGTTGTGGTACGATGTGTCTTTAATGTAATGTGGGTTAATTTACTAGAGCTCTTTATCCCTTAGATGACTGCAAATGACTGCTACTATGTTTCGAGATATGTGTTGTCCCATATCGTTGCCTAGGTAGTGATGGAATTAATGAATATATATTTTTTTAATAATGATTGGAATGGTTTGGGATGGTTTGGTTTAAAGAATTTACGTTATAAAATAAATTAGTTGGGAATGTATAATAGGTTTTTTGACTTGTTGTGTGGTGTTGTGAATGTTGAGGTTCCAGCAATAGTGACGGTGAAGTGAGTTGGTTAGTTTTTTTATAAGACAATTGGCTAGGTTTATGTTCTTTTATCTATGTATATTTATACAGTATATGTTTTTTTATTTCTATACACCCCTTCCCTAGATGAGAACAATGTTCCATACACCACCATTGTTACGGGGGAGGGTGTATTTCCTTCATCCGGTGAGGAGTACGGATGGCTGGGTACCTTTTGTTCCCCGCTCTCTCCTCCAGTAAAGGTTGTTATTGAATTAGTTGTGACGATTGGAGGTCAGTTAGTGTCTTATATAGTGGTTGTGATGGATCGAGTGTCTTTAGATGAGATATGATGGCACATGCGTTTTTCGGAGAGGCAGTATGTTATTTATAAGGTGTCTTCAAGATGTTATATGATGTCATTTACTATGTCACTTAGTGATGAGACAAGATGTGTTGTGAGGGCAAGGTGGGTGTGTGAAGGATGTGTTGTGAGGCCCAGGTGTGTTTAGGGGGGATTGGATGTGCTGTGAGGTCTTGGTATATGTCAGAACGATGTGTTGTGAGGCCCAAGAGTGTGCGAGAAGGATGTTATGTGGTATACAGAAGGGATGGGAGTACCAAGAAGTATGACATTGGGTGAAGCGGCATACTAGTGGGAAAGTGGTGAGGGGTATCCTATCAATGATGTGGTTTACATTAAATTATATTACATTAATTAAATTTTTTTTGAGTGTGCCTTTTTGAGGTTGGGATGGTTAGTATTCCTATTTAAGTAGTCTGTGGTTCTTATATTATCAAACAAGATCATTAGTATGCTTCTCTCAAATGTGTACAAGAAACATTAGTTTACCTAATGAGGGTACTTATATGATCACCGTACATTTATAAAACTATTCTAGGGTTTATATGATTATTTCATGGCCTTTGTTGGACTCTACTTTCTTATATCCTTGAAAGATAATGATTCATTGCTTTATCATTAATTTTTTTTGTATAATTTAGAGACTTTATTATTTTTAAATAGTTAAAATTTTTATATGCATTATAGAATGGGTTTTGGATTTCTTTTATATTTTGTATTATGGTTATTGTGGATAATTCATTTGATCTCTTGATCTTGTTCTCATATAAATGATAATGATTCCCATATTGTGACATTTGTATACTCTTGGTTCTCGTCACCAACCTATGGCATTCTAGAGGCGTGACTCAGGGGTCATTATCTATCCACCCTCATTACGATATCATTCGATTTAGGGGGTAATGACAAGAGGAATCCCACATTGAATATATATTTAAGGAAGATTGTAAAGTGAACCTTGAATGAAGCACACAACCTATGAATGAAGTGAACTTCTTGAATAATATGGTTGTTGGGATAAGGGTAGAAAATGATTAATTATAAAACACAGATTTCAATATCATTGAGTAAATCTTGTTCACAAAAGTAAAAACTTCTATGAATTATAAGAAGTTGTAAAGGTTGATAATAATTATGGTCCAAATTAAAATGAGAAAAAAATAGAATAATAAATGTATCTTAATGATGAAAATACCATTGAAATAAATAATTAAATATAACAACACACGGGTATTGTATGTGAAATAAGAGTCACATGAATATTTTAAAAATGTTGTAGTCATTTTCCAGAAAAATATACACCAATAATAAGTGATTATTATAAATATTTTTGACTAATAGTTCTGATTATAAAAGTCAATCTAGGAAAACTTGTGTTTTGAAAAAGATAAAATAATAATACTCATATATCATTGAATGTTTAAGGTATCATAGAAAATAAAAATATCTAAAATTAAATATAAAATAGGGATAAAAATTTTACCAACATTGTATGATAAATATTCTTGAAGAACTCAAATGTTAAAAAAAATGTTTCAATGGAGATTTTTTGGGGATGGTTAGGTCAAGTGTAAAGAATATACTTTATTGTATAATATGTATCTTCTATGGATAGATAGAGGGATAAAAACGAGGGTGATGTCCACAGGGAATTGAAGTATTTATCAAAAGAAGAAGATTATAGAGATGGTAAATCCATCAATTCATCTATCAAAATCTGTATTGAGTGTCTTGAGGTGACCTATATAAGATATAACAAAAAAATATACTTATATGGTGGAGTGTATGACGTTATTTAATAGTCAAAGAAATGAATCTAATGAATAATACATTTATAATAATTAAAACAAAATAGAGAAGTTATTCATCATGGATGTAAAGATAAATGTAATTAATATGAGAAATATATACATACTTGATAGTGGTTCTCCTAACATAATAGTGGGGCACCAAGGTGGTGAAAAATATCAAAACAAATCATGTAGATTATTTTAAATTTGTAAACTATTTTTCCATGTATATTAAAGGAATTGGTACATAAGATATTGATGTCGAAAGATTACAACAAAAAGATATTTTGTTTATTTATAAGATTAAGCATAACATTCCATGTGTGAGAATGTAGGGAAATGAGGAAAATTAAATTATATTAAAAAGACACATTGTTTTAATCAATATATAAAAGGATAGAAAAAATATTGCTAAAGGAGGAGGAAACGTTGTTAAATTTTTACAAATTTTTGACTCAAGTAATTATGGCTATCAAAGTTTCAAAAGGGTATAATATTTGGAATGGAAAATTTGTCCATCATTTATAACGATGTTTAAGAAAATTAATGATAGGTGATTTCATGAGGATCTTATCTAACTCGATATAGAAATAGAATAATTCTTTAAGACATTGAAAACAGAAAAAAAAATAAAGAATACTTAAATGGTTTGATATCTAATTAAAAAATGAACTTGAGTTGATAAATTCATAAATTTGTGGACCCATGAGATATAATTAATATTTGGGTGATCTTTTTTTAATCAATTTTAATGATGATTATACATAAATGAAAATTTTAATTTTCATTGAATAGAAATGAAAGGTAGTGAATATGTTTAAATGATTCAAGAGATTAATCAGGAAATAAAAAGTGTTGTGTTACCAATAGAGACACATTGATATGGGAGATGAATTAGAATATATTCTTATTTAAACATTACCATTTTCCCTTGTTAGTATTTGTAATGTTATTTATCTGATACTAGTTTGAATTTTGTTTAAATGTTTTAGGATTACTCTTTGTCTGAGCATTACTAAATTATGACATGATATATCGGAATGTAAGGAATTAATAAAACACTAATATTTTACTAGGTACACTAAATATTTTCTATATCCATGTATCACATAGTAATTTTTTTATCAAAAAAAATTATGCATCACATGTTCAATGGAGATAAAATTTTGGTCTCGATTACCCCATTAGTGGTTCTCTGCCTTTAGGGGATTTAGTGTTTCATAACTCTTCACCCAATGAAAACTATCTCTTCTTCATCTCCATGGACTAATTTCATGAATATAGGTTCACTTTATAAAATTGATATTATAGAAAAGATGGTTTGTCTATGTTCATCATGTGACTTCACCTACATCATATCTCTCAGTTCGATGCTTCTTTATGCCATTAATTTATTTTTTCTTCTTAAATAATTCTACATGATATTAACTCCTAAATTTATTGGACGTCTCTATTTATTCCTCTATATAAAATAACCTTACTAAACACAAATTTCCATTAAAAGATTGTATGTTACTTGAAATTTCATGAAACATTCACATTATTGAAACTCTCTCTTTAATAAAACATATTGTTTTATTATGTGTATTATTCTATATCATAATACAAAAACCATGGCTGGGTAGTTATTTTATACAATATATACCTTCAATGAGACCAATGATTCTTTGAAAATATTTATTCATAAAACTGAGTGATTAATGTATGTTACTAATGAAACATTGTGGTTCTCATATTGCTTCAACACAAATTACATTTTGGTTAATTATGAATTTTAACTCTCTCAATAACATATATCATCTAATTTTTTATATTTATATTTTTATCATTATTAAAGACATAATTATTAGTACAAAAATACGAACCCTTTTCCTTAATTTAATATTTCACCCCATGAAAATCGTTATTCATATGTCTCTAGATACCATTCTTTGTTCTCGCAACACTACATAGAATAACTCTACCTATATGTGGTTTCAACTTTTCATAAAATTCATGAAACTCATATTTATATTATAATTATACCATTTATAAATTTTCCTATAAATGTTATCACTATAATATAATTGTGCATGTTTTTTTATTATTCTTATGTATTTATTTCCATTTCTAATTTCATCCCTATATCCTAACCTAACTATAATTTAATTAATATATTAACATCCTTCATTAATATATTTCCTATACCAAATTCTTTCTAGTGGATCAATTTATTTTTTTTGGGAAAAAATAATTTCTCTTATATTTCATTGAAAATATAATTAACACTTCCACAATAATTCTTCTTTAAATGGATTCTGCATTGGAATAAATGTTTCTGGGTGTTTAACCAGAGCTTCCATTATTTTAAAATCCTTTCCATGCATTTTAAAACAAAAATAACATATAGAATTAAAAAAATCATGTATTTATTCTAATCACAATATCTACCAGAGATATTATATTACCATATCATTTATCCCATACTCCTATTATATAATACCTAGTGTACCATATAACGTGCCAATAAATATCAATTGACATCCAAAAAACTTAACCACATATTCCTCATAACATCATAAAAATAATAGTTTAGATCTAGCTTCTTAGAGTACCTTAAAATGATAGGATTTTCTATTCTATAATTTTATTATATCTCCTCATGAATAGTATTTATTAATTGATGTTTCAACATTCCATTAATTCATCCTCTGTATGAGGTACCAGATAACCTAATGTTGGTATACTGCTACTTCTAAAATATTATTGTACACCCTTATCATTTCAACCCATGATTTCTGAATATTTTCTAAATTCATCAAAACTATAAAACCAAATATGTTTATCTATTGAGTAAAATATTCTATAAAATCTATTTCTACACATACATTCTCTATAATATACCTCCATAAACTTCTTGAAAGACTATTGGTACACAACATTCTCAGAAAAAGTGGACTCTTGAAATCCAATTATTTTATTTCTTCAATTTCCCATACTGAAATTTTATAAAACATATATATTTGAAAATCATTTCACATAATCCTCTAAATTTTATATTCAATATTATATCCTTCATCAAATTACAATAATAATGGATGAGTATCAAAATATATACATCACTATATCTTTTAATATCTTTTGGGTCATCAAGTATCTTCTAAAATCCACAAATACTAGATTTGTTTATATCAACATTTTCAAAACATTCAATAACATCAATGGTTATTATCAATTAATATTATACACAACATATTGGTTTCAACATCCCTAATTTTATAATTTTTTGATAATTCATCCATTAAACTTCAGGAAATTATAAAATATAAATTCTTTAAGAAAATCTAATGATATATTATAAATTCATCTCTTACTCTCCATTTTCTAAATAAATTCAAGGGACTTATTATCAATGAGTATCATTTATTTCTATCCCATTAATTTTATCTTCTTAGGGTTAATTTTATTTTATCTTACTCCCTCTATGAAAATAAAATCATTTCCTCAGTATTTGGAGATTATCATTTTCCAAATATCATGCTTTTTATTCCAAAAACCATAATAATTTTTACTAATTATTCAAAAAGTTGATTTACAAAATGAAAACTAAGTTATAAAAAACACATCTAATCCGACTGATCCAGAGCATGCTGTTAGAAATAATAGTTATTGTTAAGTACAAAAAATTTGACTATATAACACACGTACATCAATTAATCATAGTATATTAACATTTTGAAAAATAAAATGCATTTATGTTCTAAATTACACAACCATCGAAACATCAGATGATAAATAATTAAGCATAAATTATGTGGGAAATTTCTAAAATCATAACAACTGATGCCTTTTTTCATACCAAACTTGTGGTATGACTTGAATTAAATATTCATATATTTTTAATATATTTATCTATTAATTATGTATTTTTAAATAGCCTTTAATTCTCATTACCATATCCCTTTAATTCCATCAATATTTGGAGTGATACCAAATATTATAATAATATTATAAATAGGGAATACAACTATTGACTATGATTCTATCTTCTAGAAGATACTTAATATCCTAAAAATAATCTAATAACAACACATTTTCATAAAATAATAAATATGAAAAAAACAATGATATTTTCTTACGCTCACATTGAACTATAATTTTTCTCTCAAGCGTCGTCTAATTCCACTAGAAATTAAATTGAATATCAATTTTTTAAACCCTTTTAAAAAAAATAGATCATTAAAATATATCTTTCATGCCTCTAAAAACATTAAATAAGAATATTATTTATTTTCCACAAATTTGTAAAATATAATAATTCTTGGTACATCCTTGAACATTGTATTGGTTTCTAGATATAACTTCTTAATGTTTTAAAAATTATTAATATAAATAACTTTTACTCTTAATGCCACATGAATCTGCTTTGAGGACATTCATTTATGGTATTTCTACATAGTCATAAATTTCATTTAGAATATCCAGACCATAGGGATGGTATCTCTCTCTTAATTCTATAAAACATTAAAAATATTTCGAAATAGATAAATCCATATTATATTGGTCCATAATAAATTGTACAACAGATGATTTTGGGTGGTTATTCTATAAAAACCCTTAACTTATAGTTCACATCCAATACATCACTATAGTGATTATTTTTATGAAACCACATTTTTCTTTCCATATAAAATCATTGAAATATAGCTATATTTTCTTAGTGGTTTTTATTATTATAAGAAAAATACATACATTTTTGTTTATTTAATACATCTTCTTCAATAATTCCAACTGATATGGACAAATGATTAAGAACTATATAGGTATGTGATAAATTATTTTCTGTGTATATTTATTCATAATCCTGGTATTAATTATAGTTATACAATTAAATCCATGTGTACTAAATTATTTCATTGATTTATTATATGTTAACTTTTTTTATGATTTCTTTCACACACTTTTGTTTTTTCTCACAATATGGATTGTTTTCACATTTTTCATCTATATTTACATGTATTATTTTGATGAGATATGTTGTGAGTGTAATATGATGGATTTAGAATTTACCTTTCATTGAGTTCCATGAAATTCCACAAATATTGACAATTGTTTTTTCTATACAACAAAAATTATACATGTGTGTATCCATTACATGTATGTCGTAGAAATATAGGTTTAATTTTTGACTTATTATACTTACTTTATACCAATATTCATTTTCATATATCCATATATATCACATATATATTATCTCCCAATGAAATCACATCATTTATTTTTAGGCCTTTGTCATGTTGTGGTCGTAGTATGTATTATTTCCCATTAAAGACCTTGAGCATTTTGACACGCAACCATGGTGTTTTCCAATCATAAACTATAGTATCACTTTTTAGCTACCATATTTGTTATCTTTTACTTTTAAATTTGTGAAAGAACAACCTCATATATATAAATTAAACATTTGCGGAATTTTAGACACTTTTGGTTGAGTCGTTCTTAGTGGAAATCTCTCGATTCACTTATCAAATTAAAAATCTAATATTTGTTTTAGGCTCCCTAATATTGTGAAATTTATCCAATAATAGTGCAGTGATCTTAATAAAACATGATTTGGATTCCTATCCCAAATTGTTTCTATTTTAATGCTATGTGTTGGGAGGGAGAGTGATAAATTTTAATTAAATTCACACAGATATTTGTTGGTTTCACAATTCTAAAATATCCTTAAGAATATCATTTTATCTATTAATCGTATCACCCCTAATCATTATATTATAATTCAATGCCAATTCTAGTATATTCATCCTATTATTATCCTTGGAATATCATTAATGATAGAACAATCTAAGTCTTACAGAATCTATCATTAATCCAAATTATCATTCAATAACTAGATCAGATGCTAATTACTACATAAAAATCCCCCAAATTTAGGACAAGATAAAGTTCATTCCTTTTCATTTGAATAAATAATTTTTTATATCTCTAGGGATTATTCTATTTTTCAATATTTGAATGAATCATCAATAAAATACAAGGTTGAAATTTAATAAAATTATATTAATTTTTGAACTCAATTGGTGTTTCAATAATCATTGGATCATTCTTATTATTATTATTCATATACGATTCTTTCAATGTTGAAAGCATATGCAATTTTTTATTTAGTTATTATTTAAAACGATATCTAAAAAAATCCATTGATGAATATATCACAGGTTCTTTTCCATGATTTTATTATTTATCAACACATTATAAAGTCTTATAAATTTTAATGTTAGAATAAAAGTGAGAAATATTCATATAAACATAATATGAAACTACCTTTTCACGTTCATTTCTATATTTTAATTTCTAATTAATTATCTACATTTGGAAAAAAATTGAACCATGATTAATGTATTATATAACCACAATTCCATAATCCTGAAGGATAATAATCCTTTCTTCTTTCCAAACACCAAAGTTAACACCTCTAGAAATGGAGGCATCATCACAGAGTCCATTATACAAAAAATACAAAAATATATCCTAAGGATGAACACCATAATCAAAATTCATTTATTTTTCAAAATTTTAAAATACAAGACACCCTAAGAGGGTGTTTGATTTGGGTGTGATATAATTTAAACCATTCCATTTTTCCTTGTTAATCTATTTTTGGGTATTTTTTCACTGTTTCTAGGAACTATCTTCAAAATATTTCATAAATAATATTTCTCATAGCCTCAACAATCCTGAATATATAAATATAAATATATATATATATATAGGAATAAAATAAATGAATAGAATATACTGATTTAACTTGGTTTACCTAAACTGAGATATATATAAGGAACACAAAATTATGATGTCGTGATGTTTCAAAGTTAAAAATGTTTGACTAGTTTGGTGGATAAATTATTATGGACACAATTACCTTATGCAATGATTTTTACATTTATATGACTTAGTTTAGATAACTCATCACTCAAGGGACACTCACTCTACCTTACTTCCATACAGTTATTTGATAATGTAATTATCAGCCTGTATGCATGATGGTATCTTCAATAGATTAGGTACACATTGGTTAGTCCTTATTTACCTTGATACATTTATTTTACATTAACTTGTAATTTTATATTTAATTATTTTTTCCTTAATATGTTCTTCAACAGTAGATAAGATAAACTCTTTAAGGGATGAGTTGTATCTTTGACTTCCTCTAGCATTTCAAGAACATCTTTAAATAAATTTTCTTAATAAATACATTCATGCAAACATAAACATTCGCATGTCTAATACACCATGATATTAATATAAGATTGTGTTTGATAGATTATAATACAAACAACACAATGCTTAGAAGAACTGTGAAATAATATTATTTTAAATATGACAATTATAACAATGATTTTTTATTCAAGAAGGAAAATATTTTTATATAAATTATGAAATAAATGATTATTTTTCCTAATCAATGTAAATTTATTAAAAAATTATTTTTAAATAATAATCCACTTTTTAATAAAGTCAATTTAGGATTTGAATGTACATTTTTCTTCAAAAATAGTCTTTTTTTTAAATAAAATGTTATAAATATTTTTTCCACATTTAAAGATTTTATAGAAAAAACTTTATTTCATTTTAAAAGTCATCATACCAAAATTATCCTAATTGGATATGTTTTGGATTTTTTCTAAAGAAAATTAATATTTTGATGAATGCTGAAAAAATATTGATTTTATAAAAAAACAATCGTATAAATTCAAGTCTATATAATGTATGATTTTTTTATAAATTAACGTTAAAATACTATTAGATAATGTTTATTGAAAATAATAAAATTAATTTCATTTTATGATACATTATTCATAATTTTGGTATAATAAATTTTTATAATTAAAAATTATTATTTTTTAAATGTATTTCATTGGGATTTGTAGGATTATTTGAAAATTAACTTCTACAAATTATTTTGATTTAATTTGAAAATATAGATTATATATTTGGAATCATCATATCTAAAGTTTCTAAATATATCAACATCATTTCATTCCATTATGAGCAATAGCCAAAGTAAATATTTATCATCTCAGTATGGGTAAATCAGGTAATTAATGTCAAAAATAATGGGATTGGGCTTTTAAATTATACATAAATTGTGCCATATTTGTAATTCATGTTTCCATATTAACTCTAATAATATATTATTCTATTTTATAGATACATGGAGCCATTTTTCTATAATATTTATCTCAATATTATTTTAATTCCATAATAAATCTAATATACAAATTATTTTGTTTTGATAAATATAATATCTTCTTATAGGTATAAAATGAAATTATATTTTGTTCTAAAATTTTAATTCAAATATTATATAAAATTTTAATGTATTTTTTTTTATTTTTAGGGATGGAATAAGAACCTTAAGTATTTATGCAACATCAATATAGTACTTGTTCCAGTAGTAGAAACATTATGTAGATGATTCTGAAAACATTCAAAATAATATTTTTATGGTTATTAGTTATGTTACACAAATTTTCTAGATAAATATAATTTATTAGTAATATTTTAAATATTTATTTTATAATTAAATTAATATTTTGATATTTTAGACTTTCAATCATGTGAATAGTTTATAAAATAGATTTAATGGAAATTTATATTAAATAATATATTATTAATGGATTTAATGATCATAAAGAAATTTACTTTTAATGGTATATTGTTTTTAGGATTAACCATTATCTATTTATTGGTATTTTTCCATTTATATTAATATTCATACCCTCCGACGAGTAAAAAAAATTTAATCATGAAAATATTTAAAAGAGATAACGAGAGGTTAAAATTATATGATAAGTGTTTAAAATTCATCTAAACCTATAATGATTTTAATATATGATAGTATTTGTAAATATATATATCCAATAATAAAAATATCAATTTGTTTCAAATTTACCATGAAAATTAGATTATATTAATTTATTTGAGTTTGTAACTCCAATAGTGCCCCTTTCCTATCTTTTTTAAGGACACCACTACTCCTCACGTCCAAAAATTTATCGACCCATTTATCTCAAAATAAACTTAAAAAAACACATTTAAAATTCCTTAGATAAATCTTAGAGTTGTTGGTATTCTTAAAATAATGAACTTAGTGTCCTTAAGGAGTGATCCATATGTGGTTCTTTAGAGAAGTGATAATCAACTTGACCGAGCATTTCATTTCTCTTTATCTTATACCTCATTAATTCTTATCCTAAACACTAAAATAAAATGATTATATATGAAAACATATTTTTTATTTTGTTAATTTAATAAACTTATTCATCTCATTCTTCCATAAAAGTGGGAATAAAAACTTCATCTGTGCATATTTGTGGAGTACCACATCAACGAAGTGATGAATTTTTTTTCCTTACAACAAGCCAGGAAGTTTATAATTAGGGATGGAATTTATATATATGATATTCATAACATAAATTTATATATATGATATTCATATCATATTTATCAAAATGTAAATATAGTGTTATCCCTTTTCTTACCCTTTTATCCATTTGAAAATGATAACATCTTTTGTGAGTACGTATTGATTACCACCTCCATGATGTGATGTGATTCATTTTTCTTGTATGCATTTCATGGATGTTTTTAAAATTATTTTTTAGGTATAAAAAATTAATTATTTAATGTTTAATATCATGTATATGCTATAATAATGACTCCATGGACCATAATTGTAACACCCGAGACTTTTATGTTATATAAATCATCAAAGGAATCTTTTTCTACACAACACTTGCTTGGCTTGCTTTACACGCAATCGCGACCTTCCTCGATAGCTTTCGTCGTACGCAATACCGAGTTTCACTAAATAACAATATGCTATTAAAACTAGCCGTTATGAATAGTAATAACCACTTTTTGAAATTTTATAAATTTTATTTTTCAAAATGGACTTCATTTTTGGACTCAGAATATCAAATTTAGCCTAAGGTGAAATTTTGGTACTTTTCGGATAACTTTAATATTTTGATGAATAGTGAAAATTACTAAATTTTAATTAAAAACAACTTTTTTAATCAAAACATTTAATAGTGATAAATTATGAATTTGAGTGGTTTTAAAGTATATTTAGAATATATTTTTACCACTTAATATAATGTTGGTCATTGGACACAATGTTACAATTAAACCGAACATAAACAAGTGTCAATCTTTTGATAGTTATTATCTCTTAAAAACCCGCTTTTTGTTTTGACAACGGGAATTAATTTTAAATTAATTTCTGCCACTTCTGTGTTTTGAATTTAGAAAAATGGATTCCATATTTGGAATCAGGATGTTCAAATTGTGTAAATAGGTAACTTTTATTTTTAGACATTTTGAATAATTACTGCGGTAAATATTTTATTTACCATGGTTAAGGGTAAATCCGGTAAATAAGGGTTAAAAAATAATATTATAATAATATTAAATTACCCTAAAACGTGTCTTAAACCTATTGGTTGATACATGGTCGACCATGGGCATCTTTGGGTCGATTTTGGGACCCCATTGATCCACTTGTAAGTGATAATGACACTTTATTTTAATTAAGTTAAAATGAATACAAAAATGACACAAGCATATATCTTTTAGCAAAACAATTGTTAAATAGGGTTATATATGTTGGATGTTAGATTATAAATATTCATTAGAAAGATAAACAGATTTCCTACATAATGGTATTTTATTTGTAATTTTTAGACTTTAAATAATTTAATTTATTTATGACACAATGATGATGTAGTAATTATCTTATTAATGAAATATTGACATAATTGATGTTATAAACACCAAAATAAATGTAATTTAAGACTTTTTATGAATTCCACTAATTTTCTAGGTTACTATGATATATTAGTGTTGATTTAATCAACTTGGTTCGAACATATAATTCTGTGATGACTTTCACAAAAATCATATATCAAATAGTGTCAAAATTGACACAAAATAGTTTTTAAATCAAATATTATATTATTAATTGTTATTGTATTCCTAAAAATCTAAGGCTCGGCCAAATGACATAGATAAGGATATATATTTTAATAATAAACAATTTGGGGTTCGTTTGGCATGTTATAGTAAGTGTATTAACCATATAGTGAAAGAAAACAAAAAGACATGGTAAATGTTAAATTATTTAACTTAGAGTTAAATCTAATTGATAAGGTTAAAATAATACCCTAAACTTGTCTAAATCCTATTGGTTGATAGGATTTAGACCCTTCCCCACTTTATATTCGAAATAAGACCATTTGGAACCATTATAAACCGATTTGGACTTTATTATAAAATAATATTTTGAGATATTCCTAAGGTTCCCCTCTCCTCCCTTATAAAAGGGCACCTCCTCCCCCTCCTCCTCACACCAAATTGAGCACTCAAGCTCGGCCAAACCCTGAAATGTTCTCCTCTACACTTCCCTAGAATAGTCCTAGAGGTCCTGTTCTTCTCCAAAGTCCACTCTTAGTTCCTTAAGTGGAGGATTCAAAGAGGCGTTCCAAAGAAGAGGTAATATCCATTACCGATCTTTTCAATTTCTTTCTTCTTCAACTTCTTCTTATTTAGTTGTTTCATGATGAAGTAATAACATCAGTATTACTTACATACTGATATGTTATTATAAATATGAAACAACCCTAATTCACCTTCTATCCATCCTACGGAAAAATGAAATCACCGCGCGTGCGTACGTACGGAATACCGTCTCCACGCCGTGGTGTAATCTATTTTTCCACCATCACTTTACAAGGATGGGTATAACGGTGTAATGAGTAACTATTTATGATTATTATAAATTAATATTTATACTGAAATAATATATATATACTCCAATACATTTCCACGATCATAGGAACGATATCATCACTCGTGCGTACGTACGGAATACCGTCTCCACGATGTGATGCGACTCGTTCTACATGATCATCATTACATAGTAATTATATAAATGAATTGAATGAATAAATATGATATATGTTACACTAATACCATTCTGGATATGAGGTATCTATAACCTTGAAATAAGAATAAGAATTTATTCGGCAAAACACGCGTAAGAACAAAAGGCAATAAAGACCCGAGTAACAAGTAACAATGAAATATTACTAACAAGAAGCTAAGAATATGACCATATATGACATCATATCAATATGTATGATTCTGGAATAAGTCAATAACATTATTTAAACCATTATACAGGAGCTTCGGACACATACAAGGCAAATTGGACCTAAGGTAAGGGAAATATCACAATCTCATTTTTATCCGAGATTGTTTATTCGTAAGTATTTACTGGGGTGTATTTTATCATCCACATCCATGTTTCATCAATATGTAATATTATTTCCATCCACCTACAATTTTTTTAAATCCATTTTTACCCTTCGGTGAGTTTTTAGTAATATGTATGAAAGGAATCTTTTGTCGTTTTTCGTACGAGGTACTTTTTGACTTTTCCGACAAAAGTACGAAGAATGTTTTTTTTAACTTATACGGCATGAATGGATTTTTAAAACATTATTTTCAAGAAGCTTCTTTACAAGTTTTCAAGTTTATTTTTAATCAACTTCTTTTATTTTAAACTTGTATGACATGTTATGAAAGGAAAAATGTTTTTGAAGAAGAAAGGATATTTTCCTCAAGAATGGAGTTCAAGTGTTTTATCAAAATTATTTTCCATATAAGATAATAAAGGGTTCTGTTTTTATCCCTATTATTAAATTGATTTGATCATGTTGTGATGGAATTATTTTTATGAATTCCTTTATCGTATATGAATTGTTTTATGATGTCATGTTGTTTAAGAATCCCATTTTTATTACATGGGTTATGTGATGATGTAAGATTTATGATTATGTGGCACACATAAGAAAGGATTCATTATAAGATGGGTGGGACCTATATCTCCCTCCAATGCATTGGGTAAATATTTTATATCTCATGAGATAGACATGGCTGGAACGGAAGGTTATTTCGGTTAAGTGATACAGGACTGAAACGAGGAGTGAACTCGGTTCAGAAAGGGACTTTGTCCACTAAGATAGTCTTGGCAATGAGTCATGACTAACAAGAAATGATTTTCCATGATTATGTGTGCATGCCACAAAGTTTCAAGTTTTATGTTATGATTATGGGGATCTCATTTTCACTTCTATGATTTATTCCATGTTAAGATATTATGATCTCTTTTGCAGGTTTTGATTTTCAAAAAGATATGATATGATTTTTATTTCCTTTATTTTCCCTTGCTGAGCATTTGAGCTCACCCTTTTATGTTTTCTTTTCCCCAGGTCAGGAATATGGATATTAAGTAGAATATGCTAAAAGGGACCCTAGATATGATGAAATAAATGGGAGACACTGTAGAAGATTTATGAACCAGTTGTTTATGTTTCCCAGTTTCTAAAGACACTATACCTATACGGTCCTTTGTGGTTTTGTCATATGTTGTAATAAGTGTGCTTCAATTTTGAAGTATTAACAATGTATGTAAAGTATGGGTCTTTATAGTTGGTATCAGAGGAAAGGTATAGTCAACCTTTGGAAACTAGGATTTGAAAGCCTTAGTAAGAACCCTAAGGATAAGTCTAAGCATAGAACACAATCTTAGTGTTTTAGAAATGTCCTTGAATAACCTAGGATAAGACCTTAAGCATGAAAATTTTATTCTTGAATTATGTGGTTTTCCTATTATAATTAGTGTTGCTCACACTATTCTTCTTGGTTTTAGTCAATGGCTGGAACCCGAAGGAACCGTGTTAATGCGGAATGCGATGGGCAATGCAATGATTGTCCCCCTGAGCAACCAAACGATATGGGAGCTGGAATGCAAAATCTTGTAGCCATGCTCACACAACTTTCTCAAGCTATGAATCATGCAGGACTTCCAAACGAGCAAAGGAAGGAGCAACATTCTGTTGAATCCTTCATGAGGCAGCGTCCACCTTATTTCAGTGGGTCTACTGATCCATTAGTTGCTGAACAATGGATTAGTACAACTGAAAAGATATTTTCAGTTCTTCAATGTTCTGAACATGATAAAGTCATCCTAGCAGTGTATCGTTTGGAAGGAGATGCTGATCAATGGTGGAATCTTATTAAAAATACGAGGCAAAGGGATGAAATTGAGTCTATGGAATGGGACGAGTTCAAGAACTTATTTTTCAATAAGTACTTCCCTCGTATTCTCCGAACAAAGATGGAGAAAGAGTTCCTTGAACTGAAGCAAAGGGATGATGAATCTGTTGGTACCTATGAAGCAAATTTTACAAGACTTGGAAGGTACGCTTCTGGTATTATTATCCAACCTGAGAGTAAGATCGATCGATTCTTTAGTGGCTTAAAACCAAGTCTTCGAAGGGCGTTAGCCATAAGGGACTTCAATATCTACGAGGAAATCGTTCGATGTGCTCTCAAAGTCGAGATGGAGATTGGAGTAACCCATCAGTCACATGGGTTTGATAAGAAGAGGAAGATGGAATTCAAAGGAAACTCTAAAGAGCACACTGAAAAGAAGATGAACTTTCCCTTATGCTCAAAGTGTGGAAAGAAACATGGAGCGAGTTGTCTTAAAGGGACAAGTAAATGTTTTAAATGTGGAAAGTAAGGTCATCGGGCATTTGAATGCCGTGATAATGGGAAGAAGATGTCTAATGACGCAAACAAAGGAAGGGATACACAGAATGAACCTACTACACTTCAATGTTTCAAGTGCAAGGAGATGGGGAATTATGCCAATCAATGCCCAAATCCAAGGGTTGATGATGATGGTCGACGTCAACAAAATATTAAGGCTAAAGACAAAGGAAAGTCACATGCAATTTCTATCAGCGATGTGGAGTACGATAACGAAGTGGTGAAAGGTACACTTACCATCCACTCTAAAGTAGCAAATGTTTTATTTGATTCTGGATCCACCCACTCTTTTATTTCTGAAGAATTTTCTAAGGGTATCACCGTATTACCTCAACAATTAGATGTTGAGTTAGCTATGACAACACCTAATGGCACATCAATCGCATCAAAAGTTTATAATTCTTCTCCGATCAAAGTTTGTGGGAAAGTGCTTCCTGCAAATCTTGTGATCCTTCCTTTAGTGGAATTTGATGTGATTCTTGGCATGGATTGGCTTTCTCTACATGGAGCTCATATAAATTGCCAAAGAAGGGAAGTCACATTTCACATTCCAGATCAATCTACGATCGTCTATCAATGCAAGGATGAACATAACCTTCCAGTGGAAATTCCTTCCATCTTATGGGTCATGATTCCACTAAATGAATGTTATTTATCTCAAATGGTTGGAGAGAAACTTACGATTAAGAATATGCCCATTGTACGAGAGTTTGATGATGTCTTTCCGGAGGAATTACCAGGTCTTCCACCAAATTGTGAAGTTGAGTTTTCAATAGAACTCGTACCGGGTGCTTTGCCTATTTCAAAGACACCTTATAGAATGGCCCCAATTGAGTTGCAGGAATTGAAGAAGCAACTCCAAGAGAATCTTGATAAGGGACTCATATGCCCTAGTGCGTCACCTTGGGGAGCACCTGTTCTATTTGTTAAGAAGAAAGATGGATCAATGAGACTCTTCATTGATTATCGAGAACATAACAAGATCACTATCAAGAACAAATATCCTCTCCCACGCATTGATGACTTGTTTGACCAACTACGCGGAGCTCAATACTTTTCCATGATTGATCTTCGTTCAGGGTATCATCAATTAAGGGTCAAAAGGGAGGATATACCAAAGACGGCTTTCCGTACAAGGTATGGACACTATGAATTTATAGTGATGCCATTTGGTCTTACTAATTCCCCTGCTATCTTCATGGATCTAATGAATAGAGTCTTTAGAGACTATCTTGATCAATTTGTGGTAGTCTTTATAGACGATATTCTTGTCTATTCAAAGAGAAAGGAAGAACATGAAGATCACTTGAGAATTATATTGAAGACCCTGAGAAAGGAGAAGCTTTATGCCAAATTTACCAAGTGTGAATTTTGGCTTCAAAAAGTTGCATTTTTGGGTCACATAATCTCAAAAGAGGGGATATCTGTGGATCCAGCAAAAACAGAGGTTATCGAAAGATGGTCGAGACCAACAACAGTAACTGAGATCCGAAGTTTTCTTGGTTTGGCTGGATATTATCGACGTTTTGTAAAAGATTTTTCACGATTATCTAATCCAATCACCAAGTTGACTCGGAAAGGAGTTAAGTTTGTCTGGACAGAGGAATGTGAAGAGAATTTCAAGGAGTTGAAAAGAAGGTTATCCAGTGCACCTGTGCTCACACTGCCTTGTAGTGGAGAAAGGTTTGTGATCTACAGTGATGCATCCAAGAAGGGATTGGGGTGTGTTCTTATGCAAAATGATATGGTGATAGCTTATGCCTCACGACAGTTGAAAATCCATGAGCAAAATTACCCAACACATGATTTGGAGTTGGCTGCGGTAATCTTTGCATTAAAGATTTGGAGGCATTACCTTTATGGTGAAAGGTGTGATATTTATACTGATCATAAAAGTTTAAAGTATATTTTCACACAAAAAGAGTTGAATATGCGTCAAAGAAGATGGTTGGAACTGATTAAGGATTATGACTGCTCAATCCATTACCACCCTGGGAAAGCAAACAAGGTGGCAGATGCATTAAGTCGACAAGACCATGCTAGTTAATCCATGATGAGGATCACAAAAGATCCAATATTTATGGATTTACAAAGGATGGATCTTGGAATTATAATGGAAGGGGAAAAATATTATCTTTCTCAAATGAATGTTCAACCATCTATACATGTGAAGATTAAAGAGGCACAGAAAGAAGATGTCGAGTTACAAAAGAAGGTGAGAAATGTTCCTGAATTCAAACTTAATTGTGATGGGATAATAAAGTTCAGGAATCGGGTTTGTGTTCCTTCCATCCCCGAATTAAAGAAGGAGCTGCTGGATGAGGCTCATAGTTCTTCATTCTCTATTCATCCTGGAAGCACGAAGATGTATAGGGACCTGAAAGAGTACTTCTGGTGGGATGGCATGAAAAGAGATGTTGCTGAATATGTCTCTCGATGCTTGGTTTGTCACAAGTTAAAGCTGAGAGACAGAAGTCTAAGGGGATGTTACAACCATTACCCATACCCGAATGGAAATGGGAAAACATCACTATGGACTTTGTCACAGGACTTCCTAAAACATCCAAAGGCAATAACGCTATCTGGGTCATAGTTTATCATCTTACAAAGTCTGCACACTTCATTCCTATTAGAGAGGATTTCTCTCTAGATCAGCTTGCCAGGATATATGTAAAGGAAGTGGTAAGATTTCATGGAGTACCACTTTCTATTATATCTGATCGGGATCCGAGATTTACCTCGAAGTTCTGGCGAAGTCTTCAGCATACTCTGGATACAGAGTTGAGTTTCAGCACTGCTTATCATCCCCAGACAGACGGTCAGTCTGAGAGAACAATTCAAACCCTAGAAGATATGTTGAGAGCTTGCTCTATGGATTTCAAAGGAGGTTGGGATCAACACCTACCTTTGGTGGAATTTTCTTATAATAATAGCTTTCACTCCAGTATTCAGATGGCTCCTTATGAAGCTCTCTATGGAAAGAAATGCAGGACTCCAACTTGCTGGGATGAAGTTGGGGAAAGAAAGCTATTAGGACCTGATCTCGTTGATGAAATGGCAGAAAAGGTCAGATCTATTCAACAACACATAAGAGCAGCTCAGAGTCGACAGAAAATTTATGCCGACAACCGAAGAAAAGACGTAGAGTTTGAAGTGGGTGATAAAGTGTTCTTACGAATATCTCCCTGGAAGAGGGTTATGAGATTTGGAAAGAAGGGGAAGTTGAGCCCTAGATATATCGGTCCTTTCGAAATACTGGATCGTGTTGGGAAGGTAGCTTACCGATTGGCGCTTCCACTGAATCTCTCTCAAGTTCACGATGTGTTCCATGTATCTCTCCTGAGAAAGTACATACCTGATCCTTCACATGTACTCAGCTCATATGTTGTACCGCTGGAGCAAGATCTTTCTTATGAAGAACAGCCGATAGAGATTCTGGATCATAGCGAAAAAGTTCTACGAAACAAGACCACTCGATTGGTGAAAGTTTTATGGAGGAACCACCAACTTGAAGAAGCTACTTGGGAGCTTGAGGATATGATGAGGGAGAAGTATCCTCATCTGTTTGTTACAAAGTGACGAATTTCGAGGGCGAAATTCTTTTTAAGGGGGGTAGAATGTAACACCCGAGACTTTTATGTTATATAAATCATCAAAGGAATCTTTTTCTACACAACACTTGCTTGGCTTGCTTTACACGCAATCGCGACCTTCCTCGATAGCTTTCGTCGTACGCAATACCGAGTTTCACTAAATAACAATATGCTATTAAAACTAGCCGTTATGAATAGTAATAACCACTTTTTGAAATTTTATAAATTTTATTTTTCAAAATGGACTTCATTTTTGGACTCAGAATATCAAATTTAGCCTAAGGTGAAATTTTGGTACTTTTCGGATAACTTTAATATTTTGATGAATAGTGAAAATTACTAAATTTTAATTAAAAACAACTTTTTTAATCAAAACATTTAATAGTGATAAATTATGAATTTGAGTGGTTTTAAATTATATTTAGAATATATTTTTACCACTTAATATAATGTTGGTCATTGGACACAATGTTACAATTAAACCGAACATAAACAAGTGTCAATCTTTTGATAGTTATTATCTCTTAAAAACACGCTTTTTGTTTTGACAGCGGGAATTAATTTTAAATTAATTTCTGCCACTTCTGTGTTTTGAATTTAGAAAAATGGATTCCATATTTGGAATCAGGATGTTCAAATTGTGTAAATAGGTAACTTTTATTTTTAGACATTTTGAATAATTACTGCAGTAAATATTTTATTTACCATGGTAAAGGGTAAATCCGGTAAATAAGGGTTAAAAAATAATATTATAATAATATCAAATTACCCTAAAACGTGTCTTAAACCTATTGGTTGATACATGGTCGACCATGGGCATCTTTGGGTCGATTTTGGGACCCCATTGATCCACTTGTAAGTGATAATGACACTTTATTTTAATTAAGTTAAAATGAATACAAAAATGACACAAGCATATATCTTTTAGAAAAACAATTGTTAAATAGGGTTATATATGTTGGCTTTTAGATTATAAATATTCACTAGAAAGATAAAACGATTTCCTACATAATGGTATTTTATTTGTAATTTTTAGACTTTAAATAATTTAATTTATTTATGACACAATGATGATGCAGTAATTATCTTATTAATGAAATATTGACATAATTGATGTTATAAACACCAAAATAAATGTAATTTAAGACTTTTTATGAATTCCACTAATTTTATAGGTTACTATGATATATTAGTGTTTATGTAATCAACTTGGTTCGAACATATAATTCTGTTATGACTTTCACAAAAATCATATATCAAATAGTGTCAAAATTGACACAAAATAGTTTTTAAATCAAATATTATATTATTAATTGTTATTGTATTCCTAAAAATCTAAGGTTCGGCAAAATGACTTAGATAAGGATATATATTTTAATAATAAACCATTTGGGGTTATTTTGGCATGTTATAGTAAGTTTATTAACCATATAGTGAAAGAAAACAAAAAGACATGGTAAAAGTTAAATTATTTAACTTAGAGTTAAATCTAATTGATAAGGTTAAAATAATACCCTAAACTTGTCTAAATCCTATTTGTTGATAGTATTTCGAACCTTCCCCACTTTATCTTCGAAATAAGACCCTTTGGAACCATTATAAACCGATTTTGACTTTATTATAAAATAATATTTTGAGATATTCCTAAGGTGCCCCTCTCCTCCCTTATAAAAGGGCACCTCCTCCCCCTCCTCCTCACACCAAATTGAGCACTCAAGCTCGGCCAACCCCTGCCATTTTCTCCTCTCCACTTCCCTAGAATAGTCCTAGAGGTCCTGTTCTTCTCCAAAGACAACTCTTAGTTCCTTAAGTGGAGGATTCAAAGAGGCGTTCCAAAGAAGAGGTAATATCCATTACCGATCTTTTCAATTTCTTTCTTCTTCAACTTCTTCTTCTTTAGTTGTTTCATGATGAAGTAATAACATCAGTATTACTTACATACTGATATGTTATTATAAATATGAAACAACCCTAATTCACCTTCTATCCATCCTACGGAAAAATGAAATCACCGCGCGTGCGTACGTACGGAATACCGTCTCCACGCCGTGGTGTAATCTATTTTTCCACCATCACTTTACAAGGATGGGTATAACGGTGTAATGAGTAACTATTTATGATTATTATAAAGTAATATTGATACTGAAATAATATATATATACTCCAATACATTTCCACGATCATAGGAACGATATCATCACTCGTGCGTACGTACGGAATACCGTCTCCACGATATGATGCGACTCGTTCTACATGATCATCATTACATAGTAATTATATAAATGAATTGAATGAATAAATATGATATATGTTACACTAATACCATTCTGGATATGAGGTATCTATAACCTTGAAATAAGAATAAGAATTTATTCGGAAAAACACGCGTAAGAACAAAAGGCAATAAAGACCCGAGTAACAAGTAACAATGAAATATTACTAACAAGAAGCTAAGAATATGACCATATATGACATCATATCAATATGTATGATTCTGTAATAAGTCAATAACATTATTTAAACCATTATACAGGAGCTTCGGACACATACAAGGCAAATTGGACCTAAGGTAAGGGAAATATAACAATCTCATTTTTATCCGAGATTGTTTATTCGTAAGTATTTACTGGGGTGTATTTTATCATCCACATCCATGTTTCATCAATATGTAATATTATTTCCATCCACCTACAATTTTTTTAAATCCATTTTTACCCTTCGGTGAGTTTTTAGTAATATGTATGAAAGGAATCTTTTGTCGTTTTTCGTACGAGGTACTTTTTGACTTTTCCGACAAAAGTACGAAGAATGTTTTTTTTAACTTATACGGCATGAATGGATTTTTAAAACATTATTTCCAAGAAGCTTCCTTTACAAGTTTTCAAGTTTATTTTTAATCAACTTCTTTTATTTTAAAGTTGTATGAGATGTTATGAAAGGAAAAATGTTTTTGAAGAAGAAAGGATATTTTCCTCAAGAATGGAGTTCAAGTGTTTTATCAAAATTATTTTCCATCTAAGATAATAAAGGGTTCTGTTTTTATCCCTATTATTAAATTGATTTGATCATGTTGTGATGGAATTATTTTTATGAATTCCTTTATCGTATATGAATTTTTTTATGATGTCATGTTGTTTAAGAATCCCATTTTTATTACATGGGTTATGTGATGATGTAAGATTTATGATTATGTGACACACATAAGAAAGGATTCATTATAAGATGGGTGGGACCTATATCTCCCTCCAATGCATTGGGTAAAGATTTTATATCTCATGAGATAGACATGGCTGGAACGGAAGGTTATTTCGGTTCAGTGATACAGGACTGAAACGAGGAGTGAACTCGGTTCAGAAAGGGACTTTGTCCACTAAGATTGTCTTGGCAATGAGTCATGACTAACAAGAAATGATTTTCCATGATTATGTGTGCATGCCACAAAGTTTCAAGTTTTATGTTATGATTATGGGGATCTCATTTTCACTTCTATGATTTATTCCATGTTAAGATATTATGATCTCTTTTACAGGTTTTGATTTTCAAAAAGATATGATATGATTTTTATTTCCTTTATTTTCCCTTGCTGAGCATTTGAGCTCACCCTTTTATGTTTTCTTTTCCCCAGGTCAGGAAGATGGATATTAAGTAGAATATGCTAAAAGAGACCCTAGATATGATGAAATAAATGGGAGACACTGTAGAAGATTTATGAACCAGTTGTTTATGTTTCCCAGTTTCTAAAGACACTATACCTATACGGTCCTTTGTGGTTTTGTCATATGTTGTAATAAGTGTGCTTCAATTTTGAAGTATTAACAATGTATGTAAAGTATGGGTCGTTATAATAATCAGCCTACCAATCGCGTTTTAAAATTATGAAGATAATGTCCCCAAAACACCTGACTTAGGCATGATCGATTAATTAATTAATTATTTTTTTGAAATAAATTGTATAATGACAAATTAAAAATCCTATAAATTGTTGATAAAAAATTAACTAATTATTATAGTATTATTATAGAGGTTTTAAAGGACATACATAACACAAAAAGGATCAAATTAGAGGTTTCTTAACTCAATTTCCATTCATTGGATAATAATTATACTTAATTGACAACATAATTAATTTATTAACATTAAAATGTAAAATAATTATATTATTTTTTGTTTCCATATTTTTATGTGGTTTTATATTTGTTACATTTAATCATCATAATGAATAATTCTCACTTCAGTGATACGATATTTATAAAAACTGTTCATCTCAATGTTGTTTCTTTGGCACATGTCCTATATTAAGAAATTTCATCCTTTTATAAGGTGAATATACATCATATAAATATTATATCATGAATGACTATTAGATAATGATATTTAAAGTTTCTTTAATTTTATTTCCTTCATGATATATTTATTCAATTCTGATAGAAGTTTCAAGATCATTCATGGTTAACATTTCAATTCTTTGAGAAAATATTCTTATTATCCAAAATGTATTATTTTATATGGTGTAATTACCTCAACATGAATTTTTATTCACATATTATTTCAGGGAAATAATTGGATTTATATAATTTTATTATTTTTATTTATTTAGTGTATGTTTGATTCAAGAATTGCCCATGATTTTTGGGTGTCGGGTATCAAACATCCTTATTTGAGATATGATTTGATTGATGAAACTATATTTGTTTATATGGTGTATATACTAACCTTTATATATAAAATAATGATTAATATTATAATCCTATACTATTTTCTCATTATTATATTTTTTTCATTCTAACAGATTTTAATTTCATAAGTTCATAAATTTTTTATCTTTAGGAATGATTATTATAATGTTTTGAAGACATTTAACCAAAATCTCACTATATTTTCCCTATAATATAAAATTAAAGTTATTTTCTAAGAATAAAAAATTTTAAAATTTTATTTTATAAGATATTTTCAATTCGGTTAGATTTTTTAAAAATAAAAATTCACAATGTTTTCCACAATATTCATTATTGACTCTCCTTTAAAATTATTGAAATATATGTATATTTCTATAATTTAAAACCTGAAACCATTTTCTCATAATAATAAATATTCATTGTTTTTAAGATTCAATAAAAGTTATCCATTTTTATTTTTATGGAAAATAATTTCATAATTGTTTTTGGAATTATTTGTTTTTACTGGTACATAATGAAATGGGTATTGTCCCATGTTTTATATGAAACATTTAAAATTGTATTTTAACTATATTTTAATAATTGTAAACATAATTTAATGATTCATATACCTCCCTATACTGATTATAAATTTAAATTTCATTTTCATAATGAACACTTTAGATGAATGTGGGAACCCTATAAAAATTCAACATATCACATAACATCATACTAAAAATGATAACATAATACCACTCTAGAATAAATTTAGTGTTTTGGAATACTTAACCCTATATAAAATCCATTAAATTTATGTTTCATTAATTAATGTATCATCTTTTATGAGATTCATGATTTGATATGAAATATTTTACTGGGTCTTAAAATACTCTTCCAGATATATTTTACCAACATTAAATCAGAATAAAAATATCTAATCTAGTTCATTTTACAAATAATATTACTCTAAATTAATGAATAATCAATTAAATATTTAAAACATTTTGTTTTCATAATCTAATGAATTACTGATGTGTATGACCTCCTACAACAGACCCTAGATAAGAATTAGTTACTATTGGAAAAAAAAATACAACATAATATTTTATTGGACATTGTATTATGTCATAAGTATATCATCAAATTATTCTCATGGTTAAAGATGAAAAGTCCTTCCATGCCAGCATCCTCTTTACTGATATAGAAAATGTAACATCTGAGGTAATAACAGAATATGTCTTTTCATATTTATTAATTTATTTGAATTAAATAGTAAATTTTAAATTAAAAGGGAGGATATGTTCAATATCTAATATAACATGCTCCTTAATTTTATTAAAAGTATTATGTTTCACACTAGAAGGAGTTTTACAGAATAAAAATAAACTATTAATATTATTATTTAAAATTTTTGTTTGGATACCTATTAATGGAATACATGTTCTAAAAGTAAATTTTGTCAGGTATATAATATTTTGATCAAAATAAAAATAATTTTATAAATCATATTAACAAAATTTAAATTGACTGAATATTTCTTTTTTCTCATAAGTTTAATATTTTTATGAATATGGAAAAACATTGAATTTAAATTGAATCTTTTTTCATTGTCAAATATCATTATGTAGATATAATTTTTCTATTTTTTTTAAATTTTAATTATTTAAATTATATATAAATTAATTCAATTTAATTAATTGGAAACAATTTCACATTGAAATTGGGTATAAAATCATTTAAAACATTTGATAATATTTACATCAAAAAATGCTTGTGTCACCCCACCTACAGGATTAATTTTTTATTAATTTCTACAACTTATGAGATTGGAATTATAATAAAATAGTTTAATATTTATAATACTAATAATTTATAATTTATATTAGGTAAAATATGATTTTTTACTAAAAATATTTGTAAAAATAATTAAAATTAATTATAGAAATTTAGGTACAAATGTGTTTACTTAATAGTTAATATTTAATCATAGGTGGAAAAATTACCTAGAAACATTTTCAAAACCCATTGTATGGAAATAATTTTAACATATAACCTATTGAATTAAATTTGGTTCATTATTTGAGTCACATGAGGTACGGGAGACCTCCCAATACTGTTAATATTTTTATATTTAAAAGAATGCCACTCTCCCTCCACTATAAAAAGAGACTCAACCTCCCCACTTATTCAAAACTATAATTTACTTTTTATAGCCATAACTATACAAATATAATCTCAAAATGACCCTACCATTATCCTTTAATCCTTAATTAGAGAATAAATCCATCAAAGGATGTTCTTGGGTGAAAACCAAAAAAAATTTTCCAAATAAGAGGTAACGTTCATCATCGTGCTTTTTTATTTTTTTCCTTATCCACTCCATTAATTTATATTTATATAATAAATATATAATAAATTCAATATCTTTTACATACTGACTTTATTTTTATTTTAAAGGTTCTACCTGTACATAGACACACTTCCATCAAATATGTAATGAAATCACTGTTCATGTGTATAGCGGTCTACGACCTCGTGAAACGATGTCCTTCGTTTTTTTCCTTTAACACCACTCATGGTTTAGAATTATTATATAGATAATATTATTATATGATATATATATATATAATATTTATTATTTATTATTACTTCATTAATTTTTATGTAACACATAAATCCATGATTTCCATTTTTCGAGAAAATTATAACATCATTTGTGGATGTGTAGACTACCACCTCCTTAAAACGATATGATGCTTTCACACATTGCATAGAAAGTATTAAGGTTGTATTTGATAAAAATATATTATATAAATTACATATATAAATTATTAAATACATATTTACCTTTCAAGAAATATAATAAATAATTTTATTTATTACCATTTCACAGACCGAAAAAGTAATAACGTTGTTCGTGGACGTCTCATTTGTCGCCTTATTAAAGAGAGGTTGTTCATTTTATATCATAATAACGATATTTATAAGTTTATATAATTATTTATAATTTTATTTATGATATAAAAATCATTGTATAAAGATAAATGTTACTTACCTTCTTCCCATAATGAATTTTTAAAAATGGGAATCTTACTTATGGGTACGTATGACATACCAACACCATGATTATAATATAGGTCCATTTTTAATATCAACTTTTAATGTTTTGTTTTAAAAGTATAATTAATCAATAAATATTATAATTATTCTAGACATTTGTTTATAATGGCCCTTCTTACCATATATGACCTTACAAAGTTGTTTTTGACTCATTAACTAAATACGGTCAAAACATTCGATAATAAAATAAATGATTAATTTGATGTATAAAACAATATAAAAAATGAAAAATAATTAAATATAATATTGAAATACGTTCTGAATCAATTAAATAATTATCTTATGTTTATTATTCAGGAATATAGTGAAACATGTGACAAGTCAGTCTCAAAGTAGGGGATTTTGTCTTAATCTCCTTTCATTGAGGCATATCTTGATTTTATACACCCACAATATTTTATTAAGTGTATATAAATCCCCTTCAATATATCATTAAAAATTATTTTCATGATGTTGAAATGTTTTTTAAAATTGTATTCATTCACGGGGCTTATGATTCAACTATATAAATCATGTATGGGAATCATTGATTTAAAATTATTTTTCTTTTTTTCTATGTCAAAATTATAGATATTATTTTGTATAACCATTTATCTATATATAAAATGATTATAAAGGAAATTTTATGTCTATATTTATATACGGATTACTCTATAAGATATTATTTTTTTTAAAGAAAAATAAACACATGTTTTTCTTGGGTATTTTGTTATTGAAAATGGGTTTAGAATTTAAATGAGTGCTTAATTAAAATAAAATGTTTTCTTATGATTGGAAAAGAAATATTATGATGGAAATGTTCTAAATTTCATTCAGTTATGTGTTATAATGGTACATAGACATTTTAGGGGTTTTTACATCGAAAACAAATTATGGGTTGTTCCCTGATAGACCAATGGAGGGTGGTTTTGTGATAAAATAACAACTGGTGGGTCCATGATACCCCTCCAATTAATTGGTTATGTAATTGGACATTTGGTTATTATATTTTTAAGGGTTATATGTATGAAAGTTTACCACTTTGTTACTCCATAGAAAAAATGACATTTTTAATGATATCCCAAGATACCATTTTATATTATATATTCGTTATATGGTTTTTATTATAATCATCTAATTTAAAAAGTATAATGAATTGAGCTAATTTTCAAAAAAATGTATTTATTATTTCTTAATGGTAATAATT
Source organism: Viscum album (assembly GCA_963277665.1). Classification (NCBI taxonomy): domain Eukaryota; kingdom Viridiplantae; phylum Streptophyta; class Magnoliopsida; order Santalales; family Viscaceae; genus Viscum; species Viscum album. Next base: position 48,950,906 of record OY728140.1, on the reverse strand, counting down.
ATTTCAATATGGTAACCTTTCCATGGGTTTTAATGTTTATCAATGGACATATAGTTTACTTATTTTAATATCACATATTGTGATTTTTATGATCATTCTATGTTTTTAAATGTTTTTAGAGGATTTAAGTATAAGTAATGGATTAGAAGAAGTAAAGATCAATATCATGAAGAGATTTCATAAACGTGATCGGTATTTATTTTAATTGTTTTATATTATGAAAACATGGATAGTAATTGGAAGTTTCCACTTTGTATTTTATTGTTTATTAATCTATTAGTTATGTCCTAATTCAATAAAACTCTAAAACTAAAAATATCCGCAATGTGAAAGAAAGTAATTTCTTAACTAAAACTCAAGATTACATATTGTTTAATGCCAAGCACTTATTTTTGGTATCATAAGTTAGTTTAGATAACATTATACATTAGGGTAATATTAAAAAGTTTCCATTAAATGATTTTACCATATGGACATGTTAAAATTTTATAGCATTTAAAGATTACCATGTTTCTTTGTATACACTATGTTTGTTTAAAATGGTTTTCTAAAGAATAAATATAGAATCTACTGTGGGATGGAGCCGAAAGGAAGATATCCTTCCAAATTAGCATCCTGGAATAGTTGAAATATAAACCAAAAAATTTTGTTATAGTAATGTCCTAACTGAATCAGGTGATAAATTTGTTTATCCATGCTGTAGAGGAACCCAATATTCCATGAAGGAAAATGTATTTTTTAGAGAATTTCATGACACAATATCCCCCATCATTCACTGGATCATCTAACCTAGTTGTAGCCACGATGTAAATAAATTTTTTGGAAATGATATTTTATGTCATGGAATGGTAAAAACATTAAAAGGTAACCCTTGAGGTTTATAGTTTTTTAGGGGAAGATGATAAATGATGGTATTTCATTAAGAATACTTATTGAAATATGATCTTGATGCCATGGAATGGGAAATATTCAATGATAGTTTCCTTTAGAAATATTTAACTTAGATTTCCTATCTCTGAATGGAAATATAAATCACAGAATTGAGGGAAAATATGAGGATTTGTTTTCTTTATATGATATATCATCCACAATATAGGCCACGTATATGCTATATTTTATATAGGATCTTGATAGTAAAATAAATCTATCTTACTGGGGATTGAAGCTATGATATCTAAGGGAAATTTCTTAGTGTGTTTTCAACTTATATGAGAAACTTTTTCATTGTGCATATAAGGTAGAAATATATTTTTTTTATGATCATGTTTCCCATGATAACCTAATAAAGAATAAGTCCAATTGGATGAAAATGGGAATGAATTCGTCAATGAATTTTGGAGGTAGGAAATCCAAATTCTAATCTTGTGAGAACTTTTATAAAAACAATCATTGATAATGTATTTCAATGTTTTTTAATTCATTATAATGTTTCATGATTGTTCATATTGATCATTAATGCAATGGAGATGGTCAAGAAAGAAATGAAAATCTAGCAATAAGATATTTTAGCTGCAATGAGAGGGTTATTTTGTTAATGTGTTTACAAATCTAGTTTCACATGATTTCAATCTTTCTAATTTGAAACATAAAGGTGTAGTAAGGTTATTTAATACTATTATAGTGAATGTTGAGTTATCAAATGAAGTGGAAACTGCTCATTGGGGCACTTTGTTTTTCTATGGTTGACCTGAGGTCAGAGTTCCATCAGTTGAAAGTAGAGGAAGCTAGAATTATGAAGACAATGTTTCAAACTATATATGGCTACTATGAATTTTTATTTATGTTGTTCTGGTTATCTAATGAACTGAATATATTCAAAGATATTATGAATATAATTCTTCATGAGTTAATGGATATTTTTTTGTTGTGTTTATTGAGAAAATTTTATTATAAAATAAAATTCAAGAGGATCATGAAAGGAACATAAGTGTTGTTTGAACTCTTTAAATGAAAATAACATATATGGTAAATTTATAAATATTGAAATTTGGGTGAAAAAAATTTATTCATTTGTCACAGTGTTTCTAAAGATAGTATAATTGTTGACCGTGATAAAATAAAACTTTTTGAAGAGTGGATGAGACCTTCCAATGTCATCAATATTCTTAGTTTTCTTGGATTAGATGGTTATTATCAATGGTTAGTTGAAACCTTTCTCGGATATCAAGACCACTAACTAAATTAACACGAAATGGAGTTATGTGCTTCTTGATAAGAGCATGTGATATTTTATTTTTAGAAACCAAAAAGAAGATCGATCAATGATATAGTTTTAGCCCTACATTCTGTAAATAGTTAATTCATCATCTATAGGGATTCTTTATAAAACTTTCTTGGTTTTTTTCAAATTCATAATGAAAAGTTTATTGTTTATGCTTTAAGGAAGTTCAATCCTCATGGGTTGAATTACCCTATATATGAATTTAAAATAGCTCATATTATTTTCATCAAAAATTTAGATTCATTATTTGTATGGAGTGATGTGTGAAATGAATTCTATTCAGAAATGTTTGAAAAATATATTCACTCAAGAAGAACTCAAAATGATCCAAAAATGATGGTTGGAACTAATAAAGGTTTATGATTTCATGATTCATTATTTTCCAGGAAAATAAAACTAGGTGACTGAAATTTTTTATTCATAAAAATAATGCTACATTAACTATGGTACATTTGGAACATGACCCTTTGGTTATTTAATTGATTATTGTATTCCTAGAAGTTTTGGATGCAAGTAAATCCTCTATTTTATTAGTTTTTGTTTTTGTATACATTGTTTGAAATAATTATTGATTATTATAAGGTAGATCCATCTTTCAAAAAAAAATGTATAATCTATTAGGAAGGGTATGTTTCCATATTATAATATTGATGAAGAAGGTGTTTGATGGTTTTGAAAAAGATCATGTGTTCCTTGTGATTTCGAATTGTGGAATGAACGATTGAATGAATATTATAGTTCTCCATTTTTTATTCATCTGGAAAGCATAAAGATTTATAGAGACCTTCGAGAGTATTACTGGTGGGATGAAATGAAAACAGATACTCCCCAATTTAGCATGAATTATGTGACTTTTCTTCTGGTTAAAGAAGATTGACAATTATTGAAGGGAATGCTTCTACATTTTCCTATAGTATAGTGGAAATGGTAGAATATATCAAGGGATTTCATGGTAGGATTGCTAATGAATAATGAAGTTAATACTACTAGTTGGGTTATTATTGATGAATTACCTAAATCTAAATATTTCCTTCCCAATCAATATATGATATCTTTAGTGTTTCTTTATAGACTGTATCTAAAGGATATTATCTTTTTACATGGAGTGAATCTATCCATTTTATCAGACAGTGTTCTTAGTTTCAGATTTATTTTTTTTAATGGACTTAAAAATTCATTGGGTACTAAATTAAATTTTAATACATATGTTCATCATCGTTATGATAGATATTATGAGTGAATGATTCAGACCGTGGATGATTTACTTCTTTATTGATCAATTAATTTATATGGAAGTTGGGATTGACCTCATTGTTTGGCTTAGTATTCTTATAAATATTTTTTTCATTATAGTATATAGATTTAACCATTTGATGAATTATATGGAATGAGGTGTTAGACATGTGTTTTTTGGGATGATTTAGGGGAAAATAAGTTGATAGAACCAGATTTTGTAGAGTAAAAAATAAGGAAAGTGAATGTGGTTCAATGACACATGAGGGAAGATTTGGTATGGCAAAAATGTTAAGTAGATAACTAGAGGAACGATCATTATTTTGAGTTAGGTGATTCTATATTTCTAAAATACTCCCTATAGAAAATTGTGATTTGTTTTGGTAATAAGGTGAAGATGATTCCATGGTTAATTATAATGTATGAAATCCTAGACAATATTTGATTAGTTTAATAGCAAGTGCAATTTTCTAAAAGTTAATTAAAAGTATATAATATATTTCATGTTTCAATTATAAGGATGTATGTACAAGATTCATCTCATATTTTGAGCTCTGAAGTAATTCTGATAGAGGAGGATATTTCTTATAAGGAATATCCAATTCAAGTTACTAACTACCGAGAAAAGGTATTGTAGAATAAGGTGATCATCCATGTCGAGGATTTACAAAAAAACATCATGCATGAAGAAGAAACATGGGAATCTATAAATTCTATTTGGGAAAAATATCTCCACTTATTTTATAATGGAATAAGCTTTACAAGATGCAATATAAAAAAGGGAGAAGAATGTAACTTCATAGATGATAATAGAATAATTCATTTTCATTTTTATAAATATTTATGAATTAGATAATATTTTTTTCAATTAAAAGGGTCATTATGTTCAATGAAATATACGACATACAACATGATTTTCCTCAAAATCATGCATTGCACACATGACTATGTTTTACCGAACAATAATATATAATTCATATTATTATATAATATGACACTTCTACTAACTTTTAAAGGATGAATTTATTTAAAAATAAATTATGACAAATTTATAAAAAAAATTAATAGAAAAATTATCATTTTTGAAATCTTAATATCAAAATTTACCATCAATGGTTTTTGTTATTTTTCAGATAAGTTACATTTTTATAATGAATTGTGAAAACATTTCATTTTAATTGAAAAACACTTTTTCATATAATTTATTTATGTAGTTAAATAATATTTTAACTTGGATTTAAAGCCTTATTAGTTCAAATATATGTCAATAAATTAAATTTAGGTCTTTGAAATAAATTTCACATTGAAATTGGGTATATAAACATTCAAAACGTTTGAACATGTTTTATTTAAAAATTCATTGTTTTATCCCATCTTTGGGATTAATTTTCAATTAATTTATTCCACTTAAAGTACCGGATTTTGGAAAAATTGTTATCATATTTTGAATCAATATAAATTATAATTTATAGAAAGATAAAATTAGTTATTTACCAAATATCATAGTGAAAATTATTGAAATTAATTACATTAATTGAGGTAAAATTGTGTTTACATTATAGTTAAACTGCAATCTTAACTAAAAAATGACCATGAAACATTTCCAAACCACATATTCTAGAAAATATTAAATAATATCCTATCTTTTATCTAATCTTTTCATTATTTTAGACACATTATGTAAGGGAGACCTCCCAATTGTGTTTGACTTTATATATTAACAAGAATTCCACTCCCCTCCACTATACAAAAGATTTCACCATCCCCACTTATTGATGAAAATAAATACATCTTGATCACAAAAAACCTACCCAGATAATCTCCAAAAATCATTCCCCTCATCCTAGAATCCTAAAATTGGTCATAAATTTATCCAAGGAAGTCCTTTGGGGAAAACCAAAAGGAGTTACCAGAAGAAGTGGTAACGTTCATCAATATAGATTTTTATTTTATTTCATTTATGAATCCAAGTATTTATCCTTATATCATGATAATATAATTAAATATGTATAAAAAAATATACATTTTTTATGTTAATGGTGTTACCTACACCTACACACACCTCCATTAATTGCGTAATGAAATCATTTTTCTTTTGTACGGAGGACTACCACTTCACGAAATGATGTAGTTCAATTTTTTTACTTTATCGCCAATAATGTTTGTTAATTATGATTTAATAATAGTTTTTATATAATAAATAAAATAATTATGATTTATTAATACTTATTTAAGTATTTTATAACACCTACCATCATATTTTTCATTTTGTGGGAAAACGATTACATCATTTGTGGACGTGTTGACTACAACATCCTCGAATCACTGTGATTCATTCAACCATTAAATGAAATGTATTAAGGATAGATTTGATAAACATATTTGGCATAAATGACATATATATTCTCTTATTGACATTATTAACCTTTATTAAATATAATATATCATTTTTTTATTACCTTTTCACACACTGAAAAATTGATAGCATCATTCATGGGCAGGTGGACTATCGCCTCCTCGAAGTGATGTGATTTATTTTTCATCACAATAATTATATATATTGGTATATATATTTTAATATCATGTTATTAATTATTTAATTATCATTTTATATATATAAAAGTAAATTATCTTTTTTCTATAACGATCATTAAGAGATGGGAATGCTATTTAGGTGTACGTATAACCTACCAACTACATAATTGTATCATTGGTTCATTTTTCATACCCATCATTCATGAATGGTTTTAAAAGTATAATTAATTTATAAATATGATAATTTTTTCATTATTATTTTTATGAAAGTGTTTTAATAATGAACTCATTGACCATAGTTTTTCAACAAAAGTTTTTTTTGACACATTAACTGAATATAGTAAAAAAAACTACAAAAAATTAATTGTATAATTAGTTGTATAAAACAATTTAATAAGTTAAAAAAAGTAATCATGAACTTGAAAAAGGTTCATAAGTAGGTATATAATTTACATAAGTTTATTATTATGTAATATATATTCAAATATGAATCGTTGAACTCTTCGTAAGGGATTTCATCTCATTATCCTATCATTGAGGCATATTGTGATGTTATAAACCCACCATTATTTATGAGGTTAATATGTAGACACTTCAATATATGATATCATGAATTTATTTGTTCACATTTTATTTAAATTTTTTTATCAGTTTTATTCCTTCATGGGGATTGCAATAAAATTATTTCAAAGTGGTTGGAGATACATTGATTTTAAAATCTCTTTCTTTTCCTCTCTGTGAATATTCTAGATATTATTATACATATTAATTTATACAGATATAAAAGTATTATAAAGTAAATTTATGTCTATTTTCATATATTTATTCTTATATATGACTTATTTTATTTAAAATAAAATAGAAACCAATGTTTTTCTTTTTGTTTTGGGTATTTGGTTATTTAAAATTGGTTTTGAAAATGGATTGATTATTTTAATAAATTAAAATTTTTTCTGATGAGTGGAAGAAAACTATTATGAGTTACTTGTTAAAAATTATATTATTTATATATTATTATTGTACATGAACATTTGATAAGTGGATACATGATAAAACAATGATCGGTCATTCCTTTATAAACCAATGACAGGTGGTTCCATGATAAACTAACAATGGGTGGGTCTATGATGCCCCTCTAATGCATTGGGTGTGGATTCTGACTACATGTTTATTCCATTTTATGGATTGTAATATATGGAAGTGGATGGCATGGTTATTTTATTTAAATGAATGAAAATATTAATGGTGTCCCAAGATAACTATATTTGTTATCTATGAATGTTATGGGTTTTATGGTAATATTGTTATTACCAAAAGGGTATGCAATGGGCTTATTTTCAAGATAATGTATTAACTAATTCATAACAGTTAGAATCATTATTTAATGAAAAAACATTTCATGGGTTTTATTTTTTTCAATGGAATAACTATTACATTATTTTTATATCCCTTACTGTGCTTTTTTATGCTCATCTTACATTTTAATTTTTTTTAACCATGAGTAAAGGATTGTTAGAAGTCATGTTGGAAATCATGAATTAGTTTTATAAAATATATCATTATTTATTTTATTTTTTTATATTATTTTAAAAAGGATAATGATCATAATATTCCCCATTATGTTTTGTTGTTTTGTTATGTTTGAGTTATTGAATAATTCACTAAAACTATAAACCTAGAAATATCCTCAATGTGAAATAAATTAATATCTTGACTAAAACTCAAGATTTAGAAAATGTTTATGTCCCAATCCATTTATAAAAATCATAAATTGTTTCTACTTATATATTATATTTTATTGAAATATGCTCAGTATAATCATTTTATTGAACCTCTAAATTTTTCTCAGAAGGTCATATATGCGTATCAATTTTATTGTTGGCATTATCATTTTCCGTTATTCCACCTAGATTGTTTCCCACTTCTATGAATTCCTTTGTAGTGTTATACCTCACATCTATGTTCAAAACTTTATCAGACAACAATTAAAATTTGTTAAGAGTTTAAATTCCTGGTAGATTATTTCAATCAAACTTGTAGTTTTATCCATTATTAGGTTCTACAGCCCCACCTAGACACTCATCAACACTGTTTTTGAAACAATATGAACTCAAAACATTTAATATAGTATTATCTTTATATATTTTTTGTTCACCCTAATTTGTAAAAGATTTTGTTCTAGCTTCCATTGATGAATTAGAAGCATGTTTGAATTCTCCAATATAAGAAGACCGGATTCCCAAATATTTCTATTTGTCTTCTTTTGATGATTGATCAACCATATAATTTTTATTTCCATAACCATCCATATTTTTCTACAGATCCACCAATACCTTTCTAGAATGAACTTATTCATTCTGTACTGAAATAGTGGGAATTATTGTGATCATATATTCCTGAAATTTATAACAATACACATTGACATATCCATTTACAACGCCATTTATAGTGGTGCCCTCTCCCTAACCTCCTGATGTCTCGATCAAAAGTCTATCCCTATATAATAGCTGGGGGATACATCTTTTCATAAGGAAATAATAGAACGAATGACCTTTCATTAAACATAGGATGTATAACTCAATCAAAGACTTGGGATAAAACCTCATTCTTAAACCTATAGTGTCATTTAATTTCATTCAAAAAATAATAATAATTTAATGATTGAACACAAATATAACCAAAAGATTCATATGGTGATACGATGTACCAATAGTTGGGTCCTCCTACCTAAAAAACATATCAATTAATTAGTTTACCGATCATCTCCAGAAGTTTTAGATTTTGAAATGATAGTGTAAAACCATACAGGATAGCCTAAATCGCCGCTAAAAGTGAGTCATGGTTTATATAAAAATAATATGATCATAGTTTTATATAGAAGCAAACTTATATAAATAAAAAATAAGATCAAAACAATGAATTAATCAAGTCATTTTCATTATCGAAGCTTATGGGAATGCATAGAGGGTCATGATAAACCTCCAAAAAATTATTTTAAACACACCAACCATAATTTATGAACTTATATAAGGCATAAGCAGAGGGATTATGATGTCTAAATCATGATATCAATGATAAGTGAATAAGTTAGAACATTTACAAGAACATAGAAGAGGTTATTACAACTGAAGGAGCGTTATTAAACTAGAAACCAACTTTATGGAATAACTATGTTTGTGAGGATGATGGTAGAGCTCCCTATCCATAGGTGGGGGATGGGGTAGTACATGTGGTCATGAAAAACCATGTTCAATATCATGATAAGATAGGAACAACAAAACCTACACAATTAATTCCTAATACCTTCTCCTCAATAGCGATATTATCGTAAAATACAATCCAATTTCCCTATTTCATTGGTTTTTGATAAATTTTTAAGTAATTTTCATGAAAACAATTTCAATTTCATGACAAAATCAATATTTTATAGTTTTTAATAACAAAAAACATCCACGTGTTTTTTATCATGTAATGGTGCTTCAGAACTATTTATGAATTTGGGATTGGGGGTTGAAACAAAATCATTATGATACTTTGTCTAATATGATACAAGTGTGCTTGTTATATCCCTATGATGCATTGGGTAATAAGGTAGAGTTATCAAGATGGAATGTTAACCAAAGAGAAGATCAAGTTAACTAGATACAATTTACTCAAAATGGATGATGATGTCTACTATTTATAGGATACTCAAAATTGATATTTTTATTATCTGTTTCGGTGATTTCATGATAAATGTTTAGTATTCCTTGAATCGAAGATATTTTTTCAATGTTTTCTAAAAGGTATAATAGATCCTTTTTCTCAATGATTTTCTTAACATAGATCATTATTGGTGACTTATATGACTCTTTTATTTGGTTAAATATTCATTCTATTAATCATGATTTATTATACACTATTTAATTTGTATGAATTATCTTATGTCATACTCATCCACATTCATAATTTAATAATACCCTTCTCTTCATATTAATCCCATTGATGAAATTCTATTTATAGTGCTTATGTTTATCCATACTGAGCATTTGAGCTCACCCTTATACTGTTTTCCATTTCCCCATGTTTTGATTAATGAATATAAAATTTTCATTTGTGAATAATTTAATTGTACATGTTTATTAACTATTTTGAAATATTAAAATCATGGTATTATATAAAAATGAACACCTAATAACAAGGGTATTATTATAAATGATCATTTCCGATCTATTTTTAAATATAAACCTAAAAGTTCTATTTGTATTTAAGTGTTACAATATTTCTATTTATTTTGTATGTTGTGGATTGATATAATTTGGTTACATTTATTATTATGAATTCAAAAAATGTAAATATTATGATTTTAGAACTAAATTAGGGAGTGTTAGTTTTTTGTTTTTACAAATTTTCTTAAGGTGTATTTTAGATAACATTATAGAATAAAATTTTATAATGTGAGGTTAGATTTAGAGTTATGAAAACCATTATGATATTATATTTTTAGGTATGATCATATGTTCAATATTATAAAAAATTCTTTTCAGGATTTATTTGATTGGAATTTAATGTTATTAATGATATTTTGGGAGATGTTTTGTTGGGATGTAGTACAAGTAACCATTAGGTGTATCATTATATTTGACAAAAAGAATTAGTTGGACATAATTACATTATATTTATGGGGATATAAGATAAAAGGTATGAAATTAATATTTTTGTTAAAATAATAAATAATGTTGAGGTTATGAAAGTTAATTAATTCATACAGTTAATTATCCAGAGAATGGTCTATGATAAACCATAGGTTTTGTTATTTATGTTTTGGATATTAATGTTTTAAATATTTATATAAAGGTTTATTTTGGTGTTATCTTGTCATCTGATAACAATTTGGGTTATAGTAAAGTGGGGAAGAATAGATTTTCATCCTTAAATATATCTCATGGTCAATCAAAATTTGATTATTGTGCTTCAAGCATTAAATATCCATACACATCATTTGGAGTAAAAATTGATATAAAAGTTGATAATAATTTTAATACATAAAAAACATTTGAAATTTTGTTTATGAGTTCGAAAAAAATAATATTGGTATATTTCCCTATGTTCATGGCCTAGAAGAAAGAGTAATTTCTGAAATTTAAGAAAATTAATTTGAAATAAAAATGAAATCTTATTTCCGTCACTTATAATAAATTTATGGTCTTATTAAACCATTATTTATTTAATGTTTTGGGGGTATTTACTTTGTAATAATCAATCACATTCTCATGATGAATATTCTTTATCACTCACCATTTTTATTAGATAATAAATTTATCCTCTTTTTCTATATTTCACATCCAAATATTGGTATCCTATTTTTAATCTTGTAATGTGGTTTTTATATGACCTTTATATTTCTATTTCCCTATAATCACAAAGATTATTTTTTAAACCTTTTAATAATTTGGATTTTACAAAATTCATTCCAAATGCTAATCCATTGATTAAAAACATTTGGTTAAAATTATGAGTATCCAATTGGTTTAATGGGGGAAAATTTAATACCTTGAGATTTTAAAATAGGTTTATGTTCAATAGTATATGGGACACACAAAATTGATCATAAATGACCCATGAAATATTATTAATTTAAATATTACAATTAAAACCAAGCCAATAAATTAAAGGGGGAAAATTGAATTAATTAAATTTGGAAATAAAAAATAATTATAATATGAAATATTAATTAATTTATTAATACTTAGTAAATAAGTGCTTAATTTTATGAAAATTCATTTTAGGATTCAGTAATACAATTTAACATAAAATATTATTTATTTATTTTTTCACAAAATATTATTGTTAATTTTTTCTAATTTTTGAAATTTTATTTCAAAAAAATGATATAATTATTTAAATCATCATACCAAAATTATCATGTGGTTTTATTTTTAGATTTTTTGAAAAACATTTAATTTTTCATTGAATAATGAAAAATTAAAATATTAAAGAAAACATTCTTCTCTATTCAAGTATTTATTATGTTTTATATTGTTTAAAATTAATTTTAAAATTTCATTTGATAAATTTCATAAAAATAATAAAATTAAATTCATTGGAATTTATATTATGCCACATTTTTTATAAAAATAATTTTATACTAATAGTTTATCTGGTTAAAAAACTATTTTTTTCTCATTTTGATGGGTTATTTTAATAATAGTAGCTATCAATCATAATTACTGAGATTTACCAAATGGATTATTTATTTGGAAGCATCATTTAAAAATTTATAAAATGGTGCACCAAAATTTTTTGAAATTATGAATAATAAAAAAGTTAAATATTTTTTACCTCAATAAGGTTCGGTCAGGTAATTAATGTTAAAAAATGTTATAATACTTTACAAATATTTATAACACCTCTATATTTTCTCTTTTATGAGTATATTTCAACAATACTCATCCAATACTCATATATATTGAATCATTGTTCCATTTTTCATTGAGAGTGATCTTAATATTATTTAATGTGAAAAATAAATACAAAAAGGATGCTCTCTTTATTTTAATAAATCTACTATTTTTTATGAGGCATAAAATGAGTTTTTGATTATTTATAATTTTTTGTTTAAAATATAGAAGATTATTTTATGGTAATTCATTTTTTAATTTTAATTATGTAACAAATAATATAATGTTATATGGAACGTCAACATGGTTCATGTGCATGTAGTTAAAAATTCAATTAAGTTCTTTTTAATGATCAAAAAATAATGAATTTTAGGTTAGTTTTTTTCCACAATATTTGTAAGATACATAAACTGTATTAAACATATTTTTAAATTTTATTTTATAATTATATTAACATTTGTTGATATTTTATGAAATTTAAATTTTCTAAATAGTCACAAAATGACTTTAGTGGAAGTTAATGTAAAATAAAATTTTAATAAAGCATTTAAAATTCAGAAATATCATATCATTATCCCTTTGAAGGCGATATCATACATTATAATGACCATTATCCATGCATGGTTTAATTTTCTTATTATAGAAAAATTCTTGTCCACTGAAGTGTAAAATCCACTAGCATATCCAATATAATAAGATATTATTATGTTAATAGAATTAATTTATCATCTCCTTATTGAATCAAATGCGGAACCAAAATATCATTAATCCATACATGTGTAGAATAATCTCAAGGAAATGATGTGTTTAATTTTCCATGATAAAATATCATGGATGTTTATAATGAATTATTTAATGTATTTATTTGTTATTTATTAAATAATTGTATTTATTGAAAGATAACATTTCATCCATTTACATACCCTTATTTCCATTTGAAAATAATAAAATTGTTTATTTTTATGTGTTAGGAATTTTATTAATAGTTATAAAATAATATTATGTATCTAAAAATGATAAATATTTCATAATTAATATTCTAAAGATGGTGAAAAAATTAAATCGTTGACCATGATGAACCTTCCAATGTCATTTTACAATTATGAACTCAATTCCCTCAAAACACCTGATGTCTACATAACAGATTATGTAGTTAAATATGTCACCTTAATAAATAAAATAATGGGTTTAATGATAAATTTATAAACTTTTTAATTATATAAAATAATTAAATAATTATTATATGACAATTATAATTTATTTAATGGACATATATTTCATGTTTTTACTCATGTTAAGTGGTTTCATAGTTAAATTTTCATTCATTGGATTACACTTCTACTTCAATGACATTGTTAATCCAAGATTATTTTTGAAATGAAATTTAATTATATTATTTAATATTACATATTATTTTATTTGTTTATAAAATTGTCACACATAATCACATAAATGCTAAATTCTCACATAATTGATATGATATTTGTAAAGATTATTCATCTCAATAATGCTTCATTAATACATGTCCCATATTATGAACCTACTTCCATTTATATGATAAATATACAGCCTATTAAAATATTATATGCTAATTAACCTCTAGTTATGATATTTATTATTCGTTCAAAGTTCCCTCTTTCATAATTTAATGATTAAAATAATAATAAAAGTTGCATGAGTTTTCATGGTCTCAATTTATTTTATTTGAGGCATAATTCATGTTATGAATCATGTTTAATTTTATCTGGTGTAATTAATACTAGATAAATGTTTCATCAAATATTATTTCATAGAATTTTTGTGTTTTATATAATACTTTTATACTATTTTATTCAATGGATTTATTATTCCATATTTACCCAAGTTGCAAGTGCTTCACGTCTCTAACTTCCTTCCCAAAGCCATGTTTTCTTTGAAGATCCTATATTAAATTTTATAGGTTTATATAATAAAAATTGAGATATAACATCATAAATATTTTTAAACCCATTTTATTTTAAATTCCAGGTTATGTTCTTTATTTCAATGATTTTTTGGTTTTTATTCTAAAACGTTACTTTTATAGGTTTATTAACATTTAACAAAACTCATAATCCATGTTATTTTTCTTACTTCAAGAATTCACTTTTCTAAAAATAAAATATTTCTTAATTTTATTTCCATTATCTTACACTGATTTTTAGAAGGTTTTAACAATTATATTTCATAATGTTTTGAAAATGAGACAACTCATAATCACATTACAAAATATGGAAAATAATTTTTATTTTTAAGAATAATTACATGAATATATTTTTTTTCATAAATATTATTTGTTCTGAAGCATGCATTACAAGTCTCCATTTTTATTTTTATATATTATCATTTTATCAATATTATGGTATTTATTATTTTTTATTGGTTTCAAAAGAAATATCTAATTTTCTATATTTACCAAAAAAAATGTTTTATATTATCTTTTAAAGGTATCTTCAATAACATCGACAACCATTTTCGAGTATTAATCATTAATGTGGATAATATCTTATCGGGACATACATTTTCATTATCTAAATGGTTTACATTGATTTTTAAATATAGTTTTAGGAAACATATTTCTTTTTCATGGGTAAATCATGCTTTGATGGTTTTGATAAAATGTAATCTTCCAAGTGTTTGCTTACATGATATGGTACATGGTCATTATTAATGAATGTGAGATGGGGGGTTGAATGGAAATGTTTAAGGTACATTATATGACAGAAAATAAGTGATTTGGTTATTCCCCCAAATGCATTACGAAACAATAAAGAGTTAATAGGATTAAATTTTCTCGAAAGAGATGATATAATTATGTTACTTATTAGTGATGATGATGTTAATTGATTTTATGTTACTCCTAATATATTAATGAGTTTAACATTTATAGTATACTTCTAAGAGATTTTGGAATTATATATTTTGTTGATTCCATGATGAATGAATGATGTAAAAAATTTACATTAATATTTATTTAATTCTTATTTACAAAAACTAATGGATCATTATATCAATGATTAATTTCACATGGCTCTTGTTTTTTGGACATTAAAAACTATTTTATAATATTAATGATTTATTCTTTGTTTCATGATTTATGATCCATGATTTTATTTGTATTAATTCTCATTTGTTATTCTCTTTCAATTAGGTTACCTTATTATACCATTAATCTCACCTTGTGCTCACTCGTGATATTTAATTTCAATAGTTTATGGTTACCCTTAACAGGAAATTGAGCTTACCATTATAATGTTATCTATTTCCCCATGTTATGGTGTATGATGTGAAAATATTTTTTTCTAGGTATGATTCATGTGTGAAGAATGTAATGGCATATGATGAAGAATGTTATTTGAAATAACTTTATAGGAAAAAAATTATTTTTGACGGGCCAATCGTTGATTGCAAAAAATCATGTCGAATGTAATTTTTATAATGTTTTTTGATTCTTATCCCAAATAAATGAAATTAAAATATTATTTCTATTTTGAAACATTTCCCTTCTTGAATACCTTTGGCATGAACGTGTGTCATAAGGTGGGAACCATTATTTTCGAAATGAATATTCACCCATCGCAAATATAAGCCAACCATATGGTTATTTTCGACTAGTATTTATAACCGATCGCAAATAATGTGTCTACATAAGCCTATTTGTAATGAAACCCATCACAAAAAGCTTTTTTATCAATAAAACCTTTATTTATATTTGGTATTATTTGAGATAGAGCTTGTCGCAAATAGTCATATCGCTACTAATATAGTTTATATATATTCCTCGCTGGCATATCTCTACTCTAACTTCATTATCCTCACCTATTATCACCTCACCTATCCTCTCTTCACCTCTTCTTTATTTTTTTCCTTTTAAATTAAAAATTTTACGTAACGGTGTACATTCTGATTTTCATCTGATAACGCATCAATTTTGTGGTTTTTATCTATTTTTTAGAAAAAATTACTTCATTTAATTTATACTATATTTGGAATTTGTGTTTTTAATTAAAAGTAATTAATTTTGGTTAGCGGTAAATTGTTTTATATAATAGAAATCCTTTTTAATTATTATTAATTATTTTTAATTAGATTTAATTTGTTTTAATTAGTTATAGGTTGTTCTAATTAGTAATAGCTGCATATATTTGATAAATAATTAGTTATAATTAAAAAATATTAGTAAAAATTATCCTATATTAATAATAAGTATTGTTAATTTTCAATAATTAGTAACAATTAAATGTAATTAGTAATAAGTAGTAATTAAAAATATTTTTTAGTAATTAATGGATAATATAAATATCTTAAAAATAAATAGTATTAATTAGCGGTAATTTTTAAACATTAGTAGTAACTAGTTCAAATTACCACCAACTATTTTCAATTATTTATAATCAGTATAAATTAAGTGTAATTAGAAAAAAAATATGTAATTAGTAACAATTAGGTATATTTGGTAGAAATTCAATGGAATTATTAAAAAATAGTGGTAATAAGTAGAAATTAGTGGTAATTAGTTGAAATTAGCTGTAACTAAGAGAAATTAAATATAATAAGTAAAAATTATTGTTAATAACTGAAATTTAGTCGAAGTTATTATATATGAGGGTTAAGTAGTAGAAATTAGCCATAGATATTAGTGATAATTAGTATAAATTAGTGGTAATTATTCGAAATAGTCTTTAATTATTAGACATTAAGAAAAATTATTCAAAATTGGTTGTAATTAGTTACTGTTATCAATAATTAGTTTTAATTAGTTAAATTTAAAAAAAATAGATATAAAAAGAAAAATATATATAATCAGAAAAAATTACCGCTAATTAGAAAAAAGATGAGTAATTAGAAAAATGCGATAATTAGAAAAAAAATGTTGTCATTATATAAAAATAGTGGTAATAATAAAAAATGTTGAAAATTGAAAAAAAAATTGAGGTGATAATAAAATAATAGTGCTAATTACAATAAAATAGAGGTAATTAGTAGAAAATAGTTGAACTATATAAAAATTTGTCTAATTAGTAGAAAATAGTTTTAATTAGTATAAATTAGTAATTATTATTGTTAGTGAGTAAATATTAGCAGTAGTTAGTAGTAGAGTGTAAAAAATATCTTTAATTAGTTTTATTGAGAAAAAAGTATTGGTAATTATTTGAAATATTCTATAGAAAAAAAATGCAGTAGTCAGAAAAATATTTGTAATTAGTGTAAAATAGTAGTAATTAGTAGAAAATAGTCGTGTGTAGATATAATTTGAAAAAATATCTCTCATTAGTGGTAACGAGTAAAAATTATTTTTAATTTTTAGTATTGAGTAATTTTTTTGGTAAGTATGGATAAAGTTGGATATTTAGTAAAAATTAGCAGTAAATAGTGATAAAATGAAAATATTAACGGTAATGAGTAAAAATTAATGGTAAATATCAGTAATGAGAAATAATTAGCATTAATTGGTTGAATTTGGTTATAATTAGCCTTATTGAGATAATTATCGGTAACATGTAAAAATTAGAAGTAATTAGTGATAATGAGTAAAAATTAATAGTAATGAGTAAAAATTAATGGTAAATATATGTAATGAGTAAAAATTAGTAGTAATTAGTAGAATTTAGTATTAATTACACTTATTGAGGTAACTGTTGGTAATGAGTAAAATATTTGTCATAATTAGTGATAATAAGAATAAATTAGCTATAATTAGCTGTAATTAGTAGAAATAAGTGGTATGAGATGATAATTAATTAGAATTGGTGGAAACTATTTTTAGAGGACCTTAACATGAATAATATGAAGTGTAATTTGATGGCATGATGAATGTAATAAGGGATCTATGTTATCTAACATGGATCTATGCAATAGTGGTAAAATTACATTAGTTTGATACTAAAATAGGCAAGCATGTTCATCCACACTATGGAATCTTAGAAAGTAAATATAAAATTTATGTTAATATAACTAAACCATTTTTATTATATTATTAGGAACATAAAATTTATTATTAAAATTATTTTCCATCTAGATTGTTAATTGATCTGTGGAGCATTAAAAAAATGAAATCACATGAAAATTAGTTTATCAAAGGTGAATGTGGTTATATTGAAGTGCATAGAGTTGTAATTTTACAACAGACATCAGAAAATACAAATTTTCAACAATGATATATGAAAATTTATTATGGCACCCCATAGTAAGAGTTTGGTTGTAATGATTTCATTGATGATGTAACCATTGAAATTGAAATAAAAACATATTTTTAATATGAAACTACTATAGAAATTGATGATTTAGAGGAGGAAGATAAATATATTGACATGTTTATACATGAATATGACAATGAAGATTAATAATAGCAAAATTAAAATTGGAAATAATCAAAATTATTGTATATATATTCATCATTTTCAATCATTTTTTGATAACATAATTTTTTAATGTTCAAATGTTTAATGAAAAATTTGCTGATATTTTTATAGCCTCAAGGAGGGTATGTTTCCCGATGATGATTTGAATACTTCATCATCCTACCCTAAGGATATAGGAAGTTCATCATCAACTAGATGGGGTAGTGGTATTGCAATATTAATGATTTCTAAACCTATTCATAAGTGATGGAAAAATCTTGATTTCGAGACACATGGGTCGATGGATTTATTTTTGTTTAATGTTTGTTAAATTTCATTATTTATCATTTATTTTAATTAATTTACATATGTACTTATTGTTTTATTATTTTATCTATTTTTAACATTATTTATCATATATATATTAGACAGTGGAGTGTTATTTTGGAGAATTATTTTTCTATTGCATGGGTGATGTGGTATCATATTCTAATTGATTTGTTTCACTACATGTTTTATTATTGGATGATATATAAACAAATAATTGTTTTTATTAAATTTATTTGATTAATAAATTTATATTATTAATTATTTGTAGGTTTTATAATATCCCATCAGAGATATCATGATGACCTATATTTGGGAGCCCTTGTTGGCCTTTACGCATGAACGTTGTTGTCTTTTTTCACTATTTTAGAAGTACGGCCTTCATGAAGTCTAGAGTCATGGTTTTTTACCAGTCTTGTGACAGCTATCGACCCGATTAAAAATCCTCCAATCTTTGGGATAGTGTTGTACTCACACTGGATGTACGAAACTTTTTAGATGATATTATCATTGTGTCTACAAAACTAAGAGAGGAATGAGTTCGCACATAGTTTTGGTAGTCATGCATTTAGTACTCATCCACGATATATATTATGTAATTTTATATCATAATTTATAAAAATCAAATGATAAATTTTTATTTTATTATGCAAATATGTAGTTGACAATCCAGATATTATGGATATTTATGTTTATAATAGGTTATACACTAGTCCTATCACTATAGATATTACTTGTGGTCTATACTGTTTGATTATGGTCAGTGATTTTTTTTCAATTTTAAATCTTGCTAAATATAATATTTTAACTATTTTTATTTCAAAATCAATTTGAAGGAATAAAATGACGCATGACGTCTCTCACACATAATAAAAAATTGGTCATGACTAATAATTAGGACAATAGTGCACTATGATTTCATGACACAACATGATTGCAGGTTACACATATTGATTTCAAGAAATGATGAGTTGTTGATATCGAGTTTTGATTAACAAATGAGAGTTTTTATTTTACTACAACATGGTCAACATCCAAGTCAAGGGGATCTTATATAGAGTCAGTATCATTTGTTGTTGAGTATGTGGTGAAGTAGTGTTCCCAAGATGTGGTTTTAGAGACCCTACATAGGGAGTAGCAAGAGTTTCTTCAACAACACAAGAAATAGAAGGAGGAGTAGTAGTGTTCACCATAGCAGCAAAAACACCAGAAAATAATGGAGTACATGTGATGTATGCCATTGGGTATAGGGATGGAGTTTCTTAAACCACCTCCCATAGAAGACCCTCCCCTTCCTCATTCATTTATGTATTTTATAAACATAAATATTATGATAATATTTTGACAGAATTTATTTTTGTAATATTGATATTAATTAAAATATTTACATTTTTATATATTTCATTTTTCATATTGTTTTGATTTTTTGTATTTTTTATTTTTTATTTTTTTCAAAAATTAATTTTTTTTATTTATTTTTTAAATATTTACACCGAGATTCTTCACCCATAGAAAATAATCATTTTCAATTGGTGAAGAATCTGAAAAACAAATGTTGATTTATATATAACTATAAAATATTTTTATGACATATATTTCAATAGTGGATCATTTTCAATGGGTTCTCATCAATGATTACCACTAAAAAATAATTCATATTTTAATAGTTTACCAAAATTTTGTTATAATAGAAAAAATGGACACTTAAAAAAATAGAAAATTTTATGTATGATTTTTCTAATAAATTAAAACACTAAACCTAAAATAACCATGGGTATGTATGTCGACAAATATATCCATTGATGTAGTATGTTTTGGATGAATAAAATTAGGTCAAGTTTATTTTTACAAAAATCATGATATGTAAATATTATATTTTTAGAAATGGATCTCATAGTATGGGTTTGGGGATGTTAGTATAACAACCCTACTCTTTATTACATAGTTAAACATGATTTATAACATAAACGTGTACATAAGACAACTCCATGTATTAAGAGGTCTAGTGTCATGGGAAATTAGTAACATTACATAACCAATTAAAATATGAAATAAAAAATCATGATTTCAAACTTCATTCACATGACCTACTAATTCTTTCATACTTAACACTATATGGGATAACCCGAGGACATACATAAGAAATGTGAGAGCTATAAAGCCCATTAAAGTAGTAAAAAGGAATTAAATGGAGGATAAAATACATGTTAATAAATAGAAATATCATTAGAGAATAAGAGAAACATGAACATAAAGGAATGATATAACACGATTATAATAACATGGAAATGTGGAAACTACATACAACATGCTATTAGTAGGAGCCAAGGATCATTGCACATGGATTAGCATGTGTAAACCCACATTTCATATGAATTATCATGAGTAAACTCTCATTGAAATTATATTAGCATGATTAAACCCTCATTTCACATGTATTATCATGATAATAAACATTACCCAATGCATTGGGGAATTATTAAGGAACACCTATTTTAAACACTTAATTGCATGAATTAGTGTGCCACTTGGATCATATAACATGTAATAATTCAACATTATAAGTTAATCCATGATTAAGGAATTTGGAATACAAACATGTAAGTTCCATTCAATAAGTATATGTGAATAAAGTTGAATACCCCAGATAGAGAAATGGGTATGGTATTCACTGCACAATGATTTTTTCTTGGAAAAGCGTGGCGCAATTTTGGCAGCATGACGTCATCATATGGAAATTCTTAAGTTGGGTTGATGAGAGATAAATGGGTATATCATCATTTATAAATTAAATATAATTTAAGGGTATTATGTAACCTAATATCCCAACAAATTAAATTCAATTTATATGCATAATATATGACAAATACTTGAATGGAAAAAAAAAGAGAGAAATCCCATACTGAATTTCATCACTGTAATAGGTATATAAGAAAGGAGTTAATGATAGATAAATTGATATATCATCATTAAAATATATTAAGGGTTTTATGGGTGGGGTTATAAATTAAACCCAAACATTTTTAATTTAAATTAAAAGGGTATTATATCATAAAGAAACTCCAATTAAAATTAGAAATGAAGGAATCCCTGACATTAGTGTGTGACTTCAAGAGCAGGAAGACGGGCTTCCTGAGAACTTGCGGTGCCTTGGGAGGATTATAGAGATAGGGTAAATATTAGGGACGTTCTATAAGAATTTTTATCAAAGCTATGTGGCATCTTGGGTGGGTTTATATAGGAAATGAGAGTGGAATTCTTAAATATTTCACAAACATAGGTTTTGGAATCTATATAATTAAATATTAAAAACCACAAAACATCCCATGGTTTTTGGCCATGGTTTTTTCAAAATTGGAATTGAATAAATTATAAAATAAGTAAAATTTCCAAGAATATTATAATATTAATCTTTCTTATATGGTGGTGAGTGACATTACTAAATAAATATATTTAAAATCATAATGTATATTCTACATTTTTGAGGATTCGCTAAGTGTTTATAAAATAAGTAAAACAAATATAAAATTATATTATTTTATTGGTAAAAATTATATTGGGCCTATAATAACCATTATATTATTTATTAAATAATTTGTGGGTCATTAGGATTTTATAAAATACATTTTCTATTTATATGATATTAAAGTTTTAACCAAATATTTGAGTATCTCAAAAAAATATAAAAAAAATAACCACTGGACAATTTCGGCATCGTGATTCCAAATATAATATTTATTTTATCTATATTATTTTTAAATATTTTAATTTTTACTTTTAAAATGAAAACCAATATTTAATAAAATTCACGTTTTTTGACAAAAACAATTTTTAAACCTTAATAAAAATTGCATTTGAATTCATAAAAATTATATACCCATTTATTATTCATAAATGTAACTTGAAAATAATTTATTATAAAAATATTAATTATTTAAAAATTTCATTATTTACTTAAACAAAATTCTTTAAAAATACATTTTATTATCATATAAAAATATAACTCTTATCAGACTGAATACCTAATAATTTATAGATACGGAACTGATATAATCATCATTTATAAAATATTTTTTATAATATTATTAATAAAACCCATAATTTAAAATAATGTATATATTAATCAAAAATATCATTTTACCCGAAAAGACAATTTATAAAATACTCCACTTTTTTAGAAAGACTATATTCATAAAGGAATTGAAGGAATATGAATTTCATTTATAAAAAGGTATTAAACAACTAGAAACTAGTAACTTATTACAAAACCCCATATAACTCCCATCTAAGACCTATGGGTGAGTTCTGCAAGATAATATCGCCCGGTTGGTAATCTCTATTAAAATGATCTTCTCTTGTAGGTGATTATGTTCAAGCTTAACGTTTTGAATCTCGACTTGGGCTTGGTTAAGAGCAATGACTATTGACACTACCTATTTTATGATCTCAGAAAAACGAGCTATGTACATCCTGAGTCTATTACATGAGGCCATTCTCTCCTTTGTCTGTATCGAAAGGATTCCTTTTCAAAAACCTTTTATTTATATCAGTCATGTGATTATGGTTCAACAGCTATATTATCAACAATAATGATACCTAAAGGTAATTTAAAACCAATAATAATAAAGAGAATTTAAAAATTTCTTGTGTTTTTTGTAAGACAATAAAATATAGGGAAATTTATTCATAAAATAATGGTTCTTTAAAACTTCCCCCCCCTTAAGAAATTTCACCCTTGAAATTTTGTTTTCCCACTCTAAAACATATGAGGGTAAATTTACCTAATCACTTCTTATAGTTCCCATGTTTCTTCTTCAAACATGTGGTTTCACCACAACACCTTGATGAGGGCCATTTTCCTATTACATATAACTTTTTCTCTAAGATGTAAGATCTTTGCCATCATCTCTTTATATGATAGGTCATTTTCCTGTGGTACCACCTCTAGATTGAATCCATGAAATGGGTCGGGTATATACATTCTCAAGAGTGATACATGGAATACGTCATGTACTTGAGATAGGTTCAGTGGGAGTGATAGTCGATAGGCCACTACTTCAATGTGATCGATGATATCAAAAGGCCAGTTCTACCTTGGATTAGTCATTCCCTTATTCCCATATCTCATAACTCTGTCCCATGGTGACATATGGATGAAAACCATGTATCCAACATCACACTCTAGGTCTCGTCAATGATTATCATCATAGAGAGTTTTTTGACACTGAGTAGCTTTAATGTGGTACTGGATGGACTTAACCTTCTCCATCATTTCATCAACCATTTCTAGACTAAGAAGGTTTCTATCCCAAACATCATCCCAACATGTGGGTGTTCTAAACATCTTCCCTTAAAGGGATTAAAAATTATCTATATGGATTCTTGAGTGGAAAATGTTGTTTTAAGATATCTCAAGGAGAGGAATATGTTGATCTCATACTCCTTCAAAGTCTATTGATCATGCTCTCAACATGTCCTCAAGTGTTTAGATATTTTTCTCAAATTGGAAATCAGTTTGAGGATGATAATCCATACTGAGGTTCATCTCTATATTCATAGCATGTTGGAGACTCTTCCAGAACATTAAGGTGAATCGTGGATCTCGATCGGATAAAATCTATAGTGGTACTCAATGCAGCCTTAACACATATCTGAGGTGTATTCATGCCAATTGATCCAATGTAAATTCCTCTCAAATTTTAAAGAAGTGTGTGGTCTTTGTAATATGATCCACAATAACCCGCATATCATTATTTCCATTGTATGTCTTCAGATGTCTGGTGACAAATTCCATGGTGATTTTTTTCCAATTTCCATGTTGGTATGCTAAATAGATTCATCATTCCCTTGGACTTCTTCTTCTCAGCCTTCACATGTTTTCATACTATGACCTATGATTTATACTCGGGGATCTACTTCTTCAAGTTATACCACCAATAATTCTCTCAGAGATCCCGATACATCTTAGTGTTTCCCGTGTTATTGGAGAAATTCAAACATTGGGAATCATCCAAAAGTTCTTTCTTTAACATTGTATTTGATGGAACACATATTCCGGACCCAAATCTCACAATTACATTTTCATTCACCTTAAACTCCATGGATTTCCCATTTCTTATATTTTCCACTTTCTTCTGAATTCCCACATCATCCTTTTGAGCATTCTT
The DNA here is from genome assembly GCA_963277665.1 of Viscum album. Taxonomy (NCBI): domain Eukaryota; kingdom Viridiplantae; phylum Streptophyta; class Magnoliopsida; order Santalales; family Viscaceae; genus Viscum; species Viscum album. The sequence goes on along the minus strand of OY728140.1, from coordinate 48,925,684 downwards.
TAACCATTCCAAAAGAGAAGGTTGAGAAATAATTTTTGATAGGATTGATGATTTTTCCTCCTTTAAGATTTCGATTTTTATCATTATAAATTATAGGAGTTTTGGATCCTTTTCAATTCTCGTCAATTATAGAATCATTGGATCCTTTGTACATAGAGAAGCTGCCACCTTATTCACTATCCTAGGGTGGTAATGGAATGAGCAGTCACAGTCTTTGATCAGTTCTACACATCTTCATTCACATGTATTCAATTCGTTCTGTGTGAATATATACTTGGGCCTTTTTTGATCCGTATAAGTTTCTCACTTCTCCCCAAATAGGTAATTTCACCAAATTTTTGAAGAAAATATTACTTTATCCATCTCTAGATCATGGGTTGGATAGTTCTACTCCTTACTTTCAATTACATTAAAGCATAGAAAATTACATTTTCGTTTTTCACCAACATACAGACTAGGCCCTTCTTTCAATTATCAATGAATACCAAAAAATGTTCTCAACTTGTGGGTAGTATGAGCACATGAAATGTGATAAGCCTCCTTTTTAACTCCTTGAGTCTCTCTTCACATTTGTCATTCCAAGATAACATGACTCCATTATAAGTTATCTTTGTATGTGGGTTTGATAATCATGAGAAATTTAACACAAATCGGTGATAATATCCAACTAACCCAAGGAATCTATAGATTTCCATCATAGATGTTGGCCACATCCATCCCACAATAGCATTTTTAATATACGGATGCATAGATATCTCATTTCTTATGATGATATTCCCAAATAATGAGACTTCCTTCACCTGTAACTCACACTTACTGTACTTTCAATAGATCATCTACTTTTTCAAGGTCCCTAGTATAGTGTTAAGATGCTTCTCATTCTCTTCCTTTGTTTTGGAGTATATTATAATATCATCTATAAAGGCTACCACATATTTTTCAAGGTAATCTCTAAAGACTCGGTTCATTAAGTCCATGATGATTGTGGGGTCAATAGTGAGTATGAAAGGAATTACTATGAATTCATAGTTCCCATACCTTGTATGAAATGCAGTCTTGGGTATATCATCCTTCTTTACATGTAGCTGGTAATATCTCAGCCGCATATCCACCTTGGAGAAGTATTGTACCCAACATAGATGATCAAACAAGCCATCAATTCATGAAAAAGGATATGTTTTCTTTGTTGTGATTTTGTTGATCTCAAGATAATCAATTCAAAGGTGTGTTGACCCATCCTTCTTCTTTATGGAGAGGACTGGTTCACCCCATGGTGATGAAGTTAGGTGTATTAACCCTTTCTCTAGATTCTCCTATAGTTTTTTCTTTAGCTCAAAAAGCTCCACAATGGTCATTCTATATGGATATTTGGATATTGTAAATTCCCTAGGTATGATATCAATCGTGAATTAAACATCAATTACAGGTGGAAGACTAAGTAATTCCTTAGTAAACACATCAGTGAATTTCCTAATAATAGTTATGTCTTTGAGGATGGTTCTTTACATATACTCAATCCTCTATGTAAGATATGTGTGCCCATAGGGTATTAATATCCATGCTTGAGATGATGGTTCTAAAAAATATTCATCTTTATCATTGCACTTTTACATAATCAGGGGTCAATTCGCCATATAGAGAGTGATTTCTCTCTCATGTCAATTTATGTTGGCTCTATATGGGGAAAGAAAATCTATGACAAAACTTTTATCAAATTCCACTATAGGGAGTATGATGAGGTTTTCTGGGAAGTTCAATCCACAAATAGGGACAAGGAATTAGTTATATTCATGAGATTCAATAATTTCCCAATTTTCTATTCCCACTGACATCTCCACTTCCATGATTTTTTGTGGTGTTTATGTTGTTCTATTAAACATTCAAGATATAAAAGAATTCATAGAATGATAATAAAAAATGTATGTTTTGTATCCTTGAATGAAAACCCAACATAACTTTCACCACATCATTGTTGGGATTCACTTCAGTAGTAGTGATTTAAAAAGCTCTTCTTTGATGCCTTGGAGGTTGTTGGATGCCTCTGAAAACCCATATCTTAGTGAACTGGTTTGAAATGTTCACTAGTTCTTTGTAGTTGTAGAAATGAACAATGTGTTGAGGGTCGAACAGATCATTACTTTCCTCTATCACAGTATCTTATTTTTCTTGTCGATAGTTAATGGGTAGGTGGCCTTCTCTTCCACAACTAAAGCTTTTACCAATCCCTTTCAGGCAATTTCATAGGTGCTACGTTCTGCCCCTTTGGTAAGCGGGGTGCTAGATTTTCATAGAGCTGTTAGATTTATCCACTGAACCACCAGAATTCATTTCCAAATTATGCTTCACATCAACATGAGACCCCTTAAGATTAATTGATCTTCATTTAGACATTAAGGTCACATCGTACAATTTCCTCAGAGCTATCAAATTCGTGGATCACTAGGGATTTCTGTAGGCTAGGTTTTATCCCACCAAAGAAGCGGTCAGCCTTAAATTCCGTGGGTAACGAAAAATTTAGAAGCATATCATGCTAGCCTTGTGAAGTTTTCCTTGTACTCTGTGAAGGATTCATCATCTTTCTTATAGATGGAAAGTAATTCCCCTTCCATATTATGGAAAATAGTATGAGGAAAATATTTATCGAAAAACATTTTCTAGAGATCCTTCCATTCTAAACCCTCAATTTCTTCCTCCGGATTCATGTTTTTAATCAATGTCCACCATTTATTAGCTTCACCACCCATTTTACAAGAAGCAATAAAAACCTTCTCTTGTTTGAAACATTGAAGTATAAAGAAGATATTATCAATATTGTTGATCAACTATTTAGTGATTGAGGGATCATATGATCCATTGAATTTAGGAGTCATTTGTCTCAATAAGCTCTCAATTGCGGCTTGTTCATTATTAGGGGATGTTTGAAGTTCCTATTCACACATGTTTCTATTAAAAACATGAGTTAAATGGCAGAGTTTCATGAAAAAGTTTTCAATTCCTGTTTCCATCAGATTGGGCATCTCATTAGAACAATCATTCTTTTGATCTTCGCATCGGTTGTTATCCTGAGTCCTCCTATTACAAGCCATTTGATATAATAAATGGAATGGTAGGGGTATGTTTATTAAACTCATAAAGGGTAATCCAATGAGAAAAGGGATAACATATAAATTTCATTGGTTTCATAAACTTATGAATTTATATGCCTCAATCAATGTTATCCATGATCTACTTCATAACATAAATTCATCAGAGAATTTTTGTATTCCCTTAATAATGGTTCATACTAAGCGTAGGAATATACTAAATAATATCCCTTGAGAGTGTATAACCAATAGTTCATAAATTCCCCTTATCATGCACCAGTTCCTATTCGAGTCTAGCTCAAAGTGGTGTTTTTAGGTTTTACCTCTAGATACGTTTGTGCCTTATCAACCTCTACTTTTCTGTATCCATACAGGGATATATTTTCTTTATAAACCACTTACTCTTTACTCACCAAAACTTCGGGATGTTTTCATTATACTTAGTATTATCCCTAAGGCTTTCACTAGGTTTCTTTAATTCTAATCCCAAAAATAACTAAACATATCCTCTGATACCAACTATTACAACCCTGGTATTTATTACACACTTGAACATGATTTATTCCATAAACATATACATAAGACAACTCTAAGGATCAAGAGTTCTAGTGTCTTGGGAAATTAGGAATATTACATAACAACATAAAATAATAAATAAAATATCATTATTTCCAACACCTTTTACATGACCAACTCATTTCTTCGTACTTGACACTTCATGGGAGAACCTGAGGATATACATTATAAAGGGGTGAGCTATAAATCCCAATAAGAGAGTAAACAAGGAATAACGATAAGAATAAAATACATGTTAGGTGATAGAAATATAAAAGGATAATAAGAGAAACATGAACATAAAGATATGATATAGCATGACATTCATAACATTGAAATGTTGCAATGATAGACAACATGAAATTAGCAAGAGCCAAGAATCATTGCACAAGAATTACAATGAGTAAACCTTCATTTAACATGAATTATCACGAGTAAACCCACATTGAAATTTTATAATAATTAGTAAACCATAATTTAATATGGTGTATCTTGATAATAAACATTACATAATGCATTGGAGTTCTATCACGACCCACCCTTTATGAACATTCCATTTAATGCAAAACTGTGCCACATGGATCGTATAATATGGAATCTTTCAACATCATAAGTTATTAGATGATTAAGGAATAAATAATACATAAATGTAAGTACCATTAAATATGTATGAATTCATAATGTTTAAAACCCTTGATGTAGAAATTGGTATTGATTTAAGTACCTGATGATTTTGGATTGGAAAATCGCGGTGCAATTTTGGAAGCATAATGTCGCCATATTGAAATTTAAATGTTGTGTTGATGAGAGGGAAATTGGTATCTCTTAATTTATACTTGAAATATAGAGTAATGGGATCATTAAATATAATATCCCAATATACTAAATGGAATTTATATCCATAATATGGGATAATAACATGAATGGAAATTAGAAGAGAGAAATCCCATACAGAATTTAGCCAATGTAACTAGTGTACACAAAAGGTATTAATGAGAGATAAAGTGATATATAATCATTAAAACATAAGTATTTACATATATGGCATGTGATAAATCATACCCCATAATATTTAATTAAAAGTAATGGGTTATTTCAATGTAAAGAAATATAGAAAAAATGGGAAAGGAAGGAATCCCTTACATGAGTGTGAGAAATCAAGAGCTTGAAGAGGGGTTACCTGAATGATTTGGTTGCCTTGTGAGGATTATAGGGAGATAAGTTGAAGAGTATGAATTTCCACCAAGTATTTTGACTGAAGATAAGTGGGTGATTGGGTGGGTTTATATATAAAATGAGAGGGGAATTCGTTAATATTTCACAAACTTAGGTTTTGGAATAAATATAATTAAATATTCAAAACCAGCAACCTTCCAATGGTTTTTTCCAATGGTTTTTTTCCAAATTTGATTCAAAACCATTATTTTATATGTAAAAGGTAAAACATATTAAAATATTACCATTTCTTATGTGTAGGTGAGTCATATTATTAAATAAATGAATTTAAAATCATAGAGTATATTACACATTTTGGAGGACTCACTAAGGTTTTACTAAATAAGTAAAACTAATATAAAATCACATTATTTTAATGGGAAAAAATATCAGGCAGATAATACCGATAATAGTATTCATTACATAATTTTGGGGTTATTATTATGTCATAAAACACATATTTAATTTATATGATATTTAATTTTTAACCAAAAATTCAACTCTCTCAGAAAATTATGAAACATTCACCATTGGAAAGATTCAATATCATGATTGCAAAAATAATATTCATTTATCTAAATAGTTTTCTAAATAAGTGAACATTCACTTTTAAAATGAAAACTAACATTTATTGAATATTCAGTGGTTTTGACAAAAATAGTTTTCAAACCTTAATAAGAATTTCATTTGACGTCATAAATATTATATACAAATTTATTATTCATAAAATTTATTTGATAATAATATATTATAAAAATATAAATTATTTCAAAAATATATTAATTCTATAAATTAAATTCTTCCAAAATACATTTTCTATTTTATCGTATAAAAATATTTCTCTTATTAGACTAATTACCTAATAATTTACAGAGACAGAATTGATATAATCATCATTTATAATAACTATTTTTATAATATTATTAATAAAAATAATATTTTAGTATAATTTATATATTTCTCAAAAGTACCATTTTTACTCAAAAATCAATTTTTTCAAATTCTTCAATTTTAAATGAATGTTATTTTTATAATAGACTTGATGGAATAAGACTATTATTTATAAAAAGGTGTTACAAAACAAATAACTAGTAAATTATTACATAACCCCTTATAACACCCATGTAGGACCTAAGGGTAAGTTGTGTGATGATGAAAAACTATTGGGTTGGCTCAGATAACATCGCTCGGGTGGTAATCTCTATTAACTTGAACTTATTCTGTAAGAGATTTCATTCAAGATTAACGTGTGGAATCTTATCTTGGGAATGATCAAGAGTGAAGCCCAGTGACGCTACCTCTTTTCTATGATCTAAAAAATGAGCTTCGTGTGGCCTGAGTCTACAATATGTGTTCATCCTCTCTTTTTTCTATGTCGAAAGGATTCCTTTTTAAAAACATTATATTTATATCTTTGATGTGATCACTTTTAAACGGCTATATTATCAATAGTAATGATACATAACGTTCATTTAAACACAATAATTATAGAAATAACAATAAAAGTTTATGCATTTCCTATAAGACATTAAAATAAAGGTAATTTTATTTATAAATGATAGGTTCATTACATATTAGAGTGTGACTGTCACTATCAAAAGACTCCATATTCATATAAGTGTATCTTTATATGTTCCAATGGAAGAACCTATATAACGCAGTTCACTCTCATATATTATATCTACGATCAAACCAATGCTTCATACAAATAATGTGTTCATATAACTCAGTGATTCATGAAAGTTTCTTAGAGAAATAAGTTGGTCATGTATCTTCTTTTTCACGAAATATAATTTGGGGAATTCAATGTGTTTTTATCACAATAGTTTCCCTTTACAAATTAAATCTCATCCCATGTTTATTTTATTAATGGATTTGGTATTTATATTAAAATATATAGACATCACATATCTTTTTTATTTCTTCTACATCTCACTCTTATTTTTTTTGTAATTCTCACATATATTATTTCTTTTCAAAACCATGAATCACATAACTATAACTTTTTCCACTCTCAATTTATCATTATTCTCATGAAACATGACATTACATGATAATTTTTCCTACACCAAAATTTATTCCATATGTTATCACACAAATAAACATCATTAGGTTTTTATGAACTTGTGTTGGGTTTTCTTCAATCACTAAATTTTTTTCTCCTATGATAAATAATCTCTATGTTTTTTAAATAATTCCAAAATTCAATGAATATTTCCCCCTTTTCCTAATTTATCCTTCCTAAGAAATTAATTTACCTGAGTATTCATATATTTCTAAAATCATTCTCTATAAACATCAAAAATAATTTCAAAGAAATTCATCCTTTAAAGGATACTTCCTTTGAATAATTTTTTTAGAGTCCATCATCTTAGACTTTAAAATTCTATTATCTCCTTTCATTTCTAAAAAACTATCATAACTTATAGAATCAATGAATTCTTCAAGATATTATTCAAAACAACCAATGTATTTCAATTATTCTGTAACTTTATCTTTCTTCTCATGATACTCGGAAATAGTTTTATGTGCATCCCATGTAATTTCAACCAAGCCAAGTTAACTTCCCAAAACATTCAACACATCTTCCACATAACTTCTAGAACATCCCGGTTCATATATATCATCTTAGAGTACATTTTAATAATAGGATAAAATCATCTAGGTTTATAGTATAACTTATGACTAACTTCTAGTCCTTGAGCTTTTGGGATTCCATGATTTATCTTATGGATAATCTTCCAAATGACATCAATATGAGGTGATGTACACTCTAAAAATATTATAGTTCACCTATCTCATTTCAAACCCAATTTTATGATACAATGTTTATCTTTGAAAAACATACCTCTACCACTTCCCTACTATTACTAGAAATATACCACAATATCATCAGCATTTATAGAGCCTCTACAATCAAAATGTTTAGTACTTACTAAATGACTTGTTCAAGACATCTCTACCACCCAAACCAGACTAATGTACTTTTATTCTCGACATTATAATTTATCCTACAAAAAATGATTCACAACATCAGAATATTTAAATAATTCATCATTTTCTTACTAATTTTTTAATGTATACTATATCTTTATTAATGTATAATAACTCTATTATGGAAATATTTACATCTTCATCACTATATCACCTCAATTCATCTAGGTAATCTTGTATATTCTAACATATGAGAATCAAATAACTAGTTATAATTTAATCATCAACACTCACTATCAACAACATTAATTTCTATTTTCAGGTAATCCGAAACACATATTATTGGTTAAAGCAGGATTTACACAAAGAAATTCAAATATTACATTTTAAATGAAATTTAATGAATTTTATTTCTATCTTGAAATTTTTAGAATGGTATTAAACATCATAAAAAATACATCTTTTACTCCCTAATGAAATGTATTAGACATTATAAGTAAAATATGTTTGATATAAATGTGGATATGTATGTTGGAATAATATAATCTATTGATGTCTTACATGGGTGATGAATTTTCAACATTCCACATATTCAAAAAATTTGTCTTTTTTGAAAAATTATAACTTGAACATGTATGAGATATTATATAAAATGATCTCATTGTGGACCAAATTATTGTGTTTTATAGTCTTAAAATACAATGATTATTTATAATAATGGTGGGATGGTTTAATGACAAGGATGAAGGAGTTATCATTTTGGGATATATTTTCAATTTAAAGTTATATATATGGTGGAATAAAAGATATTAATAATGTGGTTGAGTAATAAGTTTTGAAAATTATTGAAAATAAACCAAAAATATTATTCTATATGTAATTTATTTTAATGATTTAGTTGAATATGATGAGAATAAATCTTAAAAAATAAGTGATTAAGAAATTAAATTAATTAACAATAAGAATATATTGATTCTTGTTATATTTTTAAGGAAGAGTATGAAACAAAAAATTATGAAAATAAGTGTTAAAAGATAATAAAAAATGTGTAGATAGAAATTATCATTAGAAATTAGAGTGATTCAGTTCAATAACGAATAATATTGAGAAAAGAGAATAAAAATTCTCAAATATCATAAATTGATCCAAATTTATTTCTAGATGTTACAAATCAAAAATAATATACAACTAATGTGAGTGTGTATGTTTAAAATATATAATGGAATGACACGTGGGATTTTTATTTGAGAACAAATATAAATATTTATTATTTTCAAGTGAGTTTTTGGAAATAAATTGAATAAAAAGGGAGAGGTTATAAGTTACAATTTCAAATATCTTTGTTAAAGTTTCTCATATATTGAAGGGTATTATATTGAATAAATATTTTCTCATGTTTCATGAGTATAGTATATAGGAATATCCCAAGAATTTAAATTTTATTAAAATTATAATATTTATAAGATGGATTTCATATATGCCTTTATAATGGATAATCTAGAAGAAGATGTGTATATTAAAAAGCCTAAATATTTTTTCTTGAAAATGATGTCCTTACGGGTGAATAATAAAATAAAATTAATTAAATATTTTCCTGTGTGCATGGTATTCAATGTTTTACAACTTCTCAAAAGTCATTAAATTCCAAAAATAGCACAACAATATCTATATAAAAAAATTAAATGTCGGTTCTCTTGATATAATTTTATATATTATTTAAATTATTTTATTACATTTCTAGATAATGTTTATAAAGAGTAAAAATTTTGTGGAGAAATATTTTTATAATTCCATTCTAGGAGAATTGATAGCCTTTATAGGAATAAAAGTGTTGAGTAATTATGAATTTATTTTTCTTTTCTAAGAGGATCATACAGGGTAAATATTGAAGGTCAGAATAGAATTTTACAAGCTATTACCAGTACCTATAATGGATGGTTTAAAATTATAAAAAATGATAAATGTAAAATTGAAAACTATAAGGAGTTTAAAGCATTTATTTGTAGCCTATTTTATCTTACTACTATAAGACTTGATAATGTATAGTTTTTTATCTTGTGTTCAAGGTAATGATGTTATCCTAAGGAATCATGTGTAATGTATGCTAAGAGGGTATTGGAATATATCTTATTATATTTTAAAAATTAAAAGGTATTGATGAATATAAAACACTTTAATCTATTTGGGTTTACTAATGATGACTAGGTTGGTGATAGTGATGATAGAGGATATATATTAGGTATAATGTTTCACCTGTGAAGAACTTGTGTTACCTAAAACTAAAAGAATAAAAAATAAATTAAGATAGGTACAAAATATTTTCAATATGTTTCTAAAAAATTATAAAAAAATATGATTTTGATGATGATACATCTTAAATAATTGTGTGTTAAAATTAAATGGCCATTGAAGATATCATGTTAAAATGAAAGGGTTTTTTTATCTTTTAAAACAATCTTTTAAAATAGTCACAATATAATAACAATGAGATAATGTATCACTTCATCCAATAAAATGATTTCATGTATTATGTAAAACTATGTATTATATCCCCAAGAGATCAATTGGGTAATATTTTCACTAAGAAATTCTTGAATATATGTTTTAGAATCCATGGTTGAAAATGAATGTTTATCCTTACCCACTATGTTGAGGGGAATTTGGATTCACGCACACACAACATTGGACTGGGTTTCAAAGGGTAGAATATAGTAAAAAAATATTTTATATAGATAGGGAATATTATGTTCTTCTATTCTCAATTTGTATTGATAATTTAATAGTTTTATTATTGCGAAAAGGGGGAGAAAATTAAGAATTGAATTCTGGATTAGATGTGAGATCATTCAAATTAGAATCAAAAAATTTTCATGTCACCAAGGGTTAAAATTATCTGAAAACACAATAATATATTATATTATTATATTTAGATAAATATCATTTTATATAGGAAATAATTTTATTCTAGTTTAATGGATTTTAGTGTTTTGTAATGAGTAGAGAAAGGTTGAAAAAATATTAAAGGGGAAGATTAAAGAACAAAATATAATAGTTATGGTTTTTTTATTTTCAACTAATTTTTAGGGAAAATAATAATATATTAAATTTATTAAATTTATTTATGATATATTATGAAGATGAAAGGTGATTAGCTGAGAATTTTGAGTGGTTATTTTTTAGATTTTTATTTATTTTTTATTATAATAGAAATTTATTAATATATTACTATAGATGGGTAACTTTAGACTAACTAAAATTTGATAAATCTAGAAGAGACACTATATCTAAGAATATTTAAGGGAGTCTTTGGAAGAGTAACAAACAACATCATAAGAATCGTACCTTTAATTTTTAAGGGTCACCCAATACTTTAGGAGTATAACCACAGACTTGGAAAATATAAAAGAACAACATCAAAAGATTAACATCACAGTTTGAAAGAGTAAAATATTATTTATTATGAAAAATCAGTGACATTATAAGTATGAAATGAGACAAAAAATAATAACAAATAGAATCATAAAGGATAATTACATATTTTAATGAGTAATGGATATATTTGGAATATTAACCCATGATTTTAGAATAATCATACATAGTATTATCAAGTTAACATCAGAATTTTAATGGTTCTAAATTCTTGGCCTTTTTGAAAAAGAATATATCAATTAAGAGGATTTGTGCGGAGCCCTCTATAGTTTAGAAAAATCATTTTTATACTTTTAAAATATAAGTTTATGAATTTTAGAATAATATATTAGATAATGATTCACTAGATTTAAAATCAATAATATCAGTGACTTCTGGTATATTATATTATTCTACCATATATTTTTTTATTTTTAAATGGTGATTAAATAATATGATTCCAATAATATTTTCTTATGAATTTTAAATTTAATTGTTTGCAGATTTTATTCGTGGTCAATGGTATTATTCATAAAGAATATTTTTTATATCCAACAGTAAAGGGGAGTTTCCATAATAAAATTATGGGGAAAATATTTTGGAATATATATATATGAATATAAAAAGATTATAAAATGAATGAATATATATTTAAAAATTAGTTTTGAAGTCAATAATATATTTTGTTTAATAGATTCTATTTTAAAGATAGTTATAAACTAAATAGTACAGACCTGTACAACAAATAGGATTCTTATTTTTTTTTGTGAAAATTATATCAAACTATATTCTATCTAGGTGAATATTGGTGTAAAGGAATATGTTCATTTTTTTTTTGAATTATCTCATAAACTGGATTATTATTAGAAAGAACTATAAAAGAAGGCTAACCTATGGCTATTTTTGATATATTTTTCCAAGTAGAAGTTTTTTTATTGAATACAATTTGTATATGATGTCGTGTCATCCTACAAAAAGATATATGTCTAGTTCAAAAAGAATATTGATGGAGTAATATTGAAGAATGATTGTTCTGGAATAAACAATTCCCACATTATTTTGGATTATTTATAAAATTAAATGATGTATACATCACATATAGTATAATAGTAGATAATCATGAAAGACTAATAGAATAATAGTTCTCCTCTCTTATAATCCCATTTTTTATAATTATAATGTAGGTTTCTTATATCAAGGTAAACTGAAACATTAGTTATTTCTCACACCATGGAATGTTTTTTAAAAAATACTTATAAAGAAGGAATTCAGTTATTAATGATTCATAAATGGTGTGTGAGATTTTATACTAAGTGTATCAACAACATTAAAAAATCGCATAGGTTAAATTCCAGAATAATTTCAAAAAAAAGAACAACTAATTCACAACCTATTAGTGACACATCACATTTTTTTGCCTCTTTAGAGTGATTATTTTTTAGAGATATTTTATATCTCTGTATATTCATCTACATTGTAAATTGACATATGAGTTAAAAATTTAATCATATTATTTTTTTGTTATATATAATATATCCTAATTAAAGTTCCTTTTATAAAAAAATATTTTTTTCTAGTTAATGTCCTTGTTTATTTATAAATTGATAGACACAATGATATATTAATATTATATAATTATGTATATTATAGGTTGAGGGTTATTACAGAGGTAAAATATAGAATATTTTTATGTGATACATTAATTCATATCATTGTACTTAGTCAAACTCATATCCAAATTTTCTTGATTATATTTCTTCTATATTTTATAGAATCCCCTCCTATATTTTGAAATTTTCATGTGCATTGAAGAGCGGGCTGACAACCAAGATTATGGTGTTATGGGAATTATACCTCAATATATCCACAAAAAAGTATTATCATAGCCAATCTCTTTATTAAATGAACTTATAGAATGAATTACCTAATTGATGAGTTACACTCCTCAACTCCCATGAATAGTCATACCCCAAAACAATTCACTTCACACTGTATTATCTGATTATAATTTTCTACTCATAGAAAACCCTCTAACATGACACCCGAGACTATAGAATGATTACATAACAATGTGTAAACTCTCTATATATATCATTTAACTATGAAATTGAGAGGACATTATTATAGTGGGATGAATCAATGATTATTTTCAATAAATTCCTTAAGACATGTGTCATGGTGTGAAATTGTGTCATTGAATCATGATTTCTTACAAAACAATATATCATTGTATTAATTATAGTAAACGTTTCTTACCTTTTTAGTTTAACAATCTTATATAATATGTTCAGAGCTCTAGTATAAGGATATCAATCCACTTAAAAACTCAACCTCCATCCCTGAACCTTCTTTATTTATTTTCCTTATACTCAAAGTTTGAAATTTCTGTTATTCCAAGATCCATTAAAATTTAAAGGATATTTCATTAAAATTAATTCCAATATGAAACAAAACAAACACGCACACATACATATATCATTTATATAATTGGGTGATTAACTTTTCATCAATGTAGAATACCTATAAAACATTATTTTGAGGATTATATCATTACAGACTCTGTCTATATAGTGTTGGCGAAAGATCTATATTATGTGGGGAGTAAATAATCTTGTATACAATGGAAAAATCCTTTAACAAAACAAAGAGTAACATGATCTATCATGTTCTTTTTACTATGTGTGATTTTTTATCCTCTAATAATTCTTTATAAGAATGTAAATAAATGTGGTCTTTAATTTATTTTTAATGAAAACTCTTTAAACCCATTAATGAATCTCCTCCATGATTCATCAATAGAATATATTAGAAACCAAAAAATTTCATATTCTATCACATAAAACATAGATTATCAATCTATATATTTCTTAACAATGATACTAGAATCATTAATTAGCCTATTCCAAAGTAATACCACATCATCTGATCTTCATGATGATAAAAATAAGATACATATTATTTAAAAAATTTAACACTTTATTTATGGAATTTATTAATCCCACATGGTCACATTAACTACCACATAATAATGAAAAAAATAATTAATTAATAATAATGAATCTAGGGGAAATATATATAAAATAAATCTCTCATGGTAGTATCAATATCAACAATTCATTCTAGATCATGGATTATTGAAAATGAACAAGAAACATTTATAATAAATCCAACATAAAAAAGTGTTTCTGAAATCACTTTTTTCATGAAATGAATTGAAATATAAATCCCAAACTATATCAATTCTGTAAATATAAACATCAAAAATCCACATCATCAAAATATATCTTTCTTTGTGAAATACCATTAAAGCCCCAAATAATTGTAAATATCAAAAATAAATCATCAAAAAAATCATTAAGTAGTTTTTTTAATTTCAAGAATGTGACAGCATATTTATGTTTTTCCAAATCATTGAGAACATAATAAAATTGAAAAAATATTGAGTATGATTTTAGAATTTTACCTCAGTCACATACCAATGATATGTATAAGAACCCACTATAAGTTATGGGTTCCAACTTCAACATCATCTGATTTTAAAAAAAATTACACCATATCTTTACTCCCTCATTATTAGAAACTGAAATTAATTATTCCCCATTTTGATACTAATATAATTAGATTAAAAGTTATCAAATAAATTAGAGGAGAGACATCATAAATATGAGGATTAATCTATCTCCTAAAAAATTCTGAGTAATTTATCATCTGGTACATCCTTAAAACAATTTGAGAATGAAAATCACTGAAATCATAATAGTAACAACATACATTTATCGCTTCAATCCTAAATGTAAACCATTGTTATAAGAAGTATATTTATTAATTAATTATTGTAGTCCTAAAATAATTATTTAGAATATAATTATGACACAAAATATCTGATATTTTTAATAATTATCCACATTTATGAAAAATATCTTCATAAAATTAAAGATAAAATGTCGGAAGAAGTTTTGTTGGATTAAACTACATTTTTAAAAATATGTTGGTTGTCCCATAGGTAAGATTAATAACTCTAAAAGATTTATGGATTTACCTCTAATATTTTTCAATAATCACCACATATTCTTTTTGATCCACCATTACAATGACATAAATTATACGGAATCACATATCAAATGGACAATTAATTTAGCAGTCTTTTTAAACTAGATATATACATGATTCATTCATTATATTTTAATGTACAAATATCAAAATAATTTTTTTCCTTTAAAAAATATCATTAAACCCCCCCAGAATATTCATGCATATATGTCATAGTAAACTTGATGGAATCATTGGGAAAGGGGAAACATAAAGGTGAACTCAAATGTTCATTAAGGGATATATACAACATAATCTATCAACAATAAATAGGGGTAATCAGTTTGGAATGGTAACTAAATGATCAAATATTCCATTTAAATAACTTATCAAGGCATAATCAATATAGAATGGTAAATGATAGAAAACACATGAAATTTAATAAAAGAAATGAAAATTAAATAAATCAAACGACAATATCATAGTGAAAATATTCCTGATAATAATAACTAAACTCGAAATGAAGGATGTTCTTAATTAATGGGAATCATGTCTTATACAGATAATACCTCTACTAACAAAACATTTAACAAGATGGTCTAAACTATAGATAAAGACTTGTTTGGTGCTAGATTAAATGATTTTTTTCATGAGGCATACTGATGCATCAATGGGATATATAACTTTTTACCCCACCATAACTATTGGTCATAATAAATCCTTATATATCGAATAATTTATTTAATTCATATACAATTTTCCTTATCATATAATATCTTTATTGAGTAAAGATTACAAATTATTAAATATTTCTCCATAAATACATAACTTTTATGATAAACAACATTTGTTAAAATTGTATATTGTTTAATCCCTAAGCATATCCATGATAAATAATATGGGTATTTAGGTTAAAATTAATCTATCATTATTAAAAGAATGTGAATATTCCAAGGGTAGGGTAATGATTAAAAAATTAAACAAGGATGGGAATTTCAATACTATCCTTGGATAAAATAATCATAAACCATCCAATGTAAGAATAAGGAGGGTACAAACATACACCCATTGAAATAATAATAATGGATTTTTTACATAATGAAAAGAAATAACATAAATAGATCATTGAAAAATGTTTGAGAAAACATATCACATTCATTTTAAAAAACATTTTTGAAAACCCATTTCATTGAAAATATCTTTTAATTTTTTAGAAATAACCTCAAAAAAATGAAAAGGAAGAATCAATTAAATTATGACCATGTTGGAGGATAATTCATAACACATTATAATATTCAAAAAGAACATTCAATTTTCATTGAAAAAAATGTTATGAATGTTTCTTCTTATGAAAGTGAAAAGAATATTCCTTTAACATTTTTGGTAAAAGTAAAACATTAGTTGTTTTTAAAATAAAATAATATTCCTTTGATATATTTTTGTAAAGAGTAAAAATGGTTAATAAATACTCTTATAAATCATTTTAAAAGGCTAAAAAATATTAAAAACATGTTTTTGGAAGAAAACATATTTCTAACTGATGAAACAAAGGAAGTGGTATTTTATTAAAATAATGTTTTTGTTCATTTTAGGTACAAGGATTTTAAAAATGATTCTATTACTTGATAATTTAATTAATAACTAAAGTAGAATACAAAATAATGGTTTTATTAAACAATGATCAATTAAATTTATTAAGCTGAATTTTAAGAGTATAAAGACTCGATTGTAATGTGATTATGAAATAAAACCTTGAAATGATCATTGAATTTAAGTAAGAATTAGTAAAATTATTAAATATTTAAATAATAATTAAATAAACTTAGAAAATGGTAAATGAAACAATATAAATTCAAAATTCATTATAGATGTAATCTTATAATAATAAATACATTGAAGGAGTAATATAATCCAATGAAAATAATTTGAGTTTTAAAATTTATAATCAATTCGTAAATTTTAATTAAAATCTTCTTACATAAAATAAATAAAATTAAAAATTAAAATAACATGAAGAATAAATAATTCATGATATTATATTTAAAATGAAAATTATATACACTATATAATATAATCTAGGTTCATTACATTATAATATTCCTCAATGAAATAATGTTGAGACAAAATCTCTAACCAAACACCTTATTTTTGTTGAATTATTTGTAACATTATGTTTAGAGTTTTTGAATATGTTATTAAATTATTATAGAACAATATTAATATTAATGATATCATATGTTATCTTTTAATAAAATAGTATTACGCCTTCATTAATAATCATCCATTATTTTCATTCTTTCTGGTGATAATTATATTATTTTCTCATGTGTTTTTTTAATGAATGATTTATTTCTTTACCATATTATATAGTTGTATGGTCTACAAAAAAATAATCATAGAATAATTATAATATAAATTCTATAATTATACATATATATTCTAATTGGGGTGGTGATTATTAAGGAGTCGCATCGCATGGTGAAGGTGGTAGTCAACTCATACACGAACGTTGTTGTCACGTTTACATGAGTGAAAATTAAATATAGAAAACGATATATATATATATATATATATATATATATACATATTATAATTATGAAATTATTAATATTTAATTAATATTACAATTTTATAATTTATATGATATAAAATCATTAAAATTTTCTTTTTCACCTCTATGTAAAGCATTAGTTAAAGAAAAATCATATCTCTTAGTGAGGTAGTAGTTCTCCTTACTCCCAAGTGACATTATTGCATCTCCTATAGAGTGAAAGGTAAAAAGATATATATGATATAATGAATATATATGTATAACAATGTTATATATATATCATATATATATATATATATATTATTTATATACATCATCATACACGACCTAAAAAGGTGGTAATTGAAGAATGAATGAGATATGTTCGTGAGATGGTAGTCCACCATATGAACAAACTATGATTTCAAAACCTATTTTATGGAAGTGTGTAATGTTTTAGGTCATAACCTAAACATAAAAATATATAAGTATATGTAATATTCAAAGGTTATTATATCATCAATTTTTAAAATAATGGGAGGAGGTGGTCAAGGAAAAAAATGAAGACACTTGTGTAAGAACATTACCTCTTCTTTGGGTATCTTCCATTGGTTTTCACTAAATTATTTAAATGATATATTTATGTGGGTGAGGGGAGGGATGTTTTTGAGGGATTTGAATTGGGAATTTATTATACAAATGTCTTTAGAGGAGAAGGGGTGGCCTTTTATAAGTGGGGGAGAGGACCCACAAGAAATTTTTGAGAAGAATAAATTGTACCCATGTTTTTTACATTTCATAATGATCAAAAATAGTAAATTCTAAAAACTTATGGGTTATAATTTATAAATATTTCTATAAAATATGAATTATAATTGTTTTTTGTCATTATCTTCCCTTATATATTTAGTTGGACGCCCAATAAACCAGATTTTACCATAACCACAAAAATTAATTTTTAATGTTTTTATTATTTATTATTGGAAAAAATAGTTTTAACTTTTTATATAATATTATATATTTGGATTCTATATATGAAATCCATTTTTTCATATTTTAATTACAAATTAGTCTGAATATAATTTACAAATAACTCACATATAAAATAGAAAAATGATTTTTGAATGAACAAAACATGACATGTTTAATACAATTATATATAAATTAAATATTATATTAATTCAAATGATTTAAATTGGATTATTAATAATATAATTGATATTATAATACATTTAATGAATTTTTTTAAGAAAATTAACATCATAAATTCTTAAATTAAAATCTTGTTTTAAATAAAACCTGGTATTCTTCAATATTCATCAAAAAATTATCCATTTCAAGATATTATAAAAAATCACTATAAGATAACATTAACATGTTTATTCCAAAAACTAAATTTATTTTTCCTGATAAATTTCCTAATATTTAAAAAAATATTAGTTTTTCACAAAAATAAATAAAAATATATATTTAAATTTTATAATGTGGTTATTCCAGTTCATCCCCCCAATTTTATTGTCTAGATAATATGGAATTGTTTAAATAATACCATTAATAGTTTCTAGGGGTTCATTAAATATAGGTGAGACATATAACATAATCTATAAAAGAAATTAAATTATTTGAAAAAATATATTTAATTAAAACTCATGGTCTGAGATTAAACCCCCATTAAAATGAATTTATCCCATGAAATTTATTACTTTGATACACAAATATGACAACATTTGGCCCCAGTACATCCTAAGAATCAGACATATCTTTTTCTAGATGATAGTTTATCTAAAAAACATGGGCTAGATGGGTGGTCCTTCTTTATAGAAATTAATATGTATAACCAAAAATCCCCACTAATTGTTACTCATAATAACATTCACAATATAGTGGTATGTCCTATGAGTTTAGTACTATTAAATGATCAAGTATATTCTTCCTCAAGAGAGATACAACAAACACAACATAGACTTGAGTGGTTTTGGATGAATCGCTAATTGATATGAAGTCATCTCAATACTGTCAAGAATATTAACAACACTGATATACCTAGGTATTTATTTTCCCTTATTTTAAAATATCATTACCTTATCCCATGGATAAAATCTTAAAGACATATTTTTACCAACATTAAATTCTAGATCATGTCGGAGATTATTAATATAATGTTTTTGTCAACTTACTGCTGCTTTTAAGTGTTTCTAAACCCTGTATTCCATTTCCAATAATATCTTGCATCCCAATATACATCATTGTATATATTTATCAATATACATTGAATTTCAACACATATTTCAATACAGGGATTCATAAGGATCCATCTAAATGATTTGAGTGAGATATAATGTTGTTAGAAAACTCAACTAATAGAAGGTATTGATCCCAACTAGCTTTGAAATCCATATACATGATCATAAATTATCCTCTAGGGATTGAATTTTATATCATAATAAAAATCAATCCAAGGATGATAAATATTCCGTTAACACAAATCTAAATTAAGGTTTTACTAAATACTTTACAGGAACATCGAGATAAACATCAAATCCCAATCTAATATAGTGGAACGTGGTACTCCTTGTAACCTTATAACTAACATAATGTATATCCTAGAAATATAATCCCAATATATATCATATTTAATAGTGGATGAGTGTATTTATTTTAAAATTTTGTAAACTATAAGAATTATATCATTTTTCCTTTTATATGTTTTAGGGAGTCCAATGATAATGATCAGGGATTTTTTTCCCCATTTCAATTATGGTATATGTAATGGTTGTAACAAGCCCTTAGATATTTTCCAAAAAGCCTTAATTTAATGAATTAATAAGAATAGGGATAGATACTCAGGAATATATCTCTTGATTTTTCAAACCAAAAATACTATTTCACATAGTAAATGGGTAAGAGATATACCCTTTTCGTTGTTCGATAGGGGGTTCAAGCCCCACAGCATTTCAAATGTGACATGTTTTCACCTAACAGGGCTATCATTTCATAACAATGTATTAATATAATTCTTGTGACATCATGAAATCAAAATAACCCATAATTACAATTTCTTCAAATATTTGATAGACCCCAATCATTACCAATACCTTTAATCTAATGTACACAAATTATAAATTCATTCCTCCTCGAATAAAATTTTCACTAAATTATAAACAAAACTAGAGATTTATATAACCATAAATATATACCAAAATATTCTTAATCATGACAAACACTTATCCTGTAAATACAAAAAATTGGTGTAGAATACATTGAACTTTTTATCACATTAATCTCATAATCCCATAATGATATCCATAACTCTTATCTTATTCACCAATATTCTATTAAAATCGTGGGTTCATATTTGCATTGATATAATTTTCAATGTGAATTCATTATTCCAGAATCCATGTAGTTGGGATAATAAATTCTTATAATAAAATAAAAATCCAATAAAGGATGAAAAATAAGATTTTCATAGGGCTCCTTTATAAAAAATCAAACATGAAATTCAAAAAAAAATGGGTATATGATGACTGTTCTCTAATTATCATGATTCAATTTATTCAATTGTATTACATAAGAATTAAATTTATCTTTTTTCTTAATATGATTCTATGTATTATTATACTTGTTATCCATTATATTTGTGAATTTATTCACGTAATTCCAAAACTAATTACACATGATCCACTAGAGCATGGGTAGTGCATTCTATGGATATTTCTCCTTATTTACACAATTATATAACATTAACCCACCACATCAGTATTTGGGTTCTTGATGAACATCTATTCCACACATAAAACATTTAGTATTACTTTTATGTGAATTTCCTCCATGTTTTATTCCACACATCAAGAAAAATGAATGACTAAAAAATACATCTTTATTGAATAAATAAGAAAGTACAAACAAAAATTAAGGCTTAAGGAAGTAGTGAAGACCAAGAGTTTCAACCTTAATTATTAGATTAAAATATTTATTTTGGAAAACCATGATAAAATTTAAAATGGGTGGCTCTTCCAGGTCTCATTTAATAGCTAATGGGTCATCAAATAAGTTTCTTTTTCCCTATGTGTGGTCAATCTCTATACCTTGCTCCAAAAGCTTCCTCCCTTTCTAATTCAAGTACACCAACTCCAACTATGGGATGGTCCCTCATTGTAATATTCCAACTAGAAACTTATAATCAAATTACTCTTATTTGATATTCATGTTGTATAATATACATAGTAAGAGACCAATGATACATGTCTTTGCCTCTTCTCCAAGGGAGTTTCATGTGTCATTAATGGCACAAAACCCCCACCAAGACTAATCATATTCCATCTCAAACAATCCCTATGCCTTTCATGTTCCCAAAAACACATGAAAAGTCACCATTTAACTTTATCCATCTCAACTGGGTATTTGAAAAAAATAATGAAGCATTCACTTTATTACCCCTTGAATTTAGAACCACTAGTGGGATCATCATCCTTATAAAGGTTGAGTTGTACATGACAGATTTAATGCCAACCAACTCTGCCGCCATACACCAAACCAAAATCTGGATGAAGAAATGAGAGAAAATGTGCCTCCATTTATTTATTCCTTGCTTCCCACAACCCTCCCCCCCCATGTAGTAGATAAAACCATGTTTCACATCCTAGACTCTTCATTAATGTGACCCATCCGCTTGAACTAAGAAGCCATCAATTCTAAAATGGTATCTCATCTCCCTGTCAAATCTAGGAAACCCCAAACTATATCCCAAATTACATATTCCCAATCATTTTTGAAGAAAAATATCCCTGTATGATATTCACATGGTAATGATTACCACCAGAACCGAGAGGCTTCTGAGGTTCCTTTCACCTGAATATTATCCTACCTTCTAAAATAATAGTTCCTTATCTAACAAATAAGAATATTTATCTTCACTAGGATACATTTTCACTAGAGAAGACACACCTATCTGGTTCTTAATTTTGCGGGATGTTATTATAGCATTCTAGTTTCTTTAAATATAGTGTTTTATTGTTATGGACCATAAAACCAAAAGCTACCCTGGTGGTGATGTCTAGAACTGGGAAGCCCTAAAATAAGTGGATGTCAAAATCCCAATTATCATTTGGTAACCATAAATATAATATACTAGACCATAAATGGGTTCCCTGCGATAAATCTTGGTAGTTATTAAAACATGAATCATAAAGGTGTCAAAGATAATAATCCATGAAACATAACTCTGGCATAAGACATAAAAGTTTGGAATACATATAACAATTGAAAGTATTATGTCAAGGATATCATCTAATAAATTCATAATGTAACGACCCAAAAATTTATTAATGGAAATTACACTAGAGCTAATTAACTATCTTATTATGTAAAATGTTTGTATAACATATGAACATCTTTGGTTTTATGATTTAGTATTTTAAAAATAATGTTAGTAATTGTGACCATTTCTAAAATATCCATTGAATAGTGATCACATGATTAGTATAAATATTGGTCTTTAACAAATCAAATTTACCCAGAAAAAGGAATCGATGGCCTCATCTAGTAGACTTTCCCCGTACGAAGCGCATTTTTCAGAGATCAAAAAGGAGGTGGCGTCATTGGGATTTTCTCTTGACCAAACCCAAGTCGATCATCAACATGTTAAGCTTGAACAGAACCGCCTACAAGAGAAGTTGAAGTTGATAGAGATTACCACCTAGGTAATGTTATCTGAGCCACACCAAGAGTCGGTCACCATCACACACCTTACACTTCGGTCGTATGCAGGTGTTATAAGGGATTTTGTAATAATACCTTAACACTATGATTATGTCCATTATTTTTTTATATAATAAATAATATACATTCCTTTTATTATTGTTACTTTGTAAATTGTTTTTAAAGAACAAATAGTTTTTTTAGTTAAAATTAAAATAAGAAATATATCGTTATAAATTAATATATTTTTTAATTAAATAATATTTTAATAAAATATCATTATTATTATATTAATTTTTATTAATTATAAACGATCGAAAAAATTTTATGAATACAATTCAAATTTTTATTAAGTTTTAAAAGATGTTTTTGTCCAAACCCATGAATTTTTTATAAATATCGGTTTTTATTGTAAAAGTTAACTTTCACACATTTAGAAGATTATTTGGATTAAATTACTATTATTTTTGGAATTAAGATGTAAAAATTATCCAATAGTTAATTTTTCATAATTTTCTAAGACAATCGAATTTTTTGGTAAAAATTAAATACCGTTTAAATATTTTATGTGTTTTATAAATTCATAATGACACAATAGTGATTCATTAAAATACTATAAACATTATGATTGAACAATATATATTTTAACATTAAAATAATGTGTTTTTAGGTTTTTTTGATTTATTTTACAAAGCCTTAACGGACCTCCCAAGAATTATAAAGCATTTTATCTTTTTAAATTGATTTCCTTGACAGTTTGACTCACCTCCACCTAAGTAACCATATTATTTTAAGAGTTTAGTCCATTTTACATATAAAATATTGTTTTCTTCTCCACTTTTCCAAAAACTGTGGAAAAAACGATGGGCTGGAGCGTGGTTTTGATTAGTTTAACATGGGGTGTCCCAAAACTAAATAATAAAGAATTCCCTCTAATTTCTTATATAAATTCACCCAATTTCCAACTTCCTCTTCACTAAAATCCTTTTTCGTTCATCCAAACTCTTCCCTAATCTCTCTATAATCTTCCCAAGGTGCTTCATGCTCCTAATAAGCCACTCTCAAGCCTCTCCCAATCCTTTGGGATCACACTTCCAAGTAAGGGATTCCTTCCTTTCTCATTTTATCCAAGTTTATTAATACTGTTATGCCATTTTATATTCAATAATAAATGTTGGGATATGATTTTTTGCCTCCCCTATATTTCCCTATTTATGTTTGAATGATGATAGAACCCTCTCTATCTCATCTATGCCTTCCACTTATACCTATTACCATGCTGAAATTCCGGAAGGAATTTCTCTCTCCTCATTTATATTCAAGAATTTTTTTTTCTATTATGAATATAAATTCCATTAATTATGTTGGGAAATATATCTATAAGACCCCATTAATATCCATTTCATGTACATATTATGAGACACCTCTTTCTCTCTCATCATCAATTTTTATAAAGTCTTACGTCACGTCGTTATGCTGCCGAAATTGCACTGCAATTTTCCAAACCAAAATATTTGTGTAGTGAATACTATGTCCAATTATTTATAACGATAATTAACCATTTTTAATATTTACTTATTTATGGAAGTGTTTCGTGTATGAATTATATATTCCTTCATCGTGGAATAAATTACAACGTTTAATGAATCAATGTTGTATGATATTGTGGCACACATATATATGAAATGAAATGTTTAAGAAGGGTGTGACCTGATAGCCCTCCAATACATTGGGTAAAGATTAGTATCATGATACATCAATACAAATGAGGGTTTAATAATTTTAATTCAATTTCAATGATGTTTTACTTAGTATCCATGTACAATGACCCTTATCTCATGTTAATACCATGTTAAGTGTTGTTTCCACATTTCCATTTTATGCAAATCATGATATATCTTGTCTTGTTGTTCTTGTTTCTATTATGCTCCATTAATATTCCTATTTCCTAAAAAGTAGATTATTCATCATGTAATTCCTTTTTTACTATATTACTAGGCTTTATAGCTCGCTATTTTCTAATGCATGTCCTCAGGTTACCCCATGTAATGCTATGTATGAGGGAATATAGTGGTAATGTAAAGGATGTTTTCAATAAAGGTGTCGTGTTTCATGATTTAAGTCATTATGTAATGTTCCTAATCCCAAGATACAATGGACCACTTCATCTTATTTGTTGTATCAAATGAGGTATTTATGTAATAAATCATGTTTATCTTTGAAGATAAATTATGTTAGTTATAGTTGGTATCAGACGATTGGTTTAGTTATTTTAGAGATTAGGATTAGAAACCCCTAGTGAAGCCTTAGAGAAAAGGCTATGTATAATAAAAACATCCCTAAATTTTCGTGAGTATTGAGTAAGTGTTTTATCAAGAATATACATCCCTATACGGATACGAGTAGGTTGAGGCGGCTCTAGCATTAATGTACCTAGGAGTGCCAACTCTGACCAGAAGTTTTGGGCTTGACCCGGTTTGTCTTGGTACCTAACAACGGTACTTTCGTCACTCTTAGTTATAATAATCCCAAGAGATATTATTTGGTAAATCCACAAGCTTAGTATGAACCATTATTAAGGGAATAAAAATGCCCCAAAGAATATATGTTGGTAAGTAGATCATGGAAAACATATATTGAAGTCTATAGATTTATAAGTTAACAAAATAAAAGTTATTTATAAGTCATCCCTTTTTTTCTTGGATTAATCATTTTGTGTTATCCCTATCATTCCTTTTATTCCAGACAACGGCCAGAAATAGAAAAACTCAGGCTAACAACCGATGTGAAAATCAATGTGATGAATCCTCTAATGAGATCCTCAATCCAATGGGAGCGGGAATCGCGAATTTATTCCCGATAATCTCTTAGTTAACATTAGAATTAAATAGAAACATGGGTCAGGACAAATGTTCAACCCCCCCCCCCCAAGAAATAACAAGTTGTAAATGATAGCTTCATGAGACAAAGGCCTCCTACTTTTAATGGATTATCTGATCCCTCAATTGTCGAATAGTGGATCAACTCCATTGAGAAGATCTTCTCCATCCTTCAATGCTCCGAACAAAAGAAGGTTCTTATAGATACTGATTTTATGGATAGTAAAGCTGATAAATGGTCGACATTGACAAAAATATGAAGCCTGAGGAAGAGATCAATGCATTGGAATAGAAAGATTTCTGAAAAATGTTTTTTGATAAATATTTTCCGCACACCCTCCAACTTAAGATGGAAAAAGACATCCACTAACTTAAAAAAACTATGACGAATCCTTCGGAGTGTATGAGGAAAACATTACAAGGCTTTCACTATATGCCTCTAGCTTTGTCGTTACCGCCAAATTGTAGGTTGACCCCTTCTTTAGTGGGATAAAAGCTACCCTACAGAAAGATATAGAGATCTGTGACTTCAAGAGCTATGAGGAAATTATCTGATGTGCCCTCAAAGTTGAAATAGAGATCGGAGAATCTCAGGGGTATCATGGGTAAAGAATTATAAGGTGGAAATCAAATCTAGTAGTCTTATAGATAAATCCAATAGTTCTTAGAATATCAAGCACCCTAGTTTCTAAATGTGTGGAAAGAAGTAACATGTAAATTTATTGAAGGGGGAGAGAAAATTCTTTAGGTGTGGAAGATAAGAGAACCTATACATTAACTACCAACAAGAAAAACTCGCTTCTATAATTGAGTAGAAGAACTCTCTATTCGAACATCAATGTGTTTTTCATTACCCTAAATGCAAAGAACCAAGGAACCTTGAAAATCAGTTCCCTAAGCTAAGGGTTTTTTGAGGCAATCAACAGCATCTAAGGCCACATGGGTGATATTTTTCCATCACTATCGTTGAAGTGAACCCCAACAATGAAGTGGTGACAGGTCCTCTAATAATTGATTCATGAATGGGGAACTTTATTTTTTATTCCAGTTTTACACATTCTTTTTTATCCGAAAAGTTTAGTTTAACAATCCCAACACCACCACAAATCATAGAAGTAAAGATGTCAATGAGTACAGAAAATAGGGTAATAATTACATCTCGTGAATATAACTCCTCCCTTGTCATAATCAGTGGACTGAATATCCCAGTGAACCTCGTCATACTCCTTCTAGTAAAATTTTATGAAATTCTCGTCATGGATTGGATTTCCTTATATAGATCCAAAATTAATTTACATGAAATGGAAATCACTCTCCATTTGGAAAATTGACCCCCGATTCTATACAAGTTCAAAAAGGAAGATGAATCCTCTTTAGCACCATCATCTCAAGCGTGGATATTACTACCCTATGATCATGTGTATCATGCTCATATGATTGAGTCTAAGGAGGAAACCATCATTGAATACATTCCTATTGTGAGGAAATTCACTAAAGTTTTTCTCGAGTAATTTCCTTGTCTTCCTCCGAGAAGAAATGTTAAAATCTCAATTGACCCTATATAAGGGGTGTTTCCACTATCCAAGACTCCGTATAAAATGGATGTTGTGGAGAATGAGGAGCTAAAGAAATAACTATAAGAGAATCTGGATAAAGGGTTTCTATACCCAAGTGCTTCACCATGGGGTGCACCAATCCTCTTCATCAAGAATAAGGCTGGGTCAATGCACCTTTGAATCGATCATCTAGATCATAACAAAATCAAGATAAAGAAGGGGTATCCTCTGCCACAAATTGATGACTTGTCCAATCTGCTACATGGAGCACAATACTTCTCCAATGTAGATTTGCATTTAGGATATTATCAAGTAACGGTGAAGAAGAATGATATCCCCTTGACTGCTTTTTGTATATGATACGGGCACTATGAATTCATAGTAATGCCTTTAAAACTTCCTAATGCTCCAAAAATATTTATGGACATGATGAATAGAGTCTTCAGAGATTATCTCGAAAAATTTGTGGTAGTATTTATAGATAATATTCTAATATACTCTGAAACCAAGGAGGATCATGAGAAGAATCTAAGAACTATTCAAGAGACCTTGGGAAAGGATAATATCTATGAAATGTATAGAAAGTGTGAGTTCTTGTTGAAGGAGGTCTCATTCTTGGGTCATATCATCACATGAAATGAGATATCTATGGATCCCTCCCATAAAACTATAATTAAGGAATGGTCGAGGCCAACATTGTTGAAGGATATCCATAGATTCTTGGGTTTAGCTGGATATTATCACCGATTTATGATAAATTTTTCATGGTTGTAAAAACCTCTTAACAAGATGAATCAAAAGGTTGTCAAGTTTTCTTGGAGTGATGAATATGAAGATATCTTCAAGGAGTTGAAAAGGGGGATTATCACTGTGTCTATTCTCACATTACCCACAAGTGGAGAACTTTTTTTGTTATTTAGTGATGATTCAAAGAAGGTAATGGGTTGTATGTTGATGGATAATGATAAAATGGTAGCCTACACCTCAAGATAGCTAAAAATACATGAGTCAAACTATCCCATGCCTGATCAAAAGTTGGCAGTTGTGACCTTTGCGTTGAAAATCTTGCGACATTATCTCTATGGGGAGATGTGTGAGATATATACTGATCAAAAGAACCTCAAATAAAAATTCACACAAAAAGAGCTTAATATGCAACAATGAAGATGGATAGAACTCATCAAGGATTATTAATTCTCAATCCACTACCATTTCTGTAAGGAAAACAGGGTGTTGGATGCTCTAAGTATAAAGGATCCAACATTGTTATCAATGATTATAATTTAAAATGATCCAATATTCTTAAATTTTGAGAGGAATGACATGGGAGTTATTAAGGTATGAACATCATCAATCCTTTCATAAATGATTTCCCAACGGTCCCTCATAGAGAAAATAAAGTATGCTCAATGAAAGGTTGTGGAAATTATGAGAATGGTAGATGCTATTAGAAATGGGAAATCCTCAAACATCATGGTTGAAAAGGATGGAATTTTGAGATTTGGGTCACAATTATGTGTTCCATCTGATCTAGAGATAAAGAGGGATCTTCTGAATGAAGCCCATAGCTCAACCTTCTATATTCACCTGAAGAGAACAATGATGTATCAAGATCATTGAGAAAAACTTTTTTGGGACAATATAAAAAGAGAGATTACTAAATATACATCAAAGTGTCTGGTATGTCAGCTTGTAAAGGCTCAGAGGAAAACTTCTGAGGGTATGATTAAACCACAACCCATACCATCATGGATTCATGACAACATTATCATAGATATTGTCACTGGACTTCCAAGAACATCTAGTGGAAACAATTCTATATAGGTCTTTGTGGATCATCTTTCAAAGACATCTCAATTTATCGTGATTTGAGAGGACTTCTCATTGGATCAAATTTCATTAATATACATCAAAGAATTGGTAAGGATGGATGAAGGACAACTACTTATTATATCTTATTATTATTCTAGATTCACATATAGGTTCTAAAATATTCTCCAATATGCTCTAATCACTAAACTGATCTTCAGTACGGCCTATCATCCTCAAACTGAGGGCCAATCTAATAGAACTATTCATACACTAGAAGATATCTTAAGATCACTTTTTATGGACTTCAAAGAAGGATGGTATCAATATATTCCACTGGTTGAATTCTCCTAAAATAACAGTTTCCACTCAATCATCTGAATGGAACCATATAAAGCCCCTAATGGGAAAAGGTGTAGAACACTGGTGTGTTGGGGTGAAGTCATTGATTTTAATATTCTAGGACCTGAAATGGTTAATGAAATGATGGAGAAGGTGAAAACCATTCAGTAGCATATCAAGGCATCCCAATATCGACCGAAGAGTTATGTAGGTAACCATCTATGAGACCTTGAGTTCAATGTTGTAGACATGGTATTTCTGTGCATATCTCCATAGAATAAGGTCTTGAGGTTTGGAAAGAAATGGATGTAATGTCCTTGGTACATCATCCCCTTAATGATTCTTGATCATATTGGTTTTGTGGCGTATTGACTTGAACTTCCACCTATAATTACCAAAGTACATGATATATTTCATTTATCCACTTAAAGAAGTATATACAAGACCTTTAACATGTACTCTCTTCAGAGGTATTACAGTTATAGGATTATATTTCTTACGAAGAGGAACAAGTGAAGATCTTAGATCATAGGGCAAAGGATCTATGAAATAAGACAATATCCCTCATCAAGGTGTTGTGTAGATACCACACGTTTGAAGAAGAGACGTGGTAATTAGAGGAAGAGATGAAGTAGATTTACCCAGATCTATTTTAGAGTGGGAAAAGGCAATTTTGAGGGTGAAATCATTTAAGGGGGGAATATTTTAACGACCCAAAAATTTATTAATGGAAACTCCTCTGGATCTAATTTAATGTCTAATTATGTAAAATGATTATATAACATATGAACTTATTTAGTTTTATGAATTTGTATTTTTAAAATACTATTTTGATTTCTCAATATTGCTAATATAATTGTTGAATAGTGATGACATTATTAGTATAAATATAGGGCTTCAACAAGTCCAATTTACTCAGAAAAATGATGTGATGGCCTCATCTAGTAGACTTACCCTGTATGAATCCCATTTGTCAGATCTTGGAAAGGAGGAAACATCATTGGGATTCAATCTGCACCAAGCCCAAGTTGAGCTTCAATATGTTAAGCTCAAACGGAACTGCCTACTAGAGCAGTGGAAGTTGAGAGAGATTACCATCCGAGCGATGTTATCAGAGCCACCACAAAAGTCTGTCACTATCGCACACCATATACATCAGTTGTATGCAGGTGTTATAAGGGGTTATGTAACAAGATTTTTTCACTGTGATTATATTCATTATTTTTCTATATAATAAATATTATACAATCATTCTCTTATTGTTACTTTTTAAATAGTTTTTAAAGCACAAATAGTATTTTTAGTTAATATTCAACTAAGAAATATATTTTGAAAAATTAATGGATTTTAGAAATAAATAATATTTTAATAAAATATTATTATTAAATTTATTTTTATTAAGTATAAATGATCATATAATTATTATGAATACAATTGTAATTTTTATTATGGTCTGAAATCTTTTTTATCAAACCCCATGAATTTTTCATAAATTTCGGTATTTATATTAAAAGTAAACATTCACATATTTAGATATTTTTTCCGATAAAATTTATATTATTTTTGGAGTTAGGATGTTAAAATTGACCAATGGGGATATTTTCCTAATTTTCTGAGACAGTCCAATGTTTGAATAAAAATTAAATCTTGTTTAAATTTAAAATGTGTTTTAAGACATCATAATGACCCAATAGTGATGTAATAAAATACTATACACATTATGTTCGGCCAATATATGTTTTACCATTAAAATAATGTGATTTTTTTGTTTGGTTTATTTTAAAGCCTTAGTGGATCCTCCAAGACTTATAAAACATTTTAGATTTTTAAATTGATTTCCTTGAGAGTGCGACTCACATCCATATAATCAACCCTATTTTTTAAGAATTTATTCGATTGTCCTTATAAAATATTGTTTTCGAATACCCTGTGGAAAAATCCATGTGTGGAAAACATGATCTATTTTGTTGTTTTGATTAGTTTAATGTGAGGTTTCACGAACCTAAATAATAAACAATTCCCTCTCTTTTCTTACATAAAACTATGCATGCTCCCACTTACTCTTCACTCAGTGATTTTAAATTCATCAAACATCTACCATAATCAATAAATAATCCTCCCAAGGTTCCCTAAGCTCCCGTGAAGCCTCTCTCAAGCCTCTCCCATGCCTTTGGGATCACTCGTCTATTTAAGGTATTCTTACCTTTCTCATTTCATCCAAGTTTCTCAATATTGTTTTTCCCTTTTATTTTCAATTATTAATGTTGGCGTATGATTTAGAACCTCCCCTATTCTATCCTCTTTATGTTTGAATGAATAGATACCCCTTTATAACTTATCATATTCGTCCATGTATACAATTGGCCATGTCAAAATTTCTTAAGGAATTTCTCTCTCTTCATTTACATTCAATCAATTCTTTTGTATTATGAATTGAAATTCCACTACTGATGTCAGTACATGTATCTATTCAACCCCATTATTATCCATTTCATGTACATATGGCGAGACACCCCTTTCTCTCTCATCAACCATTTTTTTGATGTCTTTTTTCATGCTATTATGCATCCGAAATTGCACTGTAATTTTCGAAGCCAAATTCTTTGTGTAGTGAATATCATGCTCATTTATCTATCAACTCTATTAAACATTATTCACATTTACTTATTGATGGAATAATTTCATGTATTGATTCTAAATTCATTTATCATTGAATAAATTATGACTTTTACTGTGTCCATGTTGTATGATCTTATGGCTCACTTATGCATGAAATGAAATGTTTAAGAATGGTGCGCCCTGATAGCACTCCAATGCATTTTGTAAATATTAGTATCATGATACCTCCTGTGAAATGAGGGTTTACTCATGCTAATTCTTGTGAAATTAGGGTTTACTCATGCTCCATGTGTAATGATAATCAGATCATTCTTATACTATATTAAGTGTTGTTCCCACATTTCCATGTTATGATAATCATGCAATATCATGTATTTATTTATCTTATTTCTATTAGGCTCCATTGGTATTCTTTTTTCTTATCAAGTATTGTGTTATTAATGTTTTTTCATGTTTACTCCCTTACTAGGCTTTATATCTCACCATTTTCTTATGCATGCCCTCTGGTTACACCATGCAATGCTAAGTACATGGGAATGTAGTGGTCGTGTAAAAGAGGGTTTAAAAAAAGAAATATAGAGTTTCATGTTTCAAGTAATTATGTGATGTTATTAAGCCCCAAAAACACTAGACCATTTGATCTTATATGTTGTATCATGTAAATATTTTATGTGATAAATCATGTTTAAGTGTGTAATAAAAGATGGGTTGTTATACATATCATGTTATAAATGGGATAACCACCTGTGAACCTAGTTTGAAATTGAGATAACATATTTTTTACCACCATTCCTTCTTGGGATAACCTCGGATGTACCATCTTTCAATATAGTGAAAACCTCCCATGTAACCTCTTTCAGTCTTAAGAAAACCTCATGTGAACCCATTAATCTTATACACCACTAATAGTTTCCCAATGTTTTGGAGGTAGATATAGATCACACCCATATAAAAATCCATTCATTTTTGTTCCACACAATCATAAATCATTTCCCAAATTAGAAATCATGAAAATAAATGGGTTTCCTAGAAAATTTCATCATATTTAATCATGTAGAAAAAAATATGGTTCAATATAATTTCTCCATCATAGTCATAAAACATTTGAATATAAAATGGGATTAGAATAATTTAATTGTGTCCTCGATAAAATTTAAGTATCATCAAAAGATTTCATCATAGATAAACATGATACTAAAAACCATATAGAACCTTTCGTGAAAAATGTATCCTTTCAACTATTAAAATTACATTTTAAAATATAAACCATTTTTAAAATATGTTTCTCTTAAAATAACCATGGAATCTTATAAAGGAATATTTAAAGAACTACTAAAACATTTTTTCAGTAAACTAACCATTTCACATTGAATATAACTTTTCTAACAAATAAATATATTTAATACATTTTAAATATTAATTTACTTCAAAATATTCATTTAATATTATAAATAAATATATAAAACATTGATTTTTGATTAAGGTGAAAAATATTTTCCAAGTCATTCGTCTTTAAAACAAATAACACTCTCACATTTTTGGAGAGATCCATACAGTAAATGTTTTGATAAAAAACGAATATTATGTTTGGAACTTTTTTTATAAGTAAAAAATTTTTAAAAAATTATACATTAATATTAGAATATTTAAAAAAAATTAAATAATTTGTACAAAACATGGATATTAAAGTAAAATGTTTTTCAATTGAAGAGAGAAATACAGTAAATTTTTTTTAAGGTGGTTTTTTTATAAAGTCTTGAGTCCATAATAAGTGAAAAAATATTGGAAAACATGAATCTTTTTGAAATAACCAAACTATATCAAAATATATGATTTTCATGAGAAAAATATCATTTAATTTCATCATCTAAATAAAACACATAAATAATTTTGATAATTTAATAGATTTTAATATTAAACATTTACTTCATTTGTAATATTGAATCATAGTACCCATGAACGAATAATATTAGATGAAACTGAAAATATCATAACCATAATTAAAGTCATTATATTAATTATAAATGTTGTTTTATAAACATATCATAAAATAAAATAGGTTCATAACTAAACATATGTCCCAATAAATAAAAACTCTAATAAAAATAATTTACCTTTACGTATCAATTTCATGTGACCATGTTTGAACCTCATGTTTAATAAATATAGCATTATTTTAATTTTAATACATAAAATTACTCTTATTTATAATATTATATATTATTTAAGAATATTTTAAATAGGTAGAAGAATAAATAATTTATAAACACGTGTTAATTAATCTCACCTCTTCTTTGGAGAGCCTCTTTTGATTTATACCTAAAGCCTTCATAAGATAGGTTACTAACAAGAATAATTCTTTTAATATATATGGAGGTATATAAGGAATATATATTAGAAAGGATTCTCATATTGAAATGGTTTTGGAAGTGTGATAAATAGATTATAGGATGCGGCCTCTTATAAGTATAGGAGATGAAACAAATTGATGTTTTTGAAAAGAATAAACTGTATCCAAATTTTTCAAATTAAAAAATGGATGAAAATTTAAAATTCATGAATATAATATTTTATAAGGAATATATATATAGCCTAAATATACGAATTAGTCATGTTCAAGTTTATTTTAAACCATTGTATTTTTATTTTGACACCTTGATAAACCTATTTTACCTTAACCATAGTAAAAATGTTTTACTTTGTTTCCCACTCACATTGATAAAATATTTAGTATAATTTTTTATATAATTTTAAATTTGATTATTAAAAATATATAATTCATTGTTTCATTTTAATATTCATATATTTTGTTGAATATAACTCAATATTAAACATGTTGACGTGATGAAAAAAAATTCAATGACATAACTCTCAAATATTTAAAATGTTTTTTTATCAAAATTCAATATGAAATTGATTAAAATGACTGTATTTGTAATATTTATAATATTATTGATATAATTTTACATTAGAATACCAATTTAATATAAAATTTATTCATATAAATTCGTTGAATGAAAATACAGTTTTCAAAAAAAACATCTATTTTTAATACTCATCGAAAAATTAACCATTTAGAAAAATACCCAAAAAATCCAAATAAGATAATTATGAAATTTTTATACAAAATATTATTTTCATTTTTAAAAATAAAATATCCAAAAACATAAAAAAAATATCTTTATTATTTATTCACAATAGGATGTACGAATCATTGTTTTGGGAAAAATTTATTCTTCAAAAAATATAAAGACTTCATAAAAATTATGAACATTTTTTATCAATATGGTTCAATTATATAAAACAGTTATACTTAATTTTTAATAGGTAGTAATTTCTATTCATTATACCATGTTTAATTTATTTTTAAAAATTATAGTATATAAGTAATAATATTAATATAATTGCAAGGTTTGTTAAAACACAGTGTTCTATTTTCCATAAGTTATCGAAGAAATTAAATTATTAGATAAATTATTACTTTCATACTCAGATTGTTACACTATATGTAAATTAGGTTGCAAATTTTTTTTTTATTTTAGAGGATATAATGTACTTTAAATAGTTCATGTTTGTGTTTTTAATAATAATTTACAATTATATACCATATTGAATATTTTATCCCAACTGGGATTAAATGGATTATTCTTCCCCTTATGATAATGCATGTATTGGATGAGTTTCCCTATATTTTCTGCATCCAAAACTATAAGAAAATAAATATATATCCACTAATATATTGAATATGAATAAAACATTGAATTTATTTTCTTATGATTCCATGATTTATAATTAATTGTGGCATTCCCCAAAATTCGGTATCATCCATCAATCTCATTGAGTGATACAATATTGATTGGAAATTTCTCTACCCTTTATAGTGTTCCCCCGAATGATTTATTTATAATTTAATAAATAAATGGTTTCCATATAATTAATTAATTTATGTTAGTAAAATGAAATCTTGAGAAACACTCAAATGTTTTTTGTCATCTATAAGTCATGTTTTTTCTTAATGTTTTTAGTGTTACTAATTTCATTATATTTGCCCCTTAGTAAGTGTGTCTTGTATATCCAAAAATGCATCCAGTGGACTATTTTCATCATAAGAAAGTATCCTTTACTACACTTTCCTATATATGTTTGGTTGGAAATGTTTCTCACATATCTTCAGTTCATTAATTACTCATGATATAAGTCAGTGGGTCTTCTTAAATATGATACCACCTTCTCTAAAAACCCATTCACCCTTACATTTGTTCAATATATGAATATCCATGTTTGAATCACTCCCACATATCTAAATAATTGTTTTTCTAGTTTGAATATATAATTTATTCTTTAGGTCTTCTCCATTAATATTTTTTATATCCTTTATATTTTAGAAACTGGTCCAACAATTTCTCTAATCTATTATAATATTTTTATTATACTCTTCCTTCAATACAACCATAAATGGAAAATTTTCCATAGAATAAATAAGTTGCAATCAATATAGTTAAACATCACTAATAAATGATGATATAATTATATTTAATATTTTTGGGATTCCTATAAATTCATATTGATCTCCTTATATTCATCCCAAAAAATTGACAGATTTCTCAGTGATTCATCGATTGAAATTTGTTGAAATCAATATCATCTTCAATTTCTATGATATACATAATAATAAAACTAAAATCTAGATGATCTATATAAACCCATTAATTGTGAATTTACATCTTGTTTTGAAAATTTATTTTGATTTCTCAGATTATTTAGAATTTTTTGACACAACCATTTTTGAATTTTTAGTAATTCCAATCATGTTTTTTAATTCCATTTCCATGTTCTAAATTAATTTTTAAATTATTTTATTTTTTATTTCCTCCAATAATATATTATAAAAATTCTAAAAAATAGTAGAACGTATCTTTTTAGAATGTAATTTCATGATGTTTGAGAGAAAGTGAAAATCAATGAAAACAAAAAAAATTATCACTTTTAATTAATATATCAAGATGAAAACAATTGAGAAAAATATTAAAGGGAACTCAAAAATAATTTCTCAAATATTTATCTAAAAATAATAGTAATTAAAATATGTAATGTTCAAAAAAAAGATCAAAATATAAAATATTAGATAACATATTCATTAAAAACACATAATCCACTTC
The DNA here is from genome assembly GCA_963277665.1 of Viscum album. NCBI lineage: Eukaryota > Viridiplantae > Streptophyta > Magnoliopsida > Santalales > Viscaceae > Viscum > Viscum album. Next base: position 48,887,866 of record OY728140.1, on the reverse strand, counting down.
TGAGTACCTGAAATAATCACCATGAATCATGGTTGGAATTTTAATTTTTAGAAATTATATAATGATAAAGGAATGTGAATTTTTCATCCAAGTTGGTGATGATGACCTGCTATAATATTTCTATCATAAAATGGTAGATGTCTGACCATTGATAAGGGGGTAATTATTTTTGTTGAAGTTAAAAATATAGTTTTTCACATTTTTTTCTATTTCCAATCACCATTCCATGATATTAGTTAATGGAATAACCAAGTGGAAATAAATAAGATGATGATGATTTTTAGTTGTACGATAGATCAATAATGTAAATCACTCAACCTGAGTATGATAATGTTAAATAAATTTTATTTAATATGTATGTACATCATTTTTGTTCAAAGGTTATAATCCCACTATACACATCAAAATATTGAAATTTATAATGAATGAATTGATAGATATATTATGAAGATTGTATAGAACATTAATAATATTTTCAATGTTAATACATGGTAAATAGATCTAACAAAATATTTTCCCTAAAATGTGTGATCCCTCCTTCATATTTCTCAAGTACCTCTATATTAACATATTTCTGGTAAACTATTTTTCTCACTTGAATGACCTGGGTGGTTCCCCTCTCTACCTCAATGAAATAACATTGAGTATCTGATTTTGGGGGTGTCATAAGATGAACATAAAAAATAAAAAAAACAAAGAACAATTGTATGAATCATATTTATATATATGTGTGTCATGTCATTATATCTTCATCAATAATCTTGATCAATCCATGAGTTCTAGATTACATGGAATTCCTTTATATTGTTTATTTATTAGATCTACAATAAAATTTATTTGTTTTATTGCAAGGGAGTCTTATTATAAGTTAATATTTAATTTCTAAATGACGGAACACATGATATATATTTATTAGAAAAATATCCATATCATGGAGTGGGTGGTATTAACATTATGATATATAGAACATCAAATTTAGATATGTTCAACACTGTACATTATTTTTTAAAACTCGTATAAAAAATTAGATGACTAAATATCTCCTTAGATTCATAATTTTCACTCCACTAATGAAAAATATCCATGATAATTATGGTGTTATCTTTATATAAAATCATATAAATGGAAGGATACTTGCAATATAACCATAAGAATTGTGACCTGAGGGAACATAATTATATAGATAGTCACACATAAGATTTTCACATATTGAGTACATATGATGTGAAATCAACAAATATGGCATGATTTACCTCATTATAGAATAATATTTCTTAATTCACATGTATATCACATCACTAAAATATCAAATCATATTTCAATGGGATAATTATGACATCACTATCCCAATGAAAAAATATTCACAATGTGACACCTAATATTGCAACATTATTCCATAACCATATTTTACCCATAAAATATTTCCGGATTTAGTGGGGCATCAGCAACCTAATTATGGAATCATACATCAATTCCAATTTCATTACATTTATTTAGTCCCAAATTCTAGTCTAATAGAATTATTTTATTCCATGATTTCATCAAAAACAATATTTCAGGAAGTTCCAATACATACATACCTCTTAACAATATATAGGCTCATCTAGCATACATAATATATTCCAAGTTCTATTAGGATTCAATTAAGTTATCTTAAAAATGATACACCAATCATGATACAATTTCCCCATTTCTTCATCATCCATCTATTAAACATGTTATAAGACATTCTTGATTTGAATCACACAGATTATTCCACAAGAGTATATGAAGAACATAGTATAAATCATATATATATATATATGAAATAAATTTATGTGTTATAAAGTCATCATAAATATTATAATCTATATTCATCACTATTTATAGGTTCATGCCCCCACAGGATTAGTTTGGACTTTCATTGTTAGGTATCCCTACCTGTCAATGAGTGAACATCCTTGAAGGTAAGGTAAAGCTCCTTGGTCAAAACATTGAGTCACAAGACCAATATTTCTATTCATAATCTAACTTATTTTCTATCTTCTAAGAATATTTTATTAACTATTCTGTGCTTTGGAATCTTTAATATCATTATTCTAGAAAATCTCTATATTTTAATTCATGAATATCCACCTTGTGCCATCTGTGGGATATGATTAACTCCAATGTTAATCAATTTCATCATAGAATATGACTTTTTTCCTTATATAATTTAACAACCAAAAATATGATTATTATTTTCTATTTAATTAAATTTTTTTTAACATAAAAAGAAAAAAAAATCAATAACTAACTATGAAATAACATATGAAAATAATATAAATTGATGTGATCCATTCTTGAAGAAATTTTTAAAAACTATAAAACATCAGGAAAATAAAACGTTAATAAAATTATTTATGATATAAAATATATTATAATTCCATATATACTACTGTTTTATTTAAATAATAATTAATTTGTTTTAAAAAAATTAATTGATTTAATTTTTTTTTCTAAAATAGATATAATTAATAACCTAAAATACTAAAATAAATATATTATAATGAATTATTATTAATTTGATTTATATTTTTAACAAAAAAATAAATTGGTCAATTTTAAATGATAATTATCAAAATATTTAATATTTGAAAAAAAATATCACTAATCATTTAATTATTAATTTCTATATAATGATACTAAGAACCCATGTTGTTTAAAGAGATAATATTTCTATAAATTATGTTCTTAAAAATAGTTTTTTTCCATTTAAAATACATGTTTATATATTTTTTATGAATAATATAACAAAATGTAAATCTTTTTTTATTTTTCATAATTGTTTTATATGAAGACTGACTTTTTGGATGTCTTTTAAAATTAATTATTTATTAGTGAATAGTAAAAATATAACTTGCACTGATACTATAGAGTATATGATACTATTGTAAAGTATGTACGAAAAAACATTTATAAAATATTATTATTGATAAATTATTTTCATAGGTGTAAAATTCTTCATTTGAAATAATATTTAGAGTTTTGAAAACCCATATTTTACATTTTGAAAAGTTATTTAATCTTTTATATTAATAAAAATATATTTTCCATTTTAAAATTTTAAAAATGTTTTCACAAGGTGTAATGTTTTTGGATAATTCATTATTTTATAAAACTTTCATTTTTGGGATAAAAAACCTATTAATTTCATTGAAATGAACAACACTAAATATTTTATCCCAAAAAACATAATTGTGCTTAAATTATACTTTTTCTAAAAGTGGTTTTTACATGTAATGTCTACTTATATTAATATTAATTTTTCTTGCCCATAAAAATTATATTTAGTGAAATGGTTTCCATATTTCCAACCAAAATTTTAAATTTACCTAAAAATTGGGTTTAATTTTTATTAATAAAAATTTTGTTCATGTTAAAAATGTAGTAACTAAAATAATGGTCATTTATAGTAAAAACAATTTTACTTAAGTATGAAAAAGAAAAAACATCTTAAAAAATATCTATAAATGTGTGTTTGAGGTGTTCCTTTACTAAATATTATACCCTACCCATTATTTTCCAATTAAAATTCCATTTTCCCTATAAATCATGTGTTAATTTTATATTCATAAAATATATATAAGTCATTCTCTCTAATTATAAAATGGTTGTTCTGCAACACAATAAAATTGATTCTAAAATTTATAATGTTTATTTAATATATAACAATTTTTCCTCACCTAGAAACCTACTAATCTAACATATCTATCAGTTTGTGATAATATGGCATATGTCTTCTTTTTCCATGAATTACTTTAAGAGAATATTAAAATGCTAAAAGCATTAATCCCTCCCTAATATTTTTCTATATCTATCTTTCTCCCCCAAAACTATATTATCCATTAGAGTATTATAAAATAAATATTTTTAATATACTTATATAGTTTCATGTTTTTGGGATAAAAAATACCTTCTAATCACACATTTCATTATAAAATAGAAAATGATGTGCTATTAATGTGTGGACTACCATCCATATTAATGATGAGTTTTATTTTTCATTACCACCATATGTGGGGGGTTAAAATGTGATTTAATTAAATAATATGGTATTTAAAGCATTATCAGTATTCTAGCTAAGTAAAAACATTTCCTTTCATTCTCTAATTCTACAAACAGTGATAATATCAGTTCCCTATACGTGTAGACTAATATCTACATTAAGTGGTAAAATTAGATTTACATATTTCTAGTATTTTATTATTAATATAAATCATTAAAAATTTGATAAATAAAGTTAATATAAATGTTATGAATATTCCTACATCATAATTATATTATTAAAAAATAATCACCTTTTAACTGTATTTACCCATCAATTATAGGATGTTCATGTTTGGGCTGGTTTAACCAACTAAATGAGATGTTCTACAAATTTATATCTTGGATTAATATATAAAATTAATAATTTTTAATTCTAAATATAAAAATTAGAAAAAATATGTTTGGGTTATGGTTCTAGATATTTTATATGAATATTTTACTTATTATTAATATACCACTATTTATTTATTAAAAATTTATAAATAAGCCTTCATATTGATTTTAACTCCATAAATAATAATTGTAAATATTATTAATTGAAATTAATACGTTATAAATTATTATAAAACATATATTCCATGACCATGAATAATATGTAATGTATGGACTTTCAGTATGAGAATAAGGACTGACATTAAAAAAATAATGTGTGTGTGAAAAAAATTAGATTAATAACACCTTATGGAAAAAATAAAACATAAAAAACAAATATAATGGTAAATAGTGATTATATTTGGGGAATATAAATGGAATAATATATGTATAAGTTTTTTTATGAGTGATTTAAATAGTTATATTTATTCTATAGGAAGATAGAGAACATTCAACTAAATAAAAATACAACGTAAAGGTTTTTTGTAAATAAATATTAATTCACTGAGTTATATTGTTTTATCTTGAGAATACTTTTTATAATTTGATTAAATGATAACATAATATTATATTATGTTGTATTTCCTCTTATATTTCACTGTAATTAATTTCCATCGCATGAAACTCCTTAAAATGTGTAAAACATAATGAATAATTATGTCTATAAGGTTTTTCATATTATTATCTATACATTGAGGGGTGCTTTCATTTTACTCACCATATATTATATAATTTGGTTTTATCTATTCCCATTGGGTTATATTCATGTTATTAAGATTATTTTCAAGATATTTAATTTTTTCATGCAACTATTATATTTATTATGATTTAATTATTTACAAATTTGTATGGGTCTTTCCTAACTCTTCATATTTTCATTAGTAATAAGGATTCAAGTTTGAAAATGGTTCAAAAATATTTCTTTCTTTTATATAAAGATATTAATTTTTCATTAATCATTTTTTTCTAGGTAATTAATGTAATTTGTCTCCTGATTCATAAAATTTAAAGATGTTAAGAATAATTCAAATTCTCATTAAATGATATCTCTTTAATTAATCTCCAAATTCACTCACCATTACCTTATTCGATTTTCTTATTTTGAAATGAAAATAATTTTTACTTATGTTGTTTGTCAAATTATTTGTATATATAGTTTCTAAAAAATATTTATCACTTTCTTTATCATGTGAGTTTTAATAAATTTATTTTAAAATTATTTAATAGTGTTTCACTTTAACATTCATGTTTTTTATCATTCACTAAAAATTCATTCAAGATAACCTTTATGTCATTCTCGTAGTTCCATTAATCGATATTCCTTTTAAAAATTATGTTTTCTTTAAAACATCAATTCACTATTTCACAAATATGGCTTTTGAAAGTGACTAATAACATATTCAACTTATGAAAATAATTGGAAATGTTTTACAAATAATCATATATTTTTCAGTTCAATTTTCCTCTTGATCTCCAAACATATAACTTTTATAATGTTTATTTATTAATATCCTCCTAAATGAATTTATTAAATAATTTATGTTTCTTATTATATTGTTAGAATGAATTTATTAATATACTAAATTCAATTAATGTAATACCTTTTGGTAATGTAATAAACCCCCTTTTATTTTTGTGGTTTTATTATAATATTATGGATGATTAATTTTACATGGAATGAAAATGTATAGATGATTATTATTTAATGTGTAGGGTCCTATATAACACCCCAATGTATTAGATAAATCATGACACCTCATGAGATAATTATGGTAAATGAGTAATGATCCTTTATCAATTGTGTGAAAAGAGTGGAAATCCCTGATCCACTCTGGGAAATAGGATATCATGCCTAATCCACTATATGAAACATATTTTTATGTTGATTCCACTAACGTAAATAATATTTGATTTACTTTTCATTATATAATAAAATATCTAATTTCCCAATTACTACATTATGATTTCTATACATGTTTTTGTTCCATATTACATGGCGATATGTCATTGAACCATTTCATTAATTTTTATTATTATATAAAATGGTATTTCATTGAAATTAATTGATTAATATTTATAATTTTTTATATTTTATTTTTTTATAGTAGGATAAAATAAATGGTTGAAAATGAGATAAATGGTGACGAATTTATGATAAAAAATATGTCTTGAGACATACCCTTGGTGGAAGACTAATAAAAAGTCTTAAAAGTGAAGAACTAATATGAAACAAAGGAAAAGGTAATGGAAAGAAATTTACTAACTTCGTGAATACACAATTCATGATGTGATGATAGATAAAATTCATGGGTTGGTTTCCGAGTGTAGAAAAAAATCATTCAAAGGTAGCCCATAAATTTCATGAGCTTGACATAGAATTAAAATATTGATGTATCTATGGAATATGATGAATTAAAAATGAATATAAATAGAGGGTATTGGTGGATTATGAACGATTTTCTCGATGAGGGGAAACTGTAGAAGATAACCTGGTGTTTATTTTTTCCCTACATTCTTTTCATATTTTCTTTACTTATAAATATTCATTCTTCTTCCAAAATATTCTCATTTACACTTCACAAAATGGTTTAAAACAGTGAGTGATCAATGACATAGAGGATTTAAAAAATCGATATATTTTAGTTTTTATGCTTTAATAAATAAAAATCATTACTTTATTCTACAATCCCATATAAAATAATAAATTATAGTTTTAAATACCAAATGAGATCTTTAAATGTTTGTATTATATTAATTTAAATTAATATGGAAAATATTCCAAAAAATACCTCTATTTAATTATATTATGTATAAAATATATTATCCTAGTTTACGTTGGTGAGTTTCGGTGATCACCATCATGTGTGTGGAATTGTGGATGGAACTACTTTTAATTAGGGAATAATAATAATTTATTGAGGAATTCTCGTATTATTCAAGTGAACCTACTAAAAGACTTTAAAAATGTAATAATGGTATAATTGTTAGGGATATTATGAACATCATCATTTGGTTATGATATGGAGAGAATTTTATTGAGGATTCCTACCATCTGAAAAAAAATGAATTTGAGAAATTAGAAACAATGATAGCATTGGACGAGGTCTAGCCAAGGTGGACATGATCATCATTTTTCATAAATTTTTTAAATGGTTTAAATTAACGTACTTTTCAAATACTCAAAATTTAATGCCAAATAACAAAAAAATTAATCTAAAAATGAAAAATATTTTTGTTGTTCTCTCCCCTTCTATAGACTACCTAGGTTACCAATATACTTCACATAGGTAATAAAATTATTTTTTCATACTCCACTATAAGGAATGAATCAAACATAGAATTGTTGTTAGAGAAGAATTAAAATAAAACACTAACTTTAACATTAAAAAATTTTTACTTAATGTCAAAAATTAATTTATTTTTATTTGGAAACTCAACATACAATAAAATAATTAAATAAAATAAACATAAAAACATTATTTTTGGTAGTAAACATTTTTATTTCAATTTTAACTCTTAATTATCACTATGAACATGAAAAAATTTCGATAAATTACAACTAAATCCTTAAGAACATCTCCGCACATCAATTCGATAATCCAAAGAACAACCTCAGTGTTTCGGATTTAGTGAATTGTTTCAAATTTTTTGTTATTATGATTCCAATACTACCTAAATTCCATGTTTTTATAGGTAAAGACACTAATAGAAATAATTACTAATTAGGCTAAATCATTTCATGCATTTGTATAATAGAATAATATGAATTTCAAGTTAGGTGGAGGTAAATCTCTATAAATTGTGTTAATGACTATGTAATGATGGAATATTCTACAACAAAGATAATTCAACAATTGGGAAGATCTAAAAAGTGATTATGAAGATATTTTTTCTCCAATCCATAAGAAAAATATTAGAAATAAGATATATTTCATCTTTCTAATGACTAAGGATACTCTATATAAATATTATTAACAATTCAAGATGTTATGAAGTAGCTACTCAAATCAAACTGTGTAGGGACATCACTTCACCATTTTCTTATAAAAGTCTAACTATAAAATGACCAAAAACATCTTGAAACATCATATAAAAGATCCTTGATGGATAAATAACTAGTTCAAGAAATTATTTTGATTGAAATTATTCCTCATATCTCCCAGTAATTTAGCAGACGAGGTAAAGGCATTAGAGGTATCCATGAGGTAAAAACATTTAATTCAAAAACTCTAATGGAAATGGTAGTCAAAAAACTAAGTGTAGTAAGATAGCTGGATGTGAACCATTTAACAAAATAACTGGTCCTGCCTTAGGTAGTTAGTTTATATTCTTCACCTAACCATTATACATACCATTTTACTAATGTATAGGGAATCAAATGTTTCGTGGAATCCATTTATCTAAGGAAATTTACGCAAAATCAAATATTGAAAGATATAACTCTAACCCATTCAAGATAAAAAAATGAACCAAAATATGAGAGATATTCACATTCAAACCAATTCTCAAATCAACCTACCTTTAAATATATATAATAATAGTGTCACTACCATTTAAAAAACTATATAAATAACCCTAATAGTAAAAATCTTACAAATCATCTATTTACCAAATTTTTTATGAGTATACCTCAAAAAGTACTCCAATATTTGTAGAGATAGAGATATGGTCAACTTTTTAGAACAAGAATATAAGATATATATACTAATAAAAATTTGTTATTCTTATGGACATACAAATAAATAATCTAACAAATCTTCCAGCCTAGACAGTTTTTATACCCTAGGAGAGTATAATCATGATTACAATGCATAGTATAAAAGAGACTCGAGTTCCTAAATAATTCATGGCTGATGATTATGAGTAGAAATATGAATCTCAACACATCCATCTAAGAAAATAGAAAAATAATAATGAATAAACATGGATGAGTTTCTGAAAAAGAAATATCGAGGACACTTGTGTAAAATTAATAAATGGAAAGTAATGAAATTATAGGACCCTTCAATGCTAAAATCACTATAGAAAAATGGTATGGAAGAACAAATAATTGAAAATAAAATGGAATAAACAATTAAAAAGGATTAATGATAAATCCCATTGGTTTAATCTAGTCAAAAAAATAAAAAAATTATTTAAAACGACTCAAAGAAATATTCCCTAAAAGAAGTTGACATGATTGAAATTACTGAATCAGCTTTGGAATAAGAAAATCAGCACTAATAACACAAAAAATACAAAAATAAATGTATATCCATTAAATTAATTATTTAATATACCCTCGCATATTTAATGGTTTCTGATTACTTATGTATTCTATTCCCTCTAAAAATTGTTATTTCACACTCGGTGTATTACTCTTTTAGTTTGGATAATTTAATCCTATAAGATTGGTGTTACAATTAGAACATTCATCCCCCATTTTTCATGGAAGATTTATTTAATATGTAATAAATGAGAGGAAGGATTGATATATCAAATTAAATTTTATGTTATCTACATTGAAAAAGACAATGTGATAGACCAATTATAAATTATTTATGAATGACCAATCCTAATGATGGAGAAAATAATAATTGTTCCAGAAAGAATACTTTCTATTATAATTGGAGGAAGAATAGTGAACATAAAAATTCTTGACACAATAAAGCATTGTTAAAGTAAAAATACACTCTATAAATTCACCCACAAATAATTTATATAATCAATTGACGATTCCGGTTTCCCACTGCTATTCTTAGACTCATTAGAGTTTTTTTCATTTGAAAATACCAATAACCAAATACTTAAAAAATAATAATTAATATTTAAAAGATGAAGTAAAATATGATTTCATTGATGATGTATTAAAATAGTATGGAATTTTATAATAGATTAAATCCTTAGAAGTATGACCTTTTAGTTTAAAATCAGCCCTTAAACAACCCCCAAGTCTATTGTTTAATCTTCTCACATGTGATTTATAGTACATCTACCTATTGGAAAGAGATAGACTACCAATTATTAGTGACCAAAATCTATTTTAAACATAAGAAAAAACTATTAATTTTCTTCCTAAAATAATTTTCTAATCTACATGATGTAAGTTATAAGTTATACACAAAATCAACCCTAATTGTATCTCACATAGATTATTATTAGATGGTGATTTTTAACGAGTTTGATAGCCTTAAAGAAGAATTAATCCCATTATTATAGAGGTAGTTAATAAAAATATATAAATTGTTTAATTGGATAATATAATTAATCCCTCATTCATAGTGGGTTATCCCCATATAAGTTTTTTCAAGGAATACTTTTTTGATCAATATATAAAATAAATAGAATGGACTTATTCCCATTAGTGTCAAAAACAATTTACGATCGTATATAGATTCTAGAATGATAAATCATGATACTTGGAAATACCACATTCCCATATAATTCATTAATATAGTGAAAAAATGGTTAGAAATTTAAATTCTTTAATAATTCTGATATGATTTTTAGGACACTTCTAATTAAAAATTGCTGTAGAATATAAGAATAAGATGATATTCACATTTTTTTTCAAAGCCTTCACCTACATGATATTTCATTTTTTGGATATGTAACATCCTAGGTATGTTTTCATCTTTGGACTGTAGGTATTTTATTAGATCATATTGAGGAATTTCTTGAGGAGTTTCATGAAATATTTATTTTTTTAGGTAATTAATTTGATTATTTTTTGGGAATTATAAAAAATTGTTGAAAACATGGATTGAAAAAAATAATTTTTTATCATTGTAAATTTTCATTTCGTGGTTGAAAAAAAAATAGTGTTAGGGAGCATAATTTTACTAAAATAAATTGCATAATATTAGTTAGGGATTTATGTAATAAATTTATTTCTATAACAAAAATGTTTAAAACACATTCTATATTTTTTATGCTATGAAGAATTATAAAAGTGATTTGAAATTGTTTTTTCATAATATTTATCATTCTCTCTCAAATTACTATTAAAAGAATTGGAATTTTATTTTAATAATGATTTTATAGAAGTTTTTGATGAGTTAATGTTATGGCTAACAAAACCACCAATAATAGAACTATCCAAATAGGAACATCCTTTTCATCCACTATATGGTGTATAAAACAAATATATAGGATAATCTGTCTCCCAATAAATGATTATAGTACTTGATAAATATATTATACTTCATGAACATTATATTAAAAGAATACCAATTTAGTACCCAAAGAAATAGAGTTCATTAGAGCCATTTTTTCACTATATAAATTCATATCCACTATACATGTAACATTAGTTATACATTTTGTGATTGCATAGAAATTAAGTACATAATTTCTAAAGATGATACTAATCCAAGGATGGTGAGCTAAAATATTCTTTAATATTTGTTCCTTTTATAAATCAAGGATAAAAATGGTACTAAGAATATGTTCATATATTTCCTTTGTAGACTTAACCACACCACTGAAGTAGATATTTCATATAAGAATAACTTGAGTTTTATGCTATATAGAGAGCAATAATATGTCCTTTAAGGTTATGTACCATGGTATACTGGCATTGAAAACTATTTTTTTCCCATTTGGATTGGTATCATCTAAAATATCATTAAAATAAAAATTTCAAATCTAACATGAGATTTTATATTTTTAAGATCCCCTCTATTGGAAAACATAAAATGAACAAAAAATAAGAACACACTTTCTTGTATGTGAAGTAGAATCTACATTTCAATTATTTAAAAAAATTAGTTTAGGGAATATGATTTTGATGTCAATGAACTACATGAAACGTTTTATAATACATAACTTATTAGCTAAATTTATTTAATAAAGATTATGATTTTTTTATGATTTTTGAAATGTGCCAGTCCTTTAGTAATATCTCTAAAATACTAGAATCTTTTTAAAAATAGATACCTTTTGACAAATTTTTTATGTTTGGGGAATATAAATGATCAAAAAATTCCAAATTATGTCATTTAATTATGATATTTTTATATTTGTTTTATAGAAAAGTAGTGCCTCGGTCAATGATGAAATCACATTATATACCAAGGAAATTATTTTCAGAAAAGTAAAATTGTGGAATTACTGAAAATGTATGGGGTGAATCCAGAAGACACAACCCAATATCATAAAAAAATTTCCAATTAGAAGTTACAACAGTGAAATTAAAGGCATTATACAGTAAAGACACTCAAACCCAATAACAAGTAATACAGAAAAAGTATTCAAGACACCTTTTGGGAATATTGGAACACTTACAAGAAACCCATAGGAATGATCCCATATATATTAACTTATGAAAAAAATATACCACCTCCATGTGTAATAGGTTCATAAATCCCATAGGATTATAAGAAAGATAAATCTAGACATTAACAAATAAGAGAAAATGTGGATATTAAAATTATAGGATCTAGATAAAATAAGGATGAATTATTTTGAAAAATAGAAGATCTACATAAAAAGTGAATATGGATGGACCATTAAAAAATGTTTCAATTTTGAAACTTCCACCCAGAAGATCATATTTTATTATACAACTCCATACCAAAGATGATTCTAGGTAAAATATATTTCATATGGGGAGGAAATTTTACTATTATTCATGTATACTATTGTTTTATGTACATAATACAAAGGATTAGAACACTCATTCACTATAAAGGGTAAAAGTATGAAGAATTACCATGGAATCCTACCATAATAACCAGTAGAAGAGATTACACTCCTTATCTTGTTTATGAGTGAATACCCACCGAGTATTGCCTTTTATTAACAATTTATTTATTTATTTTATTTCATATTCTTCTTACATGGTAGAAAATTTTGAGTGCAGTATATAAATTTCATCGATTAAGTATGAGGGATGGAATATTATGCTCTAGGATTTGGATTAAAATATTTATGTTTTGATTCGAGCTAATGAAGTAGGTCAAACACACTTTTGGATGAAACCAATATTTTTTCCCATAGTTAACACACCTCATCATTCTAATTTAACAATAATTGAGTATTATTTCAATATAAACTTTTTTCAACATTAATTATAAATCTATAAAAAATAGAAAATAAAGAAACTATATAGAATTTAGTCTATGAAAGAGATTCATATTGGGTAATCAGAATTAAATTATAGAAAATAGAACACATATCATGAAAACTTTGGAATAGAACTATGAAGAAATATATCATATAAATCCTAATTAAATCATTAATGTAATGGGATGCATGTGTCTGAATTATTTATTTCATATTACTCCCAGATTTCTAAATTTATATTTGAGCATTAAAACAAAATTTCATTCCACAATTAGAATTATGGCAATATTCTACTAGCGTAGGAGAGATGAATTAGTTTTCAATCCCAAGATTCCATTTTTTATATTTCTATGTTAATCGCATTGAATGATTAAAATGTTCAATTGAATAGATAAATGGATTCATACGATTTTAATTACGATGAATCGTTATTTAATGGAATTACTTGATCCAATTAAATGAAATTTACATAAGTTTAATGTATGATATTTTAGAGGGCTGATTTGTTATTATTATTTTACATTATGAGTGATTCTTACAAATTTATATGTTCTATTTCTAAGAAGTTTTATAATCCAAAAATTATCATTTTATATCTTAAGAATAATTATTGAGTGATCATAGTGAATTCCACCTATTTGAACTTTCATTGGAACTTATCAAAGCTATAATTTTGAAGAAACTCAATTAAAATAATTGGGGAATTGTTTTGATAAGACATTTCGACTTAAGATCACCTTTAAGATCATTAAATATTTTTCGCATAGGGAACATGGATTTCCTCTCTATTTACGAACGATATTATAATCAATTTATGTCCATGCATACACTACAAAATTTAAATAGCTTGATTTTCTAATGTTGGAGTGTGAGGGTGAGGGACATCTGGAAATATTATTGTATTATATTGTATGATAAGAATATCAGGTGATATTTTGGGTATTGGGTTTAGACCAAGTTATTTTCATTGAACATAAACTATGTTCACTACTAAATAAATATATAAATATATAAAAATGATAAGTCATGGGAAATAATATTGGAAAATAAAAAATCATGATAATAAGACTGATGATTTAATCATTTGGGGCCGGGTGATAGATGTGATATATATTCCAAGATTATATATTAAACAAATAAAAAATAATAATACAGAAAAAATCAAGAGGGTGAAAAACATTTATTATAATGACATTGATCGTGAAATTATAGTGTGTTTTGAGATATGGGATTTTAAATTATATGGGTTACATTTTCAGGGAATGTTTCTTTTGATAGCATCTGGTATGATTTTATGATAAAAATTCTTTTTAATCCTTAATGATTTGAACATAAATAACTTCTAACATTAATCCTCATAATCATTAAATATTAATTTTCAAATCCCTCATGATTATATTGGAATTTTTTCTTCTAAAGGAAATAATGTACATCCTTTCCAACCCAATGGAAAAGGATCATGAACTCTTCATATGATCATAACTCTATATGGATCTATATTATGAGTTATGAGAGAAAATAATCTATTAAGATACATATTGTGACTTTTAATTATTAATAATAATGTTTTTCAATATATGAATTATTGAATGGAAAATATCCACCATTTATTCAATATGGAAAAAGTAAAAAACATTGTTTCATTAGTCTCATTGAAAAATGTGATGTTGAATTGATCATTTAAGTAGAACATGAATGTTTAATCCCCCATTAAAAATAATTTTATTAAATTTACTTGAAATTTTACTATTGGTAACCTATTTATCGTCATTAATTTATATTGACATTACATTGAGGATTAAATTCATGTTATAAGTGTTCGGGAATCAATAGAACCACTTCTTACTTCATTATTTTGATATAAAATGATTTTTGTGTAAATTAAATTATTAATATTGGAAACATTTGTTTGTTTTATTTTTTAATGGAAGGATACTCTAAATGGTGTAAAATTATTTAAATGGTGAAATATTGATGAAAAATATGATTTAATGTGATGTACCAAAGGTGAATGCTAAATCCCAATGCATGAAAGTGGAAAACCAAGGTGAAAACGAGTAAAAGGTGCTAGAAAACACTTATTTACATTATGAATGTGAAATTCATGTTGTGAAATTTGGGAAAATTAATGGGGATTAATTTAGATCATTGTGGAAATAAAATTGAGAGGCTTATTATACATTTGATCGAATGACACATTGGTTAGGTAGTGAATATTCATGGTCAAATCTAGTTTTCACTATTTTAAAAAAAACTTATGATGGTGGAAGAAAATTATCATCTAGAACCCCTGCTCTTCAATTTTGTTAACCTGGAATGAATTTATTTATAAATTTATGGAATATCGTGTGTGTATTATGATTATAAATAGAAGACTGGGGAGCGGGATCTGAAAAGGATCACTCGACATGGGGAACTATTGGACCAAAACCTACAGCTTCATTATTTCCTACATTTTTACTTTTACTTACATTAATGATTATGATTCGTATATTCAATTAATTATTTTCATTTACTAGAAAAATTAATGGAAAAATCATAAAGTAATCATGGATGGGGTGGTTATAGACAATTGTTTTGTTTCATTTTCTATGTTTTATAAAATAAAAATCCACTATTTCATCATCAATAATGTTTAAATTAAAAATATTAATTTTTAAATACCAAATCCAAATATATTTGGATCTCATTTTAATAATTTAGATTTCATTTTTTTGATGTTATAAAATATAAATCCACCCATGTATTGTCTGTATAGATGGAATAGGCTGGGTTTGGGTGGTGAGCGCTCCATGATCTCTAACATGTGTGTGGAAATTTTCCTAGAATTATTGTTAGTTAGGGAATTACAATACCCTACCTGAGATTTCCAAAATTAACTAATAGGACCACCTAAAATTCATTAAAAATGATGGAGTTTATACCAACATTAGATTCAAATTAGGGATATTTTCACCATAAATGTCTGTATATAGGGAGGGGATTAATAGAGGAATCTCTTTCATCCCATCAAACATAACTAAAATTGGAAAAATTGTAAACTCTAATAGCATTAAAATATATCTAGACAAGCCTATCCCAATCAATGTTTTTCAGTAACCATTTAATTAATTTAACTTAATCATCTTTATATATTCATAAATTCAAAACCCAAATTAAAAAATCATAAAAAAAAATAAAAGTGAAAACTATTTTTATATGAACTTCTCCTCTTGAGACGACCTAGTTCACCACTATAATATAATTAAATAATAATATTTTTGTTATACCTTTTGATGGTGGGGGAAGTTTATGACCAAAAACCCCTAATCAAGCACATTATTCAACTATATTAAATTTATTTCTATATTTATAGAATCATATGTGCAAAATGTTACTTTAAATAGAAGACCAATGTGGTCTGGATATATTGATCGATGAGGGGAGTATCTAGATGATGACCTCCCGGTTGTTTATTTTCTATCTTCATTTATTTTCTTTTATTTTGGTATATAGATTCTATCTTCCTCATGAATATTCAAATTTACCCTTCACATAGAGTGGTAAAATCATCGAGTTAATGATGAGGGGAGAGTAGGCTAAATTTTTATGTTTTAGTTTTTTTCATAATTTTATAAAAAAACTTCATTCCTCTTTAATCTAGATCTAATTATAAATTTATAGTTTTAAATACCAAATTTTTTTATGTTATATTTTGATTCTATAAATTTAAATTTATTTGGTTGATTATCCAAAATATTGCTTCACCCAAGTCTAGTCTATATAAGGAGGAACAAGAAAGGGTTGGGTGGTGAGTTCATGGTGATCACAAGGTATGTTATGTAATTATTGATGGAACTATTGTTAATTAGGGAATAAAAGTGGTCTATCTTACTTCGTATTAAAGCATATGTATAAATATGTTTTTTCATCCCCAGAACATGGTGTATGAGTCTAGGGAACCTCAATTAGTATAAAATCATTCTTAAGTTATTTTGGGGCCTTAGATTAGTAATTTTTAGGGATCAGGATGAGATAACATCTCTAAATACCCGAGAGACAAGTCTACATATGAGATATCATCATGATTTTTTTGTAATATGTATATTTTGTGGCTTCATAACAATAAAATACATATTTAGATACAAAAACGTGGTTGAACACTCGGTCAGAGACACCCATATTGTTAATAACCCTAAAATAGATGGTTATATATTAACTATATCTTTACCTTGAGTATGTAATATGCCTTAACTACAAACTTATTTTAAACACTCGGGGGATATTATTTGGCTAAAAAGCTTATTTATATAAAAAAAATTATGGGATTTATTATGTTGGGTTAATAAGAATAATAATGATAATAAAACTAATATTAACAAACCGAGATTGAACTAATTGTGATTTCAGAAGAACTAAAATCTAATTGGATGGTTTTGAAGAGTAAGATATTTTGAGGTGGACTTTTTCCATGATATTATTTAAGATAATTATATCAAAATTTTAATTCATCATTTCTCATATTAACCATTTTGTTTTTAGTAATATATGGTTTTAGAAGTAACCAAGATAATAATGGAAGGAATATAAAAAATAGTAACATTCCTATTGTAGATCAAAATGTGATAGAAGCTAGTCTTGAAATTATTGTTTTAATGATCACTGAAATTTATTATCATATTATTAACAACATGAGTCTTTCTAAAATTATTTAAAATAGAAAAAGATTTGTATTGATATTTAGAGAATAACTTGTGATTAAAATAATGATAGTTCATCACCTTAAATTTTTACAAATTAAGGAAAAAAACTTAATAGAGTGTTTCAAGGAATTATTTTCTATATGAAAGGTTAATCCAGAGAGGTGGTGATTACAAAAAGTGGAAAAATAATTCAACCAATTTTATGAAAAAAATATGTCTAGTACATTATATGCATTGACATTGGGCATTATAAAATTTATTCCCTTTCTCAATAGCTAATGAGGATAATACACATCAGTAACCATCTATGTAAATAGAACAAATGAAAGACTACAATATCCCGACCACTAGATGTATGTCAATAAAATAAAGGGTAAAGGGTATAATAAATCACCAATATAAATTATTGGATATCATATTATATTATTTTCTTAGAAACTAGGTTATATCATGGGTTTTTTCTAAGATAATTAAATAACCACCCTGATGATTTCGTTATCAAAGAAAACATCTAGTTATATGAATATTTTATTCAAGGTTAGTGGTTGTGGAAATAGAATTCATTTAAATGTTACCATTCATTATTTTGATGAATTTTATAAGATTCTTGATATTTATTAGTTCATAATAACTAGTGGAATATTATTATTTTTTAAATGGTGAAGATTTCATATCATCATATGACATTATATCAATGAAATGATTACTATGAACACCCTTTTGAAGAAAATAATTTTATGTGAGTCTTAATACTAAATAACAATACATAAAATTTCCAAATAGTTATAGACAACTAAATAATATGGATAAAACTATTTTTAGGAAACTGTTAGGTTTAATAAGATTATAAGGTTGATATCTCTCTTATAATTATATAGTAATTCATCTCCATCGCTTCAATTCCCCAAGCTATTTTCATTAGTGGGTGATGATTAATATCATAAGGAAATTATTAATTTGAGGGGAGGATGTAATTCAGTTATTGTTCAGTATTAATTTGAATTGAAATAAATATTTTATCTAGTAATTTACATGATAGAAAACTAAAATAAAACACAACATAACTTTTTAAAATAATTCATTATAACGTGAAACAACATTTAGAAAGTTATAATAACAATAAAGACTCTAGGTAAAAAATAATTCAGTAAAATGATTCAATATAAAAAAATATTTGAATTCAATAGGTATAATTACTAATTTAAATGGTTTATTGATGTATTTTTAAATCCTTGAATTGATCAAATTTAAACATTTTTATATAATTAGTTAATGAAATTAAGTATCAGAAAGAGATACTTATCAAAGAAATAAAATTAAATTGGTGTGTATTCATCCTAATAAATTTGATTAATAACTTTTCAAATATAATTCTAAAAATATTTAATATTTTAACCTATTATTTTTATAATAATTTAATTATTAATATATGTGGCATAATCTTTAAAATAAATAATGTTAAAAAGATAATTTTTCAATAAAAAGATTTTTTATTTATGTTTTTAATTTACTTCATAGATTTAATTTATATATTTTATAACTGTAATTTAATTAAATTAAATTAATATTTTCTTCCATATTAATGATATTATCTTTAGATTCATTATTCTTGTATTCCGTGAAAAATTTTATTTTTCTATGATGAGTTAGAAAGATTATTTTCGCTATTAGTGTGGCATTTCTTTTTATATCATAAAGTTAGTATCAATTTAAAACTTATATTCTTTTGAATAAAAATATTATTAATGAGTGAAATTATGCATTTAATATATGAGTTTTATTTTTTTTTAAATAATTTTTTCTATGTTGGAAACATGATTATTTTTTTATAGTTATAATAAATGGTTTTTCATCTTTCTCTTTTAATTAAGGTTACAGAAGGAGAAATTTGGTTTTTGGCTCTATTTAATAACCAAAAAATGCTTATTTAATTAATAATAAACTAGTTAAAATTATTTAAATTAATATCATTTATAATTATATTTTTAAAAATTATTCAATTCTAAAAAATTTAGTTTTTATAAAAATGGTTTTTAGGCCTCATATATACTAATATTATTATTATTTCTTCTCAGCTATAAAATTTTATAGGATAAAAATCATCCCACGTTTTGGATAAAAATATCACAATTAGTTAATAAGTTTAGTTTAATTTTTTAGTTAAAAATTTAGTTTTTGATGTTAAAAAATATTGCTACAACAATGTATATAAATTAAGGTAAAAGGAGTTTAACAAAGTTTAAAAGATCTATAACATGTTAAAAACATGTATTCAAATGATTTTTTGAGGTGTTTATCAATAGAAATATATTTATTATCCATTATATTCTTCTCTGTAATAAAAATTCCAATTAATCCATTTATTCCTTTTATGTTATGAATTTACAATTACAAAAATTCAATTTTATCCATTTATAAACGTTCCTTCCACCAATATTGATTCACATGAAACTATACCAATATAACTCCCCACAAAATCTTTTAACATTTCCCAATGACTCAGGTCATAAGAGTTTATATTTAGTCTTCCATTTCCATGAATTATATCAACAGGATGTTGAAATTCTCAATGTAATTAATAATCCACCTCTAATATATTTTTTATATCCCTTTCTCTTCCAAACCAATCAAACACAATAAAAAATGAAAATATACTTAATATAAATATAATTATATGTTACTACATTTGTGGGATAAAAATATATCAATTTCAAACTTTTTATATAGAAAAATGAAAATTAAATCATGTGTACATTCAGACTATAGCCAAAATGAATGATGAGTTTTATTTTTTTCACTCCATTACATGACTCGTTCAAAATCAGATTTAAGGAAATGAAAGTTTTCTTGTATCATGATTATTATTCTATAATATATTGACCATTTCCTTTCATTATCATGTTTCCATGTGGAAGAAAACCAAAAAAAATTAAATGTTATTTTTTTCAATTAACTACATTGATGATTAAAAGGGGATTTAATGGAAAAATAGGGTATTTAGAATAAGATTATGATTATGGAAAATAAAAAACATTTCTTTCCTTATCTAATTATGACACAAAAAAATTCACCACCACAGAAAAATAAAAATAATACTATTATTCATCAATAATAATTTTATTATTCCGGATGAATTAATTTATTAACCATACTCACCCTTTGAATATGATGACTTCATGTTTGAGTCAGTTTAACCACCTATAATAACAATCATTTAAATCAGTATCATAGATGAATATGAAAAAAAATATTGTTGTATTATTATAAATTCTAGATAAAATATCATATTTTTTATATTTTTAGAATGGTTATATAAATATTTAACTTATAATTAAAATACCTCCCTTTTTTCATAAAAACGTTGTGAAACAAGCACACTACTGATTTCATATCCATATAACCTAACTAAATATCCCAAATAATTATGTTATAAAATTTTGTATTTAAATGAGACATATATTTTGTTCACAATAATAATCATATATATGAATTAATTATTGTAAAATAATGATGACAGACATTCATCATATAAAGCGTGCATGAAAAAATTATGATTACTAACACCCGATGGAAAAAAAATAAACTCCAAAAAGTAAATATAATTGTAATAGGTGATTATAAGTGATTTATATATTAGTAATTAAATGTGTATATTTCAATGAAATTTGTGATTAATATAGTTATGATTATTTTATTGAATGTTATAGTGTGTTTGAATAAACAAAAGTATAAGGTATTGGTGATTTGAAATTAATCACCCTTTTATTGTGTTGTAAAATTTATTCATGAAAATAAATTTTATTAGAATGGTAAAACAAAACATATAATGGTACTATTTATTATTTCCACTATTATTTATTGGTATTTAAATTTCTATTATGTCATCCTCTTTTCAAATGTTTTTTTCTTCAGGAATTATGATGTCTACATGGGTTTCTATCTAAATTTCTATTCATCGATCCATGTTTTCATCTCATGAAAATATTCTTATCTAATATTTTGTAATTAATACCCAATGGATTTTATTAATTTTATCAATTTTTCATTCAACATATTTATATTTATTTTCTTTTATACCTCCTTTAAATTCATTTAATTTGATCATTGCCAAAAAATTTTGTGGATTTCTTGGATAAAATTATTTTCATCATATTAATGATTTATCTTTGAGTATCTTTATGAAAGATCCCTTTTAATTGTCCAGTTATTATAATATATTTCATATCCTCCACCTTCTATTGAAAATTACCTAAAATTATTTATTTATTCATTAAATATGATGTTGTTAATAATAATTATTTTCATTTTTAAATGGGATAAATTTATTTATTATTTGTATTTACTCTTCCAACAAATGTTCCAAATTTTTATTACGAAATCCAAATAAATTTTATGTATTTGGAAAATAAAATTCCACATTAACTATTTTATAATTAAAGGGTTTTCACACACACTTTAATTTGGGATTCAGTAAATTAATTTAAAAAATGGTAAATAAGGTTGTACTTTCTAATTAACATTTTTATCATTTTAGAACATATTTAATGATGATATAAATTTTATAATTATCAATGATATATTATTTAATACTAATTTTTGAAACTAAAACATTTCAATTTTAGTAGGAATCTTTATAAAAAAATGCTTTTTTAATGTGATTCATAACCCCCTCCCCCTTTACTATAATGATAATAAATGTTTCCAAAAACCAATTTATTGTCTATATTCTATATACATGTTTAAGAAAAATGATATAATGTTTAAGGGGTTAGTTTTTTTTAATTTATATCAAAATTATATTTTTTAATACACTTTTTTGGTTGATTAAAAATTTTTTATCATATATTTTATTTCTTGTGGTCATTTTATTTTATACTAGTCATAAATTTTATCAAGAACATTTTTTTCCATGGGTTATTTATAATATGGTGGATGATTTATCTCATATGGAATGCTTATGTATGTTTTTTTATAATGTTTCTTCTGTGTACTATATAACCCTAAAACTCATTGGGTAAATATGTAAATCTCCTTGTATAATAATAGGAAATGATTAGTGTTGGTAAATCCTCTGTAGGAAACATGATGTAATGCCTGATCCAAAATTGGAAATTAGAATTAAGTCCAAATCAACTATTGTAATAACAATTTGATGTCTAATCCACTATGGGATATATAAAGTAACACCTGATATAATTTTCTTTGATATTTATTATTATTTTTCTACATCATTTGTTCGTTGTATGGATCAGACTATTCTCCAAGGCTCATATTCGTTTTGACCTACTATTATATAATGATAGTTGTTTTTTAATTTTAGATTACATGTCCTACCATCATGAATTGTGATAAAATATTTTTATTCTATTCTTTTTAATAATTTATGTCTCCCTTAATTATCTTTTCTATTATTTTTATGATTTATCCCTTGATTTCATGTAGAAAACATTTCAATTACTGATCATTTGTGATCACCCATTTATTATTATCTTATTCCCTTGGCTATGAATATGAGTATAACATATTTTAATCATAGAAGGGATTCAAATATCACATCATGTTGGATAAATGTTCACATGTATTGTAAAATATGTTTCTTTTGTAGCTTTTCCTCGAAGATAATAAAACTATTCTTCTTAGTGTTGTATGATTATTATGACATGTAATGATAATATTTTGGAAATAATGTAAAATAAAAATATTATGAGCTTGGTTAATATCATTTTATATTAATAGTATTTTTTATTTATGTGTTTTTTACATAGGATATGGGAGTTCTAGACTCAGCCTTCTTATATAGTCACATTATATTTTATTCTAGAATATATAAAGATTTTCACAATAAAATAGATCATTAAAACTCATCTCCATGAGTATATGAACAAATTTGCATATTTTAAATTATATTCAATATATTATGTATATTAAATATATATTAATAGTGAACATATTTTATCCATCATATGTATCAAATTCATCATGGTAGAGTTTTCTTGAAATTTTTATCAAATAAAATATAACATCAATTTACATGAGGTATTTGAATCTAAAAAATGATTTCATGATCTAGAATACATGTATTCATAAAATAACTGTTAGAAAAATTCTAACATGATAAAAAAAATCACGTATATAAATAATTTTCCAGACACACATTGGAATGTTACTAAATAATATGTTTTTATTCCTTTATTATTCTCCCTGAATATCCTATATAAACTAAGAAATGTGATCATACACAACATTTTTGTATGTAATTTTATAGTTATAATTATTTTCCCCAAAAAATTAATGATTTTTTGAGATTGGGTGTATTAAGGGTAATGATTGGGGTGAATTCATATAGGGATTGATTTTTTAAAAATTTTATTTCAGATATAAAAAATTTGATCGAATTACTCTTTATTCTGGTGGACTCTATGGTGGTCATTACCACACTATGGTAATAAATACAATTTATTTACTCTATAATTGTATAGTTATGTTGGATTATGATTGTTTTGGTGAATTCTCATTACATTATGATATTTTTGGACTGTTGGTGCAATTTTGGAATGGGGTGGAAATTGGTAAAATCCCTATGATCCATTTGGAGAGATGAAAATAGTTTTTTGGGTACTATAATGTGAGAACATCATGTCCAATGGAATATAATTTTGTAGTGATTTAAGGAGATGTGTGGTAAAATAAAAAATCTATAGAACACTAATATATAGTGTATTAAAAAAAGCTGTAGTATGATAGTGAAAGTGTCATCTTAGATACCATTATGTCATGATTGTGGTCAAATAAACTTTATGGTGAATATATTAATTGTTAAAAATAGGTTTATGGATGTTTAAATCCTACGGATATGCATTCTTGGTTAAAAGATCCTTACCTTACCAAAGTGTTTCCTTCTCCATGTTATGGTTTTGTATTTTATATTTTTTATAAATAAGCTAAATCCACTCTTATGTTTTATAATTCATGTTGCTCCATGTTTTTTTATTCATAGACTATATTTTTTCATCATTATATTTATCCATATTAATAGGAGTCACTATTATATCACTAATTCCATCATTATTATTTAATGACTTAAACTAATTATTCTAGTGAAAATATATGTGTTTGTTTTTTGTGTATTTTTTCTGATAAGGTAATGGAAGACTGTTTCCTTTACATGATTTCTTATTCATTTTTTACCATAGTTTTTGTTTTTATGAATAATATGTTTTTTTAGTTTATGTATTTATTGATTCATTAAATTATGTTAAAATTTTATAAATAACAAATTGTTGTAAATATAGAGATATATTGTAAATTCATAAACTAGTATTTTTTCAGATAACCAGAATTAATAAATTGATTATTAAGAAATGAAATATTCACATTTTCCTATTATAGAGAATAAATTTTTATAATGTTTTTATTTGAGAATATTTATCATGGTGACTATGGTTTATTATGTTATTGATATAATTTTTGTATGTTTATTCCTAATAGATGGGGTAAAAAATGTAAGATTGTAATTTTAATGATATTTAGACTTCTGTTTATAAGATATTATAATATTGGAATTGTTTTTGTGATATTGGTGGTAGCATTGTTTTGATTTAATTATTAAGGTGGATAAGGTGGTATAAGATGTGTTATTTTTATTATACTAGTGTGGAGAAGATGTTATGGTGATTCATATTAATTTTTCATGAAAATTGATGTAAATAAAAATGTAATCCAATTAAATATTGTAAGGGATGGGATAAAATAAATGATAGACTGTAATACTATACTGATATTTTTCTATTTCAAATATATATAATTTAATTATAAATTTTCAAATAGGTGTTTATATTTTTATAATTTCTGTCTATAATGTAAATTTACAATAGAATATAACATAACATGTAATTTATTAATGTGGATTTTGAAAATAAAATAATATGGATTGAAATTGGATGGTTTTTGTAAGGTTATTTGGGACTAGTTATATAACAACCCTACTCTTCATTTCACATTAATACGTTATTTATTACATAATATCACCGTTAATAAAACAAAAATATCATTAAGTATAGTGTATTTTGGAATTAGGTACATTACATAACAACATAAAACATATAATGCATCGTCCTTATTGAAATCCTCTTTAACAAGTTCATAATATTCCTTCATACTTAAAACTGTATGAGATAACCTTGGGACATACATAAGAAATGTGTGAGCTATAAATCCCAATAATGGAATAAAAATTTCATAAGGAGATACATGTAATATAATAAGAATATTATTGGTCATAAAAAGAGTGGGAATCATAAACTTGAATAATGAGACATGATATGGATGGATAATCATAACAGGGGAAATATGGAAATAACATAAAATAATATATCCTAATAATATATCCAATGTAAATATCTAAGACATCATGGTGGAAGAATTCCCATAAATTAATCATATTCACACCATGCACCAACATCACATATCATGATTCTAAACATTACCCAATGCATTAGAGAACTATCTGGGCATACCCGTCATAATCATTTCATTATCATGCTTAAGTGTTCCACATAGATCATACAACAGGGATTCTTTCGTAATAATAATTTACTACAAGATAATGGATTGTATAATACATACATTTTATTCTCCAATCAAATGTATATGTTCATAAAGGTGAACACCATTGATAGGAAATGGGTATAGTATTCACTACAGAATTCAGTTGGAAGGAAAAATCACGATGATATTTTGGTAGCATAACTACATCACATAGAGATTCATACAAATATGTTAATGAGAAATAAAGTTCTATCATATCACATGTACATAAAATGGGATGTAATAGGGACATGTAGAATCATATACCAACATTAGAAATTGAAAATAGAAAGCATAAGTTTATAAGGAAACTTGAATAGAGAAAAGAATCGTAAATATATTTAGGCATGGAAATGATGGTACATAAAGTATCTTGGGATGATTAAGGAGAGGAAAATGGGATCTCGTAATTTATGAAATAAATTGAATGTAAAGGTAATATGTAACAACATATTCCAACATAATAAAATAAAATTAAAGATACATAACATAAAAGAAGTTGTAGAATGGGAATGATAAGAGAGAAATCCCTTACAAAATTTCGATTTAGTATTAGTATAGGTATGGGTCAAAAGTAGAGAGTATAAATTGAATTTAAATAAAATAAAATTAATGGTATAGTATGGTAATGATAAAAAATTATTTAAAATATAACCTATTTATTTTATAAAAACTAATTTCAAAGATGGTTCTTGAATTGAAAGAATGAGGTGAAAGTGAGAATCCCTTAATAGAGTGGGTGACTCCAAAGACTTCGGAGGGCCTTATTGATAGCATGGGGAACCATCTAAGGACACTAGGTAGTAGCAGGAATAGTTTTTACATGATACAATGATTGTTAGTATATATAAATCGGATATTTGGTGGGTTTATAAAGGAAAGGAGTGGGATTTCTTTATTATTTTGGTTTTGTATGTGACATAATAAAATTTCTAAAACCGCACACCATTCCACGGTTTTTTCACATGGTTTATACCAAATTGAAGTGTTATACAATATTTTATTATGTAAAGGTCAAAAAATACTCTTGATTATGTGGATTTCAGTCACACTCTTAAAGAAATAATTTTAAAACCAAAAAATATATATTAATATTTGGAAGACTCATAATAAATTTATATAATAAATCAAATAAACATAAAATCAAATTATTTTAATTTTAAAACATATATTTCTATGTGTATCCTAGTTAGAGAAATTATTACCAAACATTTTGTTCATTATAATGTAATATTACACAAAGTATATTTATACGGTATATAATTTTAAACAATAATAAAAATTTCTCAGAAAATTATGGAAATAAGAACCATTGGATAATTTATTAATTCTGATTCAAAAACAAATATTCATTTTTTCTAAATAATGTTCAAAATATTTGAATTATCACTTTTAAAATAGAAACCTACATTTTTTTGGAATGTTGGGTTTTTAACAAATAACAGTTTTTCAAACCCTTATAAAAACTACATTTGACATCATAAAAATTATATGATCCCTTATATTTGATAAAAATTTATTTACTAATAATATTATTTAAAAAAATTAATTTTTTAAACAAGTAATTATTTCATCAAGATAAATTTCTCAATTGAATTTGAATATTACACAAAATTACTATTTGTGTTTTATAGTGTAAAAGTCAATTATAAAGTAACAATAAAGGGATACAAATTTATTCATTATGTATAAAAATAATTGAAATATTCATATTTCTTGTGAATGGATACATATCCCTTTAATACACCATCATACTACATAAGAGTAAGTTATGTGATGGTTGGACTTTTATGAGGTGGTTTGGAGAACATGGTTTGGACTGTGATCTCAATGAGAATGAACCTCTCCCTGAAACTGTTTCTGTGATGCTTAAGTTGTTGGATTTTATATTGTTCTTGGTCAATTGGAAAGCTCAGTGATCTTATCTCTCTCTAAAGATGTAATATATGTTATTCATAGGGTACAATCCCACTAGTTGATGTCATTACATCCTTTGTCCATGAAAATTGGATTTTTCAAAATAGTATATTATTACTAATCATGTGATCTCTGTTCAACGAATATATTATCAACCGTAGTGATTCTTAATGGTCAATTTAATTTTATTGTATAAAACAAAAAGTGTTAATGTGTTTTCTATAAAAATTTTACATAACAATACATTTAAAGAATTCAAAAATTGGTAATTTTATTTATAATAATTTTGGTCATTTCAGGATCTCTAGAGATTAAAGTGGGCCCTAATATGTGGTTGAAATGAAGAGACAATGGTTATGGTTATAGTTTTCTAATAGTAGGAAGTGTACCCATATATTGTTATTGTGTAATTTAAAGTTAGGTAGAATGGTTGAAAACTATTATATGGTTTCTGTTTATCCCATTCAACAAAGACATATGCCATATAGATGGCCAACAAATCCCTCTTCCAAGCTCAATATTATTGTTATAACATAGGTTATGAAATTATGAGGATATTTTATGGGGTGATGTGTAGATGATGTGATGATGAGGTTTTATTATGGTTATATATGTTAGTGGTATGTGGATGTCGTATATGTAATGTGGGTATAGTTTGTATTAAGTGGTTTTTTGATATGTAGTTCTTTCTATGATTTTATATTTGAAAGAATTCATGTTGTTTATTAGGGAACGAGAGTGTAATGGTGTATGTAATTTTAGAGTTAGAGTGACTTGTTCAGTGGTGATGTAGGTTAAGGGTCCCTTTACATATATATATATATATATCCTTTTACGTGTTTTTGTATTATTTTAATTACTATGTTAATTCATTTATGTATATTTAGGGAGAAATCCATAGTAATGGGGGTGGTAGATGACATAGTACATGTGATAAGTTGTTTTTTTCTTTTTTTCACATAGTCATTAGTATGATTCATCAACAATATAATTTTACTATACATGTAATATCATATTTATTAGACTTCTAATATCATATTTATATCACTAATATATTATTTATATTTATTTTCTGGAAATATTTTTGTGATTTGGAAGGAAAAACATTGTCCACGATGTGGTGTTTTATATAGTAGAATCAATAATATAGTAGTTCATCTTGGTATTTATTTATTTAGACCTTGTTCATCATATTAAAACTAATATATTTTTTATATTTTGGGTTATTTTTTATATTATTAAAGATTTTATTATGTATTTTTCTTCATCCAATATTTGTGTGGGTAATTCCACTCACACATGTGTCTTATACATTTAGTGATTGTCTGAAACCCATATCCTATTATAGTTGGGCATTGAGCTCCACACTTGGATTCATTTCTTGTTTAGTATGGGTTGAAGGGAGGATTGTTGAGGAAATAGTGGTGTCAAATATTTATTTTAGAGTCATCATAGAGTTTGTATTATGTCCCTAGTGTGGACTATAATCTTTTGGTAGTTGAATAGATCAATAAAACAAGACATGTATTTTATGCCATGGAGACTGTCTTGGATGTAAACTATAATCCAAAATCCATTTAAATGAACTCAAATACCAATAAATAATTTAAAAAAGGAGTTTTAAAATTATTGGGTCAAGATCTATATTTAGTACATGTATCATGTTTGATAATTATTATGCTTGGATAGGGGAAGAATTCATGAAACCTAAAATGAATTAACTAAAAAATCTGAAAAAATTACATATATCATAATTAATATCACATAATACAATTATGAATATGGATGGTGGAATATTTCTTCATGTGGTTTAAATGGTTATGATTCATTAGTATAATTCAGTTTATCATATGAGGGTTGATCCTATAGAGGATTTTGAGGTGTTGTGAGATTTTTAGTGTCAAAGATTTCCAAAATATAAGGGTACACTCTCTAATCAGTGGTTAATGATTCTGTCAGAGAAGTTCATTATTTTTTATTATAATATTCAGGTATTGAAGGATCATCGGATTCTATTTTCTATTATTCTATTTAGATATCATTTTCCTTATTAGTGGATCATATTTTTTATATATTATGAGGAGTTTCGAATATCATGGGATTATCAGGATGTTTTCAAATATTCGATATTAATAGTGAGGTGGGGATGAAATATTTCTATCCTTGGTAGGGTAGTTTAAGTGTGTGGGATATTGGAATATAGATTTTTATCATTCTTATATATTCTCAGCATCTTCTTAAAAATAATAATTCTAGGTAATCGAATTTAGAGGAGCTTTTAATTATTGAAACTTATTATTTTGTAATAAATATTACAATTCAAATATATATTGAGGTGATAAAGTAGTGTGTGGTGTTAAAAAAGTTATTTTTTTTGATTAATTCATCTTTAGTGGTAAGTCCTACGAAATTTCTAGGGAATATTGACATGGATAGTGACTTATATTTATCTTGTAGGTCCATGTCCTAGTTAGTAGAATGTATGAATCAGTTTTCTTCATGCCATTTTATGGGCGACTATAGTTCTTGGGACACTTCCAAGAGATCAAGTGTACTTTTCTTTTCTTGTTGAGTTCATTTCCATTGATATATTTATTCTAAAATTATCCTACATAAAATGTATGGGGTAGGTGTTCAGTTATCAAAACAACCTTATAGATAGATGGATCTATGTTCTTATCAATAATAGGAGGGTCACTAATATTTTTATTTGTAATGATGTGATAGAGATGGAAGATGAGAGCCACATAATATTCAAAATATTTAAAGTCTTGAAGATAATAATGATAATTCAGGCATCTACTATAATGATGTTGGAGGTGGTGGAGCAAGTCATGTTAAGACTCATGTAATGAATTTTTTTGCACCCATAGGTCCAAATTCACTCAGGATACTATATTTTTATATTCTAAATTAATTTATACATGAATAAATTCATGAGAATATCACACCTTAATTGATTAGTTCATATAAAAAACATTAGGACTCCAGATTAATTGACTTCCAGTTCCCTTTATGGACACTTTTCCAGAAATATGTCACATAAGTTTAGTTGAATTGTGTTAGAGGTATGAGATAATGATGCACAATATATATCAATGTGTGATTTATCAGTTCCATAGATTATTTCTAATTAAATCCATTTGAAACCATGTGGTTGATTTCAAGGTGTTTAATTTTTTTCATATCATTTATGTTAGGTACAATGTTTTCAAATGGTCTCTAATGAGTTTTGTTCATAGAGTTGGAAACACTGAAAGGCTATCATATCCATGATTAATCATGGACATAATTTCTAATGTCTTTCATTAGTTGGCGAACAGGGCCAATGACACTTAAATAATAACATTGGATAAGATGATCAGAAGTCAGTCTCATCATATCATTTTGGGGGGAACTATTACCTCAATTGGGAATCTCATATAGATATATGAAATTTCTATGAATCCTTTTTTCATTCCCATGTATGTATATGCAGATTACACCAAGGTAAAAATAAAATAAAAATACATAAGGGATTAGAATAATTTATCTCTATCTGAGCCTCTCGATCAATAGATGTATCTGTATATATTCGAGGTTCTCCATTGATGATACCCTTTTATGGACAAATTAGAGATTCCTTGCTGGTTCATTAGGATGATAATAGTTTTATTCCTCATAATGGGGAACTCTCAAGTTTAATGTTGTCTATGGGGGATGGAATTTTTTTTGATGTTAGGATTTAACCCATAATATGGGATTCCTATTTATCCTCGCGAGGGGAATCAAAACCCACATAGATCATTGCCACTTTATAGGGAACATCACCTTTTAAGTTTATGTAACAAGGACCCAACCATGTAGTTTAATGTCATGTGACATGGAAGTCTGGGAGAAATATGACTAGCCAAGTATGGTGTGGGACTTATGCCGAGGTGACCTGAGGGACGCGGAAATAATGTAGTCCTCTAGGTGGATATGACCCTAGCAGGGATGTGGTCCAGAGTACACTATAGAGAATTTGGGTGTTGGTTTTGGACCTTAGGGAGGATTCTTACATATCCTAGTTACTTAGGTATCAAATCCCACATAGTTCATTAAGTTGGAACATAGACCTTATGGGAGACCCATTGGTTGGGGGTTACGCAAGAAAGATTCCCATTATAATTGAGGTTGGGGATTACATCTATGGAGAAGGTTTTTCTGATGCTGGTTTATTTGAAATATGTACCTTTAAAGGTTGAGGTATGGTTTCATTGATTATATAATATATGAGGCCCTAAAGAACATGTAGTTGTGGATTATACATGGATGAAACTATTTTGAAAAGAGGTCGGGGATTATATTTGTGTAGAAGGCCCATTTGAATATTATTGGGGATTATATCATATAGGAGGGCCACAAGGATGGTTTGGCACAATGAGAATGTAATTAAATCCACCAACCTATAAGACTATGTGATTCATGCTTAGTGTGATAAACAAGAGAATGTATTATATATGATGGTCACATGATCTATTCTATATGTTGATGGATGAGATGTTGAAGCTAATAGGGAGAGGGAGAGGTATTTGAATGCACTTGTATCCTCTCTTATTTTGTTAACTGGGACACTCACATGTTGGGATCAATCTAGCTACATCATAGGGTATAGGTGAAGAGGATAAAAATTTCCTCCTCTCACATGAAATACTATGGCTTTACTCTAGAAGGGGTTCTCTAGAGGTCCCCGGGGAAGAGAGAAATGATCGTAAATGGACCTCATCAAAAGGAAAGGAAAGTGGTTCCCCATAATTCCTTGAATGGGGACGTTTAAAAGATATAATCCATGTTCAAAACCCTCCCTACCACAATAACATTGTACTGATCACATTTTAAGGATCCACCTTGTTAGGGGGGTTACACACGTGACTCTACCTACCATTGGTATATAGACTCGAGAGGAAATTTTGTTGTGACTGATGGTATGATTAAACATGTTAGGAGGCTTTGAGAGAGGCCTTAGTCGGATGACCTTTGACTATTTCATGGAAGGGCTAATATGGCCCCCTAAACATTATAAAAGGGAGTGATTGGACTTGGAATGTGAAACACCCCAGGATGACCCATTCCATATAGCATGTTATTACACGGTATAAGGTTACCCCCATGCAACATGTTAGTATGTTGGTGAGGGTACCATAAACATTGCATGGTGCTATGTGGACAGGGGTTCTGATCATATTGTGTGTTTCTATGTAGGAATCGGTTCTGCATACATAATATTGTTCAACATGGGCTCAAATTCCTCAAATATAGAATTTTTCTTTTCTGAGTGCTGGGCTACAATGGAGCCATCAATTTTGAAATAGTCCATGTTTTGAGACTTGCTGAAATTACATATCCATTTAAATTTTTAGCATTTACTAGATGATATGTTATTTGAACTGAGCTTCAGATCTAAATATAGAGAGTTGGGAACTTCAATGCATTGTTTTTAGACTTGGATAAAGACCCAACGGGTCTCTCAGGTGTCTCATTTATTTTCAAAAGCATCTAGCTCCAAATTATAATTTATGGGATCCCTAAATAGGATGCGTGGTTTTTCTGAAACCATGCATCCCCTAGTAGAAAATCGTGGAGCCTATATCAAGGGAGCAGTGTGTAGTTCACGATTTATGCATGGTTTACCAAAACCATGAACCAATCCAACATGGTTATTTCTACTTTGGATGTTCCCTCAGACTATTCAACAAACAAGCTAGTCTGCGGTTAAGGTAAACCATGCTTGAAAACCCTGTGAGGTGGGTTTCATAGGCAGTGGGTTCTACACAGTTGGCTTAAGGTTTGGCCAAATATTGTGAACCGATTTTGAGGGTGATAATATGAAACTTACCTTAATGAGTTTTAATTATTTCTTACTCTTATTTTTCTTATCCTTAGTGGACTAACCCTCCTCTCTTCTTCTAGTTGACCTCTAAAACTCCTCCATATAGGGATCTTGACAAATCATCTGTCGAATTTCTAATTCGATGGATGTCAGCCTATGTAGGTCTTCATATGTGTGCTATAAATTCCTCTTTAATCCTTTCAAATATTCTCTTCCAATATTCTGATCTATTTTAGTGATAGATAATTTGACCTATTTTCAAGGAAATGTTCATTTCTTTGATTTCTTCCAAACCGGGCCGAATCCAACCTTGATATTGGATGAGTTAAAAGTCCTAATCATAAGGTAGGTGTTATATATATTTTTCCAAAACATTAAATAATATTATGAATAGTTTCATTGTGATACATGTCGTCCTTTTTCTCATGTTTCCTTAATAGTGTCTTATTAGTATTATATTAAACTATGAACCATGTAATACAAATGTTAATCATTTATTAATAATTTTATGTTGAAAACATTCAATATAGATACACTTTGGGTGTTCCAGCTTGGTTTTCTGATACATAATATTTTTTTTAAGGATTGAAGTTCCATCTATCAATTATTCTTGGAATTTGAAATCACTTTCCCTTGTAAGATGGCACAAATTAATTATTGAACCCATCAGGATCAGTTTTGATCTTTGTAAATTAATATCAATGTATGGTGTCTTCCTAAAACAAGTTTCTTTGATGAATTTTGTGGTGGATATTATATTTTATGCTTCATTATTCTATGTTGAAATGTGATGCTTAAATGTCATAAAATGAACTGTTGATAAAAATGACATGTTTTACAATAAAAACCCATGAATGAGGTATACTACATATTAAGAGAAAAATTATTCATTGGTTATTTAAACCATTATTAGGTAGTTTCTATGGATTTTTTCTATGGATTTATGATGGTTCTTGATAAGTGTCATGTTTTTTGCATTTCCTTTTTTATTTATAAAATTAAATCACCAATGATGTGTTTCAACCCTATTATTTATATTTTTCAATTTATTGAGATAAAAGGATTTTTATTTAGTTAATCCAGTTATGAATGAAATGCTTGAATAGTGATTTCATTTTAGTGATGAGGGTGAAACATGGGGATCTGACTTAAGGAACCCTTTCACAGACTCACACTCCTTCTATTATGAAATTTCTAATGCTTAGTAAATGTCTGGAGGGACAGTTATTCCTAGGATGGGTTCATTGTGCATTATATATTTTACCTCCAAACGAGTGACACAATTTCCTTAGGTGAGAACCCTTTGATGGGATCGAAGGAATGATGGTTGTACCATGCCTCAAGTGAGACTAGGGCCCTTATGTGTGATTCCTAGTATTAAATCAGATGCTAATATTTTACTTTTCACACCATGATTGGATTTTGATGTGGGACTTCATCCTTGGGTCACCACATATAGACTACATGTTAGAGTTAATGAACAGAGCCTCTCTAGCAACACAAGGAATCTCTTTATTTATTGTCATGGATGGGATTAGGGTGTCTAATTATATCTTGTAAATTTGTTTCACAATTTTAATAAAAACAATGTAAATTAACATTTCCAAATGAAATATGATCCCCTAGTACTATAAACACATGGAAGTATCCTCTGAGATAAACCACAAGCTTGTGGATATTCCACCTTCACTCATATTTTCATTCCCAATTTACTATTTTATGATATTCTGGTTTAGACTCACCGACATAGTCCAAATTAGGTAATTGGATGGTTTTTTAAGTGGAACCATTTCCAATGATTTTAATTATTTATTTATTTCTTCCTGGTATTTACTTTCTATGGAACACTTCTTATTTATATTGAATGAAATGGGAAGGTATAGAAACCATTGGTACATGCCTACTAGGATTATATCTCGCACCCTACTCAGGCTTTCATTTCACTAGGGTACCCAAGTGGATCATCATGTTTACAAGACTATGGAATATTACTAGTGTTGTTTTTCTAGTACTTGGAAGTTATGATCACATGACTAAGCTTGATATCAGGATTCTCATGGTGTTTTTCTAAGGGGAATTTACTTATTCTCTTTCATTATTTATTTTTATATTTTATTTCTTGTGATTCCTACTATTTTATTTATATACCTTCATCTATACATGAATTCACTTTTGTATATTAATATTTTCCACCATTTATATTCAGTTTTTATTATTATTCTTCCACTGTTATGTATTCTATTTATCAATGATTCTGATGTTTTTGGTTATTCCTTTATTTTGTTTGTAATACTTATTTCTACTCTGATCATGACAGCATAGTCTCCTCACTCTTACCTTCTTAAACCCTCACTTATATTCAATAGCCTCTGAAATAAGGTGAGGCATGCTTGAAGCCATGTGTTGAACGGTCCGGCTAGTATTTCCATAGTCAGTAAGGTTAGGATGTTACAAAGAGGTATCAAACCCATTCAATTACTTTTCATACTATTTTAGGATGGTAAATTGGAGACTATAAATGTGTCGGCTCCTGGTAAAAATCCATTTTTGGGACTCACCACCCCACCTATAGGGAAAAGTCAAAGTGGCTAGGGATGGGATTGGTATTCATGGTATTTGATATTATGATTGATATTATTTAACCTTGAGTGATTGGTGCACATTTTGTTTCTTATTAATTTATAGAAGATTTGGGATTCTACCCTTAGTTTGATATGGCAAGGAAGTAACATTACATGCATCATTATAGGAAATTAGATATTCACATTCCATACATATTCCATGTCATGTAGTTTCATTTTTAGATCTTATTACAGATTTTTATTGTGTGCCTTGAATGATATTCCATTATTTTATTTCCTTACCATTCTTATATAAATAACATGCTTGGGTGTTTTATTTTATAATTTTTGTCTGCTGCATTTTTATTTTACATGTTGTTCCATATATCATGATTATGTTCTTGTTAGCATATTTCTTTGTCTTTACAACTATTAATAACATGATATGTTATGGTTTTGTTAATATTTAATTGTTTTCAAGGGTTGAATTTATTAGTTGCCAATAAATTCACACAATTTATTAGTTTTAAGTGGAATGCATGAATTATAATTGGGGAAAAGTAACCCATATGATCAAACCATCTTTTGATCATGTATATATATCTAGAGAAATTTATTAAACATTAAAATGATGATAAAGTTTATATTTGTATGTGAATTGGTTGTTATTAATGGGATAAAAATTCCAAATAATTATGTATATGGGCTCTTTGTGGATTGTTATATGGAAGCCCATAAAATCAAACAACTATGTATGACCATGATATACTTTGAAATAGTTAAAATGTAAATGTTTTTTAGTTATCCTATAAAATTGTTTTGTTAACTACCTAAATGTATAATTTGAACCAAGTAGATCTGTTGGGGCATATTTCTTATAATATAACCATCTATAGGTGTTTTGAAACTTTTAGTAATTAACCAACTACTATTTTTTTTTTGATTTGGATGGACCTAGGTGAGCTTAACATGACCCTTGTAGGTCGCTTTATGTATTAAAAATTAAAATTGAATATATCTTATAATTTCTTAATAGTGTTGGGATGTAAATAAATTATGAATGTTTAAGAAGGATATTTTATAAGGATTCCCTATTCATCCTTGAGTCATTAGTTAAATTCGGTACCAAACTCTTTTGATTAAAAATTAGAACTTTATATTCTGTTTTAAAATTCTTAAATTTTTATTGATTGAATGAAAATAAATGAAGTTACAATAAAAATAGAACATGTAATGATTTCCTTTGTTTAAACCCACGTGTAATGGTTGTTTAAACATTTCATTAAGTTTCCTTAAAATGGAAACATCATCATTTTCCATATTCATTTTTCTTTTTACCAATGGCTTAAATTATAGGCGCTTGAAAATATTGATGTCTCTTTGGTGTGACCTATTGATAGGGTCAATAAATTTTCTTTTATAAGGGGATAGCCCATGGTAGATATCACCCTTAGAGCTCGAATTCCTTAATAAAAGCAGTTTGTACCTAGAGTATTGTATCTTTAAGGTTTTTTTGTCCCCAGTATGACCCTTAACTTCTAAATCACACTGTTATTAGGAAGGTTGTTCATGGTATCCTTGAATTTTGTAGTGAGTGTAAGCATTGAGTAATGCTTTTTTCCAGAAGGTTAGACATTCCTAGGGAATGGTCATATACATAGTGGGTATCGTGATCCTATTTATTTTCCCTTGGATAATAGGAGAGGCCATTAATCTCTATTACAGACTTTTGGGATAATGATCTTTTGGGTCAATTTTCTATGTAGGACATCAAATAATTGAATTCATAGGGAAAACATGTCAATGGGTAGTATCTGTATTGTGAAGTTTATTCTGAAAATATCCAGGTAGTTTAAATTCATATATGCGATGCTCGTTGAGTTTTTAAATGAAGTAACAAATTTTTTGAGTTCATTGTAATCATTGATCCTTGAGAATTAGTTTATTTCTCATGTCATCTACAGAATGGAGTGGAAAGGGTGTTAAATAATCTATTTCATCCCAATGCTCAGGATAGATTTCTAATAAAATTGGGTGTTTCAAATGCTTGTTTTTTTCAGTCTTCATTTATGTTATTAAATGTTTTAATTTATGTTGGTTTTAATCTAGCATTATTGTAAGTAGCCAGCCTATCTTTTTTCATTCGATGAAAGGAAACTCTTATGTTGGGGAGAATCACATTAGTTCTAGTGAATAGGTGTCCTTCTAGGTAAAAGGTGAACAAACTAAATGTACCTTTTGAAATGTTTGATCTTGCTTGAATGCCTTTGAGGAATGAAATTATGGAATAATTTCAGTGATTGCTCGGTAGCACAACATTTATTTGGTTTTTTATTTATGAAACCTTTTAGAAAAACCATTTGATTTGGATGATCTTTGGTTGTAAATATTGAATGATTGAGGCATTACTAGGCTGGTAAATTCTTATGATCGGTTAAAAAGTGATGTGTCGGTAGGTGAATCTGATCTTATTTCAATAATTAAACTAGTGGTGGTTTTAATATTTTCTTTTTTTATTAGTTTTCCTCTTAGTGTACTATTCTAAAAGGGACGAGAATGTACCATATCTTACCATCACCCTTAATGCTCTAAGAGGGTCTCAATATTATATTGTGCTAAATTTTAAAAGCAATTGGGATGGTTTGTGTTCTTTTTTAAGAGTAGTGTTCTACACGTATGGCTGTTTAAACATTTTTGGTCAGTCTTGAGGGAAACATGGCTTTCCAAGAAGTAATTCCTTGGTTGGACTCTTCGACACCAACTATGTTCCATTGACCCTACTGACAGGTGGATTTTCATCTAGGCTCAATCATTGATTTGATGTAGATATATGTGTCTTATACTTAAATATCTCTTACCAACATGGGGTATGGAATACCCTAGGTTAGACCCTTGGACACCAATTTGATGAATCTAGGGTTATCCCACATATGTTGTCAACAATGGAGGTGGTTCTTAAAGGGTGGCGAGTTCTAGTGGACTAGATTTGGGTTACACCCACGTTCAAGATGAGGGAAGACAATTTAAATTATCAGGTGGTAGTTTGACCAAGGAACATCATCATATGTAAGGTATGGGATTCAGTGAAATTATTTTAATAAACCAAAAATGCCTTGGAAAAGGCATTGTGGTTTATCTTGTGATACACTGATCGTCTAAGTCAACCATTTGGAGATTGTTCATCCCTAGTGGCTTGACTCATTATCATTCTTCTACGATGTGTGTGATCAATAAGAGTTTATTAAGAACACCATTTGGATAAGTTGGGTGTGAAGTAAATGTTGGAAGTGTCTTTCAAGGAAAATATTGCATGAAGGGTTCATGTATGGTCAATTTATATTCAACTATTTATTTCTGATGAGGTCCTTGATATAGCCTTATATGTAATCAGGGTCCCTTGGTTAATGAAATCAATCCAGGAGAGTATTTAAGGAGCATTGGACCTACATTATAGGCAATTCTGATCATGAAGGTAACGTGGCATGGAATTGGACAATTTCAAGTGTTAATCCCAATTATGGGAAGAACCATCCGATAAAATCTTGTGTAAAATATTATTTTATTGTGTCTATAGATAAACAGGCTCAAGTAAGCACTATTTTGATGTTTAATTAGAGAAAAAATCATTTCATCGAGTTTTGACAGCTTAAGTGTCCTAAGATAATGTAATTCGGGGAGTTGTGTTGGAGATTTTGAAACACAATGTGACCACTTAAACAAGGCTTCACTACAATTGTTGGTCAAATAATGTTTTTTTCTCTGGAAGGATTATTGGGTATGAGAAGTTATAATGTGGGGAGGCTATAACAACCCATATTTTGAAGATGAAATTACAAAATTTCCATTAATAAGTTTTAGTTATTCCTTCCTCATTTTTTCTTATCATTAGCAGAAAACCCCTCCTCTCTTCCTACTATTGAGCTCTCAAGTGCCTCCACATAGGTATCTTGTCATCTCCTCATTCTAAAGTCTGATTTGAGCACTGTCAGTATCTATGGACCTTTATTAGTGAGTTATCGATTCCTCTTGAATCCTTTTAATTTTTATCATCAGATCTATTTAACTATTTTTGTGTGATATCATTTAACCAAATTCAATATAAAATTTCCATTTCGTTAATTTCTTCAAAACCTAGATGAATTGGACCTTAATATTGGATGAATGAAAATCCCAAAGCATTGGGTAGGTGTATTGTGGGGTTTTCAAAAATTTATAATTGTTTTATGAATAGTGTGGTTGCACCACATGTCGTCTTTTTCTACATGTTTCCATAAAAGTGTTTTCTTAATATTAAATTGAACTACTCACCATGTAATAAAATCTTTTATCATTTTTTAATAATTTGAGGACACCATCGTCAAATTTAGATAACCCATGGGAAAGAAATTGTTTCCCCACTATATAATTAATTTTTAGAATGCCTCGAATTCCTTCTAAGAATTTGTCTTGGATTGTAACATGGGTATTCTCTTGTAAGTTGGCCCAAATTGATAAAATACCCCCTCAAGTTCCATGGTTATTTTTTAAAATTAATATCCATGTATGGTGGCTTCATAAAATTCTTCTCTCTGATGAATTGATATGTGCATCGTGTATTTGATTATTACTTATATTAAGTTAAAATGTGATTCTAAAATGTTATTAATTTAACTATTGAGAAACAATGTCTTTTTTATAATAAAACTGCTTAATGGAGGTGTCTTGTCTCCTAAGATAAAAAAGTAGTGATTATTTATTTAAACCATGCTTGGGTTATTGCTTTGGAGTTTTCTTATGCCTTCATATTGGTTCTTGATATGTGGAATGTTTGATACATGGCCTTTGTTTAGTATATAAAATGAAATTTCCCATGAAATCTTTGAACCATATGGTTTTTACAGCCCGACCAAGGAATCTTGTTCCCTCCTGTGAAAAATTGATAAAGCGTAGTAAACAATCCAAGAGCGACACTC
Source organism: Viscum album (assembly GCA_963277665.1). NCBI lineage: Eukaryota > Viridiplantae > Streptophyta > Magnoliopsida > Santalales > Viscaceae > Viscum > Viscum album. The sequence goes on along the minus strand of OY728140.1, from coordinate 48,845,832 downwards.
ATTATCCCTAGGCCAGGTTCGCTAAGCATTGCCTATTTTACTTCAAGGATAGTTACACTAGTTCCATAGGGGAGAACCATTGGATGGGATCAAAGGAATGATGGTTGTAACATCCCTTCAGTGAGACTTGATTCCCTACATGTGATATAGGTACAGACATGGAGGCTAGTACTTGAAATTTCACACAATGATTTGAGTGGGATGTTAGACATCATCCTTGGATCACCACAGATGTACAATATTGTAATTTTTATGAACCAAGCCTCTCGAGTGGTAAATAGAAAGTCCTTTGGATTGTCATGGATGGGCTAAAGGTGTCTCATTATTTCTTGTAAAGTGGTTTTACAAATTGAATTAATAAATAGTTATATCAAAATATTCAAATGAGATGTGATCCCAATGTATCATTAACATTATGGTGTTTCCTCTAAGACAAACCATATGATTGGGGACAGTCCACCTTCACTCGATTATCTCACCCAATTTACCATTTTAGTATCTTCTGGTTCTGACTCACTAGCTTGGGATAAATCAGGTAATTAGATGGGTTTCCAAATGGAACTCAATCCAATGGTTTTATTTACATAGTCATTTTTTCCTAGATTTTAATTGATTTGGAAGACTGCTTATTTATATTTCAAGAAATTGAAAATTCAAGGAACCATGGCTGTTGGCCTACTAAAATTATACCTCACACCCTACTTGGGAATCCATTCCACTATGGTACGTGAGTAGATCTACATTTTTTTAGGACCACAGACTCTTTTTTATTCTATTTTAAATTAAATGGGAGTTAGGAGCATAGGACTGAGTTGGAGCTCCTGACGCTCATGGAGTTTTCATGTGGGCCTTTTACTTCTTTTCTTTCTTTCATTATTTTTATATTATACTATATTTGGATGCCTATTGTTTTAGTTATGTATCGTCATCTGTACATACATGCACATTTCTATATTAGAATTACCCACCTTTTATATTCAATTTTTATTATTCATCATTATCTACTCTAGCTTCCATTTATTATTGATTATACTACTATTAGTTGTTCCTTTATTTTTTGTTATACCATTGCACTACTCTGATTATGATGGTATAGTCTACCAAATATCACATCCTTAAACCAAAGATGCAAGTCAGAAACTTCCAATGTATGGGGAGGTGCACTTGAGTCTATGTGGTGACTAGTTTGTCTACAGTTTTAATGGTAAGTCAAGTTGTGACGTTACACATTTATGCCCGTGGAATGGTTTCCACTATGGGTTTCAGATTTTGAATGGCTTGGATGATTTATTGTTCATTCGTAAAACTAATCGGTGGATTTTTATACCTATTGTGAATAAAAATCAAACTGTTTTGGATCTCATCTAGGCTCACCTCATGTGATATAAATTCTCCTTTTGTCATTCTTCATCCTATCACAATTCCTCATGGGGTTCTTTTATAGTGTAATGGAGGGACAGAGTACCCGTACGGATGGTCTTCAACATAGGGCCACATGACATCCTTTTTGAAAGAACAGGAGTAATCCCTAACACCCGATCGATTTGATTTTCATGGGAAATCATTTTCTATGTAATAAATCACCGTCTGACTCTATAAATAAATCCGGTTCACTTCAAAGGAACCAGTGTTATCGTATTATCCCACAAATGATCCCATTCATTGGGGATTGTCATTCACAGGTGTATAAATCATCATATGTTCTTGAAAAGAAATATAGTTTTGTTCGTATTAATTGGATGTGTCATCTTATCCCATTATCTATTTCAATCATAGTTTGCTTTGTGATGTGGTGGAACCACATACAGAGCAGTGGTCAGTGGGGTGGTTTTCACTTTGCTAGATCCAGCAGTCCTTCACATATTAATTTACTTGAAAATTTTTCATAAAGTTCTTATTCATATTTTTTCTCCATTTCCAAATTAATGGAATTATATTACAAAATTTCTTTGACCACACAAATTCTTTCCATTAGAATGGGTTCCAATCGGGATGAAGAGGGGGTTATTCTAAAAAAGTAATTTTTCATGCTTTGAACCAGTTTGTGGTATACAGGTGGAATCTCAAGAGGGGACCATGCCTTTTAATAGGGGGCCTAATTTATTTTTCTTTTATATGATTTCTTATTGAATAGAGATATTTTCAAATACATGGATTTCCCAATTCTTCCACGTTGTATTTCTTTTGCAGACACCATTTCTATGAACTAATCTTTGACACCCAAAAATGGGAATTTTAATTTCTAAATACATTCTATATGATTCATGGATTTAGAATTGAATGGCTTAATTACCTCACTAAATAATTATTCTTAGGGAATTTCCTTTATAGACTTGTGTTTCTCAAGACATTTCTTTGAAAACTAATTGTTCATGGGCCAATGCTTTTGCGAACTGACAGTTGTTTGGACTATAATGGGTGTGTGAAGTTGCATAAAGTTTTTGAAGTCCATTATGAATTATTTTTCATCCATTTAATGAATATGAAATATTTTTTGATATGTCATTACATTTTAATAATGTATCTGGCTTCTATAAGGACCATTTAAACTAGGAGAGGAACTACCATTTCAGAGAGTATTAAAAAAGATCTTCGATTAAACATCGTATCTTAGAATGGTATTCTGGGGATCCTTATATAACCATATCTTATGAAATACCCATTTTAAAAAGGCCTAAAAATTTATATTTCAATCATCATGATGATTATCCCCTTCAACCAATTGGTTAGAATTTCCTTTCTTCTTGGTTTGATCTGTATTAGGATCATTCCCAAGTGAACATGTCATTTATAAGGTTAATAATTTCCAGTTCAGGTGAAGAGAAGAAATTTTTCCTAAATGGTTCTATGTGGATAAAGACAAACCAACCCATCCATGAAATATGTATGAAATATGACATTGAATATTATGCATCCATTTTCCAACACTCATGAGGAAATCCCAACAGTGGATGGATCTCCATCTTGGACTTGTGGCCTTGAGGGGTTTTATCATACAAATGTACTTGGGTATTACTGGTGCACCAAACGTTCATGGAATTCCCTAAAATGTTAGAGTACATTGACTTGTACCAAGAAATATGGGTCTCCTAATAAGTATTTTATTCATCGATCAAGGTGCTTCCCGAATTAATCAGTCACTAGTGTATGATTATGACACTTTCAACATCTTGCATTGTGATTTTGGGGTAAGTTTACAATATATATACCAATTATGGGGAATCCCCATTCTCATAAATATGTATGATGAATTCTAACCTATAATAAATTCATGTTAAAACACTGAAAAAATATCTCCATTGGAAGGGGACCTACTAACCGCAACATAGAAATTTCTCGGTCAGTCCCTCAATACCTTAAAATTCACTCTATTCAATGATTGGATAATTTTTTTACGCAGGTTAGTAGTCTAAGGCTGAAGGTTCATCACATCAAGACTCATCAAACTCAAAACTCATAAGGAATTCAGGGTTCATATTATGCCATCCTTGAGTCATTCTAACATACGTCATGGGGTTACAAGACCCAAGTAGACATATCTTTGGATATTGGACTAGTAGTCTTTTTCTCCATGTTTGTGGGTGGATAGATCATTCTCTTCTGGGATTCCTATACAGGTGTCAGGTCATTACAATGATGATGGTATCACAACTACCGGAGGGACGCTTTTTCAACCTAGATGTACACACCCTTGCTCTCATCTATGAATTATTGGGCAATATATAAGAAGTTATATCACTTCGTCAACTTTATGGGTTATTCCAATTCTTTTCTGGAGGGATGAAGAATACTATCGATGACATGAATATCATAATTCCACAATAATTACTTATTTAACATTTCACCATGTACTACTTAATATTACTATCGTTCAGAAAAAATCATTGTGCATCGATAGCACTGTCAAGATGATGAGAATGTTTTTCAACTTTAATTTCATCCCTTACCCCACACCTTCAGGAATGGTGGTTTATAAAGGTAAAATAATTTCTGAGGAATTCTCTTACATCATATTTCCCTTTAAATGGAATTTTGAATTCATTGGTCGAAAGTGTAACCATCAAAGAATTATATAATCCTTACATATTTTCATAACAATTTGTATGTATGTAATGGGATGCATCCTTTCCTCTTCCCTAGATTCAAGAGTCGTTCTCAGTTATCCTTCTCCACCTATGGCTGATGATGATGCATTATGACTCTTGTATGAACATATCTATTCCTTTTGTGGAATATCCCATCAATCATTCATTGGATTATTCCATAATGTTGATAGAGTAATATGCCAATGGGATATTAGAGTGTGAAATCCAAAAAGTTCTTAAATAATTGGCCTATCCTAACTCCATTATTGGCATATCTTCTTCATCGATATCTTGGGAAGAACACCTTACACCCTTATGCTATAAAAATCTCAGGAGTGTATCATCATCTAGCTCCCACTGTACTTAACGCAGTACTGGTATATTGTTTTATACTGGTACTTATGGTGGCCTTACTGACGCTGGTTATAATAACCCTACTCTTTATTACACACTTAAACGTGATTTATTACATAAACATGCACAGAAGAAAACTCTGGGGATCTAGAGGACTAGTTTCTTGTTAAATTAGGAATATTACATAGAAACCTAGAACATAAAACACAACATCTCTATTGAAAGATTTCTTTACAAGACCACAACATTCCCTCATACTTAACATTCAACGGAATAACCTGAGGACATTCATATTAATAGAGTGATCTATAAATCTCAATAAGGGAGTAAAAAAGGCTTAACATGAATAATATAGTATATTTCAGGAAATAGACATATCGATGGAGCGCAAGAGAAACATGAACATTAAGGCATGATATATCATGAGTATCATAACAAGGAAATGTGGAAACAACACTTAACATCATATTATCATGAGCCAAGGCTCATTTGACTTAGAGCATGAGTAAACCCTCGTTGCAATTGAATTATCATGAGTAAACCCTCATTTGACTTCATGTATCGTGTTACTAATATTTACCCAATACATTGGAGTGCTATCAGGGAACACCATTCTTAAACATTTTGTTTCATGCATAAGTGTGCCACAAAGATCATACAATATAGATTCATTAAACAACATAATGTATTCCACGAATAAAATATGTTTAATATATAAATATAAGTCCTCAATAAAAAATTACATGTGGATAAAGGTGAATACCCTTGATAAAGAAAAGGGTATGGTATTCACTTACACAATGATTTTGGCATGGAAATTATGGCATAACTTTGGAAGCATAGGGACGTCAAATAGGAATCATAAAAGGGGTTGATGAGAGAGAAAGTTTATCTCATAATTTTAAAAATAAATAGACTTCAATGGGGGTCATGAAACATACTATTCCAAAAAAAATTAATAGAATTTAGAAGAATAATTTAAAAGAATTGCTTGAATGTAATTAAGAAGAGATAAATTCCCAGAATTTTCACATAGTAATGGGTGTACATGGAAGGAATTAATGGGGGAGAAAGGGGTCTCTCATCATTAAAACATAACGAGGGAAGTATGGGGGAGGTTCAAAATCATACTCGAACATTTATAATTAAAAAAATGGCATCACAATATAAGGAAACGTGAACATAAATAAGGAAGGAAGGAAATCCTTTATTTGGAGTTGTGATCCCAAAGGCTTGGGAGAGGAATTACAGAAGCTTATTGAGAGCTTGGGGAACCTTGGGAGGATTCTAGAGAGAGGAGGGAAAAGGTTGGTAGTTCTAAAAAGGCTTTGAGTGAAGAGGATGTTGGATCATGGGTGGGTTTATCAAGGAAAAGAGAGGTAATTCTTTATTATTTAGGTTTCGGCCACCACACATTAAACTAATCAAAACCACAAAACAACCCATGTTTTTCACCAATGTTTTTTTCAAAAGTGAGTGTAAAATAATTTTTTAAAAGGACAATGGCTGAAATTGTTGAACTATTTGGCAAGCTAATGTGGAGGTGAGTCACACTCTCAAGGAAATCAATTTAAGAAGATAAATTGTTTTATGAGTCTTGAAGGGTCCACTAAGGATTTTTAAAATGAATAAAATAAACCTAAAATCACATTATTTTAATGGTAAAACATATATTTCCCAAACATAATTTTTATGGTATTTTATTAGATTACTATTGGGTCATTTTGATATTATAAAATACATTATATTTTTAAATGGTATTTCATCTTCACCCAAACATTTGACTGGCTCGGAAATTTTTGAAAAATTCACTATTGGATAATTTTGACATCCTGATTCCAAAAATAATATTCATTTCATATAAATAATTTTATAAATATTTGAATTTTTTCTTTTTAAATAAAAACCAATATTTTTTTGAAAATTCATGGGTTTTGACAAATATTGCTTTCAAACCTTAATAAAAATTTCAATTATATTCAAAAAAAATTATACGATCAATTATATTTAATAAAAAAATAGTAATAATATTTCATTATAATATTATTTAATTCAAAATATCCATTAATTAATAAAAATAGATTTCTTAATTGAATATTAACTTAAAAAATGCTATTTTTGTTTGAAAAAACTATTTACAAAGTAACACTTATCAAATGAATGTATATTCTCTATACAAAAATAATATACATAATCATAGTTCTAGGGTCTTGTTACATAACCCCTTATAGAACCCACATAAGAATAATTTGTAAGGTGTGCGGTGGTGACAGACTTTTGGGGTGGCTAAGATAGCATCGCTTGGGTGGTAATCTCTATTAACTTCCACTTCTCCTGTAAACAGTTCCGCTGGAACATAATGTGTTGAAGCACATCCTAGGCTAGGTCATGAGTAAATCCCAAGGACACCACATCCATTATTATCTCTAACAAATGTGCTTCGTATGGTGAAAGTCTAATGGATGAGGCCATTGCTTCCTTTTTCTGGTTTATTGGATTTTTTAAAGCCCTATATTTATACTGATCATGTGATCACTGTTCAATGGCTATATTAGCAATGGTAAAGGTTCTAAATGGTATTTTTAAATCCAAAATATTAAATCCAAATAAGTGCATTTGTTATATAACCGTTTTACATAATAATACATTTAATTACATGAAGAGGAATTTTCCATTAATAAAATTTTGGGTCGTTACAATCTTCCCCCCTTAAGAAATTTCACCCTTAAATTTTACTTTTCCCACACTAAAATAGATTTTGGATACATTGTTTCATCCCTTCCTCTTATTCCCATGTATCTTCTTCAAACATGCGGTTTCACCACAACACCATGAAGAGGGGAATTTTATTATTCTATAAAACTATTTCCTTATGATCTATGATATTCACTGGCTTCTCTTCATATGATATGTAATTATCCAATGGTACCACCTCTGGATTGAGTACTTGTGATGGGTCACGTATGTACTTCCTTAAGAGTGATACATGTAATACATCATGTACTTGAGATATGTTTGGAGGGAGTGTTGGTCGATAGTCCATGGCACCAATGCTATCAAGGATCTCAAAAATGCTGATGCACCTTGGACTAATATTTCCCTTATTCCCAAATCTCATAACCCTCTTCCATTAAAATATGTGGAGAAATACCATGTATCCGACATCAAATTCTAGGTCTCTTCGATGATTATCAGTATTGATCTTTTGTCGACTCTGCGCATCTTTAATGTGCTACTGGATGGTCTTATCATTATCCGCCATTTCTTCAACCATCTCTGGACCTATGATTTTTCTCTCCCCAACTTCATCCCAACATGCGGCTATTCTACACCTCTTCCCATAATGTTCTTTATAAGGATCCATTTGGATTCTTTAGTGGATGATGTTGTTATAAGAGAACTCAGCCATAGAATGATATTGATCCCATCCTCCTTTGATGGGAATTGGGCATGCTTTGAACATTTCCTATAGTGTTTAGATAGTCTTCTCAGAGTGGACATCAGTTTGGGGATGATAAATCATACTGAAGTTAAGATCACTATTCAGAGCATGTTGTAGACTCTTCTCGAACATAGATGTGAATCTTGGATCTTGATCGAATTCAATAGATAGTGGTACTCGATGTAGCCTTACCACTTATATAATATATATCCATGCCAATTGATCAAATGAAAAATCCCCCCAAAGTGCAATGAAGTGTGGAGTCTTTTTAAGATGATCCACAACAACTCAGATAGCACTGCTTCCTTTGGATATCTTTAGAGGTCCGATGACTAAGTTCATGGTGATATTCTCCCATTTCCATAATGGTATGGTTAATGGTTTTATTATACACTTAGACTCCTGCCTCTCAGTCTTCACATAATGACATACCAGGCACTTTAATGTATACTCATTGATGTCATTATTCATGTTATCCCACCAATAATTCTCTCATAGATCTCGATACATCATTGTGTTTCCTATGTGAATAGGTAAATTCAAAATATGTGCATCATCTAGAAGTTCTTTATTCAACTCCAGAATTGATGGAACACATAGTCTATTACCAATTCTCACAATTTCTTCTTCATTAACATTGAACTCTGTGGATGTCCCTTTTTTGATAGTTTCCTCTTTCTTCTGAATTCTCACATCATCCTTTTGAGCATCATTTATCCATTCTAAAATAAACGGTTGAGAAATAATTTGTGAAAGGATTGCTGATGTCCCATTATTTATGACTCTATAGTACATCTTCATCAAATCTAAGAATATTACATCCTTTATAATTATAATCAATGATATAATCATTGGGTCCTTTCTACTTAGAGAATTTTTCACCTTGTTCGCTTTCCCTTGTTAGAAATGGGTTGAAGAGTCATAGTCTTTGATCAGCTCTAACCATCTTCGTTTATGCATATTCAATTTTCACTGTTTTAATATATACATGAGGCTTTTATTATCTGTATATATTTCACACTTCTCCCCAAAGAGATAATTCCATCAAAATTTTAACGTGAAGATCACTTCAGCCAACACCAGATCATCTGTTGGATATTTTTTCTCGTGAACATTCAATTTCCTATAAGCATAGGCAATGAATTTTTCATTCTGCATCAACACACAACCCAGGAATTTCTTCAAAGAATCAATAAATACCACAAAAGGTTGTCCACTTGTGGGTAATTTGAGCATGGGAGAAGTCATAAGCCTCTTTTTTAACTCCTTGAAGCTCACTTAACATTCATCACTCCCTTAAAACATTACTCCCTTCGAAGTTAGCTTGGTATGAGAGTTCAAAAATCATGAGAAATTTCTCACAAATCAGTAATAATATCTAGATAACCCTAGAAATATACAGATATCTGTTACCAATATTGGCCTTGTCCATCCCTCAGTTGTATATATATTGGAGGGATCCACATATATCCCATTGCATTTGATGATGTGACCCAAGAATGATACCTCCTTCAACTAGAAAAAACAATTGATGTAATTTTCATATAGATTCACCTTTCACAAGGTCTATATTAAAGTGCTTAGATGCTTCTCATGCTCCTCCCTGATTTTGGAGTATATTACAATATCGTCTATAAATACTATGAAAAATTTGTTTAGGTAATCTTCTAGGACTCTATTGATCTTTTCCATGAAGATTTTGGGAGAATTAGTGAGTCTGAAAGGTATTATAATGAATTCATAGTGCTCGTACCTTGTTCAAAAACCAGTCTTGGGGATATCCTTTTTCTTCACCCTTACTTGGTAATATCTCGACCACAGATCTACCTTGGAGAAGTATTGTTCTCCATATAGCTGATCGAACAAGTCATCAATTCGGAGAAAATGATACTTCTTCTTTATCTTTATTTTTTTGAGCTCACGATAATAAATTCAAAGGAGCATTTACCCATCCTTCTTCTTGGTGAAGAGGACTGGTGCACCCTATGGTGAAGCACTTCGCTGTATAAAACCTTTATATAGATTATCATGTAGTTGTTTCTTAAACTCCTCAGTCTCTACAAAATCTATTCTATATGGATTCTTGGATATTGGCAACGCCCTTGGTATAAGATCAATTGATAATTCAACATCTCTTCAGGGAGGAAGACTTGGAAATTCATTGGGAAATGCTTCAACAAATTCCCTCACAATAGGAATTTCTTCAGGGATGGTTGATTAATTAGAATTAATCATTTGATCCAGATATGCATGCTTATAGGTCAGTAATATCCATACTTGAGATGAGGGTGCTAAAAAAGATTCATCTTCTTCCTTGCACTTGTATATAATTGGGGGTTGATTCTCCATATGTAGAGTGACTTCCCTCACACAGAAATTTATGTGGGATCTATATAAGTAAATTCAATCCTTGTCGAGAATTGCATCAAATTATACCTGAGGAGGTATGAAGAGGTTTTATAGGTAGTTCTATCCACAAATTAATATAGGGGAAGAGTTATATTCAGGGGATGCAATGATTTCCCCATTTTCCGTACTCAGCGACATCTTTACTTTCATTATTTTTGGTGTTATTGGGTTAGTTCTAAAAAACATTCAGAATAAAAAAGAATGCTTAGAACTAGAATAAAAATGTATGTACACTATTCTTGAAGGAATAACTAGCGTAAATTTCACTACTTCGTTGTCGTGGTTCACATTTGCGGTAGTGATGGAAAAATCTCACCCTTTCCGCCTTAGAGGTTGTCGATTTCCTCCGAAAACCCTTGGCTTAGGGAAATTATTTTCAAGGTTCCTTGGTTCTTTGCAGTTAAAGTAGTAATCAATACCTTGATGGTCAAATGGAGTGTTCCTCTCCTCTATCGCATCTGCAGTTTTTTTATTGTCGGCAGTTAATGACTAGGTTACCATCTCTTCCACACCTAAGGCATTTCCAAGTCCCCTGTTGGCATTTTCTATTGTTCTTATTTAAGCCCCTTTGGAAAGTGAAGTGCTGGATTTTTTAGCACTGTTGGATTTTCCCATCGAACCCTCAGAATTGAAGTCCACCTTGAGCTTCTTATCCCTGTGATACCACTAAGATTTTCTGATCTCCATTTCGACTTTGAGGGCACATCAGACAATTTTCTTATAGCTATCAAAGTCATGGATCACCAGGGACTTCTGTAGGATAGGTATAAGCCCACAAAATAAACATTAAACCTTGTATTTGTGGGTAATGACAAATCTAGAAGCATATCGTGAAAGCCTTGTGACGTTTTACTCATACTCTCTATTGGATTCTTCGTATTTTTGCTTGAGTTCAAGGAAGTCCCTTTCCATATTAAGTTGAAGGGTATGAGAAAAATATTTTTCTAAAAACATTTTCCATAAATCCTTCCATTCTAAAGACTCAATCTCCTCCTCATGATTCATATTTTTTATCAATTTCCACCATTTATCGGCTTCCCCCTCCCGGTGATAAGCATCCAAAAGAACCTTCTTTTGTTCGAAACATTTATGGATTGAGAAGATCTTTTCAATGGAGTTAATCCATTGTTTGGAAATTGATGGATCATATTATCCTTTAAAATTAAGAGGCCTTTGTCTCATGAAGCTCTCGATTGCTACTTGTTCTTTCTTTGGGGGGTTAGAGGTTCCTCTTGACCCATGATTATTTTTAAATCATGAGTTAATTGAGAGAGTATCGTGACAAAGTTTGTGATTCCCGCTTCCATTTTATTTTCCATCTCATTAGAACAGTCATCACATTGATCTTCACCTCGTTTGTTAGCCTGATTCCTCCTATTACTATCCATTATCTACAATAAAATGAAATTTATGGGTAACACATAAAGGGTAATCCGAAGAAAAAATGGATGACTTATAAATTACTTTTATTTCATAAACTTATGAATTTATAGGATTCAATCTATATTATCAATGATGTAACTCCCAACATATATTATTAGGATAATTTTTTTTATTACCTGAACAATGGTTCATAATATGATTTTGAATTTACAAAAGCCTATCCCCTAGGAGTGTCTTAACCTAGGGGGAAGAAAGGCCCATTTTCTTGTACCAAGATACCCTAGGTCAAGCCTGAAACTCCTTGTTGGAGTTTTAACTCCTAGGTACATCTATGACAGAGCTGCCTCTACAAAATTGTATCCAAACAAGGATATATTTTCTTGGTAAACCACTTACTCAATACTCACCCAAACATAGGGATGTTTTTATTATACTTACTCTTATCCCTAAGTCTTTCACTGGGGTTTTTTAATCATAATCACAAAATTATCTAAACATATCCTATGATACCAAATATAGAAACCATGCTTCTTATTACACACTTAAACATGATTTATTACATAAACATACATTTAATGAAACTCTATGGTTCTATAGGTCTATTTTCATGGGAAATTAGGAACATTAAATAACAAATAAAACAAATCATCTTTATTAAAATCTTTTTTTACAAAACCACAACATCCCCTCGTACTTAGCATTGCATCGGATAACTTGAGGAAATTAATAATAAAAGGGTGAGATATAAATCCAAGTAAGGGAGTAAAAAAGGCATAACATGAAGAATATAGTACATGTTAGGAAATATACATGTCAATGGAGCACAAGGGAAACATGAAGATAAAGGCTTGATATAACATGAGTATCATAACATGGACATGTGGAAACAACACTTAACATGGTATTAGCAGGATCCAAGAGTCATTAAACATGGAGAATGAGTAACCCCTCATTGGACATGAATTGTCATGATTAAACCCCCATTGAACTTGATGTATCATGATACCAATCTTTACCCAATGCATTAAAGTGCTATTAGGCCACACCCTTTTTTACCATTTTGTTTCATGCATTAGTGTTCCACATAGATCATACAACATGGATTCATTAAACATCATAATTTATTCCATTAATAAGTGATGTGGGATAAATAAATGTATGTACTCCATTAAAAATTACATGTGCATAATCTTGAATACCCTTGATAAAGAAATGGGTATGGTATTCATTTACATGAGAATTTTGGAATGGAAATTATGGTGTAACTTCAGCATCATAACGACATCAAATCGGAATTGTAAAAGTGGTTGATGAGAGAGAAAGCGTATGTCATAATTTATACCTAAAATGGACAGAAATGGTGGTCATTGAACATAATATCCAAACATAATGTAATGGATTTTAGATTCATAATAAAAAATAATTTCTTGAATATAAATGAAAAGAGAGATATTCCTTACAGAATTTCGGCATAGTAACAGGTGTATAAGATAGGAATTAATGAGAGTGAAATGGGTCTCTCATCATTAAAACATATTTAGGGAAGTATTGGGGATGTGGGAAATCATAATCCAACATTTATAATTGAAAATAAAAGGGCATAACAATATAAGGAAACTTGGACATAAATAAGGAACGAAGGAAATCCCTTACTTGGATGTGTGATCCCAGAGGCTTCTTGGGAAATTGGGCCACCATGGTAGGATTCTAGAGATATGTGGTCATATTTTGGTCAAGCTACAAGGGCTTTGAGTGAAGAGGAAGTGGGAGAATGGGTGGTTTTATATAGGAAATGAGAGGGAATTCTTTATTATTTAGGTTTTGGCCACCACAGATTAACCTAATCAAAACCACTAACCAAACCAAGGGTTTTTCCCATGGTTTTTTTAAATTTGAGTGGAAAACAATATTTTATAATTATAATGGTCGACCTTCTAAAAATATTAGGCTCTCTTATGTTGAGTTCAGTCACACTCTTAAGGAAATCAATTTAAAATGATAACATGTTTTATAAGTCTTAGAGGGTTCACTATGAATTTGTAAAGTAAATAAAATAAACCAAAAAACCCATTATCTTATTTTTAAAACATATATTGGCCGAAAATAATTTTTATACTATTTTATTACATAACTATTGGGTCATTATGATGTCATAAAACATATTATATATTTAAACAGTATTTAATTTTTACCCCAAAATTTGACTATCTTAGAAAATTATGAAAAACTGACCATTGGATAATTTCAACATCCTGATTCCAAAAAAATATTCATTTAATATAAATAATTTTGTAAATATGTGAATTTTTACTTTTTAAATAAAAATTGACATTTATCAAAAATTCATGGGTTTTGACAAAAACAACTTTCAAACGTTAATGAAAATTTCAATTGTATTCATAAAAATTATACGTCATTTATATGTAATAAAAGAATTAGTAATAATATTTCATTAAAATATTATTTAATTCAAAAATACATTAGTTCATAAAAATATATTTCTTAATTGAATATTAACTAAAAATTATATTTTTGTTTTAAAAAACTAGTTACAAAGTAACACTAATAAAATGAATATATATGAACTATAAAAAATAATGTACATAATCTCCATGCTAGGGTATTGTTACATAACCCCTTATAACAATAGCATAATATTGAAGGGTAAGGAGTGAAATGGTGACAGACTCTTGGGGTGGCTCGGATAACATCTCTTGGTTGGTAATCTCTATCAACTTCCACTTCTCCCGTAGGCGGTTCTGCTTGAGCTTAGTGTGTGGAAGATTGGTCTGGGCTTGGTCAAGAGCGAATACCAATAACTTCACCTCCATTAGGAGCTCCGGAAAATGGGCTTCTATTGGGAACGTCTACTTGATGAGGCCATTTCTTCCTTTGTTTGGGTAATTGGATTTGTTCAAGCCCTATATTTAAACTAATAAAGTGATCGCTATTCAACGGTAATATTAGAAAAGGTAACAATTCTTAATAGTATTTTGAAATCACTAATCATTAAACAAAATAATTCCATATGTTATATAACCATTTTAAATTATAAGACATTTAATTAGATCAAGAGGAATTTTTCATTACTAAATGTTGGGTCATTACATTGGCCCTAATGGAAAAACCTTGCGAACCACACCAATTGATTCTAGTCCCATAACCTAATTCCCAAAGATGGGTTGTAGACAGATATAGAGGATTTCCCATCTTTGAAGTCATTTTTCAAAACAAACATGTATGATGTGGTTGTAATTCTGAACTTTATACCTATGAATATGAGTGATGAGGATCAGGATACCAACATCACTATCAATCACTTTGAAATAAAAAGATGGTCTTTGAACCTTATATGTACATTCATCATAGAGACCGCCCTAGTGGAAATGGATGACAGGGTGGGAAGGCTTCTCCAAAATTTACTTGGAATGGTATCAAGGGGGTTTGATTACCAACACTTTCATATCCTAATCCATCAGAACATCATTGCCTAGGAAGAATTTTCTTCTTGTAATTGTGACCTTACTCTGTTTAATTCATCTCATCATCAAACGAAATTCATATGGTATCATGGCAATGATATACTCCACTAGGTTTCTAAATAATCCACATATTATGATTAATTGGTCTCAAAAACTAAATACCCGTAATAATTTGAGGCTTGTGCTGCTATTTTAATGGTAGAAATATCATTTAAACTTCACATTTTGAAGCCATCAAGAACAATTTTCAAGATATCAGCATCATTGTTAAAAATATGTGATCAATATCTGAAACCAAAGTTATGAAAATAACCAATTTGGAATAGACCCTTGATGTCATGTTCTATGATGTACTTCAATTGTTGACTAAAGTAATCTTCACTATATCCATATCATCTATTCTATAAATTTATTAGTAGTGTTAGGGAGAGGCTCCATGATGTGGATTCTCATCTGTTCTCATTTAAGAATATAAAATATCTATTTCTCTCAGATTTTTATCCTTTATATTTTATAGCAATGGAAATCAATCATAACTACCTTCCTTTTGAATGATAATATCCACTAGATATTGATTTCAATCTCAATCTGTGATAACCAAATTTACATAATCGTGTAATGATCTAATTTTTTCCTAAGCATGCGGACTCTTCAAGCTTATTTTTTACTATTTATATGGTCACATGGAAAATGCAACAAACCTGGTGTCTTTCTACTATTGCCCTAATGTTTTCCTAAATCTTATTTGGAGTGGTTTTAGTGGTCATAACATGAAAGTTTCTTAGGCCATCTTTTTCATATTTTAGACCTAACAATTATTTATTATTTTTTATATTTTTATGGCTCAATTTTTCATAAACCATGTGAAGAATAGGTTTTGTGAGCTAGAATTCGGGTTTTTTCCAGGGTTCCATTTATGGGTTTTCCACTTGGAAGGTTTTGTGTATCGTTTTATGGTGATTTTATAGTTTTTCTAATCAGATTAATGAAAATATTTTGGTTTAGGTTGAACTTCATTGACCTTGAATTATGGGGAAAGTTCCCCAATAGGGTTTATTAGCCTGGATTATCCCAGTATTTTTCAAACATGAATGATGGATTTTTCTTGAACCTTATTTTTTTATCTCTATACCTAATACATGATATGGGGAAAGTTAATGAGTGGTAACCCTAATAATAGTTTATATCATGATGTTATTGGAGTGTATAGAGGTATAAAAATTCTCTTATGGGGAAAAAGATTCCATTGGTTTGTCATCATTTTTTAGGGGAGACTTATGGAGAGGAAAATAGGGAGTATTATACATATCAAATATAAGGATTTCCTCTAACACTGACCCACCATATCTGATGTCTATGTAATTTGTGAAAATTTAGATTTCCCAATACCACAACGGGTGGATTTTCAATGGAATGGTGTCTAAAATTGATGAGGGTATCTATATCGGCTTTTACCATGAATGAGAAACCAATCCTATAAATATTTTGACTATGAAAAATATGGGTAGATTATGGTTCAGTTTAATTTCATGCAACATCAACATGTACCTTGTATTTTAATGTCTTATAAAGGAGATATTTGAGGGATACAATTTATGGTCACTTATCTTTGACAGAGGGAAAAATGATTTTATATACTCATATTAATCTATCCAATAATGTAATTTTATATATAGGAATGAAGGGGGGAAGTCCTAAACTATAATATAGTTGTTTCTGAATATGAGGAATGAGATGGGACATAAATATCAGGGCGTTATTTGGAGATAGGAAAAGCCTCTAATAAAGATGAATTTTTATTTGATTGACAATCATTTTTGTTGTAAACTTACGCAATTCCAACTATGGAATATTAAATAGTAAAACAATGGTATCCCCAGGACATTAAACCTCAATTTTTGTGTACATGGAGGTTTATGTTGATTTAGACCACATTAGACATAGAGTTTGGTTTGTGAAGGGGGAGTTCCTGAATATGAAAGGGGCGTTTCATGTCGACATTTCACAATAATGATTTAAAATGTTCTACTTAAATATATTTGACCAATACATAAGAAGGATTTTTTATGGGAAGTCGTAATATATAAGGCCATAGCATGATTACGTATCTCAACAAAATTAAAATCATGACATAGATTGGGTCGGAAACTTCCTGTGTAGGTTTGACCCATACACAAAAAAATATGAGGCATTTTTATTTCATGATTGGACATAGTATTGAGGATATGGGTATCACTACATGTCATGTGATAACATGAATCAAGCTAGACATAGTCCCAAGATGGTTTCCCCATGCATTGATTAAACTCTTACATGGTTAAAAGGGAATTTTATTTTGAATAAGAGCTCATAAGAATGGGTTGAGGCACATTTGATAACCCATTTATTAATCTAAATAATTTATATTTGAGTGATGGAAAATATTGGTTATATACGGATTGAGATATATGATCTATTTATCTTTATATATCCAATCTAAGGGTCAATCAAGACATAAATAGTTCTTATAAGGTTCCTCACATGGGACTGGCCCGTGCACATGGAAAGGAATGTTTTGGATTTGGTGGAGGATGGACCCCAGATTAGATATTCAGGTGTCAATATATATCATCAGATGGTAGGAATAAATCCACACATATTTTTGAACATCATGCAGTTTAGAGTCATGTTCCTAGGAAATCAGTTATGCGGTTTAACTTCATGTGACTAGGACATCGGTTGTATAGTTTAGCATAATATGATCAGGATTCCATGGGTTCTTTTAGTTTTATGTCATGTGACTAGGACCAAACATTATGGAAACTATGATAAACATTAGGCTTATTTGTCTAGTACGTTCTTACCTGCCTCATATGTGAGGTGAAGGAATGTTTAAACCCTGAGTTTTAGTGTTATCAGATCAGAAGAAAAAAGATAGGTCATAAATTTCATCAGGTATTGTGGGGGTAGAAGAGGCTTGTCATGGGGATGAATTTTAATTCAGTTAACAGACATTTTTTGAGAAATTTATGTAGATCCATCTAGGGTATATTTGGAAGAGTCAAACAATTTTTTCCTCAAGACACTGACCCCCCCATTTCCAATAGTTGGGTCAATATTATAAAGATCCAAAATATCCTAGGGAACATTGTTTGCAGAATAGAAATAATTTTTCTAGGTACGTAATAAGAATTCATATGGAAATTCTCCATGGAGTGTGAAATTTCCTACATTTATATGACTAAAATGTAGGGGATTTCATTTATATTTCTTATATAGATCCCTGAATGAGGAACCCAAAAATGAGATCCCATGCAGATATCTTTTTTTATAGAGAATATGGGGAATTATTTTTTTATCCATATATGGAGATAGGACACAATTTATAGTGGTCACAACGTATCCCATAAAATGAGAATCAATCCACATGTAGTTCTTCAGGTACCCTGAATTTTAATATCATGCAGTAAGGACATTAGGTCAAACAACGAGAATGAAGATGGATGTACTAGATTAATGCCATTTTATGTTGTGTGGTAAGGAAAATTCATTTTCATTTTAAAGTATTTCATCTAGGACCATGGAAACCCTAATGTGGATTAATAAACTTTGATCACTAGGGTAATCCCCTTTCAATACTTTGAAGCTCGCGTGAGTTGTTATCGATGTGAGAAATAGTGGTAAAATAGTTTATTCCACCATATATGGGAAACATAACAAATGAAAGGGGCATTATTCATTTATGATGAGAATTTCGGGATGATGAATTTGGGTTTTACAATATATATTATAAAAATGATAATAAATCCACACTTATTTATTAGAAAACTAACTATACATATTTTACCCATATACATAGAGGAGGTAATTTTTGTACTTCATTAAGACTGGTCCCTGGATTTTAGATCCAGGAGTCACTAGGTATCCTGTGATGACATAAATCTAGACTCATGCTGTTTCGAATGGGAAATCTTTATATAGGTCTGATCCTTAAATGGAGGGGGGAATTATTCCCATTTATTGTTTTATTTTTGTTGATGGACCGAGGATTGGGGATCTGGGTGTCACTACACAACCTATGTGGGTGGGAATCAATCCACATATAGTTTTGGCACCACGTACAATTTAACATCGTGTGGTGATGATGAGGGTGACCCAATGTGAATGATGGGGAATGTTGTGGATGGACCCATAATTAGATATATGTGTGTCACTATGCATCCTTCTTAGGTAGGAATCATGCCACACATAATTATAAGTGTGTGTCCCTTCATGGATCTGACTCACTTAAAGGGAGACTATGCTTTTCGAATGGACCTGTAAATAGGAACAACATTGGAGAACCCTTAATTGATATAATTTTCATAAAGGGAAAATGGAATATCCTATATTTCATATCTAGGACCAGTAAATGTGGTTTGGGATTCACTACATATCCCATAGAATGAGAATCAAGTAATATATAGTTCTTGAGGAAAGCTCCCTACGTAGGTCTGCTCCATAAACAAGGAGAAAACCTTTTTTCTTTTAGGTGGCTGGACCTTCATGAATATTTCTATAATTGATACTTGTATTTTGTGGACAAGAATAAATTTTTACATTTTTTTGAAAATATTGTTGTGAGAGACTATGATCGGTGGGGGATATCCTCCCTTGTGAGGGGACCAAGGTTTTGTAAGTTCATTGTGAGGAATCCCATGATCAGTGCATGGGGTAGTAATTTAAAGGTATATATATTATAGTAATCCCAATCATGTTTAAGAAATGATTTTAGTTTAATGTTGTACATTATGGATGTTAATTCTTACAGTAAGATCATAGATTTCGGACCAAGGGGAGAGCATTCCAACAAATGATATACGTACTGTAGTGGCATAAAAAATCTAAGTTGAATGAGGACCAAGGAGGAAGACACGCCACATATTAATTTTTAATTAGGCTTCCATATTGTATTAATGTGTGATTCTTCGATGTGGGTTACCAGTTTAAAGTCATGGAGTTCGGACCAAACAAAGGAGGATGCCTAAAATGAGTATTTTTGGCACAATAGTGTATCAATCCCAAAGTGAATGATGTCCAAGGAGTACTAGTTCCATAAATTACATCCCCAAGAATGGTCTAACATAGAATAAAGTCATGATGTTATGATTATGATTCATATTTTAAGGTCATGGAGTTCAAACCATTTTGGGAAGTTTAAAGTCATGTTTCAAGGATAGAACACACAATTTAACATCATCTTCCTACGAAATAGATTTTTATTTGAATTTCATGATGCCAGTACATGGTTTTTTATGTAGTTTAACATCTTGTGATCACAATGATGTTCCCTATTCTTTAATTTCATGTAATCAAGATGATTTCATTTTAGGGTTATAGGAAAGATGATTTTGTGAACCAGTAGTAAACATGACCCCAATGTGAAAATTAGACTTTAGTGAAATGGTTGGCATGAAAATCATATCACGATTGGAAGGAAATGTACAGATGGGCCTAAAATAATAGGTATAAGTTTAACTACATATCCAATGATGGTGGGTATGAAGACACACATTGTTCTTGAGTAATATACTCTATATGTGGATCTAACTCTCACATGGGACTAGGGGAACATTATCATTCTCCGGCATAGATTTACTCTTATTTGGGAATAATAAATTGAAAAGATGATTCCCATTTAGTTTAACATCATAAAATAAGGATTTTAATTTCATTAATTTTAACATCATGAGAACAAGATGATGTATTATACAGTTTAATTACATGTGATCAGGGTGATTATGTCATGGGATTACACTAAAAAATATTTTGAGAACCTTTCATTGGTGGAAGCTGCGGTAAGATGTCCATAAACTAAAATTAGAGAATAATTTCCATTAGAGTAGACCTTATATATGGAGTAAGGTCCCTCCCATTTCATTTCTAAACTTAGTGTTTTACTTCAAGGTATGATCAGGGTCTTGAGGACCAACACCATCTATCTACTTAGGAAATAATAGTGGAGAACGTTTTTTGTTAAAGGTACATGCAATATGGTTTTGGTGGACCTAAAAATGATGAAACATATGTTATCCTTTCTCATAAAATATCTCAAATTCATCTAGATGTTTTTGGGATTTATAATCTATGGATAACTGATTGTAGATTGTAACACATAGGAGGGGAAATTTATTTCTGATGGGCAGGAAAACCATGGTCCCAGACACTAATGGGTATAGGGTCCCTTATGTTGTATTGTGGGTAATATTTCAAAAATTCCACATGGAATGTAGGATTTTTTGGGCAAAGAAATATTTTCCTTATTTAACATATTTTTCTTTATTTTTTCTATGGTCTTATTAAACACCTCTATCTATGAAATAGTTTTATCATGGTAGCATTATGAATGGCTGGACTTGATGGAATACTTCTAATATAACTTCTCCAATTCAAAATAAGTGAAATTGGTTTCATTTTACATCAATATTTTATGAAGTACATCAATCCCAATGGTGATTTTGGCTTTCACAAAGCAAATAATGTTCTTTTACCTCACTTCTTTGAGGGGTATGGATTTATCCCACATGGATCAGAAGTCATTCGCAGTAAGAATGTACCTAAATGTCTTAGATTTGGTTGGTGTATATGGTCTTATGACATCCATTACCCTTATGTATAATGGACAAGAGTAATTAGTTTTATGTTGAAACTATGGGGGTTACGGAATGAAGTTGGAGTAAACATAGAAGGAATGAAAATTTTTTGTGAACTTAGTACATTCTCATCAACTAATTCACTTGAGAAGGACCCCATCAAGGATCCATTTATTGAGGACCTTTTAATGATTCATGCCATCATATACAAAAAAATATATTCAAATTTTCTGTATCTCGACTCTTTCTAGTGGGATATCTCCCTTTTGAAGGTAATTCATAATGTATATCATCATGTTTTTTATAAAACCATACAAATTAAATATGGGTATAACCTTATCTATCAATTCTGTGTTGGATTGAATGAAAGATGAGGCGCACTGAAGATGTGCAATATGGGTTAGTATTTCATCCCACTTTCGATCTTCTAGAGCTATTAATACAATTTCAAAGGTGTCTACATATGTATTTTATGACCATGCTACGTGAGTCAATGTCGGTTCAAAATGTAATTAAACCATTATTCCTTATATAAGGTTTAATATGGGGATCATCTCTTCCTTTTTGATAGCATAATCATCATTAACCTACTAAATTACCAATTCTGAATTGACTTTTATATTCTATTGATATACTTGTACTTAATGTTCTATATTTATCTCAAAAATTTTGAGCATGATATTCCAATTCATTTTATATAGTTCCCCACAATAATAAAAATGAGTAATTAATGACAACCTTTGATGTAGTTATGAGAATGACTCTAGACCCCTATTTTTTGAGCCATTGGTCTTCCATTCTCTTACCTATGCGAATTTTAGATTCACCATTAAAATACTTCTCCCATATCAAGGGAACTCTTGAACAGAGAAAACTTCTTCATTAGGAGGTTCAATTTATAGTGAATTAATTTCTATTGAGGGTTCCTCTCTATAAAATCTGGTAACGACTAGACTTTGGATTATTTGAGAGGCACAAACTAAATGTCAAACAATTTCATAATTTCTTCCCACCATGAAAAAACATCCAATAAATATTGGATGATAGTGGATGTATTTTATTGGGTTTCTTTTAGATCCCAAATGTACTGCATGATGTTGTATCTAGTGCCACTGTTTTTTGTATTGAAAAGATTAGCACCAGAAAACTCTTCCCACTATCATAGAAATGAGTCTTCGTATCAATCATTGTTTGAATAATGTAATAACGGTTGTTTTTACTATCATCATCATTATTTTGTGTGAGGATAGCTCCCAGTGATCACTCAAAGGGTGTCACATACAAAATAAAACGCCTTACTTCGATAGGAGTAATTACCATTGGAAGGATTAAAATATATTTTTTCATATTTTCAAATGCTTACAATCATTCATTAGTCCACTGATATGTAACCCCCTTTTTCATAAACCTAGTGAGGGTAAAATATTTTCCATCAAGGATGGATATGAAGCACTAGATGTAGGATAAGTTTCCTTTATTACCTCTTAAATTTGTGATATTTCAAGGAGGTGACATGCCTAGGAAAGTCATTGTCTTCTCAGGGTCGACATTGATTCCACAACTCCATATTAAAAAGTCATGAAATTTCCCAGTGGTAACACTCGAAAATCATTTCATGGTGGTTATTTTTTAGGATATTTTGTTAGAGTTTGTTAAATATAGATTGAAAATATTTTAGGTGGTCATATAATTTTCATGATTTACCCCCAGGTCATCAACATGACTTTTGAAGAACACTCCAAATAAATTATTGAAGTTGCGATGCATGGTACATTGGTACATATTCCCAACATTCTTTAAGATAAATGACATTAAGTGATAGAAAAATACTCTCTGGGGGGCCCAAAGTTTGGGTATTCTTTATCTTCTTGGGATATTCAGATTCCATTGTATCCCAAATAGACATATATGTAATATAGGGTATGATATCCATCCATTGGATTGAACAATAGTTTTGTGATCAGGATTTGGAAATTAACATTTCGTAAGTTCTTATTGATATCTCTAAAATCCATGTAGACTATAATTTTTACATTTTTAATCTTTATGGGGACAATATTGGCCATCCATTTTGGGTATTGGACCTCGAAAATTGAGTCGGATCTAATGATCATGTCAACCTCAGTCTCAATTTTGGTAGCATGTGTTTGGTGCATCCTCCTAGCATCTATTTGTGTATCTCTGTTTTTCCTCTGGAATGCTTAGGTGATGAGTGGCCTCACCGAGATCAAGTCCCAAAAATAAATTTGTTCTAGGTGAACACATCTCGTTTATTCTTTAGGAATAATTCATATACATCATTAATTTTATAATACATGTCTTCACTAATCATGTTGATCATGGGTCTTCTTCTATACACAGATATATTTCATTGACCTCATCGATGGTGGAAGATATTCCCAACTCAAATAATAAATTGGAATCCCTAAGGTCCTCCTCTTATTTCTCTTTATCATCATCTTCTTCTTGTTCCATAGGGGAAGATATTCTTAGGATATGTTCTTACGAGTTAGGATAGGAGTCAATATCTTGATATTGAAAATAATATGCAACATCATCTGACTCAGATGATAGTGTATGATTTCCTTGAGACACTGGAGGGGATCAAGTGAGGGATATAAAACAAGAAACCTCATCCTTTTTGAGTGATGAGACAACCTCTTCTACCTCAACTAAAAAGGAATGGATTTTCTAGAGCTCTGGGGATGGACTGAATGTACTTTCATCTAAACTATCACCACTTTTTGGGATCTAGAAAGTATTTAATCACTTCTTTCCTCGATTTTCATAAATAAAATCATGGATTATGATGAATACACACCCAACTTTAGGCTCATATACATGATATGATTGATGGGTGACACATATTCCATAGAATTATGTTTAAATGGGTTTGATGGTATCATTTCCATACTATTATAGGTGGTGACCCAATCAACACCATCAACCAGGGGTTGTTTCGTTCTCCATTTATAGAATTTTTCATTGATATAATGTGACTTGTATGATACAAATAGGTCATTATCAATGTCAAACATCCTGATTTTTTCTATTAATGTATTATTTAATGAATTTATTGTAGGATGAGGGGATTTTTTCTTGTTGATGCAACAAGTGTCTGCCTAGTAATACATTGAAAACAGTGTTATAACGAACCACCAAATAATATGAGTTGTATTTGAGGCTTGAAACCTGAGCCTGGAGCTTGATGTGTCCTAATCTATTTTTATCGCTTCTTATATAGTTATATAGTGTTATTGTGTAATGTTATAGGTTATCCTCATCATAGTACAACTGGTGGTGTATTCATACTATAATAACGTTAACTTCGGATCCATTATTGATGAACACCTTTCTAACATTTATATTAGTTGTACATGTGAACACATTATGGGGTAACATGATTCCCAATATAATGTAATTTTTATATTCATGTGTATAGGAGATAACCACATGAACTTCCACATGATCATTGTTTTTATTATAGAGCTCGGTAGTGACAACCTTAGCTTCAAACTCCTAAGGGCTGAGCACAGCCTCTCTGTGTGCTTCCTTATGCATTTTGATAAACTTTGGGTATCCTGTATTTTTAGCTTGGTTGGTACCAAGGATAACCATTTAATTTTGTCATAATTATATAATATTGGACTTTTATTCCCAATACGTGGATTCGTTTTCATAGGAACTTTAGGGGATTGAGTATTTCATGTAGATAGATCTTCCCTTGGGACAGAAGCTAAGGGTAGTTCTATCCTTCATGGGTTTGACAAAGAAGGTCTTCTAGTATTCCACGGTTTATCACACATATATTCATATTTAGATAGATACTCCAAATTGGTCATGTTAGTTTGTATTATATAAGTTACATATGTATTTTATAATATCTATTGGACCCACTGAAGGACTCTTCTATGAGTTTTTGTAGCATTGACAGTCCGTGAAGGGGTGTGGCTAGAAGTATGACTCATGTTCTAACTATTTCTTCCCTATTATCCTTAGATATTGTGTCATATTCCTCTAGTTTCCCAAATGGGTGTTCAAAACGCATTTTTATATTCATAATAATTGTTTTTTAAGGTATCCATTATGTAAATGATATTAATGGAACCAAATATCAACTCCTCATCTGATGTAGAATTTTTCCACCAGACCGCTTCTGATGGTGTATTTTGGTGGGATGGTGATAGTTATTCAATGTTTTTGGTAATAAAGTCATAGATTGTAAAATATAACTTTGGGGTTGATATAGGTTCATGCTATTTCATTTTCCCTCATTCTTTCCAACTGATCTTATTTTTAAAAGGATTGATTTTGGAGTTTTTTGGGGCTGATAATGTCAGTTGTGTTGCAACAGAAGTGGATGGGAGCATAGATGGTTCTTTGAAATGTGCTTAGATAATACCATGAGTTCATATGATTGTATTATGATTCATCCACCTATAAAAATTATATGTCCTTATTCTAAAAACCTTTTTCTTACTCAACTCCTTCCTCCAAAGGAGTACCAAAAATACACACCACTTATCTTGGTGGCCTTCAAAACACTATATTCTCAAAATATACCATTTTAATAGAAGGTATATGATGATGAATAAATACTAAAGGTGTGTCCTAGTATCTGGTGAAAGGAAAATTAATCTGTATATTAATCTACACCTACATGGTTGGGTCTCTTGGGTTCTGTCAGCTGTAGTTGATCATTGCCTATAGTGGCTATAAAATAGCCAAGGGATTGATTATATTTTAGAGAGTAAAATTTATTTACTCATTACTAGAATTGATTTTCAATGGGCCACCTCTGCTCATCTTGTTGATGTCAGGGCTGATGTTGACACCCATGAGGTGTTTCATGACACAAAATAGGATTTGTAGATAGTGGAGGCATGAAGGTTGGTTTATGTGTGAATGATTCTGCCAAGGCCTTTCCTGATATTTTCCCTAAGATTGGTGGAGTTATCCGAGGCTTGATCTTAGTCCACTGTATGGAGGCATCCATTATTTGGGAAATATATGAGAAATACAAAAACAAACATGTATATTTCAACATCTAAGTCGAATTCATACCTCAACATGAAGGTTATCAATACAAAGATTGAGATATCCTCCGGGGGAAAAAGTCATTTTCGGATTTAGGCCATCCCTTTCCACTGAGAAATTAAATCATAGACTCCATCATTTTTGTATTATTTTTAATTTGAGAGGACACTAATTACAAACTTTTGTAGTATTGAGCTGAACTGAAAGATAAATTTTTGATGTAGATCCTCCCATACCATTATCAACCATGGTAGTAAACTAGTGAACAATACAATTTTTTTCCCTTGTTGGGTTCCCTTGAAGCATCTACATTTCACTGCTTCTTATTTATCAGGAGTTCTCATCATGGGAAAATAGTGGATTTCATAGTAATTTAGATTTTTTTCCAAATCACTTGAGCCATTAAATATCATAAATTTAAGAATCCTAAAATTCAGCGGTGGTGGGGTGTCGCTCACTGGGTCTGGGTAAGGATTCTATTTTGATTTCACTAGTTTACTCCATTTCGAAAAAAAATACCAATTGAATAGTCAATGAATCAATGGTGTCAATAAGCCCTTGATGAGTGTTCTGTTGAACCTGATCTTGGATTGAAGAAAAAACCAATGAGATCTTATGTTCTGGTTATGACATTATTTGAGGAAGATATCCTATCGAGGACATATTTTAAGGATTTTCTTAAACCTATTCTGGTTGTCTCCTTAGTTGAGGTAAATCCTAATATCCATCTATAATTAGTTCTTGGTGAACCAATTGTCCATGTTCCGATTTTGGGGGATTTTTTGGCCCTTATCAAATCATCAAGATGAATACTTGTTGTAGAGGTACACCTGTTATAAGTATACATTAAGGATCTACCTATGGACCATATTCGATATCAATTCTACCTTGAAGAAACTCATCATTTATGCACCTCAAATATTTCATTTCATCCACCTATCAAGATAATATTCCATCAAGAATTAGGAGATCCTCCTCATTGAGAGGGGGAGCCAGGTCATATATGACATAGCCTTTATTCGTTTTATATTTTCACTGAGGAGGTAGTCTGATATTGATCAAGGGGCCATTAGAATTCAAGGTGATTCTCTTGTTTTAGGTACATACACATTCACTCTTGATGTGAACCCAATACTATATTATCCATACTCTCATTTATTATCTACAGTCATATTGTTTACAGTTCTATTTTTAAGATTTATATCCATGGAATTCACTGATGCGTAATGAATTGTGGTTATTTTACCAACTGTAGAAATATTGGAGGGTTTTTCGTGTCCTTTACTGAAATAATTTGCTTCTTTATGGGATACTCTTTGATATTATTGGTGAAGTGTCACATAGAAGGAACCTCAATTCCTCCTGGTTATATATATCCCTTTTGTGAAAAATGGATCATGAGATGGGGAAAACTGGGAGACCATACCCCTATCTTCCTCCGTAAAGGTAGAAAGACTGAATTATATTGAGGGGGTTATTGAGGTAAAAATTCTTCCATCCTTATGGGATGGGTTTATCTAAATCACTTATTTTATTTCCTTTATTCTCATTTTTTATTGGGAAACGTTTTTAGAAGTATTCCCTCCAGCCCTATGGGCTGGTGCTGATCTCGAACTATGAAGGATACTACTACTATTGTCCCCACTCTCTTAATCTAATTTATCCTCGTTTGAGGGTTAGATGGATATTATGTTTGGTCTATTATTGAGATTTTTAATTATAATGGAATTATAAGTTCTTGATGATTGGATTACCTTAAGTAATAATCCTTGTGAATGTTCTAATTTTATTGGTTCTTAGTTTGTTGATGTCTTTCTCTCATCAGGTAGGATGATTTTGAGATTTGTTCAAGGATGATCCATGTTTAGTGGGCCTCCATTCCTGAGAATGGGTTTTTAATTCTAGGCTCCTTGGTATAATGACATTATAGTATTTCATTTATAGTGGATTCTATTGAATGTGGTCTAATGTGAAATTTAATAACCCATGTTCCCCCACCCCTTGATGTGAACACCAGGCTAGGAATCAACAGTTATATTACGCAACTTATGAAATTAATTAAGGATTCCAATTGATGATCGTTAATATGATTCTATGATTGTGGTCATCATATAGATATAAGGGCTTATAAGATAATTTGATGATGAACCTATACCAATATTTTACATGATATGGATACCCATAATAATGAAATAATATTTCTTTCTGGTGGTAAATCTTTGTTTGAGATTCAAATCGACAGTTTGTATGAAATATTATATTAATTCAACTATAATGTCAAAATGAGAAGTGTATGTGTGAAAAAAAAACATGATGGTTATGTCACCCTAAGCTATTGTTTTTATTGAGTAATATATTCTTGAATTATTCTGCTAGAGACTCCTCTACATTATCTTCCCAACAAGTGTGATTTTTAACTGTTTTGTCACAAGAAGCAGGGCTAGTACGGTTCTTGTTGGTATGTTAATGGTTAGGGTGTGGCTCATAGGATGTGTTTTGTCTCGGTACTTCTCTTTGTTGAGAAAGGATTTTTATTGTTATTTATAGGGTTTGTAAGATTCCCAGCCTTATTTTTCCAAGAGCCTTAGAGTATGAGGGATTTTATCTATTTGACTTGGCAAGGGGAGGACCTTCCCACTAACGTTAAATGTTATTACATTAAAACCCTTTTCATCACTTTCCATTATGGAAAGGACTACGATCATATCACGATCTCAAATTTTAGGGTTAATATCTGTAGATTACACCCTAGGGAGGACCATCGGGGAAAACATTAACAAGGGGAGGATGATCTTACTATTATAAGATGTCACTATATGGAAACAATTTCCAGTGCATGCCATCAGGGATAGGACTACCATCATAGCTCAATGTCTGATTGCAGGTATAATTTATACACCACATGACCTAGGGAGGACCTTTAGGGCAGATTATTGAAAGGGGAGGGCCTTCTTGCTGTAATAAGATATCACTACTGGGAGGACCTTCACAGTGCATGCCATCAATGAGAATTATAAAATCAAATCTCAATGATAGTCTATAAAGAGAATTTATAGACTGTATGCACTATAGATGACCCTTAGGGAAGAATAAAGTAAGGGTATGAATTTATTATTGTAATACGATGTCACTGCAGGGTGACCTGTATAGTGTATGCCATCACGGTGAGGATTACCATTATAGCTCGATGTTTGACTGACGGATTGCCTTCATGATTACCATCATGGTGATGAATGCCTCCAAGAAAGTCATTAAAAATGGGAGGACCTACTTTATATATTATCTTATGGGAATGAATAGTGCTACCATGATTTTCATTATAATATAAACTCTCTTGATCGATTAGTTTGGTTCCATAAAGGAAGTCTTCGTGGTTGGTTCTTTGGGGAGGTCATCCAGAGATGCTGGTAACAATGTTGTGGGGAGGAAATTAGAAATTTCTTCTACCACTTCTATAATTTTGTAACGGATCAGTAGGATCTTGACCTACTAGTGATAAACACTTTATCTCCTCATGAACTCTATCTTCTAGTAATGTAGGGTTATGAGTTTCCTCTTTATTTTCCAACTACCATTGGTGTGATTTATTTTTAGGCACTCACTTGTGGGAAAATGAGGCCATTTTATTTAATTAACAACATTCATATATGGTTTCTTGTCTGAGTGGATCCGATGGTGCTTCTATGATATACTATTAAGCTTTTTTAATATTGGTGGGGATATATGCTTTCCATGGACCGGACACCAAACTGTAAAGGTGTCCCCTAGTTGGAACGAGTATTTGTGCCTAATCGTATTGACTATTTATCATGGAATACTATTGAAGGCCATCCTATATGGGATCTTGGATGCATATGTACTTTATAGTGACCAACTCATTATGTAGATGAGTCGCCCCACTTGAGGAGGTGTGGTTGGGATCTCAAATCTTGCATTTTTTTCTCACATTATTACATCTTTCCAAGTCTGTAGGATATGATTTGGAATATTTATTTGATCCTCAATATTTTCTAAGATTTGTAATGATATAACTTTGGAGGAAAATATTCTGATGTCTAATGAAGAGTGTCTTCATGCTCAATTCCTCAATTTCCTTTGAGTAAGTACTAACAATCCTCCTATCCAGGGGTAGAGATATGAGTCTTCTCCTGATTTAAAACTAGGATATGGCAACTGATATCACAAATTTCTATTTCATTTTCATGATGGGATTGATATAGAGGAGCAGTAATATTTTTCATATCACTATATTCCTTCTTATTTTAATGATGGTCATGATATCCATCCTTAGTAATTTGAATTATCCTATATTTTCCACCCTATTTACAGAAATATCTTGACTACTATGAAAAATAATTTACTCTTGTTCATAGTTTTCCACCATATTTGACCAGCATACTCTATATTCATGAGTAGTTATTTGTATCTACTCATTCTCTATCATATTTGGCTAATGGGATTTATTTCAATTAAAAATGATATCCATATGCCTATAATTTTTCACACTATTTTCACTGCGGGCTTGGTGAGAAGTAGCAAACAATTTCACATGCTCATAATTCTCCATTGTATTTGAATGAATGCCTTCATATTGGAAAGTAGGAATTTTCTTCATCTAGTGTTTCTCTGTATTTACTAGGCGGCCTTGTTCAGTTGAAATTAAGATGATGACATGTTCTTTATTTTATGATAAGAACCATTTATGGGCCTCCCTAGGGACCAAGTCTGTTTGTCTTTGGATGGGGCCCACTGGGTGATATACTCTTCATGGAAAAGAAGCTAGGATGCATGGTGTTAGTAAAAATTATTTCCAGCAGGGGGACTTGGATGGGAATCCAGCTCTATTGGGATGAAGTCATTGGTGGAGACTTTATCAGCCTCCTAAGGGTAAGGGAGGAACTCATTATCATGTTCCATGAACAAATTCCAAAAACGGTTTGAGATGGATATTGGATATGTCTGGTTCTGAACTACTAACCATTATTGGGTGGATGTTTGCAATTCATCATGAACTGTATAGAACTACATGCTACCTCTAGGGTGGTGAGAGTACCATTCTAGTGGTACTCACTAAATAGTGAATTTGAAACCCACTATTTAGGATTCTAGGTTGGTGAT
Source organism: Viscum album (assembly GCA_963277665.1). Lineage (NCBI taxonomy): Eukaryota > Viridiplantae > Streptophyta > Magnoliopsida > Santalales > Viscaceae > Viscum > Viscum album. The sequence goes on along the minus strand of OY728140.1, from coordinate 48,813,911 downwards.
TAAATCAACTATTTTGTTGAGGACCCAGCTAGTTATGTCGATGATGCATGTGTCCATGAAATCTTGAGATATTCCATTAGATAGAAGATAGTTTTGAAGAGTGCCTACAAATATTGTGATAATATGATACAAAAATACATCATCAAAGTATCATATCATGACCACATGCATGTTTTATGCTCTCATTTGGACGTATTCAATTTTCAATGCTTAAGGGGATTGATGCGGGTTAACACTACCAACATGGTTACGGATCCATGATGGGTTCACCAATTTTTTCCGAAGAAAACCATTTTCACTTAAGTTGTAGATTACAAGGGGTTGAATTGTGTGAAATCACTAACATTACTTACAGTTTATTTGAATGGTATCCAACTGGTTTTGTTCTTGCAACCAAAACACCCAATGAATCTCATATCCACTATTACTCGTGGACCTAATTTTCAAAGGTAGGTTCTTGTTGGGGAACTTTTCTAACAACATTTAAGAACACCCTTTGGTCGAGATAAAATGAATTCAGGATCATAACATTATTTTTTAGGGAACTATCTCCAATTTTGGGAATATCTTATAAATCTGAGATAGGTTTGTGAATCAGTTATCCATTCCAAAGTATGATTATATGGATTACCCTAACGTAACAATCATTTACGAATTTTCATGGTTCAGAATCATCTGTTTATATCCAAGGATCCCCATTAATGGGGGGATCTTTATGTATATGATGTTCTCTACAAATAACACCCTTTTATTGATATATTAAATATTCCTTTGTCATTCATTAATATGAAGAAGGTTTTATATCCCGTAGTGGGGCACTCTAGATTTTATCATCGTCAATGGGTTGAATGTTTTCTTGATGCTGGGATCAAACCCATAAGATATGATTAATATGTATCCACTATATGGGAATCAATACCCATGTAGTTTGGTTCAACATAGTATGGAATATCACATCTTAATGTCATTCGATATGTACTCAACCGTGTCGTATAATGTCATTTGGAAACTAAGTCTAGGTAAAATTTCCTTGGTTGATGATGGTCTGAGAATTATGTCGTAGAGGCCTGAGGGACCCAGAAGATATGTGGTCTTCTAGGTGGAAATTACCCTTCTCGGTATATGGCTCGGTGAATATTATGGTGAATTTGGGTGATTTGTTTGGACCTTCGGGAGGCTACTTATGAATCAATGTTAGTTTGGAATCAAAACCCATATAGTTAGTTATGTTGGTAGTTACACATTATTGGATGACCATTTTTTGGTTCTTATGAATGAAATATTCCCATTTGAATTGAAGTTGGGGCTTGTATCTATGGATTAAGCCTCTCTCATGATGCATCATTGGGAATGTGTCCCTTTGAATATTGACGCTTCATTTCAAGGATTACGCTGTATAGGAGGCCTAGAGGAACATGTAGTTGGGGCATATGCATGGGACAATCCAATTTTAATTGACGATGGGGATTACATCTATACAGTATGACCATTAGAATGTGATTGGGTATTATACCATATAATATTACCATGTTGAAGGTTTGGGGTCATACAGATGTCATGATCACCAATAACCCCAAACCCATGTGAGTCATGCATGATATGAAAAACAAGAGGAACCTGTAGATCATGAGATCACACAGTTCATTCTATCCTCTGATATACAAGATTCAAAATCCCAAAGGGATATAGAGAGGGCTTTAAATATGCATTTTTTTTATTTGGTATCTAGGATAGCCACATATTGGGATCTATATGTCTAAATCCCGTGATTTAGGTAAAAAAGAGAAAACTTTCTCCCCTCACAAAAAATACTAGGGGCCTCCTCCATGAGGGATTCCCTACTAGTCAGCAGGTAATAGAAGAATGGAAAAAACCTGTCCTCATTGAAGGGAAATGCCAGTGGTTCCCATAAATCCCATAATGGAGAGGTTCTTGTGAGGTCCTCCAAGGTTGAAACCATCATTACCATGAGAATGTAGACCTGAAGACATTCCAAGGATCCATCATATTGTCAGGGATAAACATGTTACTATTCATTACACTTGTATGTAGACTCAAGAGGAAATGAGGATGTGTCCATTGGTATGATCATACATGTCAGGCATCATTAGAGGAGTTCTTAGCTTGATTTCATTAGGCTAGTTCGTATAAGGGCCAATATACTTCTCGATGTGACACTGTAAGTGAGTGAGTGATGTTGGAATGTGGAATACCCCAGGTTGCCTCATTCCGTGTAGAATATTCTTACCTAGTATGGGGTTATGTCTGCATTCAATGATTCTAAATAGGACAGTATATTCTACATATAATTTTGATATGAAGGCTAGGGGCCTTCCCATGTAGTGTGTTTCTGTACGGGACTGGATTCTTCCCTTGTATCAATTTTTCGTATGGGGTTAAGTTCCTCCCACTTATTGTTTCTCAATGTAGAGTAGGTTTCCTCTGGAGTTTCATTTTAAAACACATTTTAGGGTACCAATAAAATATATTTCTTTTATGTGGGGTTTTGGGTTACAAAGGGGTCACCCATTTATGCCTCACATAATGGTGTTCACAAGGGGTTTTAGTTTTTAGATGGATTGGATGATTTATTATTCTTCATTAATTCTATGCAGCAGACTTTTACTAATTGGTAATAGGAGGCCCCATGTTTCGACTATTGTTCAATATCTCCTATTACGACCATCATGTTTCTCTCATGATTTCATCGACCTCTCTGAGTTCCCCTCAAGGTTCCTCTATATAGAAATGGAGAGACCAAGTATAGGGATGGCTGGTCAACCGCAGTGGTACACATGACTACTTTGTTATAGAGCCTATGATGATGCTCAAGCCCATGATTGATTTAGTACACATGTGAAGTTTGTTTTAAAGGATGAAATTACCTTCTGGACTTGAAAATGAATGTGGTCCACTGACAAGTGTCAGTTGCACCGTCTCATCCTGTGAATGATTTTATTAAATAAGGATGGGCATTTTCAAGGTTGGAAATCAGCATGTTTCCCCACAATTAATATGGATTTTTTTTTTTGCATGCATCAGTGGTTCCATCTCATCTGGTGAACTATTTCATTCATGGTGATCTTTGCAAAGTGGTGTAATTCCATGCTGAGTGGTGGTCTGCAATGAAATTTGTGCTTAATGTGATTAATCTATCCTTTATGGCTTAGAGTTATTTGGAAATTTTTTTTGTTTTCATCATTAGATTTGTTTCTCATTTTTCAAATTAATGGAATTATCTTGAGAAATTTTTGGGACCCAACATAGATGTAACCATATGACTTCATCTTTGGAATGAACATGTTTTAGTATATATGTACTACTAATACGTATTTTCTGAAGGTGGTTTCATTCCATGATTTAAATAGAGTTAATGTATTGTTCATAATTGAGTGGTAACAGTAGAATGATTGTAGGTTTCTATGGTCTCTATGCCCTCATTTGGAATAATATATATTGAGTTCAGTGGATATTAAGTTTATGATAATTTTGGGGTTTTTTTTATATTTTTTCTTGAAATTTATTGTAAAACATTTGTAACAATACCACCTTTAAATGATTTTTAATTCTAGATATCTTTAAATACTCATATTTATTTTGTTTTAATATATCTTAATTAGATATAAAATTATAGTTTATAATATTTTTATATACATACTATTGATCTCTTATAAATTGGTTTCATCTAACCTGGTGTGTCCCCTAAGGTGCTTCATTATTATTCATAAATAAGATGGATGAATGTTTACTATTTTTAAATAATATTCATTGGTTTAACCATGTAACAGTAATGAAATATTATCCCCTAAGTAGGTTTGATGACTTATTAGGTCAATTTAAGATAGAAAAATAATTTTAAAATATTAATTTTCTATCATTTTATCATGAAATGTTGGTGAATGAGGAATATATCCTGAATACTACTTATATGTGTTTCTATAGCAACTTTGAGATTGTTATTAATTGATTTTATTCTAAAATAAACCTTTCTACGTTCTTGGGCTTGATAAAATCTATTTTTCATTAGCTATTATATTATATTGGAGTGGTTTTCATTAATGAAATATTCATGTATTCAAATTAATGTGTGAATTATTTTGAGTATCTTGGAGCTATTCTATGCATACTTTGGTGAATTTTTGTCATAAATTTACTATTTGCATGTTTTTGATATATAAGGTTAATTTTCAGGGGTATTTCATGAATTATAATGTTTTATTGTTCAATAATGTATATTTTTCCTAGTTGTTTCATGCGTGGTAACAAGGAATATTTTATATTTTTATAACTCCCATTCCTATACATGATTTTACCATAGGTCTTTATATGAAATCTATCTGATCATGACACATGGTATAATTGGGACTTCTTGGATATATCAAAGCCAAATATTGTAGCAGTGGTTAAAGAAGAAACTGATATGTTGTCTTGTTCAAATATTTCTGTAAGATGTATTCTTATTCAAGGTCTTATGTCATACATCACATCTTGGTCTAGGATATTACCTGATGTAGTAATAGTTGGAGATCCCTTGTTGTTCTTGGAGGTTACATCCTCCTTAGCATAATTATTCCTCCAATAATGAGAATTCATATATCAGATAAAAATTCAATCATCCTTGTTATTATTGGTTGAGGTGTCTAAATTGTTATATCCTAAGGTTGATGAATAGATATATCATGTTTATTGTACAGATTATCTTAAGATATGGTTAGAGGATGATCAACACTTGGTGGAGCTTCATGAGAAGATATGTTTTCCCTTAATGACACAAGATGAGATTCTTTGTGATCATCATAATACGCCATTTAAATTTCATCTTCCAATATCCATGAAATATCATTTCATTAAGGATTATTTCTAGTGACTTTGGATGAAGAGGTAGGTGTTAATTTTTGTTACTCAATTTATTGTTTCCCCATGGATCAATGTCAAGAGTTGTAGGAGGACATGTTTCATTCTTATAATCTTAGTTTATGGATTTTTTCTGGAATAATTAACCTACGGTTGAGTTTACATATCATTATATTTATAATTCTTCTATTAGTATTGATCTATTTTAGCTATTTCTTGGGAATAATTAAAAATATCTATTATCTTGGATCATGGTTGGAGAGTAATAAATTTGTATAACTGGTATTTTATAGAGTATTATAGACAAATATATCATTGTTCTTGAAATTAGTAGTATTTATTAAGATATTTAGAAGTTTTTTTGATCAATTAATGGGGCCTTTTGAGTTTGAAGTTGCTGACAATGTGTTTTCTATAGTTTTTCTATTTCATGAATAAATAAATGTTTTATATATATAATAAGATTTTTCCTCAATATATATTTCATTTTGAGATTTTTTTTGGGAATTGGTGCTTTGTGGTATCATCTCAAACTTCCTCCAAATATTGATTACTCCCATGAAGTGTTATATATTTCATAACTTTGACAATATCGTCATGAGAACTTACATTTCGTTGATTGTGGATAGTTGATTTTTGAAGATGATATTATTTTTTTGGTGTGTCTTATTGAAATTCATGACCATCAAGAGAATCTATTTTATTATTGCATCATTCAATTGGTTTTTTAAAAAAAAATTAGTAACATAAAAGAGTGTACATTTGAGGTTTAGTTTCGTATTAAAGTTCATTATCTAGAGTTATTTTTAACAGTATTTTTATTTTTATAATGATTTAATACTGTTAATATTTGACTTTTTTCTCTCTTGTATGCTACTTTTTTGCTCTTTTGATGGGTATAATGTTATTTTTTAGTGGTATACTATAGGGTTGTTTGTATAATATTTTTTTCATTTTAGTTAATGAATTTTCTTGATACATGATGATAAGAATAATTTGAAAGGTATCTAATGTAGATTCTATGATATTATTAGACACATATTTTTTGATTATTTAATTCTAGTGTTTCATGGGAGATTAACGTTGAATGGAAGGATATAAATAAAAAATTTATTTTTGAGAAAATGATGATATTGGTTTCCATTGTATAGTTGTGTTGTCCATGGTAGTACTATGATAATGGTGAAAAAACTTTACTTATTGGTTTTTATAGAAATATAGGATTATTTATATTTTTGGGGATTCATATGTTGTGGTGATGCTTAACGTCATGGTGGGACCTATTTTGATGGGTGTGACTATTGGTAAAACTCCTATAATCCAAAAGGAAGGATAAAATGTAATTTTTTCACTATAGTGCTCAAATGGTGTGTTATAAATAATATTTAGTTATGGTGATGAAATTAGATATTAGAGAAAACAATATTATAATTTTTTATCATATCATGGTGGTTAAATGTTTCATTAAGGGTAAGAGAATTACAAGGTAGCCATGGATTCTAATATTCCATTGAGTTTGTTAACCATGCCCTAAATAAACAAATGGAATGTAGAAAAAGTAGTGATATGACCATTTTGATAGATGGAGATCTAGAATCATTATTGATCATTCCTTATTATATTTTTTTCTATAATTAACCCTATATTATTAATTTATCTTTAATTTTTGTTATTTTTTATGCATCACATTCAATTGGTTGGACTATTATAGACTCTCAAAAATATTATACATCATCTGGATTATTGTTGGTTCTCCTTTTTTATTCCACAATTTATATAAGTAATTTGATTCATGGGATAAATCTATTTTATTTTCAGAGTATGTCATCTTTCTTTGTTGAACCTTGTTTGTTTTATTATATTTTGGATAAGGTTTTTATATGGGATGATAAGATATTGTTTATTTTTTATTAATCATGTGATCATTTACAATCAATGGCCAGTTATTTCTCTTAATTCGATATGATATTTTTTATCATTTATTTCATGTTTTTTTATTTAAAATTTATTTATTTTATCTCATTGTTTATATGGATTTATCATGACTTTATTTTAGTTGAGTTAATTGTAGAGAACATCATAAGAAATAAAATTAATAAATCATAAAAAATTGATGCTAATAGTATTAATGGGTAATATTTAGTTGATTTCATCATTATTTCTTCTATTTTTTAAATAACAAGTTATATTGATTTTTTTTGTTATTAATGTACTCAAACATGTAAAAATTAGATAAATAATATACGTATGATAATTAATGAAGAATTTAAATTCTCAAATATATATTTGGTATTTCAAAATAAATTGTTAAATAAATGATGAAAATAAGAATATGATTTTATTTTTTTATTTTATGACTATATTTATTTAATGAAGTGGTCATGGTAGATTTATCATGTCAAAGGTGGATTCTTATTTAATTGCATTAATTTTTTAATTTTTTTGATAGTTAAAGGGGGTGGAGGGAAAGTGATAGTTTTTATAGATTGTATGAGTGTTATTATTATAATGAATTATTAGTGTAAATTTGATTAATATAATTAATAAATATTTATTTATTGTTTTGATAGGATATAGGATGCTATAGTGGTTTTACAACTATTGTTGTTATGGTGTAGAGATGATGAGGTGGTAATGTGTGAATGTTTTTTTAATAGAAAAATATTTATAAAACTATTGAATTTTAATGTATTATTGGTTTGGATTATAAAAATTTTGGTTGTTAATAATAAATAAATTTGTTGAAAATTTAAATAGTGTAAATTGAGTTATGAATCATGAAATTTATATTTTTATTTAATATTTTTGTGTGTAGAAAAAAATATTAAATAAATATAGTGTTTCTAGTAATATATAAATGTGTAATTGGTAATTAATATGAAATAGTGTGAAGATGTGTATTTTTTGTGTGTGTGTTTTGGTATTTTTTCAATGATTATGGTAGTGGTTAATATTTTGAGAAATGAGAAATAATGATTGTGGTTATAGTGGTTTTTTGGAAAGAATTGGCCCAATTTTGGGTATTCTATGTTATATATATTCATTGTAATTTTTTTTATATTTAGCACAACTTGAGTTGGAATACACAAATGAAACCCAAATAAGGTCTTGGATTTTGGGGGTACCCCTAACATCCTTGATATATGTGATATGAATGGATACATACTCCCCTTCCATAATCTCTCTGTGGAATGAAGTATTGTATGTGGTGGATTTATATTATGGTATGGGGTGATGTGTTTATGATGTGATGATAAGATATTGATGTGGTTATATGTTAGTGGTATGGGTTATATAGTTATGGTTTGAAGAATGCGGCTATGATATATTGTTTGTGGCTACGGTTTTTTATTATTTTATTGTGGTTATAGATCTTTGGTTGTTATGTGATATAGTGATATATTTATATGGATATATATGTGATGGGATATCAAGGGCATGTGTTATTAGGCTGTATAGAAACTAGTTTTATGGGGAAACAGTTGTACTATACCATTATTAATATATATATATTTATTGTTTTTATTAATTTTGTTATTACATATGTTTTTGGGTTCCAGAAGAAATTTGTAGTATGGATGGGTGGTAAGAGGCCTGGTATAGAAAATGAATTTACTTTTATCATTTTTTATTGAGTCCATATATTTCTATTTACATGTTTTAATATGAGCCTGGGGAGAATCGTCCTGAGTATAATTGTGAACTCTCTACTATATTTTGTATAATATTATCAAGTATTTTCATGACTGAGTTGGCTATTAGGATTGATATTATCATCACATGAAATGATTTTTACTGGAATGGTGTCACTTATATTAGAGAGGATCATTATATTTATTCATTTTCAAGAGTTTCTTCTATATGAAATTTCATTCATTATTGGTATTATAGAATTTTTTATACTATGTAATGTATTTGATTTGTGGTTCCATTTTAATGACCATAAGATTCTATGGGTAATTCTTTCCATTAATGTGTTTTATACCTTTACTTCTATTATCCAACTTGTATCCTCTTATATATTGGATTCAATGGTATCATTTATCATCACAAAAATCCCATACAGTGTTCTATAAGTTATCTTTTCATGGAAAAGATAGTCAAAATTAGGTTTCAATGATAAATCAACCACCTCACATCACATGTAAATATAATGTTAACAAAACATCAATAGGATATCACTAACCCCATGGTTTGTAAAAATGAACAAAAAATGTCACATTTAATGCATAAATTAGTGAATAATATTATGATTTCTTTGACTAAATATCCTGACAAGTAACTATATAATGTTGAGTATACAAACTACTTTATCTTGAGAAAATGAACCCCCCCCCCCCCCCATGAAAAAAATTTAATTTTTTAATTAAATAAATTCTTAATGTTAAGAAACTACTGTCATTCACAATCAATTGAGAACATTATTCCAATATAAATTAGAAACTAATCACCATAGGTTGAGAATTCATCTATCAGTGTCAACCAATGATGATTAACATACTCAATTATTATCATGGTCCGTCCCAAAGGGGCTCATTCCGCTACTCTCCAAGACCACCACTAATAGGCTAGGGGCTGAAGACTAGCACCAAGAAGGAATATCACTGATATGGGAGGCCTTGTCCAGAGTACCTATATAAACAAACACATCTCCAATCCCAAACAATTATTAAATGTAAAAACAACTGGATTACCATATAGGCATACATCAAATCCAATAACTAAAGTACGAAAAGAACTAAAGGAATGTAAACTGGACAAAATACAATCCAACTATAAAATAATGAAACACAATTCCAACATGAATGTAAGTAGTAGAGAATACTATTGAAAGCCATAGGTATACACCTCAATCATTATAGTCTCAATAAGCAATGTCTAGTCTAAGGCTATCTAGGAATCTGTAAAATGGTCAATTTTCTTCACAAGACAATAAACATACAGGAAAAGGTCGTGCATGGGTGAGTATAACAATACTCAGCAGGACAACCCAAAAAAATCATAAAAAAATTAAAATAAAATCTTATCTACGTAATTATATATATATATCACATATTTCATGAATATCCAAGTATACTCAATAAATACCCACAGTCTAGAGGTAAGTCAAAAATGTAGTATACCAGCCTAGGATTCTAGCTCGAAGAATCCACCAAGCACTCATCTAGGGGAACACGCTACTGAAACTAATAGAATTGATAAAGTCTATTTGAGGGTACTAATTTTCAAGTATCACCAAGAGAAATAACACTCTGATATCCCAAAGCTAATACAATACAACGATGAGGATCACTTTCAAGGCCGTGGGGTGATACCAACAACTCAATTTGGATTAACCCACAAAGTAGAGGATTGATTCCCAAATAGTTTTGGTCATGACCATGCCAATAACTCCACCCAGGTATTTAATATGAATAGGGGATATCACTTTGGGACCCTCAATGGTATTCCAATGACTCTATCCAATAATTCATGTTGAATGGATTATAGATCTATGAGTAGGAGATGATTCCATACTATCCCTCAGAAAAAGGATAAGGGTAACATACTCTGAAAAAACATGTCCAATATATGGATGATAAGGGCTTTAATCCATGTATAAAAGAGTAAAAAATATGTAACAGGGGTCACATGATATATCCCTTGAGCCTGGGTCCAGCCCATGTAAATGACATGTGTCATCAATCCATGTTTGTATAGTACTACTCGGTGTGTAGGCTAGCCATGTAGTCTAACACTGTGCATGTTCATTCCATTGTACATGTCGAGACTCCCAGTAGAGACCACAAGCCATGTGATATGGGTCTCATTCCATGTAATACATAACTTTCTCATGAAATCCTAGTTTCAGAAATGGGGGCTCATATGGCATGTAGATCCTTAGTATAAGTTATGTAATGTGGGGTTTTCCAGAATCCCATATTAGATGTCCATAAATATTCTCCATAATTATAGACACCATTTCACCCATATCCTGTAATAAAACACATGGGGATGCCTCTTGCAAACCTTACCATCAACAAAAAGAAATATATATCATCAGATCTGCTTTTAAAATGGATAAAATCTTTATTCTTCATTGTGTGCCGAAGAACACAATATCAAGTATCCACCATCATCTGATTCTCTCTATCTCTATCTTCGAACCTCCATAATGTCATGATGATCCTAGATCTATCATATCCTATCATTTCACCATGAAATGGGTGCGCAATGACTGATTAGTTTGGATAAGTAGAGTCATGAGCCAAATGAAGAACGCCTATGACGATTGATGAATCAACGGAGTAAAGCCCAAGAAAATATTAGAGGAAAGAACCTAAATCTATGTTCACATTGATATTTATTCATTTCCATTATAACAACAATTAAATAATCAATAATCATAAATATATTCTCACATAAAAACCCAGCAAAATAAACTCATCTGGCATATCGATAAAACCACATATCTATCTGTCAATTAATTGATTTAGGTTAATTTTAGAGATAAATAAAACGGAAGAATCAAATAAAACTAAATTCCATATCTTGATTTATATCAATATATTATAATTAACACTATTTTATTTTTATTATAGTAAATATCCTTCAATTTTGTTGTGCATCAATCATCGATTCACAATCTGGTCTCTATTAATCTTACAAAAATACTATGAAACTCTCTTTCCAATGGTATTAGGGCTATGTAGCTAACCTTGGTATTTATCCGTCATATAATTTTTAAATACTAACTAATAATTGCATCAAAAATTTAGAATAATATAATGTATTTAAATTATTTTATTCATTTTCATGTCAGTGATGGTTTTTACACAAATAACCCATGGAAACCTTGGTTAAGTTGCACATAGGGTAAACCCTATATTCTAAAATTAATAATTCCCCTATATTCCGATTCAAAACCCCACTTATAAGTTATTCAAATTTTTTAGGAAATTTATGCACACGAGCTATTTAATATATTTAAAAAATTTCTTCCAGTCACACCAGGATTGGGAATCACATGTCTTCTCAATTCCTGGTCACAAAAATAATCTATATGATATCTAAAAAATAATACAAGGGAAATTCAATACATTTCATTCTCCCCACCTTTGTGATTTATGCCTCCGAAAGGAAAAAACAAGGGATACTGAAAACGATGTGGGTACTAAGCATGAATATGATCCTACCACTCCCATGTTCTCTCATAGAGATTCATTTGTTTCCACTAGACACACACTAAATGAATAAATATCTCCTGATGTATCCTCTCTTGTTTAACATTGATCTCTACTGGGTATTAAAAACATTTTTGTTTCATCCTCGAAGTCTTGTTGAGTTGAGTTGATATCCTGTGATAATTCAAGAACATCATCCTCAATTGGGAGATATGGAAGACATTGTGTGTTCCATCTAACTGTGGATGTAGATCTAAGTGGTACTCCACCTCTCGAACTCTATGTAGTAACTGTAAAGGGATGATATACCTTAGCGATACCTTTTTAACCCAACTAAATCTTTGTAATCCACATCGTGGTGAAAATAATAGGAACACATGGTCTCCCTCATTGAACTCCAAAGGCCTTCATCACCGGTCAACATAATACCTATGATGTATTTTTTTAGTCTTCATCTACTCCTGGATGATCTGCATCTTCTCTATTATAACTCTTACCAACTTTGGGCCCTTGTGTGCTAACACTCTTGGGTCATTCTAGCAATGTGGTGACCTAAAGGGTCACATGTACAAATCCTTGCATGGTGTCATACTGATGGTGAGATAGTAGCTGTTTTTGTACGTAAACTCTACTAGTTTTCGGTGATCCTCCCAACTACAGAAAAAATAATAACATAAAAGATCGCAACATGTCTTCTAGAACTTGAATGGTCTGCTCAGTCTTGCCATTAGTTTGGGTGTGAAATCCTATTCACAAGTGTAATTGGGTCCCAAAATCCTCATATATTCCCCTCAAAAAAAAAGATATAAAACAATAATCAAGGTTAGAAACAATCATCGATGAAAATATATGTAGTTAGACTATCTCCATTACATAGATGCATCCAAATATTTATACTAAACTCTACTCTTGTATAGAACGAAAGTGGGCCGACATGGTGAGCCGGTCTACGATCACCCAGATGGCATAGTTTACCCTACACGTACGTGGTAATCCTATCATGATGTGTATAGTAACCCATACCACTTCCATTTTGGAACCTCAAGGGGTTGAGCCAAACCCACTAGATCTTGGTGCTCAGCCTTCACTTTCTAACTAGTAAGGCATTGAAATACAAACTTTACAACCCCTTTCATTATCCTGAGCCACAAAAACTAACATCGAAAGTCTTGGTAAATATTTACCACACCTAAATTCACCTCTAAAAAAGTGTTATTAAAATCTCTAAGATCCTCCTCCCACAATTTCTCTGGTGCCATCGTGTGTCCTCTAAAAATAATGAGATGCTCCCTTCCATTAGAATATCCATCAGGAGCATGTCTAGTGGATATATGAATATATAGTGTCTCATAGTCATTATGACCAATTTGTTCCTCATTTACTTGCTTCAATATTGGAGGGGGAAAATCATTTAATAGTGGTAAGATACTCCATATCCATTCACCAAGGATAACTACAAGGAGGCTAACTTTTTTGAAGCCCCGTTCAGAAACTGCAAATAACATCTCATATGGAGAGCATCTTCTACCATGTTCCCCTTCCCATGTGAATAGACAATTTCAAATTCATAATACCTTAGGATATCAAGCCATCACCTATGTATCATGTTGAGAGCCTTTTGAGAGAATATATACTTGAGACTCTTGTGATTGGAGTAGATGATCAACTTCTCGTCCATTGTGTACTGTATCCACATCATCAAAGTGAATAATACCGCTACTAGCTCAATATTGTGGGTTTTGTAGTTATAATAATTTGGTCTCAACTACCATTAACCATTTTCAATCCCTCATTTCATCTATATAAGAACATATCCAAGCCTGAATCTTTTTGAATCGAAGAACACTACGTGCTCAACACCTTCCCCCGAAAATCTCAAGATGGGAGAACTCATAAAACGCGACCTCAACTATTGAAAGTACTGCTAACAATTCTCTTCCCACATGAAAGTTTGCCCCTTTAAAGTCAATTATTTCATGGTTGATGATATCTTGGGGAAATTAAGTATGAATATCTGGTAATATCTTTTCATCCTAAGGAAGATACTCACCTCCATCACATTTTTAGGTGGCTCCCAAGATAACATTTTATCGACATTGGATGGTTCCACATACCACACCATCTATTGAAATAAATTGTCCCATAAAGTGGAAAACCTAAATCTAGAATTGGAACTTTGAGATATTTACATAAAAAAAGTGCACTAAGAGTACGCCCAGATCTATTCCCAATTTTATCACGTGCTCCTCCTCAGACGCCAAGTGTATAAGGAAATCATTGATGGATAGTACAACAAACCAGTCTAATTAAATCTGAAATATCGGGTTCATCAGTAACACAAACACTGTTGGAGAATTCATCATTCCAAATTGAATCACAAATTACTCAAAGTGACCATAGTGACATCTGAATTTTGTCTTTAGTGTATCCTTCTCCTGCACACTTAGTTGATGATAGGTTGACCTAAGTTCATCATTCAAAAACCATTATTCCTCTCTCAAATGATCAAAGATTTCATCTATAATTGGTAGTTGATACTTATCCCTCGCAATAACCTATTTCAATTGATGATAGACTACAATAAACCTCAATATCTTATATTATTTCTTAGAAAACCAAACTGGGGCTACCCATGGTGTAACACATTTTCAAAAAAATCACTTCCTCTACATGTCCTCTAAGTTCGCCCTCATCTCACGAAGCTCTATGGGACCCATCCAATATATTGGTGTACATATCACTACTATCCTTAGTTATATATAAATACGGAATTCTGTATCTTAGTGGGGAGGTAAACCTAGAAAATCATCAGTGAAGATGTCCCCATACTCCGCCACCACTACAGGAATCTAGGAACTCATAACATCCACCACACCAAGGGTCAAACTAGCTAATTGACGAGTAATAGGATGCATCCCTCTATTCATGAGTCCATTCTAAGATGTTGGGGTCTCCTTTTTCACAAAAAAAAGTAAAGAATGGTTCCACCACCACAGAATCACCTCACCCTTTTCCTATAAAATTAAATCTTGTCAAGAACTATAGATAACTAAACCATAGTAAGAATGATGTTGTAATTCCTAAATGCTACGACAAAAAGTTTCAAACAGAAACTCTCTCCCCTAAGAGCCATGTCACATAGTTAGTATAAGAGCATTATCACTGAGTAATATCTAGTAAGAGTCTCCAAGAAAAAGGTTAGAGCTAATGGATCAACCAGAATCTCAATTTCATGTATAAGTTATGTGGAATGAAATGAATGACTATAACCTATGTTAATTAGTACTAAAAATATGATATAAAATAAATATTTCAAATAAAAAATCATTCATGGATTCTCTAACTCGTTTGCTTTGACCACTTGTAGTTATTCCTACCCCTATCCTCTTGCTCCCTAAGCCTGGTGTAGACCACCTGGGGGTTGTCAGGGTAACAATTCTAAACATAGACCACTTATTAATGCTCTCCTAGATCCTTAGAAATGTTCACCACCATAAAAACATGCCTGGTCCTACCACTTCCTCTTCCTTGGTGTCCCATTCGTGGTCTCTTCAAAAATATGCATTGGGTCAAAAAATATATGGTGAGATATCCACTACCATCACATTAGTAGGACCAAATCTCCCTGGGATAACTGTACCAGCTCCATGATCCCTACATCACATATTCTGTATCATGGGACCTCTTCTTGAAACCTCTCACACATCTAGGGCCCTAAGACTGACATCATCTCCATAATACCAATGATTCTACTCCTGAATACTCATTTTTAACAACAACATGCTATATTTTCTCATCCAGGAATATCTCAAACACCAAATCTCAATATAAATCCCCAACATTGGTAGGAATGTATAGAGGGATAAAAAAAATCTTATATGTATCTATGAAGGCCTCACTCGATGGTCTGAGCCTTGAATAACTAATCACCAACCAAATCCATCGAGTACCAGGAGAGGATGGTAAACCTCATTGAATACTCAACACATGTTATATTGTCCTATTAGTGTTTTAGGATCTCCTAGATATGTATAGACCTCATCATAGATGGAAATAAATCCTCTCAAAAAAAGAACTCAAAAATTTTCCATGCATTAGTCACATCATCATAGGACTGGGAAACTAAACTCCACAATTACCCAACTAAGTTATGAAGAAGGATCGCTGCTAGGACCACCATATGATCTGCTAGTTTCCTACCAAGAAAAAAAATTAGTTCACTACCGCAACACCATTACTCAATAGCCTATGGGTTAGGCTCACCTTAGAACCTAAAGGGTCTCTAATATTGAATATCATAAAGTGCCCTCAGCTTGTGCACCTCATATGCTGGTACTGCGGGTACCATGCACTACTCTATATGTGGTGGTATGGATAGTGCCCCAACCAGAGGGAAAAGTTCTAGAAATAAAAAAGAAAGGGGTTGAAACCCCTAAAAATAAATCTTAATGTATATTTTATTTTGGAACTATTTGGGTATTTAAAACCACGACACCCTTAATGTTTTAAAAAAATTATGATTGTTCATATCCCTAAAACCCTTGCTATTGTTTAACCAAACATTATCTTTTCTCTCAGATTTCTACACCACTGTAATCTTGGTTTTTCCTTTTTAGGCACCTGTAACAAATATAATTTTATTGAAACCAACTATATTTTCTATCACTCATCTCTTCAAATATGAAAATCTTGAGTGTTACTGATCAATCTCTGACATGTGACTATTTATTTGATCACACCCACATTTTCAATACTTTGGTCTATGCTAAATAAATTATCAAGATAGAAGACCCCTTTGAAATGAACTCTTCCATATTAACACCAAAATACAGGACCCCTGGATTTTGGTTGGGGACATTAATTCCATTCATTCCCCCATATAAAAACATGGTCACTCCTACTCCAACATCTCATTAAAGGTGTTTAAAGCATCTATAGAATCCAACAATCTAATTGAAGTGAATCTCACTAGTTCCAATTTCACTTGGTTTAGACATCATTACAATTGGGTTGTAGCTATTAAACTTGATACAGCTTTTACCAATGATGCATCTCTTGATAAATGGGATTACATTTCAAGTATCTCTCTTCCTAAACTTTCTTCAGACCACCATCCTATGTTGGTTAGTATCCCTCAAGCCCATCAAAGACCATGTCTTCTTTTTAAGTTTAATTTGGACTAGTCCTCTAAACCTGATTGTTTTTCTCTAATTAACAAATATTGGGAAAACATGGGGAATCACAATGATCCATTTGCTTGCACCACTAAATTAAAGAATCTTAAACTTATTCTAAAAAACTGGTGTAAAACCAAATATGATTCAATTGATAAAGAAATTCAAAACATAGAAAAAGATCATTCTCTTCTACAAAATAACAACTCTACTCCTAGATTCACTCATGATATCGAAAATTAAATTAATTTCTCTACTAAACTAATATCTTTTCTCAACTTCAATTAAAGTATCAAAAAAAGATTTTTAAAGCCAAATGGCTCAATGATGGAGATAGAAACACCAAATTCTACAACTCCATTGAAAGAGATATAAAAGATTACATGACCCTATATAGTTTAAGGGAGGATGGAAGCCTCATTGAATCAGATGAAGGGATTTATAATCATGTTTTTTCCTATTTCTTTAACACTTTCAATGGTCCTGATATCAACAAATATCTTTTGCCTAATGTCATTCTGAAATTAGTTACAATTGAGGATAACCGTTTACTTAACTATATTTTTCTTGATTTTCAAATCAAGGACACTATGTTTAGATATTTTCCCTAGGCTAGATGGATTTAATAATGGTTTTTATCAAAAACAATGGGATTTCATTCAAAAGGATGTATGTAGTTTGGTTAGAAGTTTTTTTTGAAAAAGACATTCTTCCTCATAGTTTAAACTCTCAGTTCATTACTCTTATTCCCAAAGTTGACAATATTGATTAAATCCATCTATTCAGACCCATTTCCCTTTTAAATTCACTCTTTAAAATCATTACTATGATTATTTATAATAGACTCTCTGCCATTCGTAACCGTATTGTCACCTGGAATCAGTTTGGTTTTATCAAAGGCAGATCCATACAGGATTGTATTTTTTATACCTCTAAATACACCAATTTGTTCAAAATAAACTCTAGAAGAGGTAATTTTGCGATAAAACATGATATCACTAAAGATTTTTATACCATATACTATAAATTTATCATTAAAGTGATTTCTAACATTGGTTTTAAAGAAATTTTTCTTAATAGAATTAAAATTATTTTCAACTCAACTCGTATTTCTATTCTGGTTAATGGTTCTCCTAGAGGTCACTATAATTATAATAAGTGTGTTAGATAGGGTGACCTTATTTATACCATACTTTTCTCCATTATGGAGGATTATCTGAGTAGATAGCTTACTCTAGCCATTGACCAAGGCAAGATCAAACTGATTCTTGCCTATAGGAATTTAAATTCCCCATATCGTCTTCTTTATGCCAACGATATTATATTATTCCTTCAGGGAGATAAGAAAAACCTTAATAACTTTAAATATATTATTAAACATTTTGAAGATGTGTTTGGCCAACGTGTCAATTAGAATAAATCATTTATCTACTTTGTAAAAATGTTTCCTCTTAATCGAAAAGGTCATATCTTTGATACTTTAGGGATCAAAGAGGGTTCCCTCTCCTTTTCTTATATTGGTGTCCCCATTTTCAAGGGACAACCTAAATCTTCATATTTCCATCGTATTGTTGATCAAATTCATAGACAACTTTCTTCTTGGATGGGAAAAACTCTCTCAATGGCTGGAAGAGTCTATCTTCTCAAATCCACCATTGTCTCCGAGATAGATTTTTCTATGATGGTTTACAAGTGGAATGTGTATCTCATAAAACGTTTGAATATTGTTATAAGGAAATTCATTTAGAATGGATGTACTCTTGAGAGGAAACTGGTCACTTTCCTCTGGTCTGTCTATTGTAAAACTATTGAGCAAGGAGGCATTGGAATTAAGAATCTTAAAACTTTTAATGAAGCTCTCTAAGCTCGACACACATGGTCTTTTATAAATAATAAATCTCACTCAACGGGTTTTCATAGGACATGCTTTATTGATAATCTCAAGGCTATTAAGCTTCATTATATGACTTCTTCTATTTGTCCTTCTATCAAATCTTCTTTTTCCTATATTTTAGAAAATTCCAGATGGATTGTTAGTAAGGAATCTACTTTAAACATTTCGTTGGACAACTGGACTGGATCCCCCCTTATTTCTATTATTCCCAATAATTTCACTCTTGTCCCCGCTAATTGAACCATTAGGTACATGATAAATGTGAAAAGTCTTGACTTACTGGATAATATCAAAGAGGTGGTGGATAATTATTTCTTCAAAACGGATAACGATCTTCTAGTTTGGGAACCTTCTCAAAATGTCATGCTTGATTTTAAGAGCTACTACAAATACTACGTTTCCAATTCTGATGAAAATATATGTTGGATAAACAACATCAACAAATCTTAGATAAAACCATCTCTTTTAACTCTTATTTTTATAATAGTGAACCAAAAAATTCCCACTGATTAATGTCTTCAATCCTCTGGTTTTAGTCTTTTCCCTAAATGTTGAATGTATAATCAGCATCGGGAAGACATAAATCATAATTTTTTATCCTTTTACACTATTAATGGTCTTTGCCATTACATTTTCGATATTTTTGAGTGTAGATGGATTTTGGAAAGTTTCATTTTTTTCAACTTAAAAGGATGGTAGAGTTCCAGAGATCTCCGCAGATTAGAAACTTATTTCTCATTGATGTGGCAGAGCTCCTCTATGGCCTTTGGTATGGTTAAAATGATTACATTTTTAACAATAATTCATTTACATTAAATGCAGGTAAAGGAGGATTCTTCTTTCCATTAAAGAGGCCACTTTGATAAAAAAAGAGTCATTATGACAACTCTGTCAAATATCTTGAGACTCATCGTTGTATTGGAGTTTAGGGAATTTATCCAAATCCAAACTATGCTATTGATGTTTTCTAGAAAGTTCCTCCTCATGGATGGATCAAAGTCATTGTTGATGGAGTCTCAAAAAGGAACCCAGGCCTTTTAGGCTATGGTGGTGTATTTTGAGACCATCTTGATCAGATATTAGGATATTTCTATGGAAGCTTCGGTATTGCATCGCCCTTAGAAGTGGAAATGATGGGTGTCATCCATGTAATCTCTTTTTCAATGAAATTTGAATGGATCAACATTTGGATAGAAAGTGACTCGACCACCATTGTGTAAGCCATATGGTGTGGTGTTACTCACCTTGCATGGTCCCTCAACCCTAGATGGATGGACTACCTACACTCTCTCAGAAGTCTCAATTTCATTGTCATTCACACTTATCGCAAAGCCAAAAAGATCGTTAGTGGTCTCACTAACAAGGTAGTTCCTAATTATGTCATCTAGAGGGATGAACTCCCTCCTAAGCTACTCCCCTTTTTTATTAGAGATACCAAAAAACTTCCTGCTTTTCGTATTATGTAATCTTTTTTTGTACTCTATTTTGATTTAATAAATCTCAGTGTTCTGGTCATTGACCAATACAAAAACTTTTAAAAAAAGTATAAATCATTGAGTTATCCTAAAACAAAAAAGATATACCACATTTTCTGATTATATCTCGAAATATAACTTAATAATTACTCTTAAACAACAAACCATTACTATATGATTCATGTACCATTGTTTTTCCCACCAACCAATGTTCAGATGTACTGAGTCAAAAAGTAGGTGATTGGGGTCCTCTTGTATAGATATGTTAGTTGTCATACCAATATAAGAGTCTTGAGAATAATAGACAAACTTGAAACACATAAAATTGTTTCCATAAACAAATCTCATAGAATCATGATCCTAAATTAGAACTAAACACTCTGATACCACTCAATCATGACCCATCCTAGAGGGTCCCATCCTGTGACTCCCAAGCCCACTGTTAATAGCCTAGGGGATTGTGACTACAATCCATAAGGAATATCATTGACATTGGAGGACTTAGATTAAGTACTTGTACACAAGCACACATATCCAAATCCATACAATGCTAAAATATAAAAATAATTGAATTACGATGAATGAATACAAATAAATCATGTAACAAGAGTATGGAATGATTTAATGGAAACAAAATAGGTCCAAATACAAGCCCACTACATAATAATTAAACACAAGTCCAACCTTAAATTAAGTACTGGGGACTCCTGATGAAAGCTATAGGTACACACCTCGGTCTATCCTGTCTCACTAAGCACTATCTGGTCTTGGTTTATCTAGTACTCATCAAAAGGTTGATCATTTGTATAAGACACAATATGTTTGGGAAAATCCCGTGTAGGGGTGTGTATAACAATACTCAGTAGGAAACACTGAAACAAAAAATCATATGAAAAGAAAAATACAGATAGCTCTACATAGGTATGTCTATAAAACACAAATAAAAAGAATATCTAGAAATATGTTTTAAAGACACACATTCTAGAGGTATATTACAACCATGGTATACAATCCTAGGATTCCATCTTGAAGATTCGTCTAAAAACTCATCTGGGAGAACACACTCCTAAGTATAATTACATAGATGATGTATTTCTAAGGGGTAATGCTCATTTGGTGTCATCATGAGAAAGAACATGGTGATATCCTGAAGAGAATATGATAATCAGATGATGAACACTGTTATGGCCATGAGGTGATATAAAAAACTCAATCTTGATTCAATACCTATGTAGAGGATCGATGCTCGTGTAGAGTTCATTGCAAAGATAATAAAAAACTACCAAAGTAAGGAATATGAATAGTTGATCACACTTTGGACCTCTCGAAGTGATTCTAATGAATGTATCCATGATGTCATGTTTAAGGGATCATGGTCCTAGGAGTAGTAGAGGATTTTAGACTAACCCTTAGGGAAATGATAAGGGGAACATATCATAATGAAAATTTCCTTATATATGGAAGGAAAGTGCTTCAATCCATTTATAAAAGAGTATGAAACATGTAATAGGTGTCACCCTCTATGTCCCTGTACCTCGGGTCCTGCCCATGTAAAGGACACATTTCATAATGTTGTGTTTGTGTAGTAATACATGGCATGTAGGCTTCCCTTGTAGTGTACTCATGTCCATGTAAATCCCAATGTACATTTCGAGTCCCCTAATAGAGACCACATGTTGTGTGATAGAGTTCACAAGACATCTAATACTTAAATTTTCCACTAATTACAAGCCACTACAAAGGGGCCCCATATAACGTGTAAATATGGATTAAATATAGTGTAGCGCATGATTTTCCAAAATCCATGATATATGGTCTATTCATTGTCTCCATCACTCAAAACACAATTATAGCTGTGCCTTATTAGGAAACTCAAGGGGAGGACTAGTCCAAGACTTTCCATCAACAAAAATCCAGTCCCTCCATCAGAGCTTCTGGGAAAACAGATCAAATCGTCATTCTTAATTGTGAACCAAATAACATCGAAGAATGAAAAATCAGGTATCCACCGTCATCTGAATCACTACATCTCTATCATCACACCTCCTTCATTATAATTCTAATCCAAAATCTATGTTATCAGATCCCTTCACAGAGAAATTAGTTTGCAAAGATCGATTGATTGGGATAATTCATGTTGTGGTCCAAAAGAAGAATACCCATGATGAGTGATGAATCGAGGGAGAAAGAACAAGAACAGGTAAGATGAAAAAACCTCAGTTGATGATTGTATTGATCTCAATTTATTTCCACTAGAAATAAAATAAAATAATAAATAATCACAAATATATTATCTCATTAATAGACTGAAAAATAAACTCATCCTGCATATCGATCGAACTACGGATCATCTTGTCCATTGATTTATTCACATTAATTATATAAATAAAGAACAATGAAGAATAAAATCAAAACATACACCCTACCTTGAATGAAAATAATCGATGATAATGAATGGAGCTACAACATGATCATTGTCTTGATTATTCAATTTCATTGTGCATCGATCGTTGATCCACGATCTGGTCGTCATTCATCCGAGAGAAATTCTCTGATGCTCTATTTCTAACAGTTCCAGGGTTACTCATCCAACACTATGATTTCACTATATTTTTATGTTTAAATAATAATTACGCGTTGCATCAATAATTTGGAGTAAAATAATTTATTTTAATTATTTATTAATTTCCTCACCAATGATGAATTTTCCATAAACAGCCTGCATCGACCAAGGATATGTCATGCCTAGGGTAAAACTCGCATTCTGAATTCAAAGGTACTATCATATTTTTAATTTGGGAACCCATTTAGAAGTTATTACATCTTTTGAAGCAAACTATGTGCATGTTCTATTTAATAAATTTAGTACATTTCAAACATTTATTCTCAGCACACCAGGCCTCAGAACCCCATGACGTCTTAGTGAATGGTCTCGAAAATAATCCATAAAATATTGAAAAACTAATACATGGAAAATAAGAGACATTAAAAATACATCACCATCCTTGTAGATTCATAAAATAGTGATGAAAAACTATTCTATTTAATAAATTTAAATAAATGGAAATAAAAGTGTATTGAAATAATATATAATCTAAATAAGTTCTCTCCAAATGGGAAATCAATGAGGGAAAATCTAAAAAATATATCTAGCCTCACTCCATGGAACAATATGCTCAACCTTTATATGTTGTTCTGTCACCAATTAAGACGTAAGACGTTAAATTTATTCCTTGTATTATATTTCACATATACTCACATGATATGTCATCACATAAATAATTCAAATCCATCAACCTTAATCAATAATATTCATATGAGATACCATTATTCGAAAAATGGAGAAAATAATAAACAACAATAAGACCATAAATATTTCACAAATATAAAATAATAATAAATATATTAATATCATTTTAATCTATAACCACACATTTCTATAGTGTGTGGCACCATTATTGAGCCACTTAGATAGCATTTTTTCCAAAAAGGAATTTTTTTTACTCATCTTAATACTTTTTATTTATTATAAAATTATAAGGATATCATATACACCAATTCAATTCCAAAATAATTAATTACCCTATTTGTTCAAAATAGATATTTTTCTCCTAATAGTGCATTACTTAATCAATAAAGATAGATATAATACATTTTCCCTCTTAGAGAATATGAATTAATTATATAATTTGGGTTATATGTATTACCCAATGTGATCCCATGTATCTCATAATATACATTTATCAAACACAAATATTGAAATAAATTTAAAAACTAAGAAAATAGTTAGTGTTAACTGACCAATAAATTAGTTAAAGTTCTTAGGTCAAATATCATTGGTTGAATCTTTTCAATCAATATTTATATATAAAACCAAGCCTAAAACAATAAATACTTTGTTAAACACTTAAAAATTTAAGGAGGTGAGATAAAATATAAAACAACATGGATTAATGTTGTATCCATGGTATAAAACAATTTATAAATTTGATTCCTCATTTTAATGCCTAACAAACTCCTACAATATGAGATGTGGATGATTAAGGATAAGAAAAGGGAGGAGAGACCTTATTCTATATTAACAATGGCCAAATATCCTATCCCATTTAAAAAAAATTGGTGTCATGTAATATATTCCCTTGTTTAGATTTTTTTCCTATACCACATTAGGTACCCAATGCTTATTACATACTACATGGTCATATTAGTGGCATGTTGATCCATTTCCTATCAAACGAGATACATAGTGGAAGTAGTAAGATCTTATGGACCTACAGGCACCAAAAACATCAATTGATCTTCAAAAAAACAGTTTTCTCCAAAAAATAGTACATCCCAAAATGAATACACATTTCGCAAAAAAGGAAATAGTTTCATGAAACTATAACCAATTGTAGAAAATTACTTCATTGGTGCATATTTTATTTGTGCATAAAAGGAGGATTTAAAGACAACTAAATGTGTGGTCACACCCCTACACCAAAGGCATAAGGGGTGTATAACTAGGTCGGGTGACGCATCCTAGGTGGTGTGCTTGTAGCCATAAATTTTTTACATAAATATAATTCCTCCCACTACATTAGAAGGAGTATATTTAGATGATGAAGCATCATATCTCACTCGAAAAAAATCATCTTCTGTGACATTGTGTAACATGAACATTTCATGGATTTATAAAGGTTGAGAACTAGAATGATTGAACTACAATAGGACCCAATGAGTCTTCTCTTTTCCTTAAGAGTTAATCTTGAAAAAATCATAAGGGTAGTTAGTATTGATCAAGGGAATATTCTTCTGATCATTCCTAGGATGCATTTAACCTTAGAAGTTTCAAACACCTATGCCTCCATCATCCAAGTAATGGACTTATGTTGGAGTCCAGGGCTTATGCAGACCCATTTTTGATGTATAATGGTGTTTCATGAAAACAAACATTAAGTCCCTTGACCCGAAACCCCATATTATTCATGTGAATCCTAAACCATTACCTCACATGATTCTCCTAATAATAGGCACCCTAATTCAGTTTACTTCTAATAATAAGAACCCTAAGGTCGGTACCTCATTTTTCACTCATCCACAATAGTGTTTAATTTATCCCCACTGATAAGAACATGAGAATTATAAATTTAATCCCCAAAGGTGGAATCATCAAGGGTAACTAGAAATAAGTTTTGGTATAGAGGCCTTTCTATGGATCTTCCTCCCCCATATGGAAATGGCCTTCCTGGGTGTAGGCCCCACCATGTCCATGCTTCTAGATGTTAAACTTCCAATCACCACATCCTATATATGTGACCCTAAATTTCACAAAAACTACTTCAGCACATGATTTTATACTACATCATTACAATATGTGATAGCTGTTACACGCCATGTTTTTATTAATTATTATTTTTTGAGGAAATCAAAATTCTTTGATGGCTTCCATTTCAAGCTACAACATAATAATATTTCATAATATTAAATACCAAGTTAATATTGTATTACATGGATTATTGATATTATATTTTGGTACACATTACACTAATTTTGGCTGTGTTACACACAATATTGAGTTTCTTTGATTTCTTATGTTACACGCAAGACCATGTTTTAGTGAACTACAATATACCAAAAATATTATTATTTAATATGAAAGTTTTCACCTAGCCATTAGAATGGTGGGTATGAATAGGATTAACTAAATTATAAAAAAATGGTTTGAAACTTTTTAAATAGTAAATTCATTGGGGACCAGTATATTAGTAATGAAAATATAACACTTTTTTAAAATAAAAGGAAACTTGTATATAAAAATTATTTTTATACGCACAGGTCTATTTTTATAAATAATTTTAAAAAATAACATTTAGTGATAAATTATAATTAAAGTTTTATATTATATATTTCAAAAAATTAAAAATATCTTTTATTTTTTCTATAAAATCGATTAGAATAAATCGAATTTTACGCTTAAAAATTATATTTTTATAAAAAGAAGTTTTTTTCACCTTTTTTTGTGGCACATATTTTAAAAATAAAAATTTATCAGTATTATAAAATTTATTTTCAAATATAAAAAATATTTTTAAAAGGGTAATAAAAAAATTTCTCCGGGTGAATTTTAGGTATTTTTCTGAGAAATAACGTTTTTTGATGAATAGTGGAAAATTCTAAACTTTAATTGAAATATGACTTTCCTTTTAAAACATTTATAATGTCAAAAATTATTTTAAGTTGTTTTTTAAAGTAAAAATATTTAAATTAAACATATATTAGTCCAATTTATGTCATTATACTCTTTTTCATATTGACTTTTGAAATAAAATAATTGAAAACTTTTAAGCATTTTCAATTTAAAAAACCACTTTCTCAACAATTCTGTGGGATAAGTTTTAAATTAATTTCTTCCAATTATGTGAATTTAATTTTTGAAATTGAATAAAATATTTGGGATCAGAATAATTTATAACATATTATATGGACAGTATAATTTTTTACCATTATTATTAGTGAAAGTAGTTAACATTAATCACCAGGATTAAGAGAAAACGAGTTTACCACGGGACTAAACATTAATATATTGGGGAATAATAACCTAGAGACTTATACACAACCCATTATATTGATATATTTATAGAGTACCTCATATATTATCAAGATTAGTCCATTATTGGACCCACATGAGCTGTAATAAACATTGGTGGGGTTTTCCCTTTTCAAAAATTACAACAGTGTCTTCCACCTCCCTTATAAAAGATCACCACCTCTTCCCCTATCTTAACACCATAAAAAACAATTGGTTATAAAAATAACTTCCCAAATAAATTCTCTAAATACATCCTCTCATTTTATAATTATTAATTTTGGATAAAATACAACCAAGGAATGCCTTTAGTGCCATCCAAAAGGGGATACCAGAAGTAGTGGTAACATTCTTCAATGAAAATTTTCATTTTATTTCTTCCTCAAAACCCCAATTTTGTTATAAGATGATATAATAAAGACATAATTATATTAAATTCACTAATTATTTTTAGGATTAGGTTATTACCAACAACCACCCACACTTCCATCAAAATGGCTATGAAATCATGTTTGCGTGTATGGTGTATTACAGCCTCACAAACCGATGTCGTTTGTTTTCCATTACCACATTTCACGATTAGTAATAATGAAAGATATAATATTTATATAAAATATATGTGTGATTTATTTGATTTAATTATTATATCACAAATACCTTCTTGATTTCAATTTTTTAGAATACGATAACATCGTTCGTGTGTACAGAGGAATACCTCCTCATGAAGTGATTTGATTCACTCATGCATTAAATTTAATGTATTAAGGATGAGTTTAATAATAATATTTGATATATATGACACAATTGTGCTATTATAATGATAATATATATATATATAAGTTTTATTTTTTAAAATACAACATAAAAATAGAAACAACGTTAATTTGTACGTATAACCTTCCATCTCCATGAATAATGTATTTCATTTCATATGAAATAATTAATGGGATAATATAAATAAATATATAATATCATATATATATGATATTAATATCATGGTTTAAATTATGAAAATTATTAAACCATGATAAATATAAGCATACTAGAAATAACAAGTGAAAACATATCCAGAACAAAGCTGTTATTTCTTGAGACATAACATTAACATGGGATTGTTAATAAATGGGTAATATAAATCAATAACTGAGTCATATATGGTGTGATATATACTAACATGGTTCTTTTTTATTAATAATAAACTAGTATGTATTTTACATGAGTTTTTAATGCATATGATGAAAGTCAATACTTATGGTAAGGGGATTTCTTGTCTCGCATTTATTTTTGAAGGTCTTATTCCATATTCCCCACTCATTTTATTTTTTTTTGTTTATATATTTCCCTATCATATGATACATTATATAATAAAACAAATAATTATAATTAATTTCACTATTTATTTTATTCTTTCATGGGGATTATGATTGACGAGTTACTCCGATAGTATGGGATTTCCATCTCACTTTTTACTTTTGTGTGACCCATTCTATATTCCTTACCTATTTATTATATGTTTATGTATATACATACCAATATTTTATTTTATTATTCTTATCCTAAAATTTAATGGTGATTAAATTTTAATTTTAGTATCTATATTTAATTGGGTATACAGCTTAAAAGTTAACAAATCAGTGAAGTCTTTTTGTATCAATTTACCTTCTTTGAGACATACGTTATGATATGCACCTATATAATTTAATGAGGTGTATATATATACCCAATAACGTGTAATAACATAAATTAACCTATAATAAATATATTTTATATTCCATTTTATGTTATTCCTTCATGGGGATTAGATTAATGGTTACTAAATTGGTAATGATTTTATGTTACAAACTCATTATTTATCGTTATTGTTTATGATTATACTTCCAATGATTAAATATTATGGTCTATACATCAATAATTCTCATGAATGTTCACTTTATCTACTTATTTATAATATCATTTTGTAATAATTCCATTTTCAAACTCTTTCGTACTTAAGATAAAAAATAAATGTTTTTTACGAAAATATAACTTTATTTATCTCTTCATTAGAAATCCATTTTATTTGAAATACCATGATTTATAAAAAAAAGTGTTCTATTATACTATTTTTTTATCTGATGTTTTTTATTTTTTTAAAATTGTTATTAAATTATTATTCTTTTCATTTTTTTGTGTAGTTTCTTTTCACATCTATTAACAATGTTAAAGGAATCATTGTTTTTAAGTATAATTCATGTATGGAATTATCCACCATTATTGCCACCCCATTCATTTAAGATTACAATATAGGTTTTAATTAATATTTTCAAAATAAAAGGTTTTATAAAATATTTTGTAATTATTTTTATGTTTAAAATAATTTTGAAAAACATGTATGTTTAAAATGATTTTTAAATTTTTTTCAATTATTCCTTTATATGTGTTCAAGGCTACATAAAAAAGGATTTCCAAAGGCTCACTATTTTAAAAAAAAATTCAAAGAGGAAATATATGTTTCCTTATGAAATGATTTAAAGGAATTTTTAATGATTTCATTTTATGTTTCTAATGTTATTTTCAAAGAAAGGTATTTTGAAAAAATTTAATGAAAGTGATTTTCCAAGAATGTTAATATTCTATAATAAATTTTCCACAGGATCATTCAAAATCCTTATCTATAAAATATTTTATCATTTGATTTAATTTTTTATTTACTAAGGATATGATATCAGGATATAATTATTATTATTTCCTTAAATAGTTTATTTTTATGAAGAAACGTTTTTTAGAAAACATGTTTCTCTTCCGTGGGTTATACCATGATAAAAATCTTATGAAATCTACTTGTATTCATGGGTTATTATAAAATAAAATGATTATTATAATTGTCTATTTCTCACATGTTATGATATGATGGAACGATTTTGATACCCATTTAATTTCATGGGTTATGATATGATGAATTTTTATCGTCTTTTGGCACACGTATGTAAGATTTCGTTTTGTGATAGGTAGGACCAATATCCCCCCTCTAATTCATTGGGTAAAGATGAATGTTCTATGAGCTTATAGGGTAATCCTAGGATTCACCCAAGACCATAGATTATGGTATACATGTGGTTATCAAAATCCAAAAGATGAGGGTGTAAGGGTATTCGGCACAATCCCAATGATGGGGGTAAATGGGTGTTTAGCCCAATCCAAAAATGGTGGGTAACATGGTGTTGAGGCCAATCCTGAAACAAAATCATACACATGTAGTCATCTCAAGACCTAAACAAAAGGGTACACAAGTGGTTAACTCCAGCCCGAAACAAGAGGGTACACATAAGGACATATGAAGCCTAAAACAGGTACACCGGTGATGATCTCAAGCCTTGCATTTTAGGAATTTCTTATTCAGAATCCTTGAAATAATATTTTATATGTTTATGTGTATGCCAAAAATTCCTTGTCTAATTCATAGGTTATGATCTCATGGATCATGTTCTTTTTCTTCCTTATGATTCATGACTTATTAAATTCCAATCTATATGCCATGACTCAAATTTATAATCTATTACTGGTTGGGTATATACCGTGTATGTTATGTTATGGATCATATACACATATTCTTATTATTTGATTTCATAGGATCAAAGAATAATATAACTTATTTTTACCCATAGTGAGCATTTAAGATCACAATTTATTATGTTACATTTCCCAAGATTATGATGAATAGTTTTTAGTAGGAGTACTAAAAGAGAATATATTTTAAGAATATATTGAATATATTTTAGTAAGATAGAATAATATACTTCCATGTTCCAATAGAACAAAACTATTATTTTCCTCGGGTGTGTGTTTGTGTAATATAATTAATATTCATAAAAATAATGTAATATCCACATATGTAAAGCAAGGGAATCTATAGTTGGTATCAAAGGAATGGATTATTAAAACATTGGAAACTGGTATGTGGAAAATTTAGCGAGATCACAAGGGATATTTATGAGTATATGTCTAGGGATGTCTACAAGGATAAGTGTAAGGATGAGTGAATGTATAAGAAAAATTCATGGAATTTTGGTAAATGATAGAGCAATTGGTTTCCTAGTAATATATCCTTATAAATATAGTACAAGTTGATGTGACTTTGGAACATATGTATATAGGGTTAACTTCCCCAAGAACACTATATTGAGTTAGACTCATTCCAGAATTGGTGCATGAAAACATTCTTTACAGCACACCTAGTTTGACACTCCCAGGGGATATGCTTTGGAAATTCAAAAACTCATTAAGAACCATAATGAATGATTAAAATAGTTGATGACTATGAATGAACCAGGATAAAACTATGGTTTCATGTAATAAAATATAAATTTTCCTTATTTCTATATCATATAAGATATTTTTCATGATTATGTGGTTTTACACAACGATTTGTGTTTCCCACATTATTCTTTTGGTTTTAGTCAATGGATATAACCTGAAGGAACTGTCTTAAAACTAAGTATGATATAAAATACAATTATATTCCTCCTAAAAATAATTTCATGGAAATTGGAATGAAAATCCTTGTTGCGACAACAATAAAACTTTCTTAATCTATGAATATTTCTGGACTTCCAAATGAGAAAAAGATCATTAGTAGAATTATAGGCTATACCAATGGATCAAAACCATTATTATAGGATGGGGTACCATTGGTATAGACTATACAAATGATTCTCTGACATGTCAATTATATTCCTATTGGGAAAGGTAGATGCCGATGGTTATTAGTAAATCATTGGTATATGGTCATCAGAAGGTTGGTTTAACCAACGTTTCAAAGAGAACGTTGGTATAACTCAATCCTAAAATTTCAAAACCGTTGTTATAGACCTTGCCAAAAGGATAACACCATTGGTATATATGTATACCAATGGTTCATAACCATTTTGATAGGTCTATACTAATAATACTCTTCTAATAATTTGTTTAAGGCTATACCAATAGTTTAGAAACTATGGATACTGATCACCCTCCCCCCATTTCAACACCTATCGCACCCCCACCCTTCCTACAAAACCTGTGAAAAATGAATCAAATAAACAGAACATGTATAACCTACAGAAAAACAACACAACTATCTCAAATAGCCCTGCGAAACCGCACCATTACCCCACCTTTGTCAATTACCTCCAAACAAACATCGCCAACAAATATACAAATAATGATAACATAAGGAACCAATTAATGCATTCAACAAGTGATACCACACAAACAAATCATCAGACATATATATTCATAAAAAATCATCAAACATAAAATTTCATGAATATTAATAACAATTGTAATGGATCAAAATTTCCCTCATCACCATCATAGTGTTCATTTTCATCATCACCCTCATCCTCGACCTCATCCTCATCCTCTTCCTTGTCCTCGACCTTGACCTCACCCTCACCCTCTTCTTCACCACCAACCTCTCCTTTTTCTTCATAATCATCCACACTATCTCTATAACCTTGAACTTCATCATCCCAACTAAGACTAGGAAGATGTCGTGTAACAATATATAACTTACACATTGTCGACATATATGCATCACAATCCAAGGTGATATCTGGTGGAACTGATAGAAATATAACATTAATAAATTTCAAAATTTAGTATTTCCCTTTGATTCCATTCACACTCTTGTATGGCAATTTTTTTGTACTTTTCCAATGACCTGATCATGTGCTGCATAGGCATTAGATTTTTCCAACTCGATGCTACCATAACAGGCACATGAACTGGGTCAATACCTCATCAGGAAAATACTTTTCCCTAGTTAACAATGTACTCTGACATGGTTCTCATCTCCCAAAATTTGATGTAAGTGATAATTTGTAACAATGTTGTAATTTTATAGGTCCTATAAAGAACACTACTATAAATATAAATAGACTATTAATTTAAAAATATATATTGAAATTTGAAGACAAGAAAATAAAACTTATAATCTTTTGCTAGGTCGGTTATTTTACCATGATTCCATCTATTTTCTTTCTATAAACTAAAAAAATCTCAAGTTACACGTCCTTCAATATTCAAAACCTCCCTTTGTAATAAAATTGAATATAGAAAACCATATCATAAAATATGTTATTAATATTGAATTTTATAACTAAAATCAAATGGATATTAATTCTCAATGAAGATAAAAAGAAAAAAATATGGTAGATGAATTATAACTGAGTATCAAGGATTGATTTGTCAGTAGATATAAAATATATATAAGTGAATGAGTTATCATGTTAATAAATAATATGGTGGTTGTGTGATCGCCATATTTAATGATAAGATGAACATGTATTGTTATAATGAATAGAATTTACATTAATGGGTTACAAACAAAATAGTCATGACCATAATTGATTAAGTTATTACATAAGAATGATTTTTAATACTGGAAAACTAGGTTCCACTATAAACATAATCATAACATGGTGAATGAGTCATCACCATAATAGAATTATCAAGGGTGAATGGATCATCAAAACAATAAGAAAAAGAAAAGGTGGATGGGTTATCAGCATAAATATAATAACTATCCTGGACAAAGAGACGATTACATCGTGATTTACACTTCCTTTTTGACCCATAAATTTATGATATTAAATATTATTGGGCTTAATTTATGAATATAATAATTATTTTAACTCTATATTTCATTCAGGTAAATAAATTCAATTAATAGTAAAAAATGAAATTTTTAATAGTTTAATTTTTTTTATTATAGGATAATGTAAATTGGAAATCCGATGAAATGTCGGAGAATAAGGGCTAAACTGGACAATATCCCAACCGCATTAGTTGACTAAAATAAAATTATATAGATTTTTTAGATCTAATGGGGTTAAATTTTAGTATCTAAATCCCATATATTGTGTTATATAAATCATTATAAGATATATTTTCTCTGGTTATCTGTTAAGAGGACCAAAATGTGGTATCATTAGATTAATAAAAAACTATTCACAATATAGACTACAACTTGGTATTAAAATAATATATTTTATAACATAACCCAAATGACACCCAAATGTTTTGGTTGGATATTAACGACTTTGGAATAAAACTCTCTAGTTTTTTTAATACATGAAAATGTTATTTACATGTCTAGAACAAATCCAAAAAAATATTTTAAAATATATATATACAAATACCCCTCTCTCACATGGCATATAAATAAAATCCATGGGTTTCTCATTTGTATGTTTTTTAGAGTGAAATTAAATAAATTTTTAATTCCTTATCCTCATTGGGATATGAAGTATGAATATTGAAATACATAAAATCTTTCTCTTTTTGCATAGAGTGATCTAAATTGTGGGTGAGTATTATAAGGTGTATAAAAAATTGGAGAGGAATTTTTGATACATTCATTTATATTGGATTGATGTATTTTGAGGTTATAATGTTTAAATATTAACATTTTTATTATTTAAAGACTATGTTTTGGTATGATTTAATAATAAAAATTGAATTCCCTAAATGATCATTTTGATATTTTAAATGTACAAATTTAATTTTTTTACTTTAATGATACAATTGAAATTCTTTTTCCCAGTCACATGAGGTCATAGTGTTTTTTTACCCCTCATTTTATTACTATGATAGAAATCATGTATAAAATAATTATTTTTGATGGTTTGTTTGTAATTGTGTCATTTTAAGGTTATAAAAAAGTTTTAAGATGATTTTACTCATCAAAAAAACAATTATATCAAAATAAATAACTACATTAGAATAATTAACTCAATAATATATGAATAATGTTTTCAAGGATATCCTTCCCACATACCTTCACATACCGTTTTAAATTTTTAAATTCTAAATGAATTATTTTGTCATTTTCTATTTTACCTTTAATTTTTTTCAACCCACCATTTGTATTTTAATTTAAAAATCATTAAAATAAATACATTTATCATTAAACCCACCTTCAAATATTCCATTTCATGTACCTTATACAATAACCTATTATTTTAAAGCAGCTATTTTAACCAAAAATGAAAGAATGTTCATGTTTCCTGGATATTCTAGAGAAGCCCAACCAAATCATTTGAAGAAATTATTTATCATTTCCTCAACCCCAAAATATTTTATAGTGCTATAAGAAAATTAAAAACCTATGGGATTCCAATTCCCTTTAGAAGAAAGAAACTAATGCATCCATTATGCTAACACCTTAATTATAGGATATTCAGAAATGAAATGGTATTTTATTAAATAATAATTTTATTCCTACTAAATTGAAAAACTAAAAAAATACAATAAATCGACCATAAGGGGATAAAAATTCATGGATACTAGGAATTATATAAAAAATATGGAAAATATTTTTTGACTATCCAATTACTTGTCAAATACTAATCAATTATTTTCATAAAGGGATAATTCCAATGTATTGTAGTATAATTAAAGAAACATTTAAATCTCAAATCATTGAAATTTTCTAGAGAAGTTAATCATGAGGTATGGAATTCACTTCTCCATCATTATTTTCACGTATATATTTAATATGACTATCAAGGGATTATATTTGTCAAAAAATGGGGGAATAAATTTACTTACACTTGATTTTTTATCTATTTATTCATGTAGAATGATTGTTTTTAATTGTTCATGAATATAAGGTTGTACAATAAATTAAATTTGAGGAAAAACTTTTTATAACATCAAGATTTTTTATTGAATGTCATTATTATCATAAATGATCTCTTTTTTACATTTGATTAGCCCATGGAAACATAGAGTTAATTGATTGATGGAACATTGATATAGATAATGTTGTATCACCTTTCACCTGAAAAATTACAAGGGAAATGTGATAGTGGAAGAACAAAGGGGGAGAAACCATCCCTATATAATTAAACCTAATTTTCACTAAATATTGTGTTTATAATCATATGGATGAATGTTGTACTAGTTTTGAATGTGTCTTGGAGTCATTTGAGGAATTCTATAATATTTGGGTTTGATGTTGAAAAATAACCATTTCATGAAATATCTTTATACTTGAAATTTCAAATTTCTTCGAGGAAGTGCATTTTACATTATAACAAACATATATAATTTTTAAAGTATCTATATCAGACATTACAGATCACATGATACATTATCATTATCTAATTTTGAGAAGTATCAAAAGACATATTGGAAGGCTATAAGTCTTCAAGACATCTTGTAAGACATTGAATCCAGTGCATCACTTCAAGATATCCAACACTTGAATATGAAAAGAACATTATTTTATTTATGAACTAAATTTGGATATTTTAAAAAAAGTATGTAATTTAAGTAATTTTAGTATAAAATGGAATTTTTATATGAATCCATAAAATTTACCAACCCAATCCTTTTCCCCCTACAATATATTATTCTTTTAGCATATCAATTTATTCCAGTGCTTCCCTTCTATTTATGTTCATTATATTAATGAAAATATTCCTAGTATATATCACATGGGAAGGATAACTATATTGATAACAACATGATCTCAAAAATTATATATAATTATTCAATCAATGATAATGGTCATATTCCCTTTTAAAATGATGTAAAATCAATAAAATGATACATGGTTGTAAAGGTTCATGACATGCTCACAAACATAACAAGAATAATCCTGAAATTATATCACACAATAAATACTATCAATAATAAACTAAAGAATACATGATCATTTATTTATCCCATTTAGACATGGAATGAAATATCAGGGTAAAAAATTGAAAGTCCTACATAAAAGTTATAAATGAGTGTTGTACCTACTTCCTCTCATTAACCATCACCACAGTCCACCCCAAAGAGTGGAGGTGGTTCATAGAATATTAGTTTCTTTATTTATTCACTAATCTTCTTAAAAATAATTTCCTATAATAAAAAATAAAGTATTAATGAAAATAATTTTAATGTTCATTTAAAAACATCAAATTTTATTGATACCATAAACTTAGTAATTATCCAATTATTAATCATTTACAAATAATATAATAAAAAATAGCCATTCATGATAGTTCTGGCCTCTAAATCTTTACCAACTATAGAATTCTAACTACTACACAACTCATGCTTATATACTCTTCATAGCTCACTAATTCTTTGAGTCTTGATTCCCTCACTACCTCACCATCAGGTAAATTAAACCAAATCTAGAAAAAAATATAAATTCGTATAAATATAATAAAAATATACCAATAAATCCAAAGAATTATTTTACCCATATATGTGTCAAAGAATTATCCTTAACTTGATTTGGTCTATGTTTCTAGGAGAGTTGCCTGACGAAAATGATGTTAGAGTATTTGGAAAAAATTCCCAAAAACTCTTACATTCCCATACTATATTACTAATCGTTTCCTTGTCCTCATTTTACTCCACCATTAGTTGTGTGATGCAATTCCACACTGTACACATGTGTTTACTCTAACGTCATATACCTTAAGATCCATCTATTAAAGAAAAAAGAAAATATTATATCAAAATATCTTATAATAAAAATTACTTATTGTAAAAAAATTAATGGAGTGGGTCCCAATGTATTCTCTAGAGGCACATAATGTGTTGGAGAAAAAGTCACAGAAACATGAATGTAGAAGCCTTAGAGAGAAGGAAGTATAAGGAAAAAATATGGAATAGATGTCTATGGAAATTTATAATATGGATGAGGAGTAAAACCATATTTAGATTATAGAATTATAGGATGAGAGGAATAGATGAAATTGGTGTGAAAAACATTAGTGGCCTAAATATCCCTAGTGTCTATAACAATAATTAGGGATTAGAAACTTCGTTAGATGATATGTTAGGGGGAGGGATGGGGTGTGATCGAGTAAAATGATTGGAGCAGATAGCTCTAGTACCACCACCCACATATCATCAAAAAGAACACTCAAACTAGTAGGTTGGATGAAGAATAATTTCCTCATAGGTGTTAGATCCCGATTAAAAGTTAAAGACAAAATCAATCACATGACATTATATTTTATTGATATATATATTTAAACTCAAATACTCACAATAGGAACAAAAGGAGGTACACCCATCTCACTCATTTGACCATTATATTCAGTCGTAATTTTTCTTTGCATCTCCTCAATTTTTTTCATTTCATGTATTTGAAAACAAATATGGATTTAATTAGATATTCATACATAATGGGTAACCCAAACAAGAAATAAAATTAGGCATGACATAATTAATTAATAAAAATTTTCAAACAAAATATAATATAATTAGTTATATAAAAACATTTTTTATTTAGTGGGAATAATATAAAAACATAGGACATGTCATAGAGAAATCGAAATGTTCAAATTAGAATATTTAATGTAGGTATGATATAGTTTTCTTTGATTTTCATTTTGATCCACTTCAGTTTTTGATTGGTGATTTGGTTCATTTCAGTAACACTCCAAGCTTCCACGGTACGTTTCCCATTTTAATAATGCAATAGCTTGCATTGTACGCAACTTCGAGATTCCAACACACTACGACCAATCAAACTAGCCACTATGAATAGTAATACCCAATTTTTGAAATTTTATAAATTTTATCATTCAAAATTGACTTCATTTTTTGATTTGGGATATCTAAATTAGCTTAGGGTTAGTTTTTTGTATTTTTCTGAAAACTTTCAATTTTTAATGAATAGTGTAAAACACTACGTTATTAGTTAAAACCAAATTTTTATTTAAATAATTATTTATTTTATTTGAATTTATTTTAGGTAGAAATAGATACATAATACTTATAAAATTTCAATTTAATTCATTGAATTCATTTTATAATAAGTTTAGATATATAAAAATTTTATTAAACTTTTTACCGTCTTTTACCCACCTCCTCGGAGCATTTGCAAATTTCCATA
The DNA here is from genome assembly GCA_963277665.1 of Viscum album. NCBI lineage: Eukaryota > Viridiplantae > Streptophyta > Magnoliopsida > Santalales > Viscaceae > Viscum > Viscum album. Next base: position 48,774,914 of record OY728140.1, on the reverse strand, counting down.
AAACTTAATTTTACAGATTCTATGAATTGAATTTAAAAATCCAAGAGATATGGATAATATTAGTAACTAAAATTTGGTTCAATAAGATGAAAATAATTTTTGGTATATAGTAACTTTTGACTTTTATTTACCACTGTTAAAAGTAAATAGAGTAATTACGGGTAAGAATGATATCATAATTATCCTAAGACATGTCCTAATTCTATTAGATAGGTATAATTCGACCAAAAACAACCTTGTGAATAAAATATGATCCTATTTGGTCCACTTGAATTAGATTTGGACATTTATTATTATTTTATTTAAAGAAGTGTTAAAAAAGATAAATTCAATGTTTAATAAATAAAAAAAACTTAATATAGGGTTACACATAAGATAAATTCGACTATAAATATTAATTAGAAATATAAAACGATTTCCTACATAATGGTATTTTATTTATAATTTTTATACATTAAAAAATTTAATTTATTTATGACACAATGATGATGCAGTAATTACCTTATTAATGAACGATTAAAATAACTGATATTATAAATATCCAAATAAATTTAATTTCAGAATTTTGATGGATTCCATTAATTTTCTAGGTTAATATGAAATTTTTGTGTTTATTAAATAATTTATTTTTGAATAAATCATGCTGTTATGATTTTCACAAAAACCAAATACATAATAGTGTCAAAATTGACATAATTGAGTTTTTAAAACAAATACTATATTATTAATCGATATAATATACGTAGAAATATAAGGTTTGGACAAAGGACTTAGATATGGTTATATATATTAATAATGAACCACTTGGGGTTCTCTTGTCTTGTTATAGTAAGTTTATTAACCATATAATATAAATATACCAAGAGACATGGTAAATGTAAAACTATTTAACCAAACGTTAAATCTAAAAGATAAGGTTAATATGGTGACCTAAACCTATCTAAAACCTATTGGTTGAGAGGCGTTCGACCCATCCCCACCATGACCTCTAAATAAATCATTTTGGAGCAATTATAAACCGAAAATGAGTTTATTATAAAATAATATTTCAACCTTTTCCTAAAGTGACCCTCACCACTCTTATAAAAGGGCACTTCCCCTTCTCTTAATTTCACACCTCCAAATACATTTGTCTTGGACAAACCCTACCCAAATATACTCCCTAATTTCTTCCCTTCATCATAGAGGCCTTTATTTGTTCATAAATTTTACCTAATAATCCCTATAGATCAAATCGAAAGGAAGAACCTGAAGAGGAGTTAAATATTTCATCACCCCTTTCAAGTTCTTTTCTTCTTCCACTTCCTCTTTCTTTGTTGTTTCAACTCAAAAATAATAACTAAAATATCTTCTAAATACTATTATGTTATTATAAAAATGGTAAAACCATATTCATTATTCTATCCATCATATGAATGACGAAGTCACCATACGTGCGTACGTATGGCTTACCGACTCCACGTTGTGGTGTAGTCTTTTATTCAAACGCTTCATTATTTGGATGGGTATAATAATGAGTATAGATAATTTAAATAATAAATATAACAATTATTGATTCTATATATATAATATACCATCCAATTAAATATGATTTCACCATCAATATAATGATATTTTCGCTCGTGCGTACGTACGGATTACCGTCTCCATTAACGTGATGAGATTCATTTCCCAATCGTAATCATTCAAGAATAATTTTCATTTTATGATTAAAAATAAGTTTTATGAACATAATATAATTATTTATATGAATCAAATACATATTATCCATAATAGACATCGCTTATGTAATCAAGCATATAAAGGAAAATGAATCAGTTAACACCTGAAATGATGATACTAGTGAAATAATATTGACAAAGCAATATTAGAGGATCATATATGATATCTTATTTATTTATATAGTTCTTGTATATTTTAATAACAATTTTTTACCTATTATACAATATTTTAACATATCATAGACTAAGGAAAAGTACAATTTAAGGGTTATTTTTACAATCTCTTTATTATTCGGGTTTCTTTTTACGTAAGTATCTACAGGGACCTCTATATCATCCACAACATTGTTTTCTTAAAAATGTATTTCAAAACAGTTTTAATATTTACTATACTATGGGTTAAATTCATTTATACCCCTATTTTTCCTTATATTTCTTGAAATGAATCTTTCCTTTGTTTTCCAAATAAGTTACTATATGACTTTTTCGACAAAAGTAAGGTAAGAATGTTTTTTTAACTTATACGGAAGGTGCGGCAATTTTTCGCTGTTATAACATCATCAAATCATCCCTTAAAATCTTATAGGGATATTTCAAAATAAGTTTTTTCTTGTATAAATATTTTACACTTAAATGGTTTCAAAATAGAATGGGGTATTTCTTTCAAATTGTTTTCATTTCATCTATGTCAACATCCTTTGTTGGATTTTAAACTTGTTTGAAGTTGATTTATTATGATGAAAATATTCCATATTGTATAGAAGTTTTTATGATATGTTTGACTACGGATGTGTTATTTTTATACCATTCATGGTTTATGGTTAAATTATTGAAATTTCGAATGCCAGTTTTAATACGAATGTTTATGTTATGTTTCCACCTTTTTATATGTGGAATGTATTGGACTTAGTATGTGATGGGTGGATCCCTCTATATATCCTCGGTGAATCAGTAGGTCTCCTGAGACAGTTAGATGTGGAATTTGATGAGGCATTTCCCTATTCAATTTATAGTTTTGGATGAGCCTTAATCATTTTTAGATGTCTTGGATGAGGCCTTGAAAAAATGTTTCAGAATTTCTGGCATTATACATTCCCACATTATGAAAATAATGATGATGGTTCGTGTGGTTATTTAACAAGTATAATACCCATGACTATGTTTTATTATGTAATTATTTACTCAACTCCTATTCTTACCATAAAGTGTTCATGTTTATTACTTGTAAAGGCATGTGTTTTGAATTATTCATCATGCCTAATGTTTATCTTATCATCCACTATATTTTTTACCCTTACTGAGCGTTTGATCTCACCCCTTTCTTATGTTTCATTTTACCAGGATATGAAGAAGTTAGTTATGAGTGAATTTCAGGAATAATCTAGGCGTCTTGGATGTTTCTAATATAATAAATTAGTGTTGTATTTCTTTTCAAGCTGTAATTTTGAACTTATGTATGTATCTTTCTTCCAATAATACTAAACTAGTCATTCATTTGGTACATGATTCCTTGTACCAAGTCAATGTTATGTAATAATTCCCCGACTCTTGGTAATTGGGGTCAGGGAATTACATTTGGTATCAGAGTAATTTTATTAAAAACTATAGAAACTAGATTTAGAAAAACTCTCATTAGAGCACATTACGCTAAGATAAACATTGAGGATTAGTATAGAAGGAATTCCTAGAATTTTGGTACTGTACAGATTTTGTGATTTTTCCTAGCAATACATCCCGGTCTGAATACGAGTAGGTAGGGGTGTCTTTGGAATATATGTACCTAGGGGTAAAACCCAAAAACACCACTTTGAGAAAGACTCGAACGGGAACTATTGCACGACAATGGGACTTGTTGCACTCTTGGTTATGACACTTCCAGGGGATAAGCTTGGGATAATTATAATTTTCTTTACAAACTATTATGAAGGGTTTATAAGTATATAATTCCTCAATGAAAACAATTTTATGATTATGTCTTATATCCCTAAACTGTTAAATTTATGTTAAGTGTTTTACAAGTTTAGAATTATGTCTAGTGATTCATAAACTAATCTAGTGTATTATATTGTTTAGAAATGGTTCCTTATGGATGGAATGGAAATCGTATCAATGAATGAAATCCATGTAGGTATTTTCCTTCTAATCAAGATAATTATAATGGCACTGGTGAAGAAACTAGTGTTGATCAACTTATCACCATACTGGGAAAACTCACTCAGGTTATGAATAATAACCTTACCTATATGGAGCACCCTGATCCACAATGATGATGATCAATGTTAAACCTATTAATGAGGAAACAACCGCCAAAATTCAATGGGAGTAAAAATCCATTTTTAGTTGAACAATGGATATGTTCCTTTGGGAAAATATTTCATGCTTTGGGGAGTAGCGAAAGGGAAAACGTTTTCATGGCAGTTTATCACCTCACCAGACATGCAGATCAATGGTGGTCATTAATTCAAAACAAAAATTAGGATGAAGAAGTATCAAGTATAGAATGGAGGGAATTTAATGATATTTTCATAGAAAAATACTTTCCTTGTGACCATCGAGTGGATATAGAAAGGCAATTTCTATGTTTAAGACAAAAGGAGGATGAGAATGTCACAAAGTATGAAGCTATCTTTACAAGGTTAGAAGGCCTGTTGCAGATTATATATGTAACCCAAGAAATAAGATTGATAGTTTATTTAATGGGTTAAAACCATTTCTCTATCAAGAATTATTATCGGAGTCCTTCTCATCGCATGAAGATATTGTCTCATGTGATATCAAGATAGAAAATAAATTCTATAATTCATACAACTTTAAAGAAAAGCATGAGAAGAAGAGATCTGCTGAACACTCTGGGAAAGGAAATAAGGAAATATAGAAGAAGGGAAGTGTTGAATTTCCACCATGTTATAATTATGAAAGGAATCACCCTGGATCCTCTCTAAATGGAAAAGGAGTGCTAAAAATGTAGATAGAAAGGCCATCTTTCTAGTGATTGTAAGGGGAAGAAAGAAGCTACCAATTTTCAATTCTATTATTTCAATGCTATAGGACGTTATGCAAATTAATGTCCTAAGTGTCAAGGAAACTGACCTCAGAAAAGGAAAAGTGATCCATGCTAAGCATATGTGATCACTAATGCTAAGGTGGAAGCTCCGAAAGACGTGGTGGAAGGTAATTTGATGGTTTCCTCAAGTTTATCCAATGATTTATTTGATTCTGGATCATTTCATTATTTCATATCTTCCCAGTTTTTTAAGAAAATTAGATATTTCCAATTTTATTTCACAAGGGAGTTGTTAGTCAAAACTCCAAAGGGAAGCATCCTTGGAACATTATTTTTTAAATCATTATCCATTATGATATATAAACTATATTTATCCTCTGATCTAATCATCATACCCATGATTTAATTTCATATAATCCTTGGTATTGATTGGATTTCGAACCGTGATGCAAAAAAATTATTGTAAGAAGAAGGAGGTTACAATTCTCGATGATGATAAGGAGTACCTTATCTTTAGAGCATAAATGTCACCATATGATTCTTATCTATATCCACCCCAATAGCTCTACAAAATTCAATTATTGTGGATGATGAGAATGGAATAATTATGGGTGAGTACAGGAATGTTCGAATAGATGATTTACCTATTGTGCAAGAATATGTTGGTGTGTTTCCAGAGTATTTACCTGAACATCCTCTAGAATGAGAAATTGAGTTTTCCATTGATTTAATTCTTGGTTTAAGGCCCATATCGAAAACCCCTTATAGAATGGAAACTATGGAATTATTTTAACTAATGAAACAACTAGAGGAATTGAGTAATAAGAGATTTATTCTCCCTAGTGTTTCTCCATAGGGTTCACCTGTCCTTTTTAGTAAAAAGAAAGATGAGTCTATGAGGGTGTGTGTTGACTACAGGTAGATTAATGTTATAACAATAAATAACCTTTATCCCCCACCATGATTGGACTATTTATTCAACTATACTCATGGAGTTAAATATTTTTCAAAGATTGGGCTTCGATCTGGATATGATCAGTTGTGTGTGAAGAAGAATGACATTCTGGAAATAGCATTTCGAACCAGTTATGGGCATTATGAGTTTTCAGTAATGCATTTTGGATTGACTAATTCACCCTTGGTCTTCATGGATATAATGAATAGAGTTTTCAAGGAATATATTTATGAATTTTTAGTGTTATTTATTGATGATATCTTGGTATACTCCAAAAGCTATGAAGATCGAGAAAATCACTTATTCATTATTCTGAAGACTCTTAGAAGAAATGAATTATATGGTATGTTTAGAAAGTGTGAATTCTGGATTTAGGAGATTTCTTTTCTTGGCCATATTATCTCTATGGATGGAATCTTTGTTGATCCTTCAAAGACCAAGTCAACCCCAGAATTTCCAGCACTGACCAGTATAACAGAGTTATGCAGTTTTATTGGTTTAGCAGGTTATTATCGATGTTTCATCCAGAATATTTCCCAGTTGGCTAACCCATTAATAAATATCACACATAAAGGGGTTAAATTTGTTTGTAAAAAATAGTGTGAAGAATGTTTTGAAGAACTGAATAAAATATTAGTTAATGCTTCTATCTTGAATCTACCATCAGGGAACAATGGGTTGGTTATATATAGTGATTATTTAATGAAAGGACTTGGTTGTGTCCTTCTGAAAAATGATATAGTTATTTCATATGCATCATGATAGCTAAAAAATCATAAGAAATACTCTCCAACTCATGATATTGAGTTAGTAGCTATAATCATCACTCTGAAGATATGGAGACACTATATCTATGGTGAAAAATGTGAGATTTATACTGATCACAAGAGTTTGAAGTATACTTTCTCACAGAAAGAACTCAACATGAGGAAAATACTATTGCTTAAAATACTCAAGGATTATTATTTCACTATACACTACCACTCGGGGAAAGAAAATAAGGCGGGTGATTCTTTGAGTAGAAAGGATCATGGAGTTTTGAACAAGATGATAGTTGAAAGGTATCCTATTTTCATGGATCTAGTAAAGATGGATATGGGAATAACTATGGAAGGTGAAACATCAATACCTTTTCAAGTGGTTTCAAACCATATTTACGAGAAAAGATAAATATTTCTCAGACTGATGATGAGGAGCTTCAAAAGAAGATTAAAGTTGTGAATGATGGGAGATTGAGTGACTTCGTATATGAATATGGAATTTTGAAATTTGAGAAGAGACTTTGTGTTCCTAACATACCTGATCTAAAAAGGTAATTTTCGGATAATTCTCATAGCTCCAATTTCTCAATACACCCTTGGATCACCGATATGTATAGATATTTAAAGTAACATTTTTGGTGGGACAACGTGAAGAGGGAGATTGATGATTTTGTGTCAAGATATATGGTTTGTCAATAAGTGAAAGTTGGAAGGAAACAGCCTGGATGAGTCATGAAACCTCTTCCCATACCTGAGTGAAAATGGGATAATATTATGATGGACATTGTCAGGGGGGTACCAAAGACTCTTGGAAGTAATGATACAATATGGTTCATTGTTGATCGTCTTACCAAGTTAGCACATTTTCATTCTATAAGAGAATATTTAACACTTGAACGTCTGGGAAGACTATATATTATTGAAATTGTAAGACTCTGTGGTGTACACCTATTGATTATTTCTGATTATGATCCCTATTTTACATCAAGATTCTTGAAAAGTCTTCAGAAGGCCCTCGATACTGAACTTTCTTTGAGCACTACCTACCACCCTCAAACTGATGGACAATTAAAACAGACTATTAAAACCATAGAAGACATGTCAAGTTCTTGCTCACTTGACTTTAAAGGTATGTGGGATCAATATTTACATCTGGTAGAATTTTCCTATAACAATAGCTTCCATTCAAGTATTCATATGGCACCATATGTAGCGTTATACTGAAATAGATGTCACACACCAACTTGTTGGGATGATTCTGGTCAATGAAAACTCGTAGGCCCAAAACATGTGGAGGAAAAAATAGAAAAGGTGGAGTATATCAAAACCCACATCAAAGTAGATCAAAGTAGGCCAAAGAGCAATGTCGATAACTGAAGGAAAGATTTGGAATTTCAAGTTGGAGACCATGGTTTCATAAAGGTATCTCCATGGATAGGTGATATATGTTTCGGTAAGAAGGGTAAATTGTGTCCCAGGTACATCGAACCTTTCAAAATTCTAGAACAATTTGGAGTTGTAGCTCTATTTGGAAATGTCACAAAGTCTCTCCAAAGTTCATGATGTGTTCCACATATCACTATTGAGAAAATACATGCTTGGCCCAAAGGATGTACTCACCTATGAGGATATTGAATTAGAACCAAATATTTCATAAGAGCCCGACAAAATTCTTGATACCAGAGAACAAGTGCTGAGAAACTGGATGACTTGTCTGGTAAAAGTTCTTTGGAGAAACCATAAGATGGAAGAGTCAATGTGGGAACCCAAGATACTAATGATGAAGAACCACTCAAATATTTTTCTACAGTAATATTCTATAAAATTCGAGGACAACATTATTTTAAGGCGAGGAAATGTAACACCCCAAGCTTCCACAGTACATTTCCCTTTGAATAATGCAATAGCTTGTATTATACGCAACTTCAAGATTTTATCACACCGTGACCAATCAAACTAGTCATCATGAATAGTAATACCCACTTTTTGAAATTTAATAAATTTTATCTTTCAAAATGGACTTCATTTTTGGATCCGGAATATTCAAATTATCTAATGGTGAATTTTTGGAATTTTTATGAAAACATTAAATTTTTTATGAATAGTGAAAAACGATGCGTTATTGGTTAAAAACAACTTTTTATTTAAATAATTATTAATTTTATTTAAATTTTTTTAGGTAAAAATATATACATAATACCTATATAATCACAATTTAATTTATTAGAGTTATTTTATAATAAGTTTAGATATATATGAATTTTATTGAACTTTTTACCGTCTTTTACCCACCTCCTAGAAGCATTTGAAAATTTACCTAAAACGTAATTTTACCACTTCTGCGAATTGAATTTCATAAATATAAGAGGCACAGTTAATATCTATAAGTAAATGTGGTTCACTAAGATGAAAATAATTTTCTGTGAATAGTAACATTGACTTTTATTTACCTAGGTTAAAAGTAAATTGGGTAATTAAGGGAAAAAATAATATCATAATTACCCTAAAAGATTTCCTAATTCTATTGGATAAGTATAATTCGACAAAAAACAACACTAGGAATAAAGTATGATCCTATTTGTTCCACTTTGATTAGATTAGGAAAATTGTTGTTATTTTATTTAAAGAATAGTTAAATGAGTTAAATTCAATATTTAATAACTAAAACATTTTTAATATAGAGTAATACATATGATAAATTCGACTGTAAAAATTAATTAGAAATATGAAATGATTCCCTACATAATGGTATTTTATTTATAATTTTTATACATTAAATATTTAATTTATTTATGACACAATGATGGTGCAGTAATTACCTTATTAATGAAAAATTAAAATAATTGATATTATAAATATCCAAATAAATTTAATTTCTGACTTTTGAAGAATTACAAAAAATTTATAGGTTAATATGACATGTTAGGGTTGATTAAATATTTTTTTTTGAAGTAATCATGTTGTTATGATTTTGACAAAAACCAAATACAAAATACTATCAAAATTGACAAGATTGAGTTTTTAAAACAAATACTATATTATTATTTGATATAATATTCCTAACAATATAAGGATCAGAAAAAGGTCTTAGATAAGGTTATATATATTAATAATTAATTATATGGGGTTCTCTTGTCTTGTTATAGTAAGTTTATTAACCATATAAAATAAAAAAACAAAGAGACAGGGTAAATGTCAAACTATTTAACTAAGAGTTAAACTTAAAAGATAAGGTCAATATGTTAACCTAAACCCATCTAAAACATATTGGGTGAGAGGTTCTCGACCCATATACACCTTATACTCTAAATAAATCATTTTTGAGCCATTAGAAATGGGAAATGATTTTATTATAAAATAATATTTCAAGATTTTCCTAAAGTGACCCTCACATCTCTTAGAAAAGGGCACTTCCTCTTCTCTTAATTTCACACCTCCAAATACATTTGGAATGGCCAAACCCTACCCAAATTTCCTCCAAAATTTCCTCCCTTAATCCTAGAGTCCTTCCTTTGGTCATAAATCCAACCTACAGAGCCCTACCGATCAAATCAAAAGGAAGAACCCGAAGAGGAGGTAAATATTTCATCACCTCTTTCAAGTTCTTTTCTTCTTCCACTTCTTCTTTCTTTGTTGTTTCCATTCTAAAACAATAACTCCAGTATATTCTATATACTGAGATGTTATTATAAAAATGGTACAACCATACTCATTATTCTATCCATCATATGAATGACAAAGTCCTCGTACGTGCGTACGTACAGCTTATCGTCTCCCCATCGTGGGGTTGTTTGTTATTCAAACACCTCATTATTTGGATGGGTAAAATAATGAGTATAACTGATATAAATAATAAATATAATATGATATTTATTTTGTATATATGATATACCATCCAATTACATACAATTTCACCATCAATATAATGATATTGTTTCTCGTGCGTACGTACGGATTACCATCTCCACAGACGCGCTGAGATTCATATCCCCATCGTAATCATTCAAGCATAATTTACATTTTATGATTAAAAATAATTTTTATCAACATAATATCATTCTGTATATGAATCAAATACTTCCTATCCATAACAAACATGGCTTTTCCAACCAAGCATATAAAGGAAAATGAATCAGTTAACACCCGAAATGATGATATTATTGAAATATTATTAACAAAGCAATATTAGAGGATAATATATGATATAATATTTATGTATATGGTTAATTTATAATTTAATAACCATGTTTTAACTATTATACATGAGTTTAACATACCATTGACTGAAGAAAAGTACATGGTAAGGTTTAATGTTACAATCTCTTTATTATCTGAGGTTGTTTTTACCTAAGTATCTATTAGGACCTCTTTACCATCCAGATCCTTGAATTCATAAAAATTAATTTCAATACCTTTTTCCAATTTACTAGACTATGGGTCAATTTCATTTATTCCCTTATTTGACCTTATAATTTTTTCAATAGAATCTTTCTGTCATTTTCCAAACAAGGTACTCTATGAACTTTTTGACAAAATTAATGTAAGAATATTTTTTTTAACTTATACGGCATGTGCGGTTTTTTTCTGCCATTATAAAATCATCAATGCTTCCATTACAAGCTTATACGAATATTTTCAAAATAAATTTTTCTTTTATAATTATGTGACTCTTAAATGTTTTCAAAATAGAAAGAGGTATTTCTTTCAAATAGTTTTCATTTCATCAATGTCAACATCCATTGTGGATTTTAAACTTGTTTGAATTTGATTTATTATGATACAAATATTCCATATTGTATTAATGGTTTTATGATATATTGGATTCTGGATTTGTTATTTTTATACCATTAATGGTTTATGGTTAAAGTATTTACATTTTTTATGATGGTTGTAATACAAATGTTTAAGTTATGTTTGATTCATTTCATATGACAAATGTATTGGAATTAGTATGTGATGGGTGGATCCCACAATATCTACTTTGTGCATCGGTAGGTCTCATGACACAATTAGACGTGGTATTGGTCTAGGCCTTTCCCAATTTGATATATGGTTTTGGTCGAGGCATTAATCATTTATAGACATCTTGGTCGAGGCCTTGACAAAATGTTTCTGAATATTCGACATTATACATTCCCTCATTATGAAATTAATAATGATGGTACATGTGGTTATTCGACTAGTAGAATACCCATGACTATGTTTTATTATGGCATTATTAACTTAGTTCATATACTTTCCATAAAGTGTTCTTGTTTATTATTTGTAAAGGCATGTGTTTTGTATTATTCATTGTGCCTAATGATTATGTTATCTTTCACTATATTGTTTACCCTTACTGAGCCTTTGAACTAACCCCTTTCTTATTTTTCATTTTCCCATGATATGAAGAATTTAGTTAGGAGTGACTTTCAGGCATAATCTAGGAGGCTTGGAAGTTTCTAATGGAATAAATTAGTGTTTTATTTCTTTTCAAGTTCAAATGTCAAACTTATGTATGTATCGCATTTCCAATAATACTAAATTGATCAGTCTTTTGATATATTATTTCTTGTATCATGTCAATGTTATGTAATAATGCACTGACTTTGGGTAACTCGGGTCGGGTCGTTACAAGTTCAGTCAATTTATTGGGTCATTTTACAATTTTTATTGGACATAGTTTATTTGGTTTATTATTTTCAATCTAATAGGTCATTTTTTCATTTTTAATTGTATTAAGACTTTTTTTCATTTTTTGTGATTTAAATTTTCAATTTTTTTGTTAGGTAATTATTTTAATTATTTTTTTAATATAAATTAGTTTAATATTTCCTTTTCAATTTATCTTTTTTTTGTTCCAATTTAATCCATTCAGTTTTTTGGTCTTGTAGGTTTTAATACAGTTCAGTTCAATATTAGAAAATGTTACTCAAAGAAAACTACAACCATTTAATATTTTAAATTCACATGAAGGTCATGTTGGATAAAAAATATTTTTAATTAATAGAAAATAAATTTTAATAGTACCAACCTTAAAAACTCATGTGGATCTAATAAAAAATAATTGAGAGCATAGATAGATGATTTTATATATTTCTCACCATAACTTTAGGTTCACATCAACTCTGAAAATTTAATTATAGGTGTCTCTATAAATAATAAATGGATTGGGGCCAATGGGAGAAGAGATGGTGTTAATTAAATCACCACCATCATAAAAAATATATCTTGGTATTACATTACTAATAACACAAAATTCTGGTTGAAGATGAACTTTCAAAAAAAATTCTATCAGTGCCAATATATATGGTTCATTGGTAAAAATACTGGGAGCTATTTCAATAACTCAAAAACAAACAATCATAAAAAAATGTTCCATGCCTCATCATAAAATAAAACCACTTTCATTACATCATAGTTACTTTACCATGAGAATAATAATCCAATATTAGTAATTCTTAAAGGACACTATAAGTAGATACATTTTCAAATTTAGGTCTAATTTCTGATTCACTATCATAATAGTCTATTGGGGTAGTTACTATAACACTATAATGTTGTGTTCTCATTTTCATTTCTAATTTAGTGATAAAAAATATACCAATTGATAACAATTGATTTGAATTCATGAACTACATAAATAGGACCAAAATCTAAAGATCTTAATTCCTCTAAGATAGAGTCCATTAGAAATATAAATACCCAAAATATAAATGAATATTAAACTTAATTAAATATTTATTTAATTAATTTATTACAGTAATATTTCTATGTTAAATTTCAACCAATCATAAAACTCTATTCTATTACAATTCTCTCTCCTTCTCAAAGAGAAAGAATGATGATTTATATATATAATTTTTCTATTTTCTCTAATTAAATAAATAAAAATATTTTAATAGATATGTAAAACTACATGAGAAGAGGTAAGATATAATTGTTCAATTTCCATAAAATGTGTAGTCATTAAACAAAACATATTTAAAAAAAATTATGTAAACCGCTCTTTAAGGTTAAATATGGTCAATGTCTATAATCAAGGAATTCCACTTATTTTGGAAAGTGATGGAAAACTGGGTTCAATTTCCTCGTATTTTTTTCTTTATTTCTCATTGGTATGTTCGCCTCATAGTTAGATCAGGAAAATACAATGAACATAAATCCATACATTCTTCAGGCAAGTAACCTTTCACGATAGAATATTCGAGGTGATTCCTAATCCAAACATAAGAAATCAATTTGTACATATGCTCTTCAGTTTTATACTTCCAATAAAAATTAATAGGTCCTTCGAGTAGTATTTAGGTTCGAAGATGGAATGTTAGATGTAACATCAATGTGAAAAAATTAGGGAGAAAATACGTACTCCAGCTCACAAAAAATTAATGGTGCCTCTACCAAATTTTTTTCCATGAAATACATGGAAATAATATTTGAAATAATATCTCTAAAAAAAGTTAAACTGAATAACTAACACCCTTAATATATAAGACAGAATTTGAAAATTTTCTATTGGAATAAAATCATGTAGATGGATATGATAATCTAGTATCATCATAGATTTCAGCATAAACATTATTCTATTGACCCATTTTGATATTATTCTTGAATATCCACCAGTAATATTAATAGAAACTAGTAAATCTTGAAAATAAATTTTTTTTCTTAAAGATTCATCACATAAGAAGAACACATAACATTCAATTTATTTTCATTCAAACACACTGGATACAATAATGATCTGAGTCCCCAACTCACAAAGTCACACTGAGATCGTAAATCATATTTTCCTTTCCCTTTTCATTTAGAATAATTGAAATAAACCTTTAACATATATTTTTTTTCAATGTGAATTACATCTAAGAAATGATGTAACAAATTGGTTGACCAAAAAGGAAACTCAAAGAGGATACTTATCTTCTTCCAATTATAAATGGTTTTAGTGGAATCATTCTTCCTCTTTCTATATTTCATCTTACACTTCCCAAATGAAAAAATTAAGTATATAAATTTATTAAGAAAAGTATTTTGGGACATACAATGAGGTGGATTGTCAAACTCCATGGTATTATAAAATATTCAATGAGTATTCCTATATAGATGGTCTATTGGAAAGAATCATTGATGACACATAAAACCGAAACTATGATAATATTTATCTGTTATGTATCATGTATTATTCATATAAAAATAATATGATTGTTTACTATTTATTCTCTATCCAAACATGATTTCTTATGCCGAAAAATTATTAATTGTCTACATAAGTATAACACGCATCTAAAATATTTATTTTGAACAATCCTAATATGCGAGTACTCCCACATTCGAAATATGTTTCTAGCCCTTCATTAAATATAAATTTATAGATATATATCATTTCTCAGACCAAAAGTTTTATATATGAGTATAGTCATTAAAGTGAAATAGTTTTTCATATACATCCATGGATGAAGGTGATAGATGTATTTGAAAACCGACCATGTAAAATGTGTAGTAAGAATCTGCCAAAACATATTAAAAAATAACATGAAATAATAAACCTCAAATTAGGCACTAATTTCTGATATATGTATATCGGTCATAAAATTTATACCATAAAAATCCATCTGAAGGGTGAAATAGCTCATAATTATTCTTCTTTCTCTCATCATCATGCCATCATATTTTTATTGATATTTTATCAAATATAAAAATATTCAGGATTTGGGGATTAAAGGAAAGAACCAAATTAATTTTCATGAAGCACATTATGGTGTTCCGTTTTTTTGGATTTCATCAAGATGTGCAACATTTTATACAATCATTTCATTCAACACTTTCCTCACAAAATAAAATAAAATCTTTCAGGCACACATGATTTTTTTTAAATACATGTTCATAAACAAACATTAATTTCATATAACGATCTGAAGAAATATCTATGTCATCCAGAAGAAAGACCCTAAAAGGTTAATAATTTAATTGATAAAGTATTAGAAATCCCATACATGGTTTTCTATTGAAACAGGTAGATTAAAAATTTTAGTTTTTTCATTTTACTACTTTATTGATATATTGGAGTCATAGTAGCATCATTCATTATTTTCACCCTGTCAAAATAATCATTTTTATTACATAAATCATCTGTTCTCTTATAAAATTATTATGAGGTGGTAATAATTTTCTTATTATGATCCCAAATAAATAGAAACTAGTCATCTAATAAATTCTCCAAACTAATCCTCTCATTTAGATCATGAAAAAATTGATATTCTATTTTATCCCCATTTTGATACCATATATAATAGTTAGTCTGAAAACCATATTCTTTCATATGGTATCTAACTTTTTCCTGATGCAAGTAGAGTCTTCCAACACAATTATAACATTGGCAGTGTATGTGACCACTATCTAAATCAATTTTAAATAAAGAATCTAGAAAGATATCCACCATGTTTTTGAAAATATCGTGAGATATAATTGATTTTATATGTCTAAATTCTATTCAATCTATAAAAAATTGTATATTTCATGTTTTGAAAAATAATTAAATAAGATTGAATTTTAATAAAATATAAAGAAACGAGAATTGTTCACTTTATATGAAACCAAAACATATAAACTAGTCTATATGAGAATCATTACATAAACGACAAAAAAAATAAAATATATATAACAAAATAATAAAAATATAAAATTATGATATTGAATTCAAATATATCAATGAGTAATAAATGTA
Source organism: Viscum album (assembly GCA_963277665.1). Classification (NCBI taxonomy): domain Eukaryota; kingdom Viridiplantae; phylum Streptophyta; class Magnoliopsida; order Santalales; family Viscaceae; genus Viscum; species Viscum album. The sequence continues at coordinate 48,758,770 of OY728140.1, read as the reverse complement.
CATAATACTATAAAAATTAGTGTTTTTAAGTAATCTTTTTATATTTTATCTTATTCTATTATCTTTTAGCTAATGTTATTCTTATCCAATAAATTCTTTTTTGAAATATTACTATATCTAGTTAACCATATTCTAAGTATTAAAATCACTTAGATGGGGTTGTGTATCTTTAGTTTAATTTTATATGATGTTTATCAATTTAATTTGTTACAATTTGGGATATTTTTATTCAATGTGGGATAGTTTAGTAAAAATTAGTTCAATTTACTTTCGTTTAAATAAATTCTATTTGGTTTGGTTTAGTGATGAATTATATGGTTCGGTTCAATTTGGTAATTCTTGGTTCTATACAAGTTGGGTCATTTTCAATTGGTTTAGGTCAAATATTTACATTTGTAGTTTTGTTTCATAGGTTTTTTAGTTTAATTCTATAATATATCATTTTGGATAGTTAGGTTTAGTTTAGATAAATCTAATTAATTTTTCTACATTATGGATTTATTTAATTCAATTTTTTATGTTCTAGTCTGTTGACTTTGTTTTTTTTTAGTTTAATTTTGGATTGTTTGTTTTTTTAGATTGGTCAGGATAGTTTAATACATTTATTTTATTTGTTTTTATATTTTAAATTTCATTCAGATATTTTTTGGTCATTTCTATTTATTTATGATTAGTTTATTATTCGTTGATTTAGTTTGGAGGGGTTTTTTTGGGTCGGTGCATTCTAATTAGGGATTTATTTATGAATTTCCAAGTAAGTAAATTTTTAATAATTACTACACAATTTATTTTGGTTAGGTTAAATTTAGATCAATAATTTTGATTTTATTTTGGTTTTGACGAAGTTTAGTGTATTTTAAGTCTACTCAAGTATACTAAGTTCATATTAGGTGTTCTCAATTAAATTTAGTTGGATTGGTAAAGTTATATTTATTATGATATATATTGTATTTTTTGGTTTGGTTTGGTTTCATTATATAAAGGGTTGATTTTTTAGGTTTATTTATTTTCAATCCTACTTAGGTTGGTTTGGTACAATTCAATTCTCTTAGGGTCTAGTCAATTCATTTAAATTTAGCTTATTTAGTGTCGAATTTGTATTCATTGTATATTTCACTTTTGTTTAGTTCTGTTTATTTACATTTTTTGTTTATTTTTTATCATTTCATGTAAATCTTGTTCTATTTGGTTAAGAGTTAATTTTGATCCATTTCATCCCATTTGAGTTAGGTTGATTTGGTTAATTTCAATTCAGTTTAGTTTGGATTTGGTCATTCTAAAGAATTTCTATTCATTTAGGATTTGATTCCATTTTTTTAGTTTGGTTTAGTTCAAAAAAAATTTATTTTGGTTTAGATATACCAAATGTGATCACATTCATAAAGTTGATATAAGAAAATCAATCAATACCATATTTAAATTATCTATTGTTAATTAATACATCATGTCATATTTATGTAATTCACAAGGTGATACCATTATCTAATATTCTCTCAAAACTTATACTTATATTAATTATTCCTGAAAATAATTTTACTCAACTACCCATAAAGACATAACTACCTTTCATCAAAATGAATATCTACACCAGCAACATATTATATCATAAATCGTACAGTGTAAGTAAAATATGCATCCTCTAGATCAAGAAAAAACATTGTTAAAAATAATATTAGATCTCATATTGAGGTTAAGAGACTCCTCCCTAAGGTATAATATAGTAATTTCATTGAATTTACAATTAACCTATGAAAGTTACTCATTGTATAAAAAGTAACATACCTAAAAAAGCCTCAGAGTATAACATATCGCATTCATCATCTCACTACTCACCAAAATCAAATCAAAATATATTTTTGGAATTAACTTTCATAAAAAGAATATAAAAAGGGTAATAAAGGTGGGATAATGAATAAAAAAATATATTTTAATAAAATAATGACTAAAATGACCCCTTAAATAAAACAAAAATAAAATAAAATAATGAAACACTTACAATCCATTAATCAAACCCAAAATGGGATGTCAAAGAGGACCCATCATTTTAAAAAATGTCTTCATATTATCCCTCACATAAAGATTCACAAACATTAATCATATTATATCTCTAAAAATATATATATTAGAATCTATTAATAAAAATCCTAAGTATGGTAGTAGGAGTAAGACCCTTTCATAAGAAATCTTGGACAAATGTCGCGTCATAACCAATATACCCATACCAAGTTTTTTTAAAGAAACCATATATAAAATATGGTAAAAATACACAAGTTGAATAATAAATAATGGATAAATAACTGAAGAAATAGACATTAACCAGATATAAGAAAAAAAAAGTAAAACCACAGGATCAAAATAAATTAAATTCCCAAAAATAAGATTCTTTCATGGAAAAAAATGAAAATAAAATGGATAGTTAGTAAAATACCTAAATGATTTGGAACCAAATTATATAATATTGAATAATAATGAAATAAAATCAAGAATATAAGAGAGACCATAACCTATATGGTTTGGAAGGAAGAGAAATCCTGCAGATGCAAGGGCTTAGAGGGATCGGGATTAGAACTAGATAGAAGGTGTGGAGGAGTGTATGTGATGTGATAATTAGGGAAGAGCTACTCTAATGGTTTTAATAAAACATTATCATAGATATAATCTATACCAAAAAAATTAATCCATTTGGATATTCTTAATATAAACAGCATATCCCAATGGTTAGTCCAAACCATTAGGATATGGTATGCTATACCAACATTTTTTTATTCTATTGGTATAACCATGTGGGTATACCCACATTAACACTAGTGGAGGGAACATATTTTTGTCAATTACTTAATAAATAAATGTATATCTTATTTCAGAGGGTCATCTAATCTACAAGTTATTGAAAAATGGGCCAGTATCACTAAAATGATATTTTCTATTCTCAAGTGTCCAAAACAGGAAAAGTTATTTTTTTTTTATACAATTTGTAAGGTGAAGAAGATAAATAGTGAACTCTTATAAAGAATATGATTTGGGTTGAAGTAATTGAATCAATGGAATTGGATGAGTGTGAAAGTATATTATTTTAGAAAGTATTTCCCTCATGTTCTACAAACAATGATGGAAAAGGAATTTCTCAAGCCCAAATAGTGGGAAGGTGAATCTTTTGATTCCTAAGAAGATAATTTTAAAATACTTGCATGGTATTTACCAGGATAAATAATTAGTAAAGAAAGAAAAATTGAGTGATTCTATGGTGGAATAAGACCGCGTATTCAAGATGAATTTTCTATAAGAGACTATAGTAGCTATTAATAAGTCCAATTGGCCATGGAAATTGGAAATTATGACCATACCCAAGGTTTTAATAGGAAAATAATGATTTATACTCTTGATAACTAGAAAAAATAATATGGTGGAAAGGTGTTTTATTTACCTACATGAAATAAATGTGGGAAGAAGCACTCAGGTTAGTGATTGAAAGGGACAAGAGGGTGTTACTTGCGTGGAATGGAATTTAATCAAGAAACTGACTAGGAAAATGATTGGAAGAAGTTATCAAATGATGAATGTAATGGAAAATTTCCAAAAAATGATCCTCCCACACTCTAGTGCTTCAACTTAAGGGATTTTTGACATTACACTAACAAGGCCCAAAATTAGATGGTTAATAATGATGATCAACACCAAAATACTATGAAAAAAATGAAAATTAGAAAGCATATATGGTAACGATGATTGATGTGAATCATTGTAATTATCAAAAACTTATCCTCTCCTCCTTAGTTGTAACTTTCAAGTTATTATCTCCCCCTACATGGATTCTAGATTAATGAAATCACATTTGATATTATATCATAGTACCATCTTTTATGATGAATAAAATGGCCACATAGATCATTATAGATTTATGGTTTTCTGATCGTTAACTTTCTCTAGATCACCCAAATTCTTATGATCATGGATCTCTATAGCTCAATATAATTATTTACACTTTTCTTCCAGGTCCAAGTATTTATATTTCACTTACGTTCTCTTATATGAAAACCTTGTTAGGGGTTAATTTAGGTACCAGTTATGTTTCAAACATCCCATTTTTTGAAGGATATTTTATTACTCATTTTTATGATGTGGGTTTCTATAAATGGAACATTCAAGTATTAATCCTTTGATGAAGAAAATTAATTTCATTGGATAAATTCATTATAAAGGGGTGTAATGTAACACCCCTTATTTTTATAAAATATATTTTCGATTAAATGAAAATTCATTGATGATTTTCATTGCACGCTACACCAAGTTGTGGTGTTTTTATATGCAACAAAAAATTAATAATGCTCTACATGAATCAATGATATTATCTAGAGATACACACTACACTCTTTTTGTCTTGTGTTACATAGAGTACGATATTTTTTAAATAGTTTGTGTTAGATGCAAGACTGAAGTTTACCAAACTATAATTTCTTATAAATATTATAATTTAATGTGATAGTAGTCACATAGCCTTTGGAATGGACTGTATGAATATGATTAAATCAATTATAAAAATATGTTATACACAAGTTTATATTATATATATTTTGGGGACAAATTAATTGGTAATGTAAACAAAACCCTTTATAAAATAAATGGAAACCTATCATTGAAAATTTATTTTTATGCTAAAAGGAGTGTTTTATATCAATAATTTCAAAAAATATGTTTCAGTCAATAATTTTAATTAAATCCATGGATTATTAGTTCATTAAAATTCTTAAAATTCATATTATATGATTTCTAGAAAATAGATAAGGATAAATCAAGTTTTACACTTAGAAACTCTATTTTCATAAAAGAATTTTAATCACCTTTTTATGTCTTACATGTTTTAAACCTTGATTTTTAAACTTAGAGAAAATTAATTTTGATAAAATAAAAAAAATTAATTTTTAATATCAATAATATATTAGGGTGATTTTTTGGTAATTTTTTTTGAATTTTTATTTTTGATGAATTTTAACAAATATTGAATTTGTATTGAAATATTTATTTTCTTTTAAAATATTTATAATGTAAAAATATATTTTTAATTTGTTTTAAAATAAATTTGGTTTAACCATACATATTTTAATCAGAATTAGGTCATTTAAATCTAATTTATATTGAATTTTAAAATAAAAACAATTTAAACCTTTTAATATTTTGAATTTAAAAATTCGTTTTCCCAACACAAATGAGAGATTAGTTTTAAATTATTCTTTTATATTATATGAATTAAATTTTGTAGAATGGCTTCTATATTTTTAATCAGTATAATTTATAATATCTAATAATTCCAATTAAATTTTTTTCAAAATGATTACTAAAAATAGGTAAAATTAATCATGAGGATTAAGAGAAAAAAAATTACTAATGGACTAAACTTTAATCATAAGGGAAATAACCTAAAAAAATTTCTAACAATTATTATATGACCATATTTTGACCTTATCTCATATATTATCTATATCTTTTTATTATTTGATTAATTTGACAAAGAAGAACCATGGGAGGAATTCTCTCTTTACAAAACATACAAGCGTCTCGTAACTTTCGTTATAAAATGCCGCTCCATCTACCCCTCCCGTCACCCATTCAAAAAGAATAGATTAGGACAAAAAATACCCAAATAAAATATAATAATATCTCATATAATTCTATAAGAATTACATTGGGAATAAATACAACCAATGAAGGGATTTTTAGAAAACCAAAAGGAGATACTCGATGAAGAGATAACCTCTATCAACGAATGTTTTTGATTTATTTATCACTTGAAAACCGTAAATTATTTTTATTTAACTATTATATAATAACATAAATATCATAAATATGCTAATATTTTTTATTTTAATGTTAATAGCTATAACAATACAAACTTACATCAAATGGGTTAAGAAACCATTGATGTTGTGTATGGTGGACTACCACCTCACGAACTGATGGCTTTCATTTTTCCATTACCACTTCTCCAAGATGGGAATAATGATGTAAATTCTTTTTATATATGATACATATGGTGTTATTATTCTTCAGTAACTATAATATTACACAAATATTCAACCTTTTCATTTATTCAGAATAAGATAACTTCATTCATGTGTACAACTTACTACAACATCGTGAAGTGATTTGATTCGTTCATGATCTACATAAAATGTATTAAGAATGGGTTTTATATACATATGTGATATACATTACACAATATTGATATGATAATTATAATATATATAATTTAATTTTCTTTCTTTCAATACGATAGGAAAACATAAACAATATTCATGTGTATGTACATCCTATTATCTCTATGAATAGTGTTTTTCAATTCCGATCACTATATTTTATAGGTGACTCGAAATACATATATCATAAATATATATGATATTTATATCATTTTTTAAATTATTTAAATTATGAAATCATAATTAATGTCCTCGAAAAAGAAATAACAAGGCTGAACATTTTCGAAAAGAAGATTTTAATCCCAAAACGTAACTTTATATCATATTTTTCTAGTATCGCTTTTATTTCAGGGAGACTTATGACATATTCGCCACTCATTTCAATTATTTGGTGTATGTTTTTTCCAATGGAATGATATAATTATAATATCTATAATTTAATGATAATTAATAGCTCCACTTATGATATTCTTTCATGATGATTATGATCCAGATGTTACTTCGACAATAAAGGATTTCCATCTCAATTTTTTTACTTTGGATAGAAAAATGTTCTATTCACCACCTCTTTCTTCTATGAGGTTTATATAATTAACATAAATATATTTATGATGAGTATCCTAAAATATATTGGTATATAAATTTCCATTTGAGGTTCCAAATTTAATGGTATTTATGGTTCAAAATTTACCAAAATAGTAAATTATTTTTGTCTCGATTTTTCTTCTTTTATATCTATATTCTGATATGAACATATATTCTTTTATCATGTGTATATAAATCCAAATTTATATATAATAACATGAATTTTTATATACTCATTATATTTTATTTTTATTTTTATTTTAATTCTTCATGGGCCTTAAAATTCAAAGATAACAATGTTGTAATTGTTTGATGTTACAAACTCACCATTTATTGTGTTTTTCTATGATTGTACATCCAATTTTAGCACTTTATTATATATCTCTCTATAATTCTCATGAATTTTATTATAGTATATTTATTCATGTTATATTCAATTAATGATACCATTTTCAAACTATTTGGTACTTAATGTAATAAACCAAATGGTTTTTTTGAAAATATTACTTCATTTCTCTCTTCAGTCGGAAATCAATTTTATTTCAAAACCTTGTTTTAAAAAAATGATTTCAAAAATTTTATACTATTAATCAATTATTTTTAAATTATATTTTTACCCTTTTTTCAATTCATGAAATGAATTTAAGATTAATACTTATGTTGTTTTCCAATCAAAGCACATTTTACTTCTTCTGAAAATGTGAAACGAATATTTGTTTTTAAGTATACATCATGTATAGAATTTTACGCTGTCATAACCACTCCATGTGTTGAATATTACATTAAATTATATGAATAAAAGTTTAAAAATAAAATTCTTTCCTTGTTATTTTGGAATGAATTTTATTTTAAATTTATTTTCAAAGAATTTAATTTTGAAAATAATTTATTTGTAAAAACTTTTTAAATGATTTTCAATGACTCATATATATGTTTTCATTGTTATTTTAGAATAAAAGGGTTTTAAAATGGTTTTATATTTTGAAATGGGGTTTTCAATATGCAAAATATATTTTACTCAAGAAATGATTTAAATGAATTTTTTAAATTTTTCATTATAAGTTTCCAATGTTATTTTCAGTGAAAATATTTTTCAAAAGTTTTATGAAAGTGATCTCCAAAGAAAGGATATTTTCCTTAGGAAATATTCCATGTTATCTGGAAAAATCCACATCCATATAATCCAAAATACATTGATAAATGTTATGATTTTTTGGGGATATGATCAAAGGATAAAATTCTTATTCATTCTTTGAATAGATTATATTCATGAGGACAAGTTGTATATGAAGCCTATGTCTCATACAAGGGTTATACCATGTTAAAATACATATGAAACTAGCTTCATTTCATTAATTTGGAAATGTTGAAATGATTCTGAAGCTTATCTATTCAACAATGTTTATGATATAATTAAATGTTTATAATACCCATTTCATTCTATGGGTTATGATATAATGGATATTTGTGATCTTGGGGAAAACATATGTTTGATTTCATTTTGTGATGGGTAGGACCTATATCTCCCTCTAGTGAATTGGGAAAATATAAGTGTTTTATCAGATCATAGGGTACAAAAATGGTTATCCCAAGCCCATATATGAGAGTATACAGGTGGTTATCCAATGACCATAGATAAGGGTATAAAAATTGTCATTCAAATCCCAATGATGAGGGTATATTTGTGGTCATCCAGAGACCAAAGATGAGGGTACAAAGGTGTTTATCTCTATCCCTAAAAATGAGTGTACACAGGTTTTTATCCAAATATTGAAAAACTATAGTACATGGGTGGTCATATCATGCTTCAAATAATATGGAACATGGGTGGTCAATCAAATCCCAAAACCAGAGGCTACATGGAAGGATATCCCGCACCCGAAGCAGGTACATTGGAAATTATCCCGAACATAAAAAGTGATGAATTTATTTTTTGGTAGCCTTGATAAAATATTTTATTTTCTTAATTGGATGACAAAAATTACATGTCTTATTTTAAGGTTATTATCTCATGGGTAGTTTCCCTTGATTCCCTTATCATTCATGTCTTTTGAATTTCCACTCTCTAAGTCATGTCATGTGTATATAATCTATGACAGGTTGGCTATGAACCGTGAATGTTTTATTTATGATAACCTACCCTTATGATTAGATAATTATTTCATATGATATTATATTTATTTCTCTTTGGATTACCCATACTGAGATTATAAGATAAACCTATCTTATATTTCCTTTCATCAGGTTATAAATAAATTTTTTAAAAAGGATTACCAAATGTGAAGATATTTATTGAACATGTTGGAGATCTTTTACCAATATAGAATATTATGTTTCTATGTTTCCAATGGAACTAAACTATTATGGTTATTAGGCATGTGTTTGTGTTAAAAATATATGTAATATCCATGTTTTTTAAGCATGGGTCACTGTAACTACACATGATTCCCCATATATGATCATCATGGGATTTTAATCCTCCCCTTCCTTGGGTTCTTACCTTTTAGCTAGAACCTGTGGGTAGCTTTCACACATATGACCTAGACCATCCCTCATTGTTGCAACATTCATGACATGAGCATCCTTACCACTTCATGTTAAACTACATGGTCCGTTATTTTCACCTGACCTTAAACTATGGCATCAAACTATGTGGTTTTTTATTTTTTCTTTCTTATAGTAAACATAGGGAATATCCATGAGGTTCAATCCCGACACCGCAACATCCCCATAAAATCCCTATGTGTGATCATCTCCTCCCATTAGGGCATACATTATCCCATCACCACTAAACACTCATGAGTGATCATATTCCCCCATAAGGACACACATGATTAAACCATCAAGTGTAGTCATCATTACCCTTGGGCCAGAACCTGTGAGTAGCTTTCACACATAATACCAAGAGCATCCCCCATTGATGCTACATTCATGACATTAGCATCCTTACCACTTGATGTTAAACTACATGGGCCGTTATTTTCACCTGACCTTAAACTATGGCATCAAACAATGTGGTCTTTTATTTTTTCTTGCTTATATTAAACATAGGAAAACTCCCTGTGGTTTTATACCGACACCACAAAATCCCCATAAAATCTATATGTGTGATCATCTCCTCCCACTAAGGCACACATTCTCTCGTCACCACAAAACACTCATGAGTGATCATCTTCCCCCATAAGGACACACTTGATTAATCCCTCATGTGTAGTCATCATCACCCTTGGAGAGAAACTTGACCAAATCCCAAGTGTGTAATATTCCCTATGAGAATACACATAACTTCCCACTTGTCCCTATAATACATCAAACCGGTGACACACCTTCCCCCAAAAGACATTAACACAGTGACCCACCTGTCCCAAAATGACATTCAAACTATGAATCACATGACCTCTTAAGATGTTAAATCTTTGTCCAAACTACAGGGACTTGATGTCACACCTATGATAAATCCATCCCCACCATACATTAAACCCACAATCTGATTTAAATGGATATGATGTTTTAAGTTCTCAAAAAACCCAACATCCAAAAATTCCTAGACATGCTAAAGGTTACTATCCACCCTAATTGAACGATTCTAACCTATAGAGACATAAACAATGTAATTAACTGAAATCCACCTCGAGAGGGAAATTGGAATGAGTTTCATGAATATTACCTTAATCTATGAGTGAGACCCAAACTAGGTAATGAGTTCCATGGAGGTGACATGACCGATTAATGTGATGGAATATGACCACTTTAGAATATAGGAATATAGAGAAATAAGAAGTGAATCAAAACTAGATAGAGACATGGTTCATGGCCCCTATATAAGTATTTGGAAAAAATACCTACCATGATTATGGGGAATTGGGAATCACCTTCATTAGATCTATACTGATGGATAATCCCTTGTACATTTTATAACTCAATATATAATATATAAACGAACTAATATTAATATATTTAGGGGTAGTGGGAAATCAATGTGAAAATACCATATGGCTATGTTCCTACCATGATAGCCACCACACCTTAGTCTTCTTAGTTCCCACACCTCTTCTCACCCTCTAAGATCATCGAACAGAGGGTGATTGACACCCTATTTCAACTATATGAATAATAAAAGGTCATTATCACCATTAATATAGCCCTCCATGATCACAAAACATAGAAATTTCACCATCACAAACACCCTCAAGGGTAGTTTATGGGGAAACCACACCTTGTTAGAGAGGAAAACCACCTCAAGGGACTTTCCATGGAGGGTTATGAAAAATCAATACATTATGCCAAAGAGGTAGGGGATGTTTGAACTATACCCATCGTGACCGGTGCTCAGGATATTACTAATCAAGCTCCATCTAAGATTCATTAGCACCAGTATAGATTGGTTCCATAGGATGATGAGTGGATGACCCCATCCCCACTCCACTGACTCCTTTCCAAAACAATGTACAATGACTTAGGGAGTAGGCCTAGATCATTTCCCAACAGGAGGAATCTTCTATAGCTCTAGTCACCCTAGCCACCACTGGAATATCCCAACACATATAAGTAATAGGTGAATGAGGTTATGTACTTTACTTCATGGTATCGTAACCTAGTAATCCTCTCAGGTATGTTGTGCTGACTCTCTCAATAATTATAGCCAACAAAAATCCATTTTTTTCCTTCCCGTGATGAGGAATAAAAGTGCGCTGTCCATAATCGAACCACCACCTACTAAAGAAAAGGTCATCTCCACTCCACCAAAAACTAGTGAAGAGATCCTCTACACACCCCTACCAACCAACATAGAGGTCATCCCCATGCATGGAATATTCCCTACCATGAAGAGCTAACCTGAGATAGGGGAGTGAACTCTGGTCATGGGGTTGTTCCCACAATATAGGTCATAATTTACATTGAGGGATCCAAAGAGAACCTCAACATATTGAATTTAGATAAGTGTCACATAATCATGGATAGTTCCATTGGAAGTTTCATGTCAATATAAATCTATCATGCTCTACAGAAAAGGTTGACTTGATAAGGGAACCTTTACCTCCACTATCAGGGTGGGGGAAGAATCATGTTAATTGAGGATTACAATATTGGATATAGAGGTCCTCAAGATACTCAATTAACTTAATTTTACTTTAAAATATTTGGCATTATTTCCACCTATCAAGTAAGTATAGTGACATTGTATTTCCCTCTATCAGTTTCACTACTCTCCACCTTCACCAAAGAAGTGCGAGAGATTTTAGGGTCACAGTTGATTCCCTAAGATGATGATGATGAATCCACTGATCCTCAAAGGTGTTTTGATGATCACATGAATAATGATATAGTAAAAAACATATCCTATATGGATATGATCTTGAAGTATGCATTGAATCTGATAGATATTCCAGTATATAGCAGATGATCAACCCATGCGGTATCCCCATTCCCAGAAAAACATATGGAAATAAAATTTATTTTAGTTCCATATCCAACTTCTCACCGAATTCCAATTGGGTTATAGGTGAACCAAGAGTAGAACCATCCTACCAATAATTATCAAGAAGACATGTGGAGACTCCTAGATGAAGACCATATACTAGTCACTTTTCTCCCCGAGAAGCTCTAGACGTTGACATACCAGTTTCTATCACATAATACCAAGCTATTTTGTTCTAGAAAAATATTTGGTTGAAATTCAATATACTTCAGGACCATCATCTGACCTATGTTGAAAATAAAAAAACCTCAATTCATTTCACAAACAATGAAATAGGTTTGATACCCTAGCACTCCCAGTGGCTCATCTTCCTGAATATTATCACTAAAATTAGAATATGTAATTAACATGAATTATTTGCTTCGTTATACTCTAGGGAGTCTTGGTAAAGTCATCTCAACCTATGAAGATTAGATGCTTGATGTAATATTTTACCCTCCATTTCTGTCCAATTCCACAAGAACTATTAGTCTACCAATCTTTTCCATTGAAAGATGACGAAATTCATCAGTTAGATGCTATACTAATAAATGGGGTAACTGTTGACCCTACAAGGGATTAAAGAATCTAATCCAGTGAATCAATGAATAGTGGGGGAACCCTTATCAAGGGGAAACTCAACTCTAGGTTGACCCCATGAAGATTTCCCACACTCATTATCAAATACAGGATATGGTCCATAGGAGTCCCCTAGAAATGAGTTTTTTCACCTTCTCATCGATATGTTGAAAAGGGAGGGGACCTAGTGAGCCCATAATACTATATGAGGTTGTGCCAAAAATAGATTCTGATGATTGTAAAGCACCTTTCTTTCAAACAAATGATAAATATAAAAGGATTACTATTTATCTTATTTTCAAGCAACAATTGAACCAAAAAAATTTTGAGAAGTGACACCATCTCTCCTCTAGTGGGGAATTGATCCCTCCTCATCTAGGCACCCCAATTTGAATATGGTGATATCATGCACCCAGTCAAGGAAGAATCCATTGGCTAGAAAATAACTAAGTTATGAGGCACTCAACTCTCTTAATAAGTGTCATTATCTACCTCGAGTTCAAGGAAACACTCTTTACATCAAAAATGAGATCTTCAAGGCATTTGTGACAACAAATCATCACCATTATGATGTGATAGATACTTTAGTCACCTATCATGAGGATTTGGAAATGTAACAAGTGGAAATTATACCATAAGGAATGTTATACCCAGCATGGTAGGACTATGTTCACACATCCCTATAATTCAGTAATCCTAACTTCACCATATTTAATGGGATTTTTGATCCATTACATCATTTATTCCACTTTCCCCTAGGATAGATCCAATGTTGGGGACACCAAAATTGTAATGAGATACCAAGATTCAATTCCTTATCTAGACCCTTGAAGTACTTCAGTTCATCTTCTATAGTTAGCTACCCGCATGGACCATTTTTTTTTGGGAGGAACTCCATAAACAGTTCCCCTATTACTTCATCTCTACCCATACAAGATCAGCATCACCGACCTCTTCAAAATCAAATTGTATCTTGATGATCTAGTCTCCAACTTCATCAATAGATGGAAGGTAATCATAAATTCCTTAAACCTGATTATTTCCAAATAACAACTTATTATGATGTTCATGGAGAATTTATTTGAGGGGTCAGTTCCTACCCTCATCTATCTAAACCACTAATGTTGATTTTGGGAGTTCTTCAAAATTCTCAACATCGAGAATCATCCATAAAATTGACAAAACAATAGTCATTCTTATTTCTTTAGATATAACCTACATGGAGGACTATGAATGTAAAGAAGTATATTTTAATACATGTAACGGATCCTGAATAGGTCCTCATGATAAAAACTATTTCGATTGATCATGCAAGCCTCACTAGGTGACTCACCACTAGGAACATCCTCACCAAACATTTTCCCCACATTGAGAGAAAGTAACCCCCAACCCCCAATCAGGGCTAGGATCATAGGGTTCCTTTTATATTAAGTAAGAACATCACTTACTTCATAAAATATGTGTATTTCCCATGGTATTCTATCAACTCATTGAAAAAGGGAATCCTGAAGTTACCAGAATGAAGGAGGCCCGTGAGGATGAAATAATTGACCACACTAATCACATCACTTATAAATAAACATACAATTGAACACCGTAAAAAAATTCATTTTCTTTGATAATTTGATTCAGGACCAAGTGGATCATGGATTTGTCAAATTGGGAAATATCCCGACATAGGTATCACATATTACAACTGAACCTGATAGTGAAAGAGAAGGCTCTGATGAGTGGAAATAGGACCCAATACATGTAATGTAAAATTACAATGACTAGTTGGATTATAAGGTAGTTTCTCACTCTAGGTTATCATTCATTCCCACTTGATCAATCCAAAACATTCTATGGAAATAGTTCTTACTCTTACTTTTCCCTCCACATGTAAATCATAGCCTCCTAGTCTCGAAAGAACTCACATTACAAACATTAGAGAAATCAAATCCCTCCCCCAACATGTGCCAGAACCATTTTGTAATCTTAGAGATATTATGTCTCTTGATTTGATATATTTTTCCCGGGTATATCTAAATATAGAGAATTCATCCGAAGAAGAAAAAATAGTACACCTATATGAATTCTATAATACTAGTAGACAATTTTGTGATTTTAAATAATGAGGAATCCCATGTGAACCTCTTAGGAACTATTTGATTATGTTGACAATGGAAAGAAAAGGTACATTAAAATTGGTTGAATACTTATCCAATAACTTTGAACCATGTCCATGATACTAATACTAGCTAGTATGCCTCATATAGTGATCAATTAGTACAACACTCTTATGATTATCCTTTGATCATTCCTCTACAACCAACTATATTATTTGTCCACCAGATTTAGCCAAGAAAACATCATGAGAAACCATGTCTATCTATGCCTAGATGTAGAGACCCAAAGCCTGACGTACATGGACATTACATTACTTTAGCGGAATACTTAATACATAACAAAAACAGACACCAAAGGACCGTAATAGAATAGTGTCTTTGGAAACTTGGAACATAATCTTCAAATATTGGTGAAATATCTTAAACATCTCTCATAAAGATCTTCCCTTTTTTTCTTACCTAAAACCATTATTTATATCCTGGGGAAAATAAAACATATAAAGGGTAAGATCAAATGCTCAGTAATGGTAAGCATGGAGAAAATAAAACAAACCATATACATTTGAACTTCAAAACATTAACATAAATTTTAAACATCAAAATCTTGAGTTGTAAAATAAATCTTGGCAGTACGTAAGGCATAGATCATAAAAGAACATAAATGATGATAAACTAGGATGGGAATAAAACATTTAATTGTGTAAAACCATTAAGCACATGATATTATTTCCATATTAGCCACGGCATTGCTTCCAAGACCATCTTAGTGGACAAAGTCCCTTTCTAAATCGCGTTCACTCCTCGTTCCAGTCCGGTATCACTGAACCAGATTAAATTACCATTCCAGACATGTCTATCTCATGAGATATAAATCTTTATCCAATGCATTGGAGGGAGGTATAAGTCACACCCATCTCATAATGAAATCATTCTCTTGTGTGCCACAACATAAACATAAGTCATTCATCACAACCCAAAGAATAAAATGGGTTTCAAAAACATCATCCCATCATAACATAATCCATATAAAACAAATGAATATCGTTTCATCATAAGAAAACTGAAACCATGTAAATCATAGAGACATTATACTTGAAACATACACATATTAAATAATGTCATCTTAGATGGAAAATGGTTTTGATAAAATACTTGAAATGAATTCTTGAGGAAAATATCCTTTCTCCTTAAAAATCATTTTCTTTTCACAAGATGCCACACAATTTTAAAAGAAAATGATTTTTTTAAAATAACCATGAAATATTTTATAGTAAGATTCATGAAAATAAGGCATTATAAAACCATAAAAATCCTTTCATACCCTATAAGTAAAAAAACATTCTCCTCGAACTTTTAACCGATACTTCGTATGGTAAACAAATGAAATATTCCTTCCATTAAGTGTGGTAAAAGTAAAAAAAAGGTTTAAAATGAAATTAAATATACAAGTAAGAATAGTAAATAATTTATGAAAACATTTTTATAAAACACGAACATGGATGATAAATATATCCCTAGTAAATACATACGTAAAAGCAATCTCGGATAAAAATGAGATTGCAAAATTATCCCTTACCTTAGGTCTGATATGATTCGTACGTATCCGAAACTCCAGTATAATGTTTTAAATAATGTCATTGACTTATTAAAGAATAATATTCATTGTTATGATATAATATATGGTTCACTTATGACTTTTTATTACCCGTTCTTTTTAAAATTCCATGTTAAAGCAGTGTTTTGGGTAAAATCGTTTTATTTATCGTACGTGTTTGGACTTGTTATTCTTGATATTATTATTATTTATATCATATTTTAATTACTTACATAATGTAAATATTGATTTATATATAATATATATTCTGTATATATATATATAATAGATAGATAAATGAAATGAAATACACCGTTCATGGAGATTGTAGGTCGTACGTACGCATGAAGGTTGTTTTCCATTCCTTGTTGACTTGAATGGAAGTAAGTAGATGACATATATATATATATATATAAATACATTAGCTTTATCATGTCATATATTTCATTATTATACATTATATATACTTTATAATCATTCTTGAGTGGTTAACATGGAGAATTAATCTCATCGCGTCGTGGAGACGGTAATCCGTACGTACGCACGAGAAATGATATTGTTCCCATAATTATTGAATTGAATCAAATTGGATGATATAATATCTCAGAATCAGTATGATGTTATAATAACCATATATAGTTATTATTTACACCATTATACCCATCCAAGTATGGTGGTGGTGGAGAAACTAATTACACCACAGTGTGGAGACGGTATTTCGTACGTACGCACGCGCGATGATTTCATTTTCTGTAGGATGGATAGAAGGTGAAATGGGGTTGTTTAATATTTATAACAAAATATCAATATATTATTGATACTGATGTTATTACTTTATAATGAAACAACTAAAGAATAATAAGTTTAAGAAGAAAGAAACATTAAAGAATCGGTAGAAGAGATTACCTCTTCTTCGACGCACCTCTTTTAAGATTCCTCCTAAGGCACTAGAGTTGGTCTTTTGAGAAGACCAGAACCTCCAAAAATTTTATAGGGAAATGGAGAAGCGAAATGGGGAGTGTTTGGCTGAGCTAGAAGGCTCAATGTTTTTTGAAGAGGAGAGGGAGGAGGTTACCTTTTATAAGGGAGGAGAGGGGCACCTTTGGAAACCTCAAAAATATTAATTTATAATAAATCAAACCCCACTTAAAAACATTACAAATTAACCAAATTAAAATATTATATGATATATGGTATTAATATCATAAACCAAAAAAAATTATACATGTTGGGAATTTAGTTTAAACTTTATCAACTTGATTTATCCTTAATTAATCTATTTAATTTTAATTGTGGTAATAATATTCTAAATTTTAAATTGATATAAATAATTACTTATGTGATGTGAATTATAAATTATTATATCCTTTATAACATTTGAGACCATATAAAGTTAAATTTATAATTTCTAAATATTTTTGTTATTTTTAAACAATTTTATAATATGTTATTTTTATAAAATAAGAAAAGTGTCAATTTTGACATAATTCATTTATTTGAATTTAAATAAAATCATCACAGAATATATGTTCAAAATAAAAGCTTTAATAGATTCATAACATGTCATATATATCTTTAAAATTAGTGGATCACATTAAATACTTCATATAATATTTATTTTATTATTTTTAAAACCATTTATTTGATATTTCAGTCAATAAAATAATTTCAACATCACTATTATGTCACCTTTATTGATAATTATTTAATCCTTAAAAATTATAAATAAATCTACATGATGTCTATAATGTTATCATATTTCAGGAGGCTATTTATGTTCTAAGTTTCATGAAGTTTATCACTAAATTAAAATTATTATACTAATAAGATTTAAGAGAGTGACATGTTGTCACTTTCATTAGTTTTAATAATAATTAAATTATGTTCATGGTAAAAAGTCCATAAAATGAATCAAATCCTGCCCTTAGGTGATATGGGTGTACTTTTAGTCATCCAATATAATTTTTTCATGTGTTATGATAATTTTATAATCTTAGGCTTACCCTTAATTAACCGATTTATCTTTAACTAATGTAAATAAAAATTACCATAGTTACTATTCATAATATAAAAAAAATAAAATTAACCTATTAACATAATTTGGACCCAATGAATCAAAATATGGAATCCATTTTTTAAAATTCAAAAAAAAATATGTTTCAGTAATTAAAATAAAATTAATCCCATTGTTAAGAAAATGGGTTTTAAAAGTTAAAACATTTCCAAATATTGAAATGTTTTTACCTATGAATTCAATATAAAATTAATGGTAATGATATACATTATATTAAATGGTAAAAATATATTATATTTATACTTTAAAACCATTAAATATTATAATTTTACCATATAAATTATTGCGATGAAAAAAGTTGTTTTTAATTAAAATATAGTGTGTTTTTACTATTCATTAAAATATGAAAGTTATCAGAATAATATGAAAAACATATCCAAAGTAATTTTTTTTATCCTTATTCCAAAGAAGAATTCTATTTTGTAAAATTTGACTTATAAACATGTCAAAAACTAGATTTAATGTGGGTGTGCCATCAAAAGGTGGCAAAACTGCATTTTTTTAAAAATACTTATTTTACCCGAAAAAATTATTTTGTTCTCATACCATGTTCTAGAAAATGTGTAAGATGAATAATAATGTTATAAAATTAAAATTGTAGTTAATACTGTTCATAACGGCTAGTCCATAATAATATTATAACAATATATCGTAGTTTAGTGAAACCTGATATTGCATACTACACACGCTATCGAGGAAGGTTGTGATTGCGTGTAATGCAAGCCAAGTCAAGGATGTGTGTAGTGCAAGATCCTTTTGGTGTAGCATAAAACACAAGACATCAAATAAATTAAAAAGAATACTTCTCATTAAATATGAGATTTTTCATTCTACCCCCCTTAAAATGAATTTCGCCCTCGAAATTTGTTGGGGTTACAAAAGGTTTACTACTTGAAAGTTTCTTTCATAGAAACCCACATCGTAAAAAGGAATACTAAAACATAATTTTAAAAACTAATGAATGAAATGTAACGGTTAACCAAATTAACTTATCCCTAGGTTTCCACATAGGAGAACATAGGTGAAAATATGGATATGTAAGAGAAATCTAACTGTCAAGTTCTGATGGAGAGTGGTAGAGAACATGGCTATGAAAAATCCAACAATCACAAAGCTATAAATTTTTGATGATCTAAGGTACCATCTGATTCATTATATATGAGGTTAATAGGAAAAAAAAATTTGTTTTCAATATCATTTTCCTAATGTTGAAGAATTTTTTAATTAAAAGAAATACTTACTTCATTTTGGTACAATCTCACTATTGTTCGTGCCTTGAACAATTTCCACTTCATCTCCTAAAAAAATGAAGTTGAATTTGTCTTCCGTAAAGTGATAGTGGGTAATGATATAGAATGATAGTTCATTCCATCTATCTCAAACATAAGGTTAGCAATAGTTATATACATAAGTCCATTTATGGTGAGATTAATCTTAAATGATTCCAAAAATGGACTTATACTTCATTTATCATACCACTTAATAAAATAAAACTAATTTCTACTAACCAGGGACTTTTTGTAGGCCAGTGGTAGGTGATAAAGTCTTGTCGCACTTCGGTTTTGGGTTCGATTCCTGCAACCTTGTCTGACGCGATGGGTTTTCGCCCATCCTGTAGGTTTTCCCTTTTTCTAAAACTACACTATTATAACATTCCAGAAATAATATCGAAAAAACGTTTCTACCCTTAAACAATACTATCTTATGTCCAACTTAATCCATTCTAATCTTTAGGCTTATCCAGAATCCTTCAGTCCATGCTCATTGTATAAAGAAAATGATTACTTGGAAGGTCACATAACAAGAACGTGAATACCATCATTTATCCACCATATATCATAATATATATCTTGTTGGTCACATTCCAAACATGTGAATACCTTAATCTTGTATTCCCTTGCAACATGAATTACCATAGAACCATAGTGAAAACATGAATGCTGTCAAAAGTTATATCTTTTTGCATACCAAAATCCCAAAATTTCAATATACTCAAACCATGGTATCACTTTTTCTTTATATCAGTCATGAGCTCATTAATATTATTTTCTTTTTGTCCCTTCATTATGTGCATATCATCTACTTTTCAAAATATTTTAATTACTTTTCATGGTTACCGGTACCATATAATTATTGAAAACCATAATAAACCAATACATAGATCTTTCAATATTCCACAGTACTATAAATTAGATTCCACAACATTATTTTGGAATCTCGTTACATAAACACATAATCATTCAACAACATCGTTGTCATACTCAACATCTCTAATTGTGATCGCATGTGACTTACCTTTGTCCTTTTCCTTAAGAGGTTGCTCACGTCTATCATCATTAACCCTTGGATTATGGCATTGATTAACATAATGCCCCCATTTCCTTTCACTTGAAGCATTGAAGTGTTGGTGGAGCATTCCTTATAGTCTTTTATCTATTCACATCATTAGAAACCTTTTTCCCATTACATCATCACTCAGCTACATGATGACCTTTTTTCCACACTTTAAACATTTTCTAGTACCTTTTAGACAATCTCCACCATTCTTTTGTCCACACTTTGAGCATAAACATTCACCTTCTTTTCACCATTGTTCTGAAGTTTTTCCTTGAAGTCTATCTTTCATTTATTGCCAATACCATGAGATGGATATGTTATACAAACTTCTAGTTCTACCTTGATAGCACAACGCATAATTTCTTCATAGGTACTGAAGTCTCTTATAGCTAATGCCCTTCGAAGACTTGGTTTTAAGCCACTGATGAATCGATCAACTTTACTTTCAGGTTGGACGATAAAGCCAGATGGATACCTTGCATGTCTTGTAAAATTTGCTTCGTATATACCAACATATTCATCGTCCTTCTTATTAAGATCAAGGAACTCCTTTTCCATCTTTGTTAGAAGAATACAAGGGAAGTACTTACAGAAAACATGTTCTTGAACTCATCTCATTCCATGGATTCAATTTTCTCTTGGGGCCTTGTATTCTTAATTAGAGTCCCCCACTGGTCTTCTTCACCTTCTAAACGGTAAATAGGCAGAATGATTTTTTCATGTTCCAAACAGCGAAGTATGGAAACTATCTTTTCAATGGTACTGATCGATTGTTCAGAAACAAGTGGATTAGAAGACCCACTGAAAGAAGGTAGATGTTTCCTCATGAAGGACTCAATAGAATATTGTTCCCTTCTTTGATCATTTGGAAGTCCATAATGATTCATAGCTTGTGTTAGTATAGAAATATGATTTTGCACTCCATCTCCTGTAACATTGGTTTGTTCAGGAAGGACCATCATTTCATTTTCCATTACATTGATCAACATGTTTCCTTCGGGTTCCGGTCATCGTCCAAAACCCAAAAAGAATAGTTTGAGAGGCCAAAATCATGCTAGGGGAGACAACATAATAAAGGGGAGTACCTTTAATATCTAACATCTTAGGTTTAATTATAATATCGTTATCATAAGTCTAGTACTATAACCTATACTTATACTTAACCTTAGGGACATCCCTAGACATACCTTATAAATATCTCTAGGGATCTCACTAAATTTATCACATCCTAGTTTCCAAAGGTTGACTAAACCTTTCCTCTGATACCAACTGTAGAGACCCAAAGCCTGACGTACATGGACGTTACATTAATTTAGCTGAATAATTAATACATAACAAAAACGGACACCAAAGGACCATAATAGTTTAGTGTCTTTGGATACATGGAACATAATCTTCAAATCATGGTGAAAGATCTTCAACATCTCCCATAAGGATCATCGCTTTTTTTCTTACCTAAAACATTTCATTATATCCTGGGGAAAAGACAACATATAAAGGGTGAGATCAAATTCTCAGTATGGGTATGCATGGAGAAAATAAAAAAAACCATATACATTTGAAATTCAAAACATGAACATAAAGTTTAAACATCAAAATCTTGAGTTGTGAAATAAATCTTGGCAGTACATAAGGAATAGATCATAAATGAACATCAATCATGATAAAATAGCATGGAAATAAAAAATTTATTTGTGGAAACCCATTAAGCACATGATTTGATTTCCATAGTAGCTAAGGCATTGCTGCCAAGACCATCTTAGTGGACAAAGTCCCTTTGTGAATCGAGTTTACTCCTCGTTCCAGTCCAGTATCACTGAATCGTATTAACTTACCATTATAGCCATCTCTATCTCATGAGATATAAATATTTACCCATTTCATTGGGGGAGGTATAGGTCCCACCCATCTCATAATTAAATCATTCTTATGTGTTCCACAACATAAACATAAATCATTCATCATAACCCAAAGAATAAAATGGGTTTCATAAACATCATCCCATCAAAACATAATCCATATAAAAAAATGGATATCATTTCATCATAAGAAAAGATAAACCATGTAAATCATAAAGACATTATATTTGAAACATAAACATATGAAATAATTTCATCTTATATGGAAAATGGTTTTGATAAAATACTTGAAATTAATTCTTGAGGAAAATTTCATTTTTCCTTAAAAATCATTTTCTTTTCACAAAATGCCACACAATTTTAGAAGAAAATGATTTTATTTAAAATAACCATGAAATATTGTAGAGTAATCTTCATGGAAATAAGGCGTTATAAAACCATAAAAATCCGTTCATGCTGTATAATTAATAAAAACATTGTCCTCGAACATTTAACAAAAAAGTCAAAAAGTACTTCGTATGGTAAACAAAAGAAAGATTCCTCCCATGCATTGTGGTAAAGTAAATAAAGGGTAAAAATTATATTAAACATACATGGAAGAATAGTAAATACTTTATGAAATTTATTTTATAAAAAACAGACATGGATGTTAAATATAACCCCAATAAATACATACGTATAATCAATCTCGAATAAAAATGAGATTGCAAAACTATCCCTTACCTTATGTCTGATATGCTTCATACGTATCTGAACCTCCTATATAATGATTTAAATAATTTCATTTACTTATTACAGAATCATATTCATTTTTATGATGTCATATATGGTTAACTTATGACTTTATATTACCCGTTCTTTTGTAAATTCCATGTTAAAGTAGTGTTTTGGGTAAAATTGTTTTATTTATCTTACGTGTTTGGACTTGTTGTTCTTGATTTTATTATTACTTATATCAAAATTTAACTACTTAAAGAATGTAAATATTGATTTATATATCATATATATTACATATATATATATAATAGATAGATAAATGAAATGAAATGCACTGCTCATGGAGACGGTAGGTCATACGTACGCATGAACGCTGCTTTCCTTTCCGTGTTTACTTGAATGGAAGTAAGTAGATGACATATATATATATATATATATACAGTATCTTTATCATGTCATATATTTCGTTATTATTCATTATATATACTTTATAATCATTCTTGAGTGGTTAACATGGAGAATGGATCTCATCGCGTCGTGGAGATGGTAATCCGTACGTACGTACGAGCGATGATATCATTCCCATAATTATTGAATTGAATTGGATTTGATGATATAATATCTCAGAATAAGTATGATGTTATTATAACCATATATAGTTATTCTTTACACCATTATACCCATCCATGTAAGGTGGTGGTGGGAAAATTAATTACACCACAGCGTGGAGACAGTACTCTGTACGTACCCACGCGCGGTGATTTCATTTTCTGTAGGATGTATAGAAGGTGAAATGGGGTTGTTTCATATTTATAATAACATATCAGTATATTATTTACACTGATTTTATTACTTTATAACAAAACAACTAAATAATAAGAAGTTGAAAAAGAAAGAAACTCGAAAGAATCGGTAGAAGAGGATACATCTTCTTCGACGCACCTCTTTTAAGCTTCCTCTTATGGCACTAGAGTTGGTCTTTTGAGAAGCCCAGAACCTCCATAATGTTGCTAGGTAAGTGGAGAAGATTAATGGGTATGGTTTTTCCGAGCTTGAAGGCTCAATGTTTTGTGAATAGGAGAGGGAGGAGGTGCCCTTTTATAAGGGAGGAGAGGGGCACCTTTGGAAACCTCAAAAATATTAATTTATAATAAATCAAACCCCACTTCAAAACTACCAAAATTACTCAAATTAGAAACTTAAATGAGATAGGGTTGTAATATAGTAAATCACTAAAATTTATACATGTTGGGAATTTATTTTAAACATTATCAACTTGATTTTTCCGTATTTAATCTATTTAATTTTATTTGTAGAATAAATTTTAAATTGATATAAATAATTAATTATGTTCTGTGAATTATCCATAATTAGATACTTTATTAAATTTTAGACCATATAAATTTAAAATTCTAATTTATAAATATTTTTGTGATTTTTAAACAATTTTATAATATGTTATTTTTATAAAATAACAATAGTGTCAATTTTGACACAATGCATTTATTTGAATTTAAATAAAATACTCATAAAATACATGTTCTAAATAAAAGCTTTAATAGATTCATAACATTTCATATTTATCTAGAAAATTAGTGGAGAACATTAAATAGTTCATATAATATTTATTTTAATATTTTTTAAAACATTTAATTAATATTTCAATCAATAAAATAATTTCAACATCACTATTGTGTCACCTTTAATGATAATTATTTAATCCCTAAAAATTCTAAATAAATCTAAATGACGTAGATAATGTTATTATATTTCTTTATACTATTCATGTTGGATGTTTAATGAAGTTTATCACTAAATTAAAATCATTATACTTATATAATTTAAGATAGTGACATGTTGTCACTTTCTTTGGTTTTAATAATAATAAAATTATTTTCATGGTAAAAAGTCCATAAAATGAATCTAATCATACCCTTATGTGATATGGGTATATGTGTAGTCTTCCAATATAATTTTGGCATGTGTTAGGTTATTTTTATAATCTTAGGTTTACCCTTAATTACCCGATTTATTTTTAACTAAAGTAAATAAAAATTTCCGTAGTTACTATTCATAATATCAAAAAAATAAAAGTAACCTATTAACATATTTTGGACCCACTAAATAAAAATATGGAATCAATTTTTCAAAATTCAAAACACATAAGTTGTAGTAATTAAATTAAAATTAATCCCATTGATAAGAAAACAGGTTTTAAAAGTCAAAACATTGCCAAAGATTGAAATGCTTTTACCTTTGAATTCAATATAAAATTAATGGTAATGACATATATTATATTAAATGGTAAAAATATATTATATTTATACTTTAAAACACTTCAATATTATACTTTAACCATATAAATTATTGTGATGAAAAAGGTTGTTTTTAATTAAAATATAGCATGTTTTTACTATTCATTAAAATATGAAAGTTATCAGAACAATATGAAAAATTTATCCAAAGTAAATTTTTATATACTTATTCCAAATAAGAATTTTATTTTGTCAAATTGAACTTATAAAAATTTCAAAAACTATATTTTAATTGGGTGTGCCATCAAAAGGCGGCAAAACTACATTTTTTGAAAAATACTTATTTTAACCGAAAAATTTATTTTGTTCTCATACCATGTTCTAGAAAATGTGTAAAATTAATAATAATGTAATAAAATTAAAAATTTAATTAATACTATTCATAAAGGCTAGTTCATAATAATATTCTAACAATATATCTTTGTTTAGTGAAACCTGGTATTGCATACTACACACACTATCGAGGAAGGTTGTGATTGCGTGTAATGAAAGCCAAGTACGGTATGCATGTAGTGCAAGATCTTTTTGGTTTATCGTACAACACATGACATAAAACAAATTAAAAATATTACTTCTCATAAAATCTAGGGTTTTTACACTAGAACATAGTTGTTGGGTTCCCATCCATCGTATTTTTAGAGCAAAACTGGTAACTTGAAGTAGATTAATTTCAACACTATAAAGACCCCAGTGTCTCACCCAATGACACAAGGTGCACCCTCTTTTAAATGAAAATATTTTGCATGAAAAAATATTCCTCATGCATAGAAGTAGATGGGGTTGAATAACCTCACTATAAAACCCACAAGGCGTCAAATTATCAAGGTACTCCTATAAATGGAAATGTAGAAGGCCCTTTCCAATGACAAGAAAATACCTCTTCGATTTGAGACTGGGGTAGCTACCGTTGAGCACTACTATTCCAAAAAGGATGAAAGATAATAATGTTAAGAAATCATCTCATTTTCAAGATAGGATGTGGGTGTAACAATCTAGGGTAAAAATTCTTATTTTATATCATATGGATGTTTGATGGGTTAAAAATTAGCTGCTGCCTATTGCATAGTTGCACAGATATCACTGTTATCCCCATGTGGATTCTCCATAAGTTGGGATGTACAGAAGAATATAAAACTCTCATCATCCATAAAATTTAAGGATATGGTAATTTTAGTTCTAAAGATAAAGATAAAATATGTGTGGAGAGTCAATTCAGTGGCTGAATATCATGAAATACATTCATATAGGTCTCATATGATAATAAATAAAATTCACTACTATGAAGGCTTATGATTAATTTTCATATATCATTCCACTATTCATACCACCACTTCTTAAAATACACCCATGATGGGTGAGATGGGGTACTCTATGATGACAAATACTCCTTTGATTCATGTGAGGCCCACTATCTTGATGTTGGTTATTATAAAAGGAATAAAAAATGATCTAGATCCATGGGGTTGAGTGCATTTATGCCCCCAATGATCAAATTACTACTATAGAAGATCCCTTGGATTACTTTAAGAACATATTGTTTCTCTAAATTATTGAGTAGGATCCCATGAAACTGGACCGCAGAGGTTGTTTCATAATATTTAATGAAAATGAGTTCTTAGATATTACCTCATACTAAAAAAACAAAAAGGCCCAACTGATACCAGAAGACCTTTCTCTAGTGAATAATCAAAACATTTTCCTATGACCACTGATATGTGGCATTACCACATGTTCTAAAAAGTAGGGATAACATGCTTGATGACAACCCCTCATAATTTATTTTACTTTAAGAATTGACCTCATAGCTAGAAAAAATATACTTGGATTCAAAAGCCTTTTCCACCACAATCTCTGTAGAATAGGAACAACATTTTGAGGATTTTATATCCACCGAAGTAGATACTATTTCCCCCCTTAGGTCTCCCAACCCATTGATTCATCTCCTTTCTATAAGATCTATGTTTTAGATGATGATGAGAATTTGTAAGACTCCCCTCCCACATTTGTAGAGGGTGTCACCACTATTGATCATGAGATGACTCTGGTGAACCTTGGTACAAAGGATAATCTGTGGTTGACATTGATCAGTGCATCTATGTTGTTAGAATAAAATCAATAATATGTGGCATTTTTGATGGGGTACCATGACATGTTATCTTGGAGATATAATGAGATGATATGTCATGACCATATGGTAATATATCATCACATTGGCCTCCCAATGTGTCATCACATGTTCAAGGGGCCTCCTATGAAGATTCACCCCTCTCACAGTACCATGGTTGAGGAAAAAGTTGAAAATATTATTAAATACATATCTTTTAGGGAGTTCCATTAACCTAAATGGCTTGCTAGAATTATTCTATCAGTATGAATATTGTGAAGGTCAGATTATAAATCAACATTGGGGACCTCAACATCAATTTTCAGAAGGATTATTTTCCCCTTATAGTGACAGTGTTGTTTATTGAGGGTATGGATGGGTTCTAAGACCACTGCATCATGGATAGATACTCCCGGTATAATCAAATATAGATGCCACATGATCATGTGGATTACACTTCTTTCAAGGTTACCTTGGGAAATTTAAACTACCAAGTGATGAATTTTAGGTTGAGGAATGATGGATCCACTTACCAATGGGCCATTCACCACATCTTTATGCCACTCCTTAGGACATTAGCGGAATGTTATGTTGATTATTGTTGCTCAAAATCCTTTAGCATTATGACTATCTCAAGGATCTTGGAAATTTTTTCATCTTCCTCTACTTCCATCATCTAAAGATGACCCTTTAAATTTTGTGTTTGGATCACCTCTGGGAAATTTCTCATCTTTGTCATTAAGATACATAGGCATCAAGTTTTACATAGATAAAAACACATATTTCAATCTAAATTCTCCCAAAATAAATATCCAAGAGTTTTGATTACTCTAAGTTCATTTAGCATGCATACACTGATTTATTGAAAATATATCCCCTAAAAGTAATGCATTCCTAAGGATTATGAAAAAGGTGTCATTTACTAGTGGGATGAGGACTACCAAGATAACTTTGAGGATATTTAATATTTCATTCTATAACCTCTAGTTATGAGCCCACCTAGATTTGAGAAACATGTGTCCCTTTACATTACATCTCAGAAATAGTCCCTTGATGCCCTTTTATCCCAAAATAATAACAAGGGTTGTGTAAATAACTTGTTTTACCTCAAATTCATGGTCCTCAACATAGAGTCCAGATACCCCCCCCCCCCCCATCGAGAAGAGTATCCACACACTTGTATTTTCAATGAACAAGTTGAGAAGTAAAATGTTTCACCATAATATAAAGATGGTGTCTGTGTAGACCTGGTAATGTATATCCTCAATCACCCCATAATGATGGGATGATTGTCACGCAGGGTGGTAATCCTATATAAATTGGATATATGGTTATTACAGAAAAAGGGGAGTAAAAGGAATAACACTAGTGGACTTTCTAGCTACATACCCAACCCGTGAAGTATTACCCCTAGATTTGGATTTCATAGATGATGATATTCTTTCTATGGATCATGTTGTACCTTACTGGAAAGTGCATTTCGATGGTGCCTCTTCGAGTCTAAATGGTAGAATAATCAACAAATACAAGACCAGTAGGTTAGGTCGAGGGATAATTTTCATCACTCCAACACATTCCATATTGTCATACTCACATATCATTGTCATAAGGTTTCACTATAATGAGTAAGAATATCATAATTGTATTATTGTTCATGATTTTTCCTTAGAGATTGATTTCTCACATTTACATGGGAATTGAGAAACTTAGAATGTCATAAAATGTATCAACAGTGACTATATAATTAGAAAAAATATCACGTGCCATTTTTGGATAATAAATGTCAAATTATAGGCCAATTCCCTTCAAATATGAAGGTGAACCATGTTTCCGGATAGAAATATGGTCAATCTGATTCTTTGGAAAGAATTTATATGTCTCTTACAGTACCCGGCCATTATGACCTGGTCATTCATGTGTAAAACTAGAGGTTAATCACCCACAACTCCTATGATGTTAGACACCAACTTGTATATTTGATATATGTCTGTAATTCTATGACAAGAACCTATAATTCCCATGTAGCCAGGAAAAAAGCCAATTAGACGACACCCTTTTTCAAGTATCTCAAACATAAAATTCATACATCAACCCAAGATGATAATTAGAGAATCCACCAGTGTGAGGTGCAGTTCACCCTTCAGAGTGGCAATAACCTTTAAAAAGACCTCTATATATGCGTTTTCAATGGAATTATACTCTATAAAATCCAAGGGGATGAGATTTATCTAGTTATGAATTAATTCAATGACAAACCCTATGGATATCATCAATTGGGGTTTAATATCTATTTTAATGACCTAAATTTTTTGAATTATAATTTTTTTTATAAATGTGTGTTGTATTGTATTATACACGACAAAATTATATCTCTTTAATAATAAGGAGAGTATAAATTGAAATGTGACCATCAAGTTTTGACTGTAATATAATGGTTGGTCAATAGGATTGTTGGAAACAACACTCTTGATAAAAATTTTAATTTTATAATTAATGTTTATATGTAAAAATAAAAAAGAGAAATTAATGAATAAAACAGAAACAATGGCCCCAACCAGTAGAGTTGTAATGTATGAAGCCCATTTTTCAGAACATGGGAGAGAGGTAGAATCACTAAGCTTATCTCTTGAGAAATACCATTAAATTATTCAATAATTGAGGCTTTAAGGAAATCAAATATGGTATAAGTTCAAGTTAGTGGAAATTACCACTCGGGCGATGTTAGCCAAGCCGCCCCATGAGTCCATCACTATCGCACACCTCACCATTAGGTCACATACAAGTTTCATAATGGGTTTAGTGTCGAGACCTTAGCTACCTAAACATTATTCCTTTTGTATAAATTAATTTTTATTCCATCAATTTTATTTTGAGAATAGTTATTCTTAAAAATAAGATGAATTTGATAAATTGGTTTTTTAACCTAAACCGTACTTTAAAAAAATATATAATTATTATAATAAACTAAGTTATCAGGAATAATTATTATTTTTATGAAATACAATGATAAAAAATATCTTATTTAAATATAAATTATAAAATAATTATTTTTTTCAAGTGTCTAAAATTTGGCTATGCAATTTCACTATGCATTTTTTATCCACTATTATTTATAGTAAATAAATATTTTTATATTAATAAGTTCAAATTATCATATTTGGATAATTTTTTTGATAAAATAAATATAATTCTTTAAATAATCACATAAAAATTATGTTAGGGTGAAATTATGAGAATTTTCAAAAATACATTATTTTTTATGAATAGTAAAAATACAGTTTCTAGTTTTCTGTATGTTTAATGACATAATATTTATGTCATAATGATTTAATAAGTTATATAAAACGATTTTAGACTCTTTTTTTATTACAATAACATAATAGGTGTCCCAGGTATCCAATACGGTGGGAAAATACCATGGGAAAGCACATGGTTATTCATTTACCACAAGCTAGGGGTCAAAGGAAATTAATTAACAAATCATCCTGTTTTTCTATAAATACCCACACATTTATCCATTTACATTCAGTTACAATTCATCCTCCATGAATCTATAATATTTTTAACTCTCAAAGAGTCCCCCCAAGTTTTCCTCAAGGCGTCATGGTCCTAATCCTCATGTTTTAGTAACACTCTTCAATGTATAGGAAATTTCAACTTCTCTTTTCCTTTTGGGTTACCTTTTTATCTGATATACCATTCATGTTTAGAATATATTTTGTTATATTCATTTTATTCTATCCCATTACTAAATTAAGATTAATTTATGAATGGGATTCACTTTCCCCTGTCTTTTTACAATTTTCTTAAACCATGTTTTATGAAGTTATGATGCTAGATTTTCTACTTCTAATTTCTCACTTTTTTCTTATGAAAATTATCTTGTGGTTTTATTTTTTTGAATACCCAAACTTATATATTTTACATGGGTATTAATTTATATTTAAAAATTTTCTATTTTATTCAAGGATTAACATACATGAAACCATTCCAATTTCAGTGGGTTTAAAAAGGCATATAGATCTTGTCTTTAAGAACTTATAAAAAACATCATGATTTTGATAAGAAACATGTTTCATTTATTCTCCATGTATTATTTATTAAATATTTTATTTTGATATATGTGGCTCTTATTAATCAATATATTTTAAGGTTTCACCTGGATAGCTCTACAATTCATTGGTTAATGAATTTAAACTCTTGAGATTACATGTTTTTCTACACCTTGGTGAATAACGTTTGTAATTATAATGACACCTTAGTGAAAAATAACAGTGTTAGGATTATAAATGTATTATTTAAATGTTGTATCAACATTTAAATGTATATATTATTGTTATTTTTACTATTATATGTCTCTTTTTTCTTCTCTCATGCCTTTATGATATTTTTCATGTTCATATCAATAATTATCATGATCCCATGTAAACGGTTTCCCTTGCACTCCCTTTCTGAGAAATATACCCACTCTTTCCTTTAGTGTATGTCCTAAGGTAATGAGATGCATTAATTTTACATTTTGGGAACCAATTAATTATCCATTCATGTTTTTTCAAGTATTCTGGTTAAGTATTTAGTAAGTGGTTTCTGAGAAAAGAAATTTCAATCTAGATAAAAATGAGTGGATGTGCTTCTAGCATAATGTACCTAGGGGTAACAATTCTGACAAGGTACGTCATGCATGACTTAGTGTAACATGGTACATGACAACATTACTTACTATACACTTAGTTTGACAATCCCAGGGAATATTTTGGTTAATCAAAATATTTTGATGAAATATTATGAATTATTTATAGAAAATGATATTATTGTTAAATAATAAGATATTTAATCATTATTTTTAAAGAAATAAAATATTAATTTGAATTATAATATTGGTAAATTTATCCTTTTCTCTCTATTCATTTCTTTTTCTAAAAACATTTCAACAAAAAGCATAAACCACATAAATGGTGATCATAACGGATCATGTGCTAATGACACTCTGATGGAATTTGGAATGGAAATTTTATTAGAATCGTGAACTAACTTACTCGTGTTTAGAACAATATCATAAATCAATCTAAGAGATAATATTCACCTATAATGGAACAGAATTTTTTTAATTCTTTTATTTGTTAATAATTTTCTTCTTTTAGTGGATCTACAGACCCATTAATTGCTGAATAATGGATAATCTCTATAAAAAATATCTTTTTTCTACGCACTTATTTGGAATACGAGATTTTCACCCTAGATATATTCCTCTTAGAGAGATAAGTTAGTCAGTGGTGGAAAATAATTAAAAATATGAATCTAATAAGGGATAATGAAGCAATGGAGTGGGAAGAGTTGATGGGAACTTGTTTGAAAACATAATTTCCCCGTTTGATGAAAATGAAAATGGATAACGAATTACAAGAGTTGAAGAAGAAGTAAAATGAATCTATGGGATGGTATGAGATGAACTTTACAATATGTTTTTACAAAACCTCTATCCTTTTAACGGATCCTAAGGGAATGTATGATATAATATTCATTGTAATGTGTCCCCATATATGGAAAAATTGTTCCAATCGAGACTATAATAGCTATGAAGAGATAATGAGAAATGTTATAAAGGATTAAATAGAGTTTAGAGATACTCAGTGGTCCAATAGATCGATCAAATTAAGTGATCAATATATACAAGATTGAGGAGTAACTTTGATCTTGGAATAAAAATAAATTGAAACTTTCCACTAAAAAATATAAGAAGAAACATTTAGGGAACTTCTTGCTTGGGAGTGAGAAATGTTACAATTGTTGAAGAGATGGCCACATTTCTAAAAACGTTCATAGTGAGGTCAAGCCCCAACTTTTAAACACTAAAGAAAAAGGTAAGATGGTGCATGCCCAGCCTAAGGTCCAATTCTTTAATTGTGAAGAGATTCAAATATTTTTCAATCAATGCCCAAATCCAAAGTCAATGGAGGGGAATCACCATAAACCTCAGCAAAGGCCTAGGTATAAAGGTCATTCTTTTGTTATCACAATATAAAATGTTGAATATCTAAATGATATGGTGGAAGGTACTCTCATTGTTCTCTCAAAGCTAGTAAGTACTTTGTTTGATTCTATTTCTAAACATTCCTTTATTTCCACCATGATTTAAAATATTATAGAATCAATCCTTTAACTTATAGATGTGGATTTATCATTCAAGACTCCCAGAGGGATTCTCCCAACATAAACTATGTGTATAATATGTATTATTCACTTTGGTGAGAAAAATTGCATAACAAATCTAGTAGTCATTCCCAGGATGGAATTTAATGTTATGATAGGGATGGACTGGATCTCAAAGTATAATATTGAGATCAACTCCAAAATTAAAGAAATATAAATATTATTGAATGGAAAACCTATAGTAATTTTTAACTGAGATAAATATTGACCTAATAAGTGTCGAAAAAAAATCCCATAAAATTATTTTTGGAAATGATTGGTGAAGATGAAGTAGGAAATGAAAGTATACAAACTTAAAATGAACACATAATTTAGGAAAACATTGATGTATTTTATAAAAAGTTACTTGGAAATCCCCTAGAAATATAGGTAGATTTATCTATGGAACTCATTCATGAATCCAAGATGATGTTAAATACTCTATATAGAATGTAAAATGTGGAGCTAGAGGAATTAAAGAAACAACTCCATGATATTTTGGATAATGATTTCATCCAGCCTAGTTTGTCTCCTTTGGGAGAACCTGTTCATGTTTTAAAGAATAATGATGGATCAATGCGTCTATGGAATTATTATAGAGAACATAAAAAGATCATAGTGAAGAATAAGTACCCTCTTATAAGGATTGATTATTTATTTGACCTACTTCATGGGGATAAATTCTTCACTAAGATTGATTTTCTATCTAGTTATAATCAATTAAGGTTGAAGAAAGAAGATATTAAAAAGACTATTTTCCGATCAAGATATGAGAATTATGAGTTTGTTGTTATTCCCTTTGGATTGGCAAATTAACCTATTATTTTTATGTATTTGATGAATAGTGTTTTTATGTACTACCATGATACCATTTTAGTTGTTTCTATTGATGATATTCCAATATATTCCAGAATTTGTGAGGAGAATGAGGATCATCTAATGGTTATATTGAAAACTGTTATGAAATATAAGAAATTAAGAATGTTCATAAAATGTGATTTTTTCTACAAAAAGTTTCTTTATTAGGGAACATTGTAACTAATAAAGGATTCTTAGTTGATCTTTACATAACAAAGGTTGTAGAGGAGTGTCCTCGTCCTATAATATTAACTGACATTTTTAGTATCCTTGGGTTCGCAGGATTTATAGGAGGTTTTAAAAAAATAATGGATTTATCATCCATGAACCAAGTTGACTCAAAAATGGCGAATGGTTTTCTGGAAAAAGGAGTGTGAAGAAAATTTTTAATAGATGAATAAGAGATTGGTTACTACACCCATGTTAACACTACCCTCTATCAAAGAATGATCCATTGTTTTTATTGATTATTCCTTGAAATGGAATAGGTGCATCCTCATCAAAAATGAAAATTTGGTTGCTTCTTAATCTCGATATTTGAAGCCTCATTAGCATAATTTTCCTATACATGACCAGCAGCTGGATACAACTATTTTTTACTAAATATATGGAGGTTCTCTATTTAAAGGTGATATATACACATACCATCAAAGAATATGAGATAGAGGATATTGTTGGAAATTTTTAATGAATATAATTATTAAATTCAATGTCATAATTTAAGAGCAAAAAAATTCACTGATTCATTAATTTGGATAGACCTTGTAGTCCTGGAAAGGATGAGGATTCAAAGAGATCCTTTGATCAAAGTCCTTGTAAAACTAGAAATATGAATCATAAGGTATTGTAAATCATTAACCTTATCCCAAATGATTTCCCAACCATCCTTACTAGGGAAGAGCCTAAAATCTCAATTAGAGGATCCTTTTTTACAAAATAATATCGTAGATGTGAATAATGACAAGTTTCTTGAGATCAATATTGATTAAGAAGGTATACTAAAATTTTATTCCAGGATTTGTGTTCTATCTATTTTTTAAATAAATAAATATATCATGGATGAAGCTCTTAGCTCTACATTCTCTATACAGCCAGGAATCACTAAAATGTATAGGGACCTTTGCGATCATTATTGGTTTGATAACATGAAAAGGGAGATTTCTAACTACACTAAAATATTCCTAGTGTGTCAACATGATAATGAATGAATAAAATTACAATAGGTCTATTACAACCACTACCCATACTAGCATGTAAGTTGGAAAATATCAATATGGAATTTTTCATTAGACTCCTAAAAAAATACAACACAAACAATATAATATGGGTTATAGTGTACCATCTCACCAAGACTGCCATTTTATCTCTATTTGGGAATATTTCTCTCTTGATACACACACCAAGAAATATTTAAAGGAAGTGGTAGGGATACATGGAGTGAAACTTTCCATTTTTTATGATTGTGATCCAAGTTTTATATACAAATTCTCAAGAAGTCTTCGAATTGATCTGAATAATGAATTGAATTTTAGTATTGTTTATCACCCCCAAAATGATGGAAAATCCTAAAGGACTATTTTGCCACTCGAGGAAATGTGGATAACATTCTCAATGTGATTTAAAGGTGTAAGGGATTAACATATAACATTAGTTTAATTCTATTACAACAATAAATTCCATTCTATTATTTAAATGGCACCCTATGAAGCTCTATATAGGAAGCAATGTGTAAATACTACTTGTTGGGATGAAGTTGATGAGAGAAAAATTATTGGGACTAATCTTGTGAAAAAGATGACTGAAAAGGTTCATGCAATCCAAAAACACAAAAAGGATGCTCAGAGTCAGAAAAAGTGTAATAATGATAATGATTAAAGTGACATAGAGTTTTATGATGGAGATAAAGTCTTACTTTGAATTTCACTAAGGATGAGAGCCATCCATTTTTGGAAGAAATGGAAGTCCATTCCTAGGTACATTGGCCCCCGTGAAATCCTTGATCGCATAAGAGCAGTGGAATATGGGCTAATAATTCTACCAAACCTAGATCATGTTCATGAAGTTTTCCACATATCAGTCTTAAGTAGGTACATACCTAACCCATCACATGTATTTAATCTAGAGGTGGCACATCTGAAACATGAACAATCCTTTGAGGAGTAGTCGGTGATGTTCTTTGACTGTAGAGGCACTGTTCTGTTAAACAAGACTGTCCACATCATCAAAGTGTTGTGGGGGAACCAGAAAAATGAAAAAGTGACATGGGAAACAAAGGAAACACTGAGGCATAAGTAACGACACCTTTTATCAACTGATAGAATGAGTTGAAATTTCAAGGATGGAATTTCTTAATGGGGGAAGAATGTAAATACCTAAAGTTGGTATAAACTGTAATATGATAATTTTTTTTTACCATTATATGATCATTGGTCAATATGAGCATTGTAAAAAATACTCTTGATAATAATTTTAACAATATAATAATTTTTTATATGTAGAGTTAATTATTAATACCGAAAAGAGAAATAATGGCCTCAACCAGTAGAGTCGTGTCGTACGAATCCCATATTTCATATAATTGGTGGGATGTGGCGTCCCTAGTCTTCACTCTTGAACAATCTCAAGTCGAGCTTCGACATGTGAGGCTTGAATGAAATTTCTTACTAGAGAAGTTCAAGATGGTGGAAATTACCACTCAGGTGATGTTAGCAGAGCCACTACATGAGGCTATCAGCATCACACATCTCACCATTAGGTCATATGATTGTGTTATAAGAGGTTATGTATTGAGACCATAGTTAATTAATATGTAATAATGTTGTATAAATAAAATTTTCATTCAATCAATTCCATTTTTAGAATAGGTTTTCTTAAAAATAAGATGTATATGATGAATTGATTTCACGAATCAAAATTATAATTTTTTAAAAAAGATGTAATTATTATAATAAACTATGATACTATACTGATTATTTTCATGAAATATTATGATTAAAACACTTATAATTAAATATAATTGATAAAATAATTTTTTTCATGTGTCATAAATTTAGCTATGCATTTTCACAATGCATTTTCTATCTGCTATTATGTTTAATAAATAAGGATATTTATATATAATAGATAATATTTTAATATTGAGATAGTAATTATGATAAAATAAATAATATCTTTTAAATAATCATGTCAAAATTTTGTTAGGTTGAATTTATGAGAATTTTCTAAAATAATTTAGTTTTTATTGAATGGTAAAAACTGAGTTTTGGGTTTCTAGTGTGTTTAATGACATCATTATTATTCCATAAGGATGTAATATGTAATATAAAATTCTGTTAAATTTTTGTGAAATAAAATAACTTTATAGGTGTCCCAAGTAAACAATATCATAGGCAAATACCATGGACAATCCCATGGTTTTTCATATTCCACTACCTAGGTGTCCAAGGGAATTAATGAACAAATCCTCATATTTTTCTATAAATAACCACCTATTTATCCATTTACATTCACTTCCAATTCATTATCCAAGAATTAATAACATTTGGACCTCCTAGAAAGTCCTCCCAAGTTTACCCAAAACCCCCAATGTCTTGATCCACAAGTTATAGAAACACTAAGGTAATGGAAATCTCAACTTCTCTTTTCCTTTCAAGTTCCCTTTTTATGTAGAATGTCTTTCGTGTTTCCAAAAATATGATCTTCTATCCATATTATTCCATACCTTTACTATATTAATATTATTTTATTAATGGGATACCCTTGTCCCCTCTCTTTGTATAGTTTTCTAAAACCATGTTTTATACCATTATTCTACAGAATTTTCTTCTTAAAATTTCTCTTTTTTCATAAAATAATTATCTTTTTGTTTTCTTTTTTTAAAAACCCAAACCACTTTATTTTCCAAGTTTATTAACCTATATGTCAAAATGACCTATTTAATTTAGGTTTTAACATTCATGAAACCTATTTTCCCTTTCTATGCATTTAAAAAGACAAAAAGATCGTGTCTTTAAGAAGTTTTTAAAAATGTCATGATTTTGATATAAACCCCATTTATTTTATTATCCACTGGTTATTTATGAACGTTTTTGTTACAATCTATAAATATCACATTAATTAATACATTTTAATTTTGTTCCTAATAGTTATGCAATGCATTAGGAAAAATGTAATCTCTACAGATGTCATGTTTTACGATACCTTGGTGAATAACCTTGGAAAATTGTTATGACACCTTAGTAACAAAACATGGTGATATGATTATAAATGTCACATTAAAATTTTTTATCCAAACCACCGTGTTAAGTCTCATGTTATTTTCACAATGATATGTCTATATTTTATTTTCCCATGACTTTATGATATTATAAATGCTCTTATCGATAATTCTCATGATCAATTGTAAAATATTTCGCTTTCATTAACTTATTGGGCCTTTTGCTCATCCATTCATTGGATGTATGTTAATTGGTTAGGAGAAGAAATAATTTTACATCGTTTGAACCAAATAAGAATTCATTGATGTGTATTAAATTAATTGTTTATGTTTTTATGTATTATTATCCCTTTTCAAAGAAACTATATATTAAATGATCATTTGTTTGTACAATTTAATGTAATGTTATGTAACAAAAAGGTGGGATTCCATATATCCCAACTAATTTGGTGGTTGGGATACTTTGGGACCACCATTTATCATAATTTAATTGATTTATCCATGTGGTTTCATCCATGTGTGATCCACACAAACTTAGTGCATCAACTTTCAGAGCTTCTCCACACTACCAAATATTCTTGGCTTAATGCAGTTTTCTTACTAGATATTGTGGGACCCTACCTTCTTGTTAAAACATGATATTTTAGGTTCATTTTTTAATAATAAACTTATTTTCCAAATAAGAAGAAGTATTCCCCCTCATATAAGTTAAAACTTGGTCTGTTATTGAGTTTGTGATCTCCCACATGATTTATCAATTTTGTGTTCCTCCCAACATTCTCATATACAACGAAAAAACATCTTATATTTCTAGATGAAGAAACTGTATGCCAATTACAATATCCAGTCCAACCATTCTTCTCACTACCATGACCAGTAAAATGGGGATATTGATTCATTCAACCAAACCCTCTCATTCATTATGCAGAAGAAGGTGGTTCAGAACAAAAAGATTTGGACCAAAAAACACAACATTTCCATCTATATATATTAAAAAATAATTTGAAATTCCACTTAGTAGAACCTATAAAGAAATATTTATGTATTAGAGGTATTATTACCCATTTAGGATCCATTTACATCATTTTGAATGGCTATTTATGACCAGAAGATTCTAAAATGAATTGAGGAACTCCATTTATATTTGGTGGAGGCCCTCGAGTAAGAAAAGATTCTATCCTTCATTAACATAGAGATGCATAAGAATTGGATAGTGAGATAATTCAACTATAAGTCCCCCTATAATCTTTCATTTAGGTGACATGGTATTGTACCTTGGAATTCCATTGATACCTAGGGAAAAAGTCGATGATGTTGGATCCCAAATAGAAAGGATCTTATATAATCTTTATGCTCTATTACAATGGGGAAGACTCTTTAATAATCATGGATGGAGAGAAACACACACCTCCAACCAATGCAATTTTTCTCAATCTTCACATCATAAGAAACCCATTTTCAAAACTATAAAACCATAAAATGAATCAAACAGGGTCCAAGATCTATGATCTTATACCAGCAACAACCACTTTTCTATAAGAATTATGACCTTAAACAATTTATTGTCCATCCTTTGTGAGAACAATGACCTTAAAGTAGTGGAAATAATAGTCTAAGCTATATGAATTCAAACTGAGAATCCCAACATCCTCAGTTTACCAGGTCAAACTACAGTCTTTCCCTTTTAAATAACACAGGATTCCTTACATACTAAATGTTAGATAACTAAAAAATAACATCCTCATTACATGATGATATACTATAATCTTAACTTGTGTAATAAAAATTGGAATCCCTGTGAAAACCATTTGACTAATATATATCCTCACTCGAGATGATACACCCCACACATTCAGTACATGTATCCTACCATGACATTTTCTAAAAGTACTTATTTCTTAATTCCAAAGTCCATAGGATATGTAGTGATTCCTATAATCCTTATCTTTGGGTATAGCTGAAAATTAACCATAAAATCCCCCATTACCTATAGTACTATCACACTTAAAATACCTTATGGGACTCCTCATTAGGTATAATCCCCAATCAGTTCCCTCAAATAATAAGTATATCAATATTCCCTCAGGACCCGATGTTTGGATGAAAATAATGGTCCTTTCAATGTGTAAGCCATGCACATGTCCTCAAAACATGATGTTAAAACATATCCTTACCCTGTGTAAATCTAGGATACCTCATATGAAAAATATTTTATGAAAAAAACTTACATCCTCATAACATGTTGTTAATATTATCATTTC
Organism: Viscum album; assembly: GCA_963277665.1. Classification (NCBI taxonomy): domain Eukaryota; kingdom Viridiplantae; phylum Streptophyta; class Magnoliopsida; order Santalales; family Viscaceae; genus Viscum; species Viscum album. The sequence goes on along the minus strand of OY728140.1, from coordinate 48,717,325 downwards.
CCCATGTAAATTTAGGATTCCTCATTTGAAAAATATGAAATAATTATATGTCCTCTCCATAGAAGACATCACCCCTCTAGTGTCAATATTATTTTTCTTCATGTTCTTGAAGTATGTTTAGACTGATTACCATTCCTTGTGGGAAATGTATGGATGCCTGGAACTATTATCCCAAGACTAGCCTGAGCACCAACCTATTTTGATGCCACTACCTTGACCATGGCTCATGACCTTAAACTACATACTATTTGTTTCAAGTTTTCATTGTACATTACTAGGTCTCCTTGGATCCTTCTTCAAGTCGAGTTTGAATCCTTTTCACCATCCATAAATCCTCAAAATACCTACAAAAAATCAGGTCCAAGAATTACAAAGGTAGAATATGTGTTTCTGACCCACTAAAACCCCTTATTTGCATAGTTTGATTCAACCCTTGTGTTTTTGAAAACCAATGTCCCCTTACCTTTTTCATTTCATACGTGCTCAATAAGACATACCCTTTGCATCATTGACCTTTTACCATTCCATGTTCTATAAATACATGTGGATTGATTCAAATTCTCATGGGATATGTAGTGATGCCCAAATTTCATGTATTCAGTCCAACCCCATCATCAACTCATTGTGGGGGAATTCCTCCCTTAACATCCTGATATCATATTTGTGAAGTTTTTCTTGGATATATGTGTCGAGACACATCTCTTTATCCCTCCAATCATATTGTTTTATCACTCTTCCTTTCCACAAAAGCCTCTTTAAGACACACACACACCATATTGTTTGAGAGCCATGACCGAAAACTAGAATAATCTATTGTTTGAGCTCTATGAATTTAATTGTAAATTACCAATATCCTCAGTATACAATGTTAAACTATTTCCATAACTTATGTGACGAAAATACGATGCCTCATGTGAAAAATATGGGTTGAACCAAACCAAAACCATCATCACAAAATTGTAAACTATATCTTTACCTTATTTAATCCAAATATTCCTCATATGACAAATATGGAATGACCAAAACCTAGTTGCTTAATGAGTTATGTTAAAATAGAGACTTAATCTATACTATGAGAATATAATACCTCATATAAAAATAATGAGATGAAAAAAATACAAATTTTCAAAGAACATGATGTTAAATAGAATCCTTACCTCGTATAAACACAGGATGCCTTGTATGGTATATATGGGATGAAAAAAAACCAACATCCTCAAAAATAATGTTAAAAAATATCCTTACCCCTCAAAAATATTGGATTCCTCATGTGAAAAATATTACACAAACCAAATATCATCATCAACACATGACGATAAACTATATCTTTACCCTTTATACGAAATATAGGAAACCCCCTAACAACCATTAGATGTATCTGTATCCTTACCAATACTGATAACCCTCCATTACTGGAATTAGTATCTTACCATTTGATGATCTAGAAATATATGTTTCATGATTCCCATTCCAATGGGATACATAGTGATTCCTGAATATTACATCAATTGTCAATCCCTGCCATAAATTTGTTTTTTCTATCTTTCCCCTCTATGCATGGATTAATCCATTCCTACCCATATATTTATCCTATAAATTTGAGTGTCTAGTAGGATTCCCTCCAGCGAACTCAACACCACCTCTGAGATATTCCCCACATTCATGTATAAACATTGTGATTCCTTTAATTTGGATAAATCATAAATATCCAATATTAGCAGGACCCTTAACATAATGGTTCCTTACAACAATGGATCACCCACCATCCAGGACCCACTCCTTTAATGATACATGGTAATATATATAAGTTATTTTTTTAAACTCATTCAACAGTCGATCCCACATTTGTTTGACCCATCATTGATGGTTCATGTATTGAACTTGTGTTTTGAAAATAGTAAACTATTTTTCCCCACTAATAAGTCATTATCCGGGTATTATCTGGGTCTCTGATGTTCGATCTAATATCGTTGGACTTCCCTGGTTTTGTAAATTCAACCATTTATTGGGTAGACTACTGGTAAAAAATTATAACTCTAAACAACCTCTTATTTCTCGAATCGAGCATGTGTCATGTGGGATTATGATTTGGGAAGGAACCTTTTGGGACATATGTGTTCCACCATGGTCTAAACTCTGTGAACTTAAACTATTAGTCTAGGTCCAAGAATTACAACCATAAACTATGTTCAAGTGGTCTCTAGAATATTCTATGTTGCAGGGCCTCCTTGGATCCTTCTTCATGTAATGAGACCTCTCTTCCATGCCCTTTATTATTCTTGATCCACACTCCCATGTCCAAGAATTATGACCATAAAGTATTTTTAACCCATGGTCCAAGCATAATGACCTTAAACTATTTGGGACATCTCATTCTAACCGCCATGACATTGAACGACCCATGGAAGAGGAACATACATCTGTTGGGTTGAAATCCGATTGGGGAAACCTGAGAAAAAGTAATAGTTCTACGAAATATGTCAATTTCAAAACCTGGGGAAAATAAAGGGATTAATTAAAAAAAGTGTAAACCATTTGGACCCTCCTGGGGACCCAACAAAAACAATGATGTGCTCACTGAACCCATCAGTTCAAGTAAAGGTTAGAGAAACACCTCATCTCACATTACCTCAAGAGGTCCTCTATGAGGTTCCAATCATTTATTTTCTATTCATAAATATTGTTACCTTGATTATATGAGATCTATCCATGATGATGGACTCATCCGGACCACAAGATACTAAACTACACAATAAACTTCTTAATCATATGATGTAAAATTGTTCTACAGATCATCCTCACTATATTATTCTACACTTTATTTTCAACATCCCTTCCCCATGATATCAAATATTGTTCCATATATCCTCATTACATGATGTAAAAAATTCAATGCATCATAAGACCTTTATAGAGAATCAATTTTCCCCCTTGAGTTCCAACCACCTATCGCACCGCATGATTATTCCATCATTTTTCATCCAAGTTAGCACTCACAATAAAATATTAGTCTAACCATTTTTCAAAATCATACACTAAAAAAATGTTCTAAATTATACAATGGAATAAATCTGAAAGTGTTGGTCTCTATTTGGACAATTCCCTAACTCATTCCCAAATCTCACATCCCCCATGATTTGGATCCTAATCATATATCACATCTGAATGACCCTCCTAAAAGAAATCATGACTAGCCATTATGGATCCCCTAATATAATAGAAAAAATACCCCAAAATACTTACAATGAATTATTTATGGGACCCATGTTTTTAATATTTTCAATGTCCAACGATCATTTTTTTGTCCCCATCCTTGGTATAGAGACAATGGAATATGTGTTTCAAACAAGGTTAACGGTCATCCTTTTTTACCCTACCAACCCCTTCGGGTTCCATATCTTTGGAATCTAGATTCACACTCATAATTCTAAACTTTTTCAAGTATAATTCAACACCCTTGTAAATACCCCATTTTTCCACTAGCACGCATTGATAAATCAAGTCATCTATATGAAGAACCCTATTCTCTATCCTTAGATTTCCTGGTTAGGATACACCTGGTGGTTAATAAACTATTCCAAACATGACTATGTAGATCCTTTCTATAACTATCATATAAATTATAAATATTCAATTTGTTCCGTGTTTTCTACATAGATAATTGCTCAAGTGGGCATAGATACATTTTGTTGGTTGTCAAGTGAATATGATGAGAGAGGAAGAAATAAAAAAGAAAATGCACTTAATAATATACAGGACTGAATGTAAATGAGCTTCAAACGTGTGGGAGGGTCACCCACATGTTGGGGACACTACATTATTTTAGGGAAATTGGTTCTCCATATGTCTCTCACTCATCAATTATTCCTTACATTCATGTAAGAATTTAGAGAGTGGGATCCATAACATGTTGCATCCTAGTGAGATCTATTGATTCCTTATCAGCCAATGGAAAATATTTTCATCTCTAATTATCTCCTAGAACTTCTCATCCTAACAGTCATCTAGTAGTGATTCTGCATCTGAAGTTGTATCCTCATCCACATCCAACTGGGCCTTTAATTGGATGATGGTCCCTGTCTGAGTATTTACAATAGCTACATTTTCAAGCAACTTCATTTGTATTTATGTAAGTTGTTTTTTGGATTCTTGGACCTTCTTGGAATCCTCAAATGTTTTCCTATTGTAAAGAGAACTCAAAATATTGATCCACTATAAACACCCACATAGAAAAATAATCTTGGTCCAATATATATAAAACTTTTGGATCTAATCATATGGTTCTTGGTTTAGCATCCATTGTTGGAGATACCCTATCTATCTCACTATCTTCATATTTAGAGTATTATTGATGAAATTTTTCACTCTTCTCAATGCTCAGTATCAGAAAATGTGATTACAGTTAGAAATGTTGCACTCTAGATCATCTATATCCTATAGTTGTGTTGGTTCATACACCAGAACATATCTTAGGATAGAAGTACCGAGATCTAACTTGAGAGTCCTATTAGGTGGGCTAAGATCCATATTGAGAGAATGATCATCTTCGTCTGAAACTTTCCTAGATTAGGAATCTTCACCACCATAAATATCAGCCTCACATATTGTTGTAATCATGACAATAGCGGTTTTACCTACTCAGATTGAACCCATATCACCCTGAATGGTTATATCCCCACAGGTCGGATCGGTTTTCAGGAAGGGAAACCCAACTTCCATAGTGGCACTTATTTTCATGGTGTAGACACTCTCAAGCACTATTTAAAATTTTCTAATTTCATTAAATTTGGACTAATATATAAAACATTGGAAAAATTATTTTTGTGATGGAAAAGAACACACAAGTGGTGAATGTTTGGAAAAAATGCTCTAAGGGCTTGAAGAGGAAATCCACCATTAAAGACCCATCATCTCCAGTTAGAACCTAACAGGATGGGGATTAGCTAATCTGCACTACCTAGATAGAATATGAATCAAGAAATAATGAAGTTCAATGTAATGGGAATGAAAAAACTATTGACAGTTTGAAGAATGTCATGGCTATTAGTAGTATGAAGTAAATATCACCATGTGGTGTGGGGTTTTCAATGACGATTTTACATATGTGATCTTCCATGCCATGAGATAGATCCATCATAATAATGTTGGGTCATTTTCCAACGTAATTGACTAGGAATTATAAAGAATATAAAACCACCCATTCGACAGACTTTAGAGATGCTATTCCTATATAAACAACTGGAGAAGACTCTAGGGTGGGATCCAAAGACTCTTTGGATGCCCTCCACACCCTATCAATAGGGTCCTCTTGAGTCTCCCCTTCCACATCTCATAAGGGAAAAAATATTGAGTAATAAATTTTTATTTTAAAAATGGGGTGATATAGGAGAGAGAAATTAAATCCTATCTCATAAAATAGTTCTAGTTAACATAAAACAAGCAATTGGGACATACACACTACCTCAAATAAGCCAATATGGCATAGCTTGGCCACATAATTGTTTAATGTGAAGTATACCTAGTACACCAATTCCCACTCATTAGTGAATTTTACCCTAGATCACATGTCCCAGTCTTCATATAAGCCCATGTTGTTATCTTGAATACTTTCCTTGATAACACTTACATTGCGAGTGGTAGAATCCTCATTTCTTAAAAGCTACCCTGTCACTATCTTGGTCCTCCTATTGAGGGTGTAGAACTTTACATCACAATTCGTCCTATACAGGTGACTAGAAACAAATATATTTCGATGACTATGTTCATCATAGAGGGAGAACTAGAACTGTATCATGTTGACATACATGGTTGGGATTACCATATCATCAAAGAACCTAAAATTGTAAAATAGAATCCAATTTCATAGATAGGACCTCCAATGATCCTCTTCCAATTAACTCAAAAGTCTTTTCTTTTATAAAATACTCTTTTATCATGAGTTATTGTAGGGTTCCTAGCCATTTACACCATTCAGGCATCGAAAGCGGCATCAATGGCAGCTTGGAAATCCGGGATGGCCATTCCAAAAATGTTTTGGGATGATGAAAAAATTAAAATATTTAAAGTTTCTTCTATTAATAAAAATATACATGGATCACACAACTCTATTGTTATTTTCACAAAGTAGTGGTTCATGTGTTCATGATGAAATCACATATGAAGGTATTGTGTGAACATCGAGATTTAAGTATTATGGGTTCGATAAGAAATTGAATTCTAGCAATGGGATCAAGCTAATTGTGAAACGAAGTTTGTTAACCATACAAGGGCACCCATTTTCCTATTTATATGTATGGGAAACCTACATTATGAGATCACACAAAAGGGTATTCTAAATACATGATAGAGTTACATGAAACAATGGATATAGAACTCATAATTTAGTGTCTCCCTTTGAAGTTGGCCATTAGGTCTCCCATAAACTCCATATTTGGGGGTATTGATAGATCTGGAAAATTTTCTTGATCTCTAAAAGAACAATTTTTACTCAAACGAGGTGTTATCCTATAATACATAGGCATTACAGAACAAAGGAAAAGTTTTTGTGTAACTATAATAACTCGTGTACAACATTAATTCACCTCATTCATCACAAATCTGTGTGGAAGGCACCACTAAAACATGATTTCATATGAGGAATTAGGATCCCTAACATATTGGAGAAGGTAATTTAATGCAATATCATCCACACATGATCAATTATATCAATGTATCATAAAGTCATGTGCACAAAAAAAAGCGTTAAATCCATTTAGATTCATGGTCAAACCCCTATTTCAAAGGCATGAGAGGTGTGAAAATTGGTTGTGCAGCCCATCAAGGGTTTCATGCATATGGCCTCCAATTTTATTTGAAAACAATATCTCCACCAAGTAGGGAGGAGGATCTCTAGAATATGCAGTATTGACTTTTGTTCCTGCAAAATCCTCTTACATGACTTCACGAAACATCAAAATTCCACTGATTCTCAAATGTTGTAAAATTACATAATTAAACCCCCATGGTCTCCAACATTCGTCTTCAGTTTATTAAGAATTCCTTACAAAACACCACATTAGGATATTCATGTTTAAGAAAGAGAATTTTCCTTCACACAACCCTATTCTTTGTATAACTTCCCAAATTGTGTGCGCATAGTCCTCTTACTTCCATGAATATGACTTTTTATAGAGCCTAGGATTTAGGAGTCGCATTTTTGAAAAGTATAATAGATATTCATGCAAAAAAATTGATTTAATGACCCAACACACCTGATATTCATGACATAAAACTACATATCCCCATGTCATATTCATATGACATTAACCTGCATGATAACATCCTCATCACATGAAATTAATCTATAGCATTACCTTGTCTGATAAGAAACGAATTCACCATGTATGACCATCATGGGAAGTCAGTCCTCTCCTTTTGTGGGATGTCACCCTTCATCCAGCACTATCATGCCACTTTCATGCATTATCCCCACACCATTCCTTGTGGAAGCTCATTTTGGGACACAAGAATCAAAACCACATGATTTTAGATATCATAGACTATTCCTATCAAATGACCATAAACTGTAGAATCGAACTACATAGGTTTTGATCTCGGTTTAGTAACACTGTATATAGGAAACCTCCTTGAGGTTAAATCCCAAAACCCAACCTCTCCATAAAATCTCTAAGTATGATCAATCACCCCATGTTGGAAAACATTCTCTCATCACCACAAAACACTCAATTTTGATCATCTTCCACCTAATTGAAACACTTAAACAAACACTCATGTGTAATCATCGCCCCTTTAGGGACAATCATGACTAGATCCTAAGTGTGAAATCTCATTCCCCCGGGGGACAGAATTACCACACCCTTTTCTCACAAGAAATTAAATGTGTTACCCACTTATCCCTACAAGACACTAAACCTATGAAACACATATCCCCATAAGGACTTAAACCTATGTCCAACCAATCCCTACAAGATGTTAAACTAGTTACCCATCTATCCCCAAAGGATGTGAAACCTATGACAAATCAATACGCATGAGACATTAAACTTTTGACATGATTCATAATCTCTACCCATTCAGTAAAAATGTGATGTATGAGATAAAATTCTCAAAAGATTCATTACCCAAGCTTTAACTACCTATTAGAAAACTAGTGATTCATTAGGTTTAGTGCCTAAGTGGTCTCATATGAGATGCCTATGAGTTCAACAGTATAAAACATTCCATATTATAAACAATACAAATATCAATAAATTCTCATACATTACCAATGTTACTATCCACCATGACTGAATTCTAATACCCTATGATGATTAAAGAAGCATAAATAGTCACCATTCATCTAGAGATGGCGTTGGTAATGAGTTTCACAAACAAGACAAAAATAGTTCCACAAGAACCTAACTTGGTGATGAGCTCCAACGAGGAATACATGGATGGAGGAGACCACATCTCATAATCATTTTTCAATCAAGGATCTGACATTTGTGATTAAAATGATGGAATTCACCAACCATTTCAATGTATGAATGTAGGGAAACAAGCATCACATCACTACTAGATGGAGAGACAATTCTTGGCCCTAGCAGAAAGAATCAGAAACATGGACCATTATAGATATCACTAATTACATTTATAATAAGTCTAACATAAAAAATTCAATCACACCAATATTGTATCAATTAATAATATAAAATTAATTAATTAAAATAAAAACTAAAAAGGTGGTCGTTATTAGATACCAATGACTGGGTTTCGTATCTGTTAGAAATACTTCAAGAATCTCAAGAGACACACTGGTCATTGAGACATTATATTTACTCCCCCTTCATAATTTCAATTATTTGACATTATTGATATAATAACAAGAATTAATTAGTCATGTAATAATTCCTCTATAGAAAATATAAATCTCTTATTTATGCATTACTAATACACCGCAAATCTAATTCTAGAGACTTGACTAATTATATCACAAGATACAGGATTCCATTAACTTAACCATTCCCATGGTTTGATTCTAAAATATCTACATAATCTATAATTTAATGTTCAAATGGTGTATCATTTATTAATACTACTCATGTTATAAAATATTATACTTTATCTGAGTGTTATATGTGAGTTATATTTCAAAACCAATAAAAATATTTCATTCCAATACAATATTTCCAATGAATTTTATGTTGCAATAATTGTATCAGCCATATAACATAATAACTAAATTTCTACTCATCTATTAAGTGAAAAGAATTTAATTAATTTAATGATACTTTCAGTGAACCAAAATACCTATAATCACTACCACCATACAAAACATTTTCAAATGTTTAAATGAATACCTTGATTATAACCAATTCTCACATCCTAACTATTAGTAAAATAAAACTATCAGAAGTAAAAAATAATTCATAGTCATTGAATACAATCATTTAATCCATTGCATTAAAGAAACATTACTCACTAATGGATATTATTGATTTATATCACGTATCACTATACATTTTCTAAACATATAAAATCATCTATATAATGGATGTTTAATTTTTAATTAATGATGACTCAATAACCAACATGAAAGAACTGAATCTCGGTAATCATACTCTATCAGAAGTATTATGGGAGAAATTTCACTAAAAATTATTTCATTTGAAAAATGTTTGGTCAATTATATCCTAAATACATTGTATCATTCCCATGTTCCAATCCTAGTCACACTATTTATTCCAAATTAAACACATTATTCTTTTATGATGAATCTCTATACCATTATATTACATATCTAACATTGTTGATATATTATTCCATGATACACCACCACAAAATTCTTTAACTCACCTCAAACCAACAACCCTCTGATGACCCATTATTTTTCATTATCAATACAATTATACAAAGATTACAACATTCTTTTATTATAAACTATAATCATATCATTGCACATGAATTTTATTTGATCCTCCATTGAATTGAATTGCATACACCAATACCTAGAAGCTATTTCAAAATTATATCTCATTTTCTTCATACAGAAACATCCATAATTCTTTTGAAATAAATAATTTAGATTATAGAACATTTGTCACTTTCAGTCATCAAGTTACATCTAGGATGAAAAATTTCCGATTCTATGAAAATACATTCATCTTTCTATTTTTATATAGTTTATTCGCAAACTATATCTATGGAGCACCCTATCTCACATCCCATTGATCCTCATTATCCAATGTTAGTAATCGTATATTTGTTTTTACCCCGATTTAAAACATATTTCTCATTATATGATAATTATTTTCACATTACTTATTTCTATGATAATATCCTTAGTTAAATATTATTCTCCCTAATAAAGTCCTTTATGTCAACCTTATTTACTTTTATGTTCTGTTACTCACTTATAGAATAATCTTTTAGTGAAAAAATATATAGTTTATATCACACATCGAAAGTTAAGACTGTGGGTCCTTCTCATAGCTCATCACCTCTATGTCTATATATATATTCATCGAATCCATTAAGGAACCCAAAAAGTTTATATAAAAATGAAAACATTTATGATAGAATTATTATATCAATAATAATATTAATCACATATATATATTTGATTCAAACATGGTTCATTATAATTTACACATCCTAGGTCCTCATGGACTAAATCATCACTTATAGGCCTCTTAATTCATTATTATTTTTTTCGGGTTGCACTTATCTTGATCAACATGAATAGACTTTAGAATATACCTTAATATCCATCAACAATATTCATATAATTGTAATAATATGCATGAATATGGAGCTCAAACATATCGTATCTTAACATATCAGTACTATATAATCATATAAATAAATAATCTACAATAAAAATTGGAAATATAATATTAAATTATTTTTAACTAAATATCATTGTAAAAATAATTTTTCATTTTCCTTCAAATTAATATCTATATTATTAAATAAAAAGAACCTATTTTTTAAGTATATAATATAATAATAGGAATCCATCATTAAAAAAATCAAACACACATTATAAGGTATTCCCCTTTCATTTAAATTAACATATTCAATGATTAAATTAAATGTTAATTACACTATGTAAAAAGGAATAATTCCAAAATGAATCAAAAAAATCTCATAATTAATTCATCACATTTTTCAATTTTATAAACCTCTATATCACCTAAAAATCATATTAAATTACATTAAAATAATATCATGATATCTTAAGTATATATATTCAAAATTAAATATTATATTTTTTCATTATCCAATTTTTTATAAAAATAATACAGAAAATTTAATAGTAAATTAAATATTTACCTATATGTAATAAGGAAAACATAAATTATTTAATGTTTTCCTTTTATTTTCATCGATATTTTACCATTATTCTATATAAAAACATTTAAATGTTTTAAAAAAATAATCACAAACTTATGTCATTATATATTTTTTTATATTCATGATGTGTGAGACTCATTAATACTCTCACCATAGACAAATGATGGGTAGAATCAAATATAATTTAAGTTTGAATAGTCATTAATTGATTACACACCAAGATTTTCCATAGATACTTGTAATTTAATCGTATATTTATTGATGAAGAATATTTTTATGTTACATAATAAGTCCTATGACATTCATATTTATACCTATATTTTTTAAAAAAAATGCAACACATACTATTATACATTTTTTAATGACTTGGCCAAAATACCAAATCTGATTCCCAGTCTATATCACTATAGGAATTTTTACCAAACTACAAAAATGTCACAGCCTACCTATATATCCATGTTTATATAGAAGATATCAATTTAATAACTAATGAGCTATTTGATATTGATTAAAAATTAGATTATTAAGATGGTGGTTGAAGTTAATGAGTCCTTAAAAATATTACTTATCAAATAAAAAAATCATTGCGACTAAAATAAGGATGAATGAATAAGTATTTGTAATTTTTTTTATATAGAAAATTATATTAAGAATATATATAATACATAAACTTTTTAGTACATATTTTCCATTGAATTAATAGTATTTTTAATAAACTACATGAAAAATAACACTAAGTGAAAATGAACAGTGTAACACTTAACAAAGGAAATATTATAAGTATTGAATGTTACCACTATGATATAGACTGTGAAGTGGAGGGTATGGATAATCGTACCCACATTTTGAAATCTATGTATAATGAAAATTTAAGGGTCATTTTTAATATCATTAAAGTCAAAAAAATCATTCATCTTTTCTAGAAAACAAGTAAGATCATTTATGTTCAAATATGCATTTTCTTACGAAATTCTCTTTTATGCGTTTTTTATTTAAATTTCATGAAACTAATTATATCAGGGTTTAATGATAATAAAATAAATTATTTATTGGAAAAATATGTAAATAATAATTCAAATATTATATAATTTGAATTAAGAATAAAAAACTAGTATTCAAAAAATAGTCATTTTCTATTAAAAAAATATTACATTATATTTTATTTTATTTTTTAAAAGTTAAATTCATAAATTTTTAATTTTTAATTTAAGAAAAATGAACAAAATTTTTGGAATTATCATAGTATTACTACCTTAGGATCAATATTTTTAATTTTTTTTAAAAGTTCGATATTTCGGTGAACAATAAAAATTACCAATTTTTAAAATATTGTGAATTTTGTTACATCATTATAATATTAGTATGAAAGAAAAATTTATGAAAAAATTTTCATAACCAATAATTATTTAATAAGAAAAACTATAAATTTAAAAAATTAGTTTAAATTTAAAAAACCACAAATAATAATAAGGAACCAAATTCATATTTTTATAAAAATGAGATTTTTTTAATTATACATTATTTATTTTAAAATATATTTTTATCAATTTTAGATATATTATTTTTTCAAAAAAAATCATATTTTAATTCAAATTACTCACATTATATATTTATTTGATTTTTATTTATAATTGAAAAAATAGGAGACTAAGGGTAATAAAGACTAACCATTGTAAAATTAACTTTTGGTAAAACAGTTATGTCTATGGAGAAAAGGTCTAAAAATACTCAAAACATATCTAAAAATGATAGTTTGATAGACAGAATGCCAAAACATTGTATCGACTTCATTATTTTCACCTTTTAGTGCTAATTTCCTTGAATAATGACTTGTTATTTTATATGATTACCATAATGACATTCCCATAACTTATAAAAGTTTACTACCACCAACTCTTTTACAAACACTCTAAATTTAGAATTCATATTGAGAATCTTCCCATTCGTACATCCCCTAGATCCCTATACTATTTTTATTCCCATTTAAACAAGGAAAGTCACTAAGTCATCCATTTCTATACTGACCCAGAATTAACAAACATTGATATTGCATCATTTTAAACGAATATTCATCACATTAAATAAATACATAGTCAGGGATCATAATATTTTAGTGTATTTTGAACCAGATAATTATTTGATAAGAAAAACAATAAATTTAAAAAATGAGTTTAAATTTATAAATCCAAAAATAATAAAAAGAAACCAAATTCATATTTTTATAAAAATGTGATTTTTTTTAATTATAAATAATTTATTTTAAAATATATTTTTATTACTTTTAGAAATATTATTTTTTCAAAACAATTTAGTAATTTAATTCAAATTAGTTACATGATATATTTATTGGATTTTTATTTATATTTGAAAAAATACGAGACCAATGTTAATAAAGATTAACCATTGTAAAAGTAATTTTGGTAAAACAATTATGTCTATTGAGAAAAGGTCTAAAATTACTCAAAACATATCTCCAAATGGTAGTTTGATGGATAGATTGACAAAAAAATTGTATCACCTACATTATTTTCAACTTTTAGAGCCACTTTCCTTGAATAATGACTTGTTCTTTTTTATTATTACCATAATGACAGTCCCTTAACCTATAAAATTTTACTACCACCAACGCTTTTACAAACACTCTAAATTTAGAATTCATATTGAGAATCTTCCCATTCGTACATCCCCTAGATCCCTATACCATTTTTATTCCCATTTAACCATGGAATGTCACTAAGTCATCCATTTCTATAGTAACCTAGAATTAACAAACATTGATATTACATCATTTTAGATGAATATTCATCACTTTACAAAAATACATGGTCAAGGATCATAATAGTTTAATGTATTAGAAATCATGGAATATAATATATTCTAACATGGTAGATTATATTTATGGTCTCCCATAAAGATCTTCCTCATTAATACTCTTACTTAAAACATTTCCTCATTACATGGGGGAAAGAAACATAAGAATAGTTTATCTCAATTTCTTCTTAATGGTAAACAAGTAATATGTATAAGAATAACATAAACATAAGGCTATGAGAACATGATAGTAACATTTGAAGATCATACCCTATATAGAGTTCATAAAAATGTGTTATAGAATATGGATTGGTAGTTCATAATACATAAATCATAAGGTAATCAATAGTATAATACATGAAACCATAACATAGGAATAAGATAAGAAATTGTGCATGACACATAAAAATAGAAATTTATTTCTATATTATGGGTTCACTAACAAATACATCTTAGCAGTCAAGGTTTACTCCCATATCCATATTAGTAGACAAAGTCCTTTACTAAACCAGGTTCTCTGCCCATTTTAGCCTTGTATTACTGAAATAGGTTCACTTCCCTTTACATCCATGTATTTCTGATCCATGTTCAAATCGCATTCCATCCCTTTATTACTAATCCATTTTCACTTCCCATTCTAGACCTATAATATAGAACTGGGTATACATCCCATTGAGAACATATATTATTGAACCTATTTCACTCCTCATTTGAACCCGATATTTTTTAACCAAGTTCACTTCCCATTCTATCCATATATTACTATATTGTGTTTAGTCTATATTAAATTCATGTATATCCCATGAGATTTAAATCTTTTTCAATGAATTAGAGGGTAATATAGGCCCAACCCATCACATAATTAAATCATACATATATGTTCCACAAGATAATAAAACATTCATCTTATCATGTCCCATAAAAAGAGACGAGTTTCATCAAAAACATATCATAACAAGTGGAAAATAGAAAATTATAATAATCATTTCATCATAGAATAGCCCTTGAAAAGAAGTAGGTTGCAAAAGAATATATCATGTGGAATAGAAACAGGTTTCATAAAAATCATTTCAACAAAACATAAACCATTCAGAGAAAGGATGTGAATAAAACCACCAAATAAAATCTCTAGAAAATAATTATTAACACTAATAGATGTAAAATGTGTGGAAAATTCATTGTTAAATTTAATTTAAAAAATATATTGGGTAAAATAATTTTTCTACCTTGAAAACGCATTAAAAAAAATTAAAAATATTTTTCATTGAAAATAACATTTAAAACATATAAAGGAAGCTTTGAAAATAATTTTAAACGCATTTTACAACATAAAACATTTTTAAAATACTTTTCAATAAAAATGATATTAAAATATCATTAAAAAATTGAATAAAATAATATAAAACATGGTTTTTGAATAAAATATATTTCTGATAGAAGATATAAATAAATCCAGATTTTCTTAAAAACATATTATTAATTATCTTATGTACCAAATAGTGTATAGATGGTACAATTACAAGAATATATCATGAATATCCATAGAAGAATAATATTGATGATAATTGATGATATACGGAACATGTAATTTTAGTAATGGAATAATAATCATAAATAATCTCGATAAACGATGAGATTGAAGCAATAAACTCTTACTTATTTTTTAACATTAATTCAAAATCCCCATGAATGGATAACATTACATGAAGCATAAGATACCATTAAAATAATTATATTCATGATATAAAATTTTGAATGGAAATATATAAACCTCATAAAATAATGTAGGTGTATAAGATAACATGTATATCAAATATGGAAAAGTGAGAAAAATTACCTTTTATATTAGGTAACATTTGTACCGTAACTATTAGAACCCTGCTCTTTATTACACACTTATACATGATTTGTTACATAAACTTGAAATTAAGATAACTCTAAGGATTGAGAGGTCTGGTGTCTTGGTAAATTAGGAACATTTCATGACAACATAAGAAATAAAATAAAATATCTTTATTGAAAACTTTTTTAACATGACCACAACATTCCTTCGTACTTAGTATTGCATGGGACAACCTGAGGACATGCATCAGAAAAAGGGGAGCTATAAATCCAAGTAAGGGATTAAAAAATGCATAACATGAAAAATATAGTACATTTTAGAAAATAGGCGTATCAATGGATCACATTAGATAAATGAACCTAAAGTCTTGATATATCATGATTATCATAACATAGAAGTGTGGAAACAACATTTAATATGATATTAGCATGATCTAATGCTCATTTCACATAGAGCATGAGAAAACCCTCAATGAACATTAATTATCAAGAGTAAACTCTCATTTCACTTGAATCATCATGATTAAACTCTCATTGCACATGATGTATCATGATACTAATCTTTACCCAATGCATTGGACCGCTATCAGGGTGCATCCTTTATAAACATTTCGTTTCATGCATAAGTGTACCACATGGATCATACAATATAGATTCATTAAACATCATAATTCATTCCTTGAATAGGAGATATAGAATACATAAATATAAGTCCTTAATTAACAAGTACATGTGCATAAAGGTGAATACCCTTGATAGATAAATGGGTATGGTATTCACTTACATGATGATTTTGGCATGGGAAATTTTGTTGTAACTTCGGCAGCAAAACAACGTCAAATAGAAATTGTAAAATGGTTTGATGAGAGAGAAAGGGGTATCTCATCATTTATATATGAAACTAATAGTAATGGGGTCATTGAACATAATATCCCAACATATGTAATGGAATTTATATATATATAATATAAAACAATTCCTTGAATGTATATGAGAAAAGAGAAATTCTTTACGGAATTTTGGTATAGTAACGGGTGTACATGGGATTTATTAATGAGAGAGAAAGAGTTATTTCGTCATTAAAACATAATAATTGAAGTATGGGGGAGTTTAGAAATCATACCACAACATTTTTAATTGAAAATAAAAGCGTATAACAACCTAAGGAAATTTGGACAAAATGAGAAAGAAAGAAATCCCTTACATGGAAGTATGATCCCAAAGGCTTGAGAGAGGCTTGAGAGAGTCTTATAGGGAGCTTGAGGAGACTTGAGAGGATTCTAGAGAGAGTAGGGATAAGTTTTTTTCATCTACAAAGGTTTTTTGTTAAGAGTAATTGGATATTGAGTGTGTTTACGTAGGGAAGGAGATGGAATTATTTATTATTTAGGTTTTGGACATTGCACATTAAACTAATCAAAAACACAAACCATCCCATGGTTTTTGCCCATGTATTTTTAAAATGGTGAGTGGAAAAAATAGTTTTATAAGGACAATTTCCAAACATATTAAATTATTAGGCTTGCTTATGTGGAGGTGATACACACTCTCATGGAAATCATTTTAAAATGTTAAAATATTTTATAAGTCTTGGAGGGTCCACTAAGGCACCATAAAATTAAAAAAAAATCTAAAATCACATTATTTTAAAGTTAAAACATATATTGGAAGACTAAAATTATTATATTATTTTATTAGATCATTATTAGGTCATTATGATATCAAAAAACACATTATATATTTTAATGGTATTTAATTTTTACCCAAAAATTTGACTATCTCGGAAAATTATGAAAAATTAACTGTTAGATAATTTCGACAACCTGAATCCAAAAAATTATATTCATTTTAACTAAATAATTTTCTAAATATATGAATTTTCAATTTTTAAATAAAAATTTACATTTATTTAAAATTCCTGGATTTTGACAAAAACATTTTTCAAACCTTAATAAAAATTTCCATTGTATTCATTAAAAATTATATGATCATTTATATTTAATAAAATTAAATTCAGTAAAAAAAATTATTAAAATAGTATATAATTTTTTAAAAATACATTAATTCATCCAAATATATTTCTTAATTAAATATTAACTAAAAATTCTATTTTTTCTTTAAAACCCATTTACAAAGTAACAATAATAAAATAAATGTATATTATTTACTCTATAAAAAAATAATTCACATAATCATAATGTTGGGGTCTTATTTCTTAAACTAATATAACACCCACATAAGACCTAAGGGTACGGTGTGTGATAGTGACAGACTCTTGTAGTGGCTCGGATAACATCTCTTTGGTGGTAATCCCTATTAACTTTCACTTCTCTTGTAGGCATTTTCATTCAAGAATAACGAGTTGAAGCTCAGCTTGGGTTTACTCAAGAGAAAAGTAGAGTGTTGCTACATCCTTTCTGATCTCTAAAAAATGGGATTTTTATGGAGAAATTCTAGTGGATGAGTCCATCGATTCCTTTGTCTGAGTAAATTGGATTTGTTAAAACCCTATATTTATACTAATCATGTATCACTTGTCAATGGCTATATTAGCAATGATAACAATACTTAATGGTTTTTTAAAATCTAAAAAAATATAACCAAATGAGTTCATATGTTTTATATAACCATTTTACATAATAATATATTTAATTATATCAAGAGGAATTTTCATTAATAAAAGTTTGGGTCTTTACAATCTTCCCCCCTTAAGAAATTTTTCCCTCAAAATTTCCTTTTACCAGACTAAAATATATGAGAGTTACTCTACTTCATCACTTCCTTTGATTCCCACATTGCTTCTTCATACATGTGGTTTCACCACAACACCTTAATGGGGGGCATTTTTTGATTTCATAGAACATTTTCCATATGATCTATGATATTCACTGGCTTCTCTTCATAGAATAGGTCATTATACAATGGTACCACCTCTATATTGAGTACATTGATGGGTAGGGTATGTACTTCCTTAAGAGTTGTACATGGAATACATCATGTATATGAGATAGGTTCAGTTGGAGTGATAGTCCATAGGGCATTGCTTCAATGTGATTAAGGATCTCAAAAGGGCTGATGTATCTTGGACTAAGCTTTCCCTTCATCCAAAATCTCATTACTCTCTTCCATGGTGATATTCATAATAATACCATGTCTTTTACATCAAACTCTAGGTCTCATTGATGATTATCAGCATAGCTCTTTTTTTGACCCTGAGTATATTTAATGTGTTGTTGGATAGTCTTCACCTTCTCCACCATTTCTTTGACCATTTCCGAACCTCTAATTTTTCACTCCCCACATTCATCCCAACATACCAGTGTTCTACACCTCTTCCCATAAAGGGATTCATAAGGAGCCATTTGGATTCTTGAGTGGAATCCGTTGTTGTAAGATAAGTCAACTTGAGGAAGATATTGATCCTATCCTCATTTGAAGTCCATTGAGCATGATCTCAATATGTTCTCAAGTTCTTGGATAGTCCACTTAGATTGGCCATTATTTTAAGGATGATAATCCATACTGATGTTTATTTTTGTATTCAGAGCATGTTGAAGATTCTTCCAGATCTTAGAAGTGAGTATTAGATCTCAATCGAATACAATCGACAGTGGTACTCCATGCAGCCTTACCACTTCTTTGACGTATATTCATGCCACTTGATCAAATGATAAATCCTCTCGAATTGCAATGATTTGTGAATATTTTTAAGAAGATCCAAAATAACTCATATTGCATTGTTTTATTTGGATGTTTTTAGAGGTACGGTGACAAATTCCATGGTGATGTTCTCCTATTTCCATGTTGGTATGGGTAATGGTTGCATCCTCCCCTTATACTTATGCTTCTCAGCATTCACTTACTAACATACCAGGTACATTAATGTATACTCAGTGATCTCCATCTTTATGTTATCACACCAATAAAGCTCTCAGAGATCTTGATACATCTTTGTGTTTTCTAGGTGAATAGAGAAATGAGAACTATGTGCATCATCCAAGAGTTCACTCTTTAACTTTAGATTTGATGGAACATATAGTCTTGAACCAAATCTCACAATTACTTCTTCATTAACATTGAACTCTGAGGATTTCCAATTTTTGATAGATTCCACTTTCTTCTGAATTTCCTTCATCTTCCTTTTGAACATCATTTAGCCTTTCCAAAAGACACAGTTGAGCAATAATTTGTGAAAGTATTGATGATGTTCCCTTATTTATAATTCCCATATACATCTTCATAAAATCTAATATGATTGGATCATTTTCAATTATCATCAGTGAAAGAATTGTTGGGTCCTATCTACTTAGAGCATTTGCCACCGTGTTTTCATTCCTAGGGTGGTAATGGATTGAGAAGTCATAGTCTTCGATGAGCTCTAACTATCTTTGTTGGCACATGTTCAACTCTTTCTATGTGAATATATACTTGAGGCTTTTGTGATCCGTATATATTTCTCACTTATCTCTAAAGAGTTAATTCCACCAAAATTTTCTATATATATGTCATCTTTGTGCATGGTCTCGAAAATAAATTATAAAATATTGAGAAAATAATACATGGAAAAGAAGAGACATTAAAAATACATCACCATACTTGTAGATTCATAAAATAGTGATGAAAAACCATTATATTTAATTAATTAAAAGAAATGGAAATAAAAGTGTATTGAAATAATATGTAGTCTAAATAAGTTCTCTCTAAATGGGAAATCGATGATGTAAAATCTAAAAAATATATCCAACCTCACTCCATGGAATAATATGCTCAACCTTTATAAGTTGTTTTGTCACTGATTCATAGATAATCCATTTAATGTATTCCTTGTATTATATTTCACATACACTCATACAATATTTAATCACATCAATAATTCCAATCCATAAAACTTAATCAATAATATTCCTATGAGATACCAATAATCAAAACATGGAGAAAATAATAAACAACAGCAATACCATAAATATTTCACAAATATAAAACAATAAGAAATATATTCATATCATTTTAATCTATAACCACACATGTTTATAGTGTGTGGCACCATTATTCAGCCACTTAGATAAAAAAAATTCCAAAAAGGAATATTTTTTACTCATCTTAATACTTTTTATTTATTATAAAATTATAAGGATATCCTATACACCAATTAAATTCTGGAATAATTAATTACCCTATTAGTTCAAAATATGAATTTTTCTACCAATAGTGCATCAGTTAATCTATAAGGATAGAGATTCCACATTTTCCCTCTTACAGAATATGAATTAATTATATAATTTTGGTCATATGGATTACCCAACATGATCCCATGTATTTCATAATATACATTTATCAAACAAAAATATATAAATAAATTTAAAAACAAGTAAAACAGTTAGAGTTAACTAACCAATACATTATTTATAGTTCACATGTCAGATATCATTGGTTTAATCTTGTCAATCATTATTTATATATCAAACCAAGACTGAAACCATAAATACTTTTTAAAACACGTAAAAAGTAAATGAGGTGAGTTAAAATATAAAACAACATTGATTAATGTTGTATCCATGGTATAAAACAATTTATAAATTTGGATCCAGATTTTAATGCCTAAAAACTCCTACAATAAGAGAGGTGGATGATTAAGGATAGAAAAAGAGAGGGAGGACCTTCTTCTGTATTGACAATGTCCAAATATCCTATCCCATTTAAAAAAAATGGTGTCATGTTATATATTTCCTTGTTTAATTTTTTTCCTATACCACTTTAGGTACCCATTGCTTATTACATACTACTTGGTCATAGTAGTAGCATGTTGATCCATTTTGTATCAAACTAGTTACCTAGTGTAAATAGTAAGATCCTAGGGACCTACAGGCACCAAAAACATCTATTGATCTTCAAAAAATATTTTTTCTCTAAAACAATTGTACATCCCAAAATGAATACACATTTCCCAAAAAATGGAAATAGTTTCATGAAACTATAACCATTTTCACAAAATTACATCATTAGTGCATATTTGATTTGTTCATAAAAGGAGAATTTAAAGATAACTAAATGTGTAGTCACACCCCTACACAAAAGGCATAAGGGGTGTACAACTCGGCTGCGTGACACATCCATAGTTGTGTGCTTGTAGCCATAAATTGTTTATATAAATATAATTCCTCCCACTACATTGGGAGGGGGATATTTGGATGATGAAGCATCATCTCTCTCTCAGAAAAATCCACTTCTATGACATTGTGTAACATGAACATTTCATGGATTCATAAAGGTTGAGAACTAGCATGATTGAACTATAATAGAACCCAATGAGTCTTCTCTTTTTCTTAAGAGTTAATCTTGAAAAAAATCATAAGGCTAGTTAGTTTTGATCCAGAGAATATTCTTTTCATCAATCCTAGGATGCATGTAACCTTATAATTTTCAAACACTTATACCTCCATCATCCATGTAATGGACTTATGCTGGAGGCCAGGGCTTATGCATACCCATTTTTTGATGTATAATGGTGTTTCACGAAAACAAACATTAAGGCCCTTGACCCGAAACCCCATATTATTCAAGTTTATAATAAACCATTACTTCACATGTTTCCCCTAAGAATAGGCACCCTAATTCAGTTTACTCCTAATAATAAGAACCCTAAGGTTGGTACCCTATTTTTCACTCATCCACAATAGTGTTTATTCTATCCCCATTGATAGGAACATGAGAATTTTAAATTTAATCTGCAAAAGTGGAATCATCAAGGGTAACTACAAATAATGTTTGGTATAGAGGCCTTTTTATGGATCTTCCTCCCCCATATGGAAATGGCCTTCCTGGGTGTAGTCCCCACCATGTCCATGCTTCAAGATTTGAAACATCCAATCACCACATCTGATATGTGTGACCCAAAACATTACATAAACTACTTCAGAACATGATGTTATACTGCATCATTACAATATGTGGTAGCTCTTACACATCGTGTTTTTATTAATTATTATTTTTTAATGAAATCAACATTCTTTGATGGCTTCGATTTCACGCTACAACATAATAATATTTCCTAATATGAAATAACAAGTTAATATTGTACTACATGGATTATTTATATTATCTTTTGGTACACATTACATTAATTTTGGCTAGTGTTACACACAATATTGAGTTCATTTGATAGCTTATGTTACACGCAAGACCTTGTTTTAGCGAACTACAATATAACAAAAATATTATTATTTAATATGAATGTTTTCACCTAGATATTTGAATGTTGGGTATGAATAGGATTTACCAAATTATAAAAATATGGTTCGAACATTTTTAAATAATAAATTCATTGGTGACCAATATATTAGTAATGAAAATAAAACCCTTTTTTTAATAAAAGGAAACATGTAAATGAAAATTATTTTTATGCGCATAGGTGTATTTTTTATAAATAATTTAAAAAAATAACATTTAGTGATAAATTATAATTAAATTTATATACTATATATTAAACAAAATTCATGAAGTATATCTTTTATTTTTTTTATATAATCGATTAGAATAAATCTAATTTTACGCTTAAAAACTATATTTTTTAAAAACGAAGTTTTTTTTCCTTTTTATATAAAACATATTTTAAAAATAAAACTTTATCACTATTATAAAATTTATTTAAAATTTAAAAAATATTTTTGAAAGGGTAATAAAAAAATTCTTTGGGTGAATTATAGGTATTTTTTGATAAATAACATTTTTTTGACGAATAGTGGAAAATACTGAACATTAATTGAACTATTCCTTTCCTTTTAAAACATTTATAATGTCAAACAATATTTTAAGTTTTTTCTTAAAGAAAAAATAGTTAAATTAAACATATATAAATCTAATTTAGGTCATTATACTCTTTTTCATATTGACTTTTGAAATAAAATAATTGAAAATTGTTAAACATTTTCAATTTAAAAAACCTCTTTCTCGACAATTCTGTGGGATAAGTTTGAAATTAATTTCTTCCACTTATGTGAATTTAATTTTTGAAAATGAATAAATTATTTGGGATCAGAATAATTTATAACATATTATATGGATAATATAATTTTTTTACTATTATTATTAGTGAAAGTAGTTAACATTAATCACCGTGATTAAGAGAAAACGAGTTTACCATTGGACTAAACATTAATATTTTGGGGCATAATAACTTAAATACTTCTACATAACCCATTATATTTATATATTTATAACGAACCTCATATTTTATCTAGATAATTCCATTATTAGTCCCACGTGAGCTATAATGAACTTTGGTGGGGTTTTCCCTTTTCAAAAATTACAAGAGTGTCTTCCACCTCCCTTATAAAAGGCCACCACCTCTTCCCATATCTTCACACCTTAAAAAACAATTGTTTATAAAAATACCTTCCCAAATAAATTCTCTAAATACCTCCTCTCATATTATAATTATTAATTTTGGATCAAATCCAACCAAGGAATGCCATTAGTGCCATCCAAAAGGGAATACCAAAAGTAGTGGAAACATTCTTCAATGAATATTTTTGTTTTATTTCTTCCTCAAAACCCTAACTTTTTTATATGATGATTTAATAAAAACATAATTATATTAAATTCATTGATTTGTTTTTATGATTAGGTTACGACTAACAACCACCCAAACTTCCATCAAAATGGCAACGAAATCAAGTTTGCGTCTATGGTGTATTACAGCCTCACAAACTGATGTCGTTTGTTTTCCATTACCAAATCTAATGATTAGTAATAATGAAAGATATAATATTTATATAAAATATATGTGTGATATAAATGATTTTATTATTATTTTATAATTATTATATCACAAATACCTTCATGATTTCAATTTTTTAGAATACAATAACATTGTTCGTGTGTACAGAAGAATACCTCCTCGTGAATTGATTCGATTCACTCATGCATTACATTTAATGTATTAAGGATGAGTTTAATAATAATATTTGATATATATGAAACAATTGTTCTATTATAATGATAATATATATATATATTTGTTTTATTTCTTTAAATACAACATGATAATAGAAACAACGTTAATGTGTACGTATAACCTTCCATCTCCACGAATAATGTACTTTATTTCATATGAAACATTTGTTGGGATACTATAAATACATATATATATATATATATATATATATATGATATATATATATATATGATATATATATCATGGTTTAAATTCTGAATATTATTAAATCATGATCAATATAAGCATACCTAAAATAACAAGTGAAAACTTATCCAGAACAAAGCTGTTATTTCCTGAGACATAACATTAACATGGGATTGTTAATAAATGGGTAATATAAAGCAATAATTGAGTCATATATGGCATGATATATACTAAGATGGTTCTTTTTTATTAATAATAAACTACAGTGTATTTTAGGTAAATGGATTTCTTTTCTCACATTTATTTTTGAGGGTCTTATTCTATATTCACCACTCATTTTGTTTTTGTTGTTTATATATTTCCCAATGATATGATATATTATATAATAAAACAAATAATGATAATTAATTTCTTTATTGATGTTATTCTTTCATGGGGATTATGATTGAAGAGTTACTCCGATAGTGAGGCATTTCCATCTCACTTTTTACTTTTGTGTGACCCATTCTATATTCCCCACCTATTTATTATATGTTTATATATATACTTTCCATTAAAGTATTTTATTATTCTTTGCCTAAATTTTATTGGTGTTTACATTTTAATTTTAGTATCAATATTTAATTGGGTTTACATTTTAAAAGTTAACAAATCAGTGAAAGCTTTTTGTATCAATTTACCTTGTTTGAGAGGTACGTTCTGATATGCACCTATATAATTTAATGAGGTATATATATATACCTAATCACTTGTAATAACATAAATTAATCTATACTCATGATATTTTATATTCCATTTTATGTTATTCCTTCCTGGGGATTAAATTAATCGTTACTAAAGTGGTAATGATTTTATGTTACAATCTCATCATTTATCATGATTGTTTATGATTATAATTCCACTGATTAAATATTATGGTCTATATATCAATAATTCTCATTACTTTTCTCCCTATATATTTATTCATAATATCATTTTGTAATAATTCTATTTTACAACTCTTTGGCACTTATGATAAAAAAATTGTTTTTGTAGGAAAATATAACTTTATTCATTTCTTCAATAGAAAGCCATTTTATTTGAAAAACCATGATTTCTAAAAAATGAACTATTATACTATTTTTTTATCTGAAGTTTTTTCTTTTTTTAAAATAGTTTTGAAATTATTATTCTTTATATTTTTCATTTTAGGCTCTTTTGACTTCTATTAACAATGTTAAAGGAATCATTGTTTTTATGTATAAGTCAGGTATAGAATTCTACACCATCATGGCCACCCCATTCATTTAATCTTACATTATAGGTTTTAATTAATATTTTCAAAAGAAGAGGTTTTTTTAAATATTTTCAAATTATTTTTTATGTTTAAATTAATTTTCAAATAAATTAATGTTGAATAACATATATGTTTGAAATTATTTTTAAAGATTCCTTTATTTGTTTTCAAGTTACTTAAAAAAAGATTTCCAAAGGCTCCCTGTTTTAAAAAATGTTTTTCAAAGTGGAAAAATATTTTTCCTTATGAAAATATTTAAATGAATTTTTAATTATTTCAATAAATGTTTCCAATGTTCTTTTCAAAGAAATGTATTTTGAAAATGTTTAATGAAAGTGATTTTCCAAGAATGATAATATTATATAATAAATTTTCTAAGTGATCATTCACAATCCTTATCTATAAATGATTTTATCATTTGATATAATTTATTATTTACTAGGGATATAATCTAAGGATATAATTATTATTATTTCTTTCAATTGTTTATTTTTATGAAGACAAGTTTTTTAGAAAACATGTTTCTCTTCCATGGGTTATACCATGATAAAAAGCTTATGAAACCTACTGGTATTCATGGTTTATTCTAAGATAAAATGATTATTATAACTATCTATTTTTCACATGTTATGATATGATGGAATAATTTTGATACCCAATTAATTTCATGGGTTATGATATGATGAATATTTATGGTCTTTTAGGACACGTATGTGAAATTTTGTTTTGAAATAGGTAGGACAAATATCCCCCCTCTAATTCATTGGGTAAATAAGAATGTTCTATGAGCTTATAGGGTAATCTGAGGATTCACCCAGGAAAATAGATGATGGTATACAGGTGGTTATCAAAATCTAAAATATGAGGGTGTAAGGGTATTCTGTACAATCCCAATTATGGGGGTAAATGGGTGTATAGCCCAATCCCAAAATGGAGGGAAACATGGTGTTCAGCCCAATCTTGAAACAAAAGTGTACACAGGTAGTTATCCCAAGCCCAAAACAAAAGGGTATGAAAGTCATTAACTCCAGCCCAAAACAAGAGGGTACACATGAGGACATCTAAAGCCCAAAATAGGTA
This sequence comes from Viscum album, assembly GCA_963277665.1. NCBI lineage: Eukaryota > Viridiplantae > Streptophyta > Magnoliopsida > Santalales > Viscaceae > Viscum > Viscum album. Next base: position 48,689,843 of record OY728140.1, on the reverse strand, counting down.
CACCAGGGATGATCCCAAGAATTACATTTTAGTATTTTCTTATTCAGAATCCTTGAAATAATATTTTCTATGCTTATGTGTATACAAAAAATTCCTTGTCTGGTTCATAGGTTATGATCTCATGGATCATGTTCCTTTTCTCCTTTATGATTCATGTCTTATGAAATTCCAATATATATGCCATGACTCAAATTTATAATCTATGACATGTTGGGTATTGACCTTGTATGTAATGTTACTGATCATATACACTTATTCTTATATTATGACTTCATATGACCAAAGTATGATGTCACTGATGTTTACCCATACTGAGCATTTAAGATCATAATTTCTTATGTTACATTTCCCAAGATTATGATGAATAGTTTTAAGTAGAAGTACTAAAAGAGAATATATTTTAAGAATATATTGAATATATTTTAGTAAGATTGAATAATATACTTCCATGTTTTCAATAGAAAGAAACTATTATTGTCATGAGGTGTGTGTTTGTGTAATATAATGAATATTCATCAAAATAATGTAATATCCACATATGTTAATCCTGGGACTCTATAGTTCGTATCAAATGAATGGTTTATTAAAACATTAGAAACTGGTATGTGAAAAATATAGTGAGATCACAAGGGATATTTATGAGGATATTTCTAGGGATGTCCATATGGATAAGTGTAAGGATTAGTGAATGTATAAGAAAATTACTTGGAATTTTGGAAAATGATAAAGCAATTGGTTTCCTAGTAATATATTTTTATCAATGTTGTACAAGTAGATGTGACTTTGGAACATATGTATATACGGTTAACTTCCCCAAGAACACTATATTTAGTTAGACTCATTCAATAATTGGTGCATGAAAATAGTCCTTACTGCAAACCTAGTTTGACACTCCCAGAGGATATGCATAGGAAATTCAAAAACTCTTTAATAACCATCATGAATGATTAAAATAGTTGATGACTATGAATGCACAAGGATAAAACAATGGTGTCATTTAATAAAGTATAAATTTTTATGATTTCTATATCATATAAGACATTTTTCATGATTATGTGGTTTCACACTATGATTTTTGTTCCTCACATTATTATTTTGGTTTCATTCAATGGATATAACCCGAAGAAACTATGTTAAAACTGAGTAGGATAGAAACTACGATTATATTCCTCCTAAAAAAATATTTTATGGAAGTTGGAATGAAAATCCTTGTTGAAATGGTAATAAAACGTTCTTAAGATATGAATCTTTCTTTGCTTCCAAATGAGAAAAGGATCATTACTATAATTATAGACTATACCAACTATTCAAACCCATTTTTATAGGATGGGGTACCATTGGTATAGACTCTACAAATGATTCTCCAACATGTCGATTTTATTCCTATTGGGAAAGGCAGATACCGATTTCTTTTAGTAAATCATTGGTATATGGTCATTAGAAGGTTTTTTTAACCAATGTTTCAAAGAGAACTATTGGTATAACTCAATCCTAACATTTCAAAATAGTTGTTATAGAGCTCGCAAAATGGCTAACACCATTTGTATATACGTATACCAATGGGTCATAACCATTTGGATAGGTTTATACAAACAATTATATTCAAATTATTTGTTTAAGTCTATACCAATAGTTTGGAAACAATATATATTTATCCCCCCCCCCATTTATACACCTATCGCACCCCCACCCTTCCTACAAAACCTAAGAAAAATGAATCAAACAAACAGACCTTTTAAAACCTACAGAAAAACAACACAACCAGCTCAAATAGGAATGTGAAACCGTGCCATTACCCCACCTTTGACAATTACCAAAAAAAAAACATCACCAATAAATATAAAAATAATGATAACATAAGAAACCATTTAATGCATTCAACCGGTGATACGACACAAACAAAACATCAGACATATCTATTCAGAAAAAAGCGTCAAACATAAAATTTCATAAATATAAATAAGAAATGTAATGGATCAACATTTCCCTCATCACCATCATAGTCATCATTTTCATCATCACCCTCATCCTCGACCTCATCCTCAACCTCTTCCTTGTCCTTGAACTTGACCTCACCCTCACCCTCTTCTTCACCATCAACCTCTTTTTTTTCTTCTTCATCATCCACACCATCTTCATCACCTTGAACTTCATCGCCCCAACTATGACTAGGAACATGTCCTGGAACACAATATAACTTACAAATTTTCAATATATAAGCATCACAATCAAAGGTGATATCTTTTGGAAGTAATAGAAATAAAACATTAATAAATTTATAAATTTAGTATTTCCCTTTGATTCCATTCATGCTCTCGTATGGCCATTTTTTAGTCTTTTCCCCATGACCTGGTCATGTGCTACCTATGCATTATATTTTTCGAACTCGATGCTACCATAACAGGCACATGAAATGCACCAATACCTCATCAGGAAAATACTCTTCCCTAGTTGATAATGTACTCTGACATGGTTCTCATCTCCTAAAAACTGATGTAAGTGATCATTTTTCACAATGTTATCATTTTAAAGGGCCTTTAAAGAAGTATAATACAAATATAAATAGACTATTAATTTAAAAAATTGATATTAAAATTTGTAATCAACAAAGTAAAACTTATAATCTTTTTCTATGTCGGTTATTTTACCCTGATTCCATCTATTTGCTTTCTAAAAAATAAAAAAAATCTCAATTTACACGTTCTTCAATATTCAAAACCCCCCTTTTTAATGAAATTGAATATAGAAAACCATATCATAAAATATGTTATTAATATTGAATTTCATAACTAAAATAAAATGGATATTAATTCTCAATGAAGATGAAAATAAAAGTATATGGTAGATTAATTATAACTGAGTATCAAGGATAGAGTTGTCAGTAGATATAAAATATATATAAGTGAATGGGTTATCACGTTAATAAATAATATGGTGGTTGTGTGGTCTCTATATTTAATGATAATATTAACATGTATTACTATAAAAAATGTAATTTAAATTAATTGGTTAGAAACAATCTAATCATGACCATATTTCACTGAGTTATTACATAAGAATGTTTTTTAATACTGGTAAACTAGGTTCCACTATAAACATAATCATTACATGGTGAATGAGTCATTCCCATAATAGAATTATCATGGGTGAATATATCATCAAAACAATAATAACAACCAATGTTGGATGGGTTATCATCATATATATAATAACAATCATAGAAAAAGGGATGATTACATCATGATTTACACTTCCTTTTTGACCCTTAAATTTATGATATTAAATATTATTGGGCTTAATTTATGAATATAATAATTATTTTAAATCTATATTTAATTCTTGTAATTAAATTCAATTAATAGTAAAAATTGAAATTTTTTATATTTTAATTTTTTTATAGGATAATGTAAATTGGAAATATGATGAATAAGTTGGAGAAATAATGGCTAAACTGGACAAAATCCCAACCGCATTAATTGACTAAAATAAAATTATATAGCATTTATAGATCTAATGGAGTTATATTTTAGGGTATAAATCCCCTAAATTTTGTTATATGAATAATTATAAGATATATTTTCTTTGATTATCCATTAAGAGGACCAAAATGTGGTATCATTAGATAAATCAAAAACTGTTCACAATATAGAGTCCAACTTGGTATTAAAATGACATATTATATAACATAACCTAAATGACACCCAAATGTTTTCATTGGATATTAACGACTTCGGAAAACAACTCTCTAGTTTTTTTTAATACATGAAAATGTTATTTACATATCTATAATGAATCCAAAATACTATTTTTAAATCTATATACAAATACCCCTCTCTCATAAGGCCTATAAATTAAATCCATGGGGTCCTCATTTGCATCTTTTTTAGAGTGAAATTAAATTATATTTTAATGCCTTATCCTCAGGGGGAGATGAATTATGAATATTGAAATACATTAAATCATTCTCATTTTTTATATAGTGATCTAAATTGTGGGAGAGCATTATGAGGTGTATAAAAAATTGGAGAGGAATTTTTGATATGTTCATTTATATTGGATTGATGTATTTTGAGGTTATAAAGTTTTAATATTTTCATTTTTATGATTTAAACACAATGTTTTGGTATAATTTAATAAAAAAATTGAATTCCATAAATGATCGTTTTGATATATTACATGTACAACTTGGGTTGTTTTACTTTAGTGATACAAATTAAATATTGTTTCCCAATCACAAGAGGTCTTAGTGTTCTTTTTTACCTCTCATTTTATTACTATGATACAAATAATGTCTAAAGGAATTATTTTTCATGGTTTGTTTCTAATTTTGTCATTTTAATGTTATAAAGAAGTTTTAAGATGATTTTCTTCATTAAAAAAAATTATATCAAAATAAATAACTACTTTAGAATAATTAACTCAATAAGATATATATAATGTTTTCAACGATATCCTTCCCACATAATTTCACATAACTTATTTTAATTTTTTTATTATAAATGCATTATTTTTATATTTTTTATTTTAACTTTAATTTTTTTCAACCCAACATTTTTATTTTAATTTAAAAATAATTAAAATAAATACATTTATCATTAAAACCACCTTGAAATATTTCCTTTCATATTCCCTATACAATAACCGATTTTTTTAAATTAGTTATTTTAAGATAAAATTATAGAATGTTCATTTTTCCTGGATATTCTAGAGAAGCCCCACAAAATCATTTAAAGTAATTATTTATCATATCCTCAACCCTAAAATCTTTTACAATGGTATAAAAACATTTAAAACATAGGGGATTCCTATTCCATTTATAAGATAAAAAAATAATGCATCTCTTATGCTAACTCCTTAATTATAGGCTATTCAGAAATGAAATGGAACTACTAAACCATACTTCTATTCCTACTCAATTTAAAAACTCAAAAAAATACAATAAATCAATCATAAGGGGATAAAAATTCATTGATACTAGGAATTATATAAAAAATATGAAAAATAGTTTTTCAATATTCAATAAGTGGTCAAATACTAATCAATTATTTTCATAGAGGGGTAATTCCAATGTATTGTAGTATAATTAAAGAATCATTTAAATCTGAAATATTTTAAATCCCTTATAGAAGTTAATGATGGGGTATGGCAATCACTTTTCCATCACTATTTTCACATATATATTTAATATGATTATCAAGGGATTTTATATGTCAAAAAATTGGGGAATAAATTTAATTACACTTGATTTTTAATCTATTTATTCATGTATAGTGAGTGTTTTTACTTATTCATGAAAATACAGTTGTACAATAAATTAAATTTTTGTAAATTTTTTTATAACATCATGATTTTCTAATGAATATCATTATTATCATAAATGGTATCTTTTTTACATTTGATTAGCCCATGGAAACATAGAGTTATTTTACTGATGGAACATTGATATAGATAATGTGGTATCACAATTCACTCATGAAATTACAAGAGCATAGTGATAGTGGAAGAAAAAATGGGGAGAAACCATCCCTATATAATTAAACCTAATGTTCGCTAAATATTGTGTTTATAATCATATTAATGATGGTTGTACTGGTTTTGAATATTTCTTGGAGTCATTTGAGGATTTCTATGATATTTGGGTTTGATGTTGAAAAATAACCTTTTCATGAAATATGATAATACTTGAAATTTATAATTGCTTCGAGGAAGTGAATTTTACTATATACCAAACATATAATATTTTTAAAGTCTCGATATCAGATATTATAGCTCACATGAGACATTATCATTATCTAATTTTGATAAGTATCAAAAGACATAGTGGAAGGCTATAAGTATTCAAGACATGTTGTAAAACATTGAATCCAGTGCATCACTTCAAGTTATCCCACACATGAATATGATAAGAACATTATATTATTTTATAAATAAATTTGGATATTTCAAAAAATGTATGTAATTTAAGTAATTTCAGTATAAAATGGAATTTGTATATGAAGCCATAAAATTTATCAACCCAATCCTATTCCCCCTATAGTCTATTGTTCATCTAGCATATCATTTTATTCTAGTGCTTCCCTTCTCTATATGTTCATTATATTGGCAAAAATATTCCTAGTATATATCACATGGGAAGGATAACTCTATTGATAACAACATGATCTCAAAAAGTACATATGATTATTCAATCAATGATAATAGTCATATTACCTATTAAAATAATGGAAAATCAATAAAATGATACATGGTTGTAAAGGTTCATGACACGATCACAAACATAACAAGACTAATCCTGAAATTATATCACAAAATAAATACTATCAATAATAAAATAAAGAATACATGATCATTTAATTATCCCAAATAGACATGGAATGAAATATCAGGGAAACAAAAAAAGTGAAAGTCCTACATAAAAGTTATAAATGAGTGTTGTACTTACTTCCTCTCATGGACCATCATCACAGTCCACCCCAAAGATTCAAGGTGTGTCATAGAATATTTTTTTTTATTCTCTTATCTTCTTAAAAATAATTTCCTATAATAAAAAATGAAGTATTAATGAAAATCAGGGTAATGTTCATTTAATAACCTCAAATTTTATTAATACCATAAATTCAATAATTATCCAATTATTAATCATTTACAAATAATATTATATCAAATATCCATTCATGATAGTTTTGGCCTCCAAATCTGTACCAACTATAGCATTCCAACTACTATACAACTCATGCTTATATACTCTTTGTAGGTCACTAATTCTTTGAGTCGTGATGCCCTCACTTCCTCACCATCAGGGAAATTAAACCAAAGCTAGAAAAAAAATCATATAAATATAATAAAAATATACCAATAAATACAAAGAATTTTTTTACCCATATATGTGTCCAAGCATTATCCTTAACTTGATTCAATCTGTGTTTTGGGAGAGTGTCCAAGCATTATCTTAAGATCCATCTATTAAAGAAATAAAAAAAATTATATTAAAATATCTTGTAATGAAAATAAATTATTGTAAAAAAATTAATGGAGTGGGTCCCAATGTATTCTCTAGAGGCACATAATGTGTTGGAGAAAAATTCAAAGAAATATGAATGTATAAGATTTAGAGAGAAGGAAGTATAAGGAAAAAAAGATGGAATAGATGTATATGGAAATTCATAATATGGATGAGGAGTAAGAACCATCTTTAGATTATAGAATTATAGGATGGGAGGAATAGATGAAATTGGTGTGAAAAAAATTGGTGGCCTAAATAACCCTAGTGTCTCTAAAAATAATTTGGTATCAGAAAGTTTGTTGGATGGTGTGTTAGGGGGATGGATGGGGTGTGATCGATTAAACTGATTAGAGTAGATAGCTCTAGTACCACCACCCTCATATCATCATCATGAACACTCAAACTAGTAGCTTGGTTGAAGAATAATTGTCTCATAGGTGTTAGATCCTGATTAAAAGTTAAAAACAAAATCAATCACATGACATTATATTTTGCTGATATATATATATATATATATATATATATATATTTAAACTAAAATACTCACAACATGAACAAAAGAATGTACACCCATATCACTCATTTGACCATTATTTTCAATCTTCATTTTTCTTTGCATCTCCTCAATTTTTTTCATTTCCTCCATTTGAAAATAAAATATGGATTTAATTAGATATCCATACCTAACGTGTAACCCAAACAAGAAATAAAATTAGGCATGACCTAATTAATTAATAAAAAATTTCAATCAAAAGATAATTAGTTGTATAAAAAACATTTTTTATTTAGTGGGAATAATATAAAAACATAAGACATGTCATAGAGAAATCAAAATGTTCAAATTAGCATATTTAATGTGGGCATGATATAGTTTTCTTATATTTTCATTTTGATCCACTTCAGTTTTGGTTTGGTAATTTGGTTCATTTCAGTAACATCCCAAGCTTCCATGGTACATTTCCCTTTGAATAATTCAATAGCTTGCATTGTACGCAACTTCGAGATTCTAACACACCGCGACCAATCAAACTAGCCATTATGAATAGTAATACCCACTTTTTTAAATTTTATAAATTTTATCTTTTAAATTGGACTTCATTTTTGGATTTGGAATATTGAAATTAGCTAAGGGTGAGTTTTTGGTATTATTCTGAAAAAATTCAATTTTTGATGAATTGTGAAAAACATTACGTTATTGGTTAAAACCGAATTTTTATCAAAATAATTATTTATTTTATTTAATTTTTTTGTTAAAAATAGATACATAATACCTATATAAGTTCAATTTAATTCATTTGATTCATTTTATTATCAGTTTAGATACATAAAAATTTTATTAAACTTTTTACCGTCTTCTACCCACCTCTTAGGAGCATTTGCAAATTTTCATAAAAATTAATTTTACCGATTTTGTGAATTGAATTTCAAAAATAAGAGAGATAGTGTTAATATTAGTAAGTAAAATTTGGTTCAATAAGATTAAAGTAATTTTTGGTGAATAGTAACTTTTGACTTTTATTTACCACGGTTAGAATTAAATAGGGTAATTAAGGGTAAAAATGATATAATAATTATCCTTAAACATATCATAATTCTATTGGATATGTATAATTAGACCCAAAAAAACCATAGGAATAAAATATGATCTTCTTTGGTCCACTTGAATTAGATGAGGACATTTATTATTATTTTATTTAAAGAAGAGTTAAAAAATGTTAAATTCAATGTTTAGTAACTAAAAAAATTAATATCGGGATACACATAAGATAAATTAGACTATAAATAATCATTAGAAGGATAAAATTATATCCTACATAATGGTAATATATTTTTAATATTTAGACATAAAATAATTTAATTTATTTATGATATAATGATGATACAGTAATTACCATATTAATGAATGATTAAAATAATTGATATTATAAATATCCAAATAAATTTAATTTAAGACTTTTGATTGATTACACTAATTTTCTAGGTTAATATGACATTGTAGGGTTTATTAAATAATTTTTTTTCAATAAATCATGCTCTTATGATTTTCACAAAAAACCAAATTCAAAATAGTGTAAAAATTGACATAATTGAGTTTTAAAAACAAATACTATATTATTAATTGATATAATATTCCTAAAAATATAAGTCTTGAGAAAAGTACATAGATACAGTTATATATATTAATAATTAACCACTTGGGGTTCTATTGTCTTGTTATAGTAAGTTTATTAACCTTATAACATAAAAACACAAAGAGACGTGGTAAATGTCAAACAATTTAACTAAGAGTTAAATCTAAAATATAACATTAATATGGTGACCTAAACCTATATAAAACCTATTTTTTGAGAGGTTTGAGACACATCCCCACCATAGCCTCTAAATAAATCATATTGGAGCCATTATAAACCGAAAATGATTTTATTATAAAATAATATTTCAAGATTTTCCTAAAGTGACCCTCACCACTATTATAAAAGTGCACTTCCCCTTATCTTAATTTCACACCTCCAAATCCATTTGTCTTGGACAAACCCTACCCAAATATACTCCATAATCTATTTCCTTCATTCGAGAGGCATTCCTTTGTTCATAAATCCAACCTAAGGATCTCTATTGATCAAATCAAATGGAAGAACCCGAAGAAGAGGTAAATATTTCAACACCTCTTTCAAGTTCTTTTATTCTTCCACTTCCTCTTTCTTTTTTATTTCAATTAAAAAATAATAACTCCAATACCTAATATATACTAATATGTTATTATAAAAATTTTACAACCATATTCATTATTTTATCCATCATATGAATGACAAAGTCACCATACGTGCGTACGTACGGCTTACCGACTCCACATCGTGGTGTAGTTTTTTATTCAAACACTTAATTATTTGGATGGGTATAATAATGAGTATAAATTATGTAAATAATAAATATTACATGTTATTTATTCTTTATATATAATATACCATCCAATTACATATGATTTCACCATCAATATAAGGAAATTGTCGCTCGTGCATACGTACGGATTACCGTCTCCACGAACGCGATGAGATTCATTTCCCCGTCGTAATCATTCAAAAATAATTTTCATTTTTTGATTAAAAATAATGTTTATGAACATAATATAATTCTGTATATGAATCACATACATCCTATCCATAACAAACATGGCTTGCATATCCATGCTTATAATGGAAAATCAATCTGTTAACACCTGAAATGATGATAGAACTGAAATAATATTAACAAAGAAATATTATAGGATCATGTATGATATCATATTTATGTATATAGTTCTTTTATAATTTAATAAAAAAAATTACCTATTATACAAGAGGATAACATACCATCGATTAAGAAAGCGTACAAGGTAAGGGTTAATTTTACAATCTCTTTATTTATCATGGGTTGTTTTTACGTAAGTATTTACAAGGACCTCTTTATCATCCACATCCTTGTTTTCTTAAAAATGAATTTCAAAACATTTATACTATTTAATATACTATGTGTTAAAGTCATTTATACCCTTATTTAACCTTATATTTTTTTAAATGAATTTTTCTTTTGTTTTCCAAATGAGGTACTTTATGACCTTTTCGACAAAATTAATGAAATAATTTTTTTTTACTTATACAGTGGGTGCGGATATTTTTCACCATTATAACATCATCAAAGCATCTCTTACAAGCTTATAATAATATTTTAAAAATAAATTTTTTCTTTTATAAATATGTGACACTTAAATGGTTTCAAAATAGAAAGGGGTATTTCTTTCAAACAGTTTTCATTTCATCTATATCAACATCCTTTGATGGATTCTAAACATGATTGAAGTTGATTTATTATTATTCAAGTCTTTCATATTGTATAGAAGTATTTTTGATATGTTTGAATATGGATGTGTCATTTTTATACCATTCATGGTTTATGGTTCAATTATTTTAATTTCATATGCTAGTTTTAATACGAATGTTTATGTTATGTTTCCACCTTTTCATATGAGGAATGTATTGGACTTAGTATGTGATGGGTGGAGCCCTCTATTGATCCTCAGTGAATCAGTAGGTCTCCTGAGGCAATTAGACATGGAATTGGTCAAGTACTTTACCTATTTGATGTATGGTTTTGGCCGAGGCCTTAATCATTTTTGGACGTCTTGGTCGAGGCCTCGAAAACAAATTCCAGAATGTCAGGCATTATACATTCCCTCATTATGAAAATAATGATGATGTTTCATGTGGTTATTCGACTAGTAGAATACCCATGACTATGTTTTATTATGAAATTATTTACATATCTCATATTCCTACCATAAAGTGTTCATGTTTATTATTTTTAAAGGCATGGGTTTTGAATTTTTCATCATGCCTAATGTTTATGTTATCATACAATATATTGTTTACCCTTACTGAGTGTTTGATCTCACCCCTTTCTTATGTTTCATTTTCCTACTATATGAAGAATTTAGTTATGAGTGACTTGTAGGAATAATCTAGGATTCATGGATGTATCTAATGGAATAAATTATTGTTGTATTTATTTTGAAGTTGTAATGTTGAACTTATGTATGTATCTTGCTTCCAATAATACTAAACTAATCGGTCATTCGGTACATGATCCCTTGTATCATGCCAATTTTATGTAATGATGCCCCAACACTGGATAACTGGGGTCGGGGCATTATAGTTTGTATTAGAGGAATTTTAGTACAAACTATGGAAACTAGATTTAGAAAAACTCTCATTAGAGCACATTACCCTAAGATAGACTTTGAGGATTAGTATAGAAGAACTTCCTAGAATTTTGGTACTGTACATATTTTGTGAGTTTTCCAAGAAATACATCTCTGTCTGGATACGAGTAGGTAGAGGCGGCTCTGGGAGAGATGTACCTTGGGGTAAAACCCAAAAACACCACTTTGAGCTAGACTTGAACGGGAACTAGTGCACGACAACAGGCCTTGCTTCACTCTTGGTTACGACACTCCCAGGGGATAAGCTTAGGACAATTATAATTTTCTTTAAAACCCATTATGAAGGGTTTATGAGTATATAATTCCTAAAAGAAAACATTTTTATGATTATTTTTTATATCCATAAACTGTTCAATTTATGTTAAGTGTTTTACAAGTTCAGAATTATGTACAGTGATTCTTAAACTAATCTAGTGTATGCCATTATTTAAAAATGGTTCCTAGTGGAAGGAATGGAAACTGTATAAACAAACATAATCCATTTAGCGATTTCCCTTGAACTCAAGATAATTATAGTGGAGCTGGTGAAGAAACTGGTGCTGATCAGCTTATCACCATACTGGGACAACTCACTTAGGTTATGAATAATAACCTTACACGTATGGAGCACCCATATCCACAATTAGTAGGATCAATGTTAGACCGCATAATGAAGCAACAACCTCCAACATTCAATGGGATTAATAATCCATTTGTAGTTTAATAATGGATAAGTTCCTTTGAGAAATTATTTCATGCTTTGGGGAGTAGCGAAAGTGAAAAAAATTTCATGGCAGTTTATCACCTCACTGGACATACAGATCAATGGTCGTCATTAATTCAAAACCCTAAGTAGGATGAAGAAGTTTCAAGTATATAATGCAGGGAGTTTAATGATATTTTCTTAGAAAAATACTTTCCTTGTGACCATCGAGTGGATATGGAAAGTCAATTTCTGAGTTGGAGACAAAAGGAGGATGAGAATGTCATAATGTATGAAGATATCTTTACAAGGTTAGCAAGGAATGCTGTAGATTATATACGTAACCCAAGAAGTAATATTGATTATTTTTTTGATGGGTTAAAACAATTTTTTTATTGAGCATTAGTCACGCAATCCTTCTCATCGTATGAAGATATTGTCTCATGTGTTATAAAGATAGAAAAGAAATTCTCTAAGTCTTACAACTTTATAGAAAATCAAGATAAGAAGAGATCTACTGAACACTCTAGGAAAGGAATTAAGGAAACATGGAAGAAGGGAAGAGATGAATTTCTACCATGTGATAATTATGGAAGGAAGCACCCTGGATCCTCTCTAAAAGGAAAAAGGAGTATGATACAAATATGGACAGAAAGACCATATTGCAGGTGATTGTAAGGGGAAGAAAGAAGCTACCAATTTTCAATGCTATAATTTCATTGATATGGGACATTATGCAAATGAATTTCCTAAACGTTAGGGATACATACCTTAGAAAAGGCGAAGGGATCAAGGCCAAGCTTATACGATCACTACTACTGAGATGGAAGCTCTGAAAGACGTGGTGGAAGGTAATTTGATGTTTTCATCAAGTTTAGCCAATGCTTTATTTGATTCTGGATCATCGCGTTGTTTCATATCTTCTAAGTTTTCTAGGAAAATTAGATATTTATAATTTGATTTATCAAGGGAGTAGTTAGTAAAAACTCCCAAGGGAAGTATCATTTGAACAATGTTTTTTCAATCAGTCCCAATTAAGGCATATAAACAATATTTATTATCTGATCTAATCATAATACCCATGATTTAATTTGATATAATCCTTGGTATGGATTGGATTTTTGACCATGATGTAAAAATTTATTATAAGAAGAAGGAGGCTACAATTCTCAATGATGATAAAGAGTACCTTATCTTTAGAGTATAAATTTCAGCATATGATTCTTATCTAGATCCACCCCCAGTAGATCTACTAAATTCAATTATTGGGGATGATGAGAATGAAATAATTATAGGTGAGTAAAGGAATGTTTGAATTGAGGATGTACCTAATGTGCAAGAATATGTTGATGTGTTTCCAGAGGATTTACCTGGACATCCTCCAGAACAAGAAATTGAGTTTTCTATTGATTTAATTCAAGCTTGAAGGCCCATATCGAAGACCCCTTATAGAATGGCCACTGCGGAATTAGTGTAACTAAATAAAAAACTAGCAGAATTGAGTAATAATGGATTTATTCACCCTAGTGTTTCACCATGGGGTTCCCCTGTCCTTTTTTTAAGAAAAAGTATGGGTCTATGAGTTTGTGCATTGACTAGAGGTATATCAATGCTATAACAATAAATAACAAGTATCCCCTACCTCACTTGGACAATTTCTTCGACTATATTCATTGAGCTCAATATTTTTCAAAGATTGGGCTTAGATCTAGATATCATCAATTATGTGTGAAGAAGAAAGACATTCCGAAAAAAGCATTTTGAATCAGGTTTGGGCATTACGAGTTTACAGTAATTCCTTTTGGATTGACAAATGCCCCCTCTGTCTTCATGGATCTAATGAATAGAGTTTTCAAGGAATATCTTTATGAACTTTTAGTGGTATTTATTGATGATATCTTGGTATACTACAGAATTTATGAAGATCATGAAAATCACTTGTTTATTATTCTGATGACTCTTAGAAGAAATGAATTATATGGGATGTTTAGAAAGTGCAAATTCTGGCTTCAAGAGATTTCTTTTCTTGTCCATATTATCTCTATGGATGGAATTTTTGTTGATCCTTCAAAGACCAAGGCAATCCAATAATGTCCAGCACCAATGAGTATAACTAAGGTACGCAGTTTTATTGGTTTAGTAGGTTATTATCGACATTTCGTCCAGAATTGTTCCCGTTTGGATAACCCATTAATAAAGATCACATGTAAAGGGGTTAAATTTTTTGTAAAAAAGTGTGTGAAGAATGTTTTTAAGAACTAAATAGAATATTAGTTAATGCTCTTATATTGACTCTACCATCAGGGAATGATGGGTTTGTTTTTCATAAAGATTCTTCAAACAAAGGACTTGGTTGTGCCCTTATGCAAAATGATAGAGTTACTTCCTATTCATCACGATATCTAAAACCTCATCAGCAAAACTATCCCACTCATGATCTTGGGTTAGCAGTTTTAATCTTCACTCTGAAGATATGGAGACACTCTCTCTATGGTGAAAATTGGGATATTTGTACTGGTCACAAGAGTTTGAAGTATATTTTCCCATAGAAATAACTCAACATGAGGCAAAGATGATGGCTTAAAATACTCTAAGATTATTATTTCACTATACACTACCACTCGGGGAAGGAAAATAAGGTTCTAGATTCTTTGAGTAGAAAGTATCATTGAGTTTTGAACAAGATGAGAGTTGAAAGGGATCCTATTTTCATGGATCTAGTAAATATGGATATAGGAATAACTATGGAAGGTGAAACGTTAATACTTTTTCAAATGTTTTCAAATCCATATTTACTATAAAAGATAAAGAGTTCTTAGACGGATGATGAGAAGCTTCAAAAAAAGATTAAAGCTGTGAGTGATGGGAGATTTAGTGAATTCGTATATGAAGATGGAATTTTGAAATTTGGGAAGAGACTTTGGGTTCCTAAAATACCTGATCTAAAAAGGGAATTTTTGGATAATACTCATAGCTCCAATTTCTATATACACCCTTGGAGCACTAAGATGTATAAACATTAGAATGAACATTTTTAGTGGGACAATGTGAAGAGGGATATTTCTGATTTTGTGTCAAGATGTATGGTTTTTCAATAAGTGAAAGCTGGAAGGCAACAGCCTGGATGAGTCATGCAACCTCTTCCCATACCTGAGTGAAAATTGGATAACAATGTGATGGACATTGTCATGGGGCTACCAAAGACTCCTAGAAGAAATGATGCAATATGGGTCATTGTTGATCGTCTTACCAAGTCAGCACATTTTCTTCCTATAAGATAAGATTTACCACCTGAACGTCTGGGAAGACTATATATTAATGATGTTGTAAGACTCTGTGGTGTACCCCTACCGATTTTTTCGGATTTTGATCCCTTTTTTACCTCAAGATTCTATAAAAGTCTTCAGAAGGTCCTAGATACGGATCTTTGTTTGAGCACTGCATACCACCCCAAATCCGGTAGACAATTAGAACAGACTATTAAAACCTTATAAGACATGTAGAGATATTTCTCACTTGACTTTCAAGGTATGTGGGATCAATATTTACCTCTGGTAGAATTTTCCTATAACAATAGCTTCCATTCAAGTATTCATATGGCACCATATGATGTGTTATATAGAAATAGATGTCACACACAAACTTGTTGGGATGATGTTGGTGAAAGAAAACTCGTAGGCCCAGAACCTGCTGAGGAAACAATGGAAAATGTGAATTTTATCCAAACCGACATCAAAGTAGCTAAAAGTAGGCAAAAGAGTTATGTTGATAACTGAAGGAAAGATTTAGAATTTCATGTAGGATACCATGGTTTCTTGAAGGTATCTCCATGGAAGGGTGCTATACGTTTCGGTAAGAAGGGTAAATTCATTCCCAGGTACATCAGACCTTTCAAAATTCTTGAACAAATTGGAGTTGTAGCTTACTATTTGGAAATGTCACCAAGTCTCTACAAAGTTCACGATGTGTTCCACAGATCACTGTTGAGAAAATACATGCCTGACCCAACGCATGTACTCACCTATGAGGAAATTGAACTTGAACTTGATATGTCTTATTGTGAAGAGCCTGTCAAAAATCTTGATACCATAGAACAAGTACTGAGAAACTGGGCGACTCGTTTGGTAAAAGTTCTTAGGACAAACCATAAGAGGGAAGAGGGAAGAGGAAACGCGGGAACCCGAGAAACTTATGATGAAGAACCACTTGAATCTTTTTATGCAGTAATCTTCTATAAATATCTAGGAGAAAATTATTTTAAGGTGAGGAGAATGTAACACCCCAAGCATCCACCGTACATTTTCTTTTGAATAATGCAATATCTTTCATTATACGCAACTTCAAGATTCTAACACATTGCGACCAATCAAAATAGCCGTTATGAATATTAATACACACTTTTTGAAATTTTATAAATTTTATCTTTCAAAATGTAATTCATTTTTTGATCAAAATATCGAAATTAGCATAGGGTGAATTTTTTGTATTTTTCTAAAAATAATCAATTTTTGATGAATAGTGAAAAACACTGGTTATTGGGTAAAAATGAATTTTTATTTAGATAATTATTTATTTTATTTAAATTTATTTTACTTAAAAATAGATACCTAATACCTATATAAGTAGAATGTAATTCATTAGAGTTATTTTATAAAAGTTTTAGATATATAAAAAATTTATTGAACTTTTTACCGTCTTTTACCCACCTCATAGGAGCATTTGAAAATTTGCCTAAAAATTAATTTTACAACTTATGTGAATATAATTTCATAAATATAAGAGGCATGGTTAATATTAGTAAGTAAATTTTGGTTCAATAAGATGAAAATAATTTTTTGTGAATTGTCACTTTTGACTTTTATTTACCTCAGTTAAAAGTAAATTGGGTAATTAAGGGTAAAAATGATATCATATTTACCCTAACATATGTCCTAATTATATTGGATAAGTATAATTCAACCAAAAAAACATTAGGAAAAAAATATGTTCCTCTTTTGTCCACTTGGATTAGATTAGGACATTTGTTGTTATTTTATATATAGAATAGTTAGAAAAGTTAAATTCAAAGTTTAATAACTAAAACATTTTTTATATAGGTTTATAAATAAGATAAAATCGACTATAAATTTTCATTAAACAATTACCTACATAATGGTATTTTATTTATAATTTTTAGACATTAAATATTTAATTTATTTATGACACAATGATGATACAGTAATTACCTTATTAATTAAAAATTAAAACAATTGATATTATAAATATCAAAATAAATGTAATTTCAGACTTTTAAAAAATTCCACTAATTTTATAGGTTAATATGACATGTTAGGGTTTATTAAATTTTTTTTTAAAGTAATCATGCTGTTATGATTTTCACAAAAACCAAATACTAAATAGTGTCAAAATTGACATAATTGAGTTTTTAAAACAAATGGTATATTATTATTTGATATAATATTCCTAAAAACTAATTTTCTGCCAAAGGACTTAGATAAGTTTATCTATGCTAATAATGAACCATTTAGGGTTCTATTGTCTTGTTATTGTAAGTTCATTAACCATATAATATAAAAAGAAAAAGAGACATGGTAAATGTCAAACTATTTAACTAAAAGTTAAATCTAAAAGATAAGGTTAATATGCTAACCTAAATCTATCTAAAACATATTGGTTGAGAGTTTTTCGACCCATCCCCACGGTACCCTTCAAATAAATAATTTTTTAGCCATTAGAAACTGAAAAAAAATTATTATAAAATAATATTTCTATATTTTCCAAAAGTGACCATCACATCTCTTAGAAAAATGCACTTCCGCTTGTCTTAATTTCACACATCCAAATCCATTAATATTGGCCAAACCCTGACCAAATATCCTCCCCACTTTCCTCCCTTCATCCTAGAGGCCTTCCTTTGGTCATAAATCCATCCTACTGAGCCCTACGGATCAAATCAAAAGGAAGAACCCGAAGTGGATTTAAATATTTCATCACCTCTTTCAAGTTCATTTCTTCTTCCACTTACTCTTTCTTTGTTGTTTCAATTATAAAATAATAGCCCCAGTATATTCTATATACTTTGATGTTATTATACAAATGTTACAACCATATTCATTATTCTATCCATCATATGAATGACAAAGTCACCATACGTGTGTACATACAGCTTATCGTCTCCCCATCGTGGTGTAGTTTGTTATTCAAACACCTCATTATTTGGATGGGTATAATAATGAGTATAACTTATGTAAATAATAAATATAACATTTTATTTATTTTGTATATATGATATACCATCCAATTACATACAATTTCACAATCAATATAATGATATTGTTGCTCGTGCGTATGAACGGATTATCGTCGCCACAAACGCGATGAGATTCATTTCCCCATCGTAATCATTTAAGAATAATTTTCATTTTATGATTAAAACTAATTTTTATTAACATAATATCATTCATTATATGAATGAAATAAATCCTATCTATAACAAACTTGGCTTAAGTAACCAATCATATAAAGGAAAATGAATTATTTAACACCCGAAATTATGATACTATGGAAATATTATTAACAAAGCAATATTATAGGATCATATATGATATCATATTTATGTACATAGTTATTTTATAATTTAATAACAATTTATTAACTATTATACATAAGTTTAACACACCATCAACTGAATAAAAGTACAAGGTAAGGGTTAATTTTACAATCTCTTTATTTTCCGAGGTTATTTTTACTTAAGTATCTACTGGGACCTCTTTATCATCCACATCCATGTTTTCATAATAATTCAATTCAAAACATTTTTACAATTTACTAGACTATGGTTTAATTTCATTTACACCCTTATTTTACCTTATATGTTTTTCAATGGAATCTTTCTTTCATTTTCCAAACATAGTACTTTATGACCTTTTCGATAAAATTAAGGTAAGAATATTTTTTTAACTTATATGGAAGGTGCAGTTATTTTCCACTGTTATAACATCATAAAAGCTTCCATTACAATCATATAAGAATATTTTCAAAATAAATGTATTATTTTAATATTATGTGACTCTTAAATGGTTTAAAAATAGAAAGAGGTATTTCTTTCAAATAGTTTTCATTTCATCAATGTCAACATCCATTGATAGATTTTAAACTTTTATGAAGTTGATTTATTATGAAACAAATCATCCATATTGTATTAATGTTTTCCTGATATGTTGGACTGTGGATGTGTTATTTTTATACCATTCATGGTTTATGGTTAAATTATTGACATTTCGTATGCTAGTTTTAATACGAATGTTTATGTTGTATTTCATCCTTTTCATATGAAAAATGTATTGGACTTAGTATGAGATGGGTGGAGCCCACAATAGCTCCATGGTGCATCGGTAGGTCTCATGAGACAATTAGATGTGGAATAGTTTGAGGCCTTTCCCAATTTTATATATGGTTTTGGACAAGGCCTTAATCATTTTTATACGTCTTGGCCGAGGCCTTGAAAAAATATTTCAGAATGTTCATCATTATGCATTCCCTCATTACGAAAATAATAATGATGGTACATGTGGTTATTCGACTTGTAGAATAACCATGACTATGGTTTATTAGGGAATTATTAACTCAGCTCATATTCCTGCCATAAAGTGTTCATGTTTATTATTTGTAAAGGCATGTGTTTTTAATTATTCATTGTTCCTAATAATTATGTTATCTTCCATTGTATTGTTTACCCTTTCGAAGCCTTTGAACTCACCCCTCTCTTATGTTTCATTTTCCCATGATATAAAGAAGTTAGTTATGAGTGAATTCCGGTCATAATCTTGGAGGCTTGTATGTTTCTAATGAAATAAATTAGTGTTATATTTCTTTTCAAGATGTAATGTTGAACTTATGTATGTATCTTGTTTCCAATAATAATAAATTGATCGGTCTTTGGGGACATGTTTCCTCGTATCATTCCAATGTTATGTAATAATGCACTGACTCTGGGTAACTGGGGTCGGGGTGTTATAATTTTAGTCAATTTATTAGTTCATTTTCCCATTTTTATTGGACTTAGATTATTTGGTTCATTTTATTCAATCTAGTTGGTCATGTTATTCATTTTTAATTTTATTAGGTCTTTTTCCAAATTTTTGTTATGTCATTTTTCAATTTTTTGGTTAGGTCATTATTTTAATTTTTTTAGTTTAATATAAATTAGTTTAATATTTACTTTTCAATTCATCTTGTTTTTTGTTCCAATTTAATTCATTCAGTTTTTTTTGGTTCGGTAGGTTTTAGTACTGGTTCAATATTAGAAAATGTTACTCAAAGAAAACTATAGCCATTTAATATTGAAAATTCACATGAAGGTCATGTTGGATACAAAATATTCTTAATTAATATAAAATCAATTTTAATAGTACCAACCTTAAAACCCCATGTTGATCTAATAAAAAATAATTGAGAACATATATAGATGATTTTATATATCTCCCACCACAACATTAGGTTCTCATCAAATATGAAAATTCAATTACATGGGTCATCATAAATAATAAATGGATTGAGGCCAATGGGAGAAGGTAAGGTGTTTATTCAATCATTACCATCATAAAAAATATATCTTGGAATCACATTACTAATGACACAAAATTCTGGTCGAAGATGAACTTTCACACACCAAAATTCTATTAGTGCCAATATATATGGTTCATTGGTAGAAATACTAGGATCTATTTCAATAACTCAAAAACATACAATCATAAAATAATGTCCCATGCCTCATCATAAAATTAAACCACTTTCATTTCATCATAGGTACTTGACCATGAGATTAATAATCCAATATTAGTAATTTCTAAAGGACTCCATAAGTAGATACATTTTCAAATTGAGGTCTAATATCTGATTCACTGTCATAATTGTCTATTGGGGTAGTTACCATAACACCATAATGTTCTGTTCTCATTTACATTTCTCATTCTGTGATAAAAAAATCTTTACCAATTGATAACAATTGATTTGAATTCATAAACCACATAAATAGGACCAAAATCCAAAGATCATAATTCCTCTAAGATAGAGTCCATTATAAAAATAAATACCCAAAATATAAATGATTATTAAACTTAATTAAATATTTATTTTATTAATTTATTATAATAATATTTCTATGTTAAATTTCAACCAAGCATAAAACTCTATTCTATGACAATTCTCTCTCCATCTTAAAGAGAAAGAAGGATGATTTCTATATATAATTTTTCTATGTTATATACTTAAAAATTAGAAGTATTCTAACATATATATATAACTACATGAGAATAGGTAAGATATAAATGTTCAATTTACATAAAATTAGTAGTCATTAAACAAAACATATTAAAAAACTATGTAAAACGCTCTTTAAGGTTAAATATAGTCAATGTCTATGATCTTAGAATTACTCTTATATGGGTAAGTGATGGAAAACTAGGATCAATTTCCACATATTTTTTTTATTTCTCATTGGTATGTTCGTCTCGTTATTAGAATAGGAAAATACAATGAACAGAAATCCATACATTCTTGATCCAAGTAACCTTTCATGATAGAATATTTGTGGTGATTCATATTCACAACATAAGACATCAATTTGAACATATTTTCTTCACTTTTATACTTCCGATGAAAATTAATAGGTCCTTTGAGTAGTATTTAGGTTGGAAGATGGAATATTAGATGTAACATCAATGTGAAAAAATTAGGGAGGAAATATGTTCTCTAACCCACAAAAACTTAATAGTGCCTCTACCAAAAAAAATTTCCAAGAAATACTTGGAAAAAATATTTGAAAAAATATCTCTAAAAAAAGTCAAAACTGAATAACTGACACCTTTACATTATAAGACCAAAGCTGAAAAACTTCTATTGGAATCAACTCATGTAGAAGGATATGATAATCTTGGATCTTCATAGATTTCAGCATCAACATTATTCTGTTGTCCTATATTGATATCATTCCTGAATATCCACCAGTAACATTAATAGTCACTAGTAAATCCTAAAGTTCATTTTTCTTCTTAAAGTTTCATCACATAAGAAGAACACAGAACATTCAATTTATTTTCACTAAAATACACTGGATACAATTATGATCTGAGGACCCAACCCACAAAGTCACATTGAGATCGTAAATCATATTTTTCCTTTCCCTTTTAATTTAGAATAATTGAAATCAACATTTAACATATATTTTTTCAATGTGAATTACATCTATGACATGATGTAAAAAATTGGTTGACCAAAAAGGAAACTCAAAAAGGATACTTATCTTCTTTCAATTGTAAATGGTTTTAGTAGAATCATTCTTCCTCTTTCTATATTTCATCTTACCCTGCCCAAATGAAAAAATTAAGTCTATAAATTTATTAAGAAAAATATTTTATGACATACAATGAGGTGGATTGTTAGACTCCACAGTATTGTCAAATACTCGATGATTATTATTATATGGATGGTCTATTGGCAAGAATGGTCGATGACAAATGAAACTAAAACTATGATAATATTTATCTGTTATGAATCATGTATTATTCATATAAAAAAGGCATTATTTTTTACTATTTATGCTCTATCCAAACATGATTTCTTAAGCCATAAAATCATTAATTGTCTACATATGCATAACATGCATCTAAAATATTCCTTTTGAACAAGAATAGTATGTGAGCACTCCCACATTCTAAATATGTTTCTAGTCCTTTATTAAATATTTCATTTATTGATCTATATAATTTCTAAGACCAAAAGATCTATATAAGAGTATACACCTTAAAGTGAAATGGTTTTTCATACACATCCATGGATGAAGGTTATAGATGTTTTTGAAAACCGACCATGTCAAATGTGTAGAATGCATCTGCCAAAATAGATTAAAAAATAACATTAAAGACTAAACCTTAGATTAGGCACATAATTTTTGTAATAAGTATATCGATCATAAAATTTATACCATAAAAATCCATCTGAAGGGTGAAACAGCTCAACATTATTCTTTTTTCTCTCGGCATCATGCCATCACATTTTTATTGATATTTCATCAAATATGAAAATATTCAGGGTTTGGGGATTAAAGGAAAGATCCAAATTAATTTTCATGAAGCACATGATGGTGTTCCATTATTTTTGGATTTCATAAATATGTGCCACATTTTATACAATCATTTCATTCAATATTTTCCTCGAAAAATAAAATAAAATATTTTAGGAATGTATGATTTTTTTTTTGAAATACATGTTCATAAACTAACATTAATTTCATATAATGGTCTGAAGAAATATCTATTTAATCTAGAAGAAATACCCTAAAAGGGTAATAATGTAATTGATAAAAGTATTAGAAATTCTATACGTGGTTTTTCATTGAAATAGGTAGACTAAAAATTAGAGTTTTTTCATTTTACCACTTTTCTAATATATTGGAGTCATGGTAGCATCATTCATTATTTTCACCCTGTAAAAATAATCATTTTCATTACATAAATCATGTGTTCTCTTAGAAAATTATTCTGAGGTAGTAATCATTTCATTATTATGATTCCAAATATATAAAAACTAGTCATCTAATAAATTTTTCCAAATTAATCCTCTCATTTAAATCATGAAAAAATTGATATTTCATTTTATCCCCATTTTGATACCATACATAGTAGTTAGTCTAAAAACCATATTCTTTCATATGGTATCTAACTTTTTCCTGACTCAAGCAGAATCTTCCAACACAATTATAACATTGGCAGTGTGTGTGACCACTATCTGAATCAATGTTAAATGAACAATCTAGGAATACCTCCATCTTGTTTTGAAAATCTCTTGAGATATAATTGATTTTATATGTCTAAATTCCATCCAATCTATATAAAATGGTATATGTCATGTTTTGAAAAAAATTAAATAATATTTAAGTTTAATAAAATATAAATAAACACGAATTGTTCACTTTATATGAAACCAAAACATATAAAATAGTCTATATGAGAATCATAACATAAAAGACAAAAAAATATAATATATATAACAAAATACTATAAATATAAAATTATGATATTGAATTAAAATATATCAAAAAATATAACTATACATAATACTATAAAAATTTGTGTTTTTAAGTACTTTTTTTATTTTATATCTTATTCTTTTAACTATTAACTAATTTTTTTCTTATCCAATAAATTCTTGTAAAAAATATTACTACATCTAGTTAACCACATTCTAAGTAGTAAAATCACTTAGTTGGGGTTGTGTATATTTAGTTTAATTTCATATGGTTTGGCTCAATTTAAAATGTTACAATTTGGGATATTTTTATTCAATGTGGGATAGTTTAGTAAAAATTAGTTCAATTTAATTTGGATCAAATAAATTCTATTTGGTTTGGTTTCGAGTTGAATGATATGGTTCGGTTCAATTTGGTAATGCTTGGTTCTATACAAGTTTTGTAAGTTTCAATTGGTTTAGTTCAAATATTTCTATTTGTAATTTTGTTTCTTAGGTTGGTTTAGTTTAATTCTACAATATATCATTTTGGTTAGTTATTTTTAGTTTCGATAAATCCAATTAATTTTTCCACACTATAGATTTATTCTGTTCAATTTTTTATGTTCTAGTAAGTTGAATTTGTTATGTTTTTTTAGTTTAATTTTGGTTTGTTTTTTTTTAGATTGGTCAGGATAGTTGAATACATTTATTTTATTTGGTTCTATATTTTAAATTTGATTCGGATATATTTTTTTCATTTCTATTAATTTATGATTAGTTTATTTTTGGTTGGTTTAGTTTAGAGGTGTTTGTTTTTTTTTGGTCGGTGCATTCCAATTAGGTTTTTATTTATGAATTTCCAAGTTAGTTAATTTTCAATAATTTCTATACAATTTATTTTAGTTTGGTTAAATTTAGATCAATAATTTTTATTTTAGTTCAGTTTGATGAATTTTAGTGTATTTTATGTCTACTCAAGTATGATAAGGTCAAATCAGGTCTTCTCAATTAAATTTAGTTGGATTGGTCAAGTTGGATTGATTATGATATATATTATATTTTTTGGTTTGGTTTGGTTTCATTATGTAAAGGGTTAATTATTTTGGTTTATTTGTTTTCAATCCTAGTTAGGTCGTTTTGGTACAATTCAGTTTTCTTAGGGTCTATTCATTTCATTTAAATTTAGCTTATTTAGTGTTGAATTAGTATACAGGGTATATTTACTTTTGTTTAATTATGTTCAATTACATTTTTTTGTTTGTTTTAGATAATTTCATTTAAATTTTGTTCTATTTGGTTAAGAGTTAATTTTTATCTATTTAATCCAATTTGAGTTAGGTTGATTTGGTTAATGTAAATTCAGTTTAGTTTGGATTTGTTCATTCTAAATCATTTCCATTCATTTAGGATTTTTTTCCATTTTTTTGTTTGGATGAGTTCAATGTAGTTTGGTTCTAATTTTTTTCATAAATTTTATATAATATATTCAATCAATAACATATTTAAATAATCTATAGTTAATTAATACATCATGCCATATTTATGTAACTCACAAGGTGATACCATTATCTAATATTCTCTCAAAACTTATTCTTATATTAATGATTCCTGGAAATAATTTTACTCCACTACCCAGGAAGATATAACAACCTTTAATCAAAATGAATTTCTACACCAAAAAAATAATATATCATAAATCACACAGTGTAAGTAAAATATGCATCATCTAGATCAAGAAAAAACTTTGTTCAAAATAATATTAGATCTCATATTGAGGTTAAGAGACTCCTCTATAATGTGTAAGATAGTAATTTTATAGAATTTACAATTAACCTATGAAAGTTACTCATTGTATAAAAAATAACATAACTAAAAAAGCATCAGAGTATAACATATTGTATTCATCATCTCACTACTCACCAAAATCAAATATCAATATATTTTTGGAATTAACTTTCATAAAAAAGAATATAAAAATGTTCATCAAGGTGGGATAAAGAATAAAAATATATATTTAAATAAAATGATGAGTAAATTTATCCCTTAAAGAAAAAAAAAATAAAATAGAATAATGAAACACTTACTATCCCTTAATCATATCCAAAATGGGAAGTCAAAGAGGAACCATCATTTAAACAAATGTCTTCATATTATCACTCAGACAAAGTTTCACAAACTCTAATAATATAATATCTCTAAAAATATATATATTAGAATCTACTAATATAAATCCTAAGTATGGTAGTAAGGGTAATAACCCTTCATAAGAATTATTGGACAAATGTCGCGTCATAACCACTATACCCATACAATGTTTTTTTAAAGAAACTATAGATCAAATCTGGTAAAAATACACAAGGTGAATACTAAATGATGGATAAATAATTGATGAAATAAAAATTAACCAAAAAAAAGAAAAATCCAAACCACAGGATCAAAATAAATTAAATTCCCAAAAAATAAGATTCTTTCATGGCCAAAAATGAAAATAAAATGGATAATTAATAATATACATAAATTATTTGGAACCCAATTATATAATATTGAATAAGAATGAAATGAAATCAAGAATATATGAGAGATCACTACTCGTATGGTTGGGAAGGAAGGGAAATTCTGCAAATGCTGAGGCTCGGGGGGGGGTCATGATTAGAACTAGATGGGAGGTGTGGAGGAGTGTCTGTGATGTGACCGTTGGGGAAGAGCTACACTAATGGTTTTAAGAAACCATTATCATAGATATAATCTATACCAAAAAAATTAATCGATTTGTATATTCTTAATATATACAGAATATACTAATGGTTAGGCTAAACCATTAGGATATGGTACACTATACTAATAGTTTTTCAATCTGTTGGTATAACCCTGTGGGTATACCTACATTAACACTAGTTTAGGGAACATATTTTTGTTACATAATTAATAAATAAATTTATACCTTATTTCAGAGGGTCATCTAACCTGCAAGTTGTTGAAAAATTGTCCAGTATCACTAAAGTGATATTTTCTATTCTCAAGTTTCCAACACATGAAAAAGTTATTTTTGTTATATACTATTTGTAAGGTGAAGAAGATCAGTAGTGTACTCTTATCAAGAATACGATTTGGGATGAATTAATTGAATCAATGGAATGGGATGAGTTTGAAAGGATATTATTTTAGTAAGTATTTCTCTCATGTTCTATAACCAATGATGGAAAAGGAATTTCTCAATCCCAAATAGTGGGACGGTGAATCTATTGGTTCTTAAGAAGATAATTTTACAATACTTGCATGGTATTTACCAGGTTTAATAATTAGTAAAGAAAGAAAAATTGAGTGATTTTATGGTGGAATAAGACCGTGTATTTAAGAGTAATTATCTATATGAGACTATAGTAGTTATCAATAAGTCAAATTAGATATGGAAATTGGAAATTGTGACCATAACCATGGTTCAGATATGAAAATAATGATTTATACTCTTGAGAACTAGAAAAAATCACATGGTGGAAAGAAATCTTATTTACCTAAATGAAATAAATGTGGGAAGAAGTACTCAGGTTAGTTACAGAAAAGGAAAAGAGGGTGTTACTTGTGTGGAAAGTAATGTCATCAAGAAACTAACTAGAAAAATGAGTTAAAGAAGTTATCTAATGATGAAAATAATGGAAAATATCCACAAAATGATCCTCCCGCACATTGGTGCTTCAACTGGAGGGATTTTTGACATTACACTAACAAGTTCCCAAATTAGAGGGTTAATAATGATGATCAACACCAAAATACTTTACAAAAAAATAAAAAATGGGAAAGCTTATGTGGTAATGATGATTGATGTGAATCATTATAATTATCACAAACTTATCCTCTCCTCCTTAGTTGGAAATTTCAAGTTATTATCTCCCCTACATGGATTCTGGATTAATGGAATAACAATTGATATTCTATCATAGTACAATCTTTTATGATGAATAAAATGGCCATATAGATCATTATAAATTTATGGTTTTGTGATTGTTATCTTTCCCTAGATCACCCAAATTTTTGTGATCAGGTATCTCTATCACTCAATATAATTATTTACACTTTTCTTCCTTGACCAATTATTTATAATCCATTATGTTCTCCTATGTGGAAACCTTGTTAGGAGTTAATTTAGGTACTAGTTATGCTTCCAACATCCCATTTTTGAAGGATGTTTTATTACTCATTTTTATGATGTGGGTTTCTATAAATGGAACATTCAAGTATTAAACCATTGATGAACAAAATTAATTTCATGGGATAAATTCATTATAATGGGTTGTGATGAAACACCCCTAGTTTTTATAAAATATATTTTCGATTAAATCAAAATTTATTGATGGTTTTCATTGCACACTACACCGAGTTGAGGTTTCTTTATATGCAACAACACATTAATAATTCGCTACATGAATCAATGATATTATCTAGATATACACACAACACTATTTTTGCCTTGTGTTATATAGAATATCATATTCCTTCGATATATTTTGTTAGATGCAAGATAGAGGTTTAAAAAACTACAATTTACTATAAATATTATTATTTAATATGATAGTAGTCACGTAGCCTTTTGAATAGAATGTATGAATAGGATTAAATAAATTATAAAAATATTTTATACACAAGTTTATATTATATATTTTTTGGGGATGAATGACTTAGTAATGTAAACAAACCCCATTTTAAAATAAAAGGAAACCTATCATTGAAAAATTATTTTTATGCACAAAGGTGTGTTTTATATCAATAATTTTATAAAAGATGTTTCATTGAATTATTTTAATTAAATACATGGATTATTAGTTCAATAAAATTTTTAAAAAACATATTATATTTTTTCTAGAAAATAGATAAGAATAAATCATGTTTTACACTTAAAAACTCTATTTTTTAAAAAGAATTTTAATCACCTTTTTATGTCTGACATGTTTTAAACATAGATTTTTTAACTTTGAGAAAATTAATCTAATAAAATAAAAATAATATTTTTATTTTTAATATCAATAATATATTATGGTGATTTTTTGGTAATTTATTGTGAAGTTTCATTTTTGATGAATAGAATCAAATACTGAATATGTATTGAAATATTTATTTTCGTTTAAATAATTTATAATGTAAAAATATATCATTCATTTGTTTTAAAATAAATTTAGTTTAAACATACATATTTTAATCAAAATTAGGTCATTTTAATATAATTAATATTTAATTTTTAAAGAAAAACGATTTAAACCTTTTCATATTTTGACTTTAAAAAAAATTCCCAACACGAATGTGAGATTAGTTTTAAATTATTTTTTTATCTTCTATGAATTAAATTTTGTATAATGGATTCCATATTTTTAATCAGTGTAATTTATAATATCTAATAATTCCAACTAAATTTTTTTCAAAATTATTACTAAAAATAGGTAAAATTAATCATGAGGATTAAGAGAAAAAGAAGTTTACTAATGGACTAATCATTAATCATAAGGGAAATTTCCTAAAACAATTTCCAACAAATATTATATGACAATATTTTGACCTTATATCTTATATTATCTATATTTTTTTATTATTGGATCAATTTTACATAAAAGAAACATGGGTGGAATTCTCTCTTTACAAAACAAACAAGAGTCCTGTAACATTCGTTATAAAAGGCCACTCCATCTACCCCTCCCGTAACCCATTCAAAAATAATAGATTAGGAAACAAAATACCCAAATAAAATATAAAATTCTCTCATATAATTCTATAATAATTAAATTAGTAATAAATACAACCAATGAAGGGATTTGGAGAAAACCAAAAGAAGATACTCGATGAAGAGATAACCTCTATCAACGACTTTTTTTATTTATTTATCCCTTAAAAACCATAAATTATTTTTATTTAATTATTATATAATAACATAAATATTATAAACACACTAATTCTTTTTATTTTAATGTTAATACCTATAAAAATACAAACTTCCATAAAATGGGTTAAGAAACCATTGTTCATGTGTATGGCGGACTACCACCTCATGAATTGATGGCATTCATTTTTCCATTACCACTTCTCTAGGATGGGAATAATGATGTAAATTCTATTTATTTATGATATATATGATATATAGGATGTTATTATGCTTCAGTAATTATAATATTACGCATATATTCAACCTTTTCATTTATTCGGAATAAGATAACTTCATTCTTGTGTACAACTGACTACAACATTGTGAAGTGATTTGATTCGTTCATGATCTACCTAGAATGTATTAAGAATCGGTTTTATATAAATATGTGATATATATTACAAAATATTGATATTATAATTATAATATATATAATTGACTTTTCCTTCTTTCAATATGATAAGAAAACATAAACAATATTCATGTGTACATACATCCTTTCATCTCTATGAACAGTGTTTTTCATTTCTGATCACAAGATTTTATAGGTGACTCAAAATAAATATATCACAAATAAATATGATATTTATATCATGTTTTAAATTCTTGAAATTATGAAATCAAAATTAATGTCATAAAAAAAGAAATAACAAGTCTGAACATTTTCGAAAAGAAGCATTTTATCCCAAAACGTAACTTTATATCATGTTTTTCTAGTCTCACTTTTATTTCAGGGAGACTTATGCCATATTCACCACTCATTTCAATTTTTTGGTGTATTTTTTTCCAATGTAATGATATAATTATAATTTCTATAATTTATTGATAATTAATATCTCCACTTATGATATTTATTCATGGTGATAATGATCTAGAAGTAACTTCGACAGTAAAGGATTTCCATCTCACTTTTTTACTTTTGATAGACACATGTTCTATTCACCACCTCTTTATTCTATGAGGTCTATATAATGAACATAAATGTTTTTATAATGATTATCCTAAATTATATTGGTATATAAATTTCCATTTTAGGTTCCAAATTTAATGTTATTTGTGGTTCTAAATTTACCCAATTAGTAAATTATTTTTGTCTCAATCTTTCTTCTTTTATATGAATATTTTGATATGCACATATATTCCTTTATCATGTGTATATAAATCCACATTTATATGTAATAACAACAATTTTTATATACTCATTATATTTTAATTTAAATTTTATTTTAATCCTTAATGGGCCTTACAATTCAAAGATAACAATGTTGTAATATTTGTATGTTACAAACTCATCATTTATTGGGATTATCTAGGATTATGTGTCCAATTGTAACACTTTATTATATATATCTCAATAATTATCATGAATTTTATTATACTATATTTATTCATGTTATATTCAATTAATTATACCATTTTCA
The DNA here is from genome assembly GCA_963277665.1 of Viscum album. Taxonomy (NCBI): domain Eukaryota; kingdom Viridiplantae; phylum Streptophyta; class Magnoliopsida; order Santalales; family Viscaceae; genus Viscum; species Viscum album. Next base: position 48,658,067 of record OY728140.1, on the reverse strand, counting down.
AACTCTTTGGTACTTAATGTAATAAACAAAATAGTTTCTTTGAAAATATGACTTCATTTCTCTCTTCAGTCAGAAATTAATTTTATTTCAAAACCTTGTTTTAAAAAACTGATTTGAAAAATGTTATACAATTAATCAATGATTTTTAAATTATGTTTTTACCCTTTTTTCAATTCATGAAATGGATTTAAGATCAATACTTATTTTGTTTTCCAATCAAAGTACTTTTTACTTCTTCGGAAAATCTGAAAGGAATATATGTTTTTAAGTATACATCATGTATGGAATTTTACGCCATCATAACCACTTCATGTATTGAATATTACATTAAATTATATAAATAAAATTTTTAAAATAAAATTTTTTCTTGGTTATTATGGAATGAATTTTATTTTAAATTTATTTTCAAAGAATGTAATTTTGAAAATATTTTATTTGTAAAAAAAAATTAAATGATTTTCAATGACTCATTTATATGTTTTCATTGTTATTTTAGAATAAAAGGGTTTTAAAAAGGTTTTATATTTTGATATGGGGTTTTTAATATGGAATGTATATTTTACTCAAGAAATGTTTTAAATGAATTATTTAAATTTTTCATTATAACTTTCTAATGTTATTTTCAATAAACAATATTTTGAAAAAGTTTTATGAAAGTGATCTCCAAAGAAAGGATATTTTCCTTAATAAATGTTCCAAGTTATCTGAAAAAATCCATATCCATATAATCTAAAATACATTGATAAATGTTATGATTTTCTAGGGATATAGTCAAAGGATAAAATTCTTATTCATTCTCAGAATATATTATATTCATGATGACAAGTTGTTTATGAAACCTATTACTCATCCAAGGGTTATACCAAGTTAAAATACAAATGAAACTAGCTTCATTTCATTATTTTGGAAACACTGAAATGATCCTGAAGCATATCAATTCTACAATGTTTATGATATAATTAAATGTTTATAATACCCATTTGATTCCATGGGTTATGATATAATGAGTATTTGTGATATGGGGGAACACATATGTTTGATTTCATTTTGTGACGGGTGAGACCTATATCTCCCTCTAGTAAATTGGGTAAAGATAAGTGTTTTATGAGATCATAGGGTAAAAAAATGGTTATCCCAATCCCATATATGAGAGTATACTGGTGGTTATCCAATGAACATAGATGAGGGTATACATATGGTCATTCAAATCCCAATGATGAGGGTATATGTGTGGTCATCCAGAGACCAAAGATGAGGGTACATAGGTGTTTATCCATATCCCAAAAAGGAGTGTACATAGGTGTTTATCCTAATATTGACCCAAGACAGTACATTGGTGGTCATATCATGCTTGAAATAAGATGGTACATGGGTGGTCAATCAAATCCCAAAACAAGAGGGCACATGGAAGGATATCCCACACCTGAAGCAGGTACATAGGTGATTATCCCTAGCATAAAAAGTGATCAATTTATTTTTAGGTATCCTAGATAAAATATTTTATTTTCTTTATTGTATTCCAAAAATTACATGTATTATTTTATGGTTATTATCTCATGGGTCATTTCCCTCGATTCCCTTATCATTCATGTCTTTTTAATTTCCAATCTCTATGTCATGAAAATTGTCTATAATCTATGATAGGTTTGGTATAAACATTTATTGTGTTATTCATGATAAACTACCCTTATGATTAAATAATCATTTCATATGTTATTATATTTATTTCTCTTAGGATTATCCATATTGAGAATCTAATATCACCCTATCTTATATTTCCTTTCATCAGGTTGTGAAAAACAAATTTAAGAAGGATTACCAAATTGGAATATATTTATTGAACATGTTTGAGATATTTTATCAATATAGAATTTTATGTTTCCATGTTTCTAATGGAAATAAACTATTATGGTCATTAGGCATGTGTTTGTGTTAAAACAATATGTAATATCCATGTTTTTTAAGCATGGGTCACTATAACTACACATGATTCCCCATATATGATCATCAAGGGATTTTAATCCTCCCCTTCCTTGGGTTATTACCCTTTAGCCATAACCTGTGGGTAGCTTTCACACATAAGACCCAAACCATCCCTCATTGTTGTTACATTCATGACATGAGCATCCTTACCACTTCATGTTAAACTACATGGGCCATTATTTTCACCTGACCATAAACTATGGCATCAAACTATGTGGTTTTTTATTTTTTCTTGCTTATAGTAAACATAGGAAATCTCCATGAGGTTCAATCCCGACACCACAACATCCCCATAAAATCCCTATGTGTGATCATCTCCTCCCATTAAGGCATACATTCTCCCATCACCACCAAACACTCATGAGTGATCATCTTCCCCCATAAGGACACACATGATTAAACCGTCAAGTGTAACCATCATCACCCTTGGGGAGAAACTTGACCAAATCCCAAGTGAGTAATATTCCCCATGAGGATACACTTAACTACCCTCTTGTCCCTATAAGTCATCAAATCAGTGACACCTTACCCCAAAGGATGTTAACACAGTGACCCACCTGCCCCAAAATGACCTTCAACCTTTGAATCACATGACATATTAAGATGTTAAATATATGTACCAACTACACTGACTTGATGTCAAACCTATGATAAATCCATCCCCACCATACATTAAACCCATGATCTGATTCAAATGGAGATGATGTTTTAAGTTCCCAAAAAAACAAACATCCAAAAATTACTAGACATGAAAAATGTTACTATCCACCCTAATTGAAGGTTTCTAACCTATGGATACATAAGCAATGTAATTAACTGAAATCCACCTTGAGAGGGAAATGGGAATGAGTTTCATAAAGATTACTCTAATCTATGTGTGAGACCTGAACAAGGTAATGAGTTTCATAGAGGTGACATCACCGATTAATGTGATGGAATATGACCACTTTATAATATAGGAATATAGAGAAATAATAAGTGAATCAACACTAGATAGAGACGTGGTTCATGGCCCCCATATAAGGATTTGGAAAAAATCCCTTCCATGATTATGGGGCATTGGGAATCACCTTCATTAGATCTATACTGATGGCTAATCCCTTGTACATTATAGAACTCAATCTATAATATATCAACGACCTACTGTTAATATATTTAGGGGTAGGGTATATCAATGTGAAACTACCATATGGATATCTTCCAACCATGATATCCACCACACCTTCATCTTCTTCGTTCCCATGCCCCTTATCACCCTCCAAGATCATCGAACAGAGGGTGGTTGACACCCAAGTTAAACTATATGAATAATAAAAGGTCATTATCACCATTAATATAGCTCTCCAAGATCAAAAAACATTGAAAATTCACCATCACAATCACCCTCAAAGGTCGTGTATGGGGAAGCCACACATTGTTATAGAGGAAAACCACCTTAGGGGACTTTCCATGGAGGGTTATGACAACTCAATACATTACGCCAATGAGGTAGGGGATGTTTTATCTATACCCATCATGACCAGTGCTTAGTATATTCCTAATAAATCTCTCTATAAGATTCATTAGAACTATTATAGATTGGTTCCATTGGTTGATGAGTGGCTGACCCCATCCCCACTCCACTGACTCTTTTCCAAAACATTATACATCGACTTTGGGAGTAGGCCTAGATCATTTCACAACAGGAGGAATCTTCTGTAGCTCTAGTCACCCTAGCCACCACTGGCATATCCCAACACATAAAGTTAATAGGTGAATGAGTTTATGTCCTTTACTTCATGGTATCATGACCCAATAATCCTCTCAGGTATGTTGTGGTGACTCTATCTATCATTAGAGCCAACAAAAACCATTTTTGGCCTTCCCATGATGAGGAATACTAGTGCGCTGTCCATACTCGAACCACCACCTACCAATGAATAGGTCCTCTCCACTCCACCAACAACTAGTGAAGAGATCCTCCCCACACCACCACCAACCATCATGGAGGTCATCCCCATGCATGGAATATTCCCTACCATGAAGCGTTAACCTGAGATAGTAGAGTGAAATCTGGTCATGGGGTTGTCCCACAATATAGGTCACAATGCACATTGGGGGATCCAAATATACCCTTAACATATTTAACTTGGATAAGTGTCACATAATCATGGATAGGGCCATGGGAAGTTTCAGGTCACAATAAATCTCTCATGCTCTTTGGAAAAGGTTGAGTTGATGAGGGAAACTTTACCTCCCCTATCAGGGTGGGGGAAGAATATGGTTAATTGAGGATTTCAATCTAGGATGTAGAGGTCCACAAGATACCCACTTAACATAATTTCACTTGAAAATAGTTGGAATTATTTCCCCCTATCAAGTTATTATAGTGACATTGTCTTTGCCTCTATCAGTTTCCCTACTCTCCACCTCCACCAAAGAAGTGCGAGAGATTTTGGGATCACAGTTGATTCCCTAAGATGATCACGATGAATCCACTGAGCCTCGAAAGGGTTTTGATGATCACATGCATAATGATATAGTAAAAACCAAGTCCTATATTTATATGATCTTGAGGTTTTCATTGAATCTGATAGATATTCTAGTATATAACGGATGATTAACCCATGCGGTACCCCAATTCCAAGAAAAACATATGGAAATAAAATTTATTTTAGTTCCATATAAAATGTCTCACCCAATTCCAATTGGGTCATAGGCTATCCAAGAGTATAACCATTCTACCAAAAATATCAAGAGGACATGTGGAGACTCTTAGATGAAGACCATATGTCAGTCACTTTTTTCCTCGAGAAGCTCTAGACTTTGACATACCAGAGTCTATCACTTAATACCAAGATATTTGGTTCTAGAAGAATATTTGGTTGACATTTAATATACTTCAGAACCATCTAATGACCTATTTAGGAAAAAACAAAAACGTCAATTCATTTCACAAACAATGAAATAGGTTTGATACCCTATCACTCCCAGTGGTTCATCATCCTGAATATTATTGCTAAAATTAGAATATGTAACGAACATGCATTATTTGCTTCATTATACTATAGGGAGTCATGGTAAAGTCATATCAACCTATGAATATTAGATGCTTGGGGTAATAGTTTACCCTCCATTTCTGTCCTATCCCAAAAAAACTATTATTCTACCAATCCTTCTCATTCAAAGATGATGAAATTCATCAGTTGGATGCTATATTAATAAATGTGTTAACTATTGACCCTAATAGGGATTAAAGAATCTAATCCAGTGACACAAAGCACAATGGGGGAACCCTTATCAAGGGGTAACTCAACTCTAGGTTGACCCCATGAAGATTCCCCACACTCATTATCAAATACAGGATATGGTTCTTAGGACTCCCCCAGAAATGAGTATTTTCACCTACTCATCGATATGTTGAAAAGGGAGGGGACCTGTTGAACCCGTCAGACCATATGAGGTTGTGCCAAAAATAGATTTCGATGCTTGTAAAGCATCCTTATTTCAAACAAATGATAACTATAAAAAGCATTCAATTGATCTAATTTCTAAGAAACAATTGAACCAAAAAAATTGTGAGAAGTGACACCATCTCTCTTATGGTGGGGATTTGAGCCCTCCTCATCAAGGAACCCCAATTTGAATATGGTGATATCATGCACCCATTCAAGGAAGAATCCATTGGCTAGAAAATGACTGAGTTATGAGTCACTCACCTCTCTTAATAAGTGTCATTATGTACCTTGAGATCAAGTAAACACTCTTTACATCAAAAATGATACCTTCAATGAATCGGTGACTATAAATCATCACCATTATGATGTGATAGATACATTAGTCACCTAGCTCGAGGATTTGGAAATGTTACAAGATGAAATTATACCAGAAGGATTGTTATACCCATCATGGTAGGACTATGTTCACGCATCCCTAGAATTCAGTAATACAAACTTCACCCTATTTAATGGGATTTTTGATCCATTACATCGTTTATTCCACTTTCCCCTTGGATAGATCCAATGTTGGGGACCCCAAAATAGTAATAAGATACCAAGATTAAATTCCCTATCTAGACCCTTAAAGGACCTCAGTTCATCTTCTATAGTTAGCTACCCACATGGACCATTTTTTTTTGGAGGAACTCCATAGACAGTTCCCCTGTTAATTCATCTCTACCCCATGAAATATTAGCATCACCGACCTCTTCAAAATAAAATTGTATCTCGATGATCAAGTCTCCAACTTCATCACTAGATGGAAGGTACTCATGTATTCCCTCAACCTGATTATTTCCAAATAACAACTTCTTATGATGTTCATAGAGAATTTCTGCGAGGATTTAGTCCCTACCCTCATCTATCTAAACCACTAATGTAGATTATTGGAGTTCTTCAAAATTCTTAACATCTGTAATCATCCATAAAATGGACCAAACAACATTCTTTCCTATTTCACTAGATACAACCTATAGGGAGGACTGTAAATATTGAGAAGGATATTTTTTTACATGTAGAGGATCCTGAATAGGTCTACATGATAAAAACAATGTCGATTGAACATTTCCAACCTCACTGGATGGAGCACCACTAGGCACATCCTCACCAAACATAGTCCCCATATTGAGAGAATGTAACCCCAAACCCCAATCAGGGCCAAGATCATAGGGTTCCTTTTATATTATGTAAGAAAATCACTTACTCCATAAAATATGTGTATTTCCCATGGTATTCCATCTACGCATTAAAGAAGGGAATCCTGAAGTTACCAGAATATAGGACGCCCCGTGGGGATGAAATAATTGACCACACTAATCACATCACTTATAAAAAACATAAAATTGAACACCATAAAAAAATTATTTGTCTTTGATAATTTGATTCAGGACTAAGTGGATCATGGATTCGTCAAATTGGGAAATATCCTGACATAGGTATCACATATCTCAACTAAACATGATAGTGACAGTGAAGGCTCTCATGAGTGGAAATAGGCCCCAATACATGGAATGTATAATTACAATGACTATTTGGATTATAAGGTAGTTTCTCACTCTAGGGTATCATTCATTCCCACTTGATCAAGCCAAAACATTCAATATAAATAGTTCCTCCTCTGACTTTTCCCTCCACATCTACTTCATAGCCTCCTAGTCTCGAATGAACTCGCATTAAAAACATTAGAGAAATAAAATCCCCCCCACATGTGCCAAAACCTGTTTGTACTCTCAGAGATATAATGTCTCTTGATTTGATATATTTTTCCAGGGTACATCCAAAAATAGATAATTCAACCAACGAAGAAAAAATAGTACAGCTTTATGTGTTCTATAAAACTAGTAGACAATTTTGTGATTCTAAATAATGAGGAATCCCATGTGAATCCCTTCGGAACTATTTTATTATGTTGAAAATGGAGTGAAATAGTACATTAAAATAGGTTGAATACTCATCCAATAACTTTGAACCATGTCCATGATACTAATACCAGCCATTATGCCTCATATAGTGATCAATGTGTACAACACTCTCAAGATTATCCTTTGATCATTCCTTTACAACTGACTATATTATTTGACCACCATATTTAGCCAAGAAAATATCATGATCAACCATGTCTAGCTATGCCTAGAACTTAACTGTTGGGTTCCCATCCATCATATTTTCAGAGCATAACTAATAACATGAAGTAGATTAATTTCAACACTATACAGGCCCCAGTGTCTCACCCAACGACCCATGGTGTACCCCCTTTTAAATAACAATCTTTTGCATGAAACAATATTCCTCATGCATAGAAGTATGTGGTGTTGAATAACCTCACTGGAAAACCCACAAGGCTTCAAATTCTCAAGGTACTCCTTTTATAAATGGAAATGTATATGGCCCTTTCCAATGACATGAAAATCCCTCTTCAGTTTGAGACTGAGGTAGCTACCATTGAACCCTACTATGCAGAAAACGATGAAAGATAGGAATGTTGAGACATCATCTCATTTTCTAGATATTATATCGGTGTAACAATATAGGGTAAAAAATTCTTATTTTATATCATAGGGATATTTGATGGAATAAAAGTCAGCCACTTCCTAGTGGATAGTTGCACTGATATCACGGTTATCCCCATGTGGATTCTCTATAAGTTGGGATGTACAAAAGAATGTAAAACTCTCTTCATCCATAAAATTTATGGATATAGTAATAGTGGTTCTAAATAGAAAGGTAAAATATGGGTGGAGAGTCAATTCAGTGGCTGAATATCATGAACTACATTTATAGAAGTCTCATATGATAATAAATAAATTGCACTACTATGAAGGCTTATGCTTAATTTTCATATATCATTCCACTATTCATACAACCACTTCCTAAAATACACCCATGATGGGCGAGATGGGGTACTCTAGGATGACATATACTCATTTGATTCATGTGAGGCCCACTTTGAAAGATTTTGTTTATTATAAAAGGAATGAGAAGATGATCTAGAAAAATGGGGTTGAGTACATTTATGCCCCCAATGATAAAATGACTACTATAGAAGATCCCTTGGATAAAATTAAGAACAAATTATTTCTCCAAATTATTGAGTTAGATCCAATGAAACTGGACCTGAGAGGTTGTTTCATAATATCTAATGAAAATGAGTTCTTAGATATTACCTCATACTCAAAAAACAAAATGGTCCAACTAATACCAGAAGACCTTTCTCTAGTGAAGAATCAAAACATTTTCCTATGACCACTGATATGTGGCATTTCCCACATGTTCTAAAAAGTAGGGATTACATTTCTGATGAAAAACCATCATAATTTATTTGATTTCAATATTGGACCTCATAGCTAGAAAAAATATACTTGGGTTCAAAAGCCTTTTTCACCACAGTCTCTGTAGAATAGGAACACCATTTTGAGGATTTTATATCCACAAAAGTAGATACTATTTCCCCCCTTAGATCATCCAACCCATTGATTGGTCTCTTTTATATAAGATTTATGGTTTATATGATGATGAGAATTTGGATGATTCCCCTCCCACATTTTTAGAGGGTGTCTCCACTATTGATCGTGAGCTGACTCGGGTAAACCTTGGCACATAGGATAATCTGTGGTTAACATTGATCAGTGTATCTATGTCGTTAGAATAGAATCAATAATATGTGGCCTTCTTGATGGGGTACCATGACATGTTATCTTGGTGATATAATGCGATGATAGGTCATGACCATACAGTAATATTTCATCACATTGGCCTCCCAATGTTACACCACGAAAGAGCACTATCGAGGGCACCCTCAAATGATTAGTGTTATTTTGGGGTACTTAGGTGCAGCAGAGTGGCTGACCAAGGTCGTCTCTCAAAGGTGGAATGGAATTAAAACAACTTTTTATAGGTATTATAAAAATAAAATATAATATAATTAAAACACTACATGAAATGATGGGAGTTGGTTATAGTTTATAAATCTAGAAGATATATTCTGGAAGAAGATTGTATTTTTTTTTTAGTTTTGAAATTAATTTCAATTAAAATGACACAACAGGAAGATGTTTTTTTAGACAATATTTAAAAGACGTAATTGATCTAACTCTACCTCTTCAATAAATTATTTATCATTATCATTTAAATTAACATCCACTTAATTATGATCCCTTAACTTGTTAACCCCCGAACCCCATGAGAATTAACCTTACCACAAAGAAGAAGTGAATTAAACCCTAGGTTATATTCGGAACATGTAATCGTAGCACCCTGCTTTGATTGATATTCTAAGGATAGCTTATGGTCAGTGGTAAATTAAAGCACATATCCATTATGTAAATGATGAATAATTGAGTTTAGGGATTATGTTTGATCTCTATAAATTAATCCCTTGTGGTTTTGAATTACCGGTTAAGGTTGCGCTCTCAAAGTTCACACAATTCCCGACCTTGTGTGTTTTATGTTAACTATTCAATTTCTTGATTAGTTTCATTTAAATTAAAGAATAAATTTAAATATCATAATATGTTAATTACAGTATCTCATTGATTCTAAATAAGTAAATTAAGTAGTATAGAGTTCGATCGATTACTAAAAAGAACTACTCTTCCATGGATGGTGTAGTCATCATAGAAACGTTTTTCATGTGCAAAGGTTTATAAAGGGTAGAACCCAATCATGTTTCTAATAAAGAATTCCATCCCAAAGAGGAAGATTAATAAAAGAATAAATTTGAATAAAACAGAAGAAAATAGAAGAAATAAAATAAGTACAGAGAAATTTATTACACAAACAAAGGTATTACAACACAAAGGACAAGAAGAAGGCTTCCTCGAATGGATCCTTGATTCAAGAGCTACCCTTATTGAAATGGTTGGATAATTGGAGTTGATACACTTCTCCTCTTCCCTAAACTTTCCAATGCACGTCACAACCCTTATAAATGATAAAAATTCAAATTTATAGAGGGGAGGGGAGGAGAGGTTACAAGTGGTTTCAAGTGTGAATATGGAAATTCGGCTAAATATTTTAATCCAACTTCCACCGCCCATTGGACCACCGAAACTCATGAATCAGCTCTTCTTCCAGGAGGATCATATGTCCGAATATGGGTCCTCTATAGTCTCCTAAAATTTGGGCTTCATAAAATCCTAGATGGAGGTGTTATGGCCAAAATACATAATCTTATCCATTCTGTCTTGTCCAGCCCACATTTGCATTAATGTCCCAATTACTCCATACCAATTTATTCTTTTGATCTAGTGTCCTGAATAAAAGTTTTATCCCATGATGTAAGTAACACATTTATAAAATATTATGTTCAACCAATTCAAATAAAAATATTTATGATCGAAATACTATAGTGATTTTGAAAGTGTAAAATTGGAATTTTCATCAAATATTCAAATGAATGATCTAATCCCAAATACATTCTAATTGAACATATTTAACACAATGTGATGAAATTATATCATTTATTATGAATAAAATATTCAATAAAAATGTGTTTTATCAACTCCCCCACACTTGGCACTTGGACTCCTTGACAAGTAAACATCAAAAGCAGATCAAAGAAAATTTAAAACACATATCAATGAGATCCACCAATTTCATACCAAGAATCAAACCATATCATTCCTCATCTATAAACTATTATTTCAATTTATTCATTTAAGATCATCCAATATATTTCCTCTTAATTTATCCTCCCATGCATACAAAACACTTATGTAACATTAATTTTCACTCATCACATATATGTAAATTTTTTTAGCAATGTCTTTACCATCCAAAATCATAAAAGGTTCACCATAGGCTTGATAAATTTCTAAATCTCCACCTAATGTGAGTCGAGGACATATTTTTATAATGAGTAATTTTCAGGGTTGTTCTGTGGCTTTTGGTTGGTAGGATTGAGATGTTGAAAAATTATGAGGTCGAATGAGGAGGCTTTGGCTATTTTTGAAGTGAAATAACATTATTCTAGTTTTCACTCAAGTATGGTCTCCTCCTCACTCACCAAAATAGCAAGTCATCTCCATCGGTATGAAAAATCAATGAAACTTATCACCCTTCATTATTTTAGCAGAAAAAATTCCAATCTTCTCAAAAAATATTTTTCATGAAAGCTCCAGAAAAGGCACAACATTATTTCTCCATTAGAAGATCAAGAAAGGCACAGCTTCACTAATCATGAAAGCACCAGAAAAGGAACAGCTTCACTAATCATAAAATCTCCAGAAAAGGAACAACTTTCAAAAGAATGTTTTTTTTTTAAAGCAATATCATCTCTTCATCATTTTATGTTCCTCCCAAAGTATCACCAATTGAGGTATCACAACACAAAGACACATTCCCCTAAACTTAAGTTTAATTAGATTGTGCAATTTCACTTCAAGATAAGGTTGGATAGGGAAACTTGGAATCTAATGTGGCTAACCTAACAAGTTTTTCCTGGGTTATATGGGTTAAAAGGATTAAATGTACATGGTAGGCCAGAATAAAGAGGATTATCTTGAAAATGGGGCTTTAAAACCAAAGAAATGCCTCAATCATTTAAAAACACATGTATCATAAACCATCATGTTTTGACAGAAATAAATCAAATTATGGTTAAATAAATCATAGTTTGGTTCTCTCAACAAGTGAGGTAAATGAAAAGAATATAAAAAATGGTTTAGAAGCCTCACAGAAAAGTAATTTCAAAGATAAAGACAGTGAGATGTGGCATGGGATTCAAAAATCAGAGTACTTGTAATGAAATTCCCAATGAATTGAACTTGAAACAAATTCATTTTCAGCATTCATTTAATCTTAGTTTCATGGAAAAAAATGGTTTACTCACTGACACAATTTTCAAAAATGGCAATGATAATCATTTCAGCTCACAAAGTTTTTTAAAAAACACACCAAAATTGATAAGTAAACACACAAAATTTTTGAAAACACACAATTTTTTTAAACAAACAACAAATGAAAATCCTAAACAATAAAGGTTCCCTCCCCCACACTTAAAATATTTTATAGTCCTCAATGTGAACCCATGAGATGATATGTTCACATGAAATGCATAATTTTATTTAGGACAAGTAATATAAAAGTGAAAGGGTTAGGAACAGCCTGATAATTCTCAAGTGATGATGGGGTCATGCAGTTTGATGAAATCAACTGCATCGGTAGGAAGTCCCTTGATGTGTTTCTTTAAATGTTTCCCATTGAATGTAAATATCCATATAGTTTCCTCTAGTGTTATCTCCACTGCACCATAAAAAACATTAGACACAACATAAATACCTAACCATCTTGAACACAACTTACCAGGCATCAACTTCAGTCGTGAACTGTAGTGTAGGACTTTCTCTCCAACATGAAACTCCCTTTTCTAGATCATTTTATCATGAACTGCTTTTGATCTTTCCTTATGGAGCCTTGAGTTCTCATATGATGATAGTCGAATATCCTCAAGCTCTTCAATTTGCAACTTACTTTGAATTCCAGCTCAGGCCAAATCCATGTTACATTTCTTTATAGCCAAATATGCCTGATTCTCGACTTGCACTGGGAGATGACATTATTTCACAAAAACAATCTGAAATGGGGACATTCCAATGGGGTTCTTTTATGATGTCATATATGTCCAAAACACATCATCTAAGTGCTTGCTCTTATCCTTCCTATTTGGCTGCACGATTTTCTCCAAGATTTGTTTCAACTCACGATTTGAGACCTCAGCCTGGCCATTTTTTTGGGTTTGGTACAGTTTTGATGTTTTGTGTGTCACCCCATACTTTTAAATGAGGGAAGAAAAATTACTATTGCAAAAGTGTGTCCCTTGGTCACTGATGATGGCCATTGGTACTTCAAACCTGCAGAAAATATGAGCCTTGAAAAAATCCACTACAACATGAGAATCGTCAATCCTGGTGGTGTTGGCCTCCTCCCATTTACTAACATAATCAACAAAAACAAGGATATACAAGAAACCAAATGAACTAGGAAAATGGACCATAAAATCAATTTCCCAAACATCAAAAATCTCATAGAATAAAATGGGTTTTTGGGGCATCTCCTGTTTCCTTGAAATGTTTCCAGTGTGTTGGAAACGAGAGCATGACTTAAAAAACACATGGGAATCATGGAATAAGCTAGTCCAATATAATCCAAAGTCTAAGACTTTTCTAGTAGTACTTCAGGTTCCAAAGTGTCCACCACTAGCAAGTGTATGACAGAAATGAAAAACAGACTCAAACTCATGATCGGGAACACACCTTCCAATGACGTGGTCACTACACATGCTCCATAGGTAAGGATCATCCCATACATAAAACCTAGACTTAGTTTTTAATTTATGGACATGATGCTTATTCAAATTTTTTGGGACTTCAGACGCAACAATGTAATTAACTAAATCAGTATACCAAGGATGCGTACCTAAGATGGTATAGAGATGCTCATCGGGGAAAGTGTCCTGAAGTGGTGCCTGGTCCAAGGTGTCACCCTCTGGTGTGTGAGTAAGCCTACTCATGTGGTATGTCACCAAATTCTCTGACCCTTTCTTTTCCTTTATCTCGATGTAAAACTCTTGAAGAATGAGCATCCAACAAATAAGTCGTGGATTTGCATCTGGCTTCTTTAGGAGGCACCTCAAAGCTTCATGGTCAGAAAAAACAACTACTTTAGATCCCAATAAATATGAACGAAATTTATCTAAAGAAAATATAATAGTAAGAATCTCTATTTCTGTTGTGGTGTAGTTTTATTGGTCTAAATCCAACATCCTTGACGCATATGAGAACACATGTGAACGTCCCTCCACCCTCTAAGATAAGACATCTCCAACTGTGAAGTTGGACACATCACACATAATCTCAAATGGAAGGTCCCACCGTGGGGGTTGTATGATCGGTGGATTGGTCAGACACTTCTTTAGCTCATCAAATGATACCCTACATGATTCATCAAAATTTAAGTCAATATCTTTTTGAAGAAATCGAGATAAGGGTAGAGCGATCTTACTAAAATCTCTGATGAAGCCTCGATAAAATCCATCATGTCCAAGGAATGATCGAACATCACACACACATGTAGGATATGGTAGGGATGAAATAACTTCTACCTTAGATTTATCAACTTCAATTCCATGTTGTGAGACTATATGACCTATGAAAATTCCCTTTTCGACCATGAAAGGACATTTTTCAAAATTCCAGACCAGATTTTTCTCAATACAATGATGCAACACATCACCCAAACTACAGAGATATTCATCAAATGAGGATCTATAAACTATAAAATCATCCATAAATACCTCCATGTAGGTATCAATGAATTCTGAGAAAATACTCACCATGCATCTCTGGAAGGTACATGGGGCATTGCAAAGTCTAAATTGCATCCTTGGTAAGCAAAGGTACCAAATGGGTAGGTTAATGTCATATTATCATGGTCCTCTACTACAATGGGGACCTAAAAATAGCCAAAGAAACCATCCAGGAAGCTATATTGTGTCCTACCTGCAAGTCTCTCAAGAATCTGGTCAATGGATGGAAGTGGGAAATGGTCCTTACGAGTGGATTTATTTAGTTTCCTATAATCAATACACACTCGCCAACTTTTTTGTACTCTCACATAAACTAACTCATCATTTTCATTTTTTATAACAGTGAAACCAGTTTTCTTTGGTACAACCTAGATAGGGCTAACCCGTTGTGAGTCCGAAATAGGGTAAATGATACCCGCCTCAAGTAATTTTTCAACTTCTTTCTTAACAACTTCCAAAAGTGTTGGATTAAGTATCCTTTGTGGCTGCCTAATTGGTTTAGCCCCATCCTACAAGAGAATACTATGCATGCAAATAGAGGGGCCAATACATGATATGCCTGCCAATGTCCAACCAATTTCCCTAATGTTATCTCACAAAATATTAAAAAGTTTTTCTTCATGTTCAAATGAGAGATTGTTAGCAATGATAACAGGTAATCTATCACCACTCAGCAAGTATGCATATTTAAGATTTGGGGGAAATGGCTTCAGTTCCAATGTAGGGGGTGATTTATGGATGGGTAAATTGATGCAATAGACATATCTGCACAATGAACATTAGTATCAGAATAAAAATCATCAAAATTAGAAAATAATTAATCAAATCCATCAGCATACTCAACAACCATGTCATAATCAGAGTTTATATGATCCTAATTTGAATTCACATCAAAATCAAATCCAATAGAAGTTTGTCCATCAAAAATAGGTGTAGAAGTACTCTTAGACATCAAACTAGAACCAATACTCATAATCTACCTAAGCATAGGACAATCACAATCCATGGAGTTTTTACGTGGTGGTTCAAAATGGGAGATAAAAAACCATAATGGTCCTCATAGGGGTACTTATTGAAGTCCATAACATTAAAAATTACAACTTCATCTCCAAAATCCATGGAATGTGTACCCTCATGAACATTTATGATAGTTTTTTTAGTTTTGAGGAAGGGTCTACCTAAGATAATGGGAGCATGAGAACTTACCTGATCATCCTCTATTTTGATCACATAGAAGTCTGCTAGAAAGATCATGTCTCTTTCATGGAAAAGTACATCCTCAAGGACTCCTGCTGGATATGTCGTAGCTCTATTCTCCAATTTCACCACTACTCTCGTCAGCTTCAACTCACCAACCTATAAATAAGAGAATACAGATTGAGGAATCACATTTATTGAAGCTCCTAAATCACAAATAGCATCAGAGAAGTGCAACTCCCCTATGGTACATGGGATGGTGAATGTCCTAGGATCCTTGTAATTTGTTGGTATTGCTAGATTTATTGTAATGAGTGCTCAGACATTCCTTCCAAGTTTGATCCTCTCATTTCCCTTGATCCCTCTTCAATTAGTGTAAAGTTCTTTTATGAATTTGTAATACCTTGAGATTTGTTTGATGGCTTCAAGTAGAGGGATTTTGATCTCAACATGCTTGAATGTGTCCAAAACCTATTTTTTGCATCACCTATTTAACCATATTCTTGGTTTTAACAACCCTATTTGGAAAGGGAAGAGGTTTATGAGGAACATCATCAATCGTTTTCTAACCTTTATCTTTATCCTTGGGTTTCTCATTAGTTGGTATGGAATGGGGATTCTATAGAGTTGAGGTGAACCCCGGTGGAATGGAAGGTCCAAATGTATCATTTGTTTGCTTTCAACTTCTCAATGTGACGGAACTTACATTCCCCTTAGGATTTGGAGTAGGTTGGGAAGGAAAATTTTTGGAGTTCTAACTTACCAGTTCATAGAGGGCAGTGGAAATATGGATCATTTGTGTCTTCAACTCCCTCAACTCTGACCCTTGACTCTTCAACTCATTCTATTGATTAAGAACAATTTTTTTCAAAAGATCATCAGAATTAGAATATACCTTTAGTTGGAGATTTCCTTGTTTTTGACTTCTTGATGCTTGAGCTTAAAATATTTTTTGGGGTTGTTGGAAACCCTGTTGGTTAGGTAGAGGCTACTGGAAATTTTTTTTAAAAGGGGGCCTTTTGTTATCCAGAGTCATACCTCATTTCTGATTGATCCTTACACCCTTTGTTGAATGTTGGTTCAAAGGAGTCATACTTATTTTGGGGATGTGGTTGTTGTTGCAGCAGATATGGTCTCCCAGGGAATACTGCTGCACAATCTTCTGTTTCTTGTAGTTGGGGCAACAGTCAGTTAGGTGGCTTGTATAAGTGAAAATGACACAAGGGCTTGAAGGAGTGGCTTGGGATGTCTTTTTAGCCAAAGCAATCTATCTCACCATATTGGTCAATTCTTCCATGTAACAACCCGAGATTTTATGAAAAATATTCTTTTTAATTTTATTAATGTCTTATGTTGTACGCTACACCAAAAGAAGCTTGCACAACACGCATCTTTGACTTTCCTTGCATTACACGCAATCGCAACCTTCCTCGATAGCGTGTGTAGTACGCAATACTGAGTTTCACTAAACAACGATATGCTATTAAAATATTATTAAAACTAGCCGTTATGAATAGTAATAACCACTTTTCGAAATTCTGTAAATCTTATTTTTCAAAATGAACTTCATTTTTGGATTCGGAGTATCGAATTTAGCCTAAGGTGAAATTTTGGTAATTTTCGGATAACTTTCATATTTTGATGAATAGTGAAAATTACTAAATTTTAATTAAAAACAACTTTTTTAATCGAAATAATTAATAGTGATAAATTATTAATTTGAATGGTTTTAAAGTATATTTAGAATATATTTTTACAATTTAATATAATGTTGGTCATTGGATGTAATTTCACATTTAAACCAGACATAAACAAGTGTCAATCTTTTGATAGATATTATTTCTTAAAAACACGCTATTTGTTTTAACAGCGGGATTTAATTATAAAATTAATTAATGCAACTTCTATGTTATGAATTTGGTAAAATAGATTTCATTTTTGAATTCGGAATATGAAATATAGCTTAGGATGAAATTTTGGCATTGTTCTGAAAAACATCAATTTTTGATGAATAGTGAAACTACTAAGTGGTAGTTAAAAAAAAACTGAATTCTTCATAAAACTTAATTTTGCCGCTTCTGTGAATGGAATTTCGAAAATCCGAGAGACACGGTTAATATCAAGGACTAAAATGTGGTTCAATGAGATGAAAATAATTTTTTGGTGAATAGTAACTTTTTACTTTTTTTTACCGCGGTTAATAGTAAATAGGGTAACTAAGGGTAAATATGATATTAATATTACCCTAACACATGTCCTAATCCTATTGGACAAGTGTATCTCGACCAAAAACAACCTTAAGTGTAAAATATTATCATTTAGCCCCACTTGGATTAGATTAGGACATTTATTATTATTTAATTCAAAGAAGAGTTAAAAGAGTTAAAATCAAAGTTTATTTACTAAAACATTTTTAATATGGGGTTATACATAAGATAAAATCGATTGTAAATATTCATTTGAAAGATAAAAAGATTTCCTACATAATGGTATTTTATTTGTAATTTTTAGACATCAAATAATTTAATTTATTTATGACACAAAGATGATGCAGTAATTATCTTATTAATGAAATATTGACATAATTGATGTTATAAACACCAAAATAAATGTAATTTGAGACTTTTTATGAATTACACTAATTTTATAGGTTACTATGATATATTAGTGTTGATTTAATCAACTTGGTTCGAACATTTAATTCTGTTATGACTTTCACAAAAGTCATATATCAAATAGTGTCAAAATTGACACAAAATAGTTTTTAAATCAAATATTATATTATTAATTGTTATTTTATTCCTAAAAATCTAAGGTTCGGCCAAATGACTTAGATAAGGATATATATATTAATAATAAACAATTTGGGGTTCGTTTGGCATGTTATAGTAAGTGTATTAACCATATAGTGAAAGAAAACAAAAAGACATGGTAAAAGTTAAATTATTTAACTTAATGTTAAATCTAAATGATAAGGTTAAAATAGGAACCTAAACTTGTCCAAATTCTATTGGATGAGAGGATTTCGACCCTTCCCCACCTTATCTTCGAAATAAGACCCTTTGGAACCATTATAAACCGATTTTGACTTTAATATAAAATAATGTTTTTAGTTATTCCTAAGGTGCCCCTCTCCTCCCCTATAAAAGGACACCTCCTCCCCCTCCTCCTCACACTAATTTGAGCACTCAAGCTCGGCCAAACCCTGCCATTTTCTCCTCCCCACATCCCTAGAGTAATCCTAGAGGTCCTGGTCTTCTTCAAAGACCAATCTTAGTTCCCTAAGTGGAGGATTCAAAGAGGCCTTCCAAAGAAGAGGTAATATCCATTACCGATCTTTTCAATTTCTTTCGTCTTCAACTTCTTCTTCTTTAGTTGTTTCATGACAAAGTAATAACATCAGTATTACTTACATACTGATATGTTATTATAAATATGAAACAACCCTAATTCACCTTCTATCCATCCTACGGAAAAATGAAATCACCACGCGTGCGTACGTACGGAATACCGTCTCCACGCCGTGGTGTAATCTATTTTCCACCATCACCTTACAAGGATGGGTATAATGGTGTAATGAGTAACTACATATGATTATTATGAAGTAATATTGATACTGAAATAATATATATATACTCCAATACAATTCCACGATCATAGTAACGATATCATCACTCGTGCGTACGTACGGAATACCGTCTCCACGATGTGATGCGACTCGTTCTACATGATCTTCATTTCATAATGATTATATAAATGAATTGAATAAATGAATATGTTATATACTACACTAATAAAATTCTGGAAATGAATTACCTATAACCTAAAGATAAGAATAAGAATTTATTCGACAAAACACGCATAAGAACAAAAAGTTATAAAGACCCGAGTAACAAGTAACAATGAAATATTACTAACAAGAAGCTAATAATATGACCATATATGATATCATATAAATATGTATGATTCTGGAATAAGTCAATAACATTATTTAAACCATTATACAGGAGCTTCGGACACGTACAAAGCTAATCGGACCTAAGGTAAGGGAAATATCACAATCTCATTTTTATCCGAGATTGTTTATTCGTATGTATTTAATGGGGTGTATGTTATCATCCACATCCATGTTCCCTCAATATGTAATATTGTTTCCATCCACTTGCAATAGATTAAATCCAATTTTACCCTTAGGTGAGTTTTTAGTAAAGAATATGAAAGGAATCTTTTGTCGTTTTTCCGTACGAGGTACTTTTTGACTTTTCCGACAAAAGTACGAAGAATGTTTTTTTTTTAACTTATACGGCACGAACGGATTTTTACGGTTTTATAAAGCCTTATTTTCATGAAACTTCCTCCAAAATATTTCATGACTATTTTTAATAAAATCTCTTTCTTTTAAAATTGTATGATGTTTTGTGAAAAGAAATTGATTTTGAAGAAGAAAGGATATTTTCCTCAAGAATTCATTTCAAGTGTTTTATCAAAATTATTTTCCATATAAGATAATAAAGGGTTCTGTTTCTATCCATATTTTTACATTGATTTGACTATGTTGTGATGGAATTATGTTTATGAATTCCTTTATCTTATATGAATGGTTTTATGATGTCATGTTGTTTAAGAATCCCATTTTTATTACATGGGTTATGCAATGATGTATGATTTATGATTTTGTGGCACACATAAGAATGGTATCATTATGAGATGGGTGGGACCTATATCTCCCTCCAATGCATTGGGTAAAGATTTCATATCTCATGAGATAGACATGGCTGGAATGGTAGGTTATACCGGTTCAGTGAAACAGGACTGAAACGAGGATTACTCGATTCAGAAAGGGACTTTGTCCACTAAGATAGTCTTGGCAATGAGTCTTGACTAATAAGAAATGATTCTCTATGATTATGTGTGTATGCCACAATGAGTAATGTTTTAAGTTATGGTTTCATTTTCACTACTATGATTTATCCCATGTTATGAAATTATGCTCTCTTTTGCAGGTTAAGATTTCCAAAAATGTTATGTTCTTATGAAAATTATGTGATTGATATTTCTTTTGTTTACCCTTACTGAGCATTTGAGCTCACCCTTTTATGTTTTCTTTTCCCCAGGATATAAAGAAAGGTTTTAGGTATTAAAAAAAAGATGATCTTTATGGGAGATGTTGAAGATCTTTCACCACGATTAGAAGATTATATTCCGAGTTTCCAAAGACACTAAACTATTACGGTCCTTGTGTGTGTGTTTTTGTTATGTACTAAGTATTCCGCAAATGTAATGTAATGTCCATGTATGTCAAGATACGGGTCTCTACATTCCAACTTGGAATCAATCATATGACTTTCAAGAGAAGAAAGACTTACCTGATGTACTCCCCTGACATGTGGTGCACCTCTATCACTGAATTGTTGAGTGTTTTGGTCCATCTTGTCGATCAATGAATGTGTGTCTACTAGTGTCTTATCCATCAATTCCCCTCCTTCTAGGGCATCCACCATGCTCCTCTCCATAGGTGTGAGTCCTTCATATAAGTACTGAATGAGGATTTTCTCACAGATTTGGTGATGTGGACAGCTTGCACACAACTTCTTGCATCACTCCCAGTACTCATACATTGAATCCCCTTGTGCATGATTGATCCAAGAGATCTCCGTATGAATGTAAGTGGTCCTCAATGCTGGAAAAAATATCAGGAAGAAAATACATTTCAAATCGTTCCAACATGTTACATCATCAGGTTGTAAATAGTACATCAAATCCTTTGCATCTCCATCAAGTGAAAATGGGAATGATATTAATTTGATCTTCATAGACATTTCTAGGTTTTAGGGTTGAGAAAACCACATTAAATTCTTTCAAATTTTTATTGGGATCCTCACTAGAGAGGCCATTAATCTTTGGAAGTAAGTGAATTAACCCAGATTTTAGTTCAAAGATCGATTCAAGATTTGGGTATGCAATACAATTTGGTTGATAATTAATATCAGGTGCAGCCAATTCTAAAATGGTTTTATTTAGCTCATTGTTATTATTTCCAGACATTGGTTCTTTGTTTTTGTTTTAATTTTAATTGCTTCAAATTTCAATGTTTCCAGAAGAGAGGAATTCACCAACTGCTTCAATATTTAAACCTCTAGATTGAGACTATTTGATTCGAGCTCGAAGGCTATGTTCAATCTCAGGGTCAATATCTAAGCGATCCTCGGGATTAGTTCATGTCATAAATAAAATAAAAATGAAAATAAAGAAATTGGACCATAATAAAATAAAAATAATAAGTTTGAGTTTATGGTCCAACAAGAAGTAGAAGAAAATAAGAGAAGAAAAAAATCAGATTGGGTAAAGAAGGAAGAAAGAAGAAAGGAGGAGAATAAAATGTAAAATAAAATAAATACCTCTAATTGGTTGAAATAATTACTTATATCCCTGGAAACAGCACCAATTTCAAAGAGCACTATCGTGGGCACCCTCAAATGA
Source organism: Viscum album (assembly GCA_963277665.1). Lineage (NCBI taxonomy): Eukaryota > Viridiplantae > Streptophyta > Magnoliopsida > Santalales > Viscaceae > Viscum > Viscum album. Next base: position 48,635,627 of record OY728140.1, on the reverse strand, counting down.
TTAGTGTGATTTTGGGGTACTTAGGTGTAGTAGAGTGGCTAACCAGGGTCGTCTCTCAAAGGAGGAAGTGTATTAAAACAAATTTTTAGAGGTATTAAAAAAATAAAATAAAAGAGAATAAAAACACTACTTGAAATAATGGTGGTTTTTTATAGTTTATAACCCTAGAATAAGTTTTCTAGAAGACGATTTTTTTTAGTTTTGAAATGAATTTCGTTGAAAATGACACAACAATAAGATTTTTTTTGATAATATTTAAAAGAAATAATCGATCTAAATCTACCTCTTCAATAAATTATTTATCATTATCAATTAAATTAACATCCACTTAATTATTATCCCTTAACTTTTTAAACCCTGAACCCTACTAGAATTAACCTTACCACAAATATGAAGTGAATTAAACCCTAGGTTATCTATAGAACATGTAATCGCAGTACCCTTCTTTGACTTATGTTATAAGGATAGATTATGGTCAGTGGTAAATTAGGGTACATATACATTCTGTAAATGAGGACTAATTGAGTTTAGGTATTATGTTTTAACTCTACAAATTAATCCCTTATGGTTTTGAATTAACGGTTAAGGTTGCGCTCTCACAGTTCAGACAATTACCGACCTCACGTGTTTTGTGTTAACTATTCAATTGTTTTCTTAGTTTTATTTAAATTAAAAAATAAAGTAATATATCATAATGTGTGAATTATAGTATCTCATTGATTCAAAATAAATGAATGAAGAAGGATACAGGTTGATCAATTACTAAAAAGAGTTACTCTTCCATGGGCGGTGTAGTCATCATAGAAACATTTTTCATGTGCAAAGGTTTAGAAAGGGTAGAACCCAATCACGTTTCTACTCATGAATTCCAGACCAAAGAGGAAGATTAAGATAAGAAGAAATTTTAATAAAACAGAATAAAATAAAATAAATAAAAGAAGTACAAAGAAATTTATTACACAAACAATGTTATTACAACACAAAGGAGAGGAAGAAGGCTTCATCGAAGGGATCCTTGCTTCAAGAGCTACCCTTATTGAAATGGTTAGGGAATTGGAGTGGATCCACTTTTCCTATGCCCTAAAATATCCAATACACGCCCCAACCCTTAAAAATGATAAAAAAAATCCAATTTATATAGGGTAGGGGAGGAGAGGTTACAAGTGGTTTCAAGTGTGAATGTGGAAATTTGGACAAATATGTTAATCCAAATTGCACCGCCCATTTGACCATTGAAACGGTTGAATCATCTCTTATTCAAGAAGGATCATATTTGAGTATGTGGTTATTATATCTCCTATAACAATTGGGGCTCCATAAAATCCCATATGACGGAGTTATGGCCCAAATACAAAAGCTTATCCATTCTGGCGTGTCCAGGCCACCTTTGACTTTATGGCCCAATTACTACATCCAAAATTATTCTTTTGATCTAGTGTTCTGAATAACATTTGTAGCCTAGGAAATAAAGAAACATAGTTACAAAATATTAAGTTGAATTAATTAAAATAAAAATATTTATGATTGAAATATTACACTGATTTTGAAAGGGTAAAATTGGAATTTTTATCAAATATTCAAATGAATGATCTAATCCCAAATACTTTCTAATTGAACATATTTAACCAAATGAGAGGAAATTATATCATTTATTATCAATAAAATATTCAATAAAAATGTGTTTTATCACATTACATGTTCAAGGGGCCTCCTATGAAGATGCACCCGTCTCACAGTTCCATAGTTGAGGCCAAAGTTGAAAATATTATTAAATACATATCATTTACGGAGTTCCATTAACCTAAATGTCTTGATAGAATTATTATATTCAGTATGAATAATGTGAAGGTCAGAGTATACATCTACATTTAGGACCCCAACTTCCATTTTCATAATGATTACTTTCCCCTTATAGTGACAGAGTTGTTCATTGAGGGTATGGATGGGTTCTAGGACCACTCCATCATGGATAGATACTCCTGTTATTATCAAATATAGATGACACATGATCATGTGGATTACACTTCTTTCAAGGTTAACTTTGAAAATTGAAACTACCATGTGATGCCTTTCAGGTTGAGGAATGATGGATCCACTTACCAATGGGCCATTCACCTCATCTTTAAGCCACTCATTAGGACATTAGTGGACTATTATATTGATTATTGTTGTTCAAAATCCCTCTATCATTATGACTATATCAAGGATCTTGAAAATGTTTTCATCTTCCTCTACTCCCATCATCTGAAGATGACCACTTTAAATTTTGTGTTTGGATCACCTCTGGGAAATTTCTCATATTTGTCATTAAGATACATAGGCATCAAGTTTTACATAGAAAAAAAACACATATTTCAATCCAAATCCTCCCAAAATAAATATCCAAGAGTTTGGATTACTCTATGTCCATTTATCCTGCATACACTGATCTATTGAAAATATATCCCTTAAGATTAATTCATTCCTAAGGATTATGAAAAAGGTGTGTTTTACTAGTGGGATGAGGACTACCAAACAGACTTTGAGGATATTTAATAGTTCCTTCTATAACCTCTAGTTCTGAGGCCATCTATATTTGATAAACATTTGGACCTTTACATTACATCTCAGAAATAGTCCCTTGATTCCCTTTTCTCCCAAAATAATAACAAGGGTTGGATAAATAGCCTATTTTACCTCAACTTCATGGTCCTGAAATAAGAGTCCAGATACCCCCCCCCCCCCCTCATCGAGAAGAGTATCCACACACTTGTATTTTCAATGAAGAAGTTGAGATGTAATATGTATCACCATAATATAAAGATGGTCTCCGTGTAGACCTGGTAACGTATATCCTCAATCACCCCATACTGATGGGATGATTGGCACGCTGGGTGGTAATCCTCTATAAATTGGATATATGGTTATTACCAAAAAGGGAGTAAAAGTAATAACACTAGTGGACTTCCTAGCTACATACCCAACCCATGAAATATTACCCCTAGATTTGGATTTCATAGATGATGATATTCTTTCTTTGGATCGGGTTGTACCATACTGGAAAGTGCATTTCGATGGTAAATCTTCGAGTCTAAATGGTAGAAGACTAAACAAATACAATACTAGTAGGTTTGGTCGAGGGATAATTTTCATCACTAAAAAACATACCATATTGTCATACTCATTTTTTATTGTCATAAGGTTTCACTATAATGAGTAAGAATATCATAATTTTATTATTGTTCATGATTTTTCCTTAGAGATTGATTTCCCACATTTACATGTGAATGTTGACACTTAGAAGGTCATAAAATATATCGAACAGTGAGCACATGATCAGAAATAAATATCATGTGCCTTTTTGTATAATAAATGTCATATTATAGCCCAATTCCCTTCAAATCTGAAGGTGAACCATGTTTCCCGATAGAAAGATGGTCAATCTAATTCTTTGGAAAGCGTTGATATGTCTCTTACTGTACCCGACCATGATGACATGGTCATTCATGTGTAAAACTAGAGGTTCATCACCCCCGACTCCTATGATGTAGGAAACCAACTTGTATATTAGCTATATGTCAGTAATTCTATGACAAGAACCTATAATTCCCATTTATTCGAGGAAAAATCCTATTAGATGACACCCTTTGTCGAGTATCTCAAACATAAAATTCATATATCAACCCAAGCTGAGAATTATAGAATCCACCAGTGTGAGGTTCAGTTCACCCTTTAGAGTGGCAGTAACCATTAAAAAGACCTCTATATATGTGGTTTCAATGGAATTATACTCTATGAAATCCAACGGGATGAGATTTATCAGATTATGTATGAGTTCAATGCCAAACCCTATGGATATCATCAATTGGGGTTTAATATCTCTTTTAATGACCTGAACTTTTTGAATTATAAATGTTTCCTATAAATGTGTGTTGTATTGTATTATACACAACAAACTTATATCTCTCTAATAATAAGGTGAGTATAAATTGAAATGTGTCCATCAAGTTTTGACTGTAATATGATGGTTGGTCAATAGGAATGTTGTAAACAACACTCTTCATAACAGTTTTAATGTCATAATTAATGTTTATATGTAGAAATAAAAAGGACAATTAATGAATAAAGGATAAATAATGGCCTCAACCAGTAGATTCGTGATGTATGAAGCCCATTTTTCAGAACATGGGAGATAGGTAGCATCACTAAGCTTATCTCTTGAAAAATACCAATCAATGCTTAAATAATTGAGTCTTGGATGAAATCACTTATGGGATAAGTTCAAGTTAGTGGAATTTACCACTCGGGCGATGTTAGCAAAGCCGCCACATGAGTCCATCACTATCGCACATCTCACCCTTAGGTCACATACAAGTTTCATAATGGGTTTTGTGCCGATACCTTAGCTACATAATCTTTAATCCTTTTGTATAAATTAAATTTTTATTCCATCATTTCTATTTTTAGAATAGTTTTTCTTAAAAATAAGATGAATTTGAGAAAATGGTTTTTTAACCTAAACTGTACATTAAAAAAATCTATAATTATTATAATAAACTAAGTTATTAGGAATAATTATTTTCTTTATGATATATATTGATAAAAATGTCCTATTTAAATATAAATTATAAAATAAATATTTTTTTCAAGTGTTTGAAATTTGGCTATGCAATTTCGCTATGCATTTTCTATCCACTATTATTTATAGTAAATAAATATATTTAAATTAATAATTTAAAATTATCATATTTATATAATTATTATGATAAAATAAATATCATTTTTTGTATCATCATATAGAAATTATGTCAGGGTGAGTTTATGAGAATTTTCTAAAATACATTATTTTTTTATGAATAGTAAAAATTTAGTTTCTAGTTTTCTGTAAGTTTAATGACACAATAATTATGTCATAATGATGTAATAAGTTATATAAAAATATTTTCAACTATTTTTTTACAATAACATAATAGGTGTCCCAAGTATCCAATACGATGGGAAAATACCATGGGCAAGCACATGGTTTTCCATTTACCACTATCTTGGGGTCCAAGGAAATTAATAAACAAATCATCTTATTTTTCTGTAAATACCCACAAATTTATCTATTTACATTCACTTAAAATTCATTCTCCATGAATATATAATTGTTTTACCTCTCAAGGAGTCCCCCCAAGTTTTCCTCAAGGCCCCATGGTCCTGATCCTCATGTTTTAGTAACACTCCTCAATGTATAGGAAATCTCAACTTCTCTTTTCCTTTTGGGTTACCTTTTTATTTGATATATATTTAATGTTTAGAATATATGTTATTATATCCATTTTATTCTATCCCATTGATGTGTTAAGATTAATTTATGATTGGGAGTCCCTTTCCCCTCTCTTTTTAACATTTTCTTAAACCATGCTTCATAATGTTATCATGCCGAATTTTCTTCTTAAAATTTCCCACTTTTTTCTTAAGAAAATTCTCTTTTGGTTTTATTTTTTTGAATACCCAAACTTATATATTTTCCATGTCTATTAATTTATATTTAAAAATTTTCTATTTTATTAAATGATTAACATACATGAAACCCTTTCCAATTTCAGTGGGTTTAAAAAGGCATATAGATCTTGTCTTTAAGAACTTATTAAAAACATCATGATTTTGATAAGAAACCTATTTCATTTATTCTCCATGGATTATTTATTAAATATTTAATTTAGATATATATGGATCCTATTAATCAATATATATTAAGGTTTTAACTAGACATCTCTCCAATTCATTGGTTAAATAATTTAATCTCTTGAGATTACATGTTTTCTATACCTTGGTGAATAACATTGTTAATTATTATGACACCTTAGTTAAAAATATTGGTGTTAGGATTATAAATGTATCATTTAAATGTTGTATCAATATTTCCATGTACATATTAATGTTATTTTTACTATGATATGTCTCTTTTTTCTTCTCTCATGCCTTTATAATATTCTCTATGTTCATATCAATAATTCTCATGATCCTTTGTAAAAGGTTTCCCTTGCAATCCCTTACTGGGACTTATACTAACCCTTTCCTTTAGTGTATGTCCCTAGGTAATGAGATGCATTAATTTTACATTGTGTGAACCAATTAATAATCCATTAATTTTATTTCATTAATTCTGGTTAAGTATTTAGTAAGTGATTTCTGAGAAAAGAAATTCCAATCTAGATACAAATATATGGATGTAGTTCTAGAATAATGTACCTAGGGGTAACAATTCTGACAAGGTACTTCGTGCATGACTCAATTTAACATGGTATAGGACAACATGACTTACTTCTCGCTTGGTTTGACAACCCCATGGGATATTTTTGGTTAATAAAAATCTTTTGATGAAAAATTATTAATGATTTATAGAAAATATTATTACTGTTAAAGAATAAGATATTTAAGCATGATTGTTAAAGAAATAAAAATTCATTTTGAATTATAATATTGGGAAATTTATCCTTTTATCTCTATGCATTTATTTTTATAAAATAATTTCAAAAAAAAGAAGAAACCACATAAATGGTGTTCATAACAGATAATTTGCTGATGACTCTCTGATGGAATTCGAATGGAAATTTTATTAGAATCATGAATTAACTTACTCGTGTTTTGAAAAATATCTTGAATAAATATAAGCGAGAATATTAACCTATAAGGGAACAACATTTTGTTGATTCTTGTATTCATTAATAACCATCTTCTTTCAATGGATCTACCAACCCATTGATCAATGAACAATTGATAAGCTCTATAGAAAATATCTTTTTTCTACTCCTTTATTTGTAATACGAGATTTTCACCCTAGATATATACTTCTTAGAGAGAGAAGTCGGTCAACAGTGGAAAATAATTAAAAATATAAATCTAATAAAGGATATTGAAGCAATGGAGTTGGAAGAGTTTATGGGAACCTTTTTGAAAAAAATATTTTCCCCGTTTGATGAAAATTAAAATGGATAACAGATTTCTAGAGTTAATGAAGAAGTAGAATGAATCTTTGGGATGATATGAGATGAAATTTAGAATACTTTTTTACAAAAACTCTATCCTTTTCATGGATCCTAAGGGAAATTCTGATATATTATTCATTGTAATAAGTCTTTATATATGGAATAATCTTTCCAATTGAGAATATAACAGCTATAAAGAGATAATGAGAAGTTTTATGGAGGATTAACTAGAGTTTATAGATACTTAGTGGTCTAATAGATCGAATTCAATTAAGTGATCAATATAGAAAAGATTGCGGAGTCACTTTGATCTTTGAATAAAAAGAAATAAAGTAAAACTTTGCACTAGAAAAAAAATATAAGAAGAAACATTTAAGGAACTTCTTGCTTGGGAGTGAGAAATATTACATGTCTTGAAGAGATGGCCACATTTCTAAAAACTTTCATAGTGAGGTGAAGCCCCAACTTTTAAACACTGAAGAAAAAGGTAAGATGGTGCATGCCTAGCCTAAGATCCAATCCTTCAATTGTGAAGAGCTTTAGAAATTTTCCAATCAATGTCCAAATCCAAAGTCAATGGAGGGGAATCACCATAAGCATTAAAAAAGGCCAGGGGATAAAGTTCATGCTTTTTTTATCACAATATAAGATGTTGAATATCTAAATGATATGGTGGAAGGTACTCTTATTGTTCTCTCAAAGCTAGTATGTACATTGTTTGATTCTATTTCTAAACAATCCTTTATTTCCACCATGATTTAAAAGAATATATAATAAATACTCAAACATATAGATGTGGATTTATCTTTCAAGACTCCTTATGGGATTATCCCAACATCAACTATTTGTATAATCTCTATTATTAACTTTTGTTGGAAAATCCGCATCACAAATCTGGTAGTCATTCCCAGGATGGAATTTGATGTTATGTTAGGGATGGACTAGATCTCAAAGTATAATATTTTGATCATCTCCAAAAATAAATAAATATCAATATTCTTGAATGGAAAACCTATAGTAATTTTTAAATGTGAGATATATTTGCCTAAGAAGTGTTGGGAATAAAATCCCATAAAATTATTTTTGGAAATGATTGGTGAAGATGAACTAGGATATGAAAGTATACAAACTTAAAATGAACCCATAATTAATGAAAACATTGATGTATTTCATAAGGAGTTACTTAGACCACCCAAAGAAATATAGGTAGATTTATTTGTGGAACTCATTCATAAATCCAAGATGATATAATATACTTTATATATAATGGAAAATGTGGAGATAGAGGAATTAAAGAAACAACTCCATGATATTTTTAATAATGGTTTTATCCATCCTAGGGTGTCTCCTTAGGGATCATCTGTTAATGTTTTAAATAAGAATGATGGATCAATGCAGCTATGGATTTATTATGGAGAACATAACAAGATCGTAGTGAAGAATAAGTACCCTCTTATAAGGATTTATTATTTATTTGACCTACTTAATGGGGATCAATTCTTCACCAAGACTGATATTCGATCTTGTTATCATCAATTAAGGTTTAATAAAGAAGATATTAAAGAGAAATCATTTTGATCAATATATGATAATTATTGGTTTGTTGTTATGCCCTTTAGATTGACTAATGAACCTATTATTTTTATAGATTTGATAAATAGAGTTTTTAAGTACTTCCTTGATACCATTTTGGTTGTTTCTATTGATGATATTCTAATATATTCCAGAATATGTGAGGAGAATGAGGGTCATCTAATGGTTATATTGAAAACTATTATGATCAATTGGAAATTAAGAATTTTTATAAAATGTTATTTTTTTTCTACAAGAAGATTCTAATTGGGGAACATTGTAACTAATAAAGGATTCTTAGTTGATCTTTCCATAAAAAAAGTTATAGAGGAGTGTCCTCAACCTACAGTATTAAATGAAATTTTTTGTTTACTTAGTTTTTCAGAATTTATAGGTGGTTTTCAAAAACAAATCATGGATTTATCATCCATGAACCAATTTGACTCAAAAAGGGGGAAAGTTTTTCTAGAAAAAGGAGTGTGAAGAAAATTTTCAAGAGTTAAAGAAGAGATTGGTTACTAAACCCATGTTAACACTACCCTCTATCAAATAATGATTCATTATTTTTATTTATTAATCCATGAAATTGAATAGGTGCATCCTCATGAAAAATGAAAATTTCGTTGCTTATGCATCTCTATAGTTGAAGCCCCATGAGGATAATTATCCTACGCATGACCAGCAGCTAGATACAACTATGTTTTCGGAATATATGGAGGAATTATATTTAAATGTGATATATACACATGACATCAAAGAATATGAGATAGAAGATATGGTTGGAACTTCTTAAATAATATAATTATTCAATTCAATTTCATCATGTAAGAGAAAAAAAACGTCACTGATGCATTAATTTGGACAGACCTTGTAGTCCTGAAAAGGATGAGGATTCAAGGAGATCCTTTGATCAAAGACCATGTAAAACTAGAAATATGAATCATAAGGTAAGGGAAGTCATTAACCCTATCCTTAATGATTTATCTACCATTGTTACTAGAGAAGAGCATGAAATCTCAATTAGAGGATCCTTTGTTACAGAGGAATATAGTAGATGTGAAGAATGAAAAGTTTCTTGAGTTCAATATTGATTAAGAAGGTATACTAAAATTTCATACCCGGATTTGTGTTCTATCTATTTTTGAAATAAATAAAGAGATCATGGATAAATTTCATAGATCTACATTCTCTATACGACATAGAATCTCTAAAATGTATAGGGACCTTTGTGATCATTATTGTTTGGATAACATGAAAAGGGAGATAACTGACTACACTACAAGATGCCTAGTGTGTCAACACGATGAGGAATAGAGAAAATTCCAATAGGTCTATTATAATCACTACCCATACCAGCATGGAAGTGGGAAAATATCACTATGGAATTTTTCATTGGCCTCCTGAAAACATACAACAAAAACAATATAATATGGGTTATAGTGGACGGTCTCACCAAGACTTCTATTTTATCTCTATTTGGGAAGATTTATCTCTTGATACACACACCATGAAATATGTAAAGGAAGTGGTAGGGCTATATGGAGTGAAACTTCTTACTTTTTATGATTGTGATCCAAGGTTCACATCAAAATTCAAGAGAAGTCTTCCAAATGATCTGAATAGTAAATTGAATTTTAGTATGGTTTATCACACCCAAAATGAAGGAAAATCATAAAGGACCATTTTTACACTCAAGTTAATGTGGATAACATTCTAAATGTAATTTAAAGGTGTATGGGATCAACATATAACATTATGTTATTTCTATTACAACAACAAATTCCATTCGAGTATTTAAATGGAACCCTATGAATCTCTATATGGGAAGAAATGTATAACTTCAACTTGTTGGGATAAAGATGATGGTAGAAAAATTATTGGGAATAATCTTGTGAAAAAGATGACTGAAAAGGTTCATGTAATCCAAAAACACATAAAAGATACTCAGAGTCTGAAAAAGTTTAATAATGATAATGATTAAAGTGACATAGAGTTTTATGACGGAGATAAGGTCTTCCTATAAATTTCACCCAGGATTAGAGTCATCTAGTTTGGGAAGAAATGGAAGTTCATCCCTAGGTACATTGGACCCTATGAAATCCTTAATTTCATAAGAGCAGTGGTGTATTGTCTAATAATTCTACCAAACCAATATCATGTTCAAAGTTTTACACATATTTTTCTAAAGAAGGTACATACCTGACCCCTCACATGTATTGAATCTAGAGGCCTTACATCTGAAACATGACCACTCCTTTGAGGAGTATTCGGTGATGTTCTTGGATGGTAGAGACAATGTTCTACGTAACAAGACATCCCACATCATTAAAGTGTTGTGGGGGAACCACAAAAATTAAAATGTGACATGGGAACCAAAGGAAACCCCGAGGCATAAGTAACCACACCTTTTGTCAACTGATATAATGAGTTGAAATTTTAGGGATGGAATTTCTTAATGGGGGAGGAATGTAAATACCTGAACATTTTAAATGATAATTATTTCCTAAAAATTCATGTTATATTATATAATACAAAACAGAAAAATTTCTCATTAATAATAAAGGTGGTATAAATTGTAATATGATAATTGTTTTTTGACCATTATATGATTATTGGTCAATATGACCATTTTAAATAATACTCTTGATAATAATTTTAACAATATAATAATTTTTCATATCTAGAACTAATTATTAATGTCGAAAAGAGATATTATGGCCTCAACCAGTAGATTCATGTCGTACGAATCCCATATTTATGATAATGGGAGGGATGTGGCATCACAGGTCTTCATTCATGACCAATCCCAAGTCAAGCTTCAACTTGTTAGGATTGAATGAAATCGCTTACTGGAGAAGTTCAAGTTGGTGGAAATTACCACTTAGGCGATGTTAGTTGAGCCACTACATGAGGCTATCAACATCACACATCTAACCATTAGGTCATATGCAGGTGTTATAAGAGGTTATGTTTTGACACCATAGTTAATTATTGTGTAATAATTTTTTATAAATAAAATTTTCATTCAATCAATTCGATTTTTAGAATAGGTTTTCTTAAAAATATGACAAATATGATGAATTGATTTCACAAATAGAAATTATAATTTTTTAAAAAGATATAATTATTACAATAAAAAATGATATTATGAATAATTATTATTTTAATGAAATATTATGATTAAAACACTTATAATTAAATATAATTGATAAAATAAATTTTATTTCATGTGTCCGAAATTTAGCTATGCATTTTCACTATGCATTTTCTATCTTCTATTATTTTTAATAAATAGGTATATTTATATTTAAAAGTTAATATTTTAATATTTAGATTGTCATTATGATAAAATAAATATAATATTTTAAATAATCATATCAAAATTTGGTTAGAGTTAATTTATGATAATTTTATGAAATAATTTAGTTTTTATTGAATAGTAAAAGCATAGTTTTGGGTTTTTAGTATGTTCAATGACATATTTATTATTAAATAAGGATGTAATATGTAATATAAATTTCTATTCAACTTTTTTGAAATAAAATAACTTTATATGTGTCCCAATTTTACAATACCATAGTAAAATACCATGGACAATCCCATGGTTTTTCATATTCCACTACCTAGGTTTCCATGGAAATTAATAAACAAATCTTCCTATTGTGCTATAAATAACCACCAATTTATCCATTTACTTTCACTTTTAATTCATTATCCCAGAATCAATAACATTTTGACCTCCCAGGGAGTCCTCCCAAGGTTACCTAAAACCCCCAATGTCATGATCCTTAAGTTTTAGAAACACTAAGGTAAGCGAAATCTCAACTTCTCTTTTCCTTTCAAGTTCCCTTTTTATGTAGAATGTCTTTCATGTTTCTAAACTATGATCTTCTATTCATATTATTCCATACCTTTACTATATTAATATTATTTTATGAATGGGATACCCTTGTCCCCTATCTTTTTATAGTTTTCTAGAACCATGATTCATACCATTATTCTACAAAATTTTCTTCTTAAAATTTCTCTTTTTTCATAACAAAATAATTTTTTTTTTCTTTTTGTGAAAACCCAAACCACTTTATTTTCAAAAGTTATTAACATATATGTCAAAATGATCTATTTTATTTAGGTTTTAATATACATAAAACATATTTTCCCTTTCTTTGCATTTAAATAGACAAAAAAATCTTGTCTTTAAGAACTTTTTAAAAATGTCATGATTTAGATATGAAACCCATTTATTTTATTATCCACTGGTTATTTATAAAATTTTTTATTATAATCTATATATGTCACGTTAATTAATACATTTTAAGGGTATTTCTGAATAGTTATCCAATGCATTGGGAAAAAATGTGATCTCTAGAGATGTCATGTTTTATGATACCTTGGTGAATAACCTTGGAAAATTATTATGACACCTTGGTAACAAAACTTGGTGATATGATTATAAATGTCACATTCGAATTTTTGATCCAAAGCACCGTGTTAAGATTCATGATGTTTTTACTATGATATGTCTATTTTTTATTTTCCCATGACTTTATGATATTATAAATGCTCTTATTGATAATTCTCATGATCAATTGTAAAATATTTCCCTTTCTTTAACTTATTGGTCCTTTTTCTCACCCCTTTCATTAGATGTATGTTACTTGGATAGGAGAAGAAATAATTTTAAATAGTTTCAACCAAATAAGAATCCATTAATGTGTATTAAATTAATTGTTTATGTTTTTATGTATTATTTACCCTTTTCAAAGAAACTATATTTTAAATGATCATCTTTTGTACAATTTAATGTAATGTTATGTACCAAAAATGTGGGATTCTATATATCCCAAATAATTTGGTGGATGGGATACTTTGGGACCACCATATATCATAATTCAATTTATTTATTCATGTGGTTTCATCCATGTGTGTTTCACGCAAACTTAGTGCATCAACTTTTAGAGCTTCTCCACACTCCAAATATTCTTGGCCCAAAGCAGTTTTATGACTCGATATGGTGGGACCCTACCTTCTTATTAAAACATGATATTTTAGGTTCATTTTTTAAAAATAAACCTCTTTTTTGAATGGGAATAAGTAGTCCCCCTCATATAAGTTAAAACTCAGTCTGTTATTGAGTTTGTGAGCTCCCACACAATTTATCATTTTGGTGTTCCTCCCAACATTCTCATATACAATGAAAAAAACTTCCTATATTTCAAGATGAAGAAATTGTATGCCAATTAAAACATCTACTCCAACTATAATTCTCACTACCATGACCAGTAAAATGGGGATATTGATTCATTCAACCAAACCCTCTCTTTGGTCTAGAAAAGATGGTCGGGGCCTGCGTCAGCGATCCAGGGGATGTTAAGGATGACTCTTTGGTCCCTTATGTTAAACCGATCAAGGATCTTTTCCATACACTGCCCTTGTCCCTGGTCGGAAAGGAGGTAGCTGACAGTGGCATATTTAAGGCCTGGTTGGACGGGGGATGAAGCATGCATACCATCCTTATCGATAAGCCAAGGATCAGTCCAAATATTTACCGATGAGCCAGACTTAATCCTCCAGCCCAGTCCTTTATCCAATTGCTTTTTAGCCCCCCAAATGCTTATCCAGAGGAAACTGGGGCGGGGACTGAGATAGGAAGCAGGGAATTCCGTGTGGGGAAAGTACTTATCTCAGAGAACCCGTGCACAGAGAGAAGAAGGATGGTTAATCAAGCGCCATCCTTGCTTGTCTAACAATGCATCATTGAAGAGAAGAATATTCTGGAAAACCATCCATCCCATAGATTTGGGTTTGCAGAGTTTCTCCCAGGCCATCTAGTGGGGTCGATTCCTTCAATCATTCATACCCCAATAGAATTTGGCAATGCATGTGTGGATCTTGTCGACAATTAATGACGAGAGCTTAAATAGGGACATAAAATAGCTGGGGATGGACTGGATGACAGCTTTGATGAGGGTCTCTTTGCCAACTTTAGAAATTCTTTTAGGGGACCAGCCAAGAATTTTTTTCTCGATCCTTTCAATTAGAGATCCGAAGATTTCTTTTTTGGATCGGCCGATCACCGTGGGAAGCCCAAGATACTTTTGATGCTTCACAACCATATGAATATCAACTGACGCGCAAATCCTATCCCTCTTAGAAAGAGGAACCCCTACACTAAAAGAAATTTCATATTTTCCATGATTGATTGACTATCCAGACACCCTCTCATACTGGTGGATTGCTTGCCAGATCACCTAGAATTCATTAATTGTGGCTCTAGAAAAAAGGATACAGTTGTCGGCAAAGAAAAGATGCGACACTGGTGGGCTAACACGGCTGACCTTTTCCCCATGAATAGAATTAGAGGATGTAGCCCTAGAAATAAGATTAGAAAACATGTCATCCACTAGAATGAAGAGAAAAGGGGAGAGAGGATCTCCCTGGCAGAGGCATCAGGATGGGTCGAATCCTCCGGTGATCTCCCCGTTGACGTTGATTTTGAAAGAAATGGTCGAGATGCAGTCCATCAACAAATCTATCCATTTAGCTCAGAAACCCATTTTCACCATAACAACACATAGGAAGTTCCATTCCACTCTATCGTAGGACTTTGTCATATCTAATTTCCAGGCCATGGTTCCTCTTTTCATAGTAGGGAATGACTTCATATAATGGAACACTTCATGGGCCACAATCGCATTATCATTGTTCAGTCTCTTGGCCATGAAAGCGCTCTGATTTTCAAAGATAATATTAGGTATCCAAGGTCGCAGCCTATTGATAATGATCTTTGAGAATATCTTATAGGATACATTGCAGAGGATGATAGGTCTAAAATTAGGGATCGCTATGGGTTTCGTAATTTCGGGGATGAGTACAAGGACAGTTCCATTGATGGCAGCAATGCTCATATTCCGAGTCTAGATATTTTTATTCATGTTGCAGATATCGGGACCAATAATGTGCCAGTATTGTTTAAAAATAGTGTGTGGAACTCGTCTGGTCCCGGGGCCTTAGTGGAATGAAGTTGTTTCAGGGCCAGGCGTATCTCGTCATCTGTCACATCTTTTGTGAGCTGCCTATTGATCTCATTGGTGATCATAGTTCTGATACAATCTTCACCAATTTTTGTGGTACGTTTTCACGGGTACTCTCCCAACCATGAGCCTTCTCGCTTACCATCATATGGCCAGTTCGGATTTTTTCCCTTTTTTCCCAAGCACTATTGAAACTCCTTTGCACGCCATCACTCACTACCCGGGAGCTAAGCAAGTTTGGAGTAAATGGGGCATGTGCTCAACCGATTCACTGGCTTTGGCCTATGACCTTCCCGATCTTCTGACACGTTGGTGCTCCTCTCTTTCCTCGGCTCTCTCAAGTTCTCTTTGCACTTTAGTCTAGATTATTCGGATCTGGTGCAATGATGTCATTTTTCATCAAGCTCACAAACCTCCCAAATTCCGGATTGAAAAGGCTTCTTCTTGGATTGAGGGCTGGAAAGACCAAAAGGATCATTTTGTGCTAGGAGATACCCTCACCCCCCCCCCCCCTCATTGGAATCCCCCAATGGAAGGGATTCTTAAAATTAACGTGGATGCGTCTCTCCAAAGGGATGATCTTGTTGCCCTTGGCTTTCTAGCCCATAATCATTTGGTATAAATCCTTGCTACAAAATATGATCCACATCAGGCTTTCTGGGAACCAGCGGTCGTTGAGGCCATGGCCATTCTCAGTGGTTTGTTTCTCGCCTTGGAATGTGGATAGAGTGTTATTATTTTTGAGTCTGACTACCTTACCATTTTTTATGCTATTATCCACAATGATGGTGGGCTCCAGCCTTTTGGAAACATCATTAGTAGAATTCTCTCACTTTCCCAGTGCTTGTCTTATTTCACCTTCTCCTTTAAAAAAAAGGAAGGAAACAAGGTGGCCCGTCAGTTGGAGGCATCATAGCCTTTCGACTCCATCCAACTCTGGTTGGACAATTTCCATTCTTGGCTTTGTACTTGTACTTCTCCTGATTTTCGTCATTAGTGATTTCTGTTTTAATCAATAAAACCAAACCCTCTCTTTCATTATGCAGAAGAAGGTGGGTCAGAACAAAAAGATTTGGTCCAAAAAACTCCACATTTCCATCTGTATATATAAAAAAACATTTTTCAATTCCACTTAGTAGAACAAATAAAAAATTATTTATGCATCAAAGGAATTATTACCCATTGAGGATCCATTTCCATCGTTTTTTATGGATATTTATGACCTGAAGATACTAGAATGAGTGGAGGAACTCCATTTATCTTTGGTGGAGGCCCTCGAGTAAGAAAGGATTATATCCTTCCATAATATAGAGATGCACTAGAATAGTATTGTGAGATAATTCAACTAGAAGTCCCCCTATGCTCTTTCATTTATGTGACATGGTATTGTATCTTGGAATTCCAATGATACCAAGGAAAAAAGCCAATGATGTTGGATCCCAAATAGAAAGGATCTTACTTTATCTTTATGTTCTATTACAATGGGGAAGAATCTTTAATAATCCTGGATAGAGAGAAACACACACCTCCAACCAATGCAATTTTTATCAATCTGTACATCATAAGAAAACCATTTTCTAATCTATAAAACCATAAAATGAAGCAAATAGGGTCTAACCTCTATGATCTTATACCAACAACAACCACTATTGTCTATGAATTATGACCTTAACCAATTTATAGTTCATCCTTTGTGAGAACAATGACCTTAAACTAGTGGAAATAATAGTCTAAGTTATATTACTTCAAACCGAGAATCCCAAAATCCTCAGTGTACCATCTCAAACTATAGTCTTACCCTTTGTAATAAACATAGGATTCCTTACATACTAAATGTTAGATAACTAAAAAATAACAACCTCGTAACATGATGATAAACTATAAGCATACATTGTATAATAAAAATTGGATTCCCCATAAAAACCATTTGATTTCTCTGTATCCTCACTAGTGATGATGCACCCCACATATTCAGTACCGGTATCATACCATGTAACATTCTAGAAGTACTTGTTTCTTGATTCCAAAGTCCATAGGATATGTAGTGATTCCTATAATCCTTATATATGGGTATAGCTGAAAATTAACCATAAAATCCCCCATTACCTACATTACTATCAAACTAAAACTACATTATGGGACTCCTCATTAGGTATAATCCCCAATCAGTTCCCTCAAATAATAAGTACATTGATATTCCCTCATGATCTGATGTTTGGAAGAAAATAATGGGCCTTTCAATGTGTAAGTCCAGTACATGTCCTCAAAACAAGATGTTAAAACATATCCTTACCCTGTGTAATCTAAGATGCCTCATATGAAAAATATTTTATGAAAAAAAATACATTCTCATAACATGTTGTAAATATTATCCTTTCTCCATGTAAATTTATGATTCCTCATTTGAAAAATATGTGATAATTATATGTCCTCTCCATAGAGGACATTTCCCCACTAGTGTCAATCTTATTTTTCATCATGTTCTATAAAAATGTTTATACTGATTACCATTCCTCGTGGGAAATGTAGGGATGCCTGGAACTATTATCCCAAGCCTAGCCCGAGAACCCACCTATTTTGATGCCTCTACCTTGATCAAGGCTCATGACCTTAAACTATATGCTATTTTTTTCATGTTTTCATTGTACATTACTAGGTATCATTGGCACCTCCTTCAGGTCAAGTTCGACTCCTTTTCACTATCCATACATCCCCAAAATACCTACAAAAAATCAGGTCCATGAATTACAAAGGTATATTATGTGTGTCTGACCCCCTGAAACCACTTATATGCGTAGTTTGATTCACCCCATGTGTTTTAGAAAACCAATGTCCCCTTCCCTTTTCATTTCGACCTTGCTCGATAGGACATCACCTTTGCATCATTGATCATTTACAATTCCATGTTTTATAACTACTTGTGGATTGATTCAAATTCTCATGGGATATGTAGTGATGCCCAAATTTCAGGTATTCAGTCCAACCCCATCATCAACTCATTGTGGGGTCATTCCTCCCTTAACATACTAATATCATATTTGTGAAGTTTTTCTTGGATTTTTGTGTCAATACACATCTCCTTATCCCTCCAATCTCATTTTTTTATCATTCTTCCTTTCTACACAAGCCTCTTTAAGACACACACACCATATTTTTTGAGATCCATGACCTAAAACCATAATAATCTATAGTTTGAGCTATATGAATTTAAATGGAAATTACCAATATCCTCAGTATAAAAAGTTAAACTATTTCCATAAGTAACGTGACAAAAATAGAATGCCTCATATCAAAAATATGGGTTGACCCAAACCAAAACCATCATCACAAGATTTTAAACTATATATTTACCCAGTTTAATCCGAATATTCCTCATATGACAAATATGGAATGACCAAAACCTACTTGCTTAATGAGTGATGTTAAAATAGAGACTTGATCTATATTATGATAATATAATACCTCATATAAAAATTATGAGATAAAAAAAATAAAAATTTCCATAGAATAAGACGTTAAATAGAATCCTTATCTATTATAAACATAGGATGACATGTATGGGATATATGGGATGAAAAAAACCAACATCCTCAAAAAATAATGTTAAAACATTTCCTTACCCCTCAAAAATCGTCGATTCCACATGTGAAAAATATTACTTAAACCAAATATCATCCTCAACACATGATGATAAACTATATCTTTACCCTCTGTAAGAAACATAGGATTCCCCCTAATAACCATAGATGCCTTTGTATCCTTAAGAATGTGGATAACCCTTCATTACTGGCATTGGTATCTTACCATTTGATGATCTAGAAATATATATTTCATGATTTCCATTCCAATGGGATATAGAGTGATGCCTGAATATTACATCAATTGGAAATCCCTACCATAATTTTTTTTCTATCTTTCCCATCTATGCATGGATTAATCCTTTCCTACCCATATTTTTATCCTATAAATTTGAGTGTCTAGTAGTATTTCCCCTAGGAAACTCAACACTACCTCTAGGATATTCCCCACATTCATGTATAAACACTATGATTCCTTTAATTTGGATAAATCATAAATATCTAATATTAACAGGATCCTTAACATAATGGTTATTTACAAAAATAGATCACCCACCATCCAGGACTCACTCCATTAATGATAAATGGTAATATATATAAGTTCTTGTTTTTTAAACTCATTCAATAGTCGATCCCACATTTTTTTGACCCATCATTGATGGTTCATATATTGAACCTGTGTTTTGAACATGGTAAACTATTTTCCCCCACTGAGAAGTCATTCTCCAGGTATTATCCGGGTCTTGGATGTTCGATCTAATATCGTTGGACTTCCATGGGTTTATAAATTCAACCATTTATTGTGTAGAATGCTCGTAAAAAATTATAACTCTAAAAAACCTATTATTTCTCGAATCGAGCATATATCATGTGGGGTTATGATTTGGGATGTAACTCTTTGGGACATATGGGTTCCACCATGGTCTAAACTCTATGACCTTAAACTATTAGTCTAGGCCCTAGAATCACGACCATAAACTATGTTCAAGTTGTCTCTAGAATATTCTATGTTGCAAGGCCTCCTTGGATCCTTCTTCGTGTAATGATACCTCTCTTCCATTCCATTTATTATTCTTAATCCACACTCTCATGTTCAAGAATTATGAACATAAAGTATTTTTAACCCACCGTCCAATCATAACGACCTTAAACTATTTGGTACATCGCATTCTAACCACCATGACATTGAACGACCCATGGAAGAGGCACATACATCTGTTCGGTTGAAAACCTTTTGGGTAAACCTAGGAAAAAGTAAAACTTATACCAACCATGTCAATTTCAAAACCTAGGGAAAATAAAGGGATTGATTAAAAAAATGAAATCCAGTTGGACCCACCTAGGTCCCCAACAAAAACAATGATGTGATCATTGAACCCACCAGTTCAGGTAAAGTTTATAGCAACACCTCATCTCACATTACCTCAAGAGGTCATCTATGAGGTTCCACTCATTTTTTTTTCTATTCATAAATATGGTTACCTTGACTATATGAGATATATCCATGATGATTGACACATCTGGACCACAAGATACTAAACTACACAAGAAACTTCTTAATCACATGATATCAAATTGTTCTACAGATCATCCTCACTATAAGATTCTAAAAATAATTTTCAACATCCCTTCCACATGATTTCAAATATTGTTCCATCTTTACTCATTACATGATGTTAAAAAATCAATGCATCATAGGCCCTTTCAAGAGAATCCATTTCCCCCCTTCAGTGCCAACCACCTACCACACCGCTTGAGTTATTCCATCATTTGTCATCCAAGTTAGCACTCAACAATAGAATATTAGTCTCACCATTTTTCAAAATGATACACTTACAAAATTTTCTAAATTATACAATGGAATAATCCTGAGAGTGTTGGTCTCTATTAGAACAATTCCCTAATTCATTCCCAAATCTCACATTCCCTATGATTTGGATCCTAATCATATTTCACATCTGAATGACCCTCCTAAAATAAATTGTGACTAGCCACAATGGATCCCCTAATATAATAGAAAAATATCCCAAAAGACTTACAATGAATTATTTATGGGTGCCAGGTTTGTAATATGGTCAATGTCCAATAATCATTTGTTTTTCCCCATCCATGGCAAAGAGACAATAAAACATGTGTTTCAAACAAGGATAACGGTCATCCTTTTTCACCCTACCAACCCCTTTGGGTTCCATATCCTTGGAATCTTGATTCACACTAATAATTATAAACTTTTTCAAGTAGAATTAAATACCCTTGTAAATACCCCATTTTCCCACTAGCACACATTAATAAATCAAGTCATCTATATAAAGAACCCCATTCTCCATCCTTAGATTTTCTGGTTAGGATACACCAGGTGGTTAATAAACTATTCCAAACATTAATGTGTAGATCTTTTCTATAACTATCATATAAATGATAAATATTCAATTTGTTCCTTGTTTTCTACATATATCATTACTCAAGTGGGCATAGAGACATTTTATTGGTTGTCATATGAATATGATCAGAGTGACAAAAATAAAAAAGAAAATACACTTAAGAATATACAGGACTGAAAGTAAATGAGCTTCAAAAGTGTGGGAGGGTCACCCAAATATTGGGGACTCTACTTTATTTTAGGAAAATTGGTTCTCCATATGTCTCTCATTCATAAATTATTCCTTACATCCAAGTAAGAATTTAGAGAGTGGGATCCAAAACATGTTGCATCCCAATGAGATCTATTGGTTCCTTATCATCCAATGAAAAATCTGTTCATCTATAATCCTCTCCTAGAATTGGTCATCCTGATAGTCATCTAGTAGTGATTCTGCATCTGAAGTTGTATCCTCATCCACATCCAAATGGGCCTTTAATTGGCTGATGATCCCTATCTGAGTATTTACAATAACCGCATTTTCAAGAACCTTCATTTATATTTATGTAAGTTGTTTTTTAGATTCTTGAACCTTCATGGAACCCTCAAATGTTTTCCTATTGTAAGGAGAACTCAAAATATTGATCCTATATACACACCCATATAGAAAAATAATCTTGGTCCAAAATATATAAAAGGTGTCTATCTAATCATATGGTTCTTGGTTTAGCATCCATTGTTGGAGATACCCCATCTATCTCACTATCTCAATATTCATAGTCTTATTGATGAAATGTTTCACTCTTCCTAATTCTCGGCATCATAAAATGTGATTATATTTAGAAATGTTGCACTCCAGATCATCTATATCCTATGGTGGTGCTGGTTTATACTGTAGAAAATATGGTAGGATAGAAGTACCAAGATCTAGCTCGAGAGTCCTATTAGGTGGGCTAAGATCCATATTGGAGAGAATGATCATCTTGGTCTGAAACTTTCCTAGAGGGTAAATCTTCAGCACCATAAATATCAGCCTCCCCTATAGTTGTAATCATAACAATAGCGGTTTTACCTGCTGGGATTGAACCAATCTCACCATGAATGGTCAGATCACCATGGGTCAAATCGGTTTTCCGTAATAGAAACCCAACATCCATAGTGGAACTTATTTTCTTGGTGTAAACACTATAAATCACTATTTAAAATTGTATAATTTCATTAAATTTGGACTAATATAGAAAAAATGGGAAAAATGATTTCTGTGATGGAAAAGAACACACAAGTGGTGAATGTTTGGAAAAATCTTCTAAGGTCTTGAAGAGGAAATCCACCATCGAAGACCCATCATCTCCAGTTGGAACCTAACAGGATGAGGATTAGCTAATCTGCACTACCTAGATAGAATATGAATCAAGAAATAATGAATTTCAATGTAATGGTAATGAAAACACTTTTGACAGTTTGAATAATGTCAAGGCTGTTGATAGTATGAAGTAAATATCACCATGTGGTGTGGGGTTTTCAATGACAATTTTCCATCAGCGATCTTCTATTCCATGAGATAAATCCATCATAATAATTTTGGGTAATTTTCCAACATAAATGATCTGGAATTCTAAAGTATATAAAACCAACCATTCGACAGACTTTAGAGATGTTATTCCTATAGAAACCACTGGAGAAGACTCTAAGGTGGGATCCAAAGAATCTGTGGATGCCCTCCACACCCCATAAATAGGGTCCTCTTGAGTCTCCCCTTCCACATCTCATAAGGGAAAAAATATCGAGTAATAACATTTTATTTTAAAAAGGGTGGCAATATAGGAGAGATAAAATTAAACCTATCTTAGAAAATAGCTCTAGTTAACATCAAACATGGAATTGGGATATACACACTACCTAAAATAAGACAATGTGACATAGCTTGGCCACCTAATTATTTCATGTAAACTATACCAAGCACACCAATGCCCACTAATCAGTGAGTTTTACCCTAGATCACGTGTCCCAGTCTTTATATAATCCCATGTTGTTATCTCAAATACTTTCCTTGATAACTCTTACATTATGAGTGGGAAACTCCTCATTTTCTAAAAGTTACCCTATCACTATCTTGGTCCTTCCATGGAGGGTGTAGAAATTTACATCATAATTCTCCCTATACAGGTGACTAGAAAAAAATATATTCTAATGACAATGTTCATCATGGAGGGAGAACTATAACTGTATCATGTTGACATACATGGTTGGGATTACCATATCATCAAAGAACTTAAAGTTATAAAATAGAATCCAATTTCATATAAAGTACCTACAATGATCCTCTACCAATAGACTTAGAAGTCTGTTCTTTTATAAAAGACTCTTTTAGCATGAGTTATTTCAGGGTTCCTATCCATTTCTATTGTTCAGGCCGTGGAATTGGCATCAATGGCAGCTTGGAAATAAGGGTTGGCCATTCCTAAAATGTTTTGGGAAGATGAAATAATAAAAATATTTAAAGTGTCTTATATTAAGAAAATTATACATGGATCACACAACTCTATTATTATTTTCACAAAGTAGTGGTTCATGTGTGATATATGAAATCACATATGAAGGTATTGTGTGAACATCATGATTTAAATATTAGGGGTTCCATAAAAAATTGACTTCCATGAATGGGGTTTAGATGATTGTGAAAAGAAGTTTGGTAACCATACAAGGGCACATGTTTTCCTATTTATATGTATGGTGAACCTACATTATGCGATCACACAATAGGGTTTTCTAAATACATGATAGAGTTATATGACATAAAGGATATAGAACTCATAATTTAGTGTCTCCCTTGGAAGTTCTCCATTAGGTCTCCCATAAACTCCACATATGGGGGTATTGATGGATCTGGAAAATTTTCTTGTTCTCTAAAAGAACAATTTTCACTCAAAAGAGGGGTTATCGTATAATACATATGCATTACAGAAAAAAGGAAAAGGTTTAATGTAACTTTAATAATTCGTGTACAACATTAATTCCCCTCATGCATCACAAATCTGTGTGAAAGGCACCACTAAAACATGATTTCGTATGGGGAATTAGGATCCCTAAAATACTGTAGAAGGTTATTTCATACAATATCATCCACATAAGATCAATTGTATTAATGTATCATATGGTTGTCTCCACACACAAAAAAAGCGTTAAATCCATTTAGATGCATGGTCGAACCCCTATACCAAAGGCATGAGAGGTGTTAAAATTGGTTGTGCGGACCATCAAGGGTTTCATGCATATGGCCTCCAATTTTAGCTATAAAAAACATCTCTCCCACATAGGGAGGAGTATCTTCAGAATATGCAGGATAGACTCTTGTTCCTACAAAATACTTTTACATGACTTCATGAAACATCAAAATTCGATTGATTCTCAAATTTTGTGAAATTACATAATTCATCTCCCATGGTCTTCAACATTCTTCTTCAGGTCATTAAGAATTCCTTACAAAACACCACATTAGGATAGTAAGGTTTAAGAAAGATAATTTTCCTTTACACAACCCTATTCTCTGTATAACCTCGGAAATTGTGTGCGCATAGTCCTATTACATCCATGAATTCAACTTTTGATAGAGCCCAGGATTTGGGAGTTGCATTTGTGAAAAGTATAATAGATATGCATGAAAAAAAATTGATTTGATAACCCAACACCCCATATTATTCAGGTGAGTCATAGATAATACCTTACCTATTTCTTCTAAGAAGAAGTATCCTAATTTCTTTTTTATATTATGAATAAGAACCATAATGTTGGGACCCCTTATTTTCACTTCTATTCGGAAATTTTTAATTCATGTCTTGCCTAGAGTCCCATGAGTAGTAGGGGAATAATCCCCAAATTTGGAATCATCAAGGGGGGCTACTAACCATTCATAGTAGTGAGTCTTTTTCTAGATCTTCCTCTCCTACATGAAAGTATACTCCTTAGGTATAAGCCCCACCACACCAAAGCATCATGACATAAAACTGTATATCCCCATGTCATAGTCATATGACATTAACCTGCTTGATAACATCCTCATCACATGACATTAAACTATAGCCTTACCTCGTTTGATAAAAAATGAATTCACCATGTACGATCATCATGGGAAGCCACTCCTCCCCTTTTGTGGGATGTCACCCTTCATCCAGCACTATCATGCCAATTTCATGCATTATCCCCACACCATTCCTTGTGGAAGCTCGTTTTGTGACACAAGAATCAATACCACATGATATTAGATATCATAGACTATTCCTATCAAATGAACATAAACTGTAGAATCGAACTACATAGGTTTTGATCTCGGTTTAGCAACACAGTATATAGGAAACCTCTTTGAGGTTAAATACCAAAAACCGACTCCACCATAAAATCTCTAAGTATGATTAATCCACCCATGGGGGATCACTTTCTCTCATCACCAAAAAAACAATCAATTGTGATCATCTTCCACCTCATGGAAACTCTTAAACAAACTCTCATGTGTAATCATCGCCCCATTAGGGACAATCATGACCAGATCCTAAGTGTGAAATCTCATTCCCCCGGGGGACAGAATTACCACTCCCCTTTCCTCACAAGACAATAAATGTGTTACCCACTTATCCCGATAAGACACTAAACCTATGAAACACATATCCCCACAAGTCTTTAAACCTATGACCAACCAATCCTTATAAGCTGTTAAACTAGTGACCCACCTATCCCCAAATGATGTGAAACCTATGACAAATCAATACGCATGAGACATTAAACTTTTGACATGATTCATAATCTCTACCCATTCAGTAAAAATGTGATGTATGAGGTAACAATTCTCAAAAGATTCATTACCCAAGCGTTAACAACCTCTTAGAAAACTAGTGATTCCTTAGGTTCAGTGCCTAAGTGGTCTCATATGAGATGGTTCTGAGTTCAAAAGTATAAAACATTCCATATTCCAAACGATACCAATATCAAGAAATTCTCATACATTACCAATGTTACTATACATTATGACCTAATTGTAATACCCTATAATGATTAAAGAAGCATAAATAGACACCATCCATCCAGATATAGCATTGGTAATGAGTTTCACAAACAAGAAAAAAATAGTTCCATAAGAACCTAACATGGTGATGAGCTCCAACGAGGAATCCATGGATGGAGGAGACCACATCCCATAATCCTTTTTCAATATAGGATCTGACATTTGTGATTAAAATGATGTAATTCACCAACCATTTCAATATATGGATGTAGGGAAACAAGCATCAAATCACTACTAGATGGAGAGACAATTCTTGGCCCTAGCGGAAAGTAATGGAAACATGGCCCATTATAGATATCAATAATTTCATTTATAATACGTCTAACATAAAAAATTAAATCACACCAATATTGTATCAATTAATAATATAAAATTAATTAATTAAAATAAAAACTAAAAAGGTGCCCATTATTAGATACCAACCACTGGGTTTTATATCCTTTCTAAATATTTCAATAATCTCTAGAGACACACTGGTCATTGAGACATTATATTTACTCCCCCTTAATAATTCCAATTATTTGACTTTATTGATATAATAACAAGAATTAATTATTTATATAATAATTTCTCTATAGAAAATATAAATCTCTTGTGTATGCATTACTAATACACCACAAATATAATTCTAGAGACTGGACTAATTATATCATTAGATACATGATTCCATTAACTTAACCATTACCAGGGTTTGATTCTAAAATATCTACATAATCTAAAATTTAATGTTCTAATTCTGTGTAATTTATTAATAATACTCATGGTATATAATATTATACTTTATTTGAGTGTTATATGTGAGTTATATTTCTAAACCAATAAAAACATTTCATTTTAATACAATATTTCCTACGAATTCTATGTTGTAATAATTTTATCACCCATATTACAAAATAACTAAATTTCCACTTATCTATTGAGTGAAAAGAGATTAATTAATTTAATGATACTTTTAGTGAACCCCACTACCAATAATCACTACCACCATACAAAACCTAAATTGATTTTAAAATGTTTAAATGAATACCTTGATAACAACCAATTCTCACATCCTAACTATTAGTCAAAAATAACTATCAGAAGTTAAAAATAATTCATAGTAATTTAATACAATCATTTAACCCATTACATTGAAAAAAAATTACTCACTAATGGATATTATTGATTTATATCACCTATCACTATGCATTTTATAAACATATAAAATCATCTATATAATGGATGTTTAAATTTTAATTCATGATGACTCAGTAACCAACATGAAGGCACTGAATCTCAATAATGATGCCCTATCAATATTATTATGGGAGAAATTTCAATAAAAAATTATTTCATTTGAAAAATGGTTGTTCAATTATATCATAAATACATTGTATCATTCCCATGTTCCAATCCTAGTCACACTATTTATTCCAAAATAAACACATTATTCTTTTATGATGCATATCCATACCATTATATTACATATATAACATTGTTGATATATTATTCCATGATTCACCACCACAAAATTCGTTAACTCACATCAAACCAACAAGTCTGTGATGACCCATTATTTTTAATTATCAACACAATCATACAAATATTACAACATTCCTTTATTATGAACTATAATCATATCATTTCACATGAATTTCATTTGATCTTCCATTGAATTGAACTACATACACCAATACCTAGAATCTAGTTCAACATTATATCCCATTTTCCTCATACATAAACATCCATAATTATTTTGAAATAAATAATTTAGATTATAGAAAAATTTATCACTTTCAGTCATCAAGTTTCATCCAAGATGAAAAATTTCCTACTCTATGAATATAAATTCATATTTATATTTTTAGATAGTTTATTCGAAAAATTTATCTATGGATCACCCTATATCACATCCCATTGATCCTCATTAGCCAATGTTTGTGATGGTATATTTGTTTTTACCCTGATTTAAAACATGTTTCTCATTATATGATAATTATTTTCGCATTACTCATTCCTATGATAATAACCCTAGTTAAATAATAATCTCATTAAAAAAGTCCATTATGTCAACCTTATTCACTTTTATATTCTATTACTCACTTATAGAATAATCTTTTAGTGAAAAATATATATTTGATAGCACAGATCGATGAGTTAAGACTGTGGGTCCTTCTCATTGCTCATCACCTCTATGTCCATATATGTATTCATCGAATCCATTAAGGAACCCATGATGTTTATATAAAAATGAAAACATTTATGATAGAATTATTAGATCAAGAATAAGATTAATCCCATATATATATATATATATGAATCAAACATGGTTCATTATAATGTACACATCCTAGGACCTCACGGACTAAATCATCACTTATAGGCCTCTTAATTCATTATTATTTGTTTGCGGGTTGTATTTATCTTGATCAACATGAATATACATTATAATATACCTTAATATCCATCAACAATATTCATGTAATAGTAATAATATGCATCAATATGGAGCTCAAACATATCGTATCTTAACATATCAGTACTATATAATCATATAAATAAATAATCTACAATAAAAAATTGAAATATAATATTACATTATTTTTAGTTAAATATCATTGTAAAAATTATTTTTCATTTTCCTTAAAATTTATATCAATATTATGAAAGAAAAAACACATATTTCTTAAGGCATATAATATAAAAATAGGAATCCATATTAAAAAAATATAAAACACACATTAGAAGGTAGTCCCCTTTCATTTAAATTAACATATTCAATGATTCAATTAAATTTTAATTACACTATGTAGAAAGGAATCATTCCAAAATGAATCAAAAAAATCTCATAAATTATTCATCACATTTTTCAATTATATAAACCTATATATCACATAAAAATATTATTAAATTACATCAAAATAATATCATGATATCTTAAGAATATATATTCAAAATTAAATATTATATTTTTTTCATTATCTAATTTTTTATCAAAATAATACTTAAAAGTTAATAGTAAATTAAATATTTACCAATATTTAATATTAAAAACATAAATTATTTAATTTTGTTCTTTTAATATCATCGATATTTTACCATTATTCCATATAAAAACATTTACATTTTTTACAAAAGAATTACAAACATATGTCATTATATATTTATTTATATTCATGATGTGTGAGACTCATTAATACTCTCACCATAGACAAATAATGGTTAGAATCAAATATAATTTTAAGTGGGAATTGTCATGAATTTATTATACTACTAGATTTTCCTTGGATATTTGTAATTTAATTTTATATTTATTGATGAAGAATATTTTTATGTTACATAACAAGTCCTATGACATTCATATTTATACCTATATTTTTTAAAAAAAAATCCAACACATACTATGGTACATTTTTTAATGACCTGACCACAATACAAAATCTGATTCCCAGTCTATATCACTATAGGAACTTTTACAAAACTGTAAAAATGTCAAAGCCTACCTATAGATCCATGTTTATATAAATGATATAAATTTAATGACTAATGATCTATTTGAGATTGATTAAAATGTGATTATTAAGATGGTGGTTGGAGTTAATGAATCATTAAAAATATTACTTATCAAATCATAAAATCGTTGAGAATAAAATAAGGATGAATGAATAAGTATATATAATTTTTTTGTTTTATAGATAATTATATTAAGAATATATATAAAACATTAAATTTGTAGTACATATTTTTTATTTAATTAATAATATTTTTAATAAACTACATGAAAAATAATACTTAGTGAAAACGAACAGTGAAACACTTAACAAAGAAAAAAATTATAATTATTAAATATTACCATTATGATGTAGACTTTTAAGTGGAGGGTATGGACAGTCGTAGCCAAATTTTGAAATCTATGTATAAAAAAATTAATGGGTCATTTTTAATATCATTAAATTCAAAAAAATCAGTCATCTTTTCTCGAAAACAAGTAAGAACGTTTATGCTTAAATATGCATTTTCTTAAGAAATTCATTTTTATGAGTTTTTTATTTAAATTTCATGGAACTAATTACATCATGGTTTAATGATGAAAAAAATAAATTATTGATGGGAATAATATGTTAATAATTATTCAAATAGTAAATAATATGAATTAACAATAAAAAACTAGTATTCAAAAAATAGTCATTTTCTGTTAAAAATTTATTTCATTATATTTTATTTTTCCATTTAAAAGTTAAAATCATAAATTTTTTATTTTTAATTTAAGAAAAATGAAACAAAATTTTTAGACTTATCATAGTATTATTACCTTAGGATCAATATTTTTAATTTTTTCAAAAATTTTGATAATTAGGTGAAGAGTAAAAATTATCGTTTTATAAAATATTATGAATTTTGTTACATCATTATGATATTAGTATGAAATAAAAATTTATGAAAAAATCTTCATAACCAAAAAATTATTTGATAAGAAAAACTAGAAATTTAAAAAATTAGTTTAAATTTATAAATCCAAAAATAATAATAAGGAACCAAATTCATATTTTTATAAAAATCCAATTTTTTCCATTATACATAATTTATTTTAAAATATATATTTATCACTTTTAGAAATATATTTTTTTCAGATTGCTTCATATTTTAATTCAAATTACTCATATGATATATTAATTGCATTTTTATTAATATTTGAAAAAATACGAGACCAGTGGTAAAAAATAGTAACCATTGTAAAAGTAATTTTTGGTAAAATAATTATCTCTATGGAGAAAAGGTCTAAAATTACTCAAAACGTATCTCTAAATGATTGTTTGATAGAGAGATTTCCAAAAAATTGTATCCCCTGCATTATTTTCAACTTTTAGAGCAACTTTCCTTGAATAATGACTTGTTCTTTTATATTATTACCATAATGACACTCCTTTAACTTATAAAAGTGTACTACCACCAATGATTTTAAAAACACTCTAAATTTAGAATTCATATTGAGAATCTTCCCATTCATTCATCCCCTAGATCCATATACCATTTGTATTCCCATTTTCCCATGGAAAGTCACTAAGTCATTAATTTATATACAGACCCAGAATTAAAAAACATTGATTGTACATCATTTTATATGAATATTCAGAACATTACAAAAATACATGGTCAAGGATTATAAAATTTTAGTGTATTTGGAATCATGGAGCACAATATATTCTAACATGGTAGATGATATTTTTTGTCTCCCATAAAGATCTCCCCCATTACTACTCTTAAAAAATTTCCTCATAACATGGGGGAAAGAAACATAAGAATAGGTGATCTAAATTTCTTTGTAATGGTAAAAAAGTAAGATGTATAAGAATAACATAAACATATGGCTATGAGAACATGATAGTAACATTGGAAGATCATACCCTATATATAGTTCATAAAAATGTGTCATAGAATATGGATTGGTAGTTCATAAGACATTAATCATAAGGTAATCAATAGTATAATCCATGAAAGCATAACATAGTAATATGATATGAAATTTTTGAAGACACATAAACATATAAATTTATTTCTATAGTATTGGTTCACTAACCAATACATCTTAGCAGTCAAAGTTTACTCCATTGTCCATATTAGTAGACAAAGTCCTTTACTAAACCGGGTTCACTCCCCATTTGTGCCTTGTATTACTAAAACAGGTTCACTTCCCATTCCATCCATTTATTACTGATCCATGTTCACATCGTATTCCATCCCTTTATTACTAAACCATTTTCACTTACCATTATAGAACTATATTATAGAACTGGGTATATATCCCACTAAAAACTGATATTATTGAACTGATTTCACTCCTCATTCAAACCCGATATTTTTGAACCAAGTTCACTTCCCATTACATCCCTATATTATAATAATGTGTTCACTCTATATTCAATTCAGATATATCCCATGAGATTTAAATCTTTTCCAAATGAATTAGAGGATAATATAGGCCCCACCCATCACATAATTAAATCATAAATATATGTTCCACAAGATAATAAAACATTCATCATATCATGGCCCATAAAAGGATATGAGTTTCATAAACATCATATAATAACATGTGGAAAATAGAAAATTATAATAATAATTTTATCATAGAATAACCCTTGAAAAGAAGTAGGTTTCAAAAGAATATATCATGTGGAATATAAACAGGTTTCATAAAAAACATGTCAAAAAAACAAAAACAATTCAGACAAATAATGTGAATAGAACCATTAGATTAATTCTCTAGAAAATAATTATTAACACCAATGGATTTAAAATAAATGGAAAATTTATTTTTAAATTTAATTTAAAAAATATTTTGGGAAAAATATTTTTTCTACCTTGAAAAACACATTTAAAACAAAAAACAACTTTTTAAAAATATTTTTCATTGAAAATAACATTAAAAACATATAAAAGAAGCTTTGAAATCATTTTAAACGCATTTTACAACATATACCATTTTTAAAATACTTTTCCATAAATATTATATTAAAATGTAATTAAAAATTGAATAAAATTTTATAAAACATGGTTTTTGAATAAAATAGATTTCTAATATAAGATATAAATAAGGCCATATTTTCTTAAAAACATATTATTAATTATCTTATGTACCAAAGAGTGTATAGATGGTACCATTACATGTATCTATCATGAATATCCATAGAATAATAATATTTATGATAATTTATTATATATAGAACATATTATTTCAGTAATGGAATCATAATCATAAATAATCTCGATAAATGATGAGATTGAAGCAATAAAATCCTACTTGTTTTTTAACATTAATTCAAAATCTCCGTGAATGGATAACATTACATGAATCAAAAAATTCCATTAAAATAATTATATTCATGATATAACATTTCGAATGGAAATATATACACCTCATAAAATAATGTAGGTGTATAAGATAACATGTATATCAAAGATGGAAAAGTGACAAAAATTTCCTTTTAGATTTGGTAACATTTGTACCGTAAATATTACAACCCTACTCTTTATTACACACATAAACATGATTTGTTACATAAACATGAAATTAAGATAACTCTGAGTCTTGATAGGTCTAGTGTCTTGGGAAATTAGGAACATTTCATGACAACATAAGAAACAAAATAAAATATCTTTATTGAAAACTTTTTTTACATGACCACAACATTCCTTCATACTTATCATTACCTGGCACAACCTGAGGGCATGCATAAGAAAACGGTGATCTATAAATACCAGTAAGGGATTAAAAAAGTCATAACATGAAAAATATTGTACATGTTAATAAAAAGGAATATCAATGGATCAAAAGAGATAAATGAACCTAAAGTCTTGATATATCATGATTATTATAACATGGAAGTGTGGAAATGACATTTAATATGATATTAGCATGATCCAATGCTCATTACACATAGATCATGAGTAAAACCTCAATTAACTTGAATTATCATGATTAAACACTCATTACACTTTAATTATCATGATTAAACTCTCATTACACTTGATGTATCATGATACTAATCTTTACCCAATGCATTATACTGCTATCAGGGTGCACCCTTTATAAACATTTCATTTCATGCATAAGTGTACCACATGGATCATACAATATGGATTCATTAAAAATCATAATTCATTCCAAGAATAAGAGATATAGAATACATATATGTATGTCCTCAATCAAGAAGTACATGTGCGTAAAGGTTAATACCCTTAATAGATAAATGGGTATAGTATTCACTTACACGATGATTTTTGGCATAGGAAAGTTTGGTGTACCTTCGGCAGAAAAAAAACGTTAAATAGAAATATTGAAATGCGTTGATGAGAGAGAAAGGGGTATCTCATCATTTATACATGAAACTAATAGTAATGGGGTCGTGGAACAAAAGATCCCAACATATGTAATGAAATTTAGATATATAATATAAAATAATTGCTTGAATGTATATGAGAAAAGAGAAATCCTTTATGGAATTTTGGTATAGTAACGGGTGTACATGGGATGTATTAATGGCAGAGAAAGAGTTTTATCATAATTAAAAAATAATAAGTGAAGTATGGGGGAGTTTATAAATCATACCAAAACATTTTTAATTTAAAATAAAAGGGTATGAAAACCTAAAGAAATTTGGACAAAAATGAGAAAGAAATAAATCTCTTACTTGGAAGTGTGATCCCAAAGGCTTGGGAGAGGCTTGAGAGAGTCTTATAGGGAGCATGGGGAGCCTTGGGAGGATTATAGAGAGAGTAGGGAAGAGTTTTGTTGATCTAAAAAGGTTTTTGAGTGAAGAGAAATGGGTTATTGAGTGTGTTTATGTAGGAAAGGAGACGGAATTCTTTATTATTTAGGTTTTGGACAGTGCACATTAAACTAATCAAAAATACAAACCATCCCATGGTTTTTGCCAAAACAATTTTCCAAAGGGGAGTGGAAAAAATTATTTTATAAGGACAATGTCCAAAATATTAAATTATTAGGCTTGGTTACATGGATGTGAGCCACGCTCTCAAGGAAATCATTTTGAAACGTTAAAATATTTTATAAGTCGTGGAGGGTCCACTAAGGCACCATAAAATTAAAAAAAATTATAAAATCACATTATGTTAAAGATAAAAAATTTATTATAATACTAAATTTTTTATATTATTTTATTACATCATTATTAGGTCTTTATGATGTCATAAAACACATTATATATTTTAACGGTATTTAATTTTTACCCAAAGATTTGACTATCTCGAAAAATTATGAATAATTAACTGTTAGATAATTTTGACAACCTGAATCCAAAAAATGATATTCATTTTAACTAAATAATTTTCTAAATATATGAATTTTCAATTTTTAAATAAAAATCGATATTAATTTAAAATTCAGGTGTTTTGACAAAAACATTTTTCAAACCTTATTAAAATTTTCTATTGTATTCATAAAAAATTATATGATCATTTATATTTAATAAAATTAAATTTAGTAGAAAAAAAATTAACATATTATATAATTTTTTAAAAATCCATTAATTTATCCAAATATATTTCTTAATTAAATATTAACGAAAAATACTATTTTTTCATTAAACCCCATTTACAAAGTAATAATAATAAAATAAATGTATATTATTTACTCTATAGAAAAATAATTCACATAATCATAATGCTAGGGTCTTGTTTCATAACCCCATATAACACCCACATGAGACCTAAGGCCAAGGTTTGTAATGGTGACAGACTCTTTTGGCGACTCGGATAACATTCCCTAGGTGGTAATCCCTATTAACTTTACCTTCTACTGTCGGCAGTTCTGTTCAAACTTAATGAGTTGAATCTTAGCTTGGGTTTAGTCAAGAGTAAATCTGAGTGATGCTACATCCTTTCTGATCTCAAAAAAATGGGCTTTGTATGGAGAAATTCTAGTGGATGAGGCCATCGATTCCTTTATCTGAGTAAATTAGATTTGTTAAATCCCTGTATTTATATTAATCATGTATCACTGTTCAATGGCTATATTATCAATGATAACAATTATTAATGGTATTTTGAAATATAAAAACATATAACCAAATAAGTTCATATGTTTTATATAACCATTTTACATAATAATATATTTAATTATATCAAGATTAATTTTCATTAATAAAAGTTTGGGTCATTACATTCTTCCCCCTTAAGAAATATTTCCCTCAAAATTTCCTTTTACCATACTAAAATAGATGAGGGTAACTCTTCTTTATAACTTCCTCTGATTCCCCCATTTCTTCTTCAAACATTTGGTTTCTCCACAACACCTTGATGAGTGGAATTTTTTGATTTCATAGAACATTTTCCCTATGATCTATGATATTCACCAACTTCTATTCATAGAATAGGTCATTCTACAATGGTACCACATCTAGATTGAGTACATGTGATGGGTCAGGTATGTACTTCCTCAAGAGTGGTACATGGAATACATCATATACATGAGATAGGTTTGGTTGGATTGTTAGTAAATAGGTCATTGCTCCAATGTGATTAAGGATCTCAAAAGGGTAGATGTACCTTGGGCTAAGCTTTCCCTTCTTCCAAAATCTCATAACTCTCTTCCATGATGATATACAGAGGAATACCATGTCTCTAACATAAAACTCTAGGTCTCGTCAACGATTAACAGCATAGATTTTTTGTCGACCCTATGTATATTTAATGTGTTATTGGATAGTCTTAACCTTCTCCACCATTTCTTTGACCATTTATGGACCTCTGTGTTTTCACTCCCCACCTTCATCCCAATATACCAGTGTTCTGCACCTCTTACCATAAATGGCTTCAAAAGGATCCATTTGGATTTTTAAGTTGAAGCTGTTGTTGTAAGAGAACTCAACTCGAGGAAGATATTGATCCCATCCTCATTTGAAGTCCATTGAGCATGATCTCAACATGTTCTCAAGTGTTTGGATAGTCCTCTCAGATTGGCCATTAGTTTAAGGATGATAAGCCATACTGAAGTTCAGCATAGTATTCAGAGCATGTTGATGATTCTTCTAGATCTTAGAAGTGAGTCTTGGATCTCAATTGAATAAAATCGACAGTGGTACTCCATGCAGCCTCACCACTTTTTTTATGTATATTCATGCCACTTGATTAGATAATAAATCCTATCAAATTTCAATGATGTGTGAATATTTTTAAGACGATCCACAATAACCCCAATAGCATTGTTTTCTCTAGATGTCTTCAGAAGTCCGGTGACAAATTCCATGGTGATGTTCTTCTATTTATATGTTGGTATGGGTAATGATTGCATCATCACCTTAGACTTATTCCTCTTAGCATTCACTTGCTGACATACCAGGTACATTAATGTATACTCAACGATCTCATTCTTCATGTTATCCCACCAATAAATCTCTCAGAGGTCTTGATACATCTTTTTGTTTTCTAGGTGAATAGTGAAATTTAAACTATGTGCATCATCCAAGAGTTCACTCTTAACTTTAGATTTTATAAAACACATAGTCTTGAACCAAATCTCACAATTACTTCTTCATTAGCATTTAACTCTGAGCATTTCCCTTTTATGATAGATTCTACTTTCTTCTGAATTCCCTCATCATCCTTTTGAACATCATTTAACCATTCCAAAGGACACAGTTGAGCAATAATTTATGAAAGGATTGATGATTTTCCCTTATTTATAATTCCCATATACATATTCATCAAATATAATAAGATTGGATCCTTTTCAATTATCATCAATGAAAGAATTTTTGGGTCCTATCTACTTAGTGAATTTCCCACCTTGTTCACTTTCATAGGGTGGTAATGGATTGAGCAGTCATAGTCTTTGATCATCTCTAACCATATTTGTTGGAACATGTTGAACTCTTTCTGTGTGAATATATACTTCAGGCTTTTTGATCCGTATATATTTCACACTTGTCTCTAAATATGCAATTCCACCAAATTTTCAAAGTGAATATTACTGCATCCAAATCCATATCAAGTGTTGTATAGTTTTTATCATGATCTTTCAATTGTCTTGAAGCATAGGTAATTAATTTTTCAATTCTTCATAAACACACAGCCCATTCCCTTCTTCAAAGTAGCACTTAATACCCCCAAAAGGTTCTCCACTTCTGAGTAGTGTGAGCACAAGTGTAGTGACAAACCTCCTTTTCAACTCTTTTAAGCTATCTCCACATTCATCACTCCAACCAAATTTTAATCCCCTCTGGGTTAGCATGGTAAGAGGGTTGGAAAATCATGAGAAATTTATCCCAAATCAAAGATAATATCCATCTAACCCTAGGAAGCTACAGATATCCATCACCAATGTTATCTCTGACCATTATTTAACTGCATCTATCTTGGAGGGATCCACAGATATCCCATTTACCATGATGATATTACCCAAGAATGATACTTCCTTCAACTAAAACTGACACTTTCTATACTTTTCATAGAGCTTATCCTTTCACAAGGTCTCTAGTATAGTGATTATATGCTTCTTATGCTCCACCTTGGTTTTTGAAGTATATTAGAATATCATTTATAAAGAGTACCACAAATTTGTCGAGGTAATATCTAAAGACACTATTCGTTAAGTCCATGAAGATTCCTAGAAAATTAGTGAGCTTGAATGGAATTACTATGAATTCATCATGCCCATAACTTCTATGAAAAGCAATCCTGGGGATATCCTACTTATACACCCTTACTTAGTAATATCCTGACTACAGATCCACATTGGATATGTATTGTGCTCCACGTAGCTGATCGAACAAGTCATCAATTAGTGGAAGAGGATACTTGATATTTATCATTATTTTATTGATAAAACGATAATCAATGCAAAGGTGCATTGAACCAGCCATCTACTTGATAAAGGGGACTGGTGCACCCCATGGTGAAGCACTTGGGCGTATAAACCCTTTATCCAGATTCTCCAGTATTTGTTTCTTCAGCTCCTCAAGCTCCACAACAACCATTCTATATAGTTTCTTGGATATTTGAAAATCCTTAGGTATAAGATCAATCATGAATTCAACATCTCTTCCAAGAGGAAGATAAAGAACTTTCTCGGGAAACACTTCAGCAAATTCCCTCATGATAGGCATGTATTCAAGGATGGTTTCTTCCTTAGAATCAATAATCTGATCAAGATACATGTTCTAATAGGGAAATAATATCCATGATTGAGATGATGATTCTAAATAAGGTTCATCCTCCTCCTTTCACTAGTACAGCATTAGGGGTGGATTCGCCTTATGGAGAGTGATTTTCCTCTCATGACAATTTATATAGGCTCTATACAGGGAAATAAAATCCACGCAATAATTGAATCAAATTCCACTAGAGAGATTATGATGAGGCTCATCAAGAATTTCAATCCTCAAATTGTGATAGGGTATGAGTTATATTCATGGGTTTCAATTATTTCACCATTTTTCATTCTCACCAACATCTCTACTTCCATGATTTTTGGTGGTGTTGGGATTGTTCTACTAAACTCTTGGGATATATAGAATGCGTGAAATGATAATAAAAAAGATAAATTATCTATTATTGAATGAATAACTACCGTACCTTTCACCACTTCATTGTTGAGGTTTTTTTAGTGGTATTGATGGAAAAATTTCACTCTTATTACCTTATAGGTTATTGTTTTCCTCCGAAAACCCTTGGCTTAGGGAACTTGCCCTCAAAGTGCTCTGGTTCTTTTCAGTTGAAGAAATAAACAATGCATTGAGGTTTGAACAGAGCGTTACACTCCTCTTTCATAGAAGCATTTTTTTGTTGTTAGTAATTAATGGTCAGGTTCCCTTCTCTTCCACACCTAAATAATTTCCTCATC
Organism: Viscum album; assembly: GCA_963277665.1. Taxonomy (NCBI): domain Eukaryota; kingdom Viridiplantae; phylum Streptophyta; class Magnoliopsida; order Santalales; family Viscaceae; genus Viscum; species Viscum album. The sequence goes on along the minus strand of OY728140.1, from coordinate 48,595,733 downwards.
CCCTTCAGGCAATTTCTAAAGTTCTTCTTTCCACACATTTGGAAAGTGGAGTGCTCAAATTTCGTAGAACTGTTGGATTTATCCATGAGACCAACATAATTAAATTCCACTTTTTTCTTCCGTTCCCCATGATACCCCTGAGATTCACCAATCTCCATTTTGACTTTTAGTTAATATCAAACAATTTCTTTATATCTATCAAAGTCACAGATCTCCATCTCTTTCTGTAGGCCAGGTTTTTTCCCACCAAAGAAGAAAACAACCTTGCATTCAGGGGTAACTACAAAGTAGGAGGCATATCATTCATGACTTGTGAATTTTACCCCATACACTCCATTGGATTTTTCATCATTTTTATTAAGGGAAAAGAATTCCCTTTCCATACTAAGGCATATGGTGCAGGGAAAATATTTATCGAAAAATAGTTTTTGGAAATTTTTCCATTACAATGCTACGATATCTTCCCCAGGCTTCATATTTTTTATCAATTTCCATTATTGATCATCTTCACCCTCCATACAAAAATAATCTAGAAGAACCTTCTCTTGTTCAGATCATTGAAGGACGGGGGAGATCTTTTCAGTGAAGTTGATTCTTTGTTCGACAATTGATGGATCTGATGATCCATTAAAATTATGAGGCCTTTACCTCATGAATCTTTTAATTGCATCTTGTTATTTCTTAGGGGGGGTTAGACGTTCCTCTTGACCCATGTTCCTATTAAAAACATAAGTTAACTGAGAGAGTATTGTGACTAATATTGTGATTCCCACTCCCATCAGATTTGGTATCTCATTAGAAAATTCATCACATTGATCTTCAAATCGGTTGTTGGCCCAAGTCCTCCTATTACAAATAATTTTCTTGAATAAAAGTAATGTTAGGGGTAACGCGTAAAGGGGATCCAAATACAAAAGGAATAACTTATAAATTACAATTATTTCTTTAACTGATGAATTTATAGGCTTTAATCTATGTTATCCATGATCTACTTCCCAACAGATATTCGTAGGGGAATTATTTTTATTCCCTTAAAAATGGTTCGTAATAAGATTATGAATTTACCAAAGCATATCCCATGGGAGTGTCATAACCAAGAGTGCATCAAGACCCTATTTTGTTCACCAATTCCCATTCGATTCTATCTTAAAGTGGTGTTTTTAAGTTTTACCCATAGATACATCTATGCTACAGCCACCTATACTTGTCCATATCTAGACAGGGATGTATTTTCTTGAAAAACCACTTACTCTATACTCACCAAAATTTGGGGACGTTTTTAGTATACTCAGTCTTATTGCTAAGGCATTCACTAGGTTTTCTAATCCTAATCCAAAAAATAACTAAACCTATCCTCTAATACGAACTATAACAGCCATTATCATTATTACAAACTTAAACTTCATTTATTTCATAAACTAGTACTTAATAAAACTCTGAGGACTAATATGTATAGTTTATTGGGAAATTAGGAACATTACATGACAACATAGGACATAAAATACAATATCATTATTGAAAACTTCTTTTACATGACCTCATCATTCCTTCATACTTAGTATTAAATGGGATAACATGAGAACATGCATAAGAAAATATTGAACTATAAATCCTAGTAAGGGAGTAAACAAGGAATAACATAAAAAATATAGTACATGTTAGGTAATAGTCATATCAATTGAGTACAGGAGAAACATCAACATAAAGGCATGATATAGCATGATTAACGGTCGGTATGGCCTAAAGGCCTTCATTTTTTTATTATTTTTGATAATCCACCTTTTTAGGGGTGAGGTGGAACCCTTACGAGGACTGGAGGCTTAGAGACAATTACATGTCCCATGGTTATTAGAGAGAATCATCCAAACAAGACACTTGTAACTACTCCTTCCCAACATATTTCGTGATATCAGCACTCCACCTTTGCATGGATGGTCGGCTAGCTGGAAGTGTGACAACAACATAGAATATGATATTAGTATGTGCCTAGGCACATTGCACATGGAGCATGAGTAAACCCTCATTGAATATGAATTAGCATGATTAAACACTCATTGAACTTTAATTACCAGGATTAAACCCTCATGGAACTTTACATATCATGATACTAATCTTTACCCAATGCATTGGATCTTTATCAGGGTGCACCCTTTATAAACATTTAATTTCACGCATAAGTGTGCCACATGGATAAAAAAATATAGAATCATTAAACATAATAATTAATTCCATGAATAAGAGATACAGAATACATAAATGTAAGTCCTCAGTCAACAAGTACATGTGGATGAAGGTGAATACCCTTGATAGATAAATGGGTATGGTATTCACTTACATGATGATTTCAGTATGGAAAATTTTGGGGTAACTTCTACAGCATAACAACGTCAAATAGAAATCATAAAATGGGTTTATGAGAGGGAAAGAGGTATATCATCATTTATACATGAAATGGGCAGTAAGGGGGTCATGGAACAAAATATCCGAACATATGTAATGGAATTTAGATTCATAATATAAAATAATTTCGACTATGTAAATGACAAGACAGAATTCCTTACAAAATTTCAGTATGGTAATGAGAGTATATGGGAGGAATTAATGAGATATAAAGAGGACTCTCATCATTCAAAAATAAAGAGGGAATTATGGGTGATGTTTGAAATCATACACCAATATTTTTATTGAAAATAAAATGGTATAACAACATAATGAAATTTGGACAAAATGAGAAAGGAAGAAATCCTTTACTTGGAAGTGTGATCCCAAAAGCATGGGATAGGCTTGAAAGAGGATTATAGCGATCTTGGTGCACCATTGGAGGATTATAAAGAGATGCGGTAATAGGTTTCTTGATATTTAAAGGTTTTGAGTGAAGAGGAATGGGATATTGAGTGGGTTTATATAATAAAGGAGAGGGAATTCCTTATTATTTAGGTTTTGGACACTCCACATTAAACTAATCAGAGCCACAAACAAACCCATGATTTTTTCCCCTGTTCTTTTCCAAAGGGGAGTGGAAAACATTATTTTATAAGTCCAATATCCAAACATTTTAAAATATTAGGCTTTATTATGGGGAGTATAGTCACACTCTCAAAGAAATCATTTTAAAAAGCTAAAATATTTTATAAGTCTTGGAGGGTCCACTAAGGCACCATAAAATTTAAAAAATATATATATATAAGATCACATTATTTTAAATATAAAACATATATAGGCCCAAATTACTTTTTATATTATTTTATTACATCACTATTATTTCATTATGTGGTCATAAAACACGTTATATATTGAAATGGTATTTAATTTTTAACCAAAGATTCAACTATCTCAGAAAATTATGAAACATTCACCAATAGATAATTTCGAAATCCTGAATCCAAAAATAATATTTATTTTATATAAATAATTTTCCAAATATTTTAATTTTGAATTATAAAATAAAAACCGACTTTTATATAAAATTCGTGGGTTTTGACAAAAATAGTTTTCAAACATTAACAAGAACTTCAATTGTATTTATAAAAAATTATATGATCATTTATAATTATAAAAAAGTAACTTATTAATAATATTTTATTAAGATATTATTAATTTAAAAATAAATTAATTCAAGAAAATAGATTTTTTAATTGAATATTAAGTAAAAACACTATTTGTACTTTAAAACCCATTAACAAAGTAAGAATAATAAAATGAATGTATATTATTTATTCTATATAAAAATAATAAACCAATATCATAGTTCTAGGGTCTTATAACATAACCCCATATAACACCCACATAAATCCTAATGGTAAGGTGTACAATTGTGATAGAATCTTATGGAAGCTTGGATAACACGGATCTGGTGGTAATCTCTGTTAACTTTCACTTCTCTCGTAGCTAGTTTCGTTCATGATTAATGTGTTGACGCTCAACATGGGAATGGTAAAGAGAAAAGCCCAGTGGTGCTACCTCCTTTCTGATCTCTGAAAAATGGGATTCATATGGATAAATTATACTATATGAGTCCATCGCTTCCTTTGTATGAGAAAATTGGATTTGTTGAAGCCCTATATTTATATCAATCGTGTGATCATTGTTCTACGGCTATATTAGCAACAGTAACAATTCATAACGGTGTTTTAAAATCCAAAAACATACAACCAATTAAGTTTATATGTTTTATATAACCATTTTACATAATAACACATTTAATTATATCAAGATACATTTTCATTAATACAATTTTGGGTCACTATTGTATACCCCATGAAAGAGAGATCATAAAATGAATATGTAAATACCCATAAATTTAAGGATAATAGTCATAGAATACATTCATGGATAGTATATATTAGGAAAAAAATAATCAATGGGTGAATAAGGCATAAACCTCACAGAAATAAAAGTGAGACTATAAATCCCCTAACATTATGTCTTGATTCTCATCGTACTTTTTTAAACCTCTTCTTCTTTGGGTCACACTTTTTTTCTGTAAATTTCTTCTTTGGATGACTTTATTCCTAAAGGTAATATTCTAGGATTATGGTAGGGAAGTTGGTTGGAGATTTTGATACGATTTTTCTTAGCCATAGGGCTTGATAGATATGAATAAGTGAGAGTGGTATGTGCCATTTTCTAGTAGAGGAGGAGGGTCATTCTTGTAAATAAAAAATGTTAAACACTATTAAAAGGTATCTCATGCATCATGTCCCTCAAATAATAGTCTATTATCAATCCAATAGTCAAAATGGAAGAGATATTTCTATCTAATGGCTTTTGGATAAGTGTCTATGTCATTTAGCCTTTGAAGATTAATGCTTAACTAATATGTAATCTTGTTTTTACCTTAATTATTGTAATTAAATTTAATTTATTTCACATATTACATTGGTTAAAAATAAATCTGAATGTATTATAAATTATAAATTATTATGATTACAAAAATGGAATCCATTTTACAAAATTCTAATCACATAATTTCTAGAAATTAATTTAAAATAAGTCCCACAGATGGAAAAAAACAACGGGTTTTAAAATTGAAAATGATAAAAATATTAAATAAAATTTATATAAAATGTTAGTGAAAAATAATTTCAATAACCTAAATTGTATTACTTCATTTATAATTTAAATAATTATAATTTAAAACTAGTTAAAAAAATAACTATATAAATAAATTATACAAAAAGATAGTTTTCAATTAAAATCTAGTATTTTTTACTATTCATAAGAAAATGAAAATTCATAGAAAAATTACAAAAATTAACCATAAGATAATTTATATATTTCTATTTAAAAAATTATGTTTACATTCTCAAATAAAAAAAATGTCAAATTTTCATATTCAAATAAGTCTTCCATCAAAAGGTGAAAAAATAACTTTAATGAAAAAACACAATTGTATGCATAACATTGAATTTATTCTTATATATTGTCTAAAAAACACATAGAATTAATTTTAAAGAGTTTATTGAATATATAATCTATTAATTTCATTAAAATAATTCAACAAAATTTGTTTACTTAATTTATTGAGGTAAAATGTGTTTAATAAAAATAGTATTCTGTAAAGTGATTTCCTATTTTTTCAAAAGGGTGTTTTATTAATTTTTTGTTAATTAGAAACCAAAGAAATCATATTATTTACATGTGTGAACAATGTTTTAATGATTTATTTTATCCTATACATAACCATCATTCCAATGACTAAAAGATAATTATCATATTGGATAATGATGTTTTAATAATATGGCATGTTTTATTTAAACTTTGTGTTACATATAACTCAAGCTAAACATAGGGTTTTTTGAAACATTGGCTAAGTTAGTGTTGTGTGTCATAAAAGATATCAGAGTGTTGTATGTAGTTCCTGAAAACCTAGTGTTTCATATAACACATGATTGACATAGTGATTTTTATAATTCAATTTAAGATGGTGTAGTATATAATTAAATCTTGGTGTAGTGTGTAATGAAATACAAACTATTAACACAAGATATATACAGTTTTCTGTAAAATGAATAATATCTCAAAGATTAAATAAATTTGGAAAAAAAATATTTCAAAATATCTCTAGGGGTAACATTGTACCCCCCCCCCCTAAAATGAATTTTTCCCTCTAAATTTTCCATGGTGATCCAATGTTTTATAAATGATAGTTCTTTTCATAGAATTCAAAATTGTAATGATTAATACTAAAACATACATTAAAATGGGAATGTTAGAAACATAATTATTAGAAAAATTTAGTCACAACTAGGTTCTCACACAGAAGAACATAGGTGGAAAGTGAATACATAATCATGAAGGAAAATACTAAATAATTATTGAGAGTGATAAAGATCAATGATCATAAGATATTTGGTGAACCAAAGAAGGTTAGAAATTGTAAAACTATGACATAATTAGGAATTAAGAGGTCGTTAATGTCAACAAAAATGATGATAACAAGACAATATTTTATTTCTAGATCCTTTTCCCAAATTTAGTGAATTTTTATCAGAAGATATACATATTTGATTTTGTTGCATTTTTCTAGAACAATACCACTCTTTGGTTGAGTCTTGATAAAATTTTACTTCATCTCTTACTCCAACAAAAAATGGTCACTTTTTCATTCATGAAGCACTAATAGATCAAGAGATCCATAAATATTATTATAATTTGATCCATCTATCTTTATTTATTATTACAACAAAATGGTTAGAAGAGGTTATACAATATACATAAATAATTACAAGGAGAAATAATAAATTAATCTCCAAAACGTCATTCAAATTTCAACTAAAAAAAATTCATAAATGGTTAACATCATAAGACCTCCATAATATAATTCACCCTTTATTCATTAAATAATCTCATATCTTATACCAAAAATATTTTCATTTGTATCTTGGGGTTATCCTTGTGATGATAGAATATTAAATGTGATTTTATTATACCACATTTCATTTATAGGGAGATGATAACATGAAACATCACTAATGGATGAACAATTAGATTTACATAGGGCTTATTCATACAAAATAAAACTTGAAATTACAAAATATGGAGAGGAGGAACATTATTCCCTAATTATCAGGGTTTAGTTTATACATAATGATGCATAATATTTCCCTTTTTCCTTTTTCATAAAAGGATATTGTGGATTGTCATCAACATTATCCATTGGATTGGGGCATTAATTCTCATAATTCCCAAACTCCATGAACATTAAACACCAGAGTGTAAGAGAATAATTTTTTGTATTTTTATCTCAATTTTTATTGTTAGATAAATTATTTAAATCACTCTGTAAATCAGTTGTTTGATAACCTTCCCCACTACACATCAAACATTTAGAAGTTCCCTTATGGAAATTTCCTTCATTCTTCTTCCAACCCTTTGATTATGAAGGAAATATATTCTTTTTATCTCCACCATCTAAATATTTTAATTTTAACTCCATCTTAATTTTCTTTTAAAAACAAAGTGATTGATTTTTCACTCTAACCACCAATTACACCTTGATATAACATAAAAAAATCTTTGCATAGTTGCCTAAATCTCTTATATCTAACACCCTTTAAGGACTTTGTTTTATGAAACCGAGGAATTGATCAACCTTACTTTTAGGTTAGATGGTATTACCCAAAGAGTACCTAGAAAGACTTGTAAAATTTGCTTCATATGAACCAATTGATTCATCATACTTCTTCTTAAGATCATGTAATTCCTTATTCATCATCATATGAAGAATATGAGGAATGTTATTTTTGAAAAATATTTTCTTAAACTTCTACCAATCCATGGAGTCAATTTTATTTTGTCACCGTATATTCTTCACAAGGTTCCACCATTGATCCACCTCACCTTCTAGACAGTCGATAGCCAAAGTGACCCATGTTTTAAAAACTATATATTGGATAATATCCTTTTATTGGTACTGATCCATTTCATAGTAACTAATGAATAAATTGAAACAATGAAGATGGTGGGCACTAACTCATGAAGGACTCAATAATGAATAGTTCCCTCTACTAGTTTGGATATTCATGTAGATTCATAACTTGTGAATGTTGTGTGATCATAACAATGAGGTTTTTATTTCATATAACATAACATTCAGTTTCTAGGGAGGAAAATCATTGTAATTTACATTACATTCCTCGTTAATATAATTCCATTAGGTTCTATCCATTGACTAAAACCAAATACATTGTGTCAAAACACTAATTATAGTTGAAAACCACATAATCTTGAAAAATAACTAATATGATTTCAAAATCATGACACATAATTAATTAATATATAAAATATTAAGATTATCCAATGTTATTAATATTCATATTCTATTTTAAAACTTCATGATGGTTCATATGTATTTTGTGAATTTATAACAAATATTCCCCAATAGTGTCAAATTAGGTTCCCAGTAAGGCCAATTTTCAGGGACAAATTCCCAATCGATTCTATCTCAAAATAGTGTTTTTAGGATTTTTACCCTTATATATGTAAAGACCCGTAAAATTCAAGGGAAAATTTTTCATAATTTTCTTTAGAATTTTACAAGAGCGCGGTTTCAGACGGCACCTGATTTCGAGGCCCGGAGTGCCCGGAATCAATTTTTGAAGTTTGGCTCGGGTACGTTCAGTGAACGAACGAGCGGGAATTCCTAACTTTTTATCCGGTGCTCGGAATTGAAATCTGAGGGCACCGATGAACTCGCAGCGCCGATATTCACTTAAAGAGACCTTTTCGGAAGTTGCGTTTGTTGTGGGTTGAAAGTTAGTTTTTGGGTTTTTAGTTTAAGTTAAATAAAATTCGTGAAGAACAAATTTTATTTTAACTTGTTAAATCCTACCAAAGGGGGTTGGAAGTGGGACCCACATCCCCTTAACCTCCCTTGGGAGGATTAAGTGTGGTGGGGCCCCCACGAAGATCCCAACCTTTCATCTTCTTCCAACTCCCTTAACCCCTCTTAAATTACTTGGGTTATTATTTAATTTTGGAGTTAATCTTTTGAATTTCAAACCTTTGAAATTCTTGTGGTAAGTTTTTGATTAAATTATGCTCTTCTCTCTTTTTGTTGGGTGAGAACTCTTAGCCAACTTGAGAGCTTTTGAGAGCTTCTTCTTCTTCTTCAAGCTCCGACGAAGAACGCTCAAGCTCTGACGAAGAACGCTCAAGCTCCGACGAAGGACGCCGCCTCTCTTCTTCGTCTTCCGTGTCAACGAGAGGGAACGTCGCTTCCTCCTCGGACCTTCTTCGTCGGCATACGAAGATTCTCCAACGACGTATCTCTTCGGGCGTATCTCTTCGTCAACGGATTTGAAGAACGACGACCGCGACGCCATACCTCCGCGACGTTGTCTTCCGCGGACGTTGTCAAATCTTCGAACTTATACCCGAGGTAGGGGTTGTTGATTATTGTTTAATTATTTATCCTTGTTCGTGGTTCATGCATAACTGACGTAAGGATTTTATAAAATGTGTTATTGTTTAAAGTGAGGGGGGCCGGACCACATGAACACGGCCGACCCCCCTCCATCGTTCTTGTTGTTTTATCTTGCGGGTGGAAGCAAGGTGGCGTGGTGTCGTCGCACCACGCGGATAATTGTATGTTTATCTTACGTGACGCCGTCACGCGCGCGCCATGGAAGAATCTTCAAGAACGCGACACCGCCGCGCCGCATCAAGGGGAATTAAAGGTGCGGCGGAGGGGCGCGGTGCCGTCGCACCGCGCCGGATGACGAACACCGCGGCCGGTTCCGGGCCGTGGCGAGATGAGGAGACTGGCGGCCGGGCCGCCGGCGTCGGAAGCTGAAGTGGGGACCGGATTTTCCGGTCCCGTTGTAGAAAACCGGCCGGCCATCTGGCCGTCCGGATGGTATTAAACCGGGGGAATTAATCCCCCGGCCAGCACATAAAACCCCCCTCTTTATGAGGGGGGCGGTTCTTTTGAGGGGGGGGGGGGGGCAGGCAGCCCCCCGTTCTCCTGCCAATCAAGCCCCCCACGTGGGGGGGCGGTTTTGCAAGGGCGCGGCAATTAGACGCACCGCCATTCCAAGAAAGCGGGGGGCTTTGCCCCCCCGCATGCAGCCACCGTGCGGCGCCAGGCCTCCGCGGCCCCCGCGCCGCCGCGCCGCCGCGCCGGCCGGGCCGGGTCGGCCCGGACCCGGACCCCCCGTTTCGGATCAGATTCGGTCTTTTGGCCATAACATGAGCCACGGACCTCCGATCGACGAACCGTCTGAGGCAACGCGATCCTTGGATCGAGACGGTCGTTTCGGTATATCACACTCAATGTTTCAGATTACTTTGAGTTCGGCCGGGTTGGTTCGTTCACGAAACCAACCGGGACTTCGGAGCGGAAACACTCATATCTTGAGCTACGGACGTCCGATTGACGTGCCGTCAGCCGTGTTGTGTTCCTCTTAGTGAGACGGATCTTTTGGCATACTCCGCCCGAGGTTTGGACGTAGGTGGAGTACGGTCGGGTTGGTTTTTCCTTAAAAACCAACCGGGCCCCGGTGACGAAAATGCCAATAACTCTCAGACCGGGCGTCTGATCGACGCGCCGTCTGTTGCGTTGAGTTCCTGTTGACGATACGGAACTTTTGGATACATCAACTCTAGACTTCGTGACAGTTGATGTATCAGCCTCTCGGCTCGTGGAGCGGACCCTCCGAACGAGCTTGCTGTGTGCGGGAACCCTAGTGCTGACTGCGACTGTTACTGTGTCTACTGCTGCTACTGCTGCTACTGTGACTGCGACGACGACAGTACAGAGATCATGTGTGGATTCGACGACGACGACTATAGCACTCAGCGATCCTACGTGGATCAGTGCTACAGGTCCTGTGTGGGCCCGATCCTGTGTGGGTCCGATCCTGTGTGGGTCCTTGCGCTCAGCAGTCCTGTGTGAACCAGCGCCTACAGGTCCTGTGTGGGCCCGATCCTGTGTGGGTCTTTGCGGGGGTTAGTTACCTATCGATCCTTCGTGGGTCCGACGACTTAGATGGATCAGAGATCATCTTTATCGTCCTTTGAAGAAGTATACCTGTGTGAGCTGAATCTTGTTGCTTTCCTGTGTGGATTGTGTAGTGCAATCCTGTGTGGATTACGTTTTGCTTTCCTGTGTGGAATACGTTTACTTTCCTGTGTGGACTGAGTTGTACTTGGACTCGGAGGTTGGAGCGTATTTGAATTTGATGACTTAGGTATATGTATGGGCATATACCTAAGCAGTGTCGGTTGTTACTTCGTGATTGTACCTTTCTTCGTGGTTTATCCTTTGTGGATTTGAGAGACCTTCAGGGGTCTCGGGGTCCCTACTGAGTAGCTTATACTCACCCCTGCACGGGCTTTGCCCGCACTACGTTGTGTTGGTTGCAGACGACGGACAGCGTTGACCTTGGCTGAGGTTTGCAGAGCGGGACGGTACCCGGAGGTGGACCACTGGGCGGGACGTGCTCGGAGCGGACGGCGGGACCTGTGGAGCAGTGGAGCTATCTGTACCCATCCTTCAGGTGGGATTACCGGAGGACAGCTCGGCGTAGCGGCTTTTACTTTCAGTTGTTGTTTTCCCTTTCGAGTTGTACTTTACTTTCAGTTTGGGTTTGTATATTGGCCCATTTACTTTTCCGCACTTTCAGTTGTACTCTGCTTTTGTTTAGTGTTTACTTTCCGCATGCTTACTCTGTGGTGTTTGTTACTTTTCAAAGGCAATGCCTTCCCTTTTTACCGGGATTTACGCCTTGGTGCTAGTCGCCAGCCCCTGGCCTATGGAAGGCGGGCTTGGGGTAGTCACGACACGGACCCCGAGGGCGGGTCGTGACAAATTGGTATCAGAGGAGTTCGGTTCTACTGCGAACTCTGATCTTTTCTATGTGAAGCAATAATGTTTAGCGTATTGAGTGTGGTTATCAGTCCAGGGAGTCCAGTGTTGGTGCGGCGGCCGACGTATCCGTACACGAGGACCCTGACTTCTGATTTCCGACTTAATGCACGAAAACATTGATTGCGTGTGTGTTTCAATGTTTTCTTTGTGATTACTTATATCAGCTCACCAGGTATACTGTTCTGACCGTGGCGCACCTGTTTCCTTTTCAGGATGGCCCCACGACGGCAGCCAGCTAGGGTTCCGAGAGTCGTGTGTGACGACAGCCCACCGAGCGACGAGGCCTCGGTACAGGGCCCTTTGTCAGCAGTGGCACCGGCGGTAGCTCTACCCGCCGAGCCCCCGATGCTTCCAGCAGCAGCCGCTGACGATGCACGTCGCCTCAGCGCACTGCATGAGTTTCAGCGCCAGCGACCGCCCAGGTTTCCCGGGGAGATGGATCCCCAGGCAGCAGAGGACTGGCTGGAGGCAGTGGTTCGAGTGTTTAGGCTAGTGAGGACACCAGCAGACCTCATAGTGATCCTCGCTGTGAGCCTACTACACGCAGTAGCAGGACGATGGTGGAGCCTGATGCTCCAGGTGCACGATGAGGCATCTCTACTTTGGACGGACTTTGAGAGCCTCTTCCGCTCGGAGTTCGTCCCAGCCACCCTTCGTGCGGTGCGTATTCATGAGCTTCTACAGCTGCGGCAGGGCAGCATGACGGTCGCTCAGTACTCGGCGAGATTTACTGTTCTCTCGCGCTACTCGACCGACATGGTACGGGACCCATTCTTCTGGGCCCGGACCTTCGAGCAGGGTTTGAGACACGAGATCAGGGCATCGCTGATCTCCCTCAGCATACTGACTCAGACAGGAGTACTGGAGCGGGCCCTTCTGATCGAGAGCTTCCTTGCTGAGTCTACACCAGCACAGAGACCCGTCGCAGGGCGGCACGTGGCAGAGTCATCTGCAGCAGGCAGTCGACGGATGACTCAGGGGTCCAGACAGACCAGACCTTCGGGCAGACGACCTCAGGACACTGGCTCAGCAGTACGGGGCACACAGCGAGGAGCCAGTCTTTCGAGAGGCAGACAGTGCTACTCGTGCGGCGGGCAGGGCCACATGGCTCGTGACTGCCCGACCCGCCGTGCCGAGGAGCAGCAGACGGTTGAGGGACCACCGAGGCAGAGGCAGAGGGTCGACCGTGGCGGTCCGCAGAGAGGAGGCGGACGAGGCAGAGGAGCTGGACGAGCAGCCGGTGGTGGGCGACGCTTTGAGGCACTTCCACCACCACCACAAGGAGGTCCACCCCGACCACAGGGAGCTGGCGGGCAGAGACAGGCACAGCTCCAGGCAGCAGAGGCCTACGACCACGGCTCACCCGAGATGATTCGAGGTACTATCTGTGTCTATTCCACCCTTGCTGCAGTTCTTATAGACACAGGAGCGAGTCACTCTTTCATAGCCGTTGCCCTTGTTCGGAGCTCAGAGATTCCGACAGAGCCGTTGGCTCGATCCTTACGGCTAGAGACTCCTACGGGAGCAGACTCGACGATTACGCACTGGTGCCGGTAGTGTGAGCTTACTCTAGGAGGCGAGAGCTTCGGCTGGGATCTTTTTGTAGCAGCGTCGAGGCCTTACGACGTCATCTTGGGCATGGATTGGCTATCTACGGTCCATGCACAGATTGACTGTTTTAGGCGCAAGGTGCGATGTGTACGCACCGACGGGAGCAGGTTCACCTTCACCAGCGAGAAGGGAGCATTAGCAGCACAGGATGGACTTCCGCGGAGGAGAGGACAGCCCATCACTCATCAGTTGGCAAGCCTTATCCTTGGAGCAGTTGACGTGCGGAGTCCTGGTTTTCCTGCAGTGGTGGATCAGTTTGCGGACGTTTTTCCCGACGACGTTCCAGGGCTACCTCCTCGCAGAGAGGTAGACTTTTATATTGACTTGTACCCCTGGACAGCCCCGATATCCACTCCAGCATATCGGATGGCCCCCGCCGAGCTTCAAGAGCTACGGGTACAGTTGGAGGACTTGCAGGGCAAGGGGTTCATCCGACCCAGTGTTTCACCCTGGGCTTCCCCGATATTGTTCGCCAAGAAGGCGGATGGGAGCTTGCGTCTTTGTGTTGACTATCGTCGCCTGAACCAGGTGACAGTGAGGAACAAGTATCCACTACCGAGGATTGATGACCTCTTTGATCAGCTCAAGGGAGCACGGTGGTTCTCGAAGATAGACCTCAGGTCAGGCTATCATCAGCTCAGAGTCAGAGACGAGGATGTGCAGAAGACAGCCTTCAGATGTCGGTATGGCCACTATGAGTTCTTGGTTATTCCTTTCGGTGTAACCAATGCTCCAGCAGTGTTCATGGCTCTCATGAACAGGATCTTTCAGTCATACCTCGATCGGTTTGTTGTGGTCTTCATCGACGACATTCTGATTTACTCTACGACAGAGGAGGAGCACGCCTATCACTTGCGAGTTGTACTAGACACACTCCGAGAGCACCAGCTTTATGGTAAGCTCTCGAAGTGCCAGTTCTGGATACGTGAGGTCCACTTCTTGGGACACGTTATCTCTGAGGCGGGAGTTGCAGTGGATCCCGCGAAGATTGAGGCTGTGTTAGCTTGGGAGCCACCCAGGAGCGTGACTGAGGTTCGGAGTTTCTTGGGACTAGCTGGATACTATCGGAGATTCGTGCCAGACTTCTCTAGAGTTGCGGCATCACTCACAGCTTTGACGAAGAAGGGGAAGCCCTTCGTATGGTCTGACAGATGTCAGCAGAGCTTCCAGGAGCTGAGACAGAGATTGACCTGCGCACCTATCTTGAGGTTGCCTGAGGAGGGAGTAGGGTATGTAGTCTACTGCGATGCATCAGGAACCGGACTCGGATGTGTTCTGATGCAGGAGCGGGCAGTGATCGCCTATGGGTCACGTCAGTTGAGGCTGCATGAGCAGAACTACGCTACCCATGACCTGGAGTTAGCTGTAGTGGTCTTCGCTCTGAAGACATGGCGACACTATCTGATGGGCGAGCGCTTTACAGTCTTTTCTGATCATCAGAGTCTCAGGTATATCTTCTCTCAGAAGGACATGAACCTGAGACAGCGGCGATCGCTCGAGTTCCTCCAGGACTATGACTTTGAGATAGTCTATACTCCTGGGAAGGGGAACGTAGTAGCCGATGCCCTTAGCAGGAGGACGGGCATTCAGCTACTTGAGGAGGCGACGGAGTAGCTAGCCTCTTTGCAGATATCCTTCGTGGATAGAGATGGAGCAGCCTTCCTCCAGTCTCTCACAGTCACCCCTCCACTACTGCAGCGGGTCAGGGAGGCACAGCGTGAGGACGCTGACTGTGAGACACGGTGTGCACAGATATCCTCGGGACAGGCACCTGATGGTTTCTCTCTTGGGACAGAGCACGACATCCTTTTCAGAGGACGTACCATGGTACCAGTCGCTTTGCGAGAGGAAGTGCTGAGGGAGTTTCACACTTCTCCTTTGGCGGTACATCCTGGAGTGGAGAAGATGTACCAGGACCTCAGACGACAGCACTGGTGGCCGGGCATGAAGAAGGCTGTAGCAGAGTTTGTTTCTCGATGCCTCACCTGCCAGAAGGTGAAGGCAGAGCATCAGGTACCAGCAGGCTTGGTACAACCCTTGGAGGTTCCGGAGTGGAAGTGGTACGGCATATCTATGGACTTCGTGACTGGACTTCCACGCACTTCTAGAGGTCACGACTCCATCTGGGTGATTGTTGACCGACTCACCAAGTCGGCACACTTCTTACCCATCAGAGAATAGGGCTCAGTAGAGAGCTTGGGACGTCTCTACGTTCAGGAGATTGTGCGACTCCACGGTGTGCCATCATCTATCGTCTCCGATCGAGATGCTCGCTTTACTTCCCGGCTTTGGAAGGGGTTACAGGAGGCGTTCGGGACGCAGCTACGTTTGAGCACAACCTTTCACCCTCAGACGGATGGTCAGACGGAGAGGACTATTCAGACTCTCGAGGACATGCTCTGCGCATGTGTCCTCGACTTTGGTCGTAGCTGGGAGGACCACCTGCCCTTAGTGGAGTTCGCGTACAACAACAGCTACCACTCCACTATCGGGATGGCACCGTACGAGGCGTTGTACGGCCGACCTTGTAGATCTCCTTTGTGCTGGACAGACCCTGGAGAGTCAGCACTGGTGGGACCGGAGATGGTCCAGGCCACGACAGAGAAGGTCCAGGTCATCCAGGAGCGGATGACGACAGCTCAGAGCCGGTAGAAGTCATATGCTGATAGGAGGCGGAGGCCACTGGAGTTCGAGGATGGCGACCACGTCTTCTTGCGGGTCTCACCTCGACGTGGTATTCGGAGATTTGGCCGAAGCGGCAAGTTATCTCCGCGCTTCATCGGACCCTTCCAGATTCTCAGCAGGATTGGTGTGGTGGCTTATCGCCTGGCTCTACCACCTCAGTTGCACCGGGTGCACGACGTCTTCCACGTATCCCAGCTGAGGAGATACGTGCACGACCCGACGCACATCATTGATCATGGGGAGCTTGACGTTGACGATGGGGGGACTTTTACGGAGGTCCCGGTGGAGATAGAGGATCGACAGGAGCGGGTCCTGCGTGGGCGATCGATTCCTCTTGTGCGCATCAGATGGCAGCATGGGAATCTCCAGGATAGCACATGGGAGCGGGAGGCTCAGATGCGTGCTCAGTACCCTCATTTGTTTACCTAGTTTTTGATGTATCTTTACGGGGACGTAAAGCCCTGAGGTGGGAGTAATGTAAAGTCCCGTAAAATTCAAGGGAAATTTTTTCTTAATTTTCTTTAGAATTTTACAAGAGGACGGTTTCAGATGGCACCTGATTCCGAGGCCCGGAGTGCCCAGAATCAATTTTCGAAGTTTGGCTCGGGTACGTTCAGTGAACGAACGAGCGGGAATTCCTAACTTTTGATCCGGTTCTCGGAATTGAAATCTGAGGGCACCGATGAACTCGCAGCGCCGATATTCGCTTAAAGAGACCTTTTCGGAAGTTGCATTTGTTGCGGGTTGAATGTTAGTTTTGGGGTTTTTAGTTTAAGTTAAATAAAATTCGTGAAGAACAAATTTTATTTTAACTTGTTAAATCCTACCAAAGGGGGTTGGAAGTGGGACCCACATCCACTTAACCTCCCTTGGGAGGATTAAGTGTGGTGGGGCCCACACGAAGCTCCCAACCTTTCATCTTCTTCCAACTCCCTTAACCCCTCTTAAATGACTTGGGTTATTATTTAATTTTGGAGTTAATCTTTTGAATTTCAAACCATTGAAATTCTTGTGTTAAGTTTTTGATTAAATTAAGCTCATCTCTCTTTTTGTTGGGGGAGAACTCTTAGCCAACTTGAGAGCTTTTGAGAGCTTCTTCTTCTTCTTCATGCTCCGACGAAGAACGCTCAAGCTCCGACGAAGAACACTCAAGCTCCGACGAAGGACGCCGCCTCTCTTCTTCGTCTTCCGTGTCAACGAGAGGAAACGCCGCTTCCTCCGAGGACCTTCTTCGTCGGCATACGAAGATTCGCCAACGACGTATCTCTTCGGGCGTATCTCTTTGTCAACGGATTTGACGAACGACGACTGCGACGCCAGACCTCCGCGACGTTGTCTTCCGCGGACGTTGTCAAATCTTCGAACTTATACCCGAGGTAGGGGTTGTTGATTATTGTTTAATTATTTATCCTTGTTCGTGGTTCATGCATAACTGACGTAAGGATTTTATAAAATGTGTTATTGTTTAACATGAGGGGGCCCGGACCGCATGAACACGACCGAACCCCCTCCATCGTTCTTGTTGTTTTATCTTGCGGGTGGAAGCAAGGTGGCGTGGTGCCGTCGCACCACGCGGATAATTGTATGTTTATCTTACGCGACGCCGTCACGCGCGCGCCATGGAAGAATCTTCAAGAACACGACGCCGCCGCGCCGCATCAAGGGGAATTAAAGGTGCGGCGGAGGGGCGCGGTGCCGTCGCACCGCGCCGGATGATGAACACCGCGGCCGATTCCGGGCCGCGGTGAGACGAGGAGACCGGCGGCCGGGCCGCCGGCGTCGGAAGCCGAAGTGGGGACCGGATTTTCCGGTCTCGTTGTAGAAAACCGGCCGGCCAGCTGGCCGGCCGGATGGTATTAAACCGGGGGAATTAATCCCTCGGCCAGCACATAAAACCCCCCTCTTTATGAGGGGGGCGGTTCTTTTGAGGGGGGGCAGGCGGCCCCCCGTTCTCCTGCCAATCAAGCCCCCCACGTGGGGGGGGGGGGTGGTTTTGCAAGGGCGCGGCAATTAGCCACGCCGCCATTCCAAGAAAGCGGGGGGCTTTGCCCCCCCCCCCCCCCCCGCGTGCAGCCACCGTGCGGCGCTAGGCCGCCGCGGCCCCCGCGCCGCCGCACCGCCGGTCGGCCGGGCCGTGTCGGCCCGGACCCGGACCCCCCCGTTTCGGATCAGATTCGGTCTTTTGGCCATAACTTGAGCCACGGATGTCCGATCGACGAACCGTCTTCGGCAACGCGATCCTTGGATCGAGACGGTCGTTTCGGTATATCGCATACAAGGTTTCGGATTACTTTGAGTTCGGACGGGTCGGTTCATTCACGAAACCAACCGGGCCTTTAGAGCGGAAACACTCATATCTTGAGCTACGGAAGTCCGATTGACGTGCCGTCAGCCGTGTTGTGTTCCTCTTAGTGAGACGGATCTTTTGGCATACTCCGCCCGAGGTTTGGAGGTAGGTGGAGTACGGTCGGGTTGGTTTTGCCTTAAAAACCAACCGGGCCCCGGTGACGAAAATGCCAATAACTCTCAGACCGGGCATCCGATCGACGCGCCGTCTGTTGCGTTGAGTTCCTGTTGACGATACGGAACTTTTGGATACATCAACTCTGGACTTCGTGACAGTTGATGTATCAGCCTCTCGGCTCGTGGAGCGGACCCTCCGAACGAGCTTGCTGTGTGCGGGAACCCTAGTGCTGGCTGCGACTGTTACTGTGTCTACTGCTGCTACTGCTGCTACTGTGACTGCGACGACGACAGTACAAGGATCCTGTGTGGATTCGACGACAATGACTACAGCACTCAGCAATCCTACGTGGATCAGTGCTATAGGTCCTGTGTGGGCCCGATCCTGTGTGGGTCTGATCCTGTGTGGGTCCTTGCGCTCAGCGGTCCTGTGTGAACCAGCGCCTACAGGTCCTGTGTGGGCCCGATCCTGTGTGGGTCTTTGCGGGGGTTAGTTACCTATCGATCCTTCGTGGGTCCGACGACTTAGATGGATCAGAGATCATCTTTATCTTCCTTTGAAGAAGTATACCTGTGTGAGCTGAATCCTGTTGCTTTCCTGTGTGGATTGTGTAGTGCAATCCTGTGTGGATTACGTTTTGCTTTCCTGTGTGGAATACGTTTACTTTCCTGTGTGGACTGAGTTGTACTTGGACTCGGAGGTTGGAGCGTATTTGAATTTGATGACTTAGGTATATGTATGGGCATATACCTAAGCAGTGTCGGTTTTTACTTCGTGATTGTACCTTTCTTCGTGGTTTATCCTTTGTGGATTTGAGAGACCTTCAGGGGTCTCGGGGTCCCTACTGAGTAGCTTATACTCACCCCTGCACGGGCTTTGCCCGCACTACGTTGTGTTGGTTGCAGACGACGGACAGCGTTGACCTTGGCTGAGGTTTGTAGAGCGGGACGGTACCCGGAGGTGGACCACTGGGCGGGACGTGCTCGGAGCGGACGGCGGGACCCGTGGAGCAGTGGAGCTATCTGTACCCATCCTTCAGGTGGGATTACCGGAGGACAGCTCGGCGTAGCGGCTTTTACTTTCAGTTGTTGTTTTCCCTTTCGAGTTGTACTTTACTTTCAGTTTGGGTTTGTATACTAGCCCATTTACTTTTCTGCACTTTCAGTTGTACTCTGCTTTTGTTTAGTGTTTACATTCCGCATGCTTACTCTGTGGTGTTTGTTACTTTTCAAAGGCAATGCCTTCCCTTTTTACCGGGATTTACGCCTTGGTGCTAGTCGCCAGCCCCTGGCCTATGGAAGGCGGGCTTGGGGTAGTCACGGCACGGACCCCGAGGGCGGGTCGTGACAATATACATATTTTCGAGATATAAGTTCACTTTTAGTATCTAGATAGAGATGTAATTTATTTTAAATAACTCTATTAGTCCTTAACCAAAACCCTAGGAAATTTTCCTTTACTACAGCTTTTCCATGGAATTTTCCCTAAATGAATCTCAAGACATATCAATCGAAATATCCCTAGTGATATCAAAAAACATTAATCATCTTAGTTTCTAATGTATGAAAAACATTTCCTTTGATACAAAATATAGTGAACCAAGCATAACATACATGGATATCACACCACATTAGATGATTATTCAGCACATTAAGAAAATACATACCTGAGGAACATAATAGTTTAGTGTCTTTAGAAACATTGAATGAAGTATATTCTATGTGGTGAAGGATATTAAAGTTATCCCATAATGATCTTCCCATTTATTACTTATAAATAAAACTATTATTTATATCCTGGGAAAATGAAACATATGAAAGGGTGAGGTCAGATGCTCAGTATGGAAAAACAAGTAAGATATAAAATCATAACATGAACATAAGGGTAGGAGAAAATGATAATAACATTTTGGGATCATACCCTACATATCAAAAATAATGTACATGATCCATGGAATAAATCTTTATAGTTCATAAAAAATGAATAATAAGTGAATAAAGATCATAATCTATAAAATCATAATCTAAGAATAAGAAATATAATTATGGAGAACTTGTAAACATATCAAATGATTTTTATAGTTGTAAAGGATTAATTTCAATTCCATTTTATTTGAATGGTTTCACTCCCAGAACCATATTGGTAGTCAAGGTTCACTCCAAATACCATATTAGTGGAAAATATATTTTACTAAACTGGATTCAATCCCTATTTCAGCACTATAGTATCGAACTGGGTTCATTTCTGATTCCAACTTTATATTAATGAACTAGGTTCACTTACCATTCCATACCTATAATAATGAAAAGGGTTCACTTCCCATTTGATCCCTACAATACTAAATCAAGTTTAATCCTCATTACAGCCTTGTAATACTGTACCAGATTCACTTTCCTTTCCAGCCATGTACTACTAAACCAATTTCACTCATTATTCCAGCCATGTATAACTCATGAGATATAATTCTTACCCAATTAATATTTTGGAGATATTAGTCCCACCAATCACATTATTAAATCATACATTTGTGTTTCACAAAATAATAAAACATTCATCATATTGTTACCCATAAAAAGACATGGGTTTCATAGATATCATATCATTACATTTGGAAAATAAAATGTTTTCATAATACTTTTATCATTGAATATCCCACAAAAAGATGTGGGTTTCAAAATAATATAAATCGTGTAAAATAAAATTGTTTCATGAAGATTGTGAAAATAAAACTAAAACCATTCGGAGAAAGAATATGAATGATACCCTTGGATCATATCCCTAGTAAGGCATGAGTAACACAAATTGATGTCATCTTAGATTGAAAATAATTTTGAATGATCATTTAAAAACATTTCTCAAGGAAAATAAACTTTACTCCTTGAAAAAATTTTCATTAAAATATAATACATTATTAAAATATATTTCTTATAAAATAACTTTGAAAACATATAATGGAATCATTGAAAACCATTTTAAGAAAACTTTTACAACATTAAAATTTTACAATAATTTTACATGAAGATGAACTTAAAAGTAAATTTACAAAAAATTAGGATTTTTTCTAGAAAGCATGGTTTATAAATTAAAAAATATAATGAAGATATAAATAAGGTTGGATTTTTATAAAAAAAATTCTTAATTACATTATGTAACAAAGAGTGGCTAGACTTTACAATTACAAGAATATATCTTGAATAACCATGGGATATGAATATTTATGATAATAATTAAGATATTTATCATAATATTTCACTAAAGGATGAATAATAAAAAATAATTCCCATAAATGATGATATGGTAGCAATAAACTCTTAAAATTTTGGAAACATTGAATCAAATTCTCCATGAAATAATAAAATTACATAAAGCATTAAGTATAATGAAAAGAATTATATTAATGATATAAAATGTCCAAGTTTAGTATATATACCTCATAAATGAATGTAGGTTCATAACATTACATGTTTCTTAAATAAGGAAAATTTATACAAAATTAACCAATCATTTTGGTAACCTTTGAACTATAAACCCCTTGAAAGAGAGGTCATAAAATGGATATGTAAATAACCCTAAATATAAGGATAATAATTTTATTATAAATTAAATTGTATTATAAACACCACAAAAAATAATTTAGTGGTGAATAATTAATGTCTCTTATTGAAATAAAATTGGGACTAGAAATCCCCTTACCTTATCTATTGACTCTCATCGTACTCATTCAATCCTCCCCCTATTTGGGTAACTCTTTTTGGTTTTCACTGATATAATTACTAGAATGGATTTATTACTAAATTTATTATTCTATGATTATGGTAGGGATGATGGTATGTTAATTGGAAAGGGTTTTTTCTTAGACAAATGTCTTGAGGGGTGTAAATTAGTGAAGAGGGTGAGTTCACAATTATAATGGAGGATGATTGTCATTCTTGTAAATAAAAATGTAAACAATATCGATAGGTCTACCTTACATCATGTTCCTCCAATAATGTTCCATTTTCATAATAATACGTTACTTTGTCTAAATATGGACATCCAATGGATTTTGGACAAGTATCTAGTTCATTATCAATTTAAGAATAATGTTTAACCACTTTGTAATACCATCTTTACCTTAATCACTGTAATTAATTTTAATTGCATTCACTAATTAAGATGGTAAAAAATTAAATTTCACTTATTATAAATAATAAATTATTCTGATTCTAAATGTGGAATCCATTTTTTCTAAGTTCAAATAATATAAATAGATGAAATTATTTTAAAATTAATCCCACATATAGGATGAAAAATGGTTTTTTGAAGTGAAAATGTATATAAGTTTGAAATGTTTTTATATCCAATTTCAATATAAAATTGATCCAAATTACCTAAATTGTAATAATTAATGTATAATTTAAATTACTATACATTAATAACAATTTAAAATTTAATTCAACAACATAAACAAATTAAATTAAAAGATATTTTTCAATTAACATTCATTATTTTTTACTTTTCATCGCAAAATGAAACATCATAGAAAAGTACCAAAAATTAAACCTAAGATAATTTTTATATTCTAATTTTATAAATAAATATTATTTTTTAATATATAAAAATAATAAAAAATTATTTTTAAAATGAATCATCTATTTAAAGGTAACAAAATCATTTTTTAGAACAAATACATTTTTAACCATAATATTGAATTTATTCTTATCAATTTTCTAAAAAACACATAGTATGAATATTAAATTTTTTATTTAATATATACTATATTTATTTAATTAATATCATTGAACATAATTTGTTTAATTAATTTATTTATTAATAACACATTTAATAAAAATATTTTTCCATTAAAAATGTTTTCCTATATTTTCAAAAGTGTTTCTTTTTTCACTTATATTTAATTTTTCACCAAATAATTAATTTGATATATATGTGTAAATCATATTTTTCAAATTTAGTTAATCCTATTCATAACCTTTATTATAATTACTACGATACAATTATCATATTTGAAAATAATATTTTAATAATGTGTCATAATTCTTTTAAACATAGTGTTACATATAACCCAATCTAGACATTGTGTTGTGTGTACTATATTATAATATAGTGTTTCATGTCATATAATATATCTGAGAGTTATGTTTAGTATAGGAAAACCTACGGTTTCATAAGACGCATGATTACTTTATGTGTAATATAACACAAGCGATGTATATTTCTTGTATAACACAAGCAAGGTGTAGCCTTTACCATAATATAGACTTGTAACACAATCTAGATTATGTGTTTTGTGAAATGTAAATTATAAAAAAGAATAATTTAATTCGAAAAAAAATTCAAAAATTATCATGGGGTTATAATTTTTTATGTAGTACTCTATGATAATGTTCAAACTCTGAACACAAGTACTAATAAATTATTATTTTTTTAATTATCAATGATTCTCAAAAAAATTACTTTTGATATTATAATACAATAAAAAGGTATTATTGTTATACTAATATTTTATTGTTGTAATTGTATAACCATTTTCAACCCTTCTTCATCCTCAGACTAATCAATATGTTTCTCATGTATATGTGTGAACTTCCACCTCCATGAAGCAAAAAAATTCATTATTATAGCCTCAATGAATTTAAGGTTATAAAATTTTATTTAATGGATAAATGATCTATTTATAAATTATTTGTTATTATGAAAAATATAATTCAGTTTATACATAATTTCAATTCTATGGAATATTAAAACCACTTCTGTGTGTATATGAGCACTACAATCTCTATAAATGTAATTAATTATATTTTAATAAACATATTTCATTGATACTTTTATAAATTCAAATAATAATTAAATTTTAAGTTATATTGTAAATTATATATATTTTCTCATTTTATACGATTTATATTAATATTTGATGCATTATTAACACATTGACCATTGATTTCCAAAAATTACCGAAATAAGCTCATTATTTGATTATGTATCCACAAATATTGTTAAAATTTATAATGAAAAGGAATTATAGAAATATAAATAATTATAAATATTCAATTATTATAACTTTTATATTATAATAATAATAAAAATTTATTATTGAAATGAAATTAACTTCTACATTTTAAAGCATGAGGGAAAAAATAAAATTCTCTAACATCTAATAATGAAAATAAACTAAAAATGACTAATAAATGTATAATAAATAATTGAAATTGAATTATATATAAGGTATTAGATATGAATAAGTTTATTAAATGTGTAATTAATATTGTTTTGGTTATTATATATGTGGTTAATATTCATCAAAGGATTTTTATAGTTATAGAAGGGGTTTCGTCAAAAAGATATTATTTTGGAAAAAAAATATGAAATTTTTTTTATGGTGTATATGATCCCTATTTGAAACATTATAATATATATTTTTTCAAACATGTGTTTTAATTTTTTTTCATGTTTTATCCATAAATTAATTTTTTGATAAAATGATTTGATGGCAATATGGATTTGTTATCATTTTTTATTACATGACACATGTTTTGTATTATACACCTATATTCTTCTATATAGTGTGTATACTACCAATTTGACCAATTATTTCATGATTTTATTTGTATTCAAGGTATTTAAACATCAATTATAGTTATTCCATTTAATGTTTTTTTATTATATCATAGTAAAATTCATAAGTTTTCTTGTCTCAAATTTAATTATTTGAAACATATGTCATATTAAAACATTGTTTTATTTTTTCTAAGAAATATAATACCTATTTAAAATAATATTTAATGATTCTATTTTTATTCATGGTATTCAATTTTTACTATTTCAAGATCATTTTAATAATGTCTTAACAAATCCATAAGGGTGTTTTCTCAATTCAATTTGCATTCACTAAGTTAAATCGTTCATATTTTTTTATATGTTGAGTAAAATTTACCATGTAATTTAATTATATTTAACATAATATCATTTTTCTTTGAATTTAATTTTAGGTCACATTAAATCCTTTTTATGTGTTTTTTTTCTCAAAAATGTAAAAAAGAAAACATTTTGAACATATACCATTAGAAAACTTTCTTTTACAAACTTTATTCGTTACAAAGCATTCATTTTGATGCTTTAAAAAGGTTTTAGATATGAAATTTATTTTTTAATGACAATGAAACTAAATGAAAATAATTTTATATTTTTCAAAATTAAAATTATGAATTTTAATTGAAATCTATTATAATATATTGGATTTTCAATGTCTCTGTTATTAAGATATAATCCTTGAGTGTTTTTATGTCCTCTCAAAGATAGTTTTTAAAAAAAATATTCTTTTATAATTTTTTTATAATAATTTTTTTTGGATTTAATGGGTTATATTTAAAAAAATTAATCAATTTAAAATTATATTTTTTAATATAATTATTTTAATGAGTTTTCAAAAAAAATATGAATGGATATTTTTTTTCAATTTCATTTACCCAATAATATTAAAAGGATTTTTCTTAGTAAATGTAATCATCCGTTTATATTCCATATTTTATGAATGGGATGTTTTCATTTGATACTATCCACCTTTTTCACTAGAATGATAATGAAATATTCAATTAATATCTTTATGAAACCTCTCTCGTTTTAATGGGTTAATTAAGTTATATTTGAAATATGAACATTTCATTGTTCTCTGAGAACACATATGTAATGATTATTATTATTTGAAAGGTGGTTTTTTATATATCCCATAAATTCATCATTTAACGGTCTATATTTCATGTGAAAAAATTGGTACATGGGTAGTTTCCAAATTCCAAGAGGGTGCATCTATTTTTAGCTTCATACCAAGAGTATATATGAATTATTATCCCAATCCCAAGATAGTATATAGGATGTTATCTGAATACCAAGAGTTTATAAGTACTTTATCCAAATACCAAGTGGTTATAAAAATTATTAGTCTAATATTTGGAGGTTATATGGGTTACTTTACCAACACCAAGAGGGTATATGAGTTTTAATCCTAATCCAAATAGGGTAATCATGTTGTCAACCCAATCCCAAGAAGGTACACATGTTTTGAGAACAAGGCTACTATGTTTTTTGAATTAGATAGTGATATATATCCACTATTTTTATAGGAAGGTAGAGTAAACCCAAACCATAATAAGACTTTCTCTACTATAAGATAATGGTATTCACAGTTGGCCTTGACAAAAAAATTATATTTCATACTTATATATGTGCTATAATATTATTTTTTTCAACATTATCTTGTTCTGATGAGTCTTGTATCATGTTATTCTTAGATCCTTAAAATTTTATCTACTATTTAGGATCCATGTTTATTTGGGTCTGATTTTCTAATTTTATATTCATGAACCATGATTATTATCCCATACTCAGAAGTTTATATTATGATCACTTATGATCATAAATATTTTCTCTTATGTTTACCATTACTGTGTACCATTTCTCACCCATTTCTTTTGTTTTTGTTACATTGGTTATAAGTTAAGGTATTGGGTGTGGTAACTCTATAAACGTACCATGTTAAATGAATGTTTGTGTGAGACTCTAAATATTGTCCATAAAGTAGTTGATTATGTATGTAATCTCTTTTGATACTAATAATTTATGGTTATTAGGATTATGTAATATTATCATGAGATTTAATGTTTAAAATGTGAATAAATGTGAAACATATAAAA
The DNA here is from genome assembly GCA_963277665.1 of Viscum album. Lineage (NCBI taxonomy): Eukaryota > Viridiplantae > Streptophyta > Magnoliopsida > Santalales > Viscaceae > Viscum > Viscum album. Next base: position 48,568,414 of record OY728140.1, on the reverse strand, counting down.
TTTTAGTTTGTATAGTATCAGTTTGAATGAAATCGGTTTATTAAAAAGGTCAATTAGCACCATATCTTAGAGTGCGGGTCAGGGGAATCTCAGTTGGTATCAAATAAGTGCTTAGTAATTTTTGTGGATTAGTTTAAAAAAATTTGTGGATTAGAATATTTATTAGTTATAATTAGTAGTATAAATCCTTAGTGGTTACCCCAAGATAATTCTAGAATAGGATAACACCCTAATCTTTTGATAAATTATAGATTATGTGGTTTTTTAGAAACAATATCCATGTCTGGATACAAACACATGGATGATGGAACTAGAACAAATGCACATAATGGTAATAACCTTGAGAAGGATTTCTTGGTAATAGCTTTATATTCTCCTAGTGCACGAAAAAATATTCTTAACTATAAACATAGGTGGAAAATCCATGGGTATATTCATTAGTGATTCACACACTCATTAAAAACCAATCTGATGGATTGAAACATGACATCCAGGTTATAATATAAATCTAGTAGGTTATAAAAACTAATATCAATATTTATGTGGACAAGCGTAGATAATCCAAAAGAGTTATAAGTTGTAATGAAGATTTCACAATATAAGAAATTTTAGGATTTATTTTTTATATTAAAATGATAATTTACTCAAAATTTATTATATATTATCATAACAATTCTTTTTAATATTTGATTAGAAATCAGATCATGAAAATAAATAGGTCAAATAAATTTCCCTATAAAATCCTACAAAAATGAAGATATAATATTTAGTAAAAAATGAGATACTGGAACATATTTGAACACGATTATTTTGTGTGAAATAATGATTCTCCAAGTATCAATGATTTTGAGGTTCCTATATTTGTGGAAATGATATCATGAGTTTGTTTAAGATCCAATATTTTCTTTCATTAGTGAATGATAATTAAAATTGTGTGGAAATAATTTTTTTAATGGGGGATAATGTAACACCCTGATATTTTAGTATATAATTTCATTTAATTAAATAAAATGTTGAATAACTTCAATCACAAAAATAACTTGATTGAAAATGAAGAGAGAGTCATTTTACGAAGATAAAACTAAAATTATGTGTGTTCATTGTAATGTAGTCCTGGAATGGCAGTGTACAAATAGAAGTAACCTAATTTTGAAATATATTTATAAAAATGTTTAATTTTAATGTAACAACCTAGAATTATATCGATGATATTTTCATTCCTATTCCTATTTCATATAGTATATATCACATAAAATAACTTATAGAATAAAATACAAACATTTTAAATGAATAATTAATTAAATAAGAGGTATTTCTATATGTTAAGGAACCTATACTGATGAAATAGTAACTTGACCTCTAGAATAGTAATATAACCCTTATGAATAGTAAATTAGCCTAATGGATATTAACCTCCCCCACAAAAGAATAAATAAAATTTAGGCACCTTATAAATGAATTTATAATATAATTTTATCATTTATAAGTAAATTAATATATTAAAAATTATTATTTAAGTGTTGAAATTTTTGTAAGTCATAAATATTTAATCATAGTTTTATTATTAATAGAAAAATTTAAAAGGTGATTTATTTTTCAAAAATGTATTCTTATATTAAAATAAATTATTATGATTTTAGGATTATTTTATGAGACCTTAGTTAATTATTAGAGTGAAATAAAATTAGTTAAAAATTTAAATTCTATATTTTTTGAGTAAATGATAGTTTTAATTAAAAATTAAATTTCTCATATTTAGAAATTTTTTTTCATAAAATGGAGTTTTTTTTAATTTTACATGTTGAAAAATATTTAGGGTTAATTTATGTGATTTTTCTAAAATACTTGAATTTTTGGTGAATAGTAAAATTTGATAATTTATAATAAATGTTAAATACACTATTTATTGAATAATAGGTGATTTATGGATGATTTAAGTCCATAATCTCGAACTATAAATTATTAATTTAATATATTTGTTGATAAGTCTCAAACTATTCATAGTCTTGATCCAAAATAATAAACGAACAAATAAAATATTCAAAAATCACCCCTCTCCTCCACTATAAATATCACCCCTCACCACAAATTCCCATTACCCCTTCCAATCTTTGAGACTTGTAAAACTTCTTCCAAATATGCTTTCCAAGACCCTCCCCCATGTCTAGGATCTCTTGCTATCATCAGAAGATGAAAACAATTTCCCTATTGAGGTTCTCAAGGAGGAGAAAATCAAGAGGTAAAAACCTATTCCTTTTTCTTTTAATGATTCGTCCTCATATCTTCGAAAAAAGTATATAAAACCACTTAAACTTATTTTTTTTCATTGATAACATATAATTCCAATTTTTTTAATTATACCCATTTTACATGAATTCCATTACTTATAAACTAGGGAAGCGATCATGAAAACCAAGAAAATGAATACTCTAGAAGAGTAAAATTAAACTTTATAACTCTTCAATAAGGCCAAAAATAAACCTAATAAAACTATAATAAATATAATAAATCGATGTAATATTTTTAATTCATTAATTAATGGACTTAATTTGATTATCTATGACAATATGTTCATGTTTAGAACACATTCAGACATAAGGTAATGGTTTTCTTGCCAAACCTCCATTTTCATTTAGGTTATGATTTCTCCATATCTACACCAATTTAATTATAAATTATTTTTATATAATTCATCTAAATTATATACATATATGTTACAAATTCATATATCTATTTCATTTTATCATTCTTTATTGGGAGAATAAATTTTTTATAATGTTTCCTTCTTATTTCTTCCCAATACGCTAGTTAGTTAAAGGGAGCATCTTGATTTTTACCCATTTGAAAGTAACATACATGATCTGTTTTAAGACACCATTATTTTTCTAAAGTCCCTAACTTTTTCATGAAAAACTTTATTTGTTAATTTATGATTTTATTTAAACAATCATGATAAATACAAATGATTTTTCTAAAATCACTCTTATTTTTAAAGTAAATAAGTTATTTCTCTCATGAATTTCTCGATGATTTTGTTAGAGAATTTTCATTTATTTCAATTCCTATGTTTAATATTATTTTTTATTGATAGTGATATAGTATTTTTATCATTAACTATATTTTATTAAAATATTTATGAATATTTTTACTGTCGATATGCTATCTCGATACAATTCACCATACTACATAGAATAGTTAGTGATTATGTTTAAATATTAGGGAAATTTATTTATATTTCATATATATACATTATTAAGGTTTATCCCCATTCATATGAAGAATTAATTGTACTTAGTAAGTGAATTTTGGGTCCTTCAATATCCCCTCTATTTATCGGTAGTTCTTATGATATATACTAGACTGGGTGTTTACCGATTATATATGGTGTCTTGGTTGAGGTCTTGACAGTATGTTTATGATGTCTAAAATTACACATTCCCTAATTATGAAACTATAAATTTATAGTCCATGTGATTATTATACTGGTTTAATATCCATGGTCATGTTTTATTATAATAAATTATTTAATCAATTTTTATTCCTTCCATATTATTCTCAAGATTATGTTTTAATAGAATGTGTGCTTATAGTTATTCACCATGCCTTATTATTTATGCTTCCATGGAATTACTTACACTTACTGATCATTTTATCCCACCCCTTTATTATATGTTATTTTCCCGTGGGATTTGAATATTCATATTATGAATGACTTACATGTATAATCTAGATGATATGGATGTTTCCAATGGAATTTATATATTAAATTTCCTTTCATTATTGTAATATAAACATGTGTTTGTATCTAGTTTTCCAACACATCTTAACTATTAGGTCTTTTGAGGTAAGTCTTCCTTATTTATTATGCCATTATAATTATGTAAGGCACTGGATTTGAGGAAATCGAGTTGGGGTCTCTACAGTTGGGATCAAAGGATGTTAAGTAAAAACCATGGAAACTAGATTTAGAAAGCATGGATTAGGGTACATAACCCTAATATATGTATTAAATATAAGAATATAATAATATCCTATATTTTTGGTAATCTTGAGATTATGTGTATATTATTAGCAATACATCCATGTCTGGAAACTGCAAGTGGATGTGGTTCCAGAATAGATTTACCTGGTAAGAACTCTTAAAAGGTGTCCATGGCCTATCTTGGGGTAACCTGTTACACAAAAATGGGCCTTATTGCACTCCCAGTTTGATACTCCCTAATAATATTCTTAGGATAGTTAAAATTTTATTTACAAACCATTATGAAGGATTTAAAAGTAAATAAGTTCCCAAAGAAACCATATTTATGGTTACGAGAATAACTATGCATAGAATTTCAATTTTGGGTAAGTATTTCTCTATTTTGAGATTATACATTATGATTCATAACATAGTCTCATGTGTGAAATTATTTAGAAATGGAACCCAGTGGAAGGAATGAAAACTATACCAGCACACATATCTCATGTAGGGATTTACCTCATATGAAATATAATAATGTATGTATTGGAGCTGTGATTAGTATTAGAGCTACGACTTGTGATGATCAACTTATAACTATACAAGGACAGCTAAATCAGGTTATGAACAATAACTTTACCTATACAGATAATTATTATCCAAAATGTAGAGGAGAAATTTTAGTCCTCTTTATGAGATAACATCCTCCATCGTGGACTACAGAAAAATTTGTAGAAGAGAAATGGATAAGTTACTTAGAAAAGATATTTCTCACATTAGGAAATAAAGAATGAGATAAAGTTGTCAGGGAAGCTTATCATATATTAGGAGAAAACAACACATACCCTATCCTTTTAGACATATCATTATATGGATTTAATAATAATTAAACATCAAATTACACGCCAAGGATCGCAAAGTCCAGTGTCTTAGAAGACTGGGTAAATAAAACTGAAAACATTAGACTAAGAAACATTTTTTTATCATATATTATAAGATCCTAAATTTAATTGATCCCTTACGTATATATAGGATAACCTAGGTACAACATAAATAATGGTATGATCTAAATATCCCAATAAATAAATAATTATTAAAATTAATCTTAGAAAGTGTGTTAGAAGCTGTAACATAATTATATAAAAAGGCATGGAATGTGGTTAAACATAAGTAACCATTACATGGGATCTTATAATAATTTATTCATAGTATTTTGGTAGAAAAATAAAACAATACTTTATCATGATTCAAGACTTTTCTCACATAGAGGAGAATGAGTTAAGGATCGTTTCACATAAAGAAGCACAAGTCAAGGCTAATAACCAATACTTTTTCTCATAAAGTCTAATAAGACTCAACATTATGAAATTAATTTGAGTTCTACATGATTTCACCATTAATATAATTTTCATGAATATTATTTCCATATAAATAATCATATATATGTAATTAACCATAAACACAAAGGTTACCCGTGGAAATAATTGGGTATCATAATCATGTCAAAAGCATAATAAATGGGTGTATCCAAAAAGTTTCCATGAAATATAGTAATTAAATCATAAATTGACATTAATAATGTAATACATTCATATATCATGATATTTTATGTCTAAATGATGTGAAAATAGTGTTTAATAAACTTTAGATATAAAATATTTTAGTACATTTTAAGGGAAAACCTTTAATATTATTTAAAATGGAAAAGGAATAATTGTCTTTATAAAACCATAATTGAAAAAAGTTATTTATTCATGATTAAATGAGTTATTTTAGGAAAATAATGTTTTCTTATAATATATTATGGATCACAATTTGAAATGTGTAAGAATTTGGGAAGTTCCCTTAAATCAGGCATGTTTATCAGGAAGAATCAAGTAGTGTACCATTTAAAAACATGTATATCTATGAAAAATAAGGACTAATGGATCATTATACATGAGTTTAGAACATATACACTTAATTTATAAGATTTTCATAAAAAAGAAATATAATTTCATTTGGTTAAAAAGAGATAAAGAGTAATATGAAGTAAAAATGGAGGTTTGGGTAGAATCACTTACCTTATGTTCGAAATGATTTTGAACATTATATTGATTTCTTGAATAATCAAATTAGATTCATTAATTAATAATTAAAAAATAATTTATACATTTATTTTATTTATTTGATTTATTATAACTTTATTATGTTCATTTATGTCTTTTTGATGGGTTAAGTGATTCAATTTCATCAGTTGGAAGTATTGATTTCCTTAGTTCTCATGATCAGTTTACTTTTATATGTGTATGGAAAATCATATATAATGAGGATATTGTCCCATAAATTAAATTATATGTTAATGATGAAATTATAAAATATTCAAATACAATTTTTTCCATATTTTAAGATGATTAATTAGATAAATCACTAATGATAATCATTTAGATTAATTTTGCATTTTCTGATTACAACGAACTTGTTCTTATTATATATTAATATCATGTGTAAAAAATGATTATAGAATATTAAATAAGATATAATACATATATTATAATCTATTTCAACCATAAAAATGGTTTCATTTCCATCCTTGAAGTTGTAATTGAAAGATGAAATCACGTCGTCTACGAAGGTCATAGATCGACAGCTTACAGATGATGTTTTCATAATTAAAATAAAAGAGAGGATATGATCCTTGATGAATAATTACTCCATCAACATGATAACATTACATTATATTTATGATATGGAAGTATTCATTCCACTTAGACAAGGGGAGTCGAGGAGAAGATAATACACGAAAGAAACTTGAAAATGGAATTGAATGAAAACAAATGAGGGTTTTACCTATTGATTACTTCTTCTTGAGAACATTCTTAGGTGATTGTTTTGGTATTTTGTTCTAAGAACAAAAGATCTTAGACGCAGAGGAGAGGTTTGGGAAGATTATTGGGCATAATATAGACAAGGATCAAGGATTGAGTGGTGTGAGGAGAAGAGGTGTCATTTATATTGGAGGAGGGGTGTTTTCTCATTATTTAATTAATTAGTTTATTATTTTTCTCAAGATTAGAATTATAGTTTATTATTGAGACTAAATAAAGTAATTTTATCATGTGAGTACTAATAAAATTTTCTTATATCATCCATGACTCAATGAATTGTATATTTAACATATAATGTATATATTCCGTAAATTACTATATTTTACTATTCACTAAGAATTCAAGTATTTTTTTAAAATTCCAAAAATTTACCCTAACAATTTTTTGACATGTAGAATTAAAAAAATTAACTCCATTTTAGGAAAATAATTTTATACCTATGACAAATTTATTTTTTATTGAAAATCATCATTTACTTGGAAAATACATATTTTAAAATTATAAATGATTTTATATCACATTGAAAAAATAACTATATTATCATAAAATTATCATATAATCATAAGAAATAAAAATATTAATTTATAAATAAATTTTTTGAAAATGAATTTTCTTTTAAATTATTAAATTACCCAAAAAAAGTTAAATAAATATTTATAACTTATGAAAATACCAACACTAAAATATTAATTTGCTTATAATATGATATAAATTTATCATATTACCATTTATAAGATGACTAAATTTTATTTATACTTTCATAGGTGAGGTTATAATTCAATTGTCTTATTTACTATTCATAAGGGTCACACTACTATTCCAAAGTTCATGTTACTGTTTCAACACTATAGATTCCTTAACTTATTGAAACACTTCTTATTTCATTAATTCATCATTTATAAAGCTTGTATTATGATAGATACGTGTTTATACCATATTAAATAACTATAATAATGGAATTTACATTGATAAAACTTGGGGTCATTACCTTTTTCCCTCCTTAATAAATTTCTCCCCTGAAATTTCGTTTTACATACTATGGTGAAAACATGTTTGAGTAATTTTCATATATCGCTTCCTTTTGCTCCCATGTTTCCTCTTCATACTTATAGTTCCACTATAGTACTTTGACTAGGTGGGTAGTCTTGTTTTTTATAACATTATCTCTATGATCTAAGGTTTTACTGGCTCCTCCACATAAGAAGGATCATTTTCCAATTGTACCACCTCTGAATTCAGTACATGTGAGTGGCCTGGTATGTACTTCCTCAAGAGATATACGTTGAATAGATAGTGTAATGAGATATTTCTTGTGGAAGTGTTATTCGATAGACCAAAACTCCAACAAGATCAAATATCTTGAAGGGGAGATGTACATGGGATATAGATTCCATTTATTTCTAAACCTCATGATCCTCTTCTATAGACATATGTAGAGGAATACCATGTCTCTGACTTTTAACTCAACGTCACGTCGATGATTGTCTGCATTTTTTTTGTTTACTCTGGGCTGCCTTGATGTACTGTTTAATGGTCTTCACCTTCTCCACCATTTCATGGACAATTTTGGGTCCTAGAAGATTATGTTAACTGACTTCATCCCAACTTGTCTATATTATGAACCTTATCCCATAAATGGCTTCATATAGAGCCATTTGGATGCTCGAGTGGAAATTATATTTGTAGAATAATTAGACCAACATGATATGTTGGTCCCATCTTCATTTTAAATGTATAGAACATGATCTCAATGTTTATTTTAATGTATGAATATTCCACTTAGATTGGCCATCCATTTGAGGATGATAGGTCACACTGAATTTCAGCTCAGGGCTCATACCATGTTGGATTCTTTTCTATAACATTAAGGTTAATCTTGATCTTAATCAGTTACAATAGATAGTGGTACTCCATGAAGCCTTACCACGTCATTTATGTATATCCATGAAAGTTGATCTAGTGAGAATTCCTCTCAAATTGTGATAAACTGAGCTGTCTTTGTAAGATGATCCACAATAACCCATATAGCATTATTTCATCTAGATGTCTTTGGAAGTCCAGTGAAAAATTCAATGGTGATTTTTTTACCATTTCTAAGTAGGTATGTGTAATGGTTTCATAATACCTTTTTATTTTTTCCTCTCAACCTTCACTTGATGACATACTAAAAACTTTGGTATATATTTAGTGATCTCATAATTTATATTATGCAACTAAAAAGTTCTCCTAGAGATCTGAATACATATTTCTGCTCCCTATGTGAATAGAGAAGGTTGAGCTGTGTGTGTCATTCAGAAGCACTTTATTTATCTATGTATTAGATGGTAAACATAGTTAAGACCTAAATCATACAACTCCATCCGCATTGATCTTGAACTCAATGTATTTCCCATCCTTGATAACTTCCACCTTTTTCTTAATTTCCACATCATTTCTTTGAGTATCCTTTCGTTTCTCCATAAGGGATGGTTGATAAATTATTTGATAAAGGATTGATGATGTTGTACCCTTAATGACTCAAATTTCTATCCTTTATATGTCTAAAAATATTTAATCCTTATAAATTCTCATCATTCATAAATAATCAGGATCCTTTCTACTTAAAGCATCCACCACCTTCTTTTCCTTTCCAGGATAGTGGTGGATTGAGAAGTTGGAATCCATGATGAGCTCTAACCATCTTCCATAGAACATGTTATGATCCTTCTATGTGAATATATATTCAATACTCTTGTGATTATTATATATCACACACTTCTCCCCATAGATATAGTGCCTCAGATATTCAACAAAAAGATCGTAGCTTCCAATTCTAGATCATGCATATGATAGTTTTTACTTGAATTTTCATCTACTTTGAGATGTTGGCTATCAATTTTTTATTTTTCTTCAATGAAATCCTATGTATTTCTTTGAAGCATAATTGTACACCCTAAAGGGTTATCCACATTTCGGTAGTGTGAGTACTAGTGCAGCGATAAGCATCTTTTTGATCTCCTTAATGATTTCCTCACATTCTTGAGTCCATAAAAACTTCACTCCCTTCCATTTAATCTTGGTTATTGGGTTTAAAATCATGATAAGTTCTTCACAAATCATGGTAAATACCTGAATAGACCAAGAATGTTTTGGATCTCTGTTACATATGGTGTTATGGTCCACTCTTTGATAACCTTTGTCTTGGAAGGGTCTACAGATATTCCTTTTCTGGTAATAAAATCCCATAAGAATGATACATTCTCCATCCAAAACTCACATTTACTATACTTTGCATAAAATTTCTACATTCCCAAAGTCTTCAGCAAAGTATTCAAAGGCTCTATATATTCCTCATTTCTCTAATAGTATATCAAAATATCATTGATAAAGACTACCCAAAAAAATTGGATAATCTCTAAAGACTCTATTAATTAAATCCATGGAAATTGTTGGAGCATTACTGCATCCACAGGGAATAACTGTAAACTCATAGTGTCTATACCTTTTTCAAAATGAATTCATGGAAATGTCTTCCTTCCTCACCATTACTTGGTGATATCTTGACTGAAATTTCATCATAGAGAAATTATTGGATCCATATAGTTGATCAAATATTTTTTCTATATGTGGAAGTGGATACTAGTTCTTTATCATGATTTTATTAATCTCACAATAATCGATGTAGATGAACATTGATCGATACTTATTATTGAAGAATAGCACTGGTGCACCCCATGGTGAAGCACTTGGGAGTATAAAACCATTTTCCACATTCTCTAGTAACTTATTCTTCAGTTCTTCTATCACAATGGTATCCATTCTATAAGGTGTATTTGATATAGGTATAGATCCAGTAATAACTTCAATTGATATATAAACTTCTCGGTTAGGGGGAAGACTATAAGACTCTTTGTGTAATACATCCATGTAACCCATCATAGTGGTTATATCTTCGAGAATGATCAACCCCTTTGTATCAATATTTTTATTGAGATAAGATTGCTCATAAGGCAGTAATATCCACATTAATATGATGATTCTAAAGGATATTCGTCTTCTTCCTTGCACTTTTAAAGAATTAGAATATTGTTAGAGATGTGAAGAGTGATATACCTTTCCTGAGAGTTGATGTTTCATTTTTATGAAGATAGAAAAACCATTCCCAAAATAGCATCAAACTCTTCCAAAGGGAGTATGAAAAGATTTTATTGGAGGTTCCATCCAAAATCATTAACCTAAGAGGAGTTTTGTACTTCAGACAAAAACAATTTCCCCATTATATTTTCTCACATATAACTCAACCACCAAATATTGAGGTGGTTTTTGAATAGTTCTACTAAACTTGAAATATATATGAAATAATGTGTTGAACTTGAATCAAATAACATGTTCACTATTCTTGAATGAATAACCAGCATACTTCTCACAAAATCGTTATCTGGATCTACATCAGTAGTAGTGATAGAATAATCCCTTCCTTTTTTCCTTGTAGGTTTATTTCCTTTAAAACCCTAGGGATTAAGGTATTGGTTTGAAAAATTCCCAGGTTCCTTATAGTTGAAACGCTACACCACTGGATGAGAATTGATATGATCATTCCCTTATTCATCCACATTTGTGGCATTCTTCATATCCATTTGGTAGTTCTTAGCCAGATTCCCCATACTTCTACATTTGAAACATTTCCTGGTTCCTTTTGGATAGTTCCCATGATTCATCTTCCCACAATTGTGACACATGGGATATTTAGTCTTTTTTATGTCATCAGATTTATTTACAGATCCACCCATATTAGACTCCATTTTCATATATTTTTTTCATTTATTCCTTAATACCATTTAGAGTCTCTGATATCCATTTAAACCTAGAGGGAACAACGAAAAATCTACTCATAACTTCAGTGTCCACCGTTGATCATCTTCCCCATCAAATCGATAGATCGCCGACACAATTTTGTCTTCTTTTGTGAAATAGAGGACATAGAATATCTTTTAAATGGAGTTAACAAATTGTTCTATGAGGAGTGGATCAAAAGATCCACTAAACATGGGAGGCCTTTTCCATATGAATGATTTAATGGAAACATGTTCTTTCCTTAGAGAAGTAATGAATTCCATGTGACTCAAGTTATTATTCATAACATGAGCCAGTTGAGAAAGTAATATCATGAATTTTTGAGTATTTATTTCCCTCATATTTGGAATATCATTAGATAAATAATCACATTTCCTACCACATTTATTTTGGAACATGTTCTGCTATTTTACGCCATTAACAAAGAAAACAAATTCAATTAGGGGGATTGAATACTTAGATAATAAGCATAGAAAAATAAAATTGAAACATAAAAGGATAAAATATTAAAGCAAAAGTATATCCTATATTTTGATTCCCTAGGTTTCAATATAGGTTATCCATGATCTATTTCTTAACATATATTATTATGGGCACTTTCTTTGTTCCTGTAATAATGGTTTGTAATGAGATTATGAATTTACAAAAGCATATACACTAGGAGTATCAAACCAGGTGCACAGTAAAGCCCATTGTCATGTACCATGTTATCAAGAGTCAGGACTGAAACACATTGTTATAGTTTTCACTACAAGGTACAAATGTTTCATAACCACTTCCACTTGTAGTATCCAAACATGGATGTATTTACTTGATAATACACTTACTCTATACTTACCAAAATTTAGGGATGTTTTCTCATACTTTGTCTTATCCCTAGGGTTTTTACTAAAAGTTATCTATTGATTGTCTCAAAAAATAACTAAAATTTTCCTCCCATAACATCTATAGAGACCCTATATTTTTACACATATCATTATATGACTTTAAGCATAATTAAACATCAAATTTCAAGCCTTTTATCATAAATTATTATGTATTAGAATACTAGGTACATAAAACTAAAAACATGGGATTAAATAATACATTTATTTATTTATTATATATTATAAAATCCTAACTTCCTTTGAGTCCTTAAATATGAATAGGAAAAAATGGGGATAACATGAATAATAAGATGGCTTAAAAAGCTCAATAAGGGAATAAACATTAAAATAAAGCCTAGAACTTGGGTTACAAGCTAAAAAATGATATAAAAAGGCATAGAACATCATTAAACATAAAGAACCATTATATGGGATCATATAACCATGAATTCATAGTAATGTTAATGAAACATAAAACATGAATTTTTTATGATTTAAGGCTCATTTCACACATAGGAGCATGAGTCAAGGCTCATTGTACATAGAGGAGCACGAATCAAGGACAACAACCAATACCATGGCGCATAACCTATCATGAGACTAAAGGTTACCCAATCAATTGGAGTAATATTTGGATTCACCAATAATAACATGTTCATGAATATGCTTGACACATAAATAATCATACATATGTAACCCAACATAAACATAAGTGTTACCCATGGAAAGATTTAGGTATCATAATCATGTCAAAAGAATAATAAATGGGCATACCATAAAAGTGTCCATGAAATAAAGTAATTATGTCATACATGGTAATTTGTAAATGGATAAAGGCATATATCATGATAAGTGATGTCAAACCCAATTGAAAATAGGGTTAAGAAACTTTAGAATTAAAACATTTTATTACGACTTAAGGGAAAACCTTCAACATTACTTAAAATAGAAAAGGAATAATTGATCATTTAAAACCAGAATGGAACCTAGTTATATTTTCAAGATAATTTTACTGATTTTAGAATAATAATTGTGGCTTAATATAGATTATGTATAACACTTGAAAACATGATAGAATTCAGGGAGCTCCCTAACATCGGGCTTGTTTATCGGGATGAAACAAGTAGGGTGCCTTTTAAAAACATGTATTTCCCTAGAAATGAAGGTTTAATTGATATTGACACATGATTTTAGAGCATATAAAAATAATTTAGAATATTTATATAAAAATAAAAGATAATTTAATTTGGGTAAAAATGGATAAAGAGTAACACAAAGGAATAATGGAGGTTCGGGTATAATCCATTACTTATGTCTGAAACGATTCTACACTTCATCTTAAGGTCCTGAATAATAAAATTAGATTCATTAATTAATATTTATACAACCATTTATATATTTATTTTATTTATTATAACTTTATTAAGTTCATTTTTGTCCTTTTTATGGGTTAATAGATTCACTTTCATCATTTGGAAGCATTTCTTTCCTTGGTTCTCTTCACCGGTTTACTTGTATATGTGTATAAAAAATCATGAAGAATGAGGATAATTGTCTAGAAATAAACTTATATGTTATTAATAACTTATAATATTTTAAAATTATATTTTTTCTAAAGTTTTGGATGATTCAATACATAAATCATTAATGATAATCGTTTAGGTTAATTTAGCGTTTTCTATCATCATGGACTCATTTTGTATTATAAATTAATATTGTGTGTAAAAAATGATTCAAAAACATTAAATAAGATATAATATAGATATTATAATCTGGTTCAACCATAAAAATGGTTTCATGACCATCCTTGATGGTGGAATTGAAATATTAAAGCTTGTCGTCCATGAATGTGATTGATCGGCACCTCATAGATGATGTTTTCATTCTTAAAATAAACTATTGGAGATGAGATTTGATGAATAAATATTCCATAAACATGATAAAATTATAGTATATGTAAGATACTGATGTTTTAATTCCACTTGGATAAGGGAAATTGATAAGAATATAAGAAAATAAAGGAACTTTAAAAAGAAATTGAAATAAAACAGATGTGGGTTTTACCTCTTGATTCCTTCTTCTTGAGAACCTCTTTAAGGGATTGGTTTTTGACTTTTTTTAAGAAAATATAATGGATGTGGGGGGAGATTTGGGAAGTGTATTGGTCATAATATAGATAAGTCTCATGTATTTAGAGGTGTGAGAAGAAGAGGTGGCGGAGGTCGTATTTATAGTGGAGGAGGCAGTGTTTTCTCATTCTTTAATTCATTACTTTATTATTTGTCTAAAGACGAGAAATAGTGTTGATTTTTGAGACTAAATACAGTAATTAGATCATGTTATTTCAAACCAATTTTTATTACATCATCCATGACTAATGAATAGTATATTTAACTTATAATGTATATATACCGTAAATTATCATATTTTACTATTCACTCAAAATTCAAGTATTTTAGAAAAATAAAAAAATTCACCCTAACCATTTTTTGATGTGTATAATTAAAAAGTGAACTCCATTTTATGGAAATAATTTTCTAAATATGAAAAAATTAATTTTTTATTAAAATCATCATTTACTTGGAAAATATAGATCTTAAAATTATAACTGATTTTATATCACTTTAAACAAATTAAATAAAGTCTCATAAAATTATCTTATAATCATAATACATGAAAATATTAATTTATGAATACATTTTATGAAAAAAAATTATTTTTTAAATTATTAAATTAGTTATAAAATGATAATTAAATATTGATGACTTACAAAAATACCAGCAATAAAATATTTATTTACTTATACTTTGATATAATTATATCATATTACCATTTGTATGATAATTAAATTTTATTTATACTTTCATAGGTGAGGTTACTATTCAATTTTTTTATTTTTTATTCGTAAGGGTCATACTACTATTCCAAATATTAAGTTATTATTTCAATAGTATAGGTTCCTTAACTTCTAGAAATGCTTCTTATTTCATTAATGGGTAATTTATATTTATTATATTATGTTATATATGTGTTTATACTATATGAAACAATTATAAGAAGGGAATTTCCATTTATAAAACTTTGCGTTGTTACAATCTAGATCAATGGTGGTCATTAATTTAAAACAAAAAGTAAGAGGATTAAATTAAAAATATGAAATGGAGGGATTTAAAGGATATTTTCTTAGAAAAATATTTTCCTTGAAAACATCGAGCAGATATAGAGAGGAAATTATAAATACTAAGATAGAATGAGGATGAAAATGTTGGGGAGTATTAATCCATTATTACAAGGTTATCAAGGCATTCTGTAGACTACATACATAATCCATGGAGCAAGATTGATAAATTCATTGATGGTAAAAAACAATTCCTCTGAAGGGCATTGGTCTCCCAAAATTTCTCATTATATAGAGATATAGTCTCATGTGCTATCAAGGAAAAAATAATTCTCTAAGTATTATTACTTTAAAGTAAATAAAGAGAAGAAGAGGGCTTTTGAACACCCTGGAAAAGAAAATACGTAAAAGGATAAGAAGGGAGGAGTTGATTTTCCGACCTGTGATAATTGTGGGATGAAACACCCCGGTACATACATTAAGGTATGGGTTTTTGTTACAAGTATAGAGAAAAGGGCACCAATCCTGTGATTCCAAGGGAAATAAATAAGCTACCAATTTTCAATTCTATAATTGCAAAGATATGGGACATTATGAAAATGATTTTCTAAATCGTCATGGAAACATTCCCCAAATGAGGAAAAGGTTGCAAGTCAAAGCTTATACAGTCATAACTACTGAGGTTAGATTTCCTAATGATGTGGTTGTATGAACTTTAATCATTTCCTCAAACTTATCTAATTCATTATTTGATTCTATATCCTCGCATTCTTTTATATCTTCCTATTTTTCCATAAAAATTATATATTTCCTGTTTGATTTATTAAAGGATTTATCTATCAAAACTCATAAGGGGAGTATTATTTCAACAAAGATGTGTTAGTCAGTACCCTTTAAGACACATAAAAATGCTTTGGTTGTGAACCGTATCATCATACATATGATTAAATTTTATATAATCTTCATTTTGGAATGGATTTCAAATATTATTTGAAAATATATTCAAAAAATAAAGAAATTATGATTGGTGAATAGGATATGGAATCCCTTATCTTTAGATAAGAAACCTTGTCATCTGATTCTAATCTGGATCCAACCCTAGTGGCTCTATAGAATGAAATTCTTATATAGGAAGAGAAAGAAAACTGAAAGTTCCCAGTCAGGATGATTGTATCACTGATAGGGCGAGGGGGTGAATCAGTGATACTTTTTATTTTATGTTTCCTTGAAATAACCTTCACCTCCTATTAAACATTCAATTTCTTACTGAAAAAAATTCAACCACACATCAAAAGGAACACATTTCATTTCAAGGTTCAATATTAAATAATAATAGTTATGTCCTTATTGTGATTAGGAAATAATCCATTACCATACCATCCACTAATAAAAAATCCTTAGATTTCAATGAGTAGGATATACCCTTACACTCATGTAGCACTATATAAACAATTTGAATAGTGTGTGTGCACACTCTTAGCCCAAAGAGGGTAATACAATGATTTTGTAACAACTCATGTTACCAGTTTTTATTTTAAATTCCAAAAATGTATTAAACTGTAAAAAGATTTTTCAATTTCTTACCCAAAATATGGTAAGAACTTCTTGGAATTTGATATGAAAAAACAAGTCATATTTTCCCATTCCATTTTTCCCAGTCTGATTCCTCTGAGTACGATTATCCCTACTACAATTCTTCTGGGTATGATACTTCCTGGTATGATTCTCCCCAATACAAAAACTATAACATTTATGGAATATTATAGATTTGAATTCACACCACTTCAATTCAGAGTACAAAAAAACTCAGTACGATTCTACCTCATTATAGAAAACCCAATACAAAAATTTCAATTTGATAAATCTATCTTGATATGAAGATCATCCAAATAAAATTTACAATCTAAGTATAGTAATAAGATGAGTATAATAAACACAGATTAAGAAAATAATCTAAATGTATTGTTGAAATATTTTCTCTTCTCCTTTCACTCCAATCCATCAAAACTTCTTCAACACAAGTGATCATAGAAATTTATTTTTCTCTCTTAAACTTTTAGATTCTCTCTCATAAATAGTTCATCAGTTATTAGAAATGTAAAATATAATTTTTTTTATTTTATAAGAGACCCTTGAGATGATTTTGTGGGAATCCCAAAAAAAATCCACTTAATCATATTCACCTTAATCTTAATTTCCCCAAAAATCATGGGTGAATTTTAACCTCATCAACTCATCTTGAACCTTCTCTATTTTTATATAATATTAACTTCTTATTTATACATTCATTTCAATTTCTTGTTCAATTTAAATTCGTGTGTCTTATATTTAGAATCTAATTTCTTCAAAATAAATCTTTGTGCCAATTGTAAGAATGTGTATGATGAAATGGATACCATTCATATTTGCTAAAATGATCATTATTTTGAATTCTATTATCCCCCTTGATAGAACATTCAGAAACCTCCTCTTTCAAACCAGTTTTCCTTCTTCACTTCTTCTCTTGACCCAATTAGAAATATAAAACAATTCACCTCTGATACGATGTCTCTTAACCCAATTAAAATACACATCATCTCCTCCATTTCTTCACATTTTCTCTTGGCCCAGTTCAGATACAAAACTTATTCTTCTCTTATTCTCTTGACTAACATGAAAACATCACTTGAAGAGAAAAATAAAGTAATTCAACTCTTGACCCAATTGATGAAGACATCTGAAAAAAAATGATATTTCATCTATCTCTTTCTTCAGTAATTCAAGTAAGCATACAAATAATATAGAGTACTATTATCCATAGTATGATCTTTCTTTTCATGATTGTCATAGATGCAATCATTCAGGGTATGATTATTCTAGATATGATCATTCTCATCTTGATCTTGAGTATGATCATCCTAGGTAGGAAATGTTTTCTATGAATACAATGGATGATCATATTCTATAGTTCTTGAGTACAATCATTCTGGGTACAATCATTTTAATTATGATCCTCAACAACTTCTTTCATTCCTCCTCATCCTGAATCTTATTCTCATGAGTAAGATCGTCCTGGAATCAATTGAACTGGGTATGATTCTATTTCATCCAGAAACATATATTTCTTCTCTTCCACATAGATACACGACATCTTGGTACAATTTTTAATACCTCTTTCCCTTTTCTTCCATCAGCTTGTATCATAAATTCTCCAATCAACTTATGATTTATGGGAAATTAAAATCCTCAAAGTATGATCACATTTAAAAATGATCCATGCCAAATATAATTACCCATCAAAACAATCAATTTTTTGAAACCAGGTCTGTGGTTAATCTGATGACCATTTACATCCAGAAAGATATATTCTCTTTCATCATGGTACTGAGGTAAGTTTGATCACAACCAATTACTCATTACAATCTTCTCACATTCTGGACCCAAGGTGAGTACGGTTATTATGAAAACATGGGTCTGATTCATTTGAAAACATTAAACTAATTCTTTTAAAAATAATGTTCAGTATGATATCCACCAAATACAAAGTGAGGTGATTTTCTTTTTGATCTTAAAATTCCTTGAAAAACATAAACTTCTTTGGCAGCAAAAGAAACTCATGAAAACAAACACCTTCACCATTATCTTTGTAATAAAAATATCCCCTTTGGATTTTTTTTTCAACCAAGTTTCATGAATCATTTAACATTTTATCCTCAAGAAATATATTACATATCAACAATTCTCATCCTATGTGAGCTAAATAATTGTAGGAAATAAGAATCATTTATAGAAAAATCATGTTGTCCAAAAATATTGATTATGAAAACATTTTTTGGTTTCCATTCCCAGATCTTCTTCAACTTTATCTTTTCTTCTTCCATCCTAGAATAAAAAACAATTCATTTTCCTATAACCACTCCAACAAACAGTAATAGTAGCTTACTCACAAAACAATGCTAAATTCACAGCTTACCCGCAAACCCACCTTTTTATATGAATCAAATGGATAGATTTATGAATTAATTAATTCTTCCACTATACAACACTATCCAAAGTTAAGATGAGAGAGGGGATACAAACACATGCTTTATATTTGAAGAGAAAGAGGTTGGACACCCATGTTCAACCTCAATTTAGAAAAATTATTTTTTGGTAAAGGTTTTGTGAATATGTTAGCAACTTGTTCCAATGTTGTAACATATTCCAGTTTCAATTCATTCTTCTCCACATTCTCTTTAATGAGATGATATTTGATATTAATATTATTTAAATAATAATTTTGAACTAGATTCATGGTGAGATAGAATGTTCTTTGATTATCAAAAATCGAGAGAAAGTGAAACTTTACGTCACCAAGTAAAATTTCATATTCATTTTTCATCAACATAAGTTGAGTATTGGTTTGATTGGTAGTAACATTATTAGATTCCGTTGTATTGAGAGTTCCTGAATTCTATTTATTTTAATGACAATAGACACAATTCCTTCCCAAAAAGATTACTCCACAAGATGTAGATCTTCTATCGTAAACGTTTCCTTCCCAATCAGCATCTGAATACTCAAATAATTCAATACATTCTGAGTTTCCATACCTGATTCTGAATTATGTTGTGCCTTTGATTTATTTTAGAATTATTTTTCCCATAATTAAATGAGATTCGTTTGGAAAACTCTGAAATCTTTCACATAATGTAAAACATAAAAAATGTTGGGTCTTGACGAAGTAAAATACAACAAACTTCTAACCAACTTTGAAAACTCTTTCTGGTCAACTTATTTTTCATCTCTATATTTATAGAACCTTATTCCCACTAAAATAGGTGGGGAAACGAGTTTTTAATTTTCCATTCCAAACCTCTTAATAATTTCTTTAGCATATTTATCTTCTGAAAGAAAAATGTACTCCATCTTTTGATGTATTAGCAATCTAGGAAAGTATTTCACTTCCCCCATCATGGTAATTTCCAATACCTTCTTCATTTCATTAGAAACTATTTCACAACTTCATTTATCATTCCCAGAAAATATAATTTCTTCAACATAAACAATCACAATGATAGAATACCCTTGATTTTATCTGATGTAGATATTTTTATCCACTCTTCCTTTCTTGAAATTCATCTTCCTTAATCATGTATCATGTTTGGAATACCATTCTATTAGAGATTGTTTTAGGCCATAAAAATCATTTTGCAATCTTCACACATAAATTTCATCCTTCCCAATAACAAATCCACAATTTTGTTGATAATTTTATTTTATGCATATATTTTAGAGTATTTTTTTATTGAATTGCGTATTTAATTGAATAATATTTTGAATTTTAAAATGATTTTAATTGATTTATGTTTTATGGTAGGAAATAACTTATTTATGAAAAAGGAATGAGAAGAGGATAAATAATGAGAAAAAGGACACTTCACGCCATGAACAAACCTAAGCGGTGTGACACCAGATTTCTAAAGATGAAGCAAACATAGAAAATTGGAACAAACTAACTATACACCATGTACTACCATTACACATCATGATATGTTAAAAATGAATTTTTTCCACTTGGATAAGTCATAAGATGAATACATGTTGTAAAAAATGATTACATGATGTGAGTCTCTAGTACACATTGTGAATGTTGTCAAAGTTGACAAATGATATTCATGTGACATTTGAGAAGATTCGGAAGATGTGAAGAAAAACATGACGGATTACACGATGTGTATCCCAATTACACATCTTGATGACAAAAATGCATGATAAATAATAAAATATGTAAGAAATTTATATGGAAAATCCTATAAATAAGACCCTCAATTAGTCTTCCAACATATTATAGGACCAGAAGAAGCAAGTTTGACACAAATGGATGATGGAGTTATGATTTGAAGCCCCAATTCACCGCCATTCTTCCTTGGGTACCCATGACACTCTCTCTCATCATGATCGAGTAGTCTTCTTAGTGTTATGTGATGTGATTGTAGGGGGTGTGCTAGGGATTATTTTCTTTTTATTATTCATAATTTGGATTATTGAGAACATTATCTATCAATTCCAATCTCTTTGTTTTTGAAATATAATGATCATTGATTTTGATTTGAAGAGAATTATTTTTTTCATCAATTAATCACCTTAGTTTGTTTATAACCATTACAAAATATGAACCTATTATGTTTAAATATGGTTTAGGTATCATATTTCTATGATTGAACCATGTATATGACCATTCCAAAGGTGTAATCATATGATTAAGGTTGGATACCAAGACCAGGGATCCCTTCTAACCCAATTTTAACACCAAACATGAATAAAATTATATCAATTGAATCCCTATCACATGAACCCGAAATCACTAAGCCCAAGATGTCTCCCATATTGAATTTCAGCCTAATTAATCATTTATTTTCTTTCTCATTCCAAAAAAAATTAAACAATTTCATTTTCTGTTTCCTTAATTAATTTGAAACATATGCACTGCCTCTGTAGTTTTGACCATGAAATTTACTTAGAGTAAATTTTAATTAATATAGTAGTATAGCTTGGGTTTTATAAATTTGTTTTTTCATAGTACCATAGGGAATTAAATATGCCATTTTAGGATTTCAATTGTTTCAAGATCACGATTCAGCAAAGCAGATTTAACATCCATTTGAAATATCTTGTAACCTCATTGTATAGAAATAATATAAAAGATTATGATTATTTCAAGTTTTTCCATTAGATAAAAGGTTTCATCAAAGTCAATAACCACAATTTTTGAATACCATTTTCAAACTAATATTTCTTTATTTCTTATCACTCCGCCTTCTTTATTAATCTTGTTCTGGAAAAACCATTTTGTTCCAATAATGTTTTTTTCATTATTGGGTATGAGTTCCCATGTTTCATTCTTTTCAATTTGATTAATCTCTTAATTCATGGCATAAACCCAACCCATGTACTCAAAATATTCATTCATATCATTCAGTTCTAGTTTTTAATACAAATAAGTTTACGTAATATAATTTGTTGTTCTTCTTGTTTGAACCATCTTATATTGATCACCAATTATATTACGTGATTCTACTTTCTTCCTCAGCCTAGGATGATATTTTCAGATATCTTCCTCATCAGTTGAAATAGAAGAGTCTGGTTTTTCTTCTTGATTAAGAGTACAATTATATATATACTTATTAGAATTTTTTTCTTTACCTTTTTCAACCTTCTTTCTACCTGAATATGTTTTTATTTATCACCTATTTCTATTAATTTCACATCAATAGAATCAAAAAAATTCAATTTCAATTCTAAAACAACTATATCTTATTCCTTTCGGAGTATATCCAAGAAATATTTAATCCTCCCCTTTATGCTCAAACATTCCATAGTTTCCACCTTTATTATTTATAATACATGGTGTCTTCAAAAATATTAATTGTTTCAAACATAGTGTTTTTTCATAAAACAATTCATATAAAATAATTTCTGATTGAGGCCTATAGAAACAATGGTTATGGATATAAACAATGGTAATCATGGATTCACTAAAAAATTAATGAGAAAGACCATGTTCAAGTAATATAGTTCTTCCCTTTTCCACAAAACACCTATTCTTTATTTCAGAAACCCCATTTTATTAAGGAGTGTATAGGGAACTATACTAATGCCAAATCCCATATTTCTCAAGATAACTTTTGAATTCCTTACTTTTTTATTCACCACTATTTTCTATTCATGACTTCCTTATTAAATACTCACATTCTTTCTCAGCCATCCTTCTGAAACTTTTAAACATTTTCAAAGCATCTGATTTATGTTTCATATACATAATATAGGTAATGTGAGTAAAATCATCAATAAAAGTGATAATGTAATTTTTACCATTTTTTTATTTTTTTCTCATTGGCTTGTAGATATCTGAATAAATCTACTCCAGGGATTGTTTTAAAATAATGTCAACTTTCTTATACACATCATTTTAATCTTTCCTTTCTGAAAAATATTCAAACAAAAATATACTCTTCTTAATAAAGCTGAAATGTCTTGAATAGTACTAGTTTTAGATAACTTGTTGATGTTTCATTGACACATGTGTCATAGCCTTTTATGGAATAATTCATTCTATTCCACCATATTCATGTAACAATTGTTTCTTATTTCACCAACCAAAAACAAGTTTGCTTCTATACAATGGCCTTTTGTAATAATCTTTCTATCTTCCTCAGTTTTCACAATAATCCCATGTTTTCTGAAGATAACTTTGTTGAAATCAGTATAAAATTTTGAAACACTTAGAAAATTGTGTTTCATATTATCAATAGACAAATTGTTTTCTTGGATTTAATCTCTTTTTTCAATTGATAGATGATCCAACACCACTAATTTTGAAGGATTCATCACTACCAAATGTCACTATGCCCTCTATAAAATCATTCAATTTTTTCCACATTTTAAATCTCAATTAATATGAAAATAAAACCCACTATCATTAATACATGGTCATTCTCCTTTCATATATTCCAATGTAGTTTCAATAGTAAGAGATTTAATTTATTCTTTTTCTTTCTTCATCTTCAGATTTGGATAATTTTTAAGAATCATTTTCTGTACTGATAACAAAAAAATTTATACTTTTTTATGGTGTCCAAGTTGTTCACATCTTCCACAAATAGTTTCCAAATGATGGAACCTATTTTCAGTTTTACTCCACCTTTCTTAGGTTTCTTCAAAAAAAACTATCTCAAACTTCTTCTATTGAGGTAATTGAATCTCCCCTCAACATTTTTCTTACATAACCTATAGAATAATTGTATTTTTGTTGGTTAAACCAAAACATGTTTTAAATATTTATGAATACTAAAAAATACCAACAATATCCATAAAATGAGTATTTTACCCTGAAATATCCATACTTTCTAGAATTTTGAATATGTTTCTCATTCACATTCTTCTCTTTCTTTTATGATCCACTAAACATTATATTATCAATAAGACTCTTACTTTTATTTTCATCTTTATTAGAACTAGAAGTATTTACAAATTTTTTGGACTCATATTTTTTCAAAATGTTTTCAAAATTAGGGTTCTTTGAGACTTTAAAATTCTTAAGTTTTTTAGTCTTACCCACATGCATAACTTTCTCATCATTATTCATTTCAGAAACAATTCTATATTTATTCTCACCCTTTGAATGTAAATTTATTTTAACTATCTCCAGTTTATCATTCTGAGAACTTTTACTGAGTTTAGTAATAAATTTTTGTAAATACTTATTTTTCTTTTCATATTTATAATGTTTTTGTTGGAAAATTTATAAATCTTCTTCTTTTGCTTTCAACTTGACCTCTAGATAATCATTACGATTATTTTCTTCTTCAATATTTTTCTTCAAGTCATCGTTATCTTTTCTAGCCATATATTCTCATCATAAAAATATTATTAATTACTTTTGGTCAAACATTAATCTTCAAACCTTTTATTTTTATTTTCAAACCTTCTAATATTTCTTATACATTCTTTAAACTCTTCGTTCAAATGATGTTCAAGATGAGTTTATTTTTCTTCAAAACTATTACATCTGAATTATTCATCCTTCACTGTTGTAATAGAATTATTTTCAATACCACATTCAACTGATTTTTCAGATTCAACATCACTCCCTTATTTTTCTTCATATTTAGATAAGAATCACCTTCTTTTGGAATTGAAGAATTTATTATCTTTTCCCATGTAATACAATTTTTCTTTGTCACATTGTTTCTTCCACATTCTTCTTGCCTTATTATCTTCTTCTTCACTATCCTCTTCTTTATTTCTTCAAGGAAAATTAAGAGAAAAGTTCCCAAAATTTAAACATTCAAAACATTTAAATGGAACTTTACCTCTCTATTTCAATGTAACTCTTTTCATATTTTTAGAAAATAAGGATAAAATATTTTAAACATTTTTATATACCGCATTATCAGTTTCTGAATCACTAACATCATATTTAACAAGAATATTCCTTGACTTTCCATTTTTGCATCCTTGAAATACATTTCTCTATCATCATTTGTTTTTATTTTCATAGTTTTCTCCCTTCTCATTTCATAAGTGATAAGAGTGATATTAAAATCATCAAAAGATAATGTTTCAAGATCTTTGTCTTCTAATGAAGAAATATTTTCATCAGACTTATTGGTAAGTATTCTCAATATCTTTTCAACCATTGTAGAATCATCTAATGTTTTATCAAGACATCTGATAGTACTTGAAATGTCATGTACCCTAGAAAATAATTTCCTAATAGATCTATGCTCCCCCATATTCAAATATTCATATTTCAATCTCTAGATCTGAAACTTTTCCTTATTCACTTTTTTATTGCCTTCGTATATATTTTTAAATTTATACCATATACCTTTGGTTGTGGGAAAAACTTTTACTCTTAAGAATTCACTTTCATAAAATGATGATGATATAGAATTCTTGGCCCTTCCATCATTCTCTAGATTCTTCATATCTATAAATGTAAGAGGATATTCAAAATCAATATAAGAAACTCATCTATTCTAGCTTCAAGAACATCATATCCAATAGACATAAGATAAAGAAACATTCTATATGTCCATATATGATAATTATTTACAACAAATATCAGGATACCTTTACTATTAAAACAATTCAAATTCTCTATCAGAATAGAATAAGAGAAGCAAACCTATTCTCTGATACCACTTGAAAGTGTTCGGTTATGATAATTGTATCATTAAGAGGGTGAGCAAGGAATCAATGATACTTTTTCTTTTATTTTTCCTTGAAACAGCCTTCTAATCCTATTAAAGATTTAGTTACCTACATAAACAAATTCAACCACACATCCAAAGGAACACAAGTATTTACCTTGTTAACTATTCAATTGGAATATCTATAAGGCCCAAGCCTTAAACATTACTTAATCTTGAGTTACTTAAAGAATACACGTTGAGGATCTTTTCAGGTTTAGAGTTTTAGAGAATTAGATCATAAAATATGCATTACATTCCACATTTAAACAAAGTGGTTACATAAAAGATATAACTCATTTTTCCCATCAACAGAATCATATTTAAAATAAAACATGGATTATTTCTTGACACTTCCTTGACACTATCATCACATCATGTACCTTTCCCTTGAACTGTGAAAAACTTTTCAAAAACATGGGATGAGCATAAAAATCTCAATAAGGGATATAAAAGTACGAAATGAAAACATTAGTCCATGCATGGAATCATACTTTACTCATAAAACATAATCACATACCTCATCAAATCATGAATAAATCATATAAATCATAAGACATAAAGGTAACTTGAGGCATTCATAACATTCTTACGTAGGGAGTAACCCTCATGGTTATGTTTGGAATACCCATAACAGTATATTCCCTAAATCTCTTCGGAGAAACCTTAACATTTAACTCCTTCATGTTACCCAATGGATTGGAGAGCTATATCGGGCTCACCCACCCTTACTTTATCACGGAACCACCCGTCTTCATAACAACGCCCAAGAACCATAACATAATTATATCACATAAAACATGCATAAAGGAAACATAACATTTCCTCTTTTCAATCAAAAGATATCAATACAACACATTGATATAAAAACATTATGAAAACCATTTTCAATACCAAAATAAAATAAAATTAAAACATGGTATTTATTTTTCATTAAAAAAAAGTTATGGCTTGTATAGGAAGCCGAAACTCAAATAATGGTCACGGTAGTGGAGAAGTAGTTATTACCGCATATGTACGATAAAAAAACATTCCCTTTTATCATTTAGTAAACGCTTCGTATAAAAAGATTCGTTTTGAATAAATATAAAATTAAAAGGGGTTTATACACCATATAAAGGAAATTTGTGTATAAAACAAAATATGCCTCAATGAAAGGAGATTGAGACGATGTCCCTTATCTCGTGTCCGACGTGACTCGATTGCTCTTTAATCTCCTGAATAATAAACTAAAGTTAATTTCTACTTTCTTAAGAACCTTTTTCAATTTTATTATTCCTTTTATATAACTTATTTCCATGTTATAAATGTTATGTAATCATTTAATTTAATAAAGTTCGTTTTGTCGATATTTGGTACTTATGTCAAAAATGGACTTCTTACAATTACATGTTGTTTATGTGGTAAAAGTTTCATTATATCCAGAATGATATTCATGATTTTGATATCATATATTTCATATATATCCATCATATACATGTATTTATAATAGCACATAACATTTAGAGGTAAGAAATGAAATGCACCGTTCATGGAGACGGTAAGTCGTACGTACGCATGAGCGCAACTTTCATTTCGATTTTGTATTTAATGGAGTGAAATCATAATGATATTAGGTTATATTATAATTCCAGTATAACATCATATATAATAACATTAACTCCATCGTTTATACATCCCACATAGGGCATTAACGAATCAAATCACTTTGAGGGGGCGGTAGTCCGCACTTCCTAAAATGAAATTATCGTGTTTACCCATAATGGAAACCATAAAGGTATGCCACAGATGAAAAATAAATAATCATAAGTAAAACATAAACATAATATATATCATATATAAATAGAGTGACATCTTAATGCCCACCATGAAAGGTTTTAAAATAATATTGAACAATCATCGTTTCGTGAGGCAGAGGTTTTCCATCCACAGAAACATTATGTTCTTTAACCATTAGATGAATGTGTGTGTAAGTGTAGCACGAATCCCTCACATAAAAACATCCTAGTATATTGAAGATACTGTTGTTGTTACAAAATAAAGTAATATAAAGAGTTTATATTGTTGGAGAAAAAAATAAAACATAAGAACATAAGAGAAGACACTACCTTTAAATCGGGTAACTCTTTTGGATTTGACTTCTGCCCAAAGTGAGGCTTCTAGGAGTAAGAGAGGGATGTGGAGAGACAAAATGGGCAGTGGTTGTCTGAGCCAAAGTCTTTAGAGGTGTGGGTAAGGTGGTATAGGTGGGGGCCTTTTGTAAGAGGAGAGGAGGGGCACTCTTGGAAAGTTATAAAAGGTTACTTTATTATAAAATGATTTTCGGATTTTAAAGGTCCCAAAATTATATATTTATAGGATAAGGTGATAATAGTTTGCAATCCATCCATACAATAGGTTTTTGACAAGTGTAGGTCTTAGATTTTACATTATCTTTTCATTTTATTTAAATCGTTAAATAATGAGATAATCGCTGCATCATCATGGTGTCATAAATAATTTAATTTATTTAATGTCTAAAAATAATAAAAAAACTATCATGATGTATGAAATCCTTTTATATATATAATTAATATTTATAGTCAAAAATATTACTTGTATAACCCCATGTAAAAATTTCTTTAGTAAAACGACACATGTTTGTGACATTTTCATTTTAACATTAAATAGAAAGTTATTAATGTCATTTTCCTACCAAAGTGGCTCCATGGGGTCCCCAAGTTGACCCATAGATTGTCTTGGTCGGCCATGACACATCCAATAAGGGTAGAACATGTGTCAAGGTCATTTCATATTATTAAAACAATATTTTTACCTTAAATTACACTAATTACCTCTAATCGCAATAAAAAACATAAAAGTTACTGTTCACCAAAAAATTATTTTAATCCCATTGAACCACATTTTACTTATTAATGACAGAAATTTATGTCAAATTTTTGATATTCAAAACACAGATGTGGTAAAATTTCATTTAAACGAAAAATCAGTTTTTTAAGTACCACTTAGTGGTTTCACTATTCATTAAAAATTGATGTTTTTCAGAAAAATACCAAAACTTCACCCTAAGCTATATTTGATATTCCGAATTCAAAAATGATGTCTATTTTAAAAAAATTCATATCATATAAGTTACATTAATTAATTTAATAATTAATTCCCGCTGTCAGAACAAATAGCGTGTTTTTATGAAATAATATATATCAAAAGATTGATACAAGTTTAAGTCCAATTTCAAAGTGAAATTAATTTCAACGACCACTATTGGACTAAATGGTAAAAATATATTCTAATTTCACTTTAAAACCAATTAAAAAGATAATCTAATCATATAAATAAATTAGATTAAAAAGAGTTTTTGAATTAAAATACAACATTTTTCACTATTCATTAAAAATGAACTTTATCGGAAAAATACCAGAAATTTACACAAAGTAAATTTTGATGTCCTGATTATAAAGAAGAATTTTATTTGGTCCAATAGAATGTATAAGAGTGACCAAAACTATATTTAAAGAGGTTTCTCCATCAAAAGGCGACAGTTTGACCTTTTAGTGAATATTAGAGTATCTATGCCTAAAATGGAATTATTTTAATATTTTAATCTTTTATCCTTTATTGGATAAATGTAAAAACATTTAACAAACTTATATAATCATATTTTAGTTATTTCTATTCATTCCCACCAATACAACGACTACGTGTTAACTACCATTTAAAATAATATTATTTTATTACTACTATGCAACGTAAGATTTCAAAGAAACTCTTTGTTGCGTATCGGGTACGCTATCAAACATAGACACCCCTGTAAAGTAAAATTAATAATTAATTCGTAAATATTAATAAATATGAAAATGTTTTATTCCTTATTTAACTGGGATGTTACATCCTTCCCCCTTTTGGGAATTGCGTCCTCACAATTTTATTCACATATCAAAATAAGTGGGGGTATTTATCCCTCATAGAATTTTTAGATTCCCACATTTCCTCTTCAACCATATGGTTTTTCTACAAAACCTTTACCTGGTGAATTACCTTATTTCGCAACACTTTCTCTCATCGGTCAGGAATCTAGACTGGTTTTTCTTCATAAGAGAGATTCTCTTCCAACTGAACTACCACTGGGCTCAAAACATGAGATGGATCTGGCATATACTTTCTCAACATCGAAACATGAAAAACATTTTGTACCTTAGATAAACTTGGAGGTAAAGCCACTCGGTAAGCAACTAATCCAACTTTCTCCAGAATTTCATATGGTCCAATGAACCTTGGATTCAGCTTTCCTTTCTTACCAAATTGCATCACACTTTTCCATGGTGAAACTTTGAGAAAAACATGATCACCTACCTTGAAAGATAAATCCTTCCTCCAGTTATCCTCATAAATCTTCTGCCTGCTCTGAGCTGTTCTCATGTGTTTCTGAATCAACTAAACTTTTTCTGTCATCTCTTCTACCAATTCTGGTCCCATCAGCTTCCTTTCACCCACTTCATCCCAAAAAGCTGGAGTTCAACACCGTCTACCATATAATATCTCAAATGGAGCCATCTGTATACTGGAATGAAAACTGTTATTATAAGAAAACTCAACCAAAGAAAGATGTTGGTCCCAACTTCCCTGATAATCCATCGAACAAGCACGTAGCTTATCCTCCAAAGTCTGAATCGTTCTTTCTGAATGCCCATCTGATTGAGGATGAAAAGTTGTACTAAAATTTAATTCAGTACCCAACGACTTCTGAAGGCCTTTCCAAAAGTTAGAAGTAAACCTGGGATCACGATCAGATACAATGGAGAGAGGAACTCCATGTAACCTGACTATCTCTTTAAGATAGAAACGAGAAAGTTAATCTAGGGTAAACTTATCTCCTATAGCAAGGAAATGAGTAGATTTAGTCAAGCGATCAACAATAACCTATATTTCATTATTACCTCGAGGTATCTTCGGCAATCCTACAACGAAGTCCATGGATATATTCTCCCATTTCCACTCTGGTACTGGTAAAGTCTGAAGTATCCCTTTCGGTAACTGCTACTCTGCTTTTACCTGTTGACAACTCAAACACTTCACAGTAAAATCAGCAATATCCCTTTTCATTCTGTCCCACCAATAATACTCTTGAAGATCTCTATACATCTTAGTACTGCCTGGATGAACTGAAAATGGAGAACTATGAGCTTCACATAACAAGTCTCTCTTCAACTGTGAATCAAAAGGCACACACAATCTCTTCCCAAATCTCAAAACGCAATCACAATCAATGTTGAATTCAGACAACTTACCCTTCTGAACCAGCTCTACCTTTTCCTACAACTCGTTGTCTTGCTTCTGTGCTTGCTTAATTCTGTCTGATAGAGATGATCTCACTGATACCTAAAACAAAACAGAAGAACTTCCTACACCAATAGCTTCTATGACAAATTTATCAAATCCTTAACCAAATGATCACGTTCTAAACGCAACATTGTTAATGAAGCGTTACTTTTTCGACTTAAAGCATCAGCCACTTTATTTTCTTTTCCCAGATGGTAATGAATTGTACAATCATAATCCTTGATTAATTATAGCCGTATCTTCTGTCTCATGTTTAATTCTTTCTAAGTGAATATATACTTTAAACTTTTGTGATTGGTATATATTTCACACTTTACTCCATAGAAATGATGTCTCCAAATTTTTAAAGCGAAAACAACAGCAGTAAATTCCAAATCATGTGTAGGGTAATTTACCTCATTAGTTTTCAACTGTCGTGAAGCATAAGAAATTACCTGATCATTCTTCATTAGGATGCAACCAAGTCCTTTCAATGAAGCACCACTGTAGATAACAAACTCACCATTCCTGGATGTTAGTGCCAAAACTGGAGCATTCACCAATCTTCTTTTCAGTTCCTGAAAACAATCAACACAATCTTTTGTCCAGATAAACTTAACACCCTTCCGAGTTAGCTTAGTCATTGGACTAGATAACCGTGAAAAAATTCTAACAAACCTTTGGTAATATCCTACCAAACCAAGGAAGCTACGAATATTAGTTACATTTGTTGGTCTTGGCCATTCTTCAACAACCTTTGTTTTTTAAGGATCAATAGTTATCCCATCTTTAGAAACAATGTGACCATGGAAAGAAATTTGTTGCAACCAAAACTCACACTTGATGAATTTCCCATACAATTTCTTTTCTTTTAAGGTTTGAAAAATAACCCTTAAATGTATTTTATGATCCTCTTTACTTTTAGAAAACACCAAAATATTATCAATGAAAACAACCACAAACTTATCCAAGAACTCATGGAAAATTCTATTCATAAGGTCCATGAATACAGCAGGTGCGTTGGTTATCCCAAAAGACATTACTAAAAATTCATAATGGCCACATCTTGTTCGAAACGCGGTCTTCGGAATATCTACTTCCTTTAACTTCAATTGATGGTACCCCGATCTCAGGTCAATCATTGAAAAAAACTGAGCTCCCTGGAGCTGATCAAACAAATCATCGATATGAGGCAAAGGATACTTTTTCTTAACAGTGATATTATTCAAGGCTCTATAATCTATGCAAAGTCTCATAGAACTATCTTTTTTTTTAACAAATAAGACAGGAGCACCCCATGGTGATGTGCTAAGTTGAATGAAACCTTTCTCTAATAAATCTTGCAATTGCTCCTTCAACTATAAAAGTTTAGTTTGAGCCATTTGATAAGGGGGTTTTTGAAATGTGCTTAGCATCAGGAACTAAGTCAACAATAAATTTAACTTTTCGATCTTGTATTATTCCAGGAAACTCATCAGGAAAAATGTCAGGATAATCCTTTACCACTGGCACATCATTAATCTAAACATTTACCTTGTTTTCAACGATATGTGAAAGGTAACATTCATTTCCATCATTTACATGTTTCTCGGCCTCTTGACATGTTATCAACAGTAAGGGTTCATTCTTGTACACAAACTGAAAGACTTTCTAAAAAAAGATTCTTTAGCTCTACAGTCAATCTTATCATGGTAAATAGAGAGCCAATCTATACCCAGGATAACATCAAACTCTACTAGAGGTAAAACAATAAGGTTTTCAAGTAGGTTCTTTCCACAGATAAGGATAGGAAGATTCATATAAATTATTTTTTCATCAAAATTTCCCCCATGTGTTTTTACCACAAGTTCAGGAGTCATATCTTGATATGGTATTCCCATTTTACTAGAAACGTTTTCAGAGATGAAAGAATGTGTAGACCCCGAATCAAACAAAACACTGGCATAATCTGAAAAAAAAAACAAAGTACCTGATACAACTTCATTTGATGGCCTGACATCTACTGAAGTAGTTTCAAAGGATTTCACCGCCCGTTTCTACTTGTAGTCTAACTGCTTCCCATCACTCGAGCTCTTTTTCGGACACTCATTTGCATAGTGACCCATTTCATTTCACTTAAAACATTTCACTAACTGTAAATCAAATTTGTTCTTACCATCACCCTGATCTTTTTTAGTGCAATCACGAGCCTTTTGTCCCATCTTACCGTATCGGTAGCACTTTCCATAATTCAGAAGACATTCCCCAGCATGCCTTTTACCACATTTATCACAAACTAGAAACTTAGTTTTCTTACCATCAGACCTTTTTGAAGAATTCTTTCCTTTCTCCTACCACCTCGGTCTCTTCTTCTGCTGGTTGTTATAGAACACTTGATCATCGGAAAACTTCATTTCCACCTTATCAGCACATCGAACAAGCTTTTCATAACTCTTTAACTCACAAGGAGCTAAAGCCCTTCGATATTTTGCCTTTAATCCTCAGTAAAAACGATTGATTTTACTATCAAGGTCTCGGATAAAATTTGGAGCATACATTTCCAATCAAGTGAACCTTCCTTCATAGGCAGCCACTGAGTCATCCTCTTGCCTCAATTCTAGGAATTTTTTTCCATCCTAAGTCAAACAGCCTTAGGAATATACTTCTCAAGAAACATACCTTTGAATTCATCCCAGTCGATAGCATCAATCTCATCATCATCCCTGATATTTTTAACCATCGACCACCACTGATCTACTTCACCCTCCAAACGATAAATTTCCCGACTAACCTTTTGATTGTCTGAACACCCCATGACATTGAAAATCTTCTCCAGTGCTTTAATCCACCCTTCATCTAGCACAGGCTCAGATGATCCCCGAAATGATGGGGGATGTTTCCTCATGAAATGTTCCACCACAATACATATTCCTCTGCGGTTGATCTGGCTAATCTTGTGCATGGATACCACCACCATTTATCACTTGAGTCAACAGTGCCATTACTGCAACAAACTGTTCAATTCCAATTCCGACCATCTCAGGATGTTGGTTCGGAAGGTCATTTCCTTCTGTATTCCTTCCTATAACTACTTCCATATTTCCTCTACGGAAAACCATTCTGAACAAACATGTCTTAGATGAATCAACATGGTAATCTTCAAATGATATATCATTTAAATTTGACCATAAAAAAAATATTTTTGGATAATCATTTAATAGAATTCTAACTCTGAAAGTTATCTAAACTGACCTCTTATACCAACTATAAGGCCCCAGCCTTAAACATTACTTAATCTTGAGTTAATTCAAGAATACACATTGAGGATATTTTCAGGTTTAGAGTTTTAGAGAATTATATCATAAAACATGCATTCCATTCCACATTTAAACAAAGTGGTTACATAAAATATAGTACTCATTTTTCCCATCAATGGAATCATATTTAAAATAAAACATGGATTCTTTCTTGACACTTCCTTGACACTATCATCACATCATGTACCTTTCTCTTGACCTGTGAAAAACTTTTCAAAAACTTGGGATGAGCATAAAAATCTCAGTAAGGGATATAAAAGTACAAAATGAAAACATTATTCCATGCATGGAATCATACTTTACTCATAAAACATAATCACATACCTCATCAAATCATGAATAAATGATAGAAATCATAAGACATAAAGG
The DNA here is from genome assembly GCA_963277665.1 of Viscum album. Taxonomy (NCBI): domain Eukaryota; kingdom Viridiplantae; phylum Streptophyta; class Magnoliopsida; order Santalales; family Viscaceae; genus Viscum; species Viscum album. Next base: position 48,533,070 of record OY728140.1, on the reverse strand, counting down.
TAACTTGAGGCATTCATAACATTCTTACGTAGGGAGTAACCCTCATGGTTACGTTTGGAATACCCATCACAGTATATTCCCTAAATATATTCGGAGAAACCTTAACATTTAAATCCTTTGCGTTACCCAATGCATTGGAGAGCTATATCGGGCTCACCCACCCTTAGTTTATCACAGAACCACCCATATTTATAACAATGCCAAAGAACCATAACATAATCGTATCACATAAAACATTAATAAAGGAAACATAACATTTCCATTTTTCAATCACAAGATATAAATACAACAAATTGATATAAAAATATTATGAAAACCATTTTCAATACCAAAATAAAACAAAATTAAAACATGGTATTTATTTTTCATTCGAAAAAAGTTATGTCTTGTAGAGGAAGCCAAAACTCAAATAATGGTCACGACGGTGGAGAAATCGTTGTCGCCGCTTACGTACGACAAAAAAACATTCCCTTTTTTCATTTATTAAATGCCTCATATAAAAAGATTCCTTTTGAATAAATGTAAAAGTCAAATGGGTTTATACATCGTATAAAAGAAAGTTGTGTATAAAACCAAATATGCCTCAATGAAAGGATATTGAGACGATGTCCCTTACCTCGTGTCTGAAATGACTCGATTGCTATTTAATCTCCAGAATAATAAACTAAAGTTAATTTATACTTGCTTAAGAACCTTTTTAAAGTTTATTATTCCTTTTATATAACTTATTTCCATGTTATAAATGTTAGGTAATCATTTAATTTAATAAATTTCGTTTTGTCGATATTTGGTACTTAAGTCAATAATGGACTTCTTAAAATTACATGTTGTTTATGTGGTCAAAGGTTCATTATATCCAGAATGATATTAATGATTTGCATATCATATATTTCATATATATCCAGCATATACTTGTATTTATAATAGTACATAACATTTAGAGGTATGAAATGAAATGCACCGTTCATGGAGACGGTAAGCCGTACGTAAGTATGAGCGCTACTTTCATTTCTATTTCATATTTAATGGAGTGAAATCATAATGATATAAGGGTATATTATAATTCTAGTATAACATAATATATAATAACATTAACTCCATCCTTTATACATCCCACATATGGAATTAATGAATCAAATCACTTTGAGGGGGCGGTAGTCCGCACTTCCTAAAATGAAATTATTGTGTTTACCCACAATGGAAACCATAAAGGTATTCTACAAATGAAAAATACAGAAGCATAAGTAAAAAATAAACATAATATATATCATATATTAATATAGTTACATCTTCATGGCCACCATGAAAGGTGTTAAAATAATATTGAACAATCATTGTTTCGTGAGGTAGAAATTCACCATCCATGGAAACATTATGTTATTTAACCTTTAGATGAAGGTATGTATAAGTGTAGATAGAATCCTTCACATAACAACATCCTAGTATATTTAATATACTGTTTTTGATACAAAAGAAAGGAATAGAAAGAGTTTAGGGAGTTGGAGAAGCAAAATAAAACATAACACAAGAGAAGACACTACCTTTAAATCGGGTAACTCTTTTTGATTTGAGCTCAAAGGCTTCCTTGGAAAGACTTCTGCCCTAAGTGAGGATTCCAAGAGTAAGAGAGGGATTTGTAGAGACCAAATGGGTAGGTTTTGGCCAAGACAAAGTCTTGAGAGGTGTGGGTAAGGTGGTAGAGGTGGGGGCCTTTTATAAGAGGAGAGGAGGGGCACTCTTGGAATGTTATAAAAGGCTACTTTATTATAAAATGATTTTAGAATTTTAAAGGTCCCAAAATTATATATTTTGAGGATAAGGTTATAATAGTTCTAAATCCACCCATCCAATAGGTTTTTGACAGGTTCAGGTCTTAGCTTTTACATTATCGTTTCATTTTATTTAAATCGTTAAATAATGAGGTAATCGCTGCATCATCGTGGTGTCATAAATAATTTAATTAATTTAATTTATAAAAATTATAAAACAAATATCATGATGTAGGAAATATTTTTAGCTTTCTAATTAATATTTATAGTCAAAAATAGGACTTTTATAACCCCATGTAAAAATTGTTTTAGTAAAACAACACATGTTTGTGACATTTTCATTTTAACATTAAATAAAAAGTAATTAATGTCATTTTCCTACCAAAGTGGCTCCATGGGGTCCCAAAGTTGACCCATGTGTTTTCTTGGTCAGCCATGACACATCCAATAAGTGTAGGACATGTTTCAAGGTCATTTCATATTATTAAAACATTATTTTTACCTTAAATTACACTAATTACCTCTAATCGCGATTAAAAACATAAAAGTTACTATTCACAAAAAAAAATATTATAATCCCATTGAACCACATTTTACTTATTAATGACAACCATTTATGTCGGATTTTTGAAATTCAAAACACAGAGGAGGTAAAATTTCATTTAAACGAAAAATCAGTTTTTTAAGTACCACTTAGTGGTTTCACTATTCATTAAAAATTGAAGTTTTTCAGAAAAATACAAACTCTTCACCCGAAGCTATATTTGATATTCTGAATTCAAAAATGATGTCTATTTTACAAAATTAAAATCATATAGGTTACATTAATTAATTTAATAATTAATTCCTACTGTCAGAACAAATAGCGTGTTTTTATGAAATAATATATATCAAAAGATTGACACTAGTTTAAGTCCAATTTCAAAGTAAAATTAATTACAACGACCACTATTGGATTAAATGGTAAAAATATATTCTAATTTCACTTTAAAACCAATTAAAAACATAATATAATCATATAAATAAATTAGATTAAAAATAGGTTTTGAATTAAAATACAACATTTTTCACTATTCATTAAAAAATGAACTTTATCGGAAAAATACCAAAAATTTACATATATTAAATTTTGATGTCCCGATTATAAAGAAGAATTTTATTTGGTCCTATAAAATGTATAAGAGTGACCAAAACTATATTTAAAGAAGTTTCTCCATCAAAAGGCGATAGTTCGACCTTTTAGTGAATATTAGAGTATCTATGCCTAAAATTGAATTCTTTTCATATTTTAAGCCTTTATCCTTTACTGGATAAATGTAAAAACATTTAACAAACATATATAATCATATTTTAGTTATTTATATCCATTTCTACCGATACAATAGCTACGTTTTAACTACCATTTAAAATAATATTATTTTATTACTAGTGTGCAACGTAAGATTTCAAAGAAACTCTTTGTTGCATATCGGGTACGCTATCGAACATAGAAACCCCTTTAAAGTAAAATTAATATTTAATTCATAAATATTAATAAATATGAAAATATTTTATTCTTTATTTACCTGGGATGTTACAATATATATATCATTTTTATGATTTGGAAATGATCCAATAACATAAAATCTACTACAAAAAATCAATGGATTAAAATTATTAGGATATAACCTTACACTGGTGTATCATTATGTAAAAAAATTTAATAGTGTGTGTGAACCCTCTTAGCACAAATAGGGTAATACAATGATTGTGTAGAAACTCATGTTACCTGTGATTATTTTCAATTCCACAAATTTATTCAATTGAAAACACTTCTTTAATTTCTTACCGAGAATATGGTAAGAAATTATTGGACTTTTTATGAAAAAAACAGGTCCAATTTTTTCATTCCATTTTTTCCAGTCTGATTCCTCTGAGTACAATTCTCCCTGATACAATTCTTCTCAGTATGATGCTTTCCAGTACGATTTTTTCTGATACAAAAAATATAAATTTGATAGAAAATGATAGTGATGAATCAGAACCAATTCATTTATAAGTATGAAAAAACTTAGTATGATTCTTCCTCAGTATGGAAAACCCAACACCGAAATCCAAATCTGATTAATCTAGCCCGATATGAAGATTATATGAATATGATTGACTTGATGAGTCTGATAATCAGCAGATTATGATAAAAATTGAGTATGAAAGTCAGTAAAATACAATTTTGATATCTTGTCTCATCTCATTTCTCTCTAATTCATCAAAACATTTTATACACAAGTGATTATAGAAATTTATTTCTCTCTCTTAAACCCAGAGCTTCTCTATTAGAAATAATACATCGATCATCATAAAGTTAAAATGTATTTTTCCCTTTTTATAGGTGACCCTTGAGATGATTTGGAGGGGATCAAAAAAATTCCCACTTAATAAAATTCACCTTAATCTAAATTTCCCCTAAAATCTCAAGGGAATTTTGAATTCCTCAACTCTTCTCGTAAATTTTTTATTCTTATTCAATCTTCAGTTATTATTCATACTTTCATTTCAATTTCCAATTGGATTTAAATTCATGAGTCTAGTCTTCCGAATTTGATTTCATCAAAAAAAATCTCTATACCAATTTTAAGAAGTTGTGTGAAGAAATGGATACCATTCTTATTTACTAAAATCGATCATTCTTTTGAATTCTAAGATCCTCCTTGATAGAACATTCAGAAAACTCCGCTTTCAAAACACTTTCACCTCTTCACTTCTATTGACCTAGTTGGAAATATAAAACAATTCACCTATAATATAATGGATCTTGACCCAATTGAAATACACGTCATATTCTTCATTTGTTCACTTGTTATCTTGACCTAGTGGAGATACAAAAATACTTCTCCTCCTCTTCTATTGACCCACCTTAAAAACTCACTTGAAGAGAACTATAATGTATTTTAACTCTTGACCCCCTCGATGAAGACTTCTGAAAAACAAATAAGAGATCATCTATTTATTCCTTAAGAAATTCAATAAACCATCCAAATCATCTTGGGTATGATTATCCAGAGTAAGACCTTTATGATTATGATTGTCCTAGATACAATCATTCTAGGTACGATCATTTTTTATATAATCATTCTCTTCATAAGATTTAGTACGATCATTCTTAGTATGAATATTTTTTAAAGAATACGATGGATGATCAGATGCTACAGTTCCTAAGAATGATCATTATGGGTTTGATAATTATAATTACGATCCTCAGCTCCTTATTTCTTTCCTTCTCATCAAAAATCCAATTTCCATGAGTACGATCAGCCTGGATAAAATTGAACTGGGTATGATTCCTTTTCAATCAACGTCATTTATTTCTTCCTTTCCTCATAGATATAATAAATATAGGTATGATTTGAAAAAACCTATTTTCCTTTTTCTTATATCAGCTTAAATCACAAAATATCCAATCAATTTATAATTTATGTTAAATAAAAAATAGCAAATCATTGCCACATTCAAAAATAATCCATGTTGGATCCAATTTCCCATCAAAACAATATCTTCTTGTGCACTGGATCCAAGGTAAATCTGATGACTATTTACTTCCTACAAGATATATTCGCATTCATCCCAGTCCTGAGGTGTGTCTGATCACAACCAATTTCTCATTATGATATTCTCCCATTCTAGACCCAAGGTGAGTATTATTCTTTTGAAAACATGAGTATAATTATTTTGAAAACATGAGTCTAATTATTTTGAAAACAAAGATCAGTATGATTTCCATCATATAAAAAGTTTGGGGATTTTTCTTTTGATCTTAAAATTCCATGAAAAACAAAAAATTATTTTAAAACAAAAGAAAAATCCTGAAAACAACAACCTTCATCGTCAACTAGGTCCTAAAAACAACATCTAAGGATGAGGAAAGAAATATTCAAATTGAAAATGTACTTACTATGTAAGAATATATTGATTTATTTTCGTAGGATTTACCTAGACATCTTCTAGAGTGGGAAGTTGAGTTCTATATTGATTTAATTCCTTTTTCAATACCTATATCAAGAACTCCTTATAGAATGGCCACTATGGAATTAGTAGAACTGAAGAAACAACTATAGGAATTGAGTGAAAAAGTTATTATTCGGCCTAGTGTTTCTCTATAGGGAGCTCATGTTCTATTTTTTAAGAAGATAGATGGATCCATGATACTATGCATTGATTATAAAGAAATAAATTCAATTATAATAAAGAGAAAGTATCCCTTGCCTCGCATTGATGGTTTATTTGGTCAAATTCATAGAGATCAATAATTTTAATATATTGACCTTTGATCAAGATATAATTAGTTGTGTGTGATGAAGAATGATATTCCAATGAGAGATTCTCAAACAAATTATGGAAATTATGAGTTTACATTAGTTTTATATGGAATGAATAATTCACCCTCTATATTTATGGATCAAATGAACACAGTTTTCATGGAATATATAGATGAAATTTTTGTGGTATTTATTGATGATATATTAATATATTCCAAAATATATAAGGACCATGAGAACAAATTTTTCATTATTATGAATACTCTTTGATAAAAATAATTATATTTTAAGTTTAGAAAGTGTGAATTGTGGATTCAAATTGTTTATTTTGTTAACTATATTGTATATAAGGATGGAATCTCAGTTGATCATGGGAAAACAAAGGTCGTTCAAAAATGTCCTAAACCAATGAACATAACTGGGGTAGGTGGTTTTATTAGTTTAGAAAGTTATTATTGGAGTTTCATTCAAAACATTTCCCGATTAGATAAACCATTAACGAAGATTACTCGTAAATGGGTTATGTTATAATGAAAAAAAATGTGATGAATGTTTGTAAAAAATTAATAAGAGATTAGTGAATGCTCCAATCATGAATCTACAATCAAAAAATGGTGGATTTGTCATTTATTATTATGTGTCAAAGAAAGCACTCATGTGCGTCTTCATGAAGAATGATATAGTTATTTCCAATGCATCAAGGAAATTAAAAATCAATGAGTAGAACTATCCAACTCATGATATTGATTTATTAGCTATAATATTTTCTCTAAATATATAGAGAAACTATCTATATGGAGAATGATGTGAGATATATACACATCACAAGAGCTTAAAATATATCTTCTCACAGAAATATATCAACATGAGGAATAGTCGGTGGCTAGAACTACTCAGGGATTATGATTGTTTAATGCACTACCATAAAGAAAAGGTGAATAAGGTAGAAAATATATTGAGCAGGAAGGATCATAGAGTTATGAACAAAATGAAGACTAATAAGTACCTTGAGTGCATGGATCTAGCAAAGATGGAAATGGGAATTATCAATGATGATGAAACATCATTACTTTTTCAATTGGTTTCCAAACCATATTTATTGGAAAGGATTAAAAGTTCTCTGACTAATGATGAGAATATTCAAAAAAAAATTAAAGTGGTGAATGATGGGGAGTTTCCAGACATCATGTATGAGGATAGAACTCTGAAATTTGGGAAGAGGCTTTGTGTTCCCTCTATAACCGAGTTAAAAAGGGAGTTATTTGATGATTCACATAGTTTTAATTTCTTTATACACCCTAGAAGCACAAATATGTACAGATATTTGAAGGAAAATTTCTGGTGGGATAACATGAAAAGAGAAATTGAGGATTATGTATCAATATGCTTAGTCTATAAATAAGTGAAGGTTGAAGAACAAAATCTTACAGGAGTCATGAAACCTATTCTTGTTCCTATTTAGAAATGGGATAAAATCACTATATATTTTGTAACTGGATTACAAAAAATCACATGAAATAATGATGTAATATGGGTAATTATTGATCTACTTACCAAATATACTCATTTCATCACAAAAAGGGAGGAGTTTCCACTAGATTACCTTTCACGAATTTATATAAATGATGTTGTAAGACTTCGTGGATCACCTCTCTCAATTATGTCTAATCATGATCCATTATTTACATTAAAATTCTAGAAATATCTCCAGAATATTTTGGATACTGAGCTTCATTTAAGTGCTGCTTATCACCATCAAATTGACGGGATATTATAAAGGATGATCCAAACATTAGAATACAAGTTGAGATTCTTGTTCACATGACTTTTAAGGTATATGGGATCAGTATTTACCTTTATTGGATTTTTTCCTACAATAATTGTTTTCATTCAAGTATTAAAAGGGAACCAACTTAATGGACGCATAGAATTACATATCACACCACAACGTTTTAGGATGAATTTGGTGAATGGAAGCTTTTGGACCTAGATCTAGTAGAGGAAACAACATCAAAGTAAAATACTATTAAATCCCATATCAAAGGATGTGAATATAGAAAAAATAGATATTCTGATAATAGAAGGATGTATTTGTAATTAAAATAGGGAGATAATGTTTTCTTGAAAGTATATCCATTGAAGGGTGTTATAAGATTTTATTGAGCCTTTTAAAATTCTAGAGAGAATTAGAAATGTGGATTATTATTTGGAAATACTTCCATGACTTTATAAAGTACACAATGTGTTACAAATCTATTTTTTAAGGAATTGAAATCTAAAACCAACACATGTACTAATTTTTTAAGGAGTAGAATTGGAACCTGATTTTCCTTATTATGAATATCCTATTCAGATTCTGGACACTAAAGAACATGTTTATAGAAATCATATGAATCTACTGATAAAGATACATTGGAAAAATCATAAAATTAAAGAGGTGGATTGGGTGTCTAAGGAACTTAACACGAAGAATGAACCAAATCCTTTTATGAGGTGACATTCTATAAATTTCGAGGAAAAAATTTTTATATAAGGGGAGAATATAATGTCCTAGAAGTCTATCAATGAGATTACCCTTCCTATGTTTATTTCATATAGTATAGCTCACATAAAACCGATTATACAATACAATACAAACAAAATAAATTATGAATCAATAAAATTATAGGTATTTAAAGATGTTAAGGAACATATATAGATGAAATAGTAACTGGACCATAATAATTGTAATATGACCCTTATGGATAGTAAATCAATCTAATGAATAGTAAACTCACCCATGAATGTATAAATAAAATTTAGGTACCTTATAAATTAAAGTATAATATAATTATATCATAGAATAAGTAAATGAATATTTTAAAAATTATTAATTAAGTGTTGTTATTTGTGTAAGTCATAAATATTGAATTAAAATTTTATAATTAATAAAATTATTTAAAAGATAATTTATTTTGACATAATTTATTTATAATTTAAAATATTTTTTTCTTATGATTTTTGGATAATTTTATGAAACCTTAGTTAATTTTTTAGAATGTTATAAAATCAGTTATAAATTTAAAATATGTATTTTCTTAGTAAATGATGGTTTTAATTTAAAAATTAAATTTTTAATATTTAAAATTATTTTTATAAAATGAAGTTAATTTTTTAATTCTACATGTCAAAAATTGTAAGGGTTAATTTTTAATATTTTTCTAAAATACTTGAATTTTTTTTAAAATTAAAATATGATAGTTTTCGATAAATGTTAAATACATGAGTTATTGAGTCATATGTGATGTATGGATGATGTAATCCCATAATAAAAAACTATCCATAATTATCTTAATATATTTTGTGGTAAGCCTCAATGTATACATAATCTAGAGCCAATATAATAATCAAATTAATAAAATATTCTAGAAAACACACATCTCTTCCACAATAAATACCACCCCATCTCCTCACACCTTCCAAGATTTGAGAATTGTAAAATTTATATCCAAAACTATTACTAAGACCCTCCCCTGTTTCTAGTAGATCTTGGTATCATCAAAAGACCAAAACCATTTTCATAAGGAGGTTCTCAATGAGGATAAAATCAAAAGGTAAAAACCTCTTCCTTTTTCTTTTAATTTATTTTCAAGTTCCTTTATTTCTTATTCTATAAAATACTCCCCTCATCCAAATAGTATGATAAATATATAACCTTAAATATACTAGAATTTTATTATACTAACAGAATAATCAATCAACATGATAATTCTCCCCACTCTTTTATACTAAAAATTGAAACATCTTTTGTGAGTTGTTGTTCCATCGCCTTCAAGGACGACAAGTTTTCATTTTCCTTCACTGACTTCAAGGATGTTCATGAAAACATTTTAATTGTTTAATAATATTGTAAAATTTATTTTAAAAACCTTTTTATGTTATTTAAGTAACATATTTACATAATACTAAGTAATAAAACAAAATGACTTTGTAATGATCTAAAACCACTTAAATTAATCTAAACAGATATCATTAACATGTTATTTAATGATTCATCAACGTATCTGGAAAAAGAAATATATAAAACCAATTACACATATATATTTTCATTTATAAAATATAATTTCAATTCATTATAAATATTCTCATTTTACATAATCTCTATTACTTATAAACAAGTTAACCGGTCTTGGAAATCAAGAAAACAAATGCTTCAGAATGATGAAATTAAACTCTATAACTCATCAATAAGGATATAAATAAACTTAACAAAACTATAATGAATCAAATTAATTTATAAGAGGTTATAAATTAATTAATTAATGGATTTAATTTTATTATACATGATATTAATTAAGGTTAGGTGCAGAACATATTCAAACATAAGGTAATGGTTTTCTTCCTGAACCTTCATTTTTATTCAAGTTATTCTTTCCCCCACTATACAATAATGTAATTTTTCATTATTTTAGATAATTATTATAAATTATGTATATATATATGTGTGTGTGTTCCAAAACAATATATCCAAATCACTTAATCATTATCTTTTGGGAGAAGATATTTTTTACAAGGTTCCCTTTTAATTTCCTCCCAATACACAAGCCGGCAAAAGGGAATGTCTCAATTTCTTACCAATTTTCATATATTATCCATAATATGTTTTAAGGAAAAATATTTTTTCTAAAAAACTAATTTTGTCATGAAAAACAATATTGGTTCATTTATGGTTTTATACAAACAATCATGACAAATACAACTGATTTTTTGAAAAAAAAAACACATCTTTGAAAAGTAAAAGTGGTATTTTTATCAAGAATTTATCAATGAGTTTGTTTGAGTATTTTCATTTATTTCAACTCCTATGTTGAATCTTATTATTTTTTTATATTTATATCGTATGTTTATCATCCAAAATATTTTATTAAATGATTTATGATATGTTTGACTGTGTATTTTCTATCTCGATACCATTCATCTTACTACTTAGACTGGTTAGTGATTATATTTACAGATTAGGGAAATTTATTTAAATTTCTTATATATATGTTGTTTATGTTTATCCAAATCCATATGAGGAATTAATTGGACTTATTATGTGATGGGTGGTCCCTCTATAACCCCATGATTCATTGGTAGGTCTCATGAGAAAAACTAAATAGGGTTTTACCTGTTATTTATGGTGTTTTTGTCAAGACCTTGACTGTATGTTTATGATGTCTGAAATTATGCATTACCTCATTAAGAAACTCGTAATTGAAATTCCATGTGATTATATGACTAGTATAATATCCATGGTTATGTTTTATTATATAATGGATTAATTCTCTTTTATTCTTGAAATATTATTCTTAATATTATGTTTTAATGGCATGTGTACTTTTTGTTATTCAGCATGCCATAATATTTATACTTACAATGAATTACTTGCCCTTAATGAGAATATGAGCTCACCCCTTTCTTATGTTTTCTTTTTCCCTGGGATAATAAGATGAATATTATAAATTCATTGTAGGGATAGTCTAGGAGTTATGGATGTTTCCCATGGAATTTCTAAATTTTATTTCCTTTCAATGTTGTAATGTAAAACTTATGTTTTTATCTCATTTCTCAAAACTACTAAACTATTTGATCCTTCAAGATATGACTTCCTTGCTTATTTTTGTAATGTAATGAAGTAAGGAATTGGATCCATGAAACAAGAGTCTAGGTCTATATATTTAATATCAATGAAATGATAAATTTAAATTAATGTATCAAAATAAATAATTAGGTCATTTTTTCATAAAACTGTATTTTTATAAAAGTGCATTTTCAGGCGTAATTTATTTTTTTAATAAATAGATATACTGTTTTTAATGATTATAAAATACATTTAAATAGTAATATTATATTATCACTAATTATATGAATTATTAGAAGGTAATAACAATAAAATTGATTAATATATTCAAAAATAGTCTTCTTAATATAAAAAAAACTTGTCATTATATTTTTTGATTCCATTTAAAATATATATTCCCAAATTTTAAAATTCCAATTTAAAAAATAAAATTTGATTTTTTATGAACTATAAAAATATTATATAATGATTTTTTTAAAATTTTCTAAAAACATATAGTTTGTGATAAATATTATAGAATGCCTTTTTTTGATAAATTTCAGTTCTTTTATAAAATTATTAAGATATAGGCAAGATATAAGTATTTATGTAACCTTCCTTATAAAAAAAATTATTAGGTAATTAAAATTATACATTTTAAATATTATATTAAATTTCTAAATCCATGATTAACTTTTTTGAACATAATTTATATTTTTCTAACAAATGGTTCTATGAATTATATATAGTTTATATTATAATTTATTTTTATCACTTTATGAAATTTAAAATTATAAAATTGTTCTAATAATTAGAATTAGAATATTTAGATTTGAAAATGTTTTTATTTTTATTTTTTTTATAAAAATATGTTTCAATTTGTAAAAGAAGTGTTCCCATGGTAAACGAAATTTTTAAAAATAGGTAATAACGATTGAGGAAAGGCCTAAAACCACTCAAATCAAGACTCTAAATAAGTAATGGAGAGGAGGATAAACCCACACACATTATGTAACAATTTGAGAGTGTGGTATATATTACTCTTAAAATAAATTTTATTTCATCGATGTATTTATTTACATAATATATTGAGTTTAAATGAAACACGATGTAGTATTGAATTTTTATTATTTAATGTCATTATTATCAATTATTAGTTTTATTAAAGGGTATTCATAGGAGTAACTAAATTTTGAGAAATTGGTTTTTAAATATGTATAAATTTAATTAAAAGAATTTAAAAGGTTAGAAATTAAAATAAAGTCATTTGAATGTAAAAATAAATTTTTCTCTAAAAACAATTTTGTATGTGAAAAATATTTTTTTTATCTCATAAAATTAAAATTATTAAAAAATGGTGAATATTTTTTAAAATTTGTAGATAATATATTCAAAAAAAAATTATTTTTACATTCATATAATTCTTTTTATATAGAAAATATTGAATTTAAAATAAATTTTATGCTTAAATGGTATATTAATGAAAATATTTTTGTTTCAATTTACACATTTATTTTAAAATGAATTTTAATGCTAATTGAAATTGAAAATTTAAAAATTTGTAAAATATTTATATTTATAATAAATAATAATATTTTATGATTTCAAAAAAAATTGTATATTATGAATAGTAATCTAAGTTAAATTCATTACTACGGTAAGGGTTAGTGGGGGATAATGAGGGGTTAAAATAAGGATAAATTGTTGAAATTACAAAAAAAAATACTAAATACTATTAGATAAACATATTTCAATCAAATATCATCATATATTTTAAATTTATAAAAATTTCAGCTACATTCATATGTGACAGACTATTTTATATTTTAATATTCTTAATAATTAAAATTGTGTGACTTGCCTCACTTATAAAATGGTACCCCCATTGCTCTATTCTATAACAAAATTGAGCCCTTTATCAAAAAATACTGATCAAATCACTTTTTGAATTCCCTTTTGATGTCCTAGAGAAACTTAACTACATTAAATACCAAACCAAGGGTCCATAGTAATAAATTAAAATGAGGTTTCTCAAGGAATATATAGATGTTCTTATCGATCATTTTCATTTTTCATTCTAACTCTACATCATATAAATTTGTTATATCAAACATAAAATAAAGAATATAGTAAAATAAATATATAGATATGATATTATGATTTTGTGAGAACAATTTTCCACCTGAATTTCAAAAAATTATAAATTAAAGTATTGGTTGTGCATGAGTCTGGACTACTACCTCCATGTATCGATATATTTTATTTTCCACCACTATTATTGATGGTTGGTAATTATGATTTATTTTATGTTTATATATGTTATTTATAACAAAATTATTCTAATATAATTTTAATTTCATATCTACCTTATTACATTCAAATATATTAGAAAATGATAATGTCTCTCATGCATATGTATTGAAAACTTCCCCTATTGAGCGATGCGATTTATTTTTCATTTTTACATAGCTGGTAATATGGTTAAATAAGAACAATTTTATTTAAAGTAATTTGATTAATTCCACTAGAATCATTATTTTAAATGAATTTTATTAAAGTTGAATTCTAAGCTTAAAAACACATTTGTCAAGAATATCATTTTTCATTATATTCTGTGGGTTTCATTTAAATTATATTATAAAAATTAAAGAATTTTATTATTTAAAAAATTAAATTTTTATATTTTTTAAAATGTGTTCCAAATTTGATAAATAGACCCCTTTTATTTTTGGACATTTTGAATAGTAATACTGATAAAATCTATCACCATGATAGTGGGTAAATTAGGTAATTGAGTTTAAAGAAGTAAGGTGATAAGGCATCATGTTCATTAAAAAAATGTCCATTATTTTTTATGAGTATATTTATTATATAATAAAAAACAATTAAAATGTGACCTTTTATTTCTATGTATCTTTTATTTTGACTTTTATAATATTTAAGTAAAATATAAATCCTAAAATATCACTTTCATGCTTTTAATATATATATTATTCATGAAGGGAATAAAAACATCTTCTATTTAACAATAAATTATTATTTTAAATAAAATTGATTTATTTTTTATCATGGTGATTTATTTATTTTTTTATTGGTGAAATAATTACTATAAATCCTTATGCAACACAAGCACTGTTTTTTTCAAGGAGTATAAAAATCAATTGAATGATTTTAAAAACACTTCAAATAATATTTATTGTGTGATTTAATGTGTATTAGGAATTTTTATGATTAATATTACATATTTTAGATATTTTAAATGTTAATATTTTTATATAATTTCTATCATGTTGTATTAAACATAAAATTATGTGAATAGTTAATAAAAAAACATTAATTGTATATTTTGTTCAATATATTTTATTTAGTTAATGAAATACTATAAAAATATTTCAATTGGAAAATTAATAAAATAAATAGTATGATATTTATTTATGAGACAATTTTCACTTTATAATTACAATTATAAACTGTGAATATTGAAAGTGTTATTCCTATAGTTATGTTAAAAATTGGTTAACCAAGGGGTTAATCCATAAAATAAGTTTTAAAATGACATATATACCAATAAAAATTTTATTTTTTTATTATATTAAGTCCTTTTATCCCTTATCATCAAATTCATTTCATTTTGGAACCATTTTACCTGAGTAAGACACATATTATATTATAATATTTTATATATTTCCAAAATGAGGATGATGATATTTTATAATATATTATATTTTATAAAATGATTCAAAACCCAAAAAATCTTATCATTATCAAAAAAAATTGTATATGATTTAATATATCCATCATGTTCTTTTTTTGTTTCAATTTTTATTTTGTAGTAACTTTCTTTTCTCATATAGTGTATAAAATATTGATATCATTGTAAATGTCAAAAGGGTTAATGAGGATTTAATCTAATATATTACAGTATAAAATAAATAAAAACTTTTTTAAAATATATTTTTATTAGATTATATTGAATGTTACTCCCATTATATCAAAATTATATAAATTTGGATATATTTTTCCATGAAATTTAATTTATATTAATTTAATATAATAATTGATTCTAAGAGTTTCACACCCCACACTTATAAAAGGACACCCCTTCATTATAGTATTTATACCTTCCTGAGAAACCTAAATTGACCAAACCCTGTCTAATTCCCTCCTAAACATACCTAGACATAAAATTAGAGGTTTTGGTCATCTTAAAATACCATTCTAAATGTCCTTGAGAAGTGAAATGAAGGAACTCTACTGATGAACAAGTAAAGGTATTTACCTACTCTTCCATGTTTATTTATTTATCTACTTCATGTAAATCAGTTGTAGAAATACTAAAATAATAAAATAATTACCAAAAAATTATTGATATGTTTTTAACATTATAGTATAACCATTTTTCATCTCTTTACTGCCAAATGAAAAGAGAAAACATCAATCGTGCATACGTATGACTTACTATCTCCATGTAGTGGTGTAGTTTTTTATTCATAAATACATTACATTTATGGTTAAAATGGTGGAAATAATTATTATATATTATAATTATAATATAATTAATATTCTATAATTAGAATATCTTATCTTCTATTTTACCTTAAAATCTATTTGAAAGAGAAAATGTCACTCGCGCGTATTTGTGTACTAAAACCTCCACGAAGCGATGTAATCCATCATTCTACCTATTTCAATAAATGTTAATGTTGATAAATTTAATAAATATATATGATATAATAATTATTCAATAATTTTTAACTATTAGTTATCTTTCTTTTGTTTCATCCATCAAAAATTGATGAGTGTTCTCATGAAAACATACGGCCTACTATATCCATGAATAGTGTAATTTATTTATCTATCTCAGTCATCATTGTATAAAATTAATATATATATATATAATGGATATATATGATATTAATATCGTTAAAAATATTATATAGATCATGGAAAAATATCCAACATTCATGGACTGGAACTAAAAAATCAACACATACATGAAAAATGAAGTCGTGGACACCAGAAATAATGATGATAAAAAGTTATTGTTAAACAAAGTTGATGAAATATTATAAGTGGATCATATCTCATATTTATATAATACTAATATGTATGTATAATTAATCTAAATTTGTTATTTAGGAGGTTAAATTCTCTTATAGGGAAATTCAAACTTGAGGTAATTGGTTTGTTAAATAAATTTATATTATTTGGATTATACATCGACATAATTGATTATATTATGATATTTTTATAGTATGATTATAATTGAATATTTAATATTTTTTTTAAATATTTTTTTTTTGATTTTAAGTTGATACACATAATTTTAAATTGATACACATAATCACTTTGTGGATTAATTCTCACTCTAATATTATGATCATTAAAAGGAATTTATTTTTCAATCGAATTTTACTCTAAGACTGTATATATTGAATTTCAATTAAAGTAAACTATATAATACTAAGATCATAAAATAATTTTATTTTATTCTCTTATGGTTATTTATTGAATTTTCAAATAATAGTCCCATTTTCCTCTCCAAAGTACTTATAAATATCAATTAATATTACTTAACAAAAAAGTAATTTATTTCCTCTGTAATCAAGAATCTTTTTCTTCAGTGTCGATATTATCTAAATATGTTTCAATAATATTTATAATATTCCCATATGACTATTTAAATTAATTATTTACTCATAATTTTAATTTTAAAAATATATTTAAAATAAATTTTCTATAAATTTTCTAAATGAGGAGCATTTGAATTTTTTTTTAAAAAAATAAAAAAATTATTTTTAACAGACATGACATAAACATAATTTCCCATCATCATGACCAATAAATGATTTGATTAATCATTTATATCATTTGAAATTTCTTTTCAAATATAATGTATTCATTAATATTTTGAAATTTAATGATTTTAATAAGTGATTTCAAATGGAAAAGAGGAATTTTCCTCACAAAATGTTTTTGTTTTATTTTAAATATATTTTAATGTTTAGAAACACACATTGATTTTACGATAGATATGATCCAATGATACATTCATTATTATTTTTATCGATGGTTTTAAATATTGATGTATTTTTTACCAAATTCATGATTCAATATGGATAATTGTAGACTTATAAATAATTTTTAGAATGAATTTTTTGATGATTTAAATTATGTAGAATACAATAGACATGTAATTGATGGGTAGGGACCAATTATAGATAGATCCTATAATAATCAATGGATATTATAAGGAAAAAATAAAGAATTCAAAATTATATAGTAATCTATTTAAAACATAAACATTTATTAAGAATGATGTATTTTTGGAGAGGCCATTATGGTATGATTCTTGATATCATGGGTGAGTGTCCTTGATCATGCATTTAATTTATTAGGAGTTCCCATTATAAAGAATTAAATTTTATTAATTATTTCATTTTATATGATGATATTAACCATTTATACTAATTGATATAAATTGTTGATTGAGTCCCATGTGTTTTTATTATCCACTAGTCCATGTTGATTATGCCTTATTTACTAATGACAAATTATATTATATGTAACCCATACTAAATATTTGATATCACCCTTATTTTATTTTATTCTTCTCTATGATATGAAGAAGTAATCTTAAAATGAGATCATGGATGCAGAATAATTATTGTCCTTATGATTTACATTTTTCTCAAATGAATAATTGGAAGAATGTGGGTCTCTAGTTCAGTAAGACTACTAAAATATTCATTCCTCTAGGATATGATCACTTATATATAATTCAAATTTAATAATGAAGAAACTAGATTGGGGCTACCAAATTTGGGGTTTCCAAAAATGAGATATAGGAAAATGTTTTTACAATATTATTGTATGAATGATATAAGAAAATATTTTCTCACCATTTTATTGTGAGAATGAGAATAGAGAAGCTTTGTTTATAATTTTTTTGTGTAAATAAGATTTTGTAATCTTTAATCACAAGTAATTTGTGTGAATAAGATAATGGAATTTTTGTGAATAGGTTATTGTGTGAACATGATGTTTGAATCTTTTTTCACATTATTTTTTAGGCTTATTTTGTTTTATAATTATTTATTATATTATGATTCATTGATATACCCTATTTTTATATGACAATTATTATTCTTCTTGACTCATATTCAAGGGATCATCATTTTATACACCTTTTATATGGTATGTCTTTTCTTGTTTTAGATTAATCTTCCTCCTATAATAAATTATGAAAAACTATTATTAGTTTATTTTATTTTTAATAATAAATTTCTACCTTACCCCTGTTTTCTCATATTCTTATGATCTTAAAATTAGTAAAATATTGATGACTCTTCCATTACTGGGTGTTTGAGCTCATCGCTTTCTTTTTATTTCTTTCCCTAGTTTATAAATATGAGTATAACCTGGGATATGTCAATAAGTGGATATATTTTGGTTTCAATGTTGATAAATTTTCACAGTTATCGTAAAAGAAGTTGCTTATGTAGATTATCCTCAAATACATAAATCCTTCAATTCAGGGTATTGTTAGATTTTTTATCAGTTATAAAATATTATCATATGGAAATGTTTCAAAATAAAGATAGGTGAATTTTATATTGTATCAAATCTAATGTCTAAAGTATTTTTTAGCATCAGATATAAGAATGTAGGTTTGGGATGGGGTAGTTTCTTTTAGAGTAGGGTTTATATTTTCTTAGGATTAGATTAACTATTTTTTATGAATATTTTACTCATATTTTGTATTATTGTTGCATAATGTTTTTAGAAACCATATATATTAGTATAAGTATTTAGTGATATCTTAAAATATTTTAAATTTCTTAAATAAGTGGTTTTCTTATAAACACATCCACATATAGATACCAGAATGTGGATAAGGTTGTGGAAAAGAATATCCTATGAGTAATCACCCTGAAAATGGTTTATTGAGTAGTGACATGATCATCATTATTATGTACAATGAGTGGGACTATGACTTCAAAATATGATAAAAACATATGGTGGATATTTATTGGTTAGTCACATTATATTTACAATCCATTATATAAGATTTATTTTGTTAATGGGATAGTTTATTTAATATGAGAGAACACAACCCAAAGTAAAATAGGTTAATACAATGGTTATTTAGGTTGAACTGAAATATTATGTAATAGTTTAAAAGAGTAAAACACTTTTTAGTAGAGTATTTCATAATTCCCTTATGATGTAAATATTGAACACTCATGGTTAACTAATTGTTTTAGTTATGGTTGAATCTTAATGGAACCAAGTTAATAATTGATTTCATTGATATTACTGAGATGTTTCTAATGGGAAACCAAATGGAAAAATAGCTCAAGTAGGAAACATTATGATTATTCCAAACTAGCTATCAAGAATTACGATAAAAAATGTAGGCATATTTTAGGTTCCAAATACACTAAAGAAGATAAATTTAGATTTTCATTGATGTTTAGGTAATAAATATGTGGAAGGAATATTCAATTTTTTATGTGTAAAGAGTGTGGGAGGAGGAACCTGGGGAGATATCTCAATAAAACTATATTGTTTTCTAATTATGATAAAGGATATCTTCAATAAGTCAACTATCAATGATGAAATAAGAGTTAGTTTAACAATATTGAAAGAAAAGAATTCATTCTATGATACCATTAATAATTCAATATCATATATGTTGTGAAAATTGGTGTTATCCATCTCAATGGCCTATACTAAGGACTATTGAAGAAGAGATGAATCAATATACTCGATAAACAAGAATAAAATTAAAATCCAATGTAATAACTATTACTTAAGTGGATCCTAATACTTAAGGTATATTCACTCTCTAATTCTGAGTTTTAAATATCCTTTTGGATTTTGATTCTAGGGACCTTAATATATCTAAGAATATTTCAATGTTTATGAAATCATCACTAGATGATTTGATTGTACACAAAATTTTCTAGTTATATTGTTATTTTATTCCAAATTTATGCTTATAGTAATGTAAATTTTGGAATTATTATTATCTTTAAATTAGATAAATTTAATGAGATTTTAGTGATGAATTGGTTGCCACCACTTTTATGAAACTTTATCAGGAGTAAGAAAAAGACATTTCAAATTAACCTACATTACACTATAGATGAATGAATTATAATAAACACCCTTTGAAAATAGATTATATAACTTATGTCTCCATACCGAATAATGGTAGATTCATGGCCCAACTAATGGGTGAAAACTCAATCGTTGGGATAATACTATTCTTATGAAAGAGATATTTTCCTGAGGTTTGTAAGGTTGATATCTCTATGAAAATTATATTCTATATTGTATCTATAATTCATATTATCTTATCCATTTTTATTGTTAAGTTTTAATTGAAATTTCTAGGAAATAATTTATTTAAGGCTGGATGAAAATAACGACTTGATATTGTGGACCTTGTAAAATAGATTCTATTTTGGATTACTTGTGTTACATGCTACACTAAACATAAAAACAATTAAATATTATGAAAATATTATTACTAAATCTATAATAAGGATTGATATTATAAATCATTAAAAAAATTACCTTTGGAATATAAATAATTAATATGATTTAATATTGGATAAGGTTATTTTTAATAAAAGTCATTTTATTTTCTTTTAATAGCTAAATATAATAATTATTGAATATAAATTTGATAAATTAAAATTTATTTTTGAATTAATCAAGTAAAAAGTTACTTATAATAGTTTTCTTTATTTTTTTAAATATTTTGTTTTTCATAGAAAAATAATGTTTTTCAGAAAAATATAACTTTTTGGATTTTATCATTATGTAAGTGTATCCAAGAGGATCAATAGAAACTTTAATTAAAAAATATATATATTTAATGAATAAAATTTTCAATTTAAAATTATTATTTGATCCTATAGAACCTAAACACATCCATATTAATATAATTAATTCAGTTTGATTTTTAAAATTAAATTTAATTATATTAATTTGAAATAATTATTCAATCATTTCCATCCACTAAGAAAACAATATAACATCGATCATTCATAAATGGGACTACCATCACCATGACACTATGTGGTTAGTTTTCTATCACCACATCTTAATTCTTATATCAAGGATTGTTGTGATGATTAAATATTCTTTATGTATCACAAATAAAATTCTTACATGATTTTCTTTATATACCATCATTTTTTCCATTCATTGAGAAATGGAATATTTAATCATGCATACATAGAGAATATTACCGCCATTAAAGAAGAATTTAATTAGTTGTATCCAAACTTAAATGATGGATCCTAGAATGTATTTAATGAGGAAATTAAATTTTTTAACATTTTTAAGTATTTGTAAATGTCACATAATTAATATATAAATTCATCACCTTACTCAAGAAATCATTATAACAAGTGACCATTTGGGTCAACTTTACCACCTATTTAAACGATGTTAAAATGATTATGTCATAAATGATTATGAGATGTCATATAATGGAAAAATCATTTTATACTAATATATTTAATATTTTTTATGATTCTTATAAGGTTTTTTTAATATTTAAAATATTTATTAATATATCAACTTTTGATCATTAAACATTTAAAAAACTAGTTCATCGCGATTTCCATTTTAACAATTCCTTTTCATGTATTTCACCAAATTAGGATGAGATTAATTAATAATTAAAAATAGTTATTATTATATAGTTTATGATCTTGGAATGATGAACATGAGATCACTTATAAAGAATCAATCTCTTCTTCTTGATATTTGTATAAACAAACAACCGAAATTTTTAATATTAGATAATGAAAAAAACTATAATAAGTTAATATATTTGTAATATATGGGGATTAATAAAGTTAAAAAGGATATTTTTTTATTAATGTTTTTAGAAAGGTTATTAATATAGTTATGCTCATGATAATGGATTTTAGAGAACGATAATGTAAGTGGGAATACATTTTAACAGCTTCACCTCAAAGTTTCTTCTTTAAGAGAAAATTTATATTAAGAACCTAATTCAATTTAAATAGTGTTTATAAAACCCATTGGATATTTAATATCATTATTTATTTTTATTCATGATGTTTTAACTTCATATTCATGCTCTCTCTAATTCAAGGGGTTTTTTAGAACATTTCTTAATCCATAAATGTTATTCATAACAAATTCATCTCTTTCTGGCATGTTTTATATTATGTGCATAATTTTTTTATGTGGTTTATATTATAAATAATTGATTTTTTATATCATTATATTACATTTATTCATGGTAATTTAAGTTCAATTTAAAACTATATAACTTTCAATAGGTTTTGGGATAAATTATCTTCAAATTTTTAGGGGTTTTCATGACTCAAATCCTTTTATTGGGTCCTAATCATTACTTGTTGACTAATTACATTAATGAATGATATTATATACCCTTTTATAATTTTATTCTATATTAAAACATTATTTTTATGGAAATCGTGTCTCATTCCAAATTATTCTTCCTTGATGAATCTATTATTATGTGAAAATGAAAATTATTAAGAATAATTCCAAGTTATTTTAGTGTATTTTTCCTAAATATTCAGGTTTTCTTATCCTTCTAATTTTTTCCTTTCCCTAGTGGAAACTGAAATTTATTTAATATCAAATACGTTTTTTACTCCAAATTATTTATTTTAAATAATGGTTTTTATTATACCTTTAATGATTTTTTTAATAAAATAATTTTACAATATTTCAATGAGATTTACTTACCATAATCTAATACGCATCCCTTCTTATTCATATTTTGACATATGTTTTATTTCTTATTAAGGGGTCATTATTTTATTTTTTTTTGATGTAATATTTATTGATATTTCTCTTTATCTTTAAATTGTTTTTAGAATGTGACTTGAAAATCAAGCCCTTTGAAAATGAAATTAAGAAAGAGTTTTTAAGAAAAAATATTTTTTTGTTTTCTTTTCCATTTTTAAATGATTTTTTAAAATGAAGTAATTGTTCATAAATCACATTATATGTACTCTTTTTAAATAATTCATTTTGGTGCCCATTTTTGGTACCAATTGATTATCAGTTTTTTTTATTTGATATCTTTTGTAAAGTTTATGAAACTGATTTTATTTCCATTGTTTATTTATGATAATATTATTTTAATGATTTTATATAGAACTCATATGAATGGATGATGATGGGTGGGGTTCTATTATCCCCTATAATGTATTAGATCAGGTTTGATATCAAATTAAATGATAAAAAGTTTCATCAATGAAATGAGGGAATATTTTTTGAAATGTTTGTTGTGAGTGAGATTTAGGAATCCTTGAGTAAAATTTTATTGTGTAAATCAAATCCAAAAATATGTCCACAATTTTATTGTATAAATGAGATTGGGGAACCATTATTGTAATTTTTATTTTGCTAAAGTGATGTGGCAATCATTGTTCAAATTTTTTTCTCTGAACATGATTTGTAATGATTTGTTCAAAAGATAAACTATTCTTATGTTTTTTATAATGAATTGTGATACTATGATCCAATGAAATTCCATATTTTTATATACCTATGATTATTCTCCTTGACATAGATTTGAAGACAGTACACCAACCGCCGCTAAATTGTTTTGTGATGGTTTTGAAAAAACATTCACTAAATCGTGCGTCAACAATCAATTAGTGGCAGCTTCTGAAAACCACCATAGAATGATTTAGGGGTGTTTTTTTTAATTTTTTTAGTTTTTTAATTTTATTATTTTTTTTATTTTTTTGAATTTATTTCATTATTTTATTATCTTATTTTTATAATTTTATTATTTATTTATTAATTATTATTTTAATTTTTTAATTTTATTACTTATTTATTATATTTTTATTTTTTTATTTTTTTATTTTTTTATTTTTTTATTTTTTTATTTTTTATTTTTTTATTTTATTTTGATAATTTTATTATTATTATTTTCCTCTTATTTATTATTTTTTATTTATTTTTTATTTTTTATTTTTTATTATCATGCACACACATACGCACATGCCCACATATGCACATGCACACTCATGTACTTGCTTATACACGTGCATACTCACAAAGTCATGCACATACTCATGCACATGTTATATATAGAAATTTTGTGTTGGGTGAGATTTAAACACTTTACCTCTTGAATATTCCCCACAGATTTTACAACTCCAGTAGGCACATCATATGATGAATAAATATAATTTAATATACTTATATATATTAATTGAAAAAACAAACTGTACATAACAAATAGATATAAAATCAATAATTATTAATCAATAATGATTAATCAATAATCAATAATCAATAATCAATAATCAATAATCAATAATCAATAATCAATAATCAATAATTAAATTTTAATTACTAATTATTAATATTTAATAATTACTAAATAATAAATATATATATATAATAATAAATAAACAAATAAATAAATACATGTTATAGAAATAAATGGTAAATAAAAAATAGTAATTAATAAATAATATATAATTATTATTGTTAATAATAAATGAATAAATAACAACTCAATTAATAACTAATAATTAAAAAATAAATAATTACTAATTACTAAAAAATAATAAATAATAAATAATACATAATTAATAGTACATAAAAAAATGCATAATACATAATACTTAATAAGTAATAAATAAATAATAATAAATAATAAATAATAAATAATAATCAGAAAATAGTAAACAATAAATACAAAATAATAAATAATAAAAAACAGATTATAAATAAATAATAAATAAATTATAAAAAATAAATAATAATAATTAAATAACTAATAATAAACAATATATATATATTAAGTAAATAAATAATATAATCACAAAAATAAATTAAGAAAATTAAGAAAATTAAATAATAAAATAATAAATAACAATAAATAATAAATAATAACTAATAACTAATAAATACAAAAATAATATATAATATATAATATATAAATAATGATAAATTAATAATAATAATAATAAATAAATAAATAAATAATAAACAAATAATAAACAAATAATAAATAATAAATAAATCAATAAAAAATAAATCATTAAATAATAAACCAGTAATAAATAACTAATAAATAATAAATAATAAATAATAATGAAATACGTATTTAATGATAAAAAATAAATAATTCATAATTCATAATTAAATAATGAAATTATAAAATAATAAAATAGTAAAATAATAAATGGATATAAACATATATACTTATAAAAAAATTACATATATATATATAACCACAAATTTATATTACAAATATATATATAAACACAAGTAAATATATATATCACTATATATATCTACACATATATGATATGAAAATATATAAATATAAATATGCATAAATATTTACAAATGTATATGAAATCAAAAATTATTTATTTTAAATTAAATGAATAAAAAATATTTATTTACATTTTGTTTATACAGTTAAAAATGCATTTAAATGTAAATATTTATCTATATATAGGATTTATTGTTAGTAAATATAAGAAAATATGCATATATTTAATTATAAATAAAAGTACATTATGAAAAATGATAAATTTTCAAAACCATAATATCAATATGAATGTAAGCCTTGATAATAAATTGAGTCTCTATTGAAAAAAGAAATAAGGGCCCCTCTAATGAGGATAAAAATTCATAGAATGGTAAAAAATTGGGGTACCCTTAAAACACATAAAAATGTTAAGAAACTATGAAAACCCTAAAACCCCTAAAAACCTTGAAATGATCATAACATACTATCTGAGAGTTCATTTTGGCTCCACAACTAGTCAAATAAAAGATCATGAAATGATATTCGTTATGATATGAGGTATAAGATGAACTGACACCAAGATCAGATGTTATAGCCAATTGAATTTTAAGAAAACAGGATTAATAACAAAAAATTAGGATTTGGAGGCCTTATGGGCCTTTCTGGAAATGAAAAACTAGACAAATAACTTTGACTGTAATCTAAGACTGTATATGTCATAGATATCATTAAAGGATTCTATTTGATATGTGGTAGAGCCCAAACAGACAACCTGATCAAATGTTATGTCTGTTTTTATGTTCCAGTTTATTTCAGAAAATTTTGAAACCATAATATATTTTATTCCATTGAATATCAAATAATATAAATCTCATTTTGGTTTAGCTCATTTCATAATATTCTATTTGACTCATTGCGGAGATAAAGAGGATTCTTGGATCGAATGTTATGATCATTTGATACAAAAGTCTTCTTTTCAGTTTTTTTTAGATTTTTTTTATGTTTCATTTTATTATTAACAAATAATTAAAATATCTTTTAATTAACACATATTAATTAATTAAAATTATAAATAGTAAATTATATATGAGTGTGTATAATAATTAATACTAATTAATTAATAGGTATATATTGTTTTTTAATTTTATCCTTTATATTTCGCGATGGTTTTGAAAACACTACCACCAAAAATAAATAATTTTTTAAAAAAATATTTTAATAATATTTTAAAAATATTTTAAAGACATTCAACTGTGATTTTTAAAAAGGCTTCTAAAAACCCACCAATATATTTTATCATGAAAAACATTTAGTAGTGGTTTTGAAAACCTCTTTTAAAATAGTATTTTCATGTATTGTGTCTCATGATTCTATAATCTTTTTCCAGGGTATATGTTTGTTCATTTGAGAATACTTTTCTTTCCATCATGACTTATTATATCATCCTATAAAAAAGGTATTCCAATTTTAATTATTAAGATTTTTTTCATGTTTAGATGGTGATGGAGTTTGTTAGGGTATTTTCTACAGAACTATTATTGTGTACATCCTATTATACACATTCACATTGTGAACTAGTAATAAAATTTTGATCTATTTTAGACAAGATTCTATGATTCTAGTTTAGATCGTGAAAATTTAACATGTTTTGAAACCTGTTCACCTTATGAAATGGTCAATTGGTTTATTAAAACTATGACGATGGCTTTTTCGATGTACATGGAACTCGAATTATTCACGATCTGAATTTGTATTTAACTTCATTAATATTGTGTTACCTATAGGTTTTATATAGCACTTTCTTAATTACTTTTTGTTCATTTAATTTTAAATTATCTACTTTGAACTCTAGGGCTATTATAGGTGATAATTGGTTCCTTGACTTATTTCGATTCCAATTTTTCATCACTTGATCTTTGTGTTGTTTATTCGGTATCTCCCTAGGTAAGAATTATTTCTACTTCTTTGTTTCCATTGGTCATAGAACCGCCATTGTGCTATGTTTTTTAATAGATTTATCTTCTCATTATTTTCTTCTTGATAAATTCTAGATTCATTGTGCAATCATATTTTGGTGGTGGAACTATTGTTGGCAGCGGTGTGGAGGGTTTAAGTATTTTGGGGTTTTTTTAACCAACGCTCTCTTTTATTAGTTTAATTTTTCCAATGTAAATCTAAGGTCTTGGAATCAATTCCATAGAGCTTTTGTTGTATTTTATTTTTTTCTTGTATTGTTGGATTCCACTACGGGCATATACAACCTGATGTTGAGGTAGGTGGTTCCATATCTAGACTATATTGGATGAACCATGAATGCTCTAGTTTTATAAATTATTATCTAATTCAATTATCATGATTTATTGATTTTTTTATGTCAAAATATTTTTTTTATAAAATATATTTTTCAATGTTTTGGTAAAGTAAAAGGTAATTTAAAATCATTTTGAAATGGATCTATGAAATGGTTTTCAAATAATTATTTGGATGTAATTATTTGGAATATTAACACATGGGAAGCCTTGTGTGCTTCAGTGGAAGGTGTAACAATAATCCTCATCTGTTATTACTATCGGTGGATTCATTCAATTGGTGTTCCACTACTCCCTAGGCCAAGTTTCCTAAGGACATGTTAGACACTATTGGGAGGTTCACTTTCTGGGTAGTTCATCTACTCCCTGGATTCGATGTATTTATCTTGGGTCTTGATGCACCTAATTGTATATTTTTAGGTATAAGTGTTCTTAATAGCATGGCCTGTAGTGATTATTGACAATATTTTACATGTGATTTTATTTTAAATATTTTGGATTTGATTACATACATTGATAAATGTTATTTTCTTTGAAACTAATTTATTTGGATTATTTTAGACTATGGAAAAAGGGGAATTTTTTACTATAACATCATTATAAAAAATATATAATGAAATTATGTGCATTTTTTTCATTAATTTTCAGAGTGTTATGTTTTTAATACTGAGACTTGTGATGGAACACTTGGGTGGTATCCCTTTGAGCCTATTTTTTTAACACTCTTGACAGTCCTTTGGTAGTGTGTAGTTCTTCTATTATATTTTTATTTTTGGGAAATACAAGGCACTATAGTGAGGTGTTGAGGTTTAATTCAGCTAGTCTTGGGTATTTTGTGGTAAGATATTGGAAAACTATCAGGTTATCACATGGAGTATTTTTATCCTTTTTGTTTTTCCCTTTTTTGGACTCATACCTTGAAATATTTAGCTCCTTTTTGAGTTATATCATATATACACTTTTCTTTTAGATATGAAATAAATATTTCCTATTTCTATTATATTATTTATTTCATTTTTGTATATATATTCCATGTTTTCTATTTAGGATAGAAAAAAATCATTGCCTTTTGTTTTTGTTGATTCCAGGGTGCTTGTTGCTAGTATGTGGGGATCTATAATCCCCTTGGGATATCTATCATATCGGGTCTAGTTCCAGTTTATGAGTGTATCCCAAGTCATTTCATGAAAAAT
The DNA here is from genome assembly GCA_963277665.1 of Viscum album. Lineage (NCBI taxonomy): Eukaryota > Viridiplantae > Streptophyta > Magnoliopsida > Santalales > Viscaceae > Viscum > Viscum album. Next base: position 48,503,615 of record OY728140.1, on the reverse strand, counting down.
TGGTATCATAGAAAAGTTATTCTCAATCTTGGGATGTTTTTAGACTGGAGAAAGGATTTTTGGGACACGGTATGTTGGTTTTATTGAGTTCTTCGCTAGTGCTTGTCGTAATGACAACCATATTTTCATGTGATGTTGGGATATGTGTGTCATGTGTTGAGTTCTCGATCAGAATCTCATATTTTTCATATGGGTTTCTTATTTGAATTGAGATTATCTGGTCATATGATCATTTCACATATTTTTAGTGTGTAGTAGTATTCCTTCGAGACATATTCACTCGGTTCCATAGGAGGATGCAGTGGATTCTCTTCAATGGAATCCTCTCTAGATTTGAATATTATATATTCTATTGTGTGAGTAGTTTATTTCATGGACAAAAATGTACCACATGTTTAGAATGAATTTTCTATGGTATAGTAAAGATATGTATGAGAATGGGACCACTCTCGGAAGTTATTACAAGAGTATTAATAATAAATTAAAGTTATGAATGATCCCCAAGTGGTGGACTGGATGGACAAGATTTATTATATATTTTACTTCTTGGATGCACATGATATTATTAAGGTTAAGTGAGCAATGTTTATACTTGAGTGTCCCCCATGTGATGGTGGGATTCCATTGTATAGGAAGATAGTTGTGTGTCTTATACTGGAAGGGTTTCACGACCCTCCTCTTCCAGTATTTCTATCTAGAGTCTTTGATGATGCAAATATCTCTAGAGTTGTTCTCATTATAGTAGGGTGAGCATTGGGTGTTAGCATACACCAATAAATTTTCTAAGAAGGTTAATTTTCATCTATAGATTATTAATAATGACCATCTAAAGTCTCATAAGTACCTACATGGTTTTTATTAAGATTTAAAATCACATATATTTATGATGATGCCTTTAAAATATGTGGAGATAGTAGACATGGCTATTAGATATGAAACTGAAGTGACATGAAATATTTTTCATTCTACCGCTTATCTTCTTCCCAATGTAATCTTTAGTAGAACGAAGGGAAAAACGAGGAAGTGAAATGATAATTGAAGGAGTGGTGGAGGTGGTTTTAAGTAGTAGGCCTCCTTGGAACCATATTTTATATCATGTAGTTTTCCCCTATCTTTATACTAATGTGGAAAGGTTAGGCACACAATATGATCATGTTCTGCAACTATAAAGTTGTGATGTAGTTGCAACTGCTAAGACAATTTATTGCAATTATGTTAGGATATGTCTACATATCAGTATGATTAGAGTTAATCAATTCCATAGGAAATGATGTATAGTCAGATAATTCAATTTCTATAAATATCTAGCCACAATCCCCAATAGTAATGTACCATCATGCAATGTATGAGTTTCTAACAGAGTTTGACATTGGTCCAATGACAATGAGAGGTACCATCGTTATTGAATCTGTTATAGAGGCTTATTTATTTGATACATATTCCTCGAACTTACTAATATATACATTTTTTTATTTTCGGAAACTTCTAACAAATCCCATTTCCTTTTTATATAGATAATGACACTTCTTGGGAAGAGGAAAAACAAGTGTTTTTCATGTCCATGTTCACTATCATTACATGATGAATAATCAATATGAGATTTCACCATTATTGATCTAGATATATTTTAAATAATTATATGGAAGGATTGTCTTGTGACTCATCATGTTTAGGTTGATTTTTATTATTGGTATGTATCGTTCATTTTTATCAAATTGAGCTCTTAGGTGTTTCAAGGGGAGTGGGATCTGAGGCCTAATCATGCAGGTCCTTTCCACCCATAGCTCAAAATATTATTGTTAGTGATTACAGTTGATCCAAATGTTCTTTCTTATATTGGTGATCTTCCATTAGTTATTGGGGAAATTCATATTGTCTCTCCAGTTGACTTATAAAGTCTTCCTCTAGAGAGGGGGGTTGATGTTATGAATTATATAGTGTTGGGTACACAACCAATATCAATACAAAATTATCCTATTTCACCAGAACATTTGAAAGAAATCATGATTCAATATAATGATATAATGGAGAAAGGTTTGGATCACACTAGTATTACATGGTGGGAATATATATTTCCATTTTTCAATAAAGCTAAAGGTTCACTTCAATTATGCAAGGACAATCTGATGTTGATCTGGGTGACAGTTAATAATAAGTAGACACTTCTCTACATGGTTTATTTTTTGACCATTTAAAGGTAGAAAAGTTTTTTAAAAATTATGAAATTTGGTGGGGTTATCATAATCTCAAAGTATGGGAGTATGATATATTTAATAAATCTATTAGGATAAGTTTAGACCATTATAAATATATTTTGATGTCATTTTTTCTGAATCACACTCTAATAATTTTTATCTCTTTGATGAAACAAATATTCCATAAGTATCTTGATACTATTATGGTATTTTTTTTGGATGATATTATCCTTGACTCAAGAACTGATTGTGAGCATGAGAACCTTCTAAATTGTTTTTGGAATATTGAAGAATTATGGTCCTTATAAAATGATTTCAAAAAAAATTCTGGTTCCATCAATTTAAATTATTTCGAAACATTATTTCTATATATTTCTTATTAGTTGATATTGAGAAGGTTGCGGATGACTTTTTATGGGTGGAGCCACAAAAAGTCTTTTATATTTACAGATTCCTTGGTTTTGCTCAATATTATAGGAAGTACATCATGTATTTATTGACATTGGAATCACCATTGTCTACTCTTATAAGGAAAGGGGTGAAATTTACATGGAATGTGATGTTTTTTTTTTGATGAAATTAAATGGATTATCACATTAAATCATATTTTGATCTTATCTGGGCCTAGTAATGTGTATGGGGTGTACTATATATCGTCTAGTTCATGTATGGGTTGTGTTCTAATATAGGAATATCATATATTTTCCATTGACTCTCATCATCTTTGTTCATATGAGATAAATTACACCACTCATGATTTATAGCTTGCATAGGTTATTCATGTTTTTAATTGTTGGAAGAAATATCTCTTTTGAATGTGGTTCACAATATTTTACAACCATAAGAGAACGAACATTATCATTTCTAAAAAACAATTGAATCTCAAATAGAGTAGGTGAGTGGAATACCATCAGAAATTTGAATTTGACATATCATACACCCTTAATAAGGGGAATTTATTACAAATTACCTTAGTAGAAATGTAAAATTTATAAATATTTTGGAATCGAAGGAAAAGTATACCCTAATAGTGATATTTACTTTGTTTCATCTAAACTATCAAGAGGATGGTATTCATGGATTTAGAAAAAAATCATCCCAACATCTGTGAGGAGTTCAGTTTTCTTTGACTGTCAAAGTTCTTCAAGGGCCACCCATCCGAGCACTATAAAAATGTGTTGTGACATGAGAAGGTGATTCTAGTGGCATGGTATAAAAACTGACATTGCAGATTATGTGTCCTATTATTCCCTCTACCTACAAATAAAAGAGAAGCATCTGAATTCATTTTTCCTCCATCATGTTCTAGTTCTAGTTTTTAAATGGGATGAAGTATCTATGGACATTTTTTTGATTAATATATACTCCCTAAGGAAAGAATGCTATCTAGGTTGTGATTGATTTATTAGTGAAATATGATCACTTTATTCTGATAAGGGAACCACCTAATATTGATGATCTAGGTAGGATATATGTGTAGGATATCTTGATGTTTCATGGGGTTTCATGTTCCATTTTCTTGGAAAGGGATCCTAGTTTTACATTGTTTTTAAGATATTCTCTAAGAGGCGATGGGGACTTTGCTCATCTTTAGTACAAAAAATCGTCAACAGACAGATGGTTTGAGATAACATGCTATTAGAATCATTAAAGATATTTTTTGCACCTGTTTCTTGTATTTCTTTGTATATTGGGATAGACATACGGTACTAGTTTAGTTTTTTTAGAAATAATAGTTATCAATCTTCAATCAGAATAGCCCTCTTTGAGGCTTTGTAATATCGCCCATTGGGGGAGCTGAAAACTTATCTCGCCACTGAAGGACCTGTTTTTTCTAAACCAAGTATGGAACTAACCCCAATAAAACATCACAAGCCAAGGAGTAGAAAACATGAAACTATTAAGAAATGTGACGAAACAAACAGATTCATAGGAAAAATACTTGTGCCCCAATGGTGACACTGAAGATAAAAAAATTAGGTACTCCTGATGCTTGAAAATGAAGATTAAGTCATATGGTTAAAAAAATAGTTCTTTTCTTGAAAATATTCAATTGGGCACAAATATATTTTCATGAGAAAAGATATGTCAAAACCACCTTGTTACAAAGTAAGGCCCCATCAAAAAATTGATAGAGGGAATGAAACCATGTTGTGCTGCTAAGTGAAGTTTCACGCCACCGACTACCCATTTCTAATATAAATTAATCCTCACCCCAATACTTTGGGAATAGATCTCTAGAAGATGAAAATTATTCTCTTTCTTGAAAAAATATATCTCCCATGATATCAGGAATCTCTAAAATATCCATGGATTCTCAAATCTAGGAAACTTGTGAGGATAAACTCTCAATGGTTCTAATGTGGTTTATCCTGTGGTGGAGAGATCCTCATGCAAATACCTTTATGTCTAGTTATGTGAGTTTAAGAGAATCCTCCTTCACGGAACCTGAGATTATGAATTACACATAATCTGAATTAATTTATGCCTCTAGGTTTATGATACACCCATTTTCTAGAGTACATGGCTCGCATAGACCAATTTTCATGAATAACTGTAGAGTTACGTGAAATAACCATAGGGTTCCAGATCCATTCCCTACCATCCCCTTTGATTCAAGCACGGCCTAGATAGTTTATTATTCTTCTTCTCCGATTAATTAGAACCCTTGTGTATATTTCTTCTAATAATATACACCCTAATAATGGGACCCCTAATTTTCACTCCCCATGGTAGTTATTTTTCCATGCCTACCTAGAGGTGCATGATCAGTGAACACATAATGCCTAAAGGTGGAATCGTCAAAGGAGACTTCCAACCATTCCTGATAGAGTAAAATCTTTTTAGATCTTCCTCTTCCACTTGGAAGTATAATACATGGGAATAAGCTCTGACCACATATGAGATACATGAAGTAAAATTTCCAAGATTCACATCCTAGTCATATTATGTTAAATACCATGAAAACATCCTCAATATAAGAAATTAAATTGTATCCTTCAACCATGTGATGAGAATGTGATGCCCCATGTACAATAATCATGAGATGATTAATCCATGTACATGTACTATATTTCTAATCCCTTCTTCCCCTGTGATATCCTACTCTGGGAAGACTATATATGCAATCCCCATATCATCCCTTGTCGATGCTCTTTTTACAGCATGATCATTGTTACCACGTGATATTAAACTTCATGGGCTGGTCTTGTAACATGAAGTTAAACTATTCCATATAACTATGTGGTTTTATATTCCTTTTTATTAATAGTGTACATAATATACCTTCATGAGGTTCAATACCAATATACCAACACCTCTTGGGTACCTCAAGGAGGTTTGATCCTGAAGCCCCAAAACTCCACCAAAACCTCTAGAGTGATCATCCTCCCCCATGATGAAACACTTAATAAAACCATCAATGGTGATAATAATCCCCATAAGGATACACATAACTAAAAAAATCCTTACAATATGTTAAACCTATGAAAAATTGATCCCCACAATAAGTGAAACCTACAACCCACATATCCCGACAAGGCGATAAACACGAGACCAGCCAATCCCCACAAGAAAATTAAACATGTGACCCAATCCTAAATCTCTGTCACATACAATAAACATGGTATGGTAGAAGTAATAATACTTATAAGACTAAAGATATTGGTGTCAACTACCCCATGGAAAACATTTAATTCCTTATGGGTTGCACCTAAGATGCCTCAATTGAGATGCATTCGACATCAAAAATGGGAGAATTTATAGGTTCCAATAAACTGAACAGCCTAAAATTCCTAAACATGCCCAAAACTATTATCTAATCTAACAAAAGTATTCCACCCTATAATGAAAGAAGAATCATTATTAACTAGCGCCCACCTCTATATGGAATCATGAATTATTTTAACGAAAATGATATAATATTTTTAGGGAGACCAGGTATATGAAATGAACACAAAGGATGAATTCATAGAAGGAGGATAAAAAATCATATCATATCCATTTTATTAAGGATCAAATATCACTAATTGAAGTGATGGAGGACACCTACATTTGTAATGTGGGAATGTAGGACAACAAGAAAGTGTGTCACTTCCAAATGGAAAGACGACACATATCCCCAGTGAGAAAGCATCATATAAAAAAATGGTGAACCTTGTGTGAAGGCTCTCATCCTTAAACTATGGGGACCAATAACATTTGGGAACCATTATATTTACATATAATTGGATCAAGATATTAAACTCCTCTTCCCACCAGGAAATTTTTGGGTCTAACATGAAACACACATATGGAATGGGGAAGACAACGTTGGGCATCCTTATTCTATGACATTGTTAGATTGGATCCCTCCTATATTTTTTGTAATAATAGATGATTTTGGGGAATTTTCCATTTCATTAACTATATTTTTACTAACGCCTAATTCCTTGTACTTTACAAGAGTTATGATATAGAATGCAGGAGACCTAATGAAAACAAGCATAGGGTAAGGGGAAATATGGGTGTAGTAATCTCTCATGACTATATTCCATTCTATAATATCCACCATTACTTCAACTACTAGGAACCCACATACCATATCACCCTTTGAGATCATCAATAGGAGGGTGATCAACACCCTTTTTCATTGATACGAACATGAAGGGGTCATTTCCCACCAGGGGTATATCCATCCATGATCTTGAAGTATTAATACCTCGTCAACATCGCCTTTCCTAAGGGTCACCTAGTGGGTAACCACCCACCATTCCAATGAAAATCCACTTTGGGAGCCTCTCCTAGAAGTTATCTAATAGCTCAATCCCCTATAGTGAGGAGGTAGGGTTTGTTAGAGTCGTAAAACATATGACCACCACTCAAGAGCTTCCAAGGAGGTATCTCACTAGGCTGTTATAGTGCCAATATATACTAGTCCCATAAGTTGATGAGAGGGAAGACTCCATCCCTGCTCCTCTAACACTAGTCCAGAAAACTCATTGCCAATGATGGTAGAAAACCTAGATCACTTCATGATAGAAGGAATATTCTATAGCTCAAGTGTCTATACAAAGCACCAGTGTATCCCATCATATCCCCACAACTACTCAATGGGAATTCATCATCACCCCCTAGGATCAAGATCCCAGTGACCCATCAGGCAGACTGGGATGACTCTACCAATATTTGTTGCCACCAGAAGACATTAAGGTCCATCTCTTAATGAGGAGTACCAATATAGAGGTCCTCTATGCATTAACACCAACAAACATAGATCTCATACCCATTTTTAAAACATGACATTTTATGATAACCTATACCAGGGAATGAGGGACAACACCCATTATTAGGACCATTTTTAAGGTTACGTTCAAAAAAAATGGGGGAACCCACAAAACTATCAACATCTTATTCTCAGAGGATTCCTGTTCCATTGGAGTCTGGAAAATGGGAAGCATCACTTCACTATTGACCTATATGAATATGATGTGATGGATGAGATAATGATGGAACCCTCACCCACACTTCCAATTCTAGGGGAAGAATCATGTCGATTAACAATTACAATCTCAAAAGTCGAGGTCCACAAGATCCCCAAACCCCTCCATAGGTACTAGAAGGTGTAGTTCATTATAGCCTCCTTCCAAGGACTCATAGTGAAACCATATCTATCATCATCACATTCCCCACAGTAAAAGTTGGAGATATTTCAGGATTGGATCGATGCCTTTTGGTGATAGTTATAACTATGATGAGCCTTAAAGGGATAATACTACCCTCATGCATGAAGTGGTGGTTAATACCACATCCTACATGGATATTATCTTAAATATAGATCCACCTCTGAGAGATATTCTAGAATGTAATGGAAATATGACTTTCATAGTGCTCCCTCTCCTAGTAAATCAGTAAAAAACAATATTTATGTTAGCATCTCCACTTGTGTCAGTATGGGCTTGAGATGACTAGAAGCAGGACCACCCCTGGAAATAAAAAAGAGGACTTATGAAGACTCTTAGTCACCGACCAACTATTTGTCTCATTTAGGCCACATAAATCTCTGTATTATATCATCCTAGAGCCCCTCATTAAGGATGAGGAATTTTTGCACTAGAATAAAGGGGTAATGTTCTACTACATTAAAGACTGTCATCTAGCCAACCTAATAATCCAAGAGCACCATGATAAAATTAATCAACAATGAAATAGGGTTTCTATTTCAATTATCCTAGTTGATTGGTATCCAAAATCTTATTGATGCCACATAACTCTCTAGAATACCTGTATTGTGAGTCTCATAGTTCTTCATCAGGTCTTGAAAGAGGGATCCCAACACATGTAGATCATAGGCTGGGGGCATTATCCTACCTTCTATATCATCCCTATCCAATAGAAATGTCAGGTCAATAATTTCATCCCATCTATCGATAATCAAGGGTCCTCTTTCACTGCCATCATGTTTAATTCTATCACCATTGACCCTACAGAGGATTAGAGAAATGTGCTTTCAAATGTAGGGAACAATTTGGAAAACCCTTTCCAAGGGACAACACATCATCATTGTGACCCACACCCCTCAACTGACACTCGTACTCATCAAAATAGGTAGTCACTAGGCCTTATAATTACCCCCATTGAGTTTTTTATTCATTATCATAAATTTATAAAAAAACTCAAGGGACATGCTGGGACTGCTAACCTATTAGAGGTTTCACTAATGGTTGAGTTTGACCCTAGTATAGTCCCATTGCTTCTTGATCTTGAGGACTATAAAATATTTTATACTAAGCATATTTCTGATCTATTCCCAAAACCAAACAATAGTATCATTGAACCCATCTATCCTCTAGTAGGGAACCTGGTATTCCTCATCTATTCCCCCAATTTAAACTTTGTGTCCATGTGCTTCCGATCAGGTAATATGCTCAGGGCTACGACAATTGTTCAAGATATGATTCACCCACCCCACCCAAGTAGAAATATTTTTCACCTCATGATTATGTCTAGGACAATACTTGAGTCGATGAACCTTTAAATGTATTGGTGAAAAAAAATAAGCACCAATATGATGTGATAGCTAACTTAGTGGCCCCTATCAAGGCTCTGTAAATTCCATAGCTGATAATTCTTCCTGAAGGAAATTTGTACCCTATACGGGTGGACCATGTTCAAGCTCCCATTGAATTGTTAATCCTAGTTATACCTTGTTTAATATAATGGGTGATCCACTATAGCATATAATCCACATGGTCTCAAGGTGTAGTTCAATTTTGGGGACTCTAGAACACCAGAAAGTCATCATGATTTGATGATTTTTTTTCATATGCTGGAAGGAACTATGTTCTTCTAGTTTAGTTAGCTACCCATAGGGTTCATTTTTGGTTGTGAGGAACTATATAGATAGTTACTCTACAAGTTTCAATGAATATCATGAAAGATAAGCATATATGGCCTCTTAAAATGAAAATAGAGGCTTGATGAATGAGTTTCTGAATTCATCACATGATGGAAGGTACTCAAGTATTTAATCAATATTCCTTTCTCCCTGGTACATATTCTTACTATATGTTTGGATAGATTAATAGGTGAAATGGTCCATATCCTTATCTCTATGAAGTACCCAGGAAGATTTTTGGATTTCTCTGAAGAAGATCAGTGCCCGAAGGAAGCCTTACAATAGACTAAACAACGGTCAAGTACATTTTCTATTCTGAATCATGTAATAGGGATCTTAAAAGAAGTGACAAATGTATTTTTCATGTAGAGGATCCTAAGTGAGTACATATAATGGACTCTTTATTGGATGATCATCTTCATGGGAAACCTCACCAGGTGAACCCTTTCCTGGTGCAACCCCACTAGGTACAACCCCATTATGCACAACCATCTCAATAAGAGATGATGACTCCATCGCAACTTCAGGGATAGGATCCCAGGGTATTTTTAACCAAAAGGAAGAAAAATACATATTCCATAATTGATGAATAGGTCCCAAGATAATTAAACTATGCCTTTAATAATGGAATGCTAAATTTTCCATAATGCAAGAGACCCTAGGAGGCCAAATTAAATACTCATGTCAATAAATACCCATATCATAGAATCCTTAGAAAAACCATGAAAGAATGATTTTTATTCAATGATTGAATCCATTAACAAGTTTATATAGACGTTTTCAAGTTTGGTGATGTTCTAATATTGTTTAAACTTATCTCTGCTGACCCTAATTATGATAGAGAAAGCTCTAGTGAATGGTAATAGGCTCCTAGACATGGAGCGTAGATGTAAAATGATTTTTTGGCTCATAATGTAATCACTCTCAACAATGGTATCATCTGTTCTAGAATGAGTAAGCTAGAAAATTATAAGGTTTTGACACCTCCTTTGACATATACCTGTACATATGTACTATATCCTCCCATGTCTCAAATGCATGGACATTAATGGCATAAGGTAAATAGATGTCACCCATTGGTTATAAAATGATTTATTACCATTGGAGACTTCAAGCCTCCCCAGATGGGAGATTCACCATAGTATGTTAATCCCAAGAATATTCTATAACAATGATAATTAATACACCTTCATGAATGTGGTTGAACTAGTGTAATGCATCACAACAACCAGAAATGAGGAATTCCATGATAACCCCTCAGTCACCTTTGGTCGATGTCAATGAAGTAGAGACATGGGGTATTAAATCCATCTGAATTCTCATAATAGTTCCTTGAATCAAAATGTTCATGATACTAAAACTAGGTAAAAAGACTAATATATATCTCGGTGATGTTATCCCTCCTAGTTTATACTATCAGGTAATCCATCTACAGCAGATTGTATTGGTTGACCACGAGACTGAGCATAGAGAATTCTCTAATCATTGACATCCATCTTGGGCCAAACTTCACTGTATTGGTACCCAACCATAATTTATTTAGAGAAGAATAGATAACCAGTATTATAATATGTCCAGTACTAGCTAGGCCCCACTTATTCATCCTACAACATATGAAATTCCCCTATTAAATATGGACCATCTTAAGGGGAAAAAATATTTACATGGAATGTATGTATGATGTAATGAAGCACCTAGCTAATATACCCAAGTGGAAATAAATTCTAAACAAACTCTGAATACCAAAGGAAATTTGTAAGCCCATTGAAAAATCCTTCAAATCCTCTATTTAGTTCATGATTGATATAATTATCACTGGAATGTACTTCACAGAAGAGGCCAATCAAGAGGAATGTCAAAAAATATTCTCAATTTATAAAGAAGATGATGGTGTCCCAACTCAAGGGAACTCATGCGCGGTGTATATAATAGGATTTTTTGATGGCATGGAAATCTTCCTCTACCAAGTGGATACTAGATCCAAGATCCCCCTCACACAGACACACATTATCCATGAGTTGGTATATATAGAAGTAGACATGACTCCCTCCAAGATGATAATTCATGGGAATTAAAAGAGTGAGTAAAAACTGTATGAAATGATTCAAATGAAGGATCAATTCAGTGGCTTGGTATCATGTACTAAAATTATTCTATCCTCATATGATGCTTCTTATAGTGTGTTGTTGGAAAGTCCCTAAATTCATTTTCTTGTAGTGGTCCCTTGTTCATACCACCAATGCATCAAGTACTCCATTGATGGTCATGTAAGGGTACTCAAGTTTGATGTGTCCACCTTTGAATCCTACAATACTCTCTATGTAGATGTTGGTTACTAAAAAGGTGAGGGATGGTATGACTAGATTGAGGAGGTTGAGTTCCCCTAATGATTTAATGGCTAGTAAAGTTGATCCAAAGGTAGACAATAAAGATAGATTTTTTCACCCAATTCATCGGATAAAGCCCATGATGCAGGACCGGTGGGGTTGTTTCGTCATCTCTAATAAAATTTATTGCTCAAAAATTACCTCACACTCTTACAGTGAACCCTACTCATGTGACATATTGAGAATTTAACCCCATGGACATCGATCACTAACATTCTCCCATGATACCCAATATAGGGATGACTCAATAAAGGTCGACCTATAACTATTATATTGATATTAAGATTAGATATCATATCTAAAAACCAAATGGAATATGCTCAATTTCTTTTGTCTACAGAGTCTCTATAGAATAGTAACCCCTCATTAAATATTTTTTATCATCCAACATGGACTCTATTCCTCAACCAGGGTTAGATAGACCGTAATAGTCACCACCTCCATTTCATAACCCTATCTCAAATGGGAAAGAGTATTTAGAAGACTCCCCTCCTATATTTGATATGGGTGTCTCCATAATTATTGATGAGATAACCATGGTTAACCTTGTTACAGAGGAAGACCTTAAGATGAAACTGATCATTGAATCCATGTCACCTTATAAAAAACAGTAGTGTGTGGACTACCTAAAATAAAAAAAAAGAAATATTCTTCTGGATCTATGATGTGACTCCAGGGATAGAACCTCCGGTTTTTGTTCATTTCCATGGCATACTGGTGGGTCAATTTTGTTAAAATATCCTCTTAGAATGATGAAACATTATCATGCTGTTATGGTTAAGTATATGGTTTACAAAATTTTAAAAAAATGTTAGGTCTAGTACCCCAGGTGGTATCCAAATTGTCCTAGTTGGGAAGAAGAATGGCTAGATCAAAGTCTTTATCAACATCTGGGAACTCAACCACCATTTTATAAATTTCGATTTCCCCATTATGATGAAAGAGATATTAATTGGTTCTACTAATGGTTTTTAGTACCTCTCCATTATAAAATTATAATCTAGGTATTATCATATTCATATGGCCCTAAGGATGAGGATTCAACCGCCTATAGGGTTACTCATTGAACTTTCTAATACTAGATGATGCCTTTTGGATTAATGAATGATGTTTCCACTTAAGAGTGGGAAATGAACCATACCGTGCATAAAATTATTTAGAAGTTGTTTGAGTGTTACATGGATGATCTTTTGGTAAAATCTCACCTACTTTAAGAATATTTCAAGAATCTTGAGAATATGATTATCTTCCTCCACTGTGAACACTTGAATATGAACCCCATGCATTGCACATTCAAGATTACCTCTAAATGTTTTTTTGGATTTATTATAATATATAGAGGCACTGATATTTATCGACGGAAAATAATGGATATTAATAAAATTCCTCCCCCATGAAATCTCTAGATGTTTGGAGGCCCCCAATTCCAATTAGCTGATATATGCCTATGTATTAAAAATCTAGCTGGTAAGTGTAATCCATTATCAAGGATCAGCCAAAAAATATCATTTACTAGTGAAATGAGGACTTCTAGATCACCTTTGAGGATATTAAGTTGTACCTCCTAAAACCTCTAGTTCTGATTTCACCCATCTCAAGAAATTCTTTCCTCCTTAAAATTAAAACTCTCAAACACACCTTAGGTCCCCTTATAGTTCATAAAAAAAAAGGATATGAGAAAAAACTATATATTCTTATCCAAATGTTCCTAAAGAATACATATTCCCCACCCATAGAGAGTAGTTTACATTTAAAAGTTATTTGAAGTGAAGAAGAACATACATAATTTGTATCACCATGAGATATAGCTCATGAACTAAGCATACATGATAATGTATAACCTCAATCACCCCATGATTATGGGATAGTTGATAAACTAGGAAGCAATCATCTAGATGTCTAACATCAGTTTTTTCCTACAAAATTTCATTAATGTCTAATTGTTAGCATACTTCCTAAATGTACGTCTAGTCCTTGAAAATTTTCACTTCGTTTTTTATTTTCCAGATGAAGCTATTCTCTTAATGAATAAATATGTACTATATTAACATATTCATTTCAATGTTTCCTCTCAAACCCTAATAATTAGAAATCTCAATGATAAAAATATCAAGAGGTTAGTCCTAGGGATCATTTTAATTACTTCGTACCATTCCCTATTTCCAAACACATTCTTGTTGATAGAATGTTTCACCAATAACGATTTAGAAAATTAGGATATTATTACTGGTCTCCATTTATCCCTTAAAACTAATTTCCACTATTTACACATAATGGGAAACTCTGATCTAGTCATAACATATAACAATAGTGACCACATCATTAAAAAGCAATAACTTGTTCCTCTATTGTAATGTTTTGATCAGTTGATGGACTAGCTTCATTCCCATCCGAAGGTGACTAAAGTTACTCGGATGAAAAATGGTCAATAAAACACTATGGAAGGACTAACTACTCCTCTTTCTAAACTAGAATAGGATGACCAGGTAATTAAAGTGGCACATTGGAGGGTCATCATCATCACCGACCAAGATGATAGAATCAAAGAAATATCTCAGCTAGATTCCAGTACTTCTAAACTAGGGCCCTAAAATTCCCCCATTGTCAAGGAAATACCTGATTCGATGACACCCTTATTCAAGTATCTATAGGATGAAATTATCTTATCAAACCGATTCTATATTGATTAAATCTAATAGTGGGAACCATAGTTTTACCCCCAGAGTAACCATAACCTTAGGGAAACCATATAGAGGAAAGGGTTTGATGGAATTCTCATGTATTGAATCCAAGGATATGAGACACCTCTAGCCATGTAGGAGTTCTATGAAGAATATTGTGTAACCCATCATGTGTGGAAGATCCATGCTAACATTGTGCATTAACCATAATAGCTTCTCCACATAGCCAAATATTCTTGTCCCATTGTAGTATGGGGACACAAAATTGTGGGACCCTACCCACTAAAGAAATCTTGATAGTGTAGGTTCATTTTGACCAAAACAGACTTCTTTTCAAAATGGAATGATATGGTTCCACTCAAATAATTCATAACATGATCATTGATTTATTTTGGTAGCTCCCACATCATTCATATATTTTGGGTGCCTCACACTATTCTTACAAAAAATGAAAATAACATCCTAGATGCTAGGCGGAAGAAATAGTAAACCAATTTTAACATCCATTACAACCATAATTCTCCCAACCATACCCAAGAAAATGAGTAGAGTAAGGAATTAAACAAGACCCTCTCTATTGTCTTGTAGAAAATAGAGGTTTAGAAAAGTTTTTACCTAAAAAATCCCTAATACCCTTTGAACCTATTGGTAGACAACTCAAAATTCCCTCAAGGTGACCCTATACTCCCTATTGTATAGAATATAGGTAGTCTTACCCACTGAATTTTTGCTTCCATCACTCGGAATGGCTATTTATGACCAAAAAATAGTAGATTGAATGAAATAAGTCTATATATATGAGTGGAACCCCTTGAAGAAAGTAGGCCTCAAGACTTTCATAATATAGATAGGGACTAGAATAGCATAATGAGAGTGTTAATGAATATGGTTTTCCTATTAAACTTCCTCCAGGGTTACATGGTAATGGATATATAAACGTAGATGATACCCAAAAAAGGTTGAAAATGTGTTCACACAAATGGGGGAGACCATATATTCTTTAGAAGGTTTATTATAAAGTAAAATACTCTTTAATCCCCTTATATGGAGATCATATCGCACCCCCATCACACTCCATGTTTCTCATGAAGTACTTTCTATGAACAATATTATCTGAGAATTATTACATTAAACTATCAGTAGCCCCTTCGGTCCAAGTATTATGAGAATAAACTTTTTTTAGTTCATTTAGTCATGACATTATGACCTTAAAATATTTACAGTCACTCAAGTCCTAACATTATAAACATAATCTATTTGAATCATTATTTGTTCTGAGCTCCATGACCATAGACTAGAAGCATCTATAGTATGAGTTAAAAAATGGTAAAATACAAATCTCAATGTCCTCAACACATGATATTACTATGTTCATACCATTTATAATGTTCATAGGATGCCTTGTATCACAAATATGAGATGACTCAATGTCATCTAAAGAGAGAATACCACCCTTTTGGAAATGGAATTATACCATTTCATGTCCCAGAAATACCTATGGATTGATTCCTAATGGGATACATAGTGATTCCTAGATCTCCTTTCTTTTGTCCATCCCACTAATTCATTATAAACTCTTACCCCATGGGGTTAACATTCACCAATATTTGGCCATTTTTTCCTCTTTCCTCGCCTATGGTCCAAGTATTATGACTATAAATGATGTTTACTTTGTTTTAGGATAATTATGTGGCACATGTTTCTATGAAACTCTATTTTTAGGTTGGGTTTTACATCTTTGATTTCATGAAAACATTACCAAAAAAAATTTTACCCAGTCCAATAATCATGAGTTTATAAAGTTTTCCAAATTCCTCTTGGTCCTAGTTGCATGACCTTAAACTTTTTTTGCCATGTTCACCTATAATATTTTTAAATTGCATAACAGAATTCCAATATTCAGTATAGAGTACATTCCCCCTAATTTTGGTTTTGGTATTCCTCCATGTCGTATTCCAAAGATATATGTGAATTTATTCCAAAATTCATGGGATACATAGTGAATCCTAAACCACATCTCATCAGGCCCATCCACAAATCCATTACCAAACCTCCTTCTATGTTTGGGATAATGACTAAAACAACACCATTACTCATGGATATATCACCCTCAAAATTACATCGTGATCTTCCTTTGTATGTTCAAGACCCAATCACCTTCCTTGACTCACCAGTGAATCGAGTATCCCTTGCTACCCAACATGAGGAAGAAAATAATGGTCAACTCAATGTTTAATCTCTACACAGATACTTAGAAAACAACATTAAACAATAATCCTTACCCATTATAAACACGAGATTCAATATATGGAAAATATTGGATGAAAAAAATAACTCCCTCAAAACATGATGTTAGACTAAATCCTTATCAAATGAAACGAATATAGTATAAATTATATAGAATATATGAGATGATTTAGTGTCCTAATCAAAAAGGATACAACACTACTAATATTTGTTTCTACCACTATGTGTTCTAGAAATATGTAAGGATTCCTTACCACACTTAATGGGATATGTAGGGACACCTTGATCTAACATCCTAATCCCAACATCGACACCAACCTATTTTGTAGTGTAACACCCTAAGCTTTCACGATACTCTTCTATTTCAATAATGAAATAGCTTTCATTGTATTCAAGTTCATGATCAAAACACACCACAACCAATCAAAGTAGCCGTTATGAATAGTAATAACAAATTTTTTAAATTATATAAATTTTATATTTCAAAATGGACTTCATTTTTTTATTTGAAATATCGAAATTATCCTAAGTTTAATTTTTTGTAATTTTCTGAGAACTTCCAATTTTCTATGAATAGAAAAAAAAATACTTAAAAACAACTTTTTTAATCAAAATAATTTATAGTGATAAATTATACTATTGAGTGGTTTTAAAGTATAATTAGAATATATTTTTATCATTTTATCTAATGGTGGTCATTAGAATTAATTTCACTTTGAAATTGGACATAAACAATTGTCAATCTTTTGATTGATATTGTTTCTTAAAAACACGCTATTTGTTTTGACAGCAGGAATTAATTATAAAATTAATTAATGAAACTTATATGTTTGTAATTTTTTAGAATATACATCATTTTTTAATTCAAAATATCAATTATATCTTAGGGTGAATTTTGGTATTTTTCTGAAAAACATCAATTTTTTATGAATAGTGAAACCACTTAGTGGTAGTTAAAAACTGAATTTTCGTTTAAATGAAACTTTACTACTTCTTTAAATTGAATTTCAAAAATCTTAAATACATAATTGTCATTAGGAAGTAAAATTTGGTTCAATGGGATTAAAATAATTTTTGGTGAATAGTAACTTTTAAGTTCTATTAATCACGATTAAAGGTAATTAGTGTAATTTAAGGTAAATATAATGTTATAATAATATGAAATTACCTTTACACTTGTTATACACTTATTGGATGAGTCGTGGCCAACCAATAAAATCCATGGGTCAACTTGGGGACCCCATGGATCCACTTCGGTAAGAAAATGACATTAATAACTTTTTATTTAAAGTAAAAATAAAATTGTCACAAACATGTGTTGTTTTACTAAAACAATTATTACAAGGGGTTATATAAGTTAACATTTAGACTATAAATATTCATTGGAAATCTAAAATGATTTCCTACATGATGGTAATTTTTTTATTATTTTTAGACATTAAATAAATTAAATTTTTTATGACACCATGATGATGCAGCGATTACCTCATTAATTAACAATTTAAATAAAATTAAAATATAATGTAAAATATAAGAATTACACTTGTCAAAAACCTATTGGATGAGTATATTTCAAACCCTTATCACCTTATCCTTTAAATATATAATTTTTGGACCTTTGAAATCTGAAAAGCACTTCATAATAACGTAACATTTCATGACTTTCAAAGAGTGCCCCTCCTCTCCTCTTATAAAAGTCCCCCACCTATACCTCCTTAGTCACACCATAAAAGCCATGTGGCTCAGCCAAAATCTACCCAAATACTCTCTCAACATTCCTCCCTTCGTCCTAGAAGCCTTAACTTAGGCAGAAATCTCTTCAAGAAACCATTTTGGTTCAAACCGAGGGGAGTTACCCGATTTAATGGTAATGTCTTCTCTTATATTGTTTTGTTTTATTTTTCTTCTACAACCCCCTAAACTCTTTTTATTCTTTTATTTTGTAAAAAAACCAGTATCATAAATATACTAGTATTTTGTTATGAGAAGTATTTTATTTACAATTACACACACTTTCGTCTAATTGTCCAAGAACATATTGTTCCTGTGGGTGGCGAATTACTGCCTCACGAAACGATGATTGTTCAATCATATTTTAACACCTCTCATGGTGGCCATTATGATGACACTATTTTTTTATATATGATATATATTATTTTTGTTTTCCTTATGCTTATGTATTTTTCATTTATGGCACACCTTTATGATTTCCATTATGGGTAAATGCGATAATTTCATTTTAGGAAGTGCGGACTACCGCCCCCTCAAAGTGATTTGAATCGTTAATGCCATATGTGGGATGTGTAAAGGATGGATTAAATGATATTATATATGATATTATACTGGAATTATAATATAACTTAATATAATTATGATTTCATTCCATTTAATATGAAATAGAAATGAAAGTAGCATTCATGCATACGTACGGCTTACCGTCTCCATGAATGGTGCATTTCATTTCTTACCTCTAAATGTTATGTAATATTATAAATGAATGTATATACTAGATATATTTGATATATATGATATCTAAATAATTAATATAATTGTGGATATAATGGATATTTTACCACATGAAAAACATGTAATTATAAGAAGTTTAGTTTTGACTCAAGTACCAAAGATCGACAAAACAACTGTTATTAACTTAAATAATTACATAATGTTCATAACATGGTAATAAGTGATATAAAAGGAATAATTAACTTGAAAAAGGTTCTTAATAAAGTAGAAATTAACTCTAGTTTATTATTCCAGAGGTTAAATAATGATCGAGTCAAGTCAGACATGAGGTAAGGGAACTTCTTAACCCAATTTCCGTTCTTTGGGTTAATCTCCTACTTTAAAATTATGTCATGACATTATTATGTCCTATCTTGTATTTATAATTTATTTATGTGTAATTATAGTGAATACACATAATAGATCTATTTTATTTAAAAAAAATGATCTTTCTAAGGGACTTCGTCTCAATCTACTTTCATTGAGGCATATTTTGTTTTATACACAACTTTCTTTTATACATAGTATAAACCCCTTTTACTTTTACGTTTATTCAAAATGAATATTTTTTATACAAATTGTTTTACTAAACGACAAAAGGGAATGTTTTTTTGCCATACGTATGTGAAGACAATGACTTCTTCGTCGCCATGACCTTTATTTGAGTTTCGGCTTCCTCTACAAGCCATAACTTTTAAATGAAAAATAAATACCAAGTTTTAATTTTCTTTTATTTTGGTATTGAAAATGGTTTTGACAGTGTTTTTATTATATCAATGTTTTGTATTGATATCTTCTGATTGAAATGTGGAAATGTTATATTTCCTTTATTAATGTTTTATGTGATACGATTATGTTATGGTTTATGATATTTTTAAACATGTTCATATGAGGAATGCATTGGACTTAATAAGTGACGGGTGGAGCCCGCTATATCTCCTCGATACATCGGTAAATATCATGAGACAAACTAGTTTCTTGGCACGAGGCCTTAACAAAATCTTATTTGTAGTCTTGTCATGAGGCCTTGGCTACGTTGTTAAGATAGTCTGGCATTATGCATTCCATCATTATGAAAGTGGTTGTTGATATTACGTGTGATTATTCGACTAGTAGAATATCCATGTGAATAAGTAAATGTCATTATTTCATTTTATTTTGCCATATTATGCTGAAGTTCTAGTTTAAAAGGCTTTTGTTTCAGTTATACATTGCCTTAAATGTTTATGTTTATTTATAAAAGCTTCTGCTATATTGTTATCCTTAATGAGAATCTAAGATCACCCCTTTCAATGTTTTTATATTTCCAGGATGTGAAGAAGCATTTTATGACTGACCTGCAGGGATAGTATGAGGGGATATGAAGACAAGATGTTGTTGTAGTTTTGTTTCACTATATGATGTAATATAACATTTATGAATGTATCTAGTATTTCCAAGGCTACTAAACAAATCGGTCTTTCGAGACTTGATCTTTTGTGATCATGCCAATGTTACGGAATAATGCACCGACTCTGGGTAACTAGGGTCCGGGTGTTATAGTTAGTATCAGAGGCAGTTTAGTACTAACCTTGGAAGCTAGATTTAGATAAACTCTGATTAGAGCACATTCCCTAAGATAGACTTTGAGGATTAGTATAGAATAACTTCCTAAAATTTTGGTATTATAGAGATTTTTTGAGTTTTCCAAGAAATACATCCATGTCTGGATACGAGCAGGTAGAGGCGACTCTGGCACAGATGTACGTAGGGGTAAAACCTGAAAACACCACTTTGAGCTAGACTCGAACGGTAACTGGTGCACGACAATGGGCCTTGCTACACTCTTGGTTAAGACACTCCCGGGGGATATGCTTAGGATAATTCTCATTTTCTTTACAAACCATTATGAAGGGTTTATGAGTATATACTTCCTCAAAGAAAACATTTTTATGAGTATGGATTATATCCATAAATATTTCAATTTATGTTAAGTGTTTTACAAGTATGGAATTATTTATTTTGAATCATAAACTGATCTAGTTTATGACATTGTTTAGAAATGGCGCCTAGTGGAAGGAATGGAAACGGTATCAATGCACGCACTCCATGTAGGGATTTCCCTTCTGCTCAAGATAATTATAGTGGAGCTGGTGATACAACTGGTGCTGATCAACTTATCACTATACTGGGACAAGTCACTCAGGTTATGAATAATAACCTTACTCGTATGGATCACCCTGATCTGCAACGTGGAGGATCAATTTTAGATCATTTCATGAGGAAACAACCGCCAACATTTAATGGGGTTAAAAATCCATTAGTAGCTGAGCAATGGATAAACTCTTTATAAAAAATATTCCACGCCTTGGGGAGTAGCGAAAGGGAGAAAGTTTTAATGGTAGTTTACCACCTCACTAGAGATGCAGATCAATGGTGGTCATTGATTCAAAACACAATGAAAGATTATGGAGTATCAAATATGGAATGGAGGGAGTTAAAAGAGATTTTCTTAGAAAAATACTTTCCTCGTGACCATCGAGCAGATATGGAAAGGCAATTTCTAAGTCTGAGACAAAAGGAGGATGAGAATGTCACAAAGTATGAGGCCAACTTTACAAGGTTAGTGAGGTATACTTCAGATTATATACGTAACCCAATAAGTAAGATTGATCGTTTCTTTGATGGGTTAAAACTATTTCTATGTCGAGCTTTAGTATCACAATCCTTCTCATCATATGAAGATATTGTCTCGTGTGAAATCAAGACAGAAAAGGAATTCTCTAAGTCTTATGACAACAAAGTAAAACAAGAGAAGAAGAGAATGGTGGAGCAAGAGACAGATAAAGGGAAAAATGGAAAGAAGTATTTTTCCATTATGTGATAATTATGGGAAGAATCACCTCGGTACTTGCCTAAAAGGAATGGGAGTTTGTTATAAATGTGGAGAAAAAGGTCATCAAGCTCGTGATTGTAGGGGAAAGAAGGAGGCTATCAATGTTGAATACTACAATTGTAGGGAAATGGGGAATTATGCAAATGAATGTCTTACGCTTCAGGGAAAATTACCTCATAAAAGGCCAAGGGATCAAGGCCAAGCTTATGTTGTTACTACAGATGAAGTTGAATAATTATTGTATTTGTGTTTTTTGGACTCAATAACAATATTATGGTTATAAGAATAATGTGATATATATATATATAATGATTGTACTGCAGTACTTGTTTTTTTAATTAAGGTTTTAATATGATGAAGGTAATCATATTTTTAGTATGTGACAATAAGAGAAACTTTACTTTGTTTGGGGAATCTAATGTTACAATTGATTTTGGAATTTAGAGACCTTTTAGAGAATGTCTGGATAGAGGTATTTTGGATAACTATAAAGGTTGGAATGGATTAAGTTGAACTTTGGATAGTATTGTTTAAGGTTAAAACATTTCAGAAGATTGTTTTTGAAATATTATAATACTATAGTTTTAGGAAAAGGACCACCTGCAGGTTGGGGGATAACCCATCGCATCGCACAAAGCTACAGGAATCGAATCCACAACCATAGTACGACAGGCCTTTATTACCTACCACTAGCCTACAAGAAGTCCCTGGTTATTAAAAAATATTTTTCCTAATCTAAATGGTATGTGTTAATATTTGGAACCTTGTACGATTAGGATAAATATAATATTTTTGAGTTCTATTATCTTTTTGAGTGAAAGATGGGTTTGGGGTAAAAATTTATTAAAGAATGAAATTTTACATGACAAGTATGCATATTTCTTTACGTTCTTAGTAAATCTCCTAAATAAATTCCTCAACTTTATGAAAGGTAACTTAAAAAAACGTTGTCAGTTAAATTTTCCTATTGGGGAATCAATGATCGTTTAACCAATCACAAGTTTGTGATTTTATTGTAGTTAACTTTCTCCAAATCCTATTTTCTACAACTCTCTATCATACCATGATGTTTTGTTTCTCCTCCATATCCATATTTTCATATAATCCTAGTCTAGGCTATTTCAGGTGACCTTTGTACTTCTCTTTCTTTCCTTTAAAGTTATATTTTTATTAACCCTATTTATGATATGGGTTTTCCACAAAGGTATTTTCTACTTTGAACCTTTTATTTGGGAAGAACATTTTCAAATTGCGAGGATGTAATTTATTGAAGGAGGGTAGAATGTAACACCCCATGATTTCACGATATGATTCTCTTTCAATAATGCAATAGCTTGCATTGTACGCAAGTTCGAGATCCTAACACACCACGACCAATCAAAGTAGCCATTATGAATAGTAATACCCACTTTTTGAAATTATATAAATTTTATATTTCAAAATGTTCTTCATTTGTATTCAAAATATCGAAATTATCCTAAGTTTAGTTTTTTGTAATTTTCTAAGAACTTCAAATTTTCTATGAATAGAAAAAAAATACTTAAAAACAACTTTTTTAATAAAAATAATTTATATGATAAATTATATTATTAAGTGGTTTAAAAGTATAATTAGAATATATTTTTACCATTTTATCAAATGGTGGTCATTAGAATTAATTTCACTTTGAAATTGGACATAAACAATTGTCAATCTTTTGATTGATATTGTTTCTTAAAAACACGCTATTTGTTTTGACAATGGGAATTAATTATAAAATTAATTAATGAAACTTATATGTTTAGATTTTTTTAGAATATGCATAATTTTTGAATTCAAAATATCAATTATATCTTAGGGTGAATTTTTGGTATTTTTCTGAAAAACTTCAATTTTTAATGAATAGTGAAACTACTAAGTGGTAATTAAAAACTGATTTTTTGTTTAAATGAAACTTTACCGCTTTTGTAAATTGAATTTCAAAAATCTGACATACATAATTTTCATTTGGAAGTAAAATCTGGTTCAATGGGATGAAAATATTTTTTGGTGAATAGTAACTTTTAAGTTCTATTAATCACGATTAAAGGTAATTAGTGTTATTTAAGGTAAATATAATGTTATAATAATATGAAATTACTTTTACACTTGTCCTACACTTATGGGATGAGTCATGTCCGACCAAGACAATCCATGGGTCAACTTGGGGACCCCATGGAGCCGCTTGGGTAAAAAAATGACATTAATAACTTTTTATATAAAGTAAAAATAAAATTGTCACAAACAAGTGTTGTTTTACTAAAACAATTATAACATGGTGTTATATAAGTTAAATTTTTTAATATAAATATTAATTGGAAATTTAAACTATTTTCTACATAATGGTAATTTTTTTATAATTTTTAGATATTAAATAAATTAACTTTTTTATAACACCATGATGATGCAGCGATTACCTCATTAATTAACAATTTAAATAAAATGAAAATATAATGTAAAATATAAGACTTACACTTATAAAAAACCTATTGGATGAGTATATTTAGAACCCTTATCACCTTATACTAGAAATATATAATTGTGGGACCTTTGAAATCCGAAATGCACTTCATAATAATGTAAAATTTCATGACTTTCCATGAGTGCCTCTCCTCTCCTCTTATAAAAGGCCCCCACCTCTACCACCTTACTCACACCATAAAATCTATTTGGCTCGGAAAAACTCTGCCAAAATACTCTCTCAAAATTCCTACCTTCATCCTAGAAACCTTACCTTAGGTAGAAATCTCTTCAATATGCCATTTTTGTTCAAACCGAGGGGAGTTACCCGATTTAAAGGTAATGTCTTCTCTTATGTTGTTTTGTTTTATTTTGCTTCTCCAACCCCCTAAACTATTTTTATTCTTTTCTTTTGTAACAACACCGGTATCTTAAATATACTAGGATTTTTTTATGAGAAGTATTTTATTTACACTTACACACACCTTCGTCTAATGGTTAAAGAACATACTGTTTCTATGGGTGGCGAATTACTGCCTCACGAAAGGATGATTGTTCAATATTCTTTTAACACCTCTCATGGTGGCCATTATGATGACACTATTTTTTTATATATGATATATGTTATGTTTGTTTTTTCCTTATTCTTATTTATTTTTCATTTATGGTACACCTTTATGATTTCCATTATGGGTAAACGCGATAATTTCATTTTAGGAAGTGCAGACTACAGCCCCCTCAAAGTGATTTGAATCGTTAATGCCATATGTGGGATCTGTAACGGATGGATTAAATGATATTATATATGATATTATAGTTTAATTATAATATACCTTTATATAATTATGATTTCATTCCATTAAATACGAAATAGAAATGAAAGTAGCATTCATGCGTACGTATGGCTTACCGTCTCCATGAACGGTGCATGTCATTTCTTACCTCTAAATGTTATGTAATATTATAAATTAATGTATATACTGGATATTTTTTATATATATGATATCTACATCATGAATATAATTCTTTTTATAATGGATATTTCACCACATGACCAACTTGTAATTATAAGAAGTTTATTTTTGGCTCAAGTACCAAAGATCGACAAAACGACCGTTATTAACTTAAATAATTACATAATGTTCATAAAATGGTAATAAGTGATATAAAAGGAATAATGAACATGAAAAATGTTCTTAAGAAATTAGAAATTAACTCTAGTTTATTATTCAGGAGGTTAAAGAATGATCGAGTCAAGTCGGACACGAGGTAAGGGAACTTCTTAACCCAATTTCCAATCTTTGGGTTAATCTTCTACTTTCAAATTATGTCATGATATTATTATGTCATATCTTGTATTTATAATTTACTTATGTGTACTTATAGTGAATACACATAATAGATCTATTTTATTTAAAAAAATGGTCTTTGTAAGGGATTTCGTCTCAATCTCCTTTTATTGAGGCATATTTTGTTTTATACACAACTTTCTTTTATATAGTGTATAAACCCCTTTGAATTTTACGTTTATTCAAAAGGAATCTTTTTTATATGTAGAGTTTTACCAAATGAAAAAATGGAATGTTTTTTTGTCGTACGTATGTGGCGACAACGACCTCTCCACTGTTGTGACCATTATTTGAGTTTCGGCTTCCTCTACAAGCCATAACCTTTTTAAATGAAAAATAAATACCAAGTTTTAATTTTCTTTTATTTTGGTATTAAAAATGGTTTTGACAGTTTTTTTATTATATCAATGTGTTGTATTGATATCTTGTGATTGAAATGTGGAAATTTTATGTTTCCTTTATGAATGTTTTATGTGATATGATTATGTTATGGTTTATGATATGTTTAAACCTGTTCATGTGAGGAATGCATTGGACTTAATAAGTGACGGGTGGAGCCCGCTATATCTCCTCGATGCATCGGTAGATATCATGAGACAAACTAGTGTCTTGGCCTGAGGCCTTGAAAAAATCTTATTTGTAGTCTTGGCACGAGGCCTTGGCTACGTGGTTATGATAGTATGGCATTATGCATTCCATCATTATGAAAGTGGTTGTTGATATTGCGGGTGATTATTCGACTAGTAGAATATCCATGTGAATAAGTAAATGTCATTATTTAATTTTATTTTGCCATATTATACTGAATTTCAAGTTTAAAAGGATTTTGTTTCAGTTATACATTGCCTTAAATGGTTATGTTTATTTATAAAATCTTCCGCTATATTGTTATCCTTACTGAGCATCTAAGATCACCCCTTTCAATGTTTTTATTTTTCCAGGATGTGAAGAAGCATTTTATGACTGGCCTGTAGGGATAGTATGAGGGGATATGAAGACAAGATGTTGTTGTAGTTTTTTTCACTATATGATTTAATGTAACATTTATGAATGTATCTAGTATTTCCAAGGCTACTAAACTAATCGGTCTTTCGAGACTTGATCTTTTTTGATCATGCTAATGTTACGTAATAATTCACCGACTCTGGGTAACTAGGGTCGGGGCGTTACATTTAGCCTCACCATGGTCAAATTCTCTTTCCTTTCAATTGTATAAAATTGGTTTCATGATTTTTTGACAATATGGACCTCCATGGATCCACATTTATGTTTGGTATATCTCATTTTCACCACACCATCATCCTCAAAATACATACACTTCTTCATGTCTGAGAGTTACAACCATAAAATGTTTGCAACGGACCCCTTATGGCCCTTTCTGTGAAAAGTTTTCTTTGCCCTAGATGTTTTATAACGCTAATTCCCATTATATATTACATCATATCATCTTCAAAGTGGATAAAACCTTACCATAATTAGTTTCCTACAAATCCATGTTCTAGAAAAACATGTTTCTTGATTACCATTCCCATGGGTTATATAGTGATCCTGAATATTTTATCCTAGGTCCATCTCCCACCATCAATTCATTGCATGTCCTTCCTCCATAAATATCATAATGTTAACTTTGGTGTGGTGTGTATTGAATTTTTCAATGGAAAAGAATCTACTTTGACCACCTCTCCTGTAGGTTTATCAGTCTTTCTTACCATACAATCCCCTTTATGACAAACACACTCCAGGTTCAAAGATCTATGACCTTAAACAAACTGAAATGCCTTTGGTATAGATATTATGACCTTAAACTACTTACATTCCCTTTATTCTAGGAAATATGACCTTAAACTATTTGCATTCCCTTTGTTCTAGGAATTATGACCTTAAACTATTTTTAGTCACTATGGTCTTATTATTATGAATATAAATTGTTTTCAATAGTCTTTAGTCCAAGCTCTGTGACTTTAAACTAGTAGTTACAATAGTCTGAGTTGAACAACATTTAACTGAAAAGGCCAATATCCATAAATCATGAAGTTAAATTGTACCCTTACCCTATGAAATAAACATATTATTACTAATATAAAAATATGATATAACTATAAACCCACATCCTCATTACTTGAAAATACTTAGAGACTTACCCTTTTAAATAATCATAGGATGCAACATATGATTAATATCAGATGAACAAAAGCCTGTGTCAATAGAACATGATGTAAAATTGTATCTTTACCCAATGAATTAACCATAAGATTCCACATATGAAAAATATGAGATAACCAAAAACTCAAATCCATATTACATGATGAGAAACTATATCCTTGACCTATGAAATAAACATACGATGCATCATATGTCAATGTTGAGATGATTTAATTTTCTCACTAGAGGGTGTATCATCTTTCTAGCCTTAGTATTTTACTATGGAATGTTCCAGAACTATGTGCCACGTGATTATCATACCCATGGTATATGTAATGACACCCAAATCTCTTATCCTGGGTCCATCCATTTCACTAACTCATTTTAGGTTCATTATGATATAGGCCATTCTTGATCTTTTCCAACCTTATTCTTCATCAAGAATTGTTAATTGAGTTTTAGGATAGTTACAAGGACACTCAAAATTCCATCTACAATGGCCCCCACTTCCATGAACACATTTCATGCATTATTTGATTTAAATAATCATCATCCTACATGACTAAATATGATCCCCAATAGTAATGATGTTTGTCTAAATCGTATCACCTATCATCTTGGGATCATGCCTCAATGGATCCCCAATAATAGATGGTGGGTCCCATATTTCGAACATGGAAAACTGTCACTCTAGCATTTGTTTAGCACATTCTTGAGTGTGATGTGTGTACATCCTGGGGTAAAAAAAAGGTCATCAGTTTTCAAAACCCATCAATCACCAACTATTACTATCATGGTCATGGAAGTCCTAATCTACCGTCATGGGACTTCCCCGGGTCATTCCCCACTCTTTTGTTCCAAACTCTATGACCTAAAACTAGGATCTCAAGTCCCAGTGTCTCAATATTAAACCATGTGAAAGTCATCCTGGGAATGTTTCATGTACCGTCAGTCCTCCTTGGACATAAATTCATGTTAGGTTTCCCCTATAACATTCCTTGAATGTTATTTTGAGACATTCACCAAAATTTGTTTGTGAACTCTATGACCTTAAAATTTTAGTTCTAGTTCAAGAATAAAGACCTTAAATTGTGTTCACATTGTCTTTGAAATATTTATTGTGTAATTGGGCCTCCATGGACCTAAATTCATGTCGATATACCTATCCTCTATGCCGCATAGTCTCCATTAATACACATCCAAATTTTCTAAGAATTATGTCCATAAATCATCTTTTACCCCTTGTCTAAGCATTATAACCTTAAACTATTTTAAATTCCTTTATAAAAATGGTATGACATTAAAAACTACAAAAGTAATGATGAACATAAGTCTTCCATGTTGAAAACGTATATGGGAAACCTAAGAAAATGTCATACTACAACTCACCATGTCAGTCTTGTGACTTGTGAAAAAGTGAGGGAGTAAAAAACAAAGAGGTACAAATCTAATGAGGGCCTCCATAAACCCCAAAAAATCCATTATAACCTTCCATGAGCCTATCAATTTATGAAAATGTTAGGTTCAAATCCTAGCTACCACTTCCTCATGAGTTTCTCTACGAGGTACCACCCACTGTGTTTCTTATTCGTGCATCCCGCTACCCTGAGTAGGTTGGATTTTCTCATGAGGGTTCACACTACATGGTCACAAGATTCGGAATTGTGCTACAAATGTCTTTGTGAAAAAAAGTAAAAGTGTATTATGTACCATCCTTATAGTAAGATATTAAACTGTGTGTTCAATATCTTGATCAGAATATGCTAAACTATTCCATGAATTTAATTTCTGTGATATATTAAATTATGAACCCATCATCATATTCTATGATGTAATACTATGTGTTAAATTCCCATTCTACGAGATGTTAAAATAAGAACCTTCTATCATCATTACAATATATAAAACTAAAAATTGCATCAGGACCCTTCCTAAGAAACCCGGTTTTTTATTCAGTGATGGTTTCTTAATGCACCTCCGGATTTCTTAAGTCAATTTGAATTCAAGATGACACTCACCATAAAATATGAGTATAAACTTTTCTTAGACAAATACCCTCACTTAATATTTTGAAATCCATAGTGATATTATCTCAAAAGTATTTAAATCCTTCAAAAAATTCTTAAAATTCATTCCCATGCTTTAAGTATCCTTGGATTTGGATCTACATCATCTTTCATGCCTAAAAAGGACCACCTAATGGAAATTATGTGTGGCCAAAGTGTCTTACCTTATATCTTGGGAACATGTTGTGAAAGACATATAAAAATATTTTGGAAGGTCCCATTTTATGAACATTATCAATGGTCAACCCTTATTTGTTTGTCCCCATCTTGGATGAAGCGATAATGGATCCTATGTTTTGTATGTGGTCAACAGCTATACCATATTTCCCTATCACAACATTTTGTTCTAGATGTTTGGAATACAAATATTTAGTATTAATTATAATACTCTATAATTATTAAATTATTCAACCTGCGTGCATTGAGATTGTTGTTTGCACATAGAGTCCCACTCTCTTACCAATTCTTTCTTGGACAGGGCACACCTAGTGGTAAATGTAATAATCAGGCCCCGAGTGTGCAACAATTTTCTTGAACTCTCATAAAGTAAAAAATTTCATGTTCATCCATTGAATATCACACCAAGAATGAATCAAATGGTTTTAATAATTAATTAGTTTATTGTCTGATTAATGTGATTGAAGTGTAGTGGTTATGTGTTGAGAAAGAAACATGATTACGAATAAGTGAGTTTAAAAAATCAAGTTTGTAGGAGTTTCATCCCCTCATTGGATCCTCTCTTTTATTCTAATAAAAATAAGGAACCCTGGGTATTCGGTTTCATAATTAAGCATTGTATCCCAACCCGCATCTGTCTTGTGTCCTCCAAAACATGTTGTATCCTAGTGATCTCTTAATATTTCACCTCATAAATAGGATGAAACTTAGCAGCCTTTATTTTTATTTGGTACTTATTATATTGTAACTCATCAATTTAATATGATTATACTCCCTCTTAAGCTTATACCATTTTCATATGGTTCCCTAATTAGCTGATGATCTCCCCCATGGGAATTGATGATGGTCATGTCCTCGTTTACTTGCTCTTCCATTTGTAGAATTTCTTGATCAGCTGCATGGAGATTCTTGGTGCCATCATATTTATACTAGTAAAAGGTGATGTTGAACTCTTGAAATTACATGTGCACTGTATTAGTGAGATAATCATGGAAGATCATATGAAGAGACCAAGCATCCACCACTCTATTACCCAAATTTTATAGCTAGTGGTAGAGGCACCTGGTCAGACTCACTATATGAGGCTCCAGAGTGTGGGTATTAATGATTTTCATGCTCTTCGATGCCTTAGGATAGATAATGATGTTACCATTGAGAACATTGGACCCTGAATATTCCAATTCTTGGGAGTTGTTGTTTTGTACACTCAGAAGGATAGAATAATAATATCTTTAGTGTATTCCTCTAAGATCCTCTTGAATGGATCAGTCTCTAGGTTTATAGGGATACTCTCTTAATATGAATCTTTGTTTGAGACACCATTTTGGCCAACCTCATGATCCTCCTACATGAAAATATCACACACATCCAAAATGGGTTTGATGTACAAGATTTAGGATAGATCATCTTGATTGACTAGATCCTCAAGAATTGGTATAGTAATTTATATGGGGGAAAAATTATAGTTTTTTTCTAGGATCAATCCCTCATGTGAAATATTTAAAATAAAATCATACTAGTCATTTTGAAATGTGATGCAATACATGGAAAACGTGAATCATGTAAAAATTAATGACATATAGAAAGAAAGCAGTTTGGAAACATCCAGTCCTAGAGTTTTGAAATGTAATTCCACCATTGGATACCCCTCAGCACTGGTTGGTGAATTAACATCAGAAACTAGACCCCTCAGTAAAAGATGTATATGATATGTATAAAATAAACTGATAGGTTGATGAGAAATACACAAAAACTTTGTTAAAGTTTTATGTGTACCAAGATTTTTAATATTTATTCTTACCCTGAGGTCCCTTATAGGTGATAGGGATAACCAGGGGCTCTGGAACCAAACATCCATCCTCTACGTCCGACCCCCCCACCCTCCCACATTATTGTGGCCTCAAGGAAGGAATCTGAGTCTTTCCCCTCATTACCTATTTAACAATATTCATCCCCTTTGATTGGGTCCCCTTGGATCCCTTCAGATAGACCATATATAAGAAAAAATCTCAATTTTGAACCTTTATGAGAAATGAAGTCTCGAAGAGATATACAGGTTAAAAAACAAAGCATAACTCAATGAATAGGCGCTAAATCAATTCATCACCCTCGGGGATGAACTATCTGCTCTTCTGAGGGGATATATGATCAGTGGAATACCCCTAGGATTCCTCATCACTGGTTCCCTATGTATCACCACTAAGGGATAATTCCCCCTAGGTTGATTATTCAACAGACGTTATCCCTTAAGGATTTCTTCTAAAACATCACACTTACTAAGCCAGTAAAAATATCACCACCCCCATGTTAGAATTAAAGGAACCTGTTTCTTCTAGGTACATGAAAGTCCAATGTAATCCCACCCTAGATATGATTTTAGAAAGCCAAATCTATGTCAGATCGATCCCCTCATGAGTCAACCTCCTCCATAACTACATTTCTATCATATTAATCAATAACATTCCCTGGGAATACGAGAGCAGTGAAATGGCAGCATCAGTAGCTGGTTTCAATAGATACCACATTTTTTTGAAAATGTATACCCTATTATTATGGTCCTGACTTAGTAGATCCCTACCAACTCTCATGGTCCCTTATGAGGGAGACCCTTCCATTCACGAGGAAAGGGTTCAATGGAATCATAATTTTTCCCCGATAATTCCCTGGCTAGAGCCCTTGATTCTTTATGAGAACATTGAAAATTATCCCATCAAACACCCTACTATTATCATTCCTTGACTGATGGTGAAACCCTTCCCACCTGTTAACCTTGTATTTCAACTAGATATGCAACCATTTAATTACTGACACAACTCTGGGAGATAATGACATTGATGTTAGTTGGTGGAAATATGATGACCTTATCTATTACATTTACCTTGAATATCCACAATAAATTATAAAGGATAAATGGATCCCTGCAATCATGGATCCTCATGAGGAATATCTTCATATGATACTAGATGCATTCTAACTTTAGAATGAACTGAGCTAGAGTGTAAAATGAAAAACATTTGTTATCATATATCCTAGAAAGAAGTAATCCACCCCAAAGGCATGAATATACTCCCAAAACTCCATCAACCCTTTTATATTATCAACCATTTCTCAAGAAGGGGTCTATAATTGATGAAAGTTTAATTTTTTAGTATTTACAAGACTTACCATAGCCTTAAATTCATTAAGAGTTATTAGTTGAACCCTGGTAATATTTATGATCATGGGGAACATGCTAGTATTTTTAGTAGTAAAAGAATTTTTAAATTCATACCCCCTAAAAATTCACCGCAATACACCCATGAAAAAACTATAATAGACCACATAACCTCATTGGTATGATTCCTCTTGTTATAGAGCCTAAATATCTAGAGATCAAGGCTAGCACTAATACTCTAAAGTTCACCTAGTTTACATACACCATGATCATGTCCATTACAAGAATCTTAGGATGAAATCCCATGCTTTTACCCCACACTAGAGGGATTCAACCATAAAGGAAGGTGGCCGTGAATGTAGTTTAATTAACCATTTCATGTCATCCCTCATTCATTCTATAAACCCATTCTTGGTAGAACACTTCCTCTAGGATTAGAAGATAGAATCATGGTCACCTCCTTTGTTGTGCTGCTAGTCATTATTTTGGATACCCTGGTATCTTCGCAGCAGGAGTATTCAATAACATACATTTTTGGGTCCTAAATTAAATGTTCATATGAATGCGAGGATAATTCTTTAATATCTGAGTCAATATATCTTATAGAATATGTGCTCTAAGGGAGGTCTTCTTCCAATTTCGATAGGAAATTCGTGTTGGAAAGAATTATTTATATTGTAACTCCATCGGTGGGATGCCACCAACATAATGGATTTCCCATAAGCTAATCCCCACCTAGAAATTATGGTAATAGAAGGTGTTGGTACCCAGGAACCACCTATTAAGAAGATTTGGCAACAAATCCTCTTATCATTATACATGGAAATATGACATTTATATACTTCGTACAACCCAATTTGACACATATCAGACCCATAATTTGGACAAGTAAAACATACCATCTACTCCCACACCTAGTTTTCTATGATGTTCCCCCATCCCATAGGTCCCAATCATTATACAACCCCATTATATTATTTTATTTAATGGTTTGTAAGATTATTTCATAGTGTGATGAAGCTCTTTACCCTCTAGATATTCCACTGTCACTATCCTTATCCTTCCAATCAGAGTTCAAATATTTGTTTCTTCATGTTCCCTATAAGGATGAACAAAATCCAATATGATCTAATGGGTATGTTGTCGTAACATGTGAGTCAAAATTGTGACATGTTATCTTCCATGTCTAGGATGGAGACATCATATATTATTCTAGATTTGTAGAGGGGTATGTTATATTTTTATAAGTTATTCCCTCTAGGATTCAATTATAAGGACTATTATAACCCTATTATCAGAAAATAAAATTATTAAATATTGAATTTTGTATTCCCTACCATTTACACCCATTGGATTATGGTGGTATCTTCAGTGACAACTTGATCAGTGGGTTTTTCCATTTCATAGTTATCTGGATTGACATTCTATTTCTTACATGTTGGCCTTATTTCGCATAATGGTTATGCATCATGAAACTTTCAAGATGTTCATTCAAAATGGCCAATCATGTATTGAAAATATGACACATAAATAAGAGTTTTCACTGACATCACAGTAGTAAGATCTATATATCATAAAAATTGATGAGTTATTTCAATGATATATTTATTCCCATGCAAAAAATTCAGGTGACTGTGCATAGCTCCCCTATACATATTTATGGGAATGGGATAACTTATTTCCATGGGTCTAAAAAAAGGTTATGTGCCCCAAAATTATAGTTGTGTGACTATACAGAAGTCAACTATCCACTTCAACATCTCCTCAAATCTCGACTTGTTGGTTCCTCGTCAACTCTAATTCCATGAGGGGGCAGGGTGGGGGGATTTTTTGGAATCAAAAATGTATCTCACCATTGAGGGAATAAATTTTCCTAAACTAAATATATTATTAGACCTAATGTAAAATCATGGGGATAATGAGTAGGATTCACGCAACTATTGAATAATACATGGAAATAATCAAATCCGCATATGAAATACATGCACACTAAAGGTGAAGCTTATGATAAATGTTTCATGGGTAGTCCTGAAGCCTAATAATTAATTTTAAGGAACATGTGTGTAAAATGATGAATTTTTTATAAAAATTAAAATTCACAAAAAAAATATTTTCATGAGATATGTGACATCAAAACTACCTTGATGCATGGTAATTCCCTAATGACAATGTGACCAAAATCATGAACCCATGTTTCACACCACTGTGAGGTTGAAAACTATCAAAAACCAATTTCAACTACATATAGAACCTCACCCCCACACATTGGTGGTGGATATATGGAATATAAAGTTTCATCTCCCACATATTTTAATATCTCTTACATGACATCACATAACACTATGAAATTAGTGGATTATAAAAGGTAGGAAACATGCAAGAATGCCCTCCCATGGGTCCCACCATAGTTTCTCCAATGGTGGGGAGTTCCTCACCCAACACTGTATATGTATAGTCATGTTCATGTAAAATAAATTTTATTCAAGAAACACCATCATGTGTGTAACTCAGATGTTGCATGCATCTATGAATGAAGGTTCTATGAAGATTTCTTTTTCTAGAGCATATATATCACATAAGCCCATTTTCAAGCATAACTACAAAGTTGTGAAAAAAAACCCTTCAGGTCTCAAATTCATACCCCCGACTTAAACCATGTATTAGACTATTCTCTCACCTTATACTCATAATATTTTGTATAATAGTGCCTCTTTCTCCTTGTCATAGGAACCTTAAAATTGGGACACTCAATTTACACACCTCCAAATAAGTGATTACACAATTCCCTACCGATTAGTATATGATAAGTGTAAATTTAATCTATATTGGTTGAATTATAATGAGAAACATCGAACCATTTCTATTAGAGAATCATTTTTTTAGATCTTCCTCACCCACATAGAAATGGCCTCCCTATGCATAATCACAAACCTTGCCCAAGCTATGTAACATAAAACTACATTCCTCCATATCCTATTTATGTGATGTTAAACTACACAACCATTTCCACAACACTTGATATTATACTACTACCTTACCCTATGTGATGAGAGTGGGATGTACCATGTATAATCATTATTAGAATACAACACCTTATACATCTACTCTATACCTGATCACCTCACCCCCATGGACTCCTACTCTATACGGATCATTTGTGTACACCCCACACAATCCCTCGCTAATGATAATTTGAAAACTTGAGAATACTTAATACGTTATATTAAACTTCATGGATTGTTCCTATCACATGACCTTAAACTAAAACATCAAATTTTGTGGGCTATGATACCTATTTTTTAACATGTTACATATGAAACCTCCATGATGTTGAATTTTGAAATCCCAACACATCAATGGTACCTCCCTAAGGTTTGATCATGATGCCCCTACACTCCAAAAATTCCTCAAGTGTTATCATCTTCTATCATGGGGATATGTTTTCAAAACCCTCATGTGTGATCATCTACCCCCTTGGGATACACTTATCCACTCAAATGTCTTCTCATGATGTTAAAAATGTGAACAAAATATCCCCACAAGATGTTAAACCTACAACCCACATATCCCAACAAGATGTTAAACTAGTGACTCATTAACGCTCAAATTTACCCAAGAGATGAAGGTTGAATTTCCCTTGTAGTCTAGCTTGAATTTTTGAATCCACTGAGACCAAAGAAGATACCTAAGATACACAACCTATGAGTTATATTTTTGAATATGAAGTGACCAACATGGTTTTGATTTTAGTTGGTTTTAAATAACACTGAGAAACCTAAGTGATTTCAATTCAATGAAAATGGGTTGATCTTAGGATTATGCTCAAGGTGGATTGAATGAATTTTACTTCTTTAGAAAATTTTGGTTTTATTAATTCTTGATGAATCCATTTTTAAAAATAACACTAACTTCATCATTTTCTATTTTGATTCTAACTAAACTAAATTACTAATCCCATACACACTTAGAAAACCAAATTCATGATCTCTCCAAGGTATATGGTCATTTTATTACTTGGATTTAGCTTCTGAAAACATAGTGAACATGAAGAGTGGAAACAACTGAAGAATGGAATTATTAAATTAGTTAGACAATTAAAAACAATTCATTCATAAAATAACATTAATTCTATACTTTTCATCTTCCTATGATCAACCCATTAATGGTTTATCACCCCATTGATGTTATACTCTCAATGGTGGGCAGAATATGGCTTACAAGAATTAGATTGAAGAAATTAAAACCACGGAAATAACGAGCACTCCTCTGTGTGTGTGAACGAAATTCACACCTATGTGTGAACTAATTTACCACAACATAGGGATATCATTTTTATTTGAGATTATATAGTTTTAATGATAGAAATAGTAAGAATAAAAGATAAAGATGTTGATTAAGAACATAGAAATACAAAAAAAAGAAACTTATATAGAAATTTAAAACATTACAAAGGAACTTTGGAATAATAACATTACATAAAAAATAAGATATATCTTCCCCATCACCACCACTTCCTTAAATAGAAAATTGTGAAGCCTTAGGACGATCCTCAATCAATGTATTCCCAATTATTAAAATAATTTAGGCCTTAGGGTGGTGGAAATTTGTGGAGAAATTGATACCCTCTTTTACTTTTTATCCTCCTTGTCTCCCCTGGAGATATCATCTTTTATGGGCAAGAATATCTTCGAATATCATTGGTACATAGAAGAGTATTTTGTGTCACTAGATTTCTTCAAGACGTCTGTAAATTTTTGGACCATTTGGAGTTTTGGATAAGGAGTTATGGCCGATTTAGTGGGATAACATTTTACACCACAGATTATGTCCCAGATTTTGATATTCTATTTGGGAAACCTTAATAACCACCATGGAGGACGAATTAGCACTTTATTTTGAATGAAAATTTGGTCCCCTATATGTCTTATATCATCCCACGAAATTTGGGTTTCATTGGGCTTCTATTGTGGGATCCACATTCTCATAAGTGGAATGGTGTCCAATATAACTTCTCCAGAATTGTTTCTTTTTGTCGCCAAATATCCCTATCATCCTTTATGGGTAATATTTTTATCCCTAAATGAAAAATGTTCATATTTAATTATAGATACATTTACCAAAATATAAAATTATAATATGGATAATTACATTCCTTAAAATTAGATGAATCATTGGGCCTAAATTGGTGTACATTTGGAATGAAGTGCACAAATGATGAGAATGGATGTCAAAAATTAAAATCCACTTACTCGGGCCCATAATATCAAAATTGAAAATTTAATAACATTAAAATTTAATTAACATATGTGTTTTTATTGGATAATCTCTCCCCCAACTTGAGATTTTCTAGTCCTGAGAAAATAATTCAAATATTATATTTGAATTCTTTTTTCCGAACACATTATAACAAACAGTGCTCACAATGTAAACTACACCCAAATATATCTTTATAACCTATCAAAATAATTTAAAACAATATAAATTTTAAAGCAGATCCCAATCCCAATACCATTACTTTGATCAAATCCATCATCATAATCCATCCCACACAATTATATGAAATTATGTGTTGTGAATCAGAATATATATGGGGGTTTATTTTCATTCAAGGGGGAAATCATGCAAGCACTAGGTGGAATCACATTTAACACTAACATGAGTATTCAATTTATTTTTATTTTTTTGAATTTTTTTTTTGCAATGCTTCCATAGTAATTGAGATTCCAGTTAATCAAATTATCCCATGTAGCAAGACCTTGCTGATGACTCCCAGGCTCAAAGGCCTTAGGACACCAAGTGAAGCCCACATACTCGGGCAACATGTCAAGTTAACGTGATCAAAAATAAATTCAAATTACCATAAATAGAGATAGAGTGAAAAACTCAGGACTATACAACTCTGGAGTCATGATCCCTAGGTTCCGAAAGCCTCTCATTTTGTCAATCCATTTCTCTACACGCAAATTTTTATTTTATTTTATTTTATTTTATTTTTTTAATACTCATATTATTCATAAAAATCAAACCAGCCTAAGCTATTTATTATGGGACCCCAAGAATTCAAATTAGTACCCCACAGTCTAGAGGTCATGCATTGTGGAATTTTTATTTAATAGATGAAAATAAAAATGATGAAAATTATCATTAGACAACCAATCTTTCAAAATCAATGCTTGTAAACTTAATCAAGAATTAAATTAATAGTCAAGGAAATAAAAATTATTTGATGTGTAGTTTTAATGTGAGAAATGGTGTTATTATATTAATGATAAAGGAATTTTACTTATATTTTTTTAATTGTTTCTTTAACAAACATTTTGTTTCCACACCCCCCAACATAGAATGAAATTGTCCCTAGTTTATTAAAAATAAAAGAGAGGAGAAAGCGGATGAGGTATGAGTTGGAAAGGGCATGGAACAAGTTCACATGGTGGCTTCATAATAAGGATTGTAGTGCTACCAAATCACTCTTTGTTATTATGGGAGATGTAGGCACCTCCTTGATTGAATATTTATTACCCAAAATAGTCCCTAAACCATACAAACAAGAACAAAAAATACAAAACAAACAACACAACAATTTATTTAATACCATGTCTCAACATTTTTATGGTTTTATCTTTTTTGTTTTCTTAAATCAAACTGATGATATATTGTATTCTTTTTAATTTTTGGGTAAGGTAATACTTAGGGATCACACAATGTGACACGGATGAATACAGTGCTCCCCTTTCATACCCATCCATACTGTTAAGAGAAGAAAAGGTCAACAGTCTTTGGTAGAATAAAATTATATCAGAATGATCCACTAATCCTATTTGAAATATAAAGTTGATTAAAACAATAGAATAATTGTAAACCTGAAGACCACGAGTTTCCTCTCATGTAGTTTTTTTCTTAAAGTCGTTAGCTCAACTTGGACCCTGAATTGATTAATTATTTTTCCATATAAGGTGGGCTCACACATTTCTTCATAAACTTATTGTTTTTTGGAATAGTTATATGAATAGTTTGACTCTATGACCATTAACTTTAAATGTATGACCATTGGTGGGATCTTGAATTTCAACAGCCCCATGGGGGTACACCTTATGCACTATGTATGGACCTGACCATCTAGACCTCAATTTTTCTGGGTTTAAGTGAAGTTTAGGATTATAAAAAAGAATAGGTTTTCTTCGTTTAATGTGTTTGGTTTTAATGTTTTGAGATTTTTTGGCTTGTAATTTTTCGTTATTTACCTTTGAATTTTCATAATCCTCCATTCTAAGTTCATTAAGTTCATTTAGATCTAATTTCTTTTTTTCTTCATCTAATGAGAGGTCATAATTAATTTTATTAATTTCCCCAAAGGCCTTATGTTCAATCTTCACTAGAAAATGGCATGTTTTACCACAAACCAACCTATATGGGGGCATTCCTAAAATGGTTTTAAATGTAGTTTGATAGGACCAAAGGGAATCTAAGAGTTTTTTTGACCAATATTTACAAGATGTATTAACTATTTTCTCAAGAATTTGTTTAATTATTTGATTGGCTAGCTCAGCTTGACCATTTATTTTTGGGTGTTAAGCGGTGGACACTTTGTGAGAAATTCCATACTTTTATATGAGTGATGAGAATGGATGGTTGCAAAAATGAGTTCCATGATCAATAATGATAGCCCTAGGAATTTCAAATCTAGAGAAGATGTTTTCCTTTAGGAATCTAGTCACAGTTTGATGATCATTGGAGTTTTTGGGAATGGACTCAACCCTTTTTGAGACATAATCAATAGCTAAGAGAATGTAAATATATCCCCTAGATTTTGGGAAGGGATCCATGAAATCAATTCCCCAACAGAAAAATATTTCAACCACTAAGATGGGAGTGAGTGGAATTTGATTCCTTTTTCTAATGGACCTCGATTTTTGACACTTAGTATATCTTTGAGAAAATGTTTAGGAGTCCCTTGATAGGGTGGGCCAGAAGAGACCACACTAAATAATCTTAGCAGTTGTTTTATTTGAGGAAAAGTAACCCCCATGTGCCTCACTATGACAAAATTTAAGGATGGACTCTTGTTCAGATTTTAGAACACACCTCCTAATGACTTCATTAGGATAAAACTTGTAGAGGTATGAATCATAAAACACATAGTTCTTGACATTATAAATGAATTTCATTCTATCTTGAGTCTCTAAAAATTTTGGAATGACCCCTGTAACTTAGAATTTGTCTATGTTAGCATACCAAGGGTAGTCACTCATGGAGTATAGGTGTTAATTAGGGAATAAATTAGACATAGAGAGGTGAGAAAAATTTTCATTAAATTCTATCTTATAAATGTGATCAGCTAAAACATTTTTAACACCCTTTTTTCCTTGATTGGGAGGTCAAATTATTGTAAGATAAGGACACACCTAATCAGTCTTTCCTTAGCATATTGTTTTTGAAAGAGGTTTTTCAATGCAGAATGGTCAGTGAACACAGTGATGGGGGATCCAAAGAGGTAGGACCTAAACTTATCTAAGGAAAACACAATATAAATTAAATCCTTTTCAGTGGTGGTGTAGTTGATTTGGGCATCATTTAAGGATTTTACATCATAAGCAATGACATAAAGAGTTTTATCACAATGTTTTCCTAACAAAAATTCTACAGGGAAGTCACTGTCATCACACATAAGTTTGAAATGAAGGTTCTAATTTGGAGATTTCATAATGGGAGGAGAGGTGAGAGAGGATTTGAGGGTTGATAATCAACCCTCATAGCTTTCTGTCCAAACAAATAGAGAATCCTTTACTAGGAGAGAACAAAGGGGACAAGAGATTGAACTAAATTCATTGATGAATCTTCTATAGAAACCATCATGTCCTAAGAAATACCTCACTTACTTAATAGTTCGGGGTTATGGAAGGTGACGAATGATTTCAACCATTTATTTATCAACTTAAATCCCCCTACTCGAGACTATATGGCCAAGGACTAACCCATGTTTAACCATGAAATGGAATTTTTCCTAGTTTGGGACCAGATTCATTTCTTCACATATGGAAAAAACTCTCCCCACATTCCTAAGACATCTCTCAAATGTATCCCCAAATATAGGGAATTCATCCATGAAGACCTCAAGAAAATCCCCTACCATTTCTAAGAATATTTCCATCATGCACCATTGGAAGTTTCCAACGGAATTGAATAACCCAAACGACATGCGTTTGATGGAAAATGTGTCGAATAAATAGGTGAATGTAGTCTTCCCTTGATCCTCTAGGGAGACCTCAATCTGATTGTACCCTGAGTACCCATCTATGAAATTATAGAACTCATAACCTTCCACTCTCTCAAGGACTTGGTCAATGAATGGTATGGGTAAATGGTCCTTCTTAGTGAATGAGTTTAGCTTCCTATATTCAATGTAGACCCTCCATCCACTACTCACCCTACTTGGAAGAATCTCTCCATCCTTATTGGTTATCACTGCGATTCCTGCCTTCTTGGGAACCACTTGGATTGGGCTCACCCACTCACTCTCAGCTATGGGATAGATGATACCATCTTTTAACAATTTCATAATTTCCTTCCTTACTACCTACATGAGGTTAGGATTGAGTCTCCA
This sequence comes from Viscum album, assembly GCA_963277665.1. Taxonomy (NCBI): domain Eukaryota; kingdom Viridiplantae; phylum Streptophyta; class Magnoliopsida; order Santalales; family Viscaceae; genus Viscum; species Viscum album. Next base: position 48,460,383 of record OY728140.1, on the reverse strand, counting down.
TTGAGGTTGATGACATGTCTTTGAATCAGATTCTAGAACAATCCTATGAGTACTGATTAGTGGGCTAATCCCATGAATATCAGACAGGGTCCAACCAATGGATTTCTTATGTTTCTTAAGGACATCGAGAAGCATCCTCTCATGATTGGCTTCACTAGAAGAATAAATTACAATAGTATGTGTTTGATTGTCCCCTAGTAAGGCATACTTGACTGTAGCAGTAATTTCCTTCAATTCAAGATCTGGTTGGTTTAGAATTTCAGCAGAAGATTGGGACATTGGATCAAGATCGATTTTGTTTCCTATAGTTTTAGATAGAATTGAATCCCCATGTGTAGAGGTTTCCGCTACAAGATTGGTTTGATCAAATTTATGGAAGGAAGTTTGATTGGTCTCCATGAAAGTGGTTTCCTAAAAGGATTCACTGATTATTAGAACTAAGACTTCATCATAAGAGAAATTTGAAAATGATTCAAGCCAAGGAGATAAACGTCCTTCATGTGAATGAAGAAAATCAAGCTCATCCTAACTTAAGCATCCATCAAATATTCCTTAATGTTCTATGGATTCATTATCAATTATTCTTATAATGTTTTATTCATTAATTTCCTCATCATCCCCCATTTGTGAGATTGCATTATAGATGTTCAATTATAGACTCATGTTTCCAAAGGTGATGGTCATGTTCCTCTTTTGAACTAAGATAACATAGTTGATTATTTCAAGGAAAGTACAACCAAGGATGATTGGGGTTTGTTCCTTATTTCCTAAGATTTTATGGTTTTCAAGGACAATGAAGTCAGCAGGTTAGATGAAGTTTCCAACCTTTACCAGAACATCCTTTAAGATTCCCTTTGGAACCCATATGCTACGATTAGTAAGTTGAAGAGTGACAGATGTGGGTTGGAGCTCTTCTAGGCCTAACTGGAAGTACACAACATAGGTTATGAGATTTACACTAGCACTTAGGTCACACAAGGCCTTGACAACATTGCTCTCTCCTATTTCAACATTGATTTAAGGGAAACATGGGTCTTTCAACTTAGAATGAATGGTCCCTTGAATGGTGGTACTCACATTAGCAGCCAAAAGGACTTGGTTTTTATGTGAAAATTATCTTTTAAAAGTGCAAAATTCCTTAAGTTACTTTGATTAGGCAGTTATTCTTTGGATTTCATCGAGAAGGGTAATGTTCAACTTGACTTGTGAGAATATTTCCCTCAATGTTTCACTTAATTCAGGATTGGTTTTTCCCCTGATGTGTTGAGTAAATAGTGCAGGTTTTGGGGTTGTTTGTTGAAGATTTGTTTCTTTGATAATGTTATCATGTTTTTCAGTTTGATAATTTGGTTCATTTGAAGTTTCATACGAGTTTGAATCTTTATATGGGTTTTGAATTAGTTGTTCAGGTTTCTTAATTGATTTCCCACTTCTTATAATAGTCACATACTTTAGTTGTTCATGAGTTTTTTGAGTGCAACATGACTCTCCCCATACTATTTTTTGTGGAATGTCTTGCGTAGGAAAGGTTTCCTTTCCAGTTTTGATGGTTTTAAGTTCTTGATTTAGGGAAGAGACTTCGGATTTCATCCTTTCCATTTGTTTGCACAGTTTTTCTAGTAGGCATTGTGGAACAGTTTGGGTTAGTTCTTGAGAATATTGGTTTATCCCAGGGGGATATTTTGGAGATGGGATGGTTTGTTGAAAATGAACTGGTGGCTGTTGGTATTGGATAGGTTGGGTTTAGAACTGGTTATGGGTTTGGTAGTTCTGATGGGTGTAAGAATTTTGTCTTTGTGGTTAGCTAGGTTGTTGGTTATCTTTCCAGCGGAAGCCTTGGTGGTCATTATACCTTGGGATTAAGGTGTTTTGGTATTGAGGCTTTTGAATGTTCAAATAATTTACTTCCACTGGGGGTCCCCCTAAAAGAACATCCTTGACAGAAATAATGGTTCGGTAGTTGTTTGTCTTATAGCCATGTTTGTCACAAATTGTGCAAACAGGGTCTACAGTTTAGATTTCATGTACTTTCCTAAGGTCTATCTCTTCAACCTTCCTAAAGAGTGATGTGATTTTATCCCTAAGGCTTACCTATTCTCTAATTGTATGAATTCCAGTAGTTCTTTGTGGATTTTCAGATTAAGGTGAAGTTACCCATGTTTTTTTTGTTTAGTAAGACCTTCCAGATACTCATAAGCATCATTTGGGGATTTGTTTTTAAAAGTTCCATTACACATCATGTCAATTAATTTTTTGTTCCCCGGGCCCAACCCTTCATAAAAATTTATCACTTGTTCAGGTATAGAAAAACCATGATGTGGAGCCATTTTTAGGGTTTCATTGAACCTCTCACATGTTTCATAGAATGACTCTCCCTCTTTTTCAAAAAAAAGTTTGAATGCACTTTTAATGTGCAATTGTTTTGTGATGAGGTAATTATATTTTTTATAATTCTCTTTACAATTGGTATCATGAGTGGATTGATGAAGGTCTCAATTTTTTAGCCAATTTTTAGCTTGATACTTCAATGAAAAGTGAAATATCCTCATCTTATCTGATTCTAGTTGATTTAGGTGACACATGGTTTCTACAATGTCAATGAACTCCTTAACATTAAGGTAGGGCATCTCAGACTCCATCCTGTGAAAAGTTGGATGGTGATTTAGGACATGGGGTTTAAAGATGTAATTGTTATATCCTAGGTAATTGTGTCTAATACATGAGGGGTCATTGGTCCAAACTGTATTGTGGTAGTCATTCATGGTTTGATTGACTACATTCCCTAGGATTGGAGCTTCTTGATTTTGGTTTCCCATTTTATTTCCCCCAGGATTTACAATTTGATTTCGTGGAAGACCCTCCATTAGAATTGATTCATTTTTTGATTATGAAGTATCAAGAATATTAATATCTAATTTAAACAATACTCTAAGTTCACTTGACTCCCATATCCTAGAAATTTCCACCCTAACTAGTCTGTTTGAATTATCACAGGTGTAGGCAGGCATACAATAAAAGGAAAAAAGCAAGAAAGGGACAAGATAAGAGATCTTGGGTGAGAATAGAAGAATGGGGGTTAGGAAACAAGGTTTTGGTCTAAGGTACTTACTTGGTCCCCAGCAACGGTGCCAAGATTTGATTCACGCTCAAATTTACCCAAGAGATGAAGGTAGAACGGTCCTTGTAGGCTAGCTTGGGTTGTTGAATCCACTGAAACCTAAAAATATACCTAAGATACACAACCTATGAGATGGATTTTTGGTTATAAAGTGGCCAACTTGGTTTTGATTTTATATGGTTTTAAAGAACACTGAGAAACCTATGTGAATTCAATTCAATGAAAATGGTTTGATCTTATGATTATGCTCAGGGTGGATTGAATGATTTTTACTTCTTTAAAAATTTGGGTTTTATTAATTCTATATGAATACATTATTCAAAATAACACTACCTTCATAATTTTCTATTTTGATGCTAACCAAACTGAATTATTAATCAACTAAACACCTAGAGAACAAAATTCATGATCTCTCTAAGGTATATGGTCATTTTAGTACTTGGATTTAGCTTCCACAGACATAGTGAAGATGAAGAGTGGAAATAACTGATGAATGGAAGTCTTAAATTAGTTAGAAAATTAAAAAGAATTAGTTCATAAAATAAAATTCAATACATAATTTTCATCCTCCTATGATCAACCCATTAATGTGTTAGCATTCCATTGATGGTATACTCTTAATGGTGGGCAGAATATTTCTTATAAGAATTGGATTGAAGAAATTAAAACCGCAGAAATAACGAGAAGTCCTCCATGTGTGTGAACAAAATTCACACCCATGTGTGCACTAATTCATCACAACACATATATATCACTATTTTTTGTGATTATATAGTTTTAATGAAATAAATGGGAATAATAGAAGATAAATATTTTGATTAAGAACATAGAAATACAAAAAAAAAGAAACTTAAATGGAAATTGAAAACATTAGAAAGGAGCTTTGACATTATAACAATACATCAAAAACAGGAAATATCTTCACCCTCAAGACCATTTCATTAAATAGGAAATTTGGAAGCCTTAGGCTTAGACTCAATCAAATTATGCCCAATTTTTAAATTAATTTATTTCTTAGGGTTGTGAAAAGTAGTGGAGAAATTGATTCCCTCCTTTCCTTTTAATCATCCTTGTCTCCGCTAAATTTATCATCCTATATGGACAAGCATATAGCAGAATATAGGTGGTCAATAGAATAGTATTTTATGTCCCCATGTGTATTATAGACTTCTATAAACATTGGGTCCATTTGGAGTTGTGTATTGGGATTTATGGTCGATATAGTAGGCTAACATTCTGGGCCGCTGATTCTGGCCCAGATTTTGATATTCTATTTGGGATGCCTTAATATTCACCATGGATTCCGAATTAGCACTTGATCCTAAAGCATGATTTGTTCCTCTATATTTATTATATAATACCATGAAATTTAGGCTTTATTGGGCCTGTATTAGGGGCCCCACATTCTCATCAGTGGGATGGTGTCCAATCTGCCTTCTCCAGAATTGTTTCCTTTAATCGCCAAATATCTCCATCATTCTTTATAAATCCTTCATTGATCCCTTAATGAAACAATGTTCATATTTAAGTTTATATTCATTTCCCAAAATAAAAAATTAAAATATGGATAATTACCTTCCTTAAAATCAGATGAATCATTGGGCCTAAATTGGTGAACATTTGGCATGAAGTGCACAAATGATGAGAATTGATGTTCAAAATTAAAATCCACTAACTCAGGCCCATAAGATCAAAAATGAACATTTAATAACATTAAAATGTAATTAAAATATTTGTTTTTATTTTCTAATCGGTGACCCACCTTTCCTAAAAATAAAATTAATCATGTGATGTGATCCGAAATCTCAACCCCATACAATATAAAGGGGATGCCTGATTTCAAAATCCTCAAAATATGTATGCCCCTAGAGTTAGCTTCCTCACGACTAACACAAGATTCCTTATGTTCCATTCCTAATATACTTCATATTATATGCCTATTAATTTTATAGGGTATGAATTTATAGGTTACAAACAAACCCAACAAACATAAATTTCAATACATACCCAATGTTTCTATCTACTCTAACTAATGTTTGGTTCTCGATCGAGAAATAATATGTGCAAATAACTGGCATAGAACTTGGGATGGAACTAAGAATATGTTTCACAAACATGGCTGAAATCTATAATGGAGACCCATACTTTGAAATGGCCTCCAAGGAGTGATCCATTGAAGTAGGAACCAACATCTCATCATCATATTTCAATCAAAGACCAACATTGTAGATTAAAGTAATATAAGACTAATGACTTTGGAAAGATATAATTTGGGGAAACAAGTAAGGTTGTTGGCTCTAGATGGAAATACGTCTTGAATCCCTATTTTGAAATCATAGGAAACATGTGTGTAGAGTAATTATTTGTTGGGATTAAGTGGGAGAGGGATATTTTTTGGGACCATTTATATTTCCACTAAAGTAGTTGATGATTCAGGATATACATTATTGTCTGCTTATAGCATAGGGGGTTAGAAATAGTATATTTATCATCAACTTCACCCTTTTGAGTTTTCCATTCTAGATTAGGATTTCTTCAATGATTCTCTTAATTTGGGTCACATAAACTTGGAAGACAAAGAATTTTGTCTCTAAGATATGTTAGAATATTTGAGGTCACTGTGCAACCTAATAATGTTTCATATTAGTTTTCATTACTAGATTAGTTGATGTAAATTCACTTTTTTCATAAATCTCAGATCAAGAAGTACCATCTTGATCTATCTTGCATTATAAGTTAGGTAGAGAGTTATTTATATGTGAAATTTTATTTATAGAGTTTCCAGTGGAGTTCATTGATTCTTATGTGAATGTCTTCCATGGGAAGTATATTCCTTTGGTCAGAGTATTGTATAGACATAGATCAAATACTCACAAGTCTTGGGAGAATGAATCACTAATGATGGAGTAGTGGCCACATGTTTTTAGAAAGATTCCTTCTCCCATATTACCTCTCAGGGATGGAAAGTCCTATAGAGGTGATATTGTAACATTTTGGTAAATAGATACTACACTTTTAATGTTTAAGACTGTATTTTTTTGAGTTCGTTGGAGTTGGATTAGGGATTTCCTACAGAACCAGGGTTGTGCCCCACCTTCTATAAAAATTCAAGTTGTGAACTAGTAAAAATACATGAATATGTTTCTAGTAATAGTTCATGAGTTTGGTTCATGGAATGAAATTTTTATTGTCCATGAAACATGTTTACTTCATAAAAAAGATGATCAATTGTTTTAAAGGTGGGGAAATTTATTTTCAGTCTAAATGAAACATGAATGTTTCACAATGTGAATCTTTATTTACTATCATGAATTGTGAATGAAAAATAGGTTTTATGAACCACTCAAGTAACAAATTTTCATTCTTTCTATGCACATGCCTCCTCCTCAAACCCCAAGGATACACCATGCAATATTGGGTGCATATTCTCATTCCATATTATATCATTTAGTTCTTGATCTCTATAGTGGTTTCATTACATATATCTAGGAAATATACTATTATGCTTCATTATTTACATTGGTCATGGTAATAACTTTGTGTTTTGTTTCTGTATCCATTGATATGTTGTTAATGTTATTCTTTATCATTTCTAGATCTTTTGTGTGATATTCTTCCAGATGTCAATCCTTTTTTTTGTGGCACGGAAAGTGTATGTCTATTGGGAAATGTTGTGACGTATCCCATAATAAATAATTTTTTATTTTTTAATGTGATTCTAATATGTTGTAATAAATTCTAGTTACTCCATAGTTTTCTCTTCATTTGTTCTGGTGTAATTGGATCCATTTACAGTTGTGTGTGACCAGAGTTTGAGGTAGGTGGTTCTATATCAAGCTGATGTTGGATGGTACTTTAATTCTCTTCATTTACAAATGAATCTTCATGATTTATTTATTTGTGAGTGTAAAATATTTTTTTTAATGGTTGTTTTCCCCAATTTCGGTAAAAGAAAATTTATTTTCAAAGAAGATTGATTTTTATTTATGAAATGGTTTTCAAAAATTGATTTGGATGAAGTGTTTGGAAAATGAGAACATGGGAAGACTTTGGTACTTATGTAGAAGGATTAATAATAATCCCCGTCCATTTTAACTATCAATGGGTTCACTTATAATGTTTTATTCTTCTCCAAAGACCAAGTGTCCTAGTGACTTATTAGAAACTATTGGGAGGCTCACATTATAGGGTGTTTTTCTTCTATATATATTTGATGCATATACACAAGGGCTTGATGAGCTTGATTTTTTATGTTTGGGATGAGTGTTCTTGATGGAACTACCTGTACTGGTCCTTTATGTGATTTAAACAATGCATTGAATTGTACTATTTTGGAATTGATTACATACTTTTATAAAAGTGATATTATATGAAAATGTTTTAAATGGATTATTTTAGAACATTGAAAATGGGGAATGTATTGCCATTATTTTATTATATAAATTGTTTAACTAATTATCATTCCTTATTTTCATTAGGGTTTCACATGTTCATATTGTTATATATAGACATGTGATGCAACACTTGGGTGGATCCTACCGAGTCTGTTTAGGCCACACCCTACAAACCCCTTCAGTGGTTTATGGACATGGTTATGTATTTTGATGTAGGGAAAGACAAGGAACCATAGTTATGTGGTGATGCTCTAGTCAACTATTCTTGGGTATTTGACAACCCTACTCTTTATTACACACTAAAACATGATTTATTGCATAAACTTTACTTGAGAAAACATAGAAAATCGATAGGCCTAGTGTCTTTGGGGCTTAGGATCATTAAATAACAACTTAAAACATGAAATACAACATATTTTTTGAAAACATCCTTTACATGACCACTATATTCCCTATTACTTAGCATTGCATGGGATAACCTGAGGAAATGCATAAGAAAAGGGTGATTTATGAAGCCTGGTAAGGGAATAAACATGGAATAACATAAGGAATACAATACATGTAAGAAAATAGGCATATCAATAGAGAAAAAGAGAAATATGAACATAAAGGCATGATAAATCATGATAATCATAACATGGAAATGTGGCAGCAACACTTAACATGGAATTTAGCATGATCCAACGCTCATTACACATAGAGCATGAGTAAACCCTAATTGCATATAAATCATGATTAAATCCTTGTTGAACTTGAATTATCATGATTCAACACTCATTTCACATGATTTATCATGATACTATACTTTACCCAATGCATTGGAGCGCTATCAGGGTGCACCCTTCTTAAACATTTCATTCCATGCATAAGTGTGCCACATGGATCATACAACGTGGAATCAATCATCATCAATTATTCCATAGTAAAGGATTGTGGAATACATACATGAATCTATATAATCAATAAGTAAATATGCAAAAATTTGAATACCCTTGACTGAGAAATGGGCATGATATTCACTACACAATGACTTTGTCTTGGAAAAACGTGGTACAATTTCGGCAGCATAATGGTGTGACATAAGAATTCATAAAAAATGGTTGATGAGAGGAAAAGGGGTGTCTCATTATATGTACATGAAATTTTAAGGGGTTCATATAGATACATGCCCCAACAATTGTAATGGAATTTATATTAATGATACAAAATAATTCCTTGAAAGTAAATGAGGAGAGGGAAATTCTTTTCGGAATTTCAACATAGTAGCGTTTGTACATGGGAAGCATTTAATGAGATATAAAGGGGTCTATCATCATTAAAACATAAATAGGTAAGTATGGGGTTGGTGATAAATCATACACCGACATTTATAATTGAAAATAAAAAGGCATAACAATATTAAGAAACTTGGATAAAAAGAGAAAGGTAGGAATCCCTTACTTGGAAATGTGATCCCAAAATCTTGGGAGAGGCTTGAGAGAGGATTCTTGGGAGCTTGGGGCACCTTGGTAGGATTATAGAGAAACGATGGCAGGCGTAGGTCGAACTCCGAATGATTTTAGTGAAGAGGAAGTGGGAGCTTGAATGGGTTTATATAGGAAATGAGAGGGAATTCTTTATTATTTAGGTTTGGGACACCTCGCATTAAACTAATAAAAACCACAAACCAGCCCATGGTTTTTGCCCATGGTCTCTACCAAAGGGGAGTGGAAAAAAAATATTTTATAATTACAATGGCCGAACTTCTTAAAATAAAAGGTTTGCTTATGTGAAGGTGAGTCACAATCTCAAGGAAAACAATTTAAAAAGACAAAATGTTTTATAAGCATTGAAGGGTCCACTAAATCTTTTGTAAAATAAATCAAAAAAACCCAAAATAACATTATTTTAATGGTAAAACATATATTTTCTGAACATATTGTTTATAGTATTTTATTACATCTCTATTGAGTCATTATGATGTCATAAAACACATTATATATTTAAACAGTATTTAATTTTTACCCAAAAATTTGAAGGTCTTAGAAAATAATGAAAAATTGACCATTGGATACTTTAGAAATTATGATTTCAAAAATAATATTAATTTTATCTAAAAAATTTTATAAATATGTGAATTTTTTACTTTTAAAATAAAAACTGACATTTATCGAAAATTCATGGGTTTTGAAAAAAACAGTTTTCAAACCTTAATAAAAATTTCAATTGCCTTCTTAAAATTATACGATAATTTATATTTAATAAAAATTAATTTAATAATAATTATTATATTTTATTAAAATACTATTTAATTCAAAAATCCATTAATTCATCAAAATAGATTTCTTAGTCGAATATTAACTAAAAATACAATTTTTTCTTTTAAACTATTTACAAAGTAACAATAAAAAGAATGTATATTCTCTATACAAGAATAATGTACATAGTAATAATTCTACGTTCTCATTACATAACCCCCTATAACATCGGCATAAGACCTTAGGGTAAGGTGCACGATGGTGACAGACTCTTGGGGTGGCTCAGATAACATCGCTTGAGGGGTAATCTCTATCAACCTCCACTTATCCTGTAGGAGGTTCCTCTCAAGCTTAACATATTCAAGTTTAGATTGGTCTTGGTCAAGAGTTAAGCACAATGACGCCACCTACTTTATGATCTCTAACAAATGGGATTCGTACGAGGCAAGTCTACTAGATGAGGTCGTCGCTTCCTTTGTCTGAGAAAATTAGATTTGTTAAATCCCAATATCTATACTAATTATGTGATCACTATTCAGTGGCTATATTAGAAATGGTCACAATTCTTAATGATATTTTAAAATACAAAACATAAAACCAAATAATTTCATACATTTTGCATAACCATAAGAATACATTTAAATAGAATAAGAGGAATTTTCATTAATGAATTTTTCGGTCCTTACAATATTCCCCCCTTAAAAAATTTCATCCTCAAAATTTCCTTTTACCACACTAAAATATTTGTGGGTAACATTTCTTCATCACTTCCTCTGATTCCCACATCACTTCTTCAAACTTGTTGTTTTTTCACAACACCTTGACGAGGTGCATTGTCTTATTTTGTAGAACTTTTTATCTACGATCTAAGATCTTAACTGGTTTCTCCTTGTAAGAAAGATCATCCTATAGTTGTACTACCTCTGAAGAGAGTACATGTCAAGGGTCTGGTATGTACTTCCTTAAGAGGGATGCATGAAATACATCATGTACTGTGTCCATGGTAGGTGGAAGTGCTAGTCGATAGGCCACAACCCCAACACGATCAAGAATCTCAAAGGGGACGATGTACCTAGGACTTAACTTCCCTTTTTCAAGACCTCATGACCTTCTTCCATGGAGATATTTTTAGAAATACAATGTCTCTAACTTTAAACTCAATTTCTCATCGACGATTATCTTCATAACTCTTCTGTCGACTCTGGGATACCTTGATATGTTGTTGAATAGTTTTCAACTTCTCCACCATTTATTCAACCATTTTTGTCCTAGAAGCTTATTCTCACTGACTTTATCCCAACATGTCTATGTTTTTCACCTCTTCCCATATATGTCTTCATAAGGTTCCATTCATATGCTCTAGTAGAAACTATTATTATATAAGAATCCAATCAGAGGAAGATGTTGATCCCATCTTCCTTTAAAGTCCATTGAACATGATCTTAACATATCTTCCAGTGTCTGAATAGTTCACTCAGATTGGCCATCAGTTTGAGGATTATAGGACATACTAAAGTTTAGTTCCGTATCCAGATCATGTAGAAGACTTTTCCAAAACTTAGAAGTGAATCTTGGATCTCGATCGGATATAATAGATTGCAGTACTCCATGAAGAATTACCACTTCCCTGATATATGTTTGTGCCATTTGATCCAATGAGAAATCCTCCTGAATTGCAATAAAGTGTGCAGAATTTGTAAAATGATAAACAACAACCCAGATTTAACTGTTTCCTTTGGATGTCTTCATATGTCTAGTGAAAAATTCCATAGTGGTGTTCTCCCATTTCCATGCTGGTATGGGCAATGGTTGCATCATCACCTTAGACTTCTACCTCTCTTCCTTCACTTGTTGAAACACTAGGAACTTTGATGTATACTTAGTGATCTCCTTCTTCGTGTTATCCCACCAATAATTCTCTTGGATATCTCAATACATATTTGTGTTTCGAAGGTGAATAGATAAATTCAAACTATGTGCATCATCCAAAAGTTCCTTCTTCATCTCCGGACTTTATGGAACACATAGTCTTTTCCAAAATCTCACAATTACTTCTTCATGAACATTGAACTCTGAGGATTTCACTTTTCTGATAGCTTCCACTTTCTTCTGAATTCCTACATCATCCTTTTGAGCATCCTTTAACCTTTACAAAATAGACGGTTGAAAAATCATTTATGAAAGGATTAGTGATGTTCCCTTATTTATGATTCCCATGTCAATCTTCATCATATCTAAGAATATTGGATACTTCTCAATTCTCATCAATGATAGAATTGTTGGGTCCTTTCTAATTAGAGAATCTTCAACCTTGTTCACTTTCACAAAGAGGTAATGGATTGAGCATTCATAGTCTTTGATCAGATCTAACCATCTTCATTAACGCATGTTCAACTCTTCCTGTTTGAATATATACTTGAGGATTTTGTGGTCCATATATATTTCACACTTCTCCCCAAAGAGATAATGCTTCCAAATATTTAAAGTGAAGATCACCACATCCAACTCCAGATCATATTTTGGATAATTATTCTCATGAACATTCAATTTCCTTAAAGAATAGGCAATGACTTTGTCATTTTGCATCAACACATAGCCCAGAACCTTCTTTGAAGCATCCCTAAATACCTCAAAAAGTTCTCCACTTGTGGGTAAAGTGAGCACGGAAGTAGTGATAAGCCTCCTTTTCAAAAACTTGATGATTTCTTCGCATTCATCACTCCAAGAAAACGTTTCTCCCTTATGAGTTATCTTGGTAAGATAGTTGGACAATCGTGAGAAATTTCTCACAAATCGTCAATAATATCCAGCTAACCCCAAGAAGCTATGGATATTTGTTACCGATGTTAGCCTCTACCATCCCTCTATTGCAGCTATCTTGGATGGATCCATAGATATCTCATTGCGTGTGATTATATGGACCATGAATGAGACCTCCTTCAACCATAGCTCACACTTTTTGTACTTTTCATAGAGCTTCTCCTTTCGAAAGGTCTCTAGTATAGTTCTTATATTCTCCTCATGATCCTCCTTGGTTTTGGAGTATATTAGAATATCATCTATAAAGACTATTAAACATTTGTCGAGGTAATCTCTAAAGACTCTATTCATCAAGTCCATGAATATTTCTAGAGCATTAGTGAGTCCAAAAGGAATTACTATGAATTCATAGTGCCCGTATCTTGTACAAAAAGAAGTCTTGGGGATATCTTCATTCTTCACCCTTAATTGATAATATCCCGACCACAAATCTACCTTGGATAAGTATTGTGATCCATGCATTTTATCGAACAAGTCATCAATTCATGGGAGATAATACGTGTTCTTTATCGTGATTTTGTTAATCTCATGATAATCGATGCAAAGACAGGTTGACCCATCCTTCTTCTTGACGAAGAGGACTGGTGCACCCCATAGTGAAGCACATGGGCGTATAAAGCCTTTATTCAGATTCTCCTGTAGTTGTTTCTTCAACTCTTCAAGCTCCACAACAGCCATTCTATATAGAGTCTTGGATATTGGCAACGCCCCAGGTATAATATCAATTGGGAATTCAATATCTCTTTTAGGAGGAAGACCAGGATATTTTTCTGGAAACACTTTAGCGAATTCCCTCAAAATAGGCATGTCTTCATGGATGGTTGCCTCTTTAGACTCAATCATATGAGTTAGATACGCGTGCTCATAGGGTAGTAATATCCACTCTTGAGATGATGGAGCTAAAGAAGATTCATCTTCCTCCTTGCACTTGTACAGAATCGGGTGTAGATTCTCTAAATGGAGAGTGATTTCCCTCTCATGGAAATTTATGTTGGCTCTATATAAGGAAATCCAATCCATGCAAAGAATTACATCAAATTCCACTAGAGGGAGTATGATGAGGTTCGCTGGGAATTTTAACCCACCGATTAAGATAAGGGAGGAGTTATATTCATGGGATGCAATTATTGCACCATTTTTCGTACTCACCCACATCTTTACTTCCATGATTTATGGTGGTGTTGGGATTGTTATACAAAACATTCGGGATATAAAATAATGCGTAGAACCTAAATCAAAAAGTATATTCTCTATTCTTGAATGAATAACTAGAGTACATGTCACCAATTCGTTGTTGGGGTACACTTCGACAGTTGTTATGGAAAAAGCTCACCATTTCTGCCTTGGAGGTTGTTGGTTTCCTCATAAAACCATTGTCTTAGGGCAGTTATTTTCAAGATTCCCTGGTTCTTTGTAGTTGAAGAAATGAAAAATGTGTTGAGAGTTGAACGGAGCGTTCCTCTCCTTTGTCGCAACCGCGGGTTTTACTTGTTGGTAGTTAATGGCTAGGTTCCCTTCTCTTCCACACCTAAATCATTTCCTCATCCCCTTCAGGCAATTTCTGGGGTGATTCTTTCCACACCTTAGGCAAGTGGGGTACTGGATTTTCTTAACACCATTGGATTTATCCATCAGAATTCCAGAATTAAAGTCAACCTTATGCTTATTATCCCCATGATACCCATGAGGTTCTCTGATCTACATTTCAACCTTGAGGGCACATCAGAAAATTTCCTCATAGTTGTCGAAGTCGCGGATCACCAGGGCTTTCCGTAAGATAGGTTTCATCCCACCAAAGAACTCTTCAACCTTGAATTTGGGTGTAATGACAAAGACGGAAGCGTATCATGAAATCCATGTGAATTTTTCCTCATATGCTCCAATAGATTCATTGTCTTTTTTCTTGAGGGAAAGGAAGTATCTTTTCATCTTAAGTTAGACGGTCCGCGGAAAATATTTATCAAAAAACATCTTTTGGAAATCCATTCATTCCAATGCCTCAATCTCCTCCTCAGGCTTCATATTTTTTATCAATGTTCACCATTGATCGGCTTCACCCTCCATATAATATGAAGCGAGAAGAACCTTCTCTTGTTCAGAACATTGAAGGATGGAGAAGATCTTTTCAATGGAGTTGATCCATTGTTCAGTGATTGAGGTATCAGATGATCCATTAAAATTAGGTGGTCTTCGTCTCATGAAGCTCTCGATAGCAACTTGTTCTTTCTTAGGGGGGGTTGAACGTTCCTCTTGACCCATGTTTCTATTCAATGCTTGAGTTAACTAATAGAGTATCGTGACAAAGTTTTAAATTCCCACTCCTATCGGATTGGGCATCTCATTGGAATAGTCATCACATTGGTCTTTACATCAGTTGTTAGCCCGATTCCTCCAATTACCAGCCATTGGATGGAATAAAAGGAATGTCAGGGGTAACACATAAAGGGTAATCCAAAAATAGATGACATATAAATAGATTTTATGTCCTTAACTTATGAATCTATAGGCTTTAATCTATGTTATCCATGATCTACATTCTAACATATATTCTTATGGGAATTTTTTTATTCCCTTAATAATGGTTCATACTAAGCTTGTGAATTTACCAATGCATATCCCTCAGGATTTTCATAACCAAGAGTGAAGCAAGGCTCATTGTCATGTACCAGGATACTTTGGGTCAAGCCTGAAACTCCTTATCAGGGTTTTCACCCCTAGGTATTTTTGTTCTAGAGCCGCCTCTACCTGCTTGTATCCAGATAGGGATGTATTTGCTTGATAAACCACTTACTCAATACACACCAAAATGTAGGGATGTTTTTATTATACATAGTCTTATCCCTAAGAATTTCACTATGGTTTTCTAATCCTAATCACAAAAAATAACTAAACTTATCCTTTGATACCAACAATGACAGCCCTGCTCTTTATTACACAATAAAACATGATTTATTACATAAACTTCACTTGATACAACATAGAAGATCAAGAGTTTTAGTGTATTTGGGGCTCAGTATCATTACAAAACAACTTAAAACATGAAATATAACATCTTTACTGAAAAAATCCTTTATATGACCACTATATTCCCTCGTACATATCATTTCATGGGATAACCTGAGGGAATTCATAAGAAAAGGGTGAGCTATGAAGCCCAGTAAGGGAATAAACATGGAATAATAGGAAGAATACAATAAATGTTAGAAAATAGGCATATCAATGGAGCACAAGAGAAACATGAACATAAAGTCATGATAAAGCATGATAATCATAACATTGAAATGTGGTAATAACACTTAACATGGAATTTAGCATGATCCAAGGCTCATTTCACATGGAGCATGATTAAACCCTCATTTCACATGAAGCACCAATAAACCCTCATTTCATTTGAATTATCATGATTCAACACTCATTGAACATGACGTATCATGATACTATACTTTACCCAATTCATTGTAGTGCTATCAGGGCACACCCTTCTTAAACATTTCATTTCATACATAAGTGTGCCACATGGATCATACAACATGGAATCAATCATCATCATTTATTCCATGGTAAAGTGTTTTAGAAGACATACATGAAAATTTATAATCAATAAGTAAATGTGCATAAAGGTGAATACCCTTGATAGACAAATGGTCATGGTATTCACTACACAATGACTTTGGCTTGGAAAAACATGGTACAATTACGGCTGCATAACGGTGTGACATAAGAATTCATAAAAAATGGTTAATGAGAGAGAAAGGGTTGTCTCATGATATGTAAATTAAATGGAAATTAAGTGGGTCATATAGATACATGTCCCAACAATTTTAATGTAATTTATATTCATGATACAAAATAATTTCTTGAATGTAAATGAGGAGAGAGAAATTCCTTTTGGAATTTCAGCATAGTAACAGGTGTACATGGGAGGCATTTAATGAGAGAAAGGGGTATCTCATAATTAAAACATAAATAGGGTAGTATGGGGATGTGAGAAATCATACCCCAACATTTATAATTGAAAATAAAAGGGCATAACAATATTAAAAAACTTGGATAAAAAGAGAAAGGTAGGAATCCATTACTTAGAAGTGTGATCCCAAAAGCTTGGGAGAGGCTTGAGAGAGGCTTTTAGGGAGCTTGGGGAACCTTGGGAGGATTATAGAGAGTGGAGGGAAGGGTTTGGTAAAACTCAAAAGTCTTTGATTGAAGATGAATTGGGAGCTTGGGTGGATTTATATAGGAAAGGAGAGGGAATTCTTTATTATTTAGGTTTGGGACACCCCATATTAAACTAATCAAAACCACAAACCATACCATAGTTTTTGCCTATGTTTTTTTCCAAAGTGGAGTGTAAAATAATATTTTATAAATCTAACGGTCAAGATTCTTAAAATAATAGTGTTGCTTATGTGGAGGTGAGTCACACTCTCAAGGAAAAAAAATTAAAAAGACAAAATGTTTTATAAGCCTTGAAGGGTCCACTAAAGCTTTGTAAAATAAATAAAACAAACCCAAAATCACATTATTTTTATGGTAAAACATATATTGGCCGAACATAATGTTTATAGTATTTTATTACATCACTATTGGTTCATTATGATGTCATAAAACACATTATATATTTAAACATTATTTCAATTTTACCCAAATATTCAAATGTCTCAGAAAATTATGAAAAATTCACCATTGGATAATTTCGATGTCCTGATTCCAAAAATAATATTTATTTTATATAAATAATTTTATAACTATGTGAATTTTTACTTTTAAAATAAAAACTGACATTTATCAAAAAGTCATGGGTTTTGAAAAAAAAAACATCTTTCAAACCATAATAAAAATTAAAATTTCATTCCTAAAATTATACAATAATTTATATTTGATAAAGAGTAATTTAATAATAATAATAATAATATTTTATTACAATATTATTTTATTCAAAAATCCATTAATTTATCAAAATAGATTTCTTAGTCGAATATTAACTATAAATAATATTTGTTCTTTAAAAACTATTTACAAAGTAACAATTAAAAAAATATACATTCTCTATACAAAAATAATGTACATAGTCATAGTGCTAGGGTATTGTTACATATCCCCTTATAACACCTGCATAATACCTTAGGTTAAGGTTCGCAATGGTGACAGACTCTTGGGGTGGCTTGAATAAGATCGATCGAGTGGTAATCTCTATCAACTTCCACTTCTCCCGTAGGCGGTTCCGCTCAAGCTTAACATATTCAAGCTCGGCTTTGGCTTGGTCAAGAGAGAATCCCAATGATGCCACCTCCTTTACGAGCTCTGACAAATGGGATTCATATGGGTAAAGTCTACTAAATGATGTCATCGCTTCCTTTTTCTGAGTATATTGGATTTGTTAAAGCCCTATATTTATACTAATCATGTGATCAATGTTCAATGGATATATTATAAACGGTCAAAATTCTTAATAGTATTTTAAAATCCAAAACATAAAACCAAATAAGTGCATACATTTTACATAACCATAACAAGAAATTTAATAGACCAAGAGGAATTTTCATTAATGAATTTTTTGGTCGTTACAGGGTAACTAATGGTTAGATAATGGGATATCATATACTTAACACATGGACTAGTTATTTCTATTTTTTTGTTTTTCCTTCTTTATAGGACTCAAAAATTGGAGTTTCTATAAATAATTTTTGTGTTATATTGCTACTTATTTTTTCCTTTAGTTATGGAATTTATATTTTTTTTCTCTTATATTATTTCATTCTGTTATATAAATATACATGAAATGTGTTCTAGTCGGGTTGTGGAAAATCATTACCATAGTTTTTTGTTGATGCCCAAGATTTATTAGATAGTTTGTGGGGATCAAGAATACCCTTATGGTATATAGAGGATTGGGTCAGTTTCCAACCTTTGAGGGTATCCCAGGATTATTCATTACACTTATAGAAAACTAAAATCATTAAAAGATTTTTTTAATAAAAAATTCTTCCCCTGTATTTTTCTTCTCATATTCTTATTATCTAACCCTCAATAACATGTTGATAAGTCTTCTCATACTATGATTTTGATCTTAACATTTTCTTATTTCATATTCCCTATGAAATAAAATAAAATAGTATAACCTAGGATACATCTAGAAGTTGATATAGTGTAGTTTAAATTTGTAGAAATATTGACCAGTATTGTGAAATAAGTCCCTTATCTAATTGATCCTAAAAGAATGAAAACATTTTATTCATTGAATTGTGATATATTTAATGAGTTGTAACATATACTATGGAAATGTTTAAAATTAAATATAGGTCCATCTATCATTTTATCAAATATATTGTTTTATGGTGTATTATTATCAACATATATAAGAGTGTGAGTCTTGGAGTGTTATATGATACCTATAAATTATGAATCTAATGTAATGTTTATATATATACACACAAATTTAATTAGAATTTGATATCAAATAAAAAAAGATAAATAAATACTTTCATATTCAATTTTCCATTAAAATGGTTTTTATATTTTTTATGATTTTATTCAAATGATAAATTTATAATGTTAATAAATATAATTATATTAAAATGGGTACGAATATTGTATCATCACAAAATAATTGGAAAAAGGGCCATATTATTTTTTTATTAAAAAAATTATTTCATATCCCTCTATATGAATTTTGTTAACTTATAATGTTAATCCCACATGTATATTAAAATATTCATTTCCTAACTCATTTATCCCTAATTTGATTCCATCGTTAAATGTCACTTACCTAATGTTTCCAAATAAATGTCCCTCATTTTCAAATATAAAACAATCTCACATTTACCAACATCAAATACAATCTATTACTTAAAATATCTCTTGAATCCATACCCATTGTACTTATCCTACCATCCTTTTCCAAGGTTGGTTTCCTCTAGAAATATGAAGAATTATTATGTCCATCATTACGAGGGAATTCATCATGAGGAGGAGTGATTTCATCAAATGAGCAGATGGGTTCTCATTTATCCTTTTCATTTTTCTTAACATTTCTAATCTCTTTAAACATAATTATCTAAATTAATTATTTTATATAAAAATAATTATTCCTTAATGAAAATTATATTTGTATTATATAATTCAGACAACTTAGTTGATAATTATTATAAAACATTCTTGTTTAGGTCGGTTTAACCACCTACTTTAATGTTGTTTTAATATCTCCAGCATTTCCAACTTTAATGAACCTATAGAAATTAATATTGATAATATATGATATTGAATGGTGATTAATGTAATTAATATTTTCTAGAAGGCTAAGAAAAATTTTATGATCAATGAAAATAACTCATTAACATTGATAAATTACATGATTCATGTTCTCCATGGATTCTATTCTCGCAACGTGTATTCATTACTTCCATTAAAAGAAAATTGAACTACATCAATCATTTAATAAATATTTATCCAATATTTTTAATATTTTAGCAATGATGAAATTAGTATCAAAAAATGAGAATTAAAAAACATGTATGAAACAAAAAACATTACTAACATCTGAAGATGAATATAATCTATAACTAATAAATATAAATGTAGTAAATGATTAAAAATGATATTGTGAAATGTAAAATAAATGAATTAGATTATGAAAGAAGTTATTAATATTTTTATGTTTATTAAACAATATTTTAATGTAATTTGTTTTAATTTTAGACTAAAGGTTATGGATTTTACAAAATAAATTTCAATTCATTGAGTTATAATTATTATTCTTAAAATCGTTTATTTTAAGTTTTATTTATTTTAACCTAGGACTATATTAAATTTTATTCATAATTCCATTTCTGGTTATTTACATTTCCTTAAAAAAATATCATTTTAAAATTATTTTAACTTCAAAAATTAGGGTGTTTTCATGTTTTCATTATCCATATTTTTATTTTATGATATAGATTCTTATTTTTCTTCAATTTACATTTTTATTATATAATTAATACCTTATTAACTTCTTATATCTTAAATAATTTTTTTATAGGAGTTTCACTTTAATTTAATCTCTCCCTCTTCCTTTCCATTTTAATCATACATCACATATATCGTATGGGTTTTTTCATCTCAAATTTACTTCTATGATACATGTTTCTTATAATGTACCTATTTTTTTATTTTTTTATTTTTACTACATTTTTAGAATTTTTTAGAATCATTATATTCTTATTCATTGTATTAAATATTTAATTTCATGTTCTGTCATTCAAATGATTCTGATTCATTAATTTTTAAGGGAATAATTTTTTTTGTTAACTCAAATTCCTTTCATTGGGTGATAATCATTATTATTGAAATTCATTCATCTATGTTTGGATTCAATGGGTAAGGAAAAACTTATCTCCAAACAATAAAATAAAACCACCATAATTTCAGTTAATTAATCCACTAGAATGTAACAACCCAAGGTTTTAAAAATAAATTGAAATTCATGAAACATTGAGTCTCTACATAATGAATTTTTTTTATGGAGATATTTATAAACTATCAATTAAATATAATTTTTCAGCTTCTATGATTTAAATTTCAAAAAATCAACATACAGGGTTGCAATCAGTAAGTTGTTTGGAGTCCGATGGGACAAACTTAATTTCTTTTGAATAGTAACCTAACCTTATAAATAGTAATTCCAACCTTATTAATAGTAATATGACCCTTATGAATAGTAAAATGAAAAAATTAATAGTAACTTCCCTAATGACTGTATAATAAAAAAGGAATCTTATAAGTGATAATCTGATCATTATATAAGTGTTGGTATTGTTGTAAGTCATAAATATTTAATTACAATTTTATGAATGATTAAATAATTAAAAAGAATATGTATTTTCATAAAATGTAATTATAAATTATAGTTTTATTTCCTTATGGTTGTAAGATAATTTTATGGTACCTTGATTAATTTTTTAAGGTGTTATAAAATGAGTAATAGTTTTAAAATTGTTATTTTTCGAATAAATTATGAATTTATTTAAAAGTTAAATTAAACATATTCAGAGAATTATTTTGATAAAATGTATTTTATTTTTTATTCTACAAATCGAAAAATGGTTAGGGTAATTGTTTGGGATTTTTCAGAAAAAACCTGAATTTTTATGAATAGTGAAATATGGTAATTTACCGCATACATACTTTATATGTTAAATACACTATTTCTAGAATCATGAATGATGTAATAACCCTTGTTTTAAACTCACATTCTCTTATTACTATTTTGGGTCACATGAATCAGGACTATTCATAGTCTTGAGAAAAAAATTTAAACTAATGATTAAAATAATGGAAAACCCCTCCTCTCCCCCACTATAAATACCACCCTCACAACCCTCTTCTTCTCACACCACTAAAGCTTTGTGAATTTTATAAATTCTACCCAAAAACCTTCCCAAGGCTCTTCCCCACATCCAATAACTTTTGGTCTGACCAAAATGCCAAAACTAAAGGCCTTAAAGAGGATCTCAAGGAGACTAGATCAAGAGGTAAAAATTCCATTTCATTTTGTTTAATTTTATTTTCAATTATTTTTATTTTCTTATACTTTCTTCCCCAAAAATTATCCAAGTGTAATTAAAGCTCAATAATATTATATATTATGGATTTTATCATGTTTTTTTAAAAATTCATCAACTTACCTTTTCTCCTCACTCTTATTTTCAAAATAAAAACGTCGTCTGTGATATGTCGATTTATCGACATTGTGGACGATGTATCTTATATATCATTTACTTACTAAAAAAGGTAATAAATACATTAATATGTTTAGGTAATATTTTTTTATAAATATTATATTATATATTTTGGACCATTTTTTATTCATACTATTACAATATAAAACAAAAGTGGTTCGTAATTATCAAAATTTTCCAAAATAAACTAATAATTATAATTAATGATTTATCTAATGATTCATCCTCATTCCATATAACCAAAATGATTTATGTAATAATTTAATATTTTGGAAACATTTTAAAAAAATATCATTCCACTTCTGGAGATTCACTTCCTTTTGATAAGAAAATCGCTTGCGAATGGACCATAGAAACCATGTAAAGAATACACCGGAAACAATGTAAATAACAAAATATTATTAATAAATGTGTAGAATGATATTATAAGATGATCATATAAAGTGTTATAAAAATTAATATGTTTATTTAAAATATTAATAACACTCTTCTAACCATTATATAGGAGGTTTAATCACATTTTAAGTAAGAGGAACCCGATGTAATGTAATTCTTAGCCCAATTTCCATTCTTCGGGTTAACATTATACTTCATTAATTATGTGCTACCAAGATTATTTTTGTACTAAATTTCGTTTATATTATGGTTTATTATGTGTATTTATAGTATATAAACATAATAATTTCATTCTATTAATCCTCACTTCAATTATATGATATTTTAAGGGACTTTTCATAAAAAAATCCTCTTTTAAAAATTTTATTTTATGAAATTAAAAAAAATGTTTTTATACAACTATTAATGTTTTATGATTATGTTATGGTTATTGTGTATTGTTAATGATGAAGGGTGGGACCTATATCTCCCTCTAATTCATTGGTTATGTTTAAGTTAGAGGTCAATTGTGTGGTTACTCCATGTGTAATTGTGATGGTTACACCATAATGTAGTCGTGAGGGATACATTTTAAGGTAGCCATGATGGTTACATTTTAAGGTATCCATGAGGGTTACAAATCATAAGGTATACATGTGGGTTAAAATTTTAATTAATTGATTCCACGTTATACATTTATGGTTTTATATATGTTCTATAATGTTTTATGGAAATATCATGTTTCATAAAGTAAGTATATATGGGTGAGAAGTATGACTTTGTGAAAATGATTTCGTATGTTTATAACTACTCCATGGATAATGGTTTACTTACTTATTTTTATATCCATTACAAATATTTTATTTATCATCTCATGTTTTTATATGTTTTTCATTGGTTTTAGGGATTTTTAAGATAAATAAGGAAGTTAATTTAAATGTTATATAGATTTTTCAAAGAAATCATGCTGTTTTTGTGTCAAAAATTTTATGTTTTGGAAGAAATGGATACTATTTTAATGGTACACACTTTTTATGCTTGTGGGTTGAAATTTATAAGTTATGTACTAAATTTTTAAAACTTTGAACCAAAAACGATATTTATGAATTTATAGAATTGAAATATATTTGAAATAGATAAGTTATGTAGTGTTTAAGGTCGGTCCATTATAGTTGGTATCAGAGCACGGTTTAGATAAGTATAGGGGTTAGGGTGATTTTAATAGAATAAAATAAATTATGTTTACATTATGTTTATGTAATATAATTTAAAGATTATCATTTTTCTTTATCTAAGATATGTCCATTAATAATGGTTTTCCATAGAATAAATAGGGAATCAGAAGTTGGAAGGAACTAAGAGGCTGATATATTTTCATATTTGTAACTGATAATGGTAGGCATTAGAATCGAGTAGTTTGTGATAGTAATGGAATATCTTAAATAGGCAATAAATGGTCATGGAATCTAAGAAAGAAAACAAATAGAGCTACCAAAAAGTAACTTGATGATAGTGGAACAGTTTATAAGGAAACCCCTTACTACTTTTAGTGGATCTTCTAACTCGGTAGAGGTTGAAGGATATATTAAAGCCTTGGAAATGATATTTTATGTTATGGGGTGTTCAAATAATAAAAAGGCTATTATTTCCATTTATTTTTTTGAAGTTGAAGCTGATCAATGGTGGTCAATGGTTCTCAATGTCCGGGATAGAGAGTAGATTGAAGCCTTAGAGTGGAATGAATTTCAAAATATTTTCCTTGAAAAATATTTTCCAAAGTTTGTTAGACTTTGGATGGATAATATATTCCTTGAATTTAAGTAAAAGAAGAAATATTCAGTGGTTGTGTATGAAGAAGAAATCACCCGACTGGAGAGGTATGCTCAGAATCTTATTTTGGATCTTGATAAAAAAAATCAATTATTTTTACTCCAGATTGAAGCCAAGATATCAAAGGGAATTGGATTCCTGTTAGTTAAAAAGTTATAAAAAAACATGTCTGATGTGATGAGAGGGTAGAAATGGAGTTTTCTAATGATAACATGCTCATTTACAACAAGAATAAGAATTGGTATAGATGTCAAGAAATGGTTAATAATCAATCAAATAAATCTGAAGGTAAGAAAGTACAGTTTCTAGTTTGTGAAAAGTTTGGTAAAAACACCCTAGGGAATGCCTTACTAAAATAGGGAAGTGTTTTCGATGTGATAAGTTTGGAAATATGACCCAATATTGTAATTAATATGGTTTTAAGACTAATCCAGATAAGAAAAATATAAAGTTTTTTTAAATGTGGTGTGATGGGTCATTATGAAAATACCTGCCCAAAGAAAGATCTTAATAATAGAAAGAAGCCAGAATGTAAGAATAAAGGTGTAGTGATATCCTTTGCGAATACGTTAATAGATTTCAATCCATACAATGAATTGGTATTAGGTACTTTGTTTTTTACTTATATTTTTCTAAAGTCTTTTTTGATATGGGGACAACACATTATTTTATTTCTGAGAATATTTCTAGTAAATTAGTAATTTCACCTCAAGAACTAAAACTCAAACTTATGTTTAAAGCACCAGGGGATAATATTACACCCAAAAGGCAGTATAATAATATTTCTATTATTTTATTTTGAAACACATTCAATGAAAAACTATTTGTTATACCCTTAGTGAAGTTTCATGCTATTTTGGGTATGGATTGGATTTTGTTTATCATGCTAAGATTTATTATAGAACTAAGGAAGTTGTTTTTTAGAAAGGGTTTCAATTTTTATACAATACTGAACCCATACGATTGATACAAAATCAAGAAGCTGAGAAACTATAAAATTATAGAAATGAAAGTTATATTTCTCATATTGTTAAAAATAAGGGAAGTATTTGGATTCATGATGTTCCAGTGGTAAATGAATACCTTGATTTTTTTACGGATGAGTTACCCAGTGTTATACCTGATGGAGAAGTTGAATTCAAAATTGATATAATACATAATAATAATCCAATTTTAAAACAGCCTTATTGAATAGCTCAAATGTAACTTCTTAAATTGAAAAATCAATTGCATGAGTTTCTTGATAAAGGATTCATTCATCCCACCACTTCACCATGGGGAGCTCCTATTTTTTTATTTAAAAAGAAATATGGTTCTATGAGAGTAAGAATTGATTATATAGCTTTGAATAAAATTACTGATAAGAATAAGTATCCATTTCCTCATAAAGATGACTTTTTTGATCAGATCTAGGGATCTCGGTATTTTCCCAATATTAAATTGAGATTTTGATACCATCAGCTAAAGGTGAAAGAGTATGAAATCCTGAAAACAACTTTTCATACTAGATATGGGAATTATGAATTCTTTGTTTTTCCATTTGGATTGAAAAATTCCCCTTCTATATTCATGGATATTATGAATAGAATATTCCATGAATATTTGGATAAGTTGGTTCTTGTATGTATTGATAATATTTTAGTCTTTTCAAAAATTTACGAGGATCATGTAAAGTCTTAAAGGATTGTCTTGAAAAATATAAAATAAAATAAGTTATATGAAACATTTAGAAAATGTGATTTTTGGTGGAAACATATTTCTTTTCTTGCTCACAATTTAAATAATGATGGAATAATAGTTGATCCTTCTAAAATAAATGTGGTTGATGAATGGAAAATACCTAAAAATGATACATAGATTCATAGTTTTCATCTATTAGAAAGTAATTTCCATGTGTTTTTTAAAAACTTTTCATGTCTATCTAGCCCACTAACTAGGTTAACATGAAAAGGGGTTAAATTTATTTCCATATAATAATGTAATGTTTTCTTTCAAGAATTGAAGAATATATTGGTTAATTCTCTAGTTTTGGCCATGCCTTCCCTAAATGATGATTTTATCATCTACATTGATGCTTTATTGAAGGGTTATGGTTGTGTTATGATGAAAAATTATCATGTAATTTCATATTCCTCAAGATAAATGAAACCTCATGAGTTAAACTATACCACACATGATTTGAAATTTTCATTTGTGGTTTTTTCTTTGATAATTTGGAGGCATCATTTATACAGATCCAAATGTGAAATATATACCAACCAAAAAGGCTTGAAGTACATATTCACTTATAAGGAATTAAACATGAGGTAGAGAAGATGGATTTAATTGATAAATGATTATGATTGGATGATCAATTACCATCCTATAAAATAAAACAAAGTGGTGGATTCCTTTATCAGAAAACATTATGCATCATTAACCATGTTATGTTTGGAACATGACCTTTTTATTAAGGATTTAATATATTTTGGCATGGAATTTATTGGTACTAAAAATTACTATTTTTTATTTAAGGTTTTAGTGCAGTCATCTTTGTTAGACAAAATTAACCAAGTAAAAAAGTAAGACCTGGAGTTGTAGAAAAAGGTATAATTTTTTAAAATGGGTAAGTTTCTAGAATCTGACATTGATAAAGATTGTGTTTCGAGATCTATAAAAAGATTGTGTGTGCCTTGTATTTCCTAGACGAATAAAGAATTACTCTTTGAATCTCATAGTTATCTATTTTCAGTTCATCCTGCAAGTACTAAGATGTATAGAGACCTTAGATAATGTTACAGGTGGGATAAAATGAAAATAGATATTTTATATTTTACCATGAAATGTTTGACAAGTCAAAGGATATTCTTCATCCTTTTCCAGTTCCAGATTGGAAATGTAAAAATATATCCATATACTTCTTGGTGGGAATAACAAATACATCTCAACATAACAATGTGATTTAGGTTATTGTTGATCGACTAAATAAATCTACACATTCCATTCCTATTTGAGATACTATGTATTTGGATCAACTTTCTCAATTGTTCCTCAAATTGATTTTTTATTTATATGGAGTTCCTCTTTCCATTTCATTTGACCGTGATCGTGGGTTCACTTCTAACTTTTGGAAAGGCCTTCAAAAGTCATTGGGCATAGAATTAAATTTCAACACTATTTTTCATCCTCAATCTGATGGACAGACTGAGAGAAAAATTCAGACATTAAGTATATGCTTCAAGCTTGTTCAATGGACTACCAAGGAAGTTAATATCAGCATCTTTTATTAGATGAGTTTTCTTATAATCACAGTACTCATTCTAGTATACAGATCGAACCTTTTGAGGCATTATATGGGAAGTAGTGTGGAAATCCATATTTTTCGGATGAATCTAGGGAAAGGAAGTTTATGGGACCAAATTTATTAGAGTAAGTGGTTTAAAAAGTGAATATGATCTAGAAACACATGAGGATAGCTCAGAGTAGGTAGAAAAGTTCTATAGATAACAGGAGGAAAGACTTTTCTTTCAAGGTAGGTGATCATGTTTTTCTTCGAATATCACCATGGAAAAGTGTTATGTGTTTTGGTAATAAAGGAGATCTATGTCCACAGTTCATTAGACCTTATGAAATCCAATAAAAATTTAGACCAGTTGCCTACTGAGTAGATTTTCCTCTGATGTTATCTCAGGTACACAATGTTTTTCATGTTTCAATATTGAGAATGTATGTTCCAAATTTATCTCCTGTTTTAAGCCCAGAAGTAGTTCAGTAGGAAGGGAACCTTTATTTTGAATAGAAACTTGTTCAGATTCTTGATTGAAGAGAAAAACGTATTTCTGAATATGGTAATTAATTAGGTAAAGGTTTTTTGAATAAACCACATGGTTGAAGAAGAAACATGGGAATCTAAAAATGTTATGATGGAAAGGTACCCTTACTTGTTTAATAATTAAATAAAATTGTGAGGATGCAATTCACAGAAGGTGGGGAGAATGTAACACCCCAAGGTTTTAAAAATAAATTGAAATGCACTAAATAATGATTCTCTACATAAGAACACTTTTTAAGTATATATTTATAAACTACCCATTAAATATAATTTTTCCACTTCTATAATTTTATTTTTTAAAAACATGCAAAAAAGTTTGCGATCAGTAAGTTATATGGAGTCTGATTGGACAAACATAATTTGTGGTGAATAATAACCTACCCTTAGGAATAGTAATGCTACCCTTATGAATAGTAATATGACCCTTATGAATGGTAAAATGGTCAAATTACTAGTAACCTCACCAATGAACGTATAATAAAAAAGGCATCTTATAAGTGAAAATGTGATCATTATATAATTCTTGGTATTTTTGTAAGTCATAAATATTTAATTATAATTTTATTATTAATTAAATAATTAAAATTAAATTTATTTTCATAAAATGTAATTATAAATTATTATTTTATTTTCTTATTCTTGTAAGATAATTTTATGAGATCTTGATTAATTTTTCATGGTGTTATAAAATGTGTTATGGTTTTAAAATTATTATTTTACAAATAAATTATTATTTTATATAAAATGTAAATTAAACATATTTAGAAAATTATTTTGATTAAATAGAGTTAATTTTTTAATTATACACATTTAAAATGGTTAAGGTGAATTTTTTTTATTTTTATGAAAAACATGAATTTTTTATTAATAGTGAAATACAATAATTTACCATACATATAAATTATATGTTAAATACAATATTACTATAATCATGGATGATGTAATAACCCTTGGTTTTAACTCACATTCTATCTTTACAATTTTGGGTCACATGAATCATGACTATTCATAGTATTGAGAGAAAATACTAAACCAATGATTAAAATAATGGAAAACCCCTCCTCTCATCCACTACAAATACCACCCTCACCCCATCTTACTATCACACCTCTAAAGCTTTGAGAATATATAAATTCTCCCCAAACACCCTCCCAAGACTCTTCCTCAAATCCAAGACCTTCTGGTCTCATCGAAAATCCAAAAACAATGGCCTTAAGGAGGATCTCAATGGGAAGTGATCAAGAGGTAAAAATCCTCTTTCATTTGGTTTCATTTTCTTTTTAATTATTTTTATTTTATTATAATTTTTCCCCTTTTCTTATACAAGAGTAATTAAGGATCTATAATCTTATATATGATGGATTTTATCATTTTTATGAAAAGAATCATCAATTTTCTTCTTCTCCTCTCCCTCTTATTCTCAAAATAATAACCTCATATGTGATGTGTCGATTTACCGACATCATTGACGATGTTTCTTTAATTTCCTTTAATTCCTTAAAATATATTAATAAAAAAATTAATATGGTTAAATAATAATGTATTATTCATAATATGTTCTATATTTTGGAACAAGTTTTTATGCATACTATTAATTAATAAAACAAAAGTGGTTTGTAATGATCAAAATTCACCCAAAAAAACTAACAATTATCACTAATGATTTATCTAATGATTCATCCTCATACCATATAAACAAAATGATTTATAAAACCATTTAATACTATGGAAACATGTTGATAACATATCATTCCAATTCTATATATTCACTTCCATTCAAGAAGAAAATCTATTACGAACCGACCTTGGAAACAATGTAAACAACACACACGAAACAATGTAAATAACAAAATATTATTAATAAATATGTGGAAGGATGTTATAAAATTATAATATGTGTTGTTATAAAAATGATTACTTTTTTATAAAATATTAATAACACTCTATTACCCATTATTCAGTAGTTTTAATCACATTTATGTAAGCCTAACATGAGGTAAGGGAATTCTTAACCTAATTTACATTCTTTGGGTTAACCTTCTACTTCATTGATTATGTGATACTATGATTATTTGTGTAATGAATTTTGTATATATTATGATTTATTGTGTTTATTTAAAGTATATACACATAATCCTTTCATTATATTAACTCTCACTTTGATTATATGATATTTGTAAGCGACCATCCTTTAAAAACCTTATTTTAAAATTTTATTTTAAGAAATTCAAAAACTACATTTTTATGAAATTATTCACATTTTATGATTATGTTATAGTTCTTGGGAATTTATTATAATTAAGGATGGGGACTATATCTCCATCCAATTAATTCGTTTTGTGTATGTTGGATTTTGGTTTTATTGTTACTCCAAGTGTAACTGGAATGGTTACACCATAAGGTAGTCATAAGGGTTACATTGTAATGTAGCTGTGAGAGTTACAAATCATATGGTAGTCATGAGGGTTACATTATTAAGCAAATAATTACTTAATATACCTTTATGGTTTTATATATGTTCTCTAATGTTTTATGTAAATCTCATGTTTCACAAAGTAAGTATATATGTGTGAGAAATATCTCTTTGTGAAAATGATTTCGCATGTTTATAAGTATTCATGGACTAATTGTTTCTTTAATTATTTTTATATCCCTAACTAATATTTTTATGAACATACCATGTTTTTAAATGTTTTAAAATTGTTATAAGGATTTGTAGGAGAAATAATTAAGTCATATTAAATGTTATGATGATTTTTGAAAGAAATCATATTGTTATTTTGTGTTAAAAATTTATGCTTTGGAATAATTGGATATTGTTTTAATGGTACCCACTTTGTATTCTTTTGGTTTTATGTGTATAAGTTATATCGAATCTTTCTAAAACTCTAAAATTCAAATATCTTTTGGAATTTAAAGAAGTAAAATCTAGTATAAATATTTATACTATGTAATGTTTAAGGACAGGCCCTTATATGGAAGATCACATACAATAGCATAGTGAAACCAAAAACCTCTAGATGTACACTCCCCATGACTAAGTATACCAGTACAAGGATGTCAAATAACCCTACTCACCACATTAAGTCACCCTCCAAAAAACCTAAGTATAAACTCAAAAACATTTAATGAAAGAAAAAATATAAAATAAAAAAAATATAAAGAAGGAAAATAACAAAAGAGATTAACATTCTTTAGACAAGTTATTCTACATTCACATAAGAATAAAGTTAATTTAATTTTCATATTATTGAAGTAAAATTATTACATTCAACCTAAAAAATAGTAAGTGTGATTTCATTATAGTGGAATAAATCTTTGTAAAGCTTTGTTTCTCTTTGCATAATCAGTATTTGTTGTACATGTGTCTGATATGCAATTCTTTTTTATCACCACCTCATTTTAAAGAAAAACAATGTGGTAACCAGGTCACACCACCTTCCAATAATCATGGAGTGATTCCACAGGGAAATTAATTATTAGTTGTCAATAACCTTTTTGACCTCAATGCCTTCCATTGGTAATTCATTCAAGTTACTTATTTGTTGATATTTTGTTAAAAATTATATATTATCCTTGGTATAATTGACTAAAAACCCAAATAATATCATTTTTCACTAATTATATGAATTCATATCATTTATAAACTATTTATTACAACATAATTATGACCATATTTCTAGTAGACAAAAATATACTCTATGAACATCTCGTGACCAAAAACTAGGATTCACATCCCAACAATCTACTATATTAAGACATGATCTAGGTAATTTCCTAAGAAAACACTTTAGAAATATTCCTTATATTCTACTTCAAATAATTACAATGTTCCTCCACCCCATTTCATTAACTCAACCCCAACTAAGGCATGATGCTCCCTAAGAATTTATGACATCAATATATTGGAGAAAAAACTGCCGAATTTTTTCTACCAACAATCTACTGGTGATGTTGCACATTATCTTGCAGTATGTTTCTATTGAAGTGTTACTTCAGGTTAATTTTTCTTATTATTTCATGGAAAATCATATTTTTATACTAGTGGATCAATATTTTTATGTCAAATAAGTAAATCTATTATTTCTAACATTTTCCCAAATCCTTTAATATTTTACTCTACCAAACCATATCACTCCCTTATTCGAATGAAGATAGAAGAATAGTTCATGATGTATCCAATGTAATGATATTTAGTAATCATGAAATATAATTAACTATCATTCCTCTATTTCTAAACATGAATATGGCGTGGATATCCAAGGCGTTTGAATTTACAGTGATGTATGGGTTAATAAAACCATGTAAAGATCTTCCTATTAAAAATAAAGAGCCTCATCTTCCATTCCTTTAAAAGGTAGAAGAATCCACTTAACAAATTTCTAATGTTACATACCTATATTTGATATAAATATAATAACAACTCCCACTATGAAATCAATATCTATCCAAACATAGATCTTAACATACATTATGATTTTTACTATTGAATAGCATGCCACTCTTTCCATGATCCATTGCTCGTCTTCCATTATAGGTGTGTTTATTTTTTAAAATATGAAGTTTCTAGTAAAAGTATTAGAGACATTAATATATCTAATTATACCAAACTATTCAATAGTCTCCCATATATATTACTTTTCTGATAGAACTAATTTTTCAGATTTTATACCCTTTTAATCCTCATTCCCATGATTTTTTTACCCTTACCTAGATTAATCATTTCAAATTTTCTATAACAATTACATAGAAATTTATATATATATATATATATATATATATTCCAATCTAACAAGTAATATGTCATCATCATAAAAAATTAATGTAATAATATTCCACTATCATAGTTATTTTAATAGGCTATACAATCCTAAATTCAATTTATGTACAAAATTATAATTAGAATCTACCATGAATCTTATTGGATGCATTATATTATTTTATTCCTCTAATTAACTATAATGGAATGATGTCTTGATTTCTATCAACACTAAGTATTGATCTTATAATACCACCATACATATCATTGTATAGATTTTATTATATTAAAAAATCAGTGAAAATATATCCAAGAATTTTACCACTTTCTTATATTGGAATCCAATCAAATGAAGACATAATTTATACCACATATTATCATTAGATTACTCTTATAGTTGATAATATAATTTATTATCATGTTCTTTACTAAATTCTAGATGTCCATCCATCTCTTAATTTCTTTTAAATTATAATGAATCCTTATATTCATTAAAAACTGACTCCCATCATTTTAGTAAATAAGAAATTCCATTTTTTTAGAAATTCATGTTCTCTGGTGTTTTTTAAAAAATTTCAATTCATTTTAACCCCAAACCATTGAATTGTTCTCTTAATTATAGTTGATCTCTTTAACTATATCATATCTTATAAAAAATCATCTCAGTTATATCTATCTTTCTATGATATTATGGCATATGAATATATGATACTCTAACAACTAGAGTCCTAATATCCACTTCAATCACTCTAGATTTAGTCATTCTTAAACTCTATAGATGATATTCCACTATTGTACTTATAGTATTATTGTTCTTTTAGAACTCAATTCTTATTTTTATATAAGTTGTGAATTATTGGTAACATTTCTTTGATGAACATAAAATTAAATTGTTTATTTATCTTCAACTTGTGTCACATTAATGTTTCGTTACTTCTCTATAGTTTTCCCATTAAATATAGCATATATAATCTGGATGACTTGTCACTTCAATTTATCATATAGTCTGTATCCATAATTTTAACAACATATCAAAAAAACTTTTGGATTTTTATTCCAGTTTATCTATAAGAATTATATTTTAATGTCAATATTATAAAATACTAAAAACAATAAGATGATTTATGTTCTATAATTTTCTACACAATAATTTCTTTTTTAATTCCTTCCCAACTATTGATGCCAGACTTCTATAAATGATATAGGCTACTGTGTAAAGTTCCTACCCCTAAATCACCTTAGACAATCCAGAGTGAACTCAAAATATTGTGTATTTGTCCAATATAGTCATGTTCATTCATTAAAACACACTACTCTGGGGTTGTAATATCATATTTATCATTACTTATTCAATTATTTTGGAAAAATTTATGGATGTTGTTTTGGAGTTACTCACCACTATTTTCTATCTAGATACACTCAATTTCTATATATATTCCCTTTTTCTTATATTTTTTCACTCTATAAAAACATGAAGTAAACCAATCTTATTCTTTAAAAAGGTAATCTATTATTTTCTCATAGAATAGTTAAAGAAAGTTATAATTTATGGGGAACCACTATAGTAAAGACGAGGGATAGGTCCCTAAAAATCTATGTTTGTAAGTTAAAATCTTTAGTACTCGGTCTTCTATCTAACAAAATTAAAGGATACCTTATCTAATTTTCCTATACATAAGATTCATACATTCCAATTCATATTCAATAAATCTTAAATATAAATTTTTCCAAATAAAAATTATATTATTCTCACTAATGTGACTAAACCATCTATGGGAAATTTTAGGAACTCCATAAATTATACATTCCAAAATTTCATCTCTATCATAATTTCTTGTGATGTAAAGAGTATCATCATTTAATCATCATAAAATGATCATAGATCCTAGGGTGACATTTTATACCCCATTTTTAAAACTAATCCCCTAGAGGGATTCATCAAGTTTTGAAATAGAAAAAATATTTTTCTCTAGTCCAAGGATGTATCATGATTTGGATAGTTTCAATAATCCCTTTTTCATTGTTTAGAATATCAATTATCCTTTTTCAAAAACATTCAAGAATTATTTATCTATCAGAAAAACATTACAAAAATTCCATGATATATAGTTGAATATAAAACTTTAATCACTATTTGAATGGAATTATTCTCTAGAATCAATCGCCCATACTTTTATCTGAGTATAGATACTCATCAAGTAATTGTTACACCATTACAGTAAACTAACAGAATATGATCCTCTATAGGTTGATGTTTTTCTAGTGTTCTCCATGTAACATTTATAATTATTCTTTGTCCATCCAATTTCCTAAAATTGAAACATATAGGTTATAGTCCAAACATCATTATATAACTTCTTTCCAGGGAATTATCATTGTAATGTTTCATCTTATTATATTATAAACATGGATATGTTAATATTCCACCACCAATATTAAGTTCAATACCAATAAGTCCTAGAAATTTCTTCCATCTAGGACCCTCATTGAGGATTTGATTCCCTATATCATGAAACACCAAATTTAATTTTCCACTAGAGTTTAAAACCTCATTAAAAATAGCACCCCAACTTTCTAAGAGTGATGATAATATAATTATTGTATATAGATCCTTGAAAAAAGTAACTTTCATTGATTCGAGCTACCCACAAATCATACTGATTACATTAATATTATATTTCATCATTATTTTAAAAACAATAAGCTAAAAACCCACCACAATATAAAAAATTTATTAAGGTTTTTAAGACATTGATATATATCCACTAAATCCTTTATAACATTTTTTATGTTTTCATATTAGAAAGGTGAAATAAAATACTTCATAACTTTGACATTCTTTTAAATTCTGAATTCATTCTATTTATCTTTACTCATTCTAAATTCTATATTTTTTCATAATTAACACCTTTCATATGAACTTATAGATCATTATGGATGATATAATGTTCTATCTACATCCCCTAGAATAAAAAATATATTCCATAAAATTTATTGATCCAAGTTATCCCTTTAGTGGATTACGTTTATATACTACTACTGGTGGGATGACTATGTACAAAAAACCCATTCTATGGTACCATATATTGGTAAGGAAACATTAATGTCCTCAGATTACAATAAAACCATCAGAATTTCAATATGATAAGGGACCAAATGTATGATATGTTATATAATATTGAAAACAAAATCCTATAGAAGTTTACTAACCATAATTAAGTATATGATATGTAATAATTCAATGTTCCATACCCACCACACTAAGTTATCATCACTTAAAAATTATAGTAAAATTTAAAAAAAATCAAAGTAGTGAACAATCAAACGAAGTAAAATATATAAAAGAAAATAAAAGAAGAGTTAATTAGTCTTTAGACATATTATCCTATGTACAAGAGAGAAGAACAGTGGTTTTATTTTCATTTAGTTGAAGTATAAATATTACCTTCAAGTGAAAAAATAATCAATAAGATTTTAATAAAGAGTATATTTTTTTTTTCAAAACAATCCAATACAGTGTACCCAAACATGATAAAATGTTCATGTGTCTGATACGATGTTCTTTTTAGTACCAACTTCCTTTAATAAGGGAACTGGTTGGTTATCTAGGTCACACAGTCTTCTAATATTCATATAGATCCTGCATATGGAATGTCAATGTTGATTTCTTGTAACATCATTATCCTCAACTAGTTGAATCTATATAATTTTATAGTTTTCATTCAAGAAAGTATGTTAGATATAATTCACTGAAAATTGTAGACTACAATTTATATGATAAATATAATGAACTATTGATAGTCATACTACCACTGAACTGATGAAATTACACCATCTATACACTATGCTCAACCTCCTATCACTAAGTGTATTTCCAATAAATATAAATCTACTATATAAACTTTTGGTTACTTTAAACTTGGCTTTATATCCCTAAAATTTATTCCACCCATATATTTTATGAAATTATATATCCTCTAACTTTTTTATAAATTTACTATGGTCTTTTTTGACGATGTATTTCTTTTTTTTATTAAAATATTATATTGTTAAAAATAATATCCATATTTTCTAAAGTATTTATTTCCTATATGTATATATTATTTCCCTGAATATTATTCTTTATTATTTTTAAAGAAAAAAATATTTACCATCTTTTTAACTTTTCTTATTTATGGTTATTTAGTTTTGAAAGGAAACTATATACCTTCTTCATCGATATGTGTCTTTCTCTAAATAGATAAAATATGTTTTTGAAAACACTTTTCATTTCACATTAGTCTGTTTTTATCTTCCACTCCACATTTATTATATAAAATTTTGTAATTTTATATTTTCCATTATCCAGGATTTTAAATGTTATTTTTTAAAATTTCCTCTTATACATTTCTAAAAAAACATTTAAAATCCAAACAAAACATTGTCTTTTTACTATAATTTTAAATAAAATAAAAAAACAATTTTTTATTTCTTTTCACACACTTATATAATAAAATATATTTTATGTATTTATTTTACATGATTTTAACTCCCCATGATTTTAAAATAGGAACATTATGTTTTATTGTGTATAAGACAAACAAATACAATTCCAAATGACATGTGAAATATAAAACATTATAACCATGCTGTAAATATGTGGGTATGAATAGAATTACCCAATTTATGAAATATATATAAAAATGTGCAACTAAATATGAATGTCTTGATAAATTATTAATAAATAATAACTTAATTCTAATTAATGTCAGCATATTTCCCTAAAATAGGATTTCTTTAAAAATGATTTTTATTTCTTTTTGTAAGGAAAAATTTACTTAATTTTAAGAAGTATTTAAAAAAATTATTTGATAAAATAAAAAAAATTATTTAAATAAGATTATTAATAATAATTTAGGTTGAAATTTTGGGGTTTTCAAAAAATGTTGAATTTTTATTAAACCGTGACAAATACCGATTTTTGTAAA
The DNA here is from genome assembly GCA_963277665.1 of Viscum album. Classification (NCBI taxonomy): domain Eukaryota; kingdom Viridiplantae; phylum Streptophyta; class Magnoliopsida; order Santalales; family Viscaceae; genus Viscum; species Viscum album. Next base: position 48,422,356 of record OY728140.1, on the reverse strand, counting down.
ATTATCATCTCTTTTTAATAGAATAATTAATTTAAAAGAACCATTATTATTTAAATTTTATTTATTGTACCAACATTATTTTTTATTTATATTAAATTCAATTAATTACATTTTATTCATATTTAAACTAGACTTTAGTATAAGTTTATTTTTAGGCATAAAAACGCATTTTTCTAAAAAATATTTTAATGAGAATAATGTTTATCCATTTTAACTAATTAATGTAACCCATAAATAAAATTTAAATATTATATATATATATATACATAGTAATTTTAATTCATATAATTATTATTACTATTCATGAGGTTAATATAAGAGCATCGTATTCTTGAAAAATATATATCTTGAAAAATAGTTTTTTCATCGTGTGTGTCAGTATTATTTTAAATTAAATTATTCAACATTTGTGAATTGAATTTTATAAAATTAATTCCATATATAGAATCAGGTTGATATATATAATAAAATACATCCAATATATTTTTTGGTCATATTGAATTGGGAATGTATTAAAAATATTTTATTGTGGTTAAAGTGAAAAATAATTTGTTTACTTGTTAAACTAAAATGATAAGGTTTGAAATGACATAAAAAATTTCAAAAATCTATTGGATTGGATTATTTGGACTTTATATCATCTAAGTATCAATAATGGTCTGTTAGGGATCCTTATTTTATTTCTAAATCTTCGTTATAACTTTTTCATTTCAAAAAGACCAATTGTGTCTTCTCCCCTACCTATAAGAGTCCACCCCTCTCTTATCCTCTTCACACCACAAGTATAATATTGTTTTATACAATATATACCCAAAACCCTTTCTCACAAACCTAAAAACTAAATATAATCCATTTATTTCTTATAAAAACCTCCAATAAAGGATTCTGGTTCAAATCTAATGAGGTTATCTAAAAAAGTAGTATTATTATTAGTCGAGCATTCTGTTTTAGTTTTTCTTCCACCTCCTTCTAAAATTATTTAACCGTACTATTTAAATAAAATTAATATATAATACATTATGATATTTTATTATAATAATTTAATATCCTAAATAAATATTATTTTTCATCGAATGAGAAATGAAACCATCAATCATGTGTACAGTGGACTACCTCATTGTGAACTGATGTTATTCAATTTCCATCATCACCACTCAATAATGTAATGGATGATGGATTTAAAGCATATATATTATATTCATCAATTATTTATAATTATTAAAGGTTAATATATCAAACATTTTCTTACCATTCAATTCATTTAATGATGATAACATCATTCTAGAGTACGTGTGGAGTACCACCCCCACAAAGCGATGTGATTCGTTTTTCATTCTCAAATCATATAGATGATATATATAAATGAATTTAAATAAATAATATGACATGTTTTATATTATTATATTTCTCTAACAATAAAACAATACTTACCTTATTTCCATAATAATATTTTAAAAATGGAAATGATACTCATGTGTACGTATGACCTACCATCTCCATGATTCCAAATAGCTTATTATTCTTGAAAATTTTTCTTGACTGGTTTTAAATGTATAATTGATGTATAAATTTTATAAATTTTTCATTATTATTATTATATAGATGATGTAATAATTACCACTCTACCATGTTCGACAAACTATTGTTATTTTTAATATATTGACTGAACATCCTCAAAACACCCGACAAGGACTTAATGAATTAAATATGTAAATATTATATTAAAATAAAGAATTAAAATTATTTATGTAAAAGGTATTAAACCTATAAATTTTATTATTAAATCATATTACTAATAAAAAATTATTATTTATAATTTAAATTATATATATGGATGTTTGTACTCGATGTAAGGGTTTCTCATCTCATATTTATTTCTATTATACATATACCAAATTCACCAATTATTTATATTATGTGGTGTATATACTAACCATTAATTCCATTTATGATTAATTTTGTGAACATTATTGTGATTTATTAATTAATAAGATGTTTCCTCTTTTATATGGCTTTGATCCATAGATTTCCAAATTAGTAATGGATTTCATCTCAATTTTTCTTCATTGAAGAATATTTTATTAATATGCACCCAATTTCTTTTATAAGGTTTATATAATTAAATTTTGACATGTTATATAATTAATAATGCATAGTTCTTGGAATTTTAAATTTTAATTTTAATTCTTTCAATCAAGGGTATTCAAAATGAATGGTACCAAGTGGTAAAAAGTTCCATAACTCAATTAATTTTAATTGAGTTATATTACTTCTTCATTTCATTTTATATGATATGATTACATGGTACATGATATATAATTGTATTATATTTTACTTCCACTTTTATTGTGTGGATTTAAATTTTTTACACATAATCTCTCCATTTATTGACTCTCAATTCAATGATATGGTCTTTCTAAGGGTTTTTCGTTTCAAATCACCTTTCCTTAGGAAGTACATATAATTATTTTAACTTATCTTCCTCAATTAGGTGTATTTACTTCCCCTTTTACATGTTATGTCATTAATATTATTATGATCATTATTTTTTAATATTAATTTAATTTCATTATTTCATGGATATTATTATTGAAGAGTTACTGGTGTGGGAAATTCTTTATTTTACAATATCCTTTATTTTTTAGATTATTTTTGTTCAAGGTTTCACTTGAGGAAATCATATGATCTATGTTTCATAAACAATATATCATTATTATCCTATGGTAATTAATGTGGTAAACCTTTTAAATTTCCCCTAACTCTAATATTGATTAAAGAAACCCCAATAATGTCATTTTTAAGTGATATTGATAGTGTATTTTCTTTTGAGAAGATATATTTATCTTCTATATAAATTTTTTTAACATTTTATCTAAAATTTTCATAAAATAAATGATCTTCCAATTATTTTTACATGATTTTTTACCTTATTTCAAAAAAAATTAATTAAATTTCACAATTTTATCAAAATGGGTTTCTTTTTTCTCTAATTAAATTTTTTTGAAATGAATGTTCATTTTAAAGATTACAAAATGAATAAATTTTCATAATATTGGGTATATTATATTCAATGGAGTTTCCTTTACACAATTTAAAGGTTATTTTCAAAAAAAATTATTCTCACAATATTCTAAGAATTTTTAAATTTTTAAAAGTGATTCTCAATGTTAAATAGTTATTTTCTTAAAGAATAGGTTTAGTAACCTTTTATTATTATTTTCATTCATCAACGTCAATAACCCATGATGTTATATATGCTTCATTGGGGATATTTTGTAATGATAGCATCATTATTATTTCTCTAGATGAATTATTATTTTTTCAAAGTAATTAAAATGGAACTCATTTTATTTCAATAGGTTAAACATGTCATAAAAGTAATTATGGTTTTTTTAGTTTTATGATGATATGAAATTTCTATATAATTTATCTATGTAATGATTTTTGGAAATTTCTTATGAAGGTTTGATCCCCATTATAGCTCATGGGTGTGCCCAATAAAACATATATTATGGGTTGAGCCCCAATATAAATCATGATATGATGGTTTGATCCAAATTACATCCCTATATATGATAGTTTGAGGAACATTATAGCTCATGATATGATGGGTGAGCCCTATTATATCTCTCTAATGCATTGGATAATGATTATATTTGATGGAGACTTATTTTTTAAGTATTATATATTGTTATTATAAGTTTTGAAGTATTATTTAAGGGTTTTATGAAGATAATATTCCAACATACCAACACATTCTCTTTAGGATTTCTATGGTCTACTAGTGATTCTTTTAATCGTGATTGATATCAAATGGCTCATGATTATTAAATATTATGCCTATTGTTATTGAAAAATCATTATTCCATGTGTCATGACTAATGATCTAGGTATTGGTGGGTATGATTTCACTTATGTTATACCCATTCACATTGATTATTTCATTTTAACATTATGTTCTTATTATTATCAATGATGATAATAAACTTTTTATGATTATGTTTACCCTTACATAGAATTTTATCTCACCCATATTATTTTTCTATTACCCAAATTTATGAAGAATGATGTTAAATCATTTTTTCTAGAATAGTTTAAAATGTGAACTGTTTTTGGGAGATATGGAATTATTAATATGAAATATTAAAAGCAGGGTATAGTAGGAAGAATATTATCTTGAACCCATGGGTATTATTTACAGAAGATATTTTCTTAATAATATAAAACTATAAAACCAAATGATCATTGTGTAAATAAGGGATATAATATTTAATTTTGTGTGTAAAAGTTTTGGATGGAAAAAATTGTGTCACATTTATCAGTATCATGCTTGAAATGTAATGATCTTGTTTTAGCACCAGATCTTGGAGTTCAGGTTTAGGACTATTATAGTTTTTATTAGATACGGTTTTAGGTAACTTTTGATATTATTATGTATTCATGTGATGTTAAATTAAGAGTTAGTTATTCCATCATTGGTTTACATGATTAGGGAAAATAATATTTTCAATGTCATAGACAATAGTTTTGAGGTTATAATTAACTAAATTTTGAGGTTATTGATGATATTTTGGGAGGGGTTTGTTGAGATGAGTTATATGTAACCCTTATAGATAAAATGAAGTGTTACTTGAGAAATAATTCAAATATTTTATATAAATTAGTTTAGTCGTATCGGTGACCTTTAGGGTGTATCATATTATTGATTTTCAGTTAATTGTGGTTTATTACAATTTTGGAACATGTGATATAGCTTACCATAGGATGGAAAATAGATTTGGCGACTATGTGACTGATAAGAAAGTTTATTAATTTGGAGAATAATATATATATAAGAAAAACAGAACATTATGGGATTTTATTTGAAGAATAAATATTGAAGTTCCATCTTGAGTAATATATGATTTTACTATAGCTTTGGGGTGAATCAAGAATTTTTCTTTAATGATTAATATATCTTTGAGAATATATGATTATGGAATATAAATTTTTTGAATGAGATGGTAAAATTCATTGGTTTTATTTAGAGAGAAATGTTAAATCAAACACAAATTAATATGAAATTATACCCTTATGTTATGGGGGTTTCAATCATAGTCATGATTATTTTAATGAATTTTATGGAAAGTTATTCCCATAATGATTTGGTTTTTTATTTAGGTATTATTGTTGAATTTTTAAGATTAGTGATATGAATATTTATCCATTTTGGGAAATATCTTACATTCTGCTAATAATTTATGTTTTCTTAATGTATAAATACTAGAGGAATATATTGTTATCCTTTTGGTATTATTTTATCTATTATCGAATTATTTTAGCACTTCAGTTATGAAAAAAAAAATTGTTGAATACTCATTGTTTGAGTAAAAATTTAAGATTGTGGTGGGAATTGATAAAACGATGAAATTATACTCAACAAGAAAATATATTTTCTTATGTTCATTTTATAGATGGTAAATGAATTCCAAATCTCATGGAAAAGCATCACAATAAAAGACATTTGTCATATTATGATCATGTATGATGAAATTCATGGTATTTTACATACCACTTCAATTAATGGTTTTTTGGATATAATATTTTTTATTATTTTAGATGACCATCATATTATCTTTTATCTATTTTCAAAAGGAATATTAATTAACCATTTTTATGATGTGGGTTAAAGAATGGTATTTTAAAATTTCAATACTTTAATTATTAATATTAAGTGAAAAATTAAAGGACGTAAATTATTAATGTTGGGTTAATGTCACACTGAATGATTTTAATATAATAATATATTCAACAACATATATGAAACACAACACCAAGCATAAATTACCTAAGAAATATCAAACCCTTATAAACCACCCTTTAAATTTGAGGGTATGAATATGATTAACTATTTCATGAAAAATATAAATAAATTACCAACTCAAAATAAATGTATGGATAAATTATTTTTAAATAATCACTCAATTTTGAGTAATGTGATTTTATCAATGAAAAATATGTTTCTTTAAAAATTAATTTTTATTATTTTTTTGAGAAAATAAAATAAACAATTTTAAGAAAATATAGAAAATTTATTTAATAATATGATCTCCATTTTTTAAATCTACATATCAAATTTAATTTAGTATGAAATTTTGGGATTTTTTGAAAAATATTTATATTTCAAGGAATAGTGAAAATACTGGTTTTTTAAAATTATCATTTATTTTCAATAAATTAATTAATTTAAAAGTCCCATTGTGATTTGAAACATATTTCATGTAAAAATATGTATTCTATATTTATATTTAATCTAATTAATTATTATTTAATAATCTTTATAGTGTAATTTATTATAAGTTTATTTTTAGTCTCGAAACAAAATTCAAAAGATTTCTTTAAGAGCATAATGTTTCTCAATTTTAATTAATTAAAATAAAACCAAATGTAAAATTTTTTAAATTAAATATATATATTATATATATATAAATATAATTTTAATTCATGTGGTTATGATTACTTATCATAATGTTAATATAATATCATTTTATGCTTGAAAAATATATTTCTTGAACACCCGATTTTTCATTGCATCTATAGGTTTTATTTCAAAATAAATTGTAGCAATTTTGGGAATTTAATTTGATATAATTAATTCAATATTTTTAATCATAATAATTTATATTATATAAAACTTTCAATGTAATTTTTTGTCATAATTAATAGTGAAAATAGTAAGAAACTTTTAAAACGGTTAAGGTGAAAATGAATTTATAATGAGTTTAAAATAAAATAGTAAGGGTTTAAATATCATAAAAATGTATAAATTTTATTTTATGGAAATATTTAAACATTATCTCATATAATAATGGATAATGTTAAATTTTGGATACTTGTTTCATGTGTAAAATAGTGGTATAAATGTTTCTTTTATAAAATTCTTAGTATGTCCTCTCCCCCACTTATAAAAGGACACCCCATCTCCTATCCTCTACACTCCTTCAAATTTATCAAAACATGCCTAAAAAAACATTACTAAATTTCCTCCTAAAATCTTGTAATCCTTTTTATAAGAAACCCCTCATATGGATGACTTCAGTGAAAACCTAAAGAGCTCACCCAAAGAAGTGATATATGTCTTAAACAAATGTTTTATTTTATTTCTTATTCTATCACTTTAAAATATTATTAAACCATGATGATATAATAATATCAATATCAAATATATAATGAGATGTTATTATATTAATTTTAAAACCTAAATCTATCTCCTCTTCATTCAAATTCAAAATAATACCACCATTCATGTGTGTGACGAACTACCTCAATGTGAACTGATGAAATTCATTTTCAATATTCACCTCTCTGGGCTGTTAATGATGATAGATTTAATGATTAAATATTATATTTATTAAATATTTATCAATATTTATTTATAATATATAATATATTTTATTACCATTCAATTCATTAAAGGACAATAATGTTGTTCATCCATATGTGGGGACTACCGCCTCTACGAAGCAATTTGATTAATTTTTCATCACCACATCACATGGATGATATATAAAAAAAATTTAAAGAACTAATATGATATTTATTATATTATTATCATTCTTAAAATGTAAAGTAATACTAAACTTGTTTCTAAAAGGATTGTTGAAAATTAGAGTCGTTGCTCATGCGTAGGTACGACCTACCGTCTATATGATTATAATGAAGTTCATTTTTGATTACCATTATTAATGTTTGGTTTGAAAATTATGATTGATGTATAACAAAGAAAATTATTTATGTGTTATTATACAATAGATAATGGGGCAATGTACCATTTTACCATGGTCAACATACCATATAAGTTTTTTAAATATGGACTGCATGTCCCTCAAAACACCTAAAGTGGACTTAACTGATTAAATAGTTAATATTATATTTCAATAAATAATATAAATTATATATAAATAAGTTATTACATGTGTAAAATCTTATTAATTAATATAATAATTGATATAATTTTTTTATACATGAGTCATTCGATGTACATGGAATATCTGGACTCGAGTTAAGGGTTTCTCATCTCGATTTTATTTCTTTGAGACATATGTTATATTCATCATATATTTTTATTTTGTGGGGTATATAATTCCAATAAAAATAATTTATTATTAATTTCATGAAAGTTATTGGGATTTATTAAACCAAATGTGGTTCTTTATTTCATGAGCTTTTTCATATAGTGATTACCAATGCAGTAAGGGATTTTGTCTCAATTTTCCATCATTGTGAACTATTTTATTATTATGAACCTAATTTCATTTATAAGGTGTATATAAACACCATTTTATATATTATTTCATAAATCCATCATAATTCATGGGGTTTTAATTTTCAATTTTAATTATTTCATCCAAGGGCTTTGACAATAATATTACCCAATGGTAAAGGGTTTTATAACCCAATTTCATTTCAAATGGTCATATTACATCCTTATTTTCTTTGATAGGATATGATTATGTGTTAAATAAACTCTAATTTAATTGTGTTTTATTTCCAAATATTTTTTATTTATATTCATTACATAAAATCTATACATTTATTAACTCATAATTCCATGATATTATCGTTGTAAGGCATATTCCTCTCACATTCACATTCCTTAGGACATACATTTATTGATATGAACATATCTACTTTTATGAGGTGTATATACAACCTATTTTAAATTCTATATAATAAATATATTTATGATCTAGATATTTAAATATTAAATTGATGTTATTTTTTCATGGTGATTGCGATTGAAGAGTAACCATAGTGGTAAAGGATATATGTTATAATCTCTTTTATTTTTAGGAATGTTTATGTTTAAGGTTTTTTTATAGAAAATAATAAAATCTTATTTTTATGAATGATATATCAATATTCTCCATTGGTTATGAATGTTTTTAAAATGTTTAATTTCTATTTACTCCCTTATTGATTAAAGAAACATTATGAGAGTCATTTGTATGTGATATTAATATTGTATTTTTTTAGATTGTGTATATTTATCATACATATTCATGTTTTTTTTAAATGTTTTTTACTATGTTCTAAAAATAAATGATTTCATAAATCTATTTTACATGATTTTATCCATCTTTTAAATGATTTCAAAAACAATGTTTTTATCATTTTCTAAATGGGTCACTTTTTTCTCTCTTTAAATTTTTTTTAAAGGAATGTTTATTTTATCATTTATAACATGAACATATTTTATTTCATTCATGTGCATTATTTTCCTTGAAGTTTCATTTTCATGTTTCTATGTTTTTTTAATTGAAATGTTTTTTCACTCTATTTTTTTATTTTATTTTTAAATTTATTTTCAGGGTGAAAAGTTTATTTACTGCAAGAATGTTATTAATGGGATTTTAATGGTATTTCCATTAATCATTGTCAATAACCCTTGATATTAATTTTTCTCTATAGTGGAAATTTTGTAACTATAAAATAATCATTCTTTATTTGGATGGATTATGATTATTTCAATGATATTTTCAAGGAATATGTTCCTTTTCCATGGGTTTTTCATGTTATGAAAGGAATAATGTAAATTTGTATTAGTTCTATGATGAGATTCATGATCTATGTAATTTATTTATGTTATGGTTAATCAAAATTTTTTATAATGTGTTAAGACCCATTGTAGATCATATTTAGTCTTGATATATCTTATAAGATGTGTTGATCCCCATTATAGCTCAATATATCGTGGGTTGATCCCCATGAGAGAACAATATATGATGAGTTGAGTCCCATTATAGCTTATGATAATACGTTAGTTCCTTATTATAGATATAAAATGAATTGGGTTATGATTATGCTCATCAAAAAATAATATTGGATGTTATCCATGTGGTTATTCAAATTTTTAAGGGTTTAATAAGGGTTCTATAAAGATAATGTTCAAATATAAAAACATGTTTTCTTAATTATTTATAGGTGTTATCAATATTTACTTTGATTAGGATTGACATGACATGGCTCTTGATTATTGAATCTTATTACTCTTTTCTTTGAAGAATGTGTATTCCTTATCTCACAGTTGATCATTGAGGTATTTCGGGGTATGATTTCTCTTAGGTTATACGCATGTAATTTGATTATATTTTCATAACCTTATACTCATTTTATTCTCAATGATGACATTCAATTGTTAATGGTTATATTTATCCTTACAGATCATTTGAGATTACCACTATCTTGTTTCCCTTTTCCCAGGTTATGAAGAATGATGTTAAATAAAATGTGTCTATAATGTTTTATAATGTGAATAATTTATTGGAATATTTTAAATGCTTAATAAGGAATTTGAAAATCTAGGAATTTTAAGAAGAATACTCTATTGAAGTCATTAGTGTTGTTTATATAAGAGTTTCTATTAATACTCTAAAACTAAAAACATAAATGGCCATTGGTTATATAAGTGATCCAATAATTCCATTTCTCATTAAATGTTTTGGTTAAAAAAATTGGTTCAAATTTATCAGTATCAATATAGAAATGTAGATATCATATTTTTAGCACCATATCCAAAATTACTAGTTTAGTAATGTGATAATAATTCCCCACCATATATTCTATTATTAAATAATATTTTTGGGTTATTTCATTTTGGTATCATTTGTTCAAATTATTTTGGTCATTTTATTTGATTACATTTGGAAATTTTACAAAATCCATTTTATTTCCATGATTTATTTATGATTTAAAGAATTATTGTATATTACTGAAAATATATATATATATATATATATATATGATCAGTATGTGATGGGTTGGTTCCAATATCTCCCTATAATATGTTGGTTAATGTTTTATATCTCATGAGATAAGGATATTGTGTGTGGACATGATTGTGCCTAGCTATGTTTAGAAAAAATTATGTGGAGATAATTGCAATTATATTTATTGAAAATATTTTTCATAGAAATGATTGTACTTACTTATGTTTACAAGATTGTACATTGAAATAATATTTCTTACCCATATTCCCATAATTTTGAATAAAAATTATTTTTATTATCAATGTTCACATGATTTTTCTTGGATATTATTTCGATAATATATTATTACAATACTATCTATGGATATGATTTAAATTATTTGAATTTACAAGACCATTCATGGACATGATTATCAATTTCTATGTTCAAAATGTTATGATTCATTAGTAATTATTATGTTATATTTATTTCTTTATTCCATATTCCATTTTTATGTTCTCATGGATAAGGATTATTGACTTATATTTCTATACCTCTATGACACGAGTATTATGTTATGAGAGAGCTTTTTTATCTTTGTTGTAATGGAAATGATTACCTAAAAATTTTCATCAAACACTGATTATGATCACATACTAATATTCTTATCATATTCTCTCTTATTTAATTTAAATTTTATCACTTATTCTTACACTTATAGTGTTTTTAATCTATCCCTTCTTATGTATCAATTTCCCTAGGTCATGGAGTAGGCTATTATATATAATGTGTATAAAAGGGTATCATGTATGGATAATGTTTTTCAGAGATATTTAATAACTATAGTAACTATTAAAATTCATAATTTAGTGGGAGAAATTTATATTTGATGAGACTGATATAGGTTTTGATAGTTATTGGTTTTTTTTTATTCTCTAAAACTCTAAACCTAAAGACGTCATAGGTTATGTATCTGACTCTATATTAGTTATTTATAATTATATTTTTTTTCTTGGGTCATCTTATTTGGTATGAAATCTTGTGTTTAATGAATGTGTTTTATCAATGGACCGTAGTGTGTGAGATCGGGGCATTTTATTAGGTATCAAATCTTGTGATTGAAGAATGTTTTAATCACTGGTCTAAGGAGTTTGGGTCTTGGACATATCTATCGGTATCAAAGATGGGTATATATAAAATTATATGAGAATGATGTTATCCAGTGAGGACAATTTTATAGTTAATAAATCCACTATGGGATATGTTTACATTTCATCATATGTTTAATGGTATAGATACGCATTTTGAGATCTCATATGATTGGGTTTTAAGGAGATTAATGATATTTTAGGAGGTTTTTATTGATTTTAGGAAGAATACATGATTAAGGTATAGATAAACCTATGGATTTCTATGTGATTAATATTAATTGGGTATAAATTGATGGTTTAATTTTGGGATAATAGGTTTCCATTATTTCTAGTTTTGGAATGTATTAAGATATATCTTGATTGTTTTGTGTTTAATTAAGACTATAATGCATTAGTGGAAACTGTATGGATAAATATAAATAGAAGAAAACATGATTATTATTTTCCAGTGTAAATGGTTTGTGGTTTGTAAGAAATAAAATCCTAGTTTGGATTTTATAATTTTTTATAGGCTTTGGCTATAATACACCAAGGGTTTATAACCTTGAAAATATTATTTTTCTATTAATTGTATCTTAAATTGATGGACAATATGTGGTTCTAAAAAAATGCCTTGATTGAGACTCATGGGGGATATGTTTTAAATGAACATTATCTACCGTAATTAAGTATTTGAATACTTTTTTATACCTTGATTCATCACAATGATATTAATACCATCATCAATGATATAAATTTTAATTTTGGGGACACAATTTATTAAAGGGGTAAAATATAACACCCAAAGATTTGGGGAATGTTTTCATTCAATATAATACATGACCATCATTCTTAATTTGGTTTTTATATATTAACTCAATGGAATTAAACATTATTAGGAAAAAATAATACAAGGAATTATTCAAACTATCAATATATTATTCAACCATAATAAAACATGACAATTAGAGTACATAAAGGGGATTATTATGTACCATGGATTGTTATATAACATGAATTATTACATCACTTATAAGATCATAAATTAATATAGGATTATAAAAAAAGAATAATAACTTTACAACTAAGAAATCCAAGAGTTCATATTCACTCTTGAAAACCAATATTTCAAGAACAAAACGTACAATAAAAAATAACATCATAAAAGGGGAAGTAATATCATAAAATATAATATTAAAATTAAGGGTGTGGGAAGTGTTATTTAAGAGATAAAAATGATATTAATTTATATGAAGTAATGAGTGTAATATATCTTTTATAAAGGGGTATAAAGTAATTATAAATATGACCATTGGAAATATGGTTATTTTATATATAACCATTGAGTATTCTTGTATCAAAATCATATAATGAATTTATGTAATTTTTTGTAGAAAATTTAAAATTTAATATTTATGAAATGAATAAAATTATATAATTTGATATATATATATATATACATATATTTCTATTATATATTATTTTCATTAAATTATTCATAATGAGCAGTTTGATTTAATGGAAGAATGATTATTTATACATATGTATTGAAGAAAATAGAAAATAAATAACCAAATTTATTAGGATGTGGTTAAATATTTTCATTAAATTGATATATTTCATAGAACACGTCTTTTTAAGTATCGATTAATTTTATCATAATAATTTGATTGAACGCAATTACAGAATGGAATTGATGAAATGTAATGATAATATAAAAATATTTATATTTATATAAAATGTTTTACTTGGAATTTAATAAGAATAAATTATTTTATGAATAAAAAAATGAATTTTTTGAAGAAAAAAACATGCGCAAAGAATTTTTATATTAAAATTAACATATAAGTATTTAAAAAAATTAATTCAATAAAATATATTTCTTATATTTAATTTATGAATAAAAATTATTTAATAATTTTAATTTCATTTTTATTAATAAAAATAAGTAACTATCGTAAAAGGTATTTACCTTGGTTAGGTAAAAAGGGTTAGTTTCATTAAATTATTTTTATAAACTTTTTTAAATTTTTATCATAAAAATTTAAATTTAACTCAAGAAATGATTATTATAATTTAATTTATATATTTATAAACCAATATATTATTACTCAATTTTTAGTATTTTATAGAAAATAAGAATAAGAACACAATTTTTCAAAATATTCTTTTTTTAATAGTATTTCTATATATATATATATTTCATTTTATTTATAAATTTATTATATTGAGAAATTGAATTAGATTAAATTGATTTAAAATTTTGATACATTAAGGAAAATTTTTGTAAGAGGCGGTAATATGTGTTTTTAATTAAAATCATACCATTCAAAATATACAATCTTGGTTATTGGTAGGTATAATAGAGTATATTAAAGTGGATAAAATTTTATTAATTAAAAATGATTTAAAAATATTATTACATACATTTTCTAGGTGGTAATTCGATCCAAAATTTATAAACATCTTTTATTAACTTAAATCACCATAGTGCATTGTGATTTCGTCTTTATCCATCACCTAACTCAAGTTTCCAATGATATGCCTCACATTTTAACCTATAAAAGTAGCTCAATTTTACCCGTTCAAATAAATGATATTTATTTGAATACCTATTTAATATCTCAAAATTTTATTTTTCATTGAAGAATATCCCACTATTGGAAGCCCCTACTCACAATATAAATGTATACATCTTTCATTCTGAGAGAACTTAGCATGGGATTTAGTAATTTCATCACAGTAGGTAATGGATTATTATTTATTATTTTCATTTAACTTCACATAACCACACTTTTTTAACCACATTTTCTATTTTTAAAATGTTATATTAAAACCATTATGCTTTAGAGAAAATTATATTATTGTTATAAAATTTTATTCCATTACTTGATCGTTGGTATAACATGTTCTTGTTTGGGATGGTTTAACAACCAAAATGAAAATTTTCATATAATATCCATTGTTTCCAACAAAAATGATCACAAAAAATTAATTCTATAAATATATAACAATGAATTTTAATTTTGTTATGAATGTTGTTATTTAATGATAGCACAAAAATGAATGATAAATTAAAATAATTCATTGTTTTCAGTAAATTACCCAAAACATGTTCTTCATGGATTTCATTATCACAACTCGTAACAATTTCTTACATAAAATGAAAATTTTGAAATATAAATAATTGGAAAAAAAATGTATTCAATTACATTATCTGACATAAAAGGTTTGAACATGGTATCAATATAGAAACCAACATTAAAATTAAAAAACATGTATAAAAATTACTATCTACCAAGGATGAAAATAAACTATAACTAACTAATATATATATTTTAATTGATCATAGATGAAGAGAATAAAAGGTGAAATACATAAATATCATTCTGAAGTAAGTGAATAATATTTTTTTTTACAATAAATGGGGTTAAAGTGATTTTTTGGAATTTGGGAGTAAAGCTAAAAGTTTTTTAAAATAGAATTTCAATTATTGAGTTACATTTATTATTGATGAAATTAATTCTTATATGATTGATTTATTTTAATCTAATATTTTATAAAAATTTATTTCCACTTCATTTTATAGGAATTTACATTTCCATCACTTAAATTAATTAACAAATGATGTTTACTTAAAAAATTGTGGTGGTTTCAAGGGCTCATTTTCACAAATGCAATTCCATGAGACATGAATTTTATTATGAATAAGGTTACTTTTATATTTTATAAATAATACATTATCAACTTATTATGTCTTAAATAATTTGTTATTATTTTGAGTTAGAGATTCATTTGTAATCTCCCTTTTCTTTTTCCGTGTCATCAAACATTACCTATGCCACAAGCGGGTTCTCATCTCAAATTTCTTTCTTTGAGACATATATCATATTATTATTAAATTTTTATTACTATTATTTATAAAAAAAAATTGGAATATTATATCATAATTATATTTTTATTAGTGGTATTTAATTTTGGTTTAATTTATGTCTTTATATGGGTTCGTATCTATTTATTTGCAATGCATTAAGTTTTTTTAACTCAAATACCATTTATTGTGTCATAACATTTATCCATGAACATCATTAATATATGTATATTTTTTACCATAAAAATATTTTATTACTTCATATTTAAGCTTTATTTTCTATTGAATTAACTTTTTCATGTCAAAGTATTCTTCATTGTTCGATTTATTTCATTACAGATATATGATGTTGTTAAAAATTATCACAATCATCCCCAATGGATCAGTTTCCTCCATTATAATTTTCTTTATTTCCACAATTTTTTTATTCTCTTATAAATATTTATAATCACCACCATTCTTCATATTTCTTTTTATATATTTTCAGGATGATGTTTTATAACTTTTTCATTAATGTAGGGGTTTCTATAAAAATACTCAAAAAAATTAAAATGAAGTTTATATTCCTGTTAGAATTTTTTTTCTTCCAATCAAAATTTATTAGATATATTTTATTTCATTTAAATGTTATATTACTTGGGGTTCTTTAAAGATTTATTTTAAAAATATTTCATATAAAATTCTTAATGAAGAAACCTGAAAGTGTCACATAACATCATCTTTTTCGGAAAATGTTACATATGTTTTCTACAAAATATTTTCTTATGATTTTTATTCCATTTATCAACTTTCTCTCCAAAATATCTATCTACTATGGAGTTATAGTTCACTATTCATGCTCAGAATATTCTTATAAAATACAATCTTTGAGTGATAATATTATAAAATCATTCAATTTATTTATTTTGGTCATTTTATGTTATACCATTTGAAATTTTATGAAACAAATTTTCTTGCTAATAGTTCATTATGATATGATAAATGATTGAAATCATCTGGGACACAAACTTATATATAATCATTATGTGACTGGTGGGGTCGTATATCACCCTATAATTCAAGTGTTAATTTTTTTATATCTCGTTATATAATTGTAATATGCATGGACCTGATTGTGTATAGCTAGGTTTAAAATACATTGCATGTATAAGACTATAATTATCCTTGTTTATAAGATTTTTCATAGACATGATTGATGTTATCCATGTTCATAATATTGTGAGTTAACATGATTATGGAAATCATTTTTCACATAATTGTGCATATATATGATTTTAATTATCCTTTTTTTGAATCATAGGATGGGTAAAACAGATAGAGAATGAGGGGTTGGGGAGAATTACTTTCCATAAAAAAATTAAAATCCCATCAACTCTTAGGATTCTCCAACACCTAAATTTCATTATTCCCCTAAATTTAGAAACTAAAGGAAAAATATAATTGTTAATTGAAATTTTATCTTTTTGGATGACTACTTACTCATTGTTTCATATTTGTTATCCGAACCACATATCCCTCTTCTTATTATCTAAATGAACTCACAAAAGGGTATGACCTTGACTCATACAATCTGATGGAACCAACTAGTTACACTTCCTCGTCAATAGATGGAATACCACCTTCGATAAAGAATAATAATTGTGGAGAATGTAATCCCCAAAAAGACTCAAAATGATAATATTCTTCTTATTCATCAAATATATGTATTTTTTGGTTATTATTAGACTTTTTTCTCTCAATATTGCACCTTATAAATTCTCTCACAAAAAATCCACTCAATTTTCCTCCATCACATTTATCAATATTTATATTCACAAAATATTTTCTAAAAATAATTTCCATAACTATTATTATAATATACATAAATTTCAGGGTTATTGAATAAAACACTCAAAACTCATACGCCTTGAGTCAAGGAATCATTCAAATTCATTATTAATGTTAGACTATAGTCTCATATCTTTTTATTTATTATGATATTTGAAATATCATGGTATTATACACCTTTTTAATTTTATTTCTTTTAGCTCATAATATATTTCTACATATACATGAAAATATAAGAATTGTGACATGGAACTTTTTTTTGGAATGGAAGTATCCTTAAGTGTGATAAAATGATATGTGACACAATTTCGTCCTCTTTGGTGTGGAGATATTATCTCAAAAATACAGGCCTCTCACTTGGTTGGTTTAATCGTCATTTGAACATGAAAGTTTATAATGTATTTGGTTGTGTTTATTGATATATGGAGACAATAACAAAATTCATTTTTCAACTTAAAAATAATTCCTCAAAATATAAATATAATGGAATATTGATTTTTTATCTTGAATATTATGTATAAATAACTATGTATATTATCTTATTTTCTTATTATAACTAAATTATCTTACATAGTTCAATAGATTCAATGTGTAAGATAAGTTAACTTTAAAGATAATTAAATTTATTAAATGTGTAAGATAAATCCATTTCCAAAAAAAATTCTTCTCACAATTCCTTTTGTGTAAATAATTTCTCTTAAAAAATACCCCATAAGATATTTTATTTTATAAATTTTCCTTTAATCTTTAGCTATAACACCCTGTAATTTTAAAAGAATCACATTTTATTCAATATAATATACAACACAAAACATTATGTTTATCTTTCATTACATGAAACACTAAGTTTATCATTCACTACACATAACATTGAGTATATCTTTCTTTTCATGCAGCAATGAGCTTCTTCTAAATCCTATGCTACATGCAAGGTCAAGTTTTTTCAAACAATAATATTTTATTAATATTAATATTTAATATGACAATTATCACTAATAAATTGGAATGGAGGGTAAGAATGGGATTAAATAACATATGAATATATATTTTTTACACACATTTATTATATATATATTGATTATATGTTAAATAAAAATCATTTAAAATAAACAGAAAATCTCTCTGAAAAATAATATTTTTTATAAAAAATGGTTTAATCATGATTTGTATTATTAATTTAAAATTATTTTTTAACACTTTTAGAAAATTAATTTGACACTATAAACATCATTTTTGAAAAAAGGAATACTGAAATTATATTATGGTTAGTTATTTGGTATTTTTCTAAGATGTTTTATTTTTTTATAAATAGTGAAAAATAAAAAAATTTAAATTGAAAACTTCAATTTTTTTAAATTATTTGTCAGGTTAAATTATATTTTAAAAAACATTTCAAGTAAAATTAGTAAAATTTCATATTAATTAATAAAATTTAGGTTATTGGAATAGTTTTTATATTGAATATTGATATGAAATCTTTGTAAACTTTTGAACATTTTCACTTTAAAAACACGCTTTCTTGACCTGGTTGTGGGATAATTTTAAATTAAATTATGCCAATTTAGTGAGTTTAATTTAGAAAAATGGATTAAATATTTTGAATCTAAATAATATATGTTATCTAATAAGGTAAACTATATTTTTACTGTACTTATTATTGAAAATGGTTAAAATTTATTACGGTAATTAAGGCTAAAACGGATTTTTCTACATTAAAGGTGTTTGTATTAAAAACATTACACACACATATGTTTTTTAGTTAATAAATTTTACATGATATTCAGAATAATTAACTATATTTTATATAATAAAAAAATTAATTTTATCTTTAAAGGTTAAATTTCCAAGGTAAATAAAAAAGATACATGTAATCATTGTAAAAGCTAAAAGGGTAAAATTGAATAAACTGAAAGACTAAAGAATAACATTAAAGAAATTTAAATATATTTTTTATTTAGAGGTTTTTCTAGACCAAATAAATCCTTACCTACTTTATTGGCCTATTTTTTAGCCACATGAGGTATGTTAGATCTCCCAATAGTAAATCCATTTAAGTATTTATAAGAATTCCACTCCTTAACTATAAAACGGCACTCACTCCTATAATTCTTCACACATTAAAAAA
The DNA here is from genome assembly GCA_963277665.1 of Viscum album. NCBI lineage: Eukaryota > Viridiplantae > Streptophyta > Magnoliopsida > Santalales > Viscaceae > Viscum > Viscum album. The sequence goes on along the minus strand of OY728140.1, from coordinate 48,402,676 downwards.
CACTATGTTTCAGAAACACCCTACCCATGTCACCTCTAAAAATCCTTCCCATCATCATGGAAACCTTATTTTGGTTACAAACCCAAGATTTTAAGTATTAAGTGAAAACCTAATGTGGATACCCAAATGAGAGGTAGTGTTCTAGAATAAAAGTTTTAATTTTATTTTCTTCTCCATAGCCATAAATTATTTTCGAACCATATTATATAATAACCCCATTATCTTACAAATAATTTTATGTTGTAATTTTAAGGTTATGACCAATAACTTCACACACTTTGATCAAATTAGTTACTAAATCATCATTCATGTGTATAGAGGACTACCGCATTGCGATTTAATGTCCTTTTTTCTTCCACTAATACATGTCACAATTGGGTATGAAGATGGATATAAAGTATATATATGATATTTATAACATATATATACTTACATAGTCATTATATAATATATATCGTATTACCTTCCATTCCGTGGGAGATACGATAATGTCTCTTGTGTGTCTGACACACTGCTACCTCATGAAGTGATGTGATTCATTTTTCACCAACGTTTTACATGGAAGGTGATAAGGGAAAATTTGTAACGTCTCATACCAAATGTGTAAAACCCCGAGATTTTATGAAAAATATTCTTTTTAATTTCAGTAATGTCTTGTGTTGTACGCTACACCAAAAGGAGCTTGCACAACACGCATCCTTGACTTTCCTTGCATTACACGCAATCGTGACCTTCCTCGATAGAGTGTGTAGTACGCAATACCGAGTTTCACTAAACAACGATATGCTATTAAAATATTATTAAAATTAGCCATTATGAATAGTAATAACCACCTTTTAAAATTTTAAAAATTTTATCTCTCAAAATGGGCTTAATTTTTGGATTTGTAGTATCGAATTTAGCCTAAGGTGAAATTTTGGTACTTTTCGGATAACTTTCATATTCTGATGAATAGTGAAAATTACTAAATTTTAATTAAAAACAACGTTTTTAATCGAAATAATTAATAGTGATAAATTATTCATTTGAGTGGTTTTAAAGTATATTTAGAATATATTTTTACAATTTAATACAATGTTGGTCATTGGATGTAATTTCACATTTAAATAAGTTATAAACAAGTGTCAATCTTTTGATAGTTATTATCTCTTAAAAACACGTCATTTGTTTTGACGACAGGAATTAATTTTTAAATTAGTTAATGTAACTGATATGTTTTGAATTTGGTAAAATAGACATCATTTTTGAGTTCGTAATATCAAATATAGCTTAGGCCTAATTTTTGGTATTTTTCTGGAAACTTTCATTTTTTGATGAATAGTGAAACCACTAAGTAGTAGTAAAAAAATGAATTTTTAATAAAACTTAATTTTATCGCTTCTGTGAGTGGAATTTCAAAAATCCGAGAGACACAGTTGATGTCAGTAAGTAAAATGTGGTTCAATGTGATAAAAATAATTTTTTGGTGAATAGTAACTTTTTACTTTTTTTTACCACAGTTAAAAGTAAATAGGGTAATTAAGGGTAAAATTGATATTATTATTACCCTAACACATGTACTAATTCTATTGTATAAGTGTAATTCGACCAAAAACAGCCTTTGGAATAAAATATGACCATTTAGGCCCACTTGGATTAGATTAGGACATTTATTATTATTTAGTTCAAAGAAGAGTTAAAAGAGTTAAAATCAAAGTTTATTTACTAAAATATTTTTAATATAGGGTTATACATAAGATAAATTAGATTGTAAATATTCATTAGAAAGATAATACAATTTGCTACATAATTATATTTTATTTATAATTTTTAGATATTAAATAAATTAATTTATTTATGACACAATGATGATGCAGTAATTACCATAATAGTGAAAAATTATAATAATTGATATTATAAATACCCAAATAAATATAATTTTAGACTTTCTATGAATTTCACTAATTTTCAAGGTTAATATGACATGTTAGTATTGAGTTAATTAACTTTTTTCGAACTAATCATTCTGTTATGATTTTCACAAAAATCAATTCCTAAATAGTGTCAAAATTGACATAAAATAGTTTTTAAAACAAATATTATATTATTAATTGTTATGTTATTCCTAAAAATCTAAGGTTCGGCCAAATGACTTAGATAAGGTCATATATATTAATAATAAACAACTTGGGGTTCTTTTGGCTTCTTATTGTAAGTTTATTAACCTTATAATATAAGAACACAAGAAGACATGGTAAAAGTAAAATTATTTTACTTAATGTTAAATCTAAATGATAAGGTTAAAATAGGAACCTAAACTTGTCTAAATTATATTGGATGAGAGGATGTCGACTCATCCCCACCTTATATTTGAAATAAATCAATTTGGAGCTATTTAAAACCGAATTTGGTTTTATAATAAAATAATATTTTTAGTTATTCTAAAGGTGCCCCTCTCCTCCCTTATAAAAGGGCACCCCCTCCCTCTCTTCCTCACAACACTTTGAGCCTTCAAGCTCAGCCAACCCCTGCCATTTTCTCCTCTACACTTCCCTAGAGACATCCTAGAGGTCTTGGTCTTCTTTAAAGTCCAATTTTAGTTCCCTTAAAGGAGGTCTCAAATAAGCACTTCAAAGAAGAGGAGGTTTGGGCACTTACAAAGCAAGTCGGACCTAAGGTAAGGGAAATATCACAATCTAATTTTTTATCTGAGATTGTTTATAATTTGGAATTTACTGGGGTGTATTTTATCATCCACATCCATGTTTCCTCAATATGTAATATTATTTCCATCTACCTACAATTGTTTAAATCCAATTTTACCCTTTGGTGAGTTTTTAGTAAAAGATATGAAAGGAATCATTTGTCGTTTCTCCTACGAGGTACATTTGGACTTTTCCGACAAAAGTATGAAGAATGTTTTTTTTAACTTATATAGAATGAATGTATTTTTAAAAAATTATTTCCAAGAAGCTTCCTTTACATGTTTTCAAGTTTATTTTTAATCAACTTCTTTTAGTTTATAATTGTACGACATGTTAAGAAAGGAAAATTGTTTTTGAAGCAGAAAGGATATTTTCCTCAAGAATGGAGTTCAAGTGTTTTATCAAAATTATTTTCCATCTAAGATAATAAAGGGTTCTGTTTTATCCCTATTATTAAATTGATTTGATTATGTTGTGATGGAATTATTTTTATGAATTCCTTTATATTAAATGAATTGTTTTATGATGTCACGATGTTTAAGATTCCCATTTTTATTACATGGGTTATGTTATGATGTATGGTTTATGACTTTGTGGCACACATAATAATGGTATCATTATGAGATGGGTGGGACCTATATATCCCTCCAATGCATTGGGTAAATATTTTATATCTCATGAGATAGACATGGCTGGAACGGTAGGTTATACCGGTTCAGTGAAGCAGGACTGAAACGAGGGTAACTCAGTTTAGAAATGGACTTTGTCCACTAAGATAGTCTTGGCAATGAGTATTGACTAATAAAATATGATTCTCTATGATTATGTGTGTATGACACAAAGTTTCATGTTTTAAGTTATGATTATTGGGATTTCATTTCACTACTATGATTTATCCCATGTTATGAAATTATGCTCTCTTTTGCAGGTTAAGATTTACAAAATGTTATGTTCTTATGAAAATGATGTGATTGATATTTATTTTGTTTACCCTTACTGAGCATTTGATCTCACCCTTTTATGTTTTCTTTTCCCCAGGATATAAAGAAAGGTTTTAGGTAAAAAAAAGAAGATCTTTATGGGAGATATTAAAGATCTTTCACCACGATTAGAAGATTATATTCCGAGTTTCCAAAGACACTAAACTATTACGATCCTTGTGTGTGTTTTTTTGTTATATACTAAGTATTCTGAAAAAGTAATGTAATTTCCATGTACGTCAATCTTCGGGTCTCTATAGTTGGTATCAGAGGAAAGGTTTAGTCAACCTTTGGAAACTAGGATGCAAAAACGTTAGTGATATCCCTAGAGATATTTCTAAGGTATGTTTAGGGATGCCCCTAAGGATAAGTATATGTGTAGGATATAGTACTAGAACTATGGTAACTATCTTAGAATTTAACCTAAGATGATAGATATTGAAGTTACTCCCCCTTTATTATGAATTTTTCATCTAACACTATTCTTTTTGGGTTTTAGAAAATGGCTGGAAACAAGATGATTCACGATAATAGAGGATATCATGGACAATGGAATGATATTCTTCATGAGAAACCAAATGAAATTGGATTTGGAAGTCCAACCATCATTATTATGCCGAATCAGCAATCTCATAATATGATCAATAAACTCAAATTTGGTAAGTTTCCTGACTCGACTAATAAGAGAAAGATGGAGTTTCATGATGATCATAGAGGAAAGAAAGTTCAATTTCCCCAATGTAAATCATGTGGGAGGAGGCATCACGGAGAATGTTTCAAAGGAACTGGAAGATGCTTTGGGTGTGTAAAAGAAGGACACAAAGCCAGTAAGTTCAAAGGAAAAGTTTCAGTTAACACTAGGGATGAGGATAATGGCATTGCTACGACATCAACAATGGTTAAATGTTTTAAATTTGGAATGTACGGGCATTATGAAAACCAATTCCCTAAGGGAAAGTCTCATGAAGAGAATCAGTATGGTCGTATGGGTAGTATTTATGTTGATGATGATGAAGAGACTACAAATGATATGTGAGATGAAATAATTGTTGAATCTCGGTCAATGGTTTAAGAATGTAGTGGAATGATTACATTTTTATCATGTGTAATGTTGTATAAGTAATCTCATGGTACTATGGAATAAAGAGACATCTAAGGATTGTTACACTGTTGTCTTTCCTTGAGTTTTGAAAGTGTATGATTAATGGTACCAGTATCCATGAAAGGTTATTCAGATATTTTTGGAATATAGATTATATGCGCATAATGAAGGGATAAGGAGAAATTTAAATGTTTGATAGTATTCATGAGCTCATGACTGATATAAGGAGAAGGTTATGTAATGGATTGAGTATATAGTATTTTTGGATTATGGTATGTGGAAAGAGTTAACTTTTGACAGCATTCATGTTTTCACTAAGGTTTAATGGGTATTCATTTTTCAAGAGAATACATGATTAAGGTATTCACATGATTGGAATGTGACCAACAAGATATATGGGGGATAAATGATGGTATTCACATGCTTGGTTGGTGACATTTCAAGTAATCATTTTCTTTATATTATGAACTTGGACCGATGTATTTTAGATAAGCCTAAATATTGGAATGGATTATGTTGGACATAAGTTAGTATTGTTTAAGGATAGAACTTTTGATATTATATAGTTTTAGAAAAAGGACAACCTGCAGGACGGGCGACAGCCCATCGCGTCGGACAAGGCCGTGGGAATCGAACCCACAACTGAAGTGCGACTAGATTTTATCGCCTACCACTGGCCTACAAGAAGTCCCTATTTAGTAGAAACTAGTTTTATTATATTAAGCACAATTATATATGAAGTATAAGTTCATTTTAGGAACCATATATGATTAATATCACTATAGATGGACTTATATTTTTTTTTGATAAATTTTCTAACCTTTTGTTTGAGACAGATGGAATGACCCATCATTCTATCACATGATCTGCTAACACATCATGAATGACAAATTCAACTTCATTTCTTTAAGAAATGAAGTGGAAATTTTCCAAAGAATGAAAAATGGTGAGACTATACCAAAATCACGAAAGTATTTCTTCTAATTCCAATTTCATCAACTTTAGGGAAATGATCTTGAAAACCAAAAATGTTGTCCTAGTGCTCTTATATCTGATGAATCAGATGGTACCTTAGATCGTCACAAATTTATGGCTTTGTGATTGCTGGATTTTCCATAGCCATGTTCTCTACCACTCTCCATCAGAACATGATGGTTAGATTTCACTTCCATATCCATATTTTCACCTATGTGGAAACCCAGTGATTAGTTTATTTGGGTAATCGTTACATTTCATACTTTAGTTTTTAAAGCCAAGTTTTGGTATTCCTTTTTACGATGTGGGTTTCTATTAAAGAAACTTTCTAGTAGTAAACCATTTATAACCCTGACGAATTTTGAGGGCGAAATTAATTTTAAGGGGGGTAGAATGTAACACCCCGAGATTTTATGAAAAATATTCTTTTTAATTTCATTAATGTCTTGTGTTGTACGCTACACCAAAAGGAGCTTGCACAACACGCATCCTTGACTTGCCTTGCATTACACGCAATCGCGACCTTCCTCGATAGCGTGTGTAGTACGCAATACCGAGTTTCACTAAACAATGATATGCTATTAAAATATTATTAAAACTAGCTGTTATGAATAGTAATAACCACCTTTTAAAATTTTATAAATTTTAGCTCTCAAAATGGACTTCATTTTTGGATTCGTAGTATCGAATTTAGCCTAAGGTGAAATTTTGGTACTTTTCGGATAACTTTCATATTCTGATGAATAGTGAAAATTACTAAATTTTAATTAAAAACAACATTTTTAATCAAAATAATTAATAGTGATAAATTATTAATTTGAGTGGTTTTAAATTATATTTAGAATATATTTTTAAAATTTAATACAATGTTGGTCATTGGATGTAATTTTACATTTAAATCAGTTATAAACAAGTGTCAATCTTTTGATAGTTATTATCTCTTAAAAACACGTCATTTGTTTTGACGACGGGAATTAATTTTTTAATTAGTTAATGTAACTGTTATGTTTTGAATTTGGTAAAATAGATATCATTTTTGAGTTTGTAATATCAAATATATCTTAGGCCTAATTTTTGGTATTTTTCTGGAAACATTCATTTTTTGATGAATAGTGAAACCACTAAGTGGTAGTAAAAAAATGAATTTTTCATAAAACTTAATTTTACCGCTTCTATGAGTGGAATTTCAAAAATCCGAGAGACACGGTTGATGACAGTAAGTAAAATGTGGTTCAGTGAGATAAAAATAATTTTTGGTGAATAGTAACTTTTTACTTTTTTTACCACAGTTAAAAGTAAATAGGGTAATTAAGGGTAAAAATGATATTATTATTACCCTAACACATGTCCGAATTCTATTGGATAAGTTTAATTCAACCAAAAACAACCTTAGGAATAAAATATGACCATTTAGGCCCACTTGGATTAGATTAGGACATTTATTATTATTTAGTTCAAAGAAGAGTTAAAAGAGTTAAAATCAAAGTTTATTTATAAAATATTTTTATTATAGGGTTATACATAAGATAAATTAGATTGTAAATATTAATTATAAAGATAATAAGATTTACTACATAATGATATTTTATTTATAATTTTTAGATATTAAATAAATTAATTTATTTATGACACAATGATGATACAGTAATTACCATAATAGTGAAAAATTATAATAACTGATATTATAAATACCCAAATAAATATAATTTGAGACTTTTTATGAATTCCACTAATTTTCAAGGTCAATATGACATGTTAGTATTGATTTAATTAACTTTTTTCGAACTAATCATTTTGTTATGATTTTCACAAAAATCAATTCCTAAATAGTGTCAAAATTGACATAAAATAGATTTTAAAACAAATATTATATTATTTATTGTTATGTTATTCCTAAAAATCTAAGGTTTAGCCAAATGACTTATATAAGGTTATATATATTAATAATAAACAACTTTGGGTTCATTTGGCTTCTTATTGTAATTTTATTAACCTTATAATATAAGAACACAAGAAGACATGGTAAAAGTAAAATTATTTTACATAATGTTAAATCTAAATGATAAGGGTAAAATAGGAATCTAAACTTGTCTAAATTATATTGTATGAGAGGATTTCTACCCATACCCACCTTAGATTTGAAATAAATCAATTTGGAGCTATTTAATACCGAATTTGTCTTTATAATAAAATAATATTTTTAGTTATTCCAAAGGTGCCCCTCTCCTCCCTTATAAAAGGGCACCCCCTCTCTCTCTTCCTCGCAACACTTTGAGCTTTCAAGCTCGGACAACCCCTACCATTTTCTCCTCTCCACTTCCCTATAGATATCCTAGAGGTCCTGGTCTTCTTCAAAGACCAATTTTAGTGCCCTAAAAGGAGGTCTCAAAGAATCACTTCAAAGAAGAGGAGGTTCAGACACTTACAAAGTAAGTCGGACCTAAGGTAAGGGAAATATCACAATCTCATTTTTTTTCCGAGATTGTTTATACTTTGGAATTTAATGGGGTGTATTTTATCATCCACATCCATGTTTCCTCAATATGTAATATTATTTCCATCTACCTATAATTTTTTAAATCCAATTTTACCCTTCGGTGAGTTTTTAGTAAAAGATATGAAAGGAATATTTTGTCGTTTTTCGTACGAGGTACATTTTGACTTTTCCGACAAAAGTATGAAGAATGTTTTTTTTAACTTATACGGCATGAATGGATTTTTAAAACATTATTTCCAAGAATATTCCTTTACAAGTTTTCAAGTTTATTTTTAATCAACTTCTTTTAGTTTATAATTGTACGACATGTTAAGAAAGGAAAAGTGTTTTTGAAGCAGAAAGGATATTTTCCTCAAGAATGGAGTTCAAGTGTTTTATCAAAATTATTTTCCATCTAAGATAATAAAGGGTTCTGTTTTATCTCTATTATTACATTGATTTGATTATGTTGTGATGGAATTATTTTTATGAATTCCTTTATATTATATGAATTGTTTTATGATGTCACGATGTTTAAGATTCCCATTTTTATTACATGGGTTATGTTATGATGTATGGTTTATGATTTTGTGGCACACATAAGAATGGTATCATTATGAGATGGGTGGGACCTATATCTCCCTCCAATGTATTGGGTAAATATTTTATATCTCATGAGATAGACATGGCTGGAATATATGATTCTCTATGATTATGTGTGATTGACACAAAGTTTCATGTTTTAATTTATGATTATTGGGATTTCATTTCACTACTATGATTTATCCCATGTTATGAAATTATGCTCTCTTTTGCAGGTTAAGATTTCCAAAATGTTATGTTCTTATGAAAATGATGTGATTGATATTTATTTTTTTTACCCTTACTGAGCATTTGAGCTCACCCATTTATGTTTTCTTTTCCCCAGGATATAAAGAAAGGTTTTAGGTAAAAAAAAAAGAAGATCTTTATGGGAGATTTTGAAGATCTTTCACCACAATTAGAAGACTATATTCAGAGTTTCCAAAGACACTAAACTATTATGATCCTTGTGTGTGTGTTTTGGTTATGTACTAAGTATTCTGCAAAAGTAATGTAATGTCCATGTACGTCAAGCTTCGGGTCTCTACAAAATGACCATTGAGATGATAGCTAGAATGTTGGGTCACATGACCCCAAGTATGTCTCCCAATATTCTAAAGCCTGTTAACTAGAAGTAAGGGTTTAAGGAGGTCATAGTGGGGAGATTATACCCTCATAATCATAATAACACAACAATATAAAAGAAATAAATAAAAGAAAAAAGTGTAAGTAGTAATAAATTAAGACATATTATAAAAATAAAAATATAAACTTAAAAGAAAATATGAACAATTATAATATAAAAAAGATGCATACTTGTCTAGATTATGATACAAATCCAAAACTGAAGGCAGACAGCATGAAACCATATACAATACAATACAAGAATAAATTAAATTAAATATAATGCCCAAGGGAGAACTCCATGAGAATATTGACTTTCTTCTCATTCCTATGCTCATAACTCCCAAGTAAAATCTAAACAACATAATTAATCAACAATAGTCTTGCAAATATAAGGTCTACTAAGGTTCCAAGTGTAATGATGGCCCGAGAAGGGTGTGTGATATAAATTCTAGTAGGTTCCCACACACAGTGTCTATGACTAAACCTAATTCATGAAAAATAATTTAAGGGGTGTTCATGTAGTAATAATAAATAAAGAAACTGAATAATAAATATAATTGAGCAAGTAACACCAGTCATATTAGGTTCCTAAGGACTCTTGGCCCACTCTACCTGTCTAGGATCACAGCCAGAATAATAAGTCTAGATGGTAACCAAATGTATATAGTAATAATATATATATAGTATAATTATATATTGGATCCACCTATATGGATCAAGTGTGTGATGACACCTAATGTCTATATATATGAAATACTAGTTGTGGTGGATTGGGGCATTATTCGGTCATCTAAACCAGTTTGTACTAGTTTATAAGCTCAAGAAAAAGTGTACATGCCTTACACCCCAATAGAGTTGGGGATTTCTGGCCTATCAATCAATATGAATAGTGTTTCTTCATTCAAACACATGAGTCATAGAATGTGGCACATAAATCCCAACAACCATGTTGTGTCATTGGTGTGATATTCCATTCTCAACACCCAATGTAAGGTAGAATAATATCATCGTACTCAACAGAACCCTTTCCATAATTCCACAACCAATAAATAAGGAATAATCATATTTATAATAAATGTTCATGAGGTAATACATATCATTTCATATATTTATCAATCCCATATAAATGAATCATCATATTTATACTAAAAACATGCTACAACACCTCTCATGATTTTCATTTAACAATTCCATTATATAACCAGGGAATCACATTTAATAAAAGAATATACTAGGTATGTTATGATAAGTATAGCCTTTCCACCCTTTACATTTCATTGCACAAATATATTTTAATATAATCAATCCATTTCATTAATAACATTTAAACTAATCAAGGATGGAATCCCATCATGACTAGAAAATCTATTTAATTAAACAAATCATGGAAATGTATTTATCACGATTCAATTAGGCACTTAGAAGGTGACTTGGTAAAAATAGAGCATTTACCTACTTGGTAAAATCCAATTTGTAAATAATTTCTTTCACTTATAAAATATTCCAATCACTTAGGAGGTTCTTTGGTTTATTTAACATTTATATTAAAAGTAAGGGACCATAATTTTATAAATTAAATTAAAGGCCATGACTTAAACATTCCACTTAAGAATAACCAACATAAAGTCATTGGAAAAATCCAAATCAACAACCCAGACATAGTTTAAACAACTAATCATTGCTTTTTATATTATAATATATTACACCTCATATGATGGGGGTTGTTATAAAATTATGAAATTATTCATAAACAATTCATTTATCAGGATTATTCATTTAAATAAAGAATAAAAATTCAATTCACTTTGTGGAAACATTTAGAAACTACCAATCAATGTAAAATAATTTCATATGGTTCAACGTGGTACTTAGGGGATTCTAAAATTAAAAGCATTAACATATACAATGGAAATAACCATTTTTATTCTGTGATGAATACATAGAAGGCATCTTGAACATTTAAGGATTTAATTATAAATGGAATTATTTTCTTGAAACACCCATGGGGTGTCTATAAATTAGACCAACAACCTCTAATCCATTAAGGAAAGATCAAGAGGTGAATATCATGGTCCAATAGTCAATTTGGTATGAATAAATAAAATAAAAAGGGTTCTTAGAAAAATCTATCATGTGGTTTGACGACAATATTTATAACTTCAACATAAATTTGGGAAACATCCATAGACCAGATAAATTATACTTAGGATGACCTACTCATCCAATATTTAGGTCTGATTTACCTGATTTGGTAGAGATCTATGAAATGAACATCCACCCTTAAAATTGAGAAAATGTGTTTTCACCTCGATAACTTAATCGAGAGGAGATTAAATCAATAATGGGAAAAAAGGATTTGAGAGCATACTAATGCATATCCATAGAGACTGACATAGCTTGAATTATACAACTAGAGGAGGAGATATAGAAAATTCTTGGTGGAGGATCTTTGGATATCCATTTGTGTAGTGAGGAGGCCTCATGTGGTTATTGAGGGAGAAGAAAGGAGGGAAAGAAATTAAAATATCATTAAGTTCATTTTGGTCATTTTACCCTTACAAAATGGGTCTTACAGTTTGGCTGCACAGTTTGGCCAAAAAGTGCACCAACTATGAGGCACCCCTACTTGATAAACAACCTCAAATGGTTTTTCCAACATGATTATCCTAACGATGCACAAACCATGTGATGAATGGTTCCAAGTTACTGCATAATAGACCCTACTCATGTAATATAGGCATGTGGTTTGGGTAAACCATGAAAAGCCTTTACAGGGCACATCTCCTCCTTTGATCAAGGCTGCATTGTTTTTTATGGGGCTGCATAGTTTTAGAAAAACTGTGTACCATCTGAAGACCCTCCAAACTAAGGGTTTTTGGGCCCTAGTGATCCTAGAATTCATTGAGACATACAAGGGACCTATTGGCCCTTTAACAAAGTACAAAATAACACATTTAATTGTTTAAACTCCCATAATTACATTCCAAATATCAGTTTTTAAAATTTCTCATCCATTAAATGCCAAAATACTAAATTTATTTGGAATTTATCATCAGCTCAAAGTACGGGTCGTTACAACCTCCCTACCATAGAACTTATCCTCATAGAGAATCCTTTGAGAATAACAAAAACATCACCTGATCTATAAGGGTCATGAACTATCATTAAAATATCCAAATTGTGTCACCAAAATACTAACATACCTCAATGAAGTTCTTAATTCCATGAAACATAAGCTACAAAGACCTGATCCAATTATCATCTCCTGAATGAAACACCGAATAGAGCTGACACAATCATATTTAACTAGAGACAAGATCATGTCAACAACTCTTTTAAAATCTTGCTGGTAGTGATTCCCACTATAGTAATTAACATTATAAAGGGTACAATTCCAAGACACAATACCTACACTATCAAAATTTATTTACAAATAATTACTCCCGGCATTCTAATGTTTCTCTAGGAATGATTTCCCCAACTAGGCAAACCTGATTAAATATGAGGACATATCGAGGACCTTCATGCAATGGAATAGTGGAGTCCTAATTGACCAAATAAGAAAATATCATGCAATCTTTCCTGAAAAAAACAGACCACCATTATATCAAAACCAACTCCACCTGACAGCATTCTTAAAGTGGTTATTCACTAACTGTATTCATCAGACTAGAGAAAAACAGGTTGAGCTACATCTAAATAACACATCCCATAGTGCTTAGCTTAGATAGATGACGTATAACAAATAGAACAAACATGCATTCTATAAAGGAAATTTTCATTTACAATTATCACATTCATCGAACTCCATACCTGACTTCTGGTGACATTATCAGTCAATCCATCACCTAACCATTTAATCATTCATGCCTCATCATGATTAATTATGTAATCCAGATCCATCGCAATTGAATCCTTACCCTTCAAATAACACCTCTGGGTACGAATACAAGTCTGGGATAACCTCATATTAATTAAACTGGAGTCTAAATAACTAACCAAAGTTATAAAATACTCCATGTTTATAAGTGATACATTGGAACAAGGCCACAACATCCACATAAAAACATTTACTGAGCTCAAAGAGGAATCCACCCAAAGGTTGAGTCAATGAAAGGAATGGATAGTGTCTAATATTCTATCAATGGTCTTCCTACTTGGTAACCCAGTTATCACTCATAATTAACCAAGCCTCGATATGAACTGCACATCTAACATGAAATACAGATAAATACACCTTATCAAGCCCAACAACATTTTAAATCATTAGTGCAGTGTAAGACCGACACTCTCTTAGTACATCAAAGACAAATTCAATATAGGTTATATATTAATATCCTAAGGAAGATTATAGTAATAGGATTTTAATGGTTTCCAACCGACCAAAAAAATAAAAAAGAAATGCCAAACCACTACCTGTCAACCTCTTGAAAGAAGTCTGGCATCACTTTCTGACACATCGTCGACCAAACCATGATGCATTTACCACCAGAGGAATTTCTGTGATTAGTCAATATTCAGCACTAAAGTATATCCAAAATAAATAGTTTTTCATAGGGGAATCAAATAAATCCTACCATATGAATGTTGTGTTATGGAGAAAGCACTGACACACTTTCAACTCACAAGAATCAAGGGAATTCAAGAAAGACTGACCATTACCAATGGGACTTTATGGTTTTTTTCCTTCTCCTTGGAAGGACACACATTCACCAGAACTGATGTTATGCTCCCCACCTTAGTAGTTTTATATTAATCAAAGTAAGAGAGATATCATCCATACATAACAATTCTAGATCAAAACTAGCTTAAATGTATGTTTGTGACTCCTCCAAGTCACCGTCACCACATCAAAGCATCTAGATTGAAACCAAAACCAACCTAACCAGACCGACATTTGAAAACACCTAATTCTATTGGAGGTCATCTATATCATTGGGATAAACTTTAATCCTTTAATTCATAGGTCACCCAACTATGGAGATAATCCAATAGTACACTCAAAATCCCAAGGCTTAAAGATTCTACGAAACTCATCCAATTCATTATATCATTTAACAACTCGATGGGTACCATGTACATGAATTCATACTACCCTGAGGATTCATAAGAAAACAAAACATCATTGATACTATCTATTGGATATCTTCCCTATTCCTTCATGAATTTTATGGACTATTCAAAAAATTGACTCATAGTCATTTTATCTATTAATACTGGAAAATAGATTGATAACCTCTTGAGTCTCCCAAAGAAAAATAAATAGGGTCACAAGTCCTATGAAGCGTCTGACCATGTCGTAGGCATGTATATCCTACTGAAACTGAGTATTCCTCAATCATCTTTCTCATAACAAGGTGCTACCTACCATGGATATCCCCTTACAAAGAAAAATTGTGGACCCTATCACTAGTTCATGCCTAATTGAAGTCACAGTATCAAGATTATTCCGTTTAAGAAATTTATAAAAAGGGGAAGGCCTATGGAAAATGATCATGCTTCTATTCCTTGGGAACTCAATGATATTTTAAACTATATTTACATAATGGTTTATAATTAAGGAACCACTCCAAGTTCAATTTTAAATTCGTTAGTTTGACTCATATTTAATCATTAAACATTTAAAAGATTTAAAACAATACATCATGAAATAATTATAAAAAATAACTTCTTAAAATATTTAATTAGTGCACCATGGAAGAATAGACAAGTCACATAAAACTTACTTTTCATAGATATGGAGACATATAAGGGTCCCATTTGTAATGACCAAAAATTTTATCAATGAAATTTATACCTTATTGTAGTAATATAATTATCATATAAAATTACATTAGGAAACACAATGCCACATCATTATTAAATAAACTACCATGTGGCCTTTAAACATAAATTTTCAACTTCTGTGTTTTGAATTTTGAAAATATTATAAACACGGTTGCTATCAGTAATATGTTTGGAGTCCGATAGGACAAACATAATTTTTTGTGAATAGTTAAATACCCTTATGAATAGTAATGTTACCCTTATGAATTGTAATATGACCCTTATGAATATTAAATTAAGCAAGTGAATAGGAACCTTACCAATGATACTATAATTAAAATTTATCCATCCAATAAGTGGCAATATGATATAATTACATGATAATATTGGTATTTTTATAATTCAAGAATATTTAATTATTAATTTACTAATTTAAAAGAAATTTATTTTCATAAAATGTATTAATAAACTTGTATTTATAAGTCTTATGATTATATGATAATTTTATGATACCTTAATTAACTTTTCAAAGTTTTAGAAAAGTTGTTTAAATTTAAAAATTTGTATTTTTCACGTGAATTATGATTTTATTTAAAAATTAAATTCCTCATATTTAAAAATTTATTTTAATAAAATGAGCCTAATTTATTAATTATACATGTTGAAAATTGTTTATGGTGAATTTTTGAGATTTTTCTGAAATACTTGAATTTTTGGTGAATAGTGAAATTTGATAATTTAAAAAATATGCTAAAAAATGAATTTTTACATCATGCTTGAGTCATGTATGATGTAAGTGGATATTTATTTCAACTATCATGCACTAATTAATATATTTAGTAACAATAATCCTCACTATTACTTGTCTTGTGGATAAATAATAAATCAATGTATATAATATTAAGAAAACCCTCCTCCCCTCTACTATAAATACCACCCCTCACACCCTCATTTATTCACACCTCTCAAGCCTAAATCCTTATATAAATTCTTCCCAAATATAAGGCCCCAGCCTTAAACCTTACTTAATATTGAATTAAATGAATAATTCACATTGAGGATCTTTTCAGGTTTAGAGTTTTAGAGAATTAGAACATAACTATTACATCTTAAAAGATTACAAAGTAGACACTTCTACTAAGTCTCCATAAAATAAAAACTCTTAAAAAGAAATATGTCTAGATTCCATGTTTTAGATAGCATGAAATTCCCTTGATCCCATCCTTGACCTTATTCCACTTTAAGTCCTGTGAAAAACATTTCGAAAAACTTGGGGTGAGCATAAAAAGCTCAGTAAGGGATACAAAAAGAATGAAAACTGTTAGTTTTTCAAACATCAAGTAAACCATGTATACTATATCAAAGTAATACCTTCACCTTCATGAAGTAGTAAAAAAAATCTTCACTGAATAAAGTATCATTACTTACCTTTTTGTAACCAAATGATTACCATAAAACCCATATAAAGAACACATAGAATATATAAAGGTAACTTGGGACATAAACATACTTAAGTGGAATAACCATACGGTTGACTTCCACACATATCACTTAATGGAATAGCCATACGGCCAATTTCCATACATACTTAATGGAATAGCCATACGGCCGACTTCCATACCCAATGCATTGGAGGTTATAACATAACCACCCGTCCTGGTATTCACGGCACCACCCGTCATATGGTTTATAACGTAACCACCCATTAAAATGTCCAAGTACCAATATAAAATCATAAAACATAAAACCAATATAAAGGAATGATAACATTTCCACATTTCAATCACAATATATCATAAATATATTGACAAAATAGAATCCTTTTTCAAAACCATTTTCAATACCAAAATACATAAAAGAGTATATGGTATTTATTTTATTCTAAAAACATTACGGCTTGTTGAGAAATCCAAAGATCAAATAATACTCGTGGCGGCGGAAAAAGGTCGTTGTCACCACGTACGTTAAAAAAAACATTCCTTTTTGTCGTTTAGTAAAACGCTTCATAGAAAAAGATTCCTTTTGTATAAAATTAAAAGTCAAAGGAGTTTATACACCGTATAAAAGAATGTTGTGTATAAAACGAAATATGCCTCAATGAAAGGAGATTGAGACGAAGTCCCTTACCTTGGGTCCGACTTGACTCGATCGTTCTTTAACATCCTGAATAATAAACTTGAGTTAATTTATACTTGATTAAGAACCTTTTTAAAGTTCATTATTATTTTTATATCACTTATTTCCATGTTATAAACATTATGTAACCATTTAAGTTAATAATGTTTGTTTTGTCAATATTTGGTTCTTAAGTCGAAAGTTGACTTCTTACAATTACATGTTGTTCATGTGGTCAAAAGTTCTTTATATCCAGAATGAAATTCCCGATTTGGATATAATATGTATCATTTATATCCAGCATATACATGTATTTATAATATTACATAATCATTTAGAGGTAAGAAATGAAATGCACCGTTCATGGAGACGGTAAGCCGTACGTACGCATGAACGCTACTTTCATTTATTTGTCATATTAGTGGAATTAAAACTAAATGAGAGGTATGTATATTTTAATTCCAGAATTATATTAATCATTTAGATATATCATTAATTATATATATACATTATATACATGTAATTTTAATAGTACATTACATTTGGGGATAAGAAATGAAATGCACCGTTCATGGAGACGGTAAGCCGTACGTACGCATGAACGCTAATTTCATTTCTATCTCATACTTTAATGGAAAGAAATAATAATGATATAGAGGTATATTATAATTCCAGTATAACATCATATATAATAACTTTAAATCCATCCTTTACACGTCCCACATATGGCATTAACGGATCACATCACTTTTAGGGGGCGGTAGTCCGCACTTCCTTAAATGAAGATATCGTGTTTACCCATAATGGAAACCATAAAGGTATGCCAAAAATGAAAAATACAGAATCTTAAATAAAACATAAACATATTATATATCATATATAAAAATAGTGACATCATAATGGCCACCCTTGAAGGTGTTAAATGAGTATTGAACAATCATCGTTTCGGGAGGCAGAATTTCGCCATCCACGGAAACCGTATGTTCTTTAACCATTTGATGTAGTTGTGTGAGAGTGTAGCTCAAATATATATTATAACAACATCCTAGTATATTGAAGATACTGGTGTTTTTAGAAAAGAAGTAAATAAAAAGAGTTTAGAGGGTTGGAGAAGCAAAATAAAACAAATGAACAAGAGAGAATGAATTACCTTTAAAAGTGTAACTCCCTTTTGATTTGAGCCTAAAGGCTTCCTTTGAAAGGATTATACCCAAAGGGAATCCTCTAGGATGAGGATAGGGATGTGTAGAGAGTAGTTGGGCAGGGGTTGGCCGAGCCAAAGGCTTGATAAGTGTGTGAAATGAGGTAGAGGTGGGGGCCTTTTATAAGAGGAGAGGAGGGGCACTTTTGGAAAGTAAAGTAATATTACTTTATTTGAAAATGTGTTTCGGTTTTAAAAGGTCCCACATTGATATAATTAGTGGATAAGGTGATAAGGGTTCGAAATCCACTCATCCAATTGGTTTTGGACATGTTTAGGTTTTAGATTTTTCATTATCTTTCCATTTTATTTAAATCGCCAAATAATGATGTCATCACTGCATCATTATTATATCATAAATAATTTAATTTATTTAATGTATAAAAATCATAAAAAAAATACTATGATGTAGGAAATAGTTTTATCTTTCCAATGACTATTTATAATCAAAATTTGGACTTGTATAACCCCACTCAAAAATTATTTTAGTAAAACAATTTATGTTAGTGTCATTTTCACTTTAACATTAAATAAAAATATATTAATGTCATTTTCCAACTAAAGTGGCTCCATGGGGTCCCCAAGTTGTCCCATGGCTTGTCTTGGTCGGCCATGACTCACCCAATAGGTGTAGGACAAGTTTCATGGTGTTTTCACATTCTTATAATACCATTTTTACCTTAAACTACACTAATTACCTCTAATCGCGATTAATGAAAAAAAGTTACTATTCACCAAAAAATTATTTTAATCTCATTGAACCACATTTTACTTCTTAATGACAACCATGTATGTCGGATTTTCAAAATTCAATACACATTAGTGGTAAACTTTCATTTAACTGAAAAATCAGTTTGCTTGATTACCACTTAGTGGTTTCACTATTCATCAAAAATTGAAGTTTTTCAGAAAATTTCCAAAAATTCACCCTAAGCTATATTTGATATTCCGAATTCAAAAATGAAGTCCATTTTACAAAATTCAAAACATATAAGTCAAATTAGTTAATTTAATAATTAATTCCCGCTGTCATGACAAATAGCGTGTTTTTGTAAAACAATAAGTATCAAAAGATTGACACCAGTTTAAGTCCAATTTCAAAGTGAAATTGATTCCAATGACCACCATTGGATTAACTGGTAAAAATATTTTCTAATTTCACTTTAAAACCAATTAAAATAATAATGTAATCATATAAATAATTTAGATTAAAAAGAGGTTTTGAATTAAAATACAACATTTTACACTATTCATAAAAAAATGAACTTTATCAGAAAGGTACCAAAAATTTACACAAAGTAAATTTTGATGTCCCGATTCTAAAGAAGAGTTATATTTGGTCCAAAATAAAGTATAAGAGTGATCAAAACTATATTTAATGATGGTTCACCATTAAAAGGTGATAAGTGAACCTTTAGTGAAAATTAGAGTATATATGCCCTAAAATTGAACTCTTTCCGTATTTTAAGCCTTTATATTTTATTGGGTAAATGTATAAACATTCAAAAACTTATATAATAATATTTTAATTATTTCTATCCATTCCCGCCAGTACAACGACTACTCGTTAACTAACATTTAAAATAATATTATTTTTTTACTAGTGTGCTACGTAAGTTTCAAAGAAACTCATCGTTGTGTATCAGGTACGCTATCGAACATAGAAACCCCTTTAAAATAAAATTAATATTTAATTCGTAAATATTAATAAATATGAAAATTCTTTATTCTTTATTTACCTGGGATGTTACATCCTTCCCCCCTTTTGGGAATTGCGTCCTCGCAATTTTATTCACTTATCAAAATAAGTGGGGGTATTTATCCCTCATAGCATTTTCAGATTCCCATGTTGCCTCTTCAATCACATGGTTTTTCCACAAAACCTTACCTGATGAATCACCTTATTCCGTAACACTTGCTCCCTGTGGTCAAGAATTTGGACAGGTTGTTCCTCATAAGATAGGTTCTCTTCCAACTGAACTACCTCTGGACTCAAAACATGAGATGGATCTGGCATATACTTTCTCAACATTGAAACATGAAAAACATTGTGTAGCTGAGATAAACTCAGAGGTAAAGCCACTCGGTATGCAACTGATCCAACTCTCTCCAGAATTTCGTATGGTCCAATGAACCTTGGACTCAACTTTCCTTTCTTACCAAATCTCATCACGCTTTTCCAAGGAGAAAACTTGAGAAAAACATGATCACCTACCTCGAAAGATAGATCCTTCCTCCGGTTATCCGCATAACTCTTCTGCCTGCTCTGAGCTGTTCTCATGTGTTTCTGAATCAGCTGAACTTTTTCTGCCATCTCTTCTACCAATTATGGTCCCATCAACTTTCTTTCACCCACTTCATCCCAGAAAGCTGGAGTTCGACACCGCTTCCCATATAATGCCTGAAATGGTGCCATCTGTATACTGGAATGAAAACTGTTATTATATGAAAAATCAACCAAAGAAAGATGTTGGTCCCAACTTCCCTGATAATCCATAGAACAAGCTCGTAGCATATCCTCCAATGTCTGAATTGTTCGTTCTGACTGCCCATCTGATTGAGGATGAAAAGCTGTACCAAAATTTAATTCAGTACCCAACGACTTCTGAAGGCCTTTCCAAAAGTTAGAAGTAAACCTGGGATCACGATCCGATACAATGGAGAGAGGAACTCCATGTAACCTGACTATCTCTTTAAGATACAAACGGGAAAGTTGATCAAGAGAGAAAGTATCTCGTATAGCAAGGAAATGAGAAGATTTGGTCAAGCGATCAACAATAACCCAGATTGAATTATTACCTCGACATGTCTTCGGTAATCCAACAACAAATTCCATGGATATATTCTCCCATTTCCACTCTGGCACTGGTAAATGCTGAAGCATCCCTTTCGGTAACTGTTGCTCTGCTTTAACCTGTTGACATGTCAAACACTTCACAGTAAAATCAGCAATGTCTCTTTTCATTCCATCCCACCAGAAATACTCCCGCAGACCTTTGTACATCTTAGTACTGCCAGGATGAAAAAACAACTCATTCTTCAACTGTGAATCACAAGGCACACATAACCTCTTCACAAACCTAAAAACACAAACACAAACTTATCCAAGAACTCATGAAAAATTTTATTCATAAGGTCCATGAATACAGCAGGTGCATTGGTTAACCCAAAAGGCATAACTAAAAATTCATAATGGCCATATCTAGTACGGAACGAAGTCTTCGGAACGTCTGCTTCTTTTACTTTCAACTGATGGTACCCCGACCTCAAGTCAATCTTCGAAAAATACTGAGCTCCCTGGAGCTGATACCACTTCATTCGATGGCCCAACATCTGCTGAAGTTGTTGCAAATGATTTTACCACCCCTTTCTGCTTGTAGTCTAGCTGCATTCCCCCAGTTGAGTTCTTCGTTGGACACTCGTTTGCATAATGACCCATTTCATTACACTTAAAACATCTTACTGTTGGATTTTCATTTCCTGCTTGATCATCTTCCTTACAGTTACGAGCAATATGACCAGACTTACCACACCGAAAGCACTTACCAGACTTGGATAAAAATTCTCCAGGATGCATTTTACCACACTTCTCACAGGATGGATATTTGGTTTTCTTACCTCCTTGCTTCTTTGATGAATTCTTCCCCTTTGCCTTCCAACTAGACCTCTTATTCTGTTGTTTGTCATAGAACATCTGATCATCGGCAAACTCCATTTCCACCTTCTCCGTACATCGAACAAGTTTTTCATAACTTTTGAACTCACGAGAAGCTAAAGCCCTTCGATAATTTGGCTTTAACCCTGAGTAAAAACGGTTTATTTTACTATCAAGATCTCGTATGAAGTTTGGAGCATACCTTTCCAATCGAGTGAACTCTTCTTCATAAGCAGCCACTGAATCATCCTCCTGCCTCAATTCTAGGAACTGCTTTTCCATCCTAAGACGAACCACCTTAGTAAAATATTTCTCAAGAAACATACCTTTGAATTCGTCCCAGTGAAGATCCTTAATCTCATCACTATCCCTTATATTTTTCACCATCGACCACCACTGGTCAGCTTCACCTTCAAAACGGTAAACAGCAAGACTAACCTTTTGATGTTCTGAACACCCCATGACATCAAAAATCTTCTCCAGTGCCTTAATCCACCCTTCAGCTTGCACAGGGTCAGATGATCCTCTGAATGATGGGGGATATTGCCTCATGAAGTGTTCCACCACTGACATGTTCCTCTGCGGTTGATCTGGCTGATCTCGTGCATGGATACCACCACCATTTATAGTCTGAGTCAACTGTGCCATCACTGCAAAAAACTGTTCAGTTCCGATTCCGACCATCTCAAGTTACTGATTTGGAAGGTTATCTTTCTCCTGATGTCGTCCCAACATATCTGCTTTGTTTCCTCTGCGTAAAACCATTCTGAACACAGAAATATCTTAGGCGAAGCAACATGGCAATCCGTAAATGCTATATCATTTCAATCATATTATAATTTAACACTTTTCTAACTCCTAAAGTTGTCTAAACCCCCCTTTGATACCAACTATAAGGCCCAAGCCTTAAACCTTACTTAATATTGAATTAAATGAATAATTCACATTGAGGATCTTTTCAGGTTTAGAGTTTTAGAGAATTAGAACATAACTATTACATCTTAAAAGATTACAAAGTAGACACTTCTACTAAGTCTCCATAAAATAAAAACTCTTAAAAAGAAAGATGTCTAGATTCCATGTTTTAGATAGCATGAAATTCCCTTGATCCCATCCTTGACCTTAATCCACTTTAAGTCCTGTGAAAAACATTTCGAAAAACTTGGGGTGAGCATAAAAAGCTCAGTAAGGGATACAAAAAGAATGAAAACTGTTAGTTTTTCAAACATCAAGTAAACCATGTATAGTATATCAAAGTAATACCTTCACCTTCATGAAGTAGTAAAAAAAAATTTCACTGAATAAAGTATCATTACTTACCTTTTTGTAACCAAAAGATTACCATAAAACCCATATAAAGAACACATAGAATATATAAAGGTAACTTGGGACATAAACATACTTAAGTGGAATAACCATACGGTTGACTTCCACACATATCACTTAATGGAATAGCCATACGGCCAATTTCCATACATACTTAATGGAATAGCCATACGGCCGACTTCCATACCCAATGCATTGGAGGTTATAACGTAACCACCCGTCCTGGTATTCACGGCACCACCCATCATATGGTTTATAACGTAACCACCCGTTAAAATGTCCAAGTACCAATATAAAATCATAAAACATAAAACCAATATAAAGGAATGATAACATTTCCACATTTCAATCACAATATATCATAAATATATTGACAAAATAGAATCCTTTTTCAAAACCATTTTCAATAAAAAAATACATAAAAGAGTATATGGTATTTATTTTATTCTAAAAACATTACAGCTTGTTGAGAAAGCCAAAGATCAAATAATACTCGCGGCGGCGGAAAAAGGTCGTTGTCACCGCGTACGTTAAAAAAACATTCCTTTTTGTCGTTTAGTAAAACGCTTCGTAGAAAAAGATTCCTTTTGTATAAAATTAAAAGTCAAAGGAGTTTATACATCGTATAAAAGAAAGTTGTGTATAAAACTAAATATGCCTCAATGAAAGGAGATTGAGACGAAGTCCCTTACCTTGGGTCCGACTTGACTCGATCGTTCTTTAACGTCCTGAATAATAAACTTGAGTTAATTTATACTTTATTAAGAACCTTTCTAAAGTTAATTATTCTTTTTATATCACTTATTGCCATGTTATAAACATTATGAAACCATTTAAGTTAATAATGTTTGTTTTGTCAATATTTGGTTCTTAAGTCGAAAGTTGACTTCTTACAATTACATGTTGTTCATGTGGTCAAAAGTTCTTTATATCCAGAATGAAATTCCCGATTTGGATATAATATGTATCATATATATCCATCATATACATGTATTTATAATATTACATAATCATTTAGAGGTAAGAAATGAAATGCACCGTTCATGGAGACGGTAAGCCGTACGTACGCATGAACGCTACTTTCATTTCTTTGTCATATTAGTGGAATTAAAACTAAATGAGAGGTATGTATATTTTAATTCCAGAATTATATTCATCATTTAGATATATCATTAATTATATATATACATTATATACATGTAATTTTAATAGTACATTACATTTGGGGATAAGAAATGAAATGCACCGTTCATGGAGACGGTAAGTCGTACGTACGCATGAACGCTACTTTCATTTCTATCTCATACTTTAATGGAAAGAAATAATAATGATATAGAGGTATATTATAATTCCAGTATAACATCATATATAATAACTTTAAATCCATCCTTTACACGTCCCACATATGGCATTAACGGATCACATCACTTTTAGGGGGCGGTAGTCCGCACTTCCTTAAATGGAGATATCGTGTTTACCCATAATGGAAACCATAAAGGTATGCCAAAAATGAAAAATACAGAATCTTAAAGAAAACATAAACATATTATATATCATATATAAAAATAGTGACATCATAATGGCCACCCTTTAAGGTGTTAAATGAGTATTGAACAATCATCGTTTCGGGAGGCAGAATTTCGCCATCCACGGAAACCGTATGTTCTTTAACCATTTGATGTAGTTGTGTGAGATTGTAGATAAAATAAATATTATAACAACATCCTAGTATATTGAAGATACTGGTGTTGTTACAAAATAAGTAAATAAAAAGAGTTTAGAGGGTTGGAGAAGCAAAATAAAACAAATGAACAAGAGAGAATGAATTACCTTTAAAAGTGTAACTCCCTTTTGATTTGAGTCTAAAGGCTTCCTTTGAAAGGATTCTGCCCAAAGGGAATCCTCTAGGATGAGGAGAGGGATGTGGAGAGAGTATTTGGGCAGGGGTTGGCCGAGCCAAAGGCTTGAGAAGTGTGTGAAATGAGGTAGAGGTGGGGGCCTTTTATAAGAGGAGAGGAGGGGCACTTTTGGAAAGTAAAGAAATATTACTTTATTTGAAAATGTGTTTCGGTTTTAAAAGGTCCCACATTGATATAATTCGTGGATAAGGTGATAAGGGTTCGAAATCCACTCATCCAATTGGTTTTGGACATGTGTAAGTTTTAGATATTTCATTATCCTTCCATTTTATTTAAATCGCCAAATAATGATGTCATCACTGCATCATTATTATGTCATAAATAATTTACTTTATTTAATGTCTAAAAATCATAAAAAAATAATATGATGTAGGAAATATTTTTATCTTTCCAATTACTATTTATAATCAAAATTTGGACTTGTATAACCCAACTCAAAAATTATTTTAGTAAAACAATTTATGTTAGTGTCATTTTCACTTTAACATTAAATAAAAATATATTAATGTCATTTTCCAACTAAAGTGGCTCCATGGGGTCCCCAAGTTGGCCCATGGCTTGTCTTGGTCGGCCATGACTCACCCAATAGGTGTAGGACAAGTGTCATGGTGTTTTCACATTCTTATAATACCATTTTTACCTTAAACTACACTAATTACCTCTAATCGCGATTAATGAAAAAAAGTTACTATTCACCAAAAAATTATTTTAATCTCATTGAACCACATTTTACTTATTAATGACAACCATGTATGTCGGATTTTCAAAATTCAATACACATTAGTGGTAAACTTTCATTTAACTGAAAAATCAGTTTGCTTGATTACCACTTAGTGGTTTCACTATTTATCAAAAATTGAAGTTTTTCAGAAAATTACCAAAAATTCACCCTAAGCTATATTTGATATTCCGAATTCAAAAATGAAGTCCATTTTACAAAATTCAAAACATATAAGTCAAATTAATTAATTTAATAATTAATTCCTGCTGTCATGACAAATAGCATTTTTTTGTGAAACAATAAGTATCAAAAGATTGACACCAGTTTAAGTCCAATTTCAAAGTGAAATTGATTCCAATGACCACCATTGGATTAACTGGTAAAAATATTTTCTAAT
The DNA here is from genome assembly GCA_963277665.1 of Viscum album. NCBI lineage: Eukaryota > Viridiplantae > Streptophyta > Magnoliopsida > Santalales > Viscaceae > Viscum > Viscum album. Next base: position 48,376,150 of record OY728140.1, on the reverse strand, counting down.
TTCACTTTAAAACCAATTAAAATAATAATATAATCATATAAATAATTTAGATTAAAAAGAGGTTTTGAATTAAAATACAACATTTTACACTATTCATAAAAAAATGAACTTTATCAGAAAGGTACCAAAAATTTACACAAAGTAAATTTTGATGTCCCGATTCTAAAGAAGTGTTATATTTGGTCCAAAATAAAGTATAAGAGTGATCAAAACTATATTTAATGACGGTTCACCATTAAAAGGTGATAAGTGAACCTTTAGTGAAAATTAGAGTATATATGCCCTAAAATTGAACTTTTTCCGTATTTTAAGCCTTTATCTTTTATTGGGTAAATGTATAAACATTCAAAAACATATATAATCATATTTTAGTTATTTATATCCATTCCCACCAGTACAACGGATACTCGTTAACTAACATTTAAAATAATATTATTTTATTACTAGTGTGCTACGTAAGTTTCAAAGAAACTCATCGTTGCGTATCGGGTACGCTATCGAACATAGCAACCCCTTTAAAATAAAATTAATATTTAATTCGTAAATATTAATAAATATAAAAATTCTTTATTCTTTATTTACCTGGGATGTTACATCCTTCCCCCCTTTTGGGAATTGCATCCTCTCAATTTTATTCACTTATCAAAATAAGTGGGGGTATTTATCCCTCATAGCATTTTCAGATTCCCATGTTGCCTCTTCAATCACATGGTTTTTCCACAAAACCTTACCTGATGAATCACCTTATTCCGTAACACTTGCTCCCTATGGTCAAGAATTTGGACCGGTTGTTCCTCATATGATAGGTTCTCTTCCAACTGAACTACCTCTGGAATCAAAACATGAGATGGATCTGGCATATACTTTCTCAACATTGAAACATGAAAAACATTGTGTACCTGAGATAAACTCGGAGGTAAAGCCACTCGGTATGCAACTGATCCAACTCTCTCCAGAATTTCGTATGGTCCAATGAACCTTGGACTCAACTTTCCTTTCTTACCAAATCTCATCACGCTTTTCCAAGGAGAAACCTTGAGAAAAACATGATCACCTACCTCGAAAGATAGATCCTTCCTCCGGTTATCCGCATAACTCTTCTGCCTGCTCTGAGCTGTTCTCATGTGTTTCTGAATCAGCTGAACTTTTTCTGCCATCTCTTCTACCAATTATGGTCCCATCAACTTTCTTTCACCCACTTCATCCCAGAAAGCTGGAGTTCGACACCGCTTCCCATATAATGCCTGAAATGGCTCCATCTGTATACTGGAATGAAAACTATTATTATATGAAAACTCAACCAAAGAAATATGTTGGTCCCAACTTCCCTGATAATCCATATAACAAGCTCGTAGCATATCCTCCAATGTATGAATTGTTCGTTCTGACTGCCCATCTGATTGAGGATGAAAAGCTGTACCAAAATTTAATTCAGTACCCAACGACTTCTGAAGGCCTTTCCAAAAGTTAGAAGTAAACCTGGGATCACGATCTGATACAATGGAGAGAGGAACTCCATGTAACCTGACTATCTCTTTAAGATACAAACGGGAAAGTTGATCAAGTGAGAAATTATCTCGTATAGCAAGGAAATGAGAAGATTTGGTCAAGAGATCAACAATAACCCAGATTGCATTATTACCTCGAGATGTATTCAGTAATCCAACAACAAAGTCCATGGATATATTCTCCCATTTCCACTCTGGCACTGGTAAAGGCTGAAGCATCCCTTTCGGTAACTGTTGCTCTGCATTAACCTATTGACATGTCAAACACTTCACAGTAAAATAAGCAATGTCTCTATTCATTCCATCCCACCAGTAATACTCCCGCAGACCTCTGTACATCTTAGTACTGCCAGGATGAAAAAACAACTCATTCTTCAACTGTGAATCACAAGGCACACATAACCTCTTCACAAACCTCAAAACACAAACACAAACTTAACCAAGAACTCATGCAAAATTTTATTCATAAGGTCCATGAATACAGCAGGTGCATTGGTTAACCCAAAAGGCATAACTAAAAATTCATAATGTCCATATCTAGTACGGAACGCAGTCTTCGGAACGTCTGCTTCTTTTACTTTAAACTGATGGTACCCCGACCTCAAGTCAATCTTCGAAAAATACTGAGCTCCCTGGAGCTGATACCACTTCATTCGATGGCCCAACATCTGCTGAAGTTGTTGCAAATGATTTTACCACCCCTTTCTGCTTGTAGTCTATCTACATTCCCCCAGTTGAGTTCTTCGTTGGACACTCGTTTGCATAATGACCCATTTCATTACACTTAAAACATCTTACCGTTGGCTTTTCATTTCTTGCTTGATCATCTTCCTTACCGTTACGAGCAATATGACCAGACTTACCACACCAAAAGCACTTACCAGACTTGGATAAACATTCTCCAGGATGCATTTTTCCACACTTCTCACATGATGGATATTTGTTTTTCTTACCTCCTTGCTTCTTTGATGAATTCTTCCCCTTTGCCTGCCAACTAGACCTCTTATTCTGTTGTTTGTCATAGAACACCTGATCATCGGCAAACTCCATTTCCACCTTCTCCGTACATCGAACAAGTTTTTCATAACTTTTGAACTCACGAGAAGCTAAAGCCTTTCGATACTTTGGCTTTAACCCTGATTAAAAACGGTTTATTTTACTATCAAGATCTCGTATGAAGTTGGGAGCATACCTTTCCACTCGAGTGAACTCTTCTTCATAAGCAGCCACTGAATCATCCTCCTGCCTCAATTCTAGGAACTGCTTTTCCATCCTAAGACGAACAACCTTAGGAAAATATTTCTCAAGAAACATACCTTTGAATTCATCCCAGTGAAGATCCTTAATCTCATCACTATCCCTTATATTTTTCACCATCGACCACCACTGATCAGCTTCACCTTCAAAACGGTAAACAGCAAGACTAACCTTTTGATGTTCTGAACACCCCATGACATCAAAAATCTTCTCCATTTCTTTAATCCACCATTCAGCTTGCACAGGGTCAGATGATCCTCTGAATGATGGGGGATGTTTCCTCATGAAGTGTTCCACCACTGACATGTTCCTCTGCGGTTGATCTGGCTGATCTCGTGCATGGATACTACCACCATTTATAGCCTGAGTCAACTGTGCCATCACTGCAACAAACTGTTCAGTTCCGATTCCGACCATCTCAGGTTACTGATTTGGAAGGTTATCTTTCTCCTGATGTCGTCCCAACATAGCTGCTTTGTTTCCTATGTGTAAAACCATTCTGAACACAGAAATATCTTAGGCGAAGCAACATGGCAATCTGTAAATGCTATATCATTTCAATCATATTATAATTTAACACTTTTCTAACTCCTAAAGTTGTCTAAACCCCCCTTTGATACCAACTATAAGGCCCCAGCCTTAAACCTTACTTAATATTGAATTAAATGAATAATTCACATTGAGGATCTTTTCAGGTTTAGAGTTTTAGAGAATTAGAACATAACTATTACATCTTAAAAGATTACAAAGTAGACACTTCTACTAAGTCTCCATAAAATAAAAACTCTTAAAAAGAAAGATTTCTAGATTCCATGTTTTAGATAGCATGAGATTCCCTTGATCCCATCCTTGACCTTATTCCACTTTAAGTCCTGTGAAAAACATTTCGAAAAACTTGGGGTGAGCATAAAAAGCTCAGTAAGGGATACAAAAAGAATGAAAACTGTTAGTTTTTCAAACATCAAGTAAACCATGTATACTATATCAAAGTAATACCTTCACCTTCATGAAGTAGTAAAAAAAATCTTCACTGAATAAAGTATCATTACTTACCTTTTTGTAACCAAAAGATTACCATAAAACCCATATAAAGAACACATAGAATATATAAAGGTAACTTGGGAAATAAACATACTTAAGTGGAATAACCATACGGTTGACTTCCACACATATCACTTAATGGAATAGCCATACGGCCATTTTCCATACATACTTAATGGAATAGCCATACGGCCGACTTCCATACCCAATGCATTGGAGGTTATAATGTAACCACCCGTCTTGGTATTCACGGCACCACCCATCATATGGTTTATAATGTAACCACCCGTTAAAATGTCCAAGTACCAATATAAAATCATAAAACATAAAACCAATATAAAGGAATGATAACATTTCCACATTTCAATCACAATATATCATAAATATATTGACAAAATAGAATCCTTTTTCAAAACCATTTTCAATACCAAAATACATAAAAGAGTATATGGTATTTATTTTTTTCTAAAAACATTATGGCTTGTTGAGAAAGCCAAAGATCAAATAATACTCGCGGCGGCGGAAAAAGGTCGTGGTCACCGCGTACATTAAAAAAAACATTCCTTTTTTTCGTTTAGTAAAACGCTTCGTAGAAAAAGATTCCTTTTGTATAAAAGTAAAAGTCAAAGGAGTTTATACATCGTATAAAAGAAAGTTGTGTATAAAACGAAATATGCCTCAATGAAAGGAGATTGAGACGAAGTCCCTTACCTTGGGTCCGACTTGACTCGATCGTTCTTTAACATCCTGAATAATAAACTTGAGTTAATTTATACTTGATTAAGAACATTTTTAAAGTTCATTATTCTTTTTATATCACTTATTGCCATGTTATAAACATTATGTAACCATTTAAGTTAATAATGTTTGTTTTGTCAATATTTGGTTCTTAAGTCGAAAGTTGACTTCTTACAATTACATGTTGTTCATGTGGTCAAAAGTTCTTTATATCCAGAATGAAATTCCCGATTTGGATATAATATGTATCATATATATCCAGCATATACATGTATTTATAATATTACATAATCATTTAGAGGTAAGAAATGAAATGCACCGTTCATGGAGACGGTAAGCCGTACGTACGCATGAACGCTACTTTCATTTCTTTGTCATATTAGTGGAATTAAAACTAAATGAGAGGTATGTATATTTTAATTCCAGAATTATATTCATCATTTAGATATATCATTAATTATATATATACATTATATACATGTAATTTTAATAGTACATTACATTTGGGGATAAGAAATGAAATGCACCGTTCATGGAGACGGTAAGTCGTACGTACGCATGAACGCTACTTTCATTTCTATCTCATACTTTAATGGAAAGAAATAATAATGATATAGAGGTATATTATAATTCCAGTATAACATCATATATAATAACTTTAAATCCATCCTTTACACGTCCCACATATGGCATTAACGGATCACATCACTTTTAGGGGGCGGTAGTCCGCACTTCCTTAAATGGAGATATCGTGTTTACCCATAATGGAAACCATAAAGGTATGCCAAAAATGAAAAATACAGAATCTTAAAGAAAACATAAACATATTATATATCATATATAAAAATAGTGACATCATAATGGCCACCCTTGAAGGTGTTAAATGAGTATTGAACAATCATCGTTTCGGGAGGCAGAATTTCGCCATCCACGGAAACCGTATGTTCTTTAACCATTTGATGTAGTTGTGTGAGAGTGTATCTCAAATAAATATTATAAAAACATCCTATTATATTTAAGATACTGTTGTTGTTACAAAATAAGTAAATAAAAAGAGTTTAGAGGGTTGGAGAAGCAAAATAAAACAAATGAACAAGAGAGAATGAATTACCTTTAAAAGTGTAACTCCCTTTTGATTTGAGCCTAAAGGCTTCCTTTGAAAGGATTATGCCCAAAGGGAATCCTCTAGGATGAGTAGAGGGATGTGGAGAGAGTATTTGGGCAGGGGTTTGCCGAGCCAAAGGCTTGAGAAGTGTGTGAAATGAGGTAGAGGTGGGGGCCTTTTATAAGAGGAGAGGAGGGGCACTTTTGGAAAGTAAAGAAATATTACTTTATTTGAAAATGTGTTTCGGTTTTAAAAGGTCCCACAATGATATAATTCGTGGATAAGGTGATAATGGTTCGAAATCCACTCATCCAATTGGTTTTGGACATGTGTAAGTTTTAGATTTTTCATTATCTTTCCATTTTATTTAAATCGCCAAATAATGATGTCATCACTGCATCATTATTATGTCATAAATAATTTAATTTATTTAATATCTAAAAATCATAAGAAAAATACAATGATGTCGGAAATCTTTTTATCTTTCCAATTACTATTTATAATCAAAATTTGGACTTGTATAACCCCACTCAAATATTATTTTAGTAAAACAATTTATGTTAGTGTCATTTTCACTTTAACATTAAATAAAAATATATTAATGTCATTTTCCAACTAAAGTGGCTCCATGGGGTCCCCAAGTTGGTCCATGGCTTGTCTTGGTCGGCCATGACTCACCCAATAGGTTTAGGACAAGTGTCATGGTGTTTTCACATTCTTATAATACCATTTTTACCTTAAACTACACTAATTACCTCTAATCGCGATTAATGAAAAAAAGTTACTATTCACCAAAAAATTATTTTAATCTCATTGAACCACATTTTACTTCTTAATGACAACCATGTATGTCGGATTTTTAAAATTCAATACACATTAGTGGTAAACTTTCATTTAACTGAAAAATCAGTTTGCTTGATTACCACTTAGTGGTTTCACTATTCATCAAAAATTGATGTTTTTCAGAAAATTACCAAAAATTCACCCTAAGCTATATTTGATATTCCGAATTCAAAAATGAAGTCCATTTTACAAAATTCAAAACATATAAGTCAAATTAATTAATTTAATAATTAATTCCCGCTGTCATGACAAATAGCGTGTTTTTGTGAAACAATAAGTATCAAAAGATTGACACCAGTTTAAGTCCAATTTCAAAGTGAAATTGATTCCAATGACCACCATTGGATTAACTAGTAAAAATATTTTCTAATTTCACTTTAAAACCAATTAAAATAATAATCTAATCATATAAATAATTTAGATTAAAAAGAGGTTTTGAATTAAAATACAACATTTTACACTATTCATAAAAAAATGAACTTTATCAGAAAGGTACCAAAAATTTACACAATGTAAATTTTGATGTCCCGATTCTAAAGAAGAGTTATATTTGGTCCAAAATAAATTATAAGAGTGATCAAAACTATATTTAATGACGGTTCACCATTAAAAGGTGATAAGTGAACCTTTAGTGAAAATTAGAGTATATATGCCCTAAAATTGAACTCTTTCCGTATTTTAAGCCTTTATCTTTTATTGGGTAAATGTATAAACATTCAAAAACATATATAATCATATTTTAGTTATTTCTATCCATTCCCGCCAGTACAACGGCTACTCGTTAACTAACATTTAAAATAATATTATTTTATTACTAGTGTGCTACGTAAGTTTCAAAGAAACTCATCATTGCGTATCGGGTACGCTATCGAACATAGCAACCCCTTTAAAATAAAATTAATATTTAATTCGTAAATATTAATAAATATGAAAATTCTTTATTCTTTATTTACCTGGGATGTTACACCAAATCTCCCCCAATATCCTTCTCCATGTCCATCATCCCTTTTTCTCCTCAAAAGTCCAAATCCTCTCCCTTAAAGAGGCTCTCAAAGGAGATAAACTAAAGAGGTAAGTTCCTCTTTCTTATTCTTTTATTTTCTTTCAAGTTCCTTTATTTTCTTTTTCTTTCCTCATATAATTTCAAAAAATATGGTATGATAACTCCAGTAACATAAATGTAATGTAATTATATTATGATAATGGGATATTTCATCATAATCTCACCTTCCCTCTCCATTTATTCTATAAATGAAAACACCATCCGAGATATTTTAATTTATCACATTCAAGGATGAAGGGTTTTTAATTTACTTTACCATATTAGAGACTGTTTATGAAACCATTTAAATAGTTTTACCAGATAATAATATATTTATTTTATCTCATGTGATTTTATTGAATCCTTATACACTAATAATATAAAATAATAATACAAAACAAGTTCATTGTTAGCCAAACTTCCAAATTAATCCAAGCGTTTGTCATTAAACTTTTATCTAATGATTCAACCTCATGGTATATAAAAAATAATTATAAGATCATTTATATATCAATAGTGTCACTAATAATATATATTAACATTTCTATATGTTTCACCACATTTAAAATTAACATCCATTCATGAATATGAGTGAATCGTTCATAAAAGCTAAGAAAATTAACACTCCTGAACAATGAATTTAACCTCTATAACTCATCAAAAGGTCCATAAAAGAACTTAATAAAACCATAATGAATAAAATTCATGTATTAGAGGCTATTTAATTGTTAATTAATGAATCTAATGTCATTATATAGGACTTTAAATTGAGTAAAGCATTCGGACACAAGGTAAGTGGAAATTCTTAAACCCAACTCTCTTTCTTTGGGTTTTCTCTATTCAACACATTTTAAGTATGGATATTACTTAAAATAATTTATTCATAATTAACTTATATTTTATGGGAAATTTATGTTATTTAATTTGTTTTATGAAAAATCCAATGTTTTCCAAAAGAACTCTTCTTTCAAATAAACACACCCTTTTTACTTCAGGAAGATTGTTTCAGTATTCACTAAAGGTTAATAGTTATATTTCAATAATGATATTCCTTCTCTATTTTTAGAAAACAAATGTCTATGAATTTAAGATTTATGATATGAAACCCATTTCGTTCCATGGGTTATTTTATGTTCAATTTTGACATATTTTTTATGTGCCATGCATGATAATGTAAATGTTATGATGTGACAGGTGTGCCCAGAATTATATAGAGAAAATATGAATGTTTGAATGTGATTGGTGCACCTATAATTATAAAGTTCTCCAATGAATTGGGTAAAGTTTTGAATCTCATTAGTTAAAGTGAAATTATTCTTGAACATGATGTTATCTTTGTTCACAATTATGTGTGGTAGTTAACCACTAAGACATGATGGTTTATTTTTATGCATTGACATATTCCATGATATTATGTAATGATTTTGCACACCCCATGTTACATTGTTTTGTGCGCTTATCTTTCCTCTTACTAGACTTTTATCTCACACCTTTTTCATTTATATCATAAGGTGACTTCATGTACTGAGGAGTACACAGGGGTTGATAAAAAGCTAGAGAATAAGGAATTAAATAAATGTTTATCATTTATGTTGTAAATTATATGTATGGTCCTAGCTTTCCCAAGACACTAAACCTTTTCGTCATCATTTTTTAATTTTTTTTATGTTGTTTATAATTAAAATTACATAAAATTAATGTAATAAAATAAGGGTCTCTATAGTTGGTATCAAAGTCATAGTTTAGTTAATTTGGAAATTAGGATTAGAGAACCTTCGTGAAACCCCGAGTATGAGACTAAGTATATGTAAGCACACAAGAATATTTTCTAAACATATGGATCCCATAAGATATGATTTTAGTGTAAATTTCACATATGAATAATTTATTTATTCATGACTCATTGACATATGTTTTTTCTAATATTTTATATTTTAGAAAATGGTGGGAACCAAGAGAAACCAGGTCAACAACTTGTGCAATGGCCAATGCAACGATTTCCTAAATGACATCCTTGATAATTTATGAGGTATAGTTAAAAAATTTATGTAAATTCTTACCCAACTATCTCATATTATGAACAATAACCTAAATAATTTGTAACACCCTCCTTCACCTAAGAGGGTGCAACTTTCAATTGAATGTTTTATGAAACAACGACCAATGACATTTAGTGGATCTTATAATCCACTAGTTGTGGAATAGTGGTTCAACTCCACAAATAATATCTTTTATATGATTCACTATTCTGAGATGTAGAATGTGATTCTAGGAATTTATCGTCTTGATGGAGAGGTCGATCAATGGTAGGCTTTGATTAAGAACACCAAGCTGGCTAACGAAATTGAAGTGATAGAATGGGAAGACTTTAAGATCATGTTTCTTAACAAGTATTTCCTAAGAATTATTTATACAAATATGGAGGGAGAATTCATATAGATCAAGAAAAAGGAATAAGAATCTATCACAACCTGCAAAGAAAATTTCACAAGGATTTCAAGGTACGGTTTGGGTTTTGTTATCAATAATGATAGAAAAAATGATATATTAGTTAGTTTGTTAAAACCACACCTTCAAAAGGCTCTTTAAATTAGAGACATTGAGAGTTATGAAGAAGTTGTTTTATGTGATCTCAAAGTAGATATGGATTTTGGATAATGGTCCCAAGGATATGGTGATATGAAATGAAAGGTGGAGTTTCAAGCCAGAGGATCTAATGATAGAGGAGGGAAGAAAACTCAACCACCCACATGCCAAAAATGTGCATAAAAGAGTCATGGAAATTTACTCAAATGGAAGGGAAAATTTTTTGAGTGTGGAAGAGAATTCCACCATGCTATTTAATGTAAAAGAGACATGATAATGCAGGAGAAAGTGGTGTAAGAAAGGAAAGCACCACCCATGGTCTAATTCTACAACTATAAGGATCAAGGGCACTATACAAGCCAATGCACTAAAACTCAAGCCCTCGAGGGTAATTAGTGTTAGTATGAACCAAATACAAAGGAAAAAAGGGAAGGATTATTCTATCACTACTGAAAAATTGAGTAAGAAAATTAAGTCTTACAAGGTACACTTTTTATTCACTCAACAATGCAAAAAGTTATATTTGATTCTGGTTCTACGCATTCCTTTATATCTTGAAAGTTTTCTATAACTATGGAATTAAATCCCAAAAACATTGAAGTATAGATATCAATAAAAAATAATGGTTCAATAATTTCAACCCAAGTGTTTGAATCTTCTCCTATTGACGTATGTGGAAAGATTCTTCCAGTGAATCTTGTGCAACTTCCTTAGTGTAATTCGATGCTATAATGGTAATGGATTGGATATCAATATATAGAGCACATATCAACTATCGGGAAAAGGAAATATATTTTCATATTAGGAACCATCCCATGATTCTATACAAATTAAATTAAGATCATGAATCTCCTTTGAAACATCCTTCAACGGATTGGTTTTTGATTCCCTGTGAAGAGGCACACCTCTCTCAAATGGTTGAGTCAAAGGAAAGTGTCAACCTAGAAGAAATTACCATAGTGAGGGAATATGGTGATGTATTTTCCAATGATTTACCCCGAATTCTCCCAGATTGTGAGGTATAGTTCTCTATAGAACTCATACCTAGAGCTACTATTATCTCAAAGTGTCCCTATAGGATGGCTCCTATCAAACATAAGGAGTTAAAGAAGCAGCTGCAAGAGAATTTGGAAAAAGGGTTCATATGCCCTAGGGCATCACCTTGGGGTGTTCCAGTGATCTTTGTGAAGAATAAAGATGGATCAATGACGATATATATAAATTATTGGGAACTCAACAAGATCACCATAAAGAACAAGTATAATCTCCCAAGGATTGATTACTTGTTTGATCAGCTATGATGAGCACATTACTTCTTAAAGGTAGATCTTAATTCTGGATATCATCGGCTAAAGTTTAAGAAGTAAGATATTTAGGAAACTGTCATCTATATAAGGTATGGGCACTATGAGTTTTTGGTGTTGCCCTTTGGACTTACTAATGCCCCTAAAATCTTCATGGATTTGATGAATAGAGTATTTAGACATTACCTTGACAAATTTGTGGTAGTTTTTATCAATCATATTCTCATATAATCCAAGATAGAGAAGTAACATGAAGAACATATAAGACTTGTGTTGGATACATTGATAAAGGATAATTTGTATGCCAAGTTCTGAAAGTGAGAATTTTTATGAACCAAGTCATGTTCTTGGGACATGTGATCACAAGTGAGAGAATTTCTATGGACTGTTCAAAAACAAAAGTGATTGAGGAATAGACTAGACCATCTAGTGTCACATAAATCCATAGTTGTCTTGGATTAGTATAGTACTATGAAAATTTTGGGAAACCTTTCTCACTATTTTCAATCCCTATAACAAAGTTAACAAGGAAATGGGTAAAGTATTTCTAGAAGGAAGAATGTGAGGGAAGCTTTAAGGAGATAAAGAGAAGGGTGATCATTGCACCTGTACTCACATTACCGAAGAGTGGAGAAATTTTTCTAATATACACAGATGATTCAAAGAAAGGATTGGGTTGTGTATTCATGAAAAATGATAATGTGATAGCCTATGCCACATTAAAATTGAATATCTATGAGAAGAACTACCTGACGCTTAATCTAGAGAACGAATCTATGATTTTTGCCATGAAAATCTGGTGGCACTACCTCTATGGTGAGAAGGGTGAGATATACACCGATCACAAGAGTCTAAAGTATATAGTCACACAAAAGGATCTCAACATGAATTAAAGGATATGGTTATATATAATCAAATATTATAATTTGTTTACTCACTATCATCCTAGAAAGGCGAACAAGGTATCTAATGTTATAAGCAGAAAATAACCTACTACTCGATTCATGTTGTAGATTGAGAAAGACCTTATCTTCATGGATATGAAAAGAATGGATTTAGAAATCATAATAACAGGTAATACATTCCACCTTTCCCAAATTATTTCCCAACCATGTATCCAAGAGAAGATTAAGGAATCACAAAGGGATGATCCGGAGTTACAAAATAGGGTGAATGTAGTAAAGGAAGGTAAGCTGCCAGAGTTTCATATCGATGATGATGGTGTGATTCAGTTTGGAATGTGGATTTGTGTGCCTTAATCACCTGAGATAAAGAAGGATCTATTTGACAATGCACATAGCTCACCTTTCTCTATCCATTTAGGTTGCACAAATATGTATCATGATCTCCGAGAACACATTTGGTGAGAAAACATGAATAAGGAGATTGATTAATATATCTCAAGGTTCATGATATATTACCAAGTTAAAGTAGAGTGACAAAATACCAAAGGGATGATGAAACCATTTCCTATACCCATGTGTAAATGGGAGAATATCAATATGGACTTTTTCATGGATCTTCTGATTATGTCCAAGGGAAATAATGTGATATGGGTTGTGGTTGACCGACTCACCAATACTTCACACTTTATCACTATTCAAAAAGATATCTCTCTTGAACAACTTACAAATATATATGTTTAGGAAGTGGTGAGACTACATGGGGTTCCACTCTTGATTGCCTTAGATCTTGATCCAAGCTTTACATCTCAATTATAAAGGAGTCTCCAACATGCTTTGAGTACATAATTAAATTTCAGCACGGCCTATCACCCCCAAACTGATGGTCAGTATGAAAGGACTATTCAGATGCTCAAAGATATTCTAAGATCCTACTATTTAGAAATACAAGGTGGATGGGATCATCATTTCCCATTGGTTGAGTTCCCATACAACAATATCTTCTTCTTGAGTATTCAGATGGCCCTATATAAATCTTTGTATGTAAAGCGATGTAGAACTTCAACATGTTGGGATAAAGTTGGAGAAAGAAATCTACTTGGACCTTGTCTTGTGTAAGAGATGACATAGAAGGTTTAAGTCATCCATAATCATATCAAAACTACTCGGAGTCTAAAAAAGAGCTATACTGAAAACTGTCAAACGGACTTGGAGTTCAATGTTGGAGATAAATTCTTATTTTGAATATCAGTATGGAAGATATTCATGCAGTTTGGAAATAAAGGGAAGCTAATCCCAAGGTACATTGGCCCCCGCATATGATCCATGGCCTATTGGATTCCACTTCCATCGAATGTGGATCATGTTCATGATGTGTTTCATGTATCACTCCTGAGAAAGTACATATCAGATCCCTCACATGTACTAAACTTAGAGGTGGTACAGCAGGAAGATGATCTCTATTATGAGGGGCACCCATTAAAGATTCTGGACTAGAGAGATAAGGTTCAATGCAACAAGATAACCCACCTTGTCAAATTTTTATGAAGGAACCATTATTATGAAGAAGCAACTTGGGAACCAGAGGATGCGATGATGGGGAAGTACCATCACCTATTTATGTAAAACGAAATTTCAAGGGTGAAATTTCAAAAGGGGGGAAGAATGTAACGAACCAAACTTTTATCAATGATATGTATCCCTTCTTGTAGTAATGTCATAATCATATAAAATCACAGTTGAAAACTCAATGTCGCATCATGCTTAAATGAACTACTGTGTGACTTTTAAACATAAATTTTTCACTTATGTGTTTTGAATTTTGAAAATATGACATACACAGTTGTGATCAGTAAGATGCTTGGAGTCCGATAAATAAACATAATTTTTGGTGAATAGTAACATACCCTTGTGAATAATAATGTTACCCTTATGAATAGTAATATGACCCTTATGAATAGTAAATTTTCTAAGTGAATATAAACCTTACCAATGATAGTATAAAGAAACTTTATCCATCCTATAAGTGATAATATGATATAATTACACTATGGAGTTGGTATTTTTATAATTCATGAATATTTAATGATTAATTTAATAATTTATAAGAAATTTTATTTTCATAAAATATTTTTACAAACTAGTATTTATAAGTCTTGTGATTATATGATAATTTTATGAGACCTTAATTAATTTTTCAAAGTATTAGAATTACAGTTTTAATTTTAAAATTTGTATTTTTCAAGTAAATTATAATTTAAATTAGAAATTAAATTAATAATATTTATAAAATTATTTTAATAAAATTAAGTTCATTTTTTTATTCAACATGTTGAAAAAAATTAGGGTAAATTTTTGAGACTTTTCAAAATTACTTGAATTTTTAGTGAATAGTGAATTTAGATCATTTACAAAATATGCTAAATAAATGAATTTCTATATCATGCTTGAGTCATGGATGATGTAAATGGCCATTAGTTTGAACTCATGTGAACCTATTTCTATTTTTAGTCTAAATAATTCTCATTATTTCTTGTCTTGTGGATAAATAATAAATTAATGTATATAATATAAAGAGACTCCTCCTCCCCTCCACTATAAATACCACCCCTCACACCTTTATTTCTTCACACCTCTCAAGCTTCAATCCTTGACTAATTTCTTCCTAAATATCCACCATGATCCTTCCCCACTTCTCTCAGCCCTCATTCTACTCAAAATACCAAATCCTATCCCTTAAATAGGATTTCTAATGAGATAAACTCAAGAGGTAAATTCCTCTTTCCGGTTCTTTTATTTTATTTCAAGTTCCTTTCGTTTCTTTTTCATTCCTCACCTAATTTTACCCAGATGGTATGATAAATCCAGTAACATAAATTTAATGTAATTCTATTATGATAATGTAATTGTTCATCATAATATCTCATTCCATCTCCTTTTATTCTATAAATGAAAACACAACCTAAGATGTGTTAATTTGTCACATTCAAGGATGACGGGTTTTTAATTTGCATTACCATATTAGAGACTAGTCATGAAACCATTTTAATGGTTGAACTAGATCATAATATATTTATTTTATCTTATGTGATGTTATGGTATCCTTATAAACTCATGATATAAAATAATAATACAAAACAAGTTCATTGTGTGCAAAACCGCCAAATTAATCCAAGCATTTATCATTAAAATTTTATCTAATGATTTATCCTCATGGTATATAAAAAATCATTGTAAGATAATTTATATATATTTAATGTAAATAATAAGATATATTAACAATTATATATTTTTAACCACATTTCAAATGAACATCCATTCGTGAATACTAGTGAACCGTTCATAAAAGCTAAGAAAATTAACACTCCCAAACAAGGAATTTAAGCTCTATAACTCATAAAAAGTTCCATAAAATAACTTAATAAAATAATAACGAATAAAAGTCATGTATTAAAGGATATTTAATTTTTAATTAATTAATCCAGTTTCATTATACAAGACTTTAATGTGAAGAAATCATTCAGACACAAGGTAAGGGGAAATTCTCGAACCAAACTCTCATTCTATGGGTTTTCCCTATTCAACCAATTTTTAGTATGTATAGGCCTTAAAATTAATTTATTCATCATTATATTACATTTTATGGGATATAAATTCTCTCTAATTCATTTTATGAAACATACAAAGTTATCCAAAAGAACTCTTCTTTCAAACAAACACATCTTTTTTACTTCACGAATATTGTTTCACTCTTCACTCAAGGTTAATGGTTTTATGTCAAGAATGATATTCCAAATTTATTTTGGGAACCAACTTTCTATTAATGTATTCTTTATTATGTGAATCCCATTTATTTCAATGTGTTATTTTATGTTCAAGTTTGAAATATTTTCTATGTGTTATGAAAGATAATGTAAATGTTAGGATGTGACAGGTTTGCCTGGAATTATATAGTGCAAATATGAATGTTTAAATATGATGGGTGCACCCAGAATTATATATCACTCCAATGAATTAGGTAAAGTGATTAATCTCATTATTTTAAGTGAAATGATTTGTGAACAAGATGTTGGCTTTTTTCACAACTATGTGTGGTAGTTAACCACTAATACATGATGTTTCATTTTTATGAATTTCCACATTATATGCTATTATTTTATGATTATGCTTAACCCATGTTACATTATTTCATTCTATTATATTTCTCATTAATATTATTTTAGCTCGACCATTTTTTACGTATATCCTTAGGGGACTTCATGTACTAAGGAGTACACAAGTGCCAATAAGAATCTAGACAAGAAGGAATTAAATAAATGTTTATTCTTTATGTTGTAAATGTTATGTATAGCTATGATTTATGTTGTAAATGTTATGTATAGTACTAGTATTCCCACAAAACTAAACTTTTGGATCCTTATTTTGTAATGTTTTTATGTTGATTATCATTAAAATTTTGTAAAAGTAATGTTAGAAAATAGGGTCAATATAACATTAAATCAACCTTGGTTCATTAAAATGAAACCAAATAGTAGTTGTTTAATAAGTAAAGCTATAAAATCTTGTAGTAGGTTATCTTTTAATAACATGCCCCAATTGACCTACTTGGTTTTGGTTTTGAATTTTTGAGTAATATTATTCAATTAATTTCATATAAAAATTGAACAACCTTTCATTTATAACCATTTAAAAATTTACCATGGTCATGCATAGTGGCTTGGTTATATAGGTGGCCATATACCAATACATAAAGCACACACACATTTTATAGTTTTTCATTTGGATCCCATTAATTTAAATCATTCTACTTTAACATTTTACTTTATTATCCTTTTTACATTTTAATCAATAGTATATAATCATATTTATAATATTAAAGAGATGGTTTGAGTATACAAGTCACATTTTAAAAATTATAAAGAACCCATACACCTTAAAATTTAAAACTGGCTCCCATTTAATCACAACCCATATATTTATCCTAGTAAACAATTTATATATTTACATCATAACTTAGCATGTTAATTTAGGTTGTAAATAGAGAAAACATGCTAATAAACTTCGAATCATGGAATATAATCATGATAGAACATGCTAAATTAATAATCAAGCATGTAATATAATCATACATGATAAATAAAATAAAATCATGGAATATCACTCAATGAACACATAAAAATCAATTTCAAAGCTATAAATGAAACTACCTGGAATGGAAGATGCATGGAATTTGAATTTTCCTTTTTCCTATGATGATTCATGTAATGTCACTTCCTTTACATACTTATCCAAGGGTAATATTTCATAATTTTTCAAATCAATAAGAATTTTAAAGTATACCATTCACTCAAAGTGAAATAATAACCAACCCTAATAGAGAACATCTATAAAATAAATCCTAGCCCTAGACACAAGGTCGTTTCTTCTTGGGTGAGGTGATCAGTCCTAGACATGGCTATTTACTAAGCACCAAAACATTCTGAGTCTCACTTATACTATCCAAAAATAGTAATACAAAAGAAAAACTAAGGCTTTGATACTACTTTATAACATCCCAACCCGACTGACTATAAATACGGTAGCTGGTCTGGTGGGTCACATGGCCTCTAGTGTGTCTCCCTGTATGTTAGAGGCTACTGACCAGAAATGAGGGTCTAAGGTGGTGCTAGAGGGGATACTATAAAAATCATAATCATAGTTGCATAATGGTGTAATAGAAATAAATAACAGACGATAATATAAGTAGTAATAAATGAATACATAGTGGCATAATAATAATATAAACTAAAAATAAAAGATAGAAAACTCCAATATACAATAGATTCATGCATATCCGAATGATGATACCAAACTAAAAATAGATATATACAACAGATGATAGTATAAATTACAATACAAGAATAGTAAACTATAAAAAAATCCCCAAGGGATAACTCCACGAGAATCCTAAGTTCCCATTCATTTGTATTATCCTAACTCTCAGGAATAAGCTAAACAAAACAATAAATGAGTAATGGTCTTGCAAATATAAGGTCTACTTGGGTACCCCATTGCAATAATGGACTTGATAAGGTGTGATATATAAATACCAATATGTTCCCACCCATGTTGTGTATGAAAAACCCCAATTTTTGAATTATAATTTAATAAGTCTGCATGTATTATGAATAAAAAACTGAATAATAAAAAAAACTGATAAAATTACACCATTCAACCCAGGTTTCCTCAGGACTCCTAGACAAATCTACCTAATTTTTTTCACTATAAAAATAAGAGATCTGAACAATAACCATATATATATATAGTAATAATATATACATAGTGTAATTATATATTTCATCCACCTATATAGAACAAGTGTGTTCCAATGCATAATGGCCATGTACATGGAATATTAGTTGCTGGATAGTATGGGGTGTAACTCTGGAATCCCTAACTAGTCTAAACAAGACAATAAGCTCAAGAAAAATTGTACATTCCCTACATCCCAATAGAGTGGGGGTATTTCATTCTTGTCACCTGATATGGTGACTGTGTCTTCAGGCCCACACTCGACTCATGGAACATCACGCATAAATCCTAATGCCCATATAGTAGCACCAGTTTGAGACGCCATGCTCAACTTATGATATAATAGAGCATGATAGATCCATTCTAAATAGAACCGTTACCATCATTCCACATCCTATGCATAAGGAATAATCATATTTATAATAAACGTCCATGATAAAATGCATCTAATTCCTTAAATTTATCAATCAAAAATAAATGCATCATCACATATATAATACAATCCATGAGGAAATAAATCTCATTATTTTCATTTACTAATCCCATTATATAACTAGGGAATCTCATTTAACAATATCATGTACTAGGAATGCTACAATATGTCTGGCGTTTCAACCATTTATATTTCAATTCCCATAAGCAGTTTAATATAATTAATTCATTTTATTAATACCATTTAAACCATTAAAGGAAGGAATCCTATCATTACTAGTCATTTCATTTAATTAAAAGAAGAATTTAAAATCATTTATCATGGTTTAATGAGGCACTTAGAAGTTGCCTTGGTCAAAATAGGTCATTTACCTATTTGGGAAAATCCCATTTATAAAGTAACTCATTCAATTATCCATCCGAAAAATCACTCAAGTGTTTCTTTGGTTCATTTAAAATTTATATTAAAAGGAGAGAAATGTTATTTTATAAATTAAATTAATGACCATGTTTCAAACATCCCACTTATCAAGCACTACCATGAAGGCATTGGAAAACTCTAAATCAAAAACCCAAGAACGTTTTAAACAAATAATCATTACATTTTTTCTTAAAAGACAGTGCACCTCATCCAAGGGGTTTTATAAAAAAACATTATATTGTTCATTGAAAATTAATTTATCAAAATTATTTATTTCAATCAGGAATAAAAATTCAATTCACATTAAAGAAACATTTAGAAACTACCAATAAAAGAAAAACAATTTCATATGTTTCAATGTGGTAATTGTGATATTACAACATCACAAGGATGAACACGTACAAGGGGAATAACCATTTATAGTCATAGTTGAATTCTTAGAGGTAATCCTAGACATTTAATCATTTAATTATAAAGGGAAACTTCTACTTGGAACACCCATGGGGTGTCTATAAATGATACCACCAACCTCTAATCCATTAATCAAGGATCAATAGGTGCATATCAAGGTGTGATGATCAATTTGGTTCCAAGGACTAAAATAAAAAGGGTGCTTGGAATAATATGGAATGTGGCTCGATGATAACAATTATAACTTCAATGGAAATTTTGAAAAAATAAATATACCACCTACCTCGTACTTTGGACAACCTACTCATAAAATATTGAGGTTTGATTCGACCTAGTTTGGAAGAGATCTAAGAAATTAACATCCACACTGAAAATAGGGAAAATGAGCTTAAACCTCAATAACATAATCAAGATGAGATTAAACAAATAATGATGAAAAAGGAAGATAGAACATACTGATTCAAATCCATATATAATGAAAGAAAACAAATTATACAAACAAAGGAAGAGATATGGAAAAACCTAGGATAAGGAGGTTGGGGGATCCATTTTTGCATGAAGGAGGCCTCATGTAGATGCTATTGGAGAAGAAAGGACAGAAAGAAATTAAAAGAAAAATATGGTAATTTTAGTCATTTTACCCTTAGAAACTAGGTCACATGGTTTGGCTATATGGTTTGGCCAAACCATGCACCAAACGTGTGACACCCCCTACTTAAGAAACCACCACACACAGTTTTTCCCACATGGTTAGCCTAACCATGCACAAACCGTGAAATGAATAATGTGAGGGTACTACCTAAGTAGAACTACCCATGTGAAATAGGCACATGGTTTGGATAAATTGTGTACAGCCTGTGTAGGGAATATATTCTCCTCTAATCAAGGTCGCATTATTTTCTTTTGAGGCCTCACAATTTCAGAAAAACTATGTGCCCTGTGAAGACACTACAAACTAGGGGTTTCCATGCCCTAACTCTCTTGAAACTCATTGAGAAATCTGATGTACCTATAAGGAATTTTACCAAGTCCAAAATCAAAACATTGAAGTGTTTCAACTCTTGGAATTATATTTTAAAGCTCATTTTGTAAAATGGTCCATCCATTAGACGCCAACAGTTCAAATTCCCTTGGAAATTAACCTCATCTCAAAATAAGGGTCATTAAAAAAGTTAATTATTATATGTGATATAAATGAAATATTTTTTATATTAGTTGAAATATATTATATCTAATATATATAATTTCCTTGCAAATGTTTTCATTAAATGAAAAGTGATAACATCATTCATGTACATGTGGACTACCGCCTTCATGAAGTGACATGAATCTATTTTCATCACCAGAAAAAAATTGGGATATATATAAGTAATTTTAAATAAATAATATGATATTTTTGTTATTATTGATATTATAGAAATATAAAATATTACTTACACTTTTCCATTATGAACATTAAAAAATGGAAATGTTACCCATGCATTTGTACAACCTACCATCTCTATGATCATAATGTACTTAAAATTTCATAACTATCATTTATGATTTGTTTTGAAAGAATAATTTATTTATTAATATGATAATTATGTTATGATTATTATTATTAAGATAATAGAACTATAAAATATTCTTAAGAATCGGATCATTCATGAAAAAACATGCATGAGAAAACACAAAAATTATCACTTGAATTAGTGAAGATAATAAAAAAATTATTAACTGATTATAAGACATTATAATAGGATCATATATGATACTATAGATATGATTATGGTTAAGGAAAAAATTAATAAAATTATTAAAAAATTATACATGGGGTTAAATCATGTTCATCTAATGGAAAATGTGAGGTAATGGATTTCACCTCAATTTCATTTCATTGAGGCATGTTGTAATGTTATGCACATAATTTAATTTATTTGGTGTATATAATACCCCTATTACATGTAATATTTTGAATAATTCAGTTTTCATGGAATTTTATGTTTTAATTTGAATTATTTTATCCATGGTGATTTGAATTAAAAGTTACCAAGTGGTAAGTGATTTCTTGACTCAATTTCCACTAATTGGTTAAGCTTCTATTTCGTTGATTATGCCAAGCAATGATTATGTGTAAATTTAATTTTTATTATATTATGTTATATATTCACTTATTTTAATCATATCTATAGTTTATATATAGAATGTATTCACTTATTAATTCTCAGTTCAATGTTGTGATATTTTAATGGTTTATTTTAAAATCATATTCTAATCAAGATTTATTATTATTAAATATCAGTTAAATGAAATTAGTTGGAAAATTACTAATAAAAAATAAATTTCCATATCCTTTGATTATTAATTAACACTTTTATCTATTATAACTTATTTCCCACTCTTTGGTACGCAAAATGTTTTAGAAAGGTTTTTCAAGAAAAAACATCTTCATTTCTCTCTTCGACCAGAAATATGTTTCCTTCCAAAGCCACGTTTTCTAAATATGTTTTAAAAAATGTTATAACCATTTAAAGATGATTTATTATTTTAATTTTAACCTATTTTAACCATTTACAAAATATTTTCAAAGGAATCATATGTCATTTTCAAAACAATTCATGTTTATATTTTACTAAAAAAGTGAACGGAAACTTTTTTTATCATGTATGACATGAACAAAATTTCAAGCCATCATGAAAACCCATATGCTTTAAAGATTGTTTTATAAGGATCCAAGGTTATTTTCAAAGAATTTTATTGTTAAAATATTTCCTGAAATTTTATTTTTAAAAGGTATTTTCAATGAAAATTATTTTAAAAATGTTTTTCAAAATAAAAGGATATTTTTCACAATAATTTTTTTTTATGTTTTTATTGTATATCTATTAATCAATGAAAACAAACCTTTATTCTTAATCAAGTTGGTATATGTTAATACCATTATCATTCTTAATTTGGGTGGTTTATTATTATTTTAACTGTGGATAGTATTGACACTATATTCTTTCTTTCATTTTATAGTAATTAATTTCCCCTTGACATATTCACATTCATGTGGTCTTAGACATTATGGTTTTCTTAAATATCCATATTATTGGGTAATGGATATGGTTATTTCCTAAAGTATAACATCCCCTACATGAAACTCTATTATGTGAAAAAATTAGGTCGGTTACTAGACATCACGTGTGCCTCTATATATGCCAGAGGCTGCTGACTAGCAGTAAGGGTGTGGTGAATATAGTGGGGAAAATATACCCTATGGTATGGAGTCATAATATAGCATAAATAAACATCATAGTATTGAAAAGTAGCAAATGTAGTATAAAATTTAAATATAAAATAAATGATAAACCAATAAATAAAATACTAGTCAATATAATTCTAGGATGTTATGTATGTAATGTTAAAATGAAAATAATAAAAATAAAAGACATGTTGATACTAATAACTCAAAATTACTGTGATCCCAAACCCCATGTTGGTCATGTCTCAAAACACCATCCCATATTTTAATCAACAATCAACTTTAAGGTCCCTTTCCCTTATCTATACCTACATCTATGCAATGTTCCTAGTTACCAAATTGCATCCCAAATATGATGTTAGTAAATCTTTGAAGGTTAACAACACCATGTCTAAAATAACTCATCATATAATAAGTACATGAAATAATGTGATAAATAGGTGTATTAATTAATTAAAAAATTAATGTAATATAACAATCAGAACCCTTCTAGAAATGTATTTGAGCATGTATCACAACCATTCCAACCATAACCATATACCCATGGTATAAAAAATAAATAGGAAAATCCCACTATATAAGGATCTCAGCATTTTTAGGTCATATCCTAGAATATAATAATCACAGCATGGGACATGGTATAACCCTATATATTTGCATCTTCACATGTGTTTTTTCATAGCACAGTATATAAGTATCCTAAAATGTGTTAGGTAATATCCCAGTATATAATTTCATCTTCAAGTGTCATAAGTGCATATCATAATAGTAATCATATCATAATATAACCATATAAGAGAAAATGGTTAATTTTTCTATTTACCATTTTTCTTTCAATTTATACATTTATTCAATTAATAAAATAAGTCATTTTAAAAAGTGAATATATATGAAGAAAAAATATGGAAAAAATGTCATGAAAAAACCTTTTTAATACATTTCCAATTCATTATTTTCAAAGGTTCACTCACCCAGTGGGTATCCATAAGCTGAGTCACGTCATTAGTTAAACCTGAAGGTATCTAATAGAAATCCAATGTAGGATTATCATCAATCTATTTGATTAAATAATTAATGTTCATATGTGTTAAGATAATCACAATATTTCATATATTTATCAATTTATAATCATAAAATAGGCTTACCATTTTGACCTGCAACCTTTGACCTACGATTAACGCAAAACTTCTAATAGATAATTCTAGTAAAGATGATGGTGAAAATGATCTTAAGAAGAATCCTAAACATAACTAATCAATATAAAAACAAAAAATGACAATGGTCAAGATAATACATTTTAATAGTTGGAGAATAATGTGATAGAAGGAAAAACCAAAACATAACAACTTATCAGGGGTTGATCGCTCAGGAGAGATTTCTGAAAAGTATAAAAGGCTTCCAAAATCACATGGATTTCACCCATGGTTAAGAGAGGAAAATATATACTGAAGGAATAAATAAAGATTATAATATCAACACTCTTAAAATAGAATCTCTCATTGCATACATAGTGTGTAATACATTTATAGGCCATATATTTATTTTTAGGGAGATATGCTAAAAAAATAATTGCCTCAGATTAATTTTATCCCTTATCAACTTTTACATGATGTGAAAGGTTTACATGACATGTAACTGTTTCACACCCTATAATGGTTCAAAAAATTTATCTATAATAATTTACACATCATGTAGAATTTATAAATCATTTAATCACCTAACCGATAGTTTTCAACCCATTTTCTATAAAATGACCCAATCAACCTCCAACACGTCCAATGCAAGGAACACCCTCATGAACACATTTTATATGTTTATACCTAGACTTAATTAAATAACATAAGCATTGTTAATTTCCAAAAAAATCATCTCCATCTCCAAACAAGACTCAACCACCAAGGTCCAATAAAAATGGGAAATCTAATAAAATATGTTTAATGAAAAATCAAATATATATGTACCTCGAAAAAGATGAAATTCTACAACCTCCCCACCATATAACAGTTCATCACCGAGCTTCACCAAGAATCATTATGGAGTCTCTACCAACAAGTATGGACATTATGTTGGCATATCTGACTCCCTCTCTAAGGTATCCTCTTAAACATGCCCATGCTACAACTGCACTTGAACTAGTGGTATAGTCCTACCCAAAAGATACTTCTCACTATGATCCACAACTAGCATCAGATTATCCTTAATGGAAAAATCAACACTAACCTCAATATCCTCAATTTCTGGCACATGAGAAGGGTTAGTATAATATCATCAAAGTTGTAACATGTGAAACACATTTTTCATGAAACTATAGTGTTGTGGATTGGATAATAGGTATGACAATGGACCGACCCTTCCCACTATCTCAAACAACCCGAAATGAATGGGTGAAAACTTCCCCTATTTTCTGATATGATATTTCCCTACCCTATGAAACACCCATAAGAAAACATGATGAATAACCTAAAACTATAGAGGTCATATCTTATGGTCAACATAATATGTTTTCCTTCACTTCATGGTCACAAAACACTTCCTATACAAATGAACCTGCTCGAACATCTCCTACATGTGGCTAGGTCTAACATGATGTTACTCAGCTTCTCACAACCAACAAAGAGGGAAATTTCATGGTATTCTATACAAAACCTCAATATGTTCCATTTGGACCAAGGGTTGAAAGATATTTTTATATTCACACTCCACAAGTTCCATATGATTCCCCCATTAAAAACCAAAATAAAAAACACAGGCTCATAAAATATCCTCCAGAACCTGAATAGTCTATTCTGCTTGACCATTTGATTGAGGATGATTGGCCACACTCAAAAGAACATGTGATCCCAATTATTTATTATGACTCTGAAAGGAATATGATGTGAAATGAGGATCTATGTCTAAAATGATACTCATTAAAACACCATGAAGCTAAATTACCTCCTCTATGTAAAGACTACCTAAATCATCAACTATGATGGTCTCCCTTACAAGAAAAAAGTGGGATAACATCTTCAGTCGATCCATGGTCACCCAAACCACATCATTATTATGGGTTTTCCTAGATGGTACTATCATGAAATTCATAGTGACATCATCCAAAATCAATTTAGGAATGGGAAAAGGATACAAAATACCAACTAGTCATTGATTCTCATATTTCACCAAATGAAAAGTGAAATATCTATCCCAAAAGCCTTCTACATCCTTCTTTATTCCTGATCACTGGTACTGTCTAGATATATAATGATACATATTTTTCAAAACATGATGTACCACCCTCCTTGAATAATGGAAATTGCTCATTAGTTTTTCATGAAAGCCTATAGGAACCCATACTCAGCCATAGAAAATAAGATAATCACCACCACAAAGAGATCATATCAATGGTTTCTCCCCACCATATAATATATCCCACAAAAAAAGGCCCTCATGATTAGATAACTACTGACTCTTTATCTAGTCCAAAAAAATGTGTATAACAAAATTCATTATTAGAGATACCCACCCCTGGGACTCCAAAACATCAAGATTGATTTATGTAAAAGAGTTCCATTATCCATCACTCAAAATAGTATTCTTTTACATCCTCTATTAGGATCTTCCGAATTAATGAATTGACAAAAAAATCCATTTCTCAGCATACATCCTAACTCAATATCAAAATATAGCTGATACTCGACCCACCTTCTCTACAAAATGATTAGGTCCCAATAATAATATATCTACATGAGGATCTTGTGGTTCATGTATACCACAAACCTCTCACCCATAATAAAGTGTCTCCAACATCTCATGGTATTTACCATGACTACTAACTATAGATATTGAGTAGGGGAATTCCTTTCATGCGGTCTTAGTTCTCTAGTGATATAAGTAACCAATCAATCCTCCAACATCATAACTAATCTGAGTCCAACTCTAGATTCATCACAATACAAGGTGTATTATTTACCCTTAAAATGTAAAGTGAGTATAGTTACTGAGGTCAACCATCCTATCAACTCTTTATAATATCTCTCATAGGCATAGGACCAAACAAACATTACTCCCTTATTGGTCAATCCGGACATTTGGGTATCCAAATGGGATAAATCTGGGATAAAGTTCCAATAATTACCTTCTAGACTAACAAAAATCATAATCCCAAATACATTCTTGGGTTGCTCCAATGATTCTATGACTAGAACCATCTCTGGGTCCACTAACACTCCCATCTCTAAGATTACATATCCCAATAAGTGAAATTTATCAATCCAGAAACAATATTTGATAGCTTGGCATAAATCCAATACTCTCTCAATATAATATATAATATGTCAAGTTGTTGGAATGGTCATCTGTTGAATGTAAGTACACTAACATGTCATAAATTAAAACTACCACAAATTGATCCAAAAAATTATTAATAGTATTATTCATCAAGTACATGAATATTGATAGACTATTGGTCGAACCATATTATACCACTACAAACACATACAAGTCGTACTTTCTCCTAAAAGTATTATAAGGTATGTCCAATGGACTCACAATAAAATAGTGGTATCTAGATCTCAAATTAACCATGGAGAAGATATTATCACCTCTGATCTAATCAAATAAATCTTTCACATGTGGAAGAGGATACCAGTTCTTGACTATCATCTGGTTCATTATCTGATAATGTACACATAAGTGCAAATTCCCATCAGCCTTCCTAGAGAAGGGAACTAGATAACCCCAAGGAGATGTACTATACCATATGAAACATTTTGATTCTATATCATTCAACTAAACATTCAACTCTCAAGGATCTGTTGGTTCCATTCTGTAAGGAGGGATAGAAACTATCTATACTCCTAGAACCAAATTCATTATAAAATCTATATCTCACATTGGAATTAATCTATATAACATGTTAGATAATACATCCTAAAAACTATCTACCATTTAAGTAATATAATCACACTTCATTCAAACGTCATCTCAAACAAGTCTTTCTATCTGTGCCATGAGACAATCCAATCTGCACTGAATTGGTCATGCATAACAAACCTAAAGATTCCACTCACCTAGGTGAGAATAGTTGCCTCATTCTAGAGATATAAAGGTAAATATCCTCTAGTAACAGTTGATGTGAGCCTGGTATAGAACTATGAAATTCATATAGAAAATAAAATACCATCATTTCATTTCTATAAAAAAAATGTTTCCCAAAAGAAATGGTAACCACTAATCTCTAAAGAACAAGCCTTTCTACATTTGATATTTTTTTTCTGCACTCCAAATGATTTATTGATTGTCAAAAAACCATCAAATATTTCCAAAACTAATCCCGAACCTTTTTTCAAAATGTGTAGATAATAATGAATGTGATTCTAAATTATTATAAAAATGAAAGATAATGTTGATGATACAATAATTATAACTCTGATAGTAGAAGGTCTTTCATCTACAATAATCATAGTAGTCTACATAACATATAGCTGACTTTCCATTCTACCTTAGGATCTAGACTGACTCCCTTGATCTATTCTATCTACATGGTACTAACAATTCTAAACTGGGCCACCACATTCCTTACCTAATCCTGAACAACTAGTGGAAATCCATCTATTAGAATTATGAGGGTTAGGCAAGCCCCTTCCATAATCAGGTTCCTTTACTGATCCCCTACCACTGATCTACAACAAAATATTCATAAAAACTTTTGAAGATGACCTAGTATTCCACATTGCTAACACTCAACTATGGGGTAAGGACACTGCGGGTGCTTTTGGACAAACATTCCATAGTTATAGCATTGTAATAAGACATGGTCCAAAGTTGGATGCACACTACCCTAAATTCTATTCCAAATAGTACCTTAGAGAAAAATTTCATTATGACTATTCTTTCTACCTGAAGAAGAGTTCCTGGTTTTCCTTGATGAAATATCTTGGCCAATTCTCAAGGCGTCTATGATATTCCCTTACATTAAGAGTGCTTGATTCATCACATCCTCAAAACAACTCAAATGAAAAACATTAACTTATGAACTATTATCATGGAGAATCCCATCCTGAAAATTCCTTACCCTGGAGACCTTATCAGCTAATAGAAATGGATAAAAATGATGAAGTTCATTGAAATGTATGAAATAGTATAGCACTAACATGAATTCCTATGTCAGATGCATTAACTATCAAGCCTTCTCATTCACTAACATCTTAGGATATATTTGTATTAAGAACTTCATCTTGACTTCCTTTCAAGGCAAATCCTCTTATTTTCTGGCTTACTCTAGAGTGTCCCACCAAGACAAGGATGGACAATGAAGCATGTATGTAGCAAGATTCATCCTTTTATCCATTGGTGTCTCGATGTGCTTGAATATCATATAGACTAACTCAATCTAAAACCTGGCTGCTTGGTGTCCTCCCTCCCCAGTGAACGTAGGTGGATGCTACATCTGAAACTCTCATCTTCTTAGACATCAAAGGCACGGTATGAGTAGTCATACTTTCCATGGATCGTATGACCCTAAGAAATATTTCATGAAGTTCAACATCCATATTTTTATAAAGAATTACATGGTGATCTGACTCAACTACACTATGAGTGTGATGATTTCTACTCTCCTGATGATCAAATTGAAGATGGTGAAGAGGAATTTTCTCTATAAGGGAAATAGACACATTATGGCACTGGGTAAGGAAAAGGGCTACCTCGACAGGTGACTACAAAAGATAACCAAAAACTTATTATCTCTATATACATGGACTAATATGTGTTTTAGAATGAAAAAAATATCCATCCATTTCATTTATCATGTATAACAGATATCTCATATCATAGTATACACATGAAATATATCACATGATCATAAATATGTCCATCTCATTAACAATGCATGTTAGTATATATCCATATGTTCTTACCATGATGATTGCATAATTATCTTGTTCTATACTAGGACATGAGTATAAATCTCAAGAAACAATAACATCACACAATATGTGAATCACCTAATGTGAAATAACCTTAAATCATAACAAGTGAGCATCATGACCAAAAATACCATCCCAAGGCACTCGGATTTTTCCCTACACATGGGTTATCTAATCCAATGAATAATCTAATTAACAGGTCCTAGAACATCCTATTGTCCTTTCTACCTTTCCCTAATTATAAATAAATAGAAATGAAATCTTTATCCTTTGATATGACTTTGTATCATCCCACCACATGACACTCTCTCAAAAGGAAAAAAAAGGTCGGTTATTGGACATACAGTGTGCCTCCTCCCAACATGATAGAGGAATCCAACTCGCAACAGGGGTGTGGTGAATATAGTAGGGAGAATATAACCTCTAGTATATATTAATAATATAGTAAAAAATAAACATCTTAGTAATAAAACATAACTTAAACAATATAATGTATAAATGTAAAGTAAATTAGGAACTAATAAATCAATTAACAATCAAAAGTAATGATAGGATGATATGTATCAAATTTCAAAATAAAAACAATATAGATAAAATATATTTTGATACCAATAACTCAAAATGACCTCGGTCCTAATCCCCATGTCAGTCATATTTCTAAACTCCATAATATACATCCATCAAGAATCTAATATAAGTCCCCTTTACATTTTCCATACTTTCATCCATTTAATCTACTCGAGTACCAAATCGTGACTAGAAAAGGGTTTGAGTAAAACTCAGTAGTTTAACACCACCATGTTTAAACCAACCAATTTGATAAGACGTTCATGCAATAATGAGATAAACATGTGTATTAAATAATTCAATAATAAATGTAATATGAAAATCAACATAATTTGAACCCTTTTAGAAATTTCTTTGAGTATGTATCACAACCATGTAAACCATTACCATATACCATTGGTATAAAAAATCGTTGCACCAAGCCCTCTATATAACCATCTCAGAAAGTGTCAGGCCATATCCAGGTATATATTCATCTCTAAATTTTCTAGTGCATCACCTAGTATAAAAGCACCTCTGCATGTGTGAGGAAATAACCCAGTATATAAGCATCTTATAATGTGTCAAGGAATATCCAGGTATATAAGAATTTCATTATGTGTTAGGGATATCCCGATATTTAAGCATCTCTACATGTCTCACAAGTTCATATCACAAAAAAAAGCATATCAAAATCTGACCTCATAAGACCAAATGGTTAATTTTTATAATTTCAATATTTCTTTCAATTTACAAATTTATTCAATTAAAAAAATAATTCATTTTACACTCTAAATTTATTTGAATCCCATACCTAGAACACAGTTAAAGCTTAAAAAATTGTAAACCATTTCCAATTCATTGTTTTCAAAGTATTTCCTGTCCAATTGGTAGCCACAAGCCAAGCCATGTCATCAATTGAACCCAAATGGATCTAATGAGAAATACAACAATAGATTATCATTGTTATTTTTAATTAATTAATTAATTATCACATGTGTTAGTGAAATAAAAATGTTGCATATACTAATAAATTTAAAAAAATACTATGGGTTTAAGATTTAGACTCTCTACCATTAACTGGTGATTAACACAAAACTTCCAATGGAAAATTCCAATATGGAAAAATTCAAAGATGATTGTAAGAAAATCCTAGATCATAACTGATCATGATCAAAACCTACAATGAAAATTTTCAATAAATTACACTAAAATGGCTAGATAAAAATGGGATAGAATGTAAAACATAAATAGAATGACTGACAAGGGGTTAATTGCTCAAAGGGATGTTTAGAAAGGAGGAAAGGGTTCCAGAATTGCCTAGAGTTCACCCTATGTTGATAGAGGAAAGTCTTCATAGAAGGAATTGGGAAATATAAAATTCATGGAACACATAAAACTATAACTTGTGATAAATACACTGAATGTAACACGTTTACACATTGTGTATTTTCCTTTTATAGAGATACACTGAAAAAACCACCTCATCGAATTAATTTTTAACCCTTATCAACTTTTAAATGACGTGAGTAGTTTACACGATGTGTAACCGCTTCACACCCTACAATAGTTCATGACATTTATCTATATGAATCTACACATCATGTAACATGTACACAGTGTGAAATCACCCAACATACCATTTCATACCAGTTTCTATAAAAGGACCTGAACCAGCTCCAAACCTTCTAAAACATGGAATACCCTCTTAAACGAATTTAATATATTTCTTATCCAACTCTATTAAATCAAATAAATATACATCCCTAAAAATTAGGTAATTTCACTAATAAATAATATCTATCTTTGAATAAGAAACATCCAACAAGGTCCAATGACAAAGGGAAACCCAATATAAGAGGGTTAAGAAAAATCTCAAATAGGGACATACTTGAAAAAAGATGAGATCATATATAAAATGTAAACCATTTTTATAGGAAATGTTTACTTGAATGTAATTTTATATCTAGGGAAGTATTGATAAATCTGTATTCTTCACTCAATATAGATATTTTATAAGGCACTTAGTTTATGAATTAATTCAATTATTTAATATATGAGGAATTATTAAGACATGTATGATAGGGGTTGGGAAAAATTCATAGAAAGACCATCGATGAATCGATAGTCTCAGGAGATAAAAATTTTTGGAATCAAACCTTATGTGTTTGAAACCAATATGTTTTAAAATATCTTTTTAATGGTATTTACTGTAGTATTCTAAACCTCAATATGAAAGGTCCTGATAGTAAATTTATCATGTACTTAGGAAACATGGCATCAAATAATTAATCATTTCCTTCATTAAGTATTAAGTCATTTCTATATAGGATATTTTCCCTATGAAATTATCTCTAGATTTATTTCACTCTTAGTTATTTAGATTGAATGTGTTTTTTTCCTTTACCATGCCATATTGTTTACACACTCCCTTCTCAGTTCATTGATTACATGTAATGCTTGTTCAGTTATTTAGCTTTCCATACTGATTATTATTTATTGATTTATGATATCTTCCACTATACTTAACCATTACTGAGAATTCGATCTCACCCATATTTTTTTCCTTTCCCCAAGATTACATGAACATTATTGTGAATGATATTCATGGATATTCTATAATGAATATTTTTTTCTAAAAATAAAAAAAAAATTATGAATTATTTTTTGTGTATTGAAATATAATGTATATAAAAAGCTATAAATTACATAAATTGATATTAATTCAAAGTTAAAGAATATTTATTAAAAAATATAACAAAGCTATGATAGTACTGTATATGTATAGTGTCTTTAAAATTGGGAAACAAAAACAACTAGTTCATAAGACATATTTATTGTCTCCCACTAATTTCACCATAACTAGACACCCTTTTGACATATCTTAATTAATAACATTATTCATGACCTAGGGAAAAGAAACATATTAAAGGGTGATCTCATATTCTCAGTAAGGGTAAAAAAGGGAGATATCAGTCATATCATAATCATAATACATAATAACATAACATTTAAAAATCTTATCCAGTATATGTAAGATTGTGATATCATTCCATGGGATAAATAATGAAATTTTATAAGAATCAATGAACATAATACCAAAATTCATAACATAAGAAATGAATTTTTGTGGAATAAACATAAGTAAATAAAATCATTTCATATTATTCAAGGCTCCTTTCTAAAACCATCATAGCGGACAAAGTTGATTACTGAACTGAGTTCACTCATCATTCCAACCATGTATTACTGAACCGAGTTCATTTCCCATTATAAACATATATATATCATGAGATATAAATATTTAACTAATGAATTGGAGGATGATATATTTCCTACCCATTTCATAATTAAATCATTCTTACATGTTCTACAAAAACAAAAATCATTCATCATATCATAACCCAAGGAATAACATTGGTTTCCTAAACATTATTCAAACATAACATAACCTATATAAAACAAATGGATTTCATAAATATAATTTCATCATAAACAAAATAAAACCATATTAATAATAGGTATAGTATACTTGAAAACAAAACCCTATTAAATAATTCCATCTTATGTGGAAAATAATTTTAATATAACACTTGAACTTAATTCTTGAGAAAAATAACATTTCTTCTTCAAAAACGTTTTCTTTTCTCAAATGACCTGAAATTTTAAAAAAAGAATTTATTTTAAAATAAACATGAAATATTTTAGAGGAATATTAAAATAAATATGGTTTTATGAAGACTTAAAAATCCATTCATTCTGTATAAGTTAAAAAAAATATTATCCCCGTACTTTTACTAGAAAAGTGAAAAATTACCTCGTATCGAATAATGACCAAAGATTCCTTTCATACCATTTAATAAAAATTAAAAAATGGGTAAAATTGACTTTAAAAAATTGTAGAATAATAGAAATAATATTAAATATTTAGGATAAATGGATGTGTATGATAAATATACCCCAGTAAATACTTATAAATAATCTCGAATAATAATGAGATTGTGAAATTATCCCTTATCAATTTATCATCAGTCAAATCATATGCCTCATAAAATCAATTAAATTATATGAATATGTAAATATAATAATATTAATAATAATCATCATAAAAAATCATGTGAAAAATAAACACCACATAAAAAAATAGGTGGTGTATAAGGTATATATCCCACAGAAATTAAAGTGAGACAAAATAATCCCTTACCTTAGGTCTGATTTCTTTTGTGTGCATCTAAACCTTAGTTATAATGATTAAAATAATTTCATTGAATTATTCCAAAATCATAGTCATTTTTATTATATCATATATGATCATATTATCATCTTTTTGTTAACAACATTTCATTATTATTGGTTATTCAGGTATTAAGTGCTTCATTTTCTTATGCATGTTTTGTTGAATAAGTTATGGATCTCCGTCATATTTCATAGTTATATCATTAAAAATGATATTAAAATAATATATATACCATATTTATTCATTATATACATTTATATAATCATTCTTTAATGAATATCATGTATAATGAATCACATCGCATCGTGGAGATGGTAGGCCGTACGTGCAAACAAGCGATGATATTATTCCCATATTTGTTGAATGGTATTGAATTGGATAGTTTATGATATTCTAGAATTAATATCATGTGATTATAATAATATTTAGTTATTATTTATATCATTATATCCATCCATGTAAGGTGGTGTTGAAAAACAGATTACACCATGGCGTGGAGACAATAACCCGTACATACGCACGCGTAGTAATTTCATTTTTCGTAGGATGGATAGAAGGTGGAATATGGTTATTTCAGAATTATAAGAACATTTATGAATATAATTTATAATATATTTATTACTTTATAATTAAACAAGTCCTGAAGTGTAAGTAGAATAATAAATAATTTTGAAAGAATTGGTAGAGGAGGTTACCTCTTCTTCGGCATGCTTCCTCTAAATCTCCCCCTAGAGCACTAGAGTTGGTCTTTGAAGAATACCAGAACCTCTAGAATGTTACTAGGGAAGTTTATAAGGGAAAAAGAAAGGGTATGGCCGAGATTTAAGTCTCAAAGAGAAGTGAATATGTGAGGTAGGAGGTTCGTTTTTATAATTGAGGTGAGGGGCACTTTGG
This sequence comes from Viscum album, assembly GCA_963277665.1. Classification (NCBI taxonomy): domain Eukaryota; kingdom Viridiplantae; phylum Streptophyta; class Magnoliopsida; order Santalales; family Viscaceae; genus Viscum; species Viscum album. The sequence continues at coordinate 48,340,458 of OY728140.1, read as the reverse complement.
GATATCCAAAAATATTAATTTATAATAAAATAAAACCCCATCCAAAAACCTAAAAATTGTAGCAATTTTATAATATTAGATGATATAGTGTTTTATTATCATCAGAAAATAAACTTTAGACAAGTTTTTATGTCAATTTAAATTTTATCATACTATTTAACTCCAAGTTATTCTATTTAATTTTAATTAAGATAACAAATATGTCAATATTAAAAGGGTAAAATATGTACCTATTTGATGTCAATTAGACCATAAAAAATACTCTAAAAGTTTTATAAAATATAATAATTAATATGTATTTTTAAAATTGTTTTATTGTTTTTAAATAATTTAATAACACATTATTTTGATCAACAATAAATAGTGTCAATTTTGACACTATTTAATCCATTGATTTTTAAAAATATTTAGATAACATGTAAACTTCAAACAAGGTATTTTATTATATTTATAAGAGATAAATGTGATCTATTAAATTAATTATTTGTATTAATTAGTCCAAATTATATTTATTTTAATATTTTTAATAACATTTATTTGTTATCTCTATTAATAAAATAATAATTGCATCAATTTTATATAATTATTTAATATATTTATTTGTTGAATAAAAATTAAAAATTAAATAAAATTATGAATATAAATTCAATATATTTCATACAAATATTTTTAATCTAATTTATCTTTTGTAAAATCCAACATTAAAAATTTTATAATTATTAAATTAGGAATGTGACAACTTTAATATCACTTTAAATAAAATAATATATGTGTCACAATCTCTCTTATAAGGCACAAATTGGTCCCTAAATCTACCCTTGATGGTAATGGTCGAGATATACCTGAACAAAAATATTTTTTCAATTGTTTTTATCTTTTTATGGTTATTAGTATTTTAATAAAAATTGTTTTATTGAATTCTCATTAATTAATTAATTTATGCACCATCAATGTATAAGTCTTATGGTAATTACTTATTTCCTATAAAATATAAACAAATTATCATGATAAATAAAAACATTTTATATTTCAAAATATTATTTATAATCTAATTTATCTTTTGTATAACCTTATATAAAAAATGATATATTTATTAAAATTTAGATAATACATATTTAAATTTTTTTTTAAATAAAATAAAATAAATATCCTAATTTCATCCAAGTGGCTTCCAAAAGACACTATTTCGATCCAAGGATGATTTGGTTCAAAAAGCAATCATCTAATGATATTAATACGAGTTTTAGGTAACTTTATAATAGTATTCTTTCCCTTAATTACTCGATTTACCCTTTTACCATATTAACAAAAATTAACAAAGTTACTCTTCATAATGCCCAAAAAAATAAATATTTTTCATTAATTTGAACCTATTTATTACAAATATGGAATCCATTTTTCAAAATTCAAAACACTGAAATTTCAGAAATTAATTTAATATTATCCCCGCTGTCAAAAAAAGAGAATGGGTTTTTGAAATTTAAAACATTGCAAAAGATTGAATTATTTTTACCTTTTAATTCAATGTAAAATTAATTCTAATGAAATAAATTATATTTAATAATAAAAATATAATCTATTTATAATTTAAAACCATTAAATATTATAATTTAACTATATAAATATCTTTTATGAAAAAAGTTTTTTTCAATTAAAATTTAGTGTATTTTTACTATTCATTGAAATTTGAATGTTATGAGAAAAATATTAAAAATTCATCCAAATTAAATTTTTATATCCCAATTCTATAGAACAAGTTTTTTTTCAAATAAAAATTATTAATTTTTCAAAATATTAATTTAAAAAAGGTTCTCCATTAAAAGGAAGTAAAACTTTTCATTTTAAAAATATAGGTTTTATACATCTAATAGAGTTTATTCATACCCTATGACAAAAATATATGTTGGATGAATATAAAAAATATTTTATTAATTATATAACATATATATTTCATTAATTTCATTAAAAATAGTAAATCACAAAAGTAAAAATATATATTTGATTTGTATATTTCATAAATAATTGGTAGTGAATTACTTCACCATACATTTTCATAAGTTAGTTATATTTATTCAGGAAAACCTAATATCTAGGTTAAAATGATCAATTTATAATAAGCCATCTCATGTTTTGTTTAAAATCATGATTTCATACAATTCAATCTATTAAAGAATTACAATTCTTTAGATAAAATATTTCATAAATACATCCGAGTGTCGCATTTTACCCCCCTTAAAATGAATTTATCCCTTGAAATTTGTCACTTGGATACAAATAGATGAGTATATATCTCACTTATCATATCATCAATTTCCCACATAGCTTCCTCAAATTAGTGGTTCCAGCACAAAATATTAACCAAATGAGTGGTCTTGTTTCGTAGAAATTTTTCACTGCGATCCAGAATCTCTATCGATTGTACTTCATTAGAAGCATCTTACTCAGATGGTATGACTTATGAGTTTTGTACATGTGAAATATTGGGCATGTAATATCTCTAGAGAGATACATGGAACACATCATGAACTTGAGAGAGATTCGGTGGAAGTATCAATCAGTAAGCTACCTTCCCAACATGATCTAGAATTTTAAAATGGACCAATATACATAGGGATCATCTTAACCTTCTTTCTAAATATCATTACTCTCTTTGAGAGAGATATTCCTTGAAAAAACTTATCACCCACTTCAAACTCTACGACTTTTCTTCTATTATCAGCATAACTTTTTTGTCTACTCCAAGCTTCTCTTATGTTTTATTGAATAGATCAAACCATTTCTTCTATTTAATCAACAAGATGTGGTCCTAAGAGCTACCATTCCCCAAATTTATCCTAGTAAGTTGGAGTTATTCACTTATTTCCATCAGGAGATTTATAATAATTCATTTGAATACTAAAATGAAAGCTATTTCTGTAAGAAAATTACACTAAAAGTATTTTTTGATCCCAACAACCTTTCAAATCTATAGAGAAAGATCTGAACATGTCTTCTTGAGTCAGAGTTTTCCTCCCAGATTGATCGTCTGTCAAAGGATGATAAGCAGTGCTGAAACATAACTCTATATCTACAACCTAATGAAGATATCACAAGAACTTTGAGGTAAACCTTGTATCCCAATAATATATATTGGAAATTGGTACTCTATGAAATCTTATGACTTTTTTTACATATATCTTGGAAATTTGATCAAGAAAGAAATCCACTCTAATAGAAATGAAGTGTGATGCCTTCATAAGGCGATCAACTATAACCCACATAGTATTATGGCCTTTAGATTATTTGGGAAGTACGAAGACAAAGTCCATAATGATTTTTCCCATTTCCATTCTGGTATAGGTAATGGTTGTAACATCTCCATAGACTTCTATCTCTCAACCTTAACATGCTAACAAACCAAGAACCGAGAGACTTATTTAGAAACATATCTTTTCATACCATTCCAACAGAAATATTTTTTTAGTTCCCTATACATATTTGTACTTCTAGGATAAATAGATAATGAATAACTATGAGCCTTATCCAATTTTTTCTTCTTTTATTTTGGTATGGGAGGAATAAAAACCTGATTCCCGAAGCTTATTATTCCATCAGAATCAAGGTTGAATTCAGGAATATTTCTCACCTTCTCTTATTGCTCTAAATCTTCCTTATGTGCCTCCTTAATCATCACTTTTATAGATGGTAGAATATTCATTTGAAAAAGATAATATTTCTCCCCTTAATTTAAAATTTCAAGATCCATCCTTTGAAAATCCATAAATATTGGATATTTTGTGTTCCTCGTCATGGATAGGCTAGCAAGTTCCTTTTGACTCAAAGCATCTTCTACCTTGTTCACTTTACCAAGGTGGTAATGTATTCAAAATTAGTAATATTTAATCAAATCCAACCATCCAATTTGAAACATATTCATCTTTTTTTGTGTGAAAATATAAATTAAACTTTGATGATCACTATATATATCATGCCTTTCTCCATGAAGATAATGCCTCTATATCTTTAGTGAAAATATTATCACAGCTAACTCAAAATCATGAGTTGGTTAATTTTTATCACTGATTTTCAACTGCCATGGGGAATAAGAAATCACCATATCATTAAATATGAGAACACATCCCTACCCCTTTTTGGATGCATCACTATAGATAAAAAACTTTTCTAAACTACAAGGCAGTTTGAGTACAAGTGCACCGGCTAACCATCTTTTGAGATCTTTGAAATTTTATTCACATTCCTTTGTCCACAAAAACTTAACTCCTTTTCAAGTAAAATTGGTGAGTGGCTTAGATAATAGTGAAAAATCATTCACAAAACATCGATAATATCCATCCAAACTAAGAAAACTTTGGATCTCAGTTATCGTTGTTGGTCTCGGCCAACTTTCAATAACTTCTGTTTTTGCTAGATCAATAGATATACAATCTTTTGAGATTATGTGACCCAAAAATGAAACTTCATGAATCCAAAAGTCACACTTGGTAAATTTTTCATAAATATTCTCCTTTATTAGGGTCTTTAGTACAATTCTCAATTGATCTTCATTCTCTTCTATTCTTTTCAAATAGACAGGAATATTTTCTATAAAGACTACCACAAACTGATCAAGATAGTCTTTAAACACTATATTCATTAAATCCATTATGATAGCGGGGAAATTATTAAGACCAAAATTCATAATTATAAATTCATAGTTTCCATACCTTGTACATAATTCCATATTTGGTATATCCTACTTCTTGACCCTTAATTGATGATATCCTGAATGAATACCAATCTTGGAAAAGTATTGAGCTATGAATAGTTGGTAGAATAAGCCATCAATGTGGGGAAGAGGATTTTTTTAAAGTGATATTGTTATGTTCTCAATAATCATTTCATAGTCTCATTGATCCATCTTTCTTCTTGAAAAACATAATAGGTACACCCCAAGGTGAAGCACTAGGGAACATGAATCCTTTTTCAATATTCTCCTAGATTTTATTCTTCAATTCCTGAAACTCAATAATGTATATTCTATATGGTGTCATCGAAATAGGAAAATAACCTTATATGAGTTCTATTGAAAACTCAACTTCAAGATTAAGTGGAATACCTGGTAATTCTTTCAAAAAGACATCATCAAAATACCAGAAAATGGTTGTATTATTAATTGTGAGTTTCTCCCCAAACATTTGAGATATATAACCTTCATTTATATGGATCAAGACCCATAATATGGAATAAATATTCACTATATGTTCATACTCATCCTTGTATCGATATATGATCATAGATTGATCTAAAATATGAAATGTGACTTCCCTTTTGTAACACCCCAAGATTTTATAGATTCTTTTTAATTTTTTTGATGTCTTATGTTGTATGCTACACCAATATTAGCTTGCTCTATACACAACACCATATTATCTTGTAGTATATTCAACACTATTCTTGTCTTTCATTACATGCAAGAACGACCTTCCTTGATAGCTTGCATTGTACGCAATACCAAGTTTCAGTAAACAATGATATACTATTAAAATATTATTATTTAATGGGATATAAACTATCCCTTATGTATATTATTCACCAAATTGTTAATTTTAAATAACATTAAAATTCATCTTATGTATTTTCTAGACATGATATAATAACAAATTCAATTTTTCAAATAAAAGAAGTATTTTTCAAAAAAAAATGCAGTTTTTTCCACCTTTTGATGGTGGACCGATTTAAAATATAGTTTTGGAAACCATTATATCTTATATTTGAAAAAATAAACTTCTTTTTTATAATAGGGATATCAAAATTTACTTTGGATGATTTTTTTATATTTTTCTGATAATTATCATGTTTTGATGAATAGTAAAAATACGCAAAATGTTAATTGCAAACAACTTTTTCCATCGAAATAATTTATATGGTTAAATAATATTGTTTAATGTATTTAAAGTATAAAATGGAATATATTATTATCATTTAATCCAATGTTGTTCATTATATTTAATTTCACTTTTAAATTGGATGTAAACACATGTCAATCTTTTGATAAGTTTTTTCTTCTTAAAAACCCACTTTTGGTTTTTGACAACGGGGATTAATTTTAAATTAATTTATTCTAATTATTTAATTTGAATTAAGAAAAATGAATTCTATATTTGTAATAATTGGGTCCAAATTATGTTAATAGGATACTTTTTTTGATATTAAGAATAGTAACTACGGTAATTTTTATTTAACGCGGTTAAAGGTAAATCGGGTAAATTAGTGTAACAAATAATATGATGATACTAAAACCTACCAAAATACTTTTGGATGAATAAAATTCTACCATTTAAATCTTAGTTTCTAAACTTAGACATTTAAGGGACACTTGAAAATGAAAATGACTTAGATATTAAAAAAACCAATGAAAGTGACAAAATGTCAAACTCACATTTCTTATAAGTATAATAATTTTAATAAAGGGATAACGAGGTAACATCTTAGAAAATAAATAGTCCATGTAAATATAAAATAATTAAATAAATCATGTTAGTGTATTTTTAATTTTTTGTAAATTAATAATTACCTTAAATTCTTATACTTTGATGATGTAAAAATTAATTAATTGATGAGAAATCCATAAAACAATTTTTATTAAAATACTAATAACCATAAAAAAATCTTAAACACATAACCAAATCATATTGGATGAGTTTATCTAGACCATAATCATCCAAGTTCTGATAAAGTTACCATTTTTATCTTTATATAATATATTTTGACCTTTATTTTATTTTATTTAAAGTGATGTTAAAGTTGTCACTTTCATACTCTAATAAGTATAACATTTTTAATGTTGGATTTTATAAAAGATAAATTCAACTACGTATATTATTATGAAATATAGTAAATTTATTTTTATCATATTATTTTAGTTCAAATTTTTATTCAATAAATAATTATATTAAATAATTACACAATATTGATGCAATGGTTATTTTAATAATGAATATATCAAATAAATGTAATTAAAAATATTAAAATAAATATAATTTGGGATAATTAATTTGTAAAATTAATTTAATATATTACCTTGACCCATTAGGGATATAATAAAATATTTTTTGCGATTATAACACCTTATCTTGATATTTCTAAAAATCCATGAAATGAATAGTATTAAAATTGACACAATTGATATTTTGTTAAAATAATGCTTTATAAAATTATTTAAAAATCATAAAACAATTTTAAAAATATAAAATAATTTTTTTATGTTCTAAAATGTTCCAAATTATTCATTTAAATTATAATTTAAATCAAATAAGTAAATATTGTACCCTTTTAATATTTAAGAATTTGTTATCTTAATTAAAATTAAATAGAATAACTAACTATAAATTAAAATGATCATGCTTAAATTGATATAAAAATTTGTCTAAATTGTATTGGTTGATGATATTTAAGTTTTATAATATATTATATTCTAATATATCCCTTTTTTGATTTATTTGTATTGATTTTAAAATTATTGTAAATTAATATTTTTGAGGTTTCTAAAAGTGACCCTCACCTCAATTATAAAAAAAGGCACTTACTCCATCAAATCTTCACTTTATTTAGAGCCTTCAAGCTCAACCATACCCTACCCATTTACCTTATAATATTACCTATAAACATTATAGAGGTCCTGGTTTTTTTAAATGACCAACCCTAGTGCTCTACGAGGAGATTTAGAGGAGGCACGTCGAAGAAGAGGTAATATCATTTACCAATTCTTTCAAACTTCTTTTGTCTTCTACTTCCACCTGATGAGTAGTTTCATTATAAAGTAATAACTCCAGTATTAATTATATACTGACAGGTTATTATGATTATTAAACAACCATATTCTACCTTCTACCCATCCTATGAAAAATGAAATCACCAAGCGTGTGTACGTACAGCTTGCCGTCTCCACACCGTGGTGTAATATGTTTTTCATCACCAACATACATGGATGGGTATAATGATGTAATTAATAAATATATACATGATTAATATAAAATTAAATTTATTATAATATATTATACATCATCAACTTCAATACCATTCAACAATTATGGGAATGATATCATCGCTCGTGCGTACGTACGGTTTACCATCTCCACGGTGCTATGTGATTCCTTTTGCATATCTTTATTAAAGTATGATTATATAAATTGAATGAATAAATATGATATATATTATAATAATAAAAAAATTTAAATTATGTAACTATACCCTAAAAATAGGATTAATAACTTATCCAAAAAAACATGCATAAGAACATAAAGCACTTAATACCCAAATAACAAGTAATAATGAAATGTTACTAACAAACAGATGAAAATATGATCATAAATGTAATCATAAAAATGATTTTGATTCTATAGTAAATAATTCACATTATTTAAACCATTATACTGGAGTTTTGGATACTTACAAATCATATCGGACCTAAGGTAAGGGATAATTTTACAATCTCTTTTTTATCTGAGATTGTTTATACGTAAGTATTTACTGGAGTATATTTATCATCCACATCCAAGTTTTATAATTATGTAATTTTATTTCTATTATTTTTAAAAAAAATTAAAGTTAATTTTACCCTTTGGTGAATGTTTATTAAATGATATGAAAGGAATATTATGTCATTATTCGATTTGAGGTACTTTTTGACTTTTCCAGAAAAATTACAAGGAGAATGTTTTTTAACTTATACAGCATGAACAGATTTTTACATCTTCATAATTCCTTATTTCAATGAAGCTTCCTCTACAATTTTTCAAGTTTGTTTTCAACTAAATTATTTTCTTTTAAAATTTCATAACATTTTGAGAAAAGAAAACATTTTTTAAGAAGGATATTTTTCTCATGAATTAAGTTCAAGTGTTTTATCAAAAATTATTTTCCATCTAAGATTATTCTCTTTAAATAGGGTTATGTTTATATCCCTATTATTACTTTGATTTTATTGTGTTTATGATGAAATTATTTTTATGAAATCCATTTATTTTATATGTATTATGATGGAATGATGTTTAAGTAACCCATTTTATTTCATGGGTTATGCTATGATGAATGATTTATGTTTTTTTGGAACATGTAAGAATGATTTCATTATGAGATGGTTGGTACCTATATCTCCCTCCAATGCATTGGATAAAGATTTATATCTCATGAGATATAAATGACTATAATGGAAAGTAAATATGGTTCAGTAATATAGGGCTTGAATGGAAAGTAAACCCAGTTCAGTAATAGACTTTGTCCACTATGATAGTCTTGGCAGCAATGCCTTGGCTACTATAGAAATTATATTATGAGCTTATTTTTTTCCAAAATTACTTTTTCTATGATAATGTTATTTTATCATGTTTAATGTTTCTTTATGATTTATGCCTTACAAACTACTAAGATAAATTTCATGTCTCGTGATTTTGATATATAAACTTTATGTTCATGTTTTGACATTCTTATGTTTTTGGTTTGCTTTATGTTCTCAATTTTTACTGAGAATTTGAGCTCACCCTTTTTAGGTTTTATTTTCCCTAAGATACAAATAAAGGTATTATCTAGGAAAACAAAATGAGAAGATCTTTATGGGAGATTTTTTAGATCTTTCACCAAGTTAAAAGATTATGTTCTAAGTTTCCAAAGACACTAAACTAATACAGTATTTGGTATTTTGTTTGTGTCTTGTATTAAGTATTCCACAAAAGTAATGTAATTACCATATACATCAAGCTAGGGTCATTATAGGTGGTATCAGATCAAAGGTTTTATTAACCTTTTGAAACTAGGATGTGAAAACTTTAATGATATCCCTAAAGATATTTATAAGGTATGTCTAGGTATGTCCCTATGGGTAAGTCTAACTATTGGTTGCATTCCTATAATTATGGTAACAATTATTAATAACTTATGATTAAAACTTAGATGTTATATATTGAAAGTAATCCCCCTTGATTATGTTTTTTTCCTAGTATTATTTTTTCCTCTTACACTATTTTTTTTGGGTTTTAGACAACGGCTGGTACCCAAAGGAACCATGTTAATGATCAATCATTGGGCAATACAATTATTGTCCTCCTGATCAGCCAAATGTTATAGGAGATGGAATGAAAAATATTACTACTATACTTACACAAGCTATGAATAATTTTATAATTCAAAATGAGCATAGAAGGGAACAACATTTTGTTGAGTCCTTCATGAGGCAACGTCCACCTTATTTTAAGGGGTCTTTTAGTCCACTTGTTACTGAACAGTGGATCCATACCATTGAAAAGATATTTTCCATCCTTCGCTATTTGGAACATGAAAAATTCATTTTGGTTGTCTATCATTTTGAAGGTGAAGTAGACCAGTGGTGGACTCTAATCAAGAATACAAGGCAGCAAGATGAAACTGAATCCATGGAATGGGATGAGTTTAAGAACATATTATTCAATAAGTACTTCCATTTAATTCTTTTAACAAAGATAGAAAATTAGTTCCTTGAGCTTAAACAAAAGGACGATGAATTTTTTGGTACATATGAGGAAAACATTACAAGACTTTCAAGGTATGCTTCTGGATTTATCATCCAACCTGAAAGTAAAGTTGATCGATTCTACGATGTCTTAAAACCAAGTCTTATAAGGGAATTAGCTATAAGAGACTTTAGTAACTATGAATAGATTGTGTTTTGTGCTGTAATTGAAGAAATATAAGTTGGTGTTACATATAAATATCATGGTTTTGATGAGAAATGAAATATAGAGTTCAAAGGAAAATCTCAAGACAATGGTGAAAAGAATTTGAAAGTTTTCTTATGCACAAAATGTGGAAATAATCATGGTTGATATTGTCTTAAAGGGACTAGAAAATATTTTAAGTGTGTGAAAGAAGTTCATAGAGCAGTTGAGTTCTAAAGTAATGAGAAAAAGTTTTCTAATGATGTGAATAGATAAAATACTATAGTGAATTCACCACCCACACATTAATGCTACAAGTGCAAGGAAATGGGGAATTATGTTAACCAATGCCCAAATCCAAGGTTTAATGATGATGATCGATGCCAAAAACCTCTTAAATCCAAAGATAAAGGCAAATCACATGCGATCACTATTGGAGATATTGAATATGAAAATGAAGAGGTGAAATGATTAAGTGTTTATGTAATAGGATTCCAAAATTGTGTTTTAGAATCTCTTTTATGGTATTATGGAATATTGGAATATCTTTATATTGTTCCATTTATGTTTTCCAAAGGTATACGGTAGCGGTAACCATGAAAATTGATTGAAATATTTTTGGAAAGAACATGATATGCACATAATGAATGGATAAGGAGATAATGAGATGTTTGATAGTATTAATGACCTCATGAATGATATAAGGACAAAGTGATATCATGGTTAGAGTATATTGAATTTTTGGTATTTTTAGTGTGTGTAAAGAGTTAATTTTGATTGAATACATGTTTTCAATAAGGTTATATGGTAATTCATGAAATTATCATCTTTCAAGAGAATAAATGATTAAGGTATTCACATGTTTGGAATGTGACAACCAAGAACTACCTTATGAGATATGGGAGATAAATGTTAAGTCGATTTAGTACACCTCTTTCTAAAGTTTTACATTTTTATTTTTTTTAAGGATTTTAATGTTATAAATTTATGGATAGTATAATTTATATTCTGGTTGATGTTTGTTAGATTAATTTATTATCTCACTATATGTTTCCTTATACAAATTTGATTACTTGTGCTAACTTTTTTGTTGAGACAGATGGAATGACCTATCAGTCTATCGCATGATCTACAAATTCTTCAAGAATGAAAATTTAATTTTCATTTATTTAAATAAGAGATGAAGTGAAAATGTTTTAAGGAATGACCAACGGTGATATTTTACTGAAATCAAGTAAGTATTTATCCTCTTGCAAAAATAAATCTTCAACTTTATGTAAAGGATCTTGAAACCAAAAATGTTATCCTAGTACCTTTTATCTGAAGAATCATATATCCCCCTAAATCATCAAATATTTATGGATTTCTGGTAGTTAAATTTCTACAAACCTTATTCTCTATCACTATCCATCGAAACATGATGATTATATTTCTCTTCTATATCCATGTTTTCACTCCCAACCTATGTTCTCCTATGTGGAAACTGAGTGATGAGTTACTTCGGGAACCATTATGTTTATAACGTTACTTTTTAAAATTAAGTTTTAGTATTCCTTTTTATGATGTGGGTTTTTATGAAAGAAACTTTCAATTTGTAAACCTTTTATAACCCTGAAGAATTTCTAGGGTGAAATTCATTTTAAGGGGGGTACAATGTAACACCCAGAGATTTTATAGATTCTTTTTAATTTATTTGATGTCTTATGGTGTGTGATAAAAAAATATAATATTATGATAAATGAAACACCATATTATCTTGTAGTATACAAAACTATATTCTTGTCATGTGTTACATGAAAAAGTGACCTTCCTCGATAGCTTGAATTGTACACAATACTGAGTTTCACTAAACAATGATATACTATTAAAATATTATTATTTAATGGGATAAAAAATAGTAATTATGAATATTATTAGCCAAATTTTTAATTTTATATAACATTAAAATTCATCTTCTCTATTCTCTACAAATTATATAAAAACAAATTCAATTTTTCAGATAAAATAAGTATTTTTCAAAAAAAAAAATGCAGTTTTGTCACCTTTTGATGGCACACCCATTTAAAATTTAGTTTTTGACACATTTATATGATATATTTGAAAAAAGAAAACTTCTTTTTTAGAATAAATATATCAAAATTTACTTTGGATGAATTTTTTTATTTTTTTGATAGTTATCATGTTTTGATGAATAGTAAAAATACGCAAAAATTTAATTGAAAACAACTTTCTCCATCGAAATAATTTATATGGTTAAATCATATTATTTAATGGTTTTAAAGTATAAATGGAATATATTTTTATCATTTAATCCAATGTTGGTCATTGAAATTAATTTCATTTTTAAATTGGATATAAATACATGTCGATCTTTTTATAAGTTTTTTCTTCTTAAAAACCAGGTTTTGGTTTTTGACAACGGGAATTAATTTTAAATTAATTTCTTCAAATTATATGTTTTGAATTATGAAAAATGGATTCTATATTTGGAATAAATGGGTCCAAATTATGTTAATAGTATACTTTTATTTTTTTTGGATATTATGAATAGTAACTATGGTAATTTTTATTTAATGTGGTTAAAGGTAAATCGGGTAAATTAGTGTAACAAATAATATGATGATCTTAAAACCTAAACAATTATTTTGGATGAATAAAATTATACCCTTGAAATATTAGGTTATAAAATTAGTCATTTAAGGGCCACTTGACAATGAAAATTGCATAGATATTAATAAAACCAATGAAAGTGACAAAATGTCAAACTCACATTTCTTATAAGTATAATAATTTTAATATAGGGATAACCAGGTGATATTTTTGAAAATAAATATTCCATTGAAATATAAAATAATTACCTAAGTCATGGTAATTTATTTTTAATTTCTATAAAATTAATAATTACCTTAAATTCTTATACTTTGATGATGTGAAAATTAATTAATTGATGAGAAATCAATAAAAATATTTTTATTAAAATACCAATAATCATAAAAATGCCTAAACACATGACCAAATCATATTTTTTGAGTTTATCTCGACCATAAGCATCCAAGATCTGAGAAGGTGACCATTTAAAGCTTTATAGAAGAGATTATGACATTTATTTTTATTTTATTTAAAGTGATGTTAAAGTTATCACATTCATACTCTAATAAGTATAAAAGTTTTAATGTTGGATTTTACATAACATAAATTCTACTGCATATATTCTTATGAAATATAGTAAATTTATGTTCATCATAGTATTTTATTTAAATTTTTATTCTATAAATAAGTATATTAAATAATTACACAATATTAGGGTAATGATTATTTAAATAATGAAGATATCAAATAAATGTTATTAAAAATATTAAAACAAATATAATTTGGGATAATTAATTTTTTACAATGAATTTTATAGATTAACTTGACCCATTAGGGATATAATAAAATATTTGGTTTGAGTATAACACCTTATCTTGATATTTCTAAAATTCCATGAAATGAATAGTTTCAAAATTGACACAATTGATATTTTGTTAAAATAATGTTTTATAATTTTATTTAAAAATAATAATAAAAATTAAAAATATATAATAATTATTATATGGTATAAAATCTTCTAAATTATTTTTTTATATTATAATTTAAATAAAATAAGTAAATACTTCACCCTTTTAATATTGAAATATTTTTATCTTGATTAAAATTAAATAGAATAACCAATTGTCAATTAAAATGATAATGTTTAAATTGACATCAAAACTTGTCTAAATTTTATTGGTTGATGCAATTTTAATCTTCTCATATTTTATATTCAAATATATCTCATTTTGGAGGTATTTTTATTGATTTTTACAATATTATAAATTAATATTTTTGAGGTTTCCAAAAGTGCCCCTCACCTGAATTATAAAAGGGCACTTCCTCCCTCAAATCTTCACTTCGTTTTGAGCCTTTAAGCTCAACCATACCCTACCCATCTCATTTATCAACTTCCCTAAAAACATTATAGAGGTCCTTATCTTCATCAGAGACCAACTCCAGTGCTCTATAGAAAGATTTAGAGAAGCCAAATCGGAAAAGAGGTAATATCATATATGGATTCTTTCAAACTTATTTCTTCTTCTACTTACACCTCATTAGTAGTTTCATTATAAAGTAATAACTAAAGTAGTAATTATATAATTAGAGGTTATTATTATTATGAAACAACCATATTCCACCTTCTACCCATCCTATGAAAAATGAAATCACCCTGCGTGCATACGTATGACTTACCGTCTTCATGTCGTGGGGTCATCCGTTTTTTCACCACCACCATACATGGATGGGTATAATGATACAATTAATAAATATATACATTATTAATATAAAATTATATTGATTCTGAGATACTATACACCATCAACTTTAATACCATTCAACCATTATGTGAACGATATCATCACTCGTGCGTACATAAGGCTTACCATCTCCACGGTGTGATGTGATTCATTCTACATAATCTTCATTAAAGCATGTTTATATAAATTTAATGAATAAATATGATATTTATTATACTAATAACATGATTTAAATGATATAATTATAATCTAAAATGATTAATAATAACTTATCTGACAAAACATGCATAAGAACATAAAGCAGTTAATACCCGAATAACGAGTAACAATGAAATTTACTAACAAATGGATGAAAATATGATAATAAATGTTATCATAAAAATTATTATGATTTTGGAATAAATAAGTAACATTATTTAAATCATTATACATGAGTTTTGAATATATATATGAAGCATATCGAACCTAAGGTAAGGGATGATTTTACAATCTCATTTTTTAAATTGTTTATATGTAAGTATTTACTGGGATATATTTATCATCTACATACATGTTTACTAATTATGTAATATTATTTATATTCTTATAAATTTTTTTAAAGTTAATTTTACCCTTTGGTGAATTTTTATTAAACGGTATGAAAGGAATCTTTTGTCATTATTCGATTTGAGGTACTTTTTTACTTTTTTGGTAAAAAGTATGGGGAGAATGTTTTTTTAAATTGTAAGGAATGAATGGATTTTATATCTTAATAATGACTTATTTCCATGAATATTAATCTACATGTTTTCAGGTTTATTATCAACTAAATTATTTTCTTTTAAAATTTCATGACATTTTGAGAAAAGAAAACATTTTTGAATAAGAAATGATGTCTTCCTAAGGAATTAAGTTCAAGTGTTTTATCAAAATTATTTTCCATCTAAGATGACGCTATTTAAATAGGGTTATGTTTATATCCCTATTATTAAATTTATTTTATTATGTTTATTATGGAATTAGTTTTATGAAATGTATTTATTTTATATAGATTATAATGGAATTATATTTAAGAAACACATTTTATTTGATGGGTTGTGCTATGATGAATGATTTATGTTTTTTTGAAACCTGTAAGAATGATTTCATTATGAGATTGGTGGGAAATATATCTCCCTCCAATATATTCGGAAAAGATTTATATCTCATTAGATGGACATTACTATAACAAAAAGTAAATCTGGTTCAGTAATACAGGGCTGGAACGGAAAGTAAACTTGGTTCAGTAATGGAATTTTTCCACTATGATGGTCTTGGAAGAAATGCCTTAGATACTATGGAAATAATATTATGAGATTATTTATTTTACACAATTCCATTTTTTATGCCAATGCTATTTTATCATGGTTAATGTTCCTTTATTATCTATGCCTTATGAACTGCCAAGATTTATTTCATGACTCGTGGTTTTGATATTTAAACTTTATGTTCATGATTTTACATTCTTATGTTTATGGTTTGTTTTATGATCTCAATTTTTACCCTTAATTAGAATTTGAGCTCACCTTTTTTATGTTTTCTTTTCCTCAAGATACAAATAAAGGTTTTAGGTAGTAAAACAAAAGGGGAATATCTTTATGGGAGATGTTGAATGGCTTTCACTAAGTTATAATATTATATTCCAAGTTTCCAAAGTCACTAAACTAATATAGTATTTGGGTGTCTGTTTGTGTCATGTATTATGTATTCCTAAAAAGTAATGCAGTTTCTAGGTACGTCAAGATGGGGTCGTTATACCTTCATTGGAAATTGATATGAGCTCTATATAGAAAAATACAAACAATGTCAATAAACACATCAAATTACACTGTAGTAAGGATCACAATATTTTAAATAAGTACTTTCCCAAAAACATCAACTAGAGTAGAATTATAAACTTTTGATGTAACTGTTGTTCCATTAGGAGTTGTCACAGATTACTCAACATCTAATTGTTGAGGTAATATGTATATACCCTTAGAAAATTCTTCATAAAAAAGAGTGGGTTGATCTATAATCAAATAAATAATTTTCTACTTTAGTGTAGATGGTTAGTATACATTTCACCACTTTGTTATCATAATCCACATCATCGATAGTGATCACATGTAACTTTCCTTTTTCTTTATCCTTAAGAGTTTTTTGACATTGATCATCATCAATAAACCTTGGATTAAGTCATTGATTGTCATAATGCCCCATTTCCTTTCACTTGATCATTGAAGTGTTCGAGGTACATTTTGTGTAGCCTTTTCTCTATTCAAAACATTAGACATATTTTTCCCATCACTTTGGCATTGAACTACCTGATGACCTTATTTTCCTCACATAAAATAGTTACTAGTCCCTTTAAGACAATTTCCTCTATGTTTCTTTCCACACCTTGAGAATAAGATAAAACTCATCTTCTTTTTAGTGTGTCTTTATATTTGCCCTTGAATTCCATTTTTCTCTTCATATCAAACCCATAAGAATGATTGGTTACTCTAATATACATCTCAAATTTGAGAGCACATCAAACGATTTCCTCATAGCTATTTAAATCCCTTATGGATAATTCCCTTTAAAGACTTGGTTTTAATCCACTAAAGAATAAAATAATTTTTCTATCAAGTTGGATAATAATTCCAGAAGCATACAATTCAAGTCTTATAAAATTTTATTCTTAGGTACCAACGGATTCATCATCCTTTTTCTTAATTTCAAGGAACTCCTTCTCCATATTTTTTCGAATAATACAAGGAAATTACTTATTGAATAATATATTCTTGAACTCTTCCCATTCCATGGATTCAATTTTATCTCTTTACCTAATATTATTAATAATATTTCACCATTTATCAACTTTACCTTCCAAATGATAGACTATAAGGATGAATTTATCATGTTCTAAACATTAGAGAACTAAAAATACATTTTCAGTGGTACTGATCCATTGTTCATCCACTAATGGATCACAAGACCCACTGAAAGAAGGTGAACTCTGCCTCATAAAGGACTTAATAAAATTTTGTTCCCTATTTTACATGTTTAGAAGTCCTACATGATTCATATCTTGATAAATTTGTGTGAGAATAGATATAATAGTTTTCATTCCAGATCCCATAACATTTAGTTTCTCAAGAGGACAATAATTGCATTTCTTGTTGCATTCATCATTAATGTGGTTCCTTTGGGTTCCATCCATTGACTAAAAACAAGAATTATTATATGAGAAACACTAATCAAATGGTAAAACCATATAATAATGAATAAAATTTAAATTTAGGACACTTAAGATTTTATCCTAGGTTACTCAAGCTCATTTATAAAACACTATAATTGTAACCTATATTTCAACCTATCCTTAGGGTTCTTCCTTTTTTTTGTCCTGGTTTCCAAAGGTTAAAAATACCTTTTCTCTGATACTAACTATAAAGAACCATACATTACATAAATTAATATTACTTCAAAGTTGAATAATATCAATTACAACATATAAAAAATCTATGGTAGGACCATACAGATGAAGGACCCCGAAACACCCTGAGAGGGGAGGGGTGTATCAGGGTGTCAAACTTTTCTTCTTAAAGTTATGGATCTATTTCCCACATTGGTAGGAACCTATGAAATGTTTCAGTTGAGTGAATTCAAGGAGATGACACAACACTTTTACTTGGTTCATCTCAAATGGATACATCCAAGGAGAATACGCTGACAGTGTGTCAGTCAAACCTAAATCAACTAATCTTCACCAGTTGTGGAGTATAAGAGTTTGTTCATAGTCAAATTGTTCCAAGAAAACTGCCCTTATAAATTTTAGGGATGACTCACCACTTCCCTTAGAACACTTTTGTGAACTCCCCCTATCTCAAGGCTATGAGAGAAGTCTAACTACATTTATTGACTTGAAGGTCGCTTCAATAGATTGGCATTGAAATCTTTGTCTCTGTCCAACATGAGACACTTATTGCATCAAAGACCTGGGTATATTCTCACTGAAATCATTGACCACTCAACACCTATACTCAAAAAATCCCTTCGCAAATCCCCTTCTCAAAGCTCAAACCTTCGCAGAGCACACCACCTCATAGAGCACAACCCTTCGTAAAGCTCACTACCTCACAGAGCAACCTACTTTGCAAAGCTCATTGAGTTAGTGCAGAACTCCCCATATTTTAGAATCTCATATGAATTAAGAGCATTGGAATCATTCAAGACTTTAAAATTCTCTTCACGAAGCTCAATATCACTTAGAACAACTTGCTTTGTGGAACACCCCTTGCTTTGTGAAGTCACAGAAATCACAGATTTTCTCTCTCAAAAATCGGGTGGAATGAAGATGGGTGGCCTCTTATTTATAGGCATGGTCAAATTCATAACTCCACTTCTTCAAGAATGAACTCTGGATTGGTCAAAATTTCTCTATGATGATTCATCCATCTTGCAAAGCTCCGCTGAAATTTTTTTTTGCAAATCTCGTCATAACTCCAAAGAAATACTATCTCAAATCACAGAGCTTCATTTCTTCAAAATCCTCATTCCAGTCTTTGCTAAATCTATTCCTTCTCCATAAAAATGAAATTTTGATTCTAAAAGAATACTTTTTATGAAGCTCAAAGATCAATATCTTGTAATTGAATAGCACACAGTCTCAGTTCTTTAAATATTTACATAACAAAAATCAAGAATCTCATCTCTACAAAACTCTTACATTTTCCATACTTTCATAAGGCCTCCAAGAAGAACCACTTTTCACAATTCTTTCTATTCTCCAAATTTTGGACCCAAAAATTTGGAAAACACTGGGAAATAATGTACCCTTCAAAACAACTTTTAGCTTGAACTGTATGACCCCTTACCTTGCAATCTCCCTGATCATCCATGAGAGGATTGACAACAAACACAAACCATGATCTTTCTTCAGAAAAGAACAGCCCTGGTTCTAACAATCTCCCCATTTGGGTTTGTTGGAAATATCCAGATAAATTCAAAAAAGCACCAGTGTCACGACCTACCTTCACCAAGATGAGTAAAGGGATAAAAAACTGCCAAACCCTTCCTTTTTCAAGTTGAAGGAGAGATAATGAACCCTGATTCCCTCCTTCAGTAGTATCTAGAGTGTTGAATAGCACCAAATTTATAGAATCACATGTAATATGGAAGGTATTACACTTTTTATATAAAAATATCTAGAGATAATATGGTAAATCCCAAACAACTACAAATGTTGAAAGTAAAAGTAAATCCAAAATCTATTTCCATATGCATGTCCAAAATAAACTGATACATAGTACAAGAAAACTTCAAAGGAAAGTACCAAAATAAAGAAAAACAGTAAAGACAACTCTTGAAGCCTTAACTAGTAAGGTCTGGCATGGTCCTCAAAGTCCTCCTAGAAACCTAAAATCAGATTTATAATATGTAGGGTTAGTATACATGTATACTCAGTTGGGAAAACCAGAATCTCTCATGCACAAGTTGGGAGGCATTCTAATGCCCCATGAGAAATAGAGATAACCAAAACACCTAGCAAGGAAACTATCCACCCAGCCTCACCAAGGAACACTCCCCAAATAATGCAAGTCAGGTAAAGTAATAGTAATATCACATCGATATTTGGGTACCCCACACCGCTTTCCCACGGGTTATTTAAGACATCTTATGCATTAGACCTCACCCACAAGTCTCAATGTAGTCCCACTATCATCCCAACAACAACCTTATTTGTCATCACCACGCATCCCAACCGTACACACCTGGGTCACCAAAACCACACATAACCACACCAGAAAACACCTGGTCCACCACAACCACTACCACACCTAAATACACCTGATCCAAAATAACCATTTTCACACTTGAAGACACTTGGCCCTCATTCTGAAGACAATTGGGAAAAAAACTTGCCTGTGCACACCAGGGCCAACCACCACAACACACCCTTCCTGAATATTCTTAGGTCATAATATACCTTAGTCCATCACAGCCTACCTGAAGCATCGTGAGCTACCTGGGAGAGGGATCAAAAATGAGCTAATAACCAGCCACTCATAATAATGTTGGGAAAAACACCCTCCCCATGAAATGGGGGTGTTCAGCATGGAGTGCTCAACAAGGGTGGGGTGAAAATAAGAAACACAAGAACTAAATTTATACATATAATTAAATGAACAATCATCCCAACCTAACGGTTCCGAAACAGACAATCAGCCCATACACAACAAGGGCATAACCACCCTCGTTACTATCCCTACATGCATGAACACACAACAGCCACAACCAGAGCACAACCCATTTCTAGAAAACAATCTCCCAGTGTACCCATTATCGTTATCATGTTCAAGTGATTCCATTTAAATATTCCTTCACTATCGGGCAACTAACATGAATAGCCACAAGCCAATACAACAACTGAATGAAAACATCCAAGCAGCAATTTAAGCATTCACACTTGATTCTCTTGTAGAGTCACAACATCAAAAGGGACCAGTGAGATCCCTCGAAGTACTGGAACCAAACCAAGCCCCGAAATATGTCCCCACATGGCCTCAAATCCAAAACCAACAACTGAACAATATGAGATCCCATCCCCATTCACGTCACCCCATAAGAATCAAGTAGAATAACTATGTGTATTAGCAGAACAGAGCAAGAGAGTTTTCAGATTTTAACCACACTAGTTATCAAGTTCCTTATTTCCATTTGTTTAATTGGGATGATCACATAAGGATTATTATTCATTAAGAATCCATTTTATTGACCAAATTTACATGATTAACCAGTTTCCATGTTACATCCATTCAATCACAAGATTATCTATAAAAATAGAGATTTGTTAGTGTGCAATAAAGGACCACCAACAGCCACTATTTTCAGTGGGAAAAAGCCCATACAATTCACAACATAAAGACTAAGATAAAATAAATATAGCAACATCATCATCAAACACACGCCTTCATTCTTTAGATTCTGTTTATTATCTTCATTAAGGTTTGGTTTTGCCCACATCCCAAGGGAAGCATTATCATACCCACCTCACATGATACAAAGTAAAGAGAGACGATGGAAAACCCTACTTGGATGATCAAGGATCAAATTTTTTATCCTCACATCAAGAACTGAGGGTGCATGACTTTTAGGAAAGGAAAACACAAGGGCTTCAAGGTTGAGTAGGAAGTACTCCAGCATAGGCACACAATTCATCTCTAGAGTAAGTATCTAGGGAGTACATTAGAGAATGGAAAGGGATTATGAAGAGAGGATCTTGGCTTAAGAAAAGACCAGATCCTAAAATCAGGGAGACGATTTTTAAGTACTTAAAAGTGGGATCATGGCTTATCCACATGGTTGGGTGGTTTCACATGTTGGTATTAATTGAGATTTAATAATTCTCCTTAGAGATGGTGTAGATAACGATTTTGAGTTAATAGATCTCCATTAAATGGACAAAAACGTGTAAAAAGGGAGAAATTGTAAAACATGACAAAGGTGTGACACCGAGGAAAAATACCACACGTTTGGGTAGCTCAAGGATCGTTCGATTATTGGGATTTACAACATCTTTTAATGGATTTAAATGGATTTGAAATGTGTATTAAAACACTTTTACGTCAAAATATATGTTACTGGGGAAAAACTAGAAGGTCCTGGAAAGACAGGGAAGGACCCACCATTAGGTGAGTCATTGTCGCCCTAGCATTGTCGTCTTGGCACCGTCTCCCTAGCACTGATACCGATTGGTCCTATGGATAACCCATCAGTGCTACTAATAACCATCGGTGCCACCGATTCCCATCAGTGCCACTGACTCCCATCAGTGCCACCGACACCCATCGGTGCCATCAATGCTGATCGGTGCCACCGACACCCATTAGTGCCACTGAAGCCCATTGGTGCCACCATTCATTCAATCGCGGAATTTGGAAAACTCATTAATGAGTTACCGATTTTCCCCAGGACACCCCAAACACTAGAATCTGGAAAAGTAATGGACCAAGAGGGTATGGGTCGTTACATCATATACATATAAAACTATTCTCACCATTGATAATTCTAGATTAAATCCGAAGAAAAGAGGGTGGACAAAAAGAGCCACCTTGCAAGATACCTCTTAGGGAAAAACCACCCTAGAGTTGTTCAAAAGTTGGAACAAGCCCGGATATCTAGGAACACCTCTTCCCCATATATCTCCTGAACAACTATGGATATACTACCGCTCTTCTACCCCAAGAAATCACACAAACATATAAAGGTTACACCATCCAGACATATGGGTTAGAAAGTTCCTTCCTCCATGTCAATATACTATCTTCTTTGGGCAGCATTGACTCGCCCACACAGGTTTAATCGTATCCACCTTAATGTTTCTTGATTAGGGATCTCTTCCTCCCCTCCCCACAGTGAGGAATTTTTCATGCATTCTGAAAAAGGAAAAAATCCCATCTTATAGTTAACAAGGTCAAGCACTATATCACAGTCAAGTACAAAAAAACACAAAACAAAACTCAAAACAGCTCTAGGTACTGGGCACGCATATATACCTCGCATTCCCAGGTACTCTCCTCGACTCCACCATGCCTCTAAAAAACATGAACCAAGGGAATGGTTCATCCACGAAGAACCTTCTCATCACAATACTCGATCCTTATTGGTCACTCCATGAATGTTGCATCATCCTTGATATTCATCTCTTCTCAGTCGAGGACATATGAGTCATCATGTAGATACCGATGGAACTGAGACACATGGACGACGTTGTGGACCCTCTATACTGGTGGTGGTAGTTCCAGTTTATAATCCACTTTTCCAACCCACCGCAATACCTTGAAGGGCCCGACGAACCTAGGAGAAAGCTTACTCCCCCTACCAAACCTCTGCTACCCACGCCTAGGGGATACCTTTAAGAACACATGCTCCCTAACCTCAAACTCCAAGGGTCTCCTCCTATGATTAGAATATGACTTCTTCTAGTCTTGAGATACCTTCATCCTCTCATGCACAAACTGAACCGTCTCCATCGTGCTCTACACTACCTATGGGCCAAGAATACTTGCTTCCCCAACCTCAGTCCAGCACACGGGTGAACGACATGGCCTTCCATACAAGACTTCGAACAGAGCCATGCCAATGGTAGAGTGATATATATTTTTGTAGGAAAACTCTACCAGTGTAAAGTGTCATGCCCATGATCCTCTAAAGTCTAGAATGCATGCCCAAAGAATATTTTCCAATGATTAGATGATCCTCTATGTCTGCCCATCCATCTGAAGGTGGAAAGGAGTGCTAAGGAATAGCTATGTTCCAAAATAATGCTATATCCCCTATATAATTAGGAATTAAAGCATTTATCTCAGTCCAAAATGATGGTTCTGGGAACTCTGTGCAGCCGCACAACTTCACCCACATACTTTTGCGTCAAGGTATCCATTATGCTCGATTCCTTAATTGACAAGAATTGATCCAATTTCATCAACTGATCCACCACTACCCAAATGGAATCACAGCCTCTCTCATCTCTAGGTATTCATATGATGAAATCCATCGAGATGGAATCCCACTTCCACTTGGGAGCATCTAAGGGTTTTAACAGACCTTCAGGAACACGGTGTTTAGCCTTCACTTGCTAACACACGAGGCACTTTTCCACAAACTCTACCACTTCCCTCTTCACACCAAGAAACCAAAACTGACCCATCGAGCCTCATTACATCTTAGAAACTCCTAGGTGTACCACCAGGGGTGAGTTATGGAACTCACTAAGAACACTCTCGGGCATTTCCACTGGGACTAACAGCTTTCCACAAAACACCATCCGATTCTGACCATCTTCCGACCATCATTCCCAAGCATTTCCCTGGATAACATGATCGTGCATCACTTCAGCCTCTAATTCTCCCCACTAATACTCCTCCACCTTTTTTACCAAGGAATACTTCACTATCATCTAAAACAGACAGCCCCTACCATCCTCCACCCTTGCATCCAGGTGCAAGGCATCCAACTCCTCTATTTCTTTCCAGGCATTTGTTGACTCCCTAACCACATCTCTTTGTGAATTCCTACTCAAGGAATCATCCAACATGCTCCCCTTTTCTAAGTTGTAGGAGATCTCGAAGTCGTAGTTCTGAAGAAACTCCATCCACCTATGCTTCTGCAACTTTGGGTATTGCTAGGAGAAGACATACCTCAAGCTCTTCTGATCTGTGAAGACCAAAAGGCATTACTCAATGAGGTAATACTGCCACAACTTCAGTGAAACCAAAACTGATGTAATCTCCAGGTCTTGGGTGGCATAGTTACGTTCGTGAGGATGTAACTTCCTAGACCCATAAGATATCACTCCTTGTTCCTGCATTATCACACACACCAAGCCTAGACCAGAAGAATCACAGAACACTTCAAATGCTATCCCTTCCTCTTGAAACCTCAATACTGGGGAACTAACTAGTTTTCCCTTTAGATAACTAAAGGATACCTGGAACTTCTCACTCCAAACTAAAGCCTGGTATTTCTTATTCAAGGTTGTCAAAGGCGCTGCAACTCGAAAGAAGTCGGGAATGAACCTCCGGTAGTACTTTCTAGACCCCAGAAACTATGAACCTCTACCACATTCTTGGGTTCTTACCAAGAAACAAATACTTCAACCATTGATGGATCCATTGCTATTCCCTTCTGGGACACCACCTTTCCAAGTAAGTGCACCTCTCGTGTCCAGAACTTTCACGTGGACAACTTCCCGTAGAAATAGTGGTGTCGGAGGACCACCAAAATTATCTTCTGATGCTCGGTGTGATACTTCTCTAATCTTGAGTATATCAGGATGTTTTCAATAAACATGACTAAAAAACGATCTAAATATTCATGGAAAATTGAGTTCATGAGCACCATGAACACGGCTGGTGTGTTCGTAACGTCGAACGGCATGACCACAAACTCAAAGTTCCCATATTTTCATATGAAAGTAGTCTTCAAGATGTCACCCTATTTCACCCACAACTGGTGATATCCAAACTGCAGGTTGATCATAGATAACCAACCTGCTCCCTTCAACTGGTCAAAAAGGTCGTTGATCCTCGAAAGGGGGTAACGGTTCTTGACTGTTACCTGATTCAGCCATCGGTAGACTATACACAGCCAGAGATCATTGTATTCCTTCTTCGTGAACAAGACTGGAACACCCCATAGTGAAGTTTTTGTTCGAATAAAACCCTTATTCATTTGGTCATAAACATGGATCCACAACTGCTGCAACTCATAAGGTGCCATCTGATAGGGAGCTATCAAAATCGTACAGGCACCGAGTTGTAAGTCTATCCCGAACTCAACATCAATTCAAGGGGGTAGGGTCAAAACCTATTCATAGAAGATGCCCAGGAATTCACTGCAAATCCCCAGAACTTCCACCATCTATGAGTCTTCTAGTTCCACTTACAGCTCGGCTAGCATGGAATGAAGGGGCTCCACACATCGGTTTCCCTCCTGGTAACCCCAGTCGCCGATGAAAGATACATATTGGTCGCCCATATCTGATAAAACGACCCTTCCCCATAAGCAGTCGATAATGGAACACACATATAAAAACCATTTAATTCCTAAAATGACTTCATATGGTTGAATCTGTAGAAAAATAAGGTCCCCACTGAACTTATGTGGCCCCAACATCAGTTTGCATCCTCAACCAATGTAAGAAAAGTTGGTCTAACCTCTAACTGGCGCACTCAATGCCAGGGGAACTGGAAGTCTCTCTATGTATATACCCATAGAATGGGATATATTGGGTGTAAAGAATGAGTGCGAAGATCCTGAATCAAACAAGGTAGAATCAAGAGTACTAAACAAGATGATCGTACCTTGAATGATCTCTTTCCATGTTGGAACTGCTACCTCTATGGTGTGAAACTTCCCTCTCCCATCTCCTATACCCCTCAGCTATCAAACATCACCCATTCCCACGCCCTGGTTGAGGTCCCTGAGGAGCACCCTAAGGTCAGTCTCCTCCTACAATGTATGCTCTCGGAGGAGCGGGGGCTTGCTATCCTTGTTGCTACTGCTAAAAGGGTCTCATTGGAAACTGTTGCTGCTGAGGTGGGCACTGAACCATCCCACCTTCATTGTATTGCACTCAGTCTAGGCATTGATTCTGAAGATTCACATGGATTCCACAGATAAAACACCTTGGTCTTAGGCTCGTGGAGAAAGGGTGAGGACTGGGAAATCAAAACTGTAACTGTTGTGGTCTGCTCCCCATCGGCTGAAACATAGAAGGCCCTGATGGTGGAGGCCTGCTGCTAATGGCCTTCCCCCTTTGGCGAGATCAACTGGATCCACTCTCGTATCACACCTCCTAGTGTTTTCATCCCCTCCACCACTTCATCCTTCTTATGGACCTCCAAGTATATTGGTAGAGTGAACAGAGTAACAGCGTACTGCAGGGAAGGTCAGAGTGACTCCTCTAAGCTCCTTGCCCATGATTCCTTGTCTGGTAAGAGGTCTGGAGAAAAATGAAGGAGATCATTTAAATTGATCCCCAAATCCCTTACTGACATGCTCTCTTATTGTAGGGAGAGTAAATACTGCCTCTTCTCAGCCTTTATTATAGAATAAAGGAATTATGCTCGGATTATCCACTCGAAGTCAGTCGATGAAACCTTATCCTCCATCTTCTCCCCAAGATAGAGCGTCCACCACTAACGCACCGCTCTCCATGTCTGGATTATATCCAAAGGAACCCATTACTTAGTTGGGCCCTGGATCAAGATAAAAGATATCACCAGCTCCCGATCCATCTCTCTATATCCATGTCTGAGACGCTGCCCTCGTACTTTCCAAGGATCTACTACTGAATGGCACGAAGCGTCTTCTTCCACTGGCCATCCTTCTCCTCTTGATCAGTCCTCTACTGATCAGACAAATCATCCTTTGGGGCCTTTATTGTCTACACTACTCATGGACGTCATCTGGGTTCCATAGTTTCAAGGTAAACAAGGAAATTCCTAAGCTTGAGTAGTGTCGAATATTTCTTTTGAATTTTAATTAAACTTTTTATTCATTTTAAATTCCCAAAACACCCAGAACACACAAGAACACAAGTCATTATGATGCATGTACCTTTCTTAGGGTTTCCACCCTACAATTAGTGTAGCCTCACTTGGTTATTTGGTAGGTCCATAGTCCTTAAATCATATCACTAGGGGCTAAAATTATGTGTCCTAGATGATCTTCCCTTGCTTATTTCACACACTAATATTTCCTAAAATTATTTCCCTACCATCTCATGAAATCCTCACTATGCCTAACCTGAACTCCTTCCTATCTTTCAAACATCACCTTTGATACCATTCTATCATGACCTGTCGTCACCAAGATGAGGAAAGGGATATAAAACTTCTATACCCTTCCATCTTCAAGTTGAAGGAGAGATAATGATCCTTGATCCTAACCTTTAGTAGGACCCAGAGTGGTGACTATCACCAAGGTTATAGAATCACACATAATATGGAAGGAATTACCCTTTTTGTAGAAAAATATCAAGAGATAAGATGGTAAATCCAAAACAACTCCAAATGTTGAATTTAAAAGTAAATCCAAAATCCATTTCCATATGCATGTATAAAATAAACTGATACATAGTATAAGAAAACTCCAAAGGAAAGTACAAAAAGAAAGAAAAGTAGCAAAGACAACTCCTAAAACCCAAACTAGTAAGGTCTGGCACGATCCTCAAAGTCCTCCTAAAAACCTGAAAGCATATTTATATACATATGGTGAGTATACAAGTATACATATTAGGGAAAACCATAAGCTCTCATGCACAAGTGTGGATGAATTATAATGCCCTGAGATAAATATAGATAACCAAAAGACCTAGCAAGGAAACTATCCACCCAGCCTCACCAAGGCACACTCCCAAAATAATGCAAGTCAGGTAAAGTAATAATAATAGCACATCGTTATTTGGGTACCTCACACTGCTTTCCCACTGGTTATTTAGGACATCTTATGCGTCAGACTTCACCCACAAGTCTCACTGCATTCCCATTGTGGCCCCAACAACAACCTTATGGTCCATCACCATGTATCTTGCCCACACACACCTAAGCCACCAAAACCACACACAACCATGCCCAAAAACACCTATTCCACCGCAACCACTACCACACCCAAAGACACCTAGGACATAACAACCATTTTCATGCCCGAAGACACCTCGGCCTCAGCCTGAAGACACTTGGGAAAAAACCATCCCGCACACACCTGGGCCAACCACCAAAACACAACCTACCTGAAAATTCTTGGGCCATAATATACCTTAGTCTGTCACATATAGCCCTAAGAGTCTTGGGATACCTAGTATAGGGAACATAAAGGATATAATAACCCACCACTTATAAGAATGTTGGAAAACACTCTACCCATGAAATGGGGGTGTTCATCACATAGTGCTCAACATGGGTGGGATGTGAATAAGAAACAAAAGAATTAAATTTATACATATGATTAAACAAAAACTCATCCCAACCTAAGGGTTATGAAATAAACAACCAGCCCATAAAAACCAGAGCATAACCACCCTCATTAATATCCCTACATGCAAGAACACGCAACAACCACAGCCAGAGCACATCCCATTTCTAGAAAACAATCCCCCAGTGTACCCATTCTCGTTATCATGTTAAAGTGATTCCATTTAAATAATCCTTCACTGCCGGGAAACTAACAGGCATAGCTACAAGCCAATACAACAACTAAAGGAAAACACCCAAGCAGTAATTTAAGCATTCACACCCGGTTCTCTTATAAAGTCACAACAACAAAGGGACCAGTGAGATCCATCAAAGTACTTGAACCAAACCAAGACCCAATATATGGCCCCACATGGCATCAAATCCACAAACAATAACTAAACAATATGATATCCCATCCCTATCCACATCACCCCACATGCATCAAGAAGAAGAACCATGTGTACTGGCAGAACAAAGCAAGGGAGTTTTCAGATTTTAACCACACTATTTATCAAGTTTCTTATGTTTG
Organism: Viscum album; assembly: GCA_963277665.1. Classification (NCBI taxonomy): domain Eukaryota; kingdom Viridiplantae; phylum Streptophyta; class Magnoliopsida; order Santalales; family Viscaceae; genus Viscum; species Viscum album. Next base: position 48,310,427 of record OY728140.1, on the reverse strand, counting down.
TTTGGTTAAATGGGGTGATCACACAAGGATACTTATTCATTGGGCATCCATTTTATTGACCAAATTTATGTTATTAACTAGTTTCCATGTTACATACATTCAATCATAAGATTATCCAAAAAACGAGGTTCATTAGTGTGCAAGAAAGGACCACCAACGACCACTATTTTCAGTGGTCACAAACCCATACAATTCACAACATAAAAACAAAGATAATATAAATACAACAACAACATCATAAAACACACCCCATTATTATTTAGAGTCCATTTATTATCTTCTTTAAGGTTTGGTTTCTTCCACGTCCTGAGGGAAGCATTATCATACCCACCTATCATGATGCATAGTAAAGAGAGGTGAAGGAAACCCCTATTTGGATGATAAAGGATCTAAGTTTTTACCCTCGCATCAAGAAATGAGGGTGCACGACTTATAGAAAAGGAAAAATCGAGGGCTTCAAGGTTGAGTAAGAAGGGCCCCAGCACGGGCGCATGATTTTTCTTCGGAGTAAGTCTCTAGGGCGTACTTTAGAGAAGGGAAAGGAATTATGAAGAGAGGATCTCAGCTTAATAAAAGGCCATATCCTAAAATTATGGAGATTATTTCAAAGTACATAAAAGTCAGATCATTGTTCGTCCACACAATTGGGCAGTTTTACACATTGGGATTAATTAATATTTAATAATTATCCAATGAGATGGTGGAGATAACAGTTGTGAGTTAATATGTTTTCTTTAAACAGAGAAAAACATGGGGTGAAACTGTAAAACACAAAAAAGGTGTGAACCGAGGAAAAAGGCCACACATTTTAGTAACTCAAGGGTTTCTCAGCTATTAGGGGTTTAAAACATATATTAATGGATTTAAATGGATTTGAAAGGGGTATTAAAACACTTTTACGTCAAAAGATATGTTAATGGGGAAAACTGGAAGTCTTGGAAAAATAGGGAAGGACTCACCATTAGGTGAGTCACCATCGCCCTGGCACCATTCCCTAACACCATCTCTCTAGCACCATCCCCTTGGCACCGATGCTAATTGGTGTTATAGACGACCCATCGGTGCCATCGATAACCATCGGTGCCACTGACGCCCATTGGTGCCATCGATGCCGATGGTCCCCAAGACACCCCAAACACCAAAATTTGGAAAAGTAATGGACCAGGAGGGTCTGGGACATTACAACCATCCGTTATCAACACCTTTTATGCATGAATAAACTCATCCAATACTCTAAGTCTATGTGAGAAATGATCATTGTAGAAAACAAGAGGGAAGACATGAACTATGTTCTCGTGTGTTCGAATGAAAGCTCTGACTATTTCCTCTTGACACCAGATTTGCCTGTAATCATAGAAAAGAAGAAAAACATTACATCCTCTATATTTCTAAATTTAATTTTTCTTTTCTCCCCGATTGGAAATAAATCCAAAGACGATATTTAAACATTTTAGAGATCAGAACATACTCCCTCTGGATCGTATCTCCTCCATAAACCTGAAACAATTCCACAAAAAACAATTAACAATTAAAACAAATGGGGAGAGTGGAATTTCATAACCTTCTTATGCACTAGTAGGTGGATGAACACTGAGTTTCAACCGATGTTTCTCAAGCATAGATTCTGACAATGGCTTGGTCATAATGTTAGACACTTGCATATCGATTACCACATGATCAATTTTGATCACACCTTATTAAACTTTTTACTTGATGAAGTGATATCTTATTTCAACATGTTTCATATGAGAATGATGAATAGGATTCTTTGTAAGATCAATTTCCCTCTTGTTATCATAGTAAATAACCATTGATTGTTTCACCTCATCACATATATCAATCAGTTGTTTCTTCATCCAAATTAATTGAGTGCATTCCTTGGTAGCAGAGATATATTCATCTTCAGAAGTACTAAGTGATATACTTTCCTATTTTTTGATCAAACAGCTCACGCATTTCTTCCCAATATAGAATGCTCCACCACTGGTGTAATTTATATCCCTTACATCTCCAGCCCAGTTAGCATCAAAAAATTCTAATAGTTCACTGTCTCTTCCTGCATCAAAGTATAAACCATAACTATGAGTACCTTGAATGTACCCCATGATTCTTTTCACTACCTCCATATGTTCCTTCATTGTATTACTCTGAAATAGGGATGCTAAGAATGTTTCAAAGGTAATATCTGGTTGTATTGTTGTCAGGTATAATAGGCTTTCTATAATTCTCCTATACATTGTGGGATCCACAGACATCCCATCCTCATGCTTTTTGAGTTTTTTTTCAACCGCTATTAGAATCTCCATTGGTTTGGAATCTTGCATATTGAATTTATTCAGAAACTCTCTTGTATAATTTTCTTGATAAATGAAAGTGTAATCCTTCTTTTGAATCACATACAACCCTAAAAAGTATGTGGTTTCACCAATCATGGACATTTCAAATTCTGATTTCATGTGATTGGAAAATTTATCCACTAATCCTTGCCTACTTCCACTAAAAATAATATCATCCACATATACCAATACCATGAACTAATCTTTTTGAGATTCCTTCACATAGAGATTGTGATCCACTCATCCTCTTCTAAACTCAATCTTTCTCATATAAGAGTACTACTGAGAGTTCTACGCTCGTGGTTCCTGTTTCCAGTCATAGAGAGATTTCTTTAATTTTCAAACCTTTAGTTCATCATTGCCAAGAAAGAACTCCATGGGTTGTTCAATGTAGAATTCTTCTTCCAAAACTCCATTTAATAATTCTATCTTGACATCCATTTGATAAAATTTATAACCTATCTATATTTCCTTGGAAATAAATAACTAGATTGAATCCAGTATTTCTACTGGAGAAAATGCCTCTTCAACATCAACACCTTCAATTTTGGAGTATACTTTACAAACCAAGCACGCCTTGTTTTGGATCACATTTCCATGCTTGAAAAACTTTTTCATGAAAATACACTTTGTACCGATCACATTGTGAACTTCGGGTCTCTTGACTAGGTCCTATGTTTGATTATTATCAATCTGGTCTAAATATTCATTCATGGATTTCACCCATGATTCTTCCTTTGTAGCTTCTTCAAATGAAGATGGTTCCACAACTGATAGAAATTCATATTGTGTATTATTCCTCATTCTCCTCATCTATGTGGTTGTAGTCCAATCCCCAATAATGTTGGATTGATCAATTTTTTTCTCTTTGACTTCTCCTTTGATAATCAACTGAATTCTCTCCATACATGGTTTCCTATTCAGATTCTTCTTCTGAGCCAATATCATGATGTGCCTCCTGAGAATTTTTTACACCTTCCTCTATTCCTATATTTTAATTTGCTCTATGTTCACTATGTTCCTCATATTCTATCATATTAGCATATGAATCCCTTGAAGAATTTGCGGTTTTCTCTACAATGGTCTTAACATCGCTGATTTCCACAATCCTTCCCAAGCACTTGTTGAAACACTTGTAGGATTTGTTGTCCATTGAGTATCGAAGGAAAATTCCTTCGTCTGCATGGTCACCATACTTTCCTTGATTCCATTCTTTGTTTCTGATGAAACATTTACTTCCAAAAACATAAAAGTATTTCAAATAGGGATTCCTTCCATGCCACAATTCATATGGTGTCTTCGTCTCACCCATATAAAGCCCTATTTGATTTTGAATATACACTATAGCTTGAATGGCCTCTTTCTAGTAATGTTGAGGAATACAAATCTCAATCAGCATAGTTCTTTCCATGGTCTTCACCTGTCAATTCATGTGATCAACAAATCAATTTTTTTGTGGTGTTATCACAGTATCTACCCTATGCTGTATCCCATGCTTCTCCAGGTAACTTTCAAATTCAATGGACATGTATTACACTCCATTATCAGATCGTAGCACTTTGATTGTTCGTCTTGTATCATTATCGTCAATTTGATGATATGTTTTCATGAAGTCAAGCACTTGTCATTTCCTATGTATAACCATTACACATTCCATCCTACTGTAATCATATATGAAAAGAACGAAGTTCCTTTCTACATGGGTTCTGGAAACAATTATTAGGCCACATATATCAGTGTGAATGAGATCAAGAAGATGAGATGCTCTTTTCTTCTTTGGACGATATGAACTACAGACCAGCTTCCCCTGAAAGCAAGCATCACAAGACTTTTCACGTTCACACTTCAGGTTGTGAGTATCCATGAAAATATTCAGTTTTTATATCTTCTTTATGTCTTGTTGATTGATGTGCCCCAATCTCTTATGCCACAGGTTATTTTCTTCTTCAACAGTCATGTAGAAAATGCTTTCTTTACTATTAACCTGATACAGGTTTCCTTCTATTATGCATCCTTTCATAAGTGAGTTCCCTATCTTTCCCTTGATAGTGCAGACTTTCTAATTAAAATTAACTATAAGTCCTAAGTCACATAGTTGACTAACACTCAAGAGATTATGAAGTATGCCATCCACATAAAGGATTTCAGTTTTTTTAGCTCTCTATTTTCTAGTTTAGTACTTCCACTACCTTTGATTTTTAAAGATCCATCATTACCAAATTGTATTGTTCCATCAACCCTCCTCTTGACATTCATTAACAAGTCTTCATTAACTATAATATGAGATGAACAATCACTCTCAATAATCAAGGTGTTGTTGGTTTTTTGTAGCTTTTAGGGCTACCTATGCAAGGTTGGATTTCTAAATTTTCTTCTTTTATTTCTATGAGAGATTGGATTGGGTGTGGGATACAAATGGCCTTTCAATTCTCTCTTACATATACATGGGTTATTCATAGTAAAAATATTCTTCCAAAGGAGAAAACCTATTTGAAAGAGAAAAACTATATTTTTATAGAGCTTTGACTTGTCTCTGACTTCAGTATAATGTGTCCATGCCACTCATCTTCCTGCAATAAATGGATTTATGGACAAAGTTAGAACAAAAAAACAATATCCATGGAAATTTTTTCTTCTATAAGTAGTGGGATTTGAATTTTTTCTTATTTTTTTAACTCTTAGCTCTCCCCCATTTGGATAGCTCCTTTACTCTACACAATATGACATAGTATGACCTAGATATCCACAAAACTTAAACTTCAAGAGAGGAAATGTCTTCTCACTTCTATTTTTCTTCATGCCTTCTTCCTTGGGAAAAATGTTTGACTACCTATTATTCCTTGAATATCTAGGATAGTCTTATGTTCTTATTTCAGTTTGATTTAGGGGACTTTTTTATCACTTCTGATTATTTTACAACATGATCAACTTTCATCATGCCTTTATTATGGTCCACTTTATTTGCAGCATTTGATGTTTTGACATCACAATTGATTCCACTATTTCCCATGCGTGTGGGTCTTTGATCACTCAAAATCTTTTAAAATCCATAAGACCCTCATTTGTCTCTCTCCAGTAGCTCATCATCTGAGAACCTACCAAATTGTACTTTCTTCTTTTCTTATTTTAAACTTGATTCCCTTTTGAGCATACTTCTAAGAGTAACAACTTCTTCTTTGAGTCCCCCGACAGTTTTGGACTTCTCCTATAGTCTCGACTTAAATTCATTGATGACCTTTTCCTATTCTTAGATTTAGATCTATAGTTCAAATACATCATCTATCCTTTCAAGGATTAATGACTTTACTTTCACCAGTTCTTCTAGTCATTAAATTTCAACATCAAGCTGATCAACATATTTAGATGATTCTTCCACAATTTCTTTCCATTTATTTCATCTCTTACACTTATTCTCAAATTTACCAAAACCTTCATTAAGTTGTAACTTGGGATCGGTATTAGTTTTCAATTGGTTATCTCTAGCTTTATTTGTTGATGGTTCTAACTTTTCAATGGTAAACATCATGGAAGCATGGTTTCTAGTTTTAAATTTTGGTTCTTCCTCTTCGCAGAATTCATTATCATCATCTTCATCTTCACAAACAAAACTCTTCTTCTATACTTTCTTTCTATATTTTAAGTCTCCATTTTTGAAAAATATTTTATGAGGCTTATCAATGTGTTCACCTTTTCTTTCTTCATCTTTGAACTTTCTTGAGCACTGAGATGCAATGTGACCAATGTTTCCACAACAAAAGCAAGAAAGAGTTAACTTCCCTTTAAATTTCCCTTTTCCCTTCTATAATTTCTTGTAAATGAGAAAAATAATTACTTTTTCCTCATCTTCACCACTACTATCTATTGAAAGTTTCAGTTTTTCAATGGCTTTGAACACCATTTCCTTTCTCACTTGATTTGTAGCATCTTTTAGTTTGACTCTCATTTCATATGCCACCAAGATGGTCATCAAATCATCCAAAGAAAGTTTGGAAAGATATATTTCTTCAAGATTTGACACCTTTGCATTGTATAGGGGTGGAATTATTCTCAATATTTTCTTTACAATATCAATGTCTTCGATTTATTCACCTAAAACTCAAATTTATCCAACCACTTCAGTAATTCGATTGAAGAATGAGTCTGTATTCTCATCAGGATACATCTTCAAATTATCAAACCTACTGTGTAGGAATTGTAGCTTCACCTCCTTCACTTTTCTATATCTTTCATAAATATTTTCAAGTTTATCCCACATGGAATTTTCTGAGGTGTAACTCATCACCTTTAGATATATCTGATCAGAAAGGTCTATGGTGAGAGCATTCTGTGATTTAGCATCAGCATCAAGAATTTTCGTATCTACATCATTCATAGCCATCCCTATTGGATCAGTAACTTGTATTCCTTGCACAATAGAAAATATAACTTCCATTCCAATATATATTAGATGAGATCTCATTCTTTTCTTCTAGATCTTAAAATTACTTCCATTGAAGAGGGGGGATCCCCTGACATTGGATGAATTCTCCAACATGGTAAGACAGATCAAACACCAGTAACCTACCTATGATACCACTTGAAGGACCCCAGAACACCCTGAGAGGGGAGGGAGGAATCAGGGTGTCAAATGTTTGTTCTTGAAGTTGTGGATATTATTCCAAAATTGGTAGGAACCTATTAAATTTTTTAGTTAAATTAAAGAAAGTATATGACATAGCACTTTTACTTAGTTCACTGCAAAGGGCTACATTCAAGGAGCATACGCTGACAGTATGTTAGTCATACCTATATCCACTAATCTTAACCAGTTTTGGAGTACAAGAGTTTGGTCACAGTCACTCTGTTCTAGGCACACTTCCCTTATAAAAGTTCAGGGATGACTCACTGCTTCCCTCAGAACACTTCTGTAAAAACCTCTAATCTCACTACTATGAGATAAGTCTAACATAGTTTATTGACTTGAATGTTGATTAAATATATTGGCATGAAATCCTATGTCTCTATCCATAACAATACACTTCTTGCATCAAAGACCTGAGTAGATTCTCACTAAAATCCCTGACCACTCAACACTTATACTCAAAACATCCCTTCACAGAGCTATACCCTTCACAGATCACACCACCTCGTAGAGCACAACCCTTCTTGAATCTCACTAACTCACATAGCACAACCCTTTGCGAATATCACTACCTCCCAGAGTAACCTACTTCAAGAGTCTCACTGAGTCCATGTAGAACTCCCCATATTCACGAATCTCATATGACTTAAAAGAATTGGCATAATTCAAGACTTAAAATGTCTCTTCGCAAAGCTAAATCTCACTTAGAACAACCTGCCTTGTGGATCACCCCTTACTTCACGAAGTCACAGCTATCACAGATTTTCTCTCTCAAAAATCATGTGAAATGAAGAGGTGTGGCCTCTTATTTATAGGCACGGTCAAACGCAAAGCTCTGTTTCTTCAGGCACAAAATCTGGATCGATCAAAACATCTCTATGGTGCTTTATTCATCTCACAAATCTTTTTTGAAATTTCTGGTTCACAGAGATCTTCATAACCGCAAATAAAAACTATCTCAAATTTCAGAGCTTCATTTCTTTGAAATCCTCATTCCAGTCTTCACAAAATCCATGCCTTTTCCATATAAATGAAATTTTGATTCTATAAGAATACCTTTCATGAAGCTCAAAGATCTAACTCTCGTAATCACAGAGCACACCATCTCAGTTCTTTAAATATTTGCGAAACACAAATCAAGAATCCTATCTCTGTGAAACTCCTCACTTTTCCATATTTTTATAAGTCCTCCAAGAAGAACCACTTTTCGCAATGCTTTCCAATATCCAAATTTTTGACCCAAAAAATTGGCAAACACTGGGAAATGGCGTCCCCTTAAAAACTACTTTCAACATGAACTATATGACCCCTTACCTTATAATCTCCCTGATCATCCATGAGAGGATTGGAGACAAACACAAACCATGATCCTTTTTCATCAAAGAACATCCTTCGTTCCAACAATAGGTATAGTGTCTTTAGAACCTAGTAAAGATAAACAACCAGTTCATAATACATCTTAATTTTCTCCCACTTATTTCACCATAACTAGACCCCCTTTTGAAATATATTTCTTAATACCCATATTCATGACCTGGGGAAAAGAAACATATGAAAGGGTGAGCTCATATGCTCAGTAAGGGTAAAAAAAGGATATATTAATCATATCATAATCCTTAGACATCATAACATATCATTTGAAAATATTATCCTGCATATTTAAGATCATGATATCTTTCCATGGGATAAATCATGAAAGTTCATAAGAATCAATAAACAGAATCCCAAAATTCATAACATAAGACATGGAGTTTTGTGATATAAACAAAAAAATAGAAAATCATTTTATATTATTTAAGGTGCATTTCCAAGACCATCATAGCGGACAAAGTCCATTACTGAACCAATTTCACTCCTCGTTCCACCCTGTATTACCGAACCAAAATCATTCCCATTCCATCCATGTCTATATCATGATATATAAATACTCACCCAATACATTAGAGGGTGATATAGGACCCACCCATCTCATATTGAAATCATTATTACGTGTGCCACAAAAACATAAATTATTTATCATAGCATAACCTAAGGAATAAAATTGGTTTCTTAAAAATCATTCCATCATAACATAATCTATATAAAACAAATGGATTATATAAATATAAGTTCATCATAAACAAAATCAAACCATAGGAATAATAGGGATATTATACTTGAAAACATAACCCTATTAATTAATTCCATCTTAGATGGAAAATAATTTTGATATAACACATGAACATAATTCTTGAGGAAAATATCCTTTCTTATTAAAAAATGTTTTCTTTTCTCAAAATTCCACATCATTTTAAAAGAAAAGAATTTATTTGAAAAAAAAAATTGAAATTTTGTAGATCATTTTTCATGAAAATAATTCATTTTGAAGATGTAAAAATATGTCCATGCCATATAAGTTAAAAAACATTATCCTCATACTTTTTCTGCAAAAGTCAAAAAGTACCTCATATCAAATAATGAAAAAGGATTCCTTTCATATAATTTAATAAAAAATAACCGATGGGTAAAATTTATTTTAAAAAATTGTAGAAGAATATAAATAATATTAAATATTTAGGAAATATATATGTGGATGATAAATATACCCCAATAAATACTTATGTACAAACAATCTCGTATAATAATGAGAATGTGAAATTATCCCTTAATAATTTATAATCATTCGAACAATATGCCTCATAAAATAAATTATATTATATGTATATTTAAATATCATAACATTAATAATAATAATAATAGAAATATTCATGGGAAACATAAACACCATATAAAATAAATTGGTGGTGTATAAGGCTTATGTCCCATAGAAATAAAAGTGAGACAAAATAATCACTTACCTTGGGTATGATTTCCTTTGTATGTATCTGGACCTCCTTTATAATGATTTAAATAATGTCATTGACTTATTTTAAAATCATAGTCATTTTTAAGTTATCATATATGATCATATTATCATCCATTTGTTAACAACATTTCATTATTACATGTTATTAAGGTATTAACTACTTCATTTTCTTATACATGTTTTATAGAATAAGTTTGGGTTCTACTTCATAGGTCATAGTTATATCATTAAAAAATTATATTAACATAATATATAACATATTTATTCATTATGTAAATTTATATAATCATGTTTTAATGGTGATCATGTAGAATGAAACAAATCACATCGTGGAGATAGTAGGTCGTACGTACGTAAGAGCAATGATATCATTCTCATGTTTGTTGAATGCTATTGAATTGTAAGATGTATAATATTTCATAATTAATATCATGTTATGAAAATAATATATAGTTATTATTTACATCATTATACCCATCCAAATAAGGTGGTGGTGAAAAACATATTACACCACAGCGTGGAGATGGTAAGTTGTACATACGCTCGCGTGGTGATTTCATTTTTTGTAGGATGGATAGAAGGTCGAATATGGTTGTTTAATAATTATAATAACATATCAATATATAAGTGAAACAATATTTATTACTTTATAATAAAACAACTTATGAATATAATGTATAAGAAGAAAGAAGTTTGAAAGAATCAGTAAAGGAGGTTACCTCTTCTTCGACGTGCTTCCACTAAATCTCCTCTTAGAGCACTAGAGTTGATATTTGAATAAGACCAGGACCTCTATAATATAACTAGGGAATTTGATAAGGTAAAAGTGTAGGGTATGGCTAATATTTAATTCTCAATGTGAAGTGAAGAGGTGAGGTAGGAGGTTCCCTTTTATAATTGAGTTGAGGGGCACTTTTTGAATCTCCAAAAATATTAATTTATAAAAAAATAAAACCCCATAAAAAGGATTTGAAGTGTCATTGCTGGGAAATGAGTCCCTTCTCAGATGGCTCTCTCGCCTCGGCATCCTAGGGTTTCCCCCTTCCCAAATTCTTCTTCCTCACCGTCCGCGGCTCTCTTCGATTTCCTCTTCAATGCTTCCATGCTGGTTTTTTCACTGTAGAGACTTCGGGTGGTTCTTTGTATGTGGAAGTGATTTTTCAGGTGTTCTATTCATTTAGAGGTGCCCTGATGTCAGGGGATTGTGGTCTTGGCGAAGTTCAAGTCTCTCTGTTGAATCCCTCCTCCACTCCAACTCTACTCTAGCTTGAAGTTCCTCTGCTCCTCTCCCTGTCCGGTCTGGTGTGGTGGTTACTAGGATGTTTTAAGATTTTTTATTCTAGAGTTTGATGTTTTTTCAAGAGTCACATCCTTGTTCTATTTTCTCCTTCCCTTGGGTTCCTGTTGGCGACGCTTTTCCTTGTGGTTGGGTTGTTCATTGTAGTTTCTTCTGGTGGTTCTTCCTTTGTGGTGGTGTCTTTGCAGGTGTGTTGTTCATTTGGAGGTGGCATGATGGAAGGGTATTGTGGTCCTAGTAAAGGTTATTCTCTCTGTTGAAGCCTCTATCAAATCCTACTCTGCTCTGGCTTTATGTTCCCCCACTTCTCTCCATGTCCGGACTGGTGCGGTGGTTACTAGGAAGTTTTGGGATGTGTTGTTCGAGAGGTCGATGGTGGTCCGAGAGTCGCATCCTCTTTGGATTCACTCCTTCCCTTGGGTCCTTGTGGTTGAATATTTTTATGGTGACCAGTTCTTATAGGAAATGGAGTTTTGTTGCATTGAATTATGGTGGTTCTTTTTCAGAGGTCACAGGCGGAGAGCGGTGTGGGTATTTCCTCAACGTTTTGGACAATTTGTTCTATGATGGTGGTTTTGTTCTCTGGTGTTGGTTGTTGGTGGAAAGAAGACGTCTCAGTGCCGAGTTTTATGATTTTGATGGCTTCGGCATTCTGGGTGGATGTTTGAAGATTGATGACAGTGCGGTGGTGGACGGAGACGGAGACTAGCGGCAAACGTTGGAGAAGTGGCCGGTTGGGATGACTCATTGATGACAATGTCAACGGTGATTGATCGAGGTGATGGTGGTGTCAATGGCATAAAAATCAGGTTGGCACATGCGATGTTGGCAGTAATATGAGGGTAGCGATGGCATCGGTTTCTAAGGTGATGTTGATTTTGGTGTTTTGTAGATTGTATGACAGTGATGATGGCGTTGGGGGTGCGGATCAAGGAGGCTGATCGGGGTTTTGTGTCCCAAATTGGTTCGTTGTCCACTATTTTGAAATTTGAATTTTCATCTACATGGTTTTTTGGAATTCAGTGATTTGGTATCTCGTGTATGGTCAGGTTCCCGCTCACCCAAAAATCGGTTTTCAAAAATCAAATAAAAATAGAATTTTAAGGTAAACCCCATACAAAAACTTAAAAAACATCCCAATTTTGAAGATGATATTATATAGGGTTGTAATATCATATACCAATAAATTTTAGACAGGTTTTTATGTCAATTTAAACATTATCATTTTAATTAACACTTAATTATTCTAGTTAATTTTGATTAAGATAACTAATATTTAAATATTAAAAGGGTGGAATATTTACTTATTTTATGTCAATTAGACCATAAATAAACACTTTAGAAAATTTTCTAGAATATCATAATTATTATATATTTTAAAAAAAATTATTATTTTTTAAATAATTTAATAAATCATTATTTTGATTAACAATCAATAGCGTCCATTTTGACACTATTCAATTCATTGATTTTTAAAAATACAATGATAACAATTTAACATTAAAAATACTATTTTATTATATTACTAAGAGGTAAATATCATATATAAAATTCATTATACATATTAATTATTCCAAATTATATTTATTTTAATATTTTTAATAACATTTATTTGTTATCTCTATTGATAAAATAATTACTACATCAATTTTGTTTAATTATTTAATATACTTATTTTATGAATAAAAATTAAAAATAAAATAATATTATAAATATAAATCTACTATATGTTATAAGAATAATTTTATTTTAATTTATATTCTACACAATCCAACATTTAAGATGTTATACTTATTAAATTATAAATGTGACAGCTTTAATATCCCTTTAAATAAAATAATATAAGCATCACAATCCCTCTTATAAGGCTCGAAATGGTCAGTAACTCGACCCTTGGATGGTTATGGTCTAGATATACTCTAAAAATAATATTTTTTCAAGTGTTCAGGTCTTTTTATGGTTATTAGAATTTTAATAAAAAAATATTTATTTCTCATCAATTAATTAATTTTTACGCCATCAACGTATAAGTTATTAAGGTAATTATTTATTTCCAAAAAATTATAAATAAATTACCATGATAAATAAAAACATTTTAAATTTAAAATTAGTATTTATAATTGAATTTATCTTCTGTATAATCATATATAAAAAATGATACAGTTAATGAATTTAGATAAGTCATATTTAAATTTTTTTTTAAAGAAAATAAATCAAATATTCTAATCTCATCCAAGTGGATTACAAAGGACACCATTTATACAAAAGGATGATTTAGGTTGAAACACACTCATCCAATTATATTAAAACAAGTTTTAGGGTAATTTTATAATGTTATTCTTACCTTTAATTACCTGATTTACCCTATTATAGTATTAATAAAACTTACCAAAGTTACAATTCATAATGCCCAAAAAAATCTATTTACATAATTTAGACCTAGTGATTCCAAATATAGAATCATTTTTTCAAAATTCAAAACACATAATTTTTAATAATTAATTTAAAAATATTCTCATTGTTAGAAAGAGAAAACGGGTTTTTAAAAGTTAAAACATTGCAAAAGATTGAATTGTTTTTACATATGAATACAATGTAAAATTAATGATAATGACATAAATTATATTGAATGATAAAAATATACTCTATTTAGAATTTAAAACCATTAAATATTATTATTTAACCATATAAATATTTTTTATGAAAAAAAATTTAATAAAAATTTAGTTTATTTTTACTATTCATCGAAATTTGAAAGTTATTAGAAAAATATTAAAAATTCATTCAAAGTAAATTTTTATATCCCACTTCCAAAGAACAATATTTTTTTGTCATATAAAAATTATTAATGTGACAAAATATTAATATATAAAGGGTTCTCTATTAAAAGGTGATGAAAATTTACCTTTTAAAAATATAGGTTTTATACATCAGATAGGGTTTATTCATACCCTATGAAAAAAATATCTTTTGAATAAATATCAAAAATATTTTATTAATTATATAAAATATATATTTCATTAATTTAATTTACTAATATTAATTCAAAAAACAAAAAATATATAATTGATTTATATTTTTCATATATAATTGGTAGTGAATGACTTCACCATACATTTTCATAAGTTAGTTGTATTTATTCCTATTAACCTAATGGCTAAGTTAAACTGGTAATTTTATACTAAGGTGTCTCACTTTTATTTTAAACTCACAAATTCATGTAATGGAATCTATTGAAGAATTAAAATTATTTAGTGAAAATATTTCATAAAAACATCTGAGTCTCACAGTGTAAGACTCCAGTATGTATCCATATTACCAGACTACTAAACTCTTTCGTCCTTCAGAATGTGATTCCATGTATCTTATGCTAAGATAATGGTGGGATGAAACTAATTTATCCTACTAGGGTTAGGGTCTCTACATTTGGTATTAGATGAGGATTAATAGAATCATTGAGAACAAGATTTAGGAAAAAACATAGATTAGGGACCATTACCCTATGATAGTATTTGAGGATTAGTATAGAAGAACATCATAACATTTTAGTAAGGTAGATATTATGTGGTATTTTATAGAAATTAATCTCTATCAAGATACTATAAGTGGGTGTGGTTCTACAACATATGTACCTAGGGGTTATAAATCTAAAATAGTTACATTGGGCTTGACCCGGTCATCATCTATTGTACAAAAACTGAACTTATTGTTCACATGGTATGAAATTCTAGATAAATATGCATAGGATAATTCAAATTTCTCATAAAACCCATTATGAATGATTTGAATATATAATTCTAATGAATTAAATAATTTAAACCATAGAACAAGGAAGGACCTATGATTTTTTTTTATTGGGATTATTTAATTAAATTATTGAAATATTTTTACCTATAGTCTTTTTATATAAGAATCATGAAAAATATTTTTATTTTGTTAGAATCATATATTTTTTTTATTAAATTAAGTGTTTTGGATACCTTAATGAGTTATTAATTTAATATTGATCATAATTTAGAAGTATTAAATACATATTTTTAGTTATTATGTGATGAGATACTACCACAATTAAGGATATTTTGGTATAAATTTAAGGGAATAAAACCCAATGGTTTATTATATGTTTTAGTTGAAATTTTATTTGAGAAATAGTTCCTTAAAATTTTATAGGAATAATTTTAGAGGTATTGATAACCTCTAGGGTTAAGATAATCATTAATGAAATTTTAATAAAATTCAAATAATATTATAATACATTGTGAAAAAAATAATTTTTATTAAAAACATTCGTAAAAAAGGTTGTTTAATTATTGATTTTATTTCAAGGATATCCATCATATTTTTTTTCAACATTGTAGGAATTATATTGATATCATTTCAGAAAAAGGAAAACTTTCTTACCAACTGACAACCAATCACATTTGGAAAGGACATGGGGTATGAGCCCATGACCAAAAGATGATAATGGTTTTTCTCCTACCACTAGTCTATATGATGTCCTGGTTTATATGTTATTTTTTTAGTTACAAAAATTTTATAATAAATATTAATGTTGAACCCATGGTGTTACCTTTTAGGTTTAAAGATTAATTTTTTATATTTGATACATTTTTCTAACCATATTGGTTTTGTAAAATATTTAGAGATATTTGGAAATAATTTTCTATATTTTATAGATATTACAATCCGTTAAAAATGAATATTATGGATTCATTCATAAAAAAATTCATTTTAGGATATTCATTTCTTAGAGAAATGGATGAATTGAAAATTGATCAAAGAAAAACCAATGGATGAAACTAGACTTATGAAATAAAAACCTCTCAATAAATGGATATATCAAACATGGATGTTTAGAATATGATGGAGAGGATAAAATATGATTAGGATGAGGATCTCTTTCATGTGTTCATCAAAATTAATAATTCATTGGTAAAGAATATCCAATAACATGACTGTTTCGCTCATGAGAAATCTAGGATCAAGTGTTGTAAAGAATGAGATAAAAAAACTATTTACTATAAAGCTTGGGTCAAGGTAAATCTATGGTTCATTAGGCTGAATATATTTTGGTAGGATGTTTCATTATCCATCAATTGGGACACAATGGGAGGTATGGTTGAATAATATTTTAAAAATATTCTCGTAAGAAGAACCCCTACATGCATGCAGGTTATTCAAGGGGCCATGCCGTGATGTTCAATGGGATATAGAGTGTGATGACATATGCAGATATATATAATATATAAGAAATTACTGATGAATAAGAGATTCATGAAGTGGTTATTTCTCTAAATTCTAGTAGAGTGTCTGGTCATGATGGATTTCTATGTTCCTTGTATGTTTCTTCTTGCGATTTATGAAAGACAATGTTTTGGAAGTGGTTAAGGACTGCATCTATGGTGTCAGACCCCCTCATGTGGATTGTAGTACTTCTATGGTCTAAATTACCAAAATAAAAGACTCATATTTTATAATACATTATATAATTACAATCTTGTGTAACATTCCTTATACTTTTCTAGCCACTATGATTAATAGGAATCCATCCCCACCCTGTGTAGATTGATCTATGACAAAAACCATGGATTTTTAAGGGAAGAATGATTGAGGGAGAAATTATTTGGCTTAATAAATGGTCAGTTACATAAACCAAAAAACACTTATCTTAAATATCTCCATCAATCTAGAAAACATATGATCGGGTCGAGTGTTGTTTCATTATTAAGGTTCTTAAAAGTATGGGATTTTATAACTAGTTCATGATTTTTTTTATTTAGGTTTTTTAATTCACTATGGATATCATTTTCATTTATGTGGAAAACATGTGGATTCATTAAATTAGTTCAAAAATTAATAAAAGAATAGCTAATGTCTCCAAACCTTTCTATTTTGATATATAATACTCTTATAATTTTAATCAAGAAGAGCCTTCAAGATGGAAGTGTTATCCCATTTCCATGAAGACCACATATTCATGGATTTTCCTATCTTATTTTCATCAATGATATAATTTTTTAATGGTATAAATCTCTCTATTTGTGATATCAATGAGTTCATTGATGAATATTATAAATGGAGTGGACAGGGGGTGAAGTGTGATAGAAGAAGAACGCTTATCATGGAATAGTACCTGAATAATAGCTCAAGACCCATAAAGTATATCCAAGTTTTCAATGGGATGGGATTTCTTGTGGATTATCTCAGAGCACCAATATCCTCTGGAATGATTTTTCTTCATCACTTTGATATGCTGATGGAAAAGGTATCTAGTAGGATCACTAACTAGAAGATCCATTTTTTATTGTTTGACGGTTAAATAAATAATGTTAATAGTGTTTTATCATCCATCTCAATGCATGGATTGTCTTCTACTAAAGCTCCCATATATATCATTTCATGGATGAAGAAAACTATGGAGTCATTTATATGGGTTGTCTAGTTGGAGGAAAAACATCAATGGAAAACCTGGAAATGAATGTAAAGGACTACGATGGAGGAAGGTATTGATGTCAAGATAACTTTGAGGGTGATGAATTATTTCTATGAAAAATTTGAATGGGAAGTGTTAGAAGGACGGTCCCTATTAGGAAAATTAACTCTAATGAAACTTGAGGATACTTCCAGAACTCTAAATTTAATATAATCCAACACATGGCACATGGTACAACCCCATATCTCCTTGATAAAAAGAAGTGCATGGTGGATAGTTGGTCTAGGTGCGATTTTTTTCTGGTATCATATATGGGCCGGTGTGAAACATTGTTTATTGGGATGTCCCACCCTAGACCTGATATTTTTTTAAGTTTCCAGGCACTAAAATTTTATATGGGAAATTTTGGAGAGGAACCATAAAACTTTTTTTTGATCTAATTGAGTTTTTCAGGAATCTATAATGTTTTTTTATGGGTTAGGCAATGGAATTTTTCCCAGTGAAGGATTATCAGAGGCTACCACACATTCCATTTGAACAACATGGGTGGAATGAGGTGTTTTGGTTCAATGAAATCCTATCCAAATTTAATTTCTATTTCTGTTCATTAGTAACAATGCCCTTCCTATAGATGATAATATCAAGAGAAGTATTATTATCCTCGTATAACGGTGTAACTGTTATGACAACAATCAAGAATAATCCATTCAAAAACATGTTCTTTGAGGGGAAATTGTATAGAAGTGTATGGATTTCTTTTGAGAGCTTCAAAGGTGGAAATATTCATGATAGAACGGGGAAAAACTTCACAGAGGTTTAGTTTTTTGGTATGGTGAGTAATATAATAGAGATTAAAGAAAGAGCTAGTATCCTGGTGGCATGAAGCCGGTGCATATGGTAAGTAAGAAACAAAGCCCTGTTTGAGGAAATTTCTTGTTTCAGGATAACCATTATTATTATAACAGTTAATTTTATGATCTATAATGATTGACTGGTCAAGAAATGGTTATATTATCCCTCTTTCAAAGAAACCATGGGCACTAGGTTGGCCATCACTTTTTCTCCCAACCCCATACCAGATGATGGGTAAGTTAGAAACCACAAACTATGGAGATGAAATAAAATATTTATTGTTCATCCGGCTCATGTGTCATGAATTTTTGTGGTTTAGTAAGGGAAAATATAATATTAGTCATCATTGCCTTCACATCCTTCTTTGGGAGTGAAAACTCCCTACAAGAAGAATAAAATGAAAGTTTAGATCTCCTTGAGTTTTATAGTAAGAGAAACATTAATCTAAATGTGCTAGAAATGGACTGTAAAATTATAAAAAAATCATAGAATAGTAATGATCACACTACCTGGACTATTGCATATCAAATTATAAAGTGTGGTAATTTGATCAATAATGGATTGGAGATTACTTATACATGGCATGAGGGGAATAGATCAGATGACTATGTCACCTCTAATCCACTATTAGATGATATTTTTACTTTCATTACTAGTTTGGGTTAATTTCTTCAAGAAGGAGTGAGAATTGTTATTAGTGACATACTTGGTATTCACAATATTATTCCCCCATATCCCCATGTGTTTTTCCCTTCTTTGTTTGGGACTGGGATTATTTCATTTAATAAAAATAAATATATTTTTTTCTATTATTCCATATATCTTTGGTACTTCCTTTTATATATTATTAAGAGGATATTTTCTTATTCACTCTTTGATGTGGGGTTTTCCAAAAAAAATATTTTCCAAATGTCAAACACTTTATTTCCAAGATTTTGTTTATATTGCGAGGACACAATTCATTTAAGGTGGGGAAATGTAACACCCTAATATTTTAAAAGAATAATATTTTTTCAATAGAGTATGCGACACACAACATTGGTTTTACTTGATTTACACACAACACTAAATTTAGATTATGTTATAAGAAACACTATTTTATCTTTCATTACGTGAAACAATAAGTTTTTTGAATGATTGTGTTACACGTAAGGATGAGTTTTACAGAACAACAATATATTATTAACATTATTATTTAATATGAAAATTATCACCAAGCTATTGGAATTATAGGTAGGAATATGATTTAAAAAATCTAAAAAATATATTTTTTACATATTTTTATTAACTATATATTTATTGTAAAGTAAATATGAATCATTTCATTGAAAAGGAACTATTTTTTGAAAAATAGATGTTTTTTTAAAAGATGGTTTAAACATTCTTTGTACACATAATATAAAATTAATTTTTTTAATTTTTAGAAAATATATTTGAAAAAATTAACATCATTTTTGATATCATAATACCAAAATTATCTTAGGGTTAACATTTGGTATTTTTCTTGGAAGTTTTATTTTTTTTCATGAATAGTGAAAAATGTAGAATTTTAATTTAAAATCACCTTGTCATTTTAATTATTAATAATGATAAATTATATTTTCTATTGGTTTAAAAGTAAAATAAGTTAAATGTTATAAAAATTAATCTATTTTAGGTTTTTGGAATACTTTTTATATTGAATATATATATATAAATTCATTGTAAACTTTTGAATATTTTCACATTAAAAACATGCTTTCTCATCCCACATAAGGGAATAATTTTTAAATTAAATTACGCCACTACTGTATGTTGAATTTTGAAAATTGGATTTCATTTTTTTAATAATAATTATTTAAATTATATAATAATGAAAAGTTAATTTTTTACCATAATTAATAGTGAATACAGTTAAAATTATTTATCGTGCTTATGGTGAAAAGTTGGTTTTGCACATTATATGTGTTTATTTTAACATTTATTTTACACACACATAGGATTTTTAATTAATAAATTAGATTTTATATTCAAAATTATAAGGTATAAATTATCTAATAAAACTCATTTTAATTTTATACTTAAAGGTTCAATTACCTAGGTTAATAAAAAAATACAAATTACCATGTTAAAAACTAAAAGGGTAAAATTGAGTACACTTGATGAATAAGGAATAAAATGATACAAATGTATTTATCTTTGTGATTTGGAGGTGTTAATCAGCCACATAAACCTTAACCTACATTACTAGTATATTTTTTCCAGATGAGGTAATGGATACATCATAATAGTGATTACTTTTTAGTATTTACAATAATGTCACTCATCCTCAACTATAAAAGGGAAATCACTCTCCCCCATTCTTCACAATTTAAAACCACTTTTATTCACTTAATACCTACCCATATTACTTTCCAATATACTTAACCTCGTCATAGAAGAATTATTTTATGATTATATCCACCCATTTAAGGATTTAGTGAAAACCTATGGATGGTACCTGAATGAGAGGTAATGTTTTCAAAAAGCACCTTCATTTTATTTTCTTCTCCAAATAATTCAATTATTTTCAAACAGTGATGATAGTATAACCTAAATATCATCAATATTATGAGTTTTTTTATTTTCATGGTATTTCCTACAACCAAAAACACATCCATAACATGGTTTGTGAAATCTTCGTTCATGTGTACGGTGGATTATCGGCTCACAAACCGATGTTGTTTATTCTTCCATTACTATCTTTAACGGTTGGATATAATGATTGATATAAAGTATATATATGATATTTAAAATATATTTATACTTATTGAGAAATTATATCATATATATATATTGTTACCTTCATTTCCATATGATATACGATAATGTCTCTCATGTGTATGGTGGACTACCTCCACGTGAAGCGATACCATTCATCTTTCACTAATGCTTTACATGGAAGGTGATAGGGGAAAACATAATAATTATATGTGATATAAAAAATAATAATTATTATATTAATTTTCATATTTATCATTCTATAAAAATAATAAATATCATTTCTTTATTACCTTTTCCCTAAATGAAAAATGACAATGTCGTTTTTGCATTTGTAGACTATCGCCGTTACGAAGCCATGTGACTCTCTTTTCATCACCAAAACACATGAATGATATATATAATTATATTTAAAGAAATAATATTCAATTTATTATATTATTATAATTATGTAAAGATAAAATATTACTTACAACCTTCCCATTATGATCATTAAAAAATGGAAATGTTACTCATGAATACATATGGCATACCAACTTCATGATCGCAATGCACTTCATTTTTTATAACCATCTTCCATTATTGGTTTTCAAAGTATACATGATTTATAAATAAGAAAAAAAATCATGATTATTATTTTGGAGATAATATAACTATATAATATTCACAGGAATAATATCATTCATAAAAAAACACACATGGGAAAAGAAGGAAATTATCACAAGAATTAATGAAAATAATAAATGATTATTATAGAACAGGTCATATGATGTTATAATATTATCATATTTGAAATTTTAAAAAATATTATAGTTATGTTATAAATTAATAAAATTCTTAAAACCATTATACATAAGTTTAAATAATGATCAAATAAATAAAACATTTGGGATAAATAAAAATTTGGGGTAAGGGATTTCGTCTCAATTTCATTTCATTGTGTCATATTGTTTTTTTATACACCTAATTCCATTTATATAGTGTATATAATTCCCATTTTACATGTAATATCATTAATAATTCATTATTAATGGTATTTATGTTAAAATTTTAATTATTTAATCTAAGGTGATTTGGATTAATTGTTACCAAGTGGTAAGGGATTTCTTAACTTAATTTACACTCATTAGGTTAAACTTCTACTAGGTTGATTATGTCAAGTTAAGATTTGGTGTGTGATGAATTTTGATTATATTGTGTTTAATTTCCATTTTTTTTGTGTATTTAATATTAATAAACATAATAAATTAATTTATTAATTTGCACTTAAATATTATGATCATTTTAATGGTTTATTTCATAATCTCATTCTAATCAAGATTTTTTATTCTTCAATATCAGTTGAAAGATATTACTTGACAATTTCCTAATAAAGCTTTCCATTTTATTATCCTATAGTTACTAATGAACCCTTTAAATTAATATTAAAATTTTTCCCCTCTTGGGTACTTAAAATTATTTAGAAAATGTTTTTAATAAAATCCAACATCATTTCTCCCTTTAGTTGAAAATGTTTTTTAATCCAAAATATTTTTTTTAAATAAGATTAAAAAATGTTTAAATTTTTTAAAAAAAAATTAGAGGAATTTCCACCCATTTCTACTCTTTTAATTTTTTTCAAAGGTATGTTTTTTCATTTTTAAAATAATGCCCATTTGGATTTTACCGAAAAAGTAAAAGGAAAATTTGTTTTAACATGCATGACATGAATGGAATTTAAATTCATCATGAGCACTAATCTATTTCAATGATTCTTTTATAATTTTCAAAGGTTTTCTTTAAAAAAAATATTTTCATAAAAAGTTCGGACAATTAATTTTTAAATATTGTTTTAAAATAAACATTTTTTCAAAAATATTCTCAAAATGAAAAGGATGTATTCCTTATTATTCTTTTAAATGTCTTTTTATGGAAAATCTATTAATAAATTACATCAACACTTTATTCTGAATCTAATAGGCATTTCTTTGTAGCATCCTTCTTCTTCTTCCTCTGGATGGATTATGATTATTTTGACCATGGATAGTATTTAGATTCATGTCCTTGTTTCATTTTGTAGGAAATAAATTACCCTTGAAATATTCAATTTCATGTGATCATTAGATATTATATTTTTTCTAAATATCTATATTATGGTGTGATGGATACTATAATTTACTAAACCATATACCATTTTTACATTTAATTTTTTATATGATAGTAATTTGATATTTGGGGAAATTTTGATAAATTTATATTCTTTACTTGATATGGATATTTGTTATAGGACATTGTTTATGAATTAAATTGATTATTTGATGTATTATGAATACATTGTACATGTATTACATGTGATTGGTACTGTTTATAGAAATCATCTTGATGCATCAGTAGTCTCATGTGATGAAATTAGTTCCAAAAAACCCCTATATACCTATAACTATTATGTTTTAAACTATCTTGAAAATTTTCATGATAGGGGTCTGATAAACATTATTGTGAACGATATTGATGGTAAATGTATCATATAATTGGGAAACATGGAATCCAATAATTTTTAATTTCCTTATTTTATTATTAAATTATTTATATCCATAATATTTTCACTATGAAATTATTTCTGGATGCATTAATTTTTAGTTATTCAAATGACACATGTTTTAGTTTTTTACCTTTCTATATTTTTTAAGAACTTATTTCTCAGTTTATTGATTACTTGTAATATATGTTATATTGTTTATATTTCCATATTGATTATTATTTATTGATACATGATAGCTTACATTTTAATTAAACCTTAATGGTCATTTTGGTTCACCCATAATTTTTATCCTTTCCCTAGGATTCCATGAAGTTTACTATGAATGATATGAAGGGATATTCCATATGGAATATTGTTAATCCCAAAACAAAAATATATATATTGTAATTTTTTTATTCAAATGTAATGTATGACTGAATGATGTATCCAATTTTCTAATACTACTAAACTATTTTGTCCTTTAGGATGAAATTCCTTGTATCTTATGAAAATTTAATTATAGAAGGCACTAATACCAGGCTATTGGGGTCGGGGTTTCTATATTTTCTAGATAGTTAAATTATCTTCCATGCATTAAATAGATCATATTCATGAAACATAATTTACTTATTTGGTGTCAATTATATTATAGTGTAAATGAATTTACTAATATCAGTTTCTATAAGATAAATTCCATTATCATTTTTCATCCTTATAATGGTACATACAAAAAGTTTTCAAATTAAATTGGTGGATTTATAAGGTGACTATGATCTCTCTTAGTCACATCAAAACAAAATCCATACAATTTTTATAGTCTTTCAAACTCATCAAAACAAGGATGTTTTCCCCATTTATTCAACTCATATATCATCTATTATAGATGTAGTTGAATTTTAAAAACCAATAGCTCTTGCATATCAATATATAATCTACACAAAAAATTTGTTACAAACAATTATAAAGAGATCTATATTTTCTATAATAGTTTCCATATTTCCAAGAAGTTTGAAATAAAAAAGGTTCAATAATCAGCACATATTGGATTTTTTTGTGATACCACTCATTCATTACCCCATTATAGATAATAAACCCAAATAAGTTAGTGATCAATACCACAAGTTTAAAGAAAGTTAATCCCAAATAAATCATTTCAAATTCTATGTGAGCTATCACTTTATAGAAAACAAGAGTGATTAAATTAATCATCATTGATTTTCTTGGAATATCTCACTATAAAATATTAGTTCTGTGTTTTATTTTTATTAAAAGGATCTATTTCTTTTATAACTATAATCACACATAAAAAAGCTCATATAGAGGTAGAACAAATTTCTCCCCTGATAAAAGAAATCTTTATAATAATGATGAATGAAAAATAGCATAGGAAACTAAAAAAATTGAATACATTAATGATAGGGTGTGCATTTCACTCCCATTTTTATCCACATATTCTTGAAAAATTTTACTATGAGTGGTTTAGTCAAAATTTCACATGTTATTTAATTGGAAGGAAAAAATATCCATCCTAAAAATTTCATTTACAATTTTTATTTTAGAAAATTCTAAAGTATCTTGATATTATTTGATTTTTTATTTTTCATCAAGTTCTAGGATATTTTTATGGAAATTTGGTAGTAAAATACCATTATTAGAGGATAAGGTTATTCAACACTCAAGTAATCCAACATTTTTTTCATCCATATAATATTTGTAGCTATATATGATGCAACCACATACTTATCCTCAATAGAGCATATTTTTATTGATGTTTTCTTCTTTAAAGGGTATGAAACACAACTCTTTTCAATGAAAAATAATCCACTATATGTGGATTTATAGTTATCAAAATACCCTTAACAATATTCATAAGAAAAACCCCTTAATTCTAGATCACTAGTATTGTTATATAAAAACATATAATCGAGAGTGTTTGAGATGTGTTATATTTTCTTCCAAAATGTGTGATTATTTTAGACTTGATTGATACTAGTCATAGAGGGTGAAAATATATACAATTTCAACTCTTGATACTATACATAATACTTCTTGTTTGACCTCATTACTCTTTCTCATTAACATTGTTTCCTTTATTATCCTTGATCAACTTTTTGTCTATCTATTTTTTCATGGACATTCCTAGAGCATCCTTCATGTCAAACAACCTGAATATATCCTTTACATATTTTCCATGAAAAATAAATAAATGTAACTATTTTTTTATGAATAATATTTTTCTCCAAGATGGAATTCTGTTTTACTAGTACTAAAATAAAAAACCTTTCTTTTATTTTCTTAGATAACTCCTCACCCAGGTTTCCTCAATATAGGGAAATATTATAACATCAATATACATAATAAAAAATTTTGATGTGGTATTAGTTATTTTTTACATATATTTCTATCCACTGAACCATTTATGTAACACTTGATATTTTGTGAAATATTATAATTTTTATGAATTAATTTATCTTTTCAATATTTTTTATTTAATGTCACACTGAAAATAGTTAATATATATATATATATATATATTAAAACACTAATTCAAAAATTCATTTCACACGTAATGATGACTTGTCTTGCACTACAAAAAAAATCCAGAATTGGCTTGCACTACATGCAATACCAACTTGGATTACACTACCCAAAACACTGACTTGGAATAAATTACACACAACACTGACTTGGTGTACGTTACACGCCACGCCGACTTGGTGTACGATGCACACAATACTCAGTTTCTATGAAACATATTTTTTATATATATGTAATATTTTAAATTAGATAATTATAACCAAACCCTTAAACATAGTTATAGGAATATTAATAACTAAATTTCAAATATTGTTGATAATTTTTTTATATAAATAAAGCATATTTTTAATTAATGATAATTTTTTGGTAAAGTCCTTTTATGTTAAAAATATCATTTTTTTTTGAATGAATCGATTTTAATAATAAAATATTTTAATAAAAAAAATTAGACACATTTAGAAATTTAATTTGATAAAATAAAATTCATTTTCTAATTTATAATGTCGAAATTTCCCTAGGGTTAATTTTTGGGATTTTTATAAGAAACTTCACTTTTTGATAAATAGTGAAAATACTGATTTTAGTTAAAAACTACCTTTTATTATTTAATTATTAATGTTAAATGATATTATAAATTTATATTAAGGTCAAATTAGATAAATATTAAATCTATTAATATAATTTAATTAATTAGAATCATATTCACTTTGAAATTGAATACAAAATCTTAACAAACATTTGAACATTTTTCTACTTTAAAAACATGTTATTTCATCCCGTATGTGGGAGGAGTATTAATCTTAATTTTTCCACTTCTATGAATTTAATTTATAAAATATTTAATAAAAAATTGTATTCAGTATAATATTTATAGTCTAATATGACTAATTTAATTTTTACCAAAATTATTAGTAAAAGTCATTAAAATTAATCACAATGATTAAGGCCAAATTAAACATAATTAGTTACTAAACCTTAAAAGTAAGGGCCCAAATTACCTATACACATGTCCAAAAAAACCATTTTAAGTCCATAGTTCTACTATAAACCATGATTTATTTAGTTTTTTTGGTTTTTTATGACTTTTTTTAGGTAATAACATGTGTAAACCTAACTTTTTTCTAAAAATTACAAGTGAGTCCTTTTCCTTCCTGATAAAAGGCCACCACCACTACCACTTTCTAAAACCTATAAAAACTATTAATATTGGAAAAAAACTGACCAATAAACTTCTAGAAATACTATATTCCTCATAATGGTATTCCTTAATTTATAAGTCAACCTAAAGAATCCTTTTGGCATAAACTAAAAGGAGTTAACCGATTTAGAGGAAACGTCTTCTTTCAAGTCTTTTCTTTTATTTTCCTTCTCTAACCTTCCAAATATATTTATTAAATGATTATAAAAAACAACAGTATTATAAATATACTAAAATTTAGTTATGTAAATCATTATACCTACACTTAAACACATCTCCATCTAAAGGGTAACGAACGTACTATTTCTATGTATGATAAACTGCTAACTCGCCAAACGATGATTGTTCCTTTTTCTATTACCACTTATCATGGTGTAAATTATGATGGAAAATATATTTATATATGATATATATTATATTTATAATATATTTATTCTTCTGTAATTTTTATTTGGAACATAAATTTTATGATTTCCATCTTATGTATATACGATAATTTTGTTTGAGGAAGTGTGGACTATTGTCCCCTCAAAGTGATATGATTTGTTCATACACTACATGGATTATATTAAGGATGGTTTTAGTGAATATATATGGTATATATGATATCATAAATCTACTATAATAATTATATATATATATATATTCAGATATGTTTCTTACTTTCTTTCCCTCAACATGACATTTAAACAGAAATAATGATCATGCGTACGTACAGCCTACCGTCTCCATGAACGGTGTATTCTGTTTCATACTTATATATTATATATATTATTATAATAAAAATATAATATATATAAATGATATTTATATCATTATTTACATTATTTAATCATGATATATGTGTAAGTAAAACCAATATAATAAATTAAGACACATATGAAAAACAAAGGGAATATTACCTAAAGTGAAACCTTAACATAGGATGGTTAAAAAGTGGTTAATATAAGGTCATAATAAAACCTTACATGGTATTATATATATTAATATGGTTATTTAAATCATTTATAATAAATTTATATTTATTATACAGGTGTTTTGAATGATTATGATGATATTCAAGACACAGGGTAAGGGGATTTCATCTCACTTTTTATTTTCGTGAGATACATGCTATGCTCTCCACTCATTCCTTTTGTGTGGTATGTTTACTGTACATGATTGAATTATATGTATATTATAATTAAATTTATGGGTATTAACATATCCATTTAATGACCTTTCTTTCATGGGTTTTATGTTTGAAAAGTTACTGAATTGGTAAAATAGTTCTGTCTTAATTTGCCTTCTTTGAGACTCATTTTTTGTTACGCACCTAAAATTATTTTTTAAGGTATATATACTTACATTTTACATGATATGTCATAAATATAATAATTTTTATGATATTTTATGATTAAATTAATTTATTTTTCTTACATAGATATTATAACCCCAAGTTTCCAAGTTATAAAATTTTATGGAAACAATCTCATCGCTTTTCGAGATTGTTTATGTTTCTAATTCCTATGATTAAATATTATGAACCAACTATCAAAAAAATTCATGAATTTTCTTCTCTTATATATAATAATTATTTATTAATATATTGGTACCATTTATTCCACTCTTTGGTTCATAATATAGTTAATAAATTATTTTTAAGAAATCCTGACTTTACCCTCTCTTCGCTCAGAAATCTGTGTTCCTTCAAAACCAAGTTTTATAAAAAAATAGTTTCCAAGAATATTGTACCATTATCCATTAATATTTGAAAAACAAATTACCCTTATTTTATTTTACCAATGTTTAAAAATTAATTTCACTGTCTCTTTCTGAACGAGGCATCTTTCAACCCTTTTTACCTTGCAAAAAATAATGTTCCTTTCACCTCGTACGACATGTACAGATTTACCTATCATCGTTACCTTGAATATTACTTTACAAGATTAAAATGTTATTATTTTTAAAATAAATTTTTCTCTTAATATTCTGGATGTTTATTATTTTTTAAAATTATTTTCAAAGAAAAAAGTTTTCAAAAAGGTTTTATTTCTTAAAAGTATTTTAATAATTTTCAAATTTTATTTATAAGTTTTCAAGTAAAATGGTCCTGAAAATTTATTCAAGATTATTTTATAATTTTTAAAGGGAAAATGATTTTCACAAATTTTTCAAGCTTATTTTATAATTTTTAATGGAAAATGGGTTTCAAAATGTTTTCAAGATTATTTTATATGTTTTCAAGGAAAAGTGATTTTTAAAATGATTTCAATATTATTTTATAAGTCTTCAAGTAAAATGGTTTTCAAAACGATCTCAAGCCTTATTTATAGGTTTTCAAATTACTTTCAATGAAATGGTTTTCAAAAAGTTTGATTCATTCTTTATAAGATTTCAAAGTGTTTTCAAATAAAAAGTTTTTTAAAATGTTTTGAAGCTTATTTTATAGGTTTTCAAGGGAAAATGTTTTCAAATGATTTAATGTTTTGAGTTATTTTATAAGAAAATTATTTTCAAATGATTTATGTATTAAAAGGAATTTTTCAAAAAAATAAAGGATATTTTCTAAAAGAAACGTTTTTGAAAGATATTTCATAATTATTTTCTATATAAGATGGAATCTATTGATTTTAATCATTCCCTTTTAGGAAATAATCTAAAGTTTCCATTAATATTCTTACTATAAATGTGTTATACTTAATGTCATGTTTTTCAAGAAACTTGTTTCTCTATAATGGGTTATATGCTTTTGAAACCTGCTTCTATTCGTGAGTTATGTTTATAATGAAATGATTATGAAACTATCTTTTTCCATAGGATATGATAGCATTACATGCTTATAATACCCATTTTATTTCATGGGTTTTGATATAATTATTTATAAACTTGTGGTACATGTATATACGATTTCATTATGAGATGGGTGGGAACTATATCTCTCTCCAATGCATTAGGTAATGATTTATATCTAATGAGATAGAATAAGATAGTCTTGGGAGTAAACCTTGACTATTAAGATTTCCATGGGAGTGAACCATTTCTACCAAGATAGTTTGAGGAGTGAACTCATGGTATTAAGATGACCATCAGAGTGAACCATGAATAACAACATGGTATGAGGAGTGAACTCATACCAATAGAATGTACATGAGAGTAAACCATGACTATCAAGATGGTATGGGGAGTGAACCCATACTACCAAGATGTCCATGGTATGTTTATGATAGGGCAGTATCACTTGTCCTTAACCTAATTAGTGAACATGTTTCTACTTATTAATGTTCACAATATTATATTCTTATGTGTGTGCCATAATTCCATGCTTTATTCCTATGTTATGATTTCATAAATTATGTTCAATATTTCCTTTTGATTCATGTCTTATGAACTAAAAATCTATATTATGATCTTTGATATGTATGGTATGATCTCAAAATGTTATGATCATGTTACATACCCTTTTTTCATGGTATACTTACACATTTTTGTATTTACCCTTACTGAGCATCTCAACTCACCCCTTTCTTATGTTTCTTTTCCCCAGGTTATGAAGAAAGGTTTTAGGTAGAAGTAGTAAAGGTGTAGATATTTTATGGTATATGTCAAATATCTTTCACCATAATAGATGATTTTGTTTCCATGTTTCCAAAGGCACTAAACTATTATGGTCCTTGGGCATGTATTTTTGTAATGTACTGAGTATTCATCTAAAATGATGTAATGTACATTTAGGTTAATTCTATGTCATTGTAGTTTGTATCAAAGGATAGGTTTAGTCAACTATTAGAAACTAGGATGAGAAAACTTTAGTTATATCCCTAGGTATATTTATAAGGATATGTCTGGGGATGTTTCTAAGGATAAGTATAAGGATTGGTTAACATTTTGGAAAATGTCCTATAATTTTGGTAAAGGATAGAGTGAATAGTTACCTATAAATAAATCTATTTTTGGATACTACATGTTTATGTGACTCTAGTAAATATTTAACTAGGGGTATCAACTCTGAAAAGATGTTTTGGGCCTGACTTGGGGTAATCTGGTACATGAAAACGGGTCTTGCTACACACCTGGTTTGACACTCCCAGGGGATATGCTTTAGAAATTCACAAACTGTTCATGAACCATCATGAAGGATTAAGATATAATTTGGATATGAATAACCTAGTATAAAAATAATTTATCATATATTAAATAATTATGATCCATGATTTAGATATCTTATTAGTACTTTTTCACGATTATGTGGATTTCTTATATGATATGTGTTTATCACCCTATAATTTCTGTTTTTTATTCAATGGAGATAACTACAGGGAATATGGTTAAGATTTAATGTTTCATTTGTGGAAATCATGGGAATTATATGAATCTAGTTTCCAAGGTGAAATCTCATAAATATAATCATGAAGTTGGTACAAGTATTGGTTATACATCTGAAGATAATGAGACCGCAAACAGCATGTGAAAGGAATGTGATGTTCTTACAGTATTTTTTACACAAAAAATAATAAGAATAATTATATTTATGTTGATTAACCATAAGAAATGATTCATATTTCATATTCTAGAAAAGATTTATTAAGTAATAAGTTGATGAATACTGACTAATGGTTTAAGAATAAAGATGGATTAATGAAGTATTTATGTTTTGAAATTCAAAGATTATGTTATATGAATCATGAAATGTATAAGTGTTTTTATTATATGTTATCATTAAGTATTTAAAAGGACATTTTGAATGGTAATAAATATGTAGACAATTGATTTCATGGAAAGTTGTTATTTTTATTAAGGGAATAAACTCCTTAATTAATTCTTGAAATTTATATAATGATATTTGGATAATGATATGTTGGATATGAATAAGTAAATTGGATGGTATGGATTACCCTGGAAATGATTATTCAAAATGTTTTCTATGTCATTATGGATGAAGTTTACAAATTATTGGATTTAAATAATATATCCAATAATCAATGGAATAATGAATCATGCATGTTTTCTAAAAGTATTTATGGTAATTTACCAAGAGGTAATTCACATGTTTGGAATGTGAAAACCTAGAGCTACTTTGTGATATATGGGTGAGTCAATGTTAAGATGATTTCATGAATCTCTTTATAAAGTTTTGGATTTTCATATTTTATAAGGGTTATAATCTTAACCGTTCATTAATTTTTATGCGAAACATTGGAGGAAGTATTTGTGCACTGAGTTTGTATTGAAAACTTTGGTTAAAAGGCTATTTAGTGATTAACCTTATTTCAAGTATTTTCATCATATTTTGAAAATTTTAATAGAGTAGTTTTATAAATTTACATCATGTATGTTGGGAGACAATCGATCAAGTCCATCAAGGTTGCGGGTATTAAACCCATGATTGAAGGAGGATAAGGGTTTCACACCAACCACTCACCTGGTAAATGTACAATTATTTTATAGGAATAACTATATATGATGAAATAATAGTATTACTTTTATGATTATAGATTAATGTATTAACCATATTAATTTTTTAATAATCTTTATAAATATTTATACTTTTGATTCTTTTATGGTCCTTAAGATCTACTAAAAGTGTGTTTTATCACTTTAGGCATCAATGTTAATTTTTTTATATCCATTACTTGAAGTAATGGATGAATTTGAAATTTATAAAAGAACAACTAAAGAATGAAATTTTTTTAATAGGAATATATCAAGTATATATATATCCTTATATTCTTGGTCAATAAAATAATTACTCAATGTTAGGATAATTTTAAAAAGAAAATGTGTTGTCATAATACCTAAATTGTTTGAACAAATGGACTTTTAAATCATCACATATTTATGACTTTGAGGCCCCCAAATTTTGTTTGATTGTTCACTTGTTTGTGATTGATGACCTCAATCACTCCCCATAAATATTTAGGCTTTTAATACATGTACAATATTCAATCCCAACCTATGTTTTCCTATGTGGAAACCTATTTATATGATATTTTGGGTAATCGTTATGCTTTTATGATTCTATTTTGAAGGGAAGTTTTAGTATTTATTTTTACGATGTGGGTTTCTATGAATGAAACATTAAAGTATTAAACGTTTGATAACCCGGACAAATTTCAATGGTGAAATTCATTTTAAGGGGGTTAAAATGTAACACCACAAGATTTTGTGATGTATATATATATATATCTATTAATTTAACTTTTCAACATTTTTTATTTCACGCAACACTAGAAATAGTTCTTTATATATATATATATATTAAAAAACTAATTCAAACATTCCTTTCACATGAAATGCCAACATGGCTTGTACTACATGAAACACCAACTTTTCTTGTACTATACGCAATACCAAATTGGATTATGTTACTCACAACACTGACTTGGAATATGTTACATGCAACACTAACTTGGCGTACATTACACACAACATTGTCTTAACATACAATACACGCAACACTGAGTTTCTATGAAACATATTTTTTAAAATATATAATTATTTAAATGAAATAATTTTAACCTAACTGTTAAAATTACTTATAGTAATATTTATAACTACTTTTAAAATATTTTTTATAATTATTTTATATAAATAAAACACATGGATAATGAAATATATGATTTTTGTTAAAAAAATATTATGTTAAAAATATTGTTTTCTTAAATGAACTGATTTTAATAATAAATTAAATTTTAGAAGAATTTAGAAATTTAATTTGATAAAATAGACTTCATTTTTTAATTAAAATTTTTGAAATTATCCTATGGTTAATTTTTTGGATTTTTCTAAGAAATGAATTTTTTTAATGAATAGAAAAAAATATTGTTTTTTTGTTTAATTAATTATTAATGTGAAATGATATTATAAATTTTTTGTAAGGTCACATTAGATAAATGTTACATATATTAATAAAATTTAATTATTTATAATCAATTTCACTTTTAAATTGAATAAAAAATCTTATCAAATTTTTGAATATTTTTCTACTTTAAAAACTTGTTTTTTCGTCCCGTCTGCGGGATTAGTATTAATCTTAATTTTTCCACTTCTGTGAATTTAATTTTTAGAATATTTCATAAAAACTTTTATTCATTATAATATTTAGAGTCTAATAATACCATGTTAATTTTTTACCAAAATGATTAGTAAAAGTGATTAAAATTAATCACAGTGATTAAGGCCAAATAAAGTTTAATTAGGGACTAAACCTTAAAATTAAGGGCCAAATGACCTAGAAACTTTTCTAAAACCCATTTTCTGTCCATATTTAACACATAAAACTTCCATTATTTAGTTTTTTTGGTTTTTTATGACTTTTTTAGGTAATAACATTTGTACACCTAACTTGTTTCTAAAAATTTCAAGTGAGACCTTTTCCTTCCATATAAAAGGTCACCATAAATCCCATTTTTTCACACCTCTAAAACCTCTTATATTTTTCTATGACCTGACCAATACACTTAATAAAAATACCCCTAACTCTTAGAATCATTCCCTTGTGTAGAAGGCTATAAATGGAAGCATGTTGTCACAAACCAAAAGGAGTTACCCGATTTAGTGGTAACATCTTCTCTCAAGTCCTTTCTTTGTTTTCCTTCTCCACCCCCTCAAAATATCTATATAATATTCTTATATATTATCAAAATAGTATAATCAATATACTTGTATGTTTTATGTAAATGGTTCGACCTACACTTACCAACACCTCCATCTAATGGGTAATAGACATACTTTTTCAATGTACGATAAACTACTGCCTCATGTAACGATGATTTTTCATTTTTCCATTACCACCTATCATTGTGAAACTTATGATGGAAAATACATTTATATATGATATATATTATATTTATAATTTATTTATGCTTCTGTAATTTTTATTTGGAACATACCTTTATGCTTTCCATCTTATGTAAATACGATAATTTCGTTTGAGGAAGTGTCGACTACTGCCCCCTGAAAGCGATATGATTCATTCATACACTACATGGATTTTATTAAATATGGTTTTAATGAATATATATTATATAAATGATATAATAAATCTTATTTAATAATGATATATATATATACATATATTTCCTTTACTTTCTTTATCTCAACACGATAATTAAATAGAAATAACTTTCATGCATATGTACAGCCTACCGTCTCCTTGAATGGTGTATTATTTTTCATACTTATATATTATATAGATTATAATAATACACATATAATATATATAAATGATATTTATATAATTTTTTACATTTTTTAATCATCATATAAGTATAAGAACCAAAAGTATAACAAATTAAGACACATATGAAAAACAAAGTGAATATTACCCGAAGTGAAACCTTAACATAGGATGGTAAACAAGAGAGTAATATAAGATCATAATGAAATGATATATGGTATTAGATATAATAATATGGTTCTTTAAAAGATTTATACTAAATTTATATTTATTATACTGGTGGTTTTAATGAGTATGATGAGATTCAAGACACAAGGTGAGGGGATTTCATCTCACGTTTTATTTCCATGAGATACAATCTATTCTCACCACTCTATCATTTTGTGTGGTGTATGTACTTACCATTATTGTATTATATTTATATTACACTTTTATTTATGGTTATTCACATATTAATTTTGTGACCATTATTTCATGGGGTTTAAGTTTCAAAAGTTACCACATCGGTAAAATAGTTTTGTCTCAATTTTCCTTCTTTAAGACTCATGTTTTGTATGCACCTAAATTATTTTTCAAGGTGTATATATATATATTTTACATATTATATCATGAATATCCTATGTTTCATGATATTTTAAGATTCATGTAATTTTATTTTCTTATATAGATAGTATGATTCCAAGTTACCAAGTTATAAGAGTTTATTGAAACAACCTCATCGCTTTTTGAGATTGTTTATGTTTATGCTTCCTTTGATGAAATATTATGACCCATCTCTCAAGAACATTCATGAATTTTATTATCCTGTGGATATTATTGATTTATTCATATATTGGTACCATTTATTCCACTCTTTGATTCATAAGATACTTAATAAGTGTTTTTAAGAAAGCTGGATTTTACCCTCTCTTCAATCAGAAATCTGTGTTCCTTCAAACCCATGTTTTCTAAAAAAGGGTTCCAATAATATAGTACCATTATCCTTTAATATTTAAAATAAATTTATACCCTTTTTTATTTTACTAATTTTTTCAAAGAAATATACCTTTCTCTTTATGAATAAGGAATCATTCTAACCTTTTTACGATGAAAAAAGGAATGTTATTTTCAACTCATAAGACATGTACAGATTTACTAGCTATCATTATATTGAAACATAATTTAAAAGATTTAAATGTTGTTATTTTTAAAAGAAAATTTTTTCTTAATATTCGGGATATTAATTTTTTTTTAATTATTTTCCAAGAAAAAGTTTTTCAAAAATGTTTTATGTTTTCAAAATTATTTTAAATGTTTTCATGTTTTATTTATAAGTTTTAAAGGAAAATGGATTTCAAAATGTATTCAAGATTATTTTATAAGTGTTTAAGGAAAAAAATTCTAAATTTTTTAAGCTTATTTTATAAGTTTTCAATGAAAAATGATTTAAAAATGTTTTCAAGATTATTTTATAAGTTTTCAAAGAAAATGGTTTTCAAAATGTTTTCAAGATTATTTTAAATTTTTTCAAGGAAAATGATTTTCAAAATATTTTCAAGATTATTTTATAAGTTTTCAATGAAAATTATTTTCAAAATGTTTTCAAGCCTTATTTATAAGTATTCAATGACTTTTAATATAAATGGTTTTCAAATCATTTCCAAGCATTCTTTGTAAGTTTTCAAAGTGTTTTCGAAGAAAAAGGATTTTAAAATGTTTTTAATATTATTTTATAATTTTTCAAGGAAAAAGGTTTTAAAATTATTTTTTTTAATGGTATTTTCTATGAAAGTTATTTT
Source organism: Viscum album (assembly GCA_963277665.1). Taxonomy (NCBI): domain Eukaryota; kingdom Viridiplantae; phylum Streptophyta; class Magnoliopsida; order Santalales; family Viscaceae; genus Viscum; species Viscum album. Next base: position 48,273,132 of record OY728140.1, on the reverse strand, counting down.
TAAATGGTTTTATGTATTAAAAATCCTTTTCTAATATTAAAGGATATTTTCCTCTAGAAAAGTTTTTGAAAGATTTTTCAAAATTATTTTCCATATAAGATGACAATTGTTGATTTTACTTATGCCCTTTCAAGAAATTATCTAAATTCTTCTTTAATATTATTTTTATGAATTGCTTACACTTAATTTCATGGTCTTCATGAAACCCATATCTCTGTCGTTGGTTATATGATTTTGAAACCCTCTTCTATTCAAGGGTTATGTTTATAATGAAATGATTATGAACCCAGTATTTTTTTCATAGGTTATGATATGATTACATGTTTAAAATACCCATTTCATTTCATGGGTTGTGATATGATTATTTATGATCTTGTGTCACATGTATGTATGATTTCATTATAAGATGGGTGTGACCTATATCTCACTCCAATTCATTGGGTGAATTTTTATATCTCATGAGATAGACTAATATGGTCTTAAGAGTGAACCTTACCGACTAAGATGGCCATGGGAGTGAACCATGACTACCAAGATGGTATGAGGAGTGAACTCATGCTACTAATATGAAAATTTGAGTGAACCATGACTTCCAAGATTGTATGAGGAGTGAACTCATGCTACTAAGATTATCATGGGAGAGAACCATGTCTACCAAGATGGTATGGGAGTGAACCCATACTACCAAGATGGCCTTGGTATTAATGCATTTACTACTATGCATGAACCAGATTACATGTTTACAATGTTATGCATGGACCTATTTGCGTGCATTAATTTTATGTAAGGAAATGATCTCATGTCCTTAACCTAATGAATGAACCTGTTTCTACTTATACATTTTCATAATACTATATGCTTATGTGTCTGCCTTAATTCCATGTTTTATTCCTATGTTATACTTTCATGGAAGATGTTGATTATTTTCTTATGATTCATGTCTTATGAATTTCCAATCTATATTATGATCTATGGTATGAAGGTTATAATCTTCAAATGTTATTCTCATATTCCTTACCCTTTTTTCAAGTTATGTTTATGCATTTTCTTTATTTACTCTTATTGAGCATCTAATCTCACCCATTTCTTATGTTTCCTTTCCCATGTTATGAAGAAAGATTTTAGGTAGAAGTAATAATGGTGTAGATATTTATTGGAGGTTTTTAATATCTTTCACCAGGATTGAATATTTTTCTTCCATGTTTCCAAAGACACTCAACTATTACGGTACTTGGGCATTTATTTTTGTAATGTACTGAGTATTCATCTAAAATTATGTAATATTCATGTATGTTAATCCTGGTTCAAAATAATTTATATTTCTCATGCATTTAGATATGCATCGATATTTTTATACAATTATCTTTGGGAATGCTTCAAACTATAGAGATATTTCATTATCATACCAAAATCATTTCCATATAAATCAAGAATAGATCCTTAAAATATTCCATATAAACATCCCCATCAATATCACCATTTAGAAAATCTGACCTAACATCATTAGAGATATGTTAACATTATTTTATGTTTCTATAGTTGGTAATATTCGAATAGACTCATGTCTTGATATTAGAGAAAATATTTCAAAAAAAATAAACTCTTTTTCTTGGTAATTATCCCTTATATAGAAACCTGGATTTTTTTTAATCCACTTAACCATTATCACCAACCTAATTTCTTAAGAATCATTTGGATCTAATAATGTTTTTTTTTTCTAGGTACAAGTGGATACTTTTTTTCTTTTCTATTTGTTCCAGTTATTCATTAATTTCATGAACCCACTCATTATGTTTTAAAGATTTCTCAACTATATGAGCTACAACCTTTGATAAAATAATTGTATGGATAGTTTAAATGATCTTCATTATTGTATGTAAAATGTAATTTTGATCTCCAGTATTGTATGTAGTATCATAAAGTTTTCTTAGTATATTATTTTCCCCTTTAGGATTCAGTTCTCCATCTTCATCATTGGAAAAAGAATATTTTGTATCTTCGGTCTGTGTCTGTGTGTTTCCAGTATATTCTTCAATATGTTTTTAAATGAAAATGTCATATTCATCATCTATTAAGATATTATTTCCATTTCATTAGAAATTTTAAATGATTATGACACCATCACATTCAATAATCCATTCAGATCATTTATTGTAACACTTTTTGGGTCCTAAAAACTTTGAAAAGGGAAATCAAATACTCCCATGAATTTGTAAAAGGAAGGAAAAATAATCAAAGGGATAATAAAAGAATAATGGTTGAAGAGGACAAATTTGGAAAAATAAATTAAGGCACTATAAATCATAAACCTTTTAGAGACCACTGCTCTATATGGTGGTCTGCTCCGAAGAATCGCCTATGAACTATCCAGTTCACGAGATGAAGACAATAGTGTCAGACCCCCACAAACGAAATTGTTTGTCAGAATAGGGTGGATAAATTTTTCCCACATATGATGCACCCCATGAACTAAATGGTTCATGGTCAATGTGAAGTCGATGGATTCACAAAAATTAAATGAAGCCCTTCATGGGACCAAGATGGTGATTCTCACTATTGGGGATGAAAAATTTGTGCCCCACTAACCAAGTCATCTGAGGATCAGGTTTCTTCTGTGGCCTCTCCACAAAAGGCATCCGTAGCTCACAGATCTATTTCTTCCACACTTCTATAAAATGACCCGGATGGGGATATCAAAGGAAGGTATTTTTTAAGGAGATTGATCTATAAAGGTATGGAAGAATATAACATCACAAAATAAGGACTCTTTCGACTATTCCCTACAGGTAACAACCTATCACATAGCATTAAATGAGGTATAACTAAATGAATTGATAAGCCACGAACCAACTTCCTTTGAAGATGAAATTACCACAAGGTGTAGAACCAATTCCACTTTTTGAAATCATGTGTCCCGTATAGCATGTGGCTATGCAGATGAAACCTTGCACCATGTGGAAAAGTGCTATGTGAACGGAACACAACACGGCATATCAAATCTATATACATATGGAACCTATCCCCATATATAATTATGTTTTGTGGATCTAAACCTGGTCCACATACCACCATGGTATGTGGAATTCTCCCTTAACTCCATATAAACATGCTATGTGGGGGGGAACCCATCCCACATAAATAAATTCCATAAACAATCAGGTATCTTTGGGTGTTCCACCTCCCATATCCAATCGTTTCCTTCTTTTTCCATCACATAATTTGAAATCCCTCTATGAACCAGCCTGACATAATTAGGCCAAAGCCTCTTCCAAATCCATGAGACCCATATGTTAAAACCATTAGGTGAATCAGTGCACCATTTTGAGATTACATACCCATGGTAAGTGCAGTCACTTAAGAAATCCCTGCAGCATGGTGGACCCCCAGAATTTCCCTAAGTTTACATTCCCATGGTAACCCAAGCTCCAACCTTGGGATACTAACATGAACCTCCCCATTCTAGGGATTAAGGGTAGTCGTTGGAGTTTCCCTTTGATGAGGGTCAGTGATAAATAATGGAAATAATTATTTCTTTTACCTCTGATAAGGAATAACGCTCCTGTCTTATCTCAGAACAAATTTCTGGTCATCCCTCCTAGATTAAGACACTTTTATCATTGGAAGAGGTTCTCTTACTCCTCATTACCTTTGCATCCTTCGCTTTAATTCTTTCCTCACATTAGACCCATGTTCAATGTAAATTGAAGAGAGGGATGTGTCGTATCCCCAACCTCTTACACCAACAAAAAAGAAAAAGTGTGAAATTTTTTGGATCTACCACTTGCTCTTATTTATCACACCAATCATGACTCACGTGGGATTATAAGTTAATTATGATCACAGAATCCACACAATTCAACCAACCTGTGGAACTATGAGAACACTGATTCCTACTCTAACCAGTATATATAGGATTCATGTCTAAGGATTGAGCTCTAGGGAAAACCTCCACAAAGTTTAGCCCCAATCATAACCCTTAATTCACTAGGTCATCCGTTATATTGTAATATCCAACTCCAAACCAAACAGGCCATATTCCTAGATGTGAGACCTAATTATTCCCCCTTTATGGAAAACTTCCATGCATAATCCCATCAACTAGAAATACGTGTAATTTTATTCCCAACTAACTGGGATATGTAGGAAATATCCTTGAGGTACAAGCCTAATGCTTCATTTACCTCATCTATTCCATAATTTTCACGTTGGTTCACTCATGTCCTAAATGCATGATGTTAAATTTTATGGGTTAAAAATCCACATGGGCTTCGATTCCCAAAAAATAGGATACATATAAAGACTCCTTGAGGTCCAAATCCAGCTCTTAAATCCACCTAATTATTCTCCAGGAACATTCCTGATAGTATCATTCCCATCCAGAAGACCACATTCTTTCTGGATCCTTTGATCTGACTCAGCCTAAGTCCTACACTAAATATTGACTAGGCACATTCCACCTAGAAATCCTTGTTGTATGATGTTAAACTACATGGTAGGGTCCTTTTCATACAACTATAAAAGGTGATGTGTCCATTTAAGTAGCACTAAACTACATGGGTTATGATTTCACTCATGAAGATATATAGGAAGCCCAACTTATGGGTTCAATCCCAGCATCGAAACAATTCTCATCCCCCTGGATGATGATAAAATAAAGAGTGTCTCATCACATGGATTAAGCCTCTGTTGTCTTGATAAATGATCAAGTAATTAAAAATATATCCACCAAAGGGTAACATTTATGAAGAACCTCAGATACATATAGATATCTCCATTGATGGAGAACCTTGGATACGAAAATATTATTCTGGACCCATGTGTATTTACAATTGATCTTTCAACCTAGGAGTAACCAATTGAAACCTGCATGGTAATGAACCTAGGATTCACAAACATATAAACATAGATTAAATCTATAATAGAACCCCAAATAGGCAATAATTCCCTTGAAAAGGGTGTGATGAGCCTGAGTTCCCATCCTCTCAACCAATGTTAGTCTTAAGTTTCTTTGGCCAAATCATCCAATGAACGTAAACCTTTAGAAATCAGGTCCATGAATCATTAATAAGAGGTTCTTCGGGTGTTTCTAGCTCCTCAAATAACCCATAGGAGACCATCCAAGGAAAATGTACCCAATGGGGATCGATTTCACAAATACTCAATCCCCTGGAATCACCCATCGAGACTATGACGCCATTCGGGTCAAAAAAAGTGTTGAACCCGACATGAATCCTTAACCAAGGTGGTGATGTCACCCCACCTCATTCCCCTTTCAGATTCAATAGGAAAGAGGTCCAAGATATATCACTAATTATACATGTCGTCATGAGATGTTACTTTGACATATTTTTATTGTTTGTTCTTATTATATATATTGAAATCAATTCACAGAGCTTCCTTCAATCCAATGGAATCCTGAAAATTTTCTCATACACATGTGTCCACAACTACACAGGCCACTGGTTCCTCAATGAAGAACATGACACCATCGCCCACCCAGCATCTTCAACGTTGGGGTTTAAATGCACTAATCAGGGAGTAACATTAAAATGGTAATCTCCCCACTACAGAGATAGTAAGTCAGGACCTCTAACCTATGAATCCTAACCATCATCCCACCCAGCAGTGATAGACAATCAATAACTAGATGACTCCACTTGTTGTCTCCAATTGTTTCGGGAGCCTATCCCTAGAATGTGACAATGAGTACCTCCCTTATCTTAGGGAGGTGTATGAAGTTGTCATAAATGATTTAATTCCTACTGTATAGTGGTCCCACTCAAGGGAACCTTCCAAAATACGTCACCTCCAATGTTGTTCATCCCAATATCCTCATTCTGAAGAGGATATTACACTGAGGGATCATGCTAAAGTTCAATGAATACAGGTCCCCTAGGCTGACCACTAAGGGAGGCGAACATATAATCAGGAACATGTCATCACCCTGGTTCATGAGGAGGGGATCCATCATGAAAATATGTCAGCATACTATGGGTAGGAATATATCCCTATACCCTCTTCTAAATCCCACCATGGAAATATGGTTGCACATTATGAGCATGTGTAAGTTCTTGCTAACACTTGTTGGTCCCACCGCGTAAATAGGGAGACAAATTATAAGTAGATGAAAATCCACACCGATGTGCATGAATCCCACTGGTAAAATATGGTTAAAATAAAATATGAGAAGAGTCAAATTTATGCTCCCACGTATCAATCCCACCATTAAAATATGGTGGCAATTAAATATAATTAAATGGAAATTCCTATGGATTCATACCAATATTGTCAAACAAATATAGTGGGAAAAAGTAGATGAAAATTCCTACTCAAAAATATGAATCCCACCAGTCAAATATGGTGGAAAGTGGAGAAGACATCTGGTGTATCTTAGCTATAAACCAGGTGCAGACTCGTTCATCTACCCCGACACAAGAGAATAACCAGTACCCACTAGAATATTATGGAGGACCTGTGCATGAAAAAATTCCTACTCCAACATTGAAATGGGAATATATTACCATTCCATCCAAATAAGTATCTCAACACATCCTATAAATGATGGAGGATCAGAAAAAAAAATATCTAATCATATCCTCCAGACCTATCAAAATGTAATCACGTCTGTGGTAATATCAAGGAGTCGGGACCAAAACCCTATCTCACCAAGTGTTTTGACTCATCCAAAAATAATATGGTCACTCTGAAGTATAACTATATCCTTTCTCTGGTCTATGAGGTTTGTCGGCCATATTCCAAAATAAAAGGACAAACTAATTGGGAAAACCTACTCATTTAAACTTAGGGAACTGGTCCACCATGGTGGCCACTCCAGGAAATGAATATATCCCTTCTAGAACTCAAGATACTCATAGTTATATCCTGATGGAATCATGGGATCCACTCAAATAGAAACATGTATATAATTTCCATTACCAATAGCAGGCAGCCCCAGTCACCCATAAGAGAGTGCCTAAAAATGAAATGCGCTAATGGTAACAGGAAAATGAAGAGTACATTCATGATTGTGATATGTGTGAAGTTGGAGCTCATGATGCCATAAAACATCTATCAATAGAGCCTCAAGATCCTATCAACCCATTACAAAATTATTTGAGTGGTGGTTTTAGTTATAATTGTCCTCCCTATAATTTTGTTACCAGTAGATCTGAAGGTCCTCCATAGAGCACCCACGGAGGCTTAATTCGTAGGAAAGAAATGATCGATCATAGTATCCTATATCCTGATGAGTGTCCTATAAGCACTCCCCTTAACCGGAAGATCATACATCATGAATTTCATTGCCTTATTGTCATCCTCTCTGATTGTCCTCCCTAGGGTATACACTGTAGAAATTCTCCCTATAGTTTGACATCAAGCTCCGATGGTAGTCCATCCTGAAGGTTCATCCCAAGATGAACACTGAATATTTTTTCCCTATGGTCGGATATTAAGACGTGAAGGCAACCCTCACCACCATGACACCGAGTACAAAGTTCCTCCCCATAGTCAAAATTCAGGTTGGCAAGAAGGTCCTCCCCAAACTGGATCAAATATGAGAAATCCCTCATATTCTGAGGTGCTTGGAAAGATGGATTCAGACATGTAAGATACTTTTTCAATGACGAATGACATCCTTTATTAGCTAGAAGATGGCCTGGGGCCACACTAATCTTCTGAGCTGTCCCCGTACCTTTAGTATATCGATGAGACTCCTGATAACCATACTAGCTAGAATAAAAATATTAAGAAGCATTCATGTTGGGTAGACCAAGCATATGAGCCTCTTTTGGATGAAAAAATAGATATTTTTCTCTTGAGAATAAAATTATCTAGGGATGATATAACTGTTGTGTTCTGGACCAAAACTACTTCTCAATTCGACATTCCAAGAGAGTTGTTGGAGGAATGCATGCATACCATTTATCTCAATATGTAGAAAAATATCTACCAGTTGAATGAAAAAAAATCCCTATAAAGGGTATATATACCATGTCAATATATTAGGATATATTCACCATGAAATTGACTTAGCAGATCTTCCATCTATATGTAGGCCACAATCAGAGAGGTGTAAGAAAGATCCTAGTCTTATCTTTCTCAATGTGACACGCAGGTTGCATTTCCTTATCAGCAATGCACTATCTAGAGTTCATATCTGGGGATGGAGAGAGCATGGAGATTTACACTTCACCTCATGTCCCATCCGGTGGATCCCATTGTAAATGAAATCTTTCAATTACATTATCCCTAAATGGAAATCAAATGAAATTTCTATTGAGGAAACGTGGCATGCTATACAAGAATTATCCTTGATTAAGTCACAAAAGCATCATGTCTAACGAGATTGAGCCATTGAAAAGCTCATAAACAAGGAAAATGAGAACATTAAATATGTTTCTCACCTAAGGGAAAACAATAATCAAGCACTACACATGTCCTTAGAATTGATAAATTCATGTGTAGACCCGACACCATATTCGGCTCACACCCAAACAAGAATCCACTAGATCAAGAAAGCAAAAATAGCCGCAGAAACTACCACAATATGGGATCAGCCCCATCCAATAGGGCTAGGGGAATTTTTAACACAAAAATACCCCTGTAAGACCAAAAAATCTAGGATGGGGTAAAATAATCAAGGTACGGGAGAAACCCCATCCCATAGGGATGGGGGAATTTTTACCTCAACCACCCACCCAATGGACATCCATTTTTTCCCATCTTAAGAGGATGGAAAATAGAGAGGTTACCTATTCCATCCTAGCTCGTGACTCATATCCCCCAAAATGAAGGAATATGAAAAGTTCATATAAAGGTTCCCTCCATGTTATCATTCACCAGTAAACCCAAAGAGTCCCATGTAATGGAAGGAGAATATCCAACAAAGGGTGAAAGAAACACTCCTACCATTCAGTACCTGGTATGCCACCCACAATGCATTATGAATCGGTGAATTTTTTGGAAACAATACCAATAGATCTCACTAAAAATGATGTGAATAATGAGGATGTGAGAGAATATGGTTCCGACCTAGAGGTGGTCCACACCGAGCATGAAGGTGCGAGTACCCAGAACCAGAGGGCCACTGTTAGGTCCACTAGGTCAAATACCCTGAGAAGGGGGGTGAATCAGGGTATGAAATATTAAAATAAATTCTGATTTTGATCATCTTTCTTGTTAAACATAACACTCTTCTCTCTATTCCCCTTAGCAAAGTATGAATTGGAATTAAATCATGCATGATAAATATCAATTTTTACTTGGTTCACCATCACTGGGATACATTCAAGGAGCATACAACTGTAATGTTCCAATGTACCAAATCCACTAAAAGCACACTATTGTTTATAGGGTTTGGAATAGACTCATTGTCCCTCCTGGTTTACAACTAATCACAATTTGAAAGCTCACTACTCTTTCAACTGAAGTGTTCTCACTGCTTCTTCAGAAGATCCACTCATAGTTTGTAGACTTGTAGGTCTTTTCATTATGTCTAATGAATGAATCCTCCACTTTATGTAGATTCTCTATTGAAGTCCCACTTTCATCCACTGATGAATACCCATTTTCCACTAAGCACTGAGTAATAACTTTTAAACATACTTTCACAAATCTCACTACTTTTTGAAGCTCCCAATTTTGAAAAGCTCAAACAATCTTTCACAAAGTTCCTTCCACTTCTCAAAGAACACACCGTTGCAGAGTACATAGATTTTCAGAGCACATTGCTTTGCAGATCTCAATCCTTCGTTGAGCTCAAGCCATCATAGAGCACAGCTAACTTTGTGGAACCCACTACTTTCATGAAGTACACTAGCTTTGTAGAACAACAACCTTCACGAAGCTCACTTATCCAACACAGAACACCCCATCTTCGTGAATCTTTCAATAATTAGAAGCATTGACTTCGGTCAAGACTATAATAGTCTTTTTGCAAGGCTCAATCCTCTCTTTGAAACCTTGCTTCATGGAGCACCCCTTACTTAGTGAAATCAAAGAGATTCCATATTTTCTCTATTAAGATCATATGGAATGAAAAGGGATGGACTCTTATTTATAAGTGCAATCAAACGCAGAGCTCCGCTTCTTTTGGTGTGATTTCCATATTAGTCAAAAATGTCTCTACGGTGCTCCTTCTATTTGAAATGCACCGCTGAAATTAAATTCTGTCACGATGATATCTATCAAACACTTCACACCACCACAATGCTCCACTTCTCATAATCACAGAGCCTTCCATCAAAACCTTTGTACCACTGCAATTATTCCTCACAAATCTCTTCACCTATGCCATTCGTGAAGCTCTTTATAATCACAGAGATCACCATCAACTTTCTTAATGTCTTTGAGAAATCCACTTCATGAATCCCATCTTCACAAAATTCATTACTTTTCCATTTTTTGATGAGTTCTTTGAGGAAATACATATTTCTCAATGCTCACTAAAATCCAAATTTTGGACCCCAAAAATTAAGTAAACACTATAAAATGGAACCACCTTGTAATTTTTATTTTTATACCGCCTCTAGATCTTACATTTTTTTGTCAAGGTTCTTTGTAAACATGGGTTTTCAATAATATCTTTGTAACTCAACAATTCACTATGAAAACTTTCTTTGTCAACAAACACAACCAACCCAAGAATGCTACAATGTTACCTTGAGGTATTTTCTTCCAACAATATCCCCCATTGGGTTTGTTGACAACTCTTCTCATAAAGATTATCCCCACTTTGATACCTCATTAAAGTTTCTTCCAATATCTTTCAGTATTTTCCCCTTGTGAATCAGATAGCATTCAAATATTTACTCAACACATACTCTAAGCCCACATGATCAATTATTGGTGTGAGAAACAAGAGTATCATAAAAATTTCATCAATGAATCACTTTATTCCTAACACTAACTCTTGAAACCAAAAAAAATATTTCATCATGAACCTCAAATATCAAGATATGTATCCTTTGATTGATCACTTCTAGAATCGTCATATTTAAAACTTCTAATCTCCTTATCACGTTGCCCCCTATATCACTACTCCACCTGTCAGCTTCTCACCATGTCTTGCCAAAGACATTTTCTCCCCTTTGAAGAGTCACACATTCTCCCACTTTGTCAACAAACTCGAAAGTCACTCCTTTGTGTCCTGTAATAAGATAAAGAACCTAGATCAACACAGTAGGGGAAAACACATCATACCTTGGGGAGAGGGGGTTTGCAACATCCACATTTTTTCAAGTGTGGGGTGTTGACTGAAATCTCAGAGCTAGTCGATGCCTCTCAAATTCTTCTTTGGGTAAGGCCTTTATCAAAATCTCTACAACCTGTCATTCTGTGGGCACATACTCTAACTTCACAAGCCCTTGCTCCACCTTCTCCTTGATAAAATGATATTTTATTTCAATTTTCTTTTTCCTTGAGTGATGGACTGGATTTTTTCTAAGATTGATCGCACTCGAATTATCACATTAGATTCTGATCAGAGAGTGCACTTCCATGCTCATGTCATCAAGATGCTACTTCATCCATAATAACTACGTGCATGTTTGTGTGGCTACAATATACTCATCTTCTGCAGTTCTCAATGAAATGAAATCTTGTTTCTTGCTTAGCCAAGAAATAAAAAATCCACCAAGATAGAAATCTCCTTCTGGTGTTGATTTTCTATCATATGTTAAACCGGCCTATTCTGCATCAGTATATCCCAATGGCTCTAGCTGAGATTTTTCATTATACATCAAGCCAAAATCCATTATGCCCTTTATATATCAAAGTATTCATTTCACTACAATCATGTGGCTTTCATTAGGGTTTCTTTGATATCTTGTTTCTTTGAATATGACTAATACAATAATAGGCCTTATCACTGTCAACTATATTAGATTTTTAATGATTTTCCTATATTTTATGATGTTAACCGCCTTGCCTTCATTGTTTATTGACAGTTTCATCCAGGTAGAAACTAGAGTTCTCATATCCTTGTAATTATCCATTCTAAACCTTCTCAAAACATCCTTGTCATATTTTGATTGAGAAATGAATGCTCCATTCTATCCTTGCATTACCTGTAAACCAGGGGAAAATGCCAATTCACCGATCATTGAAATTTCAAACACACTATTTATGAATTCAAAAAACTGTCCACATTGCACTTCATTTGATCCTCTGAATATTATGTCATAAACATATACTAGAACCATCATCCTTTGACTACTGTCATTATTTAAATAGAGATTGTAATCAACACCACCATGCTGAAATCCAAGCTTCTTCAAATACTAATCTAGTCTTGAGTACTATGATATTAGGGCTTGCTTCAACCCATATAGTGCTTTATTTAGCCGAAAGACTTTATTCTCATCTTCATGAATGATAAAACCATATAGATTCTCAATATACACTTCTTTATCTAGAACCTTGATCAGGAATGCGGAATTGAAATCCATCTGGAAAACTTTTAACTTTTGTTTCACTATAATGGCCAAGAATAATCTAATTTTCTCCAACCTTGAAACAGGTTAAAATGGCTCATCAGCATCAATAACCTATATATGGGAGTATCTGTTACACACTATTTATTCTTTGTTTTGAATCACTATCCCATCCACATTCATCTTTTTGTAAAAGACTCATTTAGTCCTGATGAAATTCTTATCTGTTGGTCTCAAAAAAAACTCTCACGTTTGATTCTTTCCAATTTGGTCTCTCTCTTCATTCAATGCCTGAACCTAGTTTTCATCTTCAGCTGCATCAGGAAAACATTTAGGCTATCCTTGAGATAGAAAAGATACATGCTATTATAACTTCATTATTCTTGTTTTAACTGACATTGTTTGATCACCATGATATTTTTCCTGTCAATTTCAGCTAGACTCTTTGGCTTTTTCATAGATACATACCTGATGTATTCTTTCTCATCTTCAGTACCTTCTTTTAAATAAATATTTTTCACTTCTTCTCCCCCTATTTTTCTTACCTCCTCATCACTCTCGTCAAGAAACTTTTCATTATGTTGTTGAATATTCTCTTCATTTTCCACTACAGTGACATCATTTCTCTCAACTACTTTTCTTAGCCTCTTATTAAAGCATTTAAATGTTTTTATTTTTCCTAAGTAGCCAAGGAATATCCCCTCATATCCACATAACTCAAATTTCCTATTCTTTTATTTATTGATTATAAAGAACTTACTTCCAAAGATTTGAAAGTATTTTAACATTGGTTTATTTCTTTAACACATCTCATATAGAGTTTTTCCTTCCTTAAGACATAATAGAGCCCTATTAGAAATATAGACCAATGTTATGACTTCTTCCTTCCAAAATTTCTCTAGTAGATCTTTTTCAATATGCATTGTTCTGACAATGTTGTTGTTGATCCAATTTCTCCTATAAACCACTCCATTATATTGAGGAGTTATCACTGAAGAAACTTGATGCCTTATCTCTTATTTCTTGATATAGTCTTCCACTTGAATGTTTGTGAATTTTGTATCATTATCAGTATGAAACTTCAAAATTTTCTGTCCAAGAATCCTTTTAGATTCCCTCTGATACTATTTTATGCAGTTGAACACATTGGACTTATGGGAAATGAAAAATACTCATGCCATTCTTCTATAATCATAAATTAAAAGAACATAATATCTCTTCCCGTCAATGGATCTTGATGAGATAGGTCCACATGCATCAGAATGCACTAATCTGAGCACTCTCACTAACTTCTATTCCTTTTCCTTGTACATTTTTATGATGATTTTCCCTTATTAACATGCATCACATGTATGAGTATGATCACATGATATCTAAGGGAGGTCTCTAACTACATCAAACTTTACCAAATCTTCCAGGCAGGTTGGGCATAAATGATCAAGTCGTTTATTCCAAAACTTATTCTATTCCTCTCTAAATAAAAAAGAATATATCTTCTTCCCCAGTTTCAAGGTATATATTTTATTTTGTTATTTTTTCCTGTAGAAAAACTACATCATATATTACTTTGACAATACAAATATTCTTGGTAAATCTTATATACTGCCCTAAGTCACAGAGTTGGCTGACACTAAGTAAGTTGTGACTGAGCCCTTCTACTACCAATACATCAGCATGTCTCATTTCTTTTCCCCTAAACCTGTCCTTTCTTGAGCCAATTATCTTCATGAATTCATTATTTATAAATTTTAAAACTCCTTATTTTTCATATTTTAAACATGTAACAAGATCCTTATTTCCTATCATATGGGATGTGAAATCACTATACAGGATCCATATACTAGTGTGGTCTGACGCTTTAAGGGAAATTTTTGCAACCACTGCCTTCTCAGCTCTCTTCTTCTTTATCCATTTTTTTGACTTCATTCTCAGAATATATTGGAAATCTTGAGCTTCCTTGGAATATGATGTCTATCTTCATCTTGAAGAGCTATAAATCGATTTTGTGTTTTCATATCACTTTTTGATTCTCGAATTTTTTGCATGTGACCACTTGGGTTCTTATTTGGGACATTCCTTTTCATGGTTTATGTACAAAATCTATCCATGTGCCCAAATCCTCAACACAAAAAAAAACATTCCCTTGAAATATATGCTAGAGTACCATTCTCTGTTTAGATTCCATTGCTGTTCTTGTTCCCTTCTGTATATCTTAGCTATGGAACACGCATTTTGCAAGTATCCCATCTTTTCATAGAAATAACACCTAATGTAGGGTGTTTTTATAAATGTCACTTATTTACTAATGTTTTCCTTTAGGTTCTCTGAATCTTCTTATTTTATATCCTACCCAAATCAATCTTCAGTCTTGGAGCAGGTTCTTGTGGTCTAACTTCAACCATGATTGCTTTTTTCTTTTGGTCAAGCCCCATACTAGCCTTATCATTTAGATTTGAATTTTTCTTCCATTATGTTGGACATCTATGCTCCACTTTTGACTTTACCATCTTTTGACTAATCTGTTCTTCCCATGTCATATTGGGATTCAAGAGTTTTTATTGATCCTTAACTTTTCGTCACAGACTGAAAACTTCTTCTTCAAGTTCTTCAATGTGTTAGATTTGGTCTTTCACATTGTTATTAAAACAATTAATGTCCCTTTTTTGTTCTTCAACCTTGATTTTATGCTCATAAACCTTTCTCTGGTATCTCTATCATTTAAGACTTAGGTTTTTCAATTTATTTCACCAACTCAGACTTCCATTCTTCTTATTGTTTCATATAGAGTTTTCCATCACAAACCACTTTGTTGGTTTTCTTTGTTTTGGCTCTCAAAAAATATATCTCTTCAAGATCTTATTCTAATTCACCTTTCTAGTCAACTTATTCTTCATCATTTTTAATTTCTTCCCTTTTCTGGGTACTACCGAACACTTCCACCATAGCATTTTCTCCATAATCATTGTCTTTCTCTGTCTCTTCAACCTCTTCAACCTCATATTCATCCGAACTATCATATTCTTGTGAAAGAAGATTCCTTTTCTTAAATAAGTTTCTCTTGAACGGTTTCTTTCCTTTCACATGGGATAAATAATTCTTCATGGGGATTTCATATTCATGGAACTTTTTGGGCACCTTACCACAAGATGACCAACCATTCCACATTGAAAACATGCTATTGGAAGTTTCCCCTTGAACATTCCTTTTCCTCTTTGAATATTTGAATAAAGGAATGACATCACCTTGTCTATCTCTTCTTGTTCCTAAGAATCTTCGATGGTGATATTATTCAAGGCATGGAATGCTACCTCCTTAGATTTCCCATTTTCCACAGCAATGTTATCATCTTTTCTCATTTCATATGCTACAAGGGTATTATGAAAGTTATCCTGTGTGAGCTCTTTAGGATCCTTATCTTCTAATACTAAAACTTTTGGATTAAACCATGGTGGAAGTTTCCTCAAAATACACTTTACAATATTTATGTCTTCAATTAATTCTCCAAACCACACATGTCTTCCACTAAAATGTTTACCATGTCAAATAATGCGTCAACAGGCTCATTTGAGTTCATTCTCAGATCTTCGTACTTATTCCACAAAACTATCAGCTTTCCCCCTCTGACCTTTTAATCACCTTCATATATATTCAATAGATTTTTCCACATAACATGTGATGTTTTTCATAACATCACATTCATATAGATTGCATTGGATAGGGCTCCCCCTAAAGCATTTATTCCCTTGGCGTCAGCATCCAATTCTATTCTATTTACTTCTGATAAAGCACCACTATTAATATCAGCAGAAATACCATGCATCGCAGCTATAAACCCATCCATTCCCAAAAATCGGAAGTATTTTTGCATCCGATTCTTCCATAGATAAAAATTATTCCCATAGAAGACTGGAATCCCTTTGTGATTGATGACCTCCATTGAGAGAGAAACACTAAAACCTTTCCCTTTGAAACCAATTTTTAGGTACACTAGGTCAAATACCCTGAGAGGGGGGTTAATCAAGGTGTGATAGATTAAAATAACTACCCATTTTGATATTATTTCATTGTTAAAAATAACTCGCTTATCTCTCTTTCCCATAGAAAATTATGAACATAAATTAAAGCATACACAAGACACAATAATTTTTACTTAGCTCACCCTCACTGGGATATGTATAAGAAGCATACAATGACAATGTACCAATGTACCAAATCCACTAAAATTTAACTAATATTTACAAAGCTTGGAATGGACTCATTGTCGCTACTCATTTACACACAATCACAATTTGAAATCTCACTGCTCTCTCAACTGAACTGTGCTCACTGCTTCTTTAGAAGATCCACTCACAGTTTATAGAATTGTAGGGCCTTTCATTATCTCTAATAAATGTATCCTCCACTATATGTAGATTCTCTATTGAAGTCTCTCTTTAATCCACTGATGAATACCGATTTTCCACTGAACACTAGGCAATACATTTTGAACCTACTTTCTCAAAGCTAACTGCTTCACGAAGTTCCCAATTTCGAAAAGCTCAAACAAGCCTTCATGAAGTTCTTGCATAGAAGACTACTTTTTAGAGCACACTACTTCATGGATCTCAAGCCTTCATAGATATTAAGTCATCACAGAGCACAGTTGCCTTTTCTGAACCAACTGTTATCGCTAAGTACACTGCCTTTGCTGAACAACTTCCTTTACAAAGCTCACTGAGACAACATGGAACACCCCATCTTCACGAAGATTTAAATACATAGAATTATTGACTTAGATCAAGACTAAAATAGTATTTTCATAGAGATCAAGTCTCTCTTTGAACCTTTCTTCTCATAGCACCCCTTACTTCTCGAAATCAAAGAGATTTTAGATTTTCTCTCTTAATATTATGAATAATGAAGAGGGGTGTCCTCTTATTTATAGGAGTGGTCAAACACAAATCTATTCTTCTTTTGGTGTGATTTTTGGAATTGTTGAAAATGTCTCTGTGATTCTCCTTCCATTCATAAATCACCTCTAAAATTTGTTGTTTTCTAAATGCTCTCCATCAAACTCTTTACACCTGCCTCAATGCTCCACTTATCATAACCACAGAGCCTTCCATCAAAACCTTTCCACAATTGTAATGATCCCTCGCAATTATCTTCACCTCTTCCATTCGTAAAGCTCATCATAATCGCAGAGATCTCTATAAAATTTCTTCATGTCTTTGATAAATCCACTTCATGAAGCCCACCTTCACAAAATTCTTGTCTTTTCCATTTTTTGATGAGTTCTTCAAGGAAATCCGTATTTCACAATTCTCACCAAATTCCAAATTTTGGACCCCAAAAATTTGGCAAACACTAGAAAATGGCGTCACCTTGTATCTATTCTTTTTGTACCAACTCCAGATCTTTCAGTCCTTTTTCATGGTTCTTTGTCAATATGGGTTGTCAACAATATCTCTGGAACTTGAAAATTCACCATGAAAACCTTCTTTGTCAATAAAAATAACCAACCCAAGAATGGTGCAATGTTACTTTGAGGGATTTTTTCCCAACAACCACCATAAATTTGGGCACTCCCTCATCCAATATATTATTACCTCCATTGAGAATCACTAACAAACAAAAGAATAATAACATAGTCACACATGACCCTACTTTACCTCCCCTTGAAAACGAGCCTCTTGCGAACAAATATAGATTTGTTGGATAGGAGGAAGAGATAAAATAGATAAGACAAATCAACCCTGAGTTACTTCAAAAAATCCTTCCTACTAGATATGTTCCCCAAGAAGAGATTTAATATAAACTTACAGTATGTGTGCCTCTACCACAAGGGATCATCCTAGCAAAAGGGACAAGGTTATGATGCTTCTCCAATACAGTTACAGGACCATTAGTCAACTTGAATCCAATCCTGTAAGGATATCAATATTTCTATCCATTAAAGAAACAACTGGAATAGGATTAGTAGAATCCACAAAGGATTTCCCTTACCATATATCCACCTCAAGTACCAGCAGAGCCAGCACATCCAATATTTCCCCCTGTTGTGCCCGTCTATGCTCAGGTTCAATAGGACACACATAAATGGCTCATTAATAACATCTATTCATTAGTATATTGATTGGAATCCATGGAAGGGTGAAATTCTCCGATACAACTAGAACAAAAACCTTATCCTGACTGGGTGAGAAACATCCTGCCACCACCAAATTTTAGGAACCCCTTATTCCCAGTATTCAATGGATCAGGTGACCTGGAACAAAATCTGATGCATTATGCATCTTACATTGATCCCATGATGGTAACCCTAGACTAGTAAGAAGTAGTGAAACTAAGATGCTTCATTTGAACCCTATAAGGACAATCCTTTTATGGTATACCCATTTTCTAGATAATTCGATAATAGGATGGAAGGATCTCTGGTGGTAGTTCCTTTTCCATTGTAGTTCAAAATTTCCAGAGACAACGGTCAGTGACCTCATGAACTACATGAAGTAGGAAAATGAGGGAGTTTCAGACTTCATTGCTATATGGAAGGGTCTGGCTTACTCATTGAACTATCCACTCCCCCAAGATGAGATGCTAGTAATGTGCATTGATGACCTTTATGATGAGTTGTGAACACCACTCATTCCAATAAAATACACAAGTGGGTTTCATGATTTCTCTTCCATTTCCCAAAGAATAGAAGATTCCTTAAAATAGACTAATCTAAGTCTTGGGAAGCCCCATCATCCCCAGGTAAAAGAGTGGGAGGATCTAAAGTTATTTTTGTTATTCTTATACCACCCTCTACACTTGGACTATCCCCAAGGCCTGCACCAAATCATGCAGGGCCCCCTATATGTAAACACCCACCTCCACCCTGAAAAAAAAGAGGAGGGGACTCAGGAGAAATCAATTTGAGGAATAAATGAATAATGTTTACTCATTTCAAGATGAACAATTCTATGGATACTTTTTAGCCGCCATGAATTACAACTTGATCTATCTACCAGAACCAAAGAGAGCTGATGAAGTATGTATTGATGAGAGGTCAAATTATTGTCCCTTCCACCAGATAATAGAGAACACTATTAAGGAGTGTTCTTCATTCAAGGACCTCCTAAAAAGAATAACAGATTCTGAACAGGTGAAACTGGTTCCACTGTTATCACAAGTGGAATATTATTCTACCACTAACTCAGATGAAGGAGTGGAGTGGAAGAATGGTGTTATCAAAAGGGAGAATAATTTTGATAGATGGATGACTTGGAAAATAGTCAATAAAGCTCATGGAATACTTCAAGAATAGTTTAAGCAACCGATTATGTCCCCAATAGATTTCTATGCAAAATAGTCGATATCCTTGTCCTCACAATTCTCTAAGGTTCAAGAATCTAAAAAATAGTTTGACAAGAATGAAGGAATGAAAGTGAAAGAAGAAAAAATATTTACAAGGACAATAATGTATTTTACACTCTTAGATTTTATTACATCAAATCTAAAGATATGGAAACCACACCTCTAAACAGCACCACTCGAATAAGTCAATCAGGAATAATCATCATCAGATAAGGAACTTATTTTAGGCTCCATTAATATCATACACTTAGTAGACCTGATATCTAATGAATAATATCGTTACAAACCCTAGTTCCCCATACCAAATCGGGGAGACTGAAGAAGAGGCCGCATGATATGAGGATGCCTAGGAAGACACAGTCGTGACAGAAACCAAATTACTAGTCGTGCCCAACTCAAACCATAAATATTGTAGAAACTTGCAAGAGATCTCTTCAGTAGAACCAATAGTAATAGGAATATTCCTCTTCCACCTCTAGAAGACATCTTGGACCAATCATCATGTAATAACCATCGGAAGAGTAGTAGATGTCTAATTGCCCATAGTGTGTAGGAAAACCCACTTGGACAAATCCACAAAGCACAGAAGTACTGCGAACCTCTGTCCTATGGGTCGGTATATCTACATAAAATTCTCAAGCCTCTAAATTTCATCTAAATTATCATACCCAAGTCAAGAATCACTGACATTTAGGTCAAAAATATGACATTATGAAGTAGTTATCCTCGATATCATCCATGTTATCAATCCTGGATGCACTGAATCTATCAACAGATCTTAGGGAAGCACTCATAGAATATTTTCTAATCCCATAGAAGTTTGAAGCCAAGGTGGACGCCACTAAATTATATGGGATGGAAACCAATCCTAAAAAATTCCATGTAGTTATCTCCTTCACATATTGGGATGAAGACACCATCATGCAAGGGAATATAAAACCCTTATATGTTTCTAGAAAGATAAATGATATCAATATTCAAAAGTTATTCACCAAAAATGTCTCTAGATTTAATATAATCCCACTTCAGACACTTCTTCGGTTGTGTTATAATGAGGATAGACTGACGCCTTGCACCATGACCTTGTTGGGCTATGAAAAAATTAAGCAGAAGCCACTATGCCATATGAAGCTCAAAACATGGTTTGGCCACCTAGTATGGACTTAGAATTTCTGGTGGTCCAGCAAAATATGGCCTTCAATTTCCTATTAGGAAGGCCCTAGTTGCATCAGCACGCAAAAATTCTGTCATTATTCAATCAGTGTATCAAGTATTTCATTAATTAAAATAATGGGACATTTCATGCTGATAAGGCCCCATTTGAATATTTTTAGTCGCATTATATTGACATAGGGTTCTATGGGTAGTAAGGGAACCAACCCTCAATCGATGGAGTTGATTGGGTCACCACCCTAATTGGTTTAGAAGTGGTCCCCACTGACCCTTTCAGGAAGCTTGACAAGGATTACATATTGACCATCAATCGGGTTGAGTGCATGAACCCAAATTCATACATGTATTCTATTGTCTCATGATTTTGGTCATAGACACCATGCATAACAGTGTTGAAAAGACCATTCATACCCAATATGATGGTGAGTGATTTAATGGAAACTCTTTAAATACATCAACAATGCTCCAGATAACCACTACCTTGCCTCATGGAGGTAGATGAGGATGTATTGTCACCCAAAAAAGATGAGAACATTCCTCTACCCTTCACTCCATCCTCTCTATAGAATTCCTAGTTAGTATCTGGTATAGAAGGGTTGCCTTAGCCTCCAAATATAAAGAGTGTGGAACTTATCTTAACTCTAAATATATTATCTCAAGAATCATTTCTCCATTAGAATAGGAATAAGAATATTAGGAGGAGGATGTAGAAGAGGATGAGGAAAAAGACCTTAGGGAATCCCCTCCAGCAATTGAGGAGGTTGTCTCTACCACCATTGATGAACTTAGGGAAATAAACCAGGGTACTGAAGAATACCCACAACCCACTCTAAGTTTTGTGACCATATCTTTTGATGATAAATAGGTATACACATCATTCTTAAGACATAATTGAGATTTTTTTCTATAACTATACAAAAATGGTAGTCCTTGGTCCTGAGGTGTCCACTCACCACCTGGACCTACCGGAAGACCATCGTAGCTACAAGCAAGCTGACAAGAGGATGCACCTGACACATGCTACCAAAATAGAGTCTGAAGTCGATAAGATAATTAGATAAAAATTTATTTGGGAGGTCCAGTATCCCATCTAGATAGACTATATAGTCCCCGACAAGAAGAAGAATGGGAATATCAAAGTCTGTATTGATTTTGGGGATATCAATCGGCATTTCTCGAAATACGACTTCCCTATCCCGATCACATAGTCTTTGATTGATGAAACTGCTGGATATCAGGATATATATTTCATGGAATTGTATTCCAGATATAATAATATACAAATGTCCAAATAAGATGAATAATCCACTACCTTTAGGTCTCCATAGGGTATATTTTGTTACAAGGTAATTCACTTTGGTTTAGAAAATTTCAGCACCACATACCAACATTCCATGAGTCACATTTTCAAACCCTTCTTGGGAAAGTTATTCGATTTATATGTTTATGGATTGGTGGTTAAGTATCAACAGTTATTAGACTCCCTATTACATCTTGAAACTGTTTTCAGAAAACTGCGACAACACAGTCTGAAAATGAACCCATTGAAATGTGCCTTTAGAATTACCTCAGATAAATTCATTAGCTTCATCGTACACCATCATGGAATCGAAGTCGAACCCAAAAAGAAAAATTATATCCTTGGAATTTCACCTCCTCAAAACCTCACTAAGTTGAGATGTTTCCAAGGACATATGGACTACATTCGGTGCTTCATACCCACCCTTTCTGTAAAATGTTTTCCCTTCACCGGGTTGATGAAAAAAGGGGTTGAATATCAATGGACTAATGATTATCAAGAATCATTTGATAATATCAAGAAATATATCTTAATCCCACTAGTTCTGATGTCACCTATTGAGGGAAGACCACTCATATTGTATGTGACTACCTTGGAGTGGTCACTAGGTAATATCTTGGAATAGTATAATAATGTTGATGTCAAAAATAGTCTTTATTATCTTAGTAAAACTATGATCGATGCACCATGATCAAAGGAGATACTCATTATTCAAATATCAAGAAGATATTTATAGCATTC
Source organism: Viscum album (assembly GCA_963277665.1). Classification (NCBI taxonomy): domain Eukaryota; kingdom Viridiplantae; phylum Streptophyta; class Magnoliopsida; order Santalales; family Viscaceae; genus Viscum; species Viscum album. The sequence continues at coordinate 48,250,146 of OY728140.1, read as the reverse complement.
ATCTTTACAATTTATAAGTTGAGGCATTATCTACAACACCATGAGGTCCATTTGATCACACGTAACAACCCGCTCAAGTATATTATCAGTCATCCAATGTTGACTAGACACCTATCATACTGGGTGTTCATCCCATAGCTATTCGATATATGGTTCATACCCAATAAATACATCAAAGGAGAGGTGTTAGCATATTTCTTGACATAACATCCCTCAACATAAAGACTCCATTAGATGATGAACTCCCTGATGATGAGGTTTTCTCAATTCAAGAGTAATCCTAGATGTGGGAGATGCATTTTGATTGCATGTCTAGAATTCCGATAGTAAAAAGGATGGAATAATCCAAGATCAACAAAGTGGGGCTGGGATTTATAGTCATATATCTAGAAAAGGTAGTTTTTCCTTACTCCTTTCTACTATCAGAAGGGTGCACAAACAATAAAGAAGAATACTATGCTTGAATTACAGGCTTGGATATGGCACTTTAAGTACATGAAGGATGATTAAAAAAAGTTGATTTAGAATTGTTCATCAAGAAAGTAAATGGTGACCTTTCTATAAAAAAATAGGAGATGATCCCTTTGATGGACCATGTTTGAGAATTGATGGAGAAATTCCCCTTAGATCCAATACTAACTCATGTAACCCAGTCAAAAAATGAGAAATATGATGCACTAGAAAATGCATCCATGACTCTGGATGATCCAGACCAGGATTATATGATCATCATCATTTCCCACCGTTAGATGGTCTTACCATTCTTCTAGGCCAAGATGGAAGAAATCAGTGAGATTAGTCTCATCTCTAAGGCGTATGGTCCTACCACCAGTTGGATGATTCCCATTTTATATTACCTTCAAAATGGAAAAATCCCACTATATAGGGATGGAAGGGAGAATATTTGGTGATGAGTAATCAAATTTTTTCTGTATGATGGCACAAACTAGCAAAAGGTCCTCTATAATTGGGGCCTTGATGGAATCCTTCTCAAGTGCATTCATGAAGAAGATACCACTACCATCATGCAAGAAGTTCATGTCAGAGATTGGGGAGTGAATCAATAAACATTCAAGATCTTTCATAAAATTTTGAGGATTGGATACTATTGGCCCACTATGGTGAAATATTGCTCTCAGTTCACTAAGAAGTGTCATTATTATCATGTTCATGATAATTTCATCCATCAACCCCAAAAATTAATTCACACATTCAAGTAATATTGGCCATTCTCCATATGGGGAACGGATTCCATGGAATTGTATTCTCCCACCATGACCAAAAAATTCAAGTATATCCTCACAAAAACTGACTTATTTTCCAAATGGGAAGAATTTATACCCCTTAAGAAGGTTGGGGAAGGAAGAATTGTTAGCTTCGTGAAAGCCAATATCATCACCAGATTTGGTGTACCTTATAAAAGACTGATGGACAATGACGCCAATTTATTTTCTGCTAAATTGAGAAGCTATATCAAGAGTATGATATCAAGTCCAACCGGTCATCCCTCTACTATGCAGTGTCCAATGGATAAATAGAGGATATCAACAAGAACCTATCTAACATACTCTATAAGATGGTATACATGGACAAGAAATCATGGATTCATAAGCTCCTACATGATCTATGGGTTTACCAGACCACGGCCTGCATCGTCACTCAAGTAACCTTGTACTCATTATTATATTAGACGGAGGTAGTTCTACCCACTTAAGTCCAACTTCCATCACTATATGTTGCTTTCTGTGATCCATTATATGAATATGAACAATCCCAGAAGTAGCTCGATGAGTTTGAGATATTGGAAGAGAAAATATTTCACACTTTTCACCATTTGGAAGTTTACCATAACCATATTTCCTGATACATCAACAAAAAGTTTCGCATCCATTCTTTCCTTGAAGGATAAATGGTTCTAGTCCTTAGAACCTCGATGATAATTGGAAAGAAACCTCCAAAAATAAATCCAAAATTGGAGGGACCATATGTCATACACAATTTCTACTCCAATGGAGCATATAACTTAATTTCAATGGATGAACAGTTGATTATAGCTTCTATCAATGGAAGGTTCTTGAAGAATTATTTCATGTAGATGAAGGTTTTCATCCCTACAACATGATATTAATCTGTGCCACCAATTCTTCTTTACCACATGACGTTAAACTGCATGGCCAAATGGTCCTAAACTCACAATGTTAAACTGAATGAAAAAATTGTCCTTGTTGTACAACATTAAACTATATATTATAAATTTCCTAACCGCATGATGTTAAAATGAATGGCCAAAAGGTCCTAATAGAAATAAATTAAACTAAACGATACAACATGGAATTCCATTCATGTTGTGTGATATTTATCCTAACTACATGATGTTAAACTGCATGGCATCAGTCATTCTAACCATGTGAAATTAAACTTTATGGAAGCATTTTTCGTCCTAACTGTGTAATTTTAAAGTGCATAGAATCTTTTATCCTAACCAAATTATATTAATCTTCTTGGAATATATCTTCTTAATTGCATGTCATTAAACTATATGGAATTTTTTGTCCTAATAGTATGATGTTAAAATTCATGGAATCTATCGTCCTAACCACAATAAGTTAAACTGCTTAGGGATCATTATATTCTAATCGATGATTCATTCGTATGATTCATATCTATGCAGGGGAAAGATAATATGACCCTGTTATTATGAGGGATTTAGATCCACATATGAACCCTCTTTATTCAAAACTATGTGTGTCTTGATCATCACTTCTGCAAGATATGTAGTGATTCCTGAGTTCTATATCCTAGGCCCATCCACAACAAAAAAATTATACCCCTCCTTGAGAACAGACCAAACCAATGTAGGGGGTCTCATCACAAAACTATTTATGACTTTATTCCTATACAGGAAGGATGCGTATAGATTCCTCAATCCTATATCTTGGTCCATCCACCACATAATAAAAAATTAATCTATTGTACCCTCAACTGCCTCTTCATTGTGAGAAAAACTTCTACTATTTACTATTTCTCACACTCAGAGTAGATAACATGAGTTTAGGAATGGTGGTAAGGGTTCCCCCCACACAAACCAAAAATAAAGTTACACGACAGGCCCATCACCTCAAAATATTGATGAAAAATGCCCCCTCCTTGTGAATGGGTTAGACCGGTACTGGTAACATATATTTAGAACTATGTGTGTATTGATTCCTACCCTCATAGGATATGTAGTGATGCCAGGATTGTACATCTTGGTCCAACTTCCATTCAAAAAAACTCCCCTTCCCTGTGTGTGGGTCAGAATTGCACTAGTAAATTCATAGAACTACGCCCAGATTGATTCCTATCCACACAGGATACATAAAAATACCCGAGTCTTCAAAGGTGTGCCTATCTATAGAAATGGAAGAAAGGAAAAAAAAATTATATCCTTCATTATGTTTTCCCTATGTGGTGGAATAGTCCTTTTTTGTCCCTTATTTCTCACACTAAGCACAACTCAGGTGGGCTAAGGAGTTTCAGCAGACGATTCCTAATAGTCATATCAATTAACTAAAAGATAAATTCCTAATTGCATGATGTTAAAATTCAAGGTACTTCAAGAACTATGTGTGGATTGATTATTAGTATAATGAGATGTGTAGTGACCCATGGATCATCAAACCTGGGTCCATCCACACAAAAGAAGAAAATAAAAATTTTCCCAATCTTCTGTAGATAAATGCAGATCTAGGAAAGATATTCTAAACCTTGGTCCCTACAATAAATATTCTTCAAAAGATCATATTCCCCTCCTACATATGTGTCAGTTCTATGTATGGGATTCCATATTTCACAACTAATCATTTTCTTGATATTTATTGTATAGCCAGGTATACCCTTTCCGTCCATCAAACTCCATGCCCCAGGAAAACTCAGATCCTCATAAACCTACATATCCATTGAGAAAGGATGGCTAGTGTCTTGAGGAAACCTTTGTTTTACTATGAAAACTATGCCCCGGTGGCTTTATATATGTTTCCCAAAAAAAGACCTGTCAACTAAAGGAAAATTCCCCCTCAAGATAGTCTTTTCCTACTTCTGTATGCTCAACGGAATCCAATCCCTATATCATTCCTCTTGATCCTAGTCCCCTCAAAATCATGGTTGACATTTTCTCGCCCCCCCCCCCCCCCCACACACACATCCAGAGCATTCCAAAATATCCCAACACAATTATCCCATACTTACTCATGGTCTCCATGACAGTTTGTCCCTGCAACATGATGTTAAACTATACTACCAGTTTCATTCCCACAAAATGTAAAATTGTGTGGATTCACTACATCCATCTCTATTCATGTTGATTCACCCACTTCCTCACCACATGATGTTAAACTACATGTCCAAGACATCATTTCTATGTAACTCGATCTAGAACTACATTCAACTTGATTCCTATCATCGTAGGATATGTAGTGATGCCCAAACATTCATCCTAGTTCAGCCACCCCAAAGAAAAATATGCCCCTTATGTACGGGATAGATCTACTCATGGTGATTTCTATAAAAAAACTACGGATGGATTGATTACTATTACCTAGGGTACATAGTGGCACCTAGATCCTATGACCTAGACCCAGCTGCAGACCATCTAAAAATGACCCTCCTTTATATGAAATCCAATTCAAATCCTAGGACTTTCAAACATTCCCAGTTCATTGGACTATCTCAAGGATAAGAACATATCCACTCGTTCACATCAGGTCATCCACATAATTTCCACATGATTAAAAACTATATGGAAATTGTGTTAATCATATGAAAGTAAAATATATGATGAAATTTCCTTGTTTTATGACATCAAACTACACAAACTCACAATATTCCCACCCAAGAGAACATATCCCCCAGCATTAGTCACCTACCATGTCATGTCTTATGAAAATACTTATGGATTGATCCCTATCCATACCGTATGCATAGTGACATCTAGAATTTAATCTTGGTCCAATCATCCCAAATATTAAATTCTCTTATCCTTGATTACACAATCCCTTGGAGTTGGATTAAACTCTTTCTTACCCTTATTTCTCATACCGATCACAACTCGCATGGGATTAGGGACCTCGGTAGGGGATTACCCACAAGTACATGGAAAATAAATCCATGATCATTAGTCCTGGTAGAATGACCATAAAAGGCATGTTAGGGTCCTAACCACATGACATTAAATTGCAAGGTGTCCCAAGAACCATGTATCATTCTAATTCATATACATGAAAGATATGCAGTGATGCAAGGATGATGAATCTCAAACCCAACCATCCCTAAAGGAAAAAACATAGCTAAAAAGACTAACCTCCTTGTTTATGGACCAAGATTGTGCATAGAGTTTAATTTCAGGACACTCAGATCTTCAAACCCAGTCTATCTCTAATAAAGGAACCAAATGCCCCATTCCAATGCATAAATTAGATCCTTATATGGAGAAACATTAAAAGAACTATGTTCATATTTATTCCTATAATCGTAGGATATGTAGTGACACTTGAATCTCATATCTCAGATCTATACATGAAACAAATTGTCCCCTCCTTTCCTACACATGGGTCAGATCTATATAGGGAACCTCCTCTCACCTATATGGGAAGAACATCTCAGCCTATTCTTGAGAAATTTTTTCTTGATATTACCTATCTTTTTCAGGAATCCTATCTTCATAACTCATAATATGTGTCTAAAAAGGTCTGAATCCACATAATCATCCCTATCCATTAGAAATGGAATGATAGTTTTCTAAGGACACCTTTGTTTGGCTATGTATAGAATGCCTCGGTGGCTCTGCATAAGTTGCCCACAAAAAAAGTCCTATCAATAAAGGAAAATGAATCATTAGGAGAGGATTTTCCCACCTGTATATGCCCCCATAAAGTTTACATCTCACTCATTCCCTAGTTATAGAAACCCCCCATATTATAGTTTACATCTTTTCTCCACTTTTTTCCTAAATATGATAGACTACCATGAAAAGGGTGAGTCATTTACCCCCCCCCCCCCTCCTCTTTGTCAAGGTAAGGTGACTTTAAATCATGAGTCTCAAATGTCCTAATTTTACGATGTTAAACTGTACTATGATTCAGCCTTCCTTTAAAATAGTCTAACTCTTATGGGAGAGGCATCCCCATTCAAATCCATTACAGATGCCCCTATCCCTTTCAGACATCATTCACTAAACATGTCACCCAATGTGGTCTTACAAAAACCAAAAAAAAACTAAATTCCCATTAAACTACCTGGACATCAGAAATGAAAGGTTGATGTCCTAAGGACACCTTTTTTGGATATGCACACAATCCCCCAGTGGCTCTACATAAGTTTTCCACAATAAAGGCATTCCAACAAAAGGAAAATTCATCATCAGGAAATGATTTGCCTATCCCTGTGTTCCCCATGGCTTACATGTCCCATACCATGTCCTGTGTCAAAAAACCAAAAATCTAGGGTCCATAAAAATCCCTCATTCATGTGTGAAAACTTTTGGGATATCCTCAGTTAATGAACCCTAACTGGGGCCCTCACCCCACAAGTCATGGTAAAAGTTGTTCGACCTAAAACATCAATCATGGTCAAATCTATTCGACCTAAAACATCAATAATGATAGTCTAGTTTGCAAGACTTTAATATTTCCATGAAAAAAGGCATGAAACTAACCAAGAAGAAAACCCACAAAGGGAACACTTTCTAAATTAGATTAAAAGCTTGATAAACCTATACTTTGTACGGTTTAAGAAAAATATAAAGAAAACAAAAAAATAAAAAAGAGACAAAAATCTTGTTAGGTCAAAAACCTGCAAAGGGAGGCCTAAGTAAAAGTCAAGTTATACTTAATAATATCACACCAGATTAGGTATTAGGAAAAAATTAGGGTAATAGATGAAAAGTTGAAAATTTTGTAGGGTTTTCCAAATAACCCTAGAAATAGTCAAACTACGCTCACTAAGTCCATTAGCTCAAGAAAAAAAATTAGATCATGACTTGATCGATTTTATTTAATTATCCTAGATCATGATTCAAACGAGTATCTGGTGAGGAATTATCATTCAAAATATAGTCAATTATAATTGATTGACATTTTAGGAAAATATAAAGGAGAAATGTTTTAGAGAAATATATTTTCTAGTTTTATTAAATGGGAATGGGGGTAACATCCATAATCTAGAGTCTCTCTATAATATAAAAAATAGAGAAGCACAAGACAACCCAGACGATCATAGTGAATCCTAGATTGCTCTTTCCAGAATATTGATAAACACCAAATGTGGGCCAACAAGGTCCTATTCCAAAGCATCCATCTATTTATCTTCAGTTTTAACTACTAGACTCACTCATTTCATAATGTCCCTGAGATCTCATCATTTTTGTTTAATGGCCTCAAAATTGGCACTTTTTGGTGCTAGTTGCTCCTTTATCTTGGCCATATAATCTTCACACTTTCACAACTCCACTACTTGGTTAGTCACTTGGTCATGGTAATTTACTCCCTTAGATTCCAAGTGGTAAAACTCCTCAGTAATATCCCAAAAGGTCTTAGTTTAAAGATGGGGAGTGTGGAACTGAACAAGTATGCCTTCACAAGCAGCTCGATCCCCCCAATATTTGATGATTTAGTAGACGAGGAGGTGTAAGTGTTGGTAATCATAAACGCCTGAACCTAATTCAATTAATAACCATCAAATGGTTTCCTCCTCATCAGTATATTCTACCATCAAACTTTCTGTAGCGAGATTACATATTTTATGTCATTCCTGTCACCGTATAGCTCGATGTTTCCTAATGGAAATAGAAATTTTGTTTTTCCCCTCCACCACAATGGGTATATAATTAGTAAGGTCCATAGAGGTGGATGGAGCTTCCCCAAGTTAATTTACCCAAGTAGTATAATGTTCCCTCCATACAAATGGTTTGATCTCAAGAGTTAAGTGTAGGGTATTGGCTATGATCTCAGGGATACATGGTGATGTTCCACTTGGGTCGGCTTTAGTAGGGTCGTGGAATGTATCAGCCCAATTCATGGAGTCTGGGTCACTTTCCATGAAGATAGGGTGCATAGACAAAGATCCTTTGGAACACATGTGTCGATGAATAGAACTCCTTCTTTCAATAGGAATAGAGGAAGATGGCGCAGCCGATAAAATGGGGATAGGATTTCAAGAAATCCATGGCCTTTGAACTCATAGAATTGGCCATGACAATACCTCTTCAGGGTTTTAAGTCACTCATAGTAGATCATAATCTAATTATAGGTAATTAGAGGTCGATGTAGGGGGAATAAGGACTTCCATACTGGAATTCTCTCTCATCAACATCATCCATAATTGGTGAAGGGTTAGGGAATGATATTCCCTCTTAACCTAGGTAGTGGGGAGAGATGTAACCTATTGCAGGCATCTGAAATTCCTAGAAAACCTATAAGGGGGGTAGGGTTCACAAACAGTTAATCTTTCTATGCAAGTGGTTAAGACTTCATCCTGAAGCACAATGATATAAGATATTTCTTTTGAAGAGAACCTCCCATAATCCCACATTGTTCCATGGGGAATTTTTGGAGGCACAAAATAGAATTTAGAAACATCACACAATAGTTCAACCACTCCTTCAATGCTAAAAGACTAAGTATGAACGATGAAGATGTTGACTCGAGCTGGGTGGAAGTCAGAATGAGGAACTGTTGTGGTATGTTGATACTCATAGTAGGGGAAATGCTCTACTATCCATCCCAAAAAAATTTAAATAGCCCACTAAGGTGATTCAGAGGAATTACCTCCTATATCTTCCCCAATAATTCATAGATACGGTAAAGGATGGGGATAGGTAAATTTATAGGTTTCCCCTTCACCAGTGTAGCCACCATCATTAAGTTGAAAACTCTAACATCGATATAAATGTCGCAGGAAGGGAAAATCCATACACTAAGAAACATGGAAAATAATCCCACTAATCAGAGAATAGATGATATGTCTGATTGAATCTCATAACCCCATGTGGTATATTAACCTACCTCAAGGGTATCACAATACAAACTTGGAATATGCTGAGATTTTTGAGCTGGATGTGTTCAAATGCAGTACAATTTAAACTTTGTTCCACTCAACTGAAATAATATCCCTATTCAATCTTCAAATGAAATGAGTGAGCGAGCATGAAGAGGTTGAACGAGAAGTCTCTATGTTGTCACTAATAAATCTCTTTCCAGTGGAGACACTTGTTCAACATTCTCCCAAGTATTGGCCACCAGAAGGAATTCATTATAAATATTACCAAGGAAGGGAAGACCTCCTATCTGGTAAATATTTTACAAACTCAGTCTCACTTAACCAGTAGATAAGTGGAAGTTATTGGTGCTTGAACACCTATGACTAATAATTTTGGGAAGCATTTTACCTTGTGAATAAATGGAGAATAGTAAAACCCATACTTCCCGATATATATTTAAAACTTCCAACTAAATAGGTAATTTCAAGTAGTTTCAGTGCACCCAGAATGCCCAGGAACATTCATCGAAGAAGCACTCCCAGATCGTAGGCCCCATTTGGTGCTCCACCATCTATTTGAGTTTCCTCATGAAAGGTTAAAAATAGATATTAATGGATGACTGATTCCAAAAGATGTATTATGATGGTTTTGATTAGTCAATGTCCAGGTCGATCTATTTATAAAAAACATGTCTCTTGGCTAGAAGTAGTTATGATCTATCCCATTGAATAAATATTTTCCTGGTCATGTCCCCAAGACATCTCAATATGAATGGTAAGGCTTCTCTATTCAATTTATTGAAAATGATTGTCATATTAGAGTCTGAAATTATAAAGTGGAAACTTATTAGTTAGCGGGTAATCCCTAAGCTCTGGTGAAAGGAGATCTTTTAGATTACTCTCTTGAGGAATAATATAGGACCAGAGATTTTCTTAAACATTATAGGCCTCAGTTTCACTCCTCCTAGTCTCACCTGTGGAAGTTAGGGTGAGAGACATTATTGTTCTTACAATGGATGGATGGAAAAAATTTAGTTTCTAATATAATCAACATATTCTGTGGAAGGAATCGTCTGCGAACCTATAACTCTCGGAAGCTTGCAAGTCACTAGCCTATGAAGCATTGGATAGAGAATTGATGACTCGTGGAGAAGGAAATAGCATACAAACCAGCGCTATATGAAAGTCCAAACTCGCCATTCATGGATGAGTTTTTTCAGTTTGTAGATTCAAGGTTTCTTTTCACATGTGAGGATGTCTGCAAAGGAGATGTTTTATGGGAGCAAGGTAGCTGATACAATCACGAGATTGTTGATTTCACTGATAAATGATGTAAAAGACATATGACCTCTCCCCATATATATAGGCATGTCCCCCTCCTATGGGTCCCCATTTATACCACAAACCAGTTCAAGTCTGGATTTCTCTATAGATTAGAATAGCCTCCTCTTTATCCTAATGAGAATCCATTCCCATGGGGGAATTTGTTGGTTTTTGAAAACTTTGCGAAGGGAAATCAAATACTCCCATGAATTTGGAAAATGAAGGATAAAAAATAAAAAGGATAATCAGAGAGGAATAGTTGAAGAGGCCAAATTTGGAAAAGAAAAATAATGTACCACAAATCATAAACCCTTTGAGGACTACTACTCCGCAAGGTTGTTAGCTCTAGAGAAGTGCCTGTGAATTGAACAATTCGTAGGATAAAGATAATGGAGACAGTCCCCTGCAAATGAAATCTTTTTTGGGAAGTGGGAGGATAAATATTCCCCACATAAGATTTCCCCCACGAACTAAATAGTTTGTGGGAAAGGTGAATCTGATGGCTCCCCATGAATGAAACAAATTTGTTTGTGGGACCAAGGAGGTGATTCTCGTTGCTGTAGATAAAGACTATGTTCCCCACTAACCAAGTTGTCTATGGGACAAGTTTCTTCCATGGGCTATCCAAAAAAGGTTCTCGTGAACCAAAGATACATTTCTTCCACTCTTCTATAAAAGGAACCATATGGGGGATTTGAAGAAAAAAAAATTGGACGAGATCAATTGATGAAGGTACGAAAGAAGAGAGCACCAAAAAATACAAACACTTTCAACCATCCCCTAAAGGTAAAAACCCACCACATAACATTAAAGAAGGAAGAACTAAATGAATTGATAAACTAAAAACCAACTTTTATTGTGGATGAACTTCCCACAAGGCATATAACCAATTCTACTTTTTCAATCAGGAATCCTACATAGTAAGTCACTTTGAGGGAGAAACTCTATTCCATGTTGCAAAGCTCTATGCAAAAAAAACTCAACGCCATATAGTAAATCACTACGTGGATAGAACTGAGTACCACATATAATTATGCTACACAGATCGAACTCTATTTGGTGTACTTCCATGGTATACAGATGGCTCCCTCAACCTCATAGAAACATTCTATGATGGGGGTGTGGGGACCCCATTCTGCATAAAGAAATGCCACATGAAATGGGGTATATTTAGGTGTTCCACCTTCCATCTCCAATAATTTCCTTCTGTTTCTACCACATCATTTGTAGTCCCTCCATGCCCCAGTCCGATGAAATTAGTCCAAAGACTCTTCCAAAACCACCATACCCATATATTAAAACCATCAGGCACATTAGTACGCCATTTTTAGTTTACATACCCTTGGAAAGAGGAGTCACGTGAGTAATCCTTGCAACAAGGCGGACCCCTGGAATATACCTATGTTTACATTTTCATATTAATTGGGGATATGAACTTGGGATACTGATGTGAAACTCCCTATTATAGGGATTAAGGGTAGTATCTGGCCTTTCCCTTCAATGAGGGTCAATGATAAATAAGTGAAATCACACTTTATTTTACCTCTGATGAGTAATAACACTCCTTCCTTTTCCCAGAACCAATTTCAAGGAATCCATCCTAGAGTAATCTCCTTTGATCGTGGGAAGAAGCACTCTTGATCCTACTAACATATACATGCTTCGCTTTAATTATTTCCTCACATTGGATGTTAAATGTAAAGTGAAGAGAGGGAAGCATCATATCCCTCGACTCTTACACCAGTGGAGAAGGAAAAGTGTGTGATTTTCCAGATCTATTACTTCCTCTTATTTCTTATATGAATCATGACTCACATGGGATTAGAGGTTAACTATGATTATTTAATATTCACAATTCACCCGACCATCTAAACTATGAGTACTATGATTCCTTCTCTAACCAAGATATATAAAACGACTATTTAAGGACTAAGATTAAAGGGAAACCTCCTCAAAGGTTATCCCCAATCATAAAACTTAATTCACCAGGGCCTCATTTATGGAGTAAGTCCCAACTCCATATCAAACGGGCCTTCTTCCAAGATGTAGGCCCAAATTATGTTCCCTTTATGGGAAGATTCAATGTGTAATCCCATCAACCATAACTATGCAGACATTGATTCCAAAATAACTGGGATATGTAGGAAACCTCCCTGAGATTCAAGCCCGATACTTCACATACCTCATATGTTCCATCATTTTCACATCAGTTCACTCTCATCAGTACCACATGATGTTAAACTAGATGGGTTTTTTTAACCACGTAGGATTTGATTCCCAAAAAACTGGGATACATAGGAAGCCTCCTTGAGGCCCAAACCTAGATGTTAAATCTATCCTAATGTTCTTCAGGATCATCCCAAGTAGTTTCATACCAATATAGAAGGTGACATACCTTCTAGGTCATTTGGGCCGCCTCGGCGTAAGTCCCACAACAAATCGTGACTAGGCACCTTCTGCCTAAATGTCCTTTACACTTGATGTTAAACTGGATGGTCAAGTCCTTGTCACACGACCTTAAAAGGTGATATGTCCAGATATGTGACACTGAACTACATGGGTTCTAATTCATCTTGTGGGGATACATAGGAATCCCATCATTTGTGTTCGATCCCAACATCGAAACAATTCTAGTCCCCCTAGATAATGATAAACTCGAGTGCCTCATCACATGGATTAAACCGTTGTTATCTCAATAAATGATCAAGGAATTACTGATATATCCAGAAAGGGTAAAATTGATGTATAACCTCATATACATACAGATATATTCATTGATGGAGAACCTTATATACATGCAGATGATTCTAGATTCATGTGTATTTACGATCGATCTAGAAACCTAGGAGTAACTCATGGACTAATGATTGAGAATGAACCAAGGATTCAAGAACATATTAACATAGATTAAATATATAAGAGAGTCCTAGAATATGAAATAATTTCCCCAAAATGGGTGTGATGAGCCTGAGTTCACATCCTCTCGACCAATGTGTGTCCTTATATTTCATTGGACAAATCATCTAATAAATGCCTGGCTTTGGAAATAAGGTCCATGAATCATGGATAAGATGGTTTTTGGGTGAAGTTTGATCTACAAATAAACCTATTGGAGACCATTTGAGGAAATAATCCCAATGGGGATTGATTGAACAAATAATTAACCCCCGGAAATCACCCATTGGGACCATGATTCCATTCGGGTCGAAACACACTTGTATGATTTTTTATTTGATATCTACAAAAAAAATATTCCATCTTTATCTTTATAATAAAACATTACTAAATTTATTTTTGCTTCCTTTTGAACCAAATCTCATTAGGATTCATGTCTGAGTTTGGTTTTGTGATACAACTAATTTGAATTAATCATGTGGTGGTGACATAATGTAGCCAATAATACCTCAAAGTGTCATTCTCATCCGACAATATTACATCCATGTCAACTAGACTCTTGTTATTTTATTCATCCACTCCATTTTTTTGATGAGTATATGTTGCACTAAATTTATTTATGATTCCATGTTTGTTAAGAAACTATAGGAACTGTTTGTTTCTATATTCATTTATATTATATAACCTTGATAAATTGATATACATGAATGTTTTTTTCTATAATTATTCTCAAACTATTAAATCTATCTAAGGAATGATATTTTTTGTGAGAAGAACGTAATTTATTAATATTCCTATAAACATTAGATTTTATTATTTTAATTGTATTTCAGGTTTTATTTTCAATTCCATTTTGACTTTTGTTCAACATTTTCCCTTTTTCCAAATTTTGTGAATAGTAGTAGTGTCTTCCTTCAATGAGTGAGAATTTATAAAGAATATTATGGAATCAACCTCTTCATTTTCTTTTGGCCAAGGTGAATAATAATTTTGTATCATAACTAATTTTCTTATTTTTTGGTTAATAGATATCCTTATTTTGCTTCACCAATTTGAAAAGGGTTTCCTAAATTTCTCGAACCCCTTGTAACTTCATATCCAACATTCAATACTTTTATTTTCCATCAATTTTTTATAAAAATTACCACGTTTATAGAATGAAATAGTTATGATATACTCAATATGTTTTTCTTTATTCCATCCACAACCAATATACTATCTAGAATTATTTTATTTTTATCATTATGTTTTTTCACAATTCTATTAAGCTTAAAGATAATATCATTATTGAATATCATATATATAACTTTATATTTATTTATAATTTTTAGGTTATCCACATCACCAGTCATGTGAGATGAAAATCCACTACCCAAAATCCAATGATTTATAGTTTAAAAAATATAAGGGGAATATCAATAACTTTTAACTAATTGATGATCTGAATTTGATTATGATTTTCCAAAACTATTGACAAATACTCCACTAATAGAGGATAAATGAAACACAAACAACTAAAGTAATTAATTACCTATCACATCTTCTATATGACTCATGTAACCATTCAAAACCCATTTCTTACTTTAATATTCTTTTAAACTGTAGATGTCTTGGATGAGTTACTAATTATACTTTCTATCTCACCATTTATTTATAATATCTTATTATTCTAAGAAGTGATAAATTGTACTATAATTTATAAGACCTATGAAAAAATATTCCACAACACCAACAATACCCTTGAAATAATTCTATTTGTTAAAAAATTTGTTTCTAAATGGGTTGTTTCTTTACTATATTTTCTACCCTTAAATGAGTATAACTCTAATTATCATCTTGTAGAGTAATTCATTTAGTATTTATAACCAATGTTGTCCCTTTTTATGAACTTATTTATTTCAATATTTGAGTATAATTGAGTCTTTTTTTAGGGGTTTTAACCTTTCAATGCATAAATTTGTGTTGTTTTTTAGTAGGAGTAATATTTTTTTCCAATGGATCGTCTCTAAATTTACCTCTTTCATATCATGTATTTTTATTAGAGTAAAAATGTATTATATTTTTCATATAACGTTTTTATTTTTTATATTATATATGTTCATGTGGTATTTAATTTTTTATTTATGTCTCCTGAGTTTATCGATTTCCTTATCCCTTGAGATAATGGTGTAATTAATATCCTTAATGTTTATGTCCCTTTTTACAGTATCAAGGTTTAGTATCTTTATTTATTTCAAAAGATTTTATTTTCTATACTAATGTTGACTTGTCTTATTTGACCATATTTTCAACTGAGTGTTTTCTTCTCTTATTCTACCATTTTCTTTCAATCACATCTTTATCTATATCCTTATAGTGTGTTCATTTGAATTATCTCCTTTCTCAGCTTCATACTCATCATTATATTATGATTTTTCAGATGGGATCATATCTTCATTCCCTTGTGCAATGAGTGATCATTGAGATACATCTATGAGATCTTCCTATCACCACTTTCTTCACTATTAGAAATACCTTATTTGATTAAAATTAAATTTATTATAATGAATTATGTGAAAACTTTTTCATTCCTTCCGATTGAGAAGTTGAATGATCTCGTTTGGCTATTTTCCTAGAAGCATCCACGTTATCATTTTCCCTCTCAAATATCATAGGATAGTTAGTAGAGAAATGACCATACATTATATATTTAAACCATTTAAAAGTTATTTTACCTATATACATACTTATTCCTCATATTGTTAAATTTTAGGATATATAAAATATAGTGTCTAAAAAATATTCTCTATTTTATTCTACATGAGAACATTCTGGTTTCTCTATAATTTTAACACATTTGAATTCTTTAAAATAAAATAGATTTTATTACTTACCTATACTATTAGGTATAGTTCATATTCAAATTTCTTAATTAATGACATTTTTTTTAAGTTAATCAATAGAAAATTCATCATGATCTCTATTTTTATGAGTTGATATATTGGAATCAAATTTATCTCTAAGGATTCTCATAAAAATTTTAACAATACTTGAATCATAAAGAGTTTATCCAAACACTATAATTGTGATCACAATGAAATTTACCTTAGTAAATAATTCATCAAAAGTTTCATATTCATGTATTATAAATCATCAATAATTCATATAATAATCTGAATCATTTTCTATTTAACATTCTTATTTCCATTATAAATTTTATGAAGCTTCTTCTAGATAGAATTTTCATTTCTACAGAAAATGAACTTTTTCATATTCTTTTCTTATAAAGAAGATAAATGAGAATTTCATGATTTCCATAATTTTAAATGTTACTTACATCCATCAGATACCATGGTTTGTTTTCATATGGAATGATGAATCCATATTGAATAGAATCAATAACATCATGAAAAAGTGAATGATAGTAGTTTATCATTCTCTCTTTCCATGAGTGAAATATGTTTCCATCAAATTTTGGTATGTAATTACTATTTACATAATTGTATTGATACATATCCACTACTTGATAGATATATAGTGACCCTACCTTTTTTTAAAACTGTAGAATCAAATGAAGGGTAAAATATAATGAGAGTGGGGTGAATTATTTTTCATAACAAATTAAAAACCCTCCCACTCTCATTCCTCTTCAACACCTATCTTTTAATATACTCATTTATACAGAAAAGAGAGACACAATAGAATTTTTAATGAGTTTCATCTATATATATATGACTATATACCTAGAATTTCATGGTTATTATCCCATACACACAATATCATTATTTTTATCAATAGGAATTTGTTTTACCATAAACACAGAAAATATTCTATAACCAACTTGTTACGCATTCACATCAACAAAACAAATAATACTTTTTATGAAAAATGATTACTATTATGAATATGAACCTGCACATAGACTCCAGATGATTATCATCTCCATATTCTTTGTATAACTATATTCTATGTAAACTCTACACTATTTTTTTCTCAACATTGAAATATATTAATTACATCACACACAATCCTATCACTTTTAATCCATAAAATTTCATGATATTTTTATTCACTAAATATTTCATGATATCATATCCATAATTGTTATGGGAATATATATGAATCCCAATGGTATTGATAAACTCATAGAAAACTCATAAACCATGAGTTACGATATCTTTCAAATTCTATCAGAAATTTTGGTTATAACCTCAAAATATTTTCTTACATAATTTATTTAAATTATAATTGGATTATTACCTTTTTGAAATCCATTTCTTTTAATTTTATTTTTATTTTAAGATAGATATGTCTATATAAAAAATTTGAATTTTCACTTCATTTTAGAGTATAGAACTCTCCTTTAGTGTGGTAACACATGTTGTGGTGTGGAGTCATCATAAATTTTATATAGATATCATCTTAGTATTACAATATTCTCTCTTGGTTGGTTCAATATTCCTCTCATCCTAAAAAAAATCATGTGTTTGATCCTTGTGTTTGACCACAGAAAATAATTGACCAAGAACCTCTTGATTTGAAACTCAATCCTCAAAATATAAATATTCTGAAACCTTGAATTTTTACCTAATAGATTTTATATAAATCACTACATAAATGATATTACATACTCAGATTTTCTAAATTATATTATGTAGCTAAATAAATTCAGTTTGTGAGAGATGTTGTGTTACGAGACCCTTAAATTTCATACGAGTATAAGGTAAATATTGTTTATGAAACATGACATCAAAAAATTATTATTATGTAGATAAATTTTCTTATCATCTTACCTGTAATATATTTTCCATTATAATTATTCATTCATACTTAATACACATAGATTATTTATATTTCATGCATTCAAAGAATCTTATGTGCATAACTAAATTTATAAACACGAACTCGGTTCTCTTACAACGTAAGTGAATATACTTTCATGGATATCCATAAGATAAATTATTTTTAAAATTTTATAACATAGAATAATACATCCATAATCATTCATATTAACTCAAAGTGTCTATAAGGTTACTCTAACCCTTAATCATTTTAAAATATCATCCTTGGAATTTTTGTAGATTCTTTCAAACTCAAGAGAAACTTGGATATATTTTATATTGATTTAACTCATCTATATTTTATTCAAGATTGGTATAATAATTTATAACCATTATCTCATGAAGATATAAAAAACATGTTCAAAATAAATTCTTTCTAATCTATTATTGATATCATTTTACAATCTACAGTAGTTTTCATATATCCCTGATGATTAGTACTGACAATCCTCACACTATAATATACACAGCAAAAAAATACAACATCACCACCAAAGGATTAAAAATATGTTTCCAAGATGTTGTTACGATATGATTATTATTATCATTTTTTTATAAGATTGTGCATGAACATGATACTTGTTTTTGTACATGACCATGAATGGAAATGATTTTGGGTAGATATGTTCATAATGTTGTGATTTCTTATTCTCATTCTTATGCTACATTTAAAATTTTATGCCACATTACAATTTTTTTCTTATAGATCATGATTTTTTACTCATGTATCTATATGTGTAACATGGATATAGAATAATAATAGATATTTTGAAGACTTATTTTAAATTTAGTAATTCTTAATTTAGTGGAAAAAATGTCAATTTTTTGAGAAATATTTGTGTTTTGATAGTTATTATGTTTTTATAATGCACTAAAACTCTAAACATGAAAAGGTATTGGGGGTTTTAATTGAATCAAAATTGGTTATTAATATTTTAAATATGTATGTTTCACTTGGGTCATCATAGTTATTATCAAAGTATTATAGAATATGTTTTTAGTAAGGGACCCAGGAGTGTGAATTTTCTTTATCTTAATTGCTATTAAGACTATGTTTAAATAATTTATTTTTAGAATTGTACCTGGAAGTATAGATCTAAGAAATCTGAAAACAAGGGAATGATATTTTTTAAAAATTTTAATTTTATATATGTGATTTTATTTTATGTTAAAATAGTTCTTTTCATAATTTTTTTCATTTTTATTCAATATAGATCATTTGAAATCATTATTTTACTCTAATATTTTTTTATCTATTTTACACCATATATTTTGTTAATATATTGTATTTTTAAATCATCTAATAAATATAGATATTATAATATAATATTTGAAAATTTATTAATTTGATAGATGATTAACTTATGAATGAAAATGAAGACCTTGATATTCTTTTTTAGAAACACAGTAATCATTTTCTTTTTTCTATATTTATATTTATATTTTTTTTTTTTGATGATTTATAATGAATCAATTATGAATGATGCTCTATGTATTATTTTAACAATTAATTGAGTATTCAATTTTTAAATAAATGAATAATTAAATCATTTATTTTTTAAAAATATTTATTTTATATAATACATATGGAAATAATAAAAAGAATTATTTTAAAGGAAAGTACCTAACTCCTTTAATGTTGATTGAATGTGATTATTTTTATTAAATAATTAAAAACTATAATTTTATTCTCCATTCATATTACTAAAAAAATTCAATTCATAATAGTGTTATAATAATATTATTTTTCTATAAAATTAAATATAATTTTTTTAGATTTTTAAATATATTGAATTTTGATATATGTTATTGATTAGGTTTCGGGTGAGTTTCACGATCAACTTGAGTTTATTTTGGACTTATCACTTATTACTTCTTCATAGAGATAAATTATTCAATACAACATTATTATTGTATTAGGATATGGTCGTTAACTTTTTGTGAAGTGGGTTAAGATATTAGTATATTTTGTTTCCAAACAATCTATGAGTATGAAATCGTAATGGAGAAACCATTAATCCTATAAACAATATGAGGTGGAAGAATAAGGATGGTTTTGAAGATAAT
This sequence comes from Viscum album, assembly GCA_963277665.1. NCBI lineage: Eukaryota > Viridiplantae > Streptophyta > Magnoliopsida > Santalales > Viscaceae > Viscum > Viscum album. The sequence goes on along the minus strand of OY728140.1, from coordinate 48,230,029 downwards.
AAATTTTATCAGTATTATTTTTTATCAATTAAAGAGTCTACCAATAGAAGAACCATAATTAATGAGTAAAAATTAAATGTCATACTTTGTGAATAATAGGAACATGGATGAACCTATGTTATTTTAGAAGGTAATATAAGGTTATAAAGTATCTTTTTTTATAGTTTCGTAATATGTACATGTAATTATTTAATGAATCTACCTAAAAAGTGTTTTATTTAGGACATCACATAGTTTGTAGATGTCAACATGACTATTTCACTTTATAGAATAACTAAACATTAGATGGTGGTGGTAATAGTAGTTTATTAGTATCTAAATGCTACTTTTCAATCTTATGACTAAATGATCAAACCAAATTATTCAAATATATTTATGAACACTATTATTTTACATTAGGAAATATAGTAGTATGCTTTTTGGTATATAATTTTCAAAAGAAATATACATATTTAAAAAATATGTTTATTTTTTCAATCAATATGAAATTTCTATAGTTTATTATAAAAATATTTTTTAATATATAGCTTATTTTAAGTACAATTTTATTATAAATAATTATACCACCAATTTTTTCTCAATTTTAGAAACATTTTAAAAAATTTAAATTAATTTTTTTATTTATTATAACAAAACAAATATTTTTATTAAATAATTACATTTTATTTTCAAACATAGGTATAAAATAATTTGTAAATATTTAATATTATGGGTAATAGAAAATTTAGTATTTACTAGAGATAATACTAAGTAAATTTTTTTATACCACGTTTGATAGATTTTAGTAATAATTTAATTTTAATAGTAATATATTTTCTATCTATTTATTTTTACATTAAATTTACAATGGTGAATGGGGATATAACTACACATTTATTGTTTAAATTATGTTTTGATTTATAAAAAAAATACATATAAATTTCTTTTTTACTATTACTATTCATTAACACTATATTGATTTTGAAATTTTTAAAATATGTTCCTCAATCTAAAATTAAAAAATTGATCTGTGGTTTAAGTAAAAGTATAAATAAAAAATAATTGATTAATATGTTATTTTTATTAATGAACCATGCATCAATATAACATGTTTTATATGAATGATGAAAGTGATTTTTTATATTAAAAGTGATCAAAAATATATAAACAATATTTATATTCTAAAAAATAATAAAATAATCTTTTATTGATTGAAAGTGTAGGAAAAATATTCATATATAAATAATTAACACATAGGAATATACCATGTGACACGTCTTCTTTAGGTTTGGTTAAAATGGCTGAAAGTACAATTTTTATATTTAAAATTATTTTAAATGTTAAAAATGTGTGTTAAGTACTCAAACTGGTAGAATGAGATTAGCCTAAGGTGAAAGTGTTAAAAACTTATCCTTGATAGATATATCTTGTGTAGGAAAAAATAGTTAAATAGTCTAACAATTTTTTTAGTTTAGAAGTGAATTAATTAAATTTAAAATATTTTTAAGTTTAAAACATCTATCACATGCCCAAAATCAAGAAAATGTGCTTGTTTTTAGGTAAAAGTGTAGGAAATGATTTCTGATTAATATTGGATATGTAGGAATAAACTTCATGTCAATCTAAATTTTTTTATCAGAATAACTCAATGTGTTATATTCACTTATAAATGTGTTGTAAAATATAAAACATATTCCACATGCTCAAAATTTGAAAATGGGAACATATTGAAATGAAAGTATTATAAAATTATAATTTATTAATATATCACATGTAGCAACAAATAATGTATTAATAAAACCTATGTTTTTTATAGAATGAAAAATATATTATTTTTTATTTTTAAAAGTGTTCTAAATAGTTAAAAATTTGTATCATGTGATCAAAATGAAAAAATGAACATAGACTAATTTAAATTTTTATGAAAAAAATCATTGATTAATATGTAGTATATGGGAATAAATCTCATACTAAATTGGTATATTATTTTACTAGAATGACTGAATGTGTGTTTATTCATCTATTATAGTTAAAAACAATCATTGCATGATTAAAATTTATAAAATGATCTTGGATTGATATAAATGAGGGAGAAAATTAGTTTTAATTCATATGTGAAATGTAATAAGAAAACACAAATCATTTTGGTATCCACTTTAGTTAAGATAACTACATGTGTGGTTTTAATATTTAAAAGTGTTTTTAAAGATAAAAACTTGTCAGAAACTCAATCCATGAAAAAACATAAAATTATGTGAGGGTTCAGAAAATGAAATTTTATTAATATGTGATGTATATAAACAGTACATGAATCAATTCTATATCTAGTTTGGTAAATGTAACTAAAATTTTGTTTTTAAAATTTAAAATCAATATTAATGTAAAAAACATGAATCACGTGTTAAAAAAAATTAAAATATGAGAACAAATAAAAGTTAAAATATTAGAAGAATATTTTTTATAAGTATATAATGTTCATAAATGAACAACAAGTCAATAAAAAAATTGTTTAGTCAGAATGACTCATTGTGTTGTTTATAAATCTGAATGTATTTTTAATGTTAAAAAGTTCTTTAATTTTTATAAAAAGCATTACATTAATATATTAAAAATTAAATAATGTTATATATTAAATTTATAGACTATCCATATATCAATATCATATTCAGTTTTTCAAAATAAATCAATGTTTTTTTTTATGTTTATAAGTAATTATATTTAGAAGCTTATGTCACACCCTCAAGAAGTGCTAAAATATTTCATATTAATATGAATGTTTAGAAAACATATAAGTGATTAATATAAGATTTTTGGGAGTAAAACATTGTTCAATATAACATTTCGTATCATTGGATTGGTGGAAAGGGAATTTATCCATTTTTAATACAGCTTTTTTGAAAGAAAATATCAACATAGATATCAGCAAAATCCAAAGTACAAAGTTAAAATGGAAAGGAAGAGAGCCAATAGAAAGACCCTTGACCATTATTGAAAGCATATATAAAATTATCCACATAGTTAACCTCTCTCCAAAAAAAGGAAAATAAATGTGAATAAAAGGAGGGCACCAAATATCTGATGGTGTCAGTGATAGAAACAAAAGCTTTATGGCTGCCTCCTTCCACCTTCAAAGGGTTGATAATAACCTGACAATCTGATTCAACCACAATATCCTTCTATCCCAAAGATAAGATGTACTGTATACCCTTTCAAATATTCATGACCTCAATTACTAGAGGTGACAAACATGCAATTTTTGAGGAATGGTGATCCATGATAATAGATCCAGCATGATCCCAAAGAACTACGCCGAGTCCAGCCAAATTGTTTCCAAGAATATCTGCATCAGTATTGAGTTTCAAAAAATCAGTTGGGGGGTCCAACTAGTCTGAGGGGGTTGAAAAAGTATATAAGGGAAAACCCACTCACCTTCCACCCACTGAGATCCCCAATTGTGCATCCTAGAAAGTCACACTCTTTCATCTTTGAAAAAAAATTTAAAAATGAACGCATTACAGCTAAACCATATAATCCAAACACAGATGCACAACCTCAAAATATCTTGATTAGGAAAAGATCTGAACCACTCCTCCACGATAAGTATAATTTCTCGATTATTTCTTCATAGGGAGAGATCAGTATCCTCATATATTGACCAAATCCTGATGACCTAGGGGTAGTAGAAAATAACATGGAAATCTATTTCTTTCGGAACCCCACAGAGCAGGAAAAGGTTGTTATCAAAAGGTTTATATTGGATAGGTGGGCACAATTAGGAAGGATTACCATGAATAATTACCAAACTAAAATCTTGGATTTTATTGGTGCATTCAGATTCCAAAATTGTTCCCATAAAGGAATCCAAGATCCTTCATCGTATGTCATCCTCAACCTATAACCCGATTGGATGGTGTAGCAACCAGAAGGATCATGAGACCATCACAACTTGTCTGGGCCTATATTTTGAACCATGGGAACTATCAGTATAGCCTCATGTTTAGGCTCAGAAAACTAGAGATCAATCTTCTAAAAGTCCCAGCCAGAGAGGTCATCAACTAGGAGATCTCTCATAATGGCATGCTCATTATCGGGTGCAGGCAAAGATGTAGGAGTAATATCATCCAACCCAAGTACCCAAGGATCATTCCAAATATTATCTAAGTCACCAAAAGATATTCTCCAATAAATTTCTTGGTTTAATATAGTATTTGACCCCAAAGCACTCCTCCAAAAATAACTCAGCCTAGGGCCCAGACTAGAAGACAAGAAACCAACATGGGGGAAATACTTGGCCTTGATAACTCTAGATACCAAGATGTTTGGATTCTATAAGAGGTGTCATCATTTCTTGGATATAATAGTGTTGTTAAAAATACTCAAGTCTCAAAATCACATGCCATATCAAGCCTTAGGAGCACACAACCTCTCCCAAGCAAGCTAGTGAATATGTTTTTTCCCATTATCAGGACCCCATTAAAAATTGGAAAACACTAAATGAAGTTGATGGATGAAGAACTATGGGATATTGGAGAGGTACATAACATAATAATGGATATATTTGGCCATATCTTTAATGAGAACCTCCTTGCCATCCTTGGAAAGATTCTTTCCTAACCATCCTTGGAATTTCCTATGGACTTTATCCAGGATGAAGAAAAAGTCATATCTTTTGAAGCATCCAAGGAAAGTTGGGATGCCTGGGTATTTTTTATGTTTATCCACAACATCAATACCACAAAAACTAGAAATAGTGTCTCTCATCCCTTCTTAAATGCCTCGGCTAAATGAAATCCCTGATTTAGCGAAGTTGATGTGTTGACCCAAGGCAATGGTGAAAGCATCAATGATTTGAATAATCTCCTGGAACTCCTGATAAGTTACTCTTTAAAATATGAGGCAATAATAAGTAATTAAAATGTGAGTAATAGAATACTTTTTTTGACAAATATTACCCTCATGGAAGAGTCTGTTCTAAGATGCTTTAGATAACATATGAGATAAAACATCAACGGTGAGGAGAAATAAGTAAGGGGAAAGAGGGTCACCCTACCGTAGACCTATAGATGGTTTGGAGTAATTTGTGAGGGAACCATTAACTTTGATTCAATAGAAAACAATGTTAAAAAATATCATAATTTCTCTCACCTATTTTGATCCAAAAATGAATTTATTCATGACCTTGTCTTGGAAGGTCCATTGAACCCTATCATAATCCTTTCATATATCCAACTTCATCGCTATAATCCCCTTATTATAGGTTGGATGAGTTTTCATAGAATTGAATCTTCCATGTGCCAAAATTTCATTATCTGTGATGAGCCTCTTGGGAAAAAATACACTCTGAATCTTTGAAATGATAAAGGTGTAGGACCCTACTTAATCAATGGGAGAGGAATTTTGAAAAAATATTGTAAAACACATTACATAAGCTGATAGGCCTAAAATCCAAAATTTTAATAGGACCTGATATTTTGGGATAATAATGATAAGGGTTTCACTAACCTTATCTATACTAATAGAACCCTCCCATAATCCCTGAATTAGGGAAATAATGTATGATCCCACTATATGCCAAAATCTCTTGAAGAAAAGGGCGTGGAAACCATCCAGGATAGGATCCTTTGAAGAATGAATGCTCTTCTGGGCCACCACAACTTCCTCTCCTAAAATATCCACCTCAAGATTCAAATCCAGTGCCTCTATCACCATAGGATCCACATAGCTCAGAAGGTCCCCCTAGGGGGTACTTCTCTTAGAATGAAAAATATTTTTTATAGAAAACATCAATCAAATCTGAAATATCTATCTCATCAGAAGTAATGTTTACATTCTTATCCTCTAACATTGAAATGAGGGTTTCCCTTCTTCTGTAAGAGGCCTTCTAATGAAAGTACCTAGTATTTTGGTCACCTTGTTTGATAATGGACTCCCTTGATCTAGAAAACCAATAGATTTCTTTATCTAGTATGGCTTCATCTAAATGATTCTCCAGAGACACAAAATCCTGAAAAGAGAAAGTAGAATAAGGTTTTTTATCATCCTCCTTAGTTTTTTCCCATACTTGTTTATGAGAGGAAGGCCAATAAGATTCAACCAAATCCCAATATCTATCATTATGGAGCCTCATGAATTCAAAATGAAAACTCTTCATTAGCTTATCACCCTAGGGAATCACCTATGGCTGGAGAAAAATGGGGAAATGGTAAGATGAGATCAGAGGGAGATGGGGAACCTCATACTATGGGAATGTTTTCATCCAGTCTCTAGAAGCCAAAAACCTATCTAGCATGGTAACATCCACGAAACCAAGTGAAAGGGCTCCTTATGAAGCCAAGATATGGAAGACCAACCTGGAGCAGACATTCTCGAAAGAGATTTGTGAAATAATCACTTAGACTAGCTCCTCCCTTCTTATAGTGATACAGGATCTTGTTGAAATCCACACTGAACAAAATGGGGCCCTGGATCATATTCCTAATTGAAATGACCAACTCTCAGGATATCCATTTATCGCTCACTCCCAACCAGCTATAAAAACCTAAAAGTTCCAAACATGTTCCCCGGTGTAAGAAATTGGATCTTCATTTTAGGTATGGATCTTAATTTTAGGTTTTTTTAGGAAAAAAGAAGGAAAGAGGTTTTTCTAAGTACGCATCGTGTACCTAGCTTGCCACATACAACCGCGTTTTGACCATTTAATGCCTGATTACATGACTGTGTGGTGATCTGGAAGACCCACTTAAGTTGGGGGCCAGTTGAGGATACTACACAGCATGTAGTTTTAAAGAACACTCCATTTAGTTTTATTTTTATTTGATATATTATAGTGGGGTCATGTCTCATGTTTGGAAACACCTTCTTCTTCCCATGTTTCATACAGGAGCATTGTGGAACTGCCAATGAACTCTAAACCCCTCTCGATTCTCCATCTTATCTCTGATTGAGACATTTTCGAGTATGTTGTAATCCCACATGTGAGTTTTCAAAACCCCTAGAGCCTTTCTTCTTGATTCATACTCTCTTGTGAGTTATTTAAGATTAATCATTTTTCACCTTTTTGTAGATCTACGTCATTCTAGGCTGATTCAAGGGCCAACATTCAAGTATATCAATCGTACAACATCGAGGTAGGTGGTTTGTGCCTTTTTTTGTTTCTATTTGGATTATATATTCTAAAAGTGTCACATACACACGTGTTGGGTATTGCGTGATTTGGAATTAAACCCTGTTTATTTCCTACTATGGTTTGATAGATTGATTAAGGGTTGTTTCTTGTGCATAAGGTTATATACCTTGTATAAGGGACACCCCAGGGGTGTGTTTACCTTGATTGATTGTTTATAGTCGATTGGTCTAGGATTCTTGCTAGGATTTCCTTGTTTTCCATGCATTATTTTGATATGATAGAGTCGTTTATTATATGAAATTCCTATGATATGCATTGTAAATGTTTTACCCAAGGGTTAGACCATGAGAGCTATCCAGGTGGTCATTTATAATTAATTTAAGTAATGTTAGACCAAGGGGGATTGGACCGTGAGAGCATCCCAAAGGGGTTATTTATGTATGTTTTACTAGAATGTTTGACCCAGGGGCATTGACCATTAGAGTTGCACAGGTGATAGTTAATATTTGATTAAATGAATGTTTGAACCAAGGGTTTAGACCGTGAGAGCTTAACCAGGTGGTTTTTTATAATTAATTGATGCTATGTTTGGTCGAAGGGGTTAAATTGTGATATCTTCCTAGAGGTTCATTTTTGGATAATTGAATGATTGTGACGAGTATTCTAAGACAAAGCACAATCTTGTATTTCTTCTTACTTGATTGTTTAGACGATCTTATCAGACGTTTGTTTTTGTTACTTTATGCAGGGGATACAGAGCTTAGGCTAGATCCCAGGGTGACATGATTCAATATATGAATAATAAAGGTTAAATGAATGTAATTGAAAACTCAATGATTGGTTATTTTTTAGTACTTCCTAGTTTATTTCTTTGTTATTTCATATTACCTACTATATATATTCACTGATAGTTAGGAACAGATATTTTGGTGGATGCCTATTAGGATTCATCTCACACCTATTTGGTTCATGCTTTTAGACCCAAATAAATTATATGATTGTAGGTATAGATGAGGGAAAGTTCCCTTCTTCATTAGGTACTTGATTTTTGTTGGAGCTGGAGAGCATAGGACCAAGCTAAGGCTTGCGATGCTGCTAGAGTTTACTTGTTTCTTTTGTACTTTGGTTTTTGTATTGCTTTCCAGTATTGTGACTTGTTTGGATATTTTCTTAGATACATATGTCATGCATTGTGTATATATATATATATATATATATATTGGCTTCTGTTGGATTTACTTTCATTCTTCTGATGTTTATTTCTATTTGGAATTATTGCTTCCTCTATTGTTTACTATTTAGATTTTGCTTTTTATACTCTGCCAATGAGGGAATAGTTTCTCTAATGACACACCTTGTCCCTAGCTACTAGTTGGAAGCCTTTGGAATTTGGGGAAATTCACTTAAGTTCATGTGACCAACTGGGTTCAGTATACTTTTAGGCAGCACCTAGATTCAGGACATTACAAAGTGGTATCAAAAGATTTCCTTTCTGTTTTGCCTTACTATTTGGAGCCAATAGACTAGGATAGGAAGGAATGGGTAGTTGGTAATAAGTTGTTCTTGAGAGTAGCTAACTCTTGTATAGGGAAAATCCAAGTTACCTCAAATATTTCATTTTTTCTTGTATTTCAATTTTTACAGTTGATTCAATTTCACCATTAGGTGATTCACTTGTTTTGTACTATTAAGATTAATATAATTGTGGTTCTATTTTTGTTGCAACCCAATGATATGAGGGTATTCCATCTCATGCATTATATAGGAAATTTCTAGAGATCACATGTCATGCATTCTTGTCATGATCAAAAGGAGATTTCACCACAGCAGAAGCTAAACGGATTGTAAGAATGAGAGGGTATGGCACCTGCCATCGGGACAAGCCTGTGCATGCATGGGAATGCCTAGCTAAATATCCATGCAAAGGTGGAGATCTGATTTCACGATGAAGATTCTGGGGAGGAGCAGTTCCAAGTAGTTAGTCTGGGTTGTATGTAATGTTTGAAATCCTACAGGCAATGAATTCCTCTAAGGCCTATGGGCCATGTAATACTTATGCCTATAGACCTTGTAAGGGTTCCACCTCACCCCTTGACATGTGGATTATCAAAAATCAATAAAAAATGAAGGCCTTCGGGCCATTGGATGTATTTCATGATAGAAATACCTGATATTTTGATAGGGTATTGGTATATGTAAAGTTTTATTTGTATGGATGCCAAGATTTGGTCCTTAAGGTGTTATGGGCCCTCTTGGGTCTGAATTTGGTGGATCATGTTTGAACTTTAATTGAATTTAGTTAAGATATGAAATGAATAAGGATAAAAAAACCTTGATTTTCAGAGATTATGGGCTCTCACAGATCATAACTTTGCATGCCTTGGTCAAATTTTAATATTTTGGGTGTTCTAGAGAAGTTTCAGAGGCTTACTATCTGGAAAATCCAAAAAACATGGTGTGTTATGTTATGAACACATGAAATGTGTTCTTATATTCTGGAAGAAATGAATTTTATTAAGTACACGTTGTGTACTATATGTACACTCTTTGTAGTGTTTGACCATGTGACTGACTGTGTGAGAAGAGACACGGGGTTAGTAAACTCTTGGTAGAACACGTCATGTATTGGGAGTACACGTCGTGTTATAATTGACCATGTATCCATCCATGTGACTAAATACATAGGTGGATAGAACTTTTGAGTACACGTTGTGTCTAGTGTGAGAACATTGTGTAGTGTTACACTAGAAGAAACATGTAGTTCTAGATGTATATAAGTACTTTGGTAAGATGGGATCAAGTACAATCCATGTCTCATGAGGAACACACCATATGTATGGGGTGTTACATAACCAGGTTGGCAGAGGTACACACCCATGTTAAAGCTTAAGGGAACATGTCGTGTAGTGTTTCTACACACCATATGACCATATTTTCGAAAAATTGAATGATTTAATTCACCTATTTCATACTTTCAATTTCAATTCGTAGTTCCGTTAATCTCGTACTAAGGTGTGCGCTTGACCTTGCAGATTCATGGCACCAAGACGTCCTCTGGTTGTACGCCAGGTACATGGCGATGATCAGACACCAGAAATAGTAGATCAGGGACTACCAGAAGATCCTCCCATCATGCCCATCCTTCCACTAGCTATTATACTAGACGCTGGTGCTGATGAAAAGTTTCGTGAAGGATTTATGAGGATGATGTAAAACTTTTAGGGAGCACCACATCCTTCCTCGACGATGGAAGAGTTGACACGGGTGTTCCAGCAACAACATCCTCCCACTTTTTCAGGGGATGGAGGACCACAGGCTATAGAGTCATGGTTAGAGGCCATTCTTTCTATCTTTGAGCATTTGGAAACACATCCTGAGAGGAGGATGAATCTCACAACTTACATGCTACATGATTCCTCTAATAGATGGTGGGATGTTATCTCACAGGCGGGACGTCATCGGGATATGGATTGGGAAGAGTTTCAAAGGACCTTTTATAATTAATTCTACCCTGAGATGTTGAGGGCCTACTAATCCCAGGAGTTCATGCATCTAAAGTAGGGCTCTCTTTCAGTGATGGATTATTCTTCTCTCTTTACAGATCTTCAGCTCTTCGCATCTGTTTTGAGAGTTGATGAGTTATCACTAGCTAGGCGATTTGAGGATGGCCTCAAGTACGACATTCAATCATAGGTGAATGTTTTTAGGTTGACTTCGGTGACTACTATAGTAAACTAGGTGATGATTACCAAGTTCAATCTAAGGGATTTGAAAGCTTTGATCTAGGGAAGTTCACCATCTAGGGTTGGTACTCCTTTGATTAATAGTAGGAAGCAGTGTAGGGAGATTTCATGCGATGTTTCTTCAGGTAGATGAGTGGTGTGCTACCAGTGTGGAAAGTGTGGGAACATGAGACCACAGTACATGAGAGACCCAATTGAGTGTCTGTCTTGTGGCAAGATAGGTCATATTCATCATTTTTGCAATATGTTCTCACTATCAGTGAGTGAGAGGGGATATGTTATGACTCCACGTACAGGATCAGGGCCACCAGTTTCTCATCTGTCGAGAACTAGATTCGTCAAGTCTTTCAGTCCAAGGAGGTGGTCAGGTCCATGGTAGACAAATGATAGGTTTTCAATGATAGTAGGGTAGATTAGCTTATGGTAACTAGGCAAGGTAGCAGGAACGCAGTGCATGTTAGACTTTTGTGATGGAGCAGACCCAGCAGGAGAAAAATACCAGATCCTCTACAGTTAGAGGTATGATTCTAGTTGCCTCAATTTTAGCTTTTGCTCTTTTTGATACGGGGGATTCCCATAGTTTTATATCTTTTTCCATTATGTAGAGCCTTGATCTCTGTATCTTTACTTCTTATGATGTTATGACGCTAGACACTCCATTGAGGATTAGGACGGCTGGTGTACGTCAGTGCAAGGAGTGTCCTATTGAGGTTGGTGGGTTTCACTTATTATGGGACCTCTATATCCTATAGATGTAATTCTTCGATGTCATTCTCATAATGTAATGTTTGGTCTCCTTTCAGGCCTTTGTTGACTGCTATCATTGCATGGTGAGTTTTACGTCACCAAAGGGAGGATATTTTCTAAAAAAGGGAGAATAGGATGTCTAGATGAGCAGAGCTGGACTCGAGCATCATGATTTGGGAGGAATAATAGACCAGATTGATATTATATATCTGGATGACCATGGGACTTCACAGATGGACTTTCCTCTAGTGGTGGATTATTTCATAGATGTCTTTCCAGTCGACTTTACAGGTTTACCTCTAGAGTGAGAGGTGTATTTATCTATTGAACTTGTTCCAGGAGCAACACTGGTGTCCATTACTCTATATATGATGGCTATAGTAGAGTTACAAAATCTAAATATGTTATTATAGGAGTTGCAGGAAAAAGGATTCATCCAACCCAGTAATTCTCCTTGGGGTTCGCCTGTCCTTTTTGCAAATAAGGCAGACAGTACCCTCAGACTTTATGTGGATTATCAGAAGCTGAACCAGTTGATGGTCAAGAACTGATATCCCTTATCGAGGATTGACGATCTATTTGATAATCTTTGTGGATCCTAGGTGTTCTTGAATATTGAATTGGCATATGGTTATCATTAGTTTCACATTAAACCATTAGATATACCTCTTACATCCTTTCAGAGTAGGTATGGTATGTATGATTATTTTGTTATGTCGTTCGGTCTGATGAATGTGCTAGTAGTTTTCATGGCACTAATGAACCGAGTGTTCCACCCTTGGATTATTTTGTGGTAGTCTTCATGGATGATATCTTGGTGTACTCTCACACTCAACACGACCATGTCATTTATCTTGAGATCGTACTGAGTACACTGATAGAGCATCAGTTATATGTTAATCTCTCAAAGTGACACTTTTGGATAGACCATGTTCATTTCTTGGGTTATGTTATCTCAGATAAGGGAGTATCAGTAGACCCAGAGAAAGTGATAGGAGTGGTTTCTTGGGTGCATCTGAAGAACGTCTTTGAGGTACGGAATTTTCTGGGGATGGATGGTTACTACAGACGCTTTATATAGGACTTTTCACACTTAACAGTGCCACTGATGGGCCTGACTAAGAAGGGTGAAATTCAACCTTTCAGGAGCTGAAAGGGAGGTTGACTTCAAAACCAATACTTATTTTGCTAGATCCAAGTGAGAGTTACACCATTTACTGTGATGCATCAGGTAACGGGATGGGAACAGTGCTTTTGTAGGGGGAAGGGGTCGTTGTGTATGGGTCTCGGCAGTTGAGGCCACATGAGAGGAATTACTTGATGCATGATCTCGATTTGGTTGTAGTTATGTATTCCTTGCATTTTTTGAGACATTACTTACTGGGAGAGAATTTTTTGGTGTTCACAGACCCCAAAAAACTCAAGTATATATTTACTCAATGAGATCTGAATTTAAGATAGCAAAGGTGGGTTGAGTACCTTCAGTCCTTTGACTTTGAGCTTGCCTACACACCTAGAAAAGGCAACATAGTGGCTAATGTGTTGAATAGGAGGACTCAGATACAGGTAGTTCAGGAGGCTAGCAGTGAGTGGAAGCTTATGGATCTGTTCTCTGAGATGAATTTGGAGGTGTACGACAAATAGGGGAAGACGTTTATTTCTTCTATAGTTGTTGTCTCTACTCTACTGGATTGAGTGTGAATGAGGTAGAAATCATATTTTGAACACCTAGTCCTATGGGATACTATGTCGGTCAAGGACCCTACTTCTGGGTGGACCATAGGTGAGGATGAGGTTTTTTATTTTAATGGGAGTGTATGGGTGTCAGTAGACATACGTAAAGAAAGGTTGCAAGATTTTCATGCCCTCTGTATGGGTAGTTCATCCTGGTGTCACCAAGATGCATTGAGATCTACATTGTCAGTATTTGTGTACAAGTATGAAGAGGGATGTAGCTGGTTTTGTTATGAGATGTTCCACCTTCTTGAAGGTGAAGGCAGAGCATAAACAACTGGAAGGGCTATTAGAGTAGTTAACCATTCCTGAATGGAAGTGGAATGATGTCGTGACAGATTTTGTGATGATTCTACCAAGTTCACTTCAAGGAAATGATGTTGTATGGGTTATTGTTGACAAACTCACAAAAGTTGCACATTTCCTACCGATCAAGGAAACCTTCAGTGTTGATGAGATTGGAATGTTTTACATCCAAGAGATAATACATTTTCATGGGTTTCTACACTCTTTCATTTCATATAGGGATGCCTGGTTTACTTCTCATATCTGTAGGGACTATAGAGGGCTTTGGGTACATAGGTACTTCTGAGTACAGCTTACCATCCCAAGACAAATGGCCAGTCCGAGCGCACGATTTGGGTTTTGGGTGACATGCTTCGAGCATGTGTCTTGGATTTCATGGACTCTTAGTAGAGACACAAACCCCTGGTGGAGTTTTCCTATAATAATTGTTTTCAAAGAATGATTTAGATGGAACCTTATGATGATCTATGTGGTAGGTCATGTTGATCACCTATATATTGGCTGGAGGTAGGAGAGACAGCTATGTTGGGACCACATCTTGTCTAAGAGACCACTGAGTAGGTGGATTTGATTCAGAAGATAATTTCTACTGCACAGTATTGGTAGAAATATTATGATGATCGATAGAGACGACCTCTAGAGTTCGAGGTCAGAGAACAGGTTTTCCTACATGTCACACCGATATTGGGACACAGGAGGATTTGGAGACAAGGGAATCTTTCATCAAGATACGTCGGGCTGTTTGTAGTTTTGGAGAGAGTTAGGTCAGTTTCCTATTGGTTGCAGTAACCTAAAAGGTATTAGTATATGCATGACATCTTTCATGTTTCTCATCTATAACGTTACTTTTCATACTTGTCTCATGTTTTTCAACCCAAGTATGTTGAGTTGGAGGTGGATGCATCCTTTGAGAAGCACCCTATTCGGATTGTGGATTTAAGCATGAAGGTTCTCTCTTGCCGGTCTGTTCCTATGGTACAGGTGATATAGAAGCAAGGATGAGTACAGGACAAAACTTGGGAGAGGGAGGCCGATGTATGATCATAGTGCCTGGAGTTGTTTATAAATTATTCTTCACCGCCCTTGGAAGGGAAATTCGGGGACAAATTTCTTTAATGGGGGAAGTTTGTAAGAACCTGGATATTCATTTCAGGTATGGATCTTCATTTTAGGTTTTTTTTAGGAAAAAGGAAGGAAATAGGTTTTTCTAAGTCCACATCGTGTACTTCTGAGTACACGCCATATACCTAGAATGTTGCGTACAGCTGCATTTTGACCGTGTAACGGTTGAGTACATGGTTGTGTGGTGACCTGGGAGACCCACTTAAGTCGGGGGCCAGTTAAGTAAACTACATTTCATATAGTTTTAAAGAACATGCTGTGTAGTTTTCTTTTTATTTGATATATCATAGCGGGGTTGCATCTCATGTTCGAAAACACCTTCTTCTTCTCGTGTTTCAAACATGAGAACTAGGGAACAACCAACGAACTATGGACCCCTCATGATTCTCCGTCCAAGCTCCTATTTAGACACCATAGGGTGCATTGGAATCCCACCGGTGAGTTCTCAAAACTCCTTGATCCTTTCTTCCTAATTCATCCTATCTTGTGAGTTATTCAAGATTGATCATTTTTTATAGATCTATGTCGTTCTTGGCCGATTCAAGGGTCGACGTTCAAGTATATCGATCGTACAACATCAATGTAGGTGGTTTGTGCCTTTTTTTGTTTATTTTTTGTATTATATATGCTAAAAGTTCTGCATACCCACGTTTTGGGTATCGCATGATTTGTAATTAAACACTATTTATTACCTACTATGGTTTGATTGATTGATTAAAGGTTATTGTTTGTGTGTAAGGCTATATACCTTGTCTAAGGGACACCCGATGGGTGTGTTTCCCTTAATTGATTGTTTATGGCTAATTGGTCTAAGATGGCTGCTAGGCTTGCCTTGTTTTTCATGCCTTGTTTTGTTAGGATGGATTTTTTGATTATATGAAATGCATGTTATATGAAATATGAATGTTTGACCCAAGGGTTAGACCATGAGAGTTTTCCAGGTGGTTGTTTATAATTAATTTAAGGAATGTCTGACCAAGGTGGATTGGACTATGAGAGCTTCCTAAAAGGCACTATCATGGGAGCTCTCAAATGGTGTTTAGTGTGGGGTTATTTAGGTGCAGTAGGGTGGCTGACCTAGATCATCTCTCAAAGAGGCAGTAATTAAAAGAACTTAATAAAGGTACTTTGAAAATAAATTAAAATAATAAAAACATGCTACTTAAAAGTATGGGGGGTTGTTTATCATTTATAAAACTAGAAGAAGTTTTTTGGAAGAATATTGCATTTTTTGTTTTTGTTTTTTGAAATGATGTTCGATTAAAAAGACACAACAAGAATTTGTTTTTTTAGAAAATATTTTAAAAAGGTGTAATCGATATAACTATACCTCTTTAATTATTGATTAATCATTATAATTTAAATTAATCACCAATTAATTATAATCCCTTAATTTTTTAATCCTCGAACCCTATGGGAGTTAACTTAACCACAAAGATGAAAATAATTAACCCCTAGTCTAGCTTCGGAACATGCAATCGTAGCACCCTTCTTTGATTGGCGTTATAAGTCTAGATTATGGTCAGTGGTAAATTAATGAACATATCTATTCTAGAAAATGAGAATGAATTGTGTTTTAGGGATTATACTTGAACTCTAAGAATTTATCCTATGTGGTCTTGTTTTACTGATTAAGTTTGCGCTCTCACAATTTACACAAATTCTCAACCACGTGTGTTTTTTTGTTAATTATTCAATTTCTTAATTAATTTATTCTAATTTAAAAACTCAATTCATGGATCATATTAATTAAATTAAATTATCTCATTTATTCAAAATAAATTAATGAATAAGGTAAGAGGTAGATCGATTACTAAGAGAACTACTCTTCTATGGGCGGTGTAGTTATCGTAGAAACGAATTGCATTTGCAAAGGTTTAGAGAGGGTATAACCCAATATTGTTTCTACTATTGAGTTACAGACCAAAGACGGAGATTAAAGATGAAGATAATTGAACAAAATAGAAGAAAATATTGGAAATTAAAGTGTAACTAAGAAGTATATTACGTAAACACCAAACATTACAACGCGAAGAAGAAGAAGAAGGCTTTGACAAATGGATCCTTTCTTCAAGAGCTAACCTTATTGAATTGCTTGGATAATTGGAGTGAAAACACTTCTCCTATTCCCTAAAATTCCTGATTCACATCAAAACCCATAAAAATGAGAAAAACTCCAATTTATAGAGTGGAGAGGAGGCTAGATTTCAAGTGGATTCAAGTGTGAATGTGGAAATTCATCCAAATATTTTATTTCAAGTTTCACCGTCTGTTTGACCTTCCAAATGCGTGAACCAACTATCTATATAGAAGGATAATTTATGTGAAATTTTATGATATAGATCCTCTCAAAACTTTATCCCAATCCAAGCACATATGTATAAGTTATGGCTCAAATACAGAACCAATATCTAATTTGGCGAGTTCATCCCATCTTTGACTTCATATCCCATTTGAACCAACCAAATACATGATTTAACTCAGATGTGTTGAATAAGAGTTGTAGAAAATTAAGTCAGGAACACATTTAAAAAATATTAAGTTCAAATAATTCAAATAAAATTATTTATGTTTGAAATACTACAGTAATGTTTTAAAGGGTAAAACTAGAATTTTCATCAAATTTTCAAATGAATGATCTAATCCCAAATATTTTATAAATAAAAATATTTAACACAATGTGAGGAAAATTTCTCATTTATTATCAATAAAATATTCAAAAAAATTGTGTTTTATCAAATCCCTCACACTTACCCTTTTTCACTCCTGGGAAAAACCTCATATCATGTATTGAAAAAAAATTGTGACAAGATTTTCATATTCATATTTCTCAATCCACAATGAAAATATAGGAAATGTAGGAATCCCATCAAGATTCAATATCAATAAATCTTAAATTCATTATCTTATAAATTGTTTCAAAACAAAATCTAGTGATATTCATAACACTAATCATAACGAAACTAGTCATGGGTCCACCATGCCACTAATTCTCCACGTGTGTGTACCGACCATTACAAGATCATAAATCCACCCTTTATTCAATATATTCAGGCCAAGTAAAACAATTCTTCTTACCTAGTTTAATTCACTGAACCTATTCTAAATTCCTTTGTAATAAAATTTCAATACCCACTCACTTAAGCTTTCCCAAAAGTCAAACCTTAATCTCTCAACCTAGATATCCCCATATGTTGTACATTTCATCACTCCCCTCTTTTTTTAAGTTTCACTAGGAACAAATCTCACACTCAACTCTCAACATGTGTTTGATCTCCTCACGACACTAATTGCAATAGTTATAATAAGATCAAAGGTTGATGTAGATTGGTTTTTGACCTATCCAAGACATAAACCAAATTTTTTTTTGAGGGCATACAACATTCGGATAACAGGTACATGTGCATAGGTCAATTTGGTATAGTAATGAAACTGATCGGAAGAGAAATGAATGTATGGATCAACCAATGAACTTTTTACCTAAATTGAATATACCTTCAATTGAGTAGGAAAAATTTCACAAGTCATGGTTCAGTGAAAATTTGTGTGGATAAATCAATGAAACAATTTACTATGAACAAATATCATAAATAATGATGTCAAAATCTAAAAGGTTTAATAATGACACAACCATTCATATCATCAATGACTTCAATTTTTATAAAAATTAACCCTTGATGATGAAATCTTACTCATGCTTATAATTCTACCAATGAATTTTGAAAACATGCATTTTCCATATGTTCCACATGAGAATGTTACATGATATATTGTTTTTTTATTGGTTTTTCTTTTGTTTTTTTTTTTGAAAATTTTAACCAAAATCTTAATATAAAATACACACAAAACACACAAATGAAAATCATAAATATCTTCCCTAAAATTTTGTCCCCTCCCCCACACTTAAAATATCGCATTTTCCTTAATGTGAACCTATGAGATTATATATGCACATGAAATGTATAATTTTAAATATGACAAAGAATATAAAAGTGAAGGGGTTAGGAATAGCCTGATATGCTCAAGTGATGATGGGGTCATACAGTCTGATGAAATCCACTACATCAATAGGAAGTCCCTCAATGTATTTATTTAAACATTACTCATTGACTATAAATCTCCTTCCAGTGTCCTCTTATGTGATCTTCACTACACCATAAGGAAAAACATTAGATATGATATAAGGACCTAACCATCTAGAACACAACTTGTCGGGCATCAACTTTAGTCGTGAAATTTAGAGGAATTTCTCTCCAACATGAAACTCCCTTTGTTGGATCATTCTGTCATGAGCTACTTTTGATCTTTCCTTGTAGAGCCTTAAGTTCTCATATGATGACAATCGAATCTCCTCAAACTCTTGAATTTGTAGTTTCCTTTGGATTCTATCTTAGGAAAAATCCATGTTGCATTTATTTATATCCCAATAATCCCGATGCTCGACTTCCACTAGGATATAACACGCTTTACCAAAAACAATTCAAAATGGGGACATACCGATGGGTGTTTTGTATGATGTCCTATAAGCCCACAATGCATCATCCAATCATTTGCTCAAATCCTTCCTATTTAGATGCACATTTTTCTCCAAAATATGTTTCAACTCCCGATTTGAAACCTCAGCCTGGCCATTTGTTTGGGGGTGGTATGGTGTTGATGTTTTGTGTGTCACCCCATACTTCCGAAGGAGGGAATCCAAATTCTGATTGTAGAAGTGTGACCTTTGGTCACTAATGATGTCCATTGGTACTCCAAACCTTCAAAAAATTTGTGTCTTGACAAAGTCCACTACAACATGATAATCATCAGTCTTGGTGGCCTTAACCTCCACCCATTTAATCACATAATCAACATGAACCAAAATATACAAAAAACCAAATGAACTTGGAAAAGGACCCATAAAATCAATTCCCCGAACATCAAAAATCTCAAAAAATAATATGGGTTGTTGGGGCATCTCGTATATCCTAGAAATGTTTCCAATGTGTTGAAAATGTGAGCATGACTTAAAAAACACATGAGTATCATGGAATAATCTAGGCCAATATAATCCAAAATATAAGACTTTCCAAGCTGTCCGTTGGGGTCCAAAGTGTCCACCACAAGAAAGTGTATGAAAAAAAATGTAAAATAGACTCTAACTCATGATCAGGAACACGCCTCCTAATAAATTGATCGCTACACATGTTCCAGAGGTATGGATCATACCAAAATAAAATATTGACTCACTCTTTAACTTTTTAACTTGATGTTTCATTAAATTTGTAGGGATTTCAGATGTAACAAGGTAGTTCACTAAATCAGCATACCAAGTATGTGTACATGAGATTGAATAAAGATTCTCATCGGGGAAAGTGTCCCGAAGGGTTACCTGGTCCAAGGTGTCGGCCTCTAGTGTGTGAGTAAGCATACTCATGTGGTCCTCCACCAAGTTCTCTAACCCCTTCTTATCCATTATCTCAATATCAAATTCCTGAAGAAGGACCATCCATCGGATAAGCCTGGGCTTTGCATCTGACTTCTTTAAGAGGTACCTCATAGTTGCATGGTCAGAAAAAACAACTACTTTAGATCCCAATAAATATGAATGGAATTTATCTAAATAAAATATGATGGTAAGAAACTCCCATTCCGTGGTTGTGTAGTTTGATTGGGTTGAATCCAGTGTTCCCGATACATAGGCAATCACATGTGAATGTCCCTCCACCCTCTATGATAAGACAGCTCCAACTGCAAAGTTGGATGCGTCACACATAAGATCAAAAGGAAGCTCCCACCATGGAGCCTGTATGATTGGTGTTGTGGTTGGACACTTATTTATCTCATGGAAGGAATTCATGTAAGAATCATCAAACACAATCTGAATCCTTTTGAAGTAATCGAGACATAGAAAGGGAAATCTTACTAAAATATTTGATAAAGCATCGATAAAATCCTGCATTCCCTAAGAAAGATCTAACATCATGCACACATGAAAGATAGGGTAAGGATGAAATAATATCTACCTTGTATTTATCAACCTTTATCCCATGTTTTGATAGTACATGCCCTAAAACAATGCCATGCTCTACCATAAAATGACACTTTTCAATGTTCAGGACCAGATTATTCTCAATACAACAAATCAAAACCTTTCTCAAACTAGAGATACAGTCATCAAATGAATACCCATACACTGTAAAATCATCCATAAATACCTTCATGTAGGTCTCAATGAAAATTGAAAAAAATACTCATCATGCATCTCTAGAAGGTACTTGGGGCGTTGAAAAGTCCAAATAGCATACTTCGGTAGGCAAATGTGTCAAACTGACAAGTGAATGTTGTCTTATCCTAATCCTCCAGAGCTATAGGAACCTGAAAATATCCATAAAATTCATCCAAGAAATAATAATGTGTCTTCCCAGCTAGTCTCTCAAGAATTTGATCGATAAATGATAGGGGAAATGGTCCTTGCAAGTAGATTGATTTAGTTTCCAATAATCAATACACACACTCCAACTATTTTGTACCCTCATTGGAATTAACTCCTCTTTATCATTTTTAACAATAGTAACACCACATTTCTTAGGCACAACCTGAATAGGACATACCAACTGGGGAATCTTAAATGGGATAGATTATACCTACCTCGAGTAATTTTTCAACCTCTTTTTTAACAACTTCCAAAAGGGTTGGATTGAGTCTCCTTTGTGGCTACCTCACTGATTTATCCCCATCCTCCAAAAGAATCCTATACATGAAAATAGAGGGGTTAATACCAGATATGTCGGCCAAGGTCCACCCGATTTCCCGAATGTTCTCCCTCAAAATATTCAAAATCTTTTCTTCATGTTAAAAAGGGATATTGTTAGAAATTATAATAGGTAATTTCTCACCACTTAACAAGTATGAGTATTTTATATTTGGTGGTAATGGATTGAGTTACAAAGTATTGGGGTGATGTATGGATGGAGAAATTGAAGGAATTGAAATATGTTCACAATGAAAATCAGTATCAGAATATAAATCATCAAAATCATAGAATAAAGCATCAAACCCATCATCATACTCAATAGTCATGTCATAATCAGAGTTCACATGATCAAAATCAGAATATGAATCCATTTCAAAATCAAATCTAAGAGAGGTTTGTGCATTAGAAATCGGTGTGGAAGTGGTCTTAGATATAAAACTAGAACCAATACTCATAATCTCCCTAAGCATAGGACAATCAAATTCCATGGGGTTTTTATTTGATGGTTCAAAATGGGACATAACAAAAGCAGAATGGTCCTCTGAGGGGTACTTCATGGAGTCCATAACATTAAATATCACAACTTCATCTCCAGACTCCATGGAAAGTGTACCCTCATAGACATTTATGATCATTTTAGTAGTTTTGATGAAGGACCTACCTAAGATAATGGGAGCATGAGAACTTACCTGATCATCCTCCATGTTAAGCACATAGAAATCTATTGGGAAGATCATGTCACTGACCCGAACAAGTACATCCTCAAGGACTCACGTTGGATATGTTGTAGCTCTATTCGCCAACTACACCTTCAACTCACCAACCTGTAAAGAAGAGAATATATATTGAGGCATCACATTTATAGAAGTTCCCAAATCACAAAGAGTATCATAAAAGTGCAACTCTCCTATGGTGCATGGGATGGTGAATGTTCTGGGATCCTTGCACTTTGTTGGCATTGCTAGAGTTTTTTTAATGAGTGCTGACACATTCCTCCCAAGATTGATCCTCTCATTTCCCTTGATCCCTCTTAGATTGGTACAAAGTTATTTTAAAAAAATTACATACATTGGGATTTTCTTTATTACTTCAAGTAGAGGTATGTTAATCTCAACACGCTTGAATGTGTCCAAATCTTCTTTTTGCATCGCCTATTCATCCATATTCTTGGTTTGTATAACTCTATTTGGAAATGAAATGGGTTTAGGAGGAACATCATCAATATTTTTCTTACCTTTATCTTTCTCCTTGGGTTTCTCATCAGTTGGTATAGAATGGGGCTTCTCTGGAGTTGAGGTGAATCCCGGTGGAACGACAGGTGCAGATGTATCAGTTGTTTTCTTCCCACTTTTCACTATGATGACACTTACATTTCCCTTGAGATTTGGAGTAGGTTTGGAAGGTAGATTTATAGAATTCTTACTTACCAGTTCATAGAGGGCAGTGGCCATCTGGCTCATTTGAGTCTTCAACTCCCTTAACCTTTGTTGTTGTCAAGATCCATACCTCATGTCTGATTGATTCTTCTACTCTTGGTTATATGTTGGGGAAAAAGAATCATACTTTTATTGGGGATTGGTTTTTGTTGCTGCTGATATGGTCTCCCAGGGAATATTGTTTCACAATCCTCTGACTCTTGTAATTAGGGGAAACAGTCAGTTGGGTGGTCTGTTTCAGTGCAAATGCCACATAGCCACATAGGAGTGGGTTGGGATGTCTTTTGAGCCAGAGAAATCTGCCTCACCAAAGTGTTCAATTCTTCCAAATTATTATCAATCAAATGATTTTCAAGAGAGGAAGGACTTACCTTATGTACTCCTCTAACATGTAGTGCACCTCGATCGCCAAATTGTTGGGAGTTTTGTGTCATCTTGTCGATCAATGCACATGCAGCTGCTGTTGTTTTGTTGACCAATTCCCCTCCAACTGCAACATCCACCATGCTTCTCTCCATAGTTTTGAGTCCTTTATAGAAGCATTAGATGAGGATTTTCTCACTGATTTGGTGATGCGGACAGCTTGCGCACAACTTCTTGAATCGCTCCTAGTAATCATACATTGACTCCCCTTGGGCTTTCTTGATTCCTGATATCTCTTTGCGAATAGTAGTGGTCCTTGATGCTAGAAAAAATCACTATAAGAAAAGACTGTTAAAATCATTCCAACAAGTTACATCTTCATGTTGTAAATAATACATCCAATATTTTGCAGCTCCATCAAGTGAAAATTGGAATGCTCTTAGTTTGATTTGATCTTCATATACATTTCTTGGTTTAAGGGTTGAGCAAACCACATTAAATTTTTTAAGGTGTTTGTTCGGATCCTCACCAGATAATCCATGAAATTTTGGAAGATGTTGAATAAATCTATATTTCAGTTCAAAGTACGATTCGAGATTTTGGTATGCAATACAATTTGGTTGATAATTAATGTCTGGTGCATCCAATTATTGAATGGTTCTATTAATTTGATTGTTATTATTTTCAGCCATTGGTCCTTGTTTTAAGATTGATTTAGAAGTGTTTCCAATTTCAATGTTCTTGGAGTAGAGGAATTCTCCAACTAGTTAAATGTTGAAACTTCTCATAGACTAAGAATGTCTTATTCGATCTCTAAGGTTGTGTTCAATCTTAGGGTCAAGATCTAAGAGATCTTCGGGATTAGTTCGTGTCATAAATAAAATAAAAATAAAAATAAGAAAAGTGGGCCATAAAAAATAAAAAAGAGAAGTTTGAGTTGATGGTCCAAAAATAATAAGTAGAAGAAAACAAAAGAATAAGAAAAATTCATATTGGGTAAAGAAGCAAGAAAGAAGATAAGAAGAGAATAAAATGAAAAATAAAAGGAATATCTCTAATTGGTTGAAATAATTACTTGACTCCCCGAAAATGATGCCAATTTTAAAGGTGGTTTCATGGGTGCTCTCAAATGATGTTCATTTTGGGGTTATTTAGGTGCAGCAAGGTGGCTGACCTAGGTCGTCTCTCGAAGAGGCGGTAATTAAAACAACTTAATAAAGGTACATTGAAAATAAAGTAAAATAATAAAAACACACTACTTGAAATGATGGGGGGGTTTTATCATTTATAAAACCAGAAGAAGTTTTCTGGAAGAAGATTGATTTTTTTTTTGTTTTTATTTTTGGAAATGAAGTTCGATTAAAAAGACACAACAAGAAGATGTTTTTTTAGAAAATATTTTAAAAATGTGTAATCAATCTAACTATACCTATTTACTTACTTATTAATCATTATAATTTAAATTAATCTTCAATTAATTATAATCCCCTAATTTTCTAACCCTCAAACCCTATGGGAGTTAACTTACTTAACCACAAAGATCAAAAGAATTAACCTATATTCTAGCTTCGGAACATGCAATCGTAGCACCCTGCTTTGATTGGCGTTCTAAGTCTAGCTTATGGTCAGTGGTAAATTAAGGAACATATCTATTCTAGAAAATGAGAATGAATTGAGTTTTAGGGATTATACTTAAACTCTACAAATTTATCTTGTGTGGTCTTGTTTTACTGATTAAGTTTGCGCTCTCACAATTTACACAAATTTTCGACCTCGCATGTTTTTTTGTTAATTGTTAAATTGCTTACTCAGTTTATTCTAATTTAAAAAAATCAATTCATGGATCATATTAATTGAATTACAGTAGCTCATTGATTCAAAATAAATGAATGAAGAAGGTAAGAGGTAGATCGATTACTAAGAAAACTACTCTTCCATAGGTGGTGTAGTCATCGTAGAAACGAATTGCATTTGTAAAGGTTTAGAGAGGGTATAACCCAATCTCATTTCTACTCTTGAGTTCCAGCCCAAAGAGGAAGATTAAAGAAGAAGAAAATTGAACAAAATACAAGAAAAAAGAAGAAATTAAAGTGGAACTAAGAAGTATATTACGTAAACACAAATATTACAACGCGAAGAAGAAGAAGTAGGCTTCGACGAAGGGATCATTGTTTCAAGAGCTACCCTTATTTAATTGCTTGGAGAATTGGAGTGAAATCACTTCTCCTCTTCCCTCAACTTCCTAATGCACATCTCAACCCATCCAAATGAGAAAAACACCAATTTATAGAGTGGAGGGGAGGCTAGGTTTCAAGTGGTTTCAAATGTGAATGGGGAAATTCGGCCAAATATTTTAGTCCAAGTTGCACCATCTATTTGACCTTCATGGATGTAGAAGTTATGACCCAAATACAGAACCAATGTCCAATCTGGTGAGTCCAGCCCAACTTTGACTTCATAGCCCATTTGCACCAACCAAATGCATGATTTAACTCAGATGTCATGAATAAAAGTTGTAGAAACATAAGTCAGGAACACATTTACAAAATATTAAGCTCAAATAATTCAAATAAAATTATTTATGTTCAAAATACTACAGTGAATTTTTAAAGGGTAAAATTGGAATTTTCATCAAATTTTCAAATGAATGGTCTAATCCCAGATATTTTATAAATAAACATATTTAACACAATGTGAGGAAAATTTTCATTTATTATCAATAAAATATTCAACAAAATTGAGTTTTATCACTTCCCAAAGGGGTCATTTATGTATGTTTTATTGGAATGTTTGACCCAGGGAGTATTGACCGTGAGAGCTGCCCAGGTGGTCGTTAATATTTGATTAAATGAATGTTTGACCCAAGGGTTTAGACCGTGAAAGCTTGCCCAGGTGGTCATTTATAATTAATTGATGCTATGTTGGGCCGAAGGGGTTAGACCGTGAGAGCTTCCCAGAGGGTCGTTTGTGGATAATTGAATGATTGTGACGAGTTTTTCAAGCCAAAGCACGAGCTTGGATTCTATGTTACTTGATTGTTTAGATGGTCTTATGAGATGTGTGTTTTGGTTACTTTATACGGGGGATACAGAGCTTAGGCTAGATCTCAGGGTGACATGATTCAACAGATGAATAATAAATGTTAAATGAATGTAATTGAAAACTGTATGATTGCTTAATTTTGAGTACTTCCTAATTTATTGCTTCATTCTTGCATATTACCTGCTATATATATTCACTGACAGTTAGGCACAGATCTTTTGGTGGCTGCCTACTGGAATTCGTCTCACACCCTGTTTGGGTCATGCTTTTTGACCCAAATAAATTATATAATTGCAGGTATGGATAAGGGCAAGCGCCCTTCTTCATCAGGTACTTGATTGTTGTTGGAGCTGGAGAGCATAGGAGAAAGCTGAGTTCGGGGCACTTTTGGGTGACACCCAGATTCGGGACATTACACTCGGACTGGCGGATTGAGGGGGCGATGTGGTGATCAGAGAAGTTAACCACCGAAGCGTTGACATCCTCTCTCCACATGAAATAGGGGTCTCAAGCATGGCTCGACCGCCCGACCGAGAAACAGTTTTGAAACCCCGCCCTTCGAAGCAATTCCTCTCATGTCCTTGCATTCCAGCATGGTCTCAGATAAGAAGACCTTGTCGAGGTAGTACTTGGAGCTCTGTTGGCGGAGCATACGAATTGACCATGGGTTGCCAATCCCACGACCGTTCCATCAAAAGGTTTTCATTACAGATGGTGGGGCTGTTTCAAGCCAGCCTCTGCCTCATAAACTTCAATAAGAGAACCATCACCCACCACTCTTCACCTTTTTGGGAGATTTACCTCACACAACGATGTCTCAAAGCCCCACTTAGAGCCACAAAGGATCGGATCAAAACTTGAATAGCCTGAAACCCCTTTGGAAACTCTCATCCACTTGTGGCAATTGCTAGCACCTGGACTCATACCACTAATAAAGCTAGCGTCATCCTCAAATAAGGCCCATAATGATTTGTAGAAGGAGAAAGACTAGGGTTGGGAGGGTAGGAATAGATCCGACATGGCTCTTAGGGGGCTTAGATGAGATCACGACCCCTGTTCCGGATTGTGCTGGTGGAGCTGTCGACTATGTACAGGAAATATAATTTCCCGTATGAAGAGAACGAAGTCCTCAGAAGCATACTGGGGACCCATCATTAAAGACTCATTCATCAAGCCTCGACAGACTGATGAAGGTGCGCAAAGAGGTGGGCCTTCCTGGTCCGGAATAGTAAGAGACAGGGTGTAAGGGTTTGACAATGTCGCCTCTCCCGTATTAGGAGAGAACGATCCCCCACCCCCACAGGTAACATCATATTTTCTTGAAAGTGGGCCTCCGTAGCTTTCTGAAAAACCAGAGTGGGAATAGGGGAGGAAAGTTGGCCATGCAACTTCATAATTTTCTTCCCATTGGAATAATTCACCATGTATCGTGTCCCCTTCTCGACAAGCCCTTATGGAGGAAACTCGCATGTTGAGGGGGATGGGGCCACCAGGCGATGATGGTTCAAACAATCTGAGGCAGTGGTGAAGGATGGTAGGCCTAAGGGAATAATCATTGACTTATCAGCCGGGGGATCAAGGGAAACCCGCCTATTGGGCATAACCATAGCCATTTGATTATCAACCATTGAAGTGGAGTGTCGTTTCGAGGGTTTAGCCCATAACCTTGGGTCGTACTGCAACATCAAACATCCCTCTGATCCATTTTATTCGTGCCACAATAATTAACCTCGTGATAGATAATGCCATAGAAGAAGTAGAAGGGAGTTTTTTGAATTAAAGTGTCACCCATATATTGTATTATGAGAGTTTCATAAACAAACCCCGCATTAGAGGATGAGAGATATCCACCGTGACCCTGATCTACACCGAGGGGCCCACTGAATCATGTTTGAATCGTCCCAATCAATGTACTCCCACCTAGAGTTCTTAATCTCACATAATGACTTGCTCATTTCCACCATTAAAGGGGATTCCTTTAACTAGGATCCAGAAAAAGGAGTGGGATAAAACCATCCCGTCCACCATTCAACGCTTTGGTTTTGTCAGAATCCCTAGAAAATTTGAAAATAATCATCCCAACCTCCTTGATTTCTCTGACAGTGACTCCTCCATCCAGCCTCAATGACTCCTCCATCCAGCCTCCATATCAACTGCTGTTTATTTTCCATGGAGTTGTGAAATTTTCCCCATCAGAAGGCGGGACAGACGATTCTTGAAATTAGGGTCCTCTGTAGTACATATTTCCAGCGTTGAATATTCCCAATCATTAAATGAAAGCTTCTCCCGGTGATTAAGTGGTTTATCCTCCATCCTTTCTAAGGGAATCGGATGGCGAAGCTCCAGCAAGACTCGCCACACCTTCCCACAAGCCTTCCGCAACTCGGATCGCCTGGATGGGGGAAGGTGAATCGGGTAGAAGACATCGAGGAAAAGTTCGCGATCCCAACCCCAGAGAAGATCAGCAAAGAAGAGGAACATCTGTGCGTGAGATCTAGATCCAGGAACAAAAGCGGTGAGGCGGCGTTCAAGATCAAGATCCCGATCCCGAGTCCCAAACATCCGAGATTAATATCGAGGATCACGATCCCCACAATGACCGAGATCAGGTCAAGAAACAAGAGCTCCATTGTGGAGTTGAAACCCGGGGCAGGCCTGTCGCAGATCTGTATCCGAAGACTTGGATAACTTCAAGACTCCCCGATGCCATCGTAGACGTAGGACGGACTGAAGGAAAACCGCAGAAGCAGATCTGGAAGAATCAGGATCACACTGGTCGTCGCTAACGCTGCTCTGGAAATCCGGGGGGGGGGGACCTGGGAATCCAGGGGGGCAACCATCGCCACGAATCGCCAATAGCGAGTTCCAATTCCGATCTGAGATGGTGGAATTGGAGATGCATAGCCGACATAACGCCGAACTGGGGAGGGGAAACACCGGCAAATCCCTGATACAGCCACTGATAAGCCAGCTTGAACCTTCAATCCAATGGAAACCCCCAAAGAGAAAGGATGCCGGCAAAGCTCCTATGCCAAGAAGACTCTCGGAGGAACTCCAAAACCTAGGAAACGGAAAATTTAGGGCAGGGTTTTTTTTTTTTTTTTTTTTGGGTAAATTGGGTTACCCAATTTTTTTTTTAAGAATATGGGTTAGTGTAGCGCCACTTGAAGTGGCGCTATCCGGGAAACCGGATATTATTGATCAGCGCCACTTCAAGTGGCGCTGATAGCTTTCGGATAGACGGATCAGCGCCACTTGAAGTGACGCTGATCTCAACCCCCAACTATAAAACCCCTCTCCCCCTCCTCCTCTGCTCATTCCTTCCACTCCACTCCTCTCCTCATTCTCCCTCTTCCCTCTCTTCATTCTCCTTCCTCCCTCTCCCTCATCCTCATCCAACCGAGGACGTTTTTGCAAATTTGAAGTTCTGCAAATTCAAGGTAAGTTTTTATTTTCATTTCTTTAATATTTTAAATTGTTTATTTAATTGTTTAGTTAATGTAATTAGATTATGGAATTTGTTTATTAATTTATTTGTTTACTTTACAGAATTAGTTTAAAACCTAATTATGTAGTAGTTAATAATTAATTATAATATTGAATTAATTATTTTTAAGTAGCATGTAATTAGTTAATTAATCAATTTTAATTAGTTAATTAATAGTAAGTAGTTAATTTTAATTAGTTAATTGTAATTAGTAATTAGTTAATTGTTGTTAGTTAATTAGTTAAATGTTATTAGTTAATTAATTAATTATAATTTGTGAATTAATTATTTATAATTTGTGAATTAATTAATTATAATTTGTGAATTAATTAATTATAATTTGTGAATTAATTAATTATAATTTGTGAATTAATTAATTATAATTATTGAAATAATTAATTATAATTAGTGAATTAATTAATTATAATTAGTGAATTAATTAAATATAATTAGTGAATTAATTAATTATAATTAGTGAATTAATTAATTATAATTAGTGAATTAATGATTTGTAATTAGGTAATTAATGATTTGTAATTAGGTAATTAATGCATTATAATTAGCTAATGAATTATAATTAGTGAATTAATGATTTGTAATTAGGTAACTAATTAATTATAATTAGCTAATTAATTATAATTTGTGAATTAATTAATTATAATTAGCTAATTAATTATAATTAGTGAATTAATTAATTATAATTAGTGAATTAATTAATTATAATTAGTTAATTAGTGAATTAATTAATTATAATTAGTGAATTAATTAATTATAATTAGTGAATTAATTAATTATAATTTGTGAATTAATTAATTATAATTAGCTAATTAATGATTTGTAATTAGCTAATGAATTCTAATTAGTGAATTAATCAATTATAATTAGTTAATTAATTATAATTAGTGAATTAATCAATTATAATTACTGAATTAATAATTTGTAATTAGGTAATTAATTAATTATAATTAGCTAATTAATTATAATTAGCTACTTAATGATTTCTAATTAGTTAGTTAGTTAATTATAATTAGTGAATTAATTAATTATAATTAGTGAATTAATTAATTATAAATAGTGAATTAATGATTTGTAATTAGGTAATTAATGATTTGTAATTAGGTAATTAATGATTTGTAATTAGGTAGTTAATTAATTATAATTTGTGAATTAATTAATTATAATTTGTGAATTAAATAATTATAATTTGTGAATTAAATAATTATAATTTGTGAATTAAATAATTATAATTTTTGAATTAATTAATTATAATTTGTGAATTAATTAATTATAATTAGTGAATTAATTAATTATAATTAGTGAATTAATTAATTAAAATTTGTGAATTAATTAATTATAATTAGTGAATTAATTAATTATAATTAGTGAATTAATTAATTATAATTAGTGAATTAATTAATTATAATTAGTGAATTAATTAATTATAATTAGTGAATTAATTATTTGTAATTAGGTAATTAATGATTTGTAATTAGCTAATGAATAATAATTTGTGAATTAATTAATTATAATTTGTGAATTAATTAATTATAATTTGTGAATTAATTAATTATAATTTGTGAATTAATTAATTATAATTTGTGAATTAATTAATTATAATTTGTGAATTAAATAATTATAATTTGTGAATTAATTAATTATAATTTGTGAATTAATTAATTATAATTATTGAATTAATTAATTATAATTATTGAATTAATTAATTATAATTAGTGATTTAATGATTTGTAATTAGCTAATTAATGATTTGTAATTAGCTAAATAATGAATTGTAATTAGCTAATTAATGAATTATAATTAGCTAATGAATTATAATTAGTGAATTAATCAATTATAATTAGTTAATTAATGATTTGTAATTAGTTAATTAATGATTTGTAATTAGGTAATTAATGATTTGTAATTAGGTAATTAAAGATTTGTAATTAGGTAATTTTAATTAGAAAATTAAAGAACACTAATTATGTAATTAATGAACACTAATTATGTAATTAATGAACACTAATTAGGTAATTAACTAAGTTTAAGTAGGTAGTTAATTAAATCTACTTCATTGTTAATTAAATCTACTTAGTTGTTAATTAAATCTACTTAGGTAGTTAATTAAATCTACTTAGGTAGTTAATTAAATCTACTTAGGTAGTTAATTAAATCTACTTAGGTAGTCAATGAAATCTAATTGGGTAATCAATGAAATCTAATTCGGTAATCAATGAAATCTAATTGGGTAATCAATGAAATCTAATTATCTAAGTAGTTACAGTAATTAGCGTAGTAGTTACAGTAATTAGCGAAGTAGTTTAACTAATTAGCGAAATAGTTACAGTAATTAGCGAAGTAGTTACAGTAATTAGCGAAGTAGTTACAGTAATTAGCAAAGTAATTATATTAAGAATTGTTTATATAATATATATTTGCATTCCATTCTAAGTATGATAATTTATTTAGTTTGTCATCTACCTTGACCTCAGTTTGTAATTGTAGTTATGAACTAGAATTTAGTAGTTGAAAATATTTTTTACATATTAAGTGTTAGAGTTGTCATGAACTGAAATTCTTGCTTGAGTAAAGTATCCCCGGATAGAGGGGCTTTGGGTCGGACCACCTACTTTCCTGGAGGCTTGCCTTGTCTAGGAAAGTGAATGGGGTTGGCTATCTGTCGCTCCAGGCTTATTCATGTTGAGTTTTTCAAGTTCAAATAACTCTATGCTTTTACATGACGTGTTCATGTACCTCATCCATATGATGGATGTGGATATGTATGAATATGTTTGACTTACTATTTTTGGGTAAATAACACAAACTTGTGGGTTGTGTAAAGCGAGTTACACATCAATATGGTTTGAACATATTGATTTGGTGGAGGGACTAGGATTCCAACATAAATTCTAAAAGCATGAAGACATAATGAGATTGTTTGATCATATGTGATTAATAACGAAGGTTTATTTTAGATAAAAAAGATGGCTGCTTATATTTAGTGCAACAGACAAATAATTGAGACGGAACAAGGATGTAGTTATAGTATACAACCAGAAGCTGTTGTAATGCTTGGAGGCTGTACAACTTTGGGAACTCTTCAGAGGAAAATTCATCGAAAGTTGAAACTGACGAGTAACCAAGCGATAAAATCTATCATATACAGAAATCTACAATATGTTGATAGATTTTGGCATGTGGCATATCCGATAACTGATGATGAAGAATGAGAATACGTACTTTCATTAGTTAAGTTTCTACCTGTCAATCAAATGATGGAGTTGTATGTGACCATATCTACAATAGAGATCCCATCGACATTGGAAGTTGGGTCATCACAATTTCACGAGACAATGTCATCTGCTCCTTTTAGAACACATCAAGAAGTTCCATCAGCATTGGTACCATCATTTCCCTCGGCCACAATTTCAATAGATAGTCCCCCACATACTATAGATGCGTTGGTTGATAATTTTGAGGACGATGACAATTTAGAAGAAGAAGATGAAGAGGAAGCTGAAGATGAAGAGGAAGCGCATGCGGAAGAACAACCAGTGCCTACTCATGTGAGGTTTAACCGACCATTGAACCACCCCCCACCATTGAGTTCATGGTCGACAGAAGGCATGAATCGCTTGCCAGAATTCAATTGGTCAGTTATTACTCCTACTTCAAAATTTCCAGGAATCATTGGGGGCACAGATCGAGTGGCAGATGAAGGTGTTCTGTATATTGGAAGAGAGTTCGACAGTAACGATGCAATGAAAAATGTGATAAAACAATATCACATTGACAGACATTACTCTTATGTTGTAGAAGAGTAAAAAAGATCTTATTATTTGATCCGTTGCGACAAATATGATTCGAACTGTCAAATGCGTATGCGAGCTATAATTGATAACACTTTTCACAGCTGGCGCATCACAAGATTTACTCCACACACATGTGTGAACCCAAGCTTGTCACAGGAACATTCTTCATTAGATGTTGACTTTGTTTCAACAGTTATTGTTGAAATGATTAGAGCTTGTCAAGATGTTCCTGTTGTTCTTGTGATGGAGCGAATCAAACAACTTTTTGGGTATCAGATCTCTTACTGGAAGGCATGGGCAGCACGTCAAAAGGCTATTGTGAAAGTGTATGGTGATTGGGATGACTCTTATCGAGTTTTACCACAACTTTTGGAGCTTTTACGCCACAACAATCAAGTGATCTATCAGTTAAATACCATTGAATATGTTAACCAATACAACCAAGTTGACAAGTCAATGGTTGTTTTTGATAGATTGTTTTGGACATTTTTACCATGTGTGGCTGCTTTTAGGCATTGCAAGCAGTTTATACAAATAGATGGCACATTTCTGTATGGAAAGTATACAAGAACTTTATTGATTGCTGCCACACAAGATGGAAATAGAGCCCCTCTACCTTTGGCATTTGCAATTGTGGAGAAAGAGAACTTCTCGTCATGGAGTTGGTTTCTCGCATGTCTTCGTGAGTTTGTTACGGGCGAGGAAGGGATTTGCCTTATCTCAGATCGTCACCATGCAATCAAAGAGGCAGTACAATCTGAGGG
The DNA here is from genome assembly GCA_963277665.1 of Viscum album. Lineage (NCBI taxonomy): Eukaryota > Viridiplantae > Streptophyta > Magnoliopsida > Santalales > Viscaceae > Viscum > Viscum album. The sequence continues at coordinate 48,195,635 of OY728140.1, read as the reverse complement.
ACTTTCATGGAGACCACCTTATGCCCATCATCGATACTGTATTCGACACATTGCTAGAAATTTACGAAAGAGATTCAAGAATGAGTCGATGAAGAAAGCAATCTTGAAAATTGGTATGAAAATCATTTTTTGTATTAACAAATCCTATCATAGTTATGATCATTATTTGTTCAGATTTTTTCTTGTATGATAGCATACGAGCCTCAAAAACAAAGAATGGAGGAGCGTCTTCAAGATATTCAAAGAGTTAATCCGGAAGTTTATGATTATATGATGCAAATTCCAAAACAGAAATGGTCGTTGGCATATGATGATGGGAGGAGATATGGTCATATGACTACCAACATCGTAGAATGCATAAATGGGGTTTTCAAGGGAGTTTGAAAATTACCAATCACAGGTAAATATGAATATTTAATTATATGTTGATCAGAAAAACATAATTATAATATACTATTAGTATAATGACTTAAATCTAAATTGTAGGTTTGGTACAAGAGACCTTCTATCGTAGTGTCAAGTATTTTCTGGAACGAGGAAAGAAAGATGAAGAGGGCTTGAACAGAGGGATGCGTTATGGACACCATTTCCAACGCGATTTAGATACAGTTCTTTACGAAGCTGCAACTTATCGTGTCACCGCATTTAATCGTCCAGAGCAACGATTTTAGGTCGCTGAGCCCGGTGATGCTGTGACTTGTAGCAATGGTCGGATCCGAATTGTTTTACTCGAGAAGCGTTACTGTAAATGTGGCAAGTTTCAAACATTGAGATATCCTTGTGGTCATGTGATTGCAGCCTGTGGTTATGTACACGTATCTTGGGAGCAGTTTGTTGATCCAGTGTATCGACTTGACAGTATCAACTCATGCTACAATACTCCGTGGATGCCAATCGGAGAATATCAGAATTTTCAGCTCTCTGATGACACACCCACGCTTCTACCGAACATCAGTAGACTTCGACCTAAAGGGAGGCCAAAGTCGACTCATATTCGGAATGAGATGGATTGGCCTACTGAACAGGCACCTAGACGAAGGTGCAGCATATGCCGCCAGGAGGGTCATACGAAGACGCGTTGCCCTAGACACATAGGGCAATCATCTAATGGTTAAAATGATTTTTGTACTCCATCAGTTACTGTAAACATATTGTACATGTAATCAATATTTTTCCATCGATGAGTTTTGAAAGCATTCATAGTGAATATATCATCATCATTTAAATAAGTGGTTGTTGTTTTAGAAAAATAACAAGAAATTTTAAAATATATAAAATATAAGATCGAGAATTTAACAAAATCTGAGAATTATCTAGAGTGAATAATAGTGAAGAATAAATTGAGGATATAACAGAATATGAGACTACTAGCCTAGAAAATGACAAATAAAGATATTCAAACATTATGCCCCTCTCATCCATTTCTTTATAATTGTTAAATAGAATGATGAACATAAATAATTGATATTCTTGAAAATTATTAAAACATTATGCCCCTCATTTTCAACCATGAGAATGGGTTTTCTCCAAAAAAAACATTGATTCATTCTGCAACATTGGCATTTCCCCTCTTTAGTCGACCCAGTGAAGAACCAACTGTCATATATTCATTCGGAGGTCATGAATATGTGACAGTTGGTTTTTTACTGTGTCGACTAAAGCTACGATGCAGAAGGAGGATGTTTTTTCATGTCAACCGTACATGGATCAAAGGTTTTTTCATATTCCTTCTAAACGATGTTGACTGAGCATATTGAGTTGGAGAATCAATCCAAAAATTTATATGTTGAACATATCATTAATTCCTTTAATAATTTTGGTCAATTATTGTGACGTCGACATCTTTCAAAATCCAATGTCATCGTTGAATTTTGAAATCATCCAAAGTGAATATATCATCAACTTTATATGTTGAACATATCATAAATTCCTTTATATATTGAACATATCCTAAATTACTTACACACTTCTTTCATACATTACATGATAAATTTCATACCTTAAATGATAAATGTGATGACTAACATGAAATTAATGTTTTACTATTTGTACAATCAGATGGAGAAGCCACTATTATCTGGTCAGGGGACGCATGTGTCGCGTCTTGTGTTGGCGCGACGACCTGTTCGACAACTTGCTGTTCGGAGAGCACATCATTTTCATCACGATGCGCCCCTAGCAGCTATTTATCCATACCTTAGACGTGCGGGATTTTATGGAGTCGTTATGTGTGACTTCAAGACTATTGATCATCATTTGATTGTAGCATTGGTTGAGAGATGGCGGCCAGAGACACACACTTTTCATCTTCCAGAGGGGGAGATGACCATTACTTTAGAGGACGTCATCTACATGCTTGGTTTGCCCATCCATGGACAGGCAGTTACGGGTGCCACTAGTGGCAACTGGGCTGTCGTCATACAGTGACTATTAGGCGTTGATGTCGTTGGCGTACGAGGTGTCCTTGTGGGTTCGCGATTGCGCATGACATGGCTTGATGAGCATTTCGCTGTCATTCCTGATGACGCAGATGAGGAGACGCTCATTAGGCATACACGTGCATATATTTTGCGACTACTCGGAGGCATGTTATGCGTCGACTACTCCACCCTTTTGGTACACATGATGTACCTCCCATTACTTGAGGATCTTGATCATACAGCTACATATAGTTGGGGATCCGCTATATTAGCACGTCTGTACAGATCCCTTTGTACCAGTTGTCAGGCAGATGCACATCAGATTGCTGGTTGTATGGCTTTAGTAGAGATGTGGGCCTGGGAGCGTTTTCCGCGCATCGCTCCTCGAGCTATCACACCTCTTGCAGCAGATCTATTTCAGGATTGTCCTCGTGGACGATGGTATGTTTACTTCATTACTTTCAGTTATTTAGTACTTCTGTTTTTTTATCAACTTACAGTGTATTACTATTTTGTATCCAGGTGGAGTCAGTCTCAGAAGCATGCACACACACCGAGACATAGTGTGCACAGCTTTCGACAGATATTCGATGCATTAGTGCCAGCTGATGTAAGTCAAACAATAATTTTTTATATTTCGTTATCACTATTTTAAGTTCTTACAATGTAATCTTACCAACATTATCTTGCTAATATGTCACTTACTTTTTGAGTTTACATTTCAGGTTTCGTGGACTCCATATACAGGTTATGTCTATGCATCACTTCCACCATACTGCACAGCTATGATTGGAGATCGTGCTGTAGTGGTGCCACTCATCCACTTCCATATCATTGAGTGGCACCAGCCCGATCGGGTCATGCGCCAGTTCGGTTATATACAGCATATCCCGATGGCACCAGGACAGCCAAATGGGTTGCATTCGATTGTACTTACAGGTAGACAGTCGACGAACTGGCGGCAGTTTCATGCATCTCATATTGAGCTGTGGGACGCGCGTGCCCGATATGGTATGTCACGACCCCCTTCCATCAAAGATGCCCCTCCTGAGCTGGAAATGGTGAAAGGGAGATAATGACCCCCGAGTCCCGCCTCCAGTAGGCCCCGGGGTGGCGACTAGCACCAAGGGTATGAGTTTTCACAAATATGGGAGGCATTACCCTTTTTATTATTTTGGATCGGGAAATAGGACAAGTCAACCACCAAAAAGGGAAAAGAACAAGTGTATATAGATAAACCCAAACCAAGCCCACATGCATGTTTAAACAATTTTTATAACAAGGTACAAGTACAAGGAAGCTCAAAAGTACAATGCCAAAGAAAACAAGAGAACAACAACTGCAACAATTCCAACTGCCCGACTAGTAGGGTCCCGCACGGCCCTGGTAGTCCTCCTGGAAACCTGAAAGTAAACGTAGGGTGAGCATACAAGTATACCCAGTAGGGAAACCTAAAGCTCTCATGCACAAGTGGGGAGACACCCTAAGGTCCCGTGAGAAAACAGAAGAACCAGAAACTAACAAGGAAAAACTATCCACCCAGCCTCACTGGTCACACTCACCAAGTAACACAAACAAGTTTAGTATATATATAGAACAAAAGTATTGGGTACCCCGCACCATTTCCCACTTAATTAGATGCTGCTCTTCCTAACGGCAAACGTCCTGACGCTACCACACTCTTCCCGCCCGCACACACCTGGGCCAAACCACGCATCCCGCCCGCACACACCTGGGCCTCACAACCACGCATCTCGCCCGCACACACCTGGTCCACAACCACTAACCCGCCCGCAGACACCTGGGCCTCATCCCGAAGGTTCTTGGGAATGGTACGCCTGCCCGAAGAGTCTTGGGTGTAAGGTCACCTCAAGCCATCATAGCCTATGGAAGAAGGAGCAGGAAGGAGCTGGTAACTAAGGGGGAACACCCTCTCCCATAAAATGGGAGTGTTCGGCACTAGGTGCTTGACATGGGTGTGGTGCGACAAAACACAAAGATACAATTATATATATACATATACCAAACACACAGCCCAACCTATGGCTTCTTAAAAAGAGAAACTGAGCATGTGCCTCGGCACTGCTACCACGAAGCATGCATCAACAACCAAACAATCATCCCCCAACCCCATTTAGGTTTTCATGTTTCATGCAATGGTTTAACAAAATTATTACTACTGGGCAACTATCATCCAGACAAAACCTTTCACAAACATATCCCTGCCATCCACAACCAAGGTTAGATAAAACGTAAGCAACCACATGCCATTTCATTTATAAAAGATTATCACAACCATACAACATTCCATCATTCATTTATTTCAAAGTTCCACACATAAAACCCTTTCCACACACAAAACATTTCCGCATTTGAAAACACCTTTTACTTCAAAACACTTTTCATAAATAAAGGCATTTTCCACAAAACAACCAAACCACCAACATGTTCATTATTCCAACTTTGTTCAATCGGGGTGATCACACAAGGTTTTCATTCTCATTTAATCAGCTAGTCTTTACGTGCTTATCCATTTTCCATGTTTTAACAAAACCAACCACAAACAATTCAGATATCAATTACGCACGCAAAGGCCACCAACGGCCTTGATTTTCAGTAGGCAAAGGCCTTTCAATCCAAAATCACAATCAGAAGATAAAGAAACTGGAAGGCAATAGAAACAGCACAAAACCCCAAACCCTTCTTTATCCGGTTATTATCTTTATTTAAAGTTCAACTGCATCCCATGGAACAAAAGAAAAATATCCCACCCCGCATGTTGCACCAAAAAGAGAGATGAAGGTAAACCCCTACCTCAAAAGGTCCCGATCACGTCGCTTCCGACGACGTCCTTCGGTGTCCTCCGCCTTCGCCAAACCCGAAAAACGCCTCCTAGGATGGAAGCTGGAGAAGGAAGGCCGGAAGGAAAGGTGACAAATCCGGGCTTAGAAGCTTCGTCTCATCGCTACGATCCTGTGGCCGCTGACGGATCGTAATTCGGAGCTCGGACAAAGAAGTTAGAGGAGGAAGACTTCTTGATCATCCAAGAGTGTCGTCGTGCGAAGAAGAAGCGATTGGTCTGGAAATAATCCGCGACCCTTTCTTATATAGGCAACGAATAGGTAAAACAGTATGCAGCGTGTATTGATGAATACACGGTGTGACCGTACACCCGTTACGCGTTTTGACTGGTCAACACACGACACGTCACGCGGTTTCCACGCATTTTAATAATAACGTCAATTTTATTAATATGTGTGTTTCGTTGACCCGAGACATAACTCATAAAAAGGTATCCATCACTGGTCTTAAAATGACCGTCTTAATTACAGGATTACACTGCCGCTGACGGTTCGTCATTCCGACACCATATGAAGAAGTTATAGACTTTTTAAGTTTTGATCACCCAAAATAATAATAATATTATTTTATTATTATTATAATAATTTAATATTTTGATCAAAAGGGCTTGTGGCGTGAATCTCTCCCCTTACACCATGCGCACTCCCTTATTTTATTATTGTATTACTATTTTAATATATTAAATCAACATTATATAAAATATATGATATATTAAATTAAATTATATAAAAAAAATGATTTATACAAGGGAAAGGGGGCATTCACGCCTCCCCTCCCCATCTCATGCGCCTCCCCATAAATTTATTATAATTTATTAAATAAAACCATTTTCCTTTTAATTGTATTATTATATTTATTATACGATCAATGTTATTAATTTCATAATTCAATTTTGGGAGAACCTATGCACAACCATTCCATGCAACTCAAAACCATTTCATTTAATTGAATTAAATGACAAAACAAAATTAATATAACATACATATTCAACCCCATTTTAATACATTTAATTTTATTAACCTCTCACATATAGTTTTACGCCATCATTGTTATTTATTGTTCTTCAATAACAATAACATTTCATCAACTTATTTTATTAACTCACCGACGTTATTGTTTTTAATAACAAAAAGATTTACGCTCGTCACATTGACCACGTTAAACCACCCTGTTGGATATCTGAATCCGACCATGCCACGTCAATGTCGTGTAACATCCATCAATTTAATTATTTTAATTCTATTTATTTTTATTTCACACTGATTAAATTGAAACCACTTTTACTAAATTAAAACCATTCAATTTCATAAACCCAAAATAACGAACTCACCTTTAATTTTATGAACGCACCACCATGCTTCCACTTGCATCTTCATTTAATTTTTTGCAGTAAATACCATGACTCATTTCATCAATTTCTCATTATTATTAATATTATGTGAAGTGCCCAGATCAGTGTGAATCACTGAGAGGGGGAGGGGGTGAATCAGTGATCCCTTAAAACTTTTTACTAATTGATTCCTTATCAATTAAACCTCTATGGCTGGTTAAAGCCTCGATCCACTCTTCTTGTATCTCTCAACCTTTCCCGGATAATGCAGTAATGAAAAGGCACAGGACACAATGATTTACAAGGTTCGGCACCAAAGGCCTACATCCTTGCCATGCTCTCCCATCATGGATTCTCCATTATAACCTGTTAAAATTACAATGGTCGATACAGCTTCCCACCGTATCTCTCCTGAGTCCCACATGAGGGTCTTTATACTGCTTCACACAGTGTTACCAGAGTCCCACTGGCCTGCTCCAGAATCCCACTGAAGACTTCTTCTCCCTGAGTCCCACAGGGTCTTCTCCTGGCTCCTCGAGTCACACGAGTAGCTCTTCTTCTTGTTCAGCTCTTCAAGTATCTTCAGCAGTCTGGGATAAAGACTACTGGCCTTGCTCTGTACCTCTGATCACTTGTGATGATCAGGTCTTCTCGTCTTGCTCAGGCTTTATCACCTTCTTCTAAGGATGACCTGGCTTCTCTCCAGCTACTGAATACTCAGACAATTGATATCTTTAACTTCAGTCTGGTCCAGTCTCAGTTCACTTCAACATCATGCACTGAGTGCATGGCAGCTCTTCATCCTCATGCACTGATAGCATGGCCTTCTTAATACTTCAAGAACCTCCTGGTCTTGGACTCCTCAAATGCACACAAGCTGGTTTGGCTTTATTCACGTGTGCATGTGCATGCATGCATGCATGCACTTCCCTGTTCTTCTTCTAGGTGCAGTAAACCCTCAAAGGGTGTAATTCTTTAAGCACACACCTTCTCACTCCTTCACACACTTTATCCAATTTGTTTACACACTTAGAGTGTGTTCTACTTTAGTGTGGGTCACTTCTTATTTCTTCTAAGTGTATACACACTTCTTAGTGCACACACTTAGGTTCGGCCAACTTGTCTCTTTACACACACTTGTTTCATTTTACACACACTTGAAACTTTGGCCTTCACTTCCTCTTGCACACACACAAAGTATTCTTTATTCTTCAAAGTGTGCACACACAAGGCTACGACCTCTTCCACTGATTTTTGCACACAAGGCACTAAGGCCTCGGCCTTCCTCTTGTTTTTCACACACACAAATGTGGTGGCCTTCCACTCCTCCTTGCACACACACCCAAAACTCTCGGCCTTCTTTGTTCTTGTTTGTACATACACACTAAGGCCCTCGGGTTCTTCTCCACTTGACACACAAGCCGTAGGTATGTAATGGCCTTCCTCATTTGCACACACACAAATGTGTGGTCTTCCTCTTGTCTTGCACACACAACCCGAACCCCTGCCAATCTCTTCTTCAATATCCGCGCAAGCCTCGGGTGTAAGGCGACGTGCAAGTGCTTGGAGCACTAGGTTACGCAAGGTGCAAGGCTACCTCTGTCGCGCAGGGTGGAGATGACACAAACGGCCGCACAAGCCTCGAGTGCAAGGCACTTCAACCACGGGGCGCGCAAGTGATACTGCCCCGGGTACTTCCTGCCGCGCAAAGAGTAGGCGCGCAGGGGATCTCCTCCTCCTCCTTCTTCTTGTCGCGCAAAGAAGTTGCGCGCAAGGGACTCCTTCGGGCCAAGTATGGCACCGAGATCTTCAGCCGCGCAAGTAATTTGCGCGGGGCTTCTTTCTTCGTGAGGCAGAGAGCTCACGGGACTTCTCTCGAGTTTTTCAGCAAGCAATCTCGAGGGCTCGGCCTCTCTTTATAGGCAGAGGAATCCTCAAAGCATCCACGGGATACAATCTTTGAATCCCCGAAGTTTTTGGGTATTTCAAGATTATGTGAATCTTGTATTTCTCTTTATTTCACGCGGGTTCTTTCCATATTTTTCTCCTTCACGTGCATGCGACTTAGAATGCATGCACGGCCTTCGGTTAAGAATAATCCATGCAAACCATAAACCACACAAGGCCTCGCACCTTCGGTTTGCTTCGGCCTTCTTTGAAATTTTCCATACGTTGCATGCATGTATATTTTTATACATGAATCTGTTCAGTAGGTCTAGACGAGCTCAATGGAGCCTTTGGCTTCAGCAATGGTGGCCGGGAACTTGAAATAGGTCGTCGGATGGCCTCTGGTTCGTTGGCGGCTCGCGGGTGGCTTCGGGGTGTCCTCGGCTCGAGCTCGAGGTGGAAGACGAGCCACGGCCGTTGGATGCGGCATTTGAATATCCTCGGACGGCCGCGATCAGGAGATCTCGCGCGGGATGCGATGAGCGGCTGTGATCAGCCGCGCGATTGGATGAGCGGCCAGGATCTCTTCCGCGGGAAAAATCCGCGTCCCACATCGAAACGGCGAGAGGAATTGTCGCGGTTTATCACCCTGGCGCTGCCGCAACTCGCCAGTTGAACTTCTCCCCTCCCGGTGCCGCCCCGCACCGGGTTCTCTCTGCGGGCGCGCTCTGCGCCCACCTCTGCCACTCGGGCGCGCCACTGGCGCCCACTATGCACACACGGGCGCGCTATGCGCCCACCATGCGCTCCTCCGGGCGTGCCCCAGCGCCTCTACGGTGTCTTGGGTGCGCCCTGCCGCCCTGGGCTCGCCCCACGGGTTCCCCCTTGGGCGTGGCGCCTTAGGCCCACATGTGCCTTGGGGTTGAACCCTCAAGGTGTCCACGGGCTGGCCAATTTTTTTGGCTAAGTCTTGAATAAGACTTTGTAAAAAACAAAGTCCTCCATGAAATCAAGCCATATCAAGTACCAAATGCCAAGCCACTCCAAGCCTTCTTCCTTTCTTCTTCTTCTTAAGAATTCCATCATTTCTCCTCTCATATGATCTCTACTTAGAATATGGAATTCCCAAGGTTTCTTCTTAATCTTCTTCATCTCCTCTTCCATATGTGTTCAATACTTAGGAGGGACTTCTTCAACTGAATCTCATAAATCACACATGTTCTTCAACATTCTTAATTGATCTAATCAGAGATCAATTGGATCTTCTTCTGATTCACATGCACTAAGTGATAGTGCATGGACTTCTTTCAATCCACTCCATCCACTCAGTGGTTGTGGATGGATCATCTTCCTCTCCTCATGCATTGTCAATACAATGCATGGTCTTCTAATCATGTTGTGACATTGTATCCAGTTGATACAAGTTCTTGGAACTTTAAGAGCAGCTCAACAATCGTCAGATTTTCTTAGAGAATGTTTCAAACCATCATCTCTTATGTCACTTAGTGAATCTCCTAAGTGACATGCATCTTAGTACTATGGCCATTCTCCTTCACCACCAACACCATCACAACCTTTGTCATTCACATCTTGACATTCCCTGACTTCCATTCATTCCAAGACAACTTCATGCCTCATTGACAACAAATGCAACACAGTGCACTTCAATCTCCCCCTTTGTATTTGTTGTCAATACACTCCTTCAGCACATATGAATGGGTCAATATGTGTGCCAATATTTCTCCCCCTTATTGGCAATCAAATGCAAAGGTGTGGTGTGGTTTTTTTTCAAAAATCTCTTCCTCCCTTTGAAAAGTATTTTCTTGAAAAACACTGAGAGATGGATGATGTCACATGTTCTTCTTTAGCAAAGAACCTTTAGTAGATCAACTCTAAGTCTACTTGGGCTAACCCGGTGTAGAAAACAAGAGTGATGTAACCAAGGAACTCAATGCTGTCCATAATTCTCTACACATGTGAGATCATGCTTGGGGGTTTGAAAATTTTCAGATATAACAATGAATTGCTAAATCCTGCACATACTTCACAAAACTCATTAGAAAGTTCAGTGCAAAGATAAAGCTCCCCCATTCATCCATTTTCTTAAGATGATATTAATCTCAGAACATCATCTTCTTCAGATAGGCTCCCCCTCAAGGGGTGCACTCCATTCTGTCCAAACCATCCTCCAGTTGAGAATGATCATCATCTTCAATTCCCTGCAATGTCAGCACATGTAAATACCAATAGTATAAGGGAATAAGATGGAACCTCCTTGGTTCATCAGTGTGAACAACAAGGTTGAGAAGATTCTCTCAACCGAGATGTCCCATTTTCACCAGTCTTCACACTTACACATTTGATCTTCATTGATGATTGTGCTGGTGTGGTTCTCAAAACATCTTCATGTGAAACCTTCTTCTTCCCTTTTGCTTTAGCAATTGCCAGAGCTTCATCTTCAACTCTTTGTAGTTCTCTGGCAAGTTGCAACTGATGTGGCCATATGACTAGTAAATCATTTGGAAGAGTGGCCTGAGTTTTGGAAGTTCCACATGGTTCTTTGGATGCTGCTAAGCTACCTCTCTTAGGCAACTTATTTTCAATCAATCCCTTCTTCTTCTGGATTGATTGTCTTCTGGAGTTCAGTCTGCTTCTATTCAGTTCCATGGCTTGTTCACAAAGTTCCATGATATGACCTTTCTTTCCACAGTAGAAGCATTTCTTGGTGGTCCTTCTGGATGCATCACCCTTCTTGGATTTTAATTCCAAGGACTTCTCTTCCTTTTTCATAATCTTCTTGGGAGCATTGTCAACTTTCTTCTTGCTTCCCAAGGATTCTTTCTGAGCCAGGTTCTGTGATCTTTTCTTCTTTTGAGCTCTGGATACAGTTGGAGATTGACATGTATCTATTTGACCACTTTTGCAATCATCCCAGATGTTGTCAAGTAATCCAAATCTATTTGCAGTAAACAGATGTCTCTAGACCTGTGGATGCTGCTTATTGCCTTCTGGCTTGCTCCCCCTTGGCATGGGCTTCCTTTGTGCTTTGACATTTAGTGGATTGTACCAACAATCCTTTGCACAGTGCCCATACTTATTACAACACCAACACTGACCCACAAATCTTGACCTCTTCAGTCCTTCTGATTGTTGGGTACTTTTCTTGACTTGCTGTGTTGTTTTAGGAGAGCATTCTTTCTTCACTGTCTTCATCCATACTTGTTTGGATTCATTCTTCCATCCTGCACTTTTAGTAGAAACACTTTTAGAAGCATGAGTACAAGATGGTATGGATGGTACCTTCTTTTTAGAAGATGTTGCCCTTTCATTAGAGGATGTCTTTCTTTTAGAATCATCCTGCTCAATGTATACTTGAGTAGCAACATTTCTCCTTTCAGCTGACTGGGAGGCTTCAGCTTTGGGTGATTGCAGATTTTTCAATATCACCTCTAGTTCTAAGCATTTCATATTGAGGGAGTTCTTCTCATCCTCAACAGTTCTTAGCTTTCCTTCCCATTTCTCTTCCAGCTGTTTTATCTGGTCTTCATGCACCTGCTTCATTTCAAGCAATGAGTTTTCAAGCTCCTTCACCCTTTTGACTTTGTCTTCTAGTTGAGCATCTCTGACAACCATTGACACTTTGTGCCTCTTTTCCAGTGCATGGACAACATCTTTGACTATTATCATAAAGAATTCTTTCTCAGAAAGGCTTCTTTGCAATTCTTCAGCAGTGTCTTCATATCTTTCATTGCAAAGAGATACTGTTTCATCTTTGGCATTTACCAGCTTTCTGAGAGTGTTGGTTATGCCAACCCTTTTTGCCAATTGGACTTCCAGAGAATTGGCTTCATCTTCTAGCTGTATTTTTTCTTCTTGAAGATCAAGGAGGCCTATAGCTATACACATTGCAACTTCCTTGGGGACTCTCTTCTAAAGATATTTGATTTCATTTAGAAGATCATTGTTTCTTCCATCTTCATCACAGCTAGAGGAGGCTTCATCAGAAGAATGATAAAAGGAATTGTCATCTGATGTGACTTTCACATTTCTTTCCATAGAAGGATTTTCTCTGATTGCAACAACCTTCTTCCTCATCTTCTTTGCCTGTTTCTTCATTCTGTTTTTCAGAGTCTTGGCAGATATCTCCATTTGAGGCTGTTCTTTCATTTCCTCAAATCTGCACTCCATATAGACTCTCTTGGATCTTTTAGAGGCAACCTGCCTCTGATACCAATTGAAGTGCCCAGATCAGTGTGAATCACTGAGAGGGGGAGGGGGTGAATCAATGATCCCTTAAAACTTTTTACTAATTGATTCCTTATCAATTGAACCTCTATGGCTGGTTAAAGCCTCGATCCACTCTTCTTGTATCTCTCAACCTTTCCCGGATAATGCAGTAATGAAAAGGCACAGGACACAAGGATTTACAAGGTTCGGCACCAAAGGCCTACATCCTTTCCATGCTCTCCCAGCATGGATTCTCCATTATAACCTGTTAAAATTACAATGGTCGATACAGCTTCCCACCGTATCTCTCCTGAGTCCCACATGAGGGTCTTTATATTGCTTCACACAGTGTTACCAGAGTCCCACTGGCCTGCTCCAGAATCCCACTGAAGACTTCTTCTCCCTGAGTCCCACAGGGTCTTCTCCTGGCTCCTCGAGTCACACGAGTAGCTCTTCTTCTTGTTCAGCTCTTCAAGTATCTTCAGCAGTCTGGGATAAATACTACTGGCCTTGCTCTGTACCTCTGATCACTTGTGATGATCAGGTCTTCTCGTCTTGCTTAGGCTTTATCACCTTCTTCTAAGGATGACCTGGCTTCTCTCCAGCTACTGAATACTCAGACAATTGATATCTTTAACTTCAGTCTGGTCCAGTCTCAGTTCACTTCAACATCATGCACTGAGTGCATGGCAGCTCTTCATCCTCATGCACTGATAGCATGGCCTTCTTAATACTTCAAGAACCTCCTGGTCTTGGACTCCTCAAATGCACACAAGCTGGTTTGGCTTTATTCACATGTGCATGTGCATGCATGCATGTATGCACTTCCCTGTTCTTCTTCTAGGTGCAGTAAACCCTCAAAGGGTGTAATTCTTTAAGCACACACCTTCTCACTCCTTCACACACTTTATCCAATTTGTTTACACACTTAGAGTGTGTTCTACATTAGTGTGGGTCACTTCTTATTTCTTCTAAGTGTATACACACTTCTTAGTGCACACACTTAGGTTCGGCCAACTTGTCTCTTTACACACACTTGTTTCATTTTGCACACACTTGAAACTTTGGCCTTCACTTCCTCTTGCACACACACAAAGTATTCTTTATTCTTCAAAGTGTGCACACACAAGGCTACGGCCTCTTCCACTGATTTTTGCACACAAGGCACTAAGGCCTCGGCCTTCCTCTTGTTTTGCACACACACAAATGTGGTGGCCTTCCACTCCTCCTTGCACACACACCCAAAACTCTCGGCCTTCTTTGTTCTTGTTTGCACATACACACTAAGGCCCTCGGGTTCTTCTCCACTTGACACACAAGCCGTAGGTATGTAATGGCCTTCCTCCTTTGCACACACACAAATGTGTGGTCTTCCTCTTGTCTTGCACACACAACCCGAACCCCTGCCAATCTCTTCTTCAATATCCGCGCAAGCCTCGGGTGTAAGGCGACGTGCAAGTGCTTGGAGCACTAGGTTACGCAAGGTGCAAGGCTACCTCTGTCGCGCAGGGTGGAGATGACACAAACGGCCGCACAAGCCTCGAGTGCAAGGCACTTCAACCACGGGGCGCGCAAGTGCTACTGCCCCGGGTACTTCCTGCCGCGCAAAGAGTAGGCGCGCAGGGGATCTCCTCCTCCTCCTCCTTCTTGTCGCGCAAAGAAGTTGCGCGCAAGGGACTCCTTCGGGCCAAGGATGGCACTGAGATCTTCAGCCGCGCAAGTAATTTGCGCGGGGCTTCTTTCTTCGTGAGGCAGAGAGCTCACGGGACTTCTCTCGAGTTTTTCAGCAAGCAATCTCGAGGGCTCGGCCTCTCTTTATAGGCAGAGGAATCCTCAAAGCATCCGCGGGATACAATATTTGAATCCCCGAAGTTTTCGGGTATTTCAAGATTCTGTGAATCTTGTATTTCTCTTTATTTCACGCGGGTTCTTTCCATATTTTTCTCCTTCACGTGCATGCGACTTAGAACGCATGCACGACCATCGGTTAAGAATAATCCATGCAAACCATAAACCACACAAGGCCTCGCACCTTCGGTTTGCTTCGGCCTTCTTCGAAATTTTCCATACGTTGCATGCATGTATATTTTTATACATGAATATGTTCAGTAGGTCTAGAAGAGCTCAATGGAGCCTTTGGCTTCGGCAATGGTGGCCGGGAACTTGAAATAGGTCGTCGGATGGCCTCTGGTTCGTCGGCGGCTCGCGGGTGGCTTCGGGGTGTCCTCGGCTCGAGCTCGAGGTGGAAGACGAGCCACGACCATTGGATGCGGCATTTGAATATCCTCGGACGGCCGCGATCAGGAGATCTCGCGCGGGATGCGATGAGCGGCTGTGATCAGCCGCGCGATTGGATGAGCGGCCAGGATCTCTTCCGCGGGAAAAATCTGCGTCCCACATCGAAACGGCGAGAGGAATTGCCGCGGTTTATCACTCTGGCGCTGCCGCAACTCTCCAGTTGAACTTCTCCCCTCCCGGTGCCGCCCCGCACCGGGTTCTCTCTGCGGGCGCGCTCTGCGCCCACCTCTGCCACTCGGGCGCGCCACTGGCGCCCACTATGCACACACGGGCGCGCTATGCGCCCACCATGCGCTCCTCCGGGCGTTCCCCAGCGCCTCTGCGGTGTCTTGGGTGCGCCCTGCCGCCCTGGGCTCGCCCCACGGGTTCCCCCTTGGGCGTGGCGCCTTAGGCCCACATGTGCCTTGGGGTTGAACCCTCAAGGTGTCCACGGGCTGGCCAATTTTTTTGGCTAAGTCTTGAATAAGACTTTGTAAAAAACAAAGTCCTCCATGAAATCAAGCCATATCAAGTACCAAATGCCAAGCCACTCCAAGCCTTCTTCCTTTCTTCTTCTTCTTCTTAAGAATTCCATCATTTCTCCTCTCATATGATCTCTACTTAGAATATGGAATTCTCAAGGTTTCTTCTTAATCTTCTTCATCTCCTCTTCCATATGTGTTCAATACTTAGGAGGGACTTCTTCAACTGAATCTCATAAATCACACATGTTCTTCAACATTATTAATTGATCTAATCAGAGATCAATTGGATCTTCTTCTGATTCACATGCACTAAGTGATAGTGCATGGACTTCTTTCAATCCACTCCATCCACTCAGTGGTTGTGGATGGATCATCTTCCTCTCCACATGCATTTTCAATACAATTCATGGTCTTCTAATCATGTTGTGACATTGTATCCAGTTGATACAAGTTCTTGGAACTTTAAGAGCAGCTCAACAATCGTCAGATTTTCTTAGAGAATGTTTCAAACCATCATCTCTTATGTCACTTAGTGAATCTCCTAAGTGACATGCATCTTAGTACTATGGCCATTCTCCTTCACCACCAACACCATCACAACCTTTGTCATTCACATCTTGACATTCCCTGACTTCCATTCATTCCAAGACAACTTCATGCCTCATTGACAACAAATGCAACACAGTGCACTTAATTATGAATAATATTAATAACACAACAGCCATAATTATTATTCAAATTTAATTTCAACAATTACTCAATTAATAAAAAAACTGCATGTTTCATTTATCAACGTCTAATGGATCACACACCTTCCCACTTCACATCATTAATAATAATAACACCAATTAAATCATTTTATCATGATTATTCTTTTTAGTTTAATTAATCACACAATTTATGTCATCATCATTATTATTAACATATTTTTACGTTATCATCAGTATTAAAATTATCATTATAACGCGCGTCGTGTTGACCACATCGATTTCAACAAAGGAATGGACCGGAGGGGTCCGGACTGGCGGCAGTTTCATGCATCTCATATTGAGCTGTGGGACGCGCGTGCCCGATATGGTATTTCTCGATATGGATATCCCACAACACAGTATCAGTTATCTGCCCAGGGGGATTATGCAGATTGGTATCGACGTCATACCATCATGCATCTTACACGTCAGGGGATTGACATTCAGCAGATGGTAAACTTATTAAGATATATTATATTTGTTTAACTCTTTTATGGTATTAATTTGAATGTCATTTCATTTTCAGACAGACAACATTGATCATCTTGCACATATCACACATCCTCAGGAGGAGGCATATATTAGACGTGATGTAGTTCATCGAGATGTGTTGGCTCTCTACGACCATCTCCGGATGATACGAGACAGTTTTTATGACGAGGAGCCACAGGTATATCCTGATTCATATCCTCCAGCTGGAGCTCCTGAGGGTGGGGGTGATGATGTGCCTGCTATGCCTGCTGATGACGATGTACCGCCACCACCGCCGCCAGCTGAGAGACAGAGACGAGGACCTCGGGAGGGGCAGAGGCGACGAGATAGACATCCGAGAGCACCTCCTGCAGATGTGGCAGCACCACATAGAGATGATCATGCCCAACTTATTGATGAGGTTGCACAGAAGGGAGACGTTTATAGACCACATCTATCATCTCCGATGACTACTATGGACTACGAGCTGGATCAGGTGACACAGCTTGTGGCAGCCCCCTCTCCTCCCGGCGAGGACTTCTTCAGTATGCCATTTCTACCATTTTTAGGAGCCTCAGGACCATATGGCTCGACGCATGATTATGGGCAGTCATCCACGTATGATTTTGGGCAGTCATCCATGCATGATTTTGGTCAGCCCTCTACACAGTATCATGAGGAGGCACCGAATGCACCAGTAGAAGAGGATCTCGTTGATAGGACACCAGAGCGACACGTACGCCGAACACGGGGATGACGTGAGATTCAGACGCCACGTTGTGGTACCGGGGGGCATCGACGTTGATTTATTCAGATGCCATGATATATATGTTAAAAACCCTCTTTATTTAGAGAAATGAATGTTATTTAGACATATAATTAGAAAATAAAATAGATAGTATATACAAAATAATATAAATGAAACTTTTAACATTGATTAAACGTATAAGAAATACTCGAAAACAACATAAAACATGGATTAAACATTGATTAAACGTACCAGAAATGGTGTGTTTATGTGGAGGTTCTGGTATTTGTTGCAGTGAATTGGATATCAAAATCTATACTGGATATCAAGAAAGTTTGAAGTCGCCTTTCGTTTTGGGGGGAACACCACCACAGTGTCTTGCATGCAGCTTAACTGTTCAATTCAGTTTCATTAAATCTGGACAGACCCCCATTTTTACCGAAATATTAATCACATATCCAAATTAACCCCCCAATTCTGACGCCCCTCGGTTCGTACCGTTCAACGAAGGAGAGACGTCCATGGTAAACCTCCGAGTGAGAGTGGAGGAAGACACACTTACTGTTTTATCTAAAACCCTTCTACTGTTTTAAAGTTCTCTATTTTAAATTTAATAATTAATGATATCTTTCACTAACATTTTTTTGGAAATTCCTTTTGTTTTAAACTATTTATTATATGTTTCATCAATGTTTAAAGTTTCAGTTATATCCGTGTAATAGTTTATGTTTTATAGTCTTTCAAATTGAAATCTTATAAATTATTTTTTCTCAACATTTTTTATTAAATTCATTATGTTTTCAAATATTTATTATATGTTTAATCAATGACTAAAGTCTAATCTATATCGGTGTTATAGTTTATCTATTATAGTCTTTCAAAGACAAGTATTTGAAACATTTTTAAGTTTCAAATAAGTGTCTGATTTCTTAAAAAATAGTTCTCGTCGACGTTTTTTATGAAATTCCTTTTTTTTAACTATTTGTTATGTGTAAAATACAATTATTACAAATTATTATAAGTAATTATTTTTGTAACTATTACAAATTATTATAATTATAAGTTATTATAATTATAAATTAGTTATAAATAATTAATTGTCATTAATTAAATTACAAATTATTTATTATTAATATTTGATTATTACAAATTATTCTATCTTTATATATACATTATATATTTATTCTATTTATATTTATATAATTATAATAAATATATAATTATAATTATAAATATTATAAATATATACTTATAACTCTAAATATAATAAATATATAATTAAGATAAATAATTATTATAGGCATATATTAATTATAATTACATATTTTTTATAATTACATATTTATAATGTAAAAAATATATATAATGTATATATATAGAATTATATAATGTATACATATATACTAATAACACTAAATATAATAAATATATAATTAAAATAAATAATTATTCTAGGCATATATTAATTATACATTATATATAATTAAAATTGCATATTTACAATGAGAAAATATATATGTAATGTATACATAAATATATAATTACATTTACACTACATTTATTATATTTATTACATTTATAACTTTTATTATATTTATATAGTTGTTATATTTTTGTATTTACTGTATTTATAATTATATAATTATTATATTTTTGTTTTTACTATATTTATATATTTATTATTTTTATATATTTATCATAATTATTATATTTATAATTATAAATTTATTATAATTATATAATTAATATTATATTGAATATATAATAATTATAAATATAATAATTATAATAAATATAAAAATTATCTAATTATAGTAAATATAACATAATAAATATAAAAAAAAAACAGTTTAGCGCCACTTGATGTGGCGCTAAAGGCACCCATTTCCCTAAATATTTTCTACCCTACCTCTTTAAAAAAAAATTGACCCTCTCCGCTAATTCATCCGATCGAATGAAATTCACTCAGCGGGAGAGACTAATGCGATTTTAAATTTAACAATGTTCACCATGTGCTCAAAACCAAGAAAACTGGATCATGTTCTCTTCAAAGTGTAGAAAACCCATTTTTAGTTATTATTTAATTATTATTTAATGTGTTGGAATAAATAAATCAATAATATGATTCTTTATTTGGCCAATAAGAATGAATTATTTTTTTATAATTAAAACATGTTTATAAAATTACATGAAATACTCTACAACAATATATAAAAAAAGGTTTGTCTTCAAAATATTGGATGATGATTCTTGGCCAAATTTTGAATTGTATGAATAAAATTCACAAAAAATACTTTGTGTGATTTGGATAAAATATACTAATTAGTATTTTTTTTCTAACCAATAATCATTTATAAACCTCCTTAAAATGTTGTATAAATAGAAAATAATATTTGTTAATGTTCCAAATTTAGGAAAATGATTCATGACAGTGTTATTAGTTGTGGGAATGATGCCAATTTGATTTGGGGTTTCAAGAAATAAAAACCCTCACTTTTGCGGTAATTAAAATTATAAAACTTAAGACACTATACTAAAAAAAACATCTTTTTTCTTTAAAAATTAGGAAAGAAATACATGTTTTTTTTGTTACCTATTCCAATGAAGCATATAAGAATCTGTTTTTTGGTTTGGTTAGAATGACCAAATGTAAATTTTTAAAATTAAAACACATTTATAAAACTATATAAAATGGTTTGTAGAAATACAATTATTTAGATTTATATTTAACATTTTGGAATATGATGTCCGAAAAAGTTGTGACATATAGGAACAAATTGTGCAATGATCCAATATGTTTTTTATAATGACCAGAAGTGTATTTGTGGAAATAAAACGAATATATAGAATTTCATAAAATTATATATACACGGAAAATGATTTAGAATTGTATTTTAAATTTTGTAAAGTGATACTTGTCCCAGTTGTGACATGTAGGAATGAATCTTACATCAATCTAACATAATGTTTGATAAACATTTTAAAAAACTGTATTTTCAAAAGTAAGGTCTATTTGGACTGTAAATATTAAATCAATCAAACAAAATATAAAAAAATGATAGTGTATATTATTCAAAATATAAGATAATAGTTGTTCATTAAATTGTAACTTGTATAAATATTTAATATATTATTATTAATTATTCTTCAATTCATTAGAAATATTCTATTAACGAGACTATTCATTAAATATAGTATATATTATTAGTTTTTTTATTTCAACATATTAAAATTTTCATTTAGGTAGTGTGTTATCCCACATTACTATATATATGACCTTTTCTATTTTTATGACATCATTTATTTATTTATTTATTAAATTATACAATTTAAATTAATGAAATATTTAAAAGAAACAATAATATAAAAAAATATCATTATCTTTGTGATAGTCACCATTTACAGTGATCCATGGATACATCAATTATCAATATATATATATATATATATATATATCCATTGTTATATAATAGTGTCAATTAGAAAAATAAAAAACTAGATAATGTGCCGCAAATTACTAACTGTGGAAATTCATCCGGGGTTAGTAAACTATGGTTGTATCTTCAGATTGTGACATTAATAACCTTAGATTTTTTTTAAAAAAAAAATACTATTATGGTTTTCTTAACACCAAATTTATATAACTCTTGTGGAATGTGGTAAATATCCAAAATTAATGATAATCATGGCTAATGGCCTATCATTTTGGAAAATGTAAATATTGTTGAAAACCTCATAGCAGTGTTACATGACCATGGCTTCAAGTCCTTTTTACATGGTTTAAAGCTATGTAAATAATGACTTTTTCTAGTTATGTACCATATTCAATATCATGGTTTATTGGAAGAAAATAATGGATTTTAATTGGCGAGGAATGTTGTGAAGAATGAACTTTTATAAACATTTGTTAAATTTGAAAATACTATATTTGAAGAAAATTATTCTACAAATGGGTAAGAGAAAATTATAGGAACATTTTCTCACTAAATAATAATAGGTTTATTATATCTAAAAAAATATTTTTAAATAAATGAATATTAGGGTAGTGTGAAAAATGTAATAATAAATCATTTACGACTGTTGAACATCTTGCTGTTTTCAGAATGAAATTTAATTTTTTTGATATTTTTTTTGTTTTACGCTGTCTAGGATCTTATAGTATTGATATGTTGGTTCTATAGTGAATCTAAAAAATCTTCAAGAATGTGTATATATTATTTATTGAGGGAGATGAATTCTACTCATTGATAGAATATCCATATGGAGTCTAAAATTGTTAAAATGAAAATTGGAAACAAATTTCAGTAGCTCAATGAAGTGTTTAGAAGGTCCAAGAAACTAGTCATGTTGTTAGATATTATATCCTAATATTTATATCATAGATAAATATAATGATGATAACTCATTACATTCATATGACACACAATTGAATAAAAGCTTCAATCATAATAGAAATTACATTGATGGACCCTATGAAATATTTTCCATTTATTATGGATAATGGGAGTCCATCCACTAAGATAATAGATCCAAGGATACTGAAATATTTTATGGACAATATGATTGTCTCAATCAATTTTCTTATTTGTATGTTTCATAATATTAATGGTGTGGGTTGTGCTAAAATTATTGACATAATGATTCACTAATGTATAATCTTCACAATATATCTCAATATTTTAATGTTGGTAATAATGATATCATCAAGATAGGGAATGATTGGTGAAAAGGAAAAAAGATGTTCATATATTAACCATGTTCTAAAAAATAGTGAGAAATCAATTTCTCCTTGGATGACTAACGAAGTCATATTTTTAAGCATCAAGGATGAGTATAAAATGGTGATTAAATGCATTGGCCACATTGATTACAAAAAATTATATGGTAGTGAAATTTATGTATATAAACACTATTTCTATGGGTATCTAAAATTTAGAGGAGATCATGAATTTTTATAATTAAATTTATAACTAGATGGAGGAAAAGATAATTTTTCTAAAAGGATACACTTTTTTATAAATAAAAAACTCATTATTACCAAGTAATTGTTCAAGGTGGGTTATATTTTTTGTCAACATTATTTAATTTTCCATTTTAAATGTTTTGGAGATCGGTTGATCTGTTTGGGAAAGTATAGAGAAAGTTAATTTTTTATCTGAGTTTGATAAGATTATTTCATCATATATGATTGAATGAGATTTTGAACTAATCATGTAAGATTAAACTACATTTTCATCTAGTTGTGAATTGAACTAAGAAGATAAATCATTATATATTATTCAATTCTGATTTTCTAAATCCATCAAATATTGATCTAATTTCATGTATGATTGAATATATAATTTTGAAACCCACGTTTTTTAATTGAATATTAGAATTTCATGTTTTTTTATATTTCTTTATAGCTTTATTTTATAAGAAATGTATGTGATCTTCATAAAATTTCATTGGATTTTTATTTGATTTTAAGACGAATATTATTGAGATATAAATATAAATTTATCAATTTATATTTGAAAAATAATTGCAATTATGGAAAGGAAAGGAATGGTGTATTGTAGTATATATCAGTAAAGGTTTCTCTAACATGATTTTACATAAATCATATATTGGAATATATTAAAATCTTCAATATATTTTTGATGTAAATCTCATAGAAAATAAATATAAATTGGTGATTTTAACATCATTATTTAAAGATTTGATGATTATAAATGATAATAAAATTGATTATTAATTCACACGTGTTAATGATATTTTAATAGAATTGGAGGATTTTAGAATCACTAAAATTTTATTGAGGATAATTCATGACGTACATGATAATTAGGTTTCCTCATTAAAATAGATATATTATAATCATTTATATTTGGATAAGTGACATAGTACACTTAGTAACTCTAGATTTCAAATTCAATATCAAAGTGGAGAATAAAATTCCACTCGAGGAAATAACTAATCATAAAGTCAAAGAAAAATAAGATTATTATTATTATGAAGTTAAGTATGATGAGAAATATAAGAAGATAAATTCTCTTATTTCAGTTTTTTTAAAAAGATAATAAAATACACTAAAATAATTACTTGGAAATACAATAAAAATGTTGAAATTGAATATTAAGAGAATGAATAACATGGCCATAATAATAAATCTAATAAATATTTCCATGGTAAAAAATATTTTGATTGATTAATGTAAATTTAAAAAATTAATTGAAGAAATATATTGACTAAGGAAGAATAGTATTACACAACTCAATATAATGAGTTAAAATATGAAATAGCTTTTGGGAAACATATAACATTTAGGTCTTAGGTTGAAAAACTTATGTAATATTTAAGTTGTTACAGTGACGAGGACATAATTTTTATTAAAAACATAATGAAAACTAAATATTAATAATGTCTTGATCATATTTTCACTGTTAAAATGCATATCAAATTATGAATGAATGATACTAAAAAATTAAAAAAATAATGTTGCGATGCCCAAGAAATAAGTTGAATATATTAAATAACTTTAGAATCTCAATGATAAATTTGTATAACAAGATATAATCGAAAATGATCATGATGAAAAATACAATTCCATAGATAAGGAGTTTAATAAAGTTTAGTCAAGGTTTGCTGATACACAAAATCTCTAGAAAAATATAAGAGGTGACTTTTACAAATCTATTAATGGTATACAAGATATTCTAAAAAATTTGAGGATATTAGTCTAAAGGAAAAAGGTAATTTTTTTTACCATCGTATGTTAAAATTGGATAAATATTTTCTAAAATATTAAACATTATAAAATAGATTATATCAATATATTTTTTGAAAAAAATAAATAATATATCAATGGATGTTGAGTATAATCATATTAGAGTATTTTCGAAAACATGATATCTTAAGATGCCTAAATTATAAGTAAAAAATATATTGATAATTCTTAACAGAACAGATATTCATATTAAAGTTCAAGATTTTAAGTAAATATCAATTATTATTGTGTATATAGTAAAAATTATATGTTTTTTTGGAAAACAATATCCTTCTACCAAAAAAATGGTAAAAATAAAGGGGGTGTCACAGAAGGAAGTCAAGTAAAAATAAAAATTAATAGAAAGTTTTAATATAATGGAATTCATATATGAATACTGAAAATAGATTTTAATACAATGAATAAGTGTATGTAAGGTGTTCAAAATCTAATAATTAAAAAAATTGTATGGATTTATATTCAAGATAATTACAACAAGCGATTGGAGTTGGAAGTTCCCATAGAAAAAGAAATTCAAATATGTCCTTTATTGTTAAAGCATCTCTTAAAGCTAATAAAGGATAATCCATGGATTCTTAATAATTTTTTTTTCATCTCACTTGAATAGATACATAAATATATTTAAAAACATGGACAGTCATAATGAAGGTTCAGTTACATTTGGAAATGACAACTCATTGAAAATAAAATGAGTTTGTGATATAGATATTGATGATCAGAAATTTATTTATAAAGAATAGATTCTTGTTAATTGACATAAACATAATATTTTTATTCATAGAGAATAGTGTTGTTATGGAAATGAAGTTATTTTTAGGGGAAAACCAACTTTAACAATAAATTTATATATGGAGGTGTTATCACTATAGGAAAAAGAACAAGTGGAAATTTAATCTAGATTAGAATGAAACATGATTCAAGTTATTTCAATATGAAATATGGCCACAATATATGGAATGTATTTCTTGGTTATTTTGGTTAGTGAGTTATGAGTAATATTTCTATAGAAGAACCAGTGATCGGTCTATCAAATGTGAAAATGGAGGGAGATAACATTTTTGGTACTTGTAAAAAGGGAATGATAGTATAGGGAAGTCACAAAAGATTTAAGATATAATTTACTATTCCACATGAAATTATATATTGAGATTCATATAGACCCATCATATATTAATTTACCATATTTTTAATTTTTTCATATATTCATTAATGATTTCTTTAGGATGACTAATGAATGTTTAAGAAGAATACCACTAATCCAGACTAAATAATGAAATCTTTGAAAATAGATTTTGAGAAGGATATGAGATTATTTTTCAAATCATTGACAATTGATAATATAACAATGTGTACTGGTAATTAAATTTAATCATATCTCACAAAAAATGATATTACTCATTAGTAAAACAGTCCATACACACCCTAAAAATAGAGTTTCAAAAATAATTAATAGAATCTTTGGAATGTGAAATCTTGTATGAATTCAAAATATAAATTACTTTTTTATAAGAAGAGATTTTAAATTTTATGAGCATTAAAATTTAATATTTTTTTCTTAATTAATCTAACATGACTAGTTATTGGTGCTGGCATCCGATTGAAGTTGAAAATGGGCATCGGTGGATGGACCTGAAGACATATTTCTACTCAGCGGATGATCCCAAGACCCAAAGGGAGGCTTCACATAAAAGGGGGAGAGATGTTCGTGAAATGGAGGATATGCATGTAAAATGACAGAGTTGTGCGTAAATCACGGAATTCGGTTCATAATATTGTGCGCCCAGACCAAATATTGCATGTCGGGCTTCTGAGAAGGCTTCAGCCCGTATGCGCAAAAGTCTGGGTTGGCACAAAATTTTCTATCGTGGTTTAACTCGATGACCCCATTTTCACGCCGATGGTGCCCGAACGCATCTATAAATAGAAGTTCACACCCTCGCTTTGGGATGGCTGAAGAATTGGACACATGTCTCATGAGCAAAATACAACCCCTCCCGCGTGAAAAACATGGCTTCAAGGTACTTGATTTCACGCGAAAAATCTCCCAATGGTCTGCCTTTGGGTGGGATCCCTGGGGCTTGATCCTCGCCCGATACCTTTTGATTCTAAGGAAATTGCACGCAATCCATACCCTTTTCATGTAATTCTAGGCCTTTGCATGCAAACATTCCTCTTTGCATGCAAAATGTCCTTTTTTCAAACTTATTGTTCACAAAACCCGACCTTTGTGTGAAAACGGTCCCCTCTGCGCGCAAAATTTGTTCCAACAGACAACCCGCATTGCACGCAATCGTACCCCATTGCGTACAGTCCTCACCCATTGTGCACGATCCTCCCAATTTCATGCCATCCTCACTTATTATGCACGACACCCATGTTTTGCGCGCACCCCTTCCACACGACTTTCCAGGCTTGTGCAAATTAATTTCAGGGTCCCTCGAGTAGCACTTCATGTTGCATTTCCCTACCCTATGCTTCTATGTATAGGAACACTAATAGCTATTGCTTCTTCACATAGCCATGCTAACATGAGCCCCTCAATGGATCACTCCACAACCCCATCTCACCACGACATTGCCGGTACCTTCCCTTCACCAAGGGTTAAAGCGCACCGGTTATATAAGCTCTAGGGGTGGGGAGAAAATCCTCATCATCCAAGCTGCAGGACGTTAAATTTCCAAGCATTATCATCCCCAACACATGACATTAAACTATATCCTCACCCCATGTAATATACGCGGGGTGCCCCACCTCGTACATTTTCCATGCCCACTAGTCTCCATAAGAGTGAGATCTTCCTCACATGGAATGATATCCTCCTTGCATGGAACAACATTTGTTTTCAGGAAAGGGAAACCACCTTGGTGAAAGGCCCTAACCTTTCTTAAAGGAGGTATCACCCTTTTATCCTCGTCTCTTCTTCCGTGTGCAAAGACCAGAGGAGAGATGGACACAGGGGTCTCTCGATACCCCATCCCTCTCCCTTTGGGCTCTATCACCATTGGGCCTCCATCCTGGAGTAAATCTCAATCTCCATATCACTAGGCCGCTAACCATGCTTAAGACTCACTATATTCCTCATGGATGCACCTTTCGCGACGTGATCATCAGGTCTTCGTTGCCTATTGTTTCTCACACCGAGCATGAATCATGTGGTCTTAGAGTAAAGCATCGACCATGAAACCATCCTTTGTCTTCCTTAGTGTGTAAGACCCATTCCCTATCCAATTGAACTACGTGGACTTTGATCTTTTCCCTTTCCAATTAAGGTGCGTAGGAATCCTTCCTGAGGTTCAAGCCCATCACCCATCAGTCCCAACCACTTCACGTCGGTTCACCTTCGTGCCGCATGACATTAAACTGTATGCCCCTTTCCTCCCACATGACATTAACCTGTATCCTCTTTTTGAACTATGTGATTTTTTATCCTTGTCTCTTTGACAAGGTACGTAGGAAGCCTCCCCAAGGTTCAATCCCAACCAACAGTAAGCTATTGTATTCTCCTTTGTTGGGATCCAACACTATGGTCCACCCCTAGGTGTTAGATCAATCTTGGGATGCAAACCACGTGCAAGCCCTAGCATCATCTTCGGGTCACTGTCCTTCGTGCACACCCCGATCCTATGCCTCACCCTGAACTACGTGGACTTTGATGCCCTGAAATAGGGAAATGTAGGGAACCTCCTTGAGGTTCAATCCCAGCACTTGTGTCCCATCCCGGTCTCTCCCTTGATCCTTTGTGTTTTGGGAAGGTCATTCCCCAACTCAGTGGTTCTACTTATTTCTGGTCCCACCCATGCATCCATCCTCACAGGCCACCTCCTCAGGTGTCCCATCGCCCTACCAAATTATGTAGACTTTTATTCCTTGCCACATGGATATGTAGGAAGCCTCTTCAAGATTCAATCCCAATATCACCATCACCTTTATAAAGGTTCCATCCCCACTCACTCCATCCTTTGGCACTCTATTCATATCCATCATGATTCTTATCTGGGCAACCACAACTCGGTGAAGTCATGACATCTATTTGGGCCTCTAACTATGCGTAATCCCCAACATGTCTCCAGGTTTTTGTCCTTTATGTACACCCCGATTCATCACCCATTAAAACTACGTGGGTTTTGATCCCTATCTTCTAAACATGATACATAGGAGGCCTCCATGAGGCCTAATCCCAGCCAATGGTAAACCTTTGTGTCCCCCTTTCCGAGACCCAACCATCATCGATTTCATCCCCATTGGACGTTTTGATCCACCCATCTAGTAAACCCCTTAGTTGCGCCCGCCTAGGGGTGTACCCACCTGATCCACTCACATCAGTGTTTCGATTAGTCTGATCTATCTCTTCTAGACGTTAAACTTGTGGCATACCCCATGTTAAACATGGGAAGATGAGGAAAACCTAAGGTAAATGACTAGGGAATATAATTCCCCGCCCTCGACGTGGGATGTCTTGGGTTTCCATGCCCTTTAGAAGACCTATCATAAGGGAAATAAAATCCAGGTGTACCAATGTTTCAGCGTCAAGACACATCAGTGATTCCCAATGTGACTACTCCCTGAAACAAAGGTTGATACCCTGACTTGACCCCATGGAATTTCCTGACATAAGTAGAGAAATTGACTGGTGTCCTCAAAGATGTGTCTTCGAAAAGAGTTTCACAAGAAATTTCTAAATCTATGAGGGAAAACCGAACTAGGAGACAAATTATGAGGAGGAATTCATGGAAGTAGAGATCGACATCCCATCATCCCATTTTGATCAAGGAGAAAATGTCTCTGAATAAGTGACGGATGTTGTCCGCCTTTGGAAAGTGAGAATGTGGGGAAACGGCCAGTGTGTCCCCACAAACGGATGCATGACCCCGAGAAAGTGTCAGAAACAGAAATGGTGAACCCCATGTGAATATTCTTCTCAATGTGGAGATTAGTATAATTAAAGGTATTAGTGGATAAGCATGTCACTGGATCCTGCTATTTGGCACGAGGTCCTACCAAGAAAATAGTGGGCCTGACATGAAACTCACCAGAGATTGGGGAAATTAAACGTTGGGCATCCCAATCTACGATGTTGTCAGCGTGGATCCTTATTACCAATCAAAGAATATGGAACGGTGTTGGGGCACTAGACGTTACATTCCTACTTTCATTACTAATGGTTGAATCTTCCTGCTTTGCAGGACCCAAACTGCTATTTTAGGAAACTGATCACCACCCACCCACCGACGCAGGGGTCGGGGAAAAACCAATGCGGTGATCCTATGCGACTCTATCTCTTCTAAAACAGCCTCCACATCCACTGTTTCTAGTCTCCCATGACCTATCTCACCATCTAAACTTGTTCAGTGGAGGGTGATCAACGACTTTGTACGACAATATGAGGAAGAAGGGATTATCCCAACTTGAGATATGAAATGTCAGGACCTAGAGGCTTCTGCACCTCACTGTAGCCTCCACCCCCAAGTGCCTCATAGGGAGCCACTACTATCTACTCTAATATACAACTGTTTTGGGAGTCTCTCCCTAGAACGCATTGACGACTCACTCCCTTACGCCAATGTGGTAAGGGAATCCCGAGCCATCCCGGTTGTGATCCCATCTCGAGGGCCACCAAGGAGGGCTCCCCCAGGCTGTGTCAGCACCACCACCCAGTCCTATAGGCTGAAGAGTAGGTGAGTTACACACCTACACCACCAGCCCCAGTCCGGTTAACCTGACACCAACATTGGGTGCAAGATGAAGAGGATTCCCGCTAAGGGGCATCATCATCAATGGCTATAGTGGTCCGTGCCACTACTGACGTATACTATCAATGCCCATTTATACTGGACAAGGGCCCTTATATGACCAACCCAGATCAAGTTCCCAATCACCCCACATGCAGGTTGGAATGACTCTCTTGGTGACCGACATAGGTAGTGTCCGCCGTGGGCTGACCTACGCCAATGACATCTAGCACGGAGGTCCTCCCCGTTCCACCATCAATGAGATAAAAGATCCTCCGCACTCCTAATATAATCATGGAGACCCTCCCCATTCCACCATTAGTCCAGGAAAAGGCCCTCCCCATTGCACTGGCATCCATCATGGTGGTTTCTTTCGCACCCGTAATCCCAGGCATGGAGCCGTTCCTCCTATTGCAGGTCGCCAATGCGAAGATCCTCCTTGCCTGACCAACTATCAACATGAAAGTCTTACCAATGTTTTTACTACATCTGATGAAGTTCCTACCCATCCTATAAAGTAGAGAGGTGGAGGTCTACCCTGATTTATTGGCATCCAACACAGAGGTCTTCCCCATGTTTAGTTTGATTGGTGCGAAGGCCCCCCTTGTACTATCACCACTAAGGTAAACGAACATGGAAGCACTGCCCATGCTCCCACTAGCTTCAGCAGAGGTCCTTCTTGATTTATCACTTACCATAGAGGTCCCCCCCATGCCAACCAGTAGAAACGGAGGCCCTACCCATGTTTCATTTGACATTTTTCTGGGTGCTCTTTTCACCCCGACTCACCCAGGTGGAAGTCTTATCTGTCCTAGTACCAGTTTGGCCGAAGGTCCTCTTCATGTCGAAAACCTACCCTATACTGAAGAGCCATCCCAATGTAGGAAGGCAAGTCTCCGCCACCAAACGAAGAATACTGAGAAGTTTCAAATCACGATTAAACCTATTTTCTTTTTAGATTCTGAGGCAGAGTAAGATTTGGTGATGGAACTCTCACCCTGATCTTCTGTGTCAGGGGTTGGGGTAAGAATAAGGCATATAATTCTCATCCTCATGGAAAGTGAGGTCCACCAGATTCCTACATCCCTCTAGAGATACATCCGTTCAATCCTTGATATCGGAAATATGATCATTCTTCACCTCAATAAGAGATCCTAGTGAATTATTCTGGGGACCAATAGAGGAGGAGAAACAGAATGACCCATCGCCAACAACCACAGCCCCAGTGTGGGAAGAATTGGTCATTATTACATCTTAATGTGATTTGGTGGATCATTCATTGCATTCATCGGAAGACAACCAAAGATGCGACGACTTGTCATCTCGTGCGCCGTATTCTCCACCAGCCATTCTACCATCGCAATGGTCCACTTTGTGCCATTATCGGTCCCTCAGCTTCCCCCAATAGATGAATTCAGAAACTAAGGTTCGGATCCCGAGTCTAATCCAAGGATCTTGTGGGACATCCTTACAATGGACCAGTTCCCAGAGATGTTCTAGCCCATTGCAATAATAGGTTTCAGTATTCTCTCACATAGGAGGAGGCCATGTGATTTCACCAAACCCTATGGGAAACACACTTCCACCTCCTTCATCGACGGGTGGCTTACACCAAGATCCAAGAACACTTTGAAAACATCGTCTAGGAATTCTGCATGGTTGACTTGGCTGTGCTCCCCATGGCTCAGCGCCCTGAGTCACCTGGTTTCCATCGGACCCTCCAACAATTATGCATCCAAATTTTTACAGTGCTCCATAGAATTATTAAGGAGGCTTCCCCCCATGTTCCGATCCTTGGTTGGGGGTAGTATGTTTCCCTTCATTTTAGTTCTATCTGGTTCCATCTTGACTTTCTAGGTGATATTGAGGATATGCCTTTAGGTACAGTCACAGTTAACATGGATGACCTATTAGAAGAAGAGACCAAGCTAGGGATTCTTGGAGTGAACTTACCCCCTAGGGTGGTTCCACACATATTAGATCCTTTGGGCAGGGTTACTCTCTAGAAAATAAATTTACTAGGCCTTCCTACACCTTTTGAGTCATTATCCCTCAGTTGGAACCCCAATAAGGGTAAAGAGCATGCTGGGCCGTCAAACCCTGGATTAGTGAAAAAGATGAAATATGTCCCCGAAAAGGTTGTATTGTGTCAAAAACTCATGGAACATAAAAATATGGTCGATGAACTTCTTGTTGAACGTGCTGCGAAATGATTACTGGACTACGGTAATCCTCGAATGGGGCAGTATGGGTAGGTACAACCCCCTCGGTGAGTTGCCTCCAGGTAACCTTGACCATACTGCCCATACAGACAGGGTAGAAGATGAAGTTTATAGAAAGAGGGTGTGATATGCATCACCAAATCCACCCAAGTTGTGAGATAGCCCTCAAGACGCAACTTAGGTTCCCCCAGCCACTCCACAGGTCATTCCCCCAGTGGTCCCGTAAGTCATCCCAACAGCTAATTGATGAGCCGCTAGGCCTGCTTATCATATTGAAGAACCTAACAATACACTGGTGGTTAGAGATCCTCTTCAATATAGGAATCCCCATCAATATGATCCAATGACTGCTCTCATTACCCTCCTCAAGGAACTAGAAACTCGAAAGGTGGAAATCCCACCTGATGGAAAGTCGTATCTGGCATGGGTGGATGATATTCCAGTGCCCCCTGGTTTTGGAGATCCTACCTTCTCCCCCTTTAATGGGATGGACGACCTGCTGCAGCATCTGGCCTATTTTATTTTGAGGTGTAGACCTATGTTGGGAACTCCAGCGCAGCAGGAGGCCTCCAAGCTCCAATGTTTCGTATAGATGCTAGAAGGATCCACATTCTTTTGGTACAACTAGTTACCCATTGGGTTAGTAGTCGGTTGGGAGGATCTTTATAGGTAGTTTATTTACCAGTTCAATTCCACCACCTGGAAGAAGAGTATTGATGACCTCTTCAAATGAAAGCAGAGGCCTGATGGATGTGTTTCTGACTTTGTCACTAGGTGGAAAGGCCTCACGTACTCCCTTGATATGTCGCTGACTCAGGAGAATCTATTGAAAAGGTGTGTGGGGAATGTCAAGACCGAAATGGTCCCATCTCTCATCACTCATAACTACCCAGAGGGGATTTCCGGATTTCTCTGACAAAGCCTAGTGTCTAGAGGAAGCTTACATCAAGCCAAGAAGGCATGTCTATTTCCCCCTGTAGTCCCCGAAAGAAGAGCTTCTAAGGATGATCCCACTGTGGTAACACAAATAGAGGCCCCCAAAAAGCTATAGTTATTACTAGGGGAACCACCTATACAGCCTCACTGAGGTCCCCCACCCTAGGAAAAACCTCTAGCCTAGAAGTGATCACCTTAGAATAGGAAGGCTCCCCTGCATAACATGCCGCCACTACCTAGGTGAGATAATTATATTCCACCTCTTCGACAGGCTCCTCCATCCCCTCGTCAGGGCTAGGCTCCTAGAAACCCCTTCCTGGACAGAAAAAACTATAACTACTCATTTAATGAGGCTCAAGTCCCTGGTTATTTCCAAAGTTCCTTAGACTAGGGAATCCTATGATTATTGGAATACAGAAGGCCCAAAGAGGCGGATCTCACTGATCGCCCCGATTACTGTCCCTATCACCAGATCCTTGGGAACCCCCTCAAGTAGTGATATGTGTTTAAAAAATAGATCTAAGACCAAGTAGATAACAACATAGTCAGGTTAGGTCCAGCCCTAACACATGTGGAATGTGTGTTCATAAAGCCTGAAAGTGACGATGACAATGAAGGTGAATGACAACAAGTTCCTAATCGAAGGTTTCAAAAATACGATGATCGGATGGCCTGCAAGGTATTTTCCCATTCCCATTTTATTATCCTTTCACTTTTGATCTAACCCAAGCCTCTAGAGGTCACCGCATTACCTGTAGCTGGTAGTTCTGCATCAACATCTCAGTCTTCCTCTTCCTAGAAGGGAAAGCATTGACGACGCAAGGGAAAGAATAGTCCCCCATAGACGCCATCATCATTATGTACTCTCAAAGATTTCATGCCCCTATAGATGGTGATTTCACTCATAATCCATTCAGTGATGGAGGATTCTTTAAGTGATAATTTAGGGTACACTTCAGTTAACACCATGGAGCTGGTAAACCCCTACATGGTCCCCGATGATGGAGAGCACCAGACAGATACTCCCAATGTCCCCAGACAATACCAACGTCAACAGAACCATGGTTATGTGAGTCTACAGAATTCATTGTCCAATTCTTCCAGCCAAGCTGTGCATGCCACCGAGACTAGGCAGTAGGCCTAGTACTGAGTTCAACACGCGCAACCTTCTTATATTATTTCACCAGATCCGCCTCCACCACTGTTTGTACTACTCGATCAGGAGGAACCTCCATAATCATGCTACGATCAACCAAATTCTATTGAAAATCGACCTTAGTTAATTGGACCTCAGCTAGCAGTCACTCCATGTAGTTCTACTGGCGAGAAGCGAGACATTCCCAACACCATCTATAACCCACCGATTCAACCAGCATCACCCATCAAACCTCCTACCACAGAGCGACCTCTTGTCAGTAGAGGTGTATGCCTAGAATAGAATTATGATGTTATCAAGAATATTTCCATAATTTCTTGAATCTATCTATCCTCAAATATCTTCACTTGTCAGCGGATATGTGTGAATCCCTTGTGGAGACTTTAAGAAGCCCCCTCCATTTTGAGGCAGAGGTAGCAGCCATAGATGCCTTCCATGCTGAGGCAGTCGAGCATGCTGAATGTTAGGCCATTATCTATTTTTATGGAGAAGATGAAGGCTCACATATATAGGGACACATCCAACCACTGTACATCACTGGCCATTTCAATGGAGTGGAGGTTTTTCGCTGTCTTGTCAACACGGAATCAGGGATCAACCTTATCCCAACACAGACACTTTGCAAGATGGGGCTATTTGAAGCTGATCTGAGTCCCTATGACCTGAAAATTCAAGGTTATGACAAGATGGAATAGACACCAGTTGGAAAGATCCACCCGATGACTTAGTTTGGTGGCCTAGTTTCCAGCACCGAGTTCATGGTTGTCTCACAAGACACCACTTACAACACGTTAATGGGTAGTCCCTAGCTCCACTTGCACACGACAGTCCCTTCCTCATATCACCAATGCCTCAAGTACCTCCTTAATGGTCAAGTAGGTGTACTCCAAGGTGATGCATCTACCTTTGCCTCTTGTGAAAGCCTTCTACTTGTATGCTGACTATTACAAGAGCAAGGACAAGCATATTTAGGATAATGAGGTCAAACACACTACGGTTGCGACCAACCCATAGACAGACTTGGATGATGCCTACATTTTCCCGATTCACTGATTGGAGGCCATAACTCCATACTTGGGGAAATGATTTGTTATCTAAAGAACAAGGTGTAAGCGCATTAAGTTTAATGAGCATTGGGATATCACATCATATTTTTACAAAAATCAGGCCCTGGTGATCCGAGAGTCCCCTACTCCCATAAGGTATCGAGATGTTCACCCCATGGCAATGAAAATACGTCATATTTTCTTGTTTCGTTGGGCTGGGATAAACTGGATCAAGCCAAAATGACACTATTACTTTGATATCATCAAAACATGGACCCTTAGGTCAAAGGCCAAATAGGATCAGGTCTATAGCTTTTGTCTCCATGGTTTCAGCAGTACAAGAGCTCCTCGATGAGGTGTCCACCATCGCTCAGGCTGACACCAGTGTCCTGTCAGGATCTGTAAAATTTTAAGAACTGCCTCTTATCGATGATCCCTACTTTGTGGACGAAGAAAAAGATTTGGGGGATGCTCCTGTCACTCTCGAAGAGGGTGTCTCCACCGTAATTGATGAATTGATACAAGTGAACCTCGGTAATAAGAAAAATCTGTAACCAAATTTGATCAGTATCGCTATACCCATTGAAGAACAGCAACAATACATGGGTTTTCTGAAGTAGCATCATGATGTATTATCTTGGAGTTATGGAGAGATAATAGGGCTAGATCCTCAGATCACCATCCATTGTCTCGGTCTTCCAGAAAATCATCACAGGTTCAAACAACCTCCCAAAAAGATGCACCCATATCACGGTGCCACGATCGAGGATGAGGTTGATAAGATCATCAAAGAAAAATTCATCAAGAAATTCCATTACCCTATATGTTTGGATAACATTTTACCCACTAGGAAGAAGAACAAACAGATCAGAGTCTGCATCAAATTTCAGGATCTCAACCGTCACTATCCGAAGGATGAATTTCCCCTTCCTACGACATAACTGTCGATTGATGACACCACTAGGTTATAGACTCTCTCCTTCATGGATGGGTATTCCGAGTATAACCAAATTTGAATGGCCCTTGAGGATGAAGATTCTACTTCCTTTAGGGCATCTCAAGGTAATTTCTACTACTAGGTAATTCCCTTCGGTCTAAAGAATGCAGGTGCCACCTATCAGCGTGTCATGCATCGCATATTCAATCTGATCCTTGGTACATTGGTGGAATGCTACGTGAAATATCTAGTGGTCAAATATCATGAGTTCCAGGATCATCTCAAAGATCTCAATAAAGTGTTTGAATTCCTCCGATCCTACCATATAAAGATTAACCCCTTGAAGTGTGCCTTCGGGGTTACCTCCAAAAAGTTTTTCGGCTTCGTTGTCAGATCTAGAGGCATTGAGATTGATCTAGAGAAGATCAAGGCCATCAGTCAGATGTCTCATCTGAGCAACATTCAGGATCTCCAGGGCTTTTAAGGCCAATTAGCCTACATACCCCGATTCATCACAAATTTGGATGGAAAGTGTGAGCCCTTTTCCCAGATCATGAAGAAAGGTATCGATTATCAGTGGGATGAGGCATGTCAGACTGCTTTTGAGGAAATCAAGTTGTACCTACTACGAACTCCAGTTCTGATGCCACTGGTTCCCAGAAAGCCATAGGTCCTTTATGTGACCACTCTGTAATGATCTCTTAGTGCCCTTCTTACCCACAAGAACAACGAGGGAACAAAGAACAATTTATACTACCTTATCCACATGATCCTCAATCCGGATACCAGATACTCCTCAATTGAGAAAATATGCCTCGCACTGGTATTCGTAGTACAAAAATTACGACATTACTTACAATACCATGAGATACAGCTAGTGTCCCAAGTGGATCTACTGAAGTACATTTTGAACTGCCCCATGTTGACAGAACATCTAGCTTGGTGGGTAGTGATCCTCCAATAGTTCAACATAAAGTTTGTCCCTAATAAGGATACTAATGAATTGGCACTGGAAGATTTTCTTGTATCCCATCCATCTCCCACAAACCAGTATATGGATCTTGATTTTCCAACTGAGGCAATCCTATCGGTAGATCAATCCATTCTATGTTGGGAAATTCACTTTGATAGTGCTTCCCAAATCCCTACCGAAAGAAGACTCAATGACCCCAAACTCAACATAGTGGGCCCGTGTATCTTCCTCATCATGCCTGCACAAACTGTCATTCCCTATTCATTATTGTTGTCAGAGGGTTATACCAACAATGAAGCAGAGTACCAGGCTCTGATAACTGGCCTCGATCTAGCCCTTGAGATTGAAGTTCCCCACCTTTAGGTGGAAGGGGACTCTGAACTGGTCATCAAGAAGATCAATGGTGACTACGTTATCAGGAATCCGGATCTCGTACCACTTTTAGAGCATATGTCACAACCCGTCCTCTAGGTCCCATTCCATGACTACCCCAAGCCCTCCTTCTATAGGCCAAGGGATGGCGACTAGCACCAAAAAGGCATATCCCAAAAAGGGAAGGCATTGTCTTTAAACCTGTACACACACAGACATAGAATACTTCACAAATAAAACCATAATGAAAAGAAAGTAGTACAACCACCACTGAGAGTAAAAGGTGTAAATTGAAAGTAAAGGGGCCAGAATAAAAGCCCAACTGAAAGGAAAGTACAACAAACTAAGTACAAGCTCTAGAGGTCATCTGCCAAGAATCCTACCTGAAGGGTAGGTACTGATCACTGTTTGATGTCACTGCAGCACACCATGTCTATCGATCCACCTCTGAGAACCATCTAGCCCTGGCTACCCAAAGTCCCAGTCAAAGCTGTCTGTTATCTGCACAAGACACATTAGGAGCTGGCAAAGCCAGTGCAGGGGTGAGTATAACAATAATCAATAGGGACCCCAAGACCCCTGAAGGTCTCTCATAAATAAAAAAAGGTAATTACCACAAAGGAAATACCACATAGGAAATAACACCAAGAAAGATCTCAATTACATAGCACAAAGAAAAATACATAGCTCATATCAGGTATAACTTAAGTATAGAAGTAAAGATGATTAGTCGTAAAGCTAGATCATCTTATTCTATTGAGAGGCTCTACTGCCGATCCAAGAAGGGTCGCTCTATTGCTGATCCATGAAGGGTCTCTCTGCTGTGGATCCACGACAAGTCACTCTACGGCCGATCTACGATGGGTTGTGCTACTTCTGATCCAAGAAGGGTCGCTCTCATGTTGATCCACAAAGGGTTGCTCTAATGCTGATCCACGAAGGGTATCTCTTATGATTATCCACAAAGGGTATCTCTTATGCTGATCCATGAAGGGTCACTCTTGTGAAAACTGGGCCCCGGTGACAGCAAAGATACCCCGCCTTAATAAGGCCATCGGGTCCTGGCCTACCAGGTACCACCAGTTGCCCCGCAGACACGTGGGGCCCACCCCAGGGTCCACCCACGTGCCCGGACGGGTCATCTGACTAGTGATTGTCCCCACAGCCAACACATGTCCTTTCCAGTGTGCTTTTTCCCCACTCACACACCCTGGGAAACTTCCCAGAAGGTCACCCATCATGATCACTACTCCAGGCCAAGCACACTTTACTGTGGAGTTTTAACCTGGTAGGCTCCCGAAAAGGAATGTGCACCTTGTTGACATGAGTCATATCATTTAGTCATTTAACCCTTTATCATTTTGGGATGTTACAATCACCCACCTTTAGAGAACAACACCCTCGTTGTGGGCCCTACATCTCAACCCAGGCAGTGCACCACACTTAAGGATGGGTTCCTGCTCTAATACCAAATGTGACAACTGGGCCCCGATGACAGCACAAACACCCCTCCTTAACAAGGCCATCGGGTCCTGGCCTACCAGGTACCATCAGTTGCCCCGCAGACACGTGCGGTTTCCTGCTCTGATACCAAATGTAACAACCGGGCCCCACCCACCAGTTGCCTCGCAGGCACGTTGGCCCCACCCTAGGTCCCACCCACATGCCCGAATGTTTCATCTGACTAATGATTGTCCCCACAGGCCAACACATGTCATTTCCAGCGTGCTTTGTTCTCACTCACACACACCCTGGGAAACTTCCCAGAAGGTCACCCATCCCGATCACTACTCTAGGCCAAGCACGCTTAACTGTGGAGTTCTAACCAGGTAGGCTCCCAAAAAGGAAGGTGCACCTTGTTGATATGAGTCATATCATTTAGTCATTTAACCCTTTATCATTTGGGGATGTTACAACTCTTCATTCTTCACATCATAGCCAGCCACTGGATCCTCGCACTTAGCAGTCTTGATTATGGGAGGATCTGATCCTCAAGCCATTGGTTGTACCTTATCCTCCACAAAGTCCTACATAGAGTAACCCAAAGGACCATCTCGTCTTAAGGGTCCCAACGCAATAGATGGTGCGTCGAACGGATGCCCAGTCTGTAAGATATGGACATTTTTGTAAAAAGGGCCCAATTGAATTTGAGTATGATCCAACCCGATCATACACCAAACTCCACCAAAACTCACATAGAGTATCTCAAAAGGACTTCCCCATCACGTGGGTCCCAATTCTGCAGACGACGTGTCAATCAGACACACAATTTGGGATATACGTCCCTTTTTGTAAATAGGGGCCAGTTGCATTTGGGCCCGGTCCGACTGGTTCAGACTGACCTGACCAACCCGGGCTGGGGGTCCCACATGACCTGATCCTGTCTGTCTAGCCCATTGGGCTTCAATGGACCTAGCTGAGGTTGGTCGTGGGTTTAGTCCTCCTGTTCGCCTAGTGATCTGATTTTTATCTGGCCCGACCCACATTGGCGGGCCAATCTCTTTTCCTAGCCCGGGCCACTGTGTGGCACAATTTTATCCCGTTGTCCCAGTCCGCTAAAGAAAACATACTTGAAAGTTTATCCGGGCTACTTGGGTAGCCCGTTTCCGCTGGCCCGACTTGGCTCGGTGGTCCGGTCGATTCCTCCCGGCCCAGACCGGCTCGGCCAGTCCAGTTGGGGTGTGCGTATCTGGTTCAGTCACCCCCCTTGTCCGCACATGGCCTGCAAGGAGTGCGCCACTCCCTTCTACCCGGCGCCAGGTTGGCGCCGCGTCCAGCCGACCGCTGCGGCTGACGGGCTGTGACCTGCTCCACCGTGGCGCACACCGGGCGTGCCGCCTCTACTAGCGTGGTCGCTGAGGGTCGACCGCTCCACCCGCATGCGGCGCCGGTTAGTGCCACCTACGGCCACTGCCGAGCCTATGGTGCTATGCTGGAGGCACCTTCCACGTGCCACCGGGTCCGCCCTGGTGGTCTGATTTCAAAACCTCTTGTGCCCTTAGGCCTCTTGGGTTTCCGCATTCCCTACGAGGGTCTTGAAATTGACTTTCTACCATTTTTAACATCCTTCGACCAATAATGTATAAGGTGGAGGGGGGTCGGGCCTTGTTCATGTCAGCCCATGCCCTTCACGCCAAAAGCTTAAAGTAGGGGGAGCTTTAGGGATAATGTTATATCAACAATATACCAATCTCGGTGTAGAAAACCAAGAAAAGGACACCCTCCTGCATCAACTAATGATCTGAGGGTCAACCTGTTCGTGGGTTAACCCACATTCATCATTTTAGAAAAATAACAGGGAAATGAATTTAATCAAATAACCCCTACCTGGTTTGATGATCCATCATTAATGAGGGATTAAGCATTGAGTCGTCGTCGACCCTCGCTTCGTTAGCGTTCGTCACCGTTATTCATCTCTCAAATCTTTCCCACCGGCGTTCTTCGATAGCATTTGTCATCAGAGGAAGAGGGAGAGAGAGGTTCCACGTTTTTCGTCAGAGAAAATTCAACCAACAGATTTCCCCAATGTGTTATTAAAAATAAAACACGTCGCAATGTTTTTGTTACACCGCGACATCGCGTCGGCACACGATTTCATTTATGAATCAACATATCTATTACTCTTGAACAAAAATAGGCCATTATAAGTTTCCATTAATGAACCTCTTCATCACCTTGTCACCACACCGTAGCACCGCCGTCCACCGCTCAATGGTGTGAAAGAAAAAAACAACATTTTCTAAGTTATTTTATTATTTTTCGAAAATTCTGAAAATTATCTTTTTTATACGATCCTTTCTGGTTGAAGTCAAGTCCTTTTTAAGTGAATCCTAGCATTCCAAGTTCAATGGTACCCTCAAATTTTTGATCCGAGCACTAGTTCAAAAGTTAGAAAAACCCACTCTCACGTTTACTTAAGTGAACTAAAAAACGTTCAAATTTCTGTTTCGGGCTCACTGGGCCTCGAAATCATGTGACGTCAAAGCATGTGGTCTTGAAATAATTACATATAATTAAAAAATTTACATGTAAATTCCAGGAAATTATAGCATACCCACCAAATGATGTCCTAGTTCCCTTCTCGTCCAGAAATTACTCATGTCCCTCGTTCACATAACTGTCAAGACAACACCTTGGACAGCCTGACCACATCTCTTTCAGAGCCTAATCACGATGATTTGGTTATACATGTGGTGCATTGAAGAATAATCTCTCTTGTAAATCTGAAATACGATGATATCCCACATTTAAGACACCTTACAGCTGGTGCCTTTGCATCAGGACCTTTAGGTCCCCCAACTGTGGTATTAGAAGTGACTCCTGACTAGAGGACCCCCTTTATCATATATCTCCATCATAGTAATCTTCTGGAAGATTGAGAAAAGTGTGAGAAAATCCAATGGCG
This sequence comes from Viscum album, assembly GCA_963277665.1. Classification (NCBI taxonomy): domain Eukaryota; kingdom Viridiplantae; phylum Streptophyta; class Magnoliopsida; order Santalales; family Viscaceae; genus Viscum; species Viscum album. Next base: position 48,153,634 of record OY728140.1, on the reverse strand, counting down.
TGCAGTGCAGTTCACCCTCCAGAGTGGTCCTAGTCTTGATCGGATCCTCTTCAGATGTGGGTTTGATGGGATTTTTCTCTGTTGCATTCAAGGAGGTGAGATTTCTCAGGTCATATAGAAAGTTCATGTTTGTTCCTACGGGGCTCATCAAGTGGGGTCAAAACTTTCTCATTAGATCCAAAGATTGGGATACTTTTAGCCCACCATGATCTATGACTATATCGAGTTCTCCAGGAGGTTCAATTCATGTTATATCCATGCTAATTTTGTGCATTGACCACTAGAACCTCTCTACACTACCAAGTACTCTTGGCCCTTTTCTGTCTGGGGACTCGATGTCGTGAGACCATATCCACCGGTGACAGCTCGCTAGTGTAGGTTCATCCTAACTAATACAGATTTATTTTCCAAGTGGGCAGAGGTAGTTCTACTCAAGGAAGTAAAGTCCCATTCTATCATTGAGTTTGTGAGCTCCAATATCATCTACCGATTCAGAGTCCCTCACACCATCCTCACCGATAACATCATCAACTTCTAAGTATTTGAACTAAAGAAATTTTACACCAAGTACAACATCCATTATAATCATACCTCTCTCTATCATGTGCAAGAAAATGGGAAGATTTAGGCATTAAAAAACCCTCTCTAACATTCTGCAGAAGATGGTTGGTTATAACAAGAAGAGATGGATGGACAAACTCCCCAACACTCTCTAGTCTTATCGGATGATGACTCATAATTCCACTCAGGTGACCCTATATTCCCTAGTGCATGGAATGGTGGAAGTATTTACCATCAATATTTAGTTACCCTCATTACGCATATCCATCTATGATCAGTAGGCACCAGACAAAGTAGCTGAAATCTGTCTGGCTGAACTGGAAATGCTTGATGTGAATAGGCTTTGTGCCTTGCATAATATAGAAAGGAATCAAAACAAGTTATCCAGAGCTTTTAATAAGAAGGTTCTCATCCTCTCTTCTTACAAGGTGACATGGTTTTTTCCATGAGAATCCCAATGATACCTGATAGGAATCCACTGAAACTGGAGCCCAAATGGGAGGGACCTTATATCATTAACAAGGTTTAAACAAATGGTGCATAATCCCTGGTCACCATGGATGGTGAGCATATTACTCCTCCCACCAATGATAAATTTCTCAAGAAGTATTTCACTTAGCTGTCCCACGCGACTTTAAACTATTCTATCTTTACCACACAAATGTTAAAATGCATAGTCCATCTAGGGAGAAGGACGTAAAACCGCTCAGCACTCATCCCGCATGACATTAAACTGTATTACCATCTTGAAGGAATTTAATCTTCCTACACCAATCCTATCAAACATTAAACCACCACCCTCATCCCGCATGATGATAAAATACAAAAAATGATCCAAGATCTATAACCTTAAACTAAGATCTCCTATGTCTTTGTCGTATGACGTTAAACTACACGACATTTCAGAACTATGCATGGCTTGATTCCCATCCTCATGGGATACGTAAGAATGAAAAGACTTCTCATCCATGGCACAACCTTTGGTCCCTCAACATTTCTAGACTTTTGGACCAATTCTTCACTTAGGATTGTGCGGTGTGGTATGGACTCTACGTCCTTGTTCATGTTAGGATATTTTCTTCATGCTGCTTACATCTCCTTGAGACACCCATCCTTCATCCAACATCCTTACTGCAAGACATTAAGATTCTCAAGTATCAAAATTCTTCACATGTCCCACCATTTGGGTTTCCATATTTCAAATCCAAATGGACCCCCTAACGGCTTGGTTTCATGCCACCAGTGCTCTCCTACTGCCTTGGGTCAATGTCCTAGAGGATCTCGAATAACAATTTGCCACAATTCCTGCATTGTGAATATGGTCAGTGGTCGATGATCAATTGTTTATTACTATTCCAGGTCACACAAGATAGATACTATGTTGCGAACATGGTCAGCAGTTATCCTCAATCATTATTTTTCCCCATGGTCTCCCAGATGATAGGCGCGATGATTCACCTTTTCTTCCCTTCTATCCCACACACATGACATTAAATTGGGAATCTATGGTCCAAACTCTATGACCATAAACCAAGATCTACCACATCCTTGTCACATGACGTTAAAATGTACGGTATCTCGAGAACTATGTATGTATTGATTCCTATCCTCATGGGATATGTAGGAACACCTGGACATTTTGTTTTTGGGCCCAGCCCAGGTTCATCCATTATTTATCTTGGCCTCTCGTCCTGAGTTCTCTTCTAAAAATTTGAATGGTGTGGAATATGTGGGATTATTTCCTCATTCACGTCAGGTTATTCTCTATGCCATATGCATTCCTCTTCGAGATACCCCTTCCCCACATCCTTGTCGTATGAAGTTAAACTGCACAACACTTCAGAGCTATGTACGACTTGATTCCCATTCTCATGGGATACATAGAAATGCCCAAACATTTTGTATTTGGGTCTAGCCCTGTTTTATAGAAACCTTCTCTTCCTTCTAGCCACTTGGACTAAGTCCTCCAATGGGGGTATGTGGTGAAGTGTGGGCTTATGTCCTCATTCACGCCGGGTTTACAAAATCCACACCACATACCTCTCTCTTGAGAGCTCTTCATTCCCCTTTCCTCCACTCATATTCTTGAGCCATTTTCTCTCCAATTGGGAACCACAAACCTATTTGGAAATTCACCAATGCGCCTTGATTCACTATGATTTGGGACCTAGAATGTTGGGTTCTACATGGACATGCTTTCATCCACTTCCATGCTCCACGTTTCCCTTTATTCCAGTTTTCATCATCTTTCACATCTGAAAGGAAACCCGAATAACATGGATGCTAGGCCTTAGTGCTCTCCTACCATCTTGGGATAATGTAACTAAGTATTTAGAATGAAAATTTGACATAAGTACCACGTTGTAAATATGGTCAGCGGTCAATGCTCATTTTTTTGTTCCCATTTCATGTCACATGATACATATGCTATGTTTTTAATGTGATCAGCAGTTAACCTCCATCATTATCCCCATTAAGCCTTAAATATTGGTTGCATGATTCACATCTTTTTCCACTCCATTATTTTCAAGTGGAATTTTGAAACTCTTGGTGTTATACCTCAGTGTGCTTTTTTACATTAAGAGGATGATTCAACAATGCAATGTCATTCGAGGCTCCATGCAGTTTCCCCTTTCTCTGTATTCCACATGTTGTGAAGATATTCTTAACCCTTGTTTCCCACATCGAGTGAGGTTCACATGTACTTAGGTACTTGATCAAGGTTTATGACCACTTGGAAGAACCTCACTTATATCGGTATGAGCTCTACAAACATAAACTAAGATCTCCTACGTCCTTTTCATATGATGTGAAAATACATGGAATTTCAAAACTATGAATGGATTTATTCCCATACTCATGAGATACGTAGGAATGTCCGAACATTTTGTCTTCGAGTTTATCGCCATATCCTTTAATCTTTTATAGCCCTTCATCCTAGCCGCACGCCAAAAAACGACACAAAATTATGGTGTCCTCACTCGAGGGAACATCATTTTTGGTATCAGTCATCCACCATGCAATTTTCAAGGCCTACATATGGCTTTATTCCTTTAGCGATGCCCAAATTCTCCATCCTAGGTTTGTTGCTTCACAAAAAAAAAACACACATCCACCCTAAAGAACAAACAAGATCCATCAAATGATGCATCTTTTGGTGCATGGTCCAGAACTGCATGATAATATTTCCCCTGGCATTGGTTCCCTACAATGAAATTTTTGAAAACTACGTACGGCTTGATTCCCATCCTTATGGGATACATAGTAACGCCCATACATTTATTCTTCAGGTCCAGCCCCAAGTATCTCAAATCATTCCCACTTTCCGAACCCTTAGCCAGAACTTGTTGGAAGCATGTGGTGTGGTGAGGACCTCTTGTGTCCTCAATCATGTCAGGTTTATGATATCCATGCCATGTATTTCCCTTTAGGGATCTTCCTTCCATTATCCTACGTCCTTTTTGCATGATGATAATCTGTACAAATCTTTCCCAAACTATGTATGGTCTGATTCACATCCTTATGGGATATGTAAGAACAACTAGGAGTTTCAGTTTGGTTCCATCCCAATCTTTCACCTTTGGTACCTCGACCCAAGTATTCTCCCAGGATCACATGGTGTAGTGAAGACTCCTTATGTCCTTATTCACATCAGCATTTTCTACTTCGCCACCTTGCGCACATTCCATTAGACCATGTCCACTCTCAATGATTTACTCTATGACCTTAAACTAGGAGTTTGAATCCCCAAGACCCTTGTATATGGAAAGAGATTTGACTCCCTCTATCTGACACATCTCATTCGCATACTCAAATATGTTATGGAGTAGGGCCCAAATTGTTGGTTTCCACATGGACATTCCTTCGTTTCATGTCCAAACTTCATGATCTCTCTATTTGGATCTCTATCCTCTTCCATGTTTGGAGGGACCCCCTTTATGGGTTGGTCTCATTACACATTGGATCATCTACCATCTTGGGCCAACACCCCCAAAGACCTCAGATGATATTTTGAGACAGGACCCATGTTTTGACCATGGTCGACGGTCGACCCTCATTTGTCTGTCCCCATGTCGGGCTAACGCGAAATAAATACTGTGTTTCAAACTTGGTCAAAAATTATCCTCCATTTTCATGCCACCATTATTGTGATCCAGATATCAGGCACCATGATTCACATCTTTCCACCTCCTTATTTTTAAGTGGAATTACAACACACTCAGTTTTACCCCTTCGTGCATCTATGTGCGTTAAGTAGGCAGGTCATTATTTTTGGGGCATCATTCAACTAGAGTTCTATTTCCCCTAATGGGTGCCTCCCTATACCAGGAAAATCTCATCACTACTCTTTGTTTCCCACATTGAGCACGACTCATGTGGGATTAGTGGTTTTGGTAGGATGTGTACTGGTGCAGCTGAACCACACATTCCATCCATTCCGCATGATGTTAAACTGCACTCTCAGAACTACATGTGGCTTGATTCCTATCCTAATTGGGTACATAGGAATTCATGAGCACTTTACCTTGGGTCCAGCCCCATGTTAGGCCACCTCTAATCTATGGTCTAAATAATCCCACTGGGAACACGTGGTGTGGTGTGGACTCTTACGGTCCTCATTCACATCGGGATATGTACTACACCACACACTTCTTTTCTAGGTAACATCATCTTCACCATACGAAATTAAACTATGTGTATATCATCCTCATTGGCATGACGTAAAAATACGGGCCACTCTAGGTTCTCTCTAAAGAGATCCTTTCATGAAATGAGTACAATCCCCAATCAAGACCGATGTTCTCACCTAATGTGTTTTCATTATGGTGGTGTAATTTTAGGAGTGTTCGAATTTTTCCTAACATTACATCATTCCATAAACACAATTTATATACCCTATATTTAGGATCCTCATTTACTCTCATGTTTGAAGGAACTGTCTAATGTTTAGGGTTATTGGACTTGAGGCTCACCTACCATCTCAGGCCAAGGTTCCAGAGGAAATCAGATGACACTCCAAGTTTGGCCCCATGTTTTCGAATGAGATCAGTGAATGGAAATCATTTTTTCATCACCATTTTAGGATAATGCGATATAGATACCATGTTTCGGATACAATCAACAATTATCCTCCATCGTCATGCCATCCCTCATTATGTCTTGAACTTTGGGGTGTTGTAATTCATAGTTCTCCATTCTCCTTTGTTTGGATTGATTCTAACGCCCTTGGAGTTACCCCTTATGTACGCTAGAGCATGTTGGGAAAAGGGCTATTCGACCATTAAATGCACATGAAAAATCTGGGTTTTGTGAGAAAAAGCCGAGTTTTGGGCGAAAAACAATTAGTGCGTATAAACTAGAGACCAAATGAGGAATTTTTTTGCACAAAATGGGAAGAATTTCATGCATGATAGATTTTTGGCCTATTGCGTGAGACATTTAGAATGGAGAGTGAGACCCTTGGGAATTTATAGGAGCAGATCCAAATTTTTTCACGCGTGAAAAGGAATTTCACGTACAAGTCCCATTTTTCATGCACCGCCTGAAATAAGTTGGAGTGTTCAGTGTTTTTTTGGAATCCAACCTTCAAACCCCATTTTAGATCAGATTCTAAGGGGGGGGGGGATTGTTTTGGAGCCTAAATCCAACTAAATCTAAAAATGGGCATAAGTGGATGGACCTAAAGACATATTTCCACTCAACAGATGATCTTGAGATCCAAAGGGAGGCTGGACGTAAAAGGGGAGAGTTGCATGTAAAATGGAGGATCTGCATGTAAAATGGAAGAGTTGCATGTAAAACATGGCATTTGACGTGCAATATTTCATGATCAGACCAAATAATATGTTCCTGGCTCTTGAGAAGGCTTTATCCCAAGCGTGAAAAAGGGTTGGGTTGGTGCGAAATTTTTTGTTGAGGTTTAATGCACCGACCCCATTTTCATGCCAATGCTACCCAAATGCATTTATAAAGTGAACCCCCTTGCTTTGGGATGACTGAAGAATTGGACCTGTGTGTTGTGCATGAAATCCAACCCCTCCCACGTGAAAAACATGGATTCAAGGTACTTTATTTCCCATGATAGGTATCCCAGTGGTCTATCTTCGGGGGGATCCCAGGGGCTTGATCCTCACCCACTACCTTCTGATTCCAAGGCAATTGTGCACAATTCAAACCCTTTATGATCAATTTCTAGCCTTTGTGCACAAACACTCCTATTTTCATGTAAAGAGTCCTTTGTTCAAACTTATTGTGCATAAAACCCGATCTTTGCACGAAAATGGTCCCCTTTACATGAAAACTTTGTTCCAATAGATAGCCTGAATTGCATGTAATCATACCCCATTGCGCCCAATCCTCACCCATTGCATGAGATCCTCCCTATTGTGCACCATACTCACCTATTACATGAATCACCCATGTTTTGCGTTCACCCCTCCCATACGACCCTCCAGGCTTGTGCGGAGTGATTTCAAGGTCCCTTGAGTAGTGCTTCATGTTGCGTTGACCTACCTTTTTCTTCTTCACATAGGCACACTAATGGATATTGCTTCTTTTCATAGCCATGATAACATGATCCCCTCAATGTATCACTCCACAACCCTGTCTCACCACAACGTTGCTGGTTCCTTCCCTTCACTTAGGGTTAAAGCGCACCAGTTATGTATGTCCTAGGGGTGGGGAGAAAATCCTCATCATCCGAGCTGCATTATGTTAAACTAACAAGAATTATTGTCCTTATCATATGATGTTAAACTACATCCTCGCCCCATGCAATATACATGGGGCGCCACGCCTCAGAAATTTTCCACGCCCACTAGTCTCCATGGGAGTGAGATCTTCCTCACATGGAATGAGATCCTCCTTGCATGGAATGACATCTGTCTGCGAGAAAGGTAAACCACCCTGGTGTAATACCCTAGCCTTTATTGTAGGTAGAACTCTTTTCTCATTCTCTCTTATTCAGTGCGTAAAGACTAGAGGAGAGATGGGCACAAGGGACTCTTGATACCCCATCCCTCTCCCTTTGGGCTATATATCCATTGGGCCTCCATCCTGGAGTAAGTCCCAATCTCCATCTCCTTGGGCCACTAACCTTGCGTAATACCCGCTCTATTCCTCATGGATGCATCCTTTGTGACGTGATCGTCAAGCCTTTGTTGCCTCTTTTTTCTCACACCGAGCATGAATCATGTGAGATTAGAGTCAATCATTGACCATGAAACCATCCTTGAGCCACCTTAGTGTGTAATACCCATTCCCCATCCAACAAAACTATGTAGACTTTGATATTTTCCCTTTCTAAGAAAGTTACATAGGAAGCCTCCCTGAGGTTCAAGACCATCACCCATCAGTCCCAACCACTTCACGTCAGTTCACCTTCATCCCGCATGACGTTAAACTGCATTCCCCTTTCATCCCACATGAAGTTAAACTGTATCCCCCTTTCGAACTACATTTTTTTTATCCCTATATCCTAGAAAAGGTATGTAGGAAGCCTCCTTGAGGTTAAATCCCAACCAAAAATAATCCATTGTATTCCCCTTTGTTGTGATCTAACTCTCTGGTCCACCCCCTAAGTGTTAGATCAATCTTGGGTTGCAAACCACATGCAAGCTCCAACATCATCTTTGGGTCACTGTCCTCTGCACACACCCTGATCCTATTCCTCACACTGAACTATGTGGACTTTGATTCCCTACCATGGGTATATGTAGGGAACCTCCCTGAGGTTCAATCCCAACACTCATGTACCATCCTAGTCTCTTCCTTAAGCCTTTGTGTTTTAGGAAGGTCATTCCCCAAATCAGGGGTTCTACTTCCTCTGGGTCCCATCCATGCGTCCATCCTCATGGGATGACTCCTTAGATGTCCCATAGCCCCACCAAACTATGTGGAATTTGATTCTTTTCCATGAGGATATGTCATAATACTATCTGAGGTTCAATACCAACATCACTATCATCTTTATGATGGTTCCATCCCCATTCACTCCATCCTTTGACACTCCATTCATATCCATCCTAATTCTTACCTAGGCCACCACATCCGGGTGAATTTATTCCATCTATTTGGGTCACTAACTATACATAAACCCGAAGATTTCATTGGGTTTTTGTCCTTTTTGTACACCCCAATTCATCACCCATTCGAACTACGTGGGTTTTGATCCATGTCTTCTAAACATGGTACACAGGAGGCCTCCATGAGGCTCAATCCCAGCCAATGTTAAACCTTGGTGTCCCCCTTGCCGAGACCTAAGCATCCTCAAATTCGTCCTCATTGGACGTTTTGATCCACCCATCCAGTAAACCCCTCAGGTGATCCCACCTTGGGGTGTACCCACCTGATCCACTCCTATCAATGTTCTTATTAGTCTAATCTATCTCTTCTAGATGTTAAACTCGTGGCATACCCTATGTTAAACAAGGTAAGCTAAGGAAAACCACAAGGACATTACTAGGGCATATAATTCCCTGCCCTTGATGCGGGATGCCTCAGTTTTCCATGCCCTTGATAAGCTCTATCATAAGGGGAAGAAAATCTAGGTTTACCGGTGTTTTAGCATCCATACAAACTAGTGATTCCCAACATGAATACTCCCCTGACCAAAGGTTGCAACCCTGACTTTCCCCATCAGAATGTCTTGAAAGAAGTAGTGTAATCGACCAGTGTCTGCAAAGATGTGTCACCAAGAATATTTTCACAAACAACGTTTAAATATATGAGGGATACCGGGACTAGGTGATGAATTCTGAGAAGGAATCCACGAAAGGAGAGACCGACATCCCATCATCCCATTTCTTTAAAGGAGAAAACATCCCTGAATAAGTGATGGATGTTTCCTGCCTTTGGAAAGCGGTAATGTGGGGCAACAACCAGCACATCCCCACAAATGGATGCATGCCCTGACAAAAGCATTGAAAACACCAGTTATGATGAATTATTCAATAATAATAAATCTATGAAATAAATTATTATGATTGATATTCCATGTTTAATAAAAAAATCTAAATCATGTAGTGTGTAATGATAATACATAATATGGAATATTCATTGGACATCTATCGAGTAACAAATGTTAAAAGTGCTAGAAGAAAAATGATACTTAGGATAATGTTCTTCTATGATATAAGGATTATTGAAAATAAAACTATTACTATTGAGCTATATGAATAACACTATGAAGTGTCTATTAAATATTACATGTAATATTCTAAATAGATGAGTGAAAATGAATAGGATTACAAATTTAATCTTGATTTTATTGATTTAGACCATAAAAATAATTATAAGGATAAAATTTTATTGTAAAAAATTAAGTATATTTGGTTATAAAAATATATTGACCCTAAAAATGTCATTGGAAATTATGAATAACCATTGAGAACTATGAGAATAATGATATTTAATAATCAAACCCCTTAAATTTCAATAATTGAAAAACATTCTATTGATGAATATGTTGAATATAATGAAAGGATTGCTTCTAAGTGTTAATAATTAGATTAAATTCAATTGAGTAACACTTGGGGACTAGTTCCACGACCAAATGGAATGAATATAATTAATACCAAATGGGTGTTTAAAAATAAACTCAATTATAATGAAGTGGTTTATATAAAAATGATATATTATTGTAAAAATTTTATTCTCAAGTTGATAGTAATGACTTTGAATAAATATTTATTCTTTTATAATTCATGATATTGTTAGAGTGTTTATGGATATTATAGATCATAAAAATTCTAATATATATAAAATGGATGTCAAGTTTAATTTATTGAATGATAAATTTGAGTAAGAAGTGTTCATAAAAATCCTAATGATTTTTTAATTGATGATGATGGGAAAAGGAATTCAATGTTAAATAATGATTTGAATAAACTAAATCAATACCCTAAATATTGGTATTTAAAGATTAATTATAGAAACCCAGGCTTAACATACATGGACATTACATCAATTTAGATGAGTATTCATCACATTACAAAAGTAAATTCCTAAGGACTCTAATAGTTTGGTGTCCTTGGAAACTTAGAACAAAATATTATAACTTGGTGAAAGATCATCAATGTTTCCCACACAGATCATCCCCTTTAGTACCTCTTCATAAAAAAATTCTTAATAACATGGGGGAAAGGAAACATAAGAAAGGGTGAAATCAAATTATCATCAAGGGTAAATAAATAATATACGTAAGAATAACATGAGAATAAGGGTAAGATAATGAGAGAATAACATTTAAAGATCATATCCTGAATATCCAATATCATATACATGAGTCATGTCATAAATATTGGTAGTTCATGAGACACAAATCAGAAGGGAATCAAGAGCATAATCTATGAAATCATAACATAGGAATAAGATATATAATTTTTGGTAGAAAAATAAGCATATAAAAATGATTTCTATAGTATTCAAGGATTATTTACAAGGCCATATTAGCGGAATGGGTTCACTCTCCAAACCAACTTGGTAGTCATTGTTCACTTTAATGACAATTATAGTAGTCAAGGTTTACTCCCAAGACCATATTAGTAGACAATGTCCTTTACTGAACCGAGTTAACTCCCCATTCCATCCATGTCTATCTCATGAGATATAAATCACTACCTAATGAATTGGTTGGAGATATTAGTCTCTCCTATATCATACAAAAATCATAAAAATGTGTGCAAAAAATTACAATTAATCATATCATAACCCATGAAATTAAATGGGTATCATAAACATGTAATCATGTCATAACATGTGGAGAAGAGATAGGTTTCATAATCATTTCATCAAAGAATAACACATGAAAAGAATAAGATTTCATAATAATATAAACCATAAAATAGAAAAATATTTCTTAAATATATAACTAATGAAAAATAAATGGGTTTAATAAATATATAACATGTGAAAGAGAAATAGGTTTCATAAAAATCATACCATCAAAACATAAACCATTCAGAGAAATAATATGAATGAAACCCTTTGATAATATACCTAGTATGTAATGAACAAAACCAAATGATATCATCTTAGTTGGAACATAATTTTTGAGAAATCATTTAAAATAATTTCTTGAGGAAAATATCATTTCTTCTTTGAAATAAATACATTATAAAATAAAAAACATTTTAAAACCATTTTATTTTAAAATAAACTTCAAAACTCATAATAGAAGCTTGAAATCATTTTGAAAACCTTTTTCTTTGAAAAATTATAAAGGAATCATGAAATAATTTTGAAAAAAACTTCCCTTAAAAAATTATAGAATAATCACGAATTTTTTTTGAAAACCTATTTCGATAAATACTTATAATGGAAGCTTGAAAACATTTTGAAAACTTATTTCATTGAAAAACTATGAAATAATCTTGAAAATAATTTTAAAACCTTTTTCCTTGAAAACTTATAGAATGGTCTATAAAACATTTTGAAAACCCTTTTCCTTGATCACTTATAATGTAAGTTTAAAAACATTTAAAGCACTTTTGAAACATAAAACATTTTTGGAAGCATTTTTATATGAAAATAGTTTTGAAAACATTTAAAGGAATATTTGAGAATCTTTTAAAACATTTATTAAACATAAATTTTTTTTCCAAACCTTTTTTCAATGAAAAAACATTAAACACAATGAATGCCCAAAATATTAGAAAAAAAATTTCTTACAAAAATTAATCTTGTAAAATTTCAAAGGAAGATTCAAAGAAATGATGATCACAACGAAGGATAAATATGTACATGCATAACATTGCTTTTTGTGTCATAAAAATATTTGAAATGTGCATCGATCAAAACAATATAATAAAAATCCTTAGAAAAAACTATTTTTATTAAATGTAAAAAAATGGTTAAAAATTTATTTTAATTATAATATGATAATATTATAACGTTTTTAAAACATTTTTAGAAAACATTGTTTTTAAAGAAGATATATTTCTGACTGAAAAGAGAAATAAAGTCAAATTTTCATAAAAACATTTTCATAATTATATTAAGTACCAAAGAGTGGAAAAATGTTACCATCACTTGGATATATCATAAAAACAAGAGGATAAGATAATTCTAGATAATTATTGAGATATGGATCATAATATTTCATCAATTGAATCACAATCCTAAATGATCTTGATAAAATATGAGATTATTGAAATAAACTCTTACCACTATGGAAACTTTGAATCCTAATTACCATTAAAGAATAAAATTAAATAAATCTTATAATATAATGGAAATAATTATATTCATTATATAACATTTCAAAGGGTAGTATATACACCATGTAAAATATTATAGGCACATAACAAAACATGTCTCTCAAAGAAGAAAAATTGAGACAAAATTGCATTGCTGATTTGGTAACTTTTGAACCATAGAACCAAATGATATATATATCATAAAATAGATACATAAATACAAAAAAGTTTAAGTATAAGAATAATTTAATACATTAATGGGTATTATATACATCACAAAAAATAAATTAGTGGTGAATATGGCATAATTCCCGCAGAAATAAAAGTGAAACTAAAAATCCCCTTACGATTAAATTATTATTTGAATCGTGATATTAGTAAAAGAATAAAATAAATTGAAACTTTTAATATAATTAAATAAACCATATTCATTATATAACATTTAATAGGTATGTATACACACAAAACAATAAGAATAAGTGGTGAATGTATCATATATCTCATAAAAATAATAGTGAGACGAGAAAACCCTTACCTTAATTCTTGACTTTATTCGTACACATTAAAATATAATTTATAATAAATATATGTTTATTATAAATCTAACATAGAACAATATTATTATATCTAATACCATATATTATTTTATTATGACTTTATATTACCCATTTATTAACAGTTCCATGTTATTGTTAAGTTTCAGGTAATATCCGCTTTGTTTTTTGCATATGTTTTGACTTGTTATTCATGATCATCATACATAGATCATGATTTAATTATTTATAGAATGTAAAACATGATATAAATATCATATATATTCATTAAATAAATATTTATAATAATCTATAAAATATAGGAATATGAAATGAATTACACCATTCATAGAGACGGTAGGTCATACGTATGCATGAATGTTGTTTCACTTTTCTTATCGTATTGATAGAAAGAAAGTAAATGAAAAATATTTTTATATATATTATCATTAAATTAGAATTATTATTTAAAAAATATCTTATAAATTTACTAAACCCATCCTTAATACATTCCATGAAAAGTGTGAACCAATCATATCCCTTTGAGGAGACAATATTCCACACATCCACAAACGAAGTTATCATATTTCCACAAAATGGAAAGAATGAATGTATGTGTTATATAATAATTCAATATCCATAAATAATTCATAGATATCATAAATATCATATAATTATATAAATTACACCATTATTTACAATATTTAAATGTGGTAATGGAAAAACGACTGACATTGGTTCACGAGGTGATAGTCTCCCACACATACAAATGATGATTGTGTATCCCATTTGATGGAAGTGTGTGTGAGTTAAGGTAAAAAAATTAACATAAAAAATCTAATTATATTAATAAAAATTATTTTATTATATAATCATGTAATAAGAAGAACTGAGGAGGTGGATAAAGAAATAAAATAAAAGTTCTTGATGATGGATGTTACCTCTTATTTGGGTAACTACCCATGGGTTGAACAAAATGGATTCCTTGGTTAGATAATTTCCAAAAGGGAGGATTTTGAGATGAAGGTTGGGGAGTTGGGAGGATATTTTTTCAGGGGTTTTCCAAGATAAATTTCTTGATAGGTGTGATATGTGAGGGGGGTTAGTTCCCTTTTTATAGTTGAAGGGGAGTGACATTATTTTAAATTTAAAAAGGCCAACACTATTGAGAGGTATCTCTTACATCATGATCCTAAAATAATTTCAATATTTTATCAAAGAGGTTACTTGGTTGAAATATTTCTAGAAAATATATTTTGGACATTTTCTAGGTTATTTTCCCTTTAAAATTAATGTTTAACCATTGTGTAATATTTTTTTACCTAAATCACTATAATTAATTTAAATTACATTCACTAATATTTTTGGTCAAAAACTAAGTTGATTTTATAATATATTATAAATAATTATAATTAAAAATATGGAATCCATTTTTACTAATTATAAACACACAAGTAGACAAAATTAATTTCAAATTAACCCTATAGAAGGGATGAGACGATGAGTTTTTTAAAATTGATAATGTTCAAAAGTTTGAAATATTTTTATATCTGTTATCTATGTGAAATTGGTTCTAGTGACTGAAATTGTACTAATTCATGTAAAATTGAACTAATTAATGATTCAAAAAAATTAAAATATAATTTAACTATATAAATAAATTATATGAAAAAACAATTTTCAATTAAAATTCAGTGTTTTTCACTATTCATAAAAAAATTAAACTTCTCAGAAAAAATACAAAAAATTCCCCCATTGTAAATTTTTATATTCCACTTTAAAATATGAAATTTAATTTTTCAAAAAAAAATTATAGAAGTTTCAAAAACTAGATTTTAAATAGGTTTGACATTAAAAGGTGGTAAAAAGTCCTTTTAGAAAAATACATATTTTTAGTCATAAAATTGGATAGATTATTATTTTATGCCAAGAAAACCTATTGGATGAGTCTAAAAAATAATCTATCCAATAGGTTTGTTTAATTTATTGAGATAATTTTTTTTTGTATATATAAAAAAGTTTTCTTAGAAAATGAATTTCTTTATTTTCAAATAGTTCTTACTTTAATTTCTAGATAATTGATAACAAAAGGAATCATTTTATATACATGTTAAAATAGTTATTTAAAATATTATTTAATATTATTTTTAATTTCCTTTCCAACGGCGAGGTGATTACTATAATAATGTTTTAATAACAGTATTAATAATATATTGTAGTTCGGTAAAAATTAGTCTTGTGTGGGATGCTTGCTATCGAGGGAAATAGAAATTATGTGTAACATAAGACAAACATATTTTTGTGTGTACCATAAGTTAATCTAAATATTTTATGTAGTGAAAGATTAACTTGGTGTTGCGTTAAGAAAAAGTAAATCTTTTTTTGGTCATATAACACAAGCTATATTTCGTGTTGCATGAAATGAAAAATATCAAAAGATTAAATTAATTAAAAAATAATATTTCAAAAAATCTCTGGGTGTTACATTTTACCACCCTTAAAATGAATTTATCCGTATAAGTTATTCTAGTCTATCAAAGGTTTAATACTTGAATGTTCTTTTCTTAGAAAACCACATCATAAAAATTAATACTAAAACTTCCTTTAAAAAGGGAAAGATGGAACCATAATGGTTACCCAAAGTAACTCAAAATTAAGTTTCCACATAGGATAAAATAGGTGGAAAGTGAAAACATGAACATGGAATAGAAATATAATTATCATGTTCTAACGAAGAGTGATAGATAACATGGTTAGGGTAAAGTTAACAATAAAAAAAATCATAAATATATGATGATCTAAGGGACCATTTGATTCATCAGAAAAGAAAGTACTAGGTTAACCATTTATATTTCAATATCCTTTACCTAGAGTTGAATAATTTCATGAGAAGAAATATATAGTTGATTTCATTACATTTCATAAGAAAAATTTCATCCTTTCATTTTTCATTGATCAATTTTCACCTCATATCTTATTCCAAGAAATGAAGGTGAAATTTTTGTGCCTAAAAAACCAACAGATCAAAAGATCCATAAATTTCATTCTTTATTTCTCTAGTTAAAATTTAACACTGGTAATCAAATATAAACAAATATTAATTAGGTGAATTCATATGTTAATATTTAAAAACTTATTCAAAGATAAACCTATACCATTCCATAAATTGTTAACCTTGTAACCCTTCCAAAAGCTAAAATGACAACACTTTAGAAAGAAAGTAATTTTTTTCTCTAAAATAGATTAGTATTGATCCCATATATATATCAAAAAGTAGATCTTATTTTTCATGTAGAAAACATTTGAACACCATCATCATGTTTTATCTTGAAACATGTTGATAACCTGAATTACCATCAAACCTTATTGGGAACATACATGTGTCATTATTACAAAGTTTATTGGATATATTCCTTAAATCTAAAAATGATGTAAATTCCACCCCTGATAGTACAAACTAATTTATGAACAATTACTTTATTTGTTCTGAGTTAATCAGTACTATATAATTTACTTATTCATATCCTAAATATATTTATCCAAAAATCATTATCTCAACATTATGAAAATATTAAGGGTTATCTTTCCCTTAATCATGTGTTTCCCATGAACATCAGCTTTCCATTAAATCACTTCTCTAGTCCATCCAAATCATTCGATATATTCATTTAAATACTTCATGAAAAACATAAACTAAACAATTCATAAATGTATTGTAATTCATTAATCCAAATACATAAACACGTAAATTATTCCACCTCATCCTTAAACCACTAATAAGGATACCTCATATTATTACTTAATACCTATTTAATTTCATATTTCATCTGCAATTTCATCAACATAAAAAATATAACCAATAATTCTACCACCTTACTGATTATCTTCCGGATCTTTCATCTTAGGACATTTATTTTCATAATTTCTATTCATTACATACATAAAACCTTTAACTATTGATAACAACATAGGGAGGATAATATTTCCATCCATTTCATTAAATTATCTTTTTTTATTTTCCTTTTTTAGTTACCTACTTTGTGTCCTTCTTTCCCATAGTCAAAAAATACTCTTGTTCCTCTAATACATTAACTTGGGTTCTTCTTTCCACATTCATGACATAAAGGAAACTGAATCTTCTTTCTTCAAGGGTATCCATTACCTGAACTCTCATCAAAATCTTTCCTTCTTGTTTTGGTGATTCTGATATTTGGTTAAGGTACACATTTTTAATCATATTCTATAAAAAAAATTATGCATGATAACAACATCCTTCACTCCAGTGTTCATCCCTTTTGACTACTCATCATCATATTTTCTGTCTCATTAAATGATAACCCATCTCCTTCTGGTTCTCGAAATTGACTAAAATAAGAAATCATAGTGTGTGAAACAATTATCATAGTAGAAAACCAAATAATAATGAAATATCACTTATAGGATCTCTAAATTATGACTCCTTCTTTTAAATAAATGACATATTAGTCTTATCCATAGATACATCCCTAGAAATAAATTTATAAATATCACTTTATATATCACTAATGTATTATCATCATAGTCTCCAAACATTGACTAAACATTTCCTTAGATACAAAATATAGTGACCGAGGATTAATATGTCATGAACCATCCCATGCCGGGTCTTGGAAGTGGAGTTCCTTGGTGATTAGTAGAGTCATACCCTATTATAGTACTAGGGCATGAGATCCTTACCTGTAGATTTTGAACCCTCGACTGTGAGGCATAGTGATGAGATGTGGTATGACGTAGCATTGGAATAATGATGAAGAGGGACACTTTCCCCACCGATACACGTTCTTATGATGCGACCTAAAATTGTGCGGATGAGTCAGTGTCGCCCAAAGTGGATTTTATCAAGGTGTGGTGATTGCGTTACTTAGACTTCTATATTTAGGGAAGAAACATGGAATTTTGGGCATTGTTGATGGAATTTTGGAACTGTTGGATAATCTTATTCTTTGGATGATATGTGAGATGGAGGTCCCCTTACTATCACATATGGGATTATTTGACTAAGAATATATATATATATATATACACATATCTTATTTCATTTGGATTTACACCATGGATTTGGATACTCTCTTTATAGGAGAGGCGAAGACATGCAGGGTA
Organism: Viscum album; assembly: GCA_963277665.1. Taxonomy (NCBI): domain Eukaryota; kingdom Viridiplantae; phylum Streptophyta; class Magnoliopsida; order Santalales; family Viscaceae; genus Viscum; species Viscum album. The sequence goes on along the minus strand of OY728140.1, from coordinate 48,135,204 downwards.
TTACATATGCTTTCTGTGTTTAGATTCTCATGGTTACATTAGTCTACTATCATGCTATAGGTGGTGAATACTTGAAAGGTAGTTCATCTACTCACTGTGTTTAGCCCCTTCTGCTTGGATGATCTTACCTTTACTCTCTTATTGGGTCGAACTGTACTCTTTCACTGTACCTTGTTCTATCTCTTGCTTTCCTCCACGTGGGTAGGTAGAAGCACCTTCACCTATTGAGAATTAGATCATCCTAGTAGAGTAGGCTGAGGAAATGTGTAGGATTAGCACACATTGCAAGTTCCATTGCTAGAGACTGCTAAGGTTCTTCGGTGATTGAGATCCTCAGGTTGCATAGGATTGACTAGATTCTATGGTCTGCATCTTGAGTATTATCCAAGAACTGACAAATCATGTGGCAGAATAGGTATCCAACCTTTTCCAAGGAGTAGCTAAGAATTGCTGGAGCCTAGTTACACAGATTCATTATGAGTCGACAATCTAATGGGATGAATTCCAACAACTGTTTTGTGAGGATTACTACGCATCATACTTGCACTCAATATGGATCTAGGAGCTTTTGGAGCTTCATTATTGAGAGATAATGGTGGCTGATAACTCAGAGAGGTTCATAAAACTTACACATTACTCCCTTGACATGATTTGAGATGTCTACTTCCAAGCATGGAAGTTTGACCAGGGACCGCATAGAGAGATCTCCATTAGCGTAGTGCCCTTGTGCATCCCCACATATAACTGGGTGGTGGAATGGGAAATAGTGACTGAGATATCTTTTTTTCAGAGGGATAATAGATAGTTTGAGCTAGTAGTGGGTATCCCAAAGCTGATTATTTTACTGTAGCTAGAAGGAATTGAGATCCAATATCTCAGTATAGGAGACCCTTTCATGAGAAGGCTCTTCCACATAGTCGTATTGGGCAGAGGCAATACATAGGGATATAGAATACCAGATAGGGGTAGTTCTTTTCTTATGATGAGAGATGTAACATGGAAAGAGACTGCCCAACCAGAAGTGATGAGAATCCCAGGAAGATAGCTGATGTACTATCGTGGTAGAGGCAATTATTGGATCTGAGATCTCCTAAGAAGGAACAAGGTACTCCCCAGTGAGGCAGAGTTATAAGTAGAGGTGGAGGAGCTATGGGTGTTGGATTCCATCATGATATCCTTCCACCACCACCACAAGGCAGCCAATGTTAGTCTTAGGGAGCTAGTAGTAGGGGACATAGATAACTTCACACTTTTGAGGATTATAACCCCGCACCACACAAGATCATTAGAGGTGTGATATGTGTTTATTCTACTCTTTCCTTAGTATTATTAGAAATAGGTTCCAATCATTCCTTTATATCTCTACTCCTGGTGTGAGAGCTATAGCTCCCAGTTTAGACTCTAGAATACTAGATTCATCTTGAGTTTCCTATGAGGAATGATTCTTCTGTATCTTTAATATGACAATAATAAGAGTTATCTCTTCAAGGATAGAGGTTCATGTGGGACCTTTTGGTGGTCATGATGGAACCCCATGACATCATGTTGGGTATGGATTAACATTCCATGGTTTTATCCTAGATTTATTCACACCACAAATAATTCAAATGCCTATGCACTGATGTGACAATAATCTCATTTTTTATAGAGATTGATCTCATGGTAGGATAGGTGGATGCCGCGAGAAGGAGGTTGCAACCTATATTCCATCAGTTAGCAAGTTTATCCCTTGGTGTAGTAGATTCTTCATGCATCTTGGTTCCTTCATTTGTGGAGGATAATATGGAATTATTCCATGAAGATGTTCTAGGACTACCACTAAGGTGGTAGATGGAGTTTTTCATTGACTTTCATACAGGGAAAACTCTGATATCTTTTGCGGCATATCATATGGAACCAACCAAGATCCAGGAGCTATGACTTGTAGTTGGAGGACCTTCATGAGAAATGTTTCATCAAACCCAGTGTCTCCCTCTAAGCAGCTCTAGTGTTTTACATGAAAATGAAGATGAGATCTTATGACTTTCATGGATTATTATCGCATGAACTAGGCCATGATAAATAAAAATTACCCCTTTATAAGGATTGATGAACACATTGATAAGTTTTGAGGCACAAAATGGTTCTCCAAGATTGATCTTAGCTCCAACTACCATTATTTTTAGGTTCATGAGACTGATATTCTAATGTTGGATTTCTGATGTTACTATAAAAATTTTGAGTTACTATTGATTCCATTTGATGTGATGAATGTCCTCACCATGTTTATGTATTTTATGAACCAGGTATTCCAGCTATACTTAGACTAGTTTGTTGTTTTCTTTATTAGTGACATACTCATCTACCCTACATCATAGGAGGATCATGTAGAGTAGTTGAAGGTTTTTTTCTTTGAGGACACCATATTTATGAAACTCTCTTGAAGTGTTATTTATAGATACACAAGGTTCACTTTATAGGTCATGTTGTCCCTAAAAAATTTTTATCCATGGATCCAATGAATATTGATAAAATTCCTACTTGGGATCCACTAAATAGCACATCAGAGGTGCGTAGCTTCATTGCCTTGGAAGGGTATTATAGAAGATTTATGGAATATGTATTTAGAATGCAGCCCCTTTGACTACCCTATTGTGGAAAAAGAAGCCATTTACCTGGTCTGAGTAGTGCCATAGGGCCTTTGAGGAGTTTAGGTAGAGGCTAAAGAGAACTCTAATATTAATATTACCTAATAAAATCATTAAGTTCATAGAGTATTGTGATTTTTTTATGAGATAGGATCAGTTGTGCGTTGTTTTAGAAACAAGATGTTATCACATACAAGTTTTGGTAGTTAAGACCCCATGAAAATAATTATGTAACTCATTAACTTAAGATAGAATAGATATAATTCACCCTGAGTATGTGGTGACACTATCTTCTTGGAGAGATATTGGTGGTTTAATCATACCACCATAGTCTCAAGTACGTCTTCACTTAGAGAGTCATGAACCTGAGATAATGAAACTGGTTGGAGTTCATTCAAGACTATGACTTAGAGATAGTCTATACTATAGGGAAGGGAAGCATTATACAATATTCCCTTAGTAGGAAGTCCTAGGGTCGCTTAGTGTAGGATGCTTCGGAGCAGCTAACTTTTATACCGCTTACCCTGATGGAGCAGGAGAGTACTAATTTTCTCTAGAATTTTTTTTGACTCCTTCAATCCTTGAGCATGTGATAGAGTCCCAATTGGGAGACATTAACAATATGTTCTTTCATGATCATATTTTATAAAACAACTCACCCTATGGATATTATAGAGGGAATCACGATATCTTGTTCCGATGGAGAATAGTGGTTCAAGTCACAATGCAGAAGGAGGTGATGTAGGAATTCCTCAGTTCTCCCATATATGTACATCCCGACATATGAAATATGTATAGAGACTATCTGTAGTAGTATTGGTGGTCCAACATGAGATGAAGCATAGCTGATTTTATCTCATGATGCCTCATTTGTCAGCAGGTGAAAGATTAGAACCATGTTCTGGTGGGTTTGTTGCGGTCCCTTGAGATCCCAGACTAGAAATGGAATGGAATATTGATGGAATTAATCAAAGGGATTCCATTCACAAAAAAGTTCCATGATTCTATCTAAGTGATAGTAGACCGAATCATGAAGTTGGTGCACTTCCTTTACTTCAGGAAGTAGAGTTTGGTGGAGAGTTTGGGGAAGTTGTATGTATAGGAGATTGTTCACCTTCAAAGGGTTCCCTTAATGATTGTGTCAGATTATAACATGTGGTTTACATCACGATTGTGGAGAGTCCTACTGTAGGTATTTGGGACCCAATTGTGGATGAGTAATCCTTTCACCCCCAAACCAATGGGAAGACCAAGTTCACCATCCAGGTTCTAGAGGATATGTTGAGGGCTTTCAAGTTAGAATTCGGTTGGAGATGGGAGGATCACTTGACCTCGGAAGAATTTGCATACAACAACATATACCACTATAACATTGGCATGAAACATTTTTAGGCCCTATACGAGAGACCTTGTAGGTCTCCCTTGTGCCAAAACTAAATTGTATATTCATATCTTTTGGGCCCAAAGTTGTAGCAGGTGACAACAGAGAAAGTCCAGGCCATCTGGAGTAGATGAAGATGGACCCGAGTAGACATAAATCCTACAAATTCCACCATTATAGGCCCCTATAGTTCAAGAATTGAGACCACGTTTTCTTTTGATTCTCCCCATGATATGGATTGAGAATTTTTGGTTGGGGATGAAATGTATCTTCAAGGTTCATTGGGCCATTCAAGATCATGTAGTGGGTTAGAAAATTTTCTTACCGTCTCACCCTAGATGCACAACTGGAGTGGGTGAATGATGTATTATATGTGTCATAGATAATGAGATACTTGCATGACCCCAAGAATGCCATTGACTAGGGAGAGTTGTACATTAAGTATAGAGGCACCTTTTTAGAGCACCTGATGGTGATCGAGGATTGGAAGGAGCAAACCTTGCATGGATGAACCATCCCTTTAGTTCACATGTTGTGGTAATATATAAATGTGAAGGATAGTTCCTAAGAGTGGGATATCCTAGTGAGAGATCATTATCGTAAGTTTTTTTCCTTATTTTTCTTTTCAGGGATGAAAGGATTAAAAGAGGGAATGATGTAGAGACCTGAGTTTTACCATGAATGTCCTAGAAATATTTCTATTTATATTTCAAAATCTAGGAACTGGAATGGCATGTGACTCCAAGGCCTAGTGTTCTAGGAATTAATTTTATAAAAATATTAAATTTATTTTATACTGTGCATGCACATCTTCTTAAAGAAAATGGGATAACTCTTAAATGGTTGATCGTATCATAAATTTGTGACCACAGTTGGGTCCAGAATACAGTTTTTACCCTATCCGCAACATAATATGAGTCCAAATGTGATTTTTAAAACCCTCACTCATTGGCAGTGATTTTAATTGGATTAATTAAATAATTAATTAAATTCATTTAACCTTAACCAAAAATTCTATAAGTTCATCATTATGGAATTTTTTCTAGGGTTGGACTCAAAATTTATGAACTCACCAGCAAGCTCTACATTCCCCCTTCCTCTAAAAAATCATTGGAAATTGATGATGAATCCTTGGATCAATGAGAATAAAAGTGAAGAGAACATAACAAATCATTCCCATCATTGTGCAATCTTGTTCAACACCAAAAATCAATTCAAAATAGAGTCATAGATCTTATTTTTGTGTTTTACACCTCTAGATTAAATGTTCGAGTATATTGATAATCCTTCTTCGATGTGCACCTTTCCTGATAGTATTTACATGTGACAATATAATGAAAATTGAATTATTTCATATGTTTATCTATCTTGGGATCATGTTCTTGGTCATTGGAGAATAACACTTGGAAAATGATAGTTCAAAAGATTTTTATTGTTCCTTTCTCCCAAAATTATTCACTTTCTTTGCCGATGGAATCTCCATGGTTCTCAGTTTGAAAATTTCCATGCAACATTGAGCTCGATCCGACCCCCATATCCATTAAAGACTGATGAAACAAGAATGTATTAGCGAGTGAAGCATAGATCTGGAATCATCGTGGTACAAGGATGTTTGATTTGAAAATTTTAGGCTGGATCTTCAAGTATTGGAGGAATGTAGGCTTTCAAAACAACCAATGAAACCTTCACGATGATTGGAGGCTAATTAATAATGAAAATAGCTAAAAACCACTTTCCACTAATAGATTTGGGAGTTTCGGATAGATTAAAGGCAAAATCCATGGCGGTTGGAGTGGATTCAAAGCGGTGGATCAGATCTGAGGATTTTATTGAAAATCATACTACACAACATGTTTAATGAAGAACACACGACATGTATCTCCTTCCAGTAGTGACTCTAGGGTTTTGGAAACTCATAAGGATTGAACAACATGTAATTCTCTCGACAAGTTATATATCATATTTTCCATATGAGTGAGTTGTGTGATAGATCACATGGACATGAACACACCATATGATAACTACATGACACAGGTTGACTACATAGGCAGTATCCTATGAAGACTGACATGCCATGTACTAGAGTACAATGACATGGGGTCCCAATACACAGACACAACCACATGACACATACTTGGTCCTAGTTAGTTAGGACATGGCATGTAATCCACATACACAGTGTTTTATACTTCCTAGGATAGATTCATGTATTTTACAGGGAAATTATAAGGATATGGAGTGGGACCACATGTCATGTGGGTCCCCTCACATGCTGTGTTTGTAATAAACCAGATTTCCCCAAGCCCTTCCTTTATGAAAATTCAGCATTTAGGGTGTTCTGGGAGGCAACAATGGCTCATTTCAAGAGTTTTCCAAATTTCTAGTTTTTGTATCAGCATTGGCGAGTCAGGGGAATCGACATCAGTGATTCAGGGGCATAGACATTAGTGAGTCAGGGGATTCATCATTGGTGAGTCAGGGGAATCGGCATCGGTGAGTCAAAGGGCATCGACATCAGTAGATTGAGGGCGTTAGTGTTGGTGAGTCAAAGGTGTCAGTGTTGGTAGATTAGGGTATCGGTAGGTCATGGCGTTGGTAGTTTATGGCATCTTTAGGTTGTTTAATCGTTAGTTCAATGTCATTAGGTAGTGTTAGTAGGTCACTCATTAGTGGATCAGTGTCGGTGACTCACCCATCGACGACTCATTTCCAGTTTTTCCAGTTTTTCCCAGTTTTTCTAGTTTCACCCCTGTTACGTGTTTATCTCCATGAAATGGTAACCTATTAACTCACAGTTGTGAACTAGGATGTATCCACCATTTCCTAGTGGAATTATTAAATTCTCCATATCTCGTAACGTTCCACCAACCATGTAACCGCCAAGCCATGTGGTCAAACCATGATTCGATTTTCAAGTACTTTGAAATTGTCTCCCTGATTTTTAGGATCTCTCCCTTTCATAAACTGAGATATCTTCTTTCATTATTCCTTTTAGTTTCTTGTGGTGCATCTAGAGCCTTCCTTACTAGACGATTCATGCACCTGTTCTAGATCCCCTCCTACTCAGTTTTTCTAAATATTTTTCCTATGACTCGCATGATCCCCTGTTCTTGGAGTAGAGAGAAACTTTGATCCTTTGATCATCTAGGTAGGGATTTAATTTGATTCCCTTTAATTGTGTACCATTCGGGGTGGGTATGCTAATGAATCCTTATGAGGAATAGCTGAAAACTTTCTTAAAAAAAGTAATAGATAAGAATTGGATTTGATCAAATGATAATAGGGGTAAATAATATAATGGGAAAAGAGTGGTTTGATGATGATCACCTATTTTATTTGTTACCATTGATTCTGTTATGGTCATCGTGGCTATATTCCTTCTGAAAATCATGGTCGTTGGTGGTATTTGTTTTCACACTAGTGATGTTCTCTTTTTTTTTGGGATTATTGAACAATGACTGTAACATTAAATCTTCTTAATCACATATAATTGGTTAAATAAATGAATGTCCCATGATTAAGCCTATTCTATAATCCCCCTAGTTATAATATAGTAGAGTTAAAGAACCTCTACTGATTTAATCTGAATATATACACATACTGTTGATATGTGTGGCTAAGTGATGTGTTCTGTTGAGTTTTGTAACCATATGTGAGTTGCGTGGTGCTACTGTTGGGATCACGATTGTAGGTACAAGGTTGGACAAAGGAGATGGTTCCATGAGAATGGTGTGGTATTAGTGTGCAGTGGGGCTAGGGTTAATGGTAGTTACTGTGGTATTTTTGCATGGGTGTTACAGGTGGTGAGTTGGCTTCTTACTTTGAGAGATTGATTGATTGTGGAATGGATAAAATTGTAGGTAGTTGAACTACCTTTGTTGTGTTATGGTTGTGGAGTGATGTTGGGTAGTGGGACTATAGTGTGGTTATGAACTCGTTATGTAGTGGGACTGCATTAGGGAATTGTTTGGGTAGGGGGATATGGGGCTGGGTTGTGAGAGAAGGACTGTGTGGTATAATTTTGAAGAATGATTATTGGAAAAGGATGAACAGGTGCCTAGGAAGATTCGGGGGGGGGGGGGGGGGGGTTGTGCAGTGGGACTGCAAGCCTGGTTTTGTTTATTGTTTTGATATATTAGTGTTTGGTACTTTCCCAGTAGTTATAGAATAGATTACGGTGAATCCCTTAATTAATAAATGGAAAGTGGTTAAATAAAAATGGGTTAGGATTGTGTTTTATTTTGGCTAGTTGTGCATATAGGGGTGGAAATAGAGGTGGTTTGTGTGGGATGGTTGCTTGTTGAAAACCCATAGGTTATACTGAGTGTCTGTTTACCTATATATATATTTTAAATTCTTATGACTTCTATACAGAACCCACCCTTATTGAGAAATATGTGCTGAACAACTCCATTTCATGGGGGAGGGTGTCTTTCCCAACATCCTGATGAGAGAATGGATGGATAGTTACTAAATTTCTTCCTCTCACCCTCTTCCAGGTTCTTACTGCTCGAGCATATAAAGGAAGGCTATAATGTCTTAAGTATTACCATATTCTAATATTCTTTAGGTGAGGTATTGTTTTAGATGAGATTACTAGGTGTTTGCGGGCCAGGATTGTTTTTCCAAGTATATTCGAGATGAGGCCTAGGTGTCTTTGGGTGAGAGGTGTGGTTGTTGTGGACTAGGTGTCTACGGGTGGGATTGTGTGTGGTTGAGGCCCAGGTGTGTGAGGGTGTGTTGTGTTAGTGGCACTACGTATGGGAAGAGTGGTAGTATCAAGAAGTTATCCATTAGGTATGAGTAGTCAACCAATGTGAAAGTGGTGCGGGGAACCCAAATATCGATGTGCATATACTATTATTTTACTTGACTTGTGTTATTTGGTGAGTGTGCCTTAGTGAGGCTGGGATAGTTAGTACTCTTTGGTAGGTTCTTTGAGGTTATACTATTTTATCATAGGGGAATTAATATGTTCCCTCACTTGAACACGGGTGGGTTTCGATTTTCCTACTGAGTATACTTGTATGCTCACCCTACGTATATAAAACTGTTTTCAGGTTTCTAGGAGGACTTAGAAGATTATGCTAGAATTTACTAGCTCAGGCATTAGGATTTTTTGTTGTTCCTTCTTAGACTCTTTTCTTTTGGTACATTACTTTGGGGTTTTCATTATACCTTGTATCAGTTTCACCTTTTAAGATGCATTTGGGAATGGATTTTGGATTTACTTTTACTTTTAGTACTTGAAGTTGTTTGGGATTTACCATTTTATCTCATAATATTGTTTTATAAAAAAGGGTAATGCCTTCTATTTCTATGCGAGATTCTATACCCTTGGTTCAAGTCGCCACTCAGGGGCTTGTTGAAGGTGAGACTCAGGGGTCATTATCTCTCCTTTATCTTGAAGAAGGAATGGTCTGGCAGTTTTCTATTCGTTACCTTTTCTTGAAGAAGGTGGGTCCTAACAAAATGGTATCAAAGGTGTGGTTTGGGAGTTTGAGATATAGGATGGAGTTTGGAGTTAGGAAAAGTGAGGATTGAATGGGATGGTATGGAAATAGTGTTAGGCAATCTTTGTGCATGGATAGGCTAGGGAAGACTGGCTAGCTCATAAGATTTTAGGCCCCCCTGTGATCCGATGCAAGGAATATGGGCCTATTAAACGACCAAGTGAGGCTACACTGATTGCAGGGTAGAGACCCTAGGAAAGGTACATGCATCATAATGACTTGTGTTCTTGTGTGTCTTAATTATTTTGAGAATTTATAATAACTAAAGAGTTAAAAAAAATTAAAATAAATTTTCCACACTACTCGGGCTTAGGATTTCCTTGTTATTTTTTTAGCTATGGCACTTGGATGTAGTCCTTGTGTGGTAAGAGCAACTGAGTCCTAGTAGGTTGACCTGGTTGATCAGTGGAGGGCTGATCGAGAGGAGGATGACCAGTGGTAGAAGATTCTTCATGCATTCTAGTAGAAGACTCTAGGGAAGTACGAGGGAAACATCTTAGATATGGAAATAGAAGGTTGGATCAAGGAGTTGGTGATCACTTTTATCTTGATCCAGGCTCTGACAGAGTACTGGGTTCTTATGGAAGTGATCTAGATATGAGGATCATCATGTTAGTGGTTGATGCTTTACCTCGGGGATAGGAAGGAAACTGAGGTTTCATGGGCTGGCTTTGAGAGGTATTTTTGGGAGGAATTTCTTTCTTCCATGATGAAGGCTAAGAAAAGTCAGGAGCTACTCTCCCTCCGGTAGGGGAGTATGTTAATAAGGGAACTGGGGATCAAGTTCAAATATCTCTTGCACTTCGCACTGAATCTCTCCCTAGATGAGGAGTCCCAAGCAAGATGCTTGGAGGAGGCACTCCGACCTTCTCTTCATTATGATGTTACTGCTTTCACTCTACCAACGTACCTAGAGGTTCAGAAGAAGTCCAGAGTAGTGGAAATGATGCACTCATTGGAAGGTGTTATGCAAGAGGGGATCCTTCCGAGTTAGTCAAAGGGGAAAGATGTTAGTAGCAGGTCTCCAGTGTTAGGGCCTTCCAGGTTTCGGCCAGTGGGAAGTAGGACTAAGAAGTTCTAGTTCTGATCTACTGGTCCTCGCCCTTTCCTCATGGGACCAGGACCGAGGTACTTTATCTGTGGAGGCCATGGACATATTTAGAACAAATTCCTAGTTTGAGCACTGTAAAATGGGGGTGGGTAGGCTCAGCGCTCACCTCAGCAGCAACAATTGCCGGTCAGGCCCTTCCAGTAGTAGGGGCAGTGGTCTCCCACTCCACCGAGGGTATACGATGCCAGGGAAGGCCAACCCCAGGGTTATCCTTAGAGACCTTGACTTGGGTATAGTTATGGAGGTCGTAAATAGAATAGACGTAGAGAATATGGGCGTGGGATGTTTTACGCCGCCGAGGTAGCAGTTCCAACAGGGGAAAAGGTTGTTCAAGGTATGATCAGTCTATTTAGTACTCTTGCATGTGATTTGTTTGATTCAAGACCCTCTCACTCCTTTGTTTCACCCAGTCTATCTCATGCTCTGGGACTAGACATAGAGAGAATTCCCATTCCTCTAGTGTTGATTATGATAGTTGGAGGTCAGACCAGTATGTTGGATGTTTGTCGAGGATGTAGACTGATGTTGGGGTTGTATCAGTCCAGTGGGGATCTTCTTATACTACAGATTCATCCATAAAATTTCATCCTAGGCATAGACTGGTTGTTTTATATGCACGCTGTTATCGATTGTTTCTATAGAAGGGTCTTGTTATTAGATATGGGTGGCCAACATATCACTTTCATTAGTGAGCGGAGTTGTCAGAAGGGCAGCTAGCGTGTGGAGCCTCTTCTTTCCTTGTTAGCTGAGCTGTTAGTGGGATCAGTAGATACAGAGATGGTGGAAGTTCCAGGGGTTTTTAGTGAGTTCCTACATGTCTTCCCCTAGGAGGTTGTGACTCTACCCCCTTTACATGACGTTGAGTTCAGGATATACTTGAAACCCGGTGCCTGTCTGATTTCGATGGATCCCTATTGGAGACACCATCTAAGTTGCGGGAGTTGTGGATTTAGGTTGATGACCTGATGAAGAAGGGTTTTATCCAGACAAGTGTGATACCATGGGGTGCTCTAGTTCTGTTCAAAAAGAAGGCTCATGGTGTCCTAAGACTGTTCATCGACTACCAGATATTGAATCAGGTGACGGTCAAGAACCGTTACCCCCTTCCAAGGATCGATGACCTTTTCAACAAGTTAAAGGGGTCAGGTTGGTTCTACAAGATCAAACTGTGGTCTGGATATCACCAGTTGAGGGTAAAGGAGGGTGACATCCTGAATACTGCTTTTAGGTGCAGGTATGGGTACTTCGAGTTCGTGGTCATGCCCTTCGACGTCACAAATGCATCAGACGTGTTCGTAGGGCTCATAAACTCTGTTTTCCATGAGTACCTAGACCAATTCATCATCGTGTTAATTAATGACATCCTGATATACTCAAGGTTAGAGGAGAAGCATACTGGGCATCTAAGTACTGTCTTAGAGGTCCTCCGACACCGCCATCTCTATGAAAAGTTGTCCAAGTGAAAGTTCTGGATGCGAGAGGTGTACTTCCTCAGACACGTAGTGTCTCAACAAGGGATAGCAGTGGACCCACTAAAGGTTGAAGTAGTTGTTTCTTGGGTAGCACCTAAGAATGTGGCATAGGTTCGTAGTTTCTTGGGTCTGACAGGATATTACTAGAGGTTTGTACCCAACTTCTATCAAGTTGTAGCTCCTTTGATAGCTTTAACCAGAAAAGAACATGCCTTCGTATGGATTTGAGCAGTGTGAGTCAGCTTTCAGCTATCTAATGGGGAAGCTGGTCAGTCCCCCAGTTCTTAGGTTTCCCGTGGAAGGGGTGATGTTTGAGGTATTCTATGATGCTTCTGGCCTAGGATTGGGATGTGTACTGATGCAGTGGTGTGGAGTAATATCTTTTGGGTCTAGGAAATTACGTCCTCATGAATGTAATTATGCCACCCATGACCTAGATCTTGCAGCAGTCGTGTTCATGCAGAAGTTGTGGAGGCATTATCTCATTGGAGAGTACTTTGTGGTCTTCATGGATCACAAGAGATTAAGTTATATATTTTCCCAACAGGACATGGACTTACATAAGTGAATGTGGATGGAGTTCCTCAGGGATTACAACTTTGTGATCTCTTAAAATATAGTAAAGGGGAACGTGGTGGCTGATTCCTTGAGCAAGAAGTCACAAAAGGAGGCAGTTCAGGAATCCATGAATGCTTGGAAGACAATGGAGGAGTTGATCTCTTTGTGCATGGATGCTGGGGAGGACAGTAGAAAGGGTATTTGTTTCAAATGAAAGTGCAGTCTTCCTTGGTGCGGAAGGTAGAGTAATCTCAGTGGAGAGACTTATAGGAAGAGGCGATGCATGATCATGTTGTCTAGGGTGATTCTCTAGAGGGATGATTGAAGGATAGCCAAAATCAGATGCTATTCTGTGGGAAGCTGTTTGTACCAGTGGAAATACATGAGGGATTTCTCCGTGAGTTCCATATATCACCCCTGGCAGTGCATCCAAGAGTTTCTAAGATGTACCTAGGCTTGAGGAAATAGCTTTGGTGGCCTAGGGTGAAGCGAGCAGTGGCAGAGTTTGTGTCAAGATTCCTAGTGTGTCAGTAGGTGAAGGCCAAGCACCGTGTTCCCCATGTTCTGTTGCATCCCTTGGATGTTTCCAAGTGGAATTGGGATTACATATCAATGGATTTCATCATAGGTTTACCTAGAGATTAGGGAGGATGCGATGATCTTTGGGTAGTAGTGGACCGATTGATGAAGTCAGCTCACTTCTTGGTGATCAAGGAGTCGAGCGCAATGGATGCCTTGGCAAAGAGGTATGCAGATGAGGTGGTGAAACTCTATGGGGTTACAAGATCCATCTTCTAAGATCGATATGAATGGTTTAACTCATGATTCTAGAAGAGATTGCAACATGATTTTGGATCCCAATTACACCTTAGCACCACTTTCCACCCTCAGATGGATGGGAAGATTGAGAGGACCATCCAGACATTGGAGGACATGCTGCGGGTGTGTGTCTTGGACTTCAGCGGATTGTGGCCACAACACTTTCCCCTAGTAGAGTTTACTTAAAGCAATAACTATCACTATACCATTGGCATAGAACCATTTGAAACTTTGTATAGAAGACCGTTTCACTCACCCGTGTGCTGGACAGAGGTAGGGGAAACAACCCTTTTTAGACCAGAGGTAGTGCAAAGCACAAAAGAGAAGGTTCAACTTATGCGCGATAGGATGAAGGAGGCTCATGACCAGAAAAATTCGTATTCCAATTATAGGAGTATGACTTTGGAGTTCAAGGTTGGGGACCACATGTTCCTAATGTCTCTGCTCAGCGTGGACATCAAAGGTCTATTAGAGGGAGCAAGCTTTCTCCCAGGTTCATCAGAACTTTTTAAGTGTTGGGATGAGTTGGTGAGGTCACATATTAGCTATAGTTTCCACCATTATTGGAGAAGATCCATGACTTCTTTCATGTGTCTCATCCCCGTTAGTATCTACACATTGACTCCCATTTCCTTGACTGGGGAGAGTTGGATATCAAGGAAGATGCGACATTCGTGGAACGACTGGTAAGAATTGGGGATCGTGAAGATAAGGTCTTGCATGGATGAACCATTCCTTTGGTTTGTGTCTTGTGAAGACATGATGGCCTTGAGGAGAGTACCTATGAATGAGAAGCATAGATGCATGCCCATTACCAATAAGTGTTATGAGTTTTACTCTTGTTTTTGTCTTGTTCCTTGATTATGATGTAATGTTTTAACTCGCTTGCAGTATGATAATTTGTTTCCCTATCATTTTATTTTGTGTAAAAAGTCCTAACTATGGGGAGGGGAGAACCTGATATCTAATCAAGACGCATTAATGTGGATGTGATTAAACCTGTGCGGGTGAGTTAGTGCCGCCCAAAGCAGATAGTATCTTGACATGGAGAAAGTAGCTCCCTAATCTATATGTCTGGACAACATGACCTTGGTGTATGTATGATTGTTTGGGTTAGTGTGTGGACTTAGTGTTTCATATTTTTTCAGGAGATAGATGATAAGGGGGTGTTTCAGGATGTCAAGATTTTCACTCCAGCTTTAGAACAACACAAGGTGGTTTACTCCTTAGAGGTATCTTAAGGGATGATGGTTCGGACCACTTTTTTTCTTATGGTTTAGTTTTTAAATTATTAGGGATGAGAATAGTTTAAGAGGCATATAATGTAATAACCAAGATTTCTCTAAGCCCTTACTTTGTAAGAACCCAGTGTTTAGGGTGTTTTGGGAGGCAAGGGTGGCTAATTTCAAGAATTTTTCCAAATTTCCAGTTTTTTCATCAGCATCAGTGAATCAGGGGCACCCTCATCGATGAGTCAGGAATTTTGGAATTAGTGAGTTAGGGGTGTCAGTATTGGTGAGTTAGGGGTGTCGACATCGGTGAGTTAGGGCATCATCATTAGTGAGTGAAAGGGTGTCAACATCGGTAGATCGAGGTTATCAATGTCGGTGAGTTAAAGGCGTCAGTGTTAGTAGGTCAGGGCATCGGTAGGTCATGGATTTGGTAGGTTAGGGCATCGGTAGGTTAGGGTGTCGGTAGGTTATGACATTGGTAGGTTAGGGATTCAGTAGGTAAGGGCATCATTAGGTCATTGTGTAGGTAGATCAACATCGATAGTTCACATCGATAGGTCACCTGTCAGTGGATCAATGTCGGTGACTCACCCATCAGTGACTCATTTCTAATTTTTCTAGTTTTTCCATGTTTTTCAAGTTTCACCCTTGTTACATGTTTATCTCTATGAAATGGTAACCTATCAACTCACAGTGGTGCGCTAGGCTATCTCCACCATTTCCAAGGGGAATTATTAAATTACTCATATCTTGTAACATTCCACCAGAATTTTAACCACCAAGCCGTGTGGTCAAACCACGATCCGATTTTCAAGTACTTTGAAACCATCTCCCTGATTTTTAGGATCTGTCCCTTTCATAAACTGAGATCTCTTCTTTCTTTATTCCTTTTCATTTCTTGTGGTGCATCTAGATCCTTCCTCCCTAAATGATTCATGCACCTGTGCTAGATCCCCTCATGTTCAATTTTCCTAAATATATTTCCCGCGACTCGCATGATCCCCTATTCTTGGTGTAGGGAGGAACTTTGATCCTTTGACCATCCAGGTAGGGGTTTATTTTTCTTCCCTTTAATTTTGAATAATGCAGGGTGGGTATACTAATGAATCTTTATGAGTAATGCCTTATAAATTTCATAAAATCAAGGAATAGATATGAATTGGATTTGATAAAAAGATAACATGGGTAGTAATATAATGGGAAGAGAGTGTTTTGATGTTGATCACCTATTTTATTTGTTATCTTTGATTCTCTTATGGTTTTCATGGATATATTCTTTCTAAAAATCATGGCCATTGGTGGTCTTTGTTTGCACACTAATGATGTTATCTTTTGTTGAGATTCTTGAACAATGAATGTAACATTAAATATAATTAATCACGTATACTTGGTTAAATAAATGAATTCCCAAGGACTAATCCTATTCTGTGATCACCCCAGTTATAATCTAGTAGAGATAAATAACCTCTACTGATTTAATCTGAATGTATACATGTCCTGTTGATAGGTGTGGCTAATTGCTATGTTTTGTTGAGTTTTTTTAACCTTGTGTGAGTTGTGTGGTGCTTTTTTAGGAGCACAGTTGTAGGTAAAAGGTTGGACAAAGGAGTTGGTTCAATGAGAAGGTTGTGGTATGAGTGTGTAATGGGGATGTGGTTAATGGTAGTTACTACGGGCTTTGTGCATGGGTGGTACAGTTGGTGAGTTGTCTTCTCAGTTTGCGAGATTGATTGATTATGGAATGGATGCACTTGTAGGCAGCTGAACTACCTTTGTCGTGTTGTGGTTGCAAAGCAACATTGGGTAGTGGGACTATGGTGTGGTTATGAACTCATTATGCAGTGGGACTATATTGGGGAATTTTTTGGGCAGCGAGGATGAGGGGCTAGGGTGTGAGAAAAGTATTGTGCGGTATAATTTTGAATAATGATTGTTGGAAAAGGCTGAAAAGGTATATAGGAAGATTGGGGGGGGGGGTCATGCAGTGTGACTGTAGCTCTAGTTTTTCTTGTTGTTTTGATATAGTTGTGGTTGGTAGTTTCCCGGTAGATCTAGAATAGATTACAGTGAAACCCTTAATTAATAAATGGATAGTGGGTAAATAAAAATGGGTTAGGCTTGTGTTTTATTATGACTGGTTGGGAATATAGGGGTGGAAACAAAGGTGGTTCATGTGGGATGGTTTTTTATTGGAAATCCATAGGTTGGACTGAGTGTATGTTTAAATATATATATATATATTGTACATTTTTTGTGATTTTAAAATGCACCCCACCATTGTTGAGAACTATGTGTTGAACACCTCCATTTTATGTGGGAGGAAGACTTTCCCAACATCCCGGTGGAATGATGGATGACTGGTTAATGAATTTTTCCTCACACCCTCTTTTGGGTTCTTACCGCTCAAGCGTATCCAGGCTGGTTATAATGGCCTGAGTCTTACCATAGTCCAAGATTTTTGAGTCAAGGGTTTTTTGTAGATGAGAGGCCTAGGTGTTTTCTGGCTAGGATTTTTTCCCCAAGTGCCTTTGGGATGAGGCCCAGGTGTCTTCATGCGAGAGGTGTTGTTGTTGTGGCCCAGGTGTCTATGGGTAGGATTGTGTGTGGTTGAGGCCCATATGTGTGTGGGAGGGTTGTGGGTGTGGGAGTGCATATTGGAAGAGTGGTAGCATCAAGCCATTAGCTGTTAGGGATGAGTAGTCAACCAGTGGGAAAGTGGTGCAGGGTACCCAAATATCAATGTGCATACACTATTACTTTACTTGACTTGCATTATTTTGTGAGTGTGCCTTGGTGAGGTTGGGATGGTTAGTACTCCTTGGCCGGTTCTTTGAGGTTTTACTATTTTCTCATAGGGGAATTGGTATGTTCCCTCACTTGTGCATGAGTGGCTTTAAATTTTACTAATGATTATACTTATATGATCACCCTACATATATAAAACTGTTTTCAAGTTTCCGGGGGGACTTAGAGGATGGTTCTAGAATTTACTAGCTCATCCATCAATATTTTTTGCTGTTTCTATTTAGACTCTTTTCTTTTGGTACTTTACTTTTGGGGTTTCATTGTACCTTGTATCAGTTTTATTTTTGAACATGCATGTGGGAATGGATTTTGGACTTACTTTTACTTTTAGTAATTGGAGTTGTTTTGGACTTAGCATCTTATCTCCCGATCCTATTCTATAAAAAAGGGTAATGCCTTCCATTTCTGTGTGAGATTCTATACCCTTGGTGCTATTCTACACTCTGAGGCCTACTAAAGGTGGGACTTAGGGTTTCTTATATCTCCTTCATCTTGAAGAAATAAGGATCTAGTAGTTTGATATTCCTTCCCTCATCTTGAAGAAGGCGGGTTGTGACAATGTTCCCCTTGAGATATTTCAAGAAATCTTTAAACATTCGTATATCCTTCATTTGAAATTATATTTTAGCCCACAAGTATCCTATACTGATTTTTTTTCTACATAGAATGTGGTGGTTCCCTCAGGTGTGTTATTATAGATTTGATGTGAAATGTTCTAGGAATGACACTATCTGAGGTGACCCCGATGATGGCAGTGATTAGGTAGGTTCACCTGATGTAGACCTTTATGGGAATACCCTCCTATAGGGATGGGTAGTGGAGTTCCAAGATGACCTTTTCAGGCTTACCCTCAAGTAGGGATGGGTACTGAGTTCCCCAAAGACCATTCTGGGCTTACCCTCTTGCAGGTCTAGGAAGTGGAGTTCCATAATGACCTTTCCAGGCTTACCCTTGAGTAGGGAAGGGAAGTGGAGTTCCCTAACAACCTTTTAGGGATTACCCTCCAACAGGGATGTGCAGTGGATTCCCCCTATGGCCATTTTGGGCATTACCCTCTAGCAAGGTTGGATAGCAGAGTTCCCCAAAGACCTTTCCTAGCCTACCCTCCATCGGGGTTGGGAAACGGTGTTCCCTAATGGTTCTTTTTGGCATTACCCTCCAACAGGACTGGGTATTGAAGTTCCCCAATAACAATATCAAGCCTTACCCTCCAGTGTGGATGGGAAGTGGAGTTCCTCAATGATTAGTAGAGTAGGACCCTTCTGCCATACTAGGGAATGTGATCCCTACATAGTGATTGTGACCCTTTTCTGTGTGGCATAGTTATGAGATGTGGTTTGGCAGAGCTTTTTATTCACGAGGAAGAGGGATGCTTTCTCCACTAAGACACGTTCTTATTATATGACCTAAAATCATGTGGGAATGTCAGTGCCACCCAAATCAGATAGTATTAAGGTCTAGTGATTCATTTCCTTAGACTTGTGTTTTCATAGAAGACATGTGGGATACTGAGCATCATTGATAGACTTTTGGAACTATTGGATACTCATATTCTTAGGATAATCTATGTGATGGAGACCCCCTTACTCTCTCATTTTGGATTCTTTGACTATTAATACAGACACACACACACACACATATATTATTTACTCTAGATTCACACCTTTTATTTGGATACTCTTTATCCAGGAGATACAAAGACACATATGGAATGCTACGTTCCTTCCTTGTTTAGATTCTCATAGTTGGATGAGTCTACTCTTCAGATATAGGTGGAAAAGAATCAATGGGTAGTTCATCTACTCACCATGTTTACCCTCTTATGCTTGGATGAGATTACCTTAACTCTATTTTTGGGTTAAGATATACTCTTTCACTATACCTTGTTCTATCTACAGCTTTCCTCTTCAGTTGTATCTCTTACTGGCCCCCTTCACCCTTTTGGGGCATTCTACTGGGTATGTATATACTTACCTCTTCATGGGATTCACCCACATGTGTTTTGTCATTTATAGGCTACAGACAGTTTGAACATGAATTTAGAGGAGTTTAGATATATTGGGTTATTGGACCACGTACCTTTTTCATAGCTTGGTATACCAGAGCTAGGCTCTCTCATCTATTTACTCATTTCCAGTTTTGTCATGTTGGGACACATTCCTGGCTGGGCATGTATTTTTCCCCTTGCATTTTAGTTTATACTACCATAATTTTGTATTTTCTAGATGTTCATGTATGTTTGGTTTATTTTGTACTAGTGTTTCATATTTCCGTCTGCAATTTTTCATTGAGTTGGTCATGCGCATATGTACATGTTATTATGAAAAGTCCTCCCTGAGTAGTTATGCCTTCGATGCTTGTTGCCACCCCTAGCCTATGAAGGAATTCTTGGAGTAGTTTAATCCTGATCCCAGACATGGGTCAGGTTATGACATAACATGCATGGATTTTACATCAATTTATATGAATATTCATCATATTAAAAAACCTTCTCAAGGACCATAATATTTTAGTGTCTTTAAAAACATGGAACAAAATATTCTAACTTGGTGAAATATATTCAATATTTACCATAATGATATTCCCATTTAGTACTTCTACATAAAATATTTCTTCATAACATGGGGAAAGGAAACATATAAAAGGGTGAGATGAGATACCCAGTAGGGGTAAATAAAGGATATACGTAAGAAAAATATGAGAATAAAGGTATAAAACATGAGACTATCATTTGAAGATCATACCATGCATATCAAAGATCATAAACATGAGCCATGGTATAAATATTGTTAGTTGATAATCCATGAATCATAAAGGAATCAAGAGCATAATCCATGAAAGCATAACATAGAAATAAGATATTGAATTTGTGGGAGACACATAATAATATAAAAATGATTTCTATAGTTGTCAATAATTAATTACAAGTCTATATTAGTGGAAAGAGATCACTCCCCAAACAATCTTGGTTGTCATGGTTGACTCCCATGACCATCTTAGTAGTCAAGGTTTACTCCCAAGACCATCATAGCAGGTAATGTCATTAACTGAACCAAGTTCACTCTAAGTTACATCCATGTCTATATCATGGGATGTAAATATTTACCCAATGAATTGGAGGTAGATATAGGTCCCAACCATATCAAAATGAAATATACATATCTGTTCCACAATATCAAAACAATCATATCATAACCTATGAAATAAAATGGGTATGATAAACATGCAATCATACCATAAATTGTGTAGAATATAGAGGTTTCATAATCATTTCATAAAAGTATAAAACATGAAATGAAGCATGTTTCATAATCATATAACCCAATAAAGAGAAACAAGTTTCATAAACATATAAACTGTGAGTGAGAAATAGGTTTCATAAACATATAACCTGTAAAATAGTAATGGTTTTCATTAACATCATTCCATAAAAACATAAACTATTTAGAGAAAGAATATGAATGGAAAACTTGGATCATACCCCCAGTAAAGAATCAATAACACCAATGAATGTCATATTATATGGAACAATTTTTTTATAAATCTTTTAAAATCATCTCCTAAGGAAAATATCCATTATTCTCTAAAAAACTTTTTAAAACATAAAACATTTTGAATACCATTTTTATTGAAAATAACCTTGAAAGTTATAAAGGAATCTTGAATTTGTTTAAAAACCTTTTTCTTTGAAAACATATAAAGGAAATATGAAAAATAATGTTTTTTTCCACATGAAAACTTATAAAATAATCTTGAAGAAAATTTTCTCTGAAATCATATAAAGGAATCATGAAAACATTTTGCAATCATTTTTCTTTAAAAACCTATAAAATATGCTTGAAAACATTTTGAAAATAATTTTACTTGAAAACTTATAAAATAATCTTGATTTTCTTGGAAACACTTTATCTTGAAAAATTATAAAGTAACCATGAAAAAATTTCAAACTATTTTTAAACATAGATAATTTTTGAAAACTTTTTTCTTTGAAAATATCTTTGAAACCATTTAAATAAATCTTTAAAAATCATTTAAAACAAAACTGGAACATAAAACATTTTTGAGAAAAAAATTTCTTTGATTTTTTTTAAAAAACATATCCAGAATTATACGAATTTTTTATTTCTTAAAACATGTAATATTTTAAACTTTCAAAGGGTGTTTCATAGAAATGAAAGTCATGATGGACTATAAATTTGTAGTTTCTGAACATTCCTTTTGTGTTTTATAAAGTTTAGAAAAGTGCCTCTATTAGAAAATGATAAAAAAATCATTTTAAAAAATAATTAAAAATTTATTATAAATATAATAGGATAATAATATACCATTTTTTAAAACATCATTATAAAACATAGTTTTTAAATAACACAGATTTTTGACTAAAAAGAGAAATAAAATAGGATTTTCATAAAAATATTTTCATAATTATATTACGTACCAAAGAGTGGAAAAAGGGTACCATAACATAGATATAACATTAATAACTATAGGATAATAAATATAATAAGAATTATTTCTATATGGAACACAATATTTCATCAATGGAGGCATAATATTAAACAATGATGATAAATGATGAGATTATAGTAATAAACTCTTAACACTATAGTAACTTTGAATCCTAATTACCATGAATGAATATAATTACATGAAGCTTAAAATATAATGAAAATAATTATATTCATGATATAACACTTCAAATTAATTATATACACCTTGTAAAGTAATATAGGTGAAAAACAAAACATGTGTCTCAAATAAGGCAAATTGAGACAAAATTACCTTAACGATTTGGTAACTTTTGAACCATAAAACCCCATTCAGTAGATATCATAAAATGGATACATGAATAAAAATAAATTTAAGTATAATAAATATTTAAAAAATTTATATTTAGTATATACACCACATAAAATAAATGATTGTCAAATAAGGCATAAGTCTCAAAGAATTAAAAGAGAGACTAGAAATCCCCTTACCACCGAAGTATCTTTTGAATCTTGAGATCTGTGAAATAATAAAATCAATTGAAACTTTTAATATAATTTAAAAAGTATATGAATGATATAACATGTTACAGGGAAGTATATACACCACCCAACAAGAATAAGTGGTTAATATAACATATATCTCATAGAAATAAAAGTTATATGAGAAAACAAACACCATAAGTCTTGAATTTATTCGTACATGTTCAAAAATCAAGTATAATAAATATAATTTTATTAAAAATCTATCACATAACCATATTATTATATCTAATACCAAATATTATTTTATTATGTCTTTAAATTAGCTATTTATTAACAATTCAATATTAATGTTATGTTTCAGGTAATATCTACTTTGTTTTTCATATATGTTTTGACCTGTTATTATTGATCATACAAGATAGATCATTATTTAATTACTTGAAGATTATAAAACATGATATAAATATCATATATATATATAGTATATAAATATTTATAAAAATATTTAAAATATAGAAATATAAAATGGAATACATTGTTCATGGAGATGGTAGGCCGTATATACGCATGAAGGTTATTTCCGTTTTCCTATATTAATAAAAGAAAAAAATTAAATGATATATATATATATATTATCATACTTTTAGAATTATTTCATCATAAATATAATATAAATTTACTAAACCAATCTTTAATACATTTTGTGAAATGTTTGAATGAATCACAACGCTTTGAGGAGGCGGTAGTCCACACGCCCACATACGAAGTTATAATTTTTACACAAAATGTTAATCATGAATTTATTTTTTATATAATAATTAAGTAAAAATAAATAATTCATATACATCATATATATCATATAAAAAGAGAAATTAACTCATTATTTTCAACCTTGAGAGGTGGTAATAGATGAACCAATGACATCAGTCCGTGAGGTGGTAGTTCACCATACACACAAACAATGATTGTGTATCCCATTTTATGGAAGTGTGTGTATTTAGTTTGAAAACATAATATAAAATTATATAATTATATTTATAATATATAGTAAATTATATAAGCATGGAATAAGAAGAATTGAGGGGTTGGATAAAGAAATGAAACAAAAGTTTTTGTTGAAGGATGTTAACTCATCTTTGGGTAACTCCTCTTATTTTACACAAAATGGATTCCTTGGTTGGATTTAATCCCAAAATAAATCTTATACGATGAATTTATTGATATTGGGAGGATATTTGTTCATGGTTTTTCTGAGACAAATGGCCTGATATGTGTTAATAAGGGAGGGGGGTGAGTGCCCTTTTTATAATGAAGGAGTTTCATTCTTAAAAATATAAAAAGGTAAAAACTATTGAGAGGCATAAATTACATCATGTGTAACAAACCAAGTAATGATAAAATAAGATAATAAATTTTTATAATTTTTTTACATTCATCAAATAGATTTTATAGGCATAATATAAGAATAAATCCAGTTTATGATTAAAAAATGTATTATTCTAAAAAAATAGTTTATGCCTTTTGATGGTGCACTTTTTTTAAATATAATTATTATTACTTTTAAAAAATATATTTTAAAAAATAAAATTCTTCTTTTTAAGTAGTATATCAAAATTTACTTTGTTTTAATTTTTGATACCATTCATTTCCTACATGTCCGTCTCTCCTGGGAAGTTATTGTTGGGGAATCGTTGTGGAAAAAATTCTTCAAAGCGCGATACCTAGGGAATGAAGAAAGGGGTATCTACAGTTCCACGAGGTTGGCTAGGTGCATGTTTACTCTTATTGAAACGTTTTCAGGCCATGCAAGATAGATCATCAGGGATGGGAAGATCAGATTTTGGGACACTAACTGTTCTGGGGAAATCCTTGGGCACCCTGACTATCCTTTTCCAAACATCACATTCAGCAATGCATGCAAGGAGTTTGACTTGATTAACAATTCTTTGAACGTTAACCATATGAATGTGTTTGAAAAAATCGTCATGAGTGAGGAACCTGATAGGTGTTGCTTCATGGCCACCAGTTCGGGCAGGTTTAGTTCGAAAGGCTACAAGAGTATCTCTCAGACCGAAGATGCAACAAATGCTTGGGATCCGTCCTCCTAGTGTAATGAGATCCCTATTAGAATGAATTTATTACTATGGAGAATTAGGAACAGGGTGTTACCTAAAGAGGATAATATCCAGCATCGGGGAATTGCTTTGGCCTCTAGATGCGTTTGTTGTAATAATCACTCCTCAGAGTCATCGAAACACCTGTTATTTCAAAGCCATTGGGCCCTTCATCTTTGGTCCCTGTTTACGCAAAATCCATGCAGAAATGACGGTGAGATCTCGCTCCAAGAATACTTAAAGAACTGGTTTTCTGGCTCGGGAACTTCAGGCCAGGATAGGATGGTTAGAACGATAATTATTGTGGATATTTGTTGGGTGATTTGGGAGGCTCGTAATCAGGTTCGGAGGGGAGCTAGTTGATCGTTCTTGTTTCTCCAGGCTAGCCTCAAAACTCTCATTTTTGAACTTTCCTCTATCGTCAAAGGAGGATCGACGTCAGCTGCGATTTACAACCTCCTCAATCGCCCCTGCATCCTGGGCAAGGGGTCTGGTCAGTGGGTGAAATGGTGCCCACAGGTTATGGGTTTCAAGCTTAATATCGATGGTTTCTGCATGGAGGGTATCATGAGGGGGTGAGGAGTGCTGTGTGATTATTTTGGTTCGGTCCTCATCGATTTTAGTGCTTTTTATGGCATGGGGAACTCCTTGAGCACGAAGATACATGCACTCTCATCCGGTCTTATGGTTTGTAGGCAGGTTAATATGGAGGTGTCCGAGATCGAGTCCGACTCAGAACTCCTTGTGAAGGCCATGAAAGGGAACAATGGGTTTCCTTGGGAGCTCTCTTATCTCATCAGGAGATGCAAGAACGAAACCTCACAAGGAAGACTTATTCACCATAGTTGGAGGGAGACAAACTTTGTGGACGATTCCCTCGCTCTCTTAGGTAGGCAGGACGAGAATCTCATTATTTATGATTCCCTTCATTCTCTTCCCCTAGAATGTGCTTCTGTAGTCCAAGGGGATGCTCTTGGCCTTCACCATTTTCGACCCCCTTGAGAGGATGTTGCCTTTTCCTTGTCCTTTCTACTTTGAATAAAAAAATATATTACTACTACTATATAATTTTATCTAATTTAGGTCATTTTAATAAATTTCACATTGAAATTTTATATAAAAACATTGTGAAATTTTGAACATTTTTATTTTAAAAACAAGTTTCCTCAATCCGTCAATGAGATACATATTCAATTAATTTCTGAACTTTCTATGTTCTTAATCATAAAATATAAATTCAATATTTGGAACCATAATGTCAAAATTTATTAAATAGATACCCTTCATTTTTGTACATCATGAATAATAACTTTACAACTTTTTTATTGACATAGTTAAAGGAAAATCGGGTAATTAAGGGTAAAAATAATATTATAAATATTATATAATTACCCTAAAAGTTTTCTTATTTTCATTGGATTTTTTTATTGAAAAAACCATCCTTGGACCAAAATCATAACTTTTTTAGCCACTTGGATGAGAGTATGACATTTATAATATTATATTCAAAGAAAAGTCAATTTTATCACACTTTTGTTTTTGAGAAGTGAAATATTTTGAATATGGTGTTATATAGAGGATATATTCTATTATAAATAGTATTTTTTAATATAATACTTTGATAATTATCATGATAATTTATTTGTATTTTTTAGATAATAAATAATTAAATTAAAGGCTTGGACAATGATGATACAATAATTGTTTAATTAAAGGAAATACAAAATAAATTATATTAAAAATACTAAAATAAATAAATTTTGATATGATTAATGTCATCCACATTTTTTATATTAATTTAACATGTTAGTGATGATTTAAATGTATTGGTTTGGATTTATCTTGTATTGATGATATTGTTATGAAGTCAAGTAATGAATAGTGTCAAAATTGACATTAATGATATTTTGAAATAAATAATATTTTATTAAATGATATGAAATTTATAAAAAACTCAATTTCACCCAAAGGATTGGGATATGTCTTAAAATTTCATAAATGACTCATTTATTGGTCGTTTGACATTTTAAAAAATTATATTAACCCTTAACTATAAATTACATGATATCATGGTAAGAGTTAAAAGGGTTGAATAAGGGTTAAATAAAAAATATAAGGATTAAAAAAATAATCAAAACTCATATAATTTTCATTGGATAATTGGATTTAAACCCATATTCATCCTATATTATAAATAATTCACTTTTTACTTATTTTAAATAGAAAATTAATTTATATTAATTTAATAATTTGTATAATTCCATGAGTGCCCCCTCTCCACTCCTATAAAAGGGTACCCATTATTATCATTTAAATATAATTAAAAACCTATTTTAATCAGATAATATCAGAAGAAATACCTTATTAGAATCCCTCCACATAATCTAGAGGCCATATTTTCATCATAACACATTTTTTATATGTGTTCAGGTGTTAATAAAAGAAGATAATCTAAAGAAGAGGAAAATAATGATTTTACATGACAAGTCAGAGTCAAGTTAGGGGACTAACTTTTAAAAAACCTCATTTAAATATCCTTTTATAACTATTTTTAGAAAATTAAAAAGGATTTTTTAACTTATATCACATGAATATATTTTTCTTCTTTTATGTATCTTTAATGTTTTGATTATTCCTTTACAAACTTACAATTTTATTTTCATATAAAGTGTTTTCATTTATGAGTGCATGACTTTGTAAAAATAAAAAGTTATTTAAAAATTTAATTTAATTTATGCATGATTTATGTGTTATGAGTATGTTATGGTTATTGGTAACTATTTATAAGTACGGGTGGTTCCTTGATAAACTAAGGGTGGGTGAGCCCGTTATAGCTCTCCAATGCATTGGGTAATGCAAAAAAAGTTAACAAGTGAGGTTTCTCTTAAGATATTATGGGAATATACTATGGTGGATATTCTAATTATAACCATGAAGGTTACTCCCAATGTAGCTGTTATGGATAAATGAAATAGAAAAGTGATATAGAATTCATGCCACAAGTTACCATTATGATTTATGTTTTCTATGGAGTTTTACAGGAATCATATGTTTTCATGAGGTAAGATGAATAGCTTGTGTTTTATGTGTAAAAAGTATAACATTGTGAAAATGTTTTCATAGGTTTAAAGTATTAATATACTAATGGTTTCATTCATTATTTTATGTCCCTTACTAATCCTTTTGTTATCATCCCAATTTTAAAATGTTTTTCATAGGGAATAAGGATGGGTATGAGAAAGGAGGAAGTCAAGATGAATGTTATAAAGATTTTTCATGAAAATGAAATTAGGGTTTCTTTTAAAAATTTGATATTTTTAATGAAATGGATAATGTTTTAGATGTATCCAATTTTTATAAATGTGAAATGTTATGTATGAATTATGACCCAATTATCGAAAACACTAAACCTGAAATGATTCTCAATGTGGAATAAAGTAAATTCTTGACTAAAACTCAAGATCACACAAAATTTTAGACCAAGGACATATAGTTTGTATGAAAGATTAGTTTAAATTACTTTAGGGGTTTAGATATTTTTAATAGAATATCATAAATTATTTTTAATTTATGGTTAATTTGAAATGTAATAGAATTTGAAGATCACCATGTTTCTTAATCTAAGATATGTCTATTTAGAATGATTTTTCATAGAGGAAACATGGAAGATGTGGTGGGAAGTAATCTAAAGGAAAACATCCTTTTAAATCAGCATCTTAAGATGGTCAAAATCAGAACTGAATGGTTTTTTTTCTGTGATGTATTTGTTGACACAATCTATAAATGGTGGTGAAATCCATGCATGAGATCATCCAAATCAACCATAGAGTAATATGTTAGTAGGTTATAAATTTATAAGGAAACATCCTCTATCTTTTAGTGGAGCTTCTAACCTATTGGTAGCTGAAGGGTGGATTAAATACCTATAAAATATTTTTAATGTTATAGGGTGTTCAAACAATCAAAAGGACTGTCTTACTATTTAGCATTTTGAAGGTGAAGTCGATCAGTGGTTAATAATATTAGGGAAAATGATATGATTGATGATTTAGAGAGGGATTAATTGAAAAATATATATTTTTTAGAAATATTTTAATAAGGCTATTTGATATAGGATGGGAAAAAATTCATTAAATCGAGGATGGAGGTGGAATCCGTGGCTGCATATGAAGAAAAATTCACTCGACTAACAAGGTACTCTCCAAATTCCATTTAGGATCTTGATAGTAGAATCAATCATTTTTACTTAGGATTAAAGAAAAAATATTGAAGGTAATTGGCTTATCATGAATTCAAAATTTACAAAAAACTTGTTTGATGTGTGGAGAAGGTTGAAATGGAGTTTTCCAATGATCATGTATTATTTTAAAACTAGGATAAAAAGAGAACAAGATGTAAGGAGAAAGGGAAGAATTCATCAAATAAATTTGATGGTAAGAAAATTAATTTTAATGTTTGTGAGAATTGAGGTAAAAAACACTAGGGAATGCCTTTTTAATTTTGGTAAATGCTTTTGATGAGGTAAAATGGGGCATAAGGCTCGTAATTGCAATGAAAATTATCATGGTAGTGGTAAGACAAAATCTGATATGAAGTGAGTAATTTTTTTTCAATAGAATGTGATGGGTCATTATGAAATTGAGTGCCTTAAGAGGAACAAGAATGATGGGAAGAGACCATACTATAAGAAAAAAAGTGTGGTGAAATCCTTTGCAACTACTTCAACAAATGTTGGGCTATCAAATGAAGTGGTATCAAGTACATTGTTTGTTTATTCATATTATGATAATGTGTTTCTTGGTTCGGGGTCTACACATTCTTTTATTTTTGAGTTATTTTCTGTTAAATTAGAAATTCAAACTCAATAAATAAAACCATAACTTATGGTAAAAAAACTTGGGGACACATTAAGGAAAAAATAAATTATAAGAATCTTTATTTTATTATCTGTGGAAATAATTTACCTAAAAACCATGTTGTTTTTCCTCTAGTAGAGTTTTTTATTGTTCTGTGAATGGATTTCATTTTTGTTTAACATGATAAGATAGAATGTAGAGATAAAGTTGTTTATTTTCAGATTTAGTTTCATTTTGTATAAAATAATAAACCCATATAATTGATAACATATCGGTAATCTAAGAAAATATTGAAATATGGAAATGAATGTTATCTTGAACATATTTTTGAAAAGAAAGGAACACATTAGATTAATGATGTTTCAGTGGTAAATGAGTATCTTGAGGTTTTACTTGATGAGTTTCCTAGTATTATATTCAATTAGGAAGATGAAATTACTATTGAATTATTTCCTATTTCTAAGACAATTTCAAAAACCCCTTATCAACTAGATTATGTTGTACTTTTAGAGTTTAAAAAGAAATTAAATGAGTTATTAGACAAAGGTTACATCTGACTAGGTGTCACGACCAGTCCCCCGGGGCCAGAGTCGTAACTACCCCAAACCCACCTTCCATAGGCCAGGGGCTGGCGACTAGCACCAAAAGTGTAAATCCCTATAACTGGGAAGGCATTGCCTTTATAAAACTTAAACTCACAAAACTAGAGAACAAGAGTAAGAATACACTAAGTAAATCAGTAAAACAAGTGTGCTGAAAATAAAAAGGGGCTGGAAGTAAAATCCTAATAGAATGGTACAACTACAATTGAAAGTAAAATACAACTCAAAGGACAACTGCTGAAAGGTGAAAAGTAGCTCCTGGATCGTCCACCAAAGATCCTACCTGAAGGGTAGGTACAGATGTACTCTTCAGCACTCCGTGTCCATCCGTCTCCTCAGGGTACCGTCTCGTCGTGCGACCCACCTCCGGGTACCGTCTAGTCCTCGTACACTCCACCACAGTCAATGCTATCCGTCGTCTGCATCCATCACAATGAGGTGCGGGCATAGCCCGTGAAGGGGTGAGTATAACGATACTCAGTAGGGACCCTGAGACCCTCAAGGTCTCACAAAATCCAACAAAGATAAACCATAAAGAAATATCTCTACAGATAACCTTTACTTAGGTATATGCCCATACATATACCTAAGCTATCAAGTAACTCATCTCAATCATGAGGTAAAACACAAAGGTCATTGACTCACCTCAAACCAGGACTTTCATTAATGATATAGAAACCACAACAGCTGAAGAGATCCTCCTATGATGAGTACAGTGATCCTGTCACAACTCTGAGGCGCTGTTCACTAACCTTAGACTGCTGAGGTACTCCTCCTGTCGAGTACTGCGGGTCTGCCACCCCAACACAGTAGTGCTCCCCGCCGTGGGTCTGCCACCCAAACACAGTAGTGCTCCTCAGCCACGGCCCGACTCTACTCTGCGCAACACGTTGGTGTCGCACTTTTGCGGCGACCCGACAATCATGAGCTGACAATCTGCTTGTGGTTGGCCCATCGCCAGATGGTTCTTCACAGTCCGCCTCCATCGTCCATAAACAAGAAACGGAAGGGGAAGGGTCGGACCGTGTTCGTGCGGTCCGAACCCTTCCTCATCATGATGGTAACAAGCGGCTAAACGAAACTCAAAAATTGAAGAACGTTGAAGAAAATATTAAAACTTAAACACAACAACCCCTACCTCGAGAAAGATTCGCGCTACCTGAGAATCATGGATGACGGTGTTGTAAAAGGGCGGACGTTGGCTCATTGACATCGTCGAAAGGTAAGAGATGAAGGTGACGACGACCGTGGGTGTTCGTCGCTTCTATAAAGTGCCAACGATCCCGGCTCAAGCGTCGTTCATTGGATCCGATGTAGGGAAGACGTTGAAGTCAACATAGTTCATTACACCCACACCACGATATCGATCCCTGCTCATTCGTCGGTGTCTCATCGGATAAGATGGAACCTTGGCGGTGGTGCAACAATGGAGGAAGGAGGGGAAGTTCTCCAGTGGATCCCCCTCCCATCAAAAAGGCTCCTCCCTTAATAAAATATTAGGTTTAGCTAATATTTTTATTAACACATCCATTTAAAAATTCAAACACCTCATTAATTAAATTGGAAGATTCAATTAATTAATTAAGGTGTCGTCATGAATTAATGAGAGATGAGAAAGTGGAGAGGTCTCATAAATGGGTGAGTTGTCAACATTAACAAGTTAATTAAAAAGGGGTTTAAGGGAGATATTTGGAGAGTTGTGGGGGAGGTGAGGAGTTAGGGTCTCATGTGGGCCCCACCACACTAAGCCCTCCTATGGGAGGTTAGGTGGGTGTGGGCCCCCACCTCTAACTCCCCCTCTGAAGGATATTAACCAACTTCAACGAATAAAATTTGTACACAACAAATTTTATTTCTTTTATTCTAAATCCCCAATTATTAATCCTCAACCCGCTCAAAACGTAACTATGATAAAGGTCCCCTTAAGCAATTACTGGTGCTACGAGTTCATCGGTGCCCTCAGATTTCAATTCCAAGCACTATTTCGAAAGATAGAAACCCACTCATTTGTTCACTGAATGTACCCAATCTAAACTTTGGAAATTTATTCTGGGAACACCAGGCCTCAGAATCAAGTGTCGTCAGAAGCCACATATTTGTAAAATTCCAAAGAAATTAAGAAAAAAAATTTCTTGAAATTTCCGGGTCTTTACACTAGGAATTTTACCATGGTGTGATTCTATCTTTTTTTTAAAAAATAAATATGGTTTAGTGAGACTTTTCATTGATTATAGAGCCTTGAATAACATCACTATTAAAAAATGTATTCTTTTACTCATATTAATGATTTTTTTGATCATCTCCATGGAGAACAATATTTTTTGAAGGTTGACCTGAGGTTGGGGTACCATCTATTGAAAGTAAAGGAAGAAGACATTTTAAAGATTGTGTTTCGGACTAGAAATGGGAATTATGAATTTTTAGTTATATTGTTTGGGTAAAATAATTCACAAGCTATATTCTTGGATCTTATTAATATAATATTTCATGGGTTCTTGGATAATTTTTTAGTTGTGTTTATTGATGACATTTTGGAATACTCTAAAATAAATAGGAGCCTAAAATTCATAAAATGTTTGTTTTGAAAACCTTAATAGAAAAAAATGGATGGGAAATTTATAAAGTGTGAATTTTGGTTTCAAAAAATTTCATTCCTTGGTCAAATTGTTTATAAATATGAAATAACTGTGGATCCTGATTAAAAAAATTGTGTAAGAATGCACAAAACCTACAAATATAACTAAGATTCATAGTTTTCTTGGTTTAGAAGGATATTGTGAGAGGTTTTTTGAAAACCTTGCATGGTTATATAGCCCACTTACTAAGTTAACTAAAAAATGTGTTATCTTCATCTTGAAAAAAGAATGTGATGATTATTTTCAAAAATTGAAAAGAAGAATGGTGAATGCTCCAATTATGGACTGGACTTCCAGAAATAGTGAATTCATCATCTATAGTGGTGATTATTTAAAAGGTGTTGGTTGTGTCCTAATGTAGAATGATCATGTAATTGATTATACTTCATGTTAGCTGAAACCTCATGAGTTAAATTACCCTTTAATGATTTGAAATTAACAATTTTTGTTTTTTGCATTAAAAATTTGGAGGCATTATTTGTAAGGAGTAAAATTTGAAATATATACAGATCATAAATGTTTGAAGTATAAATTCAATCCTAAAGAATTGAAAATGATATAGAGAATATGGATGGTAATAATAAAGTATTATGATTACACGATTCATTACTATCTTGGAAAAATAAATAAAGTGGCTGATGCTTTGAGTCGAAATAATAATGATACATTAACCATGTTAAATTTGGGAAATGAATCCTTGGTTAATGATTTGATGAATTTTGGATTGGAATTTGTTGGTGTAGGAAATTAAACTGTTTTTTAGGTTTCGGTGTAATTGTCTCTATCAAATTTAATTAGGAAAGTACATTAGAAATACTGTGAGTTACATAAAATATAGAATTGGTTAAAATATTTAAGGTTTATAAATTTAACATTGATAAATATTAGGTTTTGAGATTTGGGAAGAGATGAATTTTTCCTAGTGATTCATAGTTGAAGAAATATTTTTTATGTGAAGCATGTATTTCTCTATTTTCAGTTCATCCTAGTAGCACTAAGATGTATATATAACTTTGAGAGTATTACTGGTGGGATCAAATGAAATGAGATATTACTAGCATTACCTTGATACTTTTGACTTGTAAACATGTTAAAATAGAATAACAGTTACCGAAGTGGATTATTATCCTTTTATAGTGCCAGATTGTAAATGAGAATATATATCTATGGTCTTAATAGTGGGATTACTAAAGATTTCTCGAGGCAAAAATGCAATTTGGGTTATTATTGATCGACTGACTAAATCTTCAAATTTTATTCCTATTTGAGACACTCTGTCTCTAGATCAACATTCAAGGTTTTATATTAAAGAGATTTTCAAGTTACATAGAGTTACTCTATCCATTGTATCTGATCATGATCCCATGTTCACATCTAATTTTTGGAAAGGCCTTCATAAGTCATTGGGTACAAGATTAAATTTCAGTAAAACTTTTAATCCTCAATCAGATAGGCAGTTAGAATGAACAATTCAGACCTTGGAGGATATTTTAAGTTCTTTTTAAATGTATTACCAAGGATATTAGGATAAATATCTTTCTTTGGTTGGGTTTTCTTATAATAAAAGTTTTAATTTTAGTTTACAGATGTCACTATTTGAGGCATTATATTGAAAGTGGTGTTGAACTGTAGCATTTTGGGAAGAAGTAAGTAAAAGGAATTTGATGGGACCAGATTTGGTAGAGTAAATAGAAGAGAAATTTCAGTTGATTTAGTGACACATGAGGATAACCCATAGTATGCATAAAAGTTATTTGGATAACTAGAGGAAGTATCTTTCTTTCTAGGTAGGTGATAATATCTTTCTCAAAGTTTTTCCATGGAAAAGTGTGATGTGTATTTCTAATAAGGGGAAGTTGAGTCCACAGTTCATTGAACCCTATGAAATCATAGATAATTTTGGATTATTTTCCTACTAAGTGGATTTTAATTTGAGTTTATCCCATGTACAAAATGTTTTTTATGTTTCAATGTTAGGAAAGTATAATCCTGATCCATCTCATGTTTTGAGTCCAAAAGTATTTTAGTTGGATGAGAATCATTATTATGAGGAACAACCAGTTCTATTTCTTGAACATTGAGAGAAAGTGTTATAGAATAATATGAATAATCAGGTTATGGTTTTTTAAAAAACCCATATGCTTGAAGAGGTAGCATTGGAATCTGAAAATGCTATTAGGGAAAAATATACCCACTTATTTAATAAGTGAATAAAATTGCGAGGACACAATTTTCAAAAGGGGTGAAGAATGAAACAATAAATATAATGATATATAAATCTTACAACATTTTATAAAATGTTTTCACATTCATCCAATAGATTTTATTAGCATAATATAAGAATAAATGAAGTTTTACACTAAAAAAAATATTTTTCTAAAAAACAGTTTTACCCTTATTTGATGAAGCACTCCTTATAAATCTAGTTTTTTTCACTTTTATAAATTTTAGTTTAAAAAATAAACTTCTTATTTGGATTAAGAATACCAAAATTTACTTTGGAAGAATTTTTGATATTTTTCTGATAAGTTTCATGTTTTGATGAAATGTGAGAAAATATTGTATTTTTAATTGAAAAAAGTTTTTTGTAAACATAATTTATTATGTTAAATTATATTTTTTCTTTTTTAAAATATAAATAGAACATTTTTATATCATTTGATCCAATTTAGGTCATTTGAATCAATTTCAAATTGAAAATGGATATAAAAAATTTATGAACTTTTGAACGTTTTTACTTTAAAAACAAGTTTCCCCATTCCATCAATGAGATTAGTTTTTAATTAATTTCTCTAGTTTTAATCTTGAAAAACTAAATTATATTTTTTGAATAATAAGATCCAAATTTAGTAAATATGCTCTTTTTATTTTTGGATATTATGAATAAAAACTTTAGTAATTTTTTTATTAACATTGTTAAGGGTAAATCAGGTAATTAAGGGTAAAAATAATATAATAAATATTATAGAGTTACCCAAACACTTGTCTTAATTTCATTGAATAAGTTTATGTTGACCAAAACCATCATTGGGAAAGAATTATAACCTTTGGGAGCCACGTTTATGAGAATATGCCATTTATAATATTATATTCAAAGAAAAGTCAATTTTGTTACACTTTTGTTTTTAACATGTGGAATATTTTTAATATGGGGTTATATAGTGGTTCTATTCAACTATAAATACTATTTTGTAAGATAAAACATTTATATTTTTCATGATAATTTTTTAAATTTTAGAGGCAAAATAATTAAATTAATGGCATACACAATGATGATGCAATAATTATTTAATTAAATGTAATATCAAATAAATGATATTAAAAATACTAAAATAAATATAATTTTAGAATATTAATGTCATCTATGAGTTTTTTAGAATACTTTTACATTTTAGTGGTGTCTTAGAAGTATTTATTGTAATTTATCTTGTAGCTATGATATTTTTAAAAATTCAAGTAATGAATTGTGTCAAAATTGACATTAATGATATTTTAAATTAAATAATATTTTATTAAATGATATAAAATTTCTAAAAATCTAAATTTTGTCTAAATGAATGAGATAATTCTTAAAATGACATAAATGACTCATTTATTGGTCATTTTACCTTTTAGTGTAATTATATTAACCCTTAATATGTAAATTACATGATATCATAGTAAGAGTTAAAAAAGTTAAATAAGGGTTAAGACAAAAAAATGAATAAAATAATAATCAAAACTTGTATAATTTTTATTATATGGATTTATTTCAACCAAAAAACATCCTAAATTTGAAATAAATCACTTTGGACTAATTTTTTTATAGAAAATTAATTTATATTAATTTAATAATTTGAATAATTACAAGACCCCCTCCCCTGTACTATAATTGGGTACCCATTCTTCTCATTTAAATACACTATAAAGCCTATTTATTTTAGCCAAGATCTTCTGAAAACCCTTCCTAGAATCCCTCCCCACAATATAGAGACCTTAGTTTAGGTATATGATTGTCCATAGTGGTGTTAAGGTTTTCATCAAATGAGACCATTTAACGAAGTGGGAAATAAAGACTATACGCAATGAGTTAGACTCAAAGAAAGATACTTCCTTTTAAAAACCATCATTTAAAGATATTTTTCCAATTTTTTTTTTCAGAATTTAAATGGAATGTTTTTTATCTTATATGGAATGAATGGATTTTCCCAATTTTATCTCACTTTAATGTTTTTATTCTTATTTTACAGGTTTAGTGTTTAATTTTCAAATAATGTGTTTTCATTTATGAGTGTGTGACTTTGTAAAAATGAAAAGTTATTTAATAATTTTATTTTATTTTATTCATGATTTATATGTTATGATTATTTTATGGTTCTTGGTAATTGTTTATAAGTATGGATGGTTTTGTGATAAACTGAGGGATAGTGATCCTATTATATCTCTCCAAAGCATTGTTTAATGAGACAGAGTTAACCAGTGGAGTTTCTCCTAAGAGATTAAGGGAATATACTATAATGGGTATTAAAAATGTGACCATAAAGGTTAATCCATATGTATGCATAAATGATTTAGTAAATATAAGAGTGATATGGAATTTATGAAAAATGTTACCTTTATGATTTATATATTTATGGAGTTTAACATCAATCTTATGATTTCATGAGGTAAGCTAAAGAGATTCTGTTATATTGGTGAAAAGTATAATTTTTCTAAAATGTTTTCATGTGTTTAAAGTATTCATATACTAATGGTTTCTTTACAGAATTTTTGTCCCTTTCTGATACTTTTGTTCTCATCCCATGTTTTAAAATTATTTTCACACAGTATAAGGTTGGATAAGAGAAATAAGGAACTCAATATGAATGTTATGATGATTTATTATGGAAAATAAATCATGTTTCATTTTAAAAATTTTATTTTTTGGATGAAATGGATACTATTTTATTTTTATCTACTTTGTATGAATTTAAAATATTATGTATAAATTATAGACTAATTCTCTAAAACTATAAATCTAAAAAGATTGTCAATGTGGAAGAAAGTAAATTATTGACTAAAACTCAAGATTTAGTAAACTTTAAGGCTGTGGAATTATATCATGTGCATCCAATAATTTTTCATATTTGATCCAAGAGGGGAATTAGTCAAAATATGTTCAGCCAATTGCATTTTCACATGTGTCTAGGTTATTTTCCCCTTTAAATTAATGTTTATCCTCAAAGTAATATTGTTTTTACCCTAATCGATATAGTTAATTTTAATTACATTCACTAATATTTTTGTTAAAAAAATAATCTGACCATATTATAAATTATATATTTTTATGATTAAAAATATGGAATCCATTTTTCCAAATTCTGATCACATAAGTGGAAAAAATTAACTTAAAATGAATCCCACAGACAGGATGAGACAACTGGTTTTTTTTTGAAGTGAAAATGTTCAAAAGTTTGAATTGTTTTTATATCCAATTTCAATATGAAATTGTTTCCAACAAACTAAATTAGATCAATTGATGTAAAATTTATCTAATTATAATATCAAATGAAATTAAAATATAATTTAACTATATAAATAAATTATATGAAGAAGCTGTTTTCAATAAAAAATTAGTGTTTTTCGCTAATCATAAAAAAAACATCTCATAAAGATTACAAAAATATGCACAATGTATATTTTGATATTCCTATATCAGAAATTATGTTTATTTTTTTAAATAAAAATTATAAGTTTCAAAAATTAGGTTTTAAACAGGTTCTACATTAAAATTAGGTAAAATTAACTTTTAGAAAAATTTATATTTTTATTCATAAAGTTGGATTTATTTTTATTTTATGCTTATAAAACCTATAGGATTAGTTTCAATTTTTTATTGAATATATATTATATAAAATATTTTAGAAAACCATTAATTGTTTTTTGTTCAATTTACTGAGATAAAATGGTGTTTTACATAGAAAAATAGTTTTCTTTGAAAATGAATTTAATTATTTTCTAATAGTTATTCATTTCTAGCTAATTGATAACCATACGATTCATTTTATATACATTTTTAAATGATATATTCATGATTTATTTAATATAATTTGTAATTTAAATTTCAATGTCTAGGTGATAACTTTAATAATGTTTTAATAACAATATTAATAGTATATTGTAGTTTGATAAAACTCGGTCTTACATGTGAGGAGATCTATCGAGGGAAATTGTCATTGCGTATAACACAAGACAAACATATTTTTGTGTGTACCACAAGTGAATCTATGTGTTTCATGTAGTAAAATATTAACACGCTGTTACATGAAACACAAACCAAACTTAGTGCTTTCATATAGGACAATCTATATTCCGTGTTGTGTGAAATGCATAATATCAAATGATTAAATTAATTTGAAAAAAATATGTCATAAAATCTGTGGATGTTACATGAATAAATACTTAAAAAATATATATTTAACCAAATTAAATGTTTGTAACAAACTAGATACAAAATATAGAGGCAAAATTATTCTCATTATTACTGTTCATGTTTGTGAAATAACTCTTATAGGAGATGTAGAGTCCAATTTTGATGAATTTTCCCAAAAAAATGAGGAATATATTCATATTTTCATGATTATTGAAATGAGGATATTTCTATGAGTTCATGTTTTGTAGGAAAATTAATATATATTCTTACCTAAATAAGAATATTTTAAAAAATTATTGATTAAATTGGGAATGAATGATTATTTGGAAGTTTCCACATGTTTTATAGATGATGTTATGTACAGAAAAGTTATAGGATAACTTCTCAATCAATATATGTTTTATATGTTGACTATAATCATACATTATCTAATAATATCGTGAAAATGAATAGATTATATGTCAACATTATATGCATGGGTCTATAATAATTATAAAAGTTAACACATAATGGATACTAAAACAATACTAATGTATATCATTGGGGATATTATCTTTCATCTACATGATAAAAAATGTGAGAATCTATAATTTTTTTACTTCACAACCCTTAAATGGGATAGATGTAGTAGTGATATAATATCAAAATATGGTGGTACATTTTTACCTGGATAAAGCTACTTATGTTAGACATTCAAAGACAAAACTCAGTGACATTTAGTGTTCTGGATGATAAATACAAGTCTATTATAGGTTCTTGTACAAGGATGATTTGGATGAAATAATGGTAGGAAGACATGAATATGAAAATTGAAAATCCACTGAGAATTATTTTTGACAATAATATTACTATAAATATAATAAAAAATAATAAAATACGCAATTTTTAAAAATATAGATATAAATTATAATATTAACAGATAGAATGTTATATATTTATAATTTAGACATAAGT
This sequence comes from Viscum album, assembly GCA_963277665.1. Taxonomy (NCBI): domain Eukaryota; kingdom Viridiplantae; phylum Streptophyta; class Magnoliopsida; order Santalales; family Viscaceae; genus Viscum; species Viscum album. The sequence goes on along the minus strand of OY728140.1, from coordinate 48,095,160 downwards.
TTAAATCAATAATAAGTTAGATTGAAAATTTATTTAAAAATGATTTTCCAATAGAAAAAATTTGAAGTGATAAGTATAAAAAAAAATATTCCACCTTTTCTGATAACTTATGGTATGATGGAACCCAAAAATATTTTAATTATAGTTTCAAGGGGGATAAAATAAATAACTTTGGTGATATGTGTAAATATAGAGTCCAAATATTGTTTTTTTGATCAAAGGTGGTGAATTATTTGAGTTGATTGAGGGGGAAATCAAATTCATCTTAAAAATGTTATTTATCAATGAGCAATGGAATTATCTTTAAAACATTGTTTATTTATAATTATGTTGTATAGATGTTTATATTTTAGAAAAATATATCTATTTTTCTAAGTTCATGGAATTATAATAAAATCAAAAGAGGATATGAAGAACCCAGGGAGATGTAAAATCTTAGTTTTATATATTTCCAAGATAAAATTAATTAGTAATTAAAATATTTTAAAGATCCTATTAGATGTATATGAAAAATTTTATATATAGTTTTTAATTTTTATGGATTTATGTTTAAAAATTTAAAGAGAATATGTATGATTTATTTTCATTCTGAACTAATCATATTTGATTAACATGTTTTTTTATATTTTTTTAAATATTTAATTAAAATGATGGATTGCTACATATGATGAGATCAAATGTTTAAAAGATTATCTAATGATTGATATTAGATCATTTATAGTTTAATAAAATAGTTTTAAACTTATATCAAATTATATTCATTTTTTAAAGCTCGTTTATATGTTCATGATAACTACATAACATGAAATGTGAAGTCACATATGTGATCATTACATTATATCATAGTTGTTTTGAATTGATTTCATGAACAATATTATATATATATATATATATATATGAAATATAATAAAGTGATCTTTGAGGTGATCTTTGAATAAGAAATATGGAAATTTAAACTAGATAAATATTTATTTTATTTTAAATATTATAGCTAGGATTATTAAAATTTTATTTTTTTATCAAAATTTAAATAGTAATTTTAGTCAATGAGATTCATGGGATTCAAAATTCAATTTATGAAAATATCCATGTGAACATGTTTGAGAATTTTGAAATCTGTTGAACATTAAAATGTTGAACAGAATACATAAAAATAGTATTGGAAAAACTATTTGTCAACACTGTGTGTGATAGAATTTGTGAGATGAATAATGAAGAGTATTTAACTAGAATATTCATAGAATGTGAATAACATTTTTTAGTTGAGGAAAAATCACTTTGAAGTTTCTTTAAAGATATTTTTCATTCAGTATTAATTTAATTATGTTAATTATGATGGATTTATCATAAAATAAAAGTAGACATTAGAAGTTGGGAAATATTTTTTGGTTAAGGATGATACCTTCCAAAATCATTGTTAACACTACATAAAATAAGTGGATCACCTATGAATCATATTTCACTAAACAGGGAAAAGTCATATTAACCCACATTGGGCATGAAAATTATAAAAATATTGTGCATTTTTTGTTTCTTTTATCATTAAAATATAGTTTTAGGTGAGTTAATAATTTGATAAGATACATGGCGTATTGTCATTAATTTATTGATTTATATGTTTCTGATCATCTGTTTATGTTTTTATTTATATGGATAAAAAAACAAAATATTTAATATTATTAACCCTTATGGATTCTAAATCTGGAAATGGGTTAATTAATGATGCTTGTGAGGTTTAATAGTCATAGGGGATATAAAACATGATTAAATTAGATGAGTTATGAGAAATATTATTTTACAAATGGGGATATTTTGATAAGGTAGCTAGGAAGAATACCAAAATTTTAACATGATGTCTTTCCTTTTATTGAAAATTAATACATAAATCCAATAAATCCTGATTTAATATGGTTATGTAGATAAAGGACATATGGAATATGTACATAATAAAGAAGAATATTCAAAATGAGTCAATTTCTATAGTGAATAATGAGTTTATTTCCCTGCATATATGTGAATGAAGAAATATAATGTTACATAGTTGTGAACTAGTTTAGGAAATTATAGAAGTGGAAGTATAAAGGATACATAAGTGAGAAATATGTGAACATTTTTATATAATAATAGATTAAATATTGTATAATTGAGAGTAGATCAATGAGTTTTATTTGTAAATGATTTTTGGTGATTTTTCAGTGTGAGATTAAGCTAGGTAAGTGAAAACCCCTAACTTTGAGGCTATGTAAGAAAAATAAAATGTTGCATAAAAATGAAGTAATTATTTTTAAGTATGTATAAGTAGGATTAATTTTCATATAAGGGTGAATAATGGTTTTTGAATACTAAATTAATTCTAATCCTATGTTTTCAAAGTGAATATTGTGTGTTTTAGGTTCTATGTAATTGTATAAATTGAAATATATAATAATATGGATTTAATTATGATAATTTAACAAATTTTAGATTTTAATAAATGATTTTAAGTGATTATATGATGAAATAAAATTAATATATATCAGGAGATATATTTTAATTTTTTAAAAAATAATCATTCATAACTGTTCATATCATAATAATAAGAGATCATCCATGTGTAATCGAGATAAAAACAAAAACATAGCGAGGATTGACCATTCTCATATAGTAATTGAATCTTGTAATTTTTTTATTCTATTTTAAAAATAAAAACATGTTTTCAAAAAGGGGATAAAAGGGGGAAATAATAATTTCACATTATTTAATTAAAAAATGATATAATATGGGTTTTTCTTAAAAAAACTATTAATAGCACAAACTAATTCACCCATAACCCCATTAGTGTGTCCATATCTCAATTGGGATTACCCCTAACATCATTGACTAGTGACGATGACTAGAATTAAAAAACAAGGATACTATGCTCTCAAATTAAGAAAAAAAATTCAATTATGAAAATGTGTAAATGAAATGGGTTTTCCATGTTAAATTCCACATTAAATCTTCAAAAACCACATATCAATAATTTTTTATATAGTAAAAATATGATATTAATAACATTCCATGTATAAAACATATTATAGTTAGTCACCGAGTACCAAATAAATTATTATTTAGATTATATTAATATATATGTACATGAATATTTATAAATATATATTCAAATACGAATTTTTTATATACTTATCTTAAATATTATAATGTTCTAGAGTTTCATTCGCATTAAAACCATCATATAACTTCCCTAATTTGAGAAAAACCCTAAATTATATGATAAAATTATTAAATCATATGTCCTATGGTCAAATGACTTCATCTAATTTTATATAGATGATGGAGATATTTTAGTGTAATTACGCATAAGCTGATGAAACTTTATCTCATGTTGTTCACACTCAGTGATCTAAAAACAAGATATTATTGGTAAACCCCACTAATAAAAAATCCATACGTTAGCCTATAATTGGATATTTTTATATGTGAACATTTTTAATTATCCTAATATATTTATATAATTATAAATTCATATATTTAATCATTTATTTTGATATATTATTGTAAATTGTGATAATGTATATGCATGGAAATATAATTTAGTATCCTCTCTTTATTTTAATTTATGATGTATTTAATGTCTATAAATTTCCATTTTCCCTTTTCTTTCATCTATGATATAGGAGTTAAAAAGTTTTGTTTATAGTGACAATGTGTCCATGAATTGGTGTTTCGAGTGAATAGAGGAAGCATATCATAACAACGGTTGAAAACTACCACTTTAACTTTAGTAGAATCTATAAAATGCCTTGTGGAGTTGTTGCAAGTCTGTATGTTTCTAAAAAAATACCACTTGCAAGTATGTGGTGCTGTTAGAACCCAGATGGTTCTTCCAAGAAGATTATCCCCATGGTTCCTGGTCCCTGGAAAGCTGGTGGATCCACCAGATAACTAATGTTATCATTTTGATGGTATAATTAATTGAAACTATGGGATTTTGAAAAAAAGGTTTTGAAGTTATAAAAAATATAATTCCAAAACCAATGACACATTTCTAAATTTGAGACCACCCATATAGTCCCTATATATCTATTATTCATCATCCCTTGATCATTCAACATTTATTCAATCTAGTTATTATAAAATTGCGAGTTATACATTGATATACTCCAAATCCTCGTTATTCTTTGAGATATGTACATGGATATATATCATGTATATGAATTAATTGATGATACAATGGTTTTTTATCCTTTCCTTCATAGATCAATGATGAATGTCTCCTAATGAAAATGTTTTTACCAGATCTAGATTGTTGGGAAAAAATTCGCCAGGGTAACATTGTATCATTTATGGGTTGATTGTGTTTGTTGAAGAAGTAGGTTTCCATGGTGAATTGTCAAGTTTCAGAGAATTTGTTGACAATCCATGTTGATAAATAACTATGAAAAATAAATGGATGAACTGGAGGTGGTAAAAAGAAAAAAATACAAGGTGGTGCTGTTTTCCAGGGTTTGCCAAATTTTTGGGGTCCAAAATTTGGGATTTGGTGAGTATCGCAGAAAGTGTATTTCCTTAAAGATATCATAAAAATATGGAAAAGGAATGAATTTAAAAAATATATACTTCTTGAAGTGGATTTCTTAGAGATTGGAAGAATGTTGATGGTGACCTCTGTGATTACAACGAGCTACACAAACAACGAAGGTGAAAAGCATTGCAGAGGCAGTGTAAAGTAATTGACAGAGTGCTCTGCGATTACAATGAGCTCTGTGATCTAAAAATTTTTGTGGTGCTTCATTATATAGAGAGAATTTCATAAGAAATTGTAGAGCTTTGCGATTTGAGAAGATATGGTGTTGAATTTTTGTAGAAGGTTCCTGAGTCGGTGGAATCGCCTATAAATAGGCCTCGACCCCCTCGAGAGAATCAAAGAGTTTTCCAAAGACAAATTTGTATATCTCGAATCTCAAAGGTTGTTCAAGGAGGTAGTAGGCTTCACGAAAGGTAGGAGCTTCATGATGGCTAATATATCTCTGTGAAAGAGGTGTGTCCCGTGTTGGATCAGTGAGCTTCGAGAAGGAAGTCACTTTGCAATGGCCTAAGATCTGTGAAGGCTTGAGATTTGCGAAGGCTTGAGCTCTGTGAAGTAGTGTGCTCTGCGAAGCAGTGAGATCTACATAGGTGTGTTCTTTGGGAAGAATCAAGGACTTTGTGAAGGATTGTTTGAGCTTTGCAAAATTGGGAGTTTCATGAAGTAGGGAGCTTTGTGAAAGTATTTGCAAAGGTTTTTGCCCAGTGATCAGTGGAAAAGGGGTATTCATTAGTGGATGAAATTTGGACTTCAACCTAGCATCTATATACAGTGAAGGATTCACTCATTAGAGATAATTAAAGGACCTACAAGTCTTTAAACTGTGAGTGGATATTTTGAAGAAGCAGTGAGCTCACTTCAGTTGAGAGATCAGTGAGTTCTTAAATTGTGATTGGTTGTAAACCTGGAGGGACAATGAGTTTACTTCAAACTTGTAAACAACATTACACTTTTAGTGGATTTGGTACATCAGCACATTGCCAGTGTATTCTCCTTGGACTTAGCCTAGTGAGGGTGAACCAAGTAAAATTGCAGTGTCCTATGCATGCTTTAATATTTTTCCATACTCTACAATGAAAAGGAGAGAGAAGAGGGTTTTGTCTAACAACAAAACAAGATCTAATGGGTAGCTTTTTTAATCTGTCATACCCCAATTCACCCCCCTCTCAGGGTATCTATCCTAGTAGACCTAACAATTAGTATCAGAGCGAAAGGTTGATATTATTGTTTCTCTCTCAAATGGAGGTTACTAATCATAAAGGTATTTTGATCTTCAACGGGAACAATTTTAAGCATTGGAAGAATCATATGTAACACTACTTCCAATATTTGGAAATAGATGTGTTTACAACATCAATGCATGGCATAACAACTGATATTAATAGTAGTGCTTTATCGGAAGCTGAGCGTAGATAACTGGATGCTGATTCCAAGGGAATTAATGATTTAGGGGGAGCCCTATCCAATGCTATCTATATGAAGGTGATGTCATGAAATACATCCCATTACATGTGGGAAGAGCTGTTGAATATATATGAAGGAGATACAAAGGTCAAAGAGGCAAAGCTGCAAGTTCTGTGGAATAAGTATGAAGATCTAAAAATGAACCTGAATGAGTCAGTTGATGAATTTTTTACAGGGTAAATATTATTGTGGAAGATATGCAGTGTCTTGGAGAAGTCATTGAAGACATAAATATCATAAAGTGCATCTTGAGGAAACTTCCACCTCGGTTCAATACAAAAGTTTCACTACTGGAAGATAAATATCTGAAAGAGATGACACTGGAAAATTTTCATAGTACCTCAGTTACATATGAAATGAGGAATGATGATAATGAGGCTGTGTAAAAGGGGAAATATAAGGAGGTGACATTCAAGGCCATGAAGAAGCTCACCATTGAATATTCTCAAGAAGATGAAGAGATAGATAAGGTGATGACATTTCTTTCTTTATATCTGTAAAGAGGAAAATGAAAGTTCAAGGGGAAACTTCCACTGTCTTGTTTTCAATGCATAAATGTTGGAAATATTATGGAAAGGTTCCCCAAGAAGTTCCAAGAAGATGATGAGGATGAAGCTAAAATTCCCAGAAATAAGTCTTCAGCCTATGTGAAAGGAAAGAAACAATTTAGGAGACATTTCTTTAAGAAAAAGAATCTTCTTTCACAATAATTTGACAGTTCAGATGAGTCTTAGGTTGAGGAGATTGAAGAGATAGAGAAATAAAAATATTTTGGGGAAAATGATATAGTAACAGTTGCTGGTAGTTCTCAAAAACAGGAAGAAACCATTGCTAATGATGAAGAAGAAAAAGAAGTTGAAGGAAGAGTCAACATGGAATATGAATTAGAAGAATCTCTTGAAGACATAGATATTTGGAGAGAAAAAAAAGAAATACCACAACGTTTTACCTGATTCCAAACTCTAAATTCAATAATAGGAAGATGAGAAATATGAGCTGGTAAAATAAATTGAAAAATTTAAATCTTCTAGGCTAGAGAGCTCAGAAAATGTTGAGGGACATACACTTAAGGTTTAAGAACATAAAATTGAGATCAATGGCTTGAACAACCAAATGAAAGATCAAATAAATAGCATCAAAGAACTTGAAGAATAATTCATCATCCTATGATGAAAAATTAAGGATCAAGGAAAAATCCTAACTCCCAATATGACATTGGAAAAATAGATTACTCAAAAGATAGAAAAATTGGAAGTGAAGAATAGAAGTCCAGCAGAAAAGAAGAAACAATCATGTTCAGATGTTAAGACTGATGTTGGATTGGCTGAAAAAATAAATCTGTGAAAGTTAAAGTCAAACCACAAGCACCCATACCAATATTGAAAGTTGAATTGGGAACAAAGAAGAATCATAATATTCAGAGATCCCAATGGGAAAATATAAGTGCAGAAGTGACACCTAGAAATTCACCCTATATCAGGTGTTATTATTGTGGAAATATGGGATATTCACAATATGTGTGTTCTATATCCAAAAGATACTTAAGGGAAAAAGAGAAATAATGGAATCCAAACAGATTTCGATATTATAGAACATCCTTTGAGGGACAATGTTTTTGGTGCAAAGAATTTGGGCACATGGCCAGATATTGTACGTCAACCATAGAGAGGAATGTGCCAAGGCATAATCAAAGTAGTTGCAAGAAGCAAGTCAACAAACCAATAGGTGATTTTAAAATTCAAAATCTATTTGCAACACTTAAGGATGAAGCTGTGCCATTTCACTCTGAGGAAGATAAATATTTTCAAACTACACCAAATGTGATATCAAATACATGGATCAAAAATAAAAAGGATGAGAAGGAAGTGGTGGCAGAAATTTCCCTTGACACATCATACCATTCTAGTGTATGGATCCTTGATAGTGGTTTCACATCTGACATGATAGGTAATAAGGATATTATCACAGTCATAAAATATAACAAAGAAGGAGTTGTCAAGTTTGGAAATGATGAAGTCCAGAATATTATTGGACCAGGAAAGGCTAGGTTTGGTGGAAAAGTGATGAGATGTGTTGATGTCTTAGTAGTAGAAGGTCTTAGTCACAATTTTCTTAACATTATCCAACTATGTGACTCAAGGAATTCTATAAGGTTTACTAAGAAGACATGTATCATTAAAGGAATATATGGTGAAGTGGTTCTATAGGTAAAAAGAACAAAGGGAAATCTATACGCTGTAAGTGGAGAAGAAAATATGTGTTTTTTGTCCAGAGAGGAAGAAAACAAGATGTGGCATAAATGACTTAGTCATCTATGTCAACCATGCCTGGAATATTTGGTAAAGTGTGAAGCAGCAAGAGAACTCCCTAATCTATCACGCAATCATACTCATACAGGCGATGCATGTCAACAAGGGAAAATCATCAGAAAAACATACAAGTCTAAGGAAAAGAAGTCAAAAAGAGTGCTTGAATTAGTGCATGCTGATGTTTGTGGACCAATATCACTAAGGGATATTGACAGTACGAGGTATTATGTTCTTTTAATTGACGACTATAGAAAAATGGCATGGGTATTCTTCATTTCGCATAAGTCCGATGTGTTCGGTTACCTAAAACAATATCAGAGGGAATCTGAAAGGATGCTTGGGTAGAAAATTCTGAGGTTTCGTACTGACAATGGTACAGAATTCACAAATAGTCAAGTGGAAGATTATCTTGAGAAACATGGGATAAAGAATCAATTTTCTTTAGTAATAAATCCCCAACAAAATGGAGTGGTTGAAAGGAGAAACCGGATCATTAACAACATGGCCACAAAGATGCTTATAGAAAAAGACTTACCAGAGAAATTTTGGAAGGAAGCAGTATTGACATCGGTCTACATTTCTAAAAGGGATCTGTTGTGTACAAATGAAGGAAATACTTTGTATGAGATGTGGTATAGAAATAATCCAATAGTGAAATACTTTAGAATATTTGAAAGTAAGTGATTTATTCTCAACAAAGAAAAATACATGAAATTTGATTCACAAGGAGATGAGGGGATATTACTTGGATACTCTAGAAAAAGAAAATCTTACAAATTTTTTAATAAGTGCATGAGAAAAGTAGTTGAGATAAATTATGTCACTATAGTGGAGAATTAAGAGAGCATTCAACATCCTAATGAACAATTTCATGATGAAAGTGATGAGGAAGAAAGCAACGCAAGGGGAGCAGAAGTGGACGATACTGATTTAGAAGAAGATACTGATGATGAGCATGAGGAAGTAAAATCTGTATCTACACATAATCCAAGGAGTCAAGATAAAATTGATAGGTAGAATATCATTGGTGATCAATCATCTCTAGTTCAGACAAGAAGAATTAAATCACTACAACATACATATTTCCTATCTCAGGTAGAGCCTAAATACTTTACTGATGCATCTAAAGATTGAAACTGAGTTTAGGGTATGAATGAAGAGCTAGATTAGATCAATAATAATCAAACTTGGGAGATTGTTTTAAGGCCATTAGATAAGAATGTCATTAGGACTAAATAAGTTTATCGTAATAAGATGAATGAAGATGAAATAGTGATTCAAAACAAAGCATGAATAGTGTGAAAAGGATAATCTCAGATAGAGGGAATATATGCTGATGAGACATTTTCATTGGTTGCAATGCTGGAGATAATCAGATTATTCCTAGCCATTGCAGTGCAACAGAAGTTCAAAGTATTCCAGATGGATGTCAAATCTAAATTCTTGAATGAGGTTCTGGAGGAAGAAGTGTATATCAAGTAGCCAGATGGTTTTCTCATTCATGAGGATGAGAACAAGGTTTTTCGGCTGAAGAAAGAATAATATGGGCTGAAACAAGCACCAAGAGCATGGTACTCAAGGCTTGATCAATATTCGAAGAAGCTTGGTTTCTAGCATGGTGGAGTTGATTAAAATCTCTATTTCAACAACAAAAATAATCAAAGGATGATGGTGCTGGTTTGTTTTAATGACATAATATTTGGTGGATCACATGAATCTCAGTGTAGAAAGTTTTTTGAATTCATGAAAAGTGATTTCGAAATGTCAATGATTGGAGAGATGACGTTTTCCTTGGTTTATAGGCGTCACAAGGAAGGAATGGAACTTCCATTTATCAATAAAAATATTCCAAGGAGGTTATTATAATATTTTTAATGGAAAATTCCAAGGATATGAAGATTCTGGTTGCTACTCAGATGAAATTATCAAAAGATGATGATGGAAAGGCAATTAGTATCATAGAATATAGGAATATTATTAGAAGTTTACTGTACCTAACAGTGACGTGACCTGATATCGTTTTCACTACATTCAAAGAAAAGCGATATCAAAGTAATCCCAAGGAAATCCACATGCTTGTAGTGAAAATAATACTTTGGTATATCAAAGGAACTATGGATTTTGATTTGATGTATAATGAAAAATCTCAGCCAGAGCTATTGAGATATACAGATGCAGTTTGGGTCGGTTCAGCAGATGATAGAAAATCAGCATCATGAGGTGCTTTCTATCTTGGTGGATTATGTATTTCTTGGATAAGTAAGAAGAAATATTTCTTTTCATTGAGAACGATAGAAGATGAGTATATTGCATCCACTTAGGTATGCACACAATTATTTTGGATGAAGTAACAACTTGATGATATGGGCATTGAAGTGAAGTCTCCGATCAGAATTCAGTGTGATAATTCAAGTGCTATCAATCTTAGAAAAAATCTAGTCCATCACTCAAGGACAAAGCACATTGAGATCAAATATCATTTTATCAAGGAGAAGGTGGAGCAAGGATTAGTGATGTTGGAGTATATGCCTAAAAAGATATAGGTTGTAGACATTCTGACAAAGGCCTTACTCAAGGAAGCTTTTGTGAGGAATCAACTGAATTTGGGAGTTTAGTCAACTCCCCACACTCGAAAAAGTGTGGATGTGAGACCCCCTCTCCCTGAGGTATGGTGTGCTTTTCTCTAATGTGATGATATGTGTTCTCTACTCTGTTGTAGACCACAAAGGAGTGACCTTTGGGTTCATTCACAAAGGGGGGGGGGGGAATAGTTCCTTATGGGGGGGGGGAATGTGGATAAAGAAGGGAGAAAATGTCTTAGTCAAAGACATTTTGAGAAGCTAATAGGTGAAGCAACGAGATAAGGGGAGATCAATGAGATAAGGGGAGTATGAGTTTTAAATATGACAATGTTAGAAGTGATCGATCAAAGAATAGATATCATGACAGCTGAGGATCATGATAAAAGTAGAAGAGTGTCATTGTAATGGTGTTAAAAGGTTGACAACAATCAGTAATTAGTATCAGTTTGGTATCAACAATTGGTGTCAGAAATAAAGTGATTCATTGATGAATTTTTCATAGTACTATTTTTTCTCACGCTGAGAATTTCTCATGTGGGCTTAGAGTATGTGGTGAGTGAATCACTGGTCGCTATCTAAATCACATGAGGAAAATTATAGTAGATGATGGAAGGAGATTTAGTGAGGTATCTAAGTGTAGAGAATCATTAGAAGAGGAGTTGTCAACAAACCCAAAGGGGGAGATTTTTGTGAAAAAATCTCTCAAGATAACATTGCAGTATTTTTGGGTTGGTTGTGTTTGTTGACGAAACCGGTTTCCATGGTGAATTTTCAAGTTGTAGAGAATTTTTTGACAATCCATGTTGAAAAATAACCATGAAAAAGAAATGGATGAATTGGAGGCAGTATAAAACAATAGATACAAGGTGGTGCCGTTTTCTAGTGTTTTCCAAATGTTTGGGGTCCGAAATTTGGGATTTGGTGAGCATCGTGAAAACTAGATTTCCATGAAGATCTCATAAAAATATGGCAAAGACATGAATTTTGTGAAGATATACTTCTTGAAGTGGATTTCGAAAAGACTGGAAGAATATTGACGGTGAGCTCTGCGATTAAGACGAGATTTGCGAACAGTGAAGGTGAAGAGAATTGCAGTGAAGCTTTGTGGTGGTGGTGCAAAGGAATTAAAGGAATGATTCGTGATTAAAACAAGCTCTGCGATCCGAAAATTTTCATGGTGCTTCGTGTTATAGAGAGAATTTTAGAAGGAATTTACGAGCATTGCGATTTGAGTTGACATGGAGCTGACTTCGCACGAAAGGTTCTCGAGTCAGTGGAATCACCTGTAACAGGCCTCGACCCCTTTAAGAGAATTACAAAGTTTTCCAAAGAAAAATTTGTAGCTCTCGAATCTCAAAGGTGGTTCACAGAGGCAATAGGATTTGCGAAAGGTAGGAGCTTCGCGAAGGCTAATCTAGCTCTGCAAAAGAGATGTGTCCCGCGTTAGCTCAGTGAGCTTGACGAAGGAAGTTTATTTGTGACATCTTGAGCTCTGAGATGACCTAAGATCTGCGAAGGATTGATCTTTGTGAAGGCTTGAGCTATGTGAAGTAGTGTGCTCTGTGAAGCAGTGATATCTACGAAGGTGTTTTCTTTGAGTAGAAGCAAGGACTTCGTGAAGGCTTGTTTAAGCTTTGTGAAATTAGGAGCTTCGCGAAGTAGGGAGATTTGTGAAGGTATTTCTAAAGGCTATTTCCCAGTGATTAGTGTCAAAGGGGTATTCGTCAGTGGATGAAATTTGGACTTCAACATAGCATCTATATACAATGAAGGATGCACTCATTAGAGATAATGAAAGGACCTAAAAGTCTTTAAACTGTGAGTGGATCTTATGAAGAAGCAGTGATCTCACTTCAGTTGAGAGAGAGGGAGTTCTCAAATTGTGATTGGTTGTAAACTAGGAGGGACAATAAGTCCACATAAAACTTGTAAACAATAGTTCACATTTAGTGGATTTGGTACATCGTCATATTGCCGGTGTATGCTCCTTGGATGTAGCCCAGTGAGGGTGAACCAAGTAAAATTGTTGTGTCATGTGCATGATTTTAGATTAGTCCATACTCTACAATGGGAAGGATAGAGAAGAGGGTTTTTTCTAATAACTAAACAAGATCAAAGGGGCAGTTGTTTTAACCTCTCATACACTGATTCACCCCCCTCTCAGGGTATATAGCCTAATGGACCTAATAATGATCAACCATTGAAAACAGGTGTTATACGACTATGTATTTAAGGACAATTTACCAATACATATTCTTAGTAGTATATTGATGAGAGACCCTTAATGTATTGATTATTATTTGGTATATTGAGGGAAGTATCAGTCTGTCAATGAAAACCATTTCATCTAGAGATAAAAATCTTAGGAATAATGGTTGTTTTCATGGTAAGTCATAATAAATCAATCATCTTGTAACTCTATTCTTATTGAATATATATCTAGGTGATGGGTAATTTATGGATATATATTAATTTAATATATTCAAGGATGTCTTATAGAAGTGGTGATAAATTCATGATCCATTATTTGAATGATAATGAATATGGTGAACTTGAATTCTCTCTATCGATATCATTTAGAATCAGTTCAATTGATCCCTTTATGGTATGTGATTCAGGAATAACCTTATTGACATGAAATTTTGTTGGGCCTCCTTTCAAAGCCTCTTTCTTTATGGAAAAAAATATTTTTAGGCATCCTTAACATGTGAGATAATTATATTTTGGTTTTCTACTTAATTGTATCATTTACCAGTGATGAAACTTGGAGTGATTCATTAACAACCTTGAGTGGGATGTTTTTTACCATATAGGTTATTTTATATAATTTTGTCTTGATTGATGGTTTTTATTGATACAATTTCTTGATTTTGTAACTTAAAGGTGTCTCAGGTGTCCTTGGGAACCATTCTTGATATTTTATCATATTATTTGTGTATATAATTTTGATAACTATTCCTAATATGAGTTATAATTACTTTATATAGTGTGTATTGTTTGTGGTATTTCATATCCTGTAGAATTATTCTTTAGGTACTAGGATGATTAGGTTTCTCAGTTTTAGTTAGACGGCCTCTTGAAGGGGGCTCATGATGATATGATGATGGCTAGAGAATATGGTTTATTAATGGTTTGGGAAGAATCATTGAAATTATTATTGACATGTGTAACACCCTGAGATTTTATGAAAAATACTCTTTTAATTTCATTGACATCTTGTGTTGTAAGCTACATAAAAATTAGCTTGTGCTATATGGAACACCTTATTAGCTTGTATTATACGCAAACACTATTCTTGGCTTGTGTTACATGCAATCACGACCTTCCTTGATAGCGTGTCTAGTACACAATACCGAGTTTCAATAAACAATGATATATTGTAATAATATTATTATGAACTATCCGGTATGAATATTATTAACTAAATTTTGAATGTTATAACATTATTATTCATCTTACACTTTTTCTAGAACATCATGTGAGAACAAAATGTATTTTTTGAGTAAAATAAGTATTTTTCAAAAAATGTAGTTTTTCCGCCTTTTGATGGCGCACCCACTTTAAATATAGTTTTTGAAATGTTTATAAGTTCAATATGAAAAAATAAAATTCTTATTTGGAATCAGGGTATAAAAATTTACTTTGGATAAATTTTTCATATTATTCTGATAACTTTCATATTTTAATGAAGAGTAAAACACGCTATATTTTAATTAAAAAAAACTTTTTTCATCGTATGAATTTATATGGTTAAAGTATAATATTGAATGGTTTTAAAGAATAAATATAATATATTTTTATTATTTAATATAATTTATTTCATTAGAATTTATTTTACATTGAATTCATAGGTAAATTCATTTCAAACTTTTGCAATGTTTTAACTTTTAAAACTCATTTTCTTAACAACAGGATTAATTTTAAATTAATTTCTGCAACTTCTGTGATTTGAATTTGAAAAAATGGATTCCTTATCTGCAATAAGTAGGTCCAAATTATGTTAACACTCTACTTTTTATTTTTAGTCATTATGAATAGTAACTACGGTAAATTTTATTTACCACAGTTAAAGGTAAATTGAGGTAATTAAGGGTAAATATAATATTATAAAATTACCCTAACACTTGTCCTAATATAATTGGATGATTATATTTTACCCTAAATCATACTTGGGGCGAAATGGAATCTAATGGAACCCACTTGTATATGATTATGACCTTTTATTTAGTTTATTTAAAGGAAAGTGAAATGTCTCACTCAAACATTAATAATTAGATTATTTTTAATATATATTTATACAGAATATAAATTAGATTATAAATACTAATTTTAAAGATAAAATGTTTTTATTTATCATGGTAATTTATTTGTATTTTTTAATAAATATTTTATTACCTTAAAAGCTTATACATTAATGATGTAGAAATTATTTATTTAGTGAAAAATCAATAATATAGTTTTTATTAAAATAATAATACCTATAAAAAGGACCATAAACTTGACCAAACCTTATTGGTAGAGTATATATATACCCCAATCATCCAAGGGTCGATTTTGGGACCATTTAGAGCCTTATAAAACCGATGAGGACATTTAAATTATTTTATTTTAAATGATGTAAAAGATGTCACCTTCATAATTTAATAAATATAACAATTTAAATGTTGTGATTTTAAGATGATAAATTCGAGTAAAAATATTATTATTAAATTTTGTATATTTATCTTCATCATTGAATTTTATTTTTAATTTTTATGCAAATAATATGTATATTAAATGATTATACAATAATTAGTTAGTAATTTTTTTATTAAGAGAAATATCAAATAAATGGTTTTATAAATATTAAAATAAACATTATATGAACTAATTAATGTTATCCACAAATTTTATAGATGAATATAACATGTTAGGAATATATTAAACATTTTTTTTCAAATATATCCTCGGTGTGGATTTTATTTAAATTCAAAAAAATGAATAGTGTCAAAGTTAACACTATTGTTATTTTATAAAAATAACATATTATTAAATTGTTTGAAAATAACATAAATATTTAAAAATTATAAATTGAAATTTATATGGTCTAAAATTTTATAAAGTACCCAATTATTGATAATTCACAACACATAAGTAATTATTTATAACAATTTAAAATTTAGAATATTATTACCACAAATAAGATTAAATAAATTAAATAATGATAAATCAAATTGATAAGGTTTAAAATTATTTCCCAACATGTATAAATTTTATTTTTTGATGATATTACAACCCTATATTAACTCATATCCTAATTTTAGTCACTTTGGAAGTTTCTAAGTGGGGTTTGAGTTTATTATAAATTAATATTTTTGAGGTTCCCAAAAGTGCCCCTATCCTCCCTTATAAAAGGGAACCTCCTCTCTCTCCTCTTAACAACACTTTTAGCCTTCAAGCTCGGCCAAACCCTGACCATTTATCTTATACACTTCCCTAGCAACATTATGGAGGTTCTGGTCTTCTTAAAATACCAACTCTAGTTCCTTAAGAGGAAGCTTAAAAGAGGTGCATCGAAGAAGAGGTAATCTCTTCTTCCGATTCTTTCAAGTTTATTTCTTCTTCAACTTCTTATTATTTAGTTGTTTTATTATAAAGTAATAACATAAGTATCAATAATATACTTATATGTTATTATAATTATGAAATAACCCCATTTCACCTTCTATCCATCCTATGGAAAACGAAATCACCGCGCGTGCGTACGTACAGAATACCGTCTCTACACCATGATGTAATCTGTTTTTACACCCCCAACTTACTTGGATGGGTATAATGGTGAAAATAATAACTATATATATGGTTATTATAAGATGATACTAATTCTGAGATGTTATATCATCCACTCTAATTCCATTCAATAATTATGAGAACGATATCATCGCTCGTGCGCACATATGAATTATCGTCTCCATGATGTGATGAGATTCAATCTCCATGTTAACCATTAAAGAATGATTATAAATTATATATAATGAATAATAATGGTATATATAACATGATAATTCTACTTTATTTATGTATATTTTATTTACTTACTTCCATTCAAGTCAATAAGGAAAGGAAAACAACGTTCATGCGTACGTACGACCTACCGTCTCCATGAATGGTGTGTTTCATTTAATTTATCTATATATTATATTTATATATATACTGAATATATATGATATATAAATCATGTTTTACATTCTGGAAGTTAGTAAATCATGATATAAGTAATAATAATATAAAGAATAACAAGTCCAAACACGTACGATAAATGAAACGATTTTACCGAAAACATTGTTTAACATGGAATTTACAAATGAACGGGTAATATAAAGTCATAAGTGAACCATATATGATATCATAAAAATGAATATGATTCTGTAATAATTCAATGAAATTATTTAAATCATTATACAGGAGTTTCAGATACATACGAAGCATATCAGACATAAGGTAGGGGATAACTTTTCCAATATTGTTTTTATCTGAGATTGTTTATTTGTAAGTATTTACTGGGGTTATATTTATCATCCATGTACCTATTTTCTAAAAATGGTTTCATTTATGTTTAAAGTCCTTTTTACCCATTTTTGACTTTTACTACAAGGTATGTAAGGAATCATTCTTTTGTTTACCATACGAGGTACTTTTTGACTTTTTCGGAAAAAGTACGATAAGAATGTTTTTTAACTTATACGGCGTGAACTGATTTTTATGTTTTCATAA
This sequence comes from Viscum album, assembly GCA_963277665.1. NCBI lineage: Eukaryota > Viridiplantae > Streptophyta > Magnoliopsida > Santalales > Viscaceae > Viscum > Viscum album. The sequence goes on along the minus strand of OY728140.1, from coordinate 48,077,488 downwards.
TACCTAATTTTCATAAAGATTACTTTACAATATTTCATGATTATTTTCAACAAAAGTCCTTTTCTTTTGAAATTACATGGCATTTTTTGAAAAGAAAATGATTTTTAAATGAAAGGATATTTTCCTCAAGAATTCATTTCAAGTGTATTGTAAAAACTATTTTCCATATAAGATGAAATTATTTGGTATGATTATGTTTCAAGTATAATGTATCTATTATTTACATGGTTTGATTCTTCTTATGATTAAATGATATCCATTTTTTATATGGATTACGTTAAGATGGGACGATGTTTATGAAACCCACTTTATTCTTTGGGTTATGATGAATGATTTATGTTTATTTTTTAGCACAAGTAAGAATGTTTTCATTATGAGATGAGTGTGACCTATATCTCCCTCCAATGTATTGGGTAAAGATTTATATCTCCTGAGATTGACATGGCTGGAATGGAAAGTTAATCTGGTTTAGTGATACAGGACTGGAACGAGGAGTGAACTCAATTCAGAAAGGGACTTTGTCCAATAAGATGGGCTTGGTAGCAGTGCCTTGGCTACTATTTAAATCATAACATGTGCTTAATTGTTTCCACAATTACATGTTTTATTCCCATGCTATTTTATCATGATTAACGTTTCATTATGATCTATGCCTTACGTACTGCCATGTTTTATGTCATTGCTCAAGTTTTTGATGTTTAAAAATTATATTCATGTTTTTTTGTTCAAATGTATATGATTTGTTTTATTTTCTCCATGATTACCCTTAATGACCATTTGAGATCACCCTTTATATGTTTTCTTTTCCCCAGGATTTAATGAAAGGTTTTAGGTAAGAGAAAAAAGGGGAAGATATTTATGGAAGATTTTTAAGATCTTTCACCATGATTAGAAGATTATATTCTGAGTTTCCAAAGACACTAAAATATTACGGTCCTTGTGTTTCTGTTTTTGTTATGTATTAAGTATTCTGAAAAATTAATGTAATGTCCATGTACGTCAAGTATGGGTCTCTACAGTTGGTATCAGAGGAAAGGTTTAGTCAACCTTTGGAAACTAGGATGCAAGAACTTTAGTGAGATCCCTAGAGATATTTCTAAGGTATGTCTAGGGATGTCCGTAAGGTTAAGTATAAGTATAGGTTATAGTCCTAGAATTACAATAATTATATTAGAATTAAACCTAAGATGTTAGATATTGATGGTACTCCCCTTTTATTATTTTGTTTTCCTAGCATGATTTTTGCCTCTCACACTATTCCTTTTGGGTTTTAGACGATGGCTGGAACCTGAAGGAACCATGTTGATCAATGTAATAGAAAATGCAATGCTTGTCCTTCTGAACAAACCAATGTTATGGGATATGGAGTGAAAAATATTATTTCTATACTTACACAAGCTATGAATCATTCTGGACTTCCAAATGAGCAGATAAGGGAACAATATTCTATTGAGTCCTTCATGAGGCAGCATCCACCTTATTTTAGTGGGTCTTCTAATCCACTTTTTGCTAAACAATGGATCAGTACCATTGAAAAGATATTTTCCATACTTTGCTGTTTAGAACATGAAAAATTTATTCTGGCTGTTTACCGTTTAGAAGGTGAAGCAGACCAATGGTGGACTCTAATTAAGAATACAAGGCCCCAAGATGAAATTGAATCAATGTAATGGGACGAGTTTAAGAACATGTTTTTCAATTAGTATTTCCCTCGTATTCTTCGAACAAATATGGAAAATGAGTTCCTTGAGCTTAAGCAAAAGAATGATGAATCTGTTGGTATATATGAGGTGAATTTCACAAGGCTTTCAAGGTATGCATCTGGATTTATCATCCAACCTGAAAGTAAAGTTAATAGATTATTCAGTGGCTTAAAAATAAGTATTCGAAGGGAATTAGCTATAAGAGACTTGAGTTTCTATGAAGAAACTATGCATTTTGATATCAAGGTAGAACTGGAAGTTGGTGTTATATATCCATGTCATGGTTTTGACAAAAAACGAAAGATAGAGTTCAAGGAGAAATCTCAGAAAAATGTTGAAAAGAAGATGAATGTTTCTTTATGCTCAAAGTGTGGAAAGAATCATGGTGGAGATTGCCTAAAAGTTACTAGAAAATGTTTGAAGTGTGGAAAATAAGGTCATCGAGCAGTTGAGTGTCGAAGTAATGGGAAAATGGTAGCTAATGATGTGAATAGAGAAAAGACTATAGAGAACATTCCACCAACACTTCAATGCTTCAAGTGAAAAGAAATGGGGCATTATGCTAATCAATTACCTAATCCAAGGGTTAATGATGATTGACATGAGAAACCTCTTAAGGAAAAGGATAAAGGGAAGTCATATGTGATCACTATTTGTGATGTTGAGTATGACAATGATGTTGTGGAATTATTAAGTGTTTATATAATGGGATTTCAAAATAGTATCATGGAATATCATTTATGGTATCGTTGAAATTTAGAATATCTATGTATTGGTTTTCAATAATTATATGGTGGTGGTAACCATGAAAAGTGATTGAAATATTTTTGGAAAGAAGATGATATGCGCATAATGAAAGGATAAATAGATAATGAAATGAGCTCATGACTGATATAAGGACAAAGTTATATCATGGTTTGAGTATATAGAAATTTTGGGATTTTGGTATGTGGAAAGTGATAACTTTTGACAGCATTCATGTTTTCACTAAGGGTCAATGGGTATTAATTTTTCAAGATAATATATGATTAATGTATTCACATGTTTGGAATGTTACCAACAAGATATATCGTATGATATATGGGGGATAAATGATGGTATTCACATGCTCAGTAGATGACATTTCTAGTAATTGTTTTCTTTATACTATGAGCTTGGACAAAAGTATTTTGGATAAGCCTAAATATTGGAATGAATTAAGTTAGACATAAGATAGTATTGTTTAAGGCTAGAAATTTTTTCAATATTATTGCAGGAATGTTATAATAATGTAGTTTTAGAAAAAGAGACAACCTACAGGACATGAGACAACTCGTCGCGTCGGACAAGGCTATGGGAATCAAACCCACAACTGAAGTGTGACAGGCCTTTATCACCTACCACTAGCCTACAAGAAGTCCCTGGTTAGTAGAAACTAGTTTTATTTTATTAAGCAGTATGATAGATGAAGTATAAGTCCATTTTAGGAACCATATACGATTAATCTCACCATAGATGCACTTATGTATATAAATGTTTCTAACCTTATGTTGGAGACAGATAGAATGACCTATCATTCTATTACATGATCTGATAACACTTCACGGAAGACAAATTCAACTTCATTTCTTTATGAGATGAAGTGGAAATTGTTCAAGGCACAAAAAATAGTGAGATTGTACCAAAATCAAGTAAGTATTTCTTCTAATTCAAAATTTTTAACTTTAGGGAAATGATATTGAAAACCAGAAATGTTGTCCTAGTGCTCTTATTTATGATGAATCAGATGGTACCTTGGATCATCACAAATTTATGGCTTGGTGATTGTTTACTTTTCCATAGCCATGTTCTCTACCACTCTCCATTAGAACTTGATGGTTATATTTATCTTCCATATCCATATTTTCACCTATATTCTCCTATGTGGAAACCCAGTGATGAGTTAGTTTGGGTAACTGTTATGTTTCATACTTCAATTTTTAAAATTAAGTTTTAGTATTCCTTTTTATGATGTGTGTTTCTTTTAAAGAAACTTTCAATTAGTAAACCATTTATAACTCCGATGAATTTTGAGGGTGAAATTCATTTTAAGGGGGGTAGAATGTAACACCCTGAGATTTTATGAAACATATTCTATTAATTTCATTGACATATTGTGTTGTAATCTACACCAAAATTAGCTTGTTCTATAAGCAACACCGTATTGGCTTGTATTATATGTGAACACTATTCTTGGCTTGTGTTACACGCAGTCACGACCTTCCTTGATAGCATGTGTAGTACGCAATACCAGGTTTCACTAAACAATGATATATTGTTATAATATTATTATGAACTAGCCATTATGAATATTATTAACTACATTTTTAATGTTATAACATTATTATTCATGTTACACATTTTCTATAACATCGTGTGAGAACAAAATATATTTTTCAAGTAAAATAATTATTTTTCAAAAAATGCAGTTTTGCCACCTTTTAATGGCGCACCCAATTTAAATCTAATTTTTGAAATGTTTATAAGTTCAATATGAAGAAATAAAATTCTTCTTTGGAATCAGGATATAAAAATTTACTTTGGAAAAAATTTTCATATTATTCTGATAACTTTTATATTTTAATGAATATTAAAAACACGCTATATTTTAATTGAAAAAAACTTTTTTTCATCGTGAGAATTTATATGGTTAAAGTATAATATTGAATGGTTTTAAAGTATAAATAGAATATATTTTTACCATTTAATATAATGTATGTCCTTATCATTGATTTTACATTGAATTCATAGGTAAATTCATTTCAATCTTTTCAATGTTTTAACTTTTAAAACTCATTTTCTTAACAACGAGATTAATTTTAAATTAATTTCTGCAACTTCTGTGATTTGAATTTGGAAAAATGGATTCCATATTTGCAATCAGTAGGTCCAAATTATGTTAACAATCTACTTTGTCACGACCCGTCCTCGGGGCCAATGTCGTGACTACCCCAAGCCCGCCTTCTATAGGCCAGGGGTTGGCGACAAGCACCACGGTGTAAATCCCAACAAAAAGGGAAGGCATTGCCTTTAAAAGTAAAAAAACACCACAGAGTAAGCCAGCAGAAGTAAACACTAAGTAAACCGAGTACAAGTAAGTGCGGAAAGTAAATGGGCCAGAATACAAACCCAAACTGAAAGTAAAGTGCAACTGGAAAGAAAGTACAACAACTGAAAGTAAAGAAGCAACGTCGAGCTGTCCACTGGTACTCCCACCTAAAGGGTGGGTACAGATAGCCACCTCAGCTCCTCGGGTCCAGCTGTCCGCTCCGTGTACGTCCCACCCAGTAGTCCACCTCCAGGTACCGACTACTCCACTAGCCTCTACCACGATTAGCGCTGTCCGTCGTCTGCATCCAACACAACGTAGTGCGGGCATATCCCATGTAGGGGTGAGTATAAGCTACTCAGTAGGGACCCCGAGACCCCTGAAGGTCTCCGAGAATCCACAAAGGATAATCCACAAAATAAAGATACAATCATGAAGTAACATCCAACACTACTTAGGTATATGCCCATACATATACCTAAGTCATCAATTCCAATTCGGCTCCAGCATCCGAGCCCAAGTTCGATCACGTCCATACAGGATATCACAACACAATCCACAAAGGAAATCAAGTCAATCATATCGAAGATAATGATTGAAAGTCAAGACTCAGCTCACATAGGATATACTTCTTCGTAAGACGATAGAGATGATCAGATGTAGCCACTGATTCATCTAAGCCATCGGACCCACACAGGGTCGATAGGTACTAACCCCCGCATTGACCCACAAAGGATTGATAGGTACTAACCCCCGCAATGACCCACAAAGGATCGATAGGTACTAACCCCATCAATTACCCACAAAGGATCGATAGGTACTAACCCCCGCAATGACCCACATAGGATCTGACCCACATAGGATCGGTATGCGCTGGCCCACACAGGACCGCTGAGCGTTGACCCACACAGGATCTGACCCACATAGGATCGGTAGCAATAATCCACGTAGGATCAATGAGTGCTGTAGTCATCGCCATCGAATCCATGGAGGATTTCGGTACAGTCATCATCATTGTCGTAGTCGCAGCCAGCTCTAGGGTTCCCGCACACAGCAAGCTCGTTCGGGAGGGTCCGCTCCACGAGCCTAGGGTCTGATACATCAACTGACACAAAGTCCAGAGTTGATGTATCCAAAATTTCAGTATCGTCAACAGGAACTCAACGTCACAGACGGTGCGTCAATCGGACGTCCGGTCTGTGAGTTATTGACCTTTTCGTCCCAGGGGCCCAATTGATTTTTAAGTCAAAACCAACCCGACCATACTCCAACTGCGTCCAAACCTCGAGCGGAGTAATCCAAAAGGTCTGTCTCACTAAGAGGAATCCATCAAAATCGACGACACGTCAATCGGATGTCCGGAGCTCAAGTTATAAGCGTTTCCGCTCCGAGGGCCCGGTTGGTTTCGTATACAAACCAACTCGGACGAACCCTAAGTTCTCCGAAACCTTGAGTGTAATATACCGAAACGACCGTCTCGATACAAGGATTGCATCGCAGCTGACGGTGCGTCGATCGGAGGTCCGAAGCCCATGTTATGGGTGTTTGAAAGGTTCTGTTCGAAAATGGGGGTTGTGGGCCCGGACTGACCCGGCTCGAGACACCCTGGGTCGGCCCAAACCGGGTCCGGGTCCGGCCCGGCTGGCGCGGCCCGACCTGGGTGTGGCCCGGCCCGTCGCGGTCCGCTGGCCAGCTCGGCGTGGCCGAGCTGAGTGGATGGGGGGGGGGGGGGCGCTGCCCCCCTATTTAATGAATCGCGGCCCCCATGTGGGGGGTCGCTCCTCCTTCCAACCAGGGGTTATGAACCCCCAGTCTCCCACCTGAATGGTCAGCCCGTTCCAGCCGGCTGGTTGCTGCCGCCATGGGACCAGCGCGGTCCCACCATCCTTCTCCAGCGACCGATAGCCGACCGTCGCTCCCTGCTCCGCCGCGGCCAAAGACCGCGGCCTTGGTCTGACCGGCGCGACACGACGGTGCCACGCCACTCCGCCGCGGCCTGCTCCAGCCGCGGTGTCTTCGTGGTTTCCCGGCGCGGCGTGACGGCGCTGCGCTGCTTTGCCGCGGTTCTCTCGTTTCCGCGCGGTGCGACGACACTGCGCCATCTCCGTTCCAAACCACAACGAAGGACAACAAAAATAAGGGAGGGGGGTCGACCGTGTTTGTGCGGTCCACCCCCCTCCCGTTAATCGATAGCATGTGGATAAAGTAAATCGATGAACGCACAAAATTATTCACGACATAAAATCAACCCCTACCTTGATGGAATCGTTGAACGAAGGTTCGTCGCTGAATTGAACTTCGCGGAAGAAGGCATCATGGAAGAGGGTTCTGTACACACTTGACGGAGATCATCTGAGGTTGGGAGACGTCTCACACCGGCTATGGAGAGGAGTAGAAAGACACGTCGTCTTTCTTTGGTGTTGGCATTCTTCGTCGGAGAGTGGCGTTCTTCGTGTTCTTCAACTTATAAGACGAACTTCTTCAGAGGAAGATTGCTCCCTCCCTCAAAAACCCAACACCACGAAACAACCCCCAAATAAAATAAGTGTTATGCTTATTTTATTATAACATGCCATGCATTTAGATTTTTAAAATTCAAATGCTTAACTCCCAAAATAAATGGCATGCTTTAATGTGAAGGAAGTCACATCATTTAATACATGGGGGTTTAAAGGGTAAGAGTTATGGGGGTTTAGAGAATTTGAAGAGGTGGAGTTCGTGTGGGCCCCACCACACTCTTAACCTCTCATGGATAGTTCCCCAACTTCCACTCAAAGGATATAATCACTTAAAAATAAATAAAATTGTAGTTCAATTTTATTTTTACCTTCCACAATTTTTAACATCTCCTCCCGAGCAAACGCAACCCCAGAAAAGGTGTTCTTAAGAAATTACCGGCGCTGCGGTTCCATTGGTGTCCTCGGATTTTGATTCTGAGCACCGGTTCAAAAGTTAGGAAAACCCGCTCATTCGTTCACTGAACGTACCTGAGCTAAAGTTCAGAAAATTATTCCGGGCTCACCGGGCCTCGGAATCAGGTGCTGTCAGAAACTGCGTTCTTGTAAAATCCCAAAGAAAATTAAGGAAAAAAATTTCCCTTGAATTTTACGAGTCTTTAAATTAATCCCACCTCATGGATTTACGTCCCCGTTAAGATACATCATAAACTAGGGGAACAAATGTGGGTACTGTGCACGCATCTATGCCTCCCGATCCCAAGTGCTCTCCTGGAGGTTCCCGTGCTGCCATCTGATGCACATAAGAGGAATCGACCGTACACGATCCTCAATCTCCACCGGGACCTCCACAAAAGTTTCCCCATCATCAATTTCCAGCTCCCAATGGTCAATGATATGCGTCGGGTCATGCACGTATCTCCTCAGCTGAGATACGTGGAAGAGGTCGTGCACCCGGTGCAACTGAGGTGGTAGAGCTAGGAGATAATCCACCTCTCCAATCCTGCTGAGGACCTGAAATGGTCCGATGAAGCAAGGAGACAACTTGCCGCCTTGGACAAATCTCTGTAATCCACGTCGAGGTGAGACCTGTAAGAAAACGTGGTCTCCATCCTCGAACTCTAGTGGCCTCCGCCTCCTGTCTGCATAAGACTTCTGCCAGCTCTGAGCTGTCCTCATCCGCTCCTAGATGACCTGGACCTTCTCCATCGTGGCCTGGACCATCTCCTGTCCCACAAGTGCTGACTCCCCAGGGTCTATCCAGCACAGAGGTGATCTGCAAGGTCGGCCGTACAACACCTCGTATGGTGCCATCCCGATGGTGGAGTGGTAGCTGTTGTTGTACGTGAACTCCACCAAGGGTAGGTGGTCCTACAGATGCGACCAAAGTTGAGAACACATGCGCGGAGCATGTCCTCGAGAGTCTGAATGGTCCTCTCTGTCTGACCATCTGTCTGAGGGTGAAAGGCGGTGCTCAGATGTAGCTGCGTCCCGAATGACTCCTGCAACCCCTTCCAAATCCGGGAAGTAAAGCAAGCATCTCGATCTTAGACGATAGATGATGGCACACCATGAAGCCGTACAATCTCCTGAACATAGAGACATCCCAAGCTCTCCACTGATCCCTGCTCTCTGATGGGTAAGAAGTGGGCCGACTTGGTGAGTCGGTCAACAATCACCCAAATGGAGTCGTGACCTCTGGAAGTGCGTGGAAGTCCAGTCATGAAGTCCATAGATATCCCGTCCCACTTCCACTCTGGGACCTCCAGGGGCTGTACCAGGCCTGCTGGTACCTGGTGCTCCGCCTTCACCTGCTGGAAAGTGAGGCATCGAGAAACGAACTCCTCCACAGCCTTATTCATACCCGGACACCAGTGCTATCATCTGAGATCCTGGTACATCTTCGCCACTCCTGGATGTACCGCTAAAGGGGAAGTGTGAAACTCTATCAACACCTCCTCCTGTAAAGTAGCTGGTTCCATGGTACGTCCTATGAAAAGGACGACGTGCTCTCCTCCCACAGAGAATCCATTAGGTGCCTGTCCTGAGGATATCTGTGGATGCCGTGTCTCACAGTCAACATCCCCACGATGTGCCTCTATGACCTACTGTAGTAGTGGAGGAGTGAATGTGAGTAACTACAGAAAGGCTTCTCCATCACTATCCACGAAGGATATCTGCAAAGCAGCTAGTTGCTCTATCGCCTCACCAAGTAGTTGGATGCCCATCCTCCTGCTGAGGGAATCAGCTACTACATTCCCCTTTCCATAAGTATAGACTATCTCAAAGTCATAGTCCTAGAGGAACTCGAGCCATCGCCACTGTCTCAGGTTCAGGTTCTTCTGCGAGAAGATGTACCCGAGACTCTGGTGGTCAGAATAGACTGTAAAGAACTCGCCCATCAGATAGTGTCGCCACTTCTTCAGAGCGAAGACCACTGCTGCTAACTCCAGGTCATGGGTAGTGTAGTTCTGCTCATGCTGCCTCAACTGACATGATCCATAGGCAATCACTACCCGCTCTTGCATCAGGACACATCCAAGTCTGGTCCCTGATGCATCACAGTAAACTACATACCCTACTCCCTCCTCTGGTAGCCTCAAGATAGGCGCGCTGGTCAATCTCTGTCTCATCTCCTGGAAGCTCTGCTGACATCTGTCTGACCATACAAAGGGTTTCCCCTTCTTCGTAAAAGCTGAGAGTGGTGCTGCAACTCTGGAAAAGTCAGGCACGAATTTCCGATAGCACCCAGCTAGCCCCAAGAAACTCCGCACCTCCGTCATGCTCTTGGGTGGATCCCAAGCTAGCACTACCACGATCTTCGCAGGATCCACCGCAACTCCCGCCTCAAAGATGACGTGTCCCAAGAAGTGGAACTCACGTATCCAGAACTGAAACTTCGAGAGCTTACCATAAAGATGGTGCTCTCTAAGTGTGTCTAGTACAACCGCATGTGGTAGGCGTGCTCCTCCTTAGTGGTTGAGTATATCAATATGTCTTCGATGAAGACCACGACAAATCGATCGAGGTAAGGCTGAAAGATCCTGTTCATGAGGCCCATGAACACTGCTGGAGCATTGGTTACGCCGAAAGGCATAACCAAGAACTCATAGTGGCCATACCGACACCTGAAGGACGTCTTCTGCACATCCTCGTCCCGAACTCTGAGCTGATGATAGCCTGACCCGAGGTCTATCTTCGAGAACCACCGTGATCTATTGAGCTGATCGAAGAGGTCTTCAATCCTTGGTAGCGGATACTTATTTCCCACGGTCATCTAGTTTAGGCGGCGATAGTCGACACACAGTCGCAAGCTCCCGTCCGACTTCTTGGAGAACAAAATCGGGGAAGCCGAGGGTGAAACACTGGGTCGGATGAATCCCTTGCCCTACAAGTCCTCCAACTGTACCCGTAGCTCTTGAAGCTCGGTGGGAGCCATCCGATATGCTGGGGTGGATATCAGGGCTGTCCCGGGGGTACAATTCAATATAAAAGTCTACCTCTCTGCGAGGAGGTAGTCCTAGAACGTCGTCGGGAAAAACGTCCGCATACTGATCCACCACTGCAGGTAAGATCGGAATCCACACGTCAACTTCTCCTAGGATGAGGCTAGCCAACTGATGAGTGATGGGATGTACTCTCCTCTGTGTGAGTCCATCCTGTACTGCAATGACTCCCTTCTCGCCGGTGAAGGTGAACCTGCTCCCATCGGTGCGAACACATCGCACCTTGCGCCTAATGCAGTCTATCTGAGCATGAACTGTAGATAACCAATCCATGGCCAAGATGACGTCGTAAGGCCTCAATGCCGCTACAAGAAGATCCCAGCCGAAGCTCTAGCCTCCTAGAGTAATCTCACACTGTCGGCACCCGTGCGTAATCGTCGATTCTACTCTCGTAGGAGTCTCTAGCCGTAAGGATCGAGCCAACGGCTCCGTCAGAATCTCCGAGCTCCGAACAAGGGCAGTGGATATGAAAGAATAAATTTCTCTTGTGTCTATAAGAACTGCAGCAAGGGTGGAATAGACATAGATAGTACCTCGAATCATCTTGGGCGTGCCGTGGTCGTAGGCCTCCGCTGTCTGGAGCTGTGCCAATCTCTGCCCGCCAGCTCCCTGTGGTCGGGGTGGACCTCACGGTGGTGGTGTTGGTAGAGCCTCAAAGCGTCGCCCACCACCTGCTGCTCGACCAGCTCCTCTGCCTCATCCGCCTGCTCCCTGCGGACCACCACGGTCGACCCTCTGCCTCTGCCTGGGTGGTCCCTCAACCATCTGTTGCTCCTCGGCACGGCGGGTCAGGCAGTCACGAGCCACGTGGCCCTGCTCGCTGCATGCGTAGCACTGTCTACCTCTCATAAGACTGGCTCTGCGCTGTGTGCGCCGCACCTCTGAGCCAGTGTCCTGAGGTCATCCGCCTGAGGGTCTGGTCTGCCTGGACCCATGTGTCATCCATCGACTTCCAGCTGCAGAAGACTCTACTACGTGCCGCCCTACGGTAGGTCTCACTGCTGGTGTAGGCTCAGCAAGAAAGTTCTCAATGATAAGGGCTCGCTCCAGTACCCCTTCCTGTGTCGGAATGCTTAGGGAGAGCAACGATGCCCTGATCTCATGTCTCAATCCCTGCTCGAAGGTCCGAGCCCGGAAGAATGGGTCCCATTACATGTTCATCGAATAGCGTGAGAGATCGGTAAATCTCGCCGAGTACTGGACGACCGTCAAGCTGCCCTGTCGCAGCTGTAGAAGCTCCTGGATGCGCACCGTACGGAGGGTGGATGGGATGAACTCGGAGCGGAAGAGGCTCTCAAAGTCCATCCAGAGGAGTGATGCATCTTTGTGTACTTGGAGCATCAAGATCTACCATCTTCCTGCTGCCGCGTGTAGGAGACTCGCTGCAAGGATCACCATGAGGTCTGCTTGTGTCCCTACCAAACGGAAAACTCGTACAATTGCCTCCAGCAAATCCTCAGCTGCCTGGGGGTCCATCTCCCTGCGGAACCTGGGTGGTCACTGACGCTGAAACTCGTGCAGTGCACTAAGGCGACATGCACTATCAGCGCCCGAGGATGGTAGCATCGGTGGCTCGGCGGGTAGTGGTACCGCCGGTGCCTCCGCAGTAATAGGGCCCTACACCAAGGCCTCGTCGCTCGGTGGGCTGTCGTCATGTACAAAACTCGGAACCCTAGCTGACTGCCGTCGTGGGGCCATCCTGAAAAGAGACAGGTGTGCCATGGTCAAAACAGTATACCTGGTGAGCTGACACAAAGTAATAACAAAGAAAACTTTTGAAACACACATGCAATCAATGTTTTTGTGCATTGAGTCGGAAATCAGAAGTCAGGGTCCTGGTGTACGGATACGTCGGCCGCCGCACCAACACTGGACTCCCTGGACTGATAGCCACACTCAATACCCTTAAAAATATTGCTTCATATAGAAGAAAGATAAGAGTCCTGAGTTCTGTAGTAGAACCAAACTCCTCTGATACCAATTTGTCACGACCTGTCCTCGAGGCCCGTGTCGTGACTAACCCAAGCCTACCTTCCATAGGTCAGGGGTTGGCGACTAGAACCAAGGCGTAAATCCCAACAAAAAGGGAATGAATTTCCTTTAAAAGTAAACAAACACCATAGAGTAAGCCAGCAGAAGTACACACTAAGTAAACTGAGTACAAGTAAGTGCAGAAAGTAAATGGGCCAGAATACAAACCCAAACTGAAAGAAAAGTACAACTGGAAAGAAAGTACAACAACTAAAAGTATAGGAGCAACATCAAGCCGTCCACTAGTACTCCCACTTGAAGGGTGGGTACAGATAGCCACCTCAGCTCCTCGGGTCCAGATGTCCGCTCCGTGTACGTCCCGCCTAGTAGTCCACCTCCAGGTACCGACTTATCCACTAGCCTCTACCATGATCAGCGCTGTCCGTCGTCTGCATCCAACACAACGTAGTGCGGGCATATCCCGTGGAGGGGTGAGTATAAGCTACTCATTAGGGACCCTGAGACCCTCGAAGGTCTCCCAAAGTCCACAAAGGATAATCCACAAAAGAAAGATACAATCACGAAGTAACATCCAACACTACTTATGTATATGCCCATACATATACCTAAGTCATCAATTCAAATTCGTCTCCAGCATCCGATCCCAAGTTCGATCACGTTCACACAGGATATCACAACACAATACACAAAGGAAAGCAAGTCAATCATATCAAAGATAATGATTGAAAGTCAAGACCCATCTCACACAGGATATACTTCTTCATAAGACGATAGAGATGATCAGATGTAGCTACTGATTCATCTAAGCTGTCAAACCCACACAGGATCGATAGGTACTAACCCCCGCATTGACCCACAAAGGATCGATAGGTAATAACCCCCACAATGACCCGTAAATGGTCGATAGGTACTATCCCCCGCAATGACCCACAAAGGATCGATAGGTACTAACCCCCACAATGACCCACACAGGATCTGACCCACACAGGATCAGTATGTGCTGGCCTACACAGGACCGCTGAGCGCTGAACCACACAGGATCTGAACCACATAGGATCGGTAGCACTGATCGAAGTAGGATTTCTGAGTGCTGTAGTCGTCGTCGTCGAATCCACGTAGGATTTCTGTACAATCGTCATCGTCATCGCAGTCGCAGCCAGCTCTAGGGTTCCCGCACATAGAAAGCTCATTCGGGAGGGTCTGCTCCATGAGCTGAGGGGCTGATACATCAACTGAAATGAATTCCAGAGTTGATATATCCAAAAGTTCCGTATCGTCAACAGGAACTCATAGTCACAGACAGCGCGTCAATCGGACGTCCGGTCTGTGAGTTATTGGCCTTTTCGTCTCAGGGGCCCGATTGGTTTTTAATTCAAAACCAACCCGACCGTACTCCAACTGCATCCAAACCTCGAGTGGATTAAGCCAAATTTTCCATCTCATTAAGAGAAATCCATCAAAGTCGACGGCACGTCAATCAGACGTCCGGAGCTCAAGTTATAAGTGTTTCGCTCCGAGGTCTCGGTTGGTTTCGTATACGAACCAACCCGGCCGAAACCTAAGTTCTCCGAAACCTTGAGTGTAATATACCAAAAAGACTACCTTGATCCAAGGATCGCATCGGAGCTGACAGTGCGTCGATCGGAGGTCCGCAACCCAAGTTATGGGCGTTTGAACGGTTCTGTCTGAAAATGGGGGTTTTGGGCCCAGACGGACCCGGCCCGAGACCCCCTGGGTCGGCTTGAACCGGGTCGACATGAACCAGGTCCGGGTCCAGCCAGTTGGGGTGCGGCCCGACCCGGCTGGCGTGGCCCGGCCCGGTGTGCTGGTGCGGTCCGTTGGCCAGCTTGGCGTGGCCGAGCTGAGCGGATGGGGGGGGGGGGGGGGGGCGCTGCCCCCTGTTTAATGAAACACGGCCCCCACGTGGGGGGCCACTCCTCCTTCCAGCCGGGGGTTACGAACCCCCGGTCTCCCACCTGAACGGTCGGCCCGCTCCGGCCGGCTGGTTGTTACCGCCACGGGACCGGCACAGTCCCGCCCTCCTGCTCCGCCGCGGCCAAAGGCCGCGACCTTGGTCCGACCGGCGCAGCGCGACGGCGCTACGCCCCTCCGCCGCGGCCCGCTCCGGCCGCGGTGTCTTCGTGGTTTCTCGGAGCGGCGCGATGGCGCCGCACTGCTTTTCCGCGGTTCTCTCGTTTCCGCGCGGTGCGACGACACCACGCCATCTCCGTTCTGAACCACAACGAAGGACAACAAAAATAAGGGAGGGGGTTGGACGTGTTTGTGCGGTACGGCTCCCTCCCGTTAATCGATAGCATGCGGCTAAATTTAATCGATGAACGCCCAAAATTATTCACGACATAAAACCAACCCCTACCTTGATGGAATCGTTGAACGGAGGTTCGTCGCGGAATTGAACGTCGCGGAAGAAGGCGTCGCGGAAGAGGGTTCCGTACACGCTTGACAGAGATCGTCCGAGGTGGGGTGGCGTCTCACACTGGCTGCGGAGAGGAGTAGAAAGACACGTCGTCTTTCTTTGGTGTTGGCGTTCTTCGTCGGAGAGTGGCGTTCTTCGTGTTCTTAAACTTATAAGATGAACTTCTTCAGAGGAAGATTACTCCCTCTCTCAAAAACCCAACACTACGAAACAACCCCCAAATAAAATAAGTGTTATGCTTATTTTATTATAACATGCCATGCATTTAGATTTTTAAAATTCAAATGCTTAACTCCCAAAATAAATGGCATGCTTTAATGTGAAGGAAGTCACATCATATAATACATGGGGGTTTAAAGGGGAAGAGTTATGGGGGTTTAGATAATTTGAAGAGGTGGAGTTCGTGTGGGCCCCACCACCCTCTTAACCTCTCATGGGTAGTTCCCCAACTTCCACTCAAAGGATATAACCACTTAAAAAGAAATAAAATTGTAGCTCAATTTTATTTTTACCTTCCACAATTTTTAACATCTCCTCCCAACAAAACGCAACCCCATAAAAGGTGTTCTTAAGAAATTTCTGGCGCTGCGGTTCCATCGGTGTCCTCGGATTTTGATTCTGAGCACCGGTTCAAAATTTAGGAAAACCCGCTCGTTCGTTCACTGAATGTACCCGAGCTAAAATTCAGAAAATTATTCTGGGCTCATCGGGCCTCAGAATCAGGTGCTGTCAGAAACTGCGTTCTTGTAAAATCCCAAAGAAAATTAAGAAAAAAAATTTCCCTTGAATTTTACGGGTCTTTACATACTTTTTATTTTTAGTCATTATGAATAGTAACTACGGTAAATTTTATTTATCACAGTTAAAGGTAAATTGAGGTAATTAAAGGTAAATATAATATTATAAAATTACCCTAACACTTGTCATAATATAATTGCATGATTATATTTTACCTTAAATCATACTTGGGTCGAAATGGAATCTAATGGAACCCACTTGTATTTGATTATGACCTTTTATTTAGTTTATTTAAAGGAAAGTGAAATGTCTCACTCAAACTTTAATAATTAGATTATTTTTAATATATAGTTATACAAAATATAAATTAGATTATAAATACTCATTTTAAAGATAAATGTTTTTTCTTTATCATGGTAATTTATTTGTAAATTTTAATAAATATTTTATTACCTTAAAATATTATACATTAATGATGTAGAAATTATTTATTTAGTGAACAATCAATAATATAGTTTTTATTAAAATAATAACACCTATCCAAAGGACCAGAAACTTGACCAAACATTATTAGTTGAGTATATATATACCCTAAGCATCCAAGGGTAGATTTGGGGACCATTTGGAGCCTTATAAAACTGATTAGGATATTTACATTATTTTATTTTAAATTATGTCAAAGATGTCACCTTCATAATTTAATAAATATAACAATTTAAATGTTGTGATTCTAAGATGATAAATTAGAGTAAAAATATTATTATCAAAGTTTGTATATTTATCTTCATCATTGAATTTTATTTTTAATTTTTATGCGAATAATATGTATATTAAATGATTATACAAAAATGATGTAGTAATTTTTTTATTAAGATAAATATCAAATAAATGGTTTTATAAATATTAAAATAAACATTATATGAACTAATTAATGTTCTCTAAAAATTTTCTAGATTCATATGACATGTTATAAATCTATTAAATAATTTGGTTCGAATATATCCTCTATGTGTATTTTATTTAAATTCAAATAAATGAATAGTGTCAAAGTTAACACTATTGTTATTTTATAAAAATAACATATTATTAAATTGTTTAAAAATCACATAAAAATTTAAAAATTATAAATTAAAATTCATATGATCTAAAATCTCATAAATTTCCCAATTATGGAAAATTCACAACACATAAATAATTATTTATAATAATTTAAAATTTAGAATATTATTACCACAAATAAGATTAAATAAATTAAATAAGGATAAATCAAATTGATAAGGTTTAAAATTATTTCCCAACATGTATAAATTTTATTGGTTGATTAGATTAAAACCCTATATTACCTTATATCTGAATTTGAGTCACTTTGGAAGTTTTTAAGTGGGGTTTGAGTTTATTATAAATTAATATTTTTGAGGTTTCCAAAAGTACCCCTATCCTCCCTTATAAAAGGGCACCTTATCTCTCTCCTCTTCACAACACTTTGAGCCTTAAATCTCAGCCAAACCCTGACCACTTATCTTCTCCACTTCCCTAGAAACATTCTGGAGGTTCTGGTCTTCTCAAAAGACCAACTCTAGTGCCTTAAGAGGAAGCTTAAAAGAGGTGCATCGAAGAAGAGGTAATCTCTTCTACCGATTATTTCAAGTTTCTTTCTTCTTAAACTTATTATTATTTATTTTTTTCATTATAAAGTAATAACATAAGTATCAATAATATACTAATATGTTATTATAAATATTAAACAACCCCATTTCACTTTCTATCCATCCTATGGAAAATGAAATCACCGCGCATGCATACGTACGAAATACCGTCTCCACACCATGGTGTAATATGTTTTTCCACCACCACTTTACTTGGATGGGTATAATGGTGTAAATAATAACTATATATATATTTATTATAACATTATAATAATTCTGAGATATTATATCATCCACTCTAATTCCATTCAATAATTATGGGAACGATATCATCACTCGTGCGTACGTACGGATTACCGTCTCCACGACGCGATGAGATTCAATCTCCATGTTAACCATTAAAGAATGATTATAAATTATATATAATGAATAATAATGGTATATATAACATAATAATGCTAACAGATTTATGTTTATTTTATTTACTTACTTCCATTCAAGTCAATAAGGAAAGGAAAACACTGTTCATGCGTACGTATGACCTACCGTCTCCATGAATGGTGTGTTTCATTTCATTTATCTATGTATTATATATATATATACTGAATATATATTATATATAAATCATGTTTTACATTCTGGAAGTTAGTAAATTATGATATAAGTAATAATAATATCAAGAACAATAAGTCCAAACACGTACGATAAATGAAACGATTTTACCGAAAATGCTGCTTTAACATGGAATTTACAAAAGAACGGGTAATATAAAGTCATAAGTGAACCATATATGATATCATAACAATGAATATGATTCTGTAATAAGTCAATGACATTATTTAAATCATTATACATGATGTTCAGATACATACAAATCATATCAGACATATGGTAAGGGATAACTTTTCCAATCTCATTTTTATCCGAGATTGTTTATTCGTAAGTATTTACTAGGGTTATATTTATCATCCATTTCCCTATTTTCTAAAAATGTTTTCATGTATGTTTAAAGTTTTTTTACCCATTTTTGAATTTTACTACAAGGTATGCAAGGAATCTTTCTTTTGTTTACCATACGAGGCACTTTTTGACTATTCCAACAAAAGTAAGAGAAGAATGTTTTTTTAACTTATACGGCATGAACTGATTTTTACAGTTTCATAACACATAATTTTCATAAATATTACTTTACAATATTTCATTATTATTTTCAACAAAAGTACTTTTCTTTTAAAATTACATGGCATTTTGTGGAAAGAAAATGATTTTGAAAAGAAAGGATATTTCCTCAAGAATTCATTTCAAGTGTCTTGTCAAAACTATTTTCCATCTAAGATGACATTATTTAGTATGATTATGTTTCAAGTATAATGTCTCTATTATTTACATGGTTTTATTCTTATTGTGATAAAATGATATCCATTTTTTTATATGGATTACATTAATATGGGATGATGTTTATTAAACCCATTTTATTCTTTGGGTTATGATGAATGATTTATGTTTATTTTGTGGCACAAGTAAGAATGATTTCATTATGAGATGGGTGGGACCTATATCTCCCTCCAATTCATTTGGTAAAGATTTATATCTCATGATATAGACATGGATGGAATTTCAATTTAATCTGGTTCAATGATACAGGATTGGAATAATGAGTGAACTCAATTTAGAAAGGGACTTTGTCCACTAAGATGGTATTGGTAGCAATGCCTTGGATACTATGGAAATAATAACACGTGCTTAATGGTTTACAAAATTACATGTTTTATTCCCATGCTATTTTATCATGATTAATGTTTCATTACAATCTATGCCTTACGTACTTCCATGTTTTATGTCATTGCTCAAGATTTTGATGTTTAAACATTATATTCATGTTTTTTTTGTTCAAATGTATATGATTTGTTTTATTTTATCCATTCTTACCCTTACTGAGCATTTGATCTCACCCTTTATATGTTTTCTTTTCCCCAGGATTTAAATAAAGTTTTTAGGTAAGAGAATAAAAGGGGAATATCTTTATGGGAGATGTTGAAGATCTTTCACCACGATTAGAAGATTATATTCTGAGTTTCCAAAGACACTAAACTATTACGGTCCTTGTGTGTCTGTTTTTTTATGTATTAAGTATTTTGAAAAAGTAATGTAATGTCCATATACGTCAATTATGGGTCTATACAACATGAGAGTATATAATTCATGGGCATTGAGTATATTGACTATAGGGAGGAGTTCAAGAATTACATGTTGAGGTGATGTGTTATCGATTTTTTTCAAACATATGAGGTAGGACATATAGCCATTTGAGGATTATGAGAACCTTACTTGTGGGGAATGTGGTGTTATTGATAACATCCACTTTCAAGGTGTGGTGTGTGGTGTTTCTTTAAAGGTTATACTTGGTTTGAAAGACATTGACATCCTTAGTAGAATCATGTCAATACAGGTAGCATCTTGGTTTAGGGAAGCCTCATTATTGCTTGGTGACTTTGCATATTTTTGGCTATATGTTTATTTGAGTATTTACCTCATGTAATAACATAAACTATTATATATTATGTGATCTTATGTTAATAATTCATTGGTGATGTCCAACAAGGTTTATAATTCACACCTAATACAAGCATCTCGGTTCATGTACAGATTCCATGAAAAGGGATCCATTAATGTCAAAGGTACCTACGATTATGGAGTTGAGGAGACATAGGCTTGATTCTGAGGTAATTTCAAGACATACTCTATACTATTAGCATGGTATTTATTAATTTACCAACCGTTTAATATTAATATGGTTTTCATTCCACATGTGGATCCCATTTATTTTTGGTTCCATTATATGATACTGAGGGAACAGACTCCCCACTTATAGAATACAGACCTTGACTTCTAGTTGGTGGCCTCTTCCATGCGGGGAGGCACAAATGAGGTCATGTGCCTCTCCAGATCATACCCTGTGGTTCATGCCGGTCATTTAAAAATGCTATTATAGGGAATTTTTCTTATTTTATTTGGACCATAAATGGACATGTTAGGAAGTAGATGGGATCTCTAGGACCCTGATAGTTGGGTTTCCATGTGATTTTCCAACACATGTTTAACAGACTTCCATGTTACCACTGATTGGATTATTATTTCCATTTTTTTATTTGGGTGTAGTAATACATCATGATTAAGATTGTAGGAGTACATTCCATATATATTTTTGTTGTTGTTTTGTACACTATTTTATAAATTTTATTCCATGAAGTGTGTTATCAGTTCAGGATGAACTTACATTTTTTTGTTGAGTGATTTATCTATTTTCCAAGTTGTTGTGATATATATATACTATAATTAATTAGTAGAACTAGGGAATTATATTATAATATATATATATATATATATGTTATTGTGACTAACATATAGGGATGGAGACCATGGTTAGTTCCATGAGGGATATACCTTAGGTTATTGGTTGACTTATAGGGGAACCATTGTGAGATCCATTATACTGTTTATGATCTATCAACTTCAAATGTTTCAAAAATTATTTTAGTGTTTTATAAATGTCCCTATTAATAAATTTTATTATAATACCAATAGTGGTGTCCCATTATTCTCCCATTAGGGATGAAGAGCAAGACCCACCACCAGTGGTATATGAGGATTGTTAGATCCCAGTTTCTCTATAAGGCATGTTCTTTTTTATGTTTTAGTTTAAGTCCCTTATTTTGGGATAAATAAATGTTTTCCAAGTTCATGTGAATACTAGGGGTGTTCTGGGAGTTTGTGACATGAAACAAGATGAAAAAGGAGTTTTTTGGGAATGTTGTATGGTTTACGCACAGTTAGTGAAACCTATGTGGATTATCCCAGGTAACCGTACATCCATGGACATAGGATTACACATGGTTGGCGCACGATTAAACAAAACATGCATAATTATGAGGAAAATATGTTAGGGGGTGTTTCTTGGGATATGTCACACACACGGTTTGCACACGGTTTGAAAAACTATGTGGGTAAACCGTGTGGCCTAGAAACTTTGAGAAATTTAAAAAAATTCCATCGTAGGATTTTAAACCCCAACTAAGGGTTCTCCTCCTTTTACAACCTATAACCCTAGTGATTATATTGGATGAACCAATCTCCACAAGGGTGGTTCTCTTTTGATTCATGTCCATTTGGAGTGCCGTTGGTTGTAGATCGAAGCCCCGAGTAATTCTAAGGCTCCTCCTACTTCTCTTTTGAGGATTAGGGTTTGTAGTTTTTTCCATATCCATTAGAATCTCTAAAACCATATTTTTCTAGTGATATTTAGCTTGAGGCTTTAAGGGGTGTTTGAATATGGATCCAAGTCCATGATTAATAGTGCGTTCATCATCAGATTCGAGGTAGGTGGTCTACAAGTTATATCCCATAGTTTTTAAGTAGATTTGTGCATATGAGTATGTGTTCTTGCATTCCTCTTGTTGTGATTTATATTCCACCAGTGGGATTTGGTTGAATGATCATATAAATAATTATTTGAAACTATCACAATCCTTGTGGGATGTGTCGAGGATGAGTTGACCAATTTGTGTCCACCCATAGTGTGTTCTGACCTTTTTGAACCTAGAAATTGACAAGGTCTTGTGTGGGTTTGATGCATAATAACATGGAGCCCATGTTGTACATGTTAGTATGGTTAGTTGGATTGAATATGGAATGTATATGCTTTTACTAGGTTTAATAATGTCTTAAGTTATTTTTTAATATGACTTAGTAAAGTGTTAATTGGGTTAAATGGGATTGTGTCCAATGGTATATGATTTATGTTGAAATTCCAAATAAGACCAGTACATGTGAATTGATGAGAATGTTAAATTGGAAACGGATTGTGAATTGAGAACATGTAAATGGTTTCATGAGAGAATTGATAAAAAAATAATGAGTTAATACATGAGAAATGTACTTGAAATGATAAATGGGCTAAATGGGTTAAAGTAGGGTCATTTATGAATACTGACTAAGGCATAGGGTTTTTTTTAATAAACTTAAAGGATTAAGGCACAAGAATGGAAATTTGGATAAATTACTATGAATTGTAATTGGTAAATGTATTAATAGGTTATGTCATAGTATTAATTCACATATTGTTTGTTATGCATTATGATTGATGATTTCTAATGGAATTGGTTATGTTATGTTGTGGTATGGTATGGTTGTGGTGATTTGATGAATAAGCATGTGCACATTGCTTGGTAGAGTGGGGTATTGACTTGAGGTTCTATGTCTATGGGTTGAGTTAGACTGAGGATCTAAAATCCACCCCATAAATGCACATGTTAGTGAAGGGGACAAAGGATCTATTCCCCTAACAGTTTCATTCCACATAGACTAAGGCTTCAAGGTGAGGATAATGTGTTGATGTGATATGTGTATCCCTAGTGAGATAGGGAATTGATTTATTTCCCCTATTCATTGTGATTTATTTCCTTAAATCCTTATGTAGATGATAATTATGCCTAACCCATGGAACATGTGATCAAAATGGATTAAGGAATGAATATGGTATACGAAATGAAATTGGGATAAATGTTATAAGTTAATTAAGTGAACCTTGGATATATAATGGCAGCCAATTTGTCCTTTGTTTACTTACCATTTATTTTGCACTTGAATGCACTATATATTAGACTGGATATTTTGTTGACATAATTTATGGTGGCCAACTGAGTTTTGTACTCACACCCTACTTAGGCTGCTATTGTGTACCCGAGCATATATCTTGGTTGTAGGTCAGGATAAGGGTAGAGGCCCTACACTAAGATATTGATTTGGGATCGTGATGTGCATAGAGAAGAATCCAAACTTAGAGATAGGACCCATTTGGAGTTTTACCATTTGTTTTATTTTTTGTTTCTTTCACTTTGAACTACTAGTATAGTATGTCATTGTTGTATTTGATTTGTGTTTGTACCCCATTTGGAAAATGTTTGGTTATGTATGTTTAATAATTCTTCATATTATTCCGATATTTATACTGTGTTCTTCTATGGCTTACTATATTAAAAGGATGTATAGTCTCCCTAGACAACTCATTAGACCCTCGCCACTAGTTGGCAACCTATGGTGTACGGGGAGACATGCTTGAGGTAATGTGATGACTCAACTCGGGGCGCTGACTTAGTGGCTTCTGGGTTGGGGATGTTACAAAGTGGTATTAGAGGGTTTATGTTCTCTTTCTTACTATTTTTGGTATTCTATATAGGAGATTAGGATGTGTTGGACCTTGGTAATGAGATCATTCTTGGGAGTAGATAACCAATGTATGAGGGAAAACCCAAGTCACCCTGGGTGGGAATTGTTGTTCTTAATTTGCGTTGTTATAGTTGAAGGATATTTCACCATTGGGTGATGCACATGTTGTGTTATTTTTCTGATTTATGATATTTTGTTCATTGTTGGAATGGCATGAGGTTGTGTATTCATGCATCATCTTAGGAACCTAAGGATATAGGTGTCATGCATCATTATAGGCACACACACGGGATGAGTATGCAGGGAATCTAGAGTAGAATTCGTTTTACTTCCTTGATAAATTTTAAGAAAATGATGCCTAATAATTGTAATGAAAGTTGGTGAATGAAAATAATGAAAATGAGTAGTTAAGGAATATCGTGGATGAGTAAATTTTATAACTGGGTTAAAATTTTGGGTTATGATAAATTGTAAATATTGAATGGTTTCTAAAATAGAAAGATTTGTGTTGTGATGGAAAAAAGGGTTAATGAGTTTGCCTAATAAAAAGTGTAAATGATATAAAAATGATGATTATAACAAGTTGGAAAATGAGAAATGTACTTAAGAGGAATGGATCATATTGTAAAAGAATAATTAGTTTGAAGATGTGTTGATGAAAGACTTGTGATTAAGTAAATTGTTTACCCCATGTGGACTATGACCCATGGTAGGTATGGTGGAGGTTAGTGTTCAAAGTGTGATATTTACCATTGGGATAGAGTATGAAGAATGGTTTGTTTAAGGTTGATAGCGTGAGATATTTTCATATATGGTTAAATCCTATTGTTCATTCTTCAAAGCATCAGGTAAACGATAAGTTAAAATGAGAATGATTGAGTTCAAAGGTGGGAATTCTTTGTGTTTTCAGTTTGAACCTTGTATGTGTGGGTTGGGTAAGTGAGAGAGTACTCTAGTTTGAGACTTTAGATTTGGATTGTGAGGCCTTGTTGGTTATGATATGTCCAAGGAGGTGTGTTTAGGGAACCCTTGGAAGGGTTGTGGTTGTTGGGTCTTGAGGCATTGTTCAGTAATGTGAGTGTGGAAACTATTGTGGTTCGTGACTATACGGAGTGCATGATAGACCCTAAGGATAGTTCCTAGGTCATAGTGACTTTGTGAGTAGAGACCTTGCGAGTTGAGTTCTAAATCCTGAAGAGTATTTTTTTCTTGTACTTCCAATTAATGTGTACACATTTGGTA
Source organism: Viscum album (assembly GCA_963277665.1). Lineage (NCBI taxonomy): Eukaryota > Viridiplantae > Streptophyta > Magnoliopsida > Santalales > Viscaceae > Viscum > Viscum album. Next base: position 48,052,476 of record OY728140.1, on the reverse strand, counting down.
TGAAACCTAGAGTAAATGGTTATTTGTTGTGCTAGGAACAATGTGCATCAGAACGAGGTTGAGAGTGTCATTCACGAGCATTTCTTTGTTTATGTCATGATATGTAGGGTTTGGAGAGAGGACCAATGGAATTTCATGGTTGTGACTCCAATATAGGGAGTTGGTACCATTCAAACATCAAGGTGACCTATGAGAGAGGTCATATAGGGTTTCTAGTGCATTTGGGTGTGTATCGCACATGTAGATGTTTTGGACTTCGATAGTGGGACTCAGAATGTTTTATGGTGCGGGGTTGGCCTAGAGGGCTAAGTGGGAAGGTTGATGTTTGATGGTTCTAATCGAGTCGTGGTTACGTGATGATAGTTTTGGAAAATCAAGGGTGCCTCATGGGAGGTTAGGCCAATGGTGTAGGTACTTGGAATGTGAGTATGGGAGATGCTCCCGAGGTGGTTTCAATGCATACCGAGTACCACTGAGTTTAGTAAATGGTAGAATGGTGCCCCAATTATTTCGTAAGGGAACCATAGAGCATGTGATAGGATTTATGGTTTGTTTCAAACGGTTGTATCGTATGGATTCCTAACTCATCTATTTGGATGATGATTAAAGGGGGTCTTGAAGATGTTTTTGAGTAAAAAATACAAGTGTGGTTGAAGTGTGGTTATATGATTTTGCTCGATGGTGGAACCCAAGGTGAGGGTGGTCATGTGGCCGAAATTGTTGGTATAAATGTTTTGGTTGTTGGGTGAGATGCAGAGGTTTCCTCAGGGCTAATGAGACTGACTAACCAAAAGACATTGTTAGGTAAGTAAGTAGGCGATGGGATATACCCAAGTTAAGGTTTATTTGTGAGAGTCTGTTGGTTTGATTGGTGTTTTAGACCATTGTTCTATGGTTGTTAACTGGAAGGGATGCATCAAAAGGACTCAAGCAGTGTGATTTAAGTTGTACAATATGAAATGTTGGTTCATGACTACTTGATGGTTTGGTTGTGGAGCGGTGAATGAACTTGGTTGGCAATCACACCTAAGTGGTGGTGGTTAAATATTGATGAGACGCTTTCTGCATGGAAGCTCGAAATCCTTGGCAGGTCATGGTGTCCCATAGTTAGACATCATAAATGGATAAGTTGGTGGTGGCATTCTTTAATAAATTCTTAGTGCACCTTAACTAGTGATGATCCTTCCTAATATCTTGATACTGTCCTAGGTACATTAAGAATCTCTGGATTTAATCCAAGATACATGAAAGAGTTTGGTTGGGTGAGGGACATAACATATTTTATTCTCATGGAAACAGTATATGTGGAGCTTAACAATGGGATTTAAACCCTCTATGGCTTGGGGTGAGGTCCTCAGAATGGATTGAATGTCGAAAAACGTCATGGGTTTTGTTCATGGAAGTTATGAATGGGAACTTGGTGATGTTAATTTTCTTGTTTTGGGAAAAATCTAGATGGCCATGTCTAAGTTTGGGGTTTGGTTTGTGATCAGGTATAAGATGCGGTGGCTGGAATCCCTCATGGTGAGAAATGGTAATGACACTCCTAAGGTGGGGAGTGATAAGTTAGTCCTATATGTGGAGAGGAGAACATCGAGATGGTGTAGTGGCACTAGGATGCCAATGAGGAACTTTTAAGGTGCTTATTAGGTCCCTCAGAGAGGAAATGTGGGACTTGGATGTGGTGACTGATGATCCGAGTGTTGGATTTGGGCTCAGGGTGGTTCCATGTGAAGTTGTGATGTCTGTGATGAGGTCGTAGAAGAGTGTGGTTGGATATGACAATATGTAGTGGAAAGAGAGGTTGGGTTATAAAACTCCAATGATGATTGGGGTTAGGATCAGGTAATTTCTCATTTTGTGGTTTTAAAACATCTCAAATTTTTGAGAACCTTGTCCATGTGATGTGGTGTCATGCCAAGGGTGAAGCCGATGACAATCTGGAGGGAAATAATGCTGCAAGGTTGTAATTTTACTATAATTTAGTGGGCAACCTCAGTGGGTTCATAGGATGTTAATGATAGAATTAAAGTAAATAATCACATTGGGAAGGTGAGAATGGGGTAGCATACCATCAGTGGATAGTGGGTGCTCTGAGGTAAGGTAGTCGGGGGCAGGCCGATATGAAATGGTGAACTTGAATGGGTGTGTTGAGAGTGACCTGCCTCCACGTTGATGTTGTGACGAAAGGTACCTTCTTGGAAATGAAGTGTACCTGAGTGAGGTCAAGTTGATCTTAGTTCTCAAATGTATAGTTTAGGAATTTACGTCTAAATGGTTTTGACAGTGCAGTTGGATTCCAAAGCAAAGTAATGATCCTATAGATGTTGGGGCATAGTTAGTTGGAATGTGTCAGGTGATTTGAAAGTCAGGTTAAGGTCCGAGTGGTCCTTTGCTGAAAGTGGAGGTTCCAAGTAACCAATTATGGTGGAGAAAACCATACTGGATAAATGGTTGGTTGATGACGTAACCAAATTTTTGGGTTGTAATGACTCGAGTGGTCACTGTTCAGGTGAGTTAGCCCTGATAGAGAGATTTTTCACGAGTTTAGTTGGCTAAGAACCCAAGAGTTTTGGGTTGCGTTTGGTTGTATAGTTGTGGAGTGAAATCTCTAAGAAATGTGGTTGGAAGGATTGTGTTTTTTCCTTTAGTTAATACCAGGTTTGTTCACTATTAGAGTTTGTAGAACAAGAAAATGATGCCAAGTGATTTGGGACATGAGTTGTACTGAGGGTCAAGCTGATGAGGTTTCGGTTGGTTCCTCCATGATGATGTAATATTGTGTGTGAAGTTTCTGTTTGTAGTGATTCATGAAATTTTATCCAAGTTTTCTTTGTGAAGTTCTAATGGTTGGGTATGGTTGAAGATAATGCATCCTTGAGAAGTTTTCAATTCATGTTGTGGTTATGGTGAGGAAGACTTTTGGGTCATGTTTATACCTTTGATCCATGTTTGGTAGGCCTTTTCACATGAAACCAAAAACTTGGAAAGTGGGAATGAATAGAAAGTCCTTGTGGCATGATCTCTTGTTATAGAAGTTTGGTGATGCTCAGAAGAGCGGCTCGAGGACGAGACGTTATAAAGTGGGGAGGTCGTAAGATCACAGTTTCTCTATAAGGTATGTTCCTATTTATGTTTCAGTTTAAGTCCATAATTTTGGGCTCAATAAATTTTTCCCAAGTTATGTGACGATTTGGGGGTGTTCCAGGAGTTCAAAACATGAAACAAGATGAAAAAGGAGTTTTTGGGAATGTTTCATGGTTTGCACATGGTTAGTGAAAACCGTGTGGATTATCCCAGGTAACCGTGAAACCATGGACATAAGATTACAGATGGTTGGAAAACGGTTAAGAAAATCATATATAATTCCAAATAAATCATGCGAAGGGGTGTTTTTTGGGTAGTTTCTCTCACATAGTTGTGCAAGGTTTAGTAAACCGTGCATCCCAAAAACTTTAAGAAAATTAAAAAAATGCCATCCCGGGATTTTAAACCCCAACTTGGGTTTCTCCTCTATTTCACCCACTACAACCCTAGTGATGAGATTAGACAAACCAAGCTTCCCAAGGGTGGTTCTCCTTTGAATCATGACCGTTTGGAGTGCAGTTGGTTGTGGATCAAAGCTCCAAGTAAGTCTAACGCTCCTTTTTCTTCTCTTCTATGGATTAGGTTTTTTAGTTTTTTACATCTCATTTTGAAGCTCTAAAAACCTCCTTCTCGGATGAGATTTAGGTTGAGACTTCAAGGGGTGTTTGAATTCGAATCCAAGTCCATGATTAAGACTACATTAATCGTCAGATTCAAGGTAGGTGGTCTATAAGTTATATCTCATAGTTTTTAAGTAGATTTGTGCATATAAGTATGTGTTATTTCTTTCCTCTTATTGTGATTTAGATGCCTTTGGTGGGATTTGGTAGAATGATCATCTAAATAATTATTTGAAACCCTCATTATCCCCATGGGATGTGTCGAGGATGATTTGACCAATTTAGGACCACCCATAGGGTGTTCCAACCTTTTCAAATCTAGAAACTGACAAGTTCACGTGTGAATTTGATGTGTAATAACATAGAGCCCATGTTGTACATGTTAGTATGGTTTGTTGGATCGAATATGGATTGCCCGTGTTCTTTCTTGTTTTAATAATGTATTATGGGGTTGTTTGGCAGGGCTTATTAAAGGGTTAATCAGGTTAAATGGGATTGTGTCGAATGGTATATGATTTATGTTGAAATTCCAAATAGGACTAGTATATGTGAATTGATGGGAATGTTAAATTGGAAATGGATTGTGAATTGAGAAAATATAAATGGTTTCATGAGGGAATTTATAAAAATGGAATTAGTTAATACATGGAAAATGTACTTCAAATGATAAATGTGATAAATGGGTTAAAGTATGGCCATTGATCAATATTGACTAAGGTGTAGGGGTTGTTGAATAAACTTAAAGGGTTAAGGCACAAGAATGGGAATTTGGCTAAATGACTATGAATTGTAATTGGTAAATGTGTTAATAGGTTATGGAATTGTATTAATTCTCATGTTGTTTCTTATTCATTATGATTGATGATTTCTAATGGCATTGGTTATGTTATGGTGTGGTATGGTATGGTGGTGGTGATTTGATAAATAAGCTTGTTCACATGGATTGGTAGAGTGGGGGTATTAAATTGAGGTTCTATGCCCACAAGTCGAGTTAGACTAAGGCTCTAAACTCCACCACATAAATGCGTGGGTTAGGGAAGGGGATAGAGGGTTTATTCTCCTAATGGTTTCATTCCACCCAGACTGAGGCTCCGAGGTGAGGATAATTTGTTGATGTGATATATGTATACCTAGTGAGATATGGACTTGATTTATTTCCCCTATTCATTGTGATTTATTTCCTTATACCCTTCTGTAGATGATAATTATGACTAACCCATGGAACATGTGATCAAAATGGATTAAGGAATGAAGATGGTATAAGAAATGAAATTGGGATAAATTTTATGATTTAATTAAGTGAACCTTGGATATTTAATGGAACCTGAGTTGTCCTTTGTTTACTTACCATTTATTTTGTACTTGCATGAATTATCTATTGGACTAGTTATTTTTTAGACACCATTGGTGGTGGCCTACTGAGTTATGTACTCACACCATGCTCAGGCTGCCGTTGGGTACCTGAGCAGATCTCTTGGTTGTAGGTTATGACAAGGGTAGAGGCTATAAACTAAGTTGTTGAGTTGGGCTCGGGATGTGAATGGAGAAGGATACAAACTTATTGTCAGGACCCATTTGAAGTTTGGATGTTAGTTTTATTTTGGTTTTCATTCACTTTGAAATACTAGCATTGCATGGAATTGTTATATTTGATTTGTGTTTATACCCCATTTGGAAAACATTTTGTTATGCATGTTTACTAGTTGTTCATATTATTTTTCTATTTATATTGTGTTCTGCTATGGATTATATTGTTAAAATAGGGCATAGTCTCCCCACGTGACTCATTAGACCCTATCCACTAGTTGAAAATCTCTGGAGTATAGGGAGGTGTGTTTGAGGTCATGTGACAACTCAACTCGAGGCACAGACTTAGTGGATTCTGGGTCAAAGACATTACAAGGATGTAGCCCAGATTGCTCTTATAACAGAACTATTGATTTAATATGCAGATCATGTTCATCCATGAATCATTTGGATTATTACCATCCAAGGAAGAAACATCATGAAGAACATGATTGATCACACTTAGGACTTACAAATCTAGAATTCTTTGTCTTTTCATGGTACTACTCTCCAAAAAATATGAAGAGGAATAGAGGGATATTACCTAGAGAATATTCCTTATTTTCCATACTCATGAGGATGGGTTAGTTATTCTGGAGACATTCATGTTCCAAGGACATTCCATGAGATGGTGGAAACCATGAATCATGGTTGAATATGAGAAGGTATTACTTTGGATACCTTCAAGGAGGTATTTATCGAGTAATATTTTCTAAACACAATGAAGATGGACCGTGCCTTGGTGTTCATGGATTTACAGTAGAAATCTATTTATGTCTCTACATATTATGCCCAATTCATGATTTTACATCATTTTACACCTCTAATTCCTAAGAATGAGGAAAAGATGAATTAGATTTTCATGATGGGCCTTCTCCCAGATATCATATGTCATGTTAAGGGATTTTACCTAAATACATACACACAAGTGATTCAAAAGGTCCCCATTTTGAGTTGTTGTTAGTGTAGGATAGGGTAGAAAGTTACATAAATTATATATTGGTCCAATAATGGAGCATCCCATAACTAATATAAGATCCTATTCTAGTATTTATAATAATAATTTTTATCAGGAGAAACATATAATCATGCAGATGAGTCATATTATGAATTCTCCCATTTCCTCTATTTGAGATGATTACAACACGTTCATCAATTATAAAAAAAGGGTAATTATAGAAATTATTAAAAAACCCATATATAGAGTGTTACAATTATGGATGGTCGAGATATCTTCATACTTTTGGGTTGATGGATTTTTGGAGGAGTATTGGGAGATCATGGAAATATATGAGTGGGGGACCAAATTAGGTGATGAAAACTTCCTAGACTACGATGACTCAGGGGGATGTTATAGACTTGAGGTAGGTTAAGTTTATATAGTGGATCATAATTTAGTAGATGGTGGTGAGGATCCATCAACAATTTTATGTTTTCACATGATAATATATAGTTTTCTAACACTTTTTTGAAACTGTCATTTCTCATTCCTTTATATATAATCAAGTTGTTAGTAGACATGAAATACATGTTAAATTAAATTCTTAGTTACTTACCCTAAATAAACCATTTGGAATGAAAGTGTTCCATTAATATAAATTCCATGTTTTTTATATAGCTATTTTTGGATATGGAAATCTATGGTAATGAATAATCCTAGAGGTTAATAGAATTAATGTAATTCTTGGGATGGAATACATAACTAGTTTTCATGCTCACTTTATTACTATCTAATATTGGTATATTTTTCTTATACCCCGGGGGGGGGGGGGGTATATCTTTTGAAATAAATATCTATTGGGAGTTGGGATCAGATATAGTTGGTCCTAACATAAGATATATTGAGATGATCACACAAAATATTGTAGTCATATAACTTACAATAGGATTAGTAGAAACCCTCCTCTTATTTCCTAATTTTGTGGATTTCTCTTAGGTCATCTTTCCAAATGAATTTGTAGGACATTCTCTTGGTAGAGGATTTTCATTATATTTAGAAATAATATTGGTTATGTATACTATTTCAATAACCTGTATCATATGGAATCAACCTATTTTAAGGAAATCATGGTAAAAATTTATGACTTAGAGAGAGAAGGATTTATCAAGTCGAGTACATGAAAACGGGGATAAATTTTCTTTATATCTAATAAGGGGGATTGCAATCTTCAACTAGAAATAGACTTTAAGAACCTTAATAAGGTGATGGGAAAGAATAAATATCCTTTTCATTGGATTGGTAACCTATTCAATAAATTATGGGGAGCCTGATGATTCTCCAAGATTAATATATGATTAGGTTATCACCAGTTATGAGTTAGAGGTGTGGATATACCAAAGATGACATTTTGGAGAAGGAATGGGATACAAAAGTAGTTAGTTATTCCATTGGGACTTATAAATGCATTGTAACTGTTCATAGATCTCATGAAAAAGATCTTCTACACATACCGTTGCTTAATCATTTTGTTGTTCATTGATGAAATCATCATCTACTCAAAGTCACAAGAGTGGCATGCCTGATATCTCAATATAGTGTTGAGTACACTTTGAGCAAAAAATCATTATGCCAAGATATCGAAGTGATCATTTTGGATTCATTCGGTGTAGTTGATATGGAGTTTTTTTTTCTATGAATGATATATCCATTGATCCAGAGAAGGTTAATGTAGTGTTTCCTTGGACTTGTCCCCATAACATGTTTCAGATCTAGATATTTATAGGTTTAGTAGGATAAAGAGGTGGTTGACTACATCACTAGTGTAGATATTTTTTGAGCTATGGATTGGTTATTTTGTATATTTCAATGAATCATGCATTGGTTTTCCAGTAGAAAAAATGCAGCGAGAGTGGTATTTTGGTTATGGGTTATATCAATAGAGACCCCCTATGTGGAATTATCCAAACCATGAATCTTGAATGGAAACTATGGTATATGATTCGAAGTGTTGGAAACACTATCTCATTAGAGAGAGGATAATTTTCTATAAATAACACTACATCCACTATAGTATGTTAATAAAATGGTATCAAAACATAAGGTAGAGGCCCTGATTAGAGTATCTATTTATGTTCAACTTTTATATGGACTATAGAACAGGTGAAGGTAACATAATAGTAGATATTCATAGTTTTGTGATGAAGGTAGCTTTGGATATTTTTGAATGACCTTTGGAGGAATAATGGTGGCTGATGAGGTTCTTGTCCAGTTAGAGGTCAATACGGAGATCTAGGGACAAACAAACCGATCTCTATTAGTGGCCAAATCTTCCTTAGTAGTATACGTAAAAACTAGATAATAGGCTGACCCTGAGTGTGATGTGATGTTGGAATATATATAAGGTGGTAAACTAATTCCTAGGTGATCATTGGATGATCATTATTTGATCATAGTAAAAGGGAGTGTTTTGGTCCCTACTTCTATTAGATAAAACTTGATGAGAGAATCCCATGACTCAAATTGTTAAGTAGATCATGAAGTGAAAAAGATCTACCATGAATTTGGGTAGAATCTCTAGTGGGTAGGGATGAAATGGGACATTGTTGGATTTACATTGTGATGTTTTACATGCTACAGGATAAAGACCATGAACTAGAATCCTAGTGGGTTGGTCCATCCACTTCAGGTTCCCATTTTGATGTTAGATAATGTCATGATAGAATTTTGGATGGGTTTACCCATGATATTGAGGGGTCAAGACACTTTTTTGGTGATTTTTGATCTGCTAATGAAAGTCTCTCATTTTCGACTAATATGTAAGACTCACTTAGTATGCGGGTTGGTAAAGCTATATATTCGCGAGATAGTATTTATAAGGACCCAGCCTTATTATATTATATAATCTTGAATTTAGTCAAGAACTCACTTACTTTAACATTGAGGATCTTTTCATATTTATAACTTTAGAGAATTGGGACATAATACATTCATAACATTACACATTCATATAGAGTGGATACCATAAAATAGCATTCATTTCTTCCAAAATATAAAACTTTTCAAATAAAACATGATTTATTTGAAAAATATTCATATCATTTAACTCAGATTACTTATTTTTCTTACAAATCCTTATAACCTGTGAAAATAATTTAAAAAATTGGGATGAATGAAAAATCTTAGTAAGGGATATAAAAATAAGTAAAGAACACATTATTATATAAATACTTGTAACGTATGAAATCATTTTCAAAAGACATACTTGTCACCCATATATACTTACATTGTGAAACATGAGATTTCCACAAGATTCCAACAAAACATAAATAACATAAATAAAAGCATAAAGGTATCTTGGGGAATTACTTAAACAATCTTGTAACCCTCTCGTCTACCTTATAATTTTGTAACCCTCACAGCTACCTTACAATTTGTGCAACCATCACAGTAACAATTGGAGTAACTATACATAAAACCTCCAAATTACACATAACCAATGAATTTTAGGGAGATATAGGTCCCAAAATTCATCATAAACAATTCCCAAAAATCATAAAACAATCATACAACATAAATAAAGGCATATAATCATTGCTTTTGGATTTCATAAAACAGAATTTCAAAAGAGGTTTTTAAAAGAAAAGTACCTTATAAATATCATATAAATGAAGTGAGACATAATATAGTGGATTAAATATGTATATAAACTATAAATAAACATAATTAATCATAATATAAACAAATTTCATCAAACAAAAAATTATAATATCACATAAACAATGAATTATAATGTTAATCCAAATAATGGAAATTGGGTCAAGAATTCCCTTACCTTGGGTTTTTCTTACTTAAAAAAATCATTTAAACTTCTTGTATGATAGTTAAAAGAGTGTTATTAATATATTAAAGAAAAATATTCATCTTTATAATAACTTATATATTCATTTCGTTACATCATTTCACCCTTTAATCATTGGTATTTTTTCCCTTCCATTGTTTTGGGTGTGTTCTTTACATGACTTCCATGGCTGGTTTGTATTTGATTTTATTGTCGTATGGAAATGAAATTATAGAATTGGAATGAAATGGTATTAATATTTTTAAAAAATATATAATGATACCATAAATCATTTTTTTATCATATGTTATTATGGATCATTTGATAAAACATTAAAGATGTTTGTTTAGATCATTTTTCACAGTTCCTCGATAATCATGAACTCGTTTCATTATATAATTTAATGTCATGAATATAAGTTCATTACAGAACCTAAAATAGGTTATAAAATAAAATTGAATTTATTTTTCAACCATAAAAGGGTTTTATGATCAGATTTTAGTGAAGTAATGGAAATTCAAAACACATCATCCACGATTTTGGTGAATCGGCACATAGAGGATGTTATTTTATTTTTAGAATTAGTGGGAAAGGGAAAAAATAGATGATGATGAAATATTACATTAGAATAATAAAATTATAGTTCATGTAAGGTAATAGGATTATCATGTCATTTTGATTCGGGTATAAGAGGAAATAAAGAGAAAAGAAAGGAACTCAAAATAAAAGAAAAGTCGAGAAATCCCTTATAAAAATTTAGTAGCCAAACGACATCACTTAAAAAATTTATAAAATATTTTGATGAGAGAAAAATGGTATCTAATAATTCATAAACAATATGGGTATTATGGGGAATATGGAATTAAATATCCCAACATAATTCATTTTAAATTAAAAGATAATAACATAATAAGGGTTCTTGAAAAAGAGAGATTTTTAGACGAAACTTATACAACATAATAGTTATGGAACATGGTTTTAGAAAGCATTAAAAAGAGAGGGGATAAAAGTAAACCATAAATAAATGAATCATAAAACTTTATAGAGATATAATAAAATTAAAATAAGAACATGGTATGGAAAATTTAAAGTTATACCACATAAGAGAGAATTTGAATGGAAAAAAGAGAAGTTGAGAATTCTCTTACCTTGTAAAGTAACTCCCAAGACTTGAAAGTTGAGACCTTGGGGGATTGAGGACAACTTGGGAGGAATACTAGGGAGGTAATAAGACCAGATATTTTTTGAGGAATAATTTTTAATTAATGTAATGAATGAATGTGTTGGTATTTATAGCAAAAATGAGGGAATATTTTATTAATTTTCAAGGGACACCTCATTAGTATTATTTAAAAAACCATGGGATTTCCCATGGTATTTTCCCATGGTATTGAACACTTGGAAAAAATAATAACATATTTTATTTCTTAATAGTATAACAAAATTATTACATTATTATTACATCATTAATTATGTCATTAAACTTAATGAAAACTTAAAAATGTATTTTTACTATTCATCGAAAATTCAACTATTTTAGAAATATCCCAAGTATTCACCCTAAAAATTTTACGATGTGTAGAATTAAAAAATGAAATCCATTTTTTGAAAATATTTTTATAAAAAATTTTAATTAATTTTTTAAATAAAATCATAATTTATTAAAAAATGACAATTTTAAATCTATAACTCATTTTTTAACACTTTGAAAAATTAATCAACATCTCATTATCTTATAACCTTAAGAAAATAAAATAATAATAAAATTTAATATTCATTAGGTTCATGTTATTATTTATATTAATATTCATAAGGTTGGGTTTCTATTCACCAAAAAATTAAGTTGGTTCCAGTAGACTCCAAATAACTTACTGATCACAATTGTAGATGACTGTTTTTCGAAATTCAAAACATAGAAGCTGAAAAATTATGTTGAAAGTCTAGTGGTAAATATATACTTAAAATAACATTTCATGCATTTCAATTTATTTTTACAACTTTGGGGTGTTACATTATCCCCACCTTTTGGAAATTTCATCCTCAAAATTTTATTTACTCATTAAACAAGTGAGGTTACCTTTCCCTCATAGCATTTTCTGATTCCCATGTTGCTTCTTCAACCACGTGGTTTCTCCACAAAACCATTACCTGGTGGATTACCTTATTATACAATACTTGTTCCCTTTGATCAAGATTTTGAACTAGTTTCTCTTCATGATAAAGGTTTGTTTCCAGCTGAACTGCTTCTGGGCTCAAGACATGTTATGAATCTGGAACATACTTTCTCAACATCGAAACATGAAAAACATTGTGTGCCTGGGATAAATTTGGAGGCAAAGATACTCGATAAGGGTCTGGTCCAACTTTATCTAGAATTTCATAAGGTACAATGAACCATGGACTTAGATTTCCTTTCTTACCAAAATGCATAACACTTTTCCATGGTGAGATTATAAGAAAAACATGATCACCTACCACAAAACAAAAGTCTTTCCTCCTCATGTCTACATAACTTCTCTGTCTGCTCTGAGATATACTCATGTGTTTCTGGATCATCTTCACTTTCTCAGCCACTTAATCTACTAATTCTTTTCCCATTAAGTTCCTTTCCTTGAATTCATCCCAAAAATATAGAGTTCTACACCTCTTCCCATACAATTCCTCAAAAGGTGGAATTTGTATACTGGAATGAAAACTGTTATTATAAGAAAATTCAACTAAAGAAAGATGCTGATCCCAAATTCTCTATTAGTCCATTAAAAAAGCTCAAAATATATCCACCAAATTCTAAATCGTTCAATCTGAATTCCCATATTATTGAGGATGAAAAGTTATACTGAAATTTAATTATGTTCCCAACGACTTCTGAAGGCCCTTTTAAAAGTTAGAAGTGAACCTGGGATCCTGATCAGATACAATGGAAAGAGGAACTCCATGTAACCTAACAATATCCTTGAGGTACAATCAAGAAAGTTGATCTGAAGACATTGTATGTCGAATATAAAGAAAATGTGCAGATTTTGTCAGCCGATCAATAATAACCCAAATCACATTGTTACCTAGAGAAGTCTTTGGTAGTCCCACCACAAATTCCATGGATACATTCTCCCATTTCCACTATGGCACTAGAAAAGGCTGAAGCATCCCCTTCGGTAACTGCCTCTCTTCTTTAGCCTATTGATATGGAAAACATTTATTGGTGAAATTAGCAATATCTCTTTTCATTCCATCCCACCAATAATACTCTTGAAGGTCTCTTTAAATCTTAGTACTCCCAGGATGAACTAAAAATTGATAACTTTGTGATTCAAAAAACAAATCATTCTTCAACTAGGAATAACAAGGAATGCACAAAATTTTTCCAAATCTTAAAACAAAATATTTATCAAGGTAAAATTTTGGAAACTTACCCATTTTAACCAATTATACCTTTTTCTGTAGCTCATAGTCTCCCTCCCACGCTTGCTTAATTCTGTTTGATAATGATGACTGCATTGAAAACTGAAACAAAACAGATGTATTTCCTTCACCAACAACTTATAATCCAAAATTCATCAAATCATTAATTAAGGGATCATGTTCCAAATAAATGATGCCTCCAAATTATAAAATCAAAAACCATAGCTGCTAATTCCAAATCACCTGTGAGATAATTTAACTCAGGAAGTTTTAGTTGTCTTGAAGCATAAGTAATTACCAGATCATTCTTCATCAAAACACAACCAAGTACCTTCAATGAAGCATCACTGTAGATGAAAAACTCACCATTTTGGGAATGCATGCCAAAATTAGAGTATTCACCAATCTCTTTTTCAGTACCAGAAAATAAACATCACATTCTTATGTCCAAATAAATTGAACCCCTTTTTGTGTTAACTTAATCTTCTTTTCTTCTTTTAAAAGGGAATTCCCCTGTGTGGAATTTTCAAACCCTCTACACATAGAAACCCCCATCCCCCATGAAGAAGTCACTCCTATTGAGGTAGAACCCCAACCGGGGAATGAGCCATTACCAGCCGAGATGGAAGAGCATCCCGAAGGCTGACATCCCAACAAAAATGGTCCATTACAGCGATCTGTTAGCAATTGGGACACACCTCATTTTGGCCACCTAGATGTGACTGGGTGACCTAGCAAGGTGGGTGGATCCTAGGGGAGAGGATCGCACTAAAAGAGGACTCCTAGGATTCTAACCCTGAACCTCCCAAAGAATGGCGTGATTGTGCCACCCTCCTTCACCACCACACCACCACCGAAGTGGCTCTTGTTAACTTAGTTAACGGGCTAGATAACCATGAATTTTTTTTTTAAAAAACCATCAGTAATAACCTAATAATCCAATAAAACTACTAATCTCTGTAACATTTGTGGATCTTGGACATTCATCAGCCACTTTTGTTTTGCCAGGATCCACTATTATTTTATCCTTATTTTGAATGTTCCCAAGAAAAAAATCTATTGCAACCAAAAATCACACTTTCTAAATTTTCCATATAGTTACTTTTTTGTTAAGGTTTAAAAAAAACACTTATATACCTTTCATGATCCTCTTTACTCTTAGAAAATATGAGAATTTCATCAATAAACGCAACCACAAACTTATCGAAGAACTCATGAAATATTATATTCATAAGATCCATGAATACAATAGGTGAATTAGTTAACCCAAATGGCATAACAACAAATTCATAATTACCATATCTAGTACGAAAATATATTTTTGGGATGTCATCCTCCTTCACCTTTAGATGATGGTATGCAGATCTCAAGTCAATCTTGGTAAAGTAATGATCTCCCTAGAGCTGATCAAACAAGTCATAAATATGAGGCAAAGGATAATTGTTTTTAAAATTGATGTTATTCAAATATCAATAATCAATGAAAAGTTTCATGGAACCATATTTCCTTTTAACTAACAAAACAGAAGCACCTCATAGTGAAGTGCTAGGATGAATGAATCCTTTATCAAGAAAATCATGCAACTAATTTTTCAAATCAATAAGTTCAATTTGAGCCATTATATATGGGGGTTTTGAAATTATATTAGCATCAGAAACTAAGTCAATTGTGAATATGACTACCATATTAGGTATGATACCGAGTAACTCCTCAGAAAAAACATTAAGGTATTCATTTACCACTGTCACATCATTCATCTAAACAGTTCCCTTATTTTCAATAATATGAGAAAGATAACTTTCATTTCCATCTTTAAACAGTTTTTTAGATTCCGAACATGTTATCAATTGTATGGGTTCTTTCTTGTATACAAATTGGAACTCTTTCTAAAAAACAACTTCTTTATCTTTATAGTCAATCTTAGCATGATAAATAGAAATCAAATCCATTCCCAAAATGACGTAAAACACTACTAAGGGAAAAACAATAAGGTTTTTAGGTAAAGTCTTTCCATAGACCACAATGGAAATATTCTTATAATTCCTATTTACTGTAATATTCCCCCTAGTGTTTTAACAATAATTTTCGGTCTCATTTGTTGAGATGATATTTCTAATTTACCAGAAAATTACTCGAAAATAGAGGAATGTATAGAACCAGTATCAAATAAAACTTTAGAAAAATATAATTAAACAAACAAGGAACCTGATACAACTTCATTGGATGGCTTGAAATATGCTGACATAGTCACAAAGGATCTCACTACACCTTTCTAGTTATAGTATGACTTCTTTGCATCATTCAGATCTCTCTTTGGGTAGAAATTTTCATAATGACCAATCTCACCACATTTAAAACACTTAATAGTTTTCTTATCAGGATCAGTCTTAGGATCATTGTCATTATAATATTGGGCCATATTCCCAAACTTACCACATTGGAAACACTTCCCAGTTTTGGTAAGGCATTCCCCAGGGGGATTTTTTCTACACTTTTCACAAACTGGGAACTAGATTTTCTTACCATAATATTTATTTGGTTTATTATTACCCATCACATTCCATCTGGACCTCTTCTTATCCTTGTTTTCAAAGTGCATGCAATCATCAACAAACTACATCTATACCCTCTCAGCACATCAGGCAAGTTTTTCATAACTTTTAAATTCATGAGAGGCCAATTCACTTCAATAACTTAGCTTTAATCCCGAGTAAAAGTGGTTGATTTTTCTATCAAGATCCAAAATAATATTTAGAGAATAACTCATCAGTCTGTTGAATTTAGCTTAATACACATCCAATGAATATTTCTCCTTTTTCTTCAATTCAAGGAATTGCTTCTCCATCCTAAGTCGCACCACCTTAGGAAAATATTTTTCAAGGAAAGGAATTTTAAATTCATCCCACTCTAAGGCATCAACATCCTCTATATCCCTGATATTATTAGCCATTGACCACCACTAATTGACTTCACCCTCAAAACGATAAATTTCAAGACTTACCTTTTGATTATATAAACACCCCATAACATCGAATATCTTTTCAAGGGCTTCAATCCACCCTTCAGCCACTACTGGGTCAGAAGATCCATTGAAACAGGAGGTTGTTGTCTGATAAAATGTTCCACTATCATCATGTTCCTTTGTGGTACCTCTATTTATTCTCTTACATGGATTCCACCACCATTTATTTCCTATTTTAGCTAATCCATTACTGTCACAAACTACTCTATTCCAATCCCTACCATTCCGGGCTGTCGATTCGGAAGGATATCATTCTGTCGGTGCCTCTCCTCTTCAGCTTCCCTATTTCTTCTGCAGAAAACAATTCTGAAAAAAACATATCTTAGTTGAATCAACATGGTAATATTTAAATTCTATGACATTTCAAATTAATCATAGAGTAAAAATAATTTATGTTATTCTATTAACATCACCCTAACCCCTAAAGTTATCTAAACCATCCTTTGATACCAACTATAATGAACCAACCTTATTACATTACATAATATTAAATTTAGTCAAGAACTCAATTCCTTTAAAATTTAGGATCTTTTAATGTTTATAGATTTAGATAATTTTTACATAAAACAATCATAACATTACACATTCATACGTATTAGATACCATAAAAACAATATTCATTTCTTCCAAAATATAAAACTTTTCAAATAAAACATGATTTCTTTCAAAAATATTCATATAATTTAAATTTTCTTCCTTATTTTTTTACAAATCCTAATAACCTATGAAAATAATTTAAAAAATTGGTATGATCACAAAATTTCAGTAAGGGATACAAAAATAAGGAAAGAATACATTAGTCCATAAAAACTTGTAACATATGAAATCATTTTCAAAATAAATACTTTTCACCCATATATACTTACTTTGTGAAACACGAGATTTCCAAAATATTCCCACAAAACATAAATAACATAAATAGAAACATAAAGGTATCTTGAGGCATTACTTATATAATATTGTAACCCTCTCAGATACCTTAAAATTTTGTAACCCTCATGACTACCTTACAATTTGTGTAACCATCACAGCTACACTTGGAGTAACCATACGGCCAAACTCAAACTTAAACATACCCAATGAATTGGAGGGAGATATAGGGCTGCGCTCATGCGGCGGCGACCTCCTGCCTCCTCCCAGGTGAGTTTGCTAGGGTATACCTTTGTATGACGCGGTAGGTTTGTCTGTTCGCGGCGGGTTCATTCGTTCCTTGGGTGTTTTCTTGGTTTTTGTGTTTTGTGTTGCGTTTTTGTGGTTGTTTCTGGCGGTTTCGTTTTGGCTGTGATGTTTTGGCGTTGTGTCGTGGGGTTCTACCTCGCTGTTACTAGTGACGAGGTTTCTCCCTCGTTGAAATCGGTGAAGGGTTCCACCAGCGGTGATGCGCTCTGTTTCTCGTCGCCGGCGCGGATGATTGCGTGATGACGAGCATCGGTGAAGCTCATCGGCGTTCTGGTGTTGTGGATATGTCTGAATGGTGTGATCCGTTGTTTTTCGACGACGTCGATGGATGAAGATGGCCGGAATCTCTCGTCGGCGATATGGATGGAGGTGGTTTGATTTCTGTCAACTCGTTTCTCGAGGTGGTGTGCGGCTCGAGGTGGCCACGTGGAACGCATCTCGAGGTGGCGTGCGGATTGGGGAGACGCGTGGTTCGATTTTAGTTTGAATTTGGATTTGCTCCGCTGAATGTGGTTTTCTCTCTGAATTTTGGATGTTGTGAAATGTACCATGGGAACCGGGTACCCTCAAACCGGCCTTCATAAAATCAAAAAAAATGATTTGCGGCATAGAATCATTGTTTTTGAATTTCGTAAAACAGAATTTTAAAAGAGATTTTAAAAAGAAAATCCCCTTATAAATATCATATAAATGAAGTGAGAATTAATAGAGTAGAAGGAATGTGTATATACACTATAAATACACAAAATAAATCATAATATAAATAAATTTTTTCAATTTTTTTTAATACCACATAAACAATGAAGTAGAATGTTATCCCAAATAATGGAAATTGGGCTAAGAATTCCCTTACCTTGGGTTTATATTACATAAAACTCATTTAAAAACCCTGTATAATGGTTAAAATAGTGTTATTAATATCTTAAAGAAACATATTTATCTTTATAATACCTTATATGATCATTTCATTACATCATTTCACCCTTTAATCGTTAGTATTTTGTTCTTTCCATTGTTTTGGGTGCGTTCTTTACATGATTTCCATGGATGGTTTGTATTTGATTTTATTGTTGTATGGAAATGAAATTACATAAGTGGAATGAAATGTTATTAATATATTTCCATAATATATAATGATACCATAAATCATTTTGTTATCATATATTATGATGGATAATTAGATAAAACATTAGTGATGTTTGTTTAGATCATTTTTTGTGGTTCCTCGATAATCATGAACTTTTTTCAGTATATAATTTAATTTCATGAATATAAGTTCATTATAGAACATAAAACAGGTTATAAAATAAACTTTACATTCTTTTCAACCATTAAAATGGTTTTATGATCTGATTTTAATGAATTAATGGAAATTGGAAACACATCGTCCACAATTTTGGTAAATTGGCACATTGAGGATGATATTTTATTTTTTGAATAAGTGAGAGAGGGAAAAGGAGAGATGATTATGAAATATTACATTAGAATAATAAAATTATAGTTCATTTAAGTAAATGAGATTATCATAGCATTTATATTAGGTGATATGAGGAAATAAAAAGAAAAGAAAGGAACTTGAAATAAAAGAAAAGTTGAGAAATCCCTTACGAAAATTCTACAGCCTAACGACGTCACTTAAAAAATTAATAAAATATTTAGACGAGAGAAAAAGGGTATATCATAATTAATATAAAATATGTGTAGTAATGGGAAAATGTAATTAAATATCCCAAAATAATACAATTTAAATTAAAATATAATAACATAATTAGAGTGCTTGAAAAAGAGAGAGATTTTGAGATGAAAATTCAGCAGCATAATGGCTATGCAACATGGTTTTAGAAAACATTAAAAATAGAGGGGAAAGGAGTAACCCATCCATAAATGAATAATTAAAAATTATAGATACATAATAACATTTAAATAAGAACATGGCATGTAAAATTGAAAATTATACCACATAATAGAGAACTTTAATGGAAAAAAGAGAATTTGAGAATTCTCTTACCTTGTAGAGTAACTCCTAAGACATGAAGGTTGGGACCTTGGGTGCTTGATGAAACCTTTTGAGGAATAATAGGGAGGTAATAATACAATATATTAATTAAATATAATTTTTTAATGAATTTAATGAAGTAATGAGTTGGTATTTTAGCAAAAATGAAGGAATATTTTATTAATTTCCAAGGGACACCTCCTTAGTAGTATTTACAAAACCATGAGATTTCCCATGGTATTTTCCCATGGTATTGAAAAAATGGTACAAAACATAACATATTTTATTCCTAAAGAGTATACCATAATTATTACATAATTATTACATCATTAATGATGTCATTAAACTTATCGAAAACTCAAAACTGTATTTTTACTATTCATCGAAAATTCAACTATTTTAGAAAAATCACAAAAATTCACCCTAAACATTTTACGACATGTATAATTCAAAAATGAAATCCATTTTTTGAATATAATTTTCTAAATATTATTAATTTAATTTTTAAATAAAACCATAATTTATTCAAAAATAACAATTTTCAATCTATAACTCATTTTTTAACACCTTGAAAAATTAATCAACATATGATTATCTTATAACCTTAAGAAAATAAAATAATAATAAAATTAACTATTAATTAGGTTCATATTACTATTCATAAGGGTAGGTTACTATTCACAAAAATATCATGTTGGTTTCATTAGACACCAAATAACATACTGATCACAATTATAGATGCTGTTTTTCGAAATTCAAAACATAGAAGTTGCAAAATTATGTTTAAAGGATAGTTGTAAATATTTACTTAAAACAAACTTTCATGCATTTTAATTTATTTTTAAAACCTTGGGGTGTTATAGTATTCATTAAAGTATTTCCATTGAGAATGGTGGTTAATAAATATGAACACTTTACATTTTTTTGGAAAAGGTTTCATAAGGCCTTAGGGAAATTGATGAGATTTACCACAACATGCAATCCCCAAAAAAATAGATAGTAAAAAAAAATGATTCACATACCAGAGGATATACTTAAAGCTTCCATTATATATTTTGGTACATCATGGGATGATGAACTATCCTAGGTTTTTTTCATACCACATTATTTACAAGGAATTTCTTCTAGTGAGACCTTGAGTGGGTCTTTATTCTAGGTAATGCAATTCACCACTTTATGTACATGAGGAAATTGAGGTAGTAGTTGTACTGAGAAGTATTGTATCATAAACCTCTATGTGTGTAAATATGATTTATAATAGGACGGTCATTTCCTAGAGAAATATGAGATATTATGTTCACTAAAGGAGGAGATATTGGTAGTTTTATTAGGTTGCCGAGTTTTTCTTTGAGTGACTCCTATGTCATGCCACTAATATGTAAGGAACAAATGGAAGCTATCCCCATGTTAATTTGAACCATTTGAGATCACTAAGTGGTTTGGGATAGTGGAATACTATCTAGAACATCCATCACGTTACCATGGTTTACCTAATGTTCTTCTTGGTAATCAACTAAAAAGGTACATACCCAATCCAATGAATCTCATCAACTATGAGGATGTTGAGCTACATGAAGAAGCATTGTACATGGAGTGACCGATATGGATTGTAGTTTAGAGTGAGAAATAATTTCAATAGAGTATGGTACCAATAGTACAAATTATATAGAATCATTGGAAGATCTAGTATCAGATGTGTGTGTGAGAGGTTGATGTTCAAGATAAATGACCTGATTTCTTTGAGTAAACCCCTTTAAGATACTTAGGAAGGTTGAGAAATCATGGTATGGGGAGAATTGAAACAAATTTCTCCTATTTAAATGTATGAGATAATTCATGTTTATAATGTTCTCCTTTATCTAAAGTTTCAAATCAATAATGGGAGTTAGAGATGACATTTATTTAGAGAAAAAGGGCCAAGGAATAGTTGGTTAGAGTGAATAGAGAAGGAAAAAAATAATGATTACTATAAATTTCCACTAGCAATCTAGTAGACTCCACTAGGTAGTCAGTGAATCTTCTATAAGTATGTATGCGTCAAAAGACCCCTCCATCTTGGAAATGTGGCCCACCAAGTATCCAGTGCTCTCAATATAAGGATAAAATTAATGAACCATATGGGATTTAAATAAAAATTTATTTTTAACCTCATTAACATCCAATTTATACCCAAATGGATCAATTAATAATTTCAAACCTCCAATATAGTACCTAAAGATCATCAATTCATCTCCCCTAGATCCTTAAAAATTGGAATGATCCATTAATACTAGAGTGATGTATTATTATATATATATAACAAATAATAATTTTTCATAAATATATGTACATTGATCTGAATTTTATCAGTGAATTCCATGAAGATCCTATGAAATTTTATCCCTCTCTTATTAGATTGATGAAAGATATATATTCTTAACAATTTTTCATGATTGGATCAAGATCTACAATCAACATGAATTTTTCTACGAGTAAGTAATTATTGATCATATCCATATACCTCTCAAAAATTTAATATCAATGATTAAACCATAATAAATTTAAAATTATTTATTATATTGTTTGTGGTATTATCACATCAATGAAAAACCCCTTACACGAAGATTGAACTTTCAGGAACTATTGATGTTTCTAGAGAATTCATCATAAAATGATCATCGTAATACAATCTTCTTATTGAACCTAATTTTCATTGATGAATTATTTATAGATCAATGTTTGTTTACTATACCCTTGGATATCTTCAATACGTGGTAACAAATTCATGATCCTTTTTTCGAATGAAAACCAGACTAGGGAATTAGAATTCATTCCATCGAAAAACTATGGAATTAGTTTCATTGAAAAAAAATACATATTCTATTTGATTCTAGAATCAACTTATTAACATGGAATATTCTTAAGTATCCTTTATCAACCTCTCCATTGATGAATTAGAATCATGTTATGAAACTTGGCCATTTGAGTTAGTTTTCTATGGGTGTTCCATGTAATTTGATATTTGATACATAACTATCTCCGTATTTCTTCATCAAAAACCATGAGGTGGGAAGTTAATTACTATATAGGTCCTTGTATATTATAATTTCATGATTTATGGTTTATAATTGACACCAATGTTTGATATTGTTTCTTATGGATGTGTGAGTAGCACATGAGACCCATTATTGATATATGGTCATATTTTGTTTGTATCATCTTGAGAACTACTCATGATATGACTTATTATTTGTTTTTATAGTGTATATTGTTTATTATATTTGATAATCTATGGATCCATGCTTTAGGAATTATCATGATAAGCATGATCTATATTAGTAAGTCTTTCACATGGAGGTGAACAATGATGTCATGATTATGGTTGTGGACTGTGGCTTGTTGATGGTATGGGTTGGATCAAAGACATGCTTTTTGACATATGATTATACAATGATTGGGTTGATAATACTTAAAATATTGGCTAAAGTAGGTTAATTCTATAAATGGATTATTTGTTTACCAATTTCATCAAACATGTCGGGTGTTACTTACTCTCTTCAATGGATAACAACCACCCTTGATGTGGGAAATACAATGTTACTAATAATAATGAATGTCTGGGTTGGGCATTTAGTGTTCCCTAAAATTAGGTACAAGGTTTTATAGATATTGAAATTCTTACTGACATCATGCTAAATCAGGTGGGGTTTGGGTTCATGGAGGCTTAGTTAACTCATGAATAATCAAAACATGTGTGCTTATATTTTTATTTGTGAATTTACATAGGAAAAGACATACAATATTAAATATTATGTTCCCTTATATTATGGATTCGTTTTTTTGTGACGTACTAGGTTTATTACTCACACCATACATGTGAATATCGATGCATGTTCAGATTACAACATCAGGGATCTATTGAAGGGAAAATTCCCTATGACAGGGAGTAGAGGAGACCAAGCCTTGGAGTTAGTGGTGATGTCAGGACAAAATATAATCTATTAATTATACATTTATTTATCTACCAAAATCCTCTTATAGCACTATTTTGGCATGTATCATTGGGATATCATTTATTTGTTGTATGACATGTTTTCTATTTGATATTATACTCTCCTTAATGAATAATCTATGTTTTCTAAAAAAAAATTTATTAATTTTTTGATTATAAAATATTGATGGTATTTACTTACCACTAAATTACTTCATAACATCACTTCTAGCTAGTAGTCCTTGTGTATAGAGAGGGACATGTAAATTCTTGTGACTCTCTGGCACATAACCAGTGGTTCAAGTTTGGGTGTTACATGTAGGGTATATTTAGTTATAATTAATTGACATGTTATTAATAAAATAATATATGCAATAATTTATTCCTTTTATCATTATAAGAGATTATATTCCAACCCTTTTGTTAAAATGGAACTCTCATATTAAATTATATTTCTATTTTATTGGATGAATTCATTACATAATGATAATAAAGATGCATCAAGAATATATGTTGATGACACAAGTATGAAACCATATTGATGTTATTTCAAGACAATTAAATTATATTATAAAATGAGTGTTCATATGTGTTTTTCATCTTTTCGACATTAAATTCTTCCTTTATGGGTTCATTTACATGATTCTAGATACAGCTATTGAAATTTATCCATTCCCAATTAATTCTAATGTAAATAGGGAAAGAGGGTCACCCACTTAATTTACCCTTTTATCTCAACTAAATTACATTTGAATATAATTATTGGAATAAATTTTATTCTCATGAGAAAGTAATACCATTTATTAATGTTTTATTGATCATATATATTTTGTCACTATTTTATGTGAGTTGAATATTGAAATAAATATTTTTTAATTAGACCATGAATATTTAATTTATTGATATTTATATTATCATCAATATATGGATGTGTAAGATAAATAAATAAATAAATAAATAATATTATTATATTTATAGGTGGGATTTGTTATGTATTCTGATATTGGCTAAGTGAATTTTTCAAAATACCAATCCTCTTACTCTAGATATATATACCTGATTATTTAATTTATATATAATGGATGGAAATAATTTTTGTGTATAATTATTACATCCCAAGATAATTCTATCCACCAATAACATCTCAATATATTCTTTTTAGACTGAGATAATTATTCCACATTTCTCTATCCTCTCAAGAAAGTTAGAACAAGAATAACTCATTTAATATTTATGGACTATGTAGAAATTAAAGGGAATGGAATAAGATTATTGGTTCCACTAATATAGCATCTAGAGTATCATCGGTGATGCTTCATGATCAATAGATCAAATATAGATTACCACTATAGATATAGTACATTGGATCCTCTCAAAATAATGACTGCATTACCTGAAAGGAGGTTTCAACGATCAACATCAACATAAAATATTGAATATCATTACCAAGGTAATTCCTATTATTTATATATTATAATTTTATCATGAAAAATATATTATATAGAGTTCTAGGATTCAATCATCTAATTTAAACTGATAGATTCATTAGTAAGTCTAATATAATGTAATATTCTCATGGGATTCTTGTTAAATATGATGAAAAACAATCATTGGGAAAAGGAATGACCAGCATTCGCTTGACCCTAAGTCTTTAAGTGGTATCAAAGTCATCACATTAAAATTTATAATTCTATATTAAAAATTTATCATTACATGATTTTTTTAGTTTCCCACTTGTTTTAATCATTCCTTAATTCAAATGTTTTTATTTTTTTCTTTGAAAACCATTATGTGACAAGAAAAAAAGTTATAAATAGATAAAGAACTCCTCTATGGTTACTGGAGATTATGATCTAATTACAAGGAACTAAACTGTGTATATCCCAAAGGTACACAAAGTCTATCTAATTTATTTAATTAAAAGGATACAAAAATTAATTCCATTGTGTAATTTGAAGAAAACCAAATGCTAGTTAATTATATAGAAAATGTTGACCAG
Source organism: Viscum album (assembly GCA_963277665.1). Classification (NCBI taxonomy): domain Eukaryota; kingdom Viridiplantae; phylum Streptophyta; class Magnoliopsida; order Santalales; family Viscaceae; genus Viscum; species Viscum album. The sequence goes on along the minus strand of OY728140.1, from coordinate 48,026,860 downwards.
GACAGGCTAGAACATAGATCTAAAAACTCTCTGTATGTTGGAGTCATACTTGTCATGTAGTTCATGAATTTCCATATTTAAAACCATATGTTCAAATTTATGTCATGTATTTATTATATGACATGTTGGAATCAAATTTCTGTTACACTGAGGTTACATACTATATAGATTTATTATATATGTCATGTACCGCATAAATTTTTATAGATAAATATACTTAAAATCTATTGGATTATAATAAAAACACACAACGAGTGATATACCATCCCTGTATCTGGATTGTATAGGTTTTGTATCCATTAACTTTTAACATGGAATGAAAAATTAAAAAATTTCACCACTAAACCTAATAAAAAAATTTTTACATGTCATTTATTAATATTAGATGTCATATAATGGGTGTTAAAAAATTATAAATGATTAATTAATTTAAAAAAAAATCATATTTGTACACCATGTATGGTCTTTATATGTTTTTTATTATGTGTACATTTAAAAAACATGCAATTTAATACAAAAATGTGTATATGTCATTTATATAAACTAAATTATTTGTTATTTCATGACACATTGTGTAAGATACATGTCATGTGAGAGCATAGTACATGATTATAAACATACTAGTTAGTTTGTACATATACATATTACATTTCCTCCATATACACAAATGATCATAATTGAATTTAAAAAAAATTGATTAGTATAATTTATTCAAAATTATATTGTAAGGGAATTTCCATGTCTATTTAGATAGATATTAGGATAATTGAATTAATTAATTAATAAAATACTTATTTTATTATGGAAATTTATCTTTACATATAATGATTAGAATGAATTCTATCTCATAAATTTAAATTTGAATTTGTTGCATGTATATATCATATAATGATCTTGGCTGATGAATTTTGGTGTTCGATTTATTAATAATTAAGTTCATGGTTTTTTTATTATTAAATTAATGTTTTGGCTTCTATGTTATCCATTACAAATTTAATATGTAGGAATTTTATGTTTTTCATTTCCTTTATATAAACCCCTTAAATATTTCAATGGTTCCTATCACCTATGTATTAGTAAGAATATATGAAGGATTGATATAAAAGGAGAGGAGGTGGTTCATGACCTTATCTATGGTAAAAAACTTATATGATAAAATGGTTGATAGTATAATTACATAACTCAATCCAAGATTTTCTCAAGGATTTTATTATCCTAAGGTCTTAAATTGATTTATTGTATTCTTAATAAATAAACTGCTAGAAATATCTTGGTCATGGCACATTGTTTATATATTTTTTCAAATTAATTGTTTCCTATTTAGTGGAATGTTGAACTATATCCCATAAAATAAATAATATAATAATTAATAGATGATAAGATAGAATATATGGAATGGGTGTAAATTGATTTTATTTATGACATGGTTAATGAATTATATAAAATCTGTATAGAATTAACAAAGAAAGTTTATAAATAAAAACCCCCCTAAGTAAATATTAAGTCAAACTAATCCTTCCATTACCTAATTAAGAATGGTGCCATAGAATTATGTATTGGTTTATACCTTGTGAAGATGTTAATTTTAATTTACGAGTTCTTATGAAGGTTCTAGGTTTTCTTAACAAAATAAGCATCAATAGAGTTATCACTCACAAGTGTTGATGTTATTTTATTCAATGTATTGAGGTAATAAAAATTATGATTTCAGGATATGTGAGTCCATTAAATGAAGAAAGTATAAATAACCATGAAGTTAGAAAGTCTTCCTACCTAAATAAAATTTAGTAATTTATAATGCCCTCTCATAGGTTATAAGAAATTAAATAAGGATCCTTCCAATATAATTTTTATATTATAGTATATTTTAACTCCAATGGTGAGGTTTATTGGGGATTGATAATGTAGGGGTATAATAATAAAAATTAAATTATATATATATATATATATATATTTGTAATATAGATAAAGTATTTAATTATTATTTTATAATATTATATAAAAATTTAAAATTAAACCATTAAAACACTATGATATTTCCTTGACTTAGGGAATTTCTTAAATAATAAAAATTTATATTAGTGGTATAGTCATTTACAAACCAAAATACTAAAATTAAATTTCACCTATGTGTTGGGAACCCTTTACACCTGATATATTCTCACACTGAGTGAGGAATGGTGAAATAAAAGACTACTAGATATTTATAGAAGATGATTCGTATGAATGTTGCATCATGTAATCAACTATGTTTATATATTTGATGATGTAATATAAGGAAAATGATTCCTAAGCCCTGAAAAATCATCTCCCTGAATATACAAAAGGGAATGAGATACTTAAAATAATAGAGATAAAAAATTTACTATACTAGAGTAAATTATAAGAATCTCATGTAGTTAGTAATTATGTAATCAAAATGATAGCTTATTAATCAGTTAGAAATGTTAGGATACATATAGACTAATAAATTGTCAATTATTTCCTTATTATCATTATTACCTTCCACGTTCTCCATATTCTTCAATATTTATAGAATAAATAGGTTTATTGAGTTATACAAAAAACTTTTTACAATGATTTTATAGGAGAATAATGATTTTAAGTATATAGGTTCTCCATTTTTTATGGTTAAGAAAGTGAAATAAAATGTTTAAATATGATGAATCATTTATGGTCAACGGTAATGTTACAACATTTTTAATTGAAATAAAATATTCATGGGTATATTAATGAAAAATAGACTATTTTATTCTCATTTAGTAATAATGGAAAATAGAATAAAAACTTCATTGAATTATAGAATGAGATATTAGAAACATTTGCATCATATATATTCATTATTATAAAAAATAGTTTTATTTTCACTTATAGTGTATTAATATTTTTTTAAATAAGTGTTCTTCGACACAAGAATCATGTTTGAATAATGAAATTATGAGAGGTTTCGTGAATCCTTAAGGAATCCCAAGACAATTTATTCATAAATCATTATAAAAAATGAAAAAAATTAAAAATTGATAGATTGATACAAGGTAAACTATTTTGTTGTACCAATTATATTAAAAACTTATATATCATTTTATAATTATGCATAATGATATATTTTATATATTATATATTTATATTGTTATGGTGTCTCATACATAATTAATAGTTGTGAATTCATGAATAACAGATATTCTAAATGGATAACCAAAGATGTATATAAATATAAGAATTAAAATATTTTATTAAATATAGATAATTCTTTACAAGTAAAACATACAAGAATTGATAAGGTTTAAAATAAAAGTGTACCCTAGTATCTTTTTAGACAATACAATAGGTAAATGACTAATTCACTATAATTTTTTGGATAATGATACCTTTAGAAACAAAGTTACACCACAATGATTCATGAGTTAGTTAAAATAATATTTTTTAACTATTTAAAATTAATAACTAATAGGTATTTTCATATACATCATTAGGTTACCTTATGAAAATTTATGAATGGTTTAAAAAAATGTAATTGAAAAAGGATAGAGGATCATCCAAGATTACCTTTCAAAGTATATCATAACCTCATATTCATTGATCATTAATGTGTGGAGTGAAGTTAATGTCAAACTCACATTACCTTATACAACCATTTTTTTTATTTTATAAAAAGGTAAATGATGAAAAATATTATATGTTTTTCAAATTTTTATAATTTATTCCCTAAAATATTAAAAAATAGTAGTAAAATGGATAACCATGTTATAACTATATTTTAAAATGGATATCATATTATTTGGAATATAATAAAATGTAAATTAGGTATAGTTACTAGTTTTTATTGGGATGTGTTTGATAAAATATATCTTTAATTAAAAAATATTAAAAAATACTAAAAAATACCATGAATATCTGTTAATTATCATATAACAGTTATGAAAATTTACTTCCCTTATTTTTTACGTACCAAAAATATATATAAAATAAGAAACAAAATCTATTTTAATATAGTTGATGTAAGAGAGATTCCAATAATGTTTTTTCTCATGATGAACATATATTTTTCTAGGGAACAAAAATCCACTAATTAGAGTATAAGGTTTTGTTCCAAACTGTCATAATTTGTAGGAAGTTATAACCCAAATTTATTTAATATTATCCATGACAGGTAAAATTGTATACAATTTTAATAATGAATGAGATAATTATGCTGTAAATGAAAAAATTATATGAATAATAATTATTTATGAATTTAAAAATGAAATTCAGGTACAAAAATTTAGTACTACTTTATTATAGACGTTTCTAAGAATGATATTTTCAGTTATTATTATAGAGAAATAATCAATGAATGGTGGAATATATTAACAATTATGAACTATTTATTATTATAAGGTTTATGTGATTTCCATGAAATGGGTAATGATAAAACCATTAATCCATTAATAAATATAAAAAATTAATTCAATTGATCAAAACAACTTTCAATTTCCTTTTTATTAGGTGATTAGATGTTAAGGATTTTTTCCTTAATAGTGATCCTATGGGGCATGTCTATATGAAGTATTCAAAATGGTTAGTGACATAAATAAATTCAATTAATATATGACAATTAAACTTATTCACTTATGGATAAAATAAATCATATTTATCAAATAATATATTTTTTGTTATAAAATCAAGCCATGTATTAAAAAGAGGTTAGTGAGAGTGATATTTTTTTTATTAATGATATTTTAGTAACATATAAAAAATTAATTTTACCCGTTTGATAAGAATAATTCTCTATAATTATGGATTTTAATAGAAATATAGATCAAAGGAACAATAATTACACATATGGATCTATGGGGTTTTTTAATTTATCCATTGTATATATGATTACCGTCTATTTAAAATAAAAATTATAATAATTCAAACCAAAATTATTATAGAAGTAACATAGTTAAAAATCGGTCCATGAAATATATGTGGTAATGAGAGGATATTATGACTAAAATCCACATGATTAAATTCAAGGTATATATGTAATATATAATTATATGTAATTTTTTTTTGAAATTATTTATTCAAATAGTGTAAATATCAAACAAAACCATTTGAAATACACAGATGTGTAGTTGGAAATAACTGACAGAATTTTTTAAAGTAGAACTGGAGGAGTTTTAGGAAAAAAGAGAATTGGGAATACTAGTGTATATAAATAGTTGAGCTTTAAACCATCTTGATCTAATATCCCTTATAGTATAAGGTAAAATTATATAAAAACTTATTACAACCTATAATTAAGATACCTATAATAAATGAGTACATTACATCTTCTAATGTAACTTAAAAAGTGGTCGGTAAATCATTTAATCAATTTAATTTTGTACATAATATAGCTAGAGTAATATTATAGTAATGATAATAATTTATTTTGTTATTATCAAGGATGTTATATTTATGTTATGTGAACACCAATTAGATATTTGGGGATATTACTATATGAAAAATTTTCTCAAGGTAATAATTTCGTGCCATGAAGATTCACTATATAGGAATATGAATATTCCAAACCTAGTAAAAAATATATGGTACTCCAAATAAGAATATCTATAATCAGTAAAAAAATGTTTAACAAAAAATAACTGACCATTCATTAATAGGTATCCCAATTACAAGTTGGTTCTAGTGGAGATGATTCCCTACAAAAAACTAAAATATATATTATATTGAAAATATATTCATAGTCCTAAATAATAATATATACCTTATCACATATTGATTTTTCTTTTGCATAATGATATTGTGATAATTTCATAGTGTATCGGTCACATGTAAAAGGTCATAATAGATATTGACTATGTTGAGAACCATGAAGTTCCATGATGATATTAATAAACTATATATCCTATGGTCATATGATGTCAATTTATATGAAAAATATAATGTAGAATGTCAAGTGAGAGTACTCATTAGTGTATAAGACTTTATCTCAGGATGTTCTCACCATGTAATCTCCAAAAAAATGAATTTTAAGGACAAACCTAGAAATATTAAATCCACATGTTTGCATGTCATTGGATATTCTTGTCCATGTATGTGTGTCATGTTTCTTGGACTATAATACTTTTATTAATGGATATCATGATTAATATACATAGATGTATTTTCATAAACCATGATTATGTATTTTTATGGGGAATTATAGTATGATTTCTATGTCACAACTGATATGTTATTAATGAATACATTGAGAAAGTATTTTCCCCTTTTATCTTTATAAGATATGATATCTTATCCCTTTGATTCAAATAAAACTATCATATTAAAATCCATAGACAATGTGGTAGAAAGGTTTATTTTAAAAATTCCTAGAAAGACATATCAAGTATATAGGTTAGTGAAATGAGCATGAAACCATACTGATGGAGTTAATGATAAAAAGTGATTATATTTTACAGTAACCAATAATATATGGTATTCATTTTTTTGACAATATCATATTTGTTTATGGGTTCCTCGACATGTTATAAGATGTTGATTTTGAACATTTGGTATAAATGTTTAATTTTACTAGGGAAGATGCCTATAGGGTCACACAGTTAGTGTATCCTTTGATTTTAATTAAATTAAATTTGAGTTTAACAATTAGAATAAATGATATTCTCTAGACTGAGGAATGATATTTATTCATGTTTTATTATTCTCATATAACGTGTCACTATTTTTTGTATATTTAATAATAAAGTAAATATTTATTTCTAGGATAATGAATATTATATTTATTTATTTTTTATCAAAGGGATCAAATTTTATCTTTTTTGGTTTGGTAAATAAATAGAAAGGTGTATGGGAGGTGTCATAGAAATTAGTCTTAGAAATGATGTAATAAATACCATTTAAATAAATATTTATTTATTTATTGATATTTATATTAGCTGTGAGACATGAAAAGATTAAAAAAATATTAATATTATTTTTTATTAGTTGTGCAATTTATTATGGAGTATGATATTAGTTAAGGGAATTTGTAAAATTACTAATCTTCTTACCCTATCTTCATATATACTAGAATATATCACATAATAAAGGGGTTGTATATCATTTTTTAGGGTTAAATATTTCCTCTCAGGATAATTATATCTATAATGAACTTCTCTTTGGATTCTATACAACCCAAAAGAATTATTCTACCTTCCTCCATCCTCTCACAAACAAGGTAACAAGAATTAATTCTTCAACCTTTAATGAATGTATGGAGATAAAAGGGAGTTTCATATGATAATTGGTACCACTTGGATATAACTTGGTGTACCATCAATGATTAATTAATATTTTAATAGAATGTATAAATAAAAACTATGGGAATTCTATGATGACTCATATATTTTATATACCATATTTCATGATTAATTATATAAAGATATACATAATTCAATCCGAAAATATTGTATCCCCGACCCTAGAAGCCCAGATCTAGAGCCTAATTTATCAAATTATCATAATATACAAGGAATCACATATCAATATACAAGATATATTAGTAGTCTTCATAAACTAGATACACACATGAGTCCCATGTTACATTTGAGTACCCAAATTGCAACATAATTTTTTTCCAATAATAAAATTTTTACCTCTAGCATATTCCTACATATAAATCATAGTAAAATTCATAGAATCTTAAGGAAAGGAAAAAAATAAGTGTTAGATCAAATTCTTAGTAATGGTAATGTACAAAATAAGCTATCATGAATCAATAATAATAATCAACATGGAAAGGTAAATAACTGAACACACATTACATTTAAACAACTTTACATTAATGATATGACATGTATTGATCAACATAAAAAGGTAAATAACTAAAAACACCTACCATTTAACCAAAAAACTAAGAATGTAATGAATACATTGATAATATAATTGTGAAAATATCATATATAATAATGATTTAATTCTTAATGAAGTAAATGATAAGTTTTTAAATGACATAACATCATGAATCATGATACCTCTACCATCAAGACATTTCAAAATACAGTTGAAAACTATAGGTATGAACCCATTTAATGATATATTATTTATTCACCTCATGAAAATAAAAATGCATAAGGGGTTATATAATTTCATGTCCCACCCATCACTACATGTCCAAACCATTCCTCATTTATCTAATAATAGATTTTATTCACGAAAATTGTCCCCTATCATTAAATATCCATGTCGAGTAACAAATGTATATTTATCAATATTTCACCAGGTAGAAAAGTAACATTCTATATTGATAAAAAAATGTAGAAAATATATATGGTTTAATAAATAAACATATATATGATAAATAATATTGATATTTATGGGAAATTTAATGTTCACTAGAAAGAGAATAATTTATAGGAAAGATAATGACTATAAAAATGAATAAAGGAAATTAAATTCAGTAAATTAATTGGTCAAAATGAGAATAAACAATCCATATAATGAATAATTATTCTATCAAAAAGAAATATCCATAGTGGAGTATAATAAAATTTAATGGTTTTTGTTATTGATGAATAGAAATAAAAGAAAAAGGTCATTAAAAACATTCTTGAGGAAAATATATTTTTCATTTTGAAAATAAAAATATAAAAATAATAGTGCACATTTTTTTTCAAATAATTTTCTTTGAAAATAAACATTCAAACATATAAAGGAATCTTTAAAACATTGAGCGGTTACGATAATAATAAATTCCATACATGTTGAGTAAATTTAAACGAAGATTCTTTTCACATTTTAGGCAAAATCCAAATGTTTCTTATCTTGTAAACAAAATGAAGAATCCATTAATTTTTTTCTAAAAATAAAAAAGGTTAAAAAATTTCTTTAATAAATCATTTAGAAAATGTAAAAAATAGTTTTGAAAATATATTTAAAAAACCTGGCTTTAGAAGAAAACTAATTTTCAACTGAAGAAATAAATGAAGTCACATTTTCTTCAAAACATTTTATCAATCATTTTAATTACCAAAGTGTGGGAAAATGGTACTATTACATGAAAAGGATATGAATAATCATTATATAATAAAATTAAATGGTTTAATTTGGAAATGGTCAAATAATTTCCTTCTATTGGAATTCAAAAAACAATCAATCTCGATTAGAATGAGATTGTTAAATAAACCCATACAATGATTATAACATTTAAGTAATGATTTGTAATGGCCCAGGTTGTTGGGGTCCATTACTTGGTAAAAATCTGGTGTTGGAGGTGTTCTGGGTGGTTTGTAAGGCCATCCCAGCTTCTCGGTGACTCCTAGCAGTAGCCTTGGCTTACCGGTAGCCTTGTCCTACCGGTATACCTAGCCTACCGGTGACCTTTGGGTACTGGTATCCCTCGGCTACCGGTAGCTCTCGGCTACTGGTAGCTCTCGGCTACCGGTAGCTCTAGAATACCATTGGCTCTCGGCTACATGTAACTAGGCTACCAGTATCTATCAGCTACTGGTAGCTGTCGCCAACCGGTAGCTCTCACCTACCCCCCACAGGTTTTCCAGTAGCACCCCTTTTAAATTGGTTTTTTAAACCATGTTTTGACCCCTAAGACTATTTTAAAGCCGATTAATTCCATTTAAATTAAATGATTGGTGAGGCACCCCCTTAAATGAAAAACCATGAGGTGTGCGTCGGTTTAAACCGCCCCTAAAGGCGGTGACCCTTTAATGATGTGTGGGGTGTCCTAGCTGCGTGGTCAACCCAGGATCCCTCTCCTTACGCAGTTTCGAGTTTTTCTCTTTGTATCTTAACCGTCCCGAGGGTGCTGTATCTCAGCCCTTATCAGCCTTTATAACCAAAGGCTTCTCCCTAGGTTTCTTTTCTTGATCATCCTGCTCGGAGTACCCTTCCTCCTGACGAGCTATACCCATGAAGTTTTCCATTCACGTTCCGTGGAGTTCCTGCCACCCCTGCTTTCCAGTTTCCACGTGAGGAATTAACGTCGATCTTTGATCAGTCAAGTAGGGATTTTCTCCTTTGTCTCTCCTTTTGGTGTGTCATGCGGGGTGGGTATTCTTTTGTCTCTGTGGAATTTGATGAAACCTAACTTAATGAAGATAATAAATGGACCTTCAAAGAATGAAAGGGGGGGGGGGTGTGATCGATGACCTGCTGTGCTCTTTTATTGTTGATACATGTTGTGAATTATACGGGCCTATGATCACTGAAAATCATGGCCGTTGGTGGTCTTTCTCTGTGCACTAACGAACCTCGATGTTTTTGGATATTCAAAGAATAGTAACATGGAATTGGTTAATTACTTATACTCAGTTAAATAAATTGAAAGCACCAGGATCAACCATTTTCTGTGATAACCCCAGTTAAAGCACAGTGGAATGGAAACCATGGAGTGTGTTAAATATTTTAAATCTAAAAATACCTATATGGGCCTCCCTGTGTTGGTGGTAGTGGTTTGGTTTTTTTCCTTCACAGGCCGTTTGCGGGTGACCTTATGGTTTTCTTGGATGGGGGCTTAGATCGCTGGGGTGATATGGGTGGGGATGGGATCCCCTATTGTTATACTTTCGCTAGTTGTGAATTTGAGGCTATGTGATTACTCTACTTATATCACGAATTGGGGTGGGATCCTCTATTGTTGAGAAGACATTGGCTCCTAGATTTTGGGAACGTGGGGCTGTATAATGGGGCTTTTCTTTGGTTCCAGTACTTAGGGATCTCACTTATCCCTTTGTTTTCGTGACATTTCAAGAGAACCCGGTGCGAATGCTTAAATTACTGTGGGCTGTAACTTTTTACCTTGGTTTGTGCTTATGCTGTTAGTTGCCCAGTAGTGCAGAACTTTATTTAAATGAGATTACTTGAACATGGAAGCAATAATAGCTTAAATTGGAATTGGTCTGATGTGAGTTGTGACTTGGGCATGGGTGATGTTCTCTTCTCTTATGAATGAATAGTAAGGATAGTGTTCTTTAGGCTGGATGAAGAAAAACCTAGATTGGGTGAGTGCTTGTTACCTATACATATACTTGTAGTTTTTTTTTCTTATTTGCGCCCCACCCAAGTTTAGCACTTAGTGACGAACACCCCCATTTCATGGGGGATGATGTTTTTTCCAACAATTCTATTAGTGGATGGTTATTGGCTCCTTTCTGCTCCCTTTCTCGGATAACCCAAGTATCTTCGGGCAGGCTGTGATGGCCTGGATTCCATTATTATCCCAAGAATCTTTGGGAGGGGTGGTTGTGGTGGTTGGCCCAGGTGTTTATAGGCAGGTTGTTTCCCAAGTATATTTGGGATGAGGCCCAGGTGTCTTCGGGCGTGGAAGTAGTTGTTCTGACCCAGGTGTTTGCGGGTATAGTTATGTGTGGTGGTTGTGGCCCAGGTGTCTATGGTCAGGATAGTGGTTATGGATCAGGTGTGTGCGGGCGGGGTTTGGAAGTGGGAATGCGGTGAGGTTGTAGCCCAGGTGTGTGTGGGCGTGGTGTCGTAGTGGGACTGCGATGAGAATGGCAGGATTGGTCCGATGTGTAGGATATCTTCAATAAGCAGTGTGAAAGCAGCGCGGGGTACCCAAACATCGATGTGCTATTACTATACTTGACTTGACTTGCATTATTTGGGGAGTGTGCCTTGGTGAGGCTTTGGTGGATATTTTAACTTTTTAGGTGTTTGGTTCTCTCTTTTTCCACGGGGTATTAGAATGTCTCCCCACTTGTGCATGAGAGTCTTTGGTTTTCCCTACTGAGTGTACTTGTATACTCACCCTACGTATATAAAACTGCTTTCAGGTTTCCAGGAGGACTTCAGGGATCGTGCAGAGCCATACTAGCTTGGACCTTTGGGGCAGTTGCTTTTGTTGTTTTCTTTTTCTTGGTACCTTTTCACCTTTGGAGTTTTGTGACTTGTATCCCTTACTTCTGAACATGCATATGGGAATGGTTTAATTTTGGATTTACCTTTACTTTCAGTCATACTTGCACTTTCAGTTTTGGTGTTGTGGGATTTACTATATTATCTCTCAATCCTATTAAAAGAAAAAGGGTAATTCCTTCCATTTAGTGTGTGATTCTATACCCTTGTAATGGTTCGCCACTCCGGGACCTATTTAAGGCGGGATTCAGGGGTCATTATCCCACCTTTAACTTAAAGAAGGAAGGGCCTGGAAATCTACTGACCCTTCCCTCCTTTTAGTAAAGGCGGGTCGTGACATGATTAATCAATGAGTTGATTGTGTGTGTTAACTATAAATAAAAATAAAATAAGTGTAAATAAAAAATTAGATAATCTAAATTCATTTCACACATAATCTTAAAACATCAACGATGACAAAGATGTAATATAACCAAATGAAAATAAATTGAGTTATAAAATTATTTAAAACTGAGTAATTTCTAAGTCAAGTACCCTTTGATGAAAAAATTTAAATTAAAATCAAAATAGAATGAATTATTATTAAATAGTAATATTTCATGTCAATGAGGTAATATATATATCATATAAAAGAAATTAACTGTATAACATGACAATATTCTTCAATGAAGGGAAACTGAAGCAAAGTCTCATACCTCATGCTTCCTTTTTGACGAATGTGCATTAACCTCCTATTTAGTAGGATAAAAAATTCTATTAACTTATAAAAAACCAAATTACTATTTACAATATCATATATTATACTTTTATATTATCTTATAACCCATTCATTACTAATCATTCATTATTTTCTTTTTTTTCATGTGTTAATTTCCATATTTTGTCATTCATTATTTTTAAAGAATATACTGATTCTAGTGTATATGTTACAGTTCTATAATATCTTAAAAAATAATCATAAAATTATTTTCATATTTATACAAAAAATATATTTTTAATAATAATCATGAAATTCAATTTTGAGAAATGAATTATGTTACAATCATGGGGATGGTAGGTGGTATGTACGCATAGGTAACATTTCCATTTTTCATTGATCATTATACAATGAAGGTAAGTAATAATTTATATATAAATACTTATTATAATATCATAGATACCACATTATTTCTTTTAAATAAATAAATATATATCATTAATTAGTTTTTGTGATTAAAAGAGAGTCACATCACTTTGAGAAGGTGATATTCCAACCGTACACAAATGATGTTACAATCTTTCAACGAGTGGAAAGATAAAAAATAAAATAGAATATTTTAATTTAAAAAATTATAAAAATGTAATTAATACCTTTATTATGTTATTTATATCACATATATTCATTAAATTTATCCTTGTTACTTTACATGTAAAATGTTAGTGAAAAAAAAATCGCATCACCCACCGAGTCAGTAGTCTGCCGTACACACAAGAAACATTATTGTCTCCCTATAGAATGGGAAGTAAAAAAAATGGAATATATGATATAATAACTCCATAGGTATAATTATATTATAAATATTTGATATAAACTTTATATCCATCATTATAACTACCCATGATAGGTGGTAATGGAAAAACAAATGACATCGGTTCGTGAGGTGGTAGTTCGCCACACACAAGCATGAAGATTTCTTAACCCATTTAGTGGAAGTGGGGATGGTTGTAGGTAATTATAAAAAAATAAAAACATATCAGTATATATAAAATATTGGGTTATTATATAATCATTATTTTATAATAATTTAAGGTTCTCAATGAATAAATAAAATAAAAATTCTCTGTGAAGAACATTACCTCTTCCTCACATAACCTCCTTGAGTTTGCAACAAAATCCTTCCTCAGTTGTATTTATAACTAAAATAATGCTTCTAGGATGCATGGATGGATATTGGGAAGTCACTTGGGCATGTATTTCCAATGAAAAAAGTTTTTCATGTGTGAATAAGAGAGAAGAGAGGGTGTCCTATTATAAGTGCAGTGAGTGACACACTTGTAATTTTTCATATTAAAAAGGTGAACCCATGTTATTCAAAAGTAAAAATGGTCCAAAATAAATTATACCCTATAATTAGACATTATAGGATCAATACACAGATATAAAATATATTTTATACAAGTTTTTAGGTTATTTTAACCCAACTAAATTTAGTTTCACACCTAGGTAAATATATTTTTACCTTAAGTGTAGTAAATGAATTTACTGTTTTCATTATTCATTTATTTAAAAATTTAATTTTTCCATATAAGATAATATAAATTATTATGATTAAAAAAATGGAATAAAATTTTTATAAATTTAACTCACATAATTTGGAAAATTTAATTTACAATTAATTCCATAGACATGATAAGAAATAGTGATTTGAAAGAGAAAATGTTCAAAGGATTACAATGTTTTTATATAAAATCCCATTATGAAAATGACTAAAATAATATAAATTGGATTAACAGACATATAATTCAACTAATTTTACACTAAAAATAATTCAAAATATAATTTATTTTTATAAATAATTTAAAAGAAAATATTTTTTAAAATTAAAATTTGGTTTTTTAACTATTGATTGAAAAACGAAATATTTTAGAAAAGTCCCAAAACATAACCTAAAGATAATTTTTATATTATGATTTCAAAAATTAATATCATTTTATAATTTTTTTATAAAATTATAAAAAATTAATCTTAAATTATGTATGTAATTAGCGACTAATCAGTCTTCTAGAAAAAATACATTTTTTAGAAAACATTTCTCTTTATTTTAAATGATTATTATTTTATTTGTAATCAATAGATAACCATAATATTCAAAATTTAGATATAAATATTTAAACCCTCTAATATAACTTTTTGGATATAATTTTATTTTGTATTATGGTTCATTTAGACTCAGGGTTGTGTGTTCCACAAGGTATAATAGTTGTTAAATTTAAAGAAATATATTCATTATGTAGTTTAAGATCGGTGTTTCATATCACATATGATATCAAATAAAATATAATTATTTTATAAATTTAGGGTTTTATATTATCCTCCCCATAAATAAATTTCATCCCTTAAATTTAAAATAGATCTCGTTAATTAAGGTTTTGATATTTGAAAATTATTTTATTGAAAACCCACATCATAAAAAAAGTTAATAAAACATCCTCTTAATAATAAAGAAAGGGAAATAAAAAGGACATATGGAATAAAACATAATTAGGTTTCTATGTAGGATAAAATTGGTTTCAAGTGATTATATTTAAATGTGATAAAAGATTAAATAAATAAAGAGAATGAAAGAGGTCACTGATCATAAAAAATTGAATGGTCAGTGTAATGTTAAGGAGCACAAAATCATATATATATATATATGTGGTGATTTAAATGAATATCAAATTATGTGAATATGAATATAATAGGATCAAAAATTTGAATCAAGATCCTTTTTCTTAAATTTGTGGACTTTTTTTACGATATATGGATATATTTAAGTATACTTACTTGATACATTTCTATTTTATAAGAATAATTTCAAACTTTGGTTATGCTTGATTCAATTCCCAATTCACCCATTTCTCCATGAAATGAATATCCAAAAAATAATTTTTTTATTCCTAAAGCACTAAAATTCAATTTTAATAGATCGTAAGATCCATAATTGAGTTATAATATTTTCTATATTTCTCTAACTAATTTCCCAAACAAACATGGTTAGAAAAATTTGTCCATAATAATTCATTAATATATACACATCAAAAGTAACACTAATGGTTCATCATTAATATTTATTTTTCAAATAATTTAACAAAATACAATGAAATATTAACTAGGACATAATATAGGGCAGTGGTACATTCAACACCCTTATGGAACTTTAGTTGTGGGTATAATCCCCCGGCCTTTCCAGATGAAATGGGTTGTCACCTAGTTTGTGGGTTGTCCTTTTTCTAAAAACATGTTAATATAATTCCTGAAATGTTCTGAAATTTTGATGATCGATATTTAATTCATCATCAATTATAAGATAAACCCTAAGGGTTATATATAAATTTAATCTTATGTCCAAAAAATTTAATGTAATTCTTCCACAAATAACTCTTTTATACACTAAACCAATAGTTTGTATTACCATAAATGTTTTCAAGGAATATCCTCAATGATGTTATATTACTACCATATAAAGTTTCAAAAGGGTCATTTAATAATAGGAAATTTTGATCAATGATAAATTCATAAACCCATAATACTATTCATAACTCTTAAGTTAATGAGTACATATATGCTTCTAAAATTTAAAACAATATGTAGATATTTCAGAATTAGTATAACCAAAACACCATTGGTTAAAAAATACTTCTACAATTTTATTCTTGAACCCCAATACATAAAAAATTAATCTATTTTATTTATACATAAGTACTTCTTTGGTCTAAAATAGAAATTTTAGAAGAGTGAGTTCACTCGGATAATACCCTTATTCTCCACATTTAATAAAAAGATCATTGAATGCATCCCTATGATGAAATTAATTTTCTTCCATTTTCTTTTCATTTTTCCTTAATAATTCATATCATTATTTCTTTATTTTCCACTCATAAAAAAATTTCCCATTCATTTGAGACACCTTATGTTTAATCTAATACACCTTATGTTTAACCTTGGTCATTCCCTATTATTAAATTTTCAAGTCCTTCATAATTGTATGTATAGAAAATGTGAATTATCCTAATAATATATACCATGATTGTTAAACGAGGTATGAATTAAGGCCCATTGTCATGCACCAGGTGATTATTGGTTCAAGCTCAACGTACCCTGTTTGAGTTATTACAACTAGGTAAAATTGTGACTAAACCACGTCCATTAGTAGTACCAAGACAGAGATGTATTTGTATGAAAAAATAGATATTATATTCCTTACCAAAACATTAATATGTTCTTATAAACTTAACCTTGAATTATATCATAGGGTTATATTACCCAATCTATGTTTTAATTAATCTAGTTCTTATGGTTTATACTAAACTTCCTCTGATACCAACTTTAGTGACCAAAACCCTAATAGCCCGAAGTTGGTGTATGATTTATTATATTAGTGTAATATACAAGGAATAACATATTTATGGAATAAATAATTTCGTATTATTGGTAAACTAAAAACATACATAAGCCACATATTACATTTGAAAACATAAATTAGAAAAATAAATTTTTCTAGAATAACATTATCCTCTCTACTATATCATTTCACATCAGTCATTGTACACTTAATTTAATAATTAGGCAAGGAAAAAAACTAAAGGTGATCTCAAATTCTTATTAAGTGTTATTTATAGTGTAATATATTAGGAATCAATGATCAAAATCAATGTGGAAAGGTAAATAACTGAACACACATTTCATTTAAATAACATGACTATCATGATATGGTAAGGCATAATTAATATGTAAAGGAAAATAACTAAAAAATACTACTTAATAAATAAACATAGAATTAAATTCATTAGTAGATAATATAATTTTGAAAATATCAAGGATAATAATAGATAAATTCTAAATGAAGGAAATGCTTATTTATTAGACCCCATGTCTCCAGAATCCTGATACCTCTACAATCAATACCTTTCCCAGGAAAGTTTAAAACTATAGGCAGAAACCCATTTTTTAATATCCCAAGTAAGTAATGAATAATAGATATTCTTATATATGTCTAGTTATGAATTAGATAGTGTTTTAGAGGCTTAAAATTAGAATAAATCCAATCTTAAGCATGGAATACACTAATATTTTTAAAAGAGTGTTTTACTGCATTTTGATGGAAAAACTTTTTTAGATCAAAATTTTGACAATTTTATAAGCTATATTTTTCAAAATAAACTTATGCTTTATGATTGGGTCATTTAAATTTACTTTGGATAAATGTTTGGTATTTTTCTGACAATGTTCATTTTTTAATGAATAGTGAAAAATACTGCATTTTACATCAAAAATACTTTTTCATATAATTTAATTATATGGTTAGATTATCTTTTTAATTAGTATAAAAGTTTAATTAGAATATATTTTTACCATTTAATCCAATGGTGGTCATTAGAATTAATTTCATTTTGGAATTGGACATAAACAAGTGCTAAACTTTTCATAGATATGGTTTCAAAAAAACCCGCTATTTGTTTTGACAATGAGAATTATTTTTAAATTAATTATTGTCACGACCCATCCTCGGGGCCCGTGTCGTGACAACCCCAAGCCCTCCTTCCATAGTCCAGGGGCTGGCGACTATCACCAAAGGCGTAAATCCCGATAACTAGGAAGGCATTGCCTTTATAAAAGTAACAAAACACCACAGAGTACAAGCGAAAGTAAAAAACTAAGTACAAAGAAAGTGATGAAAAGTAAATGGGCCAGAATACAAACCCAAATGGAAATATAGCTACAACTGAACAAAGAAAACAGATGGAAGAAAGGAAGCAGCTCTCGGGTCATCCTTCACGGATCCTACCTGAAGGGTAGGTACAGATAGCGCAGCTCCTCAATGCTCTCGCCCGTCAACCTCCTCCGTGTGTCGTCTCGTCGTGAAGTCCACCTCCGGATACTGACTCGTCGTGTGGTCCACCTCTGGGTACTGACTCATCGTGTGGTCCACCTCCGGGTACTGACTCGTCCTGTGGTCCACCTCCGGGTACTTTCTCGTCATGTGGTCCACCTCCGGGTACCATCCAGTCCTCGAACACTCGGCCTCCGTCAGCACTGCCTGTCATCTGCAACCAACACAACGAGGTGCGGGCATAGCCCATGTAGGGGTGAGTATAAGGATACTCAGTAGGGACCCCGAGACCCTCAAGGTCTCACTAAAACCAACAAGGATAACCACAAAGAAGATCTCAACAGATAACCTCTACTTAGGTATATGCCCATACATATACCCAAGTTATCAAGTAACCCATCTCAATCTCGAGGTAAACACAAAGGTCATAGACTCAGCTCAAACCATGATTTTCATTATCGAAACCGTAACTGCTGAAGAGCTCCGTATCTGGGAGTACAATGATCCTGTCACGTCTCCAAGGTACTGCTCACCAACCTATGACTGCTGAGGTACTCCTCCTGTCAAGTACCGCGGGTCTGCCCCCTCACACAGTAGTGCTCCTCCGCCATGGGTCTGCCACCTCACACAGTAGTGCTCCCCCTCATAGCCTACAGAGGTACTCCTCCTGTCGAGTACCACGGGTCTGCCACCTCACACAGTAGTGCTCCTCCGCCATGGGTCTGCCACCCCACAAAGTAGTGCTCCCCACTGGGCTATGCTAGTCACTCCGAATCGAATTGGACAAGCAGTCATCAGGTCACAGCCAGCTACACGGTCTCCGTACTCCGTACACTCGTCTCCAGGAGGGTCCTCTCCACGAGCTACTAGTAGATACTCCAAGTATCTCAAAGTCCCAGAAAGAAGTATCTAAAATAACTGCCTCGTCATAGGGGTCTCAACGCGACAGATGACGTGTCAATCGGACGCCCGGTCTATGAGTTACTAGCCTTTTCGTCCCTGGGGCCCGGTTGGTTTTGTGTGAGAACCAATATGGCCGTATCTCAAATGTACCCCGAACTCTCATAGGGTATACTCAAAGGGACCGTTTCTCCATGTGATCACCAACGCCGCTGACGGTTCGTCAAACATATGTCCGGTCTGAAAGATATCAGCTTTTCCGTTCCAGGGGCCCGGTTGGATTTCGGGTGCAATCCAACCTGGACACTATCCAACAGAATCCAAAACTCAATCGAAGTATGCCAAAAGTTCTGTCTCATCAAGAGGAGATCAACGAGGTAGACGACACGTCAATCAGACGTCCGGTCTGTGAGTTATTGGCTTTTTCGTTCTAGGGGCCCGGTTGGTTTCGTGAGCGAACCAACCCGACCGCACTCCGACGGCTTCCAAACCTCGAACAGAGTAAGCCAAATGTTCCGTCTCATCAAGAGGAATGCAACAAAGTCGACGACACGTCAATCGGACGTCCGTGGCTCAAGTTACGAGCATTTCCGCTCCGAGGGCCCAGTTGGTTTCGTGTACGAACCAACACGGCTGAACCAAAAGTATTCCGAAACCTTGAGTGCAATATGTCAAAACGACCGTCTCGGTCCAAGAATCGCATCGCCGCTGACGGTGCGTCGATTGGAGGTCCTTAGCCCAGGATATGGGCAAAATACCGAAAAGGTCCGAAAATGGGGGGTCTGGGCCCGTACCGACCCGACCCAACCCCCCCTGGGTCGGCCCGAACCGGGCCGACCCGACTGGATGAGACCCGGACCGGCCAGCGCGGCCATGCTCGTTCTGGGCGCGACCCGGCCCAGTCCGCCCAAGCCGGCCAGGCTCGGCCGGGCGGCTCGCTGGCTCGGCCAGCGAGCCGGTGCTCCGCGGATGTGGCGCGCGCCGCGTACCCCCCTGGATCGCGCGCGGCCGTGGGATCCGCCAGCCCGCCGCAGCGGTTTCAGCCACAGTGTTTTATCCAGGCGGCGCGCTAGGGCGCCGCTGCCTCCGGCCGCCGGTGCCGCCACGCCGGCAACCCGCGCAGCCGGTGGTGTCCGCGGGCCACCGGAGTTGCTCCGGTGGTCCGTTTTCAATTCCGCCTACACCGATGCTCATCCCGGGTCCCGTTCTTCTCTGCGGAAACATCAAATCATCTCTGCGGCCCATTCCGTCAATGCCCGACGATCCTCACATCAAAAGAAACAACTGTCGAGTCTTCCGTTCACCTTCGCGGCGCCGACTACGACCACACTTTTGTTCGGCCTTGAAGGCACGGCGCGACGGTGCCACGCATCATTGCCGCATAACTCCAGGTTCCCGCGCGGTGCCATCGCACCATGCCGCCATCTTCCAAACCGCAACATAATCAACAACAAGGGGGAGGAGGGTCGACCGTGTTTGTGCGGTCCGACCTCCTCCCGTTATAATGATAGCAAGCAGCCATCAAATAGAATTCGACGTACGACAAAGAAATATTTCACGGAAAAATCAATAAACCTCAACATCAACCTGCAAGAACGAACGATCCACGGATCAACCTGTAAATGGTTGGTCCACGCTCGTCGTTCTTTTCTCAAAATATAAGAGAACACCAAATAAATTTCCCTACCTCGAAATTGATGTCGCATGTCGTCGAGTCGCGGAAGTCGAACGTCGCGGTAGTCGAACATCGGGGTAGTCGGGTGTCGCAGAAGAAAGGTATTGCTTCCGTCAACGTCTGAAGAAGAAGGAGAACGTTGTTGTTGGCATCGGTCTCCATGGTTGGAGTCTCCTTCCTTGTCGCGGAAGAGGAAGAAAAAGGATTGGAGAAAACGTAGAGCGTTCTTCGCCAAGTCAGAAGGTCATTCTTCGTTTGGAGATGATGTTCTTCAGAAGAGGGAAGAGCTCTCTCCCAAATTCTCTCACACAACAAAACTCACAAAAATAAAATAAGGCCTCTCCTTATTTTATTATTTTTCCATGCATTCAAACTTTTTTAAAAATTCAAACACTTAGTTAAATTAATTGAAGAGGTTTAATCAATTAATTTAAATGTGTTTTGGCAAAATTAAAGAGGAGAGAGGGGAGAGTTACACAAGTTAAAATGGAGTTACAAAATTTAAGAGGTAAGTGAGTTATGGGAAGTCAAGGGGTTATGGGAAGATCAAGGGGGTTAGGGTCTCGTTTGGGCCCCACCTCCCACATATCCACACATGGGAAGTTGGGTGGTTGTGGGTCCCACCAACAACTTCCCATGGTAGAATTTAACTCCCTTGGTTAACAAAAATTAAATTGTTCACAATTTTATTTATTTCTTCCTTAAACCCCAAAATTTAACTTCTCCTCCCAAGAAAACACACCTACAGTAAAAGTCCTCTTAAGAAAATACCGGTGCTGCGAGTTCATCGGTGTCCTCAGATTTCAATTCCGGGTACCGATTCAAAATATAGAAAAACCCGCTCGTTCTTTCACTGAACGTACCCGAGCTAAACTTCAGAAATTGATTCCGGGCACACCGGGCCTCAGAATCAGGCACCTTTAGAAACTACGTTCTTGTAAAATTACAATGAAAATTAAGAAAAAATTTCCCTTGAATTTTACGGGTCTTTATATTACTCCCACCTCAGGGCTTTACGTCCTCGTAAAGCTTTAACACAAACTAGGGATACAAAAGTGGTACCGAGCACACATTTGAGCTTCCTGCTCTCATGTGCTCACCTGGAGGTTCCCGTACTACCAGAGAAAGCGCACCCGAGGAATCGTCCGTCCTCATAGGATCCGCTCCTATCGATCCTCGATCCCCACTGGAATCTCCGCGTATGTCGCCCTGTCATCGACATCAAACTCCCTGAGGTTGATGATATGTGAAGGATCACACACGTATCTCCTCAGTTGAGATACATGGAAGTCGTCGTGCACCTGGTGCAACTGAGGTGGATGCGTCAAGCTGTAAACCACTTCGCCTACCAAGCTAAGGACTTAATAAGGTCTACTGAACCTCGGAGATAACATTCCACCTTGGCCTCATCTCCGTAAACCTCGTCGAGGTGAAACCCGTATAACGACGTGATCATCATCCTCGAACTCTAGAGGTCTCCAATTCCTGTCAGCATAAGGCTTATGTCGGACCTGTGCTATCCTCATCCGCTCTTGGATGACCTGGACCTTCTCTAGTCTCACAAGAGCTGCTATGCTTTCTTCTTTTCTGATATGAAAAATCCGGTCTCATCCCCTGGATGAACCACATTTGTTTCCTAATACAGTCAATCCGGACATGAATGATGTATTCATACCATGGACGACATCGTAAGGCCTCGACGTTACTACCAAGAGATCCAACTGTCACTCTCACCTCCAAGGGTCGAGTCACACTGTCGGCATCAGGGTGAGGTCACTGGGTCTCTTCCAGTAGAAATCTCGAAAGTGAGGGTCAAGTCAATAGTCTTAACCGGGACCACTCAGTACCAACCAAAAAAAGGACAGGAAAGAAAACTTTAAAAAGGTAAGTGTCTTTATATTATTGCAGCTCATGGTACAAAGACAAAAAAGTAACAACAACAACATGGAACTAGATATACACCACTAGTTCCGCTCCTGTCCACTCGCTTCCGGAGCTCCGTAGTCGTAAGATTTGGCTGCTTAAAGCTGAGCTCTCTTATGTCCACCTGTTCCCTGCGGTTGGGGTGGACCTCCTGGTGGTGGTGGTGGCAACACCTCGAAGCGTCGTCCACCTCCAGCTGCACGACCAACTCCCCTCCCTCGGCCTTTATCTCCTAGCGGTCTTCCTTGATCGAACCTCTTCCTCTGCCTGGGAGGTTCTTCATTTAACTGCCGGTCATCTGCATGGCGGGTCAGACAGTCATGTGCCATGTGACCAATCCCACTGCATGAGTAACACTGAATGGAAGGTCTGGCTCTGTTATTCCCCTTGGTGCCTCACACTACAGACCCTGAGTCACGCGGTCGACCACCTATAGGTCTGGTCCTCTTGGACCTCTGAGTCATCTGTCTACTGCCTGCTACAGAAGACTCTACCGCATGCCAGCTAGTGGTGGGTCCTACTGCTGGAGACTGCTCAGCAAGGAAACTCTCCACTAAGAGGACTCGCTTCAACACCCCTGTCTGCGTCGGAATGCTGTGAGAAACAACAGAAGCTCTAATCTCTTGCCTGAGCCCCTGCTCAAAGGTTCGGGCCCTGAAGAATGGGTCCCGTACCATATCTGTGGAGTAGCGCGAGAGGTCTGTGAATCTTGCTAAATACTGCACCACTATCATGCTGCCCTTCCACAGCTGAAGTAGCTCCTGTATATGCACCGCTCGAAGGGTGGATGGTACAAACTCTGCCCGGAACAGGCTCTCGAAGTCTTCCCATAGAAGTGTCGCCTCGTCATGCATCTGGAGCATCAGGCTCTACCATCTGCCTGCTGCTGTCTGAAGTAGGCTGGCAGAAAAGATCACCATGAAATCTATTGGCCTCCCCACTAGCCTGAAGACTCTCACCACAGCCTCCATCCAAATCTCAGCCGCATGCGGGTCCGTCTCTCCCCCGAACCTGGGTGGCCTCTGGCGCTGGAACTCGTGCAGTGCAATCAAGCGACATGCACCCTCTGCTGCTAGGGATGGTGGCATCGGTGGCCCAACGGGTAGTAGTACCGCTGGTGCCTCCGCTGGTGCCTCAACTGGGATAGGGCCCTGTACTGAGGCCACGTCGCTCGATAGGATGTCAGTACGAAAAACTCTCGGGGCTCTAGCTGGTCGTCCGCAGGGAGGCATACTGAAAGAAACAAACATGAAACGGTCAAATGATTTATACCTAGTGAGCTGACCTGGTTTGATATGACTTTTAAAAACTTCTGGAAAAACACACGCAATCAGTGTTTTCGTGCACAAAGTCGGAAATCAGTTGTCAGGGTCCTGGTGTATGGATACGTCGGCCGCCCGCACCAACACTGGACTCCCTGAACTGAAGACCACACTCAGTACCCTTAACACTATTGCTTCACATAAAGAAAATATCAGAGTTATAAGTTCTGCGGTAGAACCGACTCCTCTGATACCAATTTGTCACGACCTGTCCTCGGGGCCCATGCCGTGACTACCCCAAGCCCGCCTTCCATAGGTCAGGGGCTGGCGACTAGCACCAAAGGCGTAAATCCCGATAACTGGGAAGGCATTTCCTTTATAAAAGTAACAAAACACCACAGAGTCAAAGCGGAAGTAAAACACTAAGTACAAAGAAAGTGCTGAAAAGTAAATGGGCCAGAATACAAACCCAACTGGAAATATAGCTACAAATGAACAAAAACAACGGCTAGAAGAAAGGAAGCAGCTATGGGGTCATCCTCCTCGGATCCTACATGAAGGGTAGGTATAGATAGCACAGCTCCTCAATGCTCTTGCCCGTCAACCTTCTCCGTGTGTCGTCTCGTCGTGAAGTCCACCTCCGGATACTGACTCGTCGTGTGGTCCACCTCCGGGTACTGACTCGTCATGTGGTCCACCTCCGGGTACTGACTCGTCATGTGGTCCACCTCCAGGTACTGTCTCGTCGTGTGGTCCACCTCCGGGTACCGTCCAGTCCTCGAACACTCGCCCTCCGTCAGAACTGCCCGTCGTCTGCAACCAACACAATGAGGTGCGGGCATATCCCGTGCAGGGTTGAGTAAAAGGATACTCAGTAGGGACCCTGAGACCCTCAAGGTCTCACTAAAACCAACAAGGATAACCACAAAGAAGATCTCAACAGATAACCTCTACTTAGGTATATGCCCATACATATACCCATGTTATCAAGTAACCCATCTCAATCTTGAGGTAAACACAAAGGTCATAGACTCATCTCAAACCAGGATTTTCATTATCGAAACCGTAACTGCTGAAGAGCTCCGTATCTGGGAGTACAGTGATCCTATCACGTCTCCGAGGTACTTCTCACCAACCTATGACTGTTGAGGTACTCCTCCTGTCAAGTACCGCGGGTCTGCCACCTCACCCAGTAGTGCTCCTCCGCCATGGGTCTGCCACCTCACACAATAGTGCTCCCCCTCATAGCCTACAGAGGTACTCCTCCTGTCGAGTACTACGGGTCTGCCACCTCACACAGTAGTTCTCCTATGCCATGGGTCTGCCACCTCACAAAGTAGTGCTCCCCACTGGGCTATGCTAGTCACTCCGAATCGAATCAGACAAGCAGTCATCAGGTCACAGCCAGCTACATGGTCTCCGTACTCTGTACGCTCATCTCCGGGAGGGTCCGCTCCATGAGCTACTTGTAGATACTCCAAGTATCTCAAAGTCCCACGAAGAAGTATCTCAAAGAACCGCCTCATCATCGGGTCTCAACGCGGCAGACGGTGTGTCAATCGGACGCCCGGTCTGTGAGTTACTAGCCTTTTCGTCCCTGGGGCCCGGTTGGTTTCGTGTGCGAACCAACACGGCCATATCTCAACTGTACCCCGAACTCTCATAGGGTATACTCAAATGGACCGTTTCTCCACATGATCACCAACACCGCTGACGGTTCGTCAAATGGACGTCTGGTCTGAAAGATATCAGCTTTTCCGTTCCAGGGGCCCGGTTGGATTTCGGGTGCAATCCAACCCGGCCACTATCCAAATGCATCCAAATCTCAAGCGAAGTATGCAAAAAGTTCCGTCTCATCAAGAGTAGATCAACGAGACAGACGACGCGTCTGTCGGACGCCCGATCTGTGAGTTATTGTCTTTTTCGTTCCAGGGGCCCGGTTGGTTTCATGAACGAACCAGCCCGACCGCACTCTGATGGCTTCCAAACCTCGATCGGAGTAAGAAAAATGTTCCGTCTCCTCAAGAGGAATGCAAAAAAGTCGACGAAACGTCAATTGGACGTCCGGAGCTCAAGTTACGAGTGTTTCCGCTCCGAGGGCCCGGTTGGTTTTGTGTACGAACCAACACGGCCGAACACAAAGTATTCCGAAACATTGAGTGCGATATGTCAAAACGACCATCTCAGTCAAAGGATCACATTACCGCTGACGGTGCGTCGATCGGAGGTCCGTAGCCCAGGATATGGGAAAAATTCCGAAAAGGTCCGAAAACGGGGGGTCTGGGCCCGTACCGACCCGACCCAACCCCCCTGGGTCGACCCGAACTGGGTCGACCCGACTGGGGCGCGACCCGGCCCGTCCAGGTCCGGGAGCGACCCGGACTGGTCCGCCCAAGCAGGCCCGGCTCGGCCGGGTGGCTCGCTGTCTCGACCAGCGAGCCGGTGCTCCGCGGACGCGGCGCACGCTGCATCTCCCCTGGATCACGTGCGGCCGTGGGATCCGCCATCTCGCCGTCGCGGCTTCAGCCGTGACGGTTTCTTCAGGCGGCGCGCTGAGGTGCCGCCGCCTCCGGGCGGCCGGCCGCCAGCGACCCGCACCGCCGGTTGTGTCCACGGGCCACCAGAGTTGCTCCAGTGGTCCATTTTCAATTCCTCCTGCACCGATGCTCATCTCGGGTCCCATTCTTCACTGCGGAAAATCAAATCATCTCTGCGGCCCGTTCCGTCAATGCCTGATGATCTGAACGTTAAAAGAAACAACTGTGGAGTATTTCATTCACCTTCACGACCCCGACTACAACCACACTTTTGTTCGGCCTTGACGGCGCGGCGCGACGACGCCGCGCATCCTTGCCGCATCACTCCAGGTTCCCGCACGGTGCCGTCGCACCGTGACTCCATCTTCCGAACCGAAACATAATCAACAACAAGGGGGATGAGGGTCGGCCGTGTTTTTGCGGTCCGACCTCCTCCCGTTATAATGATAGCAAGCGGCCATCAAATAGAAGTCGACGTACGACAAAGAAATATTTCACGGCAAAATCAATAAACCTCAACATCAACCTGCAAGAATGAACGATCCGCGGATCAACCTGGAAATGGTTGGTCCGTGGTCGTCATTCATTTCTCAAAATATAAGAGAACACCAAATAAATTTCCCTACCTCGAAATTGACCTCGCACGTCGTCGAGTCGCGGAAGTCGAACGTCGGGGTAGTCGAACGTCGGGGTAGTCAGGTGTCGCGGAAGAAAGGTATCGCTTCCGTCAACGTCTGAAGAAGAAGGAGAACGTTGTTGTTGGCATCGGTCTCCACGGTCGGCGTCTCCTTCCTTGTCACAGAAGAGGAATAAAAAGGATTGGAGAAAACATAGAGCGTTCTTCGCCGAGTCAGAAGGTCGTTCTTCGTTTGGAGATGATGTTCTTCAGAAGAGGGAAGAGCTCTCTCCCAAATTCTCTCACACAACAAAACTCACAAAAATAAAATAAGGCCTCTCCTTATTTTATTATTTTTCCATGCATTCAAACTTTTTTAAAAATTCAAACACTTAGTTAAATTAATTGAAGAGGTTTAATCAATTAATTTAAGTTGTGTTTTAGAAAAATTAAAGAGGAGAGAGGGTAGAGTTACACAAGTTAAAGTGGAGTTACAAAATTTAAGAGGGAATTGAGTTATGGGAGGTCAAGGGGGTTATGGGAAGATCAAGGGGGGTTAGGGTCTCGTGTGGGCCCCACCTCCCACATATCCACACATGGGAAGTTGGGTGGTTGTGGGTCCCACCAAAAACTTCCCATGGTAGAATTTAACTCCCTTGGTTAACAAAAATAAAATTGTTCACAATTTTATTTATTTATTCCTTAAACCACAAAATTTAATTTCTCCTCCCAAGTAAACGCACCTACAGTAAAAGTTAAGCAAATACCGGCGCTGGGAGTTCATCGGTGTCCTAAGATTTCAATTCCAAGTACCAGTTCAAAAGATAGAAAAACCCGCTCGTTCGTTCACTGAACGTACCCAAGCTAAACTTTGGAAATTGATTCCGGGAACACCGGGCCTCAGAATCAGGCGCCGTCAGAAACTGCTTTCTTTTAAAATTACAATGAAAATTAAGAAAAAATTTCCCTTGAATTTTACGGGTCTTTACAATTATTGAAATTTATATGTTTGAAATTTGATAAAATGGATTCCATATTTGGAATCAAAAGGTCCAAATTATGTAATTAAGACACTTTTGTTTTTTGAAATTATGAATAGTAACGATGGCAATTATCTTTAATTATCGTGATTAATTAGTAATCAGGTAGTTAAGGGTAATAAAATAATATCATAATAATAACAAATGGCCCCAAAATGTGTCATAATGCTACTTTTTGTGTCATGGACAACCATGGGATGTCTTGTTCCAAAATTTGGAACCCCATGGAATCACTTTTGGGTGAAAGTGACACTTCATCATTTTATTTTTAAAGAAAGGAGAATACCACTAAAGAATGTATCACCCGAGTAAAACATTTTTAGTTTTGTCTGTGTAAATGATCTCTAAGACTATAAATATTCATTGAAAAGATAAAAATATTTCCTACATAATAATAGTTTTTTTATAATTTTTATACATTAAATAAATTAATTTATTTATGACACCATGATGATGCAAGAATTACCTCATTAATTAACAATTTAAATAAAATGAAAAGATAATGTAAAATCTAAGACTTAAAGTTGTTTTGGATGAGTATATTTTGAACCCTTATCACCTTATCCTTGAAATATATCAATGTGTGACCTTTTAAATCCGAAACTCATTTTAACATAAAGTAACATTTCTTGTCTTTCCAAGAGTGCCCCTCCTCCCTCTTATAAAAGGCCCCCACCTCTACCTCCTTACCCACACTTCTCAAGCCATTGGATCGGCCAATCTCTTCTCATTTTATCTCTCCACATCCCTATATTCATCCTATAAGCCTTACCTTAGGTAGAAAGCTCTTCAAGAAACCCCTTTGGTACAAACCAAGAGGAGTTACCCAATTTAAAGGTGAATTCTTCTCTAATGTTCTTTGGTTTTATTTTGCTTCTCCGACCCCTAAACTATTTTTATTCTTTTATTTTGTAAAGAAACCAGTATCTTCAATATACTACGATTTTTATAAGAAGTATTCGAGCTACACTTAGACACACCTACATCTAATGGTAAAAGAACATACTGTTTCCGTGGATGGAGAATTTCTACCTCACTAAATGATGATTGTTCAATATTCTTCTAACACCTTAAAAGGTGGCCATTAAGATGTCAATATATTTATATATTATATATAATATGTTTATGTTTTCCTTAAGCTTATGTATTTTTTATTTATGGCATACCTTTATGGTTTCTATTATGGGTAAACGTGATATCTTCATTTTAGGAAGTGCGAACTACCGCCCCCTCAAAGTGATTTGATTCATTAATTCCATATGTGGGACGTATAAAGGATGGAGTTAATGATATTATATATGATATTATACTCTAATTATAATATACCTTTATGTAATTATGATTCCATTCCATAAAATATGAAATTGAAATAAAAGTAGCGTTCATGCGTATGTACGACTTATCGTCTCCATGAACGGTGCATTTCATTTCTTACCTCTAAATGTTATGTAATATTATAAATGCATGTATATGCTAGATATATGTGATATATATTATATCTACATAATGAATATAATTCTGGATATAATGGATACATGAACAACTTGTAATTATAAATAGTTTATTTTTGACTCAAGTACCAATGAACGACAAAACGACCATTATTAACTTAAATAATTACATAGTGTTAATAATATGTTAATAAGTGATATAAAAGAAATAATGAACTTGAAAAAGGTTCATAAGAAAGTAGAAATTAACTCAAGTTTATTATTCAGGAGGTTAAAGAACGATCGAGTCAAGTCGGACCCGAGGTAAGGGACTTCGTCTCAATCTCCTTTCATTGAGGCATATTTTGTTTTATACACAAACTTCCTTTATACGGTGTATAAACCCCTTTGACTTTTACTTTTATTTAAAGGGAATCTTTTTTATATGAAGCATTTTACTAAATGACAAAAGGGAATGTTTTTGTCGTACGTATGCGGCGACACCGACTTCTCCACTGCCGTGACCATTATTTGAGTTTCGGCTTCCTCTACAAGCCACAACATTTTTTAAAATAGAAAATAAATACCATGTTTTAATTTTCTTTTATTTTGGTATTGAAAATGGTTTTCATAATGTTTTTATTATATCAATGTGTTGTATTGATATCTTGTGATTGAAATGTGGAAATGTTATGTTTCCTCTATGCATATTTTATGTGATACGATTATGTTATGGTTCTTGGGAATTGTTTATGTAGATGGGTGGTTCTGTGATAAACTAAGAGCGGGTGAGCCCGATATAGCTCTCCAATGCATTGGGTGACATGAAGGAGTTAAACATTAAGGTTTCTCCGAATAGTTTTAAAGAATATACTGTGATGGGTATTCCAAACGTAACCATGAGGGTTACTCCCTATGTAAGAATGTTATGAATGCCTCAAGTTACCTTTATGTATTATGATTTATATGAGTTATTCATAAATCTTATGATTTCATGAGGTATGTTAACGTACTTATGTTTTATGAGTAAAGTGTGATTTCATTGATTCTTATGTATACATGTACTAATGTTTCCTTTCCGTATTTTTATATCCCTTACTAAGATTTTTATGCTCATCTGAAGTTTTTGAAATGCTTTTCACAGGTCAAGGGAAAGGTACATGATATGATGATAGCGTCAAGGAAGTGTCAAGAAAGAATCAATGTTTTATTTTAGATATGTTTCCGTTGATGGGAAAAAATGAATACTATCTTTTATGTAACCACTTTGTTCAAATGTGGAATGAAATGCATGATTTATGATCTAATTATCTAAAACTCTAAACCTGAAAAGATCCTCAGTGTGTATTCTTGAAATATATGGTGTATAAACTCCTTTGACTTTTACATTTATTAAAAATGAATCTTTTTTATACGAAGCGTTTTACTAAACGACAAAAGGGAATGTTTTTGGCGTACGTAAGCGGCGACAATGACTTCTCCGCCGCCGTGACCATTATTTGAGTTTCGGCTTCCTCTACAAGCCATAAATTTTTTTAAAATAGAAAATAAATACCATGTTTTACTTTTATTTTATTTTGAAATTGAAAATGGTTTTAATAATGTTTTTATTATATGAATGTGTTGTATTGATATCTTGTGATTGAAATGCGGAAATGTTATGTTTCCTTTATGCATGTTTTATGTGATATGATTATGTTATGGTTCTTGGGCATTGTTTATGAAGACGGGTGGTTTCGTGATAAACTAAGGGTGGGTGAGCCCGATATATCTCTCCAATGCATTGGGTAATGCGAAGGAGTTAAACGTTAAGGTTTATCCAAAGAGATTTAGGGAATATATTGTGATGGGTATTCCAAACGTATCCATGAGGGTTACTCCCTACGTAAGAATGTTATAAATGCCTTAAGTTACCTTTTTGTCTTATGATTTCTATGAGTTATTCATAAATCTTATGATTTCATGAGGTATGTTAACGTACTTATGTTTTATGAGTAAAGTGTGATTTCATTGATTCTTATGTATACATGTACTAATGTTTACTTCCCATATTTTTATATCCCTTACTGAGCTTTTTATGTTCATCCCAAGTTTTTGAAATGATTTTCACAGGTCAAGGGAAAGGTACATGATATGATGATAGTGTCAAGGAAGTGTCAAGAAAGAATCCATGTTTTATTTTAGATATGTTTCCGTTTATGGGAAAAAATGAATACTATCTTTTATATAGCCACTTTGTTCAAATGTTTAATGAAATGCATGATTTATGATCTAATTCTCTAAAACTCTAAACCTGAAAAGATCCTCAATGTGTATTCCAGAAATATCTCAAGATTAAGTAATGTTTAAGGCTGGGGCCTTATACATTTAACTACAGTGCACTGATTCACCTCATGAGAATAGTTATGCATTGAGTGGATAAATAATTCGATTCCCCACCTATCCCGAAATATCTAATGCATTTCTCATATATCAAATAATCGATTTAATTCATGAATCATATTCCTTATCATCAAATATCCATTTTGAGTAATGTATATGGATTTATCAATATTTCTCCAGATAAACAAATAAAATTAATATAGAACATAATATTTATAAATTATATATGGCTTAATCAATAATAATATACATGATAAATAATATGGATAATTATGTTAAATTTAATGTCTATAGGAATGTGAATAATTCCATGGAATGTTAATGAGTACAAAAATGTATCATGGAAGAAAATTTAAATACTTTTATTGGTAAAAATGATCCTAAACCATAAATATAATGTATAGTGATGATATAAAAAAACCTATCCCTAGTGGAGTATAAGAAAAATAATGGGTTGTTGTCATTTATGAATAGGAATACAATAAAAAAGTAATTAAAAACATTTTTGAGGGAAAATAAATTTTCATTTTGAAAATATAATTTTAAAAATATGAGATAAAAAAAATTGAAATATTTTTTTTTTAAAATAACCATTGAAATTTATAACGTAATCATTAAAACATTGACTGGTCATGGTGGTATGAAATTCCATACATGTGGAGTATCTTAAAACCAATATTTGTTTCACATTTTCTGTTAAAGTGAGATGATATTTTTTTTAAAATAAAATGTATATTAATTTCAAAATAAATTTTAAAATTTTGAATTTTTTTAAAAAAATCATTAATAAATTACTTGAAAAAGCATAAAATAATTTTTGAAAATAATTTTAGAAAATATGGGTTTTGAAGAAAAATGATTTACAACTGAAGAGAGAAATGATGTTAGATTTTTATAACAACATTATCTAATTAATTTTATGTAATTATGTAAAAAATGGTACTATTACATTAAAATATATTTAATAACTAGTGGTGAAGAAAATAAAATTGGTTTTTTAAGAAATGATCAAATAATCTCCTTCAAATGAAATTCAAGAGTAATCCATTTTGATTTGAATGATATTGTGAAATAAACCGTTATAATTATCATAACTTTAAATTGGGGACTAATAAATGATTAAATTATGTTTATAAAATTTAAATAAATATAAAAATGCATAAATATATCATAATATAATCACAATTAATTTCACACATAACCTTATAATATAAAAAACGATGAAGAAGTTATATAACCCAATGAATGTAAATTGAGTTTTGAATTTTTTTTCCCACTTGATAATTTCAATGTCAAATCCAATTGGATGAAATAATTAAAATTTAACACAAATTATAATTATTTATTATGTAATTATGATATTACATGTAAAATGGTAATTATATACACTATAAAAATGAAATTATTTTTAAAATATTACAATATTCCTCAATGAAGGGGAATTGAGACAGAGTCCCTTACATCCGACTTCCTTTTAATTGAACATCAATTAACCTCCAGTATTATTATTTTAAAAATTTTATAAACATATAAAAGAACAATATTAGCATTTATACTATAATATTTTATCATTTTATAATATATATCACATGTTTGTTAATAATCATTCATTAATTTTTTAGGTGTTAATTTCCATGTTTTCTCATTTATACATTCTCCGGAATATTCTGGTACTTTTTTATATTATATAGATATATAATAACCAGAATAATAATCATGAATTTCATATCATATTTATACATAAATTATCCTTTTAATACTATTCATTAATGATGTTTCTGACAAATTAAGTACTTTATGATCCTGAAGACGGTAGGTCATACTTACACATGAGTAACGTTTCAATTTTTCAAAAATAATTATAGAGAGGTGGTAAGTGATATTTTATATTTTCATAATTATAATAATATCATAAATATGATATTATTTCATTAAATATATGTATATATATCATCCATGTGCTGTGGTGATGAAAAGGGAGTATCATCGCTTTGTGAAGGCAATGGTCCACACATACACGAATGATGTTATCATCTTTAAGTGAATGAAAATTCAAGAAAGAAAATGATATATTATATTTTTAGAATTATAAACATGTTATGATTATAATAATTATATCATTAATATCACATATATTCATTAAATGTACCATTATTACCTTCCATGTAATGAATTGGTGAAAAACAAATCAGATCACTTAGTGAGACGGTAGTCTACTGTACACACAAGTAAAGATATCATATACCCTAAAAATAGAAAGTAAAAAATTAATAAATATATTATAAAGACACCATATGTATAATTATATTATAAATATACTATATATATTTTACATCGGTCTTTATAACCGACTGTGGGAGTTGGTAATGGAAAAATGAATGAAATCAGTTCGCTGGGTGGTAGTTCGCAGTATACATGAATGATGATTTCATAACCCATTTGATGGAAGTTGGGGAGGTTGTAGTTAGTGAAATAAAAATAAAATCTCAGTATATGTAATATTATGAGGTTATTATATCTTCATAAACTAATAATAATCTAATGAGGTGGATGAATAAATAAAATAACAACACTCGATGAAGAACGTTACCTCTTCCTTGGGTTACCACCTTGGGTTTGCACCAAAAGCCTTACTTGGATAGAATCAAGAAAAAACTGAGGATTATATTATCATATTAACATTTTTGGTAAGTAATGTTTTTAGGTATTTACTAAACCACAATAGTTTTATGGCTTGTAGGAGAAAGTATAAGGGGTGGCCTTTTATAAGTGAGGTGATTGGTACAATTATACCTTTTGAAAATAAAAAGGTGTACCCATGTTTTTAATTTTCCAAAAGTATACTAAATGGAGTATTATAGATCCATAGATGTTATAGGCTGTAAATATGAACATTAAATAGGGTTTAGATAAGTTTTCATTTAATTTTAACCCTTGTCTAATTAGTTTAACCATTGGTAAATCCATTTTCACCTTAACCAAGATAAATAATTTATACTATTTTCACTATTGATATTGGTAAAAATTTAATTTTATATTTTAAGATAATGTAAATGTTGGCGCCAAAATATTGAACGCAAAGGGAAGAAGGAAAAGAACCCTGCATGCTGCCTCACGAAGCCCCGACGCGGAGCTCCCACGAGCAACGTGGCCGCTGCGAAGCAAAGGAGGCGGTACCGCTCCGCGAACACCCTGACGTTCGCGAGCCCGCCACAAAGCAAAGGAGGTGGTACCGCTCTATGAACGCCCATACGTTCGTGAGCCCTCCGCGAAGCAAAGAAGGTGGTACCGCTGCGCGAACGCCCTGACGTTTGTGAGCCCGCCGCGAAGCCCCTGAGGCGGTAACGCTCCGCGAACCCCGTCGATGTTCGCGACCCGCCGCGAAGCACCCGCCGCCCCATCGTGCCGCGTGATCTCTAATTCACAGTGCCCCTTGCCTATAAATACCGGCCTCCCCTGAGTCTAGAGGACGGACAATCCGACCTTTCGGCTTCTCAACTCCTGAATTGTGAAGCACCCTTCGCCCTGAGAATCATAAGTTTCACGAGGTATTTTTTCTTCGTGAGATGCCTTCACCTTGTCTTGTTTTGAGCCCCTCTTCCAAGGGGGATGCCCTTCGATAAGCCTAAGGGAATCTGCGGAGGAAGGGTATTCCCAAGGGAACCCGGGCATCCACGGAGCGTTCATGCTTCACAAAACACCCATCCTGTACTAGTGATCCACATGCCAAGGCAGGGTCGTTGTACATCGCGAAGCACACTGCTTCACCGCACCTTGCTTTGTGAGGCACCTCTACTTCATGAGGCAGTGCTCCGCGAATACTATTCCACTTCACGAAGCACCTCCCATTCTCACCCCTGCCCCATGCTAAGGCCAACACACTCCACTTTGCGAAGCACACTGCTGCACAACACCTTGCTTCACGAGGCACCTCTGCTTCACGAGGCAGTGCTCTGAGAATACTATTCCACTTTGCGAAGCACCTCCCATTCACACCCCTGCCCCATGCTAAGGCCAAGGAACTCCACTTCGCGAAGCACACCCCATTGCTTGTCAATTCCTCTTCCCGTGCGACCCTCCAGGTTTGCACGATGTGATTTCAAAGTCCCATGGACAACACCACTCGTAGCATTACTTCACCTAATGCTTCTTCTCATAGGCACGCTAACTGCTATTGCTTCTTTGCATAGCCACGCTAACGTGGACCCCTCGATGGTTCGCTCTGCGACCCCCCTTGACCATGGCCTTGCCAGTACCTTCCCTCACCCAAGGAGCAGAGGGTACCAGTCATGTAAGTCATAGGGGTGCGGAGTAAACCCAGGTCATCCGAGCTGCAGGATTTTAAACTTTCAAGCACCTCATCCTCAACACATGATGTTAAACTATGATCCAACCCCATGCCTCGCACGCAGGGTCCCCACGGCTCATAAATTCTTTACACCCACTGGTCTCCATGAAGATGGGATCACCCCCCCCACAGGGGATGATATCGTCCTTATCGGAGTGGCATATGTTCACGAGAGAAGGGAAACCACCTTGGTGTAAGCCCCCAAGCCTCTCTTGCAGAAGGTAGCACCCATGCACCTCCATACTTCCCAACTGACAAGGCCAGTGGAGGGCGCGATAGGGAACGAGGCACCTTTCATCTTTAGTCCCAAATCCCTCTCCCGCTGCACTGTGCCGCACTTTGGGCCTCTATCCTGGAGTAAGTCCCAGCACCATGGGATGCCTAACGCATAAGCCCCTCTTCGTTTCTCACAGACGCACCCTTCACGACGTGATCGTCAGGTCTCTGCTGCCTCTTGTTTCTCACACCGAGCACGACTCACATGGGCTTAGAGTAATAATTGACCATGATAATACCTCGTCCAACATGACATTAAACTATATACCCCCATCCATCATGACGTTAAAATGCACATCCATTTGAACTAAGAGGTATTTGATCTTTGTCAATGCATGGTACGTAGGAAGCCTCCAAGAGGTTCAAGCCCAACGCCCATCATTTCTTCACGTCAGGTTCCACCCTCATCTAACATGACATTAAACTGCATTCCAGTCTGACGGAAAGCCATTGTGAGCAACCCGAACTATGAGGACTTTGATCCATGTCAAGGCACAGTACGTAGGATGCCTCCCTAAGGTTCAAGCCCATCTCCCATCGGACCAAGTTCCTTTCTTCACATCAGTTCACCGACACCCACCTTTTCCTCCTGAACTACAATGAATTTGATCCATGTCAAGGCATGGTATGTAGGAAGCCTTCCTGAGGTTCAAGCCCAACAACCATTGGCCCAGACCGTCTCCTTGTCGGTGTGCCAAGCCCCCGTCTTCCACCTAAACTACAAGGAATTTGATCCATGTTAAGGCATGGTACGTAGGAATCCTTCCTGAGGTTCAAGTCCACCACCCGTTGGTAATAATAACTTCATTCACGTCGGTCCACTAACACCTGGGCAGCCTAGTGTGTAATCCCCACACCATCGGACCAAGGTCCACCTTCACATCGGTTCGCTGACAACACCCATCGGGCCAAGGTCCACCTTCATGTCGGTCCCCCGGCGCACAATAATTAACTACAAGGACTTTGATCCATTTCAAGGCATGGTACGTAGGAAACCTCACGAGGTTCAAGCCCAACACCATCGGACCAAGGTCCACCTTCACGTCGGTTCGCTGAAAACACCCATCGGGCCAAGGTCCACCTTCACGTCGGTCCCCCGACGCACCATACTGAACTACAAGGACTTTTGATCCATGTCAAGGCACGGTACGTAGGAAACCTCACGAGGTTCAAGCCCAACACCATTGGTCCAAGGTCCAACTTCACGTCGGTTCACCGGCACCATCCCGAACTGCGCGAACATTGATTCCCTACCACAGGGATACGTAGGAGGTCTCTTTGAGGCTCAAGCCCAACTTCACTGTCTCCCTTGCGATGGTCCCATTTCATTCCCCCTCCACTTAATCCATCCATCCATCCATCATGCACCCTGATTCTTACCTGGGCCGCCACATCCCGGTGAGATCATGCCACTCCACTCCCCTCCACAGCATCCGGGAATCCGCCCATGAGCTAACCCCGATATCGGCATCCCTTCAAGGGAAATTCCTCAATCTGATCCACTCCAGCTAGTGTTCTGATCAGGCTGATCCGTCTCTGCTGGACGTTAAACCTGTGGAATACCCTGTGTTAAACATAGGAAGCTGAGGAAAACCTCAGATACATGCCTATGACATATGATTCCCCACGCTCAATGTGGGATGCCTCAGGCTTCCACGCCCTCAAGAAAACCTATGATAAGGGACAAAAGACAGACATGCCAATTCCCCAGCATTCAGACATGCTACTGATGCCTCGATGTGACTACTCCCCCGACTGAAGGTTTCTTCCCTAACCGGACCCTTTGGAATGTCCTGACAGAAGTAGTGTAATTAACCAACATCCATGGAAACATGGTACTGGGAAGAGTTTCACGAACAATGTATTAAATCTATGAGGGAGACCCGGACTAGGTGATGAGTTTCAAGGAGGAATCCACGGAAGGAAGAACCGACATTCCATCATCCTGGTTTCGATCAAGGAGCAGACATCCCTGAATAAGAAGTGAATTCCGTTCGCCTTTGGAATGCGGGAATGCGGGGAAACACAAAGAAAGATGTGCCTGTCATGCCCTAGCGGACGGACGCGCGCACCCCGGTGAAAGTGTTGGAAACAGAAATGGTGAACCCGACGTGAATTTCTTCTCTTAAATATGGATATTAGTAGCCTTCGAGACACCATTAGATTGACGTGTCACCGGATCCAGATATCCAGAGCCGGGTCCCGCCAAGCAAATAGCGGGCCTGACATGAAACTCACTGGAATTTGGGGTAGTAGAACGTGGGGAATTCCGTTCTGCAACGTGTTGGCGTGGATCCCTCTTACCAACCACAGAGGATGGAATAACTCTGGGGTATTGGTTGTCGATCCTTTTCCTCGCTGTGCTGATGAGTTGATCTCCCTGCTTCTGAGGAACCAGGTTGCTGCTATAGAGACACGAACACCGCCCGCTCGCCTATGCAGGGGCGGGGGAAATACCAGCACAACCACTCTGCATGGCCCCATTACCATCATGATGGCCTCTACATCTGTGAATATGGGACGCCCACATCCCCTCTCCCTGTCATAGATCATCCAACAAAGGGTGATCAACAAACTTGTACGTAGGTATGAGGAGGAAGGGGTTATCCCAACTCGGGATGTGGCCCGCCTGGACCTGGAGGCATCCATGCCCCGCCGTCAATGCTGGCCTCAAAGGCCGCGTAGGGAGCCCATGCTCCCCACCCCAACGTTCAATCATTTCGGGAGCCTGTCCCCGGAACGCCTCGACGACTCCTCACCTTACGCTGATGAGGCAGGTGATGTCCGGATCAGCCCGGTCAGAGTCCCAATCCAAGGGCTCCATGAAAGGGCCCCCATCCGGCCGCGTCAGCGCCACCATCTGGATTCGCCAGAGGAGTAAGTAGGATATGCCCCTGCACCACCTGCGCCAGCTCGTCTGACCCGGCGTCAGCGTCGGGCCCGAGCTGAGGACGCTCGTCAAGGGGCGTCGACGTCAATAGTTACTGTGGCCCGAGCCACCGCCGACGTGCATCATGGAGTCCCTGCATAAACTGAGTAGGGTAACTCCTTCACCCAACTAGGACTGAGGCCCCAACTGACCCATGGGCAGGTGGGGTTGGTTCTCGGGGTCGCAGGCCCGAACGGTGATCGCCGCAAACCAATCCGCGGTGATGTCAGCCCGTACGGAGGGATTCCCCATACCACCATTCCACAGGGCATGGGCCTTCCCCGGTCCGTAGCTATTCATGGAGGTATGCCTAATGCTACCCCATTCCGAAGGAAGACCTTCCATGTGGCAGTGACGCTTGGCGTGGAGGTCTCTCCCGCACCCACCACACTGGGTATGTAGTTCCTCCTCCTGCTCCCGACCGTCGATGTGAATGCACTGCCCATCCAGTCCCTCTCCAGTGTGGGGGTCCTCCCTATATCCTCTCTGCAACTGGAGAAGGTCCTCCTCGCCCTGGAAACCCGAGGGGTGACGGTCAGCCTCGCTCCACCCGCACCAAGCGTGGAGTTCCTCTCCATGCTCTTGCTGGTTCCAACAGAGGTTCCACCCACATGGGTGCTGTCCATGGAGGTCCTCCCCATGTACCCTTTGACATTTTCCCTGGTGCCCCTCGCACCCCGGTTGTCTCAAGTGGGATTCCTCTCCGCCATGGCGCCATCGCCACTCCGAGACTACATGTCGACAATCAAACTTGTCTCGAAGAGCCATCTAGGGGCAGGAGAGCGGGTCGTTGCCGCAACAAGAAGAGTCCTCGGAAGAACCGAGTGGAGGTCAAAACAGCCCGTTTCTCGGTTTCTGAAGCGGAATGCGACCCAGCAATGGAATCTTCTCCCTGCTCCTTCATGTCAAGGACTGGGGCAAGAACAAGGCGCGTCATGCTCATTCTCCCAGAATGCGAAGTCCACCAGATTCCCGCCTCTCTCCACAGGTACATCCAAGAGGAAGAAATTGTGGAGATTCCGAAGGTTCCAACCATGAAATCACCACCGTCGTCACCAGAAGCGCCCTATACCTCTACCAGAGATCACAAAGAGCTATTTTGGGGGCCAATGACAGTAGAGCAATGACGTGACCCATCGTCGGTGACCGTAATTCCTACACCAGAAGCATTGGCTATCAGCCCATCGTATCGTGACATTGTGGTCAGGTCACCTCACTCTTCAGAGGATGACCCAGAATTCGGCGGCCAGTCATCTCATTCGCCGTATTCTCTACCGACCGGTTTACTATCCCAGTGGTCTGCCCCGGTACCGCTACAGGTTCCTCAGACGCCTCCGGTTGATGAGTTGAAAAATATGGGGCCAGACCCTGAGTCCGAGCCCAGGAGCTTTTGGAACATTGTCCCAATGGATCACTTCCCGGAGAAGTTATGGCCGACAGCAGCGTTGAACTTTTGCGCATCAGAGTCCCTTACCCCAGAGGAACTAGGGTGCTTCCACTGAACCCTATGGGTGACACAATTCCTCCTTCGTTATGAGCGGGTAGTGTACCCCAGGAGCCGAGATCACTTTGAGGGAATCAGCGAGCAATTTCGCCTGATCGATTTGGACGCACTCCCTGTGGCCCAGCGCCCTGAGTTTCCAGGCTACCAGAGTTCCCTTCAATGAAAATGCGTTCAGAGTTTCAAAGTACTTTATAGAGTCATTAGGGAAGCTACCCCCCATGTGCAAGTCCGTAGTTGGGGACAATATGCCGCCCTCCTCTTCAGTCCTATCTGGTGGTAACCGATTCGTTATGTGAAATTGAGGACATACCCCCGAGAGGGGTCACGGTCCACATGGATGACGTAGTGGACAAGGAGGATGAGCTTGAATTTTGTGATGGAGACTTACCCCATGAGGGTGTACCACCACTGCTGGACCCATCAGGGAGGGTTACCCATCAGCAGAGGAGCCTTTTAGGCCTGCCTGTATCCACCAAGTCACTGGTACTCAGTCAAAATTTTGGTAAGGGTAAGAAGCATGTCGGAACCGTCAAGCACCCCGACCCTTCCACCTCTGTACAGAAGACGGACGAAGATCCCGAGAAGGCCGCGTTGCGCCAGCAACTTGCTGAGAAGAATAGGCTGGTTGACGAACTCCTGGCCGAGCGCGCTGCAGAGCGGAGACCTGACTATGGTAATCCCAAGCTGGGGCAGCAGGGGAAGGAACGATTTCCCCCCGACGAGATGCCTCCGGGCAACCCTGATCACGCTACTTCCGCAGACAGGGCAAAAGC
Source organism: Viscum album (assembly GCA_963277665.1). Lineage (NCBI taxonomy): Eukaryota > Viridiplantae > Streptophyta > Magnoliopsida > Santalales > Viscaceae > Viscum > Viscum album. The sequence continues at coordinate 47,984,858 of OY728140.1, read as the reverse complement.
CAGAACTCACGACAAGAGGATGCGATAAATCTCTCCAAACCCTCCTGAACGATGGGGTAATCTGAGGAATCCAGCCCGGGTTCCCCCAGCCGCCCCATGGGCCGTTCCGCCAGTCGCTCCACAAGCTGCTGAATCCTTCTACTATGTCGAAGAACCCGACAACGCACTTGTGATTAGGGATCTCCATCAAGACAGGGACCCTCACCCGGATGATCTTATAGCGGCACTCATCGCCCGCCTCGAAGCGTTGGAAACACGATAGGTGACAGTCCCACCGGATGGAAAGCCATATCCTGCGTGGGTGGATGACCTGCCCACACCCCCGGGTTTTGGTAACCCCACTTTCTCTCCCTTCAATGGGACAAGGGACCCGCTGCAACACTTGGACCATTTTTCTTCCAGGTGTGGCCCCATGCTGGGGACCCCGACCCAGCAAGAAGCCACCAAGCTCTGATGTTTCATGCAGACATTGGAGGGCCCCGTATTCATCTGGTACAGCCCGATCCCTATTAGATTAGTGACCGGATGGGAGGATCTCCGTCGGCAGTTCCTATACCAGTTCAGCTCCACCACGCAAAAGACCAGCATCGCAGAACTCTTTAAGTGAAAAAAGGCCTGATGCGCGAGTCGCGGATTTCATCGCCCGGTGGAAAGGGATTATATACTCCCTCGACATGCCACCGAATCAGGAGAAATTACTGACAATGTGTGTAGGGAACGTTAAAACGGAGCTGGTTCCTTTCCTGATCACCCAGAACTACCCTGGAGGGTTTCGAGATTTCTCAGATAAGGCTCAGTGCCTCAAGGAGGATATAAAACAGGCTAGTCAGGAACATTTACTGCCCCTTGTGATCCCATCCAGGAGGGCTGCCAGAGCCGAACCCGCCGCGGTGGCCCAAATAGAAGCCTCCAGGCAGCAAGAATTACTGCCAGCGACACCGTCCCCGCAACCCCGTAGAGGTCCTCCACCTCAAGCGCAGGCTCCTACCCAGTAGCAACCGCCTCAGAATCGATAGGTTCCCCCGCGCAATGTGCCACCACCACCTAGGTGAGACAATCAGGCACCGCCTCCTCGGCATGCCCCTCCGGCCCCTTATTAGGGCTAGAATCCTAGGGCCCCCTATCCGGAAAGAAGGCACTAGACTTTCTCGTTCAATGAGAATCAGGTCCCTGGCTAATTTCGAAGTGCTCTAGAGCAAGGGATTGTGCGCTTACACGAGTGACGAAGGCCGGTAGAGGCGAATCTCACTGATCACCCCAACTACTGTCCCTATCATCGGATTCTGGGACACACCCTCAAGTAATTCTATGTGTTTAAAGACTGGCTTCAAGACCAGGTTGAAAACAACATAGTCAGGTTTGGCCCAACACCGACACAAGTAGTGGGTGTCTTCATAAGGTCAGAGATCGGTAGCGACAGCGAAGGCGAGTGGCAGCAGGTCCCCAGCCGTGGGTCCCAAAAATACAATGACTGGATGGATCGAAAAACCGTCACCCGTGCCCATGGTATCATTTGGGAATGCCTAAATCAGCCGAAGCCTTCATAGGAAGTAGCCAGTACCTCTGCATCGTCATCACAGCCGACCTCTTCCCAAAAGGGCAAGCAGTGACGACGCAAGAAGAAGAATCGCAATCCACCACTGCTGTCGTCATCCCGCACTCTTGGCGACTTTATGCCCCATGAAATGGGGATTCCTCCCAGAATCCGCCTGGTGGTAGATGATTCTTCAAGAGACAGCCAGGGGTACACTTCGGTTAACACTGTGGAGCTGGTAAAGCCCTATATGGCTCCCGATGCGGGGGAACGCCAGAAGAACCTCCCCAACGTCCCCAGCCGATGTCAACGTCAGCGGAACCGTAACCACACAGGTCGTCAAGGCACATTAGCAGGCGCTTTCAGTCAGTCCGTGCATGCTACTGAAACCATACAGCATGATCATCATAGAGCTCAGCATGCACAACCTCATCCGAGGCCCTCAGATCTACCTCCACCACCGTTTGTGCTGCTAGATCAGGAAGAGCTGCCTCATCCGTATCACGATCAGTCTTTCCTGGATACAGGCCAATCTACGTTGACCGATCCTAATCTGGTGGCTACTCTCTAGGATTCAACTAGTAGGCAGTGGGATGTACCCAGTACTAGCCAGCTGCCGGTTCAACCAGCAGGACCCGCTATGCCTCCAACTGCAGAATGACCTCCTGTAAGCAGAGGCTCGCGTTTGGCACGAAAGTACGATGTCCTGAAGCACTTGGATGGAATTCCAGCAAGGATTTATATCCTTGAGGCCCTTCACCTATCGTCTGAAATGCGCGAAGCACTTTCTGAGGCCCTAAGGAGCCCCCTTCAGTTTGAGATGGAGGTAGAAGCTGCGGAAGCCTTCCACACTGAGTAAATTGAGAATGCTGAATGCCAGGTAGTTATCTTGTTCTCTGGTGAAGATGAAGACCCTCCCATACAAGGGAATATTCGCCCACTGTACATCACTGGCCAGTTCAATGGTGTGGAAGTCCGCCACTGCCTCATTGACACGGGTTATGGGATCAACCTAATCCCGACTCGAACAATGCGAAAGATGGGTCTATCTGAAGATAATTTAACTCCCTCAAACCTCAGAATCCAGGGATACGACAGGACTGAGCAATCCCCAGTCGTCAAGATCCACCTGAAGACCCAGTTTGGTGGCCTAATTTCCAGCATCGAGTTCATGGTTTTCTCCCAGGACACCGCCTATAACGCATTGATGGGCAGGCCAGGGCTCCATCTGCACGCAGCGGTCCATTCGTTGTATCACCAATGCCTCAAATACTCCCTCAATGGTCGAGTAGGCATGATCCAAGGAGATGCGTCTCCTTTCGCCTCTTGTGAAGCCCGCTATCTGGATGCCGACTATTACAAGAGCAAGGATAAGAAAATACTAGCAAGTGAGGATGAACCCGCCTCGGTCACAAGTGATCCCTGGGCAGGCCTGGAAGACGCCTACATCTTCCCGATCCATTGATTGGAGGCCACGACTCCCGACATGGTGCAGTGTTTTGTTGTTTCAGGCATGAAAGGAAGGCATGTTCCCATGTCCAAGCGACGTTGTAAATCACCTCGTACTCCTACAACAACCAGGATCAGGTGATACCAGAGCATCCTACCCCTATGTGGTATTGGAATGTTAGGCTTATGACAACGGCAGTACGTCATACGTGTCTCTTCCACCGGGCTGTAATCAACCGACTCAGGCCGACGCGTCACCACTGCTTTGATATAATCAAACGTGTCCCCTTAGGCCAAAGGCCAGATGGGATAGGATCAATCGCCATCATTGCTATGGTCTCAGCGGCGCATGGTTCTCCTGATATGATGACCACCGCCGCCCAAGACGACACCAGCTACCCATCAGGGATTCATAGCTCAGAAGCATCTCCCCTTGCGGGAAATCCCTCCATGGGTGGAGAGGAAGATCTGGAGGATGCTCCCCCCACCTTTGAGGAATGATTCTCTACCACGGTTGATGAACTGGTATAGGTGAACCTTGGTAGTGAGGAAGATCCGAGACCCGCATTGATCAGTCCAGCCATGTCCCCTGAGGAGTAGCAGCGGTATGTAGACTTTCTCAAACAACACCGTGATGTGTTTTCCTGGAGTTACAGTGAGATTCCAGGACCAGATCCTCAGGTAGCCGTTCACCGCCTAGGCCTCCCGAAAAACCATCGTGGTTTTAAGAAGCCTCCCAGAATGATGCACCCTTCTCATGGTGGCATGGTTGAGGCCGATGTTGACAAGATTATCAAATCCAACTTCATCAAGGAAGTCCAGTACCCCAAGTGGCATGCCAACATTGTACCAATCAGGAAGAAGAATGGGAAGATCAGAGTCTGCATCGACTTCCACGATCTCAATAGCCACTTCCCAAAGGATTACTTTCCCCTCCTGGTGACCAAGTTATTGATTGATGACATGGCTGGGTTCCAAGCCCTCTCTTTCATGGATGGGTATTCCGGGTACAACCAGATCTGGATGGCCCTTTAGGATGAGGAGTCCACTGCCTTCAGGGCTCCCCAAGGTACCTTTTGTTACCAGGTTATGCCCTACGGCTTGAAAAATGCAGGTTCCACTTATCAGCGGGCCATGCATCGTATATTCAGGACGATTCTCGGGATACTGGGGGAATGCTACGTGGATGATCTAGTGGTCAAATATCGCCAGTGCCATGACCATCTCAAAGACCTTGAGAAAGTGTTCAGTTTCTTTCGTTCCCACCACCTGAAGATGAACCTGTTAAAGTGTTCCCTCGGGGTCACCTCCGGGAAGTTTGTTGGCTTTGTTGTTAGATACCGAGGCATTGATATAGACCCAGAGAAGATCAAGGCCATCAGCCAAATGCCTCCCCCGAGCAATATTCAGGAACTTTGAGGTCTCCAAGGTCACTTAGCCTATATACGCCGATTCACCGCGAATCTGGACGGCAAGTGTAAGCCCTTTTCCCGACTCATGAAGAAAGGCGCCACCTATGAGTGGGATGAAGAGTGTCAGAACAACTTCGAGGAAATCAAGCAGTATCTGATCCAACCTCTGGTCTTGATGCCACCCGTCTCTAGAAAGCCCCTGGTCCTTTACGTGACCGCCCTGGAATGGTCCCTTGGCGCACTTCTCACCCAGAAGAACAATGAGGGTATGGAGAACAATATCTACTATCTCAGCCGTATGCTTCTCGATACGGAGATCAGATACTCCCCTATTGAAAAGAGATTTCTTGCGCTTGTTTTTTCCATACAGAAGTTGCGGCATTACCTACAACACCATAAGGTACAGTCGGTCTCTCAGATAGACCCACTGAAGTACATCCTGAACCGCCCCATGTTGACTGGCCGACTAGCGCGGTGGGAGGGGATCCTCCAGTAGTTTGACATTAGGTTCGTGCCTCAGAAGTCCATCAAAGGACATGCATTGGCAGATGTTTTAGTTGCCCATCCAACCTCCGTGGATCAATCCCTGGACCTGGATTTTCCTGATGAGGCGATCTTCTCAGTCAATCATGCCATCTCATGTTGAAAAATGCACTTCGATGGTGCCTCCCGGTGCCCCACCAGTTGGAGGATCAATGATCTTAAGCTCAACAGAGTAGGTCTGGGTATCGTCTTCATCACCCCGGCGCAACCCATCCTGCCATACTCATTCCTGTTGTCAGAAGGCTGCACCAACAATGAGGAAGAGTACCAGGCTCTCATCACGGGCCTTGAGTTGGCCCTTGAGATCGATGTGACCCATCTACATGTGAAAGGAGATTCAGAGCTGGTAATCAAGCAGGTCAATAGCGACTATGTCGTCAAGAATATAGAGATTCTGCCATTGCTGAAGTGCACCCTCCATCTAATGGCCTAGTTCTCTTCTCGACCAAAAGATACCCATGTCCCTCGGTCATAGAACGGTCGAGTTGATGCTTTGGATGGCTTATCTGCATCACTCGCAGAACCCGAGCAAGATGATTTGATCATACATGTGGCACACCAGAGAGTCATTTCCCCTGTCACCCCAGAGGACAACTACGGCCTGTGGATAAGTCATCTTACTACCGGACCTTCTATGTCAGGGGTCCCAGGCTCGTCAGACACAACGGTTGAGGCCACTCCCGACTGTAGGGCACCTTTTGTTGAGTATCTCCAAAATGGTTTCTTCCCGGATGACCAGGCCGAGCGCGAGCGAATCCGACACTACGCGTTGGAATTTACCCTCTAGAGCGGTCCCAGTCTTGAGCAGATCCTCTATAAGCGGAGCTTCAATGGCGTTCTCCTTCGTTTCATTCAAGGAGTAGATATTTCTCAGGGTATTAAAGAGGTTCACGCCGGTTCCTGTGGTGCCCACCAAGCTGGGCCAAAGCTGTCCTATCAAATCTGGATGTTGGGGTACTTCTGGCCCTCTATAATCCATGATTGTATCGAGTTTTCCAAGAGATGCCATGCGTGCCAAGTTCATGCCAACTTCCTGCATCGGCCACCAGATCCTCTCCACTCCACCAAGTAATCTTGTCCATTTGAGTTGTGGGGACTCGATGTAGTGGGACCATATCCACCGGCGACAGCTCGCCAGTGTACGTTCATCCTAACTACTACAGATTTCTTCTCTAAGTAGGCAGAGGCAGTTCCACTCAAAGAGGTCAAGGCCCGTTCCATCATCGACTTTGTGAGCTCCAATATCATCTACCGGTTTGGGGTCCCTCACGCTGTCCTCACCGATAACGACACCAACATCCGAGCGGCCGAGATGAAGAAATTGTATGCCAAGTACAATATCCGTTCGAACCATACCTCTCACTACCATGCATAGGCAAATGGAAAGATTGAGGCATTCAACAAAACCCTCTCTAACATCTTGCAGAAAATGGTTGGTCAGAACAATAAAAGTTGGCCGGACAAGCTCTCCAACGCACTCTGGGCTTATCAGATGATGACTCGCAATTCTACCCAGGTGACCCCATATTCCCTGGTGTATGGGGATGAGACCGTCCTACCCATTGAGATCCAACTGCCATCATTACACACTGCAGTCTATGACCAGCAGGCACCGGATAAGGTGGCCGAAATCCGTCTAGCTTAATTGGATACACTGGACGAGAACAGGATTCGTTCATTGCACAATCTGGAAAGGCATCAGAATAAGATAGCCAGAGCCTTCAACAAGAAGGTTCGCCTTCTCTCTTTTATATAGGGAGACCTAGTGTTGGCCCTTCGAGCGCCAATGATCCCCAGTAGGAAACCGCCCAAGCTAGAGCCCAAATGGGAAGGACCTTACATCATCCATAAGGTTTACCCCAACGGATCATACTCCTTGGTGACCACAGATGTGAGTGCATAACTCCTCCCACCAACGCCAAGTTCCTCAAGCAATACTTTGCTTGAGCCCTATGGTCTTACATGACCTTAAACTATATGGTCCTGCACGACCTTAAACTATACGGTCCCACATGACCCTAAACTGCACACTACAATCCTGCATGACCCCAAACTGCACCGCCGTCTTGCAAGACGATAAACTGCAAAATGGTCCGAGCTCTATGACCTTAAACTAAGATCTCCCCCATCCTTGCTGTAAGACGTTAAAATGTATGCTGGTCAGGCCTCCCTGACCAAGGCTCAGCCTCAAGCCCCTTGGCCTTCTTCGACTCATGCTCTCTTATTGGATTGTACGATGTGGTGTGGGATACATCCTCATTCACATCGGGTTTCCCTCCATACCGTACATATCCCCAAATGAGACGCATCTCTCATCCATCATGACATTAAAATACGCTTTAAGAACTACGTATGTCTTGATTCCCATCCTAATGGGACACGTAGGAATGCTTGGACGCCTTGTCTTGAGCCTAGCTTTGAGCTCTTCTCTTTCACTGCCCTCCTGGGTATAGTTTCTTCGGAGGATCCTTGCATGACGAAGAGTAGGCTTCCTTAGCTCTGCTCATACAAGGATTATAAGGGTCGCACCATGTGCCCACTCCCGTTCTTCTATCCTCCCACGTCCTCACCACATGACATTAAACTTCATGGCCTTCAAGAACTACATATGGATTGATTCCCATCCTAATGGGATACGTAGTAACGCCCAGACATTTCATCTGTCGGCCTAGCCCAAAAGCCAAAAATCTTCCCCTCAGGTCAAGACATATGGAAGGATGCACACTTTTTCTCAAACGCATGTCGGGCAAGCCTCAACCCAGCTGTACGTCCCCCCGGAGATGTTCGCCTCTTTCGTGGATGGATACATCTATGCTTCAACCACTCCTTGACTGGGATGCCATCACTTTCCCCACCCGGAGGGAACCCCCAAGAACGGTCTGGATACCACGCCCAAGGGCTCTCCTACCGATACATGCCAACATCCCTGAGGGGTTTTGAGAAACAAACCGATAAAAGTCCCGCGTTGCGAATTTGGTCAATGGTCAACGCTCATTTGTTGCTCCCATATCGAGTCTCCATAGGGACGCTGTGTTTCAAACATGGTCAACAGTGTCCTGGATCTTCGGGTCCACCCCAAGATGTCCCAAACATCGAGTGCAGTGATTCGTTCTGCCCCATCCCTAAGTGACAAACTTCCCTCTGGGTGGTGCCAGCGGTCGGGCCTATGACCCCGATTTTCTTATAAGTGATGTATGATGTGGTGTAGGATAATGTCCTATTTCACGTCGGGTTACTTTCCATGTCGTACACATCCCCAGACAAGATACATTTATCTTTTTCCCCATCCTCATTGAAAGAAGTTAAACTCTAAATTGGTCTGGCCTCCCTGACCGATGCCTAACCTCAGGCCCCTCGGCCTTTCTGGAACCATGACCCCCATCCCTACTACAAGACATTAAAATTTAGTCAGGCCACCCTGACCGAGGCCCAGCCTCAGGCCTCCCTCACCGAGGCCTACCCTCAGGACCCTTGTCCTTTTCGGGCCCCCTAGCCCAGGTTCTTTCCTACAGAACTGTGCGGTATGGTGTGGGATTATGTCCTCATTACCCGCCACGCCGTACACCTCCTTGTTAGGATATTCTGCCCCCTGAGTATCCCTTCAGAACTATGTGTGGCTTGATTCCCATACTGATTGTATACGTAAGACCACCAGAATGTCTAAGCTTCGGGTCCGGCCCCATCTTCCGGAAACCTCCATCCCACCTTGTCCTACTATTCCTCCACAAGGGGATTATATGGTGTGGTGTGGGATTATGTCCTCATTCACGTCGGTATTGTAATGACCAAGCCATTTACCTCTCCCTCCCGAGCTGTTTCGTCGACCCTTTCCGACGGTTCACCAATGTGCCTAAGGGTACTCCAGTTTATTACCTGGAATGTCAGACTTTACTCAGACACGTCCACACCCGCTTAATAGGATTTGTGTATCCCTTCATCAGGGTTTCCATTATCTTTCACACCCGGAGGGACCCCCAAGAATGGCCTGGATACCACGCCCAAGGGCTCTCCTAACGTTACGGGCCAACACCCCCAAGGGTTTCAGACAAAAAATCGATAAAAATCCAGCTTTGTGAATACGGTTAGCGGTCGATGCTCGTTTGTTGTTCCCACCTCAGGATAACGTGATATGGAGACTATTTTTCCTCCACAGGTAATAGTTATCCTCTATCACCACGCCAACCCCATTAAGCCCAAAATGTCAGTTACACGATTCAAATCCTTCACCATTCTCATCATGTCCAAGTAAAGTTTCGAAACTCTTGGTACTATTCCTCTGTGCACGTCTGCGCGTTGGGGGAACAAAGCCATGTCAAAGGTGTCCTTCGAGGCACTTCACTGACTCCCCCTAGTTGGATGTTTTGGGTATTGCGATAAGGATCTTCCCCCCTTGTTTCCCACACCGAGTTTAAGTCATGTGGGCTTAGGGATCGGGTCGAGGTCTGCGCTTACCTGGAAAGTTGTCATCTACCCATGGTCCCAGCTCTAAATACCATAAACTAAGATCTACCAAGAACTACGTCTGGCTTGATTCCCGTCCTCATGGGATACGTAGGAACGCCCATACCTCCTATCTTTGGGTGCAACTTGAGTTTATCATCCCGCCTTCGGGACCCTGACTATGGGACTGCATGGTGTGATGAGGGATCATGTCCTCATTCACATCAGTTGTGTCACACGACACCATACACATTCCCGTCCTAGCATCGTCTCTACTACGTCTGCACTGCATGATGTTAAAATGAATGCGTGGTCCTATCATACGACCCTAAACTGTGACATTATCGTCCTGGCCGCACGATGAAAAATGGAACTGCATTGTGATGACCTCTTTGTAGAGGACATCACATTGGGTATTGGTCATGTGCCATGCCATTTGTCAATGCCTATCATGGCTTGATTCTTGTGGTAACGCTAGGACATGCTACCCTAGGCCTATCGCTTCACAAAAAAAAACCACTTGCCTTAAAGGACAAACAAGATTTATCAAATTCCTCTTCTTTTAGTGCAAGGGCCACGCCCACACTTCCCCTTTTTCCCTAGAACTGGTATCTTACCATGACACCCTTCAAGACTACGTATGTCTTGATTCCTATCTTCATGGGATACGTAGGACCACCCAGACACTTCCCTGCAGGCCAAGCCTAACTTTCATGTTCGGTCCCTCGACTCGAGCACTCCCCAGATGGTCCGAATTCTACGACCCTAAACTAAGACCTCTCTATGGGAAAGGACTCTTCTCCCTCTATCTAATACGTCTAGATGTCGTGTTTAGATGCGTTTTGACAAAGAGCCCGAAGAGAGGGATTTTCATAGGGACATTCCCCTCGTCCCATGACCAAGATTCGTGGGCCCGCTATTTGGATCCTCATCCTCTTCCAAATCCAAAAGGACCCTTGAACGAAATGGATACTAGGATTAAGGGCTCTCCATGGATGCAGGACCTAAGAGCCCTCCAATAATTTCAGTCCAACATCCCTACGGATCTCTGACAACATTTGTGACATGGTCCCATTTATCGAACATGGTCAATGACCGACCCTCATTTATTTGTCCCCATTCTAGGCTAACGCGATATGGATGCTGCGTTTCCGCCATGGATAATAGTTATCCTCTATCGTCACGCTGCTATCATTATGATCCAAATATCGAGCGTCATGATTCACACATTTCCACTTCCTCATGTTCAAGTGGAATTCTAACATACTCGGCTCTATCTCTTCGCGCGTCTAGGTGCACCACATGGTCGCGTTAGTATCATGGGGCCGGTATTCACCGAGCGTCCCCTCACCCTAAACTTCCCCTTTCTATGTCGGGAAATCCCCACCACTACTTCTTGTTTCCCACACCGAGCATGACTCACGTGGGCTTAGTAGTTTTGACAGGTTGTGTACCAACCCGACCAGGCCTCTCATCGTCCCGCATGATGTTAAACTGTGCTTTTAGAACTATGTATGGCTTGATTCCCATCCTCATGGGGTACGTAGGAACACCCAACCACTCTGCTTTAGGCCCAGCCTAATCCTCACTCTTGGTCCCTCGACCTGGAGAGTTTCCTCCGGGGGTACGTGGTGTGATTTGGAATCCAAGTCCTCATTTGCGTTGGTTTCATAACTACCACACCATATGATTCCTGGGCTCTTCTCTTTCACTCCACGTCCTATTTTATGACTTTAAACTACAAGGGTACATATGTCCTCAATGCATGAAACTAAACTGCGGTTCTACCCTGAACAAGTTCAGGATTGCCCGTGTTAATCATGGGATGCACCAGAGCCTCTGCCAGAGTGGATTTCACCTGCCAGTGTTGGTCTATGACTACACTATGCTTCCAGAACTACGTGTGGCTTGATTCCCACCCTCATGGGATATGTAGAGACACCCTGGTATTTTTCCTAGGGTCCAGCCCATAAGATTCATTAATCCTATTCTTCCCCTTTCTAGCCCCCTGACCGGACCCCTTGTAGAGGACCATGTAACTATGACTCTTCCCTGAACAGGTTCAGGATGCCCCAAGATCCCATTGGGAAGTGACAGACCCCCTCGCCAGAGAGGCCTTGTCCCAAAGAAGGAAGGATCCATAATCAAACCGATGCGCCCATCTGGCGTACTCCCACCACGGTGTTGTAATCACATGACTGTTGGATTCTATTCAGACAAACCATCACTCCATATTCCACGCTTCGCGTGCCCCTTATTCGGACCCTCATCCCCTTTCATGTCTGAAGGGACCCCCTAACGGCCTAGTATCATGCCGTATCGGCTCACCTAATGTCCTGGGTCAACGTTCCAGAAGACTGGTCATGTTTGGAAGGACCCCTAACAGAATGGATGCTTGAACTAGGGTCCGCCTACTGTCCTGGGCCAACGTCCCGAAGGATTGATCGACAAAATTTGTGACTTGGTCTCATGTTTCGAACATTGTCAATGGTCGACCCTCATTTTTTTCCCCCATTTCAGGATGACACAGTAAGGATATCGTTTCTCCGACACGGTTAACGGTTGTCTTTTATTGTCACACCATCCCCACAGTGTTCCGAATCTTGGGTATTGTGATTCACACTTCCCATTTCCATCTGTTCAAACAAATTTCAGTGCCCTTGGTGTTGCACCGTTCGTGCATAAGAGCACGTTGAAGAAACGGTAATTCGGCTATTTTGATAACTTCCTTCTCCGGCCAGGCCTCTCCCATCTTTCGGAAATCCGGACTGGTTATCCAAACCCCAGAAGCCCGAAGCTCAGTTTCCTAGAACTTCCTTCTAGGAATTTTTACCGCCGACTCAGCTCCCACTCCTCCTCAGCAGCGGTGGGGCGCAGTTCGTCAGCCTTGGCCCTGGCCCTCTCTATGCCAGCCTGAATGGCAGCCATCTTTCCAGAAGCCTGCCTCATATGCTCTTCTGCCTCTGCCAGCTGGGCCTTCAACCATGAGATCAGCTCAAATTGTGTATTAAGAGAGGTTGAGTGCTCATCCGCCCGGGCCTGCAGTTATTGGATATAACTTTCAGACTCTTGGAGCTTCTTGATGTTTGTCGCCTTCCTCCGCTGCCAGCCCACGCTGAGCCCACGATCATACTCCCGGATCTTCTTAGCCATGAGATCTCAGATGAGCGCATGAGGATGTTGGGAATCCACTCCCCCAGCGCATAGTTCGCGCAACCACAAGCGAAGTCTGTCCATTTCGTTCAGCCACAACGCTTGGGGGTGTCCTTGATGAAGCACATGATTAGATTCCATGATTGGCAGCGGACTATGCTGTTGTCTTCTTCTTCGGAGTTTGTTTTGTCCGAGTCTACGCAATTGGTAGGCTCATACGCAGGATATGCCCGCAAGAATTCCTCAGCATGATCTGCATCTGGCATTGAATCCAGCGCGACATCTGGCGCCGGAGCAGGCATGACAGGACTTGGGTCAGCCAATTGATCCTCGTCATCAGACTCCACCTCAATAACCTCAGGAACGACCCTCTTGGTGGTCCCGCCAATGATAGTGTGTGTTACAGCTCGGGGAGATTGGGGGACTATCTCCACCATCACCGACATTCCCCTAGGAGGGATGGCACCAGACATCCCGACCAGCCTTGCTGCAGCAGCCCATGCCAGTCTGAGAACTGTACGACAGAGAGGGACGTAAACGTTAGTTGGCACAATCTACATATGACAACAATGAATCCAGTAGAGAAAACTTACGGAGATCGAACTCCTAGTGATGCTCTTGAGTTGATGCTGACGGGACCCAAAGGCGTGGCCCTCTGTATACTGTTGGAAGGTATGGAGATTCTGGAGGAGCCAGATCGGGTTCTCTGGCCCCACCAGATGCAGAACTGAACGTAGCCATAGGCGCGGGTTCTAAAGGTCCTACATCATCACCCACCAAGGGTCGAGAGAGAGTCCTGCGTACAAGTTCTTCCTGCATGGTTCAAACATTGGTAATAAATCCATGATGGCCTGAGAACGTACCATGAGGAAAGAAGCTAGGAATGCTACCTCAAGAACCTCTAAAAAATCATCAGAATCTGAGACTTGGTCTCTGAATTCTCCCTCCTCCAACAGTCTCCCTCCGCTAGACTCATCCTCCCGAGAGGAGTCCTCTTATTCTTCTAGCAGGGGGAAGCACTCCCTCAGATCGGTGGCTGACAGCTGTGAGGAACCGTCCGATCTAGCAGTACCCTCACCCGGTCTGTCATTGGGTGTGAGACACCACTAGAGTGAACATAGTCCTCTATCTCAACCAAATATTGCTCCGCCTCCACTGAAGACACCATGAAACCAGCCCGGACTGGGCCTATACCTGGAAAAACCATCCCGCGACGGTTCAGGAGTTCCCACATCTCGGGAAGACTGAGGTGTTTCCGATTGACATCCCAAATGTCCCAGGCCTTCGGGAAGACGAAATCCTCTGGCATGTCAATATGACGCAGCCGCTTCCCTGAAGACTGAGTGGATATCCTGTGGAATCCCCTCAGCGGCTGCCCCTCTGGATGGCCCTGCTCTTCTGGAATCACCAGATCCACCACTGCAGACACACCCTCAGCCGGTGCGGGTCTCACTGCCACGACAGCCCTGCCACCACGAGAGGCCCTTGTTGCCCTTCAAACCCAACCTTGGGATAGGGGAGGCCTGCCGTCACCAACCCGAACGGTTGGATGCCTCAGCATCTCCCCCAGATAAGAGGCCTCCTAGCTGATGGCATACTCCCTCACCAATCCGAAAGCAGCGGTGGATGGAGGCAATGCAATTCACATCTTCCCGTCTTCCCGTGTGAACATGAGCCACAACTGCCTCATCACACACGTGTGCTCCTCATGAAGCACCTCCCAATAGACCTACAAGGTCAGCCGCTGGAGGCACCGGAAACGCCTCGCAAACCAATGTGGGGTGTACGGTTCACAGAGCGGCTCACGATCCACTCGTGCCACCAAAACTCCACCTCTAAAGGCCAAGAGATAATCCCCGTGCTCTTACATTCCCTTCCCGTAATCAGTAAGTACCCCCACCGACAATGGAAACGGGTGGAAGTTAAACTCATCCGCCCTCCACCCCCGGTTCAGCACCATCGGTACAGTTAGTTTGAATGGGAAGCTCCTGACCGCATTCAGAATGGAGGGGCGAAAGTTTGATCCCGGTGGAGAGATAGGGTTTGGATACTCATAAATCCTCCTAATGTGTGCCGCAATCCACCCATACAGAATGTGTAAGTCCCCACATATCCTTGGCTGCTTCTTTCCCTTGCTAACGTGCTGCAACATTCTGTACAGCTTGGCGAGCATTGGAATCCTTAGATTGACCCGCTGCCCCATGACCAGCATGGACACCATGATGAATGAGTTGGGTCGAAACCCCATGCTGGTATCCATCATCAGTAGGATCCAACCGCAGATAAGGGCCGCGATGTACGCCGCCAGCCTGACTATCAGCTGCTGTTCAGTGCTGACACTGAAACCCCAAGTCTTCCATTGGATGTCCTCCAAGACCCGCCAATACGAGTGCTCCTTGCCCCGTTGAGCCGCCTTCAGACAAGTTTGAGGCCTCAGAGGGAACTCTAGATTCTCCGGGAAGTTTAGGAACCGCTCGAACCACTTCTTAAAGTGGACATCTCTCACTGCCTCCTTGTCCTCTCCAGGGACCAGTTCCATCAGTACCGACGCCAGTCACGACATCTGCTCCATATCCTCCCACGCGCTCATGACGGGGAGGAACTCATCATACATGGATCCCAAGATTGGGACCCCTAAAATCTAATGGACATCCCATAGACTGATTCTCACCTCCCCATGGTGCAGGTGAAAAGTATTGGTCCTAGATGACCATCTGCTCAGCAGCACCGACATCAACTATTTCGGTTGGTAAATGTGGAATTGGGAGGCCCATGCCGCCTCATACAAACCCACTCTCCTCAGCTTGGCCCCAAACTCCTCGCATGAGGCACCTACCCAGTAGGCCCATGCCCAGTCGTTGGTGAAGTTTCCGCCCTGGTGCAGGTCCCACTCATCGGACCACCCCTTCTTCGAATCCTGCAAAGCCGCCTTCAACATGGTGCGGTATAGAGGAGGGGACGTCTCCGGTTGCAGTGGCTTCCTGTCAATATTGTTCACATGGTTGTAGAGACATTCAGCGGTGACAGGTGTGATGTCCTCCCATGCATGAACATCGACCACCCTGAACCACTGGCGCTGGCATGGTGTGCTCCTAAACCAGCAAGCTGGTTCGTCCATACTCACCTCAGGGATGAAGACATCATCCCTCAGCCCGAATCCATACAACGATAGCTTCTTCCACTATGGATAGTTCTTCTGACTATTTGATAGTAGTTATGTCAAAGAATTATGGTCCGAGTGGCTTCAAACCATCTCCCCAAGACCTAGATAGTTATCCATCTCATCCCTCTGGGCGGCGTCTACAAGAACCCCCAACACAGCTTCTCGATGGGACATTTCTGTTTTAGAACTCGAAAAAATTTCGGGTTGGGTCGCGAAGGTTGCTCATGAAGATCTCTCGCGAATCTCGGGTGAAAAACCAAGCCACAAAGCCTGGCCTAGGCTGGCAAACAGAAGTTCTCTTGGCATGGTCGCGGAGTTGGAGACTCGCGGTTCGCCGTGAATCTTGATTCGTGGAGAGCAGACACGGAGTACGCGGAGCTTCGCGAAGTCGAGAGCGCAAAAGGACAAAAGTCTCAAGAGGACAAAATATAGGTCAACCCCCTATTTATAGGCGGTGACCCCGGAGCTTCACAACACATCCCGCCCACGCGGAGCATTGCGGAGAGTCCAGAATGCGCGGCCGCTGTCATCCCCACGCGCCCCTTCTCGAGTCCGCATCGCGAACCACCGATAATTTTGGCGATTTTCCCTCAGACTTCGACCCTTGATCCCTCTATGGCTCCATGTCTGAGGGGGGGGGGGATTTGTTGGCGCCAAAATATTGAACGCAAAGGGAAGAAGGAAAAGAATCCCATACACTGCCTCACGAAGCCCCGACGCGGAGCTCCCACGAGCAACGCGGCCGCCACGAAGCAAAGGAGGCAGTACCGCTCCGCGAATGCCCTGACATTCGTGAGCCCACCACAAAGCAAAGGAGGAGGTACCGCTCTGCGAACTCCCTGACGTTCGCGAGCCCGCTGCGAAGCAAAGGAGGCGGTACCCCTACGCGAACTCCCTGATGTTCACGATCCCACCGCGAGGCCCCTGAGGTGGTAACGCTCCGCGAACCCCGTTTACGTTCATGATCCACCACAAAGCACCCACCGCTCCTTCACGCCGCGTGAGCTCTACTTCGCGGTGCCCCTTTCCTATAAATACTAGGCTCCCCTTGATTCCAGATGATGGACAATCCGACCTTTCGGCTTTTGAACTCCCGAATCGCGAAGCACCCTTCGCCCCGGGAATCATGAGCTCTGCGAGGTATTTTTGCTTCGCGAGATGCCTTCGCCTTGTCTTGTTTTGAGACCATCTTCTGAGGGGGATGAATTTCGCGAAGCTTAAGGTCATTCATGGAGGAAGGGGATTCCCAAGGGAACCCGGGCACCCGCGGAGCGTTCATGCTTCGTGAAACACCCATCTTTTACTAGTGATCCACATACCAAGGGAGGGTCGTTGTACATCGCGAAACACACTTCTTCACAGAACCTTGCTTCGCGAGGCACCTCTGCTTCACGAGGTAGTGCTCCATGAATACTATTCCACTTCACGAAGAACCTCCCATTCACACCCCTGCCCCATGCTAAGGCCAAGGCACTCCACTTCGCGAAGCACACTACTTCACAACACCTTGCTTCGTGAGGCACCTCTGCTTTTCGAGGTAGTCCTCTGCGAATAATATTCTACTTCGCGAAGCACCTCCCATTCACACCCCTTCCCCATGCTAAGGCCAATGCACTCCACTTCGCAAAGCACACCCCTTTGCTTGGAAATTCCTCTTCCCGTGAAACCCTCCAGGTTTGCACGATGTGATTTCAAAGTCCCATGGACAACACCACTCGTAGCATTGCTTCGCCTAATGCTTCATCGCATAGGCACACTAACGGATATTTCTTCTTCGCATAGCCACGCTAATGTGGACCCCTCGATGGTTCTCTCTATGATCCCCCTTGACCATGGCCATGCCAGAACCAGCCCTCCCCCAAGGAGCGGAGGGTACCAGTCATGTAAGTCCAAGGGGTGCGGAGTAAACCCACGTCGTCCGAGTTGCAGGACATTAAACTGCCTAGAACCTCGTCCTCAACACATGACATTAAACTATGATTTAACCCCGTGCCTCGCACGCAGGGTACCCCCGGCTCGGACATTCTTTATGCCCACTGGTCTCCACGAAGATGGGATCACCCCCCACAGGGGATGATATACTCCTTATCAGAGTGGTGTATGTCCACAAGAGAAGGGAAACCACCATTGGTGTATTCCCCCAAGCCTCTCTTGCGGAAGGTAGCACCCATGCACCTCCGTACTTCCCCACTGCCAAGGCCAGTGGAGGGTCCGATTGGGAATGAGTCACCTTTCATATTTGGTCCCAAATCCCTCTCCCACTACGCTTTGCCACACTTTGGGCCTCTATCCTGGAGTAAGTCCCAACACCATGGGCCGCCTAACGCGTAAGCCCCGCTTCGTTTCTCATAGACGCACCCTTCGCGACGTGATCGTCATGTCTCTGCTACCTCTTGTTTCTCACACCGAGCACGACTCACGTGGGCTTAGAGTAAGCATTGGCCATGAAAATACCTCATCCAGCATGACGTTAAACAGTATACCCCCATTCAGCATGACGTTAAACTGCACATCCATTTGACCTACGATGTCTTTGATCTATGTCAAGGCATGGTACGTAGGAAGCCTCCAAGAGGTTCAAGCCCACCACCCGTCATTTCTTCACATCAGGTTTCACCCTCATCCAACATGACGTTAAACTGCATTCCAGATCGACGACAAGATGTTGTGACCAACCCGAACTACAAGGACTTTGATCCATTTCAAGGCACGGTACGTAGGAAGCCTCCCTGAGGTTCAATCCCATCTCCCATCGGACCAAGGTCCTTTCTTCACATCAGTTCACTGACACCCACCTTTTCCTCCTGAACTACGAGGACTTTGATCCATGTGAAGGCATGGTATGTAGGAAGCCTTCCTGAGGTTCAAGGCCAACATCCATTGGCCCAGACTCTCTCCTTGTCGGTGTGCCGAGCCCCTGTCTTCCACCTAAACTATGAGAACTTTGATCCATGTTAAGGCATGGTACGTAGGAAGCCTTCATGATGTTCAAGACCACCACCCGTTGGTCATTCCGACTTCATTAACGTCTGTACACTAACACCTGGGAAGCCTAGTGTGTAAGCCCCACACAATCAGACCAAGGTCCACCTTCACGTCGGTTCGCTGACAACCCCAATCGGGCTAAGGTCCACCTTCACGTCGGTCCCCCGGTGCACCATACTGAACTACGAGGACTTTGATCCATGTCAAGGAATGGTACGTAGGAAACCTCACGAGGTTCAATCCCAACACCATCGGACCAAGGTCCACCTTCATGTCGGTTCGCTAACAACACCCATCGGGCCAAGGTCCACCTTCACGTCGGTCCCCCGGCGCACCATACTGAACTACGAGGACTTTGGTCCATGTCAAGGCTTGGTACATAGGAAACCTCACGAGGTTAAAGCCCAACACCATCGGGCCAAGGTCCACCTTCATGTCGGTTCACCGACACCATCCCGAACTAAGCGAACTTTGATTCCCTGCCACAGGGATACATAGGAGGTCTCTTTGAGGCTCAAGTCCAACTTCACTATCGCCCTTGCGATGGTCCCATTTCATTCCCCCTACACTTAATCCATCCATCCATCCATCATCCACCCTGTTTCTTACCCAGGCCACCACATCCTAGTGAGATCATGCCACTCCACTCCCCTCCAAAACATCCGGGAAGCCACCCACGAGCTAACCCCGATATCAGCATCCCTTCAAGGGAAATTCCTCAATCTGATCCACTCCAGCTAGTGTTATGATCAGGCCGATCCATCTCCACTGGACATTAAAACTGTGGCATACACTGTGTTAAACATAGGAAGCTGAGGAAAACCTCAGATACATGCCTATGGCATATGATTCCCCGCGCTCGATGTGGGATGCCTCAGGCTTCCACGCCCTCGAGAAGCCCTATGATAAGTGACAAAAGACAGACACACCAATTCCCCAGCGTTCAGACATGCTACTGATGCCTCGATGTTACTACTCCCCCGACTGAAGGTTGCTGCCCTGACCGAACCCTTAGGAATGTCATGACTGAAGTAGGGTAATTAACCGGTGTCCATGGAAACATGGCACTGGGAAGAGTTTCACGAACAACGTATTAAATCTATGAGGGAGACCCAGACTAGGTGATGATTTCTGAGGAGGAATCCATGGAAGGAAGAACTGATATCCCATCATCCCAGTTTCGATCAAGGAGTAAACGTCCCTGAATAAGGAGCGAATGCCGCCCGCCTTTGGAAAGTGGGAATACGGGGTAACACAAAGAAAGCTGCGCCTGTCGCACCCTGGTGGATGGACGCGCGTGCCCCAACGAAAGCGTCAGAAACAATAAAGTATTAAAATTCCAAAAAAGGAATCTATTTTTAAAAATTCAATTTACATAATTATCAAAATTAAATTTTAAATTAATCTCGCAGATGTGATGAGAACCAGAGTTTTCGAAGTGAAACTTTTCAAAATTAAATAAATCTTTCATATAAAAATTCAATGTGAAAATGATTAAAATGATCTAAATTGGATTAATAGATATATAATTGAACTAATTTAACTTTAAAATAAATTAAAAATATATTTTCACTTTAATAATAATTTTAATTAATAGGCATCTTTTTATTAAAATTCCATATTTTTCACTATTAATAAAAAATGAATTATTAAAAGAAATAAAAAAACTTAAATCAATTATATTTATTATATAATTATTTAAAAATTAAGTTAATTTTATAAAATAAATTTTGTAAAATTGATAATTTTTTTTTAAATTATGTGTGAAAAGGGAGAGTAATGCTTTTTTTAGAAAAAATATAGTTTTTGAGAAAGCATTTCTCTTTCTTTTAAATGATTTTTTTTTATTTTTAAGAAATATATAACCATAATTTTTAAAAAAATTATTAATATTTATATCCTATAATTTAATATCTAGTTTATAACGGTATACTATATTGTAGTTTATTTCGACTTCGGGATTCATGTTTCATAAGCTACCAAAAAGATTAAAATCAAAGAAATATATTTAATATGTTTTTTAGTATGGTGTTGTATTAATCATAACTTATCAAATTCAATGTTACAATTTTAGAATTCTTGGGCTCAATATAGGAATAAATATAGACCTAGTGTCTTTTTTAAATTATATACATATCACATTAACATTAAAAAGAGATAAAGTAAACTATTTAAAATTTAATAATATGTCCTTAAAATCAAATTATATTCTAATATGTCACATGATAACTTATAGAAAAATTTAATAATGGTGGGAGATATTAAGAAAAGTAAGAGAATAATGAAAGAATAAAATGGTAAATGTAATACATGTGAGTTAAGAGGAATATCATGGTGACATAAAAGTATGAGAATCATAAACCTGAACATTGAAATATGATATTTGATGATAACTTCAAGGAAACATTGGAATGTGGAAACAATGAAAAATCTGAAATCATAAACATAAGTTAAGGATAAAATATAATAAATCATAAAAAATCATGTTTAAGCTAACCATACATGCACTGTATATGGTATCTCATGAGTTAAAAAATTACACAATGTGTTAGAGTGTTATATAATTCTAGGCACACCCATCACATTTATAATATGTACATGAATTTGTTTTCAACATAGATTACACAACATAAGAACATAATTTATAAACTTTAATCACATGATTAAAGAAAATGTGTTCCGTAAATGTAATTCCAAAATAAATTAATGATAGATTTATCAAAGTGAATAAACATTACTATAAATTGTGGTGGGAATTCAGGAGAAAAAATTTGGGAATGGGAAACCAATGGATAATTCTACAGCATAATTTGTTTACATACAGGTTCATGGAGGGGTTTAATGATACATAAATATCAATTAATATAACATCGTAATTATAAGGATAGTAAAGGAATGTGTAAAAACATATTCCCACTTGAACAATTGGAGATTAAAAAGGCATATTACAATGAAAGGACATGAAAAAAGAGGATGAGGAAGAGAATCCCAGATTTTAAAATAGAATAGATTAGGAAAACATTATAATAAGAGGAGATAAAGGATTTATAATTCATAAAAAATAAATTTTATATTAAATTAATATCTATAAATACATGTAAAAAATCAATTATGTTTAAAAAAAGATAAATATAATGAAGGTTCATGAATATAAAATAAGGGTGAGAGATCCCACACATTGACAGGGGAATTCTAAAAGCTTGGTATGATATTATTAAGAGGTTGGGATCACATAATGAGATATTTATAGAGGGATAAGGATAGTAATTTTTTTAATAATAGTTTTTTAGTTAAGAGGAGTTGGGTGATGGGTACTATTTATATAAATAGAGAGAAGAATTATTTATTAATTTCAAAAATTAGGTTCTGTACTTTATATAATAAAATTATCATATCCAAAAATATTCACATGGGTTTTCCCATGTTTTTATTCATAGAGAAGTGGTTTTAAATACTTTATAAATCCATGAATTTAAAAAAGTTAAAATAATACCATTGGTGATGTGGAAGTGAGTCATTTTAATGATGAATTTATTCTAAAACCTTAAAATATAATATAGGTTTTTGAGTATTATATATGGGTTTATAATATTATTAAAATAACATCAAAAAAATTTATTTTAAATTTTGAAACTATATATTATCATTTATTTTAGTTATAGAATTTATTACATCACATTTGGGAACTTATGATGTCATAATACAAACTATATATTTATATCATATTTTATTTTTACGCAAAAAAATCAGCTGCCTCAAGAAATTATGAAAAAATCAGCATTGGATAATTTAGAAAGTATGATTTGAAGAATAAATTTTATTTTAACAAAATAATTTTCTATATATGATATTTTTTAATTTTAAATGAAAATCCTTGTTTATATGAAAATACTATTTTGTTAAAAAATAATAACCTTTTGACCATAATAAAAATTACATTGGACAACATTAAATTATATTGTCATATATATTTAAATAAATATTATTTTATAATAATAATATATTAAAATAATATTTATTTCCAAAATTCTTGAATTTATCGATATCGTGTCTTAAATGAAATAGTATATTTAGTAAAATAAATTTTTCATTTCTTCATATCAAAATATATTTTTTATCAAAATCGTTATTAAATCATCTATAAAGTAATAATAAAAATTAATAAATATAATTATTATTTTACTAATATGAAAATATCCAAATTCATACTACTATGGTCTGGATAAATAACTCCTTATTACCCCAGTGTATTCCCTAAGGGCATGGTATGTGATAGGAGTAATTTCTTGGGGTGGTTTTATGGACATGGTCTGGGCTATGATATTGATAATAATAAAATTCTCTCATAAAAAAATTTGTTCAAGTTTCATTTATTGAATTTCATCTTGGGATTAATCATAGGAAAAGTTGAGTTATTCCATATCCCTTATAAGCTTTGATAATTTAGATTCATATGATACAATCCTAGATGACTATGCAATTACTTTTCCATCTATGTCAATTATATTTTATCATAATCGTTAATATATAATCGTATTAATGGTCACTGTACAATGGAAACATTATCAATGGTTAATATACTTAATAATCTTTTAAATCTAACTGGATATATTATAACTGTCCAAAGAAAACAATTTAGTGAATCTGTTTTCTGTAATTATAGTATTCAATAAGGCACTTATTCATCAAAATAGAATCCATTTTTAAAAGTTTGGGTTTTTACAACCCCCCTTTCCCTCCAAATTTCATTTATTATACTAGAATAGAGGACGATACCTCATATTCACCACCCGTTTGAGTTCCCATATTGCCTCCTCAAACTTGTAGGCCATCCATAACACTTTGACCATGTGAATTTTCTACTTTAATAGAACTTTGTATCCATTATATAAGATCTTCAAGGAAATATCCTCATATAATGTATCATTATCTAAGGATTCAACATTTGAATTTTGTATATGTCAAGTGTATCTTATGTACTCAGTCAAGAGTGATACATAGAATACATATTGTACATGCGATAGGTTAGGTGGGAGTGCTAGTAAGTAGAACACATATTTGATATGATTATGAACATACAAGTGGTAGATTTATCATGGAAATTGTTTTCCCTTATTCAAAAACATCATGAAATTCCTCAACAATGATATAAAAAGGAACACTTTCTATCCAATGTCAAACTCCAAGTCTCATCGATGATTTTCTGCATTGATTTTATATCTACATTGTGTAGATTTCATATTTTGTTAAATGGTTTAAACCTTCTCAGTAATATATTGGATAAGATCAGGTTACATAATCTTACTATCCCCAACATCATCCGAATATGTTGGAGTCTCACACATCTTCCCATATAGTGCCTTATTATGTTCCATTTTAATTCTATAATGAAAGATATTATTATATGAGAACTACACTATGGGAATGTGTTGATCCCTACATCATTGAAAATCTAATGAACATGATGTAATCATATTCTCTATAGTTTTAATGGTTTTATCAGGATAAAAATATGTCTAATGGTGATAATAAGTACTAAAACTCATCTTTATATCCAATGATTACTAAAGGAATCCCCAGAACTTCAGGGAAAAAGTCAAATCTTGATCATATAAAATGGATAATGTCACTCCATTTAGTCTTACAACTTCACTCACATACATTATAGTGAGTTGTCCAGGAGAGAAATATTCCCTGATAGAAACGAAATTCATCGACTTAACAAGGAGATCGATGACCACCAAGATGCTATTATTGAATTTATATATCTAGGGGAGTCATGTGACAAAATAAATGATTATATTTTACTATCTCCATAATAGTGTTATAAATGGATTCATTATAACCTAAGACTTATTTCATTCAGACTTGAATAGTTATTATACAAAGCATCAAGATAGAAATCCCACAATCTACCTATTCATGTTATACCACTAGAAGTTTTTCTTTGGATCTCTATAAATATTAGTGATTCTAGGATGAATACAAAAGTATGAGCTATGCGAATCATTAATATATTCACTCTTTAGAACTAGTTTTTATGGGACATATATCTGAGTTCAAAACCTTATAAATCCTTGATAAGAACATCTAATGTAACAACCCGAATCCGGAGCCCCTCTACTGGTGCCCCGTACCCGGTTCGCCACATGAACTCAAACGCATTTCCCCAAACGCCAGAGGCTGCCGACTAGCAGTGAGGGCCTTGGTGAGTCAGTAGGGAAACTATGAACTCATTCGGTAAGGTATTATGGCATCCCGCCTTTTTTGTCACATAAACTTTCATTACATTATACAAAACTGAGGATCTTTAAGGTTTAGTGTCTTGGAAACAAGGAACATAATACATGAAAATAACATAAAAAATTCTTCTTAAACACTTGAAAGGCTTCTCCTTAAGTTAATCATAGGTTCATTATTGCATCTCATAACCTGGGGACATACATCAAAAGAAAGGGTGAGCAGAAGGCCCAGTAAGGGAAATAAGAAAAACATTTTACATGTGAACTTGAGATACTTCAATAAGGTCACGAAAAGAACTTTAAGTCATGAGAAAGAATTCATGAGGCATATCATAATAAAATAAAGTTTTTAAAAACTTGAAGATGTGGCTACAACATTTTACAAAGACAATCATTTCTGTTTCACCGAGGTCCATCCCCAAGGTGTCAATAAAAATTACCAAGGTTATTCACCAAGGTATCAGTCTAAATGCTCATCTCTAGAGATTAAGTCTTTACCCAATGAATTGGAGCGCTATCAGGGCGCACCCTTCAATTTTTATTTATCATAATGTGAGCCACATATATCATCATCAATCATTTCATAAAAAACCCATATATCATTAAAGGAATGGGTTTCATTTCATAATCATAACGTTTTAAAACTACTTTAAAGACATGATCTTTATGTCACTTTAAAACCCACAGAAAAGGAAGGTGGGTCTCATGTATGTAAATCCCAGAATTTAAAATAGAACATTTTGGTATATATGTGAATACCCCTTTAGAAGAAAGAGCTTTGAGTATTCACTTAATAAAATAAAAGAACTTTCGAAAAAGAGAGAGACATTTTGAGACGGAAATTCTGCAGCATAATGGCTATGTTGTGAAGTTTTAGAAAACATTGAAAAGAGAGGGGACATGGGTCAAACAATCATAAATGACCCATAAAACAATAGAGGGACCGAATATGAAGAATATATGAACATGGTAATGAAAAATTAAGGAAATACCAATATAAATGAAAAACATAGAAGGAAGACAAAAATTAGATTTCTCTTATGAAAATTCGACAGCCTAACGACGTCACTTAAACTTCAAAAAATGAATTGACAAGATAAAATAGGGTATCTAATCATATAAAAATAAGAGTTCAGTATGATAGATATAGAGATAATACCCCAACATAATAAAAAGGAACTTGAAAGACCTAACATGAAAATAGATCTTGAAAACGAGAAGGGTGAAAGAATCCCTTAAAAATTCGGCAGCCTAACGACGCCACTTAAAACTTCAAAATGCTGAATTGAAGAGATAAAATAGGGTCTCTCATCATATTAAAATAAAATATCAGTATGATATATATAAAGATCATACCCCAACATAAAAAGGAACTTGAATGACTTGACATGAAAATAGATCTTTGAAAAATGAGAAAGGTGAATGAGTCCCTTAAAAATTCGGCAGCGTAACGGCGCCACTTAAACTTCAAAAAATGAATTGACAAGATCAAATAGGGTATCTAATCATATTAACATAATAGTTCAGTATGATAGATATAGAGATCATACCCCAACATAATAAAAAGGAACTTGAAAGACTTGACATGAAAATAGATCTTGAAAACGAGAAGGGTGAAAGAATCCCTTAAAAATTCGGCAGCCTAACGACGCCACTTAAAACTTCAAAATACTGAATTAAAGAGATAAATAGGGTCTCTCATCATATGAACATAAAATATAAGTATGATAGATATAGAGATCATACCCCAACATAAAAAGGAACTTGAAAGACTTGACATGAAAGTAGAACATTGAAAAAGAGAAGGGTGAAAGAATCCCTTAAAAATTCGGCAGCCTAACGACGCCACTTAAACATTCTTAAAATGAATTGATGAGAGAAATAGGGGGTATCACATCATATGAAAATAAAAAGGGCAGTAAGATGAATATAAAATAACATAATCCAACATAAGAACATGGAGCATAAAGGAAATGACATAAAAGAGATTACTTGAAAAGAAAGAGAGAGGTCAGATCCCTTTCCTTAAAACGTAACTCGTAAAACTCATAGGTTGGGACATTGAGGGCTTGGGGGCACCTTGGGAGGACTCCTTGGGAGGTAAGGAGACCAGAGATTCATTGGGGGAGAGTTGGGAGTCTAATGGATGAGAGGATGGCTTGGTATTTATAGGGAAAGTGAGGGGAAAAGGTATTAATGGCCAAGGGACACCTCATTAGTGGTTTTTGGAAAAACCATGTGCTTTCCCATGGTATTTTCCCATGGTATTGGCCACTTGGGACACCTAATACCTTATCGTACTATTAATAAGTCGACCATATTGGTTACATACTTAATACATCATTTAATGATGTCATTAAACACCCGTAACTTAAAAACTGTATTTTCACTATTCATCGAAAATTCAACTTTCTCAGAAAAATCCCAAAATTTCACCTTAACCAAATATAGATGCTCTGATTTCAAAAATGAACTCCATTTTATAAAAATAATTTTCTAAATATTTTTAATTTAATTTTTAAATAAATACACTATTCACCGAAAATTCTTTTTTTTTCTCAGAAAAATCCCCAAAAATTACCTTAACATAATATCGATGCTCTGAGTTCAAAAATGAAATCCATTTTATAAAAATAATTTTCCAAATAATTTTAATTAAATTTTTAATTAAAAACCCTATTCACCCGAAACAACTAATACTTGACTAATAATTTATGATACCGTTATTTAACCATTTTATTGAATCACATTACTTAATCAAGGTGCCTAGATTATATTAATGCTTTATTTAAGTGATATTACTAATCCATTTGGTCACATTACTAATCTTAAGCATAAAATCACTATTCATAATTTACTATTCATCAAAAATTATGTTGATCTTATTAGACTCTAAATTTCATACTGAACATAATTGCAGAAGACCATTTTTTGAAAATAATTACACATTTTTAATTATTTAAGGTTTACATAAACATTTTTTTAAAATATCCTTTCTCTAAAATTCACCAAAAATATGCATACTATATTTATCCGGACATTTGAAAATTCATAAACTTCATCATAAAAAAGAAATCAAAATTTTTATTTAAAATAAAGGATTACACAAGGCAGTTACGGTCTCCTTACATAGCCCCTTATCACACTAGCATATGACCTAAGTGTAAGGTGTGCTAAGGTGAGAGAATCTGAGGGAGGCTCGGCCAATATCACACGAGTAGTAATTTCTATCAATTTGAACTTCTCGAGAAGGAGATTCCGTTCTAGCTTCACACGATGAAGTTCAGCTTGGGTTTGGTCCACAGCAAAGCCCATTGGTGTTACCTCCTTCCCAAGTTCCGTTAGATGGGCTTTGATCGGTCCAATACTACTAGGTGAGGCCATCAAATCTTCTTTCTATATTAATTATCCAAGATCACTTGTATTTAGAGACAAATATCGAAATCTTTAGTATCTAGCGGTCATATTAACCAATGGTCATATAATAGTCAAAACCCAATGGTCTCATTTTAATTATACTCATGTTATCAAATGAAATAGTTTTGTTGAGTATAAAAAAATAAAATAACACACAAAATTAGGGAACAAGATTTATTCAAAATTTCGGGTCGTTACAGTTATACAGTGAAAAAACAACAGTCAACAGTGGAAGCAGTAACAACATGCATAACAACAGAAACAAAAAAGAGGAAGCAATGAATATATATAGAAATGATGACAATGATGCAGCATGTACAAGTATCTATGGAAAGCAGCAAACACAACAACGTGCTGGAATAAAACTGAAAACAAGAGAAAAGGAAAAAAACAAACTCCTCAGCTTCGTGAGCCCCGGCTCGGGCCCATGCTCTCCAGCTCCAGCGCAATCAAGATCCTGAAGTAGAAGGATGCTTTCCCTTATCTATAACTGCAACAACATAGTCTTCCTGGGCCCAAAAGCATGGCCCAAATAGGGTGTGAGATATAATCCCAGTAGGCAATCACCCAAATATTTGTGCATAACAGTCAATGAATAAAAGGCAAGTAATAAAACAAGAAGCAGTAAATAGGAAAACACAAGCAGCTACAATTCACATTTCTAGCAGATCAAGTACACAAGTAAACAGCCAGCAACAAGAAGAGAATAGGTAACCCTCTGGGTAGCACTCACAGCCTAACCCCTTTGTTTCAACCTATAAGTACCAGTAACCCTCTAGGAGGCACACATAGTCTCACCCCTCTGGTTCATCTCTGAAATTAATAGACTCTTTGGGGAAGCACTCACCATCAATTCCCCCTATAATCTCGTATCATGCTAAAGGATATCTGGGGAAGCACTCAACATCTATTCCCCCTGTGGCTGATGTTGAGGAACTACAGACTCTCTGAGGAAGCACTCAACATCAATTCCCCATGTGGTCTCGCATCGTAATTAAAAGACACTCTGGAGAAGCCCTTCCGTCAATTCTCCCTTTGGTCTACTACTCTAGGTTCTCACAATCCTGAGTAAAACTAAACATGATCAGTGCACGTGCATCGTCCAAGTAAACCTCAAGAACTACTTGGCTATCAACTAAGGATCAGCAGCAAAACAAGGCAACATTCCACAATCCTACAACTAGGCATGGAAACTAGCATAATGGTAAACAGGCAGAACAAGCATGATAAAGCAACCTGAGCACAAAATAAATTACTCTAATCACAAGCATAAACCTATACTACAACAATCAAGCATATCAAGAAAACAACAAGGGAAAAACAGGAATCCCATAATTCCCCGCCCAAGGGAATTTGTGGAATTTGCAAAAAATACTCACCGACTTTCAACAGAAAGGCACAAAACACCTACCTCAATCCTAGGAGATCGATATAAGTGAACCACGATGACAGATTCCCCTTGGAATGATGTAGATCTGAGAAAACGCACAAAACTCTCAACCTACGATAACATTGAAACCAGGAGGAATCAAGAAACAAGACTCAAGAATAAGGGAGAGCTCACCACTGCGATTCCAACGCAATCGACCACGCTCGAATCGGAGAACGGATGAAGAGGCGGAAACCTGTCGAAGATCCAGCCATATGGTCTCTCTCGGGAAGACGAAATCTAGAGAAGAAGATGAAATCAGGGGTTAGGTGCGACCCTGGTCCGTTTAGTGAAAAAAAAAGAAAAGTACTTGGCGTGTATTTTTAATATACACGGGGTTTAGTGGGTTTTTCTGTACTCCTCCAAAATCGGGCTCCACTTCACCCCTACACACCGTGTGTGTGGCCCGGGCATGGCCAGCACACAGCTTCCAGCCAGAGAAGAGTACACGATGTATACTCAGAAAGTACACGACGTGTACTTCGAAAATTTCCATAAAATTTAATTTTCATAAAAACTCCAGAGAAAGGAAAAACATTTCCGAATGAAGATACAGGTTCTTACAAAGTTCCCCCTTAAAGAAATTCATCCCCAAATTTCCCTAATGAGGCAGAGAAGAAGAAACCCCGAACAGCTCCGACCACTGTGATCGTACATCAGCCTTCCTCTCCTAGGTCTTGTCCTGTACTCGTCCATGCTGCCATAACACTCGTACCAGAGGAACAGACCGACCACAGAGAACCTTCGTACTGCGATTGACAATCTGGATAGGATGCTCCTAGAATGATGCATCCGCTTCAAGATCGAATTCTTCAGGCTGAAAGACGTGAGACAGGTCAAAAAAGTAATGCCGGAGTTGAGAGACGTGGAAGACGTCGTGCATGGCCTGATACCTCTGAGGTAGCTGCAACTGATAGGCGACCGACCCAACTCTCTCTAAGACCTCAAATGGACCGATGTACCACGGTGAAAGATTACCCTGTCTTTGAATCCTCTTGTGTCCCAACCTCAGTGCGACACGCAGGAAAATCTAATAACCGGCCTCGAACTCCGGAGGTTGTCTACGGTGATCAGCATAAGACTTATGTCAAGACTACTCTGTAGCCATCCTCTTTTGAATCAACTCTATCTGCTCTGAGGTCTCCTGAACAAGACGAGGTCCTAGAAAAGCTGACTCTCCTGCCTCCAGCCAGCATAAGGGTGATCGGCATGGCCTACCATACAGAGCCTTGTATGGAACCATCTGAATGGTCGCCTGGAAACTGTTTTTGTAGGCGAACTCCACTAGAGGGATATGCTTCTCCCAAGAACCGCCAAAGTCTAGGATGTAAGCTTGGAGCATATACTCAAGCACCTGGATCATGCACTCAGACTGGACATCAGTCTGGGGATGGTATGTTGTACTCAAAAGTACCTGTGTACCCAAGGCCTTCTGAAATACCTGACAGAACCAAGAGGTAAAACGCGCATCCCTATCTGAAACAATGGAGTGTGGAAATCCATTCAGACGAACGATCTCTCGGATGTAAAGTCGTCCCAGATCATCAACACTGAAGGTATCCTTAATCGGCAAGAACTGCGTAACCTTCGTAAGCCTGTCTATGACAACCCAAACAACATCGTTCCCTCAAGGTGACCTCGACAACCCAGTCACGAAGTCCATCGCGATGTTATTCCACTTCCACTCTGTAATGGGTAGCTGAAGTAAAAGGCCTGCTTGTTGCTGATGCTCTGCTTTCACCTGCTGACAAGTAGAACACCTCATGACAAAACCAACAACATCCTTCTTCATACCTGGCCACCAGTACTGGCGATGAAGATCTCGATACATATTGGTGATGCTAGGGTGAACTTCCCAAATAGAGGAATGAAAATCCCACATCAGCTCCTCGAGTATGTCTTCTGGCACCCATACGCGTCCCTGGAAACGCAAGATATCATCCTCTCTCACTGTCCATCCAGGAAGAGGGTTCTCTCCTGATACACTCTCCCACAGGACTAAGACTTCTGAGTCTGATAGCTGCCCCATCCGTACCCGATCCGGAAGTGTAGAGGTAACAACTACAAAAGATAGGAAGGTCTGTCCCTATCTGTCTTACACCTCTAGATGTATCTCAGAGAACAGATCCATCATCTTCCACTCACTGCTGGCCTTCTGAACTTCTATAATCTACGTTCTCCTGCTCAGCGCATCTGCCACTGCGTTGCCCTTCCCTGGAGTATAGGCGAGCTCGAAGTCAAAAGACTGTAGATACTCAACCCACCTGTGCTACCTCAGATTCAGATCACACTGAGTGAAGATATAATTGAGAATCTTGTGGTCAGTGAAGACCACAAAGTGCTCCCCCAGCAGATAGTGTCTCCAACAGCGTAAGGCATGAACAACAACTGCCAACTCCAGATCGTGCATCGGGTAGTTCATCTCATGTGGCCTCAACTGCTGAGACCCGTACGCAACGACTCCATCCCCCTGCATAAGCACAGATCCTAGCCCGACACCTGAAGCATCACAGTAAACAGTGTAGTTCTTTCCTGGCTCTGAAAAGACTAGTATCGGTGCTGATGCCAACCTACCTTTCAGCTTCTGAATGGCTGACTCACAAGAATATGACCATAAGAACTTCACCCCCTTCTTGGCCAGACCTGTCAAAGGTGCTGCTAGATGAGAAAACTCTTGAATGAAGCGTCTGTAGTATCCAGCCAGCCCTAAGAAGCTTCGTACCTCAAAGACATTCTTTGGCTGCTCCCAGGAAACTACAACTCTCACTTTCTTGGGGTCCAATGATACTACTGCCTCTGAGATGAGGTGATGCAAGAAGTGAATCTGATCCATCCAGAAGTGGCACTTCATGAGTTTTGCATAAAGCCAATGCTCTCTCAGTGTACTCAAAACGATCTCAAGATGTGTGGAATGGTCGTGTCGAGTGTGAGAGTACACCAAGATATTGCCCACGAAGACCATGACAAAGGAGTCCAAGTAAGGTTGGAACACTCGGTTCATCAGTTCCATGACAATTGAAGGTGCGTTCGTGAGACCGAACGACATGAATGTATACTCGTATAGACCATACCTTCTCTTGAAGGCTGTCAGAGGTATATCTGATGGTATAACGCACAACTGATGATAACCGGACCTCAAATAGATCTTCAAGAACACCTGGGATCCTTGAAGATGATCAAAGAGGTCATCGATCCTCGGAAAAGGATATCAGTTCTTGACCGTGAACTGGTTCATCTTTCGATAATCCACACAAAGCCAAAGGGTACCGTCTGCCTTCTTCACAAATAGGACAGGCAAACCCCAGGGAGAAGTACTGGGTCGGATGAAACCCTTAGTTTGTAGATCCTCCAACTGCTTCTTGAGCTCCTGAAACTCAGTTGTGGCCATCCTATAGGGAGGAATGAACACTGGTGTCGCTCCTGACACGAGCTCAATAGAGAAGTCTACCTCACGCTCCGGAGGCAAACCTGAAAAGTCATCTGGAAAGACGTCCCTAAAGCGATCCACCACTGGAGGAAATTACAACTGTGGAGTCCCCTATTTATCCAGATAAAGACTAGAAATCTGGGCCGTCACCCTTCCTAGCCCATGATGCTCTAGTCCTGCTCGACTCTCCTGAACATCCCATTCGCCTCTATGAAGAAAAGATTCACCCTCGGGTGAGAAGAAACTCACTCTGCAGAAATAGTAGTCAACGACAGCCTGGAAGGGAATCAACCAGTCCATGCCGAGAATGACATCATAGCCTATAATCTCTAGGACATAGAGATCCCATAAGAAGCGATACCCTGCAACCTCGAGAGGGCACTCTCAACACAGGCGTACACTAGATGTCCTCATCCACAAAGGTGTGTCTAGTGTCAACGAGTCGGCAGAAGAAAAGATGCAGATTCCAAGGCTCTCCACAATAGAAACATAGATAAATCTATGCATAGCACCAGTATCAAAAAAGGATAAAGATAAAACTGAGGCTACTAAAATCATACCTCGAACAGTATAAGGGCCGGGATCTTGCTCCTGATAAGTCTGCTCCATGGAGAAAGACTGACCTGTACCGCGGCCCTGCATCCCTAGCTGGCCACTCTGAGCTGAACCTCCCTACTGGTGCTGAGGAACTGGTGGCTGACCGCCACGACCTCGACCTCCACATCGGCCTGAACGGTCAGAAGAACTCCAGTTCCCCGACTGGTGAGAAACTGCTGGTGCTTCTCCTGAATGAGGAGTCATGGAAGAACCCCGGTTGCTAGCAACTGGTGAGAAAACCTGGCAGAAACGCTGAAGGTGACCCATCTTTCCATAAGATTGGCACTCCATGGGGTCCCTTTAGCACTGTGGCCTCATGTGCCCTGACCGACCACACTGGTAGCATATCACCTGGCTGCCTGATGATGCATCTCGCTTCCTCGGATCACTACGTGTAGGCTCTCTATGGCGCTTCTTTCTGTAATCTAGAGGCAAACTAGCTCTGGAAGCAGAACTGCCCTGGCTCGCAGCTCCAGAGTCTCTCAGATTGCGCTCCGCAATCAGTGACTGGTTGAAGATGGAAGTGATGGAAGTCATCTGGAAGATATTCACCTGTGAGAGGATCTCCCACCTAAGACCATCATCAAACTTCCTTGCTAAGAACACCCCACTCCCATCCCATAGGGGTGTGAAGTGCTGCAGCTTGGTGAAATGAGTGGAATACTCCATGATAGAAAGAGTACCCTGCTCTAAGCTCATGAACTCTTGGGCTCGGTCGGCCCTCAGGGTCTCCGGGAAAATGTAGTCATAGAACACGTGATGGAACTCCTCCTAAGACATAGCCTGCTGCTGACCTGCCTGTGAGATCACGTCCCACCACCTCTTGGCGGAGTCTCAGAGCATGTAGGTGGAGAGCTTGACCCACCTCTCTGGAGGCGTCTCCAGATACTCGAATATGGTCAGCATGGCTTCCAGCCATGACTATGCAGCCTGAGGTCCCCCTTCCCCTGAGAAAGTAGGAGGATGCTGCTGCTGGAAAACCCCTGTCAAGTCTGCCATAGAAGTTGCAGGAGGCGGCACTCCCTGGAAGGCCTGCATCATCCTCATGAAACCTTCCCTGAACTGCACATCCATGCCTGCAGTTGGTATAACAGCCGGTGCCAAGGATGGATCGATTGGAGGATCGGCAGGAAGTCTCTGATCAGCCATATCTGGCGTCTGATCACTGCCTGATGACAGACGTACAACCGGAGGGCATCTAAGAGGCATATCTCTGAAAGATTAAAAGCACACATTAGATCATAAAAATAAGGACAGGAAAGACAAGGGTACAAAATGGGAACAGGGGAAAGAAGACACACAAGTTTACATAAAACGACTACATGGCGTGTATAAAAACTACACGGCGTGTACTTGAACTCTACTCCCCTGCCCGAGTCTCTTTACACGGCTAACCCACACGGTCTTCTTAGACAGAGACTACATGGTGTGTTCCCTCTAGACACGGCGTGTAGTAGACAAGGTGCCAACGGCCCATGTTGTTGGTTACACAGCCGGCTACATGGCTGAAACTACACGGAAAGTTACAAACAAACATGGCATGTACTCGAAGACTTTTCCCAACCCGTGTTGTTGGCGACACAACCAAGTACACGGCTGACCCCTACACGACGTGTTCTGAACAAACACGGTATGTATAGGATTAGGTGACACCGTCCCGTGTTGTTCGTTACATGGCCGGGTACGTGGACATGACTACACAGTGTGTTCCGAGGACAACATGGCGTGTTGAAGAGAAGGTCACGCCGACCCATGTCATTCGTGACACGACCGGGTACCTGAACAGAACTACACGGCGTGTTCCGTTACAACACGACATGTGCTACTCGAGCTTCCATGACCCGTGTTTTTAGTGACACGACCGGGTACACAACTCATTACTACACGACATGTACCTACCATACACGGCATGTTCCTAAAGTTACTTTTACAACAGCGTGTTATGCTCACATGGTTAGTGACAAGGCCTGAAGACTACACGGCGTGTATCCAAAAAGTACATGCCATGTATTCTGGGTTTTTCTGGGTAGTATCTCAGAAACTACTCAGACTCCTAGAACAGTAAAAAAAGGGAAAGAGGTACCAAATTTCAATCTGTGAGGGCCCATACTCCCCACGAATCAAAGTTTGGCATCTCCTACAGTCATATACAAGAGAAAATAGGGTCATGATCCACCAAGTTTCGATTAATGAGGGCCCATAACACCTCAAGAACAAAAATTTGGCATTCATTTCAATTAAGGAAGAAAACAAACTATTTTCTAACATGACAGCATAGAATCTATCAAGCATCTACCACAACAACATACATAATCTACACAGAGTCTATCACAACAACATGCAATCTCTAATGAAACCTAGATGGCATGGCAAGAATGCATGGAATGTGATTTATACAAGTGCCTATATGATGCATGAGATGGCATACCCTCATCTCATCGGGTTGCGATAGAAATAGAACCGAAATATCAAAACAATAATAGCACAAGTCATATGAATCACTCTAGGTGAGATCAAATCAACCATAAAATCTCAAAACCAGCAACTAAATTTAACGAGGTAGTATAGATTTTCCCTGTACATGGGTTAGCTACTCCCGAGCACAACTTAATACCAAGTACTGAGTTCATACTATCCCTGGATAAAGTCTCCAAATAGTAAGTTAAGAGAAAAGAACCTCCCTCTGATACCACTTTGTAACAACCTTAATCCGGAGCCCCTCCACTGGTGCCCCATACCCGGTTCGCCCCATGAACTCATGCATATTTACCCAAAGCCAGAGGTTTCCGACTAGCAGTGAGAGCCTTGGTGAGTCAGTGGGGAAACCATGCCCTCATTCGGTAAGGTATATAGTGGAAAAACAACATTCAACAGCAAAAGTAGTAACAACATGCATAACAGCAGAAACCAAACAGTGGAAGCAATGAATTTATATAGAAATTATGACAATGATGCAGTAGGTAAAAGTATCTATGGAAAGTAGCAAACACAACAAAGTGCGGGAATACAACTAAAAATAAGATCAAAGGAAAAACAAAACAAACTCCTCACCATCTCGAGCCGCGGCTTGGTCCCATGCTCTCCAGCTATAGCGAAATCAAGATCCTGAAGTAGAATGGCGCTTTCCCTTATCTATACCTGCAACAACATAGTTTTCTTGGGCTCAAAAGCATGGCACAAATAGGGTGTGAGATACAATCCTAGTAGGCAATCACCCAAAGATTTGCGCCTAACAGTCAATGAATACAAGGAAAGTAATAAAACAAGAAGCAGTAAACAGGAAAACACAAGAAACTACAATCCACAGTTCTAACAGATAAAGTACACAAGTAAATAGCCAACAAAAAGAAGAAAACATGTAACCCTCTAGGTAGCTCTCACATCCTAACCCCTATGGTTCAACCTATAAGTACCAGCAACCCTCTAGGAGTCAAACACAGTCTCACCCCTCTGGTTCAGCTATGAAATTAATAGACTCTCTGGGGAAGCACTCACCGTCAATTCCCCCTATAGTCTCGTATCGTGATAAAGGATCTCTGGGGAATCACTCAACATCTATTCCCCCTATGGCCCACGTCGAGGAACTAAAGACTCTCCGAGGAAGCACTCAAAGTCAATTCCCCCTGTGGCCTCGAATCGTAATTAAAAGACACTCTGGAGAAGCCCTTCCGTCAATTCTCCCTTTGGTCTACTACTTTAGGTTCTCACAGTCCTGAGTGAAACTAAACATACTCATCACGCCTGGATTGTCCAAGTAAACCTCAATAAATACTTGGCTATCAACTAAGGCTCAGCAGAAAAATAATGCAACAGTCCATAATCCTACAACTAGGCATGGAAACTGGCAGAACTCCTAACAGGCAGAACAAGCATGGTAAAGCAACCTGAGAACAAAATAA
Source organism: Viscum album (assembly GCA_963277665.1). Classification (NCBI taxonomy): domain Eukaryota; kingdom Viridiplantae; phylum Streptophyta; class Magnoliopsida; order Santalales; family Viscaceae; genus Viscum; species Viscum album. Next base: position 47,947,168 of record OY728140.1, on the reverse strand, counting down.
ATTACTTTAATCACAAGAATAAACCTCTACTAAATCAATCAAGAAAAGTGAAAAAAAAACAAGGGCAAAACAGGAAACCCACAATTCCCCGCCCAAGTGAATTTGTGGAATTTGGAAAAAATACTCATCGACTTTCAACAGAAAGGCACAAACCACCTACCTCTATCCTAGGAGATCGATATAAGTGAACCACGATGATAGATTCCCCTTGGAACGACATATATCTGAGAAAATGTACAAAATTATCAACCTACGATAACTTGGAAACCAGGAGGAATAAAGAAACAAGACTCAAGCAGAAGGGAGAGCTCACCGATGCGATTCCAACGCAATTGACCGCACTCAAATCGGAGAACGGACTAAGAGGCGGAAGCCCGTCGAAGATCCGGCCATACAGTCGCTCTCGAGCAGACGAAATTTAGAGAAGAAGATGAAATCAGAGGTTAGGCGTGACCCCCATTTATTTAGTGAAAAAAAAGAAAAGTACACGACATGTATTTTTAAGATACACGACGTGTAGTGTGTTTTTCCGTACTCCGCCAAAATCGGCCTCCACATCACCCCTACACACCGTGTGTGTGGCCCGGGCATGGACAACATACGGATTCGAGCCGGAGAAGAGTACACGGCGTGTACTTTGAAAATTTCCAGAAAATTTAATTTTCTTAAAAACTTTAGAGAAAGGAAAAACATACCTGAACGAAGATCCGAGTTCTTACATCTAAACTCAAAAATATTTTTTATGATTTTTTGTTTTTCCTAATATCCTTCTTGGGCATCCTAGATCCTTTTAGAATTGGATTTCAAGAATTTATTTGAAAAAGGTTAGATGATGTACCTTTTATGATTCCTATGTATGTACTTTGGATGTACAAGCTGATTAGAACCCTTTCAATCCTCATCATTGATAGGGCTGTTAAATACTTTCTACTAAGATAATATTCAATTTTATTTTCATTCTTAGGAAGATAATAGATTGATCAATTGAAATCCTTGATAAGATCTTACAACCATCATTGGAACATGTTGATATCATTTCTATGAATATAAACATAAGGATTTTGTGATCCATATATATTTCACACTTCTCCCATATATATAACTAGTACCCAACATGTGAATTTCACATGGAATAGTCATTTAATTACAATTTTTCAAACACATGATCAAAGAATTATGGTGATGATATATGAAATCTGTGTAACATGTTGGGTGAGTGGGAGGAAATTTGAAGAAGAAATTAAGTGAGTGGGCTGCTTGTGTCACATAGAAATAGAGTGAAGTATGGTGGTGACATATGTAGTCAGAAGCATTATATATAGATATAGAAGTTCATTTATGTGAATAAGTTTATATAAATTAAATAAATGTATTCATAAATTATGCATACAAGTTTATGTGATTTCAAATAATGTACCCATACTCTATGCATAATAAAATTTTGAATTTGTTAATGTATAAGAGAAATGGGAGGAATACTAAATTTCAAGTAGAAGGAATTCATACTATAATTCCATGAAATATATAATGTATGATTATATTGTTGAAAAATTGTTGAATTTTGGATTGAAATTAAATAAAAGTAATATTCTATTGAAATATAAAGATTCAAAAATTGGAAAAGGTGTATTTTATTTTTAGATATATTTTATTATTATTAATGAATCTTAAAAATCTTAACTATGAATTTGGAAGTAATATTAAGATTCTATTTTCATATTACAACTCTAGATTGATTAATAAAATACATAATTATTAAAGGATTTAGTGAACACCTCAAGACATCAAGAGAACCAAATCTATTAAATTCATACTAAACTCATGAAATCAATTATTTTATCTCAAAAATTTCAAAGATTTAAAATTAACAAAATTTTCATTTATGTATACTTTTTCAAAAAATCACTCCTTGATATACCACTGAATAAACATGAAGTTTACTAGAAAAATAATTTTTAGATAGATTGAATATTTCATTACCTAAGTAAAATAATATGAAATAAAATTATGAAAATAAAACAATCTATTTCTATTTTAAATTATAAAAAAATTTGAACTACATATTGAAAATCAATATTTTATAGACTAAAATGAAACTATATCACTAACACAAAAAATTTATATAGTATGTAGGGGGATCTAATATATGAACAATCTTTAACTTAGTACCTTCAAGTCAAATAAATACACTACAATGACTTTTTTGATCATCAAATCTGTATTAAAGCATTCCAGTGAACAACTCATGGGAATATATTTGAGATCTCCATCTCAGTGTCAGTCAGAGCTCTACCTTTAATTCTTTATACCTTGATCTTATACACAAAATCAAGTTTATATTAAATTTAGTTTCATATAATAGCTTTATCCATTTAATTCTTCAACATCTGTGCTTCATTGGAAAAATTTGACCATCATACAATATCAAACAATATTATATTAATATTATTTTAACTCTTATGACTTTGATTACTCTAAACAACATCAGAAATTTCCATGTTCAACTCACACATGTATTTATTCAAGAATCCTGTATTCATCAAGTATAAAATTATATCTCAATGACAACATAAGATCAAACTTATGATATTCACACATAGGGCCTACATAAACATCAAGAAAAAAATTTCATTGTACCTAACTTCATAAAAAAAATCAATCAGTCATCACTGGATCCTCTAATGAAACTGTTTAAAGGGGATCTGAATCCTCTTCTTTACTCTTAAACTCTTGAAAAGTTAAATATTGTTGAATAATTGAAAATATAGGAACATGTGTAGGATAATGGCCTTCAATCTCTAGAATTGTTTGTAAATTACACACAAAATATTTATGTAATATTGTGATTATTTATTTGAATACATTATACTGCATATGAATACACAATACTTTATATGAATGCACTGTACATAATTTTTATGGAATAATTTGATCATATATAAGGTTATATATGCGTGATTCATTTTTCAAAATAAAATTCATTATATTTAAATAGTATGTATAATTTATTTTCATGGTTTAAACTAGTTTTAGTGTTTATTATAAATACACATACATTTGAAAAAAAATTAAAAAGTGTTTATTTTATTATTCTATGATAATTTTGAATGTAATATTCATTTTATTTTAAAAAATACAAAAACATAGTTGAATAATTTTTCGAAATAATTAATTGTACTATAATTCATTGAATTCACTCATAAATACAGAAATAGAAAGTGAAAATAATCTATTTGAATGAGTTTTTAATATATAAGTAAATGATAGAAAAAATAAATTATTAGACACCATTCAGTAGAATGATTCCATTGATAAATTTGATAGAGTACGTTGTTCAGGATATTTCATCAGAAGAAATATTAAAACATGAAAGAATAATCAGATATCCAATTTTTGTATATCAAATATTAATGTTTATACATATATGATTCATTATATTCCTCTATATTCAACATATTTTGGAGTATGAAAAATATTTGAATAAAATATGTTGTAGTGTATGCACACACTCTTGTAGTGTATGCATATAAACTGTCAGTGTAAATTGTTTATATTAAATATTGAATAATTTTACTCACTGTAGTGTATGAATATTGATGAAAATTACAAATTACAATTTCTTCATTTACAGTGCGTGCATATTACAATGTATGCATTGTATGCAGAGTTTTCATTTACAGTGTGTTCAATGTTGTGTATACATAAATGTTGTAGTGTTTTCATTTTTAATACAAGAATATTTATCTGTATGAATATCCCATATTGCATAGACAAATGTGTGCATATGGAAGTGTGTTATTGAAGAGTACAACATAATGTACTGTAGTGAATAATATAACATATTGTAGTTTATATACATACAATTCTTGTACAACATGAGAATACATTATATTTTAGAATATAAATACATGTTTTATAGTATAAATGTTAATAAATACTTAGAAATGTAAAACAATTAAGAATATAAATAGGAGATTATACCATAATTTTTCCATTTTATAATGATGTATTTCAAGAGATAACCAATCCATGAAATAATTTCTTCAATTAAAATAGGTCTACATAATGAAATAAGATGGTGGGGTTGGTAGTCGACTCACCTGTATCGATCGTAGAAGGAACTGCTTCCAAGGGAAGGACACCAAGAAGAGGAAATCAGAATTCAGAGAAACCATAGATGTAGTGACAAACTTGTATAAGTTGATGGATCAAATCTTGTGTCGATGAGAATAATTATTATTCAGAATGGTGAAAATCACTGTTAATAAAATAAAAACAAGACAGTAGAAATCTGAGGGTGATGTGAGAAAATATAAACATCACACGATGAGGAGTCGAAGGTAGAGGTGGATGTGGAGGTGGAGGTGGGAAGGATAATGGGATAGAGGGAAGAATATGGGATGGGTAGGAGGCGTAGGTGGGGATGATGACTTGGAGAAGGAGGATGGGGTTGGGGTAGGATATTCGAGGGTTGAGGGAGTCTACGTTGAGGGTGGGGAGGAAATCCTAAGGATGGTATAGGGGGGGAGAGTGGGGAGGCAACACTTATGTAAAAAATCAGGCGGAGGTTCCATGTATGCCAAAAATGCATGTACTATAGTATATATAATAGATATTCCATAAGGTAGGAAATTCATAGAAAATAGTGCCAACAACCTGAAGTGATTTTTTGATGTGCATCATCTTGTCATCTATTGAAAATATAAATATGAAAAATATCTCATAATTTGTTTATTTTTTTAAAAGTAATAGGGTGTGGTATATAAAAATACATAGAGTGAGTACAAAAAAAATGTAAAAGTTATAATAGATATATTATTTAGGGAAGTTGCAGGTAATGAACTCAATTTAGAAAGTAAATAGGTAAATTAAGGATCTTAATAAAAATATGTAGGTAGTTAATGTACAAATACATCAAAGGTGATCAACATGGTGATGAATACAATTTAATCATGATAGGGAGAATTCAATGTGAAGAGTCATATTTTTTTAGGATCCCATACCATCAATATGGCGTCGTAGAGTTTGGAGACTTAGACTTAGCAGATACTTGGTAGAGACAAGTATGTCTATCTTGAAAAAACATTCATTTTCCAAATCTAATTTCTCTAACCCAAAATGGAATATAGTAGAAGGCAGAAGAATGAATTTTTGTGTGGTTTTAGTGGAAATATTGGAATGAAAGAAAATATGAAATGTGATTTGGAGTAAAAAATATACTTACTAAAGGTTGTATGGTGATTTATATGGTAGAAGATCTGAATAGATAAAGAACCTATTCTAGGGTTTGGTGATGTGAACATTGATATGTGCAATTATTGGTCATCAGGATAGATTAGAACTCTCTGGTGATTATGTGAATTAAAGAATAATATTATTATATTCCTTAATAAAAATTAAATTCACAAAGTGATAAGAAAAATTAAAAAAAAAAACAAAGTAAATAATTTGATATTGATTTAAAGACTAGATAACTTTTGGTGACACATCCAATCCAAGATATGAATAATATAGATAAAGGAAATTTTATTAGTGAATGAAAATAAAGGAAAAACTAGATGCAATTTAAATACGTGAATTTAGGTTCAAAAATCAAAGGGATAACATGAATCATACAAGAAGTTACATAGTAATACACACATGGATAGCCTAAAGATGGGATGTGGGATTGATATCTTCATTCAGAACTAATGTTCATCGAACTACTTTTTGGGATCATTAAAATTTGAACTATCCCACCTGCATAAATTTATGTCTTCATCTCTTGTATCAAATAATTTTTGGTTGAATTCATGTTTGGAATTTCTCTATAAATAATATTATAAGTAAAAAGCGATACAAACATCATAGACTAAAATGAGATATAATTGAATGTACTTAAAATGAACATGAATTTTAGTAAACTAGAGTCATATATAATAAGTTTATAGTATAAACAATTGATTTCCATGAAATGTTGATTATCGTTTATGAGCAATTGATTAAATGAACATTGTTCGAAGAAACTCTCACACGTTTGGTTGCCTATTACACTAACCTGCATTTATGCATTTTTTAGGTTATTACTACTTTACCATTATCATGAAAATATTTTACATTGAAAAATACATTATAGACATCTATTAATTTGAATAAATTATTTATGAAAGTAATTTATTATTCATTTGAAAAGATTACTGACTTGAAACAATTAGTAATTTAAGGTGGGGCTGTATTAGTATCCGTACATTATTTTCATAATCAGTAAAATATGGGCTGCATTGATAATTTATGTTGGAGATGTATTAATAATTGATATTATAAAATTCATGTTCATTTTATTAAATTATTATGACATTAAAATGTTCTGAAATCCTGTTATAAATACCCAAATAAGTGGTTAGTAATAGTAAGATGTTAATTGGGCATCAGAAAACCAAAATATTGAAATATTAAACAAAGAGATGGAGACAAACCTTAAAATGTTAACAAATTGAAATATATCAGGCTAGGAGAATGTTATGTTGTATAATGTTCCTGATATACATAATAAAAAACTTATATGATTAGTATATTTATTATGCTGCCTTGTTAATATTTTTTGAAATCTCTCTTCCATGGAAGTACCCTAGAAATTTAAATTCATATGTGACATATTTGTAATGATTTGACAAGGAGTAAAATAGAATTATGATATTCATCAATTTGAATATGTAACATATTATGAAATAACAAAATTCAAAAAAAAAAATTACAAAGAATTTGAATACTGAAGTCAATATCCCATTCATTTAAATTTGTTTTACAAAACTACATGGGGTACAGGACCATCCTGATATGAGTATAATTCTATATATAATATATAGTTTAGACCTGATGAATATGAAATATAAAAGTAATATAAGAAAAATTTAAATATGAAAATACAGTTTGATATTGAAGAGTATATATCTTATATATATAGAGAATTATTATACTAAGAATTAGATATGAAATATGATTATAAAACATATACATATAGAAGGTGCACCTGTATAATGAACCTTTACCTCCCTAGAGTAACTTGAAAACCACTAATTGAATTATGCATCCAAAATTTGAAGGGAATTTCATTCTTTATATATGAATCATTTATATCTAACTATGCATTGATCCATAGATGTCACTAGTATCATGCCCCGTGGAGACATGTTCACATATCATGCCAACCACTAAAAATTCCACCATGAAGTAAATGAATTTAGAAAAAAATATTAATTTAAAAAAAACATCAAAAGTATATAATTTTTATTTTATATTTTTTGAAATTGGGCCTCACATTCATTGGGCCTCTACAATATTTTCAAAACTAATGAGCCATTATTGGAATAAAAATATGAAAAAACATGGAAACATGAAAATGGGTTATGTTTCAACAATAAATCATTATTTATCATTTATATTCCCAACTGATGAATCATATTCCAATAATAACTAATTACTATAGAAAAATAAGAGGTTATGATTAATTAAATAAATTAATAGCAGAATAATAGGTACCATGTTGCTAAAAAGAGCATATAATATGTCGCAAACACAATTTTGAATCCATGATAAAGATTGTTTAAAGTGTAATGGATACATCTTGAAGTAAATAATGTAAATGAAATTTCATTATATATAATGTTGTGAATTTGTGAAAACATTGATAAATAAGGGGGAATGACATCACACCAATAAGAACATGAATTTCATGTGAAAGAGATAGAATATGGGTTTGATCTTCTTAATATGAGAAACCCATCAAAGGAATATAAGAAATTCATACAATGATGGGGAGATGATTAATCATAGTATTTTTGTAGAGTAAAATACAATAAATATATTCATAATTATTAAGATATTAATTATAAAAAAAATAGTGGACTAAAATTAAACTAGTATATTAAATAGTAAATGATATAAATAAAGGAATTATATTCTTTGTAAATAGAATTTATAAAACACGAGTCAAATTATTTTAATATAAGGGAAATATATAATAAAAATATTAAAACACAATTTTTTTTTGTTTAATTTGGGTTATAATTTTATAGAAATATGAAATCCCAAAAATAATAGAGAACTGATATTCCTTACATATGAAAAAAAATCAAAATTTATTATTAGTAATAAAAAAGTGATGGTAGAAATTTTTCTTAAGTAAAGAGAATTAGTTTTAGTAATCTCAACATCTAATTTTTTTGAACAACCATGTTAGTTAATATTGATTTAAAATATTCACATGACTGATGAAAGGTATATTTAAGAAATTATAATGATACAAATGTTACATGTGATTTGTATGAAGAGAATCAGAACATTCACCACTGAGTAAAAGGGAAACCAATGAACCGTGTGATGTGTCAGGGCAGAAGCACAATATATTTAGTTTTCAAAAATGAATATTTCAATATTACTATGTTTCTATTTAATATTTTGGGGAAGATAATCACAACAGAAACTGATAATATAAAGGATGATGAAAAAGAAACTAGATTAAATCACATATCTAGGGTTTTAGATAGAACCTATATCGATCAATGAATTATAGGTTCAATCAAAGAGGCTATATCAGAACATAGAGGTTAGAGGAAAATGAAACAGATAGTGAGGGATGTGCATGGTTAATAGTGTTAGATTTATCTGGTGATCATAGATTGAAACTGAGTAGATAATAACGGAGAATTCAGAGGAGTAGGTGAAGTCCGGGCCAGAGATTGAGGTAGGGAGGAGGCAGAGTTAGTGTTAGAGTCGGTGACCAAGGAAGAGGAGGAGGAAAAAGTGGGATAGAGGTGAGATGGAGGATGGTATAGGGGGAAAGAGGGGAGAGGAATGGAGAATGGGCAGAGCTAGGGCTGACGAACTCGGGAGGAGAGTTGGGGGAGGAGAGTACGAGGTGTTGGTGCATAATTTGAAAGGATAGTTGGGGGTGTGGGGGAGTAGAATTGATGTGGAGGGTGATATGTAAGGGAGGATTGGAGTAGAGGTGACAAGTGGAAGAGAAATTACAAGACATAGTATAAATAATAGGTAATAGATAATTCTTATGATCAAAAGAGAACTATTTCAGATAAAAATATCATATTTTAATACCCTTTCAACTAATCTAGAAACTTATATTGATGATAATCCACAAAAAATGTGTGTAAAATAAATCTATGATAAAACATAAACAATGATGATAAGAAATTATTAATCATTTTCAAGAATAAAGTACTCATTAGAAGAATATGAGAAATGTATTATGGGATAAAAAATCAGGAAAAAATCATTCAAAATTATTCATAAATAAACAATATTATCCATTTCTGTTTGATAAAATAAAAATTATATAAAAACTTTAAAGGGAAAATAGAAATGAAATCACTGTAAAAAAGAAAATTGGAGGTGTATAAATATTACCATAGGTTATTTAACATAATATATATTTAGATATAATAAATATTACGTAGTTGAGTCACAGTTTAGTGAACATCATTGGGGTTGACCAAGTGAGTTTTATAGAAGAAATAATGTAGATCCTATCAACTAATCTAGAAACTTCCATTGAATATGCTTGAGAAAATCCACCCATAAACAATGAGTGGAACAGAATTATAAGATAAGACATAAAAAATGATTACAAGAATGTATTAATCATTAATAAGAATAAATTAGTTATTAACAAAATGTGAGAAATGTATTATAGGATAATAAATCCATAATAAAGTATTCAAAAATATTCAAAAACAAACAATTGTATGTCTTTCTATTTAAACAAATAGAAAAGTGTGTAAAATTTAATGGGAAATTTGAAATCAAATAAATTTTAGTGAAATAAAATGGGAGGTGTATAAATATTACCATAGATTTTTTGACTTTTGATAAATGAAGATATGATGAAGATTCTACAGTTAAGTGCCATTTTGGTGAACATCATAGGGGTTGAACAAGTGAGTTTCATGGATTAATGAAAGAAGATATTCAATTCCAAAGGTGATTATGGGAAATCAAAATGTATATGGACTCGTTTATTGTGGGAAAATAACCTAGGATGACGGGAGACATAATAAATGTTCAAATGATATGGATATAATATATTGGAAATCTATGGGAGTTTTATTCTGAGAAATCTTCTAACAATTAAGATTTTTATTAAGGGAAAACATGGATATCAGATAGATTTAAAAAAGTTAAAAATTGATACCTTTCATTGTGGAGGGATATTTCATCGAGGAAGTAATAGAATATAAATCCACTAGGATGTATATATTATATAGGGAGGATAATAAAAATAATATACATATAAGTAGATTCCACTGATGAAGGATATGCCATCAATATTGTTTCAGGGATAGGTAATGGAGGAGATGAAATAGAAGCATTGTGGCTTTCAGTGATAGCAGGATTAAATTTATGGAAGAATTAAAGGGAGGTATTGACACATGGTGGAGGATTGAAACTTTAATGGGGAGGAGGAAGTGGAAGTGGGCCATGATAGGGAAGCTATAATAATGAGAAGGGGAAGAAATGAGGGGGGGGGGGGGGGTTGTATCAGGATCTCGAATATGGGGGAAGTTGTGTTTGTGGCAGGATTAGGGGTAAAAATGGTGTATTGGAAAGGAGATGAAGGTGGAGAAGGAAAATTTTAATATAGTGGAGGTAGATACGAGTGCATGGGTAATGAGATGTAGGTGGAGGGGGATAAGTCAAGGGCAAAGGCATAGTCAGTGGCTGAGACCTAGGTGAAGTCAGAGGTGGTGTTGGAGGCAGAGGGGGTAGAGACAGATCTGGTATCAAGATGAAATAGGGAATCAAGTTTTTTAGTAAATTTAGAGGGGTAGAGAGGAGGCTATGTATGGAGAACTGATGTGGTGTAGACACGTGGACTGAAATGGAACACTCTTTATTATATATAACATATCTTTTAAAAACATCCATGTAAACATCACTACGTAGAATTATAGAAAATTAATTTTTTTATTACTATTCATGAATATTTGATTAGAGGGAGGCATAAACAATAAATTTTTCATCTTACAAGAGTACACAACCCCAGAATATTTGGTATAAATCATTCTAGATCATAATCCCTCCAAAATTGTGGGTAATGTGAGATTATTTGAAGTATTTAGCATCCTATTTAACTATTTAAATCCTTACTCACATTCATCAGTGTAGAAAAAATTCCCTCCCAATTAATCTTTGATAGTGAGATTGATAATAATGAGAATTTTCTCACAAATTTATGATAATACCAGGTGGATCAGAACAAAATATAAATCTCCATCATTAATTTTGAAATGGTTCATACTTTACTTTATTCTATCTCTAAAGGAAATATATATATCCCATTCATGGTGAAAAAATTCTCTAGGATTGTTTCGTTATCCATAAAAAACTAACAGTTCATATACGCCACATTAATTTTTCCTATCTCATAGTCTTCAGTAAAAAATTAAAAAGATCATCATGTTCTTACTTTATTTTGGATTAGATAAAAAAATTATCTAAAACTACTAACACAAAATTTTCAATGTAATAAATAAGTAATCTATTCATATAATCTTTAAAGATATCTCGATCATTAGTTATTCCAATTAGAATATCAATGAAATCATAGTGCTCTTACCAATTATGAAAATTACTATTGGGTGATATCCTGCTTCCTCCCATTAACTTGATAACATCCCGACTAATGATAAAACTTAGAGAAGTACTAGGATACATGTAGATGATTGAAAATGGTATCAATACATGGTAGATGGTACTTATTCTATATCATAATCCTATTAATCCCAAGATAATGAATATAGATTCACATTGACCTATCTTTATTATTTGTAAAAAGGACTGGTGTAACCCATGGTGAAGTACCACGATATATAAACCCTTTATCTAGAATATATTATAGTTTCTTATTCATCTCTTCAAGTCTAAAAGTGGTTATTTTATGTAGAGTCTTGGATATATAGAAATATCTAGGTATAAGTTTGATCAAGAACACTACCTCTCATCTAGGAGTATGACCAGTCATTTCATTGAAAAACGAATTTGTGTATTCTCTCATAATATGTATTTCATCGAGTATGATATTTTCATGTGTCTTAATTATTTGATCTAGATATGCCTTCTAGAAAAGAAAAAATATCTAAGAATGAGATAACTATTCCAAATGTAATTCATCCCCCTCTATGAACATGTATAGAATCAGAGGGAGGTTTATGATAAATAGGGTTATTTTCTTCTCTTATAAATTTAGGTTTTTTCAATACAAATAAAGATAATCCATATGAAGAATAACATTTTATTCCACTACATAGATTATTACATGGTTCACTATGAAATCAATACCTTATATATATATATATATATGGTAGACTCTATATACATGGAATACAATAATTTTCCTATTTACTATTTTCATATATAACACAAATCCCTTTTTTTCTAGGGTTTGAATATTTCTACTAAAATTGTATGATATGAAATAATTCATATAAACATAGTCACATTTGACATTTAAAGTTCATGAATGGTTGATAAGCCTTCTTTTCACTATCTTATTTTAGTTTTAATCTTTTAAATCATCCAAAATAGACATAGTGGGGATAATTTTTAATCTATTAAACATATAAATGGGAAACTATGAATGTTGAATGGATAACTCATAAATGGCATAGATTTCATAACACATTATTTTAAATTTTTAAATCAATTTTATCGATGATATATTTCAAAACATAAAATTTCATATCTAGTTTTGTTTCAATGATAAATATTTATAAAGAGACTGGGAATTTACAATATCATATCCCCTAAGTGATTCAAACATGGTTTGTATCAAGGCCTCGTTATCATGCATTAGGTGGTGATAAAGATAAAACCCAATATTCCCTTTTATAGGTTATTACTATTATGTGTAGCTGTTCTAGATCCAAAACAACTTATAGTATCCTGATGAGGATTTTTTTACTTGGAAACCATGTACTCTATGCTTTACCAAAATTTGGGGGGTGTTTTCCTATGTTTAGTATTATTGAAAAATATTTTATTATTATTTTTTCAAATCTATCCCCAAAAAAAGAATAAGACCTTTACACAAATACAACCTACAATACTCTCAACTTATAACTAGTGGGATATAATTGATACCTTTTAGATAAATACATGGGTGACTACACCTCATGGTAAGGACTCTTACCATCATCCCTAGTGGCATCCCATTCCTCATAAATCCCTTAGGCGGAGAGTCATGCTTCATCCAAAGTTCATATGTGAGAGTTCCCAAGGTTGAGATCCTTCCTTTTCTTCAAAACCGTATATGATAACCCGTATAATTTATATACCTTATTTAATGATTAATTACATAAATATATTGATATTAAAATCATAGAATATTTTATGTCCATGTATCTTTGTAAAATTATACACACAACACATTAAAAATAAATATGGAAAAACATTTAATATCTAAAACTCCATAACATGCCCTTAAAAACCATTGATCTTCTAATACAACATGGGATATCATACGGACATAAATAAGAAATGGATGATATATAAATCCTAATAAGGGAATATTCTAATCATAACTTGTTGAATGTAATGAATTTGAGTCTTAAGGAATATCAGGGTGAAATAAGATGGTGTGAATCATAAATAAGAAAAATCAAAGAATTATATAATATGATAACATCAATGAATCATATGAATTTGGAAACAAGATAAAACAAGGAATATTAGACATAATTCAAGGATACCTATCAATAAATCATAACACATTGTTTTAAGTCTACCCACTCATTCCCCATACAAGGTATTTAATGAGATTAAAACATGTATCAATGCATTAGAGGGCTTTATAATTCTAGGAAACCTATCATTTTTTATTTTGTATATGTATTTGTTTTCCAAGTAGAAAATACAACATAAAAAACATTTCATAATTTTTAATACCACAATTAACAAGTGTGTTTTACATACATAGAAGTAAAATATCAATTAAATATAGGTATATCTAGGTGAATACCATTGTATGGAAAAAGAGATAAGTATTTATGATATAGAATTTCAGCATGGAAAATAATATAACAATTTATGCAGCATAATGGGTGTAAATAATGGATCAAGGAAGGGTTTAATAATAGGTAAAGTGGGTAAAACATTACATTGAAACCATAACATTAGTAATGGGATATTTCAAAATGTATTCTAACTTGAAAAATGGAAATCAAAGAGGAATAATACAATGAAATTACTTGAATAAAGAGGAGGAAGAAAATCCCTTACACCTGCATATTATTTGATCAAGTAAAGGTTTAACGAGATGAGTTAAATTATCTCCCATTTATATAACATTAATTGGACAATGAAGGTATATTTATAAAGATTGTAAAAAATAATAAATTTAGATTCAAAAGGAAAAATACAAAAAAACGTGCTTGAATTGAAATGTAGGGAGATAAATACCTTACATTGAGAGATTGATTCTAAAATAATTAGATGAGATTATTAAGTGATATAGAATAACATGCTAAATTCTTTAGAGAGGGATATGGAGAGTAAATTCTTTGTAAATAGTTTTTTATTGAAGATGAGTGGGAGGTTAGGTGGGTAGTTAATGAAAAAGAGATTGAAATTCTTTATTTATTTCTAAACATTATTTTTGGTCTCTATATACTAAAATAATAAAAATTAAAAACCATACTTGGGGTTTTATCCAATGTTTCATCCAAAAAGGTGTGTTTTTCAATATTTTATATGGCCATGTATGGAACATATTATCATAATACCATTTTTCATGTGAAGATGAGTCATTTTCAAAATGAATTTAATTTAAAACCATAAAGTATAATATAGGTTATGGAGGATTCATTAAAGGTTTATAAAATTAATCGTATAACATTAAACATAAATTATTTTAAAGGGGAAAATAATAATTGGTCATATATTCCTTTTATAAAATTTATTACATTCATTTTGGGCTATTAAGATGTTATAATAATGATTGTATATCTATACCTTCTTTATTTTTTACCCAAAAAATTGACTATCACAGAAAAGTATAAAAAATTCACCACTAAATAATTTAAATATGTAGATATCAGAAATATTATTTAAATTAAAAAAATAATTTTCTAAATAAGGTAATTTTGAATTTTAAATAAAAATATTCATTAACTGGAAAATACTAGTTTTCCCAACACTAACAACTTTTTAGCCATTACAAAAATTAAATTCGAATTTATTAAATTATTTTATGATTTAAATATTAATATATATTATTAAATAAGAAAATTTTTATTAAAATAATGTTTATATTTAAAATAAATGAATTTATCAAAAAAGTTTTTGAATTGAAACTATAAATGTACAAAAAATAAAAATTTGATTTTTTTTATTAAAATATAATTTTTATCAAATTAAATATATAAAAATTTAAAAATTTATAAAAAATGAGATAAATATACTAAATATTTTACTAATAATAAAATATATAAATTATTACAACTTTGGTAAGGATATATAACCCCTTATTACACTTGTGTACACCCTAGGTTAAGGTGTGTGATTGTGGTACTTTCTTAGGGTGGTTCAAAAAACATGGTTTGGACCATGATAATGATAAAATTCACCATATACCGTAATTGGTATTATTCATGTTTGAATTTTTTAATTTCATCTTGGGAATGGTAAATTTATAATTCTAGTGATTCTATATCCCTAAATAGAACTGATAATTATGCTTCATATTGTACAATACTATTGGTCAATGCCCTCACATCTTTCATCTTTATCAATTAGTCATTATCACAACCCTTAATATATAGTAATTCAAATAGTCATTGTATAATGGATATATTATCAATGGTTATGATGGTTATGGGTATTTTAAATAAACTAATTATATTATGAAACAACCTAAAATAACCAAATAACTTTAAGTGTTTTTTATAATTACATTACTTAATTAAGCATTTATTTATTCAAAAGGAAATTTATTTATAAAATTTTAAGTCAATATATATTATAAATTATATTCTATCAATACTATAATTGTAAAACCAGAATATGGGATTAAAGGATTAATATATTCATAGATGAAATAATCTCAAGGATGGGGTAATTCATATTATTAAATTTATTTCTAAGTTGATATGAAAATGATGCACTATAATGTTTCAGGATAACTTAATCATGCTTAATCATACAAATGTATTTGAAAATATGGCCCTTTATTATCCTCTTTTGGCCATTTCATTTAATGAAATGAAAAACCATCATTAGTTAGAGGCTTGATTGGTATTTTCTACTCCCAGATCCTTTAAAACATATATCAAGGATTACATTCACCATGATAAAGATAAAGTAATAAATTAATAGAAAGGGAGTTCATCAAAAACTAACTCATATCCTAAAAAAAAACCATCCCTTAACTCAATATTGGTCTCCATGTTCCTCTATACATCCACGATATGTTCATGAAACATTTATATGATATATATTGTCAAACATGAAGATCTATTTTATGTGTTGAGGTTTACATGCCGGTTTTCATTGTAAAGAGTTAGTAAGAATCATGGAAATACCTGAAACAAGTTTTTTTATGGCCTTCTATATTAATGGGATCATGTTATGAGAAAAATAAAAATTAATAAATACCAATGCACCATATATGAAATTTAGTGAAAAAATAAATCAATTAGTAAAAATAAACATGATAACATTACCATGTTCTTACCAGGCTTACATGGTCCCTAGGTATACCTAATTCAACCAATGTTATAAATTATAATGAATTAGAGAATATTAATGGAATTATATTGATCCATAGTTCCTAGAAAATTTCATTTAATTTTTTTGACTATAATTTCCTACAATAATTTTAATTTTTGTGAGAGTATCAAAAATCTATATCATGGGATTCATGTCTTAGTGCCTTTTTGGACACCCAATATATAAACTAATAGATATAATCATATATATCTATTCATATTTGTAAAATACATACCTAAATCAAGAAGTATTCCTTATATTCTTAATTCCACATGATACATCTCATGAAGATTTTAAGGAAAATGGTTATATGTTTAAATGCTCCAAGATATATAATACATATACATATGGATATAATCATACACATTAAATACATATGAGATAAATGTGATAATGTATTTATTATAATACTAAAACCTTTTATCTTTGATTAAAACTGGGAGAAAATAATCTCAAGAGGGTTATCTCCTCACATAGAACTAGAAAAATAACAAAAACTAATCACATTGTCACAACACCCTTCTCAATAAAAAAGAAAATTTCATTGTCTCACTTCTTTAGTGGATAATATTATTTCCATATCATACCATAATTGTATTGAAAAACTATATCATGTCAAAGTATCATACCTACTTGAACATATAAAAATATAAAAAATTGATAAAGAAGAAATCCTCAATTAAACATGAAAACCAAGGATAAATCCAAGATGATTATGGGGGTACTTTCTTTCTACTTCAGACATTGTAACCTTTAGGTTGATCATTGTTCTCATTGAGTCAACCCATAACTGGTTACATAATAAATTACATCATTATCTAAAAGGATTTAATAAATATAGTTTAAATCCAATCCCATAAAAAATATTCGAAATGTAAATATGAATAGTTTCAAATTGATAAAAATTATCAATAAAAAATCACCGAATGAGAAATAAAATGGGGTTAATTCATATAAATATCACATTTAGTGTCAAGTGGTGACAAAACATACTTTATCCTTGTACGTGTTTTCATATCCTATCCCCTCACATCCTATTCATTTTATTTCTTATCATACATATTAAATACACTCATAATTTTTTTATAATGTAAATATTTATAATTTATATACTCAATGAATATTATTCAAGCATTAAAAATAATAATATATACATTCTATAAAAAATAAATAAAATAATGAAAGTCGATGTAATCACTACAATAAGAAACATATTATGTAATTTCAGTCTGTAACACCCATGAAACCAAAGAACATAACATTCACTGAGAAAACTGATTATATCTTTATTTTAGATGGATGTTATATTTCATTAATGATGTTACCAATGTTTTTACTATAATTATATTTGTATCCTTGGTAACTATTTATATCTAATGTAGTTAATTATCCCATTATCACTATAAGATAATGAATCACAAGACATACTATAACATAATTATCTTTTTTAAAGTGACAATATTAGTCATCCTAGACTATATAGAGTCATTTATAAAATTTTAGACATCCATGGTTCCAATTTTGATCCTCTTTATTCATTGAAATATCCTGCTCAAACACAAACAAATATAAAATGTGAAAAATATAGAAAATGGTTGAGTGACTTGGAACACATGTCAATCATAACACGCACATTGAATATCATTGTTCAAATAAAAAAAATTAATAGATATCTATTGAACCTATAACAAAACCCCCTAAACATTATTACAAACCTGGATAAGGAAATGATAATATACCCACATAAAACTATAGAGAATAATTTTTTATAGACAATAAGAACATGTTTCTATAATTGGATCTCTATTTTGACACCTAAAGGAAACTTGGTGGAGGAGAATAGGAAGAGGATATAGGATTTGTAATGAAATAAAAACCCCTACTCCAACCTTCCTAAGAATTGGATCTACTTAAAGATGAATCACTTATATAGAAATAATAGGGGGTTAAAATTACTATTTTCACATATTTAAAAAAATATCTCAAACCCCTCCAAGTACATGGCGTGCCACTATAGTTTCTAGGTGAGCCTATTTAGTCACCACTAACACCCTTATATATACAATCATATAATAAGACATCCTTCTAGAATTTTCTTCCAACATTTATAGACCTGAACCATTTACTTAAACTAATATTAGAGAAAACTAACATCCGCATCTTAATCAAAAATAGAAATTTGAAAGTCACCAACATTTTTTCAATATAAAATTCAAAAATCACAAATTAAAATAAAACAACAAAACACGAGACATTTTAGTTTTTAACAAAATAATATAAATATGTACCTTCTATAAGATCATTTCATTTTCTATAAATGAGCTACCAAAAATATTTATGAGAACATTTCATCCTAAGATTAACACTAATCAGAGGAAATTTGAATATGATTATTAATGAATCATCCTTTATCAAACTTATATTAATTCATATTTAGAAACACACAAAAATATTACCAAAATTAATTTAAAATAGTCAATATATTTAATAAATAAAAATAAAAAAATAAAATAAAATAAAATATATGAATATAATTAATATAAATGAAATCACACTAATAAAATAAGATGATAACATTAAAATTAATTATCAACATATAATCATAAATAAAAAAATGGTTTATATAACAAAACATAATAATAGGAAAATATATTTCTTCGAAATCAACAATATAAATAATATAATAAATAATATCATTGAAAATTTGATAATAGAATAATTTTAAAAATAATGATGATGATGATGTTGATGATGATGATGAATACGTTGTTGTTGTTGTTGTTGTTGATGATGATGATGATAAGGATGATGATGATAATATTGTTTGTGGTGGTGGTGATGATTATGATATTGATGATAATGATGATGTATACTATTATCTCAGGTTAAAAACATGCAAAACGACATACATACCCAAAAATTCCCATTAGTCCAGGACACTGCCCCCACCCAAGGGCTGACCTAATTCCAATTAATCATTATTTATTTATTTTTTTCTATTCAAAAGGCATGATTTCAAATTAAACATCATTTTGTACCATAATACTTAATAGATTGTGTTCTTTATTCTTACATGTATATCCATAATTTAATTCATTATCAATTTTTCATTAGCTAGAGTTTTCCTCTAGTTTATTTTGTTTTCTGAATGTGGTAATGAGATTAATGATCACATCATGTATCATGTATTCCACTACCTAAAATTATTTTATCATCTATAATGCATCACACAAAGTGTCCATCAAATACTAATTCTCTTTCACCCCACTTCTTATGCCCCGAGGGCTACCCCATCACCCCATTAATGCATCCTAAAACACTATTATCAATATAAAATAACATCCTTAATTATTCATATCGACATAGTTTAGAAACAGTCTCCTGATCCTGTTATTTCTAATGCGCCTCCATTCATTGTCATCCAAATGAAAATACATTTCTTCTAACCAATGATCCCAGATTTTTTATCTACATAGCTAAACTAATGTTATTTAGTAAAAATAATTATTATAGTAATAATAATAATAATTAATTTAATATTAGTAGTTTTAGAATTTATTTTGCGTTTCAAATGAAAAATACCCAATCACACAAATAGGGGCATATTGTACTAGGTCACTAACTCCCCCAGGATTGAATTACCTCTAATTAACTAATTTTATTAAAATGGGCCTGAATTCCTACACCACTGAATCCTATGTTCATCTAAATTGGGACCAATAACCTTATAAACATAACCCAATAATAATTTTCTGATTATTTTTAAAGCTTTAACATTACCCTATAGTACAAACCACAATGTTAATATATTAGCTGCTTAAATACTTGGAAATTTAGTTTTTTTTGAGGTTTGAAACCTAGTTTCATGGATATCAGCAACCACTGCATAACATTACTGAACTCTCCAATTTATAATGGGGCCTAAAGGTCATACATACAATACCCTAATATTATAGAACCAATATTCTTAATAATAAGGTATTCTTCATCATTTTAATTGTTTTTTCTATAGAAAAATAGCCTAAGATAGTGACACCTACATTGTCTTATATATCTGTACTATATTTTATATAAAATAAAAGGCGTCAAGAAATGCTGTTTGGAGGAATAAAAAATTAAAAATAAATTAAAAAAGAAACATTTATTCAATTTGAATAAATAAAGAATTAAAAAATTTAAATTTAAAGAATATAAAAAACTGTTAGAAAAATTTAAATAAATAATAATTATAAATTAAACCTATATAAAATTAAAATAATCAGGATTTATTGATGTATATAAATTTATTTAAAAAATGTAGACAAATATCACCAAATATAATATAATTTATCATCACATCTTTAAATTCTTTTAATAATAAATATTAAATTAAATAAAATACATGACTAATCTATAATTAAAAAATAAGAAAAAAATACACATGTTTTGTTATCATAAATATTTATAATTTAAAAAAAAATTCTAAACTTTAAACTAGAAAGAAATATTTTTATCAAAAAAAAATTTTATCAATAAATTCACAAATGGAACAACAAAAAAATAAAAATATCATAATAAATTCAAAACATATACATTTATTTAGATATTCACCCAATGTATTTGATATTTAAATAAAGACCAAATTTCATTTTGAAAATAAAAAAATGAAAATAAATATTAATATTATTTTTTTGTCGAAAAAATAAAAACAACACTATTGGGTTTTTACTTACAATTCAAAAAAAACAATTAAAAAAAATAGTAATAAAAGACACTACAACAAACATGCATAACATATATTTATGTTAAAAAATGAATTAATATGTCATAATTAATAATAAAATAAAATTATAAACTTAAAAATAAAATATTACCCACTAAATTTATAAAATAAAAAATAAAAATAAAAATAAAACTAATATGGAGAAAATTAAACAAATAAAAAAGTTGTTTTTGTTTTTTTATCTAAAATGAGTTATAAAACATTAAACAAGGTGTAAATGTTAAAAAAACCATAAATATTAATTTTAATTAATAAATATATCTAGAAAATTATTATAAATAGGAATTATGATAGGAAAAAATAATAAATTAAGATAACAATTAGATTTTAAATTTCCATTTTCTTATGAAAAATATAAAACATATCAACAAACAAGTAATATAAATTACTTCATCCTTTTCAAAATCATATTAAATTTATATTCAATGATTTTACTATTATTTCAATAAAACCAAACATAATTATGAAACCTAATGAAATTATATGTGATGGGAAAATTTCCATAGAAACATAAAATCTTTCCAAATGTTTTCCTTACATAATAAATCACTAGGGGTATATTAGTCAAATTATAATATAAAATTTATCAAATCAATATTATTATTATTATTATTAATTTATACATCTCAATAACCCATGTTTATTTGATTTAAAAATATGTTAAATATTGAAATTATATTTTTGATGTACATGTTTATAAAATCAATACAATATTTTTTTATTTAAAATAATATTATTATCTAGGGATATTTTTGTAATTTGATAGATGTTTACTCAAACTATGGAGTGTTTGTACATACATCAGATAAGAAATAACCATTCCTCATTTAAAAATAAAATTATTCCTTCAAATCAGTGTAGGATACTAATGAATTCTTAGTGAAAAAATATAAATATTTCCCTTATCTATTTTTTTTTAAAAAATAGATCTAAAGATTACATCACTACTTAGTAGATAAATTATATTATCTAATGAATTATTTTTCCAATAAATTATGTTCTTTGAAGTGGGAATCCTATTAAAATATCCAACCATCATATCACAATGACCAAAAATATTCTATATAAAGTAAATAAATTTTTTATGGATTATTATATTATTGATAAAATAAGATCAATGAATTTATTCACTATTATTAAAGGAAATGTTTTCTCATTGATGATTCTTGTGTTTATTATTGGGAAGGTATCTCCAACAACATTACCCATTTTTATTAAATCATATTAGTTCTTTTATAAATAAAGACTAATATGCAAATTTTTTAGGATTATGAGGTTAAGAAAATGTTTCCTCAGTCAAAATTTAATAACTTTTTTGAGTTGATTATAAGGGATACATTAAGACTTCCTCTTTTTATTTGTCTTTTATAGGATTATACATATTCCATAAAGGTATTAACATAAATGTAAAAGGTTTATTCAATTTAATATAATTAAATTAATGAAAATATCATCAAGATAATGTTTCATACAATTAATATTTTTCTTAACATTACATACCCTAATATAACCTAATTGATTCTCATTGTATATACATTGTGGAAAATGAAACATCTTTTCACTAGAGCGATATGTAATTCTCTTAATCAATTTAAGAAAAAAAATCCAATACATTTTAATTTAATAACTTCAAAATATGAAAATTATAATTAATGAATACATGAATGCGTTAAATTAGTATAATTTCCCACCAAGGATAACTTGTGTTAATAGGAACCAAATGTGTCATCATGATCCCATATAAAATTACCTAAGGTTTAGTGAATCCCACTAAGAAATATCACTCATATGTGGGAGGATTTATCCCAATATACTTTAAATGAGAATAATATAAACCAATACTAATAGAGAAACAATCAATGTATGATGTATGACATAAAAATTAATCAGTTTGGAAATATCACACATAAAATAGCATAATGATAAAATCTAGAGTACCTTGAACCTTCACCTCCAATAGCCCGAAGGCCTTTATTTTTTTTATTGATTTTGATAATCCACCTTTTCAAGGGGTGAGGTGGAACCCTTACAATGCCCGTAGGTATAATATTTATTATGCATACTAATGAATCATCATATGCTACTAAAAAAAGTTAATATTTTATCCATTATATAAGATAATAATTTCTATCTAATAGATTTAAAATAAATAGACCAACATTTATAATGGAAGGAGGTATCACTGTGAATGATGGGAGAGATTGGATAAACCCATTGAGGAAGGGGTAATCAACCCAAATATTGTTGACAAATAATTTTCCTCTTTTTAGGATAAAATTAATTGTGCGATCATGGAGGGGAATACTATTTAGGCTGAATTCATGAGGGATAAATACAATTTCAGTGAATCTATTTCATCCCATACCACTTGTTCTTATTTTGAACTCTGGAGATGCATGTAAGGATATTTTACTATTTTTTACAATCGATTATGATGGATCATGGGGTGAGGATAGATTAAATTATTGAAATATAATTGGGTTAGGGAGGTTCTGTTTTTCTAGGATATCTTATACTGAATAAAAGTGTTCAGGAATAGAGTTCTTACCCACATTTCCTCAATTATATTCTATGTAGTGATCATAAATCAAGAAATTATTGTATTTATTTTTCTATGTAGGATGTGTATTGTGTGTTTTTTATATTATGGGTTGGTCTCATTTATAGTGGTAGTCTTCGATAATAGTCTGTATTTGTACTATTTCACGATTAATGGGTCTATATCGGTATGGTCCAAAGCATCACATCAATATTTAATTTCCATGTTTGGGGAATCATCAATGACACTATCCCCATTTATAGAGATGTGCATAAAATGGAATTAATTTTGATTCAAAATGAAGATATTGTGTTGTTTCCAGTAACAAAACCATATTTCATCACATTATTGAGTTCAAGAGGGAAAATTTCATGTGGTATAATTATAACGACCCAAAATTCTCATAAAAAGATATTATTTATTTTAAGATTAATATTCATTAAATCACATAAACCTATTCTTGAGGATCATAAAGGTACAATGCATTTGTAAACAAAGAAACATAAACATCGAGTTCTTATGAGTTCTACATCATCTCTCACTTATTTCCTCAAAGATTGAACCCTTGTGAGACATATCATGAATCATACTTATCATCATAACATGGGGAAAATAAACATAAGAATGGGTGATCTTAGATTCTTAGTAAGTTTAAAAAATTAAAATATGTAAACATCACTTGGGAATTAGGTTTTTAGAACATGAGCATAAAATATTAAAAAAATAACCTTCAAATCAAAGATGAAATTCTTGAATAATGAAATAATTATTAGTAGTTCATAAGAAAAGAATCATTTGGAAACAAAATAAAGTTATCCATGAGAGAAAAACATTGGCAAAATACATATAATTTTGGCATAGAAATAATATTATAAAATCATTTACATGGTAGTCAAGCAACATTTACAAGTCTATAATAGCGTAATGTGTTTAATTGCCAAACCATCTTAGTGATCAAGGTTTTCTCTTGAGACTATTGTAGTGGAAAAATTCCCTTAATGAACTATGTTACGTCAATATTTCAGTCCTATTTATCTCATGAGATATCAATATTTACCCAATATATTGAAGGTAGATATTGGTTTCACTAATCATATAATGAATATAATATATAAGTGTACTATAATTTTATAAAACTTTGATCATATTAAAGTCCATGAAAATAAATGGTTTTCATAAAAATTTAATTATAGCATAACCCATTGAAAATAAATTGGTTTCTTAATTATTTCAACATTTAATCATAGTATAATACATGAAAAACTAATAGGTCCTTATAAGAATCAAGTAATCATAAACATTAACCTTTTAGATAAAGAAAAAGAATTTTATCCTTGGATCATATCCATAGTAAAGAATATTTCACATCAAAGGGTTTCATCATAGATATTAAATGATTTTGAAAGACCACTTTAAACATTTCATGATGAAAATTTACTTTCCACATTGAATTTTTTTTCTTAAGAAAGAAAACCTTGTCAAATTCTTTTCAATTTAAAATAACCTTAAAAAAAGTAAGATTTAAAATTAACTTAAAAAATTTATTGAGGAAAATAAAAATTATTTGAAAATCAACTTTTTAATATTATAAATATGTGAAATAATGTCAAAATCATTTTCTTTTAAATTAACCAAGAATTATAATAAGGTATGCTTTCAAGATCATTTAAAATGGTTCATGATGAAAATAACCTTTTCACTTTGAAGATGGTTTATAAAACATAAAACATTTTTAAAATACTTTTTTTGAAAATAAATATATAACTATATAAATGAATATTCAACACAAATAATGGCCATAAAATTGGTAAATTTTAATTAATTTTGTACATGTTATAACAATATTTCTTTTTTAAAATTTCAGTAAAATCCAAACATGCCATGTTGTGGAAAATGAAACAAAGATTACTATTTTTTAAAAAATTTCTAAAATTTCATACATAGTTATGAATTTATTTAAAAAATTCTTTTTATAATATTAAAAAATTTTCAAAAATATTTTTAGGAAACATGCATATTGAAGAATATGATTTTTCAGTCGAAGAGAGATATAAAGAAGAATTTTCATAAAAAATTCCTTGGAACTTTTGAGTAAATAATGTGAGGAAAACGGAGGTGAAACATTTATTCTCATGAAATAACAAAAGTAGAATAACATTCATGATTTTTTTGAAATATATATCATAATAGTACATCATCAAAAGCATATGGATAAATAATCCCAATAAATGATAAAATTTACTCATAAAACCATTACCACTTTGGGGTAATATTGAATTGTAATATCCTTGACATAATAAAATTAAATTATACATAAAATATCCTGAGAATAAATAAATTCATGATATTACATGACCAATGGAATGTATATAAACCTCACAAATGAAGATAGGTTCAAAAGATAATGTATCTCCCAAAGAAGAAACATTTAGACATCAATTACTTACCGCTTTGGTATTCTTTTGAATTGAAACATCCAATAAATAATAACATCAAATGAAACTTTAATATCATTAGAATAACGAAATAGATGATATAAAAACTAAAAGTATCAATATATATACTGCTCAAAATAAATATAGTGGTTAATATGGAATATGCCTCCAATAAATAAAAGAGAGACTAGAAATCCCATTCTATAAGTCTTAAAATCCATCACCTACATTAGAACCTAATATGTAATAAATATAATATTATTATACATCTAATAAAGAACCATTAATATATTTATAATAAAATATATGATATATTTATGACCTTTTATAACCTGTTTATTAACAATTTTTTTTAAAACAACATTATGAGTAATAACTACTTTGTTTTTCATTATTTTCTATTTTCAGTCCTCTTAATTTGATCAATAATAAATCATATTCATAATTTTAAGAAATTATATAAATACCATATATATATATATATTATTCCATAAAATTTATAAATAGAAAATGAAATTCATTGTTCAAGGAGACAGTAAGCCATACGTACACATGAACAATATTTCCATTTTCTTGAAGGATGAAAGGAATGAAAGGAAAATAATATATAACATTTAAAAATAATTTTTATTTAATATATATCACATATATTAATTAAATTTAACCTTATTTTTAAGAATAAAAATATTTAGTAAAAAATTAATCACATCACTTTACGAGGAAGTAGTCTGTGGTACACACAAATGATATTAATGTATCCCCCACATAACGAAAATTAAGAAGGGATATTTGAAATATTTGTTCTAGAGGGATAATTATTTTAATAATATTATATATATTAATTTAATCTATCCTTATTACCATACCAATAAAATGGAAATGGAAAAATGTATCATATCGGTTTACGAGGTGGTAGTCCTCCGTACACACAAGTGACAATAATGTTTTCCAATGGGTTGGGATATAATAAGGTAAATGTGTTTTTATAGTTTTAGAGGTATAATAATATCATAATTATAATATATAAATATTAAATATATCATTATATGTATCTATGGGAGGTGGTGATTGAAAATTAATAACATCGGTTTGCGAGGAGGTAGTTTGTCATACAAAAGAATATTGATCTTGAATCAAAATTTATGTTAGAGGAGACATATATTGATTATTATTATATCATAATAAAAGATAATAATATTTTAAATATTGGTGTAATTTTATCATCATAATTAAGAACATTTTAAAGAGTTAGAAGATGAATTAATACAAAAACTCATCATTTAAAACATTACCTCTTCTTTAGAAAACCTATTTAGGTTTAACCTAAAGCCATCCTATATTGAATTTATGATCACAAAAAGCTTATAGGTGGTGGGGATTTAATTAGGGAAGTTATTTGGTCAAATTTTCAGAAAAATAATGGGTTTTAAGTGTGAATTCCAAAGTAGAGGGAATGTCCTTTTATAATTATGGTGAGTGGATCACTTGTCATATCTGAAAAAAGGTTTACCAACATTTTTCAAACACCAACATGATCCAAAATGGACCATTATCGATAATAGAAGATATATGGTTGAAATATGTCTATAAAATATATTTTATATATTTATTTTATCATTTAACCGTTATATTTTTAGTTTAACTTTCGGTAAACCCC
This sequence comes from Viscum album, assembly GCA_963277665.1. Classification (NCBI taxonomy): domain Eukaryota; kingdom Viridiplantae; phylum Streptophyta; class Magnoliopsida; order Santalales; family Viscaceae; genus Viscum; species Viscum album. The sequence goes on along the minus strand of OY728140.1, from coordinate 47,919,017 downwards.
TTTTCACCTTAACCATATCAATGAAATTTTACTATTTTCACTATTTATTATCGTCAAAAATTATATTGAACTTATTAAATAATATAAATTATTTTGAATCAAATTATTTTATCAATTTTAATAAATTTAATTAAAATAATTGTAAAAATATAATTTAAAGTTAATTTGGTAGACATGATGAGAAAGCATATTTCCAAAGAGAAAATGTTCAAAAGGTTAAACAGTTTTTATATTAAAAAATATAAAATTGATTCCAATAACCTAAATTGTACTAATAGATATATAATTTGACTAATTTTACTTTTAAAACTATATTTGAAGAAAATTAATCTTTTAAATTCATTGAATGTAATTGATTTCTTTTATAAAAATAAGTATTTTTCACTATTCAATAAAAAAGATTATCATTTCAGGAAATTAAAAAAACTTTAATAAAATATATTTTTTTCTTTTATGATTTCAAAGATGGAGATTATTTTTTCAAATATATTTTATAATTTTTTTACAAATTAATTTTAATCTATATGTGAAAAATGCAACAAACCTTTATTTTATGAAAATAAAATTTTCATGGTAAGATTTGATTTATTATTATCTAATTATTAGAAAACACATAAAAAGATTTTTAAAAATTTTATTTAATATATAATTTATAAATTTCATTAACATAATTCACTATAAGTTATTTTTTAAATTTATTGATATAAAATGCATTTGTTCATAATGAATAGTTTTTAGAAAAATATTTACTTTCTTTTCAAATGGTTTGTAATTTTCATTTCTAAATAATTGGTCAAAAAGAATTTATTATATATATATATTTGTAAACCATTTATTTTCATAATTTTGATAATCCTATTCAAACCCCCCATCCAATGGATAAGAAATAATAATAATATTAAATAATAATATTTATTAGTGTGTCTTTTCAAGACTCGATATTACATGTAACACATGCTATCGAAGAATTTAAATTCATTAAAAAAAATTATTTCATAAAATATTGGGGTGTTACATAATACCCCTTGAAAATTATGTTTTCTCTTAAAATTACTCACCTTAAAACAAACAAATGAAGACTATTTTGTCTCATTTTATCTTCAAGTACCCACATAGCTTCATTAAGATAGTGATTTCACCAAAAAAATATTAACAAGGTTAGTGGTCTTGTTACAAAGAACTTTATCCCTAAGATACATAATTTCCACTAGGCATTCCTAATAAGAAATTTCAGTCTTCAGTAGTATTTCCTTGGAGTTCAGTATATTTGAGGGATCTAATATGTACTTACTCAATAGAAATCCATGTAATACATCATGTGTAATGCCCCTAACCCCAGTATCCTAGAGCTGATGCCTTACTCTATTACATTGGACTAGATATAAGATTAAAATACAAAAGGATTGAATATATTAATAGTTTTTTAATTTATATTAAATATGTGATACCCATATTACATCATGAAAATAAAATAATTCCTAACAAAAATAAAATCTTATCATCCTTGAAACTCATTCTAATAATTCATCTTTATATACTAGGGAAGGTAAACAAAATAAATATGATATCAAATTCTTTCTGAGGGTTATGCACAAAAAAATACATATTGAATCAATAATAATAATTAGTATGGAAATGTTTAAAACTAAAAACAAATTCCAAAAAAAATATATATATATTCAAGGAATAATCAATATGGTAAGGAAAATAACTGAAACAGATGTGATTTAATCAATGATCTGAGAATGAAATGAATACATAGATAAATTAAAAGAAAAAATATCATGGATGATAATAATAACTGAATTATAAATATATGAAATTATTACTTATTGGACTTCATGTCTCAATCATATGAAAACCTCTACTATCAAGATCTATCCTCCAGACATTTTAAAATTACAAGTTGAAACTGTTTTATTTTGGCCAATTTATTTGTCTCATGAGCCATGTTGATGCATTAAGGGTATATATAATGTTTAGTACCCACCCATCACTACATGAAAAAATAATTAATCATATGTTGAATAATATATTTATTTCTTGATCAATATTCCTTAGCATCAAATATCTATATCGAGTAAAGGATACAAAATTTTCAATATTTCCCTAATTAATAAAAAACATTCAAAGTGAACATCATATGTCAAAATTGTTTAAGGTTTAGGAAATAAACATATACATAACAAAATAATATGGATATTTTAGAGAAATTTAATTCCCAATGAAAATTATTACAATAAAGAGAGTGTTTTAAGAGAATGTTAACAATCAGAAAAGAATGTGAGATTTTACAATAACTTTTATTACTTGGTAATTTTTAAATTAAATCCCCTTGGATGAAATAATTTAATTTTAAACATAATATACCATAAATAATTAATTACTCATGACATTACATGTCAAATGGGAATAATTTACCACACATAAAAGATAATTGATGTGTACTAATAAATAAGTTTCAATAGAATGTAAATTGAGACAGAATCCCTTACATTATGATTCCTTTTGGTTGGAATTTCTTTATCCTCTTATATATTGGTTTTCAAAAAAGTTATTAAATTATTATAGAACCATATTAATATTTATAATATCATATATGATACTTTTATAACATCTTATCACCCATTTGTTAATAATCATTCATTATTTTCATAGTTTCGGGTGTTATTTTCCATGTTTTTCTAGTATTTATTGACTTTATGTTTTTGTTCCTCTTACTTATATAAATATTTCACCATAAGAATAATGTGAAAAATGATTTAAATATCATATATATTAAATATATATTTATTTAATGTAATACATAAAATTTAGTGATAAAAATGAAATTTACTATTCATGAGTGGGTTGGTCACTCATATGCATGAATGCGACTTCCATGCTCATGATATATAAAACAATAGAAAAGTAAATGATATATATGTATATTATAATTCCAATATAATATTTTTATCATAAATATCAGATATTTTTATTAAACTCATCCTCAATACATTCAAGGTAAAGTGTAAACGATTCACACCACTTCACAGGGTGGTACTCCATCGTACACACAAGTGACATTATCATATTACCAAAAAATTTAAAGAGTTAAGGTATGTGTTATATAATAATTAATAAAGCCTAAATAAATCATAAATATCATATATAAATTGTTTTTACATCAATATTCCCAACCTTGATAAGTGGTAATCAAAACATGAACGACATCAGTTTGCGAGGTTGTAGTCCACCATACACACAAATGATGATTTCATAACCAATTTAATAGAAGTGTGTGTGGTTTTAGGTCATAAAATTAACATAAAAAACATATATTTATGTTAAATTTAATTATTTTCTTATATATAAATTATTTAAAAATAATTTATGTAGTTGGATAAGGAAATAAAGTAAAAACACTTTTATAAAAACATTACCTCTTCTTCGGGTATCCTCCTTAGGTGGACACTAATACTATAATAATCTAGATTTATTCCCAAGATAAGGATTATATGATTAATGATGTATATTTAGGAGATTTTGGATCAGTTATTGGTTGATCCAATGTGGATTGAAACGAGTGAATATTGGAGGATAGGAGAGGCCTTTTATAAGTGGGGTGAGTTGAAAACTTGTAAATTTTTGAAAGGTGGAATCCCACCCAAATTTTTAATGCAATGTTGCTAAAATAATTCAAAAAGTATTATAATTTAATGTATAAGATAATAATATGTCTATAAAATGGGTTTTGGATAAATTTATAGGTTATCTGGCCCCTTATGTTTAATTTTTAGTCCTTTGTTAAACATATTTTTTCTCTTAATTGTTGTATGTAATTTCAATTGATTTCACTTATCAGTTCGGTTTAAAATTAATTTATACTTATTATAAACTAAAAATTATATTTATTTAAAACATGGAATACATTTTTCAAAATTAATTTCATATAAATGTCATAAATTAATTTAAAATTAATTTCACGAATGGGATGAGAAATGATGTTTTTAAATGGAAAATGTTAAAAATTTGACAATGATTATTATATCTAAATTCCATTTAAAAATGAATAAAAATACCAAAATTGGATAAATAGATTTCTAATTGATCTATTTTGACTTCAAAAACAACTAAAAGTATAATTAAACCTTATAGAATATTTAGACGAAAATGCAAATTTCAATTAAAATTTTGTATTTTCACTATTCATAAAAATGAAACTTTTCAAAAAATACCAAAATGTCATCATAAGATAATTTAAACGTTATGTTTTGACAAATGAAGTTAATTTTTTTAAATAAAATTTATAAAAGTTTATTTTTTTTAAATCTAGTACGCCATTAAATGGCAGCAAAACTCACTTTAAAAAATATAGCCTTTTATGCGAAAAATTGGATTTTTCCTTATCATATGCCTTTAAAATATATTGGATTAATGTGAAAAAAATATTTAATATTTAATACAGAAATTAATTAAGATAATTGTATAATTAATTTCATTTATTATGCTTATACGACTTCAGTGCATACAAATAGTTCTTTTATAAAAACATTTTCATAATATTCAATTAGCTTTTATATTTATTTATAATTAATTGGTAGAAAAATAATTCAATAATATATTATAATAAATAGTTAATTCAATTCATAACCACTAATTAATTATTCATTTTAAATTATAATATTATTAGTATTTTTTAAAACTCGTTCTTGTGTGTAGCGTAAGCCCTTAAAGAAAGTAATTGTTTAATGTATTGCAATGTATCTATAAAAATAAATTTATTATAAAAGGAAAATACTGTAATTTCATGGGGTGTTACATTATTCCCCCCTAAAATATTTCATCCTCAAAATTTCATGGATATTACCTTATAAATAGTTCAGGGTACTTGTTCTTCACAATATCATCTAGTTCCCATGCTTCTTCCTCCATTTTATGATTCCTCTAGAGTAACTTTACCAAATCATTCATTTGATTCCTCAATACTTTCTCTATTGTATCAAGAATCATAATGGTTTCTTCACAGTATGATAAATCATGTTCCAAATATATTTCATCATAGGTGAACACATGCGTTGGGTGTAGCATGCACTTTCTTAGAAATGATATATGGTACACAACATGTACTTTTGAGAGGTTTGGCAACATTTCCAAACAATATGAAATGACTCTAATTCATTAAATTTTTTTGAAGTGTCTGATATACATAGGGATCAATTTACCTTTCTCAAAAAACCTTATAACACCCTTCCATTAAGATACTTTCAGGAAAAATTGATCTCCCACTTGGAATTTAAAATATTTCCTCTGATTATCAACGTTACTATTTTTTATAATTTTAGATGATTTAATATGTTCCCAAATAGCCTTTAATTTTGTTATTGTTTCTCAAAAAAGTTCTTCCCCTAAAAGTTTCTCTTAACCAACCTCATCCCAATAAGGGGGAGTACAACATCTCTGTTCATATAATGCTTTATACGGGTCTATTTTATCAATAGAATGAAAACTATTGTTATCGTAAAACTCTACTAAAGGTAAGTACAAATCCCCCATAACATGAAAATCAAGTGACCATGAACTAAACATGTCTTCCATTGTTTGAATTGTTCTTTTGTATTGTCCATCAGTTTGGGGATGGTATGTAGTAATCAAATAAAGCTTAGTATCAAGAACCTTATGAATACTCTTCCATAGTTTGGATTAAATGGGAGGATATTGATTAGAAAAAATTGATAGTGGTTCCCAATGAAGTATCCCAACTTTATTAATATATATAATTTCAAGGTGGTCGATTTTTAAATATTATCTTATTTCTAAGAAATGTGAAAATTTGGTAAGGCAAAAAAACATAACCCATATTGTATCAATCATTCTAGGAGTATCATGAATTCCTATGACAAAGTACATAGAAATTTCATCTCATTTCCATGTAATAATAGGAATAGTTTTCATGGATCCTATAGGATGATACATCATGGATTTAAATTGTTTAAAAACTAGACATATGGACACATAATTAAAAATTTCCTAATTCCTATTACCCCACAATTTTTTTTCATATCCCAATAAATTACTTGTGCTACATTGGTGTATAGAGAAATTTGGTCTATGACTATCTTCTAGTAATTCCCTTTCTATATTAGGTATATAATAAAAACATAATATCAATCGAAATAATTTTAAGCCATATTCACAAATGATGTCTGTTAATTTACCATCATTCACAACTTCGATCATCTTCTAAATGTCCTATAGCATCCCGCGTTTTTATCACATAAACTTTCATTACATTATACAAAACCGAGGATCTTTAAGGTTTAGTGTCTTGGAAACCAGGAACTTAAAACATGAAAACATAAAACATTCTTCTTAAACACTTGAAAGGATTATCCTCATGTTCATCCTAGGTTCATTACTACATCTCATAACCTGGGGACATACATCAAATGAAAGGGTGATCAGAAGGACCAGTAAGGGAAACAAGGGAAACATTTAACATGTGAACTTGAGATACATCAACTATGTCATGAACAAGAACTTTAAGGCATGATAAAAACAATCATGTGGCATATCATAATAAAAATAACATTTTTCATAACTTTAAGATGTGGCTACATCATTTAACATATACAATCATGAACATATCACCAAGGTCCATCCCCAAGGTGTCATTTGAAAATTACCAAGGTTATTCACCAAGGTATCGTGAAAATTGTAATCTCTAGTGGTTACATCATTACCCAATGCATTGGAGCGCTATCAGGGAGCACCCTTAAATTTGCCTTTATTATCATGTGAGACACATATATCATCATCAAACATTTCATAAATAACCCATATAGCATAAAATAAATGGGTTTCATTTCATAATCACAACGTTTTTAAAAACTGCTTTAAAGACATGATCTTTACGTCACTTTAAAACCCACAGAAAAGGAAGGTGGGTCTCATGTATGTAAATACCAGAATTTAAAATAGAACATTTTGGTATATATGTGAATACCCCTTTAGAAGAAATAACTTTGAGTATTCACTTAATAATATAAAAGAACTTTAGAAAAATAGAAAGACATTTTGAGATGGAAATTCTGCAGAATAACAGCTATGTTACGAGGTTTTAGAAGACATTAAAAAGAGAGGGAAAATGGGTCAAACATTCATAAATGACCCATAAAACAGTATATGGACAGAATAAGAAGGATACATGATCATGTTAATTAAATTTCAAGGAAATACCATTTGAAATGAAAAACATGGAAGGAATACAAAAATTAGATTTCTCTTATGAAAGTTCGGCAGCCTAACGACATTACTTAAACTTCAACAAAAATGATTTGAAAAGATCAAATATGGTCTCTCATCATGTGAAAATAAGAATTCAGTATGATAGATATAGAGATAATTCCCCAACATAATTAAAAGGGAACTTGAAAGACTTGAAATGAAAGTATAACTTTGAAAAGAATGAGAAGGGTGAAAGAATCCCCTAAAAAATTCGGAAGCCTAACGATGCCACTTAAAACTTCAAAATACTGAATTGAAGAGATAAAATGCGGTCTCTAATAATATTAACATAAGAGTCCAGTATGATATATATAGAGATCATACCCCAAAAAAACAAAAAGGAACTTGAAAGAATTGACATGAAAGTAGAACTTCAAAACGAGAAGGGTGAAGAACCACTTAAAAATTCGGCAGCCTAACAGCGCCACTTAAAACGTAAAAATACTGAATTGAAGAGATCAAATGGGGTATCTAATCATATTAACATAATATTAAAGTATTATATATATAGATATCATACCCCAACATAACAAAAAAGAACTTGAAATAATTGACATGAATGTAGAACTTCAAAACGAGAAGGGTGAAGAACCACTTAAAAATTCGGCAGCCTAACGACGCCACTTAAAACTTCAAAATAATGAATAGAAGAGATCAAATGGGTTCTCTAATCATATTAACATAAGAGTCCAGTATGATAGATATAGAGATCATAACCCAACATAACAAAAAGGAACTTGAAAGAATTGACATGAAAGTAGAACTTCAAAACGAGAAGGGTGAAGAACCACTTAAAAATTCGGCAACCTAACGGCGCCACTTAAAACTTTAAAATACTAAATTGAAGAGATCAAATGGGGTCTCTCATCATATGATCATAAAATATCAGTATGATAAATTTATAGATCATACCCCAACATAATAAAATGTAACTTGAAATACTTTACATGAAAATAGATCTTGAAAAATGAGATGGGAGAAAGAATCCGTTACAAAAATTTCGGCAGCCTAACGACGCCACTTAAAACGTCATAAAATAAAATAATGAGAGTAAGAGGGGATATATAATTATATGAACATAAAAAGGGAAATAAGAGGAGTATAAAAGAACATCTTACAACATAAGAACATTGAGCATAAAAGGAATGACATAAAAGAGATTACTTGAAATGAAAGAGAGAGGTCAGATCCCTTACCTTAAAACGTAACTCCTAAAACTCAATGGTTTGGGCCTTGAGGGCTTGGGGGAACCTTTTTAGGACTCCTTGGGAGGTAATGAGACCATAAATTCGTTGGGGGAGAGTGGGGAGTCGAAATGGATGAGAGGATGGCTTGGTATTTGTAGGGAAAGTGAGGGGACAAGGCATTAATGGCCAAGGGACACCTCAAAAGTGCTTTTCTCAAAACCATGTGCTCTCCCTTGACATTTACCATGGAGTTAGGCCACATGAGGCCCCCAAAACAATAATTAATCACCCTTGGCCGGCCAAACCTTAAAATATCTCATGAAACCATCAGGAAACAGTTATGATGTCATTAAACATACCGAAACCCTAAAACTGTATTTTTACTAATCACTGAAAATTCAACTTTCTCAGAAAGATCCCAAAATTTCACCATAATCAAATATCAATGCTCTGATTTCAAAAATGAACTCCATTTTATAAAAATAATTCTTTAAATATTTTTAATTTAATTTTTAAATAGATACACTATTCACCAAAAATTCATTTTTTCATAAAAATCCCCAAAAATTACCATAACATAATATCGACGCTCTGAGTTCAAAAATGAAATCCTTTTTATAAAAATAATTTTCTAAATATTTTTAATTAAATTTTTAATTAAAAAACACTATTCACTCGAAAAAACTAATACTTGAATAATAATTTATAAAACCGTTATTTAACCATTTTATTGAATCACATTACTTAATCAAGGTGCCTAGATTATATTAATACCTTCTTTAAGTGAGATTACTAATCCATTTGGACACATTACTAATCATAATCATAAAATCACTATTCATAATTTACTATTCATCAAAAATCATGTTGATCTTATTAGACTCCAAATTCCTTACTGAACACTTTTGTAGAAGACCATTTTTTGAAAATCATTACACATTTTTAATTATTTAAGGTTTACATAAACATTTTTAAAATATCCTTTTTCTAAAATTTATCAAAAATATGCATACTATATTTATCCGGTCATTTAAAAATTCATAAACTTCATCGTAAGAAGAAATCCCAATTTTTATTTAAAACAAAGGATTACACAAGGCAGTTATGGTCTCCTTACATAGTCCCTTATCACACCAGCATAGGACCTAAGTGTAAGGTGTGCTAAGGTGAGAGAATCCGAGGGAGGCTCGGCCAACATCGCACGAGTAATAATTTCTATCAGTTTGAACTTCTCGCAAAAGCGATTCCGTTCTAGCTTCACACGATGAAGTTTGACTTGGGTTTGGTCCAGAGCAAAGCCCAGTGGTGCTACCTCCTTCCCAAGTTCTGTTAGATGGGCTTCGATCGGTCCAAGACTACTGGGTGAGGCCATCAAATCTTCTTTCTATATTAATTAACCAAGATTACTTGTATTTAGAGACAATAATCAAAACGTTTAGATTTCAGTGGTCATATTGACCAATGGTCATATAACAGTAAAAAACCCAACGGTCTCATTTTAATTATACTCATATTATCAAATGAAAAAAGTTTTGTTGAGTATCAAAAATAAAATAACACAAAAAATTATGAAACAATATTTATTCAAAATTTCGGGTCGTTACAATCTTCCCCCCTTAAGAAATTGCGTCCTCGCAATTTTTTTAAAATTGGGTTTTGAAATTTCATTGAAAGTCCCACATCGGAAAAGGAGTCAGTAAAATTATTACTTTAAAAGATATAAAGGGAAGTACAAAGGTCACCCGAGTTAACCCACACTAGGATTTCATGTAAGAAAACATGGACATGGAAGAAAAATAAAGGGTCAAGTTCTGGGGGAGAGTGATAGAGAACATGGTTAGGAGAAAGTTAACCATAAGAAAATCCCAAACTTATGATGTGTGTAAACGGTCTTTGATTACCTAGTAGGAAACGTAAACCAACAACGTTTTTGTTTTACGTTCCTTTTCATAATTTTGAGGAATTAATTTACAACATAAAACAAAAACATAAGAAAATATACTTATCTTCATGTAGAGTTTCACCCTTTAATAAGTTTCTTCCCAAAACTAATCTTTTATCCAAGCTATGAGCATTCAAAACTACTTGGTCTCATCAAAACACAAGAATCATCTTCTAGAGAATCACATAATCCACAAAAGATTAACTATCTATTTCATCTATCTTTTAACATTATCCCAAAAACAGAAAGGGTAAGGTAAAACAACTCTTCAAAAATAAAGAATCCCATAGGAATGGAAACTACTTTTAAATCTTCAAAGTTCCATGGTACTACTCAAAGTTCATCATAGACCATTCCATAAGTAACTGTCCTTAAAATTCCTCAAAATAACCCAAACTAATATTGAAACCCAAATACTTGATAACATATTCTTCCAAAATAAACTTCATCGTTCATCTCCAAACAACATAAACCACTCCTAACATCTTATAACAAAAGTAGATAACCTAAACATATTTTACCCAAGATAGGTTAATCATTCCCATAAGTAACATATAATACCATAAGTTCACCTTAAATTCATCGATTCTTCAAAATCTAAGTCAACCTTACCCCTCAATGAAAATACCATAGTAATATATTTACCTCGATCATATAAGGTCCCCAAAATAGTGAACGTCTTCCAAAATAATAATAATCTTTTAATCCCATAATCATCTCCGTCATAATAATACGGAAATCATCGCATTTACTATCACATTGGTTGTTGGGACATGTTCTTCCATTTCCCACCATTAACTAAAAATAGAAAGTATAATTAGGGGCTTAAATACTTAGCTAATAATCATGAAAAGGAACTTAAAGCATATAAGGATAACTTGTAGAAGAAAAGTATACCCTAACTTGTGATCCCCTAGGTTTCAAAATAGGTTATGCATGATCATATATTCTTATGTGAATCTTTATTTTATTTTATCTTTGTTCCTTTAATAATGGTTCATAATAAGCTTATGAATTTACCAAAGCATATCCCCCGGGAGTGTCGTAACCAAGAGTGCAGCAAGGCCCATTGTCGTGTACCAGTTCCCGTTCGAGTCTAGCTCAAAGTGGTGTTTTCGGGTTTTACCTCTATGTACATCTGTTCCAGAGCCACCTCTACCTGCTCGTATCCAGATAGGGATGTATTTGCTTGGCAACCCATTACTCAATACTCACCAAAATACCAGGAATATTTCCTATATATAAACTTTTCTATAGGATTCTTCCTAAATTTTTAATATCCTAATTTCCACAAATAACTAAACCATCCTTTTATACCAATTATAGCATCCCGCCTTTTTATCACATAAACTTTCATTACATTATACAAAACTGAGGATCTTTAAGGTTTAATGTCTTGGAAACCAGGAACTTAAAACATGAAAACATAAAACATTATTCTTAAACACTTGAAAGGATTTTCCTCATGTTCATCCTAGGTTCATTACTGCATCTCATAACCTGGGGACATACATCAAATGAAAGGGTGAGCAGAAGGCCCAGTAAGGGAAACAAGGGAGACATTTAACATGTAAACTTGAGATACATCAACTATGTCATGAACAAGAACTTTAGGGCATGATAAAAAAAATCATGTGGCATATCATAATAAAAATAACATTTTTCATAAATTTAAGATGTGGCTACATCATTTAACATAGACAATCATGAATAGATCACCAAGGTCCATCCCCAAGGTGTCATTTGAAAATTACCAAGGTTATTCACCAAGGTATCGTAAAAATTGTAATCTCTAGTGGTTACATCATTACCCAATGCATTGGAGTGCTATCAGGGCGCACCCTTAAATTTGCATTTATTATCATGTTAACCACATATATCATCATCAAACATTTCATAAATAACCCATATAGCATAAAATAAATGGGTTTCATTTCATAATCACAACGTTTTTAAAAACTGCTTTAAAGACATGATCTTTACGTCACTTTAAAACCCACAGAAAAGGAAGGTGGGTCTCATGTATGTAAATCCCAGAATTTAAAATTGAAAATTTTGGTATATATGTGAATACCCCTTTAGAAGAAATATCTTTGAGTATTCACTTAATAATATAAAAGAACTTTAGAAAAATAGAGAGACATTTTGAGACAGAAATTCTGCAGCATAACGGCTATGTTACGAGGTTTTATAAGACATTAAAAAGAGAGGGAAAATGGGTAAAACATTCATAAATGACCCATAAAACAGTATATGGACAGAATAATAGGGATACATGATCATGTTAATGAAATTTCAAGGATATACCATTTGAAATGAAAAACATGGAAGGAATACAAAAATTAGATTTCTCTTATGAAAGTTCGGCAGCCTAACGGCGTTACTTAAACTTCAACAAAAATGATTTGAAAAGATCAAATAGGGTCTCTCATCATGTGAAAATAAGAGTTCAGTATGATAGATATAGAGATAATTCCCCAACATAATTAAAAGGGAACTTGAAATACTTGACATGAAAGTAGAACTTTGAAAAGAATGATAAGGGTGAAATAATCCCCTAAAAAATTCGGAAGCCTAACAGTGCCACTTAAAACTTTAAAATACTGAATTGAAGAGATCAAATTGGGTCTCTCATCATATTAAAATAAGAGTCCAGTATGATAGATATAGAGATCATAACCCAACATAACAAAAATGAACTTGAAAGAATTGACATGAAAGTAGAACTTCAAAACGAGAAGTGTGAAGAACCACTTAAAAATTCGACAGCCTAACATCGCCACTTAAAACTTCAAAATACTGAATTGAAGAGATCAAATGGTGTCTCTCATCATATTAAAATACGATTATAGTATGATAGATATAGAGATCATACCCCAACATAACAAAAAGGAACTTGAAACAATTGACATGAAAGTAGAACTTCAAAACGAGAAGGGTGAAGAACCACTTAAAAATTCGGCAGCCTAACGACGCCACTTAAAACTTCAAAATACTGAATTGAAGAGATCAAATGGGGTCTCTCATAATATTAAAATAAGAGTACAGTATGATAGATATTGATATCATACCCCAACATAACAAAAAGGAACTTTAAATAATTGACATGAAAGTAGAACTTCAAAACGAGAAGGGTGAAGAACCACTTAAAAATTCGGCAGCCTAACGACGCCACTTAAAACTTCAGAATACTGAATTGAAGAGATAAAATGGGGTCTCTCATCATATGATCATAAAATATCAGTATGATAAATTTAGATATCTTACCCCAACATAATCAAATGTAACTTGAAATACTTTACATGAAAATAGATCTTGAAAAAATGAGAAGGAAGAAAGAATCCGTTACAAAACTTTCGGCAGCCTAACGACGCCACTTAAAACTTCATAAAATTAAATAATGAGAGTAATAGGGGATCTATAATTATATGAACATGAAAAGGGAAGTAAGAGTAGTATAAAATAACATCCTACAACATAAGAACATGGAGCATAAAAGGAATGACATAAAAGAGATTACTTGAAATGAAAGAGAGAGGTCAGATCCCTTACCTTAAAACGTAACTCTTAAAACTCAATGGTTTGGGCCTTGAGGGCTTGGGGGAACCTTTTTAGGACTCCTTGGGAGGTAATGAGACCATAAATTCGTTGGGGGAGAGTGGGGAGTCGAAATGGATGAGAGGATGGCTTGGTATTTGTAGGGAAAGTTAGGGGACAAGGCATTAATGGCCAAGGGACACCTCAAAAGTGCTTTTCTCAAAACCATGTGCTCTCCCTTGACATTTACCATGGAGTTAGGCCACATGAGGCCCCCAAAACAATAATTAATCACCCTTGGCCGGCCAAACCTTAAAATATCTCATGAAACCATCAGGAAACAGTTATGATGTCATTAAACATACCGAAACCCTAAAACTGTATTTTTACTAATCACTGAAAATTCAACTTTCTCAGAAAGATCCCAAAATTTCACCTTAATCAAATATCAATGCTTTGATTTCAATAATGAACTCCATTTTTTAAAAATAATTGTTTAAATATTTTTAATTTAATTTTTAAATAGATACACTATTCACCAAAAATTCATTTTTTCAGAAAAGTCCCCAAAAATTACCATAACATAATATCGACGCTCTGAGTTCAAAAATGAAATCCATTTTATAAAAATAAGTTTCTAAATATTTTTAATTAAATTTTTAATTAAGAAAAACACTATTCACTCGAAAAAACTAATACTTGAATAGTAATTTATAAAACCGTTATTTAACCATTTTATTGAATCACATTACTTAATCAAGGTGCCTAGATTATATTAATACTTTCTTTAAGTGAGATTACTAATCCATTTGGACACATTACTAATCCTAATCATAAAACCACTATTCATAATTTACTATTCATCAAAAATCAAGTTTATCTTATTAGACTCCAAATTCCTTACTAAACACTTTTGTAGAAGACCATTTTTTGAAAATCATTACTCATTTTTAATTATTTAAGGTTTACATAAACATTTTTAAAATATACTTCTTCTAAAATTTATCAAAAATATGCATACTATATTTATCCGGTCATTTAAAAATTCATAAACTTCATCATAAGAAGAAATCCCAATTTTTATTTAAAACAAAGGATTACACAAGGCAGTTACGGTCTCCTTACATAGCCCCTTATCACACCAGCATAGGACCTAAGTGTAAGGTGTGCTAAGGTGAGAGAATCTGAGGGAGGCTCGGCCAACATCGCACGAGTAATAATTTCTATCAGTTTGAACTTCTCGCAAAGGCGATTCCGTTCTAGCTTCACACGATGAAGTTCGGATTGGGTTTGGTCCAGAGCAAAGCCCAGTGGTGCTACCTCCTTCCCAAGTTCTGTTAGATGGGATTCGATCGGTCCAAGACTACTGGGTGAGGCCATCAAATCTTCTTTCTATATTAATTAACCAAGATTACTTGTATTTAGAGACAATAATCAAAACGTTTAGTTTTCAGTGGTCATATTGACCAATGGTCATATAACAGTAAAAAACCCAACGGTCTCATTTTAATTATACTCATATTATCAAATGATTTTTTTTTGTTGAGTATCAAAAATAAAATAACACACAAAATTAGGAAACAAGATTTATTCAAAATTTCGGGTCGTTTCATGTCCTCATCATCAAATTAATAATTATTTATCTTGTATAAAAAATATGTTCTTTTAATAATTTTAATAGTTATTCATGTATCCCCTTCCTTAGTAACTACCATATCCATATTTACTAGATACACATACCTAGGATCCCTCTCAAATTTCATTTGGTTCAGAAATCCATGATCCTTACTACTCAATGCATTCCCTTCCTTATTTATTTTCCTGGGTATTAGTGTTCTGAGAAATCATAATCTCTGAGTAGAACATTACATTACTTTTTTTTATCATATTTACCTCTTTCTATGAAAATATATTTTCGGGTTTTATGATCTATTTATATCTCACATCATTTCCCATAAAGATAATTTATCTATATATTCAATGAAATGATTACAAATTCCAACTCCTGATCATGGGTTGGATAGTTATATTCTTGATTCTACAATTTACTTGATGCACATGCTATAAAATCATTATTATTATTAGGAAACAACCAAGTCCCTTCTTTCATTAATCACTATAAATCATAAAACCATCACTTCCATATGGTAGCCTCAAAATTGGATCATTGAACAATATCCTATTTAGTTCGTCAAAAAAAAATTCATATTCCATTTAGAAAACAAACTTATACCATTTATGAGAAATCTTGGATATTAGGTTATCCAATCAAAAAATATGAATGAATCATTGAAAATGTATTGGAAAACCAATTAAACTAAATACCTAATTTATATTTGTTGGTATAGGCCATTCTATAACTTCCTTTTTCTTTTGAGTATCAAATGGGATTACCTTTTTAGAGAAAATATGTCCACGAAAAGATATTTATAAAGAAATAAATAACACTTTATAAACTTTCAATATAACTCATTCCTTCTAAGAGTCTTAAGATTGATACAAATGTGATTTTCTTGGTCCTAATAATTTTTAGAATATACCAGAATATCATTCATTAATACCATAAGAATATATTCATGATATTCCTTGAATACTTTGTTCATTAAATCCATAAAAATATAGGATTCATTAGTCAATCGAAATGGAATTACAATAAAACATAAAATTTTTATACCTCATTCTATAGGACATCTTCAAAATGTCTTCCTTATTCACACAAAACTGATGATACCCATAATGAAGATCAATATTTTAAAAATATTGGGATCTATAAAGTTGATCAAATTGGTCATTATTGATATTAATAATATTTTTATTATTTATATTAATAGTATTGATTTCCTTAAAATCAATTCATAACCTCCTGGATCCACCTTGCTTTATATAGAAGAGAACATGGTATCCCCATTGGTAATCACTAGGGTGAATAAATCCCTTATTAACTATATCCTCTAGTTGTTGTTTCATTTCCTCCAATTCCATAGTGGAAAATTGATAGGGTTTCTTTGATACTAGTCTTCAATATGGGATTAAATCAATAAAAAATTTAACTTCATGATTTGGGGGATATCCAGGTAATTACCTAGGAAATACATTAATGCATTCTTGTAAAATAGGTATATCTTTAATTTGAAGATTAAATTATTCATCCCTAAATGTTGTTTTCCCTTATTTTATAAGAAATTAATTCAGTATAGCTATAGTGGTTGATCTAGATTACAATTAGATGACAACCTTTCTGGTATGAAGATAAAAATTTATATGTCTTCCTCACAAATCTAAATTTTCTTCTTCTTGTAATATTTTTTTGCATCCTATTTTTAAAGCCACTATATACTGAGGATTATATCAAATTCAACCATAGTTCAGATAATAAGTCCAAAAAATTAAGCATGTTTATCAGTCAAAATGGGGACTAATCCATACATATTTGATGTAATCATAATTCCATTAGGGGTTTTGATAAAAAACTACCTTATTAAAACAAATGGTAAATGTCTAATTTTATTAGTAAACTGGGTAGATATAAAAAATTTTAGTACCGTAAAATCAAGTAAATATTTATCAAAATTTTAATATATGATTAATGTACCTACCACCATATCATTGGAAAATTATACCATAGCTGTCATGACCACATAATATTTTCCATCTCCCCTTGGAATCTTTGGTTGTAGATTCCCTTGATGCTTAGTGAATTTATTTGCACACTATCCCATCTCCATAAAGTTAAAACACTAAACATCGGAGTTATCCTTATTCCAATTGCATTCACTTTCCTTGTTGCTTTTATCTCAAAACATATATCATAATATATATCCCATAAATAGTTTTTCAAGGTTTATTTTCCATAGTTTTCACAAGATAGAAAACATTTTGTTTCCTTATTTTTATTTGGTTAATTACCTTTTTCATGGTTCTCATATGGCCTATTATTCTATGGGGTTCTCATGAATATGTAATATCTAGATAATTACTTCTATGTTTTTATGAGACATAAAATTATTTCATCGTTTGTTGAATAATATTGAGAGAAAAATTCCCTTTAGAGATGTATCACCATAAGATTTTGTGAATTGTTTTTTGAATTAATGTAATATTTTGGATATTTTTCATTTTATAAAATTGTTAATATAGGTTTTGTTATATGAAAAACATTATGTTTGGATTTCATTATACACAACATCAGGTCGAGATTGCGCTACACACAACACTTTTATTAGCTTGAGGTATATACAACACTATGCCTCACTTGTGTTACACAAAATGCTGAGTTATTTTGATAGCTGGCATTACATGCAAGACCTAGTTATACCAAACAATAATATATTATTAAAATATTATTCTCCAATATAATTAGATATAACCTAGGTATTAAATTAACAGTTATGGGTAATACTAAATATATAATTTAAATATATAGTTTATAGAACAAATTAATTTATTACCAATTAATAACAAATGAAAATATATACTAATTGATTATAAAGGAAATAGTTCTATTTTTATGCTCCCAAAGTAGTTTTGTCTTAATACAAAAAATTAATTACAATTAGGGAATGATATTAATGAAATATAATTTTTATATATCCTATTTAATATTTTTGATATTTATACAATATATTTTATAGGCATAAGATAAGAACAACCTCAATTTTATGCACAAAACCCTTTATTTTTCAAAATGAAAATTTTACCTATTTCTAATGAAGAACCCATTTAAAATATATTTTTTAGATTTTATAATTTTTATATGAGAAAATAAACTTCTTTTTTGAAATCAAGATATCAAAATTCACATCAGTTGAATTTTTTCTATTTTTCAGATATATTCTATGCCTTGATGAATAGTGAAAATACTATATTTTAATTAAAAACTACATTTTTGTTTAAATAATTATGAGAGTTAAAAAACATATTTAATTAGTTTTAAAGTATAATTAGATTATTTTTTTATCATTTAATTAAATTTAGTTCATTGGAATCAATTTCACACAAAAATTTTATATAAAAACTTTTTGAACATTGAACATTTTTACTTTAAAAGCCCGCTTCCTCTCTATATTTGTAAGACTAACATTAAACTTAATTTTTTTCGCTTCGGTAAATTGAATTTTGAAAAATGGACATAGAAAATTGTAATAAGTATTATATTTTTATTCTAATAATATCAACTTGATTTTATCACATTATGAATACTAACTTAAGTAATTTTTTATTTACCACAATTAAGGGTAAATCGAGTAATTATAGGTAAAAATACTATTATAAATATTATAAAATTGTCATAACACTTGTCCTAATTTTATTGGATGAGTGTGGTTAGAAAATAATCATACCTAAGATAAAATCATAACTTTTTTAATCCACTTAAATGAGAGTAATACATTTATTATATTTTATTTAAAGAAAAGTTAAAGATGTTATACTCATATTTTCAACAACTATACCATTTTTAATATAGGGTTATACAAAATATAAATTCTACTAAAAATAGTAATTTTATCAATATTATGATTTTAATTATCATGGTAATTTATTTTTAATTTTTAGAAAATAAATAAATACCATAAATTCTTATACAATGATGATGAAATAACTGCTTAATTAATGAAAATATAAAATTAAAGATATTAAAAATATTAAAATAAATATAATTTTACATAATTAATCCCATCCATGAATTTTATGGATGACTTAGAAATCTATGGGATATGTAAAGTAGTTTTATTGAATATATCATGTTGTTATAATTTTTCATTAAAAAGTGAGGTAATTAATAGTGTCAAAATTTGAATTATTTATATTTGAAAATAAATAATATTTTATTAAATGATATGAAATTTAAAAAATTAAAAGATTATAAAAAATAATTGGGATAAGTACTAAAATTTTATAAATTACTCATTTATTAGTTGTTTGGAATGTTATAGTAATAATATTAACCCTCAATGTGTAAATTGCATGATGTCACTGTAAGATTTGAAAGGGTAAAATAAGTGTTAAAACAAAAATAAAATGATTAAAAATTACCAAAACTTATATATTTTTTATTTATTGAGAGGATTTAGACACATACTCATTTTATTTTTAAATAAATAAAATTGGATCCATTTAGAATAGAAAATTAATTTATATAATTTAAAATTTTAAGAGTTTCCTAAAGTACTCCTCACCTCAAATATAAAATAGAACCTCCTCCCACCCATATTCACATCACATTCATCCTATAAGCCCCACAATCCCCTATAAATTTACCTTATCAACATCCCTTGACATATTATAGAGGTTCTGATCTTCCCAAAATTCTAACTCTAGAGTCTTTTAGTGGAGATCTAAAGGAGCCATTTCGATGAAGAGGTAATTGCTCTAACTGATCAATATTTTTTTCTAATATTATATAACTACTATTAATATATGATTCATATCATAAAGAATTAAATTAATCATTATAAATTTGATTAAATTTTGTTATTATAATTATAACACCACTATACAACCCATCTCCCCTCGAAGAATAAATTAAAGTATTGTTCGTGTGTACGTACGACTTAGCATCTCCACATAGCGATACAATTTATTTTCCATATACTTATTTTATGAATGATAATTATGGTGGGTTAAATATTTATATATTATATTTATGATATAATTATACTTATATAATGATAATATCTTGTCTACCTTTTGACTGTCAAATATTTTGGGAAAATGATAACGTCGCTCATGCGTACGTATGATTTACCATCTCCACGATGAGATGTGATTTTCTATTCTCATATATTTCATGAGGATGGTAATAAGGATGAATGTTATGAATATATATGTTATATTTGAAATAAAAATGATTCTTTAATAATAACATATCATATACTTTCTTTTATTTTAATTCTATAAGAAAATGAAAACATTGTTTATGCATACATATGGCCTACCGCTTCTATGAGCGGTGTATTTTATTTTTTATATACACTATTATGAATCAATAAGAATAAATATATAATGAATATTTATTTTCTATTTATATAATTATTTAAATTATGGAGATTATGAAATCATTATTTCTGTAAGAGGACCAAGGATAACAATTCAAAACATGAATGAAAACAAGGTGGTTATTACTAGAGCCATAACATTAACATTGAATTGTTAATAAGTGAGTAATATAATATCATAAGTAAATAATATATGGTGATAAATATATTAATATGGTAATGTTTTATATTTATAATAACCTTATATTTATTATATATGAGGTATTAATTCTTGTGAAGGAATCAAGACATAATGTAAGGGAATATCCATATAACTTTTATTTTCTTGAGATACATACCATATTCACCACTCGCTTAATTTGTGTGGTATATATACGGAGATATGAAATTTTATAAATTAATTTAATTTATTTAATTACATAAAGATCTTTAATTGATGTTATTATTTCATTGGGTTCATAATTCTATAGTTACCCAAGTAGTAAAGGATTTATGTGTCACTTTTATTTCTTTGGGACACATGCCTTATACAATACTTGTTTCTTCTACATGGGGTATATACTACCCATGAATGTATTTAATGATTATTATCCATAATATTATAGTATTTTTGTATCCATATAATTTTCTTTCATTCATTAGGCATATGATTCTACTGATTTTAATGTGACAGATATTTCTTTCAAAGTCTCATCAATAGTTGGGATTGTTTTGTTTTAAATCTTCATTGAGGAATATTTATATTCCACTTCAATAATTTATAAAATTATTTTAAAATAGGTTTTTACCTTTATCCTATTAATATTTAATGTCATTTTTACCCATTTATTCACTTTTTACCAAATTGTTTGAGAGGAATCTTTTTTTTATTTTCCAAACAAGGTACTTTTTAACTTTTTGAGAAAAAGTACAAGTTGAATGTTTTTACAGAATGAATTTATTATTATTTTTTAATGACTCCTTAATTCCTTTAGTAATACCTTAAAATCTTATAAGGTTATTTTAAATGAAAATTTGTTTTTTAATTATCGCACGACATTTTAATAAAAGATTTTTTCTCAATGAATGGGTATTTTCCTCAAATAATTATTTACCATCAATATATAAAATGTTACTTATGATTTAATGGAATTTTTTTGAAGTATGATATCTATATTTTTACTATATTTGTTTTATTTTTATGATGGATTTCTATCTATGAAACCTATTTCTTTCCATGGGTTATGTTATGATTAAATGATTTAATGAAAGCCATTTCTTTTCAAGGGTTCTGATATGATGAATCATTTATGTTATTGTGGAATGGTTTTCATTATATAACTAGTGGAAACTATACCTCCCTCTAATTAATTGGGAAATAATAAATGTTTTATGAGCTCAAAGGGTACACAGTAGGAAATATCAATCCTTAAAAAAGAGGGTACAAGGGAAGCAATCCCAATCTTGAAACAAGAGTGTACACTGGAGGGAACCCAAGACCGAAAAAGAGGGCACATAGGAGGGAATCCAAAGCCATAAACAAGAGGGTACACAATAGGGAATAAAAATATCTAAGTAGGTATACATGTGGTTATCCAAATCCAAACACGTTACAAAGTTCTTAGAAGGAATCCTTGATATAAGATTATTATATGATTATATGTATTCCATAATTCCATGTCTTATTCCTATTTTATATTTTCATGGATTATACTCTTGATTTACTTATGTTTCATGTATTATGAAAAAAATATTCCACAATTCATGTTTATGATCTTTGATATATATTGTATGATCTTTTAATGATCATGACCACATTCTCATACCCTTATGTTCATGATATGCTTAAGCATTTCCTTTATTTACCCTTATTGAGCATTTCAGCTCACCTAGTTTTTATGTTTCCCTTCCCCATGTTTTGAAGGAAGGGTTTTAAGTATAATTACTAAGGGGGAAGATATTTGTGGGAATCATTGATGAAATTTCATTGAATTATAATATTTTTATTCCAAGATTCCAAATTAACTAAGCTAATATAGTGTTTGGGTGTATTTTTTTTGTAATTTTTTAAGTATTAAAAAAAGTGATTTCATATATATGTACATTAATAATAGGTTGTGATAGTATACATGGGTTAATCCCTTCATATAAATGGTTAATATTTCACTATGTGTTGCATATGTAAGATATATAATACGTAGCCTATCTAGAAAAGGTAGCTTCAAAATATGTGGCATATTCTTCTTCAATTTTCTTTAATCTAAGGAACTTTAAATTTATATTATTTTTTTTCTCAAAAGGGAAATAATTATAAAATATTATCTCCTTTAAATATTTATATTCCATAAGTTCAATTTCCTATTCCTCTTTATTATTCTAGATCAATGAACACCATTTATTATTAGTGCCTTTGAGACAATACACCTAAATTGTAACCTTTTTCTTTTCACTGCATCCCAAGGCCATAAATATCATATAAATATACTTAATAAATTACACACATAAAATTTTATTTGTATTCCAAATAAATGATGGCGGATTCTGTCACATAAAGCATTCCATCATAGGAGAATCTCTCTTTGGAACAGGTTGCTGCATCGAGTAAAGGTTATTTTTTATAACCTGATTAAACTGCTTGAATATACCCATAATTTACTCTATTCTAATTCTAGATATATTTTTTCCCTTAGTAGGGAAATTTCTACATTTTCCTAAAGTACTAATACAATTATTCCTTACAGGATCCATTTCTAAAAATGGGAATATACTGGATTATCTCATAAAATTATGAATTTTAAATCATAATGTATAATTCCAATTATGGTGTAACACTTCACATAAATTAAAAAATTATGTATTATTAATAACATAATAATAAACTTTGATTTATTTTGGAATATATCTATATTCAAATATTTCATAATGGTTTGTAAAGAAAATGTGAATTAGCATAAGAATATCCCATTGATGTTTCAAAACATTTGTTAAGTAAATCCCATTGTCATTTATCAGTTTACACCCGATTTAATCCCAACACACCCTTTTTAAATTTACTTCCCCTAGGTAAAACTTTTATAGAACCATGTACACTTGTATTATCCAGACAAGAGTGTATTGTGGGGAATACCCAAAATATATCTACATTAACTAAACTTTATAATGTTCTTCTATACATATCCTCTATTTCTATCTCTGGGTAATTTCACCTAATCAATGTTTCCCTAAAAATAGTTTTCATGGTGTATACTAAAGTTTCTATGATACAAAATGTAACTCCCCCGACCCCGGTAGCATGGAGATGGTGCCTTTCTTTATTTCATTGGCAAAGATACAAGATTCAAATCCCAATGGACTCAAATGTTTAACAATTTTGGAAAAATATGTTACATAGATGATATCCATATTACACTGGTAAAAGAAAATAAATCATAAAAAATAAACATCTCAGTATCCTTGATACTCATTTGAAGAATTCATCATCATATCATGGGGAAAGGAAAAACAATACGGTTGAGACGAATTTTTTTAAGGGTTAAGTAAAAAAAAAGATATCATTAATCCATGATCATAATAAATTTTTAAAGGTATAATACTTAACACATATGCCAAATAAATAGAGGTACAATTGTAATCAATATAGAAAGATAAATAAAAAAAATTACATTTAATCAATGAACTGTTAATGAAAGGAATACATAGATAATGTCAAAGAATAAATATCATGGATTTTAATAATAATAAAATTTTCCATGTATGAAATTATTAATTACATGAAATCATGTCTCTATAACATGAAAACCACTACCAACTATATCTATCCTCCAGATAGTTTAAAACTATAGGTATAAACCCATTTTATTTGGCCAACTAATTTGTCTCATGAGACCACTTGATACATAGAGGGGATATATAAAGTCTTGCCCAACCCTTCACTACATTTCTAAATAATTTCTAATATATATAATAATATATTTCATTCATGATCAATATTATTTATCATCATATATTTTTATTGAGCGTTGGATAAAAAATTATCAATATTTCCCTAGTTAAACATATAACATTGAAAGTAAAAATTGCATGTAAAAATGGAATATAGTTTTGAAAATAATATTATCCTTAAATTTTTTTGGATATTTTATGGAAATGTAATTTTCAATGATAAATGTTTTAAATAAAGTGATTTTTTAAGATAAAGTTAACAATCACATAATAAACTTATATTTACCAATAACTCTTATCACTTGGTAATTTTCAAATGAAATCCACTAATATAAAATAATTAAAATTGAAACTTAAAATGCCATAAATAATGAATTATTAATGATATTTAAGGTCAAATCTTCAGAATATACACCACATGAAAGTGAATTGGTTTATAATAAAAAATAATTCTCAATAGGGTGTAAATAAATACCAAATACATTACATTATGATTTTTTTGGTTAAAAGTTCTTTATCCTCATAAATATTTTATTTAAAAATTTTATTAAAATAAAAAGGAACCATATTAATATTTATAATATCATATATTATACTTTTATAACATCTTATTACCCATTTGTATATAATATTTCTTTATTTTCATTTTTTTATGTGTTAATTTCTATGTTTCTCGAGTATGTGTTGACTAGTTATTTTTTTCATATTAATTTAATCAGAATTTCATCATGTATATAATTTAAATTCTTAGTTAAATATAATATATTTTGATAATATATTTATTTATAGTAATCCATAAAATTTTGTGATAGGAAATAAAATGCACCATTAATGGAAACGGTAGGTCATACATAAGCATGATCACCATTTCTATATTCTTGTCAAATTAAAAGAAATAAAATTAAATGATATATATATTAATATTATTATTTAATTATCAAATTTTTGTCATATATATCACATATTTTTATCAAACCAATCCATATTATATTTCATGTAATGTGTAAACAAATCACATCACTTAGAGAGGAAGTAGTCTGTCATATACATGAAGGACGTTATTGTATACCCTCTAAATGTAAAACTTCAATTTATATGTTATATTATAATAAAATAATAATAAATAAATCATAAATATCATAAAATATTATATATAAATTTTATTTAGTTAATTATTTCCAAGCTTCATAGGTGGTAATGGAAAAAACGAACGACATCTGTTTGAGAGGATGTTGTCCACCGGACACACAAATGACGATTTTGTAACCCATTTAATGGAAGTGTGTATTGTTTTAGAATGTTACCATATCATAAAAACATATTATTATATTAATGATTCTGATTTTTTTATATAATAATGATATAAAAAATCAAAGGACGTGGAGAAGGAAACAAAATAAAAATGCTTTTACAAAAACAATACCTCTTCTTTGGGTATCCTCATAATATTTGTACTAATGAATTAATAATTTGGATTTATTCACAAGATAAGGCTTATAGTATTAGGGTATGAATTTTGGTTAGTTATTTGAGAAGTTATTGGATAAACCCATTTTCTTTTAAATGTGTGAAGAGAGGAGTAGAGTGAGAGGCCTTTTATAACTGGGGTGAGTGGCAAACATGTAAATTTTTGAAAGAGGGAATTATACCCATGTTTTTTATTTAATGTGGATGAAATAATAAATAAAACACTATAAAAGTATGGATAAAGTATAAATATGTCCATAAAATTTGTTTTGGACACGTTTCTTGGTCATTTGGAACCTTAAGTTCAATGTTTAGTCCCTTGGTAAACTCATTTGTCTTTGAATCATTGTAATTAATTTAACGGGTTTCACTAATAAATTTGGTAAAAAATAAGTTGGAATTATTAAAAATTATTAATTATTATGAATCAAAATATGGAATCCATGTTTTTAAATTAAAATCACAAAAGTGGAAGAAACTAATTTAAAATTAATCCCACAAACTGGATGAGAAAGCGAGGTTTTAAAGTGATTAGTTTTAAAATTTTACAATGTTTTTGTATATAAATTCAACATAATTTTTTAATTGCCCTAAATAGGTTTAATATATTAATAATTGATCTATTTTATCTATAAAACAATTTAAAATATAATTTAACATTATAAATTATTTATATGAAAAAGCATTTTTCAATTAAAATTCACTATTTTCACTACTCATTAAAAAAAGTAACTTCTTACAAATTTTTTGAAAATTCACCCTTAGATAATTTTGAAATTTATATTAAAGAACAATGAATATTTTATCAAATAAAATTTATATTATTTTCAAAATATAGTTTTAAAATAAGTGTTCCATTAAAAGGCAACAAATCTTTCTTTAGAAAAACCTTGGAAGCTGGACGATTTGATTCGCAAAACCTCGATCTTATGGGGTTTATCTAACAGGAAAGGAAAATATCTTGGTAATATATTTTTTTTCATTGTATATTTCTTTCAGATGAATTGACACTTTGTGCATGGATCTTTGGGACTCTACTGTTGAAACCTGGATGGCTTCACTTACAAGAATGATCTTTGGACTTTAATGTTTTTTGTGCAAGAAATTCATTTTCTCAGGTATGGATTTGTCTTCAAGGTCTCAATTATGTCTTTTAGAATCTAAGGATTTTGTATGATATTTCCACAATAATTGGGACTCCAATTCTTCTTGACAGGGAGAACAAGGATGTTTATTTTGGTCACTTTTCCAAGCCGTTGGTGGAGGTTGACCTAAGCTATATCTTGATTAAAAAAGTAACTATTTATACTCCTTATGACAATATTCAAGTTTATGTTGAGTATGAAAAAAAACCTCTATTAGGAAATGAATGTATGGCTATGGGACACGCTCCAGAGATGTGTCAGAATCTTGTTTCTTATTAGGAATGTGGGGTGATGGGTCATCCCACAAATCTCTATCAAATAAAGT
The DNA here is from genome assembly GCA_963277665.1 of Viscum album. Taxonomy (NCBI): domain Eukaryota; kingdom Viridiplantae; phylum Streptophyta; class Magnoliopsida; order Santalales; family Viscaceae; genus Viscum; species Viscum album. Next base: position 47,891,232 of record OY728140.1, on the reverse strand, counting down.
CTAGGAAGAATGATGCAGCTTTGTAAAAGACCATTGTTCATGATGGTGACACACTCAAGGATCCCACTTCCATTATAGATAATGTGATGACCCCAAGGAAATATGACTCTTAGGTATCTAAGTGTGAATGCAAGAGTTTTTTGGTGGATGTGTATCTAGAGAGAGCTCATAGTGGCCCCTTAGACCTTCAGGATGATTTGGTTAAATTGGTTACTTCTGATAGGGAACCCCCTACACGGTCTTCAGGATTTATGATCACTAATCACTATTAGGTTGATGTATCCTATAATATTGATTCACATTAGTGTATCGATTGTCACTAGTAAATCCAAAAGCTCTTTCAATATTCTAAATTACTTGTGAAATGGGGGAATGTTTCAAAGGATGAAATGGGGAATGGTACCCCTATTAAGGTTTTGGGTAGTGGTGGGTGTTCTTCCTTTAAGGAAGTAGTCTTGACTGGAAAGGAAAAGATGACTGATTGTGAGGGCTTCACATATATTCCATCAAAGTGGAGACCATGTAAGGATTATTTTAACCTTCTTAGGAATGCGTCTAGCAGATCATCTTTGAATATGTACATGAAGGTGGACATATAACTTCATAATATTTTCAATTAGTATAAATATCAATCTGAATGGGATCCTACTAGTTACTCTAATTATGACAATGATTTTTCTTATTATGATATTTAGACCTATTTTTTGGTGTATGATGACATTTCTATTTGTTTGATCCCATCCACATTATCTTCAATTTTTATTTCTTCTTAATAAATGTTCAGAAGCATTGCTTTTGGCTCTACTTGTTGGGTACATTGATTAATATAATCCACTAATTAACTTAATTTATTATGAATATATTTTTTCGGTGCATAAAAAATATTTTTTATGAAAAAATTTCATTTATATTTAATTGGTTTTTATATTTATTTTTAATTAATTGGTAACTAATGAATTAAATTATATCTTTATATCTTACTACAGAAAATAAATATGAAATTTTTATTACTGAAGTACCAATGGATCACATGATCCATAATAGAGTGAAACTTGTTCTTTCCCTCATTATTTATCAAAATTGATATCACTAGTTAGTAAAAATGGAAAAAGATTCATATGGTAAAGTAATACATAAATATCCTAAAACACATCTGCATTTATTCTTAAACCACTCCAAAAATTATTAACATTAAGTCCCAGATAAAATTCAATAATTAATAAATAAGAACACTAAATTTCCCAAATTCAACATTACATTAATCCCCAAAATATCATAACATGGCTCTTAATTTTCACATAAAAAAATATGTGACTACCTTAGTTATATATTTTCTAAAAACATGTCAATATTCAAAATTAACAAAAAAACCATAAAGAAAACATACAAGCTTCATAATTCCATGAAAAGAACCACAAATTATTGAATATATTCAATAAATCCAATAATATTGTAAACACCATCAATTATAATAGAAACCACTCTGTTAAAAAATCATTAACTACTATCATGTTCATCAATACTATCCAATTTAATTTATCTATATAAATCATCTATTTATCCAAAATAAATTTAATTTTTTATAAAACTTGGGAACATATTAGGGGTTATCTTTATTTAATCATGTATTTACCATATAATATATCATTTATATTAAATAAATGTTATAGGATATGAATACTATTCAAAATATTCTTTCAAATAATTAATGTAAATGTTATACAAAAAATACTTATACATTTAATGCTTCTTGAATTCAATTACATTAAAACTTCAATCATCCCATTTCATTATTAATCTATTAACTAGGTTTCATTGCCTTATACCTTAAAACATATTTCCTAAAAAATGAAGTATGAATCATGTCTTAACATTCATAAAAAATTGATCATCCTTTATAAATTTAACATAAATTATTCCGATAGAATATCCTATACCTTTCATTTGTCATTTGTGGTTTCTTCCTCCTCAGCAGCATAACCAATACTCATGCCACCATGATTATTATCTTCATGAGATTTCACTATAGGATATAAATTTTCATTATTACCATACTTTCAAAATTTAAAAGATTTAGTCATCGATGATACCTTATGTAAAACATTATTCTCATCCATTATTTTAATAAAACATTTAATTTTTCTTCAATAAATTATATGATTTGGGTATTTCTTTTACACACTCTAAACACCTATCTATTACTCTGAGACATTAAAATGGGTGATTCTTCCCATATTATTTAGATTTATAAAACTAAATCTTCTTTCCACCATTTTCTCTACCTTCCCGAGCTCTTAGTAAACAATATTCTTCTCTTATTTGGTGAGTTTGAGACTTGGTTAACATGCCATTTTTTATCATATATCATGATAAATGAATAGTTTTAATCAAAATATCCATCACCCTAATTATTATCCCATTTTTTCCCATCAAAACATTATTTTACAACTTCAACATTAACGAGTTCATTATGGTACCCACCATTGACTAAAACCAAAAAGAAACGTGTAAAAAAGTTTATAGTGTAAAACCACATAATAAAGAAATATCACTTATAGGATGTCCAAATCATGACACCTTAATTACAATATATTAATCCGTAGGATTAACCTAAGTAATTTATGGTCATTATTTAAATCCTTTCGGAATGTTCATAAAGTGTGTGTGAATTTCCAAATCACGTATCATCATTATTTCAAAACAGGTGTGCAGTAAAGCTCATTCTTATGTACCAGGTAATGCTCAAGTCTTTCCTGACACACAAATTTTAGAGTTATTAAACCTTGGTATATCTATTCAAGAACCACATACACTTTTAGTATCAAAAAAAGGTTGTATCATAATGAAACCAATTTTTCTATCCTTCAACAATATTCTATAGTATTTTCCTTTATGTATATTAATCCTTATAAAACTCTATAAAAATTCCCTAGTGATCTCCCTATAGTTTTCTCTTTATAGTTTCGAAAGGGTAACTAAAAATATCCTATAATACCATATAAAACAATTGAGGATTTTAATAAATGAATATTATGTATTCTTAGGTGAATATTGTTTTCATTACACCAACACGTTATTAAGGATTGTAAATCTATAGACACTTTGAAAACATGAAAACATAAACAACTGGTTCATAATAGTTCTACATTTTCTCTTACTTGGATCCCCATAACAAGCACCCTTATTAGATATATCACACATAATACCTATCATCATAACCTCAGGAGATGAAACATATGAAAGTATGATCTCAAATACTCAGTTAGGGTAAACAAGGGAAATTTATAAACATGATGTGAGCATAATTTCATGAGAACAAGAACATATAATCTGGAAACTAGACCATACTTACCAATTATATGTTTTTGATTCAAGACATAAATATTTTCAGTTAGTATGACATGAATTATATATATATCAAGGATCATGAACCATGAGAGAATAAAATTGTAATAATACATAGAATTGGTTCATACAAAAAATAATGTAAAATCATTTTCATTATATTTAAGGCTAATTTCCAAGGCTATCATAGTGGAATGGGTTCAATCCCCAAACCATTATACTAGTTAAGGATCACCCCAAGATTATCATGGTAGATAATTTAACTTATTTAAATGGGTTCACACCCCACTCAAGTCCTATTTATCCCATTAGATATCAATCATTACCCAATTTAGTGGAGGGAGATATAGGTCCCTCCTGTCACATAATGATAGTTATACATGAGTGTGCCAATTTTTTTTAAAATAATTACATTATAATCATGGAAAGAAATTGGTTTCATAACCATTTCATCATATCCCAACCTATGGAAAAGAAACTAGATTCATAATAATTTCAACATTTAATCAAAGCATAACTCATGGAAAATGAATTCGGTTTCATAGTAATGTTGTCATCATAAATATAAACCATTCAGATAAGGATTAATAATGGTATCCTTGGATCATATCCTCATAAAATAATATGTGGCATCATAGGATGTAATCATAGATTCAAAATTATTTTGAAAGATAACTTGGATCGTGTCTTGAGAAAAATATAATTTCTATTTTAATAAACTCTTTCCAAAACATAAAATCCATTTCAAAATCCTTTTCTTTGAACATAACATTTATATCTTATAAAGGAACCTTAAAAAATAATTTTACACTTTTATTAGGGAAAATAACATTTCTTTGAAAACTAATGTTTTATAATTAGAAATTTAGGAATCAATATAGAAATAAATTTCTTTTAAAATAAACATGAAAACAAAAAAGGAAGTATTAAGGATAATTTAAAATGTTTCATGATGAAAATAAAATTTTCAATTATTTTTTTTAAATACTTGTTTTTAAATTACATTGGAAACATATAAAATATGCTTCAAAGGAAATAATGGTCATGACTATGGGACATTTCTATTCATGTCATAAAATTTAAAACAAATATTCCTTTAATATATTTGGTAAAATCCAAATGGTACTTGTTTTAAAAAAGAAGAGGAAGAATAATGTTTTTAAAAAAATTAATATTAAAAATTTGGGTAATAATATAATTAATAAATAATTTTCATAATGTTAAATGTTTTGAAAAATATTATAATACAAGTATATATTGAAAATATGATTTTCTATATAAAATAGAAATAAATAATTTTTTTCATAAAACAATTCTTCTAAAATATTATATATATATAGAGTGTAAAATGTAGGAGAATATGTATTTTCATGATATAATTAGAGAAAAATATAATTAATTAGATTCATTAGAGATAGATCATAATATTTTATCATCAAAATCATAAATATAAACAATTCCAATAAAATATGATATTGTATTAGAAAACCATCACCACTTTGGTAATAATGAATCTCAAGCCTCATGAATGAATAAAATTAAATGAAATTTAAAATCTCATGAACACAAATAAATTCACAATATTACTTATCAATGGGAATTTATATAAACCTCATAAAATAATATAGCTTCATAATATAGTGTATGTCCCAAAGAAGACAAATTGAGACAAAAATTCATTTCCACTTTGGTATTATTTTTAATCAGAAGCCCCAATAAATAATAAAATAACATGAAACATTAAATTTAATTAAAATAATTATATTAATTATATTAAATCTCAAATGGGAAGTATATTCACCACTCAAAGGAAATAAGTGGTGAATATGACATATGTCTCCACGAAATAAAAGAGAGACTAGAAATCACCGACCACAAGTCTTGACTTCTTTTATAAATGATTTAAAATACTGTATAATAATTAAAAGTTCAACATGAAAATATTATAGAACCATAAATATATATATTTCACCACATATTATTTCCTTATGAATTTTTAATACCATTTTGTTAACAATTCCCTGTTAGAATCCCATTTTGGGTATTAATTGCTTTGTTTTGTTGGTATGATTTTATTTGTGATTTTTGGTACAATTAATTGGATCATGTTCCCATAATATCCTAAATTTTTATCATGATATAAATATAATATATATTCATTTCATATATTTTTAGAGTATTTCAAAAATGTTAGATATAGAAAATGAAATACTCCATTCATAGAGATAATATGCCTTACAAACACATGAATGTTGTTTCCATTTTCTTGATGGATGAATAAAAATAAATTTAAGTAATATATTAACTTAAAAAATAATTTTTATTTAATATATGTCACATATATTCATTAAATTTACTCTTATTACATTCCATTCTAGGTGTTACTAAAAAGCGAATCGTAATGCTTCACAAAGAGGTAGTCCTCCATACACACGAACAACATTATTGTATCCCCCACTGAATGGAAAGTAAGTAGTTATATGTGGTATATTTATTCAATTTATATAATTATGTTACAAATATCATATTAATTAATTTAATCTATTATTATTACCATTATAGTAAAATTTAAATGGAAAAACATATACTATCGGGTCGTGAGGTGGTAGTCCACCGTACACACAAGTGACGTTTCAGTATTCCAATAGTTAAGGAGGTAAAAATATTGATGTGTTATTGTAATTAAAGAGATATAATAATATCATTAATATCATACATAAACATTAAATCGTTGATTATATATATATCCATGAGAGATGATGATAAAAAATGAATAACATCGGTCTGCGAGGCTGCAGTTCGCCGTACACACAAATGATGATTTCATATACCATTTGATGTAAGATTAGATTCGTATAGTTAATTACAATAAAATAATAAAATATAAAAAAGGGATATATTTTATTTATTATATCAGTATAATTTAATAATATTTTAAGTTTATTGAATGATAAGTAAAATAAAAACTCATAATTTATAACTTTACCTCTTCATTGGACAACCTTTTTTAGTTTCACACTGATGGATTCCTATAATAGATTTTTTATCTCAATGGGGGATCTATTATGTTGGGAGTAAATTAACGAATAAAATTTATTTGGGATTGTATTATATAAAGGTTTTTGGATTTGTAAAGTGGAGTGGAAAGTTGGTGGGCTTCTATAAGTGAAGTGAGTAGCATAAGTCTAATTTTTGAAAGGAAAATTGTGTACCCATATATTTTACATGAAAAAAGGTTATGAAGTAGAAAATTATCTATAATAAAATTTATAATTTCAAAAAATTTCTAGAAAAAAATTTTATAATCTTTTTTAGGTTATGTTAATCGTAATATTATTAGTTTAAACTATCCGTAAACCCGTTTTCACCTTAACCAAAACAATTAATTTTTAATAGATTCACTATTAATTATGGTGAAAAATTAATTTTACCATATTAGATAACATAAATTAATCTTATTTGAAATATTTAAACCATTTTACAATATTAAATTAATTTATGTTTCCAAATAAAAATAAAAATTAATCTTATATTCGTGATGAGAAAGAACCTTCCAAGAGAGATTTTTTTTAAAAGTTTCAAATATTTTTATATCAAAATATAAAAATTAAATTTAATAAAATGAACTATGTTGTATTAATAGATATATAAAATAACTAATTTTAATTTTAAAATAATATTAAAATAAATATTTTCTTGTAAATGATTTGACTAAAAATGTATTTTTATAGTTAAAACATGGATTTTCACTATTCACTAAAAAAATAAACTTCTCTGAAAATTATAAGTAACAAAATCCAAGATAAATTTTCCATCTTAATTTAAATTTTGAAGTTTAATTTTTTAAATATATTTTCTAAAATTTTCAAATAACTACTTTAAAATAAATGTGCATAAGGCAAGCATTTTGTTTTAAGAAAATATAGTTTGTAAGCATAAAAATGGACTCGCTAGAATATTATTCTCGTAAAACACATATAATAAATTTCAATGATTTGATTTAATATATAATATATAAATTCATTAAAATCATTTATAAAAGTTTATTTATTTAATGTATTATTATAAAATGTGTTTGTTTGAATAAAAGTAGTTTTTCCGAAAAATATTAGCATTATTTTCAAATGTTTTTAATTTATATTTATAAATAATTGTCCACTACAGAAATCATTTTATATGCATGTGTAATCATATAATTTTATAATTTAGTTAATAATATTCATACCCACCATTCCAACAGATAGAAAATAACTATCATATTTATTAATAATATTTTAGTATTGTGTTTTGTTAAGGGTTAGTGTTACATGAAACATAATATATTGAAAATTATAATTTATTCAAAAACATATTTCAAAAAAAGGTGTAATAATATTCTATATGTATTTTAAGTATCATTTCAATTTTTGACACTTTTGATTGATTTATCAGATATTAGCTGCATGGAGGTTGTGTGGCAACTATTTTAACCACTTGATGTTATTGTTTTATGGTTGTATGATTGGTTATTTGGGTGTAATGGAATAATGTATGAATTAATTATCAGTGCAACACCTTCCTTGGAATGAAAGTTTTAGATAAACCCCTTATCTTAGAGCTTTTTTGTCTCATTTAGTTGAAGTAAAAAACATTTTTCTTAAGTCCCTCCTAATGATTTATTATCCTCTTGGAGATACGCCCCTTGGAAGTGGTCACTAGGTGTGATGGGAAAAAATTAGTCATGTCATGAATATTAATTATGATTTTTTTACGATCATGGTTTTATGAGAGGTGGAAATTTGGCTATAAACATTTGGGGTTCTATAGAAGGTTGTTTAGTTCTTTTTATGGTCCTAGAAACTCTCTTCTTATGATGGAAAATGCCATTCTTACTGACCATATGAGTTTTTTGTCTTTATAACGTAAAACATCATGAGATTAAAATAGAACCACCACTGGTTAATTGTTTTCTTATAGTTAAAGATTCCCTACATTAGTCCATCACATATAATATTTTACCATGAATTATCTTATTGAACTAGTGTATGAAAATAAAGCATACTTGGTGGGAGGGTAATAGGGAAAAAACAAAATTCACTTATGGGGTATTAGGGAAACCCTATATTTATTTATTATGATATAAGGTCATTTCTTTATGGATGTATGAACATTTTAGTAGATTATCATTTGGGACTCCACCACTTTAGACTTCCTTAAATTTCAACATGTTGTTTTTTACTATTTTTCTAAAAATATTCTGATTTTGAGCCAATAATTTTATCAAAAATTATATACATAGAATGAGTAAAAATTTTATTTGATTTTATGATTGTAGATTATTTATAAAATTTTTACCATGTAAAAAATATAATTGAAACAAAATAAAATGCCCAAGTATAGAACATTTCCTTTATATTCGTTCATTATCCATCTATAACTCTATCATTTATAGAGATGTTATCTATCAAACTAATATCATATCAAATTAAAAAATAATTTAACACAACTAAATGTTTTATGTAATAAACATATATGGTTTAGTATATTCATATACTCAGTTGGTATATTCCCTAGTGCCTCTACATAATACCCCTTCACATATAAAAAATAAAGATAATAATAACACAATTAATATTAAAATATTATACATGGAAATATGTAATGGAAATGGAAACTAGAAGCATTAAATTTCTACAAAGATACATCACATGGGTACATAATAATGTTTAATTCTATTTAATATCATTAATAACCATTTTAAATTTTTTTACATTAGCTTCAAACAACATAACAATATGGGATATACCACTATAAATTAAAAAAAATTAAATTGGAAATATTGAGCACTAATAAGGGTATAATTTTAGTATATTACACTCACGGTGAAAACCTACAATTTTAATTTCCAATTATATCACTCTAAGGGACTTATTTTGGTCAACTATCCTAGAATTAGAACCTAAAACTTGACATATTGTAATATCTCAGACCTGGTTCTATAAATAAATGGACTTACAACATCACGTAATCTTGAGTTTAGTAATGAATTTTACTTTCTTTCACATTTAGTATCTTTTTTAGGTTTATATTTCTATATAATTATTCCATAACTCATACATAATAAAACCATGAAAATACAAAGTGGACACATCTAAACTGTATCCATTTTTTCCATAATCTAAAACTTTTAAAATAACGTATGATTAAACTTTTCATTAAAATTGAATTCCTCCAATAATTTACTAATCCTTAATTTATATTAAAAACAATAAAAAAATTGTGATGAGAATAAGAATTTCATTAAGGGATATAAAATATGGAAATTGAATTTGTTCCAAAAAACATCCTGTAGAATGTCTTTCTTGAAAAATACTTCTTTTATGCATAAAATTGAATTTGTCCTTATATCATTCCTATAAAACATATATGATAGATTTTAAACATTTCATTTAATATTATATATATATATCATTAATAGTACCGAACAAAATAAATTTGAATATTTTATAAACACATTTCTTTTCACATAAATAGATTTTCAGAAAAACATTTCCTTTTATTTTTAAAATGTTTTTATTTTCATTTATAATCCATTGGTCACTAAAGAATTAATTATATATACATGTGTAAAAAATATTGATATAATTTAGTTAATACTACCCATTATTGTCATTTTAATGGATAGGTTATAATAATAACATTTAAATAAAATATTCATTTATTCTCTTAGGTTCAATATAAAATAAAATCTATGTTATCTAACATATTTTTCCTTTTTAAAGAAAATCAATATTTTATATTATACCCCTAGAATAAATTATGTGATGCATTAAAATTTATTTAATTTATCGGTAAGAAAAGTAAAAGGATAATATTTTTGTTTTAAGTTCCTTTTCATAGAGTTGTGGAATTATTTTTACTATTTGTGAATATACTGACTTCATATATTTTTATTTCATAAGCACCATTTCTTCCTCACATGATGAAAATCCCTAAAAATAAACCTAAACTCCAAGAATGTATAAAAACTAAAATTATTAATTATTTAAAACTCATTTATAAAAGTTATGGAATACATCCGATTAAACTAATACCTTATATAAACATAAAACCTACTAAACATCTCTTAAATGGTCTTTATTCACTTTATGATCACATAACTTAAAACATCAGTAGTGTCTAAAACCTTGAACATAGGGCTATCCTTCAAAAAATACCAAGCTTCCTCAAGCTTCCATCACTTCATTAGATGTTTCGACATCAACTGTAGTAGTAGAAAAATATTTTCCCACACCTTCTTGTTTCTGATCATGATGATTTCCACCCGGAGAAAGTAAATTTAGATACACATTAACATTGTTTCTAAACTCATTACAACTATAACATATTACAATTGGATTATATTTTCATTCATGGTCATCTAACTTGTAGTTACCGGCCATATAACAAAACTTAGGACATTGGAAGCACTTACCCATCTTTGAAAGATATTCTACAGGATTATTTCTACCATAATTTTTACAAGATGTGAATTTTATTTTCTTTACCTTCAATATTCATTGATGAATAATTTACCATTTACTACCAACTGGACCTATTTTTTTAATTTATTTCATAGGACACATAATCATTAGAAAAATCTATTTCTATCTTCTTATCACATCAAAAATGTTTCTCATAGATTTTTAACTCACGAGAAGCTAATTACCATAGATATAACAGCTTAAATGTCTGTGTAAAACCAATTTATATTACTATAAAGATTCTATATAAAATTTTGGACAAAAATTGATAAATGGTGAAGTTTTCTTTATATGAAGCTGCTAAATCTTCTTCATTTTGTCTCAATTCCAAGAATTGATTTTCTATCCTAAATCGAATAACCTTAGGAGAATATTTCTTAAGAAATGTATTCATAAATTCGATCTAGTTCAAGTCATTAATCTCTTCACATTCTATGATATTATTAACCACTAACCACCACTAGTTGACTTCACCTTACAAAAGATAAATTGAAAGAGTTACCTTTTGGTTCTCCGAACACCCCATGACATCAAATATATTTTCTAGGGATTTAATCCATCCTTTAACTAGCACATGATCAGACGATCCTATAAATTATGGGTTATGTTTCCTCATGAAATATTACAATATATAAATGTTCATTTTTGTAACATTGGGATCCTCTCTAGTGTTTATTCCACCACCATTTATATCTTGTTTCAATTGATGCATCAATGCAACAAACTATTCTATTCCAATTCCAACAATCTCAGGATGCTAATTTGGAAGGATGTTTTCTTGTCAATAATACCATCCCAACATAGCTTTCCAATATCCTCTATGGAAGACCATTCTAAACAAACATATCATAGATAAAAAAATGGTAATTTTAAAATTATACATCATTTCATCTTAACTAAAAGAAAATTATTCTAAATGAATTATATTAACACTATCCTAACCTCTAAAGTTGTATAACCCTTTCCTTTGATAACAACTATAAGGACCCGACCATAAAACATTACATAATATTGAGTTATGTCAATAATTTTACATTATTTAACAATTATGATCTTTTCAGGTCTATAATTTTATATAATTATTCCATAACTCACACATAACAAGACTATAACAATACAACATGGAAACATCTGAAAAACACCTATTTTTCTATAGTCTAAAACATTTAAAATAATGTATAATCACTTCTATGAAAACTATTAATGTCATTCAACATGAATTATTCCAATCCCTTACACATCCATAAGTCATGTGAAATACATTAAAAAACCTAGTATGAGCTTAAAAAGTTCAGCAAGGGATATAAAATAAGGAAACTATTAGTCCATTGATAAACATTAAAACCCAAAAAAAGTTTATCATAAAGTAATACTTTCCACCCTTAATAAGTAGTAAATAATTTACATTGAGAATAATCTCATTTAATACATTTCTTTATAACAAAAATATTACCATAACACCCATAGAAATCATTGAAAATACATAAAGGTACCTTGAAACAAAATTATACTTGTCACTCTTATAAATGGAATAACCATGTGGTCGACTTCCATACATGTCACTCTTACAAATGGAATATCCATATGACCTACTTCCATACCCAATGTATTGGAGGTTATAATGTAACCACCTATCCTTAGTTTGTTCTGAAACCACCCATCTTTCATTTATCATGTAACCACCCATCAAATGTCCAAGTACCATTCTATAATAATAACACATACAAGATTGCAATTTTATGCAGATCAATCATAAAATTTCATTTGTAATCTTAAGAAATAATTTCAAGATATTGAAATAATCCATTCAATTTGATAACCATTTTCAATACAAAAATTTATTTAAAAGGGAATAAGGGTTGTATTTTTAGTTTAAAACAATAATACTTGTATAGTAATCCATATATCAAATAATGGTCATGATGGTAGAGAATTCTTTTCTCCATATACATTAAAAAGATCATTCATTTTGTATTTTGTCAATAGGTTTCATATAAAACACATAAAAATATTCCTTTTGAAAAAAATTGATTGAAATTTATAATATAGATAAAATTTATAATGAAATCCTTTTATATCCATATAATAAATATGGAAAATAATATCAAGAATATTAATATGTAGGAAAAGATGTGATAATTAAATCTTTGAACATTCAAGGTGTCCCATACCACTTTGAACATTTAGATCGTAACCCACATAAAATAATATCATTTATCAAAATATTAAATAATATAATTATAGATAAAATGTTTATTTGAAATGTCAAATGGGTTGTATATACACCTTATTAAAGAATCAATTTTCATATTATCAAGAAACGCCTCAATGAAAGGAGATTGATACAAAATCCCTTACCTTGAGTCTGATTCCTCATGTATGTTCTTTGTCTTCATGAATAATAAACTTTGGTTAATTATTTACTTTCTTGAGAACCTTTTTAAATTTTATTATTCCTTTTATATAACTTATTATCATGTTATAAAAATCAGTTAATTATTTAATCTCATGTTGGACGTTTTGAGAATATTCAGTACATTAGTCCAAAATGAATTTGGTATGATGTAAATTGTCAAATTGGCCATAAGTTAATCACCTCCTGAATAAAATTAATGACATAAAAAATAAATTTTATAAAATAATAATAATTTTAAATTAAATTATTTATCTATGGATATGAAAAATGAACAATGTTATAATCATGGATATGGTAGACTATACGTACAAAGGAGTAACGTTTCCATTTTTTAATAATCATTATGGAAAAAAGGTAATTATTATTTCAAATTTACATAATGATTATAATATCACAAATATAATATTATTAATTTAAATATACTTATATATATCATCCATGTGATATGGTGATGAAAAAAAATGGCATCACTTCATGGAGGTGATAGTTTACACGTACACACGATTGACGTTATCATTTTTATATGAATGATATGGCTATAATGTAAATGATATATTGTTCTCTAATAATAATAGATATGTCATTAATATCCTATATAATCATTAAATCCAACATTATAATCATTCTTGATAGATGGTTATGGAAAACAAATTACATCAGTTTGTGAATGTGGTAGTTCACACGTACACATGAATGATTAATCAATTTCCCATTTGATGGAATAAAACATGGATTAAAGTGATGATATTAACATAAAAAATTATTATTATTCTGAGAAAGCTATAGTTATTATATCATCATTATTTTATCGGATTCTAAGGAAGAGGAAGAATAAATAAAATGAAAATACATGATTAAAATGGTACATCTTCTTCAAGTGACATTCTTTGATTAACACCTTATCACCTCTATGGAGGGTTTTATGCCTAAAATAAGGCATCCAGAATCTAGGTAGGGATTCTAGATAAGGATTAAAGATAAAATTTTCTAAACCAAATCAAGGTTTAAGTGTAAAGAAATGATAATATTTAGTTCCTGTTAATAAGAGAGGGGAGGGCCACTCTTGTAATTTTTCAAAGTATTAAAATAAAATAAATTAATTTTCCATTCCAAATAGATCCAAATTTGGTAATTGAGAATATAGGATACATATGGGTAAAATTAAATTCATACAAATAAAATTATACATGTTTTGAATATTTTTAATCCTTATCTTTATATTTTAACCATTATTTTACCCTTTTAACTCTTATTGTGTTATCATACAATTTACAGTTTAAAGGTTAATATAGTTACTTTTAAATGAAAATATACCAATAAATTATTAATTTATTATATTTTAGTACTTATAATAATTATTTCATCAAATATTGTATTTTTATAAATTTTATATCATTTAATAAAATATTTCATATTTTAAAATATCATTAGTGTCAATTTGACACTATTCATTTCATGACATTTTTCAAAATATCATAACAACATGTTATATTTGAGAAAACTGTTTTAAGAAATCAATAAAATGTCAAATATATACATAAATTCATGGATGAAATTAAGTATATAAAAATATATTTATTTTAATATTTTTAATATCATTAATTTGATATTTCCTGCAACTAAATAATTACCGCATCATCATTATAAAATTCCTTAATTTACTTATTTATTCACTAAAAATTAAAAATAAAATATCTTGATGGATATAAATATTTTATCTTTAAAATTACTATTTATATTTTAATTTATCTTCTGTATAAACTCATATTAAAAATATTTTACCCGTTAAAAGAAAAAGCGTGAAAAAATTGACTTTTCTTTGAATATAATATTATAAATGTCTTAAAGTCGTCCAAGTAGATTGAAAAGATTATATATCATCCCAAGGATTCATTTAGGATGTATCATAGTCATCTAGTTAAATTAAGACAGGTTTTGGGTAATTTAAAAAATTATTTTACCCTTACTTACCTGATTTATGCTTAACCGTGTTAATAAAATAATTACTAAAGTTACTATTCATATTTTTTTAAAAAAAATAAATTTTATACTATAAGATAATAAATATAATAATAATTAAAACTGTATATGTATGGTTTTTCAATATTCAAAACAAAGAAGTGGCTAAAATTAATTTAAAATTAATCTAGTTGACAAATCTAGAAAACAAGTTTTAAGTAAAAACATTCAAAAGTCCATAAAGATTTTATATCCAGTTTCAATGTGAAATTCATAATATAGACCTAAATTATATTAAATGATAAAATATTTATTTAATTATACCTTAAATCCATTCAAAAGTATAATTTAACACTATAAGAAATTGATGAAAATGTATTTTTCAATTAAAATCTAATATTTTGTTCACTATTATTCAAAAAATGAATCTTATCAAAAAAATATAAAAAAATTTAATCAAAGTAAATTTAAATACTCTAATTATCAATAAGAAGTTTATTCTTTAATACAGAATATATCAAAGTGACAAAAACTAGATTTAAAATGGGTTCTCCATCAAAAGGAATTAAAACACCATTTTTTGAAAAATAATTATTTGATACATAAAATTGAATTTATTAAAATATAATGTCTAGAAAACATATAAGATGATTTTTTTTAATATTATATTAAATTTATTATATATTTATATATATTTTATTAATAGGCCCCAACAATATTAATTTGAGTATTTTATAAGCACACTTCTTCACAATTAATTTTTTTCTCCAGAAAAACATTTCCTTTTATTTGAAAAAAATGTTTCATTTTCATTTATAATTAATTGGTCACTAAATAATTAATTATATATAAATGTGTAAACCATATTTTCATAATTTATTTAATACTATTCATTCTCATAATTCTAAAGACTGGGTTATAACGGTAACATTTAAATACAAATATCCAATTATTCTCTTAAGATAGACATGGCGTAACATCTACACCATAGACTATAGTGCTTCATTTAAAGAATATCAGGATGTTATAGGTTCACTAATCTATAACTAAAATTGGTTGTTCACAAATCCTCAATCACACCTCCCCAAACTCCAAATGTTGCTGACTAGTAGAGAGGGTCCAATGTGGTATAGTGGGGATAATATATAATCATGATTAGAGTAACACATCGGTGTAATAAATGGATAAATAGTGGAATCAAAATAAACAACAACTATAATAGTGAAATTAAAATATCTTGATGACAATAATAAACAAGAAAATAATGTCAATATCTAGTAATATAAAAAAATGATGTATTGTCAAGTCTCTAAAAAAGGGCCAAGAAAATATGGAAGAATACACCCATAAAAATAGGTATATAAAAAAAACCAAAAATATAATCTATAGATAACATCATGGTCTATATCTCAGTCTTGTTCTTCACCGATCCTAAGATGCAATCAATCAATCATTGACAACCATAATCTTTCCCCTATCCCTACCCATATCCATGATGTATGTCCAGGTACTAGTTAGTGGCATGAATAAGGTGTGAGAGATACTTAGTAGGCCATCACTAACCATGTATACATAAGTCCATATTGTGAATACAAATGTAATAGTTTTCATATAAAATAATCATCAGTGATATAAAATTCATACTGTAACAACCATATTAGATTGTGCTCCTCATGGATTCTAGGATAGCCATATTATCTTCGCATAAAGCCTAAAATGTATTTGTACCACTCCAATCATATATATATATATATATATTTAAATGTATATGTAATAGAATCATATAAATAGATATACAAGCACTGGCGGGAACCCATGGATTTGTACCAAGGTTTCCACATTGAATATAAATATTTCATGATTATTATATCTATAAATAGGGAATCATAATCAATAAAATTTAATTTAATTATTCATGGTGAGACCAGGGAATCCATGAACTCAAGGGTCAGGCCAACTCATAGTAATAACTCATATAGTCTAGATATAATGGTCTGAGTGTATTCAATATCTACACCTAAGTAATTCAACAATAAAATATCCTAACCAATTCCATGGAGCTCATCCATAGTATATCATGTACTATGCATCACTAGTCCCAATATGGTGAATCCATGACACCGCTTTTCCGAAGACCTCAAGATGAATCTTGGAGTGTATACAAGGTGTTCTAATATACTAAAAAAGAGTGTAGTAAATCATCATAAGAACAATGATAAATTCATTTAATATGAAAAGGGCTAGATTTTTTGAGGGTATATCCCACAATAATCTACTCAAGGAGTCAGGGTGGCATCCTATGAGTCCTTAAGGAATTCCCTAAATAATTAACGGAAATATCAGTTATGGACATTTATACAATAGAAAAAATGTCTATAATAATGGAATCATATATATTTATATGATGTGTAATATTTTCCATGTAATAGTCATACTAATTTACCACATTAACTTAATTTATATCATTAAGCTTCATTTAATGATGACACAATTTATGGACTATAATAAAAGGCACCAAGTATGTGGATGCGATGTGTAACATTGGCCACATAATAATCATTCCAATTTACTACTTCTATTTAGTTAATATCACTAACTTTAATTTATTGATGTCATGGTTTAAGGGTAGAATGGTAACATTTTTTATATCAAAGTCATTCCAATTTACCAAGTCTAATTATACATTTGAGTATTATTAATCAAATCTAGATAAGTGTGCTAGCCATGATTCACCACTATTTTCATACAATTCTAATATTATTTTCCCATTAAAAACAATATCCAACCACACCAATTGTGTTTTGGATAATAATCCACAATGCATAATAAGGGTTATGACGAGCACAACTAAAGCGGTGTCAAAAGTTGAGGTTAATGACCTCCAATATTATTTAGGGTCTAAAAGAGTAGTTAATTACATGATAGGGATACCAATTCAAGGATGAATAATTTTAGGGTCAATTACTTAGGAAACCATCTTTCCAAACAATGGTACCAAATATAACCATAAATACATTGATTAAAAATACATATATCACCTACCTTATGTATGTGGAGGAACACTCATCCAATATCTCTAGTAGGTTTGGTCCAAATTGGATGATAATGGAAAAAAATAAAAAACATAGTTAAAATAATATATATGATATTACACAAAAATAGTTCCAAATAGGGCTATATAAACAAAGTAAAGAATGAAATAGATTAATGCTATTACCAATAGGGATCTAATGTGATAAACAATGGTCTGATCAGGGTCCAGATGGTAGAGTTGTCACCAATCTTAGATTTATTCCATGTGAGGAAACTAATGGTTGATATGGATATTGTGCGTGAGATAAGGAATAAAAATTGAGGGGTTATTAAAGATAAGAGTATATAGTGGTCATTTCCCCAAAATTTAATGAGGCATAAGGTTTTTCTACCTGATTGGACGAACCATATTCCTACCGTGCGTCTATCACGGTCTATGGAAAGTGGACATACATTGTTTGGGATTTTTTCTAATTTTAATAATCAAGTGTGCTCCCCTATGTGGATCCTTATAGCACCCAACACGAGTTTTCCAAATAATGCAACCACTAGCGGTTAGATTGGACATACTTTACACCTTCCAGTTTCCTTCGAAATTTAGATCTCTAGGATCCAAACAAGTTTTGAACACTATGGAATACACCTCTATGATATTAGGAATATTTATATAAATAAATCCAAGTATTTAAACAAATAATAAAAGAGTTTATTTTCATATGAAAAATAATATTG
The DNA here is from genome assembly GCA_963277665.1 of Viscum album. NCBI lineage: Eukaryota > Viridiplantae > Streptophyta > Magnoliopsida > Santalales > Viscaceae > Viscum > Viscum album. Next base: position 47,872,245 of record OY728140.1, on the reverse strand, counting down.
TTACAGCCTCCCCCACTTAGGAAAACTCATCCTTGAGTTTATATTCTGAGTGTGGAAGACTAAAATCCAAAAAAACAGTTTATCTACTAAGCTCGTATGTCATCCCCCTTTTCCAAGTCTCATAAAATACTCTTAAATTATCCCATATCTCTTATACAATATGATACAAGATACCTTATAAATTCTTCATGCACTGCAACATGATATAGATAAGATTCTACTTGAAGGACACATCTACCTCCAACACAACTTCCTTAGGAAGAAAGATGTGAGATTGGTTTGATTAATAATAGAGAATCTATTAAACATGGAATAAATCATGTAGAGACCTGAAACAAAGAGATAACTTCAATTAATAGGCAATCAGCCTGACTCCCTCCAGTACCTTAAAAGGTTCAACATACTGAGGTGACAGATTTAAATTCCATATAAACTATTAATGTCGTGGTCTAATTGATGTATGCAAGAATAATTGATCCCCAACCTTGAACTCTAGAGGTCATAAAAAAAGTTAACTTTGTCCTAGATTAGGCTGTATTTACACACTTCCTTAAAATAAAAACATCCTTTGTAGTCTCATTGACAAGATAATGTCTAAGCAACATCGCTTCCCCTGCCTCTAACCATAACTGAGGTGATTGGAATGGAATTCCCTGCCAGGCATCATAAGGATCCATCAAAATATTTTCCCAAAAATAATTGATGTAGGCAAGATATAAAATTGGTATTAGTTTCTCCCAACAACATCAAAAATCAAGGACCCATGCATGAATCATGTCCTCTAAAACCTGTACCATCTGCTTAGATTTCTCATTTTTCTGAGGGTGGAATATTGTACTAAAAATTACATGTGTACCTAATAAAATATATAACCAGTTCTAGATGTTATATTTAAAACAAGCATCCATGTCTGAAAAAACATTCCATGGAACTCCATGAATTCATATATAATCTTGGACATAGAGGCTTCATAGCTAATCCACTAAAAAGGTCTCCTTAATAGGTAAACATTGAGAGACCTTTGTGAGCCTATCGAAGATATATCACGCTACTACATTTCCTTAAGGGGATCACATCAAGATATTCTTGAAGTCCATTGTGACATTATCTTATTTATACTCAAGAATGAGAAATAGTTGTAAAATCCCTACTGATCACTGGTGTACTTCCTTCACCTACAAACAGTTAAAACACCCAGTATCAAATCTATCCATATCCCTTTTTATCCCCGAACTAGTGTATTGGTGGAATAATTCACCCTATGTGAATATGTACTTGAGGAATTTGTGGTCTGTATACACCAAAAATCATCTATAAGAAAATATTTTATCCAACAACATACGACATGAACCACATCTGCTAACTCGAGATCATCCATTATGCAATTCCACTTGTGTTCCCTCAACTGATGAGACCTGTACACCATGAATCAACTATCCTATAATAGAAATAAACATATCCTGATGCATGATGCATACTTATAAACATTATATCTTTTACTTAGATATAGTCGAATCAAAATCATATATGAATATAGTATCACTTTCACCTTCTGAATGTATTTATCTATGGGAGAAGACCATATGAATTTCACACCCTTCTTAGTCAAGATCATAAGAGGGGCAAGTAGAAATTAAAAATTAAGAATAATTAACCTTAAATTACTATAAATCAATAAGAAATGTTTTATGTAAAATAGGTTCTTGGGATTATCCTAGGAAACTACAACACAATCCTCCTATAGCTCTATAGCCACAACTACCTCTGAAATAATATAACCCAATAATTTGACACAGTTGATCCAAATGTTTCATTTTCTTTTCTTAGATAACATCTTATGAAATATTATTATATTCATTATAATATAATGATGTTGAACATTGTTCTGTCGAGTGATATAATTTAATAAGATATCGAACTTGAATAATATCACAAATGAATCTAGATATATGTGGAAAAACTAATTCATCAAATCCATAAAATAGTAAGCATGTTCATGAGGCCAAACAACATAACTAAATACTCATAAATACCATAATATTTATGAAATGTTTCATGTAATATTTATGATTTTATAACTACAAAATAATGATATCATGACCTCAAATATATTTTATAGAAAACTAATTCTTCTCAAAGCTAATCACTGAGGTCATATATATGAGAAAATGGATACTAGTTATTGATTGTAACCTTGTTAAAATGATGATAATTAATTCATATCTTAAGGGTACAGTCCAACATTTTGGAAAAATTTAATGGTGAACCCCAAGGTAAAGCACTGAGATGTATAAAAAACATGGCTTTCAAATCCTCTTGCTTCCTCTTATGCTCCCACAAATCAATAATATCCATCTTGTAAGTAGGAATGTATATCAGTTATTCTCTATACATAATATTGATAAAGAAATACAACTTTCTCCCTAGATGTAATATAGAATAGTAATTAGGGAAGACAACCCTAAAAAAATCTAATATAGAAGGGATATTAGATCGTCTCATTCTATTATCATTTATATTAAGTATATCAATTTATTATATCAATCCACTTATCCCATAATACTATAGTCTATATCCACATTTCTTGACATCCCACTCACGTTTTTGAGTATAACTATCACCCTCTGGTGATGTATGTGATATTATATGGTGATAGTAGTACACATAAGAATGATAGGGGACCAACCAATCCATACTAAGAATGAAATTGAAGTTCATAAACTCGAGGATGAAGAGGTCCCATAGGAAATGATAACTCCCTACCTCAAGGTGGAATTACATAAACTAGTTAACACTCTCGGATATGTTTCCCATTAGAGTATCAATTTTAATTACACCATAAAAAGTAATGAATATCAAGCCAAAGGATTACCACAATAGTCATAGTGGTAAAAACAATTCAAAGAATCAACATCAAAATGATAATATTCTAAATTAGAGGCTACTAAGATTATAACTCAAACTGTATATGATCTAAAACCCTAGTCCTCTGATATAAGCTATAGTAAACAAATATGACATGATCCATGTCCCTATACCACCACCTGAAAATCAGGAGTGGGTAATTTTAACTGGCACTGTATATATTGATCCTCGACTCCTCGATCATGTTCCCCTCCTTGGTCTATATGGATAGCGGTTGTCCATAATATGGTTGGTCGAGGAGCAACTGATCCTACTTCGGAAGGAGTAGATGGTGTGGATCCTATACCTCTAGAAACTGATGGGATGTTTGGATTGAATATCTAATGATAATCCATCCTACCACATGCTTGACTATCGATTGGGTCTTGATCACAATTATATTTTATATTACTATTCCAACAATACTGATGGAATGTCATTGTGAAACCTAAATGGGTACTCTAGTTTCCACTACTATGTCGAGATTCATCCAGATGGTGTTTCCTGCCATTGGACAAACTGCAATCATACCTCGACACTGAACCACCACTTCTAGTACTTTCATATTCCATAAAACTATGATTAATAACAAGTTCTTCCTTCACAATTACCAATAAAATAATCAAAAAGAAATCATCTACCTGTGAAGATATGGCATTCCTCAACCCATCCTCAAAACACATATATCTTCAATGCTCATCATTAGTGATGCACAATGAAAAATGATGAAGCTTTGTAAAGTGATATGAATAATCCATAACTAATAAGGATCCTTGATATATATGGTGTAACTCCTTATTTTTGTTAGTTAATTGAATCTTTGAAAATAAATAGTCATGAAAATATGCATAAAAAACTATCTAGACCATATCCCAATATAGGTCTAACTGAGTAAGAATATCCCACCAATGATCGGAATAACACTAAAGAATATAAGTGGTGATCTTGAAAATCCTCTATTGAGGTGTCTCCATGTCCTCAAAGATAGATATAATAGCCTCTATTCCTGTCTCAGTGGCCAGTGGAAAGAAAAAACCCCAAAAATTAGATTGATACTATTACTGAAACACTCATGTTAAAAATGAAATTTGTAGGGTTAGGCCCAATATCTCCCTAAATAGTTTGTATAAGTTGAAATATACCCTCAAAAAATTAGGTAATGACTCCTATGATATGTATAATTGGATGTTCCATATGGTTCACTCCTGGAGGAAGCACTCATGGATCAAGTCCAAACATATCTGGAGCACGGTGTCACAACCCTCCTAGGGAAAGACATAAGGATGTCATAGTGGTGTGTTTCAATAAATTCCAAGACAACACCTTAGATATAATTAAAAATTGATAACAACATATATTGAAGAGTAGGTCAGGTACAAGACTTCATATATAAGTGTATCTCCCCTCTTTATGCTCTTATATTAGGGTTTTGGAATCATATAAAACCAAGATGAATCACTTGATATACTTCCTAATGACAACTACTGATGTTGGGTCTAGGTCATGTTCTCTATTTCATGTCATGGATCTGGTATATAGTGTGTCAATTTCATGTTGTAGTATAAAATTTCCTTTAATATTCAAATTAGAATCACTATTTAATGGAAATTATTTCCATTTAAATTTATAACTAAATAGTTCTAAAAACTTTCATTATGTATATCCATATATATAGAAAGTTCTAGTTAAATTCATCTATCATTCCTATGTTATAAAGTACCTAATTTGTAAATTGGAATCAGTAATACATGTAACTACAACCATGATTTTAAGATGGTTCAATTAGGTAGATCACCATTTCTAATTTATATAGCCACAATATATCATTATACTACAACTGGAAAACATATAATTGAAACCAACTAATGTTTCAGATCATGCAACCAATGGTTCATGGATCAAACTCTATATAATTACCTAATTAAGGTCCCATAATCACACTATATAGGAATAAACCATTTATATTGATTCAAAAACTTTAATTGTTATAATTATTTATTGCAGTATGAAACATCATGAAAAATTTCAAAAATAACTATCCAGAAACGAAAAATCTTTATCACAATGCTTGCTGTATGTAAATGTTGCATAGAATAATGCATGAAATATGAATCTCCAAGGTTTATATAATGATGTATGAGACACTACCTCAGTATTGTATGAGAAAAATGGTAAAACATATTTGACAATAACAAGTAAAATCCAAAATCCATTTTTGTCAGCCAAAGAATAAATTAGTACAACCATAATATGAATAATCTAGAATATCATATCCCATACCAATAAATTTGCATTTTTCTCAAATACATGGGTTAGATACTACCAGGAATAGGCTCATTACCAAATTATTATTCATCCTTGTATAATTTCTATTAACCCAAATAACAAGATAAATGGAACATTAATCTATACGAATTTGTAATTTCTCAGACCCGATTCACTCTCATGTAATCAAACCTTGTATGTGATATGGCCTCACATGAAACACCCTGTATTCCATAGGATATAGACTAACAATAAGGGTCTAAGGTGGTATAATGGTGATATTATACAATCCTAATCATTATAATGTTTTTTGAAATAAATGGATAAATAACACAAGAGTAATAAATGGAAATAAGAATAATGGAAGTAAAACATTCAGAATAAAATAATTTACAAACCAAAATTGGAAATATGTATTGCCATATAAAAATGTATTAATGTAATTTATCTAAAGAAAAAAGAACATAGAACCAAGGAAACATAAATATATACATAAAGGTATATCAAAAGAACCAAAATACTATCTCCAAATATAAACATGATCCATAGCTCGGTCCAGTGCTCCCTGCTCCCATGGTACAATCAATCATTCATAAAAAACTGGGAACTTTCCCTTATCCTTACCTGCATCCACCAACACTATCTATGTACCAATAAGTGCCTCGAATAGGGTGTGAGATATACTAAGTCTACCACCACCAAAATCTTCTACAGAAGTCCATCATTTGAATATAAATGTAACAGTGTGATGTTAAAATAATAATAAGTGATGTGAGATGAATAAAGTAGAAACCATGTTGTATCAGTCTCCTCACGGATTCTTGGTAACTATACCTACTTTATACTAAGACAAAAATGTTTTTTTACACTTTAGATCATATATATACATATATATATATATGATTATGTAAGAAAATTATATGCACATATATATATCCACTGGAGTGAATCCAAGGATTGGTGCCTAAGTTTTCAAATTTTATATCAATATATCATGAGTTCTAGATTTACAAATAGGGAATCATAATAAAAAACTATAATTAAATAATCTGATGTGAGACCATGATAACCATGACCTCATGGGTTGAGCCAACTCATAGTAATAACCCATGCGGTATCAATACAAGGGTCAGAGTGTCATCCAAGGGGAATATCTATGGAATTAAACTATAAATGGGCCTAACAAATTCCATGGATCCCATCTGTAGTAAATTCCAGGCTAACAATTACATGGCCTAAATGGGTGAATCCATGGTGAAATGTGTTGAAATAAATCATGTTGTATCTAAAGAGTGAATCCAAAGAATTATAATATATGGAAATTGAGTCACATAAAATATCGGTAAAATGATGAGGAATTCACATAATAAAATAAGGAAAAGATCCTCTCTTGGGTATCTCCCAGGATAATCAACTCAATTAATTGGGGTGGCTTCCTCTGAGTTAATAATGAATTCCCTCAGGAATCCATGGTGATATCATGTTTAACCACTCCTATAAAATATAAATTGTACATAATAAAGGCCTCATGTATATTTATATGAAGTGTAACATTTTACACGTAATAGTCATTCCAATTCACTACCTCCATTTAATTCATATCATTACCTTAGATTTATTTATGACAAGGTTTAAGGTTTATAATAAAAGACACCAAGAATGAGGATGTGAAGTGTAAAAAAGGCCATGTAAAAATAATTCTAATCTACAACTTCTATTAATTTAATATAATTACCATTCAGGTATTGAAAATAATGTTAAAGTGTTATGGGTAGCATTGGCCATGTATAAATCATGCCAATGTACCAAGTCCATTTATAAAGTTGATTATTAATGATCAATTATAGATAAGTATTCTATCCAAGATATGCCTTTATAGTTCATTCAAATCCATTATTAATTTCTCATTTAAAATAAGAGAAAACCTCATCGATGGTGTTTTTCATAAAAATCAATAAAGTGTTAAATGACATACGATTAGGGCACACAAAGGGATGGAATAAGTTGAGTTTAATGAAATACAAATTTATTTTGGGTATAAAAGAGTAGTGATGTTCCAATATAGGGAAACTAATTCAATGAAGATTAATTATAGAGGCTATGCTCAGTGAAACCAAAGTGAGAAACAAAGAAAAAAAATTTAAACATAAATAATTTTAGGGAAAAGTCATAAAAATAATATATAAAAACTATGAAAGGGATACTCACTAACTCTTTATTATTCATTTTGTAGAGATTAATAGAAAATTAAAAAAACAAAGGTCCTAAAAACAATATAATTTAGGCTTGTACTAAAATATCACCGAAGACATAAAATGATCTAATTAATCTTTTCTCCCCAAAAGTGATAAAACTAAAATATAAAACCATTATTATTTTTAAAATAATAATATGGTAAAGAGAGGAATAATTAGTAATAGAGATAGAAATAAATACTTTTAAACTATTCTAGTGTCTCATGGATAAAAGGGATAAGGAAGGGGGATGAAATGGAGGAGCAACTCCATTTTTCAGTATGAACACATGAAAAAAGAGAGTGAAAATTTCATTCCACATTTACTAATAATATAATATTAATAAAAATATATAATTATAAGAATAAAAACATAATAACCCACTAACATAAAATACCTCTCAAGATCATTTAATAGAACTTAAAACCTAAAAAATTATTTCAATAATTTAATTAGACCAATATGAAGAATAATTCAGAAAACCCTGTATAGTTAAAAAGTATATATAATTTTAAAATTTAAAATTTCATACTCTATGATTATGTAAAATATAATAATGTTTTAAAATCATTTTTATTACACTCTTACCCATCATATAACCTTATATACGTATAATGTCACTATATAACTCACTCGGTTGATCCTGATTTTTAATTTCAAATAAAAATCATTTTAATTTCCCTATATTCAACACATAATAAAGAATTTTAATTATCATATGATAACATAAAATCATTTTCAAATTTATAGATAAGTATTCAACATGGTGAATAAATTATTGAATTAGTTTTCATCATAAATTACATCAAAATATCATATAAAAATATCTCATAATGAAAAAAATTTATAATCATTTTATGTCTAACCAAACTGTGAAAAAACATTATCCTTTAATCAAGATGTATATATTTCAATAATAAAAACATTCATCTATTATATGATAAAATTATATGAATCTTAATGTAAAACCTTATTAATTATATCAACAATTAATTCATTCCTAATCTATAATAATATTACAATTTTATCTACTAAAATAAAGTCACTTAAACCTCAACATTACAAAGAGACAAATTATATAAACCAATTAATTAGAATAATAGGTCCCCATAATATTAAACCATTGTTTTTAGTTCACTATATTGAAATAAAATTTCATAATATAAATCTAGGAAATATAAAAATAAATTATATTTTTAGAGTAATTTTAGACCTGTATTTACTAATGAAAATGTCTGCTACTTGTTTACCTTGTATGTGACATGATATCTCATTCCATTATCTTCAATTTATATTATTGAAACACCCATATAGAATCAATGATCAAATGTTATATTCATTTTAATTATCAACTACTTTTACAAAATTCAACATATCAAGATATCATAAGCTATAATTAAGGTGTATTTTAATATCATAATAGGGAATATTACTTTTCAATTAATTGATTTCATATTTCCTATAATGTGGGCATAGTTGTGAAAATTTAACTACCCAGAAAAACTATGCATGGATGGGGGTAACAATTAGGCTGATTGTGTTCCCAAACTTTTCACTACCAATATTTCTACACTACATAAAATAAAGAATCATGCTCCAAACCATGTTATGAGAATTGTCAATTGTGATGCTTATTAAATCACCTAGTTGATAAATTATTTTCAAAATTTAACCAAAATATAAATACCAAGGGTTTTAAAATGAATATATACTTAAATATGACTAATCCTCAATAATAAAATACATTTTATATTTGTTTTCAATAATCAATCCCTCAAAAATACACTGTACTTGAAAATAATATAAAAAATCATCAACACAATTCCAAATTTTCCAAATTCACATATAACTCTTAGAAAATTATATCAAATTCTACCTATATCAGAATTATAAAATTTTTCAGCAATTATATTGTAAAAATTGAATAAAAGTAACCCCAATACAAATTAATAACCTAAAAATAATCTAAAACACACCTCAAATTTATATACACTGAAACTATTTATAATAAATTCACTCCTTGAAAATTAAAATTCCTATATAAAATATTTTATCAATAAATATTTAATGTTTCATAATATATTCCTTATTAATCAAATCATATATAGTAAAAATCATTAAATAATAAAAAATGATAGGAAAATATTTACCTTGGAAAAATTCCAAGTTCATTAACCGAAATTTAAAAAATAACTATACCAAAAATTAAAATTATCATATAATAACAGAAACAGAAATTCAATAAATATTATAATTCAATCATATAATATTTAATCAACCCAATATCATCCTCTAATACCAATTACACAAGAAAAAAAATGAATATTAATGAATTTAATTTTAATTAAAATAAAAACACATCATGACTAACCAAAAAGACATTAAATAAATTATAAAGTCATAAAATAAATCAAATACAATCTACTTTAACAATATCCAATCAATTGAAATTGTGAAATCAATAAATGATTCTCATAATAAAACAAAAGGTGCATAAAAACAATTTCTAGTTAACATAAAACATTTTAAAGGAAATATCATACTAAACATAAGATAAACAGAATTAAAAACATTCATGTAATTATGGAAACATTAAAATATCTAAAGAAGTCCTAAACCTATAATGATTATTTTATAAAATTTAAAAACTCCATTTCATAGTAAACATAATTTTATAAATACTATAAAAATAAATTTAAATAAACATATATATTTTAAAAATTTTGTTAGAGAAGGATAAATTTAAATAGTCTCAAAATAATGAATTAAATATCACAGGAACTAATCCTCGAAGAAATAATTTTAAATTATTAATTAATATTAAAAAAACCCATTTAAAGTTGAATATATATTCTTAAAGGTTCAAAATAAACCTAAAAAGCCATTTACTTTTTCATTATTCAAACCTTGACCAAATATTTTTAAATTGAAGTCATATTAAAAATTATACTGAGTTGTTTCTAAAAAACCACATTCAATAAGTTTTCAGTTGAACAACATTGTGGTTTCTTATGTTGTATAAAAAATGAACAATCCTTTTAATCTTGGTTCCTAATCCAAATGCCCATTAGTTAGATCAAAATAATCATTAAAAATATACTTAATGTTTTTTCTTAATTTATTAGAAAATAAAACTAGATTTTTCATAAATATCTCATTTTTAAAAAATTACATTAAAAAAATAAGATAACATTAGATTTAAATTATTTTCAACTTATAAAATATAAAATCATATGTTCTAACACCAAATAAGTCTAAAATTTCTATTTTGATAAAAATATGCATTAAAAATGTTTTCTTAAGAGTTTATTTAATTATTTTAAATAATTGAAACAAATTTATTATTAATCCATATACACCTACTATAATAAAATAATTTTTGAAACAAAATGTATCAGAAAATAAATCTAAACATATCAATTTTCAAAACACTTAGAAAATATCATGTTTTCAGTATCATAGTAAATTATTATGATATCATGAAACTTGTTTTCACAAAATATATAATAAAAATAAATATTAAATTACATATTTGAATTATAAAACTCTTTAAAATATATAAAACATAATTTAAAAAATTTTAATACTAAAAGAAATTTAAATTTTCCAATGTAAATAAATTTAAACATGTAAAAATAAGTAGATAAAAATTTAAAGAAAATAAAATCATTATAATAACTTTACTACATATAATTATTCACAACAACCCTTCACAATTATATTACAACGATTGCAATCCATTTAATCGCAATAATATATTTTTTTGATTGTATTTTAACTTTTTTATTGATTACTATTATTTTGATATATCATAGTAGTAATTAAATTAATGCTATAAAAATGATCCTAATATTCCAAAGAAAAACTAAAAAACTATTAAAATAATATTTATATTAAGTAAATTTATATATTATTGGGTTTATTTTATTTTGAGAATTCAAATAATAAAAATTTCAATTAATCTTTATCGATTATAAGTAATAATATATATGTGAAGTGATAACTACATTACAGATATATATACATGGTTTTATGAATCAATTTTGGTACCTTACCATCATAGGTCATGAAACTTCACATTGTTCTAAAAATAAATTATGAAGAGGTACCCCTCGTGATCAACTAATGCATTACTTGCTATAGAATGACATGAAAAATTATTATTTCTTTATATAATTAAGTTATAGTATTTTATTTCTTATATTTATTTTTAGAACCATATTATATCTAAAATAATCATTTTATCTCTTAAAACTCACTCTGATACAATTTTAATGTCCTCATAAAGTTTACCGCAAACCCAAAATGAACTGGAACAAACCTATGATTAATTTTCCTAAATCATCAATGACTAAAAACATGTGGTGAGTTATTTATCCATTCTATATGAGAATTATTTATATTAAATATAAAATTTAAAATAAACAATAAAATAATTTGATATTATTATATGCCCAATTTTCATGGAAAGAGAAATCATGTCATGTAATAATTTTATTATACATAATTCATTTGTTTATTCCAATGAAACAATTATAAATGAAGTATAAAAATGGCATAAGAGTCCAATTTCTACCTCATGGATAAGAAACATCCATCTTCAACTCTTTCTCTATGTTATAATCTATATCTTTAATTAATAACACCAAAAGAAAACAAAATCATAAAATCATATATACATGATTATATATAAAAGGGTTCGAATATTTGTAAACTAAGTATGTATATTACCAAAGGAATCTAAAACATACAGATGAATATATAAATAAAGGGTGATAATATTAATATATTTAATATATATATATATTTAAAAATTTGATACATCAAATGAAAAATTTTCTTTAAACCATTTAAATATACAGAACTCCATATTGTTAGAGAAAATCAGTTATTTCTAATTAAAACCTTTATGAACAATTTTTTACAACATAACATCATTAAAAAAACCACATAAAGGGAAAATATTCAAAAACAATTAAGTGAATAGATGAATTAAGGTAAATAATAGAAAAATTTTAGGGTAAAAACATATGTATGCCCCTCACTATGATATACTAAACTAATCATCGACCAAGTCAACACATAACAAAACTCAGTTTGATGAACTAGATAAGAATTAAAACCTATGGAATATCCCTCCACCACAATTTATTATGGTTCATATTTTTTAGTGTAAAAAAGTTATTTCTCGTTCTTTATAACTTCATGAAATCCAAAAAATGAATAATTTATAAAATTGAAGGAAATGGTATTCGTTTCTATTTTATAAATTTTATCTCAATTAAATCCCCTCATAATAATTTTCAAAAACAAAAAATAATTTTAACTATGAAAAAACACTACATATTCCTTGAAATAAAGTATAATTTTAAATCCAAATATCTTCAATGATAATATAAAATCGATTTAAAATTTAAACAATTAATTTTTTTCAATAATCAATATAATTTATATAGTCATATAAAAAAATTTATTGTTCCAAAATAATCATAATGAATATTCAAATCCATTTAATAATATTTTTAATGATAATTATATTATAAAAAATGTTTAAATAGAAGAATATGTAGAGTGAAGAAACCCTACCACAAATTTTTCCCCTAAATTAAATATCGAGATTCATTAACATAAAAGTGTTACCTAAAACCTAATTAAAAGAAAATAATTATTATTATTTTTAATATAAAAAATTATTTATGTGGGAATATAACTCATAAATAATATATAACTTATCTATTTATAATACAATAATAATACTGTTTCTAATGGGATGCGGTGAACATATCTTTTGAATATCTATGCTATATTAGGAAAATAACTTCCTTATGATTTAGTGAAATATCATACGAATGTACAATTTTTTTATTTGTGAATTATCTATAGTGTTTATGGATTTTGAGGTGTTGGATAAGCATAGGGGATGAGGGGTTTGATTTTCAGTTAAATTTTTTATCAGAATCAGAATATTTCATAAGAGAGTTAATTGTTCTTTGATTTGTTCATGGGTGTGTAATTAAGTGTTGAAAGTATGAAAGTGGTGTCCTTACTCACCATTATATCCTATTTATTGTATCATGAATTAATTAATTTATTTGTAATGATTTAAAGTATACTATAAATAGTGATAGTGATGTATTTTGATATTCTAAAAAGGCATTTTAGGGTAGCTCATTAGCTAATAAGTATTATAAAATGAATGTAAGGACATTTATGTATTATTTCATGGTATTATTATTTCACCTTGATTATTTCTAGGTTCATTTAAAATTAAATGGAAATTTTATATTTGAATTATAATAATGATTATAATATGTTATGAAATTTATAGGATTATTTTATTGATTCACAACATAGTAGACTATGTTAAAGTATGCATTGATATTATCAGATTGAAATAGAGGGTGGAAATGATAAATTAGAATATTTGATTAGGAATGCATTATAATTTTCATAATCCCTATAAAGAAACATTTATAGAGGTTAAATTATGTTCATTACATCAAGTTTTTTAAAATTTCATATTAAATTATAAAAAGGAGTTATTTAATGATTAACACATAGTTTCTTATCCTTATTAATGAATATTTAAAAAATATTTTATATTTATTTATATTTTAGAGATCTCCTACATAAATATATTTATTTTTTTCTTTAAAATACTAAATTTAATCATATCATTGTAATTATTACCTAATTATACATTTCAATATCTTTATTGTATCTTCTATAGGTACATAATGCAGTTCATGTGGGGTTTAAATGATGTGGGTATTGAAGTAGAGGGATTTGATATAGATTTCACGAGCTATTCTCATTGGGTTGTGGGAATTTGATAAATTTAATTAAACCACTATTTATGTTTAAATAAAATCATTGATGAGATATAGTTAGAAATGAAATCATCCTTTTATTTATTTTTATTAAATTTTATTTTCCCATATTTGTGTTTTATTTGGGTAGAATTAATATATTGGGAAAATTATTTAAATTAAATTTAATATTCATTTGGTAGTGTTAGTTACCCAAGTTTAAATTTGTATTATGATCCTCAAGGATATAATAAAAGGGAGTGAATCACTATATCAATTTCATTTATTTTAAGCTACTAAAAAACTTTGTGAAAATATCAATGTTTCCATATACCATAAAATTAATCATTTGTAACCTATTTAAAATTAAATTTTAATGACCTTAATCACAAAATTTATTAACCACACACCAAAATAAAAAAAATTGTAAGAAAAAAATCTACAAGGATAACCATTCAAAATAAATGGAAAATCTATGAAATATTCTAGGAAAAATCAAGATACCATGACATATTAATCACCATAGATACAAATGATTAGGTGTTTTCCTATAATACTTGTTACATAAAAAATCTTCTAAATAACGTAACATGTTCCAACACAATCAAAGAAATAATATTTTTATGATAAAAAATGTGATTCTTCAACGACTAATATGTGAGTACAATTTAATGTAGAAAAAATATTCTTCATTTCACTTCTTTACACACTAAATTTATTATGAAATAGTGAGTGAACACAATCCTAGAACACTCAATATCACCTTATCTTATTCACTATGTTCTCTTTATTAAATAGTGAACCAATGCACATCGATTAATAATAATGGTCATAAAACATCTCATTATATACCACAAAAATAAAAACATTTATTCATGAGTATCCATTATCTTCATATCCAAGCACTTAAACATCAAGAAAATAGTTAAAAATGATCATAAAAAATTGTTCCTTATCTTTCATAGAATGGGCCTTGGGAAAAATATTTGGACCTACGGTCCATGTAATAGGCTAAATTCCCACTGGGCCTTTGGGATATGTAATGGGTCTCCCTCCTCCCAGTTAAAATAGGTATTTTCTTTACGTTAATAATAAAATTAGGAATCAACCCCATCCTTTAAAAAAAATTCCTCTCTCTCAAAATTATAGAAGATTATGAATTTGAAAATGAAAATCCTAAACTAAGCTCAATTATCAACTTCTACCACATTAATATAAGAAATTGAATTTATATAGACTTAATATTGACCTATGATATAATTTTTGAACATAAATTTCATGTTGGAGGGGCATGTTTATCATCCACAAAGCCACATAAACTAAAAAATCTCATATCATCACATTTGGACTAACCATAGAGTTTTTGAGAAATAACCATGGAATAATAGAATTTATACTACATTTAAAATTTTATAAATGTAATTGAATATTGTGGAAACTTAAGATATACCACTTTTAATTATACCCATTTTGGTTACTATAAAATAAATATGGATATATTATCGTTTCACTCACTGCTTTTAATAATAAGAAATAATACATAATCAAATCAACTTCTCCATGTATAACCACTATTTTTGATAAATTACTAGAAATAGAATTTTTGAGTCGAAAAAGACCACTGAGAAACTTCCAGTAACCCCTTTTAATGATCATTAGTCAAGAAGATAATTATTTGGGCTCATCTTAATTCTTTTGAGGGAGGAATTATTTCACAACTTGGGGCATCTCTTTTAAATCTATGAAATATTCTTGAATCATCCTCAAATACTAGTGCATGAATGGTTAAAAAATATTAATTATCGATATACAATAAGAATTAATTTTAATATCTATATGTATTATAGGTTATCCAAATTTCTCCTATAAGTGAGTTATGTTATGTTTTAAATCCATATAGATGTGGAATCTAGATATTTTCTCCATATGGGAAGGTGTTAAGTGTTGTGGAGTTAGGATCAGTCCCCTGATAGATGATTTCTATGTATCTCATTAATGAGAATTAGAACCCACATTATTATATGTGACCTAACGAGGAAATTGTACAATTTGTGGAAGTGTGAAAAGGAAGAATATAGTTAATTTTAAGGTTTGGATGATTGAACCAAGTGATGTTACTTTTATTCAAAGGTGTTGGACCTATTAAAATAAATTTAATGTCATGAAGAGTGGAATAATAAGTTATAGGTTTATAAATGTGTCAAAAAAATACATAAGCATGGTAATCTATTTTAGGATGGTTGGAACATGGGGAATATAGACCATTGATGATAGGGTATTCATAGGGAATATGTCCCATTGATTATATGATTTTTATAAAGTGTGTGTACCAATGATAGATTCAATCATCACATGGAATATGTTCTTGTGAAAAATATGATATAAATTTTCATTGGGAATATGGATTAGTGAAAAAAACTAGGATATTGTTAGGTTTGGACCACAAATAGGGGTCCTACACATCATGTTTAATAATAATAAAATCCCACAGTATTTTAGTTGAAAAATATCTATTTATGTGATCGGTTTGTAAAATACAATTTAATATCACGTGTCAATGATTTTTTCATGTAGTTTTATTTTCTGATACTATGATATCTATTTCTTTAAATGGGTGATAATAGAGGCTTGAGTGGAGCTTTAGTATTAGGGATACTTTAAATACAATTCTGATTCATTAACGAGTCATAGGTATGAGATCATTAATGTGGGAATATTTTTATATTATTCCTTGTAGTTGTGAAATATATGGAGCTATACTTCTTATTTCTTATCATACATGAGAAGCATTAGTATACTCAAGTTGAATATGGAATCATAAGAATATGTTAGGCCTTATAATGTATTGGAGGACCAAGTATATCGCTCTATCTCATTAATGATTTATAATGATGAAATCATTAATGAGAACAAATTTATGATATATTACTAAAGAGAATTCCTGATCATGCATGACTCATTATGTAAACTAGTTCACACAACATGACTCTTTAGTCACACATACGTGATCCCTGATGTAAGGGAGGATTCACTAATGTCTTCATGATGGGTACCCCTATTATCAATGGGATACAAGATTATAAATCCCATTACGATGCATTCAATTAATGAAATAATTTAGGAATCATATCTTATCTTGTGAATACATGATCGAAAAGAGTGTATGTTGATATGCATAGCCTAATCATGTATCTCATCCAGTTGTAGAGGATGCCTGGGGAATCCCATTTAGTATTGAGTTGAATCTAAATAATTATTGTCCATGGGTTATTTTAGCTAATTATTTTACCCATTTCATTGACATAGGAAAAAGTGGTTCATGGGGTAGTTTTATATAGAATTGAAATATAAAATGGTATAATCGGGTTAAATGTCACCCTAATTGTAGAATAATCTGAATTGGGGATAATATGGGAAACTCTTATAAATGGGTAACCCTAGTGGGATACTATAGAGAAGTGTCTACCTAATGGAATACTATGAAGAAAATGGTCCCTAGTGGATGAACAGGGTGAAGTTTCCCCTAGTAAGAGCTAATATAATTGTGTATCCCAAGTGAGGGAGTACATATTATTGGTATTCCAAGTGGAATAATAGGGTAAAGTGCCTCACAAGTGGGGAATTATAGGAAAGAGTTCATCTTAGTGTGAGAGAAGGTGGAATTATTTTCCTAGTTTGTAATTTTAGTGAATTATACACACTGGTTTATATTTTTGGAAAAGTGGTCACCCTAGTATAAATTTCATTAGGTGACTTTGGATAGTTGAGTTCTGTTCCTACACTTTTAGAGTTACTTGGGGTGATTCATAACCTAGTTGTATTCCATGCATGGTCATTCATCCAATTGTTTCATGACTAGTGGTAAAGTGGCCTTCCATTAATATTTTAATGTCTTAAACCATTAGGTTTACACTCATTTTTTGGGTTTATACATTTAGTTTTAGTGTTAATAAAACACATAAAGGGGAAAATATCATTGTAAAGTAGTGCTTTGGTCCATTTTTTCATCTTTAAAAGTTTTTAAAATGTCACCATTTTTTTTATTTATAGGTAAATATGTGAATATAGGTTAACATATTGTGAATGGGTTTCTAGGAATTGATCCATGTTGTGCGGGATTGTACATGAATACCTATGCATTAGGTCTTGGTAAAAAACCTATTACCATGGTCTTGGGCGTAATGAACTAGGTACAATGACCTGGGTGAAAAGACATGGGCACATGTTATGACTCTTGTTTGAAAATTTACCTTAAACAATACCCTTTTGTAAAAATAAGCACAAAAAATGCCTCTATAACTCCCTAAGTTTTTTTTCAAATATATTTATTTTATTTTATTTCTCTCATTATAAGATACACCAATATAATCTTTCTCTAAATGCATCTCCTACTTGGATTACGTTACACGAAACATCAAGTTTCTACAAAACAACATTTTATTATTATAATTATTTCAATGAGATAGTTAAGACATATCCCTTAAACATAGTAATATAAATATTAATAACTAATTTTAGAAAAATTATTTAGAATGGTTTTATCTAAATAAAACATATTTATAATAAAACAAATAATTTTTGGTAAAGTCTTTATATGTTTTAGAGTACTATTTTCTCAAATGAACTACTTTTATGTCCATTTGTGAGAAATAATAAAATTAATTTTAGAAAATTTAACATAGTTAAATTGATAAAATATCCTAATTTTTTAATTTGTAATATAAATATTATCTTAGGTTTAAATTTTTTTATTTTTATGAAAAACTTGTTTTTTTGGATGAATAGTGTAAAGGCTGAATTTTAATTTAAAGTTGTTTTTCTCAAATTTATTTCCATTATTAATTAAAATTTTAATTGTTTTAATATAAATTTGATTAATATAATATAAATTAATCCAATTTATTCCATTATATCCAATTTCACATTGAGATAAGATATTAAAATATTTAAATCCTTTAAATGTTTTCGCTTATAAAACCCACTGTCGCGACACATTTTTGGGATTAATTTGAAATTAATTTCAAATATTATGTGATTATACTTTATAAAAATATATTTTATATTTATAAATAAAATAATTTAAAATTTCTAATAAGGTTAATTTAATTTTTTACCAAAAATATTGGATAATGTAAATGAAATTAACTACAACAATTAAGGTAAAAAACATGATTACATAGCACTTAAACTTTACTTTACACATAAAATTAATCTATAATCTTTTCCAAAAGAATTTATATAGAAATATTTCGACCATTTACCCTCTTTTATCTAAAATTGATTTTTTGAGGCACATGATATATGGTATAATTCCAAATATAGTTTTCATTTTTATATTTACAAGAATTCCACTCCTCCTCTATTATAAGAGTGCACTGAACCCCTCACTTCATCACAAATCTAAAGACCATTGGTTTTAAAAAAACCTAACAATTAATCCTCCCAAATTACCTCCCTTAATCCTTAAGAACTCCACTTTGGGTATAAATCCATCCCAGGAATCCCCTTGTTGAAATCCAAAAGGTGTTATCAAAAGAAGAGGTAACGTCATTCAACAAGAACATTTGTTTTATTTATTTCTCCACCCCTTGAATTATTCTTATTACATGAATATAAAATAACATAGATATCCAAAATATACATAGATTTTTTTATGTTAAGGTTTCTATCTATAATAAAATACACATCCATTAAATGTTCTACATAATAGTAATCCGTATGTACGACAAACTATCGCGTCATGAATCGAGGTCGTTCATTCATCCATTACCAACTTTCATGGTTGGAAATAACAATGGAAATTATGTTTTTATATTATATATATATATGATTTATGATGTATTTATGTTTCTAAAATTAT
The DNA here is from genome assembly GCA_963277665.1 of Viscum album. NCBI lineage: Eukaryota > Viridiplantae > Streptophyta > Magnoliopsida > Santalales > Viscaceae > Viscum > Viscum album. The sequence continues at coordinate 47,852,173 of OY728140.1, read as the reverse complement.
TATATAAAAAATACCTCAATTCTTTCCATTTTGCGGAAATATGATAACTTCATTTATGGATGTGTGGACATCTGCCTCCTCAAACTGATGGGATTCGTTCTCCTTTTACATGGAATGAATTTAGGATGGGTTTAGAAAATGTATAATATATTTATGACATAATAAATATACTTAAATTATATTATATATCTAAATATATGTCATTTATTTATTTCTTTAGAGATGATAATAAAATAGAAACAATGTTCATGCGTACATATGACCTACTGTCTCCATGAACGGTGTATTACATTTTCTATTGCAACCATTTATAGATTATTATTATATATATAATGAATATATATGATATTTATATAATGTTTTAAATTATATATATCATGATATATGTGTGATGTTGAAAAATATAACAAATCAAAACACACGGGAAAAACAAAGCGATTATTACCCGAAATATAACTTTAACATGGAATTATTAATAAACATGTAATAAAAAGTAAAAATTAAATCATATATGGTATGATATAATTTAACAAGGTTCTTTAATAGATTTATAATATATTTATATTTATTATAAAAGTTGTTTTAATGAGTACGATGTGAGTTAAGATATATGTTAAGGGGGTTTCTTGTCTCACTTTTATTTCTGTGAGACCTATGCATTATGCACCACTAGTTACTTATTTGTGTTGTATATATTGAATATTAATTTTTTCAATGATCCTTATAAATAATTTTAGGGGTATTTACATATCAATTTTAATATCTCTATTTCATGTTGTTTTACAGTTCAAATGTTACCAAATTAGTAAGGTTGTTTAGTTTCAATTAGAATTATTTAAAACATAAGTTTTGTTATGAATATATATTCTTTTATGAGGTGTATATAATACCATTTTAATTGTTATATAAATAATATAATTATTTTTATGTTATTTTAGGATTCATTTAATTTAATTTTATTACATGGAAAATTTTATTCAAAGTTCCCAAGTGGTAAGAGTTTATTGTATCAATCTCAACATTTATCAGGATTATTTATGATTATGATTTAATTGATAAAATAATATGATCCATATCTCAATAACACATATACATTTTATTATCCTATATTTATTCATGATATATTCATGTATTATTTTCATTTTTTTCATTATTTGTTACTTAATATAATTAATAAATTGATTTAGAAAAATATAACCTTATTTATCTCTTTGACCATTAATCTATTTTATTCAAAAAGTCATGTTTTCAAAAAAAATTTAAAAAATATTTTTAAAATGACATCCTTATCACATATATAAGGAAAAAGGATTTTGAAAATGTTTTATTATTTTTAAATCTTCCTTTATAAGTTTTCAAATCTATTTTTAATGAATAAGGTTTTTAAAAAATGTTTCATGTTTTAAAAAGTGTTTTTCAAATGTGAAAGTATTTTTCATCAATAATTTTTTTAAAAGATAATTCAAAATTATTTTCTATAAATGATTACAAAGGTTGGTGTTACTTATTCCTTTATTGGGAAATTTTCCAAAGTTTCAATTCTTATTCTTTCTCTGAATGATTTTTCAATTTTATTGAATGATGTTTATGAAACCCATTTCTCTTTAACATATTATATTCTTGTGAATCCTAATTATATTAATGGGATATGATTTGATGAAATGATTATGAAAAATATCTATTTTTCATAGGTTATGATATGATTAAAATTTTATAATACCCATTCTATTTCATATATTATGATATGATGAATGTTTTTGATCTAGTGGAACATGATTATATAATTTCATTATGAGATGGGTGGGACTGATGTCTCCCTCCAGTACATTGGGTATTGATTTATATCTCATGAGATAGATATAGATGGATTGGGGAAGAAATTAGTTTAATAAAGTATTATGTCTTCTATGATGGTCTTGGGAGTGAACCTTGACTACTAAGATGGTTTGGCGAGTGAACACATTCCACTAATATGGTCTTAGAAGAGATGACTTGACAACTATGGAAATCATTTTATATTTTTATGTGTCTACCAAAATTCCATGTCTTATTCCTATTTTACTGTTTCAGGGATTAATCTCTTGATTACCATATAATTTATGTCTTATGAAATACTAATCTTTATTCCATAATTCAGGTTTATGATCTTTGATATACTGGTTATATTTATCTAATGATATGATCATGTTATCATACCCTTATTCTCATGGTCACGCTTGTATATCCCCCTTGTTTACCCATAATAATCATCTTATCTCATCCATTTTATGTTTTCTTTCCCCAAGTTATGAAGATATTTATTATGAATTATGTTTCTAAGAAGGGTGAAAGTCATTAAGAACCTATTGGGAGATAACATAGGTCACTTATATACCAGGGTTTGTGATTTTTTGTTTCTAAAACAACTAAAATAGTACATTAATTGGTCATATCTTAGTGTAATTAATTAAGTATTCTAAAAATATTATATAATGTTAATGCATCTATAAAATTTTTATCAGATACAAAATTAGTTAACCCTTGGAAACTAAGATGAGGAAACCTTATTAGGATCCCTAATAAAATTTCTTTAAGGATAATCATAAGTTTGAGTCAATTTATAAGAACTTTTTCTATAATTTTAGTAAATGATAGAGTGAATGGTTTCTTAGAAATACATCCCCATTTAGAAACTACAAGTGGATGTGGCTATGCAACAACTGTACATAGGGGTAACAACCCCAAAAAACTGTATTGAGATAACGTGATAGTAAAATAATGCACGATAATGGGCCTTGATTCACACATGGTTTGACACTCCTAGGGAAATGATTTGTAAAATCAAAAAAAATTCATGAATCCTCCAAAAAATATTTATATTTACATTGGAAAAGAATAACCTAGTATAATAAAAAGTGTTATAGATTAAATATAATGTCATAATTTAGATATCCTATAAATGTTTTTTCATAATTGTGTGGTTCCCTGTTATGATTATTGTTTATTACTCTATTATTTTTAGTTTTTATCAATGGATGGAACCCAAATGAACCTCATGAATGCTGATTGTGATAGGAAATGTAATTATTGTTCTCCTGAGCCTCCAAATTCTATGTAATATTGAATGAAAAATCTCATTGTTTTGCACACCCAACATTATTGAGCTATAAATCATACTGGACAACCAAATGGGAAAATGAGGCAACAAAATTATGTTGAGTTCTTCATGAGGCAATGTACACCGTCTTTTAGCATGTCTCCTGATCCAATTATTTCTGAACAATGGATCAATACAACTGAAAATATATTATCCATTTTCTAGTGTTCAGAACATGAGAGAGTCATTCTAGCTATTTATCAGTTAGAAGGAAAATATGAAGAGTGTTGGACTCTAATAAAGAATATGAGGCATCAAGAAGGAATTGAATCCATGGATTTTGACAATTTCTATATCATATTTTCAACAAGTAATTTCCTAGTATTCATCAAATAATGATTAAGAAAGAGTTTCTTTATTTAAATAAAATGGATGAATAATGTTTTGGTACCTACAACTAATTTTACAATACTTGCAAGGTATGATTCTAGAATTATCATCCAACATGAATGTAAATTTGATAGGTTATTATGTGGATTAAATACACATATCAAAATGGTGTTTTCCATAAGATACTTTAGTATCTATGAAAAGATTATGGATAGTGTCATCATGGTTGAAATAGAGGTTTCATTTACATATCAATATCGTGGTTTTGATAATAAAAGGAAGATTTGGATTTAATGAAAATCTAGAAACCATGGATACAAGATGATGAGCATTAATTTATTCTATATGTGTGGGATGAAGCATTGAGTAAATAGTCATATTTGTCATTACAAATGTTTTATGTGAGGAAGGTAATGCCATTGGGAATTTGATTGCCGAAGTGATTAGAAAAAGTTAGATAAAAATTATAATGGAGAGAAAGCCGCTCATAATGAACATCCACCACTTCGGTGATACAAGTGTAAGGAGAATGGGAATTATGATAAAATTTACAAAAACCATAATATTAATGGTGATGATAGATAACATAATCTTCTTAATATTAGGGATATGTGGAAATTTTCAGCGATCATTGTTTATGATGAGGGGTGCGATAAAGATGTGGTGAAAGGAACAATTACCATCAATTACAGTACTAATAATGCCTCATTTGATTATGTATCTATCAAATATTTTATATCTAATGAATTTTATAAGGTTATTATGATTCCACCAAAACAATTAGATGTTTAATTAGTAGTCTAAACCCATAATGGTACGATGATTTAATCTCCAGTGTATGATTCCCACCTGGTTAACATTTGGTGGAATGTGCTTCCATAAAATCATGTCATTATTCCTCTAGTTAAATTTGATGTCATCATAGAAATGGATTGGGATTCTATGCATAAATCCCTTATCAATTTTCAAGGAATGGAAGAATCATTTGATATTTCAAACTAACCTATGACCATCTATCAATGTGATGATAAATATGAACTTCATATAGAGATTACATATAGTGTATGGGTCTTAATTATCATTTTATGTGATATTTATCTCAAATGTATGGGAAGAAAATTGAACTCAATGATATACCTTTTGTTTGGGAATTTTTAGATGAATTTATAGAAGCGTTACCTAGCCTTCCACTTGAGTTCTCGATAGAACTCATGCCCTCTTCCACACCGATTTCAATGAATCCCTATAAAATTACAAAATTGAGTAGTAAGAATTGAAAAAGAGACTCTAAGAAAACCTGGATAATGGATTAATTCAGACAAGTGTTTCACCTTGGGGTTCACCTACCCTTTTTTTGAAAAAGTGTTACATCCCAACCTAACTAACCACTAAAATGGTAGTTATACCGATCACCACATGGACTCAACCGTACCTCCCCATATGCCGGAGGCTCTCAAATAGTAGTTAGGGTGTGAGAAAAAGATAATGGGATACAATACCCACATGTTTAGAGAAGAATAGTGGTACAAACAATGTAAATCAATAACAATAGAAATAATAATAAAAATAAAGACATAATAACAGAAAATTAAGATAATAACTAAATAAAAGTGTTCGATAATAATTTATGACAATTCATGTATGATAGATAATGCTACATGTAAAAGATATAAAATTTTAAATAATAATACAATATAATAAAGGAATAACTACCCAATGACTTGCTCCACGAGCATATTAAGAACCAGCTCGATCATGTGCTCCCTAGCTCCTAAGAACACATCAAAAGACAGCCAATGAATCCATAAACCAAGGAACAAGAAGTATACCCAGGCACCAAACTATGACCAAGTAGGTTGTGAGATATAAATTGTAGTAGGATGACTCCCATTGTGTCTATAAAAATCCATTTCATGCATTAAATAAATTATTTACAATGTTCCATATAGAATAATTGAAGGGTTATAACAATTTAAATAATAGAAACTTGTTCCAGGTTCCTAAACAGACACCCTTACCATACCACCTACTTTGGCCTAAGCCAGATATCTGAAAGGAGGTACTTGTGCAAGTTATAATATACATGATCTCCCATTACAAAGCATCTACCAATGTAATGAAGTAGACTCCAAGCCATTTATTTTCCTTGGAGGTCATAATACCATGCCATAATATAAATATTTTAAAATATATATATAAGGGGCATGGAAAATGAAGCCGAAATTAATTCCATCTATTTGTCAAGTCCAATAGTGTAGTCCCAATCCTATCCAATGTGATCTAAACAGAATACCAAGGGTCTCTACGAGATTAAAAAATATAATCAAATATCACAGATTCCCTCCAAGGTGACCCATATGAAATATCTTTTATCACTCGTGGCATGGTGAATCTGAGTCTATCCCAAGTAACTCACATATGGGATGGTGTATCACCCATGGCCTAGCATATTGATCTTGAGAATGGTTCCATCCATTGTTTCTTTCTTAGTGAACCGGTATCACTCACGAGTATAAGAAACCACTTGGGTAGCCCACACATGCAAATCCAAAGCATCTCTCCTGGTACATCAAGTCATAACCAATCAAGCACAACGATTCCATCCATGGAATCCTTAATATGGGACCCAATTTCTCTCTTAATTCATATCAAGTGAGCCATATTAGGAAAGGCACAAATCATGTCAAGGCATATATATAATATAATTCCTTTAAGTAAAAATCTTATTCCAAAACCTAACAATCTATTCTTGTATCACAAATCAACTATAAAAAGGCCCAAGGCATTAAGCACAAAGAATATGTTTTTGGGTATAATATAATATCACTAGGAAACTATCCTTAAGCACAAAAAATAGAACACAACCATTGGAACATGTAATTTACATGCCTCTAATCACATTCATCACTGAAATTTAAATAATTCGAGCTAAAAATATTTCCAAAACATGATATCCGACTCAATCCATCTAACCAACATGCATAAAATTTAAATATAAATTATTTGACATCTAAGATGAATCCTTAAGCAAAAGAATTCATATACCAGGTGATATGAATGAATCTCAAGCCAACCCACTATGGAATATGGCCAAAGGAAATAGGATCTAAGCATTGGAATAAGCATAAAACTACAATGAAGTGAATATAACATTTTTAAATTGAAGATATCACACCTCATTGAAGGGTTTTGTTAGAAAACATGACATTGTTTTAAAAAATTCATTTCATTCAATTAAAGAGTTCAATATCATCTTGATACGTATGCTATATAACATACGACACAAAGTATGGGTGATAAGCGAGACATAAAAGAAGGGAGGAACATTAAAAACTAATTTAACAACTTAAAAAAGATGGATGACACAAGATATAAGACATAATAAAAAGACATAAACAAAAGGTCATAAGAAAGGAAACCTACCTCAATAGAAGAACAAAAATGAACACTTAGGCACTCAACGTTTTCATATGTGACCACTTTACATTGCTCTTTGCTTCCTCCAATCATATGTACCTTCAAATATATATAAGGACACCTATAACCTATTTACATATTCACATGTCCATGAATATGTAAAAGGGGATCAATACATATATGCTTATATATTCATACACCTGTTTTGACTTACAAAAGTATCCATTTTTCATACATATACATAAACACACATAGTCCCAATATATATATTCTCTCTTTCATGGGAGAATGTATATAAAACTAGGGAACTTACACATACACACACAAAGGTATATATATATGACTTCCTATGCATATGCAGGTAAGTCACCTTGGAATTTGGTGCCTCCAAACTACATCAAGGATGACCTAACACACTACAAAAAATACTTGGGACTCCAAATATCTGTTGAAAGTTTCAACACTTTTTTTTAGAAACTCAAACAATAAGATATATCCAAATAGAAATTGACCAATAATGAATAACAAAGAAAAAACACCCCAAAATTAATGATGGGTGGATGGAAATGATCTGAACTACATCACATTCAGTGGCCAATGTCAAAACATGATTAAAGGAGTCTTGGGAGACACACCACACAACAAAAAACGAAAAAAATGATAATCTGGATTAACCCAAAGCGTGCAGTTCTTTTGAAATGAAATAGAGATACTAGAGAGAGGAAAAATATCAGAAAAGAGAAGAAGGATGAACCGAAGACTATACCTTGACTAATCAAAGTAGAAACTCGTAGGAAAACTAGGTGAAATCGATGAACAAAGGAGGCTGAGAGGGTGTCGTGAATGCGACCAAGAGGTCTTAGGAGGGGGGTTTTCATGAAAATGGGATAGAGTAGACCACTATTGGGGTTTCATAAAATTTAAATGATAATAATAATAATAATAATAATAATCATCATCATCATAATATTCTTAACAATAGTAATATTACTATTCTTATTATTAAGATATTTATTTATTTTTATTTTACATTTATTTTCATTTAATTTTTTATATTAATTTGAAATTACATAATTTATTTTCTTTATAAAATGCACTATACATGTTTTGTTTCACATGATTAGCCGAACTGTGCACCAACCATGTGATGAACAATTCGAGCATACTTTCTATTTAGCACTAACTATGAGGGCAACATGAATAGTTTGGGTAAACCATGAACAACCAATGTGGGTCGTTTCTGCTTCTTTTATATAGTTGCACATGTTGCTGTTGAGGCCTATACAATTTTAGATAAACTATTCTACCTATTTTAAAGCACCCAAAAGTTGAGATTTTGGACCTTGGTGCTCTCAAAACTCAACGAGACACACAAGGGGACCCTTAGGCTGTTATGCATGTCCAAAAAATATATTGAAGTGTTACAAATCCTATAATTACATTGTGAAGATCAGTAGGTAAAAAAGACCATCCAGTAAATGAAAAATTTATTTTCCTTTGTTTTTTCATCATTTAAAAATCATTGGTTGTTAAAACCTCCCCACAATATAACTACTCATCCACGAGATGCCTTCGAGAACAACAAGAACATAACCCAACCTATAGGGGCATGAAGTCTAATTCAAATAGTAACATTTCATTTCCAAACACCCAAGACAGCCCCAATCAATACTTAATCATATAACACTTACACCATTTTAACCCAAGACAATGCTTATTTTCCATCCAAGATACTAAAATAGTTCTTTTCCAAGCCTGTATAGCTAGATACATGATCATGTCATCATTTCTTTAATCATTTGAATGATGGTACTCCCCACCATAGGTCTTAACATTAGAAGGGTATAATTTACAACCATGGTACACCCTTCCATCAGAATTGAAAAAGAATAACAGTGTCCTAGAAATACATATGACATGAATTTTAAAACAATCAAATAGTTGATTCCTCACAAACCACATTAGTCAGGTCAAGAAGGATTTTTCTGAAGACATTACAAACCCTTACACAACACTCGCCTAACCTGATGGTGTATAATAAATAGGTCCCTTTGACTCGAAGAATATAACATGAAGGATAACAATTTGACCTACTTCTGACTAACCATACCCAAGAAGCTCGACTTAGAAGGTTGGTGTATTACAGTCAGAACAAAAATTACTTCTCTAAACAAAAGTTTCATTGAAAACCATCATAATCACCAAATAATATACCTGATTTACAGTGATTTTCCTCTGTCATAACTTTAGTTGACCATTTATACAGTCCTGCCTTAGTATGAACGAGGGTGTAATCTAGATCCAGGCCACTATAAACATTACCCTTTTAAGAAACACAATTGATATTGACAAGAAGTCTGGGATAACCTTAGGTTTATTAAAATGATGTCCAAGGAACTAAATCAAGGTATTCCATACTTCCTAACTATAAGTGATATGTTTTTACAAATCCAATACGTTCACATTAGGCCATTGAGTAACCACATAGTGGCATCCAACTGGCAGTCGAGTAAAAGGAAATAGATAGTGTCTGAGATTCATTTTGAGGTGTTACTACTTGGGAACCTAAGTATCACTCAAGACTATCCATGCCTCGATAAGAACCATGAATCAACATGAAACACTATGAAAACTATCCAAACAATCCCAAAAACTTTTAAATATTTCACATGGCATAAGACCAAATCTCTATTTATGTATCAAGGATGATTTCATGATAGGGGAGATGATCACTCATAACCTATATTACACTAATAAGAGACCAAGAAAACCATAAGAATAGTTGAACCAAAACTTGTCTAAGTCCATAGAAAGAAACTTCGATTCCCCTACTGAAACATCATCATTAACTGATTATAAGCCTTTATCCCCTGAGGCATCTTGTGATTATTCATGCTTAACCACAAAATTATCTCTAGGACCAATGGTGTTTCTCAAAGGATGCCTACATAGCCAAACATAAGAAAAAATTGTTTCCAATAAAGCATCAAATTTAAAAAAAACTCACAATACACAAGGGAATTTAAGAAAAACCAACCATTTACAAACAGTCCTCAGGAGTTGTGTTCCTTCTACTTGGAAGGGAAAATTTAAACAGAACTGAAGCCACAGTCCCCACCTTAAGAGATTCCTAGTCATCGAATGAAGAGAGATATATACTAGCCTCTCATAGTGCAAAATATTAGATACACCCTTAATGAATGCGTGATAGTCTTCCGAGTCATGCTCACACACATCAAGGAATTAGGAATAAATATAAAAGAACCGAACAATATGTAAAACAGTTGATTCCAATTAAAAAATAAACCTGAACATTGGAATGATCCATTTCCTTTATCAATTCTGAGGTTACTCTACTCATGATATGATTGAAATTCAAAGCATAACAACACTAGATTAAATTATGTACATAGAATTGAAATAGTCCGATGAACAAATAAACAAGACAACATGTACCATGTAAAGAGATGCATACTGCCCTGAGATTAATATGAGAAAAAGATGCATCCTTGATAATATAAAAGGATTACCGTCCATATTTATTCTAGTATTTGTTGGTTGATACTAAGGATTTACCCTAGAGTCACATTACCTAGATGACTGTAGAACAAGATGTTGAACTCCTAAGTCTTCCAACACTAAAGGATAAAAATAAAGGGTCAACCATCCTTCTAAGAGGTTGACCATTCAATTGGGATTTCTAGCCCTCTTGAAGTAAGTATTATAGAGTTCTCACACTTAGATAAAGGGTCAAACAACACATGACCACATGCCAAGACAAGTATTTTCTTTCAGATAATAGGAGTGCTACTTGGGACTATGGCCCTTGAATAGTACCACATAATAGAAACTAATTACAACCAATAATATTGGATTTCAAGATCTAATGAAACAACCTACTTTGGGCTAGACCCTAACCAAAAAAAAACCATTGACATTAAATGAGGTCATTCCTAAGAAATTTCACTAGGATTAAAGGCTTGTTCTTTAGATTTAGACTTATAAAGGAATAATTATATAGAAATGATTAAATTCAATTTCAAGGTCAAAAGAAGGAAGGACCTAAACTACCCTCACATAAGGGTTATATTTAAATCAGAAATCATTTAACCCTTTAATCAATTCAATGATAGTATTAAAGGAAAACCAACAATATCCACAAAGGAAAACAAGAAAGGCATTTTAAACCACCTTTTCAACCATTATTGTTAAGTGAAATCTAATTACAACTTGATAATTATTAAAATAAACCACATTTTACAAATCATTCATTCATTTACAAAACCCCACATAAGATATAATCCATAATATTCGGAGGTCATTCATTAATTAAAGCGGGTATTTTCATGAAAGAATCTATTAAAATTTAGACACTTTAATTGACCACCTATATATAGCATACTTACCCCCATAGGTATTGTCCTTGGGCATTTTAAAGAAAAAGAGACATACAAAGGTATCATTGGGAAACTTTGGGATCAACTAAAAGAAAACCAAACAATTCAATCATTTTGATTTTGAAAACACCTTTAGCAGTTTAATTTAATTTATAGTAAGCCCCAGCTGACCTACTTTTGTCCAGTTGTGTTTTTATGAAATAAGACACAAGGGTCATGAAGCACAAGCCAAAAATGGTACAAGCCTTAAAAATCAAACCAAAAAAATTTTAGGTAAAAAAATTAACAAAATTTATATTTAATGTAGTTTCTAAATAATATGTTCATAATATATGGTTTGGTTTCATGGGGTACCTCCCTTCCAATTATAATGTGTGTACACACTTTAAAAGTTGTAGGAATACACATCTAATTTATACAATTTTTATCTCAGAATAAAAGAAAATTTAAATATTTGATATATATATAAACCTTTAAATATGTATAAGATGCATCTACAACAGTTTGATTTTATGGTCCACCCTTTTCGAATTCATAAAACTCCCATACACATTGCAAATTTGAAATTGGATCGTATTTAACAAAAAAAATCAATTAAGATAAAAAGAAATTTTAGTGGTTTAAACATTTATACAATGCTATTTAAGTGTATTTAAAAAATTAATAATGGTTTTATTATATGTTTCAACACATTACCACTTATGAAGATCACATACACCTTATTAATTTGTTGTTGAATCCCATTTAATCGTAACCATAAAATTTCATCCCATGCTAAACTACAATAGAATAATGAAAACTTTAAGCAAGAACACTAATAAGTTTCCTAAACATTGTCAGAAATCACACATTCCAAAAGAATCAAAAGTAATAATAATTAATCATGGCATAAAACATGTAGTAAAGTGTCACACAAGGAACATCAACAATTTTAAACAACCTAAAAATGAAAACTACACAGCATATCATACACATAGATTATAAATTCTGTGTGCCTATAATGATTTATGTAATGCTTTCTTCTCGTCGTACTAGCCCATGTGTGATTATTATAAACCTCATAAATTAGTAAATAGTGGAAAATGAATCAATAAATCAAGATTAAATAATAAATAACTTTATCAACAACAAATTGAAAAACAATCATAGCCTTGGCCACTAGGAATTTTCCCCATGGGAGACGTGATTAGTCCCACACACAAAAATTTACCAAGCACTGAAAAATTCCTAGTGTCATATCTACTAGATCAAAATAGCAAGAGAAAGGAAATGAATATTTTGATATAAATTTTTAACACCCATGCCCGACTGACCAAGAAACTAACAACCAAACCGGTTTTCACATGGCCCTAAGCCCACATCCCCATACTCTAGAGGCTGCTGACTAGCAGTGAGGGTGTAAGGAGGTGATAACAGGGAGATTGTACCCTTATGTTCAAAGTAGAAAAATGGTACGACTAGTTAAATCAATATCAACAACAAAGGAAAGAATGATAAAATATAGAATAGGGGAATAATAAGATAATGACTGAATAAAAGTGACCAATGCCAATTTACAACAATGCTTGTATGACATATGATGCTATAAGTGAAAGAATTAAAAATTTAAAGAAATACCAATACAATGTAATAAATTAATTAATACCCAATGAATATATCCATGAGAATTTTGAGAACAATCTCAGTCATTTTCTCCCTACCTCCCATGTACACAATACAACACAATAATGAATCCATAGACCTTTGAAAAAGAAGTTTACTCGGGGAAACAATAGCACCCCAAGAAGGGTGTGAGATATAAATCACATTAATAAATTAATTATAGTGTTCCATACAATATAAATATTGGGTGATAAAAAAAATTAAATAATAGAAACCTTCTCCTGGTTCCTAAATGGACATCCATCCCATACTACCTGCATCAGCCTAAGCTGAATATCTGAAAGGAGGTACCTGTGAAAGTCATAATGTACAAAATGGATCATAAAAAAGCATATAACAATGTAAATAAGTATACCCTGATCGTATAATATATCTTATATGCCACAATTCCATGTCAATATATAAACATGTTCAAAAATATATACAAGGGGCCTGATAAACAAAATTGACATTCATTCCATCGATATGTCAAATAAAGTGGTGAAGTCACAAGTTCATCCAAGGTAATATATAAAAAAATCTCAAGGATCGCTATGGGAACATCCAATATGACCTAATACCAAAAATCCCATCTACGGTGATCCATACAGAGTCCCTTGTATCACTCGAGGCTTGCCGACTCTAACTTTTTCCAAAGTATCTCACATAGGGGAATGAGTATCACCCTTGGAATGGTGTCTTCATCTTACCAATGGGATAATAAAAAATTGACCTCCAAGGGAACTAGTATAACTCACAAGTATAAGAAGCTACCAAAAAACCCACACATGGTAATCCAAAGAACCACTCCAGGTGAATTGAATTGTAACCAACCGATCATTGTGAGTCCAACCATGGAATCCTTAATATGGTACCCATATTCTATCTCATCCCATATCAAGTGTGACATATCAAGAAAGAAAAATAACATTTCACAAAATATATATAATATCATTTTTTATGATAACATATCATTAAAAAATCTAACAAACTATTCATGTATAATAAATCAACTATAAAAAGGAACAAGGCATTAAACACAAATCATAAGCTTTAGGATACAAGATATGTTCACTAGGAAACATACTATAAGAATAAACAATAGAACAAAAGCATGGGAACCTGGAATTTACATGATTATAATCACTTTTCATCTATTAAATTTAAATAATTCATGAAAACAAGCATGTTCAAGAATTTCATTCAACTCAAGACATCCATCCAACATACAGAACAATTAAATATACATCATGTGGAATTTAAGATGAATCATTAAGCATAATAATTCAAATATAATGTGAGAGGTAGGAAGCATAAGACAACACACTATAGAATATTGAAAAATACAATAGTAACTAAGACTTATAATATGCACAAAACTAAAAGTAAGTACATATATCATTATTCAATTGAAGACAATGAACCTCATTAGGGGGGGGGGGGTTATTAGAAAACATAAAATTGTTTTAAAAAATTCATTTTTTCAATTGAAGAGTTCTATTTCTTCTCAAGGAGTAAAGTATATAACAAATGACACAAATTAAGGGTGCTAAGAGATACATAAAAGAAGGGAGACACATTACTAAATAACATAACAACTTTCAAAAGAAGGATGGAACGTGAAATAAGGCATAATCAAAAGACATAAAAAAGGGCATGGGAAAGGAACCCTAACTCAAGATAAGAACTAAGAAGAATACTTAGGAACTTGGTGTTTTCATCAGAGACCACTCACAGATTCTATTTCCTACCTCTTAGGATATACGCCATCACATATACATAAGGACACCCAACCCCTATGTACATATTTCCATGGATATGAATATTTACAGGGGTATCCTTGCATATATTCTTACATATGCATATAGTTGTTTCTACTTACACACATATTTATTTTTAATATATATATATATATAAATATATATAATCACACCTAGAACCAATATATATATATATATATATAATTGGGAAACATACATATATATATATATATGCCTTCCTATGCATACACATGTAAGTCACCTTTGACTCTGGATACTCGAACCTACCTCAAGGGTGATTGAAAACACTACAAACAATAATAATAACTCAAAATCACTATGTAAAGGTCCAACACACTTAAATAAAATTATTATAAACTCATAACCTACCCTAAATTGATGAATGTTGGACCAAAATGATCTGTACTACTTTTTCATTGTCAGCGGATGATAAAACATGCCCAATAGAGTCCTAGGAGATGTACCACACACCCTAACACCAGAAGTAAAATGGAAATATAGATTAAACCATATATTGGTTTTTTTTGAACTCAAATCAGATGAAATGAGAGAGGAAAACCAATGGAAAAGAGAGGCATGAAAAACAAGAGGCCATACCTTGAGAAGTCAATGGAGAGACCCACAGTTAAACTGGGTGAAATCAATGAAGATAAGAGGATAAGATGGTGTCAGACATGTAGAAAATATGTCTAAGGACTGACAGGTTCATGCGACTCTATCAAAGAGCATACCCCTTTGGGTTTTCTTAATACATAACAAAAAATATAATAGTAGTAGTAGTAATAATAATATTATTATTATTAAAAATTTCTTTATTATTATATTCCATTTTTTAAATTTTTTTTATTTTAATATAAAATTAATCAATTTAATTTATTTGAAAACACATTGTGCATGGTTAGGGTCAAACAGATACACAAACTGTGTTCCAATCATGTGATGAAAAATACGAGCATATAGTGAATTTTGAACTAACCATGTGGGCTAGGAACATGGGGTGCGCAAACAATCTATAGCCCATGTATGGAATTTCTTATCCGTTGTTGAAACCACATTGTTTGTTGATGAGGGACACATGATTTCAGAAAAACCATGATCCCTATTCATATCACACAAACTGGAAGAATTTGGTGCTCTATATTACAAAAATTAAAAGAAACACCTTAGGAACCTCTTATTGCTTTACCCAAGTCAAAAAACAACACATTGACGTGTTCCCACTCTCATAATTATGTCCCAATGTTTAGTTTATAAAATGTCTCATCTAGTAAAAAAATTCAAATTCCATTGGATTTTCATCCGATTCGAAATAATGGGTCTTTAACAAAATAAATATAGACCAATGTGACTGTACATTGATTTTTTAGAGTTGAAAAAGATCATGATGAATAAAAAGGAACTTCTTCACTATATTAATGAATAGTTTGATCAATTACACAGAGCTCAATAATTTTTCAATATTGACCTTCATTTTGGATATCATCAATTGAGGTTCAAAAAGGAGGATATACCCAAGACGACATTCTGTACAAGTTATGGACACTAATAATATAGAGTTATGCCTTCTTATCTTACTAATTCCACTTATATCTTAATATATTTGAATAATAGAATCTGTAGATATTACTTCAATCAACTTTTGGTAGTCTTTATACATGATATAATTTTCTATACAAAGAGAAAGGAAGAGCATTAAGAACACATGATAAATGTACCAAAGAACCTAAGAAAGGATTAACTATATGAAGAAATTAGAAAGAGTGAATTTTTAGAGAAAATAGTTTCATTTTTGTGTCATATAATATAAAGATTGTATATAATAGTAGATCCATCAAGGATGTAGGATAATGAATGAGGGCCTAGACCAACCATAGTGAGTGAGATCCAAATGTTTCTTAGATTAGTTAGATATTTTGGACTGTTTCTGGATAATATCCAATGACTATCTAATCTTATGACCAAGTTAACTCAAAATGGTTTCACATTACTCTACATAGATTAATCTAAGGAATATTTCAAGGAACCAAAGATAAGGGTTGTCAATTAACCTATTCTCATATTACCATAGAGTGGATAAGAGTTTTTAATCTATAGTGATACACCAAGAAGGTATTGGGATTTTTTCCTATGAATTATCACCTATTTATAGCCTATTCCTCACAAAAATTGATGATTCATGAGAAAAAATACCCAACTAATGATTTAGAGTTACCTATAGTATTTTTTTCATTAATGATATTGAGAAATTATTTTTATATAGAAAACTGTGATATATATCTATCATAATTGTTTGACATATATATTCACACATATGGAGTTTAACATTCTCTAAAGAAGATGGTTAGAGCTGATAAACAATTATGAATGCTCAATACATTACTGCCCAAGGAAATTCAACAAGGTGGATGATGCTTGGATTAAAAAAATATCATCGTAACTTTCCAAGTTAAGGAACCCAAAAGATCTAATATTTATATATTTGAAAATTATGGATATACCAATATTAAAGGAAGGTGAGACATATTATTTTTCTCAATTTAATGTTTAAGCCTCTATCCATCTGAAGAATAAAGAGGCATAGAAGAAAGATGTAGACCTATAAAAGAAGGTTGTAAATGTTCATGTGTTTAACCTTCATCATGATAGATTGATATGGTTCAATAACTGTGTAAGTGTTATATCCATAGTGGCTTGGATGAAGGATATATTGGAGGAAGCACGTATTTCATCTTTCTTTTTTCATCCTGAAAGTAATAAGATGTATATAGAAATGAAAGAATAATTATTGTGGGATGGCAGGAAAAGGGATATCACAACTCTTGTATCTTTATTCTTGGTATGATGATAAGTTATGGCTGAATGAAAAAGTCTAAATTGATTTTGCATCCATTACCCATACAAGAATGGAAATGAAGGAACATTACTATGGATTTTTTTCATTGGACTCCCCAAAACATCTAAAGGTTTTAATGCTTAATGGGTGTTAGTTGATCACCTTAAAAATACATAACACTTCATTTATATCAGAGAAGACTTATCTCTAGATCAATATATCAGGATATAAATTAATTAAGTGGTAAGGTTTCATAGGGTACCACATTATATTCTATCTAATCGGGATATGAGATTTTCCTTAATTTTTTTATAAAGTCTTCAACAATATCTTGATATAGAATTATGTTTCATTACTTCTTATCATCCACGGACTGATGTTCAGTCTAAAAGAACAATTAAGACCCTAGAGGGTATATTGAGGTATTTTTTTATATCAATGGTGTTTGGGATATGAATCTTCCTCTAGTTGAGTTTTCTTACTATAAAATCTTTAACTTAAGCATTCATTTGGAACCTTATGATTCCCTATATAGGAAGAAATGTAGAGATACAACGTACATGGATGAAATTATAGAATGAAATAAAATGGGACTTGAGATCTCTAAAGAAATGGATGAGAAGGTTGGAATGATTTAGTAACATATCAATGTAGTTTAATGTTGGATGAAATCTTATACTGATAACCATTTATAGGATCTATAATTCAAAGATGGTGAGAATGTGGTTCTATGAATCTCTCCCTAGAAGAAGGTTATGAGATTCAGGAAGAAATATTTTATCATATCGAGGAAGTAGTTTATTTTTTTGAAATTACACCAAAACACTCTCAATTCCATGATGTGTTCCATGCATCTCCCATGAGGATGTACATACATGGCCTTTCACAAGTAATGAACTCAAACGTCATACAGCTGGAGAAATATCATTCAAATGAGGAACAAATATATGACATTATGGTCAATTTATAGAATATTATAATTAAAAAGTCCACTTAACTAGTTAATTTTTTGTGTAGAAATAACCAATTAGAGAAAGCTTTGTGGTTACTTGATGATTTGATGAGACAGAAGTATCCTCATTTTTTTATTCATAATGCGAAATTTTGAGGAAGAAATTAATTTTAAGGGTGTAGAATGTGAAACCTAGAGTGATTTATGATTTTTTTAATAAATTAATTTTATTTCATGTCTCTCATTATACTATACACCAAGATAAACTTGAAAAACACACAACAACGACTTGTCTTGCGTTACATGAAACACTGAGTTTCTATGAAACAGAATTTTATTAGTATAATTATTTAAATGATATAGTTATAATATATAAATTATACATTGAAATATTAATAGTAATAATTACTTTTAAAATATAATTTATAATGGTTTTGTAAAAATAAAACAACTATTTTTTAGTAAAGTCCATATATGTGTGAACATACTATTTTCTCAAGTGAACTAATTTTTATGTCCTTCTATGAACAATAATAAAATTAATTTAACAAAAATTTATAAATTCAATTAATAAAAAAATAAATTTTTAATTTAGAATAAAAAATTATCTTAGGGTTATTTTTTTTTGTATTTGACAGAAAACATCATTTTGAGATGAATAGTTTAAAAATTGAATTTGGATTCAGAAATTATTATTAATATAATTTATTTATATTTTTTAAAAAAACGTTAATTTTCTTATAAATTTTAATAATATAAATTTAACATCAATTAATTCAATTTATTTCATAGAAAATAATTTCACGTTGAACTTCGATATAAAAACACTTCAAACTTTTAAATATTTTAACATAAAATTTTTTTTGGTGCGAAATGACTATGGGATTAATTTTAATATAATTTCTACCAATTTAGTGATTATAATTTTTAAAAAGGGATTCCATATTTTGAATATTCATAATTCAAAATTTTTAATAAATTCATCTTAGTTTTTGATCAAAAATATTATTGAATATAATTAAAATTAATTACATTGATTAAGCTGAAAACATGATTACATAGTAGTTAATCTTTAATTTAAGGAAACAATAGCCTTGGATCATGTCCAAAATACATTAGAACGAAATATTTCAACCCATTCACCACTTTTATTTACAATGGATAGGTATTGGAAGAAAATGATGTAAGAGATATATCTCTACAACCTTTTCCTTTATATATTTATAGAAATACAACTGATCCTCCACTATAAATGAAAACTCACCCCTCACTTATTCACACATAAAAATCCATTTGACTTACACAAAAAACCCAAATATCCTACCAAATTCCATCAATTCATCCTAGAAACCTCCCTTTGGTCATAAATCAAAGCAAAGAAGCACTTTTGTGCAAGCCAAAAAGAGTTACCCAAAGAAGAGGTAATATCCTTCAATAAAACTTTATTTTATTTTATTCTACAAAACTTCAATTATTCATAATACATTATTATATAATAACCTAATTATCATAAATATATTGGGTTTTTATTATGTTAAGGGTTATACCTACACTCACAAACTGATAGTTCCCCTAAAAGGGCGTTGTTACTTCGCTCTGGGTGTCTGGTAAAATTTTGAATTTATACTTTGTACCAAAATTTCACTAACTACAAAGGTGTAGAACAGTGGGAGTGCAGGTTCGATTCCTCAATAATACTTCCTTTTGATTTGGGGAATTATGGTTTCTAATCCCATAGATGAGTCATTTTGAGAGGTATTTGTTTTAGAGTTTTGATTTATTTTGTATTTCTAGGGTGACTTTAAATAAAAAAGGAGGGTTCATGATCAAGTCGAGTATCTGGGTGAAGGATGACCCTTAATTGTATCCATGTAAAGGTCTTATGTATTAGTCTATAAAGCAGACTTGGGTCACTAGTTGAATTTTGTCTTAGTCTCTTAGTTCTAACACGGAAGCAACTATTCCGTGACCGGGAGATTGTGATAGCCTAGGTGCATTAGGTTTGGATTCTTTAGGAAAAAATGTTTCCTAAGCTAGTGGTCATAGATTAGACTACTCCAATTAGGATACAATCATTTTTTTTGAATGTCCAGTGGTTAGTGACGTTTGAAAAAATTATATGGACTATTCGTTTATATCCTAATTACTAATTCAATTAGACATTCCAAGTTTAGGATTAAAAGTGTATTTAAATATGCATATACATCAGGTTTGATCCCTACCCCTAAAAAATTTATCTACTCATTATGGAAGGATAAAAATAAATAAAACAGAATATTCTTGACATACTAATTACTTGAAGTGAAATCATACAAGGTTTCAGTTATGAAAAATGGGTTGAAACATTCCGAATGTAAAACATAATTAAAAAAATACTTACTTGAAAGAGGATAAGAGAAATTGAATCGGAATGTGGAATGGAATTGGAAGGTGCTGAAGAATGGAAATTCCATGGCTCATGAATTAATAATAATTTGAAAACATGAAGAAATTTAGGGTTTGAAAATGGAAAGGGTTCAAGAATTCAAATGGAATCAAGAGGGGGGGGGGCAGAGCTCATCCCGGAGTGTGTTAAATGATCTACCTCCCCACTTCTTACACATTATTTTTTTTCATGATGTGTACCATAGGTACATGACGTGTAGCCTTGATCCACATATTTCTACATATATTTTGGATCTCTAGAATGACATGTGGGTCTCTTTTGAATTTACGTTGGTTGACTAGGTACACGATGTATACCAGTTGTTTACGACCTGTACTCTACATCCAATTGGGTTTTGCGTGGGATACTCACGACTTTATCCCTAACTGGTTTGAATGCCATCATGACATGGCTGGGATTTACATGATGTGTATAGGAGTTTTTCCTTACGGATTTGTGGGATGGTCATGGATTTGCTTCACGACTTAGGTTAGGATGTGATCCTTAGGTACACGACATGAACTGAGGCATCACGATGTGTACTTGATCATTTGTGCGCTTTTTCCCCCTTCTTACTTGGAAACCTATGAGGCTTTTATTCTTGAAAAATTAGACACTTACCACATGAATTATTGAATATTTTATTGAAAAATAATGGATAAATAACAACAATATATATATATATATAAATTATTCTTATCAAATCCCCCCACACTTTAATAGTAGCTGGTCCTCAAGAAATATGTCTCAACAAGGATTTCACAAAGTATAAGAAATTTGTAAAGCAAGAAATATTCACTATTTCCATGCAATTAAAATTAGGTGTAAGAAGAAAAAGGGAAATTTCCAAAATTTTCCCTGTATAGAAATTTAGTCATGCCTCATAGTCTATCTTTTGAAAAAAAATTCTATTCTTTTAATTACAACCTTTTAACTGTTCCTTAAGTCAGATGCCCAATTGTAATTCAACTCACAGTTATTTTATCTCATCACTCAGAGAAAAATATAAGTAGAGGTATGCTCATACCAAGAGCACATGCGGATAACTAGAGGCTTGCACTGATTTTTATCATCTCTACTACATAAAGACAAGTATAAGATCAAACTTGAGGGATTAAACAATCGGGGTTTGATGTCTCTAAGACTATGGGTATGTTGGTAAAATATGTTAAATAACTCTCAAAAGGAGGGTGAGCTCTAAATTATAATGCAAAGTTATGAAAGAAATTGTGATAATGTTCATCCCTTTGGAAAATCAAGTCCATAGTCCATCAACTCAGGTTGGATCCATATGTAATTATATGTATACAAAAATGATTCTACTCCATTACTTTTTATTTCTTTTTCAATCTTATTTTTTGAAATTCATGCATATAATATATCTTAAATTCATCACCTAACCATATATGATCCTTCTAGGGATTCATTAGTTTGAAAAAATGGTGATTTTTGACCTTCCTAGTACACAATCCATGTCAAATTTTATTTTTTTTTTGGTATTTTTCAAAGGAAAATAATACAAATAAAATGAAAAAATGGATATGGATCACAACCTTGTAGTCAGGTTAGTACACTATACATATCTAAAAAGTAAAAGTATCCCATGATGTTTGAATTCCTCCCCCACACTTTCTTACTGGTATCCATAAGCATTGTACATGGAGTTGCGTAGGAAGGGAAATGGATTGAAATAACTTCTTTATAATATGACATTCATGGAATCTATAGGATAAAAAAAGGATAGATGTCAGGTGGGTCATTAGGAAAATGGATATCAATGTGTTCCTAAATAATTTTAAATTTATACTTGTTCAGTCATTGTTTTGATAAGATCATAGTGCAAGTTATATTCGGTTTACATGCCCCATGTTCTCTCAAGAAATGTGCTCATTTAAGAGTATGGAATTTAAGGCTTAGAGTCTTATTGAATGGTGAGAATGAAATAAAAATCAACAATCACAAAGAGGGTAAATCTTATGTAGTAGATCAAGAAATCACAATTTCAAATATTTTAAATTTGAATTAATTTTCTAAACTCAAAAATCATTCTAAACAATTCTAAGTAGGATTGAAACAAGATTTTAAACACTTTTCCACTTAACTTTATATTTAATTACAAGGGAATAATGATTTTCAGGTTTAAAACATTCTTATCAATTTGAAAAATGTCTCATTGGAAAGTGAGAATAATAAAAAATTCAAGTTTATCACCTGTGTAACTATAAGAAAATACCCCTACACTTCAAATGAGATAATGTCCCCATTTTCAATGAAATATAGGTTGGAGTGGGTATTCAAATTTTTTAAAATGAATGGAAATTTAATTTCTGAATGAATTTAAATAAGAGGAAATCAAGAGTTCCTTTGAAAAAAGTGGTATGCCATGGGGGTATTTGAAGCTGTCGTAGAACTGAATCCAATACACCTGCATTGTGGTTAGAAAAAAAATCTTTCACTAGGTAAAAACATTAGTTCACAGGGATAATCCTGTATAAATAGCAAATAAAATAAAAGGGCAGGGCATAGAGTGAGAAATAGTGATATTCATTTTATTCAAATTATGAAAAATATAAAATGAAGCTCGATGAAAGATGCTAAATGAAAAATGTAAAGAAAATGAAAAAGACATGGCAATGATGAATCGACCACACAAGAGATGAACTATGGGTTTCCTCCCATAAAGAGATAACTAAATGTCATAATCCAAATGGGTGGACCAAGATTGTTTGCAGAAGGTCCACTGAATCAGTTGCTCCTTCACCTCTTACAACTGCTTGAGGTTGTGTCCTCAAGTTCACATTGTATTTTTTGTGGGAAAATCACTTCAGGTGTATCCGCTTGAGCATGGATGAGGTGTGGTAAGAATGGAATCATTGGTCGCAGTTGTCGTTACTGCTCGTGAATTTTGAGTGAAAGATCGAGAAGTAATTGGGAAATGTCTATGACTTGTTGAGTACCCTTTGTTTTAACATCACTATCGAGACTGGACCATCGAGAATGGAAGATGATTTTGAAGATCTTTACATGCTAAAGATACAAAGAAAAGACATGAAAAACACAACATATCATACAAATGAATTCCCATTAAATATATATCCATTGTTCGTATAGTGGTGGGAAATAAAATGATGAAAACAACAACCAGACCAAGTACATGAAAATGTCCAAAAATACCAAAATATAGACAACATTCAGATCAGGGATCTACATTTAAAATATCCTCTAGTGTCATCCCACTACTTGATGTCTCGTCTAACTAACCAATCACATCAACATCAGTAGTATAAACAATAGAGGATGGATGGGTGGCTAATGTGGATGGTGTGTTAGTGGAGGTAGGGATATGAGATGGGGTGGCTGCTGGGTAAGTACCGATCTGTACTGGGGTTAGGGGTCTGCTAGCTAGATCTATGAGTGGTACCTCAAGGATGGGATTAGTGGAAACAACCTTGCACCTCTAGGCCTGCTCTACTAGAAACTTCTACTAGGAAACAAGGTTGGTGAGATCGGGAGGGATATCTGGCTGGTCAAAAGGGGGTGGGGTAATGGTACAAGATTAAGGGCCAAATTGGGGGGTGGGATGGTGAAGGGGTAAATTTAGTGCTCTAAATGAATGGGAGATGAAGGTGGGTTGATATTTGGCATTGATTCACCAAATTGAACTGGATATTGGTCTGTAGCTTAGTGAGGGTGTGAAAGGATGGTGGTGGTACAACCGATGGGGTGGCAGCTGAGGTGGTGATGGTTATGGACGGAGTTGATGTGGATGTATAATGATGCTAGGGTGGGTATACTACTGCTTCTCCAGCTGGATGCTCCTGATGTACAGCCTCCTAGAGGCCTGGTACCTAGAAATATCGACCGTCCTCCATTACCAACATTTTCATCTTGTGGAGTATCACAAGATCTATTAGTTCGACTGGTCCAAAGGAGGTGAGGGGATTAATTACATCAAAAATGAAAAGTTTATTTTCCATTTTGGTGATGGAAGATCCAACCATGAGTGTGCCCCACATCCTTTGTGCCAGGACCTTGAAGTATGAAGCAAAATGGGTGGCTATATTGATGGGTGTCCCACCCATGGAAGCTACGAGTATCATAAAGTCAATTTGGATGATTCTTCAATGAGTCTCTCTTTGTGAAAATCATATATATTCCATGGATCTATGAAATATGTGAAAAGAAGATCCCTTAGCTAAGCCGAATTCTTGAGTTGAGGGTTATGATGCAACTGGGGGGTCACGGGCGATGAGAAGCCATAAGTCCAGTGCAGTATCACGGGCTGGCTAGGTCTATAACATGGGATAAATATGAGAAATGAAGAAATCCTTAGTATTGAAACTGAGCCTGACTCTGAATTCAATAAACCAATATGGTGAGGTTTATCTCAAAGATGAAAATACAGGTAGTCTACGGTGATTTAAAAAGTGGCCAAGAATTCCAAGAACAACTCCCAGTATGTCTCCTTCTACACTTCTATAATGCAATCAATGTGTATGGTCTCAATGAGGCAAAAGATATCATTGGAAACATTAATCTTAGATAGAACATCCATGTCCAATGTTTTGTTGGTGTGCATCAGCTTGGCCAACAGGTGGATAAGGTTAACATGATGCTGCGGGTTTCTGAAGTAGAGAATCGGGTTCAGATGCAGGTTCTTATCGGTGGATGGGGATGAGGTTTCATCCTAAGAATTGGACATAGTGTGTGGGGTTTTAGTAGATGTCTAATTCAGGCTCTCAGAGTATGAGGATGCAGAAGAGGAGGTAGACGGTTCGGGATAGGGTCGCTTGGTGCGCCCCAGGGATGCAGGAGGGTGGTGCGCTTGGGCAGTGTAGCATGCTCATGAGGAGAGGATGGTGGCTATGATGGTAGGGAAAGGGGGATGGGAGGGCATGGAAAGGGAAGAGGGATGGTGAGGGTGAATTTTTTAGAGTGAAAGAGGTAATGGTATGCTGATTTGGTCTATTGGGAGAGGGGAAGATGGGGGAAATGAGGGGTTGGGGAAAAAGAATATTCGGGTTCTGACCTACAGGTCACGACCAAAATTTTTAAAAATTGAACCTACCTTGTACACGATGTGAAAATGCGAGTCACATCATGTATGGGGAAATAAAATGACTTTTTTGGGTAAAAGGGGATACATCATTTAACTAGTGTACACAACATGTACTGATCTATTCTTGTCCCATTTTGTTATTCCTTCTGTGTGTCCTACTCATGAAAATTTGAGACACTTTGGCCAATATCATAGTCTAATTTATCTAAAGATTTCCTAACTTGGGTTTACTCCTAGTAATCAATTTATTTAAAGTTGGGATCTTGACTCCTTCAGAGATTAATGAAACTTGAGGCTGATTACACAACCTTCATGGAATGGTTCCTAAAATATCTTCACCCTTTATCCATTTAACTTGAATGGTGGTCCTCCATCTTGTTGAATTTGAATTTTCCCATAAATAAAAACTTGGACAACCTCAAAAGGACCAAACAATATTGACTTTAGATTTCATGGAAATTGTTTTAATATTTAATTGAACAGAAAAAAATTATTCCCTAGGATGAAGGTATGTCTTGTAATTAGTTGGTTGTGACACTTTTTCATTTTTTCCTTGTAAATCTTCACATTCTTATATGAATATTTTATTATTTATTCAAATGTGATTAATTCCAATAACCATTCTTCTCTAGCCTTTTCTATATCCAAATTAATTTTTTATCTCCTAGAAATAATGATGTTCTAAATCCACTAGAAGATGATAGGTTTTCCATAAAATACTCTAAATGGGGTGGTTCATATGGGTGTTTTTTACGTTGTTCTGTACGACCATAATGCATCTTCCTAATTCAGGCTCTAATCACTTCTTCTTGTGTTTACATTATTTTCTAAGAATTTCTTCACCTCCTTGTTTGAAAATTTGACTTCATCACTTATTTGTGGGTGATAGAGAGTTATAGTGTTGTAGTGAATTTCATATCTTTTTAGCATCTTTTCGCCCGGTTGATTTGAGAAGTGCATTTTGTGATCATTTTTTAGTAGCCTCAGAAATCCAAATTGCGCAAACACATTTTTCCTAAGAATTTTCATGACTACCTTAGCTATGTCGTGGGCTGTGGATTCAGATTCGAACCACTTGGAGACATAATCTATTACAAAAATAAAGTAATTCCTTCCATGTTTCGTGGGTAATGGTCCCATAAAATTGATTCCCTAGACGTCAAAAACTTCAACTTCCAAAATGGGGTCCCGTAACATCTCATTTCTTCTACCGATGTTCCATGTTATTTGACATCTATCACATTGAAGGTAGAATCCCCTGGCATCATGATGCAGTGAGGGCCAGAAAAATCCACTTTGTAGGATCCTATCCACTATGCAATCAGGTCCATCATGCCTCCTAGTTGGCGACGTGTGTCACATTTTGATCATATTCTTCATCTCTTCTTCTAGAATGTAGCATATTAAAAGGCCATCGACATAATGCTTTAATGACAGAGGATCATCCTAGAAGTATTTCTTGGAATCTAATAAAAACTTCTTCCACTACTGATATGAGAGGCCATGATGGAGAAATCCTATGGAAAGATAGTTGGCCATGTATGAGAACCTGGGTTGGGTCTTGACACTAAATAATGAATCATTAGGGAAATATACTTCAAAATCATCATCATCTTCTTCTTTGATGATGGTAAGAGGTAATTGAGAGAGGTGGTCTGCAATGACATTTTCTATTCATTTGGGGTCCCTGATTATGACATCGAATTCGTACAGCAAATGAATCCAATGTATCAATCTTGGATTTTCATATTTCTTGTTCATAAAGTATCAAAGGGAAACATGATCTATATGGACAATGACTTTTGGCAGAACCAGGTATGAATGAAAATTTTTAAAGGAATAATTTATGGCTAGGATCTCCTTCTCTGTAGTTGTATAATCTTTCTAGGATTTATTAAATGTGTGGCTAGAATAATAGATTTTATAGAAGATGCTATCAATGAGTTGTCTGAGCACAACTCCTACAACAATGTCATTGGCATCTCACATAAGGTCAAACTCATTTTCCTTGTTTGGTAAAATAATAAATAGAGATACAAATAAACTATTTTTTAGTGTTTTAAAAGCTTTTTGGAAGTCTTAATTGAATTCTAAAGGAATATATTTGACAAAAAGTGTGTCAATAGACATGTGACTTTAGAGAAATCATCCAAAAAAGTGTTTGTAGAATCTAGAATTCCCAAGGAATATTTTGATTTCTTCAATGGTTTATGGTTCAAGTAGATCATTGATAACTTTTATCTTCACTAGAAGAAACTCAATGACTTATTTGGAAATGTTGTGTCCCATTATGATTCCTCCCTGCACCATGAAGTGACATTTTTCCCAGTTCAATACTAATCTTCTCTCCTCACAATATTGGAGAACCATTTCTATATTTCTTAGACATGCATCAAATGATATCCCATAAATGGAGAAATCATCCATGAATATTTCAAGCAATTATTTATCCATATCCTGAAATATGTGTGTCATATGTCCCTAGTGCATTACACATATCGAATGACATGCATCTGTAGGCGATTGTACCGAATGGGAAGGTGAAGGTGGTTTTAAGCCAGTCAGCAGGGTCAACAAAAATTTGATTATATCCTGAATAGCCATCCATGAAATAGTAGAAAGCATGTACCACTATCCATTCTAGACTTTTATCCATAAAAGGTAATGGAAAACAGTCTTTTCAGGTTGCTGAGTTCAAACATTTGTAGTCCATGCAAACTATCCATCCAGTGATGGTCTGAGTTGGAATGAGTTCATTATCATCTTCCCTTTCTATTGTGAGTACTCATTTCTTTGTAATGACTTGGAGAGGACTTAGCCACTCGCTTTCTAATATAATAAATATAATTCCATCATCCACGATCTTCCACACTTAATTCTTGAAAAATTAATTCATTGGTGGCATGAGCTACCTCTAAGGTTATCTTTTTAGTTTTGCATCCTCTTCTAGTAAAATTCAGTGAGTTCACTCTATATGATTTATCCCTTTGATGTCTTCCACTCCCCAAGAAATTTATTACTTATGTATTTTTATGACATCAAATAATTTTTCCTCTTGAGACTTGGATAGTTTGGAGTTACGGATGATGGGAAAAGAGAATGACTCTCCTAAGTATGAGTACATTAATGTGCTGAGTAGAGTTTTCAAGGCCAACTAGGGTGGCTAAATGATGGATGGAATAAATGGTGTCAAAATTTCTCTAGTGAGTGGATCAGTAAAGATGAGTTCTTCAAATTAAGAGTTTTATTATTTCTGTAAAGATGATTCATCAGTCTCTTCCTCAATAGCTATATACCCTTTTTGAGTGAGAGAGTTGGGGTTATAGTCCATAATGTCATTAGAGTGTTGTAAAGCCTTTATCAAGTTGAACATTACCTATTATTCTCTAAATCTGAATATGATACATCCTTGATAGGAATCAATTAGGGTTTTTTATTGTATCCTAGAATGGTCTTCCGATAATGATCAGGTCATATCCTTCTTCTTCCATGTCTAACACGAGAAATGTTGTGGGGAAAATTAATTTTCCAACCTTAAACAGAATATCTTCAAGAATACCTCATGGGTACTTAACTGAAAGATCAAATAAATATAATTCTAACCTTGTTTTCTCTTGGAGTTTGAGCTTGTGGAAGACAATCATTGGTATTTGGTTAATGTTAGATCTAAGATCACCGAGTGTTCTTCCAATTTTTCACTCTCCTATTACATAAGAAATTGAAATGATTCTAGGATTATAACGCCCCAACCATAGTTACCCAGAGTTGGTGAATTATTATGTATCATTGACATGATAAGAAAACATCAAGTCTCGAGAGAGAGATTAGCTTAGTAGCTTTGGAAGTACTAGATACATTCATAAGGTTTAAATTACTTCATAAAATGGAAAACTACAACAACATTGTTTCCATGGACAACACTAAGATCCCATAGACTATCTCAGCAGGTCAGTCATAATATACTTCTTTGAATCCTGGAAAAAATAAAACATAGAAAGGGGTGAGCTAAAATGCTCAGTAAGGATAACAATATAGCGTAAAAGCTCATAAATAAGCATAAAAATTTAAGGAAATGTATAAAACTAAAACAAAAGACTTTTAAACAAAAACTTCATCATAATATGGAAAACATAAATCAAAATTATTCCATTTACTTACTCACATGGATATTCTACTGGTCTAATAATCACATGCAATATCAATAGCCACTTTCATAATGATGGAATGCATAATGACAGAATTTCATAACCACATAGTCAAGGCCTTGCGCCAAGACTAAAAAAAAATATTTTCAAGGCCTTATTCTAAGACAATATTTTTCCTCATGATACCTACCAATGCATAGAGGAGCTATAGCGGGCTCCACCCATCACTTACTAAGTCCAATGCATTCCTCATATGAAAAGGTTTAAACATAACTTAAACATTCGTATTAAAAATAGCATACGAAATGTCAATACTTTATCCATAAAACCTGAATGGTGTAAAAATAACACATCCACATTCAAACATACCACAAACACATTTAATAAAATATGGAAGTTTTGTATCATAATAAATCATCTTCAAATAAGCTTAAAATCCATCAAAGGATGTTGACATAGATGAAATCAAAACTTTTATTAGAGAAATATCTATTTCTATTTTGAATTCATTTAAGAAAAAATTTATTTTGAAAATATTCTTATAAGCTTGTAAGGTAAGCTTTGATGATGTTATAATGGTGTAAAATAGTCGCACCAGCCGTATAAGTTAAAAAAATATTCTTACCTTAAATTTGTCAAAAAGGTCAAAAAGTTTTTTATTTAGAAAATGACAAAAAGATTCCTTTCAAAACATATAAGGTCAAATAAGGGTATAAATTACTTCAACCCATTTTATAGTAAATAGTAAAACTGTTTTGAAATACATTTTTAAGAAGCATGGATGTGGATGATAAAGAGGTCCCAGTAGATAATTACGTATAAATGACCTCAGATAATGAAGAGATTGTGAAATTAATCCTTACCTTGTACTTTTCCTTGGTAGAGGGTAGGTTAACCTCCTATATAATGGTGAAGTAATTGTTATTAAATTATAAAATAATCATATACATTAATATGATATCATATATGAACTTTTAATATTTCATTGTTAATAATATTTCATTGTTAATAATATTTTGTTATTATCGTCGTTTCAGGTGTTAACTGATTTGTTTTCCTTTATGTTATTTGTTACATAAGTAATGTTTGTTATGGATAGGTTGTATCTTATTCATATTCAGAATTATATTAAGTCTATAAACATTATTTTTAATCATCTAATAAAAATTAGTCTTGAATGGATACGATGGAGAATGAATCTCATTGCGTTTGTGGAGACGGTAATCCGTACGTACGCACAAGCAACAATATCATTATTTTGATATTAAAATAATATATAATTGGATAGTATATCATATATATACAGAATAATTATCATTTTATATTAATTATTTACATCAATTACATATCATTATTATACCCATCCGAATAATAATGTATTGAATAATAATTACACCACGACCTGGAGACGGTAAGCCGTACGTACACACGTATGGTGACATGTCACTCAAATGATGTATAGAATAATTAATATGGTTGTACCATATTTATAATAACTCCAAAGTATATAGAAGATACTGGATTTATTATTTTATAATGGAAACAACAAAGAAATAGGAAGTGGAAGAAGAAAGTAACTTGAAAGAGCTGATGAAATATTTACCTCTTCTTCAGATTCTTCATTTTGATTTGATCAAACGGGATCCTTAGGTTGGCTTTCTAACTAAAGTAAGGCCTCTATGATGAATGGAGGATTGTTGAGAGGGTATTTGGGTAGGGGTTGGCCGATCCAAATATATTTGAATGCATGAATTAGAGAGAATGAGGTGTGCCATTTTATAAGAGGGGTGAGGGGCACCTTAGGAAAAGCTAGAAATATTATTTTATATTAAAATAATTTTCAGTTTCTAATGAATCTGAAATCAATTATTTAAAGAATTCGGTGGGTATGGGTATATAACCACTCAACCAGTAGTTTTTAGACAGGTTTTGGTCACTATATTAACCTTATCCTTTAGATTTAACTCTAAGTTAAATAGTTTGACATTTACCATGTCTCTTTGTATTTTTATATTATATGGTTAATAAACTTACTATATACTTCCAAGAGAACCCCAAGTGGTTAATTAATGATACACATATCATTATGTAAGTCTTTTGGAAGAAAAATATATTTTTAGGAAGAGAATATCAATTAATAATATCATATTTGTTTTAAAAACTCTTTCATGTCAATTTTGATCCTATTTGGTATTTTGTTTTTTCTAAATTCATAACAACATTATTACTTAGAAAACAATTCATCTAACCAACTATAATATGTCATATTAATCTAGAAAATTAGTGAAATTCATAAAAATTCTCAATTAACATTTATTTGGATATTTATAATATCAAATATTTTAATATTTCATTAATTAGGTAATTACTTCATCATCATTGTGTCATAAATAAATAAAATTATTTAATGTCTAAAAAATAACAATAAAATACCATTACATAGGAAATATATTTATATTTCTAATGAATATTTATATTAGAATGTATCTTTTGTGTAACCCTATATTAAAAATGGTTTAGTTATTAATATTTGAATTTAACACTTTTAACTCTTCCTTGAATTAAATAATAATAAATGTATTAATCTAATCCAAGTGGACCTAAAGGATCATATTTTATTCCTAAGGTTGTTTTTGGTCTAATTACACTTATCCAATAGAATTAGGACATGTGCTATGGTAATAATAATATCATCTTTTACCCTTAATTACCCTATTTACTTTTAACCGTGGTACATAAAAGTAAAAAAGTTACTATTCACCAAAAATTATTTTCATCTTATTGAACCACATTTTACTTAATAAAATCAATTGTGTCTATCGGATTTTTGAAATTCAACTCAAATAAGCAGTAAAATTATGTTTTATGTAAATTTTCAAATGCTCCTAGGAGGTGGGTAAAAGACGGTAAAAAGTTCAATAAAATTTTTATATATCTAAAATTATTATAAAATGATTATAATGAATTACATTGAAATTATATAGGTATTATGTATCTATTTTTACCTAAAATAAATTTAAATAAAATAAATATTTATTTAAATAAAAATTCGGTTTTAAACAATAACTCAGTGTTTTTTACTATTCATCAAATATTGAAAGTTTACAGAAAAATACCAAAAATTAAACCTAAGCTAATTTCGATATTCCAAATCAAAAAATGAAGTTCATTTTGAAAGATAAAATTTATAAAATTTTAAAAAGTGGATATTACTATTCATAATGGCTAGTTTGATTGGTCGCGATGTGTTAGAATCTCGAAGTTGTATACAATGCAAGCTATTTCATTATTCAAAGGGAAACGTACTGTGGAAGCTTGGGGAGTTACATTCTCCCCTCCTTCAAATAACATCATCCTAGAAATTTCAAGAATATTACTACATAAAAAGATTCAGGTGGTTCTTCATCGTAAGTTCCTTGGGTTCCCACGTTGCCTCTTCCATCTTATGTGTTTTCCAAAGAACTTTTATCAGATGAGTCACCCGGTTTCTCTACACTTGTTCTCTTGTATCAAGAACCAAAAAAATCTCTTCATAATAAGACTGATTAGGTTCCAGTTCTAATTCCTCATAGGTAAGTACATGCGTTGGGTCAGGCATGTATTTTCTCAACAGTGATACGTGAAATACATCATGATCTTTGGAGAGACTTGGAGACATTGCCAAATGGTAAGCTATAGCCCCAATTAGTTCTAGAATTTCAAAAGATCCGATGTACCTGGGACTTAATTTTTCCTTTTTACCAAAACGTATAACACCCTAACATGGAGATACCTTCAAGAAAACATGATCTCCTACCGGAAATTACAAATCCTTCCTTCGGTTATCAGCATAGCTCTTCTACCAACTCTGAGCTATTTTGATGTGGTTTTGGATTACCTTCAACTTTTCCATCGTTTCCTCCACCAATTCTAGGCCTACGAGTTTTCTTTCACCAACATCATCCCAATAGGTTGGTGTGCGACATCTCTTTCCATATAACGCTTCATATGGTGCCATATGAATTCTTGAATGAAATCTATTATAATATGAATATTCTACCAAAGGTAAATATTGATCCCACATACCTTGAATGTCAAGTGGGAATGATCTCAACATGTCTTCTAAGGTTTGAATAGTCCATTCTGATTGTCCATCAGTTTGGGGGTGGTAGGTGGTTCTCAAATGAAGTTCAGTATCCAGGGATTTCTGAAGACTTTCCCAGAATCTTGATGTAAAACATGGACCATGATTAGAAACAATCGATAGGGGTAATCCATGAATTCTCACAACTTCATTAATATATAGTATTTCTAGATGTTCAAGTGGTAAATATTCTCTTATAGAATGAAAATGTGCTGACTTGGTAAGACGATCAACAATGATACATATTGCATCATTCCTTCCAGGATTCTATGGTAGCCCCATGACAAAGTCCATCGTGATATCATCCCATTTCCACTTAGGTATGGGAAGAGGTTGCATGACTCCTCCAAGATATTGTCTTCCAGCTTTCACTTGTTGACAAACCATAACTCTTGACAAAAAATCAGCAATCTCCCTCTTCATGTTTTCCCACCAAAATTGTTCCTTCAAATCTATTTACATTTTTGTGCTCCCAGAGTGTATAGAGAAATTGGAGCTATGAGAATCATCCAACAATTCTTTTTTAGATCAGGTATACCAGGAACATAAAGTCTCTTCCCAGATTTCAAAATTCCATCTTTATATTTTAAGTCACTCAATATCCTATCATTCACAGCTTTAATCTTCTTTTGAAACTCCTCATCATTAACCTGATAACGTTTTATCATTTCTAGTAAAGATGGTTTGGAAACCATTTGAAAAAGCATTAATGTTTCAACCTCTATGGTTATTCCCATATCCATGAAAATAGGATCCCTTTCAACTCTCATCTTGTTCAAAACTCCATGATCTTTTCTGATCGAAGAATCTTCCACCTTATTTGCCTTCCCCAGGTGGTAGTGTATCATGCAATCATAATCCTTGAGTATTTCAAACCATCTAATTTGCCTCATGTTGAGTTCTTTCTGTGAGAAAATATACTTCAAACTCTTATGATCGGTATAGATCTCACATTTTTTCACCATATATATTGTGTCTCCAAATCTTCAAAGAAAATATTACAGCTTCTAACTCAAGATCATGAGTAGGATAGTTTTCTCATGAATTTTTAGTTGTCGGGATGCATAGGGAATAACCCTATCATTCTACATGAGGACACAACCAAGTCCTTTCTTTGAAGCATCACTATAAATAATAAACCCATCATTCCTCGATGGTAGAGTCAATATAA
This sequence comes from Viscum album, assembly GCA_963277665.1. Lineage (NCBI taxonomy): Eukaryota > Viridiplantae > Streptophyta > Magnoliopsida > Santalales > Viscaceae > Viscum > Viscum album. The sequence goes on along the minus strand of OY728140.1, from coordinate 47,816,763 downwards.
GAGCATTGAATAATATTCTATTCAATTCTTAAAAACATTATTCACTTTGTTTTTTTCAAACCAATTTCACCCCTTTACGTGTGATCTTGGTTAATGGGTTATCCAATCGAGAAAAATTCTAGACGAAACACCGATAATAACCTGCTAAACCAATAAAACTACAAACCTCGGTTATACTTGTTAGTGCTGGCCATTCTTGGATTGCTCTTGTCTTAGAAGGATCAATGGGGATTCAATCCTTAGAGACGATATAGCCAAGAAAATAAATCTCTTGAATCTATAATTCAGACTTGCTAAACTTCCCATATAATTCATGTATTCTAATAGTCTTTAGGATAATGCACAAGTGATTTTCATGGTCTTCGTAGCTTTTGGGGTATACCAAGATATCATAAAAAATAACACTACAAGGTCATCAATATATTCCTTAAAAACTCTATTCATTAGATCCATGAAAATAGAGGGAGCATTAGTCAGCCCAAAAGGCATTACTGTAAACATTTAATGCTCGTACCTGGTTTGAAATGCTATTTTTGGAATGTCTTCCTTATTCACACACAACTGATGATATCCAGACCGAAGGTCAATCTTTGAAAAGTATTGAGCTCCATGAAGTTGGTTAAATAAATTATCAATGCGAGGTAGGGGATACTTATTCTTTATTGTTATAACATTGATATCCTTGTAGTCAATGCACAACCTCATAGATCCATCTTTCTTATTAACAAAAAGGACAGGGGATCCCCATGGAGAAACACTAGGGTGAAGAAATCCCTTATTACTCAATTCCTCCATTTTTTTATTTAGTTCCACTAAATCCATAGTGGCCATTCTACAAGGGGTCTTAGATATGGGACTTGAACCAGGAATTAAATCATTGCAAAACTCAATTTCTCGTTCTGGAGGATTTCTAGGTAAATCCTTTGGATACACATCAAAATATTCTTGCACAATAGGTACATATTCTATTTGAACATTCGTTTCCTTACCCACAATTATTTGATTCTCTTCCTCCCCAATAATTGAATTTAGTTGAGCTATTGGGGGTGGATCTAGATAAGAATTTGGTGGTGACATTTATGCTCTAAAGAAAAGTTACTCTTTATCGTCATCGAAAATTGTAACCTCATTCTTCTTACAATAAATTTTCGCATCATGTTCTGAAAGCCAATCCATACCGAGGATTATATCAAATTCAATCATGGGTCTGACGATGAGATCAGTAGATGAAGAACATTTATATGTCCTAATGGGAACTGATTCACAAAACATTGTCGCAATGATATTTCCCTTAGGGTTTTTGACTGAAAACTCTCGTGTTAAATCAAATTGGAAATATTTAATTTTATTAACAAACTGGGAAGATATGAAATAATGCGATGATTCAGAATCAAATAAAGTGTCTTCTAAACATGAGGAAACTATTAAATTACCTACCACTATGTCTTTTGGAGCTTCAACCTCCGTAGTAGTGATAGCATAAGATATTCCTTGATCCGTTGGCCTTTTTCTTAGGTAAGTTCCCTTGATGTTTAGGATATTAATTCACATAATTCTCCTTTCTCTACAATTTTAGAATTCAATATTGATAACCTCTTTTTTTCCCTTACAATCACAAGCTTGGGGTCCATTTTCACCACACTTGTAACAGGCTCCCATTCCCTTCAGGCATGTACCAGAGTGTTTCTTCCCAAATTTGTTGTAGGATGGATATTCAACTTTTCCCTTCTTCCCCTTATTTCCATTTCTAGAGTGTTTGACAGATCACTTCTTCTCTTGATTTTTTTAAAGTCGTAAAACTAAGAGAATTATTTTTCTGTCTTGATATCACATGAGACAATATCTTCGTACGACGAGAAGGATTGTGAGACTAACGATCAACGAATAAATGGTTTTAACCCATCAAAGTAACGATCAATCTTACTTCTGGGGTTATGTAAATAATCTACATCATGCCTCATACTTTCTGACATTCTCATCCTCCTTTTTCCTCAGACTCAGAAATTGCCTTTCCATATCTGCTCGATGGTCACGAGGAAAGTATTTTTCTAATAAAATCTCTTTAAACTCCCTCGATTCCATATTTGATACTTCATCATCTTCCTTTGTGTTTTGAATCAATGACCACCATTGATCATCATCTCCAGTGAGGCGGTAAACTGCGATGACAACTTTTTCCCTTTCACTACTCCCCAAGGTGTGGAATATCTTCTCTAAGGAATTTATCCATTGCTCAACTACTAATGGATTTGTACTCCCATTGAATATTTTTGGTTTCTGCCTCATGATGTGATCTAACATTGATCCTCCACACTGTGGATCAGGGTGCTCCATATGGGTAAAGATATTATTCATATCCTAAGTGAGTTGTCCCAGTATGGTGATAAATTGATCAGTACCAGTTGTATCACCAGCTCTACTATAATTATCTTTACCAGAAGGGAAATCCCTACATAGAGTGCGTGCATTGATACATTTTCCAATCCTTACACTAGGTTCCATTTCTAAACAATGGAATAAACTAGATTGGTTTACGAATCGAAATACAGAATTCCAAACTTGTAAAAAACATAACAAAAACTGAACAATTTATGGATATAATGCATAATAATTGTTGATGCTCCTTTCCGTTGTGGAGTCTAAATGAATGGAAAAGGAAATGCCTTATCATAAATTGATTCATCCTTTAAAGAAAACATAAAAAAATTGACAAAGGCATGAACAAGGGTTCTTTTCCATTTGGGTCACGCAATTTCCCTCATAGTCACGCAAGTACACTTGCGCGCCTCATAATGGTCGTGTAGGTGACTTGCGTGCCATATTTGAAATTTCACCCAGGGTCTTTTTAGCCTATAAATACCCTTGTGGGCCCCCCATTTGAACGATGGAAAAAATTCAAGAACCTCAGATTTGAGCTCCCGGCGCCCTAGTCTCTTCTCAAAGCTTCTGAACACTTCTATGGTAATTTATTTCCCAGAACGGAATATCTAAAGAGGGGGAGGAAGGCCTAAGTGTTGAAACTCATCAACACTTGCGCGCCTAGGTGTCCAGCCCTTAAGAGAAATGGCCACACTTCTGCACCGTCTTACCCCTTCCACATAACTTGTGCGCCTCTCTTCTAGAAGTCTCTAGGGGTAGTATTAAGGGCTTGAGACAAGCCTCACCCAAGTTATACACTAAGGATTGGATGTCGCACAAGTACCCATGTGTCGCGCAGGTACACCTATGCGACCAAGACTTGCACACCCACGTAGTACTTACGCGCCTGTGCAGTACTTGTGCGCCCCTCTCTTTTTGGGTTCCCTTCCTTCCTATTTCACCCCCTTACACTTATACACCTCTCCTCTTTAGGATTAAGCATTCATAACTCTCTTCAAATCCATTCATGGAATGATTTATTTTTTTGGCTTCCTTATCTGAAAGGAATTTTTTGGAACATCTCTTAAAACCTAGGGATTTATATATCATCATGTCACTAAGGTCAGATATTTCATTCATTCAACCTCATCCTTTAAGATGAGAGAATCCTTAACCTGGGCCTCCTTTTCAGGAGTAATCCCCAGTCCAAATTCTCATTAATTTGGGAATCCTCCTTAGGTTTAAGACCCAATTCCTCATTTGGGCCTCCTTTTCAAGATTAAGCCCCAAGTCCCCTAATCTTGGCATCCTCCTTAGGAGAAAGCCCCAGTTATAATTCCCTTAACTTGGGCTTCCTTTTTCAAGAGTAATCCCCAATCTTAAAGTTCCTATATATGGGCATCCTCCTGAAGACTAAGCCCCAACCATGGTTCTCTTAACCTAGGTTTACTCTTCAGGATTAAGCCTTCAGAACTCTCTTTAAAGCCATTCATGGCATGATTTCTTTGTTGGCTTCCTTATCTGAAAGGAATTTTGTGGAACATCTCTTAAAACCTAGTGATTTATATATCATCATGTCACTAAGGCCAGAGATTTCATTCATTCAACCTCATCCTTTAAGATGAGATAATCTTTAACCTGGACCTTGTTTTCAGGAGTAATCCCCAGTCCAAATTCTCATTAATTTGGGCATCCTCTTTAGGAGTAAGCCCCAAGTCCTCATTTGGGCATCCTTTTTAGTAGTAAGCCCCAAGTCCCCTAATCTGGGCATCCTCCTTAGAAGTAAGCCCTAGTCATAATTCCCTTAACCTGGGATTCCTTTTTCAAGAGTAATCCCCAGTCTTAAAGTTCTCAAATATGGGCATCCTCCTCAGGAGTATGCCCCAACCATGGTTCCCTTAACCTGGGTTTCCTCTTTAGGGTTAAGCCTTCAAAACTCTCTTCAAAGCCATTGATGGCATGATTTATTTATTGGATTCCTTATCTGAAAGGAATTTTGTTGAACATCTCTTAAAACCTAGTGATTTATATATCATCATGTCACTAAGGTCAGAGATTTTATTCATTCAACCTAATACTTTAATATGAGAGAATCCTTAACCTAGGCCTCCTTTTCAGGAGTAATCCCCAGTCCAAATTCTCATTAATTTGGTCATCCTTATTAGGAGTAAGCCCCAAGTCCTCGTTTGGGCCTCCATTTCAGGAGTAATCCCCAAGTCCTCTAATCTGGGCATCCTCCTTAGGAGTAAGCCCCAGTCATAATTCCCTTAACCCGGGCTTCCTTTTTCAGGAGCAAGCCCTAGTCTTAAAGTTCCCAAATATGGGAATCCTCTTTAGGAGTAACCTCAAGTCCCTTAACCTGAGCTTCCCTCTCAGGAGTAAGCCCTAGTCTTAATTATTCTTAACCAATATTAATTTACTTTTGATCTGGGTTTCCTTCTCAGGAGTAAAACCCAATCATAAAGTCCCCTCTTAATTTGGGAATCTTCCTCAGGAATAATCCCCATGTTAGAGTACCCAAATATCCATGAAGTACATATACCTTTATGGACCTTGTTACTGGGTTTCTTCCCTGAAGTAAAACCCAATACTCATCTATTGTGGGCAGTCATACATACATAAGCCCCACATCATTGCATCTTTCGTGGAACAATTATCCGGTTTAAAGAATACCTCTTATTTCTCACACCGAGCATGACTCACGTGATCTTAGAATGTAAAAGTAATCATGACATCTTTCTTGGAGCCATCAATCATGCATAAACATCATACTCCCTTACTCGAACTACGTGGGTTCTGATTATTTTTCCAAAACAAAGGATACGTAGGTAGCCCATCTGCGGTTACGATCCCAACTATGAAATAATCCATGTCCTTCTGAATGAAAAAAAAACATCAAGTGCCCCACTGAGTGGATTTAAAACCAGTATGGTTATCATAATGACCAAGAGAATTTTATGTACTGAATGATACCTTTGAATAAGAATGTATAACAAATACAGACGATTATCTATCGATGAAGAACCTCAAATACATATAAAAGATTCTCTAAATTTCTTACATATCAATCATTGATTGTTAGATCTAAAGGAAAGCTCATTTTATACTTGGTAATGTAATAAGGATTCATAAACATAACTTAAATCTATAAAGAGAGTCCTGGAGTAGACAATAATTACCCTAAAAAAGGTGTGATGAGTCTGACCTCCCATCCTCTCGACCAATGAAAACTCTTAAGCCTCATCAGTCCACAACTAATGAGAGCCTACATTTGGAAAGTAGGTCCAAATGGATATGGAATCATTGGATGTTTCTGGTTCTACGAACAAACCCGTTAGAATACAGTTGGAATGTTTGAACCTTCAATCAATGAGGTCATCCCCAATTTCAGAGGAAACAAAAAATGGTGAACCCGACGTGAATCCTTAACCAAATTAAAATAATGTTTTACCTATTTTTTAGTCCCCTATTTAAACTCAATGAGAGGGCCAACAAGACATTCAATATCATATGTGCTCATCCAAAAGATGTAGAGGCTAAACTTATCTTGATTATGTTTGTTATATCAAACAAGTACTATTTTCTACGATCTTCTACATTACAAGAATGGATTTTCTTAAGTTCACTTCGGTGAATGCCTCTGCTATAAAAACCTCTTCTGTGAATGCATCTACTGCTACTCCTGCTGGATCATCGTCCGCTCTGAGGACGAAATTACCTACTCAGTGTCTTGAATGCTGGGTATCAAATGCGCTAGTTAAAGAGTACCGTCAAAACGGTACTATTACAACTCTGGAGGCAGCTCGATAAGCCCTCCAAGTGAACAACTCACCCTTGTAATCTGGACAGCGACAACCAGCGATCAAGAAGCAGGCGGTGCTAACTACCGTCTCCAACCGTTTCGAGTCGTTATCCCCAGAACGCAATCACCATTCACTCCCATATTCTAGGGAGGTGAATGAACAGGTACCTCAGGGCCTTAACTCAAAGAGATAGGAGTCCTTCCCAAGGGCTCCCATCAACAATCGCTGCCAGACTTGTGCAGTAGTGCCCCCTCAACATGATTAGGGTATCGTTTCCAAGCATTCGGCTCAAGCTCCTTGAAACCGAGTAGGAAAAATGAACCACCAGAGGTGAAATCCAGTCAAAAGTGAGCAGGTTCTCATCTCTTCCATCTCCGGAGAATTCCACCAACCTAACTTGGTGGCAAGCAACGATCGGTCACACACACCCGTCCGTTTTAATTCAACTGTCCAGCAGACTCGTCTGGCAGCATCACGCCAATCTCGCCAAGAAATTCTGACGGAGTACTATAGATAGGAACATACACCTGTTTATAAATCATCAGCTAGTCAACAGGCTCGTCTGACTACATACGATGAATCCCACCAACCCAATGTATTGACAACTGTTAAACAGGCACATACACCTGCTTACACTCATCAATCCTGCCAACAGCTTCGTCTGTTAGTATTGAAGGAATCTCGTCAACCATGTTCGGCAGAGTGAAATCAGCAGGCACATACACCTGCTTACACTCATCAATCCTGCCAACAGCTTCGTCTGTTAGTATTGAAGGAATCTCGTCAACCATGTTCGGCAGAGTGAAATCAGCAGGCACATACACCTACTAATATTGATCAAGCCTACCAACAGTCTCATTTGGTAGCATTCGGAGAAGTCAGTCAGAAAGATCCAGCAACAAATAAGAGGCAGACTCAACTCTTCGCCCCCACAAATGAGTGTTGTCAGGATTCACTGTCAGGAAAAGGAGGAAAGGAGCAGGCACATACACCTACTCCAAGCACATAATGGATGTATATCCCTGTTCCGAAAGCTGAAGTCACCAAGCATATTCTATCAATGGTTAAAGAGCAGAAGAAAGTCCCTTCTCATATTCTGGATACCTGCCAGGATATTATAACAGCTTCAGCAGCATCTTAAGGAAAGTCACATAAATCTATCCCTACCAGTGGAGTGACAAATCAACAGTTCACTTCGGAACAAACACACACCACTGTTCCAATCCAAGAGGGTTCTGGGGCGTACTCCCCCATATCATACAGACAACTAAGTCAGGAACATACACCTGGTTTGAGCAGAGATAATCATCCTAACCTGATCATTTCTCCTGAGCAGGCACATACACTTGCCAAATTGAGTAAGAAGGCATCTCATAAGAAGACCCGCCCAGCACAGTCAAGAAATCAAAGGCCCATCTGTGACAAGGCCTTACTCGATGATGGAGTTCTTGATGCACTCAGACAACTATCTATTGCAACTAAAGATTCTTCTCTCTCAGTTCCCAATAGTGGGAACATTAATTCCGAAGGTCTGCATCAGACACTTCTCTATGGAGGCTTGGTTCATGACAATTCGGTCGATCTCGAGATTTTATATTTAGATGAGAGCCACAAGAATACTTTGTGTGGTCAGAAGACCAAGGAGAAAAATGTTTCATCTTTTTTCTGTAACCCACCATGGTGGTCCTCCTCATGATGATGAATTTAGCTGTGAAAGTCCTCTCTGTAGTAGTGATTCACATTGCTTGGAAAATTCTCCAAAAGACAATGTAGTGATGAGAAAGCCCTCTTATCTTGAGGCACTTGAAAATTTGAATCTAGTCAGGTCTGATGCTTTACCATTAGCAGGTGAAATACTTTATCAACCAGAAGATAGATCAGGGTGTAGGTCATTCTCCGAACCACCCAAAGTTATGCATCTTCTAGTTTGATTAGTGATTTATCTACTAATCTTGTTGAATCCGATGAAGAAACAATGAAGCACCATCTCTGGTCTAATCAAGTAGAAGAATCTTGAATTAATGATAAAGAGGAAGTACTGAATATGAGAAAACAACTAGCGAAAGGTGAAGTGCTAGTCATGTTTTGGCCTCTAGCTGATTCTCAGTATGACATTCCAGAGATGCTGAAGGAAGACGAAATTCATGATATTCATCTTAATATATAGAAAACTCTTTGTCAGTTTAAAAAGAAAATATTATCTTATGATGAATATGAAAATCATGTCAAGATAATAGAAGGGTTACAATGCCAAATTGACTTGGAATCTCTCTCAGTTTCTCGATATCCGAAGGCTGAAAAGCACCAGAGAGCCCTTCAGCGTTCATGCCTTGGCGCACTAAGAAGATTGCGCCAGTTAATTTCCAATGCCCATCTGGTATTCATATCAGAGGATGGGGTGTTCATGGAGAACTACATTTCACTATTCTCTCTAGTCATCAAAGCCCGCTGAAAATGGTCTCATACAATGTTATTTCCCATAGACGTCCACAATCAATGGGTTTTGTTTGTAATAAAAATCATTCCCAAGAAAAATCTTCAACTAGTTCCTCTAAAAATCAAGCATACAGAGAACAAGTTTTTGAATTAATCCTGCATCAAGCAAACAAGAATATTGAACAGGCCTCTCATTTGGAGCAAGCACATCATTAAGTGATAGAAGTATCAGAAATCATCCAACGGTATTTTGAGCCGGGTGATAAAAGTGGATGCAGGTTGATGCATTTAGCTAATTTCCAGACTAAGGTCTGCAAGATCAGGAGAGAATTCAAGAAATTACCAGATATAGCATGTCAAGAACCACCCTAGCTTTCCAGACTAGGGACTATTTTAACCCAACCCTCAGAATCAACAAATAGGATTCGAGGAGTTGAGTAGGAACAACCCCAGTCCACCAGACTGGGGACTTTTTCAAATCCTCAATCTCTCCCTCAGATAAAGTCAGTCTTCTCTCGATTAGGGAAGAAGCTTCAAGAGAAACGAAGATCCAAATTATCAGGATATTCCCTCCAAATTATGGTTCGTCAATAATTTCTTGAGGGATCAAATCAACAAAGGGAAATGTCTCATCAAGGACATGGAAGAACACAATATCGCAGAAATTCCAATAGAAGGGATGCAATACATTATGAATCAATTAATTTCATTAATGATGTTGTTGCTGATCCACCAGATGAGGTTCACTCAGAGGGACCTGATGAAGAGGTTCCTGCTCTAGAACTTGTACGCACAGACACAAATAAAGAAGGTGTGCGTACATGAAATCAAAGGATTACTCAGAACCTAGGTAATATTTCAAGTAACCCACTTCCCCCTCTCCGAAAGGTGTCCAATAAGGGGAAAGAAAAGAATCAGGTTACATACCATTCCTCTAGAGAAGGCCAATCACTCTCACTAGAGCAAATATTTTCACAACAGGAGGAAGCAATGAAGGAATTGAGGAGGTTGAATGCAGAACTACTTCAAAGTATTTTTCCTCCTAAGCATGCTGGAGTTATCAGCCGAGGGAATTTTTTATGGCTACTGAAATGGATCAAGAATATCCTCCTCTACCAGTACGCCCTCATAGGTCTAATCCTATGGGTCAAGTGAAACAACAATTGGAGGTGCTACAATTAGTTGCAGTACCAGCCACCACTTCTGTACCAGCTCCAGTTATTGCACCTGTTCAGTTCCAAGCTCAACCAGATGTTTCTCAAAAGTTAATAACTATTATTGAGTCATTAAAAGCTCGGTTGGAAGCTATGGAGGGAAAGTGTGCTCAAATTCAACCAGAAAAGAGATCTTCCCCTGAATGGGTTGATGAAATTCCCCCCCCCATCAAATTTTTCAAGTACCACATTCCCAATTATTAATGGTTTGGGAGATCTAGAGCAAAACTTAACACATTTTGTTTCTTGTTTTGATCCTATGATGGGAACACTTCAGCAACAGGAATTAGTTAAGCTCAAGTTTTTTGTACAGTCATTACAAGGATGTGCTTTTGTCTGGTACGCAAGCTTGAAATCCCGGTCAATTACCGGATAAGAGGATCTCCTCCAATTATTCCTTCTTCAATTTATCTCAACGTTTCCAAATACAACATTTTTTGATCATACAAACTGTAAGCAAAGGGAGAATGAAAGGGTTTCAGATTTCATTTCTTACTGGAAGGGATTAACATATTCCCTAATCTTGTCACTCCCTCAAGAGGAATGGTAGCCAATTTGTGTGGTGAATTTACGTGATGAGTTGTGCACACCGCTGATCCCTGTGAAATACACAGGAGGGTTTCAAGACCTTACATCAATCGGTCAACAGATTGAATATTCTCTTACAAAGACTAAGGATAAAGCTCGTGTAATTACATTAGCTCCATGAAGGAGAATGGGTAAAGGAGAGACTGCTACAGTTATGCTTAAACAAGCACCTGCACCTTCTTCTACCTCAAAACCTTCATCTTCTCGAAGGGCTCCACCTCTTGAGTGTTAGAAATAGAGGCCGTTTTGTCAAGATGATCAAAGAGATCAAAGATGAAAACAATTTTTGGATTTGAAAAGAAAAGTTTACTCTTTCCGAAATGAAAATTTCTTGGTTACTTCATTTTGACTCTGGAAAATAATTTGGTTCAATTGCCAAGGCCCAAGAGACTGAATAATAATGGAGATGAAGACCATCCCAATTATTGCCCATTTCATAAAATGTTGGGGAATTCCATTCAGGAGTGTTTTGTTTTCAAGGAACTCCTGTAAAAAATGGTCAACTTGGGAAAAGTCAAACTGGAAGGTTTTTCAGCTCAGGTAGCATGTGTTACTACTATAGATCCAGAGGAGGAGGGTGAGTGTCAAGAAGTCAAGAAAAAAAATGCACAAAAATATGATGATTGGACGGTCAGAAAATTGATCAACGGAAATCATACTATTTTGCGAACACAATTGAAGAAACCAATTGTGCCTTCTACCAAGAATGTCGTAACAAAACCTTCTTCATTTGAGGGAAAATCCTCAGAGAAACGACATAGTTCAAAGAAAGAAGAAGAATCAGAAGAATATGAGTATGTGTCAATGTCTAAGTTTTATTTGACTTTAGAAGACTTCATGCCATCTACTTCAAAGCCACGGGCACCGCCCCACCAAATGGCACAGCCTAAACAGGCTAATCAGGCAGATTCTTCATCAGATGAAGAATTTATCTTCGGTTATGTTAATATGATTCAATTAAAAGATCCATATTCCAGTCGTAGTTTCGATTTTGATGAACCTGAATTCCCTGTATCAAACAGAGGAATCATATGAAGTTTCAGAGGCTCAAAATACAGGGGAAGACGTGGATCTTTCAGAGGCCACTATTCCAATTCTACCCTAGCTAGAACTGTGTATGTGGAAGAAACTCATGGTAGAGCCCTTCAACGAGCTCAACAAGAAAAAGCAAGTTCTTCCACACAAGGCAGACTCAGTCATAGCACAATTATTTTGGAAGATCAGTTGAAGGTTCCATCTTCTTCCTCTCAGCAAGTAAATAGACATAATCAGTCTAATCTTCCAAATCCAAGAGTGTTACCAACTCCTATCCCGGTACAAGATGCATCAACTTACATAGTATCTACTTTTAAGGTACCTGCGAAACCACATGTTCCTGTTGGGAAACACAGACCTATGGATCAAAAGTATGATTTATTGAAACACTTGGCCCAAGTACCAGCCAAGTTATCAATTATAGATGCCTTGAATTTATCAAAGGATCTTCGGGATGCACTCATCAAGGCTTTGTCAAGTCCTAAAGAGTTTGAAACTGAAATTGCTGCAGCTGAAATCTACCATGTAGAGAATAATCCTGCAGAATGTCATGCAGTGATATCTTTTACTGATGAGGATGAAGATGATGTTGTGCATGGACATATCAGACCTTTATACATATCTGGAAAAGTCAATAGGGTAGATGTCTGAAGAGTCTTCACTGATAATGGTTCAAGAGTCAACCTCATCCCCATTCGTACACTTCGCCGATTGGGCCTCACAGAATCTGATTTATCTCCTTCTACTTTGATGTTACAAGGATATGATAAAAATGAACAAGAAAAACTGGGTGAGATTACACTCAGTACTCAGTTTGGAGATCTTGTATCAAATTCAGATTTCATGGTTGTTGATCATGATTTAGCCTTGAACATCTTTCTTGGTAGACCCTGGCTACATCAACATGTGGCTATCCCTTCGTCATACCATTAATGTCTCAAATATTGTTTCGATGGTCAAATTGGGACATTATATGGTGATAAATCCCCGTTCAAGACATGTGAATATCAAAACATTGAGGCGAAATTCTATCACATAAATGGAAAAGACAAATCTAAAACAAGGGAGATTACCAAAGATAATGCTCCATATGGTTTGGAAACGAATCCAGTAAACCCATTTACACATGTGAGTACAGATTATGTGTTACCTATCAGTAAAATTGACAGGATATATCTAAATTCAAATACTCTTATGGAAACCTCCATAATTTCAATTATGACAATCAAGCTAGACAACATGGGAGAAAGTGGTGATCCACCAAGAAATGATGAAAGCTCAAATGGAGATGTCTTTATTTCATCTTCTGAAATCTAACAAGTCTATACTACACTAATCAGGCCAGAGAAAGTTATAGTAATGTCAGAGGTAAACGATGATGTCCATTCTCAGTCCATCATCTCCTCTTTATTACCCAAAGAAGAATCATCATCATCAATCGGGTCAGAAATGGAAGCTTCTTCTTCAAGATGTCAAATTTTAACATCTCTTTTGATCATGAAAATTCTACTTCATCATCTACTATGCAAGTAGAAACAGAAGAAATAACACATGTTGAAGAAGAAGAAGAAGATCTCAAGGATGCTCCTCCAGCATTTGAAGAGGGTATCTCTACCACCGTGGATGAACTCAGAGAAATAAATCTGGGTATAAATGAAGATCCGCGCCCCACATTAATTAGTGCGGCCATGAATCTTGAAGATCGAGAGATGTATATTTCATTTCTAAAGCAAAATCGGGATATATTTTCTTGGAACTATACAGAGATTCCAGGGCTTGATCCTGATGTTGCCACTCATCATTTGGGTTTTCCAGAAGAGCTTCGAGGATTCAAACAAGCTACTAGAAGAACACACCCAACCTATGCTTCCAAAATTTATGTTGAAGTAGATAAAATTATCAAAGCTAACTTCATCAGAGAAGTTCAATATCCCAAGTGATTGGCTAATATTGTCCTAGTGAAAAAGAAGAATGGGAAAATTAGAGTTTTCATTGATTTCTGAGATCTTAATCGGCATTGCCCAAAGGATGATTTCCCAGTACCAATTAAAGAACTCTTAATTGATGCAACAACTGGCTATGAAGAACTTTCCTTCATGGATGGATACTACAGATATAATCAAATCTGAATGGCTCTAGAAGATGAGGAATCTACAGCCTTCAGAGCCCCTCAGGGTGTGTTCTTCTATCAGGTAATTCCCTTTGTCCTAAAGAATGCAGGAGCAACATATCAGTGTGCAATGCATCATATCTTTAAAACCATTTTAGGGAAGTTCGTTGAATGTTATGTGGAAGATTTGGTGGTCAAATCCAGGAAATTATCTAATCACTTGGCTGATTTGGAAGTCATTTTCCACAAACTTTGGCAGCATAATTGGAAGATGAACCCCTTAAAATGTGCTTTTGGGGTAACCTCCGAAAAATTTCTCGGCTTCATCGTATACCATCGTGGTATCAAAGTCATTCCTGAGAAGACAAATTCAATCCTTGGTATGTCACCTCCTAGAAATTTGAAAGAATTGAGAGGACTTCAAGGACACTTGGCTTATATTTGGCGTTTCATCGCCAATTTAGCAGGAAAAAGTTTACCCTTCACCAAATTGATGAAGAATGGAGTCACTTATCATTGGAATGAATAATGTCAAGAATCATTCGATATTATCAAGAAGTATCTCTTGAGTCCACCAGTATTAATGCCACCTGTTGAAGGAAGAACACTTATCCTCAATGTGATAGCTCTAGAGCGATCATTGGGTGCCTTTCTGGCTCAAAATAATGATGTTGGGAATGAAAAAAGCCTCTACTATCTCAGTCGGACTATGCTTGAAGCAGAAACCTGATATTCAAGTATTGAGAAGTGCTGCCTAGTATTAATCTTTGCAATTCATAAGTTGAGACACTACCTGCAACATCACAAGGTCCAATTGATATCTCGTAATAACCCGCTCAAATTCATCCTTAGTCATCCAATGATTACAGGACGTCTGGAAAGGTGCAAAGTTATCTTGCAGCAATTTGATATTCAATATGTGTCTCAAAAGGCAATAAAGGGCCAAGCTCTGGCTGATTTCCTTGCTGAACACACTTCAGTAGAAGACATATCTTCAGATATTGAACTTCCTGATAAGGAAGTCTTCTCTATTCAAGAAAGTCTTCAAACATGGGAAATGTACTTTGATGGTGCTTCCAGAAGTCCAAAAGGGAGGAAAATGGAGAATCCTAAATTCAACAAAGTTGTCTTAGGAATTGTGCTCATTTCTCTAGAAAAGGCAGTGTTACCTTATTCCTTCTCATTTTTAGGAGGAAATACAAATAATGAAGTAGAATACCAATCTCTCATCACAGGCTTGGAGTTGGCACTTCAAGCACAAGTGAATCACTTAAAGGTGAAAGGTGATTCAGACCAGGTAATCAAACAAGTCAATGGGGATTATTCCATTAGAAAAGAAGAATTAATTCCTTTTTATGATTATGTCAGAGAGTTAATGGCAGATTTTCCTTTGGAATTGACATTTTCTTATGTCCCAAGATCAAATAATGCCCAAGCTAATGCACTGGCTAATATAGCCACAGCTCTGGCAGATCCAAATCGGGACGAGACAACCATCAGTATTGCCCACCGTCGTACAATTTCACCTTATGTTCAAGCCAGAACAGAGGAAATAAATGAAATTAGTCCCATCTCTGAACCATATGGTCATACTACAGGATATATGACACATATCAGAGAATAACTTCAAAATGGAACACTTCTACCTGATAGAGCCGGGAAAGAACAAGTCTGGAGAGGTGTGGTAAATGTCACTCTTTATGATAGCCCAGATCACTTAGAGAAAGTTCTCTACAAATGTGGTTTTGATGGAGTTATCTTCAGATGCGTTGATGGTGAAGAGACAATGGATGTCATGAAAGAAGTGCATGTAGGAGTCTGTGGTGCCCACCAGTCTGGACACAGACTATCTGATCAAATTCGAAGGCTTGGATACATTTGGCCTTTAATGATACAAGATTGTGTTGATTTTACAAAGAAGTTTCATTCATGCCAAGTATATTCCAACTTCATTCATCAACCCCCAGAGTGCTTTATACAGATAAATACTCATGGCAATTTGCCACACGGGGAATGGATGTAGTGGGACCTTATCCTTTCGCTACATCCAAGCAGTTGAAGTATATTCTTACTACTACTGACTTTTTTTTCCAAATAATTAGAGGCAATAACCCTCAAAGAAGTCAGTTTTAAATGCATTGTTAGCTTCATCAAGTCTAACATCATTACCAGATTTGGTGTCCCTCATACTATATTGACGGACAATGGTACAAAATTCTATTCATCCGAGGTGAGGAAGTTGTATCAAGAATACAAAATCCAATCCAATCATTCATCTCGGTATCATGCAGCGACCAATGTCCAGATAGAAACTTTAAACAAGACTATGTCAAATATACTTCAATAGATGGTGGATAAAGATAAGAAATCATGGCCTGATAAACTCTTTCATGCTTTATGGGCTTGTCAGACCACCACCCGCACTACAACGTGGTCAACTCCATATTCATTGGTATATGGAACAGAAGCAGTCTTGCCAATTGAGGTTCAACTACCCTCGCTCAGAATAGCCACTTGTGACCAGTCATCTACAAATGAACAATCTCAAAAGTGATTGGATGAATTGGAATAGTTAGATGAGAAAAGATTGTGCACCCTGCACCACTTGGAAGTCTATCAGAATCGAATAACATGAGCTTTCAACAAAAAATTTCATCTTTGTTCATTCATTCAGGGAGAATTGGTATTAGTTATCAGAACTCCAATGATACCAGGAAAGAAACCTCCCAAGCTTGAGCCAAAATGGGAAGGACCATATTCAATACATAAGGTCTACTCCAATAGAAATTATTCTTTAATCTAAATGGATGGAGAACTCATCACTACTCCATCCAATGACAGATTTTTGAAGAAATATTTTGTATAAATACAAAATACAGTAATGGTCCATGCATACGACCTTAAACTATTTGCATTTCTATCATCCAGAAAGACATTAAAATGCATCATAACCAAGGGTCCATGCATACGACTTTAAACTATTTGCATTTACGTCTAACATGACATTAAACTGTGAAGCCCTTACTACATGGCGTTAAACTATATAGAAGTCCCTTATGTCCAACAAGACGTTAAATTTCATAACCAATGGTCCATGTATACGACCTTAAAATATTGGCATTTCTCTCATCCATCAAGACATTAAACTGTGTCCCTTTCATCGTCATATACGATGTTAAACTATACAGTTATGGTCCATGCATATGACCTTAAACTATTCGCACCATCATCCAACATGACGCTAAACTGTATCATCGCTTTTTCATCCAACTTGACGTTAAACTGTGAAAAAGTCCCTAATACGTCCAACATGACGTTAAACTATGTCCTCTTTTGTCCTTACTGCATGACATTCAAACTGCACAGTCCCCCTTTCGTCCAACATGACGTTGAACTGTGTATCGTTAAGGTTGTTGATACCTCTTATTTCTCACACCGAGTATGATTCAAATGAGCTTAGAGTAATTTTCAACCATAACACCCTCTCTGGGCCGCTAACCATGTGTAAGTCCAAACACCATTTTTTAGGTCATTGTCCCCAAGAACAACTTGATCACTAATTCATTATTTAATTGAACTATGCAGACTTTGATCCTTGTCTTCCAGGCTGGGTACATAGGCAACCTCCCAAGGTTCAAGCCCAAAACCAATATCTTCACATTGGTTCACCTTCATCCATGCTATACGACATTAAACTGTACAACATTTTTGTCCTGTATGACAATAAACTACAATATTCTTTGATTCCCTCACCTGTGAGGGAATCATTATTTACATTGATTTTCAATCATGTTATATTTCCAATAATATGTGCATACATGGTAATTCATGGACCTTTTATCTTTGGTCAAACCATCATTGCACTAAAGTCCCCTTTTAACCCTTCACTTGTACGAACAAAATCTGTACAGAGGGTATTTCTAGAACTATGTGGGCTTGATTCCCATCCTTATGGGATATGTAGGAATGTTCGAGTGTCCCTCGAATCCAACCCCAAGTCTTTGGGCCTAACCCCAAATTCCACTTTCAGTCCCCTGGCTAAAAAGTCCCCATGAAAACACACACTGTGTATTTCTTATAATGGTCCGAGTTCTATGACCCAAAACTAAGATCTCCCACACTTTCGTCCCACATGAGATTAAACTACGTTTCAAGAACTACGTACGGCTTGATTCCCATCTTTATGGGATACGTAGTGAAGTCCAATATTTCAAATCAGGATCCAACCACAACATGATTATGGTTAACATTGATTTGTGTATCTCTTCATACATTGTACAATACCCATATTTATGTGTCATAATCCTTGTCTTAAATACCTCAATATCTTCAAAACTATTTTCTTGACTTCTGGTCACAAAATGTCCAGTTTTTTAGAATTCTTTTGCTTGACCATGCAGCACGTGCCCTTAGGAGGCCTTGCATAAACAATCTACATAACAGACTTGTCACCCAAAAGATGCTATTATTTGACTATGCAACTAATGCCCTTAGGCGGCCCTGTATAATTAAACCCCCTAATGGGTTTTTCAAGATAGTGGTAACTTCATTCTTGGGAAGAAAATATCTTTTGTCCTTAGTTGTCTTAATGACAATATGTAGGGATATGCAAAAAAAGTCCATCCTTAACATATATATCCCATACTCTTTTTCATGATCTAAAAGTATCCAAGTCTATGGTTTATATTTCCCTTCCCTACATTTGGGTCAGACCTCCGTAGGAGTGACATTCATCCAGTTCTTAGATAACCCTGTTTGGAAATATCTTTTCTATATTCAAGTACCTCTCTCCATACAGAAAACTCTATGCTTTAGAAAATTTGAATCCCCATAAACTTCCACTGGCTTTTTAGCAGTAGAAAGGTAAATTTTTTAGAGTTCTTTTATATGACTATGCAGCACGTTCCCTTAGGTGGCCTTGCATAAGTAGTCTACATAACGGACCTGTCAGCCAAAAGATGCTATTATTTGACTATGCATCCAATTCCCTTAGGTGGCCATGGATAATGCAACCCCCTAACGGGTTTGTTAAATAGTGGTAACTTCATTCTTGGGAACTACTTCTTCTAATGCCTTTTTAGCCATTTTTCAAATCATTTCTCAGATTCAAAATTTCTTAAGTCATAGTTTACATGTTTTCCTTCATAATTGAGTGTGGTAATATGTTTTCAGATAAATTGTCAAGGAATTGAGTCAATTTTAATCCATTTAGTCAAAGCTATTTCGACTTTAAACATTATCCCTTTTATGTCCGATGTGCATAACTTTAAACTGCCCACAAAAGGAAAGGGAACTCTAAATAAATGTCATGTTCTAGCTCACTAAACATACATTTTGTATGATTTTGGTAATATTGAGAAATTAAAAGATTCAAATTTTGTAGGGTTATTTATTTTATAATAATCCTAGTAAAAATCATAATATTCTTACTATGCCCATTGGCTTAGGTAAAGATATAAAGTAGGTAGCAAAGGAAAGGCATGAAGGTAAAAATGATTAAAGATAAAAGTTTTTTTTCATTGATGCACAAGAGATAGAAGGACATCAACAGACTGGAGTCTCTTCACTTTTTCAAGAATTACAAGGCTTTAAACATAACTCTTCATTTGATTTACGGCATCCCGAGCTTCATCAGCAAACACCTGGAATTCATTCATTTCAACTGGATACAATAAGAGATGCAGTGATACCATCTCTTCTTGGAACAATTGTAAAAGAATGTTCTTGAGTGCGGTTTGAAAAAATTTTCTGCTGATCAAACAGTGACTCTGCTTCTATCCATGATACATGGAAGATTAATACATGGATTTGAGAATGGAGCATTGGATGTAAAGATCCATTTGGAGAGATTATTCTTTTCAGATATTGTTTTCAATTTCATGATAGTCTTCTCTCCATCAACTGACAGTGGAAAACATATCAGCCCATGGTTTTCCATTTTCATATCTGTAAGAAAATGGCATGGGTGAAAAATTTGAAATTTCACCCCATTATTGCTACTCTTAATACAAAGCAGAACCAAAATATAGGAGTAGGAGTGAAGCTGCATCTCGGACATATAGTTCTTTGTATCTGGTTATTGACTCTTTGCAGATGACCATGGCCATACAGAGGCAAGTAAATGATCTTGGGGAAGTCACGATGATACTTCTTCAAATACTTAGCCAAATCTGGGAGAGTACTGTCGCATAAGGTATAGTAATCACGGCCAATGATGCTCATCACATCATCAATCCATTTTCTAGCTAGTTCGTCAACTGTTCCAATTCTCTTAGGAGCCATTGAATCTGCACAAAAGTTGAATGAAGTAACTCATAAATGGGTATATTTTTCATATTTTTTGTGAAGAAATTTGAGAAAAATGGAAAAGAAATTAAGGTGCGCAACTCTAATATTGGTGCACAAGTATGGATGTGTCGCGCAAGTATGATGTGCCGCGCAGGTTTTTTGGCATGTAAATATAACTGCGCAAGTCCAAATACCTTGGCGGTATCGTGACAGCGAAGAAACAGTGGAAAACAAGTAACTTGCGTGGTGAAGGTAACTTGCACGAAGAGAGCTCGAAAATTTAAATCCGGTATCTTTTTGCGAGAATGACCATGTATTTATAGGCCAGGCCACACACTTGCGTGCCACTGCCTACACGGTTCAAACCTTGTGTGCCGCCCTCTGCGCGCTCAACACTTGCGTGCCACCTTTCCTTTGGTTTTCTGCTTTTCCACAAAGTCACATCCTCATCTATTTCAGATCCAACTCTAAGGGGGGACTTTTGTTGACTCTCCTTTCTATCATGGAGTCTAAACAAATGGAAAAGGAAATTACTTAGCATAAATTGATTCATCCTTTGAAGAAAACATCGAAAATTGAAAAAGGAAAGAACAAGGGTTCTTTTCTATTTGGGTCTCACAAGTTCCCTCATAGTCACGCAAGTACACTTGCATGACTCATAATGGTCGCGCAGGTGACTTGCACGCCCTATTTGAAATTTCACCCAGGGCCTCTTTAGCCTAGAAATACCCCTGTGGGCCCCCATTTGAATGATGGAAAAAATTCAGGAACCTCATATTTGATCTCCTGTCACCCTAGTCTCTTCTCAAAGCTTTCGAAAACTTCTAAGGTAATTTATTACCTAGAATGGAAGATCTAAAGAGAGGGAGGAAGACCTAAGTCTTGAAACTCATCAACACTTGAGCGCCTGGGTGGCCATCCCTTAAGGTAAATGTCCACACTTGCGCGCCGTCTTCCCCTTCTACATAACTTGCATGCCTCTCTTCTGCAAGTCTCTAGGGGTAGTATTAAGGGCTTGAGCCAAGCCTCGCCCAAGTTTTACACTAAGGATTGGTTGTCGCGCAAGTACCCATGTGTCGCGCAGGTACACCTGCGCGACCAGGACTTGCGTGCCCACACAGTACTTGTGCACCCACACAGTACTTGCACATCCCTCTCTTTCTGGGTGGCCTTCCTGCCCATTTCACCCCCTTACACCTATCCACCTCTCCTCTTCAGGATTAAGCCTTCAGAACTCTATTCAAAGCCATTCATGGCATGATTTCTTTTTTGGCTTCCTTATCTGAAAGGAATTTTGTGGAACATCTATTAAAACCTAGTGATTTATATATCATCATGTCACTAAGGTCAGAGATTTCATTCATTCAACCTCATCCTTTAAGATGAGAGAATCCTTAACCTGAGCCTCCTTTTCAGGAGTAAGCCCCAGTCCAAATTCTCATTAATTTGGGCATCCTCATTAGGAGTAAGTCCCAAGTCCTTATTTGGTCCCCCTTTTCAAAAGTAAGCCCCAAGTCCCCTAATATGGGCATCCTCCTTAGGAGTAAGCCCTAGTCATAATTCCCTTAACCTGGGATTCCTTTTTCAAGAGTAAGCCATAGTCTTAAAGTTCCCAAATATGCGCATCCTCCTCAGGAGTAAGCCCCAACCATGGTTCTCTTAACCTGGGTTTTCTCTTCAGGATTAAGCCTTCAGAACTCTCTTCAAAGACATTCCTGACATGATTTCTTTGTTGGATTGCTTATCTGAAAGGAATTTTGTAGAAGATCCCTTAAAACCTTGTGATTTATATATCATCATATCACTAAGTTCAAAGATTTCATTCATTCAACCTCATCCTTTAAGATAAGAGAATCCTTAACATGGGACTCCTTTTCAGGATCAATCCCCAGTCCAAATTATCATTAATTTGGGCATCCTCTTTAAGAGTAAGCCCTATTCATAATTCCCTTAACCTGTGCTTCCTTTTTCAGGAGTAATCCCTTGTCTTAAAGTTACCAAATATGGGAATCGTCCTTAGGAGTAAGCCCCAAGTCCATTAACCTGGGCTTCCTTCTCAGGAGTAAGCCTGAGTCTTAATTTCTCTTAACCAGTCTTAATTTACTTTTGATATGGGTATTCTTCTCTGGAGTAAAGTCAATCATAAAGTCCCTTCCTAATTTGGGCATCTTCCTCAGGAATAAGCCCCATGTTAGAGTACCCAAATCTCCATGAAGTACATATACCTTTATAGACCTTGTTCCTGGGTTTATTCCCTGAAGTAAAACCCAATAATCTTCTATTTTGGGTAGTCATACATACATAAGCCCCACATCATTGCATTTTTCATGGAACAATTTTCTAGTTTAACCAATATCTCTTGTTTCTCACACCGAGCATGGATCATGGGATCTTAGAGTGTAAAAGTAATCATGACATCTTTCTTGGAGCCATCAATCATGCAAAAACATCATAATCCCTTACTCGAATTATGTTGGTTTTGATTCCTTTTCAAAAACAAAGGATACGCAGGTAGCCTATCTGCAGGTACGATCCCAACTCTGAAATAATCCATGTCCTTCTGAATGACAATAAACATCAAGTGCCCCACTGAGTGGATTTAAAACTAGTATGGTTATCATAATGACAAAAAGAATTTTATGTACTGAAGGATACCATTGACTAAGAATCTCTAACAAATACAAATGATTCTCTATTGATGAAGAACATCGAATACATATAAAAGATTCTCTAAATTTTATACATATCAACCATTGCTTGTCAGATCTAAAGGAAAGATCATTTTATACATGGTAATGTAATAAGGATTCACGAACATAACTTTAATCTATAAAGAGAGTCCCTGAGTAGACAATAATTCCCCTCAAAAAGGTGTGATGAGTCCAACCTCCCATCCTCTCGACCAATAAAAACTCCTAAGCCTCATCAGTCCACAACTAATGAGCGTCTACCTTTGGAAAGTAGGTCCAAATGGATATAGAATCATTGGATGTTTCCGGTTCTATGAACAGACCCGTTATAAACCTATTTGAATGTTTGAACCTTCAGTTAATGAGGTCATCTCTAATTCCAGAGGAAACAATAATAAAAATGTTTTCTTTGAGGAATTTTATACTCATAAACCCTTCATAGTGGTTTGTTAAGAATATGATAATTATCCTAAGCATATCCCCCTGGAGTCTCATAACCAAGAGTGCAGTAAGGCATGTTGTTGTGCACCAGTTCCCATTCGAATCTAGCTCAAAGCAGTGTTTTCAGGTTTTACCCCTAGGTACATATGTGCCAGAGCCACCTCTACCAGATCATATTGAGATAGGGATGTATTTTTTGGAAAACTCACAAAATATATACAATAGAAAAATTATAGTAAGTTATTCTATACTAATCCTCAAAGTTTATATTAGGTTAATGTTCTCTAATACGATTTTACCTAAATATTAATTCCAACATTTGAACTAAACTTCCTCTGATACCAACTATAATGCCCCAACCCTAGTTACCAAGATTTAGTGCTTTATTACGTATCATTTTCATGATCACAAAATATCAAGTCTCAAAAGACTCATTAGATTAGTAGACTTGGAAGTAATAGATACAATTATATTACATCATAAAATGGAAAACAACAACAACATTGTTTCCATGGACATGATCCCATAGACTATCCCTGTAGGTCAGTCATAATATACTTCTTTTCATCCTGGAAAAAATAAAACATAGAAAGGGGTGATCTGAAATGCTCAGTTAGGATAACAATATAGAGGAAACTTTCATAAATAAGCATTAACATTTAAGGAAATTTATAAAACTAAAACAAAAGACTTTTCAACATAAACTTCATCATAATATGGAAAATATAATTCAAAATAATTCCATTTACTTACTCACATGGATATTATACTATTCAAATAATCACATGCAATATCAATAGCCACTTTCAAAATGATAGAATGCATAATGCCAGACTTTCATAACCACATAGTCAAGGCCTTGTGCCAAGAATACAAATAATATTTGTTCAAGGCCTTGTTCCAAGACACTATTTTGTCTCGTGAGACCTAACGATGCATCTAGGAGCTATAGTGGGCTCCACCCATCACTTACTATGTCAAATGTATTCCTCATATGAAACGGTTTAAACATAACATAAACATTCCTATTAAAACTAGCATACGAAATGTCAATACTTTATCCATAAACCATGAATGGTGTAAAAACAGCACATCCACATTCAAACATATCACAAAAACTTCAACACAATATGGAAGTTTTGTATCATAATAAATCAACTTCAAATAATCTTAAAATCCATCAAAGGATGTTGACATAAAAGAAATAAAAACATTTTTATAGAAATACCGATTTTTGTTTTGAAATCATTTAAGAAAAAATTTATTTTGAAAATATTATTATAAGCTTATAAGGGAATATTTTATGATTTTATAATGACAGAAAATAGCCGCACCTACCGTATAAGTTAAAAAAACATTCTTACCTTAAATTTGTTGAAAAGGTCAAAAAGTATCATGTTTGGAAAACAACGGAAATATTCCTTCGAAAACATATAAGTTAAAATAAGGGTATAAATGAATTTAAACCATTGTCTAGTAAATAGTAAAAATGTTTTGAAATACATTTTTAAGAATAATGGATGTGGATGATAAAGAGGCCCTAGTAGATAATTACGTATAAACATCCTCAGATAATGAAGAGATTGTGAAATTAACCCTTAACTTGTACTTTTCCTTGGTCGAGGCTTGGTTGAACTCATTTATAATGGTGAAATAACTATTATTAAATTATAAAATAATAATATACATTAATATGATATCATATATGGTCTTTTAATATTACTTTGATAATAATATTTTGGTATTATTGTCGTTTAGATTGTCAATGATTCATTTTCCTTTATATTTTTTTATGTAAGTAATGTTTTTTGTGGATAGGATGTATCTAATTCATATTCAGAATGATATTAAGTCTTTAAAAATTATTTGTAATAATCTAATGAAAATTATTCTTGAATGGATATTATGGGTAATGAATCTCATTGCATTCATGGAGACGTTAATCCATACATACCCACGAGCGACAATATCATTCTTTTGATAATAATTTAATATATAATTGGAGATATATCATATATATATATAGAATAATTATCATTTTATATTTATTATTTACATCAATTACACATCATCATTATACTCATCCAAATAATAATGTATTGAATAACAATTACACCACGACGTGGAGACGGTAAGCCATACGTACAGACGTATAGTGACATGTCATTAAAAGGATAAATAGAATAATGAATATGGTTGTACCATATTTATAATTACATCATATTATATATAAGATACTGGAGTTATTATTTTATAATCTAAAAAACAAATAAAGAAGAAGTGGAAGAATAAAGGAACTTGAAAGAGGTGATGAAAAATTTACCTCCTATTCAGGTTCTTCCTTTTGATTTGATTAAAAGGGCTCCTTAGGTTGGATTTATGACTAAAGGAAGGCCTCTAGGATAATGGGAGAACAGTTTAGAGGGTATTTGGTCAGGGTTTGTCCAAGCAAAATGTCTTTTCATGTGTGAATTAGAGAGAAGGGGAGTTCCCTTTTATAAGAGGGGTGAGGGGCACCTTAGGAAAAGCTAGAAATATTATTTTATAATAAAATAATTTTCTATTTTTAATGGCTCAAAAATGAATTATTTAAATTCTATGGTGGGAATGGGTCGAAAAACACTCAACCAATAGGTTTTAGATAGGTTTGGGTCACTATATTAACCCTGTATTTTTTATTTAACTCTTAGTTAAATAGTTTTACATTTACCGTGTCTCTTTGTATTTTTATATTATACGGTTAGTAAACTTACTATATACATAAAATCGAACCCCAAGTGGTTCATTAATGATGCAAATATAATTATATAATTCTTTTTGATGAACCTCATATTTTTAAGAATATAATATCAATTAATAATATAATATTTGTTTTAAAAACTCTTTTATGTCAATTGTGACACAATTTGGTATTTTGTTTTTGCTAAATTCATAACAGCATTATTACATCAAAAAAAATTCATCAAAAAAACCCTAATATGAAATATTAACCTATAAAATTATTTTAATTAATATAAAATATCAAATTATAGTTATTTGGATATTTATAATATCAAATATTTTAATATTTCATTAATTAGGTAATTAATGCATCATCATTATGTCATAAATAAATTAAATTATTTAATGTCTAAAAAATATAAATAAAATACCATTATGTAGAAAATATTTTCATATTACTAATTAAAATTTATAGTCAAATTTCTCTTATGTGTATTCCTATATTAAAAATGGTTTAGTTATTAAACTTTGAATTTAAAACTTTTAACTCTTAATTTAATTAAATAATAATAAATGTCTGAATCTAATACAAGTGGACCTAAAGGATCATATTTTATTACTAAGGTTTTTTTGGTCGAATTAAAATTATCTAATAGAATTAGGACATGTGTTAGAGTAATAATAATATCATTTTTACCCTTAATCACCCTATCTACTTTTAACCATGGTAAATAAAAGTAAAACGTTACTATTCATCAAAAATTATTTTCATCTCATTGAACCACATTTTACTTACTGATATCAACCACATCTCTCATATTTTTAAAATTCAACTCACAGAAGTGGTAAAATTAAGTTTTATGTAAATTTGTAAATGCTCATAGGAGGTGGGTAAAAGACGGTAAAAAGTTCAATAAAATTTATATATATATAAAATTATTATAAACTGACTCGAATGAATTACATTGAACTTATATAGGTATTATGTATCTATTTTTACCTAAAATAAATTTAAATAAAATATATAATTATTTAAATAAAAATTCGATTTTAAACAATAACTCAGTGTTTTTCACAATTCATCAAAAATTGAAAGTTTTCAGAAAAATAATAAAAATTCACCCTTAGCTAATTTCGATATTTCGAATCCAAAAATGAAGTTCATTTTGAAAGATAAAATTTATAAAATTTTAAGAAGTGGGTATTACTATTCATAACAGCTAGTTTGATTGGTCACGATGTGTTAGAATCTCGAAGTTTCATACAATGCAAGCTATTGCATTATTCAAAGGGAAATGTACGATAGAAGCTTGGGGTGTTATAGGGATTCTCATCGTTGGTGGTATTTTCTATTGTACAACAACATAGAATTCTTTATTTAATGAGATTACTCTCAGATATTCTATATCTCTCTTGTAAAATATTAAGCATTTGAGGAATTTTTCATAAACATGCATTTGAGAAATTTCTTTAGCAAGTTTAATATTGATATATAACTGTTTGAACATTTCTTGGAACTTTGTGTACTGATCATCCTGCCTACATTGCCTTGATCTTTTAAGAAAGGGAAGATGTGGATTTTATGGAGGTGGGGCTATATAAACGGTTTCCTTCTATTTTTCCAAGACTTGCTCCTTCTCTATTGGAACTACGTCTAGTGATGATGTGGGAATTACATCTTCTACATCTTTTTTTTGTTTCTTATTAGATTCTTTTGGTGGCCTTGCTTCTTCAAGTTGGTGAAATTCCAACACTTTTATTCTCTTGAACACTATATCCTCAGCCTCCTCTCATGGGTATGTCTCAATATTACCAGGTAAAGTACCTAGTAATCATTTAGATAAGGTATTTGAGATTGGACGCATTTAAATCTCCAAGTTTCAAAAAACTGCTCATCGATTTTAAATTTCAATCTCCTACTTCATCTATTGAGCTGAATTCTGAAAAAATGATGTTATGAGGTTATCTATGTTACTTTACAATGATGGAGGTGGTTGTTGTTGTCTTGGTTAGGTGGGATGAAATTGTTTATTTTTGTTGGGGAATTGGAAAGGTTTTTTATTAATATACCTATTGTTGTGGTCTTGGGGAAGGGTTCATTAGTGGATACCCTAGTGGTCCTTGGTTTCAAAACTAATCTTGACCACTACACTGCTAAAAATATCCTTGATTGTTTTGAGGATACTGCTTAAATGTCCTCTATTGATAAAATGGATTTTTTTGTTGCTACTAAAATGGATGATTTTGTTGATTGTAATTAACATAATTAAAATCTTGTTGTTCCTCATATCCTGCCTTGTAATCTTGATACAGATTTGGGCTGTCGCACATTTTAAAAGAGTGTATTTCCATGAATGGGACATGAGATGTTTGTGTGGTTGGAATCTAAAATTATTCAAGATTCTTGGTTAGTACCCCAACATGCACTACTAGCTGAGTGGTCTCATCAAATTGGTGTATTCCACATCGCGGAGGTCTATGGTCACTTTTCCATAGACTAACATTGTGTTATACATTTCCCAAAATATATCTTCTTACTTTCGGGGTTTTAATAATCAAAAGTCCATCAGAGTAAGAATCAACAAATGTTTGTGCTGATGGATGGAGTCCTTGATAGAATGTATACAATTTAATCCCAGTGATGAGTCCATAATTTAGACACTTCCTCATGAGTTCTCAGAATTGATCCCATTCTTCCCATGTATATTCTCCATCTTCTTGAGAAAAGTTCTGAATGTCATTTAAATAATTTCCATGTATGGTTGGGTGGGAAGTATTTGTCGAGAAACATTTTTGTGATCTCATCCCATGTCATTATTGACTCAAGATATTGGATTTTGAACCAGTATTTTTCTTGATATCTTAGAGGAAAAGGTAAGACACAAAGCCTTATTTCATCGAATGAAACTCCCAAGTTTTGAAAGGTATCACAGACCTCCAAGATGTTAGATATATATTCATGTGGGTTTTTTCTCTTAAGACCACTGAATTACCTCATTTTATAGATCATATGAATGAGTCCAAGTATAATTTGTAACGTATGGTCTTTAATATGTGGGAGAACAATACTGGGTGTCACGTCATGGATCAATGGTAAACTATAGTCCATTATGGAAAAGGTAAGACACAAAGTCTTATTGCATCGAATGAAACTCCCAAGTTGTGAAAGGCATCACAAACCTCCAAGATGTTAGAGATATGTTAATGTGGGTTTTTGCTCTGAAGACCCCTGAATTGCCTCATTTTATAGATCATATGAATGAGTCCAAGTTCGATTTTGAACGTATTATCTTGAATAGGTGGGAGAACTATGTTGGGTTTCACACCATGGATCTAAGGTAAACTATAGTCTATGATGGTATTATATGGGTAAATAATAGGTTCTATAGGTACGAGTTGATGGTTTGGTGGGTTGGGTCCCATAGGGTGGTGTTGCTCAGCCATTACTGACCAACAAAGTAAAGAAAAATGCCTTTCAATCTCATGATCAAAGGACAAGGGATCATGTGCTTCAAGGATCCTTGATCGGGTCAAGGGACATTGGTACATGTACTAAAAAGAAAATAAGGGGATTAAAGGGTTCCTAGAAAAAAGGAAAGTGGATGAGGGAAATGTAATCCTAGGGTAAAATCCAGAGTTCTTCTTTTAAAAATGATGTTGTCTCCAAGGAAATGATGAACAAATTTGAAGGTCACCATGAAAGGGTGTCATTATTCTCTCAAGGAGTTATGTAAAATTTAGAATTTATAAATTGTACCAAACTTTCACTAACTACAGAGGTATAATATATTGGGAGTGCAGGGTCAAATCCATAGGGATAATGCTTTTTGATTTGGGGAATTTTGGTTTCTAATCCCATAAAGGATTCCTTTAGAGTGGTCTTTTTTTGGTAGTTTTGATCTATTTTGTTTTTTCAGGGTGACTATAAATTATAAATGATAAGTTAAGATCAAATAGAGTATCTGGGAAAAGGATAACCTTTAATTTCATCCTTGGAAAGTTATTATATCTTAGTATATGAAGAAAATTGGGGTCACTAGTTGACTTTGGTCGTAGTCTCCTAGTTCTAACTTGGAAGTTACTATTCAGTGATCGGAAGATAGTGATAGCCTAGGTGCATTGGGTTTGGCTTCTTTAGGGAAGACAGTTTCCTAAGCTAGTGGACATAGCTCAGTCTACTCCAAATTGGATAAGGTTGTTTTTTTGAATGCCCCATGGGAACGAAAATTTTCATAAATGGGATGGACCATTGGTTTATATCCTAATTAATAATTCAACTAGACATTCAATGTATAGGATTAAAGGTGTATTTAAATATGCAGATACATCGGGCTTGATCCCCACCCCTATGAAATTTAGCTTATCATTAGAGAAGGATAGAAATAAAGAAAACAAAATATGTTTGACATACTAATTACTTGAAGTGAAATCATGCAAGTGTTCTAGGATGAAAAAGGGGATGAAACATAAATAATGTAAAACATAATTAAAAACAAAATACATACTTGAAATGGGATAAGAGAAATTTAATCAAAATGAGGAATGGAATTTGAGAGTGTTGAAGAATGGAAATTCAATGGCACATGAATTAATAAAAATGTGAAAAAATGGGGAAATTTAGATTTTGGAAAGGGAATGGAGAAATAATGCATAGGGAATCAAAAAGGGGAGGATGGGATCATCCAAAAGTGTCTCAAATTCTCTATTGCTTCACTAGTTATATAGGAATTTCTCATCACGACGTGTTCCTTAGGTACACGACATTTATACTTGATCTATTCCATACTCTATAGATTTTGGGTCTCCATCATGGAACATAGGTCTCCTGAGAATTTAAGAGATTTAACCAGGTACACAATGTGTACCGACTGTTCATGATGTGTATTTCGCATCAAGATGGATTTGTTTATGGGATTCTAATGGATTTCTCACTAATTGGTTTAGCTGAAATCATGTTGTGGTCGGGTTGTACATGATGTGTAAAGGGGTTTTCATTATATCTTTATGTGATGGTCACTAATTGACTTCATGAATTGGTTTAGGTTGTGATCCTTAGCTACATTATGTGAACTGAGGCATTATACGATGCGTACTTGGTTGTTTTTCACTTTTTCTGCCCTTTTTCCTTGGAAACCTGTGAAGCTCTTATTCCTACAAAATTAGACACATTCCATTTTCTTTATTTAATATTTTAATTAAAATAATCGATAAATGACATATATATATATATATTATTCTTATCATAAACACATTCATTAAATGGGATACACAATCATCATTCGTGCGTTTGATGGACTTCGTCCACTAGATCCAATGTCGCTCTTTCTTCCATTGACAAAATTCAAGGTTTTAAATACAGGTAGAAATTCATTTTTTATATGATATATATAAAATCTATTCTTAAATTAGTCTTATAGAATAATTATATAAAATATTAATTCATTTATTCCATTTTGTGGAAATATGGTAGCATCGTTTGTGGATGTGCGGAATACCACCTCCTCAAAGCGATGTGATTCGTTCACACTTTACATTTAATATATTAATGATGAGATTAGTAAATTTATTTGATATATATAATAAAATAATGATACTTTAATTATATTATATATGTATATATATTTCATTTACTTTCTTTTTTTCAAAATGACAAGAAAATGGAAACAATGTTCATGCATGCATACATCCTACCATCTCCATGAGTGGTGTATTTTATTTTCTATATATATCTTTTATAGATTATTATAAATACATATATACTAAATATTTATTATATTTATATCATGGTTTAAAATTTTAAGATCATTATATAAGTATGAGGACCAAAAGTATAACAAGTTAAAACATATACAAATTATAAAGTAGTTACTACATGAAACATAACATTAACATGAAATTGTTAATAATCATGTAATAAAAGAAAATGCATAAATCATATATGGTATTATATAACTAGATATGGTTCTATAATATATTTATAATAAACTTATATTTATTATACAAAATATTTTAAAGAGTATAAAAAGAGTCAAGATAAAAGTTAAGGGGATTTATATTCCCACCTTTATTTTTGTGGGACTTATGCCCTATTCACCACTCATTTATTTTTCATGGTATATATAATACCCATGAATGTTTTATTTGACCTGTATACATAAACATATTGGTATTTAGATACACATTTTATTATCTCTATTTCATGGGGTTTTGTGGTTCAAAATTCACCAAATCAGTAAGGTAGTTTTTCCTCAATTTGGCTTCTTTAAGACACATGTTTTGTTATACACCTATATTCTATTACGAGGTGTATATACTACCAGTTTACATATATATATTTAATATATTTATGTTCATTATATTTTAAGCTTTATGTAATTTTTTTTCTTACATTGGGAGTTTTATTAAATGTTACTAAAGTGGTAAGAGTTTATTGCATCAATCTCATTGTTTATCAAGATTATTTATGATTATGATTCCCTTGATGAAATATTATGATACAAATATAAATAACACTCATGGAATTTTTTATCCAATTTTTATTCAATATATATTCACCTATTATTACCATTTATCCAATAAATTTTATTTAAGATAATTTAGAGAATGTTTATAAGAAAATCATACTTTAGATATCTCTTTGGTCAGAAATCCTTTTAATTCAAAAAAACTTATTTCTTGATATTTTTTCCAAAATTCCATTAAAATTATATCTTAAAATAATTTTCAAGGGAAAAACATTTTGAATTTTTTATGGTTTTCAATACTTGCATTATATTTTTTCAATTATATTTTAAAAGAAAAAAATTTTAAAAAATGTTTCATTTTTTAAAAATAGTTTTTTCAAATAAGAAAGGATGTTTTACTCAAGAAATGATTTTAAAGATCATTCCAAATTATTTTCCATCTAATATGACATCCATTGGTGTTAATTATTCTTTTATGGAGAATTAATCCAAATTTTCCATTCATATTTTTTCTATGAATGGTTTACATTTTGATTGCATGATGTTTACGAAAGTCATTTATCTTCCACGGGTCATATGATTATGAAACCAGATTCTCTTATTGGGTTATGCATTGATGAAATGATTATGAACCCTATCACTTTTTCAGATGATATTATGTGATTACATGTTTATGATACCCATTTCATTACATTTTTTATGATATGTTGAATGATTATGATCTAGTGGAACAAGTATTTATGATATCATTATGATATGGGTGAAACCTATATCTCCCACCAATGCATTGGGTAATGATTTATATATTATGAGCTATAAAAGGTTGGAACATGGAGCAAACATAGTTCACTAAAAGAAAATGTATGCTAATATGGTCTTGGTAGTGAACCTTAACTACTAAGATAGTTGGGGGAGTGAACCCATTCCACTAAGATGTTATTGTTAGTGATTTCTTGACTAACATGGAATTACTTTTATATTATTATGTGTATAGAAAAATTATTTATATTATTCTTATGTTATACATTCATAGATTATACTATGGATTCCCTTATGATTCATGTCTTATGAACTACAAATCTTTATTCCAAGATTCAGGTTTATGAACATTGATATGCAGGGTATGATATTATAATGTTATGATCATGTTCTCATACCCTTATTCTCATGTTCATACTTACATATCTCCCTTTTTAACCTGATTGAGAATCTGATCTCATCCCTTTTTATTTTTACTTTCCCCAAATTATGAATATATGTATTATATATGATATTTCTAAGAAGGGTACTAGTCATGAAGAACATATGGTGGGATAATGTAGATCAATTATGTACCAGTGTTTATGTTTCCATTTTAACAATGGTGATAATATTATTTGGTCTTTGTGAGTCTTTTTTTGTAATTTATTAATTATTCCCAAAAAATCATGTAATGTTAATGTTTGTAAAGAGAGGATCACTATACCCCTATTAGAATTACACTTATTAGTATGAATAGGTTTCAATTATGATATAAATGTTACATTGACATGAACATTTTATTTTATGAGAGACTCTTCTACTTAGTTTTTGTGGGTAGTGCATTGTGTACGATATTTTATAGTAATAAAATATATGGTTATCTAATATAGACCCTATATTTTTTCACAGTAACTTTATAGATAGACTGAGGAACATTTATTTTTATGATATATTTTGACATGTTAGCTTGAGAGTTAGAGTTTGAGCTTTATAAATGATTCCCCAAATAGGTAAACACTATATTTGACTTCAGTGAACCCTTTGGTTGTGCCCATACTTTTTCTCTAGTCCACGATGCTAATTGTTTTCAGTACAGATCTCATTTTCATAGGCCTCAATGCATTAAATGTTTCTGTTTATAATAAGAACCATTAATTACCTATGTGACTGAAAATTAATTTTTTTCAAACACTTTTAGGGAAAGTGAGAAACCATGAGTCACTTTAAGGATAGTGATAAACCTTACAATATCACAACAGACACAACCACAAACCTAGAGCATGAAATCAAACAAAAAGAACATACCAGCACAACCACTAAAAATCATAACATCCATACTCTTCACCACAACCAACACAACAGTCCACCTCCACAGTAGAGGATTCCCATTTAGAAGATGGATTATAAAACCTCAAGATATTATCACCTTGGTCCCAACTCCTCATTTGATCTTGTGAGAGCTTCCCTGGACAAGATTGCTTGGACAAGCTGTTTTTTTGAATGCTAGGATCACCCCACCATCCTGCTTAGATGAAGCTCTAGTATTCACCAGTCAGGGTAGGTAAGAGTAGTTCTTCCTTGTTCTTCATCTTGGAATAGTATAAAACACTCCTTCATCCTCCGTCATCATCTTTTCCCCCACCTTGTACAATATCACTATATGACCGGTTGGCCATACCACTCACATTTTATTTATTTCCCCAAGAAATACTCCCCATCTTGCCAAAGAGGTTCTCCAAAACAAGTTCCTTTCATCCCTTGTCATTCCCTCTCCTCTAGTTAGGCATGTTTCATTAAATCATCGAAAGACACCTAACCTCAATTCCATTAAATTTAATAATTTACTTTCCCTCACCCTCAACTGCTACCCTTAAGTACTCTACTTTGTACTGTTGATTGTTGATATCCAGACTAAGAGTCACTTCCACAGCCATAGAGGCCTCCTTGGGACCCAAATCTTAATCAAGGTTGTTCTCCTTGTAGCCCCCCTCAACATCACTGGGTTCGTTCAGATTATAATTCAATCTTGATTTTGTGAGGCCATAAAACCTTTTTCTCAATTGAGGCATAGGCCTCACTAAAGGAACAGAACCCCCAACTTCCCTAGTTCTGACCAGATTGGCCACATCCAAAGTAGAGGTGACCCCCTCCTTTAACTGACTGCTCCCTAACCTCCACAATTCCATTCCTGTGATGTTCCACCTGATCCTTCATAAGGTTCGAATCAGCATCCTTTCCTAATCATATCATGGAAGGGCCCTCCAAATCCTGCCTCAACCTACTAAAAACATCATCCACCTTCAGATTAAATTGGGTCACCATAGCTTCCATCAACTCAGGACCATGAAGGATGACCCCAACCACCTTTTGAATGCCCTCCACATCCTCCTGCTCTAAAGGACTGGGTGATTGAAAAACCTCCAATGAATCCATTTGAGTCAATTTCGATTTGTTCCGAACCAACCCCTCAGTAAAACATAGTAGTCTTACCCTTTAAAACTTCCTCCCTCCTTTCCAAAACATAGTATTTCTAATGGTGAGTCTCCAAATCCTATGTTGGAGGTCCCCTTCGGCAAACTTCTGAAGAGTGTCCCAAGAGATTGCAGGTCGAACAAAAATCAGTACAATTCTCATAAATCACTCATTACTTGCACCTGTATTCCTCACCAATAGTTATCCAAACAAAATTGAAAGGTAACTGAGATGCGTCCACTTCTACACAGACCCAGGGATTGACCAGATGTCACATTTCCTCAGTGCGGCTATCAGAGCATAGAAACCTACTGATGATGTTACCCAACATTACGATAATAGAAGGATTTTGAAAATGTAAAGGTAGACTAGGTAAGCTTACCCATATCCCCGCAGAGGGAGAATCACGTTTCATGTGAAAGTTGAAGGACCAACATTGGAGGAAGAATCGAATCCCATTAAAGTTACAAGGCGCCCTCAACTAGGATTTGATGAGGTCCACCTCCAATTCAAAGAGAATCATGATATGGTGGCTGTCAAGAAAGATGAATATCGCCCTTTATTGAAGATCCCATGATGCAAAGAAGAATATATCAAATGCATCTATGGAAGGTTGCCTCTGCTTCAAACGATTAACCAGTGTGAGGTTTAGTAGCGTTGAGGATTCTGTGAACTCAAAATTCTAAATATGAAGGTTAGGAATTCCGTCAAGAAGTTTTGGGACTTTAGGGATTATCAATGATTTCAGAAAAGGGGGAGAAATCCGGATTTGAGATGGGACAGAATGATGACCTATCTCTCTGGAGGGACGACGATGTCCACTCCCCCACCAAGGGGGAGGAGCTGGAGCTAAGGTCGCCATTGTCACCAACTGGAAGAGAGAATCACGAAGGTTCTACTCGCCTCCACTAATTACCTGTGTGAAAAGGACCATGAAAAAGCATTACTACAATAAAATCTAAGTGAATAAACTGGGTGAATCACCATGGTTAATCACTTTAGTGAAATATTTTCCATTGAATTTTTTTAATAAATTGTGTTTGTAGTAACATTTCTTCAGAAAAAAATTTGATTAATTTTTTTTTTTTATTTTATATACTCTAATAATGGTTTAATTCATTCTTGTTGAAATGTGATTTATATTTTGTGGATCACTATTTGAGACTAATATGATTCAGTTAATAGTGACCAATGAGTTGAAGATTTTTGGAAAGGGCACTTTTTTCAATGTGGGATGTATATATAATATCATGTGAAAATTACATGAAAGAACCACATTGAATAAAAAAATCAAAACTAATCCATCTATATTATCATGGACCCTTTAAATATTATTTCATTCCAAATACTAATAGAAACCATCCAAATTCTTGGATCATAGAGTATTCTAACATTGAGAGTCCCACTATATCATCAAGGGGGTATACATCACCATGGTGGAGGTCATCCCTATATAAAAATTACACAATTTCAAGTATACTCCTGATAGTCCATATGATATATCAGATTCATAAATTCACTAATACAAATCAAAATTTCATTAATCAATTATATACCTAATCAAAGGATTGGTAATGGATTGACACTTGAATCATCAAGGCAGTACAAACCCAAGATCATGTGGGGGTTTTCAGTTCTTCATACATTCATGAATGTTTATAAAAAGTTGACGGGGTTATCATTTTTTATGTTATTAAAACCTCAATAATATTTCTATAAGTAAAACAATATTTTTCATGAGTGTCTCATTTGTGAGTGTTTAGACCCGAGCATTATTCATATGTTGTACTGAGATTTGAGGATCATATTTCGGGGTGTGTATGATATTTGTGGGGGCCATATTCTTGGTTCTATGTATAATGAATTTATAACCTAGGAATATTCTTGGGGCGGGGGGGGGCATCAATAAACCTCCTTTCCAGTCTAAGATATCTTGATAAATGTCTTTATCATCCCCAATAGTGATCTCGAACCATTGATAGAAATTGGGTTAATGACATAGAAAAGAATATTTGAGGTTCTTTAGGGAATGAATATATACCTACAATTCCCAAAAATGTTCTATGTTTTTTGGAATATTTGATATCTAGGTACATATTGGAAATAACTATAACAATTCCACTATGAGGATTATGGTTAGGATTTAAACACAACAAATCCTCCTCATTCATGGATGGTGTGATTCTTCAACATGTTTTTAAGTGGGTATCTACTCATGAATCTTACTCAAAATTATCATTGAGAACATTCACGATGGAGGAAGAAAATGAATAGGGGAAATATGTTCTTATAATAATACTTCTTCTAATGATAATTCACTCTTATAGGATTAATATCCAAAAGTAAAAATACCCCTTTAACATTTAAAGAATGTTTCACATGTTATAGGGACGGTTTTTCACATACCACGATATATATAATCTCATAGATGATGCTTGGATCCCATGGTATAGATTCATACCATTCATTCAGGAATTATTCAGTATTCAACTATTATCATTTAAGGATAATAAGGTAGAAAAATGTCAATATCTACATTTAGTGTCTAAATTAATCATATTAAATGATCATCCTATCTTCATTACCATCA
Organism: Viscum album; assembly: GCA_963277665.1. Classification (NCBI taxonomy): domain Eukaryota; kingdom Viridiplantae; phylum Streptophyta; class Magnoliopsida; order Santalales; family Viscaceae; genus Viscum; species Viscum album. Next base: position 47,778,812 of record OY728140.1, on the reverse strand, counting down.
ATTATGTCATATTCCATATCGAGGATTAATCATACAATATTTAAAAAAGGGAAAGAATTTTGGAAACATAGATAGACTATAATATTTTTTATGAATCATACACACTTTATCTATTCACATGAAAATTCTGGTGTATCTATAATATGTTATTATAATCACTAAAGGATGTTAAAATAGATAAACACACCAATGTGGTGATGAAACTATGTGTATTAATGGACTAAGATAATATTGGGGTTGAAATCAAGATACACTCTCAATATTAAATTATTTATATTTGAATCGAATATGTATGACATTGGAAATCATCTTATCAAAACACAATACTAGCTACTAGTATTCTCTAAATAATTATTTTTTCCCTTATAAGAGGTTAATAGATAACTATAAAGTCTTGTAATAATGGAATAATACTGAATCATCTAGGTCATCTAGGGCTTATAATAAACCCTAATTATAGGTGTCTTAGAAAATTCATATTAAAGAGGAATCACATCAAGAGTTTAAACTGAGGTGGTTGAGTTAGTTCTCACGAAGTAGTTCTCCAACTGAAAATAAGAGGTTGGGGAAGCAATTTAAGTCGATATATCCCGAGTCTTCCTCATGAACTAAGAAGGGGGTGTGTAATCTTCAACTATATTTCTTATTCCCAAAGACCATCAAATATTGGATCAAATGGTGTATAACTAAAATTATCAGAAATATATGGGATCCCCTTCAAGAATGGGTTCCCCAACATTCTAATATAATGGTTATATCAACATTTAACCTTAATACCTATAACATTAATCCCAAAAACATGTCATACAATAGGATATGCTGATATGTTTAACTAAAACAGGGTCCCCACAACCACGACAGTGCATGAAAATGAGAATGAGTGAACCATCTATGTGATTTTAAACCAATATCATGACAAGGTATTTGAGGATTATATTACCCACAATGATATAAGCCATTGGTTCCTCCTTAAAAGGATTCCCTCTAATTTTTGAATCTCTTATAACAATATACACTTTCCTATTTTGAACAGAGAACATGAAAAGTGAATTCTCACAGGGATTCTCCATAACATACAGAATTTGATAAACCAATAGGTGGTGTAAGGTTAATCAATCCTTGGTAGAAGGAGATATATTATAAGGAATTCATGATTTAGTAAGAATTGGGGTAGAATCCACCTTTACTTTTTCCAACCAATATGATGTTCTCCTATAAGAAAGAGACCAAATAACTGACCAAATGGGATCAAACATAAGATAAACACCAATATGTTGTCTAGAATAGTTTTAACTTGTTTGATAAATTAGTTTTTAAGTTCCCTATTTTATTCCAAGTTGCATATATTTAGTAAGATATTGTTATTATAATTCTCCAACTAGAATCTCACTTATCTAAGAGGGATCCATATGAGATAGATGAAAATGATTATGGAGTGGAATATCATTGAAAAATACCTCATAATATTATATAATATACTTACAATATAGTATAGGTAATGAAAATAGTATTTGATCCAGTCATCCTTGCTAGAGGAGTGTTTGAGGTCTCAGGTATAATCTTCAAGTGTTAGGGTTTCACTTCATATCACACTACCATATTTTTCTCTCCATAATATTGACTTTTTTTATTTATAGGACCATAAAATAAGGGGGATATCTATTGGTGGCTATAGACATCTCTACCTCTCCAGTAGAGTTTAGGGAAATTAACAAGGAATTTGAAAGATAAGGGTTCCCTTTATTTTTTTCCGTTGTTTCCAACATATGAATTTATATTTATGAACATTAATATTGTATAGATATATCTATATAGAGTATAGTTATTCTAATTTTATAAAATTATATTGTAACTATGTCACCTATTCTTACATTTCCCTCAATGTCCCATGAATTATCAATAATGAAACCAAAAGACTCACCTGAGAATTCACCTCATAAGGACATTATATTCCAATAGACTAATGAAGGAGATATCACAAAATGGGGCCAAAATCAAATGGAAAATCAAGTGACCATTATGGGAAAGAAAATTCCCTGGGTAACAATTGATGATATATCATCAGTAACTAAGTCTAATTCTTTAACCGATAAGGAAGCAGTTACTAGGGAATATTACCATGTTTTAGTGGTCAATGTGACATGACTTGAAGAGTCCAATGCTTTCATAATTACTTGGGAGTATCTAAAATAGTTTTTTTGGAATAAATAACCTTTATATAATATTTACATATAACTTCTATCATCTATAGTGTTATTATAAAAAATTATGGATCCGATCATAGAGTCTCTCATCCCTATTCTTTCACTATCAAAGCAAATTGAGGATCAAGTTAACCCAATTCTAATGAAAATATAAGTGGATGAATTTATCATATAACTAAGTGGTATAGTATAAGAATATTTCATACTCTATTATACCAATATTTCTAGGTCTTTTAACATATCCATGAAATGCTTTTGTGGAATTTTATATGGAAGAAATTTCATGAAACCTTCATGGGAGATTTGGTAATAAAATTTAACTGGATTCAACATCATTTTATTTATTTTTCAATATGAAAGACTCAATTCATGAACCCTCTATGATGGTATGAATAAGAACATTAGACCATTGGAGTTGGTGTAAGAAATATAATTATTTATTTCCAAGGAGTACTGAGTATCATGTTCAACCAATATTTATGGTGAAAAAATTAGGAAATATCAAAATATAAAGATGTTAAACTCATGTTATAATTCATATATGATGAAAATTAAATACAAGTTGACTAATTCCATAAACTGATAAACAAATCAAAATAAGAGTTATTAAATCAATAGAGGAGGCTTAAGGATACTTCTACTAGATGGGAATGTAGAAAACCTCGAGGAGAAGATAGAAACCTAAATGAGGAGGCTATCGTCATAGATATTGTCGGACCAACGATAGTTACATCCTAAAATAAATTAAATCAGTTCTATCCTCACTAGAGTAAAATATTTAATGTGAAATTCAATTTTAATAGATACTCTGGTATTATGGATTTTCTCTCCCTTTTAGTAAATAACAAAATTTATTCTACTTCAAATTATCGTCAAGTAACTTATTAATTTATTTCCACATCATATCCTCACAAAAAATGGAATGTAAAAAGACTAGAATTAGGGAAACTAAATCCATTCAATAATTAATTAAATATTGAATAGGTCAATCATGATTCTCAACTTCTTGAGTTAATAATGAAATAATAAGCATTTTATCATCTTTCAGACATGAGACTTTAGATGGATATCAGATAGTAAAATATCAAGATACATATACCCTCACTATAAAATAGGATGAGTCTTTAAGGTATCTATTAATATGAAATTACATCTTTATGCATTTCACACTAATAACATGCATTAAATAAAATAATATGGAGATTCTTTAACTTCTTTCAATACTAATGTAACTAGATACAATTAGTCGACATTTTCAATCATCATATTGTATACTGTAATGTTTTCATATTTTTTATTTACAGTATCATATTCCTATGACTTAAATAGGATCATCTTTGTATGAGGTAACTTGGATTTTTATTAGCTTTCACCTTTTGGGTTTTCAACATGACATATTTTATGCCTTTTAAATATCCTCGATCTACTCATGTTTTCATATGAAATTAAATGATCATGGATAGAGAGTAGATATTTGAATTCATCCCATGTATCCCATTATTGTTTATCAACATGGGGAGTGATATGAATTTATCCATTGATTATTTTATTGTATTTCCATATACACCAATGTAGGATTATGTTTAATTTGATACATCTATAAACAAAAAATAAGAGATGACCTTTTTAGTAAGGTAAAGGTAAAACCTATTGTAACTAAAGATCCAAAATTCTAATATGTTTTGTATTTGGAAGGGGTGAATATAGTCTACCATCAATCCTCACACATTTGTTTCATTCTTTTTATCATCCTGCAATGAGTATGAGTAATGGTTCCATTATTGGATTTTATATTACTACATGAAAATGATTAATATTCATGAATTCAAAAAATTTTGGTAACAAAAATATATTTAATAACTGGGTTATAGGTCATATAAATCATAACACATGACATTGGATTAAGTGAATGATGATATGGAACATGTATGAAAGGGATAAATAGTAACAACCCATGTCATTATGGGTTACAAATTATATAGAAAATTTAATTTTGTCATCCGGTTGATGTCTTGTTTAGGGAAATAGGTATTAAAACTAGAAAATTCCTTTTCAAATACCTTCAATAGGTGATTTTTTTTACTTTAATGAGTCTATGTGAGTGGATTAGAGTTTGGAAATTTTGTGATGGAGGACTAGAGAAACTGGGCCAACTTGTGTATCCAACTAATTGGAAGGGAAGGTAGGTGAGGCTACAACAATGGTTTAGTGGGTTTAGAATTATTCCTTCTACATATAATAAATCACTATCTAGCTGATTATTGTCCATCATGTGTCTGGTGGACCCCAATCATCTATCTAGTGAGTAACACTATGAAACTTCTCATAAAGAGTATTTTTTATTTTGGTCAACAATACTCACTATATTATCATGCTTTTATCCACATTTTCAGGACCATTCAGTCATATCCATTTTTATTCCTCTCTCTATGAGTTACCTTTAGGGGAATTGCCTCATATATATGGGAGTTTGGATTATCATAGCTACTGGATTTTTGGTGATAATGAATTCATATCATTTTTAGCGTTTTTTTAAAGTTATGTACCTTAGTGGTGTCTTATATGGTTTAAAGGGGAAATTATTTGAATCAGATATTACATCATAGAGTTGATTTGCATATGATTCATGCTCATAATCATGAGTGTTTCGAGATTGCGTTGAACTATATATGATGAAATTGCATCTAAGTTACATCATTATATTTTTTTTATTTAGAGGTTAAAATTTTATTAAATTAAATTTTCCTTTGATACATTGTAAAAAATTAGTATTTTTTCCAAAATTATTTTATTAGGATGATATAAAAATTCCTTGGGTGGTTGGTCATGGTTCAGGTAGGTGGTGATAATGAGTTTGTCTTTTAGAAAATATACCATTCATATTTTAATGTGAGTTTCATGGTGATAATTTAATTAATTATAAAATAGTTATATAAAAATTAATTTTTAAATCTTTGTCATGTGATAGAACCTTATGGAGAGTAATATAGGCTGACATGAATTGCATGACTCATATTAAGTAGCTATAAATTCCTTGCATGGGATTTGACTCTGTTTGAGGTAGGTGGTACCATGTTCTCTGCCCTATAGTATTATGCATAGTTTATTGGCTTGTTATATATGGTTCTACACCTTAAGAGGATGACTCATAATTCTTCATTTTGTTATGTATAACATTTTATTATTAACTATTTACTAATCCTCAATAATGAACTAATTAATAAAACCATCCCTAAAGGATCTAAAAAAATTACCAAGGGCCACAATGGGCTCTTGTGTAGTGTATTGATGATCAATGTTTGTGGTCAAATTTTTATCACTGATGAGTGCCTTAGATTACATAGAATCTATTGGGAATGTGATTGTGATATAATATATCTATATCCAATGAGACCATGTTTGATGGATGATCACATGTTTGTGTGTGTGTGTGTGTCCTATGAGATTATTATATGATAATCGATTCATGAATGTGCTTAAATTTTTTTATTTTAACTTATTTTATGACAATCAAATGTATTTTCATCTTGGTATTAAATACTCATGATGATATTATGTGATGTTTTTATTTTTGTGGTATACCCTAATACGTGTTCAATCATATTGACTTTGGAGGAATTGTCTGAGTATTCAATGATAGGACGGCCAAAGGGATATAGTTATACATTTCAGGGTGTGGGCCTATGAATTGTGAAGATGATGATCATGGGATTGGGAAAAGGGTAGGGGAAAGATTGCCTTGAGTCTCTACTTATGATATGTGAAAAACATGATGCCTTGATGATTTTAAGAAACATGATTACTAGTCAGCCTCATAGCCTAACTTGAGAATCATTTCCTTGAGAATTATTAGTAACAAGTTCACTCGTATTGTATATTACCTATAACATAATTCCTAATAGATATCAAATGACATATTCATCACTATTTTCTTCCATTCAAACTCATAGCCTTGTGGATGCTATCGAGTAAATTTAATAACCATGTGGTTTGATTTAGTTCATGAATCTATTAGGAATATATTCTAGAATGGATAGAAATAATTTATGATTGTGGGTTCATGGTTGATTTCCAAGTGCATTATCACTCAAAATTTTAGAGTTTTTTTGTTTATTTGTGCACTGGTGGATATTTGTATTTCTTTCATTGTTTGTGTATTTCATTTTTATTTCTAATAATATTACCATATTAAAATAAACTATATTTACCAGTTCTATATTGGAAAATGATGGTAGTGTACTACTATGTTGTCTGACACACTTCTTGTCCATCCATGGAACCTAGTTACCCAAGCAAACCTCAATTGATTATGGTATAGGTTGGGATGAGGAATTAGTTTGATTATTGATAGGGGTATCTCTCTATGTTTCAGGAGACCATGGTATGTTGTGTTTTTGAGAAATAGATCCTATTTTTTACTTTTATTCTATTTATATCTTGTATTTTTTATCATACTAATGAGTGATCAGTTCCATACTTCATGTATGATTGTTGAGTTTATTGTTTCCACATTCATTCAATATAGATGATATGTTTTTGGTATATACATACTCTTATTTAATTATTAAATGATTTTTTATTAATATATTATTGTGAAATATAATGGAGGTTACAATCTACCCATGACCTGTCTTATACTCTTGCCCCTAGCCATTATCCTCTAGCATATGGGGAGGTGCACCTAAGACGTGTCACTCCAGGTCAAACCCTATTATTCAATTCATGGTGTTACAATGTGGTATAAGAGAATAAGATTCATGTTTTTTTAATTATGGGTGTAGACATAAAGGTGACATAGGAATGCTTTATATCATGTGTTGTATCTTAATCAGGTTCATTGCAAACACCTTTCTTGATAGGGGTCACTATTACCAAGGAACATGGTTGATCTTCTTTGTTTACACTATTTTTTTAATAAGATTTTAACTTGTGAAATGAATAAGAATTATATGTTTCAATATTTTATATGTATAAGAAATTTATCTGTTTCTGAAATAGGTGTCAGATTCGTCATTTTTAGCACATAGTTTCCACGTGGCATATATGTAGCTTGTGTGTGATTGTACTATCAACAGATTACTAAACTTATTTGTTAAATAAACTTATAGTTTATATATGCATATGATTTATTAACGAAATTATATTTAGTTGAAACCCTAGTAATTTTTACAATTAGTAGTAGGTCATGCAATACTTGGGTTTGGTGAACTTATGCACTGATAATAACGATGATGTTGATTATGAAAATGATGGTGATGATTATGAACCTATATGTGTGGACAATGGAATGTTCCTTGTTAGGTCATTATGGGGAATTAATTACCTAGTAAAAATACTATGTGAATATCCTTTATATATGTATGGTTGATTAGGGTTCCAACTATTGATAATGTTGATTTATACATCATGTATGAAATAGAATTTTCTTTAACAGATCAATGTGTATGTATCCCCTAAATGTGGTTTGTATATGGTTAAAGTCATCCGGGAATATTAGTGGATATGTTTCTTGATGACCATATATGGATTGTGGACCTTCGTTTGAATTTATTTCGAGTTACGTGTAGGATCTATATAACCTTAATAGATATTAATATAGTTAATATAAAGTCAATTACTCTTTATTCTTAATATTAACTCAAGTAAGAATGTATTTATGTGATGGGTTAGTCAATTATAGATCTGTAATGTGGTCTTTATTTATGAAATGACTTGTTCATGTGAATAAAATTTTGATGTATCACTAAAAGATCATGGGAATATACTTGAAACATATGAGTCTAGAGAAACTTGATTAATAGTTCTCAAGATGTTATGTTTGAATTGAAAGGTAGTATTTTTTGGGTACTTAACCCTATCAATCCAAAGAGTTTCTTCAAAGGCATATATAGAATATGTGTTTGTTCTTGTGGAATATAACTACTTATCAATATTTTTTTAATTCATAATAGAACAAGACGTATTAGTTAAGAATTTGAATCTCGAAGGATGTTTAGTGAGGATTATAGGAAGTCATTCCTAGTAGTGATAGAGTTTGGTTAGTCTTGTTATTGCATTAACTAACTCCTCTATGATGGGTGATTCATGGTTAATATTTTCACCTAAGGTATTTATGTTTCTAAGGAGTAGTGAGAGTTATCATATTTAATAGAGTCGGATCCTTGTAGAGAATGTAAAACTAAATAGGTGTGTGATTGCGACATAGAGATTCATGACTCATGGGGAAATAACTATACTTTGGTCCAGTAGTAATGATTCCATGCCTTGAAAAAAAATCCTTAATATATAAGAGTTATTTACTATATATTTCTATATGTATGGTTGTTGAATCCATATAAGAGGAGAATTTTAAAAAATATAGACAATGTATCTACTTCATTATACGCATTCGAATGTGGTAGTGGCCATCGATCCTTAACGAATTCGGTTCAGGTTCACCCATAGAATTTCCAACTTGTGAATTCATTAGGAATAACATATGGAATGGAATCACAAATTAGTCCACATTTAGAGATGTATTTATGGAATAATATTTCCTAAAAAAATGGATTATAATACCTATATGGGGTCAACATGTTGTTTTAATCTGATGGGGATGTTGTGGTATGTTGTGCAAACTTGGGTGAGGGGATAAGGCCCATCTTGGTAGAATTAGACACTAAATCCAAATATATATGATTATGTAACTCAAATTAATAATTTATTATCAAATGTATATAAATTCATTATAAAAATTCCAAGTGTGTGAAGTTCATGGTGCGTCATTTAGTTATTGAGGATGAACTGTCGGTCATGTCTAGTCATCATGTTTAGTGATGAAAATTCATGGTAAAGGGAGACATATGTATGGATTATAATGTGAAAATAAGGGCAATATTATTATAGGGTTCATAAATCTGGTCATAGAGGCTTATCACTCCCATGGGAATGATAATTGTACTATGTAAGACTAACTGTGAGATAATTTTTGTGACTAAAGGAGATCAATCTATGATAGAACTATGAGTATCTAGTTTTATGATGAATTCAAGATGTTTGATTCAGATTTAGAACTATATAAAAACCATAAATGGGGTTTAGAATAAATATAAGTCAGTTCGAACTGAGAGGGAGTCGGTTCATTGGTGTGTTCATTCATGGTTAGGAACCCGGTGGAAGGTGCAACTAGTTAGTTAATCAACTATGGACATTCCTTAAATTTTTTTATAAATCACTACTTATAACTAATATATTTAATGGTTAATTAAATGATTAAGGAATTGTTATTGGTTATTTCATAGAGTGTCAGTCTATTGGGCCAAACACCATTGTAGGAGGTCAGATAGATGATTAATAAATACTATTTATGTGTAAATTTCGATAAAGATGGTTGTAACTACATCAAGATCAACATATTGAGTACTATGGATGGATTTTCTTATCAGTTCGGGCCTTTTTAGATTATTCTATGTGTGTGGGTTACATTTGGTTGGTATAGTCTAGATAATTTAGTTTGGAAGCTAGAATGAGGTGTTGCATCAACTTTTTGACATGTGTTTTGTTCTTGATCGAGGGTGATTGTACTAAATCCCACCGGGTTTGACATTGGAATATTGGAATCCATTTCCCTTTGAATATTTATATTGTGGGGATCACATTTATGATTTAGGAAGAATAAATTAAGGAAACCACATTGTTTTTATTCCAATGGATCTGGTGATCATGGCCTCAGTGTTGGCTGATAGTGAGATTCAAGATTAGAATCTACTGTTTGTGTTTGGATTCATGCAATGGGAGTGTTATGGGAATTTGGGAATGAGAATGTCCCTGAGGTAGAATGTTTGAATGAGAGGATGGAATATTTAAAACTCCTTATGAATGAAGATCAATGAATATTAGGAGACACAAACCCTCTTCTTCCACAACTCCTCAAGGATGTGAAGATCTATTTGGGGGGAGATTGTAATGAAACCCATCCTTAAACATTATAAATTATTAATGGAATTTTAAATTCAGTTTAGTAGAGATATAATTTTGGAAGCATGTGGTAAAATAGGATGATTCTTATTCAATCAAATTTAATAAGTGATTATTAAATTGGAAGGTAGATTATTGAGAAGATTAGATCTTGAGAATTTAGTAGAGGCAACCTAGATTATCTAAGGATTATGTGGAATACACCTACTATTTGGTGTAATCTACGAATGGTTTTTGGGGTGTGAAGAATCCCTATAGGATAATAGGACTCACTGACCAACCAATGATCTATCACCCAGTGGATGGTGAACCACTAGGTAGCCAATGGGTCATGCTTAGTAGCTTTTAATAATGTGTATTTTTGGACATTTTGGACACCAAGACACCCCCCCAAAAATTAGTAGTCATTTATAAACATTTTGAGGGATATATGTCTATATCTTTATCTCTTGACCCCTCAATAAATTCCATTCAATGTGGAAAGAGACTTTCTATGATCCATTGAAAAATATAGGTGAAATCATCTATTATTCAATGATCATGGATCCCTCTTTCATTGGGTCATGGAAAATCACAATGTCATGCATTGTGGGTGATTATTAATGGTATAAGGTGGCATTTATTTTAGATAATATATATATATATATATTATTTTAATAATATTATTTTCTTTTATCTTATTATCAATTGATCATTAACTAGGTTCTGATTAAATAATTTGATGAAAATTCCAACAGGGCTTGGTGGAAATGTTCGAGAATGATGAGGATTTGGATCAACATGGATTTATAATGTTTTATGATGTTTAAGAAGTTTCATTGTAAGGAATTTCATTGAGATTATTCCCATTGTTGATGTATTCAATGGTTTTTGGATCAATATAGCTGAATCAACCATTGTACCATGGAATTGATTTGGGAATTTTCCATGCCTTTAAATTAGAAGTGTTTTGGGAGTGGTTCGATATTCATTGGATGAAGTTTTAGATAACCTATATTTCTTATTTGTTTTCATCTAGTGTTAAAATTCAATAATAATTTTTCCCTTGTTGTTAGTTTTTGGGTGATAGGTATTTTTTCTAGAATGATATTCGAAGGATGATAAAGACCATCCATGAATGGTTATCCATGGTACTGGAAATGTAGTGATACCAGATAAATATTTCAAAAAATATTTCATTATCCTTTATATTTGAGTTACCTTGTGATAATTTAATTATTTTTTAATTTATTTATAATTATTTAATATTTAACACCGAATAATTAGTTAGAACCTTAGGGTAATTAAAAGTGGATGGTTTCACTTGTACAACTCAAAACAATCTTCTTATATTTTCTTGGATAATATTTTACCCCATTTTAGGTAGATGGTATTGTGTACTCTACCCTATGTTATTTCATTTTTTAATGGAATGTGATATAAAGTTCTCAAAAATGGGTGGATGGAACTCAGATCCAAATTTTTTGTGAATAAATTATAATGATTAAAAGTTTAATGATCCCCAAGACACAAATAATTAATGAAACCAATATTAAAATAAACTAAAAAAAATCCAAGGGATATAAAGCCCCCTAAAAACTAGATTTATGTTGGCATCTAGTGGATGAGGTTAGATAATTGATGAGTGACTTACATAGGCCCAACGATGGGAGTGCTGTTGTTTAATAATATACCTATATCTCATGATACATTGTTTGAATATTTCATCACATGTGGCTGAGTGAGTATCCCATCTTACTTTCATATGATCCTTAATTCAAGGTGGGTTATTATGTATTTGTTTTTCATGTTTGATGATGATCACATGTATTTTTATATTTCAACTAAAAGAAAATTATGATATGATAGTCTTCATCCTACTGTGTGATATAATATATTCCTTATTGAGTAGTTATTTGAGTTTTCAAAGATATGTCGACAATTGTGATATGGTTATCCCTTAGAGGGGGAGTGCACATGTCTAGAGATGATAATGATGACAGACCTGAGAACTAGGTTAGGGAATGAAGAAATTATGGACTGACCTATGATAGGTATTGAAACTTGATACCTTTTAAATTCAAAGTTACATGTTCTATAGTCTACCTCATTACTATATCCAAGAGTTGATGGATTGGGGATTCCAATTAACATGTTCACCAACCCTGTAGCCAACCTATAACTCCATGAATTATGGATACTGAGCAACATACTAACCAGAGTTGTGGCCTAATCAGACTAAAATCCATGTGGATTATAAGGAGTGAACGTGGTGACCTTGTGGTATAGTATAGTTCACAACTCTATTAGCAATATGTTTTATCATAGAACCAAAGAAGGTATGGTCAGGGGTTCATTTCATCTTTGTAAGAGCTTGAACAATCGACATTTTGGTCTTGGTTTCTTATTTGTGAATGATCTAGACATAGAGGAAGCTTGACTGTTGGGAGGGACAAACATTTCTTTTTTTGTAATAGATGACCAATCTAGGATCAATACGATGATAAAGGCCAGTATCAACATATTAAGATCAAAGATATAGAAGAAAGAAGAAAAGGGCATTAGATTGTAGAGATAGGATCTTACACATCATGTTTATAATTAATTTAAATAATCTTGGAAGAAATTAAATACCTATATCTTTGATACTTTCTTCGTTGAAGATGTTGACTATCCAGAATGACCCTTACGGATATTCTCGTGGTTCTTGTGAGTATCCAAACCAAAATCCCTATAGCATTAATCCACACGTGCTCTGATGGCCTTCGATCGACACCAGTCATTATATGAGTGCTAGCATGATAAAGTTAGTGTCCTGTGTCAATTGTTATTGATCTCTTGTTATTCATTCTTGAATAACATCTCTCATTATTGAGAGAGGATAAGAGAGGATTTGAGAGAGATTTTTTTGGCTCAACAATTCTCTCACCACCATCAATTTTGGTTCCATAGGCGTAATGGAACAATATATGTACCTTTATTTTTAACAACATGGGATTTCTTTTAAAATATTTAATTGCATAAAAAAAATTAAATACCTTCATAACCTTAGACAAATCCCATGCTATATAATAAAAATAACAACACCATTATTCATTGTGCACCAACATGTGAAAAATAGAACCAAAAATGAAATCCCATGCCACATAATGATAACAATGTTATTATTATTTTGTATTGTGACAACTAGTTAAATAATTATTTACCATCTTGCAAATAATTATTTTACTACTGGACCAGCCTTAGTATGCTCAAACTCCATTTCCACTTATTGAACACCCAAATAAATAAATAATTTATTCTCTTAAATAAATATTTTATTTAAAAATTAGTAAATAATTTTTTTATTAAATGTTAAATAAAATAAATATATTTTATTAAATTTATGAAATCATTTTAACTTGAATAAAATTATTCCATAGTCTTGAGAATAATATTTATTCCATTAATTAAATTTAAATAGAATTTAATCGCGACCATAAGAAGCACTTCATGTGACAACCTCTAGGATTATTTATCATTGGCATTTGGAGGGTTTGCCTAAAGTCCAAGAGTAATTTATAGAAATAGGTCAATTTACTGAAGATAATGAACTTAAATACACAATGATTACATCCACATATAAGCTTTCCTTATTTAATATAACCCCTTTATCTCAATATCTCATCAAGAAGGTTTCATGATAGGGTCATCAACCTATTTTCTGTATGTGACTTTCTTTGAGTACCTAAAATAAACTCATCGATACTCCTTGGTAATGGAATTTAGGGTGACCATTATATTGCACTCAAAGGGTCGAGATATCAAATTCCATAAATGGAAGGGACAAATCCTTCTTCAAATTATCTATTAATAACATGTCATTTGTGATGCACCCAATATACCCAACTTCCCGCCAAAATATGGCATGGCATTTTTCGTCAGTAAATCAAATTGCATGAGTCGTGACACACATTAATGATAATATTATAGTCAAAGGACTGTTACACATGATCATATTTAGGAATATCTGAAGACACCAAAACATGCAGAATTCCTACTTATGGGTCTGTTACCACAATCTCCCATATTAGAGATTACTAAGTGTGAACTTCAAGAGCAGAAGTCTCATATGCTTATAAATACCAGAACCACCTGATAGTATACATACTATGTGTCCCATAATAGTGTGTCATCCAACCATAGAACTATATTTAGGAATAATTTCATAGCACTTCATGCTTCTCATCATAGTGGGGAACTACTATGACCTTATTAATGAGATGAATAATCTAGAACATTATTAAATTATAGTCACTCAGAACAATGAACAACATGTAAAAAGATGTTTAATATTTAAATACATTAAATATTCATGTAATCAAAGTACAAAAAGTTGGTTCTTGGACACCAACTCTAACAAACTTCTTCTTGGACTAGATCCACATGCATATGACTTTTAGTCTTCTAGAACTCACATGATGATCATGTTTCTATTGATTCAAGTTTTTAGTAAAGATGTCCTCCATGTTGTCTTCCATGGAAATACATCTTACTGCAACTTCACCACTCTGATAAAAATACCTCATAAGATGGTACTTTCATTGTATGTGCTTCATCCGCCGATGTGACCTTGGATCTTTTTCGAGAGCCACCGCTAAAGTATTTTCACAATAATGTGTGATGGGATGTTTACTTCTGGGTACAACATCAAGATATTATAAGAAGCTCTACATCCAAAATAATTCTTTAGCTACCTAATAAGCTACAATATAATTAGAATCTACTATAGAATTTGCAACCACACCTTGCTTTGAGCTCCTCCATCTCACAATACCTCTATTAAAAGTGAAGATGTATCCTGTTTGTGAATTCATGTCATATTGATCAGTCTGGAATCTAAAATTTTCATATCCTTTTATTACTAGTTTCCTCATCTCATCCATAAACTAGAAACATATACTTTGTATTCCATAGATACTTAAGTGTAGTCTTGACTGCCATCCAATGGTGGTCACCCGAATCATCTTGATATCTTCTTACCATAGTCAATGCATATGAGACATATAGCTGAGTACATATCATAACTTGCATAACTGACCCAATAAATGTTTTCTATGAAATTATTTTCATTATCTTTCATTCATCATGATTCTGAGGACAATGTTTCTTCGAATGATGAATGCCACGTGACACATGAAACAATCCTACCGTGGATTGTTCTATACTAAATCTCTCTAGTATCTTGTCAATTTATGTACTTTGAATTAGGACCAGTAATCTCTTGGATCTATCATGATGGATCTTGATCCCAAGAATATATGCTTCCTCACCCAAGTCCTTCATAGAGAATCATTTATTCAACCATGAGTTAACAGACTGTAATATGGGTATTTCATTTCTAATAAGTAATATGTCATCAACATATACTATTAGGAAAATGAATACACACCCACTAAACCATTTGTACACACAAGGCTCTCATTTTTTCATTATGAAACTAAATTCCACTATGGATTCATCAAAATTAATGTTCCATGACCTAGATTATTACTTTAATCCATAAATGGAATTTTGAGACTTGTGTATCTTATGGGAATCCTTTAAAGTCAAAAAAACCTTCAGGTTGTGTCTTATAGACATATTTTCGAAGGTTAATATTAAGAAATTCTATTTTGACATCCATTTTCCAAATCACATAGTCACGGTAAGAATAAATGAACAATAGAATTATGATGGATTTCATCATTTCAACCGGTTAAAAGGTTTCATCATAGACAATGCCGTGAAACTGTTTAAACCCATTTGAAACCAGTAATTCCTTATAGGAACTGACATGTCCTTTGTTTTCCAATTTCTTCTTGAAAACCCATTTGCAACCAATAGCCTTTACATATACTAGAGGATCTAAAAAAGTCCATAATTTTTTTTGGTTCATGGAATCCATTTCAAAATTCCTTGTTTCTTACCACTTGGTAACATCTATTCCACTTAATACTTCCTTATAGGTTAGAGGATTATTATTATCAACTAATAATGAGTCACCATCCTTCGTAGGTAGAAAACTATACCGTGTTAATTATCTAACCTATATTGTACTTTTATGTAGTACTTGTGTCTCTGGAACATATCATTCTTCCCTGGGGTTTTGTGGAATCTTCTCCGGTACCAACTCTTGTGTACCTTGAGCCTCTACTTCATCAAAGTCTATCTCGCTATAAAAATATCTTTTAGAGATTTACTCCATCTCAAAGAATATGGCGTGTCATTCCACTACAAACTTTTATTTGACTGGTCATACAGGTAATATCCATTAGTTTCCTTAGTTTATCCTATAAAGGTACACATTATGCCATGGGGTGCGAGTTTGTTACCTAAAGAGGCCTTAACAAATGCTTCACGTCCCCACACATGTAAATTTGATAACATGAATTTTCTTCCACACCAAAGCTCATATAGAATACTATTTATCAATTTAGTTGGTACTTGTTTTAGTATGTGTTCCAATATTTGTAATGAATATCCCCAAAAGGACAATGGAAGACTTGCATGACTCATCATTGATCTCACTATGTACAACAAGGTTTGGTTCTTCCTTTATCTTACACCATTCCACTGGGGTGTGTAAGGAGGAGTGAGTTGGGATATGATTCCAAAATATCGTAAGTAATCAATGAATTCTTGATTAAGTTATTCTCCACCTCGGTTTGAGTATAGTTTCTTAATCTTTTTACCAAGCAGGTTCTCAACTTCATTCTTGTGTTCCTTGAACTTATAAAAAGAATCTGACCTATACCTCATTAAGTAGATATATTCATATATATTAAAATCATTAGTAAAAGTTATGATCTATGAGTACCCACCCCTTGCTTCAACTAGAAATAGTCCACACACATCGGTATGAACCAATTCAAGAAGATATTTGGCTCTTTCACATTTTCCACTAAATGGGTCTTTGTTCATTTTTCCTTGTAAACATGCGTGACATACAACAAGTGGGTTTAATTTGAAATAATATAAATATCCATCTTGATGTAACTTTGTTAAGAATTTATCATTTACATGACCTAGTTAGTGATGAAAAATTTTGGTGTGGTACGAGTCATGTGAAGTAGTTTTGTTATCGATTTCTATTACTTGGTTTGTGTAATCCAACACATAAAGACCGTTATATAAATGCGCCTTACCAAAAAATGACATCTTTATAAAATAAACAACATTCATTTCCAAAACTTAATATAAATCAATCTGTATCTAGTCTGGATACATAAATAATGTTCTTGGTTATAGAAGGCATATAATAACAACCTTTTAATACCAAGATCATACCAATTGGAAACATGAGGTGGTAGTCCCCGATAACTACAACAGTAAGTCCATCTCCATTAACTACTTATATATTTACCTCCCCTTGGTCGATTTTATTGAATCTACTTAGTTATTGTATTTGGATATATATGTGAGCACCACATGCTATATCTAATTACCATTTGTAGAAAAATATTAATTTACCGCGATAAAAAATACACCTAAATCTTCCCCTTGCTTCTTTAAGTGGGTGCAGTTTTTCTTCCAATGTGCCTTCTTTCCACATGAGAAACAAACAGATTCCAAATCCCTTGTCTCCCCTATGATCTTCCTTTTATTTTAAGGGCATGAGGAAGATTTGGGATTAAATTTATTCTCATTCCCTTTCCTCTTAATCACCATACTGATAGAAGGATTGTCGTGCTTCATATCTTTTTACACTTGGAGAATGAGGATAAGATGATCAGAGAGAGACTTCTCATTGTTGTTCATATATAAATTAACAACAAAACTGGAGAATATCTGATGGAGTGATGTAATAATGAGATTGGTACCTAGTTATTTGTGGGCATTTAAACCCAAGAACCTCTAGGTGCTCAATGTATCCAATGAGGTTGACTATGTGATGCCCAACTAGGGTACCCTCTCCATGAATACTCTAAAAACGTTTCTTGGAGATATCAAACCATTCATGTATTTCTCTCTCCTTGTAAAGAACATAGAGGTGATCAACCATGCTATATGAATCCATGTTTTAGTGAGACTTCATGAGTTCACTAGACATTGATGATAACATCAAACATTTAACATCCACTACATCATTAATATGTTTTCTTGTAGAATATGAACTCTTTATAACTCGCCTCTTGGGCATGCAGATCAGGTAATGAGGACTCTAGCACGTAAGATTTCCATTCATTCCATATAATTAACCGAAGGCATTAAAACCATTCCTGGAAGTTACTACCGATGAGGATGTTGTATTTATCTAGTATTGATCGCATATATAGTGTGGTTGAACCATTTTTCATTTTTATTCTACAATTAAATAACAGATAATTAGTACTTTCTTAATTAAATTTTATGAGAGATAATAAATTAATTTTATTAAGTCTCCCAAAATTTTATCAAGTCCCAATGGCCCTTACGATTGGTCTCAGAATGTATAGTTTCCTGGATATTATTGTATAAAGGATCTATATTCCCCTTCACATAACCCAAACAAGGTTTGGGAAATCTATTTGAAGGTATTTTGGTAGACAGGGATTTGCAACTGCAGTCTTGCATCTCCTTGATCCATTGAGTGGACTCCCCAATCCTAAAATCATAACATGGATTTCCTTAAAACATGCCTCCAATATTACACCAAGTCTAGAAAGGGATACTCATATTGATGTAACATGGTTAAGTCTACCTGAAACATTCATAAGGTCTTCTTATATAAAAGTATGTGTCCCAAAAAGGGTTGGTCAAACACACAGTTTTATTGAGTCTTTCCCTTAATCAAGTAACATAAGGCTTAGTATGACTTAATATTTTATTGATGGTTTTTATCTCTTATGTATAAATTGGTTATTATCTTTATCACATAATTTTTAATATTAAGTGGAATTTTCTTAAGTGATTAACCATGTCTTGATAATATTTACGTTTAATCCTGGTTTATTTTAGTTTCATCTTGCATGATTGTTTAATTCATTAATTATGTGATTGTGAAAACACATTAATAATGATAAATCATGCAACTGATAGAAATAAAATTAATTCAAGGGAATGATCATGAGATTTTATAATGGTTTGTTTATCTAGTGTTTGATAAACTAATGCTGACCTTCAGGAGAAACACCTTGAACGGTTCGGGTTCGTGTTTAAAGGTTTCCACCTATCCACATTTGTATCTCTAGGGATTGGTTTCATCTCGAATCTAGCTTGAACTGCCTCCACTAGCTTGAGAGCTCCATCCATTACATATGATTTTTAACTCACACATAGGTGAGGAGTAAAAAAGAGGTTTACTTAAAAGAGATCATGGGTATGCAAGACCTACATATTAATGAGGAGAGATGGTATGCAGACCAAAAATTTAATTTAAAATAAATTAAAAAGAAACAAATCACATACAATGGTCTGGTCTAGCTAATGATCATCCATATAAATGAAATGAATTTCACATTTAATAAAACTAGCATTAGATTATTTAATCATTCTTATTAAGATAAATCTCAATTGAATAAACTAATTAATAACTTTAATTAATCAATCATTTTATCTTAATCCTTTTCTAAATTTCCCTGAAATTACCATCCATAACCTTAGAGGAAACATGGTGAACACCCATTCAAATATACATGATATGTAAATATGAACATTACAAAAACATTATAGTTTTAATTCAATATAATTTGGTAAAGTACACAACATGTAGTTCTGACTACATAGAAGGTAATTCCTTAACTCTCTCATCCAAAGTAAACACATAGGGACTCAGTGTGTGATTCATATGTCATAAATCTTGGAGTACTTGACGTGTCCAGTGGGCCACCTGCCATGTTGTCTCCGGGTTACCTGGTTACTAGTTGGCTGAGCCGTGTATGGGATATACGTCTTGGCACTTACTCGAAGGGACTACATACCATGTCTAGTGGGACACACGACATATAATCTGACTGACTGTGCACTAGTTAGTCAAGGTCAACACACATTGTATGAATTAACTACACCACATGTCATTAATTCAACCGACTTGAGTAATTTCCAAATTATTCCCGAAGCACTAAAAAAACTACACAATTTTTAATCGAGATTACACAGAATGTATAATAGAGAACATGACATACAATTCAAAACACACAACGTGTACTTTCATGTCTCCTGGACATAATCATTGGTGCCTCCTAATGAGTTCTTCGCATTAATTTTAATAAAAAATTGTTCATTTCTGTTAGATATGGAAGAAACAAAAGAGTAAGAATAGATCATGAAATCTAGATTACAATATCAATTAAAATTAAATTGAAAATATAAATTATTAAATTGTAAATCATCAAAAAATGTTTTTAATAATTATACACAATGATGTAACCCCCCTTTGTTAACACTTTAAGGATCCAGACACAATAGAAGCATGGCGGTTATGAGGGCCTAACATTGCCTTTCCCGTAATCGATGACCAATCCGGGATATATACAACGATAAATTATTATATCCACAAATTTAGATCAAAGATCTAGGAAAAAGAAGAAAAGAATGTCAGATCCTAGATAGAGGATCTTGCACATCATGTTTATAATTAGTTTACATAATTTCAACAGAAATTAAATACCTAGATCATCAGTACTTTATTCATTGAAGATTTTGATCATCTAGAAGGTCTCTTCCATATTATCTCCTTGCACCTGAACAGATCTAAACCAAAATCCCTCAAGCGGTGACCCACACAAGATCTGATGGACTCTGATCGACACCAATAATTCTTCGGGTGCTAGCACAAAAAAGCGAGTGTCTTGCATCAGTCATTATTGATTTCCTATTCTTTAGTCTCAAATAAAGTCTCTCATTCTTGATATGGGAGAGGAGAGTATTTGATAGGGAAATTGTTTTGGCTCAATAATTCTCTCACCACCGACAATTTTGGTTCACCATGCATAATGGAAAAATAGAGGTACCTATCTATTTAATGGTAAGGGGTTTCAATTAAAATATTTAATTGTGTAACATTAATTAAATAAATTCATAACCTAAGATAAAACCCATGATACATAATAACAATAACAACACCATAATTCATGGTTGGACAACTTACGAAAAATAGAGTCATAAATGAAATCCCATTCCATATAATGATAATAGTGTTATTATTATTTTGCCTTGTTAGAAATAGATAAATAATTATTTATCAAACTTATAAATAATTATTTTACTACAGGACCTGCCTTGGTTTTCTGGAACTCCACTTCCATTTAATGAACACTTGAAAAAATAAATAATTTATTCTCTTAAATAAATATTTTGTTTAAAAATTAGTAAATAAATATTTATTAAACTGTCAATATAATATATATATTTTATTTAATTTATGCGATCATTTAAACTTGAATAAAATTATTCCACATTCTAGAGAATAATATTTATTCAATTAATTAAATTCAAATAGAATATAATCGAGACCACAAGAAGCACTTAGTGTGTGAGCCTCTAGGATTTTTTCTCCTTGGTATTAGGCTGTCTTGCCTAAAGTACAAGAGTGTTGTCTAGTAATGGGTCATGGAACCCAATATAAAGATCTGAAGGTCGCAATTCTGACATCCACATATGAACACTCACTATGTAATATAATCCCTTTATCTCAATATATCATTAAAAAGGTTTCATGATAGTTTCATCCGCCTATTTTCTTGATGCGTCTTTATTTGAACACCTAAAATAAACTCGTCGATACACCATGGACATGGAATTTATGGAGAAAGTTCAATTTCAATCAAAGGTCTAAGATATCACCATTCATAAACAGATGGGGAAAATCCTTCCTCGACTTATCTATTTATAACATGTCATTCTTGACGAACCCAACATACCCTACTTCCCACCAATATATGGAGTGACAGTTTCACTCAGTAAATCAAAGTGCATGAGTCATGACACACACTAATGATAATATTAAAGTCGAAGGACTATTACACACACTTACAGATAAGAATATCTATTGACACCAAAACATGCAGAATTTCTACTGGAGGGTCTGTTCTCAAAATCTCCCATCATGGAGATTACCAAGTGTGAAATTCATGAGAATAATTCTCATCTGCTTGAGAGTACTCACACCTTATGGTCTATATACCATGTTTCCCATAATAGTATATCATCCAAACACAAAACAATATATAATAATCTTGTCATAGCACTTCAAGGTTCTTATCATATCGGGGAACTACTATGAACTTATTAATGTGACAAATAATCTGGGACATTATTACATTATTTCCCTAAAAAACAATAAACAATATGTAATAAGTTGTTTAATATTTAAATAAATTAAATATTCATGTAATCAAAGTACAAAAAGTTGGTTCCCAGACACATACTCTAACAATATGTGAATTGGTGGTTATATGTTATGAATTTGTTATTTATTTAATTTATATTTACTTTATGTTAATCTTTTCTCATGAATATAGACTACATTTTCCATTTGGTAATTGGATCACATTGGCAGTGTCCTACTGAGTTGTACACAAAACCTGCTCTAGCTAGCCTAACAATTAGGCAACCAAGCATCCCTCAATTATTACAGGTATAGGTTGGGACAATTTCCATGTTTTATCATTTAGTGGGATATCATATTATGAGTCTAGATATTTATATGAGGTCAGTCATGGAGTTATAGAGCCTATTTTTTATTTATAATCTACCTCTAAATTGTACTTGTGATCCATACGGTGGGTGACCAGTTCCCTTCTTGATTTGTAATTGTTTAGTATATTATTTCCACATTTATTCATCCTAAATGATATTTTTATCACTATATATATTGTCTAAATGTTATTTTTTTACATGTTTATACACCATGAAATGTGTTCCATGCACTTTTCCATAGAGTGAAGATATGATTCTAATATAGACAAAAATTTCATGTATGAATAAAGATGTTTTCACTATAAAGGAAGAAGATGAATGATATATTTCTATGTGCCAAAATACTACTCCATAACTATGGATAAGTGGAATGATTCCCCCATCCAGGAGTAGGTAGTGGATTTCCAAGATCTAATATAAAAATGTGTCGACACATGAAATTCAGTATGCGATTTTCTTCAGAGAAGAAATGGTGTATTTTCCATTTAAAGAAGTGTATATCTCATCAAGACCTTGAATTTGACTAGTCACAGAGCCCAAACAGACATACGAATCAAATGTTATGGCACTCAGAAGATGGAAAAATTCACAAAGGGACCAACATGGATGTCCTTTGTGGGGGACCTAAGTGGAGGACCTTCACAGAAAAATAATTTCAACACCCCTATGTAGAAGACCAACACGAAAGACCTATGTGGATGACTTGCACAGAAAACTTCTATTTGACTAGGTACCCTCCATGCCTATAAACAGGACCCTTGGGCTCCCCATTTAAAAGATAAAAAAGTGAGAAGAAGTCCCAAAGCTCATGTTGCGTAGCTCTTTAGCCAAGATCCGACAAATTGTTTTTATGTAGCTCTCTAAAACATGAAATAATAGAGAACTAAATGGGTAAAAGTGGTTCAAATTCCCATCAAGGTTTAGAACATTTGGAGTTGCACAGAACACATGCGCGACACACCTAAGCGATGAATCTGCGCGAGACACCTATGTGGAGCAGTTGCGCGATGCACCTACGCAGAGCACCTAGGTAGAGCACCTGTACAGCGCACCTGTGCGACATTCCTTGGTAGAGCACCTGTATGACGCACCTTATAGGAGCACCTATGTGACCCTGTTGGTCCATAACGTAGGGGCTACGCCCTCGCACCCCCACTCAGACTTAATGTCGGGCTATGGTTCCGGCCCTCCGGGATGGTCCCTTCGCTTCCTTCACTGACCCCCATTAAACAATGGGGATTCACACCACAAACTCTTTTGGTCTAGTCCACAACATTTTTCATCATGACCATTATGTGGCCCAACATCCAACCTTCTAATACCATGATTTGAGATTCTACATCACACTCAATGAAGTACCTTGTTTTGACTTAATCCTCTTAGTTTCTTCCACATGTTCTGAGTTTGGACTCTCCTTATGGATTCCTCAAGTACCATGAGTTGATACACTCCTCAAAAAACACCTTAAACCTCATCACCTGACTCCTATGCCAGGTTAAATTTCAAATGGTTATCCTCCTTAGGAGTAAGTCCTATGAAATCTCAAATGGGAATCCTCTTTAGGAGTAATCCCCAACCAATTCCAAAATGGGCATCCCCCATAGAAGTAAGCCCCACCAAAACCTCAAAAGGGCATCCATTCATGTGTAATCCCCTAACCTTCATCCATTCTTCGTTTCATTGGACCCTTTCCCAATGTAATACGAATAGAGGGAAGTCTCGTTGCCTCGCCCTCATCCACCGTCACCACTGTATGCATGCCCTATTCCACCAAAGGAGGAGGAAAATTGTGGGTGACTTTGTTGAATCTTTGGCATCCTGTTGTTTCTCACACCGAGCATGACTCACGTGGAATTATAGATTTTTCATGGTCAGAACATTTCCATAGTTAATGAACTATGAGAACTCTGATTTTTATTCAAAACAGGATATCTAAGAATACTTCTTAGGGCCCGAGCTCTTTAGATATCCTCTCCAGGAATCCAACCTTATTCCCTTAATCTAGACATCCTACTTAGGACTAATCCCCAAATTAAACCCCCAAATCATCAAGTCATCATTTTTAGAAATTAATCCCAATCTCATTTCTCTCAAAGTAGTATACTATCCTATGAGACTTATCGAACTACATGATCTTTGATTACCATCCAAATAGGATACTTAGGAATCCTCCTTTAGGTTCAAACCCAACACATCAAATCAATCCTATTCTCCTTGGGACATATTCTCTATTGGGTCCAATCTTACATGGAAACCCACACCCTTTCCAAGATCCTTGGGATGTTTAGGAATATGTCCCACACCAAACTTTAACTAAGAACATTTCTATTATATTTCTTTACCACATGACATTAAACTGTATGGCTAGGTACTTATCAAATGACCTTAAAAGGTGTTATGTGTCCCATTAAGTGGAACCGAACTTCGAGGGATCAGATTCCTTTCAAAAGGATATGTATGTAGCCCATTTTATTGGTATGATCCAAATATCAATACTAACCTTTGCCTCCCTGGATGATAATAAATTCAAGAGTGCCCCACACAGTGGCTTAAAAACCAGTACCATCATAATGATGATTAAAATAATATCTATATAGTATATGATAGGATACCATTGATGGAGAACCTAAAATACATACGAATATCTCCATTAATGAATAACCTTGAATATATACTAATGATTATAAATATTACACATGTTAATAAGTGATTGAATATTCAAAGTGAAACTTATGTTATAAATGGTGAATTAATAAGGATTCATGAAAATATCTTAAATTTATAAAGAGATTCCTGAAGTATACAATAATTCCCCCAAAAGGGTATGATTAGTCCAACATCCCTTCCTCTCGACCAATGAACATTACTATGTATCGTAAAGTTCAAACTTAATGAATTCCTGTATTTGGAAGGTAGGTCCCTTCTGGATAAATCACCATTGAATGTTTTCAGTTCCATGAATAAATCCAATAGAAACCGTCTGGTAGCAGTTATTCTTAAAACTAGAACACACGTTTCAAGGAACTACTAAACAACATGTTTCATTATTTATCTATTATTGTGTACTCTATTGAAGGGAATAGTCCATAAATGGTTCATCATAGACCCTTATTTTGAGTCTTCATCCTCAGTATATGGGGAAATACGCATGAGTTTATGAGGAAATATAGTGAAAATATGATGATTTGGGAATGGGTATGATAAGAAAAATGACCATATTTAATTAATAGGATACATTATAATTTTTTAGGGTGTACATAATTAGATGAAAATTCCATTAAGAATAATATTAATTTATTTAGAAGGGCCAAATATGGAAACACTAACAATTAAATCCAAATTGTTGTTTACTTTGGATCTGAAAACACTCGATTATGAAATCTGAAAAAGTTTTTTTTGATGATTCAAAAAACATGAGGAAATATATGACATTAAAGAGAGAAGGGAACTCAAGAAGGTATCAGGTCCCTAAATGTTATTCCACCATGTATATTAATTTTTTTTATGATAATAGATATAACATGGTAATGATATAATTTTTTATAGATGAGGGGGGACAATGAGGAATAATTGTATTTTTATAGGGCTATATAGTTGGACCTACAATCGTTGTTCCATTTTCCATTTGTACTATAATTTTTATGTAAGTCATGAAAGATAAATTCATAATGAACATGAACTTAAAATTTAATAATGCCACCATTTATTGGATTTGTTCTGATAATTTTTCTCTCTATCATTCAAATTCAATTTAAGGACAGTCAATCTAGGACATCAGGGATTGGAGTTTATAGGAATGTAGCTTTGACTAAATATAAGGAACTACACTTAGGACACGATCATAGTTTAGTCAATGTAAATGAAATCAGAACACCATTATTTTATGAATCCTCAAGAAATGATCCATGCTTTTTATGGTCATTATAGCTCAACCAAAGGTAGATATAATCAATCTAATAATGTCAATATAAACCCCAATATTAATATAGATCGTAATACTATCATAGAATATCCTATATAGGTTCACAAAAAATTAATGTTATGATAGTTGGAACATTATACTTTGTGAGATATTCTATGTAAAAAGTTAAATAGAAAATCCAATACTAATTAAGAGACCTTGCTGCTATTATATATCTCAAAGAGAGGACATATAGCTTAGAAACCTTATTCCTTGGCTATCATGTCATTTATGTGGTAGGACAACTGAGATGGGTATAAAGGTGTTAAAAAACTCCAACAACAATGAATGGGGAATGAAAATTATGTAACTCATAATATGATGTATTGGAATTAGGATGATGAGATAGTACTAGAATTTTATTTATTTCTTCTAAAAATAATTTGAATGAGGGTTTCAAAAAATTCTATTGATGATGTATGGATATTATAATACCTTCATGTCATGATGAAACATTACTCTAGTTGTAAAATAATAATTTATAGCCACAAAAATCATTTCTAAGAAGTGGTGATCATTGGATTCATATATAGTTATTACCGATATAGGTGAATTGTTTATGGAAATTCAAATAGAAAAGGCCTAATGTGTGATCAGTGGAAAGAAAACATTCAAATATTACTGTAAGAATCCCAGTCCAAAAAATAATATTATTTTGTTCATATTGATCCTTTGTAAAGGACTAGAAATGAATTAGGATCTACAGGTGGATAAAACATATAGGGTTTTAGAAACACTACATATCATGATTTAATAATAATAAATACATATATTTTTCTTATAAAGGATAACCCATCAATTAAACCCACTCTAAAAATGGAGTTCCATTTTTGTATGAACCTAGACCTTACTTTTAGGTATGTTTTTTCCTTTCTGATCATTTTTGGAGAAAATAGGAATTTCTAGAAGTTTTCTAAGTACATGTCGTGAGCTTTATGAGTACACATCATGTACTTTCTTGCCACAAAAGGTTGTGTGCTAGCATGTAGTATCCACACACATGGCCATGTGGGAGTGACTTGGAGGCCGCCTAATGCAGAGTACCGAAACAGCAAGTATATGCCATATACTCAAAAAGTACACGTCGTGTATTTTTTTCATTAAACGCACCAGGTTCACGTCTGACAGACAGAACAAGTCTTTGTCCAAGAGAACCTGTATGACCATGAAATCTATCCGAGCCCCAGAGCCTCCATCCGACCTCCAATTCGAACACTGTTGATTCTATTGGAATCACATCGATGATTTCTCTCTTCTCCTTGATCCTTGTTTCTAATTTCTCTTCTTTTCCAAGTTTTTGTGGGTTGAACATTTTTGACGTTTTCTTAGATCTACAATTTTTCAAGGGGAATCAATCTTTGAGGTTCAAGTATATTGATCTTCTAACCCCGAGGTAGGTGGTTTGTGCCTTTTTGTTTGATGTGTTTGAGTATTATGTGAAAATTTCACCAATACCATTGAACGAAGTATTTATTTTTTACCATTTTACCCCTATTGATTTCCTGCCATGATTGTAGGCATATGTAGAGGTAATTTGGATATGAATTGGGTTGATTGTTGTACTTTGGATGTGTTTTTCCCATGATTTGTTCTATTTATGACCGTTTGGTCCTGTTTAGACTTTGGCTGCCTTGCCTGTTTTCCATGCCTGTTGCTGTAGGATGGAGAGTTGTATTCTTACATGCTTTCTATGTTATAGAATATTTATCCAAGTAGTTATATAGGTTTTATTTGGCTATATTCCACTGCTATGCTTGTTGACTTACACATGGCCATGAGAACCTGGTGTAGTAGACTATAGGGGGAATTGACCGAATGAGATTCCTCAAAGAGTCCTTGATTACTTTAGATTATAAGGGGATTGATTGCATGAGCTTCCTCAGAGAGTCTTTGTTTGAATTTAATGACCAAGGATATAATGGTAATTGAATGAGTGAGCTTCCTAAGAGAGTCCTAGACTTTGGGAATATAACGGGAATTGACGTGTGAGCTTCCTTAGAGAGTCCTTTACTAACCTAGACTATACGTGGAATAGACTGTGTGAGCTTCCTCAAATAATCTTGCTTACCTAGACTATACGGGGAATGGACCGTGTTAGCTTCCTCAAAGAGTCTTGCTATACCTTTGACTATAAGGGGATATACTATGAGCGCTTCCTCAGAGAGTCTTATTAAATTCCTATGCAGAACCTGAGGGGTTAGACCGAGTGTGTTTCCCAGAGGGCTGCCTGTACTTTTTAGGTAGGACCAGAGGGGATGGCTGTGAGTACTTCTTAGAGGGTTACCTGTTTGTGGTTTAGCTGTTTGCTTCACTGTTTCTTGATTTGAAACTATGGATTGTTTACTATTAGTACATTCCTATTTACTTCTTTCTGTACTTTTACCTACCATATATTCACTGACTCTTAGGCACAAATCTTCGGGTGGTTTCCTACTAGGATTTAGTCTCACATCCTGTTTGGGTCATCCTTTTGGGCCCAAACAGATTATATTTTCGTAGGTATAGATAAGGGAAAGCACCCTTCTACTTCAAGTACTTGACTTGCTGGGATCTGGAGAGCATGGGACCAAGATATTACTTGTGATGATGAGGAGCTGTTTATATTTATTTTATATTTTGTGTTATCACTAATTGTATTTCAAGTATTGTGACTTGTTTGGCTGCTTTCCTAGATATATGTATCATGCATCATTTCATATATACATGTGCGTTAGTTGTTTATTATACCAATATTCTGTTGTTTACTGTTATTGGATATTTACTACTTCCGCTATTTTATGTGTTGTTTACTTTCGCTGTGTACTCTGCCAATGAGGGAATAGTTTCCCCAATATCACACCCAAGACCCTTGCTGCTAGTCGGCAACCTTTGGTTTTTGGGGAAATACGCTTGAGGCCATGTGAAAAACCGGGTATGGGGAAGCTCTAGGTGGCTTCCTTAACCGGGACGTTACAAAGTGGTATGAGAGGAACTATTTTCCCTTGATTTACTGTTTGACGCATTTATCCAGGGATAAGAAGGAATAGGTACTTGGTAATAATATGTGCCCAGGAGTAGCTAACCTTTTTATAGGGAAAATCCAATATACCTCATTTAATTGCATTTTTTTGTTTTGAAAATATTACAGTTGGTTTTATTTCACCTCGAGTGATTCACATGATTTTTGCAGTTACTGTTGATTTTATTGAGGTTTAATTTCTATTGCAACCTAATGAGATGGGGGTATGTCGTCTCATACATCATATAGGAACTTGCTAGAAATCACATGTCATGTATTTTTCCCTTTCCATATAGGATGCATTAGTGATTTCATGTTGTTGTGATAGGTGATGTGTATAATATGCATGTTTTTGTGATAGTTCCCTTGATAGAAATCCATGATATTTCATAACGTATTTTTTTTTGTAGAGATTTGCTTGAATGAACGCCAAACTTTGGTTCTTGAGGTGTTATGGGCCCTCATGGACCGAAACTTGGTGGATTATTCCTCTGTTTTCCTTACTATAACTTGTATAATATGCCAAAATTTGATTCGCGAGGAATATGGTCCCTCCTGGATTGGAATTTGGCACTTTGAATGCTTGTTTTAGTGTTTTCTGGGTTCCAGAGTAGTTTCTGAGGCTTACTATCCGAAAAAATACAGAATACAAGCCGTTTAATGTCAAGTACACGCCAAGTGTTCTTATGTTTGGGAAGAATTGTTTTTCTTAATTACATGCCATGTACTTAATATACACACCATGTAATCTATAAACTGTTTCATAGGTTGTGTGGCCAGAGACATGGGATGGGAAAAACCGAGAGTGAACACGCTGTTTATTGTTCATACAGGCCGTGTAGTGTTGACCCCGTGCCCACCCGTGTCACTAACAGCACAGTTTGGATGAGTCGTGTCTAATACATGCCCAGTGCCATTTAAACATGCCATGTAGTGTGACCTAGGTACCTGGCCACGTCACGAGAAACACGGGTTGGTGTTACCCTTTCACGTACACGCTGTGTCTTCCATGAACACACCGTGTAGTATGACCCAAGTACCCGGTCATGTCACGAACATAACTGGTCAGTGTTATCCCTTATCATACATGTTGTGTCTGTCCGGAACATGCCGTGTAGTGTGAGCTGTCTGTGAGGCCATGTAACTAACAACACGGGCCAGGTGGAGCTAGTCTAGTACACACCGTGTAGGAATTCTACACATTGTGTAGTATTGACTCCGTAGAGCCATATGGCATAACCGTGTAGAAGGACTCAGGCAGGGAAAAAGAATTCAAGTACATGATGTGTGTCAGCACAAAACGCCATGTGTTTGGGGTGTTACATGACCAGTTTAGGCAGGAGTACACACCCATGTAAATGACTTCAGGGAACACGCCGTGTAGAAAATGTACATGCCGTGCAGTCATGTTTTTGTAAAACTTGAATTTTTTCTTTATCTAGTTCCCTTATTACACTCCTTGTTTTTCAATCCTTGATAATCTTGATCTAAGGTGTGCACTTGACCTTGCAGAGTCATTACACAAAGACGTCCTCTAGTTGTGCGCCAATTTCCAGACAGTGATCAGACACCGAAATTGACTGATCAGGGACTACCTGAAGATCCTCCCATTGTGCCAGTGTTGGCACCATCCATTGTACCTGACATAGGTGCTTATGCTCAATTCAAGGAGGGATTTCTGAGGATGATAAATACCTTTTAGGGAGTGTTGCCTCCTACTCTATTGATGGCTGATTTGACGCAGGTCTTCTAGCAGCAGCATTCTCCCACTTTCTCAGGGGATGGAGGACCTAAGGCTACCGAGTCATGGTTAGAGGCCATGCTGATGATTTTGAAGCATCTGGAGATACCTCTAGAGAATAGGGTGAAGCTCTCTACCTACATGCTTTCAGAATCCTCCAAGAGGTGGTGGGATGTGATATCATATGCAGGACACCAGCAGAATATGGATTGGGATAAGTTTCGGTGCATCTTCTATGACAACTTCTATCTGGAGACCTTGTGGTCCAATCGAGCCTGAGAGTTCATGAGTTTGGAGCAAGTTAATCTTTCTGTGATGGATTATTCCTCTAGCTTCACAGAGTTGCAGTGTTTCACACCTATTCTAGGAGGTGATGATTTGTACCTTCAATGGAAGTTTGAGGATGGTCTGAGGCACAACATCCAGTCGCAGGTGAACATCTTTGGGTTGACTTCAATATCTCATATCGTCAACCAGGTGATAATACCAGAGCACAATCTGAGGGATTATGGAGCTTTGATTCAAGGCGGTTCGGCATCCAGAGTTAGTGCTCCACCAAATTATAGTAGGAAGCATAGTAGGGAGACTGCACGAGGAGATCAGAGCAGGTGGGATGTATCTTCTCTTAGCCAGGTGGTGTGATACTAGTGTGGGAGAATCAGACATACAAGGAAACATTTCCCGAGAGAACTAGTGGAGTGCCAATATTGCGGTAATATTGGCCACCTTCGGTACTTTTGTCAGTTCATCTCACCAGCAGTTGGTGAAAAGGGTTCCTCTATGACTCCTCGTTCAGGAGCAGTGCCACTAGCTTCTCACCAGTCTGGGAACTGGAGTTCTTCTAGCTGTTCAAGCCGAGGTGGAGGTTTTGGTTGTGGCATCCAGTCACTTGGTTTTCAGTGAAATTAGGGTGGATCAGCTCAGAGTGTTTATGCAGGGTCATAGGGTCACGATATAGGCTAGAATTTTGTAGTGGAGCAGACCCAACATGAGTAGGATCCCAAACCTTCTACCGTTCGAGGTACGATCTTAGTATCCCTAATCTTAGAATATGCTCTTTTTGATACAGGGGTTTCCCATAGCATTATATCTATTGTTGTTGTGGATATTCTTGGGCTCTACATTTTTTATTTTGCTTATATCTTGATGCTAGACACTCTGTTGGGGAATAGAACGGCTAGTGTATGTCAGTGTAGAGAGTTCCCTCTACAGGTTGGTGGATGTCACTTTTTATGGGACCTATATGTCCTAGAGATGACATGCTATGATGTCATTCTCAAGATGGACTGGTTGGTTCCATTCCATGCATTCATCCACCGTTATCGCCGTAGGGTGAGTTTTGTGTCACTAGAGGGTGGATCCTTTCTTCATAGGGGTGAGTGGGATGTCCAGGAGAGCAGAGCGGATACAGAGCATCATGGGTTGGGAGGAGTTACAGCCCAAATTTCTAGTCTTTATCTGGATGACCAGGGGACTACCCAGTTAGAATTTTTTCCAGTGGTGGATCGTTTCAAAGATTTCATTCCAGAGGAACTTTCAGGTATACCTTTAAAGCGTGAGGTTGACTTCTCGATTTGGCTTGTGCTAGGAGTGGCACTAGTGTCATTCCTCCTTATAGGATGGCTACACCTGAGTTACAGGATCTGACGAAGTAGTTGGAGGATTTGTTGGAAAAGGATTTCATCTGACCCAGTACTTTTCCTTGGGGTTCGCATGTACTATTTTCGAAGAAGGCAGATGGTACCCTCAGGCTTTGTGTAGACTATCGAAAGTTGAACCAGTTGATAGTCAAGAACAAATATCCCTTACCTAGGATTTATGATCACTTTGATCTTCTTAAACGATACTTGGTGTTCTCAAAGATTGAAATGAGATCCGGTTATCATTATTTGCACATTATACCATCAGATATACATATTACAGCATTCTAGAGCATGTATGGTCTATACGAGTACTTGGTTATATTGTTCGGTCTCATGAATGCACCTGCAGTTTCATGGAACTGATGAACCGAGTGTTCCATCTATACATGGATTATTACATAGTGGTCTTCATGGATGATATCTTGGTGTACTATCACACTCGACATGACCATGATACCCATATTGAGATCATTTTGATTACACTGAGGGAGCATCAGTTATATGCTAAGCTATCAATGTGCCGCTTTTGGATGGATCAGATTCAGTTATTGGGTCATGTTATTTTAGAGGCAAGAGTATCAGTAGACCCAGAGATAGTGAGAGATGTTGTTTCTTGGGAGTAGCCGAAGAAAGTCCTTGTGGTGCAGAGTTTTCTAGGGCTGGATGGATACTAAAAACGTTTCGTACAAGACTTTTCACGCTTAATAGCACCAATGACAGGTCTGAAAAAAATGGGGAAAAGTTCTTATGGTTAGATTCTTGTGAGTCATCCTTTTAAGAGATAAAAGGGATGTTGAACTATTCATTGATACTAGTCTTGAAAAAATAGGGAAAGAGCTATACTGTTTACTGTGATGCATCAGGTATCAAGATGTGAGTTGTGCTTATACATGGAGATGTATTCATTGCGTATGAGTCTCGACAGTTGAGGTGACATGAGAGGAATTACCTGACGCTCGATCTGAAGTTGGAAGCTGTTGTTCATGCCCTACTCTACTGGAGACATTATGTTTTGGGAGAGCACTTTTTGGTCTTCATCAACCACAATAGTCTCAAGTACATATTCACCTAGCATAATTTGAATTTGAGACAACACAGGTGGGTTGAGTACTTACAGTCCTTTAACTTTGAGCTTTCCAATATGCATGGGAAAGGTAATGCAGTGGCTAATGTGTTAAGAAAGAGGACTCAGATATAGGTAGTTTAGGAGTCCAACAGTGAGTGGAAACTTATGTCTTTGTTCTCTAATTTGCAATTGGAGGTGCACGACAGTCAGGGGAAGACGTTTCATTCTTCTGTAGCTGTTACCTCTACTCTTCTGGACCGAGTTCGAATGAGGCAGCTATCAAATTATGAAGGCCTAGTCCTAAGGGAAAGCATGTTAGGAGAGGAACCTATTCCTATATGGACCATAGGCGAGAATGAGAACTTTCGTTTCCAGGGATGCGTGTGGGTGCCAGCAGACATACGCGAGGAGCTGATGCAAGATTTTCATTCTTCAGTTTGGGCAGTTCATCCTGGCATCATCAAGATGTATCGTGATCTACACCATCAATATTGGTGGCCAGGTATGAAGAGGGACATTGCTGGTTTCATCATGATGTGTTCCACTTGTCAACAGGTGAAGGTGAAGCATCATCGACCAATAGGGGTTTTACAGTAGTTACCCATTACTGAGTGGAAGTGGAATGACGTCGTAATGGACTTTGTGACCGGTTTTCCGAGGTCGACTCGGGGGAATGACACAGTTTGGTTTGTAATTGATAGACTCATGAAGGTTTCCCACTTATTTCCAATCAAGGAGACCTTCAGTGTTGATGATCTGGGACGGTTGTACATCTGAGAGATTGTACGTCTTCATGGAGTTCTACGCTCCATTGTTTCAGACAAGGATGTACATTTTAATTATCGGGTATGACGAGGGATTCAAAAGGCTTTGGGTATATTGGTACTTTTGAGTACAACTTACCATCCCCAGATAGATGGCCAGTCCGAGTGTACGATTCTGGTATTAGAGGACATGATCCAAGCATGGATTCTAGATTTTGGAGGTTCTTTGAAGAAACATATACGTCTTGTGGAGTTTTCCTACAATAATAGTTTTCAAGAAACTATTCAGATGGAACCTTAGGAGGCTTTGTACAATAGGCCGTGCCGATCACCCTTATGTTGGCTGGAGGCAGGAAAGGCAACTTTGCTGGGACCTCGTCTTGTTCAGGAGACCACAGAGCAGATAGAGTTGATTCAGAAGCGGTTGACTGCTGCACAGTATCGACAGGAGTCTTATGCTAATCAATAGAGATAACCTATAGAGTTTGAGGTTTGGGATCATGATTTCCTTCGCGTCGCACCGAGGTTGGGACACAAGAGGATTAGGAGACAGGGTAAGCATTCGTCGAGGTACGTCGGGCCGTTTGAGCTGTTGGAGAGAGTTGGTCTGGTTGCCTATCGGTTACAGTTACCTCAGAGGTATCGATATATACATGATGTATTCCACGTTTATCAGCTCCAACATTACTTTTCAAACCCATCTCATGTCTTTCAACACAAGGAGGTTGAGCTCAAAGAGGATGCATCATTTGAGGATCATCCTATCTAGATTGTGGATCATAGTAAAAAGGTTTTCCATGGCCGGTATGCTCCTATGGTACGAGTGCTATGGAAGCATGGGCGAGTATAGGATGAGACTTGGGAGAGGGAGGCTGATGTACGAGCACAGTGGCTGGAACTGTTTTAGGTTTCTTCTTCTAATCCGTAGTAGGGAAATTTGGGATGAATTTCTTTAAGGGTGGAAGTTTGTAAGAACCTAGACCTCTCTTTCAGGTATGTTTTTCCTTTCTAGTCATTTTTGGAGAAAAGAGTAATTTCTAGAAATTTTCTAAGTACACGCCGGGTACTTTATGAGTACATGGCATGTACTTTCTTTCCACAACAGGCCATGTGTTGGCTGTGTAATAGCCACACACACGGCCGTGTGGGAGTGACTTGGAGGCTGACTAATTCAGAGTATGGAAATAGCAAGTACACACTGTGTAATCCAAAAGTACACACCGTGTATTTTGTTTTTTTCATTAAACACATTGGTTTCATCTCTGACAGATAGAACAACCTTCTTCTAGGTCGTCTTCGTTCAAGAGAACCCGTATCAACCACCAATAGTTTTCTGGCATTGATTACAGTATCAACCACCAATAGTTTTCTCTTCCTCTTATATAACCATAAATATATATATATTGGGATTATTAATACTATAAGGGGTTATTATCACCAAATATAAATTTGAATTATCCATTGATATACTATTTAATGAACATGTTTTAGGATAAGGGAACTGCCTCCTACATATTATTCTATGGTCTAAACAGTAGAATGTTGATGGTTGTGTCCTAATTAACCACCATGGAATAAGAGTTATATATATAATTAATCATTCATTTCTTTAATTTTGATATTCCAATGTTGAGTATATTCACACCTTCCATACCCTTGAATTTTAATAATAAAGGGTAAAAACTAATCCTTTATATTACCGAAGCAAAAGAGGGTTTAAACTTCTATGTGAATGATCATATAACTATTATTAATTTGAGACCATTAGATGTCAACATTAACCAATTATTTAGATATTATTAAATTTATTGATATTTATATCTATGTTATATTCATTATCATGTTCTATGATGTAGATTATTGTGGGACATCTAATATCTCTATTCTCTGAAAAATACACCTCAACTACAAAAAACATACCCATGAACACTTGAGGACATAAAAGGTCTTCAATGAGAACTACTCAGAGAACCTTGAAGATGTGATTACATCTAGGAATAGGGGCTTGGAGATAAAAGACTACTTATTTAAAAATTTATCACTATTGGACTTGGATCTAGTGTGTCATATCATAAGGATGCTTCCAGGTGCAATTCCTCGATGATGAGGTTAATTTCACTAGTAGTTTTCTTACTTCAATAAAATTTGTGGATATTATGGTAGTTTTTGGGTTAATCTAAGTTGGCCTTCCTTTATTATATTTTTTAATATAAAATTTAATTTTCTATGTATTTCCCTTTAGTATAATTTAATATGAATGATCCATAAAAGAATCTTGATCATAATAACGCTCTGATTAGGATCATTGGATTTCTTCCCTTTAAGTTTATAGAAAATATACAGTCTTAATATAAACATAGAGTGAGTGATGACGTCCATTTCAACCACTTATTCCTTGATATCACAATCCTATTTATCCTCTCCTATAGTTATGGGAGGGGAACTAAGCTTTATATACACCCTATTTATCATAATAGTGGTTCTTCATTTAAATATTGTTGATAGAGAATTTTTTTTAATTGTAATCTAATTTAAACTCTAGTTGGTATGTTGGTTCCTATTAAACAAATGATGTGGGTATGAACACCTAAACAGTCATGACCAGATTAAGAACAAGATATTATACATTTCTAATATCTTGTTTTGAAAACTAGAGTAATGTTTGTTCTTTGATTAACAATATTGTGGAGAAATTTACTTATTTATTATGGGTGGATATCATCACAATAGGTGGTTTTAGTTAATCATTGATTATAGTGTGTGCCCCAGCCATCTTTTCTAGATCAATGACATCTCAGGAGCCTACACGGTGAAATCAGGCTATCGGCTCGCCCTTTGTACACAGACCGATGAAGGGGATGAGGGCCCCTGGAAATCGTTGTGGAAGCTCAATGTTTCCCAAAAATATGCCATTTCTGGTGGCAGGTGTGCACTGGCACCCTCCATACCATAAACCTCCTTCACTTCTGACATCTTTCCAGTGACAATTCCTTCCACTTCTTCCCATACATCCCAGAATCTCCCCTCTATGCTCTTGTCCAATGCCCAGGAGAAAAAGAGGTTTGGATCAAATGGGGATCCCCTACTGATCTCTACGTGGATGTGGCCTTGGACCTCACCTCTCTCTAGATGCGATGGTTCTCCTCTTTTTCACCGGATAAAGTGGGCTCACTCTATATTCTGGCATGGATCGTCTAGGTTTGGTGTAATGATTCCATCATTAATCATATCTCTAGGCCTCCTGGATTTTGGATTGAACGGGCGTCATCCTGGATTGCAGGATGGAAGCACCACTCTGAGCATCCGAGGACCTTTAGAATGCCTTCTTACTCCCCACATTGGTTCCCACCATTGGAAGGGATTCTCAAGATTAATGTGGATGGATCTCTCCACAAGGATGGAAATGTTGGTCTCGGTATGCTGGACTGGGACCACAATGGTTAAATCATTACAGCCAAATATGAATCAAACCACGTGCTCTGGGAACCTGTAGCGGATGAAGCAATTGCCATCCTTGTCGGGCATAAATTCACTAATGATTGTGGATGGAATTCAATTAACTCGAATCAGAGTGCCTCACCAATGTCAATTCCATCAACCTCAATGAGTTCGGCCTTCAATATTTTGGATACCTCAACAGGACAATTCATTCACTCCATCAAATCTTCACAAGATTCACCTTCCCCTTCATCGAAAGGGAAGGTAACAATGCTTCCCATCAGCTGGTGGCCGCTGGCCCCCCTTACGACAATCAGATCTTGCTGGACCACTTCCCCTCTTTGTTATTTGCATGTAACTTTGATGATCTTATTTAGTTAATGAATTCATATTTTGTCAAAAAACACTTATTCTCTTGATGATATAAATGAAATATGAGTCATTTTATCCAAGGTTTTTCTTCTACTGAGCAACCTAAGATCTAGAATCTCTTGTAGGATATCCTGGAAGAAAAACTTGTGTTGAAGGATGTGACCAGTCATCCAATAGAAGGGATAATAATAACTCTATATATTTAATTGGAAATTATTAATATTTTTAACCCCTAGTAGTTTGGGATTTTTGTTTTCCATTTTCACAATGAAATACTATGGAATTTTATATCTTCATAATGATTAGTTTTTGTTATTTTAATAATTTATTACTGGAAAATTGGGGGGTTTCTTCCTTCTTGACAATGAAACAATTTATACTATTATTCTTTGGGGGATGAAATCAAATGATATTGCATGAGCCTATTTAATTGAGCTAGTACAGGTTTTAGCATGAGGGTGACAATTTTGGTCTCCAATCTACCAGGATTTGGTCCTCTATGTTTATGGAATTATTTAAGACTTATCTGTGGACTGTCATATGAAAACAAAAAACAATTATGTGAATAATTCAATCTTCTGATTGTTATAATGATATTTTAGTGTAATTAGAAGTGTCTAAAACTCATCGCATATATTTAATATAATTATGCACATAGTTTGTTCTTGAGGAGGTTGTATGGTTACTACATATGTTATCTCTCTCCACCTGTTTATGAAATTAACAAACCATTATTTTTTTCATTATTTTTAGTTTGAGAGTTTGTAGAAAAATTTCTTACATAGTGTTGAGGTAAAATGATAATGGAATTGTTTATGAAGATCCTCCCAATTAGAAATTTACCTTGAGTTTTTTTGTTATTCTAGAAAAATGGTCATCCTTATAGGGCTTAAATGAAGAACATAAGATGTTACACCTATATTTGTTCCAATATTCTCCTTATAGATAAATTACAAGATAGAATTTTTTTAGGTTGTTCTCAAATTATCCAATTTCATTAAAGATAGATAAGTAAATATTCCTAAAATTATGAAGAGTGGGGGGGGGGGTAATTTATAACCAATTGGTATAGGGATTCCTCTCTTTTTGAAGTAGTATGCCCTATACCTCCATCGATTCTATTATAGAAATAAGGTAATCAATGGAATGGGAGTTTTCATGTAAATATGATGTAGGATGACCCCGTATAGAATCAATAAGAAATTAATTCTGTGGTTGGTCACTTATGCTAGCTGTTCATATCGTGATTTTTCAATTATAGATTGGTTTTATAGACCTTTTTTAGTAAGTAATTTAGACTCATGTTTAGTATATTTTCCTTAGTACGAATTCACTAGAGTGTATGTATTTTCCTCTACATCAAAATTATACATATAAAAACTATTTCCACTGATTAGCTCTATTTTGGGTCACTATATCTCATGTAACTCAGCGTCATATTAGGATAACCATTCCTTGGTGGATAAGGACTAACTTTCTCAAGTTTCAAGTGGGATATAGTTATAACCACACCATTTACCTTTTTCCATCACCTTCTAAGTGGTTGGTATATTTGTATTCAAAAGAAATCACATGTTTTGATTTTGTATTTGATTTCCAGTCCTCACTCCATTTTTAAGTAGTTTTGTGATTTCATATCTCACATAGAGGATTATACAAAAAATTAATATAGTTTAGTACCATATTCCATGTTTATAAAGGGATAAAAATATTAAATTTTATTGACACATAGCATAATATGGTAATCATATCCTCGTATAACTTAAAGTATGGAGGGGATCTTTCTCTATATGAATAGTGGTCATCATACTAGTTATGATACTCTATTAAATCACTCATATTGGATAGACATTTTCTTATGTATCTTATGAGGCTTCAATTTATCCTGACAATGATTTATAGGATTTTATCTATATATAGATAACTTGAGGGGTTACCAAATGGGATATAATGAGTGTTCCTATAATAAGTTAAACCTATCATGAAGGTGGACAAACCATGGGGTGGTAACTTCTGGGTATTCTCCAGGAACAGAGAGGATTGTATTCCTTAGTGGTGGAGGTGGAGGTAATATATATACATCTAGTCTATAGGTCTTTAGATGAAATGGTTCATACACTATTATATCATATATCCATTATGGATCTAATGACCAAAGGGGTGGTAGTGGTGATAAAAATTGACCCAGACATATTGGATGGTATTATTCCAACAAAACTATGTGTGAAGATAGCATCATTTCATTATTACTCTCTTATTCCATTACTTATTAATTTCCTATGTGTAGTTCATATATAGGGTGAGAGCTGCATAACTTTAAATGATTTTCCATAGCTTAAAATTTTCATTCCATGATCAGGACTCATGTTTTACTATTTTAGTTGATTGATGTAATATCCTATCAATGGATTACTCCCATTGAGAATGATACATCAAGGATATATAGATAGTGACGTTCTATTATAATTTATATCTAGAATGTAAATAGCCTAGGCTTGAGACAGGACTTTAGGTAATAAAGCTACACATCATTATCTTTGATAAACTAGATTAATAAGTGAGTGGGGTGAAATATAAGGCTCCATATTCTCCAAATAATTTAACTTGTACATACTGTAGAGTATCCAAAATTATCTACAAGAGATAATTTATGATAATGATTAATGAAAATTATATGCCTCTATAATTTCTTCTCAACATTAATTTCTTTAGTTAAAAGGTCATTTAGGATTATTCAACGATACAGTCACTTAGTTCATTAACATAATTGGGAAAATACCTAAGAGGAACGTACATTGACTCAGTATAGTGGTTATTTTTAACATATTATAACATGGATACTCTACACAGTCCACATTAAATATTTTTAAAATTTCATACTGGGTGGTGGAAATGGTCTAGAACATAATTTTTATATTTTCTTCTTTTAGTTTTTCCATATTTCTATTGTGTTATATTTATCATCCAAAATAGATTACTCTATGAGATATTACTAGAAAGATCTTTCTCTGGTGACCTTATTTAAGAGAGTTTGATTTATTTGAATCCTCATATATGTATTAATGGGTAATTTATCCAAAGGTGTCATATGCAATGATTACTATGTTGGGTTGTCCTCTAGTTTAGATGACATATCACTATTTAGTAATCTGTTTCCTAGTGTAATAGGACTCTATCTCTTGAATTCCTCTTGATATGAGTTCATTATTAGCATGTATTTGGAATATTGAGTAACTTTAAGATAAAATGGGATTCTATTATGAGGATGTCGGTCAAAGTGAATGTCATATTGATGAAATCTATAATTTTCTTCATATTCACCATTCTAGAGAGGAAATCCATTCTCTCTTGATGTCTAATAATAGGGAGGAACTCTAAAATATATTATAAGTGGAGGAATTATATATAGTATGGTTTTACATAAACATGGAGAATGTAAAGACCCCGACTCTAGAAGCCCAATCCATGTGCCTAACTTTACAACTATGGTATAGATACAAGACTTGGATTCCAGTGGACTGATTAATTTATCAATTTTGGAATCCATATTACATACATGAACTTAAAATTGAAAATTAAAACATAAAATACAACATAGATAATCATTTTAGATACAAAAATATTCTCCTAACTTGACCCTTTATATCAGTTATAATATACATCTTTCCATCATGGGAAAAGTAAAACATAAGAAAGGGGTGAGCTTAGATGCTCAAAAAGGTAAGAAATATAGCATAAGCTATCATAAAAAAAATTCATGATGAATAACTAAAAAAATTCCATTAAAACATAATATTGATCATAATATAAAAGGAATAAAATATTATCAAATAATTCCTTAAATAATCACATGATAAAGAAAATTAAACAGGGGTATTATACTATTTTAATAATCATAAACTATAAATTACTAGTATAATAATGAAGGAATTCATAACATGAGATATCATAAACTTATCTTTAAGGATTAAGCTAAGAAACCATACATTATAGGGTAAAAACCTGGTAAAGTTTGTCTCATGAGACCTACCAATGCATCGAGGGGATATAACTGGTTATGCCAGTCACTTACTAAGACCAATTCATTACTTGTATAAAATGGGTGTAACATAATAAACATATAAATTCATATTGAAACTATCATATGAATTGTTAAAAACCTTCCCCAAACAAAAAACATAATCTTAAACCATCCAATATAATATAGAGAATGGTATCAAGATAGTACATTCCCTATCAAAATAATCATAAACCATTCAATAAAATATCATAGATGGTAACACAAGAGATAAATATAAGTAAATAATAAGATTTAATAGAGGTGTATAAATTGATAAAAATTCTGTAAAATCCTTGATAAATTCTTGATTGAAATCCCCTATTAATTTGGAATGATGAGTTCTTGTAACGACCCGAAATATTGAATAAATATTGTTTCCTAATTTTGTGTGTTATTTTATTTTTCATACTCAACAAAACTGTTTCATTTGATAACATGAGTATAATTAAAATGAGACTGTTGGGTTTTTACTATTATATGACCGTTAGTCAGTATGACTGTTGAAAACTGAATGTTGCGACTTTTGTCTCTAAATACAAGTGATCTTGGTTAATTAATATAGA
Source organism: Viscum album (assembly GCA_963277665.1). NCBI lineage: Eukaryota > Viridiplantae > Streptophyta > Magnoliopsida > Santalales > Viscaceae > Viscum > Viscum album. Next base: position 47,735,428 of record OY728140.1, on the reverse strand, counting down.
AAGAAGATTTGATGGCCTCACCCAGTAGTCTTGGACCGATCGAAGCCCATCTAACAGAACTTGGGAAGGAGGTAGCACCACTGGGCTTTGCTCTAGATCAAACCCAAGACGAAATTCATCGTGTGAAGCTAGACCAGAATCGCCTTCGCGAGAAGTTCAAAATGATAGAAATTACTACTCGTGCGATGTTGGCCGAGCCTCCCTCAGATTCTCTCACCTTAGCACACCTAACACTTTGGTCCTTTGCTGGTGTGATAAGGGGCTATGTAAGGAGACCGTAACTGCCTTGTGTAATCCTTTTTTTAAATAAAAATTTTGATTTCTTATTATGATGAATTTTATGAATTTTCAAATGTCCGGTGAATTTTAGAGAAAGGATATTTAAAAAAAATGTTTATGTAAACCTTAAATAATTAAAAATGTGTAATGATTTTCAAAAAATGGTCTTCTACAATTATGTTCAGTACGAAATTTAGAGTCTAATAATATCAACTTAATTTTTGATGAATATTAAATTATGAATAGTGATTTTATGCTTAGGATTAGTAATGTGACCAAATGGATTAGTAATCTCACTTAAATAAAGCATTAATATAATCTAGGCACCTTGATTAAGTAATGTGATTCGATAAAATGGTTAGATAATGGTTTCATAAATTTTTAGTCAAGTATTATTTTTTTTCGAGTGAATGGTGTTTTTTAATTAAAAATTTAATTAAAAATATTTAGAAAATTATTTTTATAAAATGGATTTCTTTTTTGAACTCAGAGCATCGATATTATGTTAAGGTAATTTTTGGGGATTTTTCTGAAAAAAATGAATTTTCAGCGAATAGTGTATTTATTTAAAAATTAAATTAAAAATATTTAGAAAATTATTTTTATAAAATGGAGTTCATTTTTTGAATTCAGAGCATCGATATTTGGTTAAGGTGAAATTTTGGGATTTTTCTGAGAAAGTTGAATTTTCGATGAATAGTGAAAATACAGTTTTTAAGTTACGGGTGTTTAATGACATCATTAAATGATGTATTAAGTTTGTAATCAATATGGTAGACTTATTAATAATAGGATAAGGTATGAGGTGTCCCAAGTGGCCAATACCATGGGAAAATACCATGGGCAAGCCCATGGTTTGGCCAAAACCACAAATGAGGTGTCTCTTGTCCATTAATGCCTTGTCCCCTCACTCTCCCTATAAATACCAAGCCACCCTCTCATCCATTAGACTCCCAACTCTTCCCCAACGAAGATCGGGTCTCTCTAACTCCCAAGGAGTCCTCCCAAGGTGCCCCAAAGCCCTCAAGGTCCCAACCTTGAGTTTTAAGAGTTATATTTTAAGGTAAGGGATCCAACCCCTCTCTTTCTTTTCAAGTAATCTCTTTTATGTCATTTCTTTTATGCTCCATGTTCTTATGTTAGAGGATGTTATTTTATATTCATATTACTAACCTTTTCATGTTCATATGATTAGAGACCCCCTCTTTCTCTCATCAATTCGTTTCAATAATGTTTAAGTGGCGTCGTTAGGCTGCCGAATTTTTAAGGGATTCGTTCACCTTTCTCATTTTTCAAAGTTCTACTTTCATGTCAAGTCTTTCAAGTTCCTTTTTATTATGTTGGGGTATGATCTCTATATCTATCATACTGAACTATTATTTTCATATTATGAGAGACCCTATTTGATATCTTCAATTCATTATTTTGAATTTTTAAGGGGCGTCGTTAGGCTGCCAAATTTTTAAGGGGCTCGTTCACCTTTCACTTTTTCAAAGTTCTACTTTCATGTAAAGTCTTCTAAGTTCCTTTTTATTATGTTGGGATATGATCTATATATCTATAATACTGATATTTTATGTTCATATGATAATAGACCCTATTTTTATATCATCAATGCATTTTTTTGAAGTTTAAGTGGCACCGTTAGGCTGCCGAATTTTTAAGGGATTCTTTCACCCTTCTCTTTTTCAATGTTCTACTTTCATGTCAAGTCTTTCATGTTCCTTTTTATTATGTTGGAGTATAATCTCAATATCTATCATACTTATCTTTTATGTTAATATTATGAGAGAACCTATTTTTATCTCGTCAATTCATTTTTGTTGAAGGTTAAGTGGCACCGTTAGGCTAGCGAATTTTTAAGGGATTCTTTCACTCTTCTCTTTTTCAAAGTTCTAATTTCATGTCAAGTCTTTAAAGTTACTTTTTATTATGTTGGGGTAAAATATCTATATCTATCATACTTAAATCTTATGTTCATATTATGAGAGACTCTATTTGATCTTGTCAATTCATTTTTGGTTGAAGCTTAAGTGATGCCTTTAGCCTGCGGGATTTTCATAAGAGAAATATAAATTTTTTCTTCCTTCCATATTTTTCATTTCAAATGGTGTGTACTTAAACTTTCATTACCATGTTCATATATCCTTCATATTCTATCCCTCTACTGTTTTATGGGTCATTTATGAATGTTTGACCCATGTCCCCTCTCTTTTCAATGTTTTCTAAAACCTCAAAACATAGTTGTTATGCTGCAGAATTTCCGTCTCAAAATGTCTCTCTCTTTTTCTAAAGTTCTTTTATTTTATTATTTTAATACTCAAAGCTCTCTATTATATATGGGTATTCAAATATAAACCAAAATTTTCTATTTTAAATTATGGGATTTACATACATGATACCCACCTTCTTTTTCTGTGGGTTTTAAAGCGACACAAAGATCATGTCTTTAAAGAAATTTTTAAAACGTTATGATTATGAAATGAAACTCATTCCTTTTATGATATATGGGTTGTTTATGAAATTATTAATGATGATATATGTGGATCACATGATAATAAATACATGTCAAGGGTGCACCCAGATAGCGCTCCAATGCATTGGGTAAAGACTTAATCTCAAGAGATGACTATTTTTTAAACGACGCCTTGGTGAATAACCTTGGTAATTTTTAATGACACCTTGGGGATAGACCTTGGTGAAACATAAATTATTGTCAATATTAAATGTTGTAGCCACATATTCACGTTATGAAACACATTATTTTTATTATGATATGCCTCATGATTTCTTTCTCATGACTTAAAGTTCTTTTTCATGACATTATTGATGTATCTCAAATTCACATGTTAAATGTTTCCCCTTGTTTCCCTTACTAGGCCTTCTACTCACCCTTTATTTTTATGTGTGTCCCTAGGTTATGAGATGCAGTAATGAACCTAGGATTAACATAAGGAGAAGCCTTTCAAGTGTTTAAGAAGAATGTTTTTTTGTTTCATGTATTAAGTTCCTGGTTTCCAAGACACTAAACCTTAAAGATCCTCAGTTTTGTATAATGTAATGAAAGTTTATGTGAAAAAAGGAGGGATTATATAGTTGGTATCAAAGGATGGTTTAGTTATTTGTGGAAATTAGGATATGAAAACTTTAGGAATAACCCTATATAAAAGTTTAAATATAGGAAATCTTCCTGGTATTTTGGTGAGTATTGAGTAAGGGGTTGCCAAAAAAATACATCCTTGTCTGGATACGAGCAGGTAGAGGTGGCTCTGGAACAGATGTACATAGGGGTAAAACCCTAAAAAGATGCTTTGAGCTAGACTCAAACGGGAACTGGTACACTACAACGGGCCTTTCCGCACTCTTGGTTATGATACTCCCGGGGGATATGCTTTGGTAAATTCATAAGCTTAGTATGAACCATTATTAAAGGAACAAAGATAAAATAAAATAAAGCTTCACATAAGAATATATGATCATGGATAACATAGATTAGAACCTAGGGGATCACAAGTTAGGGTATAATTTTCTTCTACAATTTATCCTTCTATGCTTTAAGTTCGTTTTCATGATTATTGGCTAAGTATTTAAGCCCCTAATTGTACTTTCTTTTCTTAGTTAATAACGGGAAATGGAAGAACATGTCCTAACAACCAATGTGATAGGAAATGTAATGATTTCCATATTAATATGATATAAATGATTAGGGGATTAAAAGATGATTATTATTTTGGAAGACATTCACTATTTTGGGAACCCTATTTGATCGAGGTAAATAGATTACTACGGTATTTTCTTTGAGGAGTAAAGGTTGACTTATATTTTGAAGAATCGATGAATTTAAGGCGGACTTATAGTAATTTAGGTTACTTATGGAAATGATTAACCTATATTGGTGTAAATAGGTTTAGGTTAGTTACTTTTGTTATAAGATGTTAGGAGTGGTTGATGTTGTTTGGTGATGAATGATAAAGTTTACCTTGGAATACTATGTTATCAAATCCCTCTTGTATTTGGGTTTCAATATTAGTTTGGTTTATTTTGAGGATTTTTAAGGACAGTTATTTATTGAATGGTCTATGATGAACTTTGGGTAGTACCGTGGAACTTTGAAGATTTAAAGTAGTTTCCCTTCCTCTAGGGTTCTTTATTTTGGAAGAGTTGTTTTATCTTACCCTTTCTATTTTTGGGATAATGTTTAAAGATAGAAGAAATAGATAGTTAATCTTTGGTGTATTATGTGATTCTCTATAAGATGATTCTTGTTCTTTGATGAGACCAAGTAGTTTTGAATGCTTATCGTTTGGAGAAAAGATTATTTTTTGTAGAAACATATTAAAGGATGAAAATCTACTTTAAGGTAGGTATATTTCCTTATGTTTTTATTCTATGTAGTAAATGAATTCCTCGAAACTATGAAAAGGAACCTAAAACAAAAACTTTGTCTGTTAAAGTTTACTACTGGGTAATCAAAGACCGTTTATACACATCATAAGTTTGTGATTTTCTTATTGTTAACTTTCTCCTAATCATGTTTTCTATCACTCTCCCTCAGAACTTGACCCTTTGTTTTTTCTTCCATATCCATGTTTTCTTACATCGAATCCTAGTATGGGTTAACTCGGGTGGCCTTTGTACTTCCTTTTATTCCTTTTATAGTAATAGTGTTACTGACTCTTTTTCCGATGTGGGACTTTCAATGAAATTTCAAAACACAATTCTAAAAATTGCGAGGATGCAATTTCTTAATGGGGGAAGATTGTAACGACCCGAAATATTGAATAAATCTTGTTTCCTAATTTTGTGTGTTATTTTATTTTTCATACTCAACAAAACTGTTTAATTTGATAACATGAGTATAATTAAAATGAGACTGTCAGGTTTTGACTATTATATGACCGTTAGTCAGTATAACTGTTGAAAACTGAATGTTGCGACTTTTTTCTCTAAATACAAGTGATCTTGGTTAATTAATATAGAATGAAGATTCGATAGCCTCACCCAGTAGTCTTGGACCGATCGAATCCCATCTAACAGAACTTGGGAAGGAGGTAGCACCACAAGGCTTTGCTCTGGACCAAACCCAAGCCAAACTTCATCGTGTGAAGCTAGAACGGAATCGCCTTTGCGAGAGGTTCAAAATGATAGAAATTAATACTCATGCGATGTTGGTCGAGCCTCCCTCGGATTCTGTCACCTTAGCACACATTACACTTAGGTCCTATGATGGTGTGATAAAGGGATATGTAAGGAGACCATAAATGCCTTGTGTAATCCTTTGTTTTAAATAAAAATTTTGATTACTTCTTATGATGAAGTTTATGAATTTTCAAATGTCCGGAGAATTTTAGAGAAAGGATATTTAAAAAAAATGTTTATGTAAACCTTAAATAATTAAAAATGTGTAATGATTTTTAAAAAATGGTCTTCTACAATTATGTTCAGTACGAAATTTAGAGTCTAATAAGATCAACTTAATTTTTTATGAATAGTAAATTATGAATAGTGATTTTATGCTTAGGATTAGTAATGTGACCAAATGGATTAGTAATCTCACTTAAATAAAGCATTAATATATTCTAGGCACCTTGATTAAGTAATGTGATTCGATAAAATGGTTAGATAATGGTTTCATAAATTATTAGTCAAGTATTAGTTTTTTTCGAGTGAATAGTGTTTTTTAAATAAATATTTAATTAAAAATATTTAGAATTTTTTTTTTTATAAAATGGATTTCATTTTTGAACTCAGAGCATCGATATTATGTTAAGGTAAATTTTGGGGATTTTTCTGAAAAAAATAAATTTTCAGTGAATAGTGTATTTATTTACAAATTAAATTAAAAATATTTAGAAAATTATTTTTCTAAAATTGAGTCCATTTTTGAAATCAGAGCATCTATATTTGGTTAAGGTGAAATTTTGGGATTTTTATGAGAAAGTTGAATTTTTGATGAATAGTGAAAATACAGTTTTTAAGTTACGGGTGTTTAATGACATCATTAAATGATGTATTAAGTATGTAATCAATATGGTCGACTTATGAATAGTACGATAAGGTATGAGGTGTCCCCATTGGTCAATACCATGGGACAATACCATGGGAAAGTGCATGGTTTTTCCAAAACCAATAATGAGGTGTCCCTTGGCCATTAATGCCTTGTCCCCTCACTCTCCCTATAAATACCAAGACATCCTCTCATCCATTCGACTCCCAACTCTTCCCCAACAAAGATATGGTCTCATTAACTCCCAAGGAGTCCTCCAAAGGTTCCCCCAAGCCCTCAAGGTCCCAAACATTGAGTTTTAAGAGTTACGTTTTAAGGTAAGGGATCCAACCTCTCTCTTTCTTTTCAAGTAATCTCTTTTATGTCATTTCTTTTATGCTCCATGTTCCTATGTTGGAGGATGTTTTTTATATTAATCTTACTTCCTTTTTCATTTTAATATGATGAGAGACCCCCTATCTCTCTCATTAATTCATTTTAAGAATGTTTAAGTGGCGCCGTTAGGCTGCCAAATTTTTAAGGGATTCGTTTACCTTTCTCATTTTTCAAAGTTCTACTTTCATGTCAAGTATTTCAAGTACTTTTTTATTATGTTGGGGTATGATCGATATATCTATCATACTGAAATATTATTTCCATATGAGGATAGACCCTATTTTATCTCTTCAATTCAGTATTTTGATGTTTTAAGTGGCGCCGTTAGGCTGCCGAATTTTTAAGGGACTCATTCACCTTTCTCTTTTTCAAAGTTCTACTTTCATGTCAAGTCTTTCAAGTTATTTTTTATTATGTTGGGGTATGATATCTATATCTATCATACTTATATTTTATGTTCATATGATTAGATACCCTATTTTGATCTCGTCAATTCATTTTTGTTGAAGTTTAAGTGGCGTCGTTAGGCTGCCGAAGTTTTAAGGGATTTTTTCACCCTTCTCTTTTTCAAAGTTCTACTTTCATGTCAAGTCTTTGAAGTTATTTTTTATTATGTTGGGGTATGATATCTATATCTATCATACTGATTTTTTTTCATATGATTAGATACCCTATTTTGATCTCGTCAAAGTTTAAGTGGCGCCGTTAGGCTGCCAAATTTTTAAGGGATTCTTTCACCTTTCTCTTTTTCAAAGTTCTAATTTCAGGTCAATTCTTTCATGTTAATTTTTATTATGTTGGGGGTATGATCTCTATATCTATAATACTTAAATCTTATGTTCATATAATGAGGGACCCTATTTGATCTTGTCAATTGATTTTTGGTTGAAGCTTAAGTGACGCCGTTAGGCTGTGGGATTTTCATAAGAGAAATCTAATTTTTGTCTTCCTTCCATATTTTTCATTTCAAATGGTATGTCCTTAAAATTTCATTACCATGTACATATATCCATCATATTATGTCCCTAAAATGTTTTATGGGTCATTTATGAATGTTTGAACCATGTCCCCTCTCTTTTCAATGTTTTCTAAAACCTCAAAATATAGTTGTTATGCTGCAGAATTTCCGTTTCAAAATGTCTCTCTCTTTTTATAATGTTCTTTTATTTTATTATGTGAATACTCAAAGATATCTCTTCTATATGGGTATTCAGATATATACCAAAATGTTCTATTTTAAATTATGGGATTTACATACTTAAGACCCACCTTCGTTTTTGTGGGTTTTAAAGTGACACAAAGATCATGTCCTTAAAGCAGTTTTTAAAACGTCATGATTATGAAATGAAACCCATTCATTTTATTCTATATGGGTTGTTTATGAAATTATTGATTATGATATATGTGGATCACATGATAATAAAGACATGTCAAGGGTGCGCCCTGATAGCGCTCCAATTCATTGGGTAAAGACTTAATCTCTAGAGATGACTATTTTTTAAACGACGCCTTGGTGAATAACCTTGGTAATTTTTAATGACACATTGGGGATGGACCCTGGTGAAACAGAAATGATTGTCAATATTAAATGTTGTAGCCACATATTCAAGTTATGAAAAACTTTATTTTTATTATGATATGCCTCATTATTTCTTTCTCATGCCTTAATGTTCTTATTCATGACATAGTTGATGTATCTCATGTTCACATGTTAAATGATTCCCCTTGTTTCTCTTACTGGGCCTTCTTCTCACCCTTTCTTTTGATGTATGTCCCCAGGTTATGAGATGTAGTAATTAACCTAGGATGAACATAAGGCGAAGACTTTCATGTTTTTAAGAAGAATGTTTTTTTTGTTTCATGTATTAAGTTCCCGGTTTCCAAGACACTAACCCCTAAATATCCTCAGTTTTGTATAGTGTAATGAAAGTTTATGTGACAAAATGCGGGATGCTATAGTTCATTTGGGAAATCATTTGTATTTGTCATAAAATCAGATTGTAAACATCTGGATCCCCGAAATCGGAATAAGAATATATATTAGTAATATTAAAATAATATTTGTTCCAAAAATTTTCAACACAAATTAAAACATGGAAAAACAAGGTTTAAGAAAATTTAGAAATGAACCTCTTCAGTGTGGTTCAAGAGAAAATATAAATGAGTATTTAAAGAATATAATGGAATAATTGTATACATAAAACAAAAAAATAGATATGATACTTTTTCATGATTAAATTGCGATTTTAGAAAGTTATTATTATCTTAAAATATATAATGGGATGTTCCTGAAAATGGGTAAGAAATTGGGAATTACCCTTTAATTGGTGTTTCTTAACAAGAGGAATTTAAAAAAGAACCATTTAAAACATTTATTTTCACATAAAATATAGATGAAATGATCTAGATACATGATTTTGGAATGTATAAATAGAATTTATAATTATTATATAATAATAATGTAGAATTACATTGGGGGTAATGAGAGATAAATCATAACCCGAATGAAAAATGGGGGTTCGAGAGAATCACTAACCCCAAGTCCAAAAGTGTTCCTCACCTGTAAATAACATCCTAGATAATGAAATTAGATTCATTAATAATTTAATTTATATCACATTGAAAATTTATTTTATTTATTATAGTTTTATTATGTTCATTTATTACCTTTCTATGGGTTATAAGATTCAATTTCATTGTTCGGAAGTGTTTATTTACTTGGTTTTAATGATTGGTTCACTTAAATACAGGTAAAAAAATGACGTGAAATGGGAATAGTTATCAATAATTGAAATTATATTTTATTAATGAACTTCAAGAATATTGAATGGTCTTATATAGTATTTTTATTAGATATGAGGAGGATTCATTAGATAAAACATTAATGATAACCGTTAGGGTTATTTTGGCACTTTTTTCGATCACCATTTAGTAGTTTTATTTTGTTAATTAAAATAAGGTATGTATCCTAGTTTTAAAGTACTAAATAAGATGTAATATATATATTATAATATTTTTTGTCCCTGAAAATGGATTTATGACCATCCTTGAAGGAAATATTAGAAAAGTAAATAATCATCATCCATGAAGTTGGTGAATCGACACCTCACGGACGACGTTTTCATTTTTAGAAAAACAATTGGAAGGGTAAAGATTTGATGGTGTATATACCATTAAAATAATAAAATAATAATTTATATTAGATACTAGATTTATCATTAATGTTTTGACATATTAGGTAAGTAAAGGAAAAGAAATTAAATTTAATGAAAAATTAAAAGAACGAAAGGGGATTTGATCTCCTGAATTCCACTCCTTTAGAACCTCATTATGGAAATTATAATTGTTCTTTTAGGTGAGGCCAACAAGACTGAAACATGTGAGAAAGGTTTGGTAGTGGGATTAAAAAGAAAATTTTCCACATTTTAAGGTTTTGGATGTGTGATGGGAAGGGTCAGTGAGGGGTGTTTTTTGATTATTTTTTATTTAGTTTATTATTTTGTGTGAGGACTATGAATATTTTGATTCCCATGAAAAAATAAACTAAAGAGAGAAGAAGAGTTCTATATTATGGTTATTAAATCATTAATGACCCAAGAAATAGTTTATTTAACTTATAATGTTTATATATAGTAAATTACTATATTTCACTATTCACAAAAACTTCAACTATTCTATAAAAATCCTAAAAATTCACCCTAGCACATTTTTAACATGTAGAATTTAAAAATAAATTACATTTTATGAAAATTATTTTGTAATTATGATAATTTTAATTTTAAATTAAAAAATAATTTACTTGAAAAATACAGATTTTAATATTATAATTGTTTTTATGACACTCTCCAATTTTTTTATTATTTTCATAAAACCAATTTGAGGGTTAAAGTGGGAAACCTAAAAATTACCATATTATATATTCCATTAGTCCAAAAGATCATATATTCAAAATTTAAAAACCAATAACCAAAACAGTTATTCTAGAGGGAAAATTGTTCATAGATTCAGAATTCAAAAACTAGAAGAAAAAAAAACAAATTGGAAAGCATGTCGCTAGAAAGTAACTTCAATGGAAATCCTTAAAGTTTATACTAGCTACCCTAGAAACCCAGAACTGAAGATTTCATGAATATAACACTGCATCAACCACATCATCACCACCATCATCACAATACCGTCATCCCCAACATGTCTTTACTGTCCACTCCAAGCTTCGTCATTATAACCATCATTGGGACTACAAGAATACATTCCATCATGGACTAAAGGGATACACACCTATAATAGACCTTCATGATTTCTATAAAAAACCATACTACCAAAAAACTAGGAAACAACAATCCATAAAACCACTGCATCCCTGACGAAGAAACTCATGTGCACATCAACAAACTACAAATAATGAACCAGAACAAGTTAAAACAGAATGAAACAGTAAATGATAAAGAAAAACCCAAAAACCTCACAATGAAGAAAACTATAAGGAAGAAAATTGAAATTATAATAGAAAATAAAAATTCAACATCGACAATGAATAATCCCTATATCCATCGCTAATCCCCCTCCAGAACCACCCTAAGTTGTTTGAAACCCTCCTCAAGCCCAACCTATTTAGAGTCGAGCTTGATGGGTTAGCGAGAAAGGGAAGTGAAGAGGAAGAGAATCATACTCCACCACCTACACCAACCCAAACTACCTAAAGTGACAGCACCCAAACCCATACATGGAGTTCTGATGCATAGGGGTAGGTAGAAAGAGGGGCGGTGAGAGGACATCGATACCCAAAACAACTAGCAGTTTCAGTCATGTAGTGGAAGGAGAAAAGGAAGCCATATGAGGTGAGGATTCAAAGCATAAATGAGAAACCATGGGGAAGAATATATTAAATTTTAAAAGATACATACCTTGAAATCCTGGGCAATAAAATTCTCCCATTCTTCAAAAACATTCTTCTTCTAAATTTTAAGAATGTCACATCATAAAAATATTTTTGTAGTTCTTCATAATGAATTGCTCTGGTTCCCACATCAGCTCTTCAATTTTATGATTTTTCCAAAGTACGTTTACCATCTCAGTCATCTAATTCCTCAACACCTGCTCTCTAGTTTCTATAATCTAGATAGGTTATTCCTAGTAAGTTAAATCAAGTTCCAAATTTATTCCTTCAGAAGTGAGGAAATGTGTTGGGTTTGACATTCACTTCCTTAACAAAGAGTACTAGATGAAATTGTGTTATTTGAAAGGCTAGGTGGAATCATGAAATGATATGTTACACCTCTATTTCACTCAAGGATTTCAAAAGGTCCAATATATCTAGGGATCAATTTACCTATATTTTGAATGCGTATAACATCCTTCTATAGAGATACCTTTAAGAAGACATGATCTCCCACTTAAAACTGCCAATCCTTCCTCCGATTCTTGGAATATCTATTTTTAATACTTTGGTATCCTTTTATATGTTTTTAATAGTAATTAACTTTTAATTTTATTCCTCCATATGTTCTAGGCCTATAAGTTTCCTTTAAAAAACTTCATGCCAACAAGTTGGTGTACGAAATCTGTTCCCATACAATGCTTCATATGGTTCCGTTTGAATATTTGAGTGAAAATTATTATTTTAGGAAACCTATATGAATGGAAAATAATGATCCAATAGCCATGAATCTCAAGTCATTATGATCTCAACATTTCTTATAATGTTTTAATAGTCTTTCAAGATTTTCCATTAGTTTGAGGGGGATAATCTGTACTCAAATTAATCTTAGCATCTAAATATTTCTAAATAATTATCCAGAATTTTGATAAAAATCATGGATCAATATCTGACACAATTTAAAGGTATTACTTATTATGTCTTAAAATATCATTAATACAGAGTCGTGTAAGGATATCTATTGTAAATTCTTCCCCTATAGTGAGGAAATGTGCAGATTTGGTTAGTCTATCAATAATTACCCATATTGAAGCATTTTTTCTTAGAGTATTTGGTAGTATTATGAAACATTCCACCACAATATCATCCCATATTCACATAGGTATAAGAAGATGTTGAATTAATCCTCTAGGTTTTTCTCTTTCCGCCTTCACTTGTTGACAGAAAAAACATCCTAAAACAGAATATGTAATTTCCTACTTTATATTATCCCACCATAAATGTTCCTTCAAATATCTATACATCTAAGTTATAAAAGGGTTTATAGAGAAATTTCATCTATTTGAATCATCCAATAACTCCATTTTTATCTTAGGTATGGAGGGAACACAATGCCTCTCTCTAGATTTTATAATTCCATTCCCAAACACGAATTCTTCCAACTTCCCATCATTCAAAACTTTAAATTTCCTTTGGAAATTCTCATCATTATACAGAGAAATTGTAATCATTTCCAATAAATAGGGATGAGATACCAGTTAAAAAAGTAATGGTGTTTTACCTTCCTTGATAATTCCCATATTCATATTTTCTAGATCCATGTACACATGATCCTTTTCAATCCTCATTTTTCTTAGAATTCTACGATTCTTCCTTCTCAATGAATCTACTAACTTATTCTCCTTCACTAGGGGTAGTGTACTAATCAATCACAATCCTTGAGTATCTTGATCCATCTCCTTTTCCTCATGTTTAGTTCTTTCCATGAGTAGATATATTTAAAGATAGTGTGACCAGTACATATCTCACATCTTTCACAATAGAGAATTTTTTCCATATCTTTAGGGAAAAGAATATACATTATTACTAATGATCGTGTGTTGGATTGTTTTCTTCATGAATTTTTATCTACCTTGATGTATATGTAATAACTTTATCATTCTTTATAAGGACACAATAAAGTAATTTATTTTATGAATCAATATAAATCACTACTTTTCCATTTCCCAATGGTAGTGTCATGATTGGAGTATTCACTAATATCCTCTTCATTCCTTCAATGCATTATTCACATTCCTCTGTCTAAACAAACATAACCCCTTTAAGAGTAATCTTGGTAAATGGGTTAGCTAATCCAGGAAAATTCTGAATGAAACCCCAAACGTATCCCACTAAAAAAATTAAAATAAATATCTGGGTTATATTTATTAGTGTATGATATTACTGAATTACCTTTCTATTCATAGGATCAATTGAGATTCTATCCTTAGATAAAATATGGACAAGAAAAGAAACTGTTTGAAACCATAATTCACCCTTACTGAAATTCCAATATAAATATTTTCCTCTAAGAGTATCATGAACAATATATAAGTGGTTCTCATGGTCCTCATAGATTTGGGAATATATCAAGATATCATTAATAGATACCATAAAAATCATCAATATATTCCTTTAACATTCTATTCATGAGATCCATACAAAAATAGGGTGCATTATTAATTCCAAATGCCATTACTGTAAACTAGTAATGTCCCTACCTGGTTTGAAATGATGTATTTGGAATATCATCCTTCTTCAAACATGATTTATGATATCCAGATCGAAGATAAACCTTCTTAAAATATTGATATCTAGGAAGTTGATTAATTAAATCATCAATGATAGGCATATGATAATTTTTAATTATTTTAATAGCATTTATTTTCCTATAGTCTATACAAAACCTCATGGATCCATCTTTATTCTTAAGTAAGATAACATGGGATCCTCATGGAGAAACACTAGGGAAAATTAATCCATTATTTCTAGACTCTTTTAGTTTTTTCTATAGCTCAACTAATTATAGAGGGGAAATTATATTTGGAGTCTTTGACATTGGCCATAGGTTAGGGATTAAATCAATATATAACTCAACTTACCACTCTAGAGGATTTTAAGGTAAATCCTCTAGAAATACATTGATGTATTCTTTTATGACAGGTACATCATCAATTTAAATATTTATTACCTCAACCATTAATTATTTTTTGTCTCCCCCAAGAATTTCATTCAATAGAGCTACTGGTGGTGGATCTATATAATAATCAGATTATTATGTCTCCCATATAAAGAAAATAAATTCTATATATTCACCACGAATCATAATTTCCTTCTCTTTTAAATATTTGTTTTCATCAAATTTCGAAATCTTATCCATTACAAGGATTATAAAAATAAAAAATAGGTATGGTGATAAAATTAGCAATTAAACCATGTTTATGTGTCCTAATAAGAATTGATGGACACAACTTTGTACAAATAATATTTCCATTAGGAGTCTTTAATGACAACTCCCTTGTTTGGGTGAATTGAAAATATCTAATTTCTTAAGAAAACTACGAATATATAAATTAATTTGATGCTACAAAAATAAAATAAGTCTTTAGATAAATTTGAGTAGATGCTTAAAGTACTTTCGACAAAATCAATAGAAATTTTAACCTTGATGGTAGTGATCACATAAGCTTGTCCTTTCTCTTGTGCCTTTTCTGAGAAAATTTTCCCTGATGCATAGTAAAACAAATTTCATAATGCCAAATATCTTTTTAATTATATATTTTATCATTAGTATCTTCTTTAGTTCCCAATAAATCACAATCTTGGTGTCCTTTTTCTGTACACTTATAACAAACTCACAACCCAAAGAGGCATATTCTGGGATTTTTCATTCAATATTTATTTAAAAATGGAAATTCAATTCATCACATATTCTCCTAATACTTATTTGATTTTTTACTGTGTTAAATATACCTCTTCTTATCTTTCTTCCATTTAAAGTCATAAGACATAGATAATTATTTATCTATCTTGATAGCACTTGAAACTATATCATTATATGATGAGAATATTTCAGAGAGTAGTTCCCTTCAATGGAATGGTTGTAACCCCTCAAAGAATTAGTTAATTTTTCCCACTGGATTTAATACTTAGTACACAAAATTACTTTCTAAACATTTAAGGTGGGATTCATACTTAGAAAAATTCTCATCCTCCTTTTCACATAAATTAAATAATTGTCTCTCTATATCCACTTGTTGCTCGCGAGGGAAATAATTTTCCATGAAAAGTTCCATAAAATCATTCCTTTATATGTTTTCCATTTATCCCCCCTCTATAGTGTTTTGAGTCAATGACCACCATTTATCCTCATCTCCCAAGAGGCTATAAATTTCCATGAAAACTATCTCTCTTGCATTACATCCAAAATCGATAAATATCACATATAAGGAAGTAATCCATTTCTATTCTAAAAATGGGTCATTATTCTCAATGAATGGAAGATGTATTTGTATCATGATGTATTCTAACATTATTCCTTGATGTTGTGGATAAATATTCTCTGTACGGATAACATTATTGTTCATAAATTGAGTCATACATCCTAGTATAGATATAAGTTTCTTAGCTCCAGTTGCACCTCCTACTCCAAAATCATTATCTTGCATAGGAGGGGGATCTATTCATAGAGTATGTGAGTTGATAAAGATTCCATTCCTTAAAAAAGGATCCATATATAAATAATGTAAAACACTAAATTAGGTGATGAATCATAATTCATAAATTTTAACTATAAATGCACATAATGTAATAAGAAATTTATGTATAGTTAATCACATAATCATAAACCATGTTTATTTGGGGACATATTTACTTTTAAATCCACCATAATGGTTTTTAAAGAAAATGGGAATTATCTTAACCATATCCCCTAATAGTGTTATAATAGGTATGAAGTAAGGCATGTTTTTGTATACCAGGTTACACCAGGTTAGGTCCGACACACCTTGTCAAAGCTGTTACCCCTAGGTACATCTATTCTAGAACCACATCAACTTATAGAATCCAAAAATGATGTATTATTAGGAACACCAACATAATCTCTTCCATAAAAAAATTATACGATGTTCATTGATGCTTATAATAAAATTATATCATAGGGTTATATTCCATAATATATGTTTTCTAATTCTATTTTACCAGGTTTATACTAAACCTTCTTTGATACCAACTATAATGAACCTGACCCCAAAATCCCAAATTCAGTACATCACTTTATTACATCAGCATAGATACAAGACTCAAATCCCAAAGGACTAACCATTTTAGCAGCTTTGGAAGCCATGTTACCTCCATGAACTTTACATTACAGTTTAAAACATAAAATAAAACATATAGAAACCATTGAGAAACACCATTATTCTCCTAGATTAACCCTATATATCGATCATAATATATATTGGAATATTGGGTAAAGTAAAACATAAGAAATGGGTGAGCTAAGATACTCAGTAAGGGTAATCAATATAGAAAAATCGATTATAATGAATAAGTCATGGGTAATATCTAAAATCACATTCTATTAAACCATAATCTTGAGAATAATATGGAAGGACTGAAAGATTATTAAATAATTCCATTAATAATCACTTGAGAAATAAACATAAACATGGATATTATAAAAGTCAAATAATCACCTGGAATATCAATTAATAGTATCAAAATGTGGGAATTCATAATTTTGGAAATAAAAAACATAATATCCAAGCTATGTCCAAGACACCATACATAAATGGGTAAAAACCCGATCAAGTTTGTATCACTAGACCTAAAAATGAATCGAGTGCTATAGTGGCGCCCCAAATATCACATAAAAATTCAAATTCTTCTCTTATTTGAAAAGGAAGAAACATAATAAACATATAAATTCATATTGAAATTATAATATGAAATGTTAACAAATTTCCCCAATCAATAAACACAATCATAAACTCTCCAGAATAATATAGTGAGTGATATCAAGATAGTATATCCCCTATCAAAATAATCATAAACCATTCAATAAAATATGATGGATGGTAATATAAGAGATAAATATTAATAAATAAAAATATTAAATTAAGGTGTTGACATTGATGAAAATACTCTAAAATCATTGTATCATTCTCTTAAGAAATGCCCTTTTACTTTGGAAATAAGTGACCATTCATAAAATCAGTTGTAATTGTGATAAAATTAGATTGTAAATGTGTATAACCGTGAAAAGGGAATGAAAAAAATATTTGAAAATATTTTAAAAATATTCATACTGAAATTTGAAATTTTAATTGAAAACATGCAAAAAGAGTGTTTAAGAAACTTTAGAAATGAGCCACATATCTCTGGTTTAAGAGGAAATAAAGTGAGAAATTAAAGAATATAAATACATAATTATTTACATAAAACTAGAAAATAACTAAGATATTTTATCATGATATAATGAATGATTTCATAAATAAATTTGTGTCTTAAAAGAAATTATGGAATGTTCTTGAAATTGTGCAAGAAATTGGGAAGTACCATTTAATCGGGCTTGCTTAACAGGAGGAATTGAAAAAGGAACCTCATAAAACTTGTATTTCCACAAAGAACGATTAACTGATCTAGATACCAAAGTGTGGAATGTATACATAGAATGTAGAAGAAGAATATAATAATAAAAGAGAGCTATATTGTATTAATGAGAGAGAAAGTGTAACCTGAATGAGAAATAGAGGTTTAGAAGAATCACTTACCTTATGCCGAAAAGAGTTCTGTAGTTGTACATAAAATACTAGATATTGAAATTCAAATTATTAATAATTCAATTAAGAACCTATTAAACATTTATATGATTTATTATAATTTTATTATTTTCCTTTATTACCTTTTTATAAGTTATAAGATTCAATTTAGTTAGTTAGAAGTGTTTGTTTCCTTGGTTTTCATGATTGGTTCACCTATATACATGTATGAAAGATCATGTGAAATGGGAATAATTATCCAAAATTGAGATTATATGTTATTAATGAAATTATAGAATATTAAAGGGTTTTAATATATCATTTTACTTCTAAATATGATTATGATTTATTAGATAAAACATAAATGATAATTGTTTGGATTATTTTGGCATTTTTTCTATCATCACACATTAGTTTTGTTTTATTAATAAATATTATATATATACTGGTTCTAAAACACTAAAAAAATTATAATATAAAGATTATAATCTTTTTTTAACCATAAAAATTTTTTTATGAACATACTTGAAAGTGGTATTATGAAATGAAAGAATCATCTTCCACGAAGGTGGTGAATCGACACCTCACAGATGAAATTTTCATTTTTAAAACAAGATGAGGAAGATAAAATAATTGATGTTGGAGATCACATTAAAAAAATAAAAATTAATATATATATATATATATATGATAATAGAGTTATCATTAATATCTTGGAATATTAGTAAATAAATAAAAAGAAAAGAAATTGAAATAAAATTATAAGAACGAAAGGGGATTTTACCTTTTGCATTCATCTCCTTCAGAACCTCCTTAAAGAATGTTGTAATGGTCTTTTGGGTGAAACTAAAAACATAAGAACGTGTATTAGAGGTTTGGGAGGGTTATTGGGTTGGAATTTGTCAAAATTAAAGGCTTTGGTGGAGGGAGGAGAAGGGGTAGTGAGGGGTGGTATTTATAGTGGAGGAGAGGGTTGTTTTTTGATTATCTTATTCATTATTGTATTGTATTGGATCAAGAAAAAAATTGTTTTATTCCCACAAATAAATACTGTAATGTGATAATAAGGGTTCGATATGATGGTTCTTATATAAAAAATTACACAATAAATAATTTATTTGACTCATAATATATATATATATATATCGTAAATTGCCATATTTCACTATTCAAAAAAAATCAACTATTTTAGAAAAATACCCAAAATTCAACCTAACCATTTTTCAACTTTTAATATTAAAAAAAGAACTCCATTTTGTGAGTATAATTTTATAATTATGATAAATTTATTTTTTAAATAAAATCATAATTTACAAAAAAAATATTGATTTTAATATTATAATTGTTTTTATGACACTCTAAAAAATTAATTAAGGTACCATAAAGTTATATTATAATCATAGAAAAATATTATATTATAAATATATTTTCTAAAAATAAAATTTCTTTTAAATATTTATATTAATTATAAAATTTTAAATAAAAATTTTATATTTCTCAGAAATACCAACACTTAATTTATCATTTCAAAAAAATTATTTACTTATTCCAGGATAGAAATATAGCATATCTTCATTTATAAGTGACCCAAATTTTATTTATAATTTCATAGTAAAAATTACTATTCTATTGGAAGAAATACTATTCATAATAATCACATTACTATTCTAATGGTCATATTTAGTTGTATATTACAGTTTTAAACTTGGTGTTGCATTAATCATAAAATATCTAATATAATAAATTTTAAAAGATATATACTAAGAATTCTTGGTGTGTTATAGAGAACCTTCATGGATATAATTTCATTCTCCTTTTGTTGATGATTAAATGGATTTTTAGGTTTCTATTTTGAGGAGTTCCATTGAATCAATTATAACAACAGTGGATGGGATGGGAATATAAGACTTTCCCCAACATTTATATTTCCATATAAAATTACTTTCATCTTATCATAATTATGATATTGGAGAAACATCCTTGATATTGGGTGTTAGATGGATTAGGGAATAACCATCATTAAGATGAACCCTCTTAGGTGACCTCCAACCCATTATTGGGATTTGTCAAGGAATTCCTTGGGTGACTATAGGAATATATAGGCACACTTCAAAAGAATGAGTTGGATTGGGGATATGATATCATTATTTATTATAGTACACTATCAGAATATAAAAAGAGACTTCTTGGGTGAGGATAAGTATATGAGCCCAAAACTCAATAGGTGACACATAAATATACACTATAAGAAACAATAATGTTTACAACATTTCTCTAGAAGTGGTTTTCAATATACTCTTTAAATATTTAATCAATATTTATTTAAGGATGTTTGTTTTTAAAAACTATCACTAGTTTTTTTTAATTTTGTTAATTTTATTAATTCACCTGTGGTGGTCATTTTTTTATGAAATTCCAAATAATAATTAATTAATTTTTTTTATAGATAAATAAATAAATTTATGTATCATATGATCGTAATTTCTGATATGGGTGTCCATTTTTGTTCGACATCTAGCCAAATCCAAGATTATGTGAAGTAGGGAATCAAAAATCAACATCATGTTTTCATAAATTTTGATATGGGTGTCTATTTGGGATATATCATATATCAAATTGTTTCCTATATGGATATGTACACTATTTTGATACAGGGATCCTTGGTTATGATTTTTAAAGGTCAATAGACCCAAAGGTCCACCAAAACTGATTTTTTAAGATTCCATATTTCTGGAACATTTGATGTGATTTTTTACTTCATTTAAGAGTGTCTCTAAATATTTTTCTAGTTGTCTATGATTTTATTCCATGGATTGACATTCATATTGATTTTATGGTGTTATAAATGTTATGGATTTGTCTCGTTTGTTGATTAATTATCTATTATATAAATATATATATATTTTTGTATATATATAATTTATATTTATATATTACAATATCTATTTAAAAATTATATATATTTGCCTCTATGCATATATATTTATATTTATTTGTGCATATTAGCCTATATATATATATATTTATATCCATTTATGTGTATATATATGATGTAATTATATGTTATTATATGTATTCTGTTGGTAGGTGTGTGTCTCTATCTTTTTTATTATATATATATATATATATATTTAAATTTATTAATATTTATATATTTTATTATGATAAATATAATTGTAAATAAATAAATTTATTTTGAAATTATATAAATATTTTTATTAATTATTATTTATAATTTAATAATTATTAGTTATTATTTATTATTTAAAAATTAGTAATTATTATTTATTACTTAATAATATATTAATTTTAATAATTAATTATAAATTTACTACTTATTTATTATGTATTTATTATGTATTTATTATGTATTTATAATTATATTATAATTTATATAATTACTTATTATTTTTTAATATCATTTTATTTATATATATATATATTATTTATTTATTTATTATTCATTCAATATTATTATTTATTATTTATATTTTATGAGTTATTATTTAATGATTCATTTTTTATTGTTTATTTTATATTTCTTATTATTTATTAATCATTCCTAACTATTTTTAATTATTAATTTATTTTTTATTATTTTGTTTTTATTTATTATGTATTATTTATTATTTATGATTTATTATTCTTTAGTTTTATTATTTTTGTATACCTATTTATATGTATTTTGAGAATATATATATATATGTATAAGTATATTAAATTATAATTACATACCATTTTAAGATTATACTGGAGTGGTAATGTCTTTACAGAATAACCATGATTTAAGGAGTTCAAATATCACCAAACACATTTATATGTTAAATTTATGCAGGGCATACATGGAATATGCATGTATTGTAGGATAATTAAATAAGTAAATAAACAAGTAAATTAATAATAAAAATAAAACTAATAACATAGATGTAACATATAAATAAATAATAATTAAATACTAAATACTAAGTAATAAATACATAATAAATTATCAATAAACATATAATAAATAGACAAATAAAATAAAATAAATAACAAATAATATAAAATAAATAATTAAATAATTAAATGAGTAAATAAATAAATAATAAAAACATTAAAATATGTAAAAATAAAAATATAAAAAAAATAATTAAAAATCCTTCGATATAAATTTACTGGTTGTTTAAAAAAACCATTAAAACATTTCATGATGATTTTTTAATACTTCCTCAAAATGATTCGAGGCAACACATTCCATATCAATTTTGAAAAACCGTTACTAAATACAATTTTCATTTTAGTGATATAAGTGAACTAAATATGTGTGAATGAAAATATAATACTAAATTGACTTTGTTATAGAAACATGTTTTTGATCACATATAGAAGAAGTAGGAGTAGAAACCCACTATTAAGTGACTATGGGAATACTTTTTTGAGAACATATGGAATTATAAGGGGTATGAACATTACCTAAATTGACTACCATAATATAGGAACGTACTTCAGTTGGAATTGAAATATGTTACTAATCACGATGTACATCCTTTAAAAATGGATGTCAATGATCATCCATAATGGGAGTTCGGATATAAACCCAGATTGTATAATTTACTAAATTGCAGTTATAAGCTCTATTGATGGAGGGAGTGGGAATATACACATGCTCCCTATTTCCCATGGGGTCATGCATATGGTGATCTTCTACTACAACCAGAATGATTTTCCAAAAAACATTTTAAAAAGTGAGTAGGGTTATAAGTCTATGCATCCATTTCCTCTATAATTAAATAATGCATTCATCAAATTTAAAGTGAATATATGCCTTCTCATCAGTGCGAATGGGTATATGATCCTACTCCCATCATCCATCATTTTAAAATGTTGACAGGATTCATTAGCAGGGGAAAGGGTTTGGGATCCCCCTCTCCTTGGCCGATGTGAGAATATAACAAAATGATTTTATAGAGGTTTATAGGTTATGTTGTTTGTCTTGTTGAGTGTGATAGGTATTATAATCCTACTCTTTAGCATCCATTAGGATGGGATAATTTAATTCCTCATGGTGAATAGGAATACACATATGTACGATGTTCTAGTGACTTTACTAGTTATAAAGGGTCCACCTTTTATCCATCTTGGAAAATGTATCTAGGAATTAAGTTTCAGAGAAACCTTATTAATACACACCTATAGAAATAAGATCCCATGTCATTGTCAGTGGAGATGGATAGTGGTTATTTTCAACCTAGGTGGATTTGATATAGTAATGAGTTTGTGGCCAACATCTTACTTTGAAACATTAAAACATGGGATGCATATGTTTCTATGAAATGTGGAGATGTTCCTGTGGTTTTTCTTTTATATAAACCATATTTTCAAGGTTTGGAACAAAAATATAAATTTTTAGTGGAACCTTGGAATGTGAATTTGTCTAGGGGATTAGAGGTTGGGGTCTTCCATAACCTTTTTAGGGGGAATTTTTGAATATATTGGGACTCTTTTGTACATATAATACATGGCCATGAATAATTCATAAATTCTAGAATGAGAATAGTTACCTATATTCTTATAATCCATCATGCACATGAATCTATGGGAATATAAAATTGTTTAATAGGATCCCCATCATTAGATTTAGTGAGTATTATGTATTTTAACTCAATCACATGAGAGAATTATGTTAAAAATATGTCTTAATGTAATTATAACCCATATAGTTAAATGACACATAATATGAAAAATATTTTATTTTGAAGTCACTTGAAATGGGCCAATTTTGTTCCTTTTATTGTCATTCATCCTTAACCAAGTGATTGTCCAATTAAGTTCATGCATTTAAAACCCATTACAAAAACGTTTAATGACTTGAAGAGTGTACTAATTTGGGAAAGTTTCCTAATAAAGGGTATTGTGGGACTTATGATGTAGTGACCCTTTTAGTTATTCTCATAGATAATATTTCCCTCTATTGAGAACAAGTTGACAAGGAATATTTATCATTTTGGATTGGGTATTTATAGGGAATATGTCGTAGTAAAGGTATGGTTGGATTTCAAGGAATACAGACCGTTGCTGATATGATATTCAGAGGGAGTATGAACCATTGAAATATATGTCTATGATTGGAAAAATGTCCCATTGAATTATATGGAGTGGGTTGTCATGGGGAATATATCCCAGTGAAAATAATGTTTTGGATGTTAATGTGTTCGAGCATCGAAGAGGAATAAAATATATAAAATTTTAATATAATAAATATTTTTTTATTTGAGTTGAAAAGTTTTACAATCACATGAAAGGGTTATAGAAATTATTTTAGCATCATGTAGAAAGTAATTTTTCATGCATTTTAATTTTCTGTTCCCTGGATATTTGTTTCATGAAATGAGATAAATCCAAGGATTGGGTCGGGATTACACATTAAGACTACCCATGATATATTTATAAATTATTAATGAGTCATATTGATAAGATAACTAAAGAGAGACTATTAATGTATTTTTTTAAAGTATGAGACCCATATGTTGTGGTTTATATCGTGTATGTTAGCTTAACATGGATAAATGAGTGGAATAATAGCGAATATGACCTCATGAGAATGAGTTTAGATTACACATGATAGTTAAACTTGGTCTATCTCCCAAGTTCATAATTTAATCATAGAAATGAATTAATCAATTATAAAATGGTTAAAGATTTCACCTAAATAGAAGACCATGTAACACTAGGATATTTTGTAATATATTTCCATTGAAATAAATTGTATTTCTTTGATACTAGACAGAAAACATCAATCTTATAAAAAATCGTTATATTTTATAACATGTCCATTAAATTTAGGGTCTGAATATGAATAAAAAAATTGTAAAAAAATTTATAATGGTTTTACATAAATCAGATGTATGTTTTAATAAATAATAAATTATTACCCAATATTCATCATTTTATGCTTTAAAAATATGTTTAATTTTAAAAATGGTTTTATTCCGTTTTGTGCATATAAATTATTATTAATTTATAACTTTTTAAGAAATTGTCTTTTCGAAAATTAGTTTCATTTACAAATCAATGTTTTAATGTTATTATAGTTTGAATTAATTGGTTTTTTCTAAAATGTTTTATTTCTCAATGAATAGTGACAATTACATATTTTTACTAAGTCGACATTGATTTCAATTAAATTATATATCATAAAAGTTCAATTATATTTTTAATTTTCTCTTAAATTAACATAAATATGATTTAATTAGATATATTAAAATTAATTATATAGTTATCATAATTATACATTATTTTAGAATATTTTTGGTTTTATGTAGAAAAACAAATTTATCAAAGAATTTTTTTCATTTTATTTTAAATTTATTTTAAAATTTATTTTTTCCACTATTAAAAATTTATTTTATATTTGGAATCATGTAGGTCAAATTTTTTAAATAGGATCCTTCTAATTTTTATCATGTTGAATAGTAACAATGGTATAAATTTGTCACCTCTATAAGGGAAACAATTAAAATATGGGTAAAACTGGTAGATAAGGTCCCAAAATCAACTCGTAACTTACATTTATTTAATTTTGTGGGATTCACTTGACCATATACATCATATTAGAGAATATATATATTTTTTGATTTTACTTTGATAATTATCTTAGATTAATTAAAGAATAAATACAGAATATCATTCTCTTTATTTTAATTACTCTATTATTTATTAATTTGGATATAAACAAGTAATATTTTCTCCTATAAGATTATTTTAAATATGATTGAATCTTTTAATATCATTTATTATATTTATATTTTTTATAGATGGAATAGGTAACATAAATGTAAATGCAATGCGAGCGGAGTGCTTGTTCATGTAATATAAAAATAAAATAAATTATTTTAAAAAAATAAAAGAAATTATTTTGTGGATGAATTATTATATTAAAATAATTTAATGGTAAACATTAATTTATAGGTTATGTTTATAGATTTTACGTTCTAATACCAATCCATAATATTTTTTTCTAAAGTCAAAATATTTGAATAGTTCATAAACTGACATTAAAAGTATTTTATGTTAAATAATATATAATTAAATTATTAAAAACATAAAAATATTTTAAGATGATTACATGGATATGATATGTTGTTAAATTTCATCCCTTACACTTTTTGATAATTTTTTTATCACTATGTAAATTTATATCTCTTTAGTATTGAAAAACATGCTACCGTTGTTAAGGTTAAAATTAGTTAATGAATGGTTGAATCCAAAAGTTAATTCTTAGAATCACACATGAACCTGTAAATAATTTATTATTTAATGGTATGAAAAAATAAACCTATATTTTATTCCAAATTCTTTCCACATTGTAACGCCCCGACCCCAGTTACCCAGAGTCGGTGCATTATTGCATAACATTGGCATGATCACAAAAGATCAAGTCTCGAATGACCGATTAGTTTAGTATCCTTGGAAACAGTAGATACATTCATAAGTCTTACATTATATCATAAAGTAAAACAAAACTACAACAACATCTTTTCTTCATATCCCCTCATATTATCCCTGCAAGTCATTCACAATATACGTCTTCACATCCTGGAAAAATTAAAACATTGGAAGGGGTGAGATCAGATGCTCAGTAAGGATAACAATATAGCGGAAGCTTTCATAAATAAAAATTAACATTTAAGGCAATGTATAACTAAAACAAAAGCCTTTAAAACTTGAACTTCAGTATAATATGGAAAAAATAAAATGAAATAATGCCATTTACTTATGCACATGGATATTCTACTAGTTGAATAATCACATGCAATATCAATAACTACTTTCATAATGATGGAATTCATAATGCCAGACTATCATAACCATGTAGCCAAGGCCTCGTGCCAAGACTACAAATAAGATTTTGTCAAGGCCTCGTTCCAAGACACTAGTTTGTCTCATGAGACCTACCGATGCATCGAGGAGCTATAACGGGCTCCACCCGTCACTTATTAAGTCCAATGCATTCCTCATATGAACAGGTTTAAATATATCATAAACCATAACATAATTGTATCACATAAAACATGCATAATGGAAACATAAAATCTCCACATTTCAATCACAATATATCAATACAACACATTGATATAATAAAAAACACTTTCAAAACCATTTTCAATAAATGAAAATCAAAACATTGTATTTATTTTTTATTTAAAAAAAAGTTATGGCTTGTAGTGGAAGCCGAAACTCAAATAATGGTCACAGTGGTGTAGAAGTCATTGTCGCCGCATACATATGACAAAAGAAACATTCATTTTTTTTGTTTAGTAAAACGCTTCGTATAAAAATATTCCTTTTGAATAAAAGTAAAAGTCAAAGGGGTTTATACACAGTGTAAAAGAAAGTTCTGTATAAAACAAAATATGCCTCAATGAAAGGAGATTGAGACGAAGTCCTTAAAAAGATAATTTTTTAAATAAAATAGATCTATTATGTGTATTCACTATAAGTACACATAAATAAAGTACAAATACAAGATAGGACATAATAATATCATGACATAATTTGAATGTAGGAGATTAACCCGAAGAACGGAAATTGGGTTAAGAAGTTCCCTTACCTCGTGTACGAATTGACTTGATCATTCTTTATCCTCATGAATAATAAACTAGAGTTAATTTCTACTTGATTAAGAACCTTTTTCAAGTTCATTATTCCTTTTATATCACCTATTACCATGTTATAAACATTATGTAATTATTTTTGTTAACAACGGTCATTTTCTCGATCTTTGGAACTTGAGTCAAAAATAAACTTCTTATAATTACAAGTTGTTCATGTGGTAAAATATAAATTATATCCAGAATTATATTCATGATGTAGATATCATATATATCATATACATCCAGTATATATATGCATTTATAATATTACTTAACATTTAAAGGTAAGAAATGAAATGCACCGTTCATGGAGACGGTAAGCCGTACGTACGCATGAACGCTACTTTCATTTCTATTTCATATTTAATGGAATGAAATAATAATAATATAGAGGTATATTATAATTCCAGTATAATATCATATATAATATCATTTACTCCATCCTTTACACGTCCCACATATGGAAATTACGATTCAAATCACTTTGAGGGGGCGGTAGTCTGCACTTCCTAAATTGAAATTATCGCATTTACCCATAATAGAAGTCATAAAGGTACGCTATAAAAGAAAAATACAGAAGCATAAAGAAAAAATAAACATAATATATATCCTATATAAATATAGTTCCATCATAATGTCCACCATGAGAGGTGTTAAAAGAAGATTGAACAATCATCGTTTCATGAGGCAGTAATTCGCCACCCACAGAAACAGTATGTTATTTAACCATTAGACGAAGGTGTGTGTAAGTGTAAATCAGATCCTTCTAATAAAAACATTCTAGTATATTTAAGATACTGGTGTTTATACAAAATAAAGAAATAAAAATAGTTTGAGGGGTTGGAGAATCAAAATAAAACAAAAGAACATAAGAGAAGACATTACCTTAAAATCGGGTAACTCTTTTTGTTTTGAGCCAAAGACTTACTTGGGAAGACTTATGCCTAATGTGAGGCTTCTAGAAGTAATAGAGGGATGTTTAGAGAGTATTTGGGTAGAGTTTGTCCGAGCCAAATGGCTTTGATGGTGTGAATAAGGTGGTAGAGGTGGGGGCCTTTTATAAGAGGAGAGGAGGGGAACTTTTGGAAAGTCATGAAATGTTACATTATTATGAAGTTCTTTTCAGATTTAAAAGGTCACAAAATTATATATTTCTAGGATAAGGTGATAAGTGTTAGCTATCTACTCAGAAAATAGGTTTTTGACATGTGTAAGTCTTATATTTTACATTATCTTTTCATTTTATTTAAATCGTTAATTAATGAGGTAATCCCTGCATCATCATGGTGTGATAAATAATTTAATTTATTTAATGTCTAAAAATTATAAAAAAATTACCATGATGTAGGAAATAATTTTAGATATCTAATTAATATTTATAGTAAAAAGGTTAACTTATATTACCCCATGTAATAATTGTTTTAGTAAAACAACACATGTTTGAGACAATTTTATTTTTTACTTTAAATAAAAAGTTATTAATGTCATTTCCTTACCCAAGTGGCTCCATGGGGTCCTCAAGTTGACGCATGGATTGTCTTGGTCGCCCATGACTCATCAAATAAGTGTAGGACATGTGTCATGATATTTTTATATTTTTATAATATCATTTTTACCTTAAATTTCCCTAATTACCTTTAATCGCGATTAATAAAACTAAAAAGATAATATTCAACAAAAAATTATTTTTATCCTATTAAACCACATTTTTATTCCTAATGAAAACCATGTATGTTGGATTTTTGAAAATAAAATCACAGAAGTGGTAATGTTTTATTTACACGAAAAATTAGTTTTTAAACTACCACTTAGTGGTTTCACTATTCATCAAAAATTGAAGTTTTTCAGAAAAATACCAGAAATTCACCCTAAGATATATTTGATATTCCAATTTCAAAAATGATGTCTATTTTACAAAATTCATTACATATAAGTTTGATTAATTAATTTAATAATTAATTCCCGCTGTCACAACAAATAGCATGTTTTTAAGAAGCAATATATATCAAAAGATTGACAATTGTTTATGTCCAATTTCAAAGTGAAATTAATTCTAATGACCACCATCGGATAAAATGGTAAAAATATATTATAATTATACTTTAAAACCACTCAATAGTATAATCTATCACTATAAAATATTTTGATTAAAAAAGTTGTTTTTAAGTATTTTCTCTATTCATAGAAAATTGGAAGTTCTTAGAAAATTACGAAAAAAATCAACTTAGGATAATTTCGATATTCCGAATACAAATATGAAGTCCATTTTGAAATATAAAATATATATAATTTCAAAAATTGGGTATTACTATTCATAACTGCTACTTTGATTGGTCGCGGTGTGTTATAATCTTGAACTTGCGTACAATGCAAGCTATTGAATTATTGAAAGAGAAGAGTATTGTGAAAGATTGGGGTGTTACATTCTCCCCTCCTTCAATAAATTACATCCTCACAATTTGAAAATGTTCTTCGAAAATAAAAGGTTGAAAATAAAAAATACCTTTGTGGAAAACCCACATCAGAAATAGGGTTAATAAAAATATAAGATAAAAAGAAAGAAAAAGAAGTACAAAGGTCTCCCAAGATAGCCCATACTAGGATTTTATGAAAATTTGGATATGGAGGAAAAACAGACCATGAAGGTCTGATGGAGAGTTGTAGAAAACATGGTTAGGAGATAGTTAACTATAAGAAAATCACAAACTTGTGATTA
The DNA here is from genome assembly GCA_963277665.1 of Viscum album. Classification (NCBI taxonomy): domain Eukaryota; kingdom Viridiplantae; phylum Streptophyta; class Magnoliopsida; order Santalales; family Viscaceae; genus Viscum; species Viscum album. Next base: position 47,704,962 of record OY728140.1, on the reverse strand, counting down.
GTTAAATGATCATTGATTCCTCAGTAGGAAAAGTTAACCAACAATGTTTTGGTTTTAAGTTACCTTCTATAATGTTGAGGAATTTATTTAGGAGATTTACTTAGAACATAAGGGAATATACATACTTGTCATGTAGACTTTCATTCTTTAATAAATTTTTACCGCAAACCCATCTTTCACTCAAAAAGATAATAGAACTCAAAAATATTATATTTATCTTAATCGTACAAGGTTCCAAATATTAACACATGCCATTTAGATTAGGAAAACTATTTTGTAACAACCACGGACTTCCTATAGGCTAGTGGTAGGTAATAAAGGCCTGTCACACTATGGTTGTGGGTTTGATTCCTATAGCTTTGTCTGACGTGATAGTTTATCACCCGACTTGCAGGTTGTCATTTTCCTAAAACTATAGGATTATAATATTCCAAAAATAATCTTAAGAAATGTTTTAACCTTAAATAATACTATCCAATGTTCAAATTATTCCATTCCAACCTTTATAGTTATCCAAAATACCTCTATCCAGACTTTCTCTAAAATGTTTCAAAATTCCAAAATCAATTGTATCATCAGATTTCTCAAACAAAGTAAAGTTTATCTTATTGTCACATACAAAAATATGATCACCTTTATCATATTAAAACCTTAATGAAAACAACAAGTACTGTAGTACAATCCTTATATATATCACATTATTATTATAACTATAATATAATCCTTGAGTCCAAAAGCACCAATACATTAATTATTCCACTTCAGCTGTAGTAAGATCATAAGATTGTCCATGATCCCTTGGCCTTTTCTGAGGTAAGTTTTCCTGATGCTTACGACATTCATTTTCATAATGCCCCATTTCTCTACAATTGTAGCATTCAACATTGATATCCTCTTTCTTTCTCTTGCAATCACGCGCCTGGTGACCTTTTTCTAGACATTTATAACAAACTCCTATTCCTTTTAGACAAGTACCAGGGCGATTCTTCCCACAATTATCGCATAATGGAAAATCCTTCTTTCCCCTTTTCCCTTTATATTTCTCTTGTTCCACCGTTCTCTTCTTCTCTTGCTTTACTTTATTATCATAAGACTTATAGAATTCCTTTTCTGTCTTAATAGCACACGAGACTATATCTTCGTATATTGAGAAAGATTGTGATACTAAAGATCGACGGATAAATGGTTTTAACCCATGAAATAAATGATCAATATTACTTCTTGGGTTACGTATATTATCTTCTGCATGCCTTTCTAACCTTGTAATGTTAGCCTCATACTTTGTGACATTCTCATCCTCCTTTTGTCTCAGACTCAGAAATTGCGTTTCCATATCTTCTCGATGGTCACGAGGGAAGTATTTTTCTAAGAAAATCTCTTTGAACTCCCTCCATTCCATTCTTGATACTTCTTCATCTTCCTTTGTGTTTTGAATCAGCGACCACTATTGATCGACATCTCTAGTGAGGTGGTAAACTACCATGACAACCTTCTCCCTTTCGCTACTCCCCAAGGCGTGGAATATTTTCTCTAAGGAGTTTATCCATTTCTCAGCTACTAATGGATTTGTACCCCCATTAAATGTTGGCAGTTGTTGCCTCATGAAGCGGTCTAACATTGATCCTCCACATTGCTGATCAGGGTGTTCCATACGAGTAAGGTTATTATTCATAACCTGAGTGAGTTGCTCCAGTATGGTGATAAGTTGATCAGAACCAGTTATATCTCCAGCTCTACAATAATTATCTTGAGCAGGAGGGAAATCCCTACATGGAGTGCATGCATTGATACTGTTTTTATTCCTACCACTGGGCTCCATTTCTAAACAATGGCATAAACTAGATTAGTTTATGAATCAAAATACATAATTCCATACTGGTAAAACACTTACCATAAATTGAACTATATTCATAAAAATGTTTTCTTTAAGGAATTATATACTCATAAACCCTTCATAATGGTTTGTCAAGAAAATGAGAATTATCCTAAGCATATCCCCCGGGAGTGCCGTAACCAAGAGTGCAGCAAGGCTCGTTGTCGTGCACCAGTTCTCGTTCGAGTCTAGCTCAAAGCGGTGTTTTCGGGTTTTACCCCTAGGATATTTGTGCTAGAGCCGCCTCTACCTGATCGTATCCAGACAGGGATGTATTGCTCGTAAAACTCAAAAAATCTCTATAATACCAAAATTCTAGGAAGTTCTTCTATACTAATCCTCAATGTCTATCTTCAGGCTATGTGATCTAATCACAGTTTATCTAAATCTAGTTTCTAAGGTTAGTACTAAACTGCCTATGATACCAACTGTAACACCCCGACCCCAGTTACCTAGAGTCGGTGAATTATTGCGTAACATTAGCATGATCACAAAAGATCAAGTCTTGAAAGACCGATTAGTTTAGTAGCCTTGGAAACAGTAGATACATTCATAAGTATTATATTACATCATAAAGTAAAAAAACTACAACAACATATTGTCTTTATATCCCCTCATACTATCCCTTCAGGTCATTCATAATATACTTCTTCACTTCTTGGAAAAATTAAAACATTGGAAGGGGTGAGCTCATATGCTCAGTAAGGATAACAATATAGCGGAAGCATTCATAAATAAACATTAAAATTTTAGGCAATGTATAACTAAAACAAAAGCCTTTTAAACTTGAACATCAACATAATATGGAAAAAATAAAATGAAATAATGATATTTACTTATTCACATTGATATTATACTAGTAGAATAATCACATGCAATATCAATAACCAATTTCATAATGATGGAATGCATAATGCCAGACTATCATAACCATGTAGCCAAGGCCTCGTGCCAAGACTACAAATACGATTTTTTCAAGGCCTCATGCCAAGACACTAGTTTGTCTCATGATACCTACCGATGCATCAAGGAGCTATAGTGGGCTCCACCCGTCACTTATTATGTCCAATGCATTCCTCATATGAATAGGTTTAAACATGTCATAAACCATAACATAATCATATCACATAAAACACGTATAAAGGAAATATAACATCTCCACATTTCAATCACAACATATCAATACAACACATTGATATAATAAAAAACACTTTCAAAACCATTTTAAATAAAAGAAAATTAAAACGTTGTATTTATTTTTTATTTAATTTTTTTTATGGATTGTAGAGGAATATGAAACTAAAATAATGGTCACGGCGGTAGAGAAGTCGTTGTTGTCACATACGTACGACAAAAAAATATTCATTTTTTTCGTTTAGTAAAACGCTTCGTATAAAAAGATTCCTTTTGAATAAATGAAAAAGTCAAAGGGGTTTATACACAGTATAAAAGAAAGTTGTGTATTAAAAAAATATGCCTCAATGAAATGAGATTGACACGAAGTCCTTAAAAAGATAATTTTTTAAATAAAATAGATCTTTTATGTGTATTCAATATAAGTACACATAATGAAAGTACAAATACAATATATGACATAATAATATCATGACATAATTTGAAAGTAGTAGATTAACCCGAAGAACGGAAATTGGGTTAAGAAGTTCCCTTACCTCGTGTACGACTTGACTCGATCGTTCATTATCCTTTTGAATAATAAACTAGAGTTAATTTATACTTGCTTAAGAACCTTTTTCAAGTTCATTATTCCTTTTATATCACCTATTACTATGTTATGAGCATTATGTAATTATTTTAGTTAACAACGGTCATTTTGTCGATCTTTGGAACTTGAGTAAAAAATAAACTTCTTATAATTACAATTTGTTCATGTGGTAAACTATAAATTATATCCCGAATTATATTAATGATTTAGATATCATATATATCATATATATCTAGTATATATATGAATTTATAATATTACATAACATTTAGAGGTAAGAAATGAAATGCACCGTTCATGGATACGGTAAGCCGTACGTACTAATGAACGCTACTTTCATTTATATTTCATATTTAATGGAATGAAATTATAATGATATAAAGTTATATCATAATTCCAGTATAATATCATATATAATATCATTTACTCCATCCTTTACACGTCCCACATATGGCATTAACGATTCAAATCACTTTGAGGGGGCGGTCGTCCACACTTCCTAAAATGAAATTATCGAGTTTACCCATAATGGAAGTCATAAAGGTATACCATAAAAGAAAAATACAGAAGAATAAGGAAAACATAAACATAATATATATCCTATATAAAGATAGTGTCATTATAATGGCTACCATGAGAGGTGTTAAAAGAAGATTGAACAATCATCGTTTCATGAGGCAGTAATTCACCACCCATAGAAACAATATGTTATTTAACCATTAGACGAAGGTGTGTGTAAGTGTAAATCAAATACTTCTCATACAAACATCCTAGTATATTTACAATACTGGTTTTTATACAAAATAAATGAATAAAAAGAGTTTTAGGGGTTGGAGAAGGAAAATAAAACAAAAGAACATAAGAGAATACATTACCTTAAAATCGGGTAACTCTTTTTGTTTTGAGCCAAAGGCTTTATTGGGAAGACTTATACCCAATGCGAGGCCTCTAGGAGTAAGATAGGGAAGTTTATAGAGTATTTGGGCAGAGTTTGGTCAAGCCAAATGGCTTTGATGGTGTGAATAAGGTGGTAGAGGCGGGGGCCTTTTATAAGAGAAGAGGAGGGGCACTCTTGGAAAGTCATGAAATGTTACATTATTATGAAGTTATTTTCGGATTTATAAGGTCCCACAATTATATATTTCTAGGATAAGGTGATTAGGGTTCTAGATATACTCATCCAAAAGTTTTTTGACAATTTTAAGTCTTATATTTCACACCATCTTTTCATTTTATTTAAATCATTAATTAATGAGGTAATCGCTGCATCATCATGGTGTCATAAAATATTTAATTTATTTAATGTCTAAAAATAATAATAAAATTACCATGATGTAGGAAATAGTTTTATCTTTCTGATTAATATTTATAGTAAAAACCTTAACATATATAACCCCTTGTAATAATTGTTTTCGTAAAACAACACATGCTTGTGACAATTTTATTTTTACTTTAAATAAAAGGTTATTAATATCATTTTCTTACCCAAGTGGCTCCATGGGGTCCCCAAGTTGACCCATGGATTGTCTTGTTCGGCCATGACTCATCCAATATGTTTAGGACAAGTGTCAAGATATTTTTATATTTTTATAATATCATTTTTACCTTAAATTTCACTAATTTCCTTTAATCGCGATTAATAAAACTTAAAAGTTACTATTCAAAAAAATATTATTTTAATCCCATTGAACCAATTTTTTCATAATAATGACAACCATGTATATCAGATTTTTGAAAATCAAATCACAGAAGTCGTAATGTTTCATTTACACGAAAAATTAGTTTTTAAACTACCACTTAGTGGTTTCACTATTCATCAAAAATTGATGTTTTTCAGAAAAATACCAAACATTCACCCTAAGATATATTTGATATTCCTAATTCAAAAATGATGTCTATTTTAAAAAATTCAAAACATATAAGTTGGTTTAATTAATTTAATAATTAATTCCCGCTGTCACAACAAATAGCGTGTTTTTAAGAAGCAATATATATCAAAAGATTAATAATTGTTTATGTCTAATTTCAAAGTGAAATTAATTCTAATGACCACCATTGGATAAAATGGAAAATATATATTATAATTATATTTTAAAACCACTCAATAGTATAATTTATCACTATAAATTATTTTCATTAAAAAAGTTTTTTTATGTATTTTCACTATTCATAGAAAATTGGATGTTCTCAGAAAATTACAAAAAAATTCAACATAGGATAATTTAGATATTCCGAATACAAAAATGAAGTCCACTTTGAAATATAATCTTTATATAATTTCAAAAAGTGGGTATTAATATTCATAACTACTACTCTGATTGGTTGCGGTGTGTTAGAATCTCGAACTTGCATACAATGTAAGATATTGCATTATTGAAAGAGAAGCGTATCGTGAATGCTTGGGGTGTTAAACAAATAGTTACACTTTCACATATATAATAATTTATTATCTTTAAATATTAATAATTACAATTGTGTATTTCCCTTCATTATAGAAGGAAACCACCTCTCCATTATTCTTCACACCACCATGAGAAATTTATCCCCTAAAACCCTAAATAAAATTACTCAACCTCTTTATGATTGTTTTAGAGGAATGGTTATCCTGAAAAGACTATCTCTAGGGTCATGGAGATATGACCCAAATAAGTTTTCATGAAGAGAATGTAATTGTCTTAGTTGTTCTATTTCATTTTACTTCCTCTTTTACCTCTTTAATTTTATCCTAACCATTGTAATATATAAAATTTACTATCTACCATATAATATAATTTTATTAGGTTGCCATAAGATCCTTTATATATATATTTTCTATCAAGTATCAGATGAAAGTATCGCTCATGTGTGTGTGTGAACAACCACCTCTATGTAGAGATTTTATTAACTTTCCATCGCCATCATTATTTGATCGTTATAATGATGGGTTTAGTTATTATATATGATATTTATGAAATAGTTATACATCTATAATTATAATATCTTCCCTAAATTCTTACCTTCCTATACATTGTAAACTAATATCGTCGTTCTTGTGTATGTGGTAATTACCACGACCATGTTGCGATGTGATTATTATTTCACTTATAATATAAATGGATTACAATAGGGATATATTTGACGAATATGTAATATTTTTATGATATAATAATGAGTTTACAAATTTTAATTTTAATTTATCTTTGTTTCACTTCATCCATAAAATAGTGGAAACATCACTCCTTAGTATGTATGCACTATCATCTCTACGAACTGATGGAATTTATTTTACATCACCAATTTATTTGAATATATATAAAAATTTATGTTATGATTAAATATAAAAAATATGAATGTTTTGACAGAAATTATTTGATTTAACCATTATAAAGGTAATAGGAATGAAACTACCGTACTAGAATGTGCATGAAAAAAAATAACTATCTCCCAAAAACATTATTTTAATAAAAATTTGTAAAAAATACGTGATCATATATTATATGTAAATATTATATGGTATAATATGTAGGAATATGATGCTTTAATATTTTTATAATAGATATATAATTATTATATTGGACATCTAAACATATATGGATCAAGTCGAGACTTGATGTAAGGGTTTTTCATCTCACATTTATTTTCATGAGACATATTCTATATTCACCACTTTATTCTTCCATGTAGTGGTTATACATACCCTATGATATGAAATATCATGGATAAAATTTTATTCAAGTTATCTAATTTTTTCATCTTATATAATTTATTTTATGAGAGTTATGATTTAAAAGTTACTAAATTGGTGGTGGTTTATGTTATAATCTCTTTTATTTTTGGGCCCATCATTGAAAAATTTAAATTTATTGAAATGATATGGATCTTATCATTTAAACACCATATATTATATTCTCCTCTGGATAATTCTATATTTTTTTTGTATTTATACTATTTACGTATATTTTGTAATTAAAATGATCTGGAAAATGTTTTTAATGCAAATTTTACCTTCTTTCTTCTTTAGTCGATGATCTTTAACTTCAATGTCTATAATTTTTAAAAACGTTTTATAGAATAAAATACCTATAGTAGAATTTCTTTTTAAAATTTCATTTTAAATATATTTTAAATTATCTAAACAATTTTAAAAACAACATCTTTTAATTAAAGGTATTTTAAATAAGTTATTTTTTAATTTATTAAAAAGTGTGTAAAGAAATTTTATTGTAACGTATACAAAATGAATAGATTTTCTTATAATCATATCCATTATTTATTCTTATGTTTTCAATTCCTATTTCCTTGATTATTTTCCAAAAAAAGTATTTATTCAATATTCAATGATTTTTTTGTAAAAATATTATCAAAATAGAGTAATGTATTCTCATTTTTCAAAGAATGGTTTAAATGATGTTTTTAAGGTAACTATGTCAACGTAATTTAAGGATTTTTATGAATCAAATGTGATATAATCCAATCATAACATTAATTTTATTTATTTTGATTTCTTACGGTTGTTATGATTTAAGGATTATTTTATGAACCTCATTTATTTACCATTGTTTTATTAGGATATGATTAAACCTTAATGAAATTAATTTCATTTCCATGGGTTATTCTTTGATGAAATGATTATGAATTTTTTTACATTACATGGTTTATTAAATGATGATATGATGAATGTTTTATGATCTTGTGGAACAATTATATATTATTTTCTATATACAATGGGTGGGCCCATAATTATATTTCTCCCCTATTGATTTGGTAATGATTATGGAGTTGAAAAACTCCAAAGAGCGGATGGTGTTAATAAAGTCCTAATAAATGACATGATTAATATTATGAATATTAGCAATAAAATAATTTTTCAAATAACTGGGTAAGAATTTACGTTATGGGACTTTTTCCATAATCATATTCTTAGGAGAGAACCATGAATAAGGATATGATTTTCTATGATCATGGGTATTCCACAACCTTATGTCTTATTTATTTGATGTGTTCTCATGGTTCACATTTGATTAATGAAAATTTCACACACTTGGGTATTATTTCATTTGATTAAAAAACCTATTTGAGGATTCATTATTAATGATATTAGAATAATTGGGTTTAATATTCTAATTTTATGATAATGTGATCATACAATTATGCTTTTGTTAGGTTATTATAATTGACTGATATCTAGTATTTTTACCATTTCTTGGAATTTCACCTCACCATTTCTAATGTTCCCTTACCTAGGATATATATAAGGGTGTCATGTATGGTTTGAATAGGAATGATACAATGTGAGAAGAAAACTATGGGATATGTTGAATATTATTTATTAAGTAAGATAATGATGTATCTTATCTCAAAATACACTAAATATTTATGGTGGTTATGTGTGTTTTTTAATGCAATGTGTTGAATATTAATATAAAATGATTCAATATTAATTAATGAAATTATAGTGTACCAATAGTTGATATTATAGCAGGGTTTAGTAATTTTTTTGAGATTAGGAATTCATAATTTTTTGAGAACCCTGAGGATAAGAATTTTCATTGGATTTTATCTTGATGCTTTGGTAAAGTATAGATTTTGTGGTTTCTTTGAAAATAAACCCCTTTCTAGATACTGTAATCTGAATGAATCAATTGTAAAAATACACCTATGAGTAATATCTTATAATATGGGTTATTTTTTATTTACATGATTATAATTAGTGCATGATAAGTGGTCTTAAGACTCCATACATGGATAAAAACTCTATAAGGGTATGCTTTAGTTAAATCAAATTTTCATTATAAACTATTATTATGGATTTGAATAGATGATGAACATTGATGAGATATGATAAATCTAAGGATTTGTATATTTAAATGAAAGTGTCTTGATTTATATATCTTATCAATAATTTTTAGTATAAATTTTTACCACTATGATTACTACTACTCATAATATATTTTTTATTTTTATTCAATTAGTTGAACTAGAAGAAACTATGATTACACTAAATGTAAAAGGAAGTGAATTGATTGTGCTTATGGGAAACCAATTGAAATGGGAGTTGTAATGGGAACAATTTTGATTATAATGAATCATCAAACTTAATATATAATTAATAACATCAACATGGGTGATTTTTAGAGTATAAATAATAACATAAAAATGGAGTTTCATGAAGACCATGTGGGAATTATGATTTATCTACTTTAGTGTTATGAATGTGAGAATCAGGTCCTAGGGAAATTGATAGAAATGAATGAAAAGATGTTATATGTGTGTAAAAAATAGAATAAAGAAATATATTTCTTGGGGAAAATAGAGATCAATGGATGTGAATAGTTTATATTCTAAGTTACCATTTATTGTTCATTATTTTATTTTTTTGGAAACTAGGTTATTGTCCACATCAATGACCTAATATAAGGGTTCAATACAAGGCCAAGGAAGGGCCTATGTTATGACAATAATGGAACCGAAATTATAGAAGTTATTATATACTTTGATTTTAGAATTAGGTTTTAAAAATATTTTATCAAATAATATTCTAATTAGCATATCAAGGAAACATTTAAGGACTATTTTGCTGTAGTTTTTCTTTAATGATTTTGATGCATATATTTAATGGTACTAATAACCTAAAAACTTTATTTAGTGGAAAGGAGGTGTCATGGTAACACACATGATTGAGGGATAGATAACACTTAATATTTTCTTGATGTTGGGATAATACTATTTAATTGGAATAATGATGTGACATATATTGATAAAGTATATTGGATACATTGTGTTGTGTTAATTTGTTTAGGCATATAAAATTTTACTATGGAATTTGGATGATTTGAAGTATTTATGGAATCAATAAGTATATTGTTTTGTATATCATTGGGTTTTATTCATTTTTTGTGTATAACCTTGTGAGATATTGATATTATTTATTGATTATTCTTATGATAATAAAGGAAGAGTATGTGATCAAATAATTATATTCAAAGGGTTTTAAATTGTCTCTAGAGTTTTATAAAGAGTATTAAGGTTGGTTATTTATGGAATGGATTGAGTTTAACATTAAGTGTTATTATGGATATTTTGGATATTGGTGTATAATGTTTTATTTTTATTAGATAACATTAGAAAACAATTTCAATTTTTATGTACATCAAGAGATATGAGGAATGACTATTCGTTCTCTTATTGATATTTTGATCTGATAATAGTTACATTTAATGATTCAAGCAAAAAAACATCATCCTAATTACTTATCATATCGAATATGAGATGAATCAGGGATGAAAAAAATTCTAAACAAACAATCAAAGGATGAAATTATTCATTTGGTATTTAAGGAAATCAAGTATGTTTGTCATCTCATATTCTCTACCCTGATGGAAAATAATTTTCTTAACACATGGTAGGAAAAGATAATTCTATTTACTCTTAAGGGTAATGTATAACTTAGATATAAATTAGTGATTTTCGAATCTCATGAGTTGTATAATGATAAAAAACTATGTTTATAAATACATAATTAGGGAATACTAAATTTTTTAGAAGTGATATTAAATTAGTTATAATAAAGGAATACATGGAATATTTTATTACTATATGTAGTAAGTGATAATTATAATTATGAGGGTGTAATTTTTCTAAGGGGGTAAATTTAAAAATCCTAATATTTTATAATAATTTTCTCATTAAATAAAATTTCAGTGTTTGACTACTTTCTTAACAAATGACACGTAACTTAAAATGTAATATATTATAACCTATTATTTAAATTGATGGTATGAATAAGAATAAAATAATATTAAATAATATTTAAAAGTTTTTATATAATTAAAATTTATTGAAAAATATATAATAAAAATGCACTCAAGTTTTAGTAATGTTATTTTTTGTTTTAAAAATATTGTTTCTTAAAAAATGGTTTTATTGCATTTTATTTGCATCAGTTTTACTTAATTTAATATATTTTGAGAAATTTTATTATAGGAAATTATTTTCTTTTTGGAAATATGTAGCTAAATATTATCTTAAGGTACTATTTTCATATTTACCTAAAAGATTTATTTTCAGTGAATAGTAAAAAATGTCAATATCTGTAAAATTATCATTTCTTCCCATTAAATATTACAATTGAAAAGTTATATTGTAATTTAAATTTGTTTTCAAGTAGAAATAGAATTATTTAATTTTATATAATATAATTAATTAAATATTACTCAGCTTTAAACTTGATTTTGGAATAAGTTCATTTTTTATCTTAAAAACATATAATTTATAAACTTCTTTTCATTGCATTTTCACATTTAAATTACAATTGACTTCTTAGAAATATAAAAATTTAATATTTCAAAATGGATTCATTATTTTCAATAATGATATTTAAATTTGGTAAATATGACAATTTTATTTTTTTTCTTTATGAATACTAATCATGGTAAATATATTTCACCTTAGTATGGGTAAAATGTGTAAAATTAGGTTAAACCTATGAGATGAGGTTTCACAATCGACCAAGAAGATTAATTTATTTAATTGGAGAAGGTAAATTCAACTATGTTAATTGTAAAATTTAATATATTTAATATTTATAATGTTTTAATTTGATAATGACATTTAAATTATTTTTTGTAAAGAATAAATAAAAACTATCAGCTAATTAATTTTAATATCTACAATATTTATTTATGGTGATAAAAATATGTTTTTTATGGTTCCAAAAAGTAATTTAAAATTGAGATGATCTTATTTTATCTTGTTAATTTATTTTAAATTTTTAATTATGGATAAATTACATTAAATTCCTATACAACACTAACACATTACATTTTCAAGTAGTAGAATAATTGCATAAATCTTTTCAAAAACACAAAATTTAATATTATATCATTTAATTATTTTGTAGAAAGATTTTTATTGTCAAAATAAATTTATATTTTATATTTTATGTCTTTATATTCATATTAAAATACTTTTTGATGTTTTTAATTAGAAAATATATGAATATTTCATAAAATGATTTAAATGGTACTTTATATTAGATAATATATTGTTAAATTATATAAAATCATAAAAATTTTAAAGTAGGACAAGAGGATATGATATATCCTAAATGTTTATCCTTCCACCAAATTTGAGCCATTTTTTACCATAGAAGAAAATTAATAATCATTTTCTATAAACATTTATTTTACTATGATTAGTGATAAAATTGGATAACAAAGGTTTTAAACCTAATGATAAGGTTTATATGTAACATTAAACTATCGAAATATTATTGGTTGAAGGTATTTAAACTCAAAACTATATTAGCTTCAAAATATTTCTCTATTATTTCCACTTTCACATGAAATGGAATTTCTTATATTTAAATCATTTAGTAATTTTGAGGTATATTTTACCTCACTTTTGAAGGATTCTAACAATCCAACATTTTTCAAATAATCTTTATCCACCTATCTCAAAAAAATAACAATGAAAAATATATTATAAAAATACATATAGAACTTTAGATAGTTTTCTTCCCCTAAAATAGTCATCCATAAGTTCCTTGAGAAGAGACCTAAAAGAAGCTTATCTATTAAGAGGAAATCATCTTAATCGATCTCTTTCATTTTAATTTATATTTTACCTCAATAAATTAAGTCCTAAAAATTATAAGATAATTATATCCAAATTAAAATATACAGGGATGTTATTGTTTTTCAGGAATAACCTTTATCCATATCCTTTCTAAGATGAGTCAAATGAAACTATCAAGTGTACGTACACACGGACTACATACTACAAATAGTGATATGATTCCATTTCACTCAAAATCATTAATGGATGGTTATTATGAAAATGTTAATGTTTATATATATATGTATGATATTTATTAAATATTTATTCTTCTAGAAATATAATATATTTTATACTTATGATCTTCATATATATTGGAAAATTATAGTGTCGCTGGTTTGTTTTTGTAGACTACAACATACCAAAAAAATGTCATTCATTTCCCATGTATCCTATAAATTTATGATAGTGTGGAAATAGTTAATCAATATATATGATATTTATCATATAATGATTAATCTTGAAGTGTCAGTTATTTTCTATCATTCATTTCATGCATCCATAGAAAAGTTGAAACATCACTCATGTGTACATAAGGACTATTGCCTCCAAAGAGTGATGTAATTAAATTTTTATCACCAAAATATATAAATACTAATAAAAGAGTACATAATGAATAAATAATATATATATGAAATTTTTAACATTCCAAATATGATATAACCATGATCAAAGTAAAATTACCAGAGCAACCAAATCAAAACATGCCTAAAAAATGAACCCGGTATCACCAGGGAAAATAATTTTAATAAATTATTGTGTATAAATCATTGATATTATGTAATAATTAAATCATAGAAGGATTATATGTATGAAAATTAGTCTATAAAATATTTATAATAAATAAACATTTTTATCATGGGACATTTGAATCCATATGAAGAAAGACGAGACTTTTTGGTAAGGGTTTCACGTCTCACATATTTTTCTATGAGACATATTCATATTAACCAATTATTAAATTTATATGGTTTATATACTACCACATTGATATTATATATCATGAACCTGTTTATATTCATGGATTTTAATTTTCTCTATGCTATTTTATCTTTCATGGGGGTTATGATTCAAATGTTGAAAAAACATCAATAGTTTAAGTTAAAATATTAGTTCGTTTTGGTATTGTCTTTGATAAATATACAATTTTGGAAATGATATGGATGTTATCTATTGTACCACATATATTTTCTACTCATATGGTTAATTATTATATTCCACATATTATTACCATTTCCATATCATTGATACATAAAATATTAGAGAAATGTTTTCTATAGAAAAGATGACCTTATTTCCCATATGGATGAAAAAATTTTATTCCTTATCCGTACTATTAAAAATTGTTTTATGAACATTATTATTTAAAAAATATATTTCCGGAAAAAAATATGAAGCTTTGAATTTATTTTCTAAGGATTTCCAAATGGTATCCTTTTAGATAAAATATTTCTTGATATTTAATTATTGCGATTTAATATGTGTGAAATAAATGTTTCATTTTATCTTTTAAAAAATTAATATATTTTTCCATTTTCATGAATGTTCTTATCAATATAGAATTATTTACATTTTTATATTATTATTTTAAAAAATATATTTTCTCAGTATTCTAAGAGTATTTGATTATGATTTTATCAAATGAATAATATATTTTCTCATGTTTTAAAAGAGAGGTTTAATGATATTTTAATAATATTTTTAATATATTTTAACATCATTTATAGAATATTATAAATATCTTGGGATATGATATTATTATAACATCTATTTTCTTTATCTGTATGTGTTATTATGATGATGATTGAAGGAGGATTTTATAATATACAATTCATTCCCATGGGATAATTATTTTATGATAAATATTTTATGAAACATGTTTCTTTTCTATGAGGTATGATATTATTAAATAATTAAATTTTTATGAAACCCATTTCCATTATATAGAATATGATATAATGATATAATGAATTTTTTATGATCTCAAGGAACAATTATGTATGATTTTTTTCATGTGATGACTCGACCAAAAATTATATAGCCATTTAATGAATTTTGTAATGATAATAGAGTTGAGAAAATATTAAGAGACGATGGTTTTGGTAAACTCTTTATTGGTGACATAATTAACTGGATTAAAGTTACTTTTAATAGAATATTGTACATTACTACATAGGAATTTAATTTAATAGTCTATGACCACTATTATAATACTAGTAATGAACCATGACTATGTAAATGATTTTCTATTCTTATGTGTATGACATAAACTTATTTCATATTCTTATGATTTGTTCTCATGGATCAAGATTTATTATACATGTTCCCCACCCAAATTTATTATTTGTTGTAATTGATATTCCTTGTTGCATGATTCATTAATAAATATATTTGACTTATTGGGTACAACCTTTTTAATTTATGATCATTTTATCATACCTATAGGATTATGCTCACTTATGATCATTGATTGATATCTCAAATTTTCACCCTTACTGAGCATCTAAACTAACCCTTTCATAAGTATCATTTCTCTAATATATGAAGAGGGATTTTATATATGGTATACCTAAGAATGATACTATGTGATAATAACTTTTTGGGAGATGTTAGATATTTTCCCTAAAATAATAGTATTATGTTCTATTATCCAAATACATTAATCCTCTATAGTCCTCAGGTGTGTATTATTGTGAAATGTATTGAATAATCATCTAAAATGATGATATATTAATATATTAAATGCTAGGATTTCTTTTATACCTGTCATTAAAGGATTATTGAGCAGACCAGGTCATCCAAATCGATACGTTGGTAGCCTATATGATCTCCCTTGGCTATGGGATTCTTTTTCTATGTCCTTATGATGAGTACCCTAGTTATCAAAGGGATACACTATTTTAAACACCCTAAGGGTTTTGTGAGTTAGTGAGGAAAAGTGGGTTGTTGATTTTATGAAGGGAATATATGATAAAAATGGGTTTATATGGATTTTTATATCATAGACATGTATTTGAAACTACTGGAAATCATGGTTTTCCCAACAGTTGTATACCAACGGTTCTTTTGAATTGTTGGTATAGTTGATCTTTACCAACGGTTTGCATTAAACGTTGTTAAAGATCTATAAAAATTTATTTTTCCCAATGGTTTGATGAAACCATTGGGAATGATTGGTAGAGAAATTAGTTTTCCCAACGGTTTCATCAAACCGTTGGGAAAGATGGGGGGAAAAAGTTTTTCCACCAGTTTAATGAAACTGTTGGGAAAGATTTCCCCTAAATACAGACCAACTGAACCCCCACCCAGCCCGATTGCAGACCGATTGCAGACAGAACCTAATCGAGCTCCTGAATTCTTCTCGACCGCGACACTCTTTCCAACCAATATCCATCTTCAATCAAACAAAATATTATTTCAAACTTCAAATTAGGAAGTGTTACCTTAGTTTTAGCGTTATTTATCTATTTGTTTTGGTGTTTGATGTTTTCATTTAGGCTAAATTAGGGTTATTGTCTTCGGAACCCTTGGATTTGTTTTATGTGTTTTTTTCTACACTTCAAACATGGTAAAGGGTTTTTTTAGTGGGGTGATATGGTACTTTTAGTGGAATTTATTTTAGTTGAAAATTGGATTTTGATTTGGATGAATTTATGTTTCAATTTGAGGTGGGGGAGGGTGTACAGATGGGGTGGGGGAGGATGTTGAGGGCTATCCAAGTGGGGTGGGGGAGGGGCTGTCTAGGTAGGGTGGGGAGGGTTTGGGTTGTCCAAATGGGGTGGGGGTAGGGCTGTTTGGGGTGGGGGAGGGGCTTTCTAGGTAGGGTGGGGGAGGGGCTGTCTTGGTAGGGTGGGGGAGGGGGCTTGGATGTCCAAATAGGGTGGGGGTAGGGTTGTTTAGGGTGAGGGAGGGGCTGTCTAGGTAGGGTGGGGGAGGGGGCTGTCTAGGTAGGGTGGGGGAGGGGGATGGGTTGTTAAAGTGGGTGGGGGTAGGGCTATTTGGGGTGGGGGAGGGGATTTCTAGGTAGGGTGGGGGAGGGGGATGTCTAGGTAGGGTAGGGGAGGGGGTTGCGTTGTCCAAATGGGGTGGGGGCAGGGCTGTTTGGGGTGGGGGAGGGTGTGCAGATTGGGTGGGGTGGGTGTCCAGGCAGGGTTGTCCAAGTGGGGTGGGGAGGGTGTGATGGTGGGGTGGGGGAGGGGTTTGTCTAGGTAGGGTGGGGGGATAGTTTGTCCAAGTGGGGTGACGGTAGGGCTGTCCAGGTGGGGGGGGGGGTGGGGGGGGTGGCTTTGTTTTCCAAGTAGGTTGTGGGGGGTAGGGGTGTCCAGGTATGGTGGGGGGGGGGGTTTCCAAGTGGGGTGGGGGTAGGGCTGTCTACATGGGGTGGGGGGGTACTGGGTTGTCCATGTGGGGTGGGGGTAGGGCTGTCCAAGTGGGGTGGGTGGGGTGGGGGTTGGGCTGTCCAAGTGGGGTGGAAACGCTAAATTCAATGTTTTAATTGGAGATTTGGTTTGTTTTATTAGGGATTTGGTGTATGAGGCATTCCCATTCCTATTATGGGTGGTTTTAATCAAAAGTTATGATGTTGGAACCATTTATGATGTTGTTGTATCTATTTAATATCATTTTCCCTAACATAACATTAAATTCTATATCACATTTGGTTTCAGTTTTTTTTTAATTTCTAATTACGTTATTTGTGGTCAATGATTATCTCATGTTAATTGTTTTCAATGGTTTAGCGTGGAAATTGGGCATTTAATGTGACTTTTTCAAATGGGAGTGCCTTGAGAATACTCCAAATATTTGTTAAAAATTATCAAAGGGATTTTATTATTTAAAATGGATTTCGAAAGATATTTTCCATTAAAGTTCAATCCTATTTAATTGTTTATGAAAAAATGACTTATATAAATTCTTTTTACAGAATGGACATAAGTTGTATGTATGAAACCGATTGGATCTCAAGAGATTTTCAAAACAATTTGGAGGGATTTAGAGATTTTTCATTTCACAATGCTTCAGATAGTGGTCGCATACACTTCCCATGTTCGAATTATATTGGTAGACCTTGGTTGAGCCCTGAAGAGGTTAGCTACCACATAACCAAAAATGGTTTTCAAGAAAACTACTTTGTTTCGCATCACAATGGGGATAAAATGAAATCTCAAATTGATGATGATCGAAATGAAAGGACTGGAATGTAGAATTTGTAAGATGATCGGTTTCCGTTTATTCATCAACATGAAAATGAAAGGATTTAAACTCGATAAGACTTCGATATGAGGACAGATGATGCATCTAGTGAAAATGATGATATTGATAGGGTGAAAAAAATGAATAATGCTGCCATGACTCCAGTATATCGACAATGCGATAAAATGAAAAAGCTGGAATTTTTAATCCGATTGTTTCATGGGAAAACTATGTATGGGATTTCTAATACAGCAATCGATTACATTCTTACCCTCTTAAAGTATTTACTTCCAGATGATGTAGATATTCCCTCAAACAACTATATGGCATGGAAGTTAGTTGAGGAACTTGGATTTTCAAGAAACAAAATTCATGCCTTCCCGAAAGATTTCAGTTTATTCTTGGAGGAAACCGCTGAACGAAATGATTGTATAAAATGTGGAACATCCCACTAGAAGTCAAAATCTGATGGAACACCATCCCGCGTTCCACAGAAAGTAATGTGGCACTTTCCATTGATCCCCAGACTCCAGAATATTTTTATGTCTGATTACTTATCAATAAAAATGAGATGGCATGATACTGAGAGAAAGAATACTAATGATGAGTTGGTTCATCCTGCAGATGGAGTTTCATGGTATAGATTTGATGCTCGACATCCTGATTTCTCATCTAATGTGCGTAATGTGAGGTTGGGCTTTTCATGCGACGGTTTTAATCTGTTTGGGCAGATGATTACTTCGCACAGCACATGGCCAGTTTTTATACACATTTAGAATCTCCCCCCATGGTTGTGTATGAAAAAACCTTTCACTTTCATGTGTATACTCATATCTGGTCCTTCTGATCCCGACATTGATATTGATGTATACATGCAACCTTTAAGAAAAGATTTGAAACTTCTTTGGGATGTGGTTGTGCGCACATATGATGCATGTTCAAAAGACATATTTATGATGCGTGTTGCGCTTATTTGGACGATCAATGATTTTTCGGCTTATGAAATGATGTCTGGATGGAGCACGAAGGGAAAATTGTCAGGTCCAGTTTGTATGAAGAATACACAATCCAGAAGACTGAAACATCGCTGTAGTTTCAGTTTTATGGGACATCGACGATTCTCGCCAAAGGATCATCCATATAGAATGAATTGTTAAGGATTTGATAATACCATAGAGACCAATGATCCACCTCAGCGTATGTCTAGAACTGACATGATTAATGAATTGAAATATTTTAGTTTTTCGTTCGGGAAGGGTCAAATGAAATCTGGAAAGAGAAATAATGTTTCCACTCAAACCTGTTATAATTGGAGGAAGAGGAGTATCTTTTTTGATTTGCCTTATTGGTTAACCAATTTGTTAAGTAATTTCATATATGTAATGCATGTTGAAAATAATATATGAGAAATGTTTCTTTCGGTTCTTCTAAATGTTAAGGGGAAGACAAAAGATGATTTATGATCTCGGCATGACTTGGTGGATTGGGGCATCAGACCAGAATTACATCCTGTACGTATCAGTGAAAATAAATGGAAACTTCCATGTGATTCTTATGTGATGACACCTACGAAAGAAAAACAATTTCTGGAAGTATTAAAGACTATTTCAGTTCCTGATGGTTATTCAAGAAACATATCGAAATGGGTCAACAAAAGAGAGTTGAAGCTAAAATCTTTGAAGACTCATAATTATCACATTCTACTGCATGAGTTGCTTCCAATAGTAATCCGTCATCTTTTGTCCAATAATGTAAGGGTGGATGTTATTCGGTTGTGCCATTTGTTTTGATATCTTTGTGCTAAGCAGTTGTCCAAGTCTTTCTTGCAAAAAATGTTGACAGATGCCCTATTAATTTTGTGTGAGTTGGAGAAAATATTTCGTCCATCATTTTTCACATGAATGATGTATCTGACTGTCCATATTCCCACTTACATACTTCTCGAAGGACATGTTTTTTTTCATTGGTTGTATCCAATTGAAAGAAATATGCTCACATTAAATTCTTATGTCCGAAACAGAAATCATCCCGAAGGTTCTATCGTGAACAGTTACTTGGCTCAAGAATGTATGGATTTCTGCTCGATGTATTTGTCTGATCTTACTACAATATTGGATAGACCAATGAGAAATGAAGAAGAAAATTATGAGAAAATTGAACCCAGTTTTCCATCACTTCCTCAAACAGGAGGAATTCCTGGATCATATACATTGAAGACATTAATCCATGAAGAGCGGGAGATGGAACATCGCACAGTTTTGTTCAACTGTGATTTGTTCGATGACTATATCAGGTAACTAAATTGATTATGTATATCTTACATATATATCTGTTAAACTATTCATATTTTTTATCTACAAGGAACATAAAACAATGATAAATAGGAAGCATTGTTCTTTATCTTTGAGAATGAGAGAGACTTTGCATAGCAAAGAGTTTTCTTCTTGGTTAAAATTGAAGGTAAAAAAATTAATGTTTAAAATAATTATATCAATATTTAATTAAGTTTAATAGTCATTTATATTGCAGGTATTGAGTTTGTCTTCTGACTCTATCTTTGAGGAAATAAGAGCTTTGGCTTTTGGTTCTAATACTGTGGTTCGTGACTGTAAATCAATTGTTATCAATGGGTACAAATTTATTGTCACTAAACGAGCAAAGAACATGAGAAAACAACATGATGGTGTTATGGTTACTTCCACAACTGATTTTTATTCCAGTGCATCAGATAGTAGACCGTGATTTGAAAATGTGGGTAATTATGGAGTTGTTGAGAAAAAAAATAATATTGGATTATTACTCTCATGGACGTGTCACAATGAAGAAATTCCATTGGTTTGATTCGATGACGATACATGGAACATTTATTGATGATTGTGGATTTTGAGTAATTAATATGACTCACACTCTTGCTGCCGAAGAACCATATGTGTTGGCATCAATGGATAAACAAGTTTTTTATGTCAAAGACCAACTTTGACATGAATTTTGTGTCATAGTTGAAGTAATTCCAAGACATATTTTTGATGATGGTGACGATGGAATTGACATTGTCCCTAGTGCCATTGGAACCAATCCATTTATTTCTTTTGATGACTCCAATATCTCAATTGTCAGAGTTGATTGTGAACCTAAAGTTGTGGTTGAAAATATATAGAATCATTCATCCATGTTCTCAATTATTTTGGTTTACCTCAAGTTGGGTTGTTAAGGTTGGTAATATTCAAATTGATTTAGTATTGATCACAAATATTTTTTAGCTGACTTGACCGTTATGTGAATTTTCAATGTTTTTTGGTTGTAGTTTTATTTGAATTTCATTTTCTAATTTGGAATTGAACTGTATTCAAATATAGTCAAACAATATTTCTAACTTGGTGAACATTACAACTTGTATGATTTATTAAATCCATTCAAGCTCTTCTAAAACAATTGATAGCTCACTTGACAGTTATGTGAATTTTTAATGTTTATTGGTTGTAGTTTTATTTGAATTTCATTTTATAATTTGGAATTGAACTGTATTCGAACATATTCAAACAATATTTCTAACTTGGTGAACATTACAACATGTCTGATTTATTAAATCCATTCAAGCTCTTATAAAACAATTGATAGCTGACTTGACCGTTATGTGAATTTTCAATGTTTATTAGTTGCAGTTTTATTTGAATTGCATTTTCTAATTTGGAATTGAACTGTATTCAAACATAGTAAAATAATATTTCTAACTTGGTGAACATTACATCATTTATGATTTATTAAATCCATTCAATCTCTTCTAAAATAATTGATAGCTAAATTACCAATGAATCCCCCTATTACCTCATATATTTAGTTTTTTGGGTTACAAATTAGTTTCCTTTTTCTAATTAATTACATATTTGTTTTCAAAAGAAGGAAATGAAGCCAATTGAAGAGAGACGAAGGAAAAAATATGATGGAGAACAATCGTCAAATGCCGGAGTTGGGAATTCCATCATTAGTTTCTGTAGTGAGTAATTTATTTCAAATTGATATATTTAAAGAATATATAATGTCATGTGATTAATACTTTTGTAAAAAAATTTGTAGGATCCACCTATTCGTCGACAGTTATTCGACGAGGATCCTAGTACAGGTCCTAGTACTCAGGCCGGTGGTACGAGGAGGGTTCATACTAGAGGTGGACGAGCAGTTGTGCGTACCTGACAAGACCCTACCCCAACCACTGACATGTCATCCTTCCCACATTTTGATCCCGGTGTGTCATTAGGGACACACAGTATATTTAGGTCTCCCATGTTTTCGCTACCTTCTACATCTTTTGGCCCATCATTTTCACATCCCATGATGATTCCCACTCCAAAGTCAGCATCCAGTCGGACAGCTGTCCCATCTTCTTTTCCTTCTACTTATGTCTCTCCGAGCTTCTATATTCCATCGTCTTCGACTCCTGTTCCACCACAAGGAGTTCCATCGGTTTTTGTGGATCCAGCGGCGCTCAGCGATCAGACCGGCACAAGTAAATTTATATACCCCTAACAAATATTTATAGCAATATTTATTTTCATTATAACATGTTTTGATAAAATATTTAGTTTTCTTTCATGACAGATACATCTACTGACAGGAGGCGTGGGCGGGGGCGTACATGCATTCCTTTGGTGTAAAACTACCGCACACAGGTTATGGTGGATTATAATGAAGACAACCAAATGGTTGATAAAACGAGGTAGCAATGTCGGAGTTTTCTGGCGACACTTTCCAAATACTCCAAAATCTTTCCTGTCATCCCACTATCATGGAGAAATTTCCCACAACAGGTCAAGGATAGAGCTTGGGTAGAGATATGGTTAAAAACAATATGTTCTGTTTAATGCCATGAATTATTTTTTTATTTATATGAATTAATATTTTGATGTCAGCTTCGATTTAATTTTCCCGATGGTGAGGGTGCACGACCAGAACGTCTAAAGGATTTAGGAGATCTTTAGAGAGCCTACAAGAATGATTTGTATATTGTATGGGTTTCTAGAGTTGGCACTGAGTTAGAGGCGGTACCAGTGGTGGATGATTGTCCTATAGAGCAGTATCGTCAGATGATTACGCATTGGATGAGTACCTAGTTTAAGGTATTAATAACATTTTAGGTATTTAAATAATAACTTTTATGTTTTTCATTAATACAATCTATTTAATTTTTGAATTTTATTTTGGAATCATCTGGAAAAAATAAAAAGAACATTGATGCAAAAAAATACCTCCACACATTGGGACGCACTACGATTCCTAATCATGAGAGGAAGCAGGTATGACAACTGTTTATAAGTTTTCTTTATGACTTACACATTATTTTGATTCCTCAATTATTTAATAGTTTTCTAATGTTTTCATATAACTTTAGTTTTCAGTGTCATTATAGAGGAAAATAAAAAATATTGAAGGATGTGTGCCTCGAGCAAAACTGTTTTTCTCGAGTAGATGAAAAAAGGATGGAAGTGCCATCAACGAAGCGACTCAGCAGTAGATTGTAAGTTTTAATATGTTGAATTTATATTTTAATATCTATTTTGTAACTTAATAATATATTTATATTTGTAATAGGCTGCTTTAGAGGCCCTCGATTCCCAAGAACTAGACAATTTTGGGCCAACAGATCACTTACATCAGGTGTTGGGAGAGGAGCATTATGGAAGAGTACGCTGCCGACCTAGGATAGCCCCGAAGAGGTATTGGCCCTCCTCATGTATGAGCTGTAGTGCCACCGAGCTGCAGCAAGTTAGGGAACATGCATAACAGGCTGAGAAAAGGGCCATAGAGATGGTAGAACAGTCTGCTAGGGCAAATAGTGCGTTTATTAAATTTATTGAAGTTCTACGTCCAACACTTCCAGTAGAGGCCAACCCATCTTTTGATGAATATATGTCATCGATACGTTCTATATATGGTCCACTAGGTGGCAGTTCTAGTGGTGGTCAGGACAATTTCCAGCTTGACGATGATGATGGCGAGGAGTCTAATGCGGAAGAGGACGGAGAGGAGGAGGGCGAGGCGGGTGGAAAGGGTGAGGAGGAGGGCGCTGAGGAGAGTGAGGATGATGATGGGGACAAGGATGAGGGTGATGATGATGGTGATGGTGATGTGGGACAAATTGATCCATTAAATTTTTAATAATATTACTGATATTTGATATTTAATCTATTCTAGTTGTTGGTTTTATCTAGACTCATAGTATATTATTGGAGTTTAGTTATTTTTATATATTATTTGTTTTTATTAATGTTTTTTTCTTTTAGTGGTTGTGTGTTTGGGAACCCCCCTCCTTCCTCGACCCTGAACAACCCCCCACCATCCTCATTAGACCCCGGACACCCCCCAGATAGCCCCCGGACAGCCCCCCGAACAGCCCCCACCCTCCTCCCTGGACCCCGGACTGCCCCCGGACTGCCCCCCAGATAGCCCCCTGGACAGCCCCCCACCCTCTTCCTTTGACCCCAGAAAATCCCCCAAACACCCCCAAGACAGCCCCCGAACAGCCCCCCCAAACAGCCCCCCCAGACAGCCCCCCACCCTCCTCCCTGGAACCCGGACAACCCCCCAGACAACCCCCACCCCCCCAATAGCCCCCCACCCTCTTCCTTGGACCCCAGACAACCCCCCAAACACCCCCCGGACAACCATCGAACAGCCCCCCCCCCCCCCCCCCCCGAACAGCCCCTTGGACAGCCCCCCCACCCTCCTCCCTAGACCCTAGACAGCCCCCCGGACAGCCCCGCAAACAGCCCCCAGACAGCCCCCACCCTCTTCATTGGACCCTAGGAAACCCCCCAAATACCCCCCAGACAGCCCCCCACCCTCCTCCCTGGAACTCGGACAGCCCCCAGACAGCCCCCCAGACAGCCCCCCGGACAACCCCCCCCCCCTCTTCCGTGGACCCCAGACAACCCCCCGAACACCCCCCGGACAGACCCTCGAACAGCCCCCGAACAACCACCCCACCCTCCTCCCTGGACCCCAGACAGCCCCCTATATACCCCCCCCCCCCCAGAGAGCCCCCTGGATAGCCCCCCACCCTCTTCCTTGGACCCCGGACAACCCCCCCGAACACCCCCGGACAGCCCCCGGACAGCCCCTCGAACAGCCCCCAGACAGCCCCCCACCCTCCTCCCTGGACCCCGGACAACCCCCCAGACAGCCCCCACCCTCCTCCTTGGACCCTGGAAAACCCCCCGAACACCCCCCTGAAATCCCCCCGCACAGCCCCCCCACCCTCCTCCTTGGTCCCCGGACAGCCCCCCGAACACCCACCAGACAGCCCCCCGGACACCCACTGGACAGCCCCCGGATAGCCCCCCACCCTCCATGATTTCATTTAATACTAGAAAATGTATAGTATATATTTTATTTATTTTCATCATGATAAGCAATATAAATCACATTTACACATCTAATCAATATCATAGATTCTTGGTATGTTATTAAAGAGATGTATTCATTGGGCATGACATTGTTAGCTCTGAAATGTTTCATAGCATTATAAACTAAAATCTAATCCATATACAGAATAATATAAAAATATTTTATATGAATGTCCACAAAATTTTAAGTAAATACCATTCCACTAATAGACACATGAGGATTCTCATAAAATGGACAACAATTTAAGCACATACGGAAACCCGACCAAACACATTTGGTTTCTGTTGAATCTTTAGGAGAATGATCCATGGGTCATATGTGATGTTTATGAATCAACCCCGCCTAAATCTGAGACGCAGTGTGGACGACACCACTCAAAGTGTCTGTCTTCTGTTTCAAAAGGACGTCATTTTAATTGAAAAACATCAACTGGCATACAGAAACTGACCAAACACATTCAGTTTCCATTGAAAAATTAGGAGAACGATTCATGGGTCATATGTGATGTGTAAGAGTCATCTACGCCTCAATCTGAGATGCGGTGTGGTCGACACCACTCAAAGTGTCTGTCTTTTGTTTCAAAAGGATGTCATTTTAAGTGAAAAACATCAACTAGCATACGGAAAACTGATCAAACACATTCGGATTGTATCGATACTTTAGCACAATGATCCATGGGTCATATGTGACGTGTACGAGTCAACCCCGCCTTAATATGAGGCACAGTGTTGCCAAAATCACTCTAAGTGGCTCTCTTTTGTTTAAAATGGACAACATTTTAAGTACATAGGGAAAACCGACCAAACGCATTCGGTTTCCATTTCAACTTTTGGAGAACGATTCATGGGTCATATGTGACATGTATGAATCATCCCCGCCTCAATCTGAGACGCGGTGTGGCTGACACCACTCAAAGTTTCTGTCTTCTGTTTCAAAAGGACGCCATTTTAATTGAAAAAATCAACTGAAATACGGAAAACTAACCAAATGAATTCAGATTGTGTCGATACTTTATCAAAACAATCCACAGGTCATATGTGACGTGTATGAGTCAACCCCTCTTCAATAAAAGGCGTGTTGTGGCCGCCATCACTCAAAGTGTCAATCTTTTGTTTCAAAAGGACGTCATTTTAAGTGAAAAATATCAACTGGAATACAGAAAACTGAACAAAAGTATTAGGATTGTGTCTATACTTTAGCACAACGATCCATGGGTCATATTTAATGTGTACGAGTCAACCTCGCCTCAATACGAGGCGCAATGTGGCTGCCACCACTCAAAGTGCCTGTCTTTTGTTTCAAAAGGACGTCATTTTGTGTGAAAAACATCAACTGGCATACGGAAAACCAACCAAATGCATTCAGATTGTGTCGATACTTTATCACAATGATCCATGGGTCATATGCAACGTGTATGAGTCAGCCCCGCCTCAATCCGAGGTGTGATGTGGGCACCACCACTCAAAGTGTCTGTCTTTTGTTTCAAAAGGACGTCATTTTATGTGAAAAACATCAACTGGCATACAGAAAACCAACCAAACGCATTCAGATTGTGTCTATACTTTAGAACAACGATCCATGGGTCATATGTGATGTGTACGAGTCAACCCCTCCTTAATCTGAGGCATGGTGTGTCCAGAATCACTCTAATGTGTCTATTTTGTTTAAAATGGACAACATTTTAAGTACATACAGAAAACCGACCAAACGCATTCAGTTTACATTGAAACTTTAAGAGAACGATTCATGGGTCATATGTGACGTGTACGAGTCAACCCCGCATCAATCTGAGATGCGGTGTAGACAAAACCACCAAAAGTGTTTGTCTTCTGTTTCAAAAGGACGCAATTTTAAGTGAAAAACATCAACTGGCATACAGAAAACCGAAAAAATGCATTCAGATTGTGTCGATACATTAGCACAACGATCCATGGGTCATATGTGAAGTGTGTGAGTCAACACCGCCTTAATATAAGGCACGTTGTGGCCAGAATCACTCTAAGTGACTCTCTTTTGTTTAAAATGGACAACATTTTAAGTACATACAGAAAACTGAACAAACGCATTCAGTTTCCGTTGAAACTTTAGGAGAACGATTCATGGGTCATATGTGAAGTGTATGAATCAACCTCGACTCAATCTAAGACGCGGTGTGGCCGACACCACTCAACGTGTCTGTCTTCTATTTCAAAAGAATGTCATATTAATTGAAAAACATAAACTAGCATACGGAAAACTGACCAAACACATTAATATTTTGTCGATACTTTATCACAATAATACATGGGTCATATTTGACATGTACGAGTCAAACCCACCTCAATCCGAGGCGCGCTGTGGCTGGAACCACTCAAAGTCTCTGTCTTCTGTTTCGAAAGGACGTCATTTTAATTGAAAAAAATCAAATGGCATATGGAAAACCGACCAAACGCATTAGGATTCCATTGAAACTTTAAGATAACTATCCATGGGTCATATGTGACATGTAAAAATCAACCCCTCCTCAATCTGAGACGCGGTGTGGCCAGCACCACTCAAAGTGTCTGTCTTCTATTTCAAAAGGACGTCATTTTAATTGAAAAACAACAACTGGAATACAGAAAACAGACCAAAAACATTCGGTTTTCATTGAAACGTTAGGAGAATTATTCATAGGTCATATGTGACGTGTAAGAGTCAACCCCACCTCAATATGAGACGTGGTGTGGTTGGAACCACTCAAAGTGTCTGTCTTTTGTTTCAAAAGGACATCATTTTAAGTGAAAAACAACAACTAACATACAGAAAACCGACCAAATGCATTCGGATTGTGTCTATACTTTAGAAAAACAATCCATGGGTCATATGTGATGTATAAGAGTGAACCCTTCCTTAATCTGAGGCACCGTGCGACCATAATCACTATAAGTGGCTCTCTTCTGTCTAAAATGGACAACATTTTATGTACATACAGAAAACCGACCAAACGCATTAGGTTTTATTTGAAACATTAGGAGAACGATTCATTGGTCATATGTGATGTGTACGAATCAACCCCACATAAATCTAAGACGTGGTGTGGCGGACACCACTCAAAGTGTCTGTCTTCTATTTCAAAAGGACGTCATTTTAATTGAAAAACATCAACTGGCATACGAAAAACTGACCAAACACATTCGGATTGTGTCGATACTTTAGAACAACGATCCATGGGTGATATGTGATGTGTACGAGTAAACCCCACCACAATATGAGGAGTTCTGTGGCCGAAATCACTTAAAGTGTCTATCTTCTATTTCAAAAGTACGTCATTTTAATTGAAAAAAAACAACTGGAATACGAAAAACTTACCAAACGCATTCATATTATCTCGATACATTGAAAAAATGATCCATGGGTCATATGTGACATGTACGAGTCAACCCCGCCTCAATCCGAGGTGCGATGTGGCTGCCACCACTCAAAGTGTCTGTCTTTTGTTTCAAAAGGACGTCATTTTAAGTGAAAAACATCAACTGGCATACAGAAAACTGACAAAACACATTTGTATTGTTTCGATACATTATTAAAACGATCCATGGGTCATATGTGATGTGTAGGAGTCAAACTCGTCTTAATCTGAGGCACGGTGTGGCCGGAATCACTCGAAGTGGCTCTCTTTTGTTTAAAATGGACAACATTTTAAGAACATATGGAAAAATGACCAAACGCATTCTGTTTCTGTTGAAACATTTGGAGAAAGATTCATGGTTCATATGTGACATGTAAAAATAAACCTTGCATCAATATGAGATGCAGTGTGGCCGACACCACTCAAAGTGTCTATCTTTTATTTCAAAAGGACGCCATTTTAATAGAGAAACATCAACTGGCATATGGAAAACCAACCAAACGCATTCAGATTGTGTCGATAATTTAGAACAATGATCCATGGGTCATATTTGACGTGTACGAGTAAAACCCACCTCAATATTAGGTGCGGTGTGGATGCCACCACTCAAAGTGTCTGTCTTTTGTTTCAAAAGGACGTCATTTTAAGTGAAAAACATCAACTGGCATACGGAAAACTCACCAAACTCATTCGTATTGTGTTGATACTTTAGAACAATGATCCATGGTCATATGTGATGAGTAGAAGTTAACCCTGCCTTAATCTGAGGCACGGTGTGGCTGGAATCACTCTAAGTGACTCTCTTTTGCTTAAAATGGACAACATTTTAAGTACATATGGAAAATCGACCAAATGCATTTGGTTTCTATTGAAACATTAAGAGAACGATTCATGGGTCATATGTGACATGTAAGAATCAACCCCTCTTCAATCTGAGATGTGGTGTAGCCAGAACCACTCAAAGGGTATGTCTTTTGTTTCAAAAGGACGTCATTTTAATTGATAAAAATCAACTTGAATACGGAAAACCGACCAAACACATTTAGATTGTGTCGGTACTTTAGAAAAACAATCCATGTGTCATATGTGACTTTTAAGAGTCAACCCCGCCTCAATCCAAGGCGCGGTGTGGCCACCACCACTCAAAGTTTCTGTCTTTTGTTTCAAAAGAACGTCATTTTAAGTAAGAAAAACATCAACTGGCATACAAAAAACCAACCAAACACATTCAGATTGTGTCAATACTTTATAAAAACAATATATGGGTCATATGTGACGTGTAAAAGTCAACAATTCCTTAATCTGAGGCATGGTGTGTCCGGAATCACTCTAAGTGGCTCTCTTTTGTTTAAAATGGACACCATTTTAAGTACATACAGAAAACAGACCAAACACATTCGGTTTCCATTGATACTTTAGGAGAGATATTCATGGGTCATTTGTGACGTCTATGAGTCAATCCCGCCTTAATCTGAGGAACGGTGAGGTCAGAATCACTCTAAGTGGATCTCTTTTGTTTAAAATGGACAACATTTTAAGTAAATACAGAAAACCGACCAAACACATTCGGTTTCTATTAAACCTTTAGGAGAATGGTCCATGGGTCATAGGTGACCTGTACAAGCAAACCTGGGCTCAATCCGAGTAACAGTGTGGTTGGAATTAGTTTAAGTGTCTCCCTTTTTTTTAAAATGGACACCATTTTAAGTACATACGAAAAACTGACCAAACGCATTTTGTTTCTCTTGAAACTTTAGGAGAACGATCCATGGGTCATATGTGACATGTAAGAATTAAACCTGCCTCAATCTGAGACGTGGTGTGGCTGAAACCACTCAAAGTGTCTGTCTTTTGTTTCAAAAGGACGTCATTTTAATTGAAAAATCTCAACATGAATACGGAAAAAATGAGAAAATGCTTTCGGAATATGTTGATACTTTAGTAAAATGGTCAATGGTTAATTTGTGATATTTACGAGTTAACCTCGCCTCAATCCGAGGCATGGTGTGGCAGGATCACTCCTTGTGTATGTATTTTGTTTAAAATGTATAGGATTATAAGTGAAAAGAACAACTTACATACGGAAAACTGACCAATCACATTCTAAATGTTTTGATTATTTAGGAAAACGATCCATGGGTCATATGTGACGTTTACGAGTCAACCCCACCTTAATCTGAGGCACGGCATGGCCAAAATCACTTTAAGAGGCTCTCTTTTGTTTAAAATGGACAACATTTTAAGTACATACGGAAAACCAACCAAACGGATTCTGATTGTGTTGATACTTTATCAAAATGATCCATGGGTCATATGTGACGTGTATGAGTCAACCCTACCTCAATCTGAGTCATGGTGTGGCCGACACCATTCATAGTGTCTCTCTTTTGTTTAAAATGGATAGGATTATAAGTGAAAATATCAACTGGCATACAAAAAACTGACCAAACGCATTCAAAATGTGTTGATCATTTATTAAAATGATACATGGGTCATATGTGACGTGTACGAGTCAACCCCACCTCAATCCAAGGTGTGGTGTAGCCGACACCATTCACAGTGTCTCTCTTTTGTTTAAAATGGACAAGATTTTAAGTGAAAAGAACAACTGACATATGAAAAACTGACCAAACGAATTCGGATTGTGTTGATGCTTTAGGTCAATGATCCATGGGTCATATGTGATGTGTACGAGTAAATCTGGGCTTAATTTGAGGCATGGTGTGGCCACGATCACTCTAAGTGTCACCCTTTTGTTTAAAATGGACAACATTTTAAGTACATATGGAAAACCGACCAAACACATTTGATTTCCATTTAAAATTTAGGAGAACTATCCATGGGTCATATGTGACGTGTACGAGTCAACCCCTCCTCAATACGAGGTGCGGTGTGGGCTCTACCACTCAAAGTGTCTGTCTTTTGTTTCAAAAGGACGTCATTTTAAGTGAAAAACATCAACTGGCATACAGAAAACCGACCAAACGCATTCAGATTGTGTCTATGCTTTAGAAAAATGAACCATGGTTCATATTTGAAGTGTAAGAGTCAACCTCGCCTCAATCCTAGGCGTGGTGTGGCCGACACCACTCTAACTGTGTCTCTTTTGTTTAAAATGGACATGATTATAAGTGAAAAGAACAGATGGCATACTGAAAACTGACCAAATGCATTCAGAATCTGTTGATAATTTATCACAACGATTCATGGGTCATATGTGACCTGTACAAGCCAACCCGGGCTCAATCCGAGTCACGGTGTGGCTGGAATCAGTCTAAGTGTCTCTCTTTTGTTTAAAATGGACTACATTCTAAGTACATACGGAAAACCGACCAAACGAATTTGGTTTCCTTTGAAACATTAGTAGAACGATCCATGGGTCATATGTGATGTGTAAGAATCAACCCCGCCTCAATCTGAGATGTAGTGTGGCTGGAACCACTCAATATGTCTGTCTTTTGTTTCAAAAGGACATCATTTTAAGTGAAAAACATCAACTGACATACGGAAAACTGAGAAAATGCTTTCGTAATATGTTGATACTTTAGGACAATGATCGATGAGTCATTTGTGACATGTATGAGTTAACCTCTACTTAGTCCGGGGCATGGTGTGGCCGGTATCACTCCAGGTGTATGTATTTTGTTTAAAATGGACATCAATTCAGGTAAAAATATATGGTATACAAAAAACCGATCAAATAATGAATTGAATTCCGAATTCCACATATAATTGTCATCTAAATTTTAAATTGAATTCTAAATGAATTATGTATGTTTATAATTACGTTATGAATTCTAATTTAATTATGGATGTGTATAGTTCCATGATGCATTATATGTTAATTGTGTATGAATTTGTTTTCTATATGCATGTGTTAGTTGGTTATTGCAGGTACAATAATTGTATATTTATGTGTTATTTTATTGAAGGTACAATAATTGGATTGAAAATGGGAGGGAATTCACAAAATGAGGCCTACTATCCAAATTGCAGAGCTGTTGTGCAAATTGCAGGCTGCTGTGCAATTTGCACAGCATAGGCTATGCCAACGGTTTCAAACCGTTGGCATAGCATCTCTGATGCTTTTTTACCAACAGTTCAATGAAACATTGGTAAAAAACCTTTCCCAACAGTTTCTAAACCGTTGGTAAAGAGGATATTCCTTGGGATTTCCCAACGTTTTGGCACAACCATTGAGATAAGTTAGGATTTCCCCACCCTATACCAATGGTTCATAGTAAACCATTGGGAAAAGATTTCCCAATGTCTTACTTCCCTATGGTTTGCAGAACCGTCGGGAAAGAATGTATTTCCAGTAGTGTGACGTGGCTATGGTGGAGTATAAGGGAAATTCCTCTAATTATTGAGTTGAATAATGGAAATTATTGTTCACAAGGCCTTTAGGGAAACTATTTTAAAACAACAGAGAGACCTATGTAAATGAGGTTCTGAATAGATCAACTAATAGACTAAAATATTTAGCCAAGAAACATGAAAAAATGTCAACAATAACAAAAGACTATGGGGGACTGCGGCTCTGGTGGGTATCAAGGGATAATGGGGAACCCTTTTGGAATACTGGGGAGAATAGGGGACCTAGTGGTGGAAAAGGGTGAAGTGTATTCATATTGGGAGATTATAGAAATGTTTCAAACTAGTGGAGTTCTATGGAAGATTAGGGAATGAAGTAGAATAATTATTCAAAGTGTATCCCAAGTGGGGTAGCGTATGTGAGCATTCATCTTATTATGATCGTTTGGATAATAGTCACCCAAGTTTGAAATTTGGACTACATGATCACTATAGTGTGAAAATTTGGAAAAGATATATCCCTCATTTGGAGATATCAGGGTGGATTGGGTGAGTTATAGCCCATTGCTACACTACTGGGGTTACATGGGTGAGCTTTAGCCTAATATTTATCCAAGAACATTCAATGAATTTTGTGTTGGATTATTAGGGGAGAAGTGGTACTTAGTAATGGTATTAAAATGTTGAAATGTATGATAACTCAATTGACCACATTTTACTATATTTTATCATTGGTTTTGAGCATAATAAATTAACAAAAAATGAAAGGATGATCAGTGATAATATAGATTCATGATTCCCATTAGTCTTTAATGCTTTTCGAATAAGGACCACATGGGTTATTTTTGATGGAAAATTCACAGACCTTGGTTGAATTTTTTCTCAAGTGTATTTAAGCTCAAGACCTCAGATTCCAAATTGGGTGTCAGACATAATAATGAAGAACTAGGAATAAAATCCTATGAATGAGGTCTTTGTCATAAATACATAGGCATGATGACTTGTATGCAATGAACTATGTGTTAGAAAATGGGCACATTTAATTCTATAAACATAGAAATTTATCCTATTTGATACCCACATTAGAAAGTATTAAGAACAACCACTTCTAATGGGTATTGTATAATTTATCCCATTTTGGTTTTAATTCCAGCACTAGTCCAGTCAATATATTATAGAGGTACACCTCATGGTGGAAATTTATTTTTTTAGAGACGATTGATTCCCTAATTTTCATTTCTTGATTTTTAATAACTATTTACATCAGTGATATACACCCCAATTTGGTGATCTAAGCACCATGACATAATCATTTCTTACTTCCATATAAACCACAACTACCACAATGGTTAATTTTAGAATTTATCAATTAATTTTTTTTGTGAGAGTGGACTTCTGATTTGGTAATGCAATGA
Source organism: Viscum album (assembly GCA_963277665.1). Classification (NCBI taxonomy): domain Eukaryota; kingdom Viridiplantae; phylum Streptophyta; class Magnoliopsida; order Santalales; family Viscaceae; genus Viscum; species Viscum album. Next base: position 47,670,079 of record OY728140.1, on the reverse strand, counting down.
CTATTTCAAAATGTTTTCTAATATACATCAAACTCATATAAAAACTATTGTAACATTAAACACATCAAAATTTACAAAATACATTCACCTTATCCTATAAAATTATATTAATCTATGTTTAATTATGATTCATATGTTTATTCAATTTTTAAAATATAATTGACAAAAAATGACATCTCTAATGTCACAACAGAAATCCACTCCACTAAATCTTCAATCTAAAATACATCCTTTTTGGAAATAAACACCATGAGAGGTACCTTGAATCATATAAAAATTCATATTAATAACAATCTCAATCATTTTTTTCAACCACTAATCCTAAATATCGATAATCCCTAAGATTAAATCATCATTTAAATATTGTAATCATATATTAGTGGATTTGGTGCAATGAATAAAAATAAATAGAAACAATATAAAATTTTTATTTAAAAAATAATTATGAAATAATTTAAATTAAAACCTTCAAATATCTTTCCAAATAATCTTCTCAACACTACTTCAATACATGTTAAAAAATAGAACATCATGTAAACCGACATAATTAAAAAATTATAACTGTTTACACAATCTCTAAAAAACATATATTGAAATCATATTTTTATTATTTTGAAAAATCACCTTAAATAATTTCTTCATCATATGTAAAAGCAATTAATTTGACTTTATATTTATATATCCCTATTTGATAAAAAATGCAATGATAGTAAAATATTGTTTGACTCACCCTAATTAATAATTTATAAGAATGAAGATGAGCTCAAACTATAAACCATAACCATATACACTAACCAATTAGAAATTTTTAGATAATGATATCCACTAATTTATACTTTATTGGAAAAAACATAAATTCAACCCTTATTTATCAACCATTTATTTATGAAGTGTATTTTAATATCTATGTGATTTAATCCATTGTTTTGAATTATTTTTATGGATCTATAAATGACACATTAATTAATAAAACCAACTTGTAATGGAAACTAAACTTCCACCTTAATATCATCATGTTGACTTATTATACATATAAATTTTGTTCTTATATAAGTTGTAGAAATATAGTCCACTTGTATAATAAAAAATTTAATGGTAATTTGATTATTTTTTATAGGAAACAAACATATATATTATTACAAATAATAAAATAGGTGAAATTGTCATATCATCAACACTTATATCAAAATATAAAATTCAAGATCAAGATTAATCTAAATTATGATTTTTAATATAATTGATAAAAATCAAGATTTCCTTTAATGTACCTCAAAACATAAATATCTATAATTTTTTTTTGATTCAATTAGATTTCATAAATAATGATAAAATTATACAATAGTCACATGAATCTAATACCTATGAAATAAATTAGAGTAAACTTCCATTGAGTTTTATGAAATATAGTTGATTCACCTATTTACCTATATCATCTAATTATTTTTTGAACAAATTAATTAGGAATATAAACAATATTTTCATAATATATTAAGAATTATGATATTTGTTTTCTATTGTACGTATCATAAGATAGGAATATATTGTCCACAACTTGATGAATTTATAATCTTAATAAGCACATTATCTCTACCAGTATCAAAAACATAAAAAAATTATTTTCGTATAAGAATTCATGAAAAAAAATTCTTTATTTCTAATCATCATAATATCATTATTTGGAGAAGAAAAAAAAGAGATACCTCATAACATGAATTAATAGGGATCATTTTGGTAACCTTTTTTTGAAAACTTACAACTTTATAAAATAGTCAATCATAAAATATTATACCCTTGTAGCATGGCTTTACTCATAATACTTAGAAGCACTTAAGAGGTATGTGAACTAGAGATATATTGTTTTCTTATCACTATTGAAGGATTCATGTTATTAGTTAAATAAATGATCCATTATCCAAAAGAAGGCAGTTATTAGCTCAAACTATTTAATATAGAAAGTATTCATAAATTATTTAATAAAATACATGTTCCATAACCATGTTTGGGATTTTATAGAGACTCTAGTTGATATAAATTATGTTGGTTGAAAATTGGTATTCCTGAAAAAAGTGAATTGGATTATAAATATCATACCTATAAAGAATGAAGGGTTTTGATAGGTTTAAATTAATGTCAAGGTGTATATAATTATGAATCATTTTTACCCATTTATACTCTAGAATCGATTAGAATTGTAGTTTCCATGAAATCTTACCAAGATTAAGATATGCTGAAAATATATTAATTGACATCATTACATAAAATAAAGATTGTGGATGATGTTTATATGATATAACTAGAAGTGTTCATGGAATCAAATGAGTTAAATAAGGTATAAATATTATAAATATCTATTTAGTAGTTTAAAAAATTCTCATGATCAGGAATAATTTTTATGAATCCATAATTGATTTTTCTTTCAAAAAGAGTGAATGTGAGCTCCATTTCAAAAATATGTTTACTAGTTGTATACTATTTTTCTTAGTACTACATGTTTCTCATATATATTTGATATTGGAAGATAAATATAAATCATATTAATAGTTAATACATGGTAAAATAAATGAATCTCCTTCTAATTTTTATATAATATTATCCCAAAAGAGTCACATTGGTAATATTGAAAAATTATCATGAAATATATGGGTCATACATAGGATATGTTTGTCGTTTATGGAGGTGAAAAAAAACCTGATATAGGATACATATAATCTATTTTTTAATATATGTAAATGATTTGAAATCACATTTTGGATATATATTTTACTTTAATGGAGGTGATGTGAGATAAATGAACTATGTTAATAAATTTTTCGTTAATTTAATATAAGGTTTAGAGTATGTTGTTTCTTCTAATATAACTAAATAAGAACATTGGACATTCAAAATCATCCGGGATTTTGGGATTTTACCCAATAGTAAAAATTCTAACACTCTATATTGTGATAATTTTGTTTTAGTGGTTTTAGAAGAGAATTCATAGTCACAAAAATAGATTGAGAAAATAAATCACTATTATCATATCCAGAGGGTTTTATATAAAAGGGGTGGTGTCATTGTTAGATGAGAATAAATGAAAAATAATGTGGTGGAACCATTAACAAAGAATAATCTCAGTATATTTGTGAAAATATGGTGAGGAAGAGTAGTTTAAAAAAATTTAGTAGTTTTCCCTACTGTATATTTAAATTAGTTATATTTTCATCCCTATTATCAATATAATTTATATTTTTTATTAGAATAATTTTAATATGAGTCTTTATATATAATGATTATTATTTAGTAATAAATTTATGTGATAATATCACTAAATTATTCTTCACCTCGACTGATAATAATATCTCCCCAATATATTGGAAACCTATAGTTTCATTTGAAATTTTCTTAAGAATTTATATTATAGTCTAAATAACATTTCTACAATGGAATATAGATTATTTTTTAAAAAATATTTGTTCAGGATACATAAAAATTTGAGACTTTATCTCATTAAGTTGGCACTAGGTGATATTCAATACGGATGGTCATGATGATAATCATTATTATAGGAATTCCACATGTTTATTTTTATTACTAGATATTTCTATATATGAACTTATGTGTTATTCAATAGAAACAATATTTTTATTAATTCTTATCAAGAGTCACATACTTCCATGTACAAATAAAAGTTATGAAAAAAACTACTCATGATCATGGTGTGTCATAATATCATGACAATAACTAGATAATTCATGATATTTATTTGTCATTTCTATATTAATTATATTAGATATCTTCATCTCTTTGATAGAAATGGAACATTATGATTAAATCTATGGACATGGCAGTTCATCAATGAGTTTGATTCATAATGTTAATGTAATTTGAATCAATAAAATAGGGTGACGACACATTTATGAATTCATCATGATGAGATACTATTAAAAAAATGAGTTATATTACAAATTAGACTTCATTGGAAGTATGTTGTCATTGTGGCATTAAATTCTCTAATTATGGGTTCTTTAACATTTTTCGAGAGATTGATTTTATAATTTTTCAAATATCACTTAATTAATATTTGAAATGGCCATAAAGGGACGCAAACTATGTTTATCAAGAATATTTTTAAATTATATTGAATTTCAAATTTAAAAAATGAAATATTTTCTTGTAAAATATTAATTATTAAAGGTTTTTAAAATATTAAATTATTAGATATTCATTTTTATGATTATGAATTTAATTTTATATCTTTTTCATTATTAACAATGTAATAAAAAACAAAAAAATATTCTCTAATTTAGTGAATATATATATATATATATTTATTTATTCAGATACATGAATATTAATATAATTAATTATTCATGAGTTTAGTGGATATGATATTTACTAATTTATCGAATTTTTTTTATTTGTGTATGTATTTTATTATTTTATGTTCGATACATTCCAATGAGGATATATGTATCGATTTAATAGCCTAATAGATATTATATTTTATAATATCATTTAATAATAATATTTTGTTTATTTAATAAATTAAGTTTAATTAAAAACATATCATGGGATATTATAATAATATAAATATTATTATTTTTCATGGGGTATTACTTAAATTAAATATAGTGATGAAGGGTTATTTTCAAGTATTAATTGTTTTAATACTAAATATATAACTCATATTATATGATTTAGAGATTAGGGTCTTTTTGGGAAGAATAATAGCCTTTGTTGAATTCTATAAATCTTGATCTATATTCTTTCTCCATCCTCCCTTTTATGAATATATAGGTAACAATGAATCCCATGGTTTTTCAGACAATTAATTAAATGATGTACTTTTATTTACAAAACGTTTTCTTAGATATTCAAAGTACTCAATCCTCGTTTGGATTTCCAACCCCAATGGTGACATTAAAAGAGGGTCCAAAGGAATTAATCGAGAGGATTTTATTATTAAGATCATTAATATTTTAAATTTATTACAAATAAAATTCAAAATATTTTATCTAGAATATTTATGGGTTGGAGTTATAAAGTTTATCATATTTATCTATTAAAACTAGTGAAAAAACTAAAATCAAGAACCTATCCATTTCTATCAATAGGACATAATTTTTTTGTATTCAATCGAAATTAACATTTAACAATTTATGGATCATTTTACTTTTTGAAAATTATAATCCATATCATCCTTTTAATTATTTATATCAGTGGCAGAATGCTTCAAATCTACAATCTCCTCCAACATCATTGATTCAATTTTAACAGGAGTAGTGCCGATGTCATATTATTTTCTTAGTATTTATTTAAATTAATATTATTCAAAAATAACCTGGGATTTATTTATTGATGTACCTTCATATGATGCATTAAAAATAGATATATCTCATTCTATTCTTCTTTTAAATTACTACCGTCTTCATGACAAGTGAACATATAATAATTCAACATAGGGATAAAAAAAATCTCCTCAAATTTAGAAAAATATTCCACTTTCATTTAATCTTTAATGTAATGAACCCAATACAAGTATCCTAGAGTTGGTGGTAAAATTATTTCATTGGAACTAGATATATGGAATCAAATCCAAAAGGATAATATAGTTTAGTAGTATTGAAAATCTAGATATATAATTATATTTCTCATTGCATTAGAAAATATAAAATATGACATATTATTTTATTACATTAAATAATTAACCCTTTATAATATCCCTTTATATCATTCATAAAACACATCCTAGTATCTCAGGGAAATTAAACATAGGAATTGGGTCATAACATATACTAAATACGAGCATGTGAACAGAAGATGATGTTAAGGCACATATAATATGGCAAGAATAAATGATTATTAAAATGATTTTGTTTAAATAATCATGTGAACTAGAAACTCAAAAATGGATATAATAAAATCAAATAATCAGATGAAAATAAGTAACTAATTTTATAATGAGGGCATACATAATGCCAAATATCTGAAACATACCGCCAAGGACTTGTTGAAGAAATTTGAAAATAATATTTATCATGTGTTCCAAGACATCTAAAAATAAATGGGTAAGGCCTTTATAAAATTAAAATCTAAATTTTCTGATGAAATCTACTGATCCATGAAGAGGCTATAGTGTTCTTTTCTTGTTACTTACTAGGTTAAATTTATTCCACATATTAATAAATAATACAAATTAAACATAATGCTATAAAAATCAATAATTTTCGGTATTGGAAGAACTAGAATACAAAATTTAAATTCCTTTCCCTATTAATCTAATCATAATCCATCCTAAGAAATATATTGGATGGTATCATTATAGTACATCATCCACATAATATTCAAAAAAAATTAGGCAAAAAAAACATAAAGATATTACTGGAATATTTATTAATGAAAATACACTTTTAACATTGAAAATCAATTTTTTCACTAAAAAACTGCTCATATATTAATGAAAACACATTCACTAAAAATAACCCGATTAAATTTAAAAGGAATCTTAAAATAATTTATGAGTTTGGAAATAGGGAAATTCCATTCATTCCATATAAGATAAAAACCATTCCTTATAATCTTTTGTAAAAAGTAAAAATGTAATTGATTTCAAAAACAACAAGAATGTTCCATAATATTTTTTGATAAAATGTAATAACATAGATAAAAAGGTCTTTACTAAATCATTGGTGCAAAGTAAAAATATTTATTAAATTATTTTGATAAAATATTTATAGGGATGGAGAGACGCTTCTAGTGGGGACTTTAAAATAAAGAATATTGAACAGTGATAAGATTATGAAATAATATCTTACCTCTGGTATGAAATCAATTATATGTGTTGAAACCTCATGTATAATAATTATAGATTTATTATAAATTCATTTTAGAGACATAGAAATATATATCAAACCATATATTATTTAATTATATTGTTTTATCACCCATTTATTTAACATTACTTATTCAAATCATTTTTCGGGTAATATATGCTTTTTTCATGTATATTTTGATTAATTCATCCCGGTCCTTGTAATTTGAGCATGGATCCATAAAATACAGAATGCAAATTATGATAGAATTTTTTGTAACCATGTCCTGTTATAGCTTGTTGTTGGAAACAGAATGTAGTTTGTGTTTTTTTCCAATCCACACTAGGATGATCAAGGAGTTTACAAGGAAAGTGATCTTATTGTACAAGTTGACTATAATGTTGTATTTGGTGTCATTTCCCAATGATTTCAAAAATTTTGGGTCCAAAATTTGGAGGATGAAGAATGTTGTTTTAGGAAAAGGATATTGTAATCAATAATGAAGGTGAGTCGAAATCTTACGAGCAAGTAGAGTTTCAAGATCTTCACATCAAAATATGGTGAAGGAATGAGATGCAAAAAAAATATAAAATTGAATGAAAGAATATTACACACCAAATACAATGTCAAAATGAGTTTCATTCAATTGGAGTTTTGAGATCAACACATCAAAATATGGCCAAGGCTTGAGCAACATGAAAAAGATAATGTTGCGCGGAAGGATCTTACACAACAAATAAGACATCAAAATTAGTCTTTCCTTCATGGGGGAAGGAATACAAGGAAATTATGTTCATGGTTTTCTAGGTATCTAAATATGTAGGAACCCCTTCATTAAAATTAACTTTTTTCAGTGGTGATTAGGTACTTATGTCGCATGATAGAGTTGCATAAAGAAGAGTTACACACCTTAAAACTTGTGCATATAGTATTCCTTATACCTATCGTATAGCGACCCATACATTACATACATTGTTAATACTTCAAAATTTAAGTACACATATTACAACATATAACAAAACAATTAAAGGACCGTATAGGTATAGTGTCTTTAGAAACTGAGAAACATAAACAACTGGTTCATAAAGCATCTATATTGTCTCCCATTTATTTCATCATATCTAGAGTCCCTTTTTGGCATATCTCACTTAATAACCTTCTTATTGACCTGGGAAAAGATAAAATACAAAAGGGTGAGCTCAAATGATCAGTAATGGTAAGCAAAAGAAATATCAATCACATCATATTCATAAGAACATAACATTTTGGAAATCTTAACCTGCAAAAGAGATCATAATTTCATAACAAGGGATAAATCATAGTAGTGAAATGTAATCCCAATAATCATAACTTAAAACATGAATCTTTGTGGCATACAAACATAATCATAGAAAATCATTTCTTAGTAGTCAAGACTCATTTCCAAGAATATCTTAGTGGATAATTTCCATTTCTGAACCGAGTTCACTCCTCGTTTCAGTCCTGTTTCACTGAACCGGTTTAACCATCCATTCTAGCCATGTCTATCTCATGAGATATAAATCTTTACCCAATGCATTGTAGGGAGATATAGGCCCCACCCATCTCATAATGATACCATTCTTATGTGTGCCACAAAATCATAAACCATACATCATTGCATAACCCATGTAATAAAAATGGGATTATTAAACATCGTGACAAAAAAAACAATTCATATAAGACAAAGGAATTCATAAAAATAATTCCATCACCACATAATCAAATCAATGTAATAATAGGGATAGAAACAGAACCCTATATTATCTTATATGGAAAATAATTTTGATAAAACACTTGAACTCCATTCTTGAGGAAAATATCCTTTCTACTTTAAAAATATTTTTCATTTCTTAACATGTCATACAGTTTTAAACTAAAAGAAGTTGATTAAAAATAAACTTGAAAACTTGTAAAGGAAGATTATTTGAAATAATTTTTTAAAAACCCATTCATGCCATATAAGTTAAAAAAAACATTCTTCTCTTACTTATGTCGGAAAAGTCAAAAAATTACCTCGTACGGAAAACGAAAAAAGATTCCTTTCATATCTTTTACTAAAAACTCACCAAAGGGTAAAATTGGATTTAAACAATTGTAGAAGGATATAAATATTACATATTGAGGAAACATGGATGTGGATGATAAATATTCCCCAGTAAATTCTGAAGTACAATCAATCTCGGATAAAAAATGAGATTTGCGAGATTTTCCCTTACCTTAGGTCTGCTTTTACGTGTAAGTGTATGAACCTCCTGTATAATAATTTAAATAACGTCATTGACTTATTCCAGAATCATACTCATTGTTATGATATCATATATGGTCATATTCTTAGCTTCTTATTAGTAATATTTCATTGCTACTTGTTATTCGGGTGATTATTACTTTTTGTTCTTATGCGTGTTTTGTAGAATAAATTCTTCTTCTTTTTTTAGGTTATAGATACCTCATTTTCAGAATGGTATTAGTGTAATATATATCATATTCATTCATTCAATTCATTTATATAATTATTATGCAATGAAGATCATGTAGAACGAGTCGCATCACATCGTGGAGACGGTATTCTGTACATACGCACGAGCGATGATATCGTTCCCATGATCGTGGAATTGTATTGGAGTGTATGTATACTATTTCAGAAACAATATCACATTACAATAATCATATATAGTTATTATTTACACCATTATACCCATCCATGTAAGGTGGCGGTGGGAAATAGATTACACCATAGCGTGGAGACGGTATTCCGTACGTACGCACGCGCGGTGATTTCATTTTCCGTAGGATGTATGGATGGCGAAATAGGGTTGTTTCATAATTATAATAAAATATAATTATATGAGTGATACTTATGTTATCACTTCATAATGAAAAAACTAAATAAAAAGAAGTGGAAGAAGAAATAAAGTTGAAAGAATTGGTAACGGACATTACCTCTTCTTTGAAGTGCCTCTTTGAGACCTCCTCTTAGGGCACTAAAATTGGTCTTTGAAGAAAACCAGGACCTCTAGGATGTTTCTAGGGAAGTGGAGAAGAGAAATTTTCAGGGGTTGGAAGAGCTTGAATGCTCAAAGTGGTGTGAGGAAGAGAGGGAGGAGGTGCCCTTTTATAAGGGAGGAGAGGGGCACCATTTGAAAAACCAAAAATATTATTTTATTATAAAGTCATATTCAGTTTTTAATAGCTCCAGATTGATATATTTAGAATCTAAGGTGGGGATGGATCAAAATCCTGTCATCCAATAGAATTTATAAAAGTTTAGGTCATTATATTAACCTTATCTTTTAGTTTTAACTCTTAGTTAATTAGATTGACATTTACCATGTCACTTTGTATTTTTATATTATATAGTTAATAAACTTACCATATACATCCAAGAGACCCCCAAGTGGTACATTAATGATAAAAATAACATTATATAAGTATATTGGACTAACCTTAGGTTTTTAGGAATATAATAACAATTAATAATATAACATTTGTTTTGAAAACTATTTTATGTCAATTTTGACACTATTTGGTAATTGATTTTTGTGAAAATCACAACAGAATGATTAGTTCAAAAAAAGTTAATTAAATAAATACTAACATGTAATATTAACATATAAAATTAATTTAATTCCTAAAAAGTCTCAAATTACATTTATTTGGGTATTTATAACATCAATTATGTCAATATTTCATTAATAATATAATTACTGCATCATCATTATGTCATAAATAAATTAAATTATTTTAAGTCTAACAATTACAAATAAAATATCATTATGTATAAAATCTTTTGATATTTATAATGAATATTTATAGTCCAACTTATCTTATGTATAGCCCTATATTAAAAATTATTTAGTTATTAAACTTTAATTTTAATTATTTTAACCCTTCTTTAAATAAATTAATAATAAATGTACTAATCTAATTCAAGTGGGCCTATATGGTAATAATTTATTCCTAAGGTTGTATAAAGTATAATTACACTTATCAAATAGAATTAGGACATGTGTTAGGGTTATAATAATAAAACTTTTACCCTTAATGACACTATTTACTTTTAACCGTGGTAAAAAAAGTAAAAAGTTACTATTCACCAAAAAATATTTTCATCTCACTGAACCACATTTTAGTCCTTGATATTAATCGTGTCTCTTGGATTTTCTAAATTCCATTCACAGAAGCGGTAAAATTAAGTTTTATGTAAATTTGGAAATTCTCCTAGGAGGTGGGTAAAAGACGGTGAAAAGTTCAATAAAATTTTTATATATCTAAAATTATTATAAAATGACTCCAATGAATTGAATTGAACTTATATTGGTATTATGTATAAATTTTTACCTAAAATAAATTTAATTAAAATAAATAATTATTTAAATAAAAAGTCGGTTTTGAAATAGTTACCCAGTGTTTTCACTATTCACCAAATATTGAAAGTTTTCAGAAAAATACCAAAATTTCACCCTAGGCTAATTTCGATATTCTGAATCCAAAAATGAAGTCCATTTTGAAAAATAAAATTTACAAAATTTCAAAATGTGGTTTTTACAATTCATAACGGCTAGTTTTCATAATATCATATCGTTGTTTAGTGAAACTCGGTATTGCATACGACACAAGCTATCGAGGAAGGTCACAGTTGTGTGTAAAGCAAGCCAAGCTAGTGTTGTGTGTAGTGAAAGATTCCTTTGATGATTTTTATAACATAAAAACAAAATATTTCTCATAAAAGTTTCGAGTGTTACATTCTACGCCCCTTAAAATGAATTTCTCCCTCGAAATTCATCACTTTGTAACAAACATATGAGGATACCTCTCCCTCGTCATATCCTCAAGCTCCCATGTAGCTTCTTCTAATTGGTGGTTCCTCCATAAAGCATTCACCATGTTAGTGGTCTTGTTCCGTAAGACTTTTTCACTATGATCAAGAATCTCTATCGGCTGTTCTTCATAAGAAAGATCTTGTTCCAACGGAACAAATTCTGAGCTGAGTACATGTGAAGGACCATGTATGTACTTTCTTTGGAGAGATACATGGAACACATCGTGAACTTGAGAGATATTTGGTGGAAGCGCCAATCGGTAATCAACCTTCCCAATACGATCTAGTATTTCGAAAGGACCGATATACCTAGGGCTCAGCTTTCCCTTCTTTCCAAATATCATGACCCTCTTCCAGGGAGATATTCGTAAGAACACTTTATCACCCACTTGAAAATATAGGTCTTTTATTCGGTTATCGGCATAACTTTTTTGTCAACTCTAAGCTGCTCTTATGTGTTGTTGAATAGATCTGACCTTTTCTGCCATCTCATCAACAAGATCACATCCTAAGAGCTTTCTTGCCCCAACTTCATCCCAACAATTTGGAGTCCTGAATTTATTTCCATAGAGAGCTTCATAAGGAGCCATCTGAATAATGGAGTTAAAGCTATTATTATAAGAAAATTCCACCAAAGGTAGGTGTCGATCCCAACCAACTTTGAAATCCATAGAGCAAGCTCTTAACATATATTCTAGAGTTTGAATTGTCCTCTCAGACTGACCGTCTGTCAGAGGATGATAAGTAGTGCTGAAACTCAACTCGAAATCCAAAGTATGCTGAAGACATAACCAAAACTTTGAGGTAAACTTCGGATCCCAATCAAATATAAAAGAATGTGGTACTCCATGAAATATTACGACTTCCTTCACATATATCCTGGCAAACTGATCCAGAGAGAAATCCTCTCTAATAGCAATGAATTGTGCCGACTTTGTAAGCCGATCAACTATGACCCAGATAGCATTATTGCCTTTGGATGTTTTAGGATGTCCAGTGACAAAGTCCATAGTGATGTTTTCCAATTTCCATTCGGGTATGGGTAATGGTTGTAACATCCCCTTAGACTTCTTTCTCTCAGCTTTAACTTTCTGACAAACCAAGAATCAAGAGACATATTCAGCAACATATATTTTCATGCCATCTCACTAGAAGTACTCTTTCAGGTCCCTATACATCTTCATGCTTCTAGGATGAATAGAGAATGAAGAACTATGAGCCTCATCTAGCAGCTCCTTCTTTAATTCTGGGATGGGAGGAGCACAAACCTGATTCCTGAACTTTATTATCCCATCACAATCAAGGTTGAATTCAGGAACATTTCTCACCTTCTTTTGTAACTCTACATCTTCTTTCTGTGCCTCATTAGTCTTTGTATGTATAGATGGTTAAACATTCATTTGAGAAAGATATGATTTTTCCCCTTCCGTTATAATTCCATGATCCATCCTTTGTAAATCCATAAATATTGGATCTTTTGTGATCCTCATCATGGATAAACTGGCATGGTCTTGTCGACTTAATGCATCTTCCACCTTGTTTGTTATCCCAGGGTGGTAATTAATTGAGCAGTCGTAATACTTAATCAGCTCCAACCATCTTCTTTGGCGCATATTCAGCTCCTTTTGTGTGAAAATATACTTTAAACTTTTATGATCAGTATAAATATCACACCTTTCTCCATAAATATAATTCCTCCAAATATTTAATGCAAAGATTACTATAGCTAACTCCAAATCATGAGTTAGGTAATTTTGCTCATGGATTTTCAACTGTTGTGAGGCATAAGATATCACCATATCATTTTGCATAAGAACACACCCCAACCCCTTCTTGGATGCATCACTGTATATTACAAAACTTTCTCCGCTACAAGGTAGTGTGAGCATAGGTGCTCTGGATAACCTTCTTTTCAACTCCTTGAAATTCTCTTCACATTCCTGCATCCAAACAAACTTAACTCCTTTCCGAGTCAACTTGGTGAGTGGATTAGATAATCGTGAAAAATCTTTCAAAAATCGTCGATAATAACCAGACAAACCAGGAAAAAATCGGATCTCAGTTATTGTTGTTGGTCTCGACCATCTTTCGATAACTTCTGTCTTTGCTGGATCCACAGATATCCCCTCTTTTGAGATTATGTGACCAAAAAATGCATCTTTTTGAAGTCAAAATTCACACTTGTTAAATTTGGAATAAATCTTCTCTTTTCTCAGGGTCTTCAATATAATTCTCAAGTGGTCTTCATGTTCTTCCATGCTCTTTTAATAGACAAGAATATCATCTATAAAGACTACCACAAACTGATCAATATAGTCTCTAAAGACTCTATTAATCAGATCCATGAAGATAACACGGGCATTAGTAAGACCAAATGGAATCACTATAAATTCATTGTGTCCATACATTGTACGGAAAGACATCTTTTCGTATATCCCCCCTTTTGACCCTTAATTGATGATACCCTAAACGAAGATCAATCTTGGAAAAGTATTGAGCTCCATGTAGTTGGAAAAATAAGTCATCAATGCGCGGGAGAGGATATTTGTTCTTGATAGTGATCTTGTTAAGTTCTCGATAATCAATGCAGAGCCTCATTGATCCATCTTTCTTCTTAACAAATAGAACAGGTGCTCCCCAAGGTGATGCACTAGGGTGTATAAATCCCTTATCAAGATTCTCTTGGAGTTGCTTCTTCAATTCCTGCAACTCAATTGGGGCCATTCTATAATGTGTCTTTGAAATAGGCAAAGCACCTGGTACGCGTTCTATTGAAAACTCAACTTCACGATTTGGTGGAAGGCCCAGAAATTCCTCTGGAAAGATATCGTCAAAATACCGTACAATGGGAATATTCTTAATCGTGAGTTTCTCACCAAACATTTGAGATAAATAACCTTCATTTAGTGGAATAAAGACCCATAAGATGGAAGAAATTTCCACTAGAAGGTTATGTTCATCCTTGCATAAATAGACGATCATAGATTGATCTAGAATATGAAATGTGACTTCCCTTATTTGGAAATTGATATGAGCTCCATATAAAGAAAGACAATCCATGCTAAGAATCACATCAAATTCCACTATAAGAAGGACCACAAGATTTGCAGGAAGTACTTTCCCACAAACTTCAATCAGAGAAGAATTATAAACTTTTGATGTGACTGTTGTGCCATTAGGGATTGTCACAGCTAACTCAATGTTTGAGGTAATACGGTGATACCCTTAGAAAATTCTTCAGAAATAAAAGAGTGGGTGGATCCAAAATCCAATGAAACATTTTCTACTTTAGAGTGGATGGTAAGTGTACCTTTCAACACTTTGTTATCGTACTCCACATCGCTGATAGAAATTGCATGTGACTTTCCTTTGTCTTTAGCCTTAAGAGTTTGTTGATGTTGATCATCATCAACAACCCTTGGATTAGGGCATTGATTGGCATAATGCCCCATTTCCTTGCACTTGTAACATTGAAGTGTAGGAGGTGCACTCTATGTAACCTTTTCTTTGTTTGCATAACTAGACATCTTCTTCCCATCATTACAGAATTAAAATGCTTGATGACCTTCCTTTCCACATTTGAAACATTTACTTGTCACTTTAAGACAACTCCCTCCATGTTTCTTTCCACACTTTGAGAATAAGGGAAAACTCATCTTCTTTTCAGTGTGCTCTTTATATTTTCCTTTGAATTCCATTTTCCTCTTCTTATCAAACCCATATTACTGATGGGTTACTACAATATCCATCTCAACTTTGAGATCACATCGAACGATTTCCTCATAGCTATTGAAGTCCCTTATGGATAACACCATTTGAAGACTTGGTTTTAAGCCACTAAAGAATCGATCGATCTTACTCTCGGGTTGGATAATAATCCCAGAAGCATACCTTCCAAGTCATGTAAAATTTGCTTCATAGGTACCAACAGATTCATCATCATTTTGTTTTAGTTCAAGAAACTACTTCTCCATCTTTGTTCAGAGAATACGAGGGAAGTACTTATTGAAAAATAAGTTCTTGAACCCATCCCATTCCATGGATTCAATTTAATCCCTTTTCCTCATATTTTTGATAAGATTCCACAATTGATCAGCTTCACCTTCCAAGTGATAAACTGCTAAGGTAACTTTATCATTTTTAGAACATTGAAGAACTGAAAATATCTTTTCAGTGATACTGATCCATTATTCATCCACTAATGGATCAGAAGACCCACTGAATGAAGGTGGATGCTGCCTCATGAAGGATTCAACAGAATGTTGCTCCTTCCTTCGCTCATTTGGAAGTCCTGCAAGATTCATAGCTTGATAAAGTTGTGTGAGAATGGCTACAAGATTTTTCATTCCATCTACCATAACGTTTGGTCGGTCAGGGGGACAATCAGTACATTTCCCGTTGCATTCCGCATTAACACGGTTCCTTAAGGTTCCATCCATTGACTAAAACCAAGAAGAATAATGTGAGCAACACTAATTATAATAGTGAAACCACATAATCAAGAATAAAATTTCACAGTTAAGGTCTTATCATAGGTTGTTCATGGCTATTTATAAAACACTAAGATTTTGTTCTATGCTTAGAATTATCCTTAGGGTTCTTACTAAGGCTTTCACATCCTAGTTTCCAAAGGTTGACTATACCTTTCCTCTGATACCAACTATACCGACCCATACATTACATACATTGTTAATACTTCAAAATTGAAGTACACTTATTACAACATAAAACAAAACCATGAAAGGACCGTATAGGTATAGTGTCATTAGAAACTGGGAATCATAAACAACTGGTTCATAAAGAATCTACATTTTCTCCCATTTATTTCATCATAACTAGAGTCCATTTTTGGCATATCTTACTTAATAACCTTCTTCCTGACCTGGGGAAAGAAAACATACAAAAGGGTGAGCTAAAATTCTTAGTAAGGGTAAACAAAAGAAATATCAATCACATCATATTCATAATAACATAACATTTTGGAAATCTTAACCTGCAAAAGAGATCATAATTTCATAACATGGGATAAATCATAGTAGTGAAATGTAATCCCAATAATCATAACATAAAACATGAAGCTTTGTGGAATACACAAAAAATCATAGAAAATCATTTCTTAGTATTCAAGACTCATTTCCAAGACTATCTTAGTGGACAATGTCCATTTCTGAACCGAGTTCACTCCTCGTTTCAGTTCTGTTTCACTGCTCCGGTTTAACCTTACATTCCAGCCATGTCTATCTCATGCGATATAAATCTTTACCCAATGCATTGGAGGGAGATATAGGTCCGACCCATCTCATAATGATACCATTCTTATGTGTGCCACAAAATCATAAACCATACATCATTGCATAACCCATGTAATAAAAATGGGATTCTTAAACATCGTGACATCATAAAACAATTCATATAAGACAAAGGAATTAATAAAAATAATTCCATCACAAAATAATCAAATAAATGTAATAATAGGGATAGAAACAGAACCCTATATTATCTTATATGGAAAATAATTTTGATAAAACACTTGAACTCCATTCTTGAGGAAAATATCCTTTCTACTCAATTTTTTTTCCTTTCTTAACATGTCATAAAATTTTAAACTAAAAGAAGTTGATTAAAAATAAAATTGAAAACTTGTAAAGGAAGATTCTTGGAAATAATGTTTTAAAAACCCATTCATGTCATATAAGTTAAAAAAACATTATTCTTGTACTTATGTCGGAAAAGTCAAAAAAGTACCTCGTACGAAAAACGACAAAATATTTCTTTCATATCTTTTACTAAAAACTCACCAAACCGTAAAATTGGATTTAAACAATTTTAGATGGATATAAATATTACATATTGTGGAAATATGGATGTGGATGATAAATATTCCCCAGTAAATTCTGAAGTACAAACAATCTCGGATAAAAAAATGAGATTTGCAAGATTTTCCCTTACCTTAGGTCTGATTTGCTTTGTAAGTGTCTGAACCTCCTGTATAATAATTTAAATAATGTCATTGACTTATTCCATAATCATAATCATTGTTATGATATCATATATGGTCATATTATTAGCTTCTTATTAGTAATATTTCATTGCTACTTGTTATTCGGGTGTTTATTACTTTTTGTTCTTATGTGTGTTTTGTCGAATAAATTCTTATTCTTTTTTTAGGTTATAGATACCTCATTTCCAGAATTTTATTAGTGTAATATATATCATATTAATTGATTAAATTCATTTATATAATTATTATTCAATGAAGATCATGTAGAACGAGTCGCATCACATCGTGGAGACGGTATTCCGTACGTACGCACGAGCGATGATATCATTCCCATGATCGTGGAATTGTATTGGAGTGTATGTATACTATTTTAGAAACAATATCACTTTAAAATAATCATATATAGTTATTATTTACACCATTATACCCATCCAAGTAAGGTGGTGGTGGAAAATATATTACACCACAGCGTGGAGACGATATTCCGTACGTACACACACGCGGTGATTTCGTTTTCCGCAGGATGGATAGATTGTGAAATAGGGTTTTTTCATACATATAATAACATTTAAGTATATTATTGATACTGATGTTATCACTTCATAATGAAACAACTAAATAAGAAGAAGTGGAAGAAGAAATAAAGTTGAAAGAATCGATAACGGACATTACCTCTTCTTTGAAGTGCCTCTTTGAGATCTCCTCTTAGGGCACTAAAATTGTTATTTGAAGAAGACCAGGACCTATAGGATGTTTATAGATAAGTGGATAAGAGAATTTGGTAGGGGTTGTCCAAGATTGAAGGATCAAAGTGGTGCGAGGAAGAGAGGGATGAGGTTCCCTTTTATAAGGGAGGAGAGGGGAACCATTGGAAAAACTCAAAATATTATTTTATTATAAAGTCGTATTCGGTTTTTAATAGCTTCAAATTGATATATTTAGAATCTAAGGTGGGGATAGATCTAAATCCTATCATACAATAAAATTTAGAAAAGTTTAGGTCATTATATTAACCTTATCTTTTAGTTTAAACTCTTAGTTAATTAGATTGACATTTACCATGTCACTTTGTATTTTTATATTATATAGTTAATAAACTTACTATATACATCCAAGCGACCCCCAAGTGGTCCATTAATGATACAAATAACATTATAAAAGTATCTTGGCATAACCTTAGATTTTTATGAATATAATAACAATTAATAATATAATATTTGTTTTAAGAACTATTTTATGTCAATTTTGACACTATTTGGTAATTGATTTTTTTGAAAATCATAACAGAATGATTAGTTCGAACAAGGTTACTTAAATCAATACTAACATGTCATATTAACATATAAAATTATTTTAATTCAAAAAATGTCTCAAATTACATTTATTTGGGTATTTATAACATCAATTATGTCAATATTTCATTAATAAGATAATTACTGCCTCATCATTGTGTCATAAATAAATTAAATTATATTAAGTCTAAAAATTAAAAATAAAATATCATTATGTAGGAAATAGTTTTATATTTCTAATGAATATTTATAGTCGAATTTATCTTATGTATAACCCTATATTAAAAATTATTTAGTTATTAAACTTTGATTTTAACTATTTTAACCCTTCTTTAAATAAATTAATAATCAATGTCCTAATCTAATCCAAGTGGGCCTAAATGGTCATATTTTATTCCTAAGGTTGTTTTAGGTAGAAGTAAACTTATCCAATAGAATTAGGACATCTTTTAGGTTAAAAATAATAACACTGTTACCCTTAATTACTCTATTTACTTTTAACCGTGGTAAAAAAAGTAAAAAGTTACTATTCACCAAAATTATTTTCATCTCATTGAACCACATTTTAGTCCTTTATATTAACCTTGTCTCTTGGATTTTTGAAATTCCATTCACAGAAGCGGTAAAATTAAGTTTTGTGTAAATTTGGAAATTCTCCTAGGAGGTGGGTAAAAGACGGTGAAAAGTTCAATAAAATATTTATATATCTAAAATTATTATAAAATGACTCCAATGAATTGCATTGAACTTATATAGGTATTATGTATCAATTTTTACCTAAAATAAATTTAATTAAACTAAATAATTATTTAAATAAAAATTCGGTTTCGAAATAGTTACCCAGTGTTTTCACTATTCACCAAAAATTGAAAGTTTTCAGAAAAATACCAAAATTTCACCCTAGGCTAATTTTGATATTCTGAATCCAAAAATAAACTCCATTTTGAAACATAAAATTTACAAAATTTCAAAAATTTGATATTACTATTCATAACGACTAGTTTTAATAATAGCATATCGTTGTTTAGTGAAACTCGGTATTGCATACGGCGCAAGCTATCAAGGAAGGTCGCGGTTGCGTGTAAAGCAAGCCAATCTAGTGTTGTGTGTAGTGAAAGATTCCTTTGATGATTTATATCACATAAAAAAAATATTTCTCATAAAAGTCTCGGGTTTTACATATCGAGACCGTGGGAAACTCATGATCGGTTTGAATGAAATATAATAGATACAATGAATTCATCTTTATTGAAAATCCAAAACGTTGTGTGCTAGAATATGTGTTGTACACAAGTTCACAAGTTTCGCTTCTAAGGGGTTTTGAATATATGGTTTGTTTGATCATAACATTAAAGTGCATCAATTCAGGACTATGGTGCAAGTAGAGTATAATGATATATAAAGAAAAATACTTAAATTCCAATCTACTGAAGTGATCTATATGTCATGAAACTGAGTAAGACATCCCCCAAATAAGTGAATTAAGGGGATTAGATAGAAGTGTTGTGAGGGAAGCATTGTGATATCACTTAAGTGTTATAAAGGTAGCGTTCTTAGAACATAGTGATGTTGTCTTAAATTCTTTATTCCACAACTAGTGAAAATGAGTGTATTTTTGTATGAATGACACACTATATGTGTATGCTCCATGGACATTATATTATTAGTGAACAAAGTAAAGTTACTGTGTTATCTCTCAAGATGTGAATGTTTAGTTACTGGACGATTCCATCAAACAGATTTAAAAACTTTCTACCAATATAGGAACATGATCCTTTATTTAAAAGAAAAGGTTGAAACCTTGTTTCACCCATCCCCTATAAGACTGTTCTAGGTTCCTACAAGTGGTATCAGAGCATACATGTTGCTGGAGTTAAATATGACCTCTGTTGTTTTGATAGAAAATTTATTAAATGTGAGTGGAGTACCCCAATTTTATGGAAGAAGCCTAAAGATATGGATAATAGGATGAGTTCACAGCTGATATCCCTTATAAAGTGTGTTATATTTTTTACTACACAGAGGATTCAAGTCACTATTGTGACTGAAATGTATATGACTGAAATAGACATAAAAATGATTGATGGAGATTCCAAAGAATAAATTTCCATTACTATTGATCTATCTAATCAAAATTATGTTAAATTGATGAGTTTTACTTCATCCAAGTGTATATGGGAAAAATGGAAAATATATACAAAGGTGATGAAAATTTTAAGGTGGAAAAACTCTATGTTTTTCACAATAGGTTTGATGATCTCAAAATTAATATTATTGAAATTTAAGATACATTTTTTAATCAAATCACTAATTTTTTTGGAGAAATATGTGTAAAAAGAGAATAAATTAAAGTTATTGATATTGTGAAGAAAATCATAAGAAGTATTCAACCTTTGTAACATCCAAAAGTATCATCCCTTGAGGAAATCAACATTTCTAAACTGTCTCTTGATAATCTATTAAGTAGTATGGTGGCTTATGAAATGAGAGTCAAACTAGAAGATGCAATAGCTCAAGTAAGGAAATGACAATCAAATATATGTAAAAAACATGGGGTTTATAATGATAGTATCGGTGAAGAGAATGAGGAATATGAAATTATTTCACTTTTCCCAATACATTCAAGAAAGGAAAAGGGATATTTGAAGAACATATTCCTCTAGCCTATTTTCGATGTGGTACAGTCAGGAACATTCCCTCTCAGTTCTCAAGGAAGTTAGATGATATATAAAGTGAAGCTGGAATAATGAAGAAGCCTCATAAAATGTTTCCAAAAAGGGAGACTTCAAATAAGGAAATAAATTATAGAGAAATATTTTCTTCTTTAATGAAGAATAATATTATAATGATATTTTGGAGGAAGAAAAACCAGAGTTCAAAAATAAACCCAATGCATCCATGATGGATACAATTGAAATGATATAACCTTAAAAAGATAAAGATAAATATAATCAGTTTATTTATATTGTTGATACTAAGGTGGAAATTGAGGATTCTCCTTTTAAGATTCACATTCAAATAAATAGAAATAGAAAATTGATAGTTATTCTAGAAGATTCATCAGAGTATGTTGATTGGATTGAAGGATAAATTGATAGACTGGAAACATGAAGAAAATAACATTAAAAAAATCTTGAAATATCAAAATAAGTAGTGGAATTAATGCTCGGTATTGAAGATAAGGACAATTTGATCAATAATATTATATCTAGACTGAATAAAAAGGCTAGGACAATTGAGGGAATTGAAGAATATGTGGTTAGTCTAAGGATTAAAATATAAATTGAATCGAATTCAAGGGAAACAATGATGAAATTATAGTTTTGAATATTATAAGACATGAAGCTTTTAGAATAAGATAAATGTGGTTCTGAAGGAGTAGAAATATATTTTTATTATAATAGATCCACATGTATGAAAAAATGTTTATATTCCTATTATGTTGAAACATAAAATGTTGGAAACAAGATGATGCAAAATAAAGGGAAGCATAAAGTTAGACATATCACAAAGGGACCTAATGTTCTAACAATGTAAGATTCAATTCAAATAGAAATAAAAGTTTAAAATTATCGTCAATTATAAAAAGATGATATCTAGTGAAATGATCTTTTAAAACAAGGTCACAATAGGATTTATGGAAGTGGGAAGACATTTCTTCTTATAAAACGATAATTTTGTGGCTTTCTAGGACGAAACATGTTACATATTGAAGAGGAAATAATCTATCTCAATAGGGAAGTGATTAGAAGTCAATAAAGGTGAATGAGAACATATCATTAATCATATAAAGTTTATAGTTTCTATGAATATTTTTTTGATAGTTCAATCTATGACCATAAATCTTTTTATTGTAGGAAGAGTAAATTTAGGATCATTACCAACAAAACTCAATGAAAATTCAACACCCTCCAACTCAGTGAGGTTGATATTGAGATTAAGTATATTCCTCTTGAAGAAAAATATGAGTATGATAGACCCATGAATATTGAAAATATATTGGAAATTTCATCTTTATCCTCCACTCAATCATGTATATCATGGAAGGAAAATGAGAAAATTGAGACATTGAACCTTACCAAAATTACTCTCAAAGATTCATAGAATAGTAGCATATGGATTCTTGACAGTGGTTGATCATCCCAAATGATGATAAATAATGATTTATTGATGAATTTTATGAAAATGGTTGATGGAATAGTGAGTTTCAAAAATTATGGTGTGTTTAAGATCAAAGGTAGTGGAAGTAATGAAGTGGGAAATCATGAGGTTATGAAAAATGAATTTATCAATGTGGATGGTTTGCATCACAATCGCATAAGTGTGATTCAAATCTATGAATTAGGATATGAAGTAAAATTTAATCATTATGGGATCACTATAAAAGGAAAAATAGGTAATTATATCCTAAAAAGAAGGCATAAGAGATAGAAATTTTTACACGGTTGATAGTAATGAGGACATATTTTACTTATCTGTTGAAGAAGAAAACAACTTTTGGCACTGGACGATGGGTCACATTAATCCAGAGAGCATGAGAAATTATCTAATAAGAATATAGTAATCAATATTCTCAATATAAACTCTAAATGAGAAAATAAATGTGGTTATTTCATATGATGAATAATTTTCACGAGTTTATATCGGACAAAGAACAAAAGGGCATCAAATTTGAATGATCTCATCCATACAGATGTATGTAGTGAAATATATGTTTTTGGCACATATAGGGAAATGTAATTCATTATATTTTATTTATGATTATAGTATAATGTATTATTAATGATTATACATAGAAAACAACATGTTCTTTAACGTATGAAATTTGTTTATCAAATAGTTGAAAATAATACTAGGAACACATTCAATGTTCTATGAGTTTATGATAGAGGAGAATACACATCCATTGAATTTTAAAATTACATTTAAAAACAAGAAATAATGCATGAGGTGGTTTTAGTGATAACCCCCCATGATAATGCATTTTTTGAACATAGAAATCGATAGCTGAACAATATGACTAGAACTATGCTGATTGAGATTCATATCACTTATCATTAATCAAAAGAGTAGGTTTAAGAATCAGTGCACACTCAAAATTGAACAAGGATTTTTATAGGGTAATCTAATACTATATATGAGTTATGGTACAAAAATAATACCTATATAAAGATTTTACTTGTTTTTAGAATTAAATGATTCATCTGAAACAAATATGGATATAATGGAATGTTTGGTGATTTTAAAAACTAGGGAATATTTCATGGATATTCAATGAATTGTAAAGCCTACAAATGTTACAATAATCATCATGGAAGAATTTTGGAAAGAACTGATGTCAATATGATCAAATATTAAACCATAAATACCTAAAGGAACTTATATACTGATATGATAGAAGATGAATATGAAATTAGAAAAGGGATAGATTCAAATGTGGAAATTGTGGAAGGCTTGAAAAACATTAAGTGCTTACAAAACAATGATTATTCAGGAGTGGAATGAGAAGAGGAAACCACTAATGAGTAAACTCCCAAAGAACCTATCAGGTGAAATATAAGATATGATAATGATAAATACAACATAACTAGGGATTGAATTGGACCCACATATAAAATGAAAACAAGGAATGAAGCACACAATGCCTTCCTATGAATTGTGGAACTAAAATTGTTTAAAAAAATAGGAACGCAAGAATCATGGGTTAAGGACATAAATGAAAAATTGTATTATATTGAAAATAAACACACATGGTATCTAGTTAAGGACCATCAAATAAAAATTTTACCAGAATAGATTGGATATTTGAAAAAAAAATTGATGATCATAAAAATTTGATCAGAAACAAGGAATTCTTACTATGTAATGAAAATAAAAATTATTGAATGCATTGATACTGATGAAACATTTTCTTTAGTGGATAGACTAAATTCAATCATACTTTTCCTTAACATAGAAATATTAAGATAGTACCAAGTTTATCATATTGATGTTAAAATGATATTCTTAAGTAGAGTTCTTGAAGAATAATATTACATTGATCAACTAGTGGTATTTCCTATTGGAAATGATGAGACCAAGTTTTAAATATTATAGAAAGATATCTATAGTCCAATGTAAGCACCATGAGGATGTTATTCTCAACTTGATGATTATCTCATAATGATTGAGTATAAAATAGGAGGTATTAACCACAATATCTTTGTGAATAATTCCCTGTAAGACCAAGTGGTGGTGCTTGTGTATGTGGATGATATTATTTTTGGGAAGAAGGCATAGATCAGTTGAAGAATTTTAGAATCATATGAAATCATAATTTTAAATGTTAATGATTGGAGAACTCACATAATTATTGAGGATACAGGTGTTTCAAATGTAGGATAACACCTTCATTTCTCATGAAAAATATGTAAGATAGATTCTGAATAAATTCAACATCTATGACTCCCAATTGATGTTAAATCAGATTTCAATTTGGAAAAAAATGGATAGCATGAGGATATGACCTCTTTAGATCCCACACTGAATAGTATAATCATTAAAAGATTATTATTCTTGACTGAAAGTCAGACATATATCATCATTAAAACATGTTTAGCATCCACTTTCAAATTAATCTGATGGAATATCATTTGTATATAGTTTAAAAGAATTAGGATGTATATTTAAGGTACTATAAATTTTGTCTTATAATTTGTAGCAAGAATGGATAATGAATTAAAAACATTTTATGATGCTAACTGGGCTAGAGACATGGTAGATATTGAGTCCACTATTGGTGGTGAATTTTTCATTGGAAACAAATATATGAGCTGGTTGATGAAGAAATAGGAATGTAATTCTCCTATTGTGGCTTATGTTGAGTTTATATCTACTAAAGATTATTTCAATAAACTATTGTGTATGAAATAACAAGTAACAGATATTGGTGATTACATGAATCAACCAACCATAATTCACTATGAATATAAGAGTGTAATTAATCTTATGAATAATTGATTTCGACACTCCTGTACAAAATAATATTGTGATAAGACATCACTTTATCATGGAATAGCTTGAACAACATGTGATTAAAGAAGATAATATTGGAACTAATGACCAACTAGATGAAATTCTGTCTATGCCATTGGCAGCACATATGTTTGAGAAAAATCATTTGACCCTTAATGTTCATCCACCTTCCTAGTGCATGAGGATGTTACATATCTTCCACTCTCCCCATACGTGTTAACAATATTAATCTATTTGTGTAAGTGATTCATTTTTATGAGGGATATATGAAAAGGTGAGTATTTTGACATTAAAAAATACAAATATAGGTTCCTTTGGTTTATTTTTAATGGTAGAGAATGATGAAATTAATTATTTTAACGGTTTTCTAGTTACATAATTATGACATGAAATGAAATTATTCTATGACACGTTGAGAATTAGGTGTTGTTCCATGATGAGAATTAGGTGTTTTGAGAAAATAGTTCATCGTTATTAGTGATTAACTTGTAAATCATTAAGAATTCAAATAAATGAGAACCCAATTCATGCGTCCCCTATTTTTTTCTCCCCTAGGATTTTCTCTAGTATAATTAGAGTTTTGGTTGAGTTGTATCTCCTATTATAGGTTTTTATTATCGGTTTATAGTTTATTTAAATTATCTTTCATATTTTCAACAAACCCAAAGGGGGAGATAGTTGGAACCATGTCTTCTTACAACTAATAGTTGGAAACTAATTCTAGTTTTTGTTGTTGTTAGTCCACAACATAATGTTTGGAGAGTTTTCAAGGAATGTGATCTTATAGTAAAATCTAACTACATAGCAGAATGTGGTATCATTTCCCAGTGTTTGCCAAATTTTTGCGTACAACATTTGGAGGATGAAAAATGTTGCTTCTGGAAAAGGATGTTGTATACTAAAATGAATTTCAATTGGAATATTACATGCATATGGAGTTTCTATGTTGTCACAATAAAATATGGAAAAGAAATTGTCACAAACCAACCTAGGTCGACCCTTAACCAGTCACCTGAGTTGGTCTGAAACATGTCTTGAGGGGTATTCCTGATCCACATGGGATGGAAACTAGTACTGGACATCAAAACTAAAAAAGTGGGAACAATTTGGCCCATAAATGAAAGAAAATAAAATAAATAAATACTAAAAATAATATGAAAACTAGGAGAAGAAGAAAAAATAAATCAGTACATACCTCAATGTGACCCTATGGGTCACCACCAATCTCAAATCAACATTACAATATGGTGACTGAATCCAAGCAAGTTGCAACACCCAAATCTAAAAACAATGATAAAACTATATGTATGAGTATTAACGCTTTGTAGGTATACATAAAAAATCTATTTCCCTATCTATTTCCTTTAAACAAAGAAACATTAATATCATGTTTGAACTACAATATATATAATTTGTTTTTCATATGTTTTCCCTTTAAACCAAATCACGGTCTATTACCCATATTATTTTAAACTAATTTATTTTCCAATGATGAATCTTTAAACATTTTGAGGAAAGATGTATAAAAAAGTGTAAAATACTTTAAAAACCTTTTTCCAAAACTTTTAAAAATCATCTTTATCCAATTTAACAAAGAGATGAATGATACATGAAGGAAAAAAGCAATGATCACCCAGGGGAAATGAAAAATAACAAGAATGAGTGACAAACCAAACAATGAACCTCTATCATCTATCAAAGATAAATAAGTGCCAATATACGTGGTAAAAACAAGGAGCTCATGAATAATCTAGAACATACTATACACACGACTCATCTTGAAGGAATTCCCTACACAATGACATCATAACACACTAATGCCCAATCATCTCACTTCATGGCCTAGTCTAGGGGCCCAATACCATATCAATAATAACAAAACATACCCCTACAATGGGGCACTAGACAATGTGTAATAAACAATAGTGCAATAGTCTTTCTTAGATAATTCTCTAGGTATGCTAGGTTCCCATGTTCAGACTAAAAAGGGGGTGAGAAAATTATGTCAAACAATTATCCAGACACAAGTACATTCATCACACAATGTCAACACACACCACAAGGTCACACTGAGTCACCCCAAGGAACATGTATCCCGCCTTTAAACCATCATAACACAAGGGAATCCCCAAACCAAGTAAACTCCCGTATGTTGTCAACAAAAAAGGTGAGGACCCACTCTATGGAGGGTTTTTTGATGAATCCATTTTATTTATAGTGTCAGCCGGGCCTCACACAACCATCACATGCTAAAACATTTCTTAAAGAACCACACACACACCACTTTGAAAACCAGAAACACACTTTGAAACCCATTTAGAAAACCCAAACCAGAATTTTAAATCTAAAACACATTTACAAATGCCAATGAGGCATTTCATCAAGAATCTGATTTGAAAAACACAACAAAACCATTTACTGAAAACCATTACAGGAATGAAACCACTCCAATTCAGGAAAGGTAATTTTACTGACAATTCTATATCAATAATTAATGTTAGAACTAGGTGCAAAAAGCTAGAAATAAATGATTCTTAAATTTAATGGTCAATGCATAGAGATATATCCACAGAGTGGAAACAAACTGAACATTCATACCTTGGAGCTTTCTAACTATGAGATGTTGCTCCCCCACTGAGCATATGAAGCTTCACATACATATAAACAATCCTATCCCCTATGCACAAACTTGCATTTCCATGAACATGTGCAATGAGATCCTTACATATATTCTTATATGAATATACCTGTCTCCACTCACCTATGTATGCATTTCTATATATATACATAGGCACACTTATCCCCATACATTTATATTCACTTCTGTGGATGAATACACACATAATAGGGGAACCTACAAACATAAACACACACACACACATATACTTACCTATTCATACATAGACGAGTCGCCTTAGACCCGACGACTCAAAACCACCAAGAAATGATGAACACACCATAATTAAAAAAACAAGAATACATAAACATCATAATATCGTAAAATAAAAGTAATCCAAAAAAGGAACCCATATATGTTTCAAAAAACAAAAAAAAACTTCTATAAAAGACAAATGTTAAAGGAAAACACAACTTTAAAGTAAGCAACATAAAACTGGCCTTAAATCCTAGAATTCAACAAAACAAGTCACAAAAACTTTCCATCCATTTTTGAAAAAAAAACACAAAAAATTAATTTTATTTTCAAAAGAAAAAAAATATCTATAAAAAACAAAGAGAATCCTTTCCAAACATAACCACCCCATTTATCTAGCCATAAAAGGTCCTCAAATCACACATTCCTTAAATACTGCACATTAAATCCCATTTTTCAAAAAATAAAGGTCCAAATTTTAAAACAAATCTTTATATGATTTTTATAAATAATAATTATTGAATCAAACACCTTAAAGGTACCAACACATCGAAATAAATGAATAAAAACCTCAAAATCTATTTTTAACAAGTTATAAAAATTTATAAACACTATATTGAGCTTATTAGGTATATTATGAAACTATGAAATAAAGTCAAAATAATGATTGGAAGAAGGAAAGAATCAACAGGGTTCTTGGGAAAGGAAAAACATCTAGACACCTACCATGCC
This sequence comes from Viscum album, assembly GCA_963277665.1. NCBI lineage: Eukaryota > Viridiplantae > Streptophyta > Magnoliopsida > Santalales > Viscaceae > Viscum > Viscum album. The sequence continues at coordinate 47,640,537 of OY728140.1, read as the reverse complement.
AATGTGAGAACACGACAAAACTTTAATGGTTGGAAGAATACACCCTGACGAATAATATGCATCCCCTAGTATCCATGAAAATTGAACCAAACACAATTCTAACAATTAGGGCTTGGACAAATATGAAAAATCCACAAAAGGACTCTAAAAATTTAGGATTATTATTGGTGGGGGAAGAGAGTAGGTCGGCCTTATCGTGAGCAAGGATGACCACTGAAGGTGACTTGTGCCAGAGAGGAGGTCAGATGAAAGTGTCACTATGCGAGGGAGCCACGCAAGGGAGAGGAAAAATGAACTGGAGTGGAAAAAGAAGGGGGATACACAAGGAAGAGAGTTAGAGCAAGAGGGGGTTGAGGTCTGGCTAGAGTGGAGGGTGTCAAAATGTGCAGTCAGAGGAAGGGAGTGCGCAGGTGGGGCACTCATAAGAAGAGGGTTGTGAGGGAGGATAGTGGTACATGTGGTGACGGTAGGGGAAAGGTGGGGAACAAATTTAGTTTTCTATAAAAAACTAATAATAATAAATAAATAATTATAAACATAATTTAAATAATAATAAAAATAATTATATTTATAATAATAAAAACAACAATAACAACAATAATATTAATATTAATATTAATAACAATAATATTATTCAACATAATAATATGAATATTATTATTTTTAATATTACACATTCTTATAACTTTATTTTGTTATCATTTTATCTTATCATCATTTTATTTTATTTTTCATTTATTTTTTTAAATTATTTTTAGATGTAGAGAAGACGAAATGGTTTGGCTGCACGGTCTTCCTGGCCATACGCTAACCATGCGCCGACAAAAAATTCAACCGAATTGTGTGTCCAAGGTCGGGGTGTGTCAATTATCCCCACCACAAACACTTTCTGCCCTTAGAAAGTTTCTAAGTCAGAAGATAACCAATGATTGACCCCATGTTAGAATAAAATAGAAAGAAAAATCTTGAACATTCGGTTGATGATTCACTCTACAAGTCACACATGACCGATCATGAAGAAACTGTGACATGAAACGAGGGGAGAACCCTTTAGAGTTATCCCCACCACAATAACTCGGCTAAAAAGGGAAATTTAAAACACACACACATCACCATGATGAGGGGATAGTGTGGGAAATCCCATCATGAACATACTAACTTCTCCCCATGAGTTAAACAGGACCACTGAGACTTAAATGGAAACCACTATAAGGACACCCAACATACCCGAGTACTGGAACAAATAACTCCCTATAACAACAGCGTCAGAAATAGAAATTCCCCAGAACAATATAAAACTCCCCAACACCTCACATATCCAAATGAACACTAATAAAACCAGGAACAACCCACACAAGGGTCAAATAAACATTAAAAAAACAAACTATTCTAGAGGCCACATTTAGAAGAACGTAACTACTACTATCATGAAAGAATAAGTTCATCACACCATCACAACAAAATATGAACTCACAACAGCAAGAAAACAAGAACAATAAAACCATGAATGTCTCCATTCCAAGACAAAAGATAAAGAACCAAGAAAAAGTCTCACATTCCTCTGACACCGTGACTATGCGTGAGCTTCACCATGAGACCTGAGGCAAAGGATCTGGTGGATGAAGCATCTTATCCATCATAGTTAGACACTATAATCGCCTAATCAAAACTACTTCATTGAAAAGAGCTTCTTAGAAAACTTTCCCTAGTGAACCGAATGGAAAAAAACGATGGCAAGGATTTAGAGGGATGTGACAAGGTGGCTTGGAATGCGTGAACTATCCATACCAATGGCACATCAGAAATTGGTATGATGAACTAAAAGCCGACACTGATGAAATGGATTCTTCCGAAACAGGTTCCTCTAGTACACCCTGCTCACTATATGGGGAACCCTCACAAACGATGAGAGGCACTGTATTTTCCAAGTACTTGAACTCCGGATGCCAACCCCTTAAAGGGGCTAAAACAAGCCTTCACCAACCACTAGTCTTGTTAACTACAGATGGGATCTTACCTCTTTTCAACTTCACCTCCTCATGTATGATCCATTATATAAAGATAGACTTCAATACCTCCCACATCGTTCCAACTCCTATTATGATGAGACATCCACATCCATGTCCACTAGTCCAAGTCTAGACCCTCCACTAAACCCTAGACCATACGAACTGTAATAAACTTAGTAGTCCCTAACCACCTGAAGGCATGCTATACTCACCTATAATTGATTCACTACCCCTAACAAACCCTGAACTCCTAGAAGGACAAGAAACACTCAATACAAACCATAATTAGGTATGAATCATTAACAACTTCTATTGAAACGTTTGGGTGGCATATTCAGAACAACATGAAAAATAAAAAAAAATTACATCAATCCAAAAATCAATCAAAAGAAACACCCTGAGTCGAGACAACCAGATTGGGATCCCAAAAAATCTTTAACACAACCAAAAGCAACACCCCTAGACAAGGGTAATATATTCATAATTCAAACATATCAAAACATAGGCCAAATCCACTTTTCAAAATTTTAAAACCCACTTTTCAAGAAAAACGATGTCCTAGAATCCCTTTTTCATTCAAATTCATTTCAGAAAAATCATGCCATTAAATTTTAAAACCCCACCCAGGAAATCCTATGAACCACTGCATAATCCTTCATCCCATTCAACTCAAATCACTCATAAATATGTGCCAACATTCACTAAAAACATCTACCCATGCATATACATATGATCCTAAGGAATACCAAGGGTGGAACATTCCAATACATCACCAAATTCAATTCTAAGCCAATTTTTCTAAATCAAACTAATTCCTCTTAAAAATCCCACTTCAAAAATTTCAAAATAATTTGAATGAAATCCCATTTTTACTAGTTTTAAAACCATGGATGAATGATCCCTTTTATTTCAAAACCACCATCAATTACCAAAACACTCTAACACAAACAAAAATCAGGAAAAATCACAACCAACAATGAACAACTGGAATGGGGAATAAGTGCTTATGCACAACCTAGAGACATGGTAGTAAGACATGCCCCAAGAAATACATAACAAAAAATGACCTTGAACCGAGCACCTGGGATCCACATGGGTCACAAACTAATATGGGGTCACATCATGACACCGATTCACCTCTATCATCATCCCTCAAAAAAAACCAAATCCTCAAAACCTGGACTACCCCTGGTAACTCATGTCCCGTCACGAGAGGCAGTGATCAGACACCAACCCGTCACCTACATCTTGATCCCTGAAAATCATAACCTCCATCTACTAGACACCCCAAATAACAAGGCCCCACTCTAATACAATTTTGTCACAAACAAACTGGGTTGAACCTAAACCGGTCACTCGAGCCAGTCCGTAACATGTTCAGAGGGGAATTCACAATCCCCTTAGGATGGGAACCAGTGATGGGAATCAAAAATAAATAAGTGGGAATTATTTGGCCTGTAAATGAAATACAATAAAATAAATTAATGTTGAAAATAAAATGAAAACTAGAATAAGAATGAAAAATAAATTTTTACATACCTCTATGTGACCCTATGGGTCACCACCGACCTCAAACCAATGTCGCACTATGGTGACCAATCCAAGCAAAGCCCAACACCCAAAGCTAAAAAAAAAGATAAAACAATAGGAGTGAGTATTAAAATCTATTGGAAACCCCTAAAAATCTATTTCCCTATGCATTTATTTAAACAGAGAAACATTAATTGTAGGTTTAGACTATAATATATAAAATGGAATTTTCATACATTTTCCCATTAAAGAAAATCATTGTCCACTACCCTTATTATTTTAAACTAAGTTATTTTCCAAGTATGAAACTTTAAACTTTTTGAAGAAATATGGATAAGGATGTATAAAAAAATTTAAAAAACTATTTCCAAAAACTTTTAGAAATCATCTTTATCCCCTTTAATAAGGAGATGCATGATACATGAAAGAAAAAACAATAATCACAACAAGGAAATGGAAAATAACATGATAGAGTGACCGACCAAAAAATGAACCTCAATCATCCATTGTAGATAACTAAGTGCCAATACTCATGGGAAAACCTAAGAGATTCTGGATAATCCAGAACAGACTATACATGTGACTCATCCTGAAGTAATGACCTAAACAATGTAGTCATAACACCCAAACGCCTAACCACCACCCTACCTAGCTTGGTCAAGGGGCCCAATCCCATAATAATAATAATAATAACATCCCCCTTATATGGGCCACTTTCCAGTGCATAATAGAAACTAGTGCAATAATCATTCTTGGAGAATTTTCTAGCTATACTAGGTTCCCATGTTCAGACTAAAAGGGCATGAGACAATTCTGTCAAACAAGTATCCGGACACAAGTACATTCTCCACACACAGTCAACACACACTATAAGGTCTCCCCGAGTCACCCCAATGAGCTAGTCTCCCGGATTTAAACCATCATAACATAAGGGAATCCCCAAACTATGGAAACTCCCATATTGTTTTCAACCAATAAGGTGAGGACCCATTCTAAGGAGGGTTTTTTGATGAAACAATTTTATTTAAAGTACAAACTCAACCTCTCACAAGCATCACATTCTAAAACATTTCTTAAAAAAACACACACACCACTTTGAAAACTAGAAACACATTTCAAAACCCATTTAAGAATCCCAAAATATAATTTTAAATACAAAACACATTTACAAATCCCAATGGGGAATTTTATAAAGTATTTGATTTGAAAACTGCAACCAAACCATTTATTACAATCCATTACAATAAAGAAACGACTCCAATTCAAAAAATTAAATTTTACTAACAATTCTATATAAAAAATTATAATTAAAACAAGGTACAAAAAAGAAATAAATAAATGATTCTAAAATTTAATGGTCAATGTATAGGGAACTAAGATCTACTACTCCCCCACTGAGCATATGCATATTCATATACATATAAGGACACCTAGCCCTTATGCAGACACCCATATGACCATGAATGTGTGCGAGGGGATCCTTACATATATGTTTATATGTATATGCCTGTCTTCACTCACCTAATCATGCATTTCTATATATATAAGTAGGAACAAGAAGCCCCACACATGAATATTCACTACTGTGGACGAATATACACATACCAAGAAAACCTACATAAATATATACTTACCTATGCATATGCATGCTTGTTTCCTTAGACACGATGACTCAAGACCACCAACTAGTGACCAACACACCTTAATTAAAAATGAACAAAAATATGTAAACATCATAATACCCAAAAATAAAATTAATCCAAACAAAAAAAACTAAATTTGATTTAAAAACCAAAAAAACATTCAACAAAGACAAATGTTAAAGGAATACACTATTTATAAAGTAAGTAATTCCAAACGAGACTTTAAGACAAGCATTCAATAAAACCAATCAAAAAAACATTCCCTGAATTTTGGAATCCAAAAAAAACCAGACAACTTCATTTTATTTTCAAAACCAAAAAAACATCTCAAAAAATCAAAGAGAATCCTTTCAAAACATAACTAACCCAATTCTCCAGCCATAAATGGTGCTCAAATCACTCATTCCCAAAATACCACATATTAAATCTCATTTACCAAAACATAAAATGGTCCAAATATCATAAAAAAACTTTATATCATTTTGAGAAATAATAAGTGTTGAATTAAACACCTTGAAGTCACTAACACATCAACATAAATGAATAATCACCACTTAGGCTATTTTTAACATGTTCTAAAAATTTAGAGAAAAAAAATTGAGCTAACTTGGTATATTTTGAAGTTGGGAATCAAGTCAAAATAATGAGTGGAAGAAGGAAAGCGTCGACAAGGTTCTTCCAAAAGGGAAAAAAATATAGACACCAACCTTGAAAATATTTTAATGCAACAAAACTTCAATGGTAGGAAGAATACACCGAAAGGAACAATACACATCACCTATAATGAATGAAAATAAAACTAAACATATCCCCAACTATCAGGTCTTGGTAAAATATAAAAAATCCATAAATAAGGATCCAAAAAATGAAGGATTCTTACCAAAGGGGAAAGAGGGGAGGCCGGCCATACCATGAGGTGGGATGACTTCCCGAGATGTCACGTGATGGAGAGAAGGTTGGTCAGAAGTGTCTTCATGTGAGGGAGACATGCGAGGGAGATGTGACAAAAACTGGAGGGATGATTCAAGGGGGTGGAACAAGGAGGAGAGGTGGTGTAAGAGGGGGTAGAGGTCCATCTGGAGTGGAGGGCGCCAGCGAGGGAAGTTAGAGGAAGGGAGTTCTCAGGTGGGGCACATACAAGAAGTGGGTAGAGGGGGAGGAGGGTGGTGCACATGGTGAGGGTAGAGGGAAATGTGGGGGACCAATTAGGTTTTAAAATAATTAATAATAATAAATAAATTATTATAAACATAATTTTAATATTAATAAAAATAATGATATTTATAAAATTAATAATAACAAAAACAACAACAACAATAATAATAATAATAATAATATATATTAAAAATAATAATAATCATATTATTAATATTAATATTAAAAATTAATATAACTTTATTTTGTTCTCATTTTATTTTATCTTATCTTCATTTTATTTTATTTTTTATTTAATTTTTTTTAATTTGTTTTAAATGCAATGTTGGCCATATGGTTTGGCCGCACAACCTTTCAGGCCATGTGCCAACCATTCCTAAGATAAAAAATCAAACGAAAAGTATGTCCAAGGAAGGGGTGTGACATGAATGATCTAGGCACAAAAAAATTCTGTGAAATAACCTTACTCACCAAATATGAAATCAAAATGAGTTGCACAAAAGTGGATTTTTGATATCGTGGCATCAAAATAAGTCAATGTCATGAGTTGTTCACAAAATATAAAGTTGTGTAAAAGGATATTATGTGAAAATACAACATCAAAATAAGGATTTCATGCACAGGGGAAAGAACACAAGGAACTTACATGTAGAGTTTTCTTGGTATATAAATATACGACACCCCCTACATTTTAAGTAAGTGTTTACAGCAAAGATCTGGTGAATATTCCATGAGCAATAGTTTCATTGAAAGGAGTTACACATAGTAAATCTTATAAAGATAATTTTAAATGTATCTACAAAGACCAAGTGAAACTCATGGTAAATTTATATGAATAATAACGGTTTTCAGAAATTCATATCGTGTGAAAATCAAAAAAAAATACTTGAAAGTATATGAGTTTGGAAAAAGTTTGTGATTTGTGCTACTACTAGGTTTTGAATATCTAGTTTGTTTGATAATTTCTTCCAAGTGCATCAATTTATAAGTATGGTAAAATTAGAGTCTCATAAAAGATAGGGATAAAGAGTTAAACTCTAATTTAATAAAGAAACAAAATATTCCTTAAACTCAAAAATACTTCATAAAATGTAGTGAACTAGGGGGAGTCAATGGAAGTGTTCTAATAGAGTCTGTATTCTATCCCTAAAATATTGTAAAGGCAGTGTGCCTGGAATATAGTGACTATGTATGAACTTCTATATTCCACAACTAGTGAATATTATTGGATTTTGGCATGACCAACACATTGTCAGAGTATTCTCCTTGTAATATCCATTAATGGTGAACCAAGTAAAATTTTTGTGTTTTATATCTTCATGTGAATGTTTAATTACAATATAATTCAATTAAATAGGTTTAACAAGTTCATACCAACAGGGGAATAAAACACATCACTTCAAAAGAAAAAGCTGACAGCCTGATTCACCCATCCCCTATAACGGAGTTCTAGGGTATAGCAGAAATATCATATATATTCATTATATATATAATTAGTGTCATCAATAACATTTTATATAAAAAATGAATTACATCGTTCATAGAGATGTCGGACTGTACTTATACATGAACAATATTTTTATTTTGCAATGGATGGAATGAGAGAATGGTAAATAATAATTACCATATAAAAAATAATTATTATGTTATATACATCATATATATTTATCAAATCCACACTTATTACCATAAAAATAAAACTGGAATGAAATAGGGATCCCATCGCATCAGGGAGGTGGTATTCCACAATCATGTATGACTAATGATATCATTTTCAAATAGACAGATTGGAAAAATGGTATACATGGTATTATAGTACCATAATAATATCTATGTCATAAATATCATATATAATGGCTATTTTAAACTTTATAAACATTTTAATTAAATGGTGAATATAAATTAATAACACTTTATGTGGTGATGGTAAGTAGTATATACGCACAAGTGACGTTTTCACTTTTCTTAGGACGTAAAATAGTAATTTGGATGTCCCATAATCAAAATTAATTCTATATTTATGTATTAAATTTTATTATTTATCTTATATTTTCTAAACACTTTAATAGAATTTATAATAAAAACATAATATCGAGGTACTTGGTAAAGGAAATTGCCTCTTTTTCAGTTGAATTTCTTTATGTCTCTCATTAAGGGACCTAGGGTAGGTATTTTTGAAGGGCACAAACATATTGATCATATCTAGGTATATTCATAAGATTAATGGTTATGGTTTCTACATTATATAATTCTATATTTGGTGTAAATAAGTGGGGGTGTAGGTTCCCATTTATAATTATTATGAAGGGAAATTTTCTAATTTCTAGAAAAATTAAATTAAAAAAACATCATTATCAATCCAGAAGTATAAAAATGTCAATAGAATAGAACCTAGGACATTATATGGTTTTAATATCATGAAACAATAATATATGTATATACTTTTATGGTATTTTAATCTTTATCTTTCGGATTGACCCCGTAGTTAACTTATTCTACAATTAATAGTGATAACATTTTATTCACTCTTTATAGGTTATAATTTTACCTATAAGGTAACTATTGCATCATAAATGGAAAAGGTATGAAAATATTTAACTGATATTACACCACATCTTATTTTTATATTTTATATATTTTTATATTATTTAATAAAATATTATTTTGAAAAATTATCACTAACGTCAATTTTGACACTTTTTATTTAATTTGACTTCAAATAAATCAATAATAAGTCGTATTTCATATATAATTCATTTTAACACATCTAATAAGTCATATTGATCTAAAAAATTATTGGAAAACTATTAATCACTCAAATTATATTATGTTTAATATTTTCAATATAATTTATATTATTTTTATATTAATTGAAAAAAATGTGTTAACATTGTGCAAGAATTTAACAAAATTATATAATCACTAAAAATTAGAAATGAATAATATTCATGAATATAATTTCAATTTGACCTAAATTTTAATTCTTATTCATTCATTACTTTTTTTCTCCTCTATTTGGACACATAATATATATTTAAAACATAGAAGGGAAAAGTTTTGTAACTTTGAATGATTTAAATATTATATTGGTAATTTTCATGGAAAATTTTCTATTGGGCATATGAATTTTAATCCAATGGTGATTAGGGTAAACTTATATTCATCTAATTAGAATTAATATGAAATTTTTTTAATTTATCACTTAGTTATAACTTTTATTATGAAAATTTACCCATTACGGAGGTGATACAATTTACCTCAGATACTTATCATATTGGCCAAAATAAAATGGTATCCTCTACAAAATTTTATCCACTTGATTCAAAAAAATTAATCCATTTTATCAAATTCAATTTCTAGAAGTGGATGAAATTTAAATCAACATAATTACTAAAAACTCATTGAAAAATAATTTCTTAGAAAACTAAATTATATTTATAAAAATTTATTTATACTAAATTTAATCATGAAACTAATTAAAAAGAACATAATTTTAATTCTCATAATATAAATTAACTAATTTCTGTTTGATATAATTTTAAAATAATATTGAAAATATTTAATTCTTGAAACAAAAATATAGTTAAAAAATTGATATTTTTCATTATTCATTCAAAAATATATCTTTTACAAAACATATAAAAACTCCACACAATGAAATTTTATTTAGGATTTTATTTAAAATCAAAATTTTATAAAAAATAAATTTTTTAATGTTCCCAAATTTAATTACAGTTTTTTCTTACAAAATTAAATAAAAATAATTTTTATTATATTTATTTCTGAAGCATAAAATGAAATTACTAATCTATTTGTAATTATATCAAAATAATTAATCAATGAGTTTATATTGAACATGTACTTTATATATATTTCATAATTTGGATAATAAAATGAATATATTCTAATTTATCAGATATGTTATAACATGTATATTTAAATAATAATATTTTGTGGTTCATTTAAACTCGGTGTTGCGTGTCATATATGCTATAAAATATAGTGTTATTTTAAAATCATTGGGTGTTATGTTATCCCCCATTTGATTTTCTTCTCAATAATCATGGTTTTTTCATTTTTTAAATTATTTTGTACAAACAATACAATGTAAAAATGATTAATAAAATGTCCACTTAAAAAATACTGATAGGGAAGATTGATGGTCACCAAAAAAGGCTTCCAAAATATGGGTATGAAAGAGAAAAATAACAACCAAGGATTAATATATATTTTGAGATTACATATTCCTAATATATTTAACCATTATAATACCATAAATATTTTATGGGTTAAAATGCCACTGATTTCTCAATAAAAAATTAAATGGATAATGTTTTTAGATCTAGTACCATTTCCTAAACTTGTATGATTTTTTTACAATCCAGATAAATCACTTGGTAAAATAAATATACCCACTTTATTTACATTTTATAATAAAAATCTCATCCTTTGGATATACTTATAGAAATTTCCACTTCATCTCATATGCCAAGAAATGGATATACAAGATGATTTTGTTTATGAATAATGCACTTTTAAAAAATAATTTTACCCAAAAGTCATTAAATTGGCTCCTAATTATTTTCTATAAACAAAATTGTTAGAATAAGTTTCCCAATATGATTATTCATAATTTACCATAAAATAATAATATCCAATGACCAACTTAATCAATTATATTTTTATTTAACCTTAAGGATTCTCCAAATTGTGTAGGACCAAATTAAAAAAAATCCAAAACTTATCTCATTAAATTCCCAAAATAAACTTATTATTTAACCCCTATAAATTACCTATTAATGTTACATGTAAATACCTTGATAAAAAATTGTCAAAAAAATGGTAATAACATAAATCCACACAAAACCTTATTAAAAAATGCATGATTCCAATATTTAAATCTCTCTTCATACCATAAATAAAATATCATATTATTGAATATAAATAAAAAAATACAGTAAAATCCATCATGATTTACATTATCATCAAATCAAATACCATATTCAATGTTTCCAATAATATCCCATTTTTAAATTTAATGTAAATATTATCTTCATCACAACTATACATTTTTAACGTAGCATCAAGAACATATTATGGGGTATATTTTCCATATTCATATATTCTATAAAAATATCACCTTACGGCTCAATACCTTTTCTTGGTTATTGGTACAAGTCAAAATATTATTTCAAATAGGGAATCTTTAAACAAAAATGTCACTAATAAAATATATATACAATATATTTTTTGAATCTAAATACACAATAACATTATTCATATGAGATAATATGTACTAATATAATAGGATTGACCTTGATCACTTATATTCTTTTTGGTAATATTCCCTTCACAATTAGGGAATTTGATATGTATTTTTTTATATCCTTATATTTTAAACACCAAATGATGGTGGTTTCCTTATTACCCTTATATTCACATGCCCGATTGAATTTCCCTCAAAATTTGAATAAAACTTACATTTTCTTTAATCAAGTACCTTGGAGTTTTTTTCCACAATTATCAGATGTGGTCATATCCTTTTATCTCTTCTTTACTTTATCCGTTTTTTAATCATATTTCCTCTTCTTCTTCTTATTTACTTAAAAACCATATGAACTGGAGAAGGATTTATCTATCATAATAACACATGATACAATATCCTCATATGATGAGAAATTTTGGGTTACTATTCTATTTTTAAGTGTTTTATTTAACCAATTAAAGAAATGATATATATTTCTATTTAATTTATGTATTTAGTCTGAATAATGTTTCGATAATTATAAAACACTAGATTTATACCAAGAACTTTCTTCAAAAACATTCTATATTAGACTTAAGAATTTCCATTCTGTATCCACTCATTGTTCATGAACAATATATTTTCTCATGAAAAGTTCCTTAAAATCCTTTTATTTCATGCTCATTACTTCAACGTCACCATTATTGTTATGAATCAATGACTATAATTGATCTACATCCCCTAAGAGATATTAATCATCCAAGAAAAACATACCCATTTAATTACATCCTACTTTTGGAAATAAATTCTTTATGGAATATATCTAATACCCATCTAGAAATATATTTTTAGTTCCATTAAATCCTAGAGTTTTATATTTCATAAAGCTTCCTAACATTGTTACATCGAATTGTGAATTATTTGGCTACAACATACATGAGAGGTTATATTTCATAACTGTAGTCACCAAACTAAATATTTTTATAATATGTTCAGCTCTATGTATAGATCTAGATCCATCTTCATTACCTTTCCTAGAAGGGAAATCACTATATGAATTAGGGGAATTTATTTGGTCTCTTTTCATTTTTGTATATTCTATTATTGAATAATAACATTAAAAATAAACCATAATTTATAATTTAATGACCATTGAAACACATTATTAAAATTGAAATTGTATTTATAATTACTCTTAATATCATATGAATAATTTTTTTGAAAATATTGTGAAGGTCCAACATAGGGTTATTTTATATAATATTATTTTTTAGAAATCTAGGTCCCAAGGTTTAAACTAAACTTTCTATGATACAAATTATAAATACCCTATGATTTTTATCCTAAATCCAGTATTTTTTTATTAAATTAACACCAGATATAAGGAATCACATCTTCAAGGTCTGATTGGATTAGTAGTCTTGGAAAATGAGATATAACATGAATTTAATATTAAATTGGAAAACATAAAATACAACATATTATTTTATTTCAGAACATAATTATCCCCTTTATAATATCCCTAAATATCAATCAGAAAACCATTATAGTATCTTAAGGGAAGGAAAAATAATAAAGGGGTAAGCTCCTATACTTATTAAGGGAATGCGTATAACTGAAGTGTAGAAGTCATGAATAATATGTCATGAATAAAAAATAGTATAAATAATTCATTATAAATATCTACATGAACAATAAACACATACATGGATAAAATAAAAAACTAGAATAATCACATGGACACCAATATCTTATCTAATAATTTTTTTAACATAATTTTGAAATATGAAATATATGAATGATGCATTGGGTAATAAATCTGAACAAATCATTAATTAATTATGCAAAAACATCAAAAAAATGGTCAATGTATCCAAAAACCCAAAATAGTTTATCTCATGTGATATAAATTTTTTTGGGGGTCTATAGTTGTAACCACTCATAACATAATATGTTAAATGCATTAATCATATGAATAAGAAATAAAACATAATCAGTATTCCAGCAAAATAAAAAACTTTATGTATTGGAAGAACTTGCATAAATAAAATCAATACATTACACAGTAATAGTGATCACTAAACATCTAGTGAAACATGTTAGATTGTATAATTAATTTATATCTTAAATATAATATCAATAAAATGACGTCGATAAATATTGGAACACCTTAAAGATGTTATTAGAATATGTATTGATGAAAATACCATTTTACTTTGAAAATATTTTTTTTGAACTCAAAAAACAAAGTATATATTAAAGAAAAAACTTTATTTTAAATTAATATTTTCAATTTATAAAATTAAATTCAAATAATATGGTTGTATTTCTGGAAGGAGGATCCATTCATTCAGTAAAAAAACTTTCTATTACACTATTTGTAAAATCCAAAAACTAGCTATTTTGGAAAACCATAAGAAGAATCCATTAAAAAACATTTTGGTACATGGTTAATAATAAATAGAAATTTTTTTAATAAATCATTGGAATATATTAAAATTATTATTTAGTATTTATTAAAAATTTTGATATAATAATCCCAAAAGGTGATGAGATTGTGAAATAAACCCTTACCTTAGGGATTACTTCTTTCATATGTGTTTGAACCTCATTTATAATAAAAATTATTTATTATAAATATATTAAATAACCGAAATCAATAATAACATACCATTTATAATTAACTCTTTAAAATTTTTCACCTATTTATTAATAATTCTATATTAAAATCATTATTTTGGGTAATAACTACTTCGTTTTTCATGTATGTTATCGTCCAATAATTTTGGTCATTTTACATAGATCATGGTTTTATAATATAAATAATGACAATCATGATATAAATATCATATATATTAAAAATATACATATTTATACTCATCTATAAAAGTTAAAGGTAAAAAAATAAATGACATCATTCATGGAGATGGTAGGACATACGTAAGCATGAACACAATTTTCATTTTTAGACGGATGGAACGAAAGAAAGGTTAATAATAATTATCATTTTTAAATTCCTTTTTTATATAATATAATCTTATATAATCATCATTTAAATCCTTATTAACTTTCAATTAAAGTGGAATTGAAAAATGGATCACATAGCATTATTGGGGTGGCAGTCCACACTTATACAGGAGCGATGTTATCATTTTCCAAATGATTGATAAGTACAATGGTAGATTTGATATTATATATCCAAAATCATATATAAGTCATAAATATCATATAAATGGATTATTTCGATCTTCATATTAATCTAAGTGAAATGTGGATGAAAAATAATTACACAACTACATGGAGATAATAATCTATACATACAAACAATTGATGTTTTCTCTTTTATAAGATAGAAAATAGATTGAATATGTTTTTCCAAAAAAGATAAAAACATCTCTAAAATATTTACCATATTTTATTTATTATCTTTTTATGGGTAAAACACTTTAAAAGGATATATATTCATAGATAAACTTAAGGGACTCGGAAAAACATGATTACCTCATCTTCGATAGACTGCCTTTATATATCTTTATAAGGGACCAAGGGTTAGTATTTTGGGAAGACCCAAACAACTATAGTGTGGATATTTATTTTTATATGATGAATGAGATGGGTTTGGTCAATATAGATTTCCCAATGCAGTGTAAATAATTGAGGTAGGAGGTTCCCATTTATAATTAAGGTGAAGGAGACTTTTTAAATTTCTTAAAAGATTTAATTAAAATAAATTATTTTTCATAGAAAATGCATAAAAGTGGATAGGTATTAAAACATATGGATGGATAAGATTGATATATCATCTATAGACCAAACTTTTATATAGTATTGTTAAGATATTTATACATTATAATTTATTTTAACATTGTTGTTAACCTATTTTAACAATAAGTGTGATAGCATATGTTTCACCCTCAATGGGTATTAATTTTACATACAAGGTGACAATAGAATCATAAATATACATGGGATGAAATTTTAAACTGTATAGTAACCCTTTTCCTCTTTTAATTTATTAAATTATTAAAAATAATTTAATGATATATTATTTCGACAACATTTCATTAAAGTAAACGTCGATACTATTAATTTAACATAAAATGAAATACTTTAAGAAAAATTTGTATTTCCCATATAATTAATTTATACATCACTAATATTCACTATTAATGTAAAAAATCATCAAATTATTTATATCACTCAAACAATATCGCCTCTAATATTTTTAAGATCATTTATTTTATTTTTTTTATTTATTGAATAAATATTGTAATAACATTTCACAATAATTTAATGTATTATAAAATCAATAAAAATTATAAATAATGAAGAATTATGAATATAGTTTCTTTATTCACAAAATTGACATTCATATTCATTCAAAAAAATTACTTTCCCTATATGAAAAATAATATATATTTAAAACTAAGAGATTGAGAATTTGTAATATACTATGACTTAAATATTATATAGTAAATTTCCATGAATATGTAACCGCTAAATATATATATATATAGGATTACATTATTGGGTTTTAATTACATTAATCAAATTATAATATAGGTGAAATAATATGATCTTATTAATTAGTTTAAACCTTGATTAACTTGATTTTTCCTTTCCTGAGGTGATAAATTTACCATAGTAAGTATTCATATTGGAAAAAACTAAAAGGGGCCTATTATGGATATTTTAACCTTATGATTCTCAATATAAAATCATTTTTATGACATTCATTTTATATAAGTTCTAGAAATTAATATCAAAATAAATATGAGAAACATGATAAAAAATAGTTTTTCAAAAAATGACTTCTTTTTTACAAATTTGTTTTTAAACATAATTAAATCATTAATTTTTTTCTAATGAAATTAATTTGATTATTATTAATATAACAAAATAAATTTTATATTTAAATTTTTTGATAAAAATATAATTGTTCAAATTCTTGATACAAAAATAGTTTTCAATAAAGAAAATCATATTTACCACAATTCATTGTAAAATCATTATTTTTTATAAAAATAAGAAAATTTCCCCCTAACCTAATTTTTAATGATGATTTCAAATAATATTTTATTTTTTTAAAATATATTTTTTATGATCAAGAAAAAAAATACAATTTTTCCTAAAAAATAATAAAAATCATTTTTTTAAACAATTTAATTCTGAAGAAAAAATAAATTTACTAAAAAATTATTATATATTTAAAGAGATTTAAGAAATTAATTAATATTTATTAGGTCCTTTATATATTTTATAATTCCATTATTAATGTTCATACCCTCAAATTAAATATCGAGATCAAAATGTTCATGTTTAAATAATAATATTAAATGGTTTGTTTAAGCTCATTTTTTTGATTTGTAAACGATATTAAACATAGTGTTCCTTCATAATACCAAGGTGTTAATTTAACACTAATTTTATAATATATATTCAAAAATAAAATAATTTTTTCAAAATTTTGAAAGATTTTTACTATTTACTTTAGAAGAAGGATTTTTATTATTGATCTTTGAATATTTTTTCATTGAGGAAATTCTTGGGGAAATTTATTTTCATTAAATTATTCTTTCATAAAACATGTAAAATTAGTGAAAAAATTTCCAATGGTTTAACATTTAAAACACTTTAGTGGTCTGTTTTATATAAACTTTACATTACCTTTATGAAAAATTATTAATATGGATGAAATAAACTATTCATAATTTTTCACAAAACCTTTTAGCATCCTCTTTCTTATCTCCTTCTTATATTAATTCATTATGGATCTTAAAATAAATCATTTATTTGAAAAATATTTCATTTTTATCCTTACTCATATTCTTAATATTAATTACATTCATTAATACATAAGAAAAATATATACTATAAAAATCATCTCACATAAATATTTTAGGATTTATTTGTTTAAGTGTTGATAAATTTGCATCATATTTATTGATTAACCACTAAATTAGGCTAATATTCATTGTTAATATATATAATATTCATGTGATTTATTATTCAGAAACACAATTTTAGTGCATTTTACACTTTGAACATCATTCCACATTATGATTGTAATACCTTCTTAAAATGAATTATTATGTGGTACATTTTTGAAAATCATTTAAATTACCCAATGATTCATATGATTTTAAGGAATATAATTATCCATATTTTAATTTTATATTATGTGAAATTTATCTACACTTCAATATGAACATGTTTCATTCAGGGATCAATGGAAAATTCATGGAAGAAGATGGAGATATTTTGTGATGAAAGGAAGCAATTTTAGAGAAGGAAGATTGGACACCGGCCCACTTATGAGAATTTGGGGCCCAACATACAAACCCAATGAAGCCCAAACTTCTTGTTACGCTAGAATCCATATATAGAAACAAATCATTCTTCATGAGGCAATGCTAATTCATCCCCCATTGTGGTCATTTAGGCGGCCCAAGTTAGAGATAAAATTCAGGGCGAGATTCTGTGGCCCAGAAAAATAGACCACTAATCTAATCATATCTCAGAATATACAACTCCAAATGAGCCCATATTTTACATGAGGCTGGGAGACATCTGGGGATCCATTTTATTCTTATACATCCCACTCTGATTCGGAAATCTAGAATGTCTTCCAAGAGTGTCTGTTCGGTGGATGAAAGCTGGCTGCCACCTCGGGTCAAATGTGGAAAAGTCTATGTTCCACAAGCTTTCCACCCAACTATGGCCTACCAATATTAATTAAGGAGACTTGAACTATTTAATTCTCTACCCAAGTCTTCAAAAATTCCTATTTAAGGCAGTGGTTGTGGAGGATTTGATAATCTTGGATTCTTTGTTCAATTGTAATGTTATGCTGCAATTTTGTTGTCTCAAGTTTGTTTTCACATTTAAGTTGTTCAATTCACTTTAGTTTCTTAATAAAAGTTCATCTTATCCTCTTATTATATTTTTATTAATATCACTTTTATACCATTGGATAAAGGTGTGAATTTATTCACACCAAACCTTGTGAAATTATCACACAATGGTGGAGTGATCGTTATTTTATTATGCTTTTTTACTTCTCCATTTCTTCCCTCATGAGTCTACTTTCTGCTTCCATTGAGACCATGTGATCAATGGAGGGCTAGCCCACATATGGGTTGATCCAATGTAGTATCAAGGGGATGGATTGGATGTTATTTATCACCACATTAATGTATAATCACTTTTTTAATTGAGATTTTTATTTGATGATTTTTAAACTCCATCGTCCTTGTTGAATTTAAGGCCACACACTTCATGTGCTAATATGAACCTCTACCTTGAAGTGATGAAAACATTGATCCTTAAAGTGTATAGGTGATTAGTATTAATGGGTGTAGACATTAAACCAGTAAGTGATGATGTTGTTTTATCTTCTTAAGTGAACCCATCTCAAATATAAGAAATTTAAATCATTGAAAAGGAAATACATCCAATCCACCCTGAGCGATAACCTAGGATCAACTAATTATTTTAAATTTAATTCACTTAAACTTTTTAGTTATCCTTAATACCATATAAAATTAACCCAAATATAGCCACTTCATAGCCAAGAACAGTCCTTAGAATGTGCGTGTTTATAAGTTACTTCTTAGGTCTCTGTGGATTCGACAACCCAAGCTAGACTACAAGGACGTCATACCTTTTTCTTTTGGGTAAATTTGAGCGTGAATCATTTATCTATCGTTTATTCCTTTAAATAATTCATTAATAAATTCATCATTATAACTTTCATTATCTTCATACATGTAATTCAAATTATATAATATTTCTTCATTAATTCCAAAATTCTATTCATAAATTTTCTTTAATTTTACCCATATTCCTTTTTTCTATCTTTATAAACATGAATTTGATAAATTATTTCTCAAATTCTGATGAAGAAATTTCATTATGACCTCAATCATCAATCTAAATATTCTTCAAACCGACTTTTATTACCACAAAACATTCATGATACATAAAATTAACTTCTATATGTACTAAAAAAACATCCAAAATTATGGAAAATAGTGATATTATAATTGTATACCTCCACTCATGATAGTAATTCCCATAAACTATTTAAATTCACTTTCTATTAATTTTTTTTGTTCCATTTCAAATATATAATTTATAATTAACTTGCCATCAAAAAGAGAGGAAACTTTTCACCATAGATATTTAATAATATTTTAGATTTTGAAGAAATTTATATAATATTAATAAAAATAATTCATAGAAATATAAATTCCAATAATATTTATGACCCTCATGTATACCCTAAGATGGGGGTGAATCCTTGTTTCAATTTATTTTACGTTCTACTTCCAAATAACATATTTGTTTTCTTATAGTGATTGATGTACATATTATTATACCCTTTATCCTCCATAATTATTAATTTTAATTATATTAATAAAATAATTAAGAAACAAAAAACCCAAAATTTAATCATATTGGAAACATATAATTTAGATGGTCTCATATTCAAAAATGAATTTTTGGATAAAATGATTTTAATATTCATTATTCCCTTTCACTATAATTTTTAAATTTTAAATTTCACATTAAAATTCAAAATCCAACTTAACTTGTCCACTATCCTCCCTTCAATATAATCCATTGGATAAATCCATCCATCTTGGATACCATTTATTTATTTTGGGAAATTTTGAATCAAGTTAGAATCGCATCATAATCATGTATATAAACACATTAATAAAACACATTTATCTATATTTTTGAACTAACCGTGGCATGTTTGATCCATCCAAATGACATAGTAATATTCCTTCTAAAATAAAAAATTTCTGATAACTATAAAAGGTCCTGGATAATACTATATGAACATAATATACTACTCCCCATTTTCATTCCTAGAAACATAGGACGACATTCCTATCATTTCACTCACTTTTTTCCATCAATATGGAGCATGACTTGAACACTCTAATTTTTCAATCCACACCTAAATCCACCAAAAAATATAATTGATCTTTGTTTTGGTTTATATCCATGCACCATAACCAAATCAACATATCATTGAGATCCTCCTCAATATGGAGAAGTAATTTTAAAATTACTACAGCATTAAAATCGCATGTTTCATGTTGTTGAAACTCGGTTTAATTATGTTCTATACATCAAGAGTTAGTGGTCCAATCACCATAGTATAAACATTTGCTCCTTTATTAGTAAACATAATATCCACTATTTTTGTTTCCTAATTTAATCATTCAAGTTTATTTTAAGATTATAAATACTTTTTAGTGAATAAATCAATAATGTATAATACTTATTTCCATTCTTCTAACACAACACACACCAATTCTCTAGTACAATTTTATTTAATAAATGTTAAAAAAAATATCCTTTTATTAATATAAAATAATCAAATTAATCTAAATCTTAATTTGATTTTTTATTTAAATTGTTTTGACAATGATATTGATAATGAAATAAAAAACTAGATCCACAATATAAATTCAGTCAAGTTCATCCTCAAAAACAAATATTAACCATTATGAAACAAACACCACATAGGGAAAATCCCCCCCCCCAAATTCCTTTTTACAACAGGAGGTGAGTATGATGTGTTATGTGCGACTTATTATGACTCTTATTTTTTATTGATTGTTTTTTCATATATTAGTATGAAACATGGAAGTATCATAACAATGTGGTAGTGTAATATTAAGGTGGTTATGTTGTGGGGGGTATTTATGAGGTAGTTGAGTTTAGAGTATGATGAGAATAAAATTTTAAGTTTAGTTATACTATGTATATAAATATTAAATCAATTTAAAATTTTATTTTTAAGACTAATGAGATAAAAATATATGCTTAAAATGGATATATAATGTAATAAATTAATTGAATTAATGTTTAGAGGAATATACGAGGCAGTGGGTAATTAAAAGTGTAATTTAATTATTGATTTCAATTATTTATGAATAAATTATAGAGATTTAAATGAATATTTATAATTTATAAAATATATAGTATTTTTGATAAATTAGTAGAAGTGTTTGGTTAGAAGTTATTTTATTAGATGTTGTAAATAATTGCGTTAAATGGAAAATAAGGATCTGAAAATTTAAATGTTTAAGAAGTTATAACATGATTTTATTTATATTATTATTATTACTATTATTATTATTTTATCCTTATTATCTAGTTATTGTTGTATTTGGTAATTGTGTATATATTATTGAATTAAAATAGAATTATTGGATAGGTTATTCGATTGAATGTACACCCTAGGACTAGTTTTTATGATATTATTTATCAAGGCATGTTTTGTTATTTCCTATGCACCACTACCCACATTATGTAATATATAGGAAACCTCAATTATCAGACATTGAAATTATAGTATTTTTTTATGTAATACTTAATACATTACAAAAAAACATGCCCATATACCATGTTAGTTTAGTGCATTTGGAAACATAGAAACCTAAACATGAGTATATAGGTGATCTACATTATATCATAGTAGTTTTTCCATGACTATCTCCCTTATTAGAAACATCATACAAAAATACATATCTTGATATCCTAGGTAAAAGAAATATAATAAAGGGTGATCTCATAGGCTTAGTAAGTTTAAAAAAATGAGATATGTAAGAACAATCATGGGAATAAGGGTATGAGGACATGATCAAAACATTAAAAGATCATACCCTGCATATAAAATAACATAATCCAGAGTCATGGAATAAATATTTTCAGTTAATAAGAGAGGAATTGTAAGGTAATCAGAAGCATAATCCATGAAATCATAACATT
Organism: Viscum album; assembly: GCA_963277665.1. NCBI lineage: Eukaryota > Viridiplantae > Streptophyta > Magnoliopsida > Santalales > Viscaceae > Viscum > Viscum album. The sequence goes on along the minus strand of OY728140.1, from coordinate 47,618,161 downwards.
GGAATAAGACATGAAATATTGGTAAAAAAATAATCATATAAAATGATTTCAACAGTATTACAAACATACTAAAAATGCCATATTTGGGGAATGGGTTCACTCTAGAATCTATATTAGTAGTCATGGTTTTATCCCAAGACCATATTTGTAGTCCAAGTTTAATCCCAAGACAATCATAACAGACAAGGACCTTTACTGAACATAGTTTACTCCCTGTTCTGACCATGCCAATTTCATGAGATATAAATCTTTACCCAATTCATTTTGGGGAGATATAGGTCCCAACCGTCCCATAATGTAATCATAAATACATGTTATGAAAGATCAAAAACAATCTGATAATTACCCATGAAATGAAATAGATATAATGAACATTTAATCATATCATAACTTGTAGAAAAGAGGCATGTTTCAGGCTAATTTTATTAAAGAATAACTCGTGAAAATAATTGGGTCTCGTAATCATATAACCCTTGAAAAATAAATAGTATTCATAAGAATCATTCCATCTAAACATCAAAAATTAATATGAATAATATTACTAGAAACCTTGGATTATATCCTAAGTAAGTCCTGGTCAATACCAATGGATGCCATCATAAATAAAAAATAATTTTGAATGGTCTTTCAAAAAAATAACTTATTGAAAATATACTTTATTATTTTAAAATGTTCTTAAAAATATAAATCGTTTTGATAATTTTTTTTTAAAAATAATCATTATAAATTATAGATGATGCTTTGAAAACTATTTGAAACACATTTTTAAAACATAAAAAAAATTTCCTTGAAAATTAATTGAAGAGATTTTTTTAAAAAAACATTGAAAATATTTTTTAAACCATGGTTTTTGTATAAAATGTATTCCCCCAAAAGTGAAAAATAATTTCATATTTTATTATAAATAATTTCAAAATTATATTAAGTTACAATGTGTGAAAAATTCTACCAATAAATGAATATATGATAAATAAATATAGGATAATAAAATTCATGAGAGTTATTGGGAGATGGATCGTAAGATCTCATCAATTTAAGATTCATACAAAATAATCCTAATAAACAATTATATTCTTTCAATGAACTCATTCCACATTGGTAACATTAAACCAAATTCCTATTAAATAATAGCATTATATGAAGTAAAAAATATCCTAAAAAAAGGATATTCATGATATAACATTTAAAATCAGATTATATAAACATTTTCAAAGTATATAGGTTGGTAAAAAACATGTGTGGTAATGAAGTCATATTGAGAAAATATTCCCATACCATATATGATTTAATTATTTTTTTATATTACCTATTTATTTACTATTCAATTTTAATGTTGTTTTTCAGGTAATAACTGTTTTGTTTTCCACACCAATTTTTGACTTGTTATTCATGGTCTTATTACTTGGATAATTATTTACTTATTTAAATAATGTAAAATATGACATAAATATCATATATATTTATTTATAATAATCTAAAAAATATTTAAATAAGAAATGAAATTTACAGTTGAGGGAAATGGTAGGTCGTATGTACACATGAATGCAAATTCCATTTTCTTAACATATTGAAGGAAATAAAAGTAAATGATATGTATATATATATATATATATTAATTAGAGTAACATTATTATTTCATAAATATAAAAAATATGTTTAATAAACCCATCATTAATACATTCCATGAAAAGCATGAATGAATCACATCTCTTTGAGGATGTGGTAGACTACACATCCATAAATGATGTCATAGTATTTGTAAAAAATTGAATGCATTAATGTATGTGTTATATAATAATTTCATAAGCATACAGATATCAAAATTATCATATAATTCATATAAAAATAGTCATTACATCATTATTTCAAATCATGAGAGGTGGTAATGGAAAAAATAAATTACATCGATTTGTGATGCGGTAGTCTTTCGTACACACGAATGATGATTTCATATCCAATTTTATTGAAATGTGGAAAATTATAGCGATTACCCTTAAAATAAATATATATCAATATATATAGGATACTTTTGTTATTATATAATCATTGATTAATAAGTATTGAAAGGGAGGAGAAAGAAATAAAACAAAATTTCTCATTGAAGAATGTTACCTCTTATTTGGGTAACTTGTTTTGGTTTCCACCAAAGGACATATTGGTTTGATTTATGACAAAAAGTGAGTTTTATAAAATTTTAGGAGGTATTTTTAGAGATTACTTTGGGAGGAGTGGATGATCCAAATTTCTTGAGAGGTGTGAATATGTGAGGGGTGTCAATGCCTTTTGATAGTGGATAAAGAGTGGTATTATTGTAATTAAAAAAGAAAACAATATTGAGAGATATCCCTTACCAAGTATTAAAAACGTAATCTTATAGTTTAGATCCTATAGGTTTCATTTTCTAAAAATTGGTAGTAAATTTCATTTTTATGAGTTTATATGTCATTTCACCAAAATATTATAATTTATCCCCTAAGTAAACTTGTTTTCTCTTAATCACTGTAATTAATTTACTTCCATTCATAAAAATTTTGGTAAAAATAAATGTTAAAATTAATAGACATTATATATTATTCTGAATCAAAATATATAATAAATTTCTAAAAATTATAATAACAGAATTGGAAGAAGTTAATTTAAAATTAATCCTTCAATACATTTGAAACAATGTGTTCTTAATGTGATAATGTTCAAATATTTGAAATGTTTTTATATCAAATTTCAAATTGAAATTAATTCCCATGACGTAGATTGGATTAATAGATTTATTAATTATCTAAATATAAATTATATCCCAATAAAAATATAATTTAACTATATAAATAAATTATATTAAAAGACAATTATCAATTCAAATTTAGTATTTTTCATTATTTATAAAAAATGAAACCTCTCAAAAAAATATCAATAATGAAACCAAATAAAATTTTGAATTTAGATAATTAGAAATAATGTTTAAATTATCTAACATAATCTTAAAAAGTGAAAGATATTTTTTCAAAATTGGTTCTCAATTAAAAGGTGGAGAAAATAACTTTTAGTGAGATATATATTTTTATGTCTATAATTGAATTGATTGTTATCTATTGTATAGAAAACACATAAGATGAATGTTAAATAGTTTTTTGAATATATAATATATATTTTTAATTTAAATCATTCAATATTTTTTAATTTTTTGAGATAAACTATGATTGTGAATAGAAAATTAGTTTTCTTATAAAATAAATTTCTTTATTTTAAAATAGTTCATACATTCATTTCTAAGTAATTGATAAACAAATGATCCATTTTATATACATGTGTAAACCATATTTTCACAGTTTAGTTTATCTTATTCATAAATTCCATTTAATGGATAGGTGTTAACTATAATAGTGTTCCAATAATAATGTAAATAGTATATTATTCTCCATAAAACTCAGTCATGCGTGTAACACAAGCTTTCGAAGGAATATGGTATTGTGTGTAACACAAGAGAAATATACTTATGCAAGTAAAATAATATAGTCTTTAAGTTACATGTATCACAATCTTAACTTGGTGTTATGTATAAATAAAGATTCACTTGGGGTTGCATGAAATTAAAGACATCAAAAAATATAATTTATTCAAAAAAATTATTCATAAAACCCCATTGTGATACATTCTACACACCTGAAAAATAAGTTCCAAACTTGCAATTCATATAGGTAATTAAATGTTTAATACTTTAATTTTACTTTCATATAAATGCACATCAAAAAAATTAATTCTAAAACTTTCATAAAAAAGGGAATTTGAAAACATAATGGTTTTTAGAAGTAACTCAAAACTATGTTTCGATGTAGGAGAACATATGGTTAAAGTTAAAACATGGACATTGAAGGGAAATTTTACTATCAAGTTAGTATGGAGAGTTATATAGAACATGGTCAAGAAAAATTTAATGATCAAAATCCATAAACCAAATAGTCTTGAAAGTAGACATCAATAACATAAAAAATAATGATAACTGTACAAAATATTATTTTATGATTGTAACATCCCTGACATGGGTGACACAAAACCGGTGCCCTGGACCGAGTCTTCACATGACCTCAAGCATGCCTTCCCATACACTCGAGGTTTCAGACTAGCAGTAAGGGTCTAAAAGTCACATAAGAAAAATATGCCATCTTTTTTCGAGTAATCCACTATAGGAAACATGTAAAATAGTGAAAATGATGAAATGCAATCAATTCATATGGATAAATAACCATCTCCCAAAATGGGACAATCATGGTCAATCAGTAAACATGCCATATCCCACTAGAGTGCCAAGTGAACCAAACACAAAATAATGTCAAAAAATAGAATCCCCATATGGTCCTAAATCCATGTCTGGAACGTCATCCTTGCATGTACCATACCCAACTCTACTCCATATCATAAGACACTTCCCTTGCCCAACTAGCAAGCATGAAATCTAATCAGGTACCCAATGGTGACCTCAGTAGGGTGTGAGTATAACTTAGTAGTCCACCACCAATTGTGTCTACAAAATAACCAATTTAATAGATAGTTCATGCAAGAAATAAGTAATTGAAAATTAATAAAAGAAAATTCAAGTATCCATTAGTAATAGTGTTTCCATTAATTTAATATATTATTAAATTCAGATTCAATACTTATAATGACTATGTGAATATGTAACCTTTTTCATGTGTTTAATGGATTTTCCATGTTCAATAATCTCAATAAATATTGGAATAAATCATGTTCCACCTCTATAAGTCAACACATCACAACAATATCATTATCCTCACCTCAAAGCCTCTCTCCAGGTGGAACAAAATCGTTAGGGGAATATAACTCTACCCCTTACCCAAGTCATGCATTGAGGGGTGGAGTTTAGAGCCTCAGTCCACCTTGACCCATGGGCACAAAATATCATGTTTATACCCAACTCTACAAAGCCATGTGCACATGATTATTTATTCATTCGCCGCACATAACCACAATACAAACCAAGAATAGCTAATAACATTAGCAACATAAAAAAATGATAATTAAAATTGGGAATCATTATTATGCCACAATCCATTATCATATTTATCATTTATATCCCACAACCATTTAACCCAATTACCATTTCCCAAGCCTAACTCACTATGAATATTCATGTATAAAACATAATTATTTACCACATTCCCATTAATCCCATTTTATCCCATTTATATGCCATGTCTAATGATCCCTTATCCATATCCCCATCTTGAAACATCTACCCATAACCCATTCTTAAGAAATAAATTTACCAACTTACTTATTCTATATGGGATTTACCATTTTACAGGTACCTTTCACATCACGTGTTTTCATAGCCATGTTTGGGAGGGTAATAACACCCATTGGGTGGTCCTGGAATGGTTGAGTCATCCTCCATGCATTACATTGGAATCATGAGGGGTTCAATTGGTTATTTATACACCCAATACACCACATATTTCCAATGAACCAAGAACAAATAAATAAGAGATCAGAAATAAAATACTACGTGCAAAAAACTATGTACAAACTATGGAATATAAATTCAGACCACCTATTTAGATTTGTTGATGAATTCCCTCCCAATCAAAACCTTAAATTCTAATTCAACCACCCTTTTAATCCTCAACTAATATGTGACTGAAGAAAGTGTTTTATATCTTCATAAGAATATGAGAGAAAGATAGAAACACTAACCAAGAAAACGAATCAAGGAGGATATTAGACTTATATAGATCTTTGATCCAAAACTGAAAACACTCTAGAAGTCCTAGTGATGAGGGAGAATCACTCATGTAAACTCTTTTTTATAACTAGGGTTCTAGGAGGAGGGGAGGATGAAAATCCCATGTTGGGGTAAAAAATCCCATAATGGCATTTTTGTAAATTTCACAACTTTACTCGGTTGCATGGTTTACCCGCATGGTTTACCAAACTGTGTGCATGCTATTATATGAGAAAGGATGGTTCACATAGTTACCTTTTAATTCCATGTGGTTAGATTAACCGTGTTATAACCGTACACAATCCTCTACCCTAGGATACATTTTTACTTGGGATTCTCCGCAGGGTTTTCACTAACCATGAGGAAATTTTGCAACATGCCCAAAAAATCCCTTTTCCACCTATTTCATGACTTGAACCCCTAGAAAACCACTGATCCATCTCATGGTCTTGGGAAACACTTATTAAATTCATACGAAGGGACTTAAACTGTTGTATTAACAAAAACAGACCTTATGGAGGAATCTAGGATCTTACAATCTCCCCACCTTATGAAAACTCCTCCTTGTACCACTCTTGCCGAGCATCATTGAGTTTCTCAAGAAAATAGATCTAGACATTGGTCCTAAATATCTGATTCAAACTCCCATGTTTCTTGCTAAACATTTCCATACTACCAAAAAACTCGAACCAAAGCCATTGTCTTTCCTAAAACGACTTTTCACCATAGTCTACATTACTCACCAGATGCTCTTCCAAAGTCACATCAACCTTCAGATCTACATCATCAATTTTTGTCATGTGAGGTGCACCGAGATAATATTTTCTGAGTTTTGAGACAAAAAAAATATCAATCATTCTACTATACCATTGTAGAAGATCCAATCGGTATTCCACCTGTAATTTCCCAGATTGTTTTTCCATGTGTTATTTTAATTTTATTTGCGAATTACTTTGAGACTAGGCTTTGAGACGATGTGAAGTTCCGAGGCCCGGTGGGCCTAGAAAAAATGTCCGAATTTAATTAAATAATTAAATAACACACGCGTGTGGTTTTCCTGAAAAAGTGGAATAACTCTTGAATGATTGCTCGGATCAGAAATCTGAGGGCACCGTTGCGTCCAGAGCATCAAGTTTACCCTTGGAGAGACCTAACATCGGCTGTCATAGTTTGGTGGTGAAATCCAGTTTTTGGACGCAACCGTAATAAAATATTTAATTATAATATTTTATTAAATTTTGTTTCAGGGATTATCTGTTATCCCTTTTAAATGAAGGATTGCGTAGGGGTCCAAGGTTATAGACCTCATAACCCTAAAACCCTTGGTGGCTCTGGAAGCTCTGGAGGAAACCCCAAATGCGGCGGCGACGTTCTTGATGAATTTCTCCGGTGACGATGACACGACGACTGGATCTTCTCCAACGAATGTCGCGGATCCAGGTAGGACATTTGATCTCTTTGTGACTTCATTCCCGTTATTTATTCCTACGACGCACAAATACTAATCCACGAATAGATTGTCCCACAGATCTAATGTATTTGTGGGATGAGAATTTGCAGGGATTTGGGGAAGATATTCATCCTTGTGGTTTAATCTATTTATTATTTTGGTTTTGATCTAACAACAACAAACCCGGATCTTTACAAACAATGATTGAGGTTCGTCACTCTTGTTTGATTTTGTGATTCTTTCCTCGCGTTCTTTGTGTGCATTCTACGTGTTCTTCGCAGAGGTATGAACGACGTATCGTTTCACATCCGTTGTGCGATGCAATGATCCCAAATTGAAGATCTAGCATTATAATAATCCCATAAAGGTGAGACTGTGGTGGAAACAGACTGATTAGAGTGAATCAGAAGATATCTTTCTTTGAACGATTTCCGCACGGATGACCAGAATCGGATTTTGGAGCCGATCGATGGCCCAAAACACCCGATTTCGGCATCACGATGATGGGGAAACCCATAATCTAAAGTTTTGCAGCAGACAGACAAGAGAAATAGAAACTGGAAGATTGGACGAGGGGCGAGGAGGAAGAGGACGTTTTTGGAAATTTCCTTACTACACGGCGTGTAGTATGGGCAACACGGCGTGTGTTCGTCAGTGGACCACCTGATGTGTACTCTGGGAGTACACAGACACAGGTTGGGTACACGGCCAAGGACACAGTGTGTATACCCTTCCCCAGCCAGACCCGGCCAGATACACGGGATACCCCATGTACTGGTACACTGGCAGGAGACACGGACGGACACCATGTATGGGCATGCAACCAGGGTACAAGGGTGTTTACCTATTGACAGAACACAGCGTGTGCTTCGACTTACAAGTTGTGTATATGTTTTTATAAACAACTTAGATTTCAGACACGGGCCGTTTACACAGGAATTACCTGGAGTCTAGGAACATGACATGTGATCCTTCTACACGCCGTGTAGACTAGTTTTACACACCTGTACTGGAGACACGGTCCGTTTACATGGGTAGTACCCAAAGTCAAGGGACATGGAGTGTAACCATACTACACGCCATGTAAACTATTTTACATGGCTTGATCCCATTGTATTCTATGACTTGGACTATCTTTCTTAGAGTCCGTACACTTGGTCTTTCCCCGGAAGGTTTCTGGAATCATTTCCTACGTACAGGAGTATGATCCCTTCAGAAGGACTTCCTGAATAGAGTTGTTGGAATCCCCTCTATGAGGCTTAGATCCAGATCCTCTATTTATTCTTGGAACCCTAAGAAGTGTTCTTGGTATCTACGTGACCTAATTTACCAGGGTGTCGATACTCTGCTTAGCAGATTAGCTCAGATTGAGTTGTTGGAATCACCCCTGGGTTATTGGTTGTGATCCTCATCTGAGCATCATGTTCTCAAGAACTTGTGGAGTGTGTTCTCCCAGAACGAGTACTTATTATCTCTCCCTTTAGACATAGGAGTGTGTTCGCCTTGTTACGTGCTTAGTGGAATCTTTGAGCTGAATCTTAGTGGTGGTTTCACGATAGTCGATCGTGTATGAGTATATCTGGATATCCTTGTTATATGTTCTGTAAACATATACTGCTTAGAGACGACTGTATCATTCCTTTGATGTATTTCCTTGTTGTATTCCATTGTGGTTTTCGTGGTGTCCTACTGGGTATTGTTATACTCACCCCATCACGGGATTTTCCTGCATGTGTCAAGTCTTGTGTAGATGAGCGAGCCTTTGACAGGATTCTAGGTGGACTAGGACCGGACGGTTCTCAGTGAGATCGGGCAGGCAGAGGTGTGTTCCTACTGATACAGATTGCAGTCCCAGTACCTTTCTTTCAGGTTGTACTTTATTACAGACTTTTTTTTGGTGGGATTGTACTTTTGGCCTAGGGTTTTATAGTACTGTACATTACTTTTCTCTCGTACTCTGTTGGTTGAGACTTTTAGTGTATACATGAATTTCCATTTTTAGTGGTTTTTACTTTACAGCTATGTGGGCTTAGAGATGTGTGTGTGTGTGTGTGTGTGTGTGTGTGTGTCTAGGTTTATAGGCAATTCCTCTCATGTTAGTGACATGCCTACTCAGTGCTAGTCACCAGCCCCTAGCCTATTGGAGGTGGTATTGGGGAGTTGTGGCTCGGGCCCCACTGGGATGGGTCATGATAGAGTGGTATCAGAGTTGGTCGGTTCTACCTTAGGAATGATAGTTTGTGAGTTGGTTTAGGGCAACCGTGTTAAGTGTTTTGAGTTTAGAATTCGGGCCAGAGACCCCATTATTGGTGCAGGTGGCTGACGTATCCATATACCAGGACTCTGATAACTTTCTTTTCAACACGGGACATGAGAACACTAGTTTCAGGGGAAAATAATGGTATATGCAGCATATAGGAATGAGTTGTGGTTTCCATTTCCTTCTTGATTCATCTCTCTAGATATAATCACGGATTGAGATACACCTTGTTTCTTTACAGGATGCCTCTGCGACGCGCAACCGCTAGGATCCAGTAGCTCGATCATGAGGATTACCCCCTCAGTGATGAAGCTTTGATACAGGGACCAGATCCCCCAGTTTTACCATCAGGTGGTGTGATAGTTATTCCACCACCTGTGGAGTAGTGCTTAGTGCCTGATGTACCAGTATAAGAGGAGCACAGGTTGAGCGCACTCCAAGAGTTTCAAAGACACAGACCCCTCAGGTTTCGAGGCGATCCCAAACCTCAGGCAGCAGAGGACTGGCATGAGGCAGTGACCAGAGTCTTCCATTTGGTTAGGACACCAGCAGATCAGATGGTGATCCTGGTAGCGAGCCTTCTATAGGGCTCGGAAAGAAGATGGTGGAGTTTGGTTATCCAGACCCACTATGAGGTGACTCTTGCGTGGTCAGAGTTTGAGCATCTCTTTAGATAGGAGTTTTCACCGATTACCCTGAGAGTTGTATGAATATAAGATCTTATTCATATCCATCAGGGGACCATGACGGTGGTCCACTATTCATTGAGGTTTACCGACCTCTCACAGTACTCGATGGATATGGTCAGGGATCAGTACTTCAGAGCTTGGACTTTTGAGCAGGTCTTGAACAAATAAATCTGAGCAAGCATCATCCCTATGAGCATTCCAACTTATGTTGGGGTGATCGAGCAAGATTTGGTGGTTGAGAGCTTCTTGGCAGAGCAGAGACAACCAGCAGTTGTTAGTAGTAAGCGAGATAGAGTAAAAGACCTCAGCAGCAGGGAGCCGACGTCAGGGACCCAGGCATGGGAGATGTTTTCAGAGGAGATCCCAGGACAGAGGATCTATGGTACATGGTTCACAGGGCACATCCAACTAGCCTCGAGAGAGGTGATGCTACTCATGTGATGGCAGAGGAAATCTCACTCGAGATTGTCTGACCCGCCGTAATACTGATATGGGAGGAGTGGATGGAACACTGAGGCAGAGGCAACATGTGGAGTAGACAGATCCGTGGGGTGGTGGATCTAGTAGAAGAGCTGGGAGAGCAGCTATAGGTGGTCGGCATTTTGGCCTTTTACTACCACCACCCCCAGGAAGTCCACCCTAGGTTCAGGGAGTTGGTGGACAGAGGCAGGGACAACTGCAGGAAATAGAGGCTTATAACCTAGGTACTCCTGGAATTATTAGAGGTACAATCTGTGTCTTTTCTACATTGGAAGCCGTACTAATAAACATAGGCTCTAGTCATTCTTTTCTTGCTGCTTATCGTGTTCGAGACCTTGAGATTCCATTTGAGCCGTTGAATCGACCCTTATGCTTAGAAACACTGACTGAAGAAGATTCAGAGATCACACACCTTTGCAGACAGTGTGACCTGACCCTTGGAGGTGATAGTTTCAGTTGGAACCTCTTGGTGGTAGTTTCAGGGCCTTACGATGTCATTCTTGGTAAGGATTGGCTATACATAGTTCATGCCCAGGTTGACTGTTTTAGGTGAAGGGTGCGGTGTGTACGCAGTGATGGAATGAGGTTCTCCTTTGTCGGTGAAAAGGATACCCAAGTAGCATAGGATGGACTCATGCATAGGAAGGTACAACTGATTTCACATCAGTTGGATAGTCTATCCCTTGGAACAACAGACATTACAAGTTTCCAGTTTCCAACAGTAGTGCCTGAGTACGAGGACGTCATTCCGGAGGATGTCCCCAGACTACCTCCCCATCGGGTGATAGACTTATGCATTGAGTTACAACCCAGGACGACACCGATATAAGCATCATCATATTGGATGGCTCCTGTAGAGATTTGAAAGTTGAGAGTGCAGTTAGTAGACTTGCGGAGGAAAGGCTTTGTGAGACCCAATGTTTCACCCTGGGTGGCCCCAGTATTGTTTTTCCAAGAAGTCATACAAGAGCTTGAGGTTGTGTTTAGATTACCTGTGCTTGAACACGGTGACCGTGAGGACCCGGTATCTACTACTGAGGATCGAAGTCCTCTTCCACTAGTTAAGAGGGGAACGATGGTTCTCAAAGGTTGATCTACGATCAGGCTATCACGAGTTGCGAGTACGAGATGAGGATATACCAAAGACAGCTTTCAAATGTCACTGTGGTCACTATGAGTACTTGGTGAAGCCCTTCTGCATGACGAACTCCCCAGTAGTGTTTATAGGACTCATGAACCAGATCTTTCAGCCCTATCTAGATCGGTTCGTAGTGGTATTCATCGATGATATCCTTACGTACTCTGTGTCCGAGGAGGAGCATGCGAGGCACCTAAGGATAGTTCTGGACACACTCCAAGAGGACCAGTTGTATGGGAAACTCTCGAAGTGTCAATTCTGGACACAGGAGGTCCACTTTCTGGGACACGTTATCTCAGCAGATGGTGTAGCAGTGGACCCAGCCAAGGTAGAGGCAATGTTAGCATGGGAGCTACCCCAGAGCATGATAGAAGTGAGAAGTCTCCTTGTGTTTGCGGGCTACTATCGGAGATTCATTCCTAATTTCTCCAGGATTTCAGCACCCATGACAACTTTGACCCGAAAGGGGCAGCCGTTCGTGTGGACTGAGAGATGCCAGCAAGCTTTTCAGTAGTTGAGATATAGTCTGACGAGCGCCCCTATCTTGAGACTACCGGAAGAGGGTGTACGTAGTGTTCTACAACGCATCAGGAACCAGGCATGGTTGTGTCCTGACGCAGAGGCAAGTGGTGATTACCTATGTATCACGTTAGTTGAGGCCACATGAGAAGAACTACGCAACCCATGATCTTGAGTTGGAAGTGGTAGTCTTCACATTGAAGATGTGGAAGCACTACCTGATGGGTGAGTGGTTTATCGTCTACTCTGATCACAAGAGTCTCAGATATATATTTTCTCAGAAGGATATGAATTTGAGACATAGGCAGTGGATTTAGTTACTCCGGGATTATGAATTTGAGATAGTTTATACTCCTGTGAAGGGGAACGTTGTGGTAGATGCTATCAGTAGGAAATCCAGTTTGCAGTTTCTAGATGAGGCAACAAGGTAGTTGACCTCTTTACAGTTATCCTTTGTGGGTAGAGATGAGGGAGCTTACCATCAGTCGATGGTGGTTACCCCTCCACTCTTACAATGAGTCAGGGAAACACAAGTCAAGGATGTTAGCTGTGAGACTCTACGTGCTCAGATATCCGCAGGTTATGCTGTTGATGGATATTCCAAAGGTGGGGTGTAACGACCCGAAATTTTGAATAAATTTTATTTCCTAAATTTTGTGTGTTATTTTATTTCATACTCAACAAAACTGTTTCATTTGATAACATGAGTATAATTAAAATGATATTTTTGGGTTTTGACTATTATATGACTGATAGTTAGTATGACCTTTGGAAACAAAATGTTGCGATTATTGTCTCTAAATACAAGTGATCTTGGTTAATTAATATAGAAAGAAGATTCGATGGACTCATCAAGTAGTCTTAGGGAAATCGAACCCCATCTAACAGAACTTGGGAAAGAGGTAGCACCACTGGGCTTTGCTCTGGACCAAACCCAAGCCGAACTTCATCCTGTGAAGCTAGAACAAATATGCTTCACGAGAAGTTCAAAATGATAGAAATTACTACTCGTGAAATGTTGCTCCAGCCGCCCTCGGATTCTCTCACCTTAGCACACCTTACACTTAGGTCCTATGCTGGGGTTATAAGGGGATATGTAAGGAGACCATAACTGCTTTGTGTAATCCTTTGAGATAAATAAAATTTTGTTATCTTATTATGGTGAATTTTGTAAATTTTCAAATGTTCGGATAAATGTAGGATGTATATTATTGATAAATTTTAGAAAAAGGATATTTTAAAAATGTTTATGTAAACCTAAAATAATTAAAAATGTGTAATGATTTTCAAAAAATGGTCTTCTGCAATTTTTTTCAGTACGAAATTTAGAGTCTAATAAGATCAACATGATTATTTGATGAATAGTAAATTATGAATAGTGATTTTACGCTTAGGATTAGTAATGTGAACAAATGGATTAGTAATATCACCTAAAGAAAGTATTAATATAATCTAGGCCCCTTGATTAAGTAATGTGATTCAATAAAATAGGTAAATAACTATTTCAGAAATTATTAGTCAAGTATCAGTTTTTTCAGGTGAATAGTGATTTTTAATTAAAAATTAAATTAAAAATATTTAGAAAATTATTTTTATAAAATGGATTTCATTTTTGAACTTAGAGCATCGATATTATTTTAAGGTAATGTTTTGGGATTTTTCTGAAAAAAATGAATATTCGGTGAATAGTGTATTTATTGAAAAATGAAATTAAAAATATTTTGAAAATTATTTTTATAAAATGGAGTCCATTTTTGAAATCAGAGCATTGATATTTGGTTAAGGTGAAATTTTGGGAGTTTTCAAAAAAAGTTGAATTTTCAGTGAATAGTAAAAATACATTTTTAGGGTTTCTGTATGTTTAATGACATCATGACTACATCATGCTGATGTCATGATATATTTTAAGGGATGGTAGAGTAAATGGGATGAATTATTGTATGAGGTGTCCCAAGTGGCCAATACCATGGGTAAATATCATGGGAAAGCCCATGGTTTTTCCAATACCACCAATGAGGTGTCCCTTGGCCATTAATGCCTTGTCCCCTCACTTTCCCAATAAATACCAAGCCATCCTCTCATCCATTCGACTCAAAAATAATCCTCAATGAGTTTTTGGTCTCCTCACCTCCCAAGTAGTCCTCCCAAGGTGACCTCAAGCCCTCAAGGTCCCAACCTTTGAGTTTTAAGAGTTACGTTTAAGGTAAGGGATCCAACCTCTCTCTTTCTTTCCAAATACTCTCTTTTAAGTAATTTATTTTATGCTCCATGTTCTTATGTTGGAGGATGTTCTTTTATATTCCTCTTAATTCCATTTTCATTTTCATATTATGAGATATCCCCTCTTACTCTCATCATTTCTTTTTATGAATGTTTAAGTGGCGTCGTTAGGCTGCTGAATTTTTCAGGGATTCTTTCACCCTTCTCATTTTCAAGTTTTATTTTCTTGTCAAGTCTTTCAAGTTCCTTTTTATTATGTTGGGTTATGATCTCTATATCTGTCATACTGATATTTTATGTTCATATGATTAGATACCCTATTTGATCTCGTCAATTCATTTTTTTTAAGTTTAAGTGACGTCGTTAGGCTGCCGAATTTTTAAGGGATTCTTTCACCCTTATCATTTTCAAGTTCTACTTTCATGTCAAGTCTTTCAAGTTCCTTTTTATTATATTGGGGTATGATCTACATATATATCATACTGATCTTTTATGTTCATATGATGAGATACCCTATTTGATCTCGTCAATTCATTTTTGTTGAAGTTTAAGTGATGTCGTTAGGCTGCCGAATTTTTAAGGGATTCTTTTAACTTTCTCATTTTTCAAAGTTCTACTTTCATGTAAAGTATTTAAAGTCCCTTTTTATTATGTTGGGGTATGATCTCTATATCTATAATACTTATCTTTTATTTTCATATTATGAGAGACCCTATTTGATCTCGTCGATTCATTTTTTTGAAGTTTAAGTGACGTCGTTAGGCTACCGAATTTTCATAAGAGAAATATTATTTTTGTCTTCCTTTCATATTCTTAATTTCATATGGTATATATTTAAAATTTCATTACCATGTTATTAAATCCTTTATATTATTTCCCCCTACTATTTTATGGATCATTAATGAGTGGGTTACCCATGTCCCCTCTCTTTTCAATGTTTTCTAAAACCCTGTAACATAGCTGTTATGCAGCAAAATTTTCATCTAAAAATACCTCTATCTTTTTCTCAAATTATTTTATTTTATTATGTGAATACTCAAAGATATTTATTATACATGGGTATTCAAATATATATAAAAAATTTCTATTTTATATTCTGGGATTTACATACACGAAACCTTCTTTCCTTTTCCGTGGGTTTAAAGTGACATAAAGATCATGTCTTTAAAGCAGTTTTTAAAACGTTATGATTATGAAATGAAACCCATTTCTTTTATGCTATATGGGTTTTTTATGAAATTATTGATGATGATATATGTGGCTCACATGATAATAAATACAAATTAATGGTGCACACTAATAGCGCTCCAATGCATTTGGTAAAGACTTAATCTCTAGAGATGACCATTTTTAACGACGCCTTGGTGAATAACCTTGGTAATTTTTAATGACACCTTGGGGATGGACCTTGGTAAAACGGAAATGACATTCAATGTAAAATGATGTAGCCACACCTTCAAGTTATGGAACATGTTGTTTTTATTATGATATTCCTCATGATCTCTTTCTCATGCCTTAAAGTTATTCTTCATGACTTTTGATGTGTCTCAATTTCTCATGTAAAATGTTTCTCTTGTTTCCCATACTGGGCCTTTTTCTCACCCTTTCTTTTAATGTATGCTCCCAGGTTATGAGATGTTGTAATGAACATAGGATTAACAAATGAATATTCCTTTCAAGTCTTTAAGAAGAATTTTTTTGTTGTTGTCATGTATTATGTTCCTGGTTTCCAAGACACTAAACCTTAAAGATCCTCGGTTTTGTATAATATAATGAAAGTTTATGTGATAAAAAGGCAGGATGCTATAGTTGGTATCAAAGGATAGTTTAGTTATTTGTGGAAATTATCATATGAAAACTTTAGGAAGAACCCTATAGAAACGTTTAAATATAGTAAATCTTCCTAGTATTTTGGTGAGTATTGAGTAAGTGGTTTATCAAGAAAATACATCCATGTTTGGATACGAGTAGGTAGAGGTGGATTTGGCACAGATGTACATAGGGGTAAAACCCAAAAACACCGCTTTGAGCTAGACTCGAACGAGAATTGATACGCAACAACGGGCCATGATGCACTCTTGGTTACGACACTCCCGGGGGATATGCTTTGGTAAATTCATAAGCTTAGTATGAACCATTATTAAAGGAACAAAGATAAAATAAAATAAATACTCACATAAGAATATTTGATCATGGATAACCTAGATTGGAACCTAGGGGATCACAAGTTAGGGTATACTTTTCTTCTACAAGTTTATACTTCTATGCTTTAAGTTTCCTTTTCATGATTATTGGCTAAGTATTTAAGCCCCCTAATTATACTTTCTTTTCTTAGTTAATGGCGGGAAATGGAAGAACATGTCCGAACAACCAATGTGATAGGAAATGTGATGTTGTTTTCCCTATTAATGTGACAGAGATGACAAATGATTAAGTTGAACATATTGTGATTATGCCAAACCAGCTGTCAAAAATGACAATTAATAATTGGTACCTAGTTGAATGCCTAAATTCATAAAGGAAGAAGAAGAAAAAGTCTCAAGGATGTTCATCTGATAAAGTTGATAAGGGAATTAAGACACAATATCTTTTTTGCAAAAAGTGCGGTAAGAGGCACCAAGGAGAATCTCACAAAGGAACAGGGAGATGTTTTAAGTGTGGGAAGATAGGGCATAAAGTAGCCAATTGCTTCAAAAAAATGGATAATGTGATGAATAAAGATAAGGTTCGATCTAATGTACCTTATACATTTCAATATCGTAAATGTGGAGAAGTTGGAAATTATACATGGAAATTCCCTCTTGGAAGGGATGAGAAGCAAGATGAGCATCAACAATCTTCAAGGACAAGGAACAATGCAATTCCAATGTTGAGATAGATCATGATGACTAAAGTATAGGTAACTTCTTCGCAATAATTGTCTATGTCATGTTGTATTTTATTTCATGCTTTATGATCATATCTTTTATGTTTTCTAAGATCAACGAGTCACTACCTAAAATGATTTTATATCATTAAGGAAAATATCTATTGTTATGTATCACATGTTGATGTTATGAATCTGTTCTTCTTGAAAAAAATAGGTTATTAGGGGATTAAAAGATGGTTATTATTTTGGAATACATTCACTAATTTGGGAACCCTATATGATCGAGGTAAAAAGATTAGTACAGTATTTTCTTTGAGGAGTAAATGTTGACTTATATTTTGAAGAATCGATGAATTTATGGCGAACTTATGGTAATTTAGGTTACTTATGGAAATGATTAACTTATCTTGTGGAAAAAGTGATTAGGTTAGTTACTTTTGTTATAAGATGATAAGAGTGGTTGGTGTTGTTTGGAGATAAATGATAAAGTTTATCTTGGAAGACTATGCTATCAAATCCTTCTTGTATTTAGGTTTCAATATTAGTTTGGATTATTTTAAGGAATTTTAAGGACAATTATTTATGGAATAGTCTATAATGAACTCTGTGTAGTACCGTGGAATTTTGAAGATTTTAATGAAGTTTACCTTCCTATGGGATTCTTTCTTTTTGATGAATTGTTTTATCTTAACCCCTATGTTTTTGGGACAATGTTTAAAGATAGAATAAATAGATAGTTAATCTTTTGTGGATTATGTGATTCTCTAGAAGATGATTCTTGTACTTTGATGAGACCAAGTAGTTTTCTTTTAGAGAAAAGATTAGTTTTGTTAGAAACTTTTTAAAGGATGAAACTCTACTTGAAGGTAAGTATATTTCCTGGTGTTCTTATTCTAGGTAGTAAATGAGCTCCTCAAAATTATGAAAAGGAACCTAAAACAAAAACGTTGTTTGTTTACGTTTCCTACTGGGTAATCAATAACCGTTTACACACATCATAAGTTTGTGATTTTCTTGTGGTTAACTTTCTCCTAATCATGTTTTCTATCACTATCCCTCAGAACTCGACCCTTTGTTTTCTCTTCCATGTCCATGTTTTCCTATGTGGAATCCTAGTATGGGTTAACTCGGGTGACCTTTGTAATTCCCTTTCTTTCTTTTAAAGTAATAGTTTTACTGACTCCTTTTCCGATGTGGGACATTCAAAGAAATTTCCAAACCCAATTTTAAAAATTGCGATGATGCAATTTCTTAAGGGGGGAAGAATGTAACAACTCGAAATTTTGAATAAATTTTGTTTCCTAAATTTTGTGTGTTATTTTATTTCATACTCAACAAAACTGTTTCATTTGATAACATGAGTATAATTAAAATGAGACTGTTGGGTTTTGACTGTTATATGACTAATAGTCAGTATGACCTTTGGAAACCAAATGATGAAATTATTGTCTCTAAATACAAGTGATCTTGGTTAATTAATATTGGAAGAAGATTATATGGGCTCATCTAGTAGTCTCGGGCCAATCGAATCCCATCTAACAGAACTTGGGAAGGAGGTATCACCGCAGGGATTTGCTCTGGACCAAACCCAAGCCGAACTTCATCGTGTGAAGCTAGAACGAAATCTCCTTCTTGAGAAGTTCAAACTGATAGAAATTACTACTCGTGCAATGTTGGCCGAGCCGCCCTCAGATTCTCTCACCTTAGAACACCTTACACTTAGGTCCTATGTTGGGGTTATAAGGGGATATGTAAGGAGACCATATCTTCTTTGTGTAATCCTTTGAGATAAATAATTCTTTTTTCTTATTATGCTGAATTTAGTAAATTTTCAAATGTTCAGATAAATGTAGGATGTATATTATTGATGAATTTTTGAAAAAGAATATTTTAAAAATGTTTATGTAAACAAAAAATAATTAAAAATGTGTATTGATTTTCAAAAAATAGTCTTCTACAATTATGTTCAGTACGAAATTTAGAGTCTAATAAGATCAACTTGATTTTTTATGAATAGTAAATTATGAAAAGTGATTTTACGCTTAGGATTAGTAATGTGACCAAATGGATTAGTAATCTCACTTAAAGAAAGTATTAATATAATCTAGGAACCTTGATTAAGTAATGTGATTCAATAAAATAGGTAAATATCTATTTCAGAAATTATTAGTCAAGTATCAGTTTTTTCGGGTGAATATTGATTTTTAATTAAAAATTAAATTAAAAATATTTTGAAAATTATTTTTATAAAATGGATTTCATTTTTGAACTTAGAGAATCGATATTATGTTAAGGTAATTTTTTGGGATTTTTCTGAAAAAAATGAATTTTCGGTGAATAGTGTATTTATTGAAATATTAAATTAAAAATATTTAGAAAATTACTTTTATAAAATGGAGTCCATTTTTGAAAACAAATCATTGATATTTGTTTAAGGTGAAATTTTGGGAGTTTTCGGAAAAAGTTGAATTTTCAGTGAATAGTAAAAAATACAGTTTTAGGGTTTCTCTATGTTTAATGACATCATGACTGCATCATGATGATGTCTTGAGATATTTTAAGGGATGGTCGACTAAAGGGGATAAATTATTGTATGAGGTGTTCCAAGTGGCCAATACCATGGTAAAATACCATGGGCAAGCCCGTGGTTTTTCCAATACCACCAATGAGGTGTCCCTTGGCCATTAATGCCTTGTCCCCTCACTTTCCCTATAAATACCAAGTCATCCTCTCATCCATTCGACTCCAAAATCATCCTCAACGATGTTATGGTCTCCTTACCTCCCAAGGAGTCCTCCCAAGGTGCCCCAAGCCCTCAAGGTCCCAACCTTTGAGTTTTAAGAGTTACGTTTAAGGTAAGGGATCCAACCTCTCTCTTTCTTTTAAAATACTCTCTTTTAAGTCATTTATTTTATGCTCCATGTTCATATGTTGGAGGATATTCTTTTTTATTCTTCTAACTGCCCTTTTAATTTTCATATGATGAGATATCCCCTATTACTTTCATCATTTCGTTTTATGAATGTTTAAGTGGTGTCGTTAGGCTGCCGAATTTTTGAGGGATTCCTTCACCCATCTCATTTTCAAGTTCTATTTTCTTGTCAAGTCTTTCAATTTTTTTTATTATGTTGTGGTATGATATCTATATCTATCATACTGATATTTTATGTTAATATGATGAGAGACCCTATTTGATCTCGTCAATTCAATTTTTTGAAGTTTACGTGACGCCATTAAGCTGCCGAATTTTTAAGGGATTCTTTCACCCTTCTCATTTTCAAGTTCTACTTTCATGTCAAGTCTTTCAAGTTACTTTTTATTATGTTGGGGTATGATCTATATATCTATAATACTGATTTTTTATGTTCATATGATTAGAGACCCTATTTTATCTCTTCAATTCATTTTTGTTGAAGTTTAAGTGATGCCGTTAGGCTGGCGAATTTTTAAGGGATTCTTTCACCTTTCTCATTTTTCAAAGTTCTACTTTCATATCAAGTATTTCAAGTTTCTTTTTATTATGTTGGGGTATTATCTCTATATCTATCAAACTGATATTTTATGTTCATATGATGAGAGACCCTATTTGATCTCGTCAATTCATTTTTGTTGAAGTTTATGTGACGCCGATAGGCTGCCGAATTTTCATAATAGAAATCTTATTTTTGTATTCCTTTCACTTTCTTCAATTAATATGGTATATCTTTCAAATTTCATTACCATGTGCTTAAATCATTTATATTCTGTCCCCCTACGGTTTTATGGATCATTTATGAGTTGGTTTCCCATGTCCCTTCTCTTTTCAATGTTTTCTAAAATCCTGTAACATAGCTGTTATGCAGCAGAATTCTTGTCTAAAAATACCTCTCTCTTTTTCTCAAATTATTCTATTTTATTAAGTGAATAATAAAATATATTTCTTATACAAGGGTATTAACATATATATCAAAATGTTCTATTTTAAATTCTGGGATTTACATACACGAAACCTGATTTCCTTTTTCATGGGTTTAAAGTGACATAATGATCATGTCTTTAAAGAAAATTTTAAAATGTTATGATTATGAAATGAAACCCATTTATTTTATGATATATGGGTTGTTTATTAAATTATTGATGATGATATATGTGACTCATATGATAATAAATACAAATTAAGGGTGCGACCTGATAGCGCTCCTACGCATTGGGTAAAGACTTAATCTCTAGAGATGACCATTTTTAACGACGCCCTAGTGAATAAACTTGGTAACTTTTAATGACACCTTGGGGATGGACCTTGGTGAAATGGAAATTATTGTCAATGTTAAATTTTTTAGCCATATCTTCAAGTTATGAAACACGTAATTTTTTCTATGATATTCCTCATGATCTCTTTCTCATGACTTAAAGTTATTCTTCATGACTTTTGATGTGTCTCAAGTTCTCATGTAAAATGTTTCTCTTGTTTCCCTTACTGGGCATTTTGATCACCCTTTCTTTTAATGTATGCTCCCAGGTTATGAGATGCTATAATGAACTTAGGATGGACAAATGAAGATGCTTTTCAAGTATTTAAGAATAATGTTTTTTTGTTGTCATGTATTAAGTTCCCGGTTTCCAAGACACTAAACCTTAAAGATCCTCGGTTTTGTATAATGTGAAGAAAGTTTATGTGATAAAAGGTGGGATGCTATATGGGGAGAATGTTGTTCTTTTCAGAGGGCGTACAGTAGTACCAGTGACGTTGTGGGAGGAGGTTCTGAGGGAGTTACATAAATCTCCTTTGGCGGTGCATATAGGCATGGATAAATACACCAGGACCTCTGATGTCAGTTCTAGTGGTCCGGAATGAAGAAGAGTGTGGCATAGTTTGTTTCTCGGTGTCTTACTTGTCGGCAAGTAAAGGCTAAGCACCAGGTTCCAGCAGGTTTGACTCATCCCCTTGTGGTGCCAGAGTGGAAGTGGGTTGGATATCTATGGACTTCCTGACGGGTTTACCACATACATCCAGGGGACACGATGCCATCTAGGTGATCGTTGACCGACTCACCAAGTCGGACCACTTTCTAGCCATACGGGAGAAACGTTCAGTAGAGAGATTGAGATTCCTCGACGTGCAGGAGATAGTTAGACTTCATGGAGTTCCATTCACGATCGTATCAGATCGTGATGCTCGTTTGAAATACCGGTTGTAGAAGGGATTGCAGAAATCTTTTGGGACTCAGTTACGCTTGAGAACAGCGTTTCATCCTCAGACTGATGGACATACAAAGAAGACCATCCAGGTTCTAGAGGATATGCTACGAGCTTGCATACTTGACTTCGGTTATAGCTGGGAGGATCACCTACCACTGGTGGAATTTTCTTATAACAATAGTTATCATTCCACTATTGGTATGTCACCATTCGAGGCTTTGTATGGGTGACCTTGCAGGTCATCACTTTGTTGGACTGACCTAGGAGAGTCAGCACTCATGGGCCCAGAGATGGTGCGAGCTACTACAGAGAAGGTTCAGGTCATCCAGGAGCGGGTGAAGACTGCACAGAGTCAGTAGAAGTCTTATGCCAATATGAGATGGAGGCCCTTAATGTTCGAGGAGGGAGACCATGTGTTCCTTCGGGTCTCACCTCGACGGGGACTGTGGAGATTTGGACGATGCGTCTTGCAATCTCCGAGGTTCATTATCCCTTTTCAGATTCTGAGTAGAGTTGGTGAGGTGGCATACCACTTGGCTCTACCTCCTCAGATGGACCAAGTAAAAAATGTCTTCCATGTGTCGCAGCTATGGAGGTATGTGCATGATCCATCACATGTTATTGATTGGGGGAGCTGGACATCGATGGTTAAGCAACCTTTGCTAAGTACCCAGTAGAGATCGAGGATCGGTAGGAGAAGATACTTTATGGGCGATCTATTCCCTTGGTGTGTGTTCGGTGGAATCACGGGAATCTCCAGGAGAGCACGTGGGAGCAAGAGGCTCAGATCCATGCGCATTACCCACATCTTTTTGAGTAGCCTTTGTTTTGGAATTTTGGGGATATAAAGACCTAAGGTGGGGAGGATGTAATGTCCTGGATTTTTTTCCATGTATTATTTTAATTTTATTTGGTAATTACATCAAGAACATGATTTGAGACGACATATAGTTCCGAGGAGCTGTGATCCCGAAACAAATGTCTGAATTTAATTAAATAATTAAATAACACTCGCGCGTGGTTTTCCTGAAAAAGTGGAATAACTCTTGAACGGGTGCTCGTATCAGAAATCTGAGGGCACCGTTGCATCCAAAGTAGCGGGTTTACATGAGGAGAGACATAATATCAGCTGGCACAGATCGGTGGTGAAATCTATTTTTTGGACGCAACCGTAATAAAATATTTAATTGAAAT
The DNA here is from genome assembly GCA_963277665.1 of Viscum album. Lineage (NCBI taxonomy): Eukaryota > Viridiplantae > Streptophyta > Magnoliopsida > Santalales > Viscaceae > Viscum > Viscum album. Next base: position 47,594,430 of record OY728140.1, on the reverse strand, counting down.
ATTTTATTAAATTTTTTTGCAATGATTATCTTTTATCCTTTTTAAATAAGGGTTTGTGCAGGGGTCCAGGGTTAAAGACCTCATAACCCTGAAACCCTTAGAGGCTCTGAAATCTTCGGAGGAAACCCCCAATGCGGCGACGACGTTCTTGACTAATTTCACCGGCGATGACGACGTGACGATTGGATCTTCACCAACAAACGTCGCAGATCTAGGTATTGCATTTGATCTCTTTGTGATTTCTTTCCCATTCATGATTCCTACGAAGAACGTGGACTAATCCATGAACAGATTGGCCAACAGATTGATCGTATTTTCGAGATGATATTTTGTGGGGATTTTGGGGAAGATCTTCATCCTTGTGGTTGAATCTGTTGATTATTTTGGTTTTGATCTAATGGTGATGAACCCGGATCTTCACGAACAATGATCGATGTTCTTCTCTCCTGTTTGATTTTTTGATTCTTTCCTCGCATTATTCGTGTGTGTTCTAGGCGTTCTTCGTGGAGGTATGAACGACGAATTGTTGCGCATCCATTGTGCGATGCAACAATGAAAAATTGAAGATCTAGCATCAGAACAACCCCACAGAGGTGCCACTGCAGTGGAGATAGATGGATCAGAGCGAATCGGAATATATCGTTCTTCGAACGACTTCATCACGGTTGACCAAAATCAGATTTTGGAGCCGATCGAAGGCCCGAAACACATAGTTTCAGCATCACGACGATGGGGAGACCCATAATCTGATGTTTTGCGGAAAATAGAAAAGAGAAATGGAAACCATAAGATCGGACGAGGCGTGAGGAGGAAGATGAAATTTCTGGAAATTTCCTGACTACACGGCGTGTAGTATGGGCTACACGGCATGTGTTCATTAGTGGACCAAATAGCATGTACTCGAGGAGTACACAGACATGGGTTGGGTACACAGCCAAGGACACGACGTGTATACCCTTCCCCGGCCATACCCGGCTAGATACACAGGATACCCCGTGTACTAGTACACAGGCAGGAGACACGGATGAACACCATGTACGGGCATGCGGCCAGGGTACACAGGTGTTTCCCAGTTGACAGAAAATGGCCTGTGCTTCGACTTACATTCCATTTATATTCATTCCTACATGAATTCGATTTCAAACACAAGCAGTTTAGACGGGCAGTACCCGGAGTCAACGAACACGGCGTATGATCCTTCTACATGCTGTGTAGTCTAGTTTTACACACCTGTACTGGAGACACGGGCCGTTTACACGCACAATACCTGGATTCAAGGAACACGGCGTGTAACCATAAAATACGTCATGTAACATGTTTTACATGTCTTGATCGAGGTGTCTTCTTTGACTTGGAATATCTTTCTTAGGGTTTGTACCCTTGGTCTTTCCCCTGAAGGTTTTTGGTATCATTTCCTACGTACAGGAGTATGATCCCTTCAGTAGGAATTCCTGAATAGAGTTTTTGGAATCCCCTATATGAGGCTTAGAGCCGGATTCTCTATTCATTTCTGGAACCCTAAGTAAAGTTCTTGGTATCGACATGACCTACTTTACCAGGGCGTCGATCCTCTGCTTAGCGGATTAGCTCAAACTGAGTTGTTATAATAACCCCTTGGCTATTGGTTGTGTTCCTCATATGAGAATCAGGTTATCAAGTACTTATAGAGTGTTTTATCCTGGAATGAGTCCTTCGTATCTCTTCCTTCATACCTAGGAGTGTTTTCTCCTCGTTACGTGCTTAGTGGAATCTTCAAGCTGGATCTTAGTGGTGGTTTCGTGATAGTCGATCGTGTTTGAGTGTATATAGATATCCCTGTTATATGTTTTTTAAACATATATTGTATAGAGATAACTGTATGATTCCTTTTTGGTATTTCCTTGGTGTATTCCTTAGTTGTTTTTGGGGCGTCCTACTGGACATTGTTATACTCACCCCTGCAAGGGCTTTGCCCGTACGTGTCGTATCTTGTGCAGACGAGCGTGAATTTGATAGGGATCTTGGTGTACCAGGACCAAATGGTGCTCAGCGAGATCAGGCAGGACGGGGTGTGTTCCTACAACTACAGATTGCAGTCCCAGTACCTTTCATTACAGGTTGGACTTTTTTGCAGACTTTCTTTTGGTGGGATTGTACTTGTGGCCCTGGGTTTTATAGTACTATAATTTACTTTCCTGTCTTACTTTGTTGGTTGGTATTTTTAGTGTATGCATGCATTTCAATTTTTAGTGGTTTTTTACTTTACAACTTTGTGGGCTTGGATATGTGTGTGTGTGTACAGTTTTATAGTAAATTCCTCCCATGTTAGTGACATGCCTACTCAGTGATAGTCACCATCCCCTGGCCTATTGGAAGTGGGCTTTGGGAGTTGCGGCTCGGGCCCCACTGGGATGGGTCGTGACAACACCAATACAATCCTCTCCACAATATCAAACTGTCTGACATACTTGGGCATAAACTTTCCCTCATTTCAAATTCAATGGTGACCCAACCATGGCTACACCTGAGGAAACACACTATTACCCACTATAAACTCAATAGTTCGATGACAACGATCATCATATGACTTCTTCCTACCCTAATCCGCTATCATAGGATTCTGAATCAAGAAAACCTTTTCAGATTTCTTCAATACAATACCTGGCCCGAACAACTCAGATTCCCTATCTTCTAACAAGTAAAAATTAGATCTACATGGTCTACCAAAAAGTGCATCAAAAGTTTCCACATAAAACATATCATGGAAACTAATTGATAGAGAAAATATTTTCAATTAATTTATATTGAATATCATAGTTTTAAACCCACAAAATTGTTCCTCTAAGATTAATTGTTTCATTTTTTTGATAATGATGTTATTTTGAGCTGAATAGTAAAAATTGGCCATTTTGGATTTTTAACAGTTTTAAATTATTTCGGTAGTTTGGCCATAACATTATCTACACTGATCCAAATTGCAAAATTATTTCTTTTCCAGATTCTAAACATCCAGGGCTGCATTTAATATATTTGGACTAAAATCTGAATCGGCCATATGGAAACTCAAAAAAAGCTCACAAGTTGGCTAAAGAAAACTGTTTTCAGTTCTGCCTATTTTTGATGTGGGATCCATACCTCATGCACTGTGGGCCCAAAGCTTGTGATATTCGGTGGGTGGACGTGCAAGGTGTTTTGGAGCATCTTTTATGAAGGAAGAACCGAGTGAAGTGACCATTTATGGGGCCATTAAAGCACCCTAATCCGGAGGATTTCGTTTTGGAGAGTCTGACTGGACAGAATAAATTCTCATAGTAAAACGGTCATAACTCTCGGAATACATGTCAAAATCTTCTGAACTTTTTAGGGGACACGTACAAGGGAATTATGAACAACATTAAAGAAGGGCTGAACGCATGAAGATGTCATTTAATGGGGATACAACGCGTCGAAATTCGGGGGAAGAATTCTGGCTATAAAAGGAGGAGAGCTCCACCCTCTCAAAGCATCCATTCTCCACCCCATTCCTTCTGGGACACCAAGAAGGAGAACTTTTCATCTTTATCTTTTATTTATTTTCTTTTTCATTGTTTTGTAATTCCTTATTCGTCCCCATTCAACTTTATTACCCTTACCATGGTGGGGTAAACTTTTGGAGTGATTGGGGAAGGGTTGGTTTTCTACATTGTAATGCTTGAGTTCTTGGACGCAATTGAATAAATTTATTTCTTCTTCAAAATTGTTTTCAATTTATTATAGAGGATTTTATAATCAAGTGCGATTGTTCTTGAATATTAATTCCGTTATTTATTTTTTCCTTGGTAAAATAATCAATATCTCCCTCCACTAATTTCTGGTTTATATACGATGGAATAAACCAGGAATTAGTGGTGAAGTACTCGACGATCGTCAGTACGTGTAAAAGGTGTAGTGAATATTCTTGATTTTTTGGGACAAACAAAACCCGATCGGGTATTGCCCATTTCAATTAAGGATATTCAATAAAACTATTTTACACATGGAAGGAGAGTTGAACAAACCGAGATCTTGGTAAGGTTTTTTCTCACAATAACAATTTCACCAAGGAAGTGAGTGGAAACGATTGTGGAAACTCACTTTAATCAACTAAGAAAAAGATGTTTGAATTAAATTGAAAAAGGATAGCATTATAATTAGGAAACCGACCCCGACCTAATCACCCTTTTAATTTCATTGTTTTTCAATCATTTGAATTTCAAATTTCCGTTCACAACATTTTTACCCCCGTTTTAAAGTGACAACCCATTTTGTGTGCACTCCTCTTCGGAAGACATCCTAGGTCAACCACATTACTACATTTTAACTTAGGAAAAAATTGTTTTTCCACGCCCTATGACAGGCGTGCGTCAAACTTGGCGCCGTTGCCGGGGAGGCAGTGCAACAAAAAAAAACAAAATTGAATGACCCGCACCTCAAAAGAACCATTAATTGAATTTGATCCAGAAATTGAAAGAACATTAACCCAAATAAGAAAAAGAAATCTACCAGAAATCTTTGAAGAAATAGATCTCTCAGATTCAAGTGAAACTCTTAGTGTTCACTCTAAACCTGAAATCATGGCTAGAAATCCCAACCAAACCCTGCGTGATGTATGTGCACCACAATTTGCCATTCAAAATAACCAACTAATTGCACCCACTGAACCAAATGATTTTGAATTACGTGTAAATATGATTCTTGTTCTTCCAAAGTTTCATGGTCTTGCAAGAGAAGATCCAAATCGGCACATGCACGAATTGAGATACACTTTCTCAAGCTTCAGGCCAAGAGGAGCACCCGAAGACCAATTTCAGTGGAGGGCATTCCCCTTCTCACTTGAAGGAATAACTAAAGAATGGTTGTAAAACCTACATCCGAGGGAGATCAGTGATTGGGAAGACCTAAAAAGATGTTTCATGCAAAGATTCTTTCCCACATCAAGGAGCACTTCCATCAAGAAGGAGATTTACATCATACGACAATCAACTGGAGAAACCCTCTACGAGTACTGGGAGTGCTTCAAGAAGCTATGTTCTAGCTGCCCACATCAAGAAATGGAGGAACACCAATTCCTTGTGTTCTTCTACCAAGGACTAATGGATAATGATTGAAATCTTCTAGATGCCTCATCAGGGGGGTCCCTAATTGACAAGTCTCCTGCAGATATCAGAATACTAATTGAGAAGATTGCTCAAAACTCACAAAAATTTGGACTAAGAGGAATGGGAACCAGGGGGATACATGAGGTAAAAACATCTGATTCATATACATTGATTGAAACCAAAGTTGATGACCTTGCAAGATTAGTCCGTCAAATGGCTGTAACACAAGTAAATGGACAACGAGCTTCAGCTCAGGTATGTGGTTTATGTTATTCTTCCACTCATTATACTGACCAGTGCCCTGAGATACAGGGGACAGAATACTGTGCTGCGGCCTTTAAACCAAGACAATTCCAACAAAATCAACTGCAATCCCAACAAGTATATGGGAACCAACAAAACCAGATGAGACCATTTAACCAGCACCCCAGTCAACCTCCTTACCACCAAAAGCAATACCAGAACCCCCCTCCCTTCCAACAATCTTATAAACAGCCCTTCCAACACCAACAATCTTTTCAGCCTCCACCATTCCAAAGAAAGACATATGAACAACCATCCACCAGCACACAACCTTCTGTGGAACAGCTACAATCCAAGTATGAGGGCCTAGAAGATAAGGTTGACAAGCTAGAAGACACAGTGGGAAGTCTTGTTGAAATAATGTCGAAGAATCTAGGGAAGCTTCCATCCCAAACAGTGCCAAATCCTAAAGAGAATATCAGTGCAATCATAACAAGAAGTAGAAAAGAAATCCCACCTCCATCCAACCCTGAACCTGAAATAATACCACCTATTCTGAGGGATAATGATTCAAAAAGTCTTGAATATGAAAAGGAAGAGAAGGAGGAGAAGGATATGCCACAGAATAAGAAAAAGAAACACCAATTCAAAGAAAACAAAGGGAGAAGAAAGAATTACCCCCACCATTTCCAACAAGGATGATCGAATCAAAGAAATTGCATGAAGAATCACTTCAAAAAGAAATTCTGGACACCTTCCAGAAAGTGGAAATCAATATCCCCCTACTTGAAGTTGTTAAACAAATTCCAAGGTATGCAAAATTTTTGAAAGATCTTTGCACCAAAAAGAGAAGGCTTCATGGGAATGAAAGAATCAACTTCAGAAGAAGTGTCTCAGCACTTATCACGCCACAGATTCCAACCAAATGTCAAGATCCAGGGACGTTTTCCATTCCATGCACCATTGGTTAATTAAATTTCACTAATGCTTTGTGTGATTTAGGTGCTTCAATTAATGTATTGCCTCACTCGGTATACACTTCTTTGCAGATGGGAGAATTGAAGCCCAGAAGAGTGGTGGTCCAGCTTGCAAACAAATCCACAGTTTTTCCTGCAGGAGTTTTGGAGGATGTCCTTGTGAAAGTCAAAGATCTCTTATTCCCAGCTGACTTCTATGTGCTATATATGGAAGAATATAGGATCCCATCTCATTCACCCATCATTTTGGGGAGACCTTTCTTGAAGACAGCCAAAACCATCATCAATGTCCACGAGGGGACACTCACCATGGAGTTTGGAGAGAGGACGGTCCACTTCAATATTTTTGAATCCATGAGGCATCCATCAGATGATCACTCCCTCTTTTCTCTTTCCCATGAAGTTGGTGAAGAACCAATTGAAGAATCAGGTATGCTCTATGAATTCTTAGACTTAAGAGAGACTTCTTCCCTTGAAAATATCATTGATCATGTGGATGCTGAAGATGTTGGAGATTCTGATTTCATGTGGGAGGAAGAGGTAAAATCTGATTTCTTTGATGATTTGTTAAATAATGAGGAAGATGATATGGTTTATAGTGTGCAGGAGGTCCAAAATTTGGAAGAAGAAAACGTCAATTTAGTCTCATCCCTTGAGAATCCCCCTAACTTGGAACTCAAACTACTCCCCACTGATTTGAAATATGTATACCTTAGGGAGGGAGAGAAACTACCAGTGATAATTGCTAATAATCTTTCTAAAACCCAAGAAAAATCATTGATTGAGCTTTTGATAGAGAATGTCAAGTCAATAGGATGGAGATTAGGTGATATCCCAGGAATTAACCCAAAAATATGCTCACATAGAATTTTTGTTGAGGGAGATTCAAAACCTGTTAGACAGCCCCAAAGGAGACTGAATCCTACCTTGATGGAGGTTGTGAAGAAGGAGATCGAGAAGCTCTTGGAAGCTGGGATCATCTATCCCATTTCAGATTCGCAGTGGGTCATCCCTATTCATGTCGTTCCAAAAACAACTGGCCTGGCCATTGTGAGAAATGAAAAGAATGAGTTAATCCTTATGAGAATTCAAAACAGTTGGAGAGTGTGCATTGATTTTAGGAAATTGAACCAGGTCACTCGAAAAGATCATTTCCCCATCCCTTTCATTGGCCAGATGTTAGAAAGATTGGCAGGGAGAACTCATTATTGCTTTTTGGATGGATTTTCAGGTTACTTCCAGGTACCCATTGCCCCCGAGGATCAAGATAAGACGAAATTTACATGCCCTTTTGGTACTTTTTCATATAAAATAATGCCATTTGGATTATGTAATGCTCCAGGTACATTTTAGAGGTGCATGGTGAGTATATTTTCTGATCACATTGAAAATTTCTTGGAAGTTTTCTTAGATGATTTCACAATTTTTGGAGATTCTTTTGATCATTGTTTGAAAAATCTGGAAAAAGTTTTGAAAACCTGCATTGAAAAAAATCTTGTTTTAAACTTTGAAAAATGTCATTTCATGGTTCAAAGAGGAATTGTGCTTGGTCATGTCATTTCCGAAAATGGAATTGAAGTGGATAAATCAAAAATTGAAGTGATAAATTCATTACCTTACCCTACTTGTGTGAAACATGTTAGATCATTTTTAGGACATGCAGGATTCTACAGGAGGTTTATCAAATATTTCAGTAAGATTTCTCTCCCTCTCTCTAGATTAATTTTGAAAGATGCTGATTTTGATTTTAATGGTGCATGTAGGGAATCCTTTGATGAGTTGAAGAAGAGATTGATTTCACCACCCGTGATGCAGCCACCAAATTGGGAAGAACCATTTGAACTACTTTGTGATGCGTCTAACCAAGAAGTTGGAGCAGTCCTTTCTCAACGAATTGAGGGCAGAACACAAGTCATTTCATATGACTCGAGAACTTTAGATGTGGCCCAATTCAATTATACAACCACGGAAAAAGAGTTCTTTGCAGTTGTTTTTGCTTTAGAAAGATTTAGATCATTTCTTCTTGGAACTAAAATCACTGTGTTTTCTGATCATGCAGCTTTGAGGTACTTGATGAAGAAAGCTGATGCTAAACCAAGGTTAGTGAGATGGATGATACTACTACAAGAATTAAATATAGAAATCAAGGATAAGAAGGGATCTGAGAACCAAGTGGCTGATCACTTAAGTAGACTACCAAACACTGCTGAAATTGAAGTTCCAGAAAGAGACCCACTGAATGATCAAATTCCAGGAGAGCAGTTGTACTTGATTGAAGGAGAAGTGCCTTGGTATGCTGACATAGTCAATTTTTTGGTAACATCTCAGGTCCCATCTCATTTCAATTATCACCAAATTCAAAAACTAAAAGCTGAATCTAGATATTACATTTGGGATGATCCATTCCGTTGGAAGATCTGCAATGATCAAGTAATAAGAAGATGTTTACCTGAAAGTGAAGTTAAATCTATCTTTGATTTTTGTCACACTTTAGCTTGTGGAGGCCACTTTGGACCTCAGAGGACAGCAAGGAAGGTTTTAGAATCTAGAATTTATTGTCCCACCATTTTTAAAGATGCTCATGAATTTTGCAAAATATGTGAAAAATGTCAGTTTTCAGGAAATATTTCAAAGAGACAAGAAATTCCCAAATGCCATTGAATTTTTGTGACATTTTTGAAGTTTGGGGGATAGATTTTATGGTACCTTTCCCGATGTCATTTGGAAATTCTTATATCTTGGTTGAAGTTGATTATGTTTCCAAATGGGTGGAAGCAAAAGCAACCAGAACTGATGATGCTAAAGTTGTTTTTGATTTTGTCAGGTCTAACATATTTTTTAGGTTTGGAGTGCCCAGAGCAATCATCAGTGATCAAGGGACTCACTTCTGCAATTTGAGAATGGAGACATTATTGAAGAAGTATGGGGTGCATCATAAAACATCAACTCCCTATCATCCACAGACTAACGGGCAAGCTGAAGTTTCAAACAGGGAAATCAAGGGAATTTTGGAAAAGACTGTTAACCCAAACAGGAAGGATTGGAGCCAAAGGTTGGATGATACCTTATGGGCTTACAGGACAGCCTACAAAACCCCGATTGGAATGAGTCCATATAGGCTGATTTATGGGAAAAGCTGCCACCTACCTGTGGAATTGGAGCATAAGGCATATTGGGCTATGAGGAAAATGAATTTGGACCTTGAAAGTGCTGGGAAGGAGAGAAAATTGAAGTTGAAAGAGCTGGATGAAATAAGAAGGGAAGCATTTGAAAATTCAAGGATTTACAATGAACGAATAAGAGTGGCCCATGACAAGCTAATCCAACCAAAAGACTTCTCTCCTGGAGACAAAGTGTTATTATTCAACTCAAGACTCAAGTTGATGCCAGGTAAACTTCGTTCCAGATGGGAAGGTCCATTTATTGTTACTCATGTATATCCTTTTGGTGCTGTGAAGATTATGAAGGATGGAGAGCAGGATCCATTCACTGTGAATGGACATAGGTTGAAGAAATTCCTTGGGACCCTACCATCAGAGCCATTTAAGGAGATCACGCTCCTCCAACCTATTTATCAATAAGATCCATCAGGTTGTACCTCTCCTTCACATTTTCTTACTGTTGTGATTCAATCAGAAATCTTGTTACATGTTAAATCCACTTAAATGCATCGAGGACACTGCATCATTTAAGTGTGGGGGAGGGAACCTTTGTAGTATAGGATTTTTATTTGATGTTTGTTTTAAAAAATAAAAAATAAATAAAAAAATGTGTGTTTTCAAATTTTTGTGTGTTTATTTTTCAATTTTTGGTGTGTTTCTGAAACTTTTGAGCTGAAATGATTATCAATACCATTTTTGAAACCCATGTCAATGAGTGAACCAGTCTATTTCATGAAACAGATCTTAAATGAATGCTGAAATAACTTTGTTTCAAGTTCAAATCTTTTGGAAATTCATGAAAAGTACACTGATTTTTGAATCTCATGCCATATTTCACTGTCTATATCATTGAAATAACTTTCCTGTGAGGCTTCTGAACCATTTTTGTTATATTCTTTTCATTCACCTCATTTCTTGAGAGAACCAGACCATGCTTGCTTTAACCAGAATTTGATTTATTCCTTTCAAAACTTGAGGGTTGGGGTACGTGTGTTTTAAATGATTGAGGCATTTATTTTGTTTGAAGCCCCCTTTTCAAAATAATCCTTTTCATTATGGCCCACCTTTTCATTTATCCTTCATTGTAGCCCCTAGTAGCCATGAATTTCCTGTTAGGTTAGACACATTACAAGCCAATTTTCCCTATCATACCTGCTCTTGAAGTAAAATTGCATGATCTAGTTGAACATAAGTGTGGGGGAAGATGTCTTGTGGTGTACTACCTCATTTGGTTATACTTTGGGTGGAAAATAAATTGTGGAAGAGCTGTGTGTGATGCTGAAAAATTATTCTGTTAAAAGCTGTGCCTTTTCTGGAGCTTTTATGAAAAGAGAAGTTGTGCCTTTCTAGAGCTTCCAATGTAAAAAAGAAAGTTGTGCCTATCTGGAGCTTTAAAAAAAATTATGTTTGAAAAGATTGAAATGTTTGCTGCTGAGCTGATTGAATGATGATGCAGCCTATTTTTAACAAAGGGGGAGTGAAGGAGACCATATTTGAGTGAAAACTAGAATCTTGCAATTTTGCTTCAATAAGAGCCAAGTCTTCCTTTTTCAGCCTCAGAACTTTTAACATCTAAATCCTACCAACCGGAATCCACAGAACAACCCTGAAAAGTCCTCATGAGAAACACATGTTCTTGACTCACATCGGGTGGATAAGTATGAATTTATCAAACCTATGGTGACTCTTGTGTGAGTTTGGATGAGAAAAGCCTTGTTCAGCCTTTACATTTGTGAGATGAGAGAAAATTCATGTGAGGTAGGTGTTTTGTGTGCATGGGATAAGAAATGAAGTGGAAATATATTAAAATATTAAATGGAGAACTTGAAATAATAGTTTTTTTATGAGGCATGATAACTTTTTGTTTCTTGAAATTGATTTGATTGATCTCATTGATATGTGTTTTGGATTTGATTTGATTTGATTTTTACTTGTCCAGGAGTCCAAGTGCTAAGTGAGGGGGAATTGATAGAGCAAATATTTTCAATTAATTTATATTGAATATCATTGTTTTAAACCCACAAAATTGTTCCTCTAAGATGAATTGTTTCATTTTTTTGATAATGATGTTATTTTGAGCTGAATAGTAAAAATTGGCCATTTTGGATTTTTAACAGTTTTAAATTATTTCGGTAGTTTGGCCATAACATTATCTACACTAATCCAAATTGAAAAATTATTTCTTTTCCAGATTGTACACATCCAGGGCTGCATTTAATATATTTGAACTAAAATCTGAATCGGCCATATAGAAGCTCAAAAGAAGCTCACAATTTGGCTAAAGAAAACTGTTTTCAGTTCTGCCTATTTTTGATGTGGGATCCATAACTCATCCACTGTAGGCCCAAAGATTGTGACATTCGGTGGGTGGACGCGAAAGGGGTTTTGGAGCATCCTTTATGAAGGAAGAACCGAGTGAATTGGCCGTTTATGGGGCCATTAAAGCACCCTAATCCGGAGGATTTCGTTTTGGAGAGTCTGACTGGACAGAATAAATGCTCATAGTAAAACTGTCATAACTCTCGGAATAAATGTCAAAATCTTCTGAAATTTTTAGGGGACATGGCCAAGGGAATTATGAACAACATTAAATAAGGGATCAATGCGTGAAGATGTCATTTAATGGGGCTACAACGCGTCGAAATTTGGGGGAAGAATTCTGGCTATAAAAGGAGGAGAGCTCCACCCTCTCAAAACATCCATTCTCCACCCCATTCCTTCTGGGACACCAAGAAAGAGAACTTTTCATCTTTATCTTTTATTTATTTTCTTTTTCATTGTTTTTTAATGCCTTCTTCTTCCCCATTCAACTCGATTACCCTTACCATGGTGGGGTAATCTTTTGGAGTGATTGGGGAAGGGTTGGTTTTCTACATTGTAATGCTTGAGTTCTTGGACGCAATTGAATAAATTTCTTTCTTCTTCAAAATTGTTTTCAATTTATTATAGAGGATTTTATAATCAAGTGTGATTGCTCTTGAATATTAATTCCGTTATTTATTTTTTCCTTGGTAAAATAATCAATATCTCCCTCCACTAATTTCTGGTTTATATACGATGGAATAAACCAGGAATTAGTGGTGAAGTACTCGACGATCGTCAGTACGTGTAAAAGGTGTAGTGAATGTTCTTGATTTTTTGGGACAAACAAAACCCGATCGGGTATTGCCTATTTCAATTAAGGATATTCAATACAACTATTTTACACATGGAAGGAGATTTGATCAAACCGAGATCTTGGTAAGGTTTTCTCTCACAATAACAATTTCACCAAGGAAGTGAGAGGAAACGATTGTGGAAACTCACTTTAATCAACTAAGAAGAAGATGTTTGAATTAAATTGAACAAGGATAGCATTATAATTAGGAAACCGACCCCGAACTAATCACCCTTTTAATTTCATTGTTTTTCAATCATTTGAATTTCAAATTTCCGTTCACAACATTTTTACCCCCGTTTTAAAGTGACAACCCATTTTGTGTGCACTCCTCTTCAAGAGACATCCTAGGTCAACCACATTACTACATTTTAACTTAGGAAAAAAAAATTTCCATGCCCTACGACAGGCGTGCGTCACTAATATTGTAGCAAAACTCAAAAAGGGGGGAATATTTTTCCCATGAACCAAGAAAATCCATAATACATGCTCTCAGAATATCTTCTAAAACCTATATCATATGCTCTAACTGACTGTCTGTTTGTAGCTGATAATCCATACTAAAAATAAACCTGCATGCCAGGAGAATTTTGTAATCCATACCAAAAGTGCATTGTGAAACATGGTTCATGATCCAAAACTATGGTTTTTGGAACAAAATGAAACCATACTACCTCTCAAACATTTAACTCACCCAACTGACCAGCTGTATAAGTCTTCTATATCGGTAAGAAATAACTCACTTTGGTTTGATGGTCCACAACCCCCTAGATTGAATCATTCTTCTAGGGAATCCGAAAAAGAACCACTACAAAGTCCATCATTATTTCATTCCACTTCCACTCCAGAATTAGAAATGATTGTAACAACACACCTAGGTGCTGATTCTCCTTCATCTGTTGGAAGTTAGGGAATTGTGCTAAAAACTTGAATCCTATTTCTTCATTCCCAACCACTAGTACTAACTATAGAGATAAAAATAAATCTTAGTCAAACTAGGATACATTTCCCACTTCAATTCTTGGAACTCGAGAATCAACTCTTCATACATACACCCTAGTAAAACCACACATCCATAAAAATTTTGAGTTCCATCATCACAAATATCCCAACAAGGAGGTGACACCCCACCTTTAATAATTTCCATCATAACAAAACACTTCTAGTCCACAAGATGACAATCCATTGCCTAGATTAGTATAGTGGACTCCACTGTTGCATATGTAAGGGTCATCTTACTGTTCCCATCCTATACTACCAAGTTAATCTCATCGAACAAGTACACCAATATCCACTCTATGTTGGATTCTTAAAACAACTGATTCTAAGCCTTCCAGCTAGGTGAATATTCAAAACTATTCCCATTTTAGGGTGTATAAAACAACTCAAAATTAAAGTATTGAAGGTACTAAACCCACATTCACTACCTAAGATTAAAATCCTACTGGAAAAATATAAATTTAAGGATTTTTTGATCAGTAAACAACATGAAACGTTCTCTTAACATGTAATTCCACCAACACTTTAAGATGTAGACCATGAAAACCAACTCAAGACCATGAGTAGGGTAATTTATTTCATCATGACTCATTTTTCATGACACATAAGTTAAAACCTAGTAATTGTGAATTAACACATTCCTATGTCTGACACTAGATGAATCACAAAATAAGATTTACCCCTTTCCTGGTTTGGGTAGGGTCAAAATCGGTGTGGTAGTCAATCGCTTATTTAGCTCTTGAAAATCAATTTGACCTGACCCTGAATAATAGAACATACCCCTATTCTTAGTTAAAAATGAGAGTCGTTCTACAAACCGATACAAATCCCTGATGAACCTTCGATAAAAAACTAGACAAACCTCGGAAACTCCGATCACCCAAAACATTCTTGGGATACTCCCAAGAAACCACAGCCAACACATTCTCTGGATCCACTGACACATCTGAATTAGAGATGATGTTTCCTAATAATCAAACCTTATTATTCCAAAACTAACATTTTGATATCTTGGTGTGAAGCCTTTTCCCTCTTACTATACTCGGGATGATGTCAAGGTGTTTTTGTTGGATCGTCATGAGTTCTGGAGTACACTAAGATTTCATCAATGTAGACTACAATAAACTGATCCAATTATGGGTAAAATATCTGGTTCATCAAATCCTTGAAAATATGGGGCATTGATCAACCTGAATAACATCACCAAAAACTCATGCAAGTCGTACCTGCTATGGAAATCTTTCCATGGTACATTAGATGGTATCACCCTAAACTAATGGTATCTTAATATTAAATCATTCTTTGAAAACACTACGACACCCCTCAGTTGATTTAATAGTCACGAATTATGGGAAATGAGTATCAGTTCCTAATTTTCATCTGGTTCAACTTCCTATAGTTATCACATAGGCTTAATAAATCATTTTACTTCATGGAAAATAGTACGGGATATCCCTAATGAAATGCAGTAGGAAGGATAAAACCCTTATAATCTAACTCCCCTAGCTGAAATTTATGTTCTTGGAGTTCTGTTTGTGCCGTTAGATATAGAGGAATAGAAAATGGATCTTACCCCAGAAAAAAATCAATCATAAACTCAAAATCTGTCTTAGGTTGTAACCCCGAGAAGTTAATAGGAAAGCCATCATTAAATCGTTAAACAATGAGTGGAAAAATTGGATTTTCTTTTTATCCATCATCTAACATAAGGAATGCTACTTGGGTGATGATTTATCCTAATTGTTGATAAACTAGTCATCCGCGGATCGTTCGAACATCCCACCCACCAAGAAAGAAATAAGTGATTCCCTCTAGAGATGTGAACATCACCAAATTACGGTAATGGTCGATTTGGTCATGATATAAACTATCCAATCCACTCCCAAAATCAGGTCAAAACTATAAATATCATGCGAAAAAAAGTTTTATAGAAAGAAATATCTAGCCACCTCTGAATCAGAGTCCTTACACTACTTGATATCATCTACTAGTACCCCTATCAGAGTATCAAGTGAAATCACTCAAGACAGATTTTACTCAGTTAATCCCAACACAACCACAAACTTAGTATAAATGAAAGAATGTGTAAAACACATACCAAATAAAGAACAAGAAAGTGTGGAAGATACAAGAATCATACCTTGAATGGTAGATAGTTCTACATAACCCCATTTAGGTGTATACTAGACTATATGAAGATGAACTGCCCATCTATGCTTGGCTTCAATATGAGTACCCTACACTGCACTACCTAGCTGGTGTGAATGCTCTCACCTTGAAGTTCCACTACCACCACCCCTACTAGTATGAATCATGGATCTATAACTTCTTTCATAATATGGATCCTACAACCCTTTTCCTACACTATGAATCTATTTCTGGAAACTTTCATTTCCTGACTGTCATGGTTTCCTGTAGAGGATATGCACATGGACTGGCCTGCCACATGATCGACACCCACCTGGTGGTTGCAGACACTAGCCACACATGTGCCCCTGCCTGGAATATTAATAATAGAAGATCTAGTTGCTACCCTGAGAGTCTAGACCCTTATTATGATTTCATCATGAATTCACCCCTAAATGGAAATTTCTAAAATGGAACTTCCTACTTTTAGAAGTTGCACCACTTTCCTAACCTGCTAGCACCAGATATTCATTACCTAAAGGTCCCTTAAAGTTACCCTATGAGATATGGTCTAGAACTACTACCTTTGTAAACCTTTTTAGAAAAAATATGTTTATATGGGACTAAATATCTTGTATAATTCTATCTTGAAATTTTTTTTCTACAACTTCCTCATCTCTTGCCAACGTCGGAACAAAATATCAAAAATTGGTGAACTGATAAGAATAATCCATCACTGAAATTATCCCTTGGATCAAACTCAGAAAATCCATAGCCTTCTCCTACCTCAAATTTTCTGGATATAAATGTTGGAGGAACTTCTACTAGAAATATTTCGACATCATTCCTTCGGCCTACTTCATTTGAACCATGATGTCTCACCAACGCTTTTCATAACCTCTTATCATATAGGCCACCAACATGACTTAATTCTAAAGAGGAGTCTTTATATAATCAGGAATAGTCTTAATAGACTCTATCTATAACTCTTCTTCGTTTATCCCATCCTCTCCAATAAAGGTTAGTGGGTGCTACAGTTTGAATTACCTGGTAAACTTGAATATACTCTATGCCACCCTCCCTTGGTCTGGGACTATCATCTTCATAATTTAAACAAAGTTCTCACAGAATTGACCTTTTCTATTTTCTTGAATCATCACATTCTCTTGCTTGACCATGGGGGAACTATTCTCGGAAGCATCCTCCTATCACCAAACAATCACATGTCTCTGTGTTGGCATCATTTTCTACAATTACAAACACATTTTTTATAAAGTGAACTACACTGTTTCCACAAGAATAGAATATAGTTCATCACTATCCAGAAACAATCCATTTCTCTTACACCAGCCAAACAACCTCAACATATCAAGAACACTACACTAAACCATCCCTACTGATTCTAGGCATAACATGGGTAACTAAATCACATGATTTCCAGTCTTACATTTTACACCATTTCAAAACAATCCTCACATCGTAGCTTAATTCAATAAATTTTCATTTGACATACCAAACTTTTTCAAGAATAATTCCTTAATCATTATTTTACATTTACCTCCCCTTGTTACCCATTTGTATCATTTCATTAGATGTAATTTTCATCATTTTCACGAAATAAATCCATCCACCCCCTTGCATCCTACACACTCATCCAATGTGTGTGTACTGACCAGGATGCATGAAACTTATATTAATAGGTGCCCAAAATGATGAATTAATGCACAACCACATGCTATTCTATCCATGATGAAAATATCATAAAACTGTTACATCACACAACAAGTGTATCACCCTATGGTGAAATATCATCAAATATAACAACACAGAATAAGAAAAATAATTACCACCCTGGGTGACTTGGGTTATCCATCATACATGGGTTATATACTCCCAAGGACGAGCTTTTTACCAAGGCCTAACACTATCCCAATATTTTTTCTACCATTCAAAAAATAGTATGAAATAGAAAATAAATCCTCCAATAAAACTTTTAAAAGTCTCTGACTCGGGTGCCACTAAACAGGTGCCCCGAGCTAGGTCATCACATGACCCCAAGTGCGCCTCCTCATACTCTAGAGTTTGACAACTCACAGTGAGGGTATAAAAGTCATATAGATATATTATGCCATCTCTTTCAGAGTAATCCACAATAATAAACATATTAAATAATTAATATAACATAAACTATTCAATGCAGAAGCACAAATAACCATCTCCCAAAATGGGTAAAACCATGGGAAATAACTAAACATAAAATTTCCTTATATAGATCCAAGTGAACAAAACCGAAAATAATAGAGAACAATATAGTCCACTATTTCCCTCTAGAATTGGGGATGATCTCATTTATTTAAGATTCAAACATTCCAAGAAGTTTCTAACAGGTTTATTCATAGAACCCAAAACATGCAATGATTCCATATCCATTTGGACATACTTTCCAAAGGTAGGCGCTCATTAGTTGTGGACTGATGTGGCTTAGGAATTTTCATTGGTTGATAGGATGGGAGGTCAGACTCATCACACCTTTTTTAGGGGAATTATTATCTACTTCAGGACTCTCTTTATAGATTTAAGTTGTGTTCGTGAATCCTTATTACATTACCAAGTATAAAATGAGCCTTCCTTTAGATTTGACAATCAATTATCAATATGTAGTAAATTTATAGAATCTTTTATATGTATTCAAGGTTCATCATTGATAGAGAATCATTTATATTTTTTAGAGATTATTAGTCAATGGTATCCTTCAATACATAAAAGTCTCTTGGTCATTATGATGACCATACTGGTTTTAAAGCCAATCAGTGGGGCACTTGATGTTTATTATCATTAAGAAAGACATTGATTATTTAAGAGTTGGGATTGTACCCACAGATGGGCTACCTACGTATCCTTTATTTTGGAAAAGGAATTAGAACCCATGCAGTTCGAGTAAGGGATTATGATGTTTATGCACTATTGATGGCTCAAAGAAAGATGTCATGATTACTCTTACACTCTAAGCTCACGTGAGTCATGCTCGGTGTGAGAAACAAGAGGTATTAGTGAAACCAGACAGTTGTGCCATGTAATGTTGTGGGTATTATGTATGCATGACTGCCCGAATAGATGAGGATTAAGATTTACTTTAGGGAAGAAATCCCTGAATAGGGTCCATAAAGGTATATGTGCTTCATGGATATTTGGATACTCTAATCTTGGGGATTACTCCTAAGGAAGATTCCCAAGTTAAGAGATGACTTATGATTGGGTTTTACTCTTGAGAAGGAATCCCAGATCAAAAAGGAATTATGATTGGTTAAGAAAAATTAAGACTGGGGCTTACTCCTGAGAAAGAGGCCCAGGTTAAAAGGGATTTGAAAACTGGGGCTTAACTTCTAAGGAGGAGGCCCAGGTTAAGGCAATTTTAGAATCAAGGGACTTGGGGCTTACTCCTGAAAAGGATGCCCATATGTGAGACTGGGGCTTACTCCTGAAAAGGAGGCCTAGGTTAAGAGAATTATGTTTGGGGCTTACTCCTGAGGAGAATTCCAATATTTGGGAACTTTAAGAAAGGGGATTACTCTTGAGGAGGATGCCCAAATTAGGGGACTTGGGTCTTACTCCTGAAAAGGATGCCCATATTAATGAGGACTTGGGGCTTACTCCTAAATAGGATTCCCATATTAATGAGAATTTTGACTGGGTCTTACTCCTGAAAAGGAGGCCCTGGTTAAGGATTCCCTCATCTTAAAGGATGAGATTGAATGAATGAAGTCTCTAACTTTAGTGACATAATGATGATTAAATCACTAGGTTTTGAGATATGTTCCATGGAATTCCTTTCATATAAGGATGTAAATAAAGAAAACATGCCATAAATGGCTTTGAAGAGTGTCTTGAAGACTGAATCTTGAATAGGAGAGGTGGAATGGCATAAGAGGGGTTAAATGGGCAGGAAGGACATCCAATAGTAGAAGGGTGCACAAGTACTGAGGTGTCACGCAGGTACTGTGTGGGCGCACAAGTCCTGATCACGCAGGTATACCTGTGCGGCACATGGGTACTTGCGCGATCCTTGACCAGTAGAGTAATACTTGGGATATTCTTAACCGAAGCCTTTAGAATCATCCTGAGGTATTTCCAGAAGAGTGGCGTGCAAGTTTTAATGAATAGGTAAGGGGGCGTGCAAGTGTATTCATTTAACTTAAGGAAAAAACACTTAGGTGCACAATTGTTAGTGAATTCTAACACTTAATCCGTATTCCTCTTGTTTAGACCTTCCATTCTAGGTAATGAATTACCATAGAAGTGTTCGGAAGACTTGAAGAAGAGGCTTGGATGTTCAGAGATCTGTATCTGAATTCTGGAAAAATTCCTTTTCATTAATGTGGCGCCCACTGGGGGTATTTATAGGCTAGAGAAGACCCTAAGCGGTTTTCAAAGAGGGTGCGCAAGTGACGTGCATGACCAACTGTGGCGCGCAAGTGTACTTGCCCGACCATGGTAGAACTTGCGCGACCCTTGCACAATGTTCTTCTTATTCCTTCCTTTGTCAATTTTTTATATTTTTCCCAAGGTTGAATCACTACGAGCTAAGATATTCCCCTTTTCCAATCATTAGACTCTGTGACGAAAGGAGCATCAAAATCCACAAACAGTCCGGACAGAAATTATGGAACCTCATCCATGCATGTCCCATACCCAACTCAACTCCCTATCATCAGACCCTTAACCTTGTCCTGACCTGCAGGCATGATATCTGCTCGGGTACCCAATGATAGCCCAAGAAGGGTGTGTATATAACTGAGTATTACACCACCAATAGTATCTACCAAATATCCAGTTTAGTAGATATTGAATTCAATAACTGGATAATAAACAATAAATAATAGACGATTAAAGTATCCATTAATAATATTTTTTCCCTAACGTTATTCCATTTTCAATTTCAGATTCAATACTTAATAATGACTAGGTTCCTATTTCACTCCTTTAATGCATTCAATGGATTGTTCATGTTCAATAATCATAAACCATATAAGAATAAATAACGTTCTTCCTCCATAAGGCAAAAAATCACAACAATCTCATTATCCTCACCTCAAATCCTCAATACGAGTGGAATGAAACTATTAGAGGAAAAAACATCATAACCTTCCCAAACCCATGCATTAAGGGATGAAGATTAGAGCCTCAGTCCATCTAGATATGTGGGTGTAGAACCTAATGTCTATACCGCACTCCACCAAGCCGTGTGCACATTCTTATTTATTCATTTACCATACATAATCACAATACAAAAAAAGCATTGCCAATAACATTATCAACATCAAACAATGAAAATTGAAATGGGCATAATTATTATACCATATTCCATTAAAAAATTTCTAATTTATATCCCACAACCATTTTTCCCAATTCCCATGTCCCAAGACTTACTCACTAAGCATATTTTCGTACAAAACATAATTCATTGCCACATTCATATGAATCCCATTTTAGCCCATTTATATGCCAGTACAAACGATCCATTAGCCATATCCCCTATATGGAACACGTACCCTTAATTACTTCTTAATCAATATATTTACCAAATTACTTATTCGTCATGGGATTTACCTTTTTACTAGTACATTTCACACTAAGTGATTTCTTATCCATGTTTGGGAGGGTCATCACACCCATTGGGTGGTCCAAGACCGGTCGAGTCATCCTCAATTCATTCCTTGAGAATCATGAGCGATTCAATTTCTTATTTTGAAACCTATTACACCGTAGATTTATGACGAAACCAAGAACACATCAATAACAGAACTAAAATGAAACCCTACATGACCAAATCTATGTACAAACTATTGGATATAACTTTCAATCCACCTAGTTTAGACCCGTTGATGAACACCCTCTTAATCAAATCTGTAGATAAATATAAAACCACCCTTTAAAGGCTCAACCTAGATCTCATTGGAAAAGAAGGGTTTTAGATCTTTGTAAGGATAGGATAGAAAGATACAAACCATAACATAGAAATGGAAGGGAGGAAGAGATTATACTTACATGGATCTTCAATATGCAGCCGACGACACATCAAACGACCTAGGGATGAAGGAGAATCGCCCTTGAACGTTATTGGGAGATATTGTTCATCCCTAGTGTTGTAAAAGGAGGAGAGGAGGAAAATCATGAGTTGGGGTTAAAAATCCTGTAATGGAAATTGTTTAAATTTATCAACTTTACAAGGCCACATGGTTTACTCACATAGTTTTCCAACCCATGCGAAAATTGTGAACATGTTACTATCTGAGAGAGGCTGATTTTCATGGTTACATGGGAATTACACTTGGTTATTTTATCCATTAATGAACCATGAGAAATCTTATGTCCAATTCTACAAGGTTACCTAAAATTCTCCACATAGTTTTCACTAACCATGCACAAATCATGAAACATGCCCAGAAAACTTCTGTATCCTCCTCTTTTGTACCTTGAACCCCCAAAAGACCCACTATCCGTATCATGGTCTTGGGAAACACTTATTTATTTTAGATTAAGGAGATTAAACAGAAGTGTAAACAACAATGCACCTTAAAGAATAATTCAGGATCATATAATGATCTTGTCCTAAATGTTGATAAATTTTTACAAAGAGATATAATTACATGATAACATTCCATTTTATATTTACAATATCACCCTTTTTTGTGTATTGACTAATTTGAACATCATATATTACTCTAAAATTATGGTGAATTGTTTTTGATAAAAGAACTAGTTAATCATTAAACCAGAAGTAGAATGATTTGTTATTTTGTCTACCTTTAGATATCATCACAAAAAAATGGTCAGAAACAATTATCCAATTTTCATAAATCCTCATATGGTGAGTGAATAATTTAATCTATAAAAAATCATAATAAGTTTAACATAATACATTCCATAAATTTTCAACCCTATAAACCTTCATGAAGATGGAAATCCAAAACATTATAATGAATGTCACTAAATTTCTCAAAATTTGCATGACATTGACCCCCCCCATATATCATAAAGTATCTCTTGGTTGTCACTATACAAACATGTGAGTAATGCCACCATGTGTTCTCTTGAAACATGTTAATAACCTAAATGACCATAAATACATATTGAAAACTTGCATGAAATATTTTTCAAAATATCATTGCATATATTCCATAAATATAACAATACCATTATCTCCATCCATTATAGCACTAAAAACTTATCACCATATTTATTTTTTAGTTTTGAGGTCATAAATACAATCTAATTTACTATATCTATATCAAACATCTATTTTTTCCAAAATAATCATCAATTTATCAGTATTTAGAACATATTAAGTTGTACCTTCCCATAAGCAGTTTTTCAATAAAATATAACATTTCCATTAAATAACATTTCTAGGCCATCAGTACTATTAAATATATTCATTTAAATCCTTAAGAAAAAATTTGTACTAAATAACCCTTATATATTTCCTAAATCATGAATTCTTATACATAAACACTTAAATCCTTCAATGTCAATGATTGGAATTGAATAGGTACTTCTACTATTTGGAAGTAAATTATTAAGTTATTGAATTTGTTTTAGTAATTCCCATGTTATAAAAATATAATAAATTGAACTCCTTTAAAATATTTGAGTATATGAAACTTTATTCCTCGTAGATAACATCATACCCTCAATTTTTGGTGTTCCTCTAGGCTCTTCTTTCCATATTCTTTAGAAGAAAAATGTTATTTCTTCGATGATCATTCTCACATAAACTTTCATAAAATAAAATATTCCACCTTTTTGATGCATTATGAATCTCACTAAAGATCATGTTTTATAAAAGTTAACGTGATAGATATATTCAAAATGTATTTCTCTCAAGTCATCATCCACTACGGTTTCTCATAATAAAAGATGTTTCCATCAGATTCTATGTTAACATGATTCCTTCTGGTAAAATCTATTGACTAAAACCAAAATCATAATGTGAGAAAATATAATATTAGTGCGAAACCACATAATCATGGAATTATTAAAAATATGTCTAAATTATGAAACCTTCTTCAAACAATGATACCATAGCTATATCCTAGGTTATTGATAGACATATTTTGTTAAAATCATTCATGACGGTTTGTAATGTTTTTATGAATTTCCAAATCATACCCCTTAGGATTTTCAAACTTGGTGTGTAGAAACATCCATTTTCAGAAACCAATTCATGATCATATCTATCTCAATATGGTGTTTTTAAGAAGTTACCCCTATATAAATCTGTTAAATATCCATATACACTGTTAGTATGTAGAACGGGATGTATATTTATGAAAGCACTTTCTCTATCCTTTATTGATATTCTTGGAAATTTTATGATAATTTTCTACATCCTTAGACTTATCCATATAAATGTGATTAGGGACTCAATTTCAATGGGAAAGAGATGACTGGTAGTTGAATTTGGTTTACCCTAGTAGTTGATTGTGAGGGGTTCATTTATTGAAAAATCATTTACATTAGTTGACCATTTTTCTTTTAAATAAATGCTATTAATGGTTAACTCATCCATAAATGGGTACAAACCTATTTTATAAAGGTCAGAGGTCAATTGGGGTTTCAAACCCAATGACTATCAAGGACATTCATTGGTTGAAAGGATAGTAGGCCAGACTCATAATACCCTATTGGGGGGGTATTGTTTCCTACTACATGAATCATGTATAGATTTATGATATGTTATATAATCTCCTCCAAATCCCAATACAGGACCGGTTACCCAAACAAAATGATTATATGTTAAGTATCTTTTTATTAAAAGGAACAGGGGGCCCAATTGGTCAATCCATCTACATGTATCTGAGGTTCTTAAAAAAAATCAGTAAGTAATAGATGCTTATATTCCAAAGCTTCATAATGAGAAAATTTGTGAATTTTTGTCATATAGGGAGGTAGTTAATATTCCACAAAGGGGATTGAGCTATTATGAGGTATCTTATGTATCATGTTTATTTATAGGAATCAAATCCCATGTAGTTCCTTAAACCTGATTAGTTTAACATCTTGCAGAGAGGAAATATTTGGGAGAACTTAGGCACCGTATATTTGAGCCCAATTCTCGAGGAGGCATCCAATGTACCCGGGTTATAGCATGAATTAGAGTTACCATAGTTCTATTGTGTTCTCTTTCCACTGATGGTTAAGGTATAATGATCATCCCATGGAAAGTATTTGATCTTGATGGTTGAAATTTTTTAGTAATTGGGATACATAGACTGAGGTGGATTCCCATTTGTGTTTTGGATCATGCCTTAGGAAGGATTCTTATGTATCTTGGTTATGGTAGGAATAAGAGACCTCATTGTTCAATAGGCTAGATCTTAGACACTAACAATGTAACATCCCAAGATTTTATGAGAAATGTTATTTTTAATTACTTTGATGTCTTGTGTTGTACACTACACCAAGATTAGCTTGCGCTATATGCAACATCGTATTAGCTTACATTATATGCAGACACTATTCTAGGATTGTGTTTCATTCTAGAGCATGCTTCCTCGATAGCGTGTGTTGTACGCAATACCGAGTTTTACTAAATTAGATATTATTATAATATTATTATGAACTAGCCGTTAGGAATAGTAATCCCCAATTTTTAAAATTTTATAAATTTTTTCTTTCAAAATGGACTTCATTTTTGGATTCTTAATATCTAAATTAGCCTAGGGTGAATTTTTGGTATTTTTCTGAAAAAGTTCAATTTTTGATGAATAGTGAAAACACTGGGTTACTCTTTAAAAACTGGCTTTTTATTTAAATAATCATTTATTTTAGTTAAATTTATTTTAGGTCGAAATAGATACATAATACCTATATAAGTTCAATATAATCTACTGGAGTAATTTTATAATAATATAGATACATAAAAAATTTATTGAACTTGTTACCTTCTTTTACCCACCTCTTAGGAGCATTTGCAATTGTACATAAAACTTAATTTTACCGCTTCTGGGAGTTGAATTTATAAAATCCGAGAGACACGGTTAATATCAAAGAGTAAAATGCGGTTCAATAAGATAAAAATAATTTTTGGTGAATAGTAACTTTTTACTTTTATTTACCACGGTTAAAAGTAAATAGTGTAATTAAGGGTAAAAATGATATTATTATTACCATAAAACATGTCCTAATTATATTGTATAAGTGTAATTCGACCAAAAACAACCTTATGAATAAAATATTACCCTTTAGGTCCACCTGGATTAGATTAGGACACATATTGTTATTTTATTTAAAGAAGAGTTAAGAGTTAAAATCAAAGTTTAATAACCAAAACATTATTAATATAGGGTTATACATATGATAGATTCGACTATAAATATTCATTAGAAAGATAAAAATATTTCCTACATAATGGTATTTTATTTATAATTTTTAGACCTTAAAAAATTTAATTTAATTATGACATATTGATGATGAAGTAATTACCTTATTAATGAAATATTAACATAATTTTTGTTATAAATACCCAAATAAATGTAATTTGAAACTTTTTATGAATTAAACTAATTTTATAGGTTAATATGACAAGTTAATATTTATTTAATTAACTTTTTTCGAACTAATCATGTTGTTATGATATTCACAAAAATCAATTACCAAATAGTGTCAAAATTGACATAAAATACTTTTTAAAACAAATATTATATTATTAATTGTTATTCTATTCCTAAAAATCTACGGTTCGTCAAAATGACTTAGATAAGTTTATATATATATATATTAATAATGAACCACTTGGGGTTAGTTCGGCTTGTTATAGTAAATTTATTAACCGTATAGTGTAAGAAAACAAGAAGACATGATAAAAGTTAAATTATTTAACTTAGAGTTAAATCTAAATGATAAGGTTAAAATAGAAACCTAAACATGTCTAAAACCTATTGGTTTAAAGGCTTGAGACCCATACCCACATTATATTAGAAATAAGTTACTTTTTAGCCATTATAAACCGAATATTACTTTATTATAAAATAATATTTTAAGTCTTTCCTAAAGTGCCCCTCTCCTCCCTTATAAAAGGGCACCTCCTCCCTCTTCTCTTGACACAATTTTGAGCCTTAAATCTCGTCCAAAACCTTCCCATTTACCTATGAAACTTCCCTCTAAACATTATAGAGGTTATGGTCTCCTCAAAATACCAACTTTAGTGCCTTAAGAGGAAGCTTAAAAGAGGTGTGTTGAAGAAGAGGTAATCTCTTCTACCGATTCTTTCAAGTTTTTTCATCTTCAACTTCTTATTCTTTAGTTGTTTCAGTATAAAGTAATAAAATCAGAATAAATAATATACTTATATGTTATTATAAATATGAAACAACCCCATTTCAACTTCTATCAATCCTACAGAAAACGAAATCACCGCGCCTGCATACGTACGGAATACCGTCTCAACGCCGTGGTTTAATCTATTTTTCCACCACCACCTTACATGGATGGGTATAATGGTGTAAAGAATAACTATATATGGTTATTATAACATCATACTTATTATTAGATATTATATCATCCAGTACAATTCCATTCAATAATTATGGGAATGATATCATCGCTCGTGCGTATGTACGGATTACTGTCTCCACGACGCGATGAGATTCATTCTCCATATTAACCATTCAAAAATGATTATAAAGTATATATAATGAATAATAATGAAATATATGACATAATTAATCTACTGGATTTATGTATATATATATATGTCATCTACTTACTTTTATTCAAGTCAGTAAGGAAAGGAAAACAACGTTCATGCATACATACAGCCTACCATCTCCATGAACGGTGTATTTCATTTCATTCATCTATCTATTATATATATATACGGAATATATATGATATATAAATCATTATTTAAATTTTGGAAGTAAGTAAATCATGATATAAGTAATAGTAATATCAAGAACAACTAGTCCAAAGACGTACGATAAATAAAATGATTTTACCCAAAACGCTACTTTAACATGGAATTTATAAAAGAACGGGTAATATAAAGTCATAAGAGAATCATATATGATATCATAACAATGAATATTATTCTGTAATAAGTAAATGAAATTATTTAAATCATTATACAGGAGATTCAGATACGTACGAAGCATATCGGACCTAAGGTAAGGGATAACGTTTCCAATCTCGGTTTTATCTGAGATTGTTTATTCGTAAGTATTTACTGGGGTTATTGTTATCATCCATGTCCATGTTTTATAAAAATGGTTTCATTTATATTTAATTTAATTTTTAACCATTTTTTACTTTTATCACATGTTATGGAAGGAATCTTTCTTTTTTTTACCATACGAAGAATTTTTTTGACTTTTCGAGCAAAAGTATGAGGAGAATGTTTTTTTAACTTATACGTCATGAATGGATTTTTACGGTTTTATAACACCTTATTTTCATGAAGCTTAATCTACAATATTTCATGAATATTTTAAAAATAATTTTTTTCTTATAAAATTTCATGGCATTTTGTGAAAATAAATTGATTTTTAAGAAGAAAGGATATTTTCCTCTAGAATTATTTTCAAGTGTTTTATCAAAACCATTTTCCATCTCTGATGACATTATTTCATATGTGTTTGTTTCAAGTATAATATCTCTATGATTTACATGGTTTCACTTTTCTTATGATGAAATGATATCCATTTGTTCTATATGGATTATGTTATGATGGTATGATGTTTATGAAATCCATTTTTATTCTTTGGGATTATGATGAATGATTTATGTTTATGTTGTCGCACAAGTAAGAATGATTTCATTATGAGATGGGTGGGACCTATATCTCCCTCCAATGCATTATTTAATGATTTATATCTCATGATATATAAGTGTCTGGAATGGTATGTTAAGCTGGTTCAGTGATACAAGACTGGAACGAAGAGTGAACTCGATTCAGAAAAGGACTTTGTCCACTAAGATGGTCTTGGAAGCAATGCCTTGGCTATTATGGAAATCATATCATGTGCTTAATGGTTTTCCACCATTACATGTTTTATTCCCATGTTATTTTATCATGATTGATGTTCCTTTATGATATATTCCTTACGTACTTCCAAGATTTATGTCTTTTCTCAAGATTTTGATGTTTAGATTTTCTGTTCATGTTATTGCTTTCAAATGTTTGTGGATTGTTTTACATTCTCTATGTTTACCCTTACTGATCATTTAAGATCACCCTTTTATGTTTTATTTTCCCCAAGATATAAAAAATGTTTTTAGGTATGAAAAAAAGATAAGATCTTTATGGGAGATGTTTAAGATCCTTCACCATGATTAGAATATTATGTTCCATGATTCCAAAGGCACTAAAATATTACGGCCCTTTGGTGTCTGTTTTTGTTTTGTATTAGGTATTATGAAAAAGTAATGTAATGTCTATGTATGTCAAGATTTGGGTCTCTATAGTTGGTATCAGAGGAGAGGTTTAGTTAAACTTTGTAAACTAGGATGCAAAAACTTTTGTGAGATCCGTAGAGATATTTCTAAGGTATGCATAGGGATGTCCCTAAGGTTAAGTATAAGTATAGGTTATAGTCCTAGAATTATAGTAAAAATATTAGAATTAATCCTAAGATGTCAGATATTGAAGGTACTCCCCCTTGATTATGATTTTTTCCTCTCACATTATTCTTTTTGGGTTTTAGACGATGGCTGGAACATGAAGGAGCCGTGTTGATCAATATAATGGAAAATGCAATGATTTTCCTCCGAAAAAATCCAATGTTATGGGAGATTGATTGAAAAATATTATTTCTATACTTACACAAGATATGAATAAGTCTAGACTTCCAAATGAGCAGATAAGGGAACAATATTCTATTGAGTCATTCATGTGGCAACACCCACCTTCTTCTAATGGGTCTTCTGATCCAATTGTTGCTGAACAATGGATCGGTACCATTGAAAAGATATTTTCCATACTTCTCTGTTGAGAAAATGAAAAATTCATTTTAGCTGTTTATCATTTAGAATGTGAAGCAGACTGGTGGTGGACTCTAATTATGAATACAAGGCCCCAAGATGAAATTGTATCCATATAATGGGACGAGTTCAAGAACTTGTTTTTCAATCATTACTTCCCTCGTATTCTTCGAACAAAGATAGAATAGGAGTTCCATGAGATTAAGAAAAAGGATGATGAATATGTTGGTATATACGAGGTGAATTTTATAGGGATTGCAAGGTATGCATATGGATTTATCATTCAACCTGAATGTAAATTTGATTGATTCTTCAGTGTCTTGAAATCAATTCTTCGAAGGTCATTATCTATAAGAGACTTCAATAACTATGAAGAAATTTTGTGTTGTGCTATCAAGGTAGAAATGGAAGTTGGTGTTACATATCCATCTCATGGTTTTGATAAGAAATGATTGATGGAGTTTAAGGAAAAATCTCAAAATAATGGTGAAAGGAAGACAGATGTTTATTTATGCTCAAACTGTAGAAAGAAGCATGGTGGAGATTGTCTTAAAGAAACTAGAAACTGTTTTAAGTGTGGAAAAGAAGGTCATCGATCATATGAATGTCGAAGTAATGGGAAAAAGGTAGATAATGATTCGAATGGAGAAAAGACTACAGAGAATGCACCACCAACACTTCAATTCTACAAGTGCAAGGAAATTGGGCATTATGCTAATCAATGCCCTAATCTAAGTGTTAATGATGATTGAAATCAACAACCTATTATGGTAAAGGATAAAGGGAAGTCACATGCGATCACTATTGGAAATTTTGAATATGAAAACAATGTGGTGGAATGATAAATTGTTTATGTAATGGGATTCCAAAATAATTTTGTAGTATCGTGGAATATTTGAAAATTTATGTATTGGTCTATTGTGGTTTTTAATAATTTTATGGTACCGATAACAATGAAAAGTGATTGAAATATTTTTGGAAAATAGATGATATGTGCATAATTAATGGATAAGGATAAAATAATATGTTTGATAGTATTCATAAGCTCATGACTGGTACAAGGACAAAGTGATATCATGGTTTGAGTATACAGAATTTTGGGATTTTGGTATGTGGAAAGAGTTATATTTTGACAGCATTCATGTTTTCACTAAGGTTCTATAGTAACTCATATTTCAAGAGAATACATGATTAAGGAATTCACATGTTTGGAATTTTACCAACAAGATATATATATCTTATGATATGCGGGCGATAAATGATTGTATTCAATGCTTGGTAGATGAACTTTCTAGAAATCGTTTTATTTATACTATGAGATTGGATAGAAGTATTTTAGATAAACCTAAAGATTTGAATAGATTAAGTTAGACATCAGATATTATTGTTTAAGGCTAGAACATTTTGTTATGTTATAATAGTATAGTTTTAGAAAAAGGACAACCCGTAGGACGAGCAACAACCCGTTGTGTCAGACAAGGATGTGGGAATTGAACCCACAACCAAAGTGAGACAGGCCTTTATCGCCTACCACTGGCCTACAGGAAGTCACTGGTTAGTAGAAACTAGTTTTATTTTATTAAGCTCTATGATAGATGAAGTATAAGTCCATTTTATCAACCATATATGATTAATCTCAGCATAAATGGACTTATGTATAGTTAATAAATTGTGTTAAACTTTTTGCGATAGAAACAGATGGAATGACCTATCATTCTATCGCATGATCTTCTAACACTTCATGAATGAGAAATTCAACTTCATTTATTTAAGAGATGATGTGGAAATTGTTCAAGGAACGAACAACAGTGATATTGTACCAAAATCAAGTAAATATTTCTTTTAATTCAACAATTCTTCAGCATTAGGGAAATGATCTGGAGATCTAAAAACGTTGTCCTAGTACCCTCATACCCGATGAATTAGATGGTACCTTAAATCATAAAAAATTTATGGCTTTGTGATTGATGTCTATTTCATAGCCATGTTCTCTACCAATCTCCATCAGAAAATGATGGTTATATTTCTCTTCCATATCCATTTTTTCACCTATGTTGTCATATGTGGAAACCTAGTGTTGAGTTACTTTGGGTGACTGTTATGATGCTAAATTCACTTTTTAAAATGATGTTTTAGTATTCCTTTTTACGATGTGTGTTTCTATGAAAGAAACTTTAAAGTAGTAAACCACTTATAACCTCGACGAATTTCGAGGGTGAAATTCATTTTAAGGGTGGTAGAATGTAAAACTCCAAGATTTTATGAGAAATATTATTTTTAATTAGATTGATGTCTTGTGTTGTACGCTACACCAATATTAACTTGCGCTATATGCAACACCATATTAACTTATAGTATATGCAAACACTATTCTAGTCTTGTGTTGCACGCTAGAGAAACCTTCCTCAATAGCGTGTGTTGTACGCAATACCGAGTTTTACAAAATAAGATATTATTATAATATTATTATGAACTAGCCATTATGAATAGAAATACCCAATTTTTAAAATTTTATAAATTTTATCTTTCAAAATGGAATTCATTTTTGGATTCGTAATATTAAAATTAGCCTAGGGTGAATTTCTGGTATTTTTCTAAAAACATTAAATTTTTGATGAATAGTGAAAATAATGGGTTACTATTTAAAAACTGACTTTTTATTTAAATAATAATTAATTTTATTTAAATTTATTATAGGTAAAAATAGATACATAATACCTATATAAGTTCAATGTAATCCATTAGAGTAATTTTATAATAATATAGATAAATAAAATTTTTATTGAACTTTTTACCGTCTTTTACCCACCTCCTAAGAGCATTTGCAATTGTACATAAAACATAATTTTACCACTTCTGTGAGTTGAATTTCAAAAATCCGAGAGACACGGTTAATATCAAGGAGTAAAATTTGTTCAATAAGATAAAAATAATTTTTGGTGAATAGTAAGTTTTACTTTTATTTACAACGGTTAAAAGTAAATATAGTAATTAAGGGTAAACATGATATTATTATTACCCTAAAACATGTCCTAATTCTATTGGATAAGTGTAATTCGACCAAAAACAACCTTCGGAATAAAATATTACCCTTTAGGTCCACTTGGATTAGATTATGACACTTATTATTATTTTATTTAAAGAAGAGTTAAAAGAGTTAAAATCATTGTTTAATAACTAAAACATTATTAATATAGAGTTATAAATAAGATAAATTCGACTATAAATATTCATTAGAAAGATTCAAATATTTCCTACATAATGGTATTTTATTTATAATTTTTAGACATTAAATAATTTAATTTATTTATGACACAATGATGATGCAGTAATTACCTTATTAATGAAATATTAACATAATTTTTGTTATAAATACCCAAATAAATGAAATTTGATACTTTTTATGAATTAAATTAATTTTATAGGTTACGATGACATTTTAGTATTGATTAAATTAATTTTTTTCTAACTAAACATTCTGTTATGGCATTCACAAAAATAAATTACCAAATAGTGTCAAAATTGACATAACTAGTTTTAAACAAAATATTATATTATTAATTGTTATTCTATTCTTAAAAATCTAAGGTTTGTCAAAATTACTTATATAAGGTTATATATTTTAATAATGAACCACTTGGAGTTATTTTGTCTTGTTATAGTAAATTTATTAACCATATAGTGTAAGAAAACAAGAAGACACGGTAAAAGTTAAATTATTTAACTTAGAGTTAAATCTAAATGATAAGGTTATAATAGTAACCTAAACTTGTCTAAAACCTATTGGTTGAGATTATTTAGACCCATAACCACTTTAAATTCTAAATAAGTCACTTTTGAGCTATTATAAACCGAATATGGCTTTATTATAAAATAATATTTTAAGTTTTTCATAAAGTGCCCCTCTCCTCCCATATAAAAGCGCACCTCCTCCCTCTTCTATTCACACAATTTTTCACCTTAAAGATCGGCCAAACCCTTACCATTTCACTTCTAAACATCCATAGAAACATTATAGAGGTTTTGGTCTCCTCAAAAGGCCAAATCTAGTGCCTTCATAGGAAGCTTAAAAGAGGTGCGTCGAAGAAGAGGTAATCTCTTCTACAGATTCATTCAAGTTTCGTTCTTCTTAAACTTCTTCTTATTTAGTTGCATCAAAATAAAGTAATTACATCAGTGTCAATAATATACTTATATGTTATTATAAATATGAAACAACCCCATTTCACCTTCTATCCATCCTACGGAAAACGAAATCACCACGCATGCGTACGTACAGAATATCGTGTCCACGTCGTGGTGTAATCTGTTTTTCCACCACCACCTTACATGGATGGGTATAATGATGTAAAGAATAAATATATATGGTTATTATAACATCATAATGATTCTAATATATTATATCATCCACTAAAATTCCATTCAATAATTATGGGAATGATATCATCATTCGTGTGTAAGTACAGATTACCGTCTCCATGACGTGATGAGATTCATTCTCCATGTTAACCATTCAAGAATGATTATAAAGTATATATAATGAATAATAATGAAATATATGAAATAATTAAGATACTATATTTATGTATATATATATATATGTCATCTACTTACTTCCATTCAAGTGAATAAGAAAAGGAAAACATCGTTCAAGCGTACGTACGACTTACCATCTCCATGAACGGTGTATTTATTTTCATTCATATATATAATATATATATATATATACTGAATATATATGATATTTAAATCATGATTTAAATTTTTGAAGTAAGTAAATCATGATATAAGTAATAATAATATCAATAACAACAAGTCCAAACATGTACGATAAATAAAACGATTTTACCCAAAACGCTGATTTAACATGGAATTTACAAAAGAACGGGTAATATAAAGTCATAAGTGAATCATATATGATATAATAACAATGAATATGATTCTGTAATATGTAAATGAAATTATTTAAATCATTATACAGGAGGTTCTAATACGTACGAAGCATATCAAACGTAAGGTAAGGGATAACTTTTCCAATCTCAGTTTTATATGAGATTGTTTATTCGTATGTATTTAATGGGGTTATTATTATCATACATGTCCATGTTTTCTAAAAAAAATTCATTTATGTTTAATTTCCTTTTTAACCATTTTTTACTTTTACCACATGTTATGGAAGGAATCTTTTTTTTACCATACGAGGTTTTTTTACTTTTCCAGCAAAAGTACGAGGAGAATGTTTTTTTAACTTATACGGCATGAATGGATTTTTACGGTTTTATAAAAGCTTATTTTCATGAAGATTAATCTAAAATATTTCATTTATATTTTCAAAAAAATCCTTTTATTTTAAAATTTCATGGAATTTTGTGAAAATAAAATGATTTTTAAGAAGAAAGGATATTTTTCTCAAGAATTCTTTTCAAGTGTTTTATCAAAACCATTTTCCATCTATGATGAAATTATTTCATATATGTATGTTTCAAGTATAATATCTCTATGATTTAAATGGTTTAAAGTTTCTTATGATGAAATGATATCCATTTGTTTTATATGGATTATGTTATGATGGAATGATCTTTATGAAACCCATTTTTATTCTTTAGGATTATGATGAATGATTTATGTTTATGTTGTGTCACAAGTAAGAATGATTTCATTATGAGATGGGTGGGACCTATATCTCCCTCCCATGCATTGGGTAATTATTTATATCTCATGATATAGACATGGCTGGAACGGTAAGTCAATCTGGTTCAATAATATAAGACTGGAACGAGGAGTGACCTTGATTCAGAAAGGGACTTTGTCCACTAAGATGGTATTCGCAGCAATGCCTTGGTTACTATGAAAATAATATCATGTGCTTAATGGTTTGTCACCATTACATTTTTTATTCCCATGTTATTTTATCATTATTGATGTTCCTTTATGATATATGCCTTACGTACTTCCAAGATTTATGTCTTTTCTCAAGATTTTGATGTTTAGATTTTATGTTCATGTTTTTTATTTCAAATGTTTCTGGATTGTTTTATGTTTTCTATGTTTACCCTTACTGAGAATTTTGAGCTCACCCTTTTTATGTTTTCTTTTCCCCAGGATATAAATAAAGGTTTTGGGTAAGAAAAAAAGGGAAGATCTTTATGGGAGATGTTGGAGATATTTCACCATGATTAGAAGATTATGTTCCATGTTTCCAAAGGCACTAAACTATTACGATCCATTGGTGTCTGTTTTTGTTATGTATTAAGTATTCCGCAAAAGTAATGTAATGTCTATGTACGTTAAGATTTGGTTCTCTAAAAACAATTCCCTTATCCTGATAGAGGATTGAATGATATGATCATTGATACTCCCTAAGAAAAAAAGATCTATTCTTGGTGTAAGAAACAAGGTATCGAAAATAATAAATCTCATTACTTGTGGATACATGATTTATTTGACTACCCTTTGACTACATAATATAGATCTCAGGAATTAAAAAGGAATACTACATATCCCTATTATAACTCGAATAAGATGAATTATAATTTACATAATTGGTTCTTACATACTGATATTGGACATGTTTTTCAAGACCTAGGATCCCTATTTGACTTTTCCTAATTTACTTCCTAACATGTGTTGATTGTCCGCTGGATATACCTTTATTTTCTACTTGACATGATATAGGACGTCTACATGACATGCTATAAGTAAATCAAATGATCCAGTTTACTTTTCTTAGGGATGTTTCATATCTTGGATGTCATGTTTGTGGTTTATCGCCAAATCAAATATGTCTTGTCCATAAGACGTTGTGAGAACTGTCCAGATGATCCTAGAAGAACTAAAATGATTTTGGATGGCATGTTTAGAGGGTATCACATAATCAGAATGATATTCCATGATGTCAACCCAAAATCTTGATAAAATGATTGGAGGGAATTATGAGGGTCATTAAAATATTTCTAGAGGGTGACGCATGATCTAGTATTATATGCCTAGAGGTCATCGCGAGATCTGTCTAGCGTACATGGAGGGTGTCACAAGAACTAGTTGGCATGCCTGGGTCCTATCACAAAACTCAAATAACATGTTCCAATGTCGTCTTATGATTCAGGGAACATGTATGAAGGACACTCTAAGGTTTGAATAGCCATCAAGGAGGTTTTCACAAGACATGGGTGGAATGCCTATATGGAAACATGTGACTTGATTATACATGTCCTGATGAATTTTTCTGGATCCAAATAGTATACTAAAGAAGTGTGGTGAGATCATGGAAAAATATCACGGTTATTTTTCATTTTCTGAGTGGTTCACGTGAAGTGCACGAGGATTAGTGTATACATTCTTCACATAAGTTTCTAATATTTTAGTCATTTTCCATCCTTTTATAACCAATGCCTTATATTTATTCACTATTATCATGTTTTACATCTTTCATGATCTTAAGAATATGTGGGATGTTCTTAAAGTGGTTGGCCAGAACTCCATTGCATTATATATGAATGATAACATGAATATTTTTATACTTATTGCATGATCACTTATATTGTTCCCCAAATCCTACCTAATGGAAAGCTTTTTATGTCATGAGATCTGTAACATCCTGGTTCTGGAAGCCCCCCAGAGGCGCCCTATACCCGGTTGGTTTTATGGCCTCAAGCGCATTTCCCTGAATGCTAGATGATTCCAACTAGCAGCGAGGGCCTTGGGTGTGATAGTGGGGAAACTATTCCCTCATTGTAAGAGTAACACAGTAAAAGAAAACAATAGAAATAGAAGAAGTAGTAGTAATCCATAAAAAAGTAAACAGCGAAAGACTAGAAATAATAAATTGGATCACACATATATATATATGAATGATGCATGGTACATATGTCTAGGAAATTAGCCAAACTTATCACAATGCTGGAATACAAACAGTATTAAACCAAAGTACAAAAGTAAAATAGATGATAACTTCTTATAATTGCAAGACTCGGCTTGGTCCCATGCTCTCTATCTCCACAACAATTAAGTACCTAAAGTAGAAGGGGGCTTTACCTTATCTATACCTGCAATAATATAATGTGTTTGGGCTCAAAATCATGGACCAACTAGGGCGTGAGACTAAATCCAAGTAGGCAACCACCACATGATTTGTGCCTAATAGTTAGTGAATATATGGAAGGTAATAATTAGAGGAAGCAGTAAAAAATAAAGTACTCAGTAGTAAAGAATCCATAGTTTCAATACATTCAGTTCCCTATACCATGAAACAGATAATAAAAGCAGGAAAAATCAAATAGGTAACCCTTTGGGATGTACTCACAACCTATCCCCTCTGGTTCAAATTATAAGGATATAACAAAGAATCTTTGAGGAATCCCTCACAGTAAATTACCCTTATAGTCTAATATGATTATAGAATCTATAAGGAAGAACTCACAGTCAATTAACCTTATAGTGAAAAGTTATAGAATACTCTCTGAGGACGTACTCACAGTCAATTACCCTTATAGTCAAAAGCGATTAAAGACTCTCTGAGGAAGAACTCATAGTCAATTCCCCTTGTAGTCAACTACACCAGGTTATCACGGCCTTGTGTAAATCATTCGATCATAGTAATGAAATACGACAAAATTAACCCTCAAGAACAACTTGGATAAATAGTCTACAAAATATCAGCATGTCAGAATACAAATTACCCCATCCTACAAAACATGGCATGGGAAAAACAACAAGGCAGCCTAATAGGCTAAACAAGACCAATGGTCATAAATATAAGATTCATGGGAAACCACTTCAAAATCATAATAATCAAACATATTCACATTCAAATAACCTCCACTCAAGCACACAAGCATGGAAGGCAATAAAAAAAATGCTAAAACAGTAAACACGCAATACCCCATTCAATGGTATTGGACAAATTATCACATATAACTCAAAGACATTAAACAGAAACACACAAACAACCTACCTCAGTGCTGGGAGATCTCTATACATGAACCTCAAGCCTCGAATCTCCCCAGAACACCATATATATACAAAAATATCTAAAACATTCAAAAGAAGAAAACTTGAGAAAGAAGAGGAATCAGGAAACAAAGATCCAGAATAAGGAAGAGCTTACCTAGGGGATCCCAATGCAATTGACAGTGCTAGAATCGGAGATTGGACATTGACACAGGGGCTTGGAGAAGAATCGTTGTCGTATAAGAGCTCTCAGATGAACTAGGTCAAGAAGTAGACGGTTCTGTCTATCAGACTCAACCCCGATAAATTTAATAAAAAAAAGAAAATACGCGACATGTAATTTAGAAGTACACGATGTGTACTTTAATTTTCTACACTCTGCTTTAGGTGGTCTCCAGGTCACCACACACAACCGTGTGGATGGCCGTTACACAGCCAGCACACAGATACCCATGGTAACTGAGTACACAGCGTGTACTCATAAATCACAGAGCGTGTACTTCAAAAATTTCCAGAAACTCTCCTTTTTCTCAAAAACGACCAGAAAAAGGAAAACATACATGAAAATAAGATCAGGGTTCTTAAAAACTTCCCCCCTTAAATAAATTCTTCCCCGAATTTCCCTAGCAAAGCGGTGTAGAAGAAGAAACCCTAAACAGCTTCGGACACTGTGATTGTACTTCGGCCTCCCTCTCCCAAGTCTCATCCTATACTCGGTCGTGCTGCCACAACACTCGCACTAGAGGAACAGACCGACCATGGAGAACCTTTGTAATGTGATCAACAATCTGGATAGGATACTCCTCGAACGATGCATCCAATTCCCACTCAACCTCCTTGGGTTG
Organism: Viscum album; assembly: GCA_963277665.1. Lineage (NCBI taxonomy): Eukaryota > Viridiplantae > Streptophyta > Magnoliopsida > Santalales > Viscaceae > Viscum > Viscum album. The sequence goes on along the minus strand of OY728140.1, from coordinate 47,554,896 downwards.
GAAGACATGAGACAAGTCTGAGAAGTAACGTCGAAGCTGAGAAACATGGAAGACGTCGTGCATAGCCCAGTACCTTTGAGGAAACATCAACCGATAGACCGTCGGCCCAACTCTATCCAAGACCTCAAACTGCCTGACATACCTCGGCAAAAGCTTACCCCGTCTCCTAATCCACTAGTGTCCCAACCTCAGTGTGACATGCAAGAAAACCTGATCTCTAACCTTGAACTCCAGAGGTCATATGTACTGATCAGTATAAGTCTTCTATCAAGATTGTGCAGTAGCAATCCTCTTCCAAATCAACCCAATCTACTCTGTGGTCTCTTGGACAAGATGAGGTCCTAGCATAGTTGCCTCTCCTGCCACCAGCCAACATATGGGTGATTGGCATGGACTACTATACAAAGCCTCATAAGGTTCCATCTGAATATTTTCTTGAAAACTATTGTTGTAGGAAAACTCCACAACAGGTATGTACTTCTCCCAAGAACCTCCAAAATCTAGGATGCATGCTCAGAGAATTTCCTCAAGAACCTGAATCGTATGCTTAGACTGGCCATCTGTCTGGGGGTGGTAATCTTTACTCAAAAGTACATGTGTACCCAACACCTTCTGTAGCCCCTGCCAGACCCGGGAAGTAAAACGACTATCCCTTTCTAAAACAATAGAGTGTGGAACTCCATGTAGACGTACAATCTCTCGGATGTATAACCATCCCAAATCATCAACACTAAAAGACTCCTTGATTAGTAAGAAGTGAGAAACCTTCATGAGTCTATCAATAACAACCCAAACTACATCATTCCCTTGAGGCGACCTCAGAAAACTTGTCAGATAATCCATCACGACATCATTCCACTTCCTCTCGGGAATGGGTAACTGTTGTAAAAGCCCTTCTGGTCTCTGATGGTCCACCTTCACCTGCTGACAGGTGGGACACCTCATGAAGAAACCATAAACATCACTCTTCATACCTGGTCACCAATAATTATGGTTTAGATCATGATACATCTTGGTGATACCCGGATGAAACGCCCAAACTGAGGAATGAATGTCCCGCATCGACTCTTTGTTTATGTCTACTGGTACCCATACACACCCTTGGAAACACAAGATTTCATCCTCGATGATGGTCCATCTGGAAATAGGCTTATCTTCTAACAAACTTTCCCATAGTATTAGGACTTCTAAATCTGATAGCTACCTCATTCTCCCTCGATCAAGTAGGGTTGAGGTAATAGTTATAGAAGAAAGAAATGTCTACCCCTGTTGGTCGTGCACCACCAAATCCATCTCAGAGAACAGATCCATAAGAAGAAACTCTCTGATGGCCTCATGAACTACCTGTATCTGCGTCCTCCTACTTTTCACATCATCCACTACGTTTCCTTTCCTAGGCATGTAGGCAAGCTCAACGTCAAAGGGCTAAAGATACCCGACCCACCTTCACTATCTCGAATTCAGATCACACTGAGTGAAGATGTACTTGAGGCTCTTGTGGTCGGTGAAAACCACAAAATGATCCCCTAGAAGATAATGTCTCTAAAAACTTACGGCATAAACAACTGCTACCAACTCGAGATTGTGCGTCAGGTAATTCCTCTCACGTGGCCTCAACTGCCAAGACCCATACACAACGACTCCTTCTCCCTGTATAAGCACATCTCCTAGACTGATACTTGAAGAATCACATTAAATAATATATCTATCTCCCAACACAGGTAAATCTAGTATCATAACTAAAGTTAACCTCCCCTTCATCTCTTAAAAGGCTGACTCACAATAATCTGACCACAAGAACATTGCACCCTTCTTAGTCAAACTCGTCAGTGGTGCTGTTAAGAATAAAAAGCCCTGTATGAAACATCTGTAGTATCTAGACAGACCTAGAAAATGTCTTACCTCAAATACGTTCTTCAGCTACTCCCAAAAAACTACCACTCTCACTTTCTCTAGGTCTACTGATTCTCTTGTCTCTGAGATAATATGACCCATGAAGTGAATTTGGTCCATCCAAAAGTGACATTTTGAGAGTATAGCATATAATTGATTATCTCTCAGTGTACTAATAATGATATCAAGATGTGTGGCATGGTCGTGTCGAGTGTGAGAGTACACTATGATATCATCCATGAAAACAACCATGAATGAATCCAAATTTGGGTGGAACACTTGGTTCATTGTTGACATGAAGACTACAGGTGTGTTCGTGAGACCAAACGGTAGATCCATATACTCGTAGAGACCATACCTACTTCAGAAGGATGTAAGAGGTATATCAGATGGTCAAATGAGAAACTGATGATAAATGGATCTCAATTTGATCTTCAAGAACACCCAGGCCCCTCGAAGCCGATCAGAGAGGTCATTGATCCTCGACAAAGGATATCAGTTCTTTACTGTCAACTGGTTCAGCTTCTGATAATCCATGCAAAGCTTGAGGGTACCATCCACCTTCTTTTTGAACAGTACGGGGTGAACCACAAGGAGAATAACTGGGTCAGATAGAACCCTTTTCCTGCAACTCAGGTGTAGCCATCATATAAGGATGAATGGACACCAGTGCCACTCTAGGAACGTGCTCAATAGAAATGTATACCTCTCACTCTAGAGGCAAACCTGAAAGGTCCTCCTGAAAGATGTCCCTAAAATTATCTACCACTAGTGTAAAGTCTATCTATGAAGTCCTCTGTTCATCCAGATACAGACTAGAAATCTGGGCTTTTACTCCTCTCAACCCATTATGCTCGAGTCCCGCTCTACTCACCCGCACATCCCATTATCCCTTATGAGGAAACGATCCCCCTTCTGGTGATGTGAAACTCACCCTACAACAATAGTATTCGACAATAGCCTGGAAGGGAACCAACCAGTCCATTCCAAGAATGACATCATAGCCTGTCACCTCTAGGACATATATGTCCCAAAAGAAGTGACACCCCCCAACTTCAAGAGGACTCTCCCAACACTAACTTACACTAGCCAATCTTTTCCCCAAAAGATTGTCTAGCATGAATATATAAGCATAATTAAAGATGTAGAGCCCAAGGCTTTCCACAACAGAAAAAAATATAAAGCTATGGGAAGCCCCAATATCAAAAAGAGAAGAAGCTAAAACTAAGGCAATTGAGATCATACCTTGAATAGTAAGAATGTACAGGACCCTTCTCCTACTAGGTCTACTCCACTACAAAATTCTGACCTGTTACATGGCTCTATGACCCTTCTTGACAACTCTGAGCTAATCCAACCTGCTCTCGTTGAATGCCTGGAAACTGGCTACCACAACCACAACCTCCACCTCAACCTGAATGGCTAGAAGAACTCTAGTTATTTGACTGGTGAGAAACTGGTGGTACTTATCCAGAATGGGGAGTCATAGAAGAACACCTATCACCAACTTCTGGCGAAAATATCTGACAAAAGCGCTGAAGGTGACCCTTCTTGTCGTAGGATCGACACTCCACTAGGTCTCTCGGGCAATGTGGCCTCATATGCCCGCTCTTCCCGTACTGGTAGCACACCACCTGGCTACCAGAAGATGCATACCGCCTACTCAGATCTCCTTGTGAAATCTCTTAGTAGTGCTTCCTACTATTGTCCAGAGAATAACTAACCCAAGATGCTGGACCTCCCTATCCCAAAGCTCTAGAATCCCTCATATTATGATCCTTCATCAGCGACTGGTTGACTATAGAGGATATTGAAGTCAACCTAAACATGTTCACCTGTGATCAGATATCTTGCCTAAGACCATCCTCAAACTTCCATGCAAAGAACAACTCATCTCCCCCTAGAAAGGGTGTAAAGCACTGAAGCTCATTGAAGTGAGAGGAATACTCCAAAATAGAGAGAGTACACTAATCCAAACTCATTAACTCTTGGTCTTGATCGGCCCTCAACTTATCTGGGTAGAAGTAGTCATAGAAGGTGTGTTGAAATTCATCCCAAGCCATGACTTGCTGGAATCCCGCCTGTGAGATCATATCCCACCACCTATTTGTGGAGTCTCAAGGCATGTATGCAGCAAGATTCACCCTCCTCTCTGAAGGTATATCCATATGCTCGAAGATCATCAACATGGCTTCTAGCCATGACTTTGCAGCCTGGGGTCCTCCATCCCTTGATAAAGTGGGAGGATGTTTCTTCTGAAAGACCTGGATCAATTCAACCATTGATGGGGCAGGAGTCAGTGCTCCTAGAAAGGTCCGCATCATCCCCATGAATCCCTCCCTGAACTGTGCATCGACACCCGTGTTAGGTATAAATGCAAGTTCCAAGACTAGAACAACTAAAGGATTTGCTAGTAGGACCTAATCAGCTATATCCGGATATACCGTGTCTCTTCCCACATGGCATATGACATGATTAGAGACTACATGGCGTGTACATACGGTACACGACATGTAATTAATAAAAACAGTTTCTTCCCGAACAGAAGTACACATGGCCTGTATTCAAACTACAAGACGTGTATTGTAGATTTTTCCAGACAGTAAGCCTCAGAAACTATTCTGGAGCCCAGAAAATCACTGAAACGAACATCATAGTGCCAAATTCAGATTCATGAGGGCCCATACGCCCCGCGAATCAAAGCTTGGTATATTATACAGGTTGTTAAGAAGGTAAAAAAGTCAATGATCCACCAAATTTTTGTCCATGAGGGCCCATAACACCTCACGAACCAAAGTTTGGCATTCATTCAAACAAAACCTTACACAAAAAATACCCGATCAAACAACATGTATTTTATCAGGGCATCTATCATAACAACATGAATATTCTACACAACATCTATCACAATAATATGGAATCACTAATTCACCCTAAATGTAATGGAAAGAATGCATGACATGTGATTTTCTTACAAGTTCCAATATGATGCATGAGATGGCACACCCTCATCTCATAGAGTTACAACAGAAATAGAACCTCAATATCATCAACGATCACATCAAAAAAACATGTGAATCACCCAATGGTAAAATCAAATCAACTGTAAAATTTCAAAACTAGAAAAATTGAATTAAATGAGGTATATTGGGTTTTCCCTGTACAAGGGTTATGTACTCCCGGTCACAACTTATTACCAAGTACATATTCCATACTATCCCTAGCTATAGGCTCCAAACAGTAAGTCAAGACGAAAAGAATTCCTATGATACCACTTTGTAACATCCCGGTTCCGGAAGCCGCCCAGAGGGGCCCCGTACCTAGTTGGTCGCAAGGCCTCAAGCACATTTACCCAAAAGATAGAGGTTTTCAACTAGTAGCAAGGGACTTGGGTGTGATAGTGGGGAAACCATGCCCTCATTGGTAGAGTAACAAAGTAGAAGAAAATAATAGCAATAGCAGAAGCAATAATAATCCATACAAAAGTAAACAATGGAAGATTGGAAATAATAAATAGGATAACACACACACACACATATATATATATATATTAATGATTCATAATACATATGTCTAGGAATGTATCCAAACATATAAGAATTCTGGAATACAAACAGTATTAAACTAAAGTACAAAAGTAAAATAGATGAAAACTCCTTAGAATCGCAAGCCTCAGCTAGGTCCCATGCTTTCCTGATCCCCAACAATCAAGTACATGAAGTAGAAGGGAGATTGTCCTTATCTATACCTATAGAAATATAATCTATTTGGACCCAAAATCATGGCCCAAATAGGGTGTGAGAAAAAATCCCAGTAGGCAACCACCACAAGATATGTGCCTAATAGTCAGTGAATATATAGAAGTTAATAAGTAGAGAAAGCAGTAAACAACGAAGTACTCAGCTGTAAACAATATACAGTTTCAATACATTTAGTTCCCTATACCAATTAATAGCTAATCAAAGCAGGTAAACACAAATAGGTAACCCTCTGGAAAGTACTCACAACATATCCCATTTGTTCAAATTATATGGATATAATAAAGACTCTTTGAGGAAGCACTCAATGTAAATTACCCATATAGTCTAATATGATTAAATACTCTCTAAGGAATTACTCACAGTCAATTCTCTTTATAGTCAAAAATTATTAAATACTCTATGAGGAAGAACAAACATTAAATTCCTCTTATAGTCAAAAGTGTTTAAAGACTCTCTGAGGAAGCACTCATAGTAAATTCCCCTTGTAGTCAACTACACCAGGTTCTCATGGCCCTGTGTAAGTAAATTGATCATTATAATGCAATACGGCCAAAGTAACCCTCAAGAACTACTTGGATAAATATTCTACAACATATCAGCATTCCAGAATACAAATTACTCTATCCTTCAAAACTAGGCATGAGAAAAACAACGAGTCAACCTAACACACTAAACAGGACCAATGGTCCTAAACAGAAGATGCATGGGAAACCAATTCCAATGAATAATAGTCAACCCTATTCACATTCAAATAACCTCTACTCAAGCACACAATCATGGAATGCAATCAATAGGGAAAAAATAGTAAACACGCAACACCCCATTCAAGGGTATTGGATAAATTTTCCCATATAACTCAATGAATTTTAACAGAATGGTAAAAACCACCTAACTAGGTGTTGGGAGGTCGCTATATATGAACCTCAAGCCATGAGTCACCCAAGAACACCGTAGATCTACAAAAATGTGAAAAATATTCAAAAGAGGATAACTTGAGAAAGATAAAGAATTAGGAAACACATATCAAGAAGAAAGAATAGCATACCAAGGTGATTCCTAATGAAATAAACGATGGTAAAATTGGATATTGGATGACAAATCAGGGGATCAGAGAAGAATCATGCCAGTAAGAGTGCTCTAGGACAATGTAGGTCGAGTAGTAGATGGTTCTCTCTGTCAGAAGTGACTCCGGTATGTTTAATGAAAAAAATAAAATACACGGAATGTACTTGAATTTTTTTGTACTCTAGTTTAGGTGGTCTTCAGGTCACCATGCACGGCCATGTGTGTGGCTTTTACATGGCCAACACATGGTTACCCGTGGTAACTGAGTACAAAGTGTGTACTCAGAAAGTACATGGCGTATACTTCTAAAATTTCCAGAAACTCCCCTTTTTCTCAAAAATGATCAGAAGAAGAAAAACTTCCCTAAAACAAGATACAGGTTCTTACAAGATCATCCACTAGAATAAATCCACTCAGGTGCTTCGGTGCATTGGTGCGAGTTTCCAATAAAAAGTATGCCTCCATGTTTCCTCATGCATTTTCCATTATGGGGTTAGAATTTAAAGGCCTCTCCAACCCAGTTTTTCATTTCTTTATATGGTGCGTATCACATGAATCCATTATTGAGTTGGTGGGGGGATTCAACATCAAGTGTTTTGTGAGTTTCCATTGTAATTCATTTCTGGGCATCACATGATCTTTAGTTACCACATGATCATCCCTTCAATGAATCATGTATGGTATTATAGAAAATTAATGGGGTATTTTTGAATCAAGGAGATATATAGAGGGACATACATATTGTCTGACCGACATGCCCAAATGCCTTATTGAGATTGGGATGCCCATATGAAGGCCACCACATGATCATAGGAGACTTTTCTTGATATATTAATAAGACAAGAATTTCAATTTATTGGGCCTTCATGGAATCATGCCAGCTAGTCAAGGGGTCTTTCAAGACCATGTTATATATTGTCTGGGCGCGTCCTGGGAGTTTTATGACCGCGAGAGGCTCTCATAATTATCCTATTTATTTCATTATTTATTTTTCAAATGTTAGGGATATCTCATGTTTTTATGAGTTTTATCGATATCAATCACACTAGCTTATGGTGATACGTCAAGTGGACAATAAAGGGTTTTGTGGAGGTTCGTGAGAATTCCAAAGAAAACTCCATTTATTTTCCCTTATGGAGTCAAAGGGGTAGTGAAATGTTGCATGAAAAGTTCTGAGGCCCTCTGCTTAATGGGGTTTATATGCCAATGAGATTTCATGATATGAGGCGGACATGTCGATGGGTGATTTTGGTGTCTTGCATATCTCTAGTGTTGATTCATGTGATGTTTAAGACTGCAAGAGGCTCTCACCTTCTTCGCTTATATTTATTTTGATTATTTTACAATGGTTGGGGATTCCATAAGGTTGTATGAATGTTGTCAAGGACAATAATTCTCCTTTTTAGTGACACATTGTGTGATCTTTATGATGGAAATAGGATCCCTCCATTTGGATATTTTCATCATATATTCCTAGGATATTTTGATGGTTCATGATGTTTCTACTGGATGACAATATTCATGACCTGGGGGAGATTATCTAGATACTTTTTTATGATCACTAATTTCTTAGGTTTCATTCACATTTGTAGAAGGAATTTTCAATGTGACTTTGTGGGTATCTCATTAGCTATGTGGTCACATGTCTATTGGTGGCTTACATGGTCCACGTGATCTCAGCCACCTTCCTCTTCCTTTTATTTATGGGGAAAATAATAAACATATTATTTAATTTAATCCTTTTTGGACATTATTATTCTCATTTTATAGGTGTCTAAAAGTACCCATCCCAACCAACCCCTTAGGAGCGATGTCCATGGGGTCAAGGTCTCGGTTATGAAGAAAATTAAATTCCATCCCGAGGATTGGGAGATATAACCAATCAGTTTTTCATTCATCATATGTCATCATGACAAGATCCTCCCACATGATCTAATCATGAGACCTCTATGCAACCCCTTTTTTCCAGAATTCATCTATAAGACTCTTTTTTTCTAGGTTCTGGATTGAATAAGCCAAAAAGAAAACTTATTTAATTTTTTTTACTTTTTCTACAGGGATGTTATCATCTTGAGGGTTTCATATAATATTATATCTTGATTGCTTGATCCTTTGACTGTTATATGACTCTCATAACCTTGTCAATATCACATGATCATGAGTGTTCAAAGGGTCAAGTGTTTGCATGATGCTTTGTAGGTTTACGTGATCCTTGTGATCTTCACGGACTTGTAAATACAAGAGTACTTTATGTGATCTGTGAATTCCCTAATGATTAATGCAATGCACAAGATGTTTTTGGTTTATATATATTTACTTTGATAAGATTTCATTTCACCTATCTAACATACACCACATACCTTTGTTCAGATGGATTCCATATCTTTCCAATGTTTAAGCTAGCCATCATGGAGGGAGGAGAAAGTAGTGATGGTCCACTGTGATGATATTGTGTGGAATGTGGATCCTACTTATCATTGGTATGTTGGTTCCCGTTAGGTGATTTTGATAATGATGATAGGAGAAAAGCTCTGGGGCCATCCCATTTCATATTTTCTTCCACTTTATATATTTAGTCCTTCTAATGACACTCCCAATACTCTACCTCATTCACTATTCATTCAATCTACATGGATTTTAAAAACCTACAACACCTTCTGGGAGAATATATCTCAATGGGGTAACTTTTTTACTAAGGGAGACTAGAAATATAGGAATATACTAACATACATTCCCATAGAATTAGATGGAAAAAATCACGATCCCATTTCAGATGTTCATATGTACCTATAAATAATGTAGAAGTTAACCTCTACATAGAGGTTCAGGTGGGTTCTCAACTATGAAATTTGATCCGAAGGAAATCAATATATGGAATGGGGATGGACCTTCTAGGTAAAAAAAATTCTTCTGAATTCAGTGACAATTTGAGGAAGATTATGATGTACTAGGATATTTTAGTATCACATGAGTTTTTATATTTCATTAAGGAACTAAACATAGAAATATTTATTCATTGGAGTCATGACATGAGAAATTTCCACATCATTCAATGTGAGGTGGTAATCAGCCTATGGTATGTGGAATAAATATGTCATTCACCAATATTAAGTTAGATGTAGGAGAAGTTGTTCCCCCAATGTTCACCTGGGATGATGTAATGAAGACTCCTCCTTTCACTTGAGAACAGATCTGACTAGTTGAAAATGAACTTTTTATGAAGCCACATACTATAGTGGATATCCTATTCAATTCATGGGCGGTATACTTCATCAAGAATGCCCACTCTAATATGAAATCTAGGAATATAAAGGCATATCTTATGAAGGAATATTATAGTTTAGTAGGTGCTTATTAATATTTAGTTGACGAATAACAACTTAAAGCATGGGGATGGGAATTTGTCCCCAGTGTTGACCTATCTATACAAATAGAATGTTTCCCCATTAAGTACATAAGTGGGTACTTACTTTCGATGAAATAAAAATTTGGAGTTATAGTTTCTTGTTTGATGATGGTGACCTCCATGGTAGCAAGAGCATATTAGGATAGCTATCCCTTTGGTGGCCAAACATTATTGTCTTGGTCACCATGTTTATAAGTGAAAATACCCTTACAAGATCATGATCCCCTTCGGAGTATTATATGGTTAGATAGGATCTCATCATAGATTTTATTAATATCTAAACTTTATTGCTATATCCAATGATCACTTCATTCAATATCAATAATATAACAGTGGGGTAAGACCTACTGCACAAAAGTATTCTAATATTAGGGCTTGTATGATTCATTATGAACGTTTACTTTTAGAAATGGCCAATTATGTTGGGTGATATTTTTTGAACTAGCATGGTTAGTCTTGAGGCACATTACTATATAATGATGCTTCATGAGGGATCCCCCTCATACTTACAGGGATCTCCTCTTTTAATGGTACCCACCATACCAGTTTAGCCATCAATTATTATGTGTTCAATTGATATGTCCTCGCTCGGTTTATGTATGATCTGAGAAGCATACAATAGCGAATTGATAATTTTATATGATGTTCCCCAGGGAAGAGACTCTGACTGAGCTAAAATTTCATCCCCATGATGAAATAGTTTTTTTATCTCATAACTATGATGAGGTTTTGTTTCACTCATATTTTAATTATAATTTATCTAAATGGGAAAGAAAATAATCAAAATTATAATATTCTACTACGAACAATCCCTATACTGGAAAGAAAACAGTTTCTCAAGATCAAACTACTTCAAAATAACCTCATATGGAGAGACAGAATTTACCATCATCTTATTTTCTAGAATTAGTGTCCACTTATATTGTTGCAACGAGTGTGGTACCAGAAGGTGGATTTTCACCACACTTATTATTCCCCATAATATCTTTATATTTGATGGATTAGAGGATGTAGAACTCAGATTTTGGACTATTGGGTATCATTCTCTAATAAAAGTTACTTTTGTAAGGTTTCTCACATGCCACCACCCTCTAGGTGTCACTTTCGATGACCGGTCTGAATATGGAAGGAATATCATTTGAGACCTTTACATATATTTTTAAAGAATCATCATTTACATATTTTACTATTTGTTGGCCAAGAAATGGTTGTTTGAGGTAAGATGAATGTTTTGGATGAACATTGTTATTCTATTACTGAAGAAGTAGTACTGCTATGTTATCCTCTATGTTTAAAGGTTTGTGGTGCCAACACAATAGCAATACCATCCTTTTTATTTTTTCTTTTTTTCCACATTGGGAGGTTTTAGAGTACCAAAGAATTATTTCATCCCCTATATATTATCCCCATGTCACATCAGTGGGAGATGAGTTTGAAAGAAATTGTGATAATAATAATGATGGATACTTGGGTCGATCATGTCAGATGAGGGTAGTGAATGCCACTTCAGGAGTAACGACAGTAGCTTCAATAACTCTTATGTTCCTTATACAAAATAGAACATGAAAAGGAGGTGATATGTGTTATCATGGTCTTATCCTCTAGAATCCTCATGTATGTGTGGAATTTTCAACCTTTCATGATTTTTATTATTCAGAAACACATCCTAATTAGTTAAAAATGTATACGTCCCCATCAGGCTTGTTTATAAGAGAATGTATATGATTATGAGGATATGAGTGGGAGTTCTATTTCTATGGTGAACCATTCAATTTTAGAGCTGACAGGTCATGAAGCGGAGGTGGATGAGGTTCCAGCTCAATTGTGCATGTTCCCTACTGTAGACTTCTTAGTGAACACACCATGTGATCCAACAAGGGTAAATGAATTTTTTAGGATAGTTACACATGTTCCTATTCATATACAATGTTAACCTTGATAAAAGTGAGTTTTGGATAAGGTGAATACTACTTAAATAATGGACACTTTTTTATTTGTTTTTTTTTCTCCTAATATTTATCCTTTGTTTTGCAGTCCCAAAGGGTGTTGTTTAAAGTAGTTCTTTAGGAAAAGTATCATAAGTTTCATGAAGTGTCTCATAAAAAGAAGGCATGTAATATTCACCCAATGATGGATATAAGATATGGATGTTTCTAGAGACATGACCAAGATTTTTATTCTTTTAACATAATTCATATATGTTGATTACCTATTGATAACGTCTCATATATCCTATGACTGAAAACCACTTATGCCCATAATTGTAGTGTTTTCACCATGAAGTTCAAAGTATCTAGTATGAGATACCAAGGGAGTTACTCTAAATTGATCCAGAAATATAGAGGATAAATCTCTTCTCCTGTTATAAAATATTTTTTTCACAACTCTTTCTCTTGGAGACCTAGTCCCAAAATATAATCATGTTCCTAGGATGAACCATTATCAAGGCCTCATTTCTGCATCACATTATTAGTATATACGGTCAAAAATGTGTAGGGAGATTTGGAATTTAGTTTCATAAACCCTTTTGGTTGATCTGAATGAATGATTGGGTCATCTTCAATTTATTTTTATCACCCTTGTTTATGAGGGTTTTGAATATTCCTCCCTTCAGACCCTAGTGAAGGAAGTGATCTTTCCAAGAGAGAAGAATAGTTTCCTTCAATAGAGGGTTGTAGTTGTTTAGTCTTTCTCTTTAGTGAATAAGGACTAGGAAAATTCCATAAAGGTAACATCCTATCATACGATGAAGGTGGTTTATCAATAAGAAAAAGTAAATCATTTGAATGTTGGGACCATTCATCTTCAATTTTAAATCATCTGTCTTGGTGAAGAACTATCCTAGATTCAACATGAACTAAATTTACTAGGGAAGACAATATTATATATGTAGGAACTCCTTAATGTAGTAGAGGAATATAGGTTTGACATAATTTATAGATAAGAGGTGTTATAATAACATTAGGAGGTAGAAAATGAATCAGTTGATAAGTTATCCCAATCTATTAACTATTTGGAGAAGAGGCTTGCAAAACTCTCGGAATCCTTTGAGCACATGCTGTGATTGAGTTGTAATTTTTTGTATCTGATTTGGTTTGTATATTCCCAAGAGATTCTCCTGTATGTGGAGATTCTTCCTCTTAGATACTATGATTGAATACGTCTGATTAACATTACATTTTTTTACCATTTTCTTGTATTCAAGATGTGCATCACATTTCCCTGATCTGATATTATATGAATCATTAATGATAACCACAATTTGAATATTATCAAGTAAAAATTAATGTTTGTATCTAAATATTTTAATTCTATTAGATTAATCTCAAGAAGTGATCAAGAATTCCCACTAACATGAGATTCTTTATTAGTATATATGCTCTAGAAATAATGAGATCAGTCGATTCACAGAAGGATAATTTGTGTAGAATACACATCCCATCGGGAGAGTGATTTATTTGTTTCTAAATATGATAGGCTAGGAAAGTGTATCCTGATTATTTTGATGTTATATGGCAGTCCATATAATATTTTCATTTTTTAAGACTAAATCACTATTATGTTGTATCTTAGGGTCTTTTAGCTTATCTCTTATATCACTGTAGTTTTAGGTTCTTTTAGCTATGAACTTACCTATGATCATGGAATATGGTACATACATGATAGGAATGACCGAAAATACTATGGGGTGTTTTTTTATTCCATGGTGTCACCGAGTCTCACAAGGATTATAGCTCATTTCTTACTAGGGGGATATTACCCTCATTGTTATTTCAAATACTATATGTATTGGTAGAATATCTAGTATGAGGTGCCTCCACTCTTTTATAATGGCCATAGAAGGTTTATTATTGTAATACCAGTTTAGGGAGAAATACTAGGGATACTAGTTCCTCTAAAAAAGATGGAACATGGGTGATATATTTCATAAACCAAATGCTGAATCCATGAAAATGGGATGGGGAATACATGTTGGGGATAAATCAAAACTCTATGATATTACAAGTTCTTTCATTCTGTTTTCAAGGCACACTATGATTGAAGATCCATTATTATAAGTAGTAGATTCATTTAGTTGGTAGCTCAAGGCCCTTATGTGTTAGTATCATGGTCATGAAACGATAATCTACACACCTTTTCAAGGGACATGAAATATTTTTGAAGACTCAGATGTCTAGATGATGGGGTTGGGAATGGGAAAAAAGCTATTTAGTAAGGGTTATTTAAACCTATGGTAGTTCAACTCTTAAATTGAGATGCTTGATCCCTATTCCCTATGGTTTTAAATCACAAGGTGGGGTCTATCAAAGGTTCAATACTATAGTGTACCATTCCTTCCTTGAGAAAGTGTAAAGAAAACAGTGATATAACTTCAAGGATGTCGAATCCTATTGAATAGTTTGGTACTAGAATGTTAAATCATAGTTTAATGTTTTTATTTCATGAGGATTATATGGGACCGTCATATCATGAATGACCCATAACAAACTAAGGTGTTGAGTTCTTCCATAGAGATGTTACGGATCACAAGGATAAGAAATCCCTTTTTCAGTGTGATGGATTTGGATGACGACCATAGGTGTATATGCAAGAGACATAGACATACAGTCACAGTAAAACAATATGTCTCTTGAGACTAGGTATCTTTTTATGAGGGCCATAAAACATTGTGCTTATCCAAGGAAAAAAATCATGATGTGTGACTTATGGAGATTGTAATATTTGAGATAGGTTTGGGAATTATAAAGGTCGTAACACTACCTAGAGAACATGTTATATCAGTGAGGAGGTTTGAAAAATAATTAAACAAAATTTCACCTAAACCAGAGGGTCTAGAATGCATAGATTGGCTTTTATTATGGTTATAGAGTATACCCTATGTGCTTCAGGGCACCATTCAAGTGTTTTAAAATTGAAGAGTTTTTTGTCTATTTTGCAATCATTTATGGTCTTGTGATTTGAGCAATTAAAGGATGCAGTTAATGTCCGTACAACTTTGACCAGAGTTTAGGTAGTTTAAGGTTGTGATGCACATGGACCTAATATGAAGAAAAATACACATGATCCTAATTATTATGTAGAGACCCAATTTTCACCTTGTAAGACTTTGTAATATTTCTACATATATTTATAGAGCTAGGCAATGAGATGACATGAAATCTCAAGGTCCAGTGTGCATGGAATAAATTATACAAAATATTAAGTGTTTTTATTAAATTCACATGTCAGGAATGGGAAATATCTTAAATAGTAGCTCAGATAAAAAATCCAAGTCTACAGTTGAGTTTAAAACATGGTGTTTACCCTAGGTAGGGTATAATGTTTGTCAGCATGGGACCACTGTGAAAAATGCATCCTAGGGGGAAAATTGTAATTAAAATAATTAATCTTAATTAATTCTTATTAAAATCCAAACCCAATAACATTAGATAGGGGACTCAGATTGGAATTTCAAGACTTCAATTGAGTTTGGAATGGGGTGTTTTTCCTAGGCGCGACATACAAAGAAGGGGCACATGAATTTTGGATTCCACACCGAGTGGGGGTTATATAAATAGAAGTTTAGGGAAATAGAATTAGGGTTATCCCTAAATATATACATATATATCTAAAAATACTCTATTATTATCTTTCTACCTTTCATCATCATTCATCACCGGATTGAGGAGCGATCCCCGCTGGAACTTCGATGGATCAAAGCAGGATCGCAGCGGACATGTCGTCACCGACTAACGGATCTTATGATGTAGGATTTATTCTATTTTTTAGTTCAAATTCAAGTTTTAATATTAATATCCATATTTTACTATTTACATCAATGTTTTGATTATATTTTTGGATGGATGAACTAACACGAACATCAATCCATCATAGAAAACTCTTTTTTGTTCCTCATGTTCTTCACCCGTTCTTCGGGTTCTTGGTCGTTTATATTTAAGAATGTTAAATAAGAAATGGATTATCAAGAGGAGGATAGAACATTGAAGGTCTCATAATGAGGATTATAGAACTGGCCTTGGTTTATTTTTTAGATGTTTGGGGTGTTTACGGTGGTTCGTGTAAGGGACCAAATGAGAAATTCAGTCGGCGGTGACCGACAGTGTCATGTGGTCAGTGAGCTGGCAGAGGAGGCAGGCCTGGTGTGTGGGGATGGTAGTGCGGCTTCAGAAGGATGTAGGATGACAGAATAGGTCCGAGTGGTAGAGTCAGTGGGAAGGTGATTTGGTGAGTGGGATGCCGATGGAGCAGAGCTGCGATGGTGGCAGGTAACGTGGGAGGACCGAGGCGGTGACCCAGGTCACATCGGGTCGTTGCGGGATGAAGGGGGATAAAGACCCACACAACGTGGGTCTCCTATGCTGATGTGAGGGTAGGAGGAGGACATAATGTATGGCCAGTCGGTGTCAGTAGGTGGACCACTTTTGGCTGGGATCAGGCCAGTGGACCAGGTAGCGGAGTATGGGCTAGTCTAACCTATTTCTGACCCGAGCTCTTTAAATGCTTGTAACTATTGATGTGGGCCCCCAATTAGAGTTCAATTTGTGGGAACACAATACTTGGGTAAAGTAGGACCATTTTTAGTACTTTTGATAATTTTAAATTTCATTTCCAAAGGTGGGTGGAGAAAAATTATCACATCAATAATAATAATTTTAATTATTATTATTTGAAGTTCCTTCTTTCGGACGTTGAACCTGTATATGTAGTCCGATTGACATTCCGTTAGAGGTGTTATGTTCATGAAGTCAAGACAAATATTTTAAGATTGGTTATATAATTTTAAAACTTTTTCATTTATCATTTTTAGGAAACACATATGTTTAATAATAATAAAATATTTATTATTATTCGTATAACTTCTTTCGGACCTAACTTCTAAATGGGAGGTCCCTTTGATGCACCATTAACGACGGTGAAACCCTTGTCTATGTGTGGAATTTTCAAGACACTGTTCATATGTTTAAACTAATTTCCAGGTGTAGGCACCAAGGGGTCTCGTTTGTGTGCTTTGGCAGTGAAATACAATTTTTTTGTTCGGTATCCGATTTGGATGATCATGTAGTAAAACATGTGTGTTTTTTCTTGAGGATCGCAATGGAGTGATCCATATAATTTGTTTCGAGATGAAGGAGTGGGACCCATGGGACGTCACTGGAGATCAATGAAATGAATTGCAACATTTTAATCAGCCCCCCTAATGGGGTGAATGAATAGTTAATATTGCATTTTTTTTGAAGCATCGAAATGGTGTGACACGTTAAAACTTATAGAGCCTTTTTCGTGATCACATTAAATGTGGAAACATGAATGGAATATCGAAGGAAGATCATTTTGAAATGTTTTAAGAAAACTAGAAACTTGGGTCAATCTTAAATTTTATGAGATTGGAGAAGGTGTATAAATAGATGAGGCTCAATGTTCTAGAGCCGTTTGAGGAGGTGTACCAACATAATAACTCTTTTGGCCCTCCGGAACAACGACGAGTGTCATGCCCTCATCGGACTTTTGAATAGGTGTTTCAATTACTTTAGAAGTAAGACAAAATGCCTAGGGGTACTAGTTTATAGTTTAGTACCCTAGAATGGTTGGGTATATGGATGATCGATGAGGCGGGGTGACACGACTTGTGGGACCCACATGCGCCATGTACCACTTTACGAATTATTTTATCCCTTGTATCTCCTTATCTTGAACTTGGATTTTCGCATGTGAGTAGCATATCATGAGTGTTTTTTTCTTAGAACAATATGGTTCCCTCCATAGTAGCTTTTGAGATACAATTCGAGATATTCTCAGTGTGACTTCTATCTGAGGTGATACCTGATGACTACAAAAATGTTTCTTGTCAAAGAGGTACAATCATGCAGGGATGGAAAGTGTTCCTCAATGCCTTTATAAGTGGTACATCTAGCAGGGATAGCTAAAGATCCTCGATGATCTATAGTGTAATCTCCGAGACACATCAGGGTGTGGGTAGCCTCTATGACTTCAATTATAGTGGAATCTCTCTAATCTATCAGGGTTTGGGTAGAATCTTTGAATTCTATAAGATTTGAATCCTCGTAATGCATCAGGGTCTGCGTTGTAAGAAAATAGATTTTCATTTCAAGTATGGATCTTTATTTTGGGTTGTTTTTTTAGGAAAAACTAAGAAATTTGAATTTTTCTAAGTACACGTTGTTTACTTATGAGTACATGCCATGTACCCCGATACCGTGTATAGCCACGTACCGGCCATGTAATGGATGATTACATGGCCGTGTGGTGAGCTGGGAGACGGCCTAAAGTAAGGGCCAATTGAGGCAAATACATGGCGTTTTCATTTAATGAAAATACCATGTACTTTTTTTATTTGTTAAATAGGAGTGGGGTCGCATCTAATGTCCAAAAAATATCAATTTTCCGCTCAGTTCGTACAAGAGAGAGATGAAATGACTATAAACTTAGAGCCCCTCTTGGTTCTCCATTGGAGATCTGATTGAGACATTGTTGGTTGTGTTGGAATCTAACTTGTGGGTTCTCATTTCCCATTGAACCTTTCTTTCCAATTCTTCCTCTCTCGTGAGTTATCGAGGGATGCTCATTTTTAACATTTTTGTAGATCTGTGTCATTCTAGTATGATTCAAGGGCTGATGTTCAATAGTATTGATTGCATGAAATATAGGTAGGTGGTTTTTTCCTTTTGTTGTTTTCCTTTGGATTATGTATGCATAAAGTGCTACATACCCATGTTTAGGGTACTGATTGATTTTTTAATTTGACCCTATTTAATACCTACTATGGGTTAGTTGATTAAGGGTTGTTTCTTATGTGTATGGTTAGATACAATGTTTAAGGGACACCCTTTGGGTGCATTCCATTATATAATTATTTATGACTTTTTGTTCTTGGATGACTATAGGAATGCCTTGTTTCCATGCCTTGTTTTGTTAGGAGGAAGTTTCTATTCATATGAAATGATTATGTTCATGCATTGTGATTATTGAGCAGAGGGGATTGGACTGGGAGAGCTTCTCAAAGGGGTTATACCATGAGAGCTTCCCAGGTGGTCATTTATAATTAATTTGGTTAGACCGTGAGAGCTACCCATGTGAAATTAAATGAATTATTGAACCTATGGAATTGATCATGAGAGGTTCTAGGTGGTCATTATATTTTCTTGATGATATGTAGACCATGGGTTATTGACCATGAGAGCTTCCCAGGTGGTTATTTGTAAATTTTTAGTGCTATGTTAGACTAAAGGGGTTGGACCAGGAGAGCTTCCCAGAGAGTCGTTATTAAATGATTATTGTATTTTAGACATAGAGATTGTACTATGAGAACTTTCCCAAAGTGTCATTATTGAATAATTGAATGATGTTGATGAGTATTCCAAGCCAAAGAACAATCATGGAATTGGTCATACTTTTTTTGTTTAGATGGTCTTCTGAGACGTCTGTTGTTACTATTACACTAGGGATATAGAGCTTAGGCTAGATCCCATGGTTTACATGATTCAATGGATTGATTAATAAATGTAGATGAATGTAATTGAAAACTGTGGGATTGTTTACTTTTGAGTACTTATTAGTTTATTTCTTCATTTATACATATTATCTGCAATATATATTAACTGACAGTTTGGCATTGATGTTTTGGTGGTTTCTTACTGGTATTCATCTCACACCCTATAAGGGTCATGTTTTTGGACCAAAACAGATTATATAGTTAAGGTATAGATAAGAGAAAGCGCCCTTCTTCCCCAGGTACTTGATTGTTGTTGGATCTGGAGAGCATGGGACCAAGAGGAGGCTTGAGATATAGTTGGAGTTTATAGACTTTCTATACTTTGGATTAAGAATTGTATTACCACGTTCTGACTTGTTTGGATACTTTCCTTAACACATGTGACATGCATCTTATATATATATATATATATATATATATATATGCTCAAGTTTTTTTATTACTATAATTATTCCACTGTTTAAATATGTTGAATGGTATTACTCCTTCCGTTATTGTTTAATAATTGATTTCTGTTGTGTACACTCTTCCAATGAGGTCATAGTTTCCCCATTATGACACCGTGGCCCTCACTGCTAGTCTTTTGCCTCTAGAATTTGGGGAAATACACTTGTGGTAATGTTACTAACCGGGTTTAGGGCACCTTTCGGCAGCACCCGGAACCAGGATGTTGCAATGTGGTATCAAATGTCATTTATTATCTTCTTTGTCTTACTATTTGGAGCCAATATACTAGGATATGATGGAATAGGTAGTTGGTAATAATCTATAACCGAGAGTAGCAAACCCCTGTATAGTGTAAATCTTTGCTACCTTGAATATTGAAATTTAAATGGTTTTTCCATTGTTACCGTTGATCTGATTTCATTTTTGGATGATGCACTTTTTTTCTGATGTTATTTTTAATATCATTACAGTTTTATTTCGGTCTCAACCTGATGATTTGAGTGAATTCCATATCATGCATCATATAGAAACTTTCTAGAGATCACATATCATACATTCTTGTCATTCCATTCCGAATGCATTACTGTTTGCATGCTATTGTATAGATGTTGTGTAAGTAATGCATGCAGTTATAATACATTGCATGATATAAAGACATGCTATTTTGATAGGGTATTTCTATATGTAAAGTTTCATTTGTATGGATGTCAAAATTCTGTACTTGATGTGTTATGAGCCCTCTTGGATCATAATTTGGTTGATCATGTTTGAACTTTAATTGAATTATGTTAAGTTATGACATGAAATACGATGTCGAACCTTGATTCATGGAGAATATGGGCTCTCACAGATTGGAACATGGCATGCCATGGTTAATTTTTTAGTTTTTATGTGTTTCAGATAAGAATTAGAGGCGTACTATTTGAAAACCCAGAAAACATGACGTGTGATGTTCTATTCTAGAAGAAAATCATTTCTTATGTACATGTCGTGTACAGTATGCACACACTGTGTAGTTGTTGAATGTGTGATTCACTGTGTAACTAGAGACACAGGGTTGAGAAATCATTGGTGGTATACGCTTTGTACTGGAAGTACATATCATTCTTTAGTGGACCATATATCTAGACATGTGACTAACAACACGGGTGGATGAATCTTAGGTGGTACACATCGTGTCTAGCATGTAAATGTTCTGTAGTAATCAACAGTGTATTCAAACGTATGACCAATGACATGGGTGGATGGGACTTAAGTGCTACATGTTGTGCCTAGGGTAAACATGTCGTGTAGTGTTACACCAATAGAACCATGTGGTTCGAGTCATGTAGAGGTACATGGGTAGGAGGGAATATTCAAGTACACATCATGTCTCATGAGAAACAAATCGTGTGTATGGGTTGTTACATGACCAGGTTGGCAGAGATACATGCCCATGTTATAGAAAAAAGGGAACACTCCCTGTAGTGTTTCTACATGCCGTGTAACCCTGTTGTGAAATTTTTTTTCTTTCCTTCTCATATTTTGTTCTTCCACTTCTATGTTTTTTCCTTAATAATCATGTAATGCGGTGTGAACTTGAACATATTGATTCATGCCACCAAGAAATCCTTTGGATGTGATCTATGTACAAGGCAATGAGAAGACACCATAAATAAGATATCATTGACTACTAGCAGATCCTCCCGTCGTGCCCATCTTAGAACCGACTGTTATACCGAGCACAGGTGCTAATGCATAGTTCTATGAATGATTTTTTAGGATGATGCATACTTTTTAGGGAACACCACATCCTGGCCCATCTATGGTAGATTTGATGCAGGTGTTCTTGTAGTAGCATTCTACCACATTCTCAGGGGATGGAGGACCACATGATGAAGAGTCGTGGTTGGAGGCCATGCTTTATATCTTTGAGCATTTGGAGACACCTCATGAGAGGTGGGTGAATATCGTAATGTACATTCTATGTGATTCTAATATGAAATGGTGAGATATTATCACAAAGGTGGGATGTCATTATGATATTACTTGTGAAGAGTTTCAGAGGACCTTCTATGATTAATTCTACCTCGAGATGTTGAGGGATGAACGCTCCCGAGAGTTAATGAATTTGGAGTAATGTACTCTTTTAGTGATGAATTATTCTTCTTCCTTAAAGAAAGTCAACTCTTTACACCTATTTTGGGAGGTGAAAAGCTATCTTTGGCTAGACATTTTGAGGATGGTATTAGTTATGACATCTGATCGCTGGTGAATGTTTTCAGGTTGACTTCTGTGACTACTATAGTAAAATAAGCATTGATTACCCAACAAAATATGAGGGGTTGGGAGATGCAAGCCTGTGCAATTCAATATCCAGGGCTGGTACTCCTTCTATTGATAGATGGAAGCATCGTAGGGATCTTTCAATCAATGTTTCTTCAGGTATCCAGGTGTTCTACTACCAATCCAGGAAGAGTGGTCATGCAAGACTGCATTTCTCGAAGGAACCAATCGAGTGACGATATTGTGGATATATGGTCCATATTCAGCATTTTTTCTTGATGTTCTCACAAACAGTGAGTGAGAGGGAATCTGTTATGACTTCACATTCAGGAGAAGGACCACTAATTTTTCATTAGTCAAAGAATAAGAGTTCATCAGTCTGTTCAGGCTGAGGAGGTGGTCGTGGATGTGGTATCCAAATGAAAAGTTTTTAGCGACAAAAGTGTGGATCATCTTAGGGTAGTCAGGTAGGGTCGCATGGCCGCGATAGAGGTTAGACTTTTGAGATGGAGCAGACCCAACATGATTAGGATCTATAACATTCTATGGTTAGAGGTACGATTTTAGTTTCCTCCATTTTAGCTTCTTCTCTTTTTGATACAGGGTATACCCATAGTTTTATATCTGTTTCCATTATAGAGAGCCTTGGTCTATGTATCTTTAATTCTGAGGATATTATGACACTAAAAACTCCATTGGGGATTACAAAATCTAGTGTACTTCAGTGCAAGAAGTTCCATCTAGAGGTCAGTGGGTGTCACTTCTTATGGGACCTCTAGGTCATAGATATGATGACATGGCTTAAAAAACACATGTTTTTCCACATATTTTTAATTAATTTTGAACAACTTAATTATGTATTTTACACATTTTAATAGCGTATTGACAGTTTCATTGTCCTCTACTTCTAAATGGTTGGACATGTTGTATATTGAGTTGAATCATAATACTAATTTCTATACCTCATTGATATAAAACAAGGGATTGTTTGAGGACAAAATATGATTATGTGTGGAGGAATTTGATGTGACTTTAAAAACACATGTTTTTCCACATCTTTTTAATTAACTTTTATCAATTTCATTATTTCTTAAAATTATTTAATAAATAATGGAACTTTTTTATTATTATTAAATCTATAATTTATTAAAAAAAATTAATTAGTATTTTATTTTTAGCTTTAAATTAGTTTTTTATCTCTTACTCTAATTTTACAGTTTAATAACATTTTATTTAGTTTGGTTTCTTCGTTTGAATGTTTAATAATTTAACACTTATTAGTTAATTAAACAATTATGCTTTGTACATAAATAATCATGTTTTAATTTTTCATTTCTTGTGTTAAATATTAAGTAATTGAAATTATTTATTCTAACTGTTAGATTTTTTTAACAATTCATTAATTATAAATTTAGTTTAATAAATTTAGTATTTTTATTAAATCTATTTAATTAAATTTCATCAACTAACATAATTGTTAAATAATTGAATAATTATTTGTTTGCTTTAATTTTATACAATAACTATTATAAATAATTTCAAGTTGTTTCATAAATGTTTAAATGTTAAAATTTTAATAATTTAGTTGCTTATAAATTTTTGTTTGAGTTTAGTAACAGTTTAATTTTATAAATTGAAGTTAATAATAATTTAACATAAGTTTAAATGGTTTTATAAGTTTATTAAATTTTATAATGTAATTAAATTTTCAATTGTTTTAATTAATTTCTAGTTCTAAATTAATTATCTCATTAGTCTTAATTTTAGTTTTAATCCATTTTTAATTTTTCTATGTTTTTCATAGTACTGATGGCACAGCTAATTCCTCAAACTGGTTTTCAACACTGTGACATCGTTTCCATTATGGTGCCTCAGTTCTGCCACTGTTTCCCCATCCACCATATTCCTCCACTCTTTCTCACTGTGGCACCGAACCTCATCATAGTTTTACCCATAACAACTCCTTACACACTGTATCCTTAGCCACCGTATCTTCATCGTCCTTCCTCGCCGTTTCCACCCCAACACCAGTTATCCCATCTATATCACAGTGCATGAAGGAGGGCTCCAGGAGAAGAAGATCATTGGACCAAAGTAACCTGATTTGAAGCTGGTCACCCCAATTCTACAACTCGCGTCCTCAGGGATCCACCTGTGTTGTTTCCCTTCCCTCAATGATGAGAGGCCATGAAAAAGAGTCTGTTGCACTGATCATACATTCACTAAAGGAGATCATCACCGCAAAAAAATAGATCTGCCTTCACTTGAGTCGTGAGTGATGATGAAAAACAACCTTGCACCATTGAAGGGAGAGGGATGAGTCCATGCCACCATCTGAGATGCGTTGCTATGATTTTCCACTGTAGATCCGAGCCGGCGCGTCGCTAGTACTACGAATGGTCTTTCCTGCAGCTAGAGGAGCTGGTCTTCCGTCGCAAGAGCTATTTCACTGAAGAGGTTGTAGCAAGGCAGATCTCTTGAAACTTTTGTCTACGGATGAGGATTTCATAGGGGAATGAGCCGCAAGGGTGGGAAGTTGAGTCGTCATTGAAGCCTAGATCCCGCTGGTAAAAGGGAGCCGCTGCGCTGCTTCCAAGAGAAAAAACTCCCCCTTTCACCGCACTAGAGAAGAAGATTGGGGGGGAGAATAAATTATAATATCTTAAAACAAATAAAAATAATAACAAAAACATATAATAATTATAATTTATAATAATTATAAAGTAAGTAAGTAAATAAGTTATAAAATAAAATATAAGATAACTACTAAGAATTTATTAAATTATATTCAAAACAATAATAATTCAAAAAAAATAATTATTAACAAAAAATAAATATAGTAACACATTAATTATAATTTCAATAGAATAAATATAATAATTAAATTAATAAATTAATTGATAGTAATATAATTAAATAATATAATTAATTTAAACTATTTAATTATTAATAATAACTACACTGACTAAAAAACATAACTAATATTAAATAAATTAAAAAACATAATAATTTTGTTTAATTAAAGATTTCATATTAAATTAATAATCATAACAATAATATTTAATAATAATTATCAATTAATATATTTATTATTTAACTTTAGTTAACTTTATTATAATAATTTATGTCTTCGTGTTTTAACTGCTTTATTTGGTTTTAGCTGTGCAGGTACACATTGAAGTCAGAAATATGTGCAGGTTCACACCAAAGCCTAAATCTGGTCCATGTCCATTCAACTAACTTAGTGGGAGTTTGTTACAAGGGAAAAATTAGCAGGATGTGCAAGTCCTGAAAAAAATGCATATGTGCGATGCATAAGTGAAGGACTTTTGAAGTCGGTGGAAACGTGTGGTGACTTGCAACAGATAACAGGTGATATTTAAATAAGTGCAATAATAGAAAGGGGGATACTCATTATGATTCCTTGATCACACCAAATTAGAGAGTAGACACTCTGGGAGACACAACAAATAGAGGAATAAAGCTTGGAGACACCAGGAGGAGCCAAACAGAGCATCATTTTGTGAGAATTAGTGAGGGAACTCTTCCCCATTCTATTTTCTTTCAATTTTTCTCTAATTAAAATTGTAATTTTTTTTCTATGATGAATTATGTTTAGTTTTTAGTGGTTGGGGGAACTATTAATTGTTGGTTCATATTGCTCTACATCTTTACAATTCTTTTCCTTCATGATTTGGAAGTAACTGGCAAGATTAGTTCTGGATCTAAACTTTTAATTGTTTCACAACTCCCTTTCTCAATTTTCAATACTATATGATCGCTCTAAAAGAAGGATCCTAGATAATTTAAGAAAATATAATTTCAAAACTATTGGAATTTGATGGCAAGATGAAATTCCAACAACAATATTTTCAAACTCCATCACAGTATGGTGTTTTTGGTTGTGGAGAACTTTCTGAACCTCTATCTCTGTGATTATTCTCCAAGAGAGGGAGAGTGATCCAACTTTTTCAAGGTTGTGAACTCAATATCAATTTGCAAAGATGTTATTAGTAATACTATTAGTGTTAGTATTTACCCAACCATTTGTCTGTACCTTGTTCTTTTGTATCTTCCTTCACTATTGTTTACAAATTTTTTCATAGCTAGTTTATGTGGTTTAAATTTAGTTTTTTATGTTGTCTTCATATCCTAGTACAAAATAAAAAATTTCAAAAAGTAATAAATATAGACAATGTTCATGGTCACCACTGTTGACAACAGTGGAGTTAATTTTGAATAAAACCATAGATTTCTCACCTACCTTCCCTTGGGTTCAACCCTGCACCACTGTGCATGTGTAGAAGTTACAAATAATATTTTGAGGGCTATGACGACCTCCGGTCACATCAAAATTTGGCACTATTTATGGGTAAGGCATGTGTTCGGTGTTCTAAGTTTTATAAATTTAAAAAATAATAAAAAAACATAAATAATCATATTAAAAAATATGATAAAAAATGTGAACATTTTCTACTTGTGTTGCTTGTTAAAATTCAGCTTGACTTCGAGTGTATTTTTTAATATGAACATTTAAACAAATGGATGAATTTAGACCACATTGTGTGTATTGTGGCAGTTATCGGATCACTACTTGGTATTGTGTCTATAACCAACCACAATAGATTGATTACTTTAAAGAAAATGAATATTTTGTGCTCAGTCATGACACCCTAGCTAAACTTGACCAAATTGACTCTAAATTGGATGCTAGGGGGGAACTTTGGAATACTTTGTTAGAAAAGAACCATAAAATTCAAGTTAAATACACTCATGATAAATATAAAAGTCTAAAAAAAATTAAAAAACATGCTCTTAGAGGTACAAAAAAGGGTTAAATAATAAGAAGAATTTGTAAAAAAATGAAAAAGAAAATGTTTATAAAAGATTTAAAAATCAAAATAAAGAGGAAAGTGAATCTGAAACTGGGAAACAAACAATTTACTTTGATGAATCTAAAACTATTGAACCATATCTTGAAATTACCAACTCATTAAACAAAGAAAACAATATTTAAAATCCAATAAATAAATTTAATGGAGTTGAGTTTGACTATTTTGAAGCTGATTTAAAATAGATTTAAGAAGAATGCTCAGTTCCATTCATAATTCCAACTTTGGAGAAAAATCACGGTTTTATGAGTTTTGATAAGGAAGTCACTCGAGTAAAAGAGATATTTGAGAATGAAAATTTGAATGTTAACAACTCTTTACCCAACTTTTATATGTTTTAAACAATGAGTCTGAATATAATTTTGGGAATACTCTAGAAGATAACTTTAAGTTGGAAGTTAAAGAATCCCAAATTTTTGAACCTCAATTGAAGACCTCTATTCCATGTTTTGAACTTGTAAAACCAATGATTTCTGAAATTTTGTTGGATGATGAAGATGATAGAATGATATTTGGAAAAAAAAATTAATGATGAGTATTCATTTCCCTTTTCTCGTTGTGATCACTTTTCTGAAATTTTGTGTAGTGAGATTGAAAGTAGTGTTGTCATTCCTGGGGAAAACTGTTTAAATTTGATCAATCTTGAACATGACTTTATTGAAGCTAAATTGAATATTTCTCTCCCTAAACTGAACTTTCCAGAACATGGTACTATTTTTCTTTTGGAAAGTGATACTTTTTAACATGAACATGAATTAGAGTTTCAGAACACACTTGAATTAGAAAGAATTGATTTTTTAGAAGTAGTAGATGATCAATGTGAGTTATTATATGGGGATCTTTTGGATGAGATTTACAACATTGTTAGACCTGAATCTATTTGTGATAAAATAAATTCTCTTCTGTATCTATCACTTTAATCCTTAACTGTGAAGGTTGATGAGCCTTCTCATGATACTGATAGTAGTCCAGAGGGGGAATCACGTTTGAGTTCCATTGTACATGATTCTCTTCAACACTCTATTGAATCCCATTTTGAACCTACTAATCAGAATTTACCCGTTTTCACCCTTGAATGTGAATCTGTTAGTGTTGAACATGAGAGAGATAGCAATGAGAATACGTTCACACCCCTAGGAGCACCTAGTTTAGTGTTGTCCCATCATTTGTATTCAAATATGGAAAAATTTGAACTTAATATAGAAGTGCACAACACTATTCTTACAACAATCAAGTGGTGTCTCATAGTGGTTAAATCAGGCAAAGAGAATTCAGTTTTTGTTGTGTTGAGATTCTTTTTGCCCAAAAATCTCATATTTCTGTTAAAAACGTTTGGGCCAAACACATGTGGTGGTACCTATTATGGAAACCACATCCAACTAGAGACTACAGTTAGTTGCTAGGTGAGTCCGGTTGGGGACTATAAACCTTGTGCTTCATGGGAGGCAACCCATGGTATTTCTTTTGTTTTCAATAAATAAATTGTAATGAAATAAAGTCTAAATGAAGACTTTAAACTCAGTGTTGCATTGGATTCAACCCATAGTTCTTATTTTATGATTACCTTTGTTTTTGTATTGTTTTTGTGTTGAATAAAGGGATTATTCACTGTTTCTTCATTATGTACTATATTTGTTGGTTATTTGTACTTGGAATACATGTTCTGTTTTAAGATGTGGCTACTGGTGAAATCTAAGGAGTGGAATTCCCATTCTAGAGGATTAATGATAATCTTTATTTCAGGGAAGTACCTTAATGTTAAATGTTGTTTCATTTATCTGCTCCTTAATTCATTTGAAAAAGACTTTTTTTCATGTCTTGAATAAAAAAATTATGATCTATTTGTTGCAACTTTAAAATAAATTATTCTTACTAAAAAATTATCCTCCATGTTTGTTTCCACCTCAAAAGTTTACTTTTATAAAAAATTCTCCATGTTCATTTTTGTTGAAAATTATAACTCAATGGTAAAAAACCTCTCACTATAGGAAGTTAAGTGGTGGGGGAGGGTACATGCATTCTATTTTATATGAATTTGATTTAGGTTGGGGGTGTTTTAGCATTCAATTTTATACTCTATTGAACACATTATTGAACTCAATCTGTTAAAATTCTTATACCTTATACATAATGCACTTAAACCTTACATGTTACTTTTGATTTGTATTGAAAATTATTCACTGGAATTAAATGTTAATGCATGTAATTGCTAATGAACCTACTTTTAATTAATAATTGTGGAAAATAATATTTTTGAACACCATTGAGACCCTTTATACATGTCATAAATGTACCGAAATACAAAATATATTTTTAACTTAAAATTATAAATTGTTTTTTTCCATATTTAGAAGACATATTTTGGGACAAAGTTGGATTTTAAGTGTGGGGGAGGGGGTCAATTATTGATTGTGATAAACTTTGGTTAATTATAATCTTATCAATTCTCACTGCAAATTCAATCTTTGTGTAAAAAATGGGTAATCATTTTCAAAATTCTTCAACAAATATTTGGCTATACATTGTTTTTCAATTGGGTCTTTCCTTTGAAGGATGCTTGATTGGTAGTTAAGAAATACATTGAATCTAAAATTAATGAGGTTGGATGATTGCTGATGGATCTTTCTTAGTGGTTTTATGAGATCTTGGTTTAGGAACTACTTTTGACAGTGATATGGGTAACCTGTTATTGGAGTTGTGATCATAACCCTTGGAACTAGAAGTTTGAATTGATCCTATGGGGCACACCTATTTCTTATTTAATAAAGTAAATACCTTAGTGAGACCATGTAAATGAATTTTATAAAAAAACTTTTGAAACTGGAGTAATTTGGGAATCTAGGATCTCACGGTGAGTCTCTGAGACCCTAGATACTGGGTGTGTTTCTGTTTACTATAATACCTCTATACACATTGAATATGTTCATATGCACAGTGCTTATCCCATGATACATGGCTAGGGAAAATAAAATAATGTGTCCAGGGTAAAAAATGAGTTCACTAAGGTGAAGAGAATGATGAATTCCAAATGAAGAAGGGGTTCAACTGGTTTATATGGGAGTTATTTAAGTTGTATCATTAGGGTTATTCACATAAAAAAATTTATTTTTGGAACCTAGGTGAAAAGTCAAAGTATAAGGTTATTTTAGTTATGTTTTTAATTCCATAGATAATTTACCTCTTGACACCCTCAGACTTTGGACTAAATCCTGGATTTTAATTAGTTGTTAACCTGTATCAAAAATGAGGCAAAAAACTTTCATTGATTGACGGTTCATAGTTTTCAAGACTACCCTTTATGTATTTGTTCTAGGAAATATTCTTTTGAACAATTCTTTTCAAAAGCCTATTAACAGTTTCATTGTCCACTGCTTCTAAACAGTAGGACATGTTATATATTGAGCTGAATCATAATACAAATTTCTGTTCCTAATTGATAATAAAACACGGGATTGTTTTAGGACAAAAAATAATTAACTGTGGGGGAATTTGATGTGCCTTAAAAAACATGTTTTCCAGATCTTTTTAATTAATTTTTATCAACTTAATTATATATTTAAATACGATTTAATAAATAATGGAAATTTTGTTTTTATTATTATTAAATCTATTATTTAATAAGTTTTTATAATTAATAATGTATTTTAAGCTTTAAATTAGTTAATTTATGTCTTACTCTAATTTTATAGTTTAATAACTTTTTATTTATTTTGGTATTTTTTTTGCATGTTTAATAATTTAACACTTATTAGTTAATTAACTAAATCTGCTTTGTACATAAATAATGGAGTTTTAATATAGTATTTCTTGTGTTAAATATTAATTAATTGAAATAATTTAATTTAATTGTTAGATTCTTTTTAACAATTAAATAATTATAAATTTAGTATTATAAATTTATTATTTTTATTAAATATCATTAATTTAATTTCATTAACTAACATAATTGTTATATAATTGAATAATTATCTATTTGGTTTAATTTGATACAGTAAATATTATAAATAATTTTATTTTGTTTTATAAATGTCTAATTTTTATATTTTAATAATTTAGTTTACTATAATTTTTTGTTTTAGTATAGTAACAATTTATTTTTTATAAATTGAACTTAATAATAATTTAACTTATGTTTAAATGGTTTTATATGTTTATTAAAGTTTATGATGTAATTAAATTTTCAATTTTTTAATAAATTTTTTGTTCTAAATTAATTATCGTTTTATTCTTACTTTTAGTTTAAATCTATTTTTAATTTTTCATTGTTTTGCTATGTTCCGGTGGCACAACTAATTCCTCACAACACTTTTTAACACTGTGACGCTGTTTCCATTATGGTGCCTCAGTTCTGCCACCATTTCCTCATCCACTGTATTCCTCCACTCTTTCTCACTGCGGCACCGCACCTCGTCACGGTTTCACCCACAACAACTCCTTACACACCACATCATCAACCACCATGTCTTCATTATCCTCCCACACTATTTCCACCCCAACACCAGTTGTCCCATCTACTTCAAAATGCTGGAAGGAGAGCTCAAGGAGAAGAAGATCTTCAAATCGAAGTAAGCCGATCTAAATAAACTCACCCAAAAAAACTGAGCCTCCTTCGCCTGAGTCGTGAGCCATGCTGAAAAACAACCATGCACCATACGAGGGAGGGCGAGGATTCGAGGCCATCATCCGAGATGCGTTGTTATGATTTGCCGTTGTAGATTTGAGCTGGCGCACCGCTTGTACCGCAGATGATCTTTCCCACGTCTAGAGGATCGGGTCTTCGGTTGCAAGAGCTATCCAGCTGCTATGGTTGAAGTGAGGCCAATCTCGAGCTGCTATCGTCCGTGGTTGAAGATTTCCTAGGGGAATGAGCCGCAAGGGTAGTAAGTTGAGTTGTTGTCGAAGCCCGGATCCCACTAGTAGAAGGGAGCTGCCTCACTGCTTCTAGGAGAAGAAACCCCCCTTTTGGCGCACTAGAGATGAAGATGAGTGGGGGGGGATAAATTAAAATATCTTAAAACAAAAAAATAAAAAAACATATAATAATTATAATTTATATCAATTATAAATAAAATAAGTAAATAAGTTATAGAATAAAGTATAAGATAACTAATAAGGATTTATTAAATTATATTCTAAACAATAATAATTCATAAATAAAATTAATTATTAACTAAAATAAATATATTAATACATTAATTATCATTTCTACAGAATAAATATAATAATTAAGTCAATACAGTTATTGATAGTAATATAATTTAAGAATCTAATTAAGTTAAACTATTTATTTATTAATAATACATACACTAATTAAATAACTTAACTAATATTAAATAAATTAAAAAACTCATTAATTTTATTTAATTAAATATTTAATAATAAATTAAAAATCATAATAATAATAGTTAACAATTATTATCAATTATGATATTTATTAATTAACTGTATTTAACTTTATATTAATAATTTATGTCTTCGTGTTCTAACTGTTTTATTATTTTTATCTATGTAGGTACACATTGGAGTCAGAAAATTGTGCAGGTTCACACCAAAGCCTAAATCAGGTCCATGTTCATTCAACTAACTCAGTGGGATTTAGTTATAAGGGAAAAATTAGCACAACATGTCAATCTTGAAAAAACAGACGTCTGTAGTGCATAAGTGAAAGACTTTTGATGTTGGTGGAAATGTGAGGTGTCATGCAACAAATAACAGGTGATATTTAAAGCAGAGAAACAAAAAAGGGGAGAGGGGTCTTATTGATTCCAAGATCACACCAAATTTGGGAGTATATGCTTAGTGAGACACACCAAACAGAGGAATGAAGCTTGGAGACACCAGGAGGGGCTGAAGAGAACAACATTTTGTGAGAATTAGAGGGGGAAATCTTCTCCATTCTATTTTCATTCAATTTTTCTATTATTGAAATAGTGAGACTTTATTTTCTGTAATGAATTTTTTTAGTTAATAGTTATTGGGGGAACTATTAATTTCCTGTTCATACTTCTCTACTTCTTTGCAATTATTTTTCTTTAAGATTTGGAAGTAATTGGGGAGATTAGTTTCAGATCTAGACATTTAATTGTTTCACACATCTCTTTCTCAATTTTAAAAACTCCATGATCTCTTGGTGAGAAGAATCATGGATGCATCAAGAAAATCTAATGTTAAAACTCTTGGAATTGGTTGGTGAGATTAAATTCCAACAATAATATTTTCAAAGTCCATCACAATATGGTGTTTCTAGTTGTAGAGAACTTCCAAAACCACTATCTCTATGATTATTCTCCTTGTGAGAGAGAGTTATCCAACTTTTTCGAGGTTGTGAACTCGATATCAATTTGTAAAGAAGTTATTATTTCTACCAGTAGTGTTAGTATTTCCACAAGCAGTTTTCTTTACCATGTTCTTTTGTATCTTCCTTCACTATTGTTTACCAATTTATTTTTCTTATCTAGTTTATTTGGTTTAAATTCAGTTTGTTATACTATCTTCATATCCTAGTACAAAATAAAAAATTTAAAAGTAATAAATATAAACAATGTTCATTATCTCCACTGCTGACAAAAATTGAGTTAATTTTGAATAAAACCTTAGATTTCTCACATGCCTTTAACTGGGTTCGACCCTGCACCACTGTGCTAGTGTAGGAGTACAAATAATATTTTGAGGGTTGTGACGACCTGCTATCACATCAGATGACATGCTTTGATGTAATTATCATAATTGACTAGTTGGTCTTATACTAGGCATTTGTTGACTACTATCGACGAAGGGTGAGTTTCACATCACCAGAGGGTGGAACTTTTCTACATAAGGGTGAATGGGTTTTCCAGGAGAGCAGAGCTAGAATTGAGCATCATGGGTTGGGAGGAATTACAGACCAGAATGCTAGTTTATATCAAGATGACTAGTGGACTTCAGAGATAGAATTTCCTATAGTGGATGGTCATTCAATATATGTATTTCCATATGAATTTTTAGGTTTAACTACAAAGAGAGGTAGATTTTTATATTGATCTTGTTCTAGAAGTGGAACTAGTGTCTATTCATGCTTATAGGATGGCAGCACCAGAGTTACAAGAGATCAAGAATCAATTAGAGGAGTTTCAGGAAATGGGTTTCATATGACCTAGTACTTCCCCTTAGGGTTCACCTGTCCTATTTTAGAAGAAGGCAGACGATACCCTAATAATTTTTTTGGATTATCGAAAGTTGAACCAATTTATGGTTAAGAACAGATATCAATTACCAAGGATTTATGATCACTTTGATTAGCTTTGAGGAGACCGAGTTTTCTCTATGTTTAAATTGAGATTTGGTTATCAAAAATTGTGCGTTAGACCATCATATATACCTCTTACAACCTTTCAGAGTATGTATGGTCTATATGAGTATCTGGTTATGGCATTCGGTCTCACGAACGCGCTGAAAGTTTTCATGGCACTGATGAACAGAGTGTTCCATCTTTACTTGGATTCTTTTGCGGTAGTCTTTGTTGATGATATCTTGGTGCACTCTCACACTCGACATGACCATGCCATCTAGAGATCATATTGAGTACACTAAATGATCATTAGTTATATTCTAATCTTTCAAAATTCAACTTTTGGATGGACGAGATTCATTTCTTAGGTCATGTTATCTCAGAGATAGGATTATCAGTAGAACCAAATAATGTGAGAGCAGTAGTTTCCTAGGAGGATCAAAAGAATGTCTTTGAGGTAAGGATTTTTCTAGGGATGGTTGGTTACTAAAAATGATTTATTAAAAAAATTCCATGCTTAGAAGTTCCACTGATAGGCCTGATTAAGAAGGGTGCAATGTACTTGTGGATAGATTCCAATAATTCAACCTTTCAGGAGATGAAAGGGAGGTTGACTTCAGTACCGATACTAATTTTTCCTGATCTAGGAAATAGTTACTCCATTTACTACAATGAAAAAAGTATCATGCTAGGAGCAGTTCTTATATAGGAAGAATGAGTCATTGCATACGAGGCTCAGTAGTTGAGGTCACATGAGAGTAATTACCCGACACACAATCTCGAGTTGGCTATAGTTGTTCATGCTTTGTACCATTGGAGAAATTATATTTTGGGAGAGCATTTTTTGGTATAAACTGACCAAAAGGCCTCAATTATATCTTTACAAAGCATGACCTAAACTTGATACAATGAAGGTGGGATGACTACGTTCATTCTTTTTAACTTTTATCATGCCTACATGCCTGTGAAAGGCAACGTTATGGCTGATGCATTAAGAAGGAGGACTCAAATACATGAAGTTAATGAGGCCAATAGTTAGTGGATGCTTATGTATCTATTATCTGAGAGGAATTTGGAGGTTCATGATAGATAGGAGCAAACATTTATTTCTTTTATTACCTCTATTGTACTAGATCGAGTGCGAATAATGAAGCTATCAGATTCCAAAGGCCTAGTCCTATAAGAGAGTTTGTTCAGAGAGGACCCTACTCGTAAGAGGACCATATGCAAGGATTAGGTTTTCCATTTTAAAAGATCATATGGGCGACAACAGACATACGTGAGGAGATGTTGTGAGACTTTGAAGCCTCAACATGGGAAGTTCATCCTAGTGGCCCCAAGATGTATCAAGATCTACACTCTCAGTATTGGTGGTCAAGAATGAAGAGGGATGTTTCTAGTTTTTTTATGAGATGTTCCACATATCAGCTGGTGAAGGTGGAACATTAGTGACTGATATATATTTTATAGCAGTTACCCATTATTGAGTGGAATTGGAATGATGTCATGATAGATTTCATAATGGGTTTACAGAGGTCACCTAGAAAGACTGATGTAGTTTTGGTTTTTGTTGACAGAATCAACAAGGTTTGACATTTATTACAGATCAAGTAAACCGTTAGTGTTTATGAGCTTGGAAATTTGTATATATGAGAGATTGTACATTTTCATGGGGTTCCACACTCTATCATTTTGGACAGGGTCACCCGGTTTACTTCTCATGTTTGGCAGGGAAAATAGAGGGTTTTGTGTACAAAGTTACTTATGAGTACTTCTTACCATCCCCAAATAGATGGCCAATCCGAGAGCATGATTCAGGTTTTGGAGGAAATGATTTGTGCATGTGTTTTGTATTTCAGGGGCTCTTGGGAGAGACACATACCCCATGTGGAGTTTTCCTAGAATAATAGTCTTCAGGAAATTATTAAGATGGATCCTTATGAGGTTTTTTTTACAGTAGGCCATGCCGATCACCCCTATATTGGCTGGAGGTTGGAGAGGAAACTATGCAAGGACATCATCTTGTCCAGCAAACCACGGAGCAGATGGAGTTGATTCGACAGAGGATGGATAGTGTAAAATCTCAACAAAAATCTTATGTTGATCGACGAAGACAACCTAGGGATTTAGAGGCCATAGATTAGGTTTTCATAGTATTCACACCGAGTCTAGGACCTAGGGGGATTAACAGATAGGGGTGATTTCACTAAGATGCACCAGGTCGTTCGAGGTTTTTGAGAGAGTTGGGGTGGTTTCCTATCGACTACAGTTACCTTAGAGGTACCTAGATATGTACAACATCTATCATTTTATCAGCTATGATGCTACCTTTCAGACCTATCTCATGTTTT
Source organism: Viscum album (assembly GCA_963277665.1). Taxonomy (NCBI): domain Eukaryota; kingdom Viridiplantae; phylum Streptophyta; class Magnoliopsida; order Santalales; family Viscaceae; genus Viscum; species Viscum album. The sequence continues at coordinate 47,518,038 of OY728140.1, read as the reverse complement.
CCTACATGAGGAGGTTGAGTTGGAGGTGGATGTATCCTTTGAGGACCACCCTATTCTGATTGCAGAGCGCATTATGAAGGTTATTTGTGGCCGGTATGTTCCTAGATTCTTCTTCACCACCCTTGGAAGGGAAATTTAGGGAAAATATTCCTTAAAGGGGGATGTTTATAAGATCCCAAATATTAATTTTTGTTATGGAACTTTATTTCAGGTTTTTTTTAGGAAAAATGATGAAATGTGAATTTTTCTAAGTACACGTCACGTACTTATGAGTACACTCTGTGTACCCTGATTCCACATACAACCGCGTACTTGCTGAGTACATAGACGTGTGGTGACTTGGAATACAGCCTAAAGCGGGGCCAGTTTAGGATAATACATGACATATACATTTAATTAACATGCTATGTACTTTTATTTATATTAATTAAACTGAAGAAGGTCCACGTTTAATGTCCAAAAATTTTTTCTTCTCCCCTCAATTCGTACAGGAGAGCAACATAAAGGCCATGAACATTGAGTCCCTCACAATTCCCCATTTGATCTCTAGTTGACACACTTTAGGGTGTGTTGGAATATCACTAGTGAGTTATCATTTCTATAAGATCCTTTCTTCCCTATTCCTCCTATCTCGTGAGTTATAGAGTGATGATCATTTTTACCCTTCTTGTAGATCTACATCTTTCTAGGATAATCCAAGTGTTGAATTTCAATATTATTGATTGTACATCATCAAGGTACCTATTTTGTGCCTTTAGTTGTTTGTCTTTGGATTATTTATGCTTAAAGTGCCACATATCCATTTAGGGTATTTCTATATTCATAATTTTACCATATTTAATACATACTATGGTTTGATTGATTAATTAAGGGTTTTTACTCTGTGTAAGGTTAGAAAACTTGTTTAAGGGACAACCTTTGGGTGTGTTCCCATGTTTAATTGTTTTTGACTGTTTAATCTAGGATGCTTATAGGGTTTTTCTGTTTCCATGCCTTCTTTTGTTAAGATGGAGTTTCTGTTTATATGAAATTATTTTATTCATGTATTGTGATTGTTGAACAAAGGGAATTGGACTCTACAAGCTTCACAAAGAGGTTAGTCCATGAGAGCTTCCGAAGTGGTCATTTATAATTAAATGTGTTAGATTGTGAGAGCTCACTTGGTGAAATTTAATGAATGTTGGACCCCAGGTAATTGATCCTGAGAGCTACCAGGTGGTCATTATAATTTATTAATGATTTTTAGATACGTGGGTATTGACCATAAGAGCTACCCAGGTGGTCATCTATAAATGTTTATTGCTATGTTATACCAAAGGTGTTGGACAATGAGAGCTTCCTAGAGGGTCATTATTAAATTATTTCTCTATGTTAGACTAGGGGATTAGACTGTGAGAACTTTCTAAAAGGTTCTTTATTGAATAATTGAATGATGGTGATGAGTCTTCCAAGGAAAAACACAAGTTTGGACTCAGTCTTACTTTTTTTTAAGATGGTCTTCTGCGACTTCTGTTGTTACTATTACACAGGGGATACAAAGCTTTGGCTTGATCCCAAGGTTTACATGATTTAATCTATTGATTAATAAAAGTAAAGGAATGTAATTGAAAACTATAGGATTTTTTAATTTTGAGTTCTTCCAGGTTATTTTCTTCATTTCTATATATTTTCTTCTATATATATTCACTGATAGTTATGCATAGATCTTTTGGCGGTTTCCTACTGGGATTCATCTCACACCTTGCTTGGGTCCTGTTTTTGGACCCAAAAAGATTATACGGTTGTAGGTATAGATAAGTTAAAGTTCCCTTCTTCATCAGTTACATGATTGCTATTGGAGTTGGAGAGCATGAGACCAAGGTGAGGCTTGTGATGGTATTCGATTTTGTTGGTTTTCTGTACTTTGGTTTTAGTATTTCATTTAATGCATTGTGATTTCTTTTGATTCTTCCCAAGACACATGTGGCATGCATCATTTATATATATATGTGCTTCAGTTGTTTTATTACTACCAGTATTATACTAGTTACTCTTTTTATGATATTACTCATTTCGCTATTGTTTACTAATTGTGTTCTGCTGTCTATACTCTACCAATAAGGGAATAGTTTCCCCATTATCACATTAAGGCCCTTGATACTAGTCAGAATCCTCTGGATTTTAGAGAAATTATTGTGAGGTCTTGTGACCAACTGGCTTAGGGTCACCTTTGTGTGGCACATGGAACCAGTACATTACTAGGTTAGCCTCTAGGGATTCTACTAGAGTAGAATCCTGCTGATGCAACAGTGTGTGGTTAGCCTTTGAGACTTTTTCCAAAGTGGAATCACCTTGAGGCATAATGGTGTAGGTAGAATCTTCAACTTCTACTCGAGTGGAATCCCACTGACACATCAGGGAGTGGGTAACATCTATGACTTATACTAGAGTGGAATCCCCCTGAAAAATCCGGGAGTGGGATTCCTTTATTTTGTGACATGATCTATCAATTGTGCGGCAAAGTGAAGAGATGTGGTTTAACATGAATTTGGAATCTCTTGAAAGAGGGATACTTTTCCCACCAAGACACGCCCCTGTGATGCAACTGAAATCTATTAGGGTGAGACAGTGTCACCCATAGTGGGAAGAATCAAGGTGCGTTGATTTATTTACTTTGACCTGCAGTTTAGAGAACATGTGTGGGATGATACTAATTGATGGTTACTTCAAGAACTGTTGGAGAATCAATTTCCTAGGCTGATCTTGAGACATGGAGATCCCATTTCTCTCTAGTCTGGGTTTCTTTGAATGAGCATATACACATATCATGTTTCTAGTACCCGTTCCTTGGGATTTGGATAATCTTTTTTTACGATAGGTGAAGACACACGAAGTATGACACATGATTATTGGGTCAAGATCTTCATAGTTGGATGATTATACTCTCTTAATATATATAGCCAAGACTCAAAGAGAATTTTACCTTCTCACTATTTCTAGATCCTTGTGTTTAGATGAGATTACTTCACATTTTAATTGGGTTGAGCTTCACTCATTTTTATTGTACCCTATTCTCTCTACTAGTTTCATCTTATTCTTATATATCTCTCACTACTCCCCTATTTAGCACATATCTTGCTACTCCCTAGAGCCTTTAGGTAATCCTACTAATTATCTTTATACTCACCTATGCTTGAGATTTTCCCACACTTGGTGTGCCCTTTCATAAAACATAAAGGCTGATCATGACTTCAGAGGATCATAGGGATACGAGTGTCTAGACAATGTATGGTGTCCACAGAATGGATTCTAGGAGTGGTGACCTCTGAGGTGCTTTACTTTTTCAAATTTTGTCATGTTCTGACATTTTTTTTCTGGTTGGGTGTGTATTTTTTCCCCTTCCCTTTCATCTTTACTTTTCTATAATTGTATTTTTAGAGGTTGAATCAAGGTTATGGTTTATATAAATAATTATTGTATCTTGTTTTTTTTCCTCTTTAACATGTTCATTTATTTGGATGAATGTGTGTGTACATGTTCTTAAGAAAAGGCCTCTCCTAGTTTTTTTGTGCCTTCGACACTAGTTTCTAGCACTTGGCCTATGGAGACCGACTTCGGGTAGTTGTGGCTTGAGCCCTAGCATGGGTCAGTTGTGACAGAGTGGTATTATAGGTGGTTAGACACTTGCGAGGTTGTCTGTACATTCCATAAATATGTCTTTTTTAGGTTTAGGGAAATAGTGACGAAGTGTCTTAAGAGTGGATCTCAGGACAGGGAGTCCAGTGATGGTATGGGTGTCCGACATATCCATTCACCAAGGCCATAATTACCTACCTACCGACTTGGAACCATGAGACACATGTTTTAGTGATCAATGGTATACAAATCATATAGGATTGAGTGGTTGAATTTACTACTTGAGATATATCCTCATCATTGTTGATATATAAATGCTCATCTGACCATGGTACTCCTTGATAACATTCATGATGTTTCTGCAATGACAACTAACCAGGATACTAGCTCTGATTCATGGCAATGAACCTGTGAGAAATGAGGCCTCAGTTCAGGACCCATCATGCATGCTCCTTTCTCTAGGAGAGAATGTAGAATCACCCCTAATTCTTGAGTAGTATAAAACCCCAGAAGAGTAATTTGAGGGTGTAAAAAGGCTGATCGCACATCGTGAGTTACAGCTACAGAGATCATTGGCATACCACGATGATATATTCCCTCAGTCAGTAGAGACTTGGTTAGACTCAGTGGTCTACCTCATCATGCTAGCATAGAAATCAACAAATAAAATGGTTTCATTGGTATCTATCCATTTACATGGAGTAGTTTGGTGTTGGTGGAGCATGGTTACTCAGATACATGATGAGTCGGCACTATCATGGGTCGACTTCCATCATATGTTTTATGATAATGTATAACCCGTCTTCTTGTGCTATATTCAACTTTAGGAGATTTTTAGTTACAATAGGGAGGGATGATGTTGACTAAGTATGTGACTTGGTTCACAGACCATGTGTACTACTCTCTGGACATGATCCATAATAGTTACTTCCAAGCACATAAGTTTGAGCAGGGAATCCACAGAGAGATAGGTGCTATCAAAGTACCCTTGTGTATCCCCATCTATGTAGGATACTAGAAAAATCATTGTTAACAGAGAGATTTCTGTTAGAGGGACACCATACATCTAGTTGTAGTAGTGATCGCAATAGAGATGAGACATCCTCAAAAGCTAAGAAAAATTGATTGATAAGATCACTATTTAGTGGGCCTCTCCATAATCAGTCTTAGGCACACAATCATATGGGGTCAAGGAAGCACAAAGCATGGGGTTAATATTGGGGAGGGCTTGTGTTATACTTGTGATGGAGTAGGTCACTTCGCATGAGACTGCCTGACTAGGCATGCTGAGAACACTAGGCGGGTAGAAGATGAACCACCATGGTAGAGATTACACTGTGATCAGGGTGGTCCCCAAAGAGGTGGTTCTAAAAGAGGAGTAGTAGGTGATAAAGGTGTAGGAGGATGTTATGCGGTCTTTCCACCACCAACAGGAGTCCGACGTCAAGCTTAGGACGCTGGCAGCTGGGTCCACAGACAACTATAACCTTTGGTGGTCTACGAACTTGTATAGCATAAGATGAGAAGTGGTACACCTTATTTTATTTCTATATTATTAAGTAGAACTTGTTATAAACTGTTTAAAGTGTTGTTTTACTCCCTTCTCCTAGTTTAATGTTTTACCATGGTGATGTGGGACGCCGATGTAAACCTATGTCTGTGTTATTCGATATAGCTTTGAATGCATGAGGAAGAGGGGTACTTCCCCCATAGAGATGCATTTTTGTGATGTGTAGAAAACCATGAGGGTGGTTCAGTGCCACCCAAGGAGGATCATATCAAGCTGTGGTGAAAGAGTCCCTCTAACCTGTGTGTTCAGAGAAGAGTTGTGCAGTGAAGTGTCAGAGAAGTTCCTGGATTTACTAGTGCACTTTTAACTACTTGCCATCCTTATTCTTGAGATGCCATTAGTGTTATCGATAGAGTGTCTGTTTTGGGGATTACTATCCTTCCAAGATGTGAAAAGACATTCCGAGTACGCCACATTCTTTTCCTGTCAAGCTTCATATGGTTGGATGATTTTACTCACATACCCTTTTCATAGGTACCTTTCATGCTCAACCTCAAGTTTTAATAATTTAGTTATCAAGTACTCATTGAGGATTGGAGTCACCATGAGCATAAATATATGACTCACTATCTGGTGGTGGAAGTAGTAATCATCACCCTGGTAATTTAGAGGTTCTACTTTCTAGGAAAGTGCTTTGTAGTTTGTTCATACCACCTAAGACTTGAGTACATCTTAATTCTGAGAGACTTGAACCCAAGGCGATGGAAATGGTTAAAATTCCTATAAGCATAATACTTATAGATGGTTCATACTCTCAATAAGGGAATCATTGTAGAAAATACCCTCAGTAAGAAGTCCCAAGCTCTCCTAGTGTAGTAAGTTTCAGAGTAGTTAACTTCCCTATATCAAACCCTAGTGGAGTAGGAGGGTACCATATTTCTTCATTAAATGGAGATAACCCCTTCACTTCTAGATCATGTAAGAGAGTCTCAGTTGGGAGACATCAATTATAAAATCTTGTGCGACTTGATAACCCAGTGTGTTTCTCTATATGGATATTAGGAAGGAAGGAATCATGAGATCTTGTTCTATGGAAAAGCAGTGATTCTAGTTGTGACATGATATGTATTGGTTCAGCAGGGGAAGTGAACTACCCCTTGCGTTTTTATGGCTGTTCTAGACTGTGTAAGGAGATGGAGAGGTTTCCTACCACCTTACCCTACCCCCAATAGCTGGAGTGGGTGTACGAGGCCTACCACATTTCACAGCTAAGGACATGCATGCATGTTACAATTCACATCATCATGATAATACCTTTTGAGGATGATCCATTCCTTTGGTTCGTGTGCTATGGTCGCATGGAAACGTGTTGGTTTTCCAAGGAGCTCAAAATTTTGGTGCGAGCTCAGTCTCTTATGTAGTTTTCCCTTGTTTTTCTTTTCGATTATGAAATGATTGATGGAGGGAATAATTTAGAGATCCTATTTTCACCTTGTAAGACTTTGGAATATTTTGAAAAATATTTCTTGAGCTAGGAACTAAGACGACATGAAATTCTGAGTCCAAGAGTGATCAAAATAAATTTCATTATAATATTATGTGTTCTTATACAATACATCTGTTGAAACTAAGATATATCTTAAATGGTAGATCATATTAGAAATTCAAGGTCACGGTTGATATCGGAGCATTGCATTTATCCTTGGTAGGGTATATCGTTTGTTGACGAGGGACTACTGTGAAAAATTGGTAATTAAAATTATTAAACATAATTATTTTATCTCGAATTCCAAACCCAATAAGTTTCGAATGAGGAATCAAATTTTAAATCTAATATGGTGGTTGATTTCAGAATTGGGTGTTTTGCCTAGGCTCGATATAGAAAGAGTGGGCGTGGGAATTTCGGATTCTAGGCCGACCAAGGATTCTATAAATATATATTTATGGAAATAGAATTAGGTTTAGCCATAATTCTATATCTCTCTACAAATCCCCTATCCATCTCTCTCTATTGTTTTTCATCCTTCTTCACTGGTTCAAGGAGAAATCTCCACCGGATCAATGAAGGATTGAAGCAGAATCACAGCAGATGCATCATCAAAGAAGAATGGATCCAAAGAGGTAGAATTTATTATTTTTTTGGGTTCTAATTAATGTTTTAATTTAAATACCATTCATTGAATATTTATGTCATCTTTTGGATAATCGTTCTGGATGGCCGCACTAACACAACCAACAATCAATCAAAAAGAACCCTTTTTTGTTAATTGTGTTCATCTCCCATTATTCATATTCTTGGGCGTTTATATTTTACCACATCAAATCTACAATGGATTATCAAGTGGAGGCCAAGGATGTGAAGGTCTTGTCCTAAGGATTCCAAAACCAGTCTCAGTTTAGTTTTCAGATGAGTAGGGTGGCCGTGGTGGTCCGCGGAAGGGACCATCAGAGAAACCCGGTTGATGGGGGCTTGCGGGGTGTTGAGAAGAAATTGGAGGCCTCCTGATATGCGGAGTTTGGCATTTGTCTTTAGTGGGATGATGGCTGGCAGAATAGGGAAAAGAGGTGGAGTTGCCAGGATGGTGATCCGGTGAGTGGGGAGTCAGTAGAGCGGAGTCGTGATGTTGGGAGGTTGTGTGGGTGGACCGAGGCATCGATCCGAGTCACGGGGAGGGGGGGGGGGGGTGGTCGTGTCACTACAGGATGACAGGGGAAAAAATACCCACATGGTGTGGGTCTCCTACCCTGACACCGGGGTAGGAGGAGGACTACATGCATAGTTGATCAGTGTCGGCATGCATGTCAATTTAGTAGAGAGCCGGCCATCGGATCTGGTAGTAGAGCACAGGCTATGCCGGATGACTGGGTCACAGGCCAGTGGGCTAGGCAGGCTAGCCCAGGCGGGGTAAATTATCCAGACATGGCCAATCCAACCTGTTTTGGGCTCACTCTTTTTAAATTTCTATATCTTTCGATGGTGGCCTCTTTTTCACGTGACGTCTGCAGAAACACTATCATTGGGTCAATCCAGAACATTTTTGTTGTTTTGGGGAAATATAAATTTTTTTCCAAATGTGGGGGTGTGAAACACACTCTTCATGAATAATAATTTAAATTATTATTATTCAAGGTTTCTTCTTTCAGACGTAGCACCTGTATCTGATGTCCGATTGATGCGTCGTCAGAGGCAATGTGAGCCTAATGTTGATACAGATCTTTTAATAATGGTTTGGGATATTTAAGTCTTGGTTTCATTTCTTGGTTACATGAAACTCTTATTTTTAATAATAATAAAAAAACTTATTATTATTCGTATAACTTGTTTCAGACATACCTTATAAATGGGAGGTCTTTTTAATGCACTGTTAGTGGTTGACTAACCCCTTTCGTTGTATGGAAATTTTAGGATGACTTTTGCATGTTTAAACTAATGTTTGGGTGCTAGTCCCATGAGGTTCACTTTGCTTTTTTGGCATTGAAATGAAAATTTTCACCGGGTATCGGTTTTGGATGATCAAGTAGTCAAAATTGTGTGTATTTTTTCATGAAAATCACAATGGGGTGATCCATATAGTTTGTTTCAAGACCAGGGCATGGGCCCCATGGGACATAACATTAGAGAAATTTAGAGACGTGTGACCTTTATATTATATTCCATTTTTGGGTGATTTAATAGTTGATCTTGTTGGTTTTTTCGAAAGGATCCCAATGGTGTGATCCATTCGAAATTACAAAGCCATTTTCGTGATCTCATTAAATGTGGAAACATGAAAGGAATATTGTTGGAATAATATTTTGATGTTTTTGATGAGTACCCATGACTTGGGTCAATATTGACTCTTGTGGGAGTGGACAATATGTATGAAGAGATGCGGTTGAATGTTCTCGAGCCGTTTGTGGAGGTGTGCCAGTTTAATTATGCTTTTACCCTTCCGGATCGATGATGAGTGTCATGCGCTCATCGACCTCATGACTAGGTATGCCGAGTACTATAAGATTATTTCATCACACATATGGGTTCATGCTCATATTATATTACCCTATAATGGTTGGGTACACAGACGAGTGATGTGGTAGGGTCACACGATATGTGGGCCCCACACGCACCATGTACCACTTTATTAATTCTTCTATCACTCGTATATCCTTCTTATAAACACGGATTTTTGCTTGTGGACAGCCTATATAGTGTGTTTTTTTACTTAGAATGTGGTGGTTCCCTCCATAGTGGATTCTGAGGTACGATGCAAGATGTTCCAGGTGTGATACCTCTCTAGGGTGATACTAGATGACTGCAGTAGTGTTTCTTTTCCAAGAGGTACCATCTAGTAGGGAAGACCAGTGTTCCTCAAGGATTTTCCTATTTGTACCATCTAGAAGGGATGGCCATAGTTCTTCTATGAACTAGAGTAGAATCCTAGTGATGCATCAGGGAGGGGGTAGCCTCTACGACATCTACTAGAGTGGAATCCCCCTGACGCATCAAGGTGTGGGTAGACTTTATGACTTTCTCTTGAGTGGAATCCCTCTGACACATCAGGGTTTTGGTATCCTTTATTAATTATACTAGAGTGGAATCCCCCTTACCCAATAGGGTGCGGGTAGATTCTACAACTTCTACTAGAGTGGAATCCCCTAGACGCATTAGGGTGTGGGTAGCCTCTATGACTTCTACTAGAGTTGTATCCCCTGATGCATCAAGGAGTGGGTAGCATATATGACTTTTAGTAGAGTGGAATCCCCCTGTTGCATCAAGGAGTGGATATCCCTTACTTTTTGAAACGATCTCTCGACTATGTGGCTAAGTGACGAGACGTGATTTGGCAGGACTTTAGACTCTCAAAACAGAAGGATGATTTTCCCATCAAGGTGTGTCCTTGTGACACAACATAAAACCATGAGGGAAAGACTATGCTTCCCAAATAAGATAGTATCAAGGTGTAGTTATTGAGTTCCTTTGACTTTTATTATAGAGAACACCTGTGCGATGCAAGGAATCAATGGTTACTTCTAGAACCGTTGGCGACTTACTTTTCCTAGGATGAGATTGTGAGATGGATATCCCCTTACCCTCTTGTTTGGGATTCTTTGACTGATCATATAAATATATATCCAATATCTAGTTCCCACTCATTGGGTTTTGGCTACACTCTTTCCAGGAGAGGTGAAGACATGTGGGGTTTTCCACATCCATTATATTTATATCTTCTCATGTTTTAATGTGTCTACTATCCTACTATTGGTAGAAAACACTTGATGAGATGTCTATCTTATCACCATTTATAGCTCCTTGGGTTTGTATAAGCATACTTAAATTTCCTATTGGGTTGATCTACACTCCTTTTTACTGTACCTTGTTCTATCTACTACTTTTGTCTTCTTCTATTATATATCTTAGTACTCCCATTTTTAGTACCAATTTTGTGGCTCCATAGAGCCTTTATGGAATTTTACCGAGTATGTTTATACTCATCCCTACTTGGGTTTTTCCTACAATGGTGTTCCCTTGCAGATGGCTAATAGGTTGATCATGACTTTAAAGGAGTAGAGGGATATGAGTGCTTGGACTACGTACGTTGGTCTTAGCTTGGGTTCCAAGAGTGGGGCTGTTCTGTCTGCTTTACTTTTTCACCTATTTCCTAGTTGTGGCATTTTTTTCTTATTGGGATTGTATTCTTCCCCTTTACCTTCCTTCTTTACTTTCTGTACTCGTACTATTTATAGGTTGATGCATGGTTGTGGTTTATAAATTATAGTGTTGTATTTGGTTTTATTTTCCCTCTGTACTATTTTTATTTACTTGGATGCGTGTGTGTGTACAGGTTATTATGAAAAAGGCATCACCTAGTTTATTGTGCCTTTGAAGCAAGTCGCCATCCCCTAGCCTATGGAGGTGGGCTTGGTGTAGTCGTGACTCGAGCCTCAACATGGTTTGGGTTGTGACATATGATGCCCAAGTTCTAGAGTAACCCATAATTCTTATGAGTGATAGATGAAATTGATTTAATTCATGGATTGAGGTTCTCAATTCATGCATAATGATATGGGACAATCATACTGTGGATTCCCTAAAACACAATGAGGTGACGATATCTATCATAGTGATGTTAGGGATCCTAAGGATTAGAAATACCTTTTTGCAGAGTGACACATTTGGTTGAGGAATGTAGATGTATATACACGAGTCATATGCATACATGCATAGTCCGAAAAATGGTATCGCGAAAACAAGTGTCTTTTCTGAGGGCCATTGATGGTTTTTATCAACCTGAGGCACTCATGGCATGAATTGAAGTTTATGGATTTATTTTATTTAATGGATTATGGAAGAACCCAATACTCCTGATAAATAGGGAAATGAACTCATGGATCATTGATAAGGGATAAAAATGTGTGATTGTATGTGAATTTTCACATCATGTTGTGGGTAGGTTTTGGTCTCCATTCAGTTTAGTACCATTTTGTAAGGATCATTGTCTTTCATTTTATCATCATATTGTAAGGGGTTTCTATTAATTTTAATTTCATGAAGTAAGGATGTTTTCGGTTTAGTTTATCATCAAACAATAAGGATTTTTCAATTGGATTTTATTGTCATGTGGTAAGGAAATTTTCCATGATTTTTGGCTTTATGTAGTAATTTTGTAGGAACAGACATTAAAAATTGTTCAAGATATATTGCGTACATAAGGAATATGAGTATATATTTGACTTATACATAGGTAAAATGAATATTTATAACTCATCCGCTATGAATTTTGGGGTGAATTGTTTTTAGTAGAGGATTTTATTATTCCATGCATAATTTTTCTATGTTATGAGGGAGCTTTGAGATAATTCTATGGGGGCCACATATAAGATGAATCAACTCTATTCTAGCAGAGGCATCAGAACAAGTGGGTGTGGAAAATAATTCTTGATACATTAAAAGGATTCTTAGTACTCAATATCCCATTTATAGGTGATTACATTATTCATTATACTGGTGAAGGGTAGAGCTTTGCTATCCAGGTTGGATATGACACACTAAATCAAGGTGAGGTTCCCTTGGACCCACTCATTTCATTGAGAACTGGGTGGGAAAAAGTCAATAAAATAGAACTATTTTTTTCTGGATCAATCTGTATGCCATAGTGGCATACCACAAAGCCATGCAATTTCCCTAATGATACCTCGACGGTACATTTAAACAGATGCATTTTAAGACTGTGCTATCGTATCTTTTTGAATATTGTCGGAGGATCCGTGACTTGATCACATCACTCTAGGATTTGAAAACCATGCCATCAACATAAAATTCAGAAATACATCCCAGGATTGGATTAATGTTATAATACATTTCATATTGATACTTAGCATCATCATTCCTTAACCCAAATGGAATGACCTGATAGGAGAAGATCTTAAGAGGAGCTCTGGGATAGTGGATTCCTCATATTCAGAGACCATATTTATTTTATTGTACCCTGAATAAGTCTCCCTGAAGTAATGGTATTGTAATATGTTAGTTTCCTTGATCAACTTTTCTATGATCATAAATGGGAAGTCCTCTTTTGGGAAGTGCTGATTAAGGTATCTAAAATCAATGAAGACCCTAATCTAGCCATAATTTTCTTGACTGGGATGATTTTGGTGATTTAAAATGGGTTTTTAGATTCATTTAAAAAGTTTCATTTGATCATTTTGTTAAATTTTTCCTCTACATTAGTGGCGTTAGAGGGGCGAATTATCCAAGCTTCAATCTTGAAACCTCTATTCACATCGGGTAGGATGAGATGGTACATAACCACATCTTTATTTCGTTCATGAATTTTTGTATACTTACAAGTGGTTGAATATGAGTGTTGCTTAAGAAATGGGATGTAAATCTCTTTATCTTAATGGGGAATGACATCATTAATCAATGTTGTCCTTAGGTCATATTATGTTCTCATATTTACCTTCCTAACCACATCGATGGTAGTAGGGATGACTTCCTCGAAAAGGGAGGGGTGTTCCTGAGGTCAACCTCATCTTACTCAACCTGTATTTTTGTTGAGGAGTTTTCAGGTGATGTAAGAGGTCTGGGAGCTTCTATGTGACCATTGAGGTGAAAGTGGAAAGTAGAAGAGACTTTATCATCCCATGCTACTAGAGTCATTGTAGAATATCTTCAGAGCTGATTTTTTTACCCTATCACTAAGAAAATGAGGGGCTTAGACCCTTGGGGTGAAGTCAATAAACTAAACTATATTTGTGGGGTTTATATAGTCATTATTGAGCATAGTTCATATGCTTTCAAGGGTGTTCCCCATGATGTTGGGGAATAAACCATTTATATCATCATCCACTATTTGTTTTTCCCCTCTTTTCTATAAATCTACTTTAGAATATGGGGATCTGCAAGTCTCTAAGGGGTCACAATCACCATTTAGTATGTTGACCTTTCTATCGATGGGGGTATTTAAAACCCTAATGTAATTTTAAAGGTTCCACCAAGTGGCTATAGAGCCAGGTAATTCAAGAAGAATATTATATTCAATGTCTTAGTGGATAAAAATAAACTTAGTTCTAGATATGAGATACCCAAACCGATCTTTGATCTTGATTTTCCAAAGTAGTCTTTTCTCTTGCTTATCATACACTTGAATGGTCATCTTTATGGGAGATATGAATCATTATATTTATCCCAAATATTAAAGGGTTCAAACCATGATTATTTTGATCCCAGAACCATTGGAAACTAGTTCCCATTAGATATCAAAATTATCAAGTTTACCCAAAACACATACTGCCCTAATGTTCCCTTGGATTATCTCTTCACGATCCTTCACATTGAACGATATGGGGACATTTTATTCTAATATAATGGTATCAAATTGACAAAAATCGTCTATAAAGACTTCTATTTTGAACTCCTATAGGATCTTGAGGGATTTAATGAGTTTCTCCATGAGTTCAAATAAATGATTGAGAAAATCCATGACTGAGAGATTGGATGGGAAAACAACCCCCAATTTTAAAATGTTATAATTTTGTACTACAGGTAAGCTATTCTCATGGTGTGGTTTCTCCTTAACATGTGGTTCATGTGTTGATGCATTTTAGGTGTATGGGTTTGGTGAATCTCTAAAGGTCCTATGAATATTTACTTCTGATGGAGTGGGTCGTGACATCATTTATCATTGCTCGGGAATATCAGATAATTGAATTGCTGCTAGGCGGATATACTATAGAACTAGGTAAGACTGAACTCTTGTGGGTTCTGGGACACCACGATGTCTTTACAAGGATTTCTAGAGTGCTTGGTTAGGGGCCTCAGCTAAATATATGTCCCAGTTGGGGATTAATTGAAATATTGTTTTGACCATGCCTTTAATGTCCCCAGTATCCCTGGTTCCTATGCATGTAGCATATTGTTCCCTGATAATGTATGTGAAACACATATTCTGAGGCATATTCATCATCAAAGAAGGGGTCCTGAAAATGTATCATTTTGACCAAACAAAATATTATCTCTTCATATTTTGAGGGTTAAATTTGGTGGGTTTGTGACTGTGTTTTGGATATTATAGGGATGAAATGTGTAAGATATAAAGCTTGCATTAGAGAGGAATATGAATCCACCTCTTCTGATGATTCCTTCTTCTCGTGGTTTCCCCCACCTCTGGGAGTCATGTGCAATGATAATTTAATGGGGGGAGATATTTTCTAGGTTATCACAACAATAATTTTAGGGCTACATGAGAAATATCACCTATTTTTTGAGTCAGACAGTTGTTGAACTTCCAGCGATGCCTAACAATAAATTTCTACCAATAACTTTACTCTTTTGACTATGTAACGACTAGGTAAGACAACTAGTCTTGTTAAATCAACCATTTTCTCTAAAATGGTTTACTCACTGATGGTTTATAAATGCCCTGTTAACACTCTTAAAAAGCTCAATGCCTATATTAAAAATTTTGTCTAGACTAGAAGTATTCTTGAATGAAAACTTGTTTCCATCCCTTGGGACACCTTCTGTAAGACCTTAGAAAAAGGTGGTCTTGGAATTAAAAATCACAGACTCTTTAATGATGCGCTCTAAGCTAAACTCACCTGGAGGATAATTCATACCAACTCAGATGCTTTGGATTTCCTTAAAAAGAGATTTCTTCACAAAATTAAAAAGGGTAACTTAAATTACATCACTTCTTCGATCCGGACCTCTATCAAATACACATACTTCAACATTTTGAAGAACTCCCAATGGATGGCCAATTATAATTCTTCCATGAACTTCTGGCTTGATAATTGGACTAGCACCCCCTAATCTCTATGATATCTTCTAATGAAACTATTAAAAACACCAATCATACCATTAAAGATGTTATTCACTCTCACAACAGTGATATCCCTGATAACATTACGCATGTAATTGATAGTTATACTTTCTCCATTACTGATGATTTCCTTATCTGGGAACTTGCTAATAATGGCATACTGGACTCAAAAAGTTACTATGAGCATAATTTCATAAACACTGACTCCAACTATGAATGGTTGGTCCATTTTAACAAACCATGGATTAAACCCTCAAGATTTACACTTATTTGGAGAATTTTACATTATATAATTCCTACTGAAGTTTTTATACAATCTCTTGGTATTCAGTTATGCTCAAAATGTCGCTTCTACAACCAACGCAGGGAAGATGTGAATCATCTCTTTCTGTCTTGTGCTACAAATTCTGATCTTTGGAATTATACTTTTGAATTATTTGGCTACAAATAGATTCTTTATGATACTATTGGATCTCAATTAAAAAGATGTGTTCAGCAAGAGGAATCGCAACAAATCAAGAATCTCTTCCTCTCTGCCATTGCTGAGCTTCTTCATGTGATTTGGTATGATAGAAACAATATGATTCATAATAACTCTTCATCAAATCTTAATGCAGGTAAAGCCCATATCCTCCTTGCGATGCATGAGGATGCCTCTATCCAAAAGGCACACTGCAATAATACTATTAAAGACTTTGAGATCCTTCGAAGACTTCACATTGAAGGCATCTTCAAGCAACTCAAACACACCTTTGAAGTATTCTGGCAGGCTCCGCTTCCAGGATGGATCAAGGTGAACGTTGATGGTGCCTCCAAGGGAAACCCAGGCCCTGCCGGTTGCAGAGAGATCTTCAGAGACCATCTTGGTATATGCCATGGATGTTTTTCACTGGCTATGGCACTGTCTCTTCATTGGAAGCTAAAATGATGGGTGTGATCCACGCTGTCAACTATGCCCTCCAAAAAGGATGGAGGAAGATTTGGATTGAAAGTGACTCGACCACCGTCGTTCAATCAATCTGGAAGGGGATGACTCACCTTGCCTAGCCTCTCACTAATCACTGGATGAAGTGCCTCGACACTCTTCTGCAGTTCAATATTATCGCCACACATGTTTTTATAGAATCTAACAAAGTTGCTGATGCACTTGCAAACATGGGAGTTAATCAGGAGATGACGTGGATTGATTCACTCCCTCTTGATATTTTTCAGCTTTATGAAAATGATTGTAGGAAACTTCCATCCTTTCGACTCTTGTAACCTTTTTTTCTATCCTCAATAAATTGTTCCTCAGTCTTTGACCGAAGTACTACCTTTAAAAAAACTAGGCAAGACAACTACTCTAGGGAGTTATCCAAAAAAACCAATACATAATTGACCATTCCTTTTTGGAAGTCTTTAAATAATAAGAAATCTTGGATATTATGAACCATCCTTCTATGGAAAGAGAATTAGTTAGGATGGTTAGGGAGGTTGACCTCATATATTTTCATGGGCTTCTGTTGTTTGAGCACATTATTCTCCATGGATGCAAGGAAAAAATTGGGGAGTTTTTCATTTCAGATTGATTATGATTTATTCATTTGTTTCTTAAATCCTAGGTGACCATGATTTCTATGTGCTTCTATCCATGGGTCGATGTTTTTCTTTCACCACTCGATGGGAGGTTCTAGGCGGTTAGGGAACTGAATAGGTGCCTGGATGTGTAGATCTTATAGACTGAGAGTGACATATATAGATTCTACATTTCTTACCATTTTCCCTACATTGAGGGGATTAGTAAAGAATCAGATCTAGTATTTTGAATATTTTCCTCTAGATGTTGTGCCTTTATATGATCTCATAAAACCCACTTGGACACTTAATTGAGATCATAGGTGTTTGAAACTGATATTAGTTATTTTATGTAAAGAGTTATTGAAATTTCATCTATAATAGAGTGGTGATGATTGAATAGTATCAACCTTTCCATCAGGCTATGAAGTCAATCACTCTCTTATTTTCACATTGCCTATAGTTAATCAAGTAGACAACTATATTTATCCTCTGTTTGGAGCTTAACCGATAAATGAATTAAAGAAAAAGGACTTCTCATCCTTCAATGAAAATTTATTGGAGAATGTAGTACCAAACCAAGACAAGACCTATTAGATATTTTTACAAAACAAATCAGTTTGGTTTCCTACTATTGATATCGTGGTCCCATCATCCACCCACATCAGGATACAATGTGTATGAGATACTATTTGGGGTATCCTACACTATCATAGGTATAGAAGGGCGTATTAATGAAATTGATCAGGGGAAAATTTCATTTTCCCATTTGGTATATGGATTCCTCTTCGGTTGCATAGTTTCATATATCCCTTCTATCCCTTTCATTTGATTAGTCAAGAACTTAGTGACTTTAACCAAATCAATAGGTACTATTGTCGGAGATCCCTTCCATTTACAGGGAGTGGGTGGGGGTCGATTAGGTGTTCCAAAAATCCTCTATGGCTGATTCATGATTATTCCTAATACTTAATTATTACCCTGATGAGAGACATGAAATTTCTACAATAGAGGGAAGTCCAGATCACTTCGACTTCCGCATTTATGAAGACCATATTCCAAGATCTGGAGCCATACTAGTGCTTAGATACCACTATCAATAATGAATCAGCTATGGGAGAGATATTACTCCTCTCTACTTTAAGATTACACACAACAAGAATATTTCCCCTAAAAGGATCATCATTTATTTTTTGGAGAGCTATTATCTCATTCTCATACTTTGAAAACAATTCGTAAATAGAAAGAACCTCAACTCTTCTTAGGTGATGATTGCGATGTATCCATTGTTTTCCTTTTTTTATTGGTTGTGTTTCATTATAGAGGTGGTAACTCTATATTTAGATGTTCCATATTTTGGATCATCCTTTGGATCTAGGTGCATGAAACCTCATTTGTTGCATCCAAATCGCCCTCCTCTTAGGGTATGTTTTCCATGTTTTTTCCCTCTATATTAGCAGCTTGATAAATTATATCTATTGTGTTGATAGGGACAACATTCACTAAGGCATATCAATCAATGGTGGTGGTCCCATTACATTTTTCATAGTAGGATGATTATGCACATCCATCATTAGGATCGTTCTCAAACCCTTTTCCACTTTGGGATGTTTCAGAATTATGAACATTGTCGGGATTCATAGAATTCTCATTAGATTCCTCATATTTTGGTCTAGGATTAGTTACTTGGAGAGAGTTTCCTACCCTATTTTCTAAATGGGCCTCAAATAAAAAATGTTTTCTATGTGGAGGTAAGAATGGATGGGATACAGAAAATTGCTATTTACCTCCCAACATGGAGAAGTCTAATTCTCTCTATTCAGTTGATGATTATGGAAATATCACCAACTCTATGGGCTAGGGGATATCAAATTCCACAATTGGAATTGATTGATCTGGTTGTTGAGGATCCAATTATTCTAGTTTGGGATTCATTGACTCCAGGGATTGACAATGAGTATAAATGGAAAAAACCATGTGTTCTAGGGTTGATATGAAATAAAAATTGATTTCTCTAGGACCCTCTCAGGGGATAGAGAGCCAAGTGATAGTGATTGAGAGATAAATTTCCCTAGGATGGTGGGATGTGGTTTGTGTGAAACAGTTGCAGATACTTCCAGAATCTTTCAAAGAGTTGATAATTCGAGGGGTGGGGGAAGTGGTTGACATTACACCAACTAGGTAGGATGAGTTCACTCTTAAATGGATCTTATGAAATCTACTAATACGACCCATTTTATATGGAACAACTCCTCTTGTGTATGAGTTGGGTCTGGTGACATCCCATATTGGGAATCATTCTTCTTATAAAGTTGTCAGGTTGATCGTAACTTTAGATTCCATGTTTGATGCATTCCTATTTATTTAAGGGTCTCAGTTCCGAAGTATTACCACTATCCTCTTCCTCCATTCATGATATTTGTTCAACCTTGAAGTAGGGGCATTCTTTTGTAGTGACCATCCGGCTTGCACGTTACTTCCTCGTTTAATTTATCTAGAGGATATGACATTAAATGTCTATTTACATGAATGGGTTTTCTATTACAAAGACATAGTGAAGTGATGGCCCATATTTCACTCATCCTTAGATATGTACCTATGGAAATTCCTAGTAAATTATTCGAAAGAGGGTTGTCATGATGTGCTGACTAACACTGTATATGAGTTTTTCATTCTAGTAACACCCCAAGGTTTTACAAGTAAATTTAGTATAGAATGTAGTGCATGAAACCCTACATATTTTCAAAAAAAATGTTATTATGACATAGGAATTAAACCTAATTGTTTCACCTATGTGTTTTGAATACTAAAAAATGGATATAAAAGGTTGCAATAAGTAAGACATTTAAAGTCTGATAGGATAAACATTCATTTTTTTTGTGAATAGTAACTTGACCATTATGAATAATGATTTACCCTTATGAATAGTAATATGAACCTTATGAATAGTAACACCACCCATGTAAGTATAAATTAAATTTAGACACACTATAAATGATAGTGAATATTCTAAAACTTAATAATTTAGTGTTGTTATTTTTATAAGTAATAATTATTTAATTATAATTTTAAATTAATAAATTGATATAAAATATAATTAATTTACATTAAATGTATTTTTGGATAAATATATTGTTCCCCTATGATTTTAATATAATTTTAGTAGACCGTAGTTTATTTATTAATGTTTTATAATATCATTTTAAAATTAAAATATGTAATATTTTAGTAAATAATAATTTTATTTAAAAATTAAATTTCACATTTATAGAAAATTATTTTGATAAAATGGAGTCCATTTATAAATTCTACTCCTCAAAAAACAGTTGAGGATAATTTTCTGATTTTTCTAAAATACTTGAATTCTCAGTGAATAGAAAAATATGGTAATTTAATGTATAAATATATTAGAGGCTAAATAAACTATTCCCCGAGTCATCGCTTATATAAGAACCATTGGTTCGAATTCAAATGAGCTTATTACAATATTTATTCACAATATTCAACACTAATTCTTTTATTTATAAAAATAATAAAAAATGGATATGATATTAAAAAAACACCCCTATCCTCCACTGTAAAACCCACCCCTGTCCCCCTCTTCTCTTCACTCGTCTAAGCCTGGAAGCTTCTCAAAGTTATGACCAAATTTTATTCCCTAGTATAACCCCATATCAAGGAGATATATTTTTTCAAAATCCCAAAACCCCTTCCCTTATGTATGTTCTTAAGTAGGATATTTCTAGAGGTAAACTCTCTTTCTTTTTCTATTAATTTCATTTACAACTTATTTTCTTTTCTTATCATCTCCTCACCTCCTCTATCCAAATGACCTTGATAACTCTAGTATCAACTATATGATGGAACTACCTCACATTAATGGAATATAATTCCTAAAACTACTATCCCTCTCTCTATCTCTCTCTCTTTATATATATATATATATATATATATCTTATTTTAAAAACGAAATCATCATCTGGGAAGTGATGATTCACAACCTTCATAAATGACCAACCTTCATTATTAAATTTATTCCTCAAGGATGTTCACGAAAGTATTTTAATGTTTAAGATAGATTTTAAAATATTTATTATGTCTCAGGTAGTGTTCTGAAAGTAGTATATATACATAATCTTAATTCATACGACAAAACTAGTTCGTAGTGATCAAAATATCTCTAAAATATTCTAAATAATTATCAATAATGTTCTATCTATTAACTCATCCTCAAACCACATAAAAAATAAACTATACCACCATTTAATTTTATATATGATCATTAGTATAATATAAATTGATTTTCTAATAATTATTCCAATTCCACATGAAATTCCATACTCATATTCAAGTATACCGATCATGAAACCCAAGGAATCGAAAGCTTCCGAGTGATAACATTATATATTATACCTAATCCAAAATTCCATAAAAGAACATAATAAAATTACTATAAATAAAATAAATTTATATAAGGTTATGAATTTATTAATTAATGGATTTAATTTGATTATCTGAGATGTTAAGGCAATGACAACACTCATTCCGACATAAGGTAAGAGTTTTGTACCTGAACCTCTATTGGCTTTCGAGTTACTAATTATCTCTCTTAATACCAATTAAATTAATAATTATTTCCCTAAAATCCTCATAAATTCTATTTAACTATTTTATATTTGTTTACCAATAATAATCCATCTATATTTTATGGGGATTTAGAATATTTATATATATCTTTCCCAATTCTTCCCGATAAATAGGCCCAATTCAAGGGAACCTCTCAAATTCTTACCCAATTTCAGCCACACAAAATAATATATTTTAAGATACCATTATTTTTCAAAAACCACTAATTTAATCATGTAAACACTAACTTATTCTTTTTTTGGTATTATGAAATTGTTTTTTGAAAGGAATTATTCTTTTCAATGTAAATGTATATTTTTCTAAAACATTCCTTGATTATTTTAGTAGAGTAGTTTTGTGTATTTCAACATATATGTTGAATTTTGTGTATTATTGAGGTTAATATATTATATTTATCCACAAAAACAATTTATTAATTGGTTTATGATCAGTTTTATTATGGATGTTCTATCTTAATACCATTCACCATACTATTTAGAATGGTTAGTGTTTATGTGTATAAATGGGGAAAGTTATTACATATGTTCATGTTGTTTATGTTTAGCCTCATTCATTGGAAGAATGAATTGGACATAGAATGTTATGGGTGGGTCCCATGATAGACCCTTAATTAATCTGTAGGTCTCACAAGAAAAAATAGCATTGGGTTTTGGCCGAGGCATTAAACTTGTATTTTCAGACGTCTTAGTCGAGACCTTAACAACATGTTTTAGATGTACTCCATTATGAATTACATCATTATTATATTAGTAACTAATAAAACATGGGATTATTCGACTAGTAGAATATCAATAGTAATATTTCATTCTCATATGATCATTTATATGTACTTATTTTATAATATTATATTCTTTCCTTATTATGAACATGTATATTTTTAAAGGCATGTGTTTTTAGTTTTTCACAATGCATAGTGGTTATTTTCATGATAACTTCCACTGTATTACATTCCCTTAATGAGTATCTGAGATCATTATTTTCTTATGTTTTATTTTCCCTTGGGTTTGAAGATGAATATTATGAAGAATTTTCAGGGATAATCTAGGAGTCATATATTATTCCAATGGAATTGCTATTATTTATTTCATTTCAAGTTGTATTGTTGAACTTATGTTTTTTATATTGTTTTCCAAAACTACTAAAATATTCATTCCTTTGAGATATGAATTTATTTTAACCATGAAAATATACTAATATGAGGCACCAAATTCGATTAACTAGGGTCAGGGTCCTTAAAATTGGTATTATAAGAAGTTTTGTCGAAAACTTGGAATCTAGATTTAGAAAATGTAAACGAGGTAACAAAACCAAAAGATAGAAATTGAGGATAAGTATACAAGAACGTATTATAATTTTGGTAAGGTAAATATTAAATGTAAATTTATAGAAAATAAACCCCTTTTTGGATACTAAAGGTTGACGTGATTCTAGAATAGATGTACCTAGGAGTGACAACTCTGACACTGTGTTCTGGGCTTGACTCAGGATAACCTGGCACACAAAAATGAGCCTTAATGTGCACATAGTTTGAAAATCTTATGGTATATTCTTTGATAATTCCAATTTTATTTGTAAACCATTATGATGGATTATAATGTAAATATGTCAAAAAATTAACCATGTTAATGATTAAGAGATTATATATGCATAAAATTTCAATTTATGTTAAGTGTTTTGCTAGTTCGACATTATACATTATGATTCATAACCTAATTCAGTGTATTCTATTATTTAGAAATGGAACCAAATGGAAGTAATCAAAATAATATGAACGCATGTATCCCATGTAGGTATTTTCCTCCTATGCAGGATAATGACACTGGTACAGGAGCTGTGACTGGTGTTGAGAAACATATTACTATACTAGGACAACTAACTCAGGTTATGGATAATAACCTTACCTGTGTAGATCATTCTGATCCAAAATGCGATGGAGAAATGCTATATGTATTTATGTGACAATAGTCTCAATAATTTAATTGGACTACAAACCTGTTCGTACGAGACCAATGGATAAGATCCTTAGAAAAGATATTTCTCTCTTTGGGAAGTAACAAAAAAAGATGATTATAAAGATATTTTATCCTCTATTGGGAGTTACGGATAAATGGTTACCATTTATTCAAAATAGAGAATAGGAGGAAGAGATTTCAAATATTTAATGGAGGGACTTGAAGGAAATATTCTTAAAAAACTATATTCTTCAGGAACAATGAGAATAGATGGAGAGTCAATTATTGAGTTTAAAACAAAAAGAGAATGAAAATGTTGTGATGTATGAATCCAATTTTACAAGGAAAGAAATGCATGTCATGTACTAAATACATAATCTGACGAGATATATTGATATATTTATTAGTGGTTTAAAACCACTACTCTAATGGGAATTAGTTTCTCAAACATTATCATTATTCAAATCTATAGCCTCATGTGAAATCAAGAGAGAGATATAGTTATCTAAGTTTTATGACGTTAAAGGAAATCAACAGAAGAAGAGCATATTATAAGAAATAATGGAAAAAAAGATTAATAAAAAGATTATTTTTCCATCATGTGACACTTCTAAAAAGAAAAACCCCAGAGTATACTTAAAAAGGAATGGAGTATATTAAAAATGTGAAGAAGGAGGCCACCAATATCGTTATTTCAAGGGAAAGGAAAAATATACCAATGTTCAATGATACACTTGTAAATAGAAGGGAAATTATTCCAATGATTTTCCTAATTTACAGGGAACCATTACCCATATAAGGATAAGGGAGAAATTACAAAATTATTCAATCACAACTCCTGATGTTGAAGTTCTTAATGATGTGGTGGAAGGTAGTTTAATCATTTCCTCAAAATTATCCAATTTTCTTATTTGATTATGGATAGGATCATTATTATATATCGTCCCAGTTTTCCAAGGAAATTAGACATTTATAATTTTATTTAATAAAGGAGTTATCAGTTATAACTCCTAATTGAAGTATCAATCCATCAAAGATGTGTCGACCATTCCCCCTTATGAAACATAAACACGATTTATTTATTGACCTTATCATCAGTTCCATGATTGAATTTTATATAATTATTGGTATGAATTAGCTTTCATGTTATTATGTAAAAACCTATTTCAACACTAATGATGTTAATTTTTTTGAGAATGATGTAGAATCCCATATATTTAGAGAAGAAACCTCACCATTTGATTGTTATCAAGATCCACACCCAGTACCTTTACTGAATGAAATTATTGGGGAGGAAAATAAAAAATATATGTTTGAGGAAAAAAATATTCAAATTGAGGATGTACCTATTTTGAAAGAATTCATTGATTTATTTCTAGAGTATTTACATAGATATCCTCTAGAGTGGAAAATTGAGTTTTCTATTGATTTAATTCATGGTTCAAGGCCTATATCAAGGACTCCATATAAAATGGACATAGTGTAATTAGTAGAAATGAAGAAACAACTATAGTAATTGAGTGATTAAGGATTTACTCACCCTATTTTTTCTCCATGGGGATACCTTGTTCTTTTTGTTTAGAAGAAATATGGATCTATAAGGTTGTTCATTGACACTATAGTTATCAATGATATTACAATAAATAAGAGGTATCCTCCTCGTCTCATTGATGATTTATTTGATAAACATCATGGATCTCAATATTATTTTCACGATTTAAATTTGATCATGATATCATTAGTTGCATATGAAAAAGGAAGATATTTCAAAGATACAAGACCACATTTCAAACTAGGTATGGGCATTATGAGTTTAAAATAATTCATTTTTTACTGACTAATGCACTTTCTATTTTCATGGATCTAATGAATAGTGTTTTCAATAAATATCTTGATAACTTTTTAATGGTATTTATTGATGATGTCATGATATAGTACAAAATATAAAAGATCAGGAGAATCACAAGATACTTATTATGAATAATCTTAGAAGAAATGAGTTATATGGTATGTTTAAAAAGTGTAAATTCTAGTTTCAAACAGCTTCTTATATTGGTCATATTGTCTCTAAATATGTAATATTAATTGATCTTTCAAAGAGAAATTTAGTTCTGGAATGAACCACTCCAATGAAAATAATTGAGGTATGTTGTTTTATTGGGTTGGCTGGTTATTATTAGCATTTCGTTCAGAACTTCATCTGATTAACTAACTAGTTAACAAAGCCTACTCATAAAGGGGTTACGATCATATGGAAAAAATAGAGTGAATTTTTTTTTGAAGAATTCAAGATGATATTAGTAAATTTTATGATCCAAACTCTACCATAGAGAAATGGTGGATTTGTGATTTATAGTGATGCAACAGATAAAGGACTTGGATTTTTCCTAATGCACAATGATAGATTTATTTCATATGAATCAAGGAAGATAAAAATTTCTGAATAAAACTATCTCACTCATGATCTTGAGATATTAGTGGTAATATTTTCTCAGATGATATAGAGACATTGTGTATAAGGTGAAAGATGTGTGATATAAACAGATCTCAATACCTTAAAATATATAGTCTCACAGAAAGAACTCAACATGAGGCACATGAAATGGATCAATATACTCATGGATTATGATTTTTCCAAATAGTACCATCTAGGGAAGGAAAATAATGTGGTGGATGCATTGATTAGGAAGGATTAGGGAGTTCCAAACAAAATGAGTGTTGATAAAGATCTTATGTTCATGGATCTAGTGAGGATGGATATGGAAATTATCAAAGAAGCTGAAGAATCATTACTTTTCCAATCGGTTTCCCAAATATCATTATTGGAATGAATTAAAATTTCTTATCATGATGATGAAAATATTAAAAAAATAAAGGTTTGAATGATATGAAGTTTCTAGACATTTTGTGTGATGATGGAATTCTAAAAGTTGGAAGGAGGCCATGTGTTCCCTCTATACCCAAGGTAAAATGGATTTTTTGGAGGATTCCCATAGTTCAAATTTCTATAGACACCCTAGTAGCATTAATATGTATAGATAATTGAAGTAACATTTCTGGTGGGATAATATAAAGCCCGAAATTGCTGATTATGTATGAGGATATTTAGTCTATCAACATGTGAAGGCAGAAATACAACATCCTAGAGTATTCATTCAACCTATGCTTATTTTTACATGGAAATTGGATGAAATCACCAAGGATTTTATCACCAGATTACCCAAAAATCCTAGAAATAATGATGCAATTTTAGTAATTTTAGATCAAATTTCCAAATCTATAGATTTCCTCACAATAAGGGAGGATTTTTCACTAGAGTTCCTTGTATGACACTACATTAATGATGTTTTCAAACTTTAGGGACCATCTCTATTAATTATGTCTGATCAGGATCCATGATTTACCTCAAAATTATGTAAAAGTATCTAGAAATAGTTGTATACTGAGATTCATATGAGTACTTTTTATCATCCTCAAACTAACAGGAAGTCAGAAAGGATGATCTAAGAAATAGATAACATATTGAGATTATGCTCACTTGATTTTAAAGGTTTATGGGATCATTATTTACATTTTTTATAGTTTTCTTAAAATAATAGTTTCTCTTCAAGTATTCAAATGGCAGAATATGAAGCACTGTATGGAAATATATGTCGTACACTAACATATTAAGATGAATTTGGTGAATGTAATCTTGTTGGCCTAGAGATTTTGGAGGAAATAATAACTAAGGTAAATACTATTTAAAACCTTATCAAATAATAAAATGTAGGGAAAAGGGATATGTTGTTAATCAATGGATGTATTTGGAATTTCATGTGGGAGACCATGTTTTCATAAAAGTAACCACAAGGAAGGTTGTTTAAATATTTGGGAAGAAAGGGAAAGTGAGCCCCAGGTACACTGGTCCTTTTGAAATTTAGGAGAGAATTGGAGATGTGGCTTATCGTTTGGAAATTACACCTACCATCTATAAGGTACACAATGTGTTTAATGTCTCTTTCTTATGGAATTACATGCTAGACACAACACATGTACTCACTTATGAACGTTTAAAATTGGAACCTAACTGATCTTACTGCGATGAGCCTATCCAGATTCTGGACACTAAAGAATTGGTGTTGAGGAATCGGACGACTAAACTAGTAAAGGTACTTCAGAAAAATCATAAACTTGAAGAGGAAACATAGTACCTCAAGGAACATATTATGAAGAACTACTCAAATATTTTTATGAGGTAACATTTTTGGAAATTTCGAGTACAAAATTTAATAATGGGGGAATAATGAAACACCCTATGGTTTTAAAAATAAATTTAATATAGAATTCAATTCCTGTATCATTGAGTCTCTACAAAAAAACACTTTGTTTTTATAACCTATTTGTTAAACCTAATTTTGTCACCTATGTGTTTTGAATTTTAAAAAATTGACATACACAATTTCATTCAGTAAGATATTTAGAGTCTGATAGAATCAACAAACATTTTTGTTGAATATTAACTTGACCCTTATAAATAGTAATGTACCCTATGAATATTAATATGACCCTTATAAATAGTAACCTCACCCATGTAAGTATTAATAAAATTTAGGCACCATATAAATGAGAGTGAATATTTTAAGAACTAAGAATTAAGTGTTGGTATTATTGTGAGTAATAAATATTTAATTAAAATTTTAAATTAATTAATTTATTTAAAATTAAATTAATTTTGAGAAAATGTATTTCTAAATAAATATTTTATTTTCCTATGGTATTAGTATAATTTTATGAGATATTTGTTAATTTATGAAAGTGTTATAATATTTGTTTTTGAATATGGATTTGTATTTTTTATATAAATAATTATTTTACATAAAAATTAAATTTCACATATTTAGAAAATTATTTATATAAAACAGATTCTATTTTTGAATTCTACATGTCGAAAAAATGGTTATGGTGAATTTCTGGTATTTTTCTAAAATACTTGAATTTTTGGTGAATATTAAAATAGGGTAACTCATGGTATAAATACATTTAAAGCTAAATACACTATTAATAGAATCATAACTAATGTAAGAACAACTACTTAAAATTGACATACACTTATTACTATTTTTTGGTCACAACAATCAACAATATTTATGGTCTTGGTAAAAATAATAAAATAATGATTATGATATTCAAAAATCACCCCTATCCTCCACTATAAAACCCACCCTCACTCCCTCTTCTCATCACTTCTCTAAGTCTTGAAGCTTCTCAAAGTTCATCTCAACTCTCTCTAGGTCCCTGAGCTATTTTTTTTCAAAATACCTAAACCCCTTCCCTTAGGGAGGATCTCAAGGAGGATATTTCAAGAGGTAAACCCTCTTCCTTTTTTCCTTTTAATTTCATTTTGAATTTATTTTATTTTGTTATCATCTTCTCACCTCCCCTATCCAAATGATGACAATAAATCAACTATCATACTTATACTATAATTAAATTAGGTTAATGTAATACCTTTCCTCACACTAATATCTCTCCCTTTTATTTTAAAAGTGAAATCATCATCTAGGAGGTGCCGATTTACAAACCTCATGGAAGAGGAACCATCATTCCACAATTTATCCTTAAATTCTGGTCATGAAACCATTTTATGGTTTTACCCAATTATAAAATAAGTTTTTTTGTTATTTAAGGTTTTAAAACATGTATATATACATAATACTAGTTCACACAACAAATCAATTTTGTAATAATCGAAATACCGCCAAAATAATCTAAATAATTTTCACTAATGTTTTATCAATTAACTCATCTTCATACCATATAACCAAATGAATTATATCACCATTTAATTTTATGGATTTTAATTATTATCCTATAAATTCAATTTTATAGAATTTTAAAAACTCCACATGAACTTCCACACTCATATATAAGTATAACGATCATGAAAACCAAGGAATCAAACGCTTCTAAGCAATAAAATGGTATCTTATAACCAATAAAAAATTCCATAAATGAATATAATAAAATTATACTAAATTAAATATATGAATATATGTTTCTAAAATAATTAATTAATGGATTTAATTTTGATTATCTTGGATTCTATGGTCATGTGTAGAACTCATTCAAAAATATTGTAAGGGTTTTTCTACTTGAACCTCCATTTTCATCTAGGTTACTCTTTGTCTATTTTAATCCAAATTATAATCTTAATTATTCTTATTTACTCCCCATAAATTATGTGTGAATTATATTTATTTCTCTACAAATCACAATCCTTATTTATTTTAAGGGTAGTTGAGTTTTTTATTAATATCCTTCTCAATTATTCTCTATAAAAAAGCCCGATTCAAGGGAATTTCTCAAATTCCTTCCTATTTTCAAATAAAATATATAATCCTTTTTATTCCACCATTTTTTTTGTAAAAATAATTATTTTTTGATGAAAAATATATCTTATTTCATTTCTAGTTTTATGTTATTCTTTTTCAAAAAGAACCCTTTTTTTCAAAGTAAAAGTATTTTTCTTTTAAAAAAAATCCTCGATGATTTTAATATAGTATTTTTGTCTATCTCAACTCTTATGTTGAAGTTTATATCTTATAGTGGCTAATATATTATGTTTATCATATAAAATATTTTATTAAATGGTTTATGATCAGTTTGATTGTGGATGGTCTCTGTTAATACTATTCACCATTCTACTCAGAATGGTTAGTGTTTATGTGTATAGATTGGGGAATGTTATTACATATGTTCATGTTGTTTATGATTATCCCCTTTAATATAAGTAATTAATTGGAATTAGAAATTGATGGGTGGGGCCTGATATAGCTCCTTTATTCATTATTAGGTCTCATTAGACAAAAAATAATTGGGTTTTAGTTGAGGCCTTACCCTATTATTTTCATACGTGTTGGATGAGGCCTTGATAACACGTTTCAGATGTCTGAAATTATTCATTCCTTCATTATGCTATTATTAGTTTATAAAAAATGTGATTATTCAACAATTATAATATCAATTGTCTTGAATCGTTATATTATGATAATTTATATAGCCTTCTTTAATTAGGTTTCATTCTTACCAATTATTATCAAGTATATTTTTAAGGCATGTGTTTTCTATTGTTCACCATGCCTAGTTTTTTTTCTTGTTAATATAAACTATATTTGTTACCCATAGAAAGCATATGATATCACACGTTTCTGATGATTTATTTCCCCAGGTTTTGAAGATTAATATTATGAATGACTTTTATAGATTATCTTTGATTCATGGATGGTTTCAATGGAATTTATATTATTTATTTCATTTCAAGTTGTAATATTGAATATATGGTTTTATCTTATTTTCCAAAACTAATAATGTATTCATTCCTTCAAGATATGAATTTATTGTAATCATGTAAATGTACTAATATATAGAATCAAATCCAGGAAACTAGGTTTGGGGTCCTAATAATTCTCTTCTTGTCCTAGGATTTGGACTATATAAAATGGGACCATATCCAGCTAAAAAATTATTTTCATGAGATGGAGTGATACCCTTATCTTAGATAGCATGGATTTCTAGACTTTAGTCACTGATGAGTGGCTTGCATAGTTTTTGTATATAATTCAAGGACTCCTTTCCTAGATCATCTGAGACCTCATAATGGAAAGTGTTCATGAGAAAGAACATGAGGGGTAGGTTGATTCTGGGTAACTCTCCCTATAAAACAATGTTGACCCACTCTTCACCAGACATACACACCTCCATCTAATCATACCATAAGAGATAGTTCTTTGGTTCATCTACTAACTCGAGTGGAATTTTTCTAGATGTTGATGGGGAACTATATGTGGTTGACCCTAATGTTTTGATCACCTTTCAATACAAAGGCATATGATTTTTGAAAACCTCCATATACAGAGGTGTCTAGGAAAGAGGATGATTTCCCAATTCATGGGAGATATCACTAGGGGGGGTTGACTAGGGTGGATGTCAAGAGTAAAGTCCATATGATCTATATCCACACAACCATGATTAGAAATATGGTGATAACGATCATATTCTCCTTTGGGTAAATATTTTATGAGCCCTTATGGTGTTGAGAATGTGTCTCTAATGACCCCATGGATTGTGGAACTGATAAAATTAGGAATATGGACCTCTCTATACTTCTTGAATGGAATATGCAAACATAAATGTTGAAATTTTGGTGGGATATGAACCTGTTGTATAATTGTTTATGTTTTATGTTTATAACTGTATAACACTATATCTAAAATATCCCACTGCTTAGAATCTTCTGGATAGACCAATTATCATCCTCATTATGGAAATGAAAATTTTCCTATCCCAAGGAATATCGTTGAGTCATAAGTTTTACTACTTAATTTTTAATTCCATTAGTTTGGAAATAAAAAACAATCTTCTTAAATAATATTTACAAATATTTTATGTCCAAAAAGTTTTATTATATATATTTTTTTGAAAACATTACATTTTCCAATAGATAAAAAAAGTTATAAAGTATTGATGATTATAAACATTACATTCTTCATTATGGAACTCATATCGTGTATGAATCTGATTATCAGATTCAACTTTAATCAATTCAGGGGTAATTGATTTTTCATGTCTATTATACTTAAAATATTTATGACTATCAACTGATTATAATTCCAATATATCATTATGATCTTCCTAAATATTATCACATTGATAATATATATGGAAGTTTATCGGATTGTTGTATGTTTATAATCAGAATCCAAAAGTATTTTTTTATATCCTAAGAAAAATATTTAACACTATAATGGTGTTACTCAATAACATGTCATGAATTCTATTATGATCTAGTTTTCTAGAACAACCAGTCTGAGGCCATTGTAAAAACACATGTAAATATGATTATTGGGAAATTCTCTACAAATAATGACTCAATTGAAGTGTTTATAGATGACCGATTACTCACTTTTAAAGATTTCACTACATGAACCTCTCGATCATAGTCATTAAAATTCATTAGATAGTTATTATAAGGAATCCTAGTCAGGTTGTTTCCTTAGAACATTTTGTAATTATAACCCCTTTCTGATCATTATTACCATCTATGGATTTCAGGGATAAGAATATGGTGAATCTGATGCATCAGATTGATGGATTATGGGGCTAGGAAGACATATCCTATCCTGATATTGCAGGCTTCAGGGGATAAAAAGACATGGAAATTCCAATTACTATATCAGGGGATTGCCCAGTAAGGAATAATAAAACATTACTGTAAGTAAAAAACAATGTATACCTTTATGAAAGGTTATTTAATACCTTACACTTTTAGTTAAAATAGTTATATCTTTAATAATAGATTTTAAGTCATTCTTACATTTATATATCAATTCTATTTCTTTTATTAAATGTTTCAATTCTGTTGTGCATGTCATAGGATGTGAGTCATCATATTCAACATTCTATATTGTTTGTTTTATTTCTATTACTATGATTATGATAAAGACAAGAATTTCATTTACAGTAGATCCATAGTGATTACCATCTTTTACCTCTGATTTAGTCAAACTGTTTCTAGTTCTGATTTTGTGGCTCTAATAATCCGACCAAGACAGAGTCTGATAAAGTTAATTATAGTCGATTTTAGATTTTTAGTTAAATTTTTTTAAACTCTATTTTATATAATATAATATCCCTTTTAAGTATATCTGTCATAAGAAAATATTATGATACTATAACTGGGGTCAAATATTGTTTCTACATTTCATAGACTTTTTATGTATTAATAATCTTTATTATTTCATGTTTTTATGTTTTTTGATATACTTTCTATTAAAAAAACTTTTGTTACACTAATGTACACTTGGGGACAGAAGTATATGTATATTATAAATATGTAATGTTTGAGTTTTTTCTCGATAGATAATCCAAATCCAAACAGACCACCTATCTTTTATGGTGGGGATTATGAGTACTGTAGGGCTAAAATGAAAACTTGTGTTATCAACATTAGAGTTGATAATTTTATTATTCTCACTATAGATTAAAAAATTATTAATAATGATGTCACTGATTTTACACAACAAGAAAATTAAGAGTATCTGTTAAATTACAGAGTAAGGAATACAATTTTTTGTTCCTTGACAAGTAGCATATTTAGTCATATATCTTCATATGGAGATGCAAAGACAATATAGAGAAAGTGGTATGTAACAATATTTAGAACATATAATGTTTTTTGAGATCAAGAGAGATATTAGTAGAGTATATTATCAGGCCTTTGATTCTTATCCTGGATAATAAGTATAAATGATGAACCATAGGTTCATGAAAATCATAAATAGTTCCAAATAAATTAGAGAAAAAGGTATTAAAGATGAAATAACTGTTGAAAATTTTACATATATCATACCCAATTAGTGGGAATAAAAATGAAGAGCTATTGATTATACAAGGAAGGTTAAAAATATTACTCTTGATGATTTGATTAAAACCCTTATATAATATAAGAATAGATATAAATGAGATGCTGAGAAAGAGAAAAAGAAAAATGGGGGTGTTTATTTTCATAAAACGTATACCTTACCTACTAATGTTCAATCATATGAGAATATTTTTAAATCATTAAGGAAGAAGAATTTTGTTTTTCGGTTAGATTCTAGTACATCTAAACATTCTGAGATTGAGTTTTCCAATCTATAATGGAGGATAAAAAAATTGTTGTAAAAAATTATATTCAATACTGATATAAGAAAATTCATAAGGATAGAGGTGAAAAGAAAGATTCTAATGTCACATGATACAAATGTAATAAAGGTAAACATATGTGAACTAATTTTCAAAAGTTTAAGAGGAAGGAAAAGAAAGAATGAAATCTATAAAGGAATTCCAATAAGTATTTTAAATTCATACCTAATAAATTCTTGAAATCTTCTAACACAATGAGTTCCAATAATGGTTATTCTTCTAAAATTTCAATTGATAATTATAGTTCTAGAAATACAAACATTTGTATTTTTTTATAATTTACCTATTTAAAATAATTTTATAATTGATAATGTATGTAATGTCTCATATTCAACCAATATGTCTTTATTTGAAAATTTTAATGATGAAAATAAATATAAATCATTTGATGAACAATATTACCTATAGAAAATAATACTTTACCTTCTTATGAAGAAGTTTCCCATTTGTCGAAATTAATTGGAAATCATAATTTCAATATTTGTTAAAGAACATTATAATGCTATAGCTAAACTGGCTAAGGATAAATAAAGAATATCTATTTTGAAAAATAAAACATTAGATCATCATAAAGATCATGATAAGATAAATTTTTAAAAATAAACAACATCAAATAATTTTGAAAATGTTTTTTTTCTGAAAAAAGGGTTTTGAAACAAATCATAGTTCTAAAAATAATACTAATGAGGTTAAAAATTTAATTATAAAAATAAAATCTAATATCCCTACCCTAAGAAAACGTTTTTAAATCATTACCATTAGAAAATTAATTTTTATTAAATGTTGAAAGACATTATACCTCAAGATACTTGTTCTCTAATGGGTATTACATGTAAAAAATAGTCTATAGTGACAACTACATTATTCTAAGAAGTGAATTTTTTTTCACCAAGATCCATAATGGTTGGTACTATAAGAATTTTTTCCCTTAAAAAATATATAATCATTAGTTTTTTACAAAGATTAATGTTTTTAAAAAATCATGATTCCTAATGTTTTGTTTTCTGATATTACCATACACAAGAAGATTTAGATTACAAAAGTCCATTATATTTTTTTTCAAGAAAGGAATTCAGTACCACGAAAAAGAATATGTGGTACATGTATAGTGGATATTCCAGTCACATGATTAGAAACAATGAATTATTCAAAAAGATAATAAAAATGAACAGTTGAAAAGTAACTTTGGATGATAATGCTCAAGGTGAGATTATCATATTAGGTAAAATTATTTTCCTTAGAAAATACCTTATTTCAAATGTTTTATTTGTTAAATGTCCTAATTACATAATTTTAATCATAATTAAATTATGTGATGAATGTCAACTTGTGATATTTAGGAATGATAAATGTAATGTACATAGTTCCAAGGATGAATTTATAATTTTTTCCAATCAACTTGAGATTGTTTACATACATATCATAGAATATATCAGGATCCAATACATACCTTTCCTAAGTGAAATGGAAGATCAATATTGTTTATGGAATAGATTATTAGGACACTATAACCTTATAAATTTTTTTATGTTGACTGTGAAAGTAATTGATAAGTATCTACAGAAACATATGTTTGATACTTCAAAAGTTTGTGACCCTTGTCAATATGGTATGAAAAATAAGTCACTTTTTTAAATCTATTAGGGTAGTCTCAACTTTTTATTCTTTATAGTTAGTTAACATGTAATTATTTGGTCCTACATAAGCTAGAATAATTTTTGTAAAATACTATGTATATGTCTTAGTTTGCGACTACACTAGTTACATATTAGTTTATTTTCACACAAAGTAATCCAAAGAATTCAGTTATTTAAAAAAATTCTAGAATATGATAAAAATTATAAAAACATATCCTTTATTTCTATTCATATTGATCATGTTAGAGAATTTAAAATTAGGATTTTAAATTTTTTATAGTTATAAGGGTATATAATATAAATTTTTAGCACCTAAGAGTCCATATAAAAATGTGATTGGTAAAAGAAGAAATCGAATTATTCAAGAAATAACAAGAACCATTTTGAATGAATAATCTATAGATAAATTTTTTTGGGTCGATTCAGCTAGTACTGAATGTTATACAATAAATTGAATTTTAATTTGACATTTTTTTAATAAAAAACCATATGAATTGTGGATAAGAAGAAAACTAATGATTCTTCATTCAATGCACATAGACGAAAAATAATTTTCCAAAATAGTAAAGATAATTTACAAAAACATTCAACAAAATTTGATGAAATAGTATTTCTAGTTTATTTAACTACGTATAACGATTATAGATTATTTTTTTAAAAAAATTGTTCTATTGAGGAATTATCACATTATAGGTCTTGGAAAACAGATCCTTCTATTTACAAAAAACATCAACCAATATCCGTGGATGTTATTTAGAAAATTTATTTTCAACCACCATTGATATTTTATTATCAAAAGAAAATAGTGAAATATTTTTTTTCTGAAGATATTTTTCAAGAATACGTTTTACTTATTATTGAGGAACAGAGTTTTAAAAACCCAAGAAGTTTTTTGTTTCTTAGGAATCATCCAATTTAAAGGATAATTAGTTTTGTAGATCAACCAATCCAGACTAGAATATCCTGAAGAAATATAGTTGAATATATATATTTCTTATCCTAATTTGAACATAAAAATACTGGTGAGGATTTAGGTTATGATGATTGGATTAAGGAAATTCAAGATGAGATCAATTAGTTTGGGAGGAAAAAATTCTGAACATTAGTTGAACAACCAATTGAAACTTTGATAATTATTGTAAAAGGAATCTTTTGGAATAAATGTGATGAAAATGTAATAATTGTTAGAAAAAAGATAGATCTTTTCCTAAAGGATATAATCAACAAGGTAAAATTTATTATGAATAAAATTTTTCTTTAGTATAAATACATGAATATATTCGAATAATTTTACCATTTGAAACATTCCTTAATTTTAACTTTTTTTAAATGGATTTGAATGGTTTTTTTATTAACAGATATGTTATGGATGACATTTCAATTTAAAAACCAACTTCTTTTGAAAATAAAAAACATCCAGAACATGTTTACCAATATACCAAATATTTAAATAGACTGAAAAGATCCTATAGATCATGGTATGATAGATAACCTGAATTTGTTTTATAATTTTATAAGGTATATGAGGATATAAGTATTTCTAAAAAATATGTTAATATAATTATTTTCATTGTAGATTTTTTATGAAATTTTATTTGGTTCAACTAAAAAATCATTATAATATTCCTTCGTAGATTTTATGAAATTTGGATTTTAAAAAAATATTTTGTGTGTGTTAATAAATTTCCTTGGTTTTCAAATATCAGAAAAAAGAAGGAACTTTAATATCCCCATATATGTATATAAAATATCATCTTAAGGATTATGGATATGAAAATAATTAATGTACTCGTACTCATTTTGGTACCTCTAATACATTAGATCACGATGAGTATGAGAAAATAGTTGACCTAAAAAAATTAGAGGTATGATATGATGTTTACATTACCTAACTTCTAATAATAAAAATTTATTTTTTCAGAATGATTATGTGAAATATTTGAATAAAATCCAAAATATTCCCATTTAAAATCTGTAATTTTTTTCTTATTTTAAGTGAATTAGGGATTTAAAAATTTTCTATTCATCATGAACTATTTTTGAATTAAAAGGATTTTATAATGCATACTTTGGTGGTTGTAGAATGGATTGGAAAATTACATTCGAAACTTGTCATTTCTTAGGAGATTATTTTGGTGTCTTATTCTTATATGGGAAAAAATAAGTAGCACTTTCCTCTACTAAAGATAAAAATATGGCATAATGGAGTTTTTATGATCAAGTATTGTTGATGAAACACACAATCACTAACTATGGCATGAGATTTACTGAAAAATATATAATTTTTGATAATAAATGATCCATTTCATTGAGTAAAAACACATCAGATAAATCACATGCTAAGAACATAGTTATAATAAACCATTTCCTTGGGGATCAAAAACATAAAAAGATATAATTTTACAATTTATCAAAATTCAAGAAAAAAATTCTGAAACATTAAAAAACCCCCTTCCTTATAATAGATTTTTATATACAAAATAGAATCTCGAAATGATCAACATAAAGTAATAATTCATATCTACTTATTTTTTAACAATATGTTTTAATTAATTTTCTCATTTTTATAGGGGGTGATCATATTATTTATGTTTTTCAAAATATTTAGTTTTTATTATAACATTTTGTTTTATAATATTGATAGTTTTTATAAAAATAATTATCATAATGAATTTCATATAATAAGATAATTTTATAACATTTTTAGAGTTAGAATCCTCAAAATGATTCTTAGACTTAGAAATTATCATAAAATTTTCCAGAATCAAAATTATATTCAAAACTATTTTGGATTAAATTTTTTCATAATCATTTTTTATATCACAATTTCCTTAATCATATTTCATAATCAAAATTATTTTTGAAAATATCATATTCATTTTATTTAAAAAATATCACAATATGTTTACAAAAACCAAGAAGAATATGTTAATCATACCGATGAATCATTCCACAACAAAATTTACTGTTATATTTTTTATATTTTACACTAATTAATTGGATTAGCTGCAACATTCCTTGGACCTGTGAACTCTTCAACCTTAGTACCTGGAGATTCTCACAGGAATATTCAAGATTTGGGATTGTACCATTTTGATGGTACTTTAAGACCATTGTATTATCCACCTGATGTTGGAACTATTGGATATGTATGATCATTTTGAGACCCAGGGGTGTTTCATTCACATGTGACTTGACATAATGGTTTTTTGATGGTGACATTATCTCATATTGTGATGCTTTTGTTAAAATAATTTTTTTGATTCAAGTCAAAAATAATGAAAACTATCACTGATTAGTAAAATTTTATAGGCATGATGTGTGATCAATTAATTAGGCATGATTATCATAATTTCTCTTTTATTACTCATCCAACCATTATTCTCACATTGAATTTTCCAAGTGATTAATTGATTTTTTCAGGGGAACCCTAGTTATAGAGGATCAACTATAAGATTTATTTCACAATTATCACCATTTTTTGTGTAGGAAATGGAAAATAGAGTGGCCAAACAGATAATAACAAAATCATTTTGTTATTTGGGAGATTCACATCGGATTCCCCATTTTTGTTTGCGTATAGTGTGAAAAAATATCCCAAAAGATAAAAGACCTATCATTTTAATTATGTGAGATAATTTTTTTGGGTTTAATATTTT
Source organism: Viscum album (assembly GCA_963277665.1). Lineage (NCBI taxonomy): Eukaryota > Viridiplantae > Streptophyta > Magnoliopsida > Santalales > Viscaceae > Viscum > Viscum album. Next base: position 47,478,435 of record OY728140.1, on the reverse strand, counting down.
TGATTTTATAGGAAAGAGATGACCATATGGTGAGTTTGGTTTAGCCTAATGGTTGATTGTGAGGGGTTAATTTATTTCATAGTTATTAATGTTTGGATGCCATTATTGTTCTTGACAAAAACTCATAACAGATCTCTCATCCATAACATGGTACATACCTAGTTTCCAAAGTCAAGTGGTTAATTAGGGTTTCTTTCCAAATGATTATTTGGGACTCACATTGGCCAAGATGATTGTAGGTCGGGCTCCTCACACCCTTGGGGGAAACTTTTTCCTACTTCATCACTCTCTTATAGACTTAAGATATGTTAGATAATATATTCATAATCCCATAACTTGAAATATTACCCTAACAAAATGATTTTATATTAATTATATTTTTTAGGAAAAGGATGGGGTATTTTTGGTGAGTCTATCTTTATATTTACAAGGTTCTTCATCTATTAATCCGTAAGGAATATATGGTGATATGTTAAAGTCATATAATTAGACATATTTGGATTTTATTCCATGTAGGGAGGCAATTAATATTCATAGGAGTGGATTGCGACATTATTAGTCATCCTACATTTCATTTTTATTACAATAATCAAATCCAACATAGTTCATTAAACCTATAGTGTTTAAAATAATTCATAGAAAACATATGTTCAAGAACTTATGCACTATATATTTGAGATGTAGTCTTGAGGATACATCCTTTGTATCCTAGATATAGCAGGAATCCATGTTTTCATAGTTCAATTGGATAATAATTCCTTTAATGGATGAGGTAGAATGATTATCCCAAATGAATTATTATGTCGCGATGGTTGAAATTTTAGTGACATGTCAGGACATACACTAAGGTGGATTAACATCTGAGTTTAGGCTTAGGCCTTAGGATGGTGTACTATGTATCCTGGTTATGGAAATAATCAGATTCCTTATAGTTCATCTAGTTATGGCATACATAATGAAATTTCCCTTTTACAGAGATAGGATTTAATTATATAATTTTTTCAACGTCCTAAGATGACATGATCTATGCTCGGTTTGAGAAACAAGGGATATAAACTAATAAATCTATTTACCACTAGATGTTTGACATATGTACTGGGACTACCCTATGTCCTCTTAATATAGATTTTGGGCTTTAGGAAGTTGTCATATGTATCCTGGTTATACCTGGAATCAAATTCATCATAGTTCCCTTGTTTGGTGAAAACATATTGGGGACAAAAAATGTTTTTATGTCCCATGATACCTATTTGACCTGGCATACTTTACTTCCTGACATGCGTTGATTTTTCACTTTACATTACATGATTTCCTTATTTATATACAAGAGCATGTCTACCTGGTGTATCCTAAGACAATCACCTGATCGAGTTGTATTTTTCAAATGTTGTTTCATATACTAGATGACATGTTGGTGGGTTATCACATGATCATGTCTAACTTGTCCAAAGGACATCACGAGACCTGGTCAAATGATCCTGGAAGGCATTGCATGATCCTGGATAACAATATTAAAGGGATTCTCAGGATCAATCTTACATTACCTAATGTCATCATGAAAGCTGACGAACATGCTTAGATTTAGTCGTGAGGGTCAATATGCTAGTGGGTGTTTCATGATCTAGGTTGACATGAGTGCTGGTTATCATGAGATCAAGCTGGCTTTCTCAAAGGGAGTCATGAGAGAATTTTATGTGCTTGAGTGCTGCCACAAGACTCAGCTAACATTTTCACCTGTGATTTTATGAGTCAGGAAACATGTCTAGTGTACACTGAATGATTTGATGGTGATCCCGAAGGACTTTATGAGACCTGGTTTGCAAGCCCTTGGGGAACCATGTGACTTTATTTGAAATGTCTAGAGGACATTTCATGATCCACAAATTATACCAAAGGAGTTCCTCAAGATCTAGGAAACATGTCCTTGAGATTTTTCATGACCATGGTGGTTCATGCAAAGAAGATAAGGATTACTATATATGTTCTTCTCATAAGTCTCCCATCATTTAGACTTTGTTCCAAAATTTTATTTCCAATTACTTAGATATATTCAGTATTGTATTTTTTATGTATCCTGTGAACTAGAAGATATGTTGAGGTTATTTGTGTGACCCTATATAAATCCTTATCGTGATCTATTAATGGGCACGTGATTTACTTTATCCATTCGACATGACCGCTCTATTTATTCACCAAATCTTACCTGATGAGAAGTTTTCCAGTCATGAAATCAGCCACTCTGAGAAATTATCATTGGTTCTTGGGTGTGATGGTGTGAGTTTCCCAGAAAAAGTCCAGATTCATATATCATCATGAATTTATCAAGCTAGAGTGTTTGATTTATAGTCATTTCCACCATGTTTATTCAACGATCATATCATGTAAATCTTGGATGGAGTTGGGGGATGGATCCAACATCCGCTATTTTTGATGTTCCCACTGAAATTCATTCTGGGGGCATCACATGATCTTAAGTGATCGTGAGATCTTCCCATTAAAATCTCATTTTTTTGGATTATAACTAATTAATTAGGTTTTTTTGAATCATGAAAACATGGTAAGGGAATTTCATATTGTCTGGCCGACACATATAAATGAATTCACGAGACCAGTATTCATGCTAGAAAGACTTCACATGACCTTAGGAGAATTCTTTTTATCTTTTTGTGAGAGAATGATGTATTATTATAGGGCCATTATGGAATCAGGTTAATATTTCAAGGGGTTATGCAAGACTATGTTGCAGACATATTGGTTACGTATAGTGTGATTTATCACTTGTATAGGATCCCACCATTCCCCTCTTTCTTTATTTTTTTTTATTTTTAAAAATTTGGGGATCTTGAGAGGTCTCATTAGTGTTGTCGAATTTAATCACTCTACCTCTTAGTGACACGTTGGGTGACCAGAAAATGGTTTTTTAGAGATGTGGGATCATTTCATTGAAAAATCCATCTTTTCATCATCATGATGGTAAATGGAGAGTGTGTAGTCACCTAGATATTTCTTTGGCTCTTGTCGTGATGGGATGATATGCCAACATGCTTTCATGAAATGCCGCAGACATGTTGTTGGGTTCTTGCGGTGTCTTGCAGATCTCTAGGGGTGCATTGGATTATTTTGATGATCGTAAGAGACTCTAACCTTATTTTATCCCTTTATTTATTTTAAATGGATGGATATCCCATGAGGTTGTATGAATGTTTTTGAGGGAAATCATTCTCTTCATCGGTGACACATAAAGAGAACTATATGATCGCAAGAGGCTCCCTCTTTTTGGAAACTTTCCTCATATTTTCCTATGGAATTTGGATGGTTCATCATGCTTCTAATGGTTAACAAGATGCATGAACTAGGGAATCTTATCTGGTTGTCTGCTCATGATCATTAATTGTCTAGGGTTCTTTCAAAAAAGGAGATAGACTTATTGATGCGACATTGTGGTATATTCCACAAGATATGAGATCACCTATCTTTTGGGGGATTATATATTCATGATGATATTGTAAACCTTCTCCTCCTATTAAATTTCCTGGAAAAAAAATACTTGTATTCATGTGTGTCATCCTTTGTGGATTTTATGATATTGATTTGTCAGACGTTGACAATCTCACTAATGTTTTCTCATCCTAGTCTCAATCGGTTGACAAATGTTTTATTTGTTACCATATATAGAGACCTATCCTTAATATACATTGATATTACATAATTTTAGATGAATTCTAATCACATTACAAAATTACATGCCCGATGACCGTATTAGTTTAGTTACATGGAAAAAATGGAAACATAAACAATGGTACATAAGTGATCTACATTATATCCCACTAGTTTCCCATTACTAGATCCCTTTGACACATTATAAATAATACAAATCATTATAATAGGGGGAATGGAAACATAATAAATGGTTAGATTAGATGCTCAGTAAGGGTAAAAAAGGTGATATGTACGAATAATCATGAACATAATGGTATGATAAAATGATCATAATAATATAAAATTATACCCTGAATGTCAAAGATAAAAATAAAGAGTCATGGAATACATATGAGAAGTTCATATGAGATGAATCATAAGTGAATCAGTAGCATAATTTGGGAAATCATAACAATGGAATAAGATGAAGAATTTTTCCAGACACATACGCATATAAAATTATTTCAATAGAAGAAAAGGATTACTTCCAAGGCCCTCTTGGTGGAATGTGTTAACTTCCCAAATCATCTAATTAGTCATGGTACACTCCCAAGTCCATCTTAGTAGTTGAGGTTCACTCTAAAGACCATCTGATAGGATAAATCCCTTTAATAAACTGAGTTTATTCCCTGGTCCATCCTTGTCAATATAGTGAGACATGAATCATGTCCCAATGTGTTGGAGAGAGATATAGGTCCCACCTATCACATAATGAAATTATACATACATGTTTTATAAGATCATAAAAAATAAAATCACAATTTCTGAAATGAAATGGGTATCCTAAATATGTCATCATATCGTTAACTTTGGAATGGTAAAAGGTTTCAAAATTATTTAATAAAATCATACTCCATGAAAAAAAGAATGTTTAAATATAATATAACCCATGAAAGAGAATCCGGATTCATAAACATCAAGCCATCAAAAGATAAACCATTCAAAGAAATAATATGGATGAAAAACATAGATCATATACCCTATAAAGAATGAGTAACAATAATGGATGCCATCTTAGTTAGAAAATAATTTTGAAAGATATTTTTAAAATAATTTCTTTAAAAATATATACTTTTTGAATTAAATTTTTTTTTAAAAGATAAATCATTTTGAATGTATATTCCTTTGAAAATATCATTGAAACCACATAAATTAAGCATTGAAAACCATTCAAAACAACTTTTTATAGAATAAAAAATTTTAAAAAAATATTCTACAAAAAGGTATTTCATATATCATTTTATAAAACATTTCATATTTTTTTGATAACATGGTTTTTGTATAAAATAAATTTCTAGTTGAAGAGAGAAAAAGGGTAAGATTTTATTAAAAACACGTTCTTAATTATATTAAGATCCAAATAGTGGAAAATGAGACCAATAAATGTAGATATAATTAATAAATAGAGGATAAGAAATGTTTTTAAATTTATTTAGATATGTATCATAGGTTTTAATCCATTAATGAAAAGTTGAAAATAATCTCGATAAATGATGATATTGTAGAAATAAACTCTAACCACATTTATAACATTGAATCAAAGTATCTTTGAAAGAATAAACATATATAAAGCTTAATATTTAATTAAATAATTATATTTATGATATCACATTTCAATGACTGTATATTCACATCGTTATTGTATGTAGGTGCACCATAAAACATGTTTCTCCAAGAAATAAATTTGAGACATAATTACCTTACCTATTTGATAAATTTTAAATTGTAAACCCCGTGAAATAGGGGTCATAAAATGTATAATTAAATAACCATAAATTTAAGGATCATAATCATATAACACATTAATGTGAATTATATACACCACATAGAAGAAATTAGTTTTTAATAAGGCATGATTCTCAGAGAAATAAAAGTGGGACTATAAATCCCCTTACAACTTGAGTAACCATTGAATAATGAAATATGTGGAACATTAAAATCAATTTTCATCAATTAATATACTAAAATAAATTAAATTCATGTAATTACATTGAATAAGTTAGTATATAATGCATTAAAAAGAAATGAGTGGTGAACATGGAATGTATATCACATATATAAACAAGTGTGATGAAATTTCCTTACCTTGTGTAATGACTCTCACCATACTCATTAAAACCTTTTGTATTATAAATATAAGTTTATTATACCGATATTAAATGAAAATATTCAATTATATTATCCAATTTATGATTTGATTATAATTAAATCAATATTTAATTTTTAGATTTCCAAACAACCGCTTTTTGGTTGGGTGGTAACCAGAACAACACATGTGTGAGAGAAAAAATTAATTCTAGATTCAAATTAAAAATTTAAAAATCATATAAAAAACATATCCTATAGAAGAAAATTCTATGAGGCCCATATAATCCTGATATATGACTCCTTCCATAAACTCATGTATTCATCATTGACCTAACCCACTAACTTCATCGCTATCCATCACCACCCCAGTACACCTATGAAACCTCCAGAGTGGAATGACGCCACTCAAATTTACACCAAACATCCAGTCCAACCTCATAGTTAGAATTCAAGAAATTATTTAACATTTTTATATCTCCAACCATCACCATAGTTTCATCAATTTCCAACCACAATACCGGACTTCAGATACCATCAGATACCACCCGAGCCACCATAAACATTGAACCATGTCATCATTGTTTCATTTTTTTGTCGTATTGAATGAATGAAAAGTAATATATATTTATATATAATATTTATAGTATAATTATTTTTCCCAAATATCTCATATTATTAATAAAACTATATTTAATAAATTCCAAGTAAAGCGTGAACAAATTACATTTCCTTGAAGAGTGGTATCCTATAAGTCCACAAAAGATGTTATCATATTCCCACAAAATAGAATCCATCTAGGTATGTGTTAATAATTAATTTCCTAAGAAAAAATACATCATAAATATCAAGATAAAAATCATGTTCATCATTATTTTCATCCTTGATATGTGGTAATTGAATAATTAATGACATCCATTCGTCAAACGGTAGTCCAAAGTACACACTGACGATGATTATACATACTATTTTATGGGTGTTTATGATGGTGTAAAAAATAACCTTAAAAAACATAAAAATATATTTATTATTATTAGGTTATTATATAATCATGTAATAATAACAATTCAATGGGTGTATAATGAAATCAAACAAAAGTTCTCATTGACAAATGTTACATCTTCTTTGGGTAACTAATTTTGGTTTTCACCAAATGACCTACATGGTTTGATTTTATACCAAAGTGTGTCTTATAGGATTATATTAGAGAAGTTTTTATTATATTAGTTCATATTTGTTATGGAAGAAATGGGTTTATATGTGTGAATAGGTAAGGGGCGTGAGTTCCATTCTATAGTGCATGAGAAGTGGTGTTCTTGTAAATACAAAAAGGTAAACACTATTGAGAGGTCTCCCTTATATAATGTTCCTATTATAAAGGTAAATATTAATTATGATACGGTAAATGATTGAAATATGGGTATAAAATGGCTTTTTTATGAGTTTCAGGGTCAATTTTACTCTTATATTTAATGATCAACCAAAAGGTGAACTTATTTTTCTCTTAATCACTGTAATTCATTGGAATTGCTTTCCATAATCTTATTTAAAAAAAATTACGATGGTCTTACTAGAAATTATAAATTATTTTGATTCAAAATATAATATAAATTTTTGAAAATTTAAATCACATTAGTGGAATAATTTTATTTAAAATTAATCCCACAAAACAGACCAAATAATGCGTCTTTAAAGTGAAAATTTTAAAAACTAAAAATGGTTATATATACAATTTAAAACATAATTTGACTATATTGACATATATTTGATTAAAATTTTTATAATATATCTAAATATATATTAAAAAAACAAAAATATAATTCATCTATATAAATATATTTCAAAAAAATTCTTCTTTCATATAAAAATCTGTGTTTATCACTATTCATCAAAAATGAATCTTCTCAGGAAAATATCAAAAATTAACCCAAAGATAATTTTGACATTATTTACCCCAAAATAATGTATATTGATTCAATTAGAATTTTAAAAACTATAAAAATTTAGTTTTAAAATCAAAGCGACATTAGATAGTCATAAAATAGTCATTTAGAAAAATATATATTTTATGCATAAAATTAGATTCTGTCTCCTCTATTTTCTATAAAAAACATAAAATGAATGTTAAATAGTTTATTGAATATATAATATATAATTTTCATTAAAATAATTCCGCAATTTTTTCCCAATTAATTGAGATAAAATGTATTTGTGCATAGAAAAAGTGTTTTCTTAGAAAATAAATTTCTTTATTTTTAAATAGTAATTACATTCATTTATATCAAATTTATAACCAAATGATTAATTTCATATACATGTGTAAACCATTTTTTCACAATTTAGTTAAGCTAATTCAAGAGATCCATTCTAAGGTCTAGGTTATAGTTATGAAAATATTTAAATAATAAGAATAATATTATATTGTAGTTTGGTAAAACTCGGTGTTGAGCGCAACACAAGCTATTGAAGGAACTTGATATTGTGTATAACATAAGAAAAAAATTTTGTTTCTATTAATTAAATATATTCTTAGTGATTTACATAGAAAAAGATTGATATGGATTTATATATAATGAAATATTAAACTGGTGTAGTGTTCAATTAAATCCACTAAAGAAATCTAATTTATTCAGGAAAAATAAATTCATAAAAACTATAGGTGTTACATAATATATCCAACAACCATATATTTTTATAATTATTTAATAAACAAAAAATCCAAAATTTTAGTGAAATAGATATATAAATACTCCCTCTCTCTTAAAATTCATTCTATACATAGTTATAGTTATTTGGTTGGGATAAAAGATATGTTATGTGATAGAGATGAATATGGTATGAAGTTATAATTTTCCACAATGGTGTATTATTACAATATGTGTATAAAGTATCAATATATGGTATATGGACATTTTAATGGATGAGACTAATTAGATTTTAGTCATTGGGGAAAGAGGGTAACTATTTTAATGGGTTATAAAATGTGGGGTTCCTTCATTTCATGTTTCTATTATTTAATAAAATGGTATTTTATATAAATTTAGTATGTTAGGACATGGTGAGATGGGTGTAAAGATAACCTAGGAGATGAAATTATCATGTTTTGGTTTTTATTAATTGAGGATTTAGTTTTATTTATCCTCATTTTCAAGATAATTTCATGGGAGGAACCTATTAATTATACTTCTAAGATCACCCCTACTTTTATATAATATTTTTTTAACTTTATAAGATATATTCATAGAATGATATATACATAAATATAATGTGGTGAATTGATCTAATGGTTTTGTAAGAGTGTTTTTTATCTTATTTCCTTTTTGTTTATATTTTTTTGGATTTTTTTTGTTTTATGACTTTACAAGAATATGTTGTTATTATTATTAATTATATTTTTTGTTATTTTATATGTTTTATTTGTTGTTGATTGATGCAGTTTTTATTTACATTGATAGGATTATAAATGGTAATATAATATATTTTTCATTGATATGTATATTTCATGTATACATTTTAGAGTAGTTATTGGTGTATTTCGATGAAAAATTATGCCATCATTGAAATTAATTTACTTGATTTGTGTTTTATGGTTGAAAATGAGGAATATTTTAAAAAGAAATGAAAAATGACCCGAACGACCCATCGCACTATGAGATTCACTCATGATGTGGCACCCGATTTGGTAAATTAAGAGGAGATTGAAAACTAAAGAAAAAATTATTAAAATTCATGTACTACAAGTACATGGCATGACCATTTTAGGTGAAATAGATATGCGTTGTACACGTTGTGATGAGCATACACAACGTGAAAGACAAGTACACGTTTTGATCCACTAGGACATGATGTGACGACAATCAATCCAGGGTATGATATTTTTGTGGATTCAACACAGTGGAGGGAAAAAGAAGATCTGAGGTACACGTCGTGTACCATGGGTCACATCATGTAGGGTTCAACATGCTATGAAAAATTAGGCGACACATGCCGCATGTTTTGGATAAGTTTTCCTATAAAAGGTGGCAGCTGACCATGCTTCCAAGACACTCAGAGGAAGAGGAAGCCATGAAGCACAAACAGAAGGCATCTTGATGAAGGAGTGATGATCTGAGGTCCCGCAACACCTAATTTATTCTTCGAGTTCCCATGAATCTCCCTTTAACAATGAGAGAGTAGTCCCATTTGTGTCGGGTGATGTGATCATAGGGGGTGTGTGATTTGGGATTATTCTATAATTTTTATTCATGTTCGGATTACTGCAACTCATTCTATCAATTCAAAATCTCTTACTTTTATAATTTCATGACCATTGATTTGGAATTAAAGGGTTATATATCTATTGCATCAATGGATTAATCTATTTTGTGTATAGTGATTACACAACGTAGGTTGATTATGTTTAAATACAGTTTTGGGTGAACTTGTATTGTGTTTACACTAAGTAGATGACCATTCTAAAGGTGAAACCACACTATCAAGGAAGGATACCTAGACTAAGGATCCCTGCGAATCCAATTCTGACATAAAAATGAACAATAACACTTTCAAGTAAATCCCTAGCATATAAACTTGAAAATCACTGATCCAAGAATACCTCATTCTTAATATTCCAACCCCAACCAATCCTACTATTCTGTATATTTTCTTGAAACTACCAATAAATTAAAATTTCAATTTACTAATTAATTTTGAACATATAGATCATCATTATGGGTTAGAACCTCATACTTACCAGATACTAAACTTTGAGTAAATATTGTATGTGTTTTATAAATTTTATTTTTTCATAACATTGTAGGGAACTAATGACGCCTTATGGGGATATCGTTCATCTAATATAACTTCTATAATGGATTCATTATTATGGCCTATTAAAGTGTATTTTTATGGGTCACTCAAAAATCACTACTGACCCAAGAGGATTCTAGTAGATTCAGTTCCTTACAAAGTTCAATTTAGGATATTATTTTATTTTGGATTAAATTTGGTTGTAGATATTTTTTAGGAATACATTTATTTTGTAGGGAAATAGAGTCATTTAAGAATAACATGTGACATCGGTTTGTTAGAGGGTCTAAGACAAAAAGGTCCACCATGATTTGATGCAAGAACCTAGTCAGTATAATGATAAGGATTATATATGTGTGTACTAATTATTGGTTGATGAACTATATGTTTTACAAGAACAATCCTTGACTATTCCTATATTCCAATTGGGGAAAATATTAGTTGAAAATAAAATTAATTAAATTAAAAGAGATTAAATTAATATCATCTACTATACTTTGGATTTTTTTATTTATTCTTATATACATGTATGGATTAAAGTGATGAAAATGACCATAGTATTTCAATATAAAATTTTCTTTTTACAATATATGTATATTTCATATTATTCTACACGAATTAAAATAATACATATACAACATGTAATAAAATTACACTATATTATTTATATAGAAGAAAAAATTATATATACAGGATAGATACTCTACAAAACATTAAAAAATAATATAATCGAAAAATAAAAACAAATGAATAAAATAAAGTGAATTTGAAAAACCACAATGTCGTGGTAACATAGAATTTTCATACCCCTAGACAATACTTTTGAATGTTGAAAAACATTAAAAATTTGATTTTAATATTGTAATGGTTATAAAAAAAATTGAACGAAAAAATAACTAAATGGTGAATAGATGAAATTAGTGGTATATATAGGAGTTATAGATTTAATATGATATTTGGAATAATAATATGAAAATTATAATAGTAACTTAACCCTTAGAATTATTAGATTCTTAATAATCAATTTTAAATAATTATGGTATATGTAAATAAAAATAATATAATTATATTCAATAACTTTTCAATTTTAGAACCTCAAGGAACATATAAGTGTTTATTCTTACTAAAGTATATTTTATCTTATTTTATAAAAAACCTTTATTTCAATATTATTTTTTCAATATTAAAATTACTGATGTTTGGAAATTATATTTATAAAATGAATTTCATTTTTTGTAATTATTAATTGATCCTTATCTATGTATTTTTTTTAAAATTTAATAATAAACATGAATTTTCTAATGAATAGTAAAAATATAGTTTTTAAAATGATATGTTTTTCGAAATTTATTTTATCAAATAATTTTATAAAAAATTATAAAATGATTAATTTTTACCAAATTATGTTTAATAATATAAAAAATTTATTTAATGAAAATAAATTCATTCTCAAAATGAATATGTATTTCCAAAATTTTATAGAAATAATGTATTCAATTATTAAACAATATTTTATTTCGCACCATTTTTTTACAAACTAATATATTAAGTGATTTGATGGTTCAAAATTTTTTAAGAAAATATTTTAATAATGTTCAATTTAAAATCTATGAGAAGACCCCTATTTCAAGTTTTAGTCTCCAAATAATATTTTATAAATTATTTTAATAAACCCACCCTTGAAGTATAAATACTCCAACGCACTCTTATGATAAATCAATTAAAATTTCATTAAAATTTCCCTATATTTGATTAAATTTATCCTCATGATTATCATATAATCCTTGAGTTAATTAAGATTTCACCCAACCAAAATCCATAAAGGCATTATAGATATTAACATATGAGAAACTACATGGAATAAAGGAAACCATAAGGATAAAAAAACATTTTCCACACATTTATTTAAATTATCCACTATTAAATTATTCTCTTACCGCTAATAGTTCAAAATAAATCACAATAAAATAAATAATGGGTTTATAAACAATTAATATATATTATTATACTATTACATAGTTTTTATGAAATATTATAATTTTCATATTATCCATGTCCCACTTTTTTACACACCCCATTAATGGTTTGTATAACATTCTATAAGGTCTTCATAAACTATTTAATTATCATCAATATTATTTTTGGTAATATAATCTATCTATATATGAATACTTTTAGGATATTACATTAGTCTTTTTTAACAATTCATAACATATAAATTATATATCCTCCTCCTCTAAAACGACCCATCTTGGGTTATTTATCCAATTATAAGGATGATTATACTCTTTACTAATGATGTCCTTGATTTATTGTTAAAATAACTTATATATAATATATTAATATTTAATTTTAAGAATTTTTATCTTAATTGATATAATTTTTCAAATGGTCTAATAATAACTGAATATAAAGAAGAATTCAAAATAAAAACTAAATAACTAAAATAAACATGGCATCAAATAAACTTTATTCTATAACTTAATAATAAATAATTAACAACAGTTCTTATTAATTAATAATAACACAAATGAATCAAATTAAATTCTATAGTAATGTTTTAATATATGTTTTTAGATTATAGAATAAGTGTAATCATAGTGAATAGAAACATGACTTAAGGTAAGTGGACTCATAAAATTTACCTAAAAATATACATTTTATTGTTTTCCAACAATTTTATGGAAAATGGGAGAAACCACACAAACCCAAACAACAAAACATCATGTACCTAAAGAAATAACTAAACTGTTAAAATAATGTTTAATCCTATTCGATGCATAATATTTAGAATGTTTCAATTGAAGACAACTAACCATTGTTTCCTGGTTTTCCAGGATCAGTTCTTCTAACCAATAGGATATCTTGTACCATATTTTAATGATCCTCTCTACAATTGTCTTCCATTCATTAAATCCTCTTATCAGAATAAGGTCTTACTTGTTGATCCAGTTTTATTGGTCATTATTTATGTCCATGAGTATTAATATCTCAGAAATTCATTCATAACCCACATTATTTGCCTTAATTAGAAGTTCCACCTCCAATATTTCTTCTACAAAGTGATTGATAAGCTCCCAGTTTGACCATTTATATTCCACCTCCACTCCCTCCTCTCATAATCTATTCTTTTTTCTTTTATATTATCTTATATTTCTCTCCATTTTAACTATGTATCATCAAAATAATTTTTTAATATCTATTGAATATCCTTTATTTAATTTTCTCATTTATTTTTAAGATATCGATTTTTCCCTTATATTGAATTATTAACTAGCTCCAATAATTTTCATAAACACATGATTTTTAAAACAACCCATTGGTTAATCTAATATTGTTTAGTATTCTATTCATGGACATTGATATCTTTATATTTCAATTAAACCCTTGAAAAAAATAAATTTATTGTTTTACCATTTTTCTTTCGAAACCACTATGTTTATTCATTGACATATTATTTACAATAATATTATAAAACCCATAATTTTTTCAATTGTTTATTTCAGGTTTAAAATTGATAGATGATTCCATTATATGTGGCATGTATTATTATCTGCATATTTTTATATTAAGGGTGGGAAGGAAATTACCTTTTCCTTGAAATCAATGGGTATAGAGTTATAAATCATTATATCATTATATGTAGACATGACAGAGTTAATTTGTTTTAATGATGTTATCAATGTACATGATGCATTTTGGTTTTTTCTATTATGTTTTTATATCTTAGTAATTTTCATGGTAAAATGTTTATTATGTTTCATTATAATTACTATTCTTTATCTCATGTCTCTATAACATTATTCTTTGGATTATAATCTTTTTCTTTTTATATGATGATGACTATTGTGCTCATCTAGGTACTCATGATTCAAGTCTCATGTTTGTCCCAATTATTCATCCCCATAAAAGGATTTTAGTTCAACCCTTTTTTAATATATATTCCAATAAAATATCATTTTAAATGTGAATATAAAAAGTTATAGGAGGAATATTATGATGTGTTTTAATAAATTTTAATTTCTTATGTGTGTTTATATTATTTTAGATTAATTTTCCCATGACACTAAACATATCGATTTTATGAGTCATATTAAATTAAATGTTTATCTTTAAAATGATATAATAATTATGTTTGTAACATATTTCCAATATAAAAATATCATATAGTTTCTATTTGTAAGGTAAAAAGGTATTTTATATTTTATCATAGAAATGTTATACCTGGAGATGCTGATTAATGGATAATGACTTTATAGGTGTTTCTATGTAAACAAATTTCAAGGCATGGAGACTGAGTTTCTAATTATGTAATGATGATATGTAAAGAAAATTATATGATAAATATTTTAAATAATCATGTACTAATAGAATAATAGACCCCTCTAAAGGCTATATTAATAATAGGTGAATCTTGTAAGTGGTGGATCCATGATCTTAGGGGTTGTGATGAGTAATAAGTAATGTCAGTGAAATTTCGGAACTATAATATAAAATCATTCTTATATTTGATAGTAAAGGTGTTTTTAAAGTATGGTTTAATCACCTAATAAAAATGTATCTTGAGTAAATGTTAATTCAGTGTGAGGATCATTAGGATTCTACTATATTACCCTAATAATTTACTAGATTATAAGGTGTTATTATTGTGTTTTGATTTATATTTATACCCAGTATCCTCATATTTGGCTATCACATTTAAATTACTTATTCATATTTGGGTTCTTATAAAGGATAAGGATATTTAGTTGGAATTGGATACGAATCAATCTATTTTAGTGTGAATTCCTTAAAATATCCCATTATGTTGAGTTATAGAGAGGATATCTCATTTATTAGTGAAAATTTATTTCAAAAATGGTGAAAAGTTATCATCATCCATATCCCTCATAATTATACATGTTTTTTGTTATTAAACCTCAAACTAGAAATTAGGTGTAATATTATATATATATATATATGGTAAATATGTAAATATCTATTATATTTCACTAATATATTACAAAATTCAAAATTTAGACTAAAGTGTGGTAGTGAATGAACCATAATGGTTTTAGTAGTAATTACCTCCCCAATGTTATAATAAAAAAACATGTATTCAGGAATCAATAACATTGGTGAATTTTAGGGAAAGGAGAGGATTATTTAGGGTTTTCCCTTACCTATGGGTAACTCATTTTAATCCTTGGTAGGTGGTGGATTAAAACATGGTTGATTAGATAAAGGAGGAGGATGTTGATAGTAACATGTTATTGGGTTTCCAGTTCTAGTGGGACTAGAGACAATTTATAGAACTATTTATTTATAATTAAAATTTTACTATACATTAATTAATATAGGTGCTTCTAAATTCTTTATTATACATGTTTTATTTAGGTAATATAAGATTAAGGTCGATAGACTCTATAGAGATATGATGTTACCTATGAAAGTTAAAGGATTATCTAGTCTGATAGAGGTGGTTTGGGTGGTGAGCTAATGATATGGTAAAAAAATTACATCATGAATTATTTTTACAATATATACATTAAATACTTGAATGATTATAAATGAGATTATCTTTTGAAATAAAAAATGAATTATTATAGTTTTGAAAAACACTTAGACTACTTCGGTTATTTTGGACCATAAAAAAATATACCCTGTCAAATTTAAAATAAAATTAATCAATATTACCATTTATAATAAATTCATTTGACATTGATAATTAAGATTTTAATATTATTGGATATGTTAAATTATAATTGATACATATTTATGAAGAGATGGCCTAAAATAATCAAATTCTTCCATATGGGTCCCATTTATCAAATATAATGAGTGAGATAGAATCATATCATTATTCTTGTGATACAAACCAAGTTGAAATTTTGAAAATGATGCAAATATGATGTTTTTTGTTGGATAACTTCAAGATTATTGAGATCATGACCTAAATATTCTTCATCAAACCAAACCAAGAAATCTTCACCATCTCCCACCTTACCCTTAGGGCATCTGCTGGTGAAATAAGGGGTTATGAATCATTACCCTTCCAATATGAATTTAATTATTTTATTTTAAATGAATTAATGATTATATTTGTCTTTTTTTGTTATTATATTTTAAATGATTATATAATGAGTTTTATAGAAATTATATTTGGACACCAAGAAATAAATGTTTTATTTTTGGGAAATATAAATTCTTAATTAAGACACTATTTATAAATTCAATAAATTTTTGATAATGTGATATATTAATAAAATATATTTATTACATAATAAGTATTTAAATATAAATGATAATATAATTTAATTAAGTACAATTTTTTTCTTATAAAGGTTTTTATGTAGTTTATATCATAAAAAATATATTTTCTAGTAGATATAAATTTTTATTTAAAAGTGTTAATTCAAATATTATGAAAATTATACATTAAATATTATTTTTTCAATAATCATGCCTATATTAACCAAAAGTTAATTTTTCAGAATTTTTTTAGATAGTTCAATTTTTTGGAAAAAATAAATACATTATAAGTATAAAATATGTATTATGACATCATAATAGACCAAAAATGATGTAATATATTCAATATCTTGTATCTAAAGACAAATATATATCACCAATTTAAAATAATGAGTTTAGATCTTGTTTTATTAGTTTCATAATTCTTTAATTTATCCCCAAAACTTGTATTATATTTTAATGTTTTAAAATCAATTATTTATGAAAACGACTCACTTCCACATCAATATGTATATTATTTTATGATTTTTGGTTCTTAGATATATAAAATTTTTTAACCCACTCTACTTCGGTAGAAACCATGGGAAATACCTTGGGATAGTTTTTGGTTATGATTATGTTATCATTTAAACTCCAGAACCTATGTTCAAGAATTAAAATTGAATTCCCCCAATTTTCATATAAATAACTACCCAATCTCCCATGAATCATAACTTAAAATACAATAATTATTATTTTAATTATAATTCACTTCTCTAAATCCATCCCACATTGTTCCCAATATCTTACTAGGTCAACTTAATCTCGTTGAAGTGACCATTCGATGTAATGGATTATCCCCTCATTTTCTTAATTCAAGTACTTTCATTGAATTATCCCCTTTTGATTTCCAATTTTCAATGATAAAATATGTATTTTCACATCCCTTTTTATTTATTAATATTTCCAATTAAATAACTTCCATATTAAACTATCATTAAACCCTTCCTTGATTCATTATTCACATGAGTTATTCTATAGAAATTATCATGTGGTTTCCCATACAAAATATTTGAGTAGTGAACTTTAATCAACATTTCATTAAAAGGGTATTCAACTTGATGTAACTATACTTAATTTATTTTGAACTTATATATATGTTACCCACATTCATTAATATTTGGATTGGAATTAATTAATGACATTATAATTTTCTATAATCTATTTGAAACACAAATACATATACCTAATATGAATATGATAGGTGTTCTCAGAATTGTATTGACCTCTAATGAGTTGGGTAATATTTTAAACTCATTAGATTCCATGTATGGTGTATGAGATGTTTTCCTATGATATCTATATTGTAATATCTTAGATTTAATTATTGACTTATGATTATGTTGAAATTTTTTATTTTTTTCAACATTCCAATGTTTACTTTATGTTATCATCTTATATCATGATTCAATGTTATGGTTAATGATTCTAAATAATTGTAAATAATATATATATACCAATTGAAAAACATGTTATACATTCATCATGTTTTATTTTATCATTCTATTACTATGATTTTTTACTCACACCTTTTTTATGTATATACCAATGTTATCAAATGATGTTTTATAGGATCCAATGAATATAAAGGAACTTTTTTCCTTTTTTTAGTAATGATGTTCTACCGAGGTTTTTATTTATTGTTCTACGTGTCTTATTACACTAGGACACTAGGCCTCATGATATTTTTGGATTCTATTATGCGTGTCATTATTTAATAAATCATGAATTTAGGTAGGTTAAATATATGTGTTTTTATAGTTCATATCAGATCATAGACTAGTTATTTTTGGGATTTAGATTAGATAAATTTATAGGAAGCCTTAGAAATAAGATTAGCCATAATAAAAAATACACAAATTATGGCAAGGTATATATTATATTTTTTATGAATAATAAAATCCAGTTCAAGATATCATAATTCTATGTCACTCTGGAACAATTGTACGTAGGGGTAATAAACCAAAAAAGAAAACATTGGGAATTTACTTGACCATCAAATAGGAAGTGAAAAAAAGGCCTCACAAGACACATATTATGAATCCATTATGGGACATACTTTGGTAAATTTACAGGCTCATTGTGAACCCCATTGAAGGTAAAAAATTCTCAGAAAAATGTAGGTAATTAAATATTCCAAAGATAACATAGATTGAAAACTAAACAATCATAGGTTAAACATGAGAATTTTTTTTATCCCTTTAATTTTTGTATTTTCCCATTCCAGTGTTTTAATTTTACTTATTCTCATACATAATTTTCCCTTTACTTTATTTAGTGGACGGAAATGGGAGGAGCTAATTCAAAAACCAATGTGATAGGAAATGCTGAAATGGGATGCACATCCTAATGGAAGTGTCATTCCTAAACTTCAAGAAAATAATTACTCAACTAAATCATGTTCTAGATAGATTCATAAATCATTTGAAACCCACATCCTCATAATAAATATAATGTTTTAATAGATACCATTATATGAAGAGGAATATGACTATTGGTAGAACATCATATCCATTTATCACAAAAAATGGATAAACTCATTTGAAATTATCTTTTCCATACTTCAATTATACAAGGTTGAAATGTTTTATTATATGTTTCTCATTTGGAGGTAGAATCGTATCCATGGTGGATGTTAATAAAAAATACAAAGCCCAAAGAAGAGATCAAAGTTATATAGTGTAAATAATTCTAAAAAAATATTTTTGAAAAATAATTTCCTTATACTCTACGACTTATTATGGGGAGGGATTTATTTTTTCTCAAGAAAAATAAAGATGAATCCATAAGGGAATATAAAGAAAACATCATATGAATTTGATTATAAACACATAGCTCTTCATTTCAAACAAATTTAAATTTTAATGATTCAATGGGAGGATAAAGTAGATTTTACATAAATAATTAGTGATTCATGACTTTGATATCTATGAGGAATTTATATAATGTGATCTCAATGTCGAAATAGATATTAATGAATGTTACGGGTCTCATGGATATAGAGATATCAAATTAATAGTGGATTTTATTTATAATGGTCTCATGGTGAAATATCTTGGGGAAAAGAATCTCTAACATCCCACTTGTCAAGTGTGGGAAGAAGCATACTATAAATTGCTTAATGTGGATAAGGAAATTAATTATGTAAAATATGTATGAGAACATAGATAGAAAATAATGGTGGGAGAACTCCCATGTGATGGAAGAATATAATTCTTTAGTTAACCCCCATCATACTATCCATTATTTTAATGACATTGAACAACAAAACTATTCATTTGAACTCTCTATTCTAAGGGTTGTAAATTTTTACTAACAGCAATAACCTCCAAATCCAATAGATAAAGATAGTTTCTTCACCATCAAAACTTGTGAGGTGGATCCTAGTATTGATGTGTTGATAGGTACACTAGTTATTCA
The DNA here is from genome assembly GCA_963277665.1 of Viscum album. Classification (NCBI taxonomy): domain Eukaryota; kingdom Viridiplantae; phylum Streptophyta; class Magnoliopsida; order Santalales; family Viscaceae; genus Viscum; species Viscum album. Next base: position 47,458,173 of record OY728140.1, on the reverse strand, counting down.
TTTATGGATACAGAACATACTATTTGATTCTAGTTCTATGCATTCTATAATATCACGAATGTTTACTAGAATTATTCAAAAACCATAACAAGAATTGATGTTGAGATATATACAAACACATAAAATTGTGAAATTATTACATCCAGATTGTATAGAATATTTCCTATACATATTTGTGGGATGAAATTTCTAGAGAACCTTTTCATACTAACAGTAGATGAATTCGATGAAATTATGGATATGGATTGAATTTCATTATATAGTGTTCTCATAATTTTTTAATAGAATAAAATCACCATTTATATCATATATCAACATATGGTACAATAAAAGTTCAATTATGAGGATAAATATACTTTTGAATCATCATCTCAGGCATATATATTATTGAATTATGAGTAATCATATCTAGCTAAAATGATTGCAACAAATGAAATTATCATCATTAATGAGATGCCCATTGTGAGGGAATATGCATGTGAATTTCTAGGAGAACTTTTTAGTCTCTATCTAAGATGATATATTGAATCATTGGCCAAGTCTTTATGTGTATATTTTTCTAATATAAAATATTCCATAATGAATTGACACTTTTGAACTTGGAGAGATAAATATGATACTCTATTAGAATTTGGATAAAGGGTTTGTACACCCTTGTCCTTCACTATAGGGTGCATTGATCAACTTAATCGAGATGAAGGGTGTGTCAATGAACCACTACATTAATTATTATGATATCCTAAAGATCATGAAAATAAAAAAGTATTACCTTCCATATATTTTTTACTTGTTTGATCAGATACAAAGAATTCAATACACATCTAAGGTGGATTTTCTGTAAGTATATTATCATATAAATGTGAAGGAGGATGATATCCCCCAGAATTATTTTCATTAATGGTATGGTCAATATGCGTTCATAGTGATTCCATTTAGACTCACTAAAAATCTATTTATATTTATCGACACAATGAATGCATTCTTTAGGGATTTACTTAAAAAATATTTTGATGCATTTATAGAATATATTCCTATCTCCACCAAAATCAAGGAGTAACATGTTGAGTATTTTTATGATGTACTGAATCCCTTTTAGAAGAAAAATTTATAAGAGATGTATAGTAAATGTGAGTTTCAGATGGATGAAGTTATATTCATGGGAAATGTTATCACCCAAAAAGGAATATCTATGGATCCATCAAACTACAGGTAATTGAAGGATGTCCAAGACAAAACTCAGCAATGGGGATCTATATATTCCTTGTATTAGTATGGTATAGTCAACAATTCATGAGAACATTTTCATGATTCCCAAGACCGCTATCCTAACTAACTCAGATGGGGGTGATGTTTTTCTTGAATTATAAACATGAAGTGAGATTTATTATGTTACAGAAGAGGATAATAATAGGAAATAAACTCACATCACCCACTGAAGGGGAAAGATTTTTTATGTAAATTTATCTATATAAAAAATAAATAGTTTGTTAATCATGCATGTTTAATAAGTGATAGCCCATGTATGCTACCAATTAAAGTTTAATTGGATGAAATACTGAATGAAATATCAGTAATTGGTTCCAGTGAACATCAAATTAATGATTTCATGAAATTATTAATATACGTAGAAGTGTGACACATATATGTATAATAAAAGACTCATATATATATATATATATATATATATTCACAAGAAAATGATCTCAATATGATGCAATGTTCGTGGTCACATATAATTAATTATTAAAACTTTTTAATTCATTAACATCATTGTAATGTGACTAATGTGGATGATTCTATGTGTAATGAACCAATATTTTATTAATTAAAATTCCTCTTGATCAAATTTAGTTTATTATTATGTCAAAAGGTTATATAAAACATATTCACTTCCATGGTTTTATGTTTTTGTATTTTAAAATACCGTTACGAATTGTTACTATTTATAATATAGATGTTGAACACTGATAGCATGATTAGTATAAATACACGGCTTTAACAAATCTGAATTACTCAGAAAAAGGAAGTCATGGCCCCATCTAGTAGATGTTTTTCATACCAAGCCCATTTTTCTGGGCTCAGGAAGGAGGTAGCATCAATAGACTTCACTCTAGACCAAGCCCAAGTCAAGCTTCAACACGCTAATCATGAATAGAATCACCTAAAAGAGAAGTGGATGTTAATAGAGATTACCACCCGAGTGTTGTTATTTGAGTCACCCCAAAATACTTTCACCATCACACACCTTACCCTAATGTCTTATGCGGGTGTTATAATGGGTTATGTAACAAGACCCTAACAGTATTATTATGTGCATTGTTTTTGTATAAAGAATATACCTTCATTTTATTATTGTTACTATATAAATGGTTTAAAGCACCAATAGTGATTTTAGTTAATATTAAATTAAGAAATATTTTTTTTAAATTAATGGATTTTTGAATTTAATATTATTTTAATAAAATATTATAACTAAATTAGTTTTTATTAAATATAAATTATTCTGTAATTTTTATACAATTTTAATTTTTATTATGGTTTGAAATCTATTTTGTTAAATCCTAGGAATTTTCAAAAAAAGGAGGGTTTTATTGTAAAAGTTAAAATTGAAATATTTAGTAAATAATTTAGATTATATTAATATTATTTTTGGATTCAGGATGTCAAAATTATCTAATAGTAAATTTTTCATAATTTTCTGAGAGAGTCAAATTTTTGGGTAAAAATTAAATACAATTTAAATATATAATGTGTTTTATGAAATCGTAATGACCCAATAGTGATATAATAAAATACTATAAAAATTAAATTTGGCCAATATATGTTTTTACTTTCAAATAATTTAATTTTATATTTTTTTATTAGTTTTACAATGCCTTAGTGGACCCTCCAAGACTTATCAAATATTTTAACATTTTAAAATGACTTCCTTTAGAGTATAACTCACGTACACATAAGAAATCATAATATTTTATTATTTTCATCCATTTGAATTATAAAATCATTTTTTCTACTCCACTTTGGAAAAAACCAAGGGAAAAACCATCAGATGGTTTGTGGGTTTGATTAGTTTAATGTGTAGTTTCCAAAACCTAAATAATAAAGAATTCCCTTTCCTTTATTATATAAACCTACTCAATAGCCCATTCATCTTCACTAATTTTTTTTATATTTAAAAAACTCCTCTATAATCTCTCTATAATCTTTCCAAGGTTCCCCAATCTCCCAAGAAGCCTCTCTCAAGCCTCTTCCAAGACTTTGGGATCACACTTCCAAGTAAGGGATTTCTTCCTTTCTCATTTTTTGCCACAATTATTTATGTTGTTATTCCATTTTATTTTAAATTAAAATGTTGGGTTATCATTTTAACACCCCCATATGAATAAATCATTATGTTTTAATTATTAGATACCCCTTTATCTCTCATTAATTCCTCCCATGTGCACATATTACCATGCCAAAATTTCATAACAATTATTCCATTTCCCCCTTTCTTCAAGTTTCTTTATTATGTTAAACATTATATCTAAAAATTCCATGACTTGGGACATGTATCTATATGACCCACTTACTTTCCATTTCATGTACATTTGATGAGATACTCGTTTCTCTCTCATAAACCATTTTTATGAATCATTATGTCACGCTATTATGCTGCGAAACATGCACCACAATTTTCTAAGATAAAATCATTATGTAGTGAATACCATACCCATTTCTATATCAAGTTTATTCACCTTAAATAAAATATACATATTGAATTTTACTTACATTTATGTATTCAAAATTCTTTAATCATGGACTAGCTTATGATGTTGAATGATTGTATGTTATATGATCCATGTGGCACACTTATGCATGAAATGAAATTATTAAGAGGCGTGCGCCATGATAGTGATCCAATGCATTGGGTAAAGATTAGTATCATGATATGTCAAGTAAAATTAGGGTTTAATAATGCTAATTATAGTCCAAATAGTGTGTTTTGTAGTTCCTTTAACGGTGTGTTCCGGTTTAAGAATCATTGTTTCCAGGCGGTTTCTATTGGATTTATTCATGGAATCAGAAATATCCAACAATTCCTTATAAAAAAGGTAATTTATTTCCAAAGGTAGGAATTCATTAAGATTTAACTTTGAGAAACATGATAACATTCATTGGTCGATAAGATGGGAGGTCAGACTCATCACACCCTTTTTGGGGGAATTATTGCCTACTCTAGGACTATATTTATAAATTTAACATATTTGCATGAATCCTTATTAATTCACCAAATATAACCTAGGATTCCCATGGAATTTGAAAACAATTATTAACATGTGTGAAATTTAGAACCATCTATATTTATTCGAGGTCCTTCATTAATGTAATATCTATATGTATTCATGGTTATCTATTAATGGTATCATCTCATATACTATTTAGGGATTCTTTTGACCACCATTAAGATAATACTAGTTTTTAAGCCACCCAGTAGGGCACTCTAAAATTTATTGTTGTATAGGGTTAAGAAGGGTTGTTTTGATATTGGTATCATACCCATAAAATGATCTACCTACGCATCCCTGTGAAAGGAATCATAACCCTCGTAGTTCGGTTCTACTTAATGGGACACATCATAACTTTTAAGGTCATGTGATAAGGACCTAACCATATAGTTTAATCTCATATGTTAGAGAAATATAAGCGAAATGTGCTTAGTCAAAGTTTGGTGTGCGACCTATTCTGAAGTAGCCCGAGGAACTCAGAAATAATGTTGGTTTATATGTAATATTAGACCACATTGGGAATATCTCCTTGGAAGAACAAGGATGATTTGAAGTGATGGGTTTCAACCTCAAGGAGGCTTCCTATGTATCCCATTTGGATGGGAATCGATGCCCATGTAGTTCTATGAGTCTCATTAGAGACTATAGTCCTTTGAGAGAAATGATTTTGGGATTATTTCTACAAATGGATTCCTTGGTGATTCAGGGGTTTAATTTGGGGATTACTTCTAAAAAAGATGCTCGGATTAAGGTAATTAGGGTTGGATTCTTGAAGAGGATATCTAATGAGCTTGATCCTTGATGAAGGCGTCCTACGTATCCCAATTATGGGGGGAATCAGAGTTCTCATAGTTCATTCCTCGGCGGTGTTTGTGAATATGTTGTAATCATCATGAATCTCTAATCCTGCATGATTCATGCTCGGTGTGAGAAACAAGTGGATGTGAAATATTCAACAAAAAGAACCACAAATTTCCTTCTCTACTGGTGGAAGAGGGCGCGCATATAGCGGTGATGGTGGACAGGGGCGAGGTGATCGGGGAAGAGGGAGAGGTGACAATAATTCCCTCTATTCTAATTATATTGGATATGGGCCCAATTTTAGTAAGGATTGAAGGTGAAGGATGCTGAGAGGAGTGAGACTGCAACCTACAACATGAAAGGTAATGGGATTAAACCATGATGGTTGCTGAAAAATTTGTATTGATAGGGGAGGGAGACTTCTCCTTTGTTCAAAAGGAAAAGTAGATGTGAACCTTACCTTCCATAGTAGAGACTAGAGGTTCTGGGCTTTAGAGACGAGAAGGGGAGGTCTAAACCCAAACCCCAATCCTCCAAACTATGAACATTCCAACACTATTCTTGGGAGAAAGGTCCATGTGACAACATATATCAAAACCCACATACACTCCACGGATACTAACCTCATTTTGAAACAAATGTGGGATACATCTAACTGCGGATATACAATATAAAATAAGATATAGGCTATTGTACCTTTCCTAAAGGATTTATAGGTTATGAGTTTTTGGTGGAGGTCTCAACAGAACCCATTTTAGACAATGGATCCAATGTAGAATAAGCCTTGCCATTAATGTATTTGAGGAGGTCTTGATGGCCTATAGACTGATGAGAGTAGTTGAATCAAATAGGGGAACCCAAGAACATACTGTCATGAAAGTATGGGCATGCAAGAAGGCTCGGGTGACTAGATGTTCACTTAAGTGACAAAAAACCTGGATGTTAATACATGGGTGAGACCCAACTCAAGCCTTCAAGAGTATTCACAACTATTCCAAGAAGGGGGGGGGGGTTCTCAAGTTCCTGTGAGGGAAATAGGTAGAGCATAAGTGTTTCTGATTTAGGGAGTTTGAGTGATTTAGTAACACTAGTGTTATTGATTTCAAACACTAAAAGGAATTAAGTCCTATGAAACTCCTTTAATTCCTATTATTTAGGTGTTAAAGAACTACCTTGAACATTTTTGAAGACTTGGATGAAGCATTAGGGAGACCAGAGTTGGAATTAGGCTTTAGGAAAATTTGTCTATACAAATGAAGGCTCGAAGGATCCATTTATAGGAAAAAATAGAACCCTGGGTGAAAGAAGATTGGGTGTGCAAGTGGCTTGCATTCCAGATTGTGGTGCGCAAGTATCTTGAATGCTAGAAGTGTTTTGGCTAGACTAAGGTGATTCAATGTGCAAGCCTTTGAAAATATTGATTTTCTATATGGGTTGTCTCCTCCCTTTTCTAAGGTATTTCCCTTTGTCATTTTTAAAATCTTTGACAGAACATGGTTTCAAAAAAATCCCCCCCCCATAATTTGATCCAAAATGAAAATAGGATCCTATACTGAGGTAAAGTAAGGAATAAGAAAAAAGAGGGGATTGTGGTGCGCAAGTCGTAGCTCAAAAGGTAAATGGGGCACGAAAGTGGTAGCACACATGATTTTGGTGTGAAAGGTGACTCCCTTCGCTTATATATATCGACTTCACTTCCACAAAAATTCTCACAACATCCAAAAATCTAGCTCTCATCACACAAGGCCTTTCATTCTAAAGCTCATGTTTAGTCATGCTTCTTATGTATGTTTTTCATTTGAGCACCAAAACTAGGGTGGAAGACTTGTGCACTATTTTATACTTGCGTTCCTTAATGCCTTTGTCAATATTTCTCAATTATTTTGTAAAAAATAAAAAATTAACTTACTTTAAAAATGATTTTTGATCTCTTTAATAGGTTCAATGGCTCTCGAATGAATCGAAACCAATAATGAATTGGCCAATAAGAGGATTGATGACATGATGAATGTTGTTAGTGATGAATTTTTTGACATATGTAACACCACACTCCTAGAATAAGAGAAATATGTGAAGAAATATCACTTCAATTTTCCCCAAATCACTAATTTTCCTTTGTACAGTTATGGTCATCTATAAGATGTCATTATTCTATACCCAAAGAAATATATTATACTTTCCTGGTTTCAAGACTATAACAACATATCGCCTGCCGATGTTTCTATTGGTGGATCATATTATAATTCTAGGATAATAGATAAGGCTCATATCATGCATCACATCCCATGTGATCTAGATTTGAAATTACACACACCCAAGCTGCAAACATACTATTTTTCATCCATCTTTTGAGATTCGAAAATGGATGAATCCAAAGGCTGGAAGAAAAGTTGGGATTACCGCCTTATAGGGGGTGTAAAAACTACATGGATGTGGACATATTGGGTGAACAAGATGTGTGTGGAATTTTTAGATGACTTACAAGGTGTTGGGATTTATGAGGCTGTATGGGTTGGGAAAACCCATGTGTATAGGAATGAAACTTTTGTGTTGGAGTAACTAAGTCTATAGAGTCAAGAAACTAACAATTTTAATATGTCCCATAGAGAAGTAGGCATCATTTTGTGGGATTTTTTCGATATATATGGATTTCAAATCCTTTTAGATATGTATGATGAGTTTATTCCCCCCAAGGTGTCATGGAATGACTCAGAGAAGACACCTACCATGGTTTGTGAGTTGATGAAAATATTTTATAAACAAAATAATTCCACCACCATGAAGTCCTACACAAGAAGGGATATTCATATAGAGGATTGGATATAAATCTTCCTGTAAATGGAGAAGGAAAAAATTATGCACTCATCTGACAAGTTGTCCAAATGTTGAGAATAGAGCTACACCTGACACTTTTTGGCCAACATTAGAGAAAAGAGAGTTTGAAAAGTTAGGATATGAATCCAATTACAAAATTATGGAAAAGAAACATCTAGTAGGTTTCCTGGCCATATATATCAGTTTGTATTTATTACCATTCTAAGATTCCATAGGAGGCATGAGGCTAGTAAATTTTGTTATCGCGGCCAAGCAGGTCAAGATAAGGATGATAGGGTTGGGCACTACTATTTTGGAAATGATTCATAGGACCATACTACATATTTATAGAGATAAGTGTTATTTTTGAATAGAGGGACCATTCCAAGTGTTATGGGGTCAGTTCACCACATATTTCATAACTTATGCTATGAAAAGTGGGGTGTCGATCTTTGGAAGTTCTTTCTGTCCATCTGTTCAGGGTTTCAATAGTATTTCACCTTTGTCTCTAAATTATTATGATATAAAGGGAAGGTTGAGTATGTACAAGGAATTTCATCTTTTACCTTATGGGAGTCCTCCTACTAGGCAGTTAATTGATGATGGGATGACTAGTTTAGTGCTAAGGACATACATGTTAGCTAGCAGAGATGGAATGTTTGACCCCAGTATTGACAAAGAAACCATATGTGAGGCCTATAATTTTTATAGATTCACGCATAAATTCAAATGTTTGAAAAAAATTACTGTATCCCCCCTATGCATGTCATATTAGTGAAACATCCAATGGTTTCCCGAAAACAATGTTGGTGACATTTGTGGAGAAGACTATGGAAAATTTTAATTTACCTGACATTGATGGAATAAGTAGATTAACTATTTTGTATTCTAAAAACTAGGTCTCATAATAACCTGAAGGTGTATTAAACCATGTTATCCCTTGAGTGGGAATAAATAGAGGTAGTTGGAAGGAACCCATTCATTTGGAAGGTAATTATTTGGTTCTAGGGCCCGACTCATTAGAGTTAGAGGGTAAAAGTGATGATGCTCTAAATTCTCCGAAGCAGCCTCATGCAAGATATTATCCACCTTTCATAATTATGAGATCCACCCAATGATCCCTAATAAGGTTGTACTGTGGTTATCTAGTTGTTATCATTCTAAGGAGTAATGAGTCCCATTTTATCATCCCCCATTTTTGACTTTTGTAATTGGGAAGAAACTTCAATACAAGACTACAAGATCCTCTTCAAAACCCTCTTGTATGAATTCTGAATATATATGACTAGAGGATGTTCATACATGGAAAAGTTTACATTCTGATTATAAAACCATGTGGATAGATCTATGTGAAGGGTTGCATATTCTTGGAATATGGGGTCTACGAGCCTCTTCTAATGTTTTATTTAAGAACAATCCTAATGAAGAGAGAACATACATCCAAGAGCTAGAAATGATCATATACGCAACCTACAAATCAATTCACACCACGAAGCGGGTGAAGGAAATGATAGATCAAGGTACCACTGAAGGGATTGATCTTCCATTATATGAAGAATGGTGCGATTTCAGGGATCCTGAAGAAATATGATTTTTTATCATATTATCTTATTATATGGAATTTTAATTTAGTCAAATAATTGTTAATCTAGGGAAAAATAATCTTAACTTGTAGTTGGATAAAGGAAAATCAACTGTAGTTCCATCATCATGTTATATCCCTGGTGTCACTACTCTGGGAGCTACTAGATCACCCAATGAATTGGGAGAAATATCTCCTAGACAACAAGCTATGGAGGATGGGATAGAAAGGGAATTGCAGTCTCCAATACCTATTTTTAGAGATGATGATGCAAGTCCACCTAATAAGGTGAAGAAAAATAAATCATCAAATAAATAATACCACGGTTAAACATTTTCTCAGTAGTGGTAAGCTTTCTTTATAACATAAATTTTATCCTTAATCATGAAAAAGTGTTTAAACTTCTTGGAATTTCATGAGATTATTATTTTTATTATATAAATGAAAATATTGAAAAATATCAAAGAACTATGTAGGGTTCTTCTGAATAGGAAGAAATTACAACTAACCCTGTGATTCCTAAAGAGGCATTGAGGCCAAATGAACCAACGTCTATTCCCAGTACTGCTCATGTTCCTACCATCATTGGAGAGGAAACCTCTAGTAAATTGACAATGCTTTATAAGACATCAAATGTGACAAAAAATACTTATATCCTTTGATAATTTAGGTTCATCACGTGCACCAGAACATCCTATGACAATTGATGATGACCCCGAAACTATTGCTGAGAAATCTATTTGGGGTCAAAAGTTTTAGGAGGAAGGTTGTGAAGCTCACACACTAAGTAATCCCATGGGTGAGACTAACCAGGGATCTAGGATATCACTGGATGCTATGATGAAATTTGGAATGTATTTTGATGAATTATTAAAACATATTAATATACCAAATTATTTAAAAGATTTTGATGTTCCATATGTAGAATCTACTAAACGTGAGTTTTCATTATTCGTCCTATTAATCATATTATGATTAAATTTCTAACCATGATTGGTTGTAGTATGTAGTTCCCTCTAAATAAACTGCTATTGCAACGATGACTGAGAGTGGTGTTGATATTAATGTAAATCCTACCATTGCAGATACATTATTGTAAGTGAATATTGAGACAGAAGATCTTCCTAAGATTCATTTCTAGGATCATGAGAAAATTAACGAGAGCATTCCCCACCTAGATACATGAGACAAGACTTTTGAAACTAAGAATATTTAGGAAGAGTCTTCTCAAGTTGTCAACCTACTATTAAGTAAGAGATACTGATATTGTTATTTTACTCACTTTTTTTATCCATTGAAATTATCCACAACCATATTTTAATTCACCATATAGGGCTATCAACTTCAATGGCTAGGTATAGAGGTGAATCATTTACTTTAGCTCTAGCAGTATAAGAAGGTGAAGAAACCACTATCAAGGAATAAATAGAATATATCACTTCTTTAAGTGCATTAATCCCAAAATATGTCCCTCCTAATGATAGTGATTTTGAATCAGAACCAGAACTAAAAAAGTCCCTTCATCTTTCATGTCACAAGGCATGGAAAAATATGTGGAAAATAATATCTAAGATACCTCTTCATGAACTATTTCACGAATTCAAAAACATTCATCTCAATTTATCATGCTAGGATTTGGTGGTTTTGAATACTCTGATATTCGTACCATAGTAAAAGAGATTGTCTAAAAGTGGGATTAAGAGTAGAATCTTTGTAATGATCTGATAAAAACTAAACATTTGATCAAAACTGATGAATTCTGAGTAGCACTATCTCCAGATGAGAATAATCTTATTATATAATTAAAATAACTAAAGTAGGAGATTAGAGAAAAGACTTTTCAACAATCGAGTCTTCAACAAGCATTTTATATGATCACATGGGAGCTTGAACAACATCATAACTCAATAGGATAAGTCTATAAGGATGGTGAAAAATTCATTGAAAATGCTAAGGAAATACTTCATCATGTTGAAGAGAATGGAGCTAGTCAGCTAAATGAACAATAAAAGGTACCTGATGGGGCTCAAGAGGTTATTAACCAAATGTCTAGTTATGTAGAAAACCATTTTTGATTTCTAACAGAAGAGAGACTCTAGTTTTTGGATGCCCCTCTATGAATTTTTCTACTCACAAATGACAAACATTTATTCTTCAATCATCTTTGTTTTCATTCTTCCGAGATACTATTTTTACCTATGAAAATGGGTTTAATAAGATTAGTTTAATTTTTACTAGGGTTATACAGATAACCCCACAATCTTTGTATATTTTGACTGTTTACTGCTCAATATTACCGAAACCATAAAAAATGTACATTTAGTGAGCTGGGACTCGACTTTTGTCTAGAGTTCCTTTTGTGGGTTCCCAATATGGTGAGTACCATTTCTCTTATTGTTGGCCGTTTAGAGTCATGTATGTTGGACTGTAAAGGGATAGTGTTTAAGGTTGAACATATTTGACCATAAATTTTGAAATTAGATCCCAAACAAGACTTAGTGGCTAATAATTTCTCTAATATTCATTAAATATTTACAAGGGGGATCATGAGTCATGATTTTTATGGTCACCAAATCTAAAAAGTGTATAAACATAATGGAATTATCTTCCAAGAATGTGGTTACCATTATTTGAAAAACCTATTATGGGGGTTGTGTTATGCATGGCCGACTAGGGAATATGCTGAATAGCCAAACTATGGAATCTTTTGAATGAAAGACCTGTTATGTAGGAAAATTTAATGCAAGGCCTCTGGTGGCACATACTCTATAGTCAATAAAATGATCTCTTTATAATTTTACATTTCATTGTTAATATATAAGGGAAAATATGATTTTGGTGACTCAAGACCATGATGAGTGGTTTTTCCAAGGAGAGGGATTTTAATAATAATAGGTTATTTATGGAGACATTTTTCATGAATAGGAAAAACACTTCTACTGAAATTTGATGTATGAGGAATGGGTAAAATTATCTAGAAGGGGAATTTCTGATTTTATACTATGTAGTTTTATGTCAAGTAGTGAGAACATTATACTATGTAGTTTTAAGTCCTAAAGTGAGGACATTGTACTCTGTAGTTTTAATTCATGCAGTAAGGACATTGGGTGGATTTAATTTAAGGTCATTTTCTTTGAATAAATGTTTGTGACTCTCCCAATTTCCTAATAATTTGTTTGGACACATACTACCATGTTTAAGTAAGGAAGGGAAGAATTATAAACAATGATTTGAGAATTTATATATCTGAATAACGATACAAGAAAAAAGGTCTTAAAGGAATTAAAGGAAGTCTCTCCTAAGAACAAAGTTACCATTATTTAATGAACCCATTATGGTGGTTTTGTTTTGTATGACCAAATGAGGCATATAATGCACATCCAAAAGTGGAATCTTTTTACTAACATGCATATTATATAGAATCCTCATGCAAGGCCACCTAAGGGAATATACTACAAATTCAATCAAAATAGCTCTTACAAATTTAACATTTCATTACTAAAAGTCAAAGAATGTTTATGATGATTCATATTTTACCAAGCATAGAGTTTGATTTATGGAGAAAGGTACCTAAATATGGAGATGGTATTTTCCATCATGATTTAAAAAGAATAAGAGAAATAAGATTTCTATGAATGTATGACCCAAATGTTTGGAGTATGGTGTGTGTATTTTTAGGTCATACAACTAGGGAAAAAATGGAAAATATAGATGATATGTGGTCAAATGATCCAATATTATTTTATATTTCTTTGAACATATGGTGAGGGAAATTTTTAAACCATGATCTCAAAGACATTCAGATCAAGAGAAAGGTAATGGGATAAATACAAATGGATAACAGTTTTAAGATACATATTCTTGTATATTGTTATCAATGTTTGAAGGGGAAAAAAGTAAATTGAACCAAGAATGATGTTACTATTTCTTTACAAACCCATTATGGGGGTTGTATTATGATGGGCCAACTAGGGTATGAGTTGCATAGACAAATAGTGTAATATTTCAACTAATTGGCCCATTGTATAGGAAACTAATGCAAGGACACCTAAGGGAACGTACTACATAGTCAAGAAAAAGTGTTCTCAAATATAAAAAACTATGCTTCCAAAAACCATAAGAAAGATTATGAAGATATGAAAATATTCAAGATTAAGAGTGTGAAATACGAAAGGGGGTAATTCTCATTGCACATAAGAAATATTTTAATCAATATTATCCATTAATTTTGAGTCCTTTACATAGATCCGACTCAAATGTAAAATGGATAATTTCTTTTTTTCCTTTGAATCAATATTATGTTGTGTAGTTTAGAGTCATGCAGCGAGGACAGGAAGTGATTCCGACATAAAAATGGAATATTCTGGCTGGAATAAGGATTTAAACTCAGGTGTCACATCATATCTTAGATGGATGAGAATCAATCTATTCGTATATCTTTAAACATACCCTATGAAGTTTTTATTCTTACATAGGAAATAAAGGGGTTGTTTATCATGGTTGGGCCAAATATTGGAGATCTAGGTGTCTCTACATATCTCATATAGATGAGAATCAAGCCAAACATAGTTCTTGAACAATCATTTCTCACACCAATTGAGTTTGATGTGGGAGAAGGGGGATTTAAACACATTCTAGAATAATGATTAAATTTAAGACACAAGATGGTATGAAAATAATGGCATGTATTTTAAAAAATAACTCTATATAGATCTGGTTCATATATAGGAGGAGGAAGAGGGAAATAAGAATTTTGGTTATGGTTGGGCCCAATACTAGAGATCCAAACGTCTTTATGTATATCATATGAATGAGAATCAAGACACATATAGTTCTTGAAATGAGGCCCCTATGAAGATCCAACTCAAACATAGGGAGGAATGGAACTCATGTGACACTGAGAAGTATAAATGATGACATTTATTCTTTCATATGGAAAATCTTAACATCAAATATAGAATATGTTAACTGTAAAGTTTAATTTTGTGTAATGAGGAAAAATGATGTCATGCAGTTTAATATCATGCAAAAAGGAAAAATATTCTACACATTTTATCATCATGCTACATGGATGAATATGGTCGTTGAGAAGTTTAATATCTTGCGACTAGGACTCTATGTTATGAGGTTTAGAGTCATGAAGAAAAGATATTTTGTGCAGTTACATAAAGTATTTCTTCAATAATATTGAATTTGTTGGAATTGTAATTGTTCTCTATCCATTGATATTATGGAATAATCTCAGTTTGAGTAGACCTTATGTATGGAATAAGTTCCTTCCCACTTTGGATCAAGCTTTTGAGGTTTCTTTTCTGGTGTTTTTGAGTCCTGAGGACCAAAAACAATTCTCCTTGAAGAATTTAATGAATTGTAACTTTCTTATTAAAGGCTCACGCTACTCTATTCCGATAGACTTATAAACGATGCAAAGAATTAAATATTTTTTCATCTAATCATTCCATCTCATCAAATCATTTCAGAGACTTTTCATATGTAGACAATTGAACACATATTGAAACTCGGAGTGAAGGCCATTTAATTTAAATTGGAAACACTGATTTAGTTCCATACACTAATGAGTATGGAGTATCTTGAGTAGCAGTAGAGGTAGTAGTCTGATATGCCCATATAGACTGCAAAAGTTTATTTGGCCAAGATTTATTATCTTTATCAACCATCATATAATGTATGTTTTATCAGGTTTTATTGAAAGCCTCTTTCTATCCATTGTCCACCACAAGATATTGAGATGAATGATTGGATTTGATATTATGCTCTTGATATAACTTCTTTTCCTCAACAAAATAGATATTGGTGCCATTTTCCATCAATGTTGTATGAGGGAAACCAAATCTAGTGATGATGCTAGTTTTTGAAAAACTGATAAAGATTTTTGGTTCCAATTTCATTGAGAGGTTTTTCCTCAGACCGTATGGAGAAAAAGTTAGTAGTAGTATGAATATAATTGAACTTCTTAGTAGTAGCTAGAGGATAAATTCTTATGACATCCTTTCCCCATGTGGAAAATCTCCAGGAATATTTAGTTGTATGTAACAACTCCTGGGGTTGATGAATAAATGTGACATGAAAATGGAGTTTATAACATTTCTTAGTGCAATCTGTGCAATACTGCGTCATTGAAGACCAAAAGAATCCAATTTTTCAGATTTTATTTGAAATCATATGCCTAGATGGGTGAGAACCATAAGCTCTTGAATGTACTTCTTGGATGACAACTGTAGTTTCTTCTCCGTCAATACATCTAAAGAGTATTCCACAAAAGCCTCATTTCTAGAGGATATTTTGGGGATCTGGACTCTCATAAAGATTAATTCTGGCCACCTAGCATTGGATTTGTTCGTTTTCAAAATCTATCTGGTGGAATTACTCCTTTTCGAAGGTATTCCATGATGTGTGTCATCCATCTCATGGTATGACCATATGGATCACAAATAAGGCTAATTTCATTAATTTCCTCCATTCTAGTTTGAATGAAACGTGACACGGCATGAAGATGGTAAATAATGATAATTGTCTGATCCCGATTCAGATCTTCTAGGTCTGTGTCCGCATTAGCTAGTGCATCAGCTTGGGAACTTTGTGATCATATTACATAAGACAATATCAGCTCTGAGGCAAATTCATCCATTAACCCTATGATCTAATTACACAAAGGTATTGCCTCTTCTTTTCTGATAGCATAATAACCATTGATTTTTTTTATTTCCAACTCTGAATCACCCTTTTCTTTAAGGTGGTTCAGTTTTACCTAGAGTGGTAATTCTAGGCCTATGATGAGAGCATGATATAATGCCTCATTGTTGGTTTAAACTTCTAACAGTAGGAAGAAATAAGGAAAAAATTCCTTTTATGGGGAGATAAATATAATTATCAACAAAAATTTGTTGGGTTTAGGGTTTTCCATCTCTTACATGTTGGACTTTTGGAGGCACCATCAAAATACATTTACATTTTTTTTGGATTATATTGAATAGAGAAGACCTATTCATCTAGTAGTTTTGAATTTAATGATGTATCTTCCACATATTGATTCTCATCATTTAAATCTTCCAAATCATGGCCTTTTATGCCTTCTAAGGTACAAAATGAATATCAATATATTGAAAAATAACTTCTCACCATGCCAAATTCATTGTAAACATAGGATGACTGAGGATAAATTTTAGTGGGTTATTGCGAGACACCAATTGAAACTCATGATGTTGCAGGTAGTTCCTCAATTTATAAAATGGAAAAATTAATTCCATGCAACACTTCTTGATACTTGAATACCATGGTTTTGTATCAGGAATAGTTAGACTGAGATAGTAAAGGGTGCTTTCATTCCCATCACAGTTCTTTTGGGCAAGGAAGGCACCCAGTGATCACTCCAAAGCTATCATAAAGAGAATAAGTGGTCTTCCTTGAATAGGTGGAATTAATACAGTTGGACTCGAAAGTTATTTTTGAGGGTATAAAATTCCTCTCGATAGTCTTTAGTCCTTTAATATGTGGCTTCCTTCTTTATTAATCTAGTTAAGGATGAACACTTGATTTCCAAATTCATGATAAAGCACCGAATATAGGCTGATTATCCTTGGTTTTTTCTTAATTATTTAATATTTTGAGGAGGTGACATTCCATGGATTTATTTTGTTTTATCAAGATAAACTTTTTTTTCCATGATGTCATACAACGAATTTGAGGAATTTTTTTGAGGTAACCCTGAAAGCACATTTCATGGGGTTCACCTTCAAATTGTATTGTCAATGTTTAATGAATATGGTCTCCAGATCTTCCAAGTGATTGGAACCTTGTCTATATTTAACAACAAAAGAATCCACATAACATTCGATAAATTTTCCTAAGAATGGTTTGAAGATATGGGGCATGGAACGTTGATATGTTGAACCTACATTCTTTAAGCCAAAGGTAATTACTCGATAGACGAACACACCTTGAGGAGATATAAAGGCTATAAACTCTTCATCCTCTTGGGAAATGCAGATTTCATTGTACCCAAAGTATCCATCAATGAAGAAAAGAGATTCGTATCTAGCTGTTACATCAATTAAATGCTCTATTATCGGAACTGGAAAGTCATATTTAGGAAAATACTAGTTAAGATATTTGAAATCAATGAAAACTCTAATTTTCCCATTATTCGTTTTCACTAAGATTGTGTTGGCCAGCCATTTTGGATATTGAACCTCCCTAACAAAGTCATCCTTGATAAACTTATCAACTTTAGATTCAATTTTAGAGGCATGAGTTGGGTATGTTCATCTTGCTGCCTACTAGCATCCTCGATGTTATTATGGAAATCCCAAATGATAGGTGACTATAGCAGGATTAAGTCTGGTGATTTCTGTATAATTTTAAGAAAATATATCTCGATGGTTCTTTAGATATGAGGTATACATCTCTTTCAGTTCAGAAGTAATGGACACACTAATTAGTTTGGGGTGTGGATCTTCTTCTATTTCCAGATTTAATTCTTAGAGCTCATCCATAGTGGTAGAGACACCTTCCAAAAATGATAGAGGATAATCACTGATATATTCTTCTTCTTCATCCTTACATGTCAGTTATTCTATCCCTACATTCATAGTAGGTGCTGAAGCACAACATTCAGTGCTATGGGAGGATTTAGTATTTGATCATACTAAATAAGAGGCCACCATTTATAACCCTACTAATGATGAACGATCTTTGTGGAGTAATAAAGAAGATATGCTGGGTTGGGAATCAACATCCTTGTCTTCCTCCAATATTCCTACAACATTTACTAACATGATTGGCGAAGTAGAGGCTCACTTAATTTTTATGGTTGAAATAAATACATCTCTATTTAAGCTTCCATCACTTTTTGGTAAATCAAAAATTACTTCTATGATTTTAGGATCAATTACCGCAATTGAAATCATATAAGTCATTGGATGAGTATTTAGATTTGGTTTTATCCTTTAAATTTTATTGATAGTTAACTCATAATATATACTCAAATGTTTGAATGGGTTTTCTAGGATTTTTTCCAAGTCATTTAGAGAATTATTTCTGGTTACCTCCTTTATCATGGACCGCATTCCTTTCGTGTGACAAAAATATGCCCCAATGTATTCAGATTCACATGTTTTGAATAGAGCCTTGTCACCACAAAATGTTCCAATTGGACCATTAAAATAGTACCTAATAAATTGGTGGTATGTAGAAGGTATGGATGCATATTGATGTAGCCAAGGCCTTCTAAGAAGAATGTTAAAGGTTGTGTCCTGATTGACAACCATAAAATATAAATTAGACATAAGACCCTAAAACTAAGTTTTTAGTGTAATCTCACCTAATGGTTCTTTATTATTCTTGTCATAACCTTACAAAATTAATGTGGATGGAGATAAGTTAGGTTCAATGAGGCCCAATTGAAAAAAGAGTACAAATAGGAATGAGATTGACTCTGAAGCCATTTTCAATGAAGGCTCGTCAGATGTCTATATCATTGACCCTACCAGATAGATACAAGGGCCTGATATGTTCATATACAAAATCATATTTTATCTTCATCTGTAAAATATATAATTAAATGAAATTTTGCAAGATCATTCTCTTTACGGTAAACCTCAGCAGCATCAACTTCAGTTTCAAAATCTTGAGGACTTGATAAAGCCTCAATATGTTATTGTCGAAGATCTATTGGCATATTCAAGGAATCCAAAATAGGAAACTTGGCCGGTACTTGGTCTATCTATTTCAAAAAATCTTACTTTTGGTCTAGAGGTCTCTATTTCCCATCACGGAGATACAGTTTCACAGGTTCCTTGGATGTTTTCATTCCTGATGTAGATGTACCCTTTGTTAGAGTAGAAACTGGAAATACTCTTGGCATTGGTATATTAGACTGACTAGGTCTATATAATTTGGAGAGAAAGATTATTTAACCTATAATCGGTCCTCCAAAATAATTATGTCAGGACCGAACCTATTTTTCTTGGAAGAGTCTCCTTGTTCTTTTTGAAACCACTAAAGGACTCTCCCATTAGTTTCTACCGCATGTACTATTCCACCAGGGGTTGAGTTAAAGTAGTGGCTTATAGAATACCCACATATTCCCTTGTATCCTTGACCTTGGCTTATTCTTATAGTTCCCTAGTTAGGTACAGGGTACTCAGTATAATTAAATCCAGAATCCCCATCAACATAGGGATCCATTATGTGGATAATGTTGGAAGAACAAAAGATCAATTCTTCATCTAGTGAATATTCTGATTGATAGGTCAGTTCTTGTTACGTCATTTGGTGGGGCGGTGCTCGTGATTTTGAAATAGATGGCATGAAATCTACCAGAATCAAGGAAAAATTTGTCCTTGACATGAGCTCTTCTTCTTCTTACTACTCTTTGTCCTTGTTATTACGTAGCTTCTTTGAGGATTGACCTTTAGAGGACTGATCTTTTGATGAAGGTGGTTTTTCTGTGGTAGGAGTGTAAGAAGGCACAATCAGTTGTTTCATCTGTTTTCATATAAAGACATGAGTTTAGTTGATTATTCTCTTGATCATCCAATCATCATATTTCTGCGCATTTTTACTTTTGACTTCCTTCCATTCTCCTTCTTCCTCTTGATCAGTAGCCGTAACAATTACTACTTGGGCTGATGATTTTTCAGTTTAACTTATCTGGAGTCTACCATTTTTCTCATAAGGTATTTTGAAAAAACAACACCACTGAATGGAATGCCCCTACATCTGGTGAAAGTGAAAATAATTATGATGATATCTATCTCTTTCTTTTTTCTTTTCATCGGCCTTAGAAACTAAACCAAGTTGTTTTCTAAAGATGAGATGATGTAACCAGGAACCTGTGATTTCCAAAAAGAATAAACTTTTTCCTTTAAATCCTCAAACTATTTTGGCCAGTGATATCATTGATTTTCTTGACGAGGAAGTCAATGCTGCTAATGATTGGGAGGTGGATCCCTTTAATATAATGGAGGTTTTGAAGTTGAAACATGTACAAGTGCGTACTTGTGTGTGACCTTAGCAACATTTTCTCTCACTGTTCTCCTCACTAGAGCTAATGAAATTACGCAGGATTTAGATTTAGTTTACACAGTGGAATCCTCCACTTACTGGGAAATTATAGAAAGGTCTTGAAACCCTATTCTGTATTTCACCGAGATCAGTGGTGTGCATAACTAATTACACTGATTTACCACACAAATTCATAGGAACACTTCCTAAAGTATTTCAAGATTTAAGGAATATGTTATTATTTTCTATTGAGAAATGGAATCTGAAACTCTTTCATTTTCCCTTTATGTTCAATTTATAAGATCAAAAATTATTTTCTTCCACAGAGTTGAGATGAATTGAATATGTAATGCTTGATAGAGATCTTCCCATCTAGTAATTGATCAATATTGAAAATTTTTATACCAGACAAAAGATGGTCCCTGTAATAACTGCACAAAGAATCTGAGTTTTACTGCTTCTTGTTGTTGATTATTACCCATCATGGGATCCCAAAGAGAAACAAAATGTTGTAAGTGTTGATATGGATCTACAAAACTATTAATGATTTAGAATTTAGTATTCAAAAAATTTGGTGAGGGAGGGATCAGATCCACCCATTCATGGTAATCTATTTTTTCTGGATCAACTGGTGCACACCATTCATCTATAGAGTCCAATTGAGTAGTTAATGCATTAATTGTGTTCTTAATAATTTTTGGAATATCAAGATGAGCTGGGAATTGTACAGGTACAGTAGTAGTAGATTTAACTGGTGCAACGATCGGCATAACCACTGGTGGTGTGCTAGTATTTTCCATGGATAAACAGTGGGGAAAATCCTATAAGGACATGTTTTATCCTACCATAGCCATGTACCCAATGGAGGGAATTCATTATCTTCATATATAGTTACCAAAAATCATCTTTAATGAGGAGATCCAACAGGATTTTCTAGTGGATGATCTATTAGGGGAGCATGTCTAGGAGAAATGATACATCTAAGTAACTCTGTATTGAGTCTATTCAAATATGTCATCTCCTATTATTGCTATGAAAATATTTTATCAAGAAAAAGAGATTGATCTTCTCAAATGGAAAAGTGACACATGATCTGACTTTTACCTTTCCCCTTGTTAGATACCTTTTGAAGGGGTGGGAGTTGATTATTCGAGGGCATACCAAGATTCTGGGTAACCCTCTGATTTTCGGTATGCACACCTACTTCAAATGCTTCAGTGTGTATAGTATTATGGATATGAACATCATATTATGACTCCCTTAAACTAGACTTCATGTTTTGGAGGATCTTCTACAATGATGTTAATGACATTTACTGACGCATAATGTATTGATGGAATTATGTCTGTTTCTTTGTAAGATCATCTCCCTCTGTATCTTCCATGAGAATATGCTCTCCTATATAATAAATTCCTGAGAAATGATTGATGGATAGTTTCCCAAAGAGAATCCTTGGATAGTTCAGTTGTGAGTTCTCTTTGTGACTTCTTCCCTAATCAAGAGAAAATTGAATTCCATTGAGGAAGGGAATGTAGATGTTAAAAAAATCCCCTAGCCCTGCATGATAGGGTTGCTTATGATCTTCTTCATCAAACCTTCAAAAATTGTTTACTGAATTCAATGGATTAATTAAAAAATCCCCCATCCCTATATCCTGGGGTGACCCTGGAACTTATATAGGTGATATTGAATCAGTCACTCTTCTAATTTTGCAAATTTTGGTTCAGATATTACATGGGTTCATTATCTGATAACCACTCAAATCACCTATTAAAGAAGTTTTCTGTGCTATTTCAGAAATTTTCATTATTTGATGATATAAATCCTCTAAGAAGGAGGCCTAATTAAGATTATCAAATACTTGTTGAAAATGTATCTTAACTTCTTTCTTTCTTTGTGTCTGACTCTAATGAGAGCTAGTTGAGGCTTATTCTTGAAAATAAATTTGATTACATAAAAAATATAATGATTGTAGCTAGCCAAGAGAAATAACATTTCATGAGACCACTTTTGGAGATATTTTCTTATTATAGAGTGCAGTAAAATTCAATGCTCTGTGTGCACCCCATCCTCTGATACGAACACCAGATGGGGTATCAGAATTTAACTAGCATAACCTCTTTAGAGTATTGAGTCATGCACACTGAGGGGTTCTCTGCTGCTTTTAAACCTCTGGATGTCAAGAAACAGAGAGAGATTCCAAGTCAATTTGGCATTTCAACCCTTCTATTACCTTTACATGATTTTCATATTCATCATATGGTAATACATTGGTTTTCCAATGATGAAGAGTCTTCCATAAGTTAAGGGGAACATCATGAATTCAATCTCCTACCATCAATTCTGGAATGTTATATTAAGAGTATTTGAACTGACAAAACATGACTGGTACTTCTCCTTTAGACAATTTTTTTCTCATGTTTACAAAATATTCATCATCTTTTACTAGAGGTTTCTTCACTTGGTATGACCAAAGTGGATGCTTTTCAATTTATCTAAAAAAATGGAATTAGTCTCTTTTTCCTGTACTGTATTAGAATAAAAATGACCCAAGGGAGGTTCAGAGAGTCACCATTCCCTTAAGATGTCTTCCGTTTGAGAGAGTTTTTCACCCGTTAATGGAAAAGTATCAGAAACTATTATCCTTGTGTTGGAAAGTTTCTCAAGATAAGAGGGTTTTATCATTACTAAATTGTCAATTATAGAGTTATCTTGACAATGAGAAATACTACTGTGGGGAGAACTTTCACAGAAAATTCCATCATGAGGAGGACCGCCATGGGGGATTACAAAAAGAAATAAATCATCTTACACCTTGGTATTCTGGCGACACAGAGAGTTTATGTGGCTCTCATCTAGAGATAGGCTCTCTAGGTTGACTAAATTTCTATGCAGGAAGCCTTTACGATGAAGTGTCCAATGGGGAACTTCAGAATTATTGCTACTACTCCCATAATTTGGTAATGAGATGGTAGGATCTTGATCTCTAATAGATAAACTATTGAGGGATTCAAGAACTTTAGCATTAAAAGGATCCAAATCAAAACATGGTTCTTTATTTTCCAACTGTGTTTGGTGAGACATCTTTTTGGATGATCTCTTACACTTAGTTTGGGCCGCTTTCTAGGATAAGTGGTTTTCATGGGAAGGTGTATGTTCCTAACATAAAGTGGTTATCAGAATGGTTTGATTACCTCAAATTGAAAATGGTGTATATTCCTGATCTGATAGTCCATATGATATGAGGGAGTATGCTCCATAACCATACAGGACTGAAATAACGGTATTTAACTTTTTCGGGATGACAAGACGAAGGGTCACCCCGGGTGAGGGGATATATTTATGTGTATGTTATCCTTGTACTTCTGATGTTGTTATGATATTCTAGCATGATTCCAACATACGGGTAGTAATTTGTGTCTTCACTTTCACTATTTATATTATGTGTTTGGTGACCTCGGCAACTAGAACGGGAATATAAATCCATTACATATCTGGAGTAGGTGTATGTTCATGCTCTTGTCATCCTTTTCCTATCAATGGGTGCTGAAAGTATTCATGTATGGGGGAAGAGAGTTGATTCTTCCTCAGATTTATCATCGAAGCTTTGTAACTGATTTCTTTGGGTGCTGGAAAATGAGACCGTTGGCAGGCTTGATGAATGCTGGCAACTGTATGTACCTACCGGCCATTTTCCTTCAAGCATGGTTGAGGAACTTCATTCAATACTGGCTGATGATATTGCTGGCAGAATTAGTGAGTGTAATATGGTGTATGTTTCTGTTTACTAGTTTCCACCACAGATGGGTGTATGTGCCCGCTCGTTGTTTTCCATAAATTTAGGTTGATGTAATTTTTCAGAGGGGGAAAGGGTAAGAACCTGCTCCATGTTGACCAGATGTTTTCTCTGGTGGTTCGTCTTTCATGCCCAATTCTGGGGGACCTAGGCCGAACATTCATAAGAAACAACCCCATAATGTTTGGGGTTTAATTCCATGTGATTCTGCTGGCTGGGATTGTTGGTGGGAGTCTTCAGGAAGGACCCCTGAATCTTTGAATTGAGGCCATGCATAACCTCTTGATCCACACCCCTAAAGTATAGGAGGGACTAGTTGTTGCATTATGGGGATAAGGACCTAAAATAGTTAAGGACTGTGTGTGAAACTGTCTCCTTCTTGATCATCGGATGTCATTGACCGAGTGACTGAGGGTTATTATTAACCTATAGAGCCTATCAGGTATCCTCCAATGATGGGTAATACTCTGTTGACGATAATTCATTATCATTAAATTGGAAACCTAGTGTTGAAGTTGATGAGTTGGTGATTAAGTCCTTCTAGCAGATGAGGATCCAATTTGAGCAGTGGACAGGACATTCACGAGTGAAAACTTAAAGGAATCCATTTGGAGTGAAGGGAGTTCTGAAAAAACATGAAAACAACAATAAAATCCATTATAGCAACATATTTTAGATGGGTATATTCTTGATTAATTACATTGTCTGGCCTTCCTTAATCAATTGATAGGGGTCAGACTGGTGGGTAACAATATTAACTTGGTTAAGGATTGAAGTTGCGTTCACCATTTTTTTCACAATTCCTTGAAACGTGTGTTCTATTTTAATAATCACTTCTTCCAGGTGTATTCCATTGAATTTATTCATGGAAATGAAAACATCTAATAGTTCTTTATCTAAAAGGGCCTACTTTTCAAAGGATGACATTCTTTAAGTTTTAACATTGCGATACTTAAGAACATGCATTGGTCAAGAGGATGGGAGGTCAGACTCCTCACACCCTTTTGGGGGGAATTATTGTCTACTCATGGACTCTCTTTATAAATTTAAGATATTTTTGCGAATACTTATTAATTCACCAAATATAACATATGTTTCCCATGGAATTTTCAAGCACTTATTAACATGTGGGAAATTTAGAATCATCTGTATGTATTCGAGGTCCTTAATTAATTGAGATATCCAAATGTATTCGAGTTTCTCAAACAATTTTATCCTCTCATATACTATTTAGAGATTCTTTTAATCATCCTTATGATGATACTAGTTTTTAAGACACTTAGTGGGGCACTATGAGATTTATTGTCATCCTGGGAGATGAAGGATTGTTTTAATATTGGGATCATACCCATAAAATGGGCTACCTATGTTTCCCTGTGAAAGGAATCAAAATCCTCATAGTTCAGTGCTACTTAATGGGACACATAATACCTTTTAAGGTCATGTGATAAGGACCTAACCATACATATTAATGTCATGTGGTAAGGACATCTAAGCGAAATGTTCTCAGTCAAAGTATGGTATGGGACCTATACTGAAGTAGCCCAGGGAACACAGAATGAATATGGGTTTCCATGTAAGATTAGACCATATTGAGAATATCTCTAAGGAAGAACATGGTCGATTTGAAGTGTTGTGTCTGAACCTCAAGCATGCTTCCTACGTATCACATTTGGATAGAAATCAAATCCCACATAGTTCATTTAGTCTCATAGGAGAGTATAGTCCTTTGAGAGAAATGATTTTGGGATTACTTCTTGAAAATGATGCCTTGGTGATTTGGGGGTTTAATTTGGGGCTTACTCCAAAGGAAGATTCCTTGATTAAGGTAACTAGGGTTGGATTCTTGAAGAGGATATCCAATGTGCTCGAGCCCTCATGAAGGCTTCCTACGTATCCTAATTATGATGGGAATCAGGGTTCTCATAGATCATAACCCAAGGGTGTTTGTGCAAATGTTGTAATTATCATGAATCTCTAATCCCACGTGAGTCATGCTTGGTGTGAGAAACAAGAGGATGTGAAAGATTTAACCAAAGGAACCACACTTTTCTTTCTCCATAGGTGGAAGAGGTTCTGTGAAAGATTTAACAATAGGAAACACACTTTTATTTACATTCGACAAGGGTCTGATGTAAGGAAGGAGTAAATTTGAAGGTAATAAAGAGGACCAAGACTGCAACCTCCTACTCGAAAGGTTAGGTGCTTACACAAGGATGGCTGCCCTAAAATTGTTCCTAGTAGGGGAGAGAGACTTCTAAATTTTTAAAAAGGAAAATTAGGTGTAAACCATACCTTCCGTACTAGTGACCAGAGGTTCTGGGTCATAGAGACCAGAAGGGTAGGTCAGAACCTGAACCCCAATCCTCCAAATCTAGAACTTCCCAAAACTATTCCTGGTGGAAAATTCCATGTGACTGTGGATATACAAACCCATAGACACTCTATGAATCATAACCCCATTGTGAGACTAATTTTTGGAACCTCTGACTATGGATATAAAAACCCAAATAGGATACACAATTATTAACCATTTCAAATGGTTTGAAAAGTCATGAGGTTTTGGTGGAGGTAACAACAAAATCCTTTTCAGAAAAGGGAACCAATGAAGAAGAATCCTTTCCATTAATGGATTTTAGGAGGGATTGATGTATTATAGACTAAAGAGATTAGGTTAATAAAATAGGGGTGCCCATGTAGATACCCATGCAAAAGTATGGGTGCACAAGCAAGATTGGGTGACCTGATGTTCACATAAGTGAAAAACCAAACTACATGTTAATACATGGAAGAGACCTGACTCAAGCCTTCACAAGTACTCTTAGGTATTCCATGAAGTGTTTGTCTCATGTTCCTACTAGAGGAATAGGTGGCGCATGAGTGTTTCTGATTTATGGAGGTTGGGTGCCTTAGGCGCGCCAGTGTTATGGATTTCAAACACTAAAATGGCTTAATTTCTATGATGCTCCTTGAATTCCACTAATTTAGGTGTTAAAGGACTACCTTGACTGTTTCATAAGACTTGGGAAAAGCACAAGGGAGACCATAATATCAATTAGACTTGAGGAAAATTCATTTGTACAAATGAAGGCCCTGAGGCTCTATTCATAGGCAAAAATAGGACCTGAGATGAAAGGATATTGGGTTTTCAAGTGGATTTCATGCCAGATTGTGGCGCACAAGTACCATGTGTGCCGGAGGTGTTTTGGCTAAGCAAAATAAAATTCAATGTTCACGCCTTTGAAAATAATGATTTTCTTTATGTGTTTTCACATATTTTTTCTAAGGTATTTCCCTTCATCAATTTTTAAACTCTATGAAGGAACAGAGTGTCAAAAGATGTTTTACTCATGTTCTATGTTAAATGATCCTTGGATCATACTAATATCATGTTAAATATTGTTTCCAAATTTCCATGTTATGATAATAATGCTATTTCATGACTTTTTGTTCATGTTTATATTATTCTCTATTGATATGCCTATTTCCTAACATATATTGTATTATTCATGTTATTTTTTGTTTACTCCCTTACTAGGATTTATATCTCACCCTTTTCTCATGTAAGCCCTCATGTTATCCCATGCAATGCTAGGTATGAAGGAATATAGTGGTCTTATAAAAGAAGTTTTCAATAAAGTTATTGTATTCTATATTCTTAGTTATTATGTAATGTTCCTAATTTCCCAAGACACGAAACCTCTCGATCCTCGAAGTATTCATAAGTTCATGTTTAAGTAATAAATCAGGATTAATTATATAATATAGACCTGTGTTGTTATAGTTTGTATCAGAGGATATTTTTAGTTATTTTTTGGATTAGGATTAGAAAACACTTGTGAAATACCTAGGAACAAGACTATGTATAATAAAAAGATACCTAAATTTTGGTGAGTGTAGAGTAATTGTTTTATTCAGAAAAAAAATCCATGTATAGATACAAACAAGTAATGGTTGCTATGGCACATATGTATCAAGGGGTAAAACAAAAAAACTTTGAGCTAGACTCAAATGGGAACTTTTCACGACAACGGGCCTTGCTTCAATCTTGGTTTAACACTCCTGGGGGGATATGCTTTGGTAAATTCATAAGATTACTATAACCATTATTAAGTAAACAAAAAGTTCCCTGAAGAATATATGATGATAAGTATATTATGGATAACATAGATTGAATCCTACAAATTACTACTTTAAGGAAATTAATGTAATTTATAAGTTATCTGTTTTTTATTTGGATTACCCTTTATGTATTACCCATATATTTCCTTTTATTCCAACTAATGGCCAGTAATAGGAGGACTCGAGCTAACAACCGATGCGAAGACCAATGTGATGACTATTCTAATGAGATACCCAATCTGATGGGTGTAAGAATCACAAACATTTACATGATACTCTCTTGGTTAACTCGTGTTTTGAATAGAAACATGGGTCATGGGGACCATGCACCCCCCCAAGAAAGTAAAAGCTACAATCGAGAGCATCATGAAAAAAAATCCGCCTAATTTTAATGGCTCATCTGATCCCTCAATCACCGAAAAATGAACCAACACCATTGAAAAAATCTTCTCCATACTTCAATGTACTGAACAAGAGAAGGTTATTCTGAATACTTAACATATGTTGGGGGAAGATGATCAATGGTGGACAATGATAAAAAATACGAATCCTGGGGAATAGATTAAGGTATTGGAATGGAAATATTTCCCGAAATTGTTTTTTGAGATATATTTTTCACTCACCCTCCAAATTAAGATGGAAATGGACCTCAATTCCCTCAAGAAAAAAGATAATGAATCCATCAGAGCGTACGAGGAAATATTCAAATGGCTTGCATGATATGCCTCCAGATTATTCGTTATCCCTGAATGTATGGTTGACCGCTTCTTTGGTGGGATAAAACCTAGCACACAGAAATCCCTAGCTATCCCTGACTTTGATAAATATGAGAATTTATTTTGATGTTACCTCAAAGTAGAAATGTAGATTAGAGAATATCATGAGTATCATGGGGACATGAAGTGAAAAGTGGAATTTAATTCTAGCGGTCTGATGGATAAATCCAATGGTGCTAAGAAATTTCAGCACCCACTGGCCAAAGGTGTGGATTGAAGAACCATAGAAATTGCCTGAAGGGAACGGGAAAATGCTTTAGGTGTGGAATAGAAGGTCACCTAACCATTAATTGATGAAAATAATAAACCACCACTATCACAGAGGAGATGAACTCTCTGTTCGACTCTCAAAACATTGTTCATTGCTTTAAATTCAAAGAACCATGGGACTTTGAAAACCAGTGCCTTATGCCAAAGGTTTTCGGAGGCAACCAAAAACCTCCAAGGGAGAAAGGTCAAGACTTTTCTACCACTACCACCAAAGAGAATCCCGATAATGAAGTGGTGAAAGGTACTCTAGTTATTCATTAATGAAGGGAAAAAATACTTTAATATTCTGGTTCTATGAATTCTTTTATATCACGAACTTTTAGTAGAACAATCCCACAACCACCACAAATCATGGAAGTAGAGATGTTAGTGAGAATGATAAGTGGGGAAATAATTTCATCCTTTTACTATAACTCATACCCTAGTAGAATTTTTGTATTTAATATCTTAGCGAACCCCATCATACCCCCTCTGGTGTAATTTAATGCAATTCTTATCATGTATTGGTTTTACATATATAGATCCATCATAAATTTTCGTGAGAGGGAAATTACTCTCTATATGGCGAATCGACCCACGATTCTGTATAAGTGAAAGGAGGAGGATTAACGTTCTTTAGCACAATCATCTCAAGTTTGGATATTAATACCATATGAGCACACACATCTTTCATAGATGATTGAGTCTAAGGAAGCAACCATCTTTGAAGACATGCCTATTGTGAGGGAAATTGCTGAAGTGTTTCCCAAGGAATTTCCTGGTCTTCCTATTAGAAGATATATTGAATTATCAATTGATCTTATACCTTGGCCATCATTAATATCCAAGACTTCATATAGAATGGATATTGTGGATATTGAGAAGATAAATGAACAACTATAGGAGAATCCAGATAAAGGGTTTATACGCCCAAGTGCTTCACCATGGGGTGTGCCATTCCTATTCGTCAAGAAGAAGGATGGGTAAATGCACATTTTCATTGATGATCGTGAGCTCAAAAAAATCACGATAAATAAAAAGTATCCTCTTACATGATTTTATTACTTTTTTGATCATCTATGTGTATCACAATACTTGTCCAAGGTGGATATGCGGTTGGGATATTACCAAGTATGGGTGAAGAAGGAGGATATCCCCAAGACAACTATTTGTACAATGTACGAGCACTATGATTTCATAGTTTTTCATTTAGGACTCACTAATTCTCCAAAAATCGTCATGTAATTTATGAATAGTTTCTTTATAGATTTCCTGGAAAAATTTGTGGTAGTTTTTACAGACGATATTCTAATATACTCTAAAACCCAGGAGCATGAGGAGCATCTAATCATTGTACTAGAGACCTTGAAAAAGTATAATCTCTCTGCATTGTATATAAAGTGTGAGTTTTGGTTTAAGGAGGTATCATTATAGGGTTATATCATCACAATGAATGGGATATATATGGATCCCTCGAGGACAACTACAATTAAGGAATGGTCAAGGCCAAAATCTATTACGGGTATCCATAGCTTCCTTGGGATAATGGGATATTATCAACTATTTGTGAGAAATATCTCACGATTGTAAAACCCTCTTACCAAGCTAACACTAAAGGGAGTCAAGTTTTCATAGAGTGATAAATAAGAAGATAACATCAAGGATTTGAAAAGAAGGATTATAATTTCACTCATGCTTTCTCTACCAACAAGTGGAGAATTTTGTTTGGTATTCAGTGATGCTTCGAAGAATGGCACGGGATGTGTTTTGATGCAAAATGACAATGTCATTACCTTTGATTCATAAAATTTGAAAGTTAATGAGAAAAAATACCCAACACATGATCTGGAGTTGGGTGTAGTAATCTTCACATTAAAAATTATGCGACATCATCTCTTTGGGGAAAAGTGTGAAATATAAACAGATCACAAAAGCCTTATGTTTATATTCATACAAAAAGAGTTTAATATGCACCAACGAAGATGGTTAAAGCTGATCAAAGTCTATGACTCCTCAATCCATTACCACCCAGGGAAATAAAACAAGGTGGTGGATGATCTAAGTAGGAAGGAACCAACAATTATATCATTTATGAGAATTGGAAAGGATCAAATCTTATTAGATTTTGTGAAGATGGACATGGGAATCACAAAGAAGGGAACATCATCAATCCTTTCACAAATTATTTCTCAACTGTATTTTTTGGATGGGTTAAAGGATTCTCAAAAGGATGGTTTGAGAATTTAGAAGAATGTGGAAACTATTAGAAAGGGTAAATCTTTTGAGTTCAATGTTAATAAAGAAGGAATTGTGAGATTTGGTTCAATACAATGTGTTCCATCAAGTACGGAGTTAAAGAAAGAAATTTTGGATGATCCACATAGTTCAAATTTATTTATTCACCCAAGAATCACAAATATGTATCAATACATCCATGATAATTATTGTTGGGATGGAATAAATAAAGATATTGCTGACTATACATCAAAGCTATTGGTATGTCAGAAAGTGATTAATAAGTGGAAGAAGTCTAAGGGGATGATGCAATCGTTACCCATACCAACATGGAAATGGTAGAACATCACCATGGGCTTGTTCACCGAACATCTAAAGACATACAAAGGAAACAATGCTATCTGGGTTTTTGGGGATTGTCTTACAAACACTACACACTTTATTATAAATTCTAAAGTATTTAAAATTTGATCAACTAGCAAAAATATACATCAGAGAAGTGGTAAGGCTGCATGGAGTACCACTATCTATTATATATGATCAAGATCCAATATTCACTTATAAGTTCTGGGGGAGTCTCCAACATGCTCTAAATAATGAGATGAAATTCATCATGACTTGTCATCCTCACCCTGATGGCCAATTTGAGCGGACTATCTAAACACATGAGGACATGTTGAGAGCATGCTCAATGAACTTCAAAGGAGGATGAGATCAAAATCTTCATGTGGTTGAGTTCTCTTACAATAATAGTTTCTACCCAAGCATCCAAATAGCTCCTTTTGAAGCCCTTTATGGGAAGAGGTGCAGACCACCAACATGTTAGGATGAAGTTGGGGAGAAAAATATCTTAGGTCTAGAAATGGTCGTAGAAATGGTGGATAAGGTTAAGATCATCCAACAACACATTAAAGATGCTCATATTCAACAAAATATCTATGCTGATAATCATTGATGAGACCTAGTGTTTGATGTTAGAGACCTAGTATTCCTCTATATAAAACCATGGAAAAGAGTTATGATATTTGATAAGAAGGTAAAGCTTAGTTCAAGGTACATCGTCCCTTTTGAGATCCTGGATCGCATTGCAGAAGTTTCCAATCGACTAGCACTCCCACCAAACCTGTCTCCTATACATGACGTATTTCATGTATCACTCCTGACAAAGTACATACTAGAACCATCATATGTACTCAATCTAGTGGTGGTACCATTAGAGAATGACCTAACCTATGAAAAAACTGGTGAAGATCTTTGATTTTAGGGAAAATGTTCTATGAAATATGGTAGTGCCCCTCATTAAGGCGTTATGGAGAAATCATATGGTTGAAGAAGCAATATGGTAATTTGAGGAAGTGATGAAAAAAGTAACCCTCGTCTGTTTTAGTGTTGGAAAAGGAAATTTCAACGGAGAAATTTCTTAACGGGGGAATATTGTAATGACCCAAACTTTTATTAATGAAAATTCTTCTTGATCTAATTAAATTTATTTTATGTAAAATATTTATATAAACCATATGCACATATTTGGTTTTTTGTTTTTGGATTTTAAAATATCATTAAGAATTGTTATTAGTTCTTATATATCCATTAAACAGTGATGACATGATTAGTATAAATATATGTCTTTAACAAATCCAATTTACTCCGAGAAAGGAAGTGATGACCTCATCCGGTAGAATTACTCAATACGAAGCCAATTTTTCAGAGATTAGGAAGGAGGTAGAATCACTAGGATTCACTCTAGACCAAGAACAAGCCAAGACTCAACATTTTAACATTTAGTTAAAGTTCCAATGGGAGAAGAGTAAGTTAATAGAGATTACCACCTGAGGGATTTTATCCAAGCCACCACAAGAGTCTGTCACCATCACATACCTTAACATTTAGGATTATGCGACTGTTATAAGGAGTTATACAACAATACAATAGCACTATGATTATGTGCATTAGTTTTTTATAAATAATATACATTAATTTTATTATTTTTACTTCTTAAATGGGTTTTAAATCATAAATAGTTTTTTTAGTTAATATCCAATTAAGAAATCTATTTTGATGTGATAACTTAAAACATCATTAGTAAACTGTATTTAGAATTCATGATTGAAGTATTATTCTTGAGAAGTTAGTATCTTTGTAATTGAATTTTTTATTAATAGAAAAATTGAAGGTCCCTAAGGATATTAAATGTTATTTGATGATCCGATGTAGCTGATGAGTGTTAGTGTTTGGAGAATCCTCTCATGAGGTAAATTAACAATGTGGAGTTGTGTGTTGATTATAATCAAGATTTTATAAATGTAGAATTGATTTCAAAATGTGATTTGGTTTACTCTAAGAAACATCACTATATCCTATGACGTGGTGTATATATTACTATTACATTAATGTAATTCCATGACTAGTTTCCTATGGAAATTCATTCACTCATTTATAAGAGTCTCCATGTTTTATTTATTCAAAATATAATCGAAGGATGTGTTAAATTATATTTGATGTTGAGTAATGATTAAAAATTATTTAATTTAATTTAATTCAATCTCAAAATTATGTGAAGGATATAATTTCATATTGATGTAATTATTGGTCATGATGAATGAAACATTGATTAAGGGCCTCAAATAGTAGCAAGGTTGGTTTCATTGTTGAGGAGTTAAGAAGGATGAGAATCATGATATGGTATCATAAATTTTGTCATGAAGGATGTATTAGAGGGATTACAGGGAGTTGATTGTTCTTTTACTCCCATAAAATGATAAATTAGTGTTTCACTGGTTTTATAGACAAATTTTCTATTACAACAATATTATGAATTTCAATATAAAGGAATTTTTCACATGACAATAGTTGTGATATTTCTGTGTCATACTTGAATTATTAGTATAATTCCTCATGTTGTAGTAACTATAATGATGTTATGATAGATCTCAAAAAATATTGGTAGATATGTATAGATATTAATATCACACATTGAAGTTATCTGCCACACTATAATGGAAATCCTTTAACTTTAGGATTTATTTCCCATATCTTTTATATTTAAAAATCGATCCATTAGTGAATCAGACATGTCATAATGGAAATATTATTTCTAAATACAATGGTGTCTCATCTAGAAAAACTGATCCATTTTGAAAAAACCTTGATATAGACTACCATACATACTAGAAATATTTCCGTGGAGTCATTGGCTAATATTTTAGGAGATTAAAAGGTGGAACACTAGAAGTAAATTATAGAGTCTCTTGCGGTCGAGGAAGAAAATAATAATAGACTTATTGGAAGTTATTATTATATATTTAACTCATAATTAGAAGCCTATATTCATACTCATTTCCTTGATCTTATAGATATAAAATTAGTAATTTAGTTAGAGGTGTCATTTTTTCCAACTATTTATTGTTCATATGATATAAATATTCATTGAACCTTTTATTCACCCCTTTGTTGTGTGTATTATTTATCAAAATTTCCCTTGTCATTGTATCTATATCATCAATATTTTTTTCAAAGTATCTGATATTGTAATTAAATCTAAGGGTCGATGTTTTTGGTAAGCAATGATATACCCCCTCTCAATGTTGTCCTACACAATCATTGTCTTTTCACATGGTATCAAATCATGTTTTTTATAGATAATATCCTTATTTCTCATTTGATACCTTTCACTTGTTAACTATCATGGATACGAATATATAAAATTCTTTTCTCATCAAGTATTCTTATAGTTTTTTCAATATTAGGACATTATAATATATCCTGGATCTATGTTTTTTCACATCTTATATCATTGATCAATGAGATCCATATATGTTTTCGGAGAAAATTTAAATACTATAAGAGTTTCTCTGTTCTATAGAAAGGGATTATATACATGGATAGATATGATGGTTTCATATATTATATCTCCTCTATTTAATGTTATTAATATCCTCAAGAGTGGAAAAAATCTTCCAAAATTTGGGATATCCTATACTTTACTTGAAAGGAAGAATATTTAAGATGATGGGAGTCAGTTTGATTAATTACAGTAATCCCTATTAGTGAATAAATTGACCTGATT
Source organism: Viscum album (assembly GCA_963277665.1). Lineage (NCBI taxonomy): Eukaryota > Viridiplantae > Streptophyta > Magnoliopsida > Santalales > Viscaceae > Viscum > Viscum album. The sequence continues at coordinate 47,422,439 of OY728140.1, read as the reverse complement.
TATAAGGAAAAATATAAATATGATATGTAGGAAACTCTCTGATATCCATGATGGAAAAAATAAGAAAAAATATTCATGTTTATAAACATACTTTTCTCAAATTGAAATGGTGGATGAATTCATTATTTGGGTTAATAAAATTATTATATAAATTTTATGATATAAGGATGTTCATAAAGATTATACCATTTTGAAGAAGATAGTGATAATTATACTAGATAAATTTGTTTATAATATTTCTACCATATTATATTAGGGAATAAATGAGTGGACCATTGAAAAAATCTGAAAAATTATTATTTTTATGAGAAAAGAAGATGGTTAGAATTAAGGAGAAAAGAAAAATTAGATAAGGATACAATGTTTAAATTTTCAAAATGATTAAAAATCTTGATATAAGTTATTATTATTAATAATGAATTGATACTAAATATGATTACATAGAATTAAATGAATTTCATGACCCGTCCCAGAGGGGTCCGTTCCACAACTCCCCAAACCCGCCTCCAACAGGCCAGGGGTTGGTGAGTATCACCGAGTATGCATATCACAAACATGGGAGGCATTTCCTAAGTACCTGTATGCACACCCACATCTCCAATTCCACAAAATGATAAAATGTAAAAAATCACTAATTGATCCATTCATGAATACTAATATATCCTTCTACCAGAGTACAATGGAATTTAATGCAAAGTAAATAGGGCCAGAATAAATGCCCACCAAAAAGAGTCTGTAACCACAAGTCCAACCTTAATGTAAACTATACTCAGACTACTATCTGAAAGCCATAAGAACACAACTCTATTTATCCAGTCTCACTAAACACCATCTTGTACTGGTCAACCTCTAATTCCATCAATTATTCTATCATCTTCATAATACACGACAGGTGTAGGAAAAGACGATGTATAGGTGATCATACCAATACCTAACAGGACACCCCAAAACCACAAAGTAATACCTCAAAAGAAAGTACAGTCAACTATAAAAACTTATTTGTATAAAAAACATATAACAAAAACATATAGATATACTAAATAGAGACACCATTCCATGAGGTAATCAAAACCAACTGTCATCTACATAATTTGGCTCAAAGAACTCATGTTACTGGAAAACATACTCCATGATATATGATATCATCAGAGACACTAAAAAATTAGTTATAGATCATTTTGACCCTGTGCAAAGAGAAACAATTGGTCAAGGAAAACTATGATACATAGATAGGGGATAACACCCAAAACTGTTGGGGGATACCACATGCCCAATATGGATTAACCCTCTACGTAGGGGATCTCTCTCTGAACCTTTTGGGGACACCATGAACCCTACTAATGTGTCTTTATATATGGAGGACCAAAACTCTTGTCTAAAAGTTTATGCCAATTCCACAACTCCACTAGGGGTGATGTAGGAATTCACTATAGTCTTAGAGATGGATATAATAGACTATCTAAGACTTGGCCTCTTGAGGTGATTACAATCTAGTGATGTGGATGTAATGTCGTATTGAACTCTAGATGAAAGAACAAAGGGAATGATATAAATTTATACTAGTCCAAACTAAATATGAAACAAATTTCTCCTTGTGTCTATCTCAACGTTAGGGTCTCAAAACCATAGAAAACTCATTGATTGGAATCTTTGATTAGGAGATATTCTCATTTGAATAAAACCACCTGTATGCCTACTAGTGGCCTGCGAACCAACCTCCGTGGTCGGCCATTACAGTTGCTCGACATAACCTATGGATCTGTTACATAGTCACTGCACCCATGATCAACCATAGTATTTGACTATTTCAGTCAGCACATTCGTGGCAGCTTGAGCTACCACAGCCCTACGGTTGATCGCCATTGTCACCGCAACCAGGGTTGGCCCTGGTTACCCTGGATTTGACTGATGTCTAACCCGAGTCTAGCCTAGCCCACCAGCCTAACCTAACCCACCAACCCAACCCAACCTGTCTTCCTGACCTGACCTGCATGTCTTGGTCCACTCCATTCATCTGTCACTGGTCCACATCCACTACTTCTGGTCAACATCCGTCGTCGCCACCACTACCATCGATGCATCCGCCACCGCCCCCACCATCATGTTCATTATTGCTACAGTCAATACCATTTACTTCCCTATCTACCCTCAACATTTCCCCTGTATGCACCCCACCACTGGTAGTTTATGCCAATCCAATGTTCCCTTTCGCAAAACACTTCACCTCCTATGAAGCTCGAAAATCGAAATGGTCCTAGGTCTGAGCTCCTTGGTTCCTAATCGACAGAGATTCTAGACTTGATTATCGATTCAACTCAAATCTTGGGGTCCTATCAAGTTCTAAACCACCAGAAAATGTCAATATAAGAACCATTGGGTTCCAAAAAAAATAAAGAAACGAACAAAGGGAGGAATTCACAATAATGAAGGTTTATTATCATTGGCCAAGAATTATTGTCTAATAATCAAGATTATTAGATTTTGGTTAGAAAAACCAACTGAAATAATCCCCGATAATCCCAAAAATTAAAACCAACCCACAAATACAATCAATCCATGGGTTCATTTTTCATTGATTAGTCCACTTTCATCGTAGGAATCAAGAATGAAGAATTAACCCAAACAAACAAAAACCCAACCTTGTTTTGGATTAGTTGTTGACAAAGAACAATCTATGTGTCATCTTTGATCCTCGATCCATTATCATTCATCAGAAATGATTCTAATAGATCTCTTAAATGACCCTATATAGGTTCTAGGGTTATATAGATAACCCTAGAATTCTGAAAAAAATAATTATTTAATGTTTGTCAATTTTCTATGTCAAAAATAATATTTTTATTAAATTATTTTATTCCTTTTATGTCCCATGATAGATTTTTCACAAACGAACCGTGATGACTAAATTTAGTTTTCAACTTGGGTAAATCCACTATTCTTGAAATAAATGGTACCCTTATATTTTAGATCTAGGATCCCATTGAATATTTATCAAAACTTTTTAGGAATATTGTGTGCATATTCTATTAAATATTTTAATATTTTTCAAACATTTATTTCAGTTACCTCAGGCCATGGAATTGCACACGGTATCAGTGATTGGTCTTGAAATAAATCTATATAATATCAAAAAACAATTCACAGAAAATCCAAGACCTTACATTCTACCCACTTTGGGGCTTCACATCCCCAAAAATCCAAAAGAAGCGATACTCAAATAAATGAGGGTACTAAGCATGAATTTGAGCCACACCCTCCCATGTGCTCCCATAGAGATTCCTATGACACCACCAGAGACTCACTAAAGGAATCAACCTTTCATAGAGAATCCTCTTCTACCGATCCTCTATCTCCACTGGGTACACAATAAATGTTTCTCTATCGTCGATGTCTAGATCACCCTAGTCGATGAGATGCGATGGTTCATGCATGTACCTCCTTAACTGAGACACAGTGAAGACATCATGTACCTGATCTAAATACTATTGTATAGCCATGTGGTATTCCACCTTTCCAAATATATGTACTATCTTGAAGGGGATGATGAACCATAGAGATATCGTTTCACCTATGCCAATTCTCTATAATCCCCATCGAGGTGAAACTCGTATGAACACATGGTGTCCTTCCTTGAACCCCAAAGTCCTCTTCCTTATGACATCAAGAGACTTATGATGGATCGGTTCAGCCATCATCTAATCTTAGATGATATGCACCTTCTTTATAGTATCTTACACCAACTCTATACCTATGAGTGTTGACTCTCCCAGGCCAGTCCAACAAAGTGGTGACCTACAGGGTCACCCTAACAAGGCCTTGAATGGTTCTGTACAAATAGTGGATTGGAAGATATTATTGTATAGAAAATACATCAGTGGTTGTTGATCCTCCCAACTATTGAAAAACTCCATCATGCAATTCCACAACATGTCCTCCAGAACCTGAATGGTCCGCTCAGTCTGGTCGTTTGTCTATGGTTGAAACGATGTGATCAAGCATAGCTGGGTGACAAACATCTCTTGCAATCACTTCCACTACCAAGATGTAAAGTAAATATAACAGTAAGAATATATCATTGATGGTACTCCATGAATTTTACCTATCTCCTATAGGTAGAGGCATCCCAAGCTCACTACTGAAATCTGCTCTTAGATAGATATGATGTTGGCCGACGTGGTGAGTCAATCAGCGATCACCCAGATGGAATCATGTCCCCTAGATGTATGTGGTAAACCCATCATAAAGTCCATTGATATCCCATCCCACTTACATTATAAAACCTCAATGGTTTGAGATAAACCCACTAGAACTTGGAGATTATCCTCCTCTTGCTGGTAAATAAGGCATCGAGAAAGAGAGAAGGCAAATCCCTTCATCATTTTTGGTCAACAAAACTAATGTTAGAGGACCTGGTACATCTTCTCCACACATGGATGTACCACTAAAGAGGATTTATGAAACTACCACATAACCTCATCCCTAAATGCCACTAGTATTACTGTGCACCCTCTAAAAAGAAATACTTACTACCAAACGTTTTATTATCTATCAAAATCAATTCCCTATGGATATCCGAGCATGTAGGGTCACACATTTGGTATCTCCAAGATGTGCCTCCTTAACTCTCTTTAAGAGTGTAAGGGTGAAGACATTGACTGTAGGTAAGCTACTCCATCTCCATCTATAAAGCATATCTACGACAAGTCCAACTACTCAAATGCCACGTTCATCAACTACAAACTGGATCTCCTACTATGAGTATCTGCCACCGTGTTCCCCTTCATAGGCATATATAATACCTCAAAGTGAATGTAATTGAGGAGCTGTACCCATCACATATGTCTAAATTTCAAGTCCTTCTGAGAGAATATATACTTGAGACTCCTGTGAATATATTATAAAATAAATGGCTAGCCTATTAGGTAGTGTTGCCACATCTTGAATGTGCAGACTACCATTGTTAACTCAATATCATGGGTTGCATCGTTCTTCTCATGTGGTCTTAATTGGAGTGAAACATAGGTAATCACCACTTACCTCTTCATTAAGAAACAACCTATCCTGGTCAATTATTCATCACAAAAAATCATGTACTTGACACCTTCCTCAGGTAACATATGAATTTGATCACTCTTAAACCTCTACCTCAGCACCTGAAATCACATCTGGCACTTTTCTATCCACATGAAAGGCTACAACATTCATATAAAATTTTCAAGGGTAATTCCAATTTCTATAATGTGGGTAAAAACCTATGATATCACCCCACCAATCCAATGAAACTGTGATCCTTGGTAACACTCTAGGGTGACTCCAAAGAAAGCACCGCCTCAACCATCAATGGGTCCATTATAACTCAATCCTCTAAAATGATGTGTCCTTAGACGCAGAATAGACTAGTATTTCAACAATAAAAACCACAACGAATCAATATCAGTAAGGCTAGGAGATCTGGTTCATGAGTCCCATGAACACTTATGGGTAGTTCATCATTCCAAATGACATCTCTAAGTACTCATAGTGACTGTAACGACATTTGAATGTTTTCTTTGGTATATCATCATCTTGTATTCATAGCTGGTGATAGACTGATCTGAGGTCTATCTTTGAGAACCACTGCACTCCTTTCAACAGATCAAAGAGATCATTGATCCTTTATAGTGGATACTTGTTTGACATGGTCATCAGGTTTAAGTGCTATAAATCCACACATAACCTCAATCCCCCATATACCTTCTTGAAAAAAACAGGGATTCCTAGGGTGAAACACTTGGTCTCTAGGAGCCCTTGCTCTGCATGTCCTCCAACTCTATCCTCAGATCATGAAGATCTACAAGATCCATCTGATAATAAGGTGTAGATATTAGTGTTTTCTAGGGGTATAGATCAATGTAGAATCCAATCTCCCAATAGAGATGTAAACTTAGTACATCTTTATGAATGAAGTCCTCATACTCTGCCACCAATAGAAGAAACATAGGACACAAATAATTTACCACACTGAGGGGGAGGACAACTATTTTATGTGTAATTTTATGCAACATCCTCAATGTGAGTCCATATTATAAAGACTCAATTTCCATTTCACCAAAAAAATAGAATCCTATTTCTATCATTGCAGGCACACGTTACTTTTCTCCTAAAACAATCAATCTACCCATGGACTGTGTATAAATAATCCATTCCAAGAATGAATTTGTAAGACCTAAACACAACTACCAAGAGATCCCAACTAAAAATATCACCTACAAGAGTTAAGTCACACTATCATCACTAGTTTGTGATGATCGATTCTTCTTTAGTATGATTATCCAAGTGTATGGGTCGAGTAAACAGTTCAACCAGAATATCTGTGTCCCAAAAAAGATTCATTGAAAGAAAAGAATGACTAGAACATGTTTCTATATAAACTGAAGCTAGGGTAGAATAGTAATAAATAATAACTTGTATCATCCATTGATCCCCAGGTTCATAAGACTCCATCACTAGCAGTAGCCCTCATACCTGTCCAATAGCTCCCCGACCCCGACACAAACAACTTGAGCATGGTGGTGGTAATATGTCAAACCTCTGACCACCTCCTACTACCATGCCAACCCTTATTCCAAATCTGAAATCTTACATAACAACCTAATCCTATTTTTACCTTTTCCTCAGTGGTCCCTCGATGGTCTCCTAATAAATAATATGACAGGTTGAGAAATATCATTCTAGATGTCGTCGAACACCGTATGAGTAACACCGTCTTTCGCTTGGATGATTCGAGCCTCACATGGAGCCATTCACCGCTAACCCTATGTCTTGGGATAAAACCATAAAGTGCCAAACCCACTTGGATTCATGTGACACATTTCGACTACCTACTACGGAGGTCTCAACTACCAAGTACCCGTTTCAAGCTCCCACTACCAGTGTTTGCTCCGCCAAAAAAATATACACTAATCGATCTCTCTCAAGTACCCCAACATAGGTAGGAATGATAAGGGATACCACCGATGCCCTGATGTCCTAGTGTAATCCCTTCACAAAGGTCTGATCCCTGAATAACTGGTCTCATACCATTTATAATGAGTAGCATGAAAGATATTTAATCTTTTTAGAATACACCGCTACAGTTATACTGCTTTGTTATTGTTGTTGGAAGTGGGTTCCCTAGACCAACCTTATGTTGTAATTTGATTACCACCACATGTATGTAGTTTTTTATATATACATGTGTTTTTATAACCATAATAGTTCAAATTATTTTTCATCCACTTTGGTTATGGTAATGTCCTTAGATTACATATATTATCAATGGGTTGTAGCATATCCCATGCTATAATGATAACCTATAAATACTATGAAAGTAATTATAAAGTAATATCCTATAGTCCCGTTACATCATTTTGATAAGACATAGATGATGTGAATCTATCAGGTACTAGGGGATTATAAACATTAAGACTTCTTCTCATGAAGTTAACATATAGTGATGAATAGAGGTTGAGATCATGAGGATGGACCTGTAATTGAGACACCACATGTTTTACGTAATGAACCAAACTTTTACTAATGAAAGTTCCTATTGAAATGCTTAAATGTATTATTATGTAAAATGGTTATATAAAACATATGAACTTCTTTTCATTTATGTTTTTGGATTTTAAAGTACCATTAATAATTTTTACCATTTCTAATATTGTTTTTGAACAATGATCACATGAATTGTATAAATATAGTGCTTTATTTAATCAAATTTACTTAGAGAAAGGAATAAATGGCCTCATCTCATAGAATTTCTCCATAAGAATCCCATTTCTCAGAGCTCAGAAAAGAGGTAGCATCACTGGGCTTTCCTATTGACCAAGCCAATGTCGAGCTTTAATATGTTAAGTTTGAACAGAACCGTCTACGGGAGAGGTGGATGTTAATAGATATTAGAACCCAAGCGATGCTATCAGATCCTCCCTAAGAGTCTTTCACCATGACACACCTTACCCTTAGCTTTATGTGGGTGTTTTAAGGGGATATGTAACAAGACCCCAGCACTATGATTATGTGCATTATTTTTGTATAGATAATATACCTTCATTTTATTATTTTTACTTTGTAAACATATTTCAAATCACAAATAGTATTTTTAGTTATTATTCAATTAAGAAGCCTATTTTTGATAAATTAATGGATTTTTGAATTAAATAATATTTTATAAAATATTATTACTAAATTTATTTTTATTAAATATAAATGATTCTATCAATTCTTATGAATACAATTATAATTTTTATTAAGGTTTGAAAGTTGTTTTTTTGTCAAAAACTATGAATTTTTAATAAATATTGGTTTTTATTTTAAAAGTAAAAGTTAACATATTTTGAAAATTATTTAGATTAAATGAATATTATTTTTGAAATCATGATGTCAAAAATTATCCAATGGTGAATTTTTCATAATTTTTTGAGACAATATAATTTTTGGTTATAAATCAAACACTGTTTAAATATATAATGTGTTTTATGAAATCATAATGATCCAATAGTGATGTAAAAAAATACTGAAAATGGGATATTCGGAAAATATATGTTTTACCTTAAAAATAATTTTATTTTATATTAGTTTGATTAATTTTACAATTCCTTAGTGGACCCTCCAAGACTTACAAAATATTTTAACTTTTTAAAATGATTTACTTGAGAGTGTGACTCACCTCCACATAAGAAAGTATAATATTTAATATGTTCGGCCATTGTACTTATAGAATAATTTTATCCACTTAAAATTTTCAAAAACAATAGGCAAAAACCATAGGATGGTTTGTGGTTTTGATTAGTTTAATGTGTAGTGTCCATAAACTAAGTAATAAAAAATTCCCTCTCCTTTCCTATGTAAACCCACTCAATATAACATTCCTCTTCTCTAAAAACATTTGGAGATCGACCATAATCTTTCCCCTTCTCTCTATAATCCTAAAAAGGATCCCCAAGCCCCCAAGAATCCTCTCTCAAGCCTCGCCTAATCCTTATGGATCACACTTCTAAATAATGGATTTCTTTCTTTCTCATTTTTTTTCCATGTTTCTTTATGTTGTTATTCCTTTTCATTTTCAATTAAAAATATTGGGGGTATGATTTTGAACCTCCCCTATACTTCCCTAATTATTATTTAATTATGATAAAAAATTTATCTCATTAATTCCTCCCATGTACACCCATTACCATGCCAACATTTCATAAGAGTTATTCCACTTATCATCTTTCATCATGTTTTTGTATTATGTTTCCACTTCTATTTCTAAATTCAATGTGTTGGGACCCATATATATATGAAAAAATTTACTATACATTTAATTTACATGTTTTAAGATACCCATTTCTCTGTCATCAACTATTTTAATGAATCTTTATTTCATTCTGTTATGTTGTCAATCTTAAACCGCGCTTTTCTAAGCTGAAATCATTGTGAAATGAATACCATACCCATTTATCTATCAAGGGTATTCAACTTAAATCACATATACTTATTAAATGGTACTAACATGTAGGTAATACACATTCTTTAGTCATGTAATAACTTATTATATTGAATGATTCCATGTTATATGATCCATATGGGACACTTATGAATTAAATGAAATGATTTAGAATGGTGCGCCTAGGTAGCTCTCCAATGAATTGGGTAAGGATTAATAACAAGATATGTCAAGTTCAATGAGGTTTTACTCAAGATAATTCAATTTCAATGCAGGTTTACTCATGATCCATGTTCAATGATCCTTGGATCATGATAATATCATGTTAAATGTTGTTTCCACATTTCCATGTTATTATAATCATGATACATCATGGATATATGTTCATGTTTATCTTATTCTCCATTGATATACCTATTGACTAACACGTATTTTATTCTTCATGTTATTTCTTGTTCACACCCTTATTTGGTTTTATAGATCACCCTTTGTCTTATGTATGTAATCATTTTATCCCATGCAATTCTAAGTACGAATGAATGTAGTGGTCATATAAAAGAAGATTCCAATTATGATGTTGTATTATATGATCTAAGTTGTTATTTAATATTCGTAATTTTCCAAGACATTAGACCTTTCAATCCTCAGAGTTGTCTTAAGTGCATTTTTAGGTAATAAATCATTTTAAATAGGAAATAAATAGTTGGGTTGTTTTACTATGAGTAGAAAGGATCCTAGAACTCTACACTTGATAAGAATAAAATGATATTCAATATGATTTTATATAAAATGGAATACATGGGAATAATATATGGATATTTATCTGAAATTTTTCAAATAACATCTCTAAAATCCATTATTCAGGGGTTAAATGAGGGCCAAATAGATGATTATGTGATATAGAAAAAGGTAGTGATTATATCAGAGTTCAACATTTCCCAAATCATTTTTTTAATTTCATGAAAAATCCACTTTGAGTGAAAAGTGGAAACTGCACATGTTACGCCTTACACTTTAAAAGTTCGAACCATATCCCAATTCAAAATTCAATAGACAATAGCTTCACTGAAGGATCCATCACATCATCAACTAATCACTTAAAACATGCTGCCACTGGGAAACACACGTCACTGTTTCCATTACAGTAGCATCTTCATCCCAATAAAACCATGCCAGAGATTACACCACGCTAGAGAGAACCTAACCTTCATCATTCCAATGAATCCAGAGACATCATGTCGATGAGAACATAACTGGAGATAAAACCCACACCGCATCGACTACCCTCATTACAGAACTCAATCAATAACTCCATTCATACCGTTGTCATTTCCACCAGTGTCCATTAGTGCAATCATCGTCATCCACCACAGCCGGAGTTAGACATTGATAAAGAGTGAGTTAAAAGGTTTTATACTTGGATATGTGTCCCATGAAAATATAAATCATGTGGTAATATCTTGATGATACACAAAGATCACCCTTCTATAATCATATCAAAATATAAAATATGTATAAGAATTTCAAAAAAAAACATCCCCTGGGATAATATGAAGAGGGAGATTCTAGAATTTCTATATTCAGTGTATGGTTAAACGTCAAGTATTAATGAACTAAGAATAAGTGTATAATGCACCTATTTTTATTACATATATCAAAGTGGGAAAACATAATAATATATTTTATCATAGTACTACCCAATACATATAATGGAAATAATGTAATATGGGTAATATTTAATAAACTTAAAAAGTCAACACATTTTATTTTTATCAAATAAGATTTATTTATTGTTCAAATCTCTATAATATACATAATGGAAGTGCTAAGAAACAATTAACTGTGACTCTACCATATATATAACGGATATATAAGGTTTTCCTAGAGGTTATGGATAATACCTCACAAATTATGTGATACATAAATTTATTTTTGTTATACTAACAACCCTCAAGAATATTCTTTGTCTCAGAAAGAAAAAAAAAACCATAGAGGACATATTGAGTTCTTATTCAGTGGATCTTCAAGGATATAAGAATCAGTTCCTTCCCCTAGTGGAGTTCCTATATAACATAAGTTTCCATTATTGGATTCAAATTGAATCTTATGTGGACTTGAATGGGAAGTGGTTTCATACTCCATCATGCTGGGATGGAGATGGGTCGAGAAATATGTTTGGAAATGTTCTAATCCGACATATGACTTAGAAGATTTAAAACATTTAGAATCACAATAAATCCATATAATGACTACAAAAAACGTGTAAAATCATCAATGAGACCAAGAGTTTATGCTCAAAGGGAAGGTGTTCCTTTGAATACCACAATAGAATAATGTATTCTGGTTTTGGAATAAGTGAATTCTTAGTCTTAGATATATCAAACCCTTTGAAATCCTTGATTTCATTAGAGTGGTGGCCTATAGACTTACATTGTGACCATAAATATCCCATATACATGACGTGTTCCTTGTATCCATCTTAAGAAAGTACATACCAGACCCTTAACATATACTGAATCATGTGACAGTACCCTTGGAAAATGATCTATCATAAAATGAGAGGTTGGTGAATATCTTATATTATATAGAAAAAGTTATAAAACCTAAGGAAACTCACATGGTTAATGTGTTGTGGAAAACAAACATTAGAGTTTTGAACATTGGAAATTGAATTGGAGATGACACTGAAGTACCCACCCACAATGTTTGTTGTATGAAATGAAATTTCAAAGGTGAAATTTATGAATATGAGAGAAATGTAATGGACCAACGTTTTATAAAATTAATTCAAATTATATTTAACAAATGAAAATATATTTTTATATGAAATACATGATCTTTTTGGTTTTGTGGACCATTATAAAATATATCATATCTGATTTATAATACCATTATACTTCATAACCATTGATAATATAGCCATTTTCCAGTGAATATCAGGATTATTATATTAAGGGTTATAGTAATTTCAAATTGATACTGATGAATGAATAAATTTCTTCGACAAGAATACTCTTCCCTATGAATTCTGCTTATCGAGCTTCTAAGGGAGATGGTGTTAGTATGATTTCCCTTGAAAAATTAAAAAAATGAAGTTCATCAATTGAAGTGGGAATGAAAATGTTTAGAAGGAAGTTCAAACATATTGATGTCACTTCCCATACAATTTTTCTAAAAAAAACTCTATGAAATCCCCACCATCGAACACCTTACTCTTAGGTAATACAGTGGTGTAATGAGGGGTTATAAATATAGAAACTTGATATATGAACTTGAAAATTTTATATTAAATGAAATAATGACGGTATGTATCCATTTTTAATACATTATAATTATAAATAAAGAGTTTGATAAATATTATACCTTGAAACTATGAACTCTAAATTGTATTTTTGGGAAATATATAAATTTAGTTAAGTGATAATTTTTATAAATTCATCAATTTTTTAATTAAATGATATTTTAATAAAATAATTTTTATTAGATAATAATTATTTATATATAAATTATAATATAATTTAATGATTCTTAAATTAATTTTTTAAACTGTCAGGGTGTTTTAATATCATAAAAACTTGTATATTCCTTTAAATTTGGATTTTTATTTAAATGTGAATATTCTTATATTTTGAGAATTATAAAATAAATATTATTTTTGAAATCATTATATAAAATTTAAAAAGGCGATGTAATAAATTCAACAAAAGATATAATTTGTGAAAAATATATTTCCCCATTAAAATAATGAGTTTCAAAATCTATTTGATGAATTTTTTAGTCCTTTAATGTTTCTATTGAAACCGATATTATATTTTTAGGTATTGAAATATTGTTTTTATGAACATGAATCACTTCCACATAAATAGAGGTATTTTATTCATCCATTCAGTTCTTATCATTATAAAATAATGAAAAAAAACCCACTTTGATATAAAACACGGGTAAAAAAATATTAATATTATTTAGATTAGATTTTCTGATAGAGTCCAAAATCAATTTTTTTAAAAAATAAGTAAATTCCCACGTTTTGATATAAATACCCACCCATTATCCATCGCCTCTACACTAAAAACCCATTGAGAAAGAATTTACTCCCCCCATCTGTCAGAAAATACCCCTCATGTTATCCCAAATATAAGACCAAACAATAACCAATATATATTGTTGAGTTTTTTTCAACAATTTAAATGCATTAAATTTGATGATCCTATCATGTTTAGAGTAATAGATATTTAAGCCATAACTCATACCTAAACAAACCATATAATAAACAGTGGGAACGTCTGATCAATATCTATTTTTTCCACCATATAAAACTTTTAAAGACAGACATTCTTTCATTTCATGGAAAATTAAAAAGAAATAAACTTGACTTCCTCATTTCCCATACCCATACATAAATCCTATTAAAAACATTTTAAATGTTTTTGGATGAGCACAAAAATTTTCATAAGGGATAAAAAAAAAGAAAACCATTAGTCTAGTGAAAAAAATAAAAATTCATATACCATTTACCGTTATCATTATGGTTTATTGAGAGTATTGAATATAACCTGTTCATATAAAAACACAGTATTTTATCTAAGGAAGCCTTAAAAACCATAGAAATCAATTAAATTACATTTATGGTAATTTAGAGCATCCCATACATAATGATTTTTAAACCTGTTTCAAAAGTATCTAGAGCCAAAACAAATACATAAGCGAAAGCATTTGTTACTCCATCCATATTACATATTAATTCATGGAAAATTACCCAATTCTTTAGAGTGATATATGGTTGGACCCATCATTTAAGCTATAATAGGTTTACTCGGTGCAATTTGGGAGGCCCCATAGTATAAGATATAACATGCTCAACAGCTATAATCTGGGAACAACCATTTTAGAGTTATAATTATCAAGTACCATATAATTAATAAATATTTTTTTCTTGAAATTTCCCTCATAAATCATTTGAAAAATTGTTTTAAAATCACAATGAAATAAATCATGGATATCAAAATGCCCTTTCATTTAAGAATTTGATTTTTTTAAAATAATATTTTCTTTTAAAAACCCATTTTAAAAAAACCAAAAAATGGAAGTGTATTTAGATTTTTGGAAAATTTGAATTCATTAAAATTTTTTATAAATAAACTAATGGTTAAAGAGATAGAAAAGTCAGTGTCTGTATATAAAAAATTCTTTCTATCATTTTTCAAAAATGCACCGAATTAAAAAAATAAAAATGTTCATTGTTAAAATCCATGGAAATAATTTAAAATAGAAATAAAATTTAAATTTTAAATTTTTTACGTCTATTTAAAATCCTTAATTAAATAAACTTAAAAACATGGTCATGTACATGTAATATATGTAAGGAAAACATAAAAATATATTTTTTTTCTTAAATTTAAGAACCTTATTAAATTTAAAATATTGATTCCTAATCCCCATGGAATAATAAAATTATAAACAAATCCATGAGAATAGATAAATTCATGATATAACATACCATGAAGCTTTATATTAACCTTGTAAAATAATAGAGGTGAATAACATCAAAATATTCCTCAATGAAAGGAAACTTTGACAAATTTCCATACATTGAGTATGATTTGTCACATGTGCCTTTATCTTCCTAAATAGTAAACTTATGTTAATTATTTAATTTCATGTGAACCTTTTTAATGTTTATTATTACTTTTACATTAACTATTACCATGTTATATATGATTACACAATCAATTATGTTTACGATATATGTTTCGATGATATTTTTCATATATGTCAAAAATGGATTTTGTAGGGTGTGGATGGACAAAGATGTCATTATTTAAAAATATATTGATTAATAATCATTAAATAATTTTTAGCCTTATACAGAAATTATTATTTTAACCCCAATCATGAAATTAGGTTTTAAAAAGTGATGTATGTTATGAATGTAGATATTGTAAGGCGTACACACATGTGAGTAGCATTTCCATTTCTTTACCATAATTATGGAAAGGGAATAAGCAATATATTATCATTCAATAATTATCATAATAAAATATATAGAATACTAATTATTTAAATATACTTAAATACATCATGCATGTTGTTTTTTGATGAAAAGAGAGTCACATAACTTTTTGAAGGTGGTAGGCCACACATACACGAAAAACATTATCAATTTTTTAGGTAATGAAAAGGTAAGAAAAATAATGATATATTATATTTATAGAATGATAAATATGTAATGAAAAAAATAATGGCATCATTTAAATCACATATTTTCATTATAGTTTCACTTATTTTCTTCCACATTATGCGTTAGTGAAAAAAGAATCATATCACTTTGTGATGTGGTAGTGCACCATGCACACAAGAGACATTATCATAACCCCAAATAAATGGAATGTAAAAAATAGTATATCTGATATAATTACATACAAGGTATAATTATTTTATAGATATAATATATATTCTTATATCTTTCATCATAACTATTTTTGAAAGGTGGAATTAAAAACTACTAAGATTGAATCAAGAGGTGGTAGATCGTCATGCTCACAAATGATAATTTCATAACCCATTTGATAAAAAATGGAAATTAGTTTGGATATTACATTAATAAAATAATATCTTAGTGTAAATAAGATACTCATTTTGTTATATAATCATTGTTTAAGAAAAATTGATTGTGGTGGTGGAAGGAACCAAATAAAAATTCTCATTAAAGATTGTTACCACTTATATTGGTTTGAATCAAATCCATTCCTTCATTAGATTTATTATAATATAGATTTTAGGGTTAGAGGATGGAATCAAATAAGTTATTTTTACAAATAGTTTTGTATATAATGGGTATTGATAATGATAATGGAGGAGGAGAGGGGGTGGCCTTGTAAAAGTAAGGTAACTGGCACAATTGTAATAATTTTAAAAGATTCAATCATACCAATATATCGTTCAAGAAACAAGAATTGTAAATTGTACATTATAAAAATTTAAGATATAAGGTTACTATATGGTCAAAAATGGGTTTTGTGTAATTTTTTACATCCTTTATAAGACTTATCTTCTTTGTTTCACACCCTTGTTTAAATATTTTGACCTTAGTCATTGTAACTATATTTTCACTTTTCATTTTGGTAAAACATTGTGTTTAAATTTTATAAATTATATATTATAATGATTCAAAATTGGGAATCTATTTTCCCATAATAAATTCACATATGTGGAAAAAAGTTTAATTTCAATTTAATCTTATAGAAGAGTTGAAGAAATGGGTTTTTAAGCAAAGTAATTTTTTTTAAAAAAATATGATTCTAGATTAAAAATATTAAAAATGATAATTCATATATGAAACTAAATTAAAAATTAATTATATAAAATATATTAATTTAATATTAAAAATTCATATTATAGATTATTTTTGATAATTAAAATGAAGATACATAATTCAATTTAAGAAGATTTTTAAAAAACTCATTTTTAAACAAAAACCAAACTTATAATGAATACTAGTATAAAGTTTAATGAAAATTAATTAAGTGGAATAAATATAACTAAATAATACTAATGTTACTTTAAATTATATTAAAAAATATTTGAACATTATAATTAATATTTATGTAAAATAAAAAAATATTTCTTACAAAAAATGATATTTCTCACTACTCACTATAAATAAATACTTTATAAAATATAAAAGAGCCATAAAATAGGTATCTTTTAATATTTTAAATTCAAAAATTATATTATTATTTTAAAATTAAAATATAAAAATTTAGAAATGAATCATTGAAATAAAATCCTAATTAAAACAATTTAGTTAAAACTATTTGATTTTTTATTTAAACAATCATAAACTTTATATAACTAGTATAAATATATAATTCATATTAATAAATATAGAAATGTTTTATTCTATCATTACCTAGGTTGTTACACCCAATATAGTAAAAATATCATCCCATTCTATTGAAATATTCCTCTCAAATTAAGGGATTCTCCCCTCCTCCTCGTTATTCAAGTCATTTCTTTGAATTATACCTATATGATTTAATCATATCATTATTGTAATGTGTTTTAACAAAAACCTTTTATATAATTATGATTTACTATTTATTATAGACCACCATTCACTCTCATTAGACCCATCCTAGACTCATTATGTACACCTGTTATGCTTTTGAAATTATCATATGATTTTCCATACCAAATATCTGTGTTGTGAATAACCATACTCATTTCCAAACAAGCATATTTTTCAGGATGTAACTATCCTTAAATTATTTAATAAATTCATTTATTTAACATAAATCCTATAATCATGGGATTAAAAGTGATGAATAACATTCTTATGTTTTATGATCTTTATGGGGCACAAATGCATTAAAATTATATGAATGTAATGTGTGGGATGAGAATTATATAGACCTAAAATGCATTGGGTAATGGTTTTATGCAGTGATATTTCATGTATGGTGTAGTGGAGGAAATTTCAAAGATAACATTCATATTTAATTATAGGCATTTCAAATTCATAGTGACTCCATTCAAATTTATGATTTCATAACTCTTCTCTTGGGAATTGATAAAAAAAATTATGAGTGGTTTTAGATTTGTTCTTGTGGTTTTAATTAGGTATATAAAATTATATTGCAGGATAAATGAGGAGTATGTTGAGTATTTCTGGATTGTCTTATAGAAAATTTTGTGAAATTAATCATACAAAAAAATCAATGTACATGTTCTAAATCTTTGAGGTGAATTTCTTTAGTAATTTCACATCATAGTGGTGCATAGTTATCTATAAGAAAATGACTTAGGAATTCATATAATGGGATAAGACTAATGATATTTTTAAAATATAGAACTTATTTGGTATAGTGGGTCACTATAATAGTTTTCTACATAATTTTTCTTATATCACAATAGAAATGATTACATTTACAAGGAATGATTATGCTTTTATAATGAAATATCATTTTTTGGTAGGGTTTGAGTAACAAAATAACAAGTTAATTAGTTTTCATATCCTATTCCTACCCATGTAATGAGTCATGTTTGAGGAATACATTAACAGTTATAATCTCTTTATGGGTTAAATGTATATTCATGAGTGAGAAATTATCATGTATAGGACCCAAAAGTTATATTACAATGAATTTAATTACAATACCTATGATATTGAACATTAAAATGACGTGTTTACAATAATTACTAGAAAAAATTACCTTATAAGAGTTATATTTTTTTCCTTATATATCATAATAGACTATTATATAGAATCTCTTAATAGTGATTGAATTTAAATAAATATATAACAAAATTGTTTATAAATGATTATGATTTTGAGAAATATTATACAATAGAAATAGTTATTATGTTAGATGATAGAGTGAGGAAAGAAATATATAATTATATTTATCATGAGGCTAAATATTTATAGAGAATTGCAGATGAACCATTTATATTATTTCTAGATGTTGATAATGTTAGTAGTGTTGTTTTTCTATATCAAATGATAGTAGAAAAATATTTCTTTCAATAAGTGGAGGAATATAAACCAGGGGATTTTATGGTAATTTTTGGGAGATATTTTTATGTATATGTGGATATATTAATCGATCAATTAATGATATAGATCATCAAGGTTTATTCCATGGTTTTATTTTTTATCTTAGAATTGCTAGATGTTGTTTTGTGAGATTATCATAACTCACCAAAATTTTGAAATATGATTATTATGATGCTTATTATACCATTATAGGGTAATTTTTTGGCATACTATAACGAATTTATTTATTAGGTTCATATATAAATAACTTTTTAGTCAATTGGTTAATGAAGATAACTGAGTTCCAACTAGAATTTGTTATACTTTTATGTTTCTTAGTATGAACTGAGTGAATGTAAAACAATTTATTATTATATTTTCATAAAATGATAGTAGGATATAATTGTATTAGTGTAGTTATTGAATGATATATAAATTTAACTTATTTCTTAAAAATCAAGGAGTTGAAAATAATATAATCATTGGAAAAGATTTATATAAAAGAGGTCACGAGTATTCCTTGGAATGTTAGTATAATTAACTTAATTCAATATCATCAATTTACTTCATGTGTTTGGAAGGTTTTTTATCTTTCATTTAGTTATTATTTATCCTTATTAGCATATTTAATCTTTATATTAATTGGAAAATAGGATTAATTAACTAATTAAAGGAGGAATTATGTGAGCAGGTATTCAAAATTTTCAATGTTCATAGATAATGAATTTTAACAAGGATATGATTAAATATAAACTCATTTATCACTTATCCATGGAAAAATATAAATTTAAGTGATTATATAAGTAATAATTTAATTAATATTTTTATAAGAATGTTGTTGGTGAGTCAATGATCATTGGACTGGATTTGTTATGAAGTATGATTGAAATACAACTACGTAATTTGATGGAAGATTAATGTTAATATAGATCATCAAAAGTTATAATTATATCAGCAAAAGAGTCTATTGGAGTATGATATTGGGGATCATTCCTTCCTAAAATATTATCCACATCCAGGATAGTAGATGTCCGGTTGAGTTTGTATTTTTTTCTCAATTAATTAATACTCTTAAAATGTTGTAGAATATTAGAATGCCAGAATTAAAAGAACCCAAGGCACAACCGAAGAATTAAAAATATGAAAATTTAAATTTTAGATTGTAATTACTGTTAAAAAATTTACTGTTGAAAACCGCTATATGGAATTATGGAAAGTATAACAGAAAATTTATTTTAAACATGAATAAAAAAATAGAAAAACACATAAATGATACATTATTTGTTTGAAATAAAGGAAAGAATCTATGATTCCTCTATATCATACATATCTTCTCAAAATCACATGGATCATAAATATATGATTTTGTAGTGCTTGGGTAGAAAAATCAAAGAGCATAGTGATCTCTCTTAATTTTCCTGAAGAATGCTGACTCAGTTTAGATACTTGGATCAATATGACATTGTTTATTCATCATAATTTCTATATATGACCATGAGAAAATATTATATGAGTTAATATCTACATAAATTCTTCCAAATTAAGTATTGTTCTATTTAACATTCTAAATTTATCATTTACACATAGGTTATATGTTCCAAAATTTTACTTTGGTGGAAGGAAAAAATAAAATTCATTTTACATCATTCCACACACTTATGGCTTAATAAACATGAAATTAATGTAAAAAAATAGTTTTTTATTAACTTATAATACTTTAACATGTTACGTGATAAAATTATAACTCCAACTCTAACTATATGATCCCAAAATAATTAAAGGAACATTGAATGGGTTATGTTTGTTATAAAAATTACATTTTTTGTATACACTATTATGATCAAATAACCTGTGAGAAACCAGAGAAAAAATTTCAATAATCATTATTGTAGAATTGAAAAATATAATTTTATTACTTGAAATTGATCATAATCATATGTCCACCAACACCAACACAATGGGCCCACATCTTTGTAAAATAATATTCATCTGAATATGTGCAATATTTGGATACACTTAGTGTGTGACCATATGGGTGTTCATCTCGATAGAAGTGAGAAATTTCCATAGACTATGAGTGGAATATAGAAACCAGTCATTTACACTATGGATATAAGAAATTTCAGAGATATGATTAGATCATATGACCATGTTATGTGTAATATAATCTATTCATGCATTGATATCTCATAAATAAATATGCAGAGACGTTTCATCATATATTTTATCTGTAAATATTTTATGACAATAATAGAAAGGCATAACATCTTGTACCATATCCATGGATTATATGAATGTACTACTTTCTTCATCAAACTAGGGAAATGATATATATTCCTTAACACAGAAGTGATAAATTCTATCTTGATCATTCAACCCATCCAAGAACAATAAAGATGAACCTAAACCATGATACCTCTTAATGACATTAATATCAATGTTTTTCTTGTGTTGATGTATGTGATCAAATGGTAGATATTGGGATGTTTCTGGGGGCCACAGTAGAAGCTAGTGGTATGAGTATTTTTAAATTTTCATCAGAAGGATGACGAAACTTTTCATTGTCAATGATCCGAACCCAGGATAGGTCCTAGGATCTTGTATAAATTATAAGGAGAAAAAAATAAGAATGAAAATGTACCTGTTTTAAATCTGAATCCATGGTTGACTGCAACTAGTCGATGTTGATCGTTGCTTGAAGTATCCATAGAAGGATCCCTCAAGGTTGTACACACATGCATGTAAAACTCATGGGAGCATCATTTGTCAAATTCTAGGTGCTAGCACGGAGACCCGACATGCTTTCGACATCCGAAAGATCACTACATTGAGATGCCTTATATGCTGAGGAGGGATATTGATCTGAGCTTCTTAGATCAAGAGATCATCTTTCTAGAGAGAGGGAGGAGAGAGAGGCTCTCAACTTTCATTCAATGAAAGTGAATGAATATCAATTATCCACCCATAGGAGAGATCCTCCTCCTTAATATATAGTGGAGCTGAGAAAATACCTGGTCGGGTTCCATAAACCCCATTTATTTCTACATCTTCTAAATAAATAATTTCAATCAACATAATTGCGTCAGTATTATGTGTTATTTTATCACATACTTGTAATATATATATATATATATATAATATTACGTGATAAAATCTGATACATTTAACTCAACTTGTTGTCCCCTTTAATATTAAACGAACCTTGAATATTAAAATAATATTCATTCAATTAATATTATATCATATTTACTAAAATTGTAAGTACATTAAATATATTCAATACCAGTTATTCATAACTTGAATAATAAATAATTTATTTAATTCTTTTGGTGATCGATAACTTGGACAACACTCAGACCCCATGGCAAGGCCCAACATGTCCATATACATATTCGAGTGAATAGGGTGGATTCTTGAATAGGCTATTGTGTGTGACCCTCTAGGCCCTTATCATGATATTAGTGACTAAAATCCACAGACCAAGATCGGAGTCTAGTAACCCATCAAAAACCCTAAAGTGATAATGATATTCATAGCAATGACTACTATCCTATGAATACTAACTATGTACTATAATCTATTTGTAATTAAATATCTCATAAAGTAGGATGAACACTTGTTTCATTTCCCTTTTCTTGCCTTATCATTTGTTGATCTATCTAGATAGATTTACTTTTGTACTGTTTTGGACAAAGACTTAAGAAGGCAGCACCATCCTGACTAACCAGGCCTGAAATATACAATTTTGTGAACTTGAAAGCGAAAAACCCTTTCTTGAAAATTCAACCAATATCATTCCACCAATTACGCACCCAACACAAGATACCTCACCGTGATTTCAATACCATTTTCTTCACCTTTCATTAAAGTACGCAATCAAATGATACACATTGGTAATGGTCTCAAGTCAAGAGACCAATATATATGTCAGTAGATTGAAACAACCAATGTCACAAAAAACAAGTGGTGTTCCTATTGGTGGGTCTGTCACCAGGATCTCACAACTAGAGATTGCCAAGTGTGAACTTCATGAGAATAAGTCTCAATGCTTATAAGCCCCTAGAACTTTATAGTCAAACATATACTGTGTCTAGTTATTAAGATGTATCTAGACTATGGAACATATATTTAAGAATAATGTCACAGTATGTTGAGGTTTTACTTTTAGCTTGGGATCTGTTATAACCACTTGCCATGACAATTAATCTTTAGAAATTACCATTTTATAGTGGATGTAGAAAATTCTACACTATAATGTTATGATGAAATCATGTATAACTAATAGTACACATGATATATTAATGAAAAGTACTGCAAAGTCGGGTCTAGGGCTCAAACTATTTCAACACTCCCACTTCCACTAGTGTCGACATGATAACTACACATGTTAGCTACTCACATGATAAAAATCATGATTATCACGAGTAATGGATTTAATAGCTGGGCCTACCACATTTTCTATGTGTGGCATATCTGGTGTATGTGACCTCATCTCCTTAATTAAAACTTCTCAAGATAATGTAACCCCGAGAATATCACTTTTGTCCATTTTCATAACTTGACAACTTGGCTAGTAAGAATATCATAATTTCTATTATGATAATACTTTTCTCAGTACGGGCGATTCCATGAACTGGAACAAATCATTGCGATTGATAAATACTTATTAGCGACCTTAGAAGTTGTAACATACTCCGTATTTGTAGATATAGCTACCACTAGCTTTTATGAGCTTGAAAGACTCATTACCTTTTCCTAACTGTGATACTAGAACAAATTGATCTAAGGTTTACTAGTTTTTGTCCCACAATAACTAGTATACCTTCTCCTAAATATACCATGTGTATCTCTTGTGTACATACCGAAGTACAAGATGATAGTTCTGATTTCATCACTTCCTGTGCTCTTGGATATAATTGATATCTACCTACAATAAAGTATATTCTGGCAGTATAAATTATTGTACATAACATGGAATATGTTATTGATCCATCACTGAAGTGTATGATACTCAACTCACAATTTTAATCTCTTCCCATGTTTCGAACATGTCAACCAGAAGAGATTAAGTCATATGAAATTGACAACAATTCTTAATTTGAATTGTTCTATCTTGTATTTTTTAATACAATTTTTCTTTATGTATGATTGACTAGGTCCAAGAAGCCGTTAGATCTACTTCGATAGATCCATATACCTATAACATAGGTTACTACTTTAATTCAATCATTGGAGTATTACTTTTAACCTGGTATTATATTATTGTAAGGTCAAGATCTGTTTTCCATATGTTTTGGAACATATTTTCTTGGAAGACATTGGCACTCCCACTTACCTTTGGTAGACCCAAAGAATACATTAATTTGAAATGAATGCTCCAAGATCTTATTTCTTTCTTTAATCAAGAAATATATTTTAATAATATGCAACACTTATTGGCATCTGATGGTGTCATCATCTATTTCTGTTTGTGTTAAATAGACACCTTCCATGTAAGATGATCTTGACATCCAAAGACCAATAGAATGATCTTTGGAGTTAGCTATGATTGGTAAAATTCTAATTGATTGAGGCATACTAAATTCCTATAACCAATCAATCCTTATTGGTACTGTGATTGTGCCATACATGTATCATTTCATTTGAATACCCACTATAGTATTCAATTTATAATCCCCTATTCAATTTGATACATGGAATCAATTATTGAATTTAATCTTGTCAATCATAGATAATTTCCATATACTAATTACTTGTACGATTCATTATTCTTAATGAGTTAAATATCATTTGACATAGTGAAGATAAAATCCTCACCACGGTTTCATTCTTCCTACGCAGTATGTGTCACTAGAACATTCCTTTTCAATATAAACATGTGAAACTGGTTCCCATGCCAACCATTTTTGTATCTAGAGCATTACCTAAGTCCAAGTTAATTTATATCCCACTATATATAACAGAGATGTGTAACCTCATATAGAAATTTCTTAAACCACTTGACCACATATTTTATATTTTAGGGATTTAAGTAAAATCCTCATAAAATTTTAGGATATTTTCTTTGATGCACCATGTGTTTATCTTTATGCATGTTTCTTTTTTTTTCCTTAACAAATGATTTTCATCCTAAACACATGTCATATGACATAAGGTATTTTTCAACATACTATGACTCATATGGTATCCATTAGTCATTTTAGTTGGCATATAGGTTATGGGATTTCACGGTTATTTCAAAAGAACATCATGAAATATGATGGAAGTTACTATAGGTTGTAACATTGATACACAATACATCATAAATCTGATATCTAAAATATGCATTTAGGAACAGCACCATTCTAAAATTTTGTTGATCAATGTTAACATGTAAAACTCATCATAGACCCTCCTTATGAAAATAAATGTTGGAATGTAGATATGGTAATCTGCGTCCAAGAATTTCTTCACGCAACATTATCTTGATCGATGAATGCTTGGTCAAGATATTCTTCATCATGACAATCCGAAGAAACTCATACCTTTTGACCATGTATATAATTCACAATTACATTCCATAATACTTAAAAGGAATATTATGATGTATCTTTACATCTAGATTTCTTTGGAATAGTCCACACTCTCTTATTAAACTAACCTCATAAGCCTTGAGGAATTATTTTATTTATAAAGATTTCTTTGTCTAAAATAAGGATGCCAATAATACCAAAGGTGTTTAGTTGTGCTGAGCATAAATACCATACTAGGTCTATTCTTGACATCCACTTTTAGTTTTACTTTACAAATATTCATATTTCCACAAATGGGTTGGTCTTATATTTTTTATTCATCATGTATTTCCTTTGATTCAAGTAGCAGTGAACTATTTTTTGAGTTTGTTACCACAAAAAACATTCATTCCAAGACATAGAATAATGTCTTATCATATTGAAGAGGGAAATTGAGATAAATGTTGTGGATATACTCTACAACCTGTTAAATTTGAATCAATCACTCAACAATTAAAAGTTATGTGTTTCTCACCGCTGACATAGGAATCACCTTTTCTCAACTACTTGGAGAAGACACCTTACTTCTAGTAATGATTCTATACTTAATTGGTTAATGTATTTCAATACATATATGTTATTTTCATTTTGTATTCATTACCAAAGAAGTTTTTTAGAATCATTAATTTATATTGATGAATATATCAGAATAAGAAGCAAGTACTTGCTTCATGTATTTTAGTTCATTTCATTTTTAAATTTCCATAAATTTATTTCTATGTCTGATGAAAATAACCTCCTATTAAATAAAAAACCTCTTTTATTTCAAGTAATTGACAAATTTCCCTTGGACATAACATACCATAGTCTTATTAACCTGTCTTTAAATTTATTCTCCATAAGATCAAAGATTGTTCTATATTTAATATTCTTATTACTTAGATAATTTTACCTTAAAGGTAATTAAGTTATTACAATATATTGTTCATTTGTATCCTTAAGTGAAACTAGAGTAATTGGGTTTAAAAAATTATAATAATTATATAAAATGAATGATTGTGAACTTTATTTTAATGTACACAAATTGAGTGAAATCATCCCATTAAAATCCTACTTCGCTTTCTCCTCGTAAACTTCTTGGTGATGATACTACATGTAACATCATCAATGTCGTGATTTAGAAACTGAAAATAACGTCAGGTGTTGATGATATCATTATGACAGAACCATCATATTCTTGATTCATGAGTCACCTATAAGCATTTTAACACACTCTCTTCTAGTGGTGGTTGAAAGGTTGGGACAGAATCACCTTGAATTTTAGATATAGTAGTAATGTGTTCAAGCGCCTATACTACACTTGGAATTTCATACTTTTTTGGATATTAACTTTGTCCAATATTTATCATAGTTTTATTGTGGTATTACTATAAGGCCCCAGCCTTAATCATTACTTAATATTGAGATATTACAAGAATACACATTAAGGATATTTTCAGGTTTATATTTTTAGAGAATTAGATTATAAATCATACTTTTCATTCCAAATTTGAAAAAAGTGGTTACATAAAAGATAGTATTTATTTTTTCCCATTAATAGAAACATATCTAAAATAAAACATGGATTATTTCAAGAAACTTCCTTGAAAATATCATCATATCATGTACCTTTCCCTTGACCTAAGAAAAGAATTTCAAAAACATCAGATGAGCACAAAAAGCTCAAGAAAGGGATATAAAAATATTGAAAGGAAACATTAGTACATGTATACATATGAATCAATCAAATCACACTTTACTCATAAAACATAAGTACGTTAACATACCTTATGAAATCACAAGACTTATGAATAACTCATAAAAATCATAAGACATAAATGTAACTTAAGGTATTCATAACATTCTTACGTAGGGAGTAACCCTCATGGTTACCTTTGGAATACCCATCACAGTATATTCCCTAAATCTCTTCGGAGAAACCTTAAAGTTTAACTCCTTCATGTTACCCAATGCATTGAAGAGCTATATCAGGCTCACCTGCCCTTATTTTATCATAGAACCACACGTCTTCATAAACAATGCCCAAGAACCATAACATAATCATATCACATAAAACATGAAAAAAGGATACATAACATTTCCACATTTCACTAAAAAGATATAAATACAACACATTGATATAATAAAAACATTATGGAAACCATTTTCAATACCAAAATAAATAAAAAGTAATACAGTTTATTTATTTTCTATTTTTTAAAAAAAGTTATGGCTTGTAGAGGAAGCTGAAACTCAAATAATGGTCACGGCGGCAGAGAAGTCATTGTCGCCGCATACATACGACAAAAACATTCTCTTTTGTCATTTAGTAAAATGATTCGTATAAAAAAGAATCATTTTGAATAAACATAAAAGTCAAAGGGGTTTATACACCGTATAAAAGAAGGTTGTGTATAAAACAAAATATGCCTTAATGAAAAGAGATTGAGACGAAGTCCCTTACCTCGGGTCTGACTTGACTCGATCATTCTTTAACCTCCTGAATAATAAACTTGAGTTAATTTAAACTTTCTTAATAACCTTTTTCAAGTTCATTATTCCTTTTATATCACTTATTACCATGTTATGAACACTATGTAATAATTTAAGTTAATAATGGTCATTTTGTCGATCATTGGTACTTGAGTCAAAAATAAACACTTTATAATTACAAGTTTTTCATGTATCCCTTATATCCAGAATTATATTCATGATGTAGATATCATATATATCATATATATCCAGTATATAGATGCATTTATAATATTACATAACATTTAGAGGTAAGAAATGAAATGCACCGTTCATGGAGACGGTAAGCCATACGTATGCATGAACGCTACATTCATTTCTATTTCATATTTTATGGAATGGAATCATAATGACATAAAGGTATATTATAATTCCAGTATAATATAGTATATAATATCATTAACTTCATCCTTTATACGTCCCACATATGGAATTAACGAATCAAATCACTTTGAGGGGGCGGTAGTCCGCACTTCCTAAAATGAAGATATCGCGTTTACCCATAATGGAAACCATAAAGGTATGCCATAAATGAAAAATACATCAGCTTAAGGAAAAAATAAACATATTATATATCATATATAAATATGGTGACATCTTAATGTCCACCTTTTAAGGTGTTATAAGAATATTGAACAGTCATCATTTCGTGAGGCAGAAATTTGCCATCCACAGAAACAGTATGTTCTTTAACCATTGGATGTAGGTGTGTGTAAGTGTAGCTCGAATAATTCTTATAAAAACATCCTAGAATATTGAAGATACTGGTTTTGTTACCAATTAGATGAATAAGTTTAGGGGGTTGGATAAGAAAAATAAAACAAAAGAACATTAGAGAAGACTTCACCTTTAAATAGGGTAAATCCTCTTGGTTTGTACCAAAAGGGTTTCTTAAAGAGATTTCTTCCTAAGAAATGGATTCTAGGATGAATAGAGGGATGTGGATAGATAAATTGAGCAGAGCTTGGCAGAGCCATTGGCTTGAGAAGTGTGGGTAAGCAGGTAGAGGTGGGGGCCTTTGATAAGAGGGAGGAGGGGCACTCATGGAAAGCCAAGAAATGATACTTTATTTTAAAATGAGTTTCGGATTTAAAAGGTCAACATTGATATATTTAGAGGATAAGGTGATAATGGTTTGAAATATTCTCAGCCAATAGATCTTTGATAAGTGTATGTCATAGATTTTCCATTATCTTTTCATTTTATTTAAATCGTTAATTAATGAGGTAATCGTTGCATCATCATGGTGTCATAAATAAATTAATTTATTTAATGTATAAAAATTATAAAAAACTATTATGATGTAGGAAATCTTTTTAGATTTCCAATGAATATTTATAGTATAAGAGATCATTTAAACAGACAAAACAAAAAATGTTTTACTCGGGTGATACATTCTTTAGTGATATTCTCCTTTCTTTAAAAATAAAATGATTAAGTGTCACTTTCACCCAAAAGTGATTCCATGAGGTCCCTAATTTTGGCACAAGGCATCCCATGGTCGGACATGACACAACCAGTAGCATTAGGACACATTTTGGGGTCACTTGGGATTATTATGATATCATTTTATTATCCTTAACTACCCGATTACTAATTAATCACGATAATTAAAGATAATTATCGTCATTACTATTCATAATGTCCAAAAACAAAAGGGTCTTAATTACATAATTTGGAATTTCTGATTCCAAACATGGAATCTTTTTACCAAATTTAAAACATATAAATTGCAATAATTAATTTAAAAATAATTCTCATTGTCAAAACAAATTAGCGGGTTTTTTGAAACAATATCTATGAAAATTTTGGCACTTGTTTATGGACAATTCCAAAGTAAAATTAATTATAATGACAATAATTAGATTAAATGGTAAAACTATATTCTAATTACACTTTAATACCAATTAAAAAGATAATATAACCATATAATGAAATTAGATGAAAAAGCAGTTTTGATGTAAAATGCAGTATTTTTCACAATTCATTAACAAATGAACATTGTTAGAAAAATACCAAAAATCTATCCAAAGTTAATTTAAATGTACCAACTATAAAGAATAAGTTTATTTCTACAAATAGAGCTTATAAAATAGTCAAAATTTTGATTTAAAAATGGATTTCCATTAAAAGGCACTAAAACAATCTTTTTAAAAATATTTGTGTATTCCATGCTTAAGATTAGATTTATTCTCATTTTAAGACTCTAAAATACTATCTAATTCATAACTAGACATAGATAAGAATATATATTATTCATTAATTACTTGGGATGTTACAATTACTTTACATTATCTAAAAATAAACTTTAGCAGATTAGTACTTTTACCGCTAATTACCGAATGTGACATTACTAATTAATTTAATCATTATATGTCTTACACTAATTTTTCGAATTTTATGAACCCTATATAATATAATTGGAATACTCATGGGTATTATAGTGGTCAGTATCTCTAAAACTCTCTCATATTCTACATGCTATGGCTACGCCACTACTCAAAGGGTCAAAGGTAGGCTTTTCTCTAGGAAACTGCATTAACTCGAGGTTCCTTGATCTGTTGAGTGAAGTCCCAGCTTTTAAAAATCATAATATTGTTTACTCAATGTTTTCCTAAAAAATTACAATAGGATAGCTCTAGATATTTCCTTACTGAAATTTTAGTTAATTCAAACCATCATAATAATAAGAACTCCATGGTAGTAAGAGGCACCCTCAGCTATGGCCTGACCAACACCACAAACACCCGGTTTTGTTCAAACCTGAATGATGGAAGGCCGCAATGACTTAAAATCTCTTTGAAGGGTTTTATTTTCTTCTCTTGACCAATGTAATCAATTTCTATTAGACATTTTCATCTATGTTGTTGCGCTCACAACTTATCTTTAATAGAAAAACATACGCCACTTATTTATGCCTTTTGTTATCTATTATTTTATGTATTTTCCCATTATTCTAAAATGAATAAAATAATAAATAAATGCATAAAGGTAAACTACTACCCAACTGGTCTTGAGCATCTAAATAACCTAAGGGAATCATACCTGAGTCGAAACTTGACTCATGATGCAGCTTGGCCTCGTCTTGTATATTCGTTTCGCATCTATGTTACTACCTCATCTTGGCGGGGTCGACATCACGTATTGGAGTACCACCTCATCTTGACGGGATCCACATGACGTTTTGCATGACCTTGGACAATGAACACTGCCTCATCATGGCAGGGTCCATGTCGTTCTTCGTCTTCGTTCGACGTACAAAAATACTTGTGCGTAGGTGATGGGGACTGGGGTATAAATGTATGTAATTTAAATATTGGGTGTGCAAGCCCTTTTACATTTTAACCTAAATATAATGGCGATACACATACCATCTATTTTATTAATTACAATCATCGCATGCAATTAAAATAATTAATTAAATAAAATCAATATACATGGGTTGATGCTCTAGACCAGAACACAGGTAAATAATGCGAGATAAAATTAAAATTCATTAATTAAGTATGACGGTTATCTAAATTAAATTAAATGAATTAATAAATTCAAATAATTTAATTATTTATTGGTATTCTAATCAATTTCATTATATTGTTAAAATTAAATTAATTTAACTTAATTTAATTTAATAATCAAATTGAATTAATTTTGTCTGGGTAATAAGATTTATCTTTTTATACCCCAATTAACAAACTAATTAATTTAATTTAATTCTGTAAATAAATTAACTAATTATATAAATTGAAATTAAATTATGTCCTGAAACACTAGCTATGGCCTGCTTCAGGTTGCGTTGAACTTGTGCATACCCGTAATGGGCTTGGAAAATCTTGTACTAGGCAAGCTGAGTCAGGCTGGTCTGATCAAACCCAAACTGGTTGGGCATACCAGCCTGAAACCTACTTGGGGTGATTCAGCTTAGGGAGTACCTCCTAGTCAAGGCTGACCATATCTCAACCTGCAGGGATGTCTCAGTCTGGTAGGTCTAGCCGATGGTGTGTGAGGGCGAGCACGGTGGAGCACTGCTGTTACGGGGAGGATGGTGTCGACATGAGGTTGGTCTTGGCTGCGGCTGGTCTGACAAAATTCTTGAGGGGCATCCGGCCGGATAGGAAGGAGGGCACATGGAAGATCCGCAGTAGCAGTGGACTAATCCGATACTGTAGGAGAACTAATGTTTGATCTTTGGAAGGTGGACGACGGAGGCCCTACGGGTCTCCTAGTAGGGTGGCTGTGTGTTGGGAAGAGAGGAGGTGAAATATACCCCAGGCGTGGGCTGGGTGCATCGTTCCAGCCGGTGGGTACAACCAAAATGTAGGTGGCTCATGGAGAGTCATTGTAGAGATCTTGCTGCATGTCGAGGAGCCGGATGGGATCTACTACGCCTGGTCGTCGCACCCAGGTTAATCAACCGGAGTGCGGCACTGAGGTCGGGTGCTGTGCAGCGGCAGGTCCGAAGGAGCAACCAGGATGCCATGACATCCTTGAGCGGAGGAGGAGCTTTCTCGGATGGGATCCAGCCGGTATCCTGATTTTTGGGGATGTACGGCACCGTGGCCTGCAACACAATGTGTCAAGGAAGTCACATCTGGGGGTCCACATGGACCCCCTTTTCCAATTGATTTTTTTTCTTTTCTTCTTGTATTTCACCCAAAAGAAAACACTAGTTTTTTTTAACTTTAAGACTTCATTGTAGCATTTTTTTGTGGTCTGGAATTGTGGAATTCTACAAGTCATGTCTTCCCTTCCCTTTTATTATTATAATAATAAAATAAATACTATTATAATAATAAAATAAATACTATTATAATAATAAAATTATTATGAAAATTAGGAAAATTTAAAACATATAATTTTCATATAATTTTAATTATATCCAATGATCTGATTAAACATGATCGGTTCATCGGAATGAATTAAAATTTAATACCTCTAATCAAAACAAAAATTTTGATCCAATCTGAAAAATTAAAATGGCCATAACATGGCCGTTCGAGATCATATCGACACACGGTTTGAAATGATGTGACTATCTTTTATCCCTATAGTTAATTTTATTCAAATTAATTTTATTTTGATCAGAAAATTTATGTGATCCCTATAATACCACTAAAAGGTTTTGGGGCCCAATTTGAATGCTGGTGAGCCTGAGATTTTAAAATTTTCATCGGAAGGATGAAATAACTTGTCGTCGCTAACGATCTAAACACTGTATAAGTTTGAGGATCTCGTGTAAATTAAAAGTAGAAAATAATAAAAATTAAAATGTACAGGTTTTAAATCTGAATCTGTGGTCAACTGCAACTAGTCGGTGACGATCATCACATGAAAGATCTATAGTAAGATCCCTCTATATTTTCCACACACACATCAAAAACCTGAGAGTGCATCAATAGTTGAATTCCGAGTTCTAGTGCTGAGATATGATGAAACTTTTGACATCCTGACAATCAATTCATCGAGATGCCTTCGATGCTGAAGAGAGATCTTGATCTGAGCTTCATGGTTCAAGAGATTCTCTATCTAAAGAGAGGGAGGAGAGATATTCTCTCAACATTCATTCCTTGAAAGTCAATGAATAGTAATTATCCACCCATGGGAGAGAGCCTCCTTCTTAATATGTAGTGGAGTTGATAAATACCCAGTAGGGTTCCTTGACAACCATTTCATTCAATATCCACAAAATAAATAATTTCGATGAACTTAACTTCATCAATATTATATATTATTTTATCACATATTTGTAATATATATAAAATATATTACATGATAAAATCTAATCCATTTATCTCGACTCACTATCCCACTTAATATTAAATGAACCATTAATATTAAAATAATATTTTTTCGATTAATATTATCATGTATTTACTAAACTTGTAAATACATTAAATAAATTTAATCCCAATTATTCATAACATGAATTATAAATAATTTATTCAATTATTTTGGTGATCGATAACTTGGACAAGAGTCGGACCCCATGGTGGGGCCCATCATGTCTATATACCTATTCACCTAAATAGAGCAGATTCTTGAATACGCTATAGGGTGTGACCCTCAAGGCCTTATCTCTATAGCATTGAATAAAATCCATAGACCAGGAGTGGAGTTTCGTAACCCACAAAGGCCCCTAAATAGACAAGGGTTGTCATAGAAACAACTTCCATCCTACTAACACTAACTGTGTACTATAATATATTTGTCATTAAATATCTCATAAAGTTAGAAGAACTCTTGTGTAGTCGTCCTTTTATTGGTTTATCATTTGTTGATCTATCCTGATGGATTTACCTTTGTACTGCTTTGACCAAAGGCTTATGTAGGCAACACCATCCTAATCAACCAGGACTGAGATATAGAACATTCTGAACATGGAAGTGATAAATCCTTTCTTTAGCATTCAACCAATATCATACCACCAATGGTATACACAAGACAAGCTACCTCACCACGATTTCAATACCATGGTTTTTACTTTGCATCAATGTACCCAATCAAATGATGAACATTTTTAATGGTCACATGTCAGGATACTAACACACATGTACATAAATAAGAACGACCAATGACACCCAAAACGTGTGGTGTTATTTTTGGTTGGTCTATCCTCATTATATCACTACTAGAGATAACCCAATAAAAAATTCATGACAAGAAGTCTCAATGCTTTTGAACCCCAGAACATGATAGTCAAAAATATACTATGTACTGTTAGTAATATGTATCTAGACTATAGAACATATATTTAATATTAATGTCAATTTATCTCGAGGTTCTCGTTATAGTCCAAGATCTACTATAACAACTCTACATGACAATTAATCTTTGGACATTACCATTATATAGTGAATGCAGAAAAGTATACACTACAATTTTAAGATGAAATCATGTATAACAAACTGTACACATGATATGGTAATCAAAAGTACTGCATAGTTTGGTCTAGGGAACTTACTATTTCAAAAATATTGATAATGATGTCATTTCTGGAGACCAATACACATGTTCATTGATAATAACAACCAATGGAACCACAAATATGTTGTGTTCATATTTCTTATATAGTCCCCATGATTTAATCTATTATAATTCCCCATGTGGAAAATTCATTAGAAGAATTCATAATGTTTATGGGCCCCCAACACCTAATATTCAGACATCATCTATGTTATATATGTATGATGAATCAACACCATAAGACATATATTTATTATTATTTTCTTATTATATCAAGGTCTCAGTATAGCTAGGAACTCCTATAAACTTTATATATGACATATAATCTATAGAAATAACCATGTAAACATAAAATATTAGTATAAGAAAAAACACATGTATATGTCAAACTGTACACATGAACAAGTAACCAAAGAACATAGAGGTGTCTCTTCTTGGGAACCCACATAGAATAATCCAAATTATAGAATTTCTAGCAGATGCCAATTCTTATCCTGCTATCTCTCAAATGAGTAAAATGCTTCCACTGAGATATATATTTTGTCAGGGTGACATTCATGTTGTCTTTTTTAGATACTATTAATAATAGGACTTAACCTCTATGAGTAAATTCTATCAAGATATGAAACAATTTAATTATATTCCTTGTCCACTATTATGTCCTAGGCTCCATGGAAAGAACAACTACACTAATATTATTCTATTACACTGTAGATTGTACTATGCTACTAGATATAATATCATGATTAGAAACCCTATACTTATCCAAAATAATATTTTAACTACATAAGAAGCATATATATACTTGAATTCTTATGAAAAATTAGAAACTACTGAAAACATTGGGCTCCCCCAACTAACTGCCCCACAATTCGGTCAAAAACATTTTCTTGATGAAGATTTCATATCATAATGATTTGTTTGGAAACTGGAAACTATATATCCCCTCAGGAATAGATCCTCATCTCCTTCATATACTTGGAATATATAATTTTTACATCTCAAGTAACTTTTGATAGTTTTTATAGATACCCAATGCATCTCTCTTGGAGTGTCTTGATATATTCCAAAAAACTATTAATGAAAATGAATCCTCAAAACTTGAACCTAGTACGAAATATGTGATATATTCTAATACAAATTCATAAGGTCTTCTATTCATTAAATTAATATCATCTCGTGTTAATGGACATATCTTCTAGAAAGGATAATTTCATGTGACAATAGAAACATTCCTCAATTAGATAGTTCCATAATGTACCTTTTGAGTACCGTGTAAAAACATAAACTTTAAAAAAGGAAAATAATCATCAAATATCTATCTTTATAGATCCAAAGCACATTAATATTGTCTATATCACCAAATAAATTCACATAGAAGCATTTATTAAACTACATATTCATTGAAAATAAGACATTCACATAATTTTCAATTTATAACACGTCATCAATGTATAATACTAAGAAAATGTTTCCACTCCCACTATGATTCAACTAGACACATGTACTGATATCATTTATAATTAAAAATAATTCTTCTTATGGACTCATCAAAACAAACATTCCATTATATCAATTACTAATTCAATATGTTAATATATCTTTATAGATTTCATACATTATTGGTTATCATTGATAAAATTAAACCTTTTTGTAATTTTATATATAATTATTATACTAATATACAATTTATAAGATTATTTTATACATACATAGGAAATGATTCATAAACATTGAAGGCTGTTAATAAATCTAATAAAAAGATATAATTTAAAAAATCAACCGGTGAGAAGTTTTTCTCAAAGTCAATGGTCTAAATTCTCATGAAACCCTTCCATACAAGTTGTTCATAATAGTTTCCCATTTTTCTATAAATTTTAATATTTATCCTGAATACCAATTAACACAAAACATTTTTTAGATAAGTTATTGGGTCTAGAAAAAATAAAAATTGATGTAGGTACATGGACTATATTTTAGAATGCATGGATTCATGCCACTTATTAGATAAATTTTCATATACTCCTTTATTTTCTAGTTTTTATTAATTATCAAGGAGTAATGTATCACCTCACCTAGTGACAAGAAAGTCATATCTCTCTGGTTCTATAATCTTTCAAGTATACATATACAGTACTTGTGTCTCAAGATCACATTCCTCTATAGCTGATTCTGATGGAGACTGTTCCCATAACAACAATTTTAAATCTGTTGCAACAACATCGTCAATGTAAATCATTCAGCCACTATTTCCCATGTAATGTTTTTACAATATATAAATATACCATATATTACTATAATCACGTTTCTATATAAAAGGACATATAGGTTATATCCATTATTCTCTCTAGTTTAACCTATAAATATTCATTTCATGCTTAGAGATGAAAATTTATCAATAGGTATAGTCTTGAAAAAAATCATTTAATACCCTTAAACAAATGCATGAATAACTACTCTTATTTACATAGCATAAATCAAATGGAATCCCATCAGTTACATTTTATTGTATTCATTTTAGTGTATATAATGTCGTATATAGTTGATATACCCAAAAATTAATGGTAGATTTTCATAAATCATCATCGATCTAGGCATGTAATGAATATTTCAATTCCCTTATTCCCTAACATTATTCCACTGAGGATTATATTGAGGGGTGGTTTGGGAAACTATCCCATACTCTTTTATATGATTGATGAATTCCTGTTGAAGATATTTTCCACTAGGGTTTTAGAAGAGTTTATTATTCTATAGATAATGTTTATTCTCTAAAAGTTATTGATATTACTTAATCATAATAAAATAAAATGACTTATAATTAAATATTTTGATATATCCATATATACTATAGTCTTCGACTAAAGTAATGAAGTAAGAATAACTACCCTTTACGTCTCCTCGAAATGAACCACATATAACACAGTGAACTAACTCCAATGGTTCTTTGGAACTTTATTATTTACATAAAATAAGATATATTAGTCATTTTATATTATAAACAAGTTTAACACACATCAATGGGTTTTAACACAATAGAGTTAAATACCCTACTTGATGATGTTTACTTATACTGTGCTCATGTTCATTTCTTATCTAACAGAGCCATCGGTGGGCATTATATGAGTCCTTATTATTTATTTTCATTGAGTTCATGAACTAGGTTTTCTAGTTTTTGTATGTATAAACCATTGTTAATATGTGTTATACCCTAAAAAATGTTATCCTTATACAAAAGATAACATTTATTTTAAATCATTAAATAAAATCTTATGTGTCTAAACTCGACACTAATATTATGTTTCTAGTAACAGATTGTATATAATAACCATTATTTAGAACAAAAATCATTCCACTTGAAACTATAGGTTGATAATTTTTAACTATTAATGATGGTAGTGTAACTCCATTAGATTCATGTTGATATACATAATATTTTAAATATTCAAGAATCTATAAGGTTTCTATATTTAAATTCTAATGTTTTATCCACATGTATTGTCCAATACTGAATTTATAGAAATATATAAATTTAATTTGATGAAAAAATACCAGAAGAAGAAACGCAACATGGTTCTTCTTTAGAGCTATGTGATTCTTATTCCATTGGATTTTATTACCATAAGTAAACATGACTTCCTCATTCCCTTTCTCTCACTTAAAATAATTGGTTTCTTGGAAGGGAGGTTCATTAATGTCTTTGATAGAGAATTCAACTTTGACACATTTTTACTTTCATTTATTGTTTTTGATCTCTATAAAGACAAAAGAGTTGTAATTATTCATATCCATTTATGATTGAGGAAATGTGGCAAAAAACCCTAGAGTAACATAATCATGTAATTCATTTAATTATTACCAATTATGTTTTAAAAGCTATATGGTAAAGTGGAATAATAAGATTAGTTTCTTGTTCTTGGTTATGTTTAATCCCAAGGGAATCTAGCCTATCCATATACCTAATCATCTTTAGTACACGTGTTTCTACAAGATTTCATTCTTCTAGAAATCATGTATACAAAGAACTTGATATAAACAATCTCTCATTATCATATCTCATAGAGTATAACTCTTTGAGAGAAGATACAATTTGGAAAACATATTTTCAGTCTTACATTTCCTGCAACTCAGTGGATGTAGATGAGAATATTCAGCATTGACCATATATCACATCACCCACAATCTTCTTATGTGTAACTATATCAAAAAATTTCTCTCTATTAGGGGGATCTTTAAGAAGTTGGGATTCCATCACACATATATATTTCTCTATAGGTTACTGTACTATGGGGAATATCTTGTACCTATTTTTTATGTTATGGATGATTAATATATTTTCATTATCCAATATTTATTGTAGGGAAATATAATTTGTGGTGGATTCCATTTGATATACCAGAAAAACAAATTTAGTGGATTTGTACTCTATCTTGATTATAATTTGAAATATTCAAATTAGGAAATTTAAATATTTCTCATAATTTTACCCAATCCAAGTATCCCTTTACTAATATATTTGGAATACTAATTAACTAGAGAATTCTAGTG
Organism: Viscum album; assembly: GCA_963277665.1. Lineage (NCBI taxonomy): Eukaryota > Viridiplantae > Streptophyta > Magnoliopsida > Santalales > Viscaceae > Viscum > Viscum album. The sequence goes on along the minus strand of OY728140.1, from coordinate 47,382,883 downwards.
GAAATAATCATAAAAAAGTTTTCATATAATGATCCATGGAATCCTGACTACTTGAAGAGTATATGTTAGTTTTTAAATATCATACAACATTAACTATAAGCTCTTTTATATTTTTGGTTTAGTCCCATATCCTGGATATAATGACATTACATTGCTCATCATTTTTCCTCTAATGTTACAAACATCTCTCAGTAGCTACTTCTTTTCTAACAACGTTAGTAACATCAATCCACCACTCTCATGAAAACTCCTTAGCAGTAAAAGGAACCCTCAACTAGGGTTAATGAGATACTTTAACAATTGTATATTTCGAAATTCAAGAGATGTAAAGAATTCCATGACAAACTATTTTCATTATGGGGATTGTTAAGTTTTATTGGTGAATGACATACTTTTCTATTTTACATTATTCTTCTTTTTTATTTCAACCATAATTTTTAATAGAGGATATTCACATCACATTTTCATTTAATGTATTTATTCTTGTCTATTAGTACTCAATGTGATTGTGTGTAATAAATACATATTTATAAAATATTCATACAAGCATACTAAAAAAAATTAATGGTGTGATCCTAATACATTATCTATTGGTTAATAAATTAATTGAAAAATGGATTAACAGAGACCCTAAAATAATTACATTTGTCAAAAACTGACTTTAATTATAGAATCCACAAATCTCATCCACTTAACATAATTTTGTTACAACTACATGAAACTTGAATATCTTTTCAATGAACAAATCTGGTCTTTACAATGTATACACACATGCGGGTTATGGGATCTGACATTATGAAAATGTGACACCAAAAAATTGTAAAATAATAACATTTTATTTAATATCATAGGATAGACACCACACTAAACATAAACATCCCACGAAATATAATTCTTTAAATTTAATCTATTCAATGGCTTGTGTCACACGCAACACCATGTCAAAATGAAGAGTAAAACAGTATAAGGTTATAACCAAGCCATTAAATTGGAGGGTATTAATACTAATAAAAAAATTATAAATACTATATACTTTTAAAGAGTAAAAATAATTTCATTTTTCATATATTGATTAGATATAAAATAATAATCATTTAAAAGAAAAAAATGTTTTCTCAAAATCTATACTGTTTCTAAAAGAATGTTTTGTAATGAGTTGCTTATATAATTTGAATTTATTTAGTAAAAATTTATGATTTTTTAGATAAAATTAATTAAATTTTGTAATAATAATAAGAAAATTATCTTTGGGAGGAATTTTTGGATTTTTTTAAAGTGTATCTTTTTTTCGATAATAGTGAAATTTAATGATTTTTATTTGAAAAATATCTTCTTGTTTTTATTATTTTCAATTTTAAATTGCTTTTTGAATTTTTATCATTAAAATTAGATAAATTAAATAAATTAATTTCTAATTTATATATTTTTAATCCATTTCAAATTTAATTTTTTTTAAAACCTTCTATACTCATGATAAGTTTTTCTATCGAACCTACTTTTTACTCACGTATGTGTGAATAAATTTAAATTGAATTTTTCCACATATGTGAATTGATATTTTTAATAATTTATATGATATTTAGGATCATAATAATAAATATTTTATAGTATGGTGAACTTAATTTTGGACCCTAATTATATGTGAAAATAGTAAAAACTAATTTCCATAGGTAATGTAAAAATGGATTTAATGAGTATAAAACAAAACAATAAAGGTTAAAATAGACTAAAACTTTTATATAATATATATTATTTCCATATATATACCCTCTATTTTATAAGTATTGAGAATAATATATTTTATATACATAGGGATTTAGATAAGGATTGGTACACATTATTTTTTCGAAATTTACAGGTGTCCCACTCACCCCACTTATAAACGAGCACCCCAATCCTCTATTTTTCAAACCATAAAACCATTTTTTAATGAAAATTCACAAAAAATAAATTTCCAAAATCCATACATTCAATATAGATGTGTTTTCTCATTCATACATTCAACCAAGGAATACATTAGGGGAATCATAAAGTGGTATTGTGAGAAGAGGTAGAATTCTAAACTATCCATTATTTTTTAGTTTCATTTTCTACACACATAAAATCATATTAATTTGTGATTATATAATGGTAAATTTATCTGATATATACTAATATGTAATATTTTAATGTAAGGACCTATATCCATCTTTTATTCCCTCAAATTGGAAATGATAATGGCACTCATGTGTTCGGAGGACTATAGCCTCATGAATCGATGTGACACGTTTCCCATCAGACCCTCTAACAGTTGGGTATGACGATTGATATAATGTATATATATATATATATAATTTTTTTATCATAATCATACAACATGATTCATTATATGTTATATAAAAATTTACATTATATTTCTTATGAGATATAATAATGCCACTGACGTGTTTGCAAACCACAACCTTGTAAAGTGATTCATTACATAGATGGTAATAAGGATAATGTTTATTAATACATCAGATATAGATGAAAAAACTATGATATTACTGACATATTTATCTATCAAAAAAGATAATATGTCATTTTATTTCATACTTTTCACTCACATAATGATGATAACGTCATTCATTTATGTGGAGACTACCGCCTTCACAAAGCGATGTGACTATATCTTCATCAACAACACAACACATGGATGATATATATAAGTATATTTAAATATAAAATAGGGTATAAATTATATTATTATCATTATTTATTGATAAAATACTACTTACCTTATTTCCATATTTATCATTGAAAATCGAAAATGTTACTGAGGCATAGGTACGACCAACCATATCCTTGCTCGTAACATACATCAATTATGAAAATAATCCTTCGTGATCTGACATAATTTTTTAATTTATGTATTAATATTATTATAATTTCATTAATATTATTCTATCTGTGTAAAAATAATTATCTCCTAGACTAATAGTCAACCTACCGAAGCCATTATTGATATAAACCTAATTGATTAAGTAAATGTATATAACACTATAATAACTGGATTTAATGGAATAATGACATTTTAATGGTTATTATGATAGTAAAAAATTAAAATTATCTTATTATTAAGGATTTTGAAGACCGTATGAGTAGATTCAGACTCAAGGTAAGAGAATTTATCTCAATTTCACTTCATAGAGATATTTCATAATGTTATACTCCTAATTTCATTCTTATGGTGAACTTACTTCCCCATATAACTCAAATATAATTATTAATTAACAATTAATTGTATTGTTATTTTCAATTTGAATTATTTTGTTAATGTTTAATTGAATTCAAAATTACAAAGTGGTGATGGATTTTATAACTCAATTTCATTTCAATGGGTTATATCACTTATTCGTCCTCTTTGATTTTTTAAGATTAGATGTGTAATTAGTTTTGTTATTATTTTTTATGTAAAAATATTTTTGGTGGATTTCTTTTCAACACATATAATTTATTAATTGATTAATTCTTAATTCAATGTAACAGACTTTATAAGGGTTTTTTCACAATGCCTTGTTAGTCAAAAATATATATACATGATTTTCCGTTGATAGTAATTATTTGATTTTCATCGAAAAAACAATTTTCTTTTTATTTTTCTCTATTTATTCATGACATTATCGAGTAATTGTATAATTATTCCACTATTTGGAACTTAAAATGATTAATAAAATGGATTTAGTAACATCTGAATTCATTTTTCTTACTTTGGTAGAAACTAATTTTTCTTTCAGACACATGTTTTCCAAAAATGTGTCTAATTGTTTTTACAATTTATCAAATTATTTATTTTTGGGAATTTTTACCCATGTTTTACTATTTTAAATAATTTTTAATGAATCATTATGTTTTTTAATAAATATTTCTAATTTTTATCCAAGAAATGGAATGTAATATTTTTTTAACAGGTAAGATAGATACACAATTTCTTACCATCATGACCACTCATTTTTTAAAGAAACCTATATAAATTTCAAGAGTTATTTTAAAATAAAATATTTTTTCACTATGATTTTCAAAAATATTTGAAACATGATTTTCAAAATGAAAATGTTATTTTTCTTAATAAAAAAATTAATGAAAAATTTAGGGTATTTCAATTCAGGAACATTAACGACCCTGTATTTTCTATATACTGTAATAGGGATATATTATATTGAATCGATGATTAATATTAATCTCATTGGTTTATGATTATTTTGAATAAGGATAGTACCGACACCTAGTTATTTGATTCATTTTTTAGCCATTTACACTTCCTTAGATTATTATCTTTCCCAAGAACATTGGAAATTGAATTTCTCCCAAATAAACATAATATTTATCATGGATATTCTTATTAATTAAACCATATCTTATTTATACATAATGTTTTTTAATTTGAATGTTACATTATTGATAAGGTAAATATTGATAACTCATAATACATCTTCAATATAGATATTTAATGATAAGACATACTGTTCATGAATTAAATTTATTACTAGATATATGATGAATTATTTGGACATGATATGAGGGTTGGGGACTAAAATTATATAGCCCCTTGATGGATCAATAGACTAATGGGGAAAACTAGTAAGATGCAATTAAATATGATTCAAACTATAGTTTCAAATTATCTTGGGAAATATCTTGAAGGTTGAGGTACCATATTCTTGAGAACATGACCCTAAATAATTAAGAATTTATTTTATTTATAATTAATTTATTATTATTTAGGATATATTTGTAATGATATTATCTATAAATTCATTTCATCCCCTATTTATTAATTAATTTTCCTGTGTTTTTTTTAATTTACCCTTCCACATTTATTAGTCTTGTAAATTCACTTAAATATTTTTTTCAGTTATTTACCATTCCATGATTTTGAATATTGTTTCATGATAACTTCTATTGTACTTAAACCATACTGATCATTTGAGATCACACTTATTTTATTTCTTTCCTTGTAATCCATGAAAGGTAATATGATTAATTCAAAAAGATATTCTAAATATAATAATTTCACTCTTAAGAAATTTTTTTTTACATTTTTTATCCAAATATTATATTAGAATCATGTACATATCTATTTTACCAAGAATACAAAATTGTTCAGTTCATTCTAATATGTTTCTTTATATATTTTATTCAAATAATATATTAAGACACCGACACTCGTATTCTGCGGTTGACGTCATTACATTTCGAATCAAGTGAATTTTATTAGAAACCTTTGGAACTATAGGTATGAAAACATATATATGATAACACAATCATATGACTATATTTGAGGATAAGTATAGAAGAAAATCATAATTCATTAGAAGGGAAGATATTATTTAATTTTTATGAGATATATTATCCCGTCTAGATACTACATGTTTACATGGTTCTATATGCGGTGTAACTTTAGGTAAGAACTCTGAAAATGTTGAATTTATATTAACTCGATTATCACCGAGTGCACAACAATGAGCCTTATCATATTCCTGGTTTGACACTCTCAAGGAATATTCTTTGAATAATTAATATTTTCTTCACAAACCATTATAAATGATTTGAATAGATAATGAGTATGAATTACATAGGTTAAACATATGGTTTATTAGATTAAAAAAGGATTCAATATTAAAAAATACTACAAATGAGTATATGTTTTTACCATAATAATTTTTCCCCACTTTGATTTATGGTTTTTTTAAATGGATGAAACCGAAAGAAATCATGTAAACATTTAACATGAAGGAAAATGTGTTGACTATGATAAAACAAAATATATTATTAAATTATTGAAATATATCATTATTAGGACAAATTAGTTATCCTAATATATTATTAAAAACATTTACCTTCACAAGATCTCAGACTCACTAGAAAAGATAATTATGGAATTTTCTAAGAGATTAAGTGGTGGGGATTATGGAGAAATGAAAGTTCTATTTCTATCATGTAAGAAATATGGAATGATACAACCATTAAAGTGTCTCAAAGGATTGAGAAAATTATTTTTTTTCTTTATAGAGGGGAATAAATCTTTGAATTAGTGCATAAAAATAAAAAGTATGATGAATGGTAAGAAATCTCATACTAGGTATCCATTTATAGTTTGTTGCCATAAATGTATATAACCAAGGAATTTTCAAATTTGATTACTTATTTAAAATTTTAACCCTTAGAACATGGTAAAACCAATGTTGAAATACATTGGTCAATGTATTTATTTATTAGGAATCAAGAATTATATTTTAGAAGTATTTGTTTTCCAATGGTAATTTGGTTTTATAAATTATGATCATATAAGGATTGTGTGAAATTTTAGAAAAAATATGTCTTCATTAATTTAAAACAATTAAATAAAAACATTTTCTATGATTATATAGTTGTAAATATGTTTAAATTAACAAATAAATCTTTTTAAATTTACAGTGGTAGGAATATAACATGACTATGTATATGTTTTGAAAACCTTTTTTTGGATTACAAAATATTTTTTAGTATTTTAATTAGTTATTTTAGGAATAATTAAATAAAAATTTATAATTATTGTTAATTTTATCGATAAAAATTACGTTTTATCTTTTATTTTATGATTTAGAAATTATGGATCATCAGGATTTACTAAAATTATCAGAATTATATTAATATAATTATGAAAAAATGACAATCCATTACATTAAGTGAAGGCTATAGATATTCAACCCAAAAAAAATGGATAAGAAGGATTTATGATGCACCACTGGACAACATGATGTTCTAATAAAAATTTCATTTTCTATAGTTAATCAATTTCATGAATAAATTTTAATGATGAACTAGTTATGTTACTATTGAGGTTTAAATATTAATGCATTAAATTGGATAATTTTTTATTAACATATTGATTTTTGAAAATTGTTAGAGATAATATGAATTAATTTTAACACAATTATAAATCATATGATTTGTTAAAAGTTGATTTAATTACTTTAGGAATAAAATATTAATTTATTTGTACATTAACTTCTTTAGGTAATAAATGAATTAGAAATCGATCATTGCAAAACTAATAGATGGAATTGTTCTTTTAAAATAGAAACAAATCAATTTATTATATTCCTTTATTTTCATTAAGTGTAAAATAGTTCCTCAAATTTATGAAAATGATATTGAAAAAATATATTTTCATATTACCTTCAAATTATAGAAACTAAATTGAATTTTCTATCATCTCAGATTTATGGTTCTGGGGTCCTTAACTTTCAATTTATCATTCAACTTATTATGATAAATAACATATATCATATTCTATTATTATTTAAGGTTTTATTCCATATCCATATATTTAATTTCAACTAATTTTATCCAATGTAAATACCTAATTATGTGTTATTATCTATGAGCTTTCAAAATTAATTTCTCTATTATGAAGAGGATATTTTATGAACCATTTTTATGATTTGGGTTCTCAAAAAATGAATCTTTCAAATATCAATACGTAATTTTCTAAGTGTAAGATCAAATTTAGAGGAAGAAATTCATTTAATCATGGGAGAATGTGATATCAAAAAACTCTAAAATAATCAAATCCTATCCGATTAAATAAGAGACATGAAAAACAAAACATAAAAAATCCGAGAAATACATTTCATTAAATATAATATCTCCTATCGATTGTGGATCATGCAACCCGGAGTCCAAATGAACTGTAATATAGTATATTATAATAAAACAGAATTAACATTTAGGAGTATGAATACTACTGACTATGTTATGAAAAATATTGTTTAAATAAATCTAAAAAATAATTAATTATATATATATATATATATTTATTTTAAATTAAATAATTAATACTTAAAAGAAAAAGAAACCTTTTTGAAAGACATTATTTTTTTCTAAAAGATAATTTAGCCACTCTTTGAGATCCAAATTAAATTTTAAATTTTAAATTTTTTTGAATATTTATTTGATAACGTGATCTTTTTTATTTGATTTTATCAAAATTATCTTAGTGTTAATTTTTTTGATCTTTCTAAAATGATTCATTTTTTATGAATAGTGAAAAATACTGATTTATATTTCAAAAAATAATATTCATTTAAATAATTGAGAAGGCTAAATTATATAATAAATTGGTTTTAAATTAAAAATAGTTAAATTATATTAAATTTATAATAATTTAGTTCATTTTTTCACTTTCATTTTTATTTGAATATTTAAATAATATATACTTAAGATAATGTTCTCTTTTGAAACTTGATTTTTCTTTACATCTATGCATATAATTTTAAATTGAATTTTTCCACTTCAATGAGTGGAATTTCTAAAACGTTATTTCATATTTTTAATAGAATAATTTATATTTTTTTATTTGGGTAAAAATAATTTTTTATTATTATGAATTAGAAAAACTAAAAAAAATTAATTACCACTATTAGAGTAACAATTGGTTCACTGTGGGCTTAAACTAAATTGATAATGTTTAAAATAACCTAAAAACATTTCTAAATTCGATGTTATGAACATATTTTTACCTTATAATGTACAAGTCTCAATAATACATTATTTTAGACCCTCTGGGATTGTGAAAAATGTGGGTACACTTTTGCTTTCAAAAATTATAGGAGGGCCACTCACCTCAATTATAAAAGGCTACCACCTCTCCACTTTTTTCACACCATAAATCTATTTTAGTTTAGAAAATCCCTAAAACAAAATTCCCAACATCCATAAACTAATCATGGAAGCCTTTATTGTGTCATAAATATATTCTAATAATACATTAGTAATAATCTAAATATGGTTTTCCTAGAAATGGAAAAATTCAAAACTATTTGTTTTTGTTTTATTTATTCTTCAACCCATATCAAATTATATACATTTATGATTATCTAAAAATAATATTATATTAAATATAATGAGATATTATTATTTCAAGAGAATTAACTATATAAAAATCCACTTAACTTAAATAGAAAACAATAACGCCCTTTGTGTGTATGGTGGACTAGTGCCTCACAAAACAAATGTGACACATTTTCTGTTAACACCACTAAAAGATTAATTTTATGATGGGTAGAAAGTATATATATAATATTTATAATATAATTATACATAATTTTTCATTACATCATATATATACCATTTTAAATTCCTTCCAATATGGGATATGATGACATCCATCCTATGTATGTAAGACTACAACCTCGCTAAGTGATGTGATTTCTTTTTCACTAACGATTCACATGGAAGTAAATAAGGATTAAGTTAATGAGTAAATTTGATATAAATGATATATTTATGATATTAATGAAATATTTATAATTATTAAATATTAATTTTTTTATTTTATCAATTTCCCTCACTGAAAGAAGATGTCATCATTTGTGTTTGTCTAGACCACTGCGTTCTCGAAGAGATGTGGCTCTCATTTGATAAAAAAACATCTTGGATTATATAAATAAGTATATTTAAATAAATAAAATAGTATTTATGATATTAATATAGTTAATTAAATATATAATTTCACTTCCCACCTTTCCATAATGATCATTGAAAATGTAAGCCTTACACAAGCATATGTACAACTTACCGTCTCCATGATCATAAGCTACTTCATTTATCAAAATAATATTTCATGATTGGTATTAAATTTATAATTTATGTTAAAAATATGATAATTATTTCATTATTATTATTCTATATATGTTAACATAATGGCCTATTTGACAAATATTCAACCTATCAATGTCATTTTTAACAATGATGACAAATACCATCGAAGCACCAGACATTAACTAAATTGAGTAAGTAGTGAAATATAACATCGTAATAAGATAAGTAATTGTAATTATAAAAATGAAATTTTTTTCTCAATAAAAAAAATAATTAATACAATTGTACTATTCTAGAAGATAAATAACATATGTGATGAGTCAAACTCAAGGTAAGGGACTTCACCCCAATTTCCCTTCATTGAGGAATATTGTAATGTTATGAACATAAATTATTTATTATGTTTTATATACTACCGCTTTTACATGTAATATGAACAATCATTCATACATTATCGACTTTCATGTTTTATTTTAATCATTTCACCCTAGAGTAAATGACATAAAAAATTCCTTATGGTGATGAATTTCATATATATTGATTCTTTATCAGGTTAAAAAAATTCATCTCTAAAATTTATATTATAAGATTATGTTTATAAATAATTTCAATCAACATATTTTTGTATTTGAAAACTTTATAGGTTGATTTACATTTGAACTAATAAATTGATTCATTTATAAATTCACATATCAATGTTACGATCATTGTATGGGTTTTTCCCAATAACATTTTAATCAAGATTAATTATACGTGATTTTATATTAAAGAAACTTATTTTATAATTTCAAATAAAACAATTTCATTTTATTATCATTTGAAAATTCAGGATGTTTTCTTGTAATATTATGATTTTCCCACTCTTTTATAATTAAAATTATTTAGAAAATGTATTCTGTAAAATCTGAATTAATTTCTCTCTTCGATTAAAAACCAATTTTCTTCCAAAATATATTTTTTAAAAAAATATTATGAAAAAATATTTTAACATTAATCAATATGATTTCATATAATCATTTTACAAACATTTTAATCTTTAAAAACATATATGTTTTTTGTAATAATCATGTGATTTTACAAACAATTCTTAGTTGGATATTATAAAAAATGTTAAATAAATATTCATTTCTACATGTAATAGATGTAAAAAACATTAGGTCATCTTGGAAACCCAATGTTTCAATGTTTCTTTTATAATATCCATGGTTTATTTTCAAGGAAAATTATGTTCAAAATTTATTGTGAAGATTTAGTTTAAAAGTTTTTTTTTCTAAAGGAAAATAGTATTTTACATAATGAAGTTTTAAAGATATACTTATGGTATTAATATTCATAAAAAACATGAACCCTTTATTTTACATAGACTCCACCAGGTACATATTGTGTTGATACCATCCTTTTTCATCTTCTTGATGGTTTAGGATTATTCCTTCTAAGGATAGTTTTAAAACTAAATTCCTTTAATTTTTTCTGGTCACTGACATTCCATTTAATTATTCATTGTGTTTAAATCTTTGGATATTAAATTTCCCATAGATCACAATATTAGATACAATAGATATTATTATTTCATAAAATGTATCTCAAAACATCATGCAAAGTGTTACACAAAATATTATTTGATTGAATATGGAAGTATTATTATGTAAAATTACCTCTTAAATACAATTATTTCATGGTAAGGCATGTTGTTCATGAATTAATACAATTATTCAATATATGCGGAATGACATGGACATAATATGTCGGGTGGGGCTTAGAAAAATATTTCTCCTCAATTAATCTGTAATCTCATGACATAAATAAGTAGGATAGGATTAAATGGGTCTCAAATGATAGTTGTAATTATTATTGTTAATATAATTTATAGTAGATGCATTATGTTATTGAGAATATATCATCCAATAATTAATCATTTCCATCAGCGTGAATTCAATTAATATTATCTATGAGATTGTTTCACTAATATTATATATATATATATTCATTTTATTGTTATTTTATTACCATAGTATCATGTGTTTTGTGTTATTTAACATACCATATTTATTTTTTCTTATAATATTATCCATGATATTCTCAAAATTATTTTATATTTTCTTGCATTTAAATATTTTATATTAATTAAATACCCTTTGTGTTTAGATATTTACTTGCCTTATTTGTTTTTCTTACATAGTTATGATAGTCATGTTTTTTATTGAATGTAATATGTTTGTCATTATTTTACATTCAATATTGATTATGATATTCAAATTATTTAAGTAGAATGTGTGTTCAATTTTTTAACTTTTTATGACTGTTCTTAATGATTTAGGATTTATTTTTCTATACTTAATCCTTATTGAGAATTTGAGTTCACCCTTAGTTTTTTCCTTCTATAAAAACCAATTAAGTGTACTACGATTGATATGAAAGAATATATGAGAGGTAATAATGTAATTATTAAAAAATTAATGAATTCATCGTAATAAAATATATTATGGGAATCTTTTTTGTATCGAGTATATCAAGACTACTAAATGATTCAGCCCTTTGAGATACAATTCCATCTATCTTAATCCAATGTAAGAATGTTATTCAAATGATTTAAGATACTAGGTTCTAGGTCATCATATAAAATATAAATTATTACATAAATGTTTACATGCATTCCCTTATGAAAATTAAATACATAGGTGTGATGCATATATCATCAAAATAAAATAATTATTACATTTTAAAAAATATATGAAAAAATTAAATAAAATTAATAATAAGTGAAACATGAAAAGGATGATCTTCTATCATGATTAGTGAACATGAAATTATGTTTCATAAGAAAAATTAAATATTATTAAAGTCAACATGATGATATATTAAATTATTCTTCGTGAATTAAAATAAATATAATTAATAATTTTACATTCCATAACACCTGAAATAGTTTTTTTAATACAAGGGAATTAAATTTAAATTACGAAATTTTTTCATATTCTTTTTGGGTTTGTTTGGACCTAGTGAAGTTATATATTAATTTATTTAATACTTATGATGGGGTTTAAAGGTTGGGTATATTGAATACACACTGATGAGATCTATCCCAAGTCTAATTGGGTATCCATTTAAATACATTAATGTATATACATTATATTAAAATACATTTTTTTAATAAGTTTTCTAATATATAATATGATAATATATTTATATGGTAAAATAAATCACCATCCCTTTAAATTAGGAGGGATAACACTAACTCACCCAAAAAAATGTTTTCTATAAACTAATTTTCATTTTTTTAATATTAAAAAATCATATCCTTCCATTTTGAAGGATATGGATGTTTTTTTATAGATAAAAAATTAAACTTCCATAGAAACCATTTATTTCCAATAGTCTTCCCAAAACAACATCTGTTATATCTTAATAACACACAATGCAATTTCTTTTCCCTATAACAAAAAGTGCATTGCACTAATTTCCATTAAAATAAAAATAAAATTAAAGATAAATTTCTATTACAATTTATATGAAAATCTCACCAATCTTTTATTAGTCATAAAATGACGATAAGAACTCTAATCTATGTACTATCAATTGAATTTTTTTACAATAAAAAAATTCTTTACTTATATCATTTTAAATTTACCTAAGATTACCAAATTTTCAACTAAAATAATTTTACGTATACTATGATACCAATTGAAGGAACATAGGGCGTAACAGAAGCTTAAAAAATAGAAAATTTAATTTTTTTGATAATATTCATATTATAAACACTCTATAAAAAAAATAATCTATACATTATAATGTATCATCATAAATTCAATTAATTCATAAAAAATGAACGAAATCACAATAGGTGTCTTATTTGTTTGAAATCAACGGTTTGATTCACACATTGGTAGTTTGTTATATCTCCAAAGTGAATAGATATGAACCCTATATATCATCAAGTATTCAAAAAAACTACTATATGATCAATATATTATATCTATGTGGCAAAATGTAATATTTTTTAACTTTACAACATTGAATAAATTGTGTGAGAAATGCAGACTCTATTGGGAAAGCAGAATTGATCAGACATTGTTCATTCTTTGGAATCACTCTCTAAGTCTTTAAGAGAATATGTGGGGATATAGTTTCATTATAAATTTATCCAAATGTTGTATTTTCATTTTAAATAGGTTTATATGACTCGATTTATTTATTTTATACATTAAAAATTAGACTTTGGTCCCTAGAATGTAATAAGATTAGTTTTTTGACGTTCAATAATAGTTATGAATTAATATACATTTCGTAAATGTCGTAAATATTTTATCATTAACTTTTAACACATCAATGTGTTAAATGTTAAAATACAACAATTAAAATGGAATTTAATCATCCAATATAATTTTACAATCTATAAAAGTGTTATATTTTTTCAAAAAAATATCTTTTCTCATATTCAATTTTATGATCAAGAAAAAGTTAATATCATGAGAAAAAAATTAATTATAATTATTCTATACATGAATAAACAAATTGAATTTTTTTTACTTGTGATCAATCCTTCTCAGATTTTCAAGGGCCCTTAAATTTTTGTCTGCTTGGTCCAAAACTCTTATTCATATGAATAATTGGAACATGTGGATACACTCAGTGTTTAAAACTATAGGTTATTGTACTGATAGTATAAATTAAAAAAAAAACGTATAAAGGAGTCTTTAAACCAATAATATAACCCAAGGATGTAATAAATTTCATAATTATGATTTCCACTTATGAAAATTGTCTTTGTAATATAATCATCTTATCTAGGGATATCATATAAATAATGATGCACACTCGTGTCATCATCCGGTTAATTATTTATATATATTATGAAATTTATTAATAGAAATAAATTATTTTAACATGGACATTGATATAATGAAGGTTCTATAATTATATTCAAGCTTATACCATCAGATATCTCTTCCTCAACTCATAAGGGACACATTCTACCTTGATCATTCAAACAATTCAATAACACCAAAGAGACACCCAACACGAGTTACCCTGCCACAAATTCAATGTCACAAGTTTTTACTTGCATTGATGTTATTGAAAAAATACTACACATTGATAGTGATATCATGTCTGGATACCAGTACACATGTTCAGATATGGGAAGACCCAAGGAAACTTGAAGCATGAGTTATTCCTATTGGTAGATAAGTCCCAATGGTCTCATCTACCATAGATCACTACGTCGGAAAATCATGAGAGGAAAGATCAATGATTTTGAGACCCCAAAACTTGATAGTTAGAAACCATATATGTCTCCTTAGTATGATGTATCAAAACCATAATACATCAATTAAATATTATTTTAAAAGTATCTTGAGGTTATCATTATAGTTGGTAATTATTAAAACATTTTGAAACGACATATAATCCAAAGACATTAAAATTAATAATTGGATGAATAAGTATTGAAACTATAATTATATGAATATAAAATTTTCTATATCAAAATATTTTCAAATAATAATAATAAATGTATATATAGGAGTTGGGTATTAGGAACCCACTCACAATAGGTATATGAGTCAAACTTTCCACAAAATATATATTGAATTTGTAGTGACATCCATATATCAAATATTTATATGTATCTCCATCATAACAAAAATATAAATAAATTTTGTTAGTGGGAAATTGATATGGAAGTGATGTTTATAGGGAGTCCATTTTAAAGCTCAAATCATCATGAGAAGGTATAATAGGGAGTTATCATTCATTTGGTACACATTATTTGGAGGCACTGTAATTTTGAATAATTTTCATTGGAGAGTTATTAATGAATGTAGTTTTCATAACTAGTTATATATTTTTACTTGAATATATAATTGGAATATATATTTGATCTTTTTTCAATGTTTTAGATGTTTTATTCTATGTTATGTTAGTTCATTTTATGGTGAATGTTATTTGAGAGGTATATCGTGTGCTAGTTGAGTGTTTTATTTTTGTTTTGTTCATGCTATGTTAATTATTTTCAAGGAAAATATTCATTTGACCCATACTCAATGTATTAGCCCAATGTTGCAATTAAATCCATATATGATGTTTTTATGGATTTTGATGTTTTATTTTAGGGAATGGAAAAAATTAAAAAATTTAAGGAAATGTTTTTTCATAATCAAATGTCAAAGTATAAAAACTATCATTTCCCCATAATTTATTCTAGGGTCAAAGGTTTTTCTCTATATATTGATAATGGGGAATGGTTAATGATAATCTCAATTTCATTCTTTATATTGAATCGTAGAGCATCACATTTTGGTGTATTCATTTAAACAGATACATAATGAGGGATGTCAAGGGATCATTGATTTATGGTTTGATGTTTTAGATTACATCATATGTTTCATTATGAGGAGATCATTTTAGGAGAGTCACACATTATTACATGTTATTTTCATTTTAGTATGATGATTTCCAATGGAATTTGAAATTTAAAGGAATGATTATATTTATAATATTTAAATAAGTATACTAAATTGTTAAATTTAAAATCATAGGTTATTATATAAAAACATGTTTCCATAATCTATAATATATCATGATATTTTATGGAAATTAAGGGATACTTTGAAAAAGTTTATCATCAATTATCATATGTAATATTTCCATTTTAAAGAAACTATAGCATTATTCTTATAACATTATTATAAAATGTTATTAAATCCTAAATAAAAATATTATAATTTTAATTTGAAGAAATGATTTTCTTTTTTAAATATTGTACATGAAAATTATCTTAGGGTAATTTTTTATATTTTTCATAAATAATAGATTTTGGGGTTGAGTATTGATAAATAACGATTTTATAAATAATATCACATTTATGAAATTATATAGATAGATTAATGTCCTAAATGTTTACATAAGACTAAATATATATGTAATAATAAATCTAATAAATTTAAAATTATTATATTTAATTTTAAATCTATGCTTTAATTTTTTTAAATATATATAATTTTTTGGTTTATGAAAATATTATTTTTGGTTTTCCCTTATTAATCAGTTGATCTAAATATTCATTTTGGTATTATTTTGACTTAAAATAAAACCAGCCTCATTTTAGATAATTAAATACAATTAATTACAATATAAATAAAAAGGTATATTATTTTTATATACAGTCATTATTATTAATAAAACTTCCATTTTACTATAATTGATTTTCATTGAGTTTTGTGAACATATATTAAATGTACATTTGAAAACAACAATAAATTTAATTTGGTATAATGGATTCTATATTCTGAATTAGAATAATTAATATTAGTTAAATAATTCTACATACATTTTGGTCATAATAAATAGTATCCATCATCAATATGTGTTACTCAATTAAGGGGAATTTGAGATAAAGATGCAAAAAATAAAGGCATAAGGCTTCTATATGACACTGAACAATTGAATAAACCACATTGGTTGGTTTTGTTTCAACCTTATCCTAATTTTTTTTGAATTAATGATTATTATTATCCACATTCCTTGAGTTTTACATATATTATGTGATACATTTTTGAGTAGTTACTAGTTATCCACCCACTTCACTAATATAATACACAGACACTACTCTTATTCTGAGACTACAAGAGAAACATAAATCTACCAATCCTGAAAAAATATATTCCAGGCTTTATTTTTCTAATCCTAAAGGTATTTATCATACCAAAACACAAATTTTTGAATCTTAAGGTGTTGGATAATAAAGAATACCAAAAATAGTTTCATGTTCATTCCAATATTTCCCAAGTTCCTCTTATTAATAAAATCCTCCAAATTATTAATAAACATCTGAACATAATTTCAAAAATATATTCACCACACAATGATTTGTTATGTTAATGGTAAATCAATTTTCAATCTCATTTCCATGCAATAAAAAATGAAATCATCACACCTGATTACTTATAGACTATAGTCTTTATATAGCAGTGTAATTATATCTTCATCACATCATTAAAATGATTATATATTGATTTAAATGATGAAGATATATTATATTTTTTATATATGAAAGTCTCTATAAGTATATGATATATTCTACCATTTTAACCTTGAAACCATTGAAACTTGATTATGTCACTCCTGTGTATGTGTGGAGTACAACCTCCATGATGTGATGAGATTCGATTTTCTATTACCTACATGAATTGTTGATTATAAACTTATATATAACTAATAACAAATATATTCATGAAATTATTAAAATTATTTATATTATTTAACCATTTTGAAACACTATTAGTTAAGGTCAATAAATAGATGTAGTTTTTGAGAAATTGGTCAATGAACCATAAGAGGTCGATGTAAGAAAAAATAATACAATGAATGGATTTAAAATGATTATAAAAATAACTTAAAAATGGAATATTAGTAAAAAATATTATTAATAATGTATTTTATAAAATTATATTTTTTATTCAGTAGAATATAACATTTTTTACCAAGTAGTGATCAATGTTAATGGGTTTTCATCTTGATTCAACTATATTGGGACATTTTTTAAAATATGAAACTAATTTTTTATATGGTGTATATATAGAACCATTTATAGATTAAATTATTCATTAAACCTTTTTAATATTATTTAATGATTTAATTCTGGTTTTCCATTTTGTGGGGGTTGCATTCAAACATTATTAAAGCGGTAAAGGGTTATTTAAAAATGAAACTCTTATGACATATTGGTCATGTTTAAATTTCTTTTTGATGAATTATATACACTTTCATTATTTATCCACATATATTTTATTTCCTTATGTTATATTTGGGTGCTCCATGTTTTCTGCAATATTATCCCCACCTTTGTACTGTAATACTGAAAGAATGTTTTTAAGAAAGAAAAATCCTTGTTGATTGTTATTTTAAGGGAATAATTTTCATCCATGTTGATATTGTATAAAATGTTTTAGTATTTTCATTTTTTATGCTTCAATTACATTTTCAACCAAATTAGACTATATAGAAGTAACTTAGTTTTTCTCCACCAAAGCCACTATTTGTTATTAAAATTCTTTTATATGTTTCTATGATTTTTTAAATAGAATAATTTATCCATTATTCTTATAATTTGTATAATATATATTAAAATATAAAATATATTGATTTATAAGTTATCAAAATAATTTTTTTATATGATTCATAAAACCATTTTAGCAGATATTTTAAAATTAATTATAGAATGTTTTTTTAAATATTTCCTATCCATTTTTCTCCATAATACTTAATGAAGTGCCCAGATCAGTGTGAATCACTGAGAGGGGGATGGGGTGAATCAGTGATCCCTTAAAACTTTTTACTAATTGATTTCTTATCAATTAAACCTCTATGGCTGGTTAAAGCCTCAATCCACTCTTCTTGTATCTCTCACCTTTCCTCGAATGATGCAGTAAATGTAAAGGCACTAGACACAAGGATTTACAAGGTTCAGCACCAAAGGCCTACGTCCTTGCCATGTTGGTTATACGCCCCAACATGGTTTCTCCATTATAACATATTAAAATTACAATGGTCGATACAGAGCCCCACTGTATATCTCCTGAGTCCCACAGAAGGGTCTTTATACTGCGTCCCACAGTGTTACCAGAGTCCCACTGGCCTGCTTCAGAATCCCACTGAAGACTTCTTCCACCCTGAGTCTCATAGGGGGCTTCTCCTGGCTCCTCGAGTCACATGAGTATCTCTTCTTCACTTTAAGCTTCTTCAAGTATCTTCAGCAGTCTGGGATAAAGACTGCTGGCCTTGCTCTCTTCTTCTGTTCACTTGTGATGAACATGACTTCTCGTCTTGCTCAGGATTTATCTCCTTTCTCTTAGGATGACCTGGCCTCTCTCTTCAAGAATCTTCAACAGCCTCTGAAAAGGTCTGTTGGTCTTGCTCAGCACTTCTGATCACTTCTGTTGATCAGGCTCTTCTCAATTACTGAAAACTCAGACAACTAATATCTCTAACTTCAGTCTGGCTTCAGTCGGACTTCACAACGACTTCTTGCACTGAGTGCATGGCATCTCTGCTTTCTCATGCACTGATTGCATGGCTTCTCAAAACTCTTCAAGAACTCCTGGTCTTGGACAACTCAAATGCACACAACCATATTTGGCTTTGTTCACGTGTGCTTGTGCATGCATGCATGCATGCAATTCCCTTCTCTTTCTTCTTAGTGTGATAAACACTCAAAGAGCGCAATTACTTTAAGCACACACACTTTCTTCCTTCTTCACACTTTGTTCCTTTTGTTTACACACTCACAAGTGTGTTGTTCTTTGGTGTGGGTCTTGTTCTTCTTCTTCTAAGTGTACACACACCTCTTAGTGCACACACATAGGTTCAACCTTCTTGTCTCGTTGCACACACTTCTTTCACTTTTTTTTGCACACAAGTGAGCTTGGCCTCCTCCTCTTCTTGCAAACACCCAAGGCTACGGCCACATGTTCATTTGCACAAAAACCACCTGTAGGGTGTCTTCACTTGGCACACACACAAGTATTGTCTCGGGTTCTCCTTGCACACACAAAACTGTAGGGTCCTCTTACTCCATTTGCACACAAACACTAGGTATGCACGCCACTGTTCTTTAAGAGCCATGCAAGGTTCACATGGATCCAAGGCTACACGGGCGCGCAGGGTGCAAGGTGCAACCAGCCCGCGGGGCGCGCAAGTTCAACAGTGCACAGGTGCTACTGCCGCGGGCACAAGAAGGGCGCGCAAGTGTGCTGCCCAACTTTTCCTTCCTGTCGCTCAAGGGGTAGCGCACAGGGAATCCTTCTTCTTCTTTCACGCAAGTTTGTGCGAAAGGAACCTCAGCCGCGCAAGTACCTTGCACGGGCTTCTTCCTTCGTGAGGAAGAGCCCTCACGGGACACCAGATCTTCAACAAAAAAATTCAGCAAGCGATTCAAGCACCTCAGCCGCTCATTTTATAGGCAGAGGAGGTCCAAAACTTCCTCGTGAGATATCTCTCAAATACCCGAAAGTTTCGGTTCTTTAAAATCTTTCCAAATCTTGAATTTACTCTCTGTTTCACGCGGGCTCTTTTATTTTTCACTCCTTCTCATGCATGCGTCGCGGAACGTGTACATGGCCTCTGTTTAGGCCCATGCATGCAAAGCATGATCTCCACGTGGCCTCGGCATTTTATTTTGCCTCAGTCAAACTCCAAATCTCCCAAACATCATGTGCATGCATATTTTATTGCATGGTTGTGTTCATACAGCTCAGACGAAGTCCATGGATGATTTGACTCGATTTATGGTGGCTGGGATCTCAAAAACCGTCCTCGGGGAGACGCTTGGTTCGAAGGTGGCTACAGGTGTCTTCGGCTTGAGCTCAAGGTAGGAGATGACTCACAGGCCGTCAGATCCGGCGTTTAATGAAGGCGTGCGTCTTAGATTAGATCGCGAGCGGCGCGATGCATCGGGCGGCCGAGATCTGTCGCGCGATCGCTCGGATGGCCAGGATTAGATCCTGGTATTTTAATCGCGTCCCACATCGAATCCGCGCGTGGGTTTCTCGTGCTTTAACAAACTCGTGGTGCGTGCCTCATCTCAATTGTCTCTCTTCTCCCCTCTCGGTGCCACCGCGCGCCGGGTTCTTTAGCGGGTGTGCTCTTGCGCCCACCCCTGCCACTCGGGCGCGCTCCTAGTGCCCTCTATGCGCTCTGGCACTCTCGCGGGCGTGCTCCTGCGCCCCTGCCGCGCGGGCGTGACACCCCCGCGTTGCCCTGCCGCCTTGGGCTTGCCCCATGGGTCTCCCAGGGGCGTGGTGCCTAGTGCCCACATGAGCCTTGGGGTTGGACCCTCAAGGCTGGCCCTTGGTGGCTTCCTTTTTGCTAGAGTAGAGACTTAGGGACTTTGTATAAAAACAAAGTAACCCATGTTCAAATGCCAAATGCCACTTCTTCTAAGCCATTCTTATTCTTCTTGAAAATAATTCCTCCATCTTCTCATCAATTTGTATTCTTCACTTAGGAGGGACTTCACAAAGGTTTCTTCCTTCAACCGAACTCCTGAATCACAGAATTCTTCAAAGTTCTTCATTGATCTAATCACAGATCAAGTTGGATCTTCTTCAGAATCACATTCACTAGGTGATAGTGCATGGACTTCTTCAGCTCACTTCATCCACTTAGGAGATGTGGATGGATCATCTTCACCTCCTCATGAATTGTCAATACAATGCATGGCCTTCAATCAATGTTGTGACATTGTATCTCATTGATACAAGTTCTTGGAACTTAAAAACATCTCAACAATCATCTGATATAATGATGCTCCATCATCATTCATTCTTCAAGTGTTGTCACTTAGTATCACCTTGATACAAGTATTGGAACATTAAGAACAACTCTACAATCGTCTGATATCTGAGAGAATGTTTCAAACCATCATCTCCTATTCCACTTAGTGAATCTCCTAAGTGACATGCATCTTAGTACCATGGCCATTCTCCATTCATTACCAACACCATCACATCCTTTTTCATTCACATATTGAAACTCCTTAACATCCATCCATTCATTCCTTGACAACATCATGCCTCATTGACAACAAATGCAACACAGTTCACTTCAATCTCCCCCTTTGTATTTGTTGGCAATACACTACAGCACATATGAATGGGTCAATATGTGTGCCAATATTTTCTCTCCCTTATTGGAAATCAAATGAAAATATGTGGTGTGGCTCTCTTCCAAAATATCTCTTCCTCCCTTTGAATAGCATTTTCTTGAAAATCACTAAGAGAGGGATGATGTCACATGTTATTCTTTAGCAAAGAACCTTTAGTAAATCATCTCTATGTCTACTTGGGCTAACCCGTTTTAGAAAACAATAGTGATGTAACAAATATTTTTCAATGCTATCCACATTTCACTATACATGTGAGATCATGCTTAGCTTCCAAGGGTTTGAAATTTTTCAGATATAACAATAAATTGCTAAATCCTGCACATACTTCACAACACTCATTAGAAAGTTCAGTGCAAAGATAAATCTCCCCCTTTCAACCATTTGTCTTCAATCAATACTCCCCCTTAATTGTCATGATGAATACAATTAAGAAACAAGGGATGAAAGTATGATTGGAATACCTTCACTTTTCTCAAGATGGTATTAATCTCAGAATCCCATCTTCTTCAGATTGGCTCCCCCTTAAGGGATGCACTCCATTCTGTTCAAACCACTCTCCAGATGAGAATGATCATCATATTCAATTCCCTGAAATGTTATCACATGTAAATACAAGTGGTTCGGGAATAAAATGGAACCTCCTTGCTTCATCAATGTGAACAACAAGGTTGAGAAGATTCTCCCAACCGAGATGTCCCATTTTCACCATTCTTCACACTTGCACATTTGATCTTCAATGATGTTTGTGCTGGTGTGGATCTCAACACATCTTCATGTGAAATATTCTTCTTCCCATTTGCCTAAGAAATTGCCCGAACTTCATCTTTAGCTCTTTGGAGATCTTTGGCAAGTTGCAACTGATTTGGCCATATGACTAGTAAGTCACTTGGAGGTGTGGCCTCAGTTCTGGATATTCCACATGGTTCCTTTGATGCTTTCAAGCTACCTTTTTTAGGCAACTTGTTTTCAACCAATCCCTTCTGCTTCTTCTGGATTGATTGTTTGTGTGAGTTCAGTCTGCTTCTATTGATTTTCATGGCTTGTTTACAAAGATCCATGATATGTCCTTTCATTCCATAGTAGAAGCATGTTTTCTAATTGGTGGTCCTTCTGGATGCATCACCCTTCTTGGATTTCAAATCTAAGGACTTCTCTTCCTTTGAAAAAATCTTTTTGGGAGATTTTTCATCTTTCTTCTGCTTGCTTCCCAAGGATTCTTTCTGAACTAGGTTCTGTGATCTTTTCTTCTTTTGAGCTCTAGATACAGTTAGAGATTGACATGTATCTTTTTGACCACTTTTGCAAACATCCCAAATGTTATCAAGCAATCCAAATCTATTTGCAGTAAACAGATGTCTATGGACCTGTGGATGTTGCCTCTTTTCCTCTGGCTTGCTCCCCCTTGGCATGGGCTTGATTTGTTCTTTAAGATTCAGTGGATTGTACCAACAATCCTTTGCACAGTTCCCATACTTATTACAACACCAACACTGACCCACAAATCTTGACCTCTTCAGTCCTTCTGAGTGTTGGGTACTTTTCTTGACTTGCTGTGTTGTTTCAGGAGAGCATTCTTTCTTCACTGTCTTCATCCATACTTTTTTGGATTCATTCTTCCATCCTGCACTTTTAGTAGAAACACTTTCAGAATCATGAGTACAAGATAGTATGGATGGTACCTTCTTTTTAGAAGATGTTGCCCTTTCATTAGAGGATGTATTTCATTTAGAATCATCCTTCTCAAAGCATACTTGAGTAGAAACATTTATTCTTGCAGCTGACTGGGAGGATTCAACTTTGGGTGATTGCAGATTTTTCAATATCACCTCTAATTCAAGGCATTTCATGTTGAGGGAGTTCTTATTATCCTCAACCAATCTTAGCCTTCCTTCCCAATTTTATTTCAGCTCTTTCATCTGGTCATCATGCACCTTTTTCAATTCTTGCAATGATTTGTCAAGATCCTTCACCAATTTGACTTTGTCTTCAAGTTGAGCATCTTTGACAACCATTTACACTTTGTGAAACTTTTCCAGTGCATGGAAAACTTCTTTGACCACAGTCTTAAATAATTATTTCTCAGAAAGGCTTCTTTGCAATTCTTCAGTAGTGTCTTCATATCTTTCATTGCAAAGAGATACTGTTTCATCTTTAGCCTTCACCAGCTTTCTGAGAGTGTTGGTTATACCAAACCTTTTAGCAAACTAATCTTCCATTGTATTGGCTTCTTCTTCTAGCTGTAATTTTTCTTCTTGAAGATAATGTATTCCTATAGCTATACACTTTTCCACTTCCATGGGGATTGTCTTCTAAAGATATTCGATTGAATTTTGAAGATCATTCATTGTTCCAACTTCATCACAGCTAGGACAGGCTTTCTTCATATTCTTGGCATGTTTCTTCTTTCTATTTTTCTGAGTCTTGGCAGATATCTCCATTTGAGGCCGGTCGCTCATTTCCTTAAATCTGCACTTCATAAAGACTCCCTTGGATCTTTTAGAGGTAACCTTCCCTCTGATACCAATTGAAGTTCCCAGATCAGTGTGAATCACTTAGAGGGGGAGGGGGTGAATCAGTGATCCCTTAAAACTTTTTACTAATTGATTTCTTATCAATTAAACCTCTATGGCTGGTTAAAGCCTCGATCCAATCTTCTTGTATCTCTCACCTTTCCTAGAATGATGCAATAAATGTAAAGGCACTGGACACAAGGATTTACATGGTTCAGCACCAAAGGCCTACTTCCTTTCCATGTTGGTTATACGCCCCAACATGGTTTCTCCATTATAACCTGTTAAAATTACAATGGTCGATACAGAGTCCCACTGTATCTCTCCTGAGTCCCACAGGAGGGTCTTTATACTGCGTCCCACAGTGTTACCAGAGTCCCACTGGCCTGCTTCAGAATCCCACTGAAGACTTCTTCCACCCTGAGTCTCATAGGGGGCTTCTCCTGGCTCCTCGAGTCACACGAGTAGCTCTTCTTCACTTTAAGCTTGTTCAAGTATCTTCAGCAGTCTGGGATAAAGACTGCTGGCCTTGCTCTCTTCTTCTGTTCACTTGTGATGAACATGACTTCTCATCTTGCTTAGGATTTATCTCCTTTCTCTTAGGATGACCTGGCCTCTCTCTTCAAGAATCTTCAACAGCCTCTGAAAAGGTCTGTTGGTCTTGCTCAGCACTTCTGATCACTTCTGTTGATCAGGCTCTTCTCAATTACTGAAAACTCAGACAACTGATATCTCTAACTTTAGTCTGGCTTCAGTCTGACTTCACATCGACTTCATGCACTGAGTGCATGTCATCTCTGCGTCCTCATGCACGGATTGCATGGCTTCTCAAAACTCTTCAAGAACTCCTGGTCTTGGACAACTCAAATGCACACAACCAGATTTGGCTTTGTTCATGTGTGCATGTGCATGCATGCATGCATGCAATTCCCTTCTCTTTCTTCTTAGTGTGATAAACACTCAAAGAGCGCAATTACTTTAAGCACAAACACTTTCTTCCTTATTCACACTTTGTTCCTATTGTTTACACACTCAAAAGTGTGTTGTTCTTTGGTGCGGGTCTTGTTCTTCTTCTTCTAAGTGTACACACACCTCTTAGTGCACACACATAGGTTCAGCCTTCTTGTCTCGTTGCACACACTTCTTTCACTTTTTTTTTGCACACAAGTGAGCTTGGCCTCCTCCTCTTCTTGAACACACCCAAGGCTACAACCTCATGTTCATTTGCACAAAAACCACCTGTAGGGTATCTTCACTTGGCACACACACAAGTATGGTCTCGGGTTCTCCTTGCACACACAAAACCGTAGGCTACTCTTACGCCATTTGCACACACACACACACACACACTAGGTATGCACTCCACTGTTCTTTAAGAGCCACACAAGGTTCACTTGGATCCAAGGCTACACGGGCGCGCAGGGTGCAAGGTGCAACCAGCCCGCGGGGCGCGCAAGTTCAACAGTGCGCAGGTGCTACTGCCGCGGGCATAAGAAGGGCGCGCAAGTGCGCTGCCCAACTTTTCCTTCCTGTCGCTCAAGGGGTAGCGCACAAGGAATCCTTCTTCTTCGTTCGCGCAAGTATGCGCGAAAGGAACCTCAGCCGCGCAAGTACCTTGAATGGGCTTCTTCCTTCGTGAGGCAGAGCACTCACGGGACACCAGATCTTCAACAAAAAATTCAGCAATCGATTCAAGCACCTCAGCCGCTCTTTTTATAGGCAGAGGAGGTCCAAAAATTCCGCGTGAGATATCTCTCAAATCCCCGAAAGTTTCAGTTCTTTAAAATCTTTCCAAATCTTTAATTTACCCTCTGTTTCACGCGAGCTCATTTATTTTTCGCTCCTTCTCATGCATGCATCGCGGAACGTGTGCATGGCCTCTGTTTAGGCCCATGCATGCAAAGCATGATCTCCACATGGCCTCGGCATTTTATTTTGCCTCGGCCAAACTCAAAATCTCCCAAACATCATGTGCATGAATATTTTATTTCATGGTTGTGTTCATAAGGCTCAGACGAACTCCATGGATGCTTCGGCTCGATTTATGGTGGCCGGAATCTCAAAAACCGTCCTCGGGGAGACGCCTGGTTCGAAGGTGGCTGCAGGTGTCTTCGGCTTGAGCTCAAGGTAGGATATGACTCGAAGGACGTCATATCCGGCATTTAATGAAGGCGTACGGCTCAGATTAGATTGCGAGCGGCACGATGCATCAGGCGGCCAAGATCTGCCGCGCGATCACTCGGACGGCCAGGATTAGATCCTGGGATTTTAATCGCGTCCCATATCGAATCCGCACGCGGGTTTCTTGCACTTTACGAAACTCGTGGTGCCTGCCTCAGCTCAATTGTCTCTCTTCTCCCCTCTCGGTGACGCCCGACGCCGGGTTCCTTAGCGGGCGCGCTCTTGCGCCCACCCCTTCCAGTCGGGCGCGCTCCTAGCGCCCTCTATGCGCTCTGGCGCTCTCGCGGGTGTGCTCCTGTGCCCCTGCCGTGCGGGCGTGACACCCCCGCGTGGCCCTGCCACCTTGGGCTTGCCCCAAGGGTCCCCCACGGGCATGGTTCCTAGTGCCCACATGAGCCTTGGGGTTGAAACCTCAAGGCTGGCCATTGGTGGCTTCCTTTTTGCTAGAGTAGAGACTTAGGGACTTTGTATAAAAACAAAGTAACCCAAGTTCAAATGCCAAATGCCACTTCTTCCAAGCCATTCTTATTATTCTTCAAAATAATTCCTCCATCTTCTCATCAATTTGTATTATTCTCTTAGTAGGGACTTCAAAAAGGATTTTTCCTTCAACCGAACTCCTGAATCACAGAATTCTTCAAAGTTCTTCATTGATCTAATCAGATATCAAGTTGGATCTTCTTCAGATTCACATGCACTAGGTGATAGTGCATGGACTTCTTCAGCTCACTTCATCCACTTAGGAGGTGTGGATGGATCATCTTCACCTCCTCATGCATTGTCAATACAATGCATGGTCTTCAATCAATGTTGTGACATTGTATCTCATTGATACAAGTTCATGGAACTTAAGAACAGCTCAACAATCGTCTGATATAATGATTCTCCATCATCATTCATTCTTAAAGTGTTGTCACTTAGTATCACCTTGATACAAGTACTGGAACATTAAGAATAGCTCTACAATTGTCTGATATCTGAGAGAATGTTTCAAACCATCATCTCCTATGCCACTTAGTGAATCTCCTAAGTGACATGCATTTTAGTACCATGGCCATTCTCCATTCATTACCAACACCATCACATCCATTTTCATTCACATATTGAAACTCCTTGACATCCATCCATTCATTCTTTGACAACATCATGCCTCATTGACAACAAATGCAACACAGTGAACTTCACTTAAAAATAGTACTTTTTTTCAAAAATTTTTTTTATAATAAATATATATTAGTTTAACATGTTCTAATGATTTTAGGGTTAAATCTTATGTTGTGATCATTCATTTTTTAGATATTGTGTTCTATATCACTTTTCATTATTCCTTTGGAGTTGTGTTTACTCTACATGTCCTTATTATCTATATAGAGGATTTATTCAATATAATTTCTAAAATATTAATATTGGATTAACATTTTTTCATTTCAATGAACAATATTTTTAGAAGTAAGCTTGTTCATAATTTCATTTCTTGAACAATTAGAATATATATGTTATGTGTTATTGATTCAATATGAAAATTTATTGAATGATATATAATTTTAATTATGTAATATATTTATTATTAAATATATGAGTAAATAATTGTGTATGTTTTAGTAATTGGTAGATCTTAGTTATATATAGGTCCTAGTCAAATTGACATGTCTCAAGAGAAAAACATATAGGAATTACATTTTAATTTTTTAATTGTTGTATGCATACCCAATTATTAAAAGTGTATACGATTAAGGAATGTATGGTTTCATTCAATAAGTTTTAAATTAAGGCCTTAGAGGTAAGATCATGAAGGTTAAACACTATCCATTTCCTTATATGAGATTTCAATTATCAGGATACTTATCTTTTTTTCATACATGGATGTATTTTATGCTTAATTTTTTGATTAAATATCATATGTATTTTTTATTTAATATTTTATAATATTATTCTTTATAAAATCATGTAATTATTGTCTTTATTTTTCCCATAGACAGAATATGATCTCCACCGTAATTATGTTTTCTTGTATCTAGGATATGAAAAAGGAATAATTGAATGATCTTCAAGAATAAAATAATATTTTTGATGTTATGTTTTATTTTACCAATTTAATATGGAAATAAATTAAGTATCTATTCTTTTAATACTACTACACTAGTATATCATTTATGGCTTGATCCATGCATATTTCAAAAATGTAATAAAGTATAATCCTCTTTGTATTATTTGAATGATGGTTATTATTGTAGGTATCAAATAAAATTTATTATTTTCCATGTGATATATATTTTTAAGGAACATGGTTTGTATGAACATTATTATTTCCCATATAATATATAATAACTTATACATACTTTAATTTCATGGGTAACCTTTCATGATTTTATGAGGTCATTATGTATGTGTCAGTGTTTTGATATAGTTCCCTGTAGAAGAGAGTGAAACTGTGTCAAGATTCATATTCATTATAGGGATTACCCTTATGAGAAATTCAATACACAATGTGTTGTATTGGAGAAAATCATGGAACCTTTGGGGAAAATAACCAATTTCATAACAAATAAACATTCTCGTATGGAGAAATTTGTTTTTATTAAACATGAGACACCTATGTTAGATCACTTTATGTGAAAAATGCCTTAATAATTTAATGGATCTATTAATCCATTTGTACTTGAGCACTGTATCACGTCCCATGAAATTATATTCCTAGATTTGGGATGTAATGAATTAGAAAAGGTTATTCTTGAAGAATATTTTTAAATGGTGAAATTCATCAATTGTGTTCAACGATACTAAATACTAATGTGGGTGATGATATAATACATATAAAATCGATAAATTAAAATGTAATGTTCTATGACAAATATTTACCTCGATATCAACGAAAAGAGATGGTTATAAGGATACTGAACCTATAAAATATGGAAGATAAAAGTATTTCTAAATATTAGGGAAGAATCACAATGCTAATAAGGCTTGAAAAAAATAAATACATAATTGGGAAATCAAAATTGAACATTTATTTGATGAGATTATTCGGAAGCATCCAAGTGAATTACTCTCTAAATTTTTATCATGATATGATGATATAGATTCAGCTTCTATAAGTGGAGATAAATTATTTTCTTTAATGTGTATCATTATTAGAAATCAAAAGAAGAAGTCCTATGATTCCCAAATAAAAAATAAATATTTCAAAGAAGAATAAATAAATGATGGGACTTCAAAAATTTGATAATTGTGCAATGAAAATCATGGTAAATTCTTAAATGTAATTCGATTTTTCTAAATGTATAATGATTAGGGCTATTCGACTCCTAAATATAGGAGAATAAATAAAATAGTGATATATAGTTTCCAAATATTAAAAGGTTATTCTTGGAACTTTTTGAAACTTTTTCCCTAATAATATAACCCATTAACAAATTTAGAATGTAAATGAGTTAAGATTATATGCTAAGATGAATGTGATGAGTGTTTTGAATACTTTAAGGGTAGAATGAATAATGATCTTATATTGACATTTACATTTGGAAGGGATGGTTTTTTGGATATATATTTATTCATACAGGAAAGGAAATAGATGTGTATATATAATACTGAAATATTTTTTTTTCATATTAATGAAAAAAATTAGAGATCAATGAATAGAATTTTTAACCTATGACATTGATTTGGAAGCTATAATATATTCCTTTATCATATGAAATAATTATCTCTATGATGAATGAAATTAGATATATATAGATCATAATACTTTGAAATACATATTTTAAAAACCATTTCTATACATGAGTCAAAGGATATAAATATAGTTTCTTAGGATTCTGATAACCCATTACACTACCACCATGTAGAGGGAAATATAGTGGTCGAGGTGTTGAGTAGAAAATATAATGGATTTTAGAGTGAAATGACATTAGTCAATGATCTTAAATTCAAAAATTTAGTCAATTTTGATATTGAAATCATTCGGGGAGGGGAAATATCAATACTTCTCCAAAGGATTCAAAAACCATATTAAATGGAAAAAATAAAAAGTTATCATATCAACTATAAATAAATACAAAAGAAAATGAATGTTCTGAATTAATTTAATATGGAATAATTTGATTATGAATATGGTGTTCTAAAATATGGAAATAGACAATATGTTCCATCAATACATGATATAAAGCGGTAATTACATAGTGAATCACTAAAATTACTTTTATCTATAAACCATGGTATCACCAAAATGTTTAGGGATTTTTTTGAATATTTTTATGTTGTAATAAAAATTGGGAAATTGCTCACTATGTATCAAGATTATGGGATTTTCAATATAAAAACCCCCATATACAATGTCGTGATGGATTAATGAAACCTCTATCTATTCCTATGTAGTTGTGGTGTTATTTTACTATAGAATTTATAACTATAATTAATAAACACAAATGCATCAGTTATTATATCTAATCATACCATGTATATATATTTTCTCACCTTATAGGTTGATTTAACAATTGTTTACATTACACAAATCTATATCAATGATATTGTGAGACTTCATAGTTTATCTATTTAAATTGTATCTAATCATGAACATGGGTTTACATCAAAATTATGGAATTATTTTTGAATCATCTCAACACCAATCCACATATGAGATCTTATTAAAATCATCAAATAGATAAAAAATCCAAAAATTCTATATTGAAGATGAATATTCCATACTCAAAATAAATATCCATTTTATTTTTTCCTTTCCATATTATGTTAAATTAAAACAATATTCATATGTATGTATGGGCTACTATATCTGCATATCAGTGTAATTTCTATCATCATCAAATTACATGGATGCTTAAAAATAAGAAATAAGAAATATAGATTATATTGGTGACATAAATCAGATTATGTAAATATAATATATAATATACCTTCATACCCTACTATCCATTTCAAAATGAAAACATTTGTCATGCATAATTTTGGACTACCATATCCATGATGCGATGTTATTTGTTTCTATTAGTACCATGGATGAGTGGTTCTAAAAATATTTAAAATATAAAAAAATAATATTCTTTAAATTATTCATATTAAGAATACAGAGAAACTATTTTATAATACATTTAACCATGGTCAACATATCAATCTTTTTTAGATAAATTGACTGAAAAAACTTTAGTGGTTGACGTAATAAAAAAGATCAAAATGAAGGAGTTTTATATAATTATAAAAGGATACCAAAATTGAATATAAAATAAATGTTTTTAAGAATTTATTTATTTAATTTAAATTCATTATTAATTATTATATAACTCATCATACCAAGGATAAATTCATGGCAGTGCCTTCTCATATTTATTCAACTATATTAAGCTATATTTTATATTATATACGTAATTTATTTTATACATGTATATACTAACACATTAATATATTATTTCCAAAATAACTATTTATTTTTAGTATTTTATATATCTATTGAAAATTTTTATGGAGTTTTATTATAATGGTGATGGAGTGTTAATTTTTAATTTTTCAATCTCACTATTAATTATGATTTCTAATGAATAAATTTTGATTTTAAAAATTATATGATTATTATTTATTATAAAAAATATTTTAAAATATATGTTGTTGATTGATTTTCCCACTATCATGTCCATTATTCTTTATCTCAACTTTTATAAAAGTGTCCATGGTTTTCAAGTAAAATAATTTTCCATTATTCAATAATTTTTTCAATATTAAAATAAAGGGAATTGCCTTCTAAAATGTATAAAATAATTTTCAAAATAATTTATAATTTCATTTTCATAGTTAGTTTTCAAATACTTTATGGAATGTTAATTTTAGTGTTTTGATCATTTTCACTAAAATCCAAAAAACAATTTTCTATATTTTGAAACATTCATTTCTATTGATTTGATGGTATTTTATCATCCTTTATAGATTTATTGATTAAAATTATATTTTTATTAATAAATTTATCATGACCATGTTATCAATCACTCTAAAGAATTTTTGGAAATTATATTTATCCTTAATGTTCATATTTTCATTATAATGTAAGTATTTAGTATCATATAAACAACATTGATGTTTTCATAAAAATATACATCCATCTATCCAAAATATAGTTTTATTATGACACCACTTTAAGGGAAAGTGGAATACCATAGTTCACAATGTAGAATACGACTATGTACTGAAGGACCTCACAAAGAGATGACACAAAAGAATAAGATTATTTGAGTCATCCACACTAAATAATTCCTAGTACAGAGTACCAAACTGTGTGTCTGGATCCTTGCTGATAAGTTATTTGGGGTGAGTAACCATTCTTTCCATTGTCTGAATGAATTCTTCGAGGGTGATTTTCCCTTGGTTAAAGCCTCGAGCTATGATTCGGTCTAGATTGTCTATCCACGCTTATTGATCCTCAGTAGAAGAAACATGAAACTTCCTTTCATATATTCTTAAAATCTCATCATTTTATGTGATGGGATTGAGGACTGTTTCATTCATTTATTCCTTGGTGTGGTGTATGAGTTTCAAACACTCCACTTCTTCTCCTTCCATCCCACAATGTTCACTGCTTAGAGCTCTATTGTCCCCATCTTGTAGGTCTTTTTTATCATTAATTTCCCCTTCTTGGATGACCTAGTTTCCATTGGATTAGGAAAATGAGAATTGTTTTTTCATTTCCCTGACCACATTGCCTTTCCCTGAGTCAAGCTTCCCTTTTTCCCCCTTCTTTATTCTTGGGCTGTGAGGACCTTTCCCTTGGAAACAATCCAAGCTGTCCACTGAGAATTGGGTGTGACTATCTTCTCCCGAATCAGAATCCTCATGATTAATTGGTTCCATTTTTCTCTTCCAAGCCTTCAACTCAAATTTTTAATTCAACCCACATTCCATCTTTAAGGGGCCTCAACCAGGACAAAAAATCCACCTTGCCTTCTTTGGTCTCTAATCTAAACTTCTTCCCTGTAGTCCCATACTTCTAAAGGGAATATGAAATTGGGATGGGAGTGTTTGGGTCCAAAGGACCTGAGAGACTAACAACTTCCCACCCCCTTATCCACGGAGAGATTTTGTTGCAGCATGAAGAATAAACTACCCCGACAGTGACATTCCAGCTATCTTGACCTCTATGCTGACCACAAAAGCATCATTACATGGGGGTACTAACAAGTCCGGACCTATGGCCTACTTGTATCCACGACCCATAAATAGAGGATATAGGTTTTTATCCTCCCGTATCATACCATGGGGGTCTCAGGATCCTTGGACATCACTCACTAGCGATATCGATAGAACTTCCATTGAGCTGTCGAAATTCGGTAGTTAATCCTCCATGAAGACCTTTACAAAATCCTCCGTATCTATTACATGCACCTGAAATACTTCAACTCCACTCACCTTCACTGGGAAAATTCCTTGATCATTCCTTAGGCAGGCAAGGACATCTACAACAAACGAAACTGGTGCCTTAACCTTAGTAACCTTCCCTACAACCAGAGCTTCAACACTGGACTGCCCATCCACAACCGTGCCTACCAGCTCAGAAGACACCCATTCAGAGTTTGTCAAAACTGGTTCACCAAAGCCTTTCTGACCTGAGATGTTACCAGCCCTGACATCCACATCAACCCTCTACTTCTGACCTGAGGAATTGCTGAGCCTCTCCCCTGGACAAGAGGGCCTCATGTATATGACATCATCATTGAAGTTTGAGGCCGAATGACCCAACTAACCAAAAATCGAGCAGAAATCCATCCATGTTTCATGAAACCCAACTTGCATCCCTCTAAAATCCTCTCCAACCATAATACACACCCACTCAATCGGTGGATTTGAGAAATCCACCTCCACACAGACATGTGGATTGAACGAGTGACTCATATTAGTAATGACATCATTAGAACAGAGGAATTGAACTACCAAATTACCTAGCATACAGATAATAGCTAGATTTTGAAAGGGAAAGGGAAGGTGTGGGAGACTAACCCATCCCGCGATGGAGGGGGACTCACTGTTCATACCAAAATCGAAAGACCAGTAGAGAAGAACAAACATTAAACTATTGCATCTTCGGGGATCCTGAGACCATGCCCATAACAGATCTTCTTCTGGGAAAAAACGGATCATTAGGTTTCGTTTATCAAAGGGACCCAGAACTGTGCAATCTTTAAAGTCTCAATTTCCAAAAAAAAGTGGTCAAACTTATCAAACAAGGACCTATAATAGTTGAAACAAGCCACTAGGGTAAGGTTCAGAAGAAACAAGGATTCAGAGAACTCTAACACCGAGATTGAAGGTTGAGGATCACCATAGTAAAGATGTGGAACCTTCAGGCATAATGAAATTACTAGAAACATAGGGACAAATATAGGGTTAAAGAAATAGATAATAGGATTCTGCTAAACTAGAGGAGGTGGCATTGGTCCATCCTCCCCCCTCTTGTTGCCGGAAGGGGAGGGGGATCCATCATAGCCCATCCGCGCTTAGGGTTCCATCATCCCCGCATCATTTCCTGTTTCATAGTGAATGTATTATTCTTAATTTCTCTTAACTATATAAAATTTCACTATACTATATTAGTTGAAGGAATCATATTTTTTTCATCCACTTAGGAAATATTGATGTTCCATATTCATGGTTTAAAATTTATATTTTTTATTAACAATAATTTTTATTATGTTTTATATTTTTTATTCAATATATGAGGAATAAATTAGATATATTGGGGTGAGGGGTGGATTTCATTTGCAGATAGCCCCTGATACATCGACATGTGTCATGAGACGAACTAGCTTGCTTTCCTTATAACTAGGTAATTTACTATATTCCTATGCAATTATTGAATGTGACTTTGTTAAATGAATTTTAAATATGATTCATGTTGTATGGTAATAAATATATGGTTTTATGAAAATTCTTTCCTAACATTATGCATTCCAATCTATCAGAATTCATTTACCATTATCATTGAGTTTACATAAATCCATTGATGAATTTCATCCCCATGTTATTGATTAAATGTTATATATATTATTAAATATACTATATTTTTATTAATTTTATTGACATAATAGATTCCATGGTTCTTTTTACCTTATTAGGAATCTCATCCCACCATTTTTGAACTATTCCTTTCCCCATGATTTATAGAAGTAGTCTTTGAATGATATTCAGTGATGAAGTAAAACTTTTCTTGAAATGTTGTATCTTTCCTATGTAATAAATAAGTCATGTATGTATGCACACTCACAAAAATACTAAACTATTTGAAACAACATTTTTTTATACCTTATATATTGTACCAATGTCATAAAATAACACCAAATTTGGTTTTCTAGAGATGGGGACATTACATACTGGTATCGTGATAGATATATAGATATGATTGTTTATGTATCAATGTTAATAATTCATTCCGATTGATATTCAATATTATGTAATAATGTCTATTAAACTACGATTTAAATTCAATTCCTAACTATAAAATTATATGTTGTTAAATTAACAGTTGGTTTCTCCTGCCACTTCAGTAAATTTTAAATGCCAATGGATTTTTACTGATTCCCTAATGTTATTATCCATAAATCCTTTGATTTTCCCCTTCCGATGTAACATTATGCATATTATTTTCATTAATATTTAAATTCTTGTTTATTTTATCATGATTCTATCTTCATAGAGTATCTAGGGTAAAAATGTGATGATAATATGATAGATGATTCATTCATGGTGATTGGTTATAGAGGTTGTATTATGGTGATAATATGGTAGATGATTCAATTCTTATTTCCTTAGATATGAACATCTACACATGTTAGAGATATCTCATTCATGTGAATTTCTATCTATATCATAGGTTATCCATCAATCAAACCATCTATATATATCATAACTAGTCAATATATTTTATATTACATAGTAATGTTGGTTTTAGAGTTTTAGGGTTTAAATCCTCACAAATTGTCACTATAGAGTGTATCACTATCCCAGTATAAGGTAAGGTTTTTATGGTCTTAGTATTATTTCCATGAGAAGTTATTGATACATATTATTGTGAAAGGAATTATAGCCCTCATGGTTTATTGTGAATTAATGGTCATGTTGTATCTTTTAAGGTTGTATGAGAAGGATGTATCCCTGAGTATAATGTCATATGGGAAATATGATTTTGTGGATTATGTATAGAAATGGATTATGTTGGGGATATATAATTGTATATTATATTTTAAATACTTTTGTTTTCCAAAAATTTTATTCCCAAATCAAAACAACCATATTTTTTGATCTTTAGACAAATTTTGGCTACATGAATAGTCATTATGAATCTTGTGAAGTTGAATGTGCCCCATTATTTTAGGTATATAACCTAGATGGGGTTTCTTAAGGAAGAAAGGGACATAATAACCAAAAAATTGAGATTATGTTTTAGACAAGTTTTCATTAGAAAATTATAATATCTGTATCATACTATTAGTGAATGTTTCTCACCACCAACTTATTGTACTGGGAAATGTTTTTAAATGCTATCCACCCCAAGGTATCATTGATTTTAAAATTACATGGAAATTAAATTTCATTTATATCTTGGTATAATGACACCATTATACCCAAACTCATCATCTATTTCAAGAGTGTGGATCACATCCTGATTTCCAGAATAGAGTGCATGAGAACAAAAATTTACACCAATAGTAAGGTAGTTATTTCATATTATGGTTGTTAAATATAGATGTAGTTATGATGTTATATACTAATCAGATAATTTTTAATGTTATTTATGTCGCTAAAATTATATTTTTAATCATTCCCAAATATTAATTTGAAATAAAATAGTATATAAATTAAAATAATTAAAATAATGGTTTTTTATAGATTGGTCATTAAATAAAACAATTTTTTCAATCCAAATCCTGATTAATATATAAGGAAGTGGATCATTTATAGTGTAGTCACATTATTGAGTATAATGGGTTTTAGGGTATAGTTATTTTGGTGGATGCATTTTTTCTCCCCTAAAGTTATCATCTCAATTCTCTTCATCAACCTGGGAGGGTTCCATAGCAATCATCAATAAATAACAATTTTCTCATTCTTTATTATTCTTGAAAACCCACAATGGATGTTTTTTTCTTTTGCTTGGATATTCATTTATA
Organism: Viscum album; assembly: GCA_963277665.1. NCBI lineage: Eukaryota > Viridiplantae > Streptophyta > Magnoliopsida > Santalales > Viscaceae > Viscum > Viscum album. The sequence continues at coordinate 47,344,769 of OY728140.1, read as the reverse complement.
TAATTTGTTTTTTATTTATTTATGTATTTAATATTTAAATTTTTGGTCCTCAATGAGTATATTTATAATCTGTTAATATATACCATCACTCTATATATGACCATTGGTTTATAAAGAAAAGGTTTTTTATATATTGGATTTTCATTTGGATGTAATTGGTTTGAGTATTTTTTATATTCTATTTATATAATTTTACTTGGTTGAAATTATTATAATACAGACGAGCATACCTAACTTGGCCCACAAACATTTCAAGATATGAATATAACATATGATCTACAACATTAAACCTCATTTTAATCATGTGGTATTCCACACAGTTTTATGATTTTGTGGGTTTTGTGATCAATGAGTTTATAGGAATAAAATCATATTTTTTTCATTTTCCCCCATTTATTTTTGGGTCCCTTTAGTATGATGTCTTTCATCATTTATTTGTAATTTGTTTCATCGATATCCTTTTAGTGGAAGTAGTTTTGGGGTTTTTATGGTGTTTGTTGTAATAATTACTAGTTTGATGTTTCTTATGTGGAAAGGAAGAATGGTATTTCTTTGTTTAGTGGTTTAATATCACATATTGTATTATTATGTATTATGTAATTTTTATTTGGTTTTCATGAATGTGTCAAAGTTATTCATTAAAAAAAGTAGGCGTTTTCATAGATTCATTAGTTCATCTATTGAATGGTTTTTATGATTATGAAGGTGTGGGTGATATGGGGTAGATGGATCATGGTGATTCATCAAATGGGATGGGATCAAAAAATAATTGTCAAAAAATGGTGATGGAAATCACCATGAGAAATCCTCAGTCACTCGATTCATCAACTAACAACAAAAATCCGAATCTTAATTTTGATATTTTTTCTCATTTTAAATTTATTTCATTTTGATTGGTATTTATTGAAATGATATTGTAGGGTTTATAAAAAAAAGTATAATTGGATTATTTGAATTTAAAATTTATCAGTTAGTTTAATGTTCTTTGAAAGAGTAAAATGATTTTCATCAGAAAATAATATTTTTGGAAGAATCGTTAATATTGTTAAATAAATATATGTGTGTGGTAGGAATTTATCTGTTGATATTTTTTTGTTAATTATTATATTTCTTTATTAAAATTGAAAATAAGATTACTGATAATGAAATTATAACATGACTTTTTTGGTTTTTTGTATCGATACATGTGAAAACAATTTTCTCTATCTAACGATGGATTTGGTAAATTTTTATATGAAATAGTGTGACAATAGAATGGTGGTAGTGATGGTGTCATAGGTTAATATCATATGATGGGATTTTTTGATATTATTTATCATTGTTAGTATTATTATTTCTTACACGCTACCACAAAATTCTAGTAACCTGATTGATATCCATATAAGTTTCTGCCTATCGTTTCAACCCCTATCATTAAAGATATGGTTGAAATAGTTGGCTAGCCTATGACATATATAAATCAACTTCAAAAAAATGAACATTCTAGAGTTCTAAATGACCTTAGGTAGTCATACCTATATTCCAAAGGATGATAAATTGAAGCGAAGATATATGAGGTGATAATGGGAAGACTATACCATATTATTAAAAATAATAATATAAAAACAATAATTACAAGGTAAAATATAAAAAAATTATATCATAAAATACTACATGATGTATCAATTTTTCCATGGATATACATGTTTTAAAAAATATAATTTTTCACCCTTTAGTCGATCATATATCTACAAAATCAAAAATGGCCAGAGTTAAACACCAAACTAACACTGAGGATCAACCCAACCAATCATAAAAATTGTTTCCAGTTTATAACCCATTTTCAACTCCATATCCACTAGGATCCTGATAATATGCCTTAAATAAAAATGTTATCAAGAACCATTATGTTTTCAATATCTCAGATGACCGGTTTAAGAGATCAATTTGAACATAGTTGGACACTACCAATATTATCCCTAGATAGATCCATAAATATACCATTGTATGAAATGTAAAATAAAATATCCAAAACATATAACTCAATATACTTCACTCATGATTTACCATACCTATGTTAGTTTATTTTTTATCATCCAATTCTAGATTGGAATGATGCATCAATGATATATTATACTATATCATCACTCAGCAAACCAACTAATTCAATAATACCAAAAATCATTTTACTAACATAAACGTATAAAAGACCCAATTCAATCAAAATTCACCAAATAAAAATATATAATACATATCATATCATTCATGTTTTTAATAATCCATTTACCCATTTTCATCCAAATAACCCAATGATCCAAAGTCGTCGTGACATTCTTCATTACCAATATCGATCTTTTAAACTCAACATATCATTTATATATAGAGAATTAAGGTTCCAATAATTGGATTCACATAACAAATAATATTTCAAACTACAAATTATCCCTTCCAACATTTTGTGGTTCAAAACCATCATTCTTAATATTCTAGGTCTATAGAGTGTAAACAGGAAAAAAGTGGTGTAAATGACCTCATGGTCCCTAAACTATGTACACATGGCCCCAACAACCCCTACCCCATAATGAGTGGAATCAACCACTTCACAGGTCCATATATTTTGTAAAAATAAATAACCGCTAATATAATTGGTCAATTCCATCTTCATCAAACTAGAATAGCCATGTCACCTAATTCCTGATGTTCAACATCACCTTCAATGACATTGGTAAGACCCATAACATTATCGAAGAACAAAATACTTTTATTAACTAATGTAAACAATTACAACATTATGATTCAACATTCCCATCATACTAAAACATCACATCTATAAAAACTAAGCATAACATGGGAAAATCATAATTCCTCATATGATACTACCATTAGTATCTCTTTTCAATAATAGAAACTTAAAAGTGGTTCAGTTCATGGTCATAAACCTAACATAACCCTCATATAATTATAAAATAATGAAAAAATATATATATCATTAGAAATTGGTAAGAACTACCTACTTGGAATATAGAATACTTTACTCTCAATGAAAATATAATTTTTCTGGCTTCAATTGGATTGAATATGGGAATTCATAGTTTCTCCTAGCAACAAATGACTATAAAAAAAAATTGTGAAGAACATAGATGGAGGTGAGGACTTGAATTAGGTGGATATTTTTTTATACTTTATAACAATGTACATAATAATCATAAATCCAAATTTATAGTATATTTTATAAATAATTAAAATATTTAATGTAATATAGTTAAACATAGAGAAGAATCATCAAACTCAATTTTTTGAAAACACACTAAACCTTATATATAGTTCTGTACACTTACATATCACACCTTGTCGACCCTTACATATCAAAATTCTCATTGTTTCCAAATTCTAATTTCTTTTATATTCAATATTCTACTTGAAATGAAAATTAAATATATTACCCTCAAATATCTATGGAAATATTTACACAGATAAATATTTCAATTAGATAGACCCTTGTGTATAAAAAAGGTCAGTTTATATGTAGGAAATTTACTTTTATATATTTCTTTTATCGTAATTTACTCTTACATATATATGGTATCCCCATAGTTACCCTTATATATCAACATGTTTACTCTAATGTATCGACCCCTCAATATCAATACATAACCATTATTCTTACCTTGTAGACAAAATATTATGATTCAAAGGGTTACCCTTACATTCCCAAAAAATTACTCATACACATAAGAAAATTACTTTTGCATATCTTAGGCAGCTCAATAGATTTTTATTTTTATACAATTAATGTAGTCTTATGTATGAGGTGCACTTATGTAAGAGTAACTTCCAAGCATGGCAATAATTATGTTTCATGAACATGGCCATTCTCTAAAAACCATTCATATATATATTTAAAAATATGAATAACATTATGCATAAGACTGTTGCACATTAATAAATCACTACTATGTATGAAGCAAATCCAATTTTTCCATACCCATGGAATATTATTCAAAACATATACTTTTAGACATCAAAATATTACCCTTAAATAATAGAGTTAGAAATATTTCGTAATATTCACTAAAAAATGAAAATATATAAATAATCATCCAAAAAATCATAAAATCACAGAAAACAATTCACTCATATCATGTAGAGCACATCCAAGAACCCCTGTGGAAGAATTTTCATTGCCCAACCACTATGAAAGTGCTAGTTAAAAATACTTATTTTTGAACCTAAACCAACACCCTAAATTGCTCGACATGGTTTAAATTCCAAAAGTCAAGGGTTAATGATAAATTCAAAAAAGATAATCTTACATACAAAAATTTACTATTTGATGTGAGTACTTTTCTTTAACATAGGTATGCTAGCTCAAAACATGTATATTATCACTAAAAAGAAGCGCCCTTCTATATGACTTACCTATCTATATGAGTAAAATCCCCACAAGGTTTATCTGATGTTTCTAGTACTTAACCATTTTCCCAAAACCCCAAATAATCAGGGTATAAGGTATTAAGATCCTTATAAACTAAACTCTTATCAATTATAAAATCATATTTTTCCATCATACATAAAAAATATTTATGAACACCGAGGGATTTACCCATAAAAATTACATTCATATATTAATGTATTACCCACATATATGAGAGTTTCTAAAATTTCAAAAAAAAATGAAAAATAAAAATTTACCCTAATACATATAAAAAATCTATAATAGTAAAAAATTTTAGAATCATGACCAAAATTGACTCCAAACTAGTAAAACACTTCAAATAATCATAAGAAGCATGATTTTATAAACTCAGACCCTGAGCTCAGGATGACTATGACTTCTTGTTCTCTAGCCTAAAATAATACCCTTAACAACAAAATTGGGTCCATATTCATATTGTTGATCAAATTTCTCAATTAAATTATCTTTTCTATTTTTTTGGGAAATTAAAATCTCCACAAAATATAATATATTTTCCCCCAATCTATCCTAAACTCATACTGACTAACCCTTACCAAAACACTACTATCTCTCACACTTCTCTCCCAAAACCCTCAGATGATAATAAAATAATCACTCTCCTTATTAGATACTCTATGTAACCAATTTAAACTTATTGATCTATTTCAAGGTAACTATCCATAATATAAATCTACTACATGGTTTCATCTCAACTAGAGTATTTAAAAAAATGGTTTCATATACATAAATGGTCTTTAATAATGCATGTAATGTATATCCAAACATAGAAACTTGAAATCAAATATTAAAATATTTAATATGATTCAATCTTATTTCATTAATCATAACACTTTATCCCTATTTTAATGCCTCATCATACCTATTGTTATCTATTTTACCATTATTCATCAAAGATTGTATAGAAAACATATCCAATTCCCATACCTCAACCAATATCTGGTCAATTTATTTATCAATTATTCACATCTTTCTAGTAGAGTCATACACATTATTTGGAAAATTCACCCACTATAGGTTATCTCGTCCACATCCATGACCCACACATACAACTGAATCTCACATATCAGGTCCCTGTAAAACAACTCATCCATCCTCCAATACTAATATTTATCCTGATCTATGTCCTTCTAATAATTGTGTCGTATTCCAAAATGTTTTATCAAGAATTTATAGATGGTTACATGCCCAACACTCCTTCAGTGTTCAACCAAGCTAAGAACAATAATTCCTTGTTTACCCACAATTTAAACATGTCAAATAAAATTTACTATATTATGGAATAATCCAACATCTACTTCAATATCCCTCTATTGCCTCTTAGAATCCTTGATATTAGTTACCAATAACTCTACTATATACCTCACAGTCACCACTATCTAGTTCGATAAGCTCCAATCCACAATGTTTCACTCTACTATTAGAACATGATTAATCACCTTTGAAAACATGGTAAAACCAATAATATTTCATTATAACATCATAAAAAACTGCATACCATCCTCAAACCATCACACCATAGAGATATCATGTCCTCCCAAAGACATAAAAATCAGTAGAAAATATATGGGACTCATAACATAGTTCATGACTAAAGCATCTTCCTACAACATGTTCATGAACTCACAATATATTTTTTCCACAATGTCTATGGGAAAACTAACTTGATAGTATTAACTGAATTTACATCCACAGAATCAACTTTGGTGAACCTAAATTTACCTGTTCATTATACTAGTGTTTCATTTGTCCGAAAAGAATATATGGTTACAACATCACCACCTACCCTTTTGGAATATGAATCCTAGTGAATATTTTATGAACTAAATTGATCGTACATTCCACCACTTCGGTTCAACACTTTGTGAAAAAATGGATGATATTGTGAATGGAACTCTAATGTTATGTATTTCATGTATTGGTCGGTTCCATGTTTTTCATGAACCATGGTTTCCATAACACCCATTCAGATCAACATTAACTACTCATCTAACCATTTCTATAACTTCAATTCCTAGTATCAAAATCCAACCTTCCTTGAGACCACTATATATGGATCATGATCACCTAAAATCTGTGGTGCCTCATCAAGTCCATACCTTAATGAAACCATATCTCAAACATCCAAACACTTAAACGAATGATATCTAGATGGAATCTTGATGAGAAATAATGTGAAGATTAATATTAATATAGAATTCAAAATATCAAAAAATAAGGAAAGAAGAAATCGAAAGGATATCCCACTATCCCCCAGTCTTCCTTACTATCCTATTTTCAATACTATACAACCTCACTACCCAGCCTATATGTGTCATTATTAGGTACCAAAACCATTATAAATATATAGTAAAAACACAACTAATAGTACTTAATGACTGAAAATTGAATTTTTATTAATGAAAATAGTCATACAAACGGGACAACCGAAAAATGTACAAACACACAAATACACTAATAAAAAGAAAACAAGTCATATAGGCCTGTAATGAGGTAGATCCAAAGTGTATTTTTTAATAATGTTCTTAAATTCAACATGTAAATATCCAATAGTCATATAAATAGTTTGGTCTTCATCCACTCTACCTGCTCACGCTAACCCATCCACAACAATATTCAACTTTCTCCACACATTCCTAATAGATATTTCTTGCGTGATAAGCAGTTTTTTCTTCCTTATATAATACTCACACTCCCACATATTTCCACCTTCCCTTGAAGTATACAAACCATAGATTCATAGTACAATTCATTTTCATCAACTAAAAAGAGAAAAAATATTCAAAGAGATATACTAGTGAGTAAGGATCTATCCTTCATGCCCATGGAGTTTCCACAACTATAAAAAGTTCATAAACCAATGAGAACCAAACCCATACTATTTTTCACTAGGGAACATCCCCTCATCACACCGTCCATTAAGGATCCATTGAAATTCAATTTAAGACCCCTTCTAGGTGGGATTCAATAGACCCAACAACCCAACATTATTGAAGTAATACCTACTACCATTGAAAGAGTGGGAAGAAGACTGGAGTCCTCAGCAGAAATTCTCTGCCCCAACTGACCAGGGGATCCAACTCTACTTCTAGCACCATCATCTGAATATGAAACATCATGGAGGAGCGAAGTGGGCCTTCCCTTGTAACATTTTGGGCCTCCCAAAATGTCCATAATATTGAACAAATTAGTATTTTATGAACCCATATTTATAACTCTTAAGGGCACGAGATTTGAATCCATTCAGAAAAACACTCTTGCACAGACTATCCCTCTACCATGTTGTGGAACCCATATATGATCTAAAGGAATAATTCCCATTCAATTTGTACATACAAATGCACTAGGGATTCTCTTTGGTGATAGACACTACATAAACCCCAAGAGACTATATTGATACCTTTTTTCTACACGTTGTCATCTATGGGGATCTATTAGTTCCTAATCCTCTAGATGAGGATGTTTATTTTTTGTCATTTCCCTGTACCACACTTTCTATGTCCGCACATTTGGTGAGTTTGGAATGTGTAAATTATTTCTATAATCACGACTAGAAAATCGGCCAGATGTAGATCCAGTGAAGCAGCACCTGTCTAGAGCATCAATCAAACAGATACTATCAAAAATCACCATCTTATCATCAATATTAATAATCTCTATCTATGTTTAATGTTTTCTGGCCTCTGTGAATGATATGTCAAGGGAATGAAACCCTTGAAAAAATAGATTTAACCAAACATAGTTATCCTTCAAAATACTGATATCCCTTATTCTAATCACCCAGTAAGAAAGATATTACATTCCTCTAATGTGATTCAACACGCATTTCTCTAGTCAGGACAAAATCCTCTAGGCTATCAAGGCCTCCCATGTTTTCCCCATATCTATACCGCATGAATCCATCCCATAAAGAATTACCTTAGACCACTTTTCATGCAAGATGATCTTGAATTAATTGAATGGTTTTAGAGATATTAGGAATACCGACACTGCCTTATTCGATCGGTTTAGACAATCACTTACACAAAGACTAGTGATATATTCATTATTACATAGAATCCCAAAGAAAAGAGTTCATGATATTATCCATCTTCAAAATTTTCCCCTTGGGTGGTCTGATGATCGAATGGAAATGCATTCAGATAGAGGTTAATACAATATTAATCAAGGCCCCCTTTCCTCAAAAGGAAAGGAACTTATTCTTCAAATTTCAAATCCTTATTATAATTTTGTTGATAAGGTTATCTAAATGCCCTTTCTTGTTCCGACCATTAGAAATAGGGGATCTTAAGTATTTCAATGGATGAGACCTCATGTGAATCCCTATGATCTCATTAATAATTCCACAACATAGACCAATGAATTTGTTAGAGATGAATAGTTTTCGCATCTCAAAATTTATTTTCTAGCTACTAATTCTTCCATAAGTCGGCATGATGTCCACGAATTGAATTAAGGATATTATCCTTCAATTTTTAAACATAATAAAATCACCAAAAAACATCAATTGTGAGACCATATTACCACCATGATTGTTTATAAATGTGTACATACTCCCCTCAACCATTCTATGATTAATGTTCTTGTATTGAACCTCTTCTTCTAGAAAGAAAAGAAATGGGGATAAAAATATCCCTATCTAACACCGACAACATTTTTTAAGAAGAAAAATCCTTTCCCCATGACATAAATAATAATATAGGTTAAAGAGTAACACCTAAAACACATAGCATTGAACCATTCAAGGAATACCATACTTCTCATCACAAAAATGATAAATCCCTACTGAAGTCGGTCATAAGAATTGTCTATATCACGTTGGATGATGATATTAGATACAATGGCCTACTTGTTGAGGTATCCAACCATTTCATGGGAAATAATTATTGACCCCTAAATTCCCCAACCCTTTACAAATCCATGTTTCTCCTCCAAGACAAGTCTTGGGAAATCGCCACTCATCCTCCTAGCAGTGAGGTAGCCAAGAATACTATAGGAAATGTTTTACAAGAAGATAGGTCTAAACTAATCAAACCACATAGGGTATTTATTCTTTGGGACCAAGACCACCCTATAAGAAAACACCCTTATCATAAGAGGACCAACACTATAAAATACCTAAATACAACCCACCATTTGGGGACTCATAAGGTCACAAGCCACCACATTGATGGAAATAGGAAAGACATCAGGTCATCATACACTGTCATGTTTCATGCTGAGAATGGTTTCTTTCACCTCTTACTTTATAGGTATATCCATAATTTTTTTTCACTTTCATTCACTACATTCTACATATAGATCAAAAAACTATCTTCTTCTTTATATCAATTTTGACCTTCTCTCCTGATGATACTTGGGCGGACCAAAATACCTTCAAAGTGTTTATGAGATCTTCTCCCTATAATGTAACGACCCAAAGTTTTTCAATGGAAATTTCCTTCTTATAATTATGTCTTAAAATCACATGAACACACAACATAATGAACTACTAACTGCTAAGTGACATTTAATTTTTCTTTGTCACTTCTATTTTTGGAATATCGAAAATCTGACATACACGGTTGTGTTCAAGATAATTTTTGGGGTCCAATAAGAAAAGCTTAAATTTTGGTGAATAGTAACCTACCCTTATAAATAGTAGAATGAACCTTATGAATGTTGAGTCATACGAAATAAGTGTAACCTCATCCATGAATAGTTAAATAAAATTTAGGCATCTTAGAAAGGGACAATTTGATTATAGTAAACATTTTGGTATATTTGTATGTGATAAATAATTAATTATAAATAATTAAGTAATTTAAAAGGAAATATAATTTCTAAAAATGTGTTCATAAATTAAAAAATCTATGTAATCTTGATTTAAGATAGTTTTATAAGACCTCATGTAGTTTTTTAATGTATTATAAAATCAGTTTTAATTTTAAAAACTGTATTTTTCAATTAAATTATGATATTAATTAAATATTAAATTAATCATATTTAGAAAATTATTTTTGAAAAATGGACATAATATTTGGATTATAAATGTCATGAAATGGTTGGGGTGAAATTTTGGGATTTTTCTGAAATACTGGAATTTTTTATGAATAATAAAATGATGTAATTTACAAAAATAAGCTAAATAAGATAATTATACAGTCATGTGTGATTTTCTGCTGATGTAAGCCCACTTGATTCAGGATTAAATTATAAAATTATTTTTATTGTTCATGTAAGACTCACTATTCCTTGTCTTGTATTGAAATAATAAATTAATGAATTTTATATTAAGAAAACCCCTCTCCCCTCCACTATAAATACCACCCTTCACTCCCACATTCTCGCACACCACTCAAGTTTCAATCCTTGTCTAAACATTTCCCAATACTATTCCCTATCCCCACCCCCACATCCAAGAGATTATGATCTCCTCCAAAGTCCAAGCTTACCTTAAAGTGGATCTAAAGAGGAGGATTCAAGAGGTAATTTCTCTCCCTCTTCTCCTTTAATTCCCTTTCAATTTCATGTTATTTTCTAATTCTATCCCCAAATATATTTTCCAAAATGGTATGGTAACTACAGTATCATACATATACTGGAATGGTATGATACTAATGAGAATTATATCGTCCAACCCCCTTTATCCTCTTTTTTTACTTTATAAAGGAAAACGTTGTTCATGAGGTGTTAATCGATCACCTTCAAGAATGACAAGTTTTCTTTTTCTATTTCTACCTTTAGATCTGGTCATGAAACAATTTTTATGGTTGAAACCGATTATGTTATACGTATTATGTCCTAATTAATGTTCTGGAACTAAATTATGTACATATTACTAAATGATTTATCAAAACAAGTTTGTTGTGGTCGAAAAACGTCCAAATTAACTCAAACGATCTTCATTTAATTCCTATATAATGATTCATCCCCAGGGTATATAAAATAATTCATTATAAGATCATTAAAAATACTATAATATCATTAATAACATTTAATATCTATTCGGGATGTTTACCCATGTTCTACAAGGACATCAATTTATGAATACAAATGAACCGATCAAGAAAACCGTAACAACAAACACTCCAAAACAATGTTTTAAACCCTATACCTCATAAAAAGTCCCATAAAATAACATAATGAAACAAAAATAAACCCATTTCATTTATAAAAGTCAATGAGGTTTTATATTAATGAATATAATTGCATTATATTACACATTAAAGTGAAGTAAGTGTTCGGATATTAGGTAAGGAGAAAACCCTGAACAAACTTTTCTTTCTTCGTGTAATCCCTCCTTCACTCCAAATTTTGGTATCGTCACTCCATAAAAAATAATTATTCATTATTATATTACGTTTTAAGGGATATAAATGTTTTATACTAATGTTTTTGTCAAAAAAAAAAATGTTTTCCAAAAGAAATCTTCTTTTAAGAACTCACCTTTTACCTCTCATTCAAGGTTGGTTGTTCTTATATCAAGTATGGTGTTCCCTCTTTCTTTTGGGAACCCAAATTTTATGAATGTGTTCTTATGAGATGAAACCCATTACATTACATGTTTTATTTATGTTCATTATTGATATATGTTCTATGTGGTATGAATGATAATGATAATGTTATGATGTGACGAGTCTGCCCGAAATTATATAGCGTAATATGAATGTTTGAATGTGATGGGTGCGCCTTGAATTATAAAGTGCTCCAATGCATTGGGTAAATTGATGAATCTCATGAGTAAATGTGAAATTATATGAAAAAGATGCTATCTTGTTTCACAAGTATGTGTGGCAGTTAACTACTAGGACATGATGTTTCATTTTTATGCATTACCACATTTCAAGTATTATATTTTTTCTTCCTCTTATGTTCATTATCCTTTTACTATGTTATTATTATGCTCACCCCATGATATATTGTCTTGAAATATCCCCTTACTTGTCTTCTATCTCACCCCTTTTGATATAAATCCTTAGGTGACTACATGTACTAAGGAGAGGTCAAGTTCCAATAAGAAGCTAGAGAATAAGAAATTGAATAAATGTTTATGCTCAATGTTGTAATTGTTATGTATGGACCTAGAATTCCTAAGACACTAAACATTTTGAACATCTATGTGAAATACTATTATGTTATTTATCTTTAAAATTATTTAATAGTAATGTAATAAAAGTTTGGGTCTCTATAGTTGGTATCATAGGAAAGGATTAGTTAATTTGGGAATTAGGATTAGTGAACCCTAGAGAAAACCTCCAGAAAAAGACTAAGTACAGATATGAACACAAGAATATTTACATAGGGATCCCATATGTTATGATTTTAGTATAAATTGTGCAAACGAATAAGTTATTTATTCCTTATTTTTTGACTTATGTTTTTTATAAACTTTTATATTTTAGAAAATAGTGGGAACCAAGAGAAACCATGCCAACAACTCGTCCGAGGGCCAATGCAATGATCGCCCGAACGACATCCCAAATGATTTGGGTGGTGGAGTTCAAAACTTCATAGTGATTCTTACCCAATTATCTCAGTTTATGAACAAAAAACATAATAATGGAGAACATACTCCTTCACCAAACAGAGAGCAACTGACTATTGAATGTTTTATGTGGCAATGACCACCGACAATTAGTGGATATTCTGATCCCCTAGTTGTGGAAAAGTGGGTCAACTCCATGGAGAAGATCTTTTCTGTTCTTCACTATTATAAGATGGAGATGGTGACACTATCCATTTATCATCTAGATGTAAAGGCTGATCAATGGTGGGATTTGATTAAGAACACCAAGCTAAGGGATGAAATTCAAGAGATGGAATATGAAGACTTTAAGATAATTCTTCTTAACAAGTATTTCCCATGAACTCTTCACATGAATATAGAGAGCGAATTCATAGAGATGAGGAAAAAAGAATGATAATCTGTCACAACCTACAAAGAAAATTTCACAATGATTTCAAGGTACACATAGTGTTTTGTTATCAACAATTATTGAAAAATTGATAGAGTCTTTAGTCTATTAAAACCAAAAATTTGAAAGGATCTTACGATTCCAAACTTTGGGATTTATGAAGAAGTTTTATAGTGTTCTCTCAAAGTGGAGATGGAATTTGGAGATTGGTCCCATGGATATGGTGATAAGAAACGAAAGGAGTTTCAAGCCGGTGGATCTAATGACAAAGGTGGGAGGAAAACTCAATGACCCACATGCCAAAAATGTGGGAAGTTGCACAATAGAAACTGCCTCAAAGGGATGGGGAAACGATTTAAGTGTGGGAAATAAGGAAATAATTCTTTAGAGTGTCAAAAAAGACACAAAAATGAAGGAGAATATAGCCTATGAAAGGAGAGAACCACCCATGTTTCAATGCTACAACTATAGGGAGCTATGGCACTATGCAAGACTGTGTACTAAACCTCTAGTTCTTGATGGTAATCAGCGTCAGCAGCCACCAAAGACAATGGAACAATAGAAGGCTTATGCCATCTCTACAGTGGAAGTGGAGCATGATAATGAAGTCGTACAAGGCACACTTCCTATTCACACACGAATGGAAAAAGTCTTATTTAATTCTGGTCATACGCATTTCTTTATATCTTGCAAGTTTTCAAGAACTATATTATCAAACCCCCAAACCATGAAGTAGGGATATCTATAAAAACACGAAGTGGTGCAATCACTGAAACCTAAGTGTTTGACTCTTATCTTATTTTCGTATGTAGGAAGATTCTTCCAGTGAATCTTATAGTACTTCTACTGGTAGAATTAGATTCTTTAATGGGAATGGATTGGATCTTGTTATATAGATCACATATCAACTGTTAGGAAAAGGAGATATCTTTTCAAATTTTGACCCATCCCCTTCTCCTCTAAAAATTCAAGGAACATCATGAATCTCCTTTGTAAAATCCTTCAATGGTGAGGGTGTTGATTCACTATGAAGAAGCATACCTCTCCCAAATAGTTGAGTCAAAGGAAAGTTCTAACCTTATGGAAATGCCCATAATGGGGGAATATGGTGATGTATTTCTGGAAGAGTTACTCATAATTCCCTCGGATCACGAGGAAGAGTTCCCAATAGAACTCATACCAGAGCTACTCCTATAAAAAAGTGTCCCTATAGGAAGGCTCCTATTAGACTAGAGGAGTTAAAGAAGCATCTAGAAGATCATCTGAAAAAAGGGTTCATACGACCTAGTGCATCACCTTGGGGTGTGCCTGTGGTCTTTGTATAGAAGAAGGATGGAACAATGCAGTTGTGTATCGATTATCAGGAACTCAACAAGGTCACCATAAAGAACAAGTATGCTTTTCCACAGATTGATGACTTGTTCGATTAGTTGATAGGAACTCAATACTTCTCAAAGGTGGATCTTCATTCTGAATATCATAAACTAAAGGTGAAGAAGGAAGATATTTATAAGATTGCCTTCCATACTAATGTATGGTCACTATGAGTTTCTTGTTATGCCATTCAGACATACAAATGGCCCTAAAATTGTAATGGATTTGATAAATAGAGTCTTTATATGTTCCCTCAAAATTTTTTGGTAGTGTTTATTGATGATATTCTCATATACTCCCAGTGAAAAGAGGAACATGAAGAAAATCTACAACTTGTATTTGCGACATTGAGAAATGAGATGTTTTATGCCATGTTCATAAAGCGTGACTTTTGGATGAAGCAAGTCATGTTCTTGGGACATGTGATCACAAGTGAGGGAATTTCTGTCGATCCTTCAAAAACAAAGGTAATTGAGGAATGGCCCAGACCCTCTAGTGTCACCGAAATCCATAGTTTTCTTAGATTATCTGTGTACTACCGACGTTTTGTGAGAAACTTCTCCTGGCTGTCTAGACCACTAACTAAGTTAACAATGAAAGGGGTAAAGTATGTCTAGACAGAAGAATGTGAGGGAAGCTTCAAGGAGCTAAAGAGAAGGATGATCACTACACCTGTACTCACACTACATAAAAGTGGAGAAATGTTTTTTATATACAATGATGCTTCAATGAATGTCTTGGGGTGTGTACTCAAGCAAGATCATAATGTGATAGCCTTCAACTCATGGTAGGCGAAGATCCATGAGCAGAACTACCCGAAGCATGATCTTGAGATGGACGCCGTGATTTTTGCCTTGAAAATATGGCGGAACTACCTTTTTAGTGAGGAGTGTGACATATACACCGACCACAAGAGCCTAATGTATATATTCACACAAAATGATCTCAACATGTGTTAAAGGAGATGGTTAGAGCTAATGAAGGATTATGATTTCTCTATTCACTACCATCCAGGAAAGGAAATCAAGGTAGCTGATGCTCTAAGAAGAAACGAACCTACTACACTATCTATGATGCTGATTGAGAATGACCCTATCTTCTTGGATACGTAGTGAATGGATTTATAAATCATAAGGCCATGGGATACATCCTACCTTTCCCAAATGATTGCACAACCATCCATCGAAGAGAAAATTAAGGAAACACAATGGTATTATTTAGATATACAAAAGAGGGTGAATGCAGTAATGGAAGGGAAGCTGCACGAGTTCCATATAGATGATGATGGTGTGATTTGGTTTGGAATACGGAATTGTCTGCCATCATCACATGGGATAAAGAGGGAGCTATTGGAAAATGCACATAGCTCAATATTCTCTACCCATTTTGGTAGCACCAAGATTTATCATGATCTCCAAGAACACTTCTGGTGGGATAACATGAAGAAGGAGATTGCAGAATATATATCAAGGTGCTTGGTATTTCAGCAAGTCAAAGCCGAGTGAATATAGTACAAAGGGATTATGCAACCATTTCCTATACCCATGTAGAAATGGGAAAATTATACTATGGACTTTGTCATGGGTCTCCCGAAGATGTCGAAGAGAAATAACAAGATATGGGTTGTGGTTGATCAACTCATCAAGGCTGCCCATTTTATCTCTATTCAAGACGATCTCTCACTTGAAAAACTTGCAATGATATATGTGAAGGAAGTGGTGAGACTACATGGTGTTCCACTCTCAATTGTCTCTATCTGTGATCCAAGGTTTACATCTAAATTCTGGTGGATCCTTCAATATTCTTTGAGTACTGAATTAAATTTCATCATGACTTATCACCCCCAAACCGATGGCCAATCTGAAATGACTATTCAGACGCTTGAAGATATGCTAAGCGCATGCTCTCTAGAATTCAAAGGTGGATGGGATCAGAATCTCCCCTAGGTTGATTTATCATACAACAACAGCTTCCACTCAAGTATTCAGATGGCTCCATATGAAGCTCTGTACGAAAAGTGATGAAGAACTTCAAACTGTTGGGATGAAGTTGGAGAAAGAAAGCTACTTGGACTCGATCTTGTTCAAGAGATGATAGAGAAGGTCCAAGTCATCCAGAAACACATCAAATCTTCTTAGAGTCAGAGAAAAATCTATGCTGACAACCATCTAAGGGACTTGGAGTTCGAAGTTGGAGATAATGTCTTCCTTCGAATATCACCATGGAAGAGAATCATGCAATTTGGGAAGAAAAGGAAGCTAAGCCCAAGGTAAATTGGCCCCTTTAAAATCCTTGACCATATTAGTGCTGTAGCCTATTGGCTTGAACTTCCACCGAATATGGCTCAGGTTCATGATGTTTTTCACATATCACATCTAAGGAAGTACATACCTGATCCCTCACATGTACTAAACCCACGGGTGGTACAACTGGAAGATGATCTCTATTATGAGGAGAATTCATTAGAGATTCTGGACCTAGAAGATATGGTTCTATGCAACAAGACAACCCACCTTGTCAATGATTTGTGGTGGAACCATAAGTCTGAAAAAGCTACTTGGGAACTAGAGGAGGCAATAAAGGAGAAGTACCCTCACCTGTTTCTGTAAAGTTAAATTTCGGGGTAAAATTTCATAAAGGGGGAAGAATGCAACGACCCAATGTTTTTCAATGGAAATTACTTTCTTATAATTATGTACTAAAATCATATGAAAACAAAACATAATGAACTAATAAATGATCAGTGACCTTTTTACATATGTTTTTCAATTCTGTGTTTGGAATTTCAAAAATTTGACAAACACAGATGTCTTCAAAATGATTTTGGGGGTCTAATAAGAAAAACATAATTTTTGGAGAATAGTAACCTAACCTTATGAATAGTAACATACCATTATAAATAGTAGTACGTCCCTTTTAAATAGTAAATCATCCAAAATATGAGTGACCTTACACATGAATAATTAAATAAAAGATAGGCATCATATAAAGTGATAATTTGACTTTAGTAAACGTTTTGGTATTTTTGTAAGTCATAAATAATTAATTATAATTAAATAATTAATTTGTAATAAAATTTATTTTCTTAAAATGTTTTCATAAATTAACAAATCTATGTATTCTTGATTTAAGATGATTTTATAATACCACAAGTAATTTTTGAAAGCATTATAATACCAGTTTTAATTTTAAAAATTGTATTTTTCAAGTAAATTATGATTTTAATTAAATATTAAATTAATCATATTTAGATAATTATTTTTAAAAAATGGAATTCATTTTTGGATTCTAAATGTCAAAAAATGGTTGTGGGAAATTTTGGTATTTTTCTGAAATACTTGAAATTTTTGATGAATAGTGAAATATTGTCCTCCAATGGCCCGAAGGCCTTCATTTTTTATTGATTTTGATAATCCACCTTTCAAGGGGTGGGGTGGAACCCTTATAAGGCCCGTAAGCATAAGAATTACTTGTACCATAGGGCTTAGAGGAATTCATTTCCCGTAGGCTTCAAACATTACATACAACCCAGACTAACTACTTGAAACTGCTCCTCCCCAGCAACTTAACCGTGAAATCAACTCTCCACCTTTGCATTGATGCTCGGATAGGCTTTCCTGTGCATGCACATGCTTTCCCCGATGTCAGGTTCCATACCCTCTCATTCTTTCAATCCGTTTAGCTTCTACTATGGTGAATTCTCCTTGCTCCTCCTCCTTCTGAAGCTTGTTCCTTGTAGGTTGTCTGGTTTGCATCTGCAATTTAAGGTGGCTCGAAGGCATTGAGGTGGCCCGAAGGCCTTACTGACCCGAAGGCCTAGGTGGCCCGAAGGCCTTAAGGGACTCAGAGACCAAATCGGTGGCCCGAAAGCCCAAATGGGGGCATATTCCCGGCTGCTACAGTGCCAAAAAATGCCTAGTACAGTTCCCACTATAGTACATGCTACAGTTCTGCACAGTTCCTGCTACAGTACCTGCTACAGTACCCCCGAAAATTATCCCCCACCTGGATTTGATCCCGTGTCTCTTGGATGCCCTTAAGGATTCCTCACCAACAGGGCTGAGGCTCATGTGCTGAAATCCCGTAATTTACAAAAATAAGTTAAATAAGCTAATTATAGAGACATGTTTGATGTTCTTCTGATGTAAGGCCACTTGGTTCGGGATTAAGTTATAAAATTACTATTCTTGGTCATGGAAGACTCACTATTCATTTTCTTGTGGCGAAATAATAAAATAATGAATTTTATATTAAGAAAACCCCTCTCCCCTCCACTATATATACGACCCTTCACTCCCACATTCTCCCACACCTATCAAGCTTCTAGCCTTGTCTATACTCTACCCAAGAATATTCCCTATCCCATAAACCACGTCCAAGATCTTCCTTTATCATCAAATTACCAAGCTTATGCCCCTTAATGAGGATCTCAAGAGGATGATTCAAGAGGTAATTTCTCCCCCTCTTCTCCTTTAATTCTCTTTCAATATTCAATTTATTTTCCTATTCTCTCCCCATTTATATTTGTATAAATGGTATGGTAACACCAGTATCATAAATATACTATAGTTTTATGATACTAATGGAATATTATATCATAAAACCCCCTTTATCCTCTTCTTTTAATTTTATAAAGGAAGACGTTGTTCGTGATGTGTTAATCTATCACCTTAAGGAAAAACATGTTTTATTTTTTCCATTTCTACATTTAGATATGGTGATGAAACCATATTTATGGTTGAAAAAAATATGTTATATGTATTATGTCATAATTAATGTTCTAGAACAAACTTATTTACATATTACTAACTGATTAATCAAAATAAGTTCGTTGTGGTCGAAAAACCGTCCAAATTAACTCAAATAGTCATCATTTAATTCCTATCTAATGATTGATAGACATGGTACATAAGGTAATTCATTATAAGATCATTAAAACTACTTTAATTTCATTAATAACATGTAATATGAGTTCTCGATGTTTTCCCATGTTCTATCTGAACTTTAGTTTATGATTACAAGTGAACCGCTCAAGAAAACCTTAAAAACAAACATTCCCGAACAATGTTTGTAAACACTATAACTCATAAAAGGCCAATAAAATAACATAATAAAACCGGAATTAACCCTTTTCATTTATAAAAGGTTCTTTAGTTTCTAATTAATGAATAAAATGTCATTATTCAAGACATTAAAGTGAAAGAAGCATCCAGATATAAGGTATCGGGAAAATATCAAACCCAATTTTACTTCTTTGGGTTCTCCCTCTTTCACTCCAAATTTGTTATGATCACTCCTTCAAAATCATTTGTTCATCATTATATTACCTTTTTTGGGATATAAATGTTTTATACAGAAGTTTATGTCAAACAAAATGTTTTCCAAAAGAACTCTTCTTTTAAGAACTCACCTTTTACCTCTCATTCAAGGTTGATAGTTCTTGTATCATGTATGTTGTTCCCTATTTCTTTTGGGAACCCAATGTTTATGAATGTGTTATTATGAGATCAAAAACATTCCCTTCCATGGGTTAGTTATATTAATTATTGATATAGGTTTTATGTGTAATGCATGATAATGATAATGTTATGATGTGACTGGTGCACTCAGAATTATATAGCGCAATATGAATGTTTGAATGTGACAGGTGCACCTGGAATTACACAGCGCTCCAATGAATTGGGTAAAGTGATGAATCTCATGAGTAAATGTGAAATGATTTGAACAGGATTCTATATTTTTTCACAAGTATGTGTGCTAGTTAACCACTATGAAATGATGTTTCATTTTTATGCATTGCCACATTTCAGGTCTTATATTTATGATTCCTCTAATGTTAATGATCATTTACCTATGATATGATTATTCTCACCCCATGCTATATTTTTTTATCTATCCCATTACTGGGCATCTGGAACACCCATTTTGATGTATATCCCCTAGTGACTGCATGTACTAAGGAGAGTTCATGTGACTGTAAGAAGATAGAGAAAAATAAATTGAATAATTGTTTATGCTCGATGTTGTAATTGTTATGTATGGTGCTAGTTTTCCAAAGAAACTAAATCTTGGATCCTATATGTGTAATAATATTATGTTATTTATCTTTAAAATTATGTAATAGTAATTTAAGAAAATTCTAGGTCTCTATATGCAACCTCACGATCCAATGTAAAAAGGCCAACTTACAATTAAATATTGATATGCATATTGCTTATTATTTTTCATTCAAGCAATCATTGAAGAAGGAAGTATTTTTATCCCCTCCCCCAACACACAAGGCCCCTGATTTTTCCTAGTCCCTCTCAAACTCTAAGAGTTTCTCATCCAAAAACCTAGACTTTTCATTGAGAGTGGAGAAGGTAAAATCATCCCAATGATCTTGGAGGCCAACCAAAAAGTTATCGATATCATCCTTCTTGGCCAACAAAATAACATTCTCTTTTGGATTCTCTCATCGAGAATATGGAATGCATTTCTTTAGTCTCCATAAGAGGTTATATAGGACAATCCAATGAAACCAATCATCTTCACTTTACCAAGAGAATCTCATCATTTTCATGAATCCTTACCACTAGTTCTGGTAAAAAGAGTAGAAAAAGTGGGGTTGACTTGATGTGCTTTTCTTCAATTCAACAAAAAGGGGTATCTGATCCCAAAGGGTCCTAGATAGATGAGTGAAAGAGGCCGAACCGACAGAATCCAATCCTTGAATATGGGATAGACAACGACATAGACAACTCTATATCCTTCTCATCCTTTTTCGATTATTACAGCACGTGTATTTGTTTACCACAAATCCCATGTGCATAATCCCAGCCATAACAAAACAATTATTGAAGTCCTACAAACCTCTTTTGTATCCTCTAAACCCTAATTTTTTCTATGATATGTTAGTAATAGAGTTAATTTCCCCCCCCAAACATGGTCTATTCGCTGCTAGAATCACTTCTAAATGATGCCAAAGAGCTTTCCACTCCATTGCCTCAGAGATAACATAGGAAAAAGAAAATAGAATTTAAATCCACCTAATAATGAACTTAGTGGTTAGGACTTGATAGGTTGCGTACAAAAGTTTAACATCTAACTATTTTTTACATAATACCCAAATGTGAGAGTTACATATAGATGTGTGAAGAAACTACGGAAAAACAATACTCTTGGAAAAGATAGAAATCCAATCCACCACCTGTTTGGGTTTAAGTATCACCACCATAGAAGCATGATGATTTCTAAAATCAAAGTAATTGAAAGAACTCATAGAGTGTGCCCATACCCCTATGTCATTCCAAACTAATATTTAACACATTAATAGAACAAGTGAGAGGCCTCACGACCATCAATACATTAAGAAAATACTAATACCTTCTTATCGGCCTCATTAGATTTGGATCGAGTAACTTGGCCCATGGATAGTTAAATAATTGTTCTTGAGATAAGATCAGCTGACAACGGAGCATAACACCTTGGATGATTCGGACCCACGTCATCATTAACATATATGAACATGTTGGTAGAGGAACTAGAAGGATTTTTGTGCCTAATCTGCAACCAATATTGATAAAGAGAAATAAGAAATTTTTTCTTAGGAGCTCTCAAAGGCCTCCAAGTCACCTTCAGGACCCCCTATAACATGAATCAACAATAAGACACATCCATGGTGTTAGAAGGATAGTTATAAATCTGCAGAAACACCATTGGAAGACTTTTTAGATAAAGGTTGTCTAGAATAGGGCAATCAAAAAGCTCTAAATCCAAAGGAGGAAAAGCCACAACGTCATAAACTGAATTATTCTTCTTCAATGGAAGACTGTTAAGAGATGAATTCGGGATGAAATTCTCAACAGATGCATGGAAAATCTCATAAATACTCCCCAGCTGATCCGAAGGTTTTGTGGAGACTGGCTAGTAGGGAACATAGAGGATGCTAAGGGGCTATCTAGAAAATGATTACCCAAACCAAGAAGAGATGAAGTAGATGAGGTTGTCCCAGTTCAAACAGATGCCCTCTTCACCTTCATAGAATCAAAAGATTCAAAGGTAACTTTCCTGATAACTCCATCTTAAAAAAAATATTAGCCTATGTTTGGCTATGTCTAATTAATATAGAAGAAATGATTCCCTAATTCATGAATGAAATGAAAATAAAAGAAATGATTTTCAATTCATTCCATTTTGTTTGGCCGTAAAATTTAGTAAAAGAAAATAAATGATTACCATTTCCCACCCTCATGTTTGGTGAAAATTTTTAAAAGAAAAGATAAGAAAAGAAACTGTTTTGGTGAAAATGGCACAATTAACCTTTGTTAACAAAATAACACATACACACAGGATTAAACGGTTTATTTTTACAATATCCAAAACCATCATATATTAGATCCCAAAGAATGAAAACCTACCACCATGTCTGCTCAATATAAATAATTTATGTTAAATGAAACAAATAACATTTAAAAAATGTATTTTTATTACATTTTTTATAACAAATCAAAAAATAATAATTTTATTTTAATAAATCAACATTTTTCAAAAAACCAAAATTAGAAAAATATTAAACTACAAACATATGTCAATAAAAATTATAAAAATTTGAAAAATTAATTATAGATAATTAAAATTATTTATATAATTTATTAATTCAAAAATATTTATTAAGGTAATCAAAATCCAAAATTCAAAATTACAAAGTCAAAATTATTATTAATTTAGAATTATTAATTCAAAATTAATAATTCAAAATAATTTCTAATTAAAAATATTTAACAATTCAAAATAGTTATTAATTTAAAATTTTTAATTAAGAATATTTATTAATTCAAAATTAGTAATAAATTTTATATATAAACTATTAATATTTTTACTTATTCGTATAAATAATAAATTTTATAATATAACCTAATAATAAATTTGTATAATCTATTATAAAATATATAAATCCAATATCATTGTTTATTCTATTAATATATCACATTTCATGATTCCAATCAACATTAAATATTTATAAAAATATATATTAATAAAATCATTTCATAAAAATTACAATATAATATTTGTTTTTGTTTTTTTGATAATTAATTTATCTAACACATAATTGATAATTTAAAAAATTAATGTGTTCAACCTATTGAAAATCAATAACTGAAATTTCATACAAAAAATTATTTTGTTCCGCTATAATGTATTTCATTTTACTTACTATTACTTATAAATATATCTTTACAATATTAATATTATATATTAAATAATAATATAATATTTATTTTCTAAATTTATTATATTAATATAAGTGATCTGTCATATTCAACAATTAACATTAATATTAATATTTAATTAAATAATTTATTGATCTTATTCATCTGATTAGGATGAATAACATAACGGAGGACAATGCCACATATATAATGGAGAATGGTGCCACAAATATTAGTAGAGGACAGATATATTTTTAGATTAATAGAAAATATCAAGTTAAAGGGGAATGATGTGGCAGTGTGATGAAATAAAAGGTAAACTATTTATATAGACAGAGAGGGATAACATGGGAAATTAAAAAAATATTTTCACGGGATTGATGATTTTTTTCGGAATCATCTAATTTTGGGGCGATTCGAAATCTAAAGAAATCCATGGTGGGAGAGAAATGTGCTTCTTCCCATTTCCATGAATCCAGTTTCATTCCTTTATTCTATTCTAAAAAAATAGGGGATATAGGTTTCAATCTCCGTGATTCTTTTCTTTTCCACCCAAATTGGTGATGCCAAATGAGCTGTTAGGGATGGAAGTAGACTGAATAATTTTAGAATTCTCATCCAAAGAAATAAAATATCCAATCCCAATATCAATTGATAGGTGGATAGATAGATTATGAAAGTGTAGGGAAAGACTAGGAAGATGAATCCAAACCGCCCTCTCACTAGACTCCCTATCCAAATGAACATGCCAGGCCTAACAAGATAACACGTATCAAAATTTACCACACTTTCTCCCTTCTCTGGACCAAGCTCGAACAAAATCCTCCTAGCCATGAATATGAATTAACAAAGAGAACCTAGAAATTTGAAAGACCGGTGCTGAATACCTGAAATCCCATGAGAGAAAAAGGACTAAATCCAACATAAGGGCGGCTTGTCTTGAAAAAAATGGGAAACCAAAGTAAGCTCATGGAAAGTAGCCACCTCAAAGAGACCACCTTCAGAAATATCATCCACCGGAGAACCATTATCCTATATAGTAAATTTGGGGGCTAGGATAAGGGATAGAAAGTATTCAAAACTAGAAGGGATAATTGAAATTAGATAAAAAATAAGGGCCACCTTGAAATATTTTGGGAGGAAATCCAACTTCAACAGAATTTCTAGCCAAACATTATGGGGAATAAAACGACGCCGTAGGAGGATCAAAAGTGGAACATGCTAGATCAGGAACGGTGGCACCGAGTGCATGAAGAGCACATGTATAGTCATTGAGATCCATGATACAATTATATCACGTTCTATTAAGAGGCCTAGCAAGATACATAAGTACAAACATATTATCTCAGGTCCTTGAGACTAAAATACAAATAAATAACATCAAATACTATTTGCTACAAATAGAATAACTCAAATTTAATCAAAATATCCTAAAAAAACAATGGGTTCCCTAGTTATCTAATCTTTAGTTAGTATTTGTGTAGGATATGTAGAAAACATGAAATCCATCCAATGATTCATTTTAACATGTTTGAGAATAATTTTACTAAGTCACTAGTCAACTAAACTCTAATCTAAAAAACAAAACACACATGGACTCATTTTATCTCCACCAGATCTAATACCACTTTATGGAACTACAATGAATTTAATCTAGATAGGTTGGGAATGTAAAAAAACCAAATCTCCACTCCTACTCCACATTCAAAACAAAACATTGGTTGTGGTTTTGTTAAAAATTTTGGTTTGTATTGGACTTGTGTACGGAATGAGTTTTTGGAATATGGTTACAGATTGAGGCTACGATATATGAATATAGATGTAGCCCTGTTATACAGATATGATAACTAATCAGAGGGTGGTGATATATTTTTTTGGGAAGTGAGCGGATGTTGATACAACGTACCTATTATTATATATTCTAATGATATAATATATTTAGATTTAAATTTTATTTTAATAAATATCCTCCGATGATATTTTTGGATAGATAACCATGGATGGGATATGAGTCAGTTGTTTCATTAAGTATATTGTATGTTTCATTTATAATTCCATGAAAATCTATGTGGAAGAAATTCCTCAATATATGTATATTCTTATACATACTTCTATATACTATTCACTAATATTTTCAAAATGTATTTAGATAATGGGTAATATTTTGGCATAGTTATTTTTTGGTGTTGGAGGAGTTGGTGTTTTTATGAGGCATTTTATATTGTCTTTATTATTATGTTTTTTTGTTATATGAACATAAATGATTATGTGTTATTATTTTTTGTATTATTGTTTCTATTGTTACTAATATGGTTTTGCTTTTTTCATATATAGTGATTTTTATTTATTGATGGATTTTTATAGATATCTGTCTTTGATCTAAAGAGAAATAATCCAACCATTGTACTAGAAAGGCATGGAATGAATATATCACCCTTGATTAAATTTATTCAAACCACCAAGTAGTGGTTCACTCGATAAACCTATAATTCACTACTAATATATATGATCTCCACTAAAAATTCACCTGTAAATCACTAGAACAATGGTTTCCTAATAATAATCTTCTATACTAAGTCTATAAGCTAGATCTATGATTAGATACCGCCTAATATCCACACCAAAACATTTAAAATACTTCATAATAAAAACATCAATAGAAATAGCAAAACATTACTATATGGTTTGTGAAAATTTCATACATCCATAATAGAACACTGTAATCACTTTTCATTAGGTAGATACAATATAGTAGAAAAAATGGTAAATTTCCTAATAAATTCATAATATCATACTATAATGTTATAAAATCAAATCTGGTAAGAATAAAAGTACACACATACATCTCAACAACAAACTCTATATATAGAGGTGTCTAACTGATGAAATGGTTGAATCACCTTATAAGATTCCCCAAAAAACTCTTATTAACTAGTGAAACCTCTGATATACTCTTGACCATTTCATTGAATCTTCCAACAGAATGTAACCAAATAGGTAATGAATTGAATTTCCATCCAAGTAGATTTCAATTATTGAAACACTATTATATATAAGTGCGTTCGATGGAACATTTTCCAATGAACACTCCCATTATTTTTCCTAAAATGACACCCAATAGGATTTTTACATCTAGTTATCTTTATTAGATGAATTCCATATGATTATCTCTATTTTATTATCTCAATCTTGAAACCTCTATTCGATGAGTCTAACAAATTATCATAAAACAGAACAGTCTGTCAGATGATGATTTATTTACGATTTATAAACTTTTTATGAATCCATATCAGATTAAAATTTTCTCATTCATATAGTGATCTACTCTCTATCTGATTAGCCATGTATAAAAAAGGAACAACGTTGCCTCATAAATTCTTGGACAATCACTTTTTTGAAAATATGTGATGTATTCTTATTTCCAGAAATATTTTGTTGAAATAACACATTATCTTACACTAGGTCTTATAGTAAGTGATATTCTAGGTCACTTTTTCGAGTTTTATTAAGAAAAATCTTATTTCTATAAATATGGATGGGATTATAAATATTATAGAATGAATTTCTTCATTCAAATACATTTAAGAGTTATTTCTGAAAGAACAACAACTATATCAACTCTTTCCCAACATATTTATTGTTACCAATTTTTAATTAAATATAATATAATTTAAAAATAGGAAACAAATGGTAGATACAGTAGACAATTTTTCCACCAAAGTAAACACAAACCAGTTATACTCATCTATGAACCTATTTCCCTATAAAAATAATCATTAAAAAATCCCTTCAACTGATCATCGTCATTTTAATATAAAACTGAATTCTATAAACCTTTTAAGTATTAAATGAACCATTTCATATTTTATCAACTTCTTCATTAGGTTTTTACATGAAAAATATAACAAATTCCATTGAAATAGTAATATATTATCTTGTGAACACCATTATACACATCAAGCTTACCATAAGAAAAATGCCCCATTTATATACCTTGAAAATATCCTTCCATTGGTGATTTCTATTGTTTTGAATGATTGTATTATATATAGATGGGACTTGAGAAAGGTTTACATCAGTCATTAAGAACATCTCAAAGACCTTCCTAATGGATTCATGGTAGTATAAAATGAGACTACCAATTTTCCTATACCCCTCTTCATCCATCCCCAATGACTTCTTTTCTTATCCATGGTTTTTCATCAGAAACCTTCATTAAATATTTCATATTAGGTCATTAACTACATGGAACACTGAACATTAATAAACTCATAGTCAGCATATTGAATCATTATGACAAATGATCAATTTCCCATCTTCTTCCGATAAAAAACGATCAAAATCGAATAGAATAAAAATTTCCCCTACCATGAATGTGCTTGAAATGTGTTTCTACTATCATGGATCCAACTTCTAGACATAAAGTTTTTATTTCAAAAAATAAATAATATCTTACTTCGAATAAAATTCCTAAGACATGGGATGAACCATGTAAATTTTATCCTTTAAATCCCTATGTAGAAATATTGTCATTAAATTAATATTATCCATATGAATAACTTTAGAAAAAACAATATTGAGAAATGTTTGAATATTTTTGTCTTTAAACCTGAATATGTAAATTATAGATAATTATATCCATTTCTTTTACTAAATATACCTCACAAACCACTATTATTTATATCTCTAACTTCCATCAGCTACCTATTTCAAATGAAAAAAACCCATTTTTTCCAGAGATCATTTTATTTTATGTAGATCACGAAAATTGAAAAGAATATATTTGAATAAATTAATTTCAATTTCCAAGACTAACCTAACATTTTCAAGTCTATATGATTATTTTCTTCTTTTATAGAGTCCATATCTCCTACTTAATTTAGTAGTGGAAGGTCTATATTATCCATAAAACCCTGAAGTAGTGGTCTAATATGTGCTGATCTCCTCATCACAGACATCGATTCATTAAATTGAAACAAAATAACTTGTAGTAAAATTTCCCAACATTTTTTTCATGTAAATGACTTTCGAAATATTCTCGATCCATAGGACTAACTGATAGAACACCATCTTCTGATGTTTTTCTAGAAGTTTTCAGACATAGAGTCTCTCTAATAACCTATATATGATAATTATGAAATCCAAATGTTTATATAACATCAAATTTTTTTCTTAGATATGTTTTAATTTATATATATAAATACACCATTGATAAAATTATCTATATTCTGGATGATTTGTGAAATTTAATGAGACTATATATGATATCCAAAATTCTCCTCACCATATGAAATAAAAAAATATCACTGCTTATTTAACATCTAGCTTATCTCTATCTTTAAAATCAACATCAATATACATGATAAATTAAGAAATAGATATATTTCACATATTTTATCAAATTAAAGAAAATATTTCCATAAGATTCTATCCCATAGAAAAAACATTATTCATATGCACTAAATACAAATAATATTTTTTTCTTTACCCAAAATCCCATAGTAACACCAAAAATAATACCAATACACATGTATTATTCTTTAAATTTATGATTAATATTTTTAGATACATTAATTTTTTGTGGAGTTCATGGAATAGTCTTCTTGTGTATGATCCCACTCCTCCAAAAAATCATAAGAATTTTCTATCTGTTTTACTCCACACCATATCTTGTTTGGAGAAATTACTTCTTTACATCACAAAGCTTTTTTCCGAAACCATCAAATGAATAAACACTTTTACCACATAAGACATATTCCCCATGATTTAAACTCAAATATTTCGAGTATCAGCATCATTGGAGGTTAAAAATTATTGATATACTATATAGGAATGAATAGTTGAATTTCTAAAAAACATCAAAATGATCAGGTTATTTCTTTGATTACTTGGTATTCTACCTTAAAAGTTATTGATTCTCACTTCTATATCACCAATATAAAACACTCACATATTTCATGGTCCATGTCATTGAGTTAATGTATTTTATTTTCCACTAGATCATAAACACTATTTTCACTATTGTGACCTTACCTATAGTTCCAAATATTTAGATTGTATGATGTATTTAAAATTATTTCAACATTATCCTCGCATTTAGTAATATAAAAATTCCTATTATTTACTCTGTGAGAAATAAAAATGGGAATATTGGTTATTTTAAAATATCCAACCAAAATAATTTCTATTAAAATAACACCATCATGGTTTTCCACTAATATGACATTTTTCCAAAGACCTAGAATATTTCTATAATATTTTACTCTCAGAAAAATACTTCATTAAATTGAATGATAACATCTTTCTTCCCATCAATTTATAGAGTATATTTGTCTTCTATGTTCACTATACCCAAACATCTTAGAATATAATCATTTATACACCCTCACTCACAAGTTGAATGAAAATATTCACTAGAGAGAAAAAAACATATTTTTATATAATTTTCATACATAGTAAAAAAAGTTCCTTCATTAATTGCGCTAATATATTTTTCTATCCATAAGTTGAATCCTCCACCACATTTATACAATCATTTTTGATATAATTGTTCTTCTAAAAATGAGAAAATATAGGTCCTAAACCAGTTGAATAAACTCAATTTATTCTCTAGAAAATATCATATAAAGTCTTATTCTTATTATGGTCCTTCCACTTCAGTGACTATCTCCACCCTTATAATTTCTACAGCATATTCTGGTAGTTATTGGACTGACTTCCACAAAAACTCATCATTTAATATCATGTTTTTATTATCCTAAAATATATGATCAATATTTATAATGGAAATGATTAATATTGTTACAATGATATCCCAAATTTCTATAATTGAATATATACGATGAAAAAATTATACATAATACATGAATGTTACATCAACTAGCTTGAGTTTCTCTCTTATCATATTGAAATCATTTACATGATTTGTTATAGTCCTTCTTTATGACAACCTTATTTTGTTATGTATTTTCATCATGATTTTTTTGAGATTTTTTTGATTCTCATAAATGTTAGCCAATTACTTCATAACATATTCACTAGTTTAATTCTCATGATTGTTGAATGAAACTTTTAGAGAAAGTGATATCCTAACAATTTCTAAGGAATTATTGTCCATAATGTCACATTCCTTCTCATACATATTTTTAGAAAATCCACTATATAATGATGTATCAATATCATTACATTTAAAATGATACACCACCTGAACCGAAAAAATTGAAATATATTTTATATAATTTTATGATATTAATTTTTTCATATTTAGAAGAAATTTTATGATAATAGTAATCCTATAGAAAAAATAACAATAAAAAGGATTGGACAATCCGGAATGATGTGACAAATATAAAAAGTAGTTCCAATAAAACATTTAATAATAAAAAAGAAACCCAAGGAGAAACAATTCATTCATTTCACCCATGAAACTAGGAAATCCCAAATTACCAAAGAAGATCTTTAGTAAATCCATCAGGTAGGGTTTTGTCTGACTGAACCATCATGCAGTGTGAAAAGATCCAACCTCCCTTGGATGAACACTAGAAAAAACACCAAATAATGTTTTGTTTAATAATAATATTTCCTATCATGTCTATTAACAAAATTTAGTATTTCATCCAAACAAGGCACCATAATAACTAACTAAAATAAATCCATATAAAAAAACAAAAAGATTGGAAAATATGAAAATGAGGTTCAAAAGAATTTCCTACAATTATTGGATAACACAACTAATATTTTTCATTACGGGGATATAAGAAAATATGAAAAACTTCACTCACCTATATCCAAAATATAGGATCCAACAATTTTAAGGCATAAAATAATATCATTTTTGTATAAATCGACACAAAAACATCTTCTCCACCACCTCTTATATAGAGGTCTTCACCCACTGAACTGGTCACACTAACATCCCAGATTCATGGTAAACCTCCCATTTTATATGTAAACCTATTAAAAATTGTTGATCCTTCTATGGAATCATCCAATAGTCTATAACCAATTAACAAAAACATTTAGTTACATTCCGGATCAAAGTAAATAGTTGCAACTCTATTCAATGGATGTTTTTCTAAGGGAAATAGTGTTTGAGAACTCTATTACCTATCCACTTGGAAACTCACTAAACATGATCCATCCATTGGGTGATCTATTTTTGATAATTTATTCTCGATCGTCTTAGTTTGATGATCTTAATCTAGAAACCCATATCTGTTGAAACCGAAGAATCCTCACAAAATAATAAAAAAATATTCCCTTTTACTATCCTATGAATAATGAGGGGAATGCCTCTTATTGGTCTTTCTATATACCCTCAGTGGTAGTCACCAACCCATGACATATTTCAATGGGAACACATGGGGACTGAAATAATTAATTCCAATTAAAGAGGGGAAGTAGTAGAATCTATTTATGAATCCATATTCACCCAAATAACTAAAATTAAAATAGTTTCACATTTATAATTTTAAATAAAAAAGTAAATAATTGATGAAGGATATGGTTAGAAATAACTAAATAACACTAAGATGATTAGAAAATAATTTTATGAGAAAAAATTTATGGAATGTAGATGAAAGGGAGGAGGATATCACTTTGGAATGTTTTTATGTTCAATGAAAGGGGGAAAATTTTACCTTTTCTTAATAATATATATATAATATTTATAAAAAATTATAATATAACAACGATAATAATATACTAACATAAAAAACACTCAAAAATACAGCAAAAACTAAAAATGAAATCACGATTATCCATAAATTAATAAGAAATACTAATTTAATTAAAATATTAAGCCCTATGAACTATGAAAGAAATATGTGAAGAATTTATCTTTCAAGGGTCAGTTGCATGATTTTACAGATATGAGGAAAACCATTCTCCATAAAAAGGTCTTACTAGTTTAAATTTTAAAATACCATAATTTATGAATAAATTAAAAATTTTAATCCCAAAAAATAGTTGTCATTAAAAAAAATACATTAACTAGATTAAAATCAAACCAAATTAATTTATCCAAAAATAATAAATAAAAAAATTATGTGACTTGGAATCAATGACTATAAACTTCATTTAATTTTTTAACTATTCCATATTTTTATATTTCTCAAGATATTTTCTCCTTTAATCGGGTAAGTGAATTATAAAGTCATTAATATACGGTCATATATAATATAATATATATATGAGTATCATAAATATTAATTATATAATACCATCTACTGAATAAATCCTAATAAATATAATTTTATATAGTTATTAAAAATAGGAAATAATTTAGTTAATTTCTGAAATAAAAATCATATAACCACATCTTGGTACCATTTATAAAAACCAAAATAATTAAAAAATATCATATCTCATTACATGAAATTAATAATTAAATAAAAAATTATTAATATAATATATATCAAGTATGTGTATGTGTGGAAGCATTCACACATGTACATATTCACATTCACATATACTTATGTGAACATTAATAGAAATATCTTTATACAATACAAAAAACACCCAAATGAAAATGAATATTCACCCAAATAATCATTTAAACATATAATTACATCTATGTACACATGCATATATTTACACACAAGAACAAATCAAAATATGGAATATGAGACTAATAAATTATTCATGATAATGAAAACGTTATTATTTAACAAGCTCTAACCATTAGAAAACATATTTTCCAATATCTTCATCACTGATCAATGATTTTCTAAAATAATTAAACACCCATTTCTGCTCGATTAGTGAAATAAGACTCATTATAACCATTTAATTATAGAATCTCAGATTTGATTCATCTTTTACTATTATAAGTGTCTTATGTTATTCCATAAATGTTGGGTTAATTCCAAACATAAATAAATTCACTATTTATAGAAACACTAAGTATGTATCATAAAGAGGCTCTAATGGTCAATTTAGAGTTTGTAAATTAGTGAAACCCATTATAATTAAATATTTATAAATTTTATAAAGATAAACCCCCAAATTATATTAAAATTAATTACATGTATTCTAATTGGAAAATTTTAAATCATAAAAAAATATCATATAGAATAAAAAATTCAAGTACAAATCTGTCATAAAAACAAATAAAGACCATGTAAAATAACAAAAATAATGATTTACAAGATTAAAACTCATCATAAGTCTCTATAACCTAGGTATGAACATGATTCACCCATGTTTATATGATTTCATATCACAATAATATAAATTATTATTATGAATGTATTTTCATTTAATCAAGTTTATTTTCTTAACATAATAAGATGAGTTTTATAACCTTTAAATCAATCTTAAGTGATATTTTGTCTCAAAAATTATAGGTACCCTTACACTCCTCCAATAATAAAAGATACAAATGACTATGAATAAATTATTTATGTATAAAAATTCTACACAAATGAAAAAAATATTCTTTTTATTGAATAAAATGTTTTACTGTAACACAATATAAACTCATTCCCTCAAAATAAAGTCATTATAAAATGTAACACTATGATATTATTCTATTTATCATTCTATAAATCATAGATTTTTAATATTCTTATAAAACCTAAATTCTTATATATGAAATTTCCAACATTTAAACTGATTTTTAGCATTTTCTAATCTAACTTGACGCTGGATAGGGGAATTTGGAAGAGCTAAAATAGAATTAGGATGGGATATGGTACTTTATATAGCTTTTTGACCTATAACAATTTATTAAGATTATTTGTGAGGTTCCTAAGATGGTTTCATTCGTCCCTGAAATGACAGACTCTTCTTTGGGGCTACTGGGTAGAACTAGATCTACCAGGTGGTCATTAGTTATCTGATGACGTCTTATAGAGACCATTAATGACACCAAGTTTATATATGTTTTCTAACAGAACCAAATATATTTTTTTTATCATTTTTCATATATATCTTGACTACTAATCCATAGTAATACTTTACCAATAATTATTGTCTCTAATTATCCCTTATAATTTCTCATTTTGATGTATAAATAATGATTCAATCTTATGTTCTTGATCCAGTGAGTTGTTTTTCATTCTAAAAAATTCTCTTTCTATTAACCTTAAGATGAACGAATTATATATTCTATATCTGGGATAGATATAAGTGATTTGGATTGATCTTATAGTGTATTTTTTAATTATTATATAATTAAAACTATGATTCATGGTTTTAGTGTCTGCACATCAATCAGACATATATCTTTATCATAAAGAAAACCTTATATGTTTGTTTGACTCTGACCTTATATTTTTTTTTCTCAAATTAATTCCTAGTATTCTAAATCATTTCTATCCAATAATGGTTATAGTATTAAATGGTTCTTTTACACTCTAATGGAGTCCCTTATTATTGATCATTGGTGCAGTTATAGAAGAAATACCTTAACTTTAGAACATATTTTATATAGATATTTAGCCTGATTATTGTTGTGATAGTGTATAACTGGGATACCAATGTTTGATTCATGATAAGATATAGAGTGTGTGGAAATATTTTGAGAAATATTATTTTTATTATTATTAATATTTGTAGTCTTTTTTAGGATACTCATTTGATTTGTAATTACGGTTGTTTTTTCATCTGCACCCAATATCATATGTGTTGTTATTCTACCCTCTATAGATGATATTGTAGGATGATTCTAATATAAAATCCTCAAAGTGGGGTGAGTTATATGAGAGGTAAAAATTATTTAGACAATCCCATCATTGGGATGTGTCAGTATTTTTTTGACTATCCCATTGATTCCGGATATATTAATAGGATGTTCAATGTTCTTTTCATCCTGGAGTCGAATTTGATAGACATAGTCTTAGATAATCCAACATATGTACTATTATTATTTGATATAATTTTTGTTCTTTTTATATGTTTTACTATCACGACATGAAATTATATATAGTATGAATTTGTTTTAAGGGTCGTTGGTGGTGTCTTACTTAGTCTTTTACTCTCCCACTACTTAGGAATTTCAATAATCCTATATATTACATCATTATAGATCTCAAAAAGGGTATAGTCCATATATTATAATTTGGATTCAATATCTAGTACTTCCTTTTTTAGCAGCTAGAACTTATATATGGATAATTTTGTTATTTTTGGCTTATGTATTTGATATTCCATATTGATAATACATAGGCTGGTTTTATTTGTGTATATTTTCATGTTGGTAATTATTTTTTATTTAGTTATTATTTATTTATTTTTTAATAAATTCCTTTTATATACTGGTGTTTACTTGATAATGAGCTCATAGTATCCCAAAGATTCCCCATATACCCTCAATACTAGTCGAAAACCTATTTTATATGGAGATCAATGCACAGGTTATGGGGAATCCTTGGCATATACATGGTGATTTGGGTTGGGGTGTTATAACATGATATCAAAGGGCCTGGTTCACTAAATTTTCCCCATAATTTACCATGATTTGGGATGTTCTAGATATGAAATAATATTGTTGTAACTCAGACATGGAAAATATGTTAGGGCCTACAGATAATTCTAAATTTGACCTCTTTGTTTCAATAATGTGTGAATTTATGTTCTTATTATTTCATGTTTCCATTTATTTAAATTTTCCCTCAGTGATGTACAAGGTGTTGGTATACTAATTAATAAGAATTGGGCTGAATTAACCCATAATTTTTATACATATAGGATAAAAATCCATATATTTGTAGGTTTCATTATAGAGAGAGAAAATAATTAAACACCCATTGAAAATATGATATGGTTCATTGGTGTATTATTTCAATAATTATTTTATTTCATATAGTGTATTCTATGGTTGAGTGTATATATGTGGTTCTGAAAAACTTTTATATACGGGAGGATGTGGTTGGATTGTGGATGTAACATAGGGGTTATGACTTGTTTTTTGGTTAACATCTTTTGTTGAACCATGGTGTGAACCCTTGTGCGTGTCTATTAACTAATATAGATATTATTAGTTTAAATATAGGTCTTTCTAAGGGTTTTTTGTAACTTCATGAAATTTCATCTTTTTGATGTCTTTTGTTAAGAGTTTAACCACCAATCAAGCTATAGGGTAAAACTGGGATTTCTCTATAAGATTATATTGCTTTTGAATCAATTTAAAAAGTCTATATAGGACTCATTTGTCAAGTTTTTGTTCAGGGTGGATGATTTATAGACACAGGCTGATGATGGTAAACTATTATTTGGTTTTTCATACCTATCAACTACCATACTTCTAAGGCACCACAGACCCTTGGAATGTGGATCTCTATATATGTATCATTGAGAGGTTTTTAGACTTGTTTGGGATTCTATAATACCATAACATGAAACATGTGACCTTTATGCTTCAATGCGTAGTCGAATGCTGGTGGTACTCTATTTTAAGGGATGGTAGAGTTGAAGTGCTGATGTAGGAAACATTTATGGATATATTCATTAAGGAGTTCTTCTAGAACACAGAGTATTTCCTATGGTTAATATTTTATACAAATCCATTAGGGTAAAATTATAGTGTCCATAATCAGTTAAATTAACATAGATAGTTCCCTTCTCTCATAAAATGGTTGAGAATGAGGCACAAATGAAAAAAATGTTGTGGATTGTCCTCCATCCAGAGATGAAATTATGGGCATGGAACTCTGATATAAACCCATATATTACATTACTTAATAAGTAACTAACAATCAAGAATGGAATTGTGGAAGATGAAGTTAGAGGGTCTTCATAGATTTATTAATGGATCAATATGTACTTTCTATAGTACTGTTCAAGATTGTAATGTTGTAAATAGAAAGAATATGTCATATGATGGATTCTTGGGTAGTGGTCATCAGTCTGATAATAATAGAGTTTCCTTGACACCATTAGTGG
This sequence comes from Viscum album, assembly GCA_963277665.1. NCBI lineage: Eukaryota > Viridiplantae > Streptophyta > Magnoliopsida > Santalales > Viscaceae > Viscum > Viscum album. The sequence continues at coordinate 47,306,970 of OY728140.1, read as the reverse complement.
GGAAAAAATATTTTAGATGTTACAACTATTTGGGGAATGAAATTTTTTTCAACGATTGTCCATATTCCCTATAGATCTATCAACAATGTTGGAAGAGAGGAAATATAAATAAGTTTTGTTCCAAGGATTCACAAATGAAAACAAGAATGTCGTATTATGGTACATGGTCATGACCCTAGTAGTAGGTGATGGACCCACAAGGGTAAGTGAATACATTGATTCATGAGTTTCTATGGAATCATAGAGATGTTTTAATTATGTCTTATATAGTGGACTAGACTATGGATGATGGTAGGGGGTCCATAAATTTTTCTAGGTATAGAATAAATTTCTTCTATTCTATCTATTTCATTGTTTTACAAAGAAGAACCACATTTTTCTATTTATACTCAAGTGGATGAAGGATTCGAATTTTTAGTTAAATTTGATCTTAAGAAGGTATCTATCTATACACCCCTAGTGAAGAAATTGATTATCTTAAAATCAATTGTGGATAATCAATTGTGGTTACTAGCTTTAAAATTGTTTAGAGAAACATAATTCTACATATGGAAGGAGTCGATATAATTTTTAATATTGATTTCCTAGAAATCTATTACACATAGATTGATTGTTATCATATATGAGTATCATTCACATCCTCTAAATGGGAAATGTTCATGTTAACAGATTACTGGGACATTATATTTGGAATAGTTGGATTGTACACTTAGAAGAGAGAAGTCCTTTTTTCACATGAGGCTAGTATTATCCATTCATTATTTATTTCAATTTTTGATTCCATACTCTTTTTCTTTGGGGGTATACCTGAACCAAGAGGTATTTCCATCTGATAACTTAGGGTTGCCTCCACAATAGGGATTTTAGTTTGAGATTGAACATGGTCATGTAATGAGACCTATATCATTTCCAATATATATTATAACATGATATGTGTGGATAAAACATAAGGTGAGGCTGGATGATCTCAATTATAAAGTTTTCATCATGAAAAGAACTTCCCCTTGGTGTTTTTTATTCTTGTTCGTGAAGAAGGTGGATATTAGTATTACTATTAATGTAGAATACCAAATGTTGAAATTGATCACTATGGAAAACATTAACATTCTTCAATTAATAGATGATTTATCTTCCAAATTATGTAGATCATAGTGGTTTTCAATAATTGATATAGATAAGGGATACCATCAAAATCTTTTCAGAGTGGAATACATACCAGAGACATTTTTTAGGTATATGTATAGGTTTTATGAGTATCTCTTAATATCCTTTAGAATGACTAATTCCATATACGTTTTCATGGATATCATGTATAATTTCAATCATATAAACAAGAAATCCTTCATTATTGTTTATGTCGATGACATCCTAATATAATACAAGATCTTAGAATCATGTTTATTATACTAAGATATCTTTTGGAGTTCACTTTGCAAATGTTGGATTAAAGATATGTATTTTATGTATTAGTGTTTTTAGAGGTGTTATTTCCTAGGCACATGATTTATCAAGACAAAATATTATTTTATCTAGAGATTATTGATGAAGTTATATCTTGGGAAATTAAAAATAAAGTGTTTGATATATAGATATTTCCTAGTTTTTCTGGGTACTACATGAGATTAAAAGATGAATTTTATCTTCTGGAATCTCCCATGACCACTCATACCAAGAATTGACTCTAGATAAAATATAAAAACAAGTGTGAAGAATAATTATTGATGAAGAGGTTGACATCTTCTCCAATATAGATTCTTCCCTAGCCTAGTGTTTTCCATTTAGTGTATTACGACACATACAATATTTCCCTGGTAGTTGATATAATGAAAGATAATAAGGTGATTTTTTGGTAAAGTTCAACTATGAACCCACTATAATAACTAACCAAATTAGGAATTATAGTTTTCATATGTGGTTTATGTGTTCAAATATTAGTGTAATTATCTCTTTAGAAATTGTTTTTTCATATAAATAGGCTATAAGGGTAAAATATATATTTTCTCACAGTTTCACTTGAATATCTATCAGATCCATTAGATAGAGTAATTTTTTACATTGGAATTTTAATAATGAGTTAACTTATGATAACGAAAATTTAGTTTTTGATGTTATTTATAAAAATATAAAATATGTGGATTATAAAGTATAAGATGTTAGTTTGAATCTCATGTTCATATTAAAAGATCTGTAGGTTTTTGTGTCTAATTATTGAGGGGTTGTTATTTTTTAACCATTAGTGGTCATATAATCTTTATTTGAATGAGTAAAATCTAATAATGAGTTTGATCTGTAGTGTTTCCTGATGCGAATGGGATTGATAGCTAATGGTTCCGTTCTAGGGATGGAATTGGAATGATTTGGAGTGATTCTGGTTCATTTAAGGGTAGTGGTTCCATCATCTGTTATGGAGTATATTATTACATCTTTTCATTACACATAGTGGAGAGTTAACCTATGGTAGAACAAAATACACCATGATGTCAAGTGGAAATTTTGGTAGCCAATCTTAAAAAGAGGGATTCCTAGATTTTTCTATCATTTCATAATGTGACAGAACATCAATGCATAAAATTAAATACCTGGATTTTTTCTCCAGACACTTTTAGTTTTTATGTTTAAGTGGTGTGGGGAGATAATAAAATTTGTGACACAAATACCCTGGACTCTAACATGTCAAGAAATCGTTTGGGGTGTACTGGATCAAAGTACTAAGGGGGTTCCCATGATAATAAAATGAGAGAAACATATAATATATAAGATAGTAAAGATATATATTCATTAGATCATGTATCCTTATAGACTTAATTCATGTGTTGTATCTAATAGAGACTCTTAATTACCATCAAAGTTTTGGAAAGGCTAGTATAAGTCTAGGGGGCTTAGCTGAAGTTAATTATGGGTATTTATCCTTAAACTGGTGATTAATAATAAAGAATGATCTATAAGTTAAGGAATATTTATTTTTATATTATTTTTGACTTGTATATGGTTGGTATTATTAATTTACTATTATGGAATTCACCAAAAATAATAGCTTCTAGTCCTCGATTTAGATGGCTCTGCATGAGTCTATACATGTGAGACCCTGTCGTTCCCCATGATACTAGCATGATCCAGGTGAATCATCATTTGCAGTAATAATTATAGTATATACGACCAATTAGTAGGTTAATATGATTCATATATAGTTTATTATGACTTATTTGGGGACTAATTCTTATGCAAACCAATGGATATGGCCCTTGGAGTTCATTGTTGGTGACAAAGATTTCTGATAGGTGTCCCCTAGGTAGGGGAATATATGTTTGAGGAGTCAAGGAAAATTAACATCATGATAAGATGGGTTGTTTGAGATTACAGAACACTAAATGATGCAGGTATTTCTATTGGGTATTCCATTGTGCTATCAAGGTAAATAAAATGGGTTTCACATGTCTCCCCTCAAGAATTTCAATCTTGATATTGGGTATATGATTGACTATGGGGATGCCATAATAAAACATTATAAATATTTTATGGCGAATATTATTTAGATAGTAGATCAATGTGATATGGATCTATGAAAAAATATTGTCCCCCTTGATCAATATTAATTGAAATACATCTCAATTTAGGAAAAGAAATGGGAGAATGAAATTGACATTTAGGCATAGCGGCAAGAATTTTTTGAGAAGACCGTAGGAGATTCTTCATAAGATTGAGAACTAGTCTGAGAGGTATAACCATGACACCTTTAAATTCATTTATTCCTATTTTTAAATTTTACATTTCATTTTGAGCGTGTTATAAAGTAAACTGAGGCCAGTTAGTGGTGTTTGTAAGGATAGAGATTGAAAAATGTTTGGATGGGGGATTCATTGTAGATTTCTAAAAGATAATAGTCCCACCAACCAGATGGTGGAAAGAAATATTCTCATCCCTGAGGTTCTTGGGTAGTGTTGATTATACCTAGAAACAATTGGCTATCTATATGTGATAAACATTTAGAGAATCAAAATTTAGATTTAGGTTTTCAGCATCTCTACCTCAATAGGACATAAACCATTTTCAGCTGAAATTATTTTCATGAATTTTTTATCCTGACCTACCATTATGGAATAGTATAATTTTTCCATAATTCAAGGAATATAAATTATGTTTATATGGATATGGTTCTTGTATTTTGTGTATCTTTTGGTCACAAAAAATATTCAATTGATATTCATTGCACATTTGGTAGGAAGTCCAAAACATTAGTGCATGGTTTGAACTAGTTTATTGAATGATTTTTTACATGACTATGTATTAGAGGGAAAGCTAATTGTGATTACTATTCACATAAGGTGTTTATGTATCCATATTGGGACAAATTATTTATGTATTTATTGAAATTTGATATTTTAAGGATTATGATTCATGATTTATTGTGATTTTGTCTACCATTTTGATCCTATATCATGTTACATATTCTTAAATCCTCTAAATTTGAGAATGCATGTGGACCCTAATGAAGTATCCATCGAGAGGGTTGTTTCATATGAGTGGTCATCATGTATTAGGCTTTCCTGTTATGGGGGATGTGTCACCAATGTTTTGGACTATCCCATAAAGGGGGATATTTCAGGCAGCAAGTCGTTGTTCTATCTTTCATAGAGTAGAAGCATATAGAGTATATCATTATGGACCTAAAATATATATTCTGCTTATATGATATCCTTGTAATTTTTTAATAGTTTATTTACATTAATGGAATGAACCTATATATATTATCAATATATGTTATGGTTTGTTGGTGGATTCCTACTGAGTTTGTACTCAAACCCTACATTAGAATTACATTGCGATTGTAGGTTTCAATGTGAGGGATATGAAAAATGGTAAAGACCATATAGTGGATGGTGGATTATGTTAGTAGAAGGATTCAAACATTATCGAATCAGGGTTGATATTTGTTACTGTTTTTGTTTGGGGGATTTACCACAGTTAGGGATCATTTTGATTGTTTTGGTTTATATATTTGACATTTCATACAAATACTGATTGGGATTGTTTTATTTGTATATGTTTTTTAATTGGTAATTATTATTTCTTTATTTAGTATTTTTTAATTAATGTTAATAATTTCCCTTTATACTATGATGTTTATGTAGTACATAAGAAAAAGTATCACTATTCCATACCCTTAAGTGAGAAACCTCTTACATATGGGTTGTCACACATTAAGTTCTATGGTAACACTTATTTGATCTTAGTGATGATAGGGTATTATAACTACAAAATTCCATCAACTATAATTTTTTTCACACTAACATAAATGATATTATTATATGCATTGAAGGTAAAAAATTAAAAAAACAAAAAAGATCACTTCATTCCAATACATGATGAAAATTTCAGAACATCTACATTATTATCTCTACTCAAATTTCTTAATCTATTATAATAAAAAATTACATGGTAAAACACACTCATGATACAATATTTCATGATAATGATTCTAATATTAAAAATAATGATACAATAGTATTAACTATAATAAAATATTATAATATTTATAAAAAATAAATCATTTTAGTAGTTTAATTTTTTTACTTATATTCATTATGTATAAATATTACTATAATTATTTTATTCCATAGTAATATTATCTGTAAAATTGATGAATATGATCCCAAATAATATAAAAACATAATGTAAATCAATATATTAAATAAAAAATCATTTTATATTAAATTATTATTTTATATAATATAAACACACTTTACTGGGAAAAAAATACACAATATAATACTATATTGGGTAAATAATTTTTCCATTTTGAATGAAAATCAATACAATAATTATAATTCTCTTCATTATTCAATGCACAAGTGTGTGTTATGTAAAATTAAGTTCATTAAATGGAGTATATCAATTTTTTCGTCCACTATGTGTATAAACGTTTTTATTCTATATTATTTCACATCATATAATCAATTGTAAACATTAAATGTAGTTTGAAAATAACATCATTATTAAATTCATTTATTGTATGTTTCACATTTTATAAATATAAAAATATAAAAATATTATTTTTTTATTAATTATGTTCTATTTATTATTCAATTAATTATTGATAAACATTTGTTATTATTTAGAAAAAACATATGATAGATATCATATATTTTCAATGAAAGAAAATATATATGGTATAAACCAAAATGTTACCTCAAAAATAATAAAACCTCTACAATAATTAAAAATATATTCCTTTTAGATTTTATTTCAACTTAAATAAAATAAAATTTTCCACAAACAGAACTCAAATTCATTAATCAAAATAATGAACATATTATACCAAAAATAATTGTCAGTTATTTATCGATATATCATAGGTAAATTAGAGGAAAATATATTTTTTTAAAAACAGATTTCTTCTAGATTCCAAAAAAACCCATCCATATGAAAAAAACCAATAATAATCAATTGATAACACCTTTGTAAAATATATTGAACATAGAATTATCTTTTATTAATATATAACATTTGATCATATTTTCATCTAGCATGTAAATTTTTATATTATAAGGAACACATATATCCACTATATAACATGTTAAATTTGACAGTAGAAATAAAAATCATTTAAAATAAATAAATTACTTGATAATGAAATAGTTTTCTTTAGTAATAAATAAATCCATTTTCCCCCATATAATATTTTTTTTCATTTGGTAAGAAAATATTCTATACACAAACATATGTTCTCTTAAACCATATTTCATTCATATTTTACCAATCTTAATTCAAATAAAAATTCATCACATAAACCATATTATAACATAAATATAAATTTTATTCATAAAATATATGTTAATTTTATTATTTTTACCATAATAGAATAAAAATTTTACAATGCATAAAATATTCCTTCAGGGACAAAAAGAATTTTTTTAAACAAATCATAAAATGACTTCAAAATATTCACCGTATTTATATTAAATAACATTTAACTCAAATAATATAATTTTATACTTTATTTATAACACCATTCCATAATCAATAGTTGATATAATAAAAAACCATATAATTACATTAACAACCTAAATTGTTAATTTTATTATCCATCATAAATTCATATTGCTATAAAATTCATCAATAAATCAGTCCTACATAAGCATATATTCCATAAGATATAATATTTACATTAATTCAATATATTTTCTATTATTGAGATTCCATGTAAACATATTTCAATTGAAATTTTATCCAATTTTCATAAAGATATATTTATTATGTTTACTTTTTATTAAATAAATACACTCTAATAATCATCTATGATATTTTATTTTATTTTAAAATATTTATGTGTATTTTCTCCCAATTGATAGAATAATCAAACTATATTTGAAGAGAGGGTTCCAAAAACAATTCTCCCCCAACTATTTTTAAAATCAAAATTTCTCTTTCTTATGAAACTAAAAATTATGATTATTAAAATTTATCCCACATACCAAACTTGTGTAATGATAATTACATTTTAATAATAATATTTACTCATGAAAAATAATTATAATATTAATGTTAAATAAAAAATATACGTCACCAAACTCCCTTTAATAACATAGCATCCAAATAATCATCTATAAAATTACATTATCATATAGATTTATATTTATTTTATATTATTTAATCGGTGAAGCATGAGATACATGGTACTTCCAATTTTTCTAAACTCCCATTAAATAATTTTCTTAACATTGTGAAATATTTTTATAATCATAAATTTAAATATTTGGGTAGAATGGTGTCTGTATTTACCTGAATAACCTGAAGGCCTTAATTTTTTTATTGATTTTTGATAACCCCTATTCAAGGGATGCAGGGAACCCTTACAAGGTCCATAGGTTTATAGATTACATGGTTTATAAGATTAATAGACATTTCATGACCCAAAGGTCTTAGGGAATTCAACCAGATTATAACTATAAGGAACTACCCCCCCCCCAACATCTGCATTGTGATGGTATATCTCCACCTTCACATGGACAATTGGTTGATCTTTCCAGGAAAACACATTCTAGTCCCAATTGAATTTCCATACCCTCTCATTCTTCCAAATCCATTAGTTTTGCTCTTGTGAGTGCACCTGCTCTGAATCATTGTCTAGGGATGTTCTTTTTTGTATATTCTATCTGGGGAAACTCCACTGATCATGTTCCCTAAAGGCCTGGAGGAGACCTGAAGGCCTTAAATGTGTCTGAAGGCCTTACTGACCTGAAGGCCTGGGTGGCCTGAAGGTCTTAATGACTCCAAGCTCAAATTGGTGGCTTAAGGAGAATAGTTTCGGATGCTACAGTATTAAACAGTACCTGCTACAACACCTGCTACTAGTTGTAATGACCCAAAATTTTATTAATGAAAATTTATCTTGATATATTTTAATGAAATATTGTAAATTGGTTATATAAAATATATAAACAAATTTGGTTTTATGATTTTTTATTCCAAAATACCATTAAGAATTATTACTGTTTCTAATATAGTCATTAAATAGTGATCAATTGATCAGTATAAATATAGGGCATTAACAAATCCAATTTACTCAGATGAAGGATGGAATGACCTCATATAGTAGAATTTCTCAGTATGAATCCCATTTGTTAGGGCTCGGAATGGAGGAGGAATTATTGGTCTTCACTCTTGACTAATCCCAAACCGAGCTTCAACACATTAAGCTCGAACAGAAGCACCTACAGGAGAAGTGTAAGTTGTTAGAGATTACCAACTCAGCGATGTTATCTGATCCACCCCAATAGTATGTCACCATCGCACACCTTAACCTTCAGTCTTATACAAGTGTTATGAGGGGTTATGTATCATGAACCAACCCCATGTTTTTAATTTTTGTATAGAATATAGAATATACATTCATTTTATTATTGTTACTTTTTAAATATTTTTAAAATCACCAATAGTAATTTTAGTTAATATTAAATTAAGAAACATATTTTGATGAAATAATTTATTTTTTAATTAAATAATATTTTAGAAAAATATTATTACTAAATTAAAATTTATTTAATAGAAATGATCATATAATTTTTATGAATTAAATTGTGATTTTTATTAAGATTTAAAAGATGTTTTTGTCAAAACCCTTGAATTTTAAATAAATGCCAGTTATTATTTTACACGTAAAAATTCATATATATTTAAAATTATTTTGATAAATAACTATTATTTTTAGAATCTGGATGTTGAAATTTTCCAACAATGAATTTTACATAATTTTCTAAGGCAGTTAATTTTTTTGGTAAAAATTAAATACCTTTTAATTATATAATGTCTTTTATGACATCATAATGTACCAATAGTGATGTAATAAAATACTATGATTGGGTTTTTTCAGATAATATATGTTTTACATTAAAATATTTTGATTTTAGGTTTGTTTTATTTATTTTAAAAATCTTAAGTGGACCCTCCAAGGCATATACAATATTTTAACCTTTAAAATTTTTTTCCTTAAGAAAGTGACTTACCTCCATTTAAGAATGCCTAATATTTTAAGAAGATATTCCATTGGACATATAAAATATATTTTTTCCACTCTCCTTTGGAAAAACAATGGGCAAAAACCATGAGATGGTTTGTGGTTATGGTTAGTTTAATGTGTGGTGTCCAAAACCTAAATAAAAAATAATTCCATCCCTTATCCTATATAAACCCACCCAAGATCAAACTTCTATTCACTAAAATCATTTTGTAGCTATTTATTCTGTAAATAGGGATGACCTCGTTTGTTTAAGGTTCAAACTTTTCCAATCGGTTTCTAAATGGTTTATTCGTAGAACCGGAAACATCCAATGATTCTATATCTATTTGGACCTATATTCCAAAGGTAGGTGCTCATTAGTTGTGGACCAATGAGGCTTAAGAATTTTCATTAGTTGAGAGGATGGGAGGTCAGGCACATCAAACCTTTTTTGTGGTAATTATTTCTAAAGTCACAACTCTCTCATATATTGACGTTATGTTCGTGAATCCTTGTTAATTTACCAAGCATGAAAATGAGTTTTCCTTTATATTTGGAAATAAATGACTGATATGTATGGGATTAGAGAATCTTGTATATGTATTTCAGGTTCTTCATTGATGGAGAATCATCTGTATGTATTATAGATCCTTATTCAATGGTATCCTTCAATACATCATATAGAAATAGCTTGGTCATTATGATGGCCATACTGGTTTTAAATCCACTCAGTGGGGAACTTGAAGTTTATTGTCATTTAGAGTGACTTGGATTATTTTAATGCTGGGATCGTACCTGCATATGGGATACCTACGCATCCATGTTAGAAAAGGAATTAAAACCCACATAGTTTTATTAAGAAGTCTGGGGCTTACGTATGATTAATGGCCCAATGAGATGTGTTGTAGTTACTTTTACACTCTAAGCTCATGTGAGTCATGCTCAGTATGAGAAAAAAGAGGTATCAGTAAACCTGAAAATTTGTGCCACAAAGGATGTGGTCACAAAGGATGATATGGGGCTTATGTATGTGTGACTGCCCAAGTAGATGAATACTAGGATTTACTTCTGGGAAGAAGGTGAGAAACAAGGTCCATGAAGGTATTTGTGCTTTATGGAGATTTGGATACGCTAACTTTGGGATTACATCTGATGAGAATGCCCAAATTAGGGGGAAATCATAATTGGGGTTTATTCCTAAGAAGGCGGCCCAATTTAAAGAGACCAGTAGCTTAAGACTTATTCATAAGAAGGAGGACCAAAGTTAAAGGGGACATGGGGCTTACTCCTGAAGAGGATGCCCATTAACAGGGTTCATAAAGGTATTTGTGATTTATGGAGATTTAGATTCTTGATTTTGGGCATAATCCTAAAGAGGATGCCCAAATTATAGGAGACTTATGATTGGGTTTTATTCCTGAGAAGGAAGACCATGTCAAAATAAATTAACCCTGGGGATTACTCTTGAAAAGGAGGCCCAGATTTGGGAACATGTGGCTTACTCCGAAAGAGGATGCCTGAATTGGAGATCTTCTCATCTTAAAGGATGAGGTTGAAATGAAAGAAATCTCACCTTAGTGATATAATGTAATGTAAAATCACGTGGTTTTGGGAGATGTTCTACGGAATTTGTTTCAGATAAGGAATCCAACAAAGGAACCATGCCATAAATGGATTTGAAGAGGGTTTTGAAGGCTAAATCTTGAAGAGGAGAGGTGGATTTGAAGAAAATAGTTGAATAGGTAGGAGGGGCACCCAAAAAGAGGGAGGCGCCCAAGTCTTGTTTGGGCGTGCAAGTCCTGGTCACACAAGTATACTTGCGTGACAAGGGTGTACTTGGGCGAACGTTAATCTGTAGTGTAACACTTGAGCGAGACTTGGCTCAATCCCTTTGTATTATCCCTAAAGGCTTCCAAATGGGTGGCACACAAGTTATATTAAAGGGATAAGGCGGCTCAAAAATGTGGCCATTTCCCTTAATGTTTGGACTGTTAGGTGCACTTGTGTTGATGAATTCCAACACTTAGGCCTTGTTTCCCCTCTTTAGATCACCCATTCTAGGAAAGAAATTATCTTCGAATTTTTCAGAAGACTTCAAGCAAAGACTAGGGCACCGAGAGATTAAATATGACTTTTGGATTTTTTTAATCCTCGAAATGGGGGGCCCACAAGGGGTATCTATAGGCTACCCGAGGCTTTGGTGAAATTTTTTTAGGGCGCACATGTCACTTGCGCGTCTAATGTATGGTGCTAAAAGTGGCTTGCACGCCCAAGGCTAGGGTGCAGGTATACTTGCGCGCTTTAATGCCTATGCACTTTTTTGATGATTCTTCCTTCTTCTTTGCTTGAAGTATTATCCTTGGTCAATCATTGTACTCTGTGATGGAAGGGAGAGTAAACAAAAGTCCCCCTCAGAGTTGGATTCGAAAAAGGAAAGAGGATTTGATTCTGAGGTAAAGGGGAAAAAATCCACGATTTTGGGCATGCAGGGTTTGAGCACACAAATAGCAGCGTGCAGGTGTGATCCGCGTAGGGTAAGATGCACAGGTGAGAGCCACACCTATAAATATGCAGCACATCTTCATGCAAAGCACCCGACTTCCAACGCTTCGAGCTCTCAGCACGCATGTAGCTTGGAATTCGCTCGTTCGCGCATGTGCTGATGTCCGCGGTTCATTGTTTCTTTGTGTCACACTTCAACAGAGGTATTTGTACTTGCGTTTTGATACCTGCACACCCATACTTGCACGACAGGATAGACCTACGTGCCAATATGGGACTTCTGCGCCTTAATGCCATAGACATTTTTTATGAATTTCTTCACGACTTTTATGAACAATAAACTTATTTAAAATTTAATTACATGATGTTTGTGTGGATTCAATGGCTTTCAGAAGAATTGGAATGACTAATGAGCTATCTAGAAAGTAGATTGAGGACATGATGAGAATATTTGGCCACAAATATTATGATATAAGTGATAGTACTCTATCAGATTTGGCCAAGTACTTGAAGAAGTTTCATGTCCCACTGCCAATTGGTGGAGAGAAGACTATCATGACATGAGAAAAATATATGAATAGAGTAATCTCTCCAAATTTCTCTTTACATCCAATTCTCCATTCTAAAATCCATGTATCCATCTTCCAAGTCTCTTGGACAAAAACAGAATCACTATTTGATCAACAGAAAATTTTCTCAAATCACACTCAATAACATTCGTTTACAATTGTTACAAGAAGAGCTAGTATCACTACATCTCTTATTGTATCCAGTTGAATGAATGAATTCCACCAGGTGGCTACTGATGAAGCTCGAGATTCCGTACATCAAATGAAGAGTTATGTCGAAATCCACTTTTAATTATTGAAAAAGAGAAGAGACTCCAATCTGTGGATGTCCTTCTAACTCTTGTGCATCAATGAAAAACACTTTCATCTAGAATCATTTATTCTTAAATTCTTTTTCTAACTTCTTTAAATTTTTAGCTAAGAAAATGACCCTATTAAGCGTAGTTTTATTTTTTTATAGGATTAAAAAAATTACCCAACAAACTTTACATCTTTTAATTGATCAATATTACCTAAATCAAACGAAATGTTTGTTTAGTGAGCTGGGACTTGACTTTTGTTCAGAGTTCCCATGTCTTTTGTGGATATTTTAAAGTCATGCATGTCGTACATAAAAAGGATAATGTTTAAGGTCGAATATCTTTGATCGAATGGATTAAAATTAACTAAATTCCTTGATAATTTATTTCAAAACACAATTCAACATTCAATGATGGAGGAAATCATGTAAACTATGAATTAGGAAAATTTTAATCTGAGGAAAGATATGAAAAATGGATAAAAGGCATTAGAAGAAGTATTTCTTAAGAGTGAAGTTACCATTATTTAACAAACCCATTAGGGGATTTAATTATACAGGGCTTCTTAGGGGCATTGGTTGCGTAGTCAAATAATAATATCATTTGGCTGATAGGTTTGTTATGTTGACTACTTATGCAAGGCCACCTAGGGGATCGTGATGCATAGTCATGAAAAAGAACTCTAATTTTTTTTAATTTTTTTACTTCTTAAAAGCCAGTGGATGTTTATAGAGATTCAAATTTTCCAAAGCATAGAGTTTGTTGTATGGAGAGAGGTACTTGAATATAGAGAAGATATTCTCAATCAAGATTGTCAAATAATTGGATGAATTTCACTCCTACAAAGGTCTGATCCAAATGTAGGGAAGGGAATTATAAATCATTGACTTGAATACTGTCGGATCATGAAAAATAATATGGGACAAATATGTTAAGGATTTCCATTTTTTAGGATCCCAAAATATTGTCTTTAAGACCAATAAGGACAAAAAGAGGTTTTTCTCCCAAGAATGAAGTTACCACTATTTGAAAAACCTTTTAGGGGGTTGAATTATGCAGGTCCACCTAAGGGCGTTGGCTGCATAGTCAAATAATAGTATCCTTTGGCTGACAGGTCCATTATGTAGACTACTTATGCAAGGCCGCTAAAGGGCACGTGCTGTATAGTCAGGAAAAATAATTCCCGGGTATCAAAAAATTTGTAACCATAAATAAAGAAAAGGGTCATGTAGATATGGAAGTATTTAAGGTTAGGAGTGTGATACATAGAAATGTTCATTGTCCAATGCATGTAGAAGCTACATATACTAATTCTAACCATAATCATGTTGTGACTGGTTCCTGAATTGAGGTGATGGACTCTACTACGTATGCCATAATGATGGGAATCAAGTCATACGTAGTTCTTGAAATACAGTTTAACTTTATGTGGGATGATAATGTAGAATATCTTAGTTTAAGGTTATAGTGTTCTGACAATAATAAGGAACACACAGTGTGTGTTTTATAAATCTGATGTGAATAAAGACTAGGGTTTTCATACCACATTCATGTTTTCACAGGGGGACTTTTCAGCCAAGGGACTAAAAGTGGAATTTGGGGTAATTCCCAAAGACTTGGGGCTGGATTTGAGGGATGATCGAAAGTTCCTACAAATCCATAAGGAAGAGAATCAAGCCTCACATAGTTCGTAAAATACCCTCTGTATAGATATGGTTCATACAAGTGAAGGGTGAAAGGGGACTTTAGTGCAATGATGGTTTGACCCAAAATTAAAGGTTCGAGCATTTCCATGTATGCACACAGTATTTGGAATATGACATAATTAGAGATAAATGTCAATGATGATTCCCTCTCAGGAGGGGGACAATGGGGGACAATATAGTTTAACGTCATATAGAGAGGATGATAGTGCTGCACAGTTTAGTGTCATGTAGCAGGGAGAGAAGGGACGTACACAGTTTAACATCTTGTAATATGATGTGAACTAATGTGAAGAGATGGGTTTTGAACTTAAACCTTGGGAGGTTGCCTACGTACCTAGCCTTGAAGGAAAGGATCAATGTTCACATAGTTCAATTAAGAATAAATTGGCGATCAAGTTGTATTTGAGGACAAGAACCTAAAAATGGTGTTGGGACTTACACATGGTTAGCGGCCCAGAGAGGGTGTTATGGTTGAAGTTTACTCTAAGATCACATGATTCATACTCGGTGTGTGAAACAGGAGGTAACAAAAACCCTAATGATTCACAGTTTAACGTCACGTAGGATGCATATGGGGCTGTTTCACAGTTTAAATGACCTGTGTAACATACATCGGGTGATTGCAAGTTTAACGTCTTGCAGCTCGGATGAGTAGTTTAACATCAAGTTTGATGATAGAGGGTAATCTACTGTTTAATGTCATACATTGAGGACTATTGGGGCTACACAGTTTAGTGTCATGTAGTTGGGAAAAAATACAGTTTAACGTAATGTATGATATATTAAGGGACTTTTTTCAGTTTTACGTCATATAGGATGAATATGTGAAAAGTTTAATGTCATGTAATACTATACAGTTTTATGTCATGTAGGACGTTGGTTTGTATAGATTAACTTCATGTAGCCAAGATGATGGTTATGCAATTTAACGTCTTTCTGGACGTAAGTATTTTTATTACACAAAATACTTTCTCAAGAACCTGGCATTTTTTGGAGTTGTAATGAGTTCTCCATCCATTGAAATTAGATAATAAGCTCCATTAGAGTAGACCTTATGTATTGAATAAGGTCCTTTCCACTTTGGCTCAAGATTTGGAGGATTCTTTACTGGTATCATTGGTGTTATGAGGACCAATAAAAATTCTCCTTGAATGAATGAACGAAGATGAACTCTTTTGTTGAAATCCCATGTAATTCAATTCTGATATACTTCCATGTGGTGTAGGGTGCACAATAATTTTTGATCTAATCGTTCCAATTCATCCAGTTTGTTTTGAGATTTTTCATCTTTATATGAATTATCACAAATGGCTACTCTGAGCAAAGGTAATTGAACCTCAATGGGAAAGACTTCTTCTGTTCTATATGCAAATGAATATGGAGTTGACCGCGTAGTAGTTCGGGTGGTGGTCTGATAAGCCCATAAAGAATGAAAATATTTATCAGGCCATGATTTATTATCTTTATCCACCATCATTTGAACTATGCTTGAAAGAGTCTTACTGAAGGCCTCTATTTGACCATTGGCTTCTGCATGATACCGAGATGAATGATTGGATTTGATGTTGAATTCTTGATAAAACTTTCTCACCTCAAATGAACAGAAGTTGGTGCCATTGTCCATCAAAATTGTATGAGGGACACCAAATCTGGTAATGATGTTAGACTTTATGAAGCTAACAATTCTTTTAGAACTAAATTCATTGAGAGGTATTGCCTCTTCCCATTGGGAAAAGAAGTCAGTAATAGTAAGAAAATACTTAAAATGCTTGGATGTATCCGAAGGATAAGGTCCTACTACATCCATTCCCCATGTGGCAAATGACCTTGTGTATTTAGCTATATAAAGAAACTATGGGGGTTGATAAATTAAATTGGCATATACTTGGAAATAATGACACTTCTTAGTGAAATAAAAACAATATTTTATCATTGAAATCCAAAAGTATCCAAGCCTTAGAACTTGATCAGATAGTCTATGTCCAGATGGGTGGGCACCATAGACACCTACTGTACATATTTCATGAAAGACATTGTCTCTTCACCATCAATACAACTGATGATAATTCAATGAAAACATCTCTTGTATATATTTTTTTCGTGATCTGGGCTATTATAAATAGTAAAATTAACCACATGTCGCCAGATTAGTTCTTTTCCAGCTCTATCAGGTGGGAGTGATCCATTTTGAAGGTATTCCCATATATGTGTCATCCATCACATAGTATGACCATATGTTTCAGAAATGGGACTGATTTCATTGATTTACTCTATTCTGATTTGAACAAAATGTGAAACTACATGATGGTGGGAAATACTGATGATTGTTTCATCCCGATTTGGATCTTCCAGAGCTGTGGCTACATTAGGCAGTGCATGAGCTTGAGCATTTGGTGATCGCGGGACATATGAAAATATCAGTTCTGAAGGAAATTACACCATTAGCTCTCTGACATAATCAGATAAAGGGATTAACTCTACTTTTCATAAGGAATAATCCCTATTGACTTGTTTGATTAACAAGTTTGAATCACCTTTAACCTTTATGTTATTCACATGTACCTGAAGCTCCAATTCCAATCCTGCGATGAGAGTTTGATATTTTGATTCACTATTTGTACCGCCTCACAATAATAAGAAGGAATAGGGTAGAACTACCTTTTCTAGGGAAATAAGCACAATTCCTAATCTGACATTGTGGAATTTAGGATCTTCCATTTTCATTCCTGTTGGACTTCTAGAAGCACCATCAAAGTACATTTCCCATTTTTCAAGATTATCTTGAATATAGAAGACCTCCTCATCAGGATGTTCAGTATATATAGTTTTATCTTCTACTGAAGGGTGTTCAACAAGGAAATCAGCTAGAGCTTTTCCCTTTATTTCCTTTTGAGACACATACTGGATATCAAATTGCTGCAAAATAACAGCCCACCTTACCAGACATCCAGTAAGCATTGGAAAACTAAGGATGAATTTGAGTGGGTTGTTGTGAGATACCAATTAGACCACATGATGTTTTAGGTAGTGTTGCAATTTTTTAACTACAGATATTAATTCTAGGAATCACTTTTCAATAATTGAATATTGAGTTTCTCCCTCAAGCATAGTCCAACTAAGATAGTAAAGGCTGTTTTCATTTCCAACATCATTCTTCTGGGAAAGGAAGGCACCCAATGACCGCTCTAAGGTTGTTACAGAGAGGATAAGTGGTATTCCTTCAACAGGTGGCATTAATACCGGTGGAATCAAGATATATTTCTTGAGTATATCAAATGCCTCTTGGAAATCTTCGATCCATTCGTAGGTGACTCCCTTCATCATTTATTTTATGAAGGGTAAACACTTGCCTTCCAAATTGGTGATGAAACACTGAATTTAGGATAAGTTTCCTTGATGTCCTCTAAATTATTTCAAATTTCGAGGAGGTGACATATGAAGTATTGATTTTTTTCTCACAGTCAACTTTGATACCACAATGGCGTACAACAAAGCCGAGAAATTTTTATGAGGTTACCCCGAAATCACATTTCAAGGGATTCATCGTCAAGTTTTGTTGTCGAAGTTTTTGGAATATGATTTCCAGATTGGCCAAATGATCCGAACATTGTCTGGATTTAACCACCAAATCATCCACATAACATTCAACAAATTTCCCTAAAAAAGGTTTGAAGATACGGTGCATGGCACGTTGATATGTTGCACCTACATTCTTCAAGCCAAAGGGAATTACCCGATAGTAAAAAACACCTAGAGGGGATCTTAAGGTTGTAGATTTTTCATCTTCTAGATCCATTAGGATTTGATTATACCCAGAATAACCATCCATGATGGAATGTGCTTCATAACCAGCTATTGCATCAATTAAGAGTTTTGTGATTGGAACTGGAAAATCATCCTTGGGAGAATATCGATTAAGATATCTGAAATCAATGCGAACTCTAATTTGTCCATTCTTC
The DNA here is from genome assembly GCA_963277665.1 of Viscum album. Taxonomy (NCBI): domain Eukaryota; kingdom Viridiplantae; phylum Streptophyta; class Magnoliopsida; order Santalales; family Viscaceae; genus Viscum; species Viscum album. The sequence goes on along the minus strand of OY728140.1, from coordinate 47,288,439 downwards.
TTTTTCATAGGGACAATATTATCTAGCCATTAAGAATAGTGAACTTCTCGGATGAAGTTAGATTTGATAAGCTTATCCACTTCAGCTTCATTTTTGGAAGCATATGTTGGGTGTGTTCTTCTTGCTGCTTGCTTGAATCCTCGATGTTCTTCTGGAAAACCCAAATGATGAGTGGAAAATCGGGATCATGACCTGGCATTTTTGTGTAATTCCAATAAAATAAATCTCACTTTTTCTTTAGAAAAGAAGTATACATTTCTTTATCTTCATGATTCATGGCTGCACTAATTAAATTGGGGCGTGGATCTTCTTTTGTACCTAGATTTATTTCTCTGAGTCCATCCACAGTGGTAGAGATACCCTCGTCAATTGCTAGAGGAGCATCCCTGATATCTTCCTCTTATTCTCCAGTATGTTTTATTTATTTTGTTTCTACTTGCATAGTAGATGATGAAGCAGAACATCTATGATCATAAGAGAAGTTAAGATTCGAGCATCCTGAAGAAGAGGCTACCATTTCTGACCCTATTAGGGATGAAGGGTGTTCCTTGGGTAATAAATAGGAGATGATGGTTTGAGAATCGACATCATCATTCATCTCGGACATTGTTATAACTTTTTTGGGTATGATTGATGAAGTATAGAATTGTTGGATTTCAGCAGATGAAATGAAGGCATCTCCATTTGAGATTTCATCATTGCTTGGTGAATCAACAATTTCTCCCATGCTGTCTGGCTTGGTTTCCGTAATTGAAATTATGTAAGTTTCCATAAGAGTATCTGGATTTGGGTCTATCCTATCAATTTGAATGATAGGAAACACATAATCTGTACTCACATGCATGAATGAGTTTACTGGAATCTTTTCCAAACCATATTGAGCGTTAATTTTGGAAAAATCCTTTGTCGTGGATTTCTCCTTCCCCTCCATGAGATAAAATCATGCCTCAATTTATTGAGATTCACATGTTTGGAATGGGGATTTATCACCATACAATGTACCATTTTGACCATTAAAACAATATTTGAGACATTGATGGTATGACGAAGGTACGAACGCATGTTGATGTAGACATGGTCTTCCAAGAAAAATGAAGATGGTTGTGTGATGATGAACAACCATGAAATATGAATTGGATACAAGGTCTCCAAACTGAGTTTTGAGTGTAATATCACCTAGAGGATCTTGTTCATTTTTATTATATCCATGCAACATCAATGTAGAAGGAGATAAATAATATTCAGTGAGGCCCAACCGATGAAGTGTAGGAATAAGAATGAGATTGACTCCTGATCCATTATTATTAAATGCTCGTCAGATGTCTATATCATTGACCTTGCAAGATATATACAAAGGTATGATATGTCCATGCATAACATCCTCATCTTCTTCATATGTAAAAGATATCACTGCATGTAATTCTGAACATTCATCCTCTAAATGGTACACTTTAGCCGCAACAATTTCAGTTTCAAATTCTTGAGGACTTGAAAAAGCCTCAATGAGTGCCTCTTAAAGATACTTTGATAGATTCAAGGAATTCAAGAATGATGACATGGCCGGTATTTGGTCCAAATGTTTCAAGACATCTTACTTTTGGTCCAAAGGTCAGTTTTTCCCAAAAATAACATGTGGTGTCGTAGGTGCCTTAGAATTTGATGCTTTGGAAGTAGATGCATGTTGTATTGGTGTAGGAGTTTGAAATACTCTTTTCTTTGGAAAATTATACTGACTTGGTCTATTTATTTGCTGAGAGGAATAAGTGATAACCTCTAAACGATCTTCTAAAATAACTATACCGGGGCTGAATTTTCCATGTGTGGTAGAACTTTCCTGTTCTTATTGAGCCCATTGAAGGGCCTTTCCATGAGTTTCAGCCGCATATACAGTTCTGGAAGGGGTAGGATTGAAATAGTGTCTTCTGGAATATCCACGTCTTCCCCTGTATCCTAGAAATCTCTATCTTCCTCTAATTACTCTATTAGATATAGGGAACTCAGGCTCATCAAGATTGAAACTCTGACTAGAAAAAGGATCTATTAAGTGAATCATGTAAACATAACCAAAGATCGACTCTTCATCTGATGAAGACTCTGCCTGATTAGCCAGTTTAGGGTGTTTCGTTTGGTGGGGCGGTGCCCGTTCTTTCAAAGTAGATGGCATAAAATATTATAGAGTAAAAGACAATTTAGGATTTGACATGAACTTGTCTTCTTTTGATTGTTCTTATTTCATTGAATTATGTTGTCTCTTTGAAGATTTTTTTTGGATGAAGGAGTTTTACTGTGGCATTCATAGCAAAAGGCAAAATCTATTTCTTCAATTTTGTTCGTAAAATGACATGAGTTTTGTTGATCATTTTCATGACTATCCAATCATCATATTTCTGAAAATCTGTTCTTTTGACATCATGACACTCACCTTCTTCCACTGGATCAGTAGCAGTAACACATGCTACCTAGGCTAAAGAGCCTTTCAATTTCACCTTTCCAGAGTCCACTATTTTTTGCAGGAGGTCCGTGAAGACAATACACTCCCGAATGGGATGCCCCAACATTTAATGAAATAAGAAATAGTTGGGAAGATCTTCATATCATTCCTTGTTCATCCTTTTGGGCCTTGGAAACTGAACTAAATTGTTTTCTAGAGCTGAGATAAAGTATCCAGGAACTTGTTCATTCTGAAAAGAATAAACATTTTTCTTCAAATCTTCAAACTGTTTCCACCTCTGATCTCCTTGATCATATTGATGGGGCAGCCATTGTTGTTGACGCTCCGGAGGCAGAGCCCATCGATATGATGATGGATTTGAAGTGGAAGCAGGTACAGGTGATTGTTTAAGCGTAACTGTAGCAGTATATTCTTTCCCTATTATCCTTCCTGGAACTGGTGGAATTACACAAGTTTTAGCCTTAGGCTTTGTAATAGAGTCTTCAATCTACTAAGCGATTGATGTAAGGTATCAAAACCCTCCTGTGTATTTCACAGTGATCAACGGTGTGCATAATTCATCACGAAAATTTTCCACATAGATTGGCAAAAATTCTTCTTGAGGGAGTGTTATGATTAAGCAATATGATAATCCCTTCCAGCAAACAATGAAATCTGAAACTCTTTCATTTTACCTTTGCATACAATTTGTAAGATCAAAAACTGTCGTCTTGGGAAATGTTGAGATGAATTGAAGAAGGAATTTTTCACGGAGATCCTCCCACCAAGTAATTGACTGGGATTGCAAGCTTGTATACCAGAAAAAGGCAGTCACTTGTAATGAATGTAAAAAACAAATGAGCTTAACTGCTTCTTTTGGATGATGAGTTCCCATTTTGGGATCAAAATGAGAAACAAAATTTGTTAAGTTTTGTTCTGGATCTCCAGAACCTTTAAAAATTGGGAATGTGGTACATGAAAAATTTGAAGGGGGAGGAATTGCATCCACCCATTTAGGGTAAGCTCTCTACTCCTATTGAACTAGTTCATGCTTTACTTCTATAGATTCTGACCGAGCTGTTAATGACTCAATGGTAATCATTATTTTATGAGAAACATCAGGTTAGGCTTGGACCTATGCAGGTGAAAGAGATAAATTTTAGATGGGTGTGGCAAATGGGACTTCCACTGATGGTAGTATTGCCGGTTATTGTTGCGTATAACCCATATGATTGGACCTGTGAGGGTGTACTGGTAAATGAGGATATTCTTGATCCTCCCCAGAAGCTATAACTAATTCCCCTGACTGACTGACTCCAGTACGCTTAGGAGGAAGACTACCTTGAAGTAGTTTTGCATTCAACCTCCTTAACTCCTTCATTTTCGCCTCTTGTAGTGAGAACCTTTCCTCCAATGAGAGTGATTGGACTTATCCATAGGTAGGGTGGAATGTAATATGACTTCTTTGATTTCCCCTTGTTGGATTCCTTTCAGAGAGGGGGGAGTTGTTTATTTGAAGAAATACCTCGAATCTGGGTAAGCCTTTGATTCCGGGTATGCACACATTCTTCATTTGTTTCAGTTCATACAACCTATTGAATACGAACTTCCTCATCTGATTCCTTTGAGTGAGCCTCATGTTCTTGGGGATTAGTGACAACAACATCAATAACATTTATCGATGCATAACGCACTGCATCCTTTCTGTCAGCATTTCTGTGATATTTTCTACATCCATGTAATTTATAATACATGGACCTTCATTTAGTTGATCCCTCCGGAATGTCTTGATGAACCATAATTTGGAAGGAATCTCCCAAAAATATGGCTCTGTGTTCCTCCTGTGGCTTCTTCCATAATCAAGAGAAGACTGAATTTCGCTGAGGAAGAGATTGAGGATTTGAAAAAGTCCCCAGTCCGGTGGTCTGGTGTTATTCATGCTCAACTCCTTGAATCTTATTTGTTGATTCTGAGGGTTGGTTTAAAAGATTCCTCAGTATGGCAATCTGAGGTGGCTCTTGATCTGCTACATCTGAGAATTTCTTAAAAGCTCTCTGGATTTTTTGGACATTAGTCTGGAAATTGGCCAGACGCATTAACCGAAATCCACTCAAATCACCTAGCTCAAATGACCGTTGAATGATTTCAGACACTTATTTTACCTGATGATGTTCCTAATCTAAACAAGAAGTCTATTCGATATTCTCATTTTCTTGATGAAAGAGTAATTCGACAGATTTTTCTTTGTATGACAGAATTTTTGAAGAACTAGTTGAGGCCTCTTCCTGAGAAAGAATCTGATTACACACAAAACCAGTTGGCTGTGGCCGGCCATGGGCAATAACATTGCATGAGACCACTTTTGGAGGTCTTTGTTGACTGGAAAGAATAGTGAAATGTAGTGCTCCATGAACACCCCATCCCCTGATACGAATACCAGATAGGGCATTGGCAATTAACTGGCACAATCTTTTTAGTACGCCAAGGCATGAACACTGAAGGGCTCTCTATGGCTTTTCAACCATTAGATGTCGAGAAACTAAGAGACATGCCAAGTCAATTTGGTGTTGCAACACTTCTATTATCTTGACATGATTTTCATATTCATCATAAGATAATATCTTCTACTTTAATTTACAATGATTTTTCCTCATGTTGAGATGAATATCATGAATAAAATCTTCCGTCAACATTTTTGGAATATCATACTGAGAGTCAGCCAAAGGCCAAAACATGACTGGTACTTCACCTTTCGCTAGTTTTTTTCTCATACTCAGTACTTCCTCTTTATTATTCGATGAAGATTATTCTACCTGATTAGACCAAAGCTGGTTCTTCTTTGTTACCTTGTCTGATTCAACAATATTAGTAGAGAATTCATTTATCAAATTAAAAGATGCATGACTCAGGGGTGGTTCGGAAAAAGACCTACACCCAGGGATATCTTCTGGTTGAGAAATTATTTCACCATCTAGTGGTAAATCATCAGACATGACTGGATTTACATTTTCATGTTCCTCAAGATAAGAGGGATTTCTCGTCACTGCATTTCTCCTTGAATAATTTTCCCAGAAATTTGAATTACTACTTCAGAGAGGACTTTCATAGCTAGAATCATCATCATGGGGAGGACCACCATGGTGGGATATAGCAAAAGAAGAAACCTTTTACTCCTTGATCTTCTGGCCATGTAGAGGGTTATCATGGCCCTCATCTGAAGATGATACTTCAAGATTGACTGAACTGTCATGAAGTAATACTTCATGAGGAAGTGTTTGATGATGACCTTCGAGATTATTATTCCCACTATTGGTAATTGAGAGAGTATAATTTTGAGTTGCAACTGATAATTGTCTGAGTGCATCAAGAACTCCAGCATTGACCAACTCCATATTACAGATTGGCTCTTGATTTCTTGGCTGTGCTGAAAGGGTATTTTTCTTAGATGCCTTCGTACTAACATTGGAATCCACTTGTTGAAGAAAGTGGTTATTACGGGAAGGTGTACATGCCTGCTCAGGATAAATGATCAGGTTAGTCTAATTATATCAATTCAAATCAGGTGTATGTGCCAGACTTGATTGTCCGCATGACATGGGGGTGAAGGCCACATGACCCTCCTGGACTAGAATAGAGGTGCACATCTGCTCCGGAGTGACATGTTTATGAGTCAATCCACTGATAGGAACATATTTATGATTCTTTCCCTGTGATGCTACTGAAGTTGTTATTATATTCTGACAGGCATCCAGAATATGGGCTGAAATGTGCTTCTACTGCATCACCATTGTTAGAATGTGCTCGGTGAGTTCAGCTTCTAAAACAAGAATATACATCCATTATGTGTCTGGAGGATGTGTATGTGCCTGCTCTTGTCCTCCTTTTCTTGTCATTGAATTCTGACAGTACTTATACATAGGTGCAGAGAGTTGACTCTACTCCAAATTTGTCGTCCAAGCTTTCCGACTGACTTCTTCGGGTGCTACCAAATAAGACTTTTGGATTACCTAATGAAAATTGGTAGGTATATGTGCATATTTGTTTTCTTCGTCAAGTATGGTTTATTATTTTCCTTCAATACTGGCAGACGGGACTGCTGACAGAATTGTTGTTTGTAAACAGGTGTATGTTCTTGTTTACAGGTGGTCACCATATTTGGTTGGAGAGATCCTAGAGATGTAGTAAGATGAGACTCCTACCTGGATGAGGAATTATAAATAGTTATATGTGCCTATATATAGTAATCCATCGGAATTTCCTGATGGGATTGGTGGGTTTCTGCCAGACGAGTCTGCTGGACAGCGGGATTAGAACAGACGGGGATGTGTGCCCGCTCGTTTCATGCCATCAAGTTGTCATGATGGACTTCTCCAGAGGGGGAAGAGGTAAGAACCTGCTCCCTGTTGACAGTTCATTTCCTTTGGTGGTTCGTCTTGCCTTCTTGAGTTTGAGGAACCTGAGCCGAACGCCTAGAGATGACACCCGCATCATGTTTAGGGCGCACTACTGCATGATTCTGGTGGAAATTTTTGGTGGGAGTCCTTAGGAAGGACTCATGTATCCTTGAATGGAGGCCCTGAGTGACCTCATGATCAACCTCCCAATATTATGGGAGGTACTGGTTGTTGCGTTCTGGGGATAATGACCAGAAACGGTTGGAGATGGTTGTTAGCACCGCCTGCTTCTTGATTACTGGTCATCGCTATCCAGACAACCAGGGTGAGTTGTAAACCAGTAGAGCTTGTCGAGTGGCCTCCATAGTCGGGATGGTACTGTGTTGAAAATATTCCCTCACCAATGCATTAGAGACCCAGTGTTGAAGATGCTGAGTAGGTGATGTCATCCTCAGAGCGGACGGGGATCCAGTAGGAGTAGCGGTAGAGGCATTCATAGGTCTGAATTTTAGAGAGGCCATTTCTGTAATGTAGATAGATCTTAGAAAAGAGTTCCTTTTTGATATAATAGACATAATAAAGATAATTTTGGCCATTAAATCTTTTGGATAAGAACATATGTTATTTATTGCTTTTTTGGCCCACACATTGTGTTAAATAAGGCCTAACAAATAAGTAAAACACCATTTTAACTTGGTAAAGGATTCACGTCGGGTTCAACATTTTTGTTTCTTTTAGAAATGGGGATGACCTCGTTGTTTAATGTTCAAACGTTTTCAATCGATTTCCAAAGTGTTTATTCATTGAAATAGAAACAACCAATTATTGTATATCCATTTGGACCTACTTTCCAAAGGTAGGTGCTCATTAGTTGTGGACCAATGAGGCTTAATAATTTTCATTGGTCGAGAGGATGTGAGGTCAGCCTCATCACACCTTTTTGGGGGGAATTATTTCTTACTCAGGGACTCTCTCATAGATTTATGTTATGTTCGTGAATCCTTATTAATTTTCCAAGTATGAAAATGAGTTTTCCTTTATATTTGTCAATCAATGACTGATATGTATGGGATTTAGAGAATGTTTTATATGTATTTGAGGTTCTTCATTGATGGAGAATCATATTTATGTATTAGAGATCCTTAGTCAATGGTATCCCTCAATACATTATATAGAAATCTCTTGCTCATTATGATGACCATAATGGGTTTAAAGCCAATCAGTGGGGCACTTGAAGTTTATTGTCATTCAGAAGGACATGGATTATTTTAAAGTTTGTAATGTACCCATAGATGGGCTTCCTACGTATCCTTGTTAGAAAAGGAATCATAACTCACATAGTTCGATTAAGAAGTGTGGGGCTTACATATGATTAATGGCCCAAAGAGATGTGTCGTAGTTACTTTTACACTCTAAGATCTCGTGAGTCATGCTCGGTGTGAGAAACAAGAGGTATTAGTAAACATGACGATTTTTGCCACAAAAGATGTGGTCACAAGGGATGATATAGGGCTTATGTATGTGTGAATTCCCAAGTAGATGAAGACTAGGATTTACATCTGGGAAGAATCCTATGAATAAGGTCCATAAAGGAATTTGTGATTTATAGAGATTTGGATACTCTAACTTGGGGATTACTCCTGAGGATAATGCCCGAATTAGGGGGAAATCATAATTAGGGCTTATTCCTGAGAAGGAGGCCCAATTTAAAGAGACTTGTAACTTAGGGCCTATTCCTGAGAAGGAGGCCCACAGTTAAAGGGGAATTGGGGCTTACTCATAAGGAGGATGCCCATTATCATGGTCCATAAAGGTATTTGTATTTTATGGAGATTTAGATTCCTTATTTGGGGATTACTCCTAAGGAGGATGCCAAAATTATAGGATACTTATGATTGGGTTTTATTCCTCAGAAGGGAGCCCAAGTCAAAAGAAATTAAGCATGTGGGTTACTCTTGAAAAGGAGGCCCAAATTTGGGAACTTGGGGCTTACTCTTAAAGAGGATTCTCAAATTAAATATCTTATCATATGAAATTATGAGGTGAAATGAATAAAATATCTAAACTTAGTGACATAAATTTATGTAAATCACGAGGTTTTGGGAGATGTTCCATAAAATTTCTTTCAGATACGGACGACAACAAAGGAAACATGCCACAAATGGTTTTGAAGAGGGTTTTTATGGATAAATCTTGAAAAGGAGAGGTGGATTTGAAAAAAAGAGTTGTGTAGGCAAGAGGGGAACCCAAAAAGATGCAGGCGTGCAAGTCCTGTTTGGGTCCACAAGTCCTGGTCGCGCAAGTATACTTGCACGACATGGGTGTACTTGGACGAATGTTAACCTATAGGGTAATACTTGAGCGAGACATGGCTCAATCCCATAGTATTATCACTAAAGCTTTTAAAAATGGTGGCATGCAAGTTCTTTTAAAGAGATAAGATGGTGCGCAAGTGTGGCCATTTCCCTTAAGGGTTGGACCTTTAGGTTCACATGTGTTGACTAATTCCAACACTTATCCCTTGTATCCCCTCTTTAGATCTATCATTCTAAGTAAGAAATTACCATAGAAGTGTTCGGAAGACTTCAAGCAAAGACTAGGGAACCGAGAAATTAAATCTGACTTTTGTATTTTTTTCGTCCTCGAATTGGGGGCCCATAAGGGGAATCTATAGGCTACCCGAGTATTGGGAGAAATATGATTTAGGGCGCACAGGTATACCTGCGCACCTTAATGAATTTGCACTTTTTTGATGATTCTTCCTTCTTATTTGCTTGAAGTACTCTCCTTGGTCAATCTTTGGACTCTATGATGGAAGGGAGAGTCAGCAGTAGCTCGACCAACCGATTCCCTTCTCTATCTAGAATCCTCCCAAGGCACCCCAAGCTCCCAGGAAGCCTCTCTCAAGCCCATACCAAGCCTTTTTGATCACACTTCCAAGTAAGTGTTTTCATACTATCTCATTTTTTTCCATGTTTCATTATATTTATATACCCTTGTATTTTTAATTAAAAATGGTGGGGTATGATTTCAAACCTCCCCTACACTTTAATCCTTTTTTTAATTGATGATTACACCCCTTTCTCTCTTATTAATGCCTCCAATGTACACCTGTTACCATGCCGAAATTCTATAAGGTATTTCTCTCTACTCATTTATATTGAAGCAATTATTTTTTATTATGAATCAAAATTCTATTACATATGTTGGGAAAGTATATATATGACCATCATACTATCTATTTAATGTAAATATTATGACACAACCCTTTCTCTCTCATCAACCATTTTTATGAATTCTTATGTCACATCGTTATGCTTCTGAAATTGCACCATGATTTACCTGGACAAAGTCATTGTGTAGTGAATACAATGCCCATTTCTATATCAAGGGTATTCACCTTTATGAATGTTTACTAATTGATTATAGAGTTTCATGTATGAATTCATCATTCCTTTATCATGGAAGAAATGATGATGTTTAATGAATCCATGTTATATGATCCATGCGACACACTTATGCATGAAATGAAATGATTAAGAAGGGTGCACCCTAATATCGATATGATGCATTTGGTAAAGACTATTATAACGATATATCAAGTGCAATAAGGGTTTACTAATGCTAATTCAAGTAAAAGGAGGGTTTACTCTTGCTCTATTTGCAATGATCCATGGCTCATGCTAAAATCATGTTAAATGTTGTTACCACAATTCCATGTTATAATATTCATGCTATATCTTGCATCTAGTTCATGTTTCTCTTATTCTCCATTGATATTATTATTTCCTAACATGTACTATACTCTTCATGTAATTCATTTTTTACTCCCTTACTTGGCTTATAGCTGAACCTTTTCTTATGCATGTCCTCATGTTATCCCATGACATGATATGTATGAAGGAATGTGTGTGGTCATGTAAATTAAGTATTAAATAAAGATGTGTATTTCATGTTTAAAGTTGTTATGTAACGTTCATAATCCCCAAAGACAGTAGGACTCTGGATCTTCTATGTTGTATTAAGTGAATGTTTTACTTAATAAAATATGTTTATGTGTGAAATAAAGACCAAGGTTATTATAGTTCCTATCAAAGGATAGGTTTAGTTATTTTTTGAATTAGGACTAGAAAAACCTAGTGAAATCCTTAGGGATAATACTAAGAATAATCAAAACATACCTAGAGTTTGGTGGGTATTTATTAAGTGGTTTATCAAGAAAATACATCCATGTTTGGATATGAGCCGGTAGAGAAGGCTCTAGAACAGATGTATCTAGGGGTAAGACTCAAGAACATAGCTTTCATCTAGACTCGAATGATAACTGGTGCATGAAAATGGGAATTACTGCACTCTTTGTTACAACACTCATGGGGGATATGATTTGGTAAAATCATAATCTTAATATGAACAATTTTTAAGGGAATAGAAAACATTCCCTAAGAATAAATTTTTGGAATTAGATCATGGATAACCTAGATTGAATCTTATAAATTCATAATTTAAGGAAATAAAATTAATTTTTAATTCATCCATTTTTTTCTTTAGATTATGCTTTACGTGCTACCCCTAACATTACTTTTATTCCATCCAATGACCGGTAATATGAGGACTCGGGCTAAAAACTGATGCGAAGATCAATGTGATTATTGTTCTAATGAGATTCCCAATATGATGGGAGTGGGAATCAAGAACTTTTTACCGAAACTCTCTTAGTTAACTCATGTTTTTAATAGAAACATGGGTCAAGATGAAAATTAAACCCATCATAAGAATGAAGAAGTCTAAATCGAGAGCTTCATGAGGCAAATTCCATTTACATTTAATGGATCATTCGATCTCTCAATCACCGAACAATAGATCAACTCCATTGAAAAGTAATTCTCCATCATTCAATGTTCTGAACAAGAGAAGGTACTTATGGTTGCTTATCATATAGAGTGTGAAGCTAATAAATGGAAGAAATTAATGAAAAATAAAAAACATGAGGAGTATATCGAGGCATTGAAATAGAATGATTTCTGGAAAATGTTTTTCGACAAATATTTTCCTCTCACTCTCTGACTTAAAATGGAAACGGACTTACTAGACCTCATGAGGAAATATGATGAATTCATCAGAGTATAAAAGGAAAAAATCACAAGGCTTGCACGATATGCCTCCAACATTTTCATTATCCTCGAATGCAAGGTTTACAACTTCTTTGGTAGGATAAAACCTAGAATACGGAAATCTCCAGTGATCTATGACTTTGAGAGCTATAAAGAAATTGTCCGATGTGCCCTCAAAGATGAAATGGAGATAGGTGAATCTCAAATTTATGATGGGGATACAAAGTGTATGGAGGATCGGTCTGATGAATAAATCCAGTAGTGCTACGAAAATCCAACACCCCACTTTCCAAAGGTGTGGAAAGAATCACCCTATAAATTTCTTTAATGGTACGAGGAAATTCATTAGGTGTGAATGATAAGGGAACCTATACATTAACTACAAAAAAGAAAAACCCGCTTCTGCGACAAAGAAGTGGAACACTCTGTTCGACCCTCAATGCATTTTTCGTTTCTTTAACTGCAAAGAACCATGGCACTTTTCAAACCCGTGCCCTAAGACAAGGGTTTTCTAAGGAAATCAATAACCTCAAAGGCATCAAGGATGATATTTTTGCATCACTACCATCGATGTGAAGCCCGATAATGAAGTAGTGACAGGTACACTAGTTATTCATTCAAGAATAATGAACACAATTTTTTATTATATATCTATGAATTCTTTTATATCCCAAAAGTAAAGTAGAACAATTCTAATACCACTAAAAAACATGGATGTAAAGATGTAGGTAAGAATGATAAATGGGGAAATCAATTCACCCCATGAATATAACTCCTCCCCTATTATAATTTGTGGATTGAACTTCCAAAAAAACCTCATCGTACTCCCTTTGGTGGAATTTGATGTGATTCCTGGAATTGATTGGCCTTCCATATATATATAACAAAAATTTAAATGAGAGGGAAAAAACTCTCTATATGGAGAGTCGAGACCCAATTCTATACAAGTGAAAGGAGGAGGATGAATCTTATTTATCCCCATAATCTCAAGCGTGGATATTAATCCCCCATGAGCATGAATATCTGGACTAGACGACTGATTCTAAGGAAGCAACCATCCTTGAAGACATACCTATCGTGAAGGAATTTGGTGAGGTGTTTCCCAAGGAATTGACTGGTCTTCCTTCTAGAAGATATGTTGAATTTTATATTGATATTATACCTGGGGCGTTTGAAATATCCAAGACTCTATATAGAATGGATATTGTTGAGCTTGAGGGGAAGAAGAAAAAAATACAAGAGAATCTCTATAAAGGGTTTATATTCCCAAGTGCTTCACCATGGGGTGCACGAGTCATCTTCATCAAGAAGAAGGACAGATCAATGCGCCTTTGGATTGATAATATTGAGATCAAAAATAATGATAAAGAAAAATAATCCTCTTCCATGAATTGAAGACTTGTTTGGTCAGCTACGTGGATAAAAATAATTCTCCAAGCTAGATTTGTTGTCGGGATATTACCAAGTAAGGGTGAATAAGGAGGATATCTCCAAGACTACTTTTCATTCAAGTTATGGGAAATATGAATTCATAGTAATGCCTTTCGGACTCACTAATGCTCCAAGAAATATTCATGGACTTGATGAATATAGTCTTTAGATATTAACTTGACAAATATGTGGTAGTATTTAAAAAAGATATTATAATATAATCTAAAACCAAGGAGGGGCATGACGAGAATCTAATAACTGTACTAGAGACATTGAGAAAGGAGACTCTCTAGGATAATTTCAGAAAGTTTGAGTTCTGGTTGAACGAGGTCTCATTATTAGGTTATATCATCACAAAAAATGGGATATCTATGGATCCCTCCAAGATAGTTACAATTGAGGGATGGCCGATGCCAACATAGATAACAGATATCTGTAACTTCCTGGGATTAGCTGGATATTATCACTGATTTGTGATAAATTTTTCATGATTTTCAAACCCTCTAATGAATCTAACTCATAAGGGAGTCATGTTTTCTTAGAGTGATGAATGCGAAGAGAGATTTAAGGAGTTGAAAATAAGGCTTATCACATCACCCGTGATCACACTACCCACAAGTGGAATTTTTTTGTGGTATTTAGTGTTTCTTTGAAAAATGGCATGGACCTTTTGTTGATGAAAAATGACAAAGTCATTTCCTATGCTTCCACGAAATAGAAATTTTATAAGAAAACTACCCAACACGTGATTTGGAGTAGGCTTCTGTAAGCTTCGCTATATAGATTTGTCGTCATTACCTCTTTCTAGAGAAGTATAAAGTATATGTGGATCACAAAAGCCTCAAGTTTATATTCACACAGAATGAGTTGAACATGCAATAAAAAATATGGTTAGATCTGATCAAAGACTACGAATGCTCAATCCCTTACCTCCATTAGATTGCAAACAAGGGGATAAATTCTCTAAGTAGAAAGGATATAGAAATTATACCATTGATGGTAATTTAAAAGTATCCAATCTTCTTAGATTTGATGAAGATGGAAATGGTAATCATAAAGAAGGGAACATCATCAATCCTTTCACAAATGATTTCTCAACCATGTCTTTTGGGATGGATAAATGATGCTCAAATGGATGATGTGATAATTTAGAAGAATGTGGAAGCTGTCAGAAAATGGAAATCCTTGTTATTAAATTTTAATGAAGAAGGAACAGTGATATTTGGTTCACGACTATGTGTTCCATCAAATATTGGGTTGAAGAATGTAGTTTTGGATGATACACATCGTTCTAATTTCTCTATTCACCTAGAAAATACAAATATGTATCGAGATATCTGGCAGAATTATTGTTAGGATGACAAGAAGAAGGATATATTTGATTGTACATCAGAGTACCTAGTATATCAAAATGTTAAGGATGAGAGGACAAAGTCTAAGGGGTTCATGAAACCATTACCCATACTAGCATGGAAATGGGAGAAAATCACTATGGAAATTGTCACTATACATATGAAGTCATCCAAAGGAAACAATGCTATGTGGGTTGTTGTGGATCGTCTTAAAAATACTGCACACTTCATTATAATTCGGGAGGACTTATCATTGGATAAACTTGCACGATTATACATCAGAGATGTGTTAAGGATGTATAGAGTACCACTATCGATTGTATATGTCCGTGATCCATGATTCACCACTATGTTTGGTAAGATCCTTCAACATGCTTTGAATACTTAGCTGAACTTCAGTACAACATATCATCTTCCAACTATTGTCCAATCTGAGCAGACTATCCAAACACTTGAGGAAATTTTGAGATAATTCTCAGGGAACATAAAATTAGTATGGGATAAAAATATTCTTCCATTTGAGTTCTCTTACAATAACAGCTTCCACTCAAGCATCCAAATGGATCCTCATGAATCCCTTTATCAGAAGAGGTGAATAACCCCAACATGTTTGGGAGAGAAAACTCCTAGGTCCAGAAATGGTTGAAGAAATGGTGGAGAATGTTAAAACCATCTTGCAACACATTAATGCTGCTCAGAGTCAACAAAAGTGCAATGCTGATAATCATTGAAAAGACCTAGAGTTTGATGTTAGAGACATGGTACTCCCCTACATAACACCATGGAAGAGAGTTATGAGATTTGGGATGAAGGGAAGGTTTAGTCCAAGGTACATCCGCTCATTTGAGATCCTTGATAGCATTGGAGTAGTGGCATATAAACTAACACTCCCATTGAACCTATCTCAAGTACATGATGTATTCCATGTATCACTCTTGAATAAGTACATACCTGATCCATCAAAAGTAATCAATCTATAGGTGGTGCCATTGGGTAATGACCTCTCTTATCAAGAGAATCCAGTGAAGATCTTTGAACATAAGGAAAAATTTCTACAAAATAAGACAATTCCCCTTTTCAAGGTATTATAGAGAAACCACAAGTTTGAAGAGGAAATGTGGGAATATGAGGTAGTGATAAAGCAGAGTTACCCGCATCAGTTTTAGTGTTGGAATATGAAATTTTGAGGGAGAAATTTTTTAAGTGGGGAAGATTGTAATGACCCAAACTTTTATTAATGAAAATTCATCTTGATCTATTTCAATGTATTATCGTAAAATGGTTATATAAAACATATACACTCATTTATGATTTTGGATTTCAAAATACCATTAGGAATTATTACTGTTTCTAAAATAACCATTGAATAGTGATCAATTGATTAGTATAAATATAGGGCTTTAACAAATACAATTTACTCAGGCAAGGAAAGCGATAACCTGATCTAGTAGGATTGCTCCGTATGAAGCCCAATTGTCAGAGCTCAGAAAGAAGGGGGCATCATTAGGCTTCACTCTTGAACAAGACCAATCCAAGCTTCAACACGTTAAGATCAAACGAAACCACCTACCGAATAAGTGGATATTGAAAGGGATTACCACCCAAGCGATGTTATCTGAGCCACCCTAAGAGTCTGTCACCATCACATACCATACCCATCGATCTTATGCAGAAGTTATAAGGTGTTGTATAATAAGTCTCCAGTAATATATGTATTATTTTTGAATATAATAAGGAATACACATTCATTTTATTATTTTTACTTTGTAAATAGTTTTTAAATCACAAATAGTACTTTTAGTTAATATTCAATTAGAAAATATATTTGGATGAATTAATGAAATTTTGAATAAAATAATATTTTTATAAAATATTACTATTAAATTACTTTTTATTAAATATAAATGATCATATAAATTTTATAAATACAATTTTGATTTTTATTATGGTTTTAAATATGTTTTTTTTCAAAACCGATGAATTTTAGATATATGTTGGTGTTTATTTTAAAAGTAAAAAATTCACATATTTATAAAATTATTTATAAAAAATGAATATTATATTGGGAACCAGGACGTTAAAATTATCCAATGTAGAATTATTCACAATCTTCTAAGACCGTCAAATGTTTGGTTAAAAATTAAATACCATTTAATTATATAATGTGTTTTATGACATCATAATGACCCAATAGTGGTGTAATAAAATACTATAAATTGGTTGTTTTGAAAATATTTGTTCTACCATTAAAATAAATTTGTTTCATGTTTGTTTTATTTAGTTTAAAAATAATTAGTGGACCCTCCAAGAATTTTAAAATACTTTAACCTTTTAAAATGTTTTCCTTGAGAGTGTGACTCACCCCCACATAATAAAGCCTAATATTTTAAGAAGTTCATCCATTGGAATTTTAAAATAATTTTTTCCACTATCCTTTGGAAAAAACCATGGGCAAATACCATGGGATGTTTTGTGGTTTTGATTAGTTTAATGTGTGGTGTCCAAAACCTAAATAATAAACAATTCTCTCCCTTTTCCTATATAAACCCACCCAAGCTCCCACTTACGTTCACTAAATGCCTTTAGAAATCAGCTAAACTCTGCTATCCTCTCTGTAGAATCTTTCCAAGGTGACCCAAGCTCCCATGAAGCCTCTCCCAAGCCATTGGGATCACACATCCAAGTAAGGGTTTTCTACCACTCTCATTTTTGTCCATATTTATTTATGTGTCTATACCCTTGTATTTACAATTAAAAATGTTCGGGTATGATTTATCACATCAACTATACTTCCCTAATTTTGTTTGAATGATGAGAGACCACTTTCTCTCTCATTAATGCCTCCCTTGTATACCCATTACCATTCCAATATTCCGTAAGGTATTTCTCTCTAATCATTTGTATTTAAGAAATTATTTTTTATTTTGACTATAAATTCCATTAAATATGTTTTTACATGTATCTATATTAACCCCTTACTATCCATTTCATGTACATATGATTATACACCCATTTATCTCTCATTAACCATTTTTATTAATTCTTATGTCACGCTGTTATACTGCCGAAATTTCACCATTATTTTCCAAGGCAAAGTCATTGTGTAGTAAATACCATGCCCATTTATCCAAGAAGGATATTCAACTTTATTAACATTTACTTATTGATTATATAGTTTCATATAGGAATTAATCATTACTTTATCTTTGAAAAAATGGCGACGTTTTATGAAATCATGTTATAAGATCCATGTGGTACAATTATGCATGAAATGAATTGATTAAGATGGGTGCGCCCTGATAGCACTCCAATGGGTTGGGTAAAGACTATTATCATGATACTTCAAGAAAAATGATGTTTTACTCATGATAATTCAAGTGAAATGAGGTTTAACTCATGTTCCATGTTCAATGATCCTTGGATCATGCTAAAAGCATGTTAAATGTTGTTGCCACATTTCCATTTTATGATAATCATGCTTTATCATGACTCTATGTTCATGTTTCTCCTATGCTCCATTAATATGCCTATTTCCTAACATTTATTGTATTCTTCATGTTATGCATTTTTTACTCCTTTATTAGGTTTTATAACCCACCCTTTTATTATTCATGTCCTCAGGTTTTCCCATGCAATGCTACGTACGAAGGAATATGTGTCGTCATGTAAAATAAATTTTCAATAAAGATGTGTATTTCGTGTTTTAAGTTGTTATGCAATGTTCTGAATCCCAAAAGACACCAGACCTCTTCAACATTTATATTTTATCATGTGAAGGTTTTATGTAATAAAATATGTTTATGTGTGAAATAAATATATGCATTGTTATACTAGTATTTCTTCTATAGAAATAATTTATCATATTTACACAATCTAATATTTATATATTTTTATGTAAATTATATGAATATAATTATTTAATTTCAATGAAATATGCATGGAAAATAATCATTATTTACTTTTATTTTATAAAATCATTATAAAATTATATTTTTCGACCAACACTATGAAATTTTTTGCAATATACCAATAATAATTTAAAACTATGTTTATGGTTAAAATTTTAATTATTGTAAAATAACCAGATTCATTAATTTTATCCCATTCAACTATTCATTTTTTACTCGTATATAATCATTTCTTAATATTCCAATAAACCAATAATAACTTTCCATATACAAATAAACAATACATTGGAAATAATGATTGGTCAATTACATAATTCTTAATAACATCTATATTTAATGAATTCTCTTTATTAAATTTTGATAATTTATTTTATAGAAATATTTTATCAATATGAATATATTCTTACATTAGACTAAAGCATAAACACCATATTAAAATAAACTAAAAATTGTTTTATTATTAAAAATAAATGTTATAATTTCCTTTTTTCAATTACATTTTTCACTATTTTAAAATTTATATTAAAACACATTTTATATAATCTTATATTTGATACCAATTTATTAGAGTTTAACCATTCATGGAATATAATTAATCACATTCACTTGAAAAAGGAACACATTATATACTTATTATAAATTTATAAATAGAATATTACATTGAGAAAACCCTTATAAAATGTAAATATGTATTAAATATTTACTCTTGATTATCTATTAAAAAAAACAATAATCAAGAAACCCATAACCTATAGTTTTAGTGAATTTTTAGATTACATATATACTCATATTATTTTATAAATAAGACTATTTTCCTTTTCAAATTTCATTATTCTTGACCCTAATGGAGAAATATTACACATCGTACTCATTTTCATGTCATAAGAAATTGCAATATAAAAAGATATTGAGCCAATATTATCAATAAGTTTAAAAAATATCACACATAAATGGGTATAATATAAGATATCAGAATGAGGATCCAAAGTGTGTCTATGTTCAGTATAATGTAATTAGTAAAAAAATCTAGGTATATGACCATAACATTTGGAACTCACACCAACTATAAAATGAGTCAAAAAACCAAAGAGTGAATCCTCACAGAAATATTTTCGATTAACATATTAAGTTAGGAATAGAGACGTGTGACATATATTAGAATAGAAAATCAATGCTTATGTCATGTATCAAAACATAGAACATCATCATATATTGCAAAAACAAGTCCCATAACATAGTTTACATGGAAGGTTATGTAATTATATTTCAATTAATATAATGATGGAAAACTATACATTTATTTACCACATGAATATGAAAAATATCAGAAGACGATAAATAATAATTTAGAATTAAATGAGTTTTATAAAATTCCTACATTGTGTAAAAGTAATTCATCTTGAGATATAAAATTGATGGATAAATGTAATAATATCCCAAATGAAATAAAATTATAATTAAATGACATTTTTATAGATGAAACCCCCTTTATAAGATGATAATAAAATATAAAAGTTTAACAAGTCATTGAATTTTACACATTTTTCATTATAATAAAATAAAAATGAATAATTTATTTAAAATGGGTATAATAATTTTAAAATACATACTTTATAGAATTATTGAATAAAGAAATATTAAATGAATAAGTCATAATAACATATATGAAATAAATTTATGAATCAAAATGAAATGAATAAATAAAAGAAGAATGCTAACAATTTTATTTTTTCACTTTTTAAGTATGAAATATTTAATATAATTTAAAAATAAAAAATAATTTAAATTTAGTATATGGCTTCAAAATGAAAATATAAAGAATATGGATATGGATTATAATTTAACCCAACCAAAATAATGAGATACATACAGTTCCACAAAAAACCATCATTTCAATAAAATTAAAAATAAATAAATAAAAAAGTGGAAAGATGACATTTAAACCTTATAATTATCAAAAGAGAAGAAAATATATGTGGTTTTATTTAGAGAGTACATGATAATTCATTGATTAATATTTTGACATACACAATTTCAATTTTTAAGAGAGATTTGAAGATAAATCCTAACCATTACTCGTGACTCCCTTGAACACACGTAAAACACAATTATAATAATTGTATTAATATTAATTTTTAATTTAATCAACTTATTGGTATTTTTCAATTTTCATAACATTCAATTTTTTATTTTAAAAAAATATATCAGTTATTTTTAGTTTGGTCCCATCATTATGTGTGTGTATTTATTTGAACTGAGATGGGTCTTACATGAATGATATGAATTGAGGAGGATGAATTAGTTGGGATAGTAGAGGTTACTATCATGACCCCTCCGTCCAAAGATCCCATTACTGGGATGGAAATTAAGAAAGGGAGATAATTAACCCTGAGTGCCACCTCTAGTAGGCCCTGGGATGGCCATTAGAACCAAGGGTGTACAAATTTCAAAATTTGAGAGGCATTATCCTTTTTAGGAAACAAGATCAAGAGATAAGATAAATCATCCACAATAGAACTCTAAGACACAATATAAAATAAAACCAAAATCCATCCCACATGCACGTGTAAAATAAAACTATTAAAATAAAAAATTATCCAAATTAAAATTCTAAAATTAATGCTAAACTATGACATAGAAACAATCAAGATCTGAGCTAGTATGGTCCAGCACAATCTACAAAATCCTCCTAGAAACCTGAAAATAGTTTATATTCGTAGGGTGTCTATACATGTATACTCAGTAGTAAAACCAAATTCGCTTGTGTGCATGGGAAAGAGGCATGATAATGAACCTAATAGAAAATATCAGGACCAAACATCACCTAATAATGTATACTAACCATCCCACCTCACCAATGAACACTCGCTAAATAAAGAAATTCAATTAATATAATATTAATGACATCAATGATAGGGTACACCACACCACTTCCCACTGATTATATGCTCTTATTAACTAACAAAAAACATCCTAAAAAATCCAACATATTGTGAATATACCACATCACAACCCACCCGCACTCACCTGGGCCACTCAACCACATCCCACCCATAGACACATAGGCCACAACCACATCACATCCCACCCACAGAAACTTGTTCCACAAACAACATCACATCCCACCCATAGACACCTCAACCCAAAATCACATCACATCCCTCCCATAGAAACCTAGGCTAAAAACCACACCACATACCAAATACATAAGGGAAATCACAATACATCTTATCCCAAAGACACCTAGGAAATAAAAAGTTTTTTGAACCCAACTAGGCCTCGAAAACTAAAACCGGCCATAAGAATCTTTGGCTATCACCAACTAGATGATTGAGCAGGGAAGAGTGGGTGGCCAGCTAGCCATCATCCAACCAGGATGATTGAGAAAGACACCCTCCTCTATGAAGAAGGGGTTGTTCAGCACAAAGTACTCAACTAGGGTGTGGTGCATATATAAATCATACGGAATGTACATGTAGATACATATATGATACAAAACACCCAAGAACAACCTATGTTTTATCAAACAAAAAACAAACCCACAAAACTAATAACTTTTTCTTGTACCTCTAGATGAAAAATAACACATAATAATCCAAAAATACAAATAAAATTCCTAACCAATTTAATTAACCATTTACATCTTATTAACCAACCCAATCAATGCCATTCCAATTTTAATTAATCAATTATATATTTCATTAATTTAATTATTCAATCACTATCATGGATACTACCAATCACATCACACTATATGAAAAATAGAAAAATGCATACATATAGAAATTCTAGGAGAATCACACATACCGACCCTCACCATATTCCTTAAATGTCATCCCTCCCAATCAATCCACACACAACCACATCCAAAAACACATTAAACCACACCCAGTTCACATCCCTTCTACACAACACTTATAATCCACCCCACAATAAATCAATATCCCAACATGATATTCCATTACACCCCCATGACATCCTACAACACAAAACCATGTTCACAACCACGTCACTACACAAACTATAGAAAACAGAATTTAAAATTTAATAACGCATCAATTATTTAATTCCACATGTTAATTACCAGGTTATCACAGAAATTTTAAGATCATAGGGAAAACATTAATTATCAAAGAATATATAATTCACCAATTTACATTTATGTTGATACCACAATAATCACAACTAAAGAAGAAAAACAACATATATAACCAACATAACCAAATCCTCAAAAAATCATAATTTTTAAAAGGTAATTTAATATATATAAACAAATGTTCAAAAACAATATCAAGATGTAAAATCATGAAAATAAACCCAAATTTCCCCTGAAGTTCAATTAACTGATTTTTTAGCTTCAATTTGGATAACACCACGATTCAAAGGTAAGAATAAATAAACCCTCCAGCATGATTCCCAAATGAAGATAAATAAGGTAATACCCACCTCAATGTGGTGTCAACATTCTTCACATGATAATGTATCACTTAACAGACATCCAATCAGCATTACCACAATATATTCACCCATCTAAGTATGCTGAGACACCACCACATCATAAAATAACCAAATAGGAACCCATTAGGACCTTGGGGGAACATTCTGCATTACATGGAAAGAAGAACAGAAGAAAAAAAAAGATCAACCCAAAATAAATTGCAAGAATGGGGAATGAACATTCCTTGGATCAAAGATGCATCACTACAGCTTGAAGGAGAGAAGAAAAGAATTCATCCTTACTGAAGGAATCATTAAAACAGTGAAGATGGGTCTCCAAATTAGTGGGGGTTAAGGGGGAATAGTTGTAGTTACAGTGTTTGACCACCCAAGCTACTAGAAAAATAACAGAAAACATTGTAGAAGTAAGGTATAATATGATGTGTACTACCCTTTCATATTGTGTAATTCCCCATCTTTTTCTTCCAAAAAACCCATAGCTTCTTGATTTATTTTACTTTTCTAATCCTGAAATATTATATGTTGTGAAACCTCTAAGAGCAACTATAAAATATATGTTCACATTGTGAAATAATGTTAAATGATGTGAAATCCTCTTTTTCTCCATCCTTTAGCTACTGAACCTCTCCCTTAACCAATAACTAGAAATGTAATGGACCAGGAGGTCACATAAAATTAAATCAGATACCTCTCTAATGATTATCTCCCTCTAAAATCTAAAACCAAACATAGATGAAAAAGGGGTCTAAACAACCACACTGTGAGATACCTCTTAAGAGTCTCATTACACTCAAAACACTACTAACAACACAACACATCAACTTTGAAGGATAAACCACTATGTGTTGATTGAAAGAAGGAGTGGAAACCTCTACCTCAAACAACACCACCTCTAACACCCGATGTACCAAACATACATAAGAAAAAACAACCACACCGTCTCAAACATATAAATCAGGGAATCATTTTCTCTTTTTCAAGATACTATCATCTATGAGTAGATATGACACGATTTAACGGGTTTAATCACATCTCACATAATGTGTCTCAATTAGGAATTGGGTCATATGATTTTAATATGTCAGTAATTTATCAAACGTCACACCAGACATGTCACAAACCAAGTGAAACAATCATCTCATAAAACAAAAGGATTCAAACATATCCTCATTAGATAAGATAGAGAAATGAAAAACTCCCAAAAAAAACTATGGGTTCTGGGAACACATTTGTGTCTCTTTCTCCGAAGTACTCAATTGCTGGAAACGATTCATCCATAGCACATGAGCCAAATGAATGGTCGATCAACACAATACCTTTTCCAGAGGAACTTTGATCTCTACTATTGTAGAGACCCGAAGCTTGACATACATGGACATTACATTACTTTTGCGGAATACTTAATACATAATAAAAACAGACACACAAGGACTGTAATAGTTTAGTGTCTTTGGAAACTCGGAATATAATCTTCTAAACGTGGTGAAAGATCTTCAACATCTCCCATAAAGATCTTCCCATTTTTTTTACCTAAAACCTTTCTTTATAACCTGGGGAAAAGAAAACATAAAAGGGTGAGCTCAAATGCTCAGTAAGGGTAAACAAAAGAAATATCAATCACATCATATTCATAAGAACATAACATTTTGGAAATCTTAACCTGAAAAAGAGAGAATAATTTCATAACATGGGATAAATCATAGTAGTGAAATGAAATCCCAATAATCATAACATAAAACATGAAACTTTGTGGGATACACACATAATCATGGAAAATCATTTCTTGTTAGTCATGACTCATTGCCAAGACTATCTTAGTGGAAAAAGTCCTTTTCTGAACCGAGTCACCCTCGTTCCAGTCCTGTTTCACTGAACCGGTATAACCTACCATTCCATCCATGTCTATCTCATGAGATATAAAATCTTTACCCAATGAATTGGAGGGAGATATAGGTCCCACCCATCTTATAATGAATCCTTTCTTATGTGTGCCACATAATCATAAACCATACATCATAGCGTAACCCATGTAATAAAAATGGGATTCTTAAACAACATGACATCATAAAACAATTCATATAAGATAAAGGAATTCATAAAAATATTTCCATCACAACATAATCAAACCAATGTAATAATAGGGATAAAAACAGAACCCTTTTATTATCTTAGATGGAAAATAATTTTGATAAAATACTTGAACTCCATTCTTGAGGAAAATATCCTTTCTACTTCAAAAACATTTTTCCTTTCATAACATGTCATACAGCTTTAAAATAAAATAAGTTGATTAAAAATAAACTTGAAAACTTTTAAAGGAATCTTCTTTTAAATAATTTTTTAAAATCCATTCAGGCCGTATAAGTTAAAAAAAACATTCTTTGTACTTTTGTCAGAAAAGTCAAAAAGTACCTCATACGAAAAACGACAAAAGATTCCTTTCATATCTTTTACAAAAAAACTCATCGAAGGGTAAAATTGGATATAAAATATTGTAGAAGGATGGAAATAATATTACATATTAAGGGAACATGGATGTGGATGATAAAATACACCCCAGTAAATACCAAAGTAAAAACAATCTCGGATAAAAATGAGATTGTGATATTTCCCTTACCTTAATTCCGATTTGCTTCGTATGTGTCTGAACCTCCTGTATAATGATTTAAATAATGTCATTTACTTATTACAGAATCATATTCATTGTTATTATATCGTATATGTTTCACTTATGAATTTATATTACCCGTTCTTTTGTAAATTCATGTTAAAGTAGCGTTTTGGGTAAAATCGCCTCATTTGTCGTTCGTGTTTTAACTTGTAATTATTCATATGATTACTTAGATCATTATTACTTAATTATAGAATATAAAACATGATTTATATATAATATATATTCAGAATATACATATATATAATGTATCAATAAATGGAAAGAAATACACCGTTCATGGAGACGGTTGGCCGTACGTACGCATGAACGCTGTTTTCGTTTCCTTATTGAATTGAGTGGAATTAAGTAGATGACATACATATATATACACATAAATCCAGTAGCTTTATAATGTCATATATTTCATTATTATTTCTTATATATACTTTATAATCATTCTTAAATGGTTAACATGGAGAATGAATCTCATCGCGTCGTGGAGACGGTAGTCCGTACGTACGCACGAGCGATGATATCATTTCCATAATTATTGAATTGAATTGGAGTGGATGATACAATATATCAGAATCATTATGATGTTATAATAACTATGTATAGTTATTCTTTACACCATAATACCCATCCATGTAAGGTGTTGGTGGAAAAACAGATTACACCACGGCGTGGAGACGGTATTCCGTACGTACGCACACGCGGTGATTTTGTTTTCTGTAGGAAGGATAGATGGTGAATTAGGATTGTTTCATAATTATAATAACATATCAGTATATGAGTGATACTGATGTTATTACTTCATAATTAAACAACCTAAGAAGAAGAAGTGGAAGAAGAAATAAAGGTGAAATAATTGGTAACAGAAATTACCTCTTCTATGAAGCGCCTCTTTGAGACCTCCTCTTAGGGCACTAAAATTGGTCTTTTTGGAAGACCAGAACCTATAGGATGTTCCTAGGGAAGTGGAGAAGAGATTTTGGCAGGGTTTGGCCGAGCTGGAAGGCTCAAAGTTGTGTGAGGAAGAGAGGGAGGAGGTACCCTTTTATAAGGGAGGAGAGGGGCACCTTTGGAATTCTTAAAAATATTAATTTATAATAAATCTAACCCCACATAAAAACCTCCAAAAATGACTCATATTCGAATATTAGATACGATAAGGTTGTAATATCATCAACCAATATAATTTATACATGTTAGAAATTAATTTTAAACATTATCAACATGATTTATCCTTATTTAATCAATTCAATTTTATTTGTGGTAATAACATTCTAATTTTTAAATTATAACAAATAATTACTTATTTGTTGTGAATTGTCCATAATTGGATTATTAATAACATTTTAGATCATATACATTTAAATTTAGAATTTTGAAATATTTTTGTGATTTTTAATCAATTTTATAATATGTTTTTTTATAAAATGACAATAGTGTCAATTTTGACACTGTTCATTTATTTGAATTTAAATAAAATAAATACAGAAGATATGTTCGAACTAAAAGTTTTAATAGATTCATAAAATGTCATATGTATCTTAAAAAGTATTGTAGCACATTAAATAGTTCATACAAATATTTATTTTTTTATTTTTGAAACCATTTATTTGGTTTATCTCTTAATAAAATAAATACTACAACATTTTTGTATAATTATTTCATATACTTATTTTTTTCATAAAAATTAAAAATAAAATCCTATGATGAAAATAAATATATTAACTTTCACAATAATACTTTTACTTGAATTTATCATCTTAAAATCACAATATTTAAATTTTTATATTTATTAAATTATGAAGGTGACAACTTTGGCATCATTTAAAATAAAATAATATAAGTGTCATAATCACTTTTATAAGGCTAAAAATGGACAAATATTCGCCCATTGGATTCTTATGGTTTACATTTACATGTAAAATAAGTTTTGGTTAGGGATTGCTGCATTTTATGGTCACTATTAGTTTAATAAAAACAATATTCTTGATTTTTCACTAGATAAACAATTTCTGCATCACTATTTTGTCATAATTAATTATAATTATTTAATCCCTAAAAATTATAAATAAATTTATATGATGTATATAATTTCATTAGCTTTCTGGATACTATTCATGTTCTAAGTTTCATGAAGTTTATCACTAAATTAAAATTAATATACTTATAAGATTTAAGAGAGTGACATGTTGTCACTTTCTTTGGTTTTAATAATAATTAAGTTATTTTCATGGACAAATGTCCATTACATGATTCTAATATGACCCTTAGGTGATATGGGTCGACTATTAGTCATACAATAGGATTTTGGTAGGTGTTAGGGTAATTTTATAATCTTATATTTACCCCTCATTACCCGATTTACCTTTAACTATGGTAAATAAAATTTACCGTAGTTACTATTCAGAATGCCCAAAAATAAAAAGTGGCTTATTAAAATAATTTGGACCCACTGATTCCAAATATGAAATCCATTTTTCCAAATTCAATACACAAATGTTGCAGAAATTAAATTAAAATTAATCCCATTGTCGAAAGAAAATGGGTTTTTGTTTAAAACATTGCAAAAGATTGAATTTATTTAACCTACGAATTCAATGTAAAATCAAGGCTAATGACTTAAATTATATTAAATGGTAAAAATATATTCTATTTATACTTTAAAACGATTCAATATTATAATTTAACCATATAAATTATTGTGATGAAAAAAGTTTTTTTTAATTAAAATATAGCGTGTTTTTACTATTCATCAAAATATGAAGGTTACCCGAATAATATGAAAAATTTATCCAAAGTAAATTTTTATTTCATGATTCCAAAGAAGAATCTTATTTTGTCAAATTGAACTTATAAACATGTAAAAAACTATATTTAATGTGGGTGCGCCATCAAAAGGCGACAAAACTACATTTTTTGAAAAATACTTATTTTACCCGAAAAATTTATTTTGTTCTTATACCATGTTCTAGAAATGTGTAAGATGAATAATAATGTTATAAAATTCAAAATTTAGTTAACACTATTCATAACGGCTAGTTCATAACAATATTATAATAATATATCGTTGTTTAGTGAAACCCGGTATTGCGTACAAGACACGCTATCGAGGAAGGTCGCGATTGCGTGTAATGCAAGCCAAGTTAGGGTTGCGTGTAGTGCACAAATCCTTTGTTGTTTCCTATAATAGAATCCAACCATATTTTATTTATACATTGAATATATATATATATATATATATATATACACTCAATGTTGCGTAGAATTCAAACGAACTTGAAATTGTGTGTAACAAGAGACAAGAAAAGTGTTGCGTATACTACAAGCTAATACGGTGTTGCGTATAGCGCAAGATAATCATTGTGTGTCGTAAAATAGAAGATATGAATTAAATTAAAAAGAATGTATCTTATAAAATCTCGGGTTGTTACATTCTACCCCCCTTAAAAGGAATTTCGCCCTCGAAATTCGTCGGGGTTATAAATGGTTTACTATTTGAAAGTTTCTTTAATAGAAACCCACATCGTAAAAAGGAATATCAAAACCAATCTTTAAAAACAAAAGTATGAAATGTAATGGTTACCCAAATAAACTAATCACTTGGTTTCCACATAGGTGAAAATATGGATATGGAAGAAAAATCTAACAATCATGTTCTGATGGAGAGTGGTAGAGAACTTGGCTATGAAAAATCCAACAATCACAAAGCCATAGATTTGTGATTATCTAAGGTACCATCTGATTCATCGGATATAAGGGCAGTAGGACAACATTTTTGGTTTTTCAAGATCATTTCCCTAAAGTTGATGAAATTGGAGTTAGAAGAAATACTTTCCTGATTTTGGTATAGTCTCACCGTTTGTCATTCTTTGGACAATTTCCACATCATCTCTTAAAGAAATGAAGTTGAATTTGTCATTCGTGATGTGTTAGCAGATCATGTGATAGAATGATGGGTCATTCCATCTGTCTCAAACAATGGTTAGAAAAGTTATCAAAAAATACGTCAGTACATCTATAGTGAGATTAATCATATATAGTTCCTAAAATGAACTTATACTTCATATATCATACTGCTTAATAAAATAAAACTAGTTTCTACTAACCAGGGACTTCCTATAGGCCAGTGGTAGGCGATAAAGGCCAGTCGCACTTCGGTTGCGGGTTTGATTCCCACGGCCTTGTCTGACGCGATGGGCTGTCGCCCGTCCTGCAGGTTGTCCTTTTTCTAAAACTATATTACTATAACATCCTATCAATAATATCAAAAAAAAAACAAACAATACTAACTTATGTCCAACATAATCCATTCCAATCATTAGGCTTATCCATAATATTGCAGTCCACTATCAGAGATTTAATACCATTGTTGATCCCCATATATCATAAGATATGTCTTGTTGGTCACATTACAAACATTCAAAGGCCTTAATCATGTACTCTCTTGAATACCCATTGAACCTTATTGAAAACATGAGTTCTGTTAAAAGTTAATTCTTTCCACATACCAAAATCCTCAAAATTCTATATACTCAAACCATGATATCACTTAGTCCTTATATCAATCATGAGCTCATGAATATTGTCAAACATTTCATTTTCTCTTTATCCCTTCATTATGCGCATATCATCTACCTTCCAAAATATTTGAATCACTTTTCATGGTTACCGATACCTTAAAATTATTGAAAACCACAATAGACCAATACATAAATATTTCAATACAGCATAAAAGTACCTCAACAACATTATTCTTGAATACAAATACATAAACACTTCAATCCATCCACTTTAATGATTGTCCTGGAATAAGTCCTTCCTTGATTTAGAAGTAACTTTTTAGGTCAGGGCATTGAGTTGGGTAATGCCCATGTTCTCCGCAAATAAGACATTGAACTCCATAACAGTCTGTCACTCTATGACCCTTTTCTCCACACAGATAACATCGGTCCCTCCATTTGAGGTATTCCCCATGGTTCTTCTTCCCTTCTTTAGAAATCTCAATCTTCCTTTCTTTATGCTCCTCAACATGCGAACATGAATAATAGTTTATCTTACTCTTCTTTGATGAATTAGGCATACCACTAAATTTTACCTTGTTAATCATATATCGCGATGACTGATTCGGCATAATCACAATATCTTTCTCTCTAGGAATTACACAATTTTGTTGCTCATAGTCACCAATTTGTCCATTGGATTCAATGTTAACCGAATTCCTTCTGGTTCCCTCCATTATCTAAAAAACAAAAAGAATCTTGTGAGAGGCAAAAATCATGCTAGAGAAAACAACATAGTAAAGGGGGAGTACCCTCAATATCTAACTTCTTAGGTTAAATTCTAAGATCGTTACCGTAGTTATAGGACTGTATCCTATACGTATACTTATCCTTAGGGACATCCCTAGACAAACCTTATAAATATCTCTAGGGATCTCACTAAAGTTCTCGCATCCTAGTTTCCAAAGGTTGACTAAACCTTTCCTATGATACCAACTGTAGAGACCCGAAGCTTGACGTACATGGAAATTACATTACTTTTGCGGAATACTTAATACATAATAAAAACAGACACACAAGGACCGTAATAGTTTAGTGTCTTTGGAAACTCGGAATATAATCTTCTAAACGTGGTGAAAGATCTTCAACATCTCCTATAAAGATCTTCCCATTTTTTTTACCTAAAACCTTTCTTTATAACCTGGGGAAAAAAACATAAAAGGGTGAGCTCAAATGCTCAGTAAGGGTAAACAAAAGAAATATCAATCACATCATATTCATAAGAACATAACATTTTTGAAATCTTAACCTGCAAAAGAGAGCATAATTTCATAACATGGGATAAATCATAGTAGTGAAATGAAATCCCAATAATCATAACTTAAAACATGAAACTTTGTGGCATACACACATAATCATGGAAAATCATTTCTTGTTAGTCATGACTCATTGCCAAGACTATCTTAGTGGACAAAGTCCTTTTCTGAACCGAGTCACCCTCGTTCCAGTCCTGTTTCACTGAACCGGTATAACCTACCGTTCCAGCCATGTCTATCTCATGATATATAAAATCTTTACCCAATACATTGGAGGGAGATATAGGTCCCACCCATATTATAATGAATATTTTCTTATGTGTTCCACATAATCATAAACCATACATCATAGCGTAACCCATGTAATAAAAATGGGATTCTTAAACAACATGACATCATAAAACAATTCATATAAGATAAAGGAATTCATAAAAATATTTCCATCACAACATAATCAAACCAATGTAATAATAGGGATAAAAACAGAACCCTTTTATTATCTTAGATGGAAAATAATTTTGATAAAATACTTGAACTCCATTCTTGAGGAAAATATCCTTTCTACTTCAAATTTTTTTTTCCTTTCATAACATGTCATACGACTTTAAAATAAAAGAAGTTGATTAAAAATAAACTTGAAAATTTTTAAAGGAATCTTATTTGAAATAATGTTTTAAAATCCATTCAGGCCGTATAAGTTAAAAAAACATTCTTTGTACTTTTGTCAGAAAAGTCAGAAAGTACCTCGTACGAAAAATGAAAAAAGATTACTTTCATATCTTTTATAAAAAAACTCATCGAAGGGTAAAATTGGATATAAAATATTGTAGAAGGATGGAAATAATATTACATATTGAGGGAACATGGATGTGGATGATAAAATACACCCAGTAAATACCAAAGTAAAAACAATCTTGGATAAAAATGAGATTGTGATATTTCCCTTACCTTAAGTCCGATTTGCTTCGTATGTGTCCGAACCTCCTCTATAATGATTTAAATAATGTCATTTACTTATTACAGAATCATATTCATTGTTATTATATCATATATGTTTCACTTATGACTTTATATTACCCATTCTTTTGTAAATTCATGTTAAAGTAGCGTTTTGGGTAAAATCGCCTCATTTGTCGTTCGTGTTTTAACTTGTAATTATTCATATGATTACTTAGATCATTATTACTTAATTATAGAATATAAAACATTATTTATATATAATATATATTCAGAATATACATATATATAATGGATCGATAAATGGAAAGAAATACACCGTTCATGGAGACGGTAGGCCGTACGTACGCATGAACGCTGTTTTCGTTTCCTTATTGAATTGAGTGGAATTAAGTAGATGACATAAATATATATACACATAAATCCAGTAGATTTATAATGTCATATATTTCATTATTATAGCTTATATATACTTTATAATCATTCTTAAATGGTTAACATGGAGAATGAATCTCATCGCGTCGTGGAGACGGTAGTCCGTACGTACGCACGAGCGATGATATCATTTCCATAATTATTGAATTGAATTGTAGTGGATGATACAATATATAAGAATCATTATGATGTTATAATAACTATGTATAGTTATTCTTTACACCATAATACCCATCCATGTAAGGTGTTGGTGGAAAAACAGATTACACCACGGCGTGGAGACAGTATTCCGTACGTACGCACGCGCGGTGATTTTGTTTTCCGTAGGATGGATAGATGGTGAATTAGGATTGTTTCATAATTATAATAACATATCAGTATATGAGTGATACTGATGGTATTAC
The DNA here is from genome assembly GCA_963277665.1 of Viscum album. Taxonomy (NCBI): domain Eukaryota; kingdom Viridiplantae; phylum Streptophyta; class Magnoliopsida; order Santalales; family Viscaceae; genus Viscum; species Viscum album. The sequence continues at coordinate 47,255,078 of OY728140.1, read as the reverse complement.
TTCATAATGAAACAACCTAAGAAGAAGAAGTGGAAGAAGAAATAAAGGTGAAAGAATTGGTAACGGAAATTACCTCTTCTTTGAAGCGCCTCTTTGAGACCTCCTCTTAGGGCACTAAAATTGGTCTTTGAGGAAGAGAAGAACCTCTAGGATGTTTCTAGGGAAGTGGAGAAGATATTTTTTCAGGGTTTGGCCGAGTTTGAAGGATCAAAGTTGTGTGAGGAGGAGAGGGAGGAGGTACCCTTTTATAAGGGAGGAGAGGGGCACCTTTGGAATTCTTAAAAATATTAATTTATAATAAATCTAACCCCACATAAAAACCTCCAAAAATGACTCATATTATAATATTAGATAAGATAAGGTTGTAATATCATCAAACAATAGAATTTAGACATGTTAGGAAGTTATTTTAAACATTATCAACATGATTTATCCTTATTTAATCAATTTAATTTTATTTGTGGTAATAACATTCTAATTTTTAAATTATAACAAATAATTACTTATTTGTTGTGAATTGTCCATAATTGGATTATTAATAACATTTTAGATCATATAAATTTAAATTTATAATTTTGAAATATTTTTGTGATTTTTAATCAATTTTATAATATTTTGTTTTATAAAATAACAATAGTGTCAATGTTTACACTATTCATTTATTTGAATTTAAATAAAATAAATACAGAAGATATGTTCGAAATAAAAGTTTTAATAGATTCATAAAATGTCGTATGTATCTTAAAAATTATTGTATCACATTAAATATTTCATATAATATTTATTTTATTATTTTTGAAACCATTTATTTGGTTTATCTCTTAATAAAATAAATACTAAAACATTTTTGTATAATTATTTCATATACTTATTTGTTTTAAAATAATTAAAAATAAAATCCTATGATGAAAATAAATCTATTAACTTTAACAATAATACTTTTACTCGAATTTATAATCTTAAGATCACAATATTTAAATTGTTATATTTATTAAATTATGAAGGTGACAACTTTGGCATCATTTAAAATAAAATAATATAAGTGTCATAATCGCTTTTATAAGGCTCCAAATGGTCAACTATTCGACCATTTGATGCTTATGGTTTACATTTACATGGACAATAAGTTTTTGTTAGGGATTTGTGCATTTTATGGTCTCTATTAGTTTAATAAAAACAATATTCTTGATTTTTCACTAGATAAACAATTTCTGCATCACTATTGTGTCATAATTAATGATAATTATTTAATCCATAAAAATTATAAATAAATTTATATGATGTAGATAATTTCATTAGATTTCTGGAGACTATTCATGTTTGAAGTTTCATGAATTTTATCACTAAATTAAAATTAATATACTTATAAGATTTAAGAGAGTGACATGTTGTCACTTTCTTTGGTTTTAATAATAATTAAGTTATTTTCATGGACAAATGTCCATTAAATGATTCTAATCTGACCCTTAGGTGATATGGGTCGACTTTTAGTCATCCAATAGGATTTGGGTATGTGTTAGGGTAATTTTATAATCTTATATTTACCCCTCATTACCCGATTTACCTTTAACTATGGTAAATAAAATTTACCGTAGTTACTATTCATAATGCCCAAAAATAAAAAGTGGATTATTAACATAATTTGGACCCACTAATTCCAAATATGAAATCCATTTTTCCGAATTCGATACACAAAAGTTGCAGAAATTAAATTAAAATTAATCCCATTGTCGAAAGAAAACGGGTTTTTGTTTAAAACATTGCAAAAGATTGAATTTATTTAACCTATGAATTCAATGTAAAATCAAGGATAATGACTTAAATTATATTAAATGGTAAAAATATATTCTATTTATACTTTAAAACCATTCAATATTATAATTTAACCATATAAATTATTGTGATGAAAAAAGTTGTTTTTAATTAAAATATAGCGTGTTTTTACTATTCATCAAAATATGAAGGTTACCCGAATAATATGAAAAATTTATCCAAAGTAAATTTTTATTTCATGATTCCAAAGAAGAATATTATTTTTTCAAATTGAACTTATAAACATGTCAAAAACTAGATTTAATGTGGGTGCGCCATCAAAAGGCGGCAAAACTGCATTTTTTGAAAAATACTTATTTTACCCGAAAAATTTATTTTGTTCTTATACCATGTTCTAGAAATGTGTAAGATGAATAATAATGTTATAAAATTCAAAATTTAGTAAACACTATTCATAACGGCTAGTTCATAACAATATTATAATAATATATCGTTGTTTAGTGAAACCCGGTATTGCGTACAAGACACGCTATCGAGGGAGGTCGCGATTGTGTGTAATGCAAGCCAAGTTAGGGTTGCGTGTAGTGCAAAACTCCTTTGTTGTTGCGTATAATAGAATCCTACCATATTTTATTTATACATTGAATATATATATATATATACACTCAATGTTGCGTAGAATTCAAACGAACTTGAAATTGTGTATAACAAGAGCCAAGAAAAGTGTTGCGTATACTACAAGCTAATACGGTGTTGCGTATAGCGAAAGATAATCTTGGTGTGTCGTACAATACAAGATATGAATTAAATTAAAAAGAATGTATCTTATAAAATCTCGGGTTGTTACAACTATCTACTCTACAAACATCGTGTCATCCTCAATATCCAAATCACCATAGTTAATGAAATGTAGTTCATCATGAAGATATTAATAAAGATGAAATATGTGGATGACATCATGGATCCTCTTGAACAATAGTGGAAATGCCAACTGATATTCCACCTTGCCAACATTCCCCAACACCTCAAAGGGTCCAAAAAACCTGGGAGAAATCTTACCCCCTTTTGAACCTCTACTACCCACATCAATGGGAAAACATATATAACATGTGGTCCCCAACCTCTAATTCTAAGGGCCTCCTCCTATGACTAAAATACGACTTCTTCTAGTAATATGGTTTTTTATCCTTTTCTGAAAATTATAAACCTTCTCAATCGTACTTTGCACTGTGTCTGGACCAAGAACAATTATCTCCCCAACCTTTATCCAACAGAACATAGAATGACATGGTCTTCTATACAAATCTTCAAATGGATCCATGCCAATGGAAGATTCATAGATATTATTACAAGTTAATTATACCAAAGGCATGTGTTGTATCAAATACCAACTAAAGACCATGACGCACACCAGAAACATATCCTCTAATATATAGATAACACCATTATGTTTGTCCATCTGTGTGAGGATAGAAGGCTTTGTTGATGTATAACTTGGTGCGAAAAGCATTCTAAAATCCTCTCAAGACTAATGTGGTAAACTATGCATCCAGATCTAAGACAACGGACCTCAGAACTACATGAAAAAACACTACTTCATCCACATACCTATTTTCTAAATAATCCACTCTGCCCGACTCCTTGATCACTAAGAAGTGGGCCAGCTTTGACTACCAATCAGCAATTACCCAGATAAAATCACATCCCATGGATCCTTGGGTATCCCTAGGATGAAATTAGTTGAGATTTCATCTCATTTCCACTCTAGAATATCTAAGGGCCACTATAGACCACAAGGAACACAATTATCATCCTCAACTACCAGCAAACCACTTAAATTTCAACAAAATCTGCCACTAAACAATTCAATCTGGGCCACCAAAATGATATCCTCAATCCAAGAAACAACATGGATAATCTTCTATTTACCACTAAGGGTGATCTTTTAAACTCAAAAAGGAATACTCTACACATCTCCACCTGAAAATTAGTTTTTACACAAAACAATATTCTATTCTGACCATCCTCTGACCATTCCTCTAGAGCATCACCATGGCCAACACGATCGTGCATCACCTCTGTCTCTATGTCTACCTATTAAGACTCATCCAAATACTACATAATTTGTGGCCACACCATCATCTTGAACAAAATTCCTATACCACCATCCTCTCTTTCATCTTAGGTCAAGGATTCCTACACCTCCATCTCTCTACAATCATACACAGACTCCCAAACAACCTCCTTTGGTTAATTTCTACTTGGATCATCAGCCACAATATTCCTCCTTCCTAAGGTATAAGAGATATCAAAATAATATCCCTATATAATACCCCCACCTCCCCTAGTTTAGATTATGTTCATGTTGGGAAAAGATATACTTAAAACTCTTGTGATCTGTCAAGACTACAAAGTGCTCCCCAATGGGGTAATTCCACCACAAATTCAGCGTGGACACAGCTTCTAACAACTCTAAACCATGAGTGGAATTGTTATCTTCATGATAATATAACAGAGTAGGAACATAAGTGATCACTCCTCACTAATCCACCATCACCAATCCCAAAACTAGATAGTAATCATCACAAAATACCCCAAACATCACCCCTTACACTTTAAAACAATGACCTGGAGCACTAACAAAATTCCACATTAAGTAACCAAATGTTATCTTTCACTGATCAACAAACATAAAATCCTGGGCCTTCTTTTTAAAATACATCATGGTAGATGAAACTAGAGATAAATCAGTCACAAACCTCAAATAGTTTCATGCAAGACCAAAGAAACTACAAACATCCATGACGTTCTTGGGTGATTCCCATAAAAAAACTCATTCAATCATAAATTAGGTCATTTTCCACACCCTGATGAAACACCACATATGTGAGGAAATGTACCTTTATTTTCTAGAATGTACACTTGCACAATATTCCATAGATCTTGTGGCATGAAATAACCAAATGTACAATTATGTGATTCTCGGAATGAACCTCCTCTAACATCTAGTAGATTATGATATCATGAAATATTATGATGAAAACCCTATCCATGAACTCAATGATAATGTATTTCATAAGTACCATGAATATAACTAGTGTATTTATAACAGTTAAAGGAAAGACCACAAACTCAAAGTGATCATACCTTCACCTTCATTATATTTCACTCCTTGACCTTTAATTGCTTAAATCCAACCTTTATATCAATCTTAGAATACCATGCCTCCCCTCACATATTATCTAAAAGACCATCTATTTTTAGGAGATGGTGAAAGTTCTTGATCTTTACCTGATTTATCCTCCGATAGTCTATAAATAACATCAAACCACCATATGCCTTCTTTACAAACAACACCAAAGTTGCCCATGTTGACACAATACACCAGATAAATCCCTTAATCATTAGATCACTAGTATGAATTATAAATTCCAACAACACAGAAGATGTCATCTGTTAATGATCCATTAAAATCATAAAATCATCGGGATCTACATCTATCCCGAACTCAAAATCTCTTTGAGGGGGTAAAATCAGAACCTACTTGGGCAACACATCTAGAAGCACAACAATGAATTTGGGAAACTCCACCAACTCAATGTCCTCTAATTCGACTAATATCTTGGCCAAAATGAAAATAAGAGGCTCCAACCACTAGCTACCCCAATGAAAACCCCATTCACCGATAGAAGCCATATATTAGTAATCCACATCTGAAAACGTGAATCTCATATGAATGCAGTGAATAAAAACCTATAAAAACTACAATGAGTCGATTCTAAGGTTGAAATCGTATGGTTGTATATATAATAAGAATAAATACCCATTAGAATAATCTGGTCCCATAATAACACATAAAACAAACGGTTCTATCCTATGACTAGATTACTTAACACCAGTGGAATGGGAAGCCTCTATATGTCTAGTCCAAGAGAATGCGATAGGGTGGGTGAAACAAAGGAGTACGAATATCTTGAATCAAACAATGTGAAAAAGTGTACCAAACAAACTGATCGTGCCCCTGACGACCTTTGGCCTTGCTGGAACAACTACCTTTATTATGTACAACTGACCATGACTAGTTCTACTATGTCTATAATGGTGACCACCCCCATGGCCTCACTCAGGTCACATTCCATGATGATGGGGAATATCATAAGGTCGGCCTATAGTATCTCCATATACAGTCAATGGACAAGAATCTTCCGATACCTGATGATGAAAATGCATCACTGGAAATTGCTGCTAAGGCTAGTGCTCAGTCTATCCTCATACAACATACTGATCTTGGGAAGCCACTGGGAACTAGTTTTGAATATGAAAATTAAGCCTATAGAGAAAGACATTACCCCCAATACTATAGGAATGACATAGAGATCACAGGAACCAGAAGGTTGGTATGGAAGCAGCTGAGGTCATCTCTCCACTGGTAGAAATTTCAAAGGCCCTGTTGGATAAGATCATACACTGGGAACTCTTACTCATGAAAAACGATTATGGCTCCCCTATCATGATAATACTCATTTAGAGTGCATCTAATCGATCACCTCTTTCTTCTATTGAACATAAAAATACATTGGAAACATAAAATTAGTAACCACATATGGGATAGAAGGGTGGAGCACCTCCTCAAGAAATATCACACAAGACTCCTCATCCAGAAAATGGTTAGGGGAAAATAGAATAAGATCCTTGATCTTTATCCCATTCTCCCACACTAACATACTCTCCTCATGAAGGGAGAGTAGCTCCGTCCTCTCTTCAGCCTTTATAGTAACTAGAAGGAACATTACTGAAAACTCTTTAATGAATTTGACTCACAAGAACTTGTGCCTCCTTATTCTCACCTAGATATAAGATCCAACACTAATGCACAGTTCCCCGCATCTGACTAATTAACAAAGGGAACCTATACTCTGTTGCCACTCTGATCAGACTGATGGCGATCTCTAGCACCTCCATCAAACATTCTATCTCAATGTATGAAATTCTACCATCATAAATTATAAAGGAATACTTCTGTAAAGCATGAAACTCTCTCATCCAATAATATTTCTCATCAGTAGGATCAACCCTACAATAATCAAATGGATTAGAATACTCAGCCTCTGATTCCTGAGCCACAAGAGGATGACTTATAAGATCCATAGCTGAAAGGTAAACATTTATTTCCTTAGAATGAGTAGTATTGAATATTATTAAAGTTTATTTGAATTTATATCATTTAGTCATTTTATCATTTAGAAACCAATTCAAATAAGAACATAATTCATTATGGCGCATTTACACACCCTATTTCCCTATCTAGAAAACACACCTATCTTACTCAGATATTAAAGAAGATAAGATTTTTTCACTAGATCATGGGGGGACCTAAAAACTAGTGTCCAAGCCAGTCTCCCTATCATATTCCATGCACCATGGCAACAAAATTTATTTACATACAATACCATGCATTCCTCACTATTCCTAACTACAAACTCCATCCAATCTCTCAACCAAATAGCTCTAATACCACTATTTCAGGGCCCCTCCCTCCAAGGATAGCACTACTGGACTTGAAATGAATAAAAGGAGATAACAACACCTGAGTACAACATCTAGTAGGCCCTGGGTTGGCGACTAGCACCGAGGGTGTATAGACATTAAAATATGGGAGGTATTACACTTTTTAGGAAAGAAGATGAAGCATAAACAGTGAAGCTCCAAGGAAAAATATAATAGAAAACCAAAATCCATCCCACATGAATAGGAAAAATAAAACTATTACAATACACAAGTCTCACATGTAAAATTTTAATGATAAAGAGCAGAAGAGACATTAAAACTATCACAATTTGAGCTAGTAAAGTATAATGTGGTTGATTAAATCCTCATAGGAACGTGAATACAGCTCATATATATATGGTGAGAAAACAACTATACTCAGTATAAAATCCAATGTCTCTCATGCACATGTGAAAGAGGCATACTAATTCACCTATGACAAAACAAATCAACCAAAAATCATCTAAGAAGGTATAAAAACCATTCCCACCTCAAAAATGAACTCTTACAAAATAAACCAATACAATTAATATAATATAAAGAAAATTGGTTATAGTTTACCCCACAGACCATCCCCACTGATTAACTACTCTCACTCCCTAATGATAAATGTCCTGGCGCTCCCACCTCTTCTGAATTAACCACATCACAACCCTCCAACATTGGCTTGGACTCACAACCATATCCCTACCCTTGAAACCTAGGCCACAACCACATCGCATCCCACCCACAGACACTTGGTCCAAAAACCACATCACATACCACCTGTAGACACATAGTCCACAAACCACACATCATTCCGAAGACACCAAGAATATCACATCATATCTCATCCTAAATACACATGGGAAGGTACAACTTTCCCACACACACAGGGGCCTAAAAAACCAAAACATACCCATATAATCTTCTTATATCACCATCTAGAAGAATGAGCAGGGGAGAGTTGGTGGCCAAACATCCATCCTTTTACCAGGAAGTTTGTGTTGGATCGAATAGTCGATATAAAAGTCTATTAGATGGAACAATACAAGAGGGGGGGTGAATTGTAGGTTTAAAAACCTTTGAGTTTTAGTAACAAAGAGATTAGTTTAAATGAACTTAAACTAATACAAATACAAACACCCACAATTGTATTGAATGTAAAAGGTATGATGTATTGTAATACTAATGTTAAGCAAAACAATTGTATTCAAGATGAACACAAAAATCAGAATAATACAAATGTAAATGATTCTACCTTAAAGCGTATAGAACCAATCAATACAAAATGTAATAGAATGATTGTAATTGAAACAATTACAATAGAATATGTAAGGAAGAAAGGAAACGATACAATCCCTTTCTAATACAAACAACAGCGGAAATGTAAAAGTAATACAATTCTTTTAACCCAAAGAGAAGGGTTATCCTTTCACCTAGGATAAAAAGGTCTGTCTCACCAAGCACCTTGGTGAGCCCTCGATACGATTATCGGCACGTCTGTCTGCCTATCCTCGGCAGCCCTCGATACGATGATCGGCTCGTCTGTCTGCCTATCCCCGGCAGCCCTCGATACGATGATCGGCTCGTCTGTCTGCCTATCCCCGGCAGCCCTCGATTTTGCAGGTAATCGGCACCTCTGTCTTTCAATTACTTGAAAGCCCTCGATACGATGATCGGACGCACAAGGATGATGAGAGAAGTCACAGTGTCTCTCTCTAGAATCTTCGTAGTTCACAGAGTCTCTTCGTTCATCAGTTGTCCTCTCAGCTTCAAATGACCTCCTATTTATAGGCCTCGGGTTCCAACGGTCATATTGCCTCCAACGGTCATATTGAAACAGAAATCACGACATCGTTTTGATTAGTACATAACTAACTCAACGACATCGTTTTGTTAGGACAAGAGATATATAGAAATGTAAAACATGAGTATGATTCATATGCAGAGAGAGTTTTTGACAAAGTACCAAAACAAATAATAATCATCTGAATAGCAAAGTCAGTACGATACGATCGACAGAGTCAGTACGATACGTTTGACAGAGTCAGTACGATACGTTTGACAGAGTCAGTACGATACGTTTTGGTCGGTACGATTAACATCGTACGATACGATAAACATGATAAAAGACAATTTGTTATTTACAAACATATATGATATAATACATTTGAGATTTTCAAAATATGGCAGAATATATTTGTGATTTCAAAAACATGATGTAAAAGCCAAAAGAAGACTTTTGACTTAACAATCTCCCCCTTTTTGGAAAGCAGAAACACACAAAGTAAATGAAACGAGAAATACTTATCTCCCCCTGAGTTATTGAAAACTCTTCTGAATAAGAAATAGAATACAACTAACTCCCCCTTAGGTATTGACTTTCCTAAGGATTGTATTCATAGATTCTCCTTAAGAGCATTGTATTGCATTCTCCCCCTTTGTAAAACAATCTTTGCTTTGTAAATATTCTCCCCCTTTGTGATTTACAAAAAGAAAGGAGTAATTTCGAATTGTCTGAAAGAGTTAGAGTAAAACAAGACAATGGATAAAAGAGAGAATTATAAGAGTTATTACAACACAAACAAGTTTCAAAAGAAACAAATACAACAATCATTTCTCTCTTTCCTTCTCCTTCTTTATCAGCTCATGAAGCACGGCTTTCATCTTCTTGATCTCCTTCTTGTCTTCAGAAATTGATTCACCCTGAGTTTTGAGAAGTTCCTGTTGATCCGCAAAAATCTGATCCTGATTTCTGATGGTTTCCTCTTGGACTCTGATTACCTCTTCAAGGGTATCAATTCTGCTTTGCAAAGTCTTGTTATCCTTGGACAACTCAGAATTTTGTTTCTTCAGTAAAACCATTTCATCTTTGAAAGATGAAACCTTCGAAAATTCTGATTGGAAAGTATTCATCCTTTCTTGCAAATCCTTCACTGAAGGAACATCGGCTCTTTGAGAAGATAAAAGATTCAGCCTTTCAACTGTTTCTTTATCAAGCTTGTTGAAAGCAATTGCAAGATCATTTGATAACCTCCTTATATCTTCAATAGCAATCTCATGGTCATTGATTGAGCTCTCTGTTTTGTACGACCACTTAGTCATCTTATTACATGCCTTCCTATGAACAACAGAGCTTTCTGAAAGAACTTTTAAATCGGCTTCTACAGATAAAACTTTCTTCCTCAATTCTTTCACAGATCCAAACTTCTTTCTCTGATTTTCAGTAATAAAGTCAATCTTTCCTTCCAGCCTCGGGAAATAAGGAATAGTTTTCTCCATTCACCTCAAAACATGAACAATGTAATCACTCTTCTTGAGAGAGATTGTATGCTCTGAATCTGTATCATCATCGTACGATGCTAGTTGATATGATCTGCTTGATTCAACAACAGGCTGTTTCCCTTTCGCTTTTACTTTCTGCTTTCTTTCTTCTTCTACTTTATCACTGATGACAACAACTTTATCAGACTGAGAAGATTGAGCATCTTCCTTTTCTTTAGATGACATCCTGTCCGGTGATCTTTCCTGATCGGCATGAGGAGTTTGTTGAACTCCTTCGCTCAGCTTTTGAAGCGATTCCTCTTTACTTTTCTTTGAACTTTGAAGATATTCTAAAAGAAAATCTCCTTCTTCTTCCACTTCTTCCATCACTTGTTTCCCTTTCTCTTTCTCAGGCAGACTCTGTACGATGGGCTCTTGATGTACTTCCACAGTTAATTGAGCACTGGCATCTTCAACAGCTTTCAAGACTTTAGAAATATCAAAGTCCTGAGCCTTTCTTTTCAATAGAGTCTTCTTTTTCTTTTCAGCTTGAAGGGTTTCTTCTACCCTTATCCTTTCTGCAAAGGCCTCAGCAGGGTCAAGTCCAAACTTCGGATCACCCTCTTTTCTCTGTTCCTTGTCCTTTCTCCACTTTGCAACAACTTCTTTACTGTACCTCGGCTTCTTCTTCGGCTTTGAACTAGTCTGCGGGTCAGACTTTCGAGTAACACCGGCCGATTGATTGTCCTTTGCTGGCATAGGTGCCGATTGATTTTCAGGCACTTCAGCTTCTACATCTCTGACAAAAAGTTTTGAATTTGAATCAAAACAAACATTCAGCTTTTTCATCGTACTCTTATTAATCAAAGACGGCCACAAATCCATAGGTTCTCCTTTCAAAGGAATATTACAGAACTTCATACTCTCAAGAATGAATTTCGTGAGGATGGCTGGATACATTATTATCTGGGATTTAATCCCTCCTTTCTTGACATTCTTGATTGTTTCAAAAATATATCCCATGAGATTTACCTTCCTCATATTCACAAGGTAGTCAAGCATAAAGACATCAGAAACTTTAAGGGTTTCTCTATCCCCTTTCCTTGGAACAAGGAAACCTTTCATCCATTGAGTGACAAACCTATTGTCCGGTGAAAGATGATAAACTTTCCTCTTTCCCTCATTAACAACAAACAAAGACTTTTCAGCATTTTCTCTATTGAAAGTACCAACTTCCTCTGGAAGTTTGTGAGATGGACAGAATGCATCACCTTCTATAGAAACATTTAGAAAATGCGCCGCTTGTTTCACAGACATAGATAACTTTCTATCGTACACAGCGAAGTTAATATTCATATCCTTGTCAAAAGAAACGGTTTTGTAGAATTGACACACTTCATCAAACAGAACTGGATCTTGAGTATCAGGCTTTTCCACACAGAGATGTTCCCATCCTTGAAACAAAATAATCCTCTTGATTGTAGAATCGTACGCATCAAAGAATTCTCGGGATACTAACCTTTCTCTGTGAAAGTCTTTCTCTGTAAAGGTCTTTGAAGACATATCAGCGGGAGTGTTGGCAGAAGATTGAGACATAAAGATGATGCCGATTGAGAAGATCGTACGATTGATTATAGCCGGTTGAGCAGAGCTTCGCCTCAATTCCTGGACAAACGATGTGGGTTTGGGGAGGGGAGGGGGTATTTATAGGCAAAAAAAAAATGACTGTTGATCTTCTACGGTCAGGATTAAAGAAAAGCAGATCAACGGTTAGAAATAAAAATAAAAAAAATGAAAAAGAATACCTGTCGAAGATCGTAAGGTGATTGCTGGTTTTGGTGACATTACGATGGAAAACAATCTCAATACTATCATCGGTCAATTAAAAAAAAATGAATGGTACGATGGAAAAGAATTTGAATACTATCATCGGTCGATTCAAAAAAAATTTGAATGGTACGATGGAAAAGAATTTGAATACTATCATCGGTCGATTCAAAAAAAATTTGAATGGTACGATGGAAAAGAATTTGAATACTATCATCGGTCGATTCAAAAAAAATTTGAATGGTACGATGGAAAAGAATTTGAATACGATAAACAGAAAAATTGAAAAGGTCAATACGATAAACTGAAAAATTGAAATGGTCAATACGATAAACAGAAAGAAACATATATAAATAGAGTAAATATTTAAAGATCAGAAACATAAAAACATAAAGAAATGTCCTCCCCCTTTCTACGAGGAGTTTCTTACTATAAGGAGAGATTTAAAACAGGAAGTAGATATGAATGATTATTTTAATGTAATCATTCCTAGCTTCTGTTTTATAAATTCAAATCTATCGGAAGGTAAAGGTTTTGTAAAAATGTCAGCAAGTTGTTCTTGCGTTCCGATGAATTGTAAAATAATATCTCCTTTTTGTGTGTGATCCCTAAGAAAGTGATGCCTAACATCTATGTGTTTTGCACGAGAGTGATGTGCTGGGTTCTTACTAAGAGCTATGGCACTTGTATTATCACAAAGAATTTGAGTTTTGGAGAAACTCAAACCATAGTCAGTGAGTGTGTGCTGCATCCACAATACTTGAGCACAGCAACTTCCAGCTGCTACATATTCAGCTTCAGCAGTGGAGAGTGCTACCGAGTGTTGTTTCTTGCAGGACCAAGAAACCAAAGAATCTCCTAAGAAATGACATGTTCCAGATGTACTTTTTTTATCCATTCTACAACCACCAAAGTCAGCATCTGAAAAACTTTTTAAAACAAATTCATTTCCAGAAGAGTAAAAAAGTCCTAAATCCATAGTGTCTTTTAAATACCGAAAGATTCTCTTTACGGCTTTTAAGTGAGACTCTTTTGGATTAGATTGATATCTTGCACATAAGCATACAGAAAACATCAAGTCGGGTCGACTAGCTGTCAAGTATAGCAAACTCCCTATCATACCTCTAAAAATTGTTTGATCTACTGGTTTCCCAGTTTCATCAAGATCAAGAGTATTTGAGGTACCAATTGGGGTGCTAATACTTTTAGTTTTGTCAAATCCATACTTTTTGAGTAAGTCTTTAATATACTTATGTTGAGATATATAAGTTCCTTCTGGTTTTTGAGAAATTTGAAAACCTAAAAAGAATGTTAACTCACCCATCATACTCATCTCAAACTCAGATTTCATTAAATTTGCAAAAGAATCGGTTAAAGATTTCTGAGTTGATCCAAATATGATGTCATCAACATAGATTTGGACAACCAAAACATTTTTGTTTTCCATTTTGATAAAAAGAGTTGGATCAGCTGTACCTTTTCTATAATTGTTTTGTAAAAGAAATCCTGTAAGTCTATCATACCATGCTCTAGGAGCTTGTTTAAGACCATATAGAGCCTTGGTAAGTTTAAAAACATGATCAGGAAGTTTTGGATCTTGAAAACCAGGAGGTTGTTCGACAAAAACTTCTTCTTGAACAAAACCATTTAAAAAAGCACATTTGACGTCCATTTGAAATAGTTTGAAATTGAAATATGCTGCGAAGGCTAATAGAATACGAATAGATTCAAGTCTAGCTACAGGAGCATATGTTTCCTCATAGTCTATTCCCTCTTGTTGATTATAGCCTTTAGCAACAAGTCTTGCTTTATTCCTTACAATGATTCCATTTTCATCACACTTGTTTCTGAAAACCCATTTTACACCAATTACAGTTGTTTCTTTAGGTCTTTCAACTAAAGTCCAGACTTGATTCCTTTCAAATTCATTTAGTTCATCCCGCATTGCTTTGATCCAATCATCATCACCTAAGGCCTCACTTGGACTTTTAGGTTCAAATTGGGAAAGAAAAGCAAGATGTTCTATTTCATTTCTTAAGGAATTTCTGGTCCTTACAGGTTGATTTATATCACCAATGATGTTATCACTGGGATGATTCCTAAGAAGCAATTGATTTGGGTTTTGTAAAACCTGTTCATCAACATATGGTAGAAAATCTTCTGTGGTAAATGTTTCAGGAACACTTTCTTGAACATTTTCCTTATCAGAATGTTCTTCTAATATAGGTTGATAAACATTTTTGGAAAACACATCCGAGGATGTAGGATTGGGTTGGTTGAAAACAAAAGGGTTAGTTTCATCAAATTTTACATGTACTGTTTCTTCAACAGTACAAGTATTTTTATTGAAAACTCTATAAGCCTTAGAGGTTGTGGAATATCCTAGAAAGATTCCTTCATCAGATTTTGGTGCAAATTTGTGTAAATTATCTTTTGTGTTCAGAATGAACACTTTGCATCCAAAAACTTTGAAGTAAGAAACTTTAGGTTTTCGGCCAGTCCATAACTCATAAGGAGTTTTATTAAGAAATGGTCTAGTTAAAACACGATTTATAGTATAACAGGCAGTACTAACAGCTTCAGCCCAAGGGTGTTTAGCAATTGAGTATTCACTCAACATGGTTCGAGTCATTTCCTGAAGAATACGATTTCTTCTTTCAACAACACCATTTTGCTGAGGAGTTCTTGGTGCTGAGAAATTGTGAGTAATACCTTTCTTACTACAAAAAATTTCAAAGTCTGAATTTTGAAATTCACCACCATGATCACTATGAATAGTTATCAATGGTAGGGTTTTCTCATTTTTAACTTGGGCTCTAAAAGTTTTGAAATATAAAAAGGCTTCAGATTTCTTTGTGAGAAAATAGACCCATGTAAATCTAGTAAAGTCATCAACTAAAACAAATACATAGTATTTGCCTCCAATGCTTCCAGATTGTGAAGGACCAAACAAATCCATATACACAAGCTGTAATGCATTAGAAGTTGAAACTTCATTGATTGGTTTAAAGCTAGTAATACAAATCAGTGGAAAACCTCCTTTGATACCAATTTTTGGATCGAATAGTCGATATAAAAGTCTATTAGATGGAACAATACAAGAGGGGGGGTGAATTGTAGGTTTAAAAACCTTTGAGTTTTAGTAACAAAGAGATTAGTTTAAATGAACTTAAACTAATACAAATACAAACACCCACAATTGTATTGAATGTAAAAGGTATGATGTATTGTAATACTAATGTTAAGCAAAACAATTGTATTCAAGATGAACACAAAAATCAGAATAATACAAATGTAAATGATTCTACCTTAAAGCGTATAGAACCAATCAATACAAAATGTAATAGAATGATTGTAATTGAAACAATTACAATAGAATATGTAAGGAAGAAAGGAAACGATACAATCCCTTTCTAATACAAACAACAGCGGAAATGTAAAAGTAATACAATTCTTTTAACCCAAAGAGAAGGGTTATCCTTTCACCTAGGATAAAAAGGTCTGTCTCACCAAGCACCTTGGTGAGCCCTCGATACGATTATCGGCACGTCTGTCTGCCTATCCTCGGCAGCCCTCGATACGATGATCGGCTCGTCTGTCTGCCTATCCCCGGCAGCCCTCGATACGATGATCGGCTCGTCTGTCTGCCTATCCCCGGCAGCCCTCGATTTTGCAGGTAATCGGCACCTCTGTCTTTCAATTACTTGAAAGCCCTCGATACGATGATCGGACGCACAAGGCTGATGAGAGAAGTCACAGTGTCTCTCTCTAGAATCTTCGTAGTTCACAGAGTCTCTTCGTTCATCAGTTGTCCTCTCAGCTTCAAATGACCTCCTATTTATAGGCCTCGGGTTCCAACGGTCATATTGCCTCCAACGGTCATATTGAAACAGAAAGCACGACATCGTTTTGATTAGTACATAACTAACTCAACGACATCGTTTTGTTAGGACAAGAGATATATAGAAATGTAAAACATGAGTATGATTCATATGCAGAGAGAGTTTTTGACAAAGTACCAAAACAAATAATAATCATCTGAATAGCAAAGTCAGTACGATACGATCGACAGAGTCAGTACGATACGTTTGACAGAGTCAGTACGATACGTTTGACAGAGTCAGTACGATACGTTTGACAGAGTCAGTACGATACGTTTTGGTCGGTACGATTAACATCGTACGATACGATAAACATGATAAAAGACAATTTGTTATTTACAAACATATATGATATAATACATTTGAGATTTTCAAAATATGGCAGAATATATTTGTGATTTCCAAAACATGATGTAAAAGCCAAAAGAAGACTTTTGACTTAACAGTTTGGGAAAGGCACCATCACCCATGATGATGGGGGTGTTCAACCTATAGTGCAAAACTAGGGTGGGGTGCATATAGAAATCCGAAGGAAAGTAAAATATGCTAAATATATGATACCAATCAATAAATCCCAAAAAATTTGTTCTAGAACAAACATCTAAACCAAAACACCACAACTTTTTTAATCTACCTCTAATGCACAATACCACACAATATGGAAAAAATCCAATTCAAATTACCAAACAATTTAATTAACCATTTATAACCTATTATAAAAACCAATACATTCCATTAAATGATTTATTAATCTATTAATTGATTAATTAATTAATTTATTCCATCACTATTTAGGAAACTACCAAGCACAACACCTAATATGAAACACAAAAAGGTTCCTAATTGGGGAACACAAGGTGAATAAACCATACAAAACATCACCATACTTCATAAATGTAATCCCTCTCATTCCATCCACACCCAACCACATCCTGCAACACATTAAATGACAAACAGTTTGTAGCACTACAACAAAAAACGTATCGTCCACCCCACAATAATTCAATCACTCAACATAAGATTTCATTACACCAACTAATCCATCCCAAATCACACAATCTTTCTCATAACCACATCACCACACAAACCATGGGGAAAAAATTTATTCGATAAGGAATCCTTATTTAATTCCACTAGTTAATTTTGGGGTTATCATAGCAAATGTAAGCTCCAAGGGAATACATTAATCAAATGATTATAAGTAATTAACCTATTTATATTTTGGGTGATACAAAAAAAATCACATCTAATGTAACAGACAGAACCGATGTAACCAGTTCAACCAAATACCTATCAAAGAAAATTTTCAACAGGGTGTTAGACCTATATAATCACAATATCCCAAACAATATCAAACTATAAAAGCATTTGAATAAACCCCACATTCCCCTAAATTTCAATTAACCAATTCATCAACATTATTTAGGCTAGCATGAAAATTATTCACGAGAAATATTAAGTAAACCCCTTCCACATTATTCACAAATGAAGAGAAATGAGGGAATACCTACCTCAAAGGGGTGTCATAATTCTTTGTATGAGGACAGATCATGTAACGGGCCTCTGGTCACCTCTCTCCTAATATATTCACCCATAAGATGATTCCTCAGAACCACCACATTAAAAAGAACCTATGAGAACCCCATTATAACCTAGGGAGAACATCCTCTATGACACAGAAAGAAGAACGGTAGGAAAAAAGAGATTAAAATGGATAAAACTACAAGAATGGGGAAAGAACGCACCTTGGATCAATGGAGAGTTTTTACAGATTTAAGGATGGATGCTTGGAATCGATATTTGGTGATAGAATCCTCAAAATACCGAAGAGGGGTCACCATGTCAACTCGGGTCAATGGGGGATCACTACAACCATAGATTTTGACAACTGGAGTGGCATTAAAAATAACATAAAATAGTACAATAGTAGAATATTAGAAGACGTGTAACACCCTTTCACATCTTGTAATTCCTTGAGGTTGGTTTCAACCTAAAGAACCATCACCTCTCGATTTATTTTATTTTTATAACCCTGAAATATTAAACATTGTGAAACCTCCAAGTAAAACTGTGAAATAGAAGATCACATCATGTAATAATGTTACACAACATGTAATCCCCCTTTTTCGAGCCGTTATAAACTGAACATCTCCTATAAAAAAATATGAAATGTAATGGATCAGGAAATAATGTACCATTAAAATAAGAATATTATATATTTTAAATCCTTTTATGTTGAGAAATATTCGATTTAATTGATGAAAAATTCAATTATTTTTATAGTTATGCTCAGTAGGTCCAATAACATTAACCTGGCTTCAATTGAATCTGATTCATTCTTTAACAAAAAATACTTATCGGAATATTATTATAGTCAATAGAAAAATTAATTCAAAATATTGATATGTAAATTTATGATAAAATATCATTTGTAACCCTATCATTCTTGGTGTGAAATTAATAAAGGTCCCAACCTCCGTTTATTTAAAGGAAACAAACTCAGTCTTATCATGCATTTTTATTATATTTTTTATTCAACATATGATTGAAAAAATCATACAAACGAGTGATCATAGAATACACTACCTTTTGACATTATGAGGCTTTTACCTTATTTTTATCTCACTCAATTATTTTTCATCCCCTATTATAATAATAATAAATACATCTATTGGTTAGATGTTTGATGTTTTGATAATTTTGTACTACTATTAGTAAATTGATACTGATATGTATTCTTTGATAATTAGTTCATTATTACATTATTATTAATTTTATTTTAATCAAAGTATTATAATTATTTATATATTCTCAATTTCATTTGATTAATGATATATATATATATATATGGTTACCTTAAATGGAATTCACAATGGGTATGTTTTGAGTGAGTTCACTACTAGTAAGAAGATACCCAATAATGATTATTTATTTTAATTTCAATAATCAAAAATATATTAACAAACAAATTACTCATTAATATTATATATTAATATAATATATTATTCTATAAACATCTATGATAAAATTTATCATAATAGGACATCACATTTCATGAAGGTTATCAAACCAACATAAACTACAACATTTTATATGAATGCATGGGAAATACTATAGGGAAATATTATTGAAATTATATTTTTTAAAATCATGATTATTTTAAAATAAAATAATTAGTGTTTATATAAAGATTTAATAATAGTTTATATGAAAAGGTTATTAAAAATTATACAGGAGAACTAGTTGATCATATAAAGGGAATCTACACTTCTCATAATTAATTCCTATATAATAAAGGATTTATTCATCCTTATTAGGATCCAAAGATATCCAAACTGATTTATGAATATTAGTAAATAAATTTACCAATTTTTTCATGATGAAACCTATTAAAATATTTGATTTGGGATGGTAAGTGGATATAAAATCCCTGAAACTGCACTCCAGAATCCGGTGCTGAAATCATAATCTTTAAATATTATCTATTGATATTGATTATTATGACAACATATTTTTCCAATAAAACTATACAAATTAAAAGGGAAACATGGATCAAAAAAATTGTGGACCTTTTAGGTTTATATTTTTAGATAATTATGAAAAACTCCAACATAAACAATTATCATGAAATTAAATGAGATATTTTCCAACTTAATCTAGTTTTTTATTTTTCATATTAGTTTTTCATCATCATCCATATAAACTCCCATATATACCAAATTATTTAAACCTAATATATTATAACTTGTGGAAAATAAAACTGAATAAGGGTGACCTCAAATATGTAGTAAGGGATAAAATAAGCCTTAAAAAATGAATGTCATCATGGATCATTAGAAGAGAACATGGGTATGGTGAAATAATCAAAGTGGATGAGCATGGAATAAGAATATTCATACCCATAAATACCTTGTAGATCAAATAGGTAAACACGAAATGTTTAAAAAAATAAATATTCATATGAATCAGTATTCATGATCCATGTGATATTAATCTTGATCAAATTAATCATTATAATACCTTAAATATCATAGATAATATATATTTGTATATTTGAACATAATAATAAGATAACACTTATAGAACCATCATAATTGGAATAACAATTTTACTGACTAATAATACATTTCCCTAGAGAAAATAATTGTTTTAGTGGATTTGATTTCAATCTAGGAACACCAATATTATAAGATATTTTGGGATCACCCAAAGATATCCGGGCGCAACCCGCATATATAATGTCCAAAAAACGAAAATAATGTACATTGGACTTATATATATTAGGTTCTTGCTGGTCCCATTACATTTAATTTATAAATCATCATAAAACAAATATAATAATTATTCATTTCATACCATTATTAATCTATAAAAAAGAAGTGTCTTCCATTAAAATATCTTTAAAGCATGATTGAACCAAGGAAGAGAATTGTGTTCTATAATAATCTCATTGAAATATTATCAACCCATAGAAAGGACAAATTTTATATAAAAATATATTTAAAAGAATATTAATCCTCCAAAGTAATTAAGAGGGTATCAATACAAAATATACCCATTTGAGCATAAGTAAAAACAAGGGATATTGACCTTGATGAATGAAGATACCATTGAAATATCATTAATTATATTTTGAGGAAAAGAAAATTTGAATTTTTCAAATTACATTAAAATAAATAGGAATCAATTTATATTTTTAAAATCCTTTTCTGGAAAACAACTTTAGAAACATATAAAGGAATCCTTAAAAATCATATAATGTTTTTTTGTGGAATATAACCTTTACATTATAAAAAGTAAAAAATTTTTCGAATATTTTAATATGAAAAAAACTTTTAATACTTATGAATGATTTCTCAATAAATAAAATGGTTATTAAGGTTGAAAATTACAATCATTCTATATAAATTAAAATAAAGATTCAAGTTACATTTATACTAAAAGTGAAATATACATTGTTTGAAAATCATCATGATGATTCCTTTTAATTTTTAAAAGGTCAAAAAAAGTTTCAAAATGAATATATTTTTTAAAGTCATTGGACTATAATAAAAAAATTTAAATCATATTTATAAATTAAAAATAAAACAAATTTTAGATCAAAGAGAGAAATAATGTAATATTTCCTTAAATAATTTTTCTAAAATTATATTAAATAACAAAACGTTAATGAAATGGTACTATAAATTAAAATATAATGAATAAACATAGTATCAAAGAATTCATGAGATTATTTTTTGATGTATCCTCACCGTTGGAAACATAATTATAAACACCCCAAACAAACGATGTGATTATAATATAAGACCCTTACCACATTGGTAATTTTGGATCGTAATATCCAAGAAAGACTATCATTAAATGAAAATTATAATATCATGAAAATAAGTATATACATGATAAGAAATGTAAATGGGGAATTATATGGACCACATAATATAATATAGGTGTATAACATAATAGACTTCTCAAAGAAAGTAATTTGGGAAACAAATACATTTCCACTTCGGTAACTTCGAAAATATAAGCCTCATAAAAGTGGGATACTCAAATGGATATGTGAAACCCAATTAATATATGAATAATAATAACAAAATTCATTAATTCAATGTATATACATTAGAAAACAAATATTACTAATGAATACGATATACATCAAACCGATGTAAAACCGAGTTGAGAAAACCCTTACCTCGAGTTCAATTCACCATGCCTGTTCTTTGTCTTCTTAGATAACAAATAATTTCACTATTTTATTTAATTAAAACACTTTTTATGTATATAATTTAACTTTTTACCATTTTATATATTATTACTTAATCAATTAGGTTTATGTTAGATGTTTGGGAAATATTTGGCTTATAGGGGAAAAATGACATGGGTAGGTTAAATATCGTCAACATGGAAATTATAAAGACATATTCAAATTATTAGTAATGAAATCATTATATAATTTATAAATTAATTATAATATTAAACCTAATAATTAAATCTTGTTAAGGAAAATGTTATATATTACAATCATGGAGAATATATGTCGTATGTATGCTCGAGTAACATATCATTTTTCAATGATTAATATGTAAAAAAGTTAAGAAATATTTTATATTAATAGTGTCATAATAATATAATATGTACCATATTATTTATTTTAATTTATTTATTTATATAAAAATATGGTGTAGTGAAGAAAAAAGTATCATATCGCTTCTAGAAGGTGGTACACTATGTATTCATGGACAATGTTATCATCTTTTTAGTATAAATTAATAATAATTTATTTTATTTTCAGAATGACAAATTTTAATTAATATTATAATTATTTAATTTATATAACATATATTCATTAAAAGTACTTTTATTACATTCCATTTATGTGTTATTGGGAAAATGAATCACATCGCTACTCGAGGTGGTACTCCGCTGTACACATGAATGATGTCATCGTATCCCCCGTGGAATAGAATGTAATAATAATTATATGATATAATTAATATATATTTATAATTTGGATATATATTTAATATATATAATATATATATAATATAATACCCTAATGTGAGAGGTGGTAATGAAAAAATGAATGATATTAGTTCTTGATACAGTAGTCCGTCGTACACATGAATGTGGATTTAGTAACCCATTTGATGGAAGAGGGAATATATTGTAGTTATAAAATTAAAATAATAAAATATAAGTATATTTAAGATATAAATTATATTATATAATTATGGGTAGGAATAATTTATAGAGGTTTAGAATGAAATAAAATAAAAAATCTCAATGAAGAACGTTTCCACTTCTGCGGGGATCCCTCAATTGATTCTAGAAAAGGCCTTCCTAGTTTGGATATATTCCCAATATAAGGATTAGAAGATGAGAGGAGGTAAGTTTTTACGTGATTATGGCATTTATTTATCATTACCAAGATTGTTTATGGTGTGAATAATAGAGGATAGGGGTGGCCTTTTATATGTTGTGGAGATGACACACTTGGTATTTGGGACAGAAATTCAGTTCTTCCATATTTTTCATATGTAAAAACTATAAATAATTGACCATTATAATAAATTATATTATTATGGATATAAATATTTCTATAAACTAGTTTATATAATAATTTAGATATAAATTTTCAATTTTTTGTTTCAGTTTAACAACTTCGTAAAACAATTTTTAACTTCACTAGGGTAATAAACATTGAAAGTTTTCACTATTAATTTTGGTAAAAAATTAAGTTGAGGTTTTTAGAAATTATAAATTATTATTAATAAAAAGGTTAAATCTATTTTAACACATTCAAATTATTGATATGGGAATGTTAAACTCAATATTAATCCAGTTGACATGTGGTGGAAACAAGATTTTAAGAGAAGTATTTTTTGAGTAAAATATGATTCTATATTAACTCTACGACACATAATAATAATTTTATGTGACTCAATTAAAATTTATTAGAATATAAAATATAAATTTGATTTAAATAATTCTTCATTATGAGTTATTTTAAATAAATAAATTTGTGAAAAATTATGTACTTTGAAACGGTTTGCAAAAAAATCCCTTCAAAAAAACATATACTAAAATAAAATGTAGTAGTGATTAAAATATATTAAATACGATTAAATATAACTGAGTAATAATTATGTTACATGATATAATATTAAAAAAATAATAATTTAAAATTTATTTATTTACTGAATATAAATTCCAATTTTAAAAAAAATCTTATACATAATAATCACAAAAAAATCAATATTTTCTTAAAAATAGTAAAATTCCACTCAATGATAATTTTGATATTATTATTATATAACTGATGTTACTTTTATAAAATTATTTCTCTAAAATCTCCAAAAAATTATTATAATATTATCTTCATGAGACCAAATAAAAATAAGTTTTTTTAAAAAAAATATTTTTGAAGAATGAAAAAACTTTACAAAAAATTGATTGATTATTTATAAAATAAATATCAAAAATTTATATTGGGTATATATATATATCCATAATTATTTAATTCTAGGAATACCCCTAAATTTAAATTCCATGTTATAATGGTTAAACATATTAGGGGTGGTATGAGTTAAGTGTTATGTGTTGAATATGTAATCAAAATTTGAACTTTTTCTCTGTAATAAATTGTTGGAAATTGGAATATACTTTTGTAATAAAACAATATCTTAAAATGGGTTAATACAAAATCTCATTGATTAAACGGAAATAGAATTATAAGGTTCATTTGGAATAACATGAAGCTAGGTTTCTATGTAGGAGAAAATTGGTGGAATGTGAAGATATGGACATGGGGGAAATATGTATATAATTATATATAGTGGTCAAATTAATTGATCACCAGAAGGCGAATTATAAATATATTCATAAGGGAATCAATAACATAAAACCATGATGATCAAAAAAACCGTTGTTTCATCAGAAAATAAATATTTATAATAACTATTTTGTTTCAAGTTCATTTTCCTAAATTTGAGGAATTATCATACTATGAATACTAAAAGAATATCGATATACACTTCATTAGTGTGTAGAATTTAATTATTTAATAAACTTATACCGCAATATTAGATCTTTCTCTAAAAAATGTGTATTTATGAAGACATTTTTAAGATAATATCTATAATAATCATCTTTTAAAATATCATATAAACATAAAGGGATAAAAATTAAATCTACGGGTACTTTTTATTGACCAAAACCAATATGGTTGTCACATGGTAAGATAATTCCCAAAATCAATAAGCCATAATATGATGTGTTAATCATTCAAATTCACTAGTAATAACCACTTTTCAAACTAAATAATTCTTATATTACCTAAAATTAAAAGGTTAATATAACCTCAAATTTTATCTCATAACTTTCAAATTCCAGGATCGAAAATATCATCATAAATATTTTTATAGGGAAATATCATTAATTAATAAGACACAAAATCCATTTTCAATATTCAATTTATCTATATGATAAAACTTGTTTTCCCATAGTTAACTCAATATGAAAGAACATATAATCCATAAATGTTTCCAAAATTTTTAAAATATATCATCATATAATTTTAATAATAACTTCTAATTGAAAATATGATTTAAATATTTATCAACATAGTAAAACATATCCTAAAATTCCATCAATCACTTTTATATCTCATCGCATAAAACATTAATGAGGTGACAATGAATTTGAACTTATGATCAAATGTAATATTATACACCTAAAATGGTATCTGTAACTCTTAAGATAGATTCACATGATAGAATCATAATCTCTAATGTTATCAAAATGGACTATTGTTACAAACTATTACAGCCCTGAACCAGCACTCTCAAATTGGTGATGAAATCTTAAACATTAAATTTTCAGCCTTGATACAGAAAATTATAAACCGATTTGTTTTCCATAAAACACTTCAAAATAAAAAGGAAAATAGATATAACAAATTTTATCATGGAACATTTAGGTTTATAGTTTTATAATATTAGGAAAAACACATACATAGGTAATTCCCATCACTTTAAATGAGAGTTTCTCTCAAATAAAATATATTTTATTTTTTCACACTAAGACATCGTCGTTATCCATATGAAATAAATTCCGTAACTAATTTCATCAACCACAATATTTATAACCTATGGAAATGGAAACAAAATAATGGTGATCCCATTTAATCACTAAGATCCTGAATGGCCCGAATGACTTCTTATTTATTGATTTTTGATAACCCCCCTTTCAAGGGATGATGTGGAATACTTACAAGGCCAATAGGCTCAGAAATTACATGGCCCATAGTTCTTTCATAAATATACATACCATACTTGGAACTCCTCCTCTGAGCATCTTCATCCTGATATCATCTCCTCACCTTCACATGACTGTTTATCTAGGCATCCAGTGCAAGCACAGGCTGGTCCCGATGGAAATTACATACCATCCCTTCCAAACAAATCATCTTAGCTTCTGCTCTGGTGAATGAACCTACTTGGTATCCCCATTGGGAGTCTGCTCCTTATAATGTATGTTTGATCATTTAATAAAAATTTTAGGTGGCCCGAGGGCCTTTAGGTTGCTCAAAGGCCTTGAGGATGTTGAAGGACATAAGGTGGCCCGATGTCCTTGAGGTAGCCTAAAAGCCTTACTGGCGTGAAGGCCTTGGGTGAACATAAGGCCTTAAATGTCGAGAGGCCTAAACAAGTGGCATGAAAGCCCAAAAAGATGAATAGTTCTAGATGCTACAATACAGAACAGTGGCTAATACAGTACATTATACAATGCCTATCACAATACCATAGAAATATGGCTTCATTCAATTTTGAACTCGGGTCTCTTGGTTGCACTTGTTGAGTCCTCACCAACTGGGCTGAAGCCCTTGTGCAGTTACTCAGTAAAAGAAAATGTAAGCATTAACAAATCATTGTCATCAACGAGAATTAGAAGTGGGAAATGATATGATGACATAATCAACATGATTGAGTATAACATAAAAATATTCATACCCATCAATACGTAGATCATAAAATATTAAAACATGGAATAAATCATTAAAAAATTAAATGTCCAAATAAATAAATTATCCTGAGCTATGTGATATGAATTTCATCAAATGAAACACAATAAACAAATAGAAATAATACATAAAACATATCTATATATTAGTACATCATCTTTAATGAATACATAAAGAGTCCTTATTGAACCCTTACAATAATAATAAAAATATGGGTTCCCTAAAATATAATTCTATAGATAATATAAAAATTACTCAATCTATTATATTTATATCTTGGAATACCCAACATATAAGATATATTAGGACCACCTAACACTATATTGGCATCTGCATTGTACATAATGTCCATGAACACCAAATAGAGAACGTAGTGATTTTAAATCATCCTTAAAATCATAAAAACCCTATTATTAACTTCATTTCATGATTAAAATATGTAAAGAAATTTGTTCCAAAATATTCTCTTAAAAAATTAATTACACATCAAAGTGAAATGACATCCATAAAAATATCTTTAAATAATATTTAGCCTATTGAAAAGAAATAGGTTTCATAATAATATATTTTAAAAAATATTAATCCATACAAACAAATAATTAAGATTGTTTGAATACAAAATATTCCTATTGAAGAATATATAAAGATAAGGATTATTGACATTGATAAATTGAAATAACATTAAATGATCATTAATGTCTTTTTGAGGAAAACCCCTTGTAATTTAAAAACAAATGTTTTTAAAAGAAATGATTCAAAAGACATGAAAAAAATTATTTTCTTATAAAAAAAACATGAAACCATACAATGGAATATTTAAAACACATTTAAAACATTTTTTTTGTAAAAAATATGCTTTTAGAATTGAAAAAAAAATTTAAAAAAATTTATAATACTATTAATTTAATATATACAGGAAACATAAAATGGGAATAATCAATGATAATAATGGCTATGATGGAGAAAAATTTCATTCATGTTGTACACATTAAAATAACGATTCCTTTCAAATTCATAGTAAATTATAAATAAGAATTGTTTTGAAATTATCATGAAGATTTATTTTAATTTTTTAAAAAAATATCAAAAATTGATAAGAATTTATTTTAAAAACAATCATAGGATACTAATAAAAATTATTTAAAATATTTTTGGAAAACATTACTTTGGGAAAAACATGTTTTTATAATCAAAGAGAGAAATAAACTCAACTTTCCTAAAAATAGTTTTCCCAACTAATTTAGGTACCAATAAGTGAATTAAATGGTTATATTAATTATAAATATATGTAATAACAATAAGAGAAGAAAAACAATGTGTTTATTGAGATATGGATCCTAATATTTCATCATTGGAAGTTTAATTTTAACCAATCTTGCGAAATGATTACATTGTAAAATAAGACCCTTACCACTTTAGTAACATTGAATTGTAATCCCAAAGAAATAATATAATTAAATTAAAATTTTAATAAAAATAAAATAAGTAGATTCATGATATAACATGTCAATGGCAGTAGTGTGTACATTATATAAAAGAAGATAGCTCAATAACATAACATATGTCTCAAAGAAGAAAAATTGAGACAAAATTCCCTTACATCTTTGGTAACATTGAAATTTTAAACACCATGAAAGAGATATTCCTAAATTGATATTAATATACCCATTAATGAATGTATAATAATAAAAAATATTAATGGAAAGTATATAAACTATAGAAAATAAGCTGTGAATCTGGAAGCCATCTTATATAAACAAAAGCTAGATGGGAGAACCATTACCTCATGTTCGATTCTTCATTTTTGTTCTTCATAATGTTGAATAAAAACCTTATGATAATTATTTTATTTAATTAGATAATTTTTCATGTACAATATTCCATTTATTTTATATATTACCAAAATAAATATGATTACTTAATCAATTATGTGTTTGTCAGATGTTATGACCATATTAGAATTATATGTGAAAATTGAATTCGGTAGGTTGATTATGGTCAAAGTGGTCATTCTATAAAAATATCTATAATAATAATAATTAAATAATTATTATATTCAAACATAAATTATAATTTTAAAACCAATAATGAAATATGGTTATAAAAAATGGGCTATGTAACAATCATAGAGACGGTAGGTTGTACAGATGCAAGAATAACATTTCAATTTTTCAACTATCATTTTGGAAAAGAGGATAGTAATATTGTATCATTATAGATTATTAATAATATCCTTTGCACCAAATTTTATATTAAAATATACTTATATATATCATCAAGGTTGTTCGTTAAGGTGGTATTCCACATGTATGATAACAATGTCATCATATTTTTAGTATAAAAAAGAAAAATGATTTATTATGTTTTTATAATGATATATAGTTAATTAATTTAATAATTATTTCATTTATATCACATATAATCATTTCAATTATTCTTGGTACCCTCAATGTAATGATTTATTAAGAAAAAGAGTCACATCACTTTGTGAGGCGATAGTCCATCGTACACATAAATGATGTTATTGTATCCCCTATGAATTGGAATTTAAAAACATTTATATGATATAACAGTCCTATAGGTATAATTATTTTATAAATACTAAATATATTTTATATATATATATATATCATCAAATCCATTCATGATAGGTCTTATTGGAAAAATCAATGACATTGGTTCGTCAGGCGATAGTCCACCGTAAACATGAATAATGATTTTGTAACCCATTTAACTATAGAGGGATATAATTGAAGTTATTATATTAAAATAATTTAATATTATATTTTGTAATATAATTAGATTACTATATGACAATAATTTATAAAAAAAATATTTACCTGGAGATAGAAATAACATAAAAATTCCCATTGAAGAACGTTTCCTCTTATTCAGGTATCCCCCATGGTTTCCACCGAAGGCCTTGTTATGATTTAATATGTTCCATAAATATTGTTCATTGGTTTAGAGGAGTAACTCCTTGAAGTTATTTTGTAATGTAAATTATTTTTAAATTTGGTTTTAATGTTTTGATAATAGAGGATATTAGGTGTCATTTTAGGACTGGGGGAGAGGACAAAATGGTATTTTTTAAATTAATTGAGTACTACCCCAATTTTTATATGTTAAAAGCTTCCAAAATAGAAAATTATAAAAAAAATATAGGTTTAATTTTCAATTTATTTTCATAAAATAATTTTTAGGAATGTTTATTGAACATTTATTTCCCAATGTTTTTAGTTTAACTCCTCATTAAATTTATTTTCACCATAGTGAGGGTAATTAATTATACCTATTATCACTATTAATTTTGACCAAATATAATTTTGTTCTTATTATAAATTATAAATAATTATATTAATAATATATAATGTATTTTTACAAATTCATTTTGTATATTTGTATAATATAAATTTAATTTTAATCCCATAGATGCATCAAGAGCGTGTTATTTAAAAAGGTTATTTTTTAAGAGATAAATGAATCTATATTAATTATATGACTAATAAAAATCTTTTTTTGAATAGAAATTAAAATTCCATGATATATATTATATATATTTTAACTAATTAATTCCAAATTAGGTGTTATTTTAATTAATTAATATTTACAAACATTAGGCACATTGGAATAGTTTTTTGAAAAAATACATTCAAAAAACAAACTCATAATAAAATACAATAAAAAGATGATTAAAAAGTAATTGTGTTCATTATATATAAAAAATGAATTATTATGTAACATGAAATCATATTCAAAACATAATTTGACATTTAAATTTCATAATTTATTGAATGAAATGACTTTTTCTAAAAATCACTATTTTCACGATTTAATAAAAAATCAATAATTTTTAAAAAATACTAAAATCTCACCTAGAGTGAATTTTGATATTTTGATTCTAGAAATGATGTTAATTTTATCAAATTAATTTTCTAAAAATTCCATATATTTTATTATAATATTCTTTTCATGAGAATCAATAAAAAATTGATTTTGATTAAAACATATTTTTGAAGAATTAAATCACTTTACTAATTATTAATTTATTATTTAATAAATAATTATAAATAATATATATCCAGAAGTGAATTTATATATATATATATATAATAAAGAAGTTAATATTCTTCCTACCCACTATTTTAACAGTTCGGTTTTAATGGTTTTATATATCATGGGTTGTTTAAACTCGGTGTAGTGTGTTGAATTCACTATCGATGACAAATATCTAGAGGTTGTATGTACCAAAAACTATTGAATAGTTTAAATTTTTCTTAAATGAAATAAATCATAATGTATTGGATGTTTACAAACATTTTTAGCTTTATTGTTGTGTTTCTCTTACCCCATCAAATATAATTTTATTCTTTTAAAATCTCAGGGTGTTACAAATGAGGGATCCTTTTATATATGAGATTGATTAGAATTTTTATAATTTTACTTTAATTAATAATTATAGATATTAATTTTAACAAGAAAATTTATGATGATGGAAAAAAGGATGGATTATCTTTCATCCAATATAAAAATGAATTTTCATTTTTGTAACATTTATATACAATTTATATTATATATTGTAATTTTAAATTTTAACTATTTAATAAAGTAATTCAAAATAATCCATATAAATTTTTAAAAAAAAATTGAAACACCTTATTAATTATAAATCCATGTTTCCAAATATGAAATAATTTTTTCCAATTGGAATTTTAAACAGGAATTATTAAAATTATAAATCATAATTTATAATACATTTACAATATAATTTTCTTGAAAAAAAATTTATTATGTAATTAGTGATTATAATTTTTTATTATCATTACATAATTATCAAATAGATTTTAATTATAAATTACGAAAAATATATATACACTGTATAACACCTTATTAATTTCTAAAAAATAATTTTCTTCTTATTATAAATTATCTTCACACCCATTGGATATATATATTCAAAGGGTCATATATATATATATATATATATATCTAAATTATATATAATGATCATGTTTACTTTTTTCGTTCATATATATATATATATAAATTAATACATCTAAAAAAATATGTTGGTCATACAAAATAATTTATTTATATATATTACAATTATATTATTAATGTAATCATATTTTATATAGTCATACTTGTGGGAATGATCTTCAATAAATAACTCAAGATTGAATATTTAATATTCATTTAATTTTTATTAACATATGGATTTATTTTCACGTCAATTTTCATAATTATATATCATATTTCTTTTTTATGATGTGCTAATGTATATATTTTATTTTTAAATGTCATCTTAAAATCATGAATTTCTTTTTAGTTTAATTTTTCATATATGATATGTTTTTCAATTCATTTAAGTGAAATATTTAATGGTTTTATATTCTATAATCCCTAGAATAAATTCACTCAATTTATTATTACTCAGATGAAATCATATAATTATGAATTTTCCAGATTATATCTTACAGTTCCCACATTTCTTCCCCAAACATTTGATTCCTCTATAGAAATTTTCCCTCATTAATGGTACTTTTCATATTATATTATATTGGGGATCCAAGTTATCCATTGGTTTATTCTTGCATGAGAGACTATGTTCTGCCTGTTTAACCATTGAGTTTTTTTATAATTGATTTATCTAGTATATACACCCTCCAACATTATACATAGAACATGTAATGCATATATTATAGGATTAATGATGTGAATGGTGATAATATAAAATCACCACACAATCAAGGATATATAATGGGGTAATGTATATAGGACTAAAAATTCCTTTCATTATAAATATCATAGCATCTTTCTATGAAATACATAAAATAATACCATCCCTTCATTTCTAAACTCTATATCTTGCTAATTATTTTTATTACGACTCTTATATTAACCTTTCTTTACATTATCCAGTTGAAAAATTTATTTAATCTTATTTGTTATAAAATTATAATTATGTAGCCTGATAATATACTCATTTTGTTCTTTATCCAAACATTTTGGAGTTTGACACCTCTTCCCACATAGAGCATTATATAGTCCCATTTGATTGGATGATAAAAAATAATCTTTTATAATAATGTTATAAGAGGTTTATTTCACCCAAACATACATTGAAGTACATTGAGAAGGATTTGAGTATATCTTATCGAGTTGAAATACACTATTCTGACATGACATCATTTTTTGGATGATAAGATGTAAAAAATATCATCCATGAATTCAATACATGTTAGATTAACTAGAAAAACAAGTAATGTAAACATAAAATCATGGTAAAATATAATTCTAATTGGTACTAAATAAAGTCATAAGATATGATTTATGTGTACCATATCATGTTGATCAAGTGATAAATGCTATCTAATATTAATGATGTATGTTCACTTCATAAGGTGTCAAAATAAAATAAATTCCACTTATAGACATTAAAATTATTATGAATACCGATATAAAATATATAGTGACGTCCTCCCATTTCATTATGGGCATGGAAAATTGTTACATCAATCCCTAAGAAATTTATTACGTATCCATATTTTTCTAGTATTCTATGTATTATGATATGTAATATAAAATCTCCATCTTATTTTGGTCACACTGAAAATACTCATTTATATCTCAATACATATTCCTAAAATATTATCACATCAAAAATTTTGTGTTTCTCTATAGTATGTTAATATGAATAATCATATTAATTGGATATTAAGACCCATATAAAGGACAAAGTTTCCTTTGGGAGTTTATAATGATCCTTTTTCGGTATGTGAACAATGTATTATTTTATTAAAGGAATTTTTATTTCTCTATCATGGAAATCTATCTATTACTTGTACAGAGAGGGTCACATAACATTCTACTAGTGGTAGAATAACAATTATCTTCCCACAATCCATTATATGATTATATTCATAGATGTTATATGTATTCATTGCATCACTAATGTATTAAATTAATAATTTAATTTCTAAAAATTATTTTGGGGATGTAATAATTTTAGTAAATTTTTTATATAAAAAGAATTTTTTAGATCAAAAACTAGAGATTATATTTGAACTTCATGAGTTTATTTTTAGTGAACTATTCAGAACAAATTGTAAACATTGACATCATTAGTCATGATTACATATGAGTTCGATTTCTCCCTTATATTTTAAGGTTATTGACAATGATTGAAATTATTAATATGATAGGATAGAAATTTTGGTATAATAATGCATAAACTATATATGATTGAGATATTGAAGGGTGTCAGTTTCATTATGTTTGGAATTATATTAATCTAAAATATTGATATGACTCATTATATCTCATTGAATTTCATTTCCTTTATAACACTTTCAAATGATAAAGGGTTAAATGACTAAATTATATGACTCATGTCAACAAAGTGCACCTTCCTTTTTAGAAGCTTGTCTGATTAGAACTCTATAGTTAAGCATGCTTGGCATAGATTAGTGATCAAGATGGGTGAAAAAGCACACTAGAAAGGACATGTGTTGGACTTTGGGGACTGTCATTAGTAAGATGACCTGTTCGGGCATGTGGGTGGGCTCCTGGGTGGGGACCACGTGTCTATGGTGCAACTGAGGGCACTTGGTGGGCCAGGACCCGACGACCAAGTTAAGGCGGGGTGGATGTGCTGTCACAAGGACCAAGTTTTCACATTTAGGATTAGAGGTGGTACTCATCCTTAAGTGTGATGCACTTCCAGGGTTGATATGTAGGGATCACAACAAGGACGTTGTGCTCTAAAGGGGGGATGATTGTAATACCCCCAAATGATAAAGTGTTAAATGACTAAATGATATGACTCATGTCAATAAGGTGAAACTTCTTTTTCGAGAGCCTATCTGATTATAACTCCACTGTTAAGCGTGATTCGCCTAGAGTAGTGTTTAGGATGGGTGACTTTCTGGGAAGTGTCTTAGGGTGTGTGTGAGTGAGGATAGAGCACACTGGAAATGACATGAGTTGTCTTGTGGGGACTGTAATTAGTCATATGACCCGTTTGGGCGTGTGGGTGGGCCCCTAGGTGGGTCAGGAACCGACGACCATGTTAAGGTGGGGTGGCTGAGCTGTCATCAGGACCCGGTTATTACATTTGGTATCAAGGTAGACCAGGACCCAATGACCATGTTACGGCGTGGTGTCTGTGTTGTCACCGGGGCCTAGTTGTTTCATTTAGTATTAGAGGAGGAACACAGCCTTAAGTACAGTGCACTACCTAGGTTGAGATGTAGGGTCCACAATGAGGACATTGTGCTCTAAACGGGGGTGATTATAACATCCCTAATTGATACATGGTTAAATGACTAAATGGTATGACTCATGTCAATAAGGTTCACCTTCTTTTTTGAGAGCCTACCTGATTAGATTTCTAAAGTTAAGTGTGATTGTCCTAGAGTAGTGATCAGGATGGGTGACCTTGTAGGAATATACATAGAGTGTGTATGAGTGAGGACAAAGCCCTCTGGAAAGGACATGTGTTGGCATGTGTGGACTATGATTAGTCAGATGACCTATCCAGGAATGTGGGTGGGCCCTATTGTGGGGACCACATGTTTGCGGGGCAACTGGTGTTACCAAGTGTTCCAGGACCCGACGACCATGTTAAGTCAGGGTGTCTATGCTGTCAACATGGCCTAGCGTGCCACTTTTTCTATTGCCCTTAATGTGTGTTGCGTGTTGTGTGGTTTACCCTTTTAACTAACTACTGAAATTTGAATATCTAAATTGTTTGTAGAAATGTATTAAAATGCAATGCACATGTTCCTTTCAAACATTAAACATGTTTTTAAATTTAAAAGGGCAATGGACTGTTACTTTTTTTATAAATGGAAGTTTGTGTGTGGAAACCCATATTTTGTATAATTTAGGTCGAACTAAGAATTAGTAAATTTAGTTGTTTAGGGGAAGTTCATTGGGAATAGTTTGTGGGGAAATCTTACTGAGTTTTAATACTCACAACTATAATGTATTCCTGTTTTTTGTTTTGCAGCAGGTTTGGCTCAAGCTCGCTCATCGTGGGTGAGAGTTAGATGTGGATTGGTGAGCGACTCTCGGGGTCGCATGGAGTTTTGAACGTGGTCAGGTTAGTTGGTTGTTATTGATCATTCATTCATTCATGTTACTAATTAACATTGCATTATTCTAATTTTTTGCTGCTTTATTTATTTTTATTGGGTGAAATCATTCTCACTTATTTTTTATAGATGCCCTGGTGCTTGTCGCCAGCCCATGAGTATTGGGAATGCCTCTCGAGCCATGTCGCAGACCGGCTCGGGTGATCGGTTTTGGGTCAAATCAGGTTGGTTCGTGACAAAATGGTATTACATGAGGTCCGATCCTGAGTGGACCTTGTTTTTTAAAGTTCCCATTGTTATTTGGGGTTGTCATGGTACAAGGAGTAGGATTGTCAGGACTTAAGGCATATAGACAAGCAGGACGTCCTGAAACCTTCCTTGTTCCGAACCTCGGGTTACTATGGGATGTTTGGGTTGTCAATGTATTTGATTTTTATGGTTTGTTTGTTATTGGGAAATAAAATTGGAGCTGAGTAAGTGAATTCTATGAGCTCTCATGGTCTAGAAATCCATGTAAAGCCAGGGAGATTTCCCTAGAGTGCTCCTTGTGACAGTGGAGTGACTAGTATATGGCTGCCAACTATCTGTCCGAGTCACCCATCAGTACTAGTTTGTCCTTATGGTTTGTCTGGGTCTTCTTTTCTATTAAGATTTGTTTTATAATGTTTTATTTTGGATATTGAGAAATCATGAACTTAAAATGGTAATGACCATGTTTGACGCATCTTCTTGTTTTATTGTTCCTTAGTGGTTTCCCCCATGAAGGTTCGATGGATGCCCAAGGTGTAGCTTCAGGTGATACATCCTTAGTAAATCCTCCAGTTGATCAGTAAACGGACTACATCCTT
This sequence comes from Viscum album, assembly GCA_963277665.1. Taxonomy (NCBI): domain Eukaryota; kingdom Viridiplantae; phylum Streptophyta; class Magnoliopsida; order Santalales; family Viscaceae; genus Viscum; species Viscum album. Next base: position 47,218,336 of record OY728140.1, on the reverse strand, counting down.
GAGTTTCGGAAGTTGAACCCTCCCCTATTTTATGGGAAAGAAGATCCTCTTGAGTCAGAGGAGTGGCTGTGGAAGATTGAGAGGAACTTCTCTACTCTCACACTACCTGAGTAGTTGAAGGTGAAGTTGTCTAAATTTATTCCTGAAGGCCTAACCTGGAAGTGGTGGAAGTCTGTGTGTAGAAGAAATCTTCAATAAGATCTCACTTAGGAGTTATTCAAGTAGTCATTCTTCCAAAAATATTTCTCTCAGCTGATGAAGCTGAGGAAGAGGATGGAGTTGTGCGGTCTTCAGCAAGGTGTTGGATCGGTGTTGGAATTATTTTTTCTTCTCCTGGACCTGGCTCTATTTGAACCGGGTATGTTGGAAATTATCCCATGAAAGCTCGGAATTTTGAGCTTGGATTACGTTCTGAGCTACAATCGAATCTCGAAGAGTTTAACATAATCACCTTTCCTGACAGGGTGAGGCAAGCTTTCCTCGTCGAAGCTAAGTTAGTAGGAGGACTTGAGGTGGAGAATCCCCCTCCGTCCTTGAGAAGCAGTGCAGGAGATAGCGATATGAAGAATGGGAGGTGTCCTGATACTGGGGGAACTAGAAGAGGAATCAAGAGGCCTTCAGACCTTCAGTCATATTCCTCCCAACACAATTCTTTGATATGTCACCAGTGCGGTAAGCGGGGGTACAAGAGGCCGATGTGCCTGAATTATCTAAGACCCATCCACACCTGTGGGAACCTGGGTCACATGCCACGATTCTGTCGAGGTGTTTCCAATAAGTGGTCCAAGGCCATACCTGGATCATCTAAGGTTGCCTCCTCCCTTTAGCAGGAGTAGGGTGATGGTTGTGGATCAGTTTGGAGTTTTTCTCTTTGTAGTGTTCCTTGGATGTAGTGGTTATCTCCTATATCATTCTCTATGGTTTATTTTCTTTCAGTTGCAAGAATGGTTATTATCGAACCTCTTTAAAACATTTTTTCTAGTAGATGTACGTTTGGTAAAATTTTGGTTCATGTGTCATGTTTAGAAATCTTTTAAGTCTGACTGCAAGGAAGGTGATTCTTCAATCAACAGATCTCCATCCATAGGACTCGGAGTGAATCTGGAACCTAGTTAGGTGAATGCCAGCGGTGTAAAAGACATTGGAATAATCAATGTCTTTAGTGTGGCATGCATTGTGTTCATCCGAGAGTGTGATGTCGTCGGAGTAGCAGTGGTGGTAGTTTTGATGCTTGATCTATTGGACCCTTCCCTTCTCCCCCCTCATGGTGGGGGTTTTTGGACTATGTGGAAAATCTTCAAGCTTGGTTACCCTTGTTAGTCGTTATGGTTGGGTGACAGATCGTGGGCCTCATTGAATTTAGTTTGTCTTGTTTCTTATGGTGGGGTGTCCATTTTGGCCTCACTGTTTCAGTATCAAAGTTTTAATTCGGTTTCCGTTTTGGTGGTGTTTTAAATGTTCGTGTTTTGAGGATATATTTCATGTCATGGGAATTTGGTGTTCATTTAGATTGATCAATTGGAGGCACTTAATATTTTGTGGGTGAGTGACACTTAAGGAGTTTGATCTTGGGTCTATGACTTGTTGGGGATTCCCGGGGATGGGAATCGTTATGGTGGGGAGAATTGTCACACCCCAACCTATGAGTTTAATTTATTTAATTATTTTTTAACCTTTAAATATTTCTGCTGGGTTTTGGGGTGAGTCACTGATGATGTTTTTGGGTTTTCGATAAAAAGTGTGCGTTTTGGGATCGATTTCATTGGACGCACGGGTGGAGAGAGACACCGCGTGGCTTCACCCATGCAACTGTGTGGAATTTTCATTAATTTCATTATTATTAAAATGATACGAATTCATTTTATTATTATTTATTATTATTAAGGTTATTTTTATTTTTATTAATACTATTATGATTATGGTTATTATTATTATTATTTTAGTATTATTTATTATGATTATTAATATTAATATTATTATGATTATTATTATCATCATTATTATCATTATTATTATTGTTAGTATTATTATTATATTATTATTTTTATCTTTTTTTACTTTTATGTTTTTTTTCTTTCTTCCTCTTTCTTCTTCTCTCCCTTTTCTCTCTTTTTCTCTTTCCATGTGGTTGTTCCCCTAGCACTGCACAAGCTGTTTCCGCCTCCCTTCTTCTCCCATGCTGTAGCGCGCCTCCCTCAGCCCATGACCCTACTATTAGCATGAACCTTAGAAGCATCCTCGGTGCCCCAGCTCTCTTGCACCCCATCCCTTGCTCGCGCTCCCCTCGCCCCACACAACACCAGTCGCGCCCTCCTTCTGCCTTGCAGTGCCCCAGCCACCCTCAGCTGCCGGTCCTTCTCCCTTGCAGCGTGGCAACACCTCCCGATGTGAGAACCTTCTACTTCAGCGGATCCGTCCTCCTCCATTGCATCAATGAGCTCCACCTACCATTCCTCTTGGACGAGCAAGCTGCCACCCTCCAGTGTCCAGCAATCATCCTTCCCTCTCTCTCTTAAAATGCGACCCCCTATGCATCCCTCTTCCTCCAAAGGGTCTCCAGGCTGGTGCCACCCTCCTACCAACTCTGTCCAGCCGCCCGCCGCGTGCCCTCCTTTCTGAGCCGCACTAACTCGGCACCCCCTTGCGGTTTCTGACACCTCTTACTCGCGCTCCAGATGATCAGACCGCAGACCCCCTACCGATAACCTTCTAACCTATCTGAGAGCACCACCGGCCTACTCCTTGTCCTACAACCTGACATGACACATGCACCCTTCCCTATTTCGTCTATCCATCATCCGAGTAGCCTACCTCCCACTTTTCCCACATCACGACAATTTTCCCACGCGAGCCCCTCCAGTTGGCCGAGTTGACCCACAACCGAGAAAACCCTCAACCCTTCTTCCCTGGCCAACAACACCCCTCTACCTCTATCTCCTTGCAGCATCTTTTTCCTTACTTCGGGCGAGCAGTAGAGGCACAACACCCCGAATGCATCCCTCTTCACTCCAGTGGCCACTGGCTCCTCCTGCCGGCACCCACAAGCCATCTCGACCGCGCGCGCCTATCGCTGAGCCTCCTTCCAGCCATCATGTATCTCCGACTAGCTGGTGCCCTCCGTTCATACGCCAATCATCCTATCACGGGCCCTCTGACCATCCGTGAAACCATCCCAACTGTGCGTCCCCTCTATTGGTGACTTTTTCGGTGCCCTGTGGCCACTCACTGCCCCTCCGGGGTGGAACGACTAGCTCCGTAGGCTCCCGTTCCATATCCGTTCATGTGACCAGCCACGCGCCTTGTTCGCAATTAGGTATACGACGAACAACCACCACATAAGGCGAACAGTTTGGCTTCACCCCTCTTCTCCTACACTGAGGTTTATGTGATGTTTTTCATTCTCTTTTGTTTGATGTATTTTCAATTATCGTTTATGTGTTTTTAGTTATCTTTATGGTTTTCGCGAATTGGTGATATTTTTCCGTGATTTTTCGGTCGTCGATGAGTTGTGCATACTTGTGTGCAAGTGTGAGTCATGCCACATCGTCGTAACCAAGCTGCATGTTGGGGTAGGTCCCATGGTGCACTCTCCTTTAAATTCAAAATTTATTAATTTCTTTATGCTTTATTAATTTTAATAAATGAGAAATAATATAAGATAATTAATTTTTAAATTATTATTTGGTGTAAAAAGAGCTTTTTATTTTATACACACAATTGAAAAAAAATTATGAACGAACACCCAGTAGTGAAAGAATGCATGTTTGGACATTAAACATAATTCATGGAATGTCTAATGTAGTTCAAGTTTATTGATAAATAATTTCTTTTGAAGCATGAACAAGTGTTTTGGTTATCTTGGGAAATGATTATTTTCATTAAAATTGGTGAAGGCCCATTTGAAACATTAATAAAATAAATTATTTTCAAAAACACTATTTGGGGTGACTCATGGGTGATCATTGATATACGTTGACTGCATGAGTTTTGTGTGTTGTTTGTGCTAATTGATTGACTTTGTTGACTCACCCCTTTCCTTTTTATTATACATGTTGACAAGGGAACCTGACATAGTAAGTGAATCTTCTGAGAATGATTGATGCACTAGTTTAGATTACACACTGGCTAGTGACCCATAGTAGAGAGGTACTCAGTTATTAGTGCTATGGGATTGGGCCCCTTGATTAGGCCATGTAGGGAAACACCTAGCGTTTGGGCATTTGGGCGTCATGGATTCATTAAGTTGGCATGCCTTCACAATGAGTCAGATGTATAGTACTTCATAGATTGTTCACAAGATCCTAGGTTCGATCCATGTTTCCTTTAGTGTTTATTTGTATGTAACGAACGAATGATAGGTCTAGTTTGGTTGTTGGCCCGTGTGTGCCACTTTTTTTTCATTTCCTTTAGTGTTTGTTGTGTGTTATTTTTGGTTTTCCTTTTACATAATAACTAAAATTTGGGTGTCTAAATTGTTCACGAAGATGTTTTCAAAATGAAATGCACCTACTCCTTTCAAACATTAAACATATTTTTAAATTAAAATGGGAAATGGACTATTACATGTTTTAGAAATTAATGTGTGTGTGGAAACTAATATTTTATATAATTTAGTTCAAAATTGAAATTGGTAAATTCTTTATTTTAAAGGGAGTTCATTGGGAATAGTTCGTTGGGCACGCCTGCTGACTTTTAATAATCGAGCCTATAGTGTTTTCCTGTTTTTAGTTTTTCATGAAGAGTAATGTTTCATTTTTTTGGGCTTCCATTCATGGATGGTTCAAAAATTGAATTGAATTTATAATGATGCTAATTATTTCCAGTCTAATATTATGTATATTATAGATCAACAAACCCTTTTACCATAATTAAACTTTTAATGTATTTTTCTTTCGAAACACTTATCCAAATAACATTTCATATGAAATTTACATATTTAGTAAATATTTAATAAATTCTAATAAATGAAATAAATGGGAATATGGATGGGAATTGACATGAAAATGGGTTCTTTAGAAATTAAATAATCAATATATGTTTATTATATAGGTGGTTGGAAAGCTTTAGAAAAAATAGAAATCTATTGTCATGGATGATTATACAATCTCATTTTTATTTAATATTGTTTATGCCTATACATCCATTGATAAATATTATATCCCCTTTATCTTTTTTAAACACTATGTATTGTTTATTCACTATTTATATAAAAATTTTATATATATTAATTTTTTTCCACTATCTGGTATATAAAATGACTAAGATAATGTTTTGAAGGTAAACCGACCATATTTCTTCTTTTGGTAAAGAATCATTATCCTCTATATCCAAATTATTTAAAATAGATTCAAGATCCATTTTTATGATTATTAAAATATTTATTAGAGCCATTACTAACAATATATTCTTTCCATTAAATTGGTTTAAAATAAATTTTGTTTTCGTTTTAGGGATGAGGTACTTTTGCAATTGTACCAAAACTGGGGAATGAATCATTTTTTAATGTATAACAATTGAATTGATTTTCATGATTTCTTTATTATTTTTTTAATGTGGATTAATTTATAAACATTCCATGTTCATTTTGAAAGAATTAAATTTTATAAATATTTTATATTTTAACACTTTTATAATTTCATCAATCGAAAAGATTATTTATCATGTTCTTATATTGACATTCTAATGTCATTATAAAAGATAATTTTCATCATTTTAGGCATTATTTACGATTTTTATGTTCTACATGGGATATTATATAATGATAATGTCTACATTATCTCTCTAAATGGATTAATATTTTTTTATTTTCTATTGGAAATATTGAGAGTTTCAATGTATGTTTTTTCAATAAATTTTGTTATATTGATTACATATTTTCTTGTTATTCACATATATTAAATAATTAATGCATTATACAATGTTAGTTATATTTGAGACATTTATATCCCTTCAATGATTATGTATTTATATAATGAACCTGACTCTAGTAACCCAAATTCAGTATCCACATAATTATATTAGAATATTATACAAGGAATCACATCCCAAAGGACCAAATTATTTTGTAATCTTGTTAAAAAATTAACATACTAACAAGGCCCATATAGGATCAATGTATAAATGATACTGGGATGAGAGAATTATTAGTACCTATTTATTTTATGTTATATTTATTTTACAACCAACTTCACCAAATTTTAAATAATTGTCAACTTTCTAAAAACAAAACAATCATACATCCACTGGAACACAAGTATTTACAAGGGTCACTACTCAATAAGAGTGATATCCCGTGGCATCGTTTGTAAATAATAAAATAACCCACAATTAAATAGAATAAAATCGTTTCGTGTGGATATAATATGTTGTAAATATTGTTACACTTATGTAGAACTATGAGAAATACAATAGTTCTTGTGATTCTTTAACCATGAATGGTAGAAATATTTTTTTTTCTAAAAAGTTATAATCCTTCAACAACATGATCCAAACATGATTTAATGCTTCTTAAAAAACCTCTAATTTTTTAATTCTTCAATAATTAAATTCATCACTTTCCTAATCAGTAAAAGGAAGAAACATATTTTCTATATTTTTTATAAAAACTCAGTCTGATGTCTATAACCAATTCTTCAGTGTAATATATTAGTCCTGAAAACATGTAATAAAAAGATACTCTAATGAAAATATTAAATAGCTAATTTCTTTCCCTGAATATTTGTTCTGATGACTTGATTCGATTAATAAAACCTCGAACACTTCCTATTTCTTAGACTTATTATATCCAGAGAACACTATTAAATAGAATGTATGTCAAAACATTCATCCACCAATTCTAACACAAAACCTTCAGTTTCATCACTCCCTCAAGCATGTGAATAGTTTCATTGTATGTTGTACTCTTTTCTCTACTCATAAGTGTTCATTAAGAAGAATGGGTGGGAAACAAATTTTATTTTCTCAATAAACTAAATTTCTAAATATTCATTTTTCATAATCATTTTGACTTCATCATTGATCATTTCGGTGATTCTAAAATCATCTATAATCTTCTAAAAAAATATCAAATCATTTCACAACTTCAATATTTTTTGAACGTACAAAATAAATTCCATATAGGTAATTTTTTTTGATATTGTTTCTTAATATGATTCACATTTTTAATTATATTTCTTTAAACTAACAGGTCCATTAACACTATTCTGCCTTAAAAATTGTGAATCTTCATTAGACTTTAGCTAATTTATTAGACTCCTCTCATGAAAATGATTTTCATTAACTATTTTGTTGACAAATATCATTGAAACATTTAAATATTCCAGAACGCTTCAAAATAACATCATTATCTATAATAAATTAATATTTTTCTTCATTTATTCAACATATCTATAGAGTGATGATAATTAAAAACTATAGTGTCCTACATCTGATGACTTATCTGTGTCAGCAAGAATAACATGGATTAGTCTCTATTTCCAATCCGATGTATCAATTTAAATTCCTATCGAATGAATATTGGACAGCTTTAATGAATCAATACTTATTTTTTATAAACATTATTCAATTTGTTGTTGTGATTATTTCGATTTATCAGTATATGATCCTATTCTCATTAATTGGTATCAAGAAATTCAATTTATATATAATATTTTATTTTCCTTTGATATAACTCTACAAGTGATACCGTTTTGACACCTACATTGTGTCAGATGGATCGATGTTATAGCTCTTCCAATGTAGTAGTGGCATAATAGGTCTGATGGACTGGTGAATGGTGTAACTTATTACTTCTAGATTCTCAAAAAGTGTGGATTGATCATATGAATTTTTTTTGGTCGGTGGACCTTCTAGTCCAATGAATTATCCAACCCGATAGATCGATTGATCAACTCATCAACAATCCTTTACCATTATTTCATTAATACTTCACAATCACTAATCTTCTTGAGAAATAAGTGTAACTCTCACCTATGTTCTCCAACTAGAAAAATTAATTTTTTTATCACTACTCTTTGAAAAAATCCATATATTTTGGTGACCTCATTAATTTATCTATATTGAGATTGAAATATCTTTATTTGACAAACAAAACAAATTTACCCTTTGTTCTACATGACTTGAATCAAATATTTCTCAAATAAATTATGATGTTTTAGGTAAGGAATTAATAATCATTAGATATATTATGGTATATCATTAAATACATCAGACACAAATAAAAATTCTCACACAAAAAGAAAACTTCATTATTTACACATTGTGAGTTTGAAAACACCTTCACTCAGAAAAAATATCCGGAAAAGAAAAATGAGGCTAATATACTTTCTTGAAAATGATGTGTCGTCTCTTATAGTTATGATACTCCTTTCACCCAATCACCTATAATTATGAGGTGAAATTATTTTTCAACATAACAAAAAATAAATAACACACATACCATTCTAATTCCAATTTCTTAAAATAATATCATGCTAAAATAATTCTAACAATCTATCATTTGTATTTTGTTTTTGTCCAAGGTTCACAAACCAATAAAACATCATAACTCAAGATATATATTAATAAGCAATATTTTTAGTCCTACTGAGAAATATCTTTGTAAGAATCAAGAATCATTGACTGAGAAACCATACTTTTGTGATGTAGTGGCCAATGAAACCTTATCTAGGATTTCAAAACAACAAATATTCTATATTCAAAAATTCTTTACTGCATTATACTTGTAAAAAAAATCCCTATAACAACTTTGAAAATACTTTATAATAGTTCAAAAAATTAAATTTGGAGTTCATAGCACACCCACAACACCCCCTAAGTACATGATTTATCAATAATTTTACCATATATCAATAGAAAGATTTATGAAACATCATAATTCTCCCCCATTATAACACTATCCAAATAAAATATGAAAGAGGGGACAAAAACACATTCCGAAACATGGAGCGATAGAGGTTGGATGCCAATGATAAACATCATAATGAATCCTTATTCCTTTATTAATGGTTTTTTTGAAAATGTTTTCAACTTGTTTTGATGTAGAAAAAAACTCTATCTTGAGTTAATTCTTCGCCCAATGATTTTTGATGAAGTGATATTTAATACCAATATTTTTTAAATATATTTTTTACTAGATTTTTTTTATGATTTATATCACTCTAATTATCACAAACTAAGAGTAAAGGTAACTTCACCTCAGCAAGTAAATCATATGACTCATTCTTTATCTAGATAAGGTATATTTAATATTGAGTAGTAAAAACATCCTCAACATTAGAAATTATAAGATTTACATATTTTTTTGGTATTACCATTAACAAAAATTTCTCCCAAAAAGTAAAATACACTAGATATGGAACCTATATCATTAGAAATTCATTCCCAATTAGCATATATATACCCATAAAAATCAATAAATTTTGGGTTTTCATTTTTGATACCAAAATCGGATGTTTTTATGATATATCTGAAATTCTTGTTCCAACCAAAAGATGGGGTCCCTTTATATAACTTTGGAAACATTCATATAAGGAAATAAAATAATAAATATCTTCTCTTGAATATTTGAGATATAAAAAACATCTAATCACCATCTAAAACTCTTCAGTGTCATATTACAATACTTCTCTATATTTAGTTACCTTAGTAGCCACTAATTGTTTTGTTGAAAAATGAATGGAATAATATGTGATATTTTTATCCTAGGAGTCTATTTCATTTCACCATGCATTGAAATTACAAAAAAAAAATCATTTCTATATTAATATTTAACACGATATTTCATCATTACAATCAAAGATAATATCATAAATATAAAAAATAACAATTACAGGAATCCCCTAACATTGTTTTATGCAGCGATTGTTTTCTAATATTCCATTATTGAATATTATATTTTATATTCTGGTACCCAATTTGGTATAACAAGATCTCTGATATTTTTTTATACCACACAAGGATTTCATCAAAAATAAAACATAACATTCATCTTTTAAAATAATAAAGACACAAATTTATTCAATATAAACTTCTTCATAAACATCCCCTTGAAGAAATGAAGACATAAAATCCATATAATTAATTTTATAACATAATATTACCTCAATTTAAAGAAAGTTCATATTTATTACTAACCATTCCAATAAAGAAATAATAACATAAAATAAAATTACTTTAATTTTTTATTAATATTTTTTCACCAACATATTTTTATTATTATTACAGTAGCATATTTGTTCAACATGTTTTTAAACAAAAAATTTAATCCCATATTTTTTTCATTTGGTTTAGGTGAAATTTATAAAGTATAATTATTCCCATTATGATCCATCTCTTTATTCATAGCATAAATCCAATCTAGATTATGAAAATATTAGTTAACATCATTCATCTCCACATTTGAATAAATGGAATATTATGAAAAACAATTGACATAATTTTTATTTAAACATTTTATTTATAATCACTAATTTTATTTGAGATTTCACATGTTTATTTAGTATTAGATGAGATGTTTGAGTTTTTTTATCATCACACAAAATAGGTGAGTTTTCTTCCCCTTCTTGTTTGGACATTCACTATTAGAATTATCTTCACATTTCATGACAACAATTTCCTTACCTTTATTATCTCCATAATATTTATGTTCTTTTTAAAAATCATTCTAAAATTTATAATGATATTTTACATCAACTAAATTAACTATTCTTCATGTTTCATTACTAATTTTTCAACATCATGTTTCATTCTATGAATAACAAAGAATGATTCAATATTTATCACTCTAATCAAACATTTTATGATTTTAACCTTTTTTATGATTAATTGACTCCCAAAAAACAATTTTTTTCAAACTGGTAGTTTCATAAGAAACATTTTCATACGGGGTCATATCGTAACTTTTCTTGGAATAAAATTGATTCTAAATATAAATTGGTGTACTCATTTCTTTCATAAAGATGTGGTGAGAGTGAACATGTTAAATTAACATTGTACGCCCTATTTGAATAAAAAATATAAAATTACATTTAGTCACACATTTTTTATATGGTGTATATGATATATGGAACTCATATCAAATTGCATGTATGTCATGATAACTCTTGGAATCATCATTCTTATATTCACCATCGTTATTATTTCAAAAATTCTTTATAGAATACCAACATTCGTGATAATATTTTATCACGAATCTCTGAAAAAATATTCAAAGATTTCAATATATGTTTCATTTTAATTATAAAGGTAATATGATTAAAATAATTAATGAAATAAATGAAATAATTATCTTTTAAATTTAGTTATTTAGTCATTATAAAATAGATTTCAGAATGAATTAGATCTAGGGGATGAGTTGAATGGATATCAATATTCATATTCATAGAGTGTTCAATAATACCTTTTCCTAAAAATTTAATGATAGTAGTCTATTATATTTGAAATATTAGGAATATTATAGGCTCCTTCGTGCTTTGATAACATGACCCTGTTTCACTATCTCATATGTACAAATATTTTGTAACACAACTAATTTTCATTCATCATGCTTAGATAACATGAATTATGTACTTCACTAACATTAAAAAAGAATCCCATTATATATTAGCATCTTCTAAAAACATTTCCATCTTTAACTCTTTTGTAAATAAGAAAAACGTTTTGGAAAATTAAATTTTTTCTTTTATCACAATGTTGTAAAACAATAAACAAGTTGTGCTTCTTCCCCTAAAAAATGAATCGTTCTTCTAATTTTATTCACCAGTAATAGAATATACAAAACCATTGATTATGAGATATTAATTATTGAAAAATGTCACTATTCATTATATAATTTATTTTAAATTCATTAATATATTAAAAAAATTATTTTATTTGAGGAGAAATAACAATACTTGATCCAAAATTAATCTATAGTTATGTCATTGAGATAATTTTCTAATACAAGAGATTTTTCATTCCATTTATCTTCTTTCACATCAATATTTGAAGAATTTTCATGAATATGTTGTTGGTCATTTATCAAAACATGACATACTATAATATTATTTCATAGTTGTTCACATATTTCCCAAATAGTTTTCATATATGGAAACCTGTTGACAATATTAAAACAATATTTCTCAATATTATTTCATTAGGAGGATTAAATACCACTAAAAAATAGATTTCTATAACTTATGGGTTTATTTTAATGTTTTTTCAAAGGGTAACATGTTTTATATATGACCAAATCCACTAAAACACTAGTAGTAACCAGAGAGAGAAAATTTTCTTCTATAACATCCATAATATCTGGAATTGTGATTTTTTTGTATAATTATATTCTTTCACATAAGGACATTGTTGACTGACAAACTACCTGTTATCACTTAAAAAATTCTTCTTTAATTCAGATTTATTTCCAATATATTTGGAATCATTAGTAATAGATAATATTGTCTTAGAATCATAAATTTTAGAAACTTATGAATTTCCAAATGAGTTGGTATTCTCAATGTACATGATTTTATCATCCATATTCTTTATAAGAACATATTTTATTTTATTCCCAATATTTGGTGGTATATTGTTTTTGATCCTTTTCAGGATTACACTATCCAGAACATTCACTAACATTAGAGAGTGTGTTTTTTGAATAATTTAAATTTCATCTCAGCTTTAGAAAAAAATAGATCAATTCCATAATCGTTTTTCCTTTTCCTATTTCTATAAATTAAGATATTAATTTTGATTCATTTATTTTTTTCTAGATATTTCATTAAGAATTAAATATCTTCCAATGACATACGTTTTTCTTCATGAATAGAATCCTAATTTTTTTCTATTGAATTATACTTCATTAGAATATTTATGTCCCATTCATGTCAGACAATATTTATAAGAAATAGCTTCAACTATATTTTTATATAAAATTCAAACTCAATCACATATTATTCAGAACAACTACTAACCAAATATATATAATTATAATTATCAATATATATGTTATCTCCAGAAACAGGAATTAAAATCTACTTTCTAGTTCACTATCTCCATCTTCATTATCTTTAGACAAAAATCATATCCTTTTGGATTTATAAAACATTTAATCTTTTTTATGGAAAAAAATTATATTTATCCCTATGTTTCTTCCAAGATATTATTGGCCTTCAATCATCTTTATGAATATATTCCCTATTCATTTTTAATTGAATTTTTTAGAATATTTTCTCAAAGATGGACATTCAGAAAAAATTAGGGTCGTATCCTTTTAAAAATTATGATAAAATTCATCAATAATCTTACTAAACTCATTTTCAGATTCAGAATCACTATATTTTTAATCTTCCAGAATCTTCTTACATTTTACATTCTTGACAACCATAGGGGTAATTTCTCAATAAACTTTCTATTTTTTTAATAACATTGTCCCTTACAATTTAATAACTAATGATATTACTATGAAGTTCAAACAAGAATAGAGTTTTAGAATATCTATCATCCATATATGAAACATTGTCATTGATTTCATGAGGAAGAATTCTTAATATCTTTTAAAAAATGATACTTCTAGCTTTTCAGAAAGAAATATTATGGTGCTAAAATATCATCCACCCATGTACGAATGTCATAAAATATTTATACTCACCCATTTTGAGGTCTTCAATGTTCACCATCCAAATTTAATGCATTACCTTCCTCACATCCTTATTGACTTAAATAATGTTTTTCAGCTTCACACATATACCTTTTATAGTAGAAAATAAATTCACTACAATGAAATAACATTACTAACATGATGATGGTAAGGATTTTTTGGATTTTCCATCATTTTGTAGATTCTTATTATCCACAGATATAATAGGATAATTTATCAAGAGATTTAAATCCAATTAAAGTAGCTTACCAGACATCATAACTAAGATACATAAGATATTTCAATATTTTAGCATTCTAGAAATGATAGTTATTTCCATTGATAAAAAAACACATTATCTTCATATAATTAAAATTAAACATAGAAAGATAAACTGAAAACCACTAACAAAGAGTAATGAAAGGAAAACATCTCTTTAATACCACTTAAAATGTCCTAAACAGGATCAATAAATCTCTATGAGGGGGATGGGTGATTTAAGGATACCTTTTTCATTTTTGTTGTGCTTATTTAATAAAAACCACCACCTACTATTAATACATTATCACTATGATGAAACAAACATTTTCAAATCAATATAAACATGTCTATTTTCAAGGTTCAATATACAATAAGAGTAACTATTCCTTATTATGGTTTGGAAATAATCGAATACCAACCAATCAACTAGAAAAAATCATTTTGTATGGATACATGAAGTAGGAAATACCCATAAACTAGTGTTTTTGTACGATCAATAAAACACTATTGATTCTTATTCTAGAAAGAATGACGTTAAATATGTTTTATAATGAGATATGAAACCATAAATAGTTTATTAAAAACACATCATTATGTTGCATCAACAACTTCCACTTTAGTAAATCATCAATATGTGAATTTTCACTTTCCTACCAAGCAGTAGGTAGAATCAACCTTTATAGACATTGTCAGAAAAATCATTCTCAGGAATCAATCAGATTTATTGGTCTATGTTATTTACACTAGAAAACAAGTGATAAAAGATACATTGGAAACAATATAAAACCACATCATTATTTCATGAAACCATTAGTCTGAATACATTTTCGACTATGGATAATAGTGACAAATACCTATTTCGTAATATTATTATTTTAAAAAAAAATTCTTCAAGATATTTCATCCAAAAACATTACAAAAATAATTAGACAAAAAAAAATTTCCCTCTCACTCTCTCCTATAGGTTAATAGTGTCATAGTATATCGTACTTTTATCTTTATTCATACATATACCAAAAGTTGAATTGGCAGCAAAACAATTATTTATTACTACTCAAAAAATTTCCATGTACACGAATTTATTAATAATTTTGACTTCATCCTTTATTATTTCTATTCTTATCAACTCGTCTAAATTCTTCTATGAAGTTGTAGAATATTATCACAACTTTAACATACATCGAACTTACAGAAATTTATTCATTCCGATACAAATTTTCATTACAATATTATTTCTTACTCTTATTAACTTTTTTAATTCTGATGCTCCACAACAACTAAAATATTCAGTAAATTCTACATTATACATTATTTCAACATATTTAGAATCTATTTTATTTATCAATATAATCTCATTATGAGAAATATTTTTTTAGTTTTGTCAAAAAACATGAGTGAAACTTCTAAAGATTAAAAAACCTTTTAGAAAATCATCAACATATTCAAAACATTTCCCCAATTCTTCATTTTTTTAACAAGTCATCAAATTGATGATCTGACATCGAATAATTTATATCAGCATTTAAATTATCTATGTCAACATGTATCTAATGGATCATTCTCTGTTTCCCTACCGATGTATTAGTGTCAATGAATTTCTAATGAATGTGGACCCTCTTAAAATAAAACAATACTTGTTTTCCATGAAAATGGATAACTACATAATTGTTATGTTTTCAACTATAATGTATTTAATCCCATGTGATTCATTAATATCTAACCCACTTTTCATTTATCAGTCCGAACTACTCATATTTATATACCAATATGAATGATCAATATTTAGTAAACATTTGGGTTCAACTAATTCATACTTCCCATCCACAAAATTAATTCATTATTAACTAGATTTAAACCAAAATATATTTTATTGTAAAATATCATCATATTAGTCACCCTTCTCTAAAACTCGTATATGTATCACGATTCAACCATTACGATAAGAATCTTGAGACCAAGACAACAACATCTGAATTACAAAACATTTTTTTTTCTTTGTTTCCTTTATAAGAATTTCATTATAAGTTTGTAGATGTATTTTTCTATTTATGAACTTGTTGAAGATAAATTCATTGATATATTTTTTATCTAATATCTTAAAAGAAATTAAAATAGTGATAATACATCTTACTAGGATAGAAAACATCAGTCAAGGCACAATGTGATTCTGAAATCCACTTCACCTAGAAAAAATCTTCAGAAAAGAAAACTTAATATGACATACTTTCATAAAAATCATTCATCCAATCTTGAGAATATGAATATCCTTTATTATGATCATAAATACTTACAATGTTAAAACATTTTCCATTTTAGAAACAAAATAAAAATCAAATATTCAATACTTCTTCCAATATTTGAAAAAAAACTTACACATATGTTTGTGGCAACATAAACTTGATTCCCATATTACATTTGAAGAAAAAAAATTCAAAATATGGTATTTTATAATATCATTATTCCCCCTAAAATATATGTGCATAAAATTCATAGTACACGTCATGAATTACTCAAAAATAAATTATAAAAAAGCTAAACTCAATTTCTCAATAATATTTTCATAAAAAAGAAATTATCTGGAGTAATTGAAGAATAATTAGTATGAAGGAATCAATATATAAAAATAAATATATGACCACATAATAAATATAATAAATAACATGACTATTAAGATTATATTAAGAATTATTAGAAAGGAAAATTAAAAACTAAATTAAAATTCTATTTAAATAACATTATTATCATGGGTTGATAAGGAATAATAAATTGGGGAATATAACTAATTGAAAACTCATTCCACATAAAAAATGAATATCCTGGATATGTAAGGAATAATAAATAAGGCAGGGAAAAAAATAGAAAACACGTGATAATTAATCAATAATATAGAATGGAATAAATCTTGAGATAATATAACTATAAAAATATCACAGATAATAATAATTTAATTATTAATGAGGGAAAAGTATAATTATTAGATTTCATGATATCAAACCTCATGATATGTCTATTGTCAAGACTATTTATTTGACATTCTAATTATTTTTTTAACACTCCATTTAATAGTATCTTACAGATTTTCCTCATGATACAACTGATATATATAATTAGACTCCACAACAATCATAGTATGTCATAATAATTCCTCACATATTGAATCATAAATTTAATTTATGAATAATGTTCCTTGTCATCATATATCTCTTTTGTGTAAAGAATAAAAATTTATTAATATTTCCATAGAAAATAAAATAAATTTCAATGTATTACATATTATGTTGAAATGATATATAGTTTAGAAAATAAATATAACCATGAAATATAATATGGATATTTAGGGAAAATCTAATGTTTAATATTCATATAAAATTGGATAATTCAAGGGAAATATAATAACTAAGAAATAAATCAGGATAGAGAATTTAAATACATTAAATCATAAAAATGATTATAAACCACTCCTAAAATTTGAATAATGTCATGAATTCAATATATAACCCATTAAATTATAAGTAAAATAATGGGTTCCTATCATTGATGAATATAAGTTACATAATAATTTACTTAAAAAAATTAATTTGGATGATATTATTTTCACAATGAAAATATATTTTCTCAAAAGAAAAATTTCACCAAAAAAATTGAAAATATATTTCACTAAAAATACTAATTTAATTCTATAATAAATCATTCAAAAAATTAATTTGACATAATGGTAAGAAATTCAATATATGTTTTTCACCTAAAAATATATATTCCATTTACATTTCCAATAAAATCAAATCATGGTTTGTTTAGAGAATGATATGACGATTCCTCAAAACATATTTTGTGAGAAGAAAACATGGTTAAAAATTACTTTAATAAATTATTTTTATATTGTTAAAAACAATTCCTAAAACCATTTTAGAAAACATGGTTTTAAAAAAAGACAGATTTTCAAATATATTGTGAAATGAAGTAAAATTGTATTAAAAACTCTTTTTTATCCATTTTAATGACAAAATATTAGAAAAATCATTATATTATTTGAAAGCAAAATTAATAACCATCGGTGAAGAAAATGAAATAGTTCTATTATCCAAACGATCAAAAAAATTTCTTGAATTTAAATTCAAGCATAAAATCCAGATTAAAATTATATTATAAAATAAACCCTTACAAAGATCATAACGTTGAAGTGAGAATTAAACAATGAATATATTATTTGTATAAAAAGTAAAACGTCATAAAAAATGTATATAAAAAAATATTTTAATAATAAAATAGACACATAATCATACAAATATAAGGAAGGTAAAATATAACCCAATGGAAAACATTGAGATATCCAATTCATTACCACAAGTTAATTTTCATAACTAATGACCTTGGATAAAATAATTACTATTAAGACATTAATACCAATGATATTAATAAATCATTATATCAAATATTAATGGGTATGTATATACACCATATTACGGTAATTAGGTGGATACCATTTCGAAATTCATTAATGACGGGAAGTTGAGATAAAGTCCCTTGCCTCCCACTATTTTTTGTTAAAAATTATTTAAATTCATCTATAATGTTTTTAGTAAATTTACATATTTATAGGAGAACCATATTCATATTTTGAACATTATACATTACCCATTTATAAAATCTTATAACCCATTCATTAATATTATTTCCTTATTATCATTGTTTTTTTGTGTCAATGGGATTGTTTTTTCATGAGAATTTTGTCATGGAAGTTTGGGTTACTTAAAATTATATAGTTACAACATATAAAGAATTAAATTAAAGTTATAAAAATAATTATTTTCAATATATTTATTTTTTAATCATTTTTGAAATTTTACTGGTAAGAATGGATAATATCTCTTTATAGAGATGGTTGGTCATACATATGCATGAGTAATATTGTCATTTCAATAATGGGTGACAAGGTAAAGAATTTGGTGATATATTTATTTTATAAAATAAATTTCATTTCATTTCTATCACATATATTCATTAATTATATCCTTATTACATTCCATATAAATTTTAATTGAAGAATAGATCACATCACTTTGTGGGGTTGTAGTCCACCATACAGATAAGAGACGTTATCATTATTTTAATGAAAAATAATGTTAAAAGTGATATGTTATATTATAATTATAAAAATATAATTATAACAAAAATATATTATAATGTAGTTAAACCCATCTTTATATCTAACCATGAAAGGTGGTGATGAAAAATGAGTTACATCGGTTTTCATGGTGATAGTTCTCTATACAAATGATCAATGGTTTAGGGGACATTTAATGTATAATGGTCAAAAGAATGATAATATTTTAACGGAATTAAAATTAAATCAAATCTATCAGGACTGTGAATTTACATAAATTCTTTAATCAGAACTATTACAATAATTCTATTGAAATAATAAGTATGAAGTCAATACAATAAATCCCCAATGTAATATAAGTAAAATAATGTTATATCGTATTTCATTGTTAAAATTTCAATAAAAATATCTTTATAAATATTTATTAGGGAAATATAAATTTTAATCTAAAAATATATATATTTAAACTAAATTATCAATAACTATTTTGAAAATACCATTTAATAAAAATAATGTTCAATACTTATAAAGAAAGATTTCAAAAATATTTAGTTGTCATAATGGTATTAAATTCTATATATGATGTACAAGTTAAAAAAGGATAGTATTACATTTCTGAAAAATTCAAAATAGGACTTTTTTTGAATACCACATGAATATTAAAGAAACAAATATAAAAAAATTAAAAAAATTAGTAAAAATTACTTCGATAAATCATTTAAATATTATTACAATCATTTTTTGAAACATATTTAGAATATACTATTTTGTAATTTGATTTATTTTCAACTAAAGAGGGAAATGGAGTAAGATTTTTTAAAAAATTATTCTCTAATTTCATGTCAAAAAGATTGAAAATTTGAAACTATTACTTGAGAAAAGTGTTAATAACTGTAGTGAAATAAAATTAATGAGGATTATTTTCCAATGATCAAATAATTTTCCTAAATGTATGTTCAATAATAAATAATATCTATCACAATGAGATTTTGAAATAAACCCTTACAAAGATCATGACATTGAACTGTTAAATAAACAATTAATCAATTATGTTTATCAAATGTAAATCAATATAAAATTAGTGTATACATAACATTGAGTATTAAAAATTAAATAGAAACATAACAATAGAATATTAAATATAATGAAGAAGTAATATAACCCAATGAAAATAAATTCAGTTGTGAAATTAATTACCACTTCTAAATTTTAAATTCAAATACCAATGGAAAAATTAATTAAAATTAAAACTTAAAATAAATACAATTTCTAATGAATAAAGATACTACATTTTAAAGGGGTAATATATACACCATATAAAATAAATTAGGTGCATAACATTTCAATATGTCTCAATAAAGGGAAATTGAGATGAAGTCCCTTATATCATGATTTCTTTTGGTTATCATTATATAAACACATAAGTATTTTTTTTTATCATGTTATAAATTTATATTAAATAAATATTTATATTTATAATATCATGTATTAATAACTTATATTATATTATCACCCATTTGTTAATAATATGTCATTGCTTTCATTGTGTCATGTGTTAATTACCTTGTTCTATCATTAGTTTATTGTCTTCAAAGTTATAGTTTATTCATATTATAAACTCCACCATATCAATACTGATATTAATGTTTTAAATATAATTATTTTATCAGGTATATTTTTTAGATTTAATACTAAAATTTGAATATGTAGAATGGATCACACCACTCTCGGGAGACGATAGGCCATATATATATAGAAAAGTGATATTGACATTTTCTTAATGGGTGAAATGTTTACGAAGTGGGAGATATATAAATATTATATAATTTATATAATATCATATATATCTCATATATTCTCTAAATTATTTCATATTACATTCAATATAATGAATAATTGAAAAAAGAATCACATTTCTCCCTTAGTCAGTAGTCCACCGCACACACGAGTGACATTATCATAATTTAAGCGGCATGAAAATCAAAAGTTATATGTTATATTATAATTATTTGAGAATAATAATATAAAAACATCATATTTATCATTTAATTAAAAATTTTATCTATACCTGAGTTATGGTGATAGTGAATGAGTAACATACGTTTTCAAGGTGTTACTCCATCGTATACAATATCGAAAACTTCCTTTCACATTTTATGGAATGGTAGATAGATATATTACATTATAATAATATAATAACTTATCAGTATATAATATAGTTATTATATTATATAATAATGTTTTATTAATTTTTATAGAGGTTAAACATGAAACAAAATAATAATTTCAATTATAAAACATTACATATTCTTAGGAAAACTTCTTTACAATTGCACCAAATTCCATCCCAGGTTTTGTTTCTGAAATAACCAAGAGAACATGGGTTTTTTTACGGGAATAATTATTTTATTTTTTTATATATTGTATAAAACATTTTTCTTTTTATGTGTTATTAGAGGAGGAGAGGGGGTGTCCACTTATATTTTTGGGGAGATGACACACATAATTTTTTTTGAAAAGATTCCAGAATATACCCATTTTTATCTATAAAAAATATTTAAAAAGGAGACATTATAGATTATTAAATGTGATAAAGAATACATATAGCTATAAACATACTATTGGAAAAGTTTTTTGGTCATTTTAACCCTTATAATTTTAGTTTAACCCCGTTAAATCAGTTTTTTTCTATATCCATGGTCATTATTTGTTCCTAATTTTAGGATTCATAATGGTAAAAATTATAAAAAACAAGGAAGAAAATAAAAATTATTCTAATTCAAATATGTGACCCATTTTTTGAAATGAAATTCAAATTAGAAACATAATTCAATTTTTAATTAAAACCACCCATGTGATGTAATAGTTTGTTACCAAAGAGAAAATTTCCTATAATTATTAAATGTTTTATTATAAATCATAAATATTCCATTGATAAAAATGACCTAAAAAAGATAAAATTTAAAACAATTTAACACATAATTCTTTAAAAATATTATAATAAAATTTACCATTTTAAATTATTTATAAAAAATGGAATTCTTCAATTAATATCATTATTTTTCACTGTTAAATAATAATTGAAACATTTAATAAAAATAAATGAAATCACTTTAAAGTAATTATCATATTATTATTTAAGAAATTAATTAATTTTTGAGAAATTAATTTTATAAATTTGGAAATAATTAATTTTAATTTATAATCACAAATCGCCACTTAACAATTTTTATAGAATTACATTTTTGAAGAAAACGGTTATTTTTATTTTAAATGATTATTATTTTTTTATAATCAACATATAGCCCGAATTTTCATATATTTCTCATTAATATTTATACCCACTAATTTAATGGATATTTTATAATGATATACTATATTATGGGTCATTTAGGATTTTGATTTCTATGACGTCCCGACCCAGGAGCCACTAAACGATGCCTCGAGCTGGTTGGCCACATGCCCTCAAGTTCACCTATCTATATGCAAGAGGGTGCTGGCTAAAATAGAAGGTCTTGTAATTTAGTCTTGGGGATAATATACCCTATTTCATCAGAATAATACATCAATGGAGGAAAACAACAATATCCAATTGCGGAAGCATATAAAGTACCAGAAAAAATCCTTCTCATTTGATAACCAGTACATGAAAATAAAATACTCGACTGAAAGGTAAAACATGCTATGGAAATGAAAATGTCATGTGTCTACAATGTAACTGAATGTAATGACAGAACAACTCCCAAACAGGCCTCTAACCATGTACAGTTATCTCTCCCATGCTCTAATCCCAAACTACAACCTATCCCATGGTTCTTCCCTTATCATGTCATGCAACGGAAAAGTCTATAGAGTACCGATCTGGTGGCCCAAATAGGGTGTGAGTACAACTCACTAGGCCACCACCAATGATGTCTAAAACAAGTCCTATTAAAAGATAGTGCATGAAAATTTATAAATTAATAACTACAATTCATAATTTAAATAGTTATCACATTGTCATTTAATAATTAATCATCCCATTAGGCCCAAGTTTTAATTCATGTGTTTCAATTAAATCATCATTCAAAATCATTAATTATTTGGTGTAGGTTTTCATTCAAAGTACCCCAAATATTAGTTAAATAACCATTTATTATTATCATTCATTTGGTGTAGGTCATCATGCATAGCACCATAATCTCATTTAGTGTAGATCTTCATTCTTAGCACTTCTTTACTCATTTGTTGTGGGTAGTCATGCCAAGAACTCCATAATCTCATGCTTGGATAACTGTTTGTGAGGAACGCCGTGTCCATGGAACAAGTTCTATTTGGTCAAGAATTCCCTGTCTAGAACCCCAAAAATCTCATCCATTTAATAATTAATTACTTTAAAATATTGTTTTCAAAAAATTACTTTACTAATACAATGTTTAGTGAAACATTTCAAAGTCTATTAGTTAACTCAAAAACTAACTAAGCACATAAGCCATTTATTAATTCATCAATTAATTAATCAATCAATGCGGTTCTCTTTCCATAATTAATTCTTTAAGATTAATTATCCATATAAATTATCAACCTATCATTATTAATTATCATAATTAATTATATTTGATCATCATCACGACACAAAATTATTTCTCACAACTAATTATCTATGATCAAAATAATTTTACATAATTAATTTTCACAATTAATTATTTTACACAGCCAAACATCATTTCATAATTAATTTCACCCAATTAATTATCATAACGACATAAGTTAAATATCTCAATGAAAATATATCATCCAATACCAAATCTCTATAATATCTATTTGGGAAACCCCTTCAGTTATTCCGTGATTCAATTATCAATTAGTCATTGAGGAAAAGTCAATTAAATTCTACATTCCAAATTACATAAATTTAAGAAATCAATCCTCAAGAGAATCTAGAAAATTATAAACTCATACACATATGAAAATCAATACTATGGAAGTTTGATTTAGACCTCCTACCTTAGTTTATTGATAGAATTTATCCCAACAAAAATCCCCAAAATTTGAGTGGCACAACATCATTGATGAAGCTCCAGATCTAAATCCCTAAATCCAAAATTAATATCAAAGGCATAAACATCTTGAAAATCTATATTTAGATCCTTGATCTCAGATCTAGATCTAAACTAATAGGCTATTATCCAAGAAAATTATGGTGATCTTCCATGAAAATATCTAAAAATGATAAAAGAAAGAACAAGTGAAGAATTGGGATACAATCCACTTACTGGGAGGAGAGTGGTTCTTCAATATGGGATTTTGATCTCAAAGAATGGTGTTTATATCATCTTGGAATCCCTATAGAAGGATTTAGAAACACCTAGATATTTTCAAGACCAAGCCTAGGTTGAATTAGAGAGGTGTTGGGGGTTCAGGGGGTTTTAAAACCAATTTTCGAAATAAACTAGGTCGTGTGCACGATTTCATCTAGAATGCCACATAGTTAGGCAAAACCATTTTCCAACCATGCGGTCTTCCACTACCCACATGACATGATGGTTCATGGTTAGGAAATCCATGGACCAACCATGCCGACTTCCACTATCCACACAGTTTGGAGAAACAATTCATAAACCATTCACAACCACTTGTCTTCCCATTTCCTTAGAAAATTCACCCAAACACACCCTTGGTCCTAAACCATCCATAATTTCCATAATAAACAAAAAAAATACCCTAAAACAACCTCGTAATTGCTCCAGAAAAAGAAAGTATCTTATAATATCCACACCATATAATAGCTCATCCTCAAGCTACACTCCCGAACATCTTGAATATTCCAGGAAAAAATGATTGGGCCATTGAGCCCTCATGTATTCTTCCCATTCCCATGTTTCCTCTTGGACACTTCCATGTTTCCATAACACATTAATTAACAGCATGGTATTACCCTATAACACTTTCACACTATGACCTAGAACACGTATCGGATTCTCCTCAAAGGATGCATCTCTCTCGAGGTCAACATATTCAACATAAATCACATAATAATGGTTTGAGTGATACCTACATAGTGTTGAAACATGGAAAATATCATGCATAGCTATAAATTTCTATGGAATTGCTAATCGGTATGCCACTGGCCCGATTCTCCCTAGCACCTCAACCAGTCCTACATACATGGGCACTATCATTCCCTACCTCTATATCCTATGGTGAAATAATATTGGTGACACCCTAAGGAATACTTGATCAACCTCAGTAAACTCTAGGGGTCTTCTAAGTCTATCAGTATACGACTTCTGTTTACTCTAATCTTTATCCATACATTTCTGAATCAACTACACCTGCTCCAATGTATCCTGAATGAGACTTGGTCCCAACCGCTCTGACACACCCATCTCTAACCAACATATAATTGATCTACAAGGTATATAATAAAGTTTCTCATATGGTGTCATCTATATAGTTTCCTGATAAATGATGTTATATGAGAACTCCACTAATTCCAAGTTCTTCTCCAAAGAACCACCAATGTCATACACACATGCTTATAACATATCTTCTAACACCTGTATGGTATCCTACAACTACCCATCTGTCTTTGGATGGAAGGCCATCCATAACAGAATCTATGTACTAAGCGCCTTCTGTAATCTCTGTTAGAAGCATGAAGTAATCACAGATCCTAATCTGAAACTATAGTTTGCGGAACCTCATGAAAACTAACTATCCCTATCATGTGTAGATCTCCCTAATGCTCTACTATAATAGTTTCCTTAATAAGAAAGAAGTGTGCTACCTTTATTAGTAAATCTACAATCACTCAAATATAATAATTCTTCCTAATAGTATTTTGAAGTCCTACCATGAAATACATAGTCACAACATCCCAATTCCATTCTGGAATATGTAACGATAACAATATGCCTCCAGGTCATTGATGCTTGGCCTCTACATGCTGACAGGTGAAATACCTTGTAACAAACCCTGTTATCTCCATTTTCATGTCTGGACACCAAAACTTTAATCATCTATCACAATAAATGTTTTTCAATCTAAGATGTACCTCCCGCCTTAACTCATGAAGTTTATGTAAGAGTTATTCTCACAAACTTTTAGGCACAAAAACTTGATTTTTTCACATAGATGATCCCATTATCATCTATTATCCAATTTGATGGTGTCTCCCCACCTTCAAGGCTATCCCACACGGATAAACACTTTGGATTATCGTACTCACTATCCTTAATCTATCTCGAGAGTGTAGAATCCACTGCTATAGAAACCAGAGTCATCTTCTCCAGACACTCCTAAAATACCTCATGCATTTCAACCTGAAAAGTCATCATCTTCCAAACTACACTCAACTCATGTACCAACTGAATCTGAGTCTTCCTGATAAAGTCCTCATCCAAAATATTCGCCTTCTCGGTTGTATATTCTAGTTAAAAATCAAAGTGGTGAATATACTCTACCAATCTTCATTAATGAATATTCAAGTCATGCTGTGAAAAGATATACTTCAAGATTTTGTGATCCGTAAAAACTATAAACTTTTCACCCAAAAGATAGTGTCTCCAACACATAAGAGAATAAAATACTGCAGCCAACATAAGGTCATGCATAGGTTAATTCCATTCATGTGTCCTCAACTTCCAAGACCCATATGCAATGACTCTGACTTCTTTCATAAAAAAAACTTCGATTCCAACCCCATAAGAATCAAAATACACCGTGTACTCTTCACCTGGATAATGTATGATCAAAATTGGTGCCAATGTCAAGCGCTTCATGAACTCTTGGAAATAATTCTCACATGGTTCTATCCATGAAAACTTTATCCCTTTCTTGGTACAACTATTAAGCGATGCTTCCAATCGAGAAAAGTCTTGGATGAACCTCTTGTAATAACTGGCTAATCCAAAAAATCTAGGGATATCAAAAACATTCTTGGGAAGATCCCAAAAGATTACTGCCTGTAATTTTTTTGAGTCCACTACCACACATTCTTAGGATATGATATTCCCTAAAAAGTGTTCATTATCAATCCAAAACTGACATTCAGATAGATTTCCATACAACCGATTCTCTCTAAGTGTACCCATGACAATATCAAGATGTTCGACATGATCATAATGAGTCTTATAGTACAAAAATATGGAATCCAACAATAGATCGAAGCACGGATTAAATATAGTGTTCATCAAGTCCATAAATATTGTAGGGGCATTTTTGAACCCATACGGAATTATAGAAAACTCATAATGGCCATACCTTCTCCTAAATGAAGTTCTCAATATATTAGAAGCCAAAACTCTCATAGGATAATACCTTGATCTCATATTGTTCTTTGAGAACACAAGATACCCTTTAGATGGTCAAACAGATCATCGATGCACGGAAGAGGATATTGTTTTTCAAGGTCTTTTTATTCATCTTCTAGCAATCGAAAAACAAGCTTAAACTCCCGTCAACCTTATTTGATAACTAAATAGGTGATCCCCAAGTCGGTGTACATGGACGTATAAATCCTTTATCCTCGAACTCCATCAAGTATGTTTTGAGATTTTTATGTAGATACCCGAAGCCTGACATACAAGGAAATTACATTACTTTTGCGGAATACTTAGTACATAACAAAAACACACACGCAAGGACCGTAATAGTTCAGTGTCTTTGGAAACTCAGAATATAATCTTCTAATCATGGTGAAGGATCTTCAACATCTCCCATAAAGATCTGCCTTTTTTTATACATAAAACCTTTCTTTATATCCTGGGGAAAAGAAAACATAAAAGGGTGAGCTCAAATGATCAGTAAGGGTAAACAAAATAAATATCAATCACATTATATTCATAAGAACATAACATTTTGGAAATCATAACCTGCAAAAGAGATCATAATATCATAACATGGGATAAACCATAGTAGTGAAATTTAGTCCCAATAATCATAACTTAAAACATGAAACTTTGTGGCGTACACACATAATCATATAGAATCATATCTTATTAGTCAGGACTCATTGCCAAGACTATCTTAGTGGACAAAGTCCATTTCTGAACCGAGTCGCCCTCGTTTCAGTCCTATTTCACTGAACCGGTATAACCTACCGTTCCAGCCATGTCTATCTCATTAGATATAAAATCTTTACCCAATGAATTGGAGGGAGATATAGGTCCCACCCATCTCATAATGATACTATTCTTATGTGTTCCAAAAAATCATAAACCATACATCTTTGCATAACCCATGTAATAAAAATGGGATTCTTAAACAACATGACATCATAAAAAAATTCATATAAGATAAAGGATTTCATAAAAATATTTCCATCACAACATAATAAAATCCATTTATTAATAGGGATAGAAGCAGAACTCTATATTATCGTAGATGGAAACTAATTTTGATAAAACACTTGAACTCCATTCTTGAGGAAAATATCCTTTCTACTTCAAAAACAATTTTCCTTTCTTAACATGTCATACAATTTTAAACTAAAATAAGTTGATTAAAAATAAAAATAAAAACTTGAAAAGTAATCTTCTTGTAAATAATGTTTTAAAAATCCATTCATGCCGTATAAGTTAAAAAAACATTCTTCTCGTACTTTTGTCGGAAAAGTCAAAAAATACCTCGTACGAAAAATGAAAAAAGATTCATTTCATATATTTTACTAAAAACTCACCGTAGGGTAGAATTGGATTTAAAAAATTGTAGGTGGATGGAAACAATATTACATATTGGGGAAACATGGATGTGTATGATAAAATACACCCCATTAAATACCAAAGTATAAACAATCTCGGATAAAAATGAGATTGTGATATTTTCCATTACCTTATGTCCGATATGCTTTGTACGTATCCGAACCTCCTGTATAATGATTTAAATAATGTTATTAACTTATTACAAAATCATATTCATTATTATGATATCATATATGGTTTACTTATTACTTTTTTCTTTTGTAAATTCCATGTTAAAGAAGCATTTTGGGTAAAATCGTTTCATTTATCGTAGGTGTTTGGACTTGTTGTCCTTGACATTATTATTACTTATATCATGATTTAATTACTTACAGAATATAAAATATGATTTATATATCATATATATTCAGTATATATATATTTATAATCGATAGATAAATGAAATGAAACACACCGTTCATGGAGACAGTAGTCTGTACGTACGCATGAACGCTGTTTTCCTTTCCTTATTGTATTGAATGGAAGTAAGTAGATGACATATATATATACATAAATACAGTAGATTTACCAAGTCATATGTTTTATTATTATTCATTATATATACTTTATAATCATTCTGGAATGGTTAACATGGATAATGAATCTCATCGCGTTGTGGAGATGGTAGTCCGTACGTACGCACGAGCGATGATATCGTTCCCATGGTCATGGAATTGTGTTGAAGTGTATGTATACTATTTCAGTATCAATATAACTTTATAATAATCATATATAGTTACTAATTACACCATTATAACCATCCAATTAATGTGGTGGCGGAGAATAGATTACACCACGGCGTGGAGATGGTATTCCGTACGTACGCACCTGCGGTGATTTCCTTTTTCTGTAGGATGGATAGAAGGTTAATTAGAGTTGTTTCATATTTATAATAACATATTATTATATAATAAATACTTATGTTATTACTTTATCATGAAACAACTAAATAAGAAGAAGTTGAAGAAGAAAGAAATTGAAAAAGATCGGTAATGGATATTACCTCTTTTTGACGCGCCTTCACTTAACCTCCACTTAAAGAACTAAGG
This sequence comes from Viscum album, assembly GCA_963277665.1. Lineage (NCBI taxonomy): Eukaryota > Viridiplantae > Streptophyta > Magnoliopsida > Santalales > Viscaceae > Viscum > Viscum album. Next base: position 47,188,585 of record OY728140.1, on the reverse strand, counting down.
ATGGTCTTTGAAAAATATCAGGACCTCTAGGATGATACTAGGGAAGTGGAGAAGAGATTTTCTCAGGGGTTGGCCGAGCTTAAATTCTCAAATTGGTGTGAGGAGGAGAGGAAGGAGGTGCCATTTTATAAGGGAGGAGAGGGGCACCTTTGGAATAACTAAAAATATTAATTTATTATAAAGTACAATTCGGTTTTTAATAGCTCCAAGTTGATATATTTCGAAGATATGGTGGTTAGGGGTCTAAAAAATCTCATCCAACAGAATTTAGACAAGTTTAGGTATCAATTTTAACCTTATCATTTAGATTTAACTTTAAGTTAGATAATTTAACTTTTACCGTGTCTTCTTGTTTTCTTACACTATAACGTTAATAAACTTACTATATCAAGACAAAAGAACCCCAAGTTGTTTATTATTAATATATATAACCTTATCTAAGTCATTTTTCTGAGCCTTAGATTTTTAGTAATAAAATAACAATTAATAATATAATATTTGGTTTAAAAACTATTTTATGTCAATTTTGACACTATTTAGTAATTGATTTTTGTAAAAATCATAACAGAATGATTAGTTCGAACCAAGATACTTAAATCAATACTAACATGTCATATTAACCTATAAAATTAGTGTAATTCATAAAAAGTCTCAAATTATATTTATTTGGGTATTTATGACATCAATTATGTCAATATTTCATTAATAAGATAATTGCTGCATCATCGTTGTGTCATAAATAAATTAAATTATTTAATGTCTAAAAATTTAAAATAAAATACCATTATGTAGGAAAGCTTTTTATCTTTCTAATGGATATTTATAGCCGAATTTATCTTATGTATAACCCCATATTAAAAATGATTTACTTATTAAACATTGATTTTAACTATTTTAGACATTCTTTAAATAAATTAATAGTAAATGTCCTAATCTAATACAAGTGGGCCTAAATGGTAATATTTTATTCCTAAGGTTGTTTTTGGTCTAATTACACTTGTAAAATAGAATTAGGACATGTTTTATGGTAATAATAATATCATTTGTACCCTTAATTACCCTATTTACTTTTAACCGTGGTAAAAAACGTAAAAAGTTACAATTCACCAAAAAAATTATTTTCATCTCATTGAACCACATTTTACTTACTGACATCAACCGTGTCTCTTGGATTTTCAAAATTCTATTCACAAAAGCGTTAAAATTAAGTTTTATGAAAAATTCATTTTTTTAACTACCACTTAGTGGTTTTACTATTCATCAAAATATGAAAGTTACAAGAATGATATGAAAATTTATCCAAAGTAAATTTTTATTTCATGATTCTAAAGAATAATTTTATTTTGTCAATTTTAACTTATAAACATGTCAAAAACTAGATTTAAAGTGGGTGCTCCATCAAAAGGCGGCAAAACATCATTTTTTGAAAAATACTTATTTTACCCGAAAAATTTATTTTGTTCGTATACCATGTTTTAGAAAATGTGCAAAATGAATAATAATGTTATAAGATTCAAAATTTAGTTAATACTATTCATAACGTCTAGTTCATAATAATATTATAATAATATATCATTGTTTAGTAAAACCCGGTATTGCATACAACACACGCTGTCGAGGAAGGTCGCGATTGCGTGTAATGCAAGCCAAGTCAGGGTTGCGTGTTGTGAAAGAATCCTTCGTTGTTTCGTATAACATAATCCAACCATATTTCATTTATACATTGAATATATATATATATATATATACTCAATGTTGCGTAGAATAACTATTATCAAAATTTTGTGTAACATGATCCAAGAATAGTGTTGCGTATACTGCAAGCTAATACGGTGTTGCGTGTAGCACAAGGTAATATTGGTGTAGCATACAAAATAAGAAATTAATGAAACTAAAATAATATTTTTCATAAAATCTCGGGGTGTTACATTCTACCCCCCTTAAAATTAATTTCTCCCTCGAAATTTGTCGGGGTTATAAATGGTTTACTATTTGAATGTTTCTTTAATAGAAACCCACATTGTAAAAAGGAATACCAAAACCAATATTTAAGAACAATAGTATGAAACGTAACGGTTACCCAAATAAACTAATCACTGGGTTTCCACATAGGTGAAAATATGGATATGGAAGAGAAATCTAACCATCATGTTCTGATGGAGAGTGGTAGAGAACATGGTTATGGAAAATCCAGCAATCACAAAGCCATAAATTTGTGACGATATAAGGTACCATCTGATTCATCAGATATAAGAGCACTAGGACAACATTTTTGTTTTTTAAGATCATTTCCCTAAAGTTTAGGAAAATTGAATTAGAAGAAAAACATTCATGATTTTGGTAGAGTCTCATCGTTGGTCATTCTTTGGACAATTTCCACTTCATCTCTTAATGAAATGAAGTTGAATTTGTCATTTGTGATGTGTTTGCAGATCATGTGATAGAATGATGGTTCAGTCCATCTGTCTCAAACAAAAGGTTAGAAAAGTTATCAAAAAATACATAAGTCCATCTATAGTGATATTAATCATATATGGTTCCTACAATGGACTTATACTTCAATATCATACTTCTTAATATAATAAAACTAGTTTCTACTAAACAGGGACTTCCTGTAGGCCAGTGGTAGGCGATAAAGGCTAGTCGCACTTCGGTTGTGGGTTCGATTCGCACAGCCTTGTCCAACGCAATGGGATGTCGCCCATTGTGCAGGTTGTCCTTTTTCTAAAACTACATTACTATAACATCACATAAATAATATCAAATAAAGTTCTATCCTTAAACAATACTAACTTATGGTTAACATAATCCATTCAAATCATTAGGCTTATAATACTTCGGTCCAAGCTCATAGTATAAAGAAAACGATAACTTGAAATGTCGTCAACCAAGCATGTGAATACCATTATTTATCCCCCATATATCTTGTTGGTCACATTCCAATCATGTGAATACCTTAATGATGTATTCTCTTGAAAAATTAATACCTATTAAACCTTAGTGAAAACATGAATGCTATCAAAAGTTAACTCTTTCCACGTACAAAAATCCAAAAATTCTATATAATCAAACCATGATATAACCTTCTCCTTATATCAGTCATGAGTTCATGAATACTATCAAACATTTAATTTTCTCCTTATCCCTTCATTATCTACATTCCAAAAATATCTGAATAACCTTTCATGGATACTTGTAACATTAATCATACACTTTCAAAACTCAAGGAAAGACAACAATGTAACAATCCTTACATGTCTCTTTATTCCATAGTACCATGAGATTACTTATACAACATTACACATGATAAACATGTAATCATTCCACAACATTCTTAAACCATTGACCAAGCTTCAATAATTCTTTCATCTCACATATCATTTGTAGTATCTTCATCATCATCCACATAAATACTACCCATATGACCATACTGATTCTCTTCATGAGACTTTCCCTTAGGTCATTGGTTTTCATAATTCCCGTACATTCCACATTTAAAACATTTAACCATTGTTGATGTCGTAGAAATACCATTATCCTCATCCCTGGAGTTAACTAAACCTTTTCCTTTACACTTACTGGCTTTGAGTCCTTCTTTTCCACACCCAAAGCATCTTCCAGTTCCTTTGAAACATTCCCCTTGATGCCTCTTCCCACATGATTTACATAGGGGAAATTGAACTTTCTTTCCTCTATGATCATCATGAAACTCCATCTTTCTCTTATTAGCTGAGTCAGGAAACTTAACAAATTTTACATTATTGATCATATTATGAGATTTATGATTCGGCATAAAAATGATTTTTGGACTTCCAAATCCCATTTCATTTGGTTGCTCATGAAGAATATCATTCCATTGTCCATCATATCCTCCATTATCGTGAATCATCTTGTTTCCAGCCATTTTCAAAAACCCAAAAAGAATAGTGTGAGAGGTAAAAATCATTCTAGGGAAAACAAAATAATAATAAAGGGGTAGTACCCTCAATATCTAACATCATAGGTTTAATTCTAAGAATGTTAGTGTGATTCTTGGACTATAACCTATACTTATACTTAACCTTAGGTACATCCCTAGACATACCTTAGAAATATCTCTAGGGATCTCACTAAAGTTCTCACATCCTAGTTTCCAAAGGTTGACTAAACCTTTCCTTTGATACCAACTGTAGAGAACCGAAGCCTGACGTGCATGGAAATTACATTACTTTTTCAGAATACTTAATACATAACAAAAACACACACGCAAGGACCGTAATAGTTTAGTGTCTTTGGAAACTTAGAATTTAATCTTCTAATCATGGTAAAGGATCTTCAACATCTCCCATAAAGATCTTCCTTTTTTATACTTAAAACCATTCTTTATATCCTGGGGAAAAGAAAACATAAAAGGGTGAGCTCAAATGCTCAGTAAGGGTAAACAAAAGAAATATCAATCACATCATATTCATAAGAACATAACATTTTGGAAATCTTAACCTGCAAAAGAGACCATAATATCATAACATTTGATAAATCATAGTAGTGAAATGTAGTCCCAATAATCATAACATAAAACATGAAACTTTGTGGCATACACACATAATCATAGATAATCATAACTTATTAATCAAGACTCATTTCCAAGACTATCTTAGTGGACAAAGTCCATTTCTGAACAGAGTCACCCTCGTTTCAGTCCTATTTCACTGAACCGGTATAACCTACCGTTCAATCCATGTATATCTCATGAGAAATAAAATCTTTACCCAATACATTGGAGGGAGATATAGGTCCCACCCATCTCATAATGACACCATTCTTTTGTGTTCCACAAAATCATAAACCATACATCATTTCATAACCCATGTAATAAAAATGGGATTCTTAAACAACATGACATCATAAAAAAATTCATATAAGATAAAGGATTTCATAAAAATATTTCCATCACAACATAATCAAATCCATGTATTAATAGGGATAGAAACAGAACTCTATATTATCTTATATGGAAAATAATTTTGATAAAACACTTGAACTCCGTTCTTGAGGAAAATATCCTTTCTACTTCAAAAACAATTTTCCTTTCTTAACATGTCATAGAATTTTAAACTAAAATAAGTTGATTAAAAATAAACTTGAAATCTTGAAAAGGAATCTTCTTGTAAATAATGTTTTAAAAATCCATTCATTCCGTATAAGTTAAAAAAACATTCTTCTCGTACTGTTGTCGGAAAAGTCAAAAAATACCTCGTACGAAAAATGACAAAGGATTCCTTTCATATCTTTTACTAAAAACTCACCGAAGGGTAAAATTGGATTTAAACAATTGTAGGTTGATGGAAACAATATTACATATTGAGGAAACATGGATGTGGATGATAAAATACACCCCAGTACATACCAAAGTATAAACAATCTCGGATAAAAATGAGATTGTGATATTTTCCCTTACCTTATGTCTGATATGCTTTGTACGTATCCGAACCTCCTATATAATGATTTAAATAATGTCATTAACTTATTACAGAATCATATTCATTGTTATGATATCATATATGGTTTACTTATGACATTGTTCTTTTGTAAATTCCATGTTAAAGACGCGTTTTGGGTAAAATCGTTTCATTTATTGTAGGTTTTGGACTTGTTGTTCTTGACATTATTATTACTTTTATCATGATTTACTTACTTCCAGAATATAAAATATGATTTATATATCATATATATTCAGTATATATATATATATAATAGATAGATAAATGAAACGAAACACACCGTTCATGGAGACGGTAGTCCGTACGTACGCATGAACGCTGTTATCCTTTCTATATTGTCTTGAATGAAAGTAAGTAGATGACATATATATATAAATAAATCCAGTAGATTTAACATGTCATATATTTCATTATTTTTCATTATATATACTTTATAATCATTCTGGAATGGTTAACATGGATAATGAATCTCATCGCGTCGTGGAGACGGTAGTCCGTACGTACGCACGAGCGATGATATCGTTCCCATTGTCGTGGAATTGTGTTGAAGTGTATGTATACTCTTTCAGTATCAATATCACTTTATAATAATCATATATAGTTACTCATTACACCATTATACCCATCCAATTAAGGTGGTGGCGGAAAATAGATTACACCACGGCGTGGAGACTGTATTCTGTATGTACGCACGCGCGGTGATTTCCTTTTTCCGTAGGATGGATAGAAGGTTAATTAGAGTTGTTTAATATATATAATAACATATCAGTATATAATAAATACTGATGTTATTACTTTATCATTAAACAACTAAATAAGAAGAAGTTTAAGAAGAAAGAAATTGAAAAAGATCGGTAATGGATATTACCTCTTTTTGACGCACCTTCACTTAACCTCCACTTAAAGAACTAAGGATGGTCTTTGAAAAGCCCAGGACCTCTAGGATGATACTAGGGAAGTAGAGAAGAGATTATGGTAGGGGTTTTCTGAGCTTTAATGCTCAAATTGGTGTGAGGAGGAGAGGGAGGAGGTGCCATTTTATAACGGATGAGAGGGGCACCTTTGGAATAACTAAAAGTATTATTTTATTATAAAGTAAAATTAGGTTTTTAATAGCTCCAAACTGATATATTTCGAAGATAAGGTGGGTAGGGTTCTAAAGCCTCTCATCCAATAGAATTTAGACAAGTTTAGGAATCAATTTTAACCTTATCATTTAGATTTAACTTTAAGTTAGATAATTTAACTTTTACCGTGTATTCTTGTTTTCTTACACTATAAGGTTAATAAACTTACTATATCAAGCCAAAGGAACCTCAAGTTGTTTATTATTAATATATATAACCTTATCTAAGTCATTTGTCCGAAACATAGATTTTTAGGAGTAAAAGAACAATTAATAATATAATATTTATTTTAAAAACTATTTTATGTCAATTTTGACACTATTTAGTAATTGATTTTTGTGAAAATCATAACAGAATGATTAGTTCAAAAAAAGTTACATAAATCAATACTAAAATGTCATATTAACCTAGAAAATTAGTGTAATTCATAAAAAGTCTCAAATTACATTTATTTGGGTATTTATGACATCAATTATGTCAATATTTCATTAATAAGATAATTACTACATCATCGTTGTGTCATCAATAAATTAAATTATTTAATGTCTAAAAATTAAAAATAAAATACCATTATATAGGAAATCTTTTTAGATTTCTAATGAATATTTATAGTCGAATTTATCTTATGTATAACCCCATATTAAAAATGCTTTACTTATTAAACTTTGATTTTAACTATTTTAAACATTCTTTAAATAAATTAATAATAAATGTCCTAATCTAATCCAAGTGGGCCTAAATGGTCATATTTTATTCCTAAGGTTGTTTTGGGTCTAATTTCATTTGTCCAATAGAATTAGGACATGTGTTAGGGTAATAATAATATCATTTGTACCCTTAATTACCCTATTTACTTTTAACCGTGGTTAAAAAAAGTAAAAAGTTACTATTCACCAAAAAAATTATTTTCATCTCATTGAACCACATTTTACTTAATGACATAAACCATGTCTCTCGGATTTTCAAAATTCCATTCACAGAAGCGGTAAAATTAAATTTTATGAAAAATTCATTTTTTAACTACCACTTAGTGGTTTCACTATTCATCAAAAAATGAAAGTTTCCAGAAAAATACCAAAAATTAGGCGTAAGATATATTTGATATTATGAACTCAAAAATGATGTCTATTTTTCCAAATTCAAAACATATCATTTTCATTAATTGATTTAAAAAAATAATTTTCGTCGTCAAAACAAATAGCGTGTTCTTAAGAGATAATAACTATCAAAAGATTGACACTTGTTTATGTCTAGTTTTAATGTGAAATTATATTCAATGACCAACATTGTATTAAGTTGTAAAAATATATTCTAAATATACTTTAAAACCACTCAAATTAATAATTTATTACTATTAATTATTTCTATTGAAAAAGTTGTTTTTAATTAAAATATAGCGTGTTTTTACTATTCATCAAAATATGAAAGTTACCAGAATGATATGTATATTTATCCAAAGTAAATTTTTATTTCATGATTCCAAAGAAGAATTTTATTTTGTCAATTTGAACTTATAAACATGTCAAAAACTAGATTTAAAGTGGGTGCGCCATCAAAAGGTGGCAAAACTGCAATTTTTGAAAAATACTAATTTTACCCGAAAAATTTATTTTGTTCTTATACCATGTTTTAGAAAATGTGAAAGACGAATAATAATGTTATAAGATTCAAAATTTATTTAATACTATTCATAACGGCTAGTTCATAATAATATTATAATAATATATTTTTGTTTAGTAAAAACCTGGTATTGCGTACAACACACGCTATCGAGGAAGGTCGTGATTGCGTGTAATGCAAGCCAAGTCAGGGTTGCGTGTTGTGAAACAATCCTTCGTTGTTTCGTATAACATAATCCAACCATATTTAATTTATACATTGAATATATATATATATATATATACACACTCAATGTTGCGTAGAATAACTATTATCAAAATTATGTGTAACATGATCCAAGAATAGTGTTGCGTATACTGCAAGCTAATACGGTGTTGCGTATAATGCAAGGTAATCTTGGTGTAGCATACAACACAAGACATTAATGAAATAAAAAGAATATTTTTCATAAAATCTCGGGGTGTTACAATTGAAGCTCAGTCATTATCAGTTTTATGTTTGAATAGATACTAGCTCAACCCCTATTATGAGATCAATAGTGAATTCCACATAACTCTTAGGTGGAAAAACTAAAAAGTCTTTAAGAAAGACATCATGAAATAGTTATACTACTGGTGAAAGGTAATCTTGCCTACCACTCCCATCATTTAGTAAATGACTAGAAAACATGGGTTGTGAGATCTTCATGCTACTGAGTAATTGGACCAACTCTGCATGCATGGATATCCTATACTCCATGGTGAAAATATTGGTCACCCTCATGAGATACAACGGTCACTCCATTTTAGTAAAAATATATGTGTCCTTGGCATGCGGCTAGCTAGTCCATACCCACAATTAGGTCAATTCCTGTTATATTAAGACCATTTATATCCCAATGGAAATGATACAATTCGATCTATAGTGAAAATAAATCTCATAAAAAGATATCCATATATTGTGTTCCCAATGGTGTATTGATATTCATCACCCCACATAAAGACTCCACATCTAGGATCTAACCATTAACAAGATTTGAAAATATAATGGAATTAGAGGCACCAGTATCAAACAAGGAAGTAGTTAAAGTATAAGCATCTAGAATTGTACCTATCACTGATGATGGACAAGCCATACTCTCCAGAAGTGTAGGTTTCACTACATGTAACTGTCTAACACCAATTTCTAGTGGTGTCATCAGAATCCCTTGAGTAGAACCACTCTGGTGATATGAATGATCCTAACCTAATGCACTATTCCCTCATCCTCTACCTCATCTGATAGTTGAACTCCAATTTCCAGACCTATATTTTGTAGAATACCCCTTCCCCACACTCTGACTCTGACCAGCTTCTCCCTCAGCACCAGCATTTTTCTGATTCATGTAGAACATCTCTAGGTGTCCTATCTCACCATAAAACTGGATCTCCACTAGTGGTTGAGGAAAATGTGTATGATAGAGTCCCTACCCACCGCACTACTGAAAAAACATGTGAGAAATATCTGGAGAAACTATTCCTCCTGACATTCCACCTTTATTTCCACTTTCCCGACAAAGGTTCTCATAACGGTGCTTCCTACTCTCGGAATTACCACTCCCCAATCGTCCAATTACATGTCTAGTAATCCAAGACTCTTTCAGGTTCCCATAAAAAATGGGAGCCTACTTTACATCTTTTGAGAATTTCTTCAGTCTAAATAAATTCACTTGGGACTTAATTACACACTTTACTATGGCCTGAAATATTTTTTCTGAAGAAGCCGCATCTACCGCCAAAGCTGGAGTACAAAAATGTAAATATGTGAAATTTCCAGCATATTCCATTATGGACATGATTCCATGGGTCAGATGCATAAAATATGATTCCATCTATTCTCTTACTATATCTAGATAGATGTGCTCTATGAAATTATCTAGAATTTCTTTCAATAAAATCTCATCAGTTTGTGCAGATCTTACCTTAATGTCCAACCAGCACTTTGCTAAACCAAAGAGCATATAAGAAGCCAACTTCACCCCCCCTTTTAGCCAATGTCTCTAAATGGTCATGTATCATCTCTATAGATTAAATCATGAATTTAGCTTTATCATTTCCACCCTCTACAGTAAAAGTAATAGGGTTTCGTAGCTAAAAATCCCTTGTCATCCCAACCATGGTTTTCTGAACCCGCCCTAGGTCTCTCTACATGAATGGATAGGAATGAGAAATGTTCTCTCAGAACTATTCCCCTTCTTCCTCATCTGGAACCAATGATTCCTTAAACTCCATATCTGGAAGTTTTTTCAGGGCCATACCCCTCGGTCTCTCCCGCAACAAGAATGATGGAGAAATATATCTACCAAAGAACACACATCTTAGGTCTAACAACACATCCTTGCAATATTTACGTTAGAGGAGAAACTAAAAAAACAAGTTCCAATATGTCCTTCCCCCTTTTTCCACCAAACAGTCAACACTAATTCCTTTTCCCTATGCTTAACTATCTTACTCCTAGATCATGATTTACAAGGGTACATAAATTATCATTAATTAATTCAACTGTTAATTAATCACATTATATCAAATTAATTAATTAAATAAATAATTATTTAGTCATACTCATTTCATAAATCATGTTTCTCATTATATACCAATGTATTCGGATTTTACATCATAATTTCAATATTACAATATAAAAAATAGTTCATGTACAACAAATTTCTTATAATACACATTATGGAGGATTGAAACCTCCATATGATACCACTTGGTGATGTCCTAACTCAAGAGCCACTGAACGCTGCCCTAAGCAGGTTGGCCATGTTCCCTCTAGCATGCCTCCCCATATTCCAAAGGGTGTTGACTAGTAGGGAAGGTCTCATAAATCAGTCTTAGGGAGACTATAACCTCTTTCATTAGAATAAGAAAACAAAATAAGAAAATAACAATACCCAAGTGAGGAAGTGTATAAATAACCAGAATAAATCCATGGCATATGATAACCAAAAGATGGAAATAAAATACTCAATTGAAAGGTAAAAGATGCTATGATAATGAAAATGACATATGTCTAGAATGAAAATGAATATAAAGACATAATGACTCCCTAACGGGTCTCGAACCATGTCTAGTTAGCACTCCCTTTCTCTTATCCCAAAGTAAAATCTATCCCAGGGTCTGGACTTTATCCTGTCTGGCAATAACAAAGTCTACTCAGGGGTCGATCAGGCAGCCCGAATAGGGTGTGAGAATAACTTAGTAGGCCTCCACCAACAGTGTTTAAAATGAATCCAGTCAAAAGATAGTGCAAGAATTTTTATGAAGAAATAAATACAATGCATAATCTAAAAAGTTGTCACATTTTCAGTTAATCATTAGTCATCAAATTAGGCTTATTTTCAATTCATGTGTCCCAATTTAATCATCATTAAATATCATTAATTATTTGGTGTAGGTCATCATGCCTATCCCACCAAATATTAGTTGAATCGTCATTTATTATAATCATTTATTTGGTATAGAACATTATTTTTATCACCACAATCACGTTGAGTGTAGGTTGTCATTCCATGAAATTATTTTCATATCTAGTGTAGGTCATCATACCTATAACACCATCATCTATAGTGTGGATAACAATTGGGTAACATCCCCATGTCCATGTTCCTACTTCAAATTGGTCTAGAACTCCATTTCTAGCACCACAAAAATATATTCCATTTAATCATTCAGTAATTCACAATAATTTTCCACATCAATCAATTATTATTCCAATTGATAGTTAAACATTTCAATAGAAATTAGTTAACTCAATAATTATCTAATCACACAACACATTAATTAATTCATCAATTAATTAATCAATCAACACAATTCTACATCAATAATTAATTCTACACAATAAATTATCCATATCAAATCTAAACTTTTCATAATTAAGTGTCACAGTTAATTATCTTTGATCGTCATCATGGCACATAATTAATTCTCATAATTAATTATCTTTGTTCAGAATCGTGACATATAATTAATTCTCACAAATAATTATCTTACATAACCAAACATTATTTCATAATTAATTTCCCACAATTAATTATCCTAACATAATAAACTCAATATCTCAATTACAATACCTCAAACAATACCAAATATTCAAAAATATTTATTTTGGGAAACCGCTTCATTTATTACATGATTCAATTATCAATAAATCGGTGATGAAAACTCAGTTCAATTCCAAATTCTTAATTACTAAAATTTAGAAAATCGGTCATCATGAGAATCTTGAAAATCATAAACTCATACACATATAAAAATTATGACTATGGGAGCTTGATTAAGACCAACTACCTCGGTTTATTGATAGATGTTTTCATTACAGAAATCCAAGAAATCAGAGTGGCACAATGTTATCGATGAATCTCCAGATGTAAATCCATAAATCCAAAATTAAGATCAAAGGCATCAAGATCTTTTAAATATAGATATAATTACATGATACTAAATCTTGATCTCAACTCATATGTTTAGAAAGATGAAAACATGGGAGATAATCCTTGAAACGATCGAGAAATGATAAGATAAATAACAGGAGAAGCATCAGGATGAAATTTACTTACTAGGAAGAGAGAGGATATTCAATTTGGGATTTTGGTCTTGATGAATGGTGTTCAGATCACCTCGGAATCCATCTGGACTGCATTGAGAACACTTAGAAATTTTTAATCTTGATTTAATGTTGAATTATAGAGTTTTTGGGGGCTCTTGTTTTTTTAATACCTATTTTCAGAATAAACTTGGTCTCACACACAGTTTTAACAGGGTGACCACACGGTAAGGTCAAAATGTGCACCAACCATGTGATCATCAACCACCATCATGGATTGATGTTTCATGTTTACAAAAACCATGAACCATTCAGGATGAATTCCACTTTCTGCATGGAAATCTTGTGATCGTTTTGGCCAAACCGTGCACAAACTGTGCACAACCCCTTATCATTTCATTTCCTTATAAACACCACCCAAACACACCCCATGTCATACCCCATTACAAAGGTACTTAATAAATAAAAAAATGTACCTTATCACAGACCAAATATTTATCTATAAAAGGCTAGGATCTTAGGTTTTCCTGTTCCTAAATCTATTCAAAAGATTTAAATTAAAGAATCATATTCTGTGGGTTGTTTAATATTAGTACAGCATATCACATATGATATTGAATTAAATGTTCTTATTTGAAAATATTAAATTGTTAAAAGGTCTCATGAGATATATTATCTTCAGTGTTTTTAATCCTTCCATATCCATTTATTATTCCTTTGTACAAAAACTATATGAGATTATTATGATTTATGACATTATTCACTCTGTCATTAGGAAATTAGTTCTCATTTTCCATATAATTATTAATATTATTTTGTCATCTAAGGATATAGTTAGATTTAATTAAATTATTTATATGGATTATTTTTATATTTTATCACTTATATATTATTCAGGTTTTTTATTCTATGGTAGACTCTATTGTCTGATTTCCACTACTGAGAATCAAATTTCACCTTTTATTAGGTATTCAATATCTTGGGTACTGGCCATTAAACAATCTAAAAATGTGTGATTAGATATTTTGTATCTTGTAAAAAAATTTTAATGTTACCGTTGATTTTTTGATTCTAGAGTCAGAGTTATTAAATTCATTATTTGATACAATCATTGAAAATAAATGGGAAGTCCCACTTTAAAACCCTCTAACTCACTGAACCATAAAACATAATTTTATAACATTATTTTTTTTAAAAAAATACCATACATAGTTAAAATAAATAAAAAACCAAAAAAAAAACCAAAAAAACACATTATGTTCAATAAGACTGAAATCCAAAAATAATACCCCTTTAGGACCCATAAATCTATATATATTGAACAAATAAATTGTCTAAAAAAACCATTTTAAAGAAAGATTTTACATTGAAAATATTATGAAAATTATGATTAAAATTAATATACACACAAATATATATATATATATATATATTCTAAAGAAAATTATTTAAAATCCCCTTAAATAAAAAATAATTTTAAAGAAAAAATAAAAAAACATAAAAGATTCTACCTATGTCAAGAAATGATGATGTGAAATGTAAGACAAATGTTGATGGGAAGGACCAATGATGATTCCTTACACTATAGGTAACTAATATATATGTATTAATATAAAAAACCAATATACGGTTCAGCCAACACCAACTCACAGTAAGAGGAAAGAACAAAATCAGAAAGGGATGGGATATACCAATTCATCTGGTGAAACAAATAATGTTTTTTCATAAATTTAATACTCACAAAGACCCAAGTATATACCTTACACACCAAACAATATTTTAAAAAAATTATATTTAAAACTAAACTCATAGAGGTGTTAAAAATCAATAAAGAAGAAAATAATGTGGTATTCGATGATATGTGAGTGAAAATATCCCCAATAAAAAAATTTACACTTCCAGAATATCATAAAAGAAAAATATGGTATAGGAAAAGGAAGAATCCTTGGATAAAGGAATTGAACATCCAATAAAGACACTAATTCACCTAAATAGAAATTATAAAATGATCAAAAATCTTAATTTACAAACACCACTAAGATATAAATACAAAATAGCTTAAAACCGATTGATTGTAGCTCTAATTGGAACACTAATTAATCTGAGACTGATAAGTGGTCTTTGAGCTATATAAAGAAACTTATTACCATGGTGAAAAAATGTAAATAATTGTTCAAAGAAGAAAACAACATATAATTACCCATTTTAAAAACAAATATAACCCAAATCCAATCACTAATCCTAGTTATCCACCTACAATACAATCAAATAGTACTGGTCTCTCCTGAATGGTGTAATGAATTCAGAAACCTAATTAATATATAACAAATCATGAAACTAATAAAATTGTAAATGAACAAGGGGAATAAAGTAGAAAACATTATTAACATAATCTTTATTTTCTTTTTGGATATAAAATAAAACAAATATTACTCCTTTTACTGATTCCATGGCATATATATTGGCTAAAGATGGCGCAAGAGACCACAAATTTGGAATTTAATTTTGTAATTCGAACCAGAAGGATTATACTAGAAAAAAAAATAGAACCTATGAAGTTGATTCTTCATATAATGAATAATAATGGGATATAACATTTATCCAACAATATCATAACTTCATTGTTTTCGTCCATCGTACTTTTGCTTCTCCCCTGATATTGAACTTTCCCTCATTATGAAAGGAACAATGTCTCCAATACTTATTTGATATCCCAGAGCAATCAACTTCACAGTCATGGACATACTAATAACATCCTCAAATTAATATTTACAAAACATAGGCAGTCTAGAAATTATATTTTGATAATTACCCTTTATGAAAATCGGATCCATATACCAATCCCTGGATATTATTGGGATGAGTTTCTATTTAAATTTTAACTATTTTTTTATTTTCATAGTAAATGTGTGGTGGATGTTTCAATAATAATTCAAATTATATTTGGGTACATTTTCATGGTCTAATGATATAAAATTTAGAAAATGGGGTCGATTGGATGGGGTGGTTGGTTAGTTAATGGTTAGTTTTAACTTTTCACCCTAACTTTGTTAAATGGAATGGATAGTGCATGATTCCCTAAAATAAGAAAATTTTAAAAAGGAACCATATAAATCCTATAAAAAACATATTGGTTTTTTTCATAGTTAGTTCATGGTATAATAATCCATGTAGCCAAAACATAAAGAGTGTGGATCATGTAGATAGTGGAAACCACACAGTTAGTGAGTAGTTTATATAGTCATGTGGGAAAAGTGTTAATTATGTGGATCATTAAGAGTTGAATACTACATGGTTGTCTCATGATTTTTAAACTATCTATCCATGATATATGGAATTCCTATTGACATAAAATTAGAGAAATTAACAATAATCTATATAAAAAATATAAACCTGAAATATTCTATACATCCCCTATTTAACCAGTAAGACACAACACACTCTCCTCTTCCATTCTTAGCTATTATAGATGATTTATACTTTATTTACCCTATTAATTAATCAATATTCGTTTCAATAGTGATTTTGGGTCATGTTTATCAATTTTTATTCACCCATTGTGGGGTTTTCACTATCAAGGGGTGTCATTTTATATATGAAATATTTCATAGATTTATTATTCTTATCCATGTATATTAATTTTACCGTGAATCCACACAGAATATTTTATTACAAGGACTATACAGGTCTATGTTTTTTGGTTTCTAAACTATCGCTTAGTTGATAAATCATTTTTATTTCATGTGTTGTTTGGTAATATCATCTTTCTGTGCATTCCACCTAGAAATTATTTATATGTATTTTTTAAAAAATTTAAATTCAATATTTTATCTTGTGAAATATTAATATCCCCTAAATTGAAGGAAGCCTAAGAGGTCACCATAAAATTGTTTTTTCTAATGGATGTAATAAAATAAGAGTTAAAATTTGGGAGGGTTGGATTGGAATATTATTTGAAAGGGTGAGTGGATACTTATTCTTTTAAAAATGATTTCGATATTTAGTTTTAAATTGATTAAAAAATGATAGAATGGTAAAATGTGTAATCAAATGGTTAGATATGACATTGTAAAAGAGTTAAACTAGTAATTGGTTTTCTTTAATTGGTTTTGGAAATGATGAATGATTAATTTCATTAATATGACTGATAATTAAGATATCGTGAAATTTTATAGGGCCTTTTAAGAATGGTCCAAAAATGATATTTTTTGGGTAAATATTGTTTTAATATGATATAAAATGATTTTTTAGATAAATTTTTATGTTTTTATTAAATGGAATTTGATTAACTGTTACTATCTTTAATGAATGGCTCCCATGAGGGTTTTTTCCAAGGGTTTTTTTCTTATGGCTTTAGAGATGGTGTTTCCACTAGGTGGATATCTAGGTACTATGAAAATTATTTTTCTTCAGGTTATATTAAGGATCTAGTATGGGTGTGTTTCTAGGTGTGTTGTTTATATTCTTGTTTGGGTATATTTCCTTGATTTGTAACTAGGTTCCTGGGATATGTACATTCACCCATATTGTTACTATTATTAAGAGATATTTAGCACTGGGAATGTTAGGTAGAGTCTATCTCAGGAGTCAATGTGGAACTCAGAGTTAAATGTTTTCTTGTTTATTTATTTATTATTATTATTATTATTTATTATTATTCATTTATATATATTTATATCCTTAAGATTCACTTTACACCAAAAATATATTTTTATAGAGATATTTGGCAGTGTTTTACTGAGTCATACTCACCCCTCGTTTGGTTTTCCATTGGTAAAAGAGAATTTTTAATGCTAAAAGGGTAGGAAAAGGTAAATAAATATATGATTAATGGTTTATTGTCATGTTATAATAGGCCATGGTTAATTTTAATAAGGTAAGACTCTAGAATAAATTCATGGATTTTAAATGTTAATCACTTTTATCATTTTTGGATATGAATATACATGATTTATCATGTTTGTATGACCTCCCTAACAGTAATACTATGCTCATTATATTATACAATGTGATGTATTATAATTATTGGAACTTTATAGTATGTATTTTATCTATCTGGATGTGTGATATTTTATTTATTTATGTTATAATTTCTACTAGGATGAGAGGAGTAGTTTGTCCAAAGTATTTTCATGAACTATCTCTAATATTCAAAAGCTTATTGATTAATGTGAGGTGTTCTTAAGGTCATATATCCCACCCGATCTTGTTAGTATTTACTGATAATGATTCAAGATGTTAAAAAGTTGTATTAAAGCCCTTTTATTTTAAATCCCGATTTGGGTAAGGTATGAAATGGAAAAATAATTTTCAAAAAATGATAAATAAATTTATCAAGAGAGTATCTAACATATATATATGAAAATTCCATGGTTCAAGGAATAATATTTTTATATTTATTTCTTTTTTACTATTAAATTATTCCCCCTAATGTGAAAAACATTATTTTTTGATATATGATTTTTTGGAATTTCATATCTTGGTCTATATGGATAATGGTATTGTGTACATGAATCATGATAAAATTTTAGAACTCCCATGTCATTTTGATTATTGATTGAAATTGGTTTCCTTTGATATGATAAAGTGGTCAATTAATGTGTCAATACAAATATATATAGAATTTTCTTATATAAATTTATGGGTTAATATTACATAATTTATCATTAAGGTGGTTTAAAGCCTATTACATGATTATTTTTCTTTGTTATTATAATGTTTCAGTTAAAAATATTCTCATTACATAATATAAATAATTTTACTCTATAACATGTCACTTCTAAATCACTTAATCAAAGCATCGAATACGAAAAATTTGGATTAAAAAAGGGAAATGTGTGATAATTTGGATTTTATATGTTCAGTGTGGACCTTATATATATATATATATACTATTGACCATAGATATGGGTAGATGGGGTCTTTAAGAGAACCCAATGTATAAGATACGTGTTATATGAGTTGTACAGACTAGTTTAGTTTTTCTTTATGTTATCGATTACTATTAAATGTTATATTAATAACTAGTATAGTACCAATATCTGACAAGTGTGTTTGAAATTATAGGGGAATGAATTCACGAACACCTCTATTAAGTCACTTGGAAGGTGGTGATGGGAATTATTTATAGGTGGTTAGTCCAGATATTCCCATAACAACAAGTTTAGTGATGTATGTTTATCTTAAAGGGATATTTCAATGAGTTGTGAAATAAATAAAGGGATAGGATCCATGAGCTACACTAATAATGTTTGAGATGAATAGTTAATTTTAGATGTAACATCCACCATTATTTATTGTGGAGGACATGATCTTTATTGTTTTTTTCTAGACTGAACACATCTATATGATTTCTGATCACCTAGGGACACCATCAAAGTAAAGAGTGATGATCATGATGTATATACGTCTATGACTAGTAAACCACTAGTGGGGATTTTTAGTCTAGGAATACCATCATGTGGGGTTTTCCATGATTTTTTCTCATCATGGTTATTAGAACACATCTATCCAGAGACTCTAAGGGATGATAAAGTTGTCTAGTTTGTTCATTTTTTGTAGATATGGATGTCAATATTAGAATATGAAACTTATTGTAATAATAAAAATTATTCAGCCTGATGTTTTTTTTGTGATGAGATAGGTTGTTATAGGTTCTTTATAATATTGAATGAGGTATGATATTATCATCTGGAAAAATTTATTTCATCTTACATATTTTTTTCTAGTTTGGTATAAAATTCATTATTATAGATAGAAAAATATGAAACATAAGAGACTCATGAAACATATCTTATACTATAAAATTTAGTAGTGTATTTTTATGTAATTATATGTTTCATATTGAGAAGTAATTATAGGGTGGTGGTGGTGGTATGTGATGTCATGGAAATGCCTTGTCTTCTCATTTATAGGTGTATTAAATTATTGAGTGTTGATAGTGTGGGAGATGGGGCCATAATCATCCCATGTGTACCCAACCACCACTATAATGCCTATTTGGTTGAAGATTTTGATACATGAAATGGTTTAATGGAACCCTTACTCCAAAAAACTAGATTATTTATTTAGATTATTTCATTCTAAAAACATACCAATGATCTCATGATACACGACTAATCAATTTAATGTTCTTTAATATCATAATACACACATCAATCCCATATTATAGTGTAAATTTAATGATAAATACTCTAGAGAACATTTTCATCCTAGAAAACATTCAAAATAACCTTAATAATGTTAGGGAAAAATGAAAATAATAATGAGTCCTTATAGATGCTTAGTAATGGTCACACCTAATTAAAGAAACTGTGATTAAATAAGATATAATTATTACGATGTAGTGTATAATTAAAACAGATGAAATTCAATCAATTACTTGATTTCAATGAGAATACATTTCTAATATCAATATATTATCCCATGGATAGTGGGAAATGAATTCATAATAAAGGAAATAAATATTTCTGGGCATTTATGATCAAGGAATCTCAACCAATATTTAATCAATCTTACCTTAAAATAAATTTATCCCAAAAATCATTTTTAATGAATCAGCCTATTTAAATAAGATACCAATCTAAAATCGAATTATTAATGTTTTTTATTATAATACCTAGGAATGTATCTTTTAGATATTTATAACTTGGAACCACTTGATTCATTAATTTTATGTGAGTGAATCATAATTTGGATCTTCATAAAAATTTCTTTTTGAAAATTCCTTGTAATTCATGTATTATACATGTTGAATCGAGAAAAAACATCCTTATTCATATTGTAAATGAAATAACATACGTAATATGTTAATTTAAAATGATATTTTATATAGAAATGATATATGATTTAAACAAAAACATAGTACAAGAAATGATTCTAAATTCATAAATGATATAAATAATACTGACTTGAAGAAAAAAATAATATCTAACTAATACTATAGACTGATATAGAATATAATCATAAGAAATTGAATAATCTAAAAATAAGGTGTAATCTTATCCAATAAATAATTATAGGTGGCCATAAGTTCATTAGATATGAATAATTTATTATAAAACCAAAAATTTATGAAAGAAAATATAATAAATACATTAAAAAGAAAATCCATGAAAATTCATTTAATATTGGAGTTATAAATTACTTTTGAAAATTAATTTCACTCCTTTTTGGAAATAATATACATTTCTTTTGATATCATTTTAAATAAAAATTCCCAAAATATTGAGGAAACAATTATCACTAAAAATAATCATAGTCTCTTATAAAGGATTATTTAAGGAAAGGATCAGTCATCATGGTGGGAATGTATATTTTTTTAGTGTGTTAAAATAAATATTTTATTCACACCTTTGGTGAAAAGTACCAAATTCTAAAAAACTATAAGAAGTGTTATTTTAAAAATTATAATATAATGTTAATATTTGGAAAATAAACATTATTAAATAATGGGATAATGGTTAAAATTTTATTGAATTTTTGAAATAAAATATTTATATAGAAGAAAGAATAATTATAGGAAAACATAAATAAAATATTTATAAATAAAAGTACCTTAAATATATAATTATTGTTTAATATTGAACTAACAAGAGAATAAATGGGAACAAAACATGTAAAAAACATGTATAACTATAGGATAAATAAAATATTCAACTTACATGATAATGATTATATAATTTTAGCAATGGATATTTGAAAATTAACATCCATTAAATAAAATGAGATTACAAATGAAATCCCTTTCATTAGTTTTGACGTTTTAAATGTATTCTCATAACATGATTATTAATAAATTTATATTTAAAAAACATTTATAAAAGAGTAATATATATTAATAATGTCATATATGATACACTTATATTATTTGAAGACGCATTCATTAACAATATTTTATTATCCCCAAAATTGTTTGTGTTAACTGTTTCTTTTTCCATATATGTTTTGATTTGGAATTTATAGCCCTTGAGTCTTGGTCTGGTTTAATCTTATAAAATATTGCAATCATGTTATAAATGTCATGTATAATATTTACATAGTTATTTATAATTATCCTTGAATTTTTTACATTAAAATAGAATCACTATACTTTGTGGAGGTGTTTTTCAACACGTACGCATGAGAAACATTGTAATATTTTGACTGGGGATGGGTAAAAATATAAAGTATATATTAAATTTAAATATTAATAATTATTTTACAAATATAAAATATATTCATTAATTCCATATTTCTAACCATCCATGTATACTTTTGATGAATAATGAATTAGATTATTGCATTGAGATGGTAGGTCATATGTATGGATGATCGCTAATTTAATTTTCCATAGGATTGAAATAAGATGGAAAATTATCATCAAAGAGTCATAATAATATTAATTAATATTTATAGTACTAGTATAATTGTTTTAAAATGTTTTACAATAAAATTTTTGGATGTGGAAGTAGAATGAAACTTTGAAAAAATTTAGTAATGATGATTACCTCTTCTTTAAGAGACCTTATTTGGATTACAACATTAACCTTATTATGATGAATTTAAGAGAAGGGAAAAAACCAAGAATGTAGAGAATGGATTTTGGAATGTTTTTTTGGTAATGATTTTCTATGTTATAGGGATCTACCTTTTTCAATAAGTGTGGGGAAGAGAATCTATTTTATAAGATAGGGGAGGTACACTTGTAGAACTACTTAAAAGATTTCGATAATATGAAGATATTATATTAATAACGGGGAACCGAATTATAAATAATTCAAAAATGATAAGATTAAATATTTAATAAAACAAATTTTATCAGTTTTAATAGTGATTTTCTATTATATTGAACCATTAATCATTTTAATTTTTACCATTTTAAAAAATATTTCTCCAATCCACAGTGATAAATAATATTTATGGTTACTATTCATTTCGACCAAAAAATACATTTACTTAATTACATAATTCTAATTATGATTTTTTATATATGGAATCACTTTTACATTTTTACACTACTATATGTAGTATAAATTATTTTTAATATATTTATGAAAAATTAAATGAAACCCATATTTAGGAAAATTATTATTTTATTTAAAAAACTATTTTAGAAAAAAAGATAGTATAATGTGGATTAATATGAAATTAGTTGGATTATATTGATTGAAGGAAGAATTATTTTCTTTTTAAAACTAAACAAAAACAAAAAGGTTTCTACTAAATACTTATTTGAGAGAAAATATATAAATATATCATTTTAAAATAAATTACTCATAATTCAAAATTGATAAGACTGTATTTCAATGTAAAAAATTTTATATTTATATAAATTACATTAATTATTTTATATATATTAACTATATAAAAAATTCTTTAAAAACTATACACTTATTATTATGTCATTATAATTTAATAAATGAAACAATTTTGTAAAATAGGTTATTTTCACAATTCACTTAAAAATAAATTATTATTGAAATATATAAAAATTTAATCCTAAGATGATGAATTGAAAAATGAAAATATTTTCATGACATTAAATTTTTAAAATTTTTAAATTTATTTTTATTAAATTTTTTTTATTATTGTTAGACATATATAATTTGTTTTAGTATCATTAGGAAGAAAACATTACTTCTAAGAATTGAATCTTATATGTCACATTATTCACTCATTCAAATATTTCAGCCTTAAAATTTATATAATAACACCTCAAAAATAGATGTGGGTACTTCTTCGTAATAACTTCTTCTGGTTCAACCATTTCTATTTCTATATTATGATTTCTCTATAGTACCTTCAATAATTGAGCCATATGGTTTTGAAAAAGTCGTTCCCTGCTGTCCAAAACGAATATAGGCTTGTCAAAATAATATATATCATTTTCCAAATTTATTTCCTTAAGAGAGATAAATTTTATTTGATCTAGAATGTACATCCTAAAAAATAGTGATATGGAACACATCATGATCTTTAGTGAGACTATGTGAAATTTCCAAATTGTATTTCATACCTCAAATTATTTCTAGAATTTCAATTTTTTTGATGTATGTAGGTGTTATTTTAACATTATTATTAAACAATATAACACCCTTCCATGACGATACCTTCGATAAAAAATTATCACCTACATGGAATTATAAATCCTTAATTTGGTATCCCTAATAGAAAATTTTCCTTATTTTTTCGTACTTGATATGACTCTTTATAGTTATCAATTTTGATGTTTTATTCTCTACATGGTCTAATCCTAAAAGATTTATTTCACCAATATTATCCAACTGGGTTGGTGTACTATATTTTTTCTCATACAATTATTCATACCATTCCATCTAATTTTATTAATGGATATTTTTGTTATATTAAAGGTCCACAAAAAGTAAATAATGATCCCATATTCGTTGAATCCCATGTGTGAATAACCTCAACATTTCTTTTATTGTTTGAATTTTCCAATTAGTCTTTCAAAATATCTCAGTATGATAAGTTATTCTCCAATATAGATTGGTGTTGAGTCCCTTTTAAAGTATATTTTTTAATATTTATAAATATTTTGGGTTATTTTTGAATACCATCAAAATAGGTTCACTTTAATCCCTATAAATTCATTAATATGGTTCCATCCATTTAAATCAAGATGTAGATATTCCATTATAGATATTAAATTAAGGGATTTGGTAAGTCTATTAAAAATAATATATATGGAAACAATCATACAAAGTATTTTTAGAAATCCATTGAAACATTCTATAGCAATATTATCTAATTTTTACCCAGGAATAGGTCAAGGTTACATAAATCCTTTAGAATGTTATCTATCATCCTTTTCCAACTAAAACCCTATAATATTGATATAAATTATATTATTTACAATTTTATATTATCCCCAAACATTTAGCCTTAAAATAATGATATATTTTTGTTCTACTTTGGTGTGTCAAGAAATATGATATATAATCATAATATGATAATTCGCTTTTCAGTTAAGGCCTAGATGATTCACATTTCCAATTTCCAAACATCAAATTATCATCTTCATAGATGAATCCCACCAACATCTCTTAATTCATTGATTTAATTTTCCTTCAAATATTATTATAATCATGCAAAGAAAATTTTATTTTCTCCAATATGAATATTTTGAAATTTATTCTGAATAGATTAATTTTATCTGCTTTATTAGTTAGTCTCATATCCAAAATTAGAAATTAAATTAATATTAGATCTTTATCAATCCAAATTTTAATAAAAAATCCATGCTGTTTCATAGTCAATACATCAAGAACAATATTTTCCTTCCTAAAATGGAATTTTATTAAGAAATTATAATACCTATGTAATTCTAGACATCAATGTTTCCTCATATTGACTTCTTTTTCTAAGAAGATGTATTTGAAACTTTTATGGTCTTTATATATTTTATATTTTCATTAAAAATTTAATTCCTCTATATATTTAATGATATTTTTACCATTACCAACTCAATATTGTGGGTTAGATCATTATGTTCATGAAATTATAACTCCCTTTATAATTAAGAAATAACTATATCGTTATGAATATTGACACATCTAAGTCCTTTATTTGAAGTATCAATATATATAATAAATCCATTTTATTATGAATGGTAAAATTAATTAAATTTCATTGAATTATATCCAGTTTATTTCTATTATAATTTCATTACATTATTCTATCCATATCAATAAAACCCATTTGCATGTCATCTTAGTTAATTCGTTATATAATTGAGAAATATCTTGAAAAAATCATCAATAATAACATAATAATACAAGAAAACTTTGTATATAGGTTATATACATTATTATTAGCCATTCCATCACTACCAATTTCATTAAATGGTCAACCGATATTCCTTCTATAGAGATTATGTGGATAAAAAATGAAGATCATAATGCCTAAATTTTTATTTTATAAACTATAAATATAAATCCTTTTATCTAAAAGTTATAAGAAATATTAAAAATTGACTCATATTATCATCATATAATTCTTTTATATCATTAAATTATCAATAATGATATTATGAAATTATCAATATATTACATGAATAATCAAATCATTATATCCATAAAATTAGGGGTAAATTAGTCAATCCAAATATAATTACTATAAATTCATAATTTCCATGCCACATTAGATATTTCATACAAGTGCATTATGGTAGTGGAATTGATTTCAATACACAAAAAATGATTTGGTCCAAGACCATATATTAAAAATGAATGAAAAAGAAAAAATTTAGAAAGTGGAGAATGGGTAAAATAATGAAACATGCCCTCATCTAATGAAATCAACTGAGAATATACAATGAGATGTCAAAGAACATAATTGAGTTGACTGCTTGCCTCATAGTCCTTTCTCAAGGGAGATTAAAAATGAATATAGAAGAATTGATTCAACCAGTAAATCGTTTCCTTATATGCTAATATGGTGCTCACAGTGGGCCTAAGATGGGAATATTACTTCCTAGGATGAGAATTTTGAGGTGTAAATATTGTGAAACCCTCCTCACCTTTAGTCATTCATTAATCACCAACATCACTGTACGTCCTATAAAATCCCATAGAATCATCCTTTGGTTAATTAATTTATGAAAACATACCATATGACCTATATATTTCATTGTTCTTCATGACCTCTTGAATTTAAAGGTGATAATTAATTCCATGAGATATCGGTTCCTCTGGCTACTAGTGTAAGGAGGAGAACCGTCCCCTCTATATTGAAAAAACACACCATTATCATGACGAATAAGAAGATCCACCCACCTATAAGGTTGAGATACATCCCCTATAAAAGTAGAAACCAAAACATTATCAAGTTGAGAATGAATATATGCCTCCTTATAATGCTGATATAGATCCCCTTCAGTGCACTAACCATCAATCAATTGCCAGCCTGATTCCACCTGAGGAAGTTTATCTTTAGCAGAATGTCTTGAAACTTCTTAAAACAGACATTCTGCATTCCATATTACATCATATAGTGTTTTATTTCCATTATTATACAATTTAGTTGACATTTTCATCTTTAAAAGGTCACTATCAAGATTTACCATTGAGGAAAAATCATGAAGAAAATTATTTTATGTACATTTTTCCATTAAATAAACAATAACCTTACAATCATTATAAAAATTTGGTAATATTTCACATAAAATTATCAAATTCATATCTGCCTTACCATTGTAATGAATAACCCCATCAATGATAGTTTCACTAAGATCAACCTCAATAAAAAAACATGACATAGTGACCAAACCTCACATTCGCATTCTCCTTGTACATCTAGAAGGGGACCCAACAATAGGTGAAATAAATTATAGTTGGGTGCCAAATAACACAATAAAATTCATTAATCTTATCCCACGCCTGAACATATGTACTTTTAATAGAATAATGATTGAAATCAATCAGCCATTCATGGATATAGAGAGATATAATCCTCCGAAACAAAGACACAAAACCCCATTCCTTTTCCTTACAATCATCATAAGTAAACATGTAATAAAAAATTACAATCCTAAGGGAAAAAACTCCAATATATGAATCCCTATATTAGAGAAACATGATTGATTATATCATTGAAAATCTATGATTTATCCCCTTTTTGAGGAACTAACATAACAAAAAATGAAAATCTACACTTATATATTCACTTCGAAATAGATTTGGTATTAGATATCATGATTTTTATGGATCCTTTCATCAATATACATCATTTTAATGATTCCAATAATAAATCCAATGATTTAACAACTTCCATTCTGGAACTCAATCGAACATATATTTCTTGTGATTTTTATTTACTAATTTTGATTGGTTTCGGATGAGTACCACTAGCCAATAACTCTTCAATTTCAACCCCAATATCCCTAGGAAATGACATTTCTAATAAAAAACACTTGAAATATAACGGGGATCACTTGGTTATTATTGTATTAACACCCATCAACCTCCATTTATTTCCCTATAATATATGCACAAACTCATAGACAGATCTTTATTCTTAACAGATTGAATTGTGGATGTCCATAGTGAAATAGTAGGGAATATCATCTCCTTATAACATAATTTTGATATTTGTTTATTTTGTTCAACTAATTACTCTATAGATATCAAATATGTATTCTTAGATATTGGTTGTTAATTAAGGATAAGATCAATCTAAAACTCAACATCATTCTCTCAAGGATTCTAGGTAGTTTTCAAGAGATACAATAATGTACTCTATTAAAGTATATAAATTCCATATTTTAATGATTCCATTCCCATTAATTGGTTTTTCATGCTATTATACAATACTTGTTTCAATTAAAAAGTGCTAATGTTGGTGGATCAGGACATGATTTAGATAATAGAGTCTATAATTGGATGAAAATTGATTTTAGATATCCAAAAAAATCATAATCTCTTTCCCATTGAAATAAAATTTTCAATTCTAATTTTAAAGGAAATCCATACCAATGATTATATAAAATTAAAAAATATGTATCATAATCATGTTTTTAAATAAGACACATCAATTAATCATAATAGGAATTTTCCAAAATATGCTCCTTATAATAATATTTTAACTAGGGTTTTTCTTATTAATTCCATTAATAGGATTATAGGGAACTAAATATTTTTCTTAGAAAACATGGATGATATAGAAGAGTATGATTAATAAGAAAAAATATAGAATTATTAACATCCTTTGTTGTGATGATGTACCTACCACAACATCATTAGGAATATAAACATCAAATGTAGTAACCACATGATCTTGGTACTCTTCCACTAGCCAGATCTATGAGTGGTTATATTAATGCTTAATACACTGGTTAGTATAATTCCCCATATCCTTAGAGCTAAAGAACTGGATATCTGTGGTTTTAAACTTTTCATTTCATTCATGATCCTCAAGACATCCTTATTCATAGTTGAAACAAACTATTATTCTCATTAATAAAGTACTTGGGCTTTTCTTTCTAAAATTATCCCTTGTTTGAAATCTCATCCTCCATTTTATCTTCATTTTCATATTTTTTTCTTGGTTTTCATCCAGTCCCTTCATTACCTAATTTCATTGAAGATATAAGACTGTGATAATTATTAATATTCATTTCTGGAATATAATACTATATCAATATATGATGAATTGAGTTTATCTACCAGTTCCCTTAGGATAACCAACTTAACACAATCAATGAAATGGTCAATCTTGCATTCAAGAACACATATATAGTAAAACAAATATGCCTATATAATCTTGTAATGTTACCCTTATAAACTACCATTTTTTCTTCATGTATAGTATTTAATTTGAGGAATATCCTCTCAATTTCCACTTTCTATTATTGATGAATGTATTTCTCAAATAATATCACCTTAATAGTTATCTATTCTATACATTTTATTTCAAGAAAATATTTATGATTTTGGAACATTGGAAACCGTTGATCATCATTTCTATTTATAATGTACACTTCTAGAATAATATTTTCCATTTCATTACATCCCAAATCCTTGAAAATATATTTAAGATACTGATTATGTAGCTTAGATTCCAATTTTTTAGTATTTTCATCAAAATAAGGATGGATTTGTTAGTTTTTGTAATCTTGTATAGGTAAATCAGACTTTGGATAATATGTAGCACTATATAATAAGGAATAGTCATTATAACCTTCGTAATATTACTTAATATGGTTATGTCCTACTTTATTTAATCACCAGATATATTGTATTTCTCAGTAGGGATATCCCTATATTTAATACTAGGTTCAATTATCTAACTTTCAATAGACACCAGAACTAAATAATAGAACACATTGAGCTGTCTCATAGTCTTTCTGAATTTTGATAAATAGAAATTGAAATGAACATAATGATAAAATTTCTCAAATAAATTAATATAATTTTTTAATTTTCATGTTAAAATTATACATTTAAAATAAAAATCCCCAGGATCATGCTAAAATTTCTCTCATATATACTATAACACCCTAAATCTGGATACATAGAGATGATGCTTACTTTACTACACTAGTACAATATACATGGTATTACACCATGAAAGATCAATCATTTAGTAGTCATGGAAAACATGATACATACATGAATGTCAAATTGAATTATAAATAATAAATATAATTCTGTAATAAACACTTTGACATCCTTGTAATAATTCACAATATCATTTAACATATCTATATGAAGGAAAACAAAAATAGGTGATCTTAGTTAATCGGTAAGGGTGATATACAACGGAAGCTACCGTGTGTAAATAAGGCACAATCAATGAGGTAGATTTGATATTAAACAAAATTCAATTCAATCAAAAATATTATTTCAATGACTATATATGGATAATTTCACAAAGAAATGGCATGGATAATGGAAACTAAATTCTTAACAATTGTTTCCCTCAGAATTTGGGGATGACCTCCTTGATTGAGGGTTCAAACATTCCAATCAGTTTCTAACGGGTTTGTTCGTAGAACTGGAAACATCCAATGATTCCACATCCATTTGGACCTACATTCCAAAGGTAGGTGCTCATTAGTTTGTGGACTGATGAGGCTTAGGAATTTGCATTGGTCGAGAAGATGGGAGGTCAGACTCATCACACCTTTTTTAGGGTAATTATTGTCTACTCCAAGACTCTCTTTAAAGATTTAAGTTATGTTCTTGAATCCTTATTACATTACCAAGTATAAAATGAGCATTCCTGTAGATCTGACAATCATTGATTAAATATGTAGGAAATTTAGAGAATCTTTTATATGTATTCGAGGTTCTTCATCGATAGAGAATAATCTATATTTATTAGAGATTCATAGTCAGTGGTATCCTTCGACACATTTATATAGAAGTATATTGGTCATTATGATGGCCATGCTGGTTTTAAATCCACTCATTGGGGGCACTTGAAGTTTACTATCATTCATTAGGCCATGGATTATTTCAGAGTTGGGATCGAACCCGCAGATGGGCTACCTATGTATCCATTGTTTAGAAAAGGAATCAGAACCCACGTAGTTCGAGTAAGGGAGTATGATGTTTATGATTGATGGCTCAATGAAGGATGTCATAATTACTTTTACACTCTAAGCTCATGTGATTCATGATCAGTGTGAGAAAACAAAGGTATTGGTAAAAATCAGAAAATTGTGCCATGAAAGATGCAATCATAAGAAATAATGTGGGACTTATGTATGTATAACTGCCCAGATAAATGAAGATTAGGGTTTATTTCAGGGAAGAAATCCAGGAACAGGGTCCATAAAGGTATATCTAGTTCATAGAGATTTGAATACTATAACTTGGGGCTTACTCTTGAAAAGGAGGCCCAAAATAGGATATGACATATGATTGGATTTTTACTCTTGAGAAGGAATCCCAAATCAATGGTAAATTAGGACTGGTTAAGAGGAATTAAGACAAGGGCTTACTCCTGAAAAGGAGGACCAGGTTAAGAGATTTGAAAAATTAAGGGATTTAGGGCTTACTCTTAAAGATGATGCCCATATTTATGATTGGTACTTACTCCTAAAAAGGAGGCCAAGGATAATGATTATGACTGGGGATTAATCCTGAAAAGGAGGCCCAGGTTAATGATTATGACTGGGGATTATTCCTGAAAAGGAGACCCAGGTTAATAGAATTATGGTTGGGGCTTACTCTTGAGGTGGATTCCCAAATAAGGGGACTAGGTCTTACTCCAGAAAAGGAGGCCCAGGTTAAGAGAATTATGGTTGGGGCCCACATGGTCTATTTATAGGTTGGAGAAGACCCCGTGTGGTTATCAATTAGGGCGCGCAAGTGTACTTGCGCGACCATTAGGGCACGCAAGTATACTTGCGCGACCATTAGGGCACGCAAGTGTACTTGCGCGACCATCGTATAACTTACGCGACCCTTGTGCAACATTCTTCTTATTCCTTCCTTTTTCAATTTTTGATATTTGTCCAAAGGTTGAATCACTTTGAGTTAAGATAATCCTATTTTCCAATCATTTGATTTTGTGATGAAAGGAGCGTCAAAAAAAGTCCCCCCCTCAGAGATGGATCCAAAAGAAATGTATATTTTACTCTGAGGAAATCGAGAATCAAAAGGAAATTGGGGCGCGCAGGGTATAACGTGCAAATGAGATTCGGGCGCACAGGGTTTGGCACGCAGGGGTACGACATTTAGTCGCACAGGGTATGGTGCACAAGGTTCTGGCTACTTCTATAAATAGAGTGACTCACTTCTGTACAAAGCATGTGGATTTGAAACTTTCGAGCTCTCGCCACGCAAGTTACATTTATCGCGCAAGTTACTCTATTTACCGCTGTTTATTTGATGTTTCACTACTGTAGAGGTATCTGGACCTGCGCGGTGATACTTGCGTGCCAAATACTTGTGCGGCACCTCCATACTTGTACGCCTTAATGCCTTTTCCATTCTTTCGAATTCATTCAAAAAATTTATGAAAAATCAAATTACTTAAGAGTTAATTATTCAACACTTGTGCAGATTCAATGTCTCCCAACAGAATCAGAACAACTGATGAACTGGCTAGCAAGTGCATTGATGACATGATGAACATCATTGGCCATGATTACTATGATATATGCGACAGAACTCTCCCAGATTTGTCTAAGTACTTGAAGAAATATCATCTTAATTTCCCACAGAGCATCTACCTGCCTCTATATGGTCATGGTCATCTGCAAGGAGTCAATGTTCCAGATGCAAAGAATTATATGCCTGAGATGCAGCTGCACTACTACTCCCATATTTCGGTTATCCCATGCATTAAGAGCAACAATAATGGTGTGAACTTTCAAATTCTTCTTCCATGTCATTTCCTTGTAGATATAAAAATGGAAAACCCATGGGCTGAAATGTTCTCCATTTCTGGTTGGTGGAGGGAAGACAAACATGGCATTTGAGCAATATCTAAAAAGAGTACTCTCTCCAAATTTCTCTTTACTTCCAATGCTTCATTCTCAAATACATGTATATATCTTCCAAGTCTCTTGGACAGAAACAGAGTCACTGTTTGATCAGCAAAAATTTTTCTCAAACCGCACTCAAGAACATTCTTTTACAATTGTTCCAAGAAGAGCTAGTATCACTGCATCTCTTATGGTATCCAGTTGAATGAATGAATTCTAGGTGGTTGCTGATGAAGATAGGGAAGCCGTAAATCAAATGAAGAGTTATGTTGAATGTCTTTTGTAATTCTAGAAAAAAGAGACGAGACTCCAGTCTATGGATGTCCTTCTAATTCTTATGCATCAAATAGAAAGAATTCTTTCATCTTCAATCACATGTGCACATATTCTCTTTTTCTATCTTCTTTTAATTTACTTAAGCCAATGGGCCTAGTGAGCATAGTTTGATTTTTTTCTAGGATTAATATAAATATCCCTACAAACTTTGAATCTCTTAATTGCTAAATATTACCTAAATCATAGAAAATGTATGTTTAGTGAGCTGGAACGTGATTTTTATTCAGAGTTCCTTTGTCTTTTGTGGGAAGTTTAAAGTCATGGACGTCAGACATAAAGAGGCTAATGTTTAAGGTCGAAATAGATTTGACCGAAATGAATTGAAATTTACTCAATTCTTTGACAACCCATATGAAAACATATTACTATACTCAAGTATGAGGGAAAATATGTAAACTATAACTTAAGAATATTTTAACCTAAAGAATGCAATGAAAAAGAGCTAAAAGGTTTTAGAAGAAGTAATTTCCAAGAATGAAGTTACCATTATTTAAAAAACCCGTTAGGGGGTCGAATTATACAGGGCCACCTAAGGGCATTGGCTGCATAGTCAAATAAATAGTATCTTTTGGCTAACAAGTCTGTTATGTAGACTGTTTATGCAAGGCCGCCTATGGGAACGTGATGCATAGTCAGGAAAAAGAACTTTCAGAAATTTACTTTCTTACTGCTAAAAGCCAGTGAATGTTTATGGAGATTCAAATTTTCCAAAGTATATATTTTGCTGTATGGAAAGAGGTACTTGAATATGGAGAAGATATTTCCAAACAAGATTATCATTGAAATGGATGGATATCACTCCTATGAAGGTCTGACCCAAATGTAGGGAAGTAGAATATAAACCATAGACTAGAATACTTTCAGATTATGAAAAAGGATATGGGACAAATATGTCAAGGATGGCTATTTTTGCAGATCCCTATATACTGTCATTTAAGACCAATAAGGACAAAAGAAGATTTCTTCCCAAGAATGAAGTTACCATTATTTAAAAAACCTGTTAGGGGGTTGAATTATGTAGGGCCACCTAAAGGCATTGGCTGCATAGTCAAATAATAATATCTTTTGGCTGACATGTCTGTTGTGTAGACTGTTTTTCCAAGGCCGCCTAAGGGTACATGCTGCATAGTCAGGTAAAATAACTCTCAGAAATTTTACATTTTTGTGACTAAAAGTCAAGAAAAGGTCTATGAAGAACTGAAAATATTTAATGTTTGGATTATGACACATAAATATGGGTATTGTCCAATGTATACAAAGATACACAGATCAATGCAAACCATAATCATGTTGTGGCTGGGTTCGGAATTGAAATGTTTTACTTCACTATGTATCCCATAAGGATGGGAATCAAGCCATATGTAGTTCTTAAATTACAGTTTAACGTCGTGTGGGACAAAAGGATTAGAGATCTTAGATTAGGGTCTTAGAATGTGGACCATTGTAATAAATACACAATGTGTGTTTTCATGAGGACTTTTCCACCAGGGAACTGAAAGTGGAATTTGGGGTTAGTCCCAAAGACATGTGGCTGGATTCGAGGGACCCTAAAACGTTCCTATGTATCCCATAAGGATGGGAATCAAGCCCACATAGTTCTAGAAATACCTTCTGTACAGATTTGGTTTGTACATATGAAGGGTGAAAGGGGACTTAAGTACCATGATGGTTTAACCCAAGATAAATGGTTTGGGCATTGCATTGTATGCACATAGTCTTTGAAATGAAACATGACTGAAATATCAATGTAAATAATGGTTCTCTCTTAGGTGAGGGTATCAAAGAATATTGCAGTTTATTGTCATACTGGACAAAAGTGTTGTACATTTTAATGTCATATAACAAGGACGAAAGTGAACCAATGTAAAGATATTGATTCTACGGGCGGTTTCACGAATCAACATTGTATGAGATAAAGGTGAATCAAAGAGAATAGATTGTTTTTGGGCTTGAACCTTGGGAGGTTTCCTACGTACTCATCCTAGAAGGCAAGGATTAAACTCCGCATAGTTTAATTAAAGAATGAATTAATGGTCATGTTGTTCTTGGGGACAACGACCTAAAAAATTATGGTGTTGGGACTTACACATGGTTAGTAGCCTAGAGTGAGTGTTATGGTTGAGATTTTCTCTAACCTCAGATGAGTCATACTCGGTGTGAGAAACAAGAAGTAACAACAACCGTAACGATGCATAGTTTAATGTCATGTAGGATATATAAAGGGACTATGCAGTTTAAATTCATACAGTTAAGACTTATTGGTGCTTCACAGTTTAGTGTCATATTGCAGGGACATGGTACAGTTTAATGTCATGTAGTACATATCAAAGCACTTTCTGTACAGTTTAGTGTCATGTAGTTAGGACGATGGAGACAACACAGTTTAACGTCATGTTGGACAAAAAGAAGACTGCGCAGTTTAATTTCATGCAAACAAGACAAAAGAGAACACCATTTAACGTCATGTTGAACGTATTGGGGACTTTTTTTCACAGTTTAACGTCATGTTGGACGAAAAAGGGACGATATAGTTTAGCTTCATGTTGGAATAAAGTGCGAATAGTTTAATGTCATATGCATGGATCGTGGATGGTGAATATTAATGTCATGCTGGACGTAAGGGACTTCTGTACAGTTTAGCGTCATGTAGTTAAGATGTCACAGTTTAACGTCATGCGAGACGAAAGGGATACAAATAGTTTAATTTCATATGTATGGACTGTTGCTGTATAGTTTAACGTCATATAGCAAGGACGATGAAGGGGACACATTTTAACGTCATGTTGGACGTATGTGCAAATAGTTTAGGGTCATATGCATGGACAATTGATGATGTAGTTTAATGTCTTGCGGGACGGTGGTGCAGTTTAAGGTCATACCGAACCAAGGTGCAGTTTAAGGTCATACAGGAACAGTGATGATAGATTTTTTGTTTATAAAAAATACTTCTTCAAAAATATGGAATTGGTTAGAGTAGTGATGAGTTATCCATCCATCAAGATTAATAAATACGCTCCATTGGAGTAGACCCTAGGTATTGAGTAAGGTCCTTCCCATTTTGGATAAATCTTGGGAGGTTTCTTTCCTAGTATCATCAGAGTTATGATAACTAATACCAATTCTCCCTGAGTGAATGAACGAAGACGAACTTTTTTGTTAAAATCTCGTGCTATTTGATTCTGATAGACTTCCATGTGGTGAAAAATGCACAATCTTTTCTCATCTAACCATTACAATTCATTCAATCGGTTTTGAGATTGTTTATCTATAGATGATTGATCACAAATGGAAACTCTGAGTGAGGGTATTTGAACTTCAATTGGAAAAACTATTTCCGTTCCATATACCAATGAATATGGAGTTGACCATGTTGCAGTGCGGGTGGTAGTCCGATAAGCCCATAAAGCATGAAAGAGTTTATCAGGACATGATTTCTTATCTTTATACACCATCTTTTGTAGTATATTTGAAAGAGTCTTATTGAAGGCTTCTATCTTCCCATTGACCGCTGCATGATACTGAGATGAATGGTTGGATTTGATGTTGTATTCTTGATACAACTTATTCACCTCGGATGAACAGATGTTGGTGCCATTTTCCGTCAGTGTAGTATGAGGGACACCAAATCTGGTAATGATGTTAGACTTGATGAAGATAACAACGCATTTAGAACAGACTTCCTTGAGAGGTATTGCCTCTGTCCATTTATAATAGAAGTCAGTATCAGTAAGAATGTACTGAAACTGCTTGGTCGTAGCCGAAGGGTAAGGTCCCACCACATCCATTCCCCATGTGCCAAATGGCCATGAGTATTAAGCTGTATGAAGAAAATCTAGAGGTTGATGAATGAAGTTGGCATGCACTTGGCATGAATTACACATCTTTGTGAAATCAACACAATCTTGAATCATTGAAGGCCAAAAGTATCCAAGCCTTCGAATCTGATCAGATAGTCTATGTCCAGACTGGTGGGCACCACAGACTCCAGCATGCACTTCTTTCATGACAGCCATTGTCTCTTCACCATCAATGCATCTGAAAATTACTCCATCGAAACCACATTTGTAGAGAATTTTCTGTAGGTGATCCGGACTATCATAAAGAGTAAAATTGACCACACATCGCCAGATTTGTTCTTTCTCAGCTATATCAGGTGGAAGTGTTCCATTTTGAAGGTATTCCCTGATAGGTGACATCTATCCTGTTGTATGACCATATGATTCAAGAATGGGACTAATTTCATTAATTTCCCCTGTTCTGATTCGAACATAAGGTGAAACTGCACGTCGGTGGGCAATACTGATGGTTGTCGCGTCCAGATTTGGATCTGCCAGGGCTATGGCTATATTAGCCAGTGCATGAGCTTGAGAATTTTGTGATCTTGGGGCATACGAAAATGTCGGTTCTGAACGGAATTCCGC
Source organism: Viscum album (assembly GCA_963277665.1). Lineage (NCBI taxonomy): Eukaryota > Viridiplantae > Streptophyta > Magnoliopsida > Santalales > Viscaceae > Viscum > Viscum album. Next base: position 47,151,099 of record OY728140.1, on the reverse strand, counting down.
CATTAAATCTCTGACGTAATCATACAAAGGGTTTAGTTCTTCTTTTCTGATGGCATAATCCCTATTGACTTGTTTGATCACCAGGTCTAAATCACCTTTCAACTTTAAGTAATTCACTTGTACTTGAAGCGCTAATTCCAAGCCTGCTATGAGAGCTTGGTATTCTGCTTCATTATTGGTACCACCTTCCCACAATAAGAAGGAATAATGTAACACGACCTTTTCTAGATAAATGAGCACAATTCCTGAGCCAACTTTGTTGAATTTAGGATTCTCCATTTTCCTCCATATTGGACTTCTGGAAGCACCATAAAAATACATTTCCCATGCTTGAGGAATTTCTTGAATAGAGAGGAATTCCTCATCAGGGAGTTCAATATCAGAAGATGTGTCTTCCACTAAAGGGTGTTCATCCAGGAAATTAGCCAGAGCATTGCCCTTTATCGCCTTTTGAGACACATACTGAATGTCGAATTGCTTCAAAATAACTGCCCACCTTGCCAGACGTCCTGTAAGCATTGGACGACTACAGATGAATTTGAGCGGGTTATTGCGAGATACCAATTGGACATCGTGATGTTGCAGGTAGTGTCTCAACTTCTGAACTGCCCAGATTAATGCAAGGAAACACTTCTCAATACATGAATACTAGGTTCCTTCTTCATGTATAGTTCGAATGATATAGTAGAGGCAATTTTCATTCCCAGTATCACTCTTTTTAGCAAGAAAGGCACCCAATGATCGCTCTAGATCTGTCATGTAGAGGATAAGTGGTCTTCCTTCAACATGTGGCATGGGTACCGGTGGACTCAATAGGTATTTCTTCAGAATATAGAATGCTTCTTGACATTATTCAGTCCACTGGTAAGTGACTCCCTTCTTCATCAATTTGGTGAAGGGTAAACTTTTTCCTGCCAAATTGGCGATGAAATGCCGAATATAGGCTAAGTGTCCTTGAAGTCCTCTTAATTATTTCAAATTTTGAGGAGGTGACATACCACATATTGACTTGGCCTTCTCAGTATCGACTTCAATACCACGATGGTGTACAACACAGCCGAGAAATTCTCCTGAGGTTACCCCAAAAGCACATTTTAAGGGATTCATCTTTAAATTATGTTGTCGAAGCTTGCGGAATATGACATGAAAATCATCCAAATGATTAGAACTTTGTTTGGATTTGACCACAAAATCGTCTACATATCATTCAAAAAATTTCCTTAAGAAGGGTTTGAAGATACGATGCATGGCATGCTGATATGTTGCACCTGCATTCTTTAAGACAAAGGGAATTTCCTGGTAGAAAAACACACCCTGAGGGGCTCTGAAGGCTGTGGATTCCTTGTCTTCTGGGGCCATTCAGATCTAATTATATCTAGAATATCCATCCATGAAGGAATGTGCTTCATAGCCAGCTGTGGCATCAATTAAAAGTTTCGTAATCGGAACTCGGAAATCATCCTTAGGACAATGCCGATTAAGATCTCTGAAATCGATGCAAACTCTAATTTGTCTGTTCTTCTTATTTACAGGGACAATATTAGCCAACCACATGGGATACTGAACTTCTCTGATGAAGTTATCATTGATAAGCTTATCCACTTCAGCTTCAATTTTTGAAGCATAAGTTGGGTGTGTTCTTCTCGCGGCTTTCTTAAATCCTCGATGTTCTTCTGGTAAACCCAAATTATGAGTAGCAACATCAGGATCATGCTTGGTAATTTCTGTATAGTTCCAAGAAAATATATCTCTATTTTTCTTTAGAAAAGAAATGTACATCTCTTTCTCTTCAAGAGTCATGGCCACACTAATTAAAGTGGGGCACAGATCTTCTTTTGTACCCAAATTTATTTCTCTTAGTTCATCCACAGTGGTATAGAAACCCTCTTCAAATGCTGGAGGAGAATCTCTGAGATCATCCTCGTCTTCTTCATCATGTGTTATTTCTACCATTTCTACTTGTATAGTAGATGATAAAGCAGAATTTTCATGATCAGAAGAGATGTCAAAATTTGCATATCTTGAAGAAGAAGCTTCCATTTCCGACCCGATTGATGATGAAGGTTCTTCTTTGGGTAATAAATAGGAGATGATGGATTGAGAATCAACATCATTGTTCACCTCCGATGTTGCTATAACTTCTTCTAGCCTAATAGGTGAAGTATAGACTTGTTGGATTTCATAAGATGAAATGAAGACATCACCATCTGTACTTTCATCACTGCTTTGTGGGTTACCATTTTCTCCCATGTTGTCTGGATCGATTGTCGTAATTGACACTATGGATATTTTCATAAGAGTATTTTGATTTGGGTCTATCTTGTCAATTTGACTGATAGGTAACACATAATCTGTACTCACATGTGTAAATGGATTTACTGGAATTTTATCCAAACCATATAGAGCATTAACTTCAGTAATCTCCTTTATTGTGGATTTATCCCTTCCCTTCATGTGATAGAATTCCGCCTCAATGTATTGAGACTCACATGTCTTGAACGGGGCCTTATCACCATAAAATGTCCCAACATGATCATCAAAACAATATTTGAGACATTGATGGTATGATGAAGGGAAATCAGCATGTTGATGTAGATAGGGTATTCCAAGCAAGATGTTGAAAGCTGAGTCTTGATCAACAACAATGAAATCTGAATTGGATAAAAGATCTCCAAAATGAGTTCTGAGTGTAACTTCGCCCAGTGGTTCTTGTTCATTTTTATCATATCCTTGTAACATCGTGGTAGAAGGAGATAAATCAGATATTGTGAGGCCCAATCGACAAAGTGTACGAATGGGCATGAGGTTGACTCCTAAACCATTATCAATTAAAGATATTCGGATGTCTACGCCAATGACCTTTCCAGATAATTACAAAGGTCTAATTTGCCCATGAACAACATCATCTTCATCCTCATCAGTAAATGATATTATTTCATGGAATTCTGTAGGATTATTCTCTATGTGATAGACTTCAGTTGTAGCAATTTTAGTTTCAAACTCATGAGGACTTGACAAAGCCTTGATGACTGCTTCCCGATGATCTTTTGACAAATTCAGAGCTTCCAGAATTGATAACTTGGCTGGTACTTGGGCCAAGTGTTTCAATACATCATACTTTTGATCCAGAGGTCTGGGTTTCTCAACAGGAATATGTGGTTTAGCAGGTACCTTGGAAGCAGATGCTTTGGAAGTTGATGCATCTTGTATTGTGATAGGATTTGGAAATATTTCTGGTTTTGGAAGTTTAGATGGATTAGATCCATTTACTTGCTGAGTGGAAGAAGATGTAACCTTCAACCGATCTTCCAAAATTACTATGCCAGGACAGAATTTTCTATTGGTAGAAGAAATTTCTTGTTCTTGCTGATCTCACTGAAGGGCTCTACCATGAGTTTCTACCGCATACACAGTTCTAGCAGGGGTAGAATTGAAATAGTGGCTACTGAAAGATCCACGTCTTCCCATGTATCCTGAGCCTCTAGAACTTCCTCTGATTCCCCTGTTTTATACAGGTAATTTAGGCTCATCGAAATCGAAACTACGACTGGTATATGGATCTATTAATTGAATCATATTAACAGAACCGAAGATTAACTATTCGTCTAATGAAGACTCCGCCTAATCATCCTGTTTAGGTTGTATCGTTTGTTGGGGCGGTGCCCGTGTCTTTGTAGTAGATGGCATGATGTCTGCCAGAGTCAAAGACAAAATAGGATTTGACACATACTCATCTTCTTCTGATTCTTCTTTTTTCTTTGAATTATTCAATTTCTTTGAGGACTTTTCCTCTGACGAGGAGGGTTTTACCGCAACATTCATGGCAGAAGACACAATCAGTTTCTTTAATTTATTCGCAAAATAGCATGAGTTTAGTTGATTGTATTTTTGACCATCCAATCATCATACAATTGTTCATTTTTACGTTTGAATTCTTGCCGTTCGCCTTCCTCCTCTAGAACTGTTGCAGTAACACATGCTACATGACCTGTAGAACCTTTCAGTTTGACTTGTCCCGAGTAGACCATCTTTTGTAGGAGGTCTTTGAAGACAAAACACTCCTGGATGGGATGCCCCAACATTTGATGAAATGGGAAATAATTGGGACAATCTCCATCTCCTTCCTTGTTTGGCCTCTTAGGCCTTGTCAATTGAACCAGATTATTTTCCAGAGCCAAAATGATGTAACCAGGAACTTGTTCATTTCATAAAGAGTATGATTTGCTCTTCAGATCCTCAAATTGTTTTCGTCTTTGATCTCTTTGATCATATGGACGAAATGACATTTGTTGTTGGCACTCATGAGTTGGAGACCTTCCAGAAGATGATGGTTTTGAAGTAGAAACAGGTACAGGTGCTTGTTTAAGCATAACTGTAGCAGTTTCTACTTTACCCATTCTCCTTCCTGGAGCTGATGAAATTACACGAGATTTAGCCTTAGCCTATATAAGGGAATCTTCAATCTGCTGAGCGATTAAAGTAAGGTCTTGAAACCCTCCTGTGTATTTCACAGGGATCAACAACATGTGTAATTTGGCATGCAGATTTGCCACACATATTGGAAATAGTTCCTCTTGATGGAGTTCTAGGCTCAGGGAATATGTTAACCCCTTCATGTGAGAAATGAAATCAGAGTTTCACTACTTCTTGCTGCTCCGAAGTTCCCATCATAGGATCGCAACAAGACATGTAATGTGTCAAATGCTATTCAGGATCGCCTGATCCATTGAAAATAGGGAATACAGGGTTCCCAAAATTTGATGGGGAGGAGATTGAATCTACCCATTTAGGGTAAGCTTTCTTTTACGGTTGAACCTATGCATGTTTCCCTTACATAGTTTCTAACCGAGTTTTTAATGACTCAATGGTAGTTATTAACTTTTGAGAAACATCTGGTTGAACTTGGACTTGGGTAGGTGCAATGACTAGAGCCTGGACAGATGTGGTGGTTGGTGCTGCAACTGATGGTAGCACTACCAACTGTTTTTGCACTTGACCCGTAGGATTAGACCTGTGAGGGTGTACTGATAGAGGAGGATATTCTTGATCCATCTAAGTAGCTGCAACAAATTCCTTTGGATGACTGACTCCATAACGCTTAAGAAGAAGACTACCCTAAAGTATTTCTACATTCAACCTCCTTAATTCCTTCATTTCTTCCTTCTATTGTGCAAATCATTGCTCTAGTGAGAGTGATTGGACTTCTCCAGAGGAAGGATATTTAACCTGATTCTTTCCCCTCCCTTTGTTGGATCCTTTTCGGAGAGGGGGAAGTGGGTTACTTGAAGGATTACCTAGGTTCTGAGTAACCCTTTGATTTCGTGTATGCACACCTACTTCATTTGTGTCGGTGCGTACATCTTCTTGAGAAGGAACATCTTCATCTGAGTCCCCTCAGTGAGCCTCATCTGGTGGATCAGCAACAACGACATTGATGACATTGATTGATGAATAATGCATCACATCCCGTCTATCAGCATTTCTGTGATATTGTATTTTCCATGTCTTTGATGATACATTTCCTTTTATTGAATCAATCCCTTAGGAACTTCTTGAAGAACCCTAATTTGGATGGAATCTCCTAATAATTTGGCTCTTCGTTCCTCTTGAGGCTTCTTCCCCAATTGACAAAAGAAAGAATTTCTATAAGGAGGGGTTTGATGATTTGAAAAAGTCCCCAGTCCAGTGGACTGGGGATGTTCCTGCTGTTCCTGCTCAACTCCTCGAATCCTATTTGTTGATTCCGAGGGTTGGTTTAAAATAGTCCCTAGTCTGGCAAGCTGTGGTGGCTCTTAACATGCTATGTCTGAGACTTTCTTAAAAGCTCTCTTGATCTTGAAAACCATAGTCCGAAAATTAGTTGGATGCATTAACCTGTATCCACTTTTATCACCTGGTTCAAAAGACCGTTGGGTGATTTCCGACACTTCTATCACTAGATGACGTGCTTGCTCCATACGAGAGGCATGTTCAATATTCTCGTTTTCTTGATGCAGGATTAATTCGACAACCTGTTCTATGTATTCTTGATTTTGAAAGGAACTAGTAGAGGCCTATTCTTGGGTAAGCTTTTGATTATAAACAAAGCCCGGTATTTGGGGCCATCCATGGGCAATAACATTGCATGAGACCATTTTCGATGGGATTTTCTGACTGGAGAGTATGGTGAAATGCAGTGCTCCATGAACAACCCATCCTTTGACATGAATACCATATGGGGCATTGGAAATTAACTGGATCAACTTTCTTAGTGCTCCAATGCATGAACGCTGAAGGGCTCTCGGCTGCTTTTCAGACTTCAGATATTGAGAGACTGATAGAGATGCCAAATCAATCGGACATTTTAACCCTTATATTACCTTAAGATGATTTTCATATTCATCATAAGATAATACTTTGTTTTTCAACTAACAAAGTGTTTTCCATATGTTGAGATGAATATCATGAATTCCATCTTCCGTAACATTTCTGGAATTTCATACTGAGAGTCATCCAGAGGCCAAAACATGACTGGCACTTCACCTTTCGCCAGTTGTTTTCTCATGTTCAGCATTTCCTCTTTATCATTTGATGAAGATTATTCTACCAGTTTTGACCAGAGGTGGTGATTCCTTGTTGCTTCATTGGATTTAACAGGATTGTTAGAGAAATAATTGATCAAACTAGAAGATACATGACGTAGGGTTAGTTCGGAGAATGAGCTACACCCTGGGATATCTTTTTATTGAGAAAGTATTTCACCTACCATTGATGAAACATCAGACATGACTGGTTTCACATTTTCATGTGCCTCAAAATAAGAGGGCTTTCTTGGCACTACATTGTCCACTGGAGCATTTTCCGGGAAATGTGCATCACTAATGTAGAGAGGACTTTTGCAGTGAAATTCATCATCATGGGGAGGACCACAATAATGGGTTACAACCAAAGATGAGATCTCTTGATCCTTGGTCTTCTGGCCACACAGAGGGTTATTGTAGAACTCATCTGAAGATGAAACATTGAGATCGACCGAATTGTCATGAAGCAACACTTCATGAGGATGTGTCTATTGAAGCCCTTAGGAATTAATGTTACCATATTGAGAAATGAGGGAGTAGAATCTTGAATTCCAATAGATAATAGTCTGAGGGATTCAATAACTCCAGCATAGAGCAATGCCTTGTTACAGATTGGCTCTTGATCTCCTGACTGTGCTGGGCGATTCTTTTTCTTAGAAATCTTCTTACTCGCTTTGGAAACCACTTGTTGACGAAAGTGGCTACTCTAAGCAGGTGTATGTGCCTGATCAAGAAAGATGGTCAGGTTAGGCTGAAGATCTCCACTCAAATCAGGTGTATGTGCCTGACTTGGTTGTCGGTATGATATGGGGAAGTGTGCCCCACAACCCTCTTGGACTGGAACAGATGTGTGTGTCTGTTCCGGAGTGAACTATTGATGTGTCACTCTACTGGTAGGGATAGATTTATGTGTCTTTCCCTAAGATGCCACTAAAGTTGTTATAATATCCTGACAGGAATCCAAGATATGAGTAGGAATTTGCTTATGCTCTTTAACCATTGATAGAATATTCTTGGTGAATTCAACTGCTGGAATGGGGATATATGTCCATTCCGTGCCTGGAGTGGGTGTGTGTGCATGCTCCTGTCGTCCTTTTCCTATCGGTGAATCCTGATAGTACTCAAGTATAGGGGCAGAGAGTTGAGTCTGCCTCTTGTTTGTCACCGGAGCTTTCTGACTGACTTCTCCGAATGCTACCAAGTGAGACTATTGGTTGGATTGATCAATACTAGAAGGTGTATGTTCCTGCTGATTTCACTTCGCAGAATGTGGTTGATGAGATCCATCATGTGTAGTCAGATGAGCCTGCTGACTAACTGATGACCTATAAACAGGTTTATGTTCTTGTCTATAATACTCCGCCGGAATTGCCTAATGGGATTTGTGTGCTGTTTCCAGAAGAGTCTGCTGGATAACGGAATTAAAACGGGAAAATGTGTGTGCCCTCTTGTTGCTTTCCACCAAGTTAGGTTGGTGGACTTCTCTGGAGATGGAAGAGATGAGAACATTCTCACTATTAACTGGATTTAAACTCTGGCGATTCGTCTTGCATGCTTGGGTTCGAGGAACTTGAGACGAACACCTGGAGTCAGTACCCTCATCATGTTGAGGGTGCACCACCGCACAAGTCTGGCAGCGATTATTGGTGGGAGCCCTTGGGAGGGACTCATGTCTACTTGAATTAAGGCCCTGAGGGACCTACTCATTCACCTCCCCAGAATAAGGGAGTGAATGGTGATTGCATTTCAGGGATAATGACCTGAAATGGTTGGAGACCGTAGTCAGCACCGCCTACTTCTTGATCACCGGTCATCGTTATCCGGACGACTAGTGTGTGTTTTTCACTTGGAGGGCTTGTCGGTAAGCCTACAGTGTTGGGATGGTACCATGTTGACGGTACTCCTTAACCATCGCATTTGATACCCAGCGTTGAAGACACTGATTAGGTGATATCTTTCTCAGAGCGGACGACGATCCATCAGGAGTAGCAGCAGTGGCATTCGTAGTAGCAGTATTCCCAGGTGTGAACTTGAGAGAAGCCATTTATTCGAATGCCAAAAATCTTGGAAAAAGAGTGCATGTTTGATATAACAGACGCAATCAAGATAAATTCAGCCACTACATATTTTCGATGAGCACATATGTCAATGATTTTTTTTGTTGGCCCTCTCATTGAGTTTTAAATAGGGGCCTAAAAAATAGGTAAAACATCATTGTGACTTGGTTAAAGATTCATGTTGGGTTCACCATTATTTGTTTCCCTCTGAATTTGGGGATGAACTCCTTGATTAAAGGTTCAAACATTCCAATCATTTTCTAATGGGTTTTTTTGTAGAACTGGAAATATCAAATGATTCCACATCCATTTGGACCTACTTTCCAAAGGTATGCGGTCATTAGTTTTTGGACTGATGAGGCTTAGGAATTTGCATTGGTCAAGAGGATGGGAGGTCAGACTCATCACCCCTTTTTGAGCAGAATTATTGTCTACTCCAGGACACTCTTTATAGATTTAAGTTATGTTCATGAATCCTTATTACATTACCAAGTATAAAATCAGATTTCATTGAGATCTGATAATCGATGATTAAATATGTTGAAAATTTACAGAATCTTTTATATGTATTCGAGGTACTTCATCGATAGAGAATAATATGTATTTATTAGAGATTCTTGGTCAATGGTATCCTTCGACACATTTATATAGAAGTATCTTGGTCATTATGATGACCATGCTGGTTTTAAAGCCACTCAGTGGGGCACTTGAAGTTTATTGTCATTCAGAAAGAGATGGATTATTTCGGAGTCAGGATCGAACCCGCAGATGGGCTACCTATATATCCTTTGTTTAGAAAAGGAATCAGAACCCACGTAGTTCGAGTAAGGGAGTATGATGTTTATGATTGATGGCTCAAATAAGGATGTCATAAATACTTTTACACTCTAAGCTCATGTGAGCCATGCTCGGTGTGAGAAAAAAAAGAGGTATTGGTAAAAATCAGACAATTGTTCCATGAAAGATGAAATCATAAGAAATAATGTAGGACTTATCTATGTATGACTGCCCAGATAAATTAATATTAGGATTTAATTTATGGATGACATTCACGAACATGGTCCATAAATGTATATGTGGTTTATTGAGATTTGAATACACTAACTTGGGGCATACTCCTGAAAAAGGGGCCCAAATTAGGAGAGGACTTATGGATGGGTTTTTACTCTTGAGAAGGAATCCCAAATCAAAGGTAAATTAGGACTGGTTAAGAAGAATTAAGACCGAGTCTTACTCCTGAAAAGGATGCCCAGGTTAAGTGATTTAAAAAATTAAGGGACTTGGGGCTTACTCCTGAAGAGGATGCCCATATTTATGACTGGGGATTACTCCTAAAAAGGAGGCCCAGGTTAATGATTATGATTGGGGCTTATTCCTGAAAAGGAGGCCCATGTTAATGATTTTGACTGGGGTTATTTTTGAAAAGAAGACCCGGGTTAAAAGAATTATGGTTGGGGCTTACTCTTGAGGAGGATGCCCAAATTAGGGGACTAGGGCATACCCCTGAAAAGGAGGCCAAGGTTAAGAGAATTATAGTTGGGGCTTAATCGTGATGAGGATGCACAAATTAAGGGACTAGGGCATAGTCTTGAAAAAGAGGCCCAGCTTAAGAGAATTATGGTTGGGGATTACTCCTCAGGAGGATGAACAAATTAATAAGGACTTGGGGATTACTCCTAAGGAGGATGCCCATATTTGGAAATTTTTACTAGTGCTTACTTCTGAAAAGGAGTCCCAGGTTAAGAGAATTCTCTCATCTTAAATGATGAGGTTGAATGAATGAAATCTCAATCTTTAGTGACATAAAGATGTATAAATCACTAGGTTTTGAGAGATATTCCATATAATTCCTTTCAGTTTAGGAAACCAAATAAAGAAATCTTGCCAGAAATTTCATTGAAGAGTGTATTGAAGAATTAATCATGAATATGAGAGGTGGAATGTCTTAAGAAGGGTGAAATGGGCAAGAAGGGCACCCAAAAATGAAGGGGTGTGCAAGTCCTGGAAGGCGCGCAAGTACTGCGTGGGCGTGCAAGTCTTGGTCACGTAGGTATTCCTACGCGACACATGGGTACTTGTGCGATGGTTAACCAGCATGGAAATACTTGAGCGACTCTTTGTTAAAGACTTTAGAATCATCTTGAGGTTCTTCTAGAAGAGTGGCGCGCCAGTTCTATTGAAGGTGTTAGGCGGTGCACGAGTGTGGCCATTTCCCTTAAGGGCTGGTCACTCAGGCGCGCAAGTGTTGATGTGTTTCAACACTTGGAGTTTCCTCCCCCTCTTTAGATCTTCCATTCTAGGTAATAAATTACCTTAGAAGTGTTTCAAAAGCATTGAGAAGGGACTAGGGAGCTGGGAGCTCAAATCTGAGTTTTTGGAAAAATTCCTCCCGAAATGGGGGGCCCACAGGGTCTATTTATAGGATAGAGAAGACCCTGTAGGTTATCACATAGGGATCAAAATTGTACTTGTGTGACCATTGCGGCGCAAAAGTGTACTTGTGTGACTATCGTAGAACCTGCACGACCCTTGTGAAACATTCTTCTTATTACTTCCTTTGTCAATTTTTGATATTTGTCCAACGATTGAATCACTTGGAGTTAAGATAATACCCTTTTCCAATATTTATATTTTGTGACGAAAGGAGCGTCCACAACAATGGAACTATAAAATTATTGAAATTCATGATCATGGGCTCTTTACCAATATATCATGAATGTAGAGGTCTCGAACGAAGTATCCTGAAGACAATGCATTAATTTATTACATTGGCGTAGATACAATATTAATATAAAAAAAATAAAATTTTAGTAGTTTTTGAATACCCAATTAAATACATGATACCCATATTACATTGGGAAATTAAAAAAATCATACGAAAAGTAAAAGATACTAATTATTGATCCACATTCCAAAAAAATAAACTACATATCCTACAGAAATGAAATAAAATAATGGTGAGATCAAATTCTCTGTAAGGTTTAAGCACAATTGAGGATATAATTAATCAATAATCATAATCAATATAGTAATGTAGATAACTGAACAGACATTCCACATAAATATATGGATGAGGCAAAATAAAAATTTAATGGTAAATAACTGAAATACCTTCCACTTAATCCGTAGAATTAAATTCATCCATATAGAATTCAATGAAAAAATATCGTTGAATATATTAGTAACATAATTATAAATTTATGGAATTATTAATTATTATACTTCATGTATTAGGTACATTAATACCTCTATTTCCAAGACCTACATACAATATAGTTTAAAAATAATTGTTGAGTACCTTTTAAATATAGCCAACATATTTGTATCATGAAACTTGTGAATTCATTGAGGGTATATATAAATTTTGGTTTCCACCACAAACTTAATTCCTAGATAAATCCTCATATATCGAATAATTGAATTATTTCTCAGACAATATGACTTATCATCAAATATACATATTTAGAAAAAGACATATATTTTTCATATTTCAATAAATAGATAATGTATATTTTGATATAGAGAACCAAACCTAAAAATGGATTAATATTTAAAAACTAATACTATCTATGAAAAATAATGTTGATATTTATTTGAAAATTAATGTTTAGTTCTGATGGGAATGTGTTCATTTCAAGGGAATTTTTTTGAATATAAAAATTAATTATTAAAGTAAATGTAAATAAATTTAATTTTTAGGATTATCACAATCCATCCATATGAAGAATAAGGATAGAATAAATATAACATATACCTCTTGAAGTAATAATAAATTGTTTTTGTTGTTTATAAATTTAAATACCTTAAAAATATATTTTAAAACATATTTCATAAAAATTGAATTGTCATTTTGAAATTTGTTTGAAAATAATTTTTTTTTAAAAATTAATTTTTTTAAACATGTTTAATTAAAATATATTTTTATACATGAAAATAGAGATTGAAATATATATAATGGTGAGTAATTGAACACATTCAGTTCAAGGTAAAAATAACATTACTGCTGAATTGTAAAATTGTTTGAAACAAGCATTGTTCGGAAGGCGACATGAGGATTACATTGAAAAAAATTATTAAAAAGATAAAATGGAAAAATATATATTTTAATAAACCATTTTGAAATGGTTACAAATATTTATGAAAATATTTTTAGAAAAAAATGGTTTTGAAGAAAATAGATTTTTGATTGAAGTAAGAAATGATGTTGGATTTTTTTGTAACATTTTTTCAATAAATATTACCACCAAATGGTGGGATAATGGTAATATTAATTTAAAAATATAATTAATAAAAATATGACAATAAATTTAATAGTATATATCATAAAATTGCCATATAAGATACTTTATCTAACATTCTAGAATAAACAACCACGATTAGAATGAGATTTTGAAATAAACCCTCAAAATGAACGTAATGTTTAAGTGAGAATAAAAAAATGAATCAATTATGTATATTATATATACATAAAAATAATTTTTTTAAATAAAATAGTGTATGAAAAAAATTGAATTATACTTCCAATATAATAATATTAATGATAATGAAGAAATAATACAACTGAGTGAAAATAAATAAACTTATTCAATTCATAACCACTTAGTACCTTTTAATTAGAATCCCCATAGATGAAATAAGTCTAATTGAAACATAAATTACCATAAATATTTTATTATTAAATATATTTCTAGTCACGGGGAAGTAAATACACCATATAAATGTAATTTGGTTCATTAAATTAGAATATACCGCAAGGAATTGAAATTTAGATGAAATTGGTTACCTCTTGCTTTTATTTTGGACGTAAATTGTATATCCACCTCTATAATAGATATAAAAATTTTATATGCTTATTGAATAACCATGTCAATATTTATTATATAATATATGATACTTTTATAACATATTATTAACCATTCGTTAGTAGTATTTTATTATTTTCATTTCTTCGGGTGTTAAGTATCTTGTTTTTTGAAGTATGTTTTGACTTGTTATTTACTTTATTCATATTATATAGATAATCATTAAATAATCTCTAGAATATATTAAATTATTTAAATGTCATATATTTTAAATATATATTTATTTAGAGTAATCAAAAAAATTTGGTGATAGGAAATGAAATACAACATTTATAGAGATTTTATGCCAAATGAACACATTGAAAATGTTTCCATTTTCATATTGTATGGAAGTAAATAAAAGTAAATAAAATATATGTATATTATAATTCCAATATAATTTTAATTTTTCATAAATTAAATATTTATATTAAATCTTCCCTTAATACATTCATTTTAATTTGTGATTGAATCACATCACTTTGCGAGGGAATAGTCCATCGTACACACTTGAGACGTTATCATAATATCAAAAAATGGAAAAACATGGAGTTATTTGTGATATAATAGATAAATATTCATATATAAATCATAAATACCATCAGGAAAATATATAAATAGTATTTACATCATTATTCACATCCTTTATTGGTGGTCATGAAAAAATGAAAGACATTGGTTTGTGAGGTGGTAGTCCTCCATACACACGAACAACGATTCCATATCACATTTTATGGAATTTTGTGAAGTTGTAAGTAATAAAATAAAAATAAAAACATATATTTGTAATTATGATACTGAATATTTCATATATTAATTATATAAATAAAAATGGTGGAAGTGTATAATGTAATAATATAGAAAATCTTTTAGAAAAAAATACCTCTTTTTGGGTATCCACCATCGTTTTATACTAATGGAATCATATGTTGTATGTTTTTTCACAAGATACTGACTCTATAATGAGGATAGGTAAGTGGAAAAGTATTTTGGGGTGGTAGTTCTTGAGCCAAATCATTTGACAGGTGTTTAGAGAGTATGATATGAGGAGGCCATTTATAAGTGAGTATACTAGAAAACTTTTAAATTTATGAAATATAGAATTTTATATACATTTTTCCCATACAATGAGGATCCTATAATGAAAAAAACATGATTTTATAAGGTATAAGTTAGAATTATAGACATTAAATTTATGATTTTTTATTGCTTATTTGAACCATTGTTCTCAGTGTTTTGTCCTAGGAAAAACTCATTTTTCTCTCAAAAATTGTAATTAATTGTAATTTTATTCACTAATTACATTAGTAAAAAAATGAATTTGTACTTGTTATATATTATAAATTATTATTCTCCCAAATTTGTAATCTATTTTTACAAATTCAACCCATAGAAGTGGAAAAAATTAATTTAAAATTAATCCAATAGAAGGATGAGAAAGCATGTTTCTAAAATGAAAATGTTACAATGTTTACTAACTTTTTATATCTAAATTCAAAATAAAAATATATCCACTAATAAAAATTGGATTAATATATTTATATATGATATAACATTACTTAGAAACCTTTTATAATATAATGTATCATGATAATATATTTAGAATAAAATATATTTTGAATTTAAATACACTATTGTTAAATATACATAAAAAAATGAAACATTACCTAAAAATACCAAAAATTAACCATAACATAAATTTTAAATTACTATATCAATAATTAGAATTATTTTTTCATATAAATTTTATAAAATTTTTAAAATTTATTTCTAAATCAACTCATCCATTAAGAGACGGATATACTACAATTAGAAACTTATATATTTTTCTGTGTAAAATGGATTTCTTCTTTTTTTAATCCTATAAAATATTTTTAAAGAATTTAATAATTTGATTGAATATATAAAATATATATTTTATTTTCATCATTAAATAATAGTAATTAAATTAATTTATTAATATAAAATGCCTCAGGAACATTGGAAAAAGTTATTATATAAATGTGTCCTTTATATTAAATTGTTTTTATATTCATTACTAATTGATTGGTAACAAATGAATTCAGCCATATATTTTACTATATAATTTAACCCAATTAATGTTAAAAAAAATTAATCACTTGGAGATAATTATCATTTTAAATAATAATATTAATAGTTTTTTTTGTGAAACATGGTCTTGCATGTAACATATGATTTTGAAGGAACTTATTGTTGTGTTTAATAAAAGATGATCTCAATATTATATATAGAGAAAGGTAATATTTATATTTCATATAATATATTCTATTAGACATAGTGAAGTTATCTAAACATAATTTGATCATAAATTCTTAGGATTCTATATGCTCTACTATGTTTGCTGTTGTGTTTCATACACACTATCGAATATGATGTTCATATTTTAAAATTTTGTGCTGTTACATTTTACCCACATTAAATAAACTTTATCCAAGAAATTTAAACATGAAATTAGTAATTAAAATATTAATATATTAAAATTAATTTAAAGAAAAACCCAAATCATTAAAGAGTTAATAAAATATCATTTTAAAATGATATAATGGTAAGTACAAAGGTCTCCTAAAATAACATATTACTAGTCCTATAAGTATGATAACATCTAAGAAAAGTGAATATATAGAAATTTAGGAAAATAATAAATATTTATTTATAGTGATTGAGGTAATTGATAAATATTATTTGAATGATCTATCGGTTTTTAGGGCATCAAATACATAAATCTATAATGGTCTAGAGGACCACTTGATTCGTTAGATATGAATGTGATATGATTATATTGCTTTCAATGTCATTTTCTTAATTCTTACTATTTATTTTATATTATATATATATATGGAAATATACTTAGAAAATTTATTTCTATTTTGTGAAAATAATTTTATCCTTTGATTCTTCTAAGATCAATTTCAAATTTATCTCTTATTCTTAGAAATAAATATACAGAAATAACATTTTTTGGACTAATGAACAAAAAATGACATTTAATAGTTCATAAGATCCATAAAACAAGTAATTAGGTCCGTCTTAATCCATTTTAAATCCCAATATGGATAATTCATTAGTCCCTTAGCCTCATATGTAAAACTAATAGTTCATCATTAATATTTATTCATCATATTGTTTGACTAAGAACAATGACATATTAACCAATAAAGCGTGAAGGGCTGGGGTAGGAGTGAATCCCTTAACATCCATCAGTCATTGGTTCAAGCCCCACCACCTTTCCAGATGGGATAGGTTGTCAGGAAAAATATGTTATTGCCTTTTTATATGATATATTAATATTATTATGAAAAGAATCAGCATATCCATCCTTGAAATTTAATCCTTAAATATCATTTTAAATCAATTTTTCAACACATATCGTTGTTATATTAAGCCTACTAATTATATTTATATACCAACAGTAAATTATATCAATTCCAATAAACTTATTCCTATAAAATGAAAAATAATTATTACTCAGATAATTAATTCAACTAAAACATATACCTTTCATAAATTTCTCCTAAAAAATACTTAATAATGGTCTACTCCCATTACATAAAAACAAAAAAAAAAGAGGTCATTTATAATTTTTACTCAAAAAATATGATGGTATCCCTAACTTCTTAATTGAAAAAATTTATTCAGAAATTTAATATAATCCATATATGTCTCACAATTATTATAACCATAATAATATTGATAAAAATTATTCTACAATTTTATACTTGAATCTAAATATAGAAAAATACACCTTTTGACTTATTGTTACGTAGTTTATTAATTGGTCTATGGTTGAACCCTGTAAATTAATTGTATTTATCTATTTAACTCCTTCATAATTGTTTTTAATAAAAATGTGAATTACCCTAAGCTTATCCATCAAGAGTGTCAAAATAGGTTTAGAGTAATATTTATTTCTATTTACCATGTTATAAACGAGACAATCTCGAGGCACCCTTTTCAGAGTTATACCCATGGTACATCTGTTATAGAACCCCATCCAATTATAGTATCCATATATGATTGTATTTCAAGGAAAGAACACATAATCTCTAGCTTGAAAAAACTTTAGTATGTTATTATATAGAAATCCCCGAGGACTATCATAGGGTTATATTTTGTAGTCTATGTTTCTCTTATTATATTTTACAATTATTCTACTAAGAGTCATCTGATAAAAACTAAAATGACCCCCACCAAGTAGCTCAGAGCCAGTGACTTACTTTATTACATTTTCGCATATAAAAGTTTCAAATCCTAAAAGATTAAATAGCTTAGTAGTTTTGAAAAACATATTAAATACATGATACCCATATTACATTTGAAAAAAAATAATGAAAAAATAATGTAAAATATCAATATCCATGAATATCATTCCAAGAATTCTCATCCATATTATGGGGAAAGGGAAAAAATTTTGGGATCAAGTTATTAGAAATATTTAGGTATAAAATAATATATCATGAATAAAAAATTACCAATATTTCATGGTAGATAAATGAACACACATTCCACATAAATTTTTTGATAAAAAACAATAAATATAGCTAGTTAATACCTGAAAAAATTCCATTTTATTAATGAATTGAGAATTAAATGAATCTATAAATAATTTCAGAAAAAAATCTCATGGATAATAATTATAATAGAATTTTTATTATATAAAGAGATTAATTATTAAATATCATTTCTCATGAACATAAAAACCTCAACTACCAAGATCTATCCTATAGACATTTTCAAACCATTAGTAAGAAACCATATAATTGGGATTAATATTTTTCTCATGAGACAGTTTGATGCATCGGGGGAATATATATATTATGGGACCACCTATTACTTCATGTTAAAGTCATTCATCATATATTAAATAATCAACTGAATTTATGAAAAAATTCATTATCATTAAAGATACATATTCAGTAATGTATAAATATTTATCTAAATTTATTTAGTTAAAAAAATCTCTTTCAACTTCGAACACCATACTTAAAAATGATATTTTTAAAAATAATCATATTAATGATAAATAGTATCGATATTTAGTATCAATTTAATCTACATTGTTGACTAGAAAATGAACATTTTAAGGGAATGTTTTTTATCCCAACAATTGAATTCAAAAAAGTGAATTTCAAATAATATTTTTTCAGAATCATCATAAAATATATATAGGAATAATAAGGACTATATCAATATAACATATACCTATTAAATAAAAATAAAGGGTTTTGTTTTTTGTTGAATTGAAATACCATAAAAAGATCCCCCAAAATATTTTTGGGGAAAATATCATTTTAAATATTTAAAATTATTTTCAAAATCCCTTTTCATTAAAAGTCACCATTAAAAATATTTTCATTTTCAAATTTTTTAATAAAACTAAATAGAATTTTCTAAATAAATTATATCATGAAATTATGGGTATTCTAGACAAGGTAAAAAGAGCATTCGTATTGCGTTGTAAATAGATATAAATGTTATTGTTCAGAAGAAACCAAAAATATCCTATAGAAAATAGTTTTTAAAAATATAAGATGGGTAATAATATATTTTTATAAATCATTTTTAAAGGGTGAATACATATTTTCAATTATTTTATTAGAAAACATGTTTTCGGAAGAAAGCATAATTCCAATCAACGAGATAAATAAAGTACGATTTTCATAAAACATTTTCTCTATTAATATAACTACAAAAGAGTGAAAAATGTTACTATTGATTGAAAAATCAGAAATAACCAAATAAGAATAAATTAAAATCGGTTTATTTTAGATTATTAAACAATTTTCTTTGACTGAACTTCAAGAATAAATAATATGTATTAGAATGAGATTGTGAAGTAGACCTTCAAATGATCATAATGTTCAAGTGAGAAAAATGTGATGAAATTATTTATATTAGATAGAAATATTGATAAAAATTAAATTAAAACATAATATATTCAAAATAAATTATACACATAATCTTAAAATATTAATGGTACTAAGTAAGTAATAAACCTAATGAAAAGAATCTAATTTATGCAATTATTTATCAGATCAACATTTTAATTCAAATCCCCATTGATTAAATAATTAAAATGTAAACATAAAATACCATTAAAAATTATTTATTCATGACATTTAATTTTTATGGGGATTATATACACCACATAAAAGAAATTATATACACAACATTACAATATGCCTTAATGAAGTGAAATTGATACGAAATCCCTGAGGAAATCCTTTTGGTATTAATTCATATAAACTCTAATATAATGGTTTAAAATATTTTATTAAAATATTATATAATGGTATAAATATTGATTATTTCATATATGGTCATTTTATATCATATAATTTACAATTACATAATAATATTACATTATTTTTACCATATCAGGTGGCAATTACCTTGTTTTTTATTATGTTTTGACTTGTTATTTTTTTATTCCTAGTAAATTGATCTTGGTTTATGAATTTAAATAATATAAAACACGATGTAAATATAAAATGTATTTAGTGAATATTTATTTAGAGTAATCCATAACATTTGGTTATAAAAACGATATACAATATTAATGGAGACTGTAGGTCGTATGTACGCATGACAGTTGTTTTTATTTTCTTTTAATATTGAAAGTATAAAAATTAGATTATATATATATAGTCAATATCGTTTCATTTATATGTGTTGTTGGTCGGAGTGGTTTACTCAAGAGGGGGGGTGAATTGAGTACCAATTAAAATTTCTGTATTTAATAACAGTGTCTTAAAGACCCCCAAATAAAATAATAAATTAAACTGTAGTGAATTTATATTAAAGTAGAGGTTCTGTCAGATTCTCAAGGGATTGATTAATTCCCAGTTAATAAACACAGGAGTGTGTGATTACCTTTTGAAACTAACTTACTAATCTACACATAACATAAACACTTGCTAATTTAATTATCAAAGTAACTTTAAAAACAGTATTGGTTTTAAAGTGATTAGCAGCGGAATAAAACTTTGAAAGAGATGGCACAACAATGTAACCAAGAGGTTCAGTCTCAAGCCGAGACTTAGTCCTCTAAAAAGTTTATATATAAAAATGATCCACACCCTGGATCGGGGTTCAACAGTTTACAACTGTCCAGGTCCAAGACCTCTACCACTGTTCTTCGTGGGAAACAGTACAACAACACCCAGCTGTCCAGGTCACACACGACCTCTACCACTGTTATTCGTGGGAAAGAAAGAATGAAAGAGTTTGGTAAGGACTTACAAATCCTCCAGTTTAAGTACAGGAGACAGTGTGTGTGTTAGATACATCAGATAACACACACTGCTCGAAATGAATGATAATAAATCACAGAACAAGAGATGTAGAGTTTATAAGTGGTTCTGGTGATTTCAGTGTAGCTCTAGACTCCTTTAGATTCGACCAGAAGTGAGTCTGAGTCCTCTTCTCATTTCTGTTTGAGAAACAGAGTGTCATATGCTCCAGGTTCACAGATAGTGAAAATGTCGTAGTTGAAGTTCTTCAGTGTTCTTCTTGTATGCACGGAACACTTCTAGAGTATGCTTGATTGTCTATGAGATTCTCTGTGTTCTTGATGGAACTCGTTTTTCTCTTCTTGTGTTTCTGGTATATGTCATCCACCACGCACTTCTCTAGTTCGCTTCTTGTTGTTCGTTGATGTGTGTCTTGGGAAGTGTAGTCTTCTCGTATTTATCTCCCAACAAGGGACAGAAAAGATTTCTTTTCAGTAGGTACGAGGTACGGGTTCCTGACATCCGACAACCTTTATCAGATATTTGACAAATCATTAAAATGTACATGATATGCCCGTTAGATAGATTAAATATAGGAAATAAAGAAATTCAAACAGTGAGTCGAGTGATCGGTAGGTAATCAACATCGGTAGCTTGGACATCGGTAGCTTGAACATCGGTATCTCGAACATCGGTAGCTCAATGTCATTAGTTGCTTTGACTCTATCGGTGGCTCTATACGTCGGTTGGTACATGCTTGTATCGGTGACTTTGTTTATCGGTAGCTCCATGCGTCGGTAGCTCCATGCGTCGGTAGCTCCATGCGTCGGTAGCTGTGAGTCTGTCAGTAGCTTCGTCCATCAGTGACTCTTATTCCATCGGTAACTATTTATACTTACACCGGTAGCTCTATGTTTGTATCGGTAGCTGTCTGTAAGTCAGTAGCTTACATTTATAAGTACATCAGTAGCTCTGTGTTTAAGTATATCGGTAGCTGTGTTAAGTCTATCAGTAGCTCTGTCTGTCGGTAGACTAAGTCTATCGGTAGACTGGGTACCGGTAGCTCTTTATCAGTAGCTATAGGCAGATTACTTATCTGTTTTATGCAAAACACATCCGATTGTGTTAGAATCAATTTATAACTTGTATGAACATGGATAAATGAGGATTAACATATTCCAAAGACTATTTTACAAATTATTATTGGTTTGATCACAGATTTGAAAGAATTAAAGTATAGATCAATGATACTTAGAATATCATAGAGAATGAAAACATAATTGGGATTTTCAACACATATGAATACATGATTGAGATTATCAAAACAGGTGAGGTCAACAATCTCCCCCTTTTTGATAATCACAATTTATGATATGGACATTTAACATAGTGAAAATATAATAGTAAAGAGTATAATATTGAATTCAATTTTCTTATTGAAAACAACATCAGAGATAATAGAAATAGTATGATATAGACATAAGTTATCAGAGGTAGCAATCATAAGGTACTAAATAGACATAAGGTATTAGAGGTAAAAATGAAGAAGGGTAATGTGTCTCCCCTTATTCCTTATTTTTCTCCATTGAAAATATTTCTCATTATCTCATTTTGTTCTCCCCCGCTTATTGTCCTCCCCCTTATTATTCTCTCATAAAATGTTTCTCCCCCTTTGTGATAATCAAAAAGTGGGAAAGCATATATAAAAGACAAATAAAACATGAGAAGTAAAAAGAGTTCTTCTGTATTAGAGTAGTCAAAAAGTACAAAAACAGAATACAAAGGAATTCCTATCAAAAAATCCGGGCCACTGGATCAATCCACATCTTCCACATGAGATTTTCCTTTGGGATCAGAAGAAGGTTCGGGTGGTGAGGATGCAGGTGAAGGTTTTGGAATGCCAGAGAAGATCAAAGGAGGCTGGGCCACTGACACAGAGTCAGGCCTATAGGTTGAAGATCTTTGGGTGATCATTGGTGTGAGGCTTCGAATAGCTTGAGCAGGAGTCAGCTAGACTGTGGAAGTAGCTGAGGCAGAAGCAGGCAAAGCAGGAGGTATGATGACTGGTATGGCATCAACATGCAAGAATGGCAGCAACAGATTTCTAAAATCCATAATAATTCCTCCTCCTCTTTCCATAGCAGAGATGAAATCATCTTTGTTCTCCATGAATTTCTCTAAGGCAGGAGTCAGTTCTCTTAGCTTGCTCACTTGTTCTCTAAAAGCTTGAGTTACTGGAGGAAGCTTCATGTTTTCCAACATCATCTTGAAGTGGTGTTCGAGTTGATGCTTGGTGAAACTTTTGGTGAAGTAGTAGTCCACTTTTCTCTTTACGGCTTCCTGAGAGGCAGAGGCTTCTCTCATATAGTCTTGAACAATCTTTATTATTTCTCTAGCATAATCTATTGTAGAAAGCACCACTCGGCTCAACTCTGATGAGTCCACAGAGCCACTGGTTGAAATAGAACTAATCTCCTCCTTCAACATTGCTCGAACTTGATTCAGGTCAACTGATAGTTTGGATGTGAGAGGGCCCAGAGAGAAGGAAACTGTTTCTTTGAAACTCTTAGACAAACTACTGATTAGGCTTTGAACTTGAGAGTCTTGTAATTGAACGTGATCCTTCACTGAGGTTTTGAAACTTTCAAAAACCGAGACAAACTGGCTAACTACACTCTTCACATAAGCTAGGTCCTTGTCAGCTTGAGACTTGGAGCTCAGATAAGAGTCTAAAGCAGCAACTGATGTCTTGAGAGCTTCAAGATCTGCTTCGATCCTGGAAGACTGAGTCTGGAACTCTTTCACTTCTTCCATAAGCTCAGACACAAAAGAAGATAAATTACAAGCCAGAGACATCTCGAAGGATCTCTCTAAAATTTTCATTTCTTCATAAAAGTTTTGCTTCATCTCAGCAACTGATTCACTGAATGATTCTTTCAGCTCATTCTTCATGGATTCAAGATCAGATTTAGAGACAAAATCATTAGGGACAACTGCAGCAGATCCTCTTGCTGAGGCCAAAATAACTACAGAATCAGTCATTATGGAATTTATTGATGATGCAAGGGAGGTTTCCATTAACTTCACTTCTTCAACAAAACTGGTTTTGAGGTCCTCTTTCAGCTTATTCAGATCATGAAATCTGACCACATCATCTGGCAACAACTCAGAAGAAAGATCATAATTGGTCTTCGGTCTATTCACAGACATCTCATTATCTGAATCCGGATAATCCAATCCACAGACTATAAACCCTGGGTATTCTACCCAGTCTCCAAGCTCAACAGCTACTGTAACATTTCCAAGAACATATTGATGCTCCCCCTCAATGGGTGCATTCTCATGTATCACAACAGCATTCAGTGCTGGATTCTCTTCATCAGGATCTTCTACTACAAGTTCCACCGGTGCAGCATCTAGAAGATCTTCTGATACAGGTACAACTTCTTCTGTATCTCTTTCTACTTCAGTAGCAGGCATAGCTGAGCTTCCAATCAAAGGACTCATACTTAAACTACCAGAAGAAGACAATTCAGATACATTTTCCTTTTCCTCTTCTTCTTGGTGAGGTATAGACTGGTCTTCCTCATAAGTAGACAGAATTTCCTCTACCTTTCCTTTCCTAGAATAGACCAATTCTGCAACAGGACTTGGGGGCAAGTCTGGATCTCCTCCAACATCCATGGGAGTTTCTTCTTCTTCTTCTTCTTCTTCTATTTCATCACTAAAAATAGGTTCCTCTTCATCAGGTCTCAGACTCGGATCTCTCTCATCCTTTGGTCTTGAGGGATGATCCACATGATTAAACCTACCATATATCTTCTGATCATCACTGACCCATTCTCCCTTCCATGGGTTCCAGTTAATTTTCATGTACTTTCAAACAGTCGAGGTGATGCAGAAATTGTTCTTGACTACAACTGTCTCATCCTGAGACTCAGCTATTCCTTTCACTTTTATCATTACTGAAATCAGCATGGCAAAGAACAAAGCATTAGTCTTTGACTTTGGTCTAATCATGTCTTCCATTTGAAGCATTAGCAATCTGCACAGATTGATTTTTACACCATGTCTTAGAAAATGAAGAAGATAGATATATTGATATCTCATATTTGCAAAATATCCTCGCCTTGGTATCAACACATGCTGAACAAACTTGAAAAGCAGTCGATTCTCTCCATCCATTTCAGCAGCAACCACTTTCCTTTGATTCCCATTACCAGTCAGTTCTTTTAAGGCGGTTTCATAATAAAAGATGTCACTGCTAAGTGGCATTGCTCTTGATACATACCCAGAGACACCTTCATGTGGTACTTTTAAATACTCAGCCCACTCTACTGAAGAGAAAGACATCTCTTTTCCATTTAAACAAGAGCTTACCCGATTCTCATTTTCAGACTTCTCGAAGGTTGCAAACTCGTAGAACTGTTTTACCAACTTCAGGTAGTATGGGCCATTGTTATTCGAGAAACAATCCACCCATTTTTGGTCCTCCAGAATCTCGAGTACTAAATATTTTCTAGGCAGTAGCCATTCCACGCACAGTTCCTTCTCGATTACTATGTCTCTATTCTGGAAGTGAGGACTCACTGGTCGCCTTCCCGATCTAGTACTAACTTCACTAACACTGGCTTTATGCTGTGTCTTCTGCTTCTTAGCATTTGGTTCTGCACTTTCATCTCTGACGATAGGAAGCTTAGTTTTTGCCATCGCGGGTTTAGGGTTCTTGGCCGATTTGGGAGCTAAGGTTCGAAGGTGATATATTTTGAGATAGGTGAGGTAAGAAGTGGCGTAGACTTAGTTTTATCATTTAGGAATTCCAAATAAACGACTAAAATAGAGTAATAAAATAAAATAAAACGATTCGTATTCTTGGAGGCAGACAGAAGTTTTAAAACCTTGCATCGGTGTGAGTTAATCATCGGTGAGAAAAACAAATCGGTGAGAATTGTACATCGGTGAGAATTTTCACATCGGTGAGAATTTTCACATCAGTGAGGATTTCACATCGGTCAGAATTTTCACATCGGTGAGAATTTCACATCGGTGAGAATTTCACATCGGTGATAATTTTCACATCGGTGAGAATTTCACATCGGTGAGAATTTTCACATCGGTGAGAATTTCACGTCGGTGAGAATTTCACATCGGTGAGAATTTTCACATCGGTGAGAATTTCATGTCATTGAGAATTTTCACACCGGTTGTGATTAAACATTCCCAATTCGTGTCTTATGTAACTTAGCCTATCTGAACTTAAAGGTTTAGTGAAAATATCAGCCAATTGATGTTCGGTGCCAATAAATTCAAGAGAAATATCACCTTTTTGATAGTGATCTCTTAGGAAATGGTGTCTTACATCTATGTGTTTGGTTCTAGAGTGAGATACAGGATTCTTAGAGATGTTTATTGCACTGGTGTTATCACACTTGATTGAAACATGTTTAAAAACATATCCATAGTCCAAAAGAGTGTGTTTCATCCACAGAATTTGTGCACAACAACTACCAGTAGCTATATATTCTGCTTCGGCAGTAGATAATGAAACTGAGTTCTGTTTCTTACTACACCAAGAAAATAAAGATTTTCCAAGCAAATGACATGTTCCTGATGTGCTTTTTCTATCTAACTTACAACCAACAAAGTCATCCTCTGAATAACTCATTAACTCAAAGGATTGTCCTTTTGGGTAAAACAAACCTAAGTTAACCGTGTGTTTGAGATATTTAAAAATTCTTTTAACAGCAAGCAAATGAGATTCTTTTGGATTAGCTTGAAATCTAGCACACATACACACACTAAACATAATATCAGGTCGACTAGTAGTAAGATAAAGTAAACTACCAATCATACCTCTGTAATTTGTTTGATCAACTGGTTTCCCAGTTTCATCTGCATCCAATTTACAGGTAGTACTCATAGGAGTTTCACTTTCCTTGATACTATCCAGACTAAAACGTTTTAAAAGATCCTTTGTATATTTACTTTGATTCAAAATAATACCATCTTCATTTTGAAATACATGAAATCCAAGAAAGTACTTAAGCTCTCCCATTAAGCTCATTTCAAATTCATTTTGCATACTTTTTAAAAAATCAGTACAGAAAGAGTGTTTAGAAGATCCAAAAATAATATCATCAACATATATTTGTACAACTAAAACATCTTTAGAAATTCTTTTAATGAAAAGAGTTGGATCAGCAATCCCTTTAGTAAAACCTTTTGAAATAAGGAAATTGCTAAGTCTATCATACCAAGCTCTTGGAGCTTGTTTTAAACCATACAAAGCTTTAGAAAGTTTAAAAACTTGATTTGGAAAATGGGGGTTAGTAAATCCAGGTGGTTGTTCTACAAAAACATCTTCAATTATAAAACCATTTAGAAATGCACTTTTCACATCCATTTGATATAACTTGAAATCCAGATGTGCAGCATATGCAAGTAAGATCCTAATGGATTCTAGTCTAGCTACAAGTGAAAAAGTTTCCTCATAGTCTATACCTTCTTCTTGACTATATCCTTGTGCAACTAGTGAAGCTTTGTTTCTAACTATATTTCCAGATTCATCTACTTTATTTCTAAAAACCCATTTTGTGCCTATTGTCAAGGTGTCCTTAGGTCTGTCAACTAATTCCCAGACTTTGTTTCTTTCAAACTGATTTAATTCTTCCTGCATAGCCATTACCCAGAATTCCTCATTGATAGCATCATTTATATTTTTGGGTTCTAGCTGTGAATGAAAAGCTTGATGTTCAACCTGGTTTCTTAGAGAAGCTCTAGTTTGTGTTCCTCTATCAAGATTACCAACAACAGCTTCTAAAGGATGATTCTTTAGAATCCTCGTTGATCTAGTAAAGGTTGGACTAGAAATTTCAGGTTCATCTATAGGTTCGGGTTCAACAGAAGCAGATTCTGGAAAAAGTCCAGAACTGGATACTTTTATAACAGGTTCTTTAGATTTATCATTAAGGTCCAGAATAGACAAATATTCTTCAAGATTCTCAAGAGAGGTTTTAGGCTCATGTGGATCAGTTTCATCAAACTTGATGTGAATAGATTCTTCCACACATTTGGTTTTCTTATTGAATAATCTATAGGCTTTACTTGAAATAGAGTAACCCAGAAAAATTCCTTCATCACTTTTGGAAGCAAACTTATCCAGATTATCTTTAGTATTCAGAATAAATACTTTGCAACCAAAAACTTTAAAGTAATTAACCTTAGGCTTTCTATTTTTCCACAATTCATAAGGGGTTTTCTTAAGAACAGGTCTAATTAATACTCTATTAATGACATAACAAGCTGTATTTACAGCTTCAGCCCAAAAATAAATAGGCAGGTCATATTCATTGAGCATGGTTCTAGCAATTTCTTGAAGGGTTCGGTTTCTTCTTTCTACTACACCATTCTGTTGGGGTGTTCTAGGGGAAGAAAAGTTATGAGTATAGCCATTGTGTGAGCAATAAGATTCAAAATCTTGATTTTCAAACTCACGACCATGATCACTCCTCAAAGTTTTAATCTTAAGTCCACTAAGGTTCTCTACAGATTTAGAGTATTTAACAAATGAAGAACAAGCTTCACTTTTGTGAGCTAGAAAATATACCCAAGTATATCTAGAAAAGTTATCTACAAGAACATAAACATAGTGCTTCCCATTTAAACTAGAAACTCTTGATGGTCCAAACAAATCCATGTGAACCAATTCAAGTGGTTGAGAAGTCGAAACTTCTTTCTTTGATTTAAAATAAACTTTGTGTTGTTTTCCCTTTTGACAGGGGTTACACACTCTATCATTTGGGAATTCTAAATTAGGTAGGTCTCTAACTAGGTTTTTTCTAGAGAGTTTTCTAAGTGAGTGAATGTTGCAATGTCCCAATCTTCTGTGCCATAGCCAAGATTCTTTATTAAAAGCATTCAAACAAGTAATATTCTGCTTAGCTAAAGAATTCAGATTAACAGCATAAACATTTTCATTTCTTAAGGCAGAAAATACCTAAACATTCTTAGAATTAAAAACTTTGCAGGAATCATTTTCAAATTTAACATGAAAACCATCATCACATAACTGAGAAATACTTAATAAATTGTATTTAAGGCCATCAACAAATAAAACTTTAGAAATCCAAATTGAATCAGTGTTACCAATCTGGCCTAGGCCGATGATTTTTCCTTTTGAATTATCACCAAAGGTGACAAAGCCTCCATCAACTTTTATTAAACTCTTAAAAAAAGAGAAGTCTCCTGACATATGTCTTGAACATCCACTGTCCAAATACCAGGTCTCTTTACAGGAGCACTTCAAGCAAGTTCCCTACAAAACAGATTTAGATGGGAGATGATTTTGGTACCCACATTTTCTTGGGTCCAGACAGGTTAGCCAATAACACTTTAGGTACCCATATTTGTCTAATGGGTCTCATATAATTTGTAGAATTGAAATGCTTTGAAATATAAACTTTATTAGATCCATAGCTATGTATATAACTGGTTGAAGCATATGAAGTTCCAGAATTACCTTCATTCTGTCCAGATTTAGAAATGAATCTAGTTTTGGCAATTTTCCTTTGTCCAGGTTGGTATCCTATACCAGTAGTATATTTAGGTGCTATTTGATTTCCTAGCATCTGTGTTAGAATATTTTTGCCATTGGTGAACTTCTCTAAGTATTTCTTGAGTTTCTCAATAGATAGTTTCAGTTCAGTGTTTTCTTTTAGCAGTTGAGCATTTTTCTATTTTTCAATAGTGAGTTCGGTTTTAACTGTAGTGGTGAGAGCATGTTGTTTCTTTAATGACTTGTATTTATCCTTAAGTTCATTACATGTTTCTTCAAGCATATCACAATATTCAAACAGTTCAGATTTAGACATGTTATCACCTTCAGAATCATCTCCAGAATAATATGAATTTGAAGCAGGAGTTTCTGATGTTACCTCAGAAGTGTTTGTCATAAAACACATGTTGGCTCGATTCCTTTCAGAGTCTGAAGATTCAGCTTCACTTGTGCTGTCTTCTGAAGCACTCCAAGTAGCCTTCATGGCTTTCTTAAACTTATTGTCCTTATAATCATATTTCTTTTTATACTTCAGCTTTGGACAGTCGGCTTTAATGTGTCCTTTTCTCTTGCACTCATAGCAGACAACATCATCTGATTTGTCATTCTTCTTCCAATCCTTTTTCCATTTACCTTGGTGATCATACTTACCCTTATAATTTGTTTTTCTGAAGAACTTATTTTTCCTATAAAATTTCTTAAATCTTCTAGCAATGTGAGCCATCTCAGCATCACTGTCAGAATCACTTCCACTGTCTTCACAGCTTGAACTTTCAACTATAGCTTGAAGCTTTTCTTTGTCCTTATTCTTTGAAGTTGAGGATTTGAAAGCGACAGAATTTCTTGGAGGTTCATTTTCTTCCTCTTTATTCACTTTAATCTCTTCTTCATACATTATCAGCTTCCCAATTAGTTCATTGACAGGTAGAGCAGCAATGTCACATTATTCTCTGATTGAGACAGATATGCCTCTCCATCTATCAGGCAGACATCTCAAAATTATCATAATTTGTTCCTTCGATGAGACATCCTTTCCCAGCGAGATCATTGTATTGACCATTTCATTGAACCTGAGATACATGTCATAAATGGGTTCATCAGGCTTCATTTTAAAATTATCATACTTGATAGTATAAGTGTTCAATCTCATTTCTTTAACATTCGTTGTTCCTTCATGAGAAACAGCTAAGGTATCCCAAATTTCATATGCAGTTTTACAAGCAGAAATTCTATTAAACTCTTCATCTCTTAGAGAACAGTA
This sequence comes from Viscum album, assembly GCA_963277665.1. Classification (NCBI taxonomy): domain Eukaryota; kingdom Viridiplantae; phylum Streptophyta; class Magnoliopsida; order Santalales; family Viscaceae; genus Viscum; species Viscum album. Next base: position 47,120,576 of record OY728140.1, on the reverse strand, counting down.
CAAGGCATTCATAGCTTTACAATTGTTATTGTAAGCAGTCTTTATAGTTTCATCCCAAGTAGATCTAGCAGTAGTAGGAATTTTGTATTCTGATTCAATAGCAGTCCAAATATCAAAACCTATGCTTTCTAGATGAATTTTCATTTTCAGTTTCCACTGAGCATAATTAGTTCCATTGAAGAAAGGTGGCTGGTTAGTAGCAGCACCCTCAAGTCTATTGTTTATGATGAGAAAATTTTAAAGAGATAAAAATTTAGATATAACAGAAATTTTAAAAAATTTAAAATAAAACTAAAATCACAGTTCAAAAGCAGAGTACTTTTAGAAAGTATTTTCAATCATCTGATACCAAGTGTTGGTCGGAGTGGTTTACTCAAGAGGGGGGGTGAATTGAGTACCAATTAAAATTTCTGTATTTAATAACAGTGTCTTAAAGACCCCCAAATAAAATAATAAATTAAACTATAGTGAATTTATATTAAAGTAGAGGTTCTGTCAGATTCTCAAGGGATTGATTAATTCCCAGTTAATCAACACAAGAGTGTGTGATTATCTTTTGAAACTAACTTACTAATCTACACTTAACATAAACACTTGCTAATTTAATTATCAAAGTAACTTTAAAAACAGTATTGGTTTTAAAGTGATTAGCAGCGGAATAAAACTTTGAAAGAGATGGCACAACAATGTAACCAAGAGGTTCAGTCTCAAGCCGAGACTTAGTCCTCTCAAAAGTTTATATATAAAAATGATCCACACCCTGGATCGGGGTTCAACAGTTTACAACTGTCCAGGTCCAAGACCTCTACCACTGTTCTTCGTGGGAAACAGTACAACAGCACCCAGCTGTCCAGGTCACACACGACCTCTACCACTGTTATTCGTGGGAAAGAATGAATGAAAGAGTTTGGTAAGGATTTACAAAACCTCCAGTTTAAGTACAGGAGACCGTGTATGTGTTAGATATAGCAGATAACACACACTACTCGAAATGAATGATAATAAATCACAGAACAAGAGATGTAGAGTTTAGAAGTGGTTCTGGTGATTTCAGTGTAGCTCTGGACTCCTTTGGATTCGACCAGAAGTGAGTCTGAGTCCTCTTCTCATTTCTGTTTGAGAAACAGAGTGTCGTATGCTCCAGGTTCACAGACAGTGAAAATGTCGTAGTTGAAGTTCTTCAGTGTTCTTCTTGTATGCACGGAACACTTCTAGAGTATGCTTGATTGTCTATGAGCTTCTCTGTGTTCTTGATGGAACTAGTTTTTCTCTTCTTGTGTTTATGGTATATGTCATCCACCACGCACTTCTCTAGTTCGCTTCTTGTTGTTCGTTGATGTGTGTCTTGGGCAGTGTAGTCTTCTCGTATTTATCTCCCAACAGGGGACAAAAAAGATTTCTTTTCAGCAGGTACGACGTACGGGTTCCTGACATCCGACAACCTTTATCAGATATTTGACAAATAATTAAAATGTACATGATATGATCATTAGATAGATTAAATATAGGAAATAAATAAATTCAAACAGTGAGTCGAGTGATCGGTAGGTAATCAGCATCGGTAGCTTGGACATCGGTAGCTTGAACATCGGTAGCTCGAACATCGGTAGCTCAATGTCATTAGTTGCTTTGACTCTATCGGTGGCTCTATGCGTCGGTTGGTACATGCTTGTATCGGTGACTTTGTTTATCGGTAGCTCCATGCGTCGGTAGCTCCATGCGTCGGTAGCTCCATGCGTCGGTAGCTGTGAGTCTGTCAGTAGCTTCGTCCATCGGTGACTCTTATTCCATCGGTAGCTATTTATACTTACACCGGTAGCTCTATGTTTGTATCGGTAGCTGTCTGTAAGTCAGTAGCTTACATTTATAAGTACATCGATAGCTCTGTGTTTAAGTATATCGGTAGTTTTGTTACGTCTATCGGTAGCTCTGTCTGTCGGTAGACTAAGTCTATCGGTAGACTGGGTACCGGTAGCTCTTTATCAGTAGCTATAGGCAGATTACTTATCTGTTTTATGCAAAACACATCCGATTGTGTTAGAATAAATTTATAACTTGTATGAACATGGATAAATGAGGATTAACATATTCCAAAGACTATTTTACAAATTATTATTGGTTTGATCACAGATTTGAAAGAATTAAAGTATAGATCAATGATACTTAGAATACCATAGAGAATGAAAACATAATTGGGATTTTCAACACATATGAATACATGATTGAGATTATCAAAACAGGTGAGGTCAACATGTGTTATATACCACATAAGTTTATTAATACCACTTTAATCCATTCCATCTAAACCATGAATGAATAACTTCACTTCGTGATGTGGTATGTCCACCATACACATGAGAAAATTTATCAAATTCCATCAAATTATAAAGAATAATGGTATGTGAGATAAACTTGTTATATAAGATTAAATACATCATAATTATCATAAAACTAATATAAAAATAGTTTTATATCATTATTCAGAACAATAATGGGTGGTAATGGAAAAACAAATGATATTGATCCATGAATTGATAGTCCACCATACACCCTAACTGTGATTTTATAACCAATTTTCTAGAATTTTGTGCACATATATTTAAAAAATTTAACGTAAAAAATATTATTATACTGAATATATCATTATTATTATATTAAAATATATAAAATTAATTTTAGAATGGGAATAAGGGAATAAAAAAAATTATTTATAAAAACATTACATCTTCTTTGGGTCTCCTCTGTAGGTTTGCATTATTACCATACAAAAATAGATTTATTCCAAATATAAGGATTATAGTATGAGGGGGTATAATTATAAAATTTATTTTGGAATTCTATTATCAATAAAATGGTCTTGATAGGTGTTAATATTGGAGGAGAGGTGGAGGCCATTTATTAGTGGGGTGAGTAGAAGACTTGTATATTTTTGAAACAAGAAATTCCAACCACGTTTTATCAACATATATTGGATTATGTAATGAATCATAATCTATTTTAGAAGATATATGGCCTAAATATGGCCATAAAATTTTTCATGGACATTTTTATAAGTCATTTTGAGCCTTATGATTAATCTTTAGTACCTTGGTAAATTCAATTTTCTCTTAATCACTTTAATGAATTTAAATATTATTCACTAATAACTTTGGGAAACTATTAATTTGATTTATTAGACATTATAAATTATTCTTCTTCTAAATATGTAATACTTTTTAAAAAATAATTTAAATAAATGGAAAATTTTAACTTCAAATTAATCCCACAAACGTGACAAGAAAGAAGGATTTTAAAGTCAAAATGTTTAAAAGTTTACTATGTTTTTATAACAAAATTCAATATAAAAATTATATTAATAAACTAAAATTGTTTAATATATTTATAATCTATCTAATTTTACTTTAAAAATGATAAAATGAAATTTTATATTATATAATATTTATAAGATAATCCAGTATCCAATTTAAATTCACTATAGATATATATTCATAAAAAATCAAACCTCTCAGCAAAATACCAAATATGAACCATCTGATAATTTTAAAATAAATATTTTAAAAATGATGATTATTTTCTAAAATAAAATATATAAAATTTCAAAATTTATTTTAAAAAAATCACGTTATTAAAATGCTGAAAAATTTCATTTAGAAAACTATAGGTTTTAATGTGTACGATTAGATTTATTCTTATTGTTTCCTTATAAAATATTTTATAAATGTAAAACATTTTAATTAATTTATAAATCTTAAATTTCATTTTTATCATATAATAATAGTGACTAATTAAATTTATTATGATAAAATATTACTTTCACATAAAAATAGTGTTTTTTATAAACATATTTCTTTTATAATAAATTGGATTATATATTCATTTATAATTAATTGGTATACAATGAATTAAACCCTATAATTTCATAATTTATTTAATAACATTCATAACATCTAATTTAATTTTTAATAGATAGTAATCATTTTAAATAATAATATTAATAATATTTGGTAAAACTCTATCTTTCATGTAACACAAGCTTTTGAAGGAAATTGTTGTTGTTTAAAATGAAAGCTAAAATCATTGTTCCATGTACAGAATTCTAAAATTTATATTGTGCGTGATATACACTTTTGGAGATATTTTATTTCTATAAATATAATAATACCATAGGGTATAAATATATTATATTACATTTTATGATTAGTAATTAGTTTTATAAAACCTATCAAATATGATGTCTATGTTTAAAACTTTTACTGTGTTTCAATTAATCATACAATCAATGCCTCTCAGACAAGTCATTAGCCATAATAAATTAGTGGATGTAAATTAGATTCCCATCTAATATGGAATATGAAATATTATTCCTTATCAGACATGCCTATGAATTGAGGTTATATATATAACCTCACCCCTCCAACATCTTGAACATTGTATTCATCACTCAAATTTTTAATGATCACAATAAATAATTATAAAAATTGCATATAACTTATAAATTATCTGTAATGAACCAATAATATTGGACATTGATATTCCCCCAGTTAATAAAACAAAATTAATAATAAGACTCCTTAAATAGATAATATATTTTGAAATTGTATACGCATCTATTTAATACAATTTATTCCAAATTATTCATTGATATAAAATATTTAGACACAATTTAGAATTGTAATATAGAATTAATAATTTAGAGTGGTAGAGAATGTGATGACATGAAAGTGAATTATATTAGAAGATGTTATAATTGATCATTTGTAGAGGATGATAGAAGTGAAAACATTCATTAGAAATGAAGGTTTCACACTATATAAAATAATAGATAATAAATAATAATAATACTTTAAAAATAAAATCACTGTAACATTTTGTGAGAATATATTTATAAATCATCTATCCAAAACAATTTAATTCCTTTATGAAATAACAACCTTTTTACGAGATATTTCTAAATAAAAGTTCAAAAAAATTAGAAAATATTATTACTTAGAAAATAACCATGTAAAATTTAGATTTTATAATTAAATAAAATATTAGACAAGGTAGTACAAAATGTTATTCGTGTGGTGTATGTTAAATAAATATTCTATTGACATCTAGGGTAAAAAGTATCTCATTCATTAAATGATAAGGGGATTACATATAAAACTATTTATATAAAGAAAATATGAATAAAAATTACTTTAATAAGTATTTATGTAATATTAATTAAATTTTAGGAGACCTTCCTGAAAATATAGACATTGAAGATATGGAATATAAAGAATCATTAAAAAATCTTTTAAAAAGAGTGCTCCTTACGTGTAACTTACAAGTTGATTCTTGTTCCAAAAAGGTAAGAAATAAAAAAAACACATAAATAACAAACATAATAGTAAAATAATGGAGATGAGGGGGTTTAAAATATTATATTTTTATTATTTTCATAAATTAAATATGAACATAAACCATCATAAAATAAAATGATATTGTAATATTAATCTTTAACATCCAATTCATTTTTCGTAAAAATTTATTTTATCATCAAGAAAATTAAATTAATAATTTTCAAAAAATTTGGTTAATAATATATATATATATATATATATTACATCATATATGATACACATATGATTTTTCAAAATTATTTAATTTAAAATTATATATTATTATAATCATTTATACTATTTACTGCTTCATTTTTCATGAATTTTTCTATTTTACATTTATGGTTCTTACATCATTATCGTGGATAAATTATCTATATAATGTTAATGATAATATAAATATAATATATACACATTATATTTATATTAATAATTATCCATGAAAGGTGGACATGAAAAATTAATTACATTACTTCGTTTATGTGGTAGTCCATATGTACGCACAAGATATGTTATCATTATTTAATATGTATCAGTGTAAAAAGATATAAAATATATTTTTTTTCTAGAATTATTATTATGATATAAATATAATATATAATCATTAGATCTATATTTATAATCATAAAATTTATGAGGTCATGAAAAAAATAGGTTGATATATGGAGAAGGTACATCATACATTTTCATGAGTGATTTATTATTTTTCGTAGGATGAAAATAAGTTGTAAAATGGTTGTACCATAAAAATAATAAAATATCAATATGTTTTTGAAACTATAATATTTATTTTGGGATTTTAAAAACATTTCAATAGGATATATAAGAATATATAAACATTAAAAGAGCTAGTAAATATTTGTATCTTCTTTGAGATACAATCAATAACATGCACATTAATCCTTCATCGGATGACGTTAGTTGAAAAATATAAGTTCCAGAATTAAGAGAATATACTTGGAATTTTTTATGTATTGGAAAATATATTGGAAAAATATTTTATGAATAAGATAGGGTAATGGGTGCCATTTACTATATTATGGGATGGACATAAAAGGAATCATATAACAAATTTTAATAATATAATTTCATTTTATTTTAAATTATTGACAACCCAAGAACTGGTTCCACGTAGAGGTTCCTTGATCCTTATGGCCACATTGCCTCAAGTGAATCATCCTGAACACCCATGGTTTCTGATAGGACATGAGGTCTTTCAGTGTGTATGTGGTGAGACAATTCCCTCGTTATCGAAGTAGCACATTTGTACAATCAATAGACAAATAGAGGAGGTATAATAATAGATGGAATAATAGGAACATATATAAATAACTATGTAATAAAAATAAAATAAAAACTAGAGACCAAATTATATACAAAACTATGAAAATGAATTTCATGTATTTAGATGCAAGAAATCATAGTAGCCAACAGATTCCAACAATACTATAGAAAAATGCATAAAAGGGAAAAATCTATCCCTATACCCAGAGATCCAGCCCAGTAATCTTCTTTTAATAACCATTCTAGGATAGTCCAAAAAAGTCATTGATCCAGAAGATAATTCTCTCCTTATATACACATGCAAGCCTATTATCTTCCTTGGAAACATAGGTGTCCCTGATATGGTGTGATATAAATCTCATTAGTCCACCACCAACAGCTTTTTAAAAAATTTAATATGTGTATAGAATATGTATGCGTGTAGATATAATAATTAAATTTATTAATGACAACTGTAAATTGGTCTTCTCTTGATCCTGAAAGGTTTATAGGTTAACACTACATGAATCAACTCATGTCGGAATTACTCTTAATACATAGAAAGGGATGAAATGCATTGTATCAAATTTTTGAAGGATTCCATTACTAGTATCACATTTAAAAGGGACACATTACATGATATCCAGTATAGGGTCTCCATGCCTGGTATCATAGTAAGGTATTTCATTCCCTTATATATCAAAAGGGCCTACATGCTCGCATAGTATCACTAGGGTCCCCATGCCTATATAGTATTAAAATGTAAACCATGACCATATTAGGTCATAAGGGATTACATTAAGATAATGTTTCATGATAGATTATATTCCCATATATTATCACAGTTTTTTGAGGTTCTTAAATCCCATTTTAATATAAAGTGTTCAAGTCCTATCATTCCTATTTTAAATTATTATTAAGGGTACTCCTAACAATTTGATATAAATGAGAAGGTTCACCATTCACATTTAATATAAATTTTATAAGGGTCATCATTATCATTCATTTAAATTAAAAAGAGTCATCATTACCTTAAGTATAATCATTGATGGAATAACCATTGACCTTGATACAAGACATTTTACAATCAATTTCCTATAAATATTTAGTAATGATCGGGGCATAACCATTTTCCATTTAATTAGGTGATTTCGATTTACAACTCAACTATAATAAATTATTTTTTATATTTGAAAAGGGTATTATCCATCATACAACACCACTTTTATCCTTTAATGATTTTTTATATATTCGTTTATAAATTTAACAACACACTTTAATAAGTTCATTTTAATTTTTCTAATTAAATACAATTATGCATATATGAGGGAACATATAGAGGGATATATCCTTATAAGGTTGATAAATAAAAATTAATTTGGGTTCTAAAAATTCATTAGGCCCCAATCAGAGAAAATAATTCAAGGATGATATAATTTAAGGGGAACTCATAGTAAAGAATGAATGTGGTGCAACATAACATATTATAAAACATAAAAACTTGGGAATTAATTTATAGAACACCTACCTCATAATGTTAGGAATATCAATGTTTGGTATCATCCATTAATGCATATATAATTGGAATAAATACAAAGAACAGACCCACACCCTGGAAATATAGAATATGATCCTACCCCTCAATAATGTGTTTTGAGCAAAATAGAAATGAAAAATAACTAAAAAGGAAAAAATATCTTACCCATTTCTATCCAAAGTGTTGAAATATTCATTGATGAAACACTATATGGATTAATTGGATAAAAGACAATTAAATTTGGCTTTGGGAGATCATAATGGGAGAATAATGGGTTTGGTCCAGTAGTATGAACAATGGATGAAGACGTAATAGTCAATAATTTCATTAAGATAAATACAATAAATTTTTCCAATTGTACTCAGTCCCACAGTTTGGCCACATAGTTGGCCAAACTGTGAACCAACCATGCACCTGCAACTACATAAGGAGGGAATTTACATGGTTAGGATATACGATTAGGGGAACAATGCACCAACCATTTAACATGCCTCCACTAAGAACCAAATACATTTCACACATGAGTGAAACCCATATTAGGTATAAAGAAACCCATGTTCCATGTTTATCTTATATCTAGTCCTACTTGGTTAGTAGAGACCATGCAGGATGAGTCACATTTTATTTACTATCTATGAGGCCCAACTTGTTTCTCCAATGGTTGGGGTTTGGAGTTCCTAAAAATCCCAAGACAACCCCATAAAACCTATAAACTAAAACAGAATTGATATTAGGATGTTAACAAAGTGTTAGAAAAATTTTTAAATGATCCAAAGTTGATACAAAATCCTAGATATTACAATCTTACCCTTAAAGGAACTCATACCCGAGTTCACCCTCAAAGGGATGAAACCCCTCATATGAGAATAATGTTTTCCACTAAGTGCATAAGTCAGCCTCCAAGTCCCAAATATCAACCTATACTCCACCATGCTTAAATAAATCCCATACTAAATGGATATATTGACCATAAAGAGACTTTATGTTTCTATAAATAATACAAATTGGATACTCCCCAAAATGATCATCAACATCTACCTCAAAATCCACATAATCAAATGTATGTGAAACATTGAAGACATTGTATGTGGAATGATACCTCTGAGGTAAATTCATCTGATAGGATACCATCTAGACTCTCTCTAAAATATCAAACATCCCCATAAATAATGAAAAAAACATCCCTTTCCTCTGAATCCTTTTATGCCCATGACTTGGTGATACCTGCAACAATACATGATCCCCATCCTCAAAATCCATAGGTCACCAACATTGATCGGTAAATGATTTCTATATAGACTATGTATTATAAATATACATCCTGGTTAGATGAACCATCTATGTAGTCTCTTGAAAAATATCAGGACCCAGTAGTGATTCCTCTTCTGCCTCTAGCTAGCACATGGGTGAATGGAACGACCTACTGTATAGTGCTTCATAGGGAGCCATCACTGTCATATCCTACTAACTATTATTATTTGAAAACCTGATGAGAGGTCTATAATTCTTCAAATAACCTCCAAATTCAAGTAATAATTCTTTAAGAATGTCCTATATACCCTTTATAGTCCATTTTGACTAACTATCAATCTAATGGGTAAAGGATGTTCTTAGAAACACTTACTTATGCACAGCCTTCTACAAAACCTATAAAAAACCTTTATGTAAAATAAGAATCTTTTTCTTATATTACAGTATTTGGGACACCATGTAGTTAGATAATTTCATTGACATATAATCAATCATTATCATGATCCATGAAATTCTCCCATATAGAAAGTAAGTTGGATACTTTCAACAGTATATCAATGACAACCCAAATTGTGTCACTATGTTGATGAGAACTCAGTAATTTTACTATTAAATACATTGTAACATCAACCCATTTACATTCATAGACTATAAATAGATGAATAATCCCTTCTGGTTTGTGATGATCGAATTTCACCTACCGAAAGGTGGAACACCAAGTGATAAGCCTTCGATATGACATTTCATAACTAGAATCCCATACTATAGGTGAAAAAATGATACATCTTGGGGATACCCTGGTGATCATCCTACTGAGAAGTGTATGATACTTCAACATCCTCTCCTCTCTCATATATATAGGATCCTAGATACACCCATGTATATGAAGGATTTCATTATCATTGATATACCAATCTGGTGGCGATTCATTACCTACAATACCATATCATAGGAAAATACCTATGGATATAAAAACTACCTCTAATTTACCTTCTACAGAAGTGAAGAGGTCACTGATAGTGAATAGAGTACAAATTTTCCATGATAGTACTAAACTTCTACATGAATCATATAAAATAGACTCATAAGATTTTATTCACTACTGGATAATTTGACCATCATTTTCTACGTCCTCTTGCTCATTAAATCAAAGAAAACAATTCGAATCCAGTGAATAAAAGATTTCTAAAAGTCAAATATCTATTAGTATTCAACCCATATTCACTCCATAATATTTATGTATTGATGTGTAAAAATATTCTAGAGTCTCATCATGATTGTAGACACAAAAAATGTTTTCTATCAGGTAATGCCTCTTTTATTGCAAGGCATGCACAATAACTTGTAACTCATGATCGTGAATTAGTTAATTACTCAAATGATTCTTCAAATTCTGTAACACATAAAAAAACAATACTCATCCATCATTACTACTCTCAACCAAATACCTCATGTGTAAAAATAGATTATAAATCTTCTATCTCACTCTGGAAGAATTAGAATCATCATTGAAGTAAATACCACTTTCAACTCTTGAATGGATACATAGAATGATTCAAATAATAAAAACATCACATGTGTATTTGTTAAGCCTATAATTGGTGATACTAGGTGTGGTATGTCCAATATTAAATTCATGTCAATATCGAGTATACCTATGAAATTTTATATATCAAATACATTTTATGGAAACTTTTAATTAATGACAAATCCCAACTTTTCTACATCAACTTAATATTCTACCATTGAGATAATGTGACCCATGTTGTTAACCATGTCAATCTAGAAGTGAAATGTAATGAGAATAACTTATAACTGATTCTCTCTTAGTATAATCAAAATGGATTCAAAATGAGAAGCTTTGTTTCTCCAATAATGAGAATACACTAAGATGTAATCTATGAATATCATGAAAAAGGAATCCACATATGGATAGAGAAACCTATTCATCAGAGACAAAAATATTTAAGGATCATTTTTCAGACTGAATGGCATCATACGGTACTCTTATAAGTCTTACAAACTATAGATTGATGTATGTGGAATATTTGATGGCGTGACTCAAACCTGATGATATATGGATCATAGGTCTATCATCCAGAATACCCTCACTCATATGAACTGGTAAAAAATATCATATTTTTTAGGTAAGGGTTATCGGGTTTCCACATTAAGATAACTAAATTTCTAGAAATGCACAAAAATATTTAGGGTTCCATCTACATTCTTGGGGAAAAATATTAGTGACCCATAGGGTAAAGTACTAGTCTGTATAAGAACTCTAGCATCTAAATCCTCCAGCATCCTTTTAAACTCTTACAACACATTAGTTTCCATCATGTTTGAAGGAATGAATACTCGTGAAAATATAAAAACATTATTGATATTACACACACACTCTCTCTCTTAGGAGGTAGTCCTATAAATTTATTTGGAATACCCCTTGAATCAATCTACTATAGGAGGGGGCTCAATATGATGATGCCCCTAATCATTAATTTGAATACTAAGAATATGGGCAGTAACTCTACTTATCACGAGATTCACTAGTCTGGCTATACTTACTTATACATCCCACTGACCTTAGTTAATGTACATACTAACCTCTGGTGATGTAAATGACACCCTCCATCGATAACTATCCACATATTAAGGATAAAGAGACTACCATTCCATTCTAAGAATGACATAAAATCTGATCACCTCTCGTATGAAGAGGTTACATAAGTGAAGATGGTTTCCTACCTCAAGAGGGAAATCCATGCACTAGTATAAGATCTCTGATCGTACACCCAATTTTTTATCAAGTGTCAGCACGACACAAGATTACTCAACTAGGAGTTAAAGACTCTCCACAATAGAAACAAAGGGATTGTGATTAAACTTCATTAAATAAGTAACAAAAAATTGTAGATACTAACAAAACAGTACCTTGAATAGTAATTAGCCCACTATCCTACTTATCTATTATAGGCTGTAGTAACTAGATATGGTATGATCCTCAACTTTGTGTTTCATCTAGACTACCTAAACCAATTCTGGTCTACCATCACAGTATATCTAATGGTTGGACATCACATCCACAACCTATTCATATTTTTTTAGGGAAATTAGTACTCTATATACTTACTGGGAAAGGTTCTACTAAACCATCTCTTAAAGGTGGGTATACCATAGATCCAATACCACTCGGAATATGTGGGATGCTCGTGTAGAAATGTTGAAGATTCCCCAACCATCCACAACCCTGGAACACAATGTGGACTCTAGCAGACTAGGACCTATTGTGCATTGGATTTTTAAAATTGTGACATATAATTTAAATTTATGTAGGTTTCAACTAGCTTTCATTTCTCATGTGTGAAGTCTCAATGTTTCGTTACCGATCATTAGTAGAACCACCACCCTATCACAGTTCTGAAAAACCCTATCTCACATTATCTACTTCCCTCAGGTTCTTCTCAGTGATAAGGGCTTGGTTCAATATATTATATAAAGTACTAAATCTTAAATAATACACCTTGGAAACAACAGATTCCTCACACCATCTTAAAATATCTCTTTCTCAAGTTCATCTACTCTATTTATAGGAATGAAGAGATATAGCTCTTTAAATAAAGGAAAATAGTCAAACACTATCATCAAAACTTATTGTAGGTTCACAAAATCCCTAGATAGACAGTCCCTCAAGGTCTCTTAATGTAAATAATTTAAGAATATCAACTAAAATTCCCCCCACATCGCATTCCAATACTAACAATCCTAATTTATAAAATACCAGTAGTGCATAGAGCATCCTCTCATCATATAAGTATCAATCGTCACTATCCTCTCAACATGAGTCTCAGAATGCTCGTATATAATGATAATAATATCATTCCATAACTCTAGAACATTTAGTATTTCATCCCCTAAAAATGTGGGTGAATTCTATATCTATAATTCTCGAGTCAAATCTCCCACAGATGGAGTATAGTGAGAAACTCCCTATATTTCTTGTATAAACCGAAGAAAATATCATTGAAAATGGGAATAATCACCAACATAGAGAACATGAATATGTTCCATTGGAGGAACTACTAAAATTATAACTACTTTTTTGGGGGCAGCATCATTGTGGAATGGCCTTCAACACCCTCCTGGTGAGAAATCAGATGACATCAGGGATGGATTCGTTTATAATTTCTATACACACACCCCAGATAATGTTAAATAGTGAAATAATTCATAAATATAGAAATAAAACAAGTATAAGTATTTTATATGTAATTATCAGACCCCTATACTAGATCATTGAGTTCGGTCTGGGTGTTTGAAACATTTATATAGAACAACAGAGAAAATACCTCATACCCATACAAAGGTCAGGACTAGATCAAACTCTATGTTTTCCAATTGAAATTTCATTAAATTTATATTTTTATTTAAATTATTTTTTAATTGGTTGACCCAAATGGTTATCCACATTACATAAATAAGTTTCCATATAACATATGAACCAAAATATAATGTCTAGTTTCTCCAAACCATAACATGTTCTGGTCCATGAAACCCAAGGTCCATGACTCAACGTTCCATAGCTCACTACTTATGGTGCCTTCCATAACCTAATTTGAAAAAAACTATTTTTGATACGGTAAGAACTCTTAAGTACCAATTTTTTTCTTAGTCCCCTATAAGAATAATTAGACCAATAAATTGAATCTATTTTAATAAAAAAACTCATGGGAATCATAGGTGATAAAAACAACACAATCTTACTCTATAGAATGAAATATGAATGACTTATGAATTCCCAAGAGGGTTGGAAATATGATTCACGATCAATGATTCCAATCCCTAATATAATCATTCCATGTATTAAAAGGAAAACATTAGTCGTATCAATAGTAATATCAAAATTCAATTCCATCACCCAACGATTGAATCATATCAAATATAATAAGAAAAATTTAGAAAACAGTAATTTCTATAGGAGGCAATTTGAATTTTTACTACAAATGTATTAGCTACTCCTAGGAAAATCACATTACCAAACACCATGACATCAATAATCCCTTGAATATTGTCTCACAATATAAAATCATGAAAAGAAGGCTTTGAAATAACATTATGATGTCCTAGAACTGGGTTCCACTAAAGGTTTACCCAATCTCTTTAAGCCAAGTATCCAGAAGATCATATCCCTAATTGAGATAAGTCGTCATGTAGTAGAGAGGTTATTTTGGTGCATCAATTCGGGGGATATTCCCACAATACCTGATTAACATAACTTTATAATAAATAGATAGATATAAGAAGTTTTATAATAGATGACCTGACATAAACATATATAAACAATAAATCCATAATAATAAAATAATAACTATAGATTTAATCATATGCAAAATAATGATAATTTATATCATGTACATATATAAAGAAGGAAAACACAGTTACTAACAACATTAAATATTTGGATATAGAACGTTTAAAAATTGAAAAATATATCAGAACATCCCAATCTCTAGCCCATTCTTATGAAACAATGTTATATAATTAGACATCCTAAATGTCACTTATCTATAAATTTTAACAATTTTCTAGGGTCTCATTTTTTGGCCGCATGATTGGAAAAACCCTCACAAAAATTATGCACCTCATACTTCTAAAGGAGGGAACCCACCTAGTTAGTCTTCATGGTTATAGATACCAAGAAACATGCCAATATAAAAAATTTCAAAATGGGAATGCGGCTCCAAGTGAATGGTTATGGAAAACCATGTTCCCTACTTTCTCCATTTTATAGCCCCACACGACTAGTAATGACCATACAGGAGGGGTCCCATGATTTATATTAACCATGTGGCCCATTTTTTCTCTCCAAAATATGAGGTTATAAGCTTCAGAGACTCCCCAGACACCCTCGTAATAGTTATAACCACAAAGGGAATCCATATATGGTACATAACAAAGAGTTAGACAAACATTTAAATGATCCTTACATGATAAAATATATTTTTCTTACAAAACGTGGCTCTAAATTGTTATTTATTTAATTATGAAAAGAATAAAGTCAAAATACTACAAAGAAATTATGGTTTAGAAAGTAATTTTTGTTATATTTTACCTTTTCCCTTTACTATTACCCCTTTTAACACACTTTACTCATAACCACATTAATAAATATGTTCCTTGAAAAATATTTAATATGAAAAGAATAAATTTAAACATCATAAATAATATAGATTATTTTAATCAAGTATATGGAATCCATTTAACATATTTCAAGATTACTATTTTTCTAAAATTAAATTTAATATATGTTCAAAAAATGAAACAAAAACCATTTTTTGAAAAAAAACCTAAAAATGATTATAAATAAAAAATTATTGAATTTTAAAATCGAATTTATTAGATTATTTTGCATAAAAGGTATTTTTTCTCTTAAAAAATAAACTAAAATCAAATGGTACCTTGTAAATATATGATTCTGAAGTGCCCAGATCAGTGTGAATCACTGAGAGGGGGAGGGGGTGAATCAGTGATCCCTTAAAACTTTTTACTAATTGATTCTTTATCAATTAAACCTCTATGACTTGTTAAGGCCTCGATCCACTCTTCTTATGTCTCTCAACCTTTCCCGGATAATGCAGTAATGAAAAGGCACAGGACACAATGATTTACAAGGTTCAGCACCAAAGGCCTATATCATTGCCATGCTCTCCCAGCATGGATTCTCCCATTATAATCTGTTAGTATTACAATGGTCGATACAGCATCCCACTGTATCTCTCCTGAGTCCCACAGGAGGGTCTTTATACTGCGTCCCACAGTGTTACCAGAGTCCCACTGGCCTGCTCCAGAATCCCACTGAAGACTTCTTCTCCCTGAGTCCCACAGGGTCTTCTCTTGGCTCCTCGAGTCACACGAGTAGCTCTTCTCCTCTGTTTAGCTCTTCAAGTAACTTCAGCAGCCTGAGATAAAGGCTGCTGGCCTTGCTCTGTACCTCTGCTCACTTGTGAGGAACAGGTCTTCTCGTATTGCTCAGGATTTATCTCCTTCTTCTCAGGATGACCTGGCTTCTCTCCAACTACTGAATACTCAGAAAAATGATGTCTTTAACCTCAGTCTGGTCCATTCTCACTTCACATCAACTTCATGCACTGGGTGCATGGCATCTCTGCATCCTCATGCACTGACTGCATGGCCTTCTCAAATTCTTCAAGAACCACTGGTCTTGGACTCCTCAAATGCACACAACCAGATTTGGCTTTGTTCACGTGTGCACGTGCATGCATGTAAGCATGCACTCCCCTTCTCTTGGTGCAATAAAACCACAAAGGGTGTAGTCTCTTTAATCACACACCTTCTTTGAACTTCACACAATCAATTCAACTTGCATACACACATAAATGTGTGTTCTTCTTTAGTGTGAGTATTCTCCTTCTTCTCCTTCTTAGTGTGTACACACCACTTAGCACACACTAAGGTTCAGCCTTCGCTTGTTTTGCACACACAACTTGTTCCACGTTTTGCACTCACTTAATCTTGGCCTACTCCTCTATTCTTGCACACACTTGGGCCGTAGGTGGATGTTAAAGTTTTCACACACACACAAATGTGTGGTCTTCACTTCACCCACTTGCACACACACTGCCACAGCCCTTTTCTTCTTTTGTTAATCACACACGGCCTCGGGACTTCACTTCCTCTTCAAGGCGCACAAGGTGTGAGTTCAACTCTGGTGTAGCTGGCCGTGCAAGTGCTTGGATGAACAAGGCAGCGCGCAAGGGTGTCACTGCCGCGCAAGGATCTTGAGCCAGGGGTCGTGCAAGCCTCGACCAACCGCGGGCACAAGGAGGGCACGCAAGATCGCGCTGCCCAACCTCTCCTTCATGTCGTGCAAAGGGGAAGCGCGCATGGGACTCTCCCTTTCTCTTCTTTCGTGCAAGAGGTGCGCGAAAGGAACCTCACGGAGCAAGGGGTGCTCCGGGCTTCACTGCCGCGCAGGGTGCTGCGCGGGGCTTCGACTTCGCGAGGCACAGAGTGCTTCTCACGGGACTTCTCTCTTCAGAGGATCAGCAAGCCTCTAAGAGGGCTCGGGATCTCTTTTTATAGGCAAAGGAATGCCTCAAAACATCCGCGTGGTTTAAATTCAAACTCCCGAATATCTCGGGTTTTCAAGATTTTCCAAAATCTTGTTTCTCCTCTGTTTCACGCGGCTACTTTTCCTTCTATATTTTTATTTTCCTCCTTCACGTGCATGCGACTACAAACACATGCACGACCTTCATTTAGGCACAAACCATGCACAACAATAATCCTCATGGCCTCGGCAATTCGTTTGCCTTCGGCCAATACTCGAAATTCTCCATCCAACGTGTACATGCATATTTTATTGCATGTATATGTTCAGTGCGTCGAGACGATCTCAATGGAGCCTTCGGTTTGTTCAGAGGTGGCCGGAATCTCGAAATCATCCCTCGGATGGCGCCTTGTTTGTCGGAGGCTCGCGGGTGGCTTCGAGCGAGCTCAAGGAAGAGGACGAACTCTCCGGCCGTTGGATCGGGCGATCAGATAACCTCGGACGGCCTGGATCAGATCATCTCGCCGCGGATCAGATGTGCGGCTTAGATCGTCCGTGCGATCAATCATGCGGCTGGAATTCGCTCCGTGGAAAAATTCCGCATCCCACATCGAAGCGGCCTCCTGTTTTCACGCGGCTTATCACCCAAGAGCTTCCATCAGCTCAGCAATTGAATCTCCTCCCCTCTCGGTGCCGCCCCGCGCCGAGTTCTCCCTGCGGGCGCGCTCTGCGCCCACTATGCTCCTTCGGCCGCGCCACTGGCGTCCACTATGCACTGCTTGACACTCGCGGGTGCGCTCATGCGCCCCTACCGCGCTCCTCCGGGCATCCCCCAGACGCCTATGCGGCGTCTTGGGTGCGTCCTGCCACCCTGGGCTCGCCCCACGGGTTCCCCCATGTGTGTGGTGCCTAGCGCCCATGCCTTGGGGTTGAACCCTCAAGGTGTCCATGGCTGGCCATATTTTTTGGAAAAGGCATGAATAAGACTTTGTCAAATACAAAGTTCTCCTATGAGTATAAGCCAAATGCCAAACCAAGTGTCCTTTTTTCTTCCTCCCATTTCTTCATTAGAATTCCTCCAATTCTCCTCAACATTTATTCATCACATAGGAATGGAATTCCTGAAGGTTCTTCTTCTTCAACCGAACTCCTGAATCACTTAAATTCTTCAATGTGCTTCATTGATCTAATCAGAGATCAATTGGATCTTCTTCTAATTCTCATGCACTAAGTGATAGTGCATGGACTTCTTTAATCCACTTCATCCACTTAGAACTTATGGATGGATCACTTTCAACTCCTCATGCATTGTCACTACAATGCATGGTCTTCTAATCATGTTGTGACTTTGTATCATCTTGATACAAGTTCTTTACACTTAAGGTTAGCTCTATAATCGTCTGATATACATAGAGAATGTTTCAACCACAACATCCTATGTCACTTAGTGAATCTCCTAAGTGACATGCATCTTAGTACCATGTCCATTCTCCTTCATCACCATCACCATCACATCCTTTGTCATTCACATCTTGACATTCCTTGACATCCATCCATTCATTCCTTGACAACAACATACCTCATTGACAACAAATGCAACACAGTGCACTTCAATCTCCCCCTTTGTATTTGTTGTCAATATCACAACTTCAGCACATATGAATGGGTCAATATGTGTGCCCATATTTCTCCCCCTTATTGGCAACCAAATTCAAAGGTGTGGTGTGGTTCTCTTTCAAAAATCTCTTCCTCCCTTTGAAAAGTATTTTCTTGAAAAACACTGAGAGAGGGATGATGTCACATGTTCTCTTTAGCAAAGAACCTTTAGTAAATCAACTCTAAGTCTACTTGGGCTAACCCGGTGTAGAAAAAAAGAGTGATATGACCAAGGAATTCAAAGTTGTCCATAATTCTCTACACATGTGAGATCATGCTTAGGGGTTTGAAATTTTTCAGATATAACAAATGAATTTGCTAAATCCTGCACAACTTCACAAAACTCATTAGAAAGTTCAGGTGCAAAGATAAAGCTCCCCCTTTCATCCATTTGTCTTCAATCCATACTCCCCCTTAATTGAAAATATAAACTCAATTAAGAAACAAGGGATGAAAGTATGATTGGAATACCTTCACTTTTCTCAAGATGGTATTAATCTACGAATCCCATCTTCTTCAGATTGGCTCCCCCTCAAGGGGTGCACTCCATTCTGTCCAAACCATCCTCCAGTTGAGAATGATCATCATCTTCAATTCCCTGCAATGTCAGCACATGTAAATACAAGTGATTAGGGAATAAGATGGAACCTCCTTGGTTCATCAATGTGAACAACAAGGTTGAGAAGATTCTCTCAACCGAGATGTCCCATTTTCACCATTCTTCACACTTGCACATTTGATCTTCAATGATGTTAGTGCTGGTGTGGATCTCAATACATCTTCATGTGAAATCTTTTGTTTCCTTTTTGCCTTAGCAATTTCCAGTGCTTCATCTTCAGCTCTTTACAGTTCTCTGGCAAGTTGCAACTGATTTGGCCATATGAATAACAAGTCATTTGGAAGTGAGGCCTCAGTTTTGGAAATCCCACATGGTTCTTTTGTTACTGTTAAGCCACCTTTCTTAGGCAACTTATTTTCAACCAATCCCTTCTGCTTCTTCTGGATTGATTGTCTGTTTGAGTGCAGTTGGCTTCTATTAAATTTCATGGCTTGTTTACAAAGATCCATGGTATGGACATTCTTTCCACAGTAGAAGCACTTCTTGGTGGTCCTTCTGGATGCATCACCCTTCTGGGACTCAGACTCCAAGGACTTCTCTTCATTTCTCAAACACTTCTTGGGAGAATTTTCTACTTTCTTCTAGCTTCCCAAGGAATCTTTCTGAGCCAGGTTCTATGATCTTTTCTTCTTTTGAGCTCTGGATACAGTTGGAGACTGACATGTATCTTTTTGACCACTTTTTCAATCATCCAAGATGTTGTCAAGTAATCCAAATCTATTTGCAGTAAACAGATGTCTCTGGACCTGTGGATGCTGCTTCTTTTCCTCTGGCTTGCTCCCCCTTGGCATGGGCTTCCTTTGTGCTTTGACATTCAGTGGATTGTACCAACAATCCTTTGCACAGTGCCCATACTTATTACAAAACCAACACTGACCCACAAATCTAGACCTCTTCAGTCCTTCTGATTGTTGGGTACTTTTCTTGACTTGCTGTGTTGTTTCAGGAGAGCTCTGCTTCTTCATTTTCTTCATCCATACTTGTTTGGAATTATTTTTCCATCCTGCACTTTTTGTGGAAACACAATTAGAAGCATCAGTACAAGATGGTATGGATGGTACCTTCTTTCTAGAAGATGTTGCCCTTTTATTAGAGGATGTATTTCTTTTAGAATCATCCTTCTCAAAGCTCACTTGAGTAGCAACATTTATTCTTTCAGCTGACTGGGAGGCTTCAGCTTTGGGTGATTGCAGATTTTTCAATATCACCTCCAGTTCAAAGCATTTCATGTTGAGGGAGTTCTTCTCATCCTCAACCAATCTTAGCCTACCTTCCCAATTCTGTTTCAACTATTCCATCTGGTCATCATGCACCTTCTTTATTTCATGCAATGAGTTGTCAAGCTCCTTCACCATTTTGACTTTGTCTTTGATTTGAGCATCTCTGACATTCATTGACACTTTATGCCTCTTTTCCAGTGCATGGAAAACATCTTTGACTAATATCATAAAGAATTCTTTCTCAGAAAGGCTTCTTTGCAATTCTTCAGCAGTGTCTTCATATCTTTCATTGCAAAGGGAAACTGTTTCATCTTTAGCCTTCACCAGCTTTCTGAGAGTGTTGGTTATGCCAACCCTTTTTGCCAATTGATCTTCCATTGCATTGGCTTCTTCTTCTAGCTGTAATTTTTCTTCTTGAAGATCAAGGATGCCAGTAGTAATACACATTGCCACTTCCTTGGGGAAAGTCTTCTGAAGATATTTGAGTGCATTTTGAAGATCATTCATTGTTCCAACTTCATCACAGCCAGGACAGGCTTTCTTCATCTTCTTGGCCTGTTTCATCATTCTATTTTTCTGAGTCTTGGCAGATATCTCCATTTGAGGCTGGTCACTCATTTCCTCAAATCTGCACTTCATAAAGACTCCCTTGGATCTTTTAGAGGTAACCTTCCCTCTGATACCAAATGAAGTGCCCAGATCAGTGTGAATCACTGAGAGGGGGAGGGGGTGAATCAGTGATCCCTTAAAACTTTTTACTAATTGATTCTTTATCAATTAAACCTCTATGGCTTGTTAAGGCCTGGATCCACTCTTCTTATGTATCTCAACCTTTCCCGGATAATGCAGTAATGAAAAGGCACAGGACACAAGGATTTACAAGGTTCGGCACCAAAGGCCTACATCCTTGCCATGCTCTCCCAGCATGGATTCTCCCATTATAATCTGTTAGTATTACAATGGTCGATACAACATCCCACTATATCTCTCCTGAGTCCCACAGGAGGGTCTTTATACTGCGTCCCACAGTGTTACCAGAGTCCCACTGGCCTGCTCCAGAATCCCACTGAAGACTTCTTCTCCCTGAGTCCCACAGGGTCTTCTCTTGGCTCCTCGAGTCACACGAGTAGCTCTTCTCCTCTGTTCAGCTCTTCAAGTAACTTCAGCAGCCTGAGATAAAGGCTGCTGGCCTTGCTCTGTACCTCTGCTCACTTGTGATGAACAGGTCTTCTCGTATTGCTCAGGATTTATCTCCTTCTTCTCAAGATGACCTGGCTTCTCTCCAACTACTGAATACTCAGACAACTGATGTCTTTAACCTCAGTCTGGTCCAGTCTCACTTCACATCAACTTCATGCACTGGGTGCATGGAATCTCTGCATCTTCATGCACTGACTGCATGGCCTTCTCAAATTCTTCAAGAACCACTGGTATTGGACTCCTCAAATGCACAAAACCAGATTTGGCTTTGTTCATGTGTGCACGTGCATGCATGTAAGCATGCACTCCCCTTATCTTGGTGCAATAAACCCACTAAGGGTGTAGTCTCTTTAAGCACACACCTTTTTTGAACTTCACACAATCAATTCAACTTGCATACACACATAAATGTGTGTTCTTCTTTAGTGTGAGTATTCTCCTTCTTCTCCTTCTTAGTGTGTACACACCACTTAGCACACACTAAGGTTCAGCCTTCGCTTGTTTTGCACACACAACTTGTTCCACGTTTTGCACACACTTAAGCTTGGCCTACTCCTCTATTCTTGCACACACTTGGGCCGTAGGTGGATCTTCAAGTTTTCACACACACACAAATGTGTGGTCTTCACTTCACCTACTTGCACACACACTGCCACAGCCCTTTTATTCTTTTGTTAATCACACACGGCCTCGGGACTTCACTTCCTCTTCAAGGCGCACAAGGTCTGAGTTCAACTCGGGTGTAGCTGGCCGTGCAAGTGCTTGGATGAACAAGGCAGCGCGCAAGGGTGTCACTGCCGCGCAAGGATCTTGAGCCAGGGGTCGTGCAAGCCTCGACCAACCGCGGGCACAAGGAGGGAGCGCAAGATCACGCTGCCCAACCTATCCTTCCTATCGCGCAAAGGGGAAGCGCGCAGGGGACTCTCCCTTTCTCTTCTTTCGCGAAAGAGGTGCGCAAAAGGAACCTCACGGAGCAAGGGGTGCTCCGGGCTTCACTGCCGCGCAGGGTGCTGCGCGGGGCTTCGACTTCGCGAGGCACAGAGTGCTTCTCACGGGACTTCTCTCTTCAGAGGATCAGCAAGCCTCTAAGAGGGCTCTGGCTCTCTTTTTATAGTCAAATGAATGCCTCAAAACATCCGCGTGGTTTAAATTCAAACTCCCGAATATCTCGGGTTTTCAAGATTTTCCAAAATCTTGTTTCTCCTCTGTTTCACGTGGCTACTTTTCCTTCTATATTTTTATTTTCCTCCTTCACGTGCATGCGACTACAAACGCATGCACGACCTTCATTTAGGCACAAACCATGCATATCAATAATCCTCATGGCCTCGGCACTTCGTTTGCCTTCGGCCAATACTCGAAATTCTCCATCCAACGTGTGCATGCATATTTTATTGCATGTATATGTTCAGTGCGTCGAGACGATCTCAATGGAGCCTTCGGTTTGTTCAGAGGTGGCCGGAATCTCGAAATCATCCCTCCGAGGGCGCCTGGTTCGTCGGAGGCTTGCGGGTGGCTTCGAGCGAGCTCAAGGAAGAGGACGAACTCTCCGGCCGTTGGATCGGGCGATCAGATATCCTCGGACGGCCTGGATCAGATCATCTCGCCGCGGATCAGATGTGCGGCTTAGATCGTCCGTGCGATCAATCGTGCGGCTGGAATTCGCTCCGCGGAAAAATTCCGCATCCCACATCGAAGCAGCCTCCTGTTTTCATGCGGCTTATCACCCAAGCGCTTCCATCAGCTCAGCAATTGAATCTCCTCCCCTCTCGGTGCCGCCCCGCGCCGAGTGCTCCCTGCGGGCGCGCTCTGCGCCCACTATGCTCCTTCGGCCGCGCCACTGGCGTCCACTATGCACTGCTTGACACTCGCGGGTGCGCTCATGCGCCCCTACCGCGCTCCTCTGGGCGTCCCCCAGACGCCTATGCGGTGTCTTGGGTGCGTCCTGCCGCCCTGGGCTCGCCCCACGGGTTCCCCCATGTGTGTGGTGCCTAGCGCCCATGCCTTGGGGTTGAACCCTCAAGGTGTCCAGGGCTGGCCATATTTTTTGGCAAAGGAATGAATAAGACTTTGTCAAATACAAAGTTCTCCTATGAGTATAATCCAAATGCCAAACCAAGTGTCCTTTTTTCTTCCTCCCATTTCTTCATTAGAATTCCTCTAATTCTCTTCAACATTTATTCATCACTTAGGAATGGAATTCCCGAAGGTTCTTCTTCTTCAACCGAACTCCTGAATCACTTAAATTCTTCAATGTGCTTCATTGATCTAATCAGAGATCAATTGGATCTTCTTCTAATTCTCATGCACTAAGTGATAGTGCATGGACTTCTTTAATCCACTTCATCCACTTAGAACTTATGGATGGATCACTTTCAACTCCTCATGCATTGTCACTACAATGCATGGTCTTCTAATCATGTTGTGACTTTGTATCATCTTGATACAAGTTCTTTACACTTAAGGTTAGCTCTACAATCGTCTGATATACATAGAGAATGTTTCAACCACAACATCCTATGTCACTTAGTGAATCTCCTAAGTGACATGCATCTTAGTACCATGGCCATTCTCCTTCATCACCATCACCATCACATCCTTTGTCATTCACATCTTGACATTCCTTGACATCCATCCATACATTCCTTGACAACAACATACCTCATTGACAACAAATGCAACACAGTGCACTTCAGATTCAACTAAAAGAACAAAATTTAGTTTAGTTGAACAAAACAACTAACTAGATTTCCATCATGTCAATCATAAATCTCTATGTTTGATAAGATATTTTTAAAATAAATATTTAAATTACGTAATATATATCTATTCTATAGAATATGTATTATAAAATTTCTATTTTTTCCTATACCAATGTAATTTCATTAAAGTAATGGTTTTATAAAATTTGTATTTTTGATTATTAACATAAAAATAAAATATTTTTGAAAATCACCTAAAGTACATCATAATATAATTGTAAAATTATGAATTAAAAAATATAAATATTTTCTTCAAATTTAATATAATAATTTGTTGAATTTTATTTCTAATGACACTATTAAATAGTGTTATGTGCGTTACTATATTCAGGTCTTTTGTCTTATAGGTTTTATGTGCGGAATCATTGGTCGGTGAGTGATGGAGTATATATTATGGTTAATGGGTCCAGAATTCAAAAAGGTGTGTAACAAAAATAAGGTATATGGAGATCCCAGAGCTATAAATGATGAGTATAGGGATGTAGTATCCCATGAGAGGGCCATCAGCACTATCAAATTGGTGCGGTTCAGGGGAGTCCAGAACAAACTCATCATCATGGTACATGGTAGATATATGTTGTTTATATAAGACTTGAATATTAGTATTTTTGGACTTCTATTATTTGAGGTATAATTGTGGATGTATTTATTTATTTATATACACTTTTGGAACATTAATTCTCATTCTTTCAATCTTTCCCAATTGGTTGACTGATTAAGAAAATAAATCTCAAATTGTGTATGAGATATATTTTTGTTAATGTATATCAGGATTAATTTATTTTTAATGAATGATAATGATTTCATTGATGTTTATATTTTATAAAAGTCTAAAAGAAGATCCAATGTGATATTTTTCATAAGGACCCATGGCTATGTAACAATGCTGATAAATCTAAGATAAGGTAACAAAAATGTGAATATATTATAATCATAAGTATATTATGTTTATGAATTAGATTTTGACATATGATGTCTATTGAGATGCTTTTCATGTCTAAAAAATGGTCTATGTTGTTTTTGAAAAAATTATATTTCACCAACATATCAAAATTTATAATGATTATTTAAGGAATTTACTTAATATGTTTATAAAACCACATTATAAGAATTATAAGGTCAAACATAAAATTTTTCTTTATATTTTGTCAACTAGAAAAATTGATCATAAAGAGTTTCTCCACAGAAATCCTACAAAATCGAACGAAAGAATAGTTTCTTAAGAATATTTAGATAAAATTGGAATAGGATGGAGAAGAAAGAGGAAAATTAATTGTTAAAAGGATATAATATAATGAACATTAACAAAAGTTGGACTAGAGGTTATGGAATGATAATAAGATTATGGGTGTTTAAAATGATGAGAATCTATCAGATAGTATTTTTTTCATGATCTCATCACAAAATGTTTCCATTAATTGGACTTTTATGATTTTCTCATTGAAAATTAATTTCAACTATGATGAACCAATATTTAATTTCTATGGTAAGAAATATCTAACTTATTTTCATTCGATGTATAATAGGAACATAATATTAAAAAATATCAGATATTTCTATTTTTAGTGTTCTTCATCAATTAAATACCTCAATTCAATATGGATATTACTTAAGATTTTTTTAAATGAAATTTTTCATAAGTAAGGGTTCATTCATTGTAAATTCAAAAGGTGATTATGGAGTTTCCAAGAAATTTTTAATCATGAAGATAATTGTTAGATATTGAAGTCAGTGGAACCACGGTTCCTATAAATTATTATGTGTTGATTGAGAATGATGATGATATAGAAGCTATTGAATATCAATTTTATGGAATTTAAAAGCGAGCATGATGAAAAGTGACGATGTCTCAATAAAAAATTGATTTAAATTGTTGATGAGTTTGTAGATGATTAAAAAAAGGTATGAAATTATTCATAAAAATTCATTGGTTCATTGGATACACTCCCCCATGAAATTATATAGTGTGAAAATATTATTTTATTGGATGTATGTAGTGAGAAAGTTTACAAAAATCAATAAAATGAAGGCTCTATATGTAGAAATATCACAGGAAAAAAATAATGATGTTACTTAATAGAAGAATAAATGAGGTTTCCTGAGAAGTTACCATATAAAATCATTATATAGAGGTTTTAGAGTGATGTTCATTGGACTAATGATTCCATGTGTGATTATCAACAACCATTGTCTGGGATTATAAATAGTTTCATGGGATAGAGGATTCCAGATGATGTTAAAAATTATAATGAGATATGACATTGTATAGTAATTTCATCACATGATGTTCCAAAAAGTAACTAGAAATAAGTCTTGAATGAAAATTACTTGATTGAGTATACTAAATAAATATATACAGGACCATCAAACTAATAGTTTCATATTAAGTTTAGTATATGGAAGTTTCCAATAAAATAAAATAGATAAAGAATTGTAAATCATGTCAAATGTGATAGTTTTTTTCTTTTAAATGTATTTAGTAATGATTCTAATAAGATACGAAGAATTTATAGATGAGTTATCACCATATATTTGATTTCTAAGGAAGTGTTTCAGAATTAATTTTCATATAACAAAACTATATTTTTAAAGGTTATCAATTGTGATAATGCTAAGTGGATGTTTTGATTTACATTAAATAAAAAAGGTTTATCATAGATTTTCATCGAGGTATAATGAATACAGTTGAAGGATATGGTTGCTCGAATTTTTGGGAAATACATGAATCCTAAATAATATTATATATGAGTTGTGAAGTTACATGTGAAATTAAGTTAAGTAAGAGAATGAAAATAAAAAATTAAATCGAGTGGGAAAATAATTTTTTGTTCCCTCCAAATAATCAACGTTTCCAAAAAAAATAAAGTGTTTTTAATAGTATGGAGAATTTTAGAAGAATACTATTAAAATTTGTTGGAGATGAATTTCAAATTATTTTTCAACATAATAATGCAACAACCTCAATGAGAGATGGAAATATTAATTGGTATTATTTTGTGAAATCAAATTCGTCATATGTTAAGAAGGTAGCTGACGAAGAAAAAAATGATAATGAAGCATTAAAGTTATAAATGAATCAAGAATGGACAAGAAAAATAGTTACTAAACAATAAAAATATAACTAAAAAAAGAACCTACAACATATTAGTTAATAATATATTATATACAATAAGAATAAATTATCTATTATATATAGGAATAAGTTTTCTTATCAATTGGATATTAGATGAATGACGGGGGAACCTGCAACATATTAATTAATACTATATTATATAGAACAAGAATAAATTATCAATTAGATATAGGAATATGTTTTCTTATCAATTGAATATTAGATGAACAATGGGAAGAACAGAATGAATGGAATTATATTATAAAAACCTGCAATGGGTGGAATATAGTAGATAGATGAATTGAATAAACATGTATCTAGATGGTGGATGAAGAAAGGATAATCATAAATTTAAATTCTAATATTTTTCATATAATAATGTAAAAATGAATAAAGTGAAAGAAAAAAAATAATTATTATCACATCCAATAAAAGTATAATCTGGTAGAAGATTTTCTTGGAATTTCAATGTTATTTAAGAATGATGAAAATTGTCTTTATAGGAAATATAAGAATCATCAAGTGTATATAAAATTTTAAAGAGGTTTTCCCCAATCGAGGGAATAAAATTTTTTCCATCAACTCTTAAAATGTGTAGGGACACACCAATGACAAAGAATATTTTTTAGAAGCCACATTGTATTGGGTGTCTCATACAATTGTATATAATTAGTATAGTTTTCATCACCTTACATGATATAGAAAAAATAATCTTTTTGATTATTGAAACATGTAAAATAACCATGCGCCATAATTGTATGTTTTAGAAACATTCATATGATATGGAAAACAAAATATAGAAACTTATATCCTATAAGTTCAAAGTCATATGGAGTAAAAAATAATAACTAGTAAAAAAGTTCCCAAAAAATATTCACCATACCCTTGGTGAGGAGTATATCCTATATAATAACTATCAAATAGTATTGGTGGGAATGTTTATCATTTTTTGGATTCATTATGATTCAATTATTCTATTTTAATAACTTGAGTTTAGTTTATTCATTATCAATTTAGAATTTTTTTAAGAAAATTTAGTTATTTCTTAGAATAATTGTATATGTAACCAGGAAATGATAAACATGAGAAAAACGATTATCGAAATTAGAATAAATTATACCTTTTATATAAAGAAAACGAAGTATAATTTTCCCATGTCCTTCCACCGATGAATATATTTCAACCATTGAAGGTAAAGAGAAGGTGGTTCATGTTTCCAATATGGAGAATGAAAACTACCCTACATAATTTAAATCAATAATATTATGTGAGAATGAAGTATGATACTTTTATACAAATACTCCTACAATAAAATATCCCAGCATTATTGGCAGTGATAATCAATATGAATAATCTCATGATATATCGGTTGATAGATTATGAGATATTATATATTGTGTTTCCATATAAACTGTCTCCTATATTCATGGAGTTTATTAATCTATGTAGGAAGACATCACCCAGTTCGAAGAATATATTTATATTATAGAGATGTATTTTCAAGGAAACTTTTTACCATGTATCAATATAACCAGGGAGGTTAGAGAGTATATTGTAATAAACATTTTTCTTGTAATAATATCCTTATAGTCAAAATATAAAATGCTCATGGATGTTCCAGAGAATGAATATGTCAATAATAAAATTGAAATAAATATTCATGAACATGAAGAAGCATTGAAAAATATCATTTCATTTATGTATTAACAATTGCAAGTAAAATCCAAGAATACTAAGGAACACAAATCTATAGTACTAGAAATATTTTGGATGAATGAATTATATGTAGAAATAATTAAAAATGGTTATGAAATGAAGGGAAATATTTTTTAATATTAGAGGAAATCTAAAATATGATTTATCTAAGTGGATGTTCATGTCGAAATTTTTATGAAGACATATATTTATACATAAAATTAGAGTGACATTTTTTTACTGATAATTAATGTTGATTAGAGGATTTTATGTTTAAAATACTGAAAAATTATGATAGGTATATTATAAAATCTTTTAATTAACTAACAAAAGTGTCAATAATGAAAAAGGTATCATCCAAAAAATCAAATAATTATGATTTTAATTTTGTTTTCAAATAAAAATATTGGAAAAAACACTATACATGTTCGGATGATTAATACGGAGAAGGATACCACCATGAATAGTGTGCTTAAGATAAGTTTTATTTATTATAATTTCCTATGAGGAGAAAAAAAATTGTTAAGAATTCCCAAAAAATCATACGAAAATTTTAAAAAATTTAAGGTTTGTGTGTCAGTGTTGTAACTATATAGATTTGAGAATTTTGAATTATATTTTTGGAACAATTATCTAAATGAACATCCACAAATTAATATGATCAAATAGTGGAGTATTCCAGATAAGGAGAAGAAATATTCATAATATATAGAAAATATGAAAATGTTCAATGGTTTTGGAATGCCTAAAAATACACATAATGTAAAAAAAGTGATGGTTAGTAGGTCAGCTCTTTCCAATCAAAATATGTATGAAAATATGAAAAGAAAATAAGGTCAATATGTTGGTGATAAAATAATAATCAGTAATGGAAATTAAGTGTAAAATTTGGTTCAACAAAAAATCTCACAAGACGTTTTCAATTTGGGAAAATGACAAGATATTGGATTTTTAATCCATAATATTGATGGAAAGGGGTATCCACAATAAAATCTAAGAAGGATGATACTGAATATAATCTATCTATAAAAATAAAACTATTTTTTAATGTTCAAAATTTTATTTTATTAATCTATATAAAAATATAGAGGAGACATGAAAATTATAAGAAACATAAGAAAATGATAGTGGATAATGGAATGCCAAAATTCAAAATAAAGTTATTGATGATTTTTGTGTGATTTTAAAAATACTCAACCCAGAATAACTTATTTTTAATTTATTATTCCATCATAATAATAGTTATTTAGGAAAATAATATTTGTAGGTGCTGATGAATAATCCTTGGAGGATCTTGAGAAAAGATTGTTCTCATACAAAGAGAATAAAAAATGATAATAGATGAATTACCTCAATAGTATTTGTGAATTCAAATTGATTAACTCATATTGTAAGTGGAGTAACATGGTTATAAAAAAAATTCACAACTGTATTATTCGCTATGGGAAGCAAGGAAGAGCTACCTTACTCCCTCTATGTTTTTGTTTTTGATTATCTATTTTAAAACATGGAATTGAAGGTGATGAATGACATCAATGGGATATCCAAATATATTAAATGGATACTAATCTTGGTTATCCATGATAATAAATTTTACATCTCGGAGTGTTTCATATGTTGGTTAGAAAAATATTTCTTAAAATAATTATCCTTAGCGAGGATATGGAAGTTTTCTGGACATCCACATAAAAAATATCCATTTGTGTGTTGTCTCCAAAATGTTTTAGAAAAATTTATATTTTATAGATATTTATCTTTTTTATGGTAATAAGGATCGTAGTTTTAAAATTGATATATTTGATGAATTATTAAAGGGGATTCCAGAATTCTTATCTCTTCGAAATCTGGTTATACTTTGAATTTTTTCATTTCAATTTATTTTTCCAAGGTATGTTTTTCTCTTTAAATATCAACCATGATTACTCATGATAAAAATAATTACATAGTGGGGGAAATTTCAAATAGGATATTACATAAGAAATTTGTATATAAAATTTTTCCCCAAGGCCTATTTTCCTACTAGATTCATTTAAATGTTTTGGATTTTTTTGTTATGATAGTGCATGTGTTTCAATTTGGACATTCTGAGAAAGGTTTTGTTATCATCATATTGCTAGAATAAAAGTAAAAAACCCTTGAAGAAATTTATTCTATTTTCTCACAAATATGTTATTAATATTAGTTGGTAATGGATAAAGTTTCTATCTATACCAAATCCTATTGTTTTCTACATCGATTATGGATCAGATAGACATAGGATGAAATATTCACTGAAACATTGCATAATAAATAACTGATAATCTCCTCCCATGATAATTTTTTTTTTCAAATTTTTGATAGAATTTGAAATGATAATTATGGAATAATAACTAAAGGATACAATTATTTGGAAATTGAAATGGGAGAAGACGATATAAACATTGACATATTATGTATGATATTTTTCTGAAGTTATTTTCAAAAAAAATACAATGGGGTGATTTTTAATCTCACTCCATGTATGAGTTTTATTTTTTTCCAAGGGTATTATTTCAATTGTTTTAAAGGAACTAAACATATTCAATTAATATCAATTTTTTCATGACTTTTAAAAGATAAGGAGACTAGAAATTTGGATAATGTATCCAAGTATATGTAATAATGATGAAAATTCATTTATAAAATAAATAAGTTTCACATGTCTTATTATAATAAGGATTTTATTTTGAGGAATCAGATTTTTAGATATAATGGGTTTTTAACTATTTTTCATGTCTCAAACATGTCATGTGATGTTTTGGAGAAATAGTTTTTATCAACATAACAATGTTTATAGTGTTTCTATGAGAAATCTTTTTTAAATGGTTTTAAAAAAAGATGAATTGAATTCAAATACTGAACAAATAAGGTCTCTTTACATAATGGATGTCAGAAAAACATTATTTAATGGTTTTTTCTTAAATTAAATATATATAATAAAACAAAAAACTTTTTCATAATATTATTTAGATTATAGTGTTACCAGATAGGGAAGGAGGAAGAAACAAAATATATAAAAGGTGGTCATTGGATGAAAGTTTCCATGTGGTTAAAAGATGGTCTTGAAAATTAAACTCAATTATGGTTAGTTGTGAAGAAAAGGAAATTTTAGATGGAGTTTTACAAATATTTCATCAGATATAGTTTCAACTAGAGATACATTAATGATGTATTCATTAAAAATGAATTCCAAATTAGACTAACCAATTAACAATGTACATTATAAGACTATTTTGATATATTTTCTATCATAACTATATCCTAAAAAAAATTAGTCAAAATATTATATGTTTAAATGTAAATTGTTCTTAATTAGTTAAATATAAAAATTCATTATGGATATGATGAAATATATATTTTAGATGAAATGAAATTTTTCTTAAAGTGATTTTGGATTTTCCTAAATTCAAATGTATATTTCAGATTTTCCATGAAATTTTAAATTATTGTAGATAATTGTTCGAGGAATAACTAAGTGGAACTGACATTGAATCGAAATCATGAGAAATACAATGTATGTCATGTGGAATTATACAATGATCAAGTTATTAAATAAAGAAGTTCAAATAAATAAATTATTTAAATGGCAGATAAGATTATAAATAATGAATATATAGTACACATGATATCATATAAAACAAATGGTTTATCAGATAAACTTCACATGATATAATACTTATCTAATAATAATATAATGTTTTTTGTATGATGTTCATTTTTTTAAGTATATTTTTGAAACTAAGGCTCCATCAAATGAATGAGAATCCTAAAAACAGTCACACTATTATCATATTTTTGATTTTGATAGGTTTCCAAGTATGTTTCAATATAAAATCATTAGACATTATTTTTTGGGGTTTGTTAATTAGAATAAAGTATCCATGAAAGATAATCAGGTATCAGATTTTATGGTTTATGAATAATTTCATCAGAAAAGTTTCTTGATGATGTCAAATGTTACAATTACATAGGACTGAGTGTTAAAAATTATTTTGATGATTTTTCTAATGTGACTCAATAAAGGGATCAAATTAAGTGGAATAGATTAAGGAAAAAAATTACCAAATACATGATTTTCAAATAGAACATCCCTTTTGAATTTCATTTAATGAATTTTACCAAGATAAGGCTATGAATGAAAAACTAGGTTGTTTTTAAATATTCAGAGGTGTTGTCTTAGAAAATACTTTGGTGATGTTTCTATTAATCTAGAAAAGAATATCAAATGATTTTTATCTAAAAGACATTCTATAAGGAAGTTTCTCTAAATATAATTTTTGAATATTTTTATAAATTTTTTTATGGTTTTAAATTATGAATATTTTAAGATGACCATTCATTGTTCCAAAAATTAAGAAGGAATATATGTGATTCTATCTAAGGTACAATGAATTCTATTGAAGGTTTTAGTTTTTTTTATTTTGAAAAATATAAATAATTATCAATAATAATCTAAAATCATTTAAAATCACCCTATGGAATTTAAATGAGTAAAATATATGAAATTAAAAATTTAGTTGAGAAGGAAAATACATTTGAGTTCTCACCAAAACATCTTAATGAAAACATAAATAATGGGTGGTAATAGTATCGATAATGTCAGAAGAAAAATATTCAAATTTGATGGACCTAAATATATAATTAATTTATTCCATATCAAAGTGATAGCCTCAAAGAAAGAGAAAACTCTTATTGGAGAATAAGTTCTAAATAATAATTTCCAAACTCTGTATGAGTGATATATGGAGTGATGGAATTTGATAAAACATTAGTGCGATTGACAAAGAATGTAGAATTTATTGGATAAAAAGTTACCTAACTTAAAAATGGATATTTGGAAGAGAATATACATTAAATTAATTTTTACTGTAGGATCAAGAAGAATAAAAATTGATCATCCTGATTGTAGAGAACTTTTTCTAATCTGTTAGTCATATAAAAAAAGAAGAAAATAAAGTATGGTCAATTATTAGATGAACTTGTAATGGAGGAATAGTAGTGGATAGATGAATCATACATATTGATATTAAAATGAAAGAAGAAGAAAGAACTAATATAATGTACTATCTTAATACTAAGTAATTCATAACATAAATAAGAAACATGATGATTAAAAATATAGTACATTGATATTCTACATAAGTTTTATCTGGTACAAACAATTCATGATGTTGTAAAGTTATTAAAGGATAATGGTGACCATCATTAGAAAAAGTAAACAAGAAAAATAAATTAGTAGTATTTTTTTACATATGTTTTCATTTTTCAAGGTAAAAGTATATATTCTATAACCATTTTAAAGGTGTATAGTCTCAAACATTCCTATTTATTTTTTCTTGACAACAAATTTATTTTTTGTGTCATATTATAATATAGAATCTATGTTTTGGTCATCATCATACATGGAATGGATCAGCTAATTGTATTAGGTAATTAACCATGTAAAAATATAATGTTCTATATTTATATTCTTTCATATACATGAATATGATATGGAAAATAGACCAATGTAATTTATATACTAATAAAAAAATAGGTTAAGGGATAAAAATTTATAACAGATTATAAATATCCCAAAATAGATTCACCCACTCCCACTCATAGTGTTGAGTACATCACAAAAGTGTTCCTCTTAATGAAAAGTCATAGAGTATATTATCGGGTGATCTTCATTGATACATATTTGGGAGTTTTATTTCATGGAATTCTATGAGGACATTAGTGAGGAATTAAGGTAGGTAATGAAGGACCACATCATTAGTAGTATGGTAGATTTATAGATAAATCATCTGGTTTTCAATTTGATGGTGGGTAAATATAGATGGAATCCCTTAAAGCAATTTTTAATCATATCAAGAATTTATTTCCTAATGATTGTATTGGTTCATCACTAAATGGATAGATATATTTGTTTAAGCATGTCATGTGTAATGTGATGACTACTTCTATTACACATTGTAGGATGACTCATATATAGATTTAGGAGATTTATGCTTAGTTGTAGAATTTAGATGTAATGGGATTTATCAGTGTGATTACATATCCTTTTTTCCCCAGTTCCCCTCGTAATTTAAGCCGATGATTTATTGAGATTGTTTATGGACTATTAAAAGTTAAATAATGTGATACTTATGAGATAATAATGTTTAACTCATCTGGAATATGTTTTTGATTAGTTGAGAGGATCCAAAGTCATCACTTTGGTCAATTTGAGATTCATTTATTTGTAGTTAAGGGTGTCAACATTAAAAATATATCATAGTAACATTATATTAATGTATGGTCTATACACGTATTGAGTGATTTTGTTCAGTATGAAGAATGTTCCATTTTTATTTTCGATCATGATGGATTGAGTTTTCCACCATTACTTAGAATCATTCTGAGATTTATTTTTTCATTACATTCTCATTTTATCCACATTTATAGAGGAGGAAACTCAATATCTAGTGATCTTATTAGATACATTATTGGATCAATATCTATATGGTAAGAATTATGTATTCCATGTTTCAGCAGACCATGTTCTCTTCTTGGGGAATGCTGTATTGCAGGTGTATATATAGACTAGAGGAATCTCGAGGTAATTGTTTCTTGGGATTGGATGATGAACATTTTTGATATATGCATATTTCTTTCCATAGTCTATTACTAGAAATGGTTTATCCAAACAAATATCATAATATGAGGTTCCAATTAATGGATTTTCAAGGTGGGGGATGATGATTCCATAGGCTGAAACATGGAAAATAATTTTTCAGTAGATGATGGAATGGTGGGCTGTAGAACTTATTCTAATCAATATTTTGATGGGTAGAGTGAAACCCTTGTATTTTAACATTTTCATGGTCATGATGGAAAAATTCAGGATGCACGGTTGTCATTTTGTCATGTATGTGTACTTAAATCTCCGATCACATGAGAGTATTTTCCCTCTACATGATCTCAATCTTTCATTATCAATGCATTCCATGAGGTGCTATAGAAATTATATGATGAGGGATATATTATTGGTGAATACTGAAAATATTACTACAAAAATATATCTTCTCATAATATGTTTTTAACCTATTGCATTAATGGTTGGTCAGGTATTTTAGTATTTTAATTTTTAGATGGCATACACCCTAAGAATGGGAAATATTGTAGCATATATGATTAGCCATAGAATATGGGGTCAGGTGGTCCATGATTCTTAAACTCACTGGAAGTTGATGAACCTCTTAAATAAAATAAATTTTGATATTTGGGGGATACTCAGTTCAAGTAATCTACTCATCCATGTCTATTTATCCAATATATCACATTTGGATAAAGAGGGATAAAATCTCTAATCCATAGTGTTTATCACTATGGGATAACATATATGAAGAAGAGAAATAGGTAAATAATACCATTGAGGATGATGAGATTTTCTATATCCATGAAAATGTCTATATTCCAATGGAGATGAATAAAGAACTGATTTGGAATTTTTAATCCTTATACTGGGTCATACAATCATGAATAACTACAATGTGTCATGTTATATCTATGTAACACTAGTATTGTGGGATTAATAAGTACATTGTGGTTTTTATTGCATGGTATTACACCATCTATAAGGTAAATGAAGATCACAAATGTACCACTAGTCTTCTATAATATTTACCTCTTCATGAGTTGAAATGGGATAATATAACCATGGATTGAATAATGGGGTGATTAATGACACCCAATATATAGGACATGATAAGGGTAATCATGGATCTACTATGGAAATTAGGTCATTTTAAACTAATCTAGGAGACATTTTTAATTGATGTGGTGAATATGTTATATATTTTCAACATAGTTCTCATTCGTGGGATCCCTCTGAGTATTGTTTCTGATAATTATTCTTGTTTGAGATATAGTTTTTTATGTATTATAGAAATATCTTTCAACATTGGTGTATTTGACCACTTCCTTTAATCCACAATTGGATAGAAAATTGATCATACAATTAAGATTCTAC
Organism: Viscum album; assembly: GCA_963277665.1. NCBI lineage: Eukaryota > Viridiplantae > Streptophyta > Magnoliopsida > Santalales > Viscaceae > Viscum > Viscum album. The sequence continues at coordinate 47,082,813 of OY728140.1, read as the reverse complement.
AAGAAATACTTAGAGAATTCATTAGATATATTTATTATTATTAGGAGAACCAATTAACCCTCTTGAAGTTTTACTAAAATAATATAAATCATGTTTTATACAATTATAACCTAATGATACTATATAAAATAGACAGTTTCTCTCACCCTAGAATTGGTTGGAGGATAGTGAGTTAGAATATATCACACTAAGTCTTATATTAGAGACATTAATATATATACCATATATTAGGAAACATAGATTTATGAATTTTTTGTATATAGACATTTTGTTCCCACCTATTGTGTTCAAAGATGTAGATCATTTATTTGAACATGTATCAAGGTGGTTGGAAAACTACCTTGTTTGTATGATAGATAAGAGTGTAACATTGTATGTCGGGCTACGTGAGATAACATATAGGACCATTCTAGTGGAATATCAATTGTGTCTCTCGTAATATTACAATTTTTTTCATGATGTATTCAACATATCACATCTCTATTGGTATTATACTCATTAGTCACATGTATCAAACACAAAATCTATCGAAATCAAGGCCTACTCATAGTTTGGTGATATTATATCCTGGATATTAAATTAGTGGTTAATGGAACATCATAATATAAAAATTCATGTAGTGTTAATTATATGGGAGTATGTGTGTATCTAATCAGGAAAATTGGATTGAGTGTCTGATATTCGAGAATGGTGGTAGGAGTTATTGACTAATGAGGATCTGTGATGTTCAGCTATGAAACTCAATGAAACAAGATTTTATATTGGGATGATTATAAAACCACATTTATTGACAAGGTTCATTTTTATTTATATTTATCTTTAGTTTTTTTTCTCTTCATAGTAATTGTGTATTGGATGTGTCTAGAAGGATTCATAGAGGCTCCATAAAAGTAACTACCCTTGAAAAATACGTCAATTGAGTATTTATAAAATAATTAATATTCCAAAATTCATAAATAATTTTTATTTGAAGTATTTTTCTGAAATAGATCATCACCTCTTTAAAATAAAATATTACAAAAAATTGTACACATATCTACTATATCAAAGATTCCCACAATATGAATCTTTTAAGAAATTAAATGTTTTTTTTCATGATATATCATCATAATATTTATATTAACAAAATATTTTCCAATAATAATCTATAAACTCTATCATGACCCGTCTGCTGGGGCCCCTGCTGTGACTACCCATGCCAGCCTTCCATTGTCCTGGAGCTGGCGACTAGAACCGAAAGGCACATTACCTAGAACTGGAAGGGATTGCCTTTAAACCTGTACAAACACATGGTTCGAGAACACAACAAGAAGAAACTGTGAAGTAAAATACTGTATTTAAAGAGTGATGAACATATAAATTGGTCAGAATACAAGCCCAATTGTAAAAGTACAAGTACAACTGAAAGTACAATATAACTTAAAGAAAAATGGTAACAACTACTAGGCCATCCTCCGAGGTTCCAACATGAAGGGTAGTTATAGTTCTCTTCTTCAACACTCCACATATGTCAGTCTGCTATGCATACCACCAGGTCTTGGATACCTCAAACCTTAGGCCAACAGCTTGTCATCTGCACCAGACACAACAAGGTTCGGGCAAAGCCCATGTAGTGGTGAGTATAAAGATACTCAGTAGGGACCCCGAGACCCTAAAAGTATCCTAGAATTATACAAAAAAACCACAGGGTAACACAAGGAAGGTAAAGTACTACACAAGTAAAGTGCCACATAGCATAACCTCAATCGTAAGCACAAAGTAAAGGCATGTCACACTAGGATTTATTCTATGGGTAGTAACAAGTAACATCCTCAGTCACATCGTCAAAAACCTTGACTACTAGAGAATTTCTCCTCTATCGAGTACAATGCATCTGTCACATCACACAGCTGGACTTCCCATTAACCAAGAACTAATGAGGTACTCTTACCCATCACATACCGTTGGTCTACTGGGCCACACAGATCCATCCCTCCCCACCATGGTCTTCTAAGGTACTCCACCCCATCGCGTACTGCGGCCGCTCCCCACTATGTGCTGCTGAGGTACTCCTCCACATCACGTATTATGGCTGTCGAGTCCCTCTGAATCGAAAAGTCAGCAGTCTTTAGGTCTCAACCAGTCGTAAGGTTCCGTACGTTGTACTCTTGAGAGAACCTCTCTCAAATCCATCATTCATATATGAACCAACACTAAGTCTCACAAATAATAACTCGATGATCCTCCATGTCATAAGGTTTCCAAGGCAACAAATGGAGTGTCCGTCAGATGCCTGGTTTGTGCGTTATTGTCATTTCTGTGATATGGGGCCGATTGGACTCGGGTGCGATCAAACCTAGACGTACTCCATGTTTCACCGAAACTCCAATGGAGTAAGTTAAAAATATTTTCTCACTCCAAGGGTTCCAATGATGTAGAAGGTTTCTTAAATGGATGTTCGGTTCTCAAGATAAGTTCCTTTGAGTGTTTCGGGGCCTGTTAGGGCTTGGGTCGGGTCTTACCTGGTCAGACCGACTGGGCCTAACCCAGTATGGGCTGGGCCAAATTGGTCTCAACTCACTGCGCCAATGTTTGGTTCGGTCCGCATATGGGGTGCCCCGCAAGGGCAGCTTGGCCAGAATAGGGAATTCTGTAAGGGCTACCCCGACCCGCCTTGGTCGGCATCCCGGTCTAGGGGCAGTGGCCTAGTCTAAGGGCAGCATCCCACATCGAGGGTGGCGGCCCAGCGTGAGGGCAATGGCCTGGATCGAGGGTGGTGGCCCGGATCGAGGGCAGCGGTCTGGTTTGAGGGTGACAGCCCTGTCCGACGGTGGTGGCCCTCTTCGAGGGAAGAGCTCAATCAGGGGGTGGTTCCCCAGTGTGAGGGTGGTGCCCCGGCTGGGTCCAACATGGGGGGTGTAACTCCCCAGTCTCCCAGATTCCCAAATGGCCTGGAGGCCATTCAGTTTGCGAGGCAGAGGCACCGCGTGGGTGCCTCTCGGTCGCCATATATCCCTCCAGAGTAGGTCCAGCTTCCAATATGGCTTTAGTTATGTCTTCCATTCACCGGTGGCACAGCAGTCACACTGCCTACCTTCCCATGGATGGCCTTCATACCTTCCCCCTCCTCTATTCGTCATGACTGATGATCCATTACACTCCTCTTGCAGCATGTGTCAACGCAGTCACGGTCTTCCATGGAGGTGCAAGGATAGTAATATTGTAGAAGGTTCAAGTCGGGTTTGTTAGGACCATGCCCTCCGTAGTAGCTCATATTATGTAGGATATTAAGGAGTGTAATAATCTATTGAATTAAACAACAAGATAAACCCCACAAAGATACCCCAAAACAACCTCCCGTAATGATGAATGAATCATAGGTTAACCTATTAGTCGGTGGACCCATGTTATTCATATTATTCAAGAACTAGGAAGAGGAAATCATTTAAAAAGAATAAAAAAATAAACCCCATACCTTGAAAAATAGGATTAACATCTGTTCTTGAAGGTGGATCGCGTTCTTCTTTCCCGCGACCAGTTCCCAAAAATTCCACATGCACGTCGTACTATGTTTTGGTGTAATATGTCACCTCCCACTAGGTCAGATTTGTCTTTTATGGTTATGGAATCGTTGTGTCCCTTCAACACTTCTTTTCTTGGTGAAGCTATCTGATAACCCTACCATAGCTCCATATAAATTGGAGAAGGGGAGGGTATGTAACAGTGTGGTGAAAAAATGGCGCTCATTAGTTAGTAAGCTTCCTAATTTTCCCCAATGTCATAGTTAACTAAGGTTGGCAGGTTTATCCATTTAATGGCTAGACACACCACCGACCCAACCCTTTAATTTTCCCATTGGAGGTTATGAAATAAAATAAAAAAATTATTTTATTTCATTTCATTGAAAAGGCCACATAACATAACCTTTTCTCCAGACCTACTGCAGTCAATGTAACGCCTCCATTAAGTGAATCCTGGAATTGGGGATGCAATGGTGCCCTTGTGTTTTTAATCTGAGCAGTGGTTCAAAATTTTGAAAATAATGCTCACGCGTTTACTGAACGTACTAGAAAAAATGTTCATAAATTCATTACAGACACACCAGTCCTCAGAATCACATGCCGTCAATATTCCTACACTTGTAATAATTCCATATAAATAAAAACATTACATGGAAATATGGTTCTTTACATTACCTACATCTTTAGATATTTTATTACTTGAATGTCACAACATTGACTAAGGAAACAAATGGGGGTACTGAGCACGAATTTGAGCCTCATGCTCCCATGTGCTCTCGTGGAGGTTCCCGTGATTCCAGCGTACGCGTACCCGAGGTATCAACAACCCATGAAATGCCTCATCCTATCGATCCTCAATCTCTAATGGAACCTCTGTAAACGTCACCCCATCATTTAAGTCTAGCTTACCATGGTCGATGGCGTGAGATGGGTCGTGCACGTATCTCCATAGTTGGGATACGTGGAAGATGCCGTGAACCATCTCCAACTGCGGTAGAAGTTCAAAGCGGTAGGCCACCTCGTCTATCCTCCAAAGTATCAGAAATGGCCAGATAAACCTCAGTGATAACTTTCCGCCTCAGCCAAATATCTGTAGTCTCCATTGAGGAGAGACTCACAAGAAAATGTGGTCCCCCTCCTAGAACTCCAAACGTCTCTAAATTTTGTCATCATATGACTTCTATCTGCTCTGTGTAGTCTTTATCCTTTCCTGGATGATCTGTACCTTCTCAGTGGTAGGCTGTACAAACTCTGGACCCAGAAGCTCTAGCTCCCCTAGGTCTTTCCAACATTGAGGTTATCAACAGGTTCAGTCGTATAGGGACTCGAATGGTGACATACCGATGGTGGAGTAATAAAATTTGTTATAAGATAACTCTACCAAGGGCAAGTGATCCCCCAACAATGGCCAAATCCTTGGACGCGTACACGAAGCATTTCCTCTAGCGTTTGAATGGTCCGCTCCATCTGGCCAATCGTCGGGGGATGAAAGGCAGTTCCCAAACAAATAATAGTCCCGAATTCCCCTTGCAATCCATTCCATAACTGGGATGTAGAACACGTTTCATAGTCAGAAAAGATTGAAGATGGCACCCCATTGAGTCTCAAAATCTCTAATATGTAGAGGAGTCACAATCCCTCTACTTATCCCTGCTCTCATATTGGTAGGAAGTGGGCCAACTTGATGCGTTGATCAACGATCACCCATATTTAATCACCTACCATGGAAGTATGTGGAATCCATGTCACAAAGTCCATGGAGATCACATACCCCTTCCACTCCGGCACCTCTAGGGGCTGAGCTATGTTTGCTGCAACCTGATTCTCGACCTTCACTTACTGACAAGTGATGCATCACGAAACAAACTATACCACTACCTTTTTCATCTTTGGCCACCAGTGGTTACACTGGAGGTCCTAGTACATCATTTCCACACCAAGATGTACCACAAGAGGGGATTTATTGAACTCCCTCAACACCACCACTTGTAGCACCACAGGTACCATGGTACGTCCTCTAAAGGGGATGAATTTCTCCCCACCTTTAGAAAATCCATCAACTACCTGACCTAAGGATATTTGAGAACATCGAGACTCACAGTTAGTGTCCCCAATCTATGCCTCCCTGACTTGATGATGGAGTGGGGGAGTGACAGTCTTAGACATAAGGCATCCTTCTCCATCTTTATCCACAAAGGAAAACAATAATGTGGATAGATGCTCTGTTTCATCACTCAACAACTGCAAACTAGACCTCTAGTTGAGTGCATCTACTACCACATTATTCTTCCCATGAGTAAAGACCATCTCAAAGTCATAGTCCTGGAGGAACTCTATCCATCGTAGTTGTCTCCAGTTGAAGTACTTTTGAGAGAAGATATTCCTGGGACTCTTGTGATCAGAGAATATTGTAAAATTTTATACCATTAAGTAATGTCGCCAAATATTCAAGGCAAAGACCACTCTTGATATCTCATAGTCATGCTTCGAATAGTTATTCTCATGTTGTCTCAGCTGTCATGAACCATAAGCGATCACTGGTCACTCCTATACTAGGACACATCCAAGCCCATTTCCTGATGCATCGTAGTAGACTACATACCCAATGCCCACCTATGGCAACCTCAAGATGGGGGCACTCATCAATCTCTGCCTCAGCTCCTGGAAATACTATTTTCATCTCTCCATCCATAGGAAGGGTTTACCCTTCTTTGTCAAAGTTGACAATGGTGCTGCAACTATGGAAAAGTAAGGCACAAATCTCTAGTAGTATCCATCCAACCTCAGGAAACATTGCCCCTACTTCACACTCCTGGGTGGCTCGCAAGCTAGCATAGCCTCAATCTTCACAAGATAATTTCCAACTAAATACTTTGAGATAACGTGTCACAAAAAGTGGATCTATTATATACATAACAGGCACTTCGAGAGTTTACCATAAAATTGTTTCTCACAGAGTGTATCTATAACAATCTGTAGATGATAATAATGCTCCACCTCTGTCTCTGAGTATTCCAAGTGTCATCAATGAACACCACAACGAATCAATCGAGGTATGGTTGAAAGGTCCTGTTACTGAGTCCCATGAACACTACTTCGGTATTGGTCAAGTTGAAAGGCATAACCAAGATCTTATAATGTCCATACTAACATCTGAAGGTCATCTTCTGCACATCCTTATCTCGTATCCTGACTGATGATAGCCTGATAAGAGGCTTATCAACGAAAACCAGCGAGTTCCCTTTAGCAGATCAAATAGATCATAAATCCTCGATAGTGGATACTTGTTCTTAACAGTCACCTAGTTCAGGGGATAATAGTCCACACAGAGTCTCAAGCTCCAATACTATTTCTTGGCGATCAATATTGGGGCTTCCCCTAGAGAAACCCTAGGTCTTATGAACCACTTCAACAACAAGTCCTCCAAATGTACACATAACACATGATGCTTTGTAGTAGCCATCCGATATGATGGTGTCAATATCAATATCATCCAAAGGTACAGGTCGATGTTGATGTCTACCTCTTGTCATAGAGGTAGTCATGAAACATCATCAGGAAAGACATCGGCATACTGGACCATCACTACAGGATAGCTTGGACTCTCAACATCAACTGCTATGAGTGTAAGGCTATCCAAATGATGAGTAATCGGATGCACCCTCCACTAGTCCAATGTTTGGTCTGGCCCGTAAGAGGGGAGGCCCACAAGGGGTGACCTGGCCAGAGGGGGCGACGACCCAGTCTTGGGACTACATCCCATTCCAAGGGTGGTAGCCTTCTTTGAGGGAGGCGACCCGGTGAAAGGGTGGTGGCCCACCTTGAGGGTAGTGGCCTATTCTGTGGGTGTGGCCCAGTCTGAGGGCAGTGGCATGGTGCGAGGGCGGTGGACCGATTTGAGGGTGGTGTCCCACTCCGAGGGTGGTGGCCCGGTCATAGGGAGGCGTCCCGATCCGAGGTCAGTGACCCAGTATGAGGTCGGCATCCTGGTGTGAGGGTGGCATTCCAGTTAGGTCCAACACTGGGGGTGTAACCCCCCATTCTCTCGGATTCCTGAATAGTCTGGAGGTCACTCGGTTCACGAGGTGGCATTGCTGCGTGGGCATCACTCAATCACCACAGAACCCATAGAAGGCGGGCTTGGCCTCCATCAGGGATTCAGCCGTGGTTTCTATTTTCCAGCGGTGCAGCGGTCATGCCACCTCCCATTCCGCGGCTTTCCGTCATGCTGGCTGCCTCCTCTGTTAGTTGTGGATGACGATCCACAACCCTCCTCTTGCAGCATTTTTCGATGCACTCAATATCTTCCATGGAGGATCTAGGATAGAAAGATTGCGGAAGGTTCAAGCTAGGTCCGTTTGTCCCGCACCCTCTATGTTAGATCATATTATGGAGGATATTAAGGTAATGAATAATCAATTGAATTAAACAACAAGATAAACCCCGCAAATATACCCCAGAACATCCTCCCTCAAAGATGTATAAATCGTGGGTTAACCCATTAGTCGGTTGACTAGCATTCTTCATAGTATTCAAGAACAATGAATAGGAATCCATTTAAAAAGAATAAATGAATAAACCCTATACCTCGAAACATCGGAGAAACAACTTTATTTTAAGGTAGATTGGGTTCTTCATTCCCTTAACTGGTTCCCATTGGCGCCACAAGCACGTTTCCCTTTGGTTCAGTGTCGTCTATCACCTCCCACTGGGCCGGGTTTGTCTTCTATGGGTCCGGCATTGTGGTGTTCCTTCAACACCTCGCTGGTTGGTAATTCTCTCAAATACCCTTTCCCTAGATCCATGTATATAAGAGAGGGGGAGGTTATGTAACAACATGGGGAAATAATGGGGCTCATTAGTTAGGAAGCTTCCTAATTTTCCCCAATGTCATCATTACCTATGGTTGGCAGGACACACCATTTAATGGCTTAAACCACTGCCGAAACCACCCTTTAATTGATCAGTTGGTGGTTATGAAATAAAATAACAAAATTATTTCATTTCATTTCTTTTAGAAAGATGCAAAACATAACTTTTTCTGTGGACCTACTACTATCAAAGTAAAGCCTCCCTTAAGTGAGTCCCGAGGTTCCAGATTCTGTGGTGCCCTCAGATTTTTAATCAGAGAAAAGGTTCAAAACATAGAAAAAGCCACTCATGTGTTTACTGAACGTACCTTAAAAAGAGTACATAAATAGATTCTGGGCACACTGGGCCTCAGAATCACGTGCCGACAATTTTTGCAGACTCGTAATAATTCCATATAATTAGAAAATTACATAGAAATATTAGTATTTAAAAACACTATTTGTATTCATAGATAATGTGGTATGTTAAAAAAAGTATAGTAAGGGTCATATAAAAATTATTAATGAAACCCATTAATCAATGATTACACAATATAAATTTCTTCATTTTTATAAGAAGTATTTATCTCAAAATAAAAATTATTTTTTTTTGTAAATCAACATCAATGGCCTTAGATTTTCATAAAAAAACAGAAGAGAATTTAAAGGTAAATTAAAAAACATTATGGTTTCTATTTAGTAATGAGTAATTTTAAAATTTATATTTTCAAAATTTATGAAGTAGAAAAAAAATTCCTTACATATGCTCATTATCTTGCAATGAAGAATCATACAATTTCCATAAAAATCCATTAAAAATAGAATATTTTGATTGGTAGATTCAGATATCATTTTCATATAACTATTTTAATCACTCTTAAAAATGTAATAATGCTCCCTATAAATTTCAATAAATTCTTAGTAAAAACTTATAATCGACTAACACATTCCCTTTACCAAATTTATTGGGTATCTATATTAGGATCACCCATCATCATGAGAAATATACTTCGCAATGATCCTTATGAGCTATATCATGATCACCCTTCGTCATAAATAATTTTAAAGAACCATAACATGAATATAACACAAAAAACATTTAATTTTCATCATTATATTTTCAAAAACTTTATTTATATACATAAAAACATTTCCAGACATCGAAATATCCGTTTCACATTAAACTGTTTTTAAAAATACATAAAATAATGTTAAGAATGATTTTTCATCGATAAAAAAATGAAATACAAAAAAAGAACCCAAATAGTAAATAAAATTTATGATGATGGGAAAAATATTGATTTCATATATACAATAATAGAAAACTTCATTTTAATTTTATTAAAATATTCTTTATTAAATACATTTAATTATTCTTTTTGAAATAATTTGAAATAATTTCGAAATAGCTATAAAATTTTCTTTAAAATTAATTTATTCCAATAAAAGTAAATAATTTAAAATAATACTAATTATATGGACATTAAAGAATTTTTTTATAAAATAAATGTTTAAAATAAATAAAATTGCATTTTAAGGTAATGCGTCCCTTAACTCGAGTCCAACCTAGCACGTGTATTATTTATCATCATGAATAATAAAAAAATGCTTCTTATATATTTTTATAGTAACCTTAATAATTTTGTTTATTAATTTTATTTCCCTTATAACTAACTTAATCATAATTAATTATTAATTATCTTTACTTGTCTTGTTTTGAGGATATTTGTCTTATACGTCTAATACGACTTAGATAGGCTGAAATTTACTTAATTAATAATTATTATATCATTACTAGAATCATAATATATCAATAATTATGATTTTTATTCCCTATTTCTACTTTTAAAACTAAATATAAAAAATAGTTATGAAAAAATAAATAATATTCCAATAATGGAGACATTAGTTCATACGTATGTGTGTGTAACATTTCCATTTTCAATGAGAATGAAGGAAAAATGTAATTATAATTATATATATATATATAATTATTATTATATCATAAATATTATATAATCCCTTTAAATGAACTTTTATATATCACCGATGTGGGGGGGGGGGGGGGATGAAAAATGAATCAAATCTCTTCGTTTAGGTGGTAATCCACATGTAAACTTTAACGAAATTATCCTTTTCAATGGATGGAATGGTTAGAGGATAAATAGTATAACATACATAAATAATTATAAATATTTACTGAGTTTCATATATATATATCAAATCCATTATTATAACCACTTGTGAGAGGTAGTTATCAATAATAAATTACATCATTTTATGAGGTAATAGTCCATTGTACACTCAAATGATGGTTTGATTTCCCTTTAGATTATGAAAGATATATATTGAATAAAATACATAAACATATAATAATATTAGTATTTTGGATATTCTTATTTTATCATATCAAAATTTCTATAATTTTTTCGAAGGAGGTGGAAGAAAAAATAATACCAAAACATTTGATAAAAATGTATTCCAATTATTCAGAAAACCCATATTATTTAATCCTTTATCTGAATAATATTGGTTTTATAACAAAATAATAATTCTACGATGTGTTTCATTATTAAAGGACTTTATTTTTGAACGTAAAAGAAAAACAAAATTTCTCGTGATGTGTGTACATGATATAAGATGGCGAGTTCATATTTAAGTGGGGGAGTGGAAAAACCTTAAATTATTAAAACAATTAAAATATATTAATGTATTACTCATGTCAAATGAATCTATAATAGGAATTGACAATTATTATATGATATATGGACTAAATATGTAAATATTCATGGAATTTGAAATGTTTTTCGTCCTTGTAACACTTTTTATAAAGACCCAGATTTAAAAATTACATAATATAGTAAATTTTACATGAATATAACTTTTTTACATTACTAATGTTCTTTTTAGTTTCTATTTTTAGAGATTTAGGTCTTAAAATATACATAAGAACTCATATATTAAAAAATATAAACTTCTACTCAATATAACCTTTTCCCCGAAATGAACCTTTTAAACAATAAAAATTGCCTTCTTTCTATAAAAAAACTTCATGACACTAAATGTAAATTATTCCAATACTTTACCAATATATATAATTTTCACCCTTAAAATCAATAGACCATGAATACATAAATACAATATGGGGATACATTATTCACCTTTAAAAGTAAAATATAATTACGTTGTGAAAACATGAGGTTTCTAAAAAACATAGCCTGAATAAACCACACATTTAGTTAAATGGGGATATACTGTTCTAACTATTATCACTTATTATTATAACACTCATAGCTAATATTTGATTTTTAACCCTCATAACTATCCTATAATTTTTCTCTCATGGATACTTTATGATTTAAAAATCACAGTTACACTGTCAGTAATAATTAATATAAAATTAAAACATACAAAATTCACTAGAGAGATATCATGGTCCCATCCACTTTGGTTTATTGTGGAACCACCGTTCAAGGTAAAAAATTCCATTAATCCAGAAAATAAACATAGAATGTGAATACTAGAGTCATTAAAACATTTCTGGAGGAAAATAAATTATTTTAAAACAATACATTTCATAAAAAATACAAAAATTGATTAAAATAACCATAATTTTTTTTAATGAAGGATTAAAGATAATAAGGCCTCTTTAAAAATGAATAATCCATCCTTCTATAAAAAATGATAAAACCTCCAGTATAATGATTCAATGTGTTTTTTAATTTCTTATAGATAATTATCAAAATTTATAATTCATTATATCATTTTTAACACCTTTCGACAAAATTGTTGATAATATTTTGTTTTTTATTGTTTTGGGTGTGTTTATTTCCTGGTTTCCATGGTTGGTTCAATAAGGATTTTATTGTCAAGTGAAAGAAAAATAGTATATGTGGAATGAAAAGATATTAAAATGTTTCTATACTGTTAAATGATACCATATTTCATTTTTTGGTCGAATATGATTATGATTCATTTGATAAAACAATAATGAAAATGACTTAATTTATTTTGGAAGTTTTACAACAATCATGAGCTTATATAATTTTATTTAATATCATGTTTATATATTGTTTCTATAAAATTACATAATATATAATTTATAAAATAAAATATGATTTAACTATAATAATGGTGTTTTGACTAGCCATTAATGGGATAAAGGGATTATTAAATCACATCATCACTAATAATGGTAAATCGACACATTATGGATGATGTTTTCATTATTTTAGAACAATAAGAGAAGAAAAGTGGTTTGATGACGGAAATTCTATTAAAATAATAAATTAAAATATATTTAATATAAATGAGCTATAATGTAACTTTGATGATGGGAAGTGCGGAGATTATAGGAAAACAAATGAAAATGAAAATTAATTTAAAACAAAAAAGAATTAAGATTTTTCCTCTTGTAATTATTTTACTTTAGAACATTATTAAAGAACATGGCTTTGTCCTTTTGGTGAGAACAGTAGATCTGTGATGTGGGGAAGAGTCATAGTAAGATAATTGGGCTAAAATAGACAACATACATGGCTTTGTATGTTTGAGAATAAGTGGTCGTGAGGGGAGGTATTTATATAGGAGGAGATGGGTGTTTCGTGATTATTTTATTCATTAGAATATTATTTTTGATCAAGACTAAGAATTATTTTTATTATAAAATTTAAATAACACAATGAGAGAAGTATAGTTTTATATTATGGTTATTAAATTAGTAATTATTTGAAAAATAGTTTATTTTAACTTATAATGTTATATGTTGTAAATTAGCAAATTTCACTATTCACCAAAAATTGCCCTATTTTAGAAAAATCCAAGAACTTTACCCTAACTATTTATTGAAATAATAAATTTAAAAATGAAATCTATTTTATAAAAAGAATTCTTATGTCTAATAAATTTACTTAATAATTAAAATAATAATTTTTTCAAAAAATTATGATTTTAATATTATAACCGATTTATAAAACTTTGATAAAATAATCATTGTATCATAAAATGATCATATAATAATAAAAAAATATTAATTTATGAAACTATTGTATGATGATAAGTTTTCTTTTAATTGATTATATTAATTATAAAATTTCATATAAACATTTATCAGGAATAAATATAACAAAAGTTAAATTATCAATTTCAAAACATTTGTTTACTTCTAACATGAAATAAGTATATAGTATTTTCAATTATAACGTTCATAAATTTTATTTTTAGTTTCAATTGTGAGGCTAATGTTAAATTTTTATATATTCCGTAAGTTCTATAAATACTAATTATTTCATTATACATTTATAATGAATTTTACAATTTAATTCCCTAATGAAAAAAATATTCTATTTGTACATGGGTTTATACATTCTACTTTTCTTCTAAAAATTGATTCCTCATAATTTTTATTTAATTGTTAAAAAAGTTAGGAAAATATTCCATCATATATTTTTCAGATTCCTATTTTTCTTTTTTAACCACGTGGGTTATCTTTAAAACATTAACCTAGTGAATCAACTTATTCCACAATACATTCTATCTATGACAACAAATATGAACATTGTTTCAATTATAAGAAAGGTTCTCTTCTTGAAGAACTACTTCTAGGATCAAAAAATGATATAAATCTGGAACATAAATACCATTGAAACATGAAAAAAATTGTGTACCTAGAAAAACTCAAAGAGAAATCCACTTAGTTGGAGACTGATCTAACTTTCTCTATGATTTCATAGGGTATAATGAACAATAGACTCATCTTCCCCTTATTACCAAAATGCATTATAATTTTCCATAGAAAAACATTGAAAAATGCATGATAACCTACACTGAATGAACAGTCATATCTATGATTATCATCATAACTTTTTTCCTCCTTTGAGATGACCTCATATGTTCCCAAATAATTATTGAATTCTCAACCACTTCGACTACTAATTCTGGTCCAGGTGACTTCCTTTCCCTATCATCACTTCAAATATGATGGTTTTTGACATCAGGTTTGGTATAATTTATTAAAAGGATCCACGATTATACTATAATAAAAACCGTTATTATATAAAAAATACTCAAAATAAAGATAATAATCCGAACATCCCTATTAATCCATTCAAAAAACACAGATCTTGTCTTCTAGGGTATGAATTGTTCTCTTGTTATATCCATTAGATTAAGGAAAAATGATGTGAAAATTTTTATTAACATTCCAATGACTTCATAAGGCTATCCAAATTAATATAACTAAACCTAGGATCTAGGTCATATACAATAGAGTGAATAAACCCATGTAACCTTAATATCTATTTGTGATAAATTTGATAAAACCTTCTCTAAATAAATAGTATCTCATATAACAATAAAATGTAAAGATTTAGTCAATTGATCAATGATAATGCAAATCATATTGTAACCACAAGAAGTATGTTTTAGTGATACAAAAAAATACATAGAATTTTTTTTATTTCTACACTGGAATTGGAAAAGGCTGAAGCATCTCCTATGGTTATTTTCTATCTTCTCTAACATGTCAAAAAATAAAACATTTCTTGATAAAATCAGAAATCTCTCATTTCATTCCATTCCGCTAATAATAATCATGATGTTCTCTGTACATCTTAGTACTTCTTGGATGAACTGAAAATATAGAACTATAAAAATCACATAATAAATCTTTCTTCAACTAAAAATTATAAGTAAAAATTAATATCTTCACAAATCTCAAAACGGAAACATTATCAATGTTAAATTTTGGAAACCTACCTTTTTAACCATTTTTATATTTTTCGATAACTCATGATCTTCCATATGAGTTTCTTAATTATATATGATTGAGAAGATTTCAATGATACTTGAAACAAAAAATCATAATTTCATACACAAAAAACATCCAATAATAAAATTATCAATTAATTAATGAGGGGTTCAAGTTCTAAATGTATCATGGTTAATATAGAATGATTATTTTAAATCAAGGCATCTACCAATTTTCTTATTTTATAGTTTATTAATTGAATATTAAAATGATAATTATTAATTATTTGAATCGATATTTTATACATCATGATCAATTCCTTCTAAGAGAATATATAATTCAAACTTTTATAGTATGTATATATTTTCAATTTGGATCCATATAAATGATCTTTCTAAATTTTCAAAGTGAAAACAACTATTTTTAATTGAAGATCATGTGATTGTTAATTTGAATCATGAGGATTAATTTTTGATAAATATTAAACAATTACTTGAACATTCATCATAAAAACAAAACCATGTTCATTTAATAAAGCACAAATAATAAACACTCCTCTTATTTAAGGTAGAGTCGAAGTTCTAAATTCCACAAATTCTATTTGCAGTCCATGAATAAAACCAAACTCTACAATCCAAGTAAATTTAACCCATTTTTATTTTAACTTATCTTATAATCTTGATAAATATGTAATTTTGTTAACAAATAGTCAGTAATAGATCGAAAATACAAGAAAACTTCGAATCTTAGTTACATTTATATGTATCAACCATTAAAAACCAACTATTTATTTGGGATAAAATATTATTGTGTCATTATTTATAATATACCCATGAAAATAAATATTGTTCAATGAAAAATTACATTTTATAAAATCCCCGTGTAAGCACTTTTCATTATGTGTTTGGAGAAAAATTCTTATATATTTTTCATGATCCGTATATCAATTTGAATAATCCTAAATATAAATGCTAAAAATAATATGAAACATATCCAAATAATAATGGAATATTATATTCACAATATACATAAATACCACATGGGAATTTATCAGAGAAAATGGCATAAAAATAAAGTCATAATTCCCATATCTTTCTAGGAACGCTATTTTTGGAAAGTCATCCTCATTTTCCTTTAACCGATGGTATCTATAACTTAATTTAGACATTGAAAATTACTAAGCTTCCTATATTTTATTCAACGAGGAATAAATATGATCACATGTGTATGTATAATAATTAAAAAAATTAATCAAAGATATTTAATCAATGAAAATTCTCCTGGAACTATATTTCTTTTAAAAAAAAGAAAACATGGGCACCCCATGGTGATGTTATTGGATGAATGAAAAAGTTATCTAAAAACTCTTGCAACATATTTTTAAATTTTTTAAATTAATCCTAATCCATTAGATAGGGGGTTTTGAGATTATCATGGCATTAGGAACTATTTCAATAGTAAATTCAACTTTTCTATCATGTATAAAACTCATAAACACATTAGAAAAAATATCCTGAAATTTATTTACTATTAAAACATCATTATTAATAATCGTTCTCTTATTTTAAACAGTACAAATTAAGATAAATTTCATTTTTTATATTTTAAAGGTTTCTAAGTTTCTTGATATGTTAATAGCTGTATAGGTTCATTGTTTTTTAGAAACTGAAATTATTTTTTGAATAAAAACATCATTATCTCAATAAGAAATTTTAGCAAGATAAAAAAATCCAATCCATGCATAGAATAACATAAAAATCTACTAAGGAGAAAATAACAAGGTTTTCTATTAATGTATTCCTATATACAAAAACATGAATAATCTTATAATTCATTATTTCCTTAATATTTCCCATGGTGTTTTTAACATAAGTTCTTATTTCATTTCATGAGGTGGAATTTCCAATTACCATTATATTTATCAGTAATAATTGAATATGTAAAACCCATATCAATAAATACTTTAGAAAAATCTAAGTAAACAAATAATTTTCTAGACACCACTTCATTGGATGGGCCAACATCTTCTAAAGTAGACTCAATAGATTTTATTGCTCCTTTTGGTCATAGTCTGGATGTTTCACATCATTTAAATCCTTATTTTTAAAGGTATATCCATAACAACCCATCTTACCAAATTTAAAACACATCATAATATTCTTATCATTATTAAACATACAAAAACTAAGATCCATTTCTTTTCAATATTTGGTCATATGTCCAAAATTAAAATATAAAAAACACTTCCCAGATTTTTTAAAGCATTCTCTAGGGTGATATTTATGAAAATTTTCACAAACTAGAAACTAGATTTTGATACCTTTAGATTAATTTAATTGATTCATTGTAATTATATTCTATAATTACCTTTTATTGTTCTTGTTTTAAAATTAGACATGATCAATGTAAAACTCCATTTCTGCCCTCTTAACACATCAAAAAAATTCTTATATCTTTTTAATTGATGGGTAGCCAATTACCTTCGATATCATGGATTCAATCTCGATTGAAAATGATTGATAATACTATCTAGATCTTGAGTGTTATTTAGAGTGTACCTTTCCAATTGGGTTAAATTATCTTCACACTTGGTAAATTAATCTTATTCATTTTGTTTGAATTCATGTAATTTATTTTCCATCTAAAGATGAACCACCTTTGGGAACTATTTTCCAAGTAATATATTCATAAATTCATCCCATTATGAGGAATCAATCCCTTTTCCTTCCATAATATTCTGGAAAAATGACCACCATAGTTTTTATTACTATTGAAACTAATAAATAGATATACAAACCCTTTTAATATATGATCACCCCCTAAGATCAAATATCATTTCAATGAAATTAATCAATACATAATAAATCATTGGGTCAAAAGATCCACTAAATGTGTAGGGGATTACTCATAAAACGTTCTACTATCATCATGTTTATTTGTGGTAGATTTGGTTGATCTCATATATAGATTCCACCAGCATTTATGGACTATTTCAACTGACCCATTACTATCAAAAAAAAATCAGTCCAAATTTACACCACTCTAGGTAACTGATTCTAAAAGATATCATCCTCTCAGTGCATTCATACTTTAGATTCCCTATTTATTCTATGGAAAACCATTCTAAAGAGACATATCATAGATTAATACACATGGTAATATTTAACTGAAATAAAATTACAACATAACAATAATGTAAAAATAATTTATGTTATTATATTAACTTCATCCAAAACTATAAATTTCTCCAAACAGTGCTCGTATACCATCTATAAGGACCTAGACCTAAATATTACATAATATATTAAATTTATCTAAAAATTAACTTTTTTTATATTTTTAAATATCACTGTGGTTTAGAGTTTTATAGAATTATGACATAAAATAAACATAATAACTCATATATTACAAACTATACACTTCGACACAATATCCATTCTGTTAAAAAGATTTTTTTTAAAACATCATACTTACTTTCTTAAATAAACATAATGAAATTAAATTTTATTTCAACATTTTACTTAACAATACAGAATCCCTACGAAAAAATATTTTAAAACTTGTTTTGATCATAAAATTTTCATTATGGGAAATAAAAATAAGGAATGATAACCATAAGTCCATGAATACATAGAAACACATGAATGATGACCTTATCACCCATAAAAGTCACATTTACATACTTTTTGGATACATAATGATTCTAAAAAAATAGAAATCATAAAAAAAGGATTTTGGTAACTTGGGGAATAATTTTTTTACATTACATACATATGATTACAACCCTCATGGATACTATATGATTTATAAGCCTCAAAAATACCTTAAAATGTAACTTCCGTAACTACCTTAGGATGCAAATATCATAGCTAAACTTGAAATAACCATTATATTAAACATACATCATACATAACAATATGGAGGGATAACACGGAACCCCTCATTTTTTTCTTATAGTGGAACCACCTTTCATCAAAAAAAATTATCATGAACAAGAACATAAACATAAATCATTATTACCTGAATCATAAAAAAATTCCTTAAGGAAAAGAACATATTTAAAATAATACATCAAATGTAATAAGGAAAAAATTTCTTATGAAAAACTATTCAATTTTGTAAAGAGGATTAAAAAAAATATAGATTCATTAAAATGGGACAATCCATTCATTCTGTATAAGTTATGAATAAATATTCTTTTTGAGTTTTGTAAAAAGATAGATTAAAAATAATTTTAATTGAAAATTCCCTTACCTTAGGTTTGATATCCTTCATAGGTTTTCAATAATCCTATATAATTATTTATAGAGTGATATTAATTATTATATAAATATATTCCAAATTATTATACCATATAAGTTATTCTTATAACATCCTTTCACCCATTTATTTATAATATTTTGTTATTTTTATTATATTGGGTGGTTTTATTTCATAGTTTCCATGTTTTTTCATTATAGATTTTCATATCGAATGGAATGTAAAATTTAAATATAAAAATGAATTGTATTAATATGTTCCAATAATTTCTAATGATATCAAATATAATTTATTTCTGATATGATTATTATTCATTAGATAAAAAATTAATGAAAATTGTTTAATTTATTTTGGCATTTTCACGACCATCGTGAACTTATATCATGTTATTTAATATCCTGATTATATATTGGTTCCAAAAAATTATATAACATAATATATGTATAAAAATTTTTATTTAACCATAATAATATTTTTATATCCATCCATGAATGTGTTAATGTAAAATAAAAATATAATGTCCACGATTATGATAAATAGACATATCACAGAAAATATTTTAATTTTTTACAATGAGTGGAGATGAGGAGAGGTTTCATTATGGATATTCCATTAAAAAAATGATATTATATGTTTGATACTGGAGTTATCTTGTCTCATGGATTTGGTTATGTGAGGAGATAATAATTAAAGAAAATAAATTGAAATGAAATTAAAAATAAAACAAAAGAGGATTTTACCTCCGGAACTTCTTCTGCTTGAGAACCACTATAAGTCACATGATTTTTTCCTTTATGTGAGATCACAAAGTCTTGGGCATGTAGAATAGTCTTAGAAAGGGAATTGGTTAGAAATTAAACTATCTATAAGGTTTTAGAGTTATGAGTTGAATAGGTGGGGATGGGTGGTATTTATAGTTGATAAGAGGGATGTTTTTTGATTATTTTATTAATTTATTTATATTTTTGGGTCAATGATATGAATAGTATTGATTAAAAAGTCCAAATAAAATAAATTGATAAGAATAGTTAGAGATTAGAGTTCTTACATTTGAAATGACTTAATAAATACTATTTTTTAACTTATAAAGCTATATACCATAAATTGTAGTATTTCACTATTGAAAAAATCAACTATTTTTGAAAAATACAAAAAAAATAGAACCCTAACCCTTTTTCAGTTCATAAAATTAAGTATAAAACTCCATTTTACCAAAAATATTTTCTAAATATGATATATTTAATTTTTAATTGAATTCACATTTTTTTAGAAAAAATAACAAATTTAAAATTATAATAGATTTTATAAAACTTTGAAAATTTAATTAACGTCTACTAAAATTATCTTATAATTTTTAGATGATAAAATAATAATTTATGAATCAATTTAATGAAGATAAATATTGTTTTAAATCAATATGTTAATTGTAAAATATAAAATATAAATATACGTGTCAAAAAAATACCATAATTTGGTTTATCATTTTCAGAACATTTATTTACTTCTCCTACGATATAATAACATTTTTAATTATAAGATATATAATTTTTTTAATACTTCCATAATTTAGGTTACTGTTCATTTTTCTATGTATTCATCGATTTATTTAAATAGAACTTGTTTCATTATATATTAAAAATGAATTTAAGAATTTAATTTTAGAAAGAAAAAAAATTATTTTATATGTACATGGATTATTACACATATACATTTAGTTTAACACCCCTTAAACCTGATTTACCATTAATCATTATAATCAATTATTAAAATTTTACTATTTATTATGAAAAAAAATATGATGACCATACCAGCAAATATAATTTATTATAAATTAAAATAAGGAATAAATTTAAACAAGTTAAATTCAAATAATATATATAATTTAATTTAAAAATAATTAGGAAAATTGATGAATTTCAATTTTTCTAAAAAATATTTCTTCCTACGTATTAATATTTTTTGTAATAAAATATTGAAAAATTGACTTAAATGACCTTAATTGTATTATGAGGAATATAAATGAACTAATTTTTCTTTTAAACCATCATAAATGAGGGAAATGTTTTTAATTTCATGACTTGAAAATATTTTCTTCAATAAGAAAAATTATTTTTCACTACTATTTCAAAAAAAATATTTTTTAAAATTCAAAAACAATTCCATATATGAAAAATTAAACATTATAAATTCATAAATTATAAATTCTTTCAAATTAATTTTCTAAAATTTACTATTTATATATTTAACTAAAAATATATAATGCATTAAAATCCAATATTGTTAGAATGAAAGATTTTTGAATTTAATTAAAAATTTAACTGATTTTTTTATGTTTTATGTAACTTTCTAAAATATTAATTACGAATTTTAATAAGACATGAACATGATTTAATATAAATTATTTCAACTATCTTACATAAAGAATATTATTAAATAAATTGGATAATTCCACTCAATATCTATTTTCTAAACAACAAAAAACATTAATGATATTAAATGTTTTATTTTCATGACATATCTTAAAAAATTTTATATTTACCGAGTCCTTGTCAATAATAATCTATAAAAACAATTGAAAAACATTTGAATACATCAAATGTTCTCAAAATTAGTAAGGGGCGTAGAAAAGGAAAGAATGAAACACATTGGTTCATGAATACACATTATAAATTGTTTTATTTTTATAATAATCATTGCCCTAAAAATAAAAATTATATTAGAAATAAATTAAAATCAATTCAAATATATTTTCATGTAAGATTTCATAAGAAATATATTAGTGAAAATAAAACTCATTATGGGTTTTTTTCAATCATGATAAACTCATGAAAACTTTATAATGTTATATATTCCATTATTAAGAAGTAGCATAAATATAATTTCAAACATATCCTCCTTATCTTATCATCTGATATTATTAGATTTTTTTAAAAAATTGTATCTATAAAAAAATAGTTTATAAAAACTCAAAAATATTTTTATCAAACTAATTATTAATATCTTGTATTTCATATATTTTCCAAGATGTGGGAAAACATGTTTAGCGAGTGGACATGGAGTGGTGATTCATAAAGATTTATTATAGATTCATTCAATGGCGTTGAATTTCATGATTTAGAAATTATCATTTTAATTATTGTAATTTATAAAATAATATTCATTGATTCATTTAAAAGAGAAAATTTGTTTCACATTTTGTTTCGACATTTATAAGGTGTGAGACCATGCATATATTAATTTTCTTGAAGAAGTGTTCTGTAAAATTAATTCTAATATGAACAAATTCCATGAAAAAATATATATAACAAGGAATTTATATTTTTTTAGAATATGATATAGATATTGTATTAAATTCTAGGTTTCTTCGAAATTTTATAATTGTTCATTTAACAATTTATATTCAATGGGAGTTAATAAAATAGTTGGCCATCCAAAATCGTTCAGCTAGGTAAGCTTAATTCTTAATATGTGGGTCTATTCTCAACCACATCGGAGAGCCAGATATAATATAAATACATTGTTTTAGTAAAAAGTTAGTGAATATTTCCCATAGGTGTGCACACATGTATGTGCATGGCATGTGAAGAGCCCGTAAGGAGGGTCCCAAGTGGATGACATTGTTGTGGCATGACCCGATGAGGGGTTGATTCTAATGGGTTCTTGTTTATAAACCCATATATCATCTCACGAAAAAAATTATAAGTGGGATGTCCGATAGAGGACTCCCCATCAAATCACAAGTCAAATTTGTGATGGAAGATAGAGTTCACTATTCTTCCTTATTAAAAAATAATTATTAAATTTAGGACATCTGAGCTAGTGCACCTAGACACTCTGATCATCAATGAGGATTCATCTTCTATATCTAGTCATTGATTTGTTTCTTTTCACTGAATTAAATACATTTTTGGAATTCTATCACCTATATTAGTTAATATAGTTGTGTTTTTTTGTAAATAATTCATGAATGTTTCATTCCATGTATTCATGAATCTATTTTAAGAGATAATACACTACCAACAAATGAAAAATTCAGTCATATGAGGCCATTCATGTATCCATATTCATGGATGAATTTGAAAATTTTGAATTAAAAATTTCATCAGGAAATTTTAATCACATCCATGTGAGATTTCATTTCATTCTAAGAGTATCTATAAATCTTAGAGTCACACAGTCAAAAACAAGATGGATTTGTAGTGGAATATATTCAACTTCTTAATGATATAATTATCAATTTAATTTTACATGGAATTATTTTTCATGTATTCGATTTAGTGAATCTTATAGAAAAAAATGTTGGATACCACTCTAATAAATAATAGGGAACCATGGATGAGAGGTCTCCTTCTGCTCAAGTGAGGGTCTTTATTTCTGGAAAAAAATCATTCATGAATACCAAATAATTAGAAGAACATCCCATGGCCTCTTGACTTTTAATCCTTATACTCATGATTCTATTGATTAACAAGTTCATAGTTTCCGTCTTTTTTTGTGTGATGTTTTGAGATTACACATACCTTTATGAGATAAACATTTATGATTTGTGTATAATGATTTCATGAAGAAGATATCCCACTCATTTTGGATCCTCACTTGTACAAAATATATGGTTTTCAAAACTGAATATTATTTCCTGAATAAGAATTCCCACATATATAAATGTGTAAAGATGAAGAAAGAAAAGAGATAGTTAGAGGTGTGAATGATTTCATATATGTTAGAAAAAATTAATGCATGATTTTATTCACATGAAAATGTGATAAAGACCATGAAAAAAATATTAAATTGGATAAATAATTTGATAATTACATAAAAAATAGTGTTATAATATATTCTATTATTTTATGTGGAAAATAAAATTACGTTGAATAGTGTAATTCTTATCTTATATAAAATTATATTGAAGATTATGTGTGATACAAATATACAAATATAAGTGTTGTTTACACAACATCTGATGAATGAGGAATTTATTATCTTACATTTTTTCTTTGGGGATATTGGTTATATATAGGTGATCCTACATATTAAAACAGGAATAACTACTCTTATTCTTTAAGTCAAAATGATCTTGGAGTATATATAAGATTAAATGATCATATATAATTATGGAGTAAGTCCGTGATCAAGAAGGTTTAAGGTATATAACGTTTTGGATCATCCATGAAGAATAGAAGAAGTCACATAGTAGGAGATGGTTGAATATGAAGTTTTTCCATTAGTGTTGTAAGATAAATAATTCTCTTAGTTGGAGCTGTGAGGAGAGGATGACGTATTAGTTGGAACTGGAAGTAGGCTAAGGCTAGTGTGGAATATATTAATACTATGTGATTTAGTATAAATATCATCTTGTGTGGTCTTGGTAATTACAACAAATTTTGATTCTATATCGACCATTGTGACTAATAAAAAATATATTTTACAGAAACCATGTTGGGGGTATAACCAACATGGAATGAATTATTCCTTTGTAATAAAAATTAAAAAAACTGCGTGTTTTTTCTCTCTTATCAATTCATTTTATGATCTAAGATTGGGAGTGAAAATTTAGTGGATCAATAACCTTAACATGTTTATGATGATGAATTAAATTTATATTATTTCAAAAAAAAATTAAACAACTAATCCCCCAATTGGCCATAATAGGTTGGGAGTTTTCACTATTATAATCACAATTTCAAATGGAATGACGTAATCAATAAATTCCAACAATCAATTTTGAAAGTTCTATAACAAATTAACATTTTCCCTATACACAATTCATTGTAGAGCTATATTGGGCTTGCCCATCATAATGGGATATGTTGGTGTCAACCACAATCATGATATATGTCATGATCACCCATTATCCAAAAAAATACCAATAACCATATAATCTTTATAAAACCTGAAGGATTTAGTTTTCTACATTAAATGCATAAAAATATTCTTTTCACCCATCAAAAAATCATTTATCAATATCAAGATATACATTCCAATTAAAATCCTTTTAAAAGATACCTAGAATAAAGGAATGAAATGCATGTCTATAAAGAAAGTATGAAATTTTCTATAAAAAGATAAATAAAAAATGATGGATATGTTATTATGAAAAATGGTTGATGTGATTTATGTTAAAATAGAGTATTCCTTATTCAATTTTTTTCAACGAATTTATTATATAACATGTAATGAATTCCTTTTCAAAACCATTAAAATATAGTAAAAAACATTATATTTTCATTAAAATTAATTTTGTTGATATAAGTGTGTAAGTAAAATAATTTCAGTTATATTCATATGGATTAAAAATATTTTGAAAATAAATCTTGAAAATATTTAAATTGGGATTTTATCGTTAAGGGTCCATTACGTTAAATTTGACTAGTCACCAATGATTTCAATTTTAATCATAATTATAATTATTTCAATTATTAACATGAAAATAAACACTTTTATGTACAATAATACATTTATTTAACATATTTATATGTTATATATAATCATATAATTGATTATGTTTATTTCAATAGATATTTGGATGGTTGGTTCACAAGTCCAAAATAATGTTGGTTGGATGAATTTGATCAAATGGACATTCATTTTATCATTTATAAAATTATAATAATGATATAATTATCATTTTTATAAATTAATTATATATTTAAAACCTACTATTTGTTATTTTAGAGTGAATGAATTACATTACAATCATGTAAATGGTAGGCCATAAATACACATGAGAAACAATTCCATATTTCAAAAGGAATGAATAAAAAAGGTAAATATAATTTTAAATTTGTAGAATGATTATTATCTCAAAATTATCATATTATATCTTCAAATACCCATATATATAAAATCTAGGTGTGTCATTGAGGAATAACTAGTCACGCCAATTTTTAGAGGTGGTAATCTACAAATACCCATGAATGACGTTATCATTGATTAGTGGAGGAATGATAAGAAAATAAATGCCTTATTATAATATCACAATTATAATCCAGTAATGAAAATAATATATATAGACTATATCTATATTTATAACTATTCATAAGAGGAAGTTATGGAAAATCAATTTTATTGGTTTGGGAGAACGTAGTTATATTTAAAAAATAACGATGGTTTCATTTCCAAATTGATGAATTTGATCTAATAAATATAAATAAAATTATATTTGTATAAGATATATATTGATTTTATGATATCTCAATGTTTAGGAGTGTCTTGAAATAGGTATAAGATGAAATAAATATAAATAGTTCATTTTAATGTTATACATATTCCATGGTCAACCTACTATACTTTTTCATAGTAGGAATTCTAAGGACAAAGTTCCTCCAAAACTAGGACCTCTAGGATGTGTGTAAGCATATTATGAAGGGATTTGGGTAGCTTTTAAAAAATTACAATTTCTCTTTAAGTGTGTACATGAACCCCAGATAAGTCATGATAGGATGTGATTTTCGATTTATATGTGGGGGAGAGGACACACATGGAATACTTCAATTAATTAAAATATATTATTACCTTAATAAATAAAATAGATTAAAAAGGAAAAATATGTTAATTTTAAATTATAAAAGGGTTGATATATTTTGATAAAAAGTTATTCAGATTTGTTTTATGTCATTGGAACTTTTAAAATTTATTTTAACCCCTGATAATTTTTTTCTTACATTAACTTTGATAATCAAATATAAAAAATTTTACTATAATTTATGACAAGAAAATATGTTGAAATTTTTACAAAATATTATATTTTCTAAATAAAAACATGTAATTAATTTTAAAATAATTAATTTATATCTTTGTGATAATTTAACATAAAAATAATCCTATAAAACATGATGAAAAGTTATTTAAAAAAATATATTCTTAGTTATAAATATATTTTTACAATAAAATAAGGAACAAAATTGATTCCAATGAAATTCATGAGACTATTCATGATATAAATGAATTGATTTTTGTTTAAATCATTTTGAAACAAGATTTATATTTTCATAGTCTTGAAAATAATAATGTTTTTAGAAAGAAATAGTATTTTACAATATTCATTCGAAAAAATAATCTTTTGAGAAAATTATAAAAATTTCGTAGTAAGATAATTTTGAAATAATGAATGAAAAAATGATATAATTTTTTTAAAATTAATATAATAATATATATGAAATACATTTTAATATAAAACCATATAATTCATGAAAATATAGTTTGGTTGAAAATTATGATTTATTCTTTATAACTAAAAAATTAAAAAAATGTTCATATAACGAATATAAATCTATAAAATCTATTTGATAATTGTCAATATTTCATTAAAATTATTTATTTTATATTTATTAGGATTTTTCGATAACATGAATGTTTTATTTTTAGAGATATAAAAATGTGGAAATGGATGTCACAGTATGTAGTGCATGGTTAGTGAAAGGATAATGTTAAATTTTAACACTAAAAATGGAAAATGGAAAGAAGAAAAAATGGTTAAAATAAGTTTGATAATTTTAAAAAGAATCTATAATAATCCTACAGTAAATTTTATAGTTTATTTCAATGTTAGTACATGTTTTACTAATCTATATTAATGAACCTTGCATAGTGTGGCACATTAAGATAGTCATAATCACCAAATTAACATGTGGATTATCTTAGTATTCAAAAAAACATGTAGTGTTCGCGTCCTTATGTAGTGAAAACCAAACATTCATGTAGTCTGGAAAATAGTGTGATCAAACCATATAGTCATACCTATGACAAGAAATTTGGTTGAATTTCCAAAGTTTCCTTTAATAATTACAAACCCTAACACCATTATTTACCTTCCTTTTGTTTGAAAAGATGTACCACAAACACCCTCACCTTCCTCTATTAACCCTTATTCATTATTTCACTAATATTTCTATATTACCTTGAACAATATTCTTTTCAATTGTGATATATATGTAAGGATATCTTTTTTTCATTCATTTTTTGGTCTATTTTTCTTTCAAGAAACACAATATAGTATAGGCATTATTTTATTGTTTTATTTTTTATTTTCAATTTCTATCCATTTTATCTTTAATAAAAAATTTGTATTTAAATATTATTATTAACTGTTTCTATATAAAGTTATCCCTAAATTATCTATTTAGTATTAAATCATTTTCCGACAAATGTATTATGTGATTTTGTCAACCTACTGTCACGTTGACCTAGAAATATTTATATTTCTTAAATAAAATAATATAATATTAAGGTATTATTCTTTGTGATGGTAATAAAAACTGAATGAAATGAATCATAACCATTTTCTATTACAATGGATTATGATCGTTAATGAAATAAACTTAGTTATGAAATGGATAGGGTCTAGCTAAAATTATAATTATAAAAATTGAATAGATAACAATTTTGTTTTAAATGGGTTTGATATATAGTAATTAAATTAATAATTATAGTTTTATGGAAGGGTATTTTATAGGTAACTAATTGGTTGTGGAATACAATATTTAATACTAAAAATTTTATTTTCATGAAATGATTTTAGATGTTATTAATGATTAATGAAGATTAATGGAATGATAACTAACCCCTTGTTTAAGGTTAATAAGTGTAATAAAAATGGTAAAATAAGGATATTTGTTTGGGAAAATTATTTTCTGATATGGTATTAAATGATTCTTTTGGTGAAATTCTTATTTCATGAAGAAATTATTACTGTTAAATATTTTTGGCCAGATGTTGTAGTTCTCAAGGTGAATTTTCCAAGTGTTTTTGCCTTATGGATTTGAAGATATTTTTTCTTTTGGGAGATTATTGGGTTCTAGGATTAAAATATTTCCCCCATTGATGTTAATATTATGTTTGTTGTATAATTACCTAGGTGATATATGAATTTTATGATGCCTATATTTCCTTTGGTGGTAATCATGCTCATGGTATGGAAATATTTTCCCTAGTGTTTATAATTCTTCAGATTCATTTATCTGTGATTGAGGTAGGAATGGTTGATCCTTGCTACCACTTTGGAACCCTTGGATTGATGAATTTTTAATTAATTTTTACCATTACTAATTTATAAATTATATTTATATGTCACTATATTATTATTTTAGTGACTCTATATATATTATAGAAACATTTTATGTTAGCCTACTGAGTGATACTCACAACTTTCTCAGGACACCATTTGTATCTAAGTTAACATGGTTATTCAAATATTGTACAATGGTAATTACCCTATGATTTATGGTTAAATTGATAGTAAGGATGGATCATGTGCTATTTTATTAGGCTTTGACATTAGGCTCATTTTTGGAGTTTGCCATTTCATCCAATTTTTATTTTTTGGTATGTGTGTATATGATGTCTATTATTTTTATAAATTGTAAGTTATTGGTATTATAACAATAATTTATAACATAGTATATTAATATTATTATTTTAACATATATTAATGTCTATTTCCTTTATATATGTTTTTGTATGATCCTTTACTTATTTTCACTATAATTACTACTTTAATAGTAGAGTATAGTACTCTCATAATATTTTAATTGAACCACCATTCTATCCACTAGCCTCATGAATATAAGTAGGGTCACTATAGGTCATGTAACCATCTAGTTCTGGTTTCAATTTAGTTACTTGGTCTAGTGATATGATTCTATCAGTGGGTCTTGGAATAATATCTTAATATATAAATCTATAAATAGTACAAATGAGTGGCCTATTCTTTCACTGACTATTCATTTTATTGTAGTTTCATAATATCTTCCTCTCTATTTAAATTCAACTTCTTATAAAAATACTACTAAATAAATATTTTATTAAATAATTAAAAATAAATAAAACATCATAGTTTAAGGGGAATGATGGATCTCCACCACACATGACATAACAACTCAATATGTTCAAAAATTCTATTCACCCTTATTCATTTTATGGTTTTTTGGAAATTATATAGTTCAAAAAAAATTCTATCAACACCAAAGCCTAATCTATCCAATAATCACCATGTGAAATCCGGGAAAATTTTAGAGGGGTAAAATCATCCACTCAATACAGAGTTTTTCCAGGGTCTACACCTAAAATAACTACATCCAATCATTGAGAGACGCTATTCTGAGAAACAATCCACAATAAAGACATGCTAATATCCCTTGATACATTTTTAGGTACTATAAAATATATGAATATAAATAGAGAAAATTAATTAAAAAATTAACTCACTACAAGAAAAAAATGGATATTAGCTCATAAAAAATATTTTAAAAAACACAACTCCAATCAATGCTTTGAAAATTACCATTCAAACCCCATTTGAAATATTTTCAATTTACATAAATGAGAGTATTTTGTAACACATTCAATTATAATATCAATTTAAAAGTCTATATATTTTTATTCATATTAATTTTTTGGTAAAAATTATTTATAAACCCTGAAAACAAATATTTCATTATTTTAAACCATGTTCCCCATCCCAAAATATTAGTAAATTCCACCAACTAACTTGAACACCACATAATATATCCCCAAATATATATCAAATAATAATTACACATAACAAATTCTAATCCCCATCATAATGGAATCAAATGATATAAATTCATGGTTATAGTCATTATGCAATGTTTGGCCACATGGTTTAATAGACTATGTATCAACCACGTGATAGGTTACCTAATTCTTCCCTGAATCAAGAACCTGAGCCACCTTGTAGAATAACATTAAGGAATTACTCAATCCCTTATAGATGGAAAAATATCTTAGGGAATCATAACATACATATAGGTATTTATTTCACAAATATAAACTATTGTTATACACTTTGAAGAATTCTACCATTACCATTGAATAGAGTTCCCATGTATTGGATATATATTCATAAATAAAAATGAAACAATTTTTAATAGAAGAAAATCAAATGATCCTTCACAATTAAACTAACATTATATCAATATAAATAATAAAGGGTGTCTATGTAGATTTAACAATCCAAAAAAAAAAATGGAAACTATAAATAACTAACAGATTATTTCTATAAATTTATGTCCCCATCAATACAAAAAAAACCACACTCCCTGATCAGTACATAACTATAATTTTTACATAGCCTGCAGAAGATACAATTGATCTTTATAAAATATTTTTGGTATGTATCATCTCCATATAAATGTCCCAGTAGTATTTTACCAAAGAGTTCATTCATTTCCTTTTTATACTATTTTTATAAAACTAGTTTTGAATATATTAAATTTATTTTTTTAAAATAAAAAAATAATTACATATGATCTATCCATTTTGATTTTTCAAAACTAAATATTATTTAACATAAAATATATATATTTACCTTTAAAAATCCTTTTTAAAATATAGTTTTAAAATTCCAAAAGATTTAATACCATGTAATGAAACCTATTACACAGGTAAACATAAAATTTTTATTTATAAATAAGTATTATAAATAGAAACAAAAGTCTTGTAATTAGGTAATATATGATAGTAAGTACTCATAAATAGGGAGTAAATATCCTTAAACTAGTACTAAAATAATATGAATTTTAACGAACACTTATATTTTTTAAACAAGAGGAATGTAACATGTATGAAACTCAAAAAAATTATTAAAAATTATCACAATCAAATATATCAATATAGAATGAAGTATAGAGTGTATGTGATCATAATATGTTTTTGAAAATAAAAAGAGATTATCTTAGATATACTCGGTTGTAATTATCTATTTTCTAATATATTAATTACAAGTACATAAAATAATAGTTCTCTCTCATTTATGCTTATAGGTTTCACACCTCTAGTATGTTCCAGTCTGGAGCTAGAGGATACAAGTCTATATGAAGTGCATTGTGTTGCATTTGTTGTCAATGAGGCATGAAGTTGTCTTGGAATGAATGGATGTCAAGGAGTCAAGATGTGAATGTCAAATGATGTGATGGTGATGGTGATGAAGGAGAATGGCCATGGTACTAAGTGGCATAGGAGATTATGGTTGAAACATTCTCCATGTAAAATCAGACGATTGTTGAGCTGTTCTTTAAGTTCATAGAACTTGTATCATGATGATACAAAGTCACAACATTGATTGAAGACCATGCATTGTCTTCACAATGCATGAGGAGTTGAAAGGAGTTCCATCCACAACTACTAAGTGGATGATGTGCATTAATGAAGTCCATGCACTATCACTTAGTGCATGTGAATTGGAAGTGATCCAACTTGATCTCTGATTAGATCAATAAAGCACTTTGAATAATTTAAGTGATTCAGGAGTTCGGTTGAAGAAGAAGAACCTTCGGGGATTCCATTCCTAAGTAATGAATACATGTTGAAGAAAATTGGAGGAATTCTAATGAAGAAGAAGCATTGAGGAATTCAAATGAAGAAGAAGATGAGAAGAAATGAAGTGGAAGAATGGCTTGGAAGAAGTGGCATTTGGCATTGGTATTTTTCATGGAGGACTTTGTTTTATTTGTTACTTTGCCAAAAAATTGGCCAGCCAAGGCACCTTGGGGGTTCAACCCCAAGGCATGGGCACTAAGGCACCACGCCTGGGGGAACCCGTGGGGCGAGCCAGGGCAGCAGGGCGCACACCCAAGACACCGCATGGGCGCCTGGGGCACGCCCGGAGGAGCACGGCAGGGGCGCATGAGCGCACCCGCGAGTGTCAGGATGCATAGTGGGCGCTAGGAGCGCGCCCGCAGGGAGCAGAGTGGGCGCAGAGCGCGCCCACAGAGAGAACCCGGTGCGGGGCGGCACCGGGAGGGGAGAAGTTCAACTGGCGTATGGTGGAGAGCGCCAGGGTAATAAACCGCGTGAAAATCACGGGCCGTTTCGATGTGGGACGCGCATTTTTCACCGGGATTGAATCTGAGCCGCTCGATTGATCGCGCGCTTGATCTGCGCCGCACGATCCATCCGCGGCGCCGCGATCTAATTCAGGCCGTTGAAGATATGATCCGATGGCCCCGGCTTCGTCCTCAACCTCGAGCCATGCCGAAGCCTCCCCGCGAGCCTCCGTCGAACCAGAAGCAACCCGAAGACAAAATTCGAGTTCCCGGCCACCATTTTCGAAACCGAGACCTCCATTCGGCTCGTCTGACCACACTGAACACAACCATGCACAAAAATAGACTTGCATGCGACAAATGACAAAATTTAATGAAAGCCGAGGCAAACGGAGTTGCCGAGGCCATGAGGTGTTCATGTTTTTCATGGGATGGGCCAAACAGAGGCCATGCATGCGGTTTCATGTGCATGCACGAGGAGGAGGAGAAAATAAATGGAACCCGCGTGAACAGAGAGAAGAAAACAAGATTTAAGGAAATCTTGAAATCCCGAAATCTTCGGGAGATTAAAAGATATCCCACGCGGAAGTCTTGAGGATTCTCTGCCTATAAAAGGAGAGGCCGAGACCTCATTGAAGCTTGCTGAAAACTTGAAGATCCGCGTAGAGCTCTCTCTGCCTCGCGAAGAAAGAAGCCACCGCGCAAAAAACTTTGCGCGGCTATTGTTCCCGGTGCCACCCGAGGCCCGAAGGAGTTTCTTTCGCGCACCCCTTGCGCGAAAGAGGTGAAGGGAAGGAGTCCCCTGCGCGCCTATTCCTTGCGCGGCAGGAAGTACCCGAGGCCGCATCACTTGCGTGCCCCGCGGCTGAGGCGTCTTGTGGCTTGCGCGCCCTTTCACCTTGTGCGCTTGCGCGGCAGTAGCACCTGCGCGCCCGCGGCCAGTGCACTCTGTGCGGCTGTGAATAGAGGAAGGCCGCACCCCTTGCACGCCAATTAAAGAAGTGGAGTTCGGGCAGTGTTGAGGAAGATTGGCCGCACCCTTGCGCGCCTCCTTTGAGATCAAATGAAGAAGACCACCTACGGACAGTGGGTGTGTGCCAAGTGGAGAAGAGGACCCGAGGCATAGTGCCTTGTGTGCGCACCAAGTAGAGAAGGACACATTCAAGTGTGTGTGCAAGAAGGGAAGGAAAGGCCATAGCCTTGTGCATTTGAACAAAGAAGAACACACTTTAAGTGTGTGCATTTGATGAGGCCGAGGGTTGTGACCTTGTGTGTGCACCAAGTGAAGACACATTTTGTATGTGCAAAATTGAAGAACAACCTACGGGTTAAGGGTGTGCAACAAGAAGTGGGAAGAGGCCAAAGTCAAGTGTGTGCAAAACAAAGAACAATTTATGTGTACATGAACAAGTAACAAAGAAGGCCGAACCTATGTGTGTGCTCTAAGTGGAGTGAACACACTTAGAAGAAGAATAAGACTCACACAAAGTATAACACACATTTAAGTGTGTAAACACATTGAACAAAGTGTGAAGTTCAAGTGAGAAGGTGTGTGCTATAGTTGACTACACCCTCTGAGGGTTTATCACACCAAGAAGCAGGAAAGGGGAGTGCA
Source organism: Viscum album (assembly GCA_963277665.1). Classification (NCBI taxonomy): domain Eukaryota; kingdom Viridiplantae; phylum Streptophyta; class Magnoliopsida; order Santalales; family Viscaceae; genus Viscum; species Viscum album. Next base: position 47,048,059 of record OY728140.1, on the reverse strand, counting down.
TGCATGCATGCATGCACGTGCACACGTGAACAGTGCTTAATCAGGCTGTGTGCATTTGAGAAGTCCAGGAACAACAGTTCTTGAAGAAATTGAGAATCCATGCAATCAGTGCATGAGGATACAGAGATGCCATGCATTCAGTGCATGAAGTTGTGATGCACTGAGACTGGACCAGACTGAAGTTAAAGACATCATTTGTCTGAGTATTCAGTAGTTGAAGAGAAGCCAGGTCATCCTTAGAAGAAGGAGATAAATCCTGAGCAAGACGAGAAGACCTGATCATCACAAGTGATCCGAGGTACAGAGCAAGGCCAGCAGTCTTTATCCCAGACTGCTGAGGATACTTGAAGAAGCCTAAAGAGAAGAAGAGCTACTCGTGTGACTCGAGGAGCCAGGAGAAGACCCTGTGGGACTCAGGGAGAAGAAGTCTTCAGTGGGATTCTGGAGCAGGCCAGTGGGACTCTGGTAACACTGTGGGACGCAGTATAAAGACCCTCCTGTGGGACTCAGGAGAGATACGGTGGGAAGCTGTATCGACCATTGTAATTCTAACAAGTTATAATGGGAGAATCCATGCTGGGAGAGCATGGCAAGGATGCAGGCCTTTGGTGCCGAACCTTGTAAATCCTTGTGTCCTGTGCCTTTTCATTACTGCATTATCTGGGAAAGGTTGAGAGATACAAGAAGAGTGGATCGAGGCCTTAACAAGCCATAGAGGTTTAATTGATAAAGAATCAATTAGTAAAAAGTTTTAAGGGATCACTAATTCACCCCCTCCCCCTCTCAGTGATTCACACTGATCTGGGCACTTCAATTGGGATCAGAGCGAGGTTCCCTCTAAAAGATCCAAGAGAGTCTTTATGAAGTGCAGATTTGAGGAAATGAGCGACTAGCCTCAAATGGAGATATCTTCCAAGACATAGAAAAATAGAAAGAAGAAACAGGCCAAGAAGATGAAGAAAGCCTGTCCTAGCTGTGATGAAGTTGAAACAATGAATGATCTTCAGAGTGCACTCAAATATCTTCAGAAGACAGTCCCCATGGAAGTGGCAAAGTGTATAGCTACAGGCATCCATGATCTTCATGAAGAAAAATCACAGCTAGAAGAAGAAGCCAATGCTATGTAAGATCAATTGGCTAAAAGGGTTGGCATAACCAACACTCTCAGAAAGCTGGTGAAGGCTAAAGATGAAACCGTTTCCCTTTGCAATGAAAGATATGAAGATACCTGTGAAGAATTGCAAAGGAGCTCTTCTGAGAAAGAAATATTTTTGATAATGATCAAAGATGTTTTCCATGCTTTGGAAAAGAGACACAGAGTTTCAATGGTTGTCAAAGATGCTCAACTTGAAGACAAAGCAAAAAGGGTGAAGGAGCTTGACAATTCATTGCAAGAAATGAAGAAGGTGCATGAAGACCAGATGAAGCAGCTGAAAGAAGATTGGGAAGGAAAGCTAAGAATTGTTGAAGATGAGAAGAACTCACTTAACATGAAATGCTTAGAACTAGAGGTGATATTGAAAAATCATGAATCACCCAAAGCCAAAACCTCCCAGTCAGCTGGTAGAAGAAATGTTGCCACTCAAGTGAGCATTGAGCAGGATGATTCTAAGAGAAAGACATCCTCTAATAAAAGTGCAACATCTTCTAGAAAGAAGGTACCATCCATACCATCTTGTACTGATGCTTCTAATTGTGTTTCCGCAAAAAGTGCAGGATGGAAGGATAATTCCAAACAAATATGGATGAAGACAGTAAAGAAGAAGAGCTCTCATGAAACAGCACAACAGGTCAAGAAAAGTACCCTACAATCAGAAGGACTGAAGAGGTCAAGATTCGTGGGTCAATGTTGGTGTTGTAACAAGTATGGGCATTGTGCAAAGGATTGTTGGTACAATCCACTGAATGCCAAAGCACAGAGGAAGCCCATGCCGAGGGGGAGCAAGCCAGAAGGAAATAAGCAACATCCACAGGTCCAGAGACATCTGTTTACTGCAAATAGATTTGGATTACTTGACAACATCTGGGATGGTTGCAAAAGTGGTCAAAAAGATACATGTCAGTCTCCAACTGTATCCAGAGCTCAAAAGAAGAAAAGATCACAGAACCTGGCTCAAAAAGATTCATTAGGAAGCAAGAAGAAAGTAGAAAATGCTCCCAAGAAGTGCTTGAGAAATAAAGAGAAGTCCTTGGAGTCTGAGTCCAAGAAGGGTGATGCATCCAGTAGGACCACCAAGAAAACATGCTTCTACTGTGGAAAGAAAGGACACATCATGGACCTTTGTAAAGAAGCCATGAAACTAAATAGAAGCAGACTGAACTCCAAAAGACAATCAATCCAGAATAAGAAGGGATTGATTGAAAATAAGTTTCCTAAGAGAGGTAGCTTAGCAGCATCCAAAGAACCATGTGGAACTTCCAAAACTGAGGCCACTCTTCCAAATGATTTACTAGTCATATGGCCAAATCAGTTGCAACTTGCCAAAGATCTACAAAGAGCTGAAGAGGAAGTACTGGCAATTGCTAAAGAAAAAGAGAAGAAGAAGATTTCACATGAAGATGTGTTGAGATCCACACCAGCACAATCATCACTGAAGATCAAATGTGCAAGTGTGAAGACTGGTGAAAATGGGACATCTCGGTTGAGAGAATCTTCTCAACCTTGTTGTTCACATTGATAAACCAAGGAGGTTCCATATTATTCCCTTATACTCTTGGTATATACATGTGCTAACATTGCAGGGAATTGAAGATGATGATCATTCTCATCTGGAGGATGGTTTGGACAGAATGGAGTGCACCCCTTGAGGGGGAGAAAATCTGAAGAAGATGATGTTCTGAGATTAATATCATCTTGAGAAAAGTGAAGGTATTCCAATCATACTTTCATCCCTTGTTTCTTAATTGTATTCATCATGAAAATTAAGGGGGAGTATTGATTGAAGACAAATGGTTGAAAGGGGGAGCTTTATCTTTGCACCTGAACTTTCTAATGAGTTTTGTGAAGTTGTGGAGGATTTAGCAAATTCATTGTTATATCTGAAAAATTTCAAACCCCTAAGCATGATCTCACATGTGTAGAGAATTGTGGACAGCATTGAGTACCTTGGTTACATCACTCTTGTTTTCTACATCGGGTTAGCCCAAGTAGACTTAGAGATGATTTACTAAAGGTTCTTTGCTAAAGAGAACATGTGACATCATCCCTCTCTCAGTGTTTTTCAAGAAAATACTTTTTAAAGGGAGGAAGTGATATTTTGAAATGAACCACACCACACCTTTGCATTTGATTGCCAATAAGGGGGAGAAAAGATTGGGCACACATATTGACCCATTCATATGTGCTGAAGTTGTGTATTGACAACAAATACAAAGGGGGAGATTGAAGTGCATTGTGTTGCATTTGTTGTCAATGAGGCATGAAGTTGTCTTGGAATGAATGGATGTCAAGGAGTCAAGATGTGAATGTCAAATGATGTGATGGTGATGGTGATGAAGGAGAATGGCCATGGTACTAAGTGGCATAGGAGATTATGGTTGAAACATTCTCCATGTAAAATCAGACGATTTTTGAGCTGTTCTTTAAGTTCATAGAACTTGTATCATGATGATACAAAGTCACAACATTGATTGACGACCATGCATTGTCTTCACAATGCATGAGGAGTTGAAAGGAGTTCCATCCACAACTACTAAGTGGATGATGTGCATTAATGAAGTCCATGCACTATCACTTAGTGCATGTGAATTGGAAGTGATCCAACTTGATCTCTGATTAGATCAATAAAGCACTTTGAATAATTTAAGTGATTCAGGAGTTCGGTTGAAGAAGAAGAACCTTCGGGGATTCCATTCCTAAGTAATGAATACATGTTGAAGAAAATTGGAGGAATTCTAATGAAGAAGAAGCATTGAGGAATTCAAATGAAGAAGAAGATGAGAAGAAATGAAGTGGAAGAATGGCTTGGAAGAAGTGGCATTTGGCATTGGTATTTTTCATGGAGGACTTTGTTTTCTTTGTTACTTTGCCAAAAAATTGGCCAGCCAAGGCACCTTGGGGGTTCAACCCCAAGGCATGGGCACTAAGGCACCACGCCCGGGGGAACCCGTGGGGCGAGCCAGGGCGGCAGGGCGCACACCCAAGACACCGCATGGGCGCCTGGGGCACGCCCGGAGGAGCGCGGCAGGGGCGCATGAGCGCACCCGCGAGTGTCAGGATGCATAGTGGGTGCTAGGAGCGCGCCCGCAGGGAGCAGAGTGGGCGCAGAGCGCGCCCGCAGAGAGAACCCGGTGCGGGGCGGCACCGGGAGGGGATAAGTTCAACTGGCGTATGGTGGAGAGCGCCAGGGTAATAAACCGCGTGAAAATCGCGGGCCGTTTCGATGTGGGACGCGCATTTTTCACCGGGATTGAATCTGAGCCGCTCGATTGATCGCGCGCTTGATCTGCGCCGCACGATCCATCCGCGGCGCCGCGATCTAATCCAGGCCGTTGAAGATGTGATCCGACGGCCCCGGCTTCGTCCTCAACCTCAAGCCATGCCGAAGCCTCCCCGCGAGCCTCCGTCGAACCAGGAGCAACCCGAAGACAAAATTCGAGTTCCCGACCACCATTTTCGAAACCAAGACCTCCATTCGGCTCGTCTGACCACACTGAACACAACCATGCACAAAAATAGACTTGCATGCGACAAATGACAAAATTTGATGAAAGCCGAGGCAAACGGAGTTGCCGAGGCCATGAGGTGTTCATGTTTTGCATGGGATGGGCCAAACAGAGGCCATGCACGCGGTTTCATGTGCATGCACGAGGAGGTAGAGAAAATAAATGGAACCCGCGTGAACAGAGAGAAGAAAACAAGATTTATGGAAATCTTGAAATCCCGAAATCTTCGGGAGATTAAAAGATATCCCACGCGGAAGTCTTGAGGATTCTCTGCCTATAAAAGGAGAGGCCGAGACCTCATTGAAGCTTGCTGAAAACTTGAAGATCCGCGTAGAGCTCTCTCTGCCTCGCGAAGAAAGAAGCCACCGCGCAAAAAACATTGCGCGGCTATTGTTCCCGGTGCCACCCGAGGCCCGAAGGAGTTCCTTTCGCGCACCCCTTGCGCGAAAGAGGTGAAGGGAAGGAGTCCCCTGCGCGCCTATTCCTTGCGCGGCAGGAAGTACCCGAGGCCGCATCACTTGCGTGCCCCGCGGCTGAGGCGTCTTGTGGCTTGCGCGCCCTTGCACCTTGTGCGCTTGCGCGGCAGTAGCACCTGCGCGCCCGCGGCCAGTGCACTCTGTGCGGCTGTGAATAGAGGAAGGCCACACCCCTTGCACGCCAATTAAAGAAGTGGAGTTCGGGCAGTGTTGAGGAAGATTGGCCGCACCCTTGCGCGCCTCCTTTGAGATCAAATGAAGAAGACCACCTACGGACAGTGGGTGTGTGCCAAGTGGAGAAGAGGACCCGAGGCATAGTGCCTTGTGTGCGCACCAAGTAGAGAAGGACACATTCAAGTGTGTGTGCAAGAACGGAAGGAAAGGCCATAGCCTTGTGCATTTGAACAAATAAGAACACACTTTAAGTGTGTGCATTTGAAGAGGCCGAGGGTTGTGAACTTGTGTGTGCACCAAGTGAAGACACATTTTGTATGTGAAAAATTGAAGAACAACCTACGGGTTAAGGGTGTGCAACAAGAAGTGGGAAGAGGCCAAAGTCAAGTGTGTGCAAAACAAAGAACAATTTATGTGTACATGAACAAGTAACAAAGAAGGCCGAACCTATGTGTGTGCTCTAAGTGGAGTGAACACACTTAGAAGAAGAAGAAGACTCACACAAAGTATAACACACATTTAAGTGTGTAAACACATTGAACAAAGTGTGAAGTTCAAGTGAGAAGGTGTGTGCTATAGTTGACTACACCCTCTGAGGGTTTATCACACCAAGAAGCAGGAAAGGGGAGTGCATGCATGCATGCATGCACGTGCACACGTGAACAGTGCTTAATCAGGCTGTGTGCATTTGAGAAGTCCAGGAACAACAGTTCTTGAAGAAATTGAGAAGCCATGCAATCAGTGCATGAGGATACAGAGATGCCATGCATTCAGTGCATGAAGTTGTGATGCACTGAGACTGGACCAGACTGAAGTTAAAGACATCATTAGTCCGAGTATTCAGTAGTTGAAGAGAAGCCAGGTCATCCTTAGAAGAAGGAGATAAATCCTGAGCAAGACGAGAAGACCTTATCATCACAAGTGATCAGAGGTACAGAGCAAGGCCGACAGTCTTTATCCCAGACTGCTGAGGATACTTGAAGAAGCCTAAAGAGAAGAAGAGCTACTCGTGTGACTCGAGGAGCCAGGAGAAGACCCTATGGGACTCAGGGAGAAGAAGTCTTCAGTGGGATTCTGGAGCAGGCCAGTGGGACTCTGGTAACACTGTGGGACGCAGTATAAAGACCCTCCTGTGGGACTCAGGAGAGATACGGTGGGAAGCTGTATCGACCATTGTAATTCTAACAAGTTATAATGGGAGAATCCATGCTGGGAGAGCATGTCAAGGATGTAGGCCTTTAGTGCCGAACCTTGTAAATCCTTGTGTCCTGTGCCTTTTCATTACTGCATTATCTGGGAAAGGTTGAGAGATACAAGAAGAGTGGATCGAGGCCTTAACAAGCCATAGAGGTTTAATTGATAAAGAATCAATTAGTAAAAAGTTTTAAGGGATCACTGATTCACCCCCTCCCCCTCTCAGTGATTCACACTGATCTGGGCACTTCACTATATAATCATGAAAAGTATAGAAAATATCCATTGATCTCTTAATAAGACACCTAGGACCACTATGATACTATAAATAATGAAGGTTAAAGAATTATATGTTTTATATCAAACACTAACCATTAATAAAATACAAGGAAAACCAATCCCCTAACATAACACAAAAAAACATCACTCACCCTACCAATGAAACCACCAAAACAATATATATAAATAAAAAAAATAATCAAATCCATCATCAAACTCATTTTCAACACTATTCTATTGTTCATTTGAAGATGGTGTGGTGAATTCTTGAATAAAGAACCAATTGTATAGTGTTCCAATCAGAAATGGAATTCGAAATATAGTAATATGTCTCAAAATCCAATAAAAATTATTTTCTAAATCCATTGGCTTTCAAAAATCCTTTTCAAATATATTTTTAAAAACAATTTTTATTACAAATCCCTTTTCATAGTATGGAAGCTTACTTCATGTCATATATTGGAAGTCAAATTTGAAATATGTTTTTTTGAAAATCATGATAAAATCAAGATATCATATTAATATATATTTTAAATTATACGAAATAAAATATATTTGGAACAGTCATTAAAAACTAAAGGGAAGTCCCACATTAAAAACATATTACTCAATAAACCATAAAATATAAAGGAAAAATTAAAAAAAATTGTATTAACAAAATATAAATGTACAATGAGTAATAAATTTGAAATAAAAAAACATATATAAAATGAAATGGAAAATATGTAACAATATAAAAACATTTTATTTACAATGAATCTTTATATTTTTAAAAACAAAAAAGCTTCAAAACACCCCTTCTAAATATTATTTTCATTATGAAGACCCATTTATAAATATAATAATACATAGGATATATATATATATATAATTTTATGGAAAATAATATAGAAAAAAAATAATGATAAAGGGTTCAATGCAAAATATAATGTTTTTGGAAGAACATATCTAGGTCAAGAAAAAATGATGGGAAACCTTCATATACATGGAAAGGAAATACTAAATATGATTCCACTCAACTAAGGAAAATAAAAATGGACTAAAAACAAAAATTCACCTAGTGGTTTACCAACTATAACCCACATCATGTGGAAAGGAATAATCAAATAAATAAATATATGGAATGTAGGAGAAGAGGTAAAAACTAAGGAAAACTCTCCAAAACCGAATATATGAAAAAATAAAAGGGGAAAATGAGTATGTTGCGTGGTTGTACCATCAACCATTTCATACATGAATTGGTTATGAGAGGGTGTGACGATAATTTAATTCAATTGGGGTTCTATTACATTTTCACAATTTTAAAATTCATTAAATTCTACGTAGTTATCTCACCATTTTCCAAACTATGTACTAACATAGAATCCTTCCCTAGAGACACCTCATAATATTAAAATTTTAGTTACAAAATTTATAAAAATTGTTCACTATCTATGTGTAATCCTATGAAAAAAGTTGCATGATTTTATAATTGAATCAAAATATTTAGTAATGATCATGCACGAACCTATCACCTTATAGTAGAACCTAATATTCTAGAAAATATGAGATATTTATTCCAAGAACTAATGAACATGTTTAAAAAAATAACTAAATAAAAAAACAAGGAAAAAATGGTTAATGTGTGGAAAATATATATATTTAATCTATGACTTATAAAAAATTATTCATTTATACAATTGAATTATATCTCTTTTATATCATTTTTTACATACACATTGGCTATATGTATTTTTAACTATCATATGTATAGTTAATAATCATATATAAATCATATTTACCTTTTCAATTACCATAAAAAATGTAACATAACTTCAAAAATTTCATCACACATTATCATCTCATTCAAGAAAATTTAATTATATTTTAAAATTTATTACAGTCTATTATAGTTTTAATCTGAAGGATGATAACTATGGAAACCCAGGAGGATGAATATTTCAAATTTCTAAACTTTTTATTTTTGTGGTAGTATAACCCTAAATTATTATGTTCTTACCTCGATCTGAATAAATTATGTTTCAGTACTGAAGGTTATGAAGCTTATCTTCAAGGAGATCAAATTGTAGTTCAATTATTTTTGGGATGGAAAAGGGGATAGATGATGTCACTACAAATTGTTAGAATGGATGAACAATCTAATTTATGAGGGTGTCATCAACCACAAGTTATTGAAGGACTTGATGGAAATATATTATTCCTGGCTACTATGGTATTTCATTAAATAAACATATATTTAGGATTTATTCACTAATAATATTTTTGGGATGAACCTAAATAATTTATGGGGGGAATACATCTATTCTATAGTGCAAGATTGAAAACCATGTTCTATTTCATCAATATCATGAGATTTAGATCGTTTTTTGTGTAGTTATTATCATTTTTTAGGGTAATTGGGTGAGTATGAGGATTGAATTTCTAATAATTCCCACTCTAAACATATTAATCAATAAATATAGTTCATATCACTACTTCATCTAGGATTTTCTTAACAGTGATCAATGGAAAATACTAAATATTATTCTGATGAATTCTCATCTATATTATTATATATTCATATCATATAATTAATGGATTATTCAATATAAGTCTTGTGGAAGACATGTTCATGATAAAGATTATTAATACATTTATGGGGATCATCCATGGTGTAAAGTTATTTTAGAAAAATAAGAATTACATTTATGGCATGTTCAAATTCATATAGTGTCCAAAGAAAATGATATAGAACATATTGTGACTCTACTCAAATCCAAATGTAATTGATGAAACCAACCAAAAGAAGTATCATATCTCTAATTTTTTAGTGGAATAATGGTCCACTTCTATTTTGATTTTGGTTGGAGAGTTTATAGGTATATAGACATAGAAAACCAGTATTTAGGACAATATCAATGAAGGTTTTCATTGATTAGGGAATAATACCCATTAAAAAAAGGAAAGATCCTTGATTTTTATTTTTGGTTTTTGGAGAATCTATAATGAATGGAATTTTTTAGTCATAGAAGGATATATATGTTCAAGTCATGTGATTTTTGGAAAGACTATGTTTCTCATGCTGGATTTATCCACCCTCCGTAGTCGAAGGGATATCTTTCCCTCTCATAAATCCATCATGGTGAAAAATTATTTCAATGATGGATCCATCCTCAACTTCCCTAGAGTCAAATAGATCATATGGGATATTACATCACATGGATTCAATATCAACATTGATGGATCATGTTATTCAGATACTATGTGGGGTGGAGGCATCATTTTCAACTTTTGAGAATATATAATTATTTCTTTCACTCCTATCTTTGGGATTGTGGAATCTCTTGTAGTTGTGGCATCAGACTTCCGTAAAGGCCTAGAGATATGAAAAACTAGAGGAATCAAGTTAATCATTGTGAAAAAAAAATTCTATTAATTAATGAGTACCTAAAAGTACAGTATTTTATCCCTTGGTGTATAAGTGATTATATTCGTCATTCTGAGAAGTTTTCCAATAACAAGATGGAAATTCAATACACAAGACATGAGGGGAATCAAGAAGTATCTCTTAATTTTTCTTGAGTTTCCCATAATTAATATATTCATTATTATACTATGATCAAATCCCTTATTTATGATTGTGTGATCATATATTGAGTGGATACCCTTGGTGTTCATCTTTTAGATTCCCATTAAAATCTATGAGTTTTTAAGAATTTTTCATTGACCAATTTTATAATACGATTCCTTATGGTGATTTTATGGTTATATTTCATTCCTTAAAAAATGATGAGTTTTTTCCTACTATTATTTCTTTAGTTTTTTATGATTTATTTCATTTAAGGGGCTGAATCCTTTAAAATATCACACTTCATTTATATGGAAATTTTTAAATCATTCTCCATTTTTCTCATCATATTATTAAACATATCTCCTAAAGATACTAGTTTTTTATTATATAATTCAAAATAAATAGTCATGATCTCAAAATTATTCATTTTTTACTCACATTTTTCAATTCGAACAGTTCTTATAAAAGATCATATGTGGTATTCAATGTTACTATAAATATAAATTAATAATAATAAATAAAACATACCAAATTTTTATTTCATTATTTAAATTTTTCTCAAAATAAATATTACATTACTATTATAATTATATTCAACAAAAAGAAATCAGTTTATTAATCATCTTTTTAATTATTGATATTATCTAAATCACTATTGAAATTATTATATTATTAAAAAAATACAATATATTTTGATTTGAACTTTATCAAAGACAATTTTGTAATAATTTTATTTCAAATTATTATATTATCTTATAAAATTTCATAATAATTAATTTCAAAATTCAATACATTTAAAAAGTTTAGGTATATTCAAGGAAATATTTTCCATTCTAACGAATTACTATCTAAATCCATTTTTATCCTCTTTATATCTTTTCTTATATGATATATTTTTTTTCTAAATTATCATTTATTCTTCCTTTGAGAATATCTATTTTATATTCCTTTTTAATAATTGTTAAATCCTTTGTATTTAGGGAAGAAATATTTATCATGAAAATTACCATTGTTACACTTCAATTTTTTTTAATTTTAAACATCCCCAGATTCTCAAAATATTTTGAGGATTGAATTTTTTTTCACTAGTAATACTTATTTATGTCTCAAGAAAATTAATTTTTTTATGTTGTCATTATAATGAAAATTTTATAATATTTTCTATTTTCACAGTTTTTATTCTTTTTTCATAATAATACATAAAATATTATGAATATTCCCAAAAATATGAAATATTTTCATTAGTTTTATAAAAAAATATAATATAATATTCAAACCAAAAAATAATAATTGATGATCGGTCAATAAAAATTTCAAAAAAATCATAAATTTCTATCAATAATTGTTTTATAATTATAATTATTAATTGTTATGAAATTAATTATATGATATAGAATAAAATAATCATTAGAAATATAATTTATAATGATTATATAATAAATGATTTACTTTTATACTAATTAAAATAGTCCCAAGCTAATATAGGAATGTGGGAATTATTAAACATGTTTGAAATTGAACTTTTTTGTGTTTTTGTATGATATGATATCATTGATTTTTTGTATTCTAAATGATATATATTTTAGTATTCTACATTAATTCATATGAAAATATCATATAGGATAAATCATCAAAATTGATATAAATCACAATAATCAAATCAATCTAAATAAAAAAAATCACAACAAGATAATCAAATTATTCATTACAAAATAAGTAACCACATGTTTGGTGTGTCCTTAAATCATCCATTTTCATTTAATTTATAATCATTATAATAAAAAATAAAATTAGGATTGGAATATTATTAAACATGAGTGTTGTTTCTTGAGAAAAATTGGATAATATTTCAATATAAAAACATCATGAAAATTGTGTTTTCTTGAAACCATTATTGGTTACATCCTAAATAATAAAATAAAAAATGAATATTAAAAAATAATTTATTATGAAAAAATGAATACAAAAAAAATTATTTTCTTCTTCCTGTTCAATAATGAATTCTTATAAGTAAAATTGAGTAATAAACTTTTTAATCGCTAAACATTTTCCATTCATAATCCATTATGTTTTAATCAATTAAATTTAATGTGACACATATATTGATTTTCATAAAAATATATAATGTAAAAAACTACAGCTCTTGTTTCTAGGATATTCTATATATGTACTAAAGAACTATAAAATAAAATAAATCACATAATTTAATCCAATAAGAAAACATAAAATGTATGTTATGTCATTATTTATTTTCATAATCCATTTTTAATGATGAGACGATATATATTATTAATTTCTCCCATGAACATATGATTTTTATAATGATATTGTATATATTTATTATGATCCCAAATCATTATCCATTATATTTAAAAATATTTCACTATATTATTTGATGTTGTGGTGTTATAATATTTTATACATAAATAAATGTGGTAGAAATATATGTGTGATAATTACGTATTTGGTAGATATTCCCTTTTTTTGTAATAGATGATTTCAAAAATAATAAAATATTTTAAGTATATATTAGTATAACTATTATAACCCAATTAACTATTCAATAAAATATTGTTTGATAGAGTAAAAACATTGTTTAGTGGGAATAATTATACTTTATAAAATTATGTTGTGTAATGAATTTGTTTCTTTAGATACACATTGCTGCATTATTTTTAAATCTTTTCATGTTTAGTTATCATAGATATATTACATAGAATTTATTATACATCAACATGTAAATAAAAGTTTTCTTATCCCCATTCATTATAATTATTTTTAATGTATATTCTTTAATTTTATATAATGATATAGACTCTAAATGTCGAGTTATGTCCTCCATTAATGTTATAAGAAAAATTATTACATTAAATAAGTGGAATAATATAATATTGATCAATGGTCTGTTATTCGATTATCACCTTCTATAATTATTTCATCCACCAAGTGAAAATAGTTTATAATTATTTATGGTTGGTCCTTTATTAGACAACTATAATGTATAATAGTTCATATATTAAGATTATACCAATTGTGACAAACATTTAAATCTCAATAGTTTTATTTAAAACATTTTAGTTTAAATAAATTAAATTAATGTGTAAATTTAAATGAAAAATTAACATCAATTAATGAAAAAGTATTAATTCAATGTTATAGGATAGTTTGTTTTTGAAAAACATTTTTATAACCATTTTTTATATATTAAAATAATTTTTTGATACAATTTTTTTCAAATATTTTTTTCAAATATATCTATTTTTTGAAATATAATTAATCTACCCAATCAAATCTAGGTAATAATTTTATTTGGATTAATTAAAATATGTATGTATAGTTTAATTTTATAAGAATAAGATTAATAACAACTAATATTTATAGTTTAATCTGCTCAGTTCATTTAGATATCCTCTATTATAATATCAATCTATTAGTGAATGTTAGGGAAAGAAATTTTAAATTAGATCTCAATGGGTGTCTTAATAAAAAATATTTTATGAAATAAATTTATGTAGAGTCAAGTTTTCATTCATATATTATTACCCCTTACTCCATTAGTAACTTTATTAAATTAGTAAAAGAGAATCCAACAATTAATAATATGTTCATCTTAAGTACTAAGAAAAATAATTTGAAAAATGGATAAGAAATTATAAATCAAAACTAATTATTATGTTAAACATATTTGAAATAAAATACATTACAATTAAGGATAAAATTTTAAATAATAATTCATACAATATAATGTTGTATATAATAAATCAATTGATCTAAATAGATTTATAACCATAGTTATAAGTTATGTAAAAGATTAAAAAATGTATCTATTATTTATATAATAGATACACTGTAGAGTAGGGGAACATTTTATGATGTGTTTTATTATAATAAATGTAAAAATTGATATTTTATCACTTGATTTGTCTAAAAAACTAATATTATTCATTTAATAAGTATAATTATGGGTTTCACTAAGGTGTGGAAAACATTATCTCCCTATTTTCGTGAATATGTTGGTTTTATAGGAGATGATATAATGTAGATAGTTTTAAAGATTAATATTTTTATCATGGGACCATCCTTTAATATAGATTTTTTTATTACCACACTACAATAATGTCATGTATTTGAGTAATGAAAGCATTTATCTAGTACAATTGTGGTCTTTAATTATTTTCCTTAATAATATTACAAGTATATACAACCCCGATTTCTTAGTGGCATACTGCACCTCATGGTAGAAATAAATTTCCAACGAGTTAAATATTTGTTATTCCATGATATAACCATCGTTTCACATCCCATACTCTTTATATATCTAAAATATAGAATGTTTTAGTTAGTGAGGTGTGATAAGTAGCTCTTACTTCTGTATCTTTTTTCAATGGTTTCCACATAATATATACTCTTCCTTTTTTCACAAAATTTAAATAAAAAGAACAAGTGATGTATAATTAACCTAATTTATCAATTAAAATCCATGATTTAATTAATATTAAATTTATTATTAGATAAGAAAACATTATATTTTTACATCATCTGAAAAATATTTTGAAAAGTATACCACATGTTATTCAATAATATCCACATTTGTACATTAAAAATAATGTTACAGGTTGTAGAATTAAAAATTCTATCCCATGAACAACAAAAAATATAATATTAATTGGTACTGTAATCTATTTCAGTCATTAAAATACCATAAAATCATTCATTCCTGTGAAAAAATCTATGAAATTTATGAATGAAAAAAATAGTTTCAAAAAAATTAATAAATTTTCATATTTCTTTATGCTGGAGTTTATTCTCTAGAAACAATTTCTCTATACATTATAACTACTTAATTTAATGATTTAAATAATAATAAACTACTTATAATATCATGTTTTTTATTTTTCTAGACTTCATATGTGATAATTTTTAAAGAGTAGATTTCACAATAAAATCTCACATCAGTTCGTTGCTATGAAGAGATCCAAGAATTTCCACAAAAATATTCATAAATATATATTCTATAGCTGGATGATATTATTTTAGGGACACAAATGATATATAATATCAAGGGTGAAGAGTCATTGGATATTCTGAAACTTCTCATGTTATTAAATCATGGTAATTTATAATGTAGAAGATTGGGAAAATAAGGTCGACCAATTAAAAATCCACATTAACAAGTTTTATAAGACGTTCCTGTATACAGGGATGGATATTTATCCATAAATATTAATATTATTAGTAATGATACTATGAGTCATTTACTTTTATTCATTGTTAAAAACCATTAATACATATGTCCATGGCGAAGTAGGATGCGTTGGGGGAATCACATGTAATATTTTCTTAATGAATAATGTAAGAATGGATTTCTCTATTATAATCATTAATAAAAGATGATATCTTACTCTATTTTATTGAATTTTTATATCCTAAATAAATTAATATCCATTGTTTTATATATTCATGTTTATTTTCTAGAATGTTAATGATGTAGGCATCAAAGACACAGGTTGTTGGCACCAACATTGAACCTACTTGATTAGAAATGTCATGATATATAGATAATACTACATGGTAGGCATATGTATAAGGTATTATATCATTGAGGAATTAACATAATTCTATATGTGTGCCCGTAATATTGATAGATGTTATCATTAGGCTTTAGGCTACTTCACCTAATGCCACTAATAATTTCCCAAGGAGGGATACACACTATGTGTATCATGTATATTTTTTTAATAACAATATTCATTATTATCAAATTGAATAAATATTATGACCATGGTTTTTTAAAATTCATTCATCTTTCCATGATTTCATATATTCTATCACTTGATAATTTAGAGAATATTTTGTGAGTAAACTATTTATTTATTTTTATTGAATAATATAGTGATATTTATTTATAAAAAAATATACAATTTTTAAGGTATGATAAATATTGTGTAGCTATGGAATACTATGTTTAATGGTCTTATGAGAAATATTATATATATTTAAGATTAATCAAATATATAATATTAAATTAATTTTTAAAATTTGGGAACATCAAGAAATATTAATGATATTATTATTATTAATATAGACATGGTGTTCTATAGTGATTAAAGAAATAATAAGGGTTTTTTACAATTACTATTTTCTACCCCTAGTAGTATATAACCTCAACTATATTATTTTATCAATTTCCATACATTCAATTTTTGTGCACAGAAATGGTTGAACAATACTCAAAAATCACTAGAGAACTCCCTTATCCACGAAAAATATCATGATTCGAGATAATTCCACCAACATTTTTCACTCCCATGTATAGAGAGATTAATGAGAATTATTTTTCATGTGATTTTAGGTGTGATCAAATATTAATGATGAGAGAATTCATATATGATGCACTAGCACTCAAAGATTCTTAACATGATGTGTTTTTATATAACATGTGCGTATCACTACCATTGGAAATATGTATTTCATTCTAACAATATAGTAATGGTATGAGGTAGATAGACTTTTAGATTTATTTACGAAGAAATAATTTATCCCATGGTACTTGATTATTATTTTTAATTAATTATAAATTATACCAGATGATCATATGGTTTTTTCCAACATTATCAAATCAATTAATCATTGATTAAATTTGTTTTGTCTAATTTTTTATTGTCGATGTATATTTTTACTTAATCATAGATTTTGAAAAAAAAACGTTGACTTGGGAATCCACATCTAGTTCTTCTTATAATCCCAGAACCATCAAGTGGTACGAGAATAATCATTTACATTATTATATTTATAAATGATCATTGATTGATTCCTGACTTTATCATTAGTTTTTTTACTTCGCCTCTAATCATTCATTATTCTGAATTAATTGATATTCACCATATCATCATCAAGGTCACAAATATAATAAAAATGATTTTAAATGAATGTCATTCAATGAACTCATCTGGAAGTGCAAGGGATTATGGAAGTATAGAATAATAGTACTAATTTTGTTTCCCATTTTGAGAAGGTTTGTACCCTTGTTAACTATACTATGATTAAATTGGAAATTAATTTTATGATTTTTAATTTATAACTTGCTATTTATATTTAAATACAGCACATATTGATTGGTTTAGACTGAAACATTGAATTCCAAACTATATATCATGAAATATCTGTGCACATCATGCACTCAATTACACAAAATATGAGTCTTGTATTCTCTTACACATCCTTAATGACTGGTGACCATGTATCTCAGTTACCACACATCATATAGCCCATATAAATTTCATGTACAACATTATATTTCATGGTAAATTTATATATCATTCCCCTAGGCTTTCTTGGATGATATGAAGTGAAATATATACATTATTTGTAGAAAGATTCTATACGACATGAATATTACCAAATAATGTCAAATTATGAATAATTTTTTATAATTATTAAACCTAATAATATATTGTTATGTTCTTAATTTTTTTAAAATAAATATTATATGTGATGGGATATATATATATATATATTAAATGTCTAATTATAATTTTTTGTGATGTTTTGAAAAACATATAATGTTAAGTCACAATAAATTCATTACACCACCCACATTGAAATAAAACATTCACCCTCAATACCATGTGTTTCATGGGTTATTAATTTGACTACGTACATTCCTTAAAATTATCATATAATTAATGTATTATGTAATTCAAATTTAACAAATAGTATGTGCATATAATACAAGATGGTTAGTTCAAACGAGTACTCACAATATTGACTCCAAGGTCAGAATTTTTAAGGAAGATAATTTTAATTAAATTAATTTAAATTGTATAGAATTATAATGTATGTTAATCATATGAATTAAAAAATGTGTAATAAGATAAAATAATTTAATAATCCATGAATAAAAATAATTACATTGAGCGCGATCTATCTTAAATGAGAATGATTATAATCAAATGAAATTTTTATTAAATGATCAATTCACTTCAAGACTTAGGATGATCATGAGCATATAACACAACATAAAATTTGATTTGATTACTTTAAATTTATTATTAAATTAAATTAATATCAGGTGTTTCACCCGTCCTATAATATTTAGGGGCATTTGAAGTCATGGATTCTTTTATGTATTCCAGAAAACGAGTACTTAGGTTCTCATCACCCACTAATTGCAATGACGAGAAGAAATTACCACATAGATCAACTCTAAACAATTCAAAAAAACACATGAATCACCATCAACAAAATCTATTTGATTTATATGAATGAACATGCATTATACATGAATTCACCAATGATAAATATCCCATCATGGGATAAAAAAGATCAACTATAACAGAAATATGAAATGAGTTGAAGAGGTTCTCACATCCATTAGGAAATTAAATTTTTCATAAAATTACAAATTAGTCTTCTAATTTAAAATCATATTTGAAATGATAATAAATCTTATTACATAAAATATCCATATCAATTTAATTCTGGGACTAGTTTTTTCAACTCACCTTTCAATCTAAAATTGGAATTTACTATTCAATTTTAAAAAAAATCCTTTCAATGAATTGAAGGAAATAATTCATTTTCTAAAAATATTAATAATTGTATAAATCACTTATTTGAAAATAAAAAATCATTTTTTCCATTTATAAGACATTAAAATCCTTAAAACATTGATATAAAAAATAAAAAGATTCTATAAAATGTTTGAAATAAAAAAAGGTTTAGAAACCCATTTAAAATCAAATAAATAATTTCAAAAAACATAAAAATTATCAGCACACCTAAATATATGTTTTAGATATCATTTAATAAAATAAAACCTTTAAAAACTTGAATCATGTTCCTTCCACAACTGTTAAAACAAAAATAATTAAATAAAAGCCATTTTTGTAATGTTCAAAAATGATTAGATGGATTCGGATCCCATGAAAATGGTTAAAACACTTTTAAATAAATTTGGCCCAACATGGGTTATATAAATGTTCATAATCGTATTAAAATATTTCTCAAAAAATCATATAGTAAAATATATGTAATATAAATAGAATAAAGTGATATATCTTAATCTATGAAATTTTATTCATGGAAAAATTATCCACTAATGATGGAGAATAATTCCATTAGAAAAAAAATTCCCTATACCATTACTATATAAGAAAATACCTATGATTTAGATCAAACCCATCCTTCAAATATGACAACATTGAAATTTGGTTTTATTGGATATAAATAGATAACTAGAAAAATATTTTTTGAAGTGGTGGAATAGGATTATATGAACTTACTTTGAAGATAAATAACGTCATATCATGTTAGGAGGTCACTAGAATATTAATAAGAGAAGGGGATGATGCCTCCATTGATGCACTGTGTTTTTTAAAATGAGAGGGAGGAGAAAAGGGGGATAGGGACAAAAGTAGGAAGAGTGAAAAATGTGATTATTTTACTTTAATTATATCTATGTAGTCCATATGTTTTGTCTTCATGGTGTCACGAACAATGCACTAACCATTCTTTGGAAACTGCCTTGTAAAAAAATTACTCACATCATTTACTCGGAGACACTACACTATTGGGACACTTATTCTCTGATTTGTTTCAAATTTAACTATCAAAATGGGTATTAGAACCATGTTACAGTTTCATGGTTTACCAATCCTTAATCAATTCATGTTCAATAGTCCAAAAACAGCAATAGAACAAAAAAGTTTCTCATTAGGCTCACATAGATTAAACTCATACATAAACCACTCATTCTAACAAACTTTTTAATATTCAAAATAATAGAAAAAAAACTCTAAATGGGTACCTACATGGTATCCTTAAAATTGTGGTATATGTCCAGTAATTGGTGAAAAAAAAATAAATTTATATATTTCAAGATTAAATTTCATGGAAATTTAAAGATACACCTGAACACATAAAACCACATTCCATATACTATATTGTGACATGACAGGTATCAGAATCCCCCAAAATATACCACATTCTACCTAAAAATATTCTATAGTTAAACTTGAGGCAAATCAATGATGGATTCTAAAATTAACCATGTTGTAAAAGTATAGGTACTGAAAAAATAAGATGATATCTCAATGATCACCAAACATACTCAAGATAAATAATTATAATTGAATAAAATAATATTTTGGGAATATTGGAGATAGAGAAAAATAATCCCAAAAATATTGAATTTCTTTAATAATATGGAATAAATGAAGAATTTGATTCTACAAAAAAGATGACAGCAATATTGTTGGAATCACCTGTTTTGATAATCCCAAATCATGCTTAACCATTGATTATGATGTATTAAAACCTTGCATTAATCTTATTATTCTATGCTTAAACGTATTTTATTCTAAACAGTTCATATTCCTACTCTCATAACTTTACTGTAACAGCTTACAGTAGCATTTACATAAGTTTGGTATTGTTAGCTATCAGTCAGAGTTTTCTTTTCAAAGTCACAGTTACAGCTAACTGTCACCTTAAGTTACTGTTGCAATAAGTTCACAGTTGCAAGGTTACAGTCGAAGACTAATACAAGATTACAGTCACGAGTCTACCGCTATCTATTGTCAAAGCTCACAGACGAAGGTCACAGTTACAAGACTTCTGTTCCAAGTTTTCTCTGCTCAAGTTCACAGTCGAACAAGTCTACAGTTGGAACAAGTTCGCAGTCGAACAAGTCTACAGTCATAAGCCTACAGTCAAGGTTACAGTTAGACAGCGTCTGTCGACTATGTCTACCGATGATCGAGGTCTACAGTTGATAAAGGTTACAGTTCTACAAATTTGATGTTACAAGTCTACAGTTAGAGAGGCTACAGTTACATGAAGTAAAAGCTACCATTGCAAGCCTACAGACAGCAAGCCTTTTGTTGAAGTCAGCAGTTAGAAGGAAGTCCACAGTTGGAAGACCACAGTTGAAGTCCACAGTGACATACATTCTCGACCAGTCTATTATTATTATATTTCTACTTTTTTTATTTACCAATTTGATTAATACTAATCTAACGGTCATGTCTAGACAAATTAATACACCTAACATTATTTATTGATATTTGCAGACATATCAAGAAATAATACAATGTACGAGGAACATTGCACGTGTAACTCAAGACTAATTATCTTGTCGGCCTCGGGTGAAAAAAAAGGACATATATGGAGGAGTATAAAAAGAAGAGAGAAGCATTCAAGAAAAATAATGAATGGAAGAGTCTAACATCTACAACTGAGAAGGAGATACGCATATACACAGAAGAAGAACTCTCTAGCATTCATTCTGAAGAACAAAAGAGTCTCAAGTGAACCGACTGAAAGAACCATCTCCTAAAAGCCATGCTGTGAAGCACTCAAACTCAAAGAAGCTGATCACATGAACATCTGGAAGTCTGGAAATCACGACACTCTGTCTTAGTGTCAACTTACAGAAAAAGGACCAAAGCTGCAAGTCACTCATTCCTACGAGTCCAGAACTGATCTGCCAACTCTATAGAGCACTCTAAACCTTCTTCTTCCTATCTCTTGCTCTACTGTGTTTTAGTTTTCTACATTTTGAGCAGTGTGTGTTATCTGCTGTATTAAACACACACACTGACTCCTGTACTTTCACTGGAGGATCTGTAAATCCTCAGCAAACCCTTTTACACTTCATTTCCCACTGTGGATAGTGGTAGAGGTCTTGTGACCTGGACAGCTGGCTGCTGTTGTTTGTTTTCCCACGAAGAACTGTGGTAGAGGTCTTGTGACCTGGACAGTGGACATTGTGTTCACTAATTATTAACCCCGATCCAGGGTGTGGATCATTTTTATATAAACTTTTGAGAGGACTAAGTCTCGGCTTGAGACTGAACCTCTTGGTTAATTCTCTGTGTTTGTAGTTATACTCTATATCCATACTATACATATTTATTTCATATTCCTCTGCTATTACTTTGAAATATAATCTATCTTCAAAGCTACTTTGATAATTAAATTCGCAAGTGTTTATATTTGTTATAAATCAGTAAGTTAGTTTCAAAAGTTAATTTAATCATAAGATTAAGTTAACTGAGAATTAATCAATCTTTGAGAAACTAATTGAACCGTTATAATCTATATAAATTCACTACAGTTTAATTTGTTTTTGAAATTGGGGGATTTTAATAGAAATTGTTTTTAACAGAAATTTTAATTGGAACTCAATTCACCCCCCCTCTTGAGTGTCCACTCCGACCAACATTTGGTATCAGAGGCTGTGTTTATCTCTGTTATACTTGCTCAAAGTTTTATTTTAACTCTCTGTTTTTAAACTGTGATTGTAGTTTTATCTAAAAGATATTAAATTTCTGTTAGTTCTAAATTCTATCTCTTTAAAACATTTTCTAAAATTTCCTTATGGATAATAGACTAGAAGGTGCTGCTACTAACAGGCCACCCTTCTTTAATGGTGTGAATTATGCCCAATGGAAGCTCAAAATGAAAATTCATTTGGAAAGTATGGGTTTTGATATTTGGACTGCTATAGAGTCTCAATACAAGATTCCAGAAACTAAAAGAATAACTTGGGATGAACCTACTAAGGTAGCTTACAATAATAATTGTAAGGCTGTGAATGCTCTCTACTGTGCTCTAGGAGATGAGGAGTTCAATAGAATTTCTGCATGTAAAACTGCTTTTGAAATCTGGGACACCTTAGCTGTTTCTCATGAAGGAACAACTAATGTTAAGGAAATTCGGTTAAATACTTATACTATCAAATACGATAACTTTAAGATGAAAGCTGATGAACCTATTTGTGATATGTATCTCAGGTTTAATGAGATAGTCAACACAATGAGCTCACTCGGAAATATTGTTCCAGCAAAGGAGCAGATCATGAGATTATTGAGATGTCTGCCTGACAGATGGAGAGGCACATCCGTTTCAATTAGAGAATCCTGTGATATTGGAACTTTGCCTGTCAAGGAGTTAATTGGTAAGCTGATGATGTACGAAGAAGAGCTCAAGGTAAATAAAGAGGAAGATGAGGAACCAAAACGAAAATCTGTAGCTTTTAAGTCTACTGCATCAAAGGGCAAAGACAAGGAGAAAGTGCATATACCAACTGAAAGCTCATCTAGTGAAGACTTAGATTCTGACAGTGATGTCGAGATGGCACAAATAGCAAGGAGATTCAAGAAGTTCTATAGGAAGAAGAAGTTCTTCAGAAAACCAAACTACAAGGGTAAGTATGATAGACAAGGTAAGTGGAAGAAAGATTGGAAGAAAACTGATAAAGAAGAAGACATAGTTTGCTATGAATGTAAAACGAAAGGACACATCAAAGCCGACTGTCCTAAGTTAAAATTCAAGAAGAAATATGAGTACAAGGACAAGAATTATAAGAAAGCTATGAAGGCCACCTGGAGTGCTTCAGAAGACAGCACAAGTGAATCAGAGTCCAGTGATTCTGAAAGAAATCGTGCTAATATGTGTTTCATGACAAACACATCTGAGGTAACCTTAGACACTCCCACTTTAAACTCTTATTATTCTGAAGGTGAAGCAGAATCTGGTTCTGATTCTGAAAATATGTCTAAAGATGAATTGTTTGAATACTGTAATATGCTGGAAGAAACGTGTAATGAACTAAAGGATAAATATAAGTCTTTAAAGAAACATCATGCTCTTACTGCAAGTGTCAAGTCTGCACTTGATGTAGAAAAATAGAAAAATGTTCAATTATTAAAGGAGAATACAGAACTGAAACTATCTAATTAACAACATAGAAAGGACTTAGAAACATTCACAAATGGAAAAGATACTCTAACCGAACTGCTAGGAAAGCAAGTTGCACCTAAGTATGCTACTGGCTTGGGATACCAACCTGGACAAAGAAAGTTTACTAAAACCCGATTTATCAAGTCTGGAAAAAATCCTGCTAGTTCCAATTTCGGAAATTCGTATGCCTCAACTGGTTATTTAAATAGTTGTAGAACAAATAAAGTATATCTCTCTAAATCTGTTGCATCTATTAATTGTATGGGACCCATAAAACAAATCTGGGTACCTAAATCCTTGATTGCTAACATATCTGGACCCAAGAAAATCTGGGTACCAAAGTCATTTCCTGTCTAATCTGTTTTGTAGGAAATCTGTTTGAAAAGCAATTACAAGAAGGTATGGTACTTAGACAGTGGATGTTCAAGACACATGTCTGGGGACTATTCGTGCTTCAAAAGCTTAATAAAGGTTGATGGAGGATATGTCACTTTTGGTGACAACTCAAAAGGAAAAATCATCGGCTTAGGCCAGATTGGTAACACTGACTCAGTATTAATTTCCAAAGTTTTATTTGTGGATGGACTTAAGTACAACCTACTTAGCATTTCTCAATTGTGTGATGATGGTTTTAATGTCAAGTTTGAAAACAATTCTTGTGATGTTTATAATTCCAAAAATGCTTTAATATTTTCTGCCTTAAGAAATGAAAATGTTTATGCTGTTGACTTAAACACTTTAGCTAAACATAATGTTACTTGCTTAAATGCTTTTCATAAAGAGTCTTGGCTGTGGCATAGGAGATTAGGACACTGCAACATTCACTCACTTAGAAAACTCTCTAAGAAACACCTAGTTAGAGACCAACCTAAGCTTGAATTCCCAAATGACAAAGTGTGTAATCCCTGTCAAAAGGGAAAACAACACAAAGTTTCTTTTAAACCAAAGAAATAAGTTTCAACTTCTCAACCACTTGAACTGGTTCACATGGATTTGTTTGGACCATCAATAATTTCAAGTCTAAATGGGAAGCACTATGTTTATGTTCTTGTAGATGACTTTTCTAGATATACTTGGGTATACTTTCTAGCTCACAAAAGTGAAGCATGCTCTTCTTTTGTTAAATACTCTAAGTCTGTAGAAAATCTTAGTGGACTTAAGATTAAGACCTTGAGGAGTGATCATGGCTGTGAGTTTGAGAATCAAGAATTTGAATCTTACTTCTCACACAATGGCTATACTCACTATTTTTCTGCTCCTAGGACACCTCAACAGAATGGTGTAGTGGAAAGAAGAAACCGAACCCTGCAAGAAATTGCAAGGACTATGCTTAATGAATATGACCTACCTGTTTACTTTTGGGCTGAAGCTGTAAATACAGCCTGCTATGTTATTAATAGAGTCTTGATTAGACCGGTTCTTAAGAAAACCCCTTATGAGTTGTTGAATAATAGGAAGCCTAAGGTTAATTACTTTAGAGTTTTTGGTTGAAAAGTCTTTATTCTGAATACTAAAGATAATCTTGATAAATTTGCTCCAAAAAGTGATGAAGGAATTTTCCTGGGTTACTCTATGACCAGTAAAGCCTATAGAGTGTTCAATAAGAAAACCAAATGTGTGGAAGAATCTATTCACATCAAGTTTGATGAGACTGATCCACATGAGTCTAAAACTTCTCTTGAAGATGTTGAAGAAGACTTATCTGTTCTGGACCTAAATGACAAATCTAAAGAACCTGTAATAAAAACATCTAGTTCTGGACTTTTTCCAGAATCTTCCTCTGTGGAACCCAAACCTATAAATGAACCTGAAATCTCTAGTCCAACCTTTACCAAATCAACTAGGATTCTAAAGAATCATCCTTTAGATGATGTTGTTGGTAATCTTGATAGAGGAACACAAACTAGAGCTTCTCTAAGAAATCAGGTTGAACATCAAGCTTTTCTTTCACAGCTTGAACCCAAAAATGTCAATGATGCTATCAGTGATGAATTCTGGGTAATGGCTATGCAAGAAGAACTAAATCAGTTTGAAAGAAACAAAGTTTGGGAATTAGTGGAAAGACCTAAAGACACTCTTACCATAGGCACTAAATGGGTGTTTAGAAACAAAGTTGATGAGTTTGGTAATATAATCAGAAACAAAGCTAGGCTAGTTGCACAAGGGTATAGTCAGGAAGAAGGAATAGACTATGAGGAAACCTTTGCACCCGTGGCTAGACTAGAGGCCATTAGGATATTACTTGCTTATGCTGCTCATCTGAATTTCAAACTATATCAAATGGATGTTAAAAGTGATTTTCTAAATGGATATATAATTGAGGATGTATTTGTGGAACAACCTCCTGGTTTTACAAATCCCCATTTTTCTAATCATGTTTTTAAACTATCTAAAGCTTTATATGGTTTAAAGCAAGCTCCAAGAGCTTGGTATGATAGGCTCAGCTCTTTTCTTATTTCGAAAGGATTTACTAAAGGGATAGCTGATCCTAATCTTTTTATTAAATGGATTTCTAAAGATGTCTTAATAGTACAAATTTATGTGGATGATATTATTTTTGGATCTTCTAAAAATTCTTTATGTGTTGATTTTTCAAAAATAATGAAAAATGAGTTTGAAATGAGTTTAATGGGAGAACTCAAATTTTTCCTTGGATTTCAGATCTTTCAAAATAAAAATGGTATTATTTTGAACCAAAGTAAATATATTAAAGATCTTCTAAAACGTTTTTCTTTGGATGGCACCAAAGGCAGTGACACACCTATGAGCACCACTTGCAAGTTGGACAGTGATGAAACTGGTGAACCAGTGGATCTAACCAATTACAGAGGTATGATAGGTAGTCTACTGTACCTTACTGCCAGTAGACCTGACAACATGTTCAGTGTATGCATGTGTGCTCGGTTTCAAGCCAATCCAAAAGAGTCTCATTTGACTGCTGTTAAAAGGATTTTCAAATATCTAAAAATACTCCCAATTTGGGATTATTTTATCCAAAAGGACAATCATTTGATTTATTAAGTTATTCTGATGCTGATTTTGCTGGCTGCAAGTTAGATAGAAAGAGCACCTCTGGAACATGTCACATTTTAGGCAAGTCACTAGTATCTTGGTGTAGTAAGAAGCAGAATTCTGTTGCATTGTCTACTGCCGAAGCTGAGTATATAGCTGCTGGTAGCTGTTGTGCACAAATCTTGTGGATGAAACACACTTTACTAGACTATGGATATCAATTCAAACATGTCTCTATAAGGTGTGACAATACAAGTGCTATTAACATTTCTAAAAATCCAGTATCTCATGCTAGGACAAAACATATTGATGTGAGACATCACTTTCTCAGGGATCATTATCAAAAAGGTGATATCACTCTTGAGTTCATTGGCACTGAACATCAGTTAGCTGATATTTTTACAAAGCCTTTGAATTTTGAGAGATTAAGTTACATCAAACATGAGTTAGGTATGATTAATTATAGCACAGTTGAAACCTCACTGTTGAAACCTCACAGTTGAAACCTCACAGTTGAAACCTCACAGTTGAAACCTCACAGTTGAAACCTCACAGTTGAAACCTCACAGTTGAAACCTCACAGTTGAAACCTCACAGTTAGACCTCACCGGTGTACCTCACTGTTACATCTCTCTGTAGGCTGTTTCGCTATTTAACCTTATTTTATTTTTGCCGGAATTCGAACCGTTTCTTTTCTTTATTCTTTTTATTTCTAAATCCCTAAATGATAAAACTTAGAACATCGAACATATCTCAATCCACTCATCTCGACCCTTGCTCTCTCAAGTCCTAAACCCTAAACCTTCAACCGAACCTCGAAACCTCATTCAGTTCCAATGGCCAGAACAAAGCGACCCCCGACTGTCAATGAAGATGCACCAATGCCAAAGAGGACTCGAGTCGAATCCAGTGGCACCGGGAACTCCTCGATAAGACCTGTTAATCCACATCTGACGAAGAGAGAAATAGTTGCTGAGAAGGAGCTATGTGACGAGTGGATTTTATCGAGCAGATCATTAGTACTGGCAGTGCTTAATGAGAAAGGATGGACCGAATGTTTCGCAAACAATAATGGACCGTACTACCCGAAGCTGGTGAAGGAATTCTATGAATATCTACAGTTCGAGGAAGAGGATGATCTGCATAGACTGGTATCCAGAGTAAACGGCAATGAGGTCAGTTTTTCATCCGTTGAATGGGCTACATGTTTAAGAGTGCCTCATGAGGGTATTTACAACTACTATTCTGGAGCGGCTCCTCCAAATAGTAGAATCTTTGATCATGAGACGGCTCTGGAAGAATTGACACGCAATGGCACAGTAAGAAAGATTATTGCTGCTGAAATGAGTGGAGAGGACAGGCTTCTGTTTAAGTTTATTCAGCATGTACTGAGTCCTAGAAGAGGAGATTTTGCAACTCTGAAGCACCAGGATATTTACTTGATGTACTTATTAAAACATGGAAGGAAGGTCAACCTTTGTAGGTTGCTGATGGCTCAGATGGAGGACATGATAGAGGCAAGCTCAAAATCAAGTGCCTTGTTCCATGCTAAACTCATTTCGGTTATGTTGAAAGTGAAAGGTGCAGCTGGAAGTCAGGAAGAGTTGATAGTGGCAAAAAACAGTGTATGTATCTCGAAAGTAATATGCAAATTCATGAATATCAGTTGGAATCCCTGGAAGAAATCATGGGTGAATGATGAGGAGAGAATCTATGAGAAATTTAGCCCTTCTACTCATCCCTCTAGACCGAGAGATAGGAGAGATCCAGGCTTAAAGCCTGATGAGCCTGAACCTGTATACTCAGATGATGAACAGACTGCAGTAGTTGGTGACTCTGCAAGAGAGAACACCCCAATTGATGAAGGGAATGATCCTGATACTACTCACAGTCCTGTCAGGACAGTGACGTTTGGAGCAGCAAGCCCTCCAAAAGAACTACCTAGTAGAGAACCTGTTCTAAGAGACAGTGAGACTGAGTCTACAGAAGAAGAAGAAGAATCTCAATATTTTGTCAAGGACACCTCTGACGAGGATGATACAGTCGAAGCAGAAGAGGCTGGAACTTCAAATGAAAATCGAGAAACTGTTGCAGAAGAACATAGTATGAGCCCTCTGATAGGGTATACAGACAAGTCAGTGTCTGACCAGGAAGCAGGAGTGGTCTCTACTACTGTTGTCATGGAAGTGGTTGATGACCCAACAGAGAGGGAGGCTAACCTCACTGCTGAGCCTACAGAGGAAGCAAATATGGAACCTGCTAGAGCTACAGAAGAGCACTTAGAGTTACCCAGAGTCGAGCAGATAGTAGAAAATGTTCAGGAAGGAGATCCAAGTGAGGGGGGAGCGTTTTGGTTCAGTCTCTGTACTGTATGATATAGAAGGATGGACCTCAGATCCAGGATACATGGTGTTAGGACTCAATTATGAGGATTCAGATGAGGAAAACCAACCACCAAGAAATCCAGTTATCCTAACTAACAGCTCTCCAGTGTTAGAAACTGAAAGATTGGCCACCAAGGAAGACCTTGAATCCTTAAAGAATGAAATGAAGGAGACCATCAGACAGTCTGTTGTTGAATTGAAAACCAGTCTTTTTGATGAGCTGAAAAATGTAGAACAATCCTTAGAATTGTCTCTAGGATGTGTTGTGGGAAGTCCAATCAAAGAAGTGATGGATGAAATGAAAGTGTGCCACACTCAAATTGAAAGATGGAATGGAGCAGTAGTGGCCCTCAGACAATCAGTTGCTTCTTTAACTGCCCTGAGCAGTTCTCAGACACAAGTGGCCAGTGAGATTCGATACATCAAAGAAGTGGTCAAGAAGTTTGTGGAAGTATTTGAGGCTTTCAAGAAATCAGTAAAAGAACACTTTAGCAATCAGGATGTTGTCATTCAGAAAGTGATTGGAAATCTGACTCAGTCTTTCAAGGAGACAGTGGCATTCTCAGCCAAGTCCCTTCCTTCATCTAGCTCTCCTGTGGACCTTGAGCAGTTTAGAAGCCTGCTCAGAGAAGAGCTTACTCAGGCCCGTGCAAATGACACATCAGACCTACAGATCCTAGCTACTACAAGAGAAGTCAGTGGCTTTGTTCGTGAGCACCTGCAGGCTGCTACTGCTTCTCAGGAGGCCATCAAAAGTAAAGTGGATCATTACTTTGATCGGATTTTCACCAAGCATCAGTTGGACCATCACTTAAAGCTCATGCTAGAAACTATGAAGCTGCCTCCTGTAACTCAAGCTTTCAAAGAACAAGTTAGCAAGCTACGAGAGTTGACCCCGGCTTTGGATAAATTCTTGGAAAACAAAAATGACTTCTTATCTGCCATGGACAGAGGAGGAAACATCATCATGGATTTCAGAAATCTGCTCCTACCTTTTCTTCATGTGGCCTGCACACCTGTTATAGTTCCTCCTGCCCTACCTGTCTCCAACCCCAGTGGTTCTTCAGTAATGTCTCCTGCTGATGCCCTCAGAAGCCTTAGACCACTGATACCTCGGCAAGCTACTCACTACAGGCCTTCAGGAGCATCTGTTGCTGCCCCTCCAGACATTCCTACTGCAATTCCTCAGCCTGTTGATCTTTCACCTACTGCTCCATCTTCTTCCTCCAAAGGAAAAGATCCCTTACCTACAGATGAAGAGGATTGAGTCTGTTTATGTTTTTTTTGATAGGGATCATGTATTCACGTTTTGGGTCATGTAATGTACTCATTATTAATACAATGTTTATTTTCTCTCTCTGTCTTTCTTTTTGTTAATCACAAAGGGGGAGAAATAGGGAGAAATAAATAGGGAGAAATAGATAGGGAGAAATAGGGAGAAATAGGGAAAACTCGGGGGAGATATGAACCTATACAAGGAGGGAGAAATCCTTGCGGATTATACCTAATTTTTGTGCTCATATTGCTAATACTGTGTTTTGAACACTTCTCTCTGATACATCTATATTTCATTCCATACTGACATAATTTGTGATTATCAAAAAGGGGGAGATTGTTGGAATCACCTGTTTTGATAATCCCAAATCATGCTTAACCATTGATTATGATGTATTAAAACCTTGCATTAATCTTATTATTCTATGCTTAAACGTATTTTATTCTAAACAGTTCATATTCCTACTCTCATAACTTTACTGTAACAGCTTACAGTAGCATTTACATAAGTTTGGTATTGTTAGCTATCAGTCAGAGTTTTCTTTTCAAAGTCACAGTTACAGCTAACTGTCACCTTAAGTTACTGTTGCAATAAGTTCACAGTTGCAAGGTTACAGTCGAAGACTAATACAAGCTTACAGTCATGAGTCTACCGCTATCTATTGTCAAAGCTCACAGACGAAGGTCACAGTTACAAGACTTCTGTTCAAAGTTTTCTCTGCTCAAGTTCACAGTCGAACAAGTCTACAGTTGGAACAAGTTTGCAGTCGAACAAGTCTACAGTCATAAGCCTACAGTCAAGGTTACAGTTAGACAGCGTCTGTCGACTAAGTCTACCGATGATCGAGGTCTACAGTTGATAAAGGTTACAGTTCTACAAATTTGATGTTACAAGTCTACAGTTAGAGAGGCTACAATTACATGAAGTAAAAGCTACCATTGCAAGCCTACAGACAGCAAGCCTTTTGTTGAAGTCAGCAGTTAGAAGGAAGTCCACAGTTGGAAGACCACAGTTGAAGTCC
This sequence comes from Viscum album, assembly GCA_963277665.1. Taxonomy (NCBI): domain Eukaryota; kingdom Viridiplantae; phylum Streptophyta; class Magnoliopsida; order Santalales; family Viscaceae; genus Viscum; species Viscum album. The sequence goes on along the minus strand of OY728140.1, from coordinate 47,016,282 downwards.
ACAGTGACATACATTCTCGACCAGTCTATTATTATTATATTTCTACTTTTTTTCTTTACCAATTTGATTAATACTAATCTAACGGTCATGTCTAGACAAATTAATACACCTAACATTATTTATTGATATTTGCAGACATATCAAGAAATAATACAATGTACGAGGAAGATTGCACGTGTAACTCAAGACTAATTATCTTGTCGGCCTCGGGTGAACAAAAAGGACATATATGGAGGAGTATAAAAAGAAGAGAGAAGCATTCAAGAAAAATAATGAATGGAAGAGTCTAACATCTACAACTGAGAAGGAGATACGCATATACACAAAAGAAGAACTCTCGAGCAGTCATTCTGAAGAACAAAAGAGTCTCAAGTGAACCGACTGAAAGAACCGTCTCCTAAAAGCCATGCTGTGAAGCACTCAAACTCAAAGAAGCTGATCACTTGAACCTCTGGAAGTCTGGAAATCACGACACTCTGTCTTAGTGTCAACTTACAAAAAAAGGACCAAAGCTGCAAGTCACTCATTCCTACGAGTCCAGAACTGATCTGCCAACACTATAGAGCACTCTAAACCTTCCTCTTCCTATCTCTTGCTCTACTGTGTTTTAGTTTTCTACATTTTGAGCAGTGTGTGTTATCTGCTGTATTAAACACACACACTGACTCCTGTACTTTCACTGGAGGATCTGTAAATCCTCAGCAAACCCTTTTACACTTCATTTCCCACTGTGGATAGTGGTAGAGGTCTTGTGACCTGGACAGCTGGCTGCTGTTGTTTGTTTTCCCACGAAGAACTGTGGTAGAGGTCTTGTGACCTGGACAGTGGACAGTGTGTTCACTGATTGTTAACCCCGATCCAGGGTGTGGATCATTTTTATATAAAATTTTGATAGGACTAAGTCTCGGCTTGAGACTGAACCTCTTGGTTAATTCTCTGTGTTTGTAGTTATACTCTATATCCATACTATACATATTTATTTCATATTCCGCTGCTATTACTTTGAAATATAATCTATCTTCAAAGCTACTTTAATAATTAAATTCGCAAGTGTTTATATTTGTTATAAATCAGTAAGTTAGTTTCAAAAGTTAATTTAATCATAAGATTAAGTTAACTGAGAATTAATCAATCTTTGAGAAACTAATTGAACCGTTATAATCTATATAAATTCACTACAGTTTAATTTGTTTTTGAAATTGGGGGATTTTAATAGAAATTGTTTTTAACAGAAATTTTAATTGGAACTCAATTCACCCCCCTCTTGAGTGTCCACTCCGACCAACAAATATAAAATTAGTTTCCTAAATTACCCAAATAGAAATACAAAGACTCAATTAGTAAAATAAAACCATAAAAATAGTTCAAAATTATAATAACACCACTAACCTATGAAACACCCTAATGTATTTCAAAACTAGACCACCTAATATAACATTTCCTTATAGGGATCACAAAAATGTGATTTAATCTTCATTATGAAATGATAAGGATTTAATCTATGGCTTTCAATTCGAATATGTGGATGTTTAAATAAAAATTTATGTAATATTATTACATGGTCATTCTGATATAAATTAAAATCCATCATCAACCATGGTCCAACCATATAAAAACTACACCCTAATTTTCAGTATGCACTCAAGTAGTCCCTCACAATATTTAAACATACTAACAAACCCCTCTTGTGGTTTACATCACTCGGGGGTAAAAAGATAATGAGTAATATATGGGTCTACAGAAGAAACATTTAATATAGTGAAAACCAAATAAGATCATGAGAAAGCACATGGATATGGTTTATGAAGGCACAACTACTCTTAACATAGTGAGCATAAATCCAGAAATAATCTATCATTATAATTGGACAAAACCAACTTATTTCCACTTACCCATCATTACAAAAGTCTCTACGAAGAACAAACCTTTACTAGTCTCACCATCATAACAATAATCATGTTCCTAATGAACATGACCAAAAAACTCTAATGAATTCATGAGAGGAACACCATCACAGATAAATATAATGAAATCTACTCAGAATAGGAGTCATAACTTTGTAATCTATTATTTTATTAGGGAATGTTAAATGAAAGGGGGAAATACCAATTGGAATAACACTCTAAATTTCCACGATACATTTCTAGGAGGAAAAAATCATCATGACACATAGAACATTACATATTTATGTCCCTAAAATAACACCATGGTTTCCTAGAAAAACAAAGTGATAAATAAAAAAAGGATAATTACAAAATTCACAAAACCTGATTTTTAAATCAGGGAAAATTTTAATTGGGATTGCTTTTATTCAAAACTAAATGTATACCGTTACGTAATTCCATCCCCAGGGCCTAACTTGAATCAGTAAATTTATATAATTTCCCAAACTGATTTGAAAAGATATTACATATTGTTTCTCAAAATAATAAAAATTCTTGATTTATAAAAAGGTCAAATAACACACCGTTTTTAAAGAACACTAAAAATAAAAATCAAAACAAATACAAATTAAATAAAATTTTGTGATATATAATTCCACATAAAATAGAAAACCCATTATTTAAAAAAACATGTTCAATTGATTGATAAAACAACAACATGTAAACCATTTTAATTTTTTTATGATATCAATCATTTCAGAAAGAATTATTAAGGAAACCACATTTAAATACCAGCCATATAGAATTTTGTTAAAAATAGATAAAATTTAAATTAAATAAATTTATCACTATCAAAAATAAAATTTCACATTTGAATAAAAATTTCACAAAAAAATGAATATATAAATCCCAAAAAGTAACACAATGATGTATATATATATAATAGGGAAACTAAATAATCTTTTCCAATTTCCATATCTTATAGTCCATCCATTGGTAAATGTGGTTAAATAAAAAATCAATAGGGATGAATAATTTTTACTAACATGAAAATATGGTTGAAGTGCACAAACTAGTCATGCATCGATATGTAAAATATATCAGTCATCGAGAAATTGGGTGTTGTATGGTTTTTCATACTCTACAAGGCAACCACCTGCATAGATCCCCTTTTTCTATCTCTATCCCAAACATCAAAAATGATCACAATGAAAAATAATTGCATTAAATTGAGAATAAATATCCACTACCATTAGAATAACAAATTAATCCAAACATGACATCAAATGACAAACCAAAATATTATTGAAAATAGCAACTTCCCATGGAAACTAAATGGTCAGTGAGTGAAAGAACATGTTACACTCTCCTCAAATATACCTTCCAAATCATGACAAAATTATCTCCATGTTTTGAATGTCGAAAATAGAAATATGGAATTCCAAAACATAGGTCACACTAATAACCAAGTATTTGATTCCATTCTATAATTAATCATTAAGGGTGTACATATATTTAACTTCTAATATATTGATTGATGACCTAGTATCGGAGAGACGGTTCTTGCATCATCACATTGGAATAAGATACAAGGAATCACATCTTAAAGGATTGAAGCATTTTGTATTCTAGGGGAACTATATGCATACATGAATCGTGTATTATATTTTAATATAAAATTTACATCACATTTATTTTACAAGAATAACATTATTTCGTCTAAAATTGCTATTCATATATATTATATCACACTACATGGATTATTGATAAAGGGAACAAAATAAGTTTGAGCACAAATTATCAATAAGGGTTAAGTACATCGAAAGATATATTGAATAAATGAAGCATAATCAATATCAAAGGAACAATATATCATGATAAATATTTGAACACATATTCCCATAAAATAATTTACTTTAACAATCAGTGGAATAATAAATTTTTGAAACACATGTTACGCAATAAAAAACCATCTATCATAACGTGATAAGGAATAATCAACATGGAAGGTTAAATAGCTGAAAAAATTACATTTAATGAACAAACTGAGAATTAAATATATCTATAGATAATATAATTAGTAAAATATCATGTATAACAATAACTAAAATTTCGAATATAGATAGTTCATTAATAATTTGAAGTCATATTTCCTAGGAACAAAATTCCTTTACCATCAAGATCTATCATCAAGAGACATAAAAACATACTGTGTAAAACCTAATCTGATTTTCCCAACTGATACATCTCATGAGACTACCTATGCATCAGGGAGATTTATATAAATATTCCAAACCATTGTATTTTATATCCAAATTATTATTCATATATTAGATAATATATTTAATTCTTGAACAATATTTGTTTTCTTAAAATACCTATATTGAGTAAAGTATGAGATCTATCAATACTTCCTCAATAATTTCAATAAATTTACAAGTAAAAAATGTATGTAAAGATTTTATATATTTTAGGAAATACATGTTTCCTTCATTTAATAATATGTATATTTAATTGAAATTAAATTTTGAATAAAAATTATTTCAATAATGTGGTTTTTAAGAGAATGTTCACAATCAAAAAATTATATGATATTTATCAATAACATTTTCGATATAGTAATATTCTAGTAAAATACATCTGGATGGAATAACTCAAATTTATACTTGGAACAATATGAATAATGAATGAATCATGATATGACATAATGAAGGGTTAGTATATACACCACACAAAATTTAATTAGTGCATAATAACAAATAAGTATCAATGGGATTTAATTTACATTAAATCCCTTACCATATGCTTACATTTAGTTGAACATGATTTAATATCATGTATATTTGTTTTAAAACATTTTTTTAATTTATACCGTAACAATATTAATATTATTAATATCATATATTAAATTTTTAATAGATCTCATTTCCCTTCAAGTAAATGGGCCCACAATGGTTTTTATTTTTTCCATAGATTTGTAATGATGGAAAAACAACAAAAAAATAGTTTTTTCAAGTGTTTAGTTAATTTTGACCATTATATTTTTATTTTAAAACTTGGTAAATCCATTTTAATAAAATCATATATTAATTTTTTTTATTTTTCAAATGGGTTCACAATGGAGAATTTTGGTACCATAGATGTGTAATGGTGGTAATATTCCCATAAAATAGATTTTTTTCATGTGTTTAGGTCATTTACACCATTATATTTTTAGTTTAAAACCTGGAAATTCCTTATTTTACATTTAAAGTGGTAATGAATTTTTACTACATTCACTATTAATTTGTGTCAAAAATTAAGATAATAATTTAAGAAAATATAAATTATGATTATTTCAAATAAGGAACCCATTTTTTAAAATAATATTCACATTAATTGAAATTCAAATTTCCAATTAAACACATATACATGATGAGAAAGTGGGGTTTTTATGTAACAATTTTCAAAACATAACATTGTTTTTAAATCAAAATTCATGATGAAAATTATTTTGAAGATATAAATTGGTCTAATTTATATAAAAATAATAATTTAAATATAATACAAATTCAAAATTTTATTAAACTTTATAAATTATTTAAACAAAATGGCTTTTCCTAAGTAAAATTCTGTAATTTTCACTATTCATAAAAAATAAATCATTTTATAAAAATACCAACATTTCATCCAATGAAAATATTGGTATACATATTTCAAAAAATGTATTAATTTATAATTTAAATTTTATAAAAAAATTGAAATTTAATTTTCTATTAGGTGTGGAGAGCATGATTATATAGATTTTTAGAAAATAAATAATGGTATTCAAAAAACATTTATTTCTATTTTAAATTATTATTATTTAATTTTCAATCAATTCATAGAAAATATACATATAAAAATAAATAATTTTAGAATTTATTTTAATATATTCATACCCTAAAATTGAATGGATAGGTTATAACTATTATATTAAATAACAATATTTAAATAATATATTCTTGTTTGGAAAAACTATCTCTTTCATGGAATATAAATTATATAAAAACTCATTATAACATTTAACCTGTACTAAAATAAAGGATTTATATCATAAACACTATCAATTAAATTGTCCTTATTTTATAATTTTGCAGATTTACAATCTTCCCACCTTAAATAAATTTCATCCTCGCAATTTAGACTTTATCTTTGAAATATAGCAGTTAAATTTTAGAAATACCTTTATTAAAAAATACATATCATAAAAGGGTTAGTAAAACTCCTTTTAACAAAAGAGAAATGGATATATTAGGTTCATATGGAATGATACATAAATAAGTTTCTATGTATGAGATCATTGTTGGAAAGTGAAGATATGTACATGGAAGAAAATATTAAATACTTATTGATAGTGAAAGTTTTCATTGATCACAAGTAGCGTAATGATAAACAAATATTATCAGACTCAAAAAAATACATTATGATTAAAAGGACAATCTAATTCACCACTTTATAATTTAATAGGATAACATTTTTGTTTCAAGAAGGACACTAAATTTGGGATATGTTATTATCATTATTCCCACAATCTACATAAAGTAGTTTATAAAAATGACATGCTAAACATTTAAATACCTTCAACAATTAGTTTCATAAAACATGGTAATAATCTGACATACGATAAATCTTTATTGAAAATATGCACACATACCTATAAAAAATATATTTTAATATATGCATTAAATCTATAAATATTTTTATCTCTCTAAATGATAACACAAACAACTTTCTAAATGAATCATTAATCAGTTCCAAGAAAGTAAGTAATATCCAATTTGATTTATCTATTTCAATCATCTCTTAATCCCACAATAATTATATCATCATAAAAAATATTAATGTTTATCGTTCATTAAATAATTTGTTTTCTATGATGTTAGACTTTTCAATGAATCCATTTTCATGGTCATTTGTACCATTATACATATGCCTCAAAATATTTATAAAAATTTATTTCATCTTAATAATTATATATTTCAAAGCACTTATAACCAAGAATATAGAGATACTCACTTTTTATACAATAAATCTTCATAACTTTTGAGGAATACTTAAAACATTATATAAACAACATCCCAAATACTGTATTAATTTTGTTCCATTCGAAATATGGAAACAAAAACCATGGTGTATAATTGAGCTACATTATCTCCTAATAGGTTATTCATTATAATCACCTTTCTTGTACACATAATATATAATAAATATCATCATAAACATGAAATGGAAACATAAAAATATGTGAGATGAAATCATCAATAAGGATAAACAATGGAGACATGTAATCTTAAATATGAGCACCTGGGTATGAGAACATGATTATAAAATTATAAGATCATACCCTACAAATCCATGATCCTAAACAAGAATTATGGGATAAATCTAGGTAATTACTAAGATGTGAATTATATGAATATAAGGAACATAATATGTGGAGGAATAACATAGTAATTAGGAATGAAATTATATAAGACACATAAGAATATAAAATTATTTCCATATTAGATAAGGAATCCCTGCCAAGGCCATATTAGTTGTATTGGTTCAAATACTATATTAATCAATGATCCATATACAACATCACATTGGTTATCCCACTGTGGTTGTATAAATTACATAAGTTTGACCTGGATCCCTTGTGTTCTTCTACAGTAGATTCCCATGAATCTTGGGTAATTAGTGTGAATAAATCCCATTTTATCTATAACCACTATAAATCATTGATTTTTGTATTCCCATTACTTTATTTACCTTGGTAACCATTATCATTACACTTATATAAAACTACCAATCCCATCACTGATTTCACAAGGTGATTATTTCCAAAATTATCAAATGTGGGAAAATTCATCTGTCCCTTCATGCATTTCTCCATATTTTTATTTTTATTTCTCTTATTCCCTTCTATTAAAATCCAAAGGACATATATAATTATGTATCTATCCATATAGAACATAAAAATGTTTCATTATATAAGTAAAAATACTGAGACACCAATACCCATTATAGATATCCCTCAAGCCTTTTATGGAAGTGATCAATCATACACGCCTTATTTAATATTTAATCCATATCATACGTAAATATCCTTATAAATATAGATGGATACATCCAGAAATTTTCTTATTACTTTTATAGAAAGATGATTAAATGTATATTAATTTTAATTTATTCAATATGAAGAAAAGATTGATCAAATAATGTATTCAAAAAGCATTCCATTCAATGAGTTACATTTATTCTTCTCCTGTAGTATTCCAGATCTGTAACAACCATTGGTCAGCAAAACCTTTGAGTCCAAATACTGAATAGTAAAATTTTCCATTTTTATCAAATCTAAATACTTGAAAAATCATCTCCAAATACATAATACATTTATTAGCATCAATTTAATAATTATGTCCACTAATTTATGTGGGATTCTGTCACATAAAGTATTCCATAGTTAGATAATGTTTATGTGTAAAAATATTCTCCATCAGGGAAAGGTTATGTTTACTAATCTGATTAATATTCCCTAATATATCTATAACTTTCTCATATATAATTCCATATATATTAGGTTTCTTTGTAGGGAAACATCTTATTTGGTGTTGAGTATTGATACCCTTCATCCATAAATGATCTATTTATAAATAATATCATATATTAAAATTTCTTATAATATTATAAACTTCTAATAATTATAATAGGACATAAAAATTAACTTAAATTAAAAAATATATTCTTATGAAATCTCATTATCATAAAATTGGTTTTTAGGATGTTACTCTATACATATCCTAAAATTACATCATATGGTTATGTTCTAATATATTCATTTTCATTGATATCCTTTCCAATTTTTCTACTAAAAGAATGTTGATAACAACTATAATGACCCCGACATCAGAATCCCATATAAGGAAGCTTACGTTTTTACATTGGCATGATTATAAGGAATCAAACCATAAAGGTATGAAAAGATAAGAAATTTTTTAAAAATATTTTCAAAACATATTAATAATTTTACAATAGGAATAGAAAATAAAACATAATTAATAAAAAATATAATCATCGACATCCTCTAAAAATTATTCCAATATATCTTCTTTATAACATGGAAAATGAAAAAAATAAGGGTCAAATGAAATTATAAGTAATGGTTATGTACAAAGGAAGCTTTCATGAATAAATAAGCATTATCAATATGGAAAGGTAAAAAACTAAACACACATTCCATTAAAATAATTGGATAATGCATAAACGATATGTAAATATAGATAATTGAGTAAAACTCTATTTAAAAAACAACAAATGGAATAATAAATATGTAATGGTAAATAACATAAAATGCATTCCATATAATTAATAAAATTAGAGTTAAATGAATCCATAGAATTTGTTTTTATGAAAATAATCTGGATAATAATAATTATAATAAATTTTTAGGGATTTATTAATTATTGGATTATATGTTTCCTATGAACGTCGATCCCTCTCTGTCAAGATATATTCTAGAGAAAGTTTAACTCTTTTGGTATAAACCCATCTGATTTGGAAAACTGATTTCCCTAATGAAACTACCAATTCATTAAGGGGATATCATTAAATAGGACCCACACAGGACTTTAGGGCTAAATAATTCCTTATATATCAAATAATTGGATAATTTTATTAAAAATATTTCTTTACAATCAAATATCAGTATTGAGTAATGAATATATATTTATCAAAATTTACAAAAAAAACCATGTACCTATCAATGAAAATAGTTTATCTAAAAAAATTATTTTCATATGAAAATTATATATCCAAAAGATAAGTATATATATATTTAATATAAATTTAATTTACTGATAAATAATACTAAGTAAGTGTTTCTTTCAATAAAATGTTATCAATGATAAATGAAAGCCAGATTACAAAGATAACTTTTTATAACTTATTAATTTTCTTGTCAAAACACCTAGAATGAGATAAATAAAAGTGAAACATAAAATACAATGATTTATTAGAGAATAACTATATAAAATGAAAAAGGGTTAGTATATTCACCTTTAAATAGTGAATTGGTACATAATAATAAATAATTCCTAGTGGAATGTAAATTTAGACAATATCTCTTACCTTATTCTCTATTTTGGTGGAATTTGAGTTATCCTACATTATATTGGATTTAAACATGTTATTATATTATTATGGAACTAATTAATATTTATTATATCATATATTATCTTCTAATAATATCTTATCACTTCTTAGTTAATAGTTATTTATTATTTTCACTACTTTATATGTGAATTTCCATGTTTTTTAAGTATATTTTCAATTTTTATTTATTGTTACTATTGAAATTTTAACTATTAAATAAATTATATAATGATATAAATATCATATATTTTAATTACATATGTACTTATAGTAATCTATAATATTTAGTGGCATGAAATGCAGTACACCATTCATTAGGACAATTTTTCATACATACTCATAAAATTTCATTCCATTTTCATGACGTATTGAATGATAAAAAATAAATGATATTTTATTATTATTAAACTATAATTATTATTTAATATATATATAATATTTATTAAAATAACCCTTAATGCATACCATATAAAATGTGAATGATTTATATCCCTTTGCGGAGGAGATAGTGCATATGTCCACAAATGATTTAACCATTTTCTAACAAAATAAAAAGAATTTTGTTTTCTGTTATATAATAATTCAAGAAGAATAAATAAATCATAAAAAAATAAAAAACACATATTAACTATAAATCCTTTATTAATTTCAACCATTAATGATAGTAATGGAAGAACGAATACAATCAGTTTCTAAGGCAGTAGTCTAACGTACACATGAATGAGGATTGTGTATCCCATTTAATAGAACATTGTAATGCTTTAGGTTATAAAAATAACATAAAAAATATAATTATATTTATATAATATTTTTATTATATAATTATGGTACACAATAAATTGAAGGAGGTGAATATAGAAATAAAATGAAAATACTTTTCGATGATCATTACCTTTTCTCCATGTGTGCTCCTTAGGTTTTCACCAAAACCATCAAGGGTATTATTTATATTTAATATAAATATTATAGGATTATGGTAGAGATGTCTAGAAATTAATTGGTACTGTATTTTCCAAACCTATTATGGTTCACAGGTTTAATGAAGGTGGAGAATGGGTAGCCTTTTATAAGTAGGGGAATGATAAAACATTGTATTTTTTAAAATAATTGTGTTCTCCACAAATGTTTTTACTAAAAAGTGGACTATCTAAAAATATTAGATCAATAAAGTGTTCATATAGAAATATGGACATAAAATTGTTTTTTTCCTTGTGTTGGGTCATTTTTCACCATATATTCTATTTTTAATCATTAATTAAATCCATTTTTACCTTAACCGTTATAATAAATTCTAACCACATTCACTGAACAGTTTGGTCCAAAATTAAAATGGACATATTATAAATTATAAATTATTATCATTATAAATATATAATCCACTCTTCAAAATTTAATTCAATAAAGGGATCCAAATTAATTTATATTTAATCCTACATATGTGATAAGAAAATAATTTATTAAAATGAAAATCTCAATCAATTTAAAATATTTTTATATCAAAATTCAATATAAAATTCATCCCTATGAAATAAATTGGAATATTATATGAAAATATGTATAATAAATCATTAACCCTCATACATTAATAATAAATTATAAGTGGATAAAAAAGAAAATAATAATAAAAATAGAGATTCAAATATGGTACAAAAATAAATGAAATTAGAAATAAATATACAAAATCTAGAGTATAAAATACAAACAGGTAAATGGTCAATACAAAAATAAATGATGAGGAAAACAAAAAAAGAACCATCAAGACTCTGTGTGACCCACTATCACCATCCATCTATGAATCTTTATCAAAATATCATGAAGTGTAACACAATGGAACAAAACTTGTACTATAATTTATTGGTGTGAGCTAAAATTAGAGTAGGTCAGTAGAAACCACTAAATCTAAGTATCCTTCTTCATATACATCCTTAAAATTTAACATTTAATTACAGTTTAAAACTAATCATTTATCATTATTATTTACTCAAAAATACAATATAACATCTAAAATTTGTTGGAATAAATTTTCTTGGATTTTATAAATGAAAACATTCAGATGGAAAACTATTTTCATTGGAAAATAAATCTTGTCCAATACAAATTTTAATGTACCATTTTAAAAAGAATTTCATAAATACACATTGTTGAAAAGAATACTAAACTGAAAATAGGATTCTAATTTTCAATTGGTTTTCCAAAAAAACATGCAAACTATATTTTCCATTATTAAAGAAAAATTATCCAAATACAATGATTTCAAAACCCCCACAAACTCATAGTTTCAGAAACAAAATCTTTATCTTATTTCACATTTATTAAAACAATTTAGATAAAATTACACTTTATGTAATACTTCCTAATAACATTTTAAAATTAGTATGGAAATAACCTTAAAATCACACTCTCATTCATTCTTTTAAAACAATTTAGAAAAAAAATTTATGTAGTTATAAAGTAAAACATAAAATGCAAAAATAAAACAAACATTAAGACACCACAATTTCATGTTATAGAAAATGATTCACAAAAAGAACGCAAGTTAGAAGCAATAATATAATAATCATGGGAGAAAATTGATAAATAAGATAAATCTAAAAAACCCAAAAAGCATCCATATGTCATATATCTAAAAAATGGGTTCTTAAAAATGGGTTCTATATTGACTCAGTATAACACAGAGTTTCATAGAACATATCATTACTATGAAAATTAGAGACACAATTAGTCATTCAAAGGCTCTCTTATTCCCTACCGTTCTACTCTTGGTCTCTCATTTTCAATGATAACCCTTTAATCAAGGGAAACATCCAATATATGTGATCAATAAGTCCCACACCAATATACCTAAATAATATCAACATAGTTAATTGATAAAATTCCTATGAAACATACCTCATTTCTCTAATTTCCACTATATAATATCCAAGGATGTGATAATATGTAATTATCACAAAGATCAATTATACTACATTTGGAAATAATACACACATAATCTCCGACATCGTAATATAAATTAGCCAAATTTATATGAAATAAAATGCATCAGGTGAAAATGTACCAAATAAAAGAATCCTCCCATTGGATCATAATTCACCACAAGTATACATATATGAAAAGGTCTCATAGTGGTCTCACATATTTCATGAATTTTCTTTATTTATAAAAATTAAAATAAGCCTTCAATTTTAAAATCAATCTTTTATTCCATGAAAATTCAATATTTACATATTCTATCTGAAATTTTAGTTGTGTCCAATTTTCTTAAATTACATTTGAAACAAAAATGGGAACTATCTCATTTCGTTTAATTTTTCTAAAATAAATTAATACATCCAAAAAGTTATAAAACATAATTAACATTATGTACCTCCACATTTAGAGAAAACCAACCCACTGTGATCATTTTATTAACATTATTCACCATAAATAATTGATATAAATATTAACTATAGTAATAAAAACGATTCTAAATAGAAAAAAGGTTTAATAAACCCATTTAAAATGAATTATGTCATGTAGAATATATTAAACATGATCAATACCCAATTTTTTTTTGTTGAAGTGGAATTTAATATAATAAAACCATTAGAAAAACCAATCACATACTCACCACCTCTTTTGAAACCATAATTATTCACTAAAATCTCATTAATAGTTTTCACAAAAGATTGGCATATAATCTGATATCATTCTAATATTTAAAAAACACATTCAAAACAATTTGTTCTCTTGGGGTTCATATATATTTTAGAAAGTTAAATGAACATAATTATCAAATAAACAAGATATTAAAGTAATTTAATAGAATGTGATAGTAAAGAAACAACTTCTATGTCCCAATTATTTTAATGTCAAATTATTTCCCCTATGATGGGAAACACTCCAACAAGAAAAGATGTTCAATTTATAACATATACACAACGAAACCCCAATGACTCCAACAACAAATAACCCCAAAACAAGTAAACATAAATATTATTGGTCATAAGTCTGAATGAAATCAATGGAAAATTAGGAATGATGAAGTGTAAATCATTTTAATGGACATACCATAATGAGAGGAACTTGAAATCAAGGTAGCACACCATTAAATATGGAAGAAGAGAAACACTGGGTGATCTGTTGGATGCACCTTATCTCATCAAGTGAGATGGAGGAGAAACAAAGTGACGAAGACATAAAATCCAAGAAGGAATGAAGTAAAATTTTCTAAATTAGTGAATCTAAGCGGTTAATATTTTTTTCTATATCGTTTGGGCACATGGTCTTCTATGCCATACATCAATATTTCACATGACCCTTCAAAGACAATAACCACTTGTATGGTTTACATAGAGAAAACTAATATTTAAAGAAATGATGCTCTAATCATTATAAACGGATCTTTTTAAATTGATAGGTGACTCACTCTCTTATTTCACATTTTACCAAAACATTTTGTATCCATTAGGTATAGTTTGATCTCACCAGAGGACCCACATGATTTCTCCTTGGACTCAAATGTTTTGAAATAAATAATTTCATGTTCATACTATCAAAAAGTTCATTTAAAAAAAATATAAATATCAATTGAGAATTTTTTACCCAATAGATTCCTCTAAACTATGTTCCCCAGAAACACATCGAATGAAAAAAGTAGAATTTTTAAAATTTAGATTAAAAATATATGGAAATTTAAAATAAAACATGAACGTAGAAAACAACAGTCCATAAACTCTTATGTGATATTCTATGTTAAATATGGATCATTTAAATTTTATTAAAAAATATTATTATTTTCTATCGTTATTATATATCGTAGTAAATACCTAAGATATTTGATTATTTATTTAAATAAATATTTAATATTTTTTGTATTTTTTGTATATTTTGAATATTGGTATTATTTAATTTAATTTACCTAATTTTATTTTTAATAGCATCATTTCATGGGTATAATTATGAAATTATTGTTGAAAAATATTGGTTTCTATTTTTAAACTAAAACAATGGGTTTCTAATATAATTAATAATAATGTTTTCTTAATATTAGAAAATATTATATATAGCAGTGGCGGGTATTGTAGCTACATGGTTACTATTCACAGAATGGGCATTGGGTCAATATTTTGGGCCTACGGGCTATGTAATGGGCTATATTCCCACTGGGCCTTCGGGCTATGTAATGGGTCTCCCTCTACCCAGTTAAAAGAGGTATTTTCTTTTCTTTAAAAATAAAATGCGGCTTCGGCCCCAACCTTTAAAAAAAGAAAATATTATATGTGAAGATCATAATCATGTTTAAATTATTTTTGGGAATTTATTTGTAGATAGTTGGTTTATGGGTCAAGCTATAATTGTCCTTTAATTTTGATTAGTTAAAATTTCATTGGTTGGATACAAGTCAACCTATTTATACAGTTGATTTAGATATTTCTTTTATGTGACTAATTGTTTTCATAAAATTATTTCATTTAAATTTTAAATGTGGTACCATTGAATATATATATATATATATTATATTTTTTTGGGAGGTTAATACATTACACTTGTTATATATATTGTTATAATGAATTATTTTTAGTAATATGTTAGTTTATTTGAATGTATTTGTTAAAACCACTTAGGGATAATGGAGAATGTTTTGTTTAAAATAGTTTATGTTTGATGGTTATAGATATGAGTTGGAATTATTCAAATTAATCTTCTTATAGGTTAATTCACAAACTATAGTAGTATATACTTGTATTTTTAGTAGATTTCAAAAGTGGAGATTAGATATATGAAAATATAACTATACAAATATGGAATGAAATCTTTAGAAATCATCCACAATATATTGATATTCAAGTCCACTGAGAAAATATCATATATATAATTAGATATATTTGAAATTATTTTAATTGTTTGAGAATTTCAGGAAATTATTTGAGTTCATATGTAAATATTCTATACTATAAAAATTTGGTTGAATATGACAATGTCTTGGACATTATTGAACATTTCAATGTTTTTATAAAAGTTAATAAGTTTAATTGTGAGTTTCCAATTAAAAATTTATCAGAATAATTAAGATTTATAGCAGTCAGTAAGGACATTGAAATCCTAATATGATTCTATGGAAGAGTAAATTAAATACACTCTATGAGTTACTACCCACATTTTTATTTTAGTTTTTCACATCAAAATATTATGGTAATATATCACAAGAATATATGATAACTCCATTTTAGTTATTCATGTAGCAGTTTGAGTCATTTATACTATAGAATTAAATAGTAATAATGGAATATGATCTTTGTAATAGTATCACAGGATATTAAAATAGTTTTTTCAATTATTCAATCGTAAAGTGAGATCATAATTTTTTTATTAAATTTGTAAGTGTAACATTTGATTCAAAATTATCATGATTGATGGAACTTTTAAAAGGGATTGATTCATCTAGATGATCATAAGGATAACTTGAACATCATAAGTGTAATATCCACAACAAAATTATATGAGGAATATGAATATCTATAAAAAGATTTTGAAAAATATACCAGATGATGAATACCCTATTATCCAATGAATTTAAAATAATAAAATAATTAAATTATGTTATTGTTCAAGATAATATTTAATTATCAAATCTATGTTTATTTAAACAAGTGAGAGGTAGTTTCATTGTGGCTAAAAGGTCTTGGTCACGATGCTTCATGCCTGAAAACAGACAATTCGTCATGGAATATATTTGAAACTACTAAAAATATTTTGGAGCATTTTATGTTGAAATATCTAGTGTTTCATGATTAATTAATAATATTTTATTTAAATGGATATAAATAGTATTTAGATAAGATTTAAACTTTAAACAGAATCATATTTTATTGAGATGATCGACCCGGAATAAATCAAGGATTTATCAATATTTTAATTACATAAAATAATAGTCATGATATTGGGTGAATTAAAAATAGTAGAATAATTAGAAGTAAAAAAGATTGATATTTTTTCAACCTATGAAGAAATAATTATGTTAATTTGCTAGAGAAAGAAATGAAATATTATTGTGTGGAAAAGTGAATGATGATGAAGATCCACATTTTCATAGCATATGTGAAGGCTTAAGAATACAATGGTGACCATTCTTCAGAGGTAAATGAATTTCTTTTATATGATTTCAATGTGTAAATTTTTTACTATTTTCATGTTCATACCATTTACTACATATGTTTATTTAAAGAAATTTAATAGTTTTGGGTGAAATAGATAATAACTACCTCACACTAAGGATGCGTTCATCGTATTTGGAGCAATACCTCATTAAATATTGGAGGAATCTATTAATTTTATACATTATTATGGGTTTTGAGAAAACAATTATATCTATACAAAAATTAAATACATAAATATCTAATCTTATTAGAAAAATAAGGAATATATATAATAAAAATAAATATAAAAAATACATAGGATTAGTATCATTAGAAACATGGAAAGTAAAAAACTATTTCATAAAAATAAAAATTATCTCTCTCTATATTTTTAACATAAAGTAACATTATTTAGAATAACATACGTAATATATTTATTAATATATTAAAAAAATAATTTAAAATAAAGGGTGATATAATATTCTTAGCAAGTGTAAAAATGGGAGGTTTTAATCAATGACAATTTGTATGAATAATATGAGAATATGGGTATGAGGTCTTGAGAATAAAGTGATTCTAGTCAGATTGATTTTCTCTCCATCATTCAGTGGATTCCCTATATGTTGAAGGCTTCTGGCAGAGGGGGGTTCTAAAATTCTATTCCTATAGGACATGGAAACATCATGTTCTACCATTCTAAAATAACAATTTCCTACCTCCATTCCACGAAATCGATCTCTTCCATTTAGCCCCTGATAATTTTGATAAATTTCAGCATCAAAGTCTATCAACCTTAGAGTTCATACTAGATTCATCTCTCTAAAACAAAACTTTGGTGTCTCAATTATTCTATTATCATCCATCGATCGACCCCTTAGACAAATTTTAGTTTTATTCTCAGAAATTACAAGATTGGGTGACTATCGATCTTCTAAAAAATTGGCATATTGTGGTCCAATTTTCATCAAGTGTAGATCTACTCATGGGTTTTTATATAGAAACTATTTCTGCTAACATATCATGTTTCAACCTCATTTCATAGTCATGTGATATACAATTGAAGAGAGATTCTCTGACAATGGTTCTATTGGTAAGTTTTTATAACCTTCCTCTCCCCTTTCAAAACAATTTGATTAACTAAATTCTAGGGAATTTTGATGGTATGTTTTTATGCTTGGAAAAGAAAAAAATACTACCTGTCATAATATGTCTCCTTATATATGTGTTGATGTGGATGTTTATATACTCCCAATAGAGTGGTGATGTATCAGAGTTGGGATATATTTGCACAAAAATGGATAGTGATAATTGAGTATTTGATCAAATATTTTTCTTCTTATACATTGGATCACATGTTCTCTTTGTGTCGATATAGTGATAGGTAGATTATCATGTTGTATCTAATAACCAGTTGAATGGGAATAGGTATCTCACATCCCCAATAGTTGATATTGTGGAATTTATAAATGGACCCTATGTTGATTCTCCGCAGAAGGATTTGGGTTTTGAGTATCTTGATATAAATCATACACACATATTCACCAATAAAAGACTTAATTTTTGGGAATAATTTCTTTTACAAAATACTGAGGGGTAAGTGATCTTTCCCTTCCAATTTTCAAGCACTTTATTGAATAAAAATTGAATAAATGATGTAAGAAAAACATTCAGGAGGAGCCCAATCTATCAAATTTTACCAAGGGTTTTTTTATTAAATCACATATTGATTCAAGACCTGTCTCTCTCTCTATTTATGGCTTTTATTGGGGATACTACACTACTTCTCTATGATGGAGATATTCTGCCCATCGTTTTACTTCCAACTCAATACATCCCCAGAAAAATTCTCACTATTGGATGAAAATGAATATGTGATTGTTGATCCTAAATATTAGAAGGCTTATATTCCAAAATAAAAAAAAAGAATTATTTTTGGTATAACAAACCTTGAGGATATAGAACAAAGTGACATGGAAGCTGACTCCAAACCTATTAATTATTAGGATTAGCACCCACACAAAATCAAGAGTGTCTGGTACTGTTTGAGAAATGGTATAAGAGGCAACAAAATTTATGGAGATATCCCAATCAACAAGGGGAATATAATAATTCCTTCCAAAAACAACTCTCTATTATCTTAATCAATGGTTATGAGATCCTTAGGTAATGTAAATAAATATGTAGAATAACCACAATTTGGTGAATAGAGAACAAGAAGAAGATGGTACTCAAAAACATGGTAATTTCGGAAATTAAGGTTTCATATCATGTGACATGGCTAAACAGGACTAAGGTGGTTGAATTATTCATATAAATTTTTTAATAAAATCTTTAGTGATTTTAATTCCCCTATATCCCTAAGATTCACTCAAAAATTACAGTTATTATAGGTTTAGATAATTAGGATGATAAATGACCAGTAGTCCGGAATCTTATCCTCTACTCTAAATAAGATGTTTTATTAGAGTATTACATGAATTATCTCTCAATAAATGATGTCTATATAATGTTTGAAACACCATTTTACGTCAATATTACTAAAGAAAAGTATTATTTGATTGATAGACAAAATCATTTTTTGATATGTGTATTTAATGAGGGAAAAATTATCATGGAGGAACATGTTAATACCTAGGCCAAGATGAAATTCCATTTCATTGAGATCATCAAAGAAAATATGGGATTGAAGGAAATATCCATGGAAGGTAATCTTTATCGGGTAAACCATTCGAATTACCTTATTATTATTTGTAATGATATGATTATATCGATTAAGGTTTGATGTATTGTATCTATGACCTTTTCTATTTCCCACAATTCCATAAAAGTATTTTTGAAATAACATTTTTAAATTAGTATAAGAAAGTAATTATAAAAATATAAAATAATTCCCAAAAATTCATATATCACATTTATCATTCATGTCATAAATCATAGAATTTTAATATATATAAATAATAAGAGAAATATGTTTCCTGAAATATTAGAACATATCTTTAGGATATGATCATGTTTTAATAGAGTAACATGATGTTTTTCATAATCATAATAATATAAATCATATGATAATGATCACTGAAAATAACCTCAATGTGTTGTGGATATAATCTCATTATGTAAAAGCCTACCCGACTAATTCCAACATTCCCATAGAAGTAACTAACCCCAGTTTACACTGATGGCTCTTAAGAGTTTATTTAAAATTTCATTTCTTAGTTATTATATAAATCTGTCATTTAATAGTAATTTAATTCACTTTTCATTCATTACCAAACTCATTGGATGGATATAATGGACCCATCATTTACATAATCATTATTCATTCATAAATATTTCACATGACCATGAATACATTTATCATTTATTTTTGTCATAACCCACAGAAAATAATTTTTTTTTCACTGAGATATCATCATTATAATGAATAACCATCCAGAGAATGAATAAGGATGGTACCATTAAATCATTTCCCCATCTTATTAAATTTATCATAAATGGGTGAAGTCACATATGAAAATACCATTAAAATGTCACACAATGAAATCATGAAAATTACATATTTCATTTTGATATGACATACATAAAATGAAAACAATACTATATTTTTTTGAAAAAAAATCAATTTAAATGAATCATGTAATTTTATCATGTAACCTTCAAATATAATAATAGTAATGATGTTGATAAAATTCATTCTTATGGTATATGTTAAAAATACATCCACACCTTTGGTAAAAATCCATCATTAATAAAATGATATAAAATCACCTTTAAAACTCTTTATTGAAAATTAAATTTTATTAAAAAATATTTTAATCAATCCTTTGAGTATAGTAATAGAATTATCTAAACATTTAAAATATAATATTTACATTTAATAAATAGATTCTTAAATAAAGGTAAAATAAATTATATTTCTCATAAAACATTCCTTCAATCACATTAAGTACCAAAGTGAAGAAATGGTACTATTACATGAAAATTCCATGAATAAGAAAAGGCTAAAAAGAGATGAGGTTTAAAATATATGATTAATATAATATTATTCATCATAAATTTATCATTGGAAATACCAAATATAGAATAAATTGTAACATAAATCTCATATCACTTTGGTATCTTTTGATGTAAAACCCAATGAATGAAAAAGATCAAATGAAACATTTAATGTCATGAAAAAATTAGATTCATTTTATAACAAGATTATGTAGTATTATTTTCACCTCATAAAGGATTATAGGTTCATAACATATGACATGTTACAAATAATGTGAATTTAAATAATGTATCCTTACCACATTGGTAATAGCCAAATCAAAACCAACTGGATGAAATAGTGTGAACTATAACATTATATAAACTAAATAATAAATGATTTATGATATATTATTTCAAAGGTGAGATATACTGACCCCATAAATCTAAATAGTTTAAAAACTTAAAAAACTACTTAATGAGGCAATATTATGAAGAAAAAAACTTTCAAAATTAGTAATTTATGAATAAAAATATCAGGAAAGTGGGAAAAATATGTATTTTTAAATTCACATAATATCAATTAAAATAATGGAAAAATAAATCGACTATTATAATATGCAACATGAAATTGAATTAGGTTGTTAGAATGGTATATTTCATACAAAAATAAAATTGAGATGAGAAACTCGGGTCTCACATCCAACTAATATAGTAAGTTCTCTATCCTATTGAACTGTACTTTTAAATTTATTATAAATATTTATAATAATGATATAAATAATTATAATATCATATATGATCAATTAATTGAATATCTAGATCCATTTATTAATGATTCATTATCAAGATCACCATTTTGGGGTATTAACTATATTATTTTTTATATAAGTTGCAGTTTAGTAGTTTTGGGATGTGTACATTCACCAAATATCCATATTACCTAGAATAATAATAATTTAATTATTTTATTATGTAATAATTCTATAAAATTTTCTAAAAATTCATGTAATGCGGTAATGAAAAATGGTTTATATTACTTTATTAACACAGTTGTATATACGTACGCATGAGTGAAGTTTCCAATTTTCTATGTATAGAACAAAATAAATTGAAATAAAAATTTCATATTCAAAAACCATAATAATATAATTTATAGTATAAATATTTATTAAATTTATTTTTATAAATATCTTGGAGAGGCGGTGAGAGAAAAATAACTATATCGCCTCATGGGGGAGGTTGTCCACATCTACGTACAAATGATACTTTCCTTTCATATTTGTTGGTAGAAGGTGGTAAATAAGGTAATTATATTGAAATAATAACATCTCAATGTGTTTTAAAAAATAGTTTTATTATATTTTAATTTTTATGATAGAATTATAGAGGATAAAGAACAATTAAAATGAAATTGTTTGTTTAAGGTGATTGCCACCTCTTTGAAGATCCCCCTTTGGATGTCGCCAAAAGGTCCCTATGGATTATCTTTTAAGAAGGGCATATAACCTTAAATTTATATATGGATTCTATGAAGTTGTTTTTTTAGCTGTTGGTCACGCCATGTGGTTCATGATGTTCAATGTAGAGAGGATATGTGGTGTCCTAATATAATAGAGAATATGGGCACTCTTGAAATTTTTATATGTATTAAATTAATATAAAATGTTTTTCTATTAAGGGGTAATTAAATTGCTTTATTTTAAATATATGATGTAGAAAGGTCAAAATAATATAATATAATATTATTTAGACATGTTGATTTTTAATTTTTTACCCTTATCTCTTTGTTTAAACCACACAATTAACCTTTTAACAATTACTATAATATCAACGTTTTTTCTTATTAGTAGTTAAGTAAGTTACCATAAAATTAAAAGTGATCCATAAGTGGAAAAATATTAATATTTTTGATCATATCTCAATCAATAAACATAAAATTAAAAATTTGGGTTTTTAAGTCATTTAACATTGAATTATTTTACTTAAAATGTCACAAATGACAATTTTAGGAAAACTCACATAATATGATTTCAAAAAATGAAGAGAGAAATTTACTAAAAAATTAAACGTTTATTAAAATAATAATAATTTATATTTAACGAAAAAACATATGTAATATCATAACTAAAATAAAAATATTACTATTTATGTTTTAAAAATCATTTATCAAATTTATCTAATATTTGTAGAAGAACAATGTAAACATTGGGTAAACATTTAATGTAATTATGTAATAAATATAAATTAAAAATTAGTTAACATAATAAAAATTATACATATAAAAAAACATATATAAACGTACATTACTTGTTTGTATCCTTACCATAAAGTATTATAAGTATTAAAAGTTAGAAAGAGACATTGTAGAATTTTTATTACTTAATATATTATAAAGTTCTTTATCAATGTCTAATGAACAAAAAATTCCATATTTTAGAATATGTAATTTGGTAGTCAATTAAATATTATATACATAAATATATACTATTATATGAATGATTTAGAACCCTTATCAAATTTTTTTATCCTTTTTTATCATATATTACTTTTACTATGGTGACATCAAATTTAAAATGATTTATATTCCCTATGAGTAACAATTTTTTCCTACCAATGTTATTCATAATATTGATTATAATAAAATTAATGGTATTATTTTATTCAAAATTACCTAATGAAATTTTTAAATCAACTAAAAAAAGGTGATTAGAAAATATAAGAATAGAAAGGACAATTTTCAATAAAATCTATATATTTTCACCATTTAGTGAAAAAAATATATTTTTAGAAATACAAAAAATCTTCCCCTTAAGATAATTTTTTTATATTGATTTAAAAAACAGTATCCTTTTTTAAAATAATATTTATAATTGATTAGTGATTTAATTATACTATTTTCATAGAAATAATAAATAAAATGTATTTTTTAAGAAGATGTATTTTTAAGAAAAAAATGTATCAATAAATATTTAATTATTATTTAATCAACACTAATCACCAAATTTTTATTTATTAGAACATTATTAATATATTTTATAATTGATATTATACTGTTCATACTATCAAATCCAATGACAATTCTATTATTTTAACATTTAAATAAATTATTTTTATCATATTCTTCAATTCACTTAATGATAGATATTGAGTGTTATAAAAGATATGGATATTATTATTTTTTACATGGGTTTACAATTTTTTTTAATAATCATGAGAGAATAATGGATTTCTAAGACCTCTAAACCCTAAGTCACCCTCAATGTTTGTCACTACTTTTTTGAACCAAATAAATTGTATTAGAGACTATGTTTACTCTCAATTATCTCTATAGAATATTTGAATGAGTATTATTATAAATCTCAATAAAAAATGTATCACAAAATTCGATTGAAAGAGGTTTTACATTAAACTGAAATGATATTATCATAACTTCTTTTTCAAGGAATGAATTCACTGTATTCAAAACAATATGGTTTCCGTGTTCTAAGATAGACATATATATTCTTCTTATTATGACTAAAATAATATAGAATGTGAAGGAACGAAATAAGTGACTTACTATCTTTTTTATTTTAGAAGTTACTCATCACATATATAAGTTGAAAACAACTATTGTGGTTCAGAGAAAATCTCATAGTATTTATGAATGAAATAAAAATTATAAGAAATATAATGTGAAATAAAATAGATAATAGTTGAATGATATTTAAATGCTAAAATACTAATTAGTTGATTATTTTTTTACTAGGTTGAGTCAAATTATCAGTCCCACTAGAGGATTAGATGATAATCTTAAAGACTCTGTTATGGTAAGGAAACGTATGATAATTTCACTAAACAAATTTGGTAGCCAAATAAAAACTCATGAAAATATAGTTATTTGGGATTTCACAATTGATGAACTTCACATTTCCCTCATAAATTATTCGATTATAATAGTACCATAACATACAAAATACTACAAAGGGAAACATTATTTCCTTAAAATATTTTAATGATTTGAATATGGAATAAGATCATGGTATTTTTAATGAATAAGAATGTATAGAATATTTTATTACAATAATATCCATTATTTAAATAATTAAAATATTGGGAGATTAATGTATAATGGTACGAACTATTTTAAATGTTGTATTTGTGTAAAATTATTGAATTTTTCTATAAATAGTTCCATGCAATTTATAAGAGAATGTGAAAATGAAAAAGCTATAATGAAGGAAACAAATAAAAAAATTCAAAAAAAATGTTCAATAAAAGGGACATTTGAAAACTTCAAAAAAGAAATCGTTTAATGAAAGATTATGTTATTTGAAGAAGGAATTTTTAATATCGAATAAAGATATAATGATGAGGAACATCACAAATATTATTGTTAGTGATTTATCAAGGGATATAAAAAATAATAGGAAGAATAATTAGATGTTGAATCAGAAATTATATGTTATAATACCTTAGAATAGGGAGAAAAAACTGAATAATACATATGATAAAGGAGATCAAAATGATTATTAGATAAAATACCACGATGATAAATGCGAGTAATTGGATAAAAAGGTTTTTTATACAAAAAATCAACCACATGTTGAGAATGATAATTTATTCATTAACATTTAAAGACTATTGTTTTAGATTGCTAAGGATAAAAAATTAATCAAGATATGAACTCTACCATTTTACTTTAAGAAAAAGATATTTATAAATAAATGTATAAAGGAAAATCATAAAATAAAAAATTCAATTTTAAATAATTATATTATGAAACTATTTAATAAATGTTTTAGAATTACATCCAACATATTTTAACCACTACTAGTATTTAGTAAATACGAGATGTTGGTGAATAGGATATTGAAGTGACACCTTAAAAGAAAAACATTATTGGAGGAAAATAAATTTGTATAAATCAATCATTGGAAACCTAATTAAAACAGAAAATTTAGACACATATAATGAACGAGAATGATTTTGGAAGCCAATGCATCCCATTGATAAGGGTCGAATAGAGGGTTTAATAAATGATATTTATAATTTAAATATAACTGAGAATTTAAATTGTTTTTCGAGATTAATCCAATTACAAATAATATGTCATTTAATGAAGTATGATACATTGGTATTTCTTGTTTTGTGTTATATTTATCCATAAGCCCTAAAATTTATTGTGACTCATTTCTTTAAAAATTATTTGAGTAGTGTATGAATTAAAGGGTGAAAAAAACAATAGTACCTGTAACATTAAAAAAACAGTATCATAATAATAAAATGTTGATTTATAGAACACTTTCAAGAATATTGAAATTTTATTTGAATATTTGATCAATAAGTGAACATAAAAAATAAAATTTTCACATTCATACATACATAATTGTTTTCTCAAAATCCATTTAATTTAATGATCTAAAATAATTTAAGGTAATGGAAATGTTTTAGGTTGAATTAGTGTATAATGTTTTTGAATACCTTGATCATAGAAATTAGAAATTATTCTCAAATAATTGATGATTTGAAAAATATAATTTTTTGAAATTTATAAAGTATGAGTTTTCACTTTTTGAAAAGACATATTATTAAATATTAATGGAGTTGGAATGTCCAATGTAATAAAAAATCATTATACATATAACGATATATGTTTTTATGGGATAAATCATGATCTATTGATGGTGTCAAACAATAATGATAAAAAATGATGTAATCTTTGGAAAAATAGTATCTTGATTAAAGAATCTAAATATGGAGAAATTTTCAAAAGGTATTTGAGAACCCCATTTAATCTAAATCATGTGGTAGAAAAAAGAATTGATTAATACTTGAGTTTTTAATCATAAAATATTTTTCATCATTGAATGCTTCCCCAACCTATCTAAAAAAACATGTCGATACTAATAAAAATGAGGCTGTGATAAATTATCTATTAGGAATAAAGGAACTATTAGAGGGTGTAAGGTGCAACAAAAATTTGAAAATATAAGACCAAATTAATAAAATTAGGTGATATTTAAAACTTATAAAATTTATATATTGTCAATTCTATAGTGTGTATACATATTCTAAAAATGTTGATAAGTCTATTAAAATACTATATTAGTTTCTTTGATGAATTAATAAAAATGAAGTGTATCATTATATTATCACACATGTCTAAGGACTTTGATAGAATAAAATTCACTAAAATATTAACATGAATTCATTTAGAACTATGATTCGTGTGGTTGAGACCTGATAATGGAATTGAGTATTATATTGAGTTTTCCTTTAGGGTACAAGATAAATATGGGTTTACACAATAATTTATTGCTATATACACTCCTCAATATAATGGAGTGTCTTAGATTAATGTTATAATCTTATTTTATATGAATAGAACCATGTTATCAAAACATGAAACCCCTTGATAATTTTTTTATAGTACATCACCACTTCTAGAATAATTTAGAATGTGTGTTACTCAACAATAAATTCAAACATGAAAATATTTGAGATACCATTCAAGATTATTTCATATGTTAAACACATTAGGGTTATATATATTCTCTACTTGATTAATAAGAAAGAGAAAAGGGGTTAAACGTTTGATAAAAAATTATATAATGGAAAATTCCATAGATACATAACAAATTGTATTTCATAAAATCATGAAAATTTGAATTTGAAATAATAATTGACTGTAATTTTTTAATATTTTTTGAAAATTAAAAAGATGACAAGAATACTATTATAAAAAAATATGAGGTTAATGTTATTTATTCTAAATTAATTTTAAAAACTAGATAAAATATTCAAACATAGGATGAAGATAATTATTTTTCCCACACCAACAATTATACTGGGAATATTAATATCATTAAACATGTTTACTATTAAGGAATTTTGCTAATGTTGAAAATATTATTAGATATCAGAATTAGTGGGTTCAGACAATATACAGGATCATGGAAACTATTCCTAATATATTTTTATCAATAATTATACCATAATAAGTTCTTGACGTATTTCACCACAAAGAATTAATTAATGATATGGATGGAGATATTGAAGAAATAAAATTATTGAATATTTTATCCATTACATTATGGAAATTTAATTGATGAAAAATATATTTGCAAAAGTGTGATTGAAAATAATGGTGGAGTGGTTATAGAAAAATCTTTCATAGTTTCCACGAATTATTCAAAAACATTTGTGGTAAAATTGATTACACCATTTCCATTATTTAAATATATGACATTATCATGACTGAACATACTATTAATACTCATATATAATTTAATTTTTTTCAAAATGGATTTAAAATTAAAATTTTGAATAAATTTATAGTTCAATAAATTTACAAGGAATAATATGAGCATTTTAAGCTAGACTATGATTGATTTGATTTAGTTGACCTAAATAAGGATCACTACACTTTTAACAAACCTCCAATAGATTTGTATTTTAATATAAATAAATATCAGAGAAGAATGAAATTAAAAATTGTTCAGATTTATCAAAATATATATAAATAATAATAAAAACATCATCAATATTTTTTATTCTTTATATTGATGAAATAATCATTTATTGAAATGAGGAATGATTGTTTTATGGGTTTAAATACCCATGAAATAGAAATTCTAAATCTCTACGATTATAGTGCTGATATTTTTTAGGATATCAAATTAATGAAGGTGGTTGTAACATATTTATATATAGAAAATGATTTTACAAGTAAATTTTGATGAAATTTGGTATTTCGGAATCCAGAAGATGTTTGAGCCTAATTCACGTAGGAAAAAACTAAGAAAGGATATTATATGAAATTTGACAATTTGAGGGAATTCATATGATTAATTGGAAGTCTCATGCAATTAAATTCATCTAATAATGATTTTTATTATCTAACTAATTGTTATGTCACATATTAATCAATTACTATATAATCACCCCTTTTAATATAACAAATTATAATTATATGTTTTCCAAACACAATTTATTATGGCATAATGTTTTAAAAGAATGATGATATAGATCTGAAGAGGTTTTCAAATTATGACTATGAAGGGGAATATGAAAAATAGAATTCCATATATCATGTAGTATTTTTCATTTGATTGTCTTTTATATAATTAAAATTAAAAATAACCGAGTTCAATGACTAATAACAAAATTAAATATGTGGATGCATCAAAAGAAGTCACTCAAATGATTTGAATGGAGGAACCTCAAAAATATTTTCATATTGATGATGAATTTCATTGGTTCATTAGATTTGATAATCAAATTTCTATAAATATATATGAAAACCGTGAAATAATTCTATATCCATTCACAATGGTAATAAATATATTTATTTGACATATAATGTAATTGAACATAGTATAAAACCAGATTTTTTACTTCCATGTAATGAAAAACTGGTATTACAACCAATCTAGTAGAAAGGGATTTTTTTGATATGTTCAGGCTATAAAAATAAGTACATTCCAATTTTAAACACTAACGCGTTCTATTTCACGATTTTACAAAACTCATTCAACATATATTAAATTAATTCATAAGAGGATATGTATTAAGATAATGGAGATAATTGTTCCCTTTATGATTGTTGTGTGAGAGGAGATAAATGATTATTATAATCTTCTCCTCATTTCCAATCTAATTTAATAAGATTTAATACTTATTTAATATAGAAAAATATTTATTACTTATCCATTTATTCTTACTGTCTATATAAATCATTGTTTATGTTGGTTTATATTTCATTGAATCTTGGATTATCACTTTGAATATTTTCATACAATATCCTTCTCATTCCCATTTTCTTTATTTTCAAACATTGGGTCAAACTATATCTACCATTGAACCAAATATATTTGGGGAAAACCTTTAAGAAACATGTGGTTTGTATTGTAAATTTTTTAAATTCTTTTTTACATGTGATTGTTTTGAGGTTTTGGAGTTATTCTGTGTGAAATTGATTTTCTAAGATGAATGTGTTATCTATATTATTATTTAAAAGAGTTTTTGAGTTGGTGGATAAAGGGGATATTGATGATCTGAAATTATAATTAGTCAATAATGATTAAATATTTATGAAACCATCCAAATGTTATTAGGAGAAAATGGTACTATATTAATATTAAATGTGTAATTTGATAGTATTTTGTGTTTATTTGAATTAAAAAAATGTATTTTAAATGATTTGAGATGAGTCAATACAATTATGTAATTTGATGAATTTCAAAATTTTGGAAAACTCATGGACTTGGGAAAAATATCTACCGATCATATTATATTTTTAATATTATTTTTTTTAACTTTCAAATTGAATAATTTCTAATTTAATTTGGGCTCACTTTTGGTGATTACATACTTCAAAAGGGTAATCTATAAATTTAAAAGAGTAAAATCTTTAATTTTGGAGAGTTCACACTCTTTTTTTAATATTATGTCTGTACTTATAAGAATTATTTACAAACATCAAATTTTTCAAGGAGAATGTTTTACTATTTGTATAGAATTATATAAGTTCTTTTTTGAGTTTGTAGTTAAAAATTTTCAAAACGATGAAAACATCATAACAATATTATTGAATATTATAATATTAATTTTGATTCTTGTATTGAAAAAAATATACATTTTGTGATAATAAGAGTCATCTGTGACTTTGTAGGAGACATTTACCATAAAAATTATCAAGTTTTCTAGAAATTTGCAAAACTGATGACTTTTCCTAAGGATTGGAAGGGTAACCAGAACATCATATGATTCAACTCATTTCATTAATTTTTAGATGAATGTGACTATCCAAAATAATCTATGAAACATAAAACAAATGATAAATGATCTATTAATAAATTATTAAATATTTGAAAATTAATTTCATGGTATCAATATTGAAGATGAAATTGATGAAATAAATGGAATTTTATTTTGATAAGTGAAAGGGAATTTACCTACGAATGAAGGTTTAACACTAAGGGGATATATTAAATTGAACAAGAAATCTAAATTAGATTATATAAAAAGTAAATTTATAATTTCAAGATACATTTTTTTGTAAGAATCCCAAAACTCATAGTGAAATAAATTTATGTTATTAATACCGATTAAAAGTTTATTGAAATGCGATTCAAAATAGAAATATCTAGAAGATTTGATTAGATGATAAATACAAACAAATTAAATTAGTTTTTTGAATTTAAAATAAGAAAAATAATATTCATGATATTCATAGAATATAGTATATTTGGAGGTGTATAAGACAAGGGGTTCAATATTTTCTACATTTCTGAGATAGAAATTATGTGTATTTATTTAATAACAAAAAATAAAGACTATTTCATAAAAAAGACTGAGAGGAAAAAGTTCAATATTTCATCATACCATGTGATGTATTATGAGTACATTGGTGATAAATATTTAGGTGGAAATTTGTTTCTTATGTTAGTTAGGGAGTCTAAATAGATATATCTAGAGATCATAATAGGTTTAATTTCAAACCTTATCCTGTACTAATTTTATGATAATAAAATAACAGTTATGTGTGAGTGGGATAAAAATATCCACATTAGGAATATATTTATCATTTAAAGAGGTGACCACTTTATCAAATATTCTAAATTTATTTATTTTATTCATCATTTTTAGTTTTAGGAGAATATAATTTAATAAGAATAAGAGAATATGGTTTTTGAACAATATATAAAGCAGTAATGAATCCATTGTTTTTTTCAAACATCATTCTATCAAGACACCATTGGATACCAAAATATTTGTTTATAATAATTAATAGAAAAAAATTAATTTTATGAAGATATATTAATTATATATATATATATATAATGAGTCCATAAAACATATAATAATACTAATATTCATATTCCTCTGAAATTAAACTCATTTGAGGAGAAAAATTATTTATCATGAGTTCCGAGATCATCTTTGTTCGTGAAATTTATATATCGTTTTGTAAGAACATTATTGGTGGACTAATATGTCATATCCTTATATGTTATCTGAACATTAGGTTACATTGTCCTTATTCATTATCAGAAAAAATGAATATATTTAAGATAATTGAAATGATGAGTTTTTTAATGAGTTTTTTATATAATTATTCAAGAATTATACAAGGTATTATTGACCATATTATCAAACATATATAGTAATAGATCGAGAAATTATCATTAATGAGTTAAGGTATAATTAAATATAGATATTAATAACTAATTGATATGATGTATGGGATAATAATTTTAGCGAGAGTGTATTTAATTAAATTTCATATTAGATTGATCATAAACATTACACAAACCCAAAAAATATATTATATTATAATTTATTGGAAGAATCATGAAAATAATTTAAAATTTTTTAATAGGTTGGAATTTTAGTTTAATATATCAATATCTAATTTTTATATATTTTATAAATTAAAAACATTTTGAACATTGGGATGTGTATATCAATGAAAACAATTTCATAAATTGTAACTCAATGGTTTTGGATAATGTATTTTCATCATGCATATGTTTTAATATAAAGATACATAGAAACAAGAGAAAATTGATAAAATCATAGGAATATATATATGCTAGAAATGGGGAATGGGTCGATATATTGGATATAGGAATATATTGTTTATATAAAACTTTTAAAATATTTCTAGAATTTAAAATAGTCTTAAATTTATAAACATTTAAAAAAATTATTTTTATATATTGTCTATATAAAGGGGGATTTTTTAGTTTTTTTATTAAAACTTTTCTATATAAAAGTAATAATTTTATAACATGAGGATTATGGGGAATATTTTATATTTGATGCATTTAAATAATCTTGTCATTAACAGTCAATAAAAGAATGAAGTGATCGAAAATTCAAAGACTATTTATCATTTACAATATCACTATGGAAATATAAATGATAAAATTATTTATATATTCCATTGAGTAAGATTATTATATTCATTTTATAAATCTAAATTTTATTTTTTTATTAAATTGATGAAGGTGAATTTGTGTAGATAATTTAAGAGATCGAGTTTGTTATTGGATTTAATTAATAGTAATGTTTGTACTATAATAAGTATAAACTTTTGTGGAGGATATAAGTAAATAATGAATATATATAATGGAATTAGATAGATTTATTATGTGTTTCTTATGAGGTATAATATTTACATTTTATCAAAAATCATTGAGCTAAAACCTGAAATACAAAATAAACAAAAATAAATATTTATGTTCCTCTAATAAAATAGGGGTGTTGAATAATTAGGGTTATAATATAAAGATAATAAGAGTTATTTTATATTAGTTTCATATCTCACACCTTAAATATCACTACAATGGAATGGTTTTTTTGAGAGGAGAAATTGTACAACATAATAAATATTTTAATCAATTATTACTCAGTTGGGACTACCTATGTCATTTTTAAAATATTCTATATAAATAGAATATTTTATAATAATTGGTATTTCATTTATGTTTCTTATAATGAGAACATATAATTTACATACTATAAGGTATCAAAATTTAATTTTTATGAGGATTTATTGATATACCTCATATGTAAAACATTTACATTTGAAAAAACATGGTTCTAACTCTAAAAAATTTGTTTTTTTATTAGAAGGAAATAATGGGATATTAAAATACTACTAGAAATATTGTGTTAATGAACTAGTGTGATGATTTATATTAAATGAACCCAATTGATCAAGAAGTATATGGTGGGAATGATGAACATGGAGAAGATCAAGAAAATTAAATAAGAATGTAATATAGATTAAAATAAAATAAATTTCAAAGGAGGATACTGAAGCTACCTAAACTAATGTTGATCATGAAATTCAAAGGTAAAATATACATCCTCATTATTCAATGAAATATGTATTTATTATGTAAAATGATGATAAATCAATATTTATATAAGATAAACCAACTAAAAACAAAGATAATATTGAGATTTTGTTTTCATTATTTATATAGTGGCTATAAGTTATGAGGATGTAAGTCATAATTAACTCTATGTGGGTTTCAATGTTATGAATTGATATAAGTAATTTCCAACTTCAAAACTAAAATAGTAAAGTATTGAATAACTATAATGAAAATCCCCTAATAAATTCTCAATCCCATAGATTTTGGAACATAAAAACCTATCAATATTTTATCTCAATTTCCAAAAGTAAAAAGTGGAATAAAAAATTAAATATTAATTTAGTTGTTATAAAAAAACATGAATAGTAAATAATTCAAAATTATATTTTGGGAGGAAATATTATTTATTTTCTTGGGGATAAGAATGATTCAGTTATTTTAAATATTATTGTCAAAATCTATTTCGACTAGATCAATGTATACCAATAATATCTCAAATAATTTAGTTCTTCAAAAATAACAACTTATATTAACATAGATAAATTAATTTATAATATTATTTATATCGAAAATACTAATGATACTACCATTACAAATATCATTTTCTATCATAATGGTGTTTCTCCTATATTAACACATTTAATAAATAATAAATAGATAATACATTTTGACTAATTATCATTATATGATACTAATCAAGAATCCATCACTTATAAAAAAACTAAAACATTAATTACAAACCCATACTTATAATCCATGTAAATTATCACTTAAGGAAACTACTAGCTCATTAGAAAAAAATTTAATTACAAATGAAAAAATTATCTTTAGGGAATTGGAATTAATAAAGTAGATAAATTGATCAAATAAGTAGTCATGTTAATCAATAAATATCAATTTAAGAAAAAATTTAATCCAATTCATTCAAATAAATTTTACAAAAAAAACAAACTCAATTATAAAAATTTAAAATTTTAAAATGTATTAAAAAACATAGAAAATAGTTCAATTAAATTCATACTAGAATATAAATGTGTAATGAAAATCATTACACTATAATCATTATATGTCCTAAAATAATGAAATAATTTCTCCACTAAACAAATAATATTTCTCATCTTCAAACCACATATCAAACTTATTTAAACTATAATATATATGTACTATATATTTTTTATACATGAATCTTTATATCCAAATTTAAATCATAACATCAATAGGATATATGATTCTGGTTTATGGCTCAATGTACTTCAAAATTTCAATATATTTAGTTATATAAATGATAATGGGTTATATATTTCTCCATTATTATTTTCTTTTTAATAATTATATTAATTCATTAGATTGATTTGTTAATACAAAATATTCCTTTCCATGGATTCGTCAACTTTTATAGCAAATGAAAATCACATTATTATCAAATTTACACAACATTTTAATACATTTTTTTTATACTTAATCATATTAATAATATTTTGTGATAAATTATACTTACTAAATTATTTTATAAATATTTTTCCATATTCAAACATAAAATTAATATAAAATAATTATTTTATATTAAAACCATCTTATTGTCATGTGAGTGTGCCAAATCACACTAAAAGGGGTAGTGTTAATCACGGTGCTACCAAATTTTAAAAACATCATCAACCAAAATGAATATTGGATATTTTTTTTATTTTATAATGATATCACTTTAGTATACCTCTCCCATCAATTCATCCATAGAAAATAAATTAATCATATAATGAAATTGAAACATGAAATAGCTCATTTATTTTTGAATATTTTTCCCAAAAGGCCTATGTGTAAGGTGCATACACGTGATGATGTTATAGAGTATAATAAACTAATATAAATTATTTCTTAATAGATATAGTTTTTTTGGTGACCATTTTATATCAAATCATAGTACCTTTATTATTTATTTAGGAATATTGATCTACTTCCCAGGGGTCACTCCCTTTAGATTATTTAGTTGATTATAGATGTTATAGTTGGGTTACTATTAGAAGATAAAATTCATTCATTGTGTATCTTAATTCTATATTTGAAACATAATTGAATTTTACTTTTTTGTGATATTTCACCTCCTTGTAAAATGAGTATAAATCCTCATTGAGAGATTAAAAATATTTCTCTTCACGAGAAACACAAAATAGTGATAACACATTCAGATGATGATTTATTCCATATTAGAATTTTTCTGGTTTCACTATATATTATTATTTAATGATTATATATGTATGAATGAAACTGTATATTCGCATGACTCCACCTCCAATGGAACAAATTTATCAATGGAAATGATAATCTTGGTCTCTCATCTATTCCTTCTATTTCGAACTATATATGTAAATATTATTATCCCAGATTCTCTAGATCTACTATAGTAAATATTAAAAAGGTTTACATGATTATAATTATTTAATAAGTGGTTGCGATTTTTCCATGTTCTTATAACTCTTCGGAATCAGGAAATGTGTACTAAAAAATTGTAATGTTTTGAAATATGTCTATTTAACTCAAATAATCAACCATAAACATATGATAAATATTTGATATATTATTTCTAAAAAATATCAGTAAAATTGTGAATATTTCCACACAAATACATATACAAGGATACACAAACACATTTTAATATCCACCTTGGCCATCAAACACTAAATAAAATGGCATGTTAAACTTATTAGGTTTCAAAAATTGGTCATTTTAAAATTGAAATTCCACAGAAAATAGAATGAACACTCTATTATTAAAAACTAACTATGAACAAACCCAAATCTAGGAAAAAGGGTTTCTCTTTATGTCATCCTAAAACATATTTTACATTTAATATTTATTTAATTAAAACCAT
The DNA here is from genome assembly GCA_963277665.1 of Viscum album. Taxonomy (NCBI): domain Eukaryota; kingdom Viridiplantae; phylum Streptophyta; class Magnoliopsida; order Santalales; family Viscaceae; genus Viscum; species Viscum album. The sequence goes on along the minus strand of OY728140.1, from coordinate 46,979,411 downwards.
TCTTCCAAAATATCATCTATTATGATATGACTATTTAATCCACACCATTTTAATTAATCACATGAAAATACCATAAATGATTTACCATTACTCATTTCAAACCTCCCCATTTCATTTATAAATTTAATTCAAAAACCATGAAATTAATAATTGAATAATCAATGGCTATTATCCCATTTAAATTTCATGATCCCTTCATGACAACACCATAGCTTCCACAAAAGCATGGTGGCACTAGACATCTCTATTTATCATAAATATTCTTTTTAATTCACTATAGTTATATCTCCTTCAAATAATATCAATGTAACCATTGTAATTTTATAATTGCCATCCATATATCAGGGAACTATTCCCCATTTCCAATTATGTCCTATCTAAATGATATGGATTCCATAATAGAAATAGACACGTACCACTATCATTATTTAACATCACCACAATATATATCATACTGTTACGGTGTTTTGGTTCCATAGTATAACAAAATTATCATCTATCCATATATAAATTCGTCATATAAGGACTATTATCAATTGATCACCCAGATATAAACAAATATTTTTTTCTCATCATTGACTCCATTAATAAGATACCAAGTTTTTATTATTTATGCAAGATTTATCTCATCAAATTATTCATAGACTTAATATGCTATATTTCCTATTCCTCTATCATAGATTCATATATTGTTTTGGTGACATTATATTTTTTATCAATATTTAGTTTACATAACCATATATACCAATTCCAAGCACATCAATGATTTCCAATATTCATGAAAGATAAAGAATCATTTAGTTATATATCCATTTAAAACAATTATCATTCAAAACCATTAAATTACATCAACACAAAGAAAATTTTAATTAATTTAAATATTCAAATCCATCAAACAACTTCATTATAAAAAATTTTTAATTTATAAACAACATACAATTTTTAATTATGATATTTTCCTCTCTTGGATTTTTATGTCAGTTGTTTAATAAATTTATATATATAATTTAATTACCAATACTACAAGAAGATTATGGATTTATAATTCCCCATTATCTATTATTTTTTATAATAAAAAACAAATCTCCCATTTTATCATTGACTTTATTATGGCTCAAAAAACACCAACTCATCTTTATATCCTTCTCTAAGGTTATATCCAAATTAAAGAACCTAGACATCATTATATAACATGATTATTTGATCTTATATAGATAGTTAATAAATATAATTTTATATGAAACTCTATTGATTCTTTTTATATGTGGATTCCTTCAAAAACATATGGCATTTTGATCCATTAATTTATTGAATTTATTTAAAACTTATAACTCAATAAAAAATAATTGTCATTAAATTCATGCTAAAAAACTATTTATAATATATATCTCTTCTAAAATATTTTTTGATAGTGTACATACGATTTTCCAAAAGTGATAAAAAAAATCCATTAATCCTATGTAGTCAAAAAACTATGTAAGAAATAAGAGTTTATGTTAAAAAACCAATATTATTCATTACACTTTATTATGTTAATAAACTAATAAAAATTGAGATATACCTTACTTCATCACTAATTTCAAAATGATAAAATTAAATCATCCACAAAATCATTAATGAATAACAAATAAAGCTCAATTTTTTCAAATCTTACAACCTGATATCAATTGTTGAAATAATTTATACTCTTTCACATGGATTCTGAATATTATATATAAGAATTATATTTAAATACCCATTCTTAAACATAAAATAATACATATTCATCAGACTATAATAAATTTATCTCAGTACCAAATATATATTTGTTTATAGTTTATATATTTAGGTTATAAAATTTACATTAAAAACCCATATATTACAATTTGGGAACTTCCATAGAGTATAAATATTTTCAAAAATATAAAACTATGAAACATGTTTTCCATTCATGTATAATATTAATGACTTTAAATTCGACCTCTTATTTGTTCGTATATATCCTTATACCCAATGGAAAACATTTTAAAATGTGGGATGAAAAAAATGTGTCAAAAATATAAATAAAATAATGAAATATGTAAGTCTAGTGAAAACATGAAAACATGTAAAATACATAACTTTATTACAATATTAATTGAGAGTAATAAATAAATAATAAACTCATAAAAACACACTTTCTAATAGCATAAATTCATTAAAATCCATATCATAAAAATTGATACCATTTTCATGAACATAGATAATTATATTCATATGTTGTGTTAAAGTCATGTCAGAAATAATTTGTTCCCAGTTGAATCTATAGGATAAATATTTTTGGTTAACTACCTTATTCAAAACATTTAATACATAGAACATTAACAATTACATGTGAGAGATATATTAGCCTCACTCTTTAATAATTTTTAAATTTGATGTCCGATTTCAGGAATAATTTTTTTTCTTTCACATTCTCTTAATGATACCATAGAAAGACACTTTTAAGATCATATGGAAAATATTTTATAGATATTATTATAACTTTTTATTTTAAAACCCAATTGAGAAAACATAAATTCCATAAAAAATCATGTAAGAACATTTATTTTAATAAAACAAGGAATATTATCATGCAATTAATTTTTCATATAATTGATTGTGAGGTTCTAAATGTCGTTAACATAATATAAGATAAAATTGAACATTCATGTGTCTCTTCTTTTCGAAACATTCCACACACAATATATATAATCATTTTTTTGATAACATTTAAATGAGAATTATAAGTGGAATTAAATTTAATTTATAATTCATTTGTTTACATATAAATGAATTAGTTAGAAATGATTTAAATGTGAACATTGAAGAAACATATTTTGAAAATAAATAATTAAAACATTTAAAATTATGTTTTATGTTAATGAGTCTCATACCTTGAGTCCAAATAATCTTGTATGTTCATTATATTCATAAATAATAAATTTGTGTAAATTATTTACCCGATTAGGAAAAAATTTTATTTCTATTATTATATTTATTTTTTTATTTCAATTTTATATTTTATTACATAATTAATTATGTTCATTCCAGAAATTAACATGATATTTAGAACAAATGTCCAAAATAACATAGGTATGTTGAATAATGTTAAAGAGGAAATTATTAAATAATATCTATATAAAATTTATGAAATAAATATTATTTTAATATATTAGTTATTATTTTAAAACCATACAGGATCGAGGGTTTTGAGAAAATAAATACATTATAATCATATAGACAGTTTTCCAGATGTACACGTCACTTACATTTTCATTTTTCAACGATCATGATGGAAATATAGTAAATAATTATTTTAAAATTATATAGTAATGATTATACCATTCATATAATAAACTATATATTTATATCATCCATGTTATTTTTTTTTGAAAACCAAGTCCCCTCTCTTCTGAGTGGGGGTAATCTACACATACACACGAATAGCTATAATTATTCAATAAAGTGAAAGGTAATAAAATATATGTAATATTATTTTTGTAGAATGAAAATTATAGAATGAATATAATACATATATATAAATTAAATCTAAAATTTAAACCATCTATGATAGTTGGTTATAGAAACCAAATGATATCATTTCACGGGGAGTTAGTCCTCCATAGAAATATATATAAAAGTTTTATTTCTCTTTTGATTTGAGGGGATATGGATATATGAAATGAAATTAATGTAACAAAATATTGATATAATTAAGATACATATATTAATATTTATCAGGGTTGAATATGATATTATGGAGGTTGATTAAGAAAAAAAATCAAAACATTTGGTTTTAAATTACATGTATTCTTTTAATGACGTCTTCAGGTTCACACCAAGAGAATTCCTAGGATGGATTTTTACCAAATAAAGTCCCAATTGGAAATATGGATTTATATTATTGATACCATATATTATGTGGTGGATAGAATAGAGTATCCCAAATGTGAGATTAATAGAGGAGTGGTGTTTACATTTTATAAGTGAGGGGATGAGCATTCTATAAAATTTTACGGTATTAATTAATATAAATTAATTTTCAATGAATAATGGATCAAAAATAATATATTTAGAATACGGGTGTGTATGGATCTAAACAATCACTCAAAATAAAATTATGAAATGTTTTGGTGATTTTCACCATCATATATTGTTATCTTGACCCTCTTTAAATATATTGACAATTTATGTGATATGTAAGTGTTTTATTCAATAGTGGTGAATATATTTAACCTAAAAGGAAATATTAACTATAAACATACCATGGTTGATATTATAAACCATTTCACATTAGTTTGGAAAATTATTATTTTTTGGAAACATTAAATCATTTAATAAAACATTATTTATAAGAAAAAAAATTAATGTCATTTTTGGAATAATTAACATAATTGGAAATTGAGAATAACATGACTACAATGGAAATAGAAAATAAATAATTAACACATAATTAATAATTATTATGTATCCATTAAATCTTGGAGAACAACTACTCAACAAAAAAATGTTACTTTCTGTTTTCTTTAAACTATTTAATTGATTTTCAATAATTTTTATAAGCACTATGTCAGCATTGCATAAGCGTTTAAGATAGTTATTTTATCACCAATAGTTAAAAATAAATCCCGATGTTAAAAAAATATTGTATGTTAAAAATAAAAATTTATAACTCAACATGTATTGATTTTATCCCAATAAAATCATTATAGATATTAAAAGAAATATAGTGACATGATTTATTTTATATATACTAAAAATAAAATATAATTCATTCTGAAAAAAATTGGAATTTGTTTAAGTAAATTCAAATAATGGATGCGATTTTATAAAATCACTTATATAATAAATTAATAAAATTTTCTATATTATTTTTCAGTTTTTAACATATTATGTTTAACCTAAATTACCAGATTAACTATTACCTACGTGAGGAATATTTACTACGTTTATAAGGCCCTAGCCTTAAACCTTACCTAATCTTTAGTTATTACAAGATTACACATTGAGGATCTTTTCAGGTTTAGAGTTTTAGAGAATTAGAACATAAAAATTGCATTACATTCCATATATAAACAAAGTGGTTACATAAAGATAGTATTCATTTTTCCCATAAATGGAAACATATTTAAAATAAAACATGGATTCATTCTTGACAATTCCTTGACACTATCATCATATCATGTACCTTTCCCTTGACCTGTGAAAAAAATTTCAAAAAAAACATGGGATGAGCATAAAAAGCTCAGTATGGGTTATAAAAATATGGAAAGGAAACATAAGTTCATATATACATAAGAATGAAATCATAAATTACCCATAAAACATAATCACTTTAACATATCTCATCAAATCATGAATAAATCATAGAAATCATAAGACATAAAGGTAACTTGAGGCATTCATAACATTCTTACGTAGGGAGTAACCCTCTTGGTTACGTTTGGAATACCCATCACAGTATATTCCCTAAATCTCTTCGGAGAAACCTTAACATTTCACTCCTTTTCATTACCCAATGCATTGGAGAGTTATATCGGGCTCACCCGCCATTAGTCTATCACAGAACCACCCATCTTCATAATAATGCCCAAGAACCTCAATGTAATCGTATCACATAAAACATGCATAAAGGAAACAAAACATTTCCACATTTCAATCACAAGATATCAATACCACACATTGATATAAAAATATTATGAAAACCATTTTCAATACCAAAATAAAATAAAAGTAAAACATGGTATTTATTTTTCTTTTAAAAAAAAGTATGGCTTGTAGAGGAAGCCGAAACTCAAATAATGGTCACGGCGGCGGAGAAGTCGTTGTCACCGCATACATACGACAAAAACATTCCCTTTTTTCATTTAGTAAATGCTTCGTATAAACAAAGATTCCTTTTGAATAGACGTAAAAGTAAAAGGGGTTTATACACCATATAAAAGAAGGTTGTGTATAAAACAAAATATGCCTCAATGAAAGGAGATTGAGACGAAGTCCCATACCTCACGTCCGACCTGACTCGGTCGTTCTTTAATCTCCTGAATAATAAACTTGAGTTAATTTATACTTGTTTAAGAACATTTTTCAAGTTCATTATTCCTTTTATATCACTTATTGCCATGTCATGAACACTATGTAATTATTTAAGTTAATAACAGTCGTTTTAACGATCATTGGTACTTGAGTCAAAAATAAACCCTTTATAATTACATGTTGTTCATGTATCCATTATATACAGAATGGTATTCAAGATGTAGATATCATATATGTCATATGTATCCAGTACATTCATGCATTTATAATATTACATAATCATTTAGAGGTAAGAAATGAAATGCATCGTTCATGGAGACGGTAAGACGTACGTACGCATGAACGCTACTTTCATTTATATTTAGTATTTTATAGAATGGAATCATAATGATATAAAGGTATGTTATAATTCCAGTGTAATATCATATATAATATCATAACTCCATCCTTTATACGTCCCACATATGGTATTAACGAATCAAATCACTTTGAGGGGGCGGTAGTCCGCACTTCCTTAAATGAAGATATCGCGTTTACCCATAATGGAAACCATTAAGGTATGCCCAAAATGAAAAATACATAAGCTTAAGGAAAACATAAACATATTATATATCATATATAAATATAGTTACATCTTAATGGACACATTTGAAGGTGTTCAAAGAGTGTTGAACAATCATCGTTTCGGGAGGCATAAATTCACCATCCACGGAAACAGTATGTCCTTTAACCATTAGATGTAGGTCTGTGTTAGTGTAGGTCGAATCCTTATTATAAAAAAAACCTAGTATATTGAAGATACTGGATTTGTTACAGAAGAAATTAATAAAAAGAGTTTAGGGGGTTGGAGAGGCAAAATAAAACAAAAGGACTCAAGTGAAGACATTACCTTAAAATCAGGTAACTCCCTTTGGTTTGAGCTCAAAGGCTTCCTTGGGAAGACTTCTGCCCAAACTGAGGCTTCAAGGAGTAATAGAGGGATGTGGAGAGACAAAATGGGCAGGGTTTGGCCGAGAAAAAGGCTTTGGGAGTGTGGGTAAGGAGGTAGAGGTGGGGGCCTTTTATAAGAGGAGAGGAGGGGCACTCTTGGAAAGTAAAGAAATGTTACATTATTTGAAAATGATTTTCGGATTCAAAAGGTCCCACCTTGATATAATTATAGGGTAAGGTGATAAGGGTTCTAAATCCACCCATATAATAGGTTTTGGAGATGTGTAGGTCATATATTTTACTTTATCATTTCATTTTATTTAAATCCATTATTAATGAGGTCATCGCTGCATCATCATGATGTCATAAACAATTTAATCAATTAAATGTCTAAAAATTTAAAAACAAATATACTGATGTAGGAAATCTTTTTAGATTTCTAATTAATATTTATAGTCCAAAATATCATTTATGTAGACAAAATTAAAAATATTTTACTTAGGTGATATATTCTTTTTCTCATTTAACATTTTTTAAAAATAAAAAGATAAAAAGTCACTTTCTCTCAAAAGTGATTACATGGGGCCCCCAAGTTTGGTACAAGGCATCCCATGGTCGGACATGAGACAACCAGTAGCCTTAGGACATATGTTGTGGTCTTTTTGTATTATTATGATATCATTTTATTATCCTTAACTACCTGATTACTCATTAATCAAGATAATTAAAGATAATTACTGCCGTTACTATTCATAATGTCCAAAAACAAAAGTGTCTTGATTATATAATTTAGACCTTATTATTCCAAATATGTAATCCACTTTACCAAATTAAAAACACAGAAATTTCAATAATTGATTTAAAAATAATTCTCGTTGTCAAAACAAATAGTGGGGTTTTTTTGAAACAATATCTATGAAACGTTTGACATTAGTTTATGCCCAATTCCAAAGTGAAATTAATCCTAATGACCACCATTGGATTAAATGGTAAAAACATATTTTAATTTAACTTTAAATCCAATTAAAAAGATAATCAAATCATATAAATAAAGTATATTAAAAAGTAGTTTTGATGTAAAATACAGTATTTTTCACTATTCATAAAAAATCAACATTGTCAGAAAAATACCAAAAATTAAAACAAAGTAAATTTTGATGTCCCAATCATAAAGAATAATTTTATTTTGACATCATAGCTTATATAATTGTCAAAAGATAGATTTAAAAATTATTTTCCATCAAAAGGCAGTAAAACAATCCTTTAAAAAATATTAGTGTATTCCATGCTTAAGATTGGATTTATTTTCATTTTAAGCCTCTAAAACACTATCTAATTAATTAATAGACACAGGTAAAAATATCTATTATTCATTACTTACTTGGGATGTTACAACATTTATTATTAATATTGACAAAACATGACGCAAATATATCTCCCAAATTTGAACATATTAATTAGAAATATTGAGTCCAACTTTCATTATTGAATTTTTAAAAGTGGTTAAAATTAATTTTTTTTATTGAATCTTAAAACCCAAAAAAATATATTTAAATACATTTTTATTTAGCCCACAAATGTAATTATTCCAAAATCGGATATAATGATGATTTAAATAAATATAATTGGTTTTATCTCAATAAATTTTAATAATGTTACTTTCCTAACAAATTCATGTACCCATTGGACTTTTAAATTACATTATTGACTGAAATGAAATATTAGTTTTACAAAAATCATCATTTTGAAAAATTAAAACAAAATCAATATTTTCAGGCCCATTTTAAAGTTTCTCTCTAAGATAATTTTTATATGATGGTTTTATAAATGATATTATTATGGTAAAATAAATATTTAAACATTTATAAGTGAATCATTAAAATAAATCTTCATAATAAAAGGATTTTCATAAAAATAAAATTATATCAATTTTTTTAAATTTACTTATATTCATAAAAATAATATAGCTAGATAAATTATTGAAACAAATAATGTAATAAAATGATTATATAATTTTCCCAGGTTATTAAATTCTTGCCCATATTTAAAAATTCAATCTCAATAGATTATTTATTTCTTAGATAACTTCGGACATTCTTCCCTAATAACACTTTTAGAATCTCATGTCACTTCATCAGCCATATTTTCCTTCCAAAAAACAATAAATTAATGAATTTAAATTTTCCTCACAAAAATCTATTTAAATAAATAATCTATACAGACTATTAATCATAATAATGTTTTTCTTCCAACATATCAATTTAAGGTCTCAAAACCCAATATGGATATAATATATATTCTTAATTATGAAACAAGATATTTGTTATGTAATAGAGGTAACCTCATAGGAAAGTCCACAAAATATCAGTCTGATCTATATTTATCTATGATTTTATTTATTCTATTGAATCATGGACATAACATCACCTTAAATCAAAATTAATAACACTTCTCTAGGGAATTACTTTAAGAAATTAAAGATCACCAACCTCTAAAAAATAATATTTCAATATGTTATCCATATAAATTTTTTCTTGCTCATCTCCAACGACATATATTGATGAATCTTCTTCGTAAAATAATCTATTTATTCTAATATCTTTGTTCCCATTAACATCGTTCTTCCAAATTCATCACAATAAGCTAGAGTCCAATGCCGATTTCCATATATATCCTCATAATGATTTATTGTATACTGGAATAAAAACGATAATTTTAGAAACAATAGAAAAAATGAATGACGTTGATATCAATATCCCTACTAATACTTTCAAAACGTTCTATTTTTTTCTAAGGAGGATTTTATATTTTACTTAGACTATCCCTAAAATTACTAATGAGAATCTATAATAAAATAAAATTTATTACCCAAAACTTTTGTAAGTGTTTCTAAAAAAATCATGTAAATGTATGATCATAGTTAGATACAATCGATAGTGGAACTCAATATAACCTAAATATATAATTAAGGTAATGTCCTGAAAGATAATAATAATATACAGTATATCAAATAGGATAGAAATTTTCTTATATTTTTAGTGTATTGAATAATCCTAGTTTCACTGTTACCTCAAGATGTTTTTTGTATTCCCAAAATAAAGTTCATTGATATATTTTCCCACATCCACTATGGAATTGAAAAAGGGTGAATCATCCCCTTCACTAATTTTTGTTCCACATTATCCTTCTGAAAAGTCACACACTTCATGGTGAAGACAATATATCTATTTTCATTCCATCCCATAATAAATTCTTTGAGGTATATATGGGCATCTTAGTCCTTCCAGGATGAATGGAAAATCGAGAAATATGAGCTTCACTAAACAATTATCCCCTCAAATGGGAATCATAAGAAACACATAATATTTTTACATATTTTATAACTCTATCTTTATTGGTATTATACACTAGAAACATACACTTCTTAAAAGATTCTACATTTTCATATATAACATGATCCTATTTCTAATCAATAATAATATTTTCTTAAAATAGATTCTTATACAGACATCTGAAAAAATATATTTTACTCTGATGCATGAAACATTTATTTGAAAAACATCATCAAATAATTTACCGAAGGATTATGTTCCAAATTAAGAATTGTAAATATAGAATTATCTTTCTGAAAAAACAACTAACTATTTTTTAAAATTTTCAAGGATTATACAGAATCATGTATTTATAATCCTTAACCAGTTCGAGCCATCTTTTCTGCCTCATGATCCATTATTTATGAGGAAATATATACATTAAAAAAATTAATCATCATATATTTCAATATTTATCCCATATAAATAATTATTTTTAATTTTTATAGAAAAAAACCACACTAGGACATTCAATATTAGGGGTAGGATAATATAATTCATGATGCCTCGTTAATATTAAAGAATAATAAATTACCTTATTGTTATGCATTGGAACATAACTAATTCCCTTTAATGTATAATAATTTAAGATGAAAAATTCCCCATATATAAATAGAATGACCAAAATTTTATCATTAACAAGTCATAATGTCTATTATTGGAAAAAATAATCAAAATATATTTTCCTAGATGAATTTATCTCGTTTTCAAGTTTCATTAGTCAATGTTATAAATAATCTAGAGTTTTTTTCAAAACAATGATAGTAAAATTCCAATCCATGTAAACATATTAATATTTTTGGTGTTTTATTATTATTTCTATTATTCAATATCTTTAGTTTTGGAAGTGTCAATAGTTATGCCAAATTTCGAAAAAAATATTACTACAGATTAAAATTTTTGAAACTAAAATTCTCACTTACTAAATTATTCTTATAATATTTCTATTTTATAGTTTAAAAAACTAATCATAGTTGTATTTTATGATCCTCATTACATTAATATAATAACTAGATATCATCAATAAATACTACCACTTAATTATATAGACAGTCACGATAACTCTATTCACAAGATCCATGAATATAGTTGGTGAATCATAAAAAAATGTATAACTAAAATATCATAATTTGTGTGTACAGAAGAAATCATATAAATCATAGGTTCGTTAATATTTCCACCTAGAGTTTCAAAAAAAACTATATTATTTTATTTAGTTAAATTAGAATTTTTATTCCATGATTCCCAAAGATGATGTAATTTGATGATCGAAATTAAAAAAATTATTTAAATAAACCATTTAACAAAGCTACATACCCATCACTACATTATTTAATTGATAAATATCAACTATAGTTCAAGAATATTATTTTCACACACCTTTATTCAGTCTATCTTGATGATTTCCACACTTAGTAACTATCTCGAGACACACATCTTCACAATTCCCTATCACATTGAAATTAAAACAACAAATTATTCAATAGCTATTCGTAAACCCATTATTGGATTGATTAGGACTCCTTTCCTTATAATTTTTATCCCCATAACCAATCATACCAAATCCGTAATAATTTATATATCTTATCCATCATTTATTGAAATCTATTTTACCACACTTTGAACTTATTGGGGGACTGGCATAATAATTCATGGTTGACTTCTTCACCATTAGAATCCACCTTGACCACCTAATACTATTTTCATAATGTTTCATATAAATAACATGAAACACTATCTAAATATTCTTTGAACAACAAAAAACCCTCACATGTTTTTTAAAATTTTAATGAGCCAGGTGATTTTTGTAAAATTGGTTTGAATATTGAATAAATTTATCAATTTTTATATCAGGGACATAAATGAAATCAAATATATAGCTAAAAAAATAGAAAAATTTAATTCATACAGAGCTATTAATTCTTCACATTTTTAGAATATATTCAAAGGGATGTTCTCCAAATTGAGTCAAACAAACATATTGAAATATTTCTTGGAAAAATATTCATATATATATCACATTAAATAGAATCAATCCCTTCTATATATTAAGTATTTATAACAAAATACAATCATAGATCAAATTAACTTTCAAAAGGGAAAATGTAAAGTGTTTTCTTTTGACATTTCAAGAATCCAATGACTTTAACTACTATTTTTATGGTATTTTTCTATTCTTAAAAAACTAATAGATATGAAGTTATATTAAAATATGAATGGACTATTGTCAAAAAAATATTAACTATCAATATTTGTTTCTGGTAAAAACAGTTTTTCTCTAACAGGAATTCCACTACTATTTATTTTCTACAACAACTGATCTATCACAAAAATAAATGCCTCTATTCCAATTCCAACAATTAATTTATATGGATTGGGAATTACAATTTCCTCTCAATGTATTCCAACTTTATCTTCCCCATTTCCTATGTGTAAAACTATTCTTAATATATATTGATTAAATGATGAACCATTAAATTAAATAAATTCTATATGAGTTGAACTTAACCATCTGATATAATATGTCAATTTTATTCTATTATTATTATTCAAACATTTATTGTTATCAAAACCATTCATCTGATAAAAAATATACACACCATGAACTTTATATTACATAATCTAGTTTCTATAGACTGTAATTCACTCTCTATCATTCCAAAAATATTTCATTTTAGAGATTAGATAATTTGGCATCAACTCCAACATAACAAACCCAGAAATTAGAAAATGGTCACATCTACTCATTATCCACTTTTTCCATAACAAAAATTCTTCAAAATTAAAACTTTTTTCTTTTAATGGATAATATTTATAAATTTTAACATGAATTTCTATTTCTTATCATGCATCCATATAGTTAATTAAGTACTTTTTCAAATGTGGGATGTACACAAAAATCACTACTACTAACAAGAAACTATGAAATATAATAATCTAGTAAATAACATGATAACCTATAAAATATTTACTAGTATAAAATATATTTTGACCATATGAATTAAATAATAACCTTATCTAAAAACATATTTTCCTCAATGTAATCCTTTAAAAACCCTAACATGTTAATATGAAACCATTTTGGAATCATATTGAATTATATTCATAAAAATGTAAAAATCATGTTAGGGATAATTATATCCTAGTTAAATATACAATGTAATACTTCTTAGTTAAGTCCATTCTTTTTTTCGATTAAATATAAGGAACATTTCCTAATTTATTAAAGAGAATAATCGGGCTCACCAATTTTTATAAGTTTTATCTAACTCACTTATTCATATAATTATTATCATTATCATGCATTAATATATTGTATATCAGGATAAAAATTTCATCTTATTTAATTATAAAATCTCATATTTGGGACAAAAAAATTTATTGTAGCACCTTTTCATTATAGAACACTTGAAATACTTATTTAAACCCATATGGAAAATGTGCTTTGATGTTAAATCACACATTCATTTTAAAATACCATTTTGAATTATAAACTATAAAGAATAAATTGAATACAAGTATTTGTTTTAATAAAAACAATTCTCATTATGGAATAAAAAATATAAAATAATGGTAGTTACTGTGACAAAAGTTTTTGATGATGCAAAATATAAAATAGAACATTATTTGTGTTAATTTTTCAAAATGATCCATATAAAATACATAAATATATTCAATTTAAATTCTACTAAATGAAATTAAAAAGAGGCATAAAATGACCATTATAATTCATTTATGTCTATATAAATACATCAATAAAAAAATTAGAATATGGACATATAATAATAAAATCTACAAAATAAATCATTAAAACATTTTAGAAAAATGATTAATGATAATGTATTCCTTAACTTGTGTTTAACTAACCATTTATATTATTTATATTTCTTAAAAAACATATATTAATTATTTAATTTATTGAGAAACATTTTCAAGTATATTACTCCTTTTATTATATTTGAATCTAGGTTATGTTTAATTACTTAATTAATTATGTTCATGTCATATGTGTTGAAGATATGAAACTACTATATATCAAATGAATTTATTAAATTTAGTAAGGTAAAAGTGTAGGTTATTCCATAATCCCTTGAATACTTACCTTATTATAATTATAATGTTTATAAATTAAGTATACTTTTAATTTCAGCCATGAATAATTGTCATGAAAAATGAAATACGTTAAAATCAAGGAGATGGTAGTCCATATGTATGCATGAATAATGCTTCCATCATTCAATGATCATTTAATGAAAGAAGGTATTTATTTATTTCATCTTCTAAAAATTATGATTGTATCAAAAAAATAATATTATCACTATATATATTATTTATGTTATGTGGTGATGTAAAATGAATCACTTATCTTCATAGAGGTGGAAATCCACACATACGCAGTAAAAACGTTGTCATTTTTCAATGGATGGAATGTTGATAAAATGGATGATTTATTAGATTCCCATAATGGTAATAATTTAATGGATATCATATATTTAAATTCAATCATGCATTATATATATCCATGGGAAATGGTAACAGAAAACTAATTTCATCAGTTCGCAAGGTAATAGTCTTCCAAATACATGGAAAAGGGTTTTGTTTCCCATTTGATGGAAGACCATATAGATATTTTTAATTACAGTAGAAAAATAACTTATTAGTATATGGAATAAACTTATTTTATTTTTTTATCATTGTAGGATAATATGTTAAGGAGGTTTAATAAAAAATAAAATGAAAATTATTGGCTAAGAACCATACATCTTGTTCCAAAAATTCTCTTTTGGTTTCCACCATAATCTTCCAAATGATGGTTTTATAACCAACAAAAGGCCTCTAAAACATGTTTATAAATTATTTTGAGATACATGGGAAGTACATGTAGGAACTATAGTTATCAAAATTTGTGAGGAAGAGAGGATATGAGCTTCTCTTTTATAGGAGTTGGTGGGACACTATTTGAATTTTATATACATTTTTATTAAAATAACATTATTCTTAGGTTACATAGAATAAAAACATATCTAGGTACTATATTACATAGTTATGGATAGAAATAATCTCACCAAATATAATTTTACTTTTTAGATGATTTTTTAGACCACATCCCTTTATTTTAACCCTTGTAGACCCTTTTTAAAATTAATATGATATCAATTTTTTATCTTTCGTGGGGTTATGAAAGATTCTATAAAATGATATGTTATTGATAAATATATTAGGTTTGATATTTTGAATCATATAATATATACATGGAATACAATATGGTTTTCTTGAATTTTAAATCACTTAATAAAAAATTATTTATCATAAAATATCAATAATGTTGTTTTTGGGATCTATTAATTTATTTTAAAATTGAAAATAAAATGAAAACAATGTAATTGAAATATAATACCTTAAAACATCCATAATATTTTATACATATATACATATAATGAATTGTATATTATAAATCTTCCAAAAAATTACCTTTAATGTTTTTGCAATTATTTAATTACTTTTTTTACTGCTTTCACAAGAACTTTATTCTCCTTGCATAATAATTTCTTATTATTATGTCATAAATATGACATAAAAATAAATTTCCACATTAAAAAATATTTTATATTTAAAATAAATAATTATAATATTAAATAGGTCTATTTTATCTCCTTCAGAATATTTTCTAATTTGAAAAGAAAGATAATGACACTTTTGAGTTTATATTTAATTAAAATAATATATATCATTCACAATGAAAAATAGAACAATATTGAAAACAAAATAAATCATTGATTATTATCATAGAACCCCAGTCTACAAATATATAAAAATATTGTGTTAGGGTTATTTTTTATTCCACATCATATTATTTTTAACCTCAATTACTCGATTTAACCTTCCCAGGTGAAAAATAATTTTTATAGTTAATATTCAAATTGAAAAATTAAGAGGTGAATACCTATCATATTTTGAACTCATGTTTCCAAATCATGAATCCAATTTTATTGATTTTATTTATATAATTTGATGAATTTTTTTATTAAAGGAAACAATAAAATTATATAATAGTTTTTCTAGAACAAATTAGTTCTTAAGAAAACATATGTACTTCAAAAATTAGGTATAAAGATTATTAAAGTGTAATAAATAATATTATATATTACTGAATAATACTTATGTTACATTGGGATAAAATTCAAAACACGATAAATATTTCAAAATATGTTATTTAATAAAATAAAAATACCACTTAATAAAAATTTTTATTTTTAACTATTCGCTGAAAAATCAATCTTCATAGAAAAATTCAAAACAATTTATACTATGAAAATTTTGATATTTTATTTTCAATAATTTAGTTCATTTTATTCCAATTAAAATTATGTAATTTTAAAATTACTCTTTCATATAAAATATTATAAGATAAATATATTTATATGAATAAAAGAATTGTCTTTTTCTTTAAAATTTAATTAATGTTCTTATAATAAAAATAAATATCCAATTTATAAATAAAAATATGTAATTAAATTGTATTTAAACATCAAATAGGTTGTTACACTATTTATTTAGGCAACATTCATATAAAATTATCTAAATTCATTAATTCTGACCCTAATTATAGAAATTATATTCATCTAATGATTAATTCAACTACACCAGCTTTCAATGTATCAAAAAAATGATATCACAAGTAAGAATAAAAAAATTAAACATGAACTCTTTTATGAATATATCTGTTTCTCATCTATCTTTATGGTCTAAATCTATTTGGTATATTCTTAATACCACATGTTAGTAACCATATTTGATGTGATACAACTTAATGGTTATTAATAACTCTTCATCACCTTTAAAATTTCAAATCAAGATACATATCACATTAATTTATTCTCAAACAATTTTAATTCTATATATAAAAATATATGAATTAATTTTTTAAACTATGATTGGATACTGATTGCAATTTATCTAACACAATTTGGTAAGAATTACATATATGCATTTGTCAGTAAAATAAATGAACTCCCCCTTCATGAAATTCTCAAACCCAATGGATTTTATTTTTCCATTATACCCATATCATTAAAAAAATAGTTACAGTAATTATGTATATATGAAGAGGGGTACATACTGAGTATCCTCATGCTAAGGAATATAGTTATTCATGGGAATTGAATATATTTTTTTTAACCATGACTCCAAGACTTATGTTTTACTTATTTGAATAGAATCACTTGTGTCACTCAATTTGATATATTTTATTATAAATTATTCAATATCATTAAATTGGTTTTAAAATATATTTTGAAACCAAACCCACTTGTGCATTTATTATCCTTTTAAGGGATGTTTCTACATCTATGTCCATGAATACTTATCCTTTTGAGAACCTCTACAATAGTAATCATCCATTTACTTATTGTAACATTCATTAGAACAGTTATGCATGCTTTGTGTTTCTCCTATTAGATATACATGAATAATACTTCTATATTATTTTCCCTAGCAGTTATTTATTCATGTGTTGCTATTGAAATGTTCCATAGCGTAATCCTCCTTAATATTTATCTCTATATTTTTCATTCCTTTATAGGATAACTACAATGGATAAGAAAAAATTGGTTCTTTTTATACACTCTATTTCCTTCCTTCATAAATTAATCATCTAATTCCATATATCTATATTTCAATGTAAAATATTTTCTACTTCATCTGACCATGTATTTCCATTAACAAGGTAAGGTTGGTTTACTTCTTCTAATATCCATTGTTATTTATATTATAGTACCTATCCCTATGTTTATGGTAGTTACAAATAAATATTTTCCAAATTAATTCTTAGATTATATATATTTTCCTTGATTTAAATGTTTTTGAATATTTACTTCTACCATTGAACACATTGGTTTCAACAAACTCAACCATGTTCTATCCTATTACTCTATGATTGTATCAAATTGTTTATAATATACATTGATAGTAATTAATTCATTATATCTCAAGAAAATTATGTTTCCTCATTGACCACATATATATAACTTATCATGCTTTATATGTCAAGGAATACATGGTACTGTAATCTTACTTTATGATTAATTAATTCAACATTATTACTAGTTTCATATTTATTAGATCCTTCTCCTAAAATTGAGTAACCATGTATTACATTATTGATTGATTTTTTTATTTTATCCTCTTTTAAATTTGTTTTTCTAGAAGGATATTGTTATCTTTATCTTGATTCTACTTGGTTATTTATTTCATCAACTTATATGAAATATCTCTAAGATGATCAATTTGATTCTTCGTCTTTGGTCCTATTAAGTCGATGCATCTTATCGGTGCATCACGTTGTGATGTAATGTTTTTTCCTCAAAAAACTATTCTACCAAATAAAATCATTCTACTCTATAAATAATCTATTTTTGATACTCATTTTCATGTATGGATTAGATCACAACATGGTTGTTGTAGGAAGATTCTCTTTTCTGAAAAAAATATATGTAATCTCTTATTTTATATGGAATCACAATCATCATAAATAATTTTAATATATTTTTATATCAAAAATTATAACATATCATCAAAAAAACCTTTACAATTGTATTAATCAAAAAATAAAAAACATCACATTGATGGGAGATTTTATCTTACATAGATATCTATTAATTGTTATATGTTTTTCTAATGCCTTTTGACATAACATAGTTCTCATCAGATTTTAAAATACAAGACATGTAATTTCTATTATATCATAAGTAGATTATTTGTCTATCCCTTTGAAACAAAATTTTTTATTGACTTGTAGAAAATTCTTCACAAACTCAAATATACCATAACAATGAAAGGTAAACATGTATACCTTATTGGTTTTTGATCTAACCAAGATATTTTCCACATTCACCATCTAACCTCTTTAATGATGTTTTTTAAATTTCTATTCAATACATATATATTTAACTATTTCATGAATATATACCTCGGGATAAAAAAATATCATTTTCAATAAATAATTTTGAGAACTATTAACTATGGAAGGATTCATTGAAAATATAATATGTTAAATAGACTACAAATATAGATTTAATAGATTGGAAACAAGGTTAGAACCATTGATCTCTGAAAACAAAATACAGGATTTATGGGTTATTGTTTAATTTCCCTAAGGTACCTAGATAATGGTAGAATATATATACTATGAAATTTACACATTTTCACTTTACCCATCCCCCATAATTTAATTGTGAATTTTTATTATTTAAAACTCAAATTAATCTATATCTATATCGAATGAATCAGTATGAAATATGTAAAACATACGATAAAATTTTAGCACCCTAGAACATTAGTATTTTACCAGGTTATCCTAAAACATTTACATGCAAACAACATACACAATATGACGTGTCGACCTACCAAAAGTGATTATCACATAAAATTATATGGATATAATTTTATTCCTTCTAACTCCATTCCAAGGATCAATTACTTTAAAAAGTTATAGGGAAAATGTACTACCTCTCAAGGGTCATACTATATGATTTATATATTCACTATTTTTAGGTAACATTAAATAGTTTGTAGACAATGTGATATCCTCTAAATTAATTTTAAAACTAAATCATTATATATCATAACTCTATATTTGATGTTCTTTTAAAATTGAATCATTATGATCCATAAAATCTGATAAAAATTTATAATTAATTCTAAATGAGGTTGTTAACTTGTCACTCTTCATGTGAAATAAACAGTAGACAAAACACATATGAATAAAAAATAAATCAAATAATGAATTATTTTCATTTTTCTTGTCTTCTTTTTCCCTAGTCAGATATATGAGTGAAAAATAATCTTTTTAGGACTCTTCCCTTAAAAAATTACTTTTTGATGAAATAATTTATCATTATATTCATCTCTTCTTTATATTACAAACCATATTTAAATACAGTTCTCCTCACATCTCTACATCAAAATAATGGATTTAAAAAATTATTTTATTATTCCACCAATCCAACTAATGAGAGATATTAATAATTGATTATCCAATACTCAATAATTGTGTCATGTGTTACCTCAAATTTATGAATTCCAAAATATCCACTAAATTTGAATCAGTATCCCCACACAATTTCCAAATAATTCAGATTTAAATTCCAAAAAATATTTATAATGACTAATTTTGGTCCACTGTAGCATAAAAATTACTGACTATTAAAATAGTGAATATTACCGCATCCCTAGAGAATGAAAGACAATGGAATATTCAACTCTATATCTAATAAACATTAGCGATTTTTAATTTAAATTATAATAATATATATTCTACCAATATAAAATCATTTACGGGCCATTTCATTTACAAACCCTAAGAGAAACAAATATACCCTAACTACACTAAACTCATTTTCCCATTTATTTATTATTTCAATGAAACCTCTTTTTTAAAACAGCATACATTATTTCTAGTCCAATTTATATACCCCATGTTTATTAATCACATAAATTTATCATAATATCTTTCGTAACACCCATAATAAAAATTATTTTTCCCCAAATAAATTTCATCACAAATCAATGAAATGAACTATGATATTCCCCATAATCAGAACCACTTTTAACATGATCTACATCAAAATTATTACACGATGAGATTAATTTTGGAGTTTTGGAATGAAATATTTTGTAATAGACTATAAATGTTTTGAAGACACAATCTTTATAGAACTAGTTTGAAATTTATATCAACAAATTTTATTATCCACTATAGAAACCAAAATGTAATAATATTTATTTTCATATCAAATATAGTTTATCGATATAAACAACTCTTAAATGGTCAAAGACTCCTATATGTCATCGAGGATTATTTCACCACATCATAGTCTATACCATTATGCTATGGTTATATCATATTATAACAAAATCCAAAACTAGAAAAATCAAAATTCCCCCAAGTAGAATATAACTCCCCTTATAGCCATGATATGATAGAATAAACAATGATTACCATATCATAGCTCCAGTAAAGCAATACCATGTTAATTTTCATTTCAAAATAGTAATCACGAAATTTTATTATTATCATTGAAAATATAAAATACATAATACACAATTATAAATCCATATATTTTCTATTGAATCTTTAACTCATCATATAAGGATCATTCAAACTGATCCAAATAAACCAATTCCTTTTATGATGATGATTTTCATTCATCAAAAACATATTTGAAAAAATTAATTTATTGAATCCCTTGTAAAATTTGTTATAACAAACAACATGAATTTCCTACAAAATAAATATAATTTCTAGCTTCTTCACCATCAATATCCATCTCTCATCCTCACCATATGAACAATTTAATTCATAAAATCTTAAAAATATTACAATTTGTTGGGAATTTATCATTTTTAAATGTTTTTTCATTGTTATCTTAAAAATATTTCAACTTATTCTAAATCCAAATCCAATATCCACTTTAATATAAAAAAATATATAAGTAATTCGGTTGTAATAAAATTATTTTTTAGTATAATTCACAATAAATAATTTATAGAAAAGGTAAATTATCAAATGTCACAACCCATCCCCTGGGGCCCATGCCCTGATTTCCCCATGCGCGCCTTCCATATGTCGGGGGATGGCGACTTGCACCGAAAGTTGTATTCCCTAAAACGGGAAGGTTTTGCCTTTAAACCTATACCAAAACACAGTCTGAGAACATGACAGGAAGTTTCTATGAAGTAAAATATTGTCGTAAAAATGTGTTCGGAAAGAAAAAGGGGATGAAATACAATCCCAACAGAAAGTATGAGTACAACTTAAAAGTACTAATACAACTAAAAGGAACAATAACACAGAAAAAAAAGGAATCTCCTAGATCATCGACCATAGATCCTAGCAGAAGGGTAGGTACAACTCACGATCAGTAGTCCCTGCGTCGCGTCACACCTAACGGTCCACCCTGGATCCTACCAGAATGATAGGTACAACTCATGATCAAGAGTCCCTACATCATGTCACACCAAATGGCCCACCTCCGAGCACCATCCAGTCCAAGATCCCTCAGCATCAATCAATGTCGTAGACAATCTACAAATGACACAATAAGGTAAAATACTTAGTTAAATTAGAGCCTTGTATCATACTAGGTATAAAACTCAAAGAAATAGGATTATGATGCTGACCCACACAAGATCACTATGAATGCTGATAGCCAGTCACAGATTCACCTATCCTATAAATAGGTAACATTCCCAGTCAAAACATCGAACACCTCGACTAATAGATAACTCCTCCTCTATTGAGTAAAGTGGGAATGTCACATCACACATAGGCACTTCCCACTAACCTTAAATTGATGAGGTACTCCTCCCCATCGCGTATCGTGGGTCAGCCGGGTTACACAAAGCCGCTCCACAACTATGGCCAACTAAGGTACTCCTCCATATCACGTATTATGGCCACTCCCCATAGTGGCCTACTAAGGTACTCCTCCTCATCACGTATCGTAGTCATCGAGTCACTTCGAGTCGAAATGTCCGTAATCATCAGGTCTCTTCCAGTCGCAGGGTTCCGTACACAGTGTGCATGATGGAATCGCTACTCAAACTATTGTTCATATTTCAACCAGAACTAAGTCTCGCAATTAAGTAACCTGATGATCTGTCTTGTCATAAGGATTATAATGCAACAGACGACATGTCAATCAGATGCATGGTCTGTGTGTTTACAGAATTTCAGGGTCAAGGGCCCACTTGGATTTGGGTGCGATCCAGCCCAGTCATACAGCAAGATTCTCGAAAACTCTCAAGGAGAAATAAAAAAGGATTGTATTTCTCCCAGGATGCCAACTTCGTAGACAGTTCATCAAATGAACATCTGGTTTAGAATTTAGGGGTTGTTTTGATTAACTAGTCGGTATGGGGTTTGTGTCTGGCCCGCCTCGGTTGGACCTGCCTGACCCGGTATGGCATGGGCTGACTGAGATCAACCTGGGTCAACCTGACCCGACCAAGTGAAATTTGGCCCACTGGGCCAGGCCCAACCTGACTGGGTTGGGGGTTAGGCTGCTGTGTAGTGGGTCGACACGC
Source organism: Viscum album (assembly GCA_963277665.1). Taxonomy (NCBI): domain Eukaryota; kingdom Viridiplantae; phylum Streptophyta; class Magnoliopsida; order Santalales; family Viscaceae; genus Viscum; species Viscum album. The sequence continues at coordinate 46,955,988 of OY728140.1, read as the reverse complement.
TGAATGGTGGGTCGGTCCGCTGGGCCGACCTGGTGGTGCCACCCGCCTGGCGATGCATCTATGTAAGGCTAACGTGCCACAGAGCCATTCTAGTAGGTCAAACCACGATGGTTGACCCAATGTGGAACCACATGTCACCACGGGCCCTCTATGCCGCAGCTGACGGGCTGCGGCTTTGCTGCTGGGCACGCCGCTGGCGCGCGCCCAATCCGATGGTCGTCAGTCGAACAAGCGGCCCCCTGCTCCTGCTGCGACTGTCACAGGTTGAGGCCTTACTTCCACCTGTGTGCACAACCTGGGGGGCACCCCACCTCCTCCATGCGGGTTTGGTTGCAGCCGGCCGGCGTGCGGGCTGACCTCTCCAGTGATCCCTGACGATGCGCCGCACCATCCCTGCGACCGGCCGATGTGTCAGCTGACTTCCTCCAGTCGTTGTCGCTGACAAGTCGTAGCCTTCTATGTTCATCGGCAGCGCGCGATGGCGCACCACACCTCCTCCGCGGCCGATCGATATCGTCTTCTCTGATGACCATCACGACTTTGTGTCGCGGCCTCCTCTTTCAGCGTGTGTCAACACGATATCCCCAGTGGAGATGATCTGTATTGCCGTGACATCGGTGTTCCATGGATGTGAAAATTTATAAAAGTAGTGGAGGGTCTGGGTTAGGTTCCTTAGGTCTGTGTCCTTTGTGTTAACTCAAAAACATGAGGGGTTTAAGGGTTTAAAAAACAAATGGAATTTAAAATCATGATAAACCCTACAAAGATAGCCCGCAATAACCTCCAACAAAAATGAATGAATCATGGGTGAACCTGTTAGTGGATTCACCAATGTTTTTCATTTTATTCATGAATGGGAAAGAGGAGAATATTAAAAAAAACAAATAAACTCCTACCTTATAGCCTGTTGGAGAGAATCCATAGCTTGAAGGTGGATCATGTTCTTAGTTTTCGCAATTGATTTCTAATGAAGGCACTCACGCATCATCCTTCGGTTCATGGTTCAGTGCCGCCCGTCACCTCCTACTATGATTGGATTTGTCCTCTACGGGTTCGGTGTCACAGCGCTCATTTAGCACTTCGTTTCATTGAAAAGTTGTGTCGATGCCCTTCTCCATGCTCTATATATATAGGAGAGGGGGAGGGTATATAACGGCATTGGAATTTAATGGGGCTCATCAATTAGGAAGATTCCTAACTATCCAACGATGTTGTTAAATAGGGTTGGCATGTCAAGATATTTATTGGATTAACACATTATTGGCCCTACCCTTTGACTGTCCGTTGGAGGATATGAAATAAAATAATAAAATAATTTTTTTTCATTTATTTTAAAAAGTCACAAAACATAACGTCTTATATGACCCTACTACGATCAAAGTAATGTCTCCCTTAAGAGAATCCCACCATTGAGGATTCAATGGTGCCCTTGAATTTTTAATCTGAGCACTAGCTCAATAGTTAAAAAATGTCGCTCGCACGTTTATTGAACTTACAAGAAAAAAGTTCAATAAAATATTATTGTTTACCCTCGACTCACGTCGTTCATGGTTAGGCTTCAGCTAAGGATACACACCCCAAAAAACTCAATGGTACTCTCGGATTTTCAATCCATCTTACCTTTTAGAAGTTATAGATTTTACAATAAAATAATTAACTTAATTAACTAAATTATGGCCAAAAACTAACATTCATTGGTGGACCGCACTGGCCAATGATAGTATCTACCTAAAAAGAGATTATCCTCACAAGTTCATGGGTGGTCTCAAATTTTTAATTCGAGTCACCGTTCATGATTTATAAGCATTTGAAAAATAAAATAACTATATTTAAATTTTTTATTTATGGTTATGCCATTTTTGGGTTTTCTCACAAGAGGCATGTTCCGACTAAACATAAGTCGCACCTAGGGTAAACCCGCCATCCAGAACACAATGGTGCCCTCATAATTCAGATTTAGGCAATCGTTTAAGATTTATTTTACTTTTCAGGTAAACTATTTACGCGCACTAATTAATGTTTATCAAAATTACGACGGATCATTCTGGGCACTCAGGGATTCGGAATCACGCGTTGTCAGATTTCATGGTCTTAAATTAATTCCATATAATTAAAAAAATTATATATAAATTAAAGGACATTTAATTATCCTCACATTAGGGCTTTACATCCCCATAATCCAAAACAATGTCAAAAAAAGAGGGTATTGAGAACGAGTCTGAGCCTCCCGCTCCCATGTGCTTTCTTGGAAGTTCTCGTCCTGCCATCAAACGTGCATGATAGGTATAAACCACTCACAAAGGACCTACTCCTTTCAATCCTCAAACTCCACAAGAAACTCTTTAAAAGTCTCCCCATCGTCAATGTTCAACTCTCCCTAGTTGAAAATTGTGATGGATCATGGACGCATCTCCTTAGATGTGTCAAAAGGAAAACATTACACACCCAATGAATCTGTGGGGAAAGAGATAGATGGTACACCACCACAACCACTTTACTGATAATATAGAATGGATTGATAAACTACATAGATAACTTGCCACCCCATCCAAATCATTACAAACCTTTTTTAGGTGAGACACGTTGGAAGACATGGTCTCCCTCTGCCTGTTGGCATACGACTTCTGACGACTCTATGTAGTCTTCACTTGCTAACATGTGATGTATCATGCTACAAAATCTTAGAGTACTTCCTTAATCCCTGGACATTAGTAATGATGCCATAGGTCCTGGTACATCTTCACCACTTCCAGACGTGCCATTAAAAGGGATGTATGGCTCTCCCTCAACACCTCCTACCAAGCATCACTGGTACCATTGTGCATCCTCTGAATAGAATGACTTGCTCCCCAACATAAAATAATTCTTAAAAAGACCATCCTAAGGATATCTAAGCACGTCTAGTATCACATTCAATGTCTCAAGCTTTTCCCCACCTGAATTACCTGAAGAATAGGGGGAGTGACTATCATAGATTGGAGGTAAGATGCTCCATCCATATCAAAGAAGTGTATCCACAGTGCATCTAGCATCTCTGACGCATCACATAGTAGTTGTAGACCAGAACTCTGGCTGCGTGCTTATATTACCATTTTCCCCTTCTTAGGAGTATAAACTATATCAAGGTCATAGTACTGGATGGACTCTAGCCATTGTCGTTGTCTCAAGTTCCTATCCTTTTGTGAGAAAGATATACATGAGACTCTTGTGATCAGAGCAGACTGTAAAATGTTCTCCCATCAAGTAATTACACCACATCATCAATGAAAAAACCACTTCTACTAACTCTGGGTCATGGGTAGTGTAGTTCTGCTCATGATTTCTCAGTTTTAGTGAGCCATAAAAGATTACTACTCACTCCTGCATCATGACACACCCCTGTCCGGTCCATGATGCATCATAGTATAATACATACCCAATGCCCTTGTCTGGTAGCCTCAATATGGGGGTACTCATCAGTCTCCACCTTAGCTCCCAAAAACTCTGTTGGAATATCTCAACCCATAGGAAGGGATTTCCCCTCTTTGTAAAAGCTGAAAAGGGTGCCACAAATCTGAAAAAGTCAGTCACGAATCTCTGGTAGTACCCAGCCAAAGCAGAAGTCCCACTCCCTTTGGGGAGGTAATCCAGAAACATCATTTGATAATATTTCCCCACACTCTACCACACTTGCTAGGAACTAAAAACTAAAAACTCCTACATCCATGAGGGTATGTCTGGCCAACACAAGAGTGATCGTTTAAACCCTCCTATGTATCAATTTATCATGTGCTTCCTGGGTTTCCTTTTTCACCAACCAACTAAAACCCCATTCCAACATAGTAAGTAAACAAAAACCTTTTTTACTAATAAATTCAATTTCCATATGAACTATGGATGTCCATTCCATAACCAAACTAACCTTGTAAGGACTCAATGCTGGCACCAAGAGGTTCTTACTGAAACTCTCACCTCATTGGTCGGATCACACCATCGGCGTAATTGTGATTATCAAGTCTCCTCCCTAAGGATTCTCCAGACATGAGGGTCAAGTCAACGGTTTAACCAGAAACACTATGTCTTGGAAAAGATTCATGGAAGGAAGGAATGATTGGTACCTATATATACTAATATGGCTACAACTAGTACACATAGACTGTAACTTTGATAATTCCTAGAGTACATGGGTCTCACTCCTTGATTGCATGCCGCTACTCCCTTACCCTATCCTCTAGATCCCTGAGCCTGGTGAAGACTACATAGGGGGTGGTTTGGAACATGTCTAAATGTACACCACCTTATTTTTCTCTCCTAGCTCTGCTTCCATGTCTACAGACCTACAAATTCATCTAACACTATCACATCCTCTTCCTAAAACATTTTACACACCCAAGTCTCCTTGAATTATGCATGATTCCTATTTTCCCACTACTAGCATTCATTGGTTGTATCTGCTCATCCAAAGAACATTCAACCACAAAAGTTCTCTCTAGAACCCTAACATAAGGTAATAATGCATAGAGGAATAGTGCGGGCTCAGATGTCCTTAAACACACCTCACTCCGAAGTCCGAGCCTCAAAGAACTGATCGTATTGTATTCATCAAGTACTAGGAATGGTAGGTGCACCTCCATGAATACTCATAAACCAACATGTCGTCCTGCTGAAGCTATTGAAGCTCTAGGGAACACTCATCCCTTAGCTCTTTATCGAATGGGACCCCCTTCATTGAGGAAGGTTCTCATGATTTATATAGAAAAAAGTCACCACTTCGCAAGATCAGGGTAAAAACCCTATAATCATCCTAATGATCAATGTATAAGGATATATACCAGGACCACCATCTGATCTAATGGTTCCCTAGCTAGATGGAAACTCTACCACCACCACAAGCCAGTTCTTAGACGCATGTGATTCGGGCTCAACTTGGAACCTGAGGTGTATCTGATGTTGAAACACATTTAAGGCACTGAGCATTCATGTGTCCACTACTGATAACGCTGGTTTTAAGTGCTGACCAATGTACAATGATATAGAAAACACACTACCCGAATGTACTATCTCTGGAAGTAGTCCACGTACCGAAGCCTCATCACAATGTGGACCATCCTCATGGTCACTCACTGAAAAAGAAAAACAGGTACGATCACCATCTTATCTATAGGTGTCTCAACTAGGCGGTAAACTCTAGCCATAGCCACAAGCCAATCCTAAGATTCTTGGGAATTTGTCTCACCTTGAAATCACATAGGCCCCTGCCACTGGAACTCATGTAACATGCTCAGTTGACATGCTTCCTCAACGGCAGGAGCTAGTGGTAACGGTTTCCCAATGGGTATCGGTGTTGCTGGTACACCACCCAAAGGTGATAACATCGTAAAAGGGCCTTACTCTGACAACCCATTACTCAGTGGTCCATCACCATGTACTCTCTCTGGAATCCTAGCTGGCTGTCTACGAGGAGGCATCCTGATAAGAAATAGGTTCACCACATTCATTAAGTTATACATGGGGAGCTGACTCCATGAAATCACAAGAAATACATTTAAAAAACCCATGCAATAAATGATTCCATGTGTTGAGTCATAAATCATAATCCAGGGTCATGGTGTATGGATATGTCGGCCACCACACTAACAATGGAATCCCCGAACTAGAAATCACACTCATAACACGCCACACCATTTCCACACAGAAAAGATCAAAGTCCATGTTCTTCAGCAGAACTGAAATCCTCTAATACCACATTGTCACGACCCGTACCCCGGGGCCTATGACATGAATACCATAGACCCGCCTTCCATAGGCCAGGGGTTTGTGACTATCATCGAAAGGCTTATTCCCAAAAATGGGAAGGCGTTTCCTTTAAACCTATACAAACAGACAATCTGAGAACATGGAAAGAATTAATTGTGATGTAAACTACTGTAGTAAAAGAATTGTGCTGAAAGAAAAAATGGGTCAGAATACAAGACCATCATAAAGTATGAGTACCATTATAAAGTACTAATACAACTAAAGGGAAAAATAAAACTGAAAATAATAAAATAATCTTCTAGATCTTCCACCATGGATCTTACCTGAAGGGTGGGTACAGCTCACAATCTATAGTCCCTATGTCGATTCACGCCAAACGGTCCACCCCAGATCCTACCTGAAGGGTTGGTACAACTTATGATCAGTAGTCCCTATGTCCCATCACACCAAATGGTCCACCTCCAAGCACCGTCGAGTCTAAGCTCCCTCAACCTCGATCAATGTCATATGTCATCTACACAAGACACAATAAGGTATAGGAAATGCCCGTGAAGGGATGAGTATAACGATACTTATTAGGGACCCCAAGACCCTGTAGGTTTCCTAAAGTTCCACAAAGAAAAACCACAGAGCAATAAATCAGCTCTACTTAGGTATATTCCCATACATATACCTAAGTTATAATGATATACTCATCTCATACACGAGGGAATTATACCACAAATGTAACACCACGAAGGTGGAAGAACCACACAAGTAACACCACAAAGATAGTACCATGAAGTTAAAATACTTAGTTCAAATAGAGACTTAGCTTAAACTAGGTATACAACTCATAGAGACATGATTATCATTCTGACCCACACAGGATCATAATGAATGCTGATAACCAGCCAAATATTTTCTAGGCCTAGAAACATGTAACATTCCTAGTCACAACGTCGAAAACCCTAGCTGTTGGAAAAATCCTCCTCTATCGAGTACAGTGGGACTGACACATCACATAGAGGCACTTCCCACTAATGTTGAACTACTTAGGTACTCTCCCTATCGTGTGTCGTGGGTTTATTGGGTCATAGAGAGCTGATCCCCCATTGTGTCCTGTTGAGGTACTCTAACCAAATGCGTATTGTGGCCCTCCCCTCTATTTCCTACTAAGTTACTCCTCCCCATCACGTATTTTGGCCATCGAGTCACTCCGAGTCGAAAAGTCAGTAGTAATAAGGTCTCAGCCAGTCATAGGGTTCTGTACGTAGCATGCTTGGGAGAACCGTTCCTCAAACAATTGGTTGTATTTCAACCAACATTATGTCTCAAAAATAAGTAACCCAATGTTCTTTCATGTCATAAGGGTTCCAATGCAACATACGGTGCATCAATCGGATGCTCGCTCTGTGCGTTATTGGCATTTCAATGTCGAGGGCCAGGTTGGATTCAGGTGTAATTAAACCAGTACATACTCCAAGTTTCTCTAAAACTCTCAAGAAGTAAGTCAAAAGTACCATCTCACTCTAAGGGTCTTGATGCTGCAAACAGTTTATAAAACAGACGTATGGTTTAGATGTGAGGGCCTGTTTTGTGTAACTTGTCGGAATTGGGTCCAGGTCCGGCCCGCCTCGATCGGACCGGCACAACCCAGTTCGGCCTGGGCCGACCCGGATCGACCTGTGTAGAATTGGCCCGACCACGGTCCAAATCGACCCAGGTTGTCCCAGCCCACTGGGCCGGGCCCGACATGGCTGGGCAGCGGGTCAGGCCGCTGGCCGCGAGTCGGCCCGCTGAATGGTGGGTCGGTCCGCTGGGTCGACTCGCCGGTGCCACCTACCTAGCGGCATGGGCTACCAGGGATACCTATATGGGGAACATTTGGGGAGGGATGACATGTGACAGAACCAAGTGAGTGATTCAACGCAAGGGGGTTGACCCAACACGATGCCACGTGGAATCGCGGGTCCACCATGCCTCGGCCGACGGACCACTGCTTTCTCGCGGGGCACATCATTGGCGCGCGTCCCTTCCACTAGCCTCTGGTCGAACTGAATGCCTCCTGCTCCTGCTGCAGTCATCGCAAGCAAAGAACATTCTATGCCATGGGCGTGCCACTAGGGGCACGCCCCACCTACACTCTATCGAATAGGTCATGGCCAGCCGACATGTTGGCCGACATCTCCAATGGCGCACGACGGAACTCCGCACAATCACTCGTGGCCAGCATGTGTGCTGATGACCTTCCTATCGTCACCGCAGTTGAGAATCCATGAACTCCATTTTTCATCGGCGGCGCGTCATGTGTCCTCCTCAGCCAGCCTCTCCGATTACCACTGTGACATTGTGTCATGGCCTCCTCCTGCGGCGTGCATCAACATGCTATCCCCAACGCATCTGGTTGGTATCGTTGTGCCATTGGTTTTCTAGGGTGGTGTAGAATTAGAAAAGTAGAAGAGGGTTTGGGCCAGGTTTGTTAGGCACATGCCCTCCATGTTATCTTGAAACCCTAAGGGGGATAAGTGTTTAACAAAATCATGGAATTTAAAACAATATAAACCCCACAAAGATACCCCGCAATAACCTCCCACAAAAATGAATGAATCGTGGGTCAAACTGATAGTCTATTGACCCATGTTCTTCATATTCTTCAATAATGGGGAAGAGGAAACAATTCAAAAAATGAAAAAAAACCCTTCCTCTTAGCCTATTTGACAGTGTCTATAGCTTGAAGGAAGATCGTGTTCATCGATTTCGCAACTGGTTCGCAACGATGACACTCGCACATCATCCTTCGATTCATGGTTCAGTGTTGCCTGTCACCTCCCACTAAGATCATCTCCATCCTCTATGAGTTCGGCATCGTAGTGCTCCTTTAGTACTTCGTTATTTGACTAAGCTATGTCGATACCCTTCTCCAAGATTCATATATATATTAGAGAGGGAGGGTATGTAGCGACGTTGGAATTTAAGGGGGTTCATCAATTAAGAAGATTCATAATTCCCCAACGACATCATTACGTAGGGTTGGAAGGTCATGTCATTTATTAGCATAATAGATCGCTGGCCCCACCTTTTGATTTTCTGTTAGAGGATATGTAATACAATAATAAAATTACTTTATTTTATTTCTATTAAAAAGTCACAGAACTTATCTTCTTCTCCAGACATACTGTATTCAATGTAATGTCTCTCTTTAGTGAATCCTAGCGTTACAGATTCAATGGTGCCCTCAGATTTTTAATTCAAGCATAGATTCAAAATTTTGAAAAATTCACTCGCACATTTATTGAACATACCCGAAAATAAGTTCAGTAAATTTTTAAAATTCACCCTTGACTTGTGCCAGTCGAGGTTCGGCACCACCTAAGGAGACACGCCCCAACGAACTTAAAGGTACCATCATATTTTCAATCCTAGTTACCTTTTAGAAGTTATGGATTTTTTTCAAAATAATTTTCAATAATTAATTTATTGACACCCAAAAATTAACTTCCACTGGTGTCCCACACTAGCCAATGTTAGAATCTACTAAATAGAGCATAAACTCACGAGTTCAACCATGGTCTCATATTTCTAATTCAATTCATAGTTCATCGATAATAATCATTTAAAAAATAAAATAACTTTGTTTAAATATTTTATTTATGGTTATACTATTTTTGGGTTTTCTCACAAGAGGCATGCGCTGACTAAACATAAGTCATGCCAAGGCTAACCATGCCATCTTGAACGAAATGGTGCCCATATAATTATGATACAAGAAACCATTTAAGAGTTATTCCAATTTTTTATGAAAACTTCTTACGTGTGCTTATTAAAGCTTAACAAAATTTCGAAAGATCATTCTGGGCACTCCGGGCCACAGAATCACATGCAGTCAGATTTTGTGGTCTCAAAATAATTTCACATAATTAAAAAAATTATATGGAAATTACATGACATTATATCAAAATCCTAAACACATTAACTATGATTATATTTCATTTATTTACTTTCATTTCATCATTAACCCAATTCCCAATCTCTTAACATATAATTATTCAATTTATTATATGTTTTTCTACATTTTTTAATACAATCCATACATGATAACTAATTTATCCCATTTTTAATTTTTTTCTCATTTCACTTTTTAGTTAAATTCATGCAAGGAAAAATTATCCCATTCACAAATATTTTTTTGTATGATCACCTCTAAATGATAATTTTAATAGTTAAAACATGATTATAACTTATTTTATCACAAATTATTAAAGAATATTTGGATTCTAAATAAAAATATCTCTATAATGATCACCATAAATATCTCCCCAAAACTATTTGATATAGTTATGAAATGAAGGAGGAAGTTTTGTAGGATATAGATCAATCAGAGTTATTTTTATTTTTTAATCCCTTTAATGAAAAAATACATTTTAAATTTTTTTCGAACATTATCAATGTTTCCAAATTCACCATAATATATCAACTAATTGTATAAAAATTATTTAATATCACAAAATCTATTGACCCGAATAATAATTGATCTCATGTTATAACATCTATAGAAGAAAACCTCCCCATATACAAGGTGCTTATATTTAACATCAATAGTTTATAAAAGCAATTAGGGATAATATAACTTTATATCAAAGGTATGTGATATCGAATAACAAAAAAAATATAAAAATAGAAATTTAGAGTATGGTGATGTTTTTGAAGATGAATACTATCCAATATCATGAATAATGACATCAAAATTACATTACCAAATTAACATGTGAGTCAATTAAAGATTAATACAAAATAAAGCGGGGTCACCTACTGGGTTAATAAAATTCAAATTATATGAATGGAAACTAAGATAATTATTCAAACATAATTATTAAAACTCAAGAATATCCTTGGTCACATACCCATAACTACATCTAGTTAATTCAACTAAAAATTTATATCCTATTCCATGTGATATATCTCACCCATAAGCTCTCCACATCTAGCACGGTGTACATGTAGGCTCTAAGTGTAAAACTAATTAGAGATACACTACAGAACCCTTAATATATTCCATAGTATATCATCATAAAGAAAAATATGGTTACAATGTACAAAAATGTATCCTTAAGAAAATATGTTGGGTCATCGTTCACTTACCCTACCACAATGACAGCAGGACCTTCCCATCACAAACACTATTAGTAAATAATTACATGGATTCAATAGTAAGTCTAAAAAATTTTAAATAACCCCTATTTTTTATCCATATAAGTGTAATAACAACTGGGAAATGGATTATTATATATATATCAGAAGAGACCATAAGCCTATTGGGTAGATCATAACACACCACAGTTGTGAAAGAACATCTAAATTTTGTTCACTACATATCAATTAGAAGATAACATGTATCCAAGGGGTGGATTACTACCCACTATGCACATGAATTAACATGTAAATGATATATTATGACATACTGTTAATGGATACCATGTTCTCGATTAGTAAATCATTACAAACTACACTCGAGAAAGAATATCTTGGTGGTATATCATAACATATTTTATGAAATGAAATGATTAGTAAAGGGGTAGATCATGGAATACATTTCTCATTTAATAACCCCTAAAATATAGATCCCAACATACTATAAGAATATTTTATTAAAATTAGGGTTGGATTATGAAACACCACACAAATAAAAGGAATAAATAGGTAATCGATCACAACTTTTCACTAGATGATTCTTATGACCAAGGAATTAATTATGACACATCATACTAATTATGTGATCCCACTGGTAGAAGATTATGGAATAGATTTTTCCTTAGTATTTATCATTCATTATAAGAGTGGTTTTTCTAAATATGCACACTCCTAAAACATAAATAACCCATATATATCTATTAATATAGTTTTCTTCACATTTATTTATTTAGGTATCATAACTTTAAAACTAATACAACAGTCAACCTAAGAAAATTCTACATTACCTGCAACATAACTCCTAAATCACTAATATATATAGGCTGACTCTATCGTTCAATTATCAAATATATAAATCATAAAAAAATAATTATTTTTGAAATATTAAACTGAATAAACAATGTATCTTGATTCTTTATGACCTACCATAGTTCCATACTAACCAATACACACTCATATATATCACATATATGTTTATTACATTTAACAACCCAAAATATTATTAATTATAATTCCTCTAGATCTAATAAAATTTATTATTATAAAAAATGGTTATAAATATCATATTAACATCCTTGGTTTTTTGATTTTGGATTTTAAAATACTATTATGAAATGTTACCATTGTTAATATAGTCGTTAAACATTGACCACATGATTTGTATAAATATAAGTCTTTTCCAAATCCAATTTACTCCAAGAAAAAAGCAATGGACTTGCCCAGTATAATTGATCCTTATGAAGCCCATTTTTCAGAGCTCGGAAAGGAAGTGGAATCACTGGGCTTCTCTCTTGACCATGCCCAAGTAGAGCATCAACACATTAATCTTGAACAGAACTACCTACAGATGAAGCTGATGTTAATAAAGATTACAACTTGAGTGATGTTATCTGAGCTTTCCCAAGATTTTATCACCATTATACACCATACCATTAGGTCCTATATAGGTGTTATAATGGGATATGTTACATGACCGTAGCACTATTATTGTGTGTTTTATTTTTTGTATAATGAATATACATTTATTTTTTAAATAGTTTTTAAAGAAGAAATTTTATTTTAAGATAATATTTTGTTAAGAAATCTATTTTGAGGAATTAATGGATTTTTGAATTAAATAATATTTTAGAAAAATATTATTAATAAATTTATTTTAATTAAATTTAAATTACCATAAAATTTTTATGAAAACAATTTTAATTTTAGTTATGGTTTGAATGTTGTTTTTGTTTCAAAACCCGTGAATTTTCAACAAATGTCAGTTTTTATTTCAAAAGTAAAAATTCACATACATAGAAAATTATTTAGATAAAATGAATATTATTTTTTGAACCAGGATGTCGAAATTATCCAATGGTCTGAGATAGTAACATTTTTTAGAAAAAATAAATATTGTTTAAATATATAATATGTTTTAGGACCTCATAAATGACCAATAGTGAGGTAATAAAATACTATAAAGGGTATTTTCTGTAACTATATATTTTAATTTAAAGATAATTTGATTTTAGGTTTTTTTGATTTATTTTACAAAGATTTATTGGACCCTCCAAGGCTTATAAAACATTTTTTCAATCTAAAATGATTTTCATCAGAGTCTGACTCAAATCAAGAAAAGCAAGACTAATATGTTAATATGTTCTGACAATGGCATTATAAATTAATGTTTTCCACTCAACATTTGGAAAAAACATTCTGAAATTCCTGAGATGGTTTTTGGTTTTGATAAGTTTATTTTGTGGTGTCCAAAACCTAAATAATAAATAATTCCCCCTCTATTCCTATATAATCCCACTCAATCTCTCATTACTCTTTAATCAAACCATTTTGAGATTGACCAACCCCTTCCCTCATCTCTCTAGAATCACTCCAAGGAACCCCAAACTCCCATTAAGACCCTCTAAGGCCTCTCCCAAGCTTTTGGGATCACACTTCCTAGTAAGGGACTTATTTCTTTCTCATTATTATTCTAATTTTATTAAGTATTTATACCATTTTTTAACTAAAAATGTTGGGGTATGATATCTAACCTCCCCCATAATTCTGTTTTTATGTTTGATTGAGGATATTCCTCTTTATCTCACATTAATTACTTCTATGTACACCCTTTACCATGCTAAAATTCAGTAAATAATTTCTCTATATTCCATTACATTCACGAAATTCTTATATATTATGCATATAAATTCCATTAAATATGTTGGGACATGTACCTATATGACCTCATTACTATCCAGTTCATGTAAATATGATGATACACCCCTTTCTCTCTTATAAACTATTTTTATGAATTATTATGTCACACTCTTATGCAGCTGAAATTGCCTCGTGATTTTTCAAGCCCAATTCATTGTGTAGTAAATACCATTCCCATTTCTCTATCAAGGGTATTCACCATTATGTACATTAACTTTTTAATTATAGAGTTTCATGTGTTTATTTTACATTCATTTATCTTGTAATAAAAGATGATTTCGAATGATTCAATGTGGTACGATCTTTGTGGCACACTTGTGCATGAAATGAAATGGTTAAGAAGGGTGCACCCAGATAACGGACGAATGCATTGGGTAAAGACTAGTATCATGATACGTCATGTAAAATTATGGTTTTCTCATACCAATTAAAGTGAAATGAGACTTGTCTCATCTTAATATCATGATAAATTTTGTTTCAACATATCCATGTTATAATAATCATGCTATATCATTCCTTTATGTTCATGTTTCTCTTGTGCTCAAATGACATGCCTATTGCCTAACATGTACTATATTCTTTATGTTATACGTTTTTTACTCAATTTATGGGCTTTATAGATCACCCTTTTCTTATTCGTGTCCTCAAGTGATCCCATGCAATGCTAAGTATGATAGAATTTTGTGGTCATGTAAAATATATTCTCAATAAAGATATTGGGTTTTATAATCTAATTTGTTATATAATATTCCAAATTTCCTAAGACACATGACCACTCTATCCTAATATATTTTTAAGTGCCTTTTTATATAATAAATAATTTTTAATTGTGTAATAAATAGAAGGGTTTTTATAGTTGGTATTAGAGGAGAGGTTTAGTTATTTTTGTTATTATGATTAGAAAACCCTTGGGAAAGCCTTATGGGTGAGACTAAGTATAATAAAAACTTTCCTAAATTTTGGTGAGTATAGAGTAAGTAGTTTATGATGAAAATTCATTCCTATAGGGATATGAACATGTAGAGTCAACTCTAGCACAATGGTATCTTGGGGTAAAACCATAAAAACCTCTTTGAGTTAGAATCGAACAAGAACTGGTGTCTGACAGTGGGCCATGATTCACTATTGATTATAAAACTCATGTGGGATATTCTTTGGTAAATTCATAAGATTAATATGAACCATTATTAAGGAAATAAAAATTTTTCCTTAAGAATATATATTGATAAGTAGATCATGGATAATATAGATTGAATCCTATAAATTCATTTGTTAAGGAAGTAAATGTAATTAATAAGTTATACTTTTTTATCTTTGGATTCCCCTTTATTTGTTACCGCTAATTTTACTTTTATTCCAACCAATGGATGGAAATAGGAGGACATAGGATGCCAACCGATGTGAAGATCAATGTGATAAATATTCTAATGATATGTCCATTTCGACGGGAGCGGGAGTCAGAACCTTTGTCATGATACTCTCCTAGTCAACTCATGTTTTGAATAGAAACAAGGGTCAATACGAATGTCCAACCCCACAAAGAAAGAAAACCCCACATTTGATAGATTCATTTGAAAAATGCCTCCTAATTTTAATGGATCATCATATCCCTCAATCACTTAGAAATGGATCAACTCCATTTTAAAGATCTTCTACATCCTACAATGTTATGAACAATTGAAGGTTCTTCTAATTTCATATCGTTTTGGGGTGAAGATGATCAATGATGAACATTGATAAAAAACACAAGTCATGAGGAAAATATCAAGGCATTATAATATAAGTATTTCTGAAAATTTTCTTTTCAATAAATATTTTCCTCACACCCTCTGACATAAGATGTAAAGGGACTTCCTTACCCTCAAGGAAAATTATGATGAGTCTATCAGAGAAAATGAAGAAATATTCACTAGGTTTTCACGATACTCTGTCACTTTTTCTCCCCCTGAATGCAAGGTTGGCTACTTATTTGGTGGGATAAAACCTTTCCTACAAAAATCCCTAATGATACGTGACTTCGATAACTATAATGAAATTGTCTGATGTGTCCTCAAAGTCAAAATAAAGAACAGAATATTTTAGGGCTATCATGGGGATAATAATAATAAGGTGGAATTTAATTCTAGTGGTCCTATGGATGTATCCAATAGTGCAATGAAATTCTTACACCCCACTTTCCAAGGGTGTGGAATGACGCCCCTCATAAATTTCATAAATGGGATGAGGAAATGATTTAGGTTTTGAATAGAAGGGAAATTTTCCATTAACTACTGACATGAAAAAACATGCTACTATGACAGAGGAGATGAATACTCTATTTGACCCTTAATTCATTGTTCATTACTTCAACTGCAAATATGTAGGGAACATTGAAAACCAGTTCCCCTAGAAAAGAGTTTTCAGAGGCAACCATCAACCTTTAAGCTTGGAAGGGTGAGATCATTCCATCACTACTGCCATAGAAAATCATGAAAATGATGTGGTGATAGGTACACTAGTTATTCATTCATGAATATTGACTATTCTTTTTTATTCTAGTTGTAAACATTGTTTTATATCCCAAAAGTTTAGTAAAACAATCCCAACACCGCCAGAAATCATGGAAGTAAATATGTTAGTGGGAATGGAAAACAGGGAAATCATTTCAGTCCTTGAATATAACTCCTCCCCTATCAAAATTTGTGGATTGGACTTCCTAGAGAACCTCACCACACTCCCTATAGGGTAATTTGATGCAATTCTTGGAATGTATTGTCTTTCTCTATATAGAGCCAACATAAATTTTCATGATAGAGAAATCACTCTTTATATGGAGAATCTACCCCCAATTTGAGTATAAGGAAGAAATCATCCTTAAATACATTCCTATTGTGATGGAATTCACTGAAGTGCTTCTTAAGGAATTATCTGGTCTTCATCCTAGAAGAGATGTTGAATTTTCAATAGATCTTATTCGAGAGGAATTTCCAATATCCAAGACTCCATATAGAATGTCTGTTGTGGATCTTGAGGAGTTTAAAAAACAACTATAAGAGAATCTAGATAAAGGGTTTATACACACATGTGCTTGAACATGGGGTGAACCAGTTATCTTTGTCAAGAAGAAGGATGGGTAAATGCATATTTTCATTGATTATTGTGATTTTAGTAAAATCATGATGAAGAATAAGTATCATCTAGATAGAATTGATGACGTTTTCGATCATTTATGTGGAGAACAATTATTCTCCAAGGTGGATTTGTGGTTGGGATATTTCCACGTAAGGGTGTAGAAAGTGGATATCCCCAATACCTCTTCTCGTACAACGTATGTACAATATGAATCCATTGTAATATATTTTAGACTCACTAATGCACCAGAAATCTTAATGTACTAGATGAATAATGTCTTTAGAGATTACCTTGACAAATTTTTGGTAGTCTTTATAGAATATATTCGAATATACTCCAAAACCAAGGAGGATCATGAGAAGCATCTAAGCACTATACTAGATACCTTTTGAAATGAGAATCTCTATGAAAAGTATATCAGGCATGAGTTTTGGTTGAAGGAAGTATCATTCTTGGTACATGTCATCACAAGCAATGGGATATCTGTGGATCACATCAGTACAACTACAAAAGAGGGATGGTTGAGGCCAACATCGGTGACAGATATCGATAGATTCTTGGGGTTACCTGGTTATTATCACTGATTTGTGATAAATTTCTCATGATTGTAAAAACATATTACCAAGCTAACTCGAAAGGGAGTGAAGTATTCACAGAGTGATGAATGTGAAGATAGCTTCAAGGAGTTGAAAATTAAGCTTATCACTATTCCCATTCTCACACTGGCCACATGTGGAGAAATTTTTATGGTATTTAGTGATGGAGTGAAGAAGGGAATGGGAGGTGTGTTGATCCAAAATGATAATGTCTTTGCCTTTTTATCAATTCAACTGAATGTTCATGAGAAAAAATATCCGACACATGATCTTGGAGTTGGATATAGTAATATTCTCTTTAAAAATTTGGCGACATTTCCCCATTGGGGAGTAGTGTGAAATATTAAAGGATAAAAAAGCCCTCAAGTATATATTAACATAGAAAGAGTTGAATATGCCCCAGTGAATATGGCTATATCCAATCAAATACTATAACTCCTCAATCCATTACCACCCAGGGAATGTGAACAAGGTGGGAGATGCTTTAAGTAGAAAGTACACAACAATTATATCATTAATGATAATTGAAAAGGATCTAATATTCATAGATTTGATGAAGATGGACCTGAGAATCATAAAGAAGGAAAAATTATAAATCTTTTCAAAAATTATTTATCAACCATCTCTTTTGGAAATATTAAAGGATGCCTCAAATGATGATTTGAGTAATCAAATGAAAGTTGAAACTATTAAGAAACATAAATCCTCAGAGTTAAATATTTATGAAGAAGGAATTGTGAGATTTGGGTCAAGACTATATGTTTAATTAAAAACTGAGTAAAATAATGAACTTTTAGATAATGCACATAGTGTCAATTTATCTATTCACCTATGAAACACAAGGATATATCAAGATCTATATGAAATTAATTAGTTGGATACCATGACGAATGAGATTGTTGAGTATACATCAATGTGCCTGGTATGTCATCATGTGAAGGATGAGGGAAAAAATTCTAAGTGAATGATGGAACCATTACCCATACCAACATGGAAATGGGAAAACATCACCATGGACTTTGTCACTATGCTTCCAAAGACATTAAAAGGAAACAAATCTATCTCATTTTTTCTGGGTCATCTTAAAAATATTTCACATATCAATGAAATTCTATAGGATTTCTTATTAGATCAACTAGAAAAAAATATATATCAGAGATGTGGTAGGATATATAGAGTACCACTATATATTGTAACTAATAGAGATCCAAGATTCAACTCTAGGTTCTAGAAATAGTCTTAGACATGCTCTTAATACTAATATAAAAATCAGTAAGCCATATCATCCTCAATCATATGTCAAATCTGAGCGGATTATCCAAACACTCGAGGACATGTTGAGAGAAAGCTCAATGGATTTAAAAGGAGTATGTGATCAACATCTTCCTCTAGTTTAGTTATCTTACAATAATGGTTTCCACTTAAGCATCCAAAAGCATCCTTATGAAGCCTTTTATAGGAAGTGGTGAATAACACTAGCATGTTGGGATGATGTTAGGGAGAGAAAACTTCTTAGTCCATAAATAGTAGAGGAAATGGTGGAAAAGGCTAAGACCATCCAGTAGATCATTAAAGATACTAAAAATTGACCAAATATTTAAGATTATAATCATCGAAGAGACCTAGAGTTTGATGTTGGAGACATGGAATTCCTACTCATATCACTATGGATGTGTTTTATGAGATTTTTGAATAAGGGAAATCTGAGTCAGAGGTACATCGGTCCTCTTGAGGTGCTTGATCACATTGGAGAAGTGTCTTATCAACTAGCACTCCCACTAATCCTACCTCAAGTACAAGATGTATTCCATGTATCACACTTGATGGATTACATACCTGAACCATTACATGTACTCAATCCAGTTGTGTTACCACTGGAGAACTAACTCTCTATGAAGAGATGTTAGGGAAGATATAGATCATAGAGAAAAATTCTATGAAATAAGTCAATGCCCCTCATGAATATGTTTTGGAGAAACAAAAAGTTTTAAGAATAAATGTTGGAATTTAAGGATGTGATGAGGCTGTGTTACCCACATCGATTTTAGTGTGGTAAAATACAATTTTGATGGAAAAATTTATTAATGGAGGAAGAATGTAACGACCCAAAATTTTATTAATGAAAATCCCTTTGGATTTAATTAAATGTTTTTTATGTAAAATGGTTATATAAAACATATTAAATTCTTTGGTTTTATGATTTTGGATTTTAAAATACTTTTTATAAATTTTACCTTTGCTATCCATTTAACATCGATCAAATTATTAGTATAAATATAATGCTTTATCAAATCTTATTTACTCAGACAAACGAATTGATGGAGTCATATAGTAGAATTTGACTAGACGAAGCCCATTTTTTGTAGCTCATAAAAGAGGTAGCATCAATGGGATTCCATCTTAACTAATCCCAATCTGAGCTTCAACACTTTAAGCTTGAACAGAACCGTCAATCGGAGAAGTGGATGTTAATTGATATTACCACTCGAGCGATGTTATCTAAGCCTCCCCAAGAGTCAGTCACCATCACACACCTTACCCATATATCTTATGTGCGTGTTTTAGGAGATATTTATCAAGACCCAATCACTATGATTATGAGCTTTATTTTTTTGTATAATGAATATAAATTTATTTTGTAAATAATTTTTAAAGCACAAACAGTGCTTTTAGTTAATATTCAATTAATTTTTTTTTGATGAATTAATGGATTTTTGAATTAAATAAAAATTTAATAAAATATTATTAGTAAATTAATTTCTTTAAAATATAAATTATCACATATTTTTTATGAATACCGTTTTAATTTTTATTATGGTTCGAAAGTTGTTTGTTGAAAAAACACATGAAATGTAGTTAAATGTCAGTTTCCATTTCAAAAATAAAAATTCACATATTTATAAATTTATTTAGATAAAATGAACATTATTTTTTGAATTAGGAAGTCGAAATTATCCAATGGTGAATTTTTCATAATTTTCCGATACAGTCGAATTTTTGGGTAAAAATGAAATACCTTTTAAATATATAATGTTTTTATGACATCACAATGAACCAATAGGGTTGTAATAATATACTATAAAAGGTATTTTTTGTTAATATATGTTTTAAATTTAAAATAATGTTATTTTGGGTTTTATTTATTTATTTTTCAATGACTTACTGGACCCTCTTAGACATATAATTTTTTTTAACATTTTAAGATGACTTCCTTGAGAGTGTGACTCACATCCACATAAGAAAGCCTAATATTTTAATTTGTTCTTTTATTGTCTATATAGAATAACTTTGTCCACTCCAAATTATAAAAACCAATGGGTAAAAACATTGGATGGTTTATGGTTTTGATTAGTTTAATGTGTTCTGTCTAAAACCTAAATAATGACGACATCCCTCTCGTTTCCAATATAAACAAATTAAATTTCCCATTAATTTTCACAGAAATTATTTGAATATTGTCCAAAACCTATCCTCCTATATATATAATCCTAACAAGGCACCCCAACATCTTATGAATCCCCTCTCAAGCCTCTCCCCAGCCTTTGGGATCACACTTCCCAGTAAGGGATTTCTTCCATTCTCATTTTTATCCAAATTTCATTATGTTGTTATACCATTTTATTTACTATTAAAAAATACGGGGTATATTTTATCACATCCCCCATAATTCCCTCATCAATTTTAAATGATTAGAGACCTTTTTCTCTCTCATTAATTCTACCCATGTACACTTGTTACCATTCAAAAATTTCTTAAGAAATTTCTTTGTTCTCATTTACATTCTTGTAATTATTTTATTTTATGCATCAAAATTCCATTAGATATGCTGGTTAGAAAATCTATATGACCCCTGGTGTCTTTTTCATGTACATATGGTTAGAAAACCCTCTCTCTCATCAACTATTTTTATGAATTATTATGTCATGCCATTACACTGCATAAATTACATCGCTATTTTTCAAGCCAAAGTCATTGTGTTGTGAATACCAAGCCCATTTCTCTATCGAAGGTATTAAATATTACACATATTTAATTATTAATGATAGTGTTTCATGTTTTTATTCCACATTAATTTATCATGGAATAAATAATGATGTTTAATTGTTTCTTGTTGTATGATCCATGTGGCACACTAATGCATGAAATGAAATGATTAAGAATGGTGCACCCTAATAGTGTTCCAATGCATTGAGTAAAGACTAGTATCATGATACGTCAAGTGAAATGAAGGTTTAAACAATATAATTCATGTTAAATGAGTGTTCAGTAATTCTCCATTTTTAATTATCTTTGGATCATGCTAAAATCATGTTAAATATTGTGGCCACATTTCCAAGTTAAAATAATCATGTTATATCATGCCTTTATGTTCAAGTTTCTCATGGGATCCATTTATATGACTATTCCATAACATGTTCTATATTTTTAGTGTTATTCCTTTTTTACTCCTTTAATGTGATTTATATAGAACCTTTTTCTTATGCATTTCCTCATGTTAACCCATGCAATGCAAAGTATGAAGGAATGTTGTGGTCATGTAAGAGATGTTTTCAATAAGGATGTTGGTTTTTATGTTCTAAATTGTTATGTAATGTTACTAATTTCCAATTAAATTAGACCGTTAGATCCCCACCATTTTCTTAAGTTCATGTTTATGTAATAAATCAAGTTTAAGTGTCTAATAAATAGCATGGTGGTTATATTACAATACCCTATACCTTTACCAAAAACTAATAATTTTTCTAAGTATTTCTTACATCACATAACCAATGTTACCCTATACTAAACACAATATTAAGACCCTCATATATGAAAAACTGTCAATATACCAAAATTTAGAGCACTTTTCATGCTTTCCTAAACCCAAAATTCATTATAATATGATGGATACACTTTAAAACCTTCAATATCTCTCTAAAAAGTGATCTAACATTCACATATCTAATTCCCAAACTACCATATATATTGTATCTAAAAAGGTTAGAACCATTGTATAAAACCAAACATAAGAAATATCCTCAAAGGAACTACCAAGAATATTACACAAAACTCCTCATGGATATGAATGACCTATCTATATGTAAAACCATAAACCCTTATTTGAGTTGAAATACAATGCCCTTAGTTTGCACTCACTTTATTTCTATAATGAAACACATGGTGAATCATAGATCTAATCAATTCAAGAAATTCCACAAATATAGATACATTATAACTAACCCATGAATGCCTACCTTAGTCCAATCATATTTTATATCTATCATAGTGACCCATTTAGTTTCATTTACTTATTTTTTTATCTATAATGGCTTAGAAATTTCAATATAATTTTTTTATAATATATGTGTGTATCATATTTAGGTATAAGAAATTTTATAATAAAAAGACAAATAATATAAAAAGTAACACTACATAATTTTATAAATATATAAAATTATCTAGGAATGATATATAAAATATGTAAGATTAAATATATTACAATTATAATATAAGTAAAAAAATGGAAATGGAAGTGTTGATGTGTTCAGGTGTAATAAAATTATCAGGATCATTTCCAAACACATTAAAAAGGAAAAAACATAAGATAAATATCTATTTTTTAGTAAATAAATAACATTAGATGAATTTATAAGACGTATAATATCCCATTTGATTATTATAATAGAAAACCTGGGTGTGCAAATAGTAACATGGATGTTACAAAAGTAATATGACCTTTAGATTAGAAGCATGACCATTAGTGCAGTTAAATTACATATAAATAATATTTATTATAAACAATTTCAATAAATATAATTATAATAATTTATATAAAATTAGGGAATGTAAATAGAGTGTTACTATATATTTTAAATTTACCATTGAATATATTTTGTGAAATCATTATTTTTATTTCATTAAATAAAATTTAATAATTTAATTAATAATTTATTATGGAGAAAAATTGAATTTATTTTTTTGAATAACTATATATAAATTATAAATATTTTTTGATTTTCTTTAATTTTCAGAAAAAATGATTTTTTATCCGAAGAGTGAAAATAATGTTTATAGTAATACTATTGTTTTATAATGTAACTATTAGTTAATAATTTATTAATAAATTATATGGTATATATATCATACCAGAATAGATTTATTAATAATAATATTTCCTCTAAAAATAAAAAAACAATTCTTTAATTATTAAAATTAATGACCAATGTTAAAAAAGAAAACTAATACCCTGAAAAAATCATTTCCATCATCATTTTCTATGTATAAACAGAAAAATCTAAAATTTAAGTATTTTTAATTTCCTAAAAACTAATGTTTTTGGAATATATAAATTATACTGTTAGAGAATACCACTATTACATTATTTTCATTTTAAATAATATTTCATTCATTATTTTCCTAATATATTAGTCCAATAAATCTTAAATCCCCCCATCTCCTCCAACTGAAAAATAATTACCCAATTACATATCATTTTCCAAAATTAAACTAAATCCCTTACTCCATACCCCTAGAATTATTATAGATGTTCAATTTTCATCTAACCCATACCGCTAAATAAAATTACGTACATACCAAAAGAGAAACATAAAACACAAGTTAGTGTTCCTTCAACTTCTATCTCATTTTTTACCTTTATTCTTATATGTTCTAATTATTATATAATATAATGTATATTAAAATTTATTAAATATATTAGCTATTTAATATTAAAAATATTTTGTAATATATAAATTTTCATTTTATCAAATGAGTTTATAATATGTATCCCTAAATCTCTTTTGTCAATGTGAAGTTAATTGTACATTTAACCACATATGCGGATTGTGTCAATTATCTACGTATTATCATATCCTTGGATGGTGACTGTGAGTTATGTACACTATATAAATATCTAAAATTATGTATTTTAATAATTATATAGTTAATTTATTTAATATTTATTTAATTATGAATTGACATAAGAAAATAAATTTCAATATATAATAATTTAAAAATAAAATTTAGTCAAACCATTTTACCCTCAATTAAATATTAATGAATTCATTAAAATGTTTATAAATTATCATTGTAACATAAATAAATAAAATATAATTAAATATTCAAGTTTTACTAATCATATATTTCTTATACAAGGTGTGTTAAATATTAAAAAAATGTATGACCTAATGTAAGGTTACTCTTAGGTGCTCTATTTTCTTTGTAATTATCTACTATTTTTTATCTCATTATCACTACGATTCTCTAAAAATCCATTCAGAATTCCCTCTATTTAAATATTAATTTTATTTTCTAAGGAGACGAATTTTTCAACTTTATTATTTTAAATTCGTATTCATGATTCAATGATTATTGATAATGATCATTTTAATGTATCATCTACATAATTATCCTTATATCATTTCAACCTTCCATTGTGACTTAAGATATTTTTAATACTACCATTTAATATAAAAAAATCATTCCATCCTTTTCTACATACATATTCACTAAATATTTTATGATTCAAGGAACAATTAATAAAAATATTCTATTCATTTGGGTGTATTTCTTGTTTATTTTTTATGGAGGTTTTCCCTTCTATAAAGAATGCATGATACTATGAAAATTAAAATATTATGGGTTGGACATAAAATATATATCTATGTAATGCATTGAGTAAAGTGATATATCTCATTATATTTTTATGTGTGGCCATGATGTTATATTTTTTAAAAGATGGTGTTAGTTATATGATTCATGAAAAAAATGAATTATTTGGTTACATTCATTGTGTGAGAACAATCTATAATATTACGATATTTCTTGATTATTAATATGATACATTCCTCACTTCCTTCAAATTATTTTCAAATAATTATAGTGATGATTTATTTAGAAATATATTATATTGATTATGATGATCATTATCACCCATGTTCTCCAATTGGTTCTTGTTTCATGTTTCTCCATATTATTCAAACACTTATAATGTTGTTACATTACCCACTATATAATGTAATAAACTATGTGATAATGAATATTAATATAATTATGAAATTAAATAGGTGGGTTATGCTATATAATTTAAATTATTATTAACAATTTATATGTTGTACAGATATATGAATTTATTTCTCTAAAGACATTTAAATATTAGTTTAAGAAGTTGTAGTATTATACATTCACGACTCAAAAATAATTCATTTATCTTGTATGCAAGAAAAATGTAACTATAGTTTTAATTAAATTAATGTTTATTTAATTAGGGGATTATGTTATAAAATATTTCCTTGGATAAATGTTATAAGAATAATATTTTTTTATGGATTTGATTAAAATAATTGATTGAAGATAATCACTAATTATTTAATGTGAAGGTAGTTTAAAGTAAATAATAGAAGTTTATCATTGATGGTTGAATATAGTAAATATTGGTGATGTTTTTGGGATTTCATATTTGTGATATTTTGATAAAGAGTTGTTGGTTTTGAATGTATATATGTTTCAAAACATTTCTTCAGTTTCTAATGATATTATCATTGAGGGTTTATGTTTTATATTTTTTTATGGTTATAATGTCTATAATATGATTATAGGTATAGGTCCGAAAGGTGTATGATAGATGAAATGTATCAATAGTTATTTAGTAAAGGGAAGTTGAAGATAAATATTTTTTAAATAGTTTTTTAAAAGTGTTGTGGTTTTAGAAAAATATATTGTGGGATATCCTAAAGTTATTTTTGAAAGGTCATTATTCTAGAAAAATTTGTTGTTTCTAATGTGTGTTTCTTAGAAAAAATATAGAAATGTATATAAGTAAATTATACAAAAGATTCTTCATGATGTAGATATAAAAAAGGGGAGATCCAACCAGGTTTACCTAAGATTATAATTTTGAAGTGTCTTTAAAATGTGGAAAAGTAAAAGAACATTCCATGTTTACATAAGATAAAAATTAAAAAGATTTATAAAATTTTTGGAAATAAAGGAAATTCCTAGATATGGATTAAGATATTTAATCCCCTAATATATCAATCAAAATATGAATATTTTATATTAAAAGATATTTTAAACCATAACATATGGGCTACACTGTGAAGATATATAGATTCCCACACAATGTAAATGAATAATCTCATAAATGATATGGAGGATGAAGATATATATAACTAATCATGTCATGATCAAAAATACAAAGTGTGACTGAAGGATCCATTCAATTATGATTTTTCCCTGATGAAAAAAGTAGGGTCATGATTTTAATACCCCAACTATTGGAAAATATAATTCTAGTGATGCCATTAGTCTCTATATGTAATTATCATAAATTACAAAATATTGGGTTTTATAGTATTTTATGATAAAGGGAGTCCGGGAACGATATGGATCACATTATTTAAAAAAAAATAATCATGTTTTGATACACTATTTTACACTAAAATACATTTGATAATTTAATATAACATGTTAGTAATTTAACCTATTAAACATTGATATATGTAATAATATTCTAACTTCAAGAATAAATAGTTTTTAATAAATTGGATGATATGTCGTTATCATGTATGATTTATTATTTTTAAAACATCCATTTTTTACCAATTTTAATTTCAATGATATAGATCCACAGGGAAAAAATCCAATGGTGGGATTTTAAGAAAATGGAGTTATATGAAGTCAAAATTTTATTTATTTTTATTTAAATTTAAAATTTTCGTGATATAGATGAATATGTAATTATTCTTTTAGAGAGAGAAGAAAAGGATGATAGAAAATGAAACTGAGTGAGATTATATATTAGAGGGATGAATAATGATGTGTTATAAAAACATAATTTATTATATATTATAATTACAAATGAATATATATTTTAGAACTAAAATATATTGATGTTATATTTTGAGGAGGAAGAATGAGTTAACGAAATGAATAAGAAGAGTTCAATACCCAGTTGTATAGAAATTAAAGACAATATTATAAGTTCTATTGATCATATATAAATGTGAGTAGATAAATAATCTATTATATTATGGAACATTATGGATAAATTCTACATGTTAATTTAAGAATGAAATAATATATTAAAGGTAAGTCAAATTTTATCGTTATTCAATTAATGTAGTAATGATTACTAATAAGGGAATTTTTTTGGATATTAACATTTCAACTCATCTAACAAAGACTTGATTATATTTGGAAGTAAAATTGGAAGCATCACTTCGTATAAATTGAATTTTATAAATCTGGAATTATGGAATAGTTTAACCATTCTATCATTGGAGTGATATTCAACTTAGTAGATTGATAAGATACCTTTTAGTGTATAAAATTATATTGTTGATAATAGTTTGAAAAAAAGTATAATTGAGTGACCATAGTGAGGTAGTAAACATTTCCCTAAACCTTTTTATATTTACACAACTTTAGTAAATAATAAATTTTCATAAAAATCAATAGTGAGTGATCCTTTTTGAGAAGTTATATCGCATAAAATTTTTGTTCACAAAAACAATGAGTGTTAGTATAATAAGGTACCCAAGAACTATCCATGGTAAAACTCTATGGAATTATTCTCAAACAAGTAAACCAAGTTCATTTTATGTTATAATGAATACATGAAATTCTTCACATATGACTAATATATAATGTTGATAAATACAATAATGAAAAATTAATCAAATTATGAATATATTACATTATAATAAGAGGCAATGATCTGAAGGGAAAGACTATATGCAAAACTAGTTCATTATTCTAACTCACTTAATCACCACTACAAATATTAGTATCTCAAGGATTGATATAAGTGATATCACAATTATGTTCTTTTAATGTTTAAACCTATAATTTATGTTGTGTGATTATTTGAGGATTATATATAACATGAATTAAAAATTGAATATTTATTATTTTTTATTGATATAAATATTCTTTTCGAAAGGTGTTCATTTCATATTTGTAAGAACGCGTTAGAATTAATTACGATATCATATTGACAAAATTAATTTTATTAATTTTTACTATTAATTATTCTTTATATTGATAAATAAAAGATAGTGATTAACTATTGTTCTATGAAATCCATGAAAAAGTATTTGGAATATTATTTATTCAAGAATATTTATCAATATAATACCTTTACATATTTTTTAATGATGTTTGAAGGGATATATTCAATAGGAACATGTATAAAAAATTAATTTATATATCATCATAGGTAATGTACATTAAAAAGTTAATTAGTATTAACTTATTTCAAAAGGTAATAGGATGAAAAATAGGAGAAAAAAATTCATTACAAATTAGAAGACTCTATAAATTAATATTTTTACTTAGTTTATTTCTAAATTTGTTTCCATCGTTACATTGAATGATAGTTTAACATTCGAAGACAGATATTCTACCACATAGTTTGAAGCGCCTGTTTTTATATTGGTGATATTACATGTACATATTTTTTTAATCTCAAAACATGTTCAAAAAGTGATGAAGGAGTGATCTTGGACTTACATAATATGGTTTATCAACTATAAATCATCCAAATTGATTAAAAACATTCATAAAAGATATTTTTATAGATAAAAAATAGTTAAAAATAGAATATTTGTCCTATAAGTTTTATTTAATTAATATAAGTGAGAATGTAAAGGGTCAAAGAGACCAGATTAGGGAACGTTCGCATGAAGTAAGAGAACATGTACCCAAAAAACTAAGATGAATTTTAGTATTATTACCATAACAATTCAACATGTTAAAAGGATAAAATCTAGATTCATATTTGGCAAATGAATGGTAGAAATGGATTCTTAATTAAAGGATATGTATATAAGGTAAAGGATTATTAGGGGACACTAAAATCTCATAATGATAAAAATAATATCTCCCACATGGTATCATCAACAGGTGGAGAAACAATGTTTTTAAATATATAATCATTGATTAATTATAAGATTCATGAAAATTATTAAATGAATACTCTAATAAGAAATTAGGTATATATTGTTTCATATGTGGATGATTGATACCCAAAATGAATGTGTTCTTAGAAGACTAATTCCTTAATAGTTAAATAAAATCAACCAAAACAACAGCTCAATGAAAGAGAAAACATGAGTATTTTATTTAATGGGATATGATTTATCTATTCCAACCATGGGAATATAATTAAAAATTGTAGTAGTAATGGGTCTATCATTTTGATAATGTAAAATATTAGTCCATTGAAAAATTTTAAAATGATGTTATCCATATAAAAATCTATTAACCTTCAAAATAAATTTAATATTTTTTAGGATAAAAATAGATCTTGATAAACTATTTAATAAGAACCATTAACATAACACTCATATAATCTGTCACAGATAGAGTAAAACTACATGTAGATGAAAGCGAATGATGTAGCATCAGCTATGAGAAATATATATTATCACTTAAATAAAGTGTCACCAAGGAAAAATAAATGCAATGTGATTTAAACGTATATTAAACCCAAAAAATATTTCATTATTATTTTAATTTTTTTTACCAGAATCAGTTAAATAATAGCAGAAGATCCCTCTTATAATGAAGAAATAATGAATAAACATTCAATGGTGGTGCATTAATGGAATAAAATTTAACATGTGAGGAAAGTTTAATAATTAATATTGACCCCAAGATAAATAAGATGATTAATTAAAATTAAATCATCTAGAGTGATGATTATATAATTTCTATTTTACAATATATCACTCCATGGATTCGAAGAAATTTAAAAGAAAATGGAATTTTTAATAAGAACAACCATATTACATTACATGGGGATGAGTGGTAAGTATCCCCTTACCCGTTCACAATATAGTTATATATAATGACTGGAGATATATGTAAGCCCCCATAGATTTATTAGGTACATTACATTTATTTTTTATGTATATCATTGCGGGTTCTGAAATACGGTATTTCTAGGATTGATCTTGGGGATTTACATGGTAATTTTAGGAATTTTATCATTTAGTATTGGGGGAAAATAGTCGGCAATTGTTTTGGATAATTGGTGTATATTTCCTAGAAATTTATCCAAATGGAAACATTAAATAATCTAGTGATTTCACATTTAGCGCAATGTTTTACAAATCAATAATTAACCCTCTACATGTTATAAATTAATCTAAAATATGTATTTTTTTATCCCAAATATCATAAAACTATAAATATTACTGCTTTATAAATAGATACTGAAACATGAGACTCCATTCGGTGGTTTTGGATAATCTTTTCCTTTGGAATATGATTAGATCAATCTTAGATTATTTTATATACTAATAAATGGAATTTATATAATTCAATAGTCTTAATATACAGAAACATTGTATAAAATTTGATTAAAATCTAAAACAATACAAAAAAAATATGCACAAAGACAATATTGTTTTAGTGTCATTGGAAACATGGAAATGTGAACATTAGTTTATATGTGAGCTATATGATCTCCCATTATGTTCTTCATAACTATAACCCTTCTTATTGATATAAAAAATAATGCATATCTTCATAAAATGGGAAAGAAAATATAAAAATGGGTTATATGAGAATATAAATAAGGGTAAATAAGGGAGAATATTATACATAAACATTTGTATAGGGGTATGATAACATTATCATTACATTTGAAGATCATACTATTAATATGAAATATCATCAACCTTAATCAAGGAATAAATATTTGTTGTAAATAAAACATTAATGGTAAGTGAATGAAGAAAATAATACATTAAATCAAAACATAGGAATAAAACATGGTATATTTGGTAGACACGTAAGCACATAAAAATTATTTCCATAGTGGTAAAGGCATCACTACCAACACAATCTTGGTTGTCTGGGTTCAATCCTTATACCATATTAATAGCCATGGTTAACTCCCATGGGCATCTTAGTAGTATGAATTCACTCCCCATACCATATCGGTAGTCATGGTTTACTCTCATGGCCATCTTAGTAATAAGGGTTCACTCCTAGGAACATGTTAGTCGATCTCATGAGATATAAATCTTTACTTAATGAATTCTAAAGAGATATATGTTCAACACATCTCATAATGAAATAATACATGAATGTGCCAAAAATCATAAACAATAATACCATAACCCATGAAATGAAATAGGAATCATACACACATAAGAATATTATAACCAGTGGGATTTGATACTAGTTTTCGAATAATTTCATTAAAAGCATAACCCATGGAAATAATCATATTTGAAAATAATATATCTTCTAAAAGGAAAACATGTTTCATAAACATCATATAATTAAAATATTCACAATACAAATAAATAATTTAATGGACCCTTATATCATATCTATAATATGAAATGAGTAAAAAAATACAAATTTCATCTTAGATGGGAATTAATTTTGGAATATCTTAAAAAAACACTTCACAAGGAAATCATCCTTTCCCGTTTGAAAAATGATTCTTAAAACAAAAACAATTGAAAACAATTTTGATGAAATTAAACATGAAAACATTTAAAAAAGTCATTGAGAAAAATTTGAATGAAATTCCTTTTTAAAAAATGTAGATGAGCTTGAAAACCTTTTTGAAGACCTTTTTTCCTTGAATATATAAAAAATGAATTAAATACTTTTCAAAACTAGTTTATTTGAGAAAAATATTACTAAATTGTGAAGATTATTTGAAAATCATTTCAATGAAAATAGATTTCTAATGAAATTTCATAAAAATAAACCTTTTGACCATGCAAAGTAACCTTGAAATAAATGATGTCACATAAATTCATACATTTCATATGTCGTAAAAAGAACATTCCTTTTGCATGATAAAGATGTTAAAAAATCCTTGTTTGGAATGTGATTAGAAGATTCCATTTAAAAAACTGTTAAAAAGGGTAAAATGTATTTCACTGATAATAATATATTAATATAATATTATTTGAATCCATTTTTAAAATAATTGTATTGAAGGAACACATATTTATAATCAAAGATAAATGTATGTTCACATTTTTATAAGACAATTACCTAATTAACATAAATACCAAAGAGTGGAATAATTGTAATCATACATGAAGACATAAATAAAAACCATAGGATAAGAAAATTCGTGAGTGTTCTTGAAAAAAATATCATAATATTTCATTAATGAAAAACATATTATAAAAAATATCAATAAATAAAGAAATTGTTTCCAGAAACACTCACCACATGGTAACGTTGAATAATACATGCCACGAAGGATAATAAAATTACACGAAGAATTAAAATATCATTAAAATTATGTGATTCATTTTATAAGATTTTAATTGATGTTAATATCATCATATAAAATTATTTGTTTATGACATAACATGTGTCTCGAAGACGGAAAATTGAGACAAAATTACATTTTCAATTTGGAAAATTGTTAATATTAAACCACATGATAGAAATATAATAACATGGTTATGTAAATACCCATATATTTTAGTACATGAGTCATATAATAAATTAATGTGAATTAAATACACTAATAAAAATACGTGAGAAATAAATAATGCATGAATCTCTCAAAAATAAAGTTTGGGATGAAATTCCCTTACCTTGGTTCTTGACTCTCATCGTACTCATTCCAAAATCCTTTATAATATATATATTTGCATTATCAATCTATAACATAAAAAAAAATTATATCTAATATCATATATGGTTCAGTTATGTCTTAATATTTCTCACTTATTTACAATTCTATGTTAAGGATTCACTTTTGGTAATATTTACTTTGTTCTTTGCAAGTGTCATAATTTGATATATCATTGGTTCTAATAATATTATAATGATTTATGGAATGAAAATAACAATATAAGTTTCAATTATTTTCATTATATAGATATTGTAATAATATATAGAGGCATGGAATATAATACACAGCCCATGGAGACCATAGGGCGTACATATTCATGAACAATGTTTTTGATTAATAATCATATTGAAAAAGAGAAGGTAAATACCAAATATGTGTATATATATATATATGTATATATATATATATGTGTGTATATATATAAGTGTGTGTATATATATATATATATCATAGTATCAGTATTATATTAAATATAGCACAATTTCAATAAAACCATTATACATTTCATGTTCTGTGTGAAAAAATCACATCTCTTTTAGGGGGCGGTAATCCACAAATCCTCAAAGAAAAGTATTTTTTTAACAACAAATGGAAATTATAAATATATTGTCATTAAAATAATTAAATAAGATTAAATACATTATAAATGTCTTATGTATTATATATATACAGTGTGTCTATCATAATTACCACCATGAGAGGCAGTAAAAAAAGAATGATAAATCATTGTTTTGTGAGACGTTAGTTTGACACACATATAAATAGTATGTTTATTTCCAATTAGTTGGAAGTGTGTTTAATTTCTATTTCAAAACAAAGTATAATAACACATCAAAATACATAGTATACTAGTTTTTTTATGTAAGCATGTAGTACATAATTTTGAGGGGGTGTAAGAATAAAACAAAAGAAAGAATCACTCGGGCGGGTGTTACATCTTAATTGTGTAAGTCCTTTGGGTTTTAACCAAAGGTTTTCCATGGAAGGATTTATTCTAAAAGGGAAGATTAAAGTATTAAGGGAAAGATTTATGAATGTAAAATGGGAAGATATTGTATGAAAAAAATGATTGATAGGTGTGAGAAAAGTGGGAGGAGAGGTGGTCATTTTATAGTAGAGGAGGAGTGGCATTCT
This sequence comes from Viscum album, assembly GCA_963277665.1. Taxonomy (NCBI): domain Eukaryota; kingdom Viridiplantae; phylum Streptophyta; class Magnoliopsida; order Santalales; family Viscaceae; genus Viscum; species Viscum album. The sequence goes on along the minus strand of OY728140.1, from coordinate 46,921,941 downwards.
TGTAATATTTTGAAAAAGGGAAACTCCACCCACATTTTTTTATAGAAAGTGGATATAATAATTGTAAAACATCAATAAATTGATTATAGTGTACGAATAAAAACATCCAATCGCTTTTTTAAAAGTTTATAATTCATATTAGTACATATGTATTGGGTTTAGTGAATTGTTAAGCGTAATTTCAACTTAATCATTGCAAATACTTTTAAATATGCTCACCAATAATTTTTTATAAAAAAGTAGGTGAATATCATTAATAATTATAAATTATCCCGATTCCAAATATTTAATATATTTTTACAAATTCCAATCACAATATTGGTATATTTTAATTTAAATTTCATCCTATAGATGAGATGACAATAAGGGTTGTTAATGTAAAAACATTAAAATGTTTGATTGGTTTTTATAAAAACATTCAATGTGAAATTGATTAAAATTACCTAAACTAGATAAATTGATAAAAATTGGTTCTAATGAAATATTTACATTAATTAAAAATATAATTTACCACTATAATTAAATTATATAAATAATAAGTTTTGAGATAAATTTTAGTATTTTTCACGATTTATTAGAAAAATAAACTTCACAAAAAAAATGCAAACATTAACCCTAATCAAGTTTTAAAGTTTATATTTAAAAAATAAAGTTTATTTTGAAATTTATTTTTTATAAATGTTCCATAAGTATGATTTTAAATAGGTTCAACCTCAAAAAACGGTAAAAGTAGTGTAATAAAAATATAGTTTTATGTGTAATGTGGGGTTTGTTCTTATCTTAAGCATATAGAATCTATTAGATGAATATAAATATATTTTATTTAATATAAAATATATAAATATTAAATTAATATAACTCACTAATTTTAATTAATTTATCAAATTATGATAAAACAACATTGTGAGCATAACAATTCTTTTCTATAAAAAGACTCCCTTTATATTCAATTTGTTTATTGTAACTAATGAATTCATTTTATATTTGGGTAAAAAATAGGTTTTAATATGTTTGATATTAATATTAATAAGATATAACATATTGTGTAGGATTTGTCTTAATATATTAAATAATAGGATTTTAATAATATACTACTTTTTGGTAAAACACTGTCTTACATGTTACGTAGGCCATTGAGGAATGTAAGTATTGAGTGTAATGTAATCTACCCCATGTGATCTATATAGATAAATATAACATTTATAATTCATTTATTTCATAATTTACAAGGCATTATGTACAATTAATGATATAAATAATTCTTTAGTATATATAAAATAACTATTTTTAGTGGCGTATGAAATGAAAAATTAAAAAGCATAAATTATTCTGAAAATCAATTCATAGAATCTCAAGGTGTTACAATTTTTAATTTTTATTTTATTTCTGCAAGATTATATCATATTATTTTGAAAGGAAACCATTATATGTTACCCAATTCATTGATTTAACATATTATGAATTATATATTAAATTTTCTTTCCATTACGTCTGATAGGAATATAGAACCACCATCATTTATTCAATTTTTCTGTTCGATCTGAGGTTTGTTTATTTTAGCAGTTTTATTATTATATTTATAAACATATCCAAGTAGTTTTTTTATACTTATTTAGGAATATTTATCCTATAATTCTTATATGATTAATTTATTCTTGATTTGAGGGATATTGTGTGTTGATATTGATTCCAGTAGTGGATCTTGGATATTTGATTATTGGTGAGTTTGAGTTAGAAGGTCCTTCCCATTTTATGTGGTAAATATAATGATGCATGGATTAAATTTTATATGGGATAATATATAACCTTTTGAAAACTCTACTCTGTGATTTAATAAAAAAATAGTGCATGCATTGAAATTTTGGATCTCCATTACATAATTTGAATGTGATAGTTCACTAGTCAAGTGGATATCCAACATCATATGGTTAACTTATTGAATGATTGGAGAAACCATTACATGATTAGATTGGGTAAATCCACTAGTGAAAGGGTTGATCCACGAACTAACATCGGATACTTTTTAGAAGTTATTATAGATGCACATCAATGGGATGTTTGATTCATTAGAAAAATTACACTACTTTGTTGAAATTATATATTTTTTATCGAAAATATATTATTGGTTGTGGGAATAATTTTACATCCATGTTCATATTCAATGATCAGATTGTTAAAAATTGTATTTAGTAATGGATTGTATATATTTAAGATAGGGTTTTGTGGTGTCTTTGTTAATACACGGTTTCTCAATAGGTTGTGTGTTATTTACACATTCACATTGAAGTCTTTATATACATCATTATATGTATATATTGTATTATACAGATTATGAAATGTAGGGGATCCATTAAATTGGTATAAGAGATATTTTATATAATATTTTGAATAATTATATTATATTGTTATTACTGAAAATATATTATCTTAAAATTTAGTTTTTCTTCTTTACTTTGACTATAAATTCTATTATAGTTCCCAAAGATAATCATATCTCTATTTTATATCATTCCCATAAGAAAAATATTACAAATCAAATTCATCAAAAAATTACATAAATGGGTTATTTATAGTATTGTAAAACAATCTACATAACTTACATAATCTACACAAAATGCAAACATTAAATTATAATTTTTCAGTAATAGACACTCTTCTTTAAGTATTTAAGTTTTAATCATCTTTATTACTTAACGGATGAAATCATAATAATGGAGAAAGATCAATCAAATTATAATAAAAAAAATTATAAACATTTAATAATGGTTTATATATTAAGACTATTATAAAACGTTTTTTGGGATAAATATATTTTTAAAAAGAGCATGGAATAATAAGAGTTTTTTATATATCATTATAGAAGAACATGTAATCTAAAATGAATAAAAATATACCATGGAATAATATTTTAGAATCAGTCAATAATATTTATTATCCTTAGAAAATAATAATAGGCATATTATAAGAAAATTTAATATTCAATGGAAATATAGCCGACAAATAAATATTTTATGTATATAAGCTTGGTTTATCAACATATTTCGAGAATATCAATGAAGGACTACCATTAATTCTTCAAGAATTTATAAATATGATAACTAATAATATTTTGATAATACCCATTAAATCTCACCCTTTTGTTGTGAGAATATTCATGAAGCCTCACCCCTTATATTTTGAGTATATCCAAGATGTCAAAACATTTTTATTGTGAGTGTAACCAAGAAGGATGACCCTATATTAATTCATGAGTTATAATAACCTGACCAACCAATATAGATAACTATAGGACCATAACCAACATAATCCATACATACATATTTCATAAGATATTAATATTATCTTTATTACATGAAAATCCATCTGAATAAATTCAATTTCAAATACATTTGAAAAAAAATCATATTAAAATAATTTATTTTTCAATAAATAAATATAACATGAAAATACTATTAAAAATAAATGGGTATCCAAAAATATTATGTAACTATTTTGGTAAATACGCTTCAATCAATATAATTAAGTATGTGGTATATAAATTGTAATGATAATGTATATATAGTAGAGTAAACAATTTCCTCAATCGATCAATGAAATGAATATATCTTAACACACATCAATAAAATATATGAAAAAAATGTATTCTAAATGGGAATACATTCGAATAATATTTATTCTTATTCAGTTATGGTGGTTAGGAATGGAAAAAGAAATCATAGATAAAATATTGAATATAAAATAACATTACATAATCCATCATGAAAAATAAGGTATATTGAAATATTTTAAAAATATCACTGATCAAGCATTAGATATTTCAAAGTAAATCAAATTATATGAAATTTAATTTTATTAATTTTAAGTAGAAAATTATTTTGGGAATAAAAATGGTCGTGATCAATTGAAATAAATTTAAAACAGTTATATTTTAAAACATGGAGAGAAATATTTTTTTGGAACTATGTGAGTATTGAAGTAAATTATCATATAAAATGACAATTTCTGCTAGAAGATATTTTCACACAAAAATAATAAAAAATAAAAGATGTTATGTTGATTTTATTTTGAAACATTTATGATGAAATTTTAAGAATATTAAAATTCCTGTTATCAATTGTTTTTAAAAATATAATGATTTCCAAAAATTGTGTAATCAAAGATAAAATATATGTGAAAATTAATTTTTTTTAATTGAATTTAAAATAACTTTTTAATACCCAAATATCATAAAAATATAATAGAACAATGAATTAAAAAAAAAGTGGAAACAAATTCATATAAGGAAAACTAAAGTGGATGAAAAAAATGTGATATTGGAAGAAGGACTAAAAAACCCCAAGTTGATTTATCACATTTGATAGATATTGATTTTAAAATATGATTTGTAAAACCTTTTAGATTAAAAAAAAATTTAAGATTAAATCCTTGAAAAAGAAATAATAGGAAACAAAACATTATATTACATGAACTATTTATTATTCATGATATAATATAATAAAGAGGTTTTTTGTAATCCTTATAAAAGCTTATTCCTTTATACCAAGATGTATGTCTTGTGAAATTAGAATTGAGACCATGAAACCCATTAAGGTAACAGAAACATCGAGAAAATAATCTTTTCAGAATGAGTTCATTTGAAATAATTTTCTAATCCATGAAAACATAGAGTAAATACAATACAATTTATTCACTACGTAGAATAAAAAATAGAATATGACTATTCAATAAGTGTAATTTTTTTACTTAGTGGAAGATAATTGAGTTTACGTAAACCCTTACACTAGTCTAGATATTCTCAATTCATATTCCTACCTTCCAAAATAATAAATTTAAATTTATTAGATACCTTTTGTGGAATTGTGTCAACTATATTTTATTTACTAAAAACTATATATAATAATTTTATATTTATTTATAATATATTTCATTCATAGGTGTATTGTTTGGGTTGGTTGAACCATTTTATAGGAAAATATTTTAGTATTTTTACAATGGTTGATGGTGTTTTGGAATATAATCCTAATATACATAACACTATGGGTGTTTGTTCTTAATTATTCTATTATTTTATAATTTATTTAACAATAATTTTTTAAAATGAATTCATGTTAGAAAAGGTACTCCAATATGTTCATTTTAGGGGGTTATGTTCACTATGATCCTTTTTTATTAATGATTACTATAGAATTTCCAATATTATAATTGTATAATAATAAATGTTTAATAAAAATAATTTTTTTTCTTCAATTGTTTTATTTCATCCATGTTATGTGGAATTGAAAAATAAATCACACCACTTTGAGGAGCAGTAGTATTCACAAAAACATGATTGATAGTTATTTTTTTATTAGTGGATGCAAATGAATAAAGGGTGGTTGAATTAATATATTAACAAATAAATATTATAATTATTTTTAGGAAATTATATTACTATTGGTATGACAATTTTTTATGATAATTATTAAGAAGAAAATGGTAATGATTATGTAATACTCACAATTTTTCATAGAATATTATTTTCTAAGTATCCTTACAAATGTGGGGCATAGTCTAGTGTTTGGTAACCCAGGGAATTTGTTATTGTAAGAGGATTCATGGAGTGTAGAATTGGTAATAATTTTTATAGATATTATAAATTTTATATGTTTCTTTGAGAGGGTATGAGTGATTCCATTATATACGTGAAGAAGATGAATGATTTTTGAATAACCATTTTTTCAATAATGGCATGACGCTATTCAGGGTTAAATGTACCAAATGTGAGAAAGAATGTAACAAGCCTATTACAAATAGAATATTTTTTATATTAAATATTATTCTTGAATTAAATAGTTATATTAATTATATTGATCAATGTTGAAAATAAATAATTTATTATATGGTTATTTATTTAAAACATTAATTTTCGAATTATATTATTTTAATTGGAAAAAAATAATTTCATTTTTCAAGTTATCTTGTGGAAATTAACTGATTTTGTATATTTGAGAATATTATGAAAAAAATTGATTTTTGTGAATAGTAAAAAATATAATTTCTTATCAAATATGGAATTTTTTGTTATAGATTCAAAAGATAATTATGTTATAAAATTTATTTAACTTATGGAATAAATATATAATAATCTTTTAAGGGTTATTTTTTATAAAAAAACATGAACATGTAAATTATATTTTACATCACAAGTAAAAGAAATAATTTTCATTGTCGACACAGTGCCTTTGCTGCGCTGACAAAGTCAAATTTTGTTTCATATTAATAATAACTGAAAGATAAAAATTTAATTCAAGAATTTTTTTAATTATTTTATATAATTGATGTTTTGGGTTGTTAAATTATAATTTTAGAGTTATATAATATTAATTGTTTCCAAAATCATACCCAATGCATGCATAGATCATGAAATCAAAAAATAACGAATCTTCAAATTTTTATTGATATGTATAAGATTCAATATATATAATGACCAATTCTAGAATATTATTTTCAACATAATAAATTTATTTTTATGATAATAATTTATTTTTAATTTTTCATATATGAAATAATTAATATTATTTCTCATGCAATGAAAATGTTGTGTTTGTGCAAGGAGATGAAAAATAAATAAAATGTTTTTAATAAAAATTATAATAACCCTTAATTGACCAAAAATAGGATTAATATTTTTCTATAAGAAATTGTCGCCTATTATTTTAATGGCTCTGAATATGGGATTTTTTGGACCCATGAATCTCTTTATGCCATTTATAATATTTTATCTAAAAATATGTCAAGGTGTTCATAGAATAGTTTTTTATTATGAATAATACCATAATATATGGTTTTATAAAGGGTTTTTTTTCAGGAAAAATAGTTTTCTTAAATCGAATAAACTTATCTTTTTATTGGATTTATTTTTCAATTTTTTGTTATTAAATAATAACCTTAATAACATACATAATGATGATGTAGTATTTATCTGAATAATGAAATATCAAATTAATAATTTTAAAACAATAAAATGAAATAAATATGATATTTTTATATTAATTCAAAATAAAAAAATTGGATTCAAATTTTAAACCTTTTTATGTTTTAATGCCGTCATTATGAATAGTGTTTATGTTGAAAATTAAAAAATTTCATGAATAAAATATTTTATTAAATTATTTAAAGATCCCAAATTTCTTGAAAAAGGACAAAAATGATAATCTTCCTTCAAAATTGTTATATCCCGTGATTTTTAGTCATGTTTAGTTCTTTAACCATATATTTTACTAATTATATTTTAATATATTAATGAATTTTTTTATTTCCTCTCATCTCAATTATAAAAGGACACTCATCCATCCTAAATTTACATCATCATATTCCTTCATACTCGACTCCATTGTGCCAAATTAAATTTTACTTGTCCCTTTCCATTTTCTAGTTCTTATTGTATCATAAAATGACCACATCCAAGGGCTTAAATAAATTCTAAAGGGGAACTCTTTAATAAGTAATTTTTTCCCATTTAAATTCCTTATAACTTCAACCTTGTCCCCACATAATATACAATGCTTCATGATGACTACTATATCATATATATATATATGAATGTAATTTTGTTGATGGTATATTAATCATAAAATATTTTATATTCTCATTTTGTACGTTAATAATGAAATCACTATCTATGGTCTATCTATTCAGTACCTTCATGGATTTTTTGTTTTTTTTCTTATTTTCCTCAATCCAGGAAAGATTAAATTCACACATAATTATTCAAAGTTACATAAATACATATATGTGTGTGTGTGTGTGTCTGTTCCCACTTCTAGAGTACAATTTACTTTTGACATTGCATTCAATAATAAACTTTCCTTGGAAAACTTGAAAAGAATCCACTGTAATCAATGGGAATAGAGAAATATTGCTAATAAATTTGAAGAAAATGATATAATAATATCCTGTAAGGTATTATATACAAGATTATATTTATGAAATATTCTAACAACACTTTTCAATCAATTATATAGGTTGTTTGATCAACATTTACGGAATTTATACCCTAGTTATGGGGCATTCTTTCAAAATCCTTTCAAATGACTCTTTTTATGAAATTTTAAAATATTATTCATTTTTTATATGAAAGTAGAGATTTCTCTTGTTTTCATGAAACATTATTACTATAATTTATCCTTTATATGTTTTCATATTTAGTTTCAAAAAATACAATTTCATTATTATGTGTGCAGTTTTTATATTTTAATGTGATATTTATCAGAAAAATGGAATTTTGATATCAAAATGTGTTTTTATCATGGGTTTAAATTAATTATCAAGGGTTTTTTTCCTGATATGTTCCTTGGATATTTTTTTATGGTTCGAACCCATTTTTTCTTAGGATATGATAGGTTGATCCCTATTATAACACAAGATATGACATGTGATCCTCGTTATCGATATCCAAATCGTTAGGTATTATTGATATGTAATTAGGCCAAATGGATACCCTATTTATAAGGGTGAATTAAATTTTATTATAATAACATTGTCCGAAGGAAACTAAGATATTTTTATATTATTTCTAATGAGTTTTTATGAAAAACCTTTGTAATGGGTTTTCATGTTTTCACTAGAATAACGATTTTATTTCATTATATTACTTAGAGTTTTTTATGCTACTCTATAAATTTAAAAGGTTATTAATAATTTATAAGGATGGGTATGAGATATATGATATTTAATATGAATATTAAGATGTTTTGACAATGAAATCATGATTATTTTCTAAATGAATAATATTTTGAAAAATGGATATTGTTTTAGTAGTATCCTCTATTAATGAATGTGGAATGTTATGTATGTATTATGTTATAATACTATAAAACTCTAAACCAAAAAATATAATCAATTTTAATGAATGAAAATTCCTGACTCAAACTCAATATAATGTAATATTTTATGGTGGGGGTCCTTATAGTTGTTATCAAAGGATGGTTTAGAAAACCATATGTGTTAAGATGATGTTAATAGAAGAATATATATTATTTTTTAGTTTTGGATAATTTTAAATGATATATGATTTAAATATTTTCATGATTCTCAGTCTAATATATTCTTATTCATAATGGTTTTTTATAGAAGATATAGGGAAGATGAAGTAGAAAGACACTGATAAAATGATATTATTCAGAATCTACACCATGGAATATTGGGAATTAGAACTACGTAGTTTGTAATAGTAGTGGATAATTTTAATCAGATGGAAAATGTAGGTGGTTTCTATAGTATATAAGAACATGATCTACCATGAAGGAAAATTTCTTTTTTAGATGATTTCATTAGGTAGCATTTCCCCTCATTTAGTGAACAATATGGCCTGGTGGTAGCTAAAGGATGGATCATTTATCTAGAAAAGATATTTTATTTAATGGGATGTTTGGAACATTTAAAGGTAACCACTATCATTTGAATTTTTTAAGGTTATGATAACTTATGGTGGTTATTGGAAATTTATAATAGATAAAAAGAATATATTGATTCTATGGAATATGAAACATTCATGGAGCTTTCCCTTCAGTAATATTTCCCTGGGGTTGTTTGACTCTGAATAAAAAAAATAGATTCCTGAATTTAATAAATAGGAGAGAGTTTAAATATTTATATATGAAGAAAACTTCACAATAATGTCTAGGTATGTTCAAGATTTTTTTCGGGACACTAAAAACAAAAATAATTGGTTTTAGTTAGTATTGAAACTAGTTTTATGAAGATCATTGGCTACATAAGAATTTAATTTTTTTTGAGAAAGTTGTTATTTGTGTTGTAAAGGATTAAATGGTGTCATGTAACACATTTATACCTCTTGATGACATGAATAATAAGTATTTAGGTTGGAAGGATTTAGGGAATAATTCATCAATAAAATTGAGAGGTAAAAATATTAAATTCATTTCTTGTAAAAAGTGTTGTAAAAATAAATTTGGATAATGTTGTATAACTTCTTGAAAGCTCTACCTATGTAGAATGTTTAGACACTTGTCTCTCGAGTGCAAGGAAACTGATAATAATAATAAAGATAAGATGATGGAAATTTTCTTTAACTATATAGAGTTGGGTTATTTTGATAATGTGTGTTGAAATATAGTCACTCAGGTGGGAAACCATCATGATTGTAAACATAAGGGTGTGGAAAAATACTTTTCACCCAAATTAGTAGGAGTTGAAACATCAACCAGAGTGGTATCAGGTATATATATTGTTTTAATATAATATTCCATTTTTTTGATTTTAGGTCTACACATTCATTAATTTATGGGAAACTATCTAGGATGTTTTCAATTCCACCTAAATAAATGAATCCATAACATATGATGAAAACACCTTGAGGAAATATTAGGGAATAAATAAAAATATAAGAATATTGAACTCATTGTATATGGAAGGACATTACCTAAAAACATTTTTGTTTTAACTTTATCAGTGTTTGATGTTATCTTGTGTATGGTCTAGATTTCTATTTGAAATACCAAGATTGATTGAAGAGATAAAGAAGTTGTTTTTATGAAATTGTTTCAGTTTGTGTACAAGAGAGAACCAATATCTTTGATAATGTATCAAGAAGATGAGAAATTGTTAATAGAAGGAAAGGAATGATATCTTGCACATTTTTTGAAAACAAAGGAATAATTCAAATTAATGATGTGTCTGTGGTAAATGAATTTGTTGTTGTTTTACATGATGATTTGGATAGAGTTATTCTGGATTGAGTGGTTGAATTTACTATTGATTTAGTTCCTAATTCTAAAACAATATAATAACCCATGAATCAAATATATAAAATATAACATCTATAATTTTAAAAAAAGTATCATGTATTATCATATAAATGTTTTATACAACCCATCACTTCACCACGAGGATCTACTATCTTGTTTTTTAGAAAGAAATATGTTTCATTGATATTGTAGTTGATTATAGAGCCTTGAATAACACCACTGTTAATAAAAAATATTCATTTACAAATATCAATGGATTTTTTAACATCACATGGGAGAATAAAATATTATGATATTTGAAATATTGTCTGGGTACCACCAGTTGAAAGTAGAGGAAGAATCCATTATGAATACTATGTTTTATACTAGATATGGGAAAAAGAAATTTGTAGTTATTCCATTTAGGCTTAATAAGGAACCTGTTTTATTCATTTATATAATGAATAGAACATTTTATGAGTTTTTGGATATGTAATTGGTTGTGTTTATTTATGAAATTTTGGTATATTCTAACTGTAGTGACGAAAATGAATGACTATAAGGGTTGTTTGGAAAACATTAAAAGAAAAGAAACTATATGGAAAATTCAGAAAGTGTTAATTTTGGTTACAAAAAATTTCCCTTCGTGGCCATGTTTTTTTTAAATATGGCATGAATTTTGATCTTTCTATAATAAATATTGTTGAAAAATTGATAAGGCCCACAAATGATATTGAGATTCTTATATTTCATGGATTTTCAAGATATTATCTACGTTTTTTTGAAAATATTTCACTGTTATATATTCCACGCAATAAGTTAACAATAAAAGGTTTTAAGTTCATTTAGATAATAAAATGTAACGATTTTTAAGGAATTGAAAAGAAAATTATTAAATGCTCTAGTTTTGGAACTACCATCCATAAATATTGATTTTTTTCATCTTCAATGATGGTTCTTTGAATGGAATTTTTTATGTACTTATGAATTATTACAAGGTAATTGATTATGATTCACTAAAATTGACACCTAATGAGTTAAATTAACCGGATGTTGGTTAGGAAATAGTGGGTCATGTTTTTTTCATTAAATATTTTGTGGAATAATTTGTATGGAGTAAAATGTGAAATATATAATGATCAGAAATGTTTGATTTATATATTTAATCACCAAGAATTGAACATGATATAGAGAATATGGCTAGATCTTATCAGGGATTATGATTGAATGATTCATTACCATCCCAGAATTGAAAATAATGTGTCTGATGCTTTGAGTCAAAAACAAAATGCTACATTAACCATGATGTGTTGGGCATGTGACCCATCAGTTCATTATTTCATGAATTTGGGATTGAGATTTATTGGTGTATGAAATTACTCTATTTTCTTCCAGGTGTTAGTGAATTCGCCTCTCTCTGAAAAAATCAAGAAAGAAGAGAAGGAATATTTAGAGTTATAAATAGAGCTATAATTGGAAATAAAATGTAAGTTTTCTGAATTTAATATTGATAAAGATAATGTCTTAAGATTTGGAAAGTAATTATGTGTTACTTTTCATTCCCAAATAGAGAATGATTTGTTATGTGGTCCTTATAGTTCTCTATTTTCAGATCACCCTATAAGAACGAATATATACAGAGACCTTCGGGAATATAAATGGTGGAATGGAATAAAAAGTGATATTAGTGATTTTCCTATGAAATGTATGACATGTCAAGAAGTTAAAATAGAATTGTAGTTACTAATGGGGATGATTAAGCCTTTTCTAATTCCAAAGTGGAAATAGGAAAATATAACCCTTGAATTCATTATGGGACTACCAAATAATTATTGAGGTAATAATATAATTTGATTTCTTATTGATAGTTTTACATAATTGGATCATTTTAATTCCATTAAAGATACCATATTTATATATAGAATTTCATGGTTGTGTCTAAATGAGACATTCATGTTACATGGTTTTAATCTCTCTATTTAATCTAATCGTGATCATAGGATCACTTATAACTTTTTGAAAGGCCATCAGATGTATTTGGGAACTGAATAAAATTTAAACATTGCCTTTCACCCTCAATATGATGGGTAGTCATGGTGAATAATTCAGATTTTGGAGGATATTATTTGTGCTTGTTCAAAAGAATAAAAGGGAAGTTGGAATCTGTATATTTCATTATTTTATTTTTCATATAATATCATTTTTCATTTCACTATACATATAGAATAATTTTCACAATTATTGGTAAAGCAGTGTCGAAATACATCTATATAGGATGATTTTGGGGAAAGATAGTTGATGAGATAATAATTTGTAGAGTATGTAGTAGAGAAATTTCAGTTGATTTAGAAATACATGAGGACAACTTAGAGATGGCAGAAAGATTATACATATAAGAGGTGGAAAGGATTTTGATTCTAGGTATGTGACAATGTTTTTATTAAAATATTTAATTTGTAAAATGTAATTTATTTTAGTAAGATATGAAATCTATGTCCATGGTTCATTCAACCTTTATGAAATCTTATATAATTTTAGACCCGTTCTCTACAGGGTATCCTTGACTCTAAATATATTTAAGGTAAATAATGCTGTTCATGTTTTGATGTTGAAGACGTTTGTGCTAGATTAATCACATGTTTTGAGAACATAAGTAGTTCAACTTGAAGAGACCCTTTATTATGTAAAAAATCCTATTTAGATTCTTTATTTAAGAAACCAAGTATTACATAACAAGGTAATTAACTAGTTTAAGTTTTTTTGAAATAACAAATGGGTTGAAGTACCACATAGGAATCCTAAAATGCTGTGAGGGAAAAGTAACCCCATTTTTTTCATTAGTGAATAAAATTCTGAGGACACAATTTCAATAAAATGGAGGAGAATGTATCAACCTGGGTATAAATAGAATAATTTTTTATTACATAGTATTCTTGAATTAAATAGTTATCTTTAAAATTTTGTGAAATTATTAAAATAAATAATTTCTTATCGGGTAAATTTTTTAGTACAATAATTTTTAAATTATTATATTTTAATTTGAAAAAAATAATTTTATTTTTCAATTCATCATGTGGAAATTATCTTATGATGAATATTTGGGAATTTTCTGAAAAAGATTATTTTTTGTAAATAATTAAAAATATAATGTTTTATAAAATATGATATTTTTTTGTGAAGAATTCAATAGATAATTATGGTATCAAATTTATTTAAATTATGGAATAAATAAATATATTATATGAGAAATTATGTAGAAAAATAATCTAAATCATATAAATTATATTTTTTAAGATATGTATAAATAATCATTTTCAGTGCCTATGTAATGCCTCCACGACATTAAAAAGGTCAAATTTGGTTCCCTATAAATATTATTTGAAAGATAAAAATTACTTTCATAACATATTTATTAATTTATATATATATAACATTTAATTGTGTTTTTTAAATTTGAATCTTAGAGTTATATAATATTTATCTTACCAAAATATATGTGCAATACTTACACGATGCAAGAAAAGACATAATCACAAATTTATGAAGTTTTCTTGATATCTAATTGAGTAATTATTCATAAAATATGGATTCAGAATTTTATTTTGAACCTATTTTATTTATTTAACGATAATAACTTATTTTTGAATCTGTATATATTAAATAAGTAACATTAATTATTATGTAACGCTAATGTAGTGCTTGTCTAATCACAACAAATATAAAAAATCATTTCAATTAAAATTATGAAAACCTAAAAATGAACAAAAATTTGAATAAATTTTTTATAATGATTGGAACATTATCTTAATTTTCTCCAAATTTGGGACATTTTAAAGCCACCTAAATCACATTATGACCATTATAATATTTTATTTAATTGAAATTCATGGTGTTCATATTATAGTTTTTAATTTTTATAATATTCTGATATATGATATTCCAGAAGTATTTTTTTATTATAAATGAATTTTTTGAACATAATAAAATTAAAATTTTCATTAAATTTTATTTTTAATTTTTATTGTTAAATTTTTACCATAATGGCATGTACAATGATGATGTAGTATTTATTTAATTAATTAATAATTTAAATTAATGATATTAATTAACATAAAATCAATTAAATTTGATATTTTTATGTTAATTCAATCATTTCATAGATGAATATGATATTTCTAGGATACACTAAAATATTTTATTCTAATTTTATACTTTTGATGTTTTAAAGTCAATGTTATGAATACTGTTTATTTTGATGAATTTTTTTTGTAGAATACAATATTTTATTAACATCTTAAAAATAAAAATTATTAAAAAATGCCAAAAATGGAAATATTACTTATAAATTGTGCTATAATTTTATTTTTATTTCTTTTTGGATTACTAAACCTATATTAGACATATTATATTTTAATATTTTATGGAATTCTTAATTTTACCCTCACCTCAATTATAAAAGGAGACTCATCCCATCACAACATATAATTAGATTAAGATATTTTTATCAACTATATTATAAAGAGTTCAATTCTCCCCATCCATTTTCACATTGTGTTTCTTTATGTCTCACAAAAATTCCACTTCCCAAAGCCTAAGGAGGTTCTCAAGAAGATATTTTCAGGCGGTAAATTTCATTTTTTATCTTTTAAATTGATTCTCACATGTACCTTATCTTCAAAACCTATAAAATGTTTCATGATAACTAAATTATCATATATATATTACTTTTATTGTGTTTAGGGTATATTCATACTAAAATCACACATAATATCCTTTTGTTCTTAAATAAAGAAATTTTTGTCCATACTGTGTCAATTCGCCGCCTTCGTGGACAATAAGTTTTTGTCTCACATTACAACAATCATGGAACATTTAAACTCAGTTATAATTATTTAAAATAACCTAAATATATATTTATATATTCTCACTTCTAGAGTAATGTTTCTTTTTATAAGGAATTCTATAACAAATCGACCTTGGAAACCATTAAAAGTACACACCTGAAATAATGAAAATTGAATATTATTATTAATAAATTAGTGGAAAATGTTATAATAAGATCATGTAGGATATTATAAAAATTTTTATAGTTCTTTAATAAATTCATAACACATTTCATACCATTATAAACGAGTTTTTAGCATGTTTCAAGGATGTTGAACTCGAGGTAAGGAAATTTCATTTAATTTTTTTAAATGTCTCTTTTTATGAAATTTAAAAAGATTATTCTTATTTTATAAGGAATGAGGGATTTATCTAGTTCATATGAAACATTATTACTATATTGATTCCATTATATTATTTCATTTTTAATTTTAAATAATATTATTTCATTATTATTTGCGCTATTTTTACATTTAAAAAGTGTTTTTTAGCATAAAATAGTATCTTGATACTTGAATGTGTTTTTATCACATGTTTAAATGAATTATCAAGAGTTTTATTCTGGATATGTTACTTATAAATTATTTATTATGGTTTTATCCCATTATATCTAAATGTATGATTGTTTGGCATCATTATAGCTTAATATATGATGGGCTGAACCCCATTATAGCTCAATATATGATTGTTTGAGCCCCATTATAGCTCAATATATAACAGGTGAACCCCAATGTAGATCTCCAATGCATCGGGTACATCGGAGGTGGAAGTTAGTTCAATCGTTATTCTATTTATAAGGGTAAATGTAATAGTGATATGGTAAATATGTCCCTAATAAACTGGATTATTTATCTATCCATGATAATTTGTTTTCATGAAAATGTTTTTAATAGGTTTTTATGTTTTCAAAAGACTAATGATTTTATTTCATTATGTTTTTTACTTTGTTTTTTATCTTCATTACATGTTTTAAATTTTTTTCACAGATTATAAGGTTAGTTAAGAGAAAAAATAAGTCGTGATGAATGTTGTGATGTTTTTTCAAAGAAATCTTGTATTATTTTAAAATGTTTTATATTTTGGAAATATGGGTATTGTTTTACTATTATCCTCTTTGTATGAATTTGGTATGTTATGTATTTATTATGTTGCGTCAATATGGTTATCTTATGACTTCTCCATTCCATATGGTCTTCTGTTTTGACAATCATAAACACTTTTTCTTAATTTTGAAATTTTTCTTAAGTGTCATTTTTTTCTTATGATATGAACTTTTCATTCTGTTATACTTTCAGATATATCATTACAATCTTCCATTCTGTTATACTTACAGATATATCATTACAATTTTCTATTCTGTTATACATACAGATATATCATTACGATTATCCATTCTGTATACATACAGATATATCATTATGATTTTTCATTCAGTTATACTTACAGATATATGATTACAATTTTTCATTCTGTTATACTTAAAGATATATCATTAATATTTTACATTTTGTTATACTTATAGATTTATCATTACGATTTGTCATTCTGTTGTACTTACAGATATATCCTTACGATATGTCATTCTATTGTACTTTCATATTTATCATTGTGATTAGTGATATGGATTTTATAGTACATATTCTGGTGCAAAATTCATAACAATTTTATGATACTGATTCTGGTGACAAATTCATAATGATTTTATGATACCGGTTCTGGTGAAAAAGTGATACCGATTTTATGATATTGATTCTGGTGAAAAAGTCAAACCAATTTTAGGATTCCGATTCCGGTAAAAATGTGAAACATTTTCCACAATCTGATTTATTATTAAGAATCCCATTTCTTGATAATGTTAGATTTTTTTAAATGTTTCATTCAAATATTATCTTATTCAATGTTTTCTTAAACATATCACTTATCTTTAACATAACATTGTTTATTATACTTGAAACAATGTCGTACAATCTGTTACAAACTAACAACTTATGTTTGACAGGTGTCTAAGTCCCTCTAAAATTTAAAGAAAATATTACCATTGGAGTGGAGCCGACCGTTGGGAATATTTTCTTATAATACAATTCCATTTGAACGAGCGAACTAAAATGCAGTGAGTGGATAGACATGAAGCATGTGAAAAATCTATGCAGTTATTTCTAGAGAGAGAGTCTCTTATAACTCTCAGTGCATCGTGCGGATGTCATGAACAACTTTCTTAGACATGAAAAACTTGTTTAGACATAAATTTTGATGACTCTAATCATGCTAATCATGGGCTTCCGGGTTTGGAATACAGAGGTTCTGGTTTCCTTCTAAATCGAGGGCTTGTAGGGATTGCAAGAAAAATACCGATTTTTAGATTTATGGCTTACCTGGGTTTGGGTAAGACATAATTTCTTGAATGTATAATTCAAAGAACCATTATCCAAGGTTGTTGGATACCCTTCTCTTTGGGTTAAAAGACTATTATTGTTACTTTATTACTATTTCATATTGTTTTTATTTCCATTTTAATCTTATCTTTGTTAAAGATAAAAAGTATAACAATCTTATAATTTGTAATTCTGTTATTCTGATTATATTAAATATTATATACTCTTTAAGGTAAAATCATTCCTTTATGAAAATATTTCTTAAGTTATTATCTTTAGGTTGTAATGTTTATGATATGGTTTCTTTTAGAGGTTTTGTGAATGTTTATTTAACTTTGTTAAACCATGTTTTCTTAATGTTTAAATCTAACCATAAGAAACATTTTTCCGTAAGGTTACGAAACTTTATTAAAGAATTTTTTATATCAAATTTAAAGGTTCTAGAGAAATTTTTAAAGAATACAATTCAACCCCCTCTTGTATTTGAGTATCTCATTATACATATTCGATCCTACAATTAGTATCATTAGAGGATTCTGAAATATTTATATCCTCATATATGTTTTATTTCTCAAGCATTATTTTTCTTAATTTCTTCAAATTATTTTATTCACTTTTACTTCTAACATGTTTTGTGGAATAAAATGTTATTTTAGTATGGCAGGCATTCATGTTGGATCTCTAGATAATATCAAACCTACTAGACCACCAATCATCGATGGAAATGACTATGAGTACTGGAGATACAGAATTAAGACCTTTGTGATAAACATAGTTGTAGACAACTACATTATGTTAACGAGAGATTATAAGATATATGATAAGGAACATATAACCATTACAAATCCAGAAAAGGTGGAATGCCATTTGAACTTTAATGTACGTAATAATTTTATTTATTCCATGACTAGAATCGTATATATACAAATTTAATCTTATGAATATGCTAATAGTATTTGGAAGAATCTTGAAGTAACTCACATTGGAACTTACTAAGTCATTGAAACTAGAAGAGCTATGATCATAGCATAGTATCATGGTTTCTGTTTTCCATATAGAGAACCCATATGTATGGTACAACAAATATTTATGACGATCATCAACAACTTACAATCCTTGGGTGAGAATGGTCTATATGATGAGATTCTTGTAGACAAGATTATAGACATCATGCCTAAAGAATACGAATCTAAGGGGAATTCTATAGATGAGAACAAGAGAATCAAAAATATTTCTATTGATGAACTATTTTAACTATTCTCCAACACAAAACCAATACAAAGAGAGATACTGATAATATGAAGAAGAATAATGGAAATGGAGGTTTTGATTTTACAACCACTTAAAATCATATGAAATCCAAGAATCCTGAGAGAGTTACAAGATCAAAATATAAAAAGGCAGTTATTCAATCTGAATCTAGTGAAAGTAAAGTTTCAGAAAATGAGTTAGCAAATCTTGCTTGGAGGATGAACAAGATTTTTGGACAAAAAAAATTCAATATAGATACAAAAATAAATTTGGAAAAGATAAGAAAGATTGGGAAGTGACATACTATGAATGTAGAAAAATCAGTCATATTAGATCCCAATATCCCTTGAATAAGAAAAGAGACAATAAAGTTCGGAATTCTGAAAGAAACAAGAAAATTTTCTATAGATCAAAGCATAATAAAGTATTGAAATCAAACGACACTTGGAGTGCTAGTGGTGGATATTCTTCTAATGAATCTTTAGAATATGAATCATTTGATAAGAAGAATATTTTTCTAATAGCTAGATCTCCATTTCAAAATCATTGTCTTATGGATAAGGTATGAAGTACTAAATCCTTAACCAATATGTCTTTAAGTGAAAATTTTTTGGATAGAGGTTTTTCTTCAAATGAAGAATCTTATTAATCAGATAATGATAATGATTTTCCTTCCAATGAGGAGGTTTCTAGATTTGATATGTTTCTTGAAAAGATAAATTATAAAGTTTCTATGAACCTTGAAAATGAAAATTATAGATAATACATTTTGATAAGTGAAATATCAGATCTTACCAAAGATCTTAATAATAAAAATGATGTTTTAGAAAATGTTTCTATGAAACCTGAGGAAGTTAATTCTAAGAAGGATAAACTTTGTAAGGATCTTAAAATATGTTTTTAGAAAAAAATATGATCTAGAGGATAAATTTAACACTAAATATATTATGTTAGTGAATAATAATTTATTCCTAAGTATGAAATATAAAATATTTTCCATTAAGAAACTTCTTCAAAATTTCACTTCCAGTACAGAATATTTTGAAAATATGTATTATCAGATTTGATCTCATGGTAATAATCAGTGTTTAGGTTACTCTTACGAAAAACCTATTTTTAGAAACAATTATTTTTTTCCTTCAATAACTCCCTTTTTTACTAAATGTCAATGTGGTGGGCATTAGAAGAAAAAATGTTCTTTAAATAAATTCTAGTACCTTTGGTTTCATAAACCTTATTTTTCTAAATAAATATGGGTACCCATGTTTTTGTTATATAATAATTCCGGATCCAAGAAAGTCTGGATTCCGAAAATCTAAATCTTTCTTTTTCAGGATAATGAAGGAAGTACCAAAAACCTATGGTAAAGGGATAGTGGATGTTCTAAACACATGATGGGTAAAAAATTCTATTTCAAACATATTTTAATAACTAAATGTGGAGAAGTAATCTTTGTAGATAACTCTCAAGGAGAAATTGTTGGTATAAGTAACATTATTATTTTTTGTAAATCTATTATTTCAAATGTTCTTTTTGTAAAATTCCTTAATCACAACCTCATTAGCATAAGCCAGTTATGTGATGATGGTTACCATGTGAATTTTATAAATGATAGATGTTTAGTTAAAAATTCCAAGGATGAGATTATTGTCTCTACACTTCAACATGAGAATGTGTACACCATAAACCAAAAAGACTGTAAAAGTCAAGATCTTCCTTGCCTGAGTGCATTTAAATATCAATCAAGGATTTGGAATATAAGGCTAGGACACTGTAACTTATGAAATATTAGTAAACTCTCTAAGAAAAAACGTGTTCAGGATCAACCAGAACTTATGTATGTTTCTTTAAAATTTTATCCTTGCACTCCACTCTCGTGCAATGTACATAGATATTAGGAATCACATTATTAGGGATCACACACTTAAAGTAGATATTATTCTTAAATTAATCAGAACACAAGAATGACTTGCTGATATTTTTTCAAATCCATTATCTTCCGATAGATTTGAATACATTAAACAGAAACCATGAATGATCTCTATGAGGTTATCATTCATATCTACTTTTTTTTAAATCATATCTTAACCTTATACTACTCCTTATTTCAGGGGGACTACATATGCTTGTTTTTTTATATTGTTTCCTTAAGAAAATATTTGTATTGAATATTTCTGTATTGAATATTTCTGTATTGAAAATTTCGGTATTGTGAATTTGCGTATTGAGAATTTTGATATTGAAAATTTCAGTAGTGAAAATTTTGAAATTGAAAATTTTAGTATTGAAAATGATGGTATTGAAAATTTTGGAATTATAAATTTTGGTATTGGAAATTTCGGTATTGGAAATTTCAGTATTGAAATCCCGTTATCTAAAACATTCAAGAGAATTATTATAATACTGATAGATTTCTCAGAGTATTCCAAAAGGTACAAGTTCATACTCTTTATTCTTTTATGTTAATCATTATTTGTTGGTTTTTCATAATTTTAAATCTTGGTCTACCTTACTATAGAAGATCGGAATTCATATTTTTTAAAATCATCCTCAACTACCAAATCTGGTCAGGTTATTGTCAACCGTTTGATTATCATATAGAATTATAAAGGTCACAAGACTTTTCTATACAAGGGGTGCCTCGTTTATAAGCATTGCACCATACTTACTGATCTTTGTGCCGAAGTACTATTGACATCAAAGTCTTCATCCTGATTCCTTTGCCTCTTTCACCCTAAATGACTCATGAATCCTCTACAGATCAAATGCTGGTTTGCAAGGAAAGAAAATATTGGTCAATCTTTAGGGAATTGATGGTTTGACCTAACTTCTTTGAAAAATATGACTCACTTATCTCTAAAGTTATAATAACGAACATATCTGAAATTGTTTGTCTGGCTAAGGAGAAAAGCAAGGATACAGTTTTCCATGACATGTTTATTCAGTTCTATGAATCTGTTACATTCTTTCAAAAGGATGTTAAGTACTTGTTTAAGTTCAAATTTTATGATAATACTTATACAGTTTCCTATAAGAAGGCAGCAAATGTTCTCAACCAACCATATGAAGGGGAAAATATTATATTCCCTCAAAGACTACCTAAGAATGAAGGTTCTTTTGAAAGATCTAAGGCCATGGATTATCTTGGTTTTACGTATGTTAAGAATTTGAAGATTACAAATCTTATAACAAATCATAAGATGGTAGCTCTCTAGATGCAAGGCACTCTTATTATAAGAAAAGGAGATAGGGACTCTCTAAATATTTTTGATATCATTCTTTATGACATTCTTGTAAAATTAAAGAATATCAACATGGTTAAGTACATATTTCACACCATCAAGGCTATAAAAGGCATAATAATCATATTTAAGATTATTATGTATCTGGAAACTATCTCCGGGATAATTATTATGTGCCTTCAAGAGATGGATGTCCCATGCCGACCAGCCTCAAATCCTTTCAATATTTCATTGTTAAGTGATGACACTCTAAGGATGATGAAGGTAGAGTTCTTACTAGAATATAAATGTTTTGAAGAAATGATTGTCCAGAATAAGGGTGATGTTCTGAAGTCTTCGAAATTGGTAACCATGAAAAGGAAACATGAAGAACCACGATATCTAGTACCAGTTTATGATCTCTCGGTATTAGCACCTCATCCTGCAAAGAAACTGAAAGCCTATTCCAATGCAGTTGTTGCAATGTGGAGAGAAATGGATGTTATCAGAAAAAAAGGAGATCCTTTTTTGTGCTTAAATCTTGTTGAGTCTAAGGCCATAATAATCATGGAAGCTGAAAAACTTGATAAAGAAAAGAAGGAGAAGATACTGAAGAAGATATACTTGGAATCTCAATTATGTCAGTCCATACTAAAAGATGTAGAAATGATATCTCAAGTATTATGTGAACCTCATATTGTTCATAAGAAACTGGTTGTCACTCCGAAAATCCAGTAATCCAAGAATGTTTTATCATTATCAGAACTTATTCAAGAAATAAGTGATCAAATTGTTCAAAAATACTATGATGATGTTTTATGAGAAGTGGAAGACTACATTGGAACTCCTTTGAGCTCAGTTTCTAAATCTGACTCTGAAGAACAAGTTGAAGATCTAGTTGAAGAAGAAGATGAGGAAGAAGTAGAAGATAAATAAGAAGTTGAAGAAGAATAAGAAGTTGAAGATGAAGAATAATTTGAAATTTAAATGGTAGAATAAGATAAAGAATAGGTTGATCTAAAATCAAGTTAAGAGGAAGAGATTCAGGAAGAAGAAAGACAAGAAGGTACTCAAGAAGAAGGGTTTCATGAGAAGGGAGATGAACAAGAAGATCATCATATTATCCAAGTATCCGATGAACAATATCTAGTTAGAACCCCTCTCAAAGTCAATAGTTTGTTGATTTCCTCATCTGAAAAGGAAACACCTCAGATTTCTTCTAATAGAATTGAAAAATCAGATTCCTTAACTCCTAGTGGAGCCGAGAAAGGGAAAGATGTTTCAGGTTCTGAATCCTCATCATCTGTTAAAGATGACTTTTTCAAGCTATCTATAATAATGTTGGTCATCACCATTTTGGTTCTTACAAATATAGTTTCCCGAAGTTAAATAATGCAAGAAACCATGAATCAAAATATGGAATCGACCAATATGCTTCTGGGCATGGAGGTCAAGCAAGAAGAAAACATTAGTAATCTTTTTGTTGATTTCAAAGCTCATAAGGAGACTTGTAAGAAAGTATTTAACTGCACCAAAACCATTAATGAAGATCTTAGGTAGTTTAGTGACTTTATGGATTCAACAAACAGAGCCTTGAATACTTGTGAAATAGAGATTAACAAGGTCAGGGTATCAATCTCTAAGAAGGATAGTCAACTCAATTATGTTTCCCTACCCGTATGTAGTGAAAAGGAAGTCAGATCTGAATTAGAGAAAAATGTGGTTGCTCAAGAAGAGTTCATTAAGAATCTTGATGATTGAATCTAAGTGCAATAAGAAAGGATCTTGTCCTTAGAAAATAATAATTATGACTATGAATCCTTGTGGAAGAAGCTTCAAGAAAATCTTAAGGAAGTAAAGAAACACAAAGCCTTGATAAAGAAAATTTTGTCTCATTATAGGAAGGATGGATGATTTTCTTTACATTCCGATATTTTATTGTTATCTAAACCATATTTCCATTATTTCTCTAGGAATCATATTGTATTCATCTCTTTTTTTAATGTATTCTTTCTTAACCTTACATGTACATCTTATACTTCTCCATTCCTTTTCGTCTGTTTGAAAATCACAAAGGGGAGAATTTATTTAAAGGAAGAATTTAATGAAGATCTCAAAGGAGGAGAATCAATTAAAGGAAGGTATGGTAAGAAAGGATAATCCCCAAGTAAGGGGGAGTTTTATTTTAAGAAGATATGTTTATCTAAGGGGGAGGTATCTCTTTAGGAAAGAAAACTAGAGGATAATGATCATGAATTTGATCCTTGGGAAACAAAACCTAAGTGGCGTTTAGTCGTATTCATTATAACATTCTTTAATAGATGGAGATATGTTTTTTGATTAAATAATTATATTATTCCTTAGAATTTTTTTGTGATTTCCAAAAAGGGGGAGATTGTTGAGTCAATAGGGTAATCTTATGACATCTCTATTCCTTATGGTCTTATGTTTTGAAAATAAAAAAAACTTTTTCTTAAGTTTTGAAATTTTTATGAAGAAAAGTTTTTTTAGATTAGATCTTATTTTCATTCCATTATACTTTCATATATATCATTATAATTTTCTATTCTGTAATAATTATAGATATATCATTACGATTTTCCATTCTGTTATACTTATAGATATTTCATTATGATTTTCCATTCTGTTATACTTATAGATATATCATTTCATTTTTTCATTTTATTATACTTACAGATATATCTATATGATTTTCCATTATGTTATACTTATAGATATTTTATTAAGATTTTTCATTATGTTGTACTTTTATATTTATCATTATGATTTGTCATTATGTTTTACATATATATTTATCATTATGATTTTTCATTCTGTTGTACTTAGATATTTATCATTACGATTAGTGGTACCAATTTTATGATACCGATTCTAGTGAAAAAGTCATACCAATTTTATGATACTGATTCCAGTGCAAAAGGCAAACTGATTTCATGATACCGATTCAGGTGCAAAATTGAGACCGATTTTAAGATACTGATTCTAGTGCAAAAGCCATACCGATTTAATGATTGTAATTCTAGTAAAAATTTGATACCATTTTCACAATCCGATTTATTCTTAAGAATCCGATAAATTGATATTGTTAGAGCTGTTTAAATGTATCATTCCAATATTATCAGATTCAAATTTTTCATATAAATATCGCTTATCTTTAACATAACATCATTTCGTATAATTTAAATGATGTCATACAATCTATTTCAAACTAATTATTGTATGTTTGACACGTGTCCAGGTCCCTCCGAAGTTTAAGGAAAATATGATCGTTGGAGTGAATCTGACTGTTGGGATTATTATCCTATAAATACAAGTCTCTTTGAATGATCAAACTATAATGATGTGAGTGGATGAACTAGATTCATGTGAAAAAGGTGTGAAGTTATTTCTAGAGATAGAGGCTCTTACAACTCTCAGTGCTTCCAGCGGATGTCCTGAAAAACTTGTTCAAGTGTGACCAACCTTTTCAGAAATTACTTTTTACAGACTATGATTGTTCTAATCATGGGCTTCTGGTTTTGGAAGAGAGGTTCGGATTTCCTTCTAAATTGAGGGCTTACACGGATATCAAGATAGATACCGGTCTTTGGATTGAGGGATTTCTTGGGTTTGGGTAAGATATGCTTTCTATAAATTTTAAATTAAATAACCTTTCTCCAAGGTTGTTGGATAACCTTCTCTTTGGGTTAAAAGAATCTTATTGTTACTTGTTTACTATTTCAAGTTGTTTTTATTTCCACTGTAATCTTATCTTTTCTAAAGTTAGAAAGTATAACATTTTTATACTTTGTAATTCTATAAACTGATTTTATTAAAGATTTTATATTCATTAAGGTAGAATCTTTTCTTTAAGAAAATATTTCTTACGTTTTTATCTTATGGTTGTAAATTTAATGATAAGGTTTCTTTAAGAGGTGTTTCGAAAGACCGTTTAACTTTGTTAAACTATGTTTTCTTAAAGTTAAAATCTAATCAAAAGAAATAGTTTTCCTTAAGGTTATGAAAATTTGTTTAAGAATGTTTTATATCAACATTAAAGGTTCCAAACCAATTATTAAATAATAAAATTCAACCCCCCTATTGTATTTGATTATCTCGTTATAAAAATTCGAACCTACATATTATATTCTAATTATCTAATACATTAAACTAAAAAATATCTCCAATGTGAATGAAAGTAAATTCTTGTCCACAACTCCATAATATGTAATGTTTTATGGTTGGGTCTTTATAAATAATTAGGCAAAGAGGTCTATGGGATTTTAAATACTAAAGAATTTATTTTACACATAAAAAATAAAATTTATGGTTTTACAATTTTATTTTTAAAAATTAAATTTTTTTACCTTGTTAACTGTTTCTTACATTGAAATTTATATTTTAATAAAAAAAGACAACCCCTTTTACCAAATTTGGGTGTGAAAAAACAAAATTCATCGGATATTTAATCCAATTAAATATTAAATGACAATAAATATATCAATTATTTTAAATTAACTAAAATATAATAAACATTTGTTTGGAGAAAAAAGATGTTTCAGAAATTAACTGTTATAAATATTATATAACATTAATAATTAATTAAATTGTTAATATTATATTCATATTTAGTATTATAAATTATAATATAGTGATTAATAATAATATATTAATTTATTTGTATTTATAAAAATTACATAATGTAAATAAAATAATTCTTTTAAATTTTTAGTTTAGACAATATTGGGGTAATTAACACTAACCCTATTATACATAATATTATGGATAAAATGATATTTATGTTCTTATATAATTTAAACAAGGTTATCTAAAATATGAAATATTTATTTTTTTATATTCAATATGTAATGCAAATTAATTTTTAAAATAGTTTTTAGATGAAATTATTACATAGCTTTGAAACATTTCAAACAATGGTTACATATATAATACATAGTATTTTTCATTTATTATAAATTATTCTAAAAAATGATTTCAATGAATTTTAATTTCTTCTTTTATTATGATAATTTCAAAAAGTGATAGTATTTGAAAAATCGGTATTTTGTTACTATTTACCTAAAACTGAAGTATTTAATGAAAAAAGTAAATAAAGTACCAATGCTACTATGATTATTCAAGGTCTAATTTTTTCTTCATTTTTGTACAATTAAAATTATAATATTTTATAAATTATTTTTAAATAAAAAATTGTAGAATGAATGATTTTTCATCAACGAAATACATTTTTAAATTTATTTTATTCTTATTAGTAGTTCCTATGAATTGTTAGTTATATTTATGTTAATAGATATTTCATATAAACAATATATCTTATGAAATATATAATTATTATCAGTATATTATTCTAAGAATAATCTATTTTTAAAAAAATATTGAAAAAAATATTCATATTAGTTTCTTTAATGAATTAGTAAATAACCATTCCATTTCATTAAAAGTGAAAAATTTTAAAAAATGAAAATATAGTTGACAATTTGCTTATAAAATATGTAATTTTATGTTTATGTGATCATATTTTCTAGATACATAGCCCCTCAAGATAACTGTGTATGATATATGAATAAAGAATGTTCTAGTTGTAATCTTCAATGGTGATTCCGCTGGCATTGATCTTTGGAAAATTTACCTATGATTAAATTCTTCCACATTTTATTTTTATAACAACATAATTTTTTTAGCCTTGATTTGTCTTTGTATAAGAATAATATTATTGATGCTTTATTCATTACATTAGTTAAAAAATGAGCATCATAAGGGATACTAATGCTACCTTATTCCATTTATTTCTTTTTTCCTAATAGATTTTTATTATGTATACTCACTTTTATTCAAGATAATTTAAAGGCTATATTATAATTTAATATATTTTTTAAATTTCATAGTTTGTTTTTTCCTGTATTTTTACTATAGAAAAATATATTTTGATGAAATTTATTTATGGTAAAAAAGTCAAA
The DNA here is from genome assembly GCA_963277665.1 of Viscum album. Taxonomy (NCBI): domain Eukaryota; kingdom Viridiplantae; phylum Streptophyta; class Magnoliopsida; order Santalales; family Viscaceae; genus Viscum; species Viscum album. The sequence continues at coordinate 46,893,508 of OY728140.1, read as the reverse complement.
TATCAGGTTGTTTATATATGTGATTATATACATTGAATATTTTTCTATTATTGAGGGAATTATATCCCAATGGTGTTTCATAAGTCTTTACTATTAGCCAGAGTCCACTTAGATACAAGGATACATGGATGAGTTCATGTGACCCACTATCCACAATATGGTGATCCGGGCTGTTGTGTTAGTAAATTGTATCAACAAATTTTATTTTGAAATAGTGTATGGGATTTATTCTATAGATGATGGGGATTTGTTGAGAATTATTATGAATATTTTTATGGTAAAATTATCCATCATATAATGGAATTACAAATTATGATTAATGATATTTCAATATTAGTTTGATATTTTACTATTTCCCTATTTCAGCTCAAGTGATACCCTTTATTTTTGTGTTATTGTTAATGAGATTTTATCTAGGTCTAATTGGAATGAATGGAAGAGTTCATTCATCATTGATTTCCATGTATGTTTATATTTCATACACATTTCTATTATTATTTATATAACTAGAGAATATTATAAACTATTTTATATTGGATTTTTACTATCCTACCTGTGTTAATAATATGTAATTATGACTACTGTAGGTGGTATGTTTATTCAATTTGTTCTTTTATTGGAAGATAATTTGTGTTTTAGATTTTTAAATGTTTTATATTATAAATTAAATTAGAAGAAATATTTTTTTCATATCACCCTCAGAGAATAAGTATCAATCCTTGGAAAATAATCACGAAATATAGACAACAACAATTGAATAAAACATTAAATTGGCATTGATTTAGATACCAGCACCGCTATTATATAATCTCACATATGTGATAGATTACTCTCTTAAGGATTTGAGAAGTATAAGATAATATGATAACCAAAAAATACATACTCATAATAAATAAAGATGAAATCCCAATATATTATGAGATATAATATATAACTATATAAAACTATAATAAAATTATAAAGGATATAAATCCTCAATAATGACGAAAAAGCAATAATATGTCCAGGATATCTAATCGAAGAAGTAGTTTCATGTTTGATCACTTATCATCTCATGAAGAAATAGAAAAACATTGTATTTACATTGTGTGAGCATAACAAGTACACTCAGTATGATCCTCCCTCAAAATTCCAATGAAAATTTTTAAATTACAAAAACAAAAGCCTAGTGAGTAAATAAATGTAACTAGCACATCACCTTAATATGTATAATATTATTTTCCCATCCTCAAAAATGACTCACTGACTAAATATAACATAGTTTTAAAAAATTTACCACATGCATATTTATAAATTAAGGTGCACTACTTCAAATTCCCCACTACTTCATCATTATCACACCTTGGTACCACGTTGCTCGTGATCATACCTTGTACATGTAATTTCTTCCTTGATGTGATTCAGGCCTCAGCACTACATACAAAATCCATATAGTGGTCCTAACATCTTTTTTTTTTCCTTAGTCTATATATCTATCTCAACATTCTATCATAGAACGAGTGAAACCATCTCAATAATGACTATGTATTTGGCCGGAAAACTTTATATCTAATGAAATTTACTTACAACATATACCATCACACTGCACACATGTACACTCATGGAAAACTGTAACCCCCACACATGAATCAAGTATGGTTTACAAATCATTCCATAACATCCTACATATTAATATATTTTAAAACCACGAGATATCATATAATGTGTATAAAAACACACAACATCATAATCTGTTATACCCCATGATATTCCTAATTATAATGCATTTCAATGGAGATTAGGATTGAGGTATAAGTCAATTATTTATTCCCTCACAGTCCTGGTTATTGGTGAAACCAACAACAACAAAAACATATGTCTTAATTTCCCTTTAGATAAGGTTCAAGTATCATGTGAATTCAGAAAATATGTTATAATAACACATAAATCCTTAATAAGTGAAACTAAATAGTGTTAGACTCATATACTAATATAATCTCACATGCGACCTAGATTCCACCACTAAGACCGAGAAAAAAAATTATAATAAAAACATCAAGCTAAACATTAATAAACTCATTTCCCAGTAATTAATATGCTTCCATTTTCACACAAAAATTAATATTATAATATTATAATCTATTTGTTGATAGATCTATTTATTCTTTTTTAACATATTCAAGTATATCATAGTCATGAGTAAGAATCATAAACCAAAATAGTTGTAACATTAATTCATTATAATTTTATAAAATTCTAGGTACTCTAAAATTATATCAAGATACAAAATAAAATATGAACTTATAGTGTATACAATGAAAGAGTATCCTACAATTAGAAAAATGACATATTAATAACATCTGTTAGATAAGTATTAAGTAAAAATTAATCTAAAAGTATGAAATATTGATTAAACACTTCTATGAACTCATCCGGACTACCCCATTGTCTCTCACTAATACCCATGAAATCATATATGTTACCTTATCACAATATCTTCAAATATAAAACCAAGTTCTAACATCATCATCAAAACAGATGCCCAATTTCATCATAATCATCAAAAATTGAACCCAGTTATATCACTATTAACAACACCAATATAGCCTTACGAATCCCCATCTATTAATAAATATCAAATTTAATTTCATATTAAATTAAATTGACTGTTACACATAGGTTTTATTCACTAAAAATCATATTTTAGTAGATAAGAGTTTCTAAAATCAATATAATATACATAAATAATTTATTCAATGTTTAAAAAAATTCCATAATGTCGAGTAATTATTCAAATCATTCCACTTTAATTTAATTAATATTTATATCTATAATTAGAGTATTTAGACATTTCATAAAATTATTCATGGTTAAAAACTAGATAAGAATATGACGTGGTATATGGAACACTAACAAGTTAATATTAAGGGATAATAATAAAGTCATATTATTATAATCCACCAACCAATAATTTAATCTTTACATCGTGAAATATAAAATTATCTAAATATTAGAAAAGTCCTCTTTTAGTTCTATAATGTAAAAAATTTAAAAATAAGCCTAATAATTGTTCATCAAGTAGTTTAACACTACAAAAAAATATTTTTATTTTATAAAAATATTAAATACATAATGAAATTTAATTACATATTTCACATAACTGTATAATTTCTATATTAATTATCATTTTTCTTCTAGGTTCCATAATTGGATTTATTTCTCCTTGATAATTATCATCATTTAAAGCATCAAAAAAAATATTAATAAATTTTTAACACATTTTATAGTATTCTAAAAATTATTAATTTTATTTTTATATTTAAATCACTATTAACGAGTATATAGAAAAGATGTATTCACTACATTGTTCAAATTCAAAATTCCTAAAATACTGTCAATCAATGTACACTAATTCTGAAACAATACCTAATATGTTGTCATATTTATTGAAATATAAATGTAATATATTAACAATATTCCACATCACTAAATTAAGATTATTATAAAATTTAATCAAACAACATGTGAATTATATAATATTAATAGAATAAATTAATGTATTACGTACATTAACTCTCCCTTGTTTTTTTATTTTTAGGGAATAAATATAGTAATACTATATGTGATAAAATTTTAGTCTTCCAGTTATGTTCATGGATATATAATATTTTTCATCTATTGTATGTTATTTTTTGTCCATTATTTCAAATTATATAATTTTTTTAATAGTATGAAAATAACACTATAAAAAATTATATTTAGAATCAACAATTTTAAAAAGTAATCAAGAAATGGTAATTACGTTTTTTTATTTTATATAGTTAAATATTACTACATAATTATTATTCATATTTGAGGTATATGAAAGAGTTTATTTGATTTATCATTCCATTCAATCTTGATAAGATATAACAATAATGTTTTATTTAAAGATTAAAAAAATTCTTTTAATAAAAATAAATGTAGGCATGACCCTAACACACATTCACTTTAAAATAAGGAGACATGTCATATCCCTTTCTTATAGAGGAGTAATTTTTCTTGCATGAGCTAAAAATTTATGATAGATGAATGGAATAAAAACACGAGAAACATAAGATACACCCTAGCTGAATTCGAATAATTCTTAGAAAACTCAAAAGTTGACATTTGGGTCAACCTAAATTGATGGAATTGTATAGAGAATCAAACGAGGTAGGGAATATCATTTTTAATATTCATGGATATATATAAAAAACATAATATATTTATCAAACTTTTCTATTATTATTTCAGATTATTTAATTTTAATTAATTTCATTTTAATTTACGTTGAATGAAAAGTTATATAGATCCAAAATATATGGATGGTAAGATAATTCATTAAAATCCATTAAAATATTCATAACCATTCAATTTCTAATATTAATTCATTACCTTACATTAAAAATGCAATCCACCTTAGAAGGGGTAGATGAAATAAGGTACTTTTGAAATTCCCACTACCATAATGTGAGATATAGGCACTAAATATGGGTAACCATAACAACATAGGTAATGTTAGAATAAATCATTATCATAAGTTATTAATATTCATTAATTAGATTTTATAGAGATACATTAACTATATAGATATTAATTATTTTTCAATTGAAAAGAGAAGTTGTTATATTCGTATTAAATTTTAGTTTTATATAAAATCATTATTTTTAAATATTATAATTTTAATTTTTCATAATTAAAAAAAATATAAATATAAAATTTGAATATTAATATATGATTACTTTTTTAGAATTTTATGTAAACATGGAGTTTTTTAACAAAAAGTGAAAAATAATAATTTTTTTGGGTACTCTAATTTTAAAGTATTTATAAAGGAAAACATTATTTTATAAATGATTTAATATTTCTTTAGTTCCTTTTGATTCAATAAATCTAATTATTGTCATTTGAAATAGTTTTATAAATAAATTCAATAAAAAACATATTTAAACATAAAATTCATTTTTCTAAAAAAACATTTGTCATATGTTGTGGGATTAAATTTAAATTAAATTCATAAACTTGTGTGAATTAAATAAAAATAAATGTTTTAAATATTATTAATTAACAGGTTTCAATTTTCTACATAGTATCAATTTATTTTTTGTTTATTTTGATTAATAACCATAGTAAATTTTTTTTACCACACTAAATGTAAAGAGTGTTAATTATGGATAAAACTAAAGAGATAAGGATTAAATTTTATTATAAAACATTATCAAATTTTATTGGATGAGTCTATTTAATTCATAATCATCAAAAAATTGAAAATATAACCATTTTTAATTTAACTTTTATTTTGACAAATTATAATATTTAACTAAGTGATAAATTCAAAAATGAAACTCTCTTATTTCCTATATCAATAATTTTTTGATAGGGATAAAAAATATTATTATGGGTTTTAAATTTTAATTTAATATATATATATATATATGTGTGTTATTAATGGTAATTTATTAATTAATTTAAGTGATAAAATAATTACCTATATTTCTTGATCTATGCCAACACATTATTCATTTAATTAATAGGAAAATAATATAAATTATTTTTAAAATAATAAAAGTAGTCAAATATTTATGAATTATTATGTTAAATTAATTTATTATATAAATAAAACATATTAGGGATATGTGAAATGATTTGGATCTAATTCATATTTTTTCAGGTGGTTTTCAAAGTAAAATTAATTTTATAATTTCAAGAATTCCATTGCTGATAACTTATAATAAATAATTTTTAATTAAATGATTCTTAAATTCCTAAAATATTACTTAATTAAAATAAAATTGGATATGATTTTAAATATTTTTAATGGTCTATTTACGGTTCACTTAACATTTTTTTGTAACCATATTGTCCCATAAATATTATTTTATTATCATATTAACCATAAAAAAAGGGTTAACGCAAGGTAAGAAAAAATAGAAGGGTAAAAAATTATCTAGAAATATGAAAATATTATTAGATAAGATATTTAAAATAATCCAAACATTATCTTTGATTCTCGTAAATTTCGATTTTTTAACATTAAAATTAATTTATATTAACTAAATTATTTATGATATTCTAAGAGTTTCCCTCCCCATCTAATTAGAGGGAAAATACACTCCTCCTTTATTTACACATTAAATTAATTTTTTTCAGATACTTCTTATCTATATCCATCCATTAAATGCCTCCCCTTGTCCTAGATTCATTTTTTATCATCATACCAACCAAGGGAATATTTTTGTGTAAATCATATGAGATTATTTGAAGAAGATATAAGATTTTTAAACCAACTATTTCTTTTTTTATTCTTTTAAATCCTAAAAATAGTCTTCAAACTTAACTAAATAATAAAATTATTATCTTATATAGTAATATTTTGTTATGATAGTTTTATATAATATATACATCCCCTCCTTCAATAAAATGGGATGTGAAATTATTATTAGTGGTTATAGTGAACAATCGCCTCTTGAACTTATGTAGTTAATTTTCCAGCACCACCTATCATGAATATTTATGATGATATATTTAATATATATATATATATATACATTATTAATTATATACTTGTAATTTTTAACAATATTATAGAATCTAATTATTTATATTTCATTGCATTATGAAATTTTAATGTCGTACATGCATACTTGTGGACTACCACATCCACCATCCAGTGATACTCATTAGTCACCATCACATCACATGGATGATGAACATATTTCTTATTTAATTAAATTATATGATATTTGTAGTATAATTTCACATTTTTAATGATAAAATAATACTTAACTTCCTTCCATCATGATCATTGTAGAATGAAATATTTGTTCATAATAACGTACAACATATCATCTCTATGATTGTTACATGGTTCATTTTTTAAAACATTAATTCATGGATGTTTTTAAATTATAATTTATGTATAAAAATAATAATTATATAATGATTATTACTCATAAGATAATGAAATATTTTTATCTTTGACCATATTTAACCTACATAATAATTTTGAATATATGTGCCTAATATCATCAAAAAATAAAACATATAATTTATTGATTATGTAATTTAATAAGGCATGGTAATTTTTAAAATAAAAGGAGAAATGAAAATAATAAAAGTTCATATTAAATTAAAAATAAATTAACATATGCTTACTATTTATGACGATAATGAATTTGTGAGATGTGTCATGCTTGAGTTAAGGGAAAATTTACATAATAAACCCATATTTAAATGTTTTAATGATTTACTTTATAAATATTTTTATTCATTTTAAATTTTGTTAATATATATTTTTTGAATTTATTTTTATAGATATAATTAATTTATAAAGGAAATTTATATCACTGTTGACTTTCATTCAATGGTTTTCAACTGAAATCTTTTTTATGGAATGCTTTAACTTTATTTACAATATATAAATGGGTGGTTTTATTTTAACTTATATATAGTCAATGGTTTTTAAAATACCAAAAAAAATTAGTTTATTAAAGGATTCATTTATAATATTACATTTATAGTTCAATCATAAATATTCCTTCCTTATATTCAAGGTATTTTTATATTTTGGTTTATATGGAATAGATATTTTAATATTTAGAATTATTTTTCATATGGGCGAATGTAGTATTTTGTTAAGTATGAAAGCTTCCAGGTGTTACTATTATGTTATGGTTCTTATGAATTTTTATGATTATGTGTATTTATCCTATATGAAATACATGGTTGGTTCAATTTTTATGAAGGATCAATGGTTATGTTGTAAACTAATGAAGAGTGGGTACATTATATCCTTCCAATACACTAGGTTATGTAGATAATTATTATGAAAGAAGAGCATATATGTTATTATATTTGTATGTTTGATATGAAAAATGATGTATCAAGTTAACTAAATAATTAATTTATATATGATATGGTTTTTAAAAAAATATTATTATTTCACAATGTAAAATAACAAGTTATGTTTAAAACAAAAAGTTTATACTTATTAATGGTTATAATTTTAATTTATGAAAATATTTTAATGGGGTTTTCATCATTTAGAATAAACCTATATGAATTAAATTTTATATTTATGATTTATTATGAATCTTTATTTTGAAAATATGTGGACGTGGAATTTTATTTCTTCGGTAGGAAAATGAATATTTTGAATTGTTTTTTTAATGGTTGTTTTGAGAATTATTTATAGAAAAATATGTTTCTTTCTTTATTTTTTATGTACCTTGATTATATTTTTTCACAAATACTACATTTTATATAATTTTCAAACGGTTTTAATGCCGATTATTTAAAATTATGAGACCAATATAATAATTTTGAATAAGAGAAATGATAATAAAATTATAATATCTTAATTTGTTTCTGTGAAAAATTGTTACTAAGTTAGAGTGTCCCTTTAATGATGTAAATTTTATTTATAAAATGTTTATAGACTACTTCTATATAACCCCAAACCATAATAATCCCCAAATGTAATAAAATTAATTAATGATTTAAAACTGATGATTATGTATTGTTTAAGGTTAGTCTTTATAATTAGTATTGGAAGGATATTTTATTTAATTATATATGTTATGATAATTTAATTAAATTCCAATAGTAAATTATAATTTATAGATTTCATGATATATAATTTTAAGATTACCATGTTTCTTCATCTAAACTATGAATTTTTTAAATGGTATTACATAGAGGGAAGACAAAATCTAATATAGGGAGGCACCAAGATGAAAATATCCTTTATAATCAATAACCTTGAATGGTTGAAATTAGAACTAAGTTGTTTTTTCCAATGGATCATTTGATTCATGCTATAAATGGTGGTGCTATTTATGCTGGGGAGTAGTCCAATGTGTCATTCAATAACATGTAATGAGTGGAATATTTTATAATACATCACCATATATCATTCATTAGATCTTTCGACCTAATGGTATTTTAGGGATGGATTAAATCCATATAAAATATATTTTATATCATATGGTTTTAGTTTATTTAAAAGGAAACTCTTTCAATTTACCATTTTCAAGGTCAAGATGGTCGTTGGGGGTCAACAGTTAAGAATTTTAGAGTGAGAGAAGATATTGACATTTTAGAATGTGATGGATTTAAAAATATTATCCTTGAAAAATATTTTTGTAATTTTCTTCAACATAAAATAGAAAATAAAATATTAAAATTGATACTCATGGAGATGTATTTATAGGATATGTATGAAGAAAAAATCTCTTGAGTATCAAGGTACTCTAAAAAGTTTATCAAGAATCAAGGTAGTATAAATAATCAGTTTACCCAGGATTAAATCCATGAAAATAAATGGAATTGGATTCCAGTTAATTTATAAGTTATGAGAACATCTTTATATGTGTTGATATGGTAAATATATATATTTTTTGGATGATCATGTTTTCTATACATAAAAGAATAATAAAAGGTTATTATCATAGATTGTGAAAAAATCCATCAATGAATTATGAACATATGAAGAAAAAATGTTTTTAGTTCAAGATAGGAGTGGTAAAACACCATATGGAATGTATTAGGAAAACATGGAACCGATTCAAATTTAGCTAATTTTGTCTTGTATATTTTTATTATAATGAAAAATATCTTTTATGTAGAAATAATTTTGATTACAAATAGGAAATATAGTATTATATATAAAATAATGTGGTTCATTTCAATGATGTATATCAAAAGAAGAGCAGGAATGATGGGGATCATCAAGACTATAAACATTAGGGTGTATAGGTATTCATTTCATATACTACTATAGATAATGTGTCATTAAATTATGTGGTAACTTGTGTGTTTCATTTTTATTCAGGTTATTCTTATTCATTATTAGAAATATGGTCAAAAAAATTTCATTTATGATAAATGTTTTTAGAAAATATACATTTCAACTTAATAAATGAATTCAGGAATTTTTGTAAAAACTAATAGGCTTGAAGTAAGGTAATAGAACTTTATAAATGTGTTCTTATTATCTATTGTGGAACGGTTTTTCTTCAAACATTATTTTCATTCAAGTTATTTAATTATATGTGTTTTTGTATTGATTGGACTTCAGATTTTTAGACTAACATATATTATGGGGCCCAAGAATATATACTTTGAAATAACTATCTCTTTGTATAAATGAATCATTTTATATCCTTGAAAACATATCAAAAAGATAAGAAATTGTTAAAATATGGAAATTTATCTTACTCATATTATTAGATATATGGTAACTTTTTTTTATTAATAGGCACACATAATAATGGAATATATGGATATTTTTTCTAATATGTTACTATGTATTATACCTAATCTAGAAGTTGATATTACTATTAAATTAGTTTCTCATTCAAAAAAAATCAAAACCGATTTGGTTATTATTTAAATATAAGATCTACAATTGAAAGAGCAGTTTCAAGAATTTATTAATAAAATTTTCATACATCCTATAACATATCCATGGGGTGAATTCTTTTTTCTTCCAAATGAAATATGATTAGATAAGGCTTTTAGTTTATTATAAATATTTTTATAACATTTTTTAAGAATATGTATTTATTTAACAACATCAATGATTTGTTTTATTCATCTCTAGGGAGCTGTATGTTTTTCAAATGTCGGTTAAATTTATTTGTACCATCATTAGATGGTAGGGTATTACATTATAAATATAATTTTTTATACTAGGTATGGGAATTTTGTAAATGTAGTTATGCTATTTGGGATGAAATAGTTTCTATCTATATTAGTCATTCATAAGAATAGAGTTATCCATGTATATTTGGATAAATGTAAGGCTGTGTTTAATGATGACAATTTTATTTACCCTAAAATCCATGATGTTTAAGAAAACAATCTATGGATTTTTCCATAAACCCAAAAATAAAATAATTTATATGAATAATTTATAAGGTGTGATTTTTTATAAAAGATATCATTCATTGGATATCTCATAAATTAAAATGGTAAAACTATTGATCCTAGTAAAACTATTGTTGTTATTAATTGGAAAAGGCATATATATATATATGATTCATAGATTTAATTGATTATAAAGTCATTATTGGATGTTTATTGAATTCTCTGAATGGTTTTCATTCCCACTAACATAGTTAACAGTTAATTGAGTTAAGAAAATATAGATAAATTAATATGAGGACAATTTTTAAGAATAGAAATAAATATTAAAGAATTATCCAATTCTATTCTTTCCATCCCTGATTTGTGACCTTATTATATATATTGAATCTTCATTAAATTAACATCATATCATTTTATATAATAATTATTAGGAATTTATTATTTTTCACATCAATGAAATACTATAGAGAAAAATTATTATATACATGATTTTGAACTAGTCCCAATAGTGTTTCATTTTATGACATAGATACACCATTTATATGGTGTATTTTGTGAAATAAATTATTGATCATATGAATTTTGAATATATATACAATAAGAAATAGTTAATCATTAGAAAGAATAGATTTATTTCATTCATAAAGCATTACAAATTCATAATTCACTACCAATTGGGCAATGAAAAAAAATAATCAGACACTTTCAGTTAGAAAGATAATGAATCAACAACAATGATATATATAAAAAAATTCATTTGTTAATGAGTTGATGAGTTTTGGTTATGAAATTTTTTATGTAGAAACAATATCTATTTTGGTCCATGTGTCATTATAATATTACCTATCATAAAGAATTATAAACTCTCAGTATGAAGACCCTGAGCATGAAGAGAAGAATGAGTTTTTGATAATGTTAAATTTCATGAATTTAATATTTAAATAGAATGTGTTTTTAAGATCAGAAAATTGTAATGTTTTTCATGTGACCCTCGGCTGATGAAATAACTATTGAGTGAGGCTCATAGTTTTATATTTTTGATTCATCAAGGATGGAAAAAAATGTATAGAGACCTTCCAGAACATGTTATGGGGGAAGGAATGAAGAGATATGTTTCTAATTTCAGTGTAAAAACATTGTTATGTTAATTAGTTAATGTAACAATGACAATTACCAAAGTGGATAGTTCAACCATTCCTAGTGTGAGATTGGTAATGGAAAAATATATCCATCATTTTCATAGTACGATTACAATAACATTGCAATGTAACAATATTATTTGGGTAATTGTTGACCAATTAACTAAATATTATAATTTTAATATCATTAGAGATAATACTTCTTTATGTAAATATCTAAGACCTCTTGTATAAAAAATAATGATATTAAATGTAATCCCTCTTTGTATTATTATTTTTCATGATCCTTGTTTCAACTATAATTTCAGGAAAATAATTCAGAAGTATTTGTGTTCTATATTAAATTTCAATATTTCATTCACCCTCAATCCATTATATTATCATAGAGAACTATTCAAACATTGGAAGATAGGTTTTGAGATTATTTAATGGATTAACAGGGAAGTTGGGATTAATATATCACATTTTTTTGAGTTTCCTATAATACCAGATTTCATTACAGTTAACATATTTCACATTTTTAGGAATTATATGGGAATGAGTATTTATTCCTCTCTATTTTGGATGAAGTGGATTATAATTACTTTTTACGACTATAACTTGTATAATAAATGGTCAATAAAGTAAAGATGATTCTATAGAAAATGAATATATCTCATAGTAGGTAGACAATTTAATCCTTTAACCATAGAATGATCTTTATTTTTTGGGAGGAAATAAATTTTTTTCTTAAAGATTATGAATAGAAAAGTGTTCTTTGTTTTTTGAAATAGGGAATGTTAAGAAAATTTTTCATTAAACTGTATGAAATATTTGATAATTTTAGCTTATTTTTCAATCAAATGTCCTTGAATATGGTTTTATCTTAGGTACATAATTTATTTCACGATTCATTAACTTGAAACTATTTTTGAAATGTATCACATGTTTTGAGACCAAATGAAGTTCTTTGGAATAAAAAATTTAATATAAGAAACAAACTGTTCATACTTTTTAATCTCTAAAACATTGTTTCATTATGGAAAATCCATGATTCCTTATTTTACCTCCACTGGTTGATTTTTTCCATGTCTTTCAAAATAATGATTCCATGATGTGATTCTAAATGCTTAAGAATAATTTTTACAAAGTTTACAACCAAAACAGGGGTCATTGTGCCATACCACATATAAATATTCCATATAAATGAATCCTACACTACGGTGGATAAAAATACTCCATATTAATACTATGTATTTATGGTCATTTTTCTACTGGAAGGATTATTATATAGAGGAATATTTATGGGTGATATTGCACCATAGACTTGTCCATGGAGGGATGGCTCATTGGAGGTTGTGTTATAGAATATAATACCATTTCGTAGATCTTACACTATATTTGTTAGAAAGTTTTTAATCAACATCAATCATTAGGGGGGTTATAGCATTAAAACAACGGTTATGTTCTTCATTAAGGTATATGTTATATAGGATTTATGTTGGAAATTTACATACACCAATAAAATTTCATAAAGGTTGTATATAACCCACATTAATCGAAAATTTGGAATAATATACAAACCCCTAAGGGATACAACAACACCCCATGAATTTGTCCCTCCCTTTTACACTAATATGGTGCATTACTCAACCTACTTATAAAATAAAACACCTCCTTCTATGTTATTTTGGTTAATCTCTGTTACTACCCTACACTAAATCCTCTTGTTTAATGCTCATGATCATCTTCTTCTAGGAATTCTACTCGAGGAATTTTCACCTGTGTCCATATAGTTCTGAACCATAGACTATAGCTTGTTTACCAACATCATGGAGGTGTTCTCTAGTGAACCTATGTTACAATGAATCCTTCACAAATCATGGATCCTAACCTCTATAATATCTTCCTACATCCTATTGAGGTATTCAGTCATCCATTCTTGGGTAAGAAGTGGTTCGAGTCTGTAGTAATGTTAGTCTAACATTTATTTGGAACATGTAACATGTTTATTGGGCTGGTTCAAGAATTACATGGTGAGAATGTTATGGTTTTTGTATAGATTTGGTATTCTTATGAATCCTCTAATACAAATAGACATTAATGTTGAAAACCACGAGGAAGGTTGTTCCATACCTTCATGGGATATCATTACATATGTTTGTATGACATGTTTATTATATGGGCATATCTGATATCTATTAATGACTTTATATCACATGTTGGTGTGTGTTTATCCATTTGTACTGTTATAATGTGTTTACCTTAATAATTATTGAGATAACTATATTTTATATGATGTGGTTCGATTCAAATATAAGATATATCACAAATATATATTTCCTATCAAGTGTATATGGTTATTACCAAATTAGGAATTTTCATGTTTTTACTTTGAAGGATTGGTGTGCTTTATATATGGTTTGTGGAAATCAGGGTATGGTCAAACCTGTAGGGGTGAGTTCATGATGTCTTATAGTGATTATTGTAGTGCATGATATCATTGAAATTTGGACTAAACTCAATGCCTTTTGGATTTCTGAGTATATAGCTGATAATCGATGCCTAGCCATTTCCAAGTAATACCTCATTCCTTATGTATTAGAAGAGTGTTATAGATACTTTCTTCCTTATATATTCAAAGTATTACTTGATTCCATATATATTCTGAGTGTGATAATGTAACACCCTGAGATTTTTTAAAAAATATTCTTTTTAATTTCATTAATGTCTTGTGTTGTACGCTACACCAAAATGAGCTTGCACAACAAACATCCTTGACTTGCCTTGCATTACACGCAATCGCGACCTTCCTCGATAGCGTGTGTAGTACGCAATAATGAGTTTCACTAAACAACAATATGCTATTAAAATATTATTAAAACTAGCTATTATGAATAGTAATAACTACTTTTTGAAATTTTGTAAATTTTATTTTTCAATATGGACTTCATTTTCGGATTTCGAATATCAAAATTAGCTTAGGGTGAAATTTTGATACTTTTCGGATAACTTTCATTTTCTGATGAATAGTGAAAATTACTAAATTTTAATTAAAAATCGCTTTTAAAAAAAAATAATTAAATTGATAAATTATTAATTTTAGTGGTTTTAAGGTATATTTAGAATATATTTTTACAATTTAATACAATGTTGGTCATTGGATGTAATTTCAGATTTAAACCAGACATAAACAAGTGTCAATCTTTTGATAGTTATTATCTCTTAAGAACACGCTATATGTTTTGAGGATGGGAATTAATTTTTAAATTAATTAATGCAACTGATATGTTTTGAATATGGTAAAATAGACATCATTTTTGAGTTCATAATATCAAATATAGCTTAGGCCTAATTTTTGGTATTTTTCTGGAAACTTTCATTTTTTTGATGAATAGTGAAACCACTAAGTGGTAGTTAAAAAATGAATTTTTCATAAAACTTAATTTTACCACTTCTGTGAGTGGAATTTCAAATATCCGAGAGACACGTTTTATTTCAAGTAAAATGTGGTTCAATGAGATGAAAATAATTTTTGGTGAATAGTAAGTTTTTACTTTTTTTTACCACGGTTAAAAGTAAATAGGGTAATTAAGGGGAAAAATGATATCATTATTACCTAAAACATGTCCAAATTCTATTGGATAAGTGTAATTCGACCAAAAAAACCTTATGATTAAAATATGACCATTTAGGCCCACTTGGATTAGATTTGGACATTTATTATTAATTTATTTAAAGAGGGGTTAAAATATTTAAAATCAAAGATTAATAAGTATATAATTTTTAATATAGGGTTATACATAAGATAAATTCGACTACAAATATTCATTAGAATTATAAAATGCTTTCCTACATAATGGTATTTTATTTGTAATTTTTATACTTTAAATAAGTAAATTTATTTTTGACATAAAGATGATGCAGTAATTATCTTATTAATTAAATATTGACATAATTGATGTTATAAATACCCAAATAAATGTAATTTGAGACTGTTTGTGAATTACACTAATTTTCTAGGTCCATATGACATGTTAGTATTGATTTAACTTACTTTTATCGAACTAATCATTATGTTATGATTTTCACAAAAATCAATTACTAAATAGTGTCAAAATTGACATAAAATCGTTTTTTAAAACAAATATTATATTATTAATTGTTATTTTATTCCTAAAAATCTATGGTTCTGCAAAATGACTTAGATAAGGTTATATATATTAATAATAAACAACTTGGGGTTCGTTTGGCTGGTTATAGTAAGTTTATTAACCTTATAGTATAAGAACACAAGAAGACACGGTAAAAGTAAAATTATTTAACTTAATGATAAATCTAAATGATATGGTTAAAATAGGATCCTAAACTTGTCTAAATTATATCGGATAAGAGTCTTTCGACCCATCCCCACCTTAGATTCGAAATAAATAAATTTTGAGCTATTTAAAACCAAATTTGGCTTTATAATAAAATAATATTTTTAGTTATTCCAAAGGTTCCCCTCTCCTCCCTTATAAAAGGGAACCTCCTCCCTCTCTTCCTCACTCCACTTTGAGCCATCAAGTTCGGCCAAAACCTGACAAATTCTATTCTCCACTTCCCTAGAAACATCCTAGAGGTCCTGGTATTCTTAAAAGTCCAATTTTAGTTCCCTAAGAGGAGGACTCAAAGAGGCCCTTCAAAGAAGAGGTAATGTCCATTACTGATTCTTTCGACTTTATTTCTTATTCCACTTCTTCTACTTAGGTTGTTTCATTATTAAATAATAACATCAATATCAATCATATACTGATATTTTATTATAAGTATAAAACAACCCTATTTCACCATCTATCCATCCTACGGAAAATGAAATCACCGCGCGTGTGTACGTACGGAATACTGTCTCCACGTCGTGGTGAAATCTATTTTCCACCACCACCTTACATGGATGGGTATAATGGTCTAAATAATAACTATATATGATTATTTTAAAGTGATATTGATTATTAAATAGTATACATACACTCCAATACAATTCCACAATCATGATAATGATATCATCGCTCGTGCGTACGTACGAACTACCGACTCCACGGCGTGATAAGCTTCATTCTCCACGTTAACCATTCATGAATGATTATAAATTATATATAATAAGTAATCATGAAATATATGAAATAATAATGATACTAGATTTATGTGTATATGTATTTCATCTACTTAATTCCATTCAACTCAATAAGGAAATGAAAACAGCGTTCATGCGTACGCACGACCTAACGTCTCCATGAATGGTGTATTTCTTTCCATTTACTGATCTATTATATATATGTATATTCTGAATATATATTATATATAAATCATTTTTTATATTCTGGAATTATGTAATCATGATCTAAGTAGTCATATGAATAATTACTAGTCAAAACACGGACGAAAAATGAAACGATTTTACCCAAAACCCTCTTTAACATGGAATTTACCAAAGAACGGGTAAAATAAAGTCATAAGTTGACCATATATGATATCATAACAATGAGTATGATTCTGGAATAAGTCAATGACATTATTTAAATCACTATACAGGAGGTTTGGACACTTACGAAGCAAATCGGACCTAAGGTAAGGGATAAATTTTCAATCTCATTTTTATCCGAGATTGCGTATACGTAAGTATTTACTGGGGTTACGTTTATCATCCATGACCATGTTTTCTAAAAATGTTTTTATAAAATGTTTACCATTATTCTATGAATTTTTAAAGTCATTTTTACCCTTTATTGTCTTTTTACCACATTTTATGAATGAAATCTTTCCTTTGGTTACTATATAAGGTACTTTTTGACATTTCCGACAAAAGTACGAGGAGAATGTTATTTTTAACTTATACGGCATGAACAGATTTTTACGGTTTCTAAACTCCTCATTTTCAAGATGATTCCTCTACAATATTGCATGATTATTTTCAACAAAACCCTTATCTTTTAAAATTTCATGGAATTTTGTGAAAAGAAAATGATTTTAAAGAAGAAAGGATATTTTCCTCAAGAATTCATTTCAAGTGTTTTGTCAAAACTATTTTCCATCTAAGATGAAATTATTTCATATGTATGTTTCAAGTAAAATGTCTCTATGATTTAAATGGTTTAAATTTACTTATGATGAAATGATATCAATTGTTTATGGATTATGATGGCATGATGTTTAAGAATCCCATTTTATTACATGGGTTATGCTATGATGTATGATTTATGATTTTGTGGCACACGAAAGAATGATTTCATTATAATATGTGTGGGACCTATATCTCCCTCCAATGCATTGGGTAAAGATTTATATCTCATGAGATAGACATGGCTGGAATGGCAAGTTAAACTGGTTCAGTAATATCGGATTGGACTGAGGAATGAACTCAATTCAAAAAGGGACTTTGTCCACTAAGATGGTCTTGGCCGCAATGCCTTGGCTACTATGGAAATCATATCATGTGCTTAGTGGTTTCCATAATTAAATGTTTTATTCTCATGCTATTTTATCATTCTTAATGTTTCTTTATGATCTATGCCTTACGTACTTCCATGTTTTATGTCATTTCTCAAGTTGTTGATGTTTAAACATTATGTTCAGGTTTTTAAGATTCAAATGTATATGGTATGTTTTATTTTATCCATGCTTACCATTACTGAGAATATGAGCTCACCCTTTTTATGTTTTCTTTTCCCCATGATATAAAGAAAAGTTTTAGGTATGAAAAAAATGGGGTAAGATCTTTATGGGAGATGTTGAAGATCTTTCACCACGATTATAGGATTACGTTCCAAGTTTCCAAAGACACTAAACTATTATGGTCCTTGTGTGTCTGTTTTTGTTATGTATTAAGTATTCTGCTAAAGTAATGTAATGTCCATGTAAATCAAGCTTCGGGTCTCTACATTTGGTATCATAGGAAAGGTTTAGTCAAAATTTGGAAACTAGGATGCGAAAATGTTAGTGAGATCCCTAGAGATATTTCTAAGGTATGTCTAGGGATGTCCCTGAGGATAAGTATACATATCGGATATAGTCCTAGAACTACAGTAACGATATTAGAATTTAACCTAAGATGTTAGATATTTAGGGTGCCCCCCCTTTAATATGTTGTTTTACCTAGCATGATTTTTTCCTCTCACACTATTCTTTTTGGGTTTTAGAAAATGGCTGGAAATAGGAATATTCATGATAATGGGGGATATGACGCACAATGGAATGATATTCTTCATCAGAAACCAAATGAAATGTGATTTGGATGTCCAAACATCATTATTATTCCTAATAAAAAATCTTATAATATGATCAATAATCTCAACGTTGGTATGTTTCCCGACTCAGAAAATAAGAGAAAGATGGAGTTTCATGATGATCATAGAGGAAAGAATGTTCAATTTCCCTCATGTAAATCATGTGGGAAGAGTCATAGAGGAGATTGTTTCAATGGAACTAGAATATGATTTGGGTGTGGAAAAGAAGGACACAAAGCAAGTAACTGCAAAGGCAAAGGTTCAGTTAACACCATGGATGAGGATCATGGTATCGCTATGACATCAATAATGGTTAAATGTTTTAAATGTGGAATGTACGGGTATTATGCAAACCAATTCCCTAAGGGAAAGTCTCATAAAGAGAATTAGTATGGCCGTATGGGTAGTATTTATATTGATGATGATGAAGAGACTACAAATGATATGTGAGATGAAATAATTGTTGAAGCTCGATCAATGGTTTAAGAAGGTAGTGGAATGATTACATGTTTATCAAGTGCAATGTTGTATAAGTAATCTCATGGTACTATGGAATTAAGTGACATCTAAGGATTGTTACGCTGTTGTCTTTCCTTGAGTTTTGAAAGTGTATGATTAATGGTACTAGTATCCATTAAAGGTTATTCAGATATTTTTGGAATGTATATGATATGTGCATAATGAAGGGATAAGGAGAAAATTAAATGTTTGATAGTATTCAGGAGCTCATGACTGATATAAGGAGAAGGTTATATCATGGTTTGAGTATATAGAATTTTTGGAATTTGGTATGTGGAAGGAGTTAACTTTTGACACCCTTCATGTTTTCACTAAGGTTTAATGGGTATTCATTTTTCAAGAGAATACATGATTAAGGTATTCACATGATTGGAATGTGACCAACAATATATACGGGGGATAAATAATGGTATTCACATGCTTGGTTGATGACATTTCAAGTAATCGTTTTCTTTATACAATGAACTTGGACTGAAGTATTTTAGATAAGCCTAAAGAATGGAATGGATTATGTTAGACATAAGTTAGTATTGTTTAAAGATAGAACTTATTTTTTGATATTATTTATGTGATGTTATAGTAATGTACTTTTATAAAAAGGACAACCTGCCGGACGGTCGACAACCCATCACGTCGGACAAGGCTGTGGGAATCGAACCCACAACTGAAGTGCGGCTGGCCTTTATTGCCTACCACTGGCCTACAGAAAGTCCCTTTTTAGAAGAAACTAGTTTTATTATATTAAGAAGTATAATATAAGATGTATAAGTCCATTTTAGGAACCATATATGATTAATCTCACTATAGATGGACTTACATATTTTTTGATAACTTTTCTAGCATTTTGTTTAAGACAGATGCAATGACCCATCATTCTATCACATGATCTGCTAACACATCATGAATGACTAATTTGACTTCATTTCTTTAAGAAGAACGACCAAGGTGAGACTATACCAAAAACACGAAATTATTTCTTCTAATTCCAGTTTCATGAACTTTAGGGAAATGATCTTGAAAACCAAAAATGTTGTCCTAGTGCTCTTATATCTGATGAATCAGATTGTACCTTAGATCATCACAAATTTATGGATTTGTGATTGCTGGCTTTTCCATAGCCATGTTCTCTACCACTGTCCATCAGAAAATGATGGTTAGATTTCTCTTCCATATCCATATTTTCTCCTATGTGGAAACCCAATTATTAGTTTATTTTTGGTAACCATTACATTTCATACTTTTGTTTTTAATGATTGGTTTTGGTATTCCTTTTTATGATGTGGGTTTCTATTAAATAAACTTTTGATTAGTAAACCATTTATAACCCCAACGAATTTCGAGGGCGAAATTCATTTTAAGGGGGGTAGAATGTAACACCCTGAGATTTTATGAAAAATATTCATTTTAATTTCATTAATGTCTTCTTTTGTACGCTACACTAAAAGGAACTTTTACAACAGGCATCCTTGACTTTCCTTGCATTACAATCAATCACGACCTTCCTCGATAGCGTGTGTAGTATGCAATAACGAGTTTCACTATACAACAATATGCTATTAAAATATTATTAAAACTAGCCGTTATGAATAGAAATAACCACTTTTTGAAATTTTTGAAAATTTATTTTTCAAAATGGACTTCATTTTTGGATTCGGAATATCAAAATTAGCTTAGGGTGAAATTTTGATACTTTTCAGATAACTTTCATTTTCTGATGAATAGTGAAAATTACTAAATTTTAATTAAAAACTGCTTCTTTAATCGAAATAATTAATAGTGATAAATTATTAATTTGAGAGATTTAAAAGTATCTTTAGAATAGATTTTTACAATTTAATACAATTTTGGTCATTGTATGTAATTTCACATTTAAACCAGACATAAATAAGTGTCAATCTTTTGATAGTTATTATCTCTTAAGAACACGCTATATGTTTTGACGACAGGAATTAGTTTTTAAATTAATTAATTCAACTGATATGTATTGAATTTGGTAAAATAGACATCATTTTTGAGTTCATAATATCAAATATATCTTAGGCCTAATTTTTGGTATTTTTCTGGAAACTTTCATTTTTTTGATGAATAGTGAAACCACTAAGTGGTAGTTAAAAAAATGAATTTTTCATAAAACTTAATTTTACCGCTTCTGTGAGTGGAATTTCAAAACTCCGAGAGACACGGTTTATTTTAGTAAGTAAAATGTGGTTCAAAGAGATGAAAATAATTTTTGGTCAATAGTAACTATTTACGTTTTTTACCACGGTTAAAAGTAAATAGGGTAATTAAGGGTAAAAATGATATTATTATTACCATAAAACATGTCCAAATTCTATTGGATAAGTGTAATTCGACTAAAAACAACCTTAGAAATAAAATATGACCATTTAGGCCCACTTGGATTAGATTAGGACATTTATTATTAATTTATTTAAAGAAGTGTTAAAATAGTTAAAATCAATGTTTAATAAGTATATCATTTTTAATATAGGGTTATACATAAGATAAATTAGACTATAAATATTCATTAGTAATCTAAAAATATTTCCTACATAATTTTATTTTATTTGTAATTTTTAGACTTTAAATAAGTTAATTTATTTATGACACAAAGATGATGCAATAATTATCTTATTAATGAAATATTGACATAATTGATGTTATAAATACGCAAATAAATGTAATTTGAGACTTTTTATGAATTCCACTAATTTTATTGGTTAATATTACATGTTAGTATTGATGTAATTAACTTTTTTTGAACTAATCATTCTGGTATGATTTTCATAAAAATCAATTACTAAATAGTGTCAAAATTGACAAAAAATAGTTTTTTAAAACAAATATTATATTATTAATTGTTATTTTATTCCTAAAAATCTATGGTTCGGCCAAATTACTTAGATAAGGTTATATATATTAATAATAAACAACTTGGGGTTCTTTTGGCTGCTTATAGTAAGTTTATTAACCTTATAGTATACGAACACAAGAAGACACGGTAAAAGTAAAATTATTTAACTTAATGTTAAATCTAAATAATAAGGTTTAAATAGGAACCTAAACTTGTATAAATTCTATTGGATGAGAGGATTTAGACCCATCCCCACCGTATCTTCGAAATAAATCAATTTTTAGCTATTTAAAACCGAATTTTCTTTATAATAAAATAATATTTTTAGTTATTCCAAAGGTGCCCCTCTCCTCCCTTATAAAAGGGCACCTCCTCCCTCTCTTCCTCACTCCATTTTGAGCCTTCAAGCTTGGCAAAACCCTTCCAACTTCTCCTCTACATAAATATCACTCATATAATGATATGTTATTATAAGTATGAAACAACCCTATTTCACCATCTATACATCCTATGGAAAATGAAATCACCGAGCGTGCGTACGTACGGAATACCGTCTCCACGCCGTGGTGAAATATATTTTCCACCACCTCCTTACTTGGATGGGTATAATGGTGTAAATAATAACTATATATGATTATTGTAAAGTGATATTGATTCTGAAATAGTATACATACACTCCAATACAATATCACGATCATGAGAATGATATCATTGCTCGTGTGTATGTACGGACTACCGTCTCCACGACGCGATGTGATTCATTCTCCACATTAACCATTCATGAATGATTATAAAGTATATATAATAAGTAATCATGAAATATTTGACATAATAATGATACTGGATTTATTTGTATATGTATTTTATCTTCTTAATTCCATTCAACGCAATAAGGAAACGAAAACAGTGTTCATACGTACGTACGGCCTACCGTCTCCATTAACGGTGTATTTCTTTCCATTTAATGATCTATTATATATATGTATATTCTGAATATATATTATATATAAATAATGTTTTATATTCTGTAATTAATTAATCATGATCTAAGTAATCATATTAATAATTACAAGTCAAAACACGAACGACAAATGAAACGATTTTACCCAAAACGCTCTTTAACATGGAATTTACAAAAGAACGGGTAAAATAAAGTCATAAGTGAACCATATATGATATCATAACAATGAGTATGATTCTGGAATAAGTCAATGACATTATTTAAATCATTATACAGGAGGTTCGTACATTTACGAAGAAAATCAGACCTAAGGTAAGGGATAAATTTTCAATCTCATTTTTAACCGAGATTGCTTATACGTAAGTATTTACTGGGGCTACATTTATCATCCATGACCATGTTTTTTAAAAATGTTTTTATAAATTTTTTACCATTCTTCCATGAATTTTTAAAGTCATTTTTACCCATTATTGACTTTTTACCACATTTTATGAATGGAATCTTTCCTTTGGTTACCATATAAGGTACTTTTTGACTTTTCCGACACAAGTACGAGGAGAATGGTATTTTTAACTTATACGGTGTGAACGGATTTTTTACGGTTTCATAACGCCTCATTTTCAAGAATATTCCTCTACAAGATTGCATGATTATTGTCAAAAAAACCCTTATCTTTTAAAATTGCATGGAATTTTGTGAAAAGAAAATGATTTTAAAGAAGAAAGGATATTTTCCTCAAGAATTCATTTCAAGTGTTTTGTCAAAACTATTTTCCATCTAAGATGAAATTATTTCATATGTATGTTTCAAGTAAAATGTCTCTATGATTTAAATGGTTTCCATTTTCTTATGATGAAATGATATCAATTGTTTATGGATTATGATGTCATGATGTTTAAGAATCCCATTTTATTACATGGGTTATGTTATGATGTAAGATTTATGATTTTGTGGCACACGAAAGAATGATTTCATTATGATATGGGTGGGACCTATATCTCCTTCCAATGCATTGGGTAAAGATTTATATCTCATGAGATAGACATGGATGTAAAATAAAGTTAAACTGCTTTAGTAATACAGGACTGGAACGAGGAATGAACTCGATTCAGAAAGGGACTTTGTCCATTAAGATGGTCTTGGCAGCAATGCCTTGGCTAATATGGAAATCATATCATGTGCTTAATGGTTTCCACAATTACATGTTTTATTCTCATGCTATTTTATCATTCTTAATGTTTATTTATCATCTATGCCTTACATACTTCCATGTTTTATGTCATTGCTCAAGCATTTGATGTTTAAACATTATGTTCATGTTTTTAAGATTCAAATGTATATGGTATGTTTTATTTTATCCATGATTACCCTTACTGAGCATTTGAGCTCACCCTTTTTATGTTTTCTTTTCCCCAGGATATAAAGAAAGGTTTTAGGTATGAAAAAAATGGTGGAAGATATTTATGGGAGATGTTGAAGATCTTTCCCCACGATTAGAAGATTACGTTCCATGTTTCCAAAGACAATAAACTATTACAGTCCTTGTGTGTCTGTTTTTGTTATGTATTATGTATTATGGTAATGTAATGTAATGTCCATGTACGTCAAGCTTCGGGTCTCTACAGATAATTATTCGATGGCTTTTGGATTTTGAGTGACACAACAATAGACTTTTGGATGGTTTTTATCTATACTAACATATTATACAATTTCTAGTATGGTTTTAATGGAGGCACATTTGAGTGTTTATTACTTATTCATCAGATCCCAAAATCTTGTTTATATATTTTATATTTCTAATTTTGACACATTGATTATTTTAATTATATATAGTTTTTTAGCTATGGAATTCATGTTATGGATGAATAGGTGTAGCCCTACTAAATCCTATACACACATCACAAATGGGAATTTTAGTATTCTTGTATATTTCTTGAGGGATCTAGAAAAAAGAAAAGACATGTGGAAGGATTCTTAGATGTGAAGATTGTAGATTTTTGTTCCCTATGATATACACTTGCAGGACACACAATTATTTATGTAGTTTCCATAAAAAAATACTATGTTTGGAATAACACTAATAAAACATTATAATTATCTAATGTATATTACATATTTAATATTCTATAGGAAAAATCTAATTATTTATTTTCATTATCATTTGTTTAATATTTTCCTATATCGTGAAACAGAGGGTATATTATCCCCAACATCAGACATAGACCCTCATTGCAAATCAACTACCTCTTGCGTATGGGGAGCAACACATGTGTTCTAGTTCTACCTAGATCAGAAATGGTGGATTAATATAGATTGTAATAAAATAGTATCATATTTCAAGTTTTACTAACATTTAATATCTCTTACAATGATTTAGGACATGATTGAAAATAGTTATGATGGTATGGATTCTAGCAAGGTAACTATGATAGTGTCTATCCAACACTATATAATAGACCTCCGTGTTTCCATAAGAGTGGGAATCTATGTTTTATTGTTACAATTGAATATATTTATCATGAGTGATGAACATGATATGGATATGTGGTTTATGTGATTTCAAGAAAATTAATACGTTATGAAAATGGATGTAGGTCCACATGCCACACACCCAAACACACACATATACAAAATTTTATGATACATAGAAGCTCATTAATTGAAATATTTTATTTCTGCTATCATTTTGTGATAGTTTCTATTTTTGTTGCATATTTCTTCTTCAATATTTCATGATATATCTTTTACGATATAATTGTTTAAATTGAGATGGTTTTTGTTTTAATATATATAATGAATGTGACTAACATTCATATATGGAGACCCAAGTTAGTGATTCGATGAGTACACCTTGGGTTGAGGGGAGTATCCTAGGAGAGCCATGTGTAACCCCTTAGGTTGGTTAGTAATTTTTATGTTCCTGATGATCCTGGTGCTTTAGATATCATGACTCAGAGATATTTGATGCCATCAAAATCTGGGGAATCCAAGGATACTCACATTCCACCACTCATACTAGTACATTTGATTTAGGATGAATAACCTATTTAGATAGTACTATTTAGGATTGTTTCTTTTTATGGCGTATGTTTCCCTATGACTGTTTCTGACCTTTCTCAAGACTTCTAGATATATCATACTCTATATTTCTAGGGAAGTGTTGGACATTAGTATTTTAAGGATTTTATTCTGTTTATCGATTGGATCTTCAACTTAGTAGACACTTAAAAGGATCTTAAGTTGAAACTCATGTATATTAAAATTAAATGTTCTATTATAAATTGGTGTGATGTTATGCTCTATGTCTTGAGATAAAATTTTATCACATAAATGAATATGAATGAAATTTTCATCAAAGTTTTTATTATTAGTATGTTAAATCTATATCATGCATAAGAGCTTATAGATCATAGACAGAGAGTGATGAATGTTTTTTCTTACCCAATTTGATTCATAGAATTTATTTTTTGGAACCTATATTTAAAGGATATTCAACAAAAAGAATCAAAATTTTGAGATTTTGTTTTTAAAAGATGTAAGAGATCTTCCTAAGAACATCAATCTTCTTACATACAATCAGTTTCCCCATATATCCTTGACAATTGTGAATGGTCTACATGTGGAATGAGGGTAGGGTTCCTTTTTACCAATATAGGATGGTGGAACCCCTGTGGCTATCATGAGTACATTTCTTAGAGGAAGTAGGAGGAAGGTGAGATGCATAATGTAGATAACTAGATTTCTAATTGACCATATTTTTCTCTGAATATTTTTTAGGATGAGATTAACAGTTATTCAATAGTGAGAAAGTGTGGAATTATTTTATGTTCTATATAGAAACACAGAATATTTGTTATCATTTTGGAATTTCATTGAATATTTATTAATTTTTCATTAGGAATTATAGGTTAGGTTTCTATATTAGAGGAGAATGTGCTAGACCATCAACATAGGGATATGATCATGGTTCTCAACAATGGGCATGGACTTGTTAAGTGCCATATGGAATGAGGCATATAGGTATGGTAATCTGCATCTATGGAGTGGAACATGTTTCATAGTATAGTTGATATAGTATATATATTGTTCATAGTATGGTCATGGTATCAACTAATATTTCTATTACAATGTTCACTAATGGTTCATCCCATTTTTCTATAGCTACACTGGTAGCTTTTTAACTTGACCTACCAGTCATGATTTTCTCTATATCTTTCTTCCATGATACACCATTTTGAAAGAAAGTTGAAAATCATAAATGATTCTTCTATTCTCCATTTTTTGAATCTAGTTATGAGAATATATGAGTGTTTATAATACTACAGATGAAAAAAATTTATATAATTCTAGGCATCAATTAGATGGTATTTTTTTAGATCACATGGATTTTTTACTTTAATGTTTTTAAAATGGTATGATTGTGGTACCAAAAATGTTTTGGATTAAATTGGTTCAAAATAGTGCATATGGATTGTTGTAGTGAGGTAGAATTTTTTACAATATAGCTTATAATTGTTAAATTATATATTCATGGTGTATATGTGAGAGCCTTTTTAGGACCTCTTATATGATGTTTTGGTATAATTTAGGGGTTAAAGTTTGGGTTTCATGTTGTTTTCCTTTGGACCAATTAACGTTGTCATGAATGTGAGGGTTTTTGAATATTTTTTTAAGGTATGTTATTTGAGTTGGTTGGATAGATTATGTCTGATAGTTTTATAGTATTGGACCCTTGAATTTATGTGTTTTCTTATGATGTTTCTTTATGATGCTTGTACAGATCTCTCTAGATTTTTTATATAAATGTTATGGGAAAAAAAAAATTCTTCATGGTCCTTTGGATAAAGGTTAACCATCTAGTGGTTTCTCCAGTGGAGAGTTATTTTGGTCGAAAACTCATTTGACATATGGTTGTTTTATGATTTCTCCTTTGGTTGTGTATATATGAATCTTGGTTTGAGTGTTGAGTTAATAGAAGTTTAGGAAAATGGTTGTGATGTTGGATATTATTTATATACCTGTTAGTGGAATGGTTATGTCGCATAGTCCATGAGAAGCATTCATGTAGGGTTTCCTTCCTTTTCAGGAGTGGAAAAAAGGTGGGATGTTGTGGTGTAAGGTTCATTTTAGTATTTTATTGAGCTTTTGGGGTCCATAGGAGGAAATTTTTTATCATTACAGGCTTTGAATATATACTTGTTAACTGATATCATGGATTTGTAGTGAGTTTACTGAATGAGAGTTTTGTGGATTTGGTTGAAACCTTAAAGAGAGTCATTGGTTCTAATGAGGGTATTGTAGAAGATTGTGTTGTCGAATTTGTGGGTAAATTAGTGAGTTTTTTGTCTGATGGGTGGAGTATGAATAAGACCACCATTTGAAATTATTACAAGGCGTAATATAGAATTCTATTGATAATTACTAAAAACGATTTGTGAACAATGCAAGAGGCAATGAATCAACAATGTGGTAAATAAAAAAATTGTGATCATGGTGTTTTGGGTTTGTGAGAATACCATCTCATATGATTATTTAATTATTCCCTATGGATTATTAGGTATTGTGATAGTAAATAGTGGGTTTTAAAGAGTCACTGTGAGGTTGTTAGATTGGGGTGATGGTTTAGGAATTTGAGGAACTTTCTATTATAGTGCACAATGTACCTGGAAACATGATTGTTTTTGGAAGTAACTGGTTGAGACATAGTAAGTTGGAGTGTGAGTGACATGTGCTAAAAGAGATAATGTTGTGATGATTCGATTCAATGAGTTTTGAAATGTAAAAATGTTTAGAATTATTTTTAGTGCTCGTGAGTTCTTGTGATTCACTAACAAAGAAGTAGGATAGTACATTAGAATTGGTTGGAATATATTCTAATTGGGGAGTATTTCAAGTTATTTGTTCTTTAAACAAAGTAATAGGTTGATATAATTTCAATTTTTCAAATTGATAAGTAGTAATGTTGAATTTGTAAATTAGAAATACCCATTAGGGGTATTCATTAGAGGTAATAATGTTTAAATGGGTGGCCGCAAACATTAGAGTGAGTTTTGAGATGATAGGAATCAGTTTTTTAATAAATAGTGATTTTTGTTTAATATTCATCGAGTTAATAATGTTTCAGAAAATATTTCATGAGTAGAAACTCTATTTGTAGTAGAATATAGGGGTTTAAGAATATGAAAAATATTAAGATGATTCATTTTGAGTATTAACTATTGAGGTGAAAAGGGAAGAGGGTAACATGAATCTGGGGTACAAGCGGAACCTAGTTCATTGATTTATTAGTCCAAAGTTGAGTTTGAGGAAGGTTTGTTTTGGAGGAACATATAGTGTGTATTTTTTAACAATGTGAAGAAAATTTAATGAGTAAATGTAGCCCCTATTGATCAATTGATGTAGTATAATGAGTGTATATTGAAATATACTACATATGAGGAATTTTACATATGGTCTTAGTGGCCTAATGTTTTCATGCCATATCCCTAGAGATGATTCTTAAGGATGAGAAATCAATAAGAGGGGAGTTTATAATGAGTCTTATATTTAAATGTTGTGTTTCTTTTTTATTGGGCATATCATTATGCGTTTTGATTTTTGGTTAATTGGGTTGTGGTTTTAGATAGTTTAAAGATTTTTTTTGTGATTACTGGGAGGGTTTTTATAGGGAACATAATAGGAACGTGGTTATGAGAAACCAAAAAAAAATTCCTAACAATGGTTTGATTGGAAACATTATATACAACGTCATTTTCATGGATGTCACACATCTTACAAACTAATGTTTTCTAACCATGGGACCCAACCTAGATTTGGGAGGTTTCTCCCAAATAGTTAGAGCATAGTTTTCCATATAGTTTTTATAAACCATGAATGAAGTTTTAATCAATAAATAAATTTGATTTATAAACTATAATGTCCTAGAAAACTCATATTATTCAACCAGAAACCAAGGATATTGAACCAGAGGGATGATTTGAGAAATTTTATAGATTACATTCCATAACAAATTCCTTTTGACTATCTCTTAAATTTTTTGTTCTAGGAATCAAATATATTTCACTATTTTTTTTATCATTCCCCATGGTTCCTAAAATCTTCTCTGAAAAGGAACACTACATTAGACCTTCAAAACATATATCTATATTATTTAGAATGAAATAATAAAATGTTATTGCATATTTTCTGGATAGGGACCAAAACCTATTATAATTGTCTCACTACTCTTTCCTAATTAAATATCAGATCATTGTGACTGTTTATATTTTGTAATAATAAGCCTATCTAATCGATAGAAAATTTATTCTCTTTGAATCATAATTATAGAATATTGTATTAATGAAATTAGGTTTGATTCAATAGATTGGGTGTCTTGGGATTGATTTTGAGGGTTGATCGTGGAGATTTTAGATTGGATAAGAGTGGGGATGGTATTAATTACATTATTATGAATATTATATAATTATGTATGAATTTGATGTGGGTATGACTGTTTCCCTATGAATGTTAAACTATGTGACTTGATTATATTGTGGGTGAGTGTATTTTATAGTTAGAAATCTATTGTATGATTTGATAGTGACCATTGACTTATTATGTGTATATCCACCATGATATGATTTATTAATGGAATTAATAGAGCATCCATAATCAGATTTCATGTTCTATATCCAATAGTGAGATGTTTGAGTCATGAAATAACTCATGATAATTTTTTTATTTTAATGTGGTAATCAAAACATGGGATTGTTTAGTTATTATATGAACTATACTTCCTCATTAAGATAATGAAGTGGAAATCCCGAAATGGTGGTTGAGTCGTCAAATTAATTATATATCCTTCTCTAAATTATGTGATTGGATTGATATGAAATTTTTATATCAGGATCTTAAAGTAGGTGGGATTTGGGTTCATTGATGCGGGGTTTCCTCAAGATTACCTAGCTAGTTGTAAGTTATTTATTTTTCAAATTTTTATCATTGAATGAAACCTCATAAATATATATTGAACTTATTATAATTATTAATTACTAGTATCCTATTCGGATTTATACTCACATTATACATAAGAAACTCGGTGTTCATGAATACTTTATTATCATGGATATATATAGTGGAATGGTTCTTATGTTTAAAAGTTAAGAAGGTGGCATAATTTGGACCAAGATTTTTCCTGGATAGAATTTTGATGTAGCTTTATTTATAAACAGATTTCCACATCTTTTTCTAAAATATATAATTTTTTAATGAATTAATTTTTCACTTTTATTAATTATTAATACATTTTAATTTTTATAAATAAATTTAATAATTAATCAAATTTTTATAACAATTCATGTAATTATATATTTTAAAATAATTAATTTAGATTTACTTTATTTTTATAGTCCAATAAGTTTTGATTTAGTTTATTTATTTTTTCCCTTCATATTTAATTACCTAACATTAATTAATAAAATATATAATCCTACTATTTTCACTTAAATAACCTAGTTGATAATCAAACATTTCATTATTAAAAATAAAAAATAGAGTAACATAATCTAATTATTAGATTTCTTTTACTAATTAATCAATTATAAATTTAAGATTATAATCTTACTAATCCTCTTAAAATTCATTAATTTTATCTCATTAATTAACATAATTATTTAAAAACAATATAATTAACTGTCTACTTTAATAAATTTCATTTGTTTTAGTAGATTTATTTTAAATAATTGAACTTTGTTATATAAATGAATTTTATATTAACTTTTAATAATATAATTGATTATTATTTTTAGCTTATGTTTAGTTTAAATTTATTTTTTAAATTATAATCTAATAATAATATAATATATGTTTTAATTGTTTCATAATTTTATTTATGTTAATGAGTTTCTTAAATTTTCAATGGTTTTTATTAAATTTTATTTTATTTTTATTATTATTTTTTACATTATTTATTTTTTTAATTCAATTTAATTAAATTTTATTTTTGCTGTCTAAGTCCATGTGGCGTTGTTTTTCCGTCATGGTGCCACTGTTACCCCTACACCCATATTCCCTTTACAGTTCCACATTATGAATTGACACAATTTCCTTCCAGGAACCATTTCTCTTGAAACTGTGGAACAATTATTCTTCCACAACAAGTTTCATTCACGGTTTCTCCCTTACAATCGCAACAGTCCTCCCTACACTGGTTCCACTATTCCTCTACCTCGGCATCGTCTTATTCTCATCCTAATGGCACAACACCTCATCCACCATTTTCACAAATTGGTGCTACCACAACCACTCACTACTTCACCTCAACCACAATAGTTCTCTGAATTCCACCATTTCTTCTTCCTCTACTTTTCTACAAAACAACTTGCACCATTTCTCTTCCACTGCTATTCCATAACTTCATCCCCTTGCCACCACTCCACATAGACTCACCATCACTAGTTTGAAACCCATCTCACCATTTTTCCCATCATGTTGCATGTAACTCATTGGCACTGCGAATCACCCCCATTCAACCCCCAACACAAAGACCCAAACTAGAATTAAAACCAATTTCAGTTCCACAACAACTGCCTTCAAGTCGTACCCATCACAGATTTAAGTAAATGCAGGGACCACCACGTTTCTCTTCACACCACTGTAGATGGATTCAAAGACCGTCAACAGGAAGGAGAGGCGTTATCAAACCATAGATCTGATCACTGATCTAGGAAGCTTTTGGATCTAGAGGTCTGCCACCGCTGTGGGCTTTCAACTGCAGTTTCGAGCCAGTGCGTGGCCTTACTTCCAGGAACTAAACTGCTTAGCCATCGTGTGGAGGATCTGTTGCCGCGAAGGAGGCCTACAGCAGAACCAATAAGGGAGGGATTCTCCATCAATTTGAAGGATCTCAAAGACCCCATATTGCACCGAGATTGGGGGGAAGGGATAAGCTCATTTTGAAAAACAATTAAATTATAATAATAAATAAAAATAATAAATAACGTAACAATTAAATAAAATGATAAATAATTAGTAAAATAAAATAAACAAAAAATTTAATATGATATAATATATAATATTTATAATATATAATAATTAAAATATTAATAAATAAATATGTTTTAAAATAAAATATAATTTAAAAATAAGATTTTATAAAACTGAAATATTAAAAATAATAACTTATAAATGAAATTAGTTTTTAACTAAAATAAATATATTTAAATTAACTCTTTAATTATAATGTGACACCTTTAATAGAAAAAATAAAATAATTATATTAATAAAATAACATAATTGATATTAATATAATTTAAGAATACAATTAAATTATATAAACAATTTATTAATGAAACTAATATTATTAAAATAACTTCATTAATAATAATAAATTAAAAGCTTAATAATTTTATCCAATAAAAAATTTAATAATTAATTAATAACTATAATAATAGTATTTAATTTTGTAAATTTTCATTATCATCTAGAATATTTCTTATCTAACATTAATTAATTTTCTGTAAGTAATATAACATTATTTTTTCAAAAAAACAAATATAATATATTAGTTAACTTTCTTCAAGTTTTTAACTATTTTATATTGTCCTAACTATGCATGTTCACAGAAGAGTTAGAAACAGGACCATATTCACACCAATAAATAATCAAGGAGTTAGTTGTAAGTGATATTGTAAAACGATGTGTGTTGTAAGAAATAGTTCATGTATATGGTTCACAACGAATAAACCAAACTATGTAGGTGGAAAGTAACTATGAAAAAGCAAGGAATGACAGTAGGATTAAAAGGCCCATCAGCAGCAGAATTCCATAGGAGATATTCACTCCAATAGATATGATAATTTGAATTTTAAAAATTTCTCTCTCCTCGAGAGGAGAAAAATCTGAGGAGCTGCTTCTCCAGACCTAGTGGGAAACCCTATAGTTGAAGGAGTTGAAGAGAAGAGCATCTTTCGGGGAGTTCTCTGTCCCTCATGTTTGAATTCTTGAACATTTTTCTAGTATGTTTTAATTTGATGTAATGATAATGAAAAAGGTAGTGGGAAAAATCTTCTAGTTCAGGGATAAATTTTAGATCTTTTTGTTATCCTCAATTATTCTTTTTCACTTTATCATTTCAATGAATTCAGAAGTTATGATAGAGATCATTTATGAATTCATTCAACTACATCATTCCCCTTGCACTTTATTTATAAATTACACCATCATTCAGCAAGATTGATTGTGGATAAAACTTCTAAAACATTTAACTAAAATTAAAACTTTAGAACTAACAACAAGTCTTTTCTTTTGTATCTTTTAATTCAAAATACTGTAATTAAGAATTTCTTGGTGTTGTGAACTCTAAGATTGTTCAACCTGAGTGACATATCACCTAGAAAGGGAGATAAGTTACTCTTTTACAGTGGTCACTATTGCAACTTTTAAGTGAATAAGAATCCATTTAAAACTAGTATAATAGTGTCTTTCCTTGGTCGTACATCTCTTGATTGATCATTTATCATCATTCTTAATCCCTACCACTTTTTGTTTTCTAAATTTTCTCTATTTCATTATAGTTTAAAAAAATTGTGGTGATTCTTTTCTGACTTATAAAAACACAAAAATATATATATAGAAAGTTAAAAAATATAAAATCTCCGCATTTCTGACAACAATAAAGTCATTTTGAAATTATTTTGACAAATTTTGGTCACATATCCTTCCATTTGGGTTCAAACTAGCTTTCCACTATACAATAGTATATAGTAAATTATAAATAGATAAACTTTGATTCTATTTCAATGACAGTTGCATAATGTTTTTGGTTACATTGACTGTGAAGTCATGAGCCATTACTTTTTAAAAAAATCATAGAAATAATATATAAAAAATAACTAAAAATATTGAGAAATTGAGAATTGTAAAAAATATTCTATTATAAACTACTTAATTTTTCCACTGATTACTCTTAATCATTGTCACTATTTTGTTACTACATTCTGCTTGACATGTTTTTTCTAGTTTCACCCTGATATCACACTTTTCATGATCACAAGAGAATTCATTGGTATATTAGATCCCTCAAACATTTAACTAGACAAATATTTAGTCACTACTAAAAAGAATATTACAATGGAGAATAATTGTAATAGTGTTGATCAAAACATGAATGTTCCATAGCCCACACTACCAGCCCCCAGTTATCAAGAAAACGGGAGTTTCAAATTCCAATTATTTCAAGAAAACCATCATGTATTCAGTTTTCCCCTAATTTTATGAACAAGAAAATTAAGCAGTTTCTCCTTTCATAACTTCCTTCACTAAATGGTCTTCTAGGAGAGGATTAACTTGATTTCATTAGAGAGTTATATATTTCTATGTAATAATTAGCTCTAAAATAGCATTGTGAGATGGAGTTAATATTGAGGATGTTTCCACTTTGTTTGAAGGGGAAGGATGGGACTTGGTTTCAGAAAATAGATGAATATATTTTTGAGACTTGGGAAGAAGTGTTTATTTCCACTATATCAAAATTCTATAATAGGAGCACCACCTATTAGATTAGGCACAAAGTTACTCATTTTGTCCATGATAATGGAGAGTTATTTCACGAGGCATAAGATAGATTTAAAAATCTCCTTAGACAAATTCCCAATCACCAGTTCTCTCCCCATATACTCATGGATACCTTTTATAATTCTCTCACCCCTTACAACCAAAATTTAGTTGACCAATTTTATGGGGATGACTTTTCTGACTCCACTATTGATGATATGAAACCTGTGTATGAAAAGCATTCCCAAAATCTTAGCATAAGTACTCTATGAAGAGGGTCATCCATAGGGGTGAATTCAATCCTTAGGTTTCTGTTGTTAGTGATAGGGTCCTATGGGGGAAATGTCATCATTGTGGGATGTCCGATCACACTCATACATGTTGTCCGAATATTGACCTCCTTATCCAGTTTGATAATAGTGTCAAATTATTGGATTTTAGAGATAGAACCCAAGGGGAAATTTATTAATTCATTAATTAGTAAACTTTTGGTTATCAAAATCATTCAAACATTACCTAGAAAGAAGTAGATCTCATGAAATAGACACCTTCCCCAAACAACCAATCACACCCTATAATTTATAAGTCAAACCAATATGGTACTGAATCTTATAATTATCAGGGGGAGATAAATGGGTCATTACAACATGTTTTGGGAGAGATCAGTTCATTTAAAAAAGAAATATATGGTATGATTTACAATTTAGAACATAAAATAGTTCAAATTCCTAGGGATCAATGTGGTATAGAAAAGGGAAATTTACCCAACACTAAAATTATTCATCCAAGAGAGAATATCGTGGATATAACCACCAAATATAGTTTTCATGCCCAAGAAAAGTAAAGGAACGCCATCGAAAAACTAATGGTAATGAAAAAACTAAATCCAAAATGAAAAATATGATTTAAATAGAATCTATAAATTTTGAATGATTTTTTCAACCTGAATATAATGTTGAAACTACACCTTAAAAGGTTAAAAAACCAAGGAAACTAAAGTGGGAACTAATAATAAAAGAAAAGAAAATAAATTTGACTCGATTAGAAGGAGAATAATCAACTCATTTTTAAAAACAATGCCCCTTATATTCCCTTCCCTAAAAGAGTGAAGAAGAATAATAAACTTGACAATTTGAGGTTTCTTAAAATTATTCGAAACTTCAGTATCATCATTCCATTTGTAGAAGACTGAGATAAAATACCATTATATATTGCTTTTATAAAAAGTATTCTAATTTTTTTTTGAAGAAGTTAGACTATGTTAATCTCAATGAGGAGTGTAGTGTGATCATGTTAATAAAGTTGCCTATAAAATTTAAGGACCATGGAAGCTTTATTATACAATTTAGAATAAGATAATGTGAGAAACATATCTATTTTTGTGACTTCAGAGCAAGCATTTATCTTATTCCTTAATCCCTATTTAGAATTTTCGGTGTTAGGGATTTTGAAACCAACTACTTTTTGTCTTAAAATTACTGATAGTTCACTCACACACCCTTTATGGATGGTGTATGATCTATTAGTTAGTGTATAAGAACCAAAATATCCCAAAGTGTTAAATATCTAAAATAATAGTGTGATGAAAAAGTCCCAATCATCTTAAGGAGACCTTTCCATGCTATAGCTGGTGCTGTCATAAATGAGTCCAAGGGGAAACTCAATCTCTAATCTATTGGTGATGTGGATGAGTTTTTAGTATTTAAAACGCCTCGAAACGTGGTTAGTTGTGATTTAATAGATGTGGTTGAGAATAGATGTTTTTAAAATATAGATAGAGTTGAGTATGGTTCTTTTCTTCTTGATGTCATAGATATTATGATTCCATGACCTATTGATTCTTTTCTTAGGGTTTCTACTCCTGTCTCACTCCCTCTTCTAGATGAGAAGAATCTTTCCGTAGAACCCATTCTAGGGAGAAAGTTACTTTATTGTCCTAAACTGTCTCAACCTATTTTTTAATGTTATCCTTATGAAGTATACTGTCTAAGTGTTTTTAATGTTGGATATAGTTATGGGATGAGTCTTGATGAAAAATTCTATTTTCATGAAACCTTATTTCATACTCATTTTGATTCGGTTTTTGTTGACTTACATATTAAACATAAAATATTAACATCATTTGAGTGTTTTATGGACATTGGGTACCACCTATTTGAACCAGAGTATGATTCCTTATTTCTAGAGTTTTCTGAGTAGTATTTTGTACAAGATTTGCTGGATACATTTTCTAAAAATGATGAAGAGCTTTATGATGGTTTTTTCTTCTAATTCGAGGATGGACCTAACCTCTATGTGTGTGGGAATCCATGAAAGTATTCATGGTAAAATTATTGATTTTATTAGCCAGCTATTGAATATTTTTGGAGCTGATGAAGTGTTATTTAGAGGCCAAAATGGGATGGATAGTCTATTAGGAACTATTGTGTTGAAATAAATTTTGAGAATATTATTTGGTACTGAAGATGATAATGTTCTAGTTGATCCTATTATTGAATAATTTGATAATAGTGAAGTTCAAACTGTTAATAATTCATTCCAATTAATTGATCATGGATAAAAATATCTTGGTAAATAAACTCTATATGGGGACAATAAATCTAGCACTGTAAGGGATGAAACCCATGGTTTTTAGTTTGTTTTTAGTAAAAGAAGAGTTCAACATAAATAAATTCTAACTAATGATGTAAAAATTAGTGCTTCATGGGATTCAACCCATGGTTTATGTTTGTTTTTTAATCTATTTGGTTTTTTTCTTTGAATAAAGTGCTTCTTCGCTATCTTTTGTATGCTCTGTCCCTTTTAGGTATTTGTTCTTGTTTGAAATGCTCTTTTTTAAGGATGAAACTGTTGGTGTCATATTAGGAGTAGAATTACAATTATGGAGGGTAATTGAAAATATATATTTAGGTAAGTAATCAACTCATAATTGTTGCATTTATTTTTATGCTCTTATATATTTTCATTAAAAACCTGATACAATCTTACTAGCTTTAAAAATTGTGCATTTTCTAAAAATAATATTGCAAGTTTGTTGTATTGGATGTTTTTTTGCATGTCACTAAATGGAATAAAGGAATTCTGTCTATTCCTCCTTGCTGAAAAATTGAATTTCATTATTATTAAAATCATTCCACTAATTGAACTTAATTTTGGGGGGGAAACATGCAGGCTTGTTATTGTGTTTTTCATTTAAACTACATCGTCTAAAGGGTGTTTTAGCATGCATCATTCTTCTATAATGAACATTTATTTGAATCATACCTTTTCAAACTACTACACCCATTACACAACACACCCAAAAATGAAATGTTTTTTTAGTTGTATTGAATATCTTTTCTATTGTATTTCATGATAACATATGTACTTTATTGTGGAAATGCTGTTAAAATAATTATTCTGGCAAACATACTTGTTTACCTTTAATGAGACCCATTCAACATGTCATTAATCTACTTTATTAAAAATTATTATTTAATTATATATCATAAATCTCTCATTCCCATATTTGGAATTTAACATTGGGGACAATTTTTTGTTTTCTATTGTAGGGGAGGTGTCAATTTCATGACTGAGATAAACTATGTTTAATGATAAGCCCTCAAATTCCCACTTTTACTTAAAATATTTTGTATAAAATGGTTATCTTTTTCAATTTTTTCAAAATTTCTTTCACATTTTTTTCCTTTACAATGTTTCCCAAATGGGGTTTTCCTTATTTTGATGATTTATTTGTAGTTACGAACTTCTTTTAATCTGAAAATACTAAGGATGTATGAGTATTGAGTGATCTTACTTAGTGTTTTAATAGAAATTTTGTTTAGGATATATTTTCTCGAGTGATATGGGTAACCTGTAAGTGGATTTATTATTATAATACAAGGAACATGAAGTTTGTTCTTGACTCTTGATAACCCATTTAATTTTAATTGTAAATGTAATCACTAAATTGATCCAATGTAAATGGTTTCTATATAGATCTTTTGAAACTGGAGTAGTTTGGGAATTTGTGAGCCCATGGGGAATCTCTCAGACACTAGATGCTTAGTGAGTTTGTGTTTACTATAATCCCTTTTTACACTTTTAATAAGTGCACATACACAGTTCTTAGCATAAGGTGCATGGATTTGGAAAAATAAAAATAAAGTGTCTAGGGTCCAAAATGTGTTTATTAAGGTGAAGGGAATTATTAACACCAAATGAAGAAGGGGTCAGTTGGTTTATATGGGATATATTTAGTTTTTTTAGTATAGTG
Source organism: Viscum album (assembly GCA_963277665.1). NCBI lineage: Eukaryota > Viridiplantae > Streptophyta > Magnoliopsida > Santalales > Viscaceae > Viscum > Viscum album. The sequence goes on along the minus strand of OY728140.1, from coordinate 46,853,139 downwards.
ATTCAGAAAAAAATATTTATTTTTTGGATCCTAGGAGGAGTTCAAAGTACAATGTTCTTACTGTTAAGTTTTTAATTACACATATTTTTATCTTTTTATCAATCTTGAGCTTAGAATATAGGCTTGAATTGAAATGAGTCACTACGATGTATCACATAGGAGGAAAGACAATTTCATTGCTTAATGATTCATTTCTCTCTAGATTACTAGTGATAGTTTGTTAGTGCAAGATTCATTTGACCTTTTTTTTCAAAAGCCTATTAACAAGTTTCTGTCATTTGTTTCAAATTGCTGGACTTGTTACATTTTGAGCTGAATCATAAAAAAAAGTTTCATTTTTTCTATGGATAATAAAGCATGGGAATGTTTGAGGACAAAAAATAGTTAAGTGCGGAGGAATTTGATGGGGCATTACTTTTAAACAGTTTTCCCATAATTTTCTATAATATTTCACAAGTTAATTAATTATTCTTTCACTTTTTGTTAAATATTAAGATATTTGTATTTTTATAAATAAATTTATTAATAAATAAAATTTTTATAACAATTCATGTAATTTTAACATTTCAAATAATTGATTTAGATTTATTTTTATAGTCTAATACATTTTTATTTAGTTTGGTGATTTTTGTCTTCATATTTAATAATTTAACATTTATTAATTAATTAATTAATGCTTTTATTTTCACTTCAATAAAAAAGTTGATAATCTATCATTTCATTGTTAAATAATATTAAATTTTATTTAACATAATCTAATTATTAGATTTATTTTAACAATTCATGAATTATAAATTTATGGTTATACACTTACTACTCTTGACAAATTTATTTAATTTAATCTCTTTAATTAACATAAGTATTTAGTACCTAAATAATTATCTATATACTTTAAAATTTTAATTTGTTTTAGTATATTTTTTTATATTATTTGACATTTGTATATAAATGAATTTTATATTAAATTTAAATAATATAATTGATGATTAATTTTAATTTAAGTTTAATTTTACTTTATGTATTTTAATTAAAAGTTAATAATAATGTAATTTATTTTTTATTTGTTTCATAATTTAATTTATGTTAATGAGTTTATCAATTTTTTAATTATCTTAATTAAATTTTAGATGAAATAAATTATTGTTTTTAAAATTTATCTATGTTTATATTCCTCTTTAATTAAATTTTTTTTATAGGCTAAGTCTTTGTGGCACTGTTTTTCCTCCATGGTGCCACCGTAACCCCATCGTATGTATTCCCATAACTATGACACATTAAGAACTGACATTGTTTCCTTCCATGCACCATTTATCTAGAAATGGTGGTACCATCATTCTGCCCCAGTAAGTTTCATTCATGGTTTCTCCCTTATAGTTTCAAAGATCATCCCTGCACTTGTTTCACTGTTCCTCTGCCTCGACACCGTTTTATTCTCATCCATGTGGCACCACACCTCAGCCACCATTTCCACAAACTCATTCCACTAAAACTAGTCACTACTGCACCTCTGCCACCGTAGTTCTCCAACTTCCACTCTTTCTTCTTCCTTCACTATTCCACAGTAAATATGGCACCATTTTACTTCCATTTCTTTTTCATAGCTTCATCACTTGGCCACCGAACCTCAGAATATCACCATCACCAGTTTGAAACCAATCTCACTTGTGTGCCCATCAATTTTTTTGTGACTTGTTGTCACTGCGAATCACCACCATTCAACCCCCAACACACAAACCTGAACCAAAATTAAAACCAATTTTAGTTCCACAATCACTGCCTTCAATCTTTACTCATCATAGATTTGATTGAAAGCAGTGAAACTTGTATTCCATCTCACACCACCGTGGATGGATTCGGACACTGTCCACTAGACGGGGAGGCATTATCAAACCCTAGATCTGAACACAAATCCAAGAAACTTTTGTATATGGAGGTTCTCCCTAACTGTGGACTTGTCATTGATGATCTGAGTCGGTGTGCGGCCTAGTTTCCACAAACTAAACCGCTAAGCCGTCATGTGGAGGAGTTCACACTACAGAGGAGGCCTATAGCAGAACCGAGATAGGATGGTTTTTTTATCATGTAGAAGGATATCAAAGACCCCCCCTATTGTACAGTGATTTGGGGGTATGGATAATTATATTCCAAAAATTAAAACATAACAAAAAATTTAATAATAAATAAATTAACAATTAAATAAAATGATAAAATCTTAATAAAATAAAACAAAAAAATAAATTAATATAATATAATATAATATATAATAATTATAATATAAAACAATTATAATATTAATAAATAAATATATTATCAAATAAAATATAAGATAAATAAATAAGATTTAATACAACTAAAATACTAACAATAATAATTTATAAATAAAATTAATTTTTATCTTAAATAAATATATTTAAATTAACACTTTAATTATAATGTAACATCTTTAAAAGAATAAATAAGATAATTAAATTAATAAAATAAAGTCATTTATATTAATCTAATTTAACTATATAATTAAGTTATATTAACTAATTTTTAATAATACAAATATTAACAAAATAACATAATTAATAATAATAAATTAAAAACATAATATTTTAATATAATTAATTTTTTAATAATAATTTAATAAATATAATAATAAAATTTAATTAAGAAAATTATCAATATCAACTAGAATATTTATTATCAAACATTAATTAACTTTTTAATATGTAATATAACATTGTTTTTTTTAAAACAACTACTATATTTTAATTAACTTTCTTTATGATTTTACCTGTATTATTTTTTCCTAACTGTGCAGGTTCATAGTGGAGTCAGAAACATGTCTAGATTTACACCAATCAACCATTCAGGAGTTAGTTTCAAAGGTGATTATAAAATGATGTGTGTTGTATGAAATAGTGCACATGTACAGTGGGTAGCAAAGGAACCAAACTATGTCGGTGGACAGAAATAGTCACAAAGTAAAGAATGATAGCTAGATTAAAAGGCACATGAGTAGTAGATTTTTTGAGTAGAGATTCATTCCATTAGAGAAAATCATCTTAAATTCGACAACTTATATCTCATAGGAGGAGGGAAATATGAGGACCGTCATCTAGAGACCTAGCGGGAAACCCTTGAGTTGAAGGAGCTCAGAATTAGAGCTTCATTCAAGGAGTTCCTCTTCAATTGTGTTTTAATTCTTGTACTCAGTTCTAGTATTTTTTCATTTTTTGCAATGATAATGGGGAATATAGGTGATAAATCATTTAATTTGGGGAGAAATTTGAGTTTTTCTGGTTATCATCAATTTTTCATTTCACTTTATCACTTAAATGTATTAGGAATTGATTTAAAAGAATATATCTGAATTCATTCAATTACATCATTCCACTGACACTTAATTTCAAAATTCCATAATACTTTGGTGAGATTAATTGAGGATAAAACTTCTAAAACTTATAAATCATAATGAAAACATCAAAACAACGAGTCTGTTATGTAGTATATTTTTATTCAAACTACTATAGTTGAACCTTTCTTAGAGTATTGAATTCCGAGATTGATCAAACTATGTGACTTATCTCCTAGCAAGGGATATATGTTACTCATTTATAGTATTCACAGTTTCAACATTTAAGTGAATATGAATCCATTTAAAACCAGTAGAATATATTTTTTTCCATGGGAATACTTCTCTTCATTGTTCATTTATCAGCAATCTTAATCCTTGTAACTTTTTGTTTTTAAACCATTTCATGTTTCATTATAGTTTATAAATAAAAAATTAAAACATTGTGGTGATTATAATCTACCTTATAAAACAAAAAAATATAAAAAGTTAAAAAAATAGATAATCTACCCTACTACTGACAACAATGGGGTCTTTTTGAATTAGAAGAATAGTTTTCAGATCTCCTTCCCTGTGGGTTCTACCCTAATTTCCCCTATAAATCAGTTTGTAGGAAATTATAAACAACAAACTTTGATTTGATATAAATGAAAGTCACAAAAACTATGAGACCAATTATGGAAATTCAACTTTATTATTTTTCATTCTGATTATTCTATATTGATCCACAGTAGTTGGGGATCTCTTTAACTATTTCATGGTATTTTATATTTCATCTATTATAGATTGTGATTTTATTATTGATGATTTTGATAAAATAATTTCTACATTAAATTCAGCTTTTCTCCAATTATTTTTTATGTAATTATGTATATTTAATTTTTATCTTTGGAATTAGCTCATAGTCCCCTAACGGTGATGATTATACCATTCCCATGAAATTAAACCCTATTTCATATAGGGATTCATGCATGATTTCTCATTTAACTTTTAGCTATATTTTATGATATGTGATTCTGTGTTCTAAGATACATGATTAAGCATATATATGATCCATATAGTTTTTATGTATTAATAGAATAGGAATTCAAAATAATAGGTTGATTGTTTTTCCTATTGGATAATTACGATATTAATAGATGAAATAACATATGGGGTTATTTTAGTAGACACTATAGATATAAAATAATAATTTATGACAATTAATTGGTTGAGTAAAATCTGAAGGGGAACCATAATACCATTGGAGATACATGTAGCAATGACGATATTCATGCGGTGACAAGAAAAACATGATTATTAATTGATACAATACTGCCATCAAGAAGAGAAACAAATGAATCTGATTATATATGGTGAAATAATGATATATAAGTTATTTAGTGGCTAGTTTAAATAGAATTAGGTTCTATAAAGATATTTGAATTTTTTAAATCGCTTCTAGAAAATTTCGCCATACAAAATGCATGATTTAACCTTTAATTAAGAAATGATAACTTATGAATAACATGATACCTATTATAATAGACAATAAAATATATCTATTGTGTATTAGTTTTCATTCTTTTTATGAACTCATAATTCAATTTTATCTAATTATATTTTATGATGTAAAAAGATGCTAAGAATAATTCATAATAACCCAAAAGTAGTTTCCCTAAACTAATGTATATTTTATAATCTGAATCCAATAGGTGAATAAATTATTGGTAATTGACAATGAAAATTTAGATGATGAGTATTTTTATCCAAACATGATGAAATCCAATTAAAAAAAATGTTCATGGTTACTAATTAGAATCACCATTAAATCATAATAAATTTATTTTAATTGGTTTCACTTATTATATGTTTCATACGCATTATAATTTATGTTGTATATATTAATAGTTTTGTATTATGGTGATTATGATTGGATGATTTTTTTGAATAAACATAACATTTAAAGAGTCATGTATTTATGGAAATTATTATGTGACCTCAAAAAAAAATTGGCTTTATTAACATAAGCTCTTATTTCTTACACTATGTTTTGATATAGCAGGATTTGATGATTTTTTATTGGCACATTAAATTATGGTAAGTTATCTAACTAGAAATATTTAATATGAATTTTTCTAAAAATATATTTTATTATGAAATATTAGTGTCAATAAAGTATGTTTTTATGAAGTTCAATGGATCATAATATTTTCAATAAATTTATAAAATTACATATTCATTTAGAGGTAAATGAATATTGATTGTATGTGTAATGATAGGAAAAGAATCTTCCCTATGAATATAGAATCTATTGAAATAAATTTAGTGTAATGATCTTGGGTAAAAATATTTTTAAAATGATGAGTGATGATAGTAAAGATAAATAAATAAATTATCTATTTAATTTGAACACTTTTCAATTAGTTAACAAATAGGAAGGAATTAATTAAAAAAATCTTCAAAATTTTATTAAATGTGTCAGGGGAATAAAATATTTTTACTTCATTATTATTTAATAATTTAATCCATAAATCATCTATAAAATCCTACGGTATATATATGTATATATTAAAACATATTATATGAGGGAATTGTTTCAATAAAAATGAAGTAAAATCATAGAAGAGTGGACGTAAATGTGGTTAATGACTACTTATAGAAGAAAATAACTAATGTTTGAATATGATATATATTAATTATTTTTTTCTGTTTTCTATAGGATTGAATAGTTATGAAAAGGAATATTATTCCGGAGTTAAATATATTATATAAGTTTCTCATGGGTTATTCTACAAGTAATAACTAATGGTTAATTTTTTCTAAACTATATGGTTTATAAATTATTATTTATTATTAAAATTTATTTTTTGTATGGTTTTGTAGATATAAATATGTTTTAAAAATCAATCAAGATAGAGGAGATGAAGAAATGTATATTTAGTAAGCTGATCTAAAAGTAGAATTCCTCTAGAAAAATGAATTTTCATATATCATGAGGTTATTCTAAGAAATTATGTTATTATATAAATGAATTTTTTTTATAATTTAATATTTTTTAAGAATATGTAAATGTTGTTAAGTGTATGATATGTAAGAGTAATCAATGTCTAGTCTTGAAATATTAAAAAAGGGAAGAACATTCCTTATATCTGTAAGAGCCATGTTTAAAATATTTCGTAAAATTTTGAAATGGGAAAAGAATACCAAATATATATAAGAATAAAATTGGACAGAGTCTATGAATTGTGGAAATATGAGGACATGCCCGGTGATGCAGAAGCATTATTCATTCCATGAAATATTATATGCACCATAAATATTTATTAAGTAATAATCTTTCACACCATGATATATTGGACATTCCGTAAGTCGATATGTATAATCATTCTATGTATGTGCGTTATTAAAATGTAGGTATGGTGGTTGTTTATAATTGGAATAGATCATTCACTAATAAAAAAGAAAATAAATGTATGAAGGTTCCATGCAGTGATATTCCAAAAGTGAAGAAAGGATAAGGACCATGAATTTCATGATTTTGGTTACTGGAGAACATAAATTTGGTTGCACCGTGAATCATTTTTTTATTCCATGTTTTATTAAAAAAATAGTTCATTTTATGGCCATAAAATAACATGCGAGGTTGTTGAAAAATATGGTTAATGTATTTTTTAACAAAAAATGATCACGCTAAGAAATTTTGTGTCGAAAAAAGATTAATTTGACATGTTTTGGTATCAGGAGATGAAAATAATCCACCACACAATGATGTATTTCATCATCCCATAACATATTTAATTCCTAAGATTCAAACATATTAAATAATGTGATTTTTTGAAATCTGTTTTTCAGTTTTTGGAACATCTATTAAGAATCAATTTTATTTTCAATGGTAAAGATATACCATACAATAATCCAATAGTGGGGTTTGAATATTAATAAATTGTAATAAATTGATAGGTTACATGTTTGAATTTAAATTTTGAATTCATAGGATATAAAATAACGCATTTTGATAATACTAAAGAGGGAATATAATAAATATTGTAAAGTAATTGATTTTTTCAAAAAGTAATAAGGCTGAAGAAGGAAGGTTCATCATCATGTGCTTAGTTGTATATTATTATTACGAATGAAGATTTTTTTTCAGAATATGAATATATTACTTATCTATTTTGAGGAAAAAGTGTGCCATTCCAAAATTAAGGGGAGGTGTGTTATGAATAAATTATTTAAAAGTGATAATAATATTTAATTCTCTATTGATCATGTACAATTTTTATTGGACATGAAGACCTACATATTGAGGAACATCTTGAATATATTTAGTATTGAGGCCCCCTAGACCAGCACACTAATGTGTGGTGCTAAAAATAATTTTCTTTTTCAGGGATATGATAGAAAATAAATGATCGAAGTAAAAAAATTCAAATTCACCTACTAATATCAAGTCACTACATGAAGAATATTATTTTAAATATATAGAATCATATAATTGAAAATTATATTACTAAGAAAATAAGCTAATTCTAAATAGTAACTTTATTTTCTTCATTTTTATAAACATATTGAATGATACTTCAACTCCACATGTTCTAAACAAGAGAAGGAAGATCTTTAATCATAATAGATCACAATGATTATAGTTATATGGAAAACAATAAAAAATATGGAATGAGCACAAAATATCATATAAGGGTTTAATAAATGGGAAATCTATTTTATAAATACTTTAGAACTCCTTAGATTACTTTTATCAAGGTAGATTTCATTTAATATAGTAAAACCCCATTATTCAAAAAAACCAACCTTTCAATTTGATATCGAAAAGGTGGTTTAGGAATTTTTTTCTAAACATTAAAGGGGGGAAATGATTCTTATAGAATTACATTTTTGAGAATATTTTAAAAAAAATGTAATCCTTTTTCATTAAATCAATGACAATATAGATTTTATAAAATGATGAAATCTAATTTTTATTCATTCATAAAAATTTCCCTTGAATATTTTCAAAATCCATACTCATAAAATGAATACATTTATTTTCCATATAAAAAATTACAATATCAAATGCATTATTAATTTCAAGGATTCAAATGGTTATTATTTTAAACATTTTTATGAATATATTTGGATTTATTCTCATATTCTAGAAGGTGATTGGGTGTTTTAGGAACCCTAAATTTTTATATAAAAAAATATATACATTATTGCATGTAAAAGAATAAATTAATTTAAAATGTATTACGTACTATTTGGTACCTCATATGGGAAATAAAGGAGAACAATGTATTCCATAACATGGTGTTACCATAGGCACGACCTTTAGTTCATCAATATCGAAAATTATTAGGGAGGTGACCATTGATGGGTGAATATATTATAATAAATAAATAAGTTATTTATTTTTAATGAATAACTGACATATAATCCATTATAAATATTCCACTATAAGAAATCATTGGGTTTAGATGCATAAATTTGGTGGATTTGATATCAAGAAGATCTTTTATCTAGGGTTGATTAGGATCAGAGAACAACAAGTGATTAAATATAGGTGGATTGTGACGTGGTGAGTGAAGAAAATCTTAATCTTCATCGGAGAATGCGTTCTTCAAAACTGATTGCTCATAAATTGAGGTAGGGAATGTTAATTTTTGGATTTTTGTATTGAACGATTTTTATAAAATGGATTTAATATGTGATATTATTTATCTATGGATTATTGATCTTCACATATTCTATAATGCATTATTAATAAAATTATATTCCTTTTTAAAGTGACATCACCCATGGGTACCCTGATTTTGTGTTTTTTGGATGATAAAACTTTTCCAAAAATGGATTCACTATGTTTATGTGCATTTCTCCCCATATTTAACTATGTTATTAATTGTCGGCCAACATGGTTGGGGATCAACATTACTGGGGTGGGATTGAGCATGATCAAACTGCCAGATTCATGATGTTGTTGTGAAAATTATTTGGTATGATGAATTTCATATAGATTTGTTTGTTTTTCTTATTGAGGGTGATTGTGACATTGAGCAGAAGCCACATTCTTTATCCTTTATAAGTGGAAGTCAAATATATTTCCAAAATAGGCTCTATGGTATTCATGATGCGGGAATCCAGACACAAGTGATGGATCGGGAAGGGATAGCCCAGGAACCAAGATCCTTGGGGTAAGCTTTGGAAGAAATTACTGCTAAAATAGTGCAGAAAAAGTACTTAGTCATTTCTTAGGATTCAATGAATATCCAAACCAAATAGATATTATTCTAAAAACACATACAGTGAAGCCACATAGATGTGTGTCTCGTGTTTGGGGGGGGGGAGAAAAATTTGTATTAAATTTTTACCACAATAAATTCCATGTGAAAATGTAATAGCCATTCGATTTGTACTCTAGGATTACACGTGCATGAGCATGACCATATATGAAAGGGAAAGTGATGAGGTTCATCGGCATGTCCATGATCACATGGGTAGGCCCTGGGAAGCTGATACTAGCTGTATAGTACTATATAGCCTTCTAAGTGATGTGTTGGTGAAGACACGACCCAATGACCATGACGGGTTACATGCATTGTGTCCCCAAGTACATGCCACATTGTTTTCTAAAAGGATTCCCCAAATAGAAGCTTCTTTATCTAGACAATAAATTTTGCTCGTGAGTATATTATATTGATAATTTTTTCACAAATATAATTATGGTAGCCTTAAGAGTCTATTTTTAGATACAACGTGAGTTTTTTTGATGTGGCTCTTCTTTCAAAGACGTGTGACTAATATTCGTGATCAAGGGGAATCATTAGAAAAATTTCATGGTTTCAATCCCCCTATCACAGTAGGGAATAAGTCCCCCATATTACTCCATACATTATGTAGGACCTATGGAAATGGTAGGGAACTACTCCCCCATTCACCGAGTGGACCCCCTAAAAACCAGGGTCTGGGTCCTCTACTAATGGAGTGTTACCCCCACCCTGAACATCTTGGGTTTGGGGACTTTATTCATAACTTTTCTCCACTGATGCACAAGGGTTTCAGATCTCTATTCTCTAAGTGACACCCACTTATCGTACTTTGGAATGAATCCCCTATTTGGGATTTTTTCCTCATTGGGATGTGGATTAGTGTAAAGGTATGGGTCCCCCACATGAATTTATTAGACATAAATTTGATTTATTGTTCATCATATATGGACCCTTAGAGATATATGTTTACTCATTATCCTAGGATGGGCTATAAATATTGATACACCATTTCACTCCATACAAGGTTTCTTTATGAGCATATGTATTTAAAAATATTGGGTTTTTTTCACATTCACTATGTCTTGACATGATATATTGTAACAACCATAGATTTTATAAGATACATTATTTTTAATTTCACTCATATATTCTATTGTACGACACACCAAGATTATCTTGCGCTATACGCAACACCATATTATCTTGCAGTATACGCAACACTTTTCTTGGCTCTTGTTACACATAATTTCAAGTTCGTTTGGTAGATGTTATTCTACGAAACATTGAGTGTATATATATATATATATTAAATGTATAAATAAAATATGGTTGGATTCTATTATACTCAACAACAAAGGAGTCGTGCACTACACGCAACCCTGACTTGGCTTTCATTACACGCAATCGCGACCTTCCTCGATAGCGTGTGTTGTACGCAATACCGGGATTTACTAAACAACGATATATTATTATAATATTGTTATGAACTAGCGTTTATGAATAGTGTTAACTAAATTTTTAATTTTATAACATTATTATTCATCTTACACATTTCTAGAACATGGTATAAGAACAAAATAAATTTTTCGGGTAAAATAAGTATTTTTCAAAAAATGCTGTTTTGCCGCCTTTTGATGGCACACCCACTTTAAATCTAGTTTTTGACATATTTATAAGTTAAATTTTACAAAATAAAATTCTTCTTTTGAATCAGGATATAAAAATTTACATTAGATAAAGTTTTGATATTTTTCCGATAACTTTCATATTTTAATGAATAGTAAAGACACACTATATTTTAATTAAAAACAACTTTTTTCATCGTAATATCTTATGTGGTTAAATTATAATATTGAATGGTTTTAAAGTATAAATAGAATATATTTTTACCATTTAATATAATTTATGTCATTAGAATTTATTTTACCTTGAATTCGTAGGTTAAATCAATTCAATCTTTTGCAATGTTTTAAAGAAAAAACCGTTTTCTTTCGACAACGGGATTATTTTTAATTTAATTTCTGCATCTTCTGTGTATTGAATTTGGAAAAATGGATTCCATATTTGGAATCAGTGGGTCCAAATTATGTTAATAAGCTACTTTTTATTTTTGGGCATTGTGAATAGTAACTACGGTAAATTTTATTTACTATAGTTAAAGGTAAATCGGGTAATTAAGGGTAAATATAAGATTATAAAATTACCCTAAAACTTGTAAAAATCCTATTGGATGGCTGCAAGTAGACCCATATAACCTAAGGGTTGGATTAGATTAATTTTATGGACTTTTGTCCATGAAAATAATTTAATTATTATTAAAACCAAAGAATGTGACAACATGTCACTTTCTTAAATCCTATAAGTATAATAATTTTAATTTAGTGATAAAATTCTTGAAACTTCTAAACTGAATAGTCTCCAGAAAGCTAATAAAATTATCTACATCATAAAAATTTATTTATAATTTTTAGGGATTAAATAATTATCATTTATTATGACACAAAGATGATGCAGTAATTGTCTTATTAATGAAATATTGACATAATTGATGTTATAAATGCCAAATAAATGTAATTTGAGACTTTTTATGACTTAAACTAATTTTATAGGTTAATATGACATGTTATTGTGGATTTAAGTAACTTGGTTCGATCTTATAATTCTGTTATGAATTTCATAAAAATCATGTACCAAATAGTGTCAAAATTGACATAAATTATTTTTTAAACAAATATTATATTATTAATTGTTATTTTATTCCTAAAAATCTAAGGTTCGGCCAAATGACTTAGATAATATTATATATATTAATAATGAACAACTTGGGGTTCGTTTGGCTTGATATAGTATGTTTATTAACCATATAGTGTAAGAAAACAAAAGACACGATAAAAGTTAAATTATTTAACTTAGAGTTAAATCTAATTGATAAGGTTAAAATAATAACATAAACTTGTCTAAATCCTATTGTATGAGAGGATTTCGACCCATCCCCACCTTATCTTCTAAATATATCAATTTGGATCTATTTAAAACCGAACATGACTTTATAATAAAATAATAGTTTTAGTTATTCCAAAGGTGCCCCTCTCCTCCCTTATAAAAGGACACCTCCTCCCTCTCCTCCTCACACCAATTTGAGAATTCAAGCTCGGGAAACCCCTACCAAAATCTCTTCTCCACTTCCCTAGTATCATCCTAGAGGTCCTGGTATTCTTCAAAGACCATCCTTAGTTCTTTAAGTGGAGGTTAAGAAATGGCGTGTCAAAAAGAGGTAATATCCATTACCGATCTTTTTCAATTTCTTTCTTCTTAAACTTCTTCTTATTTAGTTGTTTCATGATAAAGTAATAACATCAGTATTTATTATATACTGATATATTATTATAAATATGAAACTACTCTAATTAACCTTCTATCCAACCTACGGAAAAAGGAAATCACCGCACGTGCGTACGTACGGAATACCGTCTCCACGCCGTGGTGTAATCTATTTTCCGCCACCACCTTAATTGGATGGGTATAATGGTTTAATGAGTAACTATATATGATTATTATAGAGTTATATTGATACTGAAATAGTATAAATACACTTCAACACAATTCTAGGTCCATGGGAACGATATCATCGCTCGTGCATACGTACGGACTACCGTCTCCACGACGCGATGAGATTCATTCTCCATGTTAACCATTTAAGAATGATTATAAAGTATATATAAGCAATAATAATGAAATATATGACATTATAAAGCTACTGGATTTATGTATATATGTATTTCATCTACATACTTCCATTCAAGACAATAAGGAAAGGAAACCAGCGTTCATGCGTACGTATGGACTACCGTCTCCATGAACGGTGTGTTTCATTTCATTTATATATTTATTATATATATATATATATACTGAATCTATATGATATATAAATCATGTTTTATATTCTGGAAATAAGTAAATCATGATATAAGTAATAATAATGTCAAGAACAACAAGTCCAAACACCTAAGAAAAATGAAATGATTTTACCCAAAACACTTCTTTAACATGGAATTTACAAAAGAACGGGTAATATAAAGTCATAAGTGAACCATATATGATATCATAATAATGAATATGATTCTGTAATAAGTTAATGACATTATTTAAATCATTATACAGGAGGTTCAGACACTTACGAAGCAAATCGGACTTAAGGTAAGGGAAATATCACAATCTCGTTTTTATCCGAGATTGTTTATACTTTGGTATTTACTGGGGTTATTTCTATCATCCATGTCCATGTTTTATAAAAGTGTTGTCATGAATGTTTAATGTAATTTTTACCCATTTTGACTTTTACCACATGGTATGTAAGGAATCTTTCTTTTGTTTATGTTACGAGGAACTTTTTGACTTTTCTGACAAAAGTACGAGAAGAATGTTTTCTTTTAACTCATACGGCATGAATGGATTTTTAAAACATTATTTCCAAGAATCCTCCTTTACATGTTTTCAAGTTTATTTTTAATCAACTTCTTTTAGTTTAGAATTGTTTGACATGTTAAGAAAGGAAAAGTATGTTTCAAGTAGAAAGGATATTTTCCTCAAGAATGGAGTTCAAGTGTTTTATCAAAATTATTTTCCATATAAGATAATAAAGGGTTTTGTTTCTATCCCTATTATTACATTGATTTGATTATGTTGTGATTGAATTATATTTTTATGAATTCATTTATCTTATATGAATTTTTTTATGATGTCATGATGTTTAAGATTCCCATTTTTATTATATGGGTTATGCTATGATGTATGGTTTATGATTTTGTGGCACACATAAGAATGGTATCATTATGAGATGGGTGGGACCTATATCTCCCTCCAATGCATTGGGTAAAGATTTTATATCTCACGAGATAGACATGGCTGGAATGGTAGGTTATACCGGTTCAGTGAAACAGGACTGAAACGAGGGTGACTCGGTTCAGAAAGGGACTTTGTCCACTAAGATAGTCTTGGCAATGTGTCTTGACTAATAAGATATGGTTCTCTATGATTATGTGTGTATGCTACAAAGTTTCATGTTTTATGTTATGATTATTTTGATTACATTTCACTGCCATGATTTATCCCATGTTATGAAATTATGATCTCTTTTGCAGGTTAAGATTTCCAAAAATTATGTGCATATGTATATGATGTGATTGTTATTTCTTTTTTTTACCCTTACTGAGCATTTAAGCTCACCCTTTTATTTTTTCTTTTCCCCATGATATAAAGAAAGGTTTTAGGTAAGAAAAGAAAAAGGAATATCTTTATGGGAGATGTTGAAGATCTTTCACCATGATTAGATGATTACATTCTGAGTTTTCAAAGACACTAAACTATTACGGTCCTTATGTGTGTGTTTTTTGTAATGTACTAAGTATTCCGCAATAGTAATGTAATTTCCATGAAAGTCAGGCTTCGGGTCTCTACAGTTGGTATCAGAGGAAAAGTTTAGTCAACCATTGGAAACTAGGATGCGAAAACGTTAGTGAGATCCCTAGAGATATTTCTAAGGTATATCTAGGGATGTCCCTAAGGATAAGTATACGTATACGATATAGTCCTAGAACTATGGTAACGATATTATATTAAACCAAATATTTTAGATATTGAAGTTACTCCCCCTTTATTATGAATTTTGCCTCTCACACTATTCTTTTTGGGTTTTAGAAAATGGCTGGAAACAAGGTGATTCATGATAATGGAGGATATGATGGACAATGGAATGATATTCTTCATGAGAAACCAAATGAAATGGGATTTGGGAGTCCAAACATCATTATTATGCCAAATCAGCAATCTCATAATATGATAAATAAAGTAAAATATGGTAAGTTTCCTGACTCGGCTAATAAGAGAAAGATGGAGTTTCATGATGATCATAGAGGAAGAAAGTTCAATTTCCCCTATGTAAATCATGTGGGAAGAGGCATCAAGGAGAATGTTTCAAAGGAACTGGAAGATGCTTTGGGTGTGGAAAAGAAGAATACAAAGCCAGTAAGTGCAAAGGAAAAGGTTCAGTTAACACCAGGGATGAGGATAATGGTATTGCTATGACATCAACAATGGTTAAATGTTTTAAATGTGGAATGTATGGGCATTATGAAAACCAATGCCTTAAGGGAAAGTCTCATGAAGAGAATCAGTACGTCCATATGGGTAGTATTTATCTTGATGACGATGAAGAGACTACAAATGATATGTGAGATGAAATAATTGTTGAAGTTCGGTCAATGGTTTAAGAAGGTAGTGGAATGATTACATGTTTATCAAGTGTAATGTTGTATAAAGAATCTCATGGTACTATGGAATAAAGAGACATCTAAGGATTGTTACATTGTTGTCTTTCCTTGAGTTTTGAAGGTGTGTGATTAATGCTACCAGTATCCAAGAACGGTTATTCAAATATTTTTGGAATGAAGATGATATGCGCATAATGAAGGGATAAGGAGAAAATTAAATGTTTGATAGTATTCATGAGATCTTGAATGATATAAGGAGAAGTTTATATCATGGATTGAGTATATAGAATTTTTGGATTTTGGTATGTGGTAAGAGTTAACCTTTGACAGCATTCATGTTTTCACTAAGGTTTAATAGGTATTCATTTTTCAAGAGAATACATGATTAGGGTATTCAGATGATTGGAATATGACCAACAAGATATACGGGGGATAAATGATGGTCTTCACATGCTTGGTTGAGCACATTTCAAGTAATCATTTTCTTTATACTATGAGCTTGGACCGAAGTATTTTAGATAATCCTAAATATTGGAATAGATTATGCTGGACATAAGTTAGGATTGAACTTTTTTCGAAATTATTGATGGTATGTTATAGTAATATAGCTTTATAAAAAGGACAACCTGCAGGACGGGCGACAACTCATCGCTTCGGACAAGGCTGTGGGAATCAAACCCACAAACGAAGTGCGGCTGGCCTTTAACGCCTACCACTGGCCTACAAGAAGTCCCTATTGAGTAAAAACTAGTTTTATTATATTAAGCAGTATGATATATGAAGTATAAGTCCATTTTAGGAACCATATATGATTAATCTCACTATAGATCGACTTATGTATATAACTTTTGCTAACCTTTTGTTTGAGATAGATGGAATGACTCGTCATTCTATCACATGATCTGCTAACACTTAAGGAATAACAAATTCAACTTCATTTATTTAAGTGATGAAGTGGAAATTTTTCAAGGCACGAACAACAGTGAGATTGTACCAAAATAAAGTAAGTATTTATTCTAATTCAAATTATTCAACTTTAGGGAAATGATCTTGAAAACAAAAAATGTTGTCCTAGTTCCCTTATATCTGATTAATCAGATGGTACCTTAGATCATCACAAATCAATAGCTTTGTGATTGTTGGCTTTTTCATAGCCATATTCTCTACCACTCTCCATCAGAACATGAGGGTTAGATTTCTCTTCCATATCCATATTTTCACCTATGTGGAAACCCAGTGATTAGTTTATTTGGGTAACTGTTACGTTTCATACTTTTGTTTTTAAAGATTGGTTTTGGTATTCCTTTTTACGATGTGGGTTTCAATTAAAGAAACTTTCGAATAGTAAACCATTTATAACCCCGACAAATTTCGAGGGCGAAATTCATTTTAAGGGGGGTAGAATGTAACAACCCGAGATTTTATAAGATACATTCTTTTTAATTTCATTCATTTCGTCTATTGTATGACACACCAAGATTATCTTGCGCTATATGCAACACCATATTAGCTTGCAGTATACGCAACACTTTTCTTGGCTCTTGTTACACACAATTTCAAGTTCGTTTGATAGAAGTTATTCTACGCAAAATTGAGTGTATATATATATATATTCAATGTATAAATAAAATATGTTTGGATTCTATTATATGCAACAACAAAGGAGTCATGCACTACACACAACCCTGACTTGGCTTGCATTACACGCAATCGCAACCTTCCTCGATAGCGTGTGTTGTACGCAATACAGGGATTTACTAAACAACGATATATTATTATAATATTGTTATGAACTAGACGTTATGAATAGTGTTAACTAAATTTTTAATTTTATAACATTATTATTCATCTTGAACATTTCTAGAACATGGTATAAGAACAAAATAATGTTTTTGGGTAAAATAAGTATTTTTCAAAAAATGCAGTTTTGCTGCCTTTTGATGGCGCATCCACATTAAATCTAGTTTTTGACATGTTTATAAGTTAAATTTGACAAAATGAAATTCTTCTTTTGAATCAGGATATAAAAATTTACATTAGATAATGTTTTGATATTTTTCTGATAACTTTCATATTTCAATGAATAGTAAAAACATGCTATATTTTAATTAAAAACAACTTTTTTCATTGTAATATATTATGTGGTTAAATTATAATATTTAATGGTTTTAAAGTATAAATAGAATATATTTTTAACATTTAATATAATGTATGTCATTAGCATTGATTTTACTTTGAATTCGTAGGTTAAATCGATTCAATCTTTTGCAATGTTTTAAAGAAAACCCGTTTTCTTTCAACAACGGGATTAATTTTAATTTAATTTATACATCTTTTGTGTATTGAATTTGGAAAAATGGATTCCATATTTGGAATCAGTGGGTACAAATTATGTTAATAAGCTACTTTTTATTTTTGGGCATTGTGATTAGTAACTACGGTAAATTTTATTTACTATAGTTAAAGGTAAATCGGGTAATTAAGGGTAAATATATGATTATAAAATTACCCTAACACTTGTAAAAATCCTATTGGATGGCTAAAAGTAGACCCATATAACCTAAGGGTCAGATTATATTAAATTTATGGACTTTTTTCCGTGAAAATAATTTAATAATTATTAAAACCAAAGTATGCGACAACATGTCACTTTCTTAAATTGTATAAGTATAATAATTTTAATTTAGTGATACACGTCATGAAACTTAGAACATGAATAGTATCCTGAAATATACTAAAAGTATCTACATCATAGAGATTTATTTAGAATATTTAGGGATTAAATAATTATCATTTATTATGACACAAAGATGATGCAGTAATTGTCTTAATAATGAAATATTGACATAATTGATGTTATAGATGCCCAAATAGATGTAATTTGAGACTTTTTATGACTTACACTAATTTTATAGGTTAATATGACATGTTATTGTTGATTTACGTAACTTGGTTTGAATTTATCATTCTGTTATGAATTTCATAAAAATCATGTACCAAATAGTGTCAAAATTGACATAAATTAGTTTTTAATAAAAATATTATATTATTAATTGTTATTTTATTCTTAAAAATCTAAGGTTCGGCCAAATGACTTAGATAATATTATATATATTAATAATAAACAACTTGGGGTTCGTTTGGCTTGATATAGTAAGTTTATTAACCATATAGTGTAAGAAAACAAAAGACACGGTAAAAGTTAAATTATTTAACATAGAGTTAAATCTAATTGATAAGGTTAAAATAATAACCTAAACTTGTCTAAATCCTATTGGATGAGAGGATTTCGACCCATCCCCACCTTAGCTTATAAATATATCAATTTTGAGATATTTAAAATCGAACTTGACTTTATAATAAAATAATAATTTTAGTTATTCCAAAGGTGCCCCTCTCCTCCCTTATAAAAGGACACCTCATCCCTCTCCTCCTCACAGCAATTTGAGAATTCAAGATCGGCCAACCCCTGCCAAAATCTTTTCTCCACTTCCCTAGTATCATCCTAGAGGTCCTGGTATTCTTCAATGACCATCCTTAGTTCTTTAAGTAGATGTTAAGAAAAGGCGCATCAAAAAGAGGTAATATCCATTATCGAGCTTTTTCAATTTCTTTCTTCTTCAACTTCTTATTCTTTAGTTGTTTCATGATAAAGTAATAAAATCAGTATTTATTATATACTGATATGTTATTATAAATATGAAACAACTCTAATTAACCTTCTATCCATCCTACGGAAAAAGGAAATTACCGCGCGTGCGTACGTACGGAATACCGTCTCCACGCCGCGGTGTAATCTATTTTCCGCCACCACCTTAATTGGATGGGTATAATGGTGTAATGAGTAACTATATATGATTATTATAGATTTATATTGATACTGAAATAGTATACATACACTTCAACACAATTCCACGACCATGGGAACGATATCATCGCTCGTGCATACGTACGGACTACCGTCTCCATGACGCGATGATATTCATTCTCCATGTTAACCATTTAATAATGATTATAAAGTATATATAAGAAATAATAATGAAATATATGACATTATAAAGCTACTGTATTTATGTATATATGTATTTCATATACTTACATCCATTCAAGACAATAAGGAAAGGAAAACAGCGTTCATGCGTACGTACGGACTACCGTCTCCATGAACGATGTGTTTCATTTCAATTATATATTTATTATATATATATATACTGAATATATATGATATATAAATCCTGTTTCATATTTGGGAAGTAAGTAAATCATGATATAAGTAATAATAATGTCAATAACAACAAATCCAAACACCTACGAAAAATGAAACGATTTTACCCAAAACGCTTCTTTAACATGGAATTTAAAAAAGAACGGGTAATATAAAGTCATAAGTGAACCACATATGATATCATAATAATGAATATGATTCTGTAATAAGTTAATGATATTATTTAAATAATTATACAGGAGTTTCAGAAACTTACGAAGCAAATCGGACTTAAGGAAAGGGAAATATCACAATCTCATTTTTATCTGAGATTGTTTATACTTTGGTATTTACTAGGGTTATTTCTATCATCCATGTCCATGTTTTATAAAAGTGTTTTCATGTATGTTTAAAATACTTTTTACCCATTTTGACTTTTACCACATGGTATGTAAGGAATCTTTCTTTTGATTATGTTACGAGGTACTTTTTGACTTTTCCGACAAAAGTACGAGAAGAATGTTTTCCTTTAACTCATACGGCATGAATGAATTTTTAAAACATTATTTCAAAGAAGCCTCCTTTACATGTTTTCAAGTTTATTTTTAATCAACCTCTTTTAGTTTAGAATTGTATGACATGTTATGAAAGGAAAAGTATTTTTGATGTAGAAAGGATATTTTCCTCAAGAATGGAGTTCAAGTGTTTTATCAAAATTATTTTCCATCTAAGATAATAAAGGGTTTTGTTTCTATCCCTATTATTACATTGATTTGATTATGTTGTGATGGAATTATATTTTTATGAATTCCTTTATCTTATATGAATTGTTTTATGATGTCATGAAGCTTATGATTCCCATTTTTATTATATGGGTTATGCTATGATATATGGTTTATGATTTTGTGGCACACATAAGAATGGTATCATTATGAGATGGGTGGGACCTATATCTCCCTCCAATGCATTGGGTAATGATTTTATATCTCATGAGATAGACATGGCTGGAATGGTAGGTTATACCGGTTCCGTGAAACAGGACTGAAACGAGGGTGACTCGGTTCAGAAAGGGACTTTGTCCACTAAGATAGTCTTGGCAATAAGTCTTGACTAATAAGATATGATTCTCTACGATTATGTGTGTATGCCACAAAGTTTCATGTTTTAAGTTATGGTTATTGTGATTACATTTCACTGCCATGATTTATCCCATGTTATGAAATTATGATCTCTTTTGCAGGTTAATATTTCCAAAAGTTATGTGCTTATGTATATGATGTGATTGATATTTATTTTGTTTACCCTTACTGAGCATTTGAGCTCACCCTATTATGTTTTCTTTTCCCCAGGATATAAATAAAGGTTTTAGGTAAGAAAAGAAAAAGGAAGATCTTTATGGGAGATGTTGAAGATCTTTCACCATGATTAGATGATTACATTCCGAGTTTCCAAAGACACTAAACTATTACGGTCCTTGTGTGTGTGTTTTTGTAATGTACTAAGTATTACGCAATAGTAATTTAATGTCCATGTACGTCAGGCTTCGGGTCTCTATATATATTTTTTCCCTCATGTTTGTCCATATGTGGGTTTCATGGAACCATACTAGTTATGTATATACTCACCCCTACATGGACTTTTCCCACATGTGTCATGTATTGTGAAAACGTTAGGTATATCAGCTAAACAAATGGTGGATATTAGTGATACATGGGTATATTGACAACATATATTAATGAGATATGGATACCAGGAGCAAGGGTCTCTCGATTTTCCAACTTTTTACTTATGGTTTGGTTGGGAAGTATTTTATAGTTGGGAGTGTATTTTTTATTTTTTTCTCTATCGCTTTATTCTATGATAATGTTATGTATTTCATAGATGTAGTTGTATAAAATGTTTTTAATCTATATATTTCATCCACTATATTATTCTCTTACATGTTTTCATTGCAATGGTTTGGTGCATGAATAATGGTACATTATTCAATAGACTTCCATTTCATTTATAATTTATCAATGATTATTTCTATACCTTAGCCTATTAGAGGTTTTATTGGGTTTTTCATTATTTGCATGTCACCATCTATATGGGACCCACAAGGTTGGATCATGAAAGAAATGTATCAGGGAAGTTCTTTTCATGGGATGGTTTTTTGAGTATTCCCCGTTTGGGGATTGGTTCGTACTTACGTTAACAGTGTAAAAGTTCCTTGAATAAGGATTCCAAGAATAATAATCATTTTTTAGTATAATATAAATCAAATACATTCACTATGACTCAATGAACCAGAATGCCATCTTGACATACCAAGACATTAACTGATGTGAATAATTGGAAAATGTATCATACATGATTAAAATATTTTAATTTCTTTATGGAGTAACCACTCTATATATATTTCTCCATCTAGAAATTGTACATATAGATCACTATTCGGATTCCTCTGTGAGGATAGTCATATAGGTCACTTATACAGGACTCTGGTGGTGATCTAATGAGTGATGGAACCTCATTTTAGGGATCGTATCATTAGGTAACTCCTTCGGGGTGGAAGGAGTAGTTCCTCCTCATGTTGAGTAGTAAATAATACAAAAAATTTATAATTATGATACATATAGGATTTGAGGGATACATGATTTATTACATTATATACCACTGATGTTCCCCTGCGATCCAGATCCTAAGGTAGTAGAGGATTGGATTGAGTTATTGATCCGAGTCTTCAGACATGTTCAGAACCCAACTGATCAAAAGGTGGTACTAATTTCCTATCTTTTCCATGGAGTACAAGGGCACTGATGGACATTAATACTTATTACCCATGATGTGATTTTCTATCATGTATAAATATCTATATTATATTTAGAGATTAGTATATCCCTTCATGTTTGAAGTCAATTTCAATTTATGAGCTTCTTGAGCTACTGAGGGGTGGTGTGATAGTTACAAATTATGAGGTGAGGTCCAATTCCCTCATCAATTACTCACTAGACGTAGTATTTAATGTATTATTCTATGTGAAGGGGTGGATTAGGATTAGAGAACAACATGTGATTAAATCAAGATGGATTGTGAGGTGATGAATGAAGAGAGTCTTCATCATCAATGGAGAACGTGTTCTTCACATCTGATTGATCCTAAATTGAGGTAGGGAATGTTAATTTTTGTATTTTTGAATTGAATGATTTTTTTTAAAATGGATTTAATATCTGTTTTTTTATCTATGGTTTATTGATCTTCACATATTCCATCGTTCATTATTAATCCAATTATATTAATTTTTAGCATAACACCACCCATGGGTACCCTGATTTTGTGTTTTTTGGATGATAAAATTTTCCAAAAATCTATTCACTATGTTTATGTGCATTTCTCCTCATATTTCACTGTATTAATAACTGTCATCTAGAAGGTTCATGGATCAATATTACCAGGGTGGGATTGATCACGATCAAACCCCCGGATTCATGGTGTTTGTGTGAACATTATTTGGGATGATGATTTTCATATAGATCAGTTTGTTATGCTTGTTGAGGATGATTAAGACACTGAACAGAGGCCATATTCTTCATCCATTAGAACTGGTAGTGGCCTATATTCCCAAAATAGGTTATTTGGTATTCAGGAGGCTGTAATCTAGACACAAGTGATGGATCTGGAAGGTATGGCCTATTGACCAAGACCCTTGGTGCAAACTTTGAAAAAAATTGCTGCCACAATAGTGCATAAAAAGTACATATTAATTTCGTAGGATTCAATGAAAATAAAAACTAAATATATATTAATCCAAAAACACACACTATGAATCCACAAAGATGTGTTGGTATAAGATATAAATAAATCTCCTCCTAGTGGACTGAATAGTTTTGTAGTCTGGGTAGAATAGTAACATACACGAGTCTTTTATTACTAATAAATACAAAAATTACAACATACATTTCTTTCATTAAACCATACTTACTTTATTACATCTAGAGTATCTGTATATATCATTCCATGCACACTTCAGGGAATCATATGGAAAGTAAACATAGTAAGGGTTTCAATGTAAGATATAATGAATTAATGATAATAGTCAATATGAAAATTTAACCAACGGAAAACATATTCTATGTAATCGGTAAACTATGAAGGAAGTGCATAGAGAGTATAGAATGGTAAATTACTAAAAATATATGCCTTTTAAATAAATATATAAGAAAAATCAATTTAAAAAGTTTTGAAATAGAAAAAAACATTCCATTAAATCAATAAACTAAAGACTAAAAAGCATCTAGATATATTATCATAATAAAAATATTATCAATAATTTATGACTTAATATGAAAGAATGAAATTCTTAATTATTGGATATCATTTTTTATGAACATGGAAACTTATGTAGTTAAGATCATTTATAATTTCGTTAAAACTATAATTAAAAAACAGTTTAATTTTGAAAAAAAATTCTCATAATAATATGTAAATTTATCAAGTGGTATATATAATGTTTTGTCCCCACATGTCACTGCATGTCCAAACAATTATTCTTATCGAATAAATAACATAACTTATCAAATATCAGTATTAATTAAAGGATACAAAATTATCAATATTTTCCCAAAAAATAAAAATGACTATAAAATTAAACTCTATATGTTAAAATGATATATGGTTTAGGTATTAAACATATCCATGATAAACGATGTTGATAATTAGGGGGAATTCAATGTCTTCTGATCATGGGAAATTAAATATTTCAAGGGTATAAAAAAATAATCAAGGAAGTTAATGTTAATACTATCCTTGAAAAAATAAATCTGAAATCAACCAGAAGAATAATAAGGGTGGTCTTAATACAATATGTCCCAATTGGAATATGAATAAAGGATATTTTTCATTGATACATACAGAGACTAAAAAATCCCTTTTAAAAAACTTATTGAGGAAAATAAATAATTTATTTTGTAATTTTTTTGAAAACAATTTTATTTTAAAATAAAATTTGAAATCATTTTCATTAAAATTAACCTTTTTAACATTCAACAGATACTTCAATGAAATGAAGCAAGGAAAATCCATAACTATATTATAAGGTAAAAACAACATTCTATTAGCACTATTGAAACATTGAAAAAATCTTTCTTTGGAAAGAGAAAATAATATTACATTAAGAAAATCGATAAAATAAAAAATGTGAATCTTTTATTTAATAATCATTTTAAAAATGATAAAAACATATTTGAAAACATTTTAATAAATCATGTATTTTAGAAGAAAACAGGTTTATTTACTAAATATGGAAATGAAGTAAACATTTCATAAAAATATTTTATGAAATTTTATGAGTACCAAAGGGTGGGAAAATGGTACTATTACATTGAAAAGGTCATGAAAAAAATATTATAATAAATTTAATTGTATAATTAAACAATTATCCCATAATTTCCACTAATGTAAATTCATTGTGAACAATCATGAACAAAAAAAGGCAGAAGAACCCCTTGAAAAGACAATATCAATGAAGTGAGAATAAATAAATAGAAAGATTATGTGTTTAAAATGTAACTCCGTATACTAATAAAAATATAATAATATTTATTTAAAATTGATTATTTATGTAATCCAAGAATATTAACAACAATGGGGAAGTAATATAACATAGAGAAAGAAATTTGGTTATTAAATTTTTCTCCACTAGGAAACTCTTTATCCAAATACCCATAGATATAATTATTCAAATTAAAAATAAAAATATCATGAATAATGATTTTATATGTCAAATTCGATGTATATACACCAAATATAATAAATTGGTTTCACAATAATAAATTAATCCTCAATGAATGGAAATTGGGACGACATCTCTTACTACGTAGTAACTTGTAGTTCTTAAGACCCACGAAAGAAATAACATTAAACAAAACATTAAATACCATGAATTTATATGTATTCCTAATATAAATAAAAATATTTTTATTCTATACACCATAGAAAATATATAGTTTGTGAAAATGTTGTATGCCTCACAAAAGAAAAAGTGAGACAAGAATCTCTTACCATGCATTTCCATTCTGGTGAATGTAATTTAACATACTATATAATTGTTTTAAAAATATCAATAAATTATAGAATAAATAAAATAGTATTTATAATGTCATATATTAATATCTTATAACTTATTATTCCTGATTTGTTAATAAAATTTCATTATTTTTACTATTTTGAGTGTTAATGGATTACTTTTCGAGTATGTTATGACTTATTACATGTTATTATTATTACAGTGATTATGATTTAATAATATACCTAATGTAAACCATGATCTAATTATCACTTATATCCATCATATATTTATTTATAATAATCAATAATATTTGGAGATAAGAATTCAAATGCCCCATTTATGGAGATGGTAGAACGTACATACGCAGGAATTCTAGTCCCATTTCTTTGCATTTTTAAAAGAATGAAATAAATTATATATATATTCTAATTTTAGTATCATATATATGTTATCTATTACATTTATTATTATTTAATACCAACAGTAATAAATTCCATATATAGAATGAAAAAATCACACTTTGAAGAGGCAGTAGTCCACACATCCACAAATGAAGTTATCGTTTCCCTACAAAATAGAATGAATTAGTTTATGTTTTATATAGAAATTTTATAAGTATAATAACATAACAAATATAATATATAAAATATAAAAATATTATTTCCATTGTAATTCCCACCATGATAGGTGGTGACATGAAAACAAACAATCTTCATTTCGCAAGGCATTATTTCTCTGTAACGAAAGTTATCTTTGTTAAAAATTTGATGGAACAATGTGTAGTTATTGGATGAAACCATAGCATAACAAAATAATAGTATATTTAGTATATGTATTTTATTATACGGTCATTAAATGATATTAAATAATGGAGAGTATAATGAAATAAATTTAAAGTGATCATTAAATAATGTTAACTTTTATTTGGGTAAATCCAATTGGTTTATACCTAAATCATTCCTTGGATTTATTTAATCTCAAATTGAGTCTTCGATGATGGGGGGAAAATATTTGGGGAGATTTTTTGGGAATTTTTTGGATGACCCAATGTTTTTAATAGGTTTGAATATCTTGACGGTTTTATTGCCTCGTTGTAGTGGAGGAGGAGTGGTATTCTTCTTAATTTTAGAATTAGGAAATTCACCCCCTTTTCCCATGTATTGTGGCTCCAATAATGGTCCACTTTCAATAAAATTGATTATAGGGTAAAATATGAACAGAAAAAGGATATTTAAAACGTGTATAGACTATTTTGGGCCTTAGGTGAAAGGTTTAATCCTTTTAAAAAAAATATTTCTCTTAATCGATGTAATTAATTTTAATTACATTCATACATATTTTTGATAAAAAAATAGTTAACCTTATTAAAAAATATTAATTATTATAATTCCAAATATTGAATCCATTTTTAAAAATTCCATTCATTTAATAGACCAAAATTAATTTAATATAAATCCCATAGACGAAATGAGAAGGCGAGATTTAAATTAAAAATGCGAGAAAGATTTATAGGATTCTATATCATATTTAAATTTCAAATTCATTAAGATGATCTCAATTGGATTAATTTATTTAAAATTTATCTAATTATGTTTTATACAAATATAATTTATTATTATATATAAATTATATGATAAATTTTTTTTCAAATAAAATTCAGTATTTTTAACTATTCATTAAGAAATAAAAGTTCATATAAGAATAAAAAACATCACCCTAAGATAATATTTACATTATTATTTTAAATACAATTTTTATTTTAAATACAATTTTTATTTTTACATGCATAATTAATAAAATTTCCAAAATTTATTTTTAAATTAGATTCTCCATCAAAAGGATGCAAAATTAATTTTATAAAAATATTCCTTTTGATGCGTGAAATTTGTTTTGTTCTTATTTAATGCCTATAAAATCAATTATATGAATGTAAAAAATATTCCATTGACTATATAACTTGTAAAAATAATTAATTTCATTCACTAATAGTAATTAATTTAATTTATTTGGATAAAATTTATTTTTGGGCATAAAAACATTTCCTTCATATTTAATTGGTTTCTATATTCATTTCTAAATAATGTGTAATCTATGAATTAATTTTAAATTTTATAATGATAAATTTTCATAACATAGTTGATACAATTCATAACCATTAATTTAATGTATATTTCATAACATATTATATTAAATAATAATGTATCAATAATATATAGTTGTTCGGTAAAACTCGGTCTTGTATTTAATGCAAGCTATCGAAAAAGTCATTATTGTGTGTGATGAAACCTAACTCAGTGTTTTGTTAATTGAATTATATAATATAATTATAATTTATTTAAAATATATCATACATTATATATATGTTATATTCTTTTTTATGTATGGTGTTGTGTATCATACACATCATCGAATAGAAACATATATTTTTTTGAAATTTTTGAGGATTTAAATTAACCCTGCACTAACAATATATGGAATGTAATACCGATGTGAAAATTATTCCAGGCATTCCATGACCTTGGCTTATTAATTATTTAAGGATATTGTTATAAATCCTAAAAAAATTACATAGTTTGTAAGCTTTTGATCGACAACTGTAAGACACATTTCATAAAAGGCCCAAAAACACCTCCAAATCCTTACATAGTACAGAGGACCCCCATAAACCCATTTAACATGTTTAAACTGGTAATAACTTAATTAAAAAATTAATTCATGAAATTTTTACAATTTTTCCCAGTAAAGGCTCTCTATCTTCGAACAATAGTAGGATAGTAAGGTCCAGTGAAAAAAGGAAACCAACAATTGAAGTTAAACCAAAAAATCAAAGGGGGATAGACCTAAAAAATAATAGATCTTACAACATCCTAATCATATAAAATATTTTCCCCAAGATACTCTGTACATCACTTTGGGGTCTCAAAGAATAAATATGGTCAATTTTCTTTCATAATAGAGTCTGTCTACTAGGTATCCTCTTGAACTCACCCATGATGCCATTTCACCAAAACTAGATGTACAATCTTACCATAGAGATACTTCTCACCACAATCCACAATCAACATCATATACAATATAAAGCATGATAAAGAACTAAGCCCTATATCCTCTATGTTGACCATATGATAATGATTAGGTTAATATCTCCAAAGCTGAAACATATGATTCCATCGTGTATGGAAATGTAGTGCTGGGAAAGGGAAAATTGGTACATCATTTGGATAACCCTTTACACGATCAAAAAAAGCCTAAAAAACATGATTGGTAGATTTTTATGATTTATGATAAAGTTTTGAACGAACATAAGAAACACCTATAGGACAATATGATGACCAAACTAAAACTCTAGAGCTCATCCCTAATGATCCTCGTAAGATTTCAACATACTCTTCTTGGCCGTAAACTATATCCTACTCAACTGATCTTACTGGTATGTAACCCACACGAGACATGGTTGATCGAGAGCATACTCACCTAACCCAAACCAAAAAATAGTGAATGAAATGAACATCCATTCAAATCCTTGAAATGATCCATTTGGATAGATTGCTGGGTAATATTATTATATGAAAAATCCAGGAGTTCTATTTGTTGCTCCTATGAAAAGTTGAAATCCAAAACACTTCCTCATAAAATATCCTCAATGGCATAAATATTCCACTCAGAATGAGTGTTAGTCTGATGATAGTAGGTTATGATAAAAAACAATGATCTTAGAGCCACATAAAGACCCTTCTGATAAATATATATGAAATAATGATCTATGATTGATATTTTACTCTTGTATACAACAAAAAATAATCAACTATGAAGTTCTTTTTAATGTCCAATGAGTGACCTGTCTTGATTATTCATTCCATGATCACCAATTAAACATCATCCATATGGTTTTTCATGGGTAATACAATCACAAAATCCATAATGGAATCATATTTTTTCGACTCATGAATGTTTAGAGGATGTAACAACCCATCAGTCCACTAATGCTTGGATTTATCCTTAAAACAAGTGAAAACATCACACTAAAATGTCAGGTACAACTTTGTTTATTTATAAACACCAATACATTCTATGTAGATCTGGATATATCATTGTAAAAACAAGATGCACCACCCATATAGAATCATTAAAATACTTTATTAACATTTTGTGTAGGCTTGTATAAACTGATACTCATCCAGAGGAAATAATAGAAGTATCTCCTCTATGAGATCGTCCGGATGGAGTCTCCCCTCTGTATAAGATTTCTCTCGAAACTGGGCCCCCAGATTAAAAAATGGAAATTGCTTTATCTAGTCCAAAATCATATGTATTAGAAATGTCTAACTCATAGATGACCATATCTGAGACTTATGGACATCTATATTCATGCATTAAAAGGGTTCCATCGTCATACACTCTTCTCAAGAGACTCATACTACATATTTCTATGTCTTTCACCTCAACGAATCAGAAACAATTATGACCTTTTCCTTTGTATAGTCTAATTAAATGTCAATGGAGTCTGTGTACATGACCCACATCCATTAAAAAATGGTTTATGTCCTATTAAAAAAGAGGTTCATGAGGCTAGGCCCTCAAGATTACATAACTAAAATTTCGTTACCTGGTCCAAAATCATATGTATTGAAAATTTATAACTCATATATGATAATCCATGAGACTTATAAACATCTATATACATGCATGAAAAGTGTTCCATCATCATAAACTAATCTCAAGAGACTGACACTACATCATTCCGTGTCTTCAACTTTAAAGAATCAGCAATGATGATGCCCTTTCCCATTGTATAGTCTAATTCATTGTCAAAGGAATCCATATACAAGAACCACCTCTTTTACAAAAGGATTAGGTCCTGCTAAGAAAAGATATACATGAGGCAATATGGGACCATGTATACAATTGGTTTATCACCCATGATATAAAGTCAATAGTATCACATGGTGTGTGGAACCAATGATAACTCCATATCATGAGTACATTAATTATTATTATGCAGTGTCAACTTTCTAGACCAATAAGAAACCACTCGATCATCCTAAATCATAATTTATTTTAGTCCAAATCCGATGGTGTCACAATGAATAGTATATGATTTTCCCAACGTAGATAAATTTGGGATAGATTATGAGTCCATCTTTCCTTTCACCTCATGAAATAATTTCTATCAAATATTAGACCAATCAAAATTCACTCTATCCTTAGATCTCTATGCTTCGAGATATGAGAAATATTTGATAAATTATAAATACTAATAGGCTAAACCTTGAAATATATTCATCACAACAAAAATTATTGGGTCACTCAGAAGATACTATGGAAAAACATTCCATTGGGCTCACTAATACCACTACCACTGAGATGACATGGCACAAGAAGTTCCCGTCATCCATACAAAAATTCATGTTCAGTAACATAGAATCAAAAAAATGCTATATGAATGTAATCAATCCAATGCAATGATATTGGGAATGATCATATGCTAAAATGGATTAAATTAAGTTATCTTCAACGAAAACTACCAAAACTAATCTAGAAAAGGATTTATCATCCAATTTATGAAAGTCCTAAATAAATATTGTGCATTTCTGAAACCAAATAGAATAATAAAAATCATAAAATCTATAAATTATACTTAAATAAGTCTATGGTACATTTGATGACAATACATTCAACTAGAGGTATCCAGAAATCAAACCAATCTAAGAGAATATTTTAGAACCTATTAGTTGATTGAAGAGATCATTAGTGTGAGTAAGGGGATACAATTTATTTACAATCATCTGATTTAATATTTGATAACCCACACATATGAACAAGGAACCATCATCCTTTTTGGTGAATTGAACTGGAGGACGCCAAAGAGATGTACTAGGTTGTATGAAACATATAGCTTCTAGATATTCCAATAGCACTTTTAACCCATGATCATTACATCATCCATCCTCTAATGTAGAATATAAATTGGATCGACTCCCATCACCAACTCGATAATGAATATGATCTCCCACTTTGGTGTCAAGATATAGAACATGATAGGAAATAGGTTCTTAAAATGTTCAACTAATAATGGAAAAACTCATACTACATTACATCATTATCTTTGGTGAGACATAATATTTGACCTATGGCACAATCCATTCTTCACTAAATTAGACCCATGTTACTTGTATGAATATATCAATCATCTTACTAAAAAAATAAACCTTCTTTTAGATTTATAAAGGGAAATGCCTTACGGAAGAAGTTATTGTATGCCTATTATAGAAAAATCCAACCCATAAAAAGAATAAAATTGTAGTATATCATTTTCCACACAAATGGTTACCCTAAGAATGTGTAACAAAAAACCTATAAATAAAACACCATACGATAATTTATATTCTCTGACTACACTTCCAATTATGTAATCGTGGTCAAAGCACCATCCATGGTTTCATCGATAAATCCTATCTTTATTGTAAAAATAGTTGATAAAAAGGAATGTGATGATCTTGTATCAATCTAAAGACAAGCTAGTGAATATGATACAATAATCATACCTTTAACATTAGATGGTCATGCATCCACAATAGCCGAAGTATTATCTGTAAAGTGTATCAAATTTTCCCCAATGTCTCAGGATCCAGTCTGACTCCACTGAGGTATTTCATCTTCTTTGAACTACAGCTCATCCACTGTGTTAGCACATCCCCAACCTTCTCCTGAATAGCCAGTGGAACCACATTTACCATCTTGTTGAGGGGTAGATGAGTCCCTTCAAGACTCAGGTACCTATCCAAATCCCCTACCACAACACTACTATGGAATATTTCCCCACAATATCTAAAAATGACATTGTGTACAACAGACGTGAAACTCAACTAAGGTGTAAGGACATTATGGTTGATTGTGAAACAATTAATGCATTAGTAGAATTTTAATGGAATTAATTATGGAGATGGTTTTCCACTACCCTGAATACCATACCCACTACTATTTTGGTGCAAATTATCATAGAGGCAATTCTCACTACAAGATGTGGATTTTATAGATCACCCTTCTGAAAAATCCTAGCCACTTCTCAAGAACTCTCTAAAATTCTCATCTATGATGAGTTCCTTATTCATCACATCCTTAAAACTGATGAATGATTAAAATTCACTTGTGCCAAAATCTCATAGAATATCCCATCCTTAATATACCTCACCATAGTAATATCATCAGCTGCTAAAATGAAAAAAATGTTGTAGGTTTGTGAAACATCCAACATAGTGCTGCAGTTAAAGGCCCTTGTATGTCAGATGCACGGACTCATGGTCCTTTTCATCCTGTGAAATTTTGATACAAAATTAGTTCATAATATATATCTCGATTACCTTATAAGAAAACTCCCCTTCATATATGAATTTATCCATAATGTCCCACCAATTCTTAGTGGGACCAGGAATCATGGATTCCAAAATCTCACCCTATTATCCATAAGTGTCTCAAGAAGATTAAATATATTCTAGATTGACTCAATCAAGATATCATATACATGTTGGTCTCATTAACTGCTGAACGTAAATGGATGATAAAATCAATAATCAATTAGAAGCTCAAACATCAAAGGAAATGAATAGTCTCCATTTCCATGGATAATATGATTCTCAAAAAGCTATTGTGAAGATGAATATTCATCTAATCCATAGAAACCAAAAGATGATCTGGCGTAGTTGCGTTAGAAGCATGTTAATTACCACTTGACTGAAACTCATTTCCATGATGAAGGGGAGGCCATTTATCTATAAGAAACACACATAAATTATTGGAATGGGTAAAAATATGTTCATCCTCCATAGGTGACTATGAAAAAGAACCACTAACTCCTAGTCTCTCAATACATGGACTAACATGTGTTTTATCATGACATGATAGTTCATTAATTTCATTTACCGTAAATTATAGTAATGTCATATCAATATTCGTACATGCAATATATCACATGCATATAAATAATTATTTAAAATGAACTATTCATGTCAGTATATATCCTCTTTTCTCTATTATTACACATGCATAATCATCCCATGTCATACCAGTCGACTAGTTTCAGTCTAAAAAACATCACACAACATGTAAATAACCATAGGTTAAATAACATAAAATTTTAACAAGGTGATATCATGGAATACAATCACATCATAGAGAACACATATTTTTCCATGTACATGTGTTTTCTACTACTATGTAAATGAACATTAGCATATTATGACACATCCAATTATGATTTCTACCTTACCCAAAGAGTGAAGAAATATAAAAGATAAAATAAACCAAATTTACAATATATAAATATCCCCAGACCCTAGACCCTCTCATGTGAGAACATGGGGTTGGATATAAGATATCTGTTATGTATCCCCTTATGCAAGAGGTTACTGACTATTAGATAGGGTGTGATATGTTTTTCGGGGAGACTATTCCACCTAGTATGTAGTTTTATAGTAGTGTAAATAATCAATAAAAAGAAACCAAATCCGAATAAAAGTCATAGAAGAAACCATATAACGTGGTAGGGAAATAAAAGAGAATCCAATAAATCAATTCTCAGGAATCATATAATTCAATCATGATATAAATAAAAAGTTAAACTGAAATTAATATAGATAATATAAATTATAATCCTAATAATATCAAAAACACCCTAGTCTCTAATCCTATGTCAGTCCCATATCCAATCTGTCACCCACCAAGTAATCAAAAAACAGCTACAAGGTCCCTTTCCCATGCCTATACATGAATCCATGTATTCTTCACATGTACAAAATGGAGTCCCAAATTGGGCTTTATTACAACATAGTATATCTACACTATCATGTCTAAACAAACCTATATGACATGTAGTGAAACCAATAATTTGATAAATTTGTGTATTAATTAAATAAAAAATTAATAAAATTGAATAAAAATAATCTTCAAAATCGGTTTCGAATGTCACTCCACATATAAAACAACTATTCCATCCATAACCATATACCCATGGTATAACAAATCATTGGGCCAAGACCACATTATAAAATCGCATCTTTTTTCAGAGACTAGCCATGTATATAAGCATCCCAGTATGCTCCTCAGTAGAGGTTGATATATATGAATCCTAGCATGTTTAGAGCATATCCGGATATATAAGCATCTCAGCATGTGTCTCGGCATATCCCATTATATAAGAAATTAATCATGTTTCACAAGTGTTTATCACAACAACATTCATATCTCAATATAAACCAATAATTCCAAATGTGTAATTATGATAACTATCATCTGTCTTTCAATTCCCCATTTATTAAATTAATCAGATAATCCATTTTCCAAGGTCAATCTATAAAATGAAATAACTTTAATCACATTTTATGCTACAAACATAAGTAATTGATTGAAATTTTTTTTTCAGGGGTCTTTTCACACAACAGGTAGCCATAAGATCAAAAAAGTCATCAATTGAACCTAAAGGGATCTGTTGAAATATCCAACATAAGATTATTATCCTCCAATTCAATTCATTAATTAATGTTCATTATGAATTTGAACAAGCAAAGTATTTTACATAATTGGAAAGGTAATATTAGACAATCAGTTTATGATTTAGACCACCTACCTTTACCTGGATAATAACACAATGCTTCTCAAGACTAATGCACATACGAATGGAGGAACAGCGGATCACAAGAAGGATCCCAGATCATAGGAAATCATGATCAAAACCAACCACAACCACAATAAAGAGGATACAATGCAACATCTGGAGAATAGAGTAATAAATGGGGATACCTAAAAAATGGCTTCTTAAGGATTTATTTCTCAAATGGGACGTCCGAAAAGGCTTTAAAGGCTCCACAATCTATTGTCAGATGCCATAAGGGCATGAATAGAAAACCAACATTGGATTGAATAAAAAAATCTGCTACATGTACATTTGAAACTCCTGATAGTGATAAATACACTTTTTGTAAAACATTTACACATCAGGACTTTATTCATAAAGAGACATTCTGAAAAACACATCACCTCTAGTTAAATGTAATGGTATATTAATAAATTTCTTCTTTTTTGATGGAAACATTACAAAATATATTTTTCAAAGAAAAATATATTTTTAAATAAATACACAAATACGTCAAAAGAAACAAAAATATCATGAAAATAAAACAAATAATGGAACCAACAATGAAATTATTAATGAAATAGTGCATGGTTAAAAAAATACTATTTTATAAATGAAATCCATTAACCTAACATTTTCGTTAATTAAATAAATATATTAACAAAATTGATATTATTTATGTTCTGAAAAGAAATATTTTTAAATGAAATGATAATTATTTTAGGAGATATAATTAATTAAATACAATATTGAAATAAATCCCTTAATATATATTATATTAAAAATAAAAAAAATAAATACCTATTTGTTAAAAATTTATAGTATCACTTTTAAAATATTTTAATATAAATTTAAAAAAAATTCCCCTACACATAAAATAATAATTTTTAAAAATCGTTAACAAAATTTGATATCAGAATTTAGTTTTAAAATAATTCCTTAAAAAAAATAATTTCTTCAAAAGTTTGGAGGATAAAACATTAAAAATGAAATTTATTTATAGAAAACATTCCTTCAACATATTCTGAACTTATTTTGTAAAAACAATTGCCATCTTCTTGAACTTCATTTCAATGATAACTCGTAAAATTTACTCTCTTTCTGTACCCTCTCTTTATATCTCTTGATAATAGACTAGAAGTAAATTAATGTGAATTTATTTTATAGGGACCCTGGAAGAGTTATGTTTCATTAATACCCTTAGATATCCATTTACACTCTACTTACAATGAAATTTATATTTATATAATTATATTTTTATAGTTTCCAGTCTATAGGGATGGTTTTATTTTTTTTAATGGGTATACCTCAGTCAGATGACCCCCATTAAATGTGTGGATATTCTTAATTTTCCCACACTAATCTTACAATATTCATCTATCCACTCATATATATATATATACTTCTTTTAGACCAAAACTATTATGTGTGGTTAACATAATTCACATTTTGGTATATAAATAATGATTTAGTCGATGATAGGTACATGTTTTCAGATTAAAATGCCCTTCAATGTCCTATTACATGAGTCCCACCATTCTGTGATGGTCTCATTACAAAAATATAAAATAAACACACACACACACACACACATATATTTATATATAACACTTGGTATCCTACAACATCTTCTCAATGAAAAATATTATAATGAATTTGGTTATTATTTTAGCGATGTGAGTTATGTCTAAAAATACATTATGTGATTCAACTACCTCGATATACAACATATAAATAAAAATATATTGATATATTTGTATGGACTATAAATTTTATCTTGGTAATATGTTTGGTGAAGATTTTTATGATGTTACTAGATGTCTGATGCTCTTTAAAAGAATTTTATTTTGTTGTCATTTAAAAAATAACCTCTCGTCATTAATTTTTATATAAAAGGTGATTGGAAATAGTTGGGATCAGACAAAGTGGATCAGAATTTTTTTTTACCCGGACCATGGGATGTAAAAAATTGTTCCATGGTACTAAAGGATCAATTAATGTTTTTCTTACAATGTGTATTGATCAATAATATTTTCCTAGAAGTGTAACATTAAATATTTTCGACAATTAATGTTTGGAAAAATATAAATATGATTTTTCTTTTCAATTCTGAGTTATTTCAACATTATGAATTAAAAAATATCACTATTCAAAAAGTTTTATGAAAGGGTGAACGTTTTTTTTTCAGGTGTACATTGTTCTTCTCAAAATTTATGGTTAGTTAAGTGAATAAATAAAATTGGATATATTTTCTACTAAGAGATGTTTTTTATATGATTTATTTTTTTATTATTCAACATTTGTACGTTCAATGTTTATGATATTTTAATTTTATGGAATGAAGAATATTTTGTTCTATTTTATTGAATATTATAGAGAAGGTTTACTTTTCTAAAGTACTAATAAGGAATATGATGAAGAAAGAAATAAGACAAAATCTATAGGACAATCAAGAAATAGGGTGGATGTTTCAGTATACAAATCTATGAGACATTTTTTTGATTTAGTATAATTGGATAAATGTTTAAAAATAATATCATCATGTATAATTTTTAAATAAATTCCACTAGAAAAATACAGGAATATGAAGGAAATGATTGAAATATTTTTCTTCTTCCAAAATTATTGTTGATAAAGGATGATTTCGGATGAAGTATAACATGGGAAACATCAATCATACATACAAATTACATCAGATATAAGAATTTGGTGGAGTATGTTTTCATATCCTTGCATCAATTGAATAAAGTATTTGATATAATATTTACAAAACATTCATATGAATCTCTGTTGGATAATTTGATGGAAACAGATGGGATGAAAAAATCAATGCTTTTTTTACAGGGATTTTTCAGCCAATGGTTTGTTATATAAGGTTCTTTAAAACTATTTCATAAAGATAATAAATGTGATGATGTTTAGTTGATAATTTAACATCCATAAAAACCCAAAATATGTTTTTTGATAATTCAGAAGAAAATGATTTTTTTAAAGTTACTTAACAAAATATTTATGTAAATAAAATGATATAAGTGGTTTCTATCAATATTACACTGCATATGGAATAGTCTAGATACTTGGATAAATTTTTTAGAACTTCAAGAGAGTGGGAGATTTGAATTGTGAGTTTTTGTTGTGCGGGAAATTAAATGGGTGTTCCAATATATTATAACTAAAATTTTACTATATCAATGGATCCATGTACAAGGTATAGTGGGGATGGTTCATATATGTGAAAAATGTAGAAGTGTGGCAACATTGGTTTTATATAGAGGGATAATAAGTACATTAGTTAGGTAGAGTTTTGAGCAGTATGTTTTAAAATTATTAACTTTTGGTTGAAGTGAAAATGACTTTTTTTAATTAACATATAATCTATGATCATGGTTCATCATACTGAGTTTTATCTCATTTGAAAAATAGATGAACTAGTAGTAATGTAGTTGGAGAGTATTTAGAGTGAACTAGAAAAAATTATAGAAAAACATCATAGTTGACTTCTATATGGAATTTTTAGATGATCCATCTAAAAAATTAAAAAATAGAGGTTCTTACCAGCTATTGGGTATGAAAGTCAATATTTTTTCAATAAGGAAAAAGTGATGTTTTTATAAGTAGCAAAACTACAACATTCTAATCCTATTGGTGATCTTTTTTTATTTTGTTAAAAAATCATTGATACATATGTGTCTATTCATAAATAAAATAAACTCTTTTTTTAAAAATATTGAAATGAATATTTAATGATATTTACTTCATTTTATAAAAACATTAAGGTTTTTTAGTTTATTTTGTTGGGTTGAATTATTTCCAAATAATTCTAGGAATAAGCTACACTTATTGATTATTGATAGTTGTAAATTAGTTTCTTCTTATGGTGGTTCTTGTGAGTTTTTTTCTGAATTTTTATTAATTCTTAGTAGAAGGGGGATCTTGTAAAATAATAATTAAAATTAAAAAGAAAAAATATACCACATATTCGCCCAATATTTGTCTCAGTGATTATAGAGGTCCTACATGATCCATTAATGTGGAATTAGAGTGACAGTTTAATTTTTTGATTATTTAATAATTATTTAATAGAAGATATATTTCTATAGATGTGGGAAATCATATGAAAATAAAGGGATTACGTGTTTTTTTTGAAATGATCTATCATATATAGAATGATAAAATGATTATGTGTCTTATATCCCATAGTTATATTGTTCACAATGTTACTATTTATGTTTTCCCACTATGTATAAGGCCCCAGACTTAATCCTTAATTAATCTTGAGTTATTACAAGATTACACATTGAGGATCTTTTCAGGTTTAGTGTTTTAGATAATTATATCATGAAACTTGCATTACATTCCACATTTAAGCAAAGTGGTTACATAAAAGACATTATTCATTTTTCCCATCAACGGAAACATGTTTAAAATAAAACATGGACTCTTTCTTGACACATCCTTGACACTATCATCACATCATGTACCTTTCATGTGACCTGTGAAAAACATTTCAAAAACTTGGGATGAGCATAAAAAGCTCATTAAGGGTTAAAAAAATATGGAAAATAAACATGAGTTCATATATACCTAAGAATGAAATCATACTTTACCCATAAAACATAGGCAATTTAACATACCTCATCAAATTATGAATAAATAATAGAAATCATAAGACATAAAAGGCAACTTGAGGCATTCATAACATTCTTACGTAGGGAGTAACCCTCTTGGTTACGTTTGGAATATCCACCACAGTATATTCCCTAAATCTCTACGGAGAAACCTTAACGTTTCACTCCTTCGCATTACCCAATGCACTGGAGAGCTATATCGGGCTCACCCGCCCTTAGTTTATCACGGAACCAACCGTTTTCATAACAATGCCCAAGAACCATAACATAAACGTATCACATAAAACATTCATAAAGGAAACATGACATTTCCACATTTCAATCAAAATATAACAATTTAGTATATTGAAATAACGAATCCATTCAAAAAGAAACCATTTCCAAAACCATTTAAAACATTTAATAAAGAGATTTTTTAATCAAAGTGTCCCATACCACCTTGAAGCTTTTAAAATTTTAATCCATTAAAATCCATATAAATAAATCCTTAAAACCATTTTGAAAACATGGATATTAATAATAACAAATAATTAAAACATTTAAAGAGATATTTTGGTTAAAGGGGTTTTACCAAAATTAGAGACACTTGAATACAATAATTGAGGAATAACATTTAGTCAGAAATTTATAATATCATGAGAATAAATGGATTCATGATATAATATTCCAAAGGACAGTATATACACCATATAAGAGTGAATTGGTTCATAACAATAATGAAGACTCAATAGAAATGTCAAATGTGATGAAATCCCTTATAAAGAAGGTATCCTTAAATTAAGGATAAATCATTCTAAAAATTATGTGTGACAAATATAAATACACCAAATATAAGTGGATATTAATTTTAAAACATTAAAAGTTCATTCACACATATTCAAAGGATGACATATTCAATAACTACATGTTGAACCCAAAGAAATTTAAATTGGGTTAAAAAGTTCCCTTGGTAAAATTCGACAGCCTAACGGCATCACTTCAAAATTCAGAAAATGAGTTGATGAGAGATAAAAATGGCATCTCATAACTTGGACATAAAATTTACATCAATAAGGATATAAAATAACATATCCCAACATAATATTATGTGAATTTAAAGACATGACAAAAGAAGTCTTTTAAAAAGTTGAGGGTGAAAGGTCCCCTTACCGAGTTGGGTAACTTTCGAAACATACACCCCATGGAAGAAGGGTCATACAATGAAGATGTGAATATCCATAAATGAAATTATACTACAGAAAGTGTATAATAATGGGCAGTAAATACACCAATCAAATGAAATTGTGTCAAATGTTGCATAAATCTCACCGGAATAAAAGTGAGATGAAAAATCTCTTACAAAAACTCAGCAGCCTAACGACGCCACTTAAAACTTACAAAATGGATTGATGAGAAAGAATAGGGTCTCTAATCATATGAACATAAAAATTACAGTTAGAATAATATAAAAGAATATCCCAATAATAAGAAAGATGATCTTTAAAAGGAATGACATTAAAGAGTGTACTTTAAAAGAAAGAGAGGAATCAGATCCCTTACCTCAAGTCCAACTTGTCTTGTTCGTTTTTTTGTATTCTTGAATAATAAACTTTGGTCAATTTATAATTGCTTAAGGACCTCCTTTAAATATTATTATTCAGTTCATATCACATATTATAATGTTATAATAATTGTTAAATAATGTTAGTTCATATCACACGTTTTTGTCGATGTTTGGTACATGAGTCAAAAATGAACTTGTCTGAAAAATGATTGTCCATGTAGTTATAAGTAAATAATTTCTAGAATAGTTTTAATGATTAAAATATTATATATATCCAGTACATATTCATTTTATAATATTCCATATCATTTGGATATAAAAATGAAAAGCACCGTTCATGGAGACGGTAGGCTGTACGTACGCATGAACACTACATTCATTTTTTATTTGTCATATTAATGGAATTAAAAATAAATGATATATATATATATATATATATTATAATTTCAGTATAATATATATGTTATATAGGTCACATATGATCATTAATTTCATTCTTTATACGTTCCATGTATTGCATGTACGAGTCACATCACTTGAGGCGGCGGTAGTCCACACTTCCTCATATGAAATTATCGCATTTACACAACATGAAAAGAATAAAGGTCTGGTTTAAATATAAAATACAGAAGCATATAGTAAAAATAATTACCATATATATCATATATAAAATAAAGTGACATCATAATGTCCACCTTTAAATGTGTTAAAAGAATATTGAACAATCATCGTTTTGTGAGGCAGAAAATCGTCAACCACAGAAACAGTATGTTCTTTAACCATTAGATGAAGGTGTGTGTAAGTGTAGCTCGAATCCTTCTTTTAGAAACATCCTATTATATTTAAGATACTGGATTTGTTACAAAATAAATGAATAAAAAGAGGTTAGGAGGTTGGAGAAGAAAAATAAAACAAAAGGACATAAGTGAAGACATTACCTTAAAATCGTGTAACTCTTTTTGGTTTGAGCTCAAAGGCTTCCTTGAGAAGACTTCTGCCCAAAGTGAGGCTTCAAGGAGTTATAGAGGGATTTTTACAGACAAAATGGGCAGGGGTTTGCCGAGATAAAGGCTTTTGATGTGTGGGAAAGGAGGTAGAGTTGGGGGCCTTTTATAAGAGGAGAGGAGGGGCACTCTTGGAAGGTAAGGAAATGTTACATTATTTTTGAATTCGTTCTGGATTTTAATGGTCCCACATTGATGTGTTTCGAGGTTAGGGTGATAAGGGTTCGAAATAAACCCATCTAATAGGTTTTGGAAATGTGTAGGTCTTAGAATTTACATTATCATTACATTTTATTTGAGTCGTTAAATAATGAGGTCATCACTGAATCATCATGAGGTCATAAATAATTTACTTTATTTAATGTCTAAAAATTATAAAAAAACTACTATGATGTAGGAAGTCTTTTTATCTTTCCATTGATTATTTATAGTCAAATATATTACTTTTATAACCCCATGTAAAAAGTTTTTTAGTAAAACATCTCATGTTTGTGTCATTTTTTACTTTAACATTAAATAAAAAGATATTTATGTCATTTTCCAACAAAAGTGGCTCCATGGGGTCCCCAAGTTGACCCATGGATTTTATTGGTCGTCCATGAGACATACAATGAGGGTAGGACATGTTTATAGGTCCTTTAATTTTATTAAAACATTATTCTTACCATAAACTACACTAATTATCTCTAATCGCGATTAAAAACTTAATAAGTTACTATTCAGCAAAAAATTATTTTAATCCCATTGCACTACATTTTAATTCTTAATGACAACCATGTATGTCGGATTTTTGAAATTCAAAACACAATGATTGAAAAATTTCATTTAAACAGAAAATCAGTTTTTATAAGTACCACTTAGTGGTTTCACTATTCATTAAAAATTGATGTTTTTCAGAAAATTTCCAAAAGTTCACCCTAAGCTATATTTGATATTCTGAATTCAAAAATGATGTCTATTTTAAAAAAATTCAAAACATATAAGTTGCATTAATTAATTTAATAATTAATTCCCACTGTCAAA
The DNA here is from genome assembly GCA_963277665.1 of Viscum album. Taxonomy (NCBI): domain Eukaryota; kingdom Viridiplantae; phylum Streptophyta; class Magnoliopsida; order Santalales; family Viscaceae; genus Viscum; species Viscum album. Next base: position 46,809,209 of record OY728140.1, on the reverse strand, counting down.
ACAAATAGCGTGTTTTTATGAAACAAAATGTATCAAAAGATTGACACTAGTTTAAGTCCGATTTCAAAGTGAAATTAATTCCAACGACCACTATTGGATTAAATGGTAAAAATATATTCTAATTTCACATTAAAACCAATTCAAAAGATAATCTAATCATATAAATAAATTATATTAAAAGAGGTTTTGAATTAAAATACAACATTTTTCACTATTTATTAAAAATTGAACTTTTTCGGAAGAATACCAAAAAATATACACAGAGTAAATTTTGATGTCCCGATTCTAAAGAAGTATTTTATTTTGTCAAATATAATACATAAAATTGTCGTAAAGTGGATTTAAAAGAGGATCTCCATCAAAATGAGGTTAATCATCCTTTTAAAGAATATTAAAATGTTTACGCTTAAAATTGGATTCATTTGCATTTTTAATCCTCTATCATTTATTTTAAAAAGCAAAAATTTTTGACAAACATATATAATAATTTTGTAGTTTGTTCTATTCATTCCCACCATTACAACGGCTAGGCGTTAAGTACTATTTAAAATAATATTATTTTATTATTAGAGTGCAACGTAAGATTCCCAAGAAACTCGTTGTTGCGTATTGGGTACGCCATCGAGCATAGAATCCCCTTTAAAGTTATATTAATATTTTATTCACAAATATGTATAAATATAAAAATGTCATATTGTTTATTTACCAGGGGTGTTACATCCTTCCCCCCTTTTGGGAATTGAGTCCTCACAATTTTAAAATTGAGCTTGGAAACATCCTTGAAAGTCCCACATCGGAACAAGAGTCAGTAAAACAATCACTTTAAAATAAAGAAAGATAAGTACCGAGGTCACCCGAGTTAACCCATACTAGGATTCCATGTAGGAAAACATGGACATGGAGGAGAAAACATAGGGTCATGTTCTGATGGAGAGTGATAGAAAACATGTTTAGGAGAAAGTTAACCACAAGAAAATCATGAACTTGTTATGGGTTAAACGGTATTCGATTCCCCAGTAGGAAAAGTTAATAGACAACATTTTTGTTTTATGTTACTTTTTATTGAGGAATTTATTCAAAAGGAAACATAATCACTTATCATGTTTACTTTCAAATTTTATTATATCCCTTACACAATTTCATATTTTCTCCAAAAGACGAGTATTTAGGAAGACTTGTTCACATTAAGAGTACTATAATAAACTTCTAGAGAATCACCTAATCCACAAAAGAGAACTATATACTTACCATGTCTTTAGACTCTAACCAAAACCAAAACCAAAAAGGTTAGTACAAGATCAGATAATCCAGAAAAGGATAACCCTTTATAAAACGAAAATCTATTCTTAATCTCCAAAATTTTTCCAACAAAACCCATAGTTCAACGAGGACCATTCGATAAACAAATTGTCCATAAAATACTTCAAAGTAAACCAAACTAATATTGAAACCCAAATATTTGAAGGATTTAGTGGAATGGTCTTCCAAGGTACAAATTAACACCTATATCCAAATAACATCAGTTACTCTTAAAGTCTCGTATTGAAAAGTAATTAACCTAATCCATTTTCCTCCATGATAGGTTAATAAATTTCCATAGATAACCCAAAATCAGGTTACTCTTAATTCATAAAATCATCTAACTAAAAAGAATCAGTCAAACTAACCAGGGACTTCCCGTAGTACAATGGTAGGCGATAAATACTAGTCGCACTTTGGTTGTGGGTTCGATTCCCGTAGCTTTGTCTGACGCGACGGGTTGTCACACGGTCTGCGTTTTGTCCTTTATCCATAACTGTATAATTCTCAAAACATTCCCCAAAATGAGATAAAATCTTCAAAAATAATCATAACATATTTTAACCTCATGTTTATCTCATGCCTTTCATTTTCCATCATAACATATAATAACCCATAAATACCTCAAAAGTAAGGATCATATAAACCCTAATGGTTACCTTTATAATTATTACCTGAACTTCCACATCGTTTGGTCATCTCGTACATGATGCATTACAGAACATACCAAGGTTCAAGTGGTTGATCATGACTCCTTGATAGTTGGTTTAGAACAACCACGATTTTCCTCATTGAATACCCCATTTCATCCAGTCTCTTAATCAGAGAACCACCACAGTTTCCTTCAAACCTATTGTCACTTTGGTACCTGCTAGATCCATCCATTCACTAAAAACCGAAATGTCAGTGTGAGTATATCAACAAAAACATCATGTACTAATGAGGCAGATAACCACTAAGATATACTTACTCATTCACTTTATCTAAAACTAGGAATCTTTCTGAAATCCAATCCATTATGGTACTATCACTTATAGTTAGAGAATACCCTAAACTCTAAAGTTTTCTAAACCGACCTATGATACCAACTATAAGTCTCTAGCCTTAAACCTTACTTAATATTGAGTTATTAAAAGATTACACATTGAGGATGATTTTATGTTTAGAGTTTTAGAGAATTAGATCATGAAACTTGCATTACATTCCACATTTAAGCAAAGTGGTTACATAAAAGATAGTATTCATTTTTTCCATCAACGGAAACATATTTAAAATAAAACATGGACTCTTTCTTGACACATCCTTGACACCATCATCACATCATGTACCTTTCCATTGACCTGTGAAAAACATTTCAAAAACTTGGGATGAGCATAAAAAGCTCAGTAAGGGTTAAAAAAATATGGAAAAGAAAAATGAGTTCATATATACATAAGAATGAAATCATACATTACCCATAAAACATAGGAACTTTAACATACCTCATCAAATCATGAATAAATCATAGAAATCATAATACATAAAAGGTAACATGAGGCATTCATAACATTCTTACGTAGGGAGTAACCTTCTTGGTTACGTTTGGAATACCCACCACAGTATATTCCCTAAATCTCTTCGTAGAAACCTTAACGTTTCACTCCTTCACATTACCTAATGCATTGGAGAGCTATATCGGGCTCACTCGCCCTTAGTTTGTCACGAAACCAACTGTTTTCAAAACAATGCCCAAGAACCATAACATAAAAGTATCACATAAAACATGCATAAAGGAAACATAAAATTTCCACATTTCTATCACAATATATCATTTTAGTATATTGAAATAATAAATCCATTAAAAAAGAAACCATTTCCAAAACCATTTAAAACATTTAATAAATAGATTTTTGAATCAAATTGTCCCATACCACTTTGAATCTTTTAAAATTTTAAACCATTAATATCCATATAAATAAATCCTTAAAACCATTTTGAAAACATGGATATTAATAAGAACAAATAATTGAAACATTTAAAGTGATATTTTGGTTAAAGGGGTTTTACCAAAATAAGAGACACTTGAATACAATAATTGAGGAATAACATTTAGTCATAACTTTATAATATCATGCGAATAAATGGATTCATGATATAATATTCCAAAGGACATTATATACACCCTATAAGAGTGAATTCATGCATAACAACAATGAAGTATCAATAGAAATGTCAAATGTGATGAAATCCCTTATAAAGAAGGTATCCTTAAATTAAGGATAAATCAATCTCAAAATTTTGTGTGAAAAATATAAATACACCAAATATAAGTGGATATTAAGTGTAAAACAATAAAAGGTCATTCACACATATTCAAAGGATGACATATTCAATAACTACATGTTCAACCCAAAGAAATCGAAATTGGGTTAAAAAGTTCCCTTGGTAAAATTCGACAGCCTAACGACATCACTTAAAAATTCCGAAAATGAGTTTATGAGAGATAAAAATGGCATCTCATCACTTGGAAATAAAATTTACATCAATAAGGATATAAAATAACATATCCCAACATAATATTATGTGAATTAAAAGACATAACAAAAGAAGTCTTTTAAAAAGTGGAGGGTGAAAGGTCCCCTTACCGAGTTGGGTGACTTTCGAAACGTACACCCCATGGAAGAAGGGTCATACAATGAAGATGTGAATACCAATAAATGAAATTATACTACAAAAAGTGTATAATAATGGGCATTACATACACCACTCAAAGGAAATTGTAGTAAATGTAGCATAAATTTCACGGGAATAAAAGTGAGATGAAAAATCCCATACGAAACCTCAGCAGCCTAACATCGCCACATAAAACTTCCAAAATGGATTGATGAGAGAGAATAGGGGCTTTCATCATATGAACATAAAAATTACAGTAAGAGTTATTTAAAAGAATATCCCAACAACAAGAAAGATGATCTTTAAAAGGAATGACATAATAGAGTGTACTTTAAAAAAAGAGAGGGGTCGGATCCCTTACCTCAAGTCCAACTTGTCTTGTTCATTTCATTATATTCCTGAATAATAAACTTTGGTCAATTTATAATTTCCTAAGGACCTCATTTAAATATTATTATTCAGTTCATATCACATATTATAATGTTATAATAATTGTTTAATAATGTTAGTTCATATCAGACGTTTTTGCCGATGTTTGGTACATGAGTCAAAAATGAACTTGTTTGAAAAATTATTGTCCATGTAGTTATAAGTAAATAATTTCCAGAATAGTATTAATTATTAAATTATCATATATATCCAGTACATATTCATTTTATACTATTCCATATCATTTAAAGATAAAAACTAAAAGCACCATTCATGGAGACGGTAGGCCGTACGTACGCATGAACGCTACTTTCATTTTTTATTTGTCATATTAACGGAATTAAAAATAAATGATATATATATATATATATATTATAATTTCAGTATAATATATATGTTATATAGGTCACATATGATCATTAATTGCATTGTTTATACGTTCCATGTATTGCATGTATGAGTCACATCACTTGAGGGGGCGGTAGTCCACACTTCCTCATATGAAATTATCGCATTTACACAACATGAAAAGAATAAAGGTATGGTTTAAATATATATAACAGAATCATATAGTAAACATAATTACCATATATATCATATATAAAATACAGTGACATCATAATGGCCACCTTTAAAGGTGTTAAAAGAATATTGAACAATCATCGTTTCGTGAGGTAGAAAATCGCCAACCACAGAAACATTATGTTCTTTAACCATTAGATGAATGTGTGTGTACGTGTAGGTCTAATAATTCTTATAAAAACATCCTAGTATATTTAATATACTGGAGTTGTTACAAAATAAATGAATAAAAAGAGTTTATGAGGTTGGGGAAGCAAAATAAAACAAAAGCACACAAGTGAAGACATTACCTTAAAATCGGGTAACTCCCTTTGGTTGGAGCTCAAAGGATTCCTTGGAAAGACTTTTGCCCAAATTTAGGCTTCAAGGAGTTATAGAGTGATTTGGAGAGACAAAATGGACAGGGGTTGTCCGAGCCAATGGCTTTGGAAGTGTGGGTAAGGAGGTAGTGGTGGGGGCCTTTTATAAGAGGAGAGGAGAGGCACTCTTGGAAAGTAATGAAATGTTACATTATTTTAGAATGAGTTTCGGATTTTAATGGTCCCACATTGATGTGTTTCGAGGATAAGGTGATAAGGGTTAGAAATACACCAATCCAATAGGTTTTTGACATGTTTATGTCTTATATTTTACATTATCTTTCCATTTTATTTAAATCCTTAAATAATGAGGTCATTGCTGCATCATCATGATGTCATAAATACTTTAATTTATTTAATTTATAAAAATTATAAAAATACTACTATGATGTAGTAAATACTTCTATATTTCCATTGATTATTTATTGTCAAAAATCTGACTTGTATAACCCCATGTAAAAATTGTTTTAGTAAAACATCTCATGTTTGTGTCATTTTTACTTTAACATTAAATAAAAAGATATTTATGTCCTTTTCCAACCAAAGTGTCTCCATGGGGTTCCAAAGTTGACCCATGGATTGTATTGGTCGTCCATGACACATCAAATGAGGGTAGGACATGTTTCTAGGTCCTTTCATTTTATTAAAACATTATTCTTACCTTAAACTACACTAATTACCTCTAATCGCGATTAAAAACTTAATAAGTTACTATTCACCGAAAAATTATTTTAATCCCATTGAACCACATTTTACTTCTTAATGACAACCATGTATGTCAGATTTTTGAAATTCAAAACATAAAGATGGCAAAATTTCATTTAAATGGAAAATCAGTTTTTATAAGTACCACTTAGTGGTTTCACTATTCATCAAAAATTGAAGTTTTTCAGAAAATTACCAAAAGTTCACCCTAAGCTATATTTGATATTCCGAATTCAAAAATGATGTCTATTTTACAAAATTCAAAACATATGAGTTGCATTAATTAATTTAATAATTAATTCCCGTTGTCAAAACAAATAGCGTGTTTTTATGAAACAAAATGTATCAAAAGATTGACACTAGTTTAAGTCCGATTTAAAAGTGAAATTAATTCCAACGACCACTATTGGATTAAATGGTAAAAATATATTATAATTTCACTTTAAAACCAATTAAAAAGATAATCTAATCATATAAATAAATTATATTAAAAGAGGTTTTGAATTAAAATACATCATTTTTCACTATTCATTAAAAATTGAACTTTTTCGGAAAAATAACAAATATTAACACAATGTAAATTTTGATGTCCCCATTCTAAAGAAGAATTTTATTTTGTCAAATATAACACATAAAATTGTCAAAAAGTGGATTTAAAAGAGGTTCGCCATCAAAAGGCGGTTAATCGACCTTTTAAAGAATATTAGAATGTTTACGCTTAAAATTGGATTCATTTGCATTTTTAATCATATAACATTTATTGTAAAAAGTAAAAAAATTTGACAAACATATATAATAATTTTGTAGTTAGTTCTGTTCATTCCCGCTATTACAACAGCTAGGCGTTAAGTACTATTTAAAATAATATTATTTTATTATTAGAGTGAAACGTAAGATTCCCCAGATACTTGTTGTTCCGTGTTGGGTACTCCATCGAGCATAGCATCCCCTTTAAAGTAATCCTAATATTTTATTCAAAAATATGGATAAATATAATAATGTCATATTCTTTATTTACTTGGGGTGTTACACTAAGTGATAGTAAAAGTAATCTAGAAGCTACTAATAATAAGAATTTTGATAATGATGATTAATTTAGAAAGAATTACATTAATCGGTCCATTAATGTGAGTTTCATTGATTTAAAATCATTTTTATAGATAAAGATATCCAATAAAATATGATGAACATATATAATGTCAATATTAATTTTATAAAATAAAAATAAAAAATATTGATTATAAAGTATGTATATCGTAAGATGGGTGATTATGAATCTATTTGTGATTTCATTACAAGAGAAAATGTCACTGTAAGAACAATAATTTTCTTTGTGGAGAATTTTGAAGATGAAAACATTATTGAAAAGATATTACAAATTTTTCTTGGAAAACAAAATACATAAGTCACGTTATTTTAAGATGGTATCTTTAAACTCAATAAATGTATTACCTATATATCACTTTCCAAACATTAAATATAAGAAGCGAGAATGTTATGAAAAATAATCATTAATGGTTGATCAATATATTTTCTTCAAGGATTACGTGTAAGGTAAGTATTTAAATGTTCTTAATGTTAAAGAAGATACTTAATTTGAAACTAAATGTGAGGTAATAACTTTTATTTGATTAATTTATATAAATTTTTTATAAAATTTTATAAATTCACAAAGAAAATTACAAAGGGAGGTTACCTATTAAATGATTTAGTTGTTGATATATTGGGAACTTATCTAAAAAATTCCCATAAATAATTAGAGATAAAGAAATTCATGGATATGAAAAAAAGTCCATAATATCCTTTAAGAATAATAAAGAAAAGGTTAAATCCAATTCTAAGAGAAAGAATTTTTTTCAAATACAAAATGACAATTTTTTAGTATAATGGTTATGAGGATGATTGTAGTCAATTAAAATCATAAATAATTAGTGATGATGCCTTTAAAAAATAATTATTACTAATAACGATGATGAAACATTCATTAGTGTTCAAATAATTAATTCTTATGAATAAATCATTAGTTATAATTTCAATGAAAAGAGAGTTTATAAATATTATTTGAAAGATTTTAATTCTTGAAAGGGATATAAATTTTTTTAAAGTAAAACTGTATAGAAAAAAACAAATAATCTATTCCTGAAAAAAAATCAATGTTCCTAAAAGAGATTGACAATATGAAGAAGTTGGTTGATGAGGAGATAACTGAAAATTCTGATGATGAAAAAAAATACATGAATTTAAATGGGGACGATTTATGACATACTAAAAAAACATGATAAATAAAAGAATAAAATTACAAAATTTCCACAACAGAGTTATTGGAGATGGTGAATGTTCTTAATATTTCAAACCTAAATAGGATTACCAAAATTTGTTTTCAAATGTTTATATGGAAAATGAATCTCTTCATAATAGTAATAAATTTGATAAAATCATGTATATTCCAAAAATCAACATAGTTGAAAAGTCAATAATCTCAAACATTTCAATGGGTAAAAAAATCACATCTATTACTAGGGATTCTAATGAGACTGAGAGTAATTCTATGATAAAGGCTAAAATTTTATATGAGAACTGATTATTTATTCAACCAAAAACATCCAAAGTGGGATGTATAAAGGATTATAAAAATAAAGTTTATCACTCTATAAAATATATATGTTATAGAATAAATATTTCTCTTATGGTTTTTTCGGATATCGGGGTGTATTTTTACATGTAGATAATATTTGACGATTTAATTAAAAAAAATTATCGTAATCCAATTATAAAATTGAAGATGAATATGGGGGGCTCTAACAAACTCAAATAAAGAAAAACTAATAAAGTGTTTGTAAAAATGAACATAGATTCAAGACTTTATAAAATATTAATAAAATATGTAAACAAGCTAGATGCCTTTCAAAGGAATTTATTATTATGATTTAGAACCACTACTATTTTTATTAAAATTCTCAAAAGATGGATGTGAATAAAGATAAAGTGAGGGAATGATATCATGTTGTTGAATCTTCTCCCAAAACGATAAAAAGTGAATGACCCGGGATTTTGGATTTTCGGTTATCTTCAGAAAAGATAGGAGATGTAAATCAATTTAATGAATTTAAAAATTTTAATGAATGTACAATGTATTTTCACAATTATGTGTCATATAAAAACAATGGTGTTGGATATTTTACTATTAGGGAAGAAAAATTGAAATCTAAAATTCAATTATTTGTTGATGGTTTGAAATGAATATTATTATGGTTTTTACTAAATTTGGAAAAATGTAAAAAAATCTGATTTTTTTTATAAAATATTAAAAATGTACATTTTGTTACAAAGGGCCAATAAACCAAGGGAAACATGTTTCTAGTTGGTAGTGTAGAAATTTCATGTTATATGAGTATCATGGAAAAAATAAATTTTAGCATAAAAGGTTGGTTAATATGTTTTACAGGAATATGAGAAAACAAAAAACGGTAAATAATATTCTTGATATTCTTGAAAATACCAGAATAATAGATTAGTGTTTCTCTATTTTCCAAAAAATAATGATTACAAACTCAATACATAATAAAATTGAAAAAACTTTAGCTCATAACATGGAGTTTATACATTATGATATTTGTGGGTGTAAGAGTAACAAATAATCAAATACATAAATTTACCCCATTTATTTGATTGATGTATTCTATCACATTCCATGTATTATGTTTTTTAAATAAAAATCAGAGGAATATACTATGTTTAATAATTTCAGGAGAAATGTAGAGAAAGGATGGTGATATTTAGTGAATAATTTATGAACTGGTAATAGTGGTGAATAAAAACAATAAGGAGCTTAGAGATTATCTCAAAAAAATTTAATTCATTATTATTTGAATACATTATATACACTATGTACATAAATGGGTTGGTTAAAGAAGAATCAAAATTTTAGTGGATATGTCTTGAACCAAGCTGATGTAACATGATACTTCTCATTAATTTTGGATGTCATGTATTGGTAAATTTATTTTTTTAAAATAGATATTCATATCTGATTAACAAATATATTTTTCCTTATGAAATAATATTCAATGAAACTCCATGTTTAAAATACCTCTTTGTTTTTTGAAGTCCCTGGACTATTAAAATGAAGGATCTAATCATAAAAAATTTGATCAAATTAAAGTTTATGGAATATTTATTGAAGATCCTCCCATGAAGAGGATACAAAAGGCATAATAAAGAAAAATGTAATATGGTTTATTCTTCATATCTAAATGTTATTAAAAACACTGATAATAATGTTTTATAAAAATTTATAGATATATAATATGAGTAAGATAAGTTGGTTGCATTTGAGAAAATTAAATAAAATCCTTCAAAATAATGATTTTGACTTATATATTTCTAGTGGTGAGGGATAAAATCATACATTTATTCCCAAGCTGATAATGCTAGTTTACTTTCAGAACATCATTGGTGATTAATAACAATATGTCCAAACTAAAAGAATATCAAGGTTAATAGCATACACATCCCTATTCTCAATAGTTATGAGAAAATATTTTATTGAATTTTCTTATAGTAAAGACAACATTTATTCTATGAATGAAGAGCTTGAAAAAATTGAGCAAAAATGACACATGATATCCTTTACCATAACCAAATAATTTTATTATTCGTACTATGTTTTTTTTTGAATAATAAGAATAATGGTAGTGATGTAATAGAAAATAAATACTAGTTTTTAATGGTTACTCACAAAGGAAAAGAATTTATTATGATGAGACCTTTCAAATATTTGAATGACTAAAAACTATCCAAAGACTTTATTCCATCCCTGCACAATGAGGTTATAAATTTTATATAGATGTAAAGATAGATTTTCATTATGGGTGAATTCATAAATAAGTCAATGTAGAAGAAACATGTCCCTTATTGATTGGAAAGAAGATATTTATTTATTTATGTTGAATAATGTTTTATAATAGTTGAATAAAACTTCACGATCTTGGTATTTTAAATTTGATAGCAATATAATGAAATTAAACACCATGAAAGGTAGTATTTACAATAAATTATATGTGGAAGAAAATTTATATTTTCACCTCATTTTGACTATTTATATTGATGATATAATATTTTCAATGTATGACTAAGAAACATGTGAAATGTTATTTTTGTGAATATGAAGAAATTATTTCGATTTTCTATTCCCAGACAAGTGAAATATTTTTTTCATAAAAATTTCATAGAGAATAAATATATTTTTCCATCTCAAGAAAATTATGTTATGTAATATCTAATTATTATTGGAATGGAATATTAACAACTTGTTTCCATAATAATTTAAGTGAGAACCATGATGTTTAATAATGGAGAAGTTAAGGTAGTTGATTCTAAGTAATTTATGAAGTTTGTTGGAAGTCTCTTGTATTTGACAGACTCAAGGCCATATATTTTATCTATTGTTACTTTATATGCAAGGTTCCAATGTTCTCCAAAATATTTTCAACTACTGAAAAGAAAATTAATTATTTTATATATCAAGGGAATAATATATTCTAGTATAAAATATCATTTCTCAGTAAATATATATCTTTTGGGTTATACAAATTTTAATTGGACTTGAATTGATGATGATAAAAGATCCTCATCGGCGGTGTTTTCTTTATTGGGGGAAGTTTTGTATGTTAGAATAAAAAATATAAAAAGTATCATTTTGATTATGGATAATTATGATTATATTTCTCCAAATGAACACAAAAATATCTTATTTGTATGTATACTCATTATTATTATTATTTTTGTATAATTGATGTTACCCATGTTCTTGTGTTGGAATAATGAATGTTCTATAAATCTCACTAATAATTCAGTGAAACATTATAATTAAAATCATATTGATATCAAATATCGCATCATATGTGAACATGTTCAGAATAATGAACTAAATCTATAGTATGATCTCAAAATAGATAAATTTGATGATATTTTAACAAAATCATTTTCAAGAAAAAAATTTCTTAAATTGAGGAGGAACATGGGTTCCTAACCTCCCTATTAGGAAGGATATATTATATGAATCCTTACCCTCTCTCACATTCTATTCAAATAGTTTTTTAAAATGGGACATAATGTTATATAAATATATCAATTAGTATTTTATTGACCATTTATAGAACTAATATATTTAGTTTGATCTTTTAAAGTGGTAATATATTATTTGAGTATGTGTGAATAGTTTTAATAGTTTTTTGAAGTAGTTAAAGGAATAATTTTTCAACCAGGAAAAATATATAAAATTTCATGGTATAATGGAAAGGGTTATGAGTATATATTAAAGATTATGATTCTTACCTCTCTAATATGGACAAAATGGTTTTTCCATTAAATTATTATTCTTCTATATATCGATTTCACCCACTCAGTCTTACAATTCATGGATTGGTTTTTCAATAAAGGAGTTTCAAGGTTTATGTGATTTATGATTACGGGTTTGAAAACAAAACTCAAAATCTATGATAGGTGGGGATAATTTGGCTGAAGCTAGTTATGACGTTTCAATAAGCAAGAAGTTTCTTGGAAGAATTTTAATTTATTGTCTTTATAAAAAAGACCTAAATTTGTTAAATTTTCTAAAAATAGTGATTGGACAGTGTTGTAACTAGATGAATAGGATCAAGATTATTTCTAATTAATTTTTTAGGATGCAAAAAAGTATTTTTATAGAATAATCATTCTGATGAAATTTTTTTATCATATATCATCAATCAATGCTTTTATTTTTGGAACTATATCTTCCCAAGGTTATTACAATAAAAATTTGGATTAAATTAAATTTTATTGTTATTATTTTCTTAATTATTCTAATACCATGAGTGGAAAATTTCTATGATCAATGTGTTTTAATGAAAGGGAGAGAAAATTAATAGTTCTGGTTCATATATTTTTCTTAGGACATTATAGGCAATTCACTAGAGAAAAAAAATGGAACATAGTTTTTCTATGATATTTTTTTAGCCTTGTAAAAATTTCAGATTATTCAATATTATTATATTCAATGTTTAGGAAGTTTGATAATTTTTCTAGTAAAAAATTGTTGTTGGGTGTTTTTGGTAATTAATAGAAAGAGTAATGTTTTTGAATCACAAAAATATAATATGTTGAAGATGTTAATTAAAAAAATACATCAAAAAAAGAAATAATAAATAAAATTATTTAGTAGAAAAATATTCGGATAAGGTTTTTGTTGATGAGAATTGGAAATATGTTTTTGAATGAAATTATCTTATATACATTTTTTCAAAAATCCATTCAATAGAGAATTGAATATGATTGAAATGTTTGAATTATTCTAAGGAATATAATCAAATGGATGAATTATTGTAATTTACATTAGAAATATTAATTCAAATGAATGAATATTCATCAAAAAACCCTTTTGTTTTGAAATATTTTGATGTGGAAAATTAGTACTGATGAATTATGACATAGAACTAAGTCCAAGTCCGATAAATTCCATTATAGGTAAAAATTCTATTAGAAGTATAAATAATATATTATGTTTTTTCTAATGGAATTCATCAGATTATTAAATTCATTAATATAATATTTCTTAAATGATCTTACGATGATCGATTGGATCATCAGACATACTCTCACTAGATGAAATATTAAATGAATTCTCAAGAATTTTCTATTTAGATGATTTTTTGTGTTGAATTAATTTATGAATACTTAATGAAGATTAAAAAATGTGATGATACATAGATGATAATTCATGTCTCATAAAAATAATTGTGGATGTTTTTGATACTTCATATGAGAAGTAGTATTGTTAATGATCATTTACACTAATGTTATGGAAATTTGATGAGGGAAGTGGTTCTTGGAGATTTTGTTATTCTATAAGAATAGTATTTAATATTTTTGAATATCACAACAGTGGAGTGCTATTTTACTTGTTGTAATACTTTTAAATATATATATATACACACACAAACATATATACGTAAGTGTTTCCAGAACCAGGAGCTAAGAAATCCTGTGGTTGTGAGGCCTGATGTACCTGAAATTAATTTTACAAAAATATTAAACATATTTTATATCATGCATTCATGGTTTATCAAAAATAATGGGATAAATCTTTAATAGAGTCTATGATAAAAAAATATTATACCTATATTTAATCCATAATGTGATGTTAAAATTATGTGTGGCCAAAAGTTGGCTAGTGCGGGTCGTTCAGATAAGGCGCCCATTAATGGGTGAATTTAAATTAAATAACAAACTTATTGTATTTATTATATTAATTTACATAACCCAAATTAAATCTATAGGTACACTATTATGGATTATAATTAGGTAAATATACATAACCTAGGTATTTTTTATAAGATAATTACAACAAATAGCATTTGATAATCAATATTAGATAACAATAAGCCTCTTGATTAATGATAATTAAGGTGCAATGAATGAAATCGACCATCCTACTCTATTGGATAGTGAATTATGCATCAATGATCTATCTATGTCGAGGTATGACTAATCATTTGTGGATTTAGTCCATTATGATTTAATAATTGATCAAGACCATTCAAAATTTATTTATCTACATCAATTTGATACCTTTCAGGCCCTACTCATCAGATTTAATTTATTCATACATATAATCCCCGTTATTCAATTTTTCTCACCCATGGTATCCCCAATTTGAATTTAGTGGTCAATAATATTGGTCCAGTGATTGTTTCAACATTTGTTATCTTTATTTCCCCCACCATTCTTCATTTTCATCATCATTGGGGAATTAGGTCACGATTCAACTATAGTCGGATGGGACATAGCATGATTGAACCCACATATTCATAGAACATTACCACATGATGTATAAATCCATGATTACAGTATTAGATTCTTTTCAAGATACTCATGATGATTCCCTTGGATCCAAGATCTAGGAATGATCGGATTGTCATGAGAAGAGTTAAGGGAGCATGCGAGCTTCGTGCGGGTGGAACATGATGTTTTTCCAAACAATGAATGCAATTATAAAATGACCGTATATGGATACCACCGATTTACAGTTGTCAACGGCCAAAAATTTATGCAATGGATGCAGATTAAAAATGTGTGTAATGGATCCCAGATTCAATAAATCAATTCCTAAATACACATCATGTACTATAATGAAAACACACTATGTATTTCCCTTATGGTTGCACCACTATGGTTTTGGGAAAGTGAATAATCACGTGATTTGTGGTTAGACCATACATAGTGTGACTCTCTATGGGTAGAAATTCCTTGTGACAGAAGTACATGAAAAGGAACATGTGTGGGAGGACACATCATGTATCATAATACATGCGAACAAGAACCATCAGTGTACACAACCAGTGTACACAGACATGGACAGGAGCATATGAAGCTCCTCGAGTGGCTAAGGCATAAAAGGCTTTCCCAATACATGCCATGTATAATTAAGTAGATTTTGATCCATGTACTGGATGGGAGAAAACTAGAAATTAGGGTGGGACTACATTCCATTTGGTCCCCTTACATGTCATTTGACCTCCTATTTTATGAAAATTCTACCAATTGGATATCGTTCATTTGGACTCATACATTATCCCATGAGTATCCTATCCTCCATGTTTCCACACATATAATTATATAAAAGAAATCATGGTTTATTTCTAGATATGATGAAATATGTTCTAAGAATGATTCTTCTTTAGGTGACGCACGTTGATGATGGTGATCAGGATGGATCATTAGAGAGATCATATTGGAACCCTCATACTTGGTATGGAAATAGACATCTATCAACAAATTGAGTGGCCCCTCATACTAGGATGTGAATGATTTCTATACTAACTATGTAAGTGACATCCCCCTATATAGAAAGGGTATGGGTCCTTCACCATAAGAGTGTAACCCTTTTATGGACATTAGGAATGTCTCATTAAACCTAAGACTGCTACCTACATACTGGGTAGGTAATGTGACCTCTAACAACTATTACAATTAAAGACTACAACAAATAAAGGTCATGGGTCATCAACCATTATGATAACACCAACTTACTGAGATAGGGAGTGGGTCCTTGAAAAACATAGTGGTAAACTCTGGTAGAATGATGATATGGGTCCTTGACCGTCAGAGCGACTCCCTCCTATCGGTAGGGAACTGGTCCATTATACCCTATTATATTGGTACCCTCCAACGGAGTTAGGTAATTGGTCCTCAAATCTTTATGTCACAACCTATTATTGTATCGGAGAATGGGATCAATACCTGTATATTATTCCCCTCAAATATTATGCAAAATATAGAGGTGTGTCTTGACCGGGATGTTTCTTTAGATAGATGTGTGAGATGCTAAGCATCATTGATGGACCCTTTGGAAGCGATGAACGACTCTTTTCTTAGACTGTAATATGAGATAGATATCCATATTCTATCTTATTTCGATTTCTTTTATGAGCATATATATATATATATATTAGTGATGTTGGTTTTATTAATATCTTACTATTGATTGAGTTGTATATTCCTCTCATGTCTCCCACTACTCCCCCATCAGCTTTCACATCTTCAAACTATGTATATATATACTAACCTCCACATGGGATTTTCTAGAATGTTTCATCAATTATTTAGATAATCGAAAATAATCCAATTATTATAGAGGATTATAAAGATACACTAGTGTATTTTACCAATTCTAATGGTTCGAGATTGGAGATTCAAAGCTGGGATATCTCATTATTTATATTCCAGTTAGTATAATATTGGTACACGTGTATAATATTGGTACACGTTTCTGGTTGGGTGTGTATTTTACCCATTTCCATTTCAATATTATGGTTTCAGACTGCGGTATTACCTAGATATTTTATATACATGATTATTCTCTATATGTTGAATCATTAAATTATTATGACATTTTAATTTTTTATGAAATGGCTATGTGTGTGCGTATATGTACTTTTGGAATGTCCCTTTATATTATGTATCTCTTTTGATTATTTTCATTATCCCTTGGACAATATTGGCGATCTTTGAGCTGTTTCAGATCATTCCCCACTAGTTCAGGCCATGATCGATTGGTATTAGAGCTAATTCATTATATTGGACAATGTTTTTCATTTTAAAAATATGAGTAATTGGTTGGAAATTAAGGAAACAGTGTTAGATTATCTTTAGTGTGTCTTTCATGATAGGGAACTAGTGTTCCAATGACGACCAATGTTTCCATGAATCTAAACGCTGACTACCTACTTGTCGAATTGGCATTCTAAGACATTGTTTACAGGGAAAATTGCAGAAACCCCAACATTCTTGTAGAATATCAAACTAGTAGAGTTGTATGAGTATGCATGTTGGCTTATTGCACTCTATTAGTTCACATAATATAGTCTACTAAGGTTCCATGGTGATCCAAATCACTAGGAAGTAGAAGATATATGAGAGTAAGTGAACTGAATTTTTAGGATTATCTGGACACTGAATGATCATGATGTTCCTATGGTATCCATCATTTTCCACCAATGTCCTAAGAATCATATTATATAAGCTAGGTTGCAGAAGATGATGTTCCTCATTGTTCACCACATGGAACATTATCTCACGTGTCCATAAATTTAATAAACATACAATTTAATTGAATGAATAATATATACGTATGTGTATATATATATAATAACATAATAACACTAATCTAGGGTCACATGAAGGGAGAAAATGGAAAGTGGTCAATTCTTTTTTAAATTCAAATGTTCATGTTATTTTCAAAGAGTGAACTATATCATAAATATGTGATTCCAAGTCCAAAAAACACTCTATCTATAACTTTATTATATATCTCAAGGATTAATAGTGTCCTATTGAAATCTATATAGATTTAGTGTTCTCCATAACATTCTCATACCACCCATCTTGAGTGTGTCTAACCACCATGTTCCCTAATGTGCCACCCCACATACTCACCCATCGATGTATTCCCATGGGGAGGTGCTCAAATTTTCACCCATGATGCAAGAATGATATCCTATTATCCTAGTGCCTATTTCCCTTTTTAGTCTATATATATTAATCATTATCGCAATACATATCAACTATAATATTTTAAATTATAAACCAATTATCTAATTACAATTCATTCCTTTTAATAAAATAAATATTAAATGATGCATTCTTATAATATGTTTATTTACTTATATGAATGATATTTTATTATTTATGATATATTTAAATATTTCAAAAATTAATTTTTAAAAATATTTACTACATTACATTTCTCATATATGTTAAACAAAATTTTTCCTTATATTATCATTATATTAATTTTTAAAATACGTTGATAATTTTTTTATAGTTATCATAGACTATAATGGTCATTAAATATACCCATTTCATATTAATACAACTACCTTGTATATTTATTCATTAAATATAAATCTTATTTTAATATTTAAATTTAAATTTAAATATATTTACTTCAACTAATATTTATGGAATTCATATATAATATCACATAAATATTTCTCTTAATATAATATTTATATTTCATAATTACTATAATTTTTTTTCAATAATCGAATGTTCATTTCAAAAAAATATTTTATATATAGTAAAGTAAATATTCATAAATAATAGTTATATTACTATTAAAATCTATATTTATCACTTTTCATCAAATAGTTAATAATATTACTATTATCAATATGATCAAACACATTTAACTATAATTAATATTATTGAATAAATAATAATTTAGTTTGAAGTATATAATTTAGAATGCAGACATTCTAAAAATATGTTTATATTTAAAAGATATATATTTAAATAGTTCTTTAAAAAATAATTATTAATGAATTAATTTTAAATAATTTACTTCGTATTTTATCCCATGCTAGAATATATGGTTTCATGATCTTCCCCCAACGGTTGTACAACTGTCCTATTTTCGCTTTTAAATATTAGTTCTTCATATTATCTTATTTTACTAACATGGATTATTCTTGTATTTCTATTAAACTTCATTCTCAAAATAGTAATCATTAGGGGAGAGATATTTATGGTTGATCATAACGACTAGTTCAATAATATTATAATGGTCTTATTTACTATTTGTTATTGTCATATTGTTCCATTCCTCATAATGTAGAATATTATGTTTTTAATTTCAAATCACATTTTATTAATATAAAATTGCATATTTAATTTTCATTTTCTTTATATAGAAATTTTTTAGTTTTTATAAAAGGTACATAAGGTTAAAATATATGTTATAGTTTTTTCATAGTGAAAAGATCCATTTATAAATATTTAAAAAAAATATCTTAACATCTAGATGTTATTGGTAAGTAAATTTATGGAATTATAAACACATTATAGATTATTCATATTGAATAATGTTTTAAGCTAATGGGTTTTGATCAATACATAATGAATTTTTAAAAAAAAGTGAAAAAATTTCTCAAAAGGAATTGTTTTTATGTGGTAATGAAAATGAAAGCCGAAATAAATACACATTCATGCATAAAAATTCCAAATTACATTATGGTATATATATTTTTAACTATGATTGACCTTCATGTCAATTAACTAATAAGAGACCTAAAAGTGTAAACATTTTTATCTTATGATGTATTTCATGAAACATGATTAGGGAATAACCCTTTGGATATACGGAAATATTCCATAAACCACTATAATAAAAATGATCATTAGTGAAGAGTGACACCACCTAATATTTCATACATTGTGATATTATTAGGCGAATGAATTCTCATAGAAATTATATCCAAAAAAGTAATTTATAGATTATTTTTTACACTAGAACAATGTTTAGTGTATAATACATGGATATATCAAAGTTCTTGTGAACAAAATACAATCAATAATTTACTACATGATTTTCATAATATGTATATACATTATATCTAATGTTGATGTATTTTTTAAATGAAATTTAATCAGAGGTTGAATGCTATTCTTTACAATAAGGGACCATGATTTCAAAGGAATTATTAGAGGTTGTAAATTTTATATCTAGTCGTAACATCACCCCCCATCTCATAGGGTGACATGGATTACAATAAAAACCATTATATTTTATACTTAAATATTATTGGATTTATTTTATCATTTTAATAAGTCGATTATCAATACATTGTGGACAAATATATTGTGCAACCCATTTCAAAATTTCAAAATAGTGGTTACCTAGAATAAATAGGCTAACAAAACCATGTGATGACTAATGAAATTATTTTCTAATTGAAACCGTTTTCAATGGGATATTAAGTTTAAAATAATTTGAAAGAACTTAAAAACATATCGTGGGTTAGAAATAAAAACATAAATCCTGCTAATTTACCACCATTACCCAAGGGGGGCCAATTACCTCTGGAGTCCTTTATAAGAAAACAATATCCATTTATAATGGATATTATAGTTAACTATTTATAGATTTTTATTATCTCCCTAGAAATTATATTTTCCACGAGTAACTCTTTTGATTAGTATAAAGTTATTCTTGTTGCATGTTGTTTTTAATTAGAAGATGTTTAATGGATGACAGTGATCAATAATACAGATCCATTGTATGGATTCAAATTAGTAGACTGGGAAAACATCATGAATATTTTTTAATTATAATTATTTCCTATAAAATCATTGTATAATGATTGTGATCGAATTTAGAGAGATAAAAATATTGAAGAATGGATTTATTGTTAATTGGGATGCGATTTAAATAGGATTTTGAGGAATAATTCATGTATTTCATCAATGTTAGAAAAAGGGATATATTAACTAGTGTTAAACCACATTAACAAAAAGTTATATAAATACAAGACTTTATGAGTTTGGAGGAAGAATCTTAGTGTAAACTCAAAGTATAAATGGAGTTTCAAGAATGGTACTGTAAACATAGATGCATGAAATTAAGTATGGAGTTTCATGTTGGAAGATCAGATGAAAAATAACATAAAGGTAAGAAATTAAACTACCCACATGCCAATGGTATAATAAGAAACACTGTAGAAATTTCTTTAATGTAAAAGAGGAATATTTGAAGTATATAGGATAAATTCAACTAACTAAAGATATAAATAAATATATAAAATAACTATATGATACAATTGATGAATGTAAAGTATCAATAAGTATAAAACCTATGCTATAATGCTTCAACTATAAGAAATATTTGAACTGTACAAGCCTTTTCATTATACTATGTGTCTTCTAGGGTAAAAAACATTAATAATCATGTACACCAAAGGATAAATGTAAATAATACACTAATTCCATGAATAAAGTTAAGTAAAAAAATTAAATTATGAAAAAATATAATAATTAATTACTCATGATTGGTAAATGATTTATTTTATTTAGGATTTATACATTTCTATATGTATTGATTGTATTTTAAAACTATGGATTCAACACCTGATACGTTAAAATATTTCTATATTAAAACAACAAGTGGGAAATAACACCAATTCTAATATTGGACTCTTTATTACATTTAACCTATGAGATAACATTTTGAGAAAATATCACTATTTATCCTTTAGAGGAATTTAATTCTATAATGGGAATGGTTTAAATCTCATTAAATATAGCTCATATTAACTTTCTGGATGGGAAAATCTAATTCCAACCACCAAAAAATATAATCCTCTTTTAAAAATTCAATATGTATTATAAATATCATTTATCAAGCACTCTAATGGTATTGTAATTGATACCCAAAGTAAAAAATATATATTTCTCAAATGATGAAGTCAATGGAAAACCTCATCTATGAATAGTTCACAATTATGAAGAAGTAATTATATGTATTTCATAAAAAAATATTGGACTTCCCCTGGTTCATAAGTTAATTTTTTTGTTTTATTTATGTAGTTTACCACATTAAGTAATAATAATAAGAAAATAGGAATCCTAAATTATGAGTTCTATATAAGAAATTAGAAACAAATTTTATATATAAAATGATTAAAACTAGATATATGTAAAAATTTCAACATCAAGATAATACATTATCATAAATTTTGACTTTGATAAAGATCACATACATGTATCCTAAAGAAATAACTTCTCCATTATGTATCAATAAGAATTGAAGAATAATGAATCAAATTTAAAGAACCAGTTGTTGGCACCAAATTTTAGTAAATTCCATGAATGAACATTTTTTATCAATCCAAAGTAATATTTTTAACCAGCGAATGATCCCAATACACCCAAGGGAGGTGCATACAAGATCAGATGTCAACATAAAAGTTTTTAAATTGCATGAAAGATCTTTCACACCCAATGTGACATCAACTAGATTATTCCACATCAACCACCTAAAAACATACCAAGTCAGAATCATTAATAATATATGGCTAGCATGAAAGATTGGATATTGCGCACAAGATCTTTCGTGCCCAATGCGACGTCAACTACTGCTGCGCAGCCCACCATGGGAATTTCCGCCAATGTTTTTAGATATAAATATAAATGTAATCCATCACATTAGGTACTGTTATGGAAGATGAACCGCCGCTCGGATGTGTGAGAGATTAACCTTCTATAACGGCCCAAAAGACATGGCCTCAAGGTACTAGAACTTGTCTGATAGGTCTCCTTGGGGTCTTAATTCAGTTGGGCCCACTAGGCCTTAAACCTCTCTCATTTCCTTTTACTCAAAAAAAATTCACACAAATGAATTGTATTGTTCTCATGCTTGACCTTCTGTCATGAAAATCATGCATTCATGGGTCCCCGTTGAGAACAACCACTCATCTTGTTTACAACCATCCAATCATAGGTGCATTCCCTCATCTTCCATGCCATCCTTCAATCTTGTGTTCTCCCCTCCGGGTGCACTCCATATGTTTTCCTCAACCTAAGTAACCATGTACGAGCTCCTATTATGTGAAACACCCATGTCTCGGACAAATTTTTTATGTGCATCCCTCTAGGATTGTTTGAACGAATTTCAATGTCCCTTGGGAGGTTCTCCATGTTTCATTTATTTTCATCATGCTTCTTCACATAAGAAGGATAACCGATATTGCTTCTTCACATATCCATGCTAACATGATCCCCTCAATGGATCACCCCACAACCCATTCTCCGTATGGAATTTCATGTTCCTTCCATCCCTCAAGATTGGATTGGTAAATGTTAAGTTTTTAATAAGGGGTGGAAGTGAATCCTCATCGTCTGAGCTCTTAGATGTTAAATTGCAAAGCACCAGCATCACAAACACATGACATTAAACTTTGATCACCGTATAAGTGACATTTCTAGAGAGGATGGTGAAGGGGATGGGTACCATCGACTTCTCACTCTCCTCTCCCTCTATACATGGTTTCCATGCACACCTTAGGATCTCCTTGTGTAATCCCCGACCCAACATGACAAGGTTTTCATGTTATTGTGTCCATATCCTCCGCATACATATGGACCCCTACATGGGATTCCCTCTCAGAGTAATCCCATGTATCCTCTTTGGGATACTCACAATGTGTAACCCCCTCTCTATTACTCACAGATGAACCCTTAATGACATGATCATCATGTCTTTGTTTCCTCTTGTTTCTCACATCGAGCATGAATCACATGGTCTTAGAGTAGGAATTAACTCTGACATCCTCATTGGGTCAACTTGGTGTGTAAGCCCCATTCCCCACTCAACCTAACTACATGGAATCTTATCTTTTCTCTTTTTGAGAAATGTATGTAGAAATCCCCCTTGAGGTTCAATATCATCAACCATCAGTCCCGACCACTTCAACATAGCTCATCCTCACCCCTCACGATGTTAAAAAGTATTCCACTTTCATCCCACATGATGTTAAAATGTATGAATTTGAACTATGTGTGTTCCGATCCCTATCCCCTAAGACATGGTTTGTAGGAAGCCTCCCCAAGGTTCAACCCCAAACATTGGTAAACATCAGCATCCCTTTTTTTGGGACCCAAATCCTCAGTCCTCCCTTGGTTATGTTAAACTAGTTCCTGAGCAGCTAACCATGTATAAGCCCCAAAATCAACCCACATTCCTTCAATCAAGATACTCCCTCTAGCGATGGGCTGCTAACCACGCATATGCCCCAACATGTCTTTGGGACGTTGTCCTTTGTTTACTCTGATTCCATGCCCCATCCTGAACTACATGGACTTGTATTACCTAATATGGGGATACATAGGAAGCTTCCCTAAGGTTCAAGACCACCACCCATGTCCCATCCTAGTCTCTCCCATGAGCCTTTGTATTCAGGAAGATCACCCCTTAACCTGTTGGTTCCAGTTCCTTCAATTCTCCATCCATGCATCCATTCTCAAGCGTGGACTCCTCAGGTGACTCATCACCCCATTCCAAAACTACATTGACATTGATTACCAACCATGGGGATACATAGGAAACTACATCAAGGTCCAAGACAAATACATTCACCTCTACACTGGTCCTCGGTTCCATCCCCACTCATTCCATCCTTAGACACTCCATCCATGTCCATCATGATTCAACCCAGGCCACCACATCCCAATTAAATCATACCATCATCAGGCAGCTAACCTTGTGTAATCCCTATTCATTTCATTTCTTCTTTGTAGCATCTGGGCCGCTAACCACACGTAAGATCCAACATGTTTTAGGGTTGTTGTCAATTTTGTACACACAGATCCCATTATTCAAAATCTTAAACTATGTGGGTTTTGATCCATTTATGCTATATAAGGTACATAGGAGGCCTCCATTAGGTTCAATCCCATCCAATGGAAAACCTTTGTGTCACCTTTGACTAACCTAATCATCCTCAGATCTATCCTCATTGGGAGTCCTGATCAACCCATCTAATAATCCTCCTAGGTTTTCCCTCTTATGGATGTACTGATATAATCCACTCCCATCAGTGTTCCGGTCAATTTAATCTGTCTCTGCTAGACATTAAACTCGTAGCATACTCTGTGTTAAACATGGGATGATGTGGAAAACTATCATGACCTTCCTATGGAATAAAATTACCTACACATGAGGTTGGAATCGTCGAGCTTCCAAACCCTCAAGAAGTCATATCATAAGGGTATGATATCTAGGTGTACCAGTTTTTCATCATCCAGACATGCCAGTGATGCCCACTATGACTACTCTCCTAGCTGATGGTTGCAACCCGTACATGAATCCAAGGAATTTCCTAATAGAAGGTATGTAATTAATCGATATCCACAATGATTTCAAATCAGGAAGAGTTTCATGAACAACTACTTAATAAATATGAGAGACCCGTATTATGAGAATAATTCCATAGAGGAATCCACGGAATGAGAGACTGACATCCCAACATCCCATTTCGATCATAGAGAAAACACTGCTGAATAAGAGATTGATTTATCCCTCCTTCGGAAAGCATGAATGTGGGGCAATATCCAGTGCATCCCCATAGACGGATGCACGCCCCAATGAAATAATCCGAAACATAAATGGGGAACCTTAAGTGATTTTATTCACTTCAATATGAATATTAGTAGCATTCAGGGAATTAATAGATAAATGTGTCACTAGATCCATCTATATGGTGCTAGTTCTCACCAGTAAAATAATGGGACTGTCCTGCAACTCTCTAGGATATGGGGTAGTTAATAATTGGGAATCATAGTCTACAATGTTTTCAACATATTTTTATCAATCCATCCATGGATGATTGAATGATGTTAGGCAACTACGCATCGCTTTCATATTTCTTGTACTTATGGTTTAATTTTCCTTCTTTGTAGGACCCAATCTATAACTACAGAAAACTGATCACCTCCCACCCGTGGACTCAGGGGAAGGGGAAATTCCAGCATGGAAATACCGAATGGCACCATCTCTTATATATAAACATCCAAACCACATATATTGGGTTCTCACACCCCATTTCACCCTCTATATTTATTAAAGTAGGTTGATTAATATTCTTTTATGTCAATACAAACTGGAGGGGGTTATCCTGAAAAGGGGGATGGAACGTCAAGAAATTGAGGCCTATATGCCCCATCAGCACCGCCACCCCCATAGGCCACACCTAGATCCCCTTATCTCAACTCTGACCTTCAACAACATTAGGAGCCTATCCCCAAAGCGCACTTACAATTCCCTCTCTTATGCGAATGAAGTAAGTGATGTCCAAGTCTTCCCGGTTAGGATGTCAGCTAGAGATCAACCGAGGAGGGATCCCACCTAGCTACATTTGCATCGCCAGATATTCCCATAGACTGGGGGGTAGGTGTTCAATACCCTTGTACATCTAGAGTGTTTGGAAGACCTGGCATCAATTTCGGTTGTAACTCAGGATGATGACTTCTAAGGGGAATCATCTTCTTCACCTCATGTGAACCAATCCACCAATGTCCAATGCTATTGTCCCCTTATTTCTTCCCAGAGTAGGGTCTCATCCTTTTCCCATAGCAGGGGGATTTCGATACCCATTCTTGAGTGAGGCACTGGCAACCTAACTAGTAGGTCGAGTTGACCTCCCGAGTAACTAGTGTAAGAAGCTGTAGTCATGGGTTGATCTGATATGATGATATACAATACAGAGATTCTCCTCATTCCATTATCATATAGAGAAATGGTCCTCCCTAATACCTCATCCATCATTGATGTTCTCCCAATGAAACAATCATCAACTTTAGTGGAGGCCCTCCCCGCAGCATCGACACTCAGTATGAAGTTCCACCATGTTCCCCTGATCATAGGTATGAAAATTTCCCTTTTATAATAGGTTATCATTGTGAGTATTATACTTTCCATGTCACTTACCAGTATGGGGATCCATCCTTTGTTCTCTAATAATTTAGTGGAGTTCCTATGTGCTTCATCAATGGTCGTCATGAAGGAATTTACCATATCTTGTATGGTTGGAAAAAAGGCCCTCTTTATACCACAAATACCAGATCCAATCGAGATGAAGGTCCACCCATGCTATAAATGACCACTATGGATGCCCTCCTTATGTTCTTTCAAACTATAGTAAAGGCCCTCCCCGCTAAAACACCCTAAATCAAATAGGTCCTCCCCGTATTCCCTGTAACATTTTCCCAGGTGCTCCTCACACTGTGGTTTGTCCAAGAGAAGGTATTACCCACTCTAGAAAAAATAGTATAGGAAATCCACCGAATGTCAAAGATCTACCATACCCTGAAGAACCATACTGGGGAGGAGGGAAGGTTGTCTCTACTAGAGGGAAATATCCAGATGCCTCAAAAGGCAATAAGACCCATCCAATTTTCATATTCTGAAGAGGAGTGAGATTTGATTATGGAAACTTCACCCCAATTATTTGTTTCATGGGATGGGTTAGGAACAATGCATATCAGCCTCATTCTTTCAGAATGTGTGGTACACCAGATCCATACACCCCTTCGATGATATATACTTGAGGGAGAATATTTGGCCCCATTCTAAGGCCTAGTCATGTAATCCTCTTTATCATCAATAGGATTATTCTATACCTCAACAAAATATCATAGAGAGTTGCTCTGGAGACCATTATAGGATGAACAACATCGTAACCCACCACTGACTACCATATCCCCTATGCTGGATGTAGTGGTAACTAGTCCATCTTATATGGATTTGGTGGTGCAATCAATGCATTCTTCATAATACAACACAAGAAGTAGCGGCTTGGAATTTTGTGTGTTGTACTATCCACCAGTCAATCAATCAACACAACAGCTCACATCTGTTTTTTTACCCATCCCACAACCTCCTACAGTCAATGAATGGGGAAAACAAGGGTCGTATCCCATGTCTATGCTGAGAATTTTGTGGGACATTCTTGTATTGAACCATTTCACATAGATGTTCTTGACAATTGTAACTAAAAATATCTACATTCTATATTCCCTTACTCAGGATGAGGTTATGTACCTCTTTAAATCCTTATGGAGGGAACATTTTTTCTACGTTTTGAGCAGTTATCTTACTACAAGATCCAAGAACACTACGATGACATTGGCCAGCAGTGATGCCTTGTGGAGTTGGTTGAACTCCCGGTTTCTTAGAACCCAGATTCTACATGTTATCAATAGACCCGCTAGAAACAATGCATACAAAGGATAACTATTCTTCACAATGTTATCAAGGAGGTTTTATTTCATGTCCACATCTGTGGCTAGGGGAAGTATACTACCCGGCATTTCAGTCCTTTCTTGCACCAGCCTGGTTCAGCTTGTCATATTGAGGATATGCCTCTAGGAATCATCAAAGTGAAAATGGTTGTTCAACAGAAATAACCAGAAGGTGGAACAAGCACAAGGCCTGGAGAAGAGGAATAACCTGCTGGGGAATTACAACACCCGGAAGAACTTGTGGGTGTCCATACTCACGAAAAAAACTTTTCACAGCCTTCCTGCACCTTCTAAGTCATTGCCTCTCCATCGAGACCCCAACAAAGTAAAGGAGAATATTGGGATGGAAAAACCCTCAAAACCATATGAGTTATTAAAAATGTCTTAATATGAAAATAAAAAATGGTATTTCATCAATTGCTGGGTAAAAAAAATCAAGGTTGACGATCTCTTCAAATAATGTGCCTCGGAATGGAGGCCAGATTATGGCAATCCTCAAATGATGTTATAGGGGATTGAGAGGTACATCCTCTTACTGGGGAGTTTCCTTTTTGGTGATCTCGACAACCCTAGTCAACTAGATAGGGTAGAGGATGTTGTTTATAGAAATAAGTCGTGATATCCATCACCCAGTCAACTTGAATTATGTGACCACCTTCTTCAGGACCCAGCTCAGGTTTTTCTAGTCGCTCCAAAGATCCCACCAACTGGTATAAAAGTTGTCCCCCATCTCCTCGTGAAATTATTCTAGTCAGCACATGACACATTGGGCCCACTTAACATGTTTAATAACCTTTCAACGCATTGGTTTTCATGGACCCTTATCAATATAGGAATCCACATCTAGAGGATATGATGGTAGCACTTATTCATCACCTAGAGGCTCTAAAAACTATACAGGTGGAAATCTTGTCTAATGGAAATCCATATTCAGAATGGGTGGATGATATTCTATCACCCCTCATGTTTTAGAAACCCTACCTTCTACACCTTTAATGGGAAGGTAAGTTTATTGGAGCATCTGACCAACTTTATTTCAAGATGTAGACCCATGTGGGGAACTCCAGCACAGTAGGAGGTCGCCAAGATATAGTGTTTCAAATAGACACTGGAAGGGCCTTCATTTTTCCAGTACATCCACATACCCATTGGATCGATAGCTAGATGGGAGGATCTTCGTAAGCAGTTCCTCTAATAGTTTAGTTCCATTACCTAGAATACATGAATTGATGATTTCTTTAAGTGAATGTAGAGACCTGACAAGTGCATCGTAGACTTTGTCTCCCAGGGGAAGGGCCTCACATATTCCCTTGATATGCCACTAACACATGAGCATCTTTTAACTATGTTTGGGGGGAATGTGATAAACGAATGGGTCCCTCCTCTCATCACTCATATCTTCCCAGGTTGGTTTTGGGATTTCCTTCACAAAACTCAATGATTAGAGGAGGCGTTGAAGCAAGCCAAGTAGCTACATCCATTACATCCTATAGCTCCCACAAGAAGAATCACCAAGGATGAGACCACAATTGTAGAAGAAATAGAGTCCGCCATGATGTTTTAATTGTAACCAATAGAGCCACCTCCACAGCCTCGATGAGGCCCACCACTTTAGGCCCACCCTTCAGCTCAGCAGCACCAGCCTCAGAATCGGACTATGCCTCTGCGTAATGCGCCACCACCACATAGGTGATATAATCAAGTTCCATCTTTTTGATAGAATCTTTCATCCCCTTTTCAGGGTCACTCTCTTAGATATCCTTTTCTAGATTTGACGAACCAATCCTACTAATTTATTGAGGCACAAGTTCTCGATTATTTCCAATGCTCCTTGTACTAGGGAATCCGGAAGTTTCTAGAATGGAAGAGGCCCAAAGGGTAATTTCTCACTAATCACCCCAATTACTACCCCTATCACCTATTCCATGGACAAACCCCCAAGAAATGACATGGGATTAAAGACTCAATCTATGACCATGTCGATAACATCATATTTAGGTTGGGTCCAGCCCCTATAGAGGAGGCATGTGTATTTATAAAGCCTGATAGCCACAACGAGGGTGAATGACAGTAGTTTTCTGACCCAAATCCTCAAAAATATGATGATTAGATGGCTCACAAGGCAGTATCCCATGCACATGGTATTATCCATGCACATTTTAATGGGCTTGAGCATGCAAAAGTCACTACACAACATTCAGCTAGTACCTCTGCATGAACATCTCAGACATCATCTTCTTATGGGAGAAAGCATCGGTGATTCAATGGAAGAAAAAACCCTCCACTTATTCCATATCTTTCATGTACACTAAGGTAAATAATGTCCAAAGAGATGAGGGTTTCCCCTAGAATCATCCAAAAAAGGAGGATTTTTTGTGTGATGACAAGGGGTGTGATTTGGTTAATATCATCATTCCGGTAAACCCTTACAAGGTTTTTGATGATGAAGAGTTCCAGGAGAGCCCTCCCAACCTGTCCAGTAAATTCTATCATCGACAATCCCATGGCTATGTAAATCACCAAAATGCATTGGTTAGTGCTTCTAACCAAGAGCTACATGCCATCGGGACCCTGTGGCACGCCCAGCATGAAGCTCAGCATGCACAACCTTCTCATCTCCCTTTTTCAGATTCACCTCCTCTACCATTTGTAATACAAGATCAGGAAGATCCACCACAACCGTGCTATAATTTTAAGAACCCGAATATTTGGAAATGGGTCATGATCCTGACCCTGTTTAAATTTTTGACTGGTTTCTAAGGAAACTGGAAAAAACGGGATGTTTATTGAAATTTCCAAACTACATGTTGTGTATATGATAAGTGAGTGTTGGTCATGTGCTCACCAAGTACATAACGTGTGGTGACCATGTAGAAATTTCTTACTACACGGCGTGTAGTTTTGAACACGTCATTTAACCCAGACCGTGTGGTGTCCATACATGGTGTGTGGGCCAGTTGGCCGGGTAGAACTGAGGACACACAGTGTTCCCCTTGGACATGTTGTGTAGTCTAGCCTTGTGTAAGGGATATAAATGGCATGTGGGTATGTCTTCGAGGAAGAGATGGGAAACCAAGTACATGTCGTGTACCCACAGGTACACACGATGTACTCATGTCAGATGGTTTGGAAAGTAAGTCAGTGGAATTTTATCATCATATGAACAATAAAATGATACACACCGTGTATTTTCTTTTTTTTCGCTAAAACGGGTAGTAGCCTCGTTTTGAGGCAGAAACTCAACACCTCCTTCAGGTTGAGCAGGGAGAGCTAGCTGAATCTTCAAACCCATCATGTTTCTCCATCCAAAGACGGATTCGATCGCAGTTGGATGCATTAGAACCCCTTCAGTAAGGCCTCGATTCCCCTTGATTCATTTTGTTTGATTATTGTTCTAGAATGAGTTATAGGGGTTTGAGTGGTTTCAATTCTTTTATATATATAACATGTTTTAGACTGAATTGAAGGTTGTTACCAGAGGAGTAACATCATACGAGTCTCGGGTAGGTGGTGCGTACTTCATTTTGTGTTTTTGCGGTTGTTTGGGTGACGTGGCCTTCAGCCCATTTTCGGGTACTTTGACCAGGACCCATTTTACCTGCTATTTCATATTGAATTTCTTGTTGGTCCTATGTTATTCCTTTGGGTAGTCCCTGTTACCAGTTTTCATGAACGGGGACGGGTGAGGGGTTGTTGCTTGTCGGGGCATTTTGGCCAGGGAACTCCAGAATGGTTTTAATTGAAATATAAATGTGTTAAAATGTTATTTTAATTTATTAAAGCCTGATATAAATTTCTAGAGGCATTTAAGACCTTAGTGCTAGTATGGGACATCACCTTGCATAGTGTAATTCAACTATTTAGTTGTTTTTCATGTTTATGTTTTCTCTTTAGATATGATATATATGAAATTGCTTAATTGCATCTGTTGGACCCTTGGGGTTGTGTTGGGCTTCGCCGGTTATGCTTGAGTGATGCTGATCACAGGTTGGGGATTTTCCCATGTTAATTTGGGTGGTTTTGACCACGGGATTGGGCGTCATGGACATCGGCTTGAGGCAGTACGACTGTCAGGTTGGGGTATGACCCGGATTACATGGATGGCGAGGCAATCGGACTTGAGCGACATGGTCGTAGGGACATAATGCGTCTGATGTTTTGATGGCTTAGGTACTATTTTGATGATTACCGCTCACCCGAGACTTTGAGTAGTGTGCACATAGAGATACTCTGTGATGAGGTGCTTTGGACCACTTGTGTCTGTAGAGGTCCCCGTAATTGCGGTTAGGTAATCTGGTTGGGGGTGCTTGCCGTAGAAATCCATATGGGAGGTGAGGAACCTTCAGGGGATGGGAATGCCTTCAGTACATCGGTAATTGAGACACGAGGTGTCAGGGGACACATGGTGTCAGGTTACTATTTTTGGGAGTGCTTTCGGGATGTCGGTACTTGAGACACGAGGTGTCATGGGGAACATGGTTTTGGGTTACTATTCTTGGACATGCCTTCGAGATGTCGGTACTTGAGATACGAGGTGTTAGGTGGAATGTGGTGACGGATTACACGACAGAGATTCTGTCATTGGCCGAAGAAGGTGACACTCCATGGTGGTTGTCGAGCACCAGAGGCGTTTGTGTTTACATGTGCACTGTATTTTTTACTTCTTTTCTTTCAATTGCATGACTGCTTAAACCCTTATATTTGGTACGCACTGCTGAGTGGTATCCTATTGAGATTTTCCTCACACCCTGCACAGGACCTTTGGGACATGTGCATACTTTATGGACTTACGTTCAGGAAAGAGACCAACTTCAGGAGCTCGGCTGCGTTAGTTATTTCATGGAGATGGTATGGACCTTGAGGTCATACCTATCTGGGGATTAATTTGTTTTGTTTAAATTTCTATATCGGCATGCTTACTTTTTGTAGCTACTGTTTTTTGTCCATTGGCACCCTTTTTATTTTCAGTTGAATATGAAATGCTCTTGATGCATGTTTTTTTGTTCAGTAGTAGTTACAGGTTATTAGCTTGCTGTTGTGATATTTTCGCTGCAGTTGTTTATATTTATTGATTCCGCTTCTTATCCTCATTGATTATGCTTCCGCTCTGCGGGTCTTGTTTGAGTCTTTTGAGTCTTTCTTTCTACTGCATCTTTACTGTTATACTTGGACCAGTGCCCTTATTATGATCCTCCATGAGGGTATAGCCTGCCCACTATTCCTAATAGACCCTCACTGCTAGTTGGGAGCCTTTGGTGTTCAGGGGAGGTGCGCCTAAGGTAGTGAAACCCAACCCGTTTGGCACTGTTCGGGTGGCTGGCTGGGTTCGGGACGTTACAAAGATGTATCAGAGGAGTTATTGACAAGGATTTAGTAGTAGTGTTTTTCTGGATACAAATGAGATTGAGACTTCTCTTTTTATTTCTGCTGGTTTTACTATTTAGGATATGGTATACTGGAGATAAGTTGTTACTGGAACTGGGTTTCTAAATTATGATTGGGTGCCTGTAGCCCCAGGTACGAGGGATGGACCAAGTTTCCAATGGGTGGGAATTGCCATTTTTTTGCTCAGATTAAATTTCATATGATTTCCACCTCGGTGGTTCACATGATGTGTGATGTTCTTGGTTGTGATATCTGACCCTTGACCTGGTGTGGTAAAGGAGAATTGGAACTTGTCCCAGTATGTCAAGGCTAGTTTTCTTGGCTTTTGATGGGCACATTTTTGGGTATTTCAATTTCATAATTGCATGTATGCTTTGTGAAATGATAATGCCATGTTAATGAAATATCAATTGTCATGATTTATATGTTTTGAAATTTACTTTGGAGAAATTCCTGATAGAATTTATTATATGTTGCAATGTGTATTCCATGCATTATTTTTATAGAATTGTAGGTGGCAGAATATTTGGGTCTGACTCTTATGAGAGTATGCAGGTACTATGGCTGAGGCAATGTAACTATCAGGATTGGGAAACTTGGTCATTGGTTTGAGGCAATGTGAGTTGTCAGGATGGGCATGGCCTGAGATTCTTCTGATACTTGGCTCTGTTGAGGGAGGGTAAAGAGGCCATGAGGCCAGGATGCCGTGGGGCATGGGTTTCGGTGAGGGTGAGTAAGGGTAGTTGTTATGCACTACCTTTTACTTCTTTCCTTATCTGCGTAGAATATATTGATATATATATATATGAGCTATTTGGATATTTATGGTATTCAACAGGTTACTCCTTAACGAATCGATGGAGCGTCAGGAAGGAGATGATACAGTGTCGTAGGATCAGGTTTAGAATTCTGTACAGGCAGAGCATGAGCCGCAGGTATAGGCTCAGGGACAAGATCAGGTTCAGGATCCAGTGCAGGCAGGACAGCAGCCGGGTTTGGCATCATTTGGGTCGTGGCTTGATGAGCAGCTCCAAGCTATCCTAGTACGAGTCTTGCAGGGGATTGACAGAGGCAAGCACGGTATAGATCCTTCTATGGCGTATCTTTCGTAGGAGTTCCAGTTGTAGCACCTACTGCTTTTTTAGGGGGAGGGTGGTCCCCAGGAAGCTGAGAACTGGATAGAGAGTATGCAGATGATTTTCAACCAGCTGGAGACGCCACCAGGGCAGAGGGTCATTCTGGTGACGTACATGCTGAGAGGACCGGTGAAGCGTTGGTGGGATGTACAGGAACAGGCTCGTAGGCACGAAGGACTAGCATGGAAGGACTTCGAGGACAGGTTCTTCAAGCACTTTTATCCAGAGACGTTGAGGGTAGAGAGAGCTTGGGAGTACTTGATTCTTTAGCAGGGAGACATGTCCGTCATGGACTACGTGGCTACCTTCAAAGAGTTGTCTCGCTTTGCACCTGGTATGGTAAGCGACGACGTAGCTAGGGTGAGGCACTTCGAGGATGGTGTACGACATGCCATTATAGTCCAGGTGAATATCTTCAGGATGGGTTCCTTCTCTGAGGCGGTGAATCAGGTGCTCATAGCCATGGGCAACGAGAGAGAAAAGTCTCACATGGGCAGGACAACAGCTTCAGGTGATGGTTTGGACAGTGGGAAGCGAGGATGGGATGAGTTCCAGCAGGGTAGTCAGGTCAGGGATTCAGATATACCACCTCGTGGTAGTTCTTCGGTGATTTGCTTTCAGTGTGGACAAGAGGGACATGTTCGGGCTCAGTGCGATAGGCCTCTGAAGGAGTGTCGGGCATGTGGACAGGACGGGAATCTGGAGAGGTTTTGCAGGTATGCTTCTCAGATAGCTGGCAGGAAGGGACCAGGATAGACTGTAGCGTCTGGAGTTGGTTCTAGTTTGGTTCCCGATGAGGGTAGTCGAGGTTCAGCTATGCGTGGGGGTCATGACAGATACAGTGGGACCCAACCGAGGGGTCAGTGGCCGGTGACTGGAGCAGCATCGCAAGGAGTTCATTCATCAGGCAGCAGTGTTTTAGGCAAGGTGCACGCCGTGGAGCTGCCAGAGGATGAGCAGGCCGGTGAGCCGACCAAAAGTAGAGGTACACCATGGTGTGTCCATGATCTCCATGTGTCCTTTTTGGCATGACCTGTGAAGGCATGTTTGTTTTCAGTGCACGTGGTGGATAGGATCTATGTGAACTGACTAGATGCTAGTTAGTGGGATTTGCACCATACGGGTGTGTGATATATTCTATATATATATGTATGAGATGTGTGGCATCAGGGCATCAAGGATGTGGGTTACATGAGGTGTCGTGGGTATCGGGGCATTGCAGATGTGGGTTACAAGAGGTTCCTTGGGCATCAGGGAATCGAGGATGCATGTTACTTAAGGTGCTAGTCACCAGGACCTCATGGAAATCGGACACCGATGTCGTACGGGTTACGTTGGGTGTCGGAAGCGACACATGAGAACCAATGGGGTGCAGAGTTGATGATGTGTCACGGGAGGACTATGCATCCAGAAAACAGGTTAGTAATCCTTGGTTGCTTTGAGCTTTGTTGGTTGAGATTGAGTAGGCAATTCCTAAGGTGGGGAGCCCCTTGAGGAATTTTGCCAGAACCTTGGGACCAGGGTAGTCCAGGTTATTTAATCAAAATGGTATGTATGGTGCCATCTCCGAGTTTCGTTCGGTAGCTAAGGGAATAGCTACGTTAAGGTGGGGAGTTTGTAAGAACCCGGGTTTTTTGAAACGGGTCAAAATCCTGACACAGTTTGAATTTTTGACTGGTTTCTGAGGAAACTGGAGAAAACGGGAAGTTTCTAGAAATTTCCAGACTACATGCCATGTACAATAAGTACACACCGTGTATATGGAAACTGAGTGTTGGCCATGTGCTCTCCATGTACATGTCGTGTGGTGACCGTGTATAAATTTCTTATTACACGGCATGTTGTTTTGAACAAGCCGTGTAACCCTAACCATGTGGTGGCCATACATGGCGTGTAGGCCGGTTGGATGTATAGAACCGAGGACACGACATGTTCCCCTTGGACACGCCGTGTAGTCTTGCTGTGTGTAAGGGATATACAAGGCGTGTGGGTAAGTCGGCATGGAAGATAAGCGAAACCAAGTACACACTGTGTACCCATAGCTACACGTCGTGTACCCCTAGGTACACGCCATGTACTAATGTCGGCAGGTTCGGAAAGTAAGTTGGTGGGATTTCAGCCGTCATATGAACAATAAAATGATACACATCGTGTACTTAAAGTACACGCCATGTATTTTCTTTGTTTCCCTAAAACGGGAAGTATCCTTGTTTCGAGGCAGAACCTCAATACCTCATTCATGTTGACCGGGGAGAGCCGGCTGGATATTTGAACCCCTCCTAGTTCTCTGTCTGAAGTCGGATTCGATCGCAGTTGGATGCTTTGGAACCCCCTCGGTAAGGCCTCGATTCCCCTTGAGCTGTTTTTTTTTCTAGAATGAGTTATAGGGGTCTGACCGGTTTGGATAATTTTGTAGATCTACTGCGTTTTAGACCGAATTGATGGCTGTTACCGGAGGACTATCATCGTATGAGTCTCAGGTACGTGTTTCATACTTCATTTTGTGTTTTCGCAGTTTTTTGGGTGACACGGCCATCAGTGAGTTTTCTGGGATATTGAGTGGGACCCATTTTACCTACTATTTCATATTGAATTTCTTGTTGGACCTATGGGATGCCTTTGGGTAGTCCCTGTTACCAGTTTACATGAGTGGGGCTGAGTGAGGGGTCGTTTCTCATCGGGGCATTTTGGTCGGGGAACGCCAGAAAGGTTTTAATTGAAATATTAAAGTGTTAAACTGTTAGTTTAATTTATTAAATCCTAATATAAATTTCTAGAGGAATATAAGACCTCAGTGATGGAATGGGACAACACCTTGCATAGTAAAATTAAACTGCTTAGTTCTTTTTCGTGTTTATGTTTTCTATTTAGAGATGTTATATATGCAATTGTTGAATTGCATCTGTTGGACCCTTGGGGTTGTGTTGGGCTAGGTCGGTTACGCTTGAGTGATTCTGAGCATAGGTTGGGGCTTTTCCCAGGTTACTTTGGGTGTTTTTGACTAGAGTATTGGGCGTCATGGATGTCGGCTTGAGGTAGTACGACTGTCAGGTTGGGGCATGACCCGGGTTACTTGGATGGCGAGGCCATCAGACTTGAGTGACATGGTTGCAGGGACACGAGGTTTCAGATGTTTTGGTGGCTTAGGAACTATTTTGGTGATTACCACTCACCTGGGACTTTGAGTAGTGTGCACACAGAGATACTCCATGATGAGGTGGTTTTGATCACTCGTGTGGGTAGAGTCCCCCGTAGTTGCAGTTGGGTATTTTGGTTGGGTGTGCTTGCCATAGAAAGTCACGTGGGAGGTGAGGAGCCTTCAGGGGATGGGCGTGCCGTCGGGACATCGTTACTTGAGACATGAGGTGTTAGGGGGCACATGGTGCATAGTTACTATTCTTGGGAATGCCTTCGGGATGTCGATACATAAGACACAAGCTGTCAGGGGGCACATGGTGCCGGGTTACTATTCTTGGGCATGCCTTCGAGACGCAGGTACTTGAGACACAAGGTCTGAGGTGGCACGTGGTGCCGGGTTACACGACAGAGATTCTGGCGTTGGACGAAGCTGGTGGAACTCCTTGGTGGCTGTCGAGCACCAGTGGAGTTTGTGTTAACTTGTGCACTTTACTGTTCACTAAGATTTTTATAAGTTCATGACTGCTTAAACACTTATATTTGGTACGCACCATTGGGTGGTATCCTACTAAGATTTGTCTCACACCCTGCACAGGCCCTTCGGGACACGTGTAGACTTTATGGACTTATGTACTGGAAAGAGGCCATATTCAGGAGTTGGGATGTGTTAGTTATTTCATGGAGATGGTATTGACCTTGAGGTCATACGTAGGTGGGGATTTATTTGTTTTGTTTACTTTTCTGTATCGGCATGTATACTTGTTGTAGCTATTATTGGTTATCCATTGGTGCCCTTTTTATATTCAATTGAGTATGACCTTCTTTTGATGCATGTTTTACTATTAAGTAGTTGTTACAGGTTATTATCATGCTTTTGTGATATTTCTGCTGTTGTTGTTTATATTCATTGCTTCACTACTTATCTACATTGATTATACTTCCGCTCTGTGGGTCTGGTTCGAGTCTACTGAGTCTTTCTTTCTACTGCATCTTTACTGTTATACTTGGACCAGTGCCCTTATTATGATCCTCCGAGAGGGTATAACCTTCTCACTATACCTAACAGACCCTCACTACTAGTGGAAAGCCTTTGGCGTTCAAGGGAGGTGCGCCTAAGGTGGTAACACCCGACCCGTTCGGCACTGTTCGGGTGGCTGGCTGGGTCCGGGTCGTTACAATGATCAGCCATGTTATTTCGTGGATGGAACTCAGACATCTGGACCTCAGCTAGTAATCAATATATGTAGTTAGACAAGGGTGAAGTGGGGAATTCCCATCACCAGCTTGAATCCGCGAGTTCAACTAGTAGTTCCCATCATACCTTCGGCCACATAATAACCTCCTTTCAACAGAAGTGTACACCTGACATGGAAATAGGATGTCCTCAAAAAACATTCCAGCATTACAGTGAGGCGCTCTATCCTCGAGGCTCACCGCCTGTCAACAGATTTGTGTGAATACCATCCAGAGGCTTTAAGAATCCACATCTATTTTGAGAAAAATGTAGCAGTCGTAGAATCCTTCCGGGCTGAGATAGTTGAGAATACGAAATGTAAGGTTGTCATATATTTCTATACATAAAAATTTGTTTCTCCAATATAGGGGAACATCCGCTGATTGTATATCACTGGCAATTATAATGGAGTAAAGTTCTATCATTGTCATGTTGGAATGAGCTCTCGGATCAATTTTATCGCAACCTGAATGCTCTGAAAGATGGGTCTGTCTGAAACTGATCTGATCCCCTATGACCTAAAGATTCAAAGTAATGATAGGATGGATCATACACTAGTTTGAAAGATCTACATGAAGACCAATTTCAATGACCTAGTTTCCAGCACTGAGTTCATTATTGTCTCATAAGACACCTCTTACTATACGTTGATGGGTAGACTAGAGATCCACCTACACATAGAATCCCCTTACTCATATCACTAATTCTATATGTACTCCCTTAATCGTTGATCAAAAGTACTTCAGGGTGATGTGTATCCCTTTTCCACTTCATAATACCACTACATGGATGTTGATTGCTAAAAGAGAAAGGAAAGGAAGATTCAATCTTACATGTTTGAGCATGATACAACTACGAATGACTCGTGGATAGACCTAGATGGAACCTATATTTTCCCAATTCGCTAACTAGAGGCCACAACCCCCAACTTGGGGAAATGATTTATTGTCTATAGAATGAGGTGGACCTGAGTTCCCATGCCGAAGGAACATCGATAGA
This sequence comes from Viscum album, assembly GCA_963277665.1. Classification (NCBI taxonomy): domain Eukaryota; kingdom Viridiplantae; phylum Streptophyta; class Magnoliopsida; order Santalales; family Viscaceae; genus Viscum; species Viscum album. Next base: position 46,769,178 of record OY728140.1, on the reverse strand, counting down.
TCACCTCATATTCTTACCAAACTTGGGCTCAGGTAATCCAATAGTCCCTTACTTCTATAAGGAAACAGATGTAAGCCCCATTGCAACAGCGATACTTCATTCTTGTTTTTTTCACCAGGCTGGGATAAACTAGCTTAAGAAAATGCACCACTATTTCATTGATATAATAAAACAAGTCCACATGGTTTGAAGGTGATATAGGATCAGATTGAAAACTTTTGTCATCATGGCTTCAGCAGTGCAGGAGTCCCTCAATGGGGTTTCCACTACCACTCAATTTGGAACTAGAGTCCCTATATGATGTATCAACTCAGAGGATTTTCCTCCAACCCATGATTCTATATATATATATATATATATATATATGGAGAAGTGGATTTGGAAGAATCCCCTTCCATATTCAAAGAGGTATTCTCCACTATGGTCGATGAATTGGTTTAGGTGAACCTTGGTACCGAGAAAGATCCAAAACCAACACTGATCAGCACAGCTATGGAAGCTGAATAAAAACATCAATACCTAGATTTTATAAAGAACAATTCTGCTATATTTTACTGGAGTTATGATGGGATGTCAAGGTTAGATCCGCATGTCTCCATCCACCAGCTCAGCCTCTGAGAAAATCGTCATTGGTTCAAATAGCTCCTAGAATGATGCACCCTTATAACTATTCCATGGTTGAGGCTAAGGTTGATAATATTGTTAAATACAACATTTTCAAGGAGGTCCAATATGCAAGATGGTAAGATAACATTTTTCCCAACATGAAAAATAACAGACAAATCAGAGTTTTTATCGACTTTCATAATCTAAAATGTCTTTATTTGAAGAGTGTTTTTCCACTTCCTACAAGTGGATAGTTGATCAATGCCACAACTATGTTCCAGGACCTATCCATCATTGATGGGTATTCAAGATATAATCAATTCAAAATGGCCGCTGAGGATGAATCTTATACCACCTTCAAAGAACCACATGGTATTTTTTGCTACCAAGTAATGCCTTTTGGTCTAAAGAATGAAGGAACCACCTATCATCATGCCATACACCACATATTCAAGATGATCATTGGGACATTGGTCGAATTATAGTTGGATAATCTGGTGGTTAAATCCTGCCAGTGTTAGGAACTTCATAGGGATCTTGAGAAAGTGATCGGCATCCTCCATTCCTTCCATTTGATGATAAACCATGTGAAGTGTGCCATTGGGGTCACCTATGGAAGGTTTTTCAGTTTCATTGCCAGATACAAAGGTAGTGATATCAGTACAAAAAAGAACATTTTCCATCACTAAGATGTCGCCTCCATGAAATGTTCATGATCTCTAAGGCTTTCAATGCCACTTAGCCTATATACACTGATTCATCACAAATATGGATGGAAAATGTCATCTCTTTTCTTGCTCGTGATGAAATGCGTATATTATCAGTGGGATAAGGTGTGTCTGACTACTTTTTATGAAATAAACCAATACCTGCTACAACCTTTGGTTGTGATGCCTCCCATTATTGGAAAGCCATTTTTCCTCTATGTGGCCGCATTGGAATGGTCCCTCATCACCCTTCTCTCCCCGAAGAACAATGGGGGAATAGAAAAAAGTATATACTATGTCATCCACATTCTCCAGAATATAGAGAAAATATATACCACTATGAATATGTTCTAACAGGCGCTGGTATTCGTGGGGTTAAAATTTTGAAGTTACATGTAGCACCATTAGATGTAGCTACTATATCAAGTGGATCAACTAATATACATTTTGATCCACCACATGTTGAAAATTCATCTAGCTCAGTGGGGAGTCATCGTTCAACAATTCGACATTAGGAGTTTCCCCCAAAAGGTTATCAAGGGACAGGAATTGGTAGAATTTCCTTCCAGCCATCCAGCCCCTACAGAAAAATCTATGGATTTGAACATTTTAGATGATACAATCTCCTCAGTTTTACAAGCCATTCAATGCTGGAAATTTCACTTCGATGGTGCTTCCCAAATCCCTAATGGTAGGAGACTCAATGACCCTATACTCAATAGAGAAGTATTATATATCATCTTCAGCACGCTTTCACAAGTTGTCCTACCATATTAATTATTATTGTCAGAATTTTGTACCAACAAAGAGGTAGAGTAATAGGCCCTCATCACTAGTCTCGAGCTAACCCTTGATATTTATGATCCCCATTTTCATGTGAAAGGGGACTCTGAGATGGTAATCAAGTAGTTAAATGGTGATTTTTTGTTAGGTACCCAGAGCTTATACCTATGTTAGAGCGTACACCCCAGCTGATGGCACAGTTACCTTCTCATCTTGAAGTTACTCATGTGCCTCAATCACAAAACCATAAATCCAATTCATTATCCAACATTTACTTATCTATTGCAAAGCCTGGCCAAGATTATTTTATTATCCATGTGGCACATTGAATATTCATCACTCCCATCACATCAGATGATGATGATATCCCATAAGTAAGCCACCTTACCACTAATGTCTCTAAAACAAGACCTCCAAGTCCCCCTACCAGAGAATTTGAAGGGGCCCTAACTAGATGAATTCCTTTATAAAGTATCTCCACCAAAGTAATATCTTGATAGACCGAGCGGAACATGAGCGAGTCCATCAGTGTGTAGTGAAGCTAACCCTCCAAACTGGTCCCAGTCTTGAGAAGATCCTCAACAGAGGTGGGTTTTATTGTATCATCCTCCATTTCATTCATGTAGATGATAGTTCTCATGTTATGTAGTAATTTAATGCCATTTTCAAAGGGGCTAAACATGTAGGGCCAAAATGCTCTCATTAGATCTAAAGATTGGGTTATTTTTGGTCCACCATGATTTGTGATTGTTTCATGTTTAGAAAGAGATTCCATGTGTTCCAGATCCATGATAATTTTGAGAATCAGCTGCTAGAGGCTCTCCATACTACCATGTACTCTTGAAACATTATGGTCTTGGGACATGATGTCCAGGGACTATACCGACTAGCTATAACCCACTAGTGCATCACCTACAACCCACTGTCCGCTACAACCCACTAGTGCTTCAGCTACAACCCACTTTCCGCTACAAATTTATTCTCCAAGTTGGTAGAGGCAGTTCATCATAAGGATGCTAAGGCGCATTCCGTCATTGTCTTCATGATATCTAATATCATCCACCGATTCGGAGTACCTAATGCCATTTTCACTTATAACAGAACCAACATCCGGGAATAAAAGCTAAATAAACTGTGCGCAATGTACATTATGCATCCTAATCCTACCTCTTCCTATCATGTGTAAGAAAATTGGATGATCGAGGCATTAAAAAATCCTCTCTAACATATTGTAGAATATGGTTGGTCAGAACAAGAAGAGTTTCTAGGAAAAACATTCCAATGATCTCTGAACATATCAAATGATGACTGGTAATTCCAAAAACATGAATCCATATTCCATCATGTATAGAATAGAGGCAGTCTTTCCCATTGATATTTAGTTACCCTCACTATGTGCAACCGTCTATGATCACAAGACACAAGACAATGTATCCAAAATACATCTGGATGAACTGGAAGTACATGACAAGAAAAGGCTTTGTGCCTAGAACACTTTGGAGAGGCATTAGAATAAGATAGTCAGGGATCTCAATAAGAACGATCGCCTCCATTATTTATTATAAGGTATCATTTTATTGGACCTTATAACACCTATGATACCCATGAGGAGTCCACCAAATCTGGACCCCAAATGGCAGGGACCTTTTATCATTCCCAAGGTCTAGCCCAATAGTGCATAATCTTTAGACACTATGGATGGTGAGTGTATTACTCCTCCCACAAATGTCAAATTACTCAATAAGTACATCACATTATGAAATATCAATCATAGAGGACATTAAACTACTAATCCCCTCATCATGTAAGTCGTTAAACTATGAATTGTCCAAGAACTATGACCTCAAACTAACATCTTCCATGTCTTTACCACATGACCTTAAACTGCATGACATATTACAAACTACGTGTGGCTTGATTCCCATCCTTATGGGATATGTTGGAATGGATGGAAATTCCATCTTCAGGTCCATCTCAAAAATTTTATCCCCCCATGATTAGTTCTCTTTGAGGGTTGTATATGGTGTGGTGTGGAATTCTTTAGACCCCATTCACATTAGGTTGGTATTAGCCACACCATGAACCCCTCATTCTAGAAACTCCCCTTGTATATTTATCCTTATCAAATGATGCTAAACTGCACAGAATTTTTAGAACATTGAATAGCATAATTAACATCCTTATGTGATATGTATGAATTCTTGGAAGTTTCATCATTAGGTCCATCCCAGGTAAATCTATTTTCCTCTAAACACCTTGGACTAGGTTTTCCCTTGGAATTGTGAATGGTTTGGTGTATGTGGACTTATATCCTCATTCACGTCAGGTTATTTTTCCATGCCATACACATTCTTCTTTGAGATAAGTATTTTCCCTCATCCTTCTGAAATGACATTAAACATCCATCCTTTAGGAACTATGTGTGGCTTGAATCTCATCCTTATGATATATGACTGAATGTTCAGACATTTTTCCTTTGGGTCTACCCCCATATACATTGATTTTTTCCATCACTTTGGCCAATGTTCTCCGTGTGGTATGTGTTGTGGTGTGTACTTATGTCCTCATTCATGTTGGGATTGTAATGACCATGCCCCATACCACTCTCAAGAGCTATTTATTCCCTTTTTTCTTGTATCTGTACCACATGAAATTAAACTACACATAATCTTCAGAACTATGAGTTCCTCGATTCCCCTCTTAATGGGATATATAGGAATGCCCAGAACATTCATCTTCAAGTCTATGCCCAGGTCTATAAATCTTATCTGGACCCTTATCCTGAGGTTCCCTCCCCTGGGATTGCACGCGGTGTGGTATGGGCATCTTTCCTCATTCACATCGGGCATTCTTTATCACAAAATGTGCATTTGAAAGCGCGTATAATTGTTATCTATTGACCATTCATGGTTTCATTGCTCTACTGATGTGTATAGAAGCACCCGGGTCGAATCCTAGGTGATGATTCTTTATAATAGCCGATTGTTTTTAGTTTATTGTATTCTGATTAGGGGGTTTCTTTGTAGAGCATATGAAATTATTGATTGATTAATATTTATTTAAAAAATTGATAAATATTGGAGTGAGTTCATTATTATGGAGTTATGTTTGTGATATCCGTGAGATTTTCTTTATATTTCATTTAAATTAACACCCACTTCACAAGATAACGTTGATTGGAATTCCTAAGTGTTAAGGCTTTAATCCTAGCATTAACTTATCTAAGGGTTCTAATATCAATTAGGGATTATTTATGGTAGTGTATTTATGGTTCCAATAATCCATTGAAACCACATGTTGAATAAATTATTTCATTAATCCATCACATTCTATGTTTTACATACACAATGTTAATTTAAAGAATATCCATCGAGCTAATGCTCTCAATCACTTAACATCTACAAATTATAACTCACAAAAATGGTATATTTACTCATCCATTTAAATGATTAATAATTTTCTTATAAGGATTATGATGATAAATTAATATGATAATAAAAATAAAGGGATAAAAAAAGAGTGGTGCGTCGAACACACGCACAAACGATAATTAGAATTAAAAAGAGACTTTCGATTGAATGAGGAAGCAAAATAAGGGTAGTGGTTTTAACTTGATTTAATCTATTTTAAGAACATTATTATTATACTACATATTATGGATGATAAAAAGATATATTGAAGAACAAACATTCATTAAAACATAATTACAAAAACAAAGACTTACAAGATTACTACAAAGAAAAACTCAAATGTAAATGAAAAAAAAGAGAGGAGGAATGTTAACTCAAGTAAAAACCATTGTATGTAACGTACTCCCAAGCCTTTGGAAATTCTTTGGTCTTTAAAATATTTTATTCTCTCTTCTAAAATTCCAACCCCCTTGAAGGAGAGGGTGGGAATTTATTTATAGCCCAAGGAAGTGGACTGTTTGCATTCCCACTCTGTCTCTCCACTTGAATCTCCATTTTGATAATTCAGAAATCCAAATATCAAGATATGATAGTCTTACAGGTTATAGATAAATTTATCCTCTATCTAATCTTAAACTTTGGGGGCTATTGGACTCAAGTATTAAATGTTATGTCTAGTTTATTAAACAATGTAAATCTGTCCATTTCACTCCAAATGTTTTTGAAGGAATAAATGTGAATGGGTTTATCAATAGGACGATGCCTTCAAATCCGAATACAATATTAAAAAAAGTCAGCCACCTGTATAACTTCTTTCACAATTAAAAATCTCATCTTGATAGGATTATTATATCATGTGATGTGTCATAAATACTATACTAATTTTAATTCCCGGCCAAAATGGTGGGATGACTTTAAATGAATCAGTTGGGCCTCTTTTATTTGGAGTTGGGAGTTGAAATGTTTATACAACACCCCTTAAATTGTCCCCTGAACCTTTGAGGATAATTAATGAATTTAAAACTCTATATTGATCCGAGTAATTCAATCTTCATGGTTGGTCCAGTTTCTGCACAGATTCTGTAGGATCTCTTGTGTGGTCTATATGAGCCTTTAAATGGTATAATTGGACCATGATCCATTCAAATTAAATGTTATATACTTAATTCTTAATCCTAAAAAAAAGATCCACAAAATTTGGATTGTTGGGGGGATATTTATAAATTAAATAGTAAACTAACTCTGTTGGACTACTTCTAAAAATGCTCAAAAATTAAGCTTAGTATTAAAACATTAATATTTCACACAAATTATGAACATTTCATATAAAATAAGTATAGGTAGTATATAATAAGTCATGAAAATATTAATAGCATCAACTCCTCCACACATAGTCTTCTTCATGTCCTCATGTGCAACAAATTGAATGACATGACAAAAACCATTTTCACTCACCATCAAATATTAAAATTTTGTTTTCCCCAATCAAGGATATTTAAACAATATCACTAATCCATATTGAATTCCACCACATGTTGTTACATATACAATGTTAAAAATACAATTCATTTTTTCCATTCTCAAGTTTAGAAATGGAAAATGGTGGCACACAATACATACTCCTCTCAAGATGATAAAATTAATTTATGGAGCATCACTCATTCACCAACAAAAAGTGAAAATCTTATAGTTTGAAAGAGCTCTCAGCTTCCAATACCTATCCAAAGTGCACAAGAATCAAAATGTTTTTTAAGGGGTTTTTCTATGGCTATGGGAGAGTGGAAATATAATGTAAAAGAGAGAGAAGAAGAGGGGTAAAACACCAACATGGAAGAAGAAATGCACACATTTTTTTTTGAAATGATACATGAAATGAAATGGAAACACATATTTACGAGGGAATGAAACTGTGAAATAATATGAAAAAGTGGAAGGAAATATGAAGGCAATGAGAATATGGAATATTTACAAAACAAAAAACTTCTCCCAATGACATAATAATATAATGCATGTGTTCTTTTTATTATTATTTTTCTCTTTTTTTGGAAAGTTGAACTTGAAACAGATCTCACACACTTATCCTAACCCACAATTGATCTTCTCACGACACTAATTTTCATAGATATAACAAGATGAAAGGCTAAAAAATAGTGATTTTTGACCTACCCAATAAACAACCCAATTTCTTTTTTTAAATTTTTTCTCATTTTTTAATTATGTTTTTTGACCACGTTTCATTAAAATTTGAAAAATATGTTATAAGATTATATAAATTCCCAAGACCCACTGAAGGACAACCTCTCCCCCACACTAATGGACACTTTCCCCCAATAATATGATAACTCATTGATAATCAATAAAAGGGAACCCAAACAATGAAATCCATTCCACCCACACGTAAATTCCAAAAAATTATGCAATGAAAATCCTTGTTGATATTGGGTGGGATATGTTATTGGGACTGTTATGTGGCTATCGAAAAAATGTTTTCATAGGCTCGAAGGGGATTTCAAAAGGAGGATTAATGTATGGTTAATGGGAGGTTATTTGGATATTATAATTATCATGTGGTTCGTAAAATTCCTCTATCATATTATTGCACACTAACATAATAAATTCAGCTCGAAGGTCCACAAACTCAAGATTCAAAAATGAGGGTGAAAAAAAAATCTCATTTTTAAAAGATTTCCATAAGTGTCCTTGGAATGAAAGATAATTTTCTTCCTCACATTTTGGAAAAATCATTTTACAAATAAAAAATTGAGCATTCAAAATTGGTTGGTTTTGACATAATATTTTTTATCCAAATTAATGATGAAACCAAAAAAATTTTGAGATGAAACCATGTCTTTTGAATCTAAAAAATGGTTGGAAAAAAATTGAAAATTGGAAGGTGAGTAAGTATGACTCATGATTTTTCATGTCACTATTATTTTTGGAATTTTTTAGTTGTTTAGTTTTTTTTAGTTTTTTATAAAGACACACCCACACCAAAAAAGAAGAGTAAATAAAACAAATGTGAGGAGGAAAGTCATAAAAAAATTAAGAGTGAGAAAGAAGAGAGAGAGAGAGAGAGGTAGAAGGAGTTAAAGGGAAAGAGGTTCCCCTTGGTTTGGATTTGGTGGGTTTCTATCTCCAACCAGTTGTGGGTCAACGCAGAAGTTGGGGACCTGATGGAAGTCAATGTGGTTCCAGGATTGTGTGTCCTCTCATTGTGATTCTTTAATCGATGTCCATTAACCATCAATGTCCTTTTTGAAAATGGTTCATTGACTTTCACTTTTCACCTTCTTGAAATACCTTTCACAGGATGTGTTTTTCATGGAGTTCCTTGGATTTTCATTGTATAGATTTGAATTCTCATAAGAACCAAGTCGAAGATTCTCCAGTTCACCCAATTGATAAAATCTTTCTTCACCTGATTTTTCACAATAAAAATTAAAGGATTTTACATCCAAAAAAATACTTATGTTTGATTTCAACTGGTACATAACAGATTTCAACTGGTACATGACATTCTTTACCAAAAACTAGCCTAAAAGGAGACATCCCAATGGGTGTTTTAGAGGATGTTCGATAAGCCCAATGTTCTTCACCAAGTCTTTCCAGCCAGTCTTTTCTGGTGGGTTTTACAATTCTCTCAAGCACTCTATTCACTTCTATATTTAAAATTTCAATTATTCCATTTGTTTGGGTGTGATATGCAGTTGATGTTTTATGTACAACACCATCCTTTTTTAAAATAGATTGCTTGGTTCTATTACAAAATGGGTTCCTACGTCACATATCAAGGCACATGGTGTGCCGAACTGGGGGAAGATGTGTGTCTTTAGGAACTCATTAACATTATGTGAATCATCATTTCTAATGGGTTTGGCCTCGACCCACCATAAAACAAAATCAACTACAATAAAAATGTATGATAATGCATTGGAAGGGTGGAATTTTTTCATGAAATTGATGCCCCAAACATCGAATATCTCATAGAAAATTAAAGGCTTTTGGGTAATTTCATTTCTTTTTAAAATTGTGCCAAACATTTGGCAAGTGGGACATGATTGAAAGAACTCATGTGAGTCCATAAAGAGTGGAAGCCAGAAGAATCTAGAGTCTAGGACCTTTCAAAAGGTCCATTGTGGTCCAAAATGGCCACCCCCATGAATTGAGTGACATAATTCTAAGATGGAGGAATGTTCATTTTCCTCAACACATCTCCTAATTACCATGTCTGCCAAAATTTTCCAAAGTTTATTATCTCCACAAAAATAGAATTTTGATTCACTTTTAAACTTCATTTTATATTCTTTTGGAAACTTTTCAGGTAAAACACCAAAAACAAAGTAATTTACAATTGGGGAATACCATTGTATTTCTGGAGTGAGAGATGAAAGGTACTTAGTTGGAAATTCTAGATCAATTATTTCAGAATGAGAAGAATTAGACATTGTACTCAACTGATCTGCCACAGGGTTTTCGTTTCCAGGTGAATCAATGATTTCAAGGTCAAATCGTTGGTGCATTAGGTTCCATCTTATTAGCCTTGGTTTGGAATCACTTTTCTTAAGTAAAAACATTATAGCAGAATGTTCTGTGATGATGATGATTTTGAAACATAAGATATAGGGTCGTAATTTATCTATGAAAAAAACCACTGGTAAAAGTTCCTTTTCAATCATAGTGTAGTGAGATTGAGTTTGATCCATCATTTTTGAGGCATAATAGATAACATAAACAAGTTTTTCTCTTATTTTACCAATAACAGCTCCAACAGCTCTATCAGAAGCATCACACATCAACTCAAAGGGTAAGGAACAATATGGGGGTTGGATTATTGGGGAAGATGGAAGAGCAGTTTTGAGTACAATGAAGGCTCTCTTAAAAACCTCATCGAAATATAAAGTGACATCATTTTGGAGAAATTGAGTGAGTGAGAGGGAAATACTACTGAATTTTTGGATTAATCATTGATAGATACCAGCATGATCGTGGAATGAATGGATGTATCGAATAGTAGGGGGTTCAAGAAGTGATTGGATCACTTCATTTTTGGTAGGATCAACTTCAATACCCTATTTTGAAACTACATGCCCTAGAAAAATCCCATTTTCAACCATGAAGTGACATTTTACAAAATTTAACACAGGGTTACACTTGACACACTTTTGAAGGACTATAGAGAGAAATAATGAAAGCATGATTCAAATGACTCACCATAAATGGTAATGTCATCCATTAATAATTCTATGTCATGTTTAATGAATTCAGAAAAGATACTCATAATACACCTCTAGAATGTTGCAGGATCATTGCAAAGGCAAAAATGCATTCTCTTATATGTATATGTTCGAAAGGGGCAAGTGAAAGTAGTCTTTTCTTGGTCCTGGTGTGCGATTGGTATTTGGATATAGCCATTGTATCCATCAAGAAAGCAATAGTGTGACTTTCCAGCTAACTGTTCTAGCATTAGATCAAGGAATGGAAGAGGGTAGTGATATTTTCGTGTTTCAACGTTCCATTTTTGGTATTTGATTCACACATGCCATTTGTTCTTCACTCGAGTTGTGATTACCTCCCAATGTTCATTTGTCACAACAGTTATCCCACCTTTCTTAGGTACAACATGAATTAGACTAACCAATTCACTATCGGAAATTGGGTAGATAATACAAACTTGAAGAAGCTTGGTGATCTCTTCCCAAACTACCTTATGTATGAGTGGATTGATTATTCATTATTGTTGTCTAATTGGTTTGAATGATTCCATAAGATGGATGTTATGCATGCAAAGAGCAGGTTTAATTCCTGGTATGTCATCTAGGGTCCAACCTAAGGCCTTTTTGTTTTCTTCTAACACTTGAACAAGTTTGGACTCCTCAATTTTGGTAATTGAAGAAGAGATAATGACAGGATAAGAGTGATCATGGAAAAGAAATGCATATTTCATGCGTTTAGGAAGTGGTTTCAGATCAATATCATCATTCATTTGTGGTTTAGACAACTCAGAAATGGAGGAAGGGATTTTAGTTTCTTCAGATTCATTTTCCTTAATACAGTCCAAGGTGGAGAAGTAGATATCAGAGTTGATGTGGGATTCAAGAGAGTCTTCATGTTCCACTAGATTTATGGAGTCTATGAATGATAGGTCCACATCAACTTCACCATTTATGACTTGGTTAATCATGGTGTATATTTCAAAAGATCCTTTATCATTTGAACATGTAGAACATGATGGATTGGGGTTCAATTGACTCGTAGATGTGTACTCAGAAGCATGGATTGAGAATACAGAGTGATCTTTAGACGAGTATCACATGGATTGGAAAATTTTGAACACGACTAGTTGGTCACCAAATTTCTTGAATAAGATGCCTGAATGGACATCAGTCATAGTTGTAGTAGTCATGAGGAACGGTCTTCCTATAATTAGGGGAGATCTAGAAGAGTCCATATCACCATCTATGTCAAGTAAACAGAAATCAGTAGGGAAGATAAGATTATTCACACAAAAAAGGACATGTTTAATTATTCCCTCATGATAGGATATGTTTCGATTGGCTAATTGAATGAAAACACCCGTTGGATGTAAGGGACCTAGATCAAAGTTGGAGAAGGAGGATTTTGTCATGATATTAATTGAGGCTCCTCGGTCTATGAGTGCATCATCAAAGTTAGAACTTCTAATTTTCAGAAAACCATAAAGGTCCCTTGATATTTTGCAGTTTATGGTAATAGACTGTTGGGTGGAGACATTTTTGAAGGTCCTAAGTTTCCTCGTATGGGTACAAAACTCCTTGAGAAACCTGGCATAATTAGGAATTTGATAAATGAAATCTAAGAGGGTAATGTTGACTTCAACACATCTAAACCTGTCTAGAATTTCAGGATCGGGTTCAAATGACTAATTTGGCTTAGAAATGTCTTGAGGGAAAGAAATTAGGTTCCTAAGTTGAATGGAAGGAGGTGAAGGAATGGATTCAGATTCCTTTTCATGTTTATTTTCCTTTTCATTTTCTAGGTCAACATTTAAAGGGGGGTTGGAGGGATTATCTTGAGGCATAGAAATTTTCATTCCTGATCCAAGTGAAATTATACTTACATTACCCTTGGGGTTGGGTAATGGTTGATCTGGGATTTGGGAAGAATTTTATTGTTGTTGCTGGATCAGGTGGGATGTAATTTGACCATTTCGCATTTTAATGTTTTTGAGGTTGGAATGGGTGAAGGAGGCTAGATCTTATACTGCACTTTCCCATGGTTTCTTGGAATAAGAGGCTTTTCCCGGATTGGGATTACCGTGATTTTGGTTCTTGTGAAAGTGATTGTATTGGTTTTGGAATTGGGAAGTCTCACTAGGATAGTGCATTCCAGGAGAAGGATTGTTCGTTTGTTATTGAGGAACAGAAGTATAAGGTTGTTGTATTTTACCAACACCTTGACCATATTGAAACTGGTTTGGGTTTTGAGGAGAAAATTGAGGGCTGTGATAGACGAGATTACCATTCCTTAGGCATTAATTATAGGAAGAAGAGAAGGGTTCTGAGTGAGGTTGTTGAAGATTCTAACGAACTGACCTGATTGTTGAGGGTTGGGTTTCTACTGAGCATATTCAACATTGAGCTCCATTGGTCCAGATGAATCAGATTGATCCTCTTGATGTTATGGATGGGTGTCTATTGTATGAGTTGTGAGCTGCATATTCCATAGTTTTTGATATGTCCCGGAAACATTGATTGTGGAGAAGATGAGGTTGGGGTTTTGGATGTCATAAATAGTTGTCTCACCAGACCAGTAAGTTCACTCATCCACTCGATCATCTTATTTGTCTCTATGGATTGATTGTCTGGGACTTGTTTTACTTGATCACGTGCTCATGTATGGAATTTTTGTGTGTTTGCATCCATGTTTCATATAATATCTTATGCAGCTACAGGAGTTTTATCTACAAGAGAACGGCAACTTACGGCATCAATGAGAGTTCTCTCCATAGACAATAACATCTCATAGAATTATTGGATCAAGAGTTGGTCAGGGATTTCGTGGTGTGGGAAGGTTACAAAATGCTTTTTGAACCTCTCCCTGGATTCATGGAATGATTCACTTTCAAACTGACAGATACCACTTATTTCCTTTTAAGAATAAGCAGTATAAGAAGCCGGAATGAATTTATCTAAGAAGAGTAACTTCATGTAATTCCATGTGGTTATGTAACCAAGAGGAATGTACCAGATCCATGACATTGTAGTGTTATCTAGGGTGAGAGGGAATTCTCAGAGTTTGATTTGTTCTTCTGAAACCCCTTGAGGCTTCATAGTAGGGCACACCACATATATCTCCGTAAGATAAAGATGTGGATCCTCACCAGATAGCCCATGGAAATGAGGGAGAGGATGAATCAAAACCAATTTGAGTTCGAATTCAGCCTTAATTTTTGTGTATTGAATACCAAGGGGTTGGTAATTCATATCAGGGGCAGTGAGTTCTTCAAGTGTTTGTTCCCTAGGATTGGCCATATCTAATTCAATTGGCTAGACAAAGACTATTAAATGAATTATTTTATTATCTCTTATGTTATTCCTATGTTGGTAAAGTGTTCTTTAAATTTTTAGGGTCAAAAAAATCCTAGGGATTGTTTGGGAGGCTATGGGGAATTCAAAATGATTTTAGAATAAATAGAAAGATGGGTTTTTGTTTGTGTTTTTTTTTCAATTTTTTCAATTTTTTTTGTTTTTTTATAATTACAATAAACTAAAGACTATTTAATTGCACCATCCATAGAAACTAAACCATTTGGAAGCATAGATGATTGATTCCTATTGACTGGTCAAGGTTTTGGTGCTCTGCTATTGTGTATAGTATCACTCGGGTCGAATCCTTGATGATGATACTTCTTAATAGCTTATTGTTATTAGTTGATTGTATTCTAATTGGGGGTTTCATTATAAGGCTTATGAAATGATTGATTAATATTGATTTAAAAAAATTATAAATGTTTGGGTGATTTAATTATTAGAGAGTTAAGATTGTGATATCCTTGAGATTTTCTTTATATTGCATTTAAATTAACTCTCACTTCACATGATAACGTTGATTAGGCCTAAAATCCTTTTTTTCATTTTATAAATAAAATTTACTTTTGGCGAAGTGAGAACCTTACAAAAACTGAAAGACAATACAGACATCAGACACATAAAACACCATTCCCACAAACCTGAATCCAAAACCCACATTCAAAACTTAAATTAAAATTCAAAAATTGCAATCTCGGGAAAAGCGTGCTTCCCAAGAAACCCTCCATCGAGGAAGACCTAACCGCATCATCACTTGACAGCCATATATCACAACACTTTCTATCACCATCACGTCTTCACATTACCATAGTTATCCACTTCTTCATAAAAATCACCATTGCTTTCTCAAAAACGACATCACAGATTCATAAAAATCACCACAGCTTCCTCAAAAAATCACCACTATAACACCATCGCACATTCTTCCCAAAGACCAACATGAGATCTTCACAATTGCAAAACCCAGAAAACCAGAATCAAATATAGAAGGACACCAGATCTGAAATGCGAAGTCAACAAGCTTCTAATCGCCAACTCCCAGAGAAGCAAAACCAACTGTCGCAAATCAACCCGAACCGAGACTCCAAAACGAAATCGAGAAACAACAAACCCAATATTCACATATTTCCAGAGGTCCTTCAATGGGAAGCGTCGCGCAGCACAAAAAAAATCATCCGAAACCAAAATTATTGCAAAAAAAACAAAAACAAAAATCACTGTAATGCCTGAAGGAGGTTCCGTTGTGGCCTGATCCCGTCGCCTCCAACAAGAACACTCAAAGGGATGCGGAAAACCACCCTGCGCACCCACCGGAGATGCGACGATAGCCTTCGGGTTAATGCTCGATCACACTGCACCGCCAACGAAACCCTATCCAGCTACGATGATTTAGGAGAGAACCGACTAGCAATGGGAATAAGAGTCTGAATATAAGAATAACACCAAAAGATATCTGCTGCCACATCTCACCGAGTGCAAGGAGGATCTCCGCGCCATCCCGAGGAGATGAAGGAAGCAGCAACAAGGGGGAAAACCTAGTGCGTAAGGCCCCTTATGGGCTAATATAATGTTGATTGGAGTTCCTAAGTGTTAAGGATGTAATACAATCCTTAACATAACTTATGGTTCTATTCTAAATTAGATATTGTTTATGGTAGTGTATTTATGGATCTAATAATCCATGGAAACCACAGGATAAACAAATTATGTCATTAATCGACCACATTTTAAGTTTAACATAAACAATGTTAATTTAAATAATATCCATATAGCTAATGCTCTCAATCAATTAACATCCCTAAATTATAACTCACAGTAATGGTAGATTTACTCATCCATTTAAATGATTAATAATTTGGGTATAATTATGATGATGATTAATTAATAAGAAAATAAAAATAAAGGGATAATAAAAAGAGTTGTGTGTCGAACATACAAACAAACTATAATAAGAATTAAAAATAGACTTTTGATTGAATGAGGAAGACAAATACGGGAAGGGGTTTTAACTTAATTTAAACTATTTTAAGAACATTAGTGTTATATAACATAAATAGTATGAGAAACAGAGATATTATAGAAGAAACGTGTATTAAAATATAATTACAAAAACAAAGACTTAAAGATTGCCACAAAGAAAAACACAAAAGTAAATGAAAACAAAGAGTGGAGGAAAGGTCTGTACAGTGAAAACTTGACTATGGAAGGTCATACCAAGCCATTGGAAAGGCTTTGGTCATGCCAATATGTGATCCTATTTCTGAAATTCCAAAACTCTTGAAGGAGAGGAGGGGTATGTATTTATAGCACAAGGAAATGGATTGTTTTCATTCCAAGTTTTTCCCTCCACTTGAATCGCCATATTGATAATTCAAATTGCCGAATCTCAAGATATGATCTTATTAAAAGTTTAGATAAATATATCCTATGTCCACTCTAAAACATTGGTGTCCATTTGAATTACAGATCCAATGTTATGGATGGGATATAAAACAATGTAAATCTCTCCATTTCACTCCATACTCTTTATAAGGTCCAAATGTGAATGGGTTTATCAATAAGAAGATGCCTTCAAATCTGAATACTTTCTTCAAAAAAATCATCCTCATATATATTTGATGTCACATTGAATAATCTCATCTTGATTGTATTTTTACATAATGAGATATGTCATGAAAACTGTACTGATTTTATTTCCTGAAAAGAATTGTGGGATGAGTTTAAAAGAATCAGTTGGGCCCCTTGTATTTTGATTTGGGCCTTGATATTTTAATCCAAGACTCCTTACATTATCCCTAGAACCGTTGAGGAGAATTAAGGAATTTTTACTTCTAGAATGAGCCAAGTAATTCAATCTTTATGGCTGGTCCAGTTTCATCACAGATTCTGTAGGCTCTTTTTTTTGGTCCATATGGGCCTTAAAATAAGAAGAATTAGACCATGATCACTACTAATGAAATGTTTTATACTGAATTGGTAATCTTAAAAAATAGGATCCCCACATTTTGGATTTGTAGGGGCATATTTATATATAAAAAGTAAACTGACACAGTTGGACTACTTCTAAAAATCCTCCAAAATTACACTTAGTATTAAAACATTAATATTTCACACAAATTATGCACATTTCATATAAAATCAGTAAAGAGAGTATATAATAATTCATGAAAATATTAATTACATCAGAAGTCCCTTTAGAACCTCATTCTTCAAAATGCATCCAAACTATATGATGCTAAACTATGTTTCCTCATCCCAGATTAAGTTAAATTGTTTCATATTTTCCACGTGATGTTAATGTGCATGGGTCAATCCTTTATTACAACCTTAAATGGTGACACTGTCATATTTATTTCATGAAGAAAATCAACAATTCATTGTGGTGTCCTCACTTGAGGGGACTTCATGTTTGGAATAGATCATCCACCATACCATTTTACAAGGTATACATATGACATGATTCCTATGGTGATGTGTGTATTCTATATCATAGGTATGTTGCTCCAAAAAAACACACCACCACTAATGAATAAATTGGATCCATCAAATTCAACATCTTTTGGTGCATGGGCCAGACCTGAACGACATTATTTACACTTTTATTGGTATCCTACAATGCTATTTTTGGGAACTTCCTCTTACTTCATTACCATCCTTATGAAATGTTTAGGAATTCCTAGGTGTTTCGTCTTCGTGTCTTTCCCCAGATACCTCAAATACTGCTTTATTTCCATCCTGTTGGCCCAGACTCTTTGGGAAACATGTGATGTGGTGAGGAACTCTTTGTTACTCATTCACATCAGGTTTATAATAGCCATTCAATGTACATTTCATCGGGGAAACCTTGTCCATTATCCTCACGTACTTACCTAATAGAGTTAAGCTTCATGGATTTAATGAACTACATATGGAATGATTCCCTATCTTTATGAGATAAGTTGGAATGCCCAGACATTTCATCCTCGGGTTTGGCCTCAGGTTCTTCTATTCTTTCCTCTGAACCATTATGCCATGTTCTCTCCTGGGATCATGAATGGTGTTTTATGTGGACTTTATTGTTCCTCATACACATTTGTTTATTCTTCAGTACCATACACATTCCCCTATCGAGAATCCTCCACCACTTGCATCCTTACTGCATGTTGTTAAACTGTATGGAATTCAGAACTATGTTTGGATGGATTCCCAACCTCACGGGATACATAGTAATGGCCAAACATTTCATCTATGGGTCAATCCCCTAGTTCATCAACCCATTATCCCCCTTCTTTTATAGACTTATGATCCTCTATTATGCCTCACCATCATTCTCAGATGCATTGTAGTTTAGGAACTATAGTGTTGGATTTGGTATGGACATACTTTAATCTATTTCCTTTCTTCACATCTCAATTTATTTAGGTTCTCATTATATTTCACATCTAAATGGACCCCAAAATAATATAGATTCCCAGCCTTATGGATCACCTACAATTTTGGGAAAATGTCCAAAAAGATTTTGAACAAAATTATTAGATAGATTCCTCATTTCGAATATGATCAGCAGCTTACCCTTGGATATTAGTTCCCATTTCAGATCACATGATATTTATTCTATTTTTCAAACATTGTCAAAAGTTATCCTCCATCATTATGTCACCCCCATCATTCCCAAAATGTTTCTCTTGTGATTCACATCCATTTCCACTGCATCATGTTCACGTGGAATTTCAAAACAATTGGTGTTATCCCTCTTTACACATTTGCACACTTAGAGGATGAACCAATATTGAGGGTTCACACTTAGATCCACCCTTCAACCCCTACCGTGAGAATCCATCTGATGTAAATATATTATCACCCTTGTTTCCCACAAGTAGATTGGCACATGTGGTCTTATGTATTTCGGTATTGTTTTTACCCACATGGAAGGGTCACACTTCCTTTTTGGTACATACTCTATGACCATAAACTATGAGCTCTAGTACCCTAGTCCAGGCATCATGACTTTAAACATTGTGTTTTCTCTGGAAATTTTTTAATGTGGTGTGTACTACCTTTTCCCAATCCACATCGGGTTTCTTTGTGGCACAACATCACATATTGTCACTTTGAGAATCTCCCTATTTTGGTATGACCTTTATGTCCCCAATTGGTATCCCATACGTCTTTACCATATGATACTAAACTACATATTCTGCACCCAGGCTGTGTAATGATATCTTACCCAGAAACACGATGTATTCTCTTGATAATACATCGTCTCTTTTGGGTATTGGTCACCTGCCATTACACATTTAAGAATAAGGTATGGCTTGATTTCCATTCTTATGTCTTATATAGTGATTCCCATACTATTTTTTGTGGGCCATCCACATCACCATGAACCCTCTTATGCCATTTTGGCCTGAGATTCCTCGAAATTATGTGGTGTAGTGTGGACTTATGTCCTTATTCTCATAGATTTTACAGTAACCATACCACATACCTCTCTCAAGAGTTCTCTATTTTTCTATCCTTACCGCATGACAATAAACTTCACTGGCATGTCCCACTCACATAACATTAAATTTGGAAATGTATGGTCATATATCTATGGCATTAAACTAAGATTCTTATTGTCTTTTTTTGCACGATGTTAAACTGTATAAAAATGGTTTATTAATCCTAAAAAGAGTATATCACCCCCTTTTTGTATTGGTTTCATATCATACCACCTACAAGGACTTTGTGTGGATTTATTCCCATCAGTATAGGATACGTAGTGAAATCTAAACATCCTATATGTGTTCAATTCACAAGAACTTTCTCCTCCCTGGCCCATATAATCCTGGGTTCTCCCAGAAGTACGCAGTGTGGTGCGGACATCATCAGTCCTCATTTATAATAATTTTTCCATATACTTACTTTGATATTACCACTCACTTCATTTTTTCAGAATAACATATGGGTAATTTTTTCACTTCCCACATTCCTTCGTTTAGGGTTTCCATTATCATTCCCATCAAAAGGAACCCCATAAGGACATGGATTCTAGGCCTCAACATTTTTTTACTGTCTAGGCCAAACATCCTAGAGAATTTTTGAATGATAATTTCTCACAATTTCCACATTGTGAATATGGTCAACAGTCGATGTTCAATTTTTTTTCTCATTATAGGTCACATGAGATGGATACTGTGTTGCGAACATGGTTAACAGTTATCCTTCATCGTCACACCACACCAATTTCATCCTAAATATTGAATGTTGTGAATCGCAAGATTAATTACCCTTTTTGTTTTAGGGACCCTCGACACCCATGGTGTCGTAACTCCCTGCATTCTTGCATGTCATGTATGTATGTTTGGTTTTCAGGTATTTTCACCACTCGAAATTTACATTCCACTATTTTACATTTTCATTCAATGGGAAATTCTGGACAATGCTCACTGATTCCCACACCGATCATGGAACTCGTAGGTTTAGGGGTAATGATACGGTATTATCCATATATGAGATAGTGTGACCCATCATCCCTTCCACACGTACAAAAACCGTGACACTATCTTCCTCAAAAAATGATGTTAAATTGTTCGGAATAAAAATAACTATGTAAGTATTTATTCCTTCCCCAAAATGATACATAGATACATTCAGGAATCTAATCCATGGGTCTAGACAACTAAATGGTAAACTCCCAGTTTGGATCTTCTCGTCCCCGACTACCCTTTCAGAAACATGAGATGTGGTGTATACCTCTATGGTTCTTATTCACTTCAGGTTTTGAACTGCACCACACATTTCTTCTTTGGGGGTACCCATGACCTCAACTCATGAATTAAAATGTGGCCCTACCCTGAAAAGTATTAGGATGCCCCATGATAATTATTGGATGTGTCAGCTTCCTCTATCTTGACGAATTCCCCCCACCAATGTTGGTCTATGACCACACTATGATTAAAAACTAAATTTTCCTTGATCTGAATCCTTATAAGATATGTAGAGATACCCATGAATTTTTTCATGGGGCCATCCCCATCACCATTGACATTCTGGGTTCTTTTCCAATAACTATGGTTTGGACTCTATGACCAAAAGCAAGGAGTCCCTAGTCCATGTTACACATCCTCATATTATTGACCAGGGTCCACGTAGTATGAAATTACAATATTTGCAACGTCCTGGTCATATGATGTTGAATTATTCAATGAATCGTCCTCATTTCCATTACATAAGACTACAACCCATTCAAGGTCCTCATAATTGAGGTACCTACCAGATGTAGGCCTGATCTCGATTCAGATTAATATGCTCATCTAGTTTACTTTTATCAAGGTGGAATAATTTAAATAGTGTTTAAATTTATCCAAAAATACAATCATTTCATCACCACGCTTTGTGTGCCCTCTACTTTGTATCCCCATTCCCTCTCATGTCTAAGGGAACCCCATAACAGTTAGGATGATCGACAATAAGGCTTGCTTACCATCATCATCCAATGTTCTACAGGACATCACATGACACATCGAGTTTGGATCTATCATTTCGAATGCGGTAAGTGGTTGTCCCTATTTTATTTGTTCCCATTTCAGGCTAACGCAATAAAGATGATATGCCTTGAATTTTCTCAATTGTTGTCCTCCATCATCGTTCCATCCTCTATGCATTATGAATTTTGGGTATTTTAATTCATATTCATCAATCCGTTTTGTTTGGATATATACCAAAACACCTGGTGTCATCCTTCTTGTGCTCTAGAGTTTGTTGGGAAGATTGTTTTGGATATTCTGAGAACCCTATTCTCCAGTCAAGATCCATCTTTTATTTCAAAAACACTGGATGGTCATTCAGAACCCCAATATTCGAATTCTTAGTCAACACTCTCATACATGAAGTGAATAATTATTTAGTCTACTTCTGTTTCTCATACTGGGTATGATCCACGTGATCTTAGGGATTGATCGCTAATTACATCACAGTTATGGTCAAGATGCATTAAAATAATAAAACAAGCAAATAATAAGTCTATACATGTAGTTTGGGATAGGAAAAAAAGATTGATATATGGTTATATGTTCCGAAAAAACAATAACCTTATAGATCATCCCCTTGGAGGGATTTCTCCAATGCTTCCACGTTTTGGCTCATAGCCTCCAGGGTTGCTTCCCTCTCCATGACCTCCATCTCTTCATCAACAGCTGTAGACTAGAGATCATTTGAATTGACCTTCATTCACTCCTTCTTAGCTGGAACTCAATCATTTGACGGCTTTCCTGCACTTCTTGCTCTTGGGAATACGAAATCTCAGCCTTTAACTATTCAATGATCTCAGAATGGATCGTGATAAATGCCACTCATTCATTTTCGTTCTCTTCAAGGTTTCAAAATTCCTAATCAACCTTAGGAATATTCTAGGTATTATTTAATTAATTATGACACTGGGAAATATCTAAGTGTTTCATATTTCTTGTATCATCTCATTGATATAATCAATTATTTTTTTACGAAGACAGTGAGCATCCACCCCTCTAGTTCAGAGAATGCATATCCATGTGCGAGGTAACCCCATCTATCCCATCCACTATGCATGTGATTGAATGAGGAAGCACTTGATTCACTTCCATTACTTGCATCCAGTCATATGACTCTCCTAGGAACTTTAGGGTCAGATCCATCCATCACCTTAGGATTTTCAAGCCTGTACTAGGAAATATTTCTAGGAGTTCAGTGGCAGGGCCATCTTCTGGAACTATTTCTTCTTTAGTGACCTCAACCCCTCTATCATAAAGCTCAACCCTTGCAGTACCATCATCTCTGATTAAAGCTTTGGGATCAATAGGTTCTAGGGCTAGACTATATTGAATAATTGACTCTATGAGAACTGGTATGATCACTGGTATAGCTCCCACAGATTCTCCAGACTCGACCATTTTCTGATCCTCCAGCATTGTGATCAAAACATTGGGAATTGATATCTTGGTCATCCGAGTTCCCAAATAAAATATGAGAGCCTAACATTTTTGAAACATTTAGGAGCCATGTGTAGTGGTGTCCAGTTCCTGAGTCACAATAGGAGCTGCCAGAATAGAAGATCCATCAAATATTTTTTTCAATGATCAACACTGGCTCCTGGACAACGTGAATAGATTGGGACTATAAGGTTTTTCTTTTAGCCCCTCCTTCTAGCTTTTCATTTACCACTACAATAATGGATGGTCCTTCGACATCTCTAACCATTGTCGGTCTCCCACCCTTCTCAATCCTAGATGCATGTTAATGATGATGTTATTCCACATTCATGGGTACATTTCCATCCCCTACAGGGGAAGCTCCCTTAATGTCATCATTGACCTCTTCCAGAATATTAAAAAGTTTTTTGAATGGATTTGAGTTATAAAAATAGAATGGCCAATATAGTTATGTGTATTGACCCACCTCTTTTTTTCATCCAGTTCCATGTTAGAGCTTGTGATTTAACCACTCTCACGTTGTCTACCCTAGCAGAAAATGGTTTCCTAAGGTCTATCACCTCAAGTACCTTGACCCCCAACCTCGTATTCTCCCTATTCCTTTTCTATATCGTCTCTCTATTAATCTCTATTTCTTCTGTCTATTCATCTTCTTCCTCTTCTCCATCTTCATCTTATTCTTTGCCTTATTTTTCCTCTTCGTCATCATCGTCATTCTCAGACATCAGATTTGCTGGGTCATGCCCCTAGCCAAGAACCACATTCAATAGGTGATGTGGTTCATCATACCACCCATGTTGGAATGTGTAAATATCCATGGATATTAGTTTCACATTTTGGTGATGAGAGTTCGTCCTCTCTACCACCTGAATAGTCTCTATTTCTGGTAGGACAAGCCCAGTGTGCACCAGTCTCCACCACATCTCTTCAGTGAAAATAGATCGATGCAGTGTACTCTAAGAAGACCGTAGAGATGGGAAAATGTCATCAATGTTTGGTTATAGAGGATTTCTTAGTTTCATTAAAGTGAGTTCCCTAGCTAGTCCATTAGCCCGCCCACAGTACCACCCCTCTTCAGAAGGAGGAGGCTCATTCTCACCATACGATGCTCCTACAGATGAAGTTACAGCCTATGTTTTTCCAAAATATAGGCTTATTCCATGCCACACCTCCTCAGAAGTACCTTTTATGCATCCTTACTATCTCTAATCCATGTGAGGTTCCTTGATTTTACGAATGCATTTTCATAGAATTTCCTTTAGGTATGCTGTTATCAAATGTTCACCATACTCCTTTGATAGGCCACCAATGACATTACTAGGGGAAGTGTGATGACATCACCAATACATACAATCGTGAACATGAGACATAGTTGATGAAGGATGAAAGGAGTTACCTCTTCCAAACCTTTTTATATACTTTCTTTGGCATCTTCTGTGTGAAAAATAATTTCCTAGACAACCTTATTGGTATATAGGGTTCGTAAAAGATTTTTCAATCAATCTGGGCTACCAGAACACCACCCCTGATTCATTGCAATTATTCTTTCTATAGTAATGTGTGTCACCCATGATATACCATCTAGCTTGCCGGTTTCGAAATAAATGAATTTTGATGTTTCCATATTTCAAATATTGAGTTTTTTCCCTTCCCCTTAAAGTGTCAATGGGTCAATTCCAATAATATTTATTAGGGATGGTTGTAGCCCATCACTTGGAGGGAGGATGACATTCTAGAATTCATACCCACTGCAGTGAGCTATAACACAGTCATGAAGAATTTTTAACGTTCCACATATTCTCTTGGGAATACTTCCTCTAGATATGTATCCAAAAATGTTGTATAGCCTAGCCAATATCGGCCACCTAGATTAACCATGTTCATGGACACCATGATTCTAGCAATCACTAGAATACCTAGATGATCCCCCATTCACAAGTACCTCATTGAAAGAAACCACCAACTCATAATTATAGCAAGAAACATTGTATATCATACATTCATGTGCCATCAATCATTTATACTGATTCCCCATGATCAGAACTCTCCTGTTTCCAAGACCATCCAATATGATCCCACCTTCCCCCTATGCGATGTGTTCAAGCACTGCTTTTCATGGCTTGGAATTTTCATTTTCTTGTCCTACATCAGAAACAGAACAATCCATCCTGAGTTGGATATATCGATTAGGATGTACTTGATTTTCAGCTTCCCCATAGACTAATCGAAGTGATTCCAGATCTTAATGGGGGTGCATGTCAAATCCCCCCAAATTTTTTCTATTGAATGGAACTCATCGTACTAATACCCTTTCAGCAGAATTCCACATATGCAATGGATGTCCAAGATGATGATGCCTACCTCTCTGTGGTGGAGGTAGAATGTATTTGTGTTGGGAGTCCACCAATGAAATATCTATTGTAATAGGTCATTTTGAGGGTGGAAATGAAACTGAAATGTCCTCACACCTTCCAAAATCCAGATACACTACATCTCTACCCTGAAATCCCCATGTTTCTAGAGTTCCCAATATTCCCATGCCCGTTAACCTGTAAAATTTCCCCCCAGACCTGAAGTCCCTTTCATTCCAACCTTTGTTATGATCAGTAATGATTCTTTTAGAGGTGCTCATATTGTGAGATAAAGATTCCACAATATTTGGATCACTCCCTAAAACAATCACGGTCTTCATATTCATGATGTAAATGTAAATTTTTTGTGTTTCCCTAGTGGGGTGACTGTTGCTCGTGATGTTGAACTGTGGAAGGATATCCTCATGTGTTACCCTTGACCATGGAATATCAGTCTGAAAGCCAAGAATCAATACCTCTATGAAAAAACCAAAGATTCATTTCGATAGACTGTAACTCAGAAATTAATCATTTTGATCTTCCATTAGCATGCCAAAAATCATATGATTATCAGACATGACCCTTCTCACATGAATAATTTGAGGATTTTCTATGATCTGGGTCCTCCGTGTAACAGCAACAGCTTCCCTCCCAACATCTATCTATTCAGAAACCATTTCCATCAGGTCCTAAAATACACAAAGGGTATTTCACAGAAGAATGGGGTTTCAGATCACAAGATAGTCTGTCGAGCGAAAGATGGGCTTAGGCCATGTAAAAAAAATCCCGCTAAGTCAGATGCATTCAAGAATTGGCAGCGGCATGAAAGAGCCCACAGTTTCACACAAGATACAGACCAAATCCAAGATATTTCACATAGATAAGAGGATCTCTCATGCATGAGGGAGAAGTCTCTTATCAAACAAGTCAAATTACAACCCCCCCCACACACGCAAATTTATGGGTATATAATGGTCCATCACACCTGTGGAAGTGGTTTTCATGCCGAATGTGGACTTTTTCCCGCACCACCATCAGGGACACTAATTGTTGTTGTTTTCCTCAAAATCCAACCTTCAGTTCCCCCTTCAGGACTGATTCTATGGGCGGAATGTTTCGGTGCTGAATTTATGTTCACATCAGGAATTGAAAATTTTGAGCAAACCAATGGAAAATTTTGAAATAATAAATGATCCAGTGATGCCCAAGGGAGGTGTGTTCAAGATTCGAGGTTAGAGAAATAGTTTTGAAATTTTTCAAAAGAGCTTGCATGCCCAATGTGACATAAAATGGAGTCTTCCACATCATCAATCCAAAAAAAATCCAATTTAAAATCATGAACGAAATTCGGCTACTGCGTATGATTGGAAATCTCATGCAAGATTCCATGCCTAAGGTGACATCAAATTCCTCTCGCACACAACCCACATTGAAAATCACTAACAATGATTTTGGGTATAAATAAAAAACATAATCCATCATTTTGAGGATGGTTACGAAGGAAGAACCGCCACTCTACTGCCCGAATGAAGACCGTTTTCCGATCACGCTAAATACATGGCCTGAAAGTACAAGATCTAGTTCTCGAGGTCTCCCTAGGTCATCCCTCAGGTGGGACCACTAGGTATTAAACCTCACCCATTTTTTTTACTCAATGTTAATTGATGAAAATATTTATCTTTCGTAGAATGTTTCACTAATGTCATGACATTCTTGTGCGTAGGGTTCCCCCTGGCATGCAACCACTCATCTTACATGCAACCATACAATCTTCAAACCTCCCCTCCTTGTGCACTCCATGTGTCTTCCATACCCCAAGGCACAATTTTCAATCCCATCTTACATGAAAAACCCATGTTCTATGCATACTTTTCATGTGCGGCCCTCCAGGATTTTATGAAGTGATTTCAAAGCCCCTTAGTTGGTGATTTATATTGTGTTGCTTTGCCTAAAGCTTCTTCACATAGGATTTATAACAGCTATTTCATCTTTTCAAAACCATTCTAACGTGAGCCCCTCAACGGATCACTCCAAAAACCTATCTCCATATATGTTTACTTGTTCCTTACCTCCCTCAACAGTGAATTGGTTTTATTTATGTAAATATTAGGGATGGGAAGTGAATCCTCACCATCCAAGGTGCAGGATGTTAAAATGCCAAGAACCTACATCCCCTACATAAGATATTAAATCACGATCATCAAATAAGTGACGAGACCAGAGAGGACCTGAAGGGGATGGGTGCTGACCCCATCTCACTCTTCTCTCCCTCTGAGATTTTTGACCTTATGCACCTCAGGTAGTCTGAGTGTATGCCCTGAACCAACTTGATAGGGAGTTCCAAGTATAGTTGTCAAATCATCCTCATACATCAATACCCCTACTCAAGATTCCCTCTTTTAGTAAGCCATTGTATCCTATTTCAGATTCAAACCATGCCTAAGCCCCACTCCATTACTTGCAGATGCACCTTTCACGACGGGGTCATTAGTTATTTGTTGCCTCTTGTTTCTCACACTGTGCATGACTCGCATCGGAATAATTAAGCATTTACTATGACATCATCTTTGATCCTCCTCGGTGTGTATTCCCCATTAACCTCTTAGCCAAAATATATTGAATTTCATATTTTCCCTTTTTGAGAATGGTTCATAGGAACCCCCCCCCCCCAATGCTTTAATCCCATCACCCATTTGGTCCCAACCACTTCACGTCAGCTCACCCTCATCCCGAATGATGTTAAACTGTATGAAACATTCATACCACATGATATTAAATTTCATGAATTAAAACAACATGGATATTTATTAATGTATCCTAAGACAAGGTACATAGTAAGCCTCACCGATGTTCAACTCCAATCATTAGTAATCTTCGAAATCCCCTTTTTTGGGACCCACATCATTAGTCTTCCCTTTAGTGGTGTAAGAATCGTTCTCAGGTAGAAAACCATGTGTAATCCTTATACTAAATCCACATTTCTTCAAACGAGAGTGTCCCTCTTACAATGGAATGCTAACCACCTGTAATCCCCAACATTTCTTCTGATTGATGTCTTTTGTGTACTCTGATTCCATACCCCATCCTGAACTATGCGGACATTGATTTAATTCCATTTGGATATGTAGGAATACTTTTAGATGTTCAAAACCAGAACCCATGTCCCATCCTAGTCTCTCCCCTGATCTTTAGTGTTTGGGAAGATCATACCTTCACTCATTGGTTCCAGTCCCTTTGAGTCCTCATCCATGGAACAATTATCACGAGCTTCCACCTTAGGTGACTCCACACCCCATTCTAGAAATATGTGGATGTTTATTCCTTACATTGGGGATATGTAGGAAACCATGTCAAGCTTCATTCCTAATACAGTCACCTCTACACTGCTCCTCGGTTCCATACCCAACCATTTCATCCTATGACACTCCATCTATATCCATCCTGAATCTACCCTGGCCACCACATCTCGGGGAAATCATGCCATCATTAGGAAGCTAGCCATGTGTAAGCCCCATTCATTTTATTGTTTCTTTGTAGAATTCAGGCCACTAACCACACATATACCCAAACATGTCTTTGTGTTGTTTTCCATTGTGTACACCCGGATCCCATTATTCACCCTCTCGAACTATGTTGGTTAGAATCCCTGTATTCTATACAGTGTACGTATGTGGATTCCATGAGGTTCAATCCCAACCAATAGTAAACATTGGTATCCCCTTTTTCATGACCCTATCATCCTCAGATCAATCATCATTGGTCATCTCGATCCACCCATCTAGTAATCCTCCCATGTACTCCCTCCTAGGGATGTACCCCTTTGATCCACTCCTATCAGTGTTCCTATCAGTCTGATCCATCTCTACTAGACATTAAAATCATGGTATACCCCATGATAAATATGGGAAGTTGAGAAACACCGTGGAAACAATCCTATGGAATAAAATTTCACTCACTCGATGTGGGATGCCTCAGGATTAAATAACTTTGAGAATCCCTATCATAAGATGATGAAATCGTGGTGTACTAGTGTTTTAGCTTCCATAAATGTCACTGATTCCCAACATGACACCTCCCTGCCCAAAGGTTGTGGCCCTAACATGACCCCATATAATTTCATATCCGAAGTAGTTTATTTAACATGTATCCAAAAAGATATGGTACCAAGAAGTATTTCACAAACATAATCTTAATAATTATGTGATACCTAGACTAGGCGACAAATTCTAATAAGGAATCCACGAAGGAGATATTGACATACCATCATACCGATTCGATTAGGGAGAAATAATCACTGAAAAAGTGATAGATAACACCCACCATTAGAAAGAGTAAATGTGGGGAAACAATCAGTATGTCCCCATAGATAGATGCACACCACGGTGAAAGTGCCTTAAACACCATTCTATTACAGTTGATATTCTTATATCTCATGATTTAGAGTAAATTAGAATATAACATATATAGTGCATTAAAAGTATTAATCATCTCCATCCATGTAATTTTTATTATTTATTATATCCATAGAGATAGTCCAAAATCTATCAATTATTTACTCGAGAATTATATAATGCATTATTAAATGGAATTTAGTTGTACTTTAAATTAACAAATATATAAAAAAATTCATATATTTAACACATAAATGCAATATTTAGTCGTCAATTATTTATTGATAACTTATGTTTTAATATCATGTTATAACTATAACATGGATTATGAGATGAAACTCAGGGAATAAAACATGTTAAGGAAATGCATCATAGTATAAAAATATCATAATAAACAATATACCCACACATGAATTTTGAATTTTTATATTATAATATACTATATCCCTATAAAAATCCTTATTATATTTTCTATCATGTATCATATACATAATATGGTTTCAGGTATATCATATTTCATCTACAACATCACTAAATCCACATAGTTTTTGTTTCATCAAACCTTATTTTTTACTATACGGAATAACTTATGAAACCATATAGAATACAACTTTTAACCATTATCTAAAAAACCATTTTGGATGACTTTAAATGACATCATCATTTATCAGATCATATGTAATACCTCCAAATTAATATTCATGCACTATTTGTGGGTAAAATATAAGAATTTTTTTTGTAACCTCCTAATCAAAACTCAATACCCATTCATTGTATCACAAAAGACTGTCCCCATGGGACTTTTTAATATTAAAAAATATGATTCACCAAACCAATAAATGTAATCAAATAGCATATCCTAGGAAATCATTATTGATACTTATGATATAAAAAGATCATGGATGATCTCCACCAAGAATATGTATCTCTATAACTATATTAACTAGTTCCATCATATTAAATTATCAATGTTCATATATCCCTTTTTCTAAGACATCAAGTGAATATGTGACTTTGTGTATTCTAATCCCATATTTACAACTCATATGTTCCTGATTTCCAAAGTATAGACTGAATATGTGGAGGAATACATCACATGGTATTCACTTTTATTGATGATCACATCTCATTCCCCTTAGTTGTTTATATATGAAAATATTATATATTATCCATGTACAACAATACTCATACTTGGTATACTCAAACAATGGTTTAGATTTTATACTCACAATATGAGAGGAAAAATATCATTTTGGTCAAGATACAATTGATTAAATGGTTAGAAACATACCAGGCCCCTCCCCTCTATTATCTACTCATCATAGATTGTGTACCAAATGTATCAAATTATGAAGGTTACCATACTTGTTATCTCTCTAAAATAATTTCATGGGGGCTCAAAATATAAACCAAGAACCTATATTATACCAAATTGAAATACCATGACTCTCCAAGTGGTGTATACTTGGGCAGTCATCTAGCTCCCAAAATTAAAATTATTTTTCATGAAAACAATTCAAATCCCTAAATAAGATTACCACTCAGGATATGATTAATAACTCATTAAAACATATAATTCTCCAACATGATCCTTTTTAGGGTTAACTCAATGTCAAACTTTGAGATTTCAATTATCATTTCAAATTCACAATATTTCAATCATTATATTAATATATGAATCCAACATGAAAGAATGATATATTAGATATTTTCTTTTAAAAAGCATTGTGTATTTTTTATTTTTACACTATATTAAGAATACCAAAATAAACTATACATAAGTGATTTTCAAACATATCATATATGATAGGCTTACATATTTCATCTATGTTTGTTATAATTTCATGGGTTTTTAATCACATTAAATCTCTATATAATTCTATTCAAATCATTATGAAACCATGTGATAAAACCAACCCTCTATAATCATTATTGATTAATATCTATGGAGTAATCTTGTTCAAATAATGGTGATACATATGAATCATTTTTCAAATGATCAACCACTTTAACATAAAAAGACTCCAAAACTCCACAAAATATAATGTAACGATGTTAGTAACTTATGTTGTTCACATATAACTCTATATAATCATATCACAATCATTGTTAGATGTGTTTCCATCATATGTGTTTCCATGCAATCTATTCCTAGAAAATAAAAAACCTTATATTATCCTTTTATTGACATATATTTAACATATTTAGAATACTTAATGGACATTCACATTATCAATATTTATATTTTTTTATCATTGATCTTCCATAAGCCCAATTTTACTCCCACTATATTCCCATAAGAATATAATACTAAGATAAAAAAACTCATTTGGGTATAGTATATAACATTTTTATCCTTATGTGGAAAATATTTATTAAATAAATTATAGTTTCTATATTTCTTTATGTATTGTATATTTTTGAAACATTATAGAAAGTAATAATTATTATTTAAAATATTCCACCGATGGTGCAAGAATATCAATTATTCAAATTTTAAAAAAAAACTCTTTTTAAAATCGATTATCTTTGATACCAAATATTTATCATTACCTTTTTCACAAAACATCATACAAAATATAATGAATTAGGAACCATTTTTTTCATTACCTCGTATTGTTTGTAACAAACCTTTATCATAAAAAAACCCCTCTTGTCATATAATATCCATGATGTAACTATAAAAATAAATTACTAAAATCCACCTGAGAAAGATATATTCTAATTCATTTGATTAAAATATCTAATAATGACATTCAACATAATTGGAATAAAAAAAAGTAAATATAACCTCTTTTTAATGATATTGAACTTTTGTTTACTCACAACATATAGTATCACACACCCTAAAAAATTAATTATTTAATTTCAATAAAATAAACACCTAAGATGGCAATTACATATAATTTATCTAAATCCTTCAGGTATTAAATATTATTCGATCATATAGAATAATTTCCCTCCATTCCTCAAATCTCAATTAGTTTACAGTAACCTTGGCTTTCTACTTAATGAAATAAATTTAGACTATGAAACAATATTTTATTGTTTTGGGGTATTCTTTTACCCACTTTTGATGTCAACATAATACTAAAACCAATATATCACATTCTATATTAAATCTACTAGAAACACATTTAGAAAATTTCATAACTATTTTTTAAACATATACATTTTTCTAAAACATTCCTAATAACATTAATTCCCTATTGATTAGAAGAATAAAATAATATTTTTTAATATCAACTATTTTTTTAAAATACATTCACATTGAATGTGTTAGTAGTGAATAAAATAAATTTGTTATAATATTTTCTAATTCATTTGAATACTTCAGTTAATCATGCATTTATTCTCATAAGAATATATATTCACCTATCAAAAAAAATAAATAGTTCATTTATTTAGTTTAGATTTTAACACAAAAAGTTTTACTTGAGGAATTTTGAAAAGATACTTATCTTAGGAGTTTTATAAATAATATTCTCCTTTTCATGGATTAATTTCATTAAGTAAAATTCATTATTATCATGTTTTTTATATATAATAAAATATTTTATAAAAAAATAATAGTGTTTAAACAAAATTATTGTGACATTTTATAATTTCGCTCTCATTCAAATAATTTGATTTTTTAATTATCCATATCCATTAGTGGTTGGGGATCCATATTTTTACTATGAAACGAGATCCCTTTATAATTACTCTCACCATATATATAATAAGGTAGGAAATTATCCAACTCATTTATTATATAAATTTGGGATGGTGGAAGAGATAATTCATTCTATAATCTATCACCTTGGAATATTCAACACAATTCTTATACTATATTAACACTTTGGGATTATCAGCCAAATGTAACGCATATATCATAGTGATAATTTGTTACTTAATGCTTACATTTATCCATTTTCACCATACCTTTCATATAATAATCCATGGAAATCCTTAGTTTTCATAACAATCCTGGTTGAATGATGATGGTCTTGCAAGATGTTTACATTAGAAGGGTATTTTTATGTCATATTAAGTCTCACCATTTTATCTCTTTTTATTCTATTAACATATATGGATTATTTTAATGATTTATTTTATCATCATTACCCTTTCAACCATATAAATATAAACAAAACATATGGATTTGTAACTCTTTGTGTAATTCATAACATTTATTACTATCCGAAATTAAAATTTAAATAATTTTGAAAAATATCAAATAACTTTATATTTATATGTTACATGAAACCATTTCTATTAAATTATTATAATCATATGAAATCAATAATCCCCCCATTAGTACATTTGGATCCCAATATAGTCAAAAGACATATTTCTTGATAAATTGTAAGACTATACGCAAATGACTGAAACACACATCCGATTGTCACCTATCGACTGGTCAATGTTCCGGTGCTCTTCTAATGTGTATAGCAGCACTCGGGTCAAATCCTCGGCCATGATACTTTGTAATAGTTGTTTGTTTTTAGTTGAATGCATTTTGACTAGGGGGTTTGATTTCAGAGCTTAATTGAAATGATTAATTGATTGTGATTGACTTAAAAAATTGATAATTATTGGGATGACTTCAGCATTGGGTAGTTAAGATTGTGATATCCTTCAGCTTTGCTTTATATTGCATTGAATTAATACCCATGTCACAAGTTGACGTTGATTGGAATTCCTAAGTGTTAAGGCTTTAATCCAAGCCTTAACTTAACTAGGATATAATCCCAATTAGTACTTGATATTGGTAGTGTATTTGTGGTTCCAATAATCCTTGGAATTCATATGTTAAACTAAACAAGTCATTAATCCATGACATGTTAAGTCCAACATACACAATGTTAATTTAAAGAATATTTGTTGAGAAAAAGCTCTCATTCATTTAAAATACCTAAATTATAACTCATCCCAATTAAATATTTACTCAGACATTAAAATGATTACTAATCTGGTCTTAATTATTATGATGATAAATTAAGAAGATAAGATAAAGAGTGGGATAATAAAAGATTAGTGTGTCGAACCCACACACAAACGATGAAGAAATTTAAAAAAGGATTTTCGATTGAAAGAGGATGAAAAATAAGGGAAGGGGATTCAACTGAATTTAAACTATTTTAAGAACACAAATATTAAACTACAGAAGGTTGATGATAATAATAGATATTTAATAAGTAACTTTCATTAAAACCGAATTACAAATAAAGGACTTACAAAATTTCAACAATGAAGAACACAAAAGTAAATAAAAAAAATAGAGGAGGAAAGGTATCTCAAGTGAAAACATGAGTATGGAAGGTCCTCCCAAACCTTTTACAAGTCTTTTCTCATGCCAATATGTTCTCCTCTCTTCTGAAATTCCAACCCCTCTCAAGAAGAGAAGGGGAGAGTATTTATAGCCCAAGGAGTGGACCGTTTGCATTCGCAATATGTCCCTCCACTTACATCACCATGTTGGCTATTCAGAAAGCCGCATCTCGAGATTTATCCTTCTTCAAAGTTGTAGATAATAATGTTTTCCAATGCCTCTAATAATTTAGAGTCCTTTGGACCTAAGGATCCAATTTTATGGCCGGTTGATTAAAGAATTTTAATCTGTCCATTTCAATCCAGTATTTTTGAAGTCCAAAATGTTAAAGGGTTTTTGAATAGGAAGATGACTTCCAACCCTAATGATGTCTGCAACAAAGTAGCCCCCCTATATCTTCTATTTCACACTGAAAAATATCATCTTTATTTGATGCCTACATCAAGAGATATGTCATGAATACCATACTGGTTTTATTTCTCAGACAGAATGGTGGGTTGGACTTAAATGCGTACATTGGGCCCCTTGTTCTTATAGTTGGGCCCTGAAATTTTTATCCTGGACTCCTCACATTGTCCCCCGAACCTGTGACGAGAATGAAGGAATTTTAACTTTTAGATAATCCCAATAATTCAATCTTAATGACTGGACTAGTTTCATCACAGATTCTATAGGTCATCTTGTGTGGTAAATGTGATACTTCAAATGGAATAATTGGCCCATGAACCCTATGAAATGTTTTATATTGAATTAGGAATCCTACAAAATAGGAACCACAAAATTTCGTTCATTTGGGTGAGATTTATAAATAATATAGTAAAATGACCCAATTGGACTACTTCTAAAATTGCTCAAAAATTATAGTTATTATTAAAACATTAATATTTCACAAAAATTATGCACATTTCATATAAAATCAGTAAAGAGAGTATATAATAATACATGAAAATATTAAGAAAGTCAAATCCCTCACACTTAGTCTTGTGCATGTCCTCATGTGCAAAAAATATAAAAACATGAAAAAATCATTTTTACTCACCAACAAATATTAAAATTTTGTTTTCTTCAATCAGGGGAGGTTTAGAATATTTCACTCATCCATTTTGAATTCCACCACATGTTGTTACAGAAAAAAATTTCCAAAACTATTTCATTTTTTCATGCCCAAATTTAGAAATGGAAAATGTGGACAGACAAAACACACACCTCTCAAGATGATAAAATTCATTTGTGGAGGTTCACCCTTTCACCAACCAAAAGTAAAAATTGTAGAGTTTGAAAGAGATCTCAGCTTGCAATACCTATCCAAAGTGCACAATAATCAATTGGTCTTTTTAAGGGGTTTTTCTATGGCTATTGTATGGTAGGAATATAATCTCCAAAAGAGAGAAGAAAATGGTTAACACACCAACATAAAAAAAAGCAATGCACATTTTTTTAAATAAAACATGGAAGGAAATGAAAACACATATTTACAAGGGAATTATTGTTTTAAGAAAGAAACAACAGAGGAAAAAAATATGAAGGTAATTAGAAGATGGAATATTTACAAAACACAAAACTTCTCCCAATAAGAATATAAATCAAGTGTTCTTTTTTTTCTTTTTCCTTTTTTTTCATTGTTTTTTTGAAAGTTGACCTTGAAACAAATCTCATAGTCATATCACAACCCATGTTTGATCTCCTCACGAAACTAATTGTAATAGTTATAACAAGATAAAAGGCTGATAAATAGTGAATTTTTACTTACCCAAGACACAACCCATTTTTTAAATTTTTTTTGATTTTTTTTTGATTTATTTGGAACAACTTCCAAAAATATTTTTACGAGATTTCATAAACATACATATATTCCCAAAACTCACTGAATAACAACCTCTACCTCTCCCCCAAACATAAAATGATGCTTTCCCTCAAGAATAAGATAATATAGTGACATCAAAAAAGGGTACCCAAAATGAAATCCATTCCCCCCACACTTAAATTTCAAAAAAAAAATTATGTAATGAAAATCCGTATTGATATTGGGTGGTAAAAGGTATTAGGCATGTAATGTGGCTATCAAAGAAAAGGTTTTCAGAGGCATGAAGGGGCTTTCAAAAGGAGGATTAATGTATGAGAAATGGGAGGTTATTTGGATATTATGATTCTCATGTGGTTTAGAAAATTCCTCTATCATATTAATTCACACTAAAGTAAGAAATTTATCTTGAAGGTCCACAAACCCAAGACTTAGAAATGGGGGTGAAAACACACATTTTGAAAATATAGCCATAGGTGACCTTGTCATTAAAGAAAATGTTGTTCCTCATGGTTTGGGAAAAGAATTTTCCAAATCAAAAATTGAGTATTAATTTTTTTTTCCCATAAAATTCTTTATCCTAAGTCATGATAAAAATACAAATCTTTTGAGATGAAACCATGTCTTTTGACTCCCCAAAAAGGTTGAAACAATTTGAAAACGTGATGTCAAGTAAGCATGACTCGTAATTTTTTTTTGTATTATTTGTTTTATGGTTATTTTTTTGGTTTTTTTAAGATTTTTTTTTGATTTTAGTGATGACACACTCACACAAAAGAGAAAGAGAAAAATAAAGGGTTTGAAAAAGAATGTGGTTAAAAAATTAAAGGGAGAGGAAGAAGAAGAAAGAGGTAGATAGAGGAAGAAATAAATAGAGAGAGAGAGTTTAAGGTAAAGAGGTTCCGCCTGGTTTGGATTTGGCGGGTCGTCATCTCCATCTAGTGGTTGGTTGACTAGAGAAGTTGGGGATCCAGTGGACGTCGAGGTGGTTCCAGGACCGTGGGTAGTTACCTGAAAATGAAAATTCATTATTCATCTAATGAAAAACTAAAAAGAAATTAAAATTTCATAAAATTAAAAGAAAACATGTGTTTCCTTCCAATAAGCTCTGTATTTATTTTTCTACAGCCAGACAGTTGCAGGGGACTACCCATAGTTTGACGGTGGCCATCGTATTTTCTCAACATCAGTGTGCTTCCAGAAAAACTTTTTCTTTGGGAGGCCTTATGATTCATTTGATAATTTGTTCTCATACTTGTTGGTGTGCTTGCAATTCAATGGTGGTGGAAAGAGAATATTTCTATCCCCTCTTTGGTCTTCAACCTGAGGAATGATGTTATCCACAAAGTGCTGGTTTTCTATGCTTGGAAATTTAGGAATATGTATCAATTCTAATGGTTCATTTATGTAGGGATCAGAAAACACAAAACCACAGTATGAGATCCCAATTCTTTTTGACTCGTTTATTTCATCACTTACCGATGTAGAGTAATGAGGATCAGTGGAGTCATAAGACTAAATAAACTTTTCAATATCCTATATTTCAATGTTGTTCACTAAAGAATGGTCAATTTCAACCTCACCAGTGATCACTTTATTAATTAGGGAGACAATTGCACAACCTTCTCTCTTATTGGGACAAGATAAAAACATTTGTTTAGGGATAATCTCACATATAATAGAATTTTCAAAATCATGGATATGAAATAATGAATGTTGGATAATCTGATTTGAATAAAAAAATGAACAAGCTTGTTCGTTTTCCCTGTTACCATCCAAGTTGGATCAGGGGATGTCAGAGGTTAGATGGGATTCCAAAGAGTTTTCAAGATCATTTAGATCAGTGGAGTTTGCATTTGTAATATCAAAATCAACTTCTCCATTTATGACTTGGTTATTCAGGATACAATATTCAAAAACTCCTCTATTAGTAGAACAAGAAGGACTTGATGGATTGGGATTCAACACACTCTCAGAGGGAGTTTTAGAAGAATGGATAGAGAATGCGGATTCGTTCCCATATGGGTATCGCATGGATTGAAAAATATTTAACTCAACCAGTTGGTCACCAAATTCCATGGATAAGATGCATGAATGAATATCAATCTTGGTTCTCACTGTCATTAGGAATTGTCTTCCTAGAATTATGGGAGATTGAGAAGATTTCGTATCACCTTCCATGTCAAGGACATAGAAATCAGTATGGAAGATAAGATCATTGAATTGGACAAGGAAATCCTCAATTATTCTCTCAGGACTGGTTGTGCATTGATTGGCCAATTGAATAACAACACCCATTGGATGAAAGGGACGTAAACCAAGGGTGGAGAATATGGATTTGGACATGACATTAATTGAGGCTCCTAGGTCTATGAGTGCATCATAAAAGTTGGAACTTACAATTTGGAATGAAACTGTAAAGGTCCCTGGATCTTTGCACTTTATGGGAATAGATTGATGGGTGGAAAAATTTTTGATGGTCCCAAGTTGCCTCTTGTGGTTGCACAATTCCTTGAGAATATTGGCATACTTATGAATTTGTTTTATGGAATCTAAAAGATGAAGTTTGACTTCAACATGTCTAAACATGTCGAGCATTTCAGGATCAGGTTCAAAGGACATCCTTGGTTTAGAAACAGCTTGAGGAAATTGAATTGGGTTCCTAAGTGGAATTGAAGGAGATGAGGGAATGGTTCCAGGTTCCTTTTCAAGTTTCTTTTTCTTTTCATTTTCTAGGTCATCATTCAAAGGACTATTGGAGGACTCATCATGAGGAATATCATGTTTCTTTCCTGATCTAAGCACAATTACACATACATTACCCTTGGGGTTGGGTAATGGTTGAGCTAGAAGTTTGGAAGAATTAGATGGTTGTTGCTGACTAAGGTGGGATGTCAGTTGACCAATTTGGGTTTCAATTTTCTTGAGGCTAGAACTGGTGAAAGAGGCAAGATCTTCCACTGCACTTTCCCATTGTTCCATGGAAGAAGAGGCTTGTCCCGAATTGGGATTACCGTGATTTTGGTTCATGGTAAAGTGATTGTATCGGTCTTGGAATTGGGAAGGATCACTGGGATGATGGAATCCAGCAGGAGGACTGTTCCTTTGAGGTTGAGGAAGAAAAGAATAAGTTTGTTGGATGTTACCAACACCTTTACCATATTGAAACTGTTTTGGGGTTTGAGAAGGGAATTGAAGGGGATGAGATATGGGATTACTATACCTAAGGCCTTGGTTATCAGAAGAAGATAAGGGCTCAAAGTGAGGTTGGTTGAAGTTTCTAATGAACTGACCTAATTTTTGAGGGTTGGTGTTACTCTGAGCATATGCTACACTGATCTCCATTGGTCCAAATGAATCGGATTGATAATCTTGATTTTGTGGACATGAGTCAGTTGGATGAGATAGAGAGTTTCTGATTCCATAGTTTTTGATAGGTCCAGGAAACATTGATTGTGAAGAAGATGAGGTTGGGGATTTGGTAGCCACGGCTAGTTGTCACACAATAACTGTAAGTTCACTCATACACTCACCAACAAGATCACCGCCATGTGAGGCATCAGTGAG
Source organism: Viscum album (assembly GCA_963277665.1). NCBI lineage: Eukaryota > Viridiplantae > Streptophyta > Magnoliopsida > Santalales > Viscaceae > Viscum > Viscum album. The sequence goes on along the minus strand of OY728140.1, from coordinate 46,728,751 downwards.
AGTTCTCTCCATAGCCAATAACCCCTCAGAGAATATTGGATCAAGAGTTGGTCAGGGATTTGATGATGTGGACAGGTTTCCAGAATCTTTTTTATCCTCTTCCAGTACTCATGGAGTTATTCACTTGGGAACTGATAAATACCACTTATTTCGTTTTGGATAGAAGCAGTACGAGAATCAGGAAAGAATTTCTCGAAGAAGAGTTTCTTCTTGTCATTCCATATGGTTATGGAACCAGGAGGTAGGTAGTAAATCCATGACATTGCAATATCAGCTAGGGAGAAAGGGAATGATCGGAGTTTGATTTGTTCTTTAGAAACCCCTTGAGGCTTCATGGTAGAGCAGAATACTTGGAACTCTTTAAGGTGGATATGTGGATCCTCACCGACTGGCCCATGGAAATGAAGGAGAAGATGAATCAAACCTGATTTGAGTTTGAAGTCAGCTTCTATGTTTGGATATTGAATACCAAGAGGTTGGTAATTCATGTCAGGGGAAACAAGTTCTTTAAGTGTTTGTTCCCTGGGATTGGACATATCTAATTCAATTGGTTGGCCATGGAATGGTTCTTGAATGAGTTGATTATATCTTATGTTCATCCTAAGTTGGCGAAATGTTCGCTCAATTTCAGGGTCAAACAAATCTGAGGGATTGTTTGGGAGGGTACAAGGCATTTAGAGAGATTTTTGAAGAAAGAGAAAGACGGGTTTTTCTTTGTGTTTTTTTTTCAATTTTTTTTAAAATTTTGTTTTTTTACAATAACCAGAAACTAATGACTAATTAAAGCACCATCCCCATCAATGGCTACATTTGAAACACACGGCCGATTTTCACCTATCGACTGGTCAAAGTTCTGGTGCTCTTCTAATGTGTATAGCAGCACTCGGGTCGAATCTTTGGCAATGATACTTTGTAATAGTCGTTTGTTTTTAGTTGATTGTATTTTGATTAGGGGGTATGTTTGCATAGAAAAATTGAAATGATTTATTTATTATGATTGATTTAACAAATTGATAATTATTGGGATGAGTTCATCATTAGTTAGATAAGCTTGTGATATCCTTGAGCTTTACTTTATATTGCATTGAATTAAAACTCAGGTCACAAGTTGAAGTTGAATGGAATTACTATGTGTTAAGGCTTTAATCCAAGCCTTACCATAACTAGGATTCTAATATCTATCAGTACTTGATTTTGTTAGTGTATTTATGGTTCCAATAATCCATGGAATCCATATGTTAATCAAAACAAGTCATTAATCCATGACATGTTAAGTCCAACATACACTATGTAACTTTAAACAATATTCATTGAGAAAAAGCTCTCAATCACTTATCATACCTAAATTATAACTCACACCAGTTAAAGATTTAATGAGAAATTAAAATTATTACTAATCTGGTTTTAATTATTATGATTATAAATTAAGAAGATAAGATAATGAAAGGTATAAGAAAAGAGTAGTGCGCCGAACACACACACAAACGATGAAGAAAATTAAAAACATATTTTCGATTGAATGAGGAAGCAAAATAAGGGAAGGGGATTCAAATGAATATAAACTATTTTAAGAACATAAATATTAAACTATAGAAGGTGGATGAGAATAAGATATATTGAAGAAGTAACTTTCATTAAAATAGAATTACCAAGAAAGGACTTATGAAATTACAACAATGAAGAACATAAAAGTAAATGAAAACAAAGAGATGAGTAAAGGTATCTAAATTAAAAAATTGAGTATGTAAAGTCCTCACAAACCTTTTTCAATTATTTTTTCGTGCCAATATGTTCTCCTCTCTTCTGAAATGCCAAACCCTCTCAATGAGATAAGGGAAGAGTATTTATAGCCCAAGGAGTCGACTGCTTGCATTCCCAATCCGTCCCTCCACTTGCGTCACCTTGGTGGATATTCATAAAGCCAACTCTCAAGAAATATCCTTCTAAAGAGCTTTTGATACTGAATTTTCCGACTCCTCTCAAAATTTGGGGTCATTTGGACCTAAGGAGCCAAAGTTATGGCCGATTGATTAAAAAATTTTAATCTGTCCATTTCAATCAAGTCTTTTTAATGTCCAAAATGTGAAAGGATTTTTCAATAGGAAGATCCCTTAAAAACCGAATGATGTCTTAAAAAAAGTCGGCTATCTATATCTCCTATTTCACACTGAAATATCTCATCATGATTGAATCCCTACATCCGGAGATATGTCATAAATACTATACTAGTTTTATTTATCAGCCAGAATGGTGGGTTGAACTTCAATGCATACGTTGGGCAACTTTTTCTTAGAGTTGGGCCCTGAAATTATTATCCTAGGATCCTTACATTGTCACCAGAACCTTTGAGGAGAATGAAGTAATTTTAACATCTATATTGATCCCAATAATTCAATCTTCATGACTGCTCCAGTTTCTCCACAGATTCTGTAGGTCATCTCGTGATGTAATTGTGATCCTTCAAATGGAAGAATTGGCCCATCATCACTTCTACTGAAATGTTTTATATTGAAGTAAAAATCCAAAAAAACAAGAACCACGCAGTTTGGATCATTAGGGTGATCATTATAAATAAAATAGTAAATTGACCCATTTGGACTACTTCTCAAAATGCTCAAAAATTATACTTAGTATTAAAACATTAATATTTCACACAAATTATGCACATTACATATAAAATCAGTAAAGGGAGTATATAATAAGACATTAAAATATTAACAAAATCAATGAGTAATCTGAACGAAATTCCATATACCCATGGATTCATTACACTAATTGGATCTCAATTTTATTATAATTTTAAAACCAAATATGTATACAACATAATTAACTACCAAATCAAAGCTCATATATTAATACAATACAATTTTAATTTATAATAATACTAAATCTGTTATCATACTTATCTTGTATCTATGTGGAATCATGTATGATAATATATAAATAGTTTCAAAAATTAAAATAAAGAATAAGTATTTGGAAATAATAATAAAACTTTATTTCGGGTTTAAATATGGGCAATAAATAACTTAATAATTAAAGTATTTATATGTGAAAAAAATATTTATACAAAATTCACAAATATTGGTAATTTTAAATGATTTATAATATACATATTCATCACATACATTCCATAATTATATAAATATTAATGTTTTATCATTATTCATAATAGGAACACATTCATACTATTATGTTATATATAATTTTAATTAAATAAATAATATTATATAAAATTTGAATTTATATATTCTAAATCTATTAGAAAACAATTTATATATTCAATATATCAAATTTTTATTATTAAAACCATGATTAGATCAATCATGGATACTAATATTTAAATTCTTCAAATAACTTTCTCAATCATGGTTCTTAATTTTATCATTTAAAAATAAGTAACTATGAACTATTAATTATTTTAAATTTGGATAAAAATAATTTCCCCTTTTTTTAATTCATAAATATTATATAAATTGCACTTCAATTTTCAATATATACAATTTATATCTAAATTATTTGTAATTTGATTTAATTAGAAAATTAATTTTAATATTAAAAAATAATATTAATCAGAATTTATTTATATTTGATTTGAAATGATTTAACTATATAATTATAAAAATTTATAATTAAATAACTTATAAACACTTTTATAAATTAATAATTATCCCAACATAAATTTTATCATAATTTAGGAAAAATATATTTATTATTGAATTCAATTCCAAATTTTAATTTCTGAAAAAAAAAATCTAACCATGTGTATGAAATAAACAACTTTGGGTATTTATTATATTATTGACGCATCCAAACAGAGGCATCGCATGTTATGCTAGTGCCTTATAAGTGTTTTCATTGAAATTTTTGTTCCCTTCACCTTAACATGAATTTCATTATATTGTCCTATATAGATGACAATAGTCCTGTGTGGATAGAAAAATATATATTTGCATGAAGTAGAAAAAAAAACATCTCCCTAAGACATAATATTTCTCAACCAAAATTGGTGGATATCCCCCTAAACATATTTCTTTTTCTAGTCACTTTTTTGAGAGAACCACTCACTATGATAATAAATTATATGTCATTCAGTACAGATGGAAATGTTTATAGAGTCCTAAAAAATGACTCGGAGGGTCTTATATACACTTTTGGACACATAATGAGCTTTCAATGGAGAAACACTATAGCTGGGGGCAACTAATTTTCTCAATATTTCAATTCACATCTCATCAAAACAAAATATAAACTTAAATAAAAATATATGGTTCCAATAAATTGGAAATATTTTTCAAATTTTTGTTCACAATATCTAGTTTATAGCACATGCACATAGACTAATCAATGGGAACCCTACCTTGGTGCTCATAATTTCTTCTTACCTCATGTACACAGCACCTCAAAAACTATTACCAAGAATCCTATTTGAATACCCCTACAAGAAACTATTTTTTCTTATTATGGTATGCTTTAATGAATCTGTATACATTCTCTAACATCCTGACCTAACCACTAGCCCATAAAGAGCTAAGGTGCCACTAACATTAGGTGAAACCCCTTAGACACCAATGGTTAGAAATAAATTATATGGTCTTACTAAATTATTAAAGGATAATGTTTCATTTTTAATCATAGAAAATATATCAAAACCAGAAAAAAATAACCAAACCAAACTATATGATTCCTGAAGTGTGAACAATTCAAATAAAAAATTCTAATAAGGAACTATATCAAAGTAAAAAGAGAAATAATAATCTAGAATGACAAGACATCAAACAATAGAAGGACACATAAATCAAGGAGGCACTATTAAAGATTCTAGAGACATGACCAAATCAAAAGTGTCAACTTCAAGAAACTACATTAATAATCATGAAGGAAGGAATAATAAATTCTCCCATTTTATATATCATAAAAAACAATATATGTGTATGCGTAAAAGTGTGTTAGTAGGAGCTGATTAGTCATATACAATAAACAATATCTAATGGAATTTGTACTCACACAACTAGTTGAAGAGTGTATTATCTCATTGTTCAAAATATTACATGAAATAAAACAGAGCAATGTAAGAAGTAGTTTTTTAATTAAAAACAATAAAAATAAAACAACATAATTATCCATTTATTCTAATCAGTATACTCATTCTATGTTCACATTGATATATATTCAATGATATTCCTAATATTTATGAGTTTTTACTCATACATCCACAAATTTAGTCATTTATGTTAATCCTTCTATTTCATCTAGTATGGATCCATATTCCATTTAATGAAATTTTACCAATAAATTTAACACATTCCATTCTTCTTATCCAAGATATCACATAAAATTATTTCACAAAAATTAATATTTGACTCACCAAAATTAAATAAATTTAATTTTTTGTATTTATTTAAAATCATAGTATAAAATGAAAAATCATATATGTTAAAAACTACATACAAAGTCTAGTGATTATATATCATAATCCAAAATTTTTTATTTTATGAAATGTTTTTACAATTCAATTGAAAATACATGATAATTATTTATAAAAAACTATGTATTCATGTTATGGAATGATTATTGAAAAAATATTAGCCACCTACCTCACATGGGTTCTGCTTTTGGAAGAATCATACAATGATGTTAAAATATAAGTGTTTATCCTCTTATCCTTTATATGATATAATTAAATCAGGATTTAGATATCTAAAACCCCCAAAAAATGACAAAATAGATATCTGGGTTAAATAATAAATTAATTTTAATAAATTAGGATTTAAATATGATTTAATGTTTATAACATGCTAGACCCGAACTGCCTCATGGTGAGATAGAAATATTCATTTCATGAATCGTTGACATGAAACATACAATGAAATTATTATAGAATCACATTTAAAAACAAAAAACATGTTCACATCATGAATAATATTTCATGTTGTGAATGGGTTTAGATAATATCCTACTGAATATAACTGGTAAAACATTCACACCTTGAATTAAATTTATAGAATCTTCCCAGAAACCATTGGGCTCATTAACAACCATTCACGGGGTGAACCGAATCATGCAAAAAGATTCAATATTCTAAACTAACTAATTCTCCTAAACTATCTATAAATTCATCCCAAACAATTTATAATTTAAAAATTTTATAATAAAATCGAAAAGTACCTCAAACCGGGGGAGTTACATTCTCCCCCCCCCCCATTAGTATTTTCATCCTTAGAATGATAGAGATTTGTGGTTATTTTTAATTGTTTTGGCCATTTATCCAACATCTTTTTTTCTTATTCCCATGACTCATCTTAATTTTAATTATGTTTTTATAATAACTAAACCAACGTAAATCCTCTTCTATACAAGGAATTATCATTTCTATATAGTCTAAAAATTAGTGCATTAAGAAATGATGCATCTTGTTCGTGATCTATATGATCACATAAAATTACATGAATATTAAAAACCTAGAAGATCCTCATTTAAAATATATTACTAAAAATATTTACATAACTAAACCTTGGTGTCAAATCCAACTAGTAATAAACATCACAAATTTCTTCGAGTGTCTAAAAAATTCCAACATATTGATGATAAAACATTATTTTCTTATGAAATCAATGATGACACAATTTTGGGAGACCTTCAATAATAAATGGTCCCTAAATTATAACTTTTAAGGATGAATATGATGGTTTTTAATATTTATAATCTATTTTTTCCTTAATCTATCCTTTTTCAGATCATATAAATCTTCATAATTGTAACATGAACAAGGTTTGGTCAAATAAAAGATGTTTCAAATTATTCTGTCCAATAAAGTAGAGATCCACAATAATGATTGTATAATTCTTCAAATAGGGTTATTCATTTAATATTTTGATAAAAAAATTTATATGAAAACACTAATAAGGGATAATGATCCTCTTATTAGACAATTAAATACATAACACAAGTTCGAAGCCTATATTCCAATATCTGAATCCTTCATTCTAACTACAAATATATTTGAGGATTATACACTATGCTCAAGGCCAATTTTTGTATTATAATATTTTAAAAAATATTTCAAACAATAGTAGGTAAACTGGTGATCTAGATTTTAGTTTATTGAAATTGAAATTAAAAGGAGTTTTTCCACATTACAAATTTTGAGCTTTTATCAGTATTCTAACATATTATTTTCATGGATTGGAATGATGTTTTTTTTTTGAAATTAGGAGTGAATATATAATCACCCAAATCAAAACATTATTATAAATAGTTCTTGTAAAATTAATGACCAATTCTATAGTGATCTATTACCATTTTAAAATGGGCATTAGTAATTATTTCAACACAATATATGGTGGTCAATGCTCTTCCTTGACATATTGAATATTGAGGAATTTCAACACATAATTAACTAAATTTAATTTCATAGATTATCACAAAAATTTGTTACTAAATAAATTAAGTATCTTTTGAATTCATAGATGAATAACTGACTAATAATTGTTTTAAGTATAATGAATATCTTATTGAAAAGATGGCTGAATGAATATTCATTATTCAATATTAAAAACGAGTTAATATATTATGTCCATCAATAATTTGTCTCCCAACTGTTATGTTATAATTTTGTGGTAAGAAAATAATGATATATTGTTGGAGAATCATAAACTTCTTCAATAAAATAACAATATGTGTCTCCGAAATGAAGATTGTGGCATCATTTTTATCATTGAAATAAAAATTCTTATCAACAATCATACGCATAAACTTGCACTAATCATAGGATTCCTTTTCTTGGAAGTTATACGAATATTGGTTTAAATAATAGACCAGCCAAATTTATTTTTTAGGTGTATAAACTAAGACAAAGTAAAACATCAGGAGATATGAAATCAATAACCATTGTATTAGGTACAACTACCTTTTATGAGAAGATGTGTTTTAGGATTAAAATATCAATGAATATAGTGAAAATATATACAATGATATAATAACACCACATTTTGAACACATGAACTACCATTTCCAATTCCATTCATGGGTTTGAATATTTTATTCATGACTTCATAACATTCCTAGTCCATAAGCTAGGAAATGGACATATTCCCTTAAAACATAGTCGTGCATAAACCCAGAAGCATCACAATTGTGGACATATCATTTCTATGGTTCTTAAAATTCAATAATTGATATCAATGTGAGAATACACTAAATCACCAATAAGGATCTCTCACAACCATCACTCCACTAGAATGGAGATCCCTTTCTTGTTATAACTATTATACGTGTTTTGATACTTCTGAATAATTGAAAAAAGATTCTATAGTAACAACCTAATCCTAGAAATTATTTTATCTCAATGATGAAATTTAGTGGATTACAAGAGGTGATGGTGTTTAAATTTTTAGGTTTTGCGGATATTCCTTTCTAAGAAATTACATACCTAAGAAAGTGAACTTCTTCAACCCAAAAATTCTTTTTATATGTTGTTTTTAAATTAATACTCTCACGATTTTTAGTGTAATCACAAAATTGTTTTCATGGTATTTTTTATTTCATAATAGACCATGATTTTATGTGAAAATACCAAAACTAAAGAGCCTTTGTAATTTTGAATGAAATGAATAATCAATTATTTGAAAACTACTAGTTAAATTTTTAGATAAATGTGGATGACCATATACACATAATGACTATAGGGGATTATTCATTAATTTATATTAATATCAAATTTCCAAGTAATAAATGGTGATTCCTGGACAATATATCAATCATTTAGAACCATTGATCCATTATTTATTGATTAAAAATATCATAAATTCATGCATGTTGATATCTATTATCCATAATAACCTAATCCGGTTGATGAAAATCATTATAGTGTGGTAAAGAACTATCTACGTTAATTAAAATAATACCTAGAGAATACCAATGTGATGTACTAGGAAAAATTAAAATCATACATTCAAATTCCAATAATTGGACAATCCATTCCCACAGTTCCACTTGTTCTACCCTCTATTATGAAGGTAATATAGGAATATTATTTGAAATGAGTTATTTGATCAAAATTTATTTTGATTATAGGTGAAAAACTAGTGAAGTTTCATGGAAATATGATAGGATAATGATCCACAATAAATGGAGTATTTATAGTATTAATTATATAATTATTCACAAAAGTTAACATTTCTACCTGATATTAAATTTTTCTATCCATCATTACTAAACATCCACCAATTCTACTGTTAAAATCAAAATACCCTTTAAGTTAATGCATCATAACATCAAGAGATAAATAAATCACTCGTCATGAATAAAAATACAGTTGATACCTTAAATAATATAACATGTCTATTCATAAAATTATGGTAAAGATATCCATGTATAAATAAAAAATATCCCAATCAAACTAGTATGTACGGATTTTTTATAAACAAGATACATTTTTAAATATTCTCTACTCCCACATTCTGAGAGCTGTCTGGATACTCATCCTGATTGGAATTATGTTGTTTTGATCCCTATTTAATTAATGACATGAGAAGTAATTATATAGTGGAAAAAACTAGTGTCAAATAGAGCATTCATACTAGTAAATTTATGAATAGGGGCACCACATATCATTCATGGACTTGGTTGATCCTTTATGATTATAATATCAACATCATACAAAAAACCTACCAAAACCAACTCATTCCATTTTCTCATTTTTACACTAGTATTGTCTGATGGGTTAGGGTGTTCCTAGGGTCACCCTCTCTCACTCAGTTCATGGGATGAGAACTATTCATTGGTGATCTCTTTGTCAGATGATAATATGTATGGGAATCATGATACAATTTCCAAACCCTTTACATTGTATATTTATTTTAAAAACACTGAATATGTCATTTTTTATTACAGTTGTGACTTGCTTTGGTTAGTGTTATAAGATTATATTTATAATTCTTTAATGAACAAAATTGGGAACATTTTGGATTTCTAATGGGATAGTATGGATCATAAACAGATATAGTGGCTAGATTCAATGATACTATAAAAATTGTGATATAGATTCCCTCTTTTATTTATTCCCAACATCAGTGTTCCAAAATATACCAATGTAAACTAATGTACTGCCTCTAGAAGAATACATATGGATATTCATTTCTTCAATGATTACTCAATTAACCAATGCTGTATAATATTAAAAATAGAGGAAACCTATCGTAGATGGAATTATTGTTCAGATTTAAGTCATGAATATATGTGAATTCAAGTATGAGTTAGTAGTCATCTGAGGAGAAAAATAAACTAATCTCTTAAACATAGTTTCACATTATATCATTGAAATATTTTCTTAATAATAGTGAACTCTATTGTTTTGAATGTCTAAAATATGATTAGCTGGAATTGGTTGTTGATCAATTCATCAAGTCCAACCACCACAAGTTCATGGATAATTTTATTATTGACAATAAGTCCACCATTTTTTTCATGATATTCTCCATCATGTAGACTTCCAACATCAGATTTATATTAGTGAGGTTATAATGCAATAAAATATTGGATTCATTCTACTAAGCCATTATTTGAATTTTTAGTTTTTGAAACCCCCTTGATAGATTATTGGATCATTTTGATTAATTGCATAAAAATTCTACATGACATCATTCTTCATTTATATATATTTTACTAATAGTTGAAATGATTGGGAAATGATATGGAAATGTTATTGGTAATCATATGTTTAATGTTTAACCAAATTATCTATAGCCTATTATTTTTGGCTAATGGGTTTGTTAACCAATTTAATTTCACTATAGTCAGTTCCAAACACCATTTGTTCACCGCGTAAATAGTTAACTAAAAGAATAAAATATTCTAAATTGTCAAAAATCAAATAATAATTTTAACTAGTTTCCAATAATCATGTCACATTATATTATAATTTTATTCCTTGTGGGAAGAATCATTATTATTGTATAATATTCCAATCTCATTATCTAAACCCACAAGGATGTGGTAACTACACTCATATGATTTCATAAAAAAAATTTATAACCATGTCAACATGATAAATTGATGTTCATCATAATTAGGTTATAAAAATATTTTTATGTTTTATATTTCTTGTTAAAAATTACTATATCATTTCCAAAATTCATAACATGAAAGACCTTCTAAATCTGAATCCATTTATAAAATTAAGATCCAATGAATTGGATTTCAATGTTCCAAGGATCTACCAAACAAACATGAAAACACCTAAACACTAAAGGGTGATAATAAATAAAAAAAGATTACAATATAATATGGGGATGATATTCATTCTTTTAACAAACACAACCAATAATGAAAATAATAAAACAACCATACCATATTATATAATGCTTAAATTTAAAAAATTAAATCTAAAAAACAAAATTAACCAACTATATCAAATTAAATTTTGAAACAATAACTAATTACAACAAGACACCGATATAATGTAGGAACCATGCACTATGGTGGCACATATCCAGATTCTAAAAACATAATCACTAAAATACTAAAAAACTTGAACACTATATCGATTATCACTAATATATAGATTTTAATCCTCAACATTTATTGTATGTTGGAAAACAACAATAATATACATAGTAATATTAATATACAAGGGCAATAATTATATCCAATAGAAATCCCCATGACAATTCAATATCAATCCACAATTAATGAAATTAATTTTATAATTATTAATGATATAAACTGAATAAAAATATAATATCTACTATATTAGTTTATGAGTAGAAATTTTTTTACTTAATTATATAAAAAAATAAATTTATCATACTTGTAATACACATTCCTTATTCCCACACACACACACTTACACTCCATTATATCCAAAATACACAAGGGTGGTAACTCATCAGTCCACCAAGACAGTTATTTATGATAATTCTTTAATTGTGACTAATATGGAACCATGCACCATTTAATGGATACATCCAATGAGAATGAAGAAAAAGTAATTCACATATTCCATGTTCTCAGACATATTTAGTTTTACATAAATTAATTCATCTAATTGAAAACATTACTCAAATGTATTTCTTGGGTTTAAAAAAACAACAATTTAAAACAATATATCAAATGGGGTTTTCAAAAACCATTAAAAATAATGTGTTTTGAATTCATTAAAAAGGGTATTCCATTATTAAGTCATCCAATTATTACATTACATGTAGACGAATGTTCATTTAGTAATACTAATCCATCATGTTCTAGAATAACTGGAGAAAAAGATAATCCACCCACATAACATGTGTTTCTATTTCAAATAATCATTCAATTATTATGAATGAACAACGTTTATCCTCCTTTATCTTCAAATATATATTTAAATTAAGCTCTAAATCAGTGATCACATCTCAAAAAAACAAGATAGGGCCTTAGGATTGAGAGGAATGGAATTTGACCAAATGATGTTTTAGATGTAATGCATATATTGAAAGAGGATAAATCTAACATTATTTGTTGAATGGTAGAGTGATTCATATTGTGACTCATTTAGAATTAACATATGTGAAATTTGAACATTTCATAAAAATTAAAATCCAAAAAAAAACATAGATGTTGTGAGTAACATTTCACATTATGAATGAGATCAGACAACATCTTGATGAACGTCCCATGAAAAACACTTCACACCATAAATAAACTTATTGGAATATTCCTAGAATCAATTCACATTGTGAATAACCCTTCATGTCATGGACCATCTCCTCTAGCCTGATTATATATTCCAACATACTTACTTCCTTTAACACCATTGTAAATTCATCCTAATAATTATATTTTTTTGAAAATAAATAATAAAATACAGAAGTACCGAAAACCAATGGTGTTACACATTATTTGACATAGTATCACACACTCATAAAGATTCCATAGGTTCCTAAGTTAGTTATGAGTATCTAGGACATGGTTCTCTTATGAAAGGACATGTTGGACTCTCATCATGACATGGAAAAAGGGAACCAAATAACATGAAGCTTGAGTTAATGAACAAAATTGTTCTATAGACTCTAATAGGTGATATATGAATCAATATCTAAGAGCATGGGAAATTAGAAAGGAAAAAAACACTATGGCTCCTTGGGTAAATTAATAAAGATTCATACATAGTACATAAATCTAAATCTTGGTGAAGTAACCTAGAACCCAACATCCATCAATTTGAACCTATTACCAATCACTCAAATTTGGATCTAGGAATTTGGAACTATGTCTATAAGTGATTAACCTCCTATGTTCTAATGTATTTGGAAACAAATCACCATGGGTAATGATATATTTTGTGTGACTTCCCTTAATCCATGTTTCTATGTACCACCCTCTTATATCAGGCCTCGAACATGGGTTCCCAATTTTCATTGTTCTTCAATCTAATCACCCATTTTCAATAGTCACCTATTTGAGTACCCTATCCCCCTTGGAATCATTCCTAGGAACCTATTTTCTTCAAATATTATACATTGTATCCCAGTCACCCAATCCTCCTAATTAGGTTCCAAATCATCCCAGACTACTTTTGCGAGTTACCATGTCACCAAATCCTCCTAACTGATTTTAACTTCAACTAATATTCCAAACATGATTCCCAATTCACCATGGACTCCTTCCTTGGTTCCACAATTTATCAAGACACAAACCTATGAAATCATACACCCAGGTCAGTGGATTGAGAAACCATTCACCTAGGGACCAACCAATGAACACAATGTTCCATATTGTGGGGGATATTACCCACAAAAACATTTTCATACACTATTAGGATATTATATCATACCATTGGTATGATTCCTCTTGTTTTTTAATAGACCCTCAATAATAATAGCGATTCACACCTTATTTTCATCAGATCATATCGAAGAAAATTAGGGTTATGATATCTATGATCCCCACATTGTGCCAATATTTTATGATTGGTTTCCTCATACTATTTAGTTAAATATTATATACCTTATTTGGCCATGTTCATTTAGTTAGGAAAACACAATTTGATTCCTTATATTCATTGATTAGAGATTATTATTTTTGTTTCCTCATGTCACATCAGTTAAGATCCCATCATGGTTTCTATATATGCCTTGATTCGAGGTACTCATACTGGTTTGTGTGTATAACATGAGTGAGGAAAATCCATGTGGCTCCTGAAATCAATGAACCCTTTATCCCTAAAAAGTGTAATCATAAAATATACACATATAATTCCAACAGCAATCCTTTTTTAGGTACCTATCACCTATAAGTCCTCACCTAATTGAATTAAAATTAATGCACCGAACTTGTCACATAACCTTAAACTATAAATCAAGAACAACTATTTTTGTATTACTATTACAGAAGGATACATTTAATGACTCTATAATGATCAATAACAATACCATTACAATCCCATCTCCCCATTGACATGTGGAATCTAAAAAACATGACCAACATTATTATCTAATAAGTATAAGAAACTAGTTACATTATGTGAATATAATATGACATACTATGTGATGAGTATAGGATGACCCATCAATCATTTTATAATAATAATAAGATTCTCGTGAGTTAGGATTTTAGGAAGATATAGAATCATACCTTCTTGGAAAAAACCCATAAGATAATATTCCATGTGTGATGAGCATATGATTCCCTAATGTCCCAACTCAAAGATGTTATATAAACATATCTTATTATATATCATGTATAATATAACCTTACATAAATCCCATGCATAATATTCAATTGAATTATATCATTATGAAGATAAAATAGTGTTTAGTGGTATGGGCCAACTCTACCTTACATTAAACTAATTAGATTCAGTAAAAAATGCAGGACTATAAAACCAACTACTATGTCCTTGTAACATTACTTTCAATTTACTATTTTTCATGTTGTGTGGAATTGAACATCAATGGTTCTAATTCCCACAATAGTTATATGTAGGAATCCCCTATAAAGAGAACAATCAATACCATACATTTCCTCGTATAACCTTTCACAGGATTCGAATGGTATTGTGGATGGTTATAAATTTGAATGTGGAAACCAATATGGCTTTATGTTTTCTAGTGGCCTCATACATGGGAAAATAAATGATTTTATAATTCCCACATTTATTTTCTAGTTAAATTTATGTTCTTAGTCAACAATTTTCACTTATGTATAAATGTTATATTTACTCGATATTATTCTTATCTTGAATTAAATCTATTACAGATTCCGGGATAATTTAATGGGAACCTCTAATTCAGGTTGAAACAAACCAACCTCTCATTAAACAAAATGTACCATCACCACCCCTTTAGTGATTAGGGGGCCATCCTTACTTAGAATGTTGGAGATCCATGTGAGAACCAAACTAACACAACATCCCATTGTAAAAACATCATGTGATATTGAAATATGTTAGATAATATATTCACTACATGAAATTAACAAATCAGTTTATGCCCTTGTATATGATTAATATCATACAAAAAAGTCATATTAAACCATGTTACGATGTTATTTATATGAATAATAAAATCACACCATTGGTTTCTTTATGTGAAAAAATTGAGTAAGAATAATCCCATGTGGGGTATGAAAACTCTAGTGGTATAAAACTATAACATCTAAGAGTTAATAATCATTATTATGGAATTATTATTGTGAGAAAACATGTGTAACGTAAATTGGGTTAGCATTGCTTCCACCAATTTAATATTAAGAAAAATTTATAAGGGTTCAAGAATTATTAATTTAGTGTCTAATGAGATTAAACTGGCATAGTTACATCAGTGTAGGACTAATCCATGAAGACATATTAATTTTGAAGTATTATATTTCATTATATAGGCTTTATAATATCAAATATGTCATTAAGAAACTATGGTACACTATTTTGAAAACAACAATATATTAGGACTTCTGTCCTTTATAAATTTTTTTTTCAGGATTAAAATATTAAGGAACGTTTTTTACACAATATTTGGGTTTTATAATGTATATTAATATTAAAATTATGAAAATTATGTAAATAAATGACCCAAACCTAGAAAATAATGAATGACATTGAAACAATGTTGAATATGTATTATAGTGAAAGTATACATTATGGTGTTCACCATGGACCATAAAACTGATACCAAATCATCAAAAAATTGATGTGGAATATCACAATGATGTATCCATTCTTTATAGTGTATCCAAATTCCATATTGAATCTCTCATAAAATGGGTATGACCTATATCTGTCACACCATATTCACGTACCACATGATATAAATATATTTTAGGAATATAGATTTTATAGGGTATAAAAAATTACACATTATATCATTACATAGATTTTAACCAATTGTAATGACTTCGGGGACCACCACCTTTCATTTACTAAGGATTCAAAATTTTATAGTTAAATGGATTGCAGTTATAATATATTTTAAACTATTATATTTATGTATATTTAATATAAAAATGAATTACTGAATATCCCTTCATTTATTGATATGTTACATTGAATTATCTTTCAATTACTATAAACTTAATTATAATATAAAACTCTAGTAAGATGATATGCCAAGGTTGTTTGTTAAAATATCTCTCAATCATTATAAATTATATTCTCTTTCATGGAACATTCTTTGAATATCTTCCTAAAAACCCTATAAAATTCAATATTATGTTACAAAACATGTATCATATATATTTGTGTTTAGATAATATATCTATCAATTTTCATTATAGAATATATAACCAATATGAAAACTATTTTCAATATCCCCTATTGTATTTCCATGATATAGAAGGAGGAGTTAAAGAAGAAACAACAAGATTCTTTGGATAAAGATTCCATGTTTATTATTTCATCACCTGGATGTACATAAGTACTCTTTTTCAAGAAGAATGTTGTGTTAATACATATTTTGAATTTACAAAAAAGATACAAAAATAATAATTCAAGGAACATGTATTCTCTTCTACATATTATGAATTATTTGATCAACCTCGATGAGTTCTGTATTTCTCAAAAGTGGATCTATATTCTACCTATAATCTTTTGATGTTGAATAGAGAAGATATTTAAATGATATAATTCCATAAAAAATTTGAACATTATATGTCCAATGTTAGTCCATCTCAACTTACACACTCCCATGAAATATTTATTAATTTATAAATGATGTCTTTATTTATTACATTAATGAAATATTGTTGTTATTTATTGAATATATTACTATATACTCAATGATTAAGGATGAACATGTGGAATTTCTATGGATTATACTGATAAATATAAGGAATTAAAAGTTCTATTCTATGTATAGGAAGCGTTATATTTTTATTCATAAGGTAACAGTCATGGGGAATGTGATTACAAATGTTTGAATTTTGGGAGACTCTTCAATGAAACATGTAATCAAGGAATGCCCTATGTAATGATGTTTCATGGAGATCTATATATTTATTAAATTTATTGGATACAGAGAACTGTTTTTGATATATTTATATTATTGTTCTTTTCCACTAACTAAATGACATGGAATCGAGTGAATTATTTCTGGATTGAAAACGTTGATGAAATCTTAAATGTTTTCAATAATAGATTCATAACAGCACCAGAACTCATGATACTAATTAGTTAAGAATATTTAATTATGTATAACAATTCGTAATATAATATATTTGGTTTCATTATAATGAGAAATGGTAAATTGATATCATATGCTTTATGAAAATTAATGGACTAGGTATAAAACCTGCTATTGAATTATTTATATTTTAATGGTATCATCTTCACATTAAAGACTAGGATTTATTACCACTAATTATAAAAGTGTGACATATATACATTTCAGGAAATTTTAAAGTATATAGTCCCATAAAATGTTTTAAAAATGTATTAATAAACAATGGTTTTTTTAATGAGGGACTATGGTTGATCAATACACTACAACCCTGAAATGTTAAATAAAGTAGATGATTCTTCCAAAAGAAACTAGAAAACTACCATATTTATAATAAGGATTTATAAAGACCCCATCATAATGGATATGAAAATGGTATACCTAGAAAAAATAAAATAAACTAGGACATCCAACCATTCATAAATGATTCCTCTACCTCCAATCCCAGATAGAACCAAAGAGGTATAAAGGGAAAACATCAAAATTAAAAATAAGTTGAATAAATAATGGAATAAAATCCACATGAATTAATAATAAAAAAATATGGATTTATGAATATTGTAAAAGAACTATGTGTTTTATTATCAGTAGAGATATAGAAGGATATACTAGTTGATTCAAATACACCATCATTCTCTATTCACTACTGGAAAAATGACTTATACCCACAATTCAAAACTGTGGGTATCGCCCCCAAAACCATGGGTATAGGCTATACCCACGGTTTTGGGAACCGTGGGATGGATCGACGTTGGTATAGGGGTCTCAACCTATACCCACGGTTCAAAACAGTGGGTATAGGGGAGTCAAACTGTGCACCACGGTTGTTCTAGGGTGGCACACTAACCCCACGGTTCCCCACAGTTTTCAAAAAGTGGGGTAATTAAATTTCAAAAAATCCACAGCAGGAAGGACTTGAAACTGAACTCCAGCAACGCCTCATGTCTACAAACAAACAAGGAACCAACAGGGCTGCATATTATTTTTTTTATATAATTATACATCAGCCTATATATATTCATCTTATCCACGCGTGGTACTAAAAAAATCCATAAACGTGCGGGCAAATGGTTTCGAACCCGCGTCTCACCCTGGCACATGTGGCCGCGTAGTAGTAAATGAAAAACCAAGCTACGATTTTCAATTGTTATTTATATATATATAGTTATATATATTAATATTATCTACATCGGATATTTAAATTCAAAAATCACAGATCGAGGGATTCGAACGCAAGTTTCACGACCATGCTTCCACTAATTACAAACCAAGCTATAGAAATTTTGATTACAGAAATTTACATTTTTATAAATATATTAAACTAAACCATGAAAAAATTATTCCCGCCAAAATTTATCCATGTCCCGCCTAATTTTTATTCCCCGCCATAAGCTATACCCACGGTTCTCCAGAACCGTGGGTATAGGCCTTCAAATAAAACCCAATAACCACGGTTATCCAAAACCGTGGGTATAGATCTTTGGAAAATAACCTATACCCACGGTTTTGGAGAAACGTGGGTTTAGGTTCACGTACTATTGCTATACCCACTATTTTGGAAAACTGTGGGTATATGGGTACCCTATACCAACAGTTTTTTTCAAAACCGTGGGTATAGACCTATTTTCCAGTAGTGATTCCTCCAATAATTACTCATATATACCAAGATCATAGGTATAAATTTTTTTGGGACATCATGATAATGGATATCATTGTGTCATCCTCAAATTTCTTGGTATTCTATCATTTTAACAATGAATAATAGAATTCAAAAGGGTTTGTGAAATAATTTCCTATTAAAAGAGGGGGATATTTTCAATCTTTTCTATATACATCCTCATGGGCCTCCTATAAATATCCAAAGGAAATAATGTTATATTTTTTTTAGTGTCTATAGTCATTATAAATAATTAGTTAATATTTATCTAATAAGATACATCACTTGGTAAATTTGCTAATATATATGTTAATGATGTTTTGATGTTTCATGGGGACCTACAGTCAATCATATCTAATTAAGATCTAGTGTTTATCAGTATGTTTTGGAGGATTATTTAAAATTTGTTTAATACTAATTTCAATTTCAGTATGGACAGTCACCCCCATAGTGATTTCTAGTGGTAAAGGACCATTAAGTCTCCAAAATACATTAGGAAACATTATAAATAATCATCAAAGGTTGTTTCCATCATTTTCTTATATTGTTTGTTTACTCATAGAATAATAGTATTCACTCTTGTATTCGTATTTTAACAAATGAAGATCTATATGGGAATGAATCCAGAATTAAATATTTATGGGATGATATTGGTGAACAAAAGATAATAAAAAAATATATTATATAATAGTAGATATAGATTCTTCAATATATTTAGATACCCCTTCAAGTGTCACTCATTCTATAGAAAAATTGTGTCCCTGAGATCCCACATTCCCATGTCCAGTTCTAAAAATACATATTTTACATAACATATAGATACAAATATAGATTAAGATATCTTTATTCTGAATCATTCCCACTTGTTAAACATTACAAATCAAAAAAAAACATAAACCCTATAATGTAATGATTTGGTGTATTTGAGGACTATTTATATAAGAATATTATTTTACAACACTTTTTAATATTTTAAAGTATAGAACAAAACTATATTGAAATCTATAAGTCTATTAAGATACAATCATTTCATTTCTCATGGAATGTAATCATAAATAAGGGGTGAGACTAGATGCTCGGTAAGAAAAAACTAAAAAATAATTTATAATGGTATCGATCATAATCCAAAGTGAAAATATGATTTTGGGTGAAATATCATATTAAAAGGAATACAGAACAATTATATTTTTCCATTATCCATGTTAATAAGACATATAATAAAAATAGAGAAATAATATTCCATGGAATAAGTGTGTGTATAGATGACAAAATAAACATTATCAATGTATCTTAATCATAGGAAAAAAGATATATAATATCATAGAAATGAATAATAATAATAAAATACAACACTAACATAGGTTCAAAAAAATCATATTGTTGTGTGAAAAAAAACTTTTTCCCCTAACAATGTAGACTATGAATCATTACATGGTTACCATAGCAATGATAAAATCAAAACCTTATTCCCAAAAGTATAGTATATCTCAATTCAATACATTATTCTCATATCAGAGAAGGAAACACTAATAGATTATTAAAAATATAGTGAATATAGAATAACTACCTCAATTCCATAGCATAGTGATGCACATCTTACATCTACATTATGATGTCATTTTGGTGCAATCATCACATCTTAATTCTTAGAGTGGAGTTGGAACAACTACATGATTCTCATGAAAAAACTAAGAATACATCACTTCCAATTTCCCATAGTGAAGCAAGCTCGATACTCAATTATCATAATTATCTCATATGATATGAATCATTATCCAATTAATCAGAGGGATATATAGGGCACAAACCTAAATAATAACATCCATGCACACTTATATTTTGTTGGAACCAAAATTCATTCCTCTTGAGGAATAAACAAAGTTGTGGCTGATTTAAAGTAAACTGAGACCCAAAATGGCCCTAAAATATGTCTACACTATCCAAAGGGGAATGGTTTGTGAAGAACATCACAGAGTTATCCCACCTCTTCAACACAACCATCCATGATGGGAAATCTATGATGCTGATGAATCCTGTCACCTTCGCAGCGTCATGTGCTATATGCGGCCTACTCCATGTTGGTTGCCTCAGTGATCCCCCAATGTGACTCAATGGAGCCCTACCACTCCATGGAATCACCTATTCTCTGTGTCCAACTCTATGATATTTTATGTCACAAACCCTCTACGATTATTACGCCATCACCATCTCTTTATGGAGCCAAAATTTTCCCTACAGTGAGCTCTACGACCCCGGACTACCTTCATTACTTATAAATTGTAGGTTCCCACCACCTTCAAACCACTATTTATCTAATTGTTCACCTTCCAAGAACATGATTCAAAAATACCTTCATGAAGATAAAAATACGACATCCAAAGGTACTTCGCTTCTACAATCCATGTCCCCTTGTGCTCTTCATGGCCCCCTCATATGGTGGGGATTCCCTTTGAAAAGGAATATTCCCTTCATAATAGAGGGACCCCATTCAGGGTTCTTGAGGCTTCGTGAAGCAGAAGCTTTTGTGAAGCAATCCACAAATAAATAGTCCCCTACTATGGTAATGATCTGATCCATCAAAAACCTCCCTTTGAGAAGCACTAGTCCTTCAAGAAGAGCCTTTCATTTTCAATTACCATCCTCTTCATGAGGCACCTGAGCTTCACGAAGG
Source organism: Viscum album (assembly GCA_963277665.1). Classification (NCBI taxonomy): domain Eukaryota; kingdom Viridiplantae; phylum Streptophyta; class Magnoliopsida; order Santalales; family Viscaceae; genus Viscum; species Viscum album. Next base: position 46,706,736 of record OY728140.1, on the reverse strand, counting down.
CCATCCTCTTCACAATGCACCAATGCATCGTGAAGCCCATCTTTGCAATGTATCCTTGTTTGAAAACCTCTCTCCTATGTGTACCTCTAGTCTTATATGATGGGATTTCAAGATTCCCTGAGTGGTGACTCATGTGGTGTTTCCCTACCTTTTACTTCTACACATAGGAACAATAAAAACTATTTATTCTTCACATAGTCATGCTAACAAAGACCCTCAATGGAACATTACACAATCCTCAATGTCAAGCATTTGTTGTGCCTTCCCCTCCCCATGTGAGGGTTGGTACAAGTTATATAAACTGAAGGGGTAAATCGCATGCCCCAATTGTCTGATCTATTAGACATTAAACTACCATGAAAACCCACATTATCAACACATAATGTTAAACTGTGATTGTTGCATGAGTGAAAATCCCAAGAGGACCATGATGGTGACGTGCACAATCACCCTCTCACTCATATCCTACTGCACTTTGTCAACATGTGTGCCTCGATTAACCCTCGTATAACCCCTGACACCCCTTGATAGCGTGCTCCGTGTACAGTGGTTATATCCTCCTCACACATCTGGACCGCCACTCCGGCCTCCCTCTTAGTGTAAGCCCATGTTTCCTCTTTGGGCTGTAAACTAGGCATAATCCCTGAAACATACCTCATAGACATGTCTTTCACCACTTGATCATCAGGTCTATTGTGGCCTCTAGTTTCACACATCGATCATAACTCATGTGGGATTAGAGTATGCATTGACTATGACATCCTCTTGGGCCACAAATCATGCATAATCCCCACACCACTTATTATCTAACTACATGGACTTTGATACATTTCCTCTTCATGAATGGTATGTAGAAAGCCACCATAAGGTTAAAGTTCATCACCTATCAGTCCCAACCACTTCACATCGGTTTACCCTCATCCCAGATGATGTTAAACTGTATGCCCCTTTCTCCCCATAAGACATTAAACTGTATGATTTCAAACAATGTGGGTTTTGATAATTGTCTCCTAGATAGGGTATGTAAGAAGCCTCTCAGATGTTCAACCCCAAACACTGGTAAACATTAATGTACTGTTTTTGGGAATCACATCATTGTTCTGCCCCTTGGTGGTGTAAGACCATCTCATGAGACGTTTTAGTCTATAAGTCATACACTAAATCCATACTCCTCCAACTAAGAGTGTCCCTATTTTGATTGGCTAATAAACATGCATAAGACTCATCATGCATTCTAATTACTATCCTTTGTGTACACATGATCTTATTCCCCGTCCATTAACTAAATGGACTTTGATTTTTCCCTCTTTTAGCAAGGTACATAGGATACCTCCTAAAGAAGCAAGACGAACCCACTCATTATCCCAGAATCTCCATTGAGCCTTGTCCTATCTAAAATATAATTCATTAACCCACTGGTTCCATTTTTTTTGGGTCCCCATTAATGATTTCATTCTCACAAACTGCCTCCTCCGGTGACTCACAACTCCACTTCCAAAACTACATGGACATTAATTCCTTGCCATTGGGATACATAGGAATCCTCTTTGAGGTTCAAACCCAATAGTGTCACCATCTCAATGGTTATTTAGTCCAACCCCATTCATTACATCCTTCGATACAACATCCATATCCATCCTGATCTCACCCAGACAACCATATCCTGGTGAAATCCATCCATCTATACGGGCCACTCACCATTCATAAGCCTTGTTCATCTTAGTTATCTTTGTATCACCTATTCCACTAACCACATGTAAGAACAATCATATTTCCATGGCATTATCCTTTATGCACACTCCAATTTAATTACTCACCCGTTTAAAATATGTGGGTTTTGATTCCTTCCTTCTAAACACGGTACATCGTAAGCCACTTTGAGCTTCAATACCTTCCAATGGTAATCCTTGGTGTCCCCTTTACATGGATAATCATCCTCTATGATCCTCCCTATGTGGTATCCAAATAATTCTTCATGGTATGAATCATTCCCCTTTGGGGAAAAAATAGCCTAGGTTTATCCTAGTTGGATGTTCTAACCCATCCTTATGTTAAACATTCTAGGTCATCCCTCCTAGGGATGTACCCATTAGATCCACTTTGATCAGTGCCTTGACTAGTTTGATCCATCTTCGATAGATGCTAAACTTGTGAAATAACTAGTGTTAATCACAAAAAGAATATGAAAACCTCAGGTAAATTTCTATGGAATACAGTTCCCCACATTTGAACTTGAATTATTCTACCATCTGTTCCCTTGAGAAGCCCTCTAGTGTTGTAAAATCTTGGTGTACCAGTGTTTTGTCATCTAGACATGCCAGCAATGCCCAACATGGCTACTCTCCAAACTAAAGATCACTGCCCAGACAAAACCCCTTTGGAATGTATTCATATAAGAAGTGTAATTAACCGACATCCATAATGATATGGTACCATGAAGAGTTTCACAAACAATGTCTTAATCTTTAGGTGAGACCCATAATAAGTGACGAATTTCGAGGAGGAATCCATGGATTAAGAAACCAACATCCCATTTTCCAGTTTCAATCATGGAAAAAATATCACTCAAGAGGTGATGAATTTAGCATACCTTCGGAATTTAGGAATGTCAGGAAATAATGTCACCATCAATGAGCATCCCATCAAGGGGCATGAAGATGCATTCCATAAAGGAAAAGCATTGGAAATAGAAATGGTGAACCTAATGTGAAATTGTTCTCCTAAATATGGTGATTAGTAGCATCTTGGACAACAATAATTGATCATGTAACCAGATCTAGCTGTCCAGTTCCAGATCCAGCTAATAAAATAGTGGGATGCGTGTGAAACTCACCAAGATTTGGGGATGTTAATCATTGAGAATACCAATTTGTGACGTTTTCAGCATGGATATTTCTATCCAGACATGGAAGAAGAAAATAAACTTGGGTACCAATCATCACTTTCCTGTTATCGGTACTGATTGGATGAATCTTCCTACTTTTCATGACCCAAGAAATAGCTTCAATAAACTGATAACCTCCCACCAATAGACATAGGGTAATGGTAAATAAAATGTGGCAATCCTGTAAGGTTCACCTCTTATATGAAAACTCTCTTGACCATAGCTATTGGGAGCCCATACTCCATATCACCCTCCAAATTTATTCAAATGAGGGTTATCAATACTCTTGTTCAACTTTATGAACATGAGGTGGTCATCTCGATGAGGGATATGGCCCTTCAAAATTTGAAATATTATGTATCCCCCTGACGAAGCTTCCCCAAAGGGCCACAGAGGGAGACATTACACCCCACTCAAATTTTCAGTCATTTTAGGAGCCTCTCGTTGGAATTATCTTTTGACTCACTCCCTTATTACGATAATGTAATGGATCATAGATTTCACTCTCTTGGGAATTAATATAATGATCTTCAATGAAGGGATCCCACCAGGAGACATCAATTCCATCATCCAGTACCACATGCCGAGGAGAGGGTGATTCATACCTCTTTATAGCTAGCCCAAGCTCATCTGACCTAATGCCAACATCGGGCACAAGATCAAGAGGATGCCCTCTGGGGGGGAGCCAACTTATATAGCTTCAGTGGAATGAACATCCATAGACATGTGATATCACCAACCTATTATAAAAAATAGTGTAATCTCAATACCAGATCGATATTAAGGCCTCAACCACCAAGTGAGAAGGCTGGGTTGACTCCTTGGGTCACTGATGCAAGTGGCAACAATCACTGGTCAACACACTACAATTAGATTTCTTATGGAGGTCCTAATTGTACCATGATTATCTTGAGTGACATTCCTCCTCACTCTCACATTAAAAGGGGAGATCCTCCCCATGAAACCATTACATGTCCTGACGATAGTCCTCACAAAGTTCATGATCCCATTTATGGAGGTTTTCCCCAAATGTTAGGTCATCAATAAGAAGGTCCCCCTCATATAATCTCCATATCAAGAATGATCCCTCTTAATGATGAAACTAACTAGGGAGAAGGTCCCCATCACCAAATCACCCATCTTCATAGAGGTCACCCATGCTACTAGAATTCTGATCATTTGTGCATGCTGGAGCGGAGGAGTATTAGCGACTGCCATTTAGCGGTTTCTAGTAAAACAACGGGAAAGTGGATAAATCATGATTTTTTTAGTTTTAGTATTAGATACTGCTATTTGGTAGCTTTTAATACAAAAATGGAAAAACACAGGATTTTTCATGCCTTTCTTCTTGTCTTTTTCGCAGAAATACACTGCAACGTAGCCCACCGCTGCCCACTGTCGTCCCCAGCCCCACCCTGGTCACCGATCGTCAACACACACACACCATGTCTGCCTTCTCGTAGCACTCATTTCTCCTTCAAACATCCCCTCACCACACCCCGACCACCCTTAATGTACCCGTACATAGTTCGACTACCTTGAATCTGCCATGGCTGATGAAGCAAGGTTGTAGCAAAACTCACCCATCTCATCATGTCACCTGCGTCGCACCCTACATCCATGACCGAAAATTGTAGGTTTTTGTGGTGGATATTTAGTGTCCTCCAAACGGCAGTTGATACCAAAAATCTACCCTACCCTAAAAACCCATCTTGGAAAAGGATGGAGAGTCATCAATGCCAAAGGATGATCCATAATAAACCTCATATCATGGTCAAACCCATCCTCTTTCTAGACTCGGAAGCACAGTGCAACTCGATGATAGAACCCTCAACTGGATCCTCTATGTCGGGGTATGGCCCAGGAAATCGATAACTTAGTTTTTTCGTCCTAGAAATTGATATTCATTGCATCCATAAATCCCTCCAGAAACACATATAGAAGGTGGAAAATGTGTCTCCTCTCTAGGGTATTTCGGTATAATCCACTCTATCATTACCAGGTTCATTCTCTACATTGACAAGGGATCATAGATAATTGTTTTAGGGACTACATGATGACAAGCACTAGCCTGATCCACCACCAATGACAACCACCCCTTTCTAGGATGTAGTGGTCAACACCCCATCCTATAGGGATGTAGTGACATAGTCAGTGCATTCCCCAAAAGACATCAATATATGCAGCGGTTTGTCATCATGCGCATTGTACTCTCCACCAACCATTCGACCATCACAACATTCCACATCAGTGCCATTACTGGTCCCTCAAACTCCCCAGTCAAAGAATGGGTCAATGATGTGATAGATCATAAGTCTATGCCGAGTTCTTTGTTGGAGATTCTCATAGTGTACTATCACCCTAAGATGTTCTGGCTGATTACAACTACATGATTCAATATTGTATTGTCCCTCAACTAGGATGAGGTTGGGTGAACCCTTAGAACCTTAGAGATGATGAATTTACATCTCCTTAAAATATGGTTAGCTTAAACCAATTTAAAATGAAAATTTGATGACAATGGCCACTAGTGTCTCCTAGTTGAGTTGGCTGAACTCTATGTTTCTTAGCACCACACGTCACCAGGTTAACACCAGACCCTCTAGAAACGATGCATTTAGAGCATCTCTATGCTCTGTAGAGTTATCAAGGAGGATTAAATACATTTAAATATCCAATGATGGGGGTAGTATATTGCCTTTAAGTTTATTCCAATCCTACACCAAACTGGTTCACCTAGTTATATTTAGGATATGCCTTCAGTCATCGTCATAGTAAACCTGGTCCTTCATGATATATAATCAGATGGGGGAATCATCACATGGACTGAAGAATATAAACAACTCATTGGCAGAATAATAACACCTAGTAGACCCTACAGGTGTACACACATTCCACCTAAGATGGACACTTGGCCTTATTGAACCATATAAGTCATTACCTCTCGATCAAGATCCTAGAAAGGGAAAATCACATGATGGGACTGTCAATCCCTCTGACCCATATGATTCAGTATGGAATTCAGATAAGGATCTCTAAAAGGTCATGCTGCATAAAAAACTCATGGAATAGATAAGTATCATTGACATGATTTTCACTGCGCACGCCATGTAATGGTGGTCATATTACTGTGAACATTGGTAAGATCACAACCATCCTCCACCGGGGTAGGAGGGGCAGGTATATCTTCCCCCCAATGAAATTCACCAATGTGATCTCGATAACCCAACCCATATAGATAGGATAAATGCCATTGTTTACTGATAATGTCCCCATTATGAACCACTAAATCCACCTGAGCTGCACAAAAAACTTTCTCAGAACCTGGCTCAGGATCCACTAGCTGCTCTGCAGTTTCAACTAGAAGCTCCACAGGTTCCTCCAACAGTTCCTTAGTTCAGTCCACCAGCCACTCCATGATCCACTAATCTAGATTACCATAGTATTGAACCTAAAAATTCTATAGTATTTTGATATCCTCACCATGATAGGAATACTATTCACGTTTATCCAATGACTTCTCTTATATCTCTCCTGCAGGCTCCTGAATTCTGAAAGGTGGAGATCCCACCTGATGCCAAACCATATCCAACATGGGTGGATGATATTCCAGGACCAAAAGATTTTTGGAAACCATAATTATTACCTTTTAATGGGAAGTTTGATCCACTACAACAACTAAAACAGTTAATTTCATGATGTGGCCACATACTAGGGAATGAAAGAGATTAGAAATCTGCTAAGCTACAGTGCCTTGTATATAAATTTGAGGGGCCTGTGTTTTCTTTTACAAAAAGTTACCAATTGGTTCCATTGCTGGTTGGGAGGTTATCCGTAGGTAGTTTATATATCAGTTTAGTTGCACCACTCATAAAAAATTTATTTCAAAACTTTTCAACTGCAAGAAAATGATGAATGAGTGAGTCACAGACTTTGTCACCAATTGGAAGGACCTCACATATTCACTCGATATGTCGCTGACTCATGAAAAGATTCTAATGATGTGTATATAAAATGTTAATACTAAAACTGTACCTTCACTCATCACATAGAACAACCCAGGGGGATTACGGGATTTCTCTAATGAGCCTCACCATCTAAAGGAATCCCTACAACAATCCATTCATGCACACCCATTTCCCCACGTAGCACCAGTAAGAAGTGCCTACAAGGACATGACCACTACTATTTCCCATGTAGATTACCCTAAATAAATGGAATGGTTACTAGAAGGTACACCTATATAGCCTTCCTGAGGTCCACCACCTCATGCGTATCCTTAGGCTCAGAATCACCCATATAAGAATCGACAGGCACCACTACGTAATGCACAACCACCTCCAACGTGAGAAATTCAGGTTCCACCTCCTCGAAAGACTCTAGAATCTTGTTCGGGCCAAGCTCCCAGAGTTCCATTCCATGATTGAATAGACTTTACCAACTCATTTAATAAAGCTCATGTCCCCATATATTCTTGGAGTTCCATGGAAGAAGGAATCCTTAGGTTACTATAATACAGGAGGCTCAAAGAGGTTGATCTCATTGATCACCCCAATTTCTACCCCTATCACTGGTTCCATGGAAACAGTCTCATGTAGTGTAATTTGTTCAATAACTGACTTCTAGAATAATTTTATAAAAACATAGTTATATTGGGTTCGACCCCGGCACATGGGGCATGAGTGTTTGTGAAGCTTGATAGTGACACCGATGGAGAATTGCAGGAGGTCTCTAGTCACGGGTCTCAGAAGTATGATGATCAAATAGCACGAAAGGAAGTTGTTGATGCACATGGTATAATATGAGGCCATTTGAATGAACCCAATCCATCCAAATTCAACATGATACCACTAGATTCTATTTCTTCCACATCATTTTAGCATTCTATATCCCAGAATGGAAGGTGCTTACTAAGAAAGGGATATTAAACCCCTCCGTTTGTACTAAATCAGTCTCATAAACTTCTAATATTCATGACCTTAGAGATGGGATTTCCCCTAGGATCCACCTAGAAATGGAGGGTTCTTCAAGTGATGATCAGTAGTATGCCCTAGTGAACACCATTCAGCTAGTCGATCTATAAATTGTTCCTAAAGGCGAGGGAGGCTAGGAATACCCTCTAAATATACCATGTTTATGGAAACGTAAACGGAGCCATGTGTATGTGAAACATGTTAATATATAGGCTGATTTTCCCATCCAATACATTCATGCCACCACGAACAGACAGTTGGACCAATATAGAGCTCAACATGCACAACATTCTCAACTGGTTTCGTTAGATTCACCCCCATTGTAATTTATAATTCCCAAAAAAGTAGAGTTTCCCCAACCATGATATGATGAGACACATTCAGTTGGGGATAAAACTCATTCATATAGCCATCATATAGTGGTCACTTTTTATGGTTTAGAAGATGAGTAGGAGGACATCACTAGAACTAGTCAGAATTTTCCAGTTCGATCAACAGCTCCTGTCATGCCTTCTACAATTGAGCAACCTTCTGTAAGCAGAAATCTACATCGGGCATGGAATTATGATGTGATCAAGCACCTTGCCATAATTATTACAAGTCTCTCAATCCTTGAGGCTTTCTACCTATCGTCACACATGCGTGAAGCCCTCACATAAGCTTTAAAAAGCCCCCTCTAGTTTGAGAAAGAGGTATTGTCAATAAAATAATTCTAAGATGAGGAAGTCGAGCATGTAGAATATCATATCACAATTGAATTCTTAGAATATGATGATGGTTCTCTTATACAGGGGAACACCAACACACTATACATCACTGGACAATATAATGGCGTGAAAGTACACAACTATCTTGTTGACAAGGGTTGCAACACCGTTACTATCCCATACCAGATTCTCTAAAGTCTAGGACTATTTGAAGAAAATATGGATCCCTATGACCTAATGTTTCAAGGTTATAATAGAAAAGTGTAGATTTCTATTGGAAAAATATCTTTGAATACCCAATTTGGTAGCCTAATTTCCATCACAAAGGTCATGGTTGTCTTGTAGGAAACCATGTATAATGCATTGATGGGTAGACCCTAGCTCCTTCTGTAAGAGGATGTCCCCTCATCATATCACCAAAGCCTCTACAACTCCCTTGATGGTTCAGTGAGTGTGATCCAAGGTGACGTGTATCCATTTTCCTCTTGGGAATCCCACTATCTGGATGCAGAATTCTATTAGGTAAAGGAAAAGCAGGTTATGGCCAATGAGGTTGAGCATACTACCACCATGGAGTACTTAGGTGTAGACCCGGATGATGCCTATATTTTCCCAATTCACTGATTGGAGGCCAAAACACCAGAAATGGACACTTTGTTGTCATATTTGGGACAAGGAGAAAGCTCGTTCCTTGATGTAGGGATTGTAGGAAGATCACATCTTACTTCTACATGAATCATTCTGAAGTGATCCCATAACCCCATACCCTTATAAGGTATTGGGATGTTCTCCACATGGAAATAGGTATATGTCAAACTTTCTTATTCCATTGGGCTGTTTTGAACTTGATTTAGCCAACATGAAACAACTACATTGATATTATCATGTGTGGCATGTTGGGATGAAATCCTTCATGAATTAGATCGATATCATTCATCGCTATGATTTTAGCAGCGTAGGCGTCCCCCATTGAAGATTCCACTACCACTCAAGCCAACACTAGCATTTCATTAGTTCTAGTAAACTCAGAATAATTTCCCCATATTGATAATCATATCACTGTGGATAATGAAGGGTATTTTGAGGACACTTCTCTTATGTTTGAGTAATGTGTATCCACCACCGTTTATGTGTCGGTACATGTAAACCTTAGCACAGAGATGGATGAAAAACCATCACTAGTTAGTGAAACCATGTCTATAGAAGAACAAAAAAAGTCTGTGGATTTCATAATGTAGCATCAAGGTGTATTTTCATTGATATAGGGAAAGATTCCAGGGATGGATCCTTAGGTTGACATCCACCGAATTGGTCTCCCAATGAACCATCACAGGTTCAAGTAGCCACCTAGAAATATGCACCCTACTCACAATGCCATGGTCGATCAATAAGTTGATAAACTCATTAAATCTAACCTCGTCTAGGATGTCCAGTACCAAAAATGACTGGAAAACATTGTTCTTATCCAAAATAATAATATAAAGATCATAGTATTCATTGACTTCTGAGATCTAAACCATAGCTGTCAGAAGGATGATTGTCCCTTTCCTTTGATAGTGATTTTGATCGATGTTGCTGCTGAATTCAATGATATATCCATCATGAATGGGTATTCTAGATATAATCAAATCTGAATGGCTCCTGATGAACATGAGTCTATTACCTTCAGATCACAACAAGGTACTTTCTGTTAACATGTAATTCTTATATATCTGAAGAATGTCAGTGCCACTTATTAGTGATCCATACACCGCATATTCATGCCAGTTCTCGGGACATTAGTGGAATGATATGCAAACGATTTCATGGTGAAATACCACTGGTGTTAGGACTATCTAACAGATCTTGGGAAAGTGTTCCGCTTCCTCCGCTCTTGCTATCTGATGTTGAACCCCATAATGTGGGACTTCAGCGTTACCACTGGAATGTTTCTCATATTGTTCATAATATATATAATAATCTTGGTCAATCAAAATATTATCAAGGAAATATGTCAGATTCTTCCTTGTATAAACATTCAAGATATCCTAGGCTTTCTAGGTCAGTTAGACTACATATGCTGATTTATTTTGATTCTGGATGGAATGTGTAACACCTATTCTCTACTCATGAACAAAGTTTTAGACTAATAGTGAGATGAAGAGTGTCAGAACACTTTAGAGGAGAGCAAGTAGTACTTGTTGCAGCCTCTTATTCTCATACCACCTATCTCCATAATGCTTCTAGTGCATAATTTGACCGGTCTAGAATGGTTCCCCAGCACCCATCTTGCTTAGAATTATAATGAGGTAACATAGAAAAATTTATACTATCTCATCCACATGCTCCTCGATATAGATACTATATATTACTATATCGAGAATAGATTCATTAATCTTTTATTTGTAGTATAGAAGTTGTGACATTACTTACAGCACCATGAGATATAGCTATTGTCTCACATAGATATGCTAAAGTATATTATAAACCACCACATGTTGACAGGACATCTATCTCTATGGATAGTGATCCTTCAATAGTTCTACATCAGGTTTATTCCACAAAAATATGTCAAGGTCCAAGCACTATCACAATTCCCTACTCCCCATCCAACCCCCAAAGAGTAGTTTCTTGATCATGATTTCCCCTATTAGGAAATCCTTTTAGTGGATCATGTCTTACTGTTTTGGAAGATGCACTTTGATGGTTCTTCATAGAGCCCTACTTGTAGGCAATATAATGATTCCAGGATTAACATAGTGGACATGTGTATTGTCTTCACCATTTATGTATAGGATGTCCTTTTCTATTCCTTTTTGTTTTCATAAATCTACACCAACAATGAGGATGTGTATCAATCCCTCGTCACTTGTATCAAGCTAGCCCCTGAGATTAATGTTCCCCACCTAAATGTGAAAGGGGACTTCGATCTTGTCATAAAATCGATCAATGGTGACTACACTGTTAGGAAGCCAGAGCTTATACCCCTATTAGAGCACATTCACCGACTAATGGATCAGTTCCCTTCTTAGCCAAAAGACACTCAGGTACCTTTGTCATTAAATGGTCAAGATGATGCCTTGTCCGCCTTACTGCATCACTTTCATATCATGCCCATGATGATTTGATTATCCAAATGGCGTATATAAGATTCATCATTCATGTCACCCTGACAATGATGATAGTCAGTAGCTAGTTCACCTTACCACAGACGCATCCACATTTGGACTTCCAGGTCCCCCTTCTACAGTACTGGAAGAGACCCTTAATTTAAAAATTCATTTCATTGAGTACCTCCACCACAGAAATCTCTCTACAGATAGAGCTGAATGTGAGAGAATTAGTCATTACACAATGTAGTTCAACCTCTAGAGTGGTCCCAGTGTTGAGCAGATCCTCTAAAAAAGTGGTTTCTATGGAGTTCTCCTCCACCACATTCAAGGAGATTTGATTCCCTAGGTTATGCTAGAAGTCCAAGCCAGTTCCATCCAAGATCAATAGGCATGTCCAGAAATCCCTCATTATATTCAAAGGATGGGAATGTTTTGGCCCACCATGATCCATGACTATATTGATTTTTCCAAGAGGTTCCATGCATTCCAGATTCTTCGTAATGGTGTTCATTGGGTACTAGAGCCTCTCCATAATACCAAGTATTCTTATCTATATATGGTCTGGGGACTTGATGTTTTGGGACTATATCCACCTGAAATAACTCGCCAGTGCTAGTTCATCCTGACTGCTATATATTTCTTTTCTATGCGGGCATAGGAAATTATGCCCATAAAAATTGAGGCATGTTTTATCATTGACTTCGTGATCTCCAATATCATCAAAAAATTTGGAGTCCCTTATGAAATCCAAACCAATTAATGAACCATCATCCTATAATTCGAGCAGAATAAATTGTACAGAATGTCGAATATCCATTAAAATGGAACATCTCTCTATCATGTATAAGAAAACAAGAATATCAAGGCGTTCAACAAAAACCTCTCTATAATATTACACAAGATGATTGGTCATAATAATAATAGTTATCTATACAGTCTTCCCAATGCTCTACAAGCATACCAGACAAAAACATGTAATTCCTATGAGGTGACCCCATATTCACTAGCATAGAGAATAGAGGTGGTCTTTCCCATTGAGATTCAGTTTTCATCAATCCGTACAATATTCTAATATCAGAATACACCATATAAGGTATAAGAAGTCCATATAGATAAACTAGATCCCCTTGATGAGAACAGGATTAATGTCTTCCACAATATGTAGTGCCATCAGAACAAGATAACTAGAGCTTTCTTTAAGAATGTCGACCTCCATTCTTTCCTTCATGATGACATGGTATTTTTCCTAAGAATACCAATGATTCCAAGCAAAAATCCACCTATTTTGGAACCGAAATGGGAGGGATGATATATCATTCATAGTGTTTACCCCTATGGTGTATACTCCCTGGACACTATAAATAGTAAACATATTAGTCCTCCCACCAATGCCAAATTCCTCAACCAGTACTTCGCATGGGTGGTCCCTCGTCCTACATGATGAAAACATCCATGTGGTAAACATACTTAAAATGGTCCAAGCTCTACATAATTTATATAAGATCCCCTTATCCTGCATGATAATAAATTTCAAATTGTGAATACACCATATGGTCTGATATCCACAACCTTAAACAAAGATCTCTCCCATTATAGATGAAAGACATTAAACATTGATGGTACTACAACACTTCATGACACACTTTATTTGGGTTTTCAACATATTTAAAATCCAAAATGACCCCTTAGTGATCTGGTATAATTCCAACATGGCTTGTAGAGACCCGAAGCCTGACGTACATAGACATTACATTACTTTTGCGGAATACTTAGTACATAACAAAAACACACACACACAAGGATCGTAATCGTTTAGTGTCTTTGGAAACTCGGAACGTAATCTTCTAATCGTGGTGAAAGATCTTCAATATCTCCCATAAAGATCTTCCCCTTTTTTACCTAAAACCTTTCTTTATATCCTGGGGAAAAGAAAACATAAAAGGGTGAGCTCAAATGCTCAGTAAGGGTATACAAAAGAAATAAAAATCATGCCATATCTTTTTGAAAATCATAACCTGCAAAAGAGATCATAATATCTTATCATGGAACAAATCATATAAGTGAAAATGAGATCACCATAATCATAACATGAAACTTGAAACTTTGTGGCATGCACACATAATCATGGAAAATCATTTCTTGTTAGTCATGACTCATTGCCAAGACTATCTTAGTGGACAAAGTCCCTTTCTGAATCGAGTAACCCTCGTTTCAGTCCTGTTTCACTGAACCGGTATAACCTACCATTCCAGCCATGTCTATCTCATGAGATATAAAATCTTTACCCAATGCATTGGAGGGAGATATAGGTCCCACCCATCTCATAATGAATCCTTTCTTATTTGTGCCACATAATCATAAAACATACATCATTGCATAACACATGTAACAAAAATGGGATTCTTGAAACATCATGACATCATAAATCAATTCATATAAGATAAAGGAATTCATAAACATAATTCCATCACAACATAGTCAAATCAATGTAAAAATATGGATAGAAACAGAACCCTTTATTATCTTAGATGGAAAATAATTTTGATAAAACACTTGAATTGAATTCTTGAGGAAAATATCCTTTCTTCTTCAAAATCAATTTCTTTTCACAAAACATCATGCAATTTTAAAAGAAAGAGATTTTATTGAAAATAGACATGAAATCTTTTAGAGGAAGCTTCATGAAAATAAGGCTTTATAAAACAGTAGAAATCCGTTCGTGCCGTATAAGTTAAAAAAAACATTCTTCGTACTTTTGTCGGAAAAGTCAAAAAGTACCTCGTACGAAGAACGACAAAAGATTCCTTTCATATCTTTTACTAAAAACTCACCTAAGGGTAAAATTGGATTTAAACAATTGTAGGTTGATGTAAATAACATTACATATTGAGGAAACATGGATGTGGATGATAAAATATACCCCAGTAAATTTCAAAGTACAAACAATCTCGGATAAAAATGAGATTGTGATATTTCCCTTACCTTAGGTCCGACTTGCTTTGTAAGTGTCTGAACCTCCTGTATAATGATTTAAATCATGTTATTGACTTATTACAGAATCATATTCATTGTTATAATATCATATATGGTTCACTTATGATATTATATTACCCGTTCTTTTGTAAATTCCATGTTAAAGAAGCGTTTTGGGTAAAATCGTTTCATTTATCGTAGGTGTTTTGATTTGTTGTTCTTGACATTATTATTACTTATATCATGATTTACTTACTTCCAGAATATAAAATATGATTTATATATCATATATATTCAGTACATATATATATATAATAGATAGATAAATGAAATGAAAAACACCGTTCATGGAGACGGTAGTCCGTACGTACGCATGCACGCTATTTTCCTTTCCTTATTGTCTTGAAGGGAAGTAAGTAGATGACATACATATATATATATACATAAATCCAGTAGCTTTATAATGTCATATATTTCATTATTATTTCTTATATATACTTTATAATCATTCTTAAATGGTTAACATGGAGAATGAATCTCATCGCGTCGTGGAGACGGTAGTCCGTACGTACGCACGAGCGATGATATCATTTCTATAAATATTGAATTGAATTGGAGTGGATTATACAATATATCAGAATCAATATGATGTTGTAATAACTATGTATAGTTATTCTTTACACCATTATACCCATCCATGTAAGGTGGTGGTGGAAAATAGATTACACCACGGCGTGGAGACGGTATTCCGTACGTACGCACGCGCGGTGATTTCTTTTTCCGTAGGATGGATAGATGGTGAAATAAGGATGTTTCATACTTATAATAACATATCAGTATATGAGTGATACTGATGTTATTACTTCATAATGAAACAACCTAATAAGAAGAAGTGGAAGAAGAAATAAAGATGAAAGAATTGGTAACGGTAATTACCTCTTCTTTGAAGTGCCTCTTTGAGACCTTCTCTTAGGGTACTAAAATTGGTCTTTGAGGAATACCAGAACCTCTAGGATGTTGCTAGGGAAGTTGAGAAGAGATTTTGGCCGGGGTTGGCCGAGCTTGAGAGCTCAAATTGGTGTGAGGAGGAGGGGGAGGAGGTGTCCTTTTATAGGGGAGGAGAGGGGCACCTTAGGAATTCTTAAAAATATTAATTTATAATAAATCTAACCCCACTTAAAAATCTCCAAAAATGACTCATATTCGAAGCTTAGATGAGATAGGGTTGTAATCGCATCAACCAATCAAATTTAGACATGTTTGGAACTTATTTTAAACCTTATCAATTAGATTTAACTCTAAGTTAAATAATTTAACTTTTACCGTGTCTTTTTGTTTTCTTTCACTATATGGTTAATACACTTACTATAACATGCCAAACGAACCCCAAATTGTTTATTATTAATATATATATCCCTATCTAAGTCATTTGGCCGAACCTTAGATTTTTAGGAATAAAATAACAATTAATAATATAATATTTGATTTAAAAACTATTTTGTGTCAATTTTGACACTATTTGATATATGATTTTTGTGAAAGACATAACAGAATTAAATGTTCGAACCAAGTTGATTAAATCAACATTAATATATCATAGTAACCTAAAAAATTAGTGGAATTCATAAAAAGTCTCAAATTACATTTATTTTTGTGTTTATAACATCAATTATGTCAATATTTCATAAATAAGATAATTACTGCATCATCTTTGTGTCATAAATTAATTAAATTATCTGATGTCTAAAAATTACAAATAAAATACCATTATGTAGGAAATCTTTTTAGCTTTCTAATTAATATTTACAATCGAATTTATCTTATGTATAACCCCATATTAAAAATGATTTACTTATTAAACTTTGATTTTAACTATTTTAACCTTTCTTTAAATAAATTAATAATAAATGTCCTAATCTAATCCAAGTGGGCCTAAATGGTCATATTTTATTCCTAAGTTTGTTTTTGGTCGAATTACACTTGTCCAATAGAATTAGGACATGTGTTAGGGTAATAGTAATATCATATTTACCCTTAGTTACCTTATTTACTATTAACCGTAGTAAAAAAAGTAAAAAGTTATTATTCACCAAAAAATTATTTTCATCTCATTGAACCACATTTTAGTCCTTGATATTAACCGTGTCTCTCGGATTTTCGAAATTCCATTCACAGAAGCGGTAAAATTAAGTTTTATGCAAAATTCAGTTTTTAACCTACCACTTAGTAGTTTCACTATTCATCAAAAATTGATGTTTTTCAGAACAATTCCAAAATTTTATCCCAAGCTATATTTCATATTCCGAATTCAAAAATGAAGTCTATTTTACCAAATTCGTAACATAAGAGTTTCATTAATTAATTTTATAATTAAATCCCGCTGTTAAAACAAATAGCATGTTTTTAAGAAACAATATCTATCAAAAGATTGACACTTGTTTATGTCTAGTTTAAATGTGAAATTACATCCAATGACCAACATTGTATTAAATTGTAAAAATATATTCTAAATATACTTTAAAACCACTCAATTTAATGATTTATCACTATTAATTATTTCGATTAAAAAAAGTTGTTTTTAATTATAATTTAGTAATTTTCACTATTCATCAGAATATGAAAGTTATCCGAAAAGTACCAAAATTTCACCTTAGGATAAATTAGATACTCCGAATCCAAAAATAAAGTTCATTTTGAAAAATAAGATTTACTGGATTTCAAAAAGTGGTTATTACTATTCATAACGGCTAGTTTTAATAATATTTTTATAGCATATCGTTGTTTAGTGAAACTCGGTATTGCGTACAACAGACGCTATCGAGGAAGGTCGTGATTGCGTGTAATGCAAGGCAAGTCAAGGATGTGTGTTGTGCAAGCTCCTTTTGGTGTAGCGTACAACACAAGACATTAATAAAATTAAAAAGAATATTTTTTTATAAAATCTTGGGTTGTTACATTCTACCCCCCATAAAATGAATTTCGCCCTCGAAATTCGTCGGGGTTATAAATGGTTTACTATTCGAAAGTTTCTTTAATAGAAACCCACATCGTAAAAAGGAATATCAAAACCAATCTTTAAAAACAACAGTATGAAACGTAATGGTTACCCAAATAAACTAATCATTGGGTTTCCACATAGGTGAAAATATGGATATGGAAGAGAAATCTAACCATCATGTTCTGATGGAGAGTGGTAGAGAACATGGCTATGGAAAAGCTAGCAATCACAAAGCCATAAATTTGTGATGATCTAGGGTATCATCTGATTCATCGGATATAAGGGTACTAGGACAACATTTTTGGTTTTCAAGATCATTTCCCTAAAGTTGAAAATTTGAATTACAATAAATACTTACTTTATTTTGGTACAATCTCACTGTTGTTCGTGCCTTGAACAATTTCCACTTCATCTCTTAAATAAATGAAGTTGAATTTGTTATTCGTGAAGTGTTAGCAGATCATGTGATAGAATGACAGGTCATTCCATCTGTCTCAAACAAAAGGTTAGCAAAAATTATATACATAAGTCGATCTATAGTGAGATTAATCATATATGGTTCCTAAAATGAACTTATACTTCACATATCATACTGCTTAATATAATAAAACTAGTTTTCTACTAAACAGGGACTTCCTGTAGGTCAGTGGTAGGCGATAAAGGCCAGTCGCACTTCGGTTGTGGGTTTGATTCCCACAGCCTTGTCCGAAGCGATGGGCTGTCGCCCGTCCTGCAGGTTGTCCTTTTTCCAAAACTATATTACTATAACATCCCATCAATAATATCGAAAAAAAATTCTATCCTTAAACAATACTAACTTGCGTCCAACACAATCCATTCCAATCTTTAGGCTTATCCATAATATTGCAGTCCACTCTCATAACATAGTGAAAACAATTACCAGAGATTTAATATCATCGTTGATCCCCATATATCATAAGATATGTTTTGTTGGTCACATTCCAAACATTCAAAGTCCTTAATCATGTATACTCTTGAATACCCATTGATCCTTAGTGAAAACTTGAATGCAGTTAAAAGTTAACACTTTTCACATACCGAAATCCTCAAAATTCTATATACTCAAACCATGATATCACTTAGTCCTTATATCAATCATGAGCTCATGAATACTGTCAAACATTTCATTTTCCCCTTATCCCTTCATTATGCGCATATCATCTTCATTCCAAAAATATCTGAATAACCTTTCATGGATACTGGTAACATTAATCAGACAACAATGTTACAATCCTTACATGTCTCTTTATTCCATAGTACCATGAGATTACTTATACAACATTACACATGATAAACATGTAATCATTCCACTACATTCTTAAACCATTGACCGAGCTTCAACAATTCTTTCATCTCACATACCATTGGTAGTCTCTTCATCATCATCCACATAAATACTTCCCATATGACCATACTAATTCTCTTCATGAGTCTTTCCCTTAGGGCATTTGTTTGCATAATGCCCATACATTCCACATTTAAAACACTTAACCATTTTTGATGTCGTAGCAATACCATTATCCTCATCCCTGGTATTAACTGAACCTTTTCCTTTGCACTTACTGGCTTTGTGTCCTTCTTTTCCACACCCAAAGCATCTTCCAGTTCCTTTGAAACATTCTCCTTGATGCCTCTTCCCACATGATTTACATAGGGGAAATTGAACTTTCTTTCCTCTATGATCATCATGAAACTCCATCTTTCTCTTATTAGCCGAGTCAGGAAACTTACCAAATTTTACTTTATTGATCATATTATGAGATTGCTGATTCGGCATAATAATGATGTTTGGACTTCCAAATCCCATTTCATTTGGTTGCTCATAAAGAATATCATTCCATTGTCCATCATTTCCTCCATTATCGTGAATCACCTTGTTTCCAGCCATTTTCTAAAACCCAAAAAGAATAGCGTGAGAGGCAAAAATCATGCTAGGGAAAACAACATAATAAAGGGGGAGTACCTTGAACATCTAACATCTTAGGTTTAATTCTATGATCGTTAGCGTAGTTCTAGTACTATAACCTATACGTATACTTAACATTAGGGACATCCCTAGACATACCTTAGAAATATCTCTAGGGATCTCACTAACGTTTTCGCATCCTAGTTTCCAAAGGTTGACTAAACCTTTCCTCTGATACCAACTGTAGAGACCCGAAGCCTGACGTACATAGACATTACATTACTTTTGCGGAATACTTAGTACATAACAAAAACACACACACACAAGGATCGTAATAGTTTAGTGTATTTGGAAACTCGGAACGTAATCTTCTAATCGTGGTGAAAGATCTTCAATATCTCCCATAAAGATATTCCCCTTTTTTTTACCTAAAACCTTTCTTTATATCCTGGGGAAAAGAAAACATAAAAGGGTGAGCTCAAATGCTCAGTAAGGGTATACAAAAGGAATAAAAATCATGTCATATCTTTTTGAAAATCATAACCTGCAAAAGAGATCATAATATCTTAACATGGAACAAATCATAGAAGTGAAAATGAGATCACCATAATCATAACATGAAACTTGAAACTTTGTGGCATGCACACATAATCATGGAAAATCATTTCTTGTTAGTCATGACTCATTGCCAAGACTATCTTAGTGGACAAAGTCCCTTTCTGAATCGAGTAACCCTCGTTTCAGTCCTGTTTCACTGAACCGGCATAACCTACCATTCCAGCCATGTCTATCTCATGAGATATAAAATCTTTACCCAATGCATTGGAGGGAGATATAGGTCCCACCCATCTCATAATGAATCCTTTCTTATGTGTGCCACATAATCATAAAACATACATCATTGCATAACACATGTAACAAAAATGGGATTCTTGAAACATCATGACATCATAAATCAATTCATATAAGATAAAGGAATTCATAAACATAATTCCATCACAACATAGTCAAATCAATGTAAAAATATGGATAGAAACAGAACCCTTTATTATCTTAGATGGAAAATAATTTTGATAAAACACTTGAATTGAATTCTTGAGGAAAATATCCTTTCTTCTTCAAAATCAATTTCTTTTCACAAAACATCATGCAATTTTAAAAGAAAGAGATTTTATTGAAAATAGTCATGAAATATTTTAGAGGAAGCTTCATGAAAATAAGGCTTTATAAAACAGTAGAAATCCGTTCGTGCCGTATAAGTTAAAAAAAACATTCTTCGTACTTTTGTCGGGAAAGTCAAAAAGTACCTCGTACGAAGAACGACAAAAGATTCCTTTCATATCTTTTACTAAAAACTCACCTAAGGGTAAAATTGGATTTAAAAAATTGTAGGTTGATGTAAATAACATTACATATTGAGGAAACATGGATGTGGATGATAAAATATACCCCAGTAAATTTCAAAGTACAAACAATCTCGGATAAAAATGAGATTGCGATATTTCCCTTACCATAGGTCCGACTTGCTTTGTAAGTGTCTGAACCTCCTGTATAATGATTTAAATCATGTTATTGACTTATTAAAGAATCATATTCATTGTTATGATATCATATATGGTTCACTTATGACATTATATTACCCATTCTTTTGTAAATTCCATGTTAAAGAAGCGTTTTGGGTAAAATCGTTTCATTTATCGTAGGTGTTTTGATTTGTTTTTCTTGACAGTATTATTACTTATATCATGATTTACTTACTTCCAGAATATAAAATATGATTTATATATCATATATATTCAGTATATATATATATATAATAGATAGATAAATGAAATGAAAAACACCGTTCATGGAGACGGTAGTCCGTACGTACGCATGAACGCTATTTTCCTTTCCTTATTGTCTTGAATGGAAGTAAGTAGATGACATACATATATATATATATACATAAATCCAGTAGCTTTATAATTTCATATATTTCATTATTATTTCTTATATATACTTTATAATCATTCTTAAATGGTTAACATGGAGAATGAATCTCATCGCGTCGTGGAGACGGTAGTCCGTACGTACGCACGAGCGATGATATCATTTCTATAAATATTGAATTGGAGTGGAGTGGATTATAAAATATATCAGAATCAATATGATGTTGTAATAACTATGTATAGTTATTCTTTACACCATTATACCCATCCATGTAAGGTGGTGGTGGAAAATAGATTACACCACGGCGTGGAGACGGTATTCCGTACGTACACACGCGCGGTGATTTCTTTTTCCGTAGGATGGATAGATGGTGAAATAAGGATGTTTCATACTTATAATAACATATCAGTATATGAGTGATACTGATGTTATTACTTCATAATGAAACAACCTAATAAGAAGAAGTGGAAGAAGAAATAAAGATGAAAGAATTGGTAACGGTAATTACCTCTTCTTTGAAGTGCCTCTTTGAGACCTTCACTTAGGGTACTAAAATTGGTCTTTCAGGAAGACCAGAACCTCTAGGATGTTTCTAGGTAAGTGGAGAAGAGATTTTGGCAGGGGTTGGCCGAGCTTGAGAGCTCAAATTGGTGTGAGGAGGAGGGGGAGGAGGTGTCCTTTTATAGGGGAGGAGAGGGGCACCTTAGGAATTCTTAAACATATTAATTTATAATAAATCTAACCCCACTTAAAAACCTCCAAAAATGACTCATATTCGAAGCTTAGATGAGATAGGGTTGTAATATCATCAACCAATCAAATTTAGACATGTTTGGACCTTATTTTAAACCTTATCAATTAGATTTAACTCTAAGTTAAATAATTTAACTTTTACCGTGTCTTTTTGTTTTCTTTCACTATATGGTTAATACACTTACTATAACATGCCAAACGAACCCCAAATTGTTTATTATTAATATATATATCCTTATCTAAGTCATTCGGCCGAACCTTAGATTTTTAGGAATAAAATAACAATTAATAATATAATATTTTATTTAAAAACTATTTTGTGTCAATTTTGACACTATTTGATATATGATTTTTTTGAAATTCATAACAGAATTAAATGTTCGAACCAAGTTGATTAAATCAACATTAATATATTATAGTAACCTAGAAAATTAGTGGAATTCATAAAAATTCTCAAATTACATTTATTTTTGTGTTTATAACATCAATTATGTCAATATTTCATAAATAAGATAATTACTGCATCATCTTTGTGTCATAAATTAATTAAATTATTTGATGTCTAAAAATTACAAATAAAATACCATTATGTAGGAAATCTTTTTAGATTTCTAATTAATATTTACAATCGAATTTATCTTATGTATAACCCCATATTAAAAATGATTTACTTATTAAACTTTGATTTTTACTATTTTAACCTTTCTTTAAATAAATTAATAATAAATGTCCTAATCTAATCCAAGTGGACCTAAATGGTCATATTTTATTCCTAAGTTTGTTTTTGGTCGAATTACACTTGTCCAATAGAATTAGGACATGTGTTAGGGTAATAGTAATATCATATTTACCCTTAGTTACCTTATTTACTATTAACCGTGGTAAAAAAAGTAAAAAGTTACTATTCACCAAAAAAATTATTTTCATCTCATTGATCCACATTTTAGTCCTTGATATTAACCGTGTCTCTCGGATTTTCGAAATTCCATTCACAGAAGCGGTAAAATTAAGTTTTATGCAAAATTCAGTTTTTAACCTACCACTTAGTAGTTTCACTATTCATCAAAAATTGATGTTTTTCAGAACAATGCCAAAATTTCATCCCAAGCTATATTTCATATTCTGAATTCAAAAATGAAGTCTATTTTACCAAATTCATAACATAAGAGTTGCATTAATTAATTTTATAATTAAATCCCGCTGTTAAAACAAATAGCGTGTTTTTAAGAAACAATATCTTTCAAAAGATTGACACTTGTTTATGTCTAGTTTAAATGTGAAATTACATCCAATGACCAACATTGTATTAAATTGTAAAAATATATTCTAAATATACTTTAAAACCACTCAAATTAATGATTTATCACTATTAATTATTTCGATTAAAAAAAGTTGTTTTTAATTATAATTTAGTAATTTTCACTATTCATCAGAATATGAAAGTTATCCGAAAAGTACCAAAATTTCACCTTAGGATAAATTTGATACTCCGAATCCAAAAATAAAGTTCATTTTGAAAAATAAGATTTACTGGATTTCAAAAAGTGGTTATTACTATTCATAACGGCTAGTTTTAATAATATTTTTATAGCATATCGTTGTTTAGTGAAACTCGGTATTGCGTACAACAGACGCTATCGAGGAAGGTCGTGATTGCGTGTAATGCAAGGCAAGTCAAGGATGTGTGTTGTGCAAGCTCCTTTTGGTGTAGCGTACAACACAAGACATTAATAAAATTAAAAAGAATATTTTTTTATAAAATCTTGGGTTGTTACATGGCTCAACTACCATTCCAGGCCAATGACTTAGAAGATCACGAATGAAAATTTGATACAAGTCTCGTGTTGTGAATATGGTCATCGTTCGATGCTAAATTGTTTTTTTACATACTAGGACACATGATATGGATTATGTGTTGTGGACATGGTATGTTATTATCCTCTATCAATATTTCTGCCCCAAGGTCTCCCAAATATCAGGTGAGGTGATTCACCTTTTCCACCCTTCTGTCCCAGGCACATGGCATTAAACTGGGCATCTACAGTCCAAGCTCAATGACCATACACTAAGATCTTACTCATCCTTACCACATGACATTAAACCAAATGGAATTACTATAACTACACACATATTGATTACCATTATCATGGGATACTTAGGAATGCCCAGAAAGTTTTTCATTGGGTCCATCCCTAGGTACCGAAGATTATTCCATTCTTCTAGCCTCTCGGCCAAAGTATCCTAGGAGCACATGGTGTGGTGTGGATTTCATTTGTCCCTTTCATGCCAGTCTTATAAATACTATGTAACGTTTCCCCATTCAAGGATCATTCCTCATTGTACATACCATAGGACGTTAAACTGTTCATCATTTGTAGAACTACATGTTGCTTGGTTCATGTCCTCAGAGGATATGTAGGAACAACCATAAATTTTTTATTCATTTCCAGCCTGAGAAATATTTATATCTACATGGTTCCCTCTAAGGGTTTATTTCTCTTATAGAGATGCATATGATATGATGTAGAATCATTTTTTCATCATTCATGTTGGGTTTACGAAAACCCCACCATGTGCCTCCCTCGAGAACATCACCTTTTACGTTATGTTCTTACCGCATGGTGTTAAACTGCATGGCATTCTAGAACAACAATCGACTTTATTCCCATCTATATGGGATATACTGGAACACATGAATTTTTTCTATTTGTGTCTAGCTCATGTCCCTTGATCTTTTCATTCCCCTTCGCCTATGGTTCCCCCTGGGTACTACACAGAACATGATATAGACTTCACATTTCCTCATTCTCATCGGGTATGCATTATCAGGCCATACACATTCCCTTTAGAACCTCGTTCTCCCTATGAATCCTTACCATGACATTAAAATGAATAGAATTCATGAACTATATACGAATTTATTCCTATACTTTTAGGATATATAGAAACACCCAAACGTTTTTTCTTCAGGTCTCGCCCCAGGTTCTGTATTTTCATTATAAGAGACTATGATTCCATTTTTAAGCATGTTTTGTGGTGTGGACATTCATCCCAATTCATGTTAGGTTTAAAATAGTATCACCATTTACTCCCCCTGTAAGATTTTCCATTTTATCTGCATCCTTACTACATTACATTAAACTGCATAAAATATAAAGAACTATGTGTGTCTTGATTCGCATTCTTATGGGATATGTAGGAATGCACATACATTTCATCTTTGGGTCTATCCCTAGGTTCCTCAACCTTTTCTAAACTTTTGGCCATATCATATGGTCCATGATAAAAGACAATAAGCTAAGATCTCACACGTCTTACCTGAAATTAAATCATTATTTCCTTCTTTCATGAAATTAGACTACAAATCATTCATGGTCCTTTCTGTATGACCTAAAATGGTAAGTAACCCTTCGTACCGCATGATGCTAAACTCTAATGTGCGTGGTCAAAATCACCTTCTTCTAGACCCACGTCCCAAGTCTCCTCTTGGGAATGCATGGTCTGGTGTGGAATTCTTTTTCCTTATTCATATCGGGATTTTTTCATGCCATAATCTTTTACCTTTTGATACATTCCTTTAACTTATATCCTTACTATATGATGTTAAACTTCATGGAATTACAAATCATCATATAGATTGATTCCCATCAATATCGGATATGTAGGAAGGCCTGATCATTTCACCACGATTCCATCCCCAGGTTCAACATCCCATTGGTCTCCAGAACTATGTATGGATTGATTCCAATCATTATGAGATACGTAGGAATGGTCAGGAATTTCGACTAGGGTATGGCCCTGAGTTCACCAACCCAATTTACACCTTTATTCTTCTGGTCTCTTTAAGTCATCATCCCTTAGTTAACCCCTTCAACCTCTTCCCTACCTCATCATTATTTTTATATGCACTGTGGTTTAGAATCTAAAGTGTTTGATTTTATATGGTCATCCAATCATTCATTTCCATGCTTCATGTCATGACCCGTCCCTCGGGGCTTGTGTTGTGACTAACCCAAGCCCGTCGGCCATAGGCCAGGGGTTGGCAACTCGCACCGAAAAGGTGTATCCATAAAATGAAAAGGCATTTCCTTTTAACCTATACAAACACTCATACAAGTACGCTAAAAGATGCAACCACAATGTAATATAATGTAGCAAAAGCGTGCTGAAAGTAAAGGGGCCGAAATAAAATCTCAACTAGAAGTACATGTTCAATGGGAAAGTACAAATACAACTGAAAAAGGGGGAAAACAGATCCTTGGTCATCCACCAAGGATCCTACCAGAAGGGTAGGTACAACTCATGATCAGTAGTCCATCCATCACGTCCCACCAAATAATCCACCTCTGAGTACCGTCAAGTACTGGTTCCCTCTGGCTCGATCAATGCTATTCTCTATCTGCATAAGACACAATATGGTACGGGCGTAGCCCGTGCAGGGGTGAGTATAATGATACTCAGTATGGACCCCGATACCCCATAGGTATCCTAGTGTTACACAATGGAGATTCCACAAAGGAAATACCACAATGAAAGACTTCAACTATACTTAGGTATATGCCCATACATATACCTATGTTATCAAGATATACCCATGTCATTCATGAATGAAGAATACCACAATGGTAACACAACAAAGGTAGAGATACCCCGTATGTAAAACCAGTAAGTTAGAAGTACCACACATGTAACACCACTGAGATAGAAATACCACACATTTAACTCAAAAAATACAACACCACAATTGTAGAAGTACCACATAGGTAACTCAATGAAGATAGAAGTACCAACGAGGTAACACCACGATGATAGAAGTAACTCAGCTCAAAATCAGGTATAACATTAGTTTAGAGTTACATATGATTATTAATAAGGCTAGATCATCTTATTCAGTTATGTAACACTACCTCTGACTGACATAGGATCGATAGGTAACTAACCCCTATGACCCACATTGGATCGGTATGCACTGACCCACATGGGATCGCTGAGAGCTGACCCACATAATATGGGTATGCACTGACCCACACAAGATTGTTGAGCACTGACCCACACATGGTCAATGTTATTTCTTCACGTTACAGTCATCCAAATGATTCCTGGCACTCGATGCACTCTATCTCCATAAAATCTACCCCTTGAGATACCAGTTGTACCTCGACTGCCACTATGTTCCACAAAGGAGTATCCTAAAGGAACTTTATGTCAAAAGGGTTCCAACGCAATAGATGGTGCATCTATCAGACATCCGTTCTGTAATTTATAGGAATTTTAGTATTGAGGGCCCTATTGGATTTGTGTTCAATCCAACCCACACATACTTCAAATGACACCAGATAACCAGACGGGGAGCACTGTTGTGATCGACATAGAAAAACACATGAGATAGACTACCCATTTGTCCAAAACGGATAATAGGTGACAAAGTTGCATTTCACTACAACACATGGGAACCGGGAATCATAGGGCCCACTCCTCAACCTCTACATAAATATCCAAAATTGGTCTTGAAATGTCCATCTTAATTTCAATATCATAACATCGCGTACGGTTCACCAATATGATTTCGTATGAATGAATTACGACATAAGAATGATTCCATAACAATAATAATAACATTATTATTGGGAGTATCCTAAACCCAAGTCCTTGTCTAGAATTTAAAATTCAATCATTAGACTTGAATTGGTTTTCTTAATGACTAGATCATGTTTCCAATTACGGTAAGTCAATCGGACGTCACACGTAGGACTTATGGTAGGTCGAAGATTTAATAATAATAATATATTTTTATTATTTGAGAATTTCGGGTTCCCTATCCAAAAACCTGAAAAGTACATCCAATATTGGACTCATAATTTACATCTTGAAGTCAGGGTCGTACTACCACCGACGGTTAATGAAATCGAGGTTGCACGGATAATTTACGAATGAATTAAGGTTTTACAACCAAAAATAATAATAAAATTAGTTATATTATTTTTCTTTTTTTCTTTTTTTCCCTTATAACCCATCTCATTTGAGATTCACGCATAAGGGTAGAACCTCCTACTTATTCAACAATTTCCACTTTAAAATATTTAAATTTTTAATTTATTCCATTTCAATTATTCTTCTCTCCAATTAACTCTTCTTCCCCACAATTCTAACGCACATTTTCAGCAATCAAGCCTGCGAATTCTCCCTGCAACCCTAACTGCAAGCTTCCTCCACACATCCATAACCACTGCCTCCACCTCTGGATATCCGCGCTACCACACCTCCAGCCCTCCACACCACTGCACCTCAGGCTGGTCACACCACCTAGCCCCCTGGTCCTCTCCGCCATGTCATCGACCAAGCCGGATCTAACGCTCTACCACTGGCTTTTATTCCACCTTCCACCACTGTGAGCCCCCTCTACACTCCCCACAGACCACTACAGTACATCGCACTGCCTATCCTGCCTCGAGGCGCACCCCAAAGACATGTCGGAATAGGGATGCCACATTATCCCCTTCGTGGCCCGCTTCATCTTTGTTCTAAGCCCGAAAAATGTGACACTTGCATATTCACGATCCTTGGGTTAAGATCTCTGTGCTTGTATGTTTCACTCAATGAAATTTTTTGATTTTAGCGTTCTTAATTATTTAGCAATGTAGAATGCATGAATAACACATGAAAAACTAAATAGAAAAGATCCTCGTATATGTGCAGATAGATAGTCGTGCTTGTTTCTCCATCGTCGTTGAGAATCAATAAGAAGAAGAATCAACAAATAGGTACTTATCATACTTCAAAATAACCCCCTACCTCATAAATCTATTGGATAATGTTCATGATTGATGTGGGTCATTGTTCTTTATTCCCGAAACAAGCTTCCAATGAGTCTACTCGAACGACGATCATCAGTTCTGGATTGTGAGATCTGTTCTTTATCAAGAGCCTCAAGATCCTACTCCTCCTTTAGAAAATAGTAACCAATATCCAACCCCAAGGAAGAGTTAATATAACTCTTAGTTTAAGAGGTGATTCATTTATTTAGAATTAATGAATCATATTAATTGGAGGGATTTGTGGTTACACATTTTGTTTAACCGAGCATTTAATGCCCAACATTTAAATGCCCGACCAACCTCTTGTGGTCCCACCACCAAAAATAGAAAGGAGAGGCGGGAGGATATTTAAAATATGATATATTTATTTTATTTAATCCTCCATGAAAAATTTAAAAACCAATACCTTTTCTCAACCCACTGCGGTCAAGGTTAAACCTCCCATAAGTGAATTACGACACTATGAGTTCAATTGTGGCTTCAGATTTTTAATCCGAGCACCGGTTCAAAAGTTAGAAAACGATGCTCGCGACTTTAATAAATATACCTTAAAAAGTTCAATAAATTAATAACATTCACCCTCAACCCATGCCGATAAAAGTTAGGCTCCGCCTAAGAAGAAAACGCCCCAAAAAATGCAACTGTACTCTCAAATTTTTAATATGAGTTACTGCATAAAAGTTATAGATTTTAACAATAAAATAATTGTCAGTAAAATATTTTATTTACGGCCAAAAACTAACTTTCCTTGGTGACCCGTTCCAGCTAATGTTAGTATCTTCCTAAAGAGATCATACCCTCACAAGCTCAACGGTGGTCTCAAATTTTTAATCTGAGTGCATGTTCGTGAGTTATAAGCATTTGAAAAATAAAATAACTTTATTTAATTATTTTATTTATGGTTATTCCATTTTTGGGTTTTCCCATAGGAGGCCCATTCCAACTAAACATAAGTTGCGCCTAGGGTTAACGCACCATCATGAGCAAAATGGTTCCCTCAAGTTTCTAATCCGTGCAACCATTTATGATGTATTCTGATTTTTCAGAAAAATTGCTTACGAACACTATTTGATGTTTAAAAAAACTTTGATCGATCATTCTAGGAACTTCGGGCCTTAGAATGACATACCATTAGATTTTGTGGTATTGAATTAATTCCATAAAATTTATAAAAAAGTAATGTAGAAATTCCAGGACATTACATTATCCACACCTTAGGAAATTTTTCCCCCGAAAACCAAAACACAGACTGAGGAAACAAATGGGGGTACTGAGAAAGAATATGAGCCACCTACTCCCATATTCTCTTTTGAAGGAACCCATTCTGTCAGCCAACGTGCACCAAAGGTATTGATTGCCCGTGAAGGACTCAGTCCTGCCGATCTTCTATCTCCACAAAGAACTCCATAAAAGTCACCACATCATCAATGTTCAACTCTCAATATTCGATAACATGTGATGGATCATGCAAGCATCTCCTCACCTACGACACATGGAAAATTTATGCACCTGGTGCACCTGTGGAAAATAGATAGATGTTACGCCACCTCTCCCATTCTGCTGAGAATCTAGGAAGGTCCGATGAGCCTCGGAGATAGATTTCCACCTAGCCAAACCTCTGCAATCCTCATTTGGGTGAGACCCGTATAAAGAAATGGTTTTCCCCAAAATCTCCTCCCAAAGAGTCACATGTACCACGGTGTGACCTCAGAATAGGATGACATTCTCCCCAATTTCAGAAAATCCTTCAGAAGACTATCCATAGGATATATTAGTACCTCGGTCCTCGTAGTCAACGTCCAAAGCTATGCCTCCCAAATTCACCGAGAAATTATGGGAGTAACAGTAATAGACTGGAGGAAAGCTGCTCCATCATTATCCAAAAAGGGTATCTGAAGTTTGACGAACTAATCTGATGCCTCACTTAGCAGTTGTAGACCAGATCTCGGGCAGAGTGCATCTTCTATTACATTCCCTTTCCCAGAAGTATAGACTATATCAAAGTCATAGTCCTAAAGAAACTCTAACCATAATCGCTATCTCAACCTATGAAAGCTCTGATGACACTTCTTCATCCACTGGAAAGGCTCACCCTTCTTTGTCAAAGCTGAAAAGGGTTCCACTACCCTTGAGAAGTCTTATTCAAAACTCCAGTTATAACTAACCAAAGAAAAAGTATCTCTCCCTTCGGGGAGGTAATCCTTGAAACATCTTTTGAAAATATTTCCCCAAACTCTACCACTACTATTAGGAACTGAAAACTGAAAACACCTACTGCCATGAGGGTAAGGCTGGCCAACTCATGAGTGATCAGGTGCACCCTCCTTTGCATGAGTTTATCATGTGGTGCCTGGGTTTATTTTTCACCGATGAAGGAAAACCACCTTCCAATGTTTTAGATAAACCACAACATTTTTCCTAAGACAACCAATCTAAGTATGAAATGTGGATGTCCATTTCATACCGAAACTAACATCGTAAGGCCTCAACACTACCACCAAAAGATTACAAATAAAACAATCACCTGAAGGGTCAAATCACACCATCAGCATAAGTGTGATTAGCGAGTCTCCTCCCAAATGTATCTCTCGAAGTAAGGGTAAAGTCAACAGTTTAATTGGAAACTCAAGGTAATTAAAAAGATTCGTGGAAGGTAGGAATGATTGGTACCTATGTCTATTGATACGGTAGCGAGTAGTATACATTGAATGTACCTTGAATCATTCCTAAAGCCCATGGGTTCCACTCCTTGACCGCATGAAGCTACTCACATGTCCTGTCCTCCGGCTCCCTGATCCTGGTGGGGACCAAAATAGGGTGGTTGTTGTAACTTGTCAAAATGTACACCACCTCATGCAGCTCTCTTAGCTCTGCTTCCACGTCTTCAGCCCTGAAAAATCATCTGCCCATAACACTACCTCTTCCCGAAATATTTTACACACCCGGGTCTTTGAGACTGGAATCAATTTCCTACTTTCACACTATTAACATTCACTAGCTGCATTCACTCAGCCAAAGAATATGCAACCACACAGGTTCTTTCTATCACCCTAAAATAAGTAGGAATGCATAGTGAAGTAGTGCTGGCTCAGATATCCCTAAACACACTCTGCTTAGATGTCTGATCCCTAAATCACTAAACAAACTATATTTAATGAGCACCTTTGATGGTCGGTATTCCTTGATAAATAGTTAGCTTCTGAAATGTTGTATTACGGAAGATGTAGATGCTCTATGGAACTCTCATCTCTTATATCTTTATGGAAATATACCCCCTTCTTTGAGGAAGGTTCTCAAGCTTGTCCACAGAAAAAGTCACCTCTTCCCAAGATCGGGGTAATCTAAACCTTGTCATTGTCTTACTGAGCCACAAATAAGGCTCTCTACCAGGACCACCATTTGATCGAATGGTGCCCTGGCCAGATGGAGTCTTGGCCACCTCCTTAATCTAGTCCTTAGCCACATGTGGGTCGGGCTCACCTAAAAACCTGAGGGGTATCTGATGTTGAAACATGTATAAGGCACTAAGCCTACATGTTTCCTCTACCGGTACTGCCGGTTGTAACTGCTGACCAACGGGCAGTGATATAGCTGACACACTACCCGAATAAACTATCTCGGGCAATAGTACACATACCATAGACTCAACACTATGCAAACCATCCTCATGGTCACTAATTGTAAAAGAATAGAAGATAAGATCATCATCCTCTCTAATGGTGTCCCAACTAGGCAGAAAACACTAGTCACAACCTCCATCTAGACCTCAACAGCATGTAGGTCTGTCTCACCTCGGGACCTCGGAGGCCTCTGCCACTAGAACTCATGAAATATGCTCAGTCAGTGTGCATGGTCCCCTATTAGCATCTAGTGATGACTGCTTCCCAACGGGTGGTGGTGCTCCTAGTACACCACCCGAAGGTGCCAACATAGTAAGAAGGCCTCGCACTGGATCCGAATCGATTGATGTTTCATCATCATGTACTCTCTCTCGAGAATCCTAGATTGTTGTCTACATGGTGTAATATTTATAAGGAACCAATTTTACATGGTCATTATGTTATACCTAGTGAGATGGGTTCAAATAAAACACAAAAAAAAGCATTTTAAAAAAACTCAATTATTGTTTTTGTGTACCAAATCGGAAATCAGAATTCAGGGTCCTACTGTATGGATACGTTAGCTGCCCCACTAACAATGGAATCCCTGAACTAAAACCCACACTCAAAACTCATAACACTATGGATCCACACTGAAAAGATCAAAGTCCTAGTTCTCTAGTAGAACCAACTCTTCTGATACAACTATTTCATGAACCGTCCCTCGGGGCTCGTGCCATGACTACCCCAAGCCCGCCATCCATAGGCCAGGGGCTGGTGACTAGCACTGGAAAGGCGTATCCCTGTAATAGTAATTCATTTCCTTTTAACCTGTACAAACACACATACTATTATGCAATAAGATGAAACCACAGAGTAATATTCTATAGTAAATGAGTTTTGAATGTAAAGGGGCCGGAATACAAGCCCAAATAGAAGTAAAAGTACTATAGAAAAGAAAAAATACCACTGAAAAGGTGGGAAACAACTCCTAGATCATCCACTAAGGTTCCTACCTAAAGAGTAGGTATATCTCACAGACCGTAGTCCATGTATCACATCACGCCAAATAGTCCACCTCTGAGTACCGTCCAGTCCTGACTCCCTCAGCCTCGATCAATGTTGTCAGTCATCCACACAAGACACAATAAGGTGCAGGTGTAACCCATGCAGGGGTGAGTATAACGATACTCATTAGGGACCCTAATACCCTGTAGGTATCCTAGAGTTCCATAAAGGAAATACCAATAAGCAAGACTTCAACTCTACTTAGGTATATGCCCATACATATACCTAAGTTATCAATATATACACATCTTATTCATGAGGAAATATTACCACAAAGGTAACACCACAATGGTATAGATACCACACAGGTAAAACCATTGAGATAAAAGTACCACACATGTAACACTAGTGAGATAGAAGTACCAGACATGTAAAAACATGAAGAAAACACCACAATGGTAGAAGTACCACACATGTAACACCACAAAGATAGAAGTACCACAGAGGTAACACCATGATGATAGAAGTGACTCGTCTCACAATCAGGTATAGCTAAATTATAGAAGTACAAATTATTAGTCATAAGGATATATCATCATATTCTGTTAAGTAGCACTGCTTCTGACCCCCACATGATCGATAGGTAACTAACCCCTCTGACCCACATAGGATCAGTATGCGCTGACCCACATAGGATCACAGATCACTGACCCACACAGGATCTGATCCACATAGGATTGATATGCGCTGACCCACATAGGATCGCTAAGTGTTGACCCACACAAGATCGATTTTCATTGTTCACGTTATAGCTAGCCATAGGATTCCTCGAACTAGGTGCACTTGATCTTTGTAGAATCATCCCCTCAATATATTGGTCGTACCCCGACCACCACTAAGATCCACAAATGAGTAACCTAAAGGACTGCCATGTCATAAGGGTTCCAACACAACAAACGGTGCATCAACTGAATGGCCGGTCTGTAAGTTATATTAATTTTAGTACTAAGGGCCCAATTGGATTCATGTTCAATCCAACCTGGTTGTACATTAAATGGCACCAAATAACCAAATGGGTTACACTGTTTTGATCCACATTAAAAAACACACGAGAGGGAGTACCCTTTTGTCCAAAACAGTTACCTTGTGGAAAAGTTTCATTTCAGCACAACACGTGCGAACCAGGCCCCAGGGGTCCTGCGCCTCGACCTCTACTTAAATATAAAAAATTCTTCTTGAAATTTCAATCTTAATTTCATGATCCAAACACCGCTTACATTTCGCCAATTTGATATCTTATGAATGAGTTTTGACATAAGCAAGATTCTAAAATAATAATAATAACATTACTATTGAGAGTTTTGTGAACGCAAGTCACAGTCTCGAATTTAATATTCAATCATTAGACTTGAATCAACCATCTTAATGATAGTATCATGTCAACACTTATAGTAAGTCAGTCAAACGTTGCACGCAATAGTTTTTACGAGTCGAAGATTTAATAATAATAACAAATTATTATTGTTTGAACATTTTAGGTTCCTAATCAAAAAACATGAAAATGACATCAAATATTGGACTCAAAATTTATATCACGGTGTTAGGGTCGTACTACCACTGACGGTTCGTGAAACTGAGGTGGAACGGATAAGTTACGGATGAATTGTGGTTTTACAAACAAAAATAATAATAATAATATTTATATTATTATAATTTTTTTCTTTTTTCCCTTATAACCCATATCATTTGAGATTCAAGCACAAGGGTAGAACCTCCTACTTATTCAATGATTTCCTCTTTAATTTATTTAATTTTTTAATTTATTCAGTTTCAATTATTCCTCTATCCAATTAACTCTTCTTCCCCACAATTCTAATGCACGTTTCCAGCAATCAAGCCTGCAGCTTCTCCCTGCAACCCTAATCGTAGGCTTCATTTGCACATCCAGAACCGCCACAACCACCTCTACCTAGTCTCACCTCCATGCCTCCTGCCTGCCTCGCTGCTGTACCTCAATCTAGTCACACCACCTAGCCCCCTCGCCCACATCATCAATCGATCTGGCTTGGCCGCTCTACCACGGGCCGTCGTTCCGCCTTCTACAGCCATGAGCCACCTCGACTCTCCACATAGACTACCATAGTACGTCGCACCGCCTATCCTGCCAGAAGCCGCCCCCTGAAGAAATTCCAGAATAAGGCCTCAACATCACCCCTTCCGCAGGCCACTGTACCTTTGTTCTAAGCTAGAAAAATTTTATAATCATAGATTCATGATCCTCATGCTATGATCTCTATGTTCATATGTCACACTCAATGAAACATTGTATTTTTAGTACGATTAATTATTTGACAATGTAGAATGCATGAAAAATGCGTGAATAATGAAATAGAAAAGATATTGGTATATGTGCATATCGATGGTCATGTTTGTTTTTCCATCTTTATTGAGAATCATGAACATGAGAATCAATAAATAGATATTTATCATACTTCAAAATTAACCCCCTAACTCGTAAATCCATTGGAGAATGTTCGCGATTGAAGGTGGGTCTATGTTCATCATTCCTGCAACAAGCTTCCAACGACACCGCTCGAACGACGATCTTTGGTTCTCGATTGTGAGATTTGTTCTTCACCAAGAGCCTCAACATCCTGCTCCTCCTTTTTCCAACAAAGACAAAACCCAAACCCAAGGAAGAGATAATATAACTGTTAGTTTAAGCGGTGATTCATTTATTTAGAATTAATGAATCCTATTAATTAAAGGGATTTGTGGTTACATATTTTGTGTAACCGGGAATCTAATGCCTATCATTTAAATGCTCGACCACCCTCTTGTGGTCCCAACCACTAAATATTAAATGGAGAGGTGGGAGGATATTTAAAATAAAATATTTTTATTTCATTAAATTCTCCATGAAAAAAATACAACTTCTTCTCTCAACTAACTGCAGTCGAAGTTAAAATTCTTTTAAGTGAATCCCAACACTGTGAGTTTAATGGTGCCTTCATATTTTTAATCCGAGCACTGGTTCAAAAGTTTGAAAATGCATCTCGGGCATTTATTGAACGTACCTTAAAAAAGTTCAATAAATTAATAATGTTCACCCTTGACCCGCACCGGTCAAGGTTAGGCACCGCCTAAGAAGAAAACGGCCCAAAGAATGCAACGGTTCTCTCAGATTTTTAATCTGATTTACGGTTTTGATTTTATGGATTTTAACAATAAAATAATTGTCACTTAATTATTTTCTTTACGGCTAAAAACTAATTTTCATTGGTGGCCCGAACTGGACAATTTTAGTATCTCCCTAAATAGAGCATACCCTCACGAGATCATCGGTTGTCTCAGATTTTTTATCTGATTAACCGTTCGTAAGTTATAAGTATTTGAAAAATGAAATGAATTTATTTAATTATTTTTT
Organism: Viscum album; assembly: GCA_963277665.1. Classification (NCBI taxonomy): domain Eukaryota; kingdom Viridiplantae; phylum Streptophyta; class Magnoliopsida; order Santalales; family Viscaceae; genus Viscum; species Viscum album. Next base: position 46,669,648 of record OY728140.1, on the reverse strand, counting down.
TACAGTTATGAACTTTTTGGGTTTTCTCATAGGATCCCCATGCTGACTGAACTGAAGTTGTTCCTTGGGTAAACCTGCCATCCTAAATGCAACAATTCCCTCAGAATACTAATTCGGGCAACCGTTTAATATTTATTCTGCATTTTCAAGAAAACTGCTTACATCTGTTATTTAAAGTTTAACAAAACATAGACCGATCATTTCAAGAAATCCAGGCCTCGAAATCATGTGCCATCAAATTTCATAGTCTCTAAATAATTCTATATAATTAAAAAAATTATACAGAAATTTTGGGACATTACACTTCATGTGTCTATTCATTTGTGTCTTAATCATCTCTCACATCTGAGAGGACCCCCCGAGTAGTGTGGATTCTCGGTGTTGTGGATGGCCTACCAATTTGGGCCAACATCCAAGAAGATATAGAATGCAATTTGAGGCAAGACCCACATTGAAAATATGGCCACTGACCAACCCCTATTTATTTGTTCTCGTACTAGGTCACATGATATGGATGTTGCATTTTTAATACAGTCAAAAGTTATCCTACATCATTATTCCAACCCCTTTATTCCCAAAATGTTGGTTTCTTGATTCACATTACCTTCCTTTTAAACACATTAAGATAGAATCTTGATTCCCTCAGTGTTATTCATCCATGCACCTTTGGGAATTGAGAGGATGAACCCGTGTTTTTGGGTTATTCTTGAATCTGCACCATCGTTCCCTACCATGTCCTCCAATGAGTTGTAAATGTTTCCCGCCATTGTTTCCAACCTCGAGCTTTGATAGTGTGGGATTAGGGATTTGTGTAAGGTTTGTTCCTTCATGTATGAACCGCACTTCCCTACGATCTGAGCTCTATAACCATAAACTATGATATTTTTCATCTTTTCTGTACGATGTTACACTATGCCTTCTACATCCAATCCATATACTAATAAACAAGCCGACTACAGGATATCTTCATTTGAGAATACATGGCACATTTGGAATAATCCATCTACCATGTCACATTTTAGAACTATGTGTGTCTTGATTCTCACCCTTATGAGATATGTAGTGGAACCCGAGTACATTACCTCCTGGTCCGTCCACAGAGTCATTAACCTTTCCCCCCTTCTTGGTCTGGTTTTTCTTTTCTAGAAAGTTTCATTTTGTTGTGGTCTTCCTTCTCCCTCATTCAGGATGGGTTGCCTAATGATGCTACACTGCACCTCTTCATACCATAGAGTCCAAACCCTACAACAATTAAACCAAGACTTCCTGTGTACTAGTTCCCATGACATGAAACTACATAATAGCTACGATTTTTTTTATTAAGAGGCTATAACTCCTTATGGAATTGGATATATTCCATACTATCTTTGTGAACTATGTTCTAATTGGTCCCCATTATTATGGGATACATAGTGACACCTAGACTCTTCGTCTATGGTCCAGCCACAACCCATTTCTTCCTTCTGGCCTCTTGGTCCTAGCCCCTTTCAAAAACATGTTGTTTGGTGTGGAATTATTTTGTCCTCCTTTACGTCAGGTTTTGTACCATGTCATAATTTTCCTATTTTATTTTCCCATTTCATCATCATATAATTTTAATTTTCATGTTATTTGATAATTATGTGTTTATTTATTCCATCCATCATAATATATGTAGAGACACCTAGATATCCCACTTTATGTGCAACCATATGTTCATTAACTCTTTTGGAACTTTACCCAAAATTATGTTCCATGTTATATAACCCTAAATTAGGAGTCCCTTGTTCATGAATGACGACATTAAACCATTAACCATGGTCTATTCAATATGACTGTAAACTATATACTACATCATTATTATACGATGCTAAACTACACTTCTGTCATTCTCACTTGCTTGACATAAAACTACTAGGCATTCTTGTCTCTCACCAGAGAGTTCCTGTTTGGAGTATGACTGATCTTTTTTTTGACTGATATGCTCACCCAATGTACATTCATCATGGTTTTCTAATTTCGTGAGTGTTTTACATAATTTGAAAGAACCATCAATCCATTTCCACTCTTTTTGTTCCTTCTATTTTGGATCATCATTCCATTTCATGTTTTATGAAAACCCCTAATGGTGTGGATGGTTGACATTATGTTTCTCCCACCATTATAGGTTAACATTAGAAAGGACACTGGACACCGCTTTGAGTCTGTCCCCATGTTTTCGAATACGGTCAGTGGTTGGCCCTCATTTTCTTGTACCCATTTTTGGATAATGTGATATTGATGTTTTGTTTCCAATTTGGTAAATTTTTATCCACCATATTAATTCTACACACATTTTGTTTCACACAATGGATAATGTAACTCACACCACCAATTCCCCTTAGTTCGGATGGATTCCAACAACCATGGAGTTATCTGGTTCATGCACTAAAGATTGTTGGGAAAGATCAATTTGGATATTCTAAAGACTATATTATCTAGATGTATCCCCCCTCTATTATCTTGAATAATATGAGTGGTCATTCAAACCCCGAGTGTCTAGTAATAATTTAGAACCCTCGTGTTCATGGTGAATTATTACATGGTCATCCCTTGTTTCTCACACTGGGCATAAACCACATGCACATAAGAATTGATCATTGGTTGTTCCATAAGTATTATTGAGATGTAAAAATAAAATTAGATAACAAAACTGATTCACATAACTAAAATAATTGAGTGATCATTAACATATGTTTTTTTGTCCATAAAAATTACAACCCCCATGGATTGGCCTCTCTTGTAAATGGGATGAACACTTCAATGGAATATCTCAACTCCACTACCCATTGGTGTGTGACCTACACAATTTTTTGTCAACTACCAAGCTCCCTCACTTATTTTCTGACTACGAGGTGTAATTAATTTTCCTTGTTTAGTGCTTGATCCTTATAATATTGTATGTTGGTCATTACGGAGGATGATTTATTTAGATTCTCTTCAACTTCTGTCAGCTATGCCTGTAATTGTGATATGAGTTCTACATGGGTGTCAAAGAAGGAGGAGCACTCATCTTGCTGCATTCCAAAGTAATAGATCTAATATTCTGCCTCCAAAATCATATGGGTGTTTATTTCCTTCCTCATCTGCAAGTCAACACCAATTTCAATCTCTTCCTCTTTCACATTCTTGGAAAGATAATCTCAAATGATCACATTAAAGAACTAGACATCCACTCCTCCAGCACATAGTTCATTTAGCTGTTGAAAATGATTTCCAATATGGCTTATCCACTTCGATTTCTGGGTGTTATCGATGAAGCATTTGATTAGCTTTGATAAACAGTGGTAGGAATCCTTGCCATCCTCTTCATTATATGTGGTATCATCCTATCCCTTTATATTGGCCAACTCATATTCAAGAAATCCCTCCCAGATCTCAGAAATAATATGTTCTTTGGGTTGGTCTGTATCATTATATTCTAATTCAATGATGTCTCCTTGTAAAATTCCAAACATTGTCCAACTAGCAGTATCAGTCGTTGGGATCAGTCGCCCATAAGAAACTACAGCCTCGTCATCTTAGGAACTCAGTTCTATATGCACCAGTGTCCCCCTTTGGAGGGATCCACGAGTCCTCCAACAATATTCTCTAGAAGCATGCATTCTATTTTGAGAACTATCCAGATGTGGGAAATGTTAACCAGTTTGATTATACCGACAATAAATGTGGTTTTGAAGGTGGGGAAATTAAGTTAGTCTTCCACACAATCCTACATCTGACCTATAATTTTTGAGATGTCAGGGTGTGGTCATTCTTAAATGGTCATGGACCCTAAATGTTCCAATGAAACCACCATCACTTCCACAACATTATTGTAATGTGCAACTAGCCTATCACCAGTTGGAGGTTCTAATGTTTGATTCTCTGCAATTTTCCTCGTTCCTTAATTCCCCATCTGTGGGAGTTCATGGTTCAAGATCCTTCTACATAGATAGGAGTCAATTGAGAGACCAAAAAATTGTATGAATGGAAATGACATAATTAAGGTGAGATAGATCTTTCTTCAAGATTTACCTCAGACATTCTCAAAGAATTCCCCCTACGAGGCTACTATTTATTCTTCTTATGGAGAGATCCACTTTGAAACATCTTCCACATTTCACTTATGGAGGTCTTACTCACTAATCACGCCCCCTTAAAATTGTCTAAGTCATCAGGTAGGGGAAAGCGTTCCACAAGTTGAACTGCTAAATCCATTGGGGGGATGGGCTTGTTCAAAAACACCTTTACCCCCAATATCAATAGTTTTGGAGTACATATTGATTGGACCAGTATCTCAAGTTCCCATAACATATTTCCTCCCACAAGAGCAACCACATTAAAACTAGCCCTCGTAAGACTGAGTTCCCCCAGCACCATTCCATGATTTTTTATATTTTCCAAGAATTTTTCAGTAATGAGGTAACACTTATAGAATTCCCAGTCTTTTCAGGCCTCTGGATAAACATAATTAGAAGGAATCACATCTTGGTTCACCTGCTTCCCTAGGACCTATGATGACCACCCATGAAATCCCTTTGATGATTCCCCCTCTCTTGGGTTCCTCATATAAAACAGATGGGCCCAGACATGGAATTTCTCATTATTCACCTTCTATTGTAGAAGTTTCATGACCCGCTTCCCCTACTGGTATGGCCTCATTTCCGAAGTGTACATTGGAATAACCCTTGTGATTTCCCCTTGCTTCCAATCTCTGATGTCTAGGTGTGAGGACCACAACCTTTCTAGCCTGGATGATAGGTTTCTTCAGTGTCTCTCCCGTGTACCAGGCTACCAACTATGTCTGTATCTATGAACCAATCCAAATGCAGAGGTGGCCAGGGGAAACACAATCTGCAACTTCCAATCCTACCATGTGAACATCAGCTACATTTATCTCATTATGCATGAATGATTCTTATTAAACCAACCCTAGATACACCATTAGGGTCAGAATCTATATGCATATGAATTTTTTCATGAACTAGTGTGGATTGTACATCTTGCATATGGTTTTACAATCTCCCCACACTATCAATACACCACCTCAAAATGAAAATAGGTATGATAGTTTCTCGATGGTGTTTATTTCATCGTCAGTATTTTCTCTAGTAAGCCGAGTAAAATGGTATAAGATGAATTGTTTTTCTCATCCATGCTTACCCATCACTGCCGATGTGTCTAGTTTTAGTGGGGTGCGACCTATGATATTCCGAATTTATGGTCGAAAGTGTATCCCAGGTGGTGCGATGGGGATGCAATATTTTTATCCCCCCATATGTTCTCCAACCAAGCTATATTGGAAATGAAAAAACCCACATACCCATAATGACCTCTTTCCCTTACTGAAGTTCCTATGTTGATGATATAACATATCCAACAATGGTGTTTCTAGGTTCACACATTATCCACCAGCCAGTCGGGCTAACATAATGAAAATTCTCGGACATGCACCCATTTGAGCATCTTTTACTGGTAGCACCCTCCTTTAGACCATCACTGAGATGAATGTGGACAGCCTGACTATTTCCCACTACTCATTTTTTACAATATAACCCCATATATTCCACTGGATATCCTCCAAGATATGCCAGTATAAACCCTCTTTTCCCCAAATATATCCACATAGGATTTTAGGGGGCCTTTTTTGTAGTGCCTATTACTTAGGAAGTATGTTCATAAAGTATTGGAACCACCATTTGAAGTAGAAATATTGAGTTTTTTTGCTTATCATCATTCATGCCTAGTACTAAATCTAGAAGTTTCTTCATATTGAGGAGGCATCTGTTATGCATCATCCTAGAGGTTCATGTTAGGAAGGAACTCATAGTACCTCCCTCCCATGATCAGGAGTCCAACAATTTTATTAGGGTCCCTGAGGCTGATACCAACCTCCCCATGGTACAGATGGAATGTGTTGGTATCTTGTGACCAATGGGATAACAGTTCTGATAAGAACTCATTCTATTGGTAAATGTGGAATATTGAAGACTAGGATACTTCGTATAGGTTTAACCACCTCATCACAATCTCAAAATCTTCATAGGATGTGCACGCCCTATGTTCCCAATCCCACCCATCGAGGTGAAGATATCTCTACATCTAGGTCCAGGCTAGTTATGTTGTTGACATGGTTGTGAAGGAAGTATGATGTGACATGAGTATGATCCTTTCTAAAATGGTAATCTATATATTAATACCATTTATATTATTATGGGATGCTTCTAAATCAGTAAGCAGGTTCATTTATATTTTCTTTTGGAATGAATACATTTCTCCATAAGCAGAATCAGTAAAGCGTAATGTTCTTGCATATCAGATATTACTTTTGTGACTCCACCAGCAGTAATGTTAATTATTGGTGATTAGAGGTGCTCCTGATGTATTGCTATATTTTAATATTATTCACCATGGCCTCCCTCCAATTAATAACATCATAGATATTTCATGAAACCTCCAAAGCATCCATTGGCTCAAGTGTTAGGAATATTTTCCAGTTGGGTCCAAAGACGGAAGTAGAGACCCTTTGTTATGACGGTTCGCACAGAGAAATCCTTCCATGAAACTGCCTTGATATATACCTATGTTAAAAAGTAAGCAGCAGAACGCGATGTATCGGTTCGCTAGAGTGTTCACGGAGCACCAGACCAAAAAATCTGGTTCATGTAGTCACATTCATGGGGATGATTAATTCAAGAATATAGTGAAATGAAACAAAATTTCATGGAGATATGAGAACAGAAAAAATACCCTTTTCACCTATTTATAGGCGTGGTTGGCATGGGATTCCCATCGACCTATTCTTAATATTCATGATGATCATCACCCATGTTTTTCAGTGCCATTTTGGTAACGCTGCTTCACGATGTCGAATCGCGATGTCGGTTCACTATGTCACTTCATGATACCGCTTCGTGATTGAACTTCACGTTCTCTCTTCATGATCATGCTTTGTGATCTCGGTCTTCAATCCCACTTTTGGATCTACTTTTGTGATCCTTCAATTTTTTCGGCGACTTACCCATATCATCCTACCCTCTTTTCCATCAGCTACAATTCTAATGGGTGAATTTTATGGTGCCTAAATTCATGTGACTTGAGGAACGAACAATGCTGCAGCCAGTTAAAAAATAAATTAAGACTCAAAATGGCCCTAAAATCCAAAAAAAGTATCCCAAAAGTTCTTGTTCATGAAGATCTTCACTGAGCCAACCCACCTATGCGACATGAGCCTCCATTAGGGACCCCTTATATGTCTAACAAATCCTAACCCCTCCATGACGTCTCATGCTATTTGAGGCCCGATCTGTGAGGGCCACCTCAACAACCCCCCTTCATGATTCAATGGAGCCCTACCACTCAACATAGTCACCTGGTCTCTACAGGCAACTCCATGATAATCATTTTCATAGAACCTATGTGTTTCTAATGTTGTCACCTCTTCTTTGTGGCACACATATTTTCTCCACTTCAAGCTATGTGACCCTGACCGACCTTAGTTACTTATAAATAGAAGGCCCCCCAATCAAACCACTGTTACTCCAACCATTCACCTACCACACTCCCATTTTTTAAATATGTTCATGAAGTTGAAAAAGGGTGCCCCAAAGGCAGTTTTCCTTTGCAATCCATGCCTCCTTATGTTATTTGCAGCCCTCAACTATGGTGGGGATGCCCTTTGAAAAGGAATATGCCCTTTTATATGGAGATAGCCTATTCTAGGTGCTTGAGTCCTCATAAATAATGAATCCTTTATGAAGCACTCCGCAAATAATTATTCATTTTCTAAGGAAAATATCTACTCCATTGAAAACCCCACTTCACAAAGCATTAGTCCTCCACGGAGAATGTTTTCCTCACAAGCACCATCCAATTTTCAAAGTACTATACCTTTTCGAAGTCCATTATTTTCGCAAAGAACCAATGGTTCATGAAGCCCTTAATTGAAAGGTTTCAAACATTGGAAACCCCTATCCTACGTGGCCCTCTACGATTATATGAAGAGATTTCAAGGATCCCTATGTTGGGCTTTATGTTGTGTTTCCTTTCCTTGTTATTCTTTTAATATGTATGCTAATAGATATTCCTTATTTTCATAGCCATGATAGCATGGACCCCTTAATGGATCACTCCACAACAACTAATGTCGGTTGTTGATTATTAATTCCCTTCCCCAAGTGTGGGATGGTATATGTTATGTATGTCCTAGGGGTAAGGAGAAGTTCACCGTCATCCAAGCTACATGATATAAAACTATCATGAAACCCCATGTACTGAACACATGACATTAAACCGGGATGACCACAAGAGTGAAATGCCTAAGAGGACTATAAAAGGGGATATACAGTAGAACCCCCTCAATCCTTCTCTCCCAGTGCTCTTTTTTCCATGTTTCCCTCATTTGGCCCATGCTTAATCCCCAACACTCCATGATAGGGTTCTCTATGTATAGTTGTCATAACCTTCTCGTATATCTACCCCCTACTAATGTTTCCCTCTTAAAGTATGCCCATATTTTCTATTTAGGTAACTAACCACGTGTAATCCATACACCATCACTCGTAGATGGTCCTTTTGCCATATTATCATTAGGTCCATTAGTTTCTCTTATTTCTCACATCCAACATGAATCATGTGGGATTAGAGTTCTCAATTACCATGACATCCACTTGGGCCACCCATCACGCATAACCCCATGCCCCTCTTTACCAAACTAGATAGACTTTGATCCTTTCCTTTTTCAGAGAATGTACATGGGAAGCCTTCTTAATGTTCAAGCCCACCCGCCATCAATCTCAAACACTTCACATCAGTTTACCCTGATCCCTCATGAAATTAAACTATACTCCTGGTTCGTCCTGTATGACATTAAATTATATAATTTTGAACTACGTGGGTTTTTATCCATATCTCCTAGACAGGGTACATAATAATTCTCCCTCAAGATTAACCCCAAACACTGGTAAACTTTGGTGTCCCCTTTGTTCGGACCCACATCCTTGGTCCGCCCCATTGTGGTTCCAGACTAGCTCCTAGGTCATATCAGGGTGTATGTCCCATACTCAATCCATTCTAGTCTGACCAAGAGTTTCCCTCTTGCGATTGGATTCTATCCATATGTAAGGCCCATCATGTATTTAGATTTATTTCCTTTGGGTAATATCGATCCTATTACACATCTCTAAACTCCATGGACATTGATTTTTTCCCTATTTGTGAAAGGTACGGAAGAAGCCTCACTGATGTGCCATCCCAACCCACTCCTTATCATGTCTCTCCCTCGAGCCTTGGAATCATTGGATGATCTTGTCTTAACTCATTAGAACCATTACCTTCATATCCTCATACATGAATCCATTCTCATGAGCTGAATCCTTAGGTGACTCACCTCCACCCTTCTAGAATTACATGGATTTTAATTCCCTGATGTTGAGATATATATGAAACCTCCCTAAAGTTTAATCCATATACCGTCACCTTCACAGAGGTTCTCGATTCTATACCCATTCATTTGATCCATTGATACATAATCCATTTCCATCATGATTTCACCCAGGCCTCCATATCTTGGTGATATCATGACATTCATATGGGCCAAAATCTATGCATAATCCTCGTTCATCACAGTGCCCTTTGTAGCACCCATACCACTAACCATGCGTAATCCACATGATATCTCTAGGACACTTTCCATTGTGTACACCTCGATTTAATGCCTCACCCAGTAAAACTACATGGGTTTTGACCCTTCCTTATAAACAAGATATGTAGAAAACCTCTTTGAGAATCAATCCCAACCAATGGTAAACCTTGGTGTCCTATTTGAGTGGACACATCCTCCTATCTGATCTGTACACTTTAGTGTCCAAATCATTCTTCATGTTGTTGAACCTTCCCATTTATGGGACACACCATCATGGGTTCATACTAATTGGGAATTCTAATGCATCCATCAGGTAATCTTTCTAGTTTTTTCCCATAAGAATGATCTCTTCTAATCCACTCCCATCGGTGTTCTGATCAGTCTGATCCATCTCTGCAAGACGTTAAACATGAAGCATACCCCATTATAAAAATGGAAATCTAAGGAAATCCACAGAGACATGCCTCTATAATACAATTCCCAAAATTCTATATAGGATACCTCAAGCTTCGGATCCCTCAAGAGGTACCCTAATAAATAAAATCCTCATGTCCTAGTGTTTCAATGTGTAGATATGCTAGCAATAGCCAACATGACTACTCTCTTGAACAAAGGTCACTACCTTGACTTATCCCCTTTGGAATGTCTCTATAGAAGTAGTGAAAAAATAGTAATCAACAATGATGTGTAACCAGGGAGAGTTTCATAAACAACATATTAATATTTAAGGGATACCCGGACTTGGTGATGAATTCTGAAGAGGAATCCATATATGGAGAAATTGATATCCCATCATCACAATTTCGATTAAGGAGAAAACATTACCTAAGAGGAGAAGCATCATGCCCACCTTTGGAAAGCTAGAATATGGGGGAACAATGTGATGGTCAACGAGCATCCCAAAATGCTGCACGATGAGGCACACCTCGACAGAAAAGAGTCAGAAAACTATGTATCAAGGGAACATGATAAGATTATTACATATTACATAACATAATTATATCTTTGAGGATAGATGGGAAATGTGAAAAATATTCCTAGAACATTCCACAATATATCTAGAGAAAGTGGTCGTATAGTGGAATAAAAATACCCCCTCTGTAACATTAAGATCATCAGGTGTGTTTTCATATATGAAAATAACATTTTAATATATTTTTATTAATCACTATAAAAATAAGACTGAATTATAATTTTTGGATGTATTATAAAATCCTCATGAAATCATCTAAAAACATTAATTATGATTCATTAAAAGTTTAAATAAAATACACAAAACAAACAATAAGGTTTTAAAAAAAGTATAAGAAATTGATTATGGCCAAATAAATCTTTTCAATATTAGATAAATACATTAAAAATTTATTCAATAAAAAAGTATCATTTAGTAACACATTAAAAATAAATAAATACATAAAAATAGAAAAAAATAAATTTAGAAAATATTAAATATTTCATTTTCATTTAAAAATCACCAAGAGTCAAATTCATTTTCTAACCCCATTTTAAAACATGTTAATTATGACAAAGCACAATATTAGGAAGGATTATAACTATTCATAACAACATTATACATTTATGTGGAAGAATTTCATTAAGGAAGAAAATTTGAATTCAAAGGATTATTTTCCTCATAAAGAAGTGAATTACAAAAATAAAATATTAGTGAAGAATAACCAAAGAATAGATGATATAAGATCAATAATTTTTTTATAATTCATTCAAAGGAGATTGCGGTTGTCAAATGAGGTTTGGTTTAAGTAAAACTGGAATCAAAATACCATGTTAGGAATTTATAGATATATTTTTAAGTATCTTATATTTCATGAAAATTTATAAAAAATTAAATACTTATAAAATTTATATACACTACAAAATGAAACATGATGTGAATACAAAATGTATTCCAAGGAAGTATATTGGGGATGTAAATGCCGGACAACATTGATATAATTTTAAGAAAAATCATTTAAATGATATAACACTATGTAGTTAATTAGACATCATGTGTTATGTGAATATAGAAAAATAAATCAATTAGGTAGTATTGAAACCATTACAAAGATATTATTGTGCATTATATGAAATACATCTCAAGAAAAAAAAATTAGGAAAATAAACTGTTACATTAAATTCTAATGATTTCAAAGTTCTAAAACCTCATATATAATGAATATGACTATATTTATCCACAATTTTAGTTAAATATTTATATATATATATTACATTTTCTATACATCATATAAAACCGTCTATAAAAAAATATCACCTAGTGATAATTTATTTTTGTTATCGATTGATTGGATGTTTTTAGATTTTTTTTAAACACTTGTTTCATAGTGAAATGTTCAATTATCACATACTAGTTACAATTTAAACATTATTATATAATTAAAAATATGTTAATCATTTATTTTAAATGATTCATTATGTAAAATTTCATTAGTTCAAAGACAATAACATGGTTCATGAAAATGTAAATTGTGATGAACTAGTGTTTGTATGTCTAATGAACAAAATGGTGTATATTATTAGGTATATTATTATTCAAAAAACTATTAAATCATAAAAAACTATTAAAAATACTTTTTCATGATATTACCACTATTTTATATTCTATAATATTTCCTAAGGTAAACATTTCAACATTATTCACCTAGTTTGGTAAACTAACCCAGTCAAGAGCGCATTATAATAATTTTATGAAGATAGAAATTTCAATATATAACATCAATATAACATTTATATTAGATTAAAAATTTAATAAATATCATTTATATCCATTAAATTAATTTTCACGGCCATCCTTTTAGGGTGTAGATGAAAAATTAAATTCTTCATTCGCGTACAATATTGTCCACATATACAAATAATTAATTATTCCATTTATCAATGAATGTTATGGAATGATGGTATTTGATAAATTATAATTTCAAAATTATAATTATGATATATTGAACATATTCATTACTAAATTCTATCCTTTTTATCATCCATGAATTAAATTGTTGAAAAATGAATCAAATCACTTTTTAGAGGCACTAGTCTGCATGTATGTGTGATCAATATTATTATATATTTTATAAAGAAATGTTTTAATAATGGGTTCCCAATTAATAAAATAACAACAATGTATATGAATAATAAATTCAATATATTATGGGTTTTAAAAAAATTCATAAGAGGATTGTTAAGATGATAATACTAAGGATTAAAAAATATTCATGTTAATGCTTTCAGATTTCTATTTGAAATTTCTATGGAAATGGAGGCATTATGTAGAGTAAATTACCAAAAAATACTATGAAATTGGGGGTTTATTATTAGAGAATAAATTTTTATGGGTTAATCTATTGAATTATATGGGATATGTTTAGCTTGAATTAGTGTAATTGATCCCATATATATGTGAATAGAAGAGAGGTTTTGGATATACCCATTACAATTCAATAAATGTGTGTCATTACTAAAGGGTAAAATGTTCAAAAAAGTTAAAATAATGGATTTGATGACATGTAAGAGTAGTTAATATTATTTTAAAAATGTATAATTTCACCACCTAAATGAATATTAAAAAATAAAAATGATTAATAAAATTATATATATATATTTTTTATTTAATGTTATAGTCATAAAATTTTCAATTTTTTTAAAAGTGTTATTTTTCACTTTTAATAATTAAAATATATTATTTTACGAAAACATGAAAAATAAACTATAAGAAAAATTTGATGTAATAACTTAGAAAAATGATATTTATTTAATAAAATTAAAACACCAAAAAAACTAATATTATCAATTATATTAAATTTAAATGTACAAGGAAATAATGGGTTTATTAAGAAATTAAATTTTAAAGAGTTATATTTATTAATCCAATAACCCATGCATTTATAATAGCTTATAATTTTTTATTCACAGAATTATTTTTTATTCTAATATTTTTTTAGTAATATTCATCTTATATTTCCTGGATCATTTTATTATGGTTCTGACAATGAAAAAAGATATTAAATATAATATCAACTAAGAGAAAAATATATTTCAAAATATCAGGGTGTTAGATTCTCCTCCATAAATAAATTATGATCTCAAAAACCTACCATTTAATCAATTGATGAAAATATAAAATGTTACATAAAATGTGTATGTGACTCAATATTTAATTTTGAGAGATATTTAAACCTTATAAAATAGTGAATATATATTTTCCTTAAAATATTTATATCCCTATCGTTGATTTTTCTCTAACCAGTTTATGCACGATTGTGTTTTCTTTCTATTTTTGACAATAATAAAATTATATTCCTCTAAAGGTTGTTCTCTTCCATCCTTACATTTATAAAGTACAATAATTTTATTTTAAATTTTATTTAATTCATCCAAATAGTTTTCCACTTTTTATAGTGAACTGATCCAAATCAGAAATGACATTAAACACATCTAAAGGGATGATAAAAATATTTTCACAATTAATTACGTAATAAACATCAAATTGGGACATAATACAATAATATGTTTTCTTTTTAATCAAATCATTAGGATGGTTATTTAATTCCACTAGAAAACCTCTTAGATACACTATTAAAAAATTCAATAAGATATCCAAAAATATAGTGTTTAGGATAAGTTTTTTTAATTATAACAATCCACTTCAGTTTTTATCATTGGATAGTTTGTGACATGTTTAATTGGTTTAGATGGTTTTTTATAACTATAATAATTTTATGACTTTATATAGGTGAAAAAACATATATAAGAAAATAAATAAATGTAATTTATGAATAGAAATTTGATTTTTTGGTTTTTGGGACTCTAATATCTTTCATTGTATTAGATAACCTCTTCATGTTACTTTTATAATTACTTTCTCTATGTGCAATACTTTCTCAAGTGAATTATTTTATTTTCAAAATTAATAAATTCCCTTGGTTTCTTCCTCCCACATCATTCATATATAGAATGATGAGTCTGAATTCCCCATTGGACCTCATATCCTGATCTTTCAAGAAATATCAATTTTCTCTTATTTGGACTGTTTGATAACTCAATTTTGTTTTTTTGTTAATCACAACTACAATATATATTATGTCAATTCATATCACATTATGTTTCTCATTGGTGTAATAATATAATTTTTAATGGAAACCTGCATTAAGATAGTTCCATCAGGCATTTTGAACATCTAAAACCGAAAGGGATAATCATGAGTGATGAATATTGGCATCACAAACAAATTATAGTAGATTATATATTGAGATAATCATACATGAGATGTATTACTCCTCAAAACCATCACCATAACTTTTAGTTCAATATAAATCAATTTTATTCCAATCTATTTTCTTTATATTGGGTTCACTCATACTCCATAACTGAATTCCACAACATAATAAATAATTCATAATGTCTTGTAATGTGAATGAGATTATGTAAATAATATCCCTTAGAAGTATGTATTCATGTGTGTTGTTATAGTCCCACTCATCATGGACCATAGTAAAGATTGATTATTCACTCAACCATCCATTTTAGGTGTGATTACACTTATGTTAATCATTACTATAGACACATACACATTCCCATATTTTTAAAGGGATATAATTTACTAGATAATGTAATACTGAAAATTGAATGGAACTGTTATGATGTTATCTTATATATAGTTTCATCATAGAGATTTACTCATATGGTTTTTCTAATGTTATCAATTTCTAATCCCAAAAATTACTAAACTAATCCCAAAAAACAATAAAACAGTAATAAAATACCAAATTAGGCTTCCGAGACCCACAATCCTCGAGATGATGATAAAAATAAATTCATTTCATAAGATTATTATAAAAAGTGTGACAAACCAGTCTCTGTTTTACTGAATTCCTAAAATATCAATATTATGCATCATAAAATTCACATAATCCACAAGAATGTAGGTTCACTATCATTGAGTTCTAGTTATATAATAATTAAATTTGATAAAACTTTTAAATGATAATATATAATTGATCTATACAAGAATACAATTTAGGCTTCCCATAAGTTATACGCTTCTTTATATCTATGGGTAGAGAAGTATATGAAATGGGTGAGGTAAGATTCAAAGTAAAATAAAATACATCAATATTTTTTCAAGATTTATATCTTAAGAATGTGAGAAAATAAGATAAGTATATGAATATATTATTAAATAGAAAATTGAACAATAAAAATTTTCAATATTCTTTGACTCATAGGCATGGAATTGAAAAAGAGAAAACATATAACATTTCATAAGACTGTTCTAACATGAGATAATAAACATGATCCATGAATCATATTCATAAAAATTAAAATAAGCAATTACATGTTAAATAACCATAAAAGTAAAAAATAGAACTTACTTATGTGTAGAAATCAAAAAACAGTGGATTAAGAATCACTAACTATTTCTTATAACTTCTTGTCACAGTCATCAGAATTAGATTCCAATACTGGATCAAACATCACTACCAAATTTACAAATATATAGAGGATTACAAATTGCTACCAAATTCCTATAACATAGTGGTTCTAGAACAACTTCATTTTTACCAAAATAGGGATGAGTAGGAATCAACATCTGATTAGCTTAGTGGAGCATAAACCAACACTCTATTTTGAAACATAGTAGAGGATACATCAGTTCCATATTCCCATAGCAGAGAGAGTATACATATAATATTACAATAATAATATAATGAGATTTAAATCCATATCCAATATGTTTTAAGGAAATATAATACCCCATCAATAATAATAACAATCCATAAATTTGTGTTCCATAATAACACGAATACAATCATACGTCAGACAATACATAATTATCCTAGATAAAATTGATGTGTTCGATGAAAATATTTCATAGAAAATTCCCTAACATATAAAGATAAAGAAATTTGATGGTGTCTTAAAAAGAAACCCAATATAACATAAGGATAAATAAAAATGTTATTATAGATGAAAAATAACATTTTTAATATCCTCATATAGACCACCTAAAAAAATAAGAAGGAATTCTCCTTCCCTAAAAGGATTGAAAAAACCTAAGAAATATTTTCATCAAAATAAAATAATTGATCTTGGTAAAAAAATTAAAAATAATAATATAAAATAAGAAACTATTCCTAAATCATATCATAAATCCTTATTGAATTTTGTTTTAGGAATATATTTAAATTTAATTAAAATTTGTTGATAAATATCAAGAGATTAAATTAACAATTAAAATAAATACATAAACTGAAAAGAAATATTTTGAAAAATTTAAGAAAATTTTCATATATTCTAAATATAATCATGATTTAACATAATTTGGGAAACCCATTTTATAACATTAAAATGAAGTCAAGTACCATTCATTGGAATGATGTGAATTATTTTTAACAATATTACACCATTTTTGGGCTTGAATTCATAGAGGGGTAAGATTTAAAATAAATGTTTAATTTTCTCAATAGAGAAGGATAATATTTAATATAAAATATTTTTTTGGATGAAATGATTCATTGATGAAATAAGTTCAATAAGAAGCATTATAACTCAAATAAAAGATATTTTAGTTATAAAATATCTTAGGACCTTAGTAACACTAGAATCTAAACCCTATGAAAATAAACCATAAGATATATGAATAAATCCAATATATTTGATGAATAATGACAAGGAAATAAATGTATGGATAATAGATATTTAATCCTCAATCTTTAAATAATTAGTTAATAAAAATCATATCCTAATAAAGTAAAATTGATCTAGAAAACCATCAAATCCTTGATATAAATTGAATCAAAATGAATTTTATGAAAGACAAATATATGTATATCAAACAACCTAATTTAAATGAATACGATAAAAGTAATACCTTGGTTAGTAATCACAACACATCAAATATATTATTCTGTGAAATATAAAAATATCCTCATAAAATTAAATTGAGGAAAAATTAACCCTTCACATAAATATTGATTAGTAAAACATTATAAAATCTTCATATGAATTAAAAATTAATTTACCAATCACTAATTTTATATACGTATTCCAATATATTGACATTTATGAACATAATTTATATCCATATATCCTAAATATGTTACTCGATTATAGTTTATTTTCATCATTAGGTGTTTGTACTTTTTTTATTATTTATTACATTCTTTTTTGAGAGTGATGAAGTCAATTATCTGTTGTTGGTTAAAATTTCATCATTTCATGTTTATTAAAATACAATAATAATTACTTTTTATTGATTCCATAAGTCCTATTTCCATATTTTATTGACATAAATATTTGTTCTAAAACATGAAATGTTGCTAAACTATTTTTAGCATGATTAATGATCGAAAGAAGGAATATAAGAAATAATAAATATTTTTAACATAATTTTAGAATTATTAAAACAACTTTATTATTATTATTATATGAGACTACCATTATATTAAATTCCTTATAAATTAATTACAAAACATTATAACATCTTTAAGGTTGGTAATAAAACTATCCCAAACAAGAGCATGTTGTAATTATTTAATGAGTAAAGAAATATATTTAAATAATCCTAATATATATTTTTTATAAGAATTATAAATTTATAAATATCATTTTATTTAATTAAATATATTTTTACAACCATTATTATTTGGTGGTGTTGAAAAATTAAATTCATCATCCGGGGAGGTGGTAGTTCACATGTACACATGATTAATAATTCCATTTCTCAATGAATAAAATGGAATGATGGTATATGATAAATTATCATTTAATAATTATAATTGATAAATATTAAACATATTTACTCATAAAATACATCCTTTTTTAATCCATAAAAGATAGTTATTAAAAAAACCATAGAAGTGTTTGGTGGCATTAGTATATATTTAGGAAAATTCAATGTTGTTTTTCATTTCATAGTTGACAGAAATGTTGGAATAATTTCTTCCCCATTAAAATTATACATTATATTGTATTAATAATATTACTATAATCCTATTATGTTGTTTGTTAAAATACTAGAGGGAAAATATTGTGATTAAATGACTAAAGATTAAGAAATACTCGTGTTGAGAACTTTTGATGTTTTTTGGAAAAATTATTCAAAATTAAGGCCTTAAGAAAAATAATTAGGAATATTATTATAAAATAATGAGATGTAAATAAAGGATTAGATAATGGATGATTTTTTTGATGGAATATGATTGATTATGTGTATAATTATGTGATATAATTGATCCCATTTCATAAGTGATGAGAAGGGTAATTTTGGAAGTACCTACTATATTACTATAATGGTATGTCATTATACAAGGTTCATAGTTTAAAAAAATGTTAAATAATGTTAGTTGTTAGGTTTGGCTATAACTCCTTCCATCCACACATGTTGAAGCACAATTTTTATGTTTCTGGAATTTAGACTTTCTTAAATTCAGTTTTCCAATATTACTTTTACATCTATAACATATTCTTTTAACATTGGTAATTAATTTCAATGAAAAACATTCAATTTTTACATATTGAATAATATTTCAAAAAATTATTTAAACAGCCAAAATTATTTTGTAAAAAAAATATTTAAGGTTTACTAAATACTATATCAAAATTAACACATATAACCTATAAAAAATGAATAGAAATTATTTTTTTATTAATAAAAATTATATGTATGTTAAAATTATAAATATTATAATTTTAAATGTTAGAAATTGGTTTATTATAATGTAATTAAATTTTATCTTTCTTTAAAATTAATATAAAAACGTTTTACCATCAAAATGTTAATTAATAGATAACATCGACAACCATTTTTTATGTTGAGTGAACAATTATCTAAGTTCTAAAAATTAACCATTGGGTTTTTATGTTAATAAAAATATTTGAAATTCATAATTATCACCATTAAATAATTCATTTATTAATTAAAATATTTAATGAATTTATAATTTTATCTTATATAATAATAAAAGCAAAAGTTTTACAATTTCAGTAAGAAATATGTTATTTATTATGTAGATAAAATCAATTATTTTATAGAAAACTCAAAAAAACCATCTTTGGATATTTTTTATAATTTAAATTAATAAATTAAAATCATTATAGAAAATTAATATTCTAAAATTTATTATTTTTTCTTTTAAATGAAAATAAAATATATAATGAAAAAACTACTTTAAATGAAAACTGACCTTTTAAAACAATAATTTTTCTTGTCCATTTTTTAATTTATAACTTCATATAAAATTTTTATTTTTGATTTGTAGATAATATGTATATTTTATTAATAATATATCAATTATATGGGGTGGATCAATTTATTTCAGTGTTGTGTATGAAAAATGATATAAAACATAATATTAGTTTAAAAAATATATTTTCTAAATCATAGCATTTTTTAAAATCTATATAGATAATTGTAAAAGGGGAATATAGATTGATTTAAGTGATCATTTTTTTCCATTAAATTTCTCCATGGAATTGAATCATGAGATTTTTAACTATTACAAATCTCAGCCCTAAGTACATTGGCCCCTTTCAGATGTTGGATCATGTTGGATATGACACATGTCATCTTGAACCTCCAAAAACCCAATTTGTAATTCATGATATGTTCCACAAATATCTACTGAGTGAGTACATAAAGAATCACTCACATGTATTGAATATGATGGTGGTATAACTGGAAAATAATAACACAAATTGTCTTATGAATGTACATTCTAAAAACTACATGTATGAGGAGGTAACATCCAAATATAAGGATATAATGAAGAAAATAACATCATCTATTCTTGATCAAGTATATGAGTTGAAATTTTGGGTAACATATTTCTAAATGGGGGGAATAATGTAATAAATTACACTATTCTATATGAAAATTTCATTCATAATATATATGTGTGTAATATTTATGTGTAATGTATAATATAAATCACATGGATGAAATAATTAAAAAAATAAATCAATAAATACAAATAATTTCATTAAAAGGATATATACATTCCAAAAAACAACATATATTAAAAATTAAAATAATCATAAAAGTTATAAATTTTGGAATGGAAATTATAGTGCATTATAGTCTCCAAGAAATTAGTAGTAATGAACAACAAAGTAGAAAATAAAAAAATTAATATTATTAGTATTTTTCAATGTATATAGGGATCATTAAGGGAAAACTATGATGGTAATAAATTTATAAAATAAGAGCTATTTATATGAATTGTAAAATTAAATATAACTATAGAAGTTAAAAATCTGACAGGAATAATAGTATCCTAATAGTTGGAATAATGACCAATTCAATAGAATAGTAACATAACCCTTAGGGTAGCAAAATTAATTGTAAATAACGTTTAATGTGAGTAACAGAAGTAAATATAAATTAAAATTGCATAAATATAAGGAAACTTATAAAAGTATATGTGTATATTTATGGTATTTTGTAAATCTCAATTTTTTTATGAAAATTATTGAAATTAGAAATGTTATAAAATTACTTTCATATAATTGTTGTAAATTTTTTAATCAACATTTCATAATTATCCAAGCATTAATTTTTTATAATTTTTCAAAATAACATGAAGTTGTGAATACAAATTTTTTTTTAAATAAAAATATTATAAAGTGAAATAATATTGTAATAATGGTTCTAAAAATTATACAATGGTTATCATATCCAAAAAAACTAATTATTAAATTAATAAACTCTTTTTAAAATATTAAAAATAATTTAAAAACCTATAATTTTAGTTTTAATTTTTAAAAATAAAGTAAAAAACATTTAATTGTTTATATTTTTTTGTCCATCATTTATTGTCTTATTATAAATTCCTTGTTTAAATGTAAATAATAAATTAAAAAATGGTTTTTTCTAATGTAATTTATAATATTAAAAAAGATCATTTACACACATTTTACTATTGAAATAATATTTTATTCATCATTTCCTTCTTAAATATCACTCAATTCAAGAAAAAAACACCTCATCACCCTCCCCTCAAACAATAACATCTCCAAAACATCTTATTGCCTTGAAATATATGATTTTCATTTCTACAAGTCCCCTAGGTTCATTTGATACATTTTGATATCATAAAACCAAAATTCCTTTTCGATGTAAAATTCATGAAAAGAAAATAATCATAAAAAAATGATAATGTTCCTTAGTTTTTCATTTCATTTTATATATAAATTATCCAACTTTTATATTCACCAATTAATCTCAAAAAATCATCTCTAATTAATGAAATTTCATATATACATGATATTTATTAAATAATTATACAATTATATTATTATTTACTAAATTTTATATGATATATCTTTATCCTTATCATTTGGAAATGTCATGATAATGGTTTTTTAAATGCCTATAAATAAAATTACAATTATCTAGTTATATAAAAATTCATTGATGTTTAGAATGCTTCATTTTTTATAAACATAAAAATTATATTGTATTTTCACTAAATGATTGCAGACTTTTCTTTAAATGCGTTTTGGATACATGTCTAAATAAATAAACAGATCATTCGAGGATTCCTGGTCGATCCATCCTCTATAAGAGGTACCCTATATTTGTTTATATATATATATATATATTTGTTTGTGTGTGTTACTTCATGGATTTGTTTGTCTCTAACCATAGTCATCCTCCCAAATGCCTCAAATCTAAGTTATCTTTGTTTATTACATAATTTTCTATTAGGACTAAATAAAAAATTAGATACCTCATGAGCAAGTTACTAAGGTATCAATTTTCCTCACAAATTGAAAAGTGAATCCTAGATAATGTTCACACTATTGGAGATAATATTATAATGAGAACACATCCCTTTAAAGGAAGGAATGATAGAAAATAAGAGAGTTTTTTATCCATGTTTATGACCTGAATGTTGTTATTGATGTCTCTATTTTCATTCATCAAAATATCAATTATAATCACAACCCTCTGATTATTTACATCTTCTATTGATGAATAAGATCATCCCCCTCCATATAAAAGTAACAATTGTGGAGTTATTATTCTGCAATGAAATGACGTCATCCTTGATGCATAAAAACTTGAGACCTTTAGAAACCCCCTTCAGATAGTTTCCACCAAGATGAAAACACTAATAAGATGCTAAACAAATATAGAAATGCCTCCTACTAAAATATTGATGATTATAAAAAGGATAATGAAATTCACCATCTAAACTTCAAAAACATTAATCAATTTCTTAATTTCCCCTCAGAAGATGCAATCTAAGCATTTTATCAACTTTATGACTAAATATTATATTTTTATATGATTTTCGAAATCTGTTTTTTGTGTGAGAAGAAACCAATCAATTCCAGATAACCGATTAAAAACACCACAAAAAACACAACATCTTTCAAAAAAGTCATTAGATTTCCGGTAAAACTAGATTCAAATTCAAACATAGAGAAATTCCATATCCTCCGGATGCAAAATTCCATGATACACAGACCATGATGCACCCACAAACCCATACCCATCATCATCGACACCCGACGAAGCCATCCTCCTCGTTGCCGGAACTGTCGCATCAAACCCAAAAAACATTCACCATCGTCATCACCTATTCCACAAATTCTCAAATCAACCAATATAAATCCATTCGTGAAATCTTAAATCCATACAACATGCTGAAAACAATCACTTCATTGCAAACCAACAAAGAAATATCCAAACCAATGCACAGATTCAACAAAATTCAAGGATTGGACCCATCACCAGAAAAACACCTCCCACGTGATGAAGGAATCCTCATTCAAAACTGAATCGAACCAGAAACCCACCACCCACTGCCACCATCACACCTGCTCAAAGAAGACGCACAATCCACCCCAAGACCTCGTAGCAGGCTTCAACCACCAGACATTCACCACGTAGTCAAGGCAGCCAAGCACATGAATCCTCACTGGATCATAATCAGAACGCCGTAGGTTGAAAAAACCTGATCCCTCTGTCGTAGGCCTCCCGTAAGCACCCGGGCCCCACTAAGAAAGGGAAACAGTTCAATGCCACCTAGGGCTAGAAGCACTTCCACCAAACTAGAGAAGACCTCTAAGGAAGACTCTTGAGATGACCCAGCCTGAAAGTTGCCACTACGGTCTTGGCAACGACCCATGAAAGAAACAAAAAATCAAAACCAGATGGTGCTCAGAAGATCAACAGGGAAGGGTTCTATTTCAATGTATAAAATAATATTTCCACTAATGTGATTTGATATTTTGAAGATAAGAACTCAGAAAATGGGGATGAAAATTATGACATGATAATTGATAAAATTCCCCCCATTATTCATGACTAGAAAAATAATTATTTTGTAGAGGAACTTGGTGAGAAAAAAATAAAAGTAAACATATTATCATTAAATATCAATATTGTGTAATGAACATATGGATTAACTAATATATTCATCTTTCTTAATTGGTATATCGTTCTTTATGAGGTCACTAATTCAATGGGGAAATTTTTTATCTGGATTCCATGACCTATGGTGCTATGTTTAAATTCACTTCATTGATCCCAAAAAATGTTTTGGGCATCAAATACTTCATGAAATTTTTTATTTGAAGAAACTATCCCAAAAATCATCATTAAAATCATTTCCCCAAGGTTGAGAGATAATTCTAGGGGACTCATTACATAGAATATGTTTTTGGTTTTTTTGATGAAGTGACATCTGTAATTGTATTTTTTTGCATCTAATAACATCAATATCATGAATAATATGGTGAATGAAGGAATCCTTTTCCAAAAAATTGAAATACTAATGGTCTTGGAAACAATTATATAGATATTCATTCTTATATTTATCATAAAATATTGCTTCTCTGATACTCTTATCAATTTAATCCAAAACATTACCTGGATCAAGGCATCTCATCCATGTTAGTGGATCCCCTAGAGGGTTATTACACTATTACATGGGGTCTGGAAAGGGTATCTCATCTCCAACAACAACTTTTCACTAGATCTGGATTACCTGATCTTATGCCTTAATGAGTTTTTCTATACTGGACATTATTTTAAAATCATTAATTGTAGGGTAATTTTAACAAATTGAAATATTAATTATTCTTATGAAATCCTTATCTTTAGGAATAATGATATAATAACAATATATTATATCAATTTTATATTTTGGAACCGTGAAGATGTGGACAACCAAATAATTAGTTGGAAAAACATCTTCTGTGGTCTTTATGGATGTGGTTCTTATCTCTCGGAAAAATAGTATTACTATAACTCTTGGGGTGAAGGGAGTATCTATACCATTTAAATAACTCAGTGTGACCCTATTTTTGGGGTAATATAAAAAATGAATCACCTGAAAAAAACACATTTCATAATAATTAATCATATGGGAACATGGAAAGGGAAACACATATCTCTTAAGGGATGTATTTGCATGGACAAATATTGAATGATATCCATGTTTTCTATGCCTTAAATGTGTATATATGGTCAAAGGAACATATTTAAGAGTTTCAAGGTTTAATCAAAAACATTATCTGGATAGAGTCCACTCATGATAAAAATATGATTATTGAACCCTATAAATAGTGGGTGAAGCGCATTGATATATGAGTCTGGGCACAAATGTTCTATGTATCGTTAATGAATCTCTCCTATGTAAAATCACATAAAACCTACTAATATCAAATGGAAATACATTGGAGTTACTTTAAAAAACATTTATCTAAAAAATGATGTTTTTTACTCCTCATACATATCCTCATCAGTTTTGATAGATATATACATTCTTATACTCATCTCATGCAATGAAAAAAAATATTGTACGTAAGAAGTCTAATATTAAGTGGTGGAGAAAACATTGGCTATGTAGGACACTATAGGAGCACATAGTTTTCCTTAAAACCATTAATTAAATCCCCATTAGTGAACATCAATGCAATGAAGATGGTTCTATAACATTTCTTGAATGAAATTTGTAGATATTAATATGTTGGTATAGAAATAGTCATATAGAAAACAAAATATAGTGGATATATCAGTAATAGGGTGTTGTATAGGTACAATTGTGATAGAAATTTCATGGCCCCTTTTGGGATTGTAATCATTAATAAATCCTTCATTTATCCATCAATAAAACTAGTAAATTAGTGGAAATCGAGGAGGAAGTTTCCTATACAAAACCTCATAAAATGAGGTTGAGTGAAAATAGATTCATTTTTCATTTAATTATTTTATTTAATGGATTTTATCCATAATATATTTTTCAATTGTAAGTTAACATATAGGTTCTAGGAGTACACTGAAGATAAATTTGGGTTTAGGATGAATATTTATAGTTATGAGTGCCTGATAACACCCATTATTAACGTTGGGAATAGTGATAAGGTTTATATAATTCAACATGAAATTTCTACTACGACCATTAACTACATATTAGGTTTATAAAATAAAATATCATTTCAGAACCATTCATCTTCATTGCGCATGGGAATTAATTCCATTAATAGGGGTTCTATTTAATCTTCCAAATATCAAATATTTCATGTGAATAATAATGTTTCTAATATTTTTGTCTTGAGAATCTTTTGGATTCATTAAAGAAACCAAACACCTCTGGAAATGATTTTGATTTGGTGGATTCATTCAATCAACACATTGATTAAATTCAATATGGATGGGGTAGCATCAGCTGCACCTAGACCTTTTGGTTGTGTGGGTGTCTACCATACCAATCAGTGATTCGTTAATGAATTATTCTACCACATAATTGGTAATGAATATTCTATTGAAGAAGAATTATTTGAAATAATAAGGCTATTAATTATGATGTCTATCACGGTTGTAATCATTGTTATATGGAATCTCATTCAATCATGGAACTGGATATATTGATGGCAAGACCCAAGAATCTTCCATTGAGAATTATAACAACATAGATTGAATTCCTTAATCATGTCAATTTTATCATCATGGATATCACAAATTCTTATAGGGTAGAAAAGCAGGTTATTGATAATCTATCAATGAGATCCATTGTAGAGGAATTCTCAAGATGGTCCTTTGTGGACCCATATTTCTACCCACATTTTGTTTAGGGGGATGCGTGTGGTTACCTACATACATAAATATGTAATAACCCATGATATTCTTATTTAATTTTATTTTATAATATTTATATGAGTGGGGTTTCCCATCTCTTAGACTTCATGGTATTATATATTAACATCCTATTAGTGGAAAAAAGGGCTCTAATATTGGATTTGTTCTCAATTTCTTGATTTTTTTAATTATTCACTTGAGTAGGAGAAGTTTCTTAATGGTAAGGATGTTCGTGGAATATCTAGACAGTTGTAAACATGGATTTAGTATTATAAATTCATAAAGTTACACAATGATACCATCTATGTCAATCTAGGACATTATGTATATTTGTTTTTGATTCCATGGAAAATTGGGGTTTCTCGTACTATAAATACATGTTATGACTATGAATTTAGTAAGGGTCATAAAAATATTTATGTTCATTTATCATAAGAATTTATTCGGATACTGTATAAATTCAAGTTAGGATCGTAAAACATTATCCTTTATCAAATTTTGAGTAATGGAGAACATCCTGAAAAAATCTAAAATTCTGCATAATGGATTGTGAAAAATCTAGGATATTAGAATAGTGTTATCTTTTTAGAGGCCTAGAATGATTTTTTTAGAGTATATGGATATTAATTAAGTTTTATACCAAGGTGAAAATTTGAGGTTTCAAAATTTCCTTTTGATAAAAAAACATGGTCAATCCCCCACACTGTTTTACGCATAAGATTTATCAAGGAATAAATATTTAAAGATGATAGACGAAGTATTAGATATTATTATCATATATCTTGTGTCCTATGATACATTTCATGGAATTTTTTCCCTAATTCAATGAATTTTTGAATTATTTCCATAGTTTTAAAGGCACATTTTACATTTCAATACACAAGCCTCATGTTATGACAATGATAAAAGTGAATCACAGGGATTCAATAAATATAATTCCCACATCATTGAAGAAAGAAAAATTCATAGATGGTTCAATGAAAATATATTACTTCAGAACTCTTATTGTGACTTTTTTCTGTGAAAATATTATAGGTCTATAATTTTAAATAATTGAGAAGTGTATCACTACAATAGAAGCATGTTTCATTAATAATTTGACCTCTCCATGGGGGGTTGTGAGAGAAAAATACATTTTTAGGATTTCATCATGATATTTGGAAACATTAATAGTTTGTTATGAATTTTATTTTATGATATATTTTTTGACCATGTATCACACACTAAAAATGAATCCATGATACATAATATATGAATCATAGAATACAAATCCAGCAAGAAATAATTCAAAATATGATGTGTTATATTATAAAACATATGATAATTTTTTAAAAATTTAATATAGTCACATCATGAAAATATTTTTGGATTTTATATAGTTTGAATGGAATGTAATGAACAAAAAAACCTCATGAGGTACACCTAGGCTAATCGTGGTGTTTTTTTAATTTGTAAAATTTATATAAATAACATTTTTAATGTTTTTTTATGATTATATGTTTAAGTAACTCTTTTATTTATAGATAAATTGATATATATACAGATTAATATATTTGAATAAGAGATGACGAGGGTGTCCTTATAGGGGATTCCATTTCAATATTTTATTTTCATTAACATTGAAGGTTATATGAAGGAAGAATGATTACTACACTACAATTATCGAGTTGATAGATAATGAAGGTAGCAGGATAATTTATGTTCTTGAATTTATTT
This sequence comes from Viscum album, assembly GCA_963277665.1. NCBI lineage: Eukaryota > Viridiplantae > Streptophyta > Magnoliopsida > Santalales > Viscaceae > Viscum > Viscum album. The sequence continues at coordinate 46,641,191 of OY728140.1, read as the reverse complement.
TACAAGGAAGAAATAATTAATCCTGTTATATTTTTGGAATTGAAATTTTGAACCCCCACATTGACAAGATGATCACATCATATTTTTCAGAGGTAAGGTTTCATCGAAATGATGATCAAATGATCATGAATTGTAGATTGGTGATGGAATTTATTCTTCCATAACAATATTTCCAAAAAAAATATCCTTGATCTATTGATTAATGCATGAAATTATATAAACAATTATTGAATTTTTTTGTAGGTAGATTTTAAAAATAAATTTAATCGTTCCCCTATATTGATAAAGCATTATTCATAATCTTATTAATTTATATACAATGTGTATTGTTTTTATCTCATATGTCGATACTCTGTCATTTAATCTTTCATATACTAATACAATTTTTTGAACATAGTAAAATACTATTTTCTTCAACACAATTATTTTTTTATTCTACAATAATAATTTAGTGTGTTTAGTGGAACGTTTTTCATAATAAGTGATTGATATGCTCCTTCTAAAATATAGTAAAATACAATTAGTTGAAATAAATAATGAAGTGTAAATCATTTTAATATATGCTCACCCTTTTAACCACCCCCATAGGTTTCTTCAAGTAATCCTAGTTCCCAAAGTTCATATAAAATCCAAAAGGTTATAACACAATGTTTAGTTGTTATATCTATTTGAATTTGTTTTCATGTGGAATCAATAGTTAAACTTATAGTTTTTAGACCTAAATATGATATTTATAAAAATAGTTTCTTATATTCCTAAATTCTTATGGTAAGTACGAGATGTAATACGATATTTTAGATCAAATATAAATAACAAATATGAAAAAATTGACTATGTAATGAAATTAATGTTCCCATTAAAGGTAATATTCAATGAATTTTACAAGAAAAACACACATTATAATACTATAATAGATATGTTCAAGCCTCTTGAAATTATGAATGTAATGTTATGGAAGAATATAATGCTAATAAAACCACTTTAAAAAAGAATTTGAAAATAGTTCTACTAAAGAACAAGTCAATAGATCTAGACAAGATTTGTTTTTCTCCAAATGGAAGTAGAAAACAATATGATAAATGATTTTTAATTATAGTTATTCAAATTAAGGTGAATATATATAAATATTTGTTTAATTATAATTTTAATACTATATTAGAGGATTCTTATATATCTAATAACTCTTAATCAACCCTTGAGATAGAGAGAGGTATATAGTATATTGAATATGTTGTCACAAAATCATATCATTAGTCCAATGAATGTTCTATTAGTAAACAATAAACGATAAAATACATTTATGAAAATATGTATCAATAAAAAATTATTCATAATGTGGATATTGACATCCTATAATATTTGACCATGGATAACAAGAATATGAATATATTTGATATTTCCTTGAGTTGGGATATATTTAATTGGATTTAAATGAAGAGGGGACAAATATATCTACTTGATAACCATTAATAATAGATTTGGAAACAAATGATAAAAGGGAAATAATTAAAAGTGATAATTACACCTCAAAAGACACAACCTGAAGAGAGGAATAAATTTTTAAATTAATATATTTCAATAATAAATGATATGGATTTTAAATTGAAACAGATGAATGAGAGGATCCAACAACTTAATTCAAGTAAAAAACACTTAAATGGAAATGATAAGTTGAGGATCCATCCTATATAATTTTCATTGAGTGGAGTGTAAATCCAGGAAAATAATTGGTATGAATTATTTTATTTTTTAATGGTTGATCATGTGGACTTATACTTGTACCATAATTTTTATCATATCATTAGATCATGTTAATTTGTTTATTCAAATTTTAACATCATCTTGGACCTAATAGTTTAATGTAATGATCTATAGCAGGTGGGTTAAATTTTCAATGATGGTTAGATTCCATAGTGACAAAAAAAAATTATTAAAATTTTTACTATATCCTAGATTGAAATCCTTCCTTAGGGACTATAGTATTAATCATTGAAAAAACATTATAAACCCATGTAAATTTCCTTTGATTGACCCCAAATCATAAAATGGAATATTATTCCATCAAATATATGATGAATGTTATGGTAATGAGTACTTTTTATTATCATATTTGTCAAAAAATCATGGCTCTTCTATTACAAATAGAAATGATACATGGATAATATTTAATGTCAGTTAATATGACATATATCATATAATGAAAAACATGGTATGGTTAGAGATGTGTATAAATACCTCAATATGGGTGATGTTTAATCTATATGCCAAATGTTCCATCAATTTATGAGAATATTAGATGGAATGTGTTTACCTGGAGAAACACAGGATAATAGGTAATGGTGTAATGATTTTTGATATCACTACACAAAATTTGGAATTATGTCAATGCTAGCATTAACGAAAAAAAAATATTTTTAAACAAGACACTTTTAAATATCTCATTAAATCAATTATAAAATATAAATTGTAAATAAATATAATTTACAAATAAGAATTTACTAGAATAAAATGTTTTACATTTAAATATATTAATGCTACATCTTACTCATATAATTATGACATATAATAAAGTGAAAGAGATTATGTGTTTCATGTTGTAAATAGAATTTAAAAATGAAAATAAGGATATTAATGAAGGATTAGAATGTAAATATATTAATGCTACATCTTACTCATATAATTATGACTTATAATAAAGTGAAAGAGATTATGTGTTTCAATATGTAAATAGAATTTAAAAATGAAAATAAGGATATTCATGAAGGATTAGAATATATTATAAAATGGAATTTTAAAATGGAATCAATAAAAGCTATGTTAATTACTATAATGATCCTTTATATGTAATATGATTTGAAAGAAGAACAATAGGTAATTTGAAGCATAACTTCTTGAAATTGTGATATGAATAAAAAAATGTCTTAATAAAAAATATGAAAATTCAACTAGTACTAGTTAATAGTTTTCCAAAAGGATTATATTCAATTGGAAAATCGTGTATATAAAATTTTTCTTCACAAATATACAATATAGACTTACAAAATGAGGTATGTAATTATTATTATTATTATTATTCTTCAAGTAAAAAAACATTTTTCAATTGTTTAAATAGATTCAAATGTAAAAAAATGATAATTTAAAAAAAAATATGCTCTATAATTTTCATGAACATAATAATAAGAAACATACTGATGAAATCAATATTATTCTTGAACCTAATGAAAAATTAACAAATGGTACTACCAGTACTGATAAAAAATGTTATATTATATTGATATTACTAAAATATAATACAAAAATATAATGAAATAAATTTGTTTGTTTAATGGGAAATATAGATAATTTTATTGGAGCTAAAGAAACATATGATAATATGATGTTTACGAACACTATAAATAAAAATAATACAATAATTGGATAAGATAAAAATTTTCCTAAAATATAAAAACCTTATTTTTTAAAATATCTAAAGGTAGTATATTTATTGTTGTATGTTTTAAACATAGAATGCATGGAAAATATACTAGATATTCTTCTTTAAGATGTCCAGAATAATTAATGCACATAAGAAATTAATTTCTATTCCATTATATTCTATATTCATAATCAATTAATGTTAAAACTATATCTGGGTTCCTAAAAATATAATTAATAATCACTTTGGACACAAATTAGTAATTTGAATAAACCTATATTCTAAATGATTTTTCAAATGAAACCCCTTATCAGTTGCAATAATGTCTTATTCTACATAGACAATAGATGCTATATGAAAATGATCTGATATACATCAAAATTTATATCACTCAATCATTATGATGAATGAACATTGAAATCTGGAAACCCTATAAAAAATGTAAAATATTTTGGAAAATTGGGATTTTATATTGATGTAATTCTTTCAAAAACAATTATTTTATATTGTTTAAAATAAAATATAATTATAATTCTTATGTTATTTGATGTCGGTATGAATATTTAATATCAAAAATATAAATTCCTCATTTTTTATAGATAATTATATTTAGTTTTATTAAAAAAAGATGATGATATTTACCTTGTAGATCATAGTAATCTAATGAATCAAAATTTAATCTATTTTCAAATTTCTTAAATAGAAGTAATTTTATGGGGTGGGAGGCTTCGACATGGTTTTTTTATTATTTATTATAATACCTAATAATAAACATTGTTTACAATTACCTTATTAAACCCAGTTATATTAGGATATATTTCACTTTAAATAAATTTAACTTTTTTGATTCATTTCTTTATTTGGATCATTAACTTCAAATGAAACGTGATATAATATTCATTTATTATCATATAAATGTTTCAATTAAAAAATTTATAAAAAATGGTGGTATGAATAAGAAAAAATTATTAAGAGAAATTTGTATGATGGTTTTATATAAAGTGTATCTAATGATTAATGCATAATAATTAAGTACATTATTTCCAGTAATTATTTTTATGCATCAAAATTTGTTTACCCTTAAAATGGATTTTTCTTTTTCAATTTCATTGTGAATGTTTTATTTAATTTATGCCTCATTTATTAATTTTATTTTATAAATAGTATATAATTTCGAAATAAACATATCAAAATTATCTTATTTTGAATTTTGGTGAATTTTCTACAAATAATAATTTCTCAATAATAGTTAAAAATATAAATATTTTATCTATTTTTATTCTATGAATGTATTTACAAATTTCTATTTTTCTATGATATTATTATAAAATTTTATTTCCAAATTTTTATTAAAAATAAACCAAACAATATAATTTAAATCAATATTATTATTAATTTTTTTATATAAACATTTTCATACTTAAAAGGCATTACTTGATAATATTTTTTTGATAAATTTGTTGGTATCTTTTGAAATTAATTTTCCACTAATAAAAATTTTAATTAACAACAATAATAATTCATACATGGAATTAGTATTGAAATATTTAATAGTTATATATCTATTAATTTTTTCTTTATGAATGGTAAATTTGGTAAAAATATTAAATTTTCCCGTCATGATTGAAAATGTTTTAAAAGAGTATAAAGTAAAAATATAAGGTTAAAAATGACACAAAACATTCATAATTACAATTATCTATTATTTTTTAATACATCCACATATTATATATGAATATTAATCATTTTGATGATTTTTTTGTCAAATATGGAATTTATATTTTTATACTTTCGAAACATTCCAAGTGTGTCATCTCTTCACATATAAAATGATACCCACTATACTATATAATACACACTTAAATATAATATAATATAATATAATCCCTTTTAAAATACTTTCCTAACTTCCATATTCATATCCTATAGTTCCTAGTATGATCACAGATCTATACTTTAAAGGATTAAGTTGTATGTCTAATGAGTATTCTCAATGAAGAGGTTTAACTCTTAACTGAGTACATTCAATGTGACTTCCTCTAAACATTATATTAACATTATTTATCCATAATAAAATTATGAATCCAATATAAATAATATAATTATATTTTACCTTTTAATGGTGAATCCTTTATTCATCTCATTCTCCATCAAATAGTGAAAAAAAGAATCGTTTGTCCATACGTGAAAACTATCACCTCACAATGTAATGTATTTTTTTTCCAACATGAATTTTCTAAGATGGTTATTAGGATGCATCTAATTTTTATATAATATATTTATGAAATAATTATTCATATATAATTATAAGATCTTATCTACAATATTACCTTTGCATCAATTATAAAATGACAATGTCGGTCATGTATACATGTAGACTGCTACCTCCATGAAGCAATGTGAATAATTTTTTGACACTTCTTCATATGAATTATTTTAAAATTTTGTATAATTAATAAATAGTATACTTATTTTATGATTATGATTTTGGGGATTTATAAACCATTAAAATTGTGTAAGTCTCTAATCCGTCTAACCAGTGCTTCCATTAAAATGGACCAATTTTTATGAGAATGTTCTAATTGATGAAGAAGTATCTTATAAAATGATGATTAGAACTAATAAAGTAATGATATATAGTGAATTATTTATGAATATTATTATGTAATATATGTATAATAAATATATATTTAGTATATATGATATTTTAGTGAATATGAAGCATGATGAAATATAAGGTAAGGGATATATGTTGTGTTCTCGTTTCTTTTTTTTATGTTATATTTGTATTTATTGAATTTATATGGATATTATTCTTTAACACCCAAATATTAAATTATAATATGGTTATTCATGTGAGTTTCTTGTAATAGTACCATTCTCCTATATTTTTAATTACGATTATCGAGAAAATGATTTTTCTAAGAAAATTAGTCAGTATTTCTTCTAGGTTTGGGAATCATTATTTATATGTCCAGATTCTATTGAAAATGTTTTGAAGATGTTTTCTATTATAAAATAATTTATTAAGATAATTTTTACCTAGAATTTAATTTTATTAAGTGTTTTAAATTTAATCAACTTTTTTTATGACATATTATTTTCTTTACCAAATGACTGAATTGAATATTTATTTTAGTATATATTGCATGAGATTTGTATAATGAGTTCTCGGATTGAGGCATGGGCCCCATAATTCATCATTCGTGTATAATGATGAGAGATTTATCTTCTTCACTGGGTTTCTATTTTGGATGAATAAAAAGGTGATCTCGTCGATTTTTTTAGGAGGATCATAACAGTGTGATCTATATGATGTTTCTAAGGATTGTGGCATGGGACCTTGGAATAATAGTTTTTCTACGATGCTCAGTGATGCAAATTTTTCACTGGGAGTCATATTAGAGTGAATGAATAGTCTATCCAATGGATTTTTCCACAAGAATTGTGTACAGTGTTATCTATTGGGTTTTCTGGGTCCATATTATGGGGAATGTTAGTAAAGTAAGTTTTCTTATTTTCAGAATAGTGATGAGAATCATGTGCTTGTCAGCCTTTCAACAGGATGTGCAATGTTCTCTAGAAGTGTAATAGCATGCCTAGTTGTACTATTGCATAGTTTAGTACCCATGTATGTCTAGGTACATGACAAGTTGATTATGTGGGGTAACACATATTTTGGACCCCATATGGGGCATGTACCACTTTAGAAATATTGTACCTCTTTTATATCCTTCTTCAAAATTAGATTTTTCCTATGAGTAGCCTATCCTAAGTATTTTCTTATATAAAAAGTGATGATTCCCTACGTAGTGGATTTTGTGGTATTATGTGAGAAGTTCTACGTGTGAATCCTTTTCAGGCGATGTTTGACGATGGTTGTGATCAAGAAGGTTTATCAGGTTTTTCCATGCATACCGACCAGGTTAGATAGGCAACAGCTTTCATCGATGCTTCCTGAGAGATACCATCCAATAGGGATGTCAATGGATGTTTTTAGTGGCATCCTATAGGTGGGTTGTGCATGGTTCATCGATGAATCTAGAGTGGAGTCCTCTAGCTAGGTTGGTCATGGATCCTCGATGATACTATAGTGGAATATTCCAGTTGGGTTGGGCATGGTTCAATAGTGACACTACAATTGAATCCTTCAGCTGGGCAGGTCATGGGTCCTCGACGACAGTAGAGTGGCATCCTCAAGATGGGATAGGCATGGGTCCCCTAAGAGATGATTGTGGCATACTTTAACTCATCTTGGAATGGTTCCCTGATGACCCTAGAGTGACATCCTCTACCTGGGATGGGCATGAGTTCAAAATGAAACTTGAGTGGAATCCTCCACCTCGGCTGGGCATGGGTCCTCAAATGCAATGAAGTGGAAACCTCCATCCAGGATTGTATTGAGTCATCAACCATGAGAAAACGTTTTTTTACTATGGATCAGTGATGAGATATTCTTTGACATTAATTTAGATTCAAGAGTATGAGGGGAGCTTTTCCCACTGAGACACATCCTTGTGACATGACATAAAACTATGTAGGAAAGACAGAGTCGCCCAAAGAGGATAGTATCAAGCTGTGGTGATTGAGTCCCACTAATATTCATCTTCATGGTAGATATGTTCGATTCTGGGTAACGTCAGTCGTAACTAATAGAACTCTTATAGTCTCTTTTCCTGGGATGATATCTGATATGGAGATCCACTTACTTTATAGTCTAGGTTTATTTTATTGAGCATATATATATATATATATATATATATATATCCTATTACATTTCCCACTCCAGGTGTTTTAATTACTCTCTTTATTGGAGAGGTGAATATGCATTGGGTATTCCTCACGATATCCCTATCTTGATTCTCATGGTTAGATGATTCTACTATCTTACTATAAGTAGTGAATTGTAGATGATAATTTAATATTTTCACTGTTTCTAGCTCTATATTTATTGATGATTTTACCTTAATATCTTTTTGGGTTAATTTGTACTCTTTAATGTACGTTGTTATACCTACTTCTTTCCACTTAATTTGTATCTCTTACTGCTCCTCATTATCCTTATTTGGGTTTTCTACATAATATTTGTATATGTACCCATTCATGGTCTTTTCATGAATGCATCGTGCCTTATGCTAATGAAAGACATGTTGAGTGTGTCTTTAGAAAAGAATATGGATACTAGTTCTTGGACTGTGTATGGTGGTCATAGCATGGGATCCATGACTGTGACTCTCTCAGTAGTTTTACTTTTTAGTTACTTCTTGGTTATGTCACATTTTCTAGTTCGTCATGTATTTCACCCTTTTTCCTTTGTTTTTTACTTTATATCATTAGTACATGTACTATTTAGAGGTTGATGCATGTTTTCAGTTTATATATAGCTATGTTTTATCTTATTTTATTTCTTTATTCACTTTTTCATTATGTTGGTATTGTCTGTGTGTACATGTTCTTATGTAATGGAATCCCCAAGTTTGTTGTGCATTCAACACTTATCGTCACCCCTAGCCTATAGTGGTGGGATTGGGGAGGTTGTGGCTCAATCTCCATCCTGGGTTGGGTCGTAACCAAGTGGTATCAATGAAGGTTCAACCTATGGGACGTTGGTCAGAAATTTACCTAAAACTTCCATGGTCGGGTTTACAGAAACTATGTCAACATGTTTCAAGAGTAGATCTTAAGACATGGTGTCTAGTGATGGTGTAGAGGACATTGTATCCATTCACTAGGACCCTGATTACCTATTTGTCAACCTGGAATACTGATACATTTTTTTCAGGGAAATTTGGTACATGCATCATATAGGATTGATGCCTTGACCATCCTTATTGAGTTTGATCACCATTATGATATATATATATATATATATATATATATATATTCTCATTTTATAGTAGTACTCGATGATATGTTTCAAGATGCCTCTGCGATGCCAGCCAGCTAGGATACTAACTATGGTTCATGATGATAACCCTATGAGTTATGAGGCCTCATTTCAAGATCTTACATATTATCCCACTTACTCATAGTTGATATTTTGTAGCACCTCCACTGGTTGAATAGTAGTTATTCCTAGAAGAGATTGATGAGGGAAAGCACAAACTGAGCACACTCTGTGAGTTCCAGCATCAGAGTCCACTAAGGTTCCATAGTGATCCATATCCTCAGGAAACATAGGATTGGCTAGAGTCTGTGGTCCTCCCCTTGAAGATTTTTTGGAAACCGACCCATGAGATGGTGACTTTGGGAGCCATACTTTTCCATGTAATAGATAAAAGTTTGTATAACTTGGTTACTCAGATGCATAATTAGTCAGTATTATCATGGGATGACATACAACAACTATTTTTTGAGGAGTAATACTCCTCATTCTTATAGTTCATTGATATTCAAGAGCCTCTAGAACTTCATCAAGGATGTATGATAGAGGCTGATTACTTGACAAGGTTCATAGACCTTACACGGTACTCTCCAAAAATGATCCACAATGGATACTTATGAGAATTAAAGATTGAGTAGGTAATCTGGATTGAGATCTATGTCAATGTAGTTACCTTGTGTATCACCACCTATGTTGAGGTGATAGAGTGATAATTTTTTAAAGACATATTTCTCTCATTGGAACACTTGTTAGTTGTTTTGGAAGTGGGTATGATAGAGCTGAGATTCATATTGTAGCTATTAGAAGATAGTTTTCAGGGCCTCAACCTTGAATTCCTTCCCATGATAAAACTCAAGAACTTGTTTGTGGACATCATAGACCATTGGGGAAGACTAGATAGAATAGTGGTTATTCTTGGGACATGTGAGGTTACATGGCATGATACTGCATGACTAGAAGTACTGATCCTCTTATGAAGATAGTAAGAAAACCACCACAGTATAGGTAGTTCTATGATCAGTTATCTCCTTGGAGAGGATATGGTGGTCCCTTGGGAGGTTGTTTTGGTATACATAAAAGAATAACTGTTATTGGAGGATTCCAATATGAATTCGTTCCACCTCCAACAGGCGGCCCACGATAGGCTTAGGGAGTTGTTGGTCAGGGCCTCAAGTAGCTATATGCTATTGATGTTTAAGATCCTGCTGTGTATGATATGATAAGAGGTACACTATGTTTCTTTTATACCTTTTTTAGTATTACATGTTAGAAATTGTATGAGGCACTTTCTTATCCCTAATTTTTGCTAGTTGTTTTACTAGGGTGACATAGGGAGTCGATGTAACCCTGTATCTATGTCGTTTGATGTAGATTTTAAAACACAAGTAAGAAGGGTCCCTCCACCACCGAGACATGTTTTTTGTGATGTGAGAAAAACTGTGAGGATGATTTATTTTCCCCTAAAGAATATATCATCAAGTTGTGGTGGATGATTCCCATTGAGATGTGTGTTAATGGTGGGGTTGTGCATTGGATTGTCAGAGCAGTTCCTGGAATTTCCAGTGGAGTTTTTTTTCTCGACATCCTTTTGCATGGAATTCAACTTGTGGGTATAACAGGGTTTCTAATTTGTGGTTATTCTCCTTCAAATATAGGCAAAGACACATGGGGTATTGCACCATCATTTCGTGTCTAGACTAGTGCGGTTGGATGAGTTTACTCACCTTCCATGTCCATGGGTTCCTTTTCATGATCAATGTTGAACTTGATACATATGTTATCATGTATATGTAATTTTTATGGGGTCCCCATGATAAGAACTATGTGAATCACTCCCTAGTCCTGGTGGTGGTAGTCATCTATTTGAGGGTGTGGGGATGATACCTTATGGAAGAGTTCTGTGTGGTTTGTTCATACCATCAGTGTCTCAGGTATATCTTCACCCAAAGTGACATGAAACTGAGACACTATTATTGGATGAAATCCAAGAAGGACTATGAATTATAAATAGTATACAATATAGGGAAGAGAAACATCATTGTATATTCCTTAATAGGAATTCCTAGTATTTCTATTTTTTGGATGTTTTAGTGTAGTTAGCTTCTGAGTAGTTGACCATAGTGGAGGAGGATGTTACAAATTTTCTTCATTTGATGGTACTGACCCCTTCGATTATTGACCATCTGCGAGAGTCCCAACTATGAGAAAACAATTGAGAGATCTTGTATGACTCATATATCCACAGGTGATTCACCAGATAGATATTCGTAAGGAGGGAATCGTGAGACCTTGTTTCAGACAAACAATGGTTTTAGTTACGATGTGAGTGGATTATTATCACTGAGTTCAAATAGGTTGTTACAGTCTCTTAACATCCCAGAGTAGAAATGGTATGGAATGTCTTGGTAATTCATCATAGGACTTCCCCTCATAGCGAACGTCCATGGTGCCATCTGGGTAATATTATACAGACTAATGAAGTCGGCACACTTCCTTACAGCTAGGAAGTAGAGTTTGGTGGAGAGTTTGGGGTAGTTGAATATATGGGAGAAATTCCACCTTCATGGGGTACCCTAGATTTTTTTCTACAATCATGATGTATAGTTTATGTCATGTTTGGGGAGAGGAATGTTAGAGGCATTAGAGAACCAATTGCGGATGTGTGAAACCTTTCACCCCCAGAACGATGGGTAGACTGAGCGCACTGTCCAGATGTTAGAGGATATGCAGAGGGCATGTGTGTTAGTTTTTGGCTCGAGAAGAAAGTTGTCCATTATGTTATTCAGGCCATTATGAGATTTTATAGAGGGTTTAAAAGGATATCTACTACCTTTCCCTACCCCCCTAGAAAGAGCAGGTGCCCGACATTTTCCACGTGTCGTACTTGAGGAGCATTGTGCATGATGCTACACACATCATCCATAATAACATACCTTACATGGACTGACCATCCCCTTGGTTCACATGCTATGGAAGAACAAAAACATGTTGGATTTTCTCTGGGAGTAGGATAGATCAGTGTGAACTTATTATCCAAAGTTGTTTCCCTAGTTTTCTTTTCAGGGATGAAAATCATGAAAGAGAGAATGATTTAGGGACTCATATGTTTCCTTGTAAGACTTTGTAATATTTATACATATATTTCTAGAGATAGGTGCTGAGACGGTATGTGATTAAATGCCCCGGTGTTACTAGAATAAATTTTATAAAAATATTATGTATATTTTATAATATAAAATTGATAGAAATATGATATCTCTAAAATGGTTGTTCGGATCAGAAAAGTGAGATCATTGTTGAATCTAGAGTGTGGCATTTATCATAGGTAGGACATAACTTTTTTCATCATGAGTCATATGTAGAAAAATACATGTAGGTAATTTTCATAAATAAAATAATCAAATTTAATTATTTAATATTGATCCCCAGGTAATGTAACTTTTTAAAGGGGACGTGGATTTGAAATTAGAGACTTCCGTTGAGTTCAGAATGAGGTATTTTTTCCAAGAATGACCTAATGTGAGGGGGGTGTGGGAGGTTTGGATTTCCGCGACCGCTGGATATTTCCTATAAATATGTGTTTAAGGGAAATGAGAAAGGGTAGGATGTTTTCTCCCACAAACACCAGTGAATATATCTCCTCTACATCAGATGGTTAATCGATGTCAGATCTTTGGTGGATCGCGATGAAACTTCAGATCCGAGATGATCAGAGTGTAGTGAGAGAAAAAACGGATCCAAAATCTAGTTGTGATTCTTCATTACTATTCTACTTCCTCCTATTGGTGTTTTGGTTTTCATATTTTATTTCTTGTCATTTTTTTACTTTCAAATCCATTGTTGTTGGCCACACTAATATTTCCCATTAACCATTAAATTTCTGGATCATCCATTCTTCATTGTTCTTTGCGTTCTTTATCGATCAAATTATTTACATACTTATATGACACAAAAGCAGCAAGAAAACCATATATATATATATATATGTGAAGGTCATGATATATGGTTTTTGAATCAACAAAAATTTTTAGTTTCAGTTGTTGGAGTAGGCATGTAGTGAAACGATGTGGTAACAAATTTTTGGTTCGTCATAATGTTGATGAATCCTCAAGAAGAGACCGTGTCCGTGTAAATCGGGATTTGAGGATCCTAGATCAGATCTCAGTTTATTTTTTCCATCTATGTGGTCCCTATGGTCCGAGAAAGGAGGAGGCAGAATGGGTTTGGGGAGGTTGTAGATTTGTTGAGGCCACGACACAACAACTTCATCGAGGCTAGCAGACAGTGGCTATAGCACGCAACTCCTGGTAGTCAGGCAGCAGCTCCAGTGGGTAGGGTGGTGCCGGAAGGTGTGACCAGGTGGTGCAGAGGTGGTCGGTCTGAGATTGTTATGGTGGCAGGTGGCCATCCATGGGAACACCACCATATTGGTTTTCTGAAAAATAAGGAAAATGGTTAATAAAATAATAATAATAATAATAATAATAATATTTTTATTATTATTAAAACATTTCAACACCTGCAACTTCACCGCGCAGCATCCAATTCCTACGATGTCAGTAGAAATGTGACCCTGAATTCTATGAGGTATTTTTAATACCAATTTTTAGTACCATTCTATGACTCATGGAGTAGGTCAATAAATCGCCTTAAAAATAATGATATTGTTATTATTTTCAAATGATGATTCGAACATTACACCTACCTGGAGAGTCTGATTAATGTGCCATCTATGGAAACATGACCATTGCTTTGAGGTGGACCGTTGGGGACAATCTTAGAACATTATATTGAGGGATTGAGGCTTGGATGGATGAAACTTCAAATTATAATAATAATATGTTTATTATTATTTGGTGATTCTTGTATTGGATGTATCTCTTACATCTGATGTTCGATGGATGATCCATCAGTGTCATTGAAACCCTGAATTTATGTCAGAGGATTCAAGACCTATTTCGAGAGCTTAAAACAAAATAGATGCATGGCCCCATGGAACCCCCTCTCATGCAATTCGGGTGAAATGTGAATTCATTCCTGAGTCTCTGTTTTCGATGAATGAAGAGCTGATCCCATATCTTTTTCTATGAGAATTGAAACAGTGTGATCTATATGAAGTGTTTCAGGATTGAGGCATGGGCCCCATGAAGCATCATTCATTGACGGTGCTGAGAGATGTAGCTTCTTCTCTAGGTGTCAAATATGGATGAATGAATACTTGACCCGTGAATGGTAAAATAATAGTAACCTCACCCGTGAATGGTTAAATAAAATGTAGGCATCTTGTAAGTGATAATATGAACATAGTAAAATATTAGTATTTTTGTAAGCCATAAATAAATAATTTATTTATTTAAATAAATAAATTATTCATTTAAATAAATATTATCTTAAAATTTGTTCATAAATTAAAAAATTTGATATCTTCATGATTTATTATAATTTTATAATACCTTATATAATTTCTGAAAGCATTATAAAATCAGTTTTATTTTCAAACTATTTATTTTTCCAAATAAATTATGATTTCAATTAAAAATTAAATAAATCATATTTATAAAATTATTTTTAGAAAATGGCGTTCTTTTTTGTATTCTACATGTCAAAACAAATTTATGGTGAATTTTGTTGATTTTTCTAAAATACTTGAATTATTTTTCAATAGTAAAATACATCAATTTACTATATAAATACAATATACTTTAAATCCACTATTACCGACATCATCAGTGATGTAAACCCCCAAATCTAGAACTCACATGCTCGTATTACTTTTTTTATGGATGGAATCATCACTATTTCTTATCTTGGTGGAAAGTAAAAAACTAATGAATAAAATATTCAAAAAAAACCCTCTCCCCTCCACTGTAAATACCCCCCCCCCCCTCACACCCTCATTTCTTCACACCTATCAAGCTCTGAGACTTTTCTACATTCTATCCAAAGATATTCACTAGCACCTCCGCCATGACCAGAAGATCTTGGCCTGATATAAAGAAAAATCCTAGGTTCTTTAAGGAGGATCTTAAGAGGGGGACTCAAAAGGAAATTCATCTCTCTCTTTTCATTCAACATCCTTTAAAATTTCATTTCATTTCTTCAATTATACTGAAATTATCTTACCCAATTTCAGGATAACTCCATTGTGATTGATATACTAGTATGATATCATGTTAATGGAAGAATATTCATTATACTCCTCTCTCCCTCTCTTTATTAATAAAAATTAAATCGTTGCCAATGATTTGTTAATTTACATACATCATGTTCGATGCACTTCTATTTTCCTTCAGCTCCATTGAGGATGTAAGTAAAATCATAAAATGGTTGAGAACATAATTTAATTTTTATGTTTTATCCCTTTTTAAGTTCTGTAACTAACTTATTTACATGAACCTAAGTGATGATATAAAACAAGATCATTGTGATTGAAAAACCACCCAAATTAACCCAAAATGATCATCATTAAACTTTTTCTAATGATTCATCCTCATGATATACAACCTAATTCCTTATAAGATAATTTATCTCTCTGTAATTTCAATAATTTTATATATTAAAAAATATCTATGTTAAACCAAATTTCAAAATTAACATATGTTTATGAATACAAGTGAAACGTTCATAAAAGAAAATGAAATCAATACTCTCAAACATAAAATTTAAACTCAATAACTCATCCAAAGCGCATAAAAGTTCATAAAAACCCATAATGAACCATATTAATGTATAAAAATGTTACAAAATCTCTAATTAATTAATATAATGTCATTGTATTGGACATTAAAGTGAATAAAGTGTTCAGATACAAGGTGATGGGAAATTATTGAACCCAACTTTCTTTCTTCAGGTACTACCTCTTTAACTCCATTTTCAGTATGGGTAATCCATGAAAATATTCATCACTATATTACATTTTCAAAGATATAAATTTTTCCCACTTGAGTTTATGTCAAACAAAATGTTTCCCAAAAGATCCTTTTTTTAACCCGCATTTTACATCTCAGTCAAGGTTGATGGTTCTTATATCAAGTATGTTATTCCATCTTACTTTTGGGAACACATATTTAATGAATGTTTTATTTTGAGTTGAAACTAATTCCTTTTAATTTTTGTTTATGTTCATGATTGATATATGTTCTAAATGTAATTTATTTTTATTAAAATTTAATGAAGTGATGGGAGCGCTTGAAATTATATGGTGTACTATGAATGTTTTAATGTGATGGGTGCACCCGTAATTATACAGTGCTCCAATGCATTCAATAAATTGATGAACCTCATGAGTTAAAGTGAAATGATGTGGGAAAATAATGATATCATTATTCACAACTATGTGTGGTAGTTTACCACAAAGACAAGTTGTTTCATTATTATTTATTGCCACATTTCAAGTGTTTTATTAATGCTTCCTCTAATTTTCATTATCCTATACCTATGATAGGATTGTGATCAACCATGGTTATATTTTTCATGTCTATCCTCCTACTGGGCCTTTAGCTCACCCATTTTTGATGTATATCCTCCGGTTACTACATGTATTTAAGAGAGGTCGAGAGCTAATAAGAAGCTAGTGAAAAAGGAATTAAATAATCTTTTATGATTGATATTGTAAATGTTATGTTTGGTCATAGATTTCCCTAGACACTAATCCTATGGATCCTCATGGTTTAATACATATCAATTTTTTATAGTTATAATGGTGCAATATTAATCTAAGAAAATGTCGTGTCACAATAGTTGGTATCAGTGGAAAGGTTTAGTTAATTTGGGAAGTAATATTACTGAACCCTAGAGAAAACAACTATTATGAGACCAAGTACAAATATACACACAAGAATCTTTAAAAATGGATCCCATAAGTTATTATTGTAGTTTAAATTTTACAAATAAATAAGTTATTTATTACTGAATTGTTGACTTATGTTTGGTTTTACCCTTTTCTAATTTAGAAAATGATGGGAACCAAGAGAATCCAAGGAAACAAACCATGAGAGGGACAATGAAACAATTTCCCAAATGACACCCCAAATTCATTGGGAGGTGGAGTTCACAAATTCATAGAGATTCTTACCCAACTGTCTCATGTTATGAATGATAACCTGAATAATGAGTAACATCCTCCTTCACCAAAGAGGGTGTAGCGGCTATCAAGTGTTTTATGAAAAAATGTCCACCAATGTTTAGTGGACCTTACGATACAATAATTGCATAATAGTGGGTTATCTCCATGGAGAAGACCATTCATGGGCTTCTCTGTTCTGATATGGAGAAGGTGACACTATCCATTTGTCATCTTGAGGGAAAGGTCGATCAATTGTGGGATTTGATTAAGAACACCATGCCAAGAGAAAAAACTGAATATATGCAATGAGAATTAATTAAGATCATGTTTCATTACAATTATTTCCCATCAACTCTTCATACTACGATGGAGAGACAATTTATAGAACTCATGAAAAATGAAGGATAATCTGTCATAAAAATGAATCGAATTTCACAAATATTTCAAGGTACCCTTCGGGGTTTGTTATCAATAATGATAGAAACACTGATGGATTCATTATTGGATTAAACACAAACCTTTTAAAGGATCTTGAAATTATAGACATTAGGGGTTATGAAGAAGTTTTTCGATGTTCCCTCAAAGTAGATATGGAGTTTAAAGAATGGTCACATGGATGTGGTGATAAGAAATTAAATATGAAGTTTCAATCCATGTGATCAAATGATAATTGTGGGAAGAAAACTTAATGACCCACATGCCAAAAAAGTGGGAATATGCATAATGTGAACTAACTCAAAGTGATGGGGATATGCATCATGTGTGGGAAAGGAGGCCACTATTCTCAGGTGTTTCGAAATGAAATGATAAGAATGGATAATGTAGTGGAAGAGAGGGAAGCCCCACCAATGGTTCAATGGTAAAAATATTGGGATAAAGGGAACTATGAAAGAAAGTGCACTAAACTCGTGTCCTCAAGGGTAATTAGCATTAGTAGAAAACAAATTCCAAAAGAAAAATGGATGTCTTATGAAATCACTACTTTGGAAGTGGAGCATGATAATGAAGTTGTACAACATACACTACTTATTAACTAAATACTAGAATAAGAATGATTCGATTCTTATTCAATGAATTCCTTTATATCTTGTATGTTTTCTAGAATAATATAACTAATTCCCTGAAACCATTAAGTAGATATATTTTTCAGAACACCTAATGGTGTAATCATTTCATCCAAACTGCTTGACTCATCTCTTATTGTAGTATGTGGGAAGATTATTCCTGAAAATCTCACCATACTTCCCTTAGTGGAACTCGACTATATAATGGGAATGGATTGGCTCACATTATATAGAGCACATATCAACTGATGGGAAAAGGAAATATCATTTCTTATTCTGAACTGTCCCTGATTCGGTACAAATTTAATGAATATAATGAATCTCCTTCGAAAATCCTTCAATGGTGTGGGTGTTTATTTCATGTGAAGATACATTGCTCGCTCAAATGGTTGAGTCAAAGGAAAGTGTCAACCTAGAGGAAATTTCTATCATGAGGGAATATGGTGATGTATTTCCTAAAAAGTTACATAGACTTTCCCCAGATCATGAGGTAGAGTTGTCAACAGAAAACATTCATAGAGCAACTCATATCTCAAAGTGTCCTTATAGGATGGAACCTATCGAAATTGAGGAGTTAAGGAAGAATCTTCCTGAGTATTTGAAAAAAGGGTATATATGCCCTAGTTCATCATTATGGGGTGCGCCAATAATCTTTATAAAGAAGAAGGATTGATCAATGTAGCTATGTATCGATTATTGGGTACTCAAAAACATCTAAATAAAGAACTAGTATCATTTTACAAGGATTGAAGTCTTGTTCAATCAGTTAAGAGGAGATCAAAACTTTTCAATGGTGGATCTTCATTCTTGTTATCGTCATATAAAGGCGATGAAGTAATATATTTAGAAGTATTCCTTCCATAAAAGTTATAGGCATTATGATTTTATGGTGATTCCCTTTATACTTACCAATTCCTATGCACTCTTCATGGATTTGATGAATACATTCTTTAGAAATTACCTCAACAAATTTTTTTTAGTGTTTATCGATGATATTATCATCTACTCTAAGAGAAAAGTGGAACATGAAGAACATATAAGAATTCTGTTGGTGACATTTAGAAAATATATGTTGTATTCCAAGTTAATAAAGTGTGACCTTTTGATGAAACACATTACGTTCTTGGGACATGTGACCACAAGGGAGGTAATTTTTGTAGACCCTTTAAAAAAGGCAATTGAGAAATTTCCCAAAACCTCTATTGTCGCAGAAATACATAGTTTTCTTGGATTAACTGGTTACTGCTGATGTTTTGTGGGAAATTCCTCACAATGTTCAAGCCTGCTAAAAACGTTAGCATGTAAAGGGATAAAGTATGTCTGCAAGGAAGAATGTGGGGGAAGTTTCAAGGAGCTAAATAGAAGGTAGATCATTTCACTAGTACTTGCATTACCAAAGAGTGGATAAGGTTTTTTGATATATAGTGAGACATCAATAAAGGGAGTGGGTTGTTTAATAGTGACAAATGATAATCTGATAGCCTATGCCTCACGATAGTTGAAGATCCAGGAGTAGAACCACCCTACACATGATCTAGAGCTGGCAGCTATGATTTTTGGCTTGAAAATATGGCGGCATAACCTTTATAATGAGAAGTGTGACATATACACTAATCATCACAGAGTTAAGTATATATTCACAAAAAATAAGATCAACAGGAATCCATGGAGATGGTTAGAGCTAATCATGGACTATGATTGCTCTGTTCACTACCATCCTAGAATGGAGAACATGGTAGCTGATGCTCTAAGTAGAAATAAACATGTTACTCTATCCTTGTTATGGAGGGATAAAGACCCTATATTCATGGATATTAAAAGTTTGGATTTGGAAACAATATGCTCAGGGGATACATCCTAGATTTTCCAAATGATTTTACAACCATCCATCAAAATTAATGTTAAGAAAGCACAAAGGGATGATCTAGAGTTACAAAAGAAAGTTACTGTAGTAAATTATGGGATGTTTTAAGAGTTCAATATCAATGATGATGGTGTGATTTGGTTTGGAACATGAATTTTTGTGCCTTCATCATTTGTGATAAAGAATTATCTATTAGACAATGCACATAGCTCAACATTCTCTATCCATCCTAGTAGCATCAAGATTTATCGAGGCCTCTGAGAACACTCTTGGTGGGATAACATGAAGAAGGATATTGTAGAATATATCTCAAGGTTATTGTTATGTCATAATGTTAATTAATATAATCAAAAGTACGAATGGATGATGCAATTATTTCCTATACCAATGTGGAAATGCGAGAATGTCACTGTGGACTTTGTGATGGGTCTTCTGAAGACATCCTAGTTAAATAATGTGAAATGGGTTATGGCTGACGGACTCACCAAGAATGCCCATATTATCAATATTCAGGAAGATATATAGCTTGAAAAAATTGAAAATATATATGTGAATGAATTAGTGATTCTGAATGGTGTTCCAATATCAATTGTCTCTGACCATGATCCAAGGTTCACATCTAAATTCTAGAGGATTATTCAACATGATTTGAGTACTGAATTAAATTTCCTCACAGCCTTTCTCCCTATATTGATGGACATTTTGAAAGGACTATTCAGAAATTTGAAGATATACCAGGAGCCTTCTCTTTAGAATTTAAAGTTGGATGGGATCTTCATCTCTTGATGGTTGAGTTCTCATACAACAATAGCTTCCACTCAAGTATTCAGATTCCTATATATGAAGATTTGTACGGAATGTTAGGTAGAACTCCAACCTGTTATGATCTAGTTGGAGAAAGAAAGCTACGTGGACCTGATCTTGTGCAAGTGATGACATAGAAGGTTCAAGTCAACTAGAAACATATCAAATATGCTCATAGTTGGAAAACGAGATATGTTAAAAAACATCAATGAGACTTGGAGATCGATGTTGGATATAAAGTATTCCTTCAAATATCACCATGTAAGGCAGCCATGCAGTTGAGAATGGAAGGGAATCTAACACCAGGGTACATTGTCCCCTTTCAGATCCCGGACCACATAAAAACCATGGCCTATTGGCATTAACTTCCACTGAATATGGATCATGTTCATGATGAATTTCATGTATAAATCCTAAGGAAGTTCATACCAGATCCCTCACATGTACTGAATTCAGAAGTGGTACAATTGGAGGATGATCTATCTTATGAGGATAAGCTAGTAAAGATTCTGGATCATATATGTAAGGTTCTACACAAACAAAACAACCCACATTTTCAATTTTGTTTCGGAGGAAACTTAATTTTGAAGAAAAAACATGGGAACTGTATAAGGTAATGAAGGAGAAGCACCCTAACCTATTTGTGTAAAACGAAATTTTGAGGGATAAATTTCATATAGGGGGAAGAATGTAACGACCCAAAGTTTTATCAATATAAATTGCTTATTATAATCAGTCCTTAATGTACTATCACATTAGGAAACACAATTACACATCATTAATAAAGGAACTAGTATATGACCATTAAACATAAATTTTCCAGTTTTGTGTTTTCAATTTCAAAAATCTGACATACACAGCTGTGATCCGTAAGATGTTTGGAGTCTGATATGAAAAAATAAATATTTTTTGAATAGTAACCTACCCCCATTAATAGTAACACACCCATATGACTAGTTATATGAAAATTATGAATAATAAATCTACTATGATAATAACAACCTCACCCATAAATGATTAAATAAAATTTCGGCAACTTAAAAGTTATAATATAACCAAAGTCAATGTATTTGTATTTTGTAATCCATAAATAAAAAATTAATTAATTTAAAAGAAAATTTATTTTAATAAAATGTGCTTATATATCAACAAATCTATGTCTTCTTGTTTTAATATTATTTTAAAATACCTTATATAATTTTTAAAAGAGTTATATGATCAGTTTTAATTTTAAAATCAAGATTTTTTCAAGTAATTTTTGATTTTAATAAAAAAAATTAATGTAATCATATTTAAAAAATTATTTTCATAAAATGGATTTCATTTTTTTATTCTACACTTCAAAAATTATTAGTTTGAATATTTTTTATTTTTCTGAAATACTTGATTTTTTTAGTTAATAGTAAAATTTATTAATTTAAAATATAAATACATTATAATTTAAATACAATATTAAGTACAACATAAGTGATGTAAGAACCCAAATCATGAACTGAAATGCACCTATTACTATTTTTATTCATTTAATCCCAAATATTTCTTATCTTTGTGGAAATTAATAAACTAATTATTAAAATATTAAGAAAACCCATATACCCTCCACTAAAAATATCACCCCTCACACCCTCATTTACTCACACCACTCAAGCCTTAAACCTTGTCCAAATTCTACCCAAAAATCATTCCTAGCCCCTCTCCCAGGACCATGAGCTCCTGGAATTAACAAAATACCATGTCCAGTTTCATTAAGGAGGATCTCAAGAGGAGGATTCCAGTGGTAATTCCTCTCCCTCTTTTCTTTGAATTTCTTATCAAATTTCAATTTATTTCTTCTATTATTATAATATTTTCTTATAATATTTTCATGATAACCCCAGAATTATTGATATAATAGTATGATATCATGTTAATTTAATACTATTAATTATAATCCTCCCTCCCACTCTATTAATAAAAATAAAGTTGTTGCTCATAATTTGTTAATTTACCTATATAATGGGAAATTCACTTCCATTTTCCTTCAACACCTTGAAGGATGTAAATAAAAAAATAAAATGGATGAAAAAACATTTTAAATTGTATGTTTTATCCCATTTTATCTTTGAAATCTATCTTATTTACATGATACAATGTCATAATATAAAACATGATTGTTGTGATCAAAATATCACAAAACTTAACCAAATATTATCATCATTAAATTTTTTCTAACGATTCATCCTCATGTTACATATCCAAATTCATTATAATATCATTAATATCTCTATAATTTAACTAATATTATATTTTAATAACACTAGATGTTCAACCACATTTCAAATGAACATCCGTTCAATAATAAAAGTGAAATGTTCATAAAAGCATATGAAATTAACACTCTCTAACCAAGAATTTAAACTCTATAACTCATCCAAAGGCGTATAAAAGAACTTAATGAACCAATAATTAATCATATTTATGTATAAAAGGTTCTAAAATTTCTAATTAATATATTTAATGTCATTATATAAGACATTAAATTGAATAAAGTGTTCGGATAAAAGGTAAGTGGAAATTCTTGAACCCAACTCTCTTTTTCGGGTTCTCCCCCTTTCACTCCACTTTTGATATAGGTACTACTTATAAATAAATTTTTCAACATTGTATTTTCTTTTCCTGGATTTAATTGTTTTCCAATGGAGTTTATGTTAATAAAAAAGTTTTCTTAAAGAACTTTTTTCCTCAAAAACACACCTTTTACTTCTAACTCAATATTGATGGTTCTTGTATCATGTATGTTATTTCCTCTTTCTTTTGAGAACCCATAGTTTATGAATGTGTTGTTATGAGTTTAAACCCATTCCATTCCATGGTTTTTTATGTTCATTATTGGTATATGTTCTATTTAGAGTGAATTATAATGAAAATGTTTTGATGTGATGGGTTCACCTAAAATTTTATTGTGCAATATGAATGATTGAATGTGATGGGTGTGCCTGAAATTATACAATGCTCCAATGATTTGGGTAAAGTGATGAAACTCATAAGTTAATTTGATATGATATGTGAACATTATTATCTCTTTCTTCAAAACTATTTTTTGTAGTTGACCTCTAATACAGGATGTTCCAATTTTCGGCATTTCCACATTTCACTTCTTTTATTAATTCTTCCTCTCATGATCATGATCCATTACCTATGTTATGATCATTCTCAACCATGGTTATATTGTTAATTTTTATCCGCTTGCAAAGATTTTACCTAACCCCTTTTTGATGTATATCTTAATGGGACTACACGTACTAAGCAGAGGTCAAGATCCAATAAGAAGCTAGAGAAGATGGAATTAAATACATGTTTATTCTTGATGTTGTAAATGTTATGTTTTTCCCTACTTTTAATAGTACACTAAACCTATGGATCCTCATGGTATAACACTATTATGTTGTTTATCATTATGATAATGTAATAGTAATGTAAGAAAATGAAGGGTCACTAAAGTGATGGTGCACAATTTAGTTCACGAGTACAGCTTTATACATAGCTATGCGATGAGGTAGGGTCACACAATGTGTTGGCCCCACATGTGTTGTGTACCACTTTACGAATAATATACCACTTTTATATCCTTATAAGCTCATATTTTTCCCATGAGTAGCATTTCAGGAGTGTTTTTCCATATATAACATGATGATTCCATCCATAATGGCTTTCAAGGTATGTAGTGAGATGTTTTGGGAGTGACTCTTTTTCGTGAAATGTACGATGATAGATGTAATCAAGTAGGATTATCCGTTTTTTCTGAGATTATCCTTTATTTGGATTGCGTAGAGGATTTACTCTATGATCCTCGAGAGTTACTATACTATAGGGATTTCTAGGGTAGTTGTATGTGGAATCTTCTAGCTGGGTTGGGCATGAGTCCTATCTGACACTAGAGTGGAATCCTCTAGCTAGACTGGGCAAGGGTCCTCGACGACACTAAAGTGCCATCCTCCAGTTGGTTTGGGAATTTTTCATCAACGGTACTAGAGAGGAATCCACCAGAATGGATGATAATTGGTCATCAACGATACCAGAGCGTAATCCAATAGCTTGTTTGGGTGTTGTTCCTTGATGAAACTATAGTGGATTCCTCTTGTTGGGTTGAAAATGGTTCCTCGATGACACAATAGTGGCATACTACAGTTGGGCAGGGCATGGGTCTCCAACGACACTAGAGTGGAATCCACTATTCTGGATGAGCATGTGTAATCAACCTTGAGAAGTACTTTTTACAACAAGTTAATGAAGATACATTCATTCATGTTACATTGGACTCACACATACGAGGGGTGCCTTTCCCATAGAGAAACGTCCTCATGACACGAACTAAAACCGCCTAAGAAAGATAGAGCAACCCAAAGTGGATAGTATCAAGGTGTGGTGATTGAGTCACTTTTACTTGCATATTCATGGGAGATGTGTGGGATGGTGGGCATCATTGGTGGTTACTATTGGAACTATTGGTGACTCTATTTATGGGTTGAGATGTGAGATAGAGATCCCCTTACATTCTCAAGAATGTTTCATTGACTGATAATATATATATATATATATATACTATTTTTTTACCCACTCCCTAGGTTTTTGTTACTCTTCTTCCATAAGGGGTGAAAACACGTGGGGGTATTCCACATTCTTTTCTTGTCTAGCTTCTCGTGGTTGGATGAGTGTACTCTCCTACAATTGGTAGTGAGGGCTCGACAAAAAGATCATCTTCTCATTTTTTCAAGTTCCCCATGTATATATGATCTCACATTATGAAGTTTTTGTTTTGAGTTGTACACATTATTATACCTTTTTATTTCTACTTATTACCTCGTCATTTGTATCTCTTACTCCTTCAAATTTCCTTTTTGGGGAGTCCTGCTGAGTATTTTTATACTCACCCCTACATAGGCTTTTACCACATGTATCATAACTTATGAAAATGATAGGAAGAATGATGGTGACTTCATAAGAGATTTGGGATATGGGTTCTTATAACTTGTATGGTGTTCATAGCTTTGAATCCAGGATCAGGCCTTTATAATATTTTTTTTTCTATTACTACAATGTTGTGGCACCTTTTCTGGATGGGCTTGTATTTTCCACTTTTTCCATTATGTTTACTTTAAAACACTTAAAATTATACTATTTAGAGTTTTATTCATGTTTTTATTTAATATATAGTATTTTTGTATCTTCATTTCCATTCCCTTTTCACCTTTTCATTTCGTTGGATGTGTATGTGTACTGGTTCATGGGAAAAGGCCTCCCTGAAGTTTTTGTGCCTTCAGTGATTTTTTTCACCCCTGTCCTATGGTGGAATGGTTGGCGTGTTGCATCTCAAGACCCAAAATGGGATGATTGATGAAAATATCCCTCTAGTAATTTTGGTACAATGATATTGATACCTCATGAGATTATGATGATTTTACAACACATTAATTTAAAAATATATGTTCAAAATTTTCTAGAATGAGTATGATTTCTTCAAGGTGTGGTATAAAAAATATTCATGGACATTATTTTTAATAACTATGTTCACAATAATATGATTCTTCATGCCTATGATTCCACAAGACTCTGGTATGACCCTTGAATTCTTATTACAACTTGATACGATTTTTAATCATTCGGTTGTGTATGATTTTAATTTGGATTTTTTGATCTATGATTTTATTGAATTAAAATTTTATTTTGATTTCATTCTCTTGATTATGTTTTGATACCCTTATGATAATATCATACTCTCATACGATTGATATCTCTCATATTTATTCTTATTCAGCATCTGAGCTCATAGTTTCTAATATTTTCATTCCCCAGATTTTTATATATGGTTTTAAGTGTGATATGTTGATAGGGATACTATTATGAGGATTTTAGTGAGAGATGTTCAATATCATTTATTAAATATGATAAATATGTATCTAGTATCCAAATTTACTAGCCCCTGGTGCCCTTAAGTGTGTTTAATTTGGATAAATATTGAGTATTCCTAAATAATAATTTAATATATATCTATGTTATTATTAAGTCAATATAGATGTTATAAGTGGATGATTTAGTTAATTTTAGATATTATTATAAATAATTAGTGAGGAATATTAGTATAATACATCAATTGAAGAACATCCAATGTTATGGAAATTAACAGTGTGTAATTTGCCTAAAAAATAAGCCTCTAAAATGATACAATTACGTGGATGTAGTTGTTGAACATATGCACCTAAGGGTAACTACTATAAACTGTGGAGAATTGGTATTAACTTTATTTTCTCAAATGCACAATAAGAGGTCTTAAAACAGAATTCCTCACTAGGCACACTCAAGATAAATGATTTTTTTCATTCATATTCTCCTTAGTAATCATGGTAATAAATGAGATGATAGAACCTATGGAAACTGATGATAACCCATAATGATATGAGATGAACAAAGAGCATCATGGGTTTAATGATGGATTCAATTTTCCAGTCATCATAAGAATTATTTCATAATGATATGGTTGTTTTATCGGATGATTGGAATTTTATATTAACACTATCTTTTTTTGTTTTTTATTCAACGGATGGAACAAGGATTAATCATGCGAGTAATGAATTTGATAACCAATGTACTGATTGTACACTAGTGGAACCAAATTTATGTGATGATGGGATATAATATCTCGTGACTATAATCACTCATATATATCAATCTATGTGCAATAATGGGAACAATGGTGAGATTATGAATTCACTAAGGAAGGAGTAACATGATATTCTATTAGTTATGTGACAACGTCCACCCAAATTCTATGGGATTTCTAATCAATTAGTTTCCAAGAAAAATATCAATGTGATAGAAATGATAATTTACATTTTTCAGTTCTCCTAACCTGAGAATTTTTTTCATATACATTTATCAATTTTAATGTTAAGAAAATTGATTGTGGAATATTATCATGAACACATGGAAAGTGTCAGAAATATATTACATGTAATGTGAGTAGTTTTAGAGGTAATTTATCAATAAATAAATTATAACTCATCATAATGTGATGGAAAATGTAATTACTATAGATTTAATAGAGGAATTAGAAGTTTAATCAAATCAATAAATAAATATATATAAGATATAAATGGTGGGATTCTATATTTATAAACAATTATGTGAGAAAAATTGATCAATGTTATAGCATCCTGAAACCAAATCATCAAAACTTTTTATCTATAACAGACGTTGGTAACTATAAATGATTCCTTTAACCTGATACCAATGTAGTAATGTCTAGGGGGGACTCAATTTATTCTTATAATTATAGTGAATTAAATATAATAATGGTTTTTCATGAAAAAGTTAATGGTAAATACCATATAGGAATGAAATTTCAACAACCAACATGCCACAAATTTAAGTAAATTACTCAATAAATTATCTAAAAGTTGTTATTAGGTTAATAAATTATAAAATGGTTGGATATTGAGCTATTGATTAATGAAGGGGGTAAAAAGGATAGAAATAAAAAATGATAATAAGGATTCAACCAATGATGTTATTTGAAAAATACATATGGATATTTTGAACTATAAAAATCAATTTCATAATACTAGAGATAATGAGAACGATAGACATAGACACCTCCAAAGAAAAAAGGTTAAATGGTAGGCCTTTTATATTACAACTGATGTGGGTAAAGATAATGATATACTGAAGTGTATAATTATTATCCACTCTAGAAATTCATATTTATTATTTGATTATGGTTTAACATACAATTTTTATATGAAGACTATTTTAATAGCATCACATCACCACCTCAATGATTATATTTTGAGTTGGTAGAAAAAAGTAATTGTTTATGATCTCACCTCAGGTTAATATATTCACCTGTATTGAGGTTTGTGGGAGATTTCTTCCTATAAATAATTAGTTTCACCCACTATATGAAATTAATGTAATGTTGGGAAAGTATTTTATTTCTAAACATAAATACCAAATAAATTTCTTAGGAATAGAGGTTATTTGTGATATTAAAAATCTACATATGGTTGTCTATTAATGAGAGGATGGACATAAACTTCCAATGGTAATTAATTCCATTAGACATTTCTTAATACATATATAACAGACCTAGTTTTTAATCATATTATAACATGATTTAATGCATAAATATACTTCGATTAAAACCCAAGGATTGTAAATTCTGTTCTATTTGGATGATTAGTTACATAATTAAAAATCATGAAACCAAAATAAAAACATATTTTATTTAATCATTATAATTATATCTTCATTATCTTTGAACCCTCAAAATTTTATTAAATAACATGGGGAATATATGATCAAAGGGTTGAGAAACAAATAATATTAAGGGAAGAAACATAACATTACAACAAATAACAGGGGTTTAAATGTATAACATGATGATATAAAAAGCCATAGAATTTGAATAAACATATGGAAGAATGAAATATATAACATCGAATCTTGTAACCATGGAATCATTGTAACTTGGAAGAAACATAAAACATGAAATAAAAATGAGTCTATTTTCACTACAGATGGAGGATCATGAGTGAAGGATATCCACACAAACCATTGCATATGGAGGACGAATCAGGTCTAACTACTAAGACCATTGCACATAACGTCTAATGAGACCAATCATTAACAATTAAATTAGATAAAAATCTGAGTACAACCATAACAACATGTTCATGATTATGTGTTCCACATAAAGAATCATGAATAAAGAAATCAAACATAGACAAAGGGTTTCCCATTGAATGAATTGGGTAACATAATCATTTCAAAGTCCATTAAAAAATAGAATATTATAATAATTTCCCATAAATAATTGATTTAAAACATACATGGACATTCATAACTACAAAATATTCATTTATCATGATAAGTGATTTTAAACAAAAGTAACAAACATTAAAAATAATAAATAATTAGTGTGGTTTCAAAAAAAATATTAATGAATCTTTAAAAAATAAAATGAATATTGTTTATATTAAAATAGAAATTAAAAAAAGGTAGTTTTCATGGAAAAATTAGTCATTTGAAAACAATTATGGTTTCTTAATATATATTATTTATGGTACTTTAAAATGGGTAAGAAAATAAGATATTCCATGGAATCGAGCTCACTTACCCGGAAGAGTTGAGAATGGATCCTTTTTAAAACAAGTATTTTCCCATAAATGAAGGAATAAAAAATCTAGTTATATAATTTTTGAACATATACATAATCGTAGATGAATTATTTAAAAATAATAATGATTTCTATTATAGTCAATAGATAGGATGTGTAACCGGAAAGAAAAAATGGTGGTTTAGAAAGAATCCCTTACCTTATGTCTGAATTTATTTTACACTTGATCTTAATGTATTTCATAATTAGATTAAATCCATTAATATATTAATTATTAACCTTTTATAAATTTATTTTATTTGTTGTAATTTTATAATATTCAGTAATGTAATATTTTTAGATATAAGATACAATTTTATCGTTTGGTGGCATTCATTCCCTTAGTTTTCATGATCAGTTTACTTATACACAAGTATAAAAAATCATGTAAAAATAGGGTAGTTATCTAGTATTAAAATCATGGGTTATTAATTATATTAAAAAATAATTTAATATTTATATATTTTTTAAATTATTATGGTAATACGATGAATCGTTAGATAAGAATTTTGTGATATAAATTTAGATTATTTGTAAATTTGTATCATCACAAAGTTGTTTTGTCTCGTTGATTAATATCTTGTATATATAATGGTTCTAAAACACAAAATAATGTATAATACATAAATTATAATATTTTTAATCAATAATAATTTTTTCTTGACCATACATTATTTCGGTAGAGGAAAATGAAAATTCATCATCCTTGAATGGGATAAATTAACTCATCCTAGATGATGTTATCATTTTTAGAACAAAATGGTAAGGTAAAGAAATGAAGATGGATTATTCCATTAATATAAAAACATTCAATTATATTTGATATAATGGAGTTACCATGAAACTTATATAGGGTGTCTTTTTTAAAGAATAAGAAATGAATAGAACATGGAATGAAATTAAAAGAAAAGGAAAAATGTTTTTTCATGTTCAATTATTCTCCTCTATATCCTTTTTGAGACACTTGAGTTTTGTATTTTAATGAAACCAATGTCTATCGGACGTGAGGTAAGGGATTGAGAATATTATTTGGAATAATTTAGACAAGTATAAATGATTTAAATGTGTGAGGATAAGAGGAGGTGATGGGTGGTATTTTTAGTGGATGATTGGGGTGTTTTCTCATTATTATATTCATAAGTTTACTATTTTGGCTCATGGCTAATAACAGTTTAGGAATTTTCAAAACATATACTAAAAAGCTAACAACAGTTGGAGATTATGGCAATAATTCATCCATAAATCATCATGTACTCAAAAAATCAAGTGTTTAGCTTATGCCATAAATTACTCTATTTCCCTATTAACCGAAAATTCAACTATTTTAGGAATATACAAAATATTCAACCATAATTTCATTCCATGTGTATAATTAAAAAATGAAATAAAAATTTTAAAAATTAGTTTCTAAATATGTGAAATTTAATTTTATATTAAATCATCATTTATTCAAAAAATGCCAGTTCTAAAATTATAATAGATTTCATAAGACATTCAAAAAATAATTATGTTCTCATAAAATTGTCCTATAATCATAAAATAAAAAATATTAATCTATTAATACATTTTATGAATATAAATTTTATTTCAATTAAATATAATAATTATAAAATTCTAAATAAACATTTATATTTTAGAAACATTCCAACACTTAATTAATTGTTTTTAAAAAAATTATTTACTTATACTACGATATAATTATATAATATTTTTATTTTAAGATGACTAAATTTTATTTATACATTCATAGGTGATTTTACTATTCAATTTTTTATTTTACTATTAACAAGGGTCACATTACTATTCTTATGTTCAAGTTACTATTCCATTGGTTTCTATTCCTTTGTTTCTAAAAATACCTATTATTTCAATCACTCTTAATTTAAAATTTTTGTATTTTCAATGATTTTTTATGTGATTTATACCATATTTCGTAATTATAAGAATATAAATTTCATTGATAAAATTTGTGGGTCGTTACATTATTATTCTCTGATGAAATTTCACCTTCAAAATTTCATTTCACATTATAAATTGATAATATGTTAGGGTAGTTTTTCTTTATCTCTCATCTGGTTCCCATGTTGCCTCTTTGTACTTATGGTTCCACCATTTTACTTTGACCTAGTTAGTAGTCATGCTGCATATAAATTTATCTCTATGATCTATGATCTTCACTGGCTACACCTCAGAAGATATACCATTTTCCATGTGTACCACCTCTAAATTCATTGCGTGTGAAGTATCTGGTATGTACATCCTCGATAAAGGTTACATGTAATACATCATGTACATTTGACATGGTAGGTGGATGTTCTAGTCGACAGTCCAAAACATTTATATAATCGAGGATCATGAAGAGGTTGATATACCAAGGGCTTATCTTTCTATTCCTTCCATGTCTCATTATCCTCTTCCATAGAGATATGCAGATGAATACCATATCCCCAAACTTAATATTCAAAAATTTTTAATGATTGTTTGCATAACTCTTCCATTGACTTTGGGATTACCAGATATAATGGTGAGTGTTCTTCAAATTTTCCACCATTTATTAAACCATTTCAAGCACTATAATTATATGTACACTGACTTAATCACAAGTTGTCATTTTTTGATTCTTTTCCCAAAATGAGGTAAATATAGATCCATTTGGATACTCGAGTCAACACTATTGTTGCACGATAACTTATTCATAGGAATTTGTGGGTCACATCCTCCCTTTATGTCCATATAACACGCACTCAACATTTCTTCCAATATATGAATAGTTTTCTCATATTTTCTCTCAGTTTTAGGATGAAAGGTTGTACAAAAATTCAGCTTACTGTTTAGATCATGTTTGAGTGTTTTCAAAAACATAAAGTTGAATATCTAATCTCAATAATATAAAATTGTGTGTCGTACACTATATATCCCTACCACTTATTTCATGTATATCTATAAGAGTTTATCTACTGAGAAGTCCTCCTAAATTTTAATAATTTGATTTGTCTTTGTAAGATTATCCCAAGTAAACCATATTTCATTGTTTCCTCTAGATGTCTTTATAAGTCCAACGACAAAGCCTATAGTGATGTTTACCCATTTCTATGTTGGTATGGGAAATGGTTTCTTCATTCCCTTTGATTTTTTTCTTTCATCCATCACTTTATGACATACTCAGCGAATTGATGTATAATCAATGATGTCCTTTTACATATTTTCCCATCAATAGTGTTTTCAGTGATCTTGATGCATATATGTGCTCGATGGTTGAATAGAGTGGTTTGAGATATGTGCATCATTAATAATATACTTCTTTATCTATGGATTCGATGGCACACATAGGTGTAACCCAAATATCATGACTCATTCCTCATCCATTTATAAATTTGTGGATTTACTTTTTATGATAGTTTCCAGCTTTATCAAATTTTCCCAATCATTTCATTGAGAATAAATTATATTCTCGTTAAGGAATGGTTGAGAAATAATTTGTGAATGGATTAATGATTTACCTTCATTAAATATTCTTATATCCATTTTTTCAATTATAAAAATAATGGATCCTTCTCAATTATCATCATTGATTATGATGTAGGATCCTTTCTATTTGATCACCATCTGCCATATTTTCCATACAGGATAGTAGTGGATTGAGCTGTTATAATACATGAAAAGATCCAACCATATTAACTGGTTCATATAAATCTCCTTCTATGTGAAAATATATTTGAGACTCTTAGGATCATTATATATTACACAATTCTCCCCATATACATAATTTTTACACTTTTTTCAAAGAAAAGATCACAGGAACCAACTCGAGATCATGTGTGGTATAGTTTATCTCTTGAATTTTCTACAGCTATGGGGAATAAGTTGTCAATTTTTCATTTGACATCAGTACAGATCCTAATCCCTTCTACGAAGAATCAATTTATAACACAAATAGTTCCATAATTTTCTAAAGTGTGAGTACTGGTACAGTGATGATACTCATTTTTGAGCTCCTTAAAGCATTTCTCACATACTTGCATCCAGTAATATTGTACCCCCACTCTAATTTAACATGGTTAGTGGGTTTGAAAAGCAAGTTATGTTTCTCAAAAATAATTGGTATTGCCTGGTGATAACAAAAAACATGTGGATCTATGAAACTAATTATTTCTTAATCCACTTTTAGATTGATATTTACGTGTAAGGGTCCACATATATTCATTTTTTGGTGATAACATGCCCCAATAAAGATACTTCCTCAATTCATAACTCACATTTACAATAGATAGAAAAACATTATCCCTTTAAAAATCATTTATAACATTATTCAAATGCTCCCCATGTTCCTCCTTTCTCTTGAAGTGTATCAAAATATCATCAATACAGACAATGACAATTTTTTGCGGTAATCTTTAAAGAATCTATTCATTGATCCATGAAGATTTTAAGAGAATTAGTGAAACTAAAAGCATTAAATATAAACCATATTATGTTAATAACTAATTTGAAAGTAATTATTGGGAATATCTTCCTTACTCACCTTTAATTGGTAAAAATACCAACGGATGTTCCACCATAGAGTATTACTTATCCCTAGGTAAATGACTGAACAAGTCATATATCCATGGAATTGTATACTTTTTCTTTATCATGATTCTATTGACCTCACGATAATAAATAAAAAGGCTAATTTATAAATAAATTTATTTTCCTTGTATTATTTTAAAATATTATGGGGATTGATTTCGAGACCAGGTACTAAGAAAATGTGAGATTACTTGGCCCGGTGTGCCCAAAAAAAATTCTTGAGAAATATAATAATAATAAATATCACTCATATGTGGGTTTCCTTAAAATGTGAAATTATTTCTACAAAGATTCATAGATAAGAAAAACGAGGGCAGTGTTGGGTTTAGAATAGTGGCTTTACAGTTGGAATAACCTAACATTAGTCAGTACAAGTTGTTTATGGAATGTTGATTGGGGAGTTTAAAATGAATAAAATAATTTATGAAAATTTATTTTATTTCACATGTTGACACAGATATGCAGTCATGGGTTTTCTCTAAAAATAAAACCTTTTTTAGAAATCTGAGGTTAGTCTCATATCCTCGAAAACCTCTGGAGACACTAAAGATAAATATCTAGAGATTTCTCTCTAGTAGGTAAAAATTGATCTTTGAATCGGGGATTTATAAGCGCTAATCTAGAAATATCTCGTCAATAGTACTGATGTGGTGACTGCTCTTCATCAGTGAGTAACTGGAATCTAGTTATGATGTGTATTTTTCGATTTTTTTCAATTACTAGAACAATTTAATGAGTTGGGACTAATCTATGAAGAAATTAACCTTCAGATAGATTGAATTTGTGGGATGGTTTATTTATGGGATTTATCAGGAATTAATTTTAGATAATTGGTTTGATTTGTATACCATTATAATGGCAGGGAACCGTGATCCACATGAACATAAATCGAGTTTTATCCCTATCAATTTGTTTTGTCCCCTCCCCCCATGTTTATTCTGGAATTGGGGATGACCTCGTTGATTTAAGATTCAAACATTCCAAGCAGTTTCTAACGGGTTTGTTTGTAGAACCAGAAACATCCAATGATTCCATATCCATTTGAACCTACTTTTCAATTGTAGGTTCTCATTAGTTGTGAACTGATGAGACTTAGGAATTTACATTGGTCGATAGGATGGGAGGTCAGACTCATGACACCTTTTTTAGGGGAATTATTGTCTACTCTGGGACTCTCTTTGTAGATTTAAGTGATGTTCGTGAATCCTTATTACATTACCAAATATAAAATGAGCTTTCCTTTAAATCTGAAAATCAATTATTGATATGTAGGAAATTTACAGAATCTTTTATATGTATTCGAGGTTCATCATCGATAGGGAATCATCTGTATATTTTTTAGATTCTTAGTCAATGGTATCCTTCAATACATTATAGTCTCCTAGTCATTATGATAACCATGCTGGTTTTAAAGCCACCCAATGGGGCACTTGAAGTTTACTGTCATTTAGAAGGTCATGGATTATTTCAGAGTTGGGATCGTACCCGCTGATGGGCTACCTACGTGTCATTTATTTAGAAAAGTAATCATAACCCATGTAGTTTGAGTAATATAATATGATGTTTATGTATGATTGATGGCTCAAAGAAAGATGTTATAATTACTTTTACACTCTAAGCTCACGTGAGTCATGCTCGGTGTGAGAAACAAGAGGTATCGGTAAAACCAAACAATTGTTCCATGAAAGATTCAATCATAAGAAATTATGTGGGGCTTATGTATGTGTGATTGACCAAACAAATGAAGATTAAGATTTACTTCAGGGAAGAAATCGAGGAATATGGTCCATAAAGGTATATGTACTTTATGGATATTTGAATACTCTAATATTGGGGGTTACTCCTAAGGAATATGCCCATGTTGGGAGGGGACTTATGATTGGGTTTTACTCCTGAGAAGGATTCCCGGATCAAAAAGTAGATTTAGACTGGTTAAGAGGAATTAAAACTGGGGCTTACACTTGAGAAGGAAGCCCAGGTTAAGGGACTTGGGGCATACTCCTAAGGCGAATGCCCATATTTGTAGACTTTTAGACTAGGGCTTATTCCTGAAGAGGAAACCCAGGTTAAGAGATCCATGGTTGGGGCATACTCTTGAGAAAGAAGCCCATATTTGGAAACTTAGAGAATGGGGCTTATTCCTGAAAAGGAATCCCATATTTGTAGGCTTTTAGACTGGGGATTATTCCAGAAGAGGAAACCCAGGTTAATAGAACCATGGTTGGGGCTTACTCCTGAGAAGGAAGCCCATATTTGGGAACATAGAGACTGGGGATTATTCATCAAATGGAATCCCAGGTTAATAGAGACTTGGGGATTACTCCTAAGGAGGATGCCCAAATTAATGAGGACTTGGGGCTTACTCCTAAGGAGGATGCCCATATTTGTAGACTTTGAGACTGGGGTTTATTCCTGAAAAATAAGCCTAGTTTAAAGGAATTATGGTTGGGTCTTACTTCTGAGGTGGGTACCCAAATTAGGTGAATTGGGGCTTACTCCTAAAGAGGATGGCCAATTAAGAGAACTTGGACTGGGGGTTACTCCTAAAAAGGAAGCCCAGGTTAAGGGAAATTCTAACTGGGGCTTACTCCTGAAAAGGAGGCCCATGAATAGGGTTCTCTAGTCTTAAAGGATGAGGTTGAATGAATGAAATCTCTAATTTTAGTGACATAAAGATGTGTAAATCACTAGGGTTTGAGATATGTTCCATAGAATTCATTTTAGATAAGGAATTCAATCAAGAAAACATGCCATAAATGGGTTTGAAGAGTGTCTTTAAGACTGAATCTTGAATAGGAAAGGTGGAATGGCATAAGAGAGGTGAAATGGGCAGGAAGGGCACCCAAAAATAGAG
Source organism: Viscum album (assembly GCA_963277665.1). Taxonomy (NCBI): domain Eukaryota; kingdom Viridiplantae; phylum Streptophyta; class Magnoliopsida; order Santalales; family Viscaceae; genus Viscum; species Viscum album. Next base: position 46,603,482 of record OY728140.1, on the reverse strand, counting down.
GGACGCGCAAGTCCTGGTGGGCGTGCAGGAACTGCGTGAGAGCGCATGTCCTGGTCGCGTAGGTATACCTGTGCGGCACATGGGTACTTGCGTGATTGTTAACCAGTAGGTTAATACTTGGGTGATCCTTGATCAAATCCTTTAAGATTATACTGAGGTACTTCTAGAAGAGTGGCATGAAGGTTTCAATGAGTAGGTAAGGAGGCGCACAAGTTTGTCAATTTCCCTTAAGGGTAAAACACTTAGGCGCGCAAGTGTTAGAAAATTCTAACACTTAGACCTTATTCCTCTTGCTTAGACCTTTCATTCTATGTAAAGAATTACCTTAAAAGAATTCGGAAGACTTGAAGAAGAGACTTGGGAGTTCATAGCTCTGTATCGGAATTCTGGAAAAATCCCCCTCGAAATGGAGGGCCCACCGGGGGTATTTATAGGATGGAGAAGACCATGGGAAATTTTCAAAGAGGGTGCGCAAGTCACCTGTGTGACCATTTGGGCGGCGCACACGTATACTTGTGCGACCATGCTGGAACGTGTGTGATATATGGGCAATGTTCTCCTTGTTCATCCATTTCTCTTTTTTTGATGTTTATTCAAACGATGAATCCTATTTGTTTTGAGGTATATCTCTTTTCATTTCATTTAGACTATGTGATGAAAAATTAGTGTCAACAAAATTCCCCCCTCAGAGTTGGATCTGGAGAGAAAAGAGGATTTAACTCTGAGGAAAAAAGAGAAATCCTGGGTCTTTGTGGTTATTGGCAGTTTAAAGTCATGCATGTTGGAAAAAAGGCTAATGTTTAAGGTCAAAATAGATTTGAATGAAATTGATTAAAATTGAATCAATTCCTTGAAAATTTATCTGAAAACATATTACCACACTCAAGTATGAGGGAAAATATATAAACTATGACTTATGAAAATTTGAATCTGAGGAATGATATGAAAAAGAGCTAAAAAGCAATTAGAAGAAGTGGTTCCCAAGAATGAAGTTACCATTATTTAAAAAAACTCGTTAGGGGGTTTAATTATGCAGGGAAACCTAAGGGCATTTGCTGCAAAGTCAAATAATAGTATCTTTTGGCTGATAGGTCCATTATGTAGACTACTTATGCAAGGCAGCCTAAGGGAACGTGCTGCATTGTCAGGAAAAAGAACTCTCAGAAATTTACTTTTATGCTGCTAAGAATCCAGTGAAAGTTTATGGGGATTCAACTTTTCCAAATTATAGAGTTTTCTATATGGAAAGAGGTACTTGAATATGGGGAAGATATTTTCAATCAAAATTGTCTAAGAATTGGATGAATATTACTCCTGCGAAGGTCTGACCCAAACGTAGGGAAGGAAAATATAAACCATAGACTTGAATACTTTCAGATAATGAAAAAGAACATGAAATAAATATGTTATAGATGGATATTTTTTTACAGATCCTTACATATTTTTGATCAGAACAATAAGGACAAAAGAGGACTTCTTCCCAAGAATTAAGTTACCAGTATCTGACAAACCCTTTAGGGGGTTGAATTATACTGGGCCACCAAAGGGCATTGGTTGCATAGTTAAATGATAGTATCTTTTGGCTGAAAAATCTGTTATGGAGATTGTTTATGTGAGGCCACCTAAGGGCACGTTCTTCATAGTCAGGAAAAAGAACTCTCAAAAATTAGATATTTTTGTGACTAGAAGTCAAGAAAAGGGTTATGAAGATCTGAAAATATTTACTTTTACGATTATGAAACACAAATATGGGTGTTTTCCAATGTGTGCAGGGATGCACAGATCAATGCTAACCATACTTATGTTGTGGATGGGTCCTGAATTGAAATATTGGACTTCACACTGTATCCCATATGGATGGAAATCAAGCCATACGTAGTTCTTGAAATATAGTTTAACACCATTTGGGATGAAAGTATGAGAGATCTTAGTTAAGGGTTATAGATCTTGGACCATTATAAGAAATCCACAGTGTGTTTTTTCATGGGGAATTTTCAGCAAGGGGACTAAAAGTGAAATTTGAGGTTAGGCCTAAAAGACTTGGGGCCGGATTCGAGGGACACTCAAACGTTCCTACGTATCCCATGAGGATGTGAATCAATATCACGTAGTTATAGAAATACCCTCTGTACAAATTTGGTTCGTACATGTGAAAGTTGAAAGGGGACTTTAATGCAATGATGGTTTAACCCATGATAAAAGGTTCGGGAATTTCCATGTATGCACGTAGTCTATGGAATGAAACATGATTTAAAATCAATGTAAATAATGATTCCCTCTCAGGTGAGGGTATCAAATAATTTTGTAGTTTATTGTCATACAGGAAAAAAGTGTTGTATATTTTAACTTCATGTAGTAAGGAAGAAGGTGAACCAATGTGAAGAAATTTATTCTAGGGGTGGTTTCACGAATCAACATCATACGAGATGGAAGTGAACCGATGTGAAGAGATTGGTTTTGGGCTTGAACCTCAAGAGGTTTCCTACGTACCCATCCTAGAAGGCAAGGATCAATGTCCACGTATTTCAATTAAAGAATGAATTAGTGATCAAGTTGTTCTTAGGGACAACGACCTAAAAAATAGTGTCGGGAAATACACATGGTTAGTAACCCAAAGAGAGTGTTATGGTTGAAGTTTTCTCTAAGCTCACGTGATTCATACTCGGTGTGAGAAACAAGAGGTAGCAACAACCCTAAAGATGCATAGTTTAATTTCATGTAGGACATATGAAGGGACTATGCAATTTAAATTCTTCGAGTTAGGACTATTGGTGTTTCATAGTTTAATGTCATATAGTAGGGACAAAGTACAGTTTAATGTCATGTAGGACGTATTAATGGAATTTTGTACAGTTTAGTGTCATGTATCTAGGACTATGGGGACAATATAGTTTAATGTCATGTTGGATGAAAGGTGGACTATGCAGTTTAATGTCATGAAGTAAGGAAAAAAGAGTACACCGTTTAATGTAATTTTGGACGTATTAGGGACATTTTCACAGTTTAACGTCATTTTGGACGAAATAAAGGATGATATAGTTTAGCATCATGTTGGACGTAAGTGCCAATAGTATAAGGCCATATGTATGGACCGTTTGTTATGACGTTTAATGTCTTGCTGGACATAACGAACTTCTATACAGTTTAGCGTCATGTATCTAGGACGTTACAGTTTATCATCATGTTGGATGAAGGAAATGCAAATAGTTTAAAGTCATAATCATGGACTCCTGTTGTATAGTTTAACGTCGTATAAGACGATGAAGGGGACACAATTTATCATCATGTTGGATGAAATAAATTCAAATAGTTTAAAGTCATATGCATGGAATCTTGCAATGTATTTTTTGTTTACACTAAATACTTCTTTAGAAATCTGGCATTGGTTGGAGTAGTGATGAGTTCTTCATCCATTGAGATTAATGAATATGCTGCATTAGAGTAGACCTTATGTATTAAATAAGGTCCTTCCAATTTTGGTTCAATCATGGGAGGTTTCTTTCCTGGTATCATCAGAGTTCTGAGAACCAATACCAGTTCTCCCGGAATGAATGGACGAAGATGAACTTTTTTGTTGAAAGCTCGTGCTATTCGATTCTGATAGACTTCCAAGTGGTGAAAAGTGCACAATCTTTTCTCATCTAACTGTTCCAATTCATTCAATCGCTTTTGAGATTTCTCATCTGTACACGACTGATCAAAAATTCCTACTCTGAGTGAGGGTAGCTGAACTTCAATAGGCAAGACTGCTTCCGTTCCATATACCAGTGAATATGGAGTTGACCGTGTTGCAGTGCGGGTGGTGGTCTAATAAGCCCATAAAGCATGAAAGATTTTATCAGGCCATGACTTCTTATCTTTATCCACCATCGTTTGCAGTATATTTGAAAGATTCTTGTTGAAGTCTTCTATCTGGCCATTGGTCGCTGCATGATACCGAGATGAATGGTTGGATTGGATGTTGTATTCTTGATACAACTTCTTCACCTCAGATGAACAAAATTTGGTGCCATTGTCCGTCAATATTGTATGAGGGACATTGAATCTGGTAATAATGTTAGACTTGATGAAGCTAACAATGCATTTAGAACTAAATTTATTGAGAGGTATTGCCTCTGCCCATTTGGAAAAGAAGTCAGTAGCAGTAATAATATACTTAAACTGCTTGGTCGTAGCTGAAGTGTAAGGTCCCACCACATCCATTCCCCATGTGGAAAATGGCCATGAGAATTTAGTTGTATGAAGAAATTCTGGGGGTTTGTGAATTAAGTTGGAATGTACTTGGAACAAATGAAACTTCTTTGTGAAATCAAAACAATCTTGTATCATTGAAGGCCAAAAGTATCCAAGCCTTCGAATCTGATCAGACAGTCTATGTTCAGATTAGTGGGCACCACAACTCCTGCATGCACTTCCTTCATGACAACCATTGCCTCTTCACCATCTATGAATCTGAAGAGAAATCCACCAAAACCACGCTTGTAGAGAATTATCTCTAGGTGATCTGGGCTATCATAAAGAGTAAAATTGACCACACGTCACCGGATTTGTTCTTTCCCAGCTCTATCAGGTGGAAGTGTTCTATTTTGAAGGCATTCCCTGATAGGTGTCATCCATCCTATAGTGTGACCATATGGTTCAAGAATGGGACTAATTTCATTGATTTCCTCTGTTATGATTTGAACATAAGGTGAAATTGTACGACGGAGGGAAATAATGATGCTTGTCTCGTCCCGATTTGGATCTCCCAGAGCTGTGGCTATATTAGCCAGTGCATCAGCTTGGGCATTTTGTGACCGCATGACATAAGAAAATGTCAGTTTCGAAGGGAATTCCTCCATTAACTCTCTGACGTAATCATACAAAGGTATTAGTTCTTCTTTTCTGATAGCATAATCCCAATTGACTTGTTTGATTACCAGGTCTGAATCACCTTTCACCTTTAAGTGATTCACTTGTGATTGAAGCACTAACTCTAGGCCTGTGATGAGATTTTGGTATTCCACTTCATTATTTGTACCACCTCCCAACAATGATAAAGAATAGGGTAACACTACCTTTTCTGGAGAAATGAGCATAATTCCCAAGACAACTTTGTTGAATTTAGGATTTTCAATTTTCCTTCCTGTTGGACTTCTAGAAGCACCATCAATGTACATTTTCCATGTTTTAAGACATTCTTGAATAGAGAAGCCTTCCTCGTCAGGGAGTTCAATATCTGAAGATGTGGCTTCCACTTAAGGGTGTTTAGCAAGGAAATCAGCCAGAGCTTGGCCCTTTATTTCCTTCTGAGACACATACTAAATGTCAAATTGCTGCAATATAACTGCCCACCTTTCCTGACGTCCCGTAAGCATTGGATGACTAAGGATGAATTTTAGCGGGTTATTTTGAGATACCAATTGGACCTTGTGATGTTGCAGGTTGTGTCTCAACTTCTGAACTACAAAGATCAATTCTAGGCAGCACTTTTAAATATTTGAATATTGGGTTCCTGCTTCAAGCGTAGTCCGACTAATATAGTAGAGGTTTGTTTCATTCCAAGCATCATTCTTCTGAGCAAGAAAATCACCCAATGATCTCTCTAGAGCTGTCACATAGAGGATAAGTGGTATTCCTTCAATAGGTGGCACTAACACCGGTGGAATCGAGAGATACTTCTTAAGAATATCGAATACTTTTTGAAATTCTTCAGTCCACTGGTAAGTGACTCCCTTCTTCATCAAGTTTGTAAAGGGTAAGCTTTTTCCTTCCAAATTGGCGATGAAACGCCAAATATAGGCTAAGTGTCCTTGAAGTCATCTCAATTATTTCAAATTTCAAGGAGGTGACATACCGAGTATTGTCTTTGTCTTCTCTAGATCAACTTCGATACCTCGATGGCATACAAAAAGGCCGATAAAGTTTCCTAAGGTTACCACAAAAGCACATTTTAAGGGGTTCATCTTCAAATTATATTGTCGAAGTTTGTGGAATATGACTTCCAAATCATCCAAGTGATTATGATGTTTCCTAGATTTGACCACAAAATCTTCCACAGAACATACAACAAACTTCCCATAAAAGGGATTGAAGATACGATGCATGGCATAATGATATGTTGTGCCTACATTCTTTAGACCAAAGGGCATTACCCGATAGCAAAACACACCCTGAGGAGCTCTAAAGGCTATAGATTCCTCATCTTCTGGAGAAATTTGGATTTGATTATATCCGGAATATCCATCCATGAAGGAGAGTGCTTCATTGCCAGTTGTTGCATCAATCAAGAGTTCTGTAATTGGAACTGTAAAATCATCCTTAGGACAATGCCAATTAAGATCTCTGAAATCAATGCTAACTCTAATTTACCCATTCTTCTTTTTCACTGTGACAATATTAGCCAACCATTTGGGATATTGAACTTCTCTGACGAAGTTAACATTGATAAGATTATCCACTTCAGCCTCAATTTTGGAAGCATAGGTTGGGTGTGTTCTTCTAGCAGCTTGTTTTAATCCTCAATGTTCTTCTGGAAAACCCAAATGATGAGTGGTAACATCAGGATCAAGCCCTGGCATCTATGTATAGTTCCACGAAAATATGTCTCTATTTCACTTTAAAAAGGAAATATAAATCTCTTGTTCATCAAGAGTCATAGTCTTACTAATTAAAGTGGGATTTGGATCTTCTTTGTACCCATATTTATTTCTCTAAGTTCATCCATGGTAGTAGAGATACCCTCTTCCAACGGTGGAGGAGCATCCCTGAGATCTTCCTCTTCTTTTGCAACATGTGTTATTTTATCTGTTTCTACCTGCATAGTAGATGATGAAGCAGAATTTTCTTGATCAGAAGAGACATTAAAATTTTCACATCTTGAAGAAGAATCTTCCATTTCCGACCCAAATGATGATGAAGGGTCTTCCTTGGGTAATAAAGAGGAGATTATGGATTGAGAATTGACACCATCGTTAACCTCTAACATTTCTATAACTTCTTCTGGCATGGTTGGTGAAGCATAGACTTGCTAGATTTCAGCAGATGAAATGAAGAGATATCCATTTGAGCTTTCATCATTTCTTGGTGGATCACAACTTTCTTTCATGTTGTCTGGCTTCATTACTGTGATTGACATTATGAAGGTTTCCATAAGGGTATTTTGATTTGGGTCTATCTTATCAATTTGACTGATAGGCAACACATAATATGTACTCACATGTTCTATTGGGTTTACTGGAATCATTTCCAAACCATATGGAGCATTTACTTTGGTAATCTCCTATGTTGTGGATTCCTCCTTTCCCCTTACATGGTAGAATTATGCCTCAATGTATTGAGATTCACATGTCTTGAATGGCGCTTTATCACCATACAATGTCCCAATTTGACCATCGAAACAATATTTGAGACATTAATGGTATGACGAAGGGATATCCGTATGCCGATGTAGCCAGGGTCTACCAAGAAAGATGTTGAAGGCTGGATCCTGATCAACAATCGTGAAATCTGAATTGGATACAAGATCTCCAAACTGAGTTCTGAGTGTAATATCTCCCAATGTTTCTTATTCATTTTTATCATATTCTTGTAACATCAAAGTAGAATGAGATAAATCAGATTCTGTGAGGCCCAATCGACGAAGTGTACGAATGGGGATGGGGTTGACTCCTGAACCATTATCAATGAAGACTCTTCGGACGTCAACATCATTGAACTTTTCAGATAAGTATAAAGGTCTGATATGTCCATGCACAACATCATCTTCATCTTCATCTGTGAAAGATATCACTACATGGCATTCTGTAGGATTATTCTCTACATAGTAGACTTCAGCTGTAGCAATTTCAGTCTCAAACTCTTGAGGACTTGACAAAGCCTTAATGAGTGCCTCTTGAAGATCCTTTGATAAATTCAAGGCATCCATAATTGATAACATGGCCGGTAATTGGGCCAAGTGTTTCAATATATCATACTTTTTATCCAAAGATCTGTGTTTCCTAATAGAAATATGTGGTTTAGGAGGTTCCTTGGAAGTTGATGCTTTGGAATTTAAAGCATCTTGTACCGGTATAGGAGTTGGTAACACTATTGGAATTAGAAGATTAGACCGATTAGGTCTATTTACTTGCTGAGGGGAAGAAGATGTAACCTTCAACCAATCTTCTAGAATAATTATGCTAGGGCTGAGTCTGCCTTGTGTGGATGAGCTTGCTTGTTCTTGTTGAGCTCGTTGAAGGGATCTGCCACGAGTTTCTACTTCATACATAGTTCTAGCTGGGGTAGAATTGGAATAGTGGCCTCTGAAAGATCCACGTCTTCCCCTATATCCTGAACCTATATATCTTCCTATGATTCCTCTATTTGATACAGGGAATTTGATCTCATCAAAATCAAAATTGCGACTCGAATATGGATCTATTAATTGAATCATATTAACAGAACTGGAAATCAACTCTTCATCTGATGAAGACTCTGCCTGATTAGCCTGTTTAGGCTATGCCATTTGGTGGGGAGGTGCCCGTTGCTTTGAAGTAGATGGCATAAAATCTGCCAAAGTCAAAGACAACTTGGGATTTGACACATACTCATCTTCTTCTGATTGTTCCTCTTTCTTGTAATTGTGCCGTTTCTTTGAGTATTTTCCCTCTGATGAAGAGGGTTTTTCTGCGGCATTCATGGCAGAAGGCACAATTGGTTTCTTCAATTGTGTTTGCAAAATAGCTTGATATTGGTTGATTGTCTTTCTAACCATCCAATCATCATATTTTTGTGAATTTTTGTTCTTAAATTCTTGTCACTCGCCTTCCTCCTCTGGAACTGTAGCAGTAACACATGCTACCTGAGCTGAAGGACCTTTCAGTTTGACATGTCCCAAATCAACCATTTTTTTCAGGAGGTCCTTGAAAAAAAAACACTCCTGAATGGGAATCCCCAAGATTTGTTGAAATGGGCAATAGTTGGTATGACCTTCATCTCTATCCTTATTCAGCCTCTTCGGCCTTGGAAATTGTACCAAATTATTTTCCAGACCTGAAATGAAATAACCAAGAACTTGTTCATTTCGGAAAGAGTAAACTTCGATTTTCAAATACTCAAATTGTTTTTGTCATTGATCTCTTTGATCATCTTGAAGAAACGGCCTCTGTTGTTGGCGCTCAGGAGGTGGAGCCCTTCAAGAAGATGAAGGTTTTGATGTAGAAGCAGGTACAGGTGCTTGTTTAAGCATAACTATAGCAGTTTCTACTTTACCCATTCTCCTTCCTGGAGCTATTGGAATTATATGAGCTTTATCCTTAGTCATTATAAGAGAATCTTCAATCTGTTGAGAGATTGAAGTAAGGTCTCAAAACCCTCCTATGTATTTCATAGGGATCAGCGGTGTGCACAACTCATCATGTAAATTTGCCACACAAATTGGAAACAATTCCTCTTGAGGGAGTGCTATGATTAGGGAATATTTTAATCCCTTACAACGAGCAATGAAATATGAGACCCTTTCATTCTCACATTTAATACAGTTTGTAAGATCAAAAACTATTGTCTTTGGCAACATTGAGCTGAACTGAAGAAGGAATTTTTGTCGAAGATCCACCCACCCAGTAATTGACCAGGATTGCAAACGAGTGTACCAGACAAAAGCTAGTCCTTGCAAGGTTCGCACGAAGCATATGAGTTTCACTTCTTCTTGTTGCTCTGGAGTTCCCATCATAGGATCGCAACAGGACACGTAATTCATAATATGTTGTTCAAGATCACCTGCTCCATTGAAAATAGGAAATACAGGGTTCCCAAAACTTGATGGGGGGATTGAATCTACCCATTCAGGGTAAGCTCTCTTTTCTGGTTGAGCCTGCGCCCGCTTCCCATCTATTGTATCTAACCGAGATTTTAATTACTCAATGGTAGTTATTAAATTTTGAGAAACATGTAGTTGAACTTGGACATGGGAAGTTGAAATGACTGGAGCTGATACAGATGTTGTGGCTGGTGCTGCAACTGATGGTAGCACTGCCAATTGTTGTTGCACTTGACCCATAGGATTAGACCTTTGAGGGTGTACTGATAAAGTAGGATATTCTTGATCCATTTCAGTAGCCACAAAAAATTAATTTGACTGATTGACTCCAGCACGCTTAGGAAGAAGACTACCCTGAAGAAGTTCAACATTCATCCTCCTCAATTCCTTCATTTCTTCATCTTGTTGCGCAAATCTTTTCTCTAGTGAGAGCGATTGGACTTCTCCAAAGGAAGGGTATGTAACTTGATTCATTCCATTCCCCTTAATGAATCCCTTTCAGAGAGGGGGATGTGGGTTAATTTAAGGATTACCTTGGTTCTGAGTAATCATTTGGTTTCATGTACGCACACCTTCTTCATTTGTGTCTGTGCGTACAACTTCTTGAGTAGGGACCTCTTCATCTGATCCCTTTGAGTGAGCCTCATGTTATATAGGATCAGAAAAAATGTAATTAATGACATTAATGGATGCATAACGCATCACATCCCTTCTATCATAATTTCTGTGATATTGTCTTCTACCATGACCCGGACGAGACATTTCCTTTTGTTGATTTGATCCCTCAGGAACTTCTTGGCGAACTGTAATTTGGAGGGACTCATCTGATAATTTGTCTCTTCGTTCCTCTTGAGGCTTCTTCCCCAATATATAGAATGTTTACTTTCTCTGAGGGAGGGATTGGGGATTTGAAAAAATCCCCAGTCTGGTGGGCTAGGGATGTCCCTGCTCAACTACTCGAATCCTATCTATTCATTCCAAGGGTTGAGTTAAAAGAGTCCCAAGTCTGGCAAGATAAGGTGGTTATTGATATGTTATATCTGAGACTTTCTTAAAATCACTCCTAATCTTGCGAACCTTAGACCAGAAATTAGCTGGATGCATCAATCGACATCCACTTTTATCACCCGGCTCAAAAGACCGTTGGATGATTTCTGACACTTCTATCACTTGAGGATGTGCTTGCTCCATATGAGAGGCCTATTAAATATTATTTTTTTCTTGATGCATGAGTAATTCAAAAACATGTTCTTTGTATTCTTGATTTTGTGAGGAACTAGATGAAGCCTGTTCTTGGGCAAGATTTTGATTACAAACAAAACCCATTGACTTTGGATGACCATGGGAAATAACATTACATGAAACCATTTTCAGAGGGCTTTGCTGAATGGAGAGCACTATGAAATGTAGTGATCCATGAACACCCCATCCCCTTATATGATTACCAGATGGGGCATTGGAAATTAACTAGCGCAATCTTCTTAGGGCACCAAGGCACGAACGTTGAAGGATTCTCTGCTGCTTTTCAGCCTTCGGATATCGAGAAACTGATAGAGATTCCAAGTCAATTTGGAATTGTAAACCTTCTATTATCTTGATATGATTTTCATATTCATCATAAGATAATATTTTCTTTTTCAATTGACAAAGAGTTTCCCATATGTTGAGATGAATATCTTTAATTCCATCTTCTGTCAACATCTCTGGAATGTCATACTGAGAGTCATCCAGAGGCCAAAACCTGACTGGCACTTCACCTTTTTCCAGTTGTTTTCTCATATTAAATACTTCTTCTTTATCATTCAATGAAGATTTGTCTACTTGATTAGACCAGAGTTGTTTCTTCCTTGTTGCTTCATCGGATTCAACAAGATTGGTAAAAAAATAACTGATCAAACTAGAAGATGCATGACTTAGGGGTGGTTCGGAGAATGACCTACACCTTGGGCTATCTTCTGGTTGAGAAAGTATTTCACCTACTAATGGTAAAGCATCAGACATGACTGGATTCACATTTACAAGTGCCTCAAGATAAGAGGGATTTCTCATCACTACATTGTATGTTGGAGAATTATCCAAGCAATGTGAATCACTACTGTGGAGTGGACTTTAGCAGCTAAATTCATCATCATGGGGAGGACCACCATGGTGGGTTATAGAAAAAGATGAAGCATTTTGCTTCTTGTTCTTCTGACCACACAGAGGGTTCTTGTGGTTCTCATATGAAGATGAAACTTCGAGATCGACCGAACTATCATGAAGCAAGCCTTCATGAGGAAGTTTCTGATGCAGTCCATCAGAATTAATGTTCCCACTATTGAGAACTGAGAGAGAATAATCATGAGTTGCAACAGATAGTTGTCTGAGTGTATAAGAACTCCGGAATTGAGCAAGGCCTTGTTACAGATTGGATCTTGACTTCTTGATTGTGCTGGGTGGGTCTTATTCTTAGACACATTTTAACTCGCCTTGGAAACCACTTGTTGACAAAGGTGGCTACTTTGTGCAGGTTTATGAGCCTGATCAGGAGAGATGGCCAGGTTAGGATGACGATATACACTCAAATCAAGTGTGTGTTCATGACTTGGTTTTCCATATGATATGGGGGAGTACACCCCACAATGATCATGGACTGAAAGAGAGGTGTGTATCTGCTCCAGAGTGAAGTATTGATGTGTCACTCCACTGGTAGGGATAGATTTATATGTCTTTCCCTGAGATGTTGTTGAATCTGTTATAATATCCTGGCAGGCATCCAGAATATGAGCAAGGATTTGCTTCTTCTCTTTCACCATTGATAAAATATTCTTGGTGACTTCAGCTACTGAAACAGGGATATACGTCCATTCCGTTCTTGGAGTAGGTGTATGTGCCTGCTCCTGTCCTCCTTTTTCTGTCAGTGAATCTTGGCAGTACTCAAGTGTGGGGGCAGAGAGTTGAGTTTTCCTCCTGTTTGTCATCGGAGCTTTCTGACTGACTTCTCTGAATGCTACCAAACGAGACTGTTGGTAGGATTAATCAATACTAGCAGGTGTATGTGCCTTCTGATTGCACTCCGCTGAACGTGGTTGACGTGCTTCCTTCAACACTGACAGACGTGGCTGCTGGCAGGATTGATGAGTGTAAGCAGGTGTATATGCATGTTTACCAGTTGTCAACACATTGGTTTGGTGGGATTCATCTGATGTAGTCAAACGAGCCTGCTAACTAGCTGATGATTTATAAATAGGTGTACGTTCTTGTCTATAGTACTCCACTAGATTTTCCTGGCGGGATTGGCGTGATGCTGGCTGATGAGTCTGCTGGACAGAAAAATTAAAACAGACGGGTGTGTGTGCCCACTCGTTACTTTCCATCAAGTTTGGTTGGTGGACTTCTCTGAAGATGGCAGAGACGAGAACCTGCTCACTCTTGACCGTATTTCACCTCTGGAGATTCTTCTTTCCTGCTCGGGTTCGTGGAACCTAAGCTGAATGCCTGGAGATGATACCCTCATCATGTTGAGGACACACTAGCTCCTGAGTCTGGCGGTGATTTTTGATGGGAACCCTCGGTATGGAATCCTGTATCCTTGAATTAAGGACCGAAGGGTCCTTCTCATTCACCTCCCAAGAATATGGGAGTGACTGGTGATTGCATTTTGTGGATAATGACCCAAAATGGTTGGAGACGGTGGTTGGCACCACCTTCTTCTTAATCATTGTTCGTCATTGTCCGGATGACCGGTTTGAGATGTTCACTTGGAGGGCTTGTCTGGAAGCCTCCAGAGATGGAATGGTACCATGTTGATGGTATTCCTCAACCAGCTCATTTGATACCCAGCGTTGAAGATGCTGAGTAGGTGATGTCATCCTCAGAGTGGACGATGATCCAGTAGGAGTAGCAACAGCGGCATTTGTAGCAGATGTTTTCACAGCATACATATTCACAGGTGTTACCTTTAGAGAATCCATTTTGGAAATGTAGAAGATATTGAAAAAGCGTTCCTTAGATATAACAATCATAATCAAGATAAGTTTGTTTGCTACATATCTTGGATGAGCAATTATGTTATTGATTGTTTTGTTGGCCCTCTCATTGAGTTTTAAATAGGGGACTAACAAATAAGTAAAACATCATTTTAACTTGGTTGATGATTCACGTCGGGTTCATCATTTTTTGTTTCCACTCGAATTGGGGATGACCACGTTGATTTAAGATTCAATCATTCCAAGCAATTTCTAATGGGTTTGTTCATAGAACTGGAAACATCCAATGATTCCATATCCATTTGAACCTACTTTCCAAAGGTAGGTGCTCATTAGTTGTGAACTGATGAGACTTGAGAATTTTCATTAGTTGAGATGATGGGAGGTCGGACTCATCACACCTTTTTTAGGGGAATTATTTTCTACTCCGGGACTCTCTTTATAGATTTAAGTTATGTTCGTGAATCCTTATTACATTACCAAGTATAAAATGAGATTTCCTTTAAATCTGACAATCAATGATTGATATGTATGAAATTTAGAGAATATTTTATATGTATTTGAGGTTCTTCATTGATAGAGAATAATCTATATTTGTTTGAGATTCTTAGTCAATGGTATCCTTCAATACATAAAAGTCTCTTGGTCATTATGATAACCACACTGGTTTTAAACCCACTCAGGGGGGCACATCAAGTTTATTATCATTCAGAATGACATGGATTATTTCAGATTTGGGATCATACACTCAGATGGGATACCTACATATCCTTTGTTTAGAAAAGTAATCAGAACCCACGTAGGTCAAGTAATGGAATATGATGTTTATGTATGATTGATGGCTCAAAGATAGATGTCATAATTACTTTTCCACTCTAAGCTCACGTGAGTCATGCTCGGTATGAGACACAAGAGGTATCTGTAAAACCAGACAATTGTTCCATGAAAGATGCAATCATAAGAAATGATGTGGGGCTTATGTATTTATGACTTCCCAAACACATGAAGATTAAGATTTACTTTAGAGAAGAAATCCAGGAAAAAGGTCCATAAAGTTATATGTATTTTATGAAGATTTGAATACTCTAATCTTCTGTCTTACTCCTAAGAAAGATGTCCAAGTTAGGAGGGGACTTATGATTGGGTTTTACTCTAGATAAGGAAGCCCAGGTTAAGGAACATGGGGCTTACTCTTAAGGAGAATGCCCATATTTGTAGACTTTTAGACTGGGGCTTATTCCTGAAGTGGAAACCCAGGTTAAGAAAACCATGGTTGGGGATTACTTTTGAGAAGGAAGCCTCTATATGGGAACATAGAGACTGGGGATTATTGCTGAAAAGGAAGCCCATATTTGTAGACTTATAGATTGTGGCTTATTTCTGAAGAGGAAACCCAGGTTAAGAGAACCATGGTTGGGGCTTACTCCTAACAAGGAAGCCCACATTTTGGAACTTAGAGACTGTGGCTTATTCCTGAAAAGGAAGCCCAGGTTAATGAGGACATGAGGCTTACTCCTATAGAGGATGCCCAAATTAATGAGGAATTAGGGCTTACCCCTAAAGAGGATGCCCATATTTGTAGACTTTGAGACTGGGGTTTATTCCTGAAAAGGAATCCCATGTTAAAGTAATTATGGTTGGGGATTACTACTAAGGAGGATGCCCAAATTAGGGGACTTGGGACTTACTCCTTATGAGGATGACCAATTACGATAACTTGGACTGGGGCTTACTCCTGAAAAGGAAGCCCAGGTTAAGGGAAATTATGACTGGTGATTACTCCTGAAAAGGAGGCCTGTGAATAGGGTTCTGTAATCTTAAAGGATGAGGTTGAATGAATTAAATCTCTAACTTTAGTGACATAAAGATGTGTAAATCACTAGGTTTTGAGATATGTTCCACAAAATTGCTTTCAGATAAGGAATTCAATCAAGAAAACATGCCATAAATGGCATTGAAGAGTGTCTTGAAGGCTGAATCTTGAATAAGAAAGGTGGAATGGCATTAGAGAGGTGAAATGGGTAGGAAGGGCACCCAAAAAATAGAGGGGCCTGTAAGTCCTGGTGGGTGCGCAGGTACTGCGTGAGTGTGCATTTCCTAGTCGCGTAGGTATACCTGCACGGAACATGGTTACTTGCGCGATTGTAAACCAATAGGGAAATACTTGGGCGATCATTGATCAAATCCTTTAGAATTATCCCGAGGTACTTCCAGAAGAGTGGCGTGCAAGTTTGAATGAGTATGTAAGGAGGCACGCAAGTGTGTCCTTTTCCATTAAGGGTAAAACACTTAGGTGTGCAAGTGTTAGTGAATTATAACACTTAGACCTTATTCCTCTTGTTTATACCTTCCATTCTAGATAAAGAATTACATTAGAAGCATTCGGAAGACTTGAAGAAGAGACTTGGGTGTCCAGAGCTCTGTATCTGAATTCTGGAAATATCCCCCTCAAAATGGGGGGCACATCGGGGGTATTTACAGGCTGGTGAAGACCATGGGCGATTTTCAAAGAGGGTGTGCAGGTCACATGTGCGACCATATGGGCGGCGCGCAACTATACTTTCTGTGACCATGCTGTAACTTGCGCGACCTATGGGAAATTCTCTCCTTGTTCATCCCTTTCTCTTTTTTGAGATTTATTCAATGTATGAATCTTCTTTGTTGTGAGGTGTTTCTCTTTTCATTTCGTTTAGACTCTGTGACAAAAAAGGAGTGTCAACACCCCCAATTCTCGTATTCTTTAGGCATGTTATTTTCTATTCTTCAACAATGAAACCCATTATAAAAAATTGATCATTGTACCTAGGATTCTTAACACTGTGATCTAAAACCATAGATATAACTTTGGGAAAACTAAATGGAGAGGCAATTATGGATATGGAAGAAGATATAAGGATGGTGGATTTTTAATTCATGTTATTCGGAAATAATTAATAATTCATATGATTGTGTCTTCTTATTTCATTGAAAGATTGAATCTCATCGATTTTGTGTTTGGGAACCTGGATGGTTTTGGATCTGGAGTTTTGAGGTGAACATACCACCAAAACAAATACCATAAGACTTAATGTGTGAGTGAGAGGAACTAGATTGGTATCTATAAATCTAGATACACATAGCATGTGGTCTCCGACTAAATAGTGGGTTCCCCCTTTGATGAACTTAGAATATAAATGGAAAGTACATAGAAATGGGGTGGAGTACCCAGTGTGATTACATTGTGAGTACTCCCCCACATAGCACATCCTAGTCCATGTACACAGGTTACCCCACATATTGGTACATGAGTGGGGATACACGTGTTGACATCATGTACTGGAAAAAGGCTGAAGTACATAGGTGGACCCCAAATGAAAGGACCCGGCGTGTGACCTCTTCTACACACTGTGTACCCCTCATCTACATGACATGGTCTAAATTATATAAGATCTTTTACATGGGTAATATACTGGGTAAGGGATATGGTTTGTGACCCTACTCCACATTGTGTACCCTTTCATACAAGGCTTTATTCCATTTGCCTCCAAATCATTGACAAGTTCTATTACAACTTGTTCCCTTTATCGTTTCCTGAAAGGATTGTTCAAATAATTTTATACTACAAGGACATTGATCCACTCATCAGGACTTCCTAGATCAATTTTTTGGAATACCATGAGAGGTCCAAAGTAGGACCCTCTCTTAATTCTTCATTCCCTAGGTGTAGTTTATTGTATCAGCATGACAAACACTATATGGGAAATGATCCACTACATAGATTGTAATGTATATTGAGTTTTTGGTATCACCCCATGGCCCTGGCTATGATCCCCATCTATGTATCATATATTCTTTGGGTCTATTAATGTATCTTTCCCGTTGAGAGACCTAACGAGAATTACATCACAAAATATTATCATCAGTGTTATCAGACTCATGAGTGTTTTATCATATATGAGTGCTTCGTGGAACCTTTCATCTGAATTTATAGTGTCGGTATAGAGTGGTTGTGACTTACATATAGAATATGTGTCTTTGATAGAGTAGAGGTTGATATTCTTTTTATATGTATTGTTGATATTTTCCTATGTAGAGATGACAATACTTTTATTTGTTGTATTGATTTATAGTTTCAGGGTGTCCTGCTAAGTATTATTATACTCACCCCTAGATAGGATTTTAACACATGTTCCATTTCTTATCTTGATGATTGAACTTTTTAAGGAGTTCTCAGAAGACCAGGACTGGACAGTGCTTGTTCCTTCATGAAATATTGAGGTGTGTTACCGTGGCTCTTAGCCAATGATAATAGTACATTTATATTCATGTTGGAGTTTTGTACATAAACTTTGTGGTGGGGTTCTGTTAAGAACTGCTTTACATTGATTACTTCCTATTGTACTGTTTTTTTGGGATATAGTTGTCTGAATCCATTATTTCATACTAGTTTTTACATTTCATCATTTTATAGGATTTGAGATGGGTGTTTCCGTACATGTACATAAGTAATGTCTACCATGTTTGTAACATGCATACATGGTGCTAGTCACTAGCCCCAGTCCAATTGGTGGTTAGATTAGGGAGCTATGGAATAGACCCCACTAGGATGGGTCATAACAGAGTTGTACCAGATCCAGGTAGGTTCTTGTATAGGAGATGGAGTTTTTTAGTGTGGTTTGGGGCAACATTGTTTGGTATTTTATGTTATTCTTTCAATTTAGGGACTCTAGTGTTGGTGTGGTGACCTAAATATCCATACTCTAGGACTCTGATGACCTTATTTTCGAATTAGGGAATTATAACACTAGTTTCATAGAAAATAATGGTACGTTCATCATATAATAATGGGTTATTATTTCCGTGTACTTCTTGAGTCTACTATATAGATATACTCATTGACTTTGGTACATCTTATTTGATTCATGATGCCTCTACGATGTATACCAGTGTGGATTCCGAAACATTACCATAAGGATGACCCCCTCAATGACAATCATTCAATATAGGGACTAGATCACTAGATGCTATATCCAGGTGGTGCACCATCCATACCACCACCACTAGAGAACCACCTTGAATCAACAATACCAGTGGATTATGAGCATTGGTTGAGCAAATTTCATGAGTTTCAGTGGTAGAGAAGCCTTAGGTTTTTAGGAGAGCCCAACCCATATGTGTATGAGGACTAGATTGAGATTGTAACCCTTTTTTCTAACTTTTTATGACACCAACAGATGATATGGTGGTCCTAGCTATGAACCTTTTAAACGGATCTACAAGACGATGGAGGAGTTTGGATATCTAGACTTATAGAGAGGAGAATATTCCATAGATTTAGTTTGACCATCTCTTTAGAGGGGATTTATCACCATTTATGCTAAGCAAAGTGCATATATAGGATCATATTCTTCTCTAGTAGTTAATCATCTAGGTGACCTATTATACATCGAGGTTTACTAAAATTTCCTCAAAATCGATTGATATGGGCTAGATCAATACCTCATGTATCGGGTTTTCGAGCAAGGTTTGTGTAGAGAAACATGAAGTAGTTTTATCTCTCTATTTATTCTTACTTATGAGGAGGTTATTGAGAGTTATTTGGTGGTTGATGTTTATTGGATAAGCAGATAAAACTACTGACTATAAAAAGTGGTAAAGCAAAAGCAGAGACCTCGACAATTGGGTGCTAAATTCATTCTTAGGGACCTAAACATGGGATAGGATTTAGGGGGAGTTCTTAGGACATAGGATCTATAGTTTAGGGCTCATATGGTGGGTCCCATTATACTATATAGAGGATGTGAAATTCATGTGATTCTTTGGGACATCTCACTTGTGATTTTCCAAGCCACCATACTACTGACATGGAGACTACGGTTGAGCCATTGTGGTAGAATGAAAATTGGACTTGGAATATTCACTGGGGGGAAGAGATGGTTGAGGATCGTGAATAATAGTAGGATATGGTCAAAATTTTGACTTGTTACCACCACCACCACCCCTAGGAGGTCCATGCAAGGATCATGGAGCTGTAGGATAAGGGTAGTGAATGTTGTATGTGGTCGAGGCATATGGGCCAGAGGCTCAAGGAATAATTCTTGGAGAAATTTTTGCATTTTATACATTACCTAACATACTGATTGACACATATTCTGGTCATTAATTTCTTACCACATATCATGTATAAGACCTAGATATGCTAGTTGATGTATTGAATCAAACCTTATGCATGGAGACACATACTTGAGAAAACTCTAAGATCAAACATGTGTGTCGATTATGTGACATGACCATTAGAGGAAAGAGTTTCAGTTGTAAACACATTGTAGTGGTGTTGAGGCCTTACGAAATCATTCTCATTATGTTTTTTATCTATAGTTCATGTTCAAATTGGTTATTTTAGGTAAAGGATGTGGGGTTTCTAAAATGATGGTACAAGGTTTTCTATTGTCACTAAAATGGAAACCCATGCAGCATAGGATAGACTTATGTATAGAACAATGTAACAAATCACTCATCAGTTGGCTAGACTGATCCTTGGTACATTAGATGTTATGATTTTCCAATTTCCTATAGTAATTGTAGAGTATGAGGATGTGTTTCTGAAATATGACCTAGGATCAACACATTGCCATGAGAAAGAATCATGTATTTATCTACACCTTAGGACAAAACCGATATGTGCACTGGAATATCAGATAGATCCCACAGAGCTTTGTGATATGTGGGTGTAGTAGGTGGTATTGTAGAGGATGGGCCTCATGATACACATTTTTTCAGATTCGGTAGACCCGGATTTTTTTTCAAAAATGAATAAGGGGTATTGAGGTTGTGTGTGGACTATCAGTGCCTAAACCTAGAGACTGTGATGAAGAAATATCTACTACCGAGTATCAATGATATCTTTGATCAGTTGATAGGGTCGTGATGGTTTTAAAAGGTCGACCTTCGATTTCTCTATAACTACCTGTGAGTTTGGGATGAGGATGTACTGAACATAGATTTTAGATTTTGTTGCATTCGTTATGAGTAAATAGTGAATCCATTTGGATTAATTAACACACTAGTAAGGTTCATGGGACTAATGAACCAGATCATTCATCCTTACATAGACCCATTCAGGGTGGTCTTCAGTCACAATATTCTTGTATACTTGGAGTCTGAGGAACAGTATGTGGGACCCTTAAGGATATATCTAGACATACTTTAAGAGAACCCATTTTATGGAATTCCCTCTAGGTTCTAGTTCTGGATTTAGGAAGTCCACTTTCTAGGACATGTAATCTTAGCGGATGGAGTAGCGATGGCCCCCACAAAGGTCGAGGAAGTGTTAGAATAGGAATAACATAAGAGTTTGAAATAGTTGTAAATCTTAATGGGATAAAACAATGTTATCAGAGAATCATACCTAATATCTTCATAATATCTTCTCTTTTGACAACATTGACTCGAAAAGGGACAACATTTCGTGTGGACAGAGAAGTCCCATTAGGATTTTCATCTTTTTATGAAACCTTAGATGAGTTCCCCATTCTTGAGATTTCCATATGATGGATTCATGTGCATAGAGTTTAGTGAAGCATCAGGAACCGTGATAGATTGTGTTTTTATGCCCATGAAAGGTGGGATTTCCAGTGGTTCACACCATTTGAGACCACATGAGAAGAACTACATGAAACATAACTAAGAGTTAGTTGTGGTATCATTCACATTGAATATGTGGTAGCACCACATGATTGTTGAGTGATTTATCATCTTCTCCGATCACAGGTGTCTCAAGTATATGTTCTATGAGAAGGATCTAATCTTAAGACATAGTTGAGAGTACCTCCATGATTTTGACTTTGAGATCATCTATACTCCTGGTAAGGGGAATATTGTAGAATATGTTCTCAGTAGGAGATTTAGTTCATAGTTTCTGAACATGATTTCAGAGTAGTTGGACTCATTGCAGTTATACATTGTGGATAAAGATTGGGAATCATACCTCCAGTCAATTTTATTCACCCATCCACTCTTACAATGATTCAGGGATTCATAGCTTGGGGATACCTACTGTGATACCATACATTCTGAGATGTCCATAGGGATTTCTCTTGATGGATATTCGAATGGTAGGGAGCACATGATTATTTTCAAAGGATGTACAATAGTACAAGTGATGTTGTAGGAGGTTGTTATATGGGATTTTTGTACATCCCATTTGGCGGCACATATAGGTGTTGAAAATATGAATCATGACATCTATAGTCATTTTTGGTTTCCATGTATGAAAAAAAGGTTAAGAGTTTTTTTTGAGAAGCCTCAGCAGATGGAGGCTAAGTATCAAGTTCAAGTCAGTTTAGTTCTAACACATCGAGGTACCAGAATGAAAGTGGGATGTGCTATATATGTGGACCATGCTATGGCCATACCATTTCCTTTCAGAGGGCATGATCCCATCTAGGTTATTTTTTACCAACTCACCAAGTCATCCCAATTCCAAGCTATCTGAGAGAAGATACTAATAGAGGGCTTGGGATTTCTTTATGTGCACGAGATATTTCGACTCCATTGACTTCCATTGACGATTATTTCATATCATTATAGTCTCTTTACATCCTAGTCATGGAAGGTATTATATGAGGCATTTGGGGGATAGTTATGCCTAAGTACGACATTTCTACCATAAACTGGTGGCAATAACGAGGAGGCCATTTAGATTTTGGAGGACACGTTGCGATACTTCATGATTGACTATGGGAATTGTTGGGAGGATCACCAAACAATAGTGGAGTATTCATTCAACAACAGATACCAATCCACCATTTGTATGGATCCTTTAGAGGCGTTGTAAGAGTGACTCTAGAGGTCACCACTTTTCTAGACTGACCATGGCGAGTTCTCACTGATGGTCCTAGAGTTGGTACGAGCTACTATAGAGAAGGTGCATATCATCAAAGAGTGTATGAAGACTACACAGACCCATCATGAGTATTTTTTATAGGTAACGAAGGCCTTTGAAGTTCTAGGAAGAATACCATGTGTTCAAATGGGTTTCACCTAGATGTGGGATACATATATGTGTTTGAGGCTGAAATCTATCTTTTAGGTTCATCATCCCTTCACAGATACATTGTAGAGTTGGCGAGGTGGTGTACTTATTAGGTCTTCCCCCACAGATAGAGTTTGTACATGAAATTTTCAATGTGTCAAAATTGAGGAGGTATGTGCATGACCCATCACACATCATTGACCGTGGAGATCTGGACATCAAGGTCATAATGAATTTTTATGAGTACCAATAGGAAATCAGGAATCAGCTAGATATGATCCTATGTGGGTGATAGATTCCTTCATTCTGTGTCGAGTGGAAGCATAAGAATCTCTATGAGATAATGTGGGAGTGGGAAGAGAAGATTCATGCTCAGTAACATCATCTTTTTTAGTACCACTTATTTTGGACTTCTAGGGACATAAATCCCATTGGTGGGGGAATATAATGAATCAAAGTTTCTGTTAATTTTTTTAAAATTTTATATGGATTGATTTTGAGATCAGGAACTGATACGTCCTGCAATTTTATGCCTCTATGTACTAGGAACAAATGTATGGGTAATATTACAATATTAAATACCATGAACATGTGGTATTCCTAAAAAAATAGTAACATATTAATGTGTTCCCATATTAGAAATATGATGGAACAGATGATATTAGACCAGTGGATTTACCCTAGGTTTGACATAACATTGGACGGTGTAGGTCATTTGTGGAAGGTCATCGTGAGAATTTAAAATGAATAAAATCCTTTAATAAAATTTATTTTATATAATTTATTGATGCCGTGACACAAGGATAAGTTTTCTCTTTAAATAATTTTTTTTTTCTGAAATGTATCGTTAGTAACATTACCCTAGAATCCTTTTGAGATGATGGGGAGACAGATTTAGAGAATTATCTAAATCAAGCGATGATAGAACATCAAATCAAATATAGATAAGTGAAAATATAGATGGATCTCACCAATAAAAATGATGTGGAGAACATTATTCATCAGCGAGGTATCCAAATCTTGGTAGGATGAATGGTTTTTATTTTATTTCACATTCTTGATATCCTATGATGAATGAAGACTAATCGATGAAAAGTCTATCCCTCAGATCGATTATACTTGTAGGATGGGTTATTTGTAGTATATATCGGTAATTTATGCTAGATATTTTTTATGATTAATTTACTAATCTAACGATGATGAACCAAGATTGACATCAACATTGATCGAGGTTTGTCCACCTTGATTTGTTGAGCCCCGATTCTTGGGTTCTTCATGCACCTTCTTCATTATTCCCCGATATTGAACCCCTTCATGAAAAATCAACCATTACACCTTCAATTCCCAGTATAATGATTTGAAACCATACATATAGCATCAATACTACTGGATGGAGGTGTAATGATGGGTGCAGTGGAAGGTGAAACAATTGTGGATATAGAATTCGCCTTCTTTGGTGATAATGAATAGTGCCTAAGATTGTGTTTTCCATGCCAATTGAATTCCAAAATCTTGTAAATTTTGTTTTAGGGTTACCAGTTGAACCTGGATCTAGAGTTTTGTGGCTAATGGACCACCAGAATGAGATCCAGGAGACTGAAAATGTGAGATGTAGGAATAATATTGGTTCCTAGAAAACATGAGACATAGGGCGTGTAGTCTCCGACTACACGGCCTATGTCCTCCTTGGATGGACTTGACCTATACATGGGGCGTACATAGACATTTGGTGGATAACATTGATTTCCTACATGATTGGAACTCCCCGACATAGATTAACCTAGAAAAATTACATGGGTTACCCTCTGTACTGGTACACGAGTAGGCATATACAGGTTGACGTTGTGTACTGACACACGGCCAGAGTACATAGGCTGACCCTAGATGAATGGATATGGTGTGTGACTACTTCAACACTCCACATACCCCTATTCCACATGAAATGTATTAAATTACATGGGATATTGTACATGGAATGTACCCTGGGTCAAGGGACATGATGTGTGGCCCTACTATACACCATGTTCCCCTTCTGATAGGGCTTTATTCTCCTGTCATAGGTATCTTCAATAAGATATTTTAGGGTTTCTTCCCTTTATTATTTCCATGTATGTTTTTATAAATCATTTCATGATCCTAGGAGTATGAACCCTTCAGTATGACTTCTTAGATAGAGTTTTTCAAATCCCTTGAGTGTCCCGGAGCAGGATCCCTTATTCATTCTTCATTCCCTATGACGAGTTCTTGGTATTTATATGAACAACACTATTTGGTATCCAATCCTCTACTTACCAGGTTAATGTAGGTTGATTCATTGGTATGAACCCATATCCATGTCTATGATCCTTATTTATGTATCAAATTATTTTTAGATATATCAACGTATCTTTCTCATGGAGAGAACCAGGGATAAGTACCACTTGGATGGATTTAATCATTTCTATCAGAATCAAGAGTGTGTACTCCTTGATGAGTTCTTCATGGAACCATAAATATCAATTTCTATAGCTGGTATATAGTGGTTGTGACTTACCTTTAGAATGTGTGTCTTGGAAAGAGTAGATATGGATATTCTTGTTATATGTGTTGTATACATATACCTTTGTATAGCTGAATGTAATTTTTTTTTGTATTTCATTGTGGTTTAGAAGTTTACTAATGAGTATTTTGATACACACCCCTACACAAGATTTTTACACATAAGTCGTGTCTTGTTCAAATGAATGACCTTTCAATATAGTTCATAGAAGATTAGGACCAGACAATGTTCAGTGAGATTAGATAGATAGATGTGTTTTCTTATGTATTTCTAACAATCATCCCAGTACCCTTAGTTTCATGTTGAACTTGTGTACAGACACTTTATGGTGGGATTTGCTTTTTCACTATTTTATATTTCATACTTAGAGTCATACTATTATTGTGGGATATTTTTGTATTCATGCATTGGTTATTAGTGGTTTTTAAATTTCCTCATTTTGTGGTCTTAGATATGTGTGTGTGTGGGTGTACACATACATAGCCAATTTATCACATGTTAGTGATATGACTACTCAGTGGTAGTCACCAGCCCAATACATATTAGGGGTAGGATTGGGGGGTTGTGGAATGGGCCCCAATGGTATGGGTCGTAAAATCATTGATCCATCCTTCTTCTTAACCAAGAGGACTGGGACACCCCATGGTGAAGAACTATGTCATATGAAACCCTTATCCAGGTTATATTATAACTGATTCATTAGTTCTTCCATATCAACGGTGTCTATTTTGTAAGGTTTCATTCATATATGCAGATATCCATGAATATTTTCAATTAGGAATTCAACTTCTTAGTTTGGTAGAAGTCAATGAAACTCTCCGTGGAACACCTTAGTGTAGCCCATTAAAATATTATTGTATTCTATCATGATCATGTCATGTGTCTCGATCATTTGAGCTAGAAATGATATCTAATAAGTCATGAATATCAATAGTAGATTCAATGATTCTGATGGAGGTTCATCTACCACATTACATTTGTAAAAAATTGGAGGATGCTTCAAGATATGAATATTGACATCCCTTTTGCGATATTTGATATTGGATTTGTATAAAAAATCAAATATATGACCAATATAGAATAAAAATCCACTCGATGGAATAAGAATATTTTTTTGTGGGTTCAATCCTCAAAAATTAACTAGAGTGGAGTTATAAACATAGGATGCCATGATTTCCCTATTTAGGGTTCTCAATGATAACTCGACCTCCATAATTTTGAGGTGGTGTTTGAATAGTTATAATAAACATAAAAGTTATTAAAGAATGTGTATAATGATAATAAAATAGTGAGTTCCCTAATCATGAATTAATTACTAGAATACCTCACACCACATCATTATTAAGATCCACCACTTTATTAGTGATAGAAAATTCCCTTCCTTGTTTCCTTGGATATTGTTGTTGTCGATTTCCCCCATATACACTTTGCTTAGGGCATTAGTTCAAACAATGACCAAGTTCCTTCTAATTTAAAAACTGTAATTCATGCTATGTTTTAATTTGAACCATTATTTCTTCTTCTACATCAGTGAGGTTCTTCATATCCCTTCTAGAGTGATTAGAAAAATTCCAAATTCTCTAAGATTTTACACATTTCATGGTTCCCTTTAGATAGTTCCCAACGTGCTTCTTCAAAATATTTTCACACACTAGATATTGGTTTTTCTTTCCATCATGGAATATATCTTTGGTTCCTCCCATATTAGACTCCATTTTCATCTTTTATCTCTGGGTCCACAAGGCCACTAAGTGCCTCTAATATCTATTTCATCTATAAGGTCGCGGTGGTCAATTTCTTCACAACTATCATTGTCTTTAATATCCACTGATTTTAGTTGATTCAAAATTAGTCTTCTAAAGAAGTGATGAACATTGATTTTGGTGTTCTTGGAAAAGCCGAAGGCATTTTCACACCTCAGCCATTTAAAATTGTTTTATTTTATTATTTATTGCCTTTGGTTAGCCTCTATATGGTATGAGTTGAGTACTAGTTTAAATATTTTGATTTTTGATGAGTTTGGTGGATTTCAGACCAGTGTGGGGGCACCACATGGTTGGTGGTAACTGCACGGTCATCCCATGAACTCGTACAATTGCCTAATGTTTACAATAAATTATATTTTATTAAAATAGAATATGGTAAATGTTTGCACCATAATAATATTATTATTATTTTATGTGTTATTATTATTTTTTTATTATTAAAAATTTTCAGAAAAAAGTTTTATGATTAAATGGTTATTAAAAAATGTTCTCAGTTTTTTTATGATTAAATTATTATTAAGTTTATTTTTATTTATAATAGAATTAATAAAATTGTGATTTTCATTATTATCATTTTGATCATTAGTTTTATTATTATTATTATTGTAACTTTTTTGACACAACCTAAACCTAGTGCCTACCCCCTTTTGGATTCACATCACATCACATATCCCCTCCTCTGGTTTCCATGGCACAAGGCACCCCTTCCCCTCGGCCTCCTGGTGTGTGCCCCACCCTTTCTTCTATCGGTGCATTCCCCCTGCTCCCTAACCTCTCACGTGTTTTCCGCATCTACCTCTCCCTATCACACTGTGGATCCCCCTGCTCTCTTATTCACACACAAACCTGGGACTAGTTCTTCTAATTCCTGACCGAACCAACCTCGAAACCTACCCATATCAGCGCACTTCCTTGTATCGCAT
This sequence comes from Viscum album, assembly GCA_963277665.1. Classification (NCBI taxonomy): domain Eukaryota; kingdom Viridiplantae; phylum Streptophyta; class Magnoliopsida; order Santalales; family Viscaceae; genus Viscum; species Viscum album. Next base: position 46,575,495 of record OY728140.1, on the reverse strand, counting down.
ACCAGTGGATTGACCCCCCATGCATAGTTCCTCTAACCCGAAATTTTAACAGCCATATTCCCACCAGTTTGCAGTTTTCCATTTCATTTTCGATGTTTTTCATCGACCTGGCCAAACCCTAATCATGGGGTTTTTATTTGTGCATATTTATCATTTGTTAGGGTGTGTAAAGGGATCGTAAAGCTTTTTCATTCAATCCACTTAAGTGATATTCTGTTATCATGCCATTGAGGTGGTCCAATTCATGTTTTTACAATCCGATTAATTTCATTTAAGGATTTATGGTTTTTAATTAAATTTTTCCATTGAATCACACCTTCATAACACACTTAGTTAATTTTTTATAGTGTTTTCATGTGATAATAGTTTACAAAAAAATAGTTTTCGAAGTGATTTCCTGGTTATGGTTATATGTTCCTTTGGAAAATGTGGTCATTGGATGACAAATTTTGTTTTTATAATGTTTAAAACATTATGTACACCTTCAAAATACTCCTAAATAGTTTGTTATAGTGTATTATAGTTATTATTATTTTTTAAAAGTGGCTTTTTAATTGATTATTTTAATATTACCATGTATTAGTGAAACCATTCAATTCGATTAAATATCAAATTTGGTTTTGATAATTTATAATCATTATTTTCTCCTTCATCTTGTATTTAGTTAATTCATTTGTGTATTTTCCCATTGAAAATGTTTCATTAAAATAGAATTTTTGTGTTTTAGTCTTTAATTGTAGGATGTGGAAATTTGAAAAGTTAGGTTTGGGTGTTTTTTGGTAATTTCATTGATTTCTAAACACAAAGGTTCATGATTTTGAGTGTTTGGGAAATTTGGTTATGGTTAATTGAAAACTAATGGCTGATTTGAATATGTAAATGTATTTTATATGAAAATGGAAAAAAGTTCATGTTTGAAATGTTTTATAATGTTTCATTTTTTCCTAAAAATGGGGATTTTTTTGGAAATAGTGTGTTTGGTAAAATTAAATCTTTTTTTGATTATAGAAAATAATTTACTTTTTGAAATTAAGTACCTGGTTACTGATTTAAAATGTTTACTAAAATGATTTTGATGTTTGCATGGCGTGATTGCCCAGTTGACACCTTCAATGATATGATTTGAATTTTTGGTATAAGTATATATGTGAATATTTATGGTCCACCTCTATAGGGGGTATTGCTTTTTGGGTTACTGTACAGAGTGTCTTTAATTGAGATATGCAGGTGCAATGAGGACATGTAAGGTGAGTCAGACATGTGATAGCCTCCCACATACACAATATTGATACACAATGGGTTCCTAGTTTCCTTTTATTTGATCGAGTGATGGTTAAATACTATCCCCAATTTGACAGGTTAGTACCCCCTATAGTTATAGATAGTCTAGGAGGGATGTTCCACTAGTGAGGCTAGATTAGGGTAGTTAGTAGGTTGTCATCTTTGGGGCTTCACCATATACCGGTAAGTGATTCCAAACTTAGTATGTCCATGGGTATTTTAGGTATGTTTAGGATCAGCCATGGTTATTGTCTATATCAACTTTTTATTTCGTTTTCATTTAGTTTTCTTTTTCACTATATATTTAATTGAATCTCAGCTAGGTTTTTTGAATGGTTGGGTTTTGTTGTGGGTTTTGGTTTTAGTATGGGAAAATTGTTTTGAAAAATATTGGAATAGTGTGAGTGGGATTTTAAAAAATGAAATATTAAGTTGTTAAATAAAAAAGTAAAAACTATTTTTTATACCTTCATTTCAAACTGGTATTAGTGGATATTATTGGGAAAGGAAACTCTTGGATTAAATGGGTTAATCAAGGCATCCATACAGAGAAATTCACACCTCACGCCTATAATATATTTTTTCTATTATAGGTTATTTTATGTTATTTAGGTTTCCACAAAGGTTCTTGAAGTGGATCATGTTAATTTCAGTTGATGGAGGTGTCCCTGAGGTCACATGGAGGTCGCGGTAGCATGGTTTTGTTTTCCATTTTTTTATTTTGTTTCTTCTTGTTCAGTGTGTTTTTGTATCAGTACCAACTTTTTATTTACTTATTTACAGTTATTGGATCTAGTGGCTTGATTGGATAAGATTATTTATCTAGTCTTTATTATTTATTCCGGGCTTAAATCATTCCCACATGTATGTTTTTATGCCCGGCACTAGTTTCAAGCCTCTGGGGACCAGGAACTCCCTTTGGGCCATGCCATAGATTGGCTAGGGTGACCAGTTCAGGGTTAACCTTGGTTGGTTCATGAGAAAATGGTATCAGAGTAAGACCTTGAGATTTTGGGTGTTTGGTATATAGAGATTAGGATTGTTGGGGCTTGTGACATATGTTACAGTTCGATGCCTAATCACCACTACTCAAGATGATACTGGATTTACCAGTGGTAGTCTGAGTTTTGAGTCTTTTTTCATTGTATTAGTTTGAGGGATGACAATAGAGGTGACTCAGTGTCACACTCTGACCCACATGGAGTAGTGACCCATGTAGATACTAGGTTCCTGGTTCAATGTCCTCTTAGTGTTATGTTTTTCATGGGGAATTAATCACTACCATGTCGTTAGTTAATGTGTGAGTACCAGTTCATCATTCTAGTGGTTTATGGTGATTTGTTCTTCATTGCTGATTTGGTTAGTGTGACTATGATTTTAAAATGAAGGTTGCTTGAAATGGTATTGAGGACATCCAAATGGTTTAAAAATCCCTAAAGTGTGTTTTATAATTCAATTTAAAATAGTGGGTTTTGAATGAAATGTTTTGGAATTGTTTATATTTTATTGGTTTTTTATTGATGATGTTACCTCTATTGATGTTTCTTTGGATTGATATTGGTTTTGGATATGTGTATTATATATTATTTAGAAAATTTCACCTGGAAAGGTCCCCGTGATTTCTAATAAGTCATGCACATTTTTTGGCCCATCTCAAATGTTGCTAGTCCTTCATGGTAATTGCGGTCCATTAAAGGTAGAAGAGTAGCTTAAATAGGTCATTCATGTCTCTAGGGTATTGGGAACACCCGAAGGTGTCAGATTGTGTTCTATTTTGGGTTTCATGGAAGGTCCAACTCTAGAAAAATGGGAGTTATTCAACCCACCATCAATAAATGTTAGGAGATGTATGATGTCTTTAGATCTATCTTTTATTGTTGGTTCATACCTAAAGAGGTGAAGAATAAATGGGAATAACTCATGAATATTTAATAGGGACAATAAATGATGAATACATATGTTTACCATTTCAATGAACATGTATCCTTTTCACTCGAGGTATAATCACAGGATTTGATGAAGACTTATCTCTTCATCGAGGGTCTAAATTTAGAGATCATGGAGTGTCTCCCCCCTTCTAAGGACCACTATTTCAAAAAATTGGTGGATGTGACTTTCATAGCTGATTTGGTCTCCAGAGTGCAGATGGTTGGCCATCCAGTGTATCCAGTTAATCGTGAAGGTTCCACATCGGGCGAGAAGGGTGTTCCAGAGGGACATATTGTTGGAAAATATCCTTCATCAATTCAGTATTATAGTTTGTCTGATCATCCTCATATGTGCCACCAGTGTGGTCAGTTCAGGCACTCGAAGCCATCATATCTCATCCCTCTAAAAACATGCCATCGTTGCAGCTATCTTGGTCATCTAGAGAAGATTTGTAGGATGTGTATCCTGAAGAAAGAATTTTAAATGAGGGATTATCATACCTGGATATGAGTTAGGAGATGCTTCGGATATCTCATCTCCATCCATATGTCTCAGGATGAAGCTCGCACATAGTCAAGAGTTACCGGGTTTGTGATGTATTGGTCTGGGATTTGAGTTTTGTATTGGGATTTAAATATTTAATGAATTTTTGTTCTTTTTCTCTAATATTTAGTTTTTTCCTACATTTTAATTCCATCATTTTGTAGTGATATTGTGAATAACATATTCTTTGGTAATCAAAACAGTCCTGCTCATCTGGAAATGGTTTTGGAAAATCAAGCATTTTTTCTTAAGGAATGTTTGGCTCTTATATGGGTTGTTTTAGTGATTACCGTTTGGGGATGATTGAGGATTTCGAGGTGGGAAGATGGTGTTTCCAATCTACCTTCCCAATTAAGTTCTTCTTAGGGCCTTCCATTAGTGTTGTGAGTTCCGTCCGGTGTATTGAATTTTTCATTCTGCCGATGTTATGTTTGCCCTTGGGTGGAGGGTTGTTGGTTCTTGTAAAAGTTACCCCATCCTAACATCAAGGTATGCCAGGTTATTTGGGTCCTTGTGGTGGAGTATTTTCACTCATGATATATAAGTTAGTTTAGATTGGTTGGGAATTCTAACCTGGGGCCCCCTCTTGATGGTGGTTTGTTTGGGTTTTAATTTACGTGCTATCGAATCCTTGTGGTGGGGGAAACCCCATAAGGTTCTCCCCTTGTTTTTGGTTGTGTTTTTTTTTTCATTTAAATAATGTTTTACCTAGGAAATAAATAGTCACCCTATAAATTCCTTGTTTATTTTGGTTATGTTTGGTCATGGACTCAACTTTGACTGACCTTCGGCTTAGTGACATTCTGGGGGGAAAACGATTTATCATGGGGAGAATCATAACTCCTCGACCTTTTAAAATTATTTTATTTTATTGTTTTTTTGACTCAGTTATCCACATCAAGGTTTAGGTTGTGTTTTGGTTTAATGTTTCTTATGTTTTATGAGTTTGGTGGGTTTCAGACCGGTGCGTGTGTACCACACAGTTAACAGTAACTGCGCGGTAGGCAGATGATCCCGTGTAGTTTCCAAATATTTAAAATAAATAAAATTTTAGAAACATAGAATAGGGGAAATGTTTTCACCATAATAATAATATTATCATATATATAATAATAATAATTTTGGATGTGTTATTACTATTTTTTTTATTATTAAAAATTTTCATTAATTTTTTTTGATTAAATGGTTATAAAAACATTCTAAATATTTATAATATTTAATTATTGTTATTTTCATTATTATTTAATATTAAATGAATAAAATTGTGATTATAATTATTTTAATTTATATTATAAGTATTATTATTATTATAACTTTTTTTATGACACCCTGCATCTAGGGAATCCCACTTTTAGGTTTCACAGTGCATCACATCTCCCCCACTCTAGTTTCCACAAAACAGTGCACCCACTTCCCCTCAGCCTCCATGTGCATACCCCACCCTCACTGAAGTTCTCCAATATCACCCACCCCTTACTCAATGCACTCTTAAGCAGTAGCACCTAGGGCCTATCCCTCCTTCATGGAGGTTCCCTCCTAGTCCCTGGGGCACACACGATCGAATGCATGACTCTCACTATTCACGACCAAACTGACCTCACCACCTCCCCATCCTGGTGCTTCTCCTTGCACCGCGTCTTGACAGCCCGACCTCTCCTAGAATAATTCCTCTGAACCTAAATTCATCTCTCTGATATTTTGTTGTTTTCCATTTTTTTGGGGGATTTTCATTACGTTGACAAAACCCAAATCATGGGGTTTTTATTTGTGTATTTATCTCAGTTTTTAGGTTGTGTGATGGGAACGCAATGCTCATTCCTTCCATCTGATGAGGTGGAATCACATTAACATTCCATTTAGGTATAAAAATTCATTTTTTTCCTTTATGATTATGTCAATTTAATCCACGAGTTTTTTAACTAAATTTTATACTTGAATCAAACCTTTATGACACACTTAGCTAATTTGTATTATTTTTTCAAGTTAGTATATTTATCTAAAAATTTTTTCAAATTGTTTTACTAGTTATGATTATATGTACAAATTGAAAATTTGTTCATTGGATGAAAAATGTTGTTTTGATATTGTATTAATCATTATACGCTCCTTAAAAATAATCTACAATGGTTATTTATAGTGTCATATGGTTTCTATAATTTGTTAAAAATGGCTTTTATTGTGATTCATTAAACATGAACATGTATTGTGGCACTCGTTCCATTCAATTAAATGTAATTTTTAATAGTTTTGAACATTATTTTCACCTTCATTATGTATATAGTTAATTCATTATGGTGTTTTCCTATTGAAAACGTTTCATTAATATGGTTTGTTTGAGTTCTGGGATTTATGTGTAAGATATAATGATTTATAAAGTATGTATTGTGTGTTGTTTTGGATAGTTCACTGTTTTATAATCCCTAAGATTCATCATTGTGAGTTTTGTGAAATTTGATTTGTGTTATTTGAAAACTAGTGGTGATTTGAAAATGTAAATAGTTTTGGTGTGAAAATGGAAAAAATGCCCCATTTAACATGTTTTACAGAGCTAAATGTTTTTACTATAAATGTGGGAAGAATTATTGTTATGTGTGTGTTTTGGTAAATGTGATTCTTATATTTTTTATATAAAAAATTATTTTCGTGAATGTGAGTACCATGTCGGCGATTTAAAATAATTACTCAAATGATTTTGATGTTTGTATGCCGTGATAGCCGGGTTGGAACCATAGATGATATTATGTGAATATGTGATATAAGTAAGTATGTATAGATTTAATGGGTACCTATATAGGGAGGATATCCGATTATGGGTTAACTTATAGTGTGCTCATGTTTGGGGTAGGCCAGTGCGGTGATGACTGGTAAGGTGAGCCAGTCATGCAATGGCCTCTGACTGACACAGTATTGTTAAACCATGGGTTCCTAGGTTTCTTTTAGATGATTGAGTGATAATTACTTTCTAACCCCGGTTAATTGGTTTAGTTCCCCCGGGAGTTGTATACATTCCCAGAGGGATCATCCATTTGTGGGACCAGGTTAGGGTGACTAGTTAGTTATTTACATAGGGAATTCACCATAAGCTGGTATGTGGTTTTAAACTAAGTACGTCTAGGGGTCTTCTAAGGATTTTTAGGATGACCCATGGTTATTATCTTTAACAACTTGTTTTTTCTATTTCTTTTAGTTTTTAGCCTGTACTATTTATATTTTTACATCATTTTGATGTTGGTTCCCTAGACCCAACTTGTGTGGTAATTTGGTTACCACTACATGTATGCAGTTTGTTATATATATATATGTGTGTGTGTGTGTGTGTGTGTGTGTGTTTATATTTCCATAATAGTGTAGATACTTTTCATTCCCTTTGATTATGGAAATGTCGTAATATTACATGTCGTATCAATGAGTTCTAGCAGAATCCATGCTATATAGATAGCCTTGAGATGCCATGATAATAACATTAATGTAATCTCTTATGGTCTAGTTATATCATTATAAAAGGAAAAAGATGATGTGAGACTATTAGGTACTGGGGGCTCATAAGAATTGAGACTTCTTCTCATGAAGTTCTCACATGACGATCAATTGTAGTTGAGATCATGGGGACTGGCCCACAAAATAGGAACACAACATGTTTCAGAATTCATTGGTCATTCCTATCTATGGACATGTGTAAAGTTCTCCAAACATGATATCATTATAAATGTATGTTATTTAATTTCATACTCTGATGCAAGGTGACCACCATAGAAATGTAGTCGTGGAGAGATAGTTTCTTGTTGACTATGTCATTGGTGACATGTCATTGATTGAATGATCAAGATATGATTTGTCTCTTCCTAGTCTAGGAAGAGATATCCCAGGTGTGGTTGATTAGGATGGTAGAACCTTTATTAAATCCATGGACATGGTAATCGAATGTAAGTCCATCTAGACATATCAACAAATAATATAAATCAAGATAAAGGATGACGACACTATGTTTCATTATGATTTATTGAGATATCAATGATGAAGATATTATATTACAAAAACCATGTTCTTAGGATGGTAGTCATTTCCTTGACATTGCCTTATCTCTATAGGGTCAACGATGGGTTGCTAGACCCTAATTTTCGTCGGTGAATATTATTCACTACTATTCCAATAAGGGACTAGAGGGTCACACACTATAGAGCTTTGAGAATCTATACTATTCTGTAGAATAGGAATAGAGAACTTTGGTGGCCCCACCACAGGTTCTGAGTATTATCCATGTTCTATGTATCACCAAGTAATAAATAAATTCAATAATTATTTATGTTGGGAATAATTTTTTGAATTTATTAATAAAATTTATTTATAACTGATTGTGTAAATAGAAGGATAGAATATTATTCAAACGAATTTAAATATTTCGGGTTTGTTTAATATTTTTAGGATGCATGATTTGAGTTAAAAACTCATGTTTATCTCACAGTATATTTTTAATATATATTTTAGTTAGTGATAAAATAATAAATATTATTTATGGCATAGTATAATTAGTCATAAATTTATATTTATAATAATTATACTGTAAATATCTATTAAACGGAGTCTAGGAACCCATACTAAGTATTTTATATATTCCCTATATAATTAAGAGAGAATAATTTCCCATGTAACGATTCATAAGTTTGAATGGATATCCCCCTTCATCTATTTAATTATAGAGATATATTATCTCAAGGAAGCACGATATTCATGTTCTTTATTCATAGATCGAAGACGCTTTATTGAGGTGATCATATCTACATCAAAGTGGTCGTTTATGTACCGTTCTAGCACCTAGATTTTGTGAAAAGACATGCGAGAAAATTTAGAGGCATGTGTGGATGATATAGAGGGATTCAATGTTAGAGTCTTCAAGAAATGGTCATCGGTATCTTGAAACGGAAATGCACATGTCAGATCTAAATGAGGTACATGTTTGAATTTTTTTTCTTTGTTAAATCCATGCATGGTCCTCAGACCGTACTGAGATAAGCTCACTGGAGTTGAAATTTCTACATCGCTCTAGTGACACAAAAATTTCAATTTCTTGGGCCATCAGATTCTGCTGCATGTCCCGGTACCTAACAATGCTATCAGAGGGATGCTTGGTTTTTCTGAGTCAATGAAAAAAAATTAAATTTCATTAATTTCATGTAAGGGGTATTAAAATGGTTCCAATGGATCTGACCATATGTTGACCCCTTTTTGAATGGTCAAGTTACTACCATTTTAAAATTATAATTTCATCAAGGTCATAATATTTATGTTCTTCAGATTATAATTTTTTGAAGCATGCACTTTTGATTTATTTATTAATTGTTCAATGTATTGGAATCCAACCATGTTGTTTCTAGAATCCGATCCCCTAAATTTTTCAGGTGGACTTGTTTTTTTAGGAGTTCAATAATATATATCAATAATTTATTATATATTATTTTTTCTCACAAAAAGGCATCTTTATAAAAGTTTTTCAATAAGACTTTTAATTTAAAAAAACGTAGAGGCCTTGACCCATATTAGGTCTTCATGGAAGTTAAAATTTATAAAAAAAGGTCAGGTGTGTTTTTCCAAAAGGAAAAACATTTAATAAAAGGGATGAAGGAAGGCCCCATGATGTTTTCATCTACATAGAGAGTCGTCGCCCCCCTCCTAACCCCAGCGTGGACAGAGGGCCCTTCACTTGTGGTCGTGGTCGGGGCGAGCGCAACAGCTCTAGTCACTACTATAAATATGGGCATTAACAGTGCTAAAAATGGGATATAACAGTGCTAAAAAAGTGCTATAAAACATGGCGCTGATAAAGGGGGGTAACCTTTATCAGCTCTAAACACACGCTGGTAAAGGTAGACTTTATCAGCGCTAAGAGAGCACTGATAAAACAACCCTTAATCGGTGCTAAAAGAGTGCTGATAAATGTGTGTTTTATCAGCTCTCCTTTAGAACTGATAAACTTATCCTTTAACAACACTTTTTTAGCACTGATAAAGGTGTAGTTTATCAGAAACTTTTTAGCGCTGATAAAAGCACGATTTATTAGCACTTTTTTAGCACTGATAAATGCCCTCTCTGCTGATACGAAAAAATCTGCAGCAGCACACCCGAACACCTGAAAAAACAAAATCAGTATCTTAATAAGCTAATTAAATCAAGTATACCCATACAATATTAACTCATAAATCATAATATAATGAGACCAAGTATACCCATACAACAAGTATACCTGAACACCATTAACACATAATTCATAAGTTAATTAACTACATCAAGAATTCAGTTAAGAATTTAGGGGGTTGGGGAGTTGTTCAATGGTTTGGGGTGGTTGTCCAAGGGGGGTTAGGGGTGTTTGTGGGGCTTTCCAGGTGGTGGGCGGGTGTCCAAGGTGTCGGGGGGGGGGGGGGGGGCTTTACAGGGGGTGGGGGTGTCAAGAGGGGTGGGTGTTTCCATGGGGTGGATTGGTGTTCAAGGGGGTGGGGGCGGTCCAGGGGTGGATTGGTGTCCGGGGGGGCTTTCCAGGGGGTGGTCTGGTGTCCAAGGTGTCGGGGGGGGGGGCTTTACAGGGGGTGTGGGTGTCCAGAGGGGTGGGGGTGGGGGTCTCCAGGGGGTGGAATGGTGTCTAGGGGGTGAGGAAGGTCCAGGGGGTTGATTGGTTTCTAGGGGGCTTTCCAGGGGGTGGGCTAGTGTCAAAGGTGTCGGGGGCATTACAGGGCATTGGGGGTGTCCAGAGGATTGGGGGTGGAATGGTGTCCAGGGGGTGGGGGAATTTTAGGGGGTGGATTGGTGTCCCGGGGGGCTTTCTAGGGGGTGGGCTGGTGTCAAAGGTGTCGGGGGGCTTTATAGGGGGTTGGGGTATCTAGAGGGGTGGGGGTTTCTGGGGGGTAGAGATTGGTGTCCAGGGGGTGGGGGAGGTCCGGGGGGTTGGTGAGGTTGAATCGTACACATCACCAAGGACCCTTGGATCTTTTTTATAAAATATCAAGGCAATCCGACTGTGTTTGGTCAGAGTTTCATAGGTCAGTTGATGTTTTCAATTAAAAATGTGTCCATTTTAAACAAAAGAGAGACCCTTTGAGTTCTAGTGGTCACACTATGCCTTAGATTGAGGTGGGTTTGACTAATACAAGTCACAATGGACCCGTGGATCATTATCCTAAAGTATCAAGATAATCCAAATGCGTTTGGTCGGATTTTCATAGGTCAGTTGTTGTTTCCAATTAAAATTGTGTCTATTTGAAACAAACGAGAGACCCTTTGAGTGATAGAAGCGAAACCATGCTTCATATTTAGGTGGGGATGACTCGTACACGTCACAAAGGACCATTGGATCGTTCTAATAAATGATCAACACAATCTTAATGCATTTGGTCAAATTTCCATAGGTCAGTTGTTGTTTTCACTTAAAATCTTGTCCATTTTAAACAAAATAGAGACCCTTTGAGTGGTACCGACCACACTGTGCCTCAGATTGAGGCTTGGTTGACTCATACACGTCACCAAGGACCCTTGTATCGTTCTTATAAATGATAATGGAAATCCAAATGAGTTTGGTTGGATTTCCGTAGGTTAGTTGTTGTTTTCAATTAAAATTGTGTCCATTTTAAACAAGAGAGACCCTTTGAGTGATAGAGGTCACACCGTGCCTCAGATTGTGGTGGGATTGACTCATACACTTCACAAAGGACCCATGGATCATTCTACCAAATGATCAACACAATCCAAATGAGTTTGGTCAAATTTCTGTAGGTCAGTTGTTGTTTTCACTTAAAATCGTGTCCATTTTAAACAAAATAGAGAACCATTGAGTGGTACCGGCCACACCGTGCCTCATATTGAGGCGGGGTTGACTCTTACATGTCACTAAGGACCCTTGGATAGTTCTTATAAAAGATCAAGGCAATTCGAATGCATTTGGTCATATTTTCGTAGGTCAGTTGTTGTTTTCAATTAAAATTGTGTCCATTTTAAACAAGAGAGACCCTTTGAGTGATAGTGGTCACACTGTGCCTCAGATTGAGGCAGGGTTGACTCATACAGATCAAAAAGGACTCGTGGATCATTATCCTAATTGATCAACACAATTCAAATGCGTTTTGTCAGGTTTTTGTAGGTCAGTTGTTGTATTCACTTAAAATCGTGTCCATTTTAAACAAAAGAGAGACCCTTTGAGTGGTACCGGCCAAATCGTGCCTTGAATTGAGGCGGGGATGGCTTGTACACATCACCAAGGACACTTGTATCATTATTATAAAATATCAAGGCAATATGAATGTGTTTGGTCAGATTTTAGTAGGTCGGTTGTTGTTTTCAATTAAAATTGTGTCTATTTTAATCAAGAGAGACCCTTTGAGTGATAGCGGTAACACCGTGCCTCGGATTGAGGATGGGTTGACTCTTACATGTCACAAAAGAACCTATGGATCATTCTACTAAAGGATAAACACAATCCAAATGCGTTTGGTCTGATTTTCGTAGGTCGGTTGTTGTTTTCACTTAAAATTGTGTCCATTTTAAACAAAATAGAGACCCTTTGAGTGGTACTGGCCACACCGTGCCTCAGATTGAGGCAGCGTTGACTCGTACACGTCACCAAGGACCCTTGGATCATTCTTACAAAATATCAAGGCAATCCAAATTCGTTTGGTTGTATTTTTGTAGGTCATTTGTTGTTTTAAATTTAAATCGTGTCCATTTTAAACAAGAGAGACCCTTTGAGTGATAGCAGTCACACCCTTGGATCATTCTTGCTATATTTTTTTATTCATATGTACTATTTAATGGAGATGGTTTGGGTGCAAAAAAATTGGTATATAGTTAAAGGATGGGTTGACTCTTACACATCACAAAGGACCCATGGATCGTTCTCCTAAAGTATCAACACAATCTAATTGCGTTTGGTCGGATTCTCGTAGGTTAGTTGTTGTTTTCACTTAAAATCGTGTCCATTTTAAACAAAAGAGAGACCCTTTGAGTGGTACTGGCCACTCTGTGCCTTGTATTGAGGTGGGGATGGCTCTTACATGTCACCAAGGACCCTTGGATCATTCTTATAAAATATCAGGGCAATCTGAATGCGTTTGGTCGGATTTTCATAGGTCAATTGTTGTTTTCAATTAAAATTTTGTCCACTATAAACGAAAGAGATACCCTTTGAGTGATAGTGGTCACACCATGCCTCTTATTGAGGCGGGGATGAATCTTACACGTCACAAAAGTCCCGTGGATCGTTCTCCTAAAGAATCAACACAATCCGAATGCGTTTGGTCATATTTCTGTAGGTTAGTTGTTGTTTTCACTTAAAATCGTGTCCATTTTGAACAAAAGAGAGACCCTTTGAGTGGTAGTGGCCACACCGTGCCTCGTATTGAGTTAGGATTGACTCGTACATGTTACAAAGGACCCGTAGGTCGTTCTCCTAAAGGATCAACACAATCCAAATGCATTTGGTAGGATTTATGTAGGTCAGTTGTTGTTTTCACTTAAAATCATGTCCATTTTAAACAAAATAGAGACCATTTGAGTGGTACCGGCCACACCGTGCCTCTTATTGAGGCGGGGTTGACTCGTACATTTCACGAAGGACCGTTGTATCATGATAATAAATGATCAAGGAAATCTAAATGCATTTAGGAGGATTTTCGTATGTCAGTTGTTGTTTTCAATTAAAATTTGTGTCCATTTTAAACAAGAGAGACCCTTTGAGTGGTTCAACATTATTGCATATAGCTGGTGCATATCATCTTTTAAAATGGGAAAATGACTCATTGTATAAAGGATGTTTTATTTAATAAAAATTACAATTTTCCTATGAACATTTACATACAACAATGTTTCATCTTTTGATCCCCTTAACCCCTCTCAAAAATGACCACCAATTGTACATGTCCCCAAGTTAGAACTTCATTGTATTTGTGTACAATCTGCCATCAGGAATGCGGCCCACTCATTTCTGAACACATCTATATTGTCTTGTGAGTATGAGGCTTTTTGTCAGTTAGAGTAGTACTACAAAATATAAAAATAGAGAATTAATAAATAACCTAAAGGAACTAGTAGTTGTTTTTGAAAATACTTCTTTAGGGATGCTAGTTTGATGATGAAAAATGATATCTTTCATAAATATACAAACATAATAACTACAATCATTATCGTTTGTTTGTTTTGGACACTGCAAAAAAATTGATCATTAGGAGAATAAGTAACTTGTGTTGAGATGTGTTTGGATAGTGAAATTTTATTATATATACCTTGATATTTTTCCGGACGTAGTACTTTCCCACCTCCCTATGCTTATCCCCTGTACTCATTCCTTGTTTTAGACAATAATGATACACCTCCCTATAATAACATAATCCTCAGTGAAGGATAACATAAATTATATTACTTTATTTTTAGACCTAAAATGTAAGATGTAGTGTCTTACAGATTCACAAACTCTATCATGTGTGGTCGGTTTGATGGATATCCTTGCTTTAAATCCTGAAAATAAATCTTCAGAGTATCCAAGTTCACCGCATTTATAAACCAATGTTGCCTAAAAACACAAAAAGGAATAACTAATAAAATAAGTGAAAATATAATTGATATGATTTAATCATAGAGTATTACCCCTGCATGGTTGGTATTAGGAAAAGTCTCTCATCTGTAATATTGCATTCAAATGTTTTCATCAAGTCGTTCACTATTGCATCCCTTTTTGATAGCTCTATTTTTGTTAGGTGTGTTGATGTTATATAAGGACTAATGAGTCCAAATCTTGGCTCATGGGAAATTTCCTTCACCTGTTTTTCATAAATTTTTCTGTCAACAATATAAAATTCATTTAGTCATAATTTTCAAATTAGATCAACTTTTAGAAAATCAATTCATGGAAACATGCCTCATATATACATTTACAACTGTGACACCTAGCCAACCATTTTCAAGGATATCATTTACATTTTCAGCAGTAATGAAATCTTCAGCTTCCTCTCTGTATATATTCTCTTCGAAAACCAATATATGACTATTACCATCTTTTAGCTTTGTATCCACATGAGTCTTCAATGCTAGTAAATGTGGATAGAGAACATGTGGTGTTATTTTTCTTTCAGTAGCTCCTTGGGATTGGTTGGTCGATCCTTTAGATGTTTTTGAGCCGATGTTTTTTACCCCCTTCCCATTCTCCGTCTATAACAACAATCATTGGATCAGAAGCTTTTTCATTAATTGTTAAGGGTTTCTCTTGAAAAAAAAGAAAATAAATACCTGTTTGTCCACATGTACTCTTACAAGTTGTGATGACCATGAAATGAATGTCCCAATATCCTTTTCGACCGTATGAATATCATCTTCATCAAGAGTAGTAGGTAACTCTGCATTTGGATCATGAGCTACAGTAATCGTCACTTTCAGATGATCTTTCGGAAGTGGTATATTTTGCAGTGTGGCATCTGGGATATTGAGCATTGTAGCCCTTGTTACAAGGTGATATGTGGGTATTTACAGATATAAATCACAATCATTATCACCCTGTAGAAGATCAGTACAAAAAAATTATCAGTGTTTTTCTTATTCACATTTCATGGGAACAATTATTAGAATATTGATTACCACGACTAAGACAGTTGTTTGAGGCGAATGTCTTGCACGTTCTTCCTTCCATAGCACATGATGTGGGATGGAAGTGCATTTGGTTTTAGACTCATCAATCTACATATAAACATAGAAAGATAATTATGATGTTGTTTATTAGAACCTAACAATATTACTGTAAATTTAAAATACGTACCATTTTAATTTCTAATAAAGCGTACCCCATCCTTACTTTATGATAGGGGTATGTTGGTTTTGATGCATGTTCCTTATTTTCAGTACAGATTTTCTGTTTCATAAATGAAATATTGACCATAAAAGTGATGAATACAGGTATCCTCAAACAACGTATTATCAACCACAATGTACCTGAAACTTCTCATCCCCACAACGGCCAATAAATGCATCCCATGCTTCTTGGGATATCAGGTGGGAATAGACAATGGGTGGGTGCATGTTTATTTTACCTTTAGAATTTTTCAGGTGGAATCTTGTTAAAATAGTGAAAAAACCTCGATGAATCTTTTTTGTAAGACTTAGTACATAATCCTTGTGTGAATCGTCTACTATAAATGTACTCTGTAAGAGATTGAAAAGAGTAAGACATTGTTTCATTATTTTATTTTCTAGTAAATTAAAGAAATAAATTCATAATGTTACCGTAATTTCTTCCCAGATCACAACATTCATCCTGGACACAACATGGTGCCAAGAATCTATGTCAATTGGAACGTGTTGCCAAGTGACAACTCCAATGTATCCGCTAAACATATCCTTGTTGGGATTCCCATGTTGGCCTCGTGCATTCCATTCGACTTCAAATTTGATGCCTTTGCTTTTCGCCTAATGAATTTTGGCTAACACCGTCAAACTACAATGCACCTGTGTTTTCTGCGACGTCGGTCCTTCATTACCGACCATTGGATTGATATCAAAATCATCTATATGTTCATCTGGAATGGTATCAACAATATGTGATGATGGTTCTTGGACCTCAACACTAGGAGCAATAGGAGCTGGAGCAGCAGGAGCCGCAGCAGGAGCAGCACGAGCCGCAGCAGGAGGAGAAGCTGGAGCAACATGAGCCACAACAAGAGAAACAATAGTAGTAGCATTAGCTGTAGGATTAGTAGCAGCCGCAGCAGTAGTAGAAGGAGCCGCATCAGGAGGAGCAGCAGGAGCAACAGGAGCCGCAACAAGAGAAGCAACAGCAGTAGCATGAGCTGTAGGAGCAGGAGGAGCAGCAGCAGCCGCCGCAGCAGCTGCTTGAGAGACTTGTTCAGCCTCAAGGTTAGGAGCACATGAATGTGGAGAAGTCATTATCTACAAAAGTGGTTGAATATTTAATTCAGATTACATAAATTCAGTAATGATAAGATAATATCATGAGATAACAAGATCTATATTACAAACAAAATATAACCTATTTATTGAACTCTCTTTATTTTTTTCAAAGGTTGAAGGTATTTTACACCTCTATCGACTATCCAAATCCCGTCATTGTGGTCTCCTCTAACATACAAAACATCATCTTCATTGGGACTGCTCTGAAATGATTGTGAAGTACCACTAAAATGATCATCCTCAACTGATTTTTCTTCGGAACCTTCAGTAGTTTTGGACGATTACAGAATAATTGACCACTTTTGGTTTACGAGATCTGGAACATAAAAAATTTGTACCTCTTGTGATTACATTATAAACCGTTCGTCTTTGTACCCTTCTTTACTAAAATCAACTTTCGCAAATCCTCATTCATCTATTTTAACACCACTGTTGTTATTAATCCATTTTCATTGAAAAATCGGCAATTGGAATGTCATATAATCAAACTCCCATATTAGTTTGATAATGCCAAAGTATGACATATTTGAATAAATTGTATTTCTTTCCTTACTACCACAAACATGCATCAGTTCAGCAACTAGTGTAACTCCACTATTTTGCATGGAACTATCTTCGTCATGTTCATCTGTATAGAATGGATAACCATTAATTATATAACCACTATAAGATAATACATACACACTTGGACCAACGATTGGCCATCAAAGTCGTTCTGAAATTGAATTCATATTTTCATCCAACTGCTTAAAAATATGGTCATGAAACCATCCTATAAACTGGTGATTATGTGTATCTGATAACCATTTTTCAGCCCTTGATGGATTCAACTGCCTAATAATTTCTTTGTGAGTTTCAATATATGTAGAAACCTACCAACTGTTATGCAAAACATAAAGATAAGCCTGCTCTCGATCTGTAATACTGATTGTCACAACTTCTCTTCCATAAATTCCCTCACCCTCAATGCGTCCAGTGTGACGAGTTTTCGGGAGACCAATGCTTTCCACATCAGATAGGTATTCAGTGAAAAATTCAATGTCTTACTCAACAATATATCGCTCGAATATAAAACCCTCTGGCCGACTTCGATTTTTGACATACCTTTTTAAAATCATCATATACCATTCAACAGGATACATCCATCTATAGTGCACAAGACAACAATGTCGAATCTCTCTCACCAATTGAATCATCTAATGAACCATCATATCAAATAATGTTGGTGGGAAGAGCATTTCTATTTCACATAATATGATGACAATTTCTGTTTCCATAGCTGGAAATTTCCCTGGGTCTAAAACATTGCTACACATAGATTTGAAAAATAAACAATGTTTGGTTAACATATGATGAACATTATAGGAAAAAATGCAACCTAAATCTATAGGAATTATATCATGCATCAATACATGGAAATCATGTGATTTTAAAGCATTTAACTTCAAATAATTCATTGAAACAATGTTCCTAGTATTTGATGAGTACCCATTTGGAACCTTTACATCATTGAAGAAGTTTCAAAACTAATATATCTTCACCACAGAAAGAGTATAAGTAGCTGGAGGAAGAAACATTCGATTTTCACCCTTCACGGGAGCCAACTCTCCTCGTATTCCCATGTCAACCATGTCCAACCTTTCCTTAATTCCATCTTTTGTTTTTTCAGGTGCATTTATCAACATTCCAATAACACTATCACATATAATTTTTTCCACATGCATCACATCAATAAAATTTTTGACATATAGAAAATTCTAGTATGGTAATTCAAAAACACTGATCTCTTTTTTCAACCAATTTTCATAAGGTTTTTTCGAAAATACTTTACCAAAAATAGTGTTCAGATATTTTACTTTCTCAAATAGCTGATCACCTGTTAGTGGAGATGGTGTTGCACATTTTTCTAAACTTCCATTGGATGATGTTGTCCAAGATCGGTACTTATGTTGACGAGGTAGAAATCTACGATGTCATAGAAACACAGATTTCGATGAATTTATCAACCTAATTGATTCTATATCTTCTTCCCACATGGGACACCCTTGAGTTCCTTTAATGCTATAGCTTGAAAAATTTCCATAAGCAGGGAAATCATTTATTTTCCCATACAACATCACTCTCAACATGAAGTATTCACTTTTATAAGCATCATACAACAATACACCTGAGTCCTACAATAAATTCAAATCATCGATCAATGGAGCTAGATAAACATCAATATTTTTACCTGGTTGTTCTGGTCCTGATATAATCATAGATAACATGATGAATTTCCGATTCATGCATAACTAGGGTGGCAAGTTATAATTTACCAACATAACAGGCCATGTACTATGAGTGCTGGTTTGAAAACCAGAAGGATTCGCTCCATCTATAGATAACACAAGAAGAAGGTTTTTAGGCTCTTTTCCAAATTCAGAATACTCATGATCAATTTTCTTCCATTGATGAGAGTTGGCCGGATGACATAATAATCCATCTTTATTTCTTTTATCTACATGCAACGACAATTGTCTTGTCGTTTCTTCACTTCTATATAGACGCCTAAACCTTGGAATGATTGTAAAGTACCATAAAACATTCATAGGATTGGATTTAACTTTCTTGTATCGAGAAGCACCACAATTTGGGAATTCCGTAAGTGATTTGTTCCCCTTGAGAAACCATATACAGTCTTTCAGGAAGGCATGTATTCTTTCTGAAATCATTCCCATCGATCGTAGCATTCGTCTAGCTTCATATGTCCGGCTTCGGAGCTCATTATCTTACGGGTGCAAGTCATTCAAGAGAGGAAGTAGTTCCGTAAAACTAACATCACTCCATATGTTGTCTGATTTCAATTTATATAATTTTAGTACAGCTGACAATTTTGTATACATAGTGAAAGTAGTATACAATGGTGTCTTTGCAAAACTCTCTAACTTCTCAAACAATTTTGGGAAATCACAGAGTTCATCTTGAATTTTCTTTGTCATTTCCTCAATATGATCATCATCATCATTGACATCTGTAATCACATCTTCCATACAGTGTTCTTCATTATCCATATTGGTATTCATATTTGACGATCCATAAAATTCAGTTTTATCCCAGCTAGTAGCTATATTCTCTTTTTCTCCATGTTTATTCGAACATTTATAACTCCGATATATTCCCTGACATATCAAATGTTCTTACAACTCCTCTAGAGAAATATTATAGAATAACAACAATGTAAACATGGACAAAGGATTTTAGAAGGATCCTTTGCATGATCCTTTGCAAACTTGATGAACTCTTTCACTCTGTCCTCATACTCTATTGTCAAACGATTAGCATCCATCCAATCTTTATTCATATTCATCCTATTTGAATCTCAAATATTAGTATTTATAGTTCAAGTACACAAAACAAGACTTCCAAATACAGTAGAAGAGAACCACTTCCTTATAAAAATAGTGATTAATAGAGCCTAACCATTAGTATTTATTCATCATTATTAAATATAATTACTTTAGATTCATTATAGTTTACTCAAATCACCCCAGACCAAAAACAAGAATAATCAAGAATGATACATCTACCACTCCTAGGTCTCTGTCCTACAATCAATATCATCATGCCCATGTACCCATATATCCACACATACACATGTCACAAACACATAAAAAACCGTATCCACATCAGACCCAAAGTACCAATATGGATTTCAATCAGGTTACTCGACTCAAGTGGTGGTGTCTAAAAAATAATATGAAAATATAAGAAGTATATAGTCACACATAAATCTTAGTAACACGTAACAATATGGTATCTTAGTATTTACATATTTCCAACATCACATACTTTCCTAATAAAAAAGATGGAAGATATATAAAAACTGACTTCAATGAACAATGTATATAAAACTATTATATAAATTAGTTGGCATGAACAAAATAGTTCTATAATCAATGTCATGTAATAAAAAAAAATTATATCATATTAACATGTATCAAACCCTATGGTATGTTAGTTTCTAGTAATATGATCCTCACACAACTCAATGAGTGATCTTAGCTCAATGTGTGAACACATCCCACGACACTGGTCATCGGGACTCAAATTCCCATTTGGGAAAAAATCATGTCATAGTATGTTTATGTTAGTATTCTCATCATAAATCTAGTGATAGGATATTATATCCTAACATTCTTATCCAAATTTCCACTAAATACCCTGGATTCATATACTTCAAATAAAATTATCAACCAAACATGGGAAAATCAATTATTACAAATAATTTCATTTATTGCATTCAAATACCCAATTTTAGTTTTCGACATGAATTTTCATTTAAATACCAAATCATAGGTTTTCATAAAATCTATTCCCTTTTCAATCATATTATATTCTAATAATTTTTTCTTAAATCAAGGCTAATTATTTTATAAAATATTTCCACCAAAATATATAGTTTCTCAAATAATTCCATGACACAAAAAACAACTAAGAATGGGATTTATTAAAAAAATACATGCCTCTAAAATCACAAATAAAATCCACTTTAATTAAAATCATATTAAATAATTTTTATAATTCATATTGAATAAATCAAGAAAAAAAGTTTCAATTGTGCGGAAGAAACACTGTGGAACCACCAGCCTTAAATTAGGGATCAATCCAACTTAACACCCATAATGGGATCTGTCAATGAATAGTGAAGGTGTAAGAGATCAAGTAGTCTAACCTATAATCAATATTCATAAAAAATAATATTGCATTCACTAAAAAGATGATGATATATCACTATATAAGGAGGATATAAGAGGATATAGAGGATTTCCAATCGATGAGAGATCTCCTAATCAGAGAGAAACCAAACGCATCCACTGGAGATTATATCTAAGAATAAGGGAGTTTGGAGGAGTTAAAATGACTCTTGTATGCCATAAAGAATCAAGATTTCAAATGAGAGTTATGTAGAAGAAAAAAGAATATAAAATGGGGCTCATGGAATTTATGACTACAAAACAAAAGATACCACATTGCAACCTCCCATGGACACGGTATAGAAAGTATTTAGACAACCATACTATGGTGTAGACTTCTTGTCATGAACTAGGCCAGGTTTCCATCCCACTTTACACCTGACCCTACTCGTGGGAAGGTCCAATGGGAATTACCAATCCCCATGGGTTGTAACTAGTGCCTAGACATTGAGTAACTCCTTTAGGAATTGTTTTTTCATGTAAAAACCCATAAATAATACATAATAATCAAACACCATATCATAACCAAAATTCACAATATAATAGACCAAAAGGTAACACTGCAATAGGGGATAAGCATTTAACAATTTCAACCAAAACAGAAATAACAAAAAAGGTAAGGGAACCAACATTACAACCAAGCCTCCATGAAACATGAGGGTCAACATCCCCATTCCACAACTAATACCAGTCACCAATAGGGGAACTACTAGCACATTTATCCACCATCACCACCAAGGGAACCTTTCCTTTAACTGGGTAAAACACAATAAGGTCCATATAAACCCGAGGGTGTATATAAGGTGTGATAAAACATACCTAGTAGGACACAACAAATATGTATTCCATGTAATGACATTATGATAAACATTAACATGTTATTTTTTTAATAAAAATGAAGATACAATTTAAATAAAACATTCTTTGAATTAAAAGAGAAAGTAATCGTCACAAGATAATGGTAAGAATAGTATGAGCACTATAGAAAATATCTAAGTTATTAGGGTTACTAGGGTCCTAGGATCCTCGTACTCTTGGTGAACACATCTCTTAGACCTGAAGGTCCTATTTGAGCCTCCAATCCCTAGCACATGAATGTTTTAGTTAGTGTTGTTATGTACATCCTTATTAAATAGACCAATCATCGGCCTGACTAATTCACCTAATATACTAGACCTAGTCTACCCACATAGATAACTAGGATTTTATTGTGCTCAATTCCACCCCCTATATAAAATTATATATATTTTATACAATCAAACTTCTAATAATAGAACCACGCATGACAAACAACCATTTACAATAGTCAAATCATTATCAAACCCTTACGCACAACAAAAAAATTGGAAAACTTGTTTCCCACAACCCAGAAAATTTATAAAACCATTTTAGAACCAAATAAATCATATTAAACACCTAAAACAATGTCAAATAATGGAACAACCTACCGATTTCCTGATATCTTCAAAAAACTAGAATGAAACCACCAAATGAACTAAGGAAAGGCCCTAAGGATGCAATTTAACACCATAACCATAAAGATTTAACCCAAATAAATGAGATTAAAGTGAACCTATGTCAAAACCCTTTCTATATATAAATATCCCAAGAGAGAAAAAAGTAGTGACCACGAAAGGAGAATAAAAGAGAATATGAGATTCTTACTTGGAGATTCCTTGTAGATAAAAGGCCAAATCACCCAAAAAATGGAGCCCAAGGGAAGAGATAAAGGGAGAGAGTTTCACCTTGGGATATAGGGTCAAATGGGAATATTCAACGAATAGAGGACCACTACAAAAAAATTAAAATGAATAGATAACCAATATTTCCAAGAACACTTAATGTATATCCTCCAAAACATCATACATCTCCAAATGACACGTCTACATCATTAAAAATAGATAAAATACCAATAATGGCGAGAGACCTAGCATAGGTCACCCAACCATTTAAAATTTCACTAAAATGGTGGAACATAAGATAGAAATATACTAGGAACACATCCCTTCACCCAAATAAAAGACTAAAACCACTAACCATGAAGACCCACTTAGAGCATAATTCAAAACGTAAGGAAAGGTACACCCAAAACATACCAATGAATCCAAATGAAATAACACAATCAACATCCATCAATGATTCAACCAACAAAAATAACAATATTAAAAAAAACATTGGAAAACATGCCTTAAAGGGAGGTCCGGAAAACCGAAGAGGGCATTGCGGGCGGTGGAAGTCCAACAATGAGAAGCGAGGGTGGCGGAGGTCCGGCAACGTGAACTCAGCGGGCGGCAGAGGGGAGTCGTAGGGTTCCAGTACCATGAGAGCTTTAGGTCGCGATAAAATTAGGGCACTATGCGAATGACTTTATAAAAAAATGGACTAAGGTTTTATCAGCGCTAACAAAGCACTGATAAATCATTCCTGTATCAACACTAAAATTTTAGCGTTGATACTGAGATTCTTTATCAGAGATTTTCTAGCGCTGATAATGGGTCATTTTATGAGCGCTTTTTCTTAGTGCTGATATAAGGGAGAGCTTCCCTTGCCCATTTTTGTAGTAGTGAGTTCCTCCTTGCTAAGAGCACACCGCCCATGTCTCGGCCGGAATTTCTCTACTGCCGCCTTGTCCACACTACACCGACCTGGGTCTCCACCTCTTATATGCTAGATGAAACACACTACCATCATCCAGGCCTGCCTTAGCCTACCTTAACCATGTTGTCCTAGAGTATTGGGCTGCCACCCCATTCTCCCCTTGACCGTGGCTGGGATAGGGTCCTCACGCTGGAATTTTCCTGGCCACCCTATGTCGTCTTGGAGCAGCATGCCACCACCACTCTCCATCTCACCTCACTAGAGGATGCCACCCCACTCCCCTTTACTCTTTTCTAGAGCTGTGGGATGTCATGGTCACACCGCGGTGGGAAAATTCCCTTGTGAAACACCATCGTGGAAGTTCACAGTTTTCCAAGAATCCATCAACGACTAGAGGTATTCCCATTAATTTTATTTAATGAATTTATTTTTAAAATTTAAATTAATTATAATTTATCTTGGGGTTTATGATTAAAAAGTATCTGAAATGTTAATTTAATTAAAAATAAATTAAATTAGTGGTTTCATTTATTTTATTAGTAATTAAAATTAAAATTTGTTATCTAAATTAATTTTTGTATCTAAAATTAAATTAAAAATTTGGAACAGATAAAAATATTAATTTAATTTATTTAAATTCATTTAATTTATTTGAACTCTGTAATATTATTTAAATTTATTGTAGTTTAATTTTAATTTCCTTTTATTTATTCTAACTGGTCATGAGCTAGTGGTCGGCATGTGTATGTTTGGTTTTATTTATTTAATTTTTTATTCAATGAATGTGATGATTGTAATAATAAATTAGATAAATGAGGGTATATGAATTTTTTTTTTAATTTAAATATTTATATGGGCCAACGCATCAAATTCACCTATTGTATTTTGTACCCTTGGAACCCCTTTCCTACAGGCAAATAAATTTGATAAAAGACAATCATATTCCAAGATGTGGACCCTACCAAGTTGAGGTAGAAATCCAAAAAAGAGAAAAGCACTATGAAATAAGGGAAATCCTCTATACGAGTTAGGTTTCGACTCTGGTAAGGAAAGCCTATAGGTCAAGATTGATCCTTTAGGATCGATCGTAATTTAATGTTCAAGACCAGTCAGATTGCATGATTTACCTTTATGAATTGTTTATTTTCTTATAAGAGTGAATGGTTATTTCATGATCACATAGAATAGTAAATAATAAGAAAATTCACAAAGATGTGAAAAATGTATTTCTATTAAATGTTCAGTTGTGTGTGCGACTATCTAGTTTGAACATATAAATATAAATATATTATATTAATTAATAAATATCAAAATCCCTTAATGATATATTAGGTCTTGAATTCCTTCCATTACTCACATTTGAACAACACCTGGGGGTTTGGGGTTCTCTCCCGCCATAGTTGAGAGATCATCTTAATACCGGGGCATCTTAATGAGAGAATTGGGCCGACCAAACTAAATTGAATAGTGAAGGATTAGCCATAACTTAATTTCTACCACATTAGATGTATGATGCTGAGGGAATAAGGTTCAGATTCCAAAATTAGGGACTTTACTCAAAAGTACAAGGAACCACAAGTTAAGTGGTTGGCCATTCAAGTGCCTACCATGTACCCCTCTGAGTAGTTGTGTAGCCATATCTTATAGACAATGAGGGACATTTCAAGGATCTTATACAGTAGATTAATATAGTGGCAGAGTATTCTGAATCTAATACCAAGGGCTATTAAGGTTCGATAAAATAATGGGAGACCTGAAAATTATATTAGTAATAATATATGTTAAAGTGTAATCAAGATAATTTTTTAATTGGTAATTTTTATCTAATACAGATTTAAAATGACAATCACCAACACCACAAGTACATTATCATTGGGATCAATCCTAAATAACGAAAATATAATGACTAGAAATAACTTCCAAGAGAGGAAAAGGTGCTTGTGCATAGTAAAATGCTGAGAAAGAAGGATTTTTATGCTGGAATCCTCAGTTTATACTAAGCATCTTCATGGAGCAAGAAATACAGAAAAAGATAGAAGGAAAAAGCATGTAGAGGATGTACTTGATGTTCAATTAATCATGTTTCCATACATGTCCATCCAATTGTAGAAAATGAACTTGGATGAGGATGCCTATAAGATTGTTTCTCATCTCCAAGAATTATATCTAGATATGTCTAGGAAGGAAATGTATGAGATCTAAAATTCCCTATATAAGTGCATACTAGATGAAGGGCACCAAGACGGTCCACATGTACTCAAGATGATTGTGTATATTGTGAGGAATGAAGCTTTTGGGTTAAAATTGAACCAAGAACTAGAATTTTATCTCATACATTCTCCTCTACCTCCAAGATTATCAAATTTAATTGTCAATTATAACATTAATGATATGAAATAGTCACTCCAAGAACTTTTAGATTTAGTTCACCAAGCTTAAAGGATATGAAAAATACCAATTCATATGACCTTAAGGTGATCAAAAGAAACAAGGGCAAGGAAAATGGGTCTAAGGCTACGTCAATGACGAAGAAACCAATGCACCATCATAAAAATAATCAAAAGATTCAGTGGAAATGTAATGATTAGGAGGTTTTCGGCTTTGGATGTCTTAAGAAAGACCACTGGAAGAAGAATTGATGAGCTTGGATGAAGAGGAAAAGTGATGCTTCTACTTAAGAATTTTGTTTTCAATAAATGAAATCTATCATTATCCACAAGTTGGGTATTGGTTATGGTATGTGGCTTACAAATTTTTATTCATGTACATGAACCATGTAGGTTCAAGAACATGGAAAAAGGTGAAGTGGATCCTTTATATGCAAATGGTTCAAGTCTGGCATCCTTGGTAGTGGGAGATTATCATTTAACATTTCCAAGTGGTTTGTTTATATTTCTAAAAAAAATTATGGTGTACCTTATGTAACCATGAACGTAATCTATTTGTTGATATTAGCCACTGTGGTATTTTATTTAAAGTTTTGAAGTAAATCTGGCCTCTTTTATAGGGAAAACATCTATTATGGTATGGAACATCATAAAAATGGATTATATATGATTGAACTCGAGAACCATGTAATGGAAATCAATGACAAAACCATCCCACAGGGCTCATATATCAACCGCCTATGCCACTTTAGGATAGGTCCTGTAAATGAGAATCAATTATCAATATTACATAAAGAAGGGTATTTAGACTCTGTATAGTTTGAACCCTTGGTTGTATGTCAAGCTTGTTTACAAGGAAGGAGTACAAAATCACTTTCCTCTAGTATGGTTGAAAGATCCAAGGTAGTACTGGAATTAATACATACTGATGTATGTGGTTTATTTTTAGTAGAGGCATGGGGTGGGTTTTCATAAACAATTACTTTTACCGATGACTATGGTAGGTATGGATATATCTACTTAATGGTGTACAAGTATGATTCCTTTAGAATATTTATGGAATACCAAAATGTAGTAGAAAACTAATTGGGTAAGAACATAAAATAACTCCGCTCAAACTGAGGCACATATTATCTTAACAAGATTTCATTTATCGCTTGAAGGGGTGTGGGTTAGTATCCCAACTCACTCCACCTTATAAACCACAATGGAATGGTGTTATTGAAAGGAGGAATAAGACATTTCTTGACATGGTCATATCAATGACGAGTCATGCAAATCTTCCAATATCATTTTAGGGATACGCTTTTCAATCAACAGTGTAAACCCTTAACTGTGTACCAACTAAAGTTGTCAATGGGATTCCATATGAGTATTGGTATACAAAGAATCCCAGTCTAGAATACATTTGTGAATGGGGATACAAGGAATTTTTCAAGGCATTACCAACTTAAAAATTAGCAACTAGAACCATAAAGTAAATCATTATAGGTTATGATAAGTACAAAAAAAAAGATATTACATGTGTAACCCTTTAGAAAGAAACATTTTGTGGAATGGAATGCCACATTTCTAGAGAGGGACCACATTTATACTGGAAATAGTTGGTGAAATAATGACTTCAATTTAGTTAATGTTTCAGATGCAAAAGATTTCGTAAGGGAATAATCTTTACAAGAGAAATTGGAAGAAGAAGTTGTTCATGAGACACAAATATTGTGTAGGTCTATAAAAGAGGTTAGAGAACTAGAGAATTATGGTTTTATTATCACTGAGTAAGGTGACACATTATTCTATGAAGATGATGAACCTCTAACCTACAAAGAATTAGTAGAAGGAAATGAAGATGCTAAATAGAAATAATCCATGAATTATGAGCTGGAGTACATGTAAGAAAATAAAGTTGGGATTATGGCAGACCAGCCAGCTAATATAATAGCCATTTAATGAAAATAGGTATTAAAAAATCATGGACATGGATGGTTATGTTAATACCTTTAAATCAATATTATTTTTTAAGGGTTTTAGGCAGCATTAAGGGATCCACTATGATGAAACTTTCCCACCAGTAGAATTGCTTAAATCTTGAAGAATATTTCTTATAATATAACACTTTTATGATTATGAAATATGGAAAATGGATGTGAAAACATAGTTTCTAAATGGGAATTTGGTTAAAGTCATCTATATGGTGCAACATGAAGGGTTAATTATGTCAAAGAACACCAATAAGGTATGAAGGAAGTATAGATCCATATATGGGTTAAATTAGGAATCATAGTCATAAAATGTTCATTTTGATGAGGCCTTAAGAGAATTTGGTTTTTTCAAAAACGAATGTGAGCCTGGTTTCTATAAAAAGGCTAAAGGGAATTCCGTTGTTTTCCTATTATTATATTTTGATGAAATGTTAAATATGGGAAACGAGGTGCAATTCTTACAGTTAGTTAAGAAATGGTTAAATGAACGATTCTCCATGAAAGACATATGTGAAGAAGCCTACATTATAGGGATCAAGATTTATCATGATAGATCTCGAAGGATTCTTGCTCTAAGTCAATGTACATATATTGAAAAGTTAATCCAAAGGTACAACATGGAATAATCCAATAGATAGTTTTTTCCAATATCACATGGTATTAATATCTACCAGAAAATGATTAAACAAACAGATGAGGAGAATGAAAGAATGAGTAGAATCCATTATGCCTTATCAGTGGGTTTTATCATGTATTCTATGTTATGTATTAGGTTTGATGTCACCTTTTATTTAAGCATGGTGGGTTGATATCAAACCAATCTAGGATAGATGCAATGTGCAGTTGTTAAAATTATCATAAAGTACTTGAGGCATACGAAGGACATGGTCCTTGTGTATAGAGGAGATAGAGAGCTAGTAGTTAGATGATAAAATGATGGTAGTTTTTAGATATATCACTATGATCTTTATCACATTGTTGTAACATCTTTTTCTTGGATGGTGGTGTAGTGAGCTAGAGAAACTCAAACTATTTTGTGGTTGTCGATTCTAGAGTAGATTATGAATATGTTGTAGCTTCTGATAAAAAAAGGAATAAGTATGGATAAACAACTTTAGCTTGGTCATTGGGGGTGTACCTAGTAGTGTAGACTCTGTCATAGTATATTACCATAATATTGCTACAGTGGTTCTTTCCAAGGAGCCTAGGTCTCACCATAAGACCAAGAATATTCTTATGAAGATTCATCTCTTGAGGAATTTTACTCAAAAAGGTGAAGTCACTATTAGTAGAGTATCCACATTGGAAAACATGGTAGACCCCCAGAGTAAATCCATTTCTCCATAGAAGCACGATTCTCATGTGAGAGCTAGCGGATTTAGAATTGTTAGTAGTTGGATATAGTGGATGTGGGAGTATTGAAGGTAGGTTCCCTACACCCAACTTGTGTTGTACATTGATTTCCACTACATGTATGTAGTTTTTCATATATAAATGTGCTTATCATTCCATAATAGTGTAGATACTTAGGAATCAACTTCATTTAAGGAAATTTCCTTAGATTACATGTTGTATCAAAGGGTTATTGCAGATCCTAGGCTATAATGAGATCCTCGAGATTCCATGATAGTAATCTTAATGTAATTTCCTATGGTCCAGTTACATCATTCAAAATGGACACATATGTTGTGCGACTATCATGTGATGTGGGTTAAAAATCACTGATTCTTCTTCTCATGAAGTTATCAATTGATGATCTCTAGTAGTTGAGATCATGTGTACTAACCCACATAATAGTAATGCCACATGTTTCAGGTGCTATTGGTCATTTTTATATATGGACATGTGTAATGGTCTCCAGAAATGATATCATTAACAATGTATATCATTTTATTATGTACTTTGATGCAAGAAAAACCCAAGGAAATGAAGTCGTGGTGAGGTAGTTTGTGTTGGGTACTTCATTGGTGACATGACATTGATCAAATGATCAAGATTGGATTTTTCACTTCCAATATAAGGAAGAGATATCAAGGGACTGGTTGATTAGGATGATACCAACATCATTAAATCCATGGTCATCATATTCGGAGGTAATACCTTCATGACAGATCAAAAAATAAAATAATGCAAGATAAAGGATGATGAAACTAGTGTGTGTTCTGTTTTATTAAGATATCGATGATGAAGAGATTATATCACACAGACCATGTTCATAAGAAGTAGTCATTGCTTTGACATTTTCATATCTCTATAGGGGCTTCGATGGGTTTCCGGACCCCACTTGGTGAATATTATTCAATGCTATTGGGATAAGGTTTTTTATGATAAATTTATTCACCCTTGGATTCTCTAAACCTCTATCCATAAGTGGTATGGATCAATGTATCATTTCATTGATTATCATTAATATTAATATATCCTGATCAAGAAATTGTATCCTATAACACTTATCCATGACATATAAACTACAATTTTCCTAATAATTCTCAATTATTTAACATCAATGGATATATAATCAATTATGTGTGAAAATAAATGATCTACCCATGAAAACCTTCCATATAATACATAGAAACAATTAGTTCATAGTGATTCTATTCAGACTTATAAATTCTTTCTTTATCATCATATATTTAATAAATATTGTCATTGTAGATTACCTCATCCATTTTTTTGGTAGTATTTATAGATGATATTATTATATATTTCAATAGTTAGTATTTGTGTGATGATCATTTGAGGATTGTGCTGAAGACCATGAGAAAGGATAAATTGTAAAAAAAACTAAGTAATTTTGAATTTTAGAAACAAAAGTACCATTCTTCAGATATATAATCATAAGAAAGTGTATAAAATTGGATACATCATCAATTGAGGTTATAAATAATTAACATTATCTTCTATAATAATAGAGATATATAGTTTTCATGGATTTTATGTATACTATCAACACTTTTTTGGGATTTTACCATGATTATCAAATCCACTAAGAAAGTTAACTCAAAAGGGACTAAAATTACTCTACATATATGAATCTAAAGAAAATTTCAAGGAACTTAATAAATTTATGGTCACTACACCAATAATAACACTATTTTGATGTGGATAAGGGTTTATGATATATAGTGATGCATAAATTTTTGTCTTATGATGCTTCACCACGAAAAAATTTCAAGGTCATTGCCGAAAAATAATATCAATTAACTTTTCCTGAGAAATATTTTCTAAATCATGATCTAGTAATATCAGAGGTAGTCTATTCATTAAAAATATATGGTTATTATATTTGTAGTGAAAATTGTGAAATATTAACTGATCTAATGAATATAAAGTATATATTCATACATAAGAGGTGAAAATTCTATAAAGGAGATGGTTAGAGTGAAACAATGATTATGTCTACTCAAAACATTACAACCATAAGAAGGAAAAAATGATGGATTATGTAATGATAAGGAATGATCATGAAACATTATCCATGACAATATTTCAAAAATTCCAAATAATGATGTATATTCAATGAATATACCAATAAATGATAATGGAACATGAAAATTTTGTCTTTAAAAATTACTTCACAACCATCTATCTATTTGAATATCACCGAGGAATAGAAGGAGGACATTATGATATAAAAGAACGTAAGAAATATTGTGGAGTTCAAATTTAAAATGATATAATTATAAGATTCAAGAAATGAATATGTGTCCAAAATATACAAAATATAAATTAGTTATTAGATGATTAACTTGGATCACCATTATGAATCTATCCTAGAAGCACAAATATGTATAGATTTCTCAAATACAATTTCTTCTTACAAAATACGAAAGGTGGATTCTAGATTATATATATTAATGTTTGGTATTCCAATAAGTAAAAGTTAAATTTAATAATTATATGTGTAGGATACAATCATTACATATACTAGTTTTTAAATTGTAGAAAAATAAAATGGATTTTCAAATGGGTATTCCCAATACATATAAAGGATATACCCCCTTTGGTTTTTGGTTTCTTGACTTAGGAATTCCATAACATTATTTTTATTTGAGAGGATTTTCCAATCACTCAAATTCCTATATTATACATAATGAAAGTGGTAATTTTTTATTATATACCATGTCAAATTTTATATTAATAATTTCCAAGGATCGCGTTAGTTTTTGGGAGTAGTCTCCCACAAGAATTAGATATATAGATGATATTTAACATACATTATCATCAAAAAACTAATTTCCAATCAGAAAATACCTTTTCAATATTATAATATATTCTACAATAATTCTGAATATATATTTGTAGTGGTTATGATCAACACCTTCCCTTGGTAGAGTCCTCATATGAAATCATTTTCTTTTCTCATATCGAAATTATTTCATATAAGGCTCTACATTGGAAGTGATTTATAACTCGTCCATACCATGGTGAAGTTGTATATAGTAAGCTATAGGGAAAATATTTTTTTTGAATGTTATTGATAAGGTTCAAAAAAATCCTTGAAATATCAATATAGCACAATGAAAATATAATAGTTATTATGGTAATTATTTACGGGATCGTTAGTATGATAATAGTGTTAAACAAGTCCATTGAAAATAGACTTGGATGGTTTTTATGAGGATTATTGGGAAGGGAAAGCTCGTATCTTGATACAAAGATCCATTAAATATTCATGACCATATAAAATGGTATATTATTGACTAAGACTTCTACCAATCCTCTTATATGTGTATTCCATTTTTTTGTGTATCTATTTTAATGATGCACATAGAAATAAAATAGCTTATACATAACTTAGAAGCTATTTAAATGAAATGTGATATCTATTGGGAGTAATAATAAATGGAGAAATTAAATAATATATAAAAAGTGTTATGAAAGTATATCACCCACCTGGTAATAATCATATGGTAAAATTAAATGTTTGAAATAGGTATATATAAATATGATGATGTAACTAGAAAATATCACCCAAATGTTTTCATGTGAATAATGAAATTTCAATGATGAAGTTCCCTTATGAGGGTTTATTGTAACATCCCAAACCCAAAATTCTAATTTTTATATTAAATCTGGGATGGATTTTATTTCATGAAACAGAGGAGTGAAAATATTATTGATATTTTTTATTGATATAAATTATTAACTTGATAAAATATTAAAACATTATAAGGATGAAATATAAAATAATCATTATGAAAACTATAGAAAGAAAAAAACAAAAAGTATATAAAATGATAGTGACATTAATTTATCATCCTTGTTATTAAAATTAGAGACATAAACCTGATGTTAACTATATAAAGGTTTAAATACATTATTAATATAATAGTCATTTTTAGAAATTGGAAAAACTTATATCATGAATGACTTTATAAATATAAGTAATTACACATATTTTAAGGTAATATTACCGTTATATAATTTCCAATTAGAGATATTATAGTTGGATATTTTTTCATTAGTAATTTTTTTGTTAAATGTATTCAATAGATATATTTAATTTTTTTAAATTTTTCAAACAAATTAAAAATAATCTAACCCACTTATAATAAATTATACTGCTAAAATATAATAATTACATAAAATGATTTAATATAGAAATATGAATAATAATTTGGTACTTATTATTATTATTTTAGATAATTTAGTATGTTTATAAATAAAAATAAATATTCCATTACAAATGAATTGATAAAACTTAATGGATAGAAGATACATAATTAGCATGATGTGATTAAAATCAGACAATGTTAAAATGTATTATTTACAAAAAAAATACGTTTTTCTATATGTTTGGTATTCTAATTTCATTAAATTTAAATACTATCAATTATAGGGTAAATTAATGTAATGAATTAATTATATAAATAAATGAATGAATTACTTATTATTTAATGATTATTACTTTTGAATGAATATGAATAAATGCATTTATATTATTTAAAATTCATTTGGATAAAAAATTATTTTATATGTTGTTCATGATGAACACATGTGTTGACCTTTGTTATAAGATACAATAGAGAAACAATGTTATAGTGGTTTTTCACTAATAATTTACCAATAATGATTCAGCAATGCATCTTCCAATGGGATGGGAGGTCAGTCTCACCAAAAACATTAAGAGCTATTATTGACCTATCAAGGACTCTATTAAGGATTTAAGACATGATTATGAATAAATCCTAGTAATATTAATAATGTAATAAGTTTCCATTAAGAATTTTATGGAACCAAAATATTCATTTAATAGAATATTACACATGGTAAATATATTATCTCTCATTCTATTCAACAATTTCATTACTCAATAATTTCATGACATAAAGGAAGGCACTCAAAAGCTTATCACCATCGAGGAAGTCATTTTGATCCCATTAAAGATGGTTTGAGGTATTTTGGAGTTATGATTAGACCCAAAAAAGTGTATTACTATTTATCCATATAATGGGAATCAAAATTTGTATTTTTCAGTTCCAATTATTGGGACATGTCTTAACTAAAAATGGCATGTGAGAAGGATGAATTCATTTCATTTTATGGCCCTATGAAATTTTCTAAATAAATTCACTTTTAATTTTCATCAATCATTACTTATTCCAAGTATATTTATGTCATGTGGAGGGTTCTAATTTTTTAATTATGTGAAAACATAGTTGGTGTAGAACTAATAAATGAGTACCCATATCCACCCCCTTCTCTTAGAAACTAAAAATGGAGGGAGATAATAGTGTTGAGGATATATTGAGTAGGATGTTTATATATACTTACGTAACCATATATTTATTTGTAAATATACAAGGAAGGAATACTATATTGTTGATTATTCTGTCATTTAGGAGTCCCACATATGGTTATTTACCCCTAGAATATCTGTAACTATACTAGATAGAAGAATAGAAATGTTAGAGATCACAAATTGTAGGGGGCACCCAATATTTATTATTTTTCTAGGATTGACACACCATTAATAATCTTACATTACATGGTTAACAAGACTAAAACCACAAGTAGTTTGTGTATAATTATTTAACGACATATATATATAGTTTAACGTAAAATGTAAATATTTTTTCTTTTTGAAACAAGTGATAGTAAGATATTGCATGGGTCTTGTGCATTACAAAACCCTTATGAGAATACACTGGTGGATGAAGTAGTTGAATCTATTTTGTGTAAACTAAGAGTATAATATTGAATCAATGTGTAATAATGAAACTATTAAGAGTATCTTGGATTTGGGAAGACAAATAATCGAGGAGGATTATCTCGACTCAGGTCATTGTGGAATGGATTACGATTAATAAATCATTATAGTGCATCATTTACTTTGGTAATTAAACAAGAGAAGTTATTTTTTAAGGACAACACACACAATTCTTCCCTAATAGATTGATCTTACTAGAACATTATTTTAGTGAAAGGAAGCCCAGATGAACATTTAGACTATTCCAACAATGGTAGATAGCGTAGGTAGATGAAATAATGTTATGGAATCTTAGTTACATATAAATGAGATTTTTTAAGTGAAAATACATTTTTTTGGATTCTTATCACTCATAGACAATGATAAATATGTAAAAATTGATTGTAGATTGGCCGTTTTAATATTGAATTTGGAATTGTATTTAAATATACATAAAAAAAATAATGGTTCTTATTTGTGGACAATGCTTTGTATACTACTTATTATGAACTATGTTTGTAGGGTGGATCTATAAATGAGATTCACTAGCTTCCCTACATGAAATCTATTCATTGAGTAGAATTATAAATAATCCTTTTGAATACCCCTTAACAAATTATGTTTAGGTGTGGAATTCATGGATGGTTTCTATGAAGGATAATCACATTTAGAATACTACATTATATTCTCAACGAAATATATTTCTCAATTTTCTTCATTAATTGAGCTTCATATTTTCACTTCATGATGTGTGTTTTGATAAGGTGATTTGTGGACCATCCCCCAAAAAAAGATATTCATTAAGTGGATTCAAATTATTTCTCTATTTTTTGGATTTAAAATACTCCCTCCAGGAAGAGTTCTTCTCAAAGGGTTTTTATAAAGGTAATTTTTGAATGGGGTTCATAAGGGTCGATTCATTGGTATCCATTGCGAGGATTGATTCAAATTCATCCTTCATGGGAATCCTTTTTGAAGCTTCACCCACCCCCTCTTAGATTCAATCTCTTGAATCCCCTAAGATGTCACTCTATGTAAATAGTTTTGTAATGTATTATTCACAAAATTTCTTGGTTTCCATGTAATATATTTATGGGTAGTTTTTTGTAACTACCTTCATATAGTACATTGTCATATAAGA
This sequence comes from Viscum album, assembly GCA_963277665.1. Lineage (NCBI taxonomy): Eukaryota > Viridiplantae > Streptophyta > Magnoliopsida > Santalales > Viscaceae > Viscum > Viscum album. The sequence continues at coordinate 46,538,779 of OY728140.1, read as the reverse complement.
AGCACACAACCGAAAAATATGATGCCATTGGGAGTGATTAGCACCGAACAATTTCCAAGAACTCCCCTTCATAAACATTATATGTGACCACAATAGAATAGAATAATAGGGTCTCCCATTACTTCTATAGAGTAAATATCTATATGAACACAATTTAGGGTTAGTTGTGAAGTTTCTATGAATATATAAAGGATGTATTATCATGAAGTTCCATTGACTCAATGAATTTACATGAGCAAAAAGGATTTATTTCTATTTTTTGAACAAATTTTCGTACATGAACACGGTATATTCCAATGAATGTTTTTTTGAAGTTTCTTCATGAACAATAAATATTAATTAAATAGTGTTGAATTTATTCATGATAAATACCTCATTATTGTTTTCCTAAAATAAATCATTTCATAAAATAATCATAATTATTGATTTATAGGTTCATTTTATAAATAAAAGTTGTACAATTGATGCTTATGAAATGAATGATACCATTATATAGAATTATTAAATGGAATAGGAAACATTATAAGGATAAAAATTGTCTGTAAGACCCTAACATGGGTTTTCTGTCCTGATGAATATTTCCATCAGTAATGGATGAAACCCATAATATAGTCACAGTGAGAGATTATCACCTCTACACAATCAAACATGAAACTTTTTATAAGTAATATCCATCCATTGGTGAATAAGAATCATATCTCACATGGATATCCTATTTTCTACTTATTCAATATTTTATATTTTCTCTACCAAACTCAACATTCATCACTAATATGAGGGTCACATCATGACCTCTATGATAAAGTCTGTGGAACAGATGTTTTGGTTATAATAAATATCATTTATATTATTATATTAATATTATGTGGACCACATTTACATAAATTATTCTAATAAAATTGATTTCATATTTTGAATTTTAATTTATAGATTAGTTGATAAAGGAATTTTTATTGTTAGAAATAAAAATAAGTTACAGTCTTAAGATTTTAATTACCATGGTAAAGGTAAAATGAGGTGAATTTGTTTAAATATGTGTTAAAGATCTAAAATTTCACATAAATTTAATATAATAATACATAATTCAAAAAAATAATAAATTTTAGACTTTCATCATATTACATTCCAAATATCTTTTTTCCTTTGTTAAGGAATGGGTATTCCGGAATATGGAACACAAATTCACCATAAAATGAACCATATTAATACCAAAGTAATGAACAAATTTAATTTAGTTTCAACATGAATACTAAACCAAACTATTGTCTAAATAACACTCACTCATATTTGATAACCTTAGTTCATAATAAGAATTCATAAATCCTTCATTTCCAATAGGATCTCTACGAGAAGTCTATAGACTTTAACAAATGTTTTATCGTCTCATTAATGATTCATCTTTATCTTCTTCATCCAAATATTAGTAAATATAATTCACAATGTCTATGAAATTTTTTTAAACCATAAATATTATTTAAAATTAATATTATTACTATAACATTACATGTTAATACTCATTTAATCATGAATATACAACCTTATTTTTGTTATGTTTACCATCAACATGTGCGATGTTATAACTATTACAATATGAATGACTAATAAAGAATAAATATGGGTAATATGCTATAATAATGACTTATTTAAAAAAATTACTATTATTTCCCGGAAATTATCAATTTATACTCACCAATGTATCATATTGTTTTATTAATTTAGTTATCGTTGAAGAATAGTTTTTTAAGCATTCTATTTGAAGCATCACCAAAATCTCAATGAAATGACCTTGGGACTCTAGAAATATACCAAACAAGTCGAGCCAGAAGCAATGCTTCTGACTATTTGTTAAGAAGAAATAAAAAGTAAGTACAAGGTGGATGGGGCCAAACAAACAGAAATGTTCTCACACACCATACAATTGGTCTAATATCATAATATGGAAGATCAATTCAATAATCAGAGACACTAGTAGTCCACCTTTTAGATTGGGATTAATCCAGATCGAAAATCATAAGAAGGTTTGTGTCCACCTTCTCTGAAATCTTCAAAGATGACATGGATGACCCGTTCTAAATGAGGTTAGAATAATCCTTGGATAGTCACCGCATTGAGGGAACAAAGGTAAAGCCCTCACCATCAGTAATCTTTTCCTTTACACTCATGACCACTTTTTTAATGGAAGAACACCCTCCACTACCTAAATCTTTAATAGGGGTACCATTCCCCCTTTCATCCTCTGAAATCTTCCTCAATTTCAATGAAAATTCATACGATTAAAAGAGATTATGGATTTCATAGTGATAATGGACATGGTGTTGCACATCAATCTGGTTGGAGACATCAACCTAAGAGTGATCATGGATTATCAATCTCGAAGACCATGCAAGGGATTCCCTAGATGAAGTATCCTCTTTAGAAAAATCAACCTGAATGTCTAAGGGTTCAGTATGATCTATCACTAGAGACACATCCACCAAAAAACTCTTTCCATTACACTTTGATACCTAAGAGTCGGATTTCCTAGTAGTCATCACATCATCCATAATGGAAGTTGGATTTTTTATCGCATCAGCATCATGAATGATTGGATTTGATAAAGTTGCATCATTCTTTATGGATTTCTTTTGACAGAGATTTGTGGGATGAACCAGCTCCCTACATTCCTTACGTGAAACATGATTCTGACACGTCTCTATTGAGTGTACCACATCCATACATTCATTGTAAAAATATTTTGTTTTCATAATCATCATCAATATTAATTTTCTCAGAAGGAGTATAAATAGTAAACTTTTCAATCAACATACATCATAGGTCAACCTCCACCAAAATCCTGTCAAAGTGGCCAAACCAAACTTCCTCAGTCTCTTTTTGAAGACCAATAAGAGTCTGAATTGTTGTGGAAATATCATACAAAATCCTCAGATTCCAAAAGAACCAATTGAGACAATGAGGATGAACCCAGAATGAAGAAATGGAATTTTATATGTGCGAAACATTAATATCAATAGACCCTTCATGTATGTGAATACAACCAGTTTTCATTGGAAAATTCCCAAAGTTCCATGCACGAAAATTCAAATCATCTGATGAAAACAAGAAATGAAAAAAACCGCGACCAAGAGATATGCATTTCCAGCTTGAGAAACCCCATAAGATCATGGTTTTTCACGTAAAATTGTCATGATTCCAATGTTTTTCACTTTTAGGTAAAAAATCATGCAGTCAAAGAGTTTTTTCCCAGTATCCATTCTCTCAACAAGAATTACAGGTCTAACTTCAACAAGGGCACCTTAACCCTTACGAAGGATTATATGAGGGCTTATATCCTTGAACATACCCATAGATAAAACTTCATTCAACTTCAGCCCTGAATTTATATTAATAAATAATGAATCATCATAAGATTGAGAAGGAAGATCATTACCATAGGTTGAATCCACCCTAGAATCCCATAAGGACACACTCTCTTTTAGACAGGATTACATCTGTCAATCACCACAGTTTGGAATCACAACATTAGTATACCTATGGAGTGCATCCTCAGATCCTACAACAAGATATAGAACATAACATTTCAATGCATCATTAGATTGATCTGGAAGATCTAAATCCAAATGGGTATAGGTAGATATAAGATTACTTAATGGATCAGTATGGTTGCAGGTATTCAAGAAACTCTATGGATCATGTAGGGAATGATTAGATATTTTGGGTTGGTCTAAAATCAAATGGGGACATTCCAGTTATAGGTATTTAGCATATCTGTAGAGTTACAGGAAGTAGCCAGACACCGTGGATCATGAACTGGAAATTCCACTAACGCTGCACCACTGGGAGGATAGAGATTGAAACATAGGTAGTAGGTTATTGTCGTGGCCAACCCTAGATGCCATCTTCATATGGGGCGGCTCCTGATAACCAAAGTTACATCTTAAATAAATTACATTTCTATAACATTCCTCAAAAGACTGTAGAAATATATCAGACACATATGATAACTATTCATGAAAATTATAAAATTTATTAACATAGGTTTCACATGGTGTGGATTATAGATTTCTAAACTAATTTTATATGGAAAATTAAACTGTTATCACCAGAATATTAATTTTAACTACAGCCAATTAATATGTGTGTAATAAGTAATGATAAATGAATGATATTAATAAATAATCATGAATAATATTATTATCGATATGAATAATAAATAATATATTAATATATTTGGATTTATAGTGCATCCGACCGAGAAGAAGTCTATGTTATGGTTTTTTCATAACAACTTATCATCCTTGGGACATGTTACATATTATGCTTGTATTTTCATTCATATGGTGTATGCCATTCAACTATGAAATCATGATTTATTTTGAATAAATTTCTATATTGAGATTATTTATAGCCACTCTATCTAATAACACATCAATTTTATTCTCCTCTTAATATTTATTGGAATCACATATCTTCATACCATTTCCCCTCCCTTTAGTTCACAATTCAATTGAAAATATAGTTTTATGTTGAACAGAAATCATACCCTATTTTTTATCTAGAATTTATCCCATCAATTTCCATGTTTTTTATATTACATTATGGATTTTTTTTCAGTGTTTTATTCTCCTTGTTCACACATTTCACTTTTTATAAGCCTCATGCAGCTATCTTACTTTCCAAAGTTGTGCGACAAATACATTAATTATTATGGTTGTGATGAATCTTTTAGAAAAGAGGTTATATTATCAAATAAACCCTTAAATTTTCTTTTCTTATATTCAAAAACTCTCGCAAATATTTAATATATTTTTTTTAATCCCTCATAGTAACAATGATATTAACACAAAATAAATAGATCATATAATACCAAAATATATGAGAACACTACACAAAATATTTATACCATCCCTCATTTTGCCCTACAATTTGGTCTCACTATAATATAATCCTATATTGAATGGAACCATGATGTTTAATTCCATCCAAGGATTAATTTGTCTCCAATTAATATAGGAATAAGGATTTTTTCAGTTGGAATTGTTCCCATGAATTTTTTTTCCTAAGTGTCCTTCAAAGAGGAATAAAATCCTACAATAGTTTGGTTCTGCATAATGGAAAATTCTATACCTATAATGTTCATATTATAGGGACCAAAATTTTAAATTTTAAGGTCATGAATCATTTACATATTATGTCTACAAAAATTCATACATATTCATCCCTTTTGATACATAGAAATGGTTTAGTGTGGGACATATATTGAGGAAGACCTTTTGGGTTTAAATTGACATATAAGTTGGTTGAATGAGTTTTCTAAACCAATATGATTATATTCACTCATGTTGTATAATAAAACCTAGAGGATAATATGATGTCAAAAAATTTGATGAAACTAAGAGGAAAATATTGACTTAATTTGTATAATGAATCATAGGATAAAATAATGTCTCAACGAATATGGAAAAACCAAAAGGAGTATCTCAACATAAGGTATGTGATGGAACCCAGAGCACTATCTAGACTTAAGGTATATGATAGAGTAAACAATATAATATTTATTCAAAAAATATCATGTAATCTAGATAAATATTTCATCTCAAGGAATTTTTGTGGACCTTACACACGAGAAACCTTAGAAGCATACCGTTCATGAAAGGGGTTAGTGTAAACCTTATCTTATACATTTCTAGTCTTTTCTATAGTTAGGAACATGAGTTAAAAGTTTTTATAGTCCTGTAAAATATTTGGTTAATGTGAATGTAGGGTTTCACATAACATTATTCCAATCATGTAAATAAAATATTTTTTTATATAAAAAATCCATTGAAAATATTACATTGAAGTAGTCTATATGAAAGTGGTAAAATGTTTTAAAATGAATAAATGTATCATAATATTCTAGTTTTATATAAATGTGTAGAGATTCAAAATTATATGGGTATTATAGGCTATACATAATGAATTATTTACAGAGTGTCCAACCATTTTCGAATGAATTATGTTTATGTTATTTAAAATGGAATTCATTGTGGTCTAGTGATGGCTCAATGAATGTGCCTCACCCCCCCCCCATTTTCAAATTCATCAACCGTTGCGGCCGGTACCTCTTGGCCTCCCCTACACCTCCTAAAGGTGTTTAGTCTTGGATATTCCTCCTTCCTCGTTGTCTCCAATGCAGCCTCGGCTACTCCAGGACTGTCCAGGTCCTTTGGTGTTGGGCCTTCATTCAGGGATGCCCTCTTTGAATATTTACAGACCGTTTCCCCTTGTTTTTCAGCCATCTCTGTGTCTTCTATGAAGTCATCACGTGAGTGTAATAGGGTTTGGGGGAGCGTTCCGACCTTTGTGTTTAAGGAGGATAAATATTGCCACAAAGGGACTCTGGTAGCCCGCTTTGGGGTGTCCAGACCACTGCTCATATCTTTCCAGCAGTGGGTTTCATCTTGGGGTCTCCAACATCCGGCATAAGTCTTATGCCTTCATAATAACTCTTTATGCATCATTTTGGCTTTGGAGGTGGGATTTATTTAGGTATGGCGCAAGGTCCCATGATCCATGGGCCGTTGGGGAATCAACCTGGCCAGATGGTCTATGGAAGCTCATCGAGGTTGTGAGAGATTGTTGGTGGTTGTTTGGATTTGTCTTCTTCAGATACCACTTCTGTTTCAGAATGATGGCTTCCTAAGGTTGATATGATACTCTATTGGGATCTTCATATGCTCTGATTATAGGATGAGATGGGGTATGTCGTCTACAGAGGCCCACATCTTTGTTGATCTTGATCTTGCCTGCCCCTTACCAGAGAAGCCTGACCTTCAGGTGGAAGATTCTTTCACCTGGGTTCAGGACCTAGTGTACCCTGTTTTTCCTTGATATTTCTCACATTTCTTCCTTCAAGTCCATTCTCTCCAAGCCTGTCGGTGATGTGGAAATAAGGACCGAGGTTGAGTCCTCGGAGTTGAGACAAAGAGGGGTGAGGGAGAGTATATTTCTCCCTCGGTTTCACCTGAGGTGACTCCAGAGCTGGCTCAGGAGCCCATGATACCTTCTCCTCTTACTCCCTCAGTGGCTACACTAGTGGTGTATCTAGTGGAGATTTTTTTGGAGGCTCCAAGGGGAAATGGTCCTTGTTCCCTTTTTCCTGAGAAATTTTTTCCCTTCCCAGGGCTTCCCATCTCCGTGTGTTCTTGGAAACCTCTTGAAGCCTCCTCTAGTAGGATGTCTATCATTGTTGAAGGGCCTTGGGTTATTTTCATTTCCTTCCCTCATTGTGATTGCTATTGGGCATGATTCAAAGCAGAACCAGCGGGCTATAGTAGTGTTCTACCATCCCACATGAGCCCCATATGAGGGCTTCTCCCCTCCAATCTCACATGCCCCTCCCCAACAACCTTTAGTGGGTTCCTTATCTTGGAAAGAGAAATCCAAAGTAAGAGAAGGATCATCTGTGGTGGCCTCTAGGATGAAACTCACCACATGAAAGGTTGGAAGCCTTGTCCCTCCTGTGGTGTTGCCAGCTAAAGAACCATGGGTGTGCAGTAGATCAATGTCCAAGTTGCTTCATGGGTGATCTTTCTCTTACATTGAGAAGGTGAAGAGCTCTGAAACCAGTCTCAGGGTGCTCTCTTTCCAATGATAACCTCGCTCTTGTAGAATTCTCGGTGTCTATGATCCCAAGTAAATTTAGACTTTCAAGCCTCCGAAATCTCCAGGTACAAAGTAGAAGTGGTGGCTGTTCTCAAAGATATAGAACAACCCCATTGAATTGCCATGTTTTTAGAAGAATTCGGATTCATGGAAACATGCAGAATAAGGAGGTTAATAGACATACATGGATCTTTTGGAATAAGAGGTGAAATGAGGTCTTTATTAATGTGGGGGTAATTTACTCAAGGTTAAGGTAACCCTCAACATCGTTCACTTATATATTTCAGTTGTTTATGGAAGTTGAATTAGGAACACTTGGGAATCCTTATGGAGAGATTAAAGAATGTTCTATCATGGGCTCGTACCATGGATAGTGGGGGGAGACTTTAATGTCGTGGTTTCTCTGGAGGAAAAGTAGGGTAGATGAACATTCCCAAGGCAAGCTATCCTTTATTTCATTCATTTCATGGCTAGTAAGGGCCTCTCGGACCTCAAATTTTTGGGTGAGAAGTTTACATGGATTTATAATCATAGGGGACCATTCCATTTGTGCGGGCATTTGGATCATTGCATGGTTAGTATCCATTCTATCTCGGTCTTATCTAGCACTATGGTGTCTCATCTGGTTCAGGGATTTTTGGACTAATAACCTCTTATTTTGTCTATGAACTTCTTGCCAAATCCACCAGAGAAGTTCAGATTCAGTCAGTTTTGGGTGGAAAAACTGGGATACCATGACCTGGAAAGCCTTTTTTGGGCCATTCCATCGCAAGGAAACAAATGGTTTAACTTTCACAGTAAACTTAGGAGGCTAAAACTCAAAATCAAAGCATGTAAGACTGGATTGGATCACTTAGAAGAGGTTGTTAAATCTTTTATGAAGGAAGTTCAGATTCCTGAGAATGGCCTAGAGGATGAGTGGGATGAACGATACTATGTGGAACTCATGGAGAAGAAGGGAATTCTTGCTGATTTACTTCTGATGTAAGAGCATCTGGCTTGGGGGAGGGCTCAGATCAAGTGTCTTAAAGAGGGAGAAAGTAAAAAGATGTTTTTTCACACATGCATCAATGAGAGGGAGAAGCTAGTCAAGATGAAAATTCGTCTGGAGAACAGTTCTTTCAAAGGATGATAGAGACACGGTTGGAGGCATGGCAAATTCCTTCTTCCAGGAGCTTCTAGATGGTTCTAATGAATTCTTAGCTATGGGATATCCTTCAAAACCATTATACATCATTGATGTGATTCCTACCTATGTGTCCAACTAGTCCAATGACAGCTTGGGGGCTGTGTATGGCGATATGGAGATTAAGGATTCACTCATTCATTTGAACTCGGAGATCACAATAGGTCCAAATCAATTTCCTACTTCTTTCTATAGGGAATCCTAAGATTCAGTGAAGGATGACCTGATCAATCCCATTTGGGATTTCCTTAGAGGGGAGTTTACCAGAATACCATGCGCCACCACTCTCATTCGATTCCAAAGTCCAAAAACCCCTCTTAAATCTCACACCACTGCTCGATGAGTATGTGTAACGATCCATACAACATCATGGCTACTATTATCAACATCAGAATGCCTATCCATATCCCCCACAAAATTTCACTAAAAAAACCTGGGTTCATTAATGGCCGACCGATATAGGAGGGAATCTATTTGGCTCAGGAGATGCTCAGTGATATCAACTTCAAAACCAGAGGGTCTAACATGGTCAATAAACTTGACCTGAACAAGGCCTATGATGAGGTGGAATAGAGCTTCATTAATAGAGTTCTCTCAGGTATGGGACTAAAATCTTGGAACGTTGATATTATTTTCCATAGCTTCAACTCTTTGTGGTTATCCATGTCCTTTATGGGAAAATTGTATGGGTTCTTCATGTCTACTCAAGGCCCCAGACAAGGGCACCCCATCTGGCCATATCAGTTCATTCTCATTCAAGACGTCCTTAGACACCTGATCCAAAGAAGCATAAAAAATGGTGTCATCATTCATTATCAGTGCCGTCTGAAGGACCCAACAATATATATCTAAAAATTAACTAACGATACCATCTTCTTTATGAATGCTAAGAGTAATTACATTTACAACATAAAAAAAGTTTTTGATATTTATTGTTGGTGGAATGGTCAGTTGATTAATAAGGGTAATAGTGACTTCTACATTTCCAACTAGTGCTCCGCAGAGACAGTGGATGGTGTTTGTAGTTCTATTGGCATTCAGGGGGGTGGCTTATTCCGTATGATTTACCTTGGTGCTACCATCTCGTAGGGAAGGCATCATTTTCGTGACTTCAATGACCATCATACCAGGATCTTAGATAGAGTTCTGAACTGGAAAAAATAAAATTTTGTCCTTTGGTGGAAGAATCTTCGTGGTGAACAACATGTTGTTAGCCTTTCTAATTTGGGATTATGGTCCAACAGGGACCCTAATGGTGTGATCAAGTCTATTTATAGGATCCATGATAATTTCATTTTGGATATGATTTCAGAGGGGAAGAAACACTAGGTGGCGTGGAGTAAAATGGTGTGGCTAGTGGGGGGGAGGAATCAATGTGCACAAGTTGGAGGATACCCTATACTGCATGAATGAGAGGATTTCGTGGAGTGTCCTAGAGAATCATACTCTTTGGGGGATTACCATACATGTGTATACCTCGGGCCCTAGGAGCTCGGTGGATTGGAACAAGGTTTTCCTTTGGTCATTGATAGGCCCTATTGTTGATAAAATTTGGCCCTTCACTCGGTGGATTGTTGGATAGGTGATCTTTCCTTCTAGCACAGGAATAAAAGTGGTGTAGTGTTGGGGTTCCCTGGATGTCTTGTCACAGATATTTCATATACGGATGATAAAAATTTCCCATATTTCATCAACTCTATCTTGGATGAGAATTAGCTTGAGTGTTTCAATTTCATTGAGCTTAATACAAAGGAGGATACATATGAATTCCCCACTTCCTCCTCGGTCCAGTTCTCCTAGAAATACATCTGTCACATTTGTTATGAGAAGGTTCTGGTGGGGATATGGAATGAGATTGTTTGGGTTAAAAACATTCAAACTAAGCATAATTTCTTAACTTGGAGGATTCTAAATAGTGCACTTCTGACATATGATAATATCAGGAGATTCATTATTTAGCTTGTGTCTAAATATTTTTTTTCTATAACGTGGATAGAAAGGATATCTCTACCCACATGTTCTTCGATAGTGTTTGAGAATGCGAGGTTTAGAAGGCTGTTTGGGAGTTCTCTGAGACCATATCTTCGAATGAGAATATATCATTGTTTCTTGTTAAGTGGTATCATGGATTTGAGGGCAGAGGCCCATATAGAGTGGCCCATTCAGCTTTGCTACATGTGGGTTGTTGATGTATTTGGTAGTTGGGGAAAAAAGTGATGTATGAGGGAGTGAGAGATTCAGCTTGTGTTATTACTGTCTAGGAAAAAATCGGTTTTGGGCTTGAACAAGGATGTGAGGTCTTAGATGGAGGCACCTTCCCTTCATCAGTTCCTGACTAGTTCTAGTAAGGTTTTTCCTTTAATTAACATGAAGGGAAATTGGTTATGTTTTAGTCCTCCCTCGAGGGGCATGAAGCTCAATATAGATGTATCTTGTGTCTAGTGGAGCACACGCAGAAGAGGTGTTGTGATGGATAGTAATGGCTCGTTTTTCTTAGCATTCTCAGCCAGATTGGGCCAAGGCTCTTCCCTTGAAACAGAATAAATAACGATGCTTACTGGGTTCATTGTAGCAAGAGTTGGATGTTAATGAAATTTAAACATAACCCTTAATTTTCTTAAACTCTTTGAAAGAGAATGGTGAACCTCCTTGGCCGATTTGATATGTCATTAATAAATGTTTGAGAATAATCAAGAACAAGGCTCTCAATCTTCACATGTGGATAGAGGGGAACAAGGTTTCATACTACATGGACAGAGTGGACTTTAATGGAATGAATAAGGTATTTTTGCACTCTGTGACAAGTATTAAACCTAATGGGATTGACTTTATTAAAGAGGATGCTTTAGGGATTCACCATTTCAGGCCCTCGTATGTTTTTCTTTGGTGTGGGGGTGGGCAAGGGGTTCCTCTTTGTGCCTTCCTTCTGTATTTTTATATTCTTATTTATAAAATTTCATGATGATGATGATGATAATTATGGTCTAGATCATCAATTATTCCTATGATAATTATTTTTTGGGGTTCATTCTAAAATATTTCTATGTAATCCTAACCATAAATGAAACAAACTTAAGGGAGTTAGTCATGCATGTATCATAATGTATTTCTATGTGGATTGTACCACATAGATAATTTATGTGGGTGGAATTAGTGGGAAGAATATATGTGGGAGAATCACCCTTATCTTTGTGTGGATGATGATTCTACCTGAAAACATTCCATAATGAATTATGTAAAGGTTAATCTTAACACAACAAGTGATTTTTCTTTTGAATATGTTCCACAAAAGAAAATATCATCCCTAAAGTCTGTGCTTCACCTACATTATCAATGTTTATTTAATGTTTTTATAATTAAATCAAAATAAATACATTCAGAGAATATGAACTTGAATATGATTTACACAACTACATAGGTTCACTACAATTATACTATCTTAACCTGAAATCCATGGGACACGAACCTGATTATCTAACCCCATGAGTCTCATGTAATTCCTTGGTATCCTTTAAAATACACCATAGGCTATTAACCTTTGATGTATATTATCAGACATATAACCATCACCATAGGCTAGCACATGCAATTTAATTATTCTTTTCCTCACATACACACACCCTATGAAATTCTTATGGAGTTTAGACATCATAAAACTACTCCATATCAACAATTAATAACTATTGTGTTTTAATCATGTAGGATCCTATAATTAATAGAGCACATTATTAGGATGGGTAGTAACATTTTTTCCTTATGTATTACTTTTCTAATTTTTTTACACTATCTCACATTGAATGCACAAGACACTTATATTTTACCCTAAATATAGAGCCTTATAATGCCACAACACTTCCTTGTGGGTATTGTCTTCGATACCATTTTTCATGACCCATTATCGATAATCCATAATCCTAGTCACCTAACCCTACGAACCATATATAATACCCTGTCTTCCTTCCCTACACACAATATCATATTACCCACTAGGGTATCTTATAATACCAATAACTATCCTCATAGGACATTACATGTTGTTCTAGTGTGGGTTTTCCTCACTCACACACACTATGTGAATCATCCAAAGAGTTCACCCATCCTAACACTACTCTATAAAATAAATTATTAACTATGGTTTTCTAGTCCTGTAGGATCATAAAAATACTATTTCACCTTTTTTAGATGTGTATCAAAATATAGTCTTTTATGTATTAATTTTCCATATATTTTATAGATTTTGCATAGAAATTACTGGTTTCAAAATGATTATGTGGCCAAAAATAATCTTTATTGACAATTATCATGTAACTTCTCGATTTAAGGAAGTTATGGGACAATAAAGAATTAATAACACTTTTTTATAAATGATTTTTCCTTAAAAACAAATTATTACTGATCCATTGAGGATTTATTAGATATCTCCCCGAATGATTAACATGGACCATAAAAGTCATACACCTATGAGTTGTTGATTTCATGACTCTATAAAAAACATGATCTCTATATTCTATTTTCATTCCATGAAATATTTCCACATCTCAAATGATTAAACATATATAATAGATTCCACTATGATGAATTCATTTGTATTAAAATGACTCCCAAATTATAATTCCTGTAAAACTATATTTAGGTATTATTTTTGGCTTCATAACCAACAAGAAAACAAATTTGAGAAAGAAAAAAAGTCCTTAACTATAGGGTGACCAAATTTTTGGAAATTTAGTTGACCCAAACATGTCACAGATACTCAATAAAATTATTAATATAGTTTTTACATCCCTTTTATTATAAATCGATGATATTTATAATGTAATCCTTGTTGGATGTCACAACACCACATCCCCATACTGGGTACTATTTTTAAGAAATCTATTTCCCTTAGTGAGTGAGAAATCCTATGACACATGAAGATTTCATTTTTATCTTCTTCGTACATAGATACACATTTCAAACCACACTTTATGTTTTTAATTAGAGTCTGGATTGTTACATGTATTCCATGTAAAATTCATTAAAAATATGGTTTATTGTAACAAAAATTACGTCCTACTAATTAGATTTGTTATAAATGAAAATAATTCAATTCATTGGAAGTATATGCTATATTTATACATTATGTGAACCAATAGTAGGATTCACGATCTGAATCATAAAATACTATATATTCACAGAGATGAGGATCAAAAATCAATTCTTTTTTACACCAATAGGTGAATCTTGGATCATGTTTTTTGTGATTTCAAGAGGAATAACTAACTAAAGGATTCAAAAATATAATGAAGTGGTTAATTGATAAAAAAATATTCCTAATTAATATGAGAATTTTCATTATGGTATGAGAATAAAACTAGATAAAACCTTAATTTTCACATAGGAAAAGAGATCGTGGATTCTTTACATATAATATATATGTATGGATAATGTAAAAATCCTTATATGAATGTTGATATCACGTACTAAAAATTAATGGATAAAATTTAAAATTTAAAATTGATATCATATAAGTGATCCAAAAATCACTATATATATTATCATAATAGAAATCAAACCACATATAGTTTATGGTAGATATTTTATCTTCTATCCAGGATCCTAAAATGAGATAATAAAATTGTTTCTTTTTAGTGTAGGGGTTTTGTTGAAAATATTATATGAACATGAAAAACCATACACGAGGAACCTTTTATAGATACAGTTCATCTCTAAGTGAATTTGGTCTTATAGAATTGAACACAACTAGAATATTAATTTAATTCAAGATCATCCTTCATATCTAAATTTTTATGGTCATTCGTCTAGGACAAGATTCAAGATGTTTCAAGTCAAAAAAAACACTATATGTTATGCATTTAGTGTGATGAGGATAGAATGATATATAATATGGGGATATTCGATGAATATAATATAAACGTATGGACTTGTGGTATCCATTAGAATTAATCCACTCAATGAATATTATTTACCATGTGGAGTATCTCTCTTTAAGTTATTTGATATTATATGTTGATTTTCTTGAATAGTTTAAGTATCTTCTTTATGGATAATTTATACCGATATTTAAAGGGTTAAAAATATATTATGTGATTATTTTTCATTGGAAATTTATTCAATGAATGAATTTTTGTAATTTTGTGTAATTTAATTTTTAAGAATAATTATTTTATAGAATATGTAAATCAGAAAAATTTTATTTCTGAGTCCATGAGAGGTGATGATAGATAATAATTGGTTGACCAATGCTAATTTCTGGACTTCCCTCAAACTATATGGAATATTAGTAACGGGGTTAAGTGGGGAATTTATCCCATGTATAAAAAATCACTAGGGGTAACATATATTCTTCCCTAATACAATGTGATTCAATATATATTCCTAGGAAACCTATAAAAGAATATTGACGCAAGTTTGGGGTCCATTAAGATCAGTCAATCATACTATAATAAATTTCCAATAATTAGGAGCCTTATAGGTTATGCTCAATGTTATTCATATTATGATAGGATAATATCAACTCAAGTAAATCGTTGATGGTGACTAATACATTAATGTTATGGCATAGTTTTCTAGAGGAAATTTATATTTTAGAAGGTTTTATCGATCCTAAGGGTCAGTCTAATACACAATAATTCTTTTCCTAGGATGAAGATATATAACATAAACTTTAAAAAGTAAATGATCATACAAAAGGTAAGTTCTTTTGAATGTGATTCACTAACCTCATCATAAATAAAAATATACCTATGAAATATTTTAATCACACGCGTAAGAGAAAAGAAGATCTACACTAACTCTTTTATAAACTAGTGAGTCAAAATATAATAATTTTACTTTTATAAGGGTCATGTTTTGGTGCATATACAATTTAATCCTTTTCTATTTTCTAACTCAAACATTTTTATATACCCTTAATGTGGGAGTTGATGTTTTTTTCTTATTCATCATGTAATATATGAGATAGAACCAAATAAATATATGTTTGACCTATGATTTATGAACTTTTTATACTACAAATGAAACAAATAACAAAAAACCTCATCTTCCTGAATAAAAGTAAGCTCTATCATGAATATTCTATTGAATATTTTTGAGAAAAAATGCCTCTGATGGAAACAAAAGCCCCATTCCGTAAAAGGGATTTCACTAGAAAAATAATAGGTGATCATATCAAATGGATTATAATACAATGAAGGGGTGGTTCCAAATTCACTTAGTTATGAATGATAGTACATTATTAAGGATATTGTTTTGGGATTTCTTGAACATATTAGTAAAAAAGGGAAGGAATTATTTTCCATTATATAGGCTATTCGCAATACACTTTATTAAATGAATTGTGCCAATCATATCATGTTTTGTTTATTCTCATTGGGTAATCAAACCATTTGAATGTTTCCAAATGATTTAAAATCCATAAATTAATTATTCATAAGTTTTTAATTGATGAAAACATAAGGGAGTTAAATGGAAGTTCCACAAATTGGACCTATATTATGATCAGTGATTAGTATTCCTGGGTTACATCATATACACATAAAGACAAAATGAAAATCATTGTATTATTAGGTTATCTCTTACAGAAATGTTTGTATAAATGTATCCTCTTATATAATATTCATCATATGAGTTTCTGTTTTAGTACACATCCAACAATCTCAAACATCAACTATAAATTTATAACAAAATTTTAAAAAAATCAACTAATCTTTATGAATCCATAAAAAACTATTTTAAATTTGGTATTAATAAAATATCTTAATTTTGGAATACAATATTTTTCAAAAACATATTCTATAACCAAAATTTTAAACATGTGACTCATCAAGACATAATATATTTGAAAAAATTAATATTTTAGAGGTAAGAAATGAGATTACTCTAAAACACATCAGTACTAATCAAGTGACTAAGGGGACTTCTGTGATCTATATCAAATATATTTATATCTCAATAAGACTATAACTTTGATAACATTATTAATATACATCATATGTGTGAGTATATAATCCTAAGTTCGATAACATCAAGTAAAATCTATGCATGGAACATGTCAATATTGTATAAGAAACTCTTATCTTCTTTATTCAACAAAAAAAATTCCATGATGATTCAAACATCACATATAATTGATCTTATAGATGTGCATGCAACATGTGTAAGGCCCCATCCTTAAACATTACATAATAATTATTTAGGTAAAGAATTCATATTTATGAACTTTTCAAGTTAATAGTTTTAGAGAATTAGGCTATAACAATTACATTACATATCAAATTTTACAAAGTTGACCCTTCTAGTTTATCGATTTTTTTTCATAATTATAAATCTCATTAAATAAAACAAGAATTATTTTCTTGATAACAAAATTCTTGAATTATTCAATTATATTAACTTTCCTTACCCCAAGAAAATCATTTAAAAAATATGGAATGAGAAAAATAATGCCCAGTAAGTAATATAAAATAAGGAAAGAAAACGTCATTACATATATATATAAAAATAAATCAAATCATATTTTTTACTCATAAAACCTAAGCTACTTAGTTTAAATCATGTAATAATAATATTCCTCCAAATAATCAAAGAAATCATAAAACATAAATGTAACTTGTGGAATCCATATCATACTTTCATTGTATCGTCCACAACTACAAAGGGAGTAACCTTCAGGGTTACATTTGGAATACCCATAATATATATTCCCTAAATTTCTTAGGCAAAACTTTATAATTTACCCCTTTCACTTTACCCATTTAATAGGAGATCTATCATGGGCTCACCCTCCCTATGTTTATCTTGTACCCACCTTTATTGGGTTTATCATGTACCCATATGTCAAATGTTGATGTAACTATACATAATTAAAACATATAAAAGATTTAAATTATCAACATTTCACTAATCAATCACAAAAAATAAATTCAATATATTGAAATATTTAATCTATTTAAAAAACCATTTGAAACATTAAATAAAAATATTTTTGAGGCAAAATGTCCCATACCACTTTGAAACTTTTGATGGAGGTAAATTTTTTTAAAAAACAATGTCCTTATAAATAAATCCTTCAAACCATTTTCAAAACATGGAAACTAATAAGAATTATTCAAAAGAATAAATATTTAAAACATATAAAAATGATGTTTTAGTTAAAGAGTTCCTTACCACATGAGAAAATATTTGAATAAAATATATTAAAGAATAAAATTAAAAATAAATTATAATATCATGAGAATAAGGATATTCATGATATAACATATCAGAGGTTATAATAAACACCATATAAATGTGAATTAGTGCATAAGAACAATGATGTATCAATGGAATGTAAAATGAGATGAAATCCATTACAATGATCACTTTATTAGACTAAAGATAAATTAACAAAATAACTATGTGTGACAAATATAAATACACCCAATATAAGTGTATATTTAGTGAAAATCAATCATATGTCATTCACACATATTCAATGAAAAACAAAATCAATGACATGGATATTTAACTCAATAAATAGAGATTGAGTTAAGATATCCCTTAAAATGTTCATATACATTATGTAATAATATATGAAGGGGGTGATTATGTGAATAAACAGTATATAAAAAAATAAAGTTGAAATTAAAACATAAATAAACAAACAGTGATTCCACACATAATTGTAGCATAATATTATCAATGAAGTATTCGTAAAACCCAATGAGTGGCAACTGAGTTTAGAAATTCCCTCATAAATATCATTTTGTAAATAAAATAGATCGATAATGTGTATTAACTATAAGTAAACATAAATCAATTAAAATACATGATAGGAAATCAAAATTTATTTCTCACATAATCATAGCACGTTATAATCAAGAAGTAGAAGATTAACCTAAATAATGGAAATTGGGATAAGAAGTACCCTCACCTTAAGTCCATCTTGTTAGGTGTGTTCTTTGTAATTTCTAAATAATAAACTTAAGTTAATTTATACTTTTTCAGACCCTTTTTTAATTTTATTATTCCCTTTATATCACTTATTCACTTTTTATAACAATTATATAATTATTTATGTTCATATCGGTCGTTTGGTTGATATTCGGTACTTGAGTCGAAAATGTATTTGTTTTGTTGTAAATTTTCCATGTAGTTAAAATTCCATCACCTTGATAATAATATTCATGAATTTTTTATCATAAATATCTAGTATATATGAATTTATAATTTTCCATAACATTTGAAGATAATAAATGGAATGCTCTGTTCATTGAAACGGTAGGTCGTACGTACGCATGAATGTTACATTCATTTCGTTGTCACAGTAAAGGAACGAAAACTAAATGATAATTTGGTATGTTATAACTATATTATAATATATATGTTATATTTTTTTACATATTTTCATAAATTTCATACATTATATATTCCACGTATGGAATGAACGATTCATATCAGTTTTAGGGGGCGGTAGCCCGCACTTCCTCAAATGAAATTATCGTATTTAACCATTATGGAAATCATAAAGGAATGTAGTAAATAAAAATTACTGAATATTAGGGACAATATAAATATAATATATATGATATATAATTACAGTTCCATCATAATGTAAACCATGAGAAGTGGTAGGTTAAAATTGAACAATCATCGTTTTGTGAGGCAGTAGTTCACTGTACACAGAAAAAGTATGATCATACCCAGTAGAAAGAGGTGTGTGTAAGTGTAGTTATAATTATTCTCATAAAAACATCCTAATATATTAAGTATACTTTTATTGTTATGTAATTATGTAATAATAATAGAATAGGGTGTGGAGATGGAAAATAAAATAAAGGAACTTGAGAGAAGACGTTACCTCTAAATTGAGTAACTTCTTTTGATTTGAGACAAAAGGAATTCTTGAATTAACTTCTTCCCATGTTAAGGATTATAGGAAGATAAAAGGGCTGTTGGGAGAATATTTTATTATAATTTGGATGTTCAAAGGGGCTTTAGAGGTGTGAGAAAGAGGGTATAGGTGGTGGCCATTTATAAGAAGGATGACTGGCAATTTAGGAAATTCTTGAAATATTATTTTATTATAAAATTATTTATTGAATTTAAATAGTTACAAATTTATATATTTATAGTATAATATTATAATGTGTTTAAAGCATCGCAAAAATTAGGTTTTAGAGAAGATTCGTCATAAAAGGATCCCTCTCTTTTTGTATTAACCCATAGTTAATAACATTTACTATTACCATGTCTTCTTGTATTTTCATAATATATGGTTACTATAGTTACAATAAAACGAAATAACCCCACATTTGAATCATGAATAAAATTTAAAAATCTTATATTTTTAAGACAATTATATCATTTAAAAAAATAGTATTTTTTTAAACTCATTTATGTCAATTTTTACACTATTTAGTAATTGATTATTGTTAAAGTCATAACAACCTAATTAATTCGAACCAAAGTCAATTAATGAAATATAATATTTTATAAGCATCTATAAAATTCGGGCAAATCATAAAAATGTTCATATTATATTTACTTTAATATTTATTATATAATTTATTTGAATATTTCATTAATAAGATAATAATTGCATCATCATTATGCCATTAACAAAATTACTTATTTAATTTCTAAAAATTTAAAATAGAATACTATGACTTAGGAAGTATTTTATTATTATAA
The DNA here is from genome assembly GCA_963277665.1 of Viscum album. Taxonomy (NCBI): domain Eukaryota; kingdom Viridiplantae; phylum Streptophyta; class Magnoliopsida; order Santalales; family Viscaceae; genus Viscum; species Viscum album. The sequence goes on along the minus strand of OY728140.1, from coordinate 46,518,279 downwards.
TGACTATTTATTTTCTAAGTGACTTTTTATATTACCCTATACTAAAATTATTTAATAAAGATACAATTTTATGTTATATTTCTCTTTACATTAAAAAAAGTTATTATAAGATGTCATTATCACAACCAAGTGGCTCCAAGAGGACCCCAAATAGACCCAAGGCTTCCAAGATTCTTTATTACCTCATAAAATAGGATTATGACATGTTTTAGGATAGATAAATATTATAATAATATTATTTTGTACACTTATTTACCAGATCTATCCATTAACCATGGTAAATACAAATAATTACTAGAGTTTCTATTCATAATATTAAAAATTAAAAGGTTCATATTTACAAAATATGGATTTTATTATTCAAAATATGGGAAACTTTTTCCCAAATTCAAAAAATAGAGTTTTCATTAATTAATTTAAAATTATTTCATGTTTTCAAAACCAGAAAGTGGGTTTTTAAGAAGTGAAAACTATCAAAAGATCGACATGTGTTTATTTCTTATTTTAATGTGAAAATTACATAAAATGACAAACATTTGATTAAATGATAAAAAAATAAAACAATTACACTTTAAAACCAATTAAAGTGACTATATTACTATATAAATATATTTGATCAAAGTGATGTTTTGAATGAAAATGTAGTATTTTCACTATTAATTAAAAAAATGAACTTTATTAGAAAATTATGAAAAATTTAATCTATGTAAATATTTATGTTCCACTTTTATTGAAGAAGTTTATTTAGTCAAATAAAACATATAATGGTGTCATGAAACAAAATTTACAAAGGGTTCGCAAACAAAAGGTGGTAAAATTGTAGTTTTAGACAAATACTTCTTTTATCCAAAAAATTGAGTCTGTTCTTATATAATATCTAGAAAAAATATATGATTAATATAAAACATTACACTGAATATATAACATAAAAATTATTAATGTGTGATATGAATTCATGAACACAATTATTCTTTTTTTATATAGGATTACATAAAAACACATCCTTTATATTGAATTGGTTTTTATATTCATATCTAATAAATTTGGTAAAAATGATTCATTATTTAAACATGTGAAAACCATATCTTCACAATTCAGTTGATACTATTTATTCCTACCATTCCAAGGGCTAGGTTATAACAGTAAAATTAAAATAATAATATTTAGTTATTTGTTTAAGCTCAATGTAGTGTATCATTTTTTTCCATTTAACATATCATTTCTTTTTTAAAACTCAGGATGTACATCGTTTCCCCATTTTAGAAATTGCATCCTCGAAATTTTAAAATGTGACTTAGTAACTTCATTAAAATCCCACATCGAAAAAGAGGTTAATAAAACTACAACATTATAAAAAAAGAATATAAGTACAAAGGTAACATGGGATATCATATTTTGGGTTTCCCTCTAGGAAAACGTTAAAATCGATGATAAAACTATCTCTCAAATACTTATAGAGAGTGATGGAACACAGAGTCATTAGAAGGTTATCCATCCCAAAACCCTAATTATGTGAGGGTTTAAAAGAAAATTGTGAAATTTCAATCTATAATGTATTGCTTTTAAGATCATTATGACATATTTTGAGTAATTAATTTACATCCCTGACTAAGAACATAAAGAATCATACTTACATTTCATGTATAGTTCTATAAACTATGAATATTCTAGAGGACTGAGTCACACCTGAAGTGCTAGAATCAACTTCTATATAATCTCATAATTCATAAAAGATAAGATATATATTTATCATATCTTTAGACATTAACCAAAACTATAATGGTTAGTAAAGGATTATATAATCCCCAAAAATAATAATACATTATAAAAAGATATACTACAATTAATCTCCAAAATTCAAAAAACAATACCCAGTGTTCAATAAAGTGAATTCAATAATCAATTCTCTTTAAAATTCATCAAAATAATCCAAACAATTAATGAAACCTAGTATTCATAACAATTTGATAACCTAGTCTTCTATGATAAATCATAAAATTTATCAGAAATAACATCGAAAAAACATAAAGTCTCATACTAAAAAGTAATTAACCAAATCACATACTCTCTAATATAGGATATTCATTTCCATAAATAACCTTAATCTCCATATGTACACAATAAAAAAATAGATTCTTTCAAAATAAAATTCAACCATTACTCCTCAAATAAAATCACATAGTTTTCTATTTTCTTTAGGCATATAGTGTTCCCAAAAGAAAGAACATCTTCCAAAATAACATATATCACTTAATCACCAAATTATTTTACTATACTATTGATATATATTTTATAAAACATAATTTCCCAAAATCAACTTATTGTTGATCCATAAAATCATTTTCCTAAAAAGAATAAGTTATATTGTGATTCCTATAGCCTTTCTATATGTGATGGGTTTTCACCCATCTTAGGGGTTTTCCCTTTTAATAAATCTAGAAAATTACCATATCATGTTTTAATCACAATGGTTTTCTTATAACTCTCATTTGAATCCACCTCTCATAATAACCACAACATCTTAATTCAAGAAATCTTATATATGTTGACATTTTTTATTTCACCTCCATATGATAAAATAAAACTATTCCCAGAGAAAGAACCTCATACCTTGATCACGGTGTCCACCAGGTTTCATCATCATCTTGTTCACAATTATATAAGGTTCATGCATTGGAATAATTATTTTGAGATCCTTAGAAATAATTCTATTCCTTTATCTTAATACACACTGTATAACTTGGGTCATATGGGTTTTCATTGAAAAGTAGTTTCGGAAAACAATCATGTATGACCGGTAAATTCAAAACATCTAATAAAACAAGATTTTTATAAAACAGTCCAACCATGTTTTAGTAGAAACTTTCAATCATAGTTTCATTTAAAATACCCTAATTAGGTTATGAAAGACTATATTTTAAAAGAAAAAATAAATAGGTTGCATAAGAGATGATTTCTTAATCACCTTTTTCAAAATCATAATATGCATCAAAATCTTATGATAATGTAAAATATTTGAAAATGCCTTGATTATATTTACCTTTCTTGAAAATATGATAATATTGGGAAAATATGATTTGATTAAATACCACTCATGATCCAAGATGGTATCGAGGTATAGTGGAGGTGTTTGATATCTGAATAAATTTCTTGCATGTTTTTCTTGTGTTATAAAATGTTTCACAATCATCGGAACATGGAATTTCAATAATTATTGCATGAAAGTTATTCGGAATAGATAGGAATGTTGTGTGAGATCCCACACATTCCATTTGAAACCTAATTTATATGATTTGATAATGTTATAAAACATGGATTTAACTGAAATATTATACATAAATACTTATCATGTCGTTATTAAAAACTCAGAATCCCAATAGTTTTCTAAACCGACCTCAGATACCAACTATAAGTACTCATCCATAAAAATTACATAATATTGAGTTAGGTCAAGAATAAAAATTTAGTACCTTTTCATGTTTAGAGTTCTAGATAATTTTTCCATAACGATTAAAATAAATCTCAAACATTAAAAGGTATACACTTATACTCTGTCCAATTTGTTTCACAATAATAAAACTCATTAAATGAAACAAGAATTATTTTCTTGATAAAACTCGTCTTGAATTATTCCTTTCTCTTACCTTTATTTATACCAAATGAAATTAATTTCAAAGACATGGTATGAGAATAAAAATCTATGTAAGGGATATAAAATAATTAAAGAAAACATTTTTCCATTAATACATACAAATCAATGAAATCAAACTTTTTACACATAAAACATAAGCTACTTAGTTCACATCATCTAATAATAATATCCATCTAAAACATCATAGAAATCATAAAACATAAAAGTAACTTATAGAATCCATATCATAAATACATTGTACCTTTCACAGCTAAATAGGGAGTAACCATCATGGTTACGTTTGGAATAACCACTACAGTATATTACCTTAATCTCATAGGAGAAACATTATTGTTTACCTCTGTCACTTTTCCCAATGCATTGAAGTGCTATCACAAGCTCAACATCCCTATGATTATCATAGAACCACCCATATTTGGTTTATCATGTAACCATCCATCAAATTTCCATGTACCATTAAATAATTATAACACATAAAATATTGAAATTACCAACATTTCACGCATCAGTAACAAGAAATCAATAAAATATATTGAAATATTCAATCTATTTACAAAACATTTTAAAATATTTAATAAAGAGATTTTTTAATCAAAGTGTTACACAATACATTAAAACTTTTGAAGGAATTAAAATTTTAAAACACACTTGTCCATATAAATAAATCTTACAAACCATTTTGAGAACAAGTACACTACATAGAAATATTTATAAGAACAAATCATTAAAACATTTAAAAATGATGTTTTAGTAAAAGTGTCCCTTACCACATGAGAAAACATTTGACTAAAAATTATTAAATAATAACATTAAACATAACATATAAAGTCATGACAATAATGAAATTCATGATATAATATTCTAAAGGGTAGTTTGTACAGCATGTAAAATTTAATTATTTCATAATAACAAAGAAGTCTCAGTGGAATGAAAATTGAGACGAAATCCATTTCAAGGATCATATACATAGATTAAGGATAAATCAATGACATAATTACGTGTGAAAAATATAATTACACCCAATATATGTGGATACTCAGTGTAAAAAAATCATAGGTCATTCACACATATTCTGGAAAAAACAAAACCAATGACATGGATATTTAACACAATGAATGGAGGCTGAGTTAAGATTTCACTCAAAAAGATCATATAAATGACATAAGAATTTATTAATGTGGTTATTATGTGCAGAAACAATATATAAAAATAAAGGAAGGTTTAAATTTCAACCTAAATAAATAAATAGTGATTCCACACATAATCCGCGCATACTATAATCAACAATGTATGCATAAAACCACATGAGTGGTAATTGACTTTAGAAATTCCCATACAAAGTTCATTTTGTAATTAAAATATATAGATTATATGTATTAACTATAAGTACACATAAATAAAATATAAATAGAATATAGTAAATCAGATTTTATTTCTCACATAATCATAGCCTGAAAAAATCAGGATGTAGATTATTATCCCATTGAATGAAAATTTGGTTTAGAAATTCCCTTTCCTTGTGTCCAACTTATCTCGTCTATTCCATGTTATTCTGAAATAATAAATTTAAGGTAATTAAAACATATTTAATAAAAAATTTCATCTTTATTATTCCTTATTAATCAATTATTAAATTAATATAACAATCACATAATTATTCATGTTCATAATGGTCATTTTGTCGATATTCAGTACTTGAGTCGAAAACGAACTTGTTTTGAAATAAATTATATATGTCGTAAAAATTACATAATATCTATAATTATTTTAATTATTTAAATATCATATATATCCAGTATATATATATTTATAATAGTCCATAAATTTTGGATATAATAAATGAAATTCACTGTCTATTGAGATGGTAGGCCTTACGTACGCATGAATGCAATGTTAATTTCTTTGTCGTAATAAAGGAATGAAAACTAAATGATACATAATTATGTTACAATTAAATTATAATATCTATGTTATATATGTCACATAATTTAATTAATATTATCCTTTTTACGTTCCATGTATGGCATGAACGAGTCACATCACTTTGAGGGGGCGGTAGTCCGCACCTCCTCAAATGAAATTATCATATTTACATATTATGGAAAGCATAAAAGTATGATGTAAATAAAAATTACAGAAGAACAGTAACAATATAAATATAATATATATAATATATATAATATATAATTATAGTTCCATAATAATGGCCATCATGATAGATGGCCGGGGAAAATTGAACAATCATCGTTTCGTGAGGCAGTAGTTCTCCTTACACAAAAATAGTATGTTCGAGGGTCTGTCGCTAGAAGGCTCAAAGCGTCTTCTGCCACTGGTCGCCCTCCTCCTCTCGATCATCCCTCTGTTGATCGGCCATGTCAACCTTCTGGGCCTCGATCGCCTGTACAACTTGTGGTCATCTCCCGAGTTTCATAGCTGCATGGTAAACAAAGAATGCCTAAGCCCAAGTAGTGCAGAATATTTTTCTTAAAACTCCATGAACATCTTATTTATTTCAAATTCCCAAAACACCCCAGAAACACAAGAACACAAGTCATTTATGATGCATGTACCTTTCCTAGGGTCTCTACCCTACAATCAATGTGGCCTCACTTGGTCGTTCGGTAGGTCCAGCGTCCTTGCATCGGATCACTGGGGGGGCCCTCGAATCCCATGTCCTAGTCGGTCTTCCCTAGACTAATTCACGCACCAAGGTCACCCAACACCGTTTCCCCACCATCCCATGCAATACTCATTGTGCCTAACTCCAGACTCCATCCTATCACACAATCTCGCCTTTGATACCATTCTGACATGACCTGCCTTCACCAAAAGGAGGGAAGGGTCATTAGATTTCCAGGCCCTTCTTTCTTTATGTTGAAGGAGAGATAATGACCCCCGAAACCCACCTTAAATAGGTCCTGGAGTGGCGACTATCACCAAGGGTATAAATCACACACTAAATGGAAGGCATTACCCTTTTTCTTTTAATAGGATCGGGATATAAGATAGTAAATTCCACAACACCAAAACAGAAAGTGCAAATACAGCTGAAAATAAACCATTCCCATATGCATGTTCAAAGGTAAAAGATACAAGTCACAAAACTCCAAAGGTTAAAAGATACCAAGAAAAAGGGAAACAACAATAGAAACTGCCCCGAAGGTCCAATCTAGTATGGTCTCGTATGATCCCTGAAGTCCTCATGGAAACCTAAAAGTTGTTTTATATAAGTAGGGTAAGCATAAAAGTATACTCAGTGGGGAAAAACCAAAGACTCTCATGCACTAGTGGGGAGGCATACTAATTCCCTGTAAGAAAAGAGATAACCAAGCACCTAGCAAGGAAAATAACCACCCAGGCCTTACCAAGGCACACTCCCCAAATAATGCAAGTCAATTAATGTATAGTAATAGCACATCGATGTTTGGGTACCCCGCGCCACTTTCCCACTGGTTATTAAAGACATCCTATGCATCGGACTAATCCCTTCATTCTCATCGCAGTCCCATTGCCATACCCCGCCCACACACACTTGGGCCACAACCACACATCCCACCCGCAAACCCCTGGGCCACAACCACTAACCCACCTGAAGACACCTGGGCCACAACTGTCACACATAACCATGCCTACAAACACTGAGGCCAGAACAACCACTTCCATGCCCAAAGACACCCGGGCTAGTAGAACTACTACCATGCCCGAAGACAACTGGGCCCCATCCCGAAGATACTTGGGAAACCACCTACCCACACACACCTTGGCCTGCCACCACACTACCCTACCCAAAGATTCTTGTGCTAATAATGGACTTCAGGCCATCACAGCCTTCCCGTAGAGTCTTCGGCTATTCGGGAAAGGGAGCAGAAAAGGAGTTAATAACCATCCACTCATAAGAGTGTTGGGAAAAACACCCTCTCCCATGAAGTGGGGGTGTTCGACACTAAGTGCTCAACTTGGGAGGGGTGCAAATAAGAAACACAAAAACTACAAGTATATGTATAGGTAACAAGCACTCACCCAATCTTGGATTTTCTTCATCCAGCCTAAAGAACACTATCCATACTATTCATTCATAAGAGAAGAGAACATCACCCATACCCATGTCACAACTCACATAAAAAATCCCCATTTGTCCCATACTTGTTTGCATGTTTATTAATAATGGTTAAATACGTTTCTACACCTACTTGGGCCAATATTAAGCATAAGAACAAGCCAAGGAAAGAGAACACCCAATAGTAATTTAAACATTCACACTAAGTTCTCTTGTAAATACACATCAAGCAAGACCCCTCCATATATTGGAACCAAAGCAGGTCATGGTGAGATATAGTCCCAAGTTCTTAGAACTATGAATAATAAGGTTTCACAACATAAGATGATCCCACCCCAATTCGTGATACAGAGGATCTCATCCTCAGCTAAATCACCCCAGCAATTTAAGCCCCTATCCAACTATGGAGGAAACAACCAAACCAATACTACCAACACAAGACGAACTCAATAGGTATTTTCATATTTAAAATATTTAACACTCTCTATGATTTCAATTCCACTGGGCTTAAACCAGGGTTATCATAGAAAAGGAGTTGATCTTGGTGATTCCAATTTATTTAGCCAAATATATATAATTAACCAATTTCCTTTACACAACAAAAGGTTCACAACAAAAATACAAGACATTTAAACATCACAAGGGGTAAGGGATTATTAGTACAGAGATGAAGAACACCAATATCCATGATTTTCAGTTGGCATAAGCCCACACAATTCAAAAATAATTAATCATGAAAGAGGAGAAAAACACAGTAGAATCATCGATCACACCCCTCCCCATCATTCTTTAGAATCTGTTTATTATCTTCATTAACGTTTGGTTCATCCAATTCTATATAAGTAGTAGTGTACCCACCCCGCAAGATACACAGAAAGGAGAGATGAAGGTGAAACCCCTACCTGGATGATCGAGGATCGACGTTAAGTCCCCGTGTGATTAGTAGGAGCTCCACAGAACAAGATCAAGGAAAACTTCGCAGTGTTACAACTCGTTGAGAGGAAGGGTACTCCGACCGTAGGGTGATCGAGAAAAAGAAACGTAGGGAGAATCCTATAGGTTATAAAGGCTGATAAGGGTTGAGATACAGCACACCTGAGACGGTTAAGATACGGAGAGAAAAACTCGAGACCCTGTAAGGAGTGAGATCGTGGGTTGACCACGCGGCTGGGACACCCCACACGTCATTAAAGGGTCCCCACCTTTCGGGGTGGTTTAAACCGATGCAAACCAGGGTACCTCACCAATAATTTAATTAAACTACATTAATGGGCATTAATGGGATTTCAAACAGGCATAAAGAGGTCAAAACATGGTTTAAAAACCAATTTTCCCAAAAAGGAGGAGCTACTGGAAAACTTGTGGGGGTGGTCAAGAGCTACTGGTAGCTGAGAGCTACTGGTTGGAAACAGCTACCAGTAGCGGAGACCAACCGATTTGCGACAACTACGGGTAGCTGAGAGACACTGGTCGCCAAGAGCCACCGGTAGCCGAGAGTGACCAGTAGCTGAGAGCTACCGGTAGCCGAGAGCTATAGGTAGGCCGAGGCTACCGCTAGGAGTCACTAAGAAGCTGGAATGGCCTTCCAGACCACCCAGAACACCTCAACATTAAGTATTTTCTAAGTAATGGACCCCAAAACCCGGGCCATTACAAACCATATCAAGAATATGAAAACCATTTATTGAATTCCTAATTCCATATAATAATTAATTTATGAATGATAATAAATTTTTGTTCATAAAATTGAATACAAATCACATTTTACCAATAAATAATATCAAATTATAATTTCTATTTATAGAAGTGATAAATTACTATTTCTCTATACTCTTAGGAAAACACTACTGGGTAGGATTAGATCAAATGTGATGACCCATAATTAAATATCCCTTGATCCATTACTGAAACAAAAATATAATTCTCCCATCATCAATTCACTATTATTTAGAAGATATGTTTGTCTTAAAAAATCAGGAATGTATACTCATTATCAAATAATAGCGTTGTTGGAAATTATTTTTATAATAGTCACATTCTTATTATCACAGTTCCCCTCCTTTATATAACTTTTAAACAATATATACCAATTGTTAACTATTTTTCTCAAAAATCAATATTGGTTAACCCTGAACCAGTCATATTACCTAGCCCATGATATCCCTGATGAACATTCCTGATCATCCTATGGCTGTGATAAACCAAGGGAGTCAATGAGATACAATGACAATGATTTCTCCTAATATAAAATAAAAAATAGTAAAATAATAATAAATGAGAATCACAATATAAAATTAAAAAAATAACCAACTAGAAAAAAACATTAACTACTAATTAAACCAAATGTAACCTTTCGACCCACTGATCTTCATGTGGATCCATGGGTTAGTCATCAAACCCAACACCAAACATCTCTCCATGATAATCTAGATGGAGAAAAACCTACACCTAAGGCAAAAAAGAATAAAACTATTGGCATGTGTATTAAAACTCAGTAGGCATTACCATGTTAACATATTTTTTTTATAATTTTCAATTTAATAAATGATTTAATCCTATCTAGTTTAAAATATAATATATAAATATAGTATTCAATTAATTCCATTTATTTTTGAAAAATCTTAATTCATTTCTCTCTATAATTTAAAACTATTTTTCCATAAAAAGGAATGTTTTGGAAATTTTAGAGAAGAGTGGTAAAGTCAGGGTTATGATTATGAATTATTATTACAAAACATTATTAAAAAAATCCAAAACTAAACATTTAATTTTACAAAAAGTCACACCACCAAATGAGATCGGTTGCATGATAACACAATGAGGGAAATAAGAAAAATATATCATGGGTAACCAAATAAACTAAGGACCCTGTATTATACACCTTTAGTAAAAATGTGTTGAGGAACATGGGAATAACTGGGATATCATGGGAAAATATATATAACATAATTTCTCTTGATACATTATACAAACACACCTGATTCAATTAAAAACCCCCACACTTTGTTATTCTATACCTTCCCTAATCAAGGTGCATAGTCCCAATGTATAGAAATTCCATACTATGGGTCACATTAAAAAGGTTAATCCTAAACTAGTGTAGAAAATGATCTTATATAATCAACTATCTATGATATGTTCCTATATAATGCATAAAGTTGGGGTGAATGAAGAAATAAAAAAACAATCAAACATATATGAAATAATACCAAGACCCCACATGAATATCACAACAATGACTCACCCATACATCATCCTATGAAATAGTCCAATTGCCTTTGAAACAACTATACATGAGGGTATTCCAATGGCATGGACCTTTGATTACCTATATAAATTGACATGGAAATGAAGTCACATATCATGTATAGTTTTCCCAATAATTCCACATATCTGAAAGTGCCAACTTGGCCACAAATATATTATATTCTTTAAACTATTATAAATATCCAAATACACCACATGTAAAACCAAAATACATTTATGAAACTGTTTGAGAGGCCTAAATAAAAATTTTGAAATCAAAACAACTTTACACAATCCAACTATTAATTGTTTTTCAAACAATTATTGTGTAATATATAACAAAAAATAAAACAATTAAATACCCAAGTTAAACCATTTTATTTCATATAAAATAATTTTTTTATGAATTATTCATCTCTAATTACCATCCATGAATTCTTTAAATGGATAGAAATCGATGTTTCATAAATTTAAAGGGACAATGAAAAGGGAAACCAACCTCAAACTCAAGCCATCGGACAATGGAACCATCAAACAACTCTACAAGAGTCCATAGAGGAAAGAATACTATAAAAGGACAATACTATGTGAAAACCATTAAATTAATACAATTTAATCACGATCCCTAGTCCAAAGGAACTTAAGGAGTAGGGGAATTTAAGGGATAAAAGAATAATATTGAAGATGTAGAAGAAGGAAAGATATTTAATTTAGGTTTTCCACCAAAACAAGAATAAATCCACATGAAATCAATAAGTGAAAAAGGTGGGTGGTGTAAGGAAAGATAAGGTGGATATTTAGGAATAATGATGCAGAATTTGGGGAGGGGAGATGTTTTGGGGTTCAAAACTAAGGGGAATGTAATTTGGTATTTTTTATGAATTTGGGCACTCGGAACGTTTTGGGGAACCATGATCCATCCATGTGTGTTGGTTCTGTCAAATATTATATAACCATGGGTAATTCTCTATCACGATTTGGAATAACAATGATCTTGTCATGAGAACTCATCTAGGGACACCCTAGAACCACACACTTCCTCCTAAAATCTATATGCTTTAGATAAAAACAAGCCTGACCCATGAAACCCGGGACATGTAAGAGGAAATAAAACTAGAAAGTGACTCAACATCAGGATGTCACATCGTTACTACATAACTATGCATAGAAACCATGAAACATAAGAAAAAAAACTGCAAACTCAAAAATTAAACCTTGAAACACCCGACACTCAAGAGGAATCTACAAGGTTAAAATAAAAACATAGATATAAAAAAACATGGTGTGAAAATTCTCCCCATAAAAATTTATTCTTCTCCTAGAAAGCCTAAAAGATTCCACTTCATCATATAAAATGAAAAGATCGATTCTATATCATGATTCTTCTTCTAAAAACAAGGATCAATTTGAACACCACTATGACACGATTTACATCCCTACATGAAAAATACATTAAGTTCGAACCACTCCTCGAAGGATGTTTAAAAATCCCAATCCATAATCACAATAACCCCTTAAAACTAAAACTACTATGAATACTCCCAAACCCTAAAACTTTTTGATGGATGAGAGATACAAAGCTAGAAGTCTCTAGAGGAAGAGGATAAATTCTTAAATACATCTCAAACGAAAAAATAGAAAATAAAAATATTGAAATGATGGATTACTTATATCAACATAGAAGACCCTAGTAGACACCCTATAGTTTTAGAATTCTAGTTAGGTACCAAGCCAACACCACTGATCAAACTCTAACATATTGAACTGGAACAACCACATAAACCACCTAAATAAGTCAAAAAAATATGACACCCTATGGGACATACCTAATTCCATGATGAATAAATATAAATTCTCTAAAAATACATTTACTTTAATGAAAAACATAAAAAGATATACAAAACACCGAACTTCACTCCAGAAAAAATATTTCACAATATGATACATTGATTACAGTGACACTAGTGCAAAAAAACATTTTTACATCAATTTGTTTTGGGTATTCACATAATGTTTTGTTATACGTCATTTTAGGAGATGAAAAAAAATAATATTTCTTATGTTGGATATATAAAAACCAATGTTAAAAATTAGTATATTGGAGGTTTTTCACATCTATTATTTAATAACAGATGTAAAAGGACCTTCAGTAATTTTTTTCATGTCGGTTATTTAATAACCAATGTGAATGATTCTTCAAAAAGGTTTTTCATATTAGTTATTTAAATAACCGATGTATAGAATATCATATAATGTCAGTTATATAAAAAACGACATGGAAAAACCCGATCCCGATGCATTTTCACATTAGTTTTCAAATAACCGATGTGAAAAACTATATACCATGCCAATTATAAAATAACTAACATGGAAAACAGATTTTTTCCCTTATATATTAACATTGGATAATAAATAACCAACTTAAAAACTATTTTTTGAAAATAATTTATGAAACTCTTCCTCCCCATTATAGAACTAGACCTGAAACGTCCAAAACTAGACTATAAACCTGACCAGAAACAAGCACAAACTAAAAAAACAATATAAAACAGCAATAAAATTACAAATTCACATGTATAACATTATGAAATTATGATATTAACTAAAAAGAAACCTTCATCCATAGAAAACAACAACCAAATACACATTTATAATTACAACATTCAAAATTAAAATATTCCCTAAAATTATACTAAAACCCAATAGAACCTATTAAATAATTTGACCATTCCACTTGAAATTGTTTTACCTATTGCGTAGTATAAGATTGAGGGACATAAAACAGGTAAAAATTAAAAAAGAATATTCTTGACATGTATAATGAATAAAAAATGAAATATTAATGAATAATTTATAAGGAAATATTATCTGGTCTTACATCCTAACTATTGTAGTTGTAATTATTTCATACAAAAATCATAATATATAATAACCGCATTTTATGACACCTTTTTGTTTATGAAAATTCTATTTAAATGAGTTATTCAATTCAAAATATCATTTTTATTTAATGAAAAATATACTAATTATAAATAGATATTCACCTTTACTTTTATATATTTGATCATGGAAATATTTTTCTTTGTGGACCTTCGAAATAAAACCCACCCCTTATTAGAAATTTATATCAATGAAGTAAATTTTACATTAATTATAATATAAATAACTATTATGAAATTAAATCTAACTTTTGAAATATGTTCTTAAAGTTTCTTCTTACATATCCATAGAAAGAGAATATCAAATAAATTGTTTTTTTCCTTTGGATAAAAAACACCTAACATCCAATGCTCACTGATATATAAATAATTTAATTTTATTGTATATTATGTTAAAAGGTATATAAAAATTTGTGATACATATGTTTTATACATATAAACCAAAGAAAACATCAAACACTGCATAATTATATTATGTTGAAATCTTTATGTAGTATAAATTAATTTTTGATCCACATAAAATTAATTCCCTTAAGGTGAAATAAATTGTAGGTCTATCAACCCATATACATATTTCTTCTCATTCGTATAACACATTTTATAAATATAACTAATACAAAACATGTTAGTATAGTATTTTAATAAATTTAACACAGAGAATGATTTCTGTTAAGACGTACATGTAAAAAACATCCACCACACCGATTACCAAATTATCTCTACAAATAAGCTCCATTAAATCATTTTTCAAGAATACACATATCCATTGCACTTACAAAAAAATGGGCTTTAATTGCAATCATTTAATGACCCACAATCAAATTTGAATATATTGAAAATTTGTCAAGACTACTATAATCATCATATGATGTCATATCCCTTTTTCTTTGTTGTTGGTTATACAGTAATTATTTTCCTTTAATGTATCCATATAAATAAATAAAAATATATATTCAATTTCAAATGATAAAAAAATTTATAAAAAAATAAAATAAAAGATATTACATACACATACCTCTATGGTACTAGCAGGTGTGCACGGGAACCCTCCCTACTAAGAGCCTCCTTGTTTACCGACATATGGCCAGCGCTGATTCATTCCCTTTCTACCTGAATATTCCGGAAACTCCTTGGCACGCCATCATTCACTGCCCTGGAGCCAAGGAAATTTGGAAATAAATGGGGCCCGACTTCATATGCTTCACTGGATATTGCCTCTGACCTCCCTGATCTTCTGATGCACTGGTGTTCCTCTCTTTAATCGGCTATTGCAAGCGCTCATTTCACCCTGGCCTAGATTATTTGGGTTTGGAGCAACGATTCTGTTTTCCAAAATGTTCATCAGCCCCCTGAGTTTTGGATTAAACGAGCCACTTCATGGATTTAGGGCAGGAAGGACCGCAAAGGACACCTTTTTCCATGCGTTACCCCCTCCAGTCCACCTCATTGGACCCCCCCCCCCCCCAAGGAAGGGAGTCTTAATCTCAACATAGATGCTTCTCTCCCAAAAATGAGCATTTTTCTCTTGGCCTCCTGGCTCGAAATTATCTGGGACAAATCATTGGAGAAAAATATGAACCACAACATGCCTTCTGGGAACCTGCAGTTGTTGAGGCCTATGCGATTATTACAGGGATGATGCCTGATATGGAACATATATGGGTTGATATCATCATCAAGTCAGACTGTATTTCTATTATCAATGCCATTAACCAAAATGATACCGGACTTCAGGCCTTTGGCTTCATCATCAAGAGAATCTGCTCACTGCGCCAAAGCGTCTCTTGCGGCACCTTCTCTTTTACCAAAAGGGAAGCAAACAATGTGGCCCATCAGTTGGCGGCCTCAGGCCCCTTTGATGTCAACCAGCTCTGGCTAGACAACATCCCTTCTTGGATCTGCTCATGTAATGCTGCTGATTTTCATCATTAATATAATCCTTTCTTCAAAAAAACTTATTCTACTCTACCTATAACTGTTGACGAAGAATTGTATTTCTTATATAACATATCGACCTATCTGAAACTATATGATAGTGAGGATCATCAACACACAAATTACAATAACTAAGAAGATGTGTGGGAGGGGTGTGGGAGGAAGATAAAAAATTGGGTCTTCCGATGGAGGAGGAGGATAAAAAATGGGGTCTTTTAGTGGATGAGGAGGATAAATAATGGGTTTTACTGGTGGAGGTGTGGGAGTGGGAGTTGCTAGCAGAGGTAGAGCAAGAGTTGCAGTTTCAAATTGTCAATTCATGTGTGTAAAACTAGACTATATTGATGATCTGATAATTTCCTCCATCAATGCATTAACATATTGATATTTAGTCTTCAAATATTCTATTTTTTTATATATAACCTCCATAGAAGAAGCAGAAGAACATGGTGAAACTTTTCTTATCGATAAACTTGTCAAGTGTCCTTGTACATGACCCACATGTCTGGGATTTTCCAATGTAGAAGATAAAATATCATTCCTCTAATCATATTTAAATACCCCATGTCTTATCTACTCCTCAAGATAATCATATATTACTTATTTTAAAAACTATTTAATGATTCAATGTATATAAAGAATTGAATTGTCTTAAATAAATAAAATAAATAACTCACAATCCTCTCGGCAACAACACCCGATTATTTTATATGACAATTCCCTTTTTTGATCATATGAGACATCTTTTATTTTCATGTCTAAATGAAGGGGATTGAGGGGAAACCTCTTCGGAGCCAGATGATGTAGCTCTATGTTTTTTGTAAAATTTTTGCTATCATTTTTCTTCCAATAATGTATACCCCCACTGAGATAAACAATGAGGGTATACATTTCTGGATTGCATATCTTGAGAAGATCTCCATGATTCTTATAAATTAAGATTAATTAATCATTAATAATTAATTAATAAGATCATTAATATTTGAAAATTTCTAAATGTATAAATTGCAGTTACAAAAAATGATTATTTTCTTCTAATTTCGACAAAACAAATTCTCGTGTCTTCATCTATAAAATGATATTTATTTCATGGACTGTCTTGTTGCCTATCCCCAAAAATTAAATCAGATGTGAGGCTTGATTTAAAATCCCTCAATCTCCTAGAATCCATTGATAAACATTTCTTCTTGACTTTTAAAGTGTTTGGTATATCCAATTACATCTGATAATGAAGAGGGGAAACATATTAGATAATAAAAATCTCAAGATTAGTTAAATAATAAAAAAAGGTATTACCAAAATGGTCTCCCACAGCCGAGATAGTTTGCTTTTTTCATTACTTATCTAGTTATTAAAAAATGATATCATTTATTTTAACCTGATTTTATACAAATCTGTTAAACTATTTTTCATTTGGACCTCTTGTAACATCATTGAAATCAATGTCTATAAATACCCTCTCATCCCAGCTACGACAATCTAATAATTTCGATAAACATCTGATGCCACATTTACCAACGCTTGAACTCTTCTTCGCAGTTTTGGGAGCACATAAAGAAGATTGATGGAAATCAAGAGAAGCATGTGGTTGTTCATCTTTAGAGGAATGATCATAAAGATAATCTCTAGAAGTTTATGGTTGATTGTCTGATTGATCATTCATTTTTTTCATATCAAAGTAACAAACATTTAGTACAAAAAATATACAAATTCACATATTATAATACTAATGTAAAAAAAGAAAAATTATGAAACACAAAATTAAACTAAAACATAAAACATTATTATTCATTTTTTTATAGTTAAGTAAATGCCTACAACAGTAATGATGTATGAAATGTCATGTAAATGAATGAAAACAAATCCAAAATTGGTATAGGAACCTTAAAAATGGTCTAACCTAATAAATAAAATTTTTACACAAAAAATAATATTTATTAACATATAGATTTAATATAATGTTAATTCAAAAAAATAAATATATATATATATGTTACGTAATGGAAAACATAATAAAATAAAATAATCTAAACTAAAATAATCAAAATTTTCTACTGATTCGTTTTAATACTTGTTTTAATAAAGAAAAAAAGACTATATAAAATTTTATGAAATTAATAAAAGTAAACGGGAAATAAACATATTTTACCTCTAATATTATGAATATACTAATGGTTTGTTTTCAAAATGTTTTCATAATGACCATTCCTTATGGAAAACCCCATTTCTACAACATGCTCATCATTATTATCTATTAATATTTTATTGATGTAGGTATCTCATATAAATTATCATCTTCAGAAAGTTGATCATCACCAACATATTTTTTTCCTTCTAAAAAAATAGACCACTACATATCTGAATGATCATGATCATGAAAAATTTATTTTTCATGTGTTTCCATTATAAAAGAAACATTTGTGTCTTCCAATGTATTCATATTAATAAGTTTCATTCCAAAATCATTATGTCTGACACCATTTATACTAATAAACCAATTGTAGTTAAAGAAACAAAATTTAATTTTAATGTAATAAACCTCACATATATCTTCAATGACTACATAATATGCACTTGATGTAGAAATTGGGTTTTTCTCATTGGAATTTGATAAATGCATTGCTTCTTTGAACACCAAAACACCACTATTCTGAACTACACTTCTGTTATCTGAAACTTTCATGTATAATGTATATCCATTAATGTCATTCCCAGACCATGTTATCACATTTATAAATTGACCACCAACTTACCATCTTAATTTATTTTTTACATCTAATCTACCAAATATGGTCTTTTTAATCCAGGGATTTATTTTTCTAGGCTCATTCATAATACCCATTTCTTTCTTCTATCGATGACATTTTTCCAACTCATTAATATGAAATTCTATATATGGTTGAACATCACCCTTGGTATTCAAGATGTATAAATGTACCTTCTTTATCTGTTCACCTGACAATGATTTGACTTTCAATCCACAAATCCATTTTCCTCAATTATTAACTCATTCTTGATGAGATAGAGGCAAACCAACATACTCCATTGTAGAAAAGTTTCTCATAAAAAACTCTACATCCTCCTCAGAAATTTACTTTTAAAAAATATAGGCTTAATTTCAATAAGGATTTTTAACATACCCCTTCAATATCTTCATATATCGTTCCAAAATATACATCCAATGTAGATATATAGATCTACGAAGAATTATTTCCTGAAACAAATGAACAATTAAATGAACCATTATATCAAGAAAAGATGGAGGAAAATTCAATTACAATTAAAAAATAATAGAAAATGATTCGTTTTCCAAAATGTTCAAAGCGTCAAGATCATACACCTTACTACAAATTGAATTGAAAAAATAACATAGCTTAATGATAGTCTTTCTGATTTGTAGGGTAAATCCTCCACACAATGATACTGGTTGAATTTGTAGAATCATGACTTGACAATCATGATATTTCATACCTATCATCTTCAAATCCATAAAAGAGACAAAACTTTTTACATTTGAAGAATAAATCTAAGACACTTTGATATCATGATGACAATGACAAGTGTTGATTTTCTCTTTCTTGGATAATGTATGAAAAGTTGGGGGAAGAAATGTTTTCCTTCAATCAGGTGTGGGATCTAACTCCAAATGTATTCCCATTGATAGTAAATCTAATAGTGCATTCAAACCATCTTTAGTCGTTCCATTAATATCTAACAATGTTCCAATAAAATAGTCACATATATTCTTTTCTATACACATGAAATCAATATTATGTTTTAGTTTATGATATCTTCAATATAGTAACTCAAAAATATTGACTATTTCTTCTAAATATGTCTATCATTGCCTGATTTATGTGCCTTTTCCAATGTCATATCAATGTTTTCATCCTAATCAAAATAAACATTAGAGGATAAAGGATTTGTAACAATATCAATTTCTTGTGAGTCATTGAATGCAATGATTAATATCATATAAGAGTGATCCATTGGAAAAAAATCTCGATGACCCATGTATACTATTTTCCTCCCATGATTCAATTAAAAATATGAATTTTGTTGTTCAAAAAATGGAGACACTTTATGTCCCTTAACACTGTATCTAAATAAATCTAAAAATGATGGGATTTCATTTATAGTGAACATAATCATTGCATGCAGTTGAAAATCATACATTCTATAAGAATCATACATCCTAATACCATCCTCCAACAAGAGTTTCAAATCATAAATCAATGGTGACATGAAAATTTCAATATCGTTTCTAGGTTTCATTGTTCCATATATCATTAAATGTGACATGAAATATTTACCCTTGATACAAAATACAAGATATAAGTTTTATATTACCAATAAAAGAGTCCATAAACTATGAGTGCTACTGAGTCATCGATATGGATTCATTCCATCTGTGCACAACCTAAGTATTATATTTTCAACTTCATTTCTAAATGAAATATACATCTCATCCATTTTTCTTCTACTATGGAAAATATTCTAGATGAAATGTTTTTTTATCACATATTTTCTCATTATCATGACATCTTAACCTTTTTGAAACATGTGAATTAACAAATAAACATTTTAAATGAGTAATTATAAGAAGATACAAAAATAACATGGTAGGGATATATGTAATATATACATCAACCTATGAGTTTT
Organism: Viscum album; assembly: GCA_963277665.1. Lineage (NCBI taxonomy): Eukaryota > Viridiplantae > Streptophyta > Magnoliopsida > Santalales > Viscaceae > Viscum > Viscum album. The sequence continues at coordinate 46,497,788 of OY728140.1, read as the reverse complement.
ATTTTAAATTATACTGTGATGTCCAACATTTAGGACACTCTGACAAAAAGACATATTCTTTCCTAAATATCACATAGTCATTCAGACATGCATGTATTTTCTTGTACCACAATCCCATTTGGAATATTATTTTCGTGGCCTTATAATGTGAATATGGATGATCAGTACCTTCAAGAAGAATATATTTACACAATTGTAGTAGCTCTATAAAACGTTTTTCACTCCATCCATGTTTCACCTCCAGGTTAATCAATATTTACACCAATGATAAATCCATAAAATCCATGCAACCAGGATATAGTGGTTTTTTAGAATCACCATATAGACACTCAATTTTCAGTTCTTTATCAATTTTCTCTGCTTCAATAACACAAATCATTTCTTCAATTTCATCAAAGATACCATCTTGCACTGAATCATCATTATTAGATCTGAATTTCTCCCCAGTTTCGCTATGCCAAATCTAAGGGTTGTAACATGGATTAAATCCATGATAAATTAAATGATATTTGATCTCTACTATTTTCAACCTCATCATATTGAAACATTTCAGGCATTTAAAGAAAAACGTTGCATTGTTTGGAACATTTCATTTAACAAATTCTAAAAAATCACGAACACCTTCTGTGTATTCATCTCTCATTCAATGCACTATAATCAAACTTTAACTCATTATTACCTATAAAAAATTCAAAATTATACATCTTTATAAGATAATCCAATTTTATATTTAGTCAAAATAATTCATAATTTGAAAGTAACATAATTTTGAAATATAAAACAAATATACTCATTTTTGAAAAATATATTCATGGAAATACTTTAATATATATATATATAGTTTGATAAGACTATTTTATATTAATATTAAATTTTCTGTAATTTGAATGTAATAGAATTTTAAACTTTAACAAAACAAATATACATGTATTTGAAAATTATAATTATATTATTTTTGAGAAATAAGATAGAAAACTTCTATGTAAAAATAAAGCACCATCCAATAGAGTGATGTATTATTAACCCATCACAGCATGAGTTTTTTTACTTAATTATTTATCTTAATTATCTAAAATATTAACCTAATAGGTATTAAAATTGTGTTTAATTAAAATATTTTCTTAATATCTTGTATTTTTTGATGGACACATTTATGAGTTTTAAAAACCAATGTATTAACATATCACAAGATACTTGACTTCTTCTACAAATTTGAAATATATGACCCCACAAAATAAAAACAAAATCGAAAAATCACATTCAAATTTAAAAATCACATTTTCCAATTCTGATATTTCATATTATTAAGAAATTAACCTTTAATAGAACCCTATAAATTTTTTTATTCAATTGTCATTAGAATCATATTTCATATAAATATCATCCATTTAATTTCATTATTACTTGGGAAACTAGTATAACTAACCACCATCGTAGTCCCATGGTACAACCGCACCCCTAAAACTATCAAATCCTTGCTACATAACACATCCATTTCCCCAAAACCATTACAATAAAGCCACACCCAATGAAAAACATCATTATAGCCAAACGACAAAACACAAAAAAGGAAAAAATATATCACAACATGTACCATATGTTTTTCCATATTAGACATAAGGTATTTCATTAAATTCCACATCATTATTTGAGGGTATCATGTTAAAATATATATTTTCAATGGAAATCCATTTCATTAAGTGAACATACATGGTTAACCATCTATTTATGGTGGTTTAATAATAATTCACACGACATAGGATATCACAACTTATTAAAAAACAAAAAAAATAGAGATACCAAAACCTAGTTAATTCAATGATACATCAAACACAGATAATCTCAATATCATAATCTAAATATATATAATCTTGTGAATCATTTAGTTTTCCCTTTAAATTTAAACTAAATTGTATATTTGTTTGTTAATATTGATTTAATTATCATCCCAAGATATAATGATAGTAATCAAGTCTAATAACGAAAAAATTAGGTAATTAAAAAAGATATTGTGATATTTTAAAAAAATAATTCGCAAAAAGTAAATTTAGGGAATCCATGAAAAATAATGATCGATATAAAGGATTTGGAGGCCTACTTGAGTATTTTAAGTCGATTTGAAAGATTCAACAATAAAAAAGATGATGAACAATGATGTAAAAAACAAGGTTGGAGGTTGCGGGTTTGAAGAATCATTTCTAGAGTTTTTGCGTGAGGGAGAAGAGTCGATGTCTCCTAATGGAAAAATAACACAATAACTCTGTACAAGGATTTAGAAAAAATTTAAATGATTTATCATGTACTTTTATTTGTAACGGATGTTATAATGTTTTTTTAATTTCACTTATCACTTCAGTTATTTTATAACTGATTTTATAAAGAAAATTTTTAATGTCAGTTATTATATAAATGATGTGATAAAGCTATGATGTTTACTTTATCATGTCGGTTATATAATAACCAACCTAAAAAATTTGATTTATCACATCAGTTATAAAATAACCAACATGATAAAGAGATACAATTGGTTTTTCACATCGGTTATTTTATAACTGACGTGATAAATCAACATAATGTAGTTTTTACTTATTTTATAATATAACCGGCAAGATAAATAAATTTTACGGATTTCCACATTAGTTATTTATAAACGATGTAAAAAATGATGTCATGGTAAATAGTTTTTATACTGGTGTGAAATGAACATTTTCACTAAAAACATTAAATGGATCTCATACCATCTTTACATTAATTTGGATCAGCCACAAGCTTATTTGAGGGATTGGATCTTGATCCACTTATCTTTTGAGTAATTCCCTATCAAAATTTCTGGAGATGACCTAAATTACCACAAAAAAGAAATATCTACTGAGCATTCTGGCAAAAATCTTCTTGTGATATGACTTGCCGCAATGATGACACATCAGGGTCCTATGCCAAAAAGAAGAGATTGAATGATCAGAATGCCTGTAAATTCTACCACTATCATAATTATCTTTAGGAATCCTCCCCATATATTTACTCAAATTATCTTCACTAATTCCAAAGGTAGAATGTTGATTGGCTACCTCGAGCACCCCTACTAACACAGCCTCAACTGGAACATCTTTCCCCAAAACATTGGAATATAAGTCAAGAATGAATTATAAAAACATCAATTAAATATCATGATGAAGTAAATTTTCATAATTTTTGGATTTAATAGAATCATCCTTTTAAAACATCAGTAGATATGAAATCATAATATTATAATATCAGATGAAATCTAACAATGAATGATTACCTTGCTGAATGTAGTACATCTATGTCTCCCTCCCCACCATCCAAGCCTCATAGATGCACTCCAAATTTAATGTGGTATTGAAGAATTCCTATGAGAGGTATTCCTAATGATTTTTCTGAATGAATTAATTCCACCTCTTACAACATGGTCCTTCAATCACAATAGTAGAGAACATAACCATTATAGAATATGGAAACTCATGGAAGCTTGTGAAACTTTTTATTTTTCACATACACCATTCTTCCTCAATGGGATATGATTAACTATAAAATAAAGGGGGGTTCAACTACCAAATGTCAAGCATAATTCTATTAGGATGATTAATTTTAGGGTTTTGTAAAAGTAAACTTAATGCATCTCTGCCATTAATTCTCATCAAATCCATAGTGGTTGGGTAATCTAAATTAAAATAAAACAAAAAAATACATTAATAAAAACTCACCATAAAATTGTCATCACAATTAAACACAAAGCATAAAAGTAAAACAACCCACATGTCCATAATACTATTTTAAAATTTTCACTAGCCACCATCTTGAAAACAATTATCATATTACACAGTACAATAAATTTAATTCAACATAAAAATACATTGGATTCCATCATGAAATCAAAAAAATTCTATTTAAAGCACTTATAATTTTTTAAACAATCCTAAATTACTCCTTTGAAATACCTCATTCCATATTTTAAAATTAACAACTAATAATGTAGAAATATTTGAAAACCCATTTCAATCAATGATGAATTTAATTCAATATCAATTTTCATGAAATTAATTCAATAAATCTATAAACTCATTTACCATTTTAAAAAACAAAAATCCCCATTTAATTTTTTTTTTCAAAATTTGATAAAGTTATTTGAAAATGATTTAAAAATTTGGAAATATCCAAAATCGATTTCCTAAGGGGACTACATCTTGACCTAGGAAACACCTCCATACTTAATCATTGGTTCCTCCATTGATACCAATTTAATAGTTTTGACCTACTTACAGCATGAAAACCCCACTATTACATGTTCGTTGGGTTCTAGACCACTATGTTCCACCATTTTCTATATAGACATTTGTTCCCCTACTTGGGGCACACCCAAATGCTCTAATAGGTAAAAAAACTACTAATGGTTCCCACAAACCAACCCATATTCTTTTTAGTGTTCTTTTCCTCACTTAAAAATAACCTTTGAAAATTCATAGGAGGTCACCCATTCTTATCACAACTCTAGGACAAGCATTCTTAACTGTGGATTCCTAATTAGGTAGACTCTTGAAAATAAAGGTGAACCTTTAAGACATGAGTGATATCATTTATTCATTTAGTACTTTATCATTGTTGGGTGTTGAGATATTATAGGTCATTCTTATAATCAATATCAATAGGATTATAATATAGTGTGAGGAAATATAAAAAAATGTACATTTTTATGTTATTATAATGTTTTATATATTTCCATCAAGAACTATTAATGAATGTGCTCCCACTATAATAGGGATATTTCGGTAGAGAACCTAGACAATCATAATAGTTTTGAATCAGTTATAGTTGGGTAGATAACTACTTATCCAAATCTATCATATTGATATAATAAATTTTTTTCCTCCTATATCCTGGGCCTATTTGGGATCCCAGCTATAGTAAACCAAATCAGACACCAATAATAATCTTACACATGATAGTTTAAGGTAACCATACAAAATATTGACCTAATCAGAATTATTATTCTAATTCAATTATTACATATAGACATTACGTATGATAATCCATGGGAACCATACTTTCGTATAACCTATACAGTTGGATGATCGAATTTCTATTATAGAAGGAATCACATTTTTAATATTTATTGTTATATATATCAACATATCAATAATTTAGCAAACATAATATTCATATTAAACATATAGCTATTTTTGTAAAACATCAAATCAGGTTCCCATGAACCAGTGGTAACTTTACAATATTGGCACAAAATAAATAATATTTCATCTGTTAGGATATAATAGTTTAGAAAAATTAAGTGATAAAATATATAAATTATTCACATATTACATATAAAATAATTAAATAAAATTTAAAAAATCGGGTCATAACATTATTAGGTCTTCTAGTAAATCCCAAAATTCATTTATAGATCCCCTATTAGTATGTTATAGATAAGAAACCATACTAATCGGTGATATCACGTTATTAGTAGGTGAAAGTTTAAAATATATACTATTAAGAAATAGGTATAGAATGGGAAATATAGTGGTGAAAAAAACTAATAAAATATACCATATAACTAATATCCAAAAAGGTACTAAATCAATGGATAACATAAAAAAATGAATCACATGGATAAAAATAACTACTTTTGTAATGAATAAATGTGTAATATTAAACGTCATAAATTTACTATTATGTCCATACATGAAGACATCATATGTAAATAGGAAAGGAATATTCCAAATACCCAAAAAAATAACAAGAGAGTTAATAATGAATGATGGGGGAATAATATGTCTCCCCTATCATTTAATAAGTCCAATTAATTCATCCTATAAATGAGGTCAATAACTATTCAATGCCTAATAAAAATAAACTTTTACATATAAAAACTATCATAAGACACATTAATATTTCCCCTAATAAATAAATATATCTACATAATAAAAATCTATCGTATGAAATAAGGTATATGGTAACAATAGTGTATATCCATAGTAAATAAAAATATTTATCAAAGGATATTGACATATATGAATATATTTCTAAAATATTATTTGAACATTTCTTTATTAAAATACAGTTTATATTTTTAAATCACCTGTCTAAAATAAATAATAAAATACACAATTTTACAGAAAAAATTTTCTTAGATATGTACAATGAAATTTTTAAAGGATTTATCAAATAAAATAATATTCCTAATGATGGAAAAATATGTTAGTGAAAGAACCATTAAAATAAAAATTTTATTCAAATCATCAATAAAATTTACATATTTTCAAAAATGTCAAGAAATTTCCTTTTAAATTTTTTCCATGAAATTAAAACATGGATAAAAATAAATTTAATACCTATTTTGAGAGAAAAAATTTTCATGAAAAATTTTTAATGAAAATATGTAACTGGAAGAAAAATATTTCTAAATGAATAGATAAAAAGGATTAGTTTTCATTAAAACCATGCATTTAAATTTTTTTACTAATTAATTCAAAAAAAGGAAATTAAACATTAAAAGCCTAGAAATAACCTTTTGATAAGAAAATAGATGGTTTTATGCATATAAAAGATAATATATTTTTCTAATGGAAACATAAACATAAACAACTAAAAATAAGAATGAGATTGGGTAATAAACCCTTACATCAATTATAACTTATCACATATGTTCACAGGACCACCTAACATCTATCAATAATAATTAATTCTTAAAAAATTTATCATTGAGTGTTAACAATTTTGGTTTTATAGTTTTGGTTTGGTAGATTCATTACATGCATCCTGATCATGGTTCCATTATCTACAAAATATTAATAATGATATAAATATCATGTGTATTTATTATCTATGTATTGATGATATTTCATTACAAGAACATAAAAAATGAATCATATAGATTTGTAGAGGGGGTAGTCCTCATGAACACATATAGGGTGTTTTAATTTTCTTTAATGTCTAAATAGTAATAATTTAAATAAAATATTATATTTCCAAAAAACATAATAATTTGATAAATATCATATATATTCATTAGTTCTATAATATCCCGGACCTCTTTGGTCCATTACATTGAAAAAATTTGATGTGTTCAAACACAATGCCTGTATAATAATAATTTTTTATAATAATAATTGATAAGTGTGGTGTGAAAATATTTGATGTTAATTATATTAAATGGTTTTAATTTAATCATTTTGAAATAAAAGAAATAAAATTGAATGTATTTAATTCAGTAATGGGAGGTGCATGGAATAAGTTATAAATGAATAAATTATAATGAGGCGCATGTAATAAATTATAAAAGAATGAAATGCATGGGGTGTAACCCCTTATTGGTGAATCAAAATTGTATTTTGGAATATTAAAATAATTATAAAAATATTCATTTAATATATTATAAAAATAATAATAAAATGATAATGAAGAATGAAAGGGGTTCCCAACCCATGCGTGAATATCATGTGATGGGAGAGAGGGAGTGATTATAAGATAATAGTGGGCATCAATAATAATAATAATTATTAATGATAATGAAGGAGACTCGTTGATGAAATTGAAAGAGGATTTATTACTATTAAATAATAATGGTAATGGTAGATTTTAGTGTGTGATTAATTAAATGGAATGGTCTTAATTTAATTTGATAATAACCATGATAAACTAATTTAATGGGATTAAATTAGAACATTAATGATGGGTGTTATTAATATTAATTTTATTAATAATAACATTGAATTGATAATGGAGTAAATGCAAGGGGAGGCGCCACTTTTGGTGGAGTGGGAGAAGAAATCATGAATGGAAGAGTAAGATTGGAGAGAGAATAGTAAGATCAAAGGAATTAAAAATGAAATAAATAAAGTTAGAATAGAGGGCGTGAATATTGGGGGTAGAAGATTAAAGATTGGAGAGAGAAAATTAAAAATATAATGAAGATTATAAAAGAAAAGGGGAAATAAATGATAAAGGAGGAATAAATCATAGGGGAGGGGCTTATGTGCTTCACTCTTAAAGGGGTTGAGAATGAATTTTTTTTGCGGTTGAAAGAAAATAAATTTTAAATTAAATTAAATAATATAATAATGTAATTATTAATTTTTTTGGGAAAACCATGTTTAGTCCATAACTTCTTCGTGCGACCTCGGTTTTACGAACCGTCAGCGGTAGTGCGACCCTAACTTCAAGACAGAAATTATGAGTACAATACTGGATTTCTTTTTCAGGTTTTCTGATCGGGTACCCAAAACACTCGTGAATTAATAGATTTAATATTATTATTAAATCTTTGACCATTCATAACTCCAGCGTGCGACGTTTGATTGACTTCTCATCAGTGGAAATGTGATCATTTCATTAATACAATCGTTTCAAGTCTAAGATTAGATATAAAATTATGGTTCATGGCTTGGGTCCACAAAACACCCAATAATAATAATATTGTTATTATTATGGGATCTTGTATCCAACGTATCTCCATCATACGGTGTTGGAATAGAGAACCGTCTGTGACGTTGCAACTCTGAAATTATGACGGTCATTTCAAGACCAATGATGAATGCCTTTATATGATTCATGTCTTGGGTCAATAAAACAACTATTATTAATTGAAGTTAATATTATCATTAAACGCATGGAAACCGCATGACGTGTCACGTGTTGACAAGTCCAAAAACGTAATAGTTGTAAAATCTCATCATGTATTTGTTAATACAAATTGTGTACCATTTTTACCTTTTGTTTCATATATAAGAGAAGTTCGCGTGTTAGTTATAGATCCCTATTCTTCTATGCATGACGACCCTCCTGGATGACCCAGAAGCCTTCCTCTTATCTTCATCCGGACTCCGATCTTCGATCTGTCGGTGGCTACGGGATCATGTTAATGAGGTGAACATCATGCACCTCATTCCTTTTCCTCTTTTTCGGCTTCCTCTTCATAGTTTCCTACCAAGGAGATTGCTGATATTTGATGGGAACGACACTCTTTGACGAACGGTATCTTAATGGTACATTCTACCCCATTCTTATTCCTTCGTCGATCTCCTCTTTCTATTCCTCCATACCATGCTATGACAAGTGGAACCTTAAACCTCAATGGAGTCTTTCTTGGTTGTTAGTGTGGTTGTGCCGTAGCGTCCATGGGAGGACATAGTCATCGGGAGGAGTGATCAAAATCCTCATGGTGGTTTTTCTCACATAAGGAAATCAAAACCTATTCAACTAGGGATCTTACCTTCATCTCTCTCTCTTTTGTGTATCATGTGGGGTGGGTATCCTCTAGTTTTCATGAGATATGGTTGAACCAATAAAATTAGAAAATAACTGGTTAAAGAACGGGTTTGGGAAATTTCTTTTCATATTGTTGTTTTATTTCCATCAATTCTTATCCTTTGATTATGTTGTGAATTGAATAGGCTTATGCCTAAGTAAAATCACAGTCGTTGGGGGAATTTGCTTGCGCAATTAAATGTGTCCCTGATTTCTTGGATTATTTTGTGGATAGAATTTCATAGAATGTGTAAATTGGTTAATCATGTAACGTTTGCTGATTAAATGAATACTTAGAAACCTTGTATGATAGCCTCGGTTAAACTAAATGAAAGAATGAATTTTGTGGGTGTTGGTTGGGGTTTATTTATGTGAAGGGGTGTTTCGTGGGTTGTTGTGGAATGGGTGAGTAGTGGGGCTGCGATTGGCTTGGTTGTGGGATGGCGTGTATGATATGGTTGTGATAGGTAGCGGAGCTGCAGTAAATAGTATCAAAGGGATGATGATGTGGTACGGGTATTGTTTCCGATGTGTTTGTGGTTATGGTGGTTAACAGTAGGGCTTTAGGGATGGGTTGTTCATATGAAGAAAAGTGAAAGAGTTAACTAATGAATTGTGGGGCATGGTAGTTGATTAAATATAGATAATCAATGAAATTGATTGGCTGATAAAAAAATGGTATTGTGTTTCTTGTGTATTCCCTAACTTTATTTGTGGTTGGCAGGGATATGTTTTACGAACGATTGATCTAGTTTGGTTGTTGTTAGTTGCTCGGTAGTTAAGTAACTGATAAACTAAAATTGTTGAAACATGAAAAGCTTAATGGGGTTTGGGGCTGTTTATTGTGTGCATACTTTCGAGGTAGCAGTGTTGAGGCATGTGCTCAGATCTTTTGTGTATAAGCCTTAGGATCGGCTGAGTGGTTGATATAATTATATAAATATGTAAGTTTTATGTTTCTTTATGCACCCCACCCATGTTGAGCACTACGCGCCGAACACCCTTAGGACGGGGGGTGAGATTCTCAAACATCTAAAGGATGTCTGGCTACTGTTCTTCCCTGTGCTCCCTCTTCTAGGTTCTATAGCCCAAGATCCTTCGGGCAGGTGATGACATATGTTTCCCAAGAGTCTTTGGTATGAGGATGTGATAAGTTCCCTGGTGTCTTTGGGATGATATTTGAGGTGGTTCCCATGTGTCTTCGAGATGAGATGTGGTTATGGGAAAGGATTGATTGTCGGTGGGATACTATGAGCTTCGTATGGCTAGGTTGTGGCACTAGCTCGAGCTTCATATGGCTAGGTTGTGGCACTAGCTCAAGAAGAGGGGGAAGCATCAAAGCGTTAGGCGTGAGGGCTTGAGAAGTATTTAGTGGGAAGGTGGTGCGGGGTACCCATACATTGATAATATTACTATACTACTCTATTAACTTGTGATATTTGGTGAGTGTGACTTGTAAGGTTGGGCAGATAGATTCCTTGCTAGGATTTGGTTCCTTTTTTTCTCACGGGGCATTAGGAGATCTCCCCACCTGTGCACGAGAGCTTTATGCTTTTTTAATGAGTATACTTGTATGCTCACCTTATGTTTCATTTTAGGTTTTCAGAATGACTTCTGGGATCGTGCGAGACCTTGCTAGTTGGGAGTTCGAGTTTTGATGGTTGTAGTTTTTGATTTCTTTTCTTTTTGTGTCATACTTTATAGATTATCTTGTTCTTGTAATTTTGTTTCAGTTTTTTATAAAACATGCATATGGGTTTGGTTTTGGGTTTATTTTCATTTACTTATTACGTTTTCTTTTGATGTTTGATTCAACCTATTTCCTGATCTTAAATAATAAAAGGCTAATGCCTCCCATATTTTTGAAAACTCATAACCTTGGTTCTAGTCACCACTCGGGGGCCTACTGGAGGTAGGACTCGGGGGTCATTATCTCCCTTTCACCATTTCCAGCTCCAGAGGGGCATCTTTGGTGGTAGGGGGTCGTGACAGAATGGTATCAGAGGATGATGGTTGAGAGATAGGATATAGTATATAGTTAGGCATAGTGAGGATTGCATGGGATGGTAGGGAAACTGTGTTGGTTGATCCTGGTGCGTGACATAGTCCAGGGAAGACCGGCTAGGACATAGGATTTTAGGGCCCCCCATGATCTGATATAAGGACTTTAGGCTTACTGAATGACCAAGTAAGACTGCATTGATTTCAGGGTAGAGATCCTAGGAATGGTACATGCATCATCATGATTTGTGTTTTACATGATATGGGTGTTCTGGGAATGAAATCAAAATAAAATGGAACATTGAGAAAATTTCCTTGATACTTGGGCTTAGGCGTTCCTTATTTACCAAACAACTATATAACCTAGACGTCAATAGAGAGATAGAGGATTGGGATGCGGACTGTTGCACGCAACAGAAGCGAAAACCCTAGCAAGTCCAGAGATCGAGAGAGATGTTTTCGGTTTTACTTAAATGCTCTCATTTATGTTTTGTTTATATTCAGAAGCATCACACACCTTTTTTGAAACTCATTCTATCCCATGCTTTGGGCATGGACCTTATTTTTTTCATGGGTCTATAATGCTATGTTGTTTCCCTCTTTCCTTTAAATGTGTGTGAAGAGTCCTAACATGTGGGGAGAGGAGGACCTGATCCCTAATCAAGACGCATTAATGTGGATGCGATTAAACTCGTGTGGGCGAGTCAGTGCCGCCCAAAACGGATAGTATCTTGACATAGGAGAAGGAATTACCCAATCTATGTGTTGGGGCATCCTGTTTCTTGTTTTGTGCAGTGTTGGGGGTAGTCTGTGTATGAGAAATCCAAAAGTATGGGGGTGGGAGGACCTAATCCCTAATCGAGATGCATTAATGTGGATGCGATTAAACCCGTGCAGGCGAGTCAGTGTCGCCTCAAGCAGATAATATCTCAACATGGGGGAAGGAATTCCCTGACTCATATAATTAGGATAGTGGTTGGATTCCTGTTATGATGAGAGCCCTGGGAGGTATCTTTCTAGGTAGTTGTTCGGACCATTCCCCTTTTATGGGTTGGTTTTTAATTCTCGAGGACAAGAATGTTTTGAGAGGTATCTGATGTAATGGCCCAGACTTCTCTGGTCCATTACTTTGTAAAAATTTGATGTGGCCAAACATGATGCGTGTTATATTAATAATTTTTAGCAATAATAATTTATAAGGGTGGCATGAAAATATTTTATGTTAATTAGATTAAATAGTTCTAATTTAATCATTTTTAAATAAAATAAATAAAATTGAATGTATTTAATTCAATAATGGGAGGCGCATGGAATAAATTATAAAGGAATAAATTATAATGAGGCACATGTAATAAATTATAAAATAGTGAAATGCATGGGGCACAACCCCTTATGGGTGAATCAAACATTTATTTTGGAATATTAAAATAATAATAATAATATTCATTTAATAGACTATAAAAAATAATAAAATGATAATGAAGAATGTAAGGGGTTCCCAACCTATGCATGAATATCATGTGATGGGAGAGGGGGAGTAATTATATGATAATAATGGGCATCAATAATAATAATAATAATAATTAATGATAATGATGGCGACCCGTTGAGGAAATTGAAAGTGGATTTATTACTATAAAATAATAATGGTAATGGTGGATTTTAGTGTGTGATTAATTAATTTTAATGGTCTTAATTTAATATTAGAATAACCATGATAAACTAATTTAATGGGATTGAATTAGAACATTAATGATGGGTGTTATTAATATTAATTTTATTAATAATAACATTGAAGTAATAATGGAGTAAATGCAAGGGGGAGGTGTCACTTTCAGTGGAATGGGAGAAGAAATAGTGAATGGAAGAGTAATATTGGAGAGAGAATAGGAAGATAAGAGGAATTGAAAATTAAATAAATAAAGGGAGAATATAGGGCGTGAATATTGGGGGTAGAAGATTGAAGATTGGAGAGAGAAAATTTAAAATATGATGATTATAAAAGAAAAGTGGAAATAAATGATAAGGGAGGAATAAATAGTGGGGGAGGGGATTATGAGCTTCCCTCTTAAAGGGGTTGAGCGTGACTTTTTATTTGACATGGAATGAAAATAAATGTTAAATTAAATTAAATAATATAATAATGTAATTATTAATTTTGTTGGGGAAACCATGTTTTGTCCATAACTCCTTTGTGCGACCTCGGTTTTTTTAAACGTTAGTGGTAGTGCGACCCTGACGTTGAGATAGAAATTATGTGTCCAATATTGGATGTCTTTCTTGGGTTTTCAGATCGGATACCGGAAACGCTTGTTAATTAATAGATTTAATATTATTATTAAATCATCAATCTGTCATAACTCCCATGTGTGATGTCTGATTGACTTCTTGTCCATGGCAATGTGATCCTGTCATTAATATGATCGTTTCAATTCTAAAGTTGGACATTAAAATGTGTTTCGTGGCTCGGGTCCACAAAATTCCCAATAATAATAATATTTTTATTCTTACATGATCCGGTATCCAACGTATCTTCCTCAAATGGTGTTGGAATGATGAACCGTATGTGACATTGCGACCCTGAAATTATGACGGTCATTTCAAGACCAATGATGAATACCTTTTTATGACTCATGTCTCGGTTCAATAAAACACCTATTATTAATTGAAATTATTGTTACCGTTAAACGCTTGGAAACTGCATGAAGTGTCGTGTGTTGACCACTTAAACAACGTAATAGTTGTACGGTCATGTCGTGTATTCATTAATACACGTTGCATACTGTTTTACCTTTTTTTCCAATATAAGAGAGGGTCACGTGTTATTTACGGACCCCTATTCTTTTTCTGCACGGTGACGCTCCCGGATGACCCAGAATCCTTCCTCATATCTTCTTCATCTGGAATCTGATCGCCGATCTTTCGGTGGCTATGGGATCGTGTCAATAAGATGAACATCGTTCACCTCGTTCCTTTCCCTCTACTTCGACTTCCTCTTCACAGTTTCCTATATAGGAGATTGCTGATATTTGACGGGATCGATGTTCTTCGACGAACGTCATCTTAATGGTACGTTCTACCCCATTCTTATTCCTTCCTCGATCCCATCTTTATGTTCCTCCTTTCCATGCTATGACAAGTGGAACCTTAAACCTCAATGGAATCTCTCTTGGTTGTTAGTGTTGTTGTGTTGTAGTTTCCACAGGAGGACATAGTCTTCGGGAGGAGTCATCGAAATCCTCGTGGGTTTTGTTCATGCAGAAGGACATCAAAACCTATTTAGGTAGGGATCTTACCTTCTTCTCTCTCGCTTTTGTGCATCATGCGGGGTTGGTATCCTCTTGTTTTCTTGAGATATTTTTAAACCAATAAATAAATATAATAACTGGTTAAATAATGGGTTTGGGGAAATTTTGTTGATATTGTTGTTTTATTTCCATCAATATGTATCCTTTGATTATGTTGTGAATTGAATAGGCTTATGCTTACTGAAAATCACGGTCGTTGGGGGACTTTTCTTTCATAATTAAATGGTTTCTTGTTTTTCTGGATTTTTTTGTGGATGCAATTTCTTAGAATGTGGAAATTGGTTAATCATGTAAAGTTGGATGATTAAATGAATACCTGGAAACCTTGTATGATCACCTCAGTTAAACTAAATGAAAAAATGAATTTTGTGGTTGCTGGTAGGGGTTTAATTATCTAAATGGGTGTTTCATGGTATTTTGTGGAACAGGTGAGCAACGGGGCTGTGGTTGGCTTGGTTGTGGGTTGGCGTGTATGATATGGTTGTGATGGATAACAGAGCTGCGGTAAATAGTATCAAAGGGATGATGATGTGGTACGGGTATTGTTTCAGATGTGTTTGTCGTTATGGTGGTTTCCAATAGGGCTACAAGGTTGGGTTGTACATATGAATAAAATTGGAAGAGTTAACTATTTAATTGTGGGGAATTGTAGTTGATTAAATACAGAAAATCAATGAAATTGATTTTCAGATAAAAGAAAATGGTATTGTGTTGCTTGTGTGTTCCCTAACTTTATTTGTGGTTGGTAGGAATATGGTTTACGAATGATTTATCTGGTTTAGTTGTTGTTAGTTTCTCGGTATTTAAGGAACTAATAAACTAAAACTATTGAAACATGAAAAGATTGATGGGGTTTGGGGCTGTTTATTGTGTGCATACATTCATGGTAGTAGTGTCAATGCATGTGCTCAGATCAGTTGTGTAGAAGCCTTAGGATGGGTTGAGTGGTTGATATAATTATATAGATCTGTACGTTTTATGTTTCATTGTGCACCCCACCCATGTTGAGCACTACATTCCAAACACCCATGGGATGGGGGTGAGATTCTCAAACATCTAAAGGATAGCTGACAACTGTTCTTCCCTGTGCTCCCTCTTCCAGGTTTTATAGCCCAGGATCCTTCAGGCAGGTTACGACAAATTTTTCCCAAGAGTCTTTGGGATGAGAATGTGATATGTTCCCAGGTCTCTTCGGGATGAGATGTGAGCTGGTTCCCATATGCCTTTGTGATGATATGTGGTTATGGTCTAGGATTGGGTGTCGGCGGGATACTATGAGCTTCGTATGGCCAGGTTGCGGCACTAGCTCGAGCTTCATATGGCCATGTTGCGGCACTAGCTCAGGAAGAGGTGGAAGAATGAGAGCGTTAGGCATGAGGGATTGAGCATTATTCAGTGGGAAGGTGGTTTGGGGTACCCATACTTTGATAATATTACTATACTACTCTGTTGACTTGCGATATTTGGTGAGTGTGGCTTGTAAGGTTGGCTAGATAGATTCCTTTCTAGGCTTTGGTTCCTTCTATTTTCTCACAGGGCATTATGATGTCTCCCCACCGGTGCACTAGAGCTTTAGGATTTCCTACTGAGTATACTTGTATGCTCACCCTACGTTTACTTTCAGGTTTTTAGGATGACTTCAAGGACCGTGCGGGACCTTGCTAGTTGGGCATTGGAGTTTTTCTGGTTGTAGTTTTTTCTTTCTTTTCTTTTGGTATCATACTTTGGAGCTTTTCTTGTACTTGTACTTTTGTTTTAGTATTGTATAAAACATTCATATGGGTTTAGTTTTTGGTTTATTTTCATTTACTTGATCCTTTTTCTTTTGATGTTTGATTCATCCAATTTCACGATCTTAAATAATAAAATGGTAATGCCTCCCATATTTGTGAAAACTCATACCCTTGGTGCTAGTCGCCACTCCGGGGCCTATTGGAGGCAAGACTCGTGGGTCATTATCTCACTTTCACCATTGCCAACTCAGGAGGGGCATCTTTGGCGGTAGGGGGTCATGACAAGTTCCATATTTTTTTCTATAGAACTAAAGTGGTTATGAAATACAATTTACGCCACTATGTGAAGACTATAGGTTGTACATATTCATGAGTGATGTTTTCATTTTACATAGGATTGAAAGGAGATGAATAATGGTTGTGACACTAGTAAACTAAAATTTTATTATATGGAAAATAATTTGGTTATTGTGTGAGAAATTATATAGAATATTAGAATTTTTTTAATTAAGATGTAAAATGGAAACAGTCAGTTTAAAATATTACATTTTCTTTTGAAAACATCTATAGGATTATACCCAAATCCTTCTTTAGAACTGTATTATATTAAATCGAAGATCTATATAAAATATGGATTGATTATGTGAAATTATTTACATAGGAATTGGATGAACTAATAAAAACGTTATGTGTGAGGAAGAGAGGATAGGTTGTGTTTTATATAATTAAAGGAGGGGTCACAATTGGTATTTTTCAAGGTGTCAAAATATATTAATTTATTACTCTAATAAAATGACTCAAACATGAAATGGATTCCAAAATTATAAAGGTATGTTAAAAATAAAACCAATATATTTAGTTTTATGTTGGTTTTTTGTGTTATCTTTATATCTTATACCTTTATTTCTAATCCTTTTAACCCATTTTATTATTAAATAACATGATAAATATTGACCACAGTTACTATTAATTATGAATATAAATTAATTTGAACTTATTAAATAATATTAATTAGGTTTATTCTAAATATTAAATCCATTTTTCTTTATTCATTTATTAGAATATGAAGAAATTACAATTAAAATATGTTTACAAAACACTATTAAAATGGTTTTCTAAAAAAATCATTTTGAGTATAAAATTTTTTTTATACCAAAATTAAGAATAACGTTCATTAAAATTTAAATAAATTTATTATTTTCAATAAATGTAAAATAATTAAATTAAAAATGTGATTTTTAATTACTTTAATGTTAATGATAATTTACAAATTATGAATTTTCAGTTTTTATTGAAAAATTAATCATTTTAGAAAATTCATAAAATTTCATCCAAATATGATTTGAAATTATTATTTAATAAATGATATCATTTTTGATATTTTCTATTTAAATAAACTAGAATTGAGGTTTTAATAACATTGTTGAATAATGTTTTATAGATTTTTTATTCATTCATTATAAAGAACATCATACATTCTCTAATAAAATCTTTGGTGTCACATTTTTCCCCATTCAAAAATTACATCCAAAAAATGTCTATAATATAAACTTAGGAAATTATTTTTTGTGTCTCCATAGTATAACATCTTTTATTTCCCATCTCACCTCCTTTATCATATGATTTATCCAATTAACCTTTACATCACAACTCATTCATCTCCTCAACATGTATTCCCTTATGTCTAGAATTAGGATATTATCTTCACTGCAAGATAAATATAGTTAAAATTATATTTCATTAGAGTGAATAAAAAAAATAGTTATATCATGTAAATTCTTAATTATCATAACTAAAACACATTATGAACTTTAGAGAAGATAGTTGGGATTTCCAAATTTTAAGCCATAACTAAAATTATTTCCAGAATTTCAAATGTTTTAATGTACCTAAGAACTAGTTTTCCTATCTTTATGAGCCTTATTACACCTGTTTTGGGAGATAACATTAATTAAACATGATCTACCTCTTGATATTCAAAATACATACATTAGTTATCAACATAAAATTTATATCTACTTTGATATACCTAGTTATTATTGCTGAATAGTCTCAACATTTATTGATTTCTTCAACACATGATATGGGTCTATAATGTTCCTTCCACCAAAATAATCACCTCAAGATGGATTGTGAAACCTATTTCTATGAAATTACTCATATTATTTCATTTAAATGATTGAATTTTAGTGATTATTACATGATAATTACACCAAATGTAAAAAACATATCCCATATACCATGAAAATTGATCGAGCGTGCAATTAACATATATTCGAATGTATAAATAGATATTCTATAATTCCCATCAGATTGAGGATGATAGACGGTTCATAAATTGTTCTCGATGTCAAGATAAATATAAAGGATCCTCTTTCATTTTTATGTAATACAAGAATATTGATCAGATATATTCAAAAGTGTTGATCCATAAAGTCTCAAAACTATATTAATATATAGTCATGCAAGGAAATCATGTAATGGAATGGACCAACCTTGTCAAATGAATCTTCAAAATTCAGTGGTTAGGATGTTTGGGGAGGCAATTGTAGCTCATTTTAAGAGTTTTCCAAAATTATAGTTTTTCCATCAGTAGGACTCATCGGTGACTCATCATCTGTGGATCTGTATCGATAGCACAATTTTTTACCACAATTTTGGTAGGTCAGGATGTCAATAAGTCAAAGAATCAATTATTTAGCTTGTCTGTAGGTTGAGTTTTTGGTAGGTTGAGGAATTGGTAGGTTGACACGTCAGTAGGTTGACGCATTGGATGGTCAATGCATCGGTAGATCAAGGCATCATTATGTCAAGGAGATGGTAGGTTGGGAGTCAGTGAGTAAAGCATCTTTGAGTCACGTTGGTGAATCACTATCAGTGAGTCATGTTAGTGGTTCAGTGTCAGTGGATCGTCCGTCAATGAGTCATGCATAGGTGACTCATTATCAATGACTCGTGTTAGTGACTCACCCATCTGTGAGTCATTTTTATTTTTTACATTTTTTTACTATTTCACCACACTTAAGTTTTTTTTACGTAAATTGAGTTTCAATAATTGATTGAGAATTTAAAAATGGTGTTTTGAAGGATATTTATTAAATCTTTAATATCTTAATGCTTCAGAATCATTGAAATAATATAACCCCATAACATTTACCATAATCTGACTTTAATGGCCATTGAAACTGTTTCCCTTTTTTTGATATAGGATCTGGAATTTTTAAACCCAAGATCCTCTCTTCCTTAAAATTCGTTTATTTCCTCTTCATGAGTCCAGAACCGTTATTCCCTAAAGAGTCGCATATGTTCTATAGTCATGGATCCAATTTTCCTTTGTGTCTTTCTTATTGTTTTCACGACCCTCTATTACAGGGCATGGAGGAGTTATTGATATTCTATTATTCCAGGTATGGATTTCTTTCATCTGTATGTTACCTATGAATCAGGTGGGGTGGTTATACTCATGACCCCTTTTGAATATATATAGACCAAAACATAACAAAGATAATAATAATTAATTAATGAGGGGATGTGAAGATGATGATGATAATCTCTTTGTTTGATATGTTATCCTTGATCCAGATTGTGTTTTGTAAGTTTATAATTCCTTCTAAAAATCATGGTCATTGGTGGCCTCTGTTTGTGAACCTATGTGACTTGTGAATATTGGATGTTTCTTCCTTTTTGAATGTAAGAAATTACAAAATTGTTTAACCATGTGCACCTTATAAAATATTGGGAGTCCACAGGATAAACTTGGTAAATTTATTACCCTAGAATTATCAAAGTGGAATTAACTAATGGGGTTTTTTAAATTCGAATACAAATTTTTGTTTAGTGTGGATATTTTCTATGTACGGTTCTGTTTAGACATGTCTTTCATGATGATAATGTGGTGTTATGGCTGGGACTGTGGTTGGCGGTAAGGGGTGGTATGGGTGGTGTAATGGAATCTTAGGTTGAGAGACTGGTTGATTGTGGAATGGATTGTAAGGGCTTGATTATCGGGATTGTAGGTTTAGGTTGTGCCATGTTTATGTTATCATGTGTGTTGGGTGTGGTTTTATTATGTAGAAAGGTTGCAGATTATGGTTGTGATGAGGTGTTTTGGTGTTTTACTTGTTGAGAGGATGGATATGGTGGTATGAATTTGAATAATGATGGGGGAAACGGTTGGACGAGTGATAAAAAAATGGTTGTGTGTAGTGGGACTTCAATCTGGTTGATTTGATTTTCTAGATGTGGATCTCTTCATGTAGTAGGGCTATTGAAGATGGTTTGGGAGGGATAATTTTAAAGAATGATGTGGTAACATTGCGTGGTTATTTGTCAGATAGTTTCCATGAACATTATAAAGTGTGTGTTGGTTATGATGTTACTTGTGGTGTGTTGTGTTTGGTAGTTTCCCAGGTAGGGATGGAATAAATAAATAAATAAATTGTTTAGTGAAGAGTGTTAATTATATAAATTAATTGGATGGGGTTATGTTTACAGTTTTGGCTTGTAGTGAAACTATAATAATTTATCAACTATTCATGTGACTATTATGGTGTTAAAAATGCATTTAGAGGTAGAAAAAAAGGTAGTTTTTTGGGATGGTTAATTGTTGGAAAACCCTTTAGGTTGGACTGAGTGTTTGTTACCAATATATATATACATGTAGTTACTTTTTTTATATAATCACCCTTCCCATGTTGATCACTACAATCTAAACACCACTATTGTTATATGGGAGGGTTTCCTTTACCAATATCTTGGTGGGAGGATGGATGGCTAGTTATTGTCTCTTCTATACTACCTTTTCTAATAATTCATAGCCCCAGACTCTTTAGGCATGTTGTGGTATGGGTGTGGGGCCTATGTTTATGTGGGTGAGGTGTGCTTACAAGGTGTATCCTGGATGAGATATTTTTTATTTTACTAGGTTTATTCCGGATGATATTGTGGTTTTGTGGACCACCTGTCTGTGAGTGGGATATGATGTGGTTGTAGCCCAGTTGTTTCCGGGTGGGATGTGGTATGTGGCCCATGTTTGTGTGGGTAGGTTTTAAAAATGGGTTTTATGGAACAGAGTGGTAGCATCTGGATTCTTGCTTTTAGGGATGGGCATTTAACCATTGGGAAGTTTTTTGGGGTACCCAATCATTGATACGATTATATTATTACATTACTTGACATGCGTTATTTGGGTGAGTGTGCCTTGGTGAGGTTGGGGTGGATATTATACCTTGTTATATTCTTTGGTGTTTCTTATATTTTTCACACGATGGCATTAGTGTTCTTCTCCCACTTATACATGAGTGCCTTTGTCTTTTCCAATTGAGTATACTTGTATACTCACCCTGCATACATAATTTTTTTTAGGTTTCTAGGGAGACTATGCGGACCTTACTGGAACATACTATATTGGACGTTGGGATAGTTGTTGTGTCGCTGTGTTGCATTGTTCCTTTGTTATTTACATGGGTGGTTTTCATTGTCTTCTAGGAGTATTACTTAAAAAATGCACATGGGATGGTTTTTTCCTTATTTTATATATATTTAATGGAGTTTATTTGGGTTTGGTACATCTTATCTCTTGGTCTAGTTTCTATAAAAATAGAAATTCCCCCAATTTTGTGAGATTTATACACCCTTGATGTTTTTTCCACCCCCGGGCCTACTTGAGGTGGGACTCAGGGTTCATTATATCTATTTCTCCTTTTCCATCTCAAGTGGGGAATCTTCATAGGGTGGGGTTC
Organism: Viscum album; assembly: GCA_963277665.1. Taxonomy (NCBI): domain Eukaryota; kingdom Viridiplantae; phylum Streptophyta; class Magnoliopsida; order Santalales; family Viscaceae; genus Viscum; species Viscum album. Next base: position 46,475,744 of record OY728140.1, on the reverse strand, counting down.
AGTATTGAATGGTATCAAAGGTGATAGTTGATAGATAGGATGGAATTTTGAGTTAGTAATAGTGAGGATTGTATGGGTTGGTTGGAAAAAAATGTCAGCTGATCTTGGTTGATGACATAGGTCCGGGAAGACCGGCTATGACCTGATATTTTATGGTCCCCTTATTCTGAAGAAATGAGTATGAGATTACCAAACAACCAAGTGAGGCAACACCGTTTTCTTGGTAGAGACCCTAGAAAAGGTACATGAAACATGAAGAGTGCTATTGTTATTTTTTTTGGTTATTTTTTTGAAATTAAAATAAAAAAATTGTTAAAATGAATCCAAAATAAATTATATTCTATTCGGGATTAAGAATTCATTTTTTACCTTTTAGCTATGGCACCCAATCAATTTCTTTGAGTGAATCAGGTAGTGGAGATGGTGGGATAATTCGGCTGATTTGTGGATGGTTGATATATAGGAGGAGGACAATCAGTGGTAGAAGATGATTTGTGTGTTCCACTGTAGACTCTATGAAAATATTTGGGTAGTGTCTTAGACATGGAGACAGAGAGATAGCTCGTGGATCTTGAGATCACCTTTATCCTGATCTAGGCTTTGAAGGAGTACTGGGTTCCTTTGGTGGTTAGTCAGATCATGGGACATGTGTGTTAGTGGTGGACATTTTATCTGCGGTAGAGGAAAGAGGATGATGTTGTTTTGGTTGATTCTGAGAAGTAGTTCAAGGATGAATTCCATTCAATGACCATGATGGCTCAAAAACGACAGGAAATACTCTCCCTCTAGTAGGGTAGTATATCGACCTGGGAAATAGGGATCAGGTTCGAGGATCTCCTTCGTATTTATCTAGATCTCTTTCTAGAAGAGGAGTCTCAAGAGAGATGCTTAAAGGAGGCACTTCTTCCCTCTCTCTAGTAAGCATATATTTTCTTCATATTACTGACGTACTGAGATGTCCATAAGAAGGAATAGGTAGTTGATAGAATGTACTCACAATGAGGTCTGCTGTGAGAGGGGAGACAACATGATTCTATGAATTGAAAGTATTCCAGAAGAAGTTCTGAGGAACTAGGGCCTTTTAGGTTTAATCCAGTGGGGATTCAACCTCAAAATTTTCAGTTTCGATGTTTTGGTCCTCATGATTTTCCAATAGGATTGAGACTATGGTGTTTCACTTGTAGAGGCCATGGGAAACATCATATTTAGTTTACAGTTGAATAATAGTATGATGGAGGAGGTAAGGTTCAACAACGGTCTCAGAAGTAGTTTCTGGACATTCCGTTTTACTATCATGGACATAAGGCTCCTGCTCCACTAAGGAGAGATAGTGTAGGTGGAGGTCGATATTAGGGTGTTCATCAGGGACCTCGACACTGGTATGGTTGAGGAGGCAGTCGACAATTGAGGAGAAGAGAAGCTAGGCATGGTCAGATTCACACATTAGAGGAAGTAGTTCTAATTGGTACAAAGATCATTCTAGGCATGATCAATCTATTCATTAAAATCGAGTTTACATTATTTAACTGAGGAGCTTCATACTCATTTGTTTCACCGGGTCTATCAGATGCTTTGGTAATAGATATTGTGAGAGACTTTCCACTCCCCTGGTGCTGAGTATAACATTTGGAAGCCAGAATATATTTTTTTGAGGTTTTCTTTGGATGTAGACTTATGTTGGGGTCGCATTATTACAGTGGGGATCTGTTCTTGATATAGATTTATCCAAATGATGTCATCATTATCAAAAACTTATTGTTTGTCATGCATTCTATTATAAACTAATTTTGAAGTAGATTTGTGTTTTTAGATGAGGATTCCCAAAATTTGGATTTTTTTGGTGAGTAGAGTAGTCAAATGGGTAGTCGGTGCAAGGAGCCTCTTCTTTCTTGGTTGACCAAGATACCAGCAGAATCACTAAATTGGTAAAATAGTGGGGGTTCCTATAGTTATTGGGTTCTTTTTCGATGTTTTTATGGAGGATTTTGTGACTCTAACCCCTAGATGTGACATTGATTTTGGGATAGGATTTCATATCAATGTTTCACCAATTGTGATGGCTATTTATTGGATATCACCTTCTGAGCTGTGGGAGTTACAGATCCAGATTGAAGATCCGATGAAGAAGGGATTTATCTAGACCAGTATGTCACTATGGGGTGCTCCAGTATTCATAAGGAAGTAAGATGGGTCTCTCAGGTTGTGCATAGACACTTAGAAGTTGAATTAGTTGATGGTAAATAACTGTTACCCAATCCTGAGGATAAATTATCATTTTAACCTGATGAGGGGAGAAAGTTGGTTTTCTATGATGGATCTGTGTTTTGGGTATCAGCAGTTGATGGGGAAGGAGGGTCGAATCCTAAAGACTGCTTCGAGGTTCATGTATGGGCACATTGATTTTGTGGTTATGTCGTTCAATGTTATGAATGCACCAATAGTGTTCATGGGACTTATAAACTCCATTATTCATGAGTTCTTAGACTAGTCCATTATCGTATACATAGATGATATTTGGATCTACTTAATGTATGATGTGTAGCATACTAAGAATCTCAAGACTATCCATCAGGTCATTTGATGCCACCAGCTCTACGAGAAGATGTCCAAGTGAATGTTTTTGACATGGGTGGTCCACTTCTTTGGACATGTGGTGTCTTAGTAGGGTGTATCAGTGGATACTTTGAAGTATAAGGTAGTTGTTTCTTGAGAATCACCCAAGAATGTGGCATAGGTTCACAGCCTTTTCATTCTAGAAGGCTATTAATAGATATTTATACATTATTTATCTTGATTTTCATCTCCATTGATGGCTTTACCTAGGATGGTACATGACTTTATGTTGAGTGGGCAGTGTTAGCAAGCTTTCATATATCTAAGGGGAAGATGGTTAGTGCTCCAGTTTCTAGAGGAGGGTGAGATGTTCGAGGTGTTTTTTGATTCTTCCCATCTAGGATTATTTTGTGTGTCGATGCATCTATGAAGTGTGATCTCTTATGGGACTAAGAAATTAGGTCCCCATGAACATAATTATGCCACCCATGATCGGGAGCATGCAACATTTATGTGACCACTAATGTTGTGGCAGTAATACGTCATTGGAGAGCGCTTTTTGGTATTTACAGATCCCAATATATTGAGTTATATCTTTTGCCAAGAATTCCTAAAATTGTGGTTGTGAAGATAGATAGAGTTTCTCTAGGATTACTACTTCAAAATATCTTACAGATGATGGTTTAGTCATCTCTGAGGAAGTAGTTGGAGGAGTATCTGTGGGGAGACTCAAAGGTGCAGGTGATGCGTGATCATGTTGACTAGGGTTATGCTATATAGGGATGGTTGGAGAATAGTGAGAATCGAATTCTCTTCTGTGGTAATCTATTTGTTTCTGTAGCGATTCAAAAGATAGTTCTCAGTGAGTTTCATATATCACACTTGGTGATACACCCAATAGTTTCGATGATGTACCGTTGCTTAAAAAAGCCTTTTTAGTGGACCGGGATGAAGAAGGTAGTGGCGATGTTTATGGAAATGTGCCTAATTTTCTAGTAGGAGAAGGCTGAGAACTATAAACCCCATGGTTTTTTTGTATCCCCTAGAAGTCCCTAAATTGATTTGGGATGAAATTTTAATGGATTTCATCACAGGATTAACTTGGGCTCAGGGAGGAAGAAATGCAATTTGGGTAATAGTGGATATTCTAATGAAATTTTTTTTACTTATTAGAAATTAAGTAGTCGGGTAAAGTGGATGCCTTATTGTATATGTATCTGGAGGAGGTGATGCAGATGCTGAGAGTTTAAAGATCCATTGTATCAGATCTGGATAAGAGTTTTACATAGAGAGTCTCCATGGGATTGCATCATGATTTTTGGCACTCAGTTATGCATCAACACTTCATTCCACCCTCAGGTAGATGGGCAGACATATAGGACCATCCAGATGTTGGAGGAGATGCTGCGAGAATGCGTCTTGGACCTTGGTGGGTATTTGGTGCGACATTTTCCCTTAGAAGAGGTTTCATACAACAATATCTATCACTCTTCCATTGGCAATGCATCATTTGAAGATTTATAATAAAGGTCATGTAATTCATCAATGTGCTGAATAAAAGATGCAGATTTTGTTTTTCATGGTCCTATGGTGGTGTAGAGAATGACTGAGAAGGTGCAACCTGTCTATGAGAGAATGATGGCAGTGCATGATCGACATATTTCGTATTCTAACTGTCGGAGGAGGCCCTTGTAGTTCAAGGGTGGGGACCATTTGTTCTTGAAGCTTCCCCCTCGACACGGGTAGTAGAGTTGTGGTAGAGGTATAAATCTTTCTCTAAAGTTCATAAGACCTCTCGAGGGGTTTGGGAGACTTAGCGAGGTGGTGTACAAGTTGGTGTTGCCACTATAATTTGATATGATCAATGTTGTAGTTCATGGATCCTAACTTCATCGATATCTCCATGATGAGTCACATGACATTGATGGAGGAGAGTTTGATATCTAGGGAGACATAATATTCATGGAGTGGTGAGGGGGAATCCATGATCATTGAGAGAAGTTGTTTCATGGATGGAATATTTATATGGATCACATTTTTTAGAGGCATAGTGCCATAGAAGAGAGTACTTATGTGGGAGAAGCGCCTATGTGTTCTAAGCACTTGAGTTTGTTTGTGTTTTTCTTCTGTGTCTTGATTTTTAATGTAATGCTTGAACCCTTCATTATATGATATATGTTGTTTCCCTGATCTGTAATGTGTGATGAAGTCCAAACATTTAGAATAGGGGGGGTACCTGATTCCTAATCGAGATGTATTAACTGATATGTAGTTAAATCCATGTAGGTGAGTCAGTTCCTCCCTGAATAGAAAATATATCGACGTAGAGGAATAAATTACCTACTTCAAGTGTCCAAATAGTTTTTTCTTATGTGAGGTATATTAAAGATTTTTGGGATAGAAAATGTGGGAGTATTTGTTCTTGGATGTTGAGTTTTCACTCTAGATATAGAACAATATATGTGGTTTATCCATAAGAGGTTTCCTAGAGAGTGGTTGTTGGGATCCCTCTATCTTTTGGTTTTTGTATTGAATTTCCCTAGTCAAGAATAGTTTTATTGGTATCTTATGTAATGACCCAGACCACCCTTGTCCATTAATTTATCAAAATCTAGTGTTTAGGGAGTTCTGGTGGGAAATTGAATCTAATTACATGAGTATCCAAAATTCTAGTTATTCAATCGGTAGGAAGCATCATGGACTCAGCATTAGTGGCTCAGAATTGGTAGCTCATTGTTGGTTGGTAGGGCATTGATAATTAAGGGAATTAGTGATTCAGAGAATTGGTGATTAAGGGCATTGATAGGTCGAGGTTTCAGTAGGTCGGGGCGACGGTAGGTCGAGGCATCATTAGGTCGAGGATTCAATAGGTCGAAATGTCAGTAGGTTGAGTATCGATGAGTCAGGAATCAATGATTTGTTGTTGATGAGTTGCATTGGTAGCTCATATGTTAATGAGTTAGATGTCGGTGACTCACTATCAATGAATCATGTCGGTGATTCATATATCAGTGAGTCATTTCAATTTTTTCCCTCTTTTCCCCTTTTGTATTTTATTTGATGTAAATCAACTTTAAGGACTATATTGTGCATTTTTCAAGGTGTTTCAAAGAATATTAATTATTTCTTCATTATCATAATGCTTTCAAGAAACTGAAATAATAAAACTGCATAATCTTGATCACGATCTGACTTTAATATCCCTTAAAACCATTTCAATTCCATCAATATAGGACATGGATTTTCTAAATCCAAGATACTCTCTTACTTTGAAATATTATATTTACTCTTCATGTGACCCAAACCTTTCATCCACCAGGAGTCACATTTGTGTTTTAGTGGTGGATCTAGTTTTCTTCTGATTCTTTCCTTCTATTTGTATGACCCTTTATTTTGGCCTGAAAATGAGTTATAGATCATCTGTTGTTCCATGTATGGATTTCATTCGTCTCTATTTTCCTTGTCTATCATGAGGTATTGGTGTACTCATTTCCCATTGTGAATATATTGGGACCCAAATTTAACAAATAAAATATCAATTAATAAATGAGGGGCTGAGAAAATGAGGATGATGATCACTTGGTTTTATATATTATCCTTGATCCATTTTGGGTTTCATAAGGTTGTATGCCTTCTGAAAAAAAATTTCATTCGTGGAATATTTTTGGGCACCAATATGACTTGTGAATATTGGTTGTTGGTTCATTATTGAAATACTGAAATTATTAAATTGATTAACCATTTAAAGAAAGTTAAATATATGGATTCCCCAAGATCAAATATGTTTGGTGATCACCCCTAATTTATCAAAGTGGAATTAAAGAATGATGGTTGAGAAATCTGAATACACCTTACTATTTTTTGGGATTGTGTGTAGTGTATTGTTATTTTTGACCTTGTGTTTCATGCTGTTCAAGTGGAGCAATGTCTGTGAGTGTGGCTATGAGTATGGGGTGGTATGGATGGTGTAATGGAATTTCAGTTTGATAGATTGGTAGATTGTGGAATAGATGGGAAGAGTTGGAGTAGTAGGGTTACATAATCGGGTTACACTATTTTTATGTTATTGGGTATGATGTGTGTTGTGTTTCTATGAATTGGGGTTGATGAGTATGATTTTGATGATGTGTGTTGGGGTTTTACTTGTTTTGAGGAAGGATTGGGTGGAATTAAATTGAAGAATCATGATAAAAATAGTTGAATGAGTTTTCAAGAAAGGGGAGTGTGCAGTGGGACTGCAAACTGGTAGAGTTTATTTTGGTTTTGATAGATATGGTAATCTTCATGCAGTTGGGCTTTTTATGATGGTTTTAGAGGTATAATTTTAAATAAGGATGGTGTTACCTTGCGTGTACCTTTCTCTCAAATATTCTAGGGACATAGTGATGTGTGTTTGGGTTATAATGTGACTTTTTGTGTTCTATGCTTTCTACTTTCCAAGGTAGGGATGGAATAAATAAATAAATGATTTTTTATTTTACAGTGATAACTAGTTATGTGATTTGGTTGGGGGTATGTTTCAAGTAGTGAATTCTAGTGAAATGGAATTCATTTTTCAACATTAAAAGTGACTGTTTGTGGTGTTGAAAAATGAATTTTGAGAAATCAGCAAAGGAAATTTTGTGGGTTGGTTACTAGTTAGAGAAAAGTATAGGTTGGCATGAGTGTTTATTACCTATATATATAAATTTAGTTCCTTGTGTTTTCTATAGGAACCCACCCTAGTTGAGAACTATATTCTGAACACCCCCATTTTTATGGGGGAGGGTTCCCTTTCCCATCATCCTATAGGGAGGATGGGTGGCTTGTCATTATATCTTCTCTACTACCTCTTCTAGAAATTGGTATCCCTAGACTCATTAGGTTGGTTGTGGTGTGGTTATGAGGCATAGCTGTTTGCGGGCAACATGTGCTACCCATGTGTCTTTGGGATGAGATATGTTATACTTTCCCAGAAGTCTTTAAGATGATATTGTAGTTTTTTGGCCTAAGTATCAGCGAGCAAGATTTTATGTGGTTATGGAACATGTGTTTGTTGGTGGGATGTGGTATGTGGTCCATGTGTGCGCAGTTGGATTGTGATACTGGGGATTTTGTAAAATTATGGTAGTTTCAGGATGTTTTCCATTATAGAGGAGTAGTTAGCACATGGGAAGTGGTGCATGGTACCCTATCGTCAATGTTCATATATTATTACTTTACATGGATTGTGTTATTTGGGTGAGCGTTCCTTGGAAAGGTTTGGGTGTATAGTATACCTTAATAGGTGAATTTGAGTTTCTATTTTTTTCTAACATGGGAATTAGTATGCTTCTCCATCTTGTACATGAGTGACTCTAGATTTTTCTTGTGAGTATACTTGTAATACCACCTTACGTATATAAATTGTTTTAAAGTTTCCAAGGAGATTACATAGACCGTGCATGAAATTTATAGTGAGGATGTTGGTATAGATATCGTGGAACAACATAGTTTTGTTCTTTTAGTATTTATAGAAGGTATTTTAATTGAATTTCTTGCATTTTTACTTTAAACATGCATGTGGGATGGATTTTGTTTTCTTTTATATATATTTCTGGGAGTTTTTCGAGTTTGATACATACTATCTCCTGACCTTGTTACAATAAAAGGTTAATGACACCCATTTTGTGAGATTTCTACACCACTGGTGTTGGTTGCAACCCTGATACATAATGGAGGCAGTACTTGCAGGGACAATTATCTCTCTTTCTACATTTCCAGCTTAGGAGGTTTATATTTGGAGGGAGGGGGTCATGAAAACACAAGAGGTAAATCTTCTATTATAGTGAAGATGATTGTGGACTTGTTATAGAGATCAATAATAACCGATTTAAAATCATTTTTTCTAGCATTTTTATTTCAGTATAGATATATTTTACTTCATAATATCATATCATTTTTATGAAGGAATAGATAGAGTTTTAATGACTCCTTTATGTTTTTTTCATTCAGTCATTACCTATTTACAAACCAATAATCCTAATACATTGTTTACAATTTACAATTTCATGTTATCCTAATAAAAATTTTATTTCATATGCTAATAATTATATTCATATTAGGGTGTAAAAATTAATCTGAGCTATGAGATATATCTATTAATTATATTTTCAACACAAGCATGAATGAAACACATAACCTTTTTCAAAATTTTAACATACCATATTTATATATAAAGACTACAAAGTTCCCTTATTTCAAATCTTCTATTTTATTTTGATTACTATCATCATCAAGCTGATAAATTTTCTGTTTTATATATTAATAATGGTTTGGAAATTATTTCAGGTAGATATTATGTTTTCCCTTCTTTGACTATTACCATAAATAGCATTAAAAATCCTTGAATATGGGATCTTTTTAATCATCATTTTTGTAAAAAATCAAAGATATTTCCTACTCAATGAATCTAAAACATTATTTTCCTTCACAATTCGGTTATTAATTGAGTAATAATAATATTTGTGTAGTTAAAACCATCCTCATTTCCTCATGCTGAACTCTTTCTATGAGAAAATTTATTTTTAATCATTTTTGATCTGTATGTATTTATCATATTTCAAAATAATTATATTACATCTATATATTTATTGAAACTATTATTTCTAAATTCTCAAGATCATGGGTTTTATATTTATATTCATTAATTGGTAACTACCATGATTCATATGTAACAAATCATCAGTAATAACATTATAATCCAAAGGAAACCTTGTATGTCTATTATATTAATTGGGGATGTCCATTTAATCACTACCTTTTCCTTTGAATAATGAACCGATATTCTCTCCATAGACATAATATGAAAATTTAAAGAAACATGCCAAATAAATAATACACATTTTATATGTTTTCTATATAACTTATTTTTCTAAAAGTCTTAGTAATGATTCAAAAATGAATTTTTTGATAATATTAGATTTTAGAGTATATCGTCATATCATCAATAAATACCATAATGAAATTATTGAGATAGTCCTTGAATAAAATATTCATAAGACCTATAAAAAATAAAATTATAATTTTTCAATATAAATGGAATTATTGTAAATTTGCAATATTTAAACCTCATATGAAATTCCAACTTCGGAATAGCCACTTTCATTACTTGAAGATTATAATACACGTAACTAAGATAAATCATTGAAATCGTTATGTAAATGATAAAATAAGATATCAATTTATGGTAGAGGATATTTGGTATTTTTAATAATGGAATTAATTTCCCTATAATTAAATTAAAACCTCATATCCCCATATTTATTCATAATTAAAAGAATATGGTCTCCCCATGGTAAACCATTATGATGTGTAAATCCATTATCACACTACTCCTAGAATCATTTCCTCAGATCCAGTAATTTCTTATAGTCATCCTGTTGGGGGTTGTAGATAAAGGTTTCCTATCTAGGATTCGATAAATTGAAAAATAAACTTCATGCTTAGGTAGGTATCCATGTAGTTCTATAGGAAATTAATCAATCTAATCCTACCTAATAAGTATATCATCAATTATATGTCTTCATTTTCTATTCATAGGTTATTTCTACTCTTGTTATCCAATAATTCTAATAATAAGATCTACTGGATATGGATTCAAACATGATTCAAGTGGTGTAATCTCCCCTCTAATGACAAGGGATTACATATCTCTATCAAAAATCATAATCTCCTTCTATATGAAAATAATTTTGTCACTATAATTTGAGTTTATATATATACGAATGATTATATCTATTTCAACCATATGTATCATAACCATTTTTTTCAAATATGAATTTTCTATGTGTTATAATGGGTACTTACTAACATATCCTTGTTATTGTAATATTTACACTCAATGTCTTGATTTATAATTCTCTTCTTAAGGTTATTTGGAAATATAAACTTTCTTAGAAAACATTTTTTATATAAAATTGTGTAGAGATATATAGTCAATTACAATATTTTCTTAATTTGAGTATATGATCTGTATACATATTACTATGTTTTTTGGAAGATTATGCTCAAATATAGTTATTTCATAATATTTTCCTTACTCTCATGTATGTTTATGAGGAAAATTCAATTGGAGGTTGGTTATTTCATCAACATTATTCCCAATCACTTTATAATTAAAGAATTTTACATTGGATTATTATTTATTTCCCTTTCAATCATGAGCATATTATCCTTCCTCTCTATACACTATGAAAAATGTAATTCCCTGTAATCATGTTTAATTGTGTTCATTTTTATAATTATTATAGGTTGTATATTAAGTACCTCCATTGTTTCCTTTTTTTTAATTTCCTTTCCCAAAGTCATACCTCACCACTTTCATTTCCATTCTCAATAGTAAACATAAGACATAGATAATTATTTTCCTGTCATGATGTACTTGATACTCTATCCACATATATTTAAAATGTATGGTAGAATAATTCCATTTGAAAGTCAGTGTTTAGCAAATAAATTAAGAGATTTTTTTTAATACATGTATTGTGTATTTAATCCAAAACATGAGTTTTTAGACATGTAATGTTAGATATATATTAAACAAAATTTTTCCTTACTTTTTTCTTATATAAATTAATATCCTCTTCATATAAACTCTCTAATCATCATAGATTTATTTTTCAAAGATTAATTCCTTGATTTTATTCCACATGTTACTATTTATTTCGTCCAGCTCCTTAGTGTTATGGACCAAGGACCCCCAATAATCAACTTGTCCACTAATATTATTAGATTCCCTGATAAATTTCTATCTTTTGTTACTTCCCAATGCGTGAATGGTCTTCTCTAGGGAATTGATAGATTACTCAGATACTAACAGATTATTAGTCCAATTGTATGAAAGAGCTTTTTGATTAATGAAGTGTTATATAATTATCTCACCATGATGTGGTTTAGTTGTATACTCCATACAAGAAATGCTATTAGTCATAATATTATTCAGCTTCTCTGATATTGTAATAATTTGGTCATCTCCAGCTCTCAATCAAACATTATTTTCATTCATTGGATATAAATCCCTTCATATATTACCTGAATTGGCATTTCTCCAATTATTTCCACTAGATTACATTTCTAAATAATACCATATACACATTTATATTAAAATGTTTTAATTTTAAATCATATTATATGATTCAAAATATGGTGAAATATGTAACATAAATTGAAAATTTATTCATATGTAATATGAAATTCATAAGATTACTATACTTAGTAATTTATTCAAATAACAAAAAAAAAATTACCAAATATAATGGTTTATAAATAGAATTTAAATCGACCAAATAATATCCCATGGGTGTGTCTAGTCAGGTGTGTAGTCTATGGCCCACTCATCATGCAGTATTGAAAATTGAGTTAAAAACTAATACAACCATGTCAAAGTAGTTACCTGAATGTGCATCTATGCTGTATATAAAAATATATATACTATTTATAATGGGATACATTTCTAGTAAACCCACAAAATCCATAAATTATCAAATTCTATTTTATTATTATATAAAGATACGTTTTCTCAATGAATTCTATAGGGTACTCTTCGTTAGTCTATGTATTCTTAAATCTAGTTCAAATTGTTTATAATAAACATCCTCCCATATCAACTATAACTTCCCAACACTAGAAAATTAAATATGTTGGTTAATTTGGAAAAAAAATTATAATATTCATTAATAGGAATTATAAAATTAAAAATGGATTTTATTTTGTTTTGTTTTTAATAATGCAATTTGTTTTTGTTTGTTTCTTCTTAAAGAGTATTTTTAAAAGCATATATCATTTATAATATTAGTTTTTTGATAATATTTATTATTTGAAAATCTGATTGAATTTTTTTTATCTTTCTCGATGTTTTTTTCTAAAAAACATGAAGAAGTTTTTATTGATTTCAGAAAGTGGTATTTCTTTTTTTAATTTTCAAAGTGATTTATTTGATAATCATTTCACTTCAACCCCCTTTTAATTATAAAATATATATAACCATTAGAGTTATGTTTTTTGAGTCATCTTCTAAATTATATTATTTTATACTCTTCTTTATTGATTTATTTTTGTGTTTTAACATATCTACATTGGAATTCATGTTATAAAATACCATTTGGAAGTTAAATGAACCCCATTTTATTTTATTGATTTCATTATGTTATAAGATTATATTACATTATTATGTGGAAAACATGTGTATGTATTATTATGAGATAGATTTGGTATGATAATTTCAGAGGACATTTTGGGTCTCCAAAATCCTTAAGATGGTTATGGTCTATTAAAGGCCACCAATACATTTGTTATAGTTTTATTTATCATGAAAACAAGATGTTTGGAAATAATTATATTTTTTCAAAAAATAAAGGGTGATCCTTATTGAATATTAACACAATATAATGGTTTATAACACTTTTATATTCTTACAAAATAAGGGTGATCCATCAAGGATATACTCACAACATAAAGGGTGGTCCATCTTAGATACGCTAATAAAACAATGCTGAGAATGATTGGATACACTTGCAAGGTAAACTGTGATCATTCATGGATATTGTCACATCACATAGGGTGATCCCTATGATCACACAATTTTCCCTTATTCGATATGTTCAAAATATGATGAATCTTTGTTCTTGTGTTTTGTTCCATAATATATTTCTATGATTTTTTATGAGACCAAATATTTATATATTATATGGATATGATTATGATTATTATATGTGTCTCATATTTAATATCTCACACTCCTATACAATGGTAAATGTTTCAATTTTATAATTAATAACATTATATCATGACTTATGGAAACATCTCACTATTATATGTCCTTTTTCTTATGATATTTCTCAATTGTTAATTTTTTCTCATGATTAATCCTTTTTTAAATATTGATAAGTTTTACCTTCATAATAATTTGAGCTCACCCATTTCTTATATTTACATTTTAGAGGTTAAGAATATGAGTATACATTATGTGTAACACCCTAGGTTTTTTAAGGTATGTCGTTTCTAATAAAAATCAATTTATTTGACAGCTTATGTTTCACGAAACATAAAGCTTTAACAAATAACTAAATTTTATTATTTAAATGTTACTATTATAACATAGTTGTTAAATTTAAAATTAGGAATTATATTAGATAACTTATAAAAATATATATTTTATAAAAAATAAAATTAATTCATTGGTTGACAATTAATTATAAATGAAAATATGAACCAATTAAATACAAAGGAATTATTTTTATTTTTTCTCCCGAAGGAATTTCGTTTTAATAAATTAAATTAATCATAATTTGTAAGTGTTAATAATTAAATATATTATTTATATATTCTAAAAAATATTTTTTATATTTATCCCATATATTTCATGGGTATAAGATAAGAACAAACCCAATTTTAAGCATAAAATCATATATATTTTTTAAGGTACTTTTAGAGAATTTTATTGGAGAACCTCTGTTACTTACAATTATTGACATATTTATATATTAAATTTTAAAATTTAAAAAAAATTATTTTAATAATAAACATAAGAATTTACTTTGGTTTAATTTTTTGATGTTTTCTACTGAGTTTCATATATTGAGGAATATTGAAAATTGATAAAATTTAATTGAAAACAACATTTCTCATCAAAATAATTTATAGCGTTAAATTATAATTTTAATTGGAACTAAAGTATAATATTATAATTCTTTATCATTAAAAAAATATGATTCATTGTATTAAATTTAATATTTAATTTTGATATAAAAACATTTCAATCTTTTGTGTGTTTTAAATATTAGTAACGTGTTTTCTCTCCCTAACAATGTGGTTTATTTAAACTTAATTTCTAAAACTTATATTTTTTTAATTTTTAAAAATTGATTCCGTATTTTTAATAATTGAGACCAAATTTTGTAAATAAATATATTTTATTTTTGGGCATGTGAATGGTAAATGTAGTAATATTTTAATTTCCACTGTTAAGTGTATATCGAGTAATTATGCATAAAAATAATATTGTATGTTTTATAAAATTACCCCAATAGATTAAAAATTTTAATTAATGATTTATTATGGACAACAAGTATCCTTGAGATTATTTTATGACCTTTTTATGCCACATGGATAAATTTATGTCATATTTATTATTTTATTCTATGGAAAGTTTAATCATTCACAATTATTTTTTATAAGTAAAATATTTTCAATATAGTGATTACATGTAATATATTTTAATATAAATATTATTTTTAAATATAATAAATTTTTATACGTCATGGTAATTTATTTATAATTTTTGTAATGAAATAATTAAATTAAATTTTGACAAAATGCTGATGCAATAATTGTTTTATTAAATAGAGAATAAATTAAATGATATTAAAAATATTATCCTAAATATAATTTTATATAATTGATGTCATCTATGAATATCGTGGAATACATTGACATGTTATGGTCATGTTAATTTTGTTTATTTGAAGATATCAAGTTGTTAAAATATTTTTTAAAAGGCTTGTATTGAATAGTGTCTAAATTGAAATTAATGATATTTAAAATAAATAATTTTTTATTAAATGATATAAAATTCATAATAAAATAAACATCAGGAAACAGATTTTTATAATGTTAATTATTTCTTCAATGATCCATTATGGGTTTTTTTCACTTAATTGTAACTATTTAAACCATTAAAGAGGAAAGATCCAAGTTTCCATGGTAAGAGGTGAAGGGTTTAACGAAGGGTTATAGAAAAATGATAAGGTTAATAGTATGACCTAACTTTCCTAAAATTAATTTGTCATAAAAATTAATACCCATACACATTTCATCATAAAAAAAACTCATATTGGAACCATTTTTAACAAAAAATGAATTTATATTAAAATAATTGTTTGGGAGTTTCTAAATGTTCTCATAACCAAAATTATAAAAAATAACATCTACCCCCAAGTCCTCACACCACATTGAGCCTTATAACTTGACTAATTACATTCCATTTCTCTTCCTAGTATCTTTGTAATTTTTTTGCTATCCTGGTGTAAATGAATTCCAACCCTAGATTCATTAAAAAGAAATCTAAATAAATAGCGTCAAAGAACATATACTCATTTTTACTAGCTCATCCAAGTTCATTTCTTCTTCTACATCCAGTTTATGTGTTGTTTCCATTATAAATTATTAAATCCAATTTAATCTATTTTCCTAGATGTTATTATTATTACAAGACAACAATATTTCTCCTTTTATTCATTCTATAATAAAATCACCACGTGTGCGTACGTACATCCTATCATCCACATATTGTGGTGTAATATTGTTTTCATCACCAGAATAAATATATTGAAATAATGATCTATATAATGGATATAAATAATAAATAAGACATGATAATGATTTATATTATTAATATTTCATCTAATTCGAAATTCTTTCACCGTTTAGGGAATGATATCGTTGATCAAGTATATGTATAGCCTAACGTCTCCATGACAAACTAATATTCATTTCCCACATTAACCATTTAATAATGATTATAATACTTTATATAATGAGTAAATATAATAGCATGGAGCTTAATATCAATTTTTAGATAAAATAAATATATTATGTACATAATAAATAGAACTTACACAACAAAACATGCATAGTAAAATGAAGCATTTCACACCCAAAACAAGGGTAATAACCAAATATTATTGACAAAAAATATATAAAAACATCATATATCATATCATAAATAAGTATAACGTTCCCTTATAAGTTAATATCATGATTAAACCATTATATAATAGTTCAAATAATAATCAACTAACGTAATGTACAAGGTAATGGATAATTTCACGATCTCGTTATTAGTAAGGATTGTTTATACCTAAGTATCTACTGGGGAATATTTATCATTCACATACATGTTTCAATTTTTTTACAATTTTTCTTGACGTATTTTTATCCATGTTCTATTTTTATTAAATTATTTTAAATTATTATTTTTTCAATTTCCAAATGAGTTACTTTATAAATTTTTAATAAAAATATGAATGACAATGTAATTTTAACATATACATCATGATGTGTTAATGTATTTAATCATCCTTAACATGTTTACAATATTATATTCAATCAAAATATTTTATTACAAAAAAATTTGTCCTTATAATTAATTATTTTGAAAAATGTTTTATTTTCTCTCAATATTTTTCAATGATTTTATGAACGTATTTTCATCTATGTCAACATCTATTATTGAATTTTATGTTTTAGTGAGGGTGATCTATTAGGAAATAATAGAAAATATTTTATTTAAATTTTTATCTTCATTTTGACAGTTGATATTCTATTTGGATATCAATTACCATATTACTTTTTTTAAGAGATCTAGTGAGAAGCAGAGCTTCTGCCCATTTATTAAATGAGTGAAAGAAAGTACATAGAAACATCGAATGAGTTCAAACAACCATAATTTCCATCACTAAATAAATTCACATATTACTTAAATGGTTTGTTATTGAGTTTATTTATTGGGTATAGTAATTTACATTTTATATTTATATGTTGTTTCATGCATATCATATGGGGAATGAATTGTACTTAGTAAGTGATGTTTGTGGCCTACTATAGCTCCTAAATTCATGGAGAGTCCTCGTGAGGCTAATACAATATTGAAATCACCAAAGTCATGCCCATTTATTATTAGATATGGATTTGGTCAATGCATTAACCATTTATTTAGAGATGTCTTTGAAGAATCCTTGATAGTATGTTTTATGGTGTCTTGAATTAATAATTCAATAATTATGAGATTAGTTATATATATTCAATGATATTATTAAGATTATAGAATATCCATGATTAATATTTTGATCTCATGTGATTAGTTGAATGCCTTATGCTTCAGTTATTTACCTTGAAATATATTTTATTTCATATTTACTCATAGCATCTATTGTATACTTAACCATACTAAGCATATGAGCGCACCAATTTCTTATGTTTAACATCACCAGTGTGTGAATATGTATATTTTTATAGATTTTAAGGGTGGCTAATGGTGTTTCCAATGACGTTTTTATATATTTTTATTTTTATTTGTAATGTAATTTTCAATTGTGTATCTAGTTTTATAAAACATCTAAATTATTTGATATATTAGGATGAAAATTATTTTAATATGTAAAATTTTCATAAATAATCAAACAACTCTTGGATAGTAGAGTTGGGATTGTGACTATTTGTATCAAAACATGTTTAGCAAAAATCATTGAAACTAGATTTATAAAACATTGATTATAGAGCATAACCCTTAGGTATAATTTGAGAATAAGTATAGATGAACATCCAATAATTTAAAAAGGTATATAATTAGGTGGGTATAATTATAAATATATTCATGTCTAGATACTATAAGTGGACGTGGTTCTATAACATATATACCTAGGGTTTACAACTCCAACAAGGTGTGTTGGGACTGACTCGATGTAACATGGTACATGAAAATGGGCCTTACTGTACACCTAGATTTACATTTATAGGATATATTCTTAGGATAATTCAAAAAATCATTACAAACCATATGGAAGGATTGAAAAATAAAAATTTCCCCAAATATACCATGTTTATGATTATGAGATTAGATATGCATAAAATTTTCAATTAATGTTAATTGTTTTAATTATTAAAAATATACATTATGATTCATAGACTAATATAACATATACTATTTTCTAGAAATGGTTCATATTGGAAGGAATGGAATCCATATCAACCCACTAATCCATGTAGGTATTTCACTCCTACGCAAGATAGCGATGTTGGAGCTGAAAATACAACTTGTGAGGAATAAGTTTTAACCGTAATGGGAAAAACTATGTCAAGTCATGAAAAATAACCTTACACATATGGACTATCCTAATCTACAACACAGAGGAGAAATGTTAGACCACATCATAATAAAGAAACCTCAATGATTTAGTGGGACTACAAATCCATTAGAAGTTAATGAATGGATAAGTTCCTAAGAAGATATATTTCTTTATATATGATGTAACGAAAGGGGGAAGGTTGTAATATAATTCTATTGTCTCTATAGAAATTCAGATCATTGGTGTTCATTGATTCAATATACAAAAGGGTAATTATAAATAGAAAATAATTAATTTAAGGATTGTACGAAAATATTATTTGAATAGTATTTCCCTGGTGAACTAAGGGAAACTGTAGAGAGAAAATTATTGAATATGAGATAAATGGTGGATGAGAATATTGGTAAATATGAAGAAAATTTCACAATATTATTAAGGAATATTTTAGACTACATATTTAACAAATTGATTATGATTGACCATTTATTTTTTGGGTTAAATCCATTTCTCTAAAAGGTATTTCTTTCCAAAAATTTCTCATCATACGAAGATATAGTCTCATATTATATCAAGATAGAGAAATAATTATTGATGTTTTATGACTTTAATAGAATGCCTTATAATAAGGGAATAGTGGGAAATATTCTCACAAAGGGAAGAAGGGAAATAACGATTTTCCAACATGTGATACTAGTTGAATGAAACACCTACGTACCTGCATAAAACGAACAGAATTTTTCATCCATTGTGGTGAGAAAGGACATCAGGCTCATGATTTCAATGGAAAGAAATAAACTAAAAATGTTCAATGATAAAAGTGTAAGGATATGGGATACTATGAAAATTAAATCCCCAAGAATCAAGGAAATATAACTCAAAATAAGTAAAGGAAAAATTTTCAATATAATGTTGTTACTACCGTAAAAGTGGACTAATTAAAGTATTTGTGTAAATTTTGAAATTTAAATTATGTTATGCAATTCTAGTTATATTTATCTTGAGATATATGAGGAATATACTATAGTAATATTTCTCTATGTATTTAGAAATATGTAATATTTAATTATTGGTTTTAAGATGATTAAATATTTTTTATGTTACAATAAGGGATACATTGCGTTTTTTTAGTGAATTTGATGTTAATATTGATTTTGGATATTTAGAGACCTTTTTGGACACTTAATTTGGACATAATTATTTTTAATGAGCATTATTGTTTTGAAGGGTAAAGTATAACTTTGGATATTATCATTTAATGTTAAAATATTTCCTCCATGTTTAATGTTTTATGTTATTTTTTGAATGTTATAATAATATAGTTTTAGAAAAAGGACAACTCGCAGGTCAGTTCAAAACCAATTACATTTGAAAATTATTTGAGACTTGAACCCTCAACCGAAGGGAAACAAGGGAGAGTGACCAACCAATGGAAAACACAATATCTTGTTTACTATAACATAGCTTTTTTAATTAAACAGTGTGACAGATGAAGTATAAGGTAATTTTTGTAACCTTTTACGATTAATATAAATAGAATATTTTTGAGTTTTATTATCTTTTGGAGATAAAGATGACTTTGTGTTAGAAATTGATTAAAATATGAAACTATAATTTTCATATAAGTATGTTTACATATGTTATTAGTATATAAAGTACATGAATTCTTTAATTCAAGTGAATGAATCTTGAAGCCAAAATTTTATCCTAGTACCTCAATTTCCATGAATAAAGTGGTCCCTTAGATCTTCTAAGATTTATTATTTTCTTATTTTTAACTTTATTATTATCATATTATCTATCACTATCCATCAGAAAAGGATGGTTATATTTCAATTCCATGTCTGTGACTTTCTACATTCCAACCCTAGTATATGTTATCTCTGGTGACCTTTTGCATCCCTTTCTTTATTTTAAAGTAGAAGTTTTATCGACACTTTTTCTAATTTTGGACTTAAATGAATGTATTTTGAATAATTCAACCTATATTACTAAAGATGAATTTAAAAATTATAAGGACTCAGTGTATTGATGGAGGGTAGAATGCAACACCTTGACATTATTATGGTATGTATCTTTTTTGAAAAATCAATTTCTCTGATAGATTACATGCCACTTCACACCGAGCATAAAAAATATAAATTCTATTATTTAAAAATTATCTTTATAACCCATCTATTAAATCATAAGTTATCAGTTTTAATAAATAACTTATGAAAATATATGATTTATCTAAAAATAATATGATTTCCTGGGCTACTAATTCATTACAAATGGAAATATAATGAAATTGAATATAACGGTTTTTTTTATATTTAGTCTCCCATAGATTTTTTTCATTTATTAATTAAATTAATTATATTTAATAAATGATATTAAAGACATATATATGTTATATATTAAATCAAATATTTTTTATATCCATCAAATATATTTTACAAGAATAATATTATAAGGCCCCAACCTTAAACATTACATAATCTTGAATTAAGTTAATAGTTCACCTTGAGGATCTTTTCAGGTTTAAATTTTTAGAGAATTGGGATATAACTATTACATTACATTTCATAAAATACAAATTAGACACTTCTACCCAGTTTCAATTTCTTTTCATAAAATAAAAACTCTTAAAAAAAGAAACAAGTCTAGTTCCATGTTTTCGACAACATGACTTTTACTTGATCCCATTCTTGACCTATTCATATTTAAGTCATATGAAGAACATTTCAAAACATAGGATGATAATAAAAGAGTTCAGAAAGGGTTATAAGATAAATTAATAAAGCATTAGTCCATCAATACATACAAAACATATGCACTTTAACATACCTCATGAAATCATAAGATTTATGAATAACACATAGAAATAATAAATCATAAAGGTAACTTGTGGCATCCATAAAATACTTACATTTTATATTTAAAACATATATAGGGATTTACATTTGGAATACCCATCACGGTATATTCCCTAAATCTCTTAGAAAAAATATTAATTTTTACCTCTAGCATGTTACCCAATGCATGGGAGAGCTATATCGAGATCACCTACCATAGGTTTATCATGGAACCACTCGTATACGTAAACAATGTAAAAAACCATAACATATTCATAACACATAAAGCTATCATAATGAAAATAAAATGGTTCCACTTTACAATCACAATATATCATTACATGATATTGAAATAATTAATTTATTCAATATATTCAAAAATAAGAGTTTTGAATCAAAGTGTACTAAACCACTCTAAAAATTTTGAACAAAATTTACCCTTTAAAACACCCATGTCTATATAAATAAATCTTCAAAATAATTTCTTTAACATGAATATGAAAGAGAAGGTTTTATAAGATTAAATCATTAAAACATTTAAAACGATGTTTACGTCAAAGATTCCTTTACCACTTTAGAAACTCTTGAATTAAAGAATAAAATCAATTAAAACTATAAATATCATGATAATATAAAAATTTATGATATAAAATTTAAAAATGGTTGTATATACACCTTATAGGATAATAAAGGTTCATAATGTCAAGATACGCCTCAATGAAAGGATATTGAGACACAGTCCATTACAAAGATTGTACCATTAGATTAACGATAAATCAATGACATAATTATGTGTAAAAAATATAAATACACCAAATATAAGTGGATATTAAGTGAAAAAAAATTATATTTCATTTAAACATATTCAAATCATGACATAATGAATAATTATATATTTTACCCAAAGAATTGAAATTTGGATAAGAAGTTCCCTTACAAAAAATTGGCAGCATAACTTTGTCCCCTAAAAATTAAGAAAAGGGGTTTATGAGAGGGAAAAAGGGTCTCTCATCATATGTACATTAAATGTAAAGTAATAAGGATACATAAGAATATATCATAACATTTGAAATTTTAAATTTAAATTCATAACATAAAATAATTATTTGATAAAATGGGGATGGTGAAAGGTTCTCTTACTGATTTGTTAACTTATAAAACATACACTACATGAAATAAAAATCATACAATGAAGATGTAAATACCCATAAATTAAATTATATAATACAAGGAATACAATCATGGTCTGTACATACACAAAACAAATGGAAAAAGTCGCTAATATTTCCGGAATCTCACAAGAATATAAAGTGAGATGAAAACCCCTTACCTTGTGTATAACTTGACTCATTCGTTATTTAATCTCTTTTAAATCAGGTAACTCCATTTGGTTTGAACCAAAAGGCTTTCTTTAATTTCCTTATTATTATAAGAATGCTTCTGGGAGGAATATAGGTATGTTAGGAGCTTCTTGTTGTTGAGTCAAAAGTCCTCTTTTGACCTTTATGTCTTTTTTTGGAAATCACAAATCTATTCATATATGCTTATCCTACTGACTATGTTTATCATACTGAATATACTTATTGAATGGACTATGTTTATCGTATTTACTAAGTTTATCATACTAACTATATGTATCGTACTTATTATGTTTATCGTACTGACTAAATCATACTGACCCTGTCAATCGTATTGAATCTGTCAATCATAATGACACTGTCAATCATACTAAATTTTGTGCATCATACTCACTTTGCATCATATCAATACATTACACTAATTAATACTAATAATACACATATTTCACTTTTATCACATGCTTGTTTTTATCCTTTATCAAAACACATATTTTTTATCAATCGTACTCATGATTATCATTTTCATATATCTTTTGTTTTAACCATAACAATGTCATAGAGTTAGTTATAAACTAATAAAAAAGATGTCATGTTTTCTGTTTCAATATGACCATTATAATTCCTGGTGTCCAAGTCCTTCCAAGTTTTCCATAGAAATATGACGGTTGGAGGAAATATGACTGTTGGAACTTGAGGCCTATAAATAGGAGGGTATTTGAAGCTGATAACAACAAATGAGAGACTTTGATCAATTTTTCCTTCTAATAAGTTCTATAGGGAGACGTTGTGACTTCTCTCTTGCTTCGTGTGAAAGCCTCGAAATTACAAAACATGAACTGTTTTTTCTTAGTTTTTGAATTTCAACAAGTGCTTTAGGAAGGTTTTTGGACCAACAATTCACCCCCCCCCCCTCTTTTATTGTTCCATTTAATATACATATACATCTATATATCGCTCCAACAATTGGTATCAAGGGAAGTTTCCACTAATTTTTATTAATTTATCTATTTAGTTTTAAAGTATAACAGTGTTGTTATTACAAATTTCTATTTTAACTACTTACTGCACTAACGTGTTGATTGGAAAATATTTTGTTTTATTAGATGGCAGGGATGAATATTGGATCAATTAACAATCTAAATCCAACTAAATCACCTATATTTTATGGGAATGATTACAAGTATAGGAGAGATCAAATGAAGAAATTTGTTATCAATACTAGTGTAACAATTTTATTATGCTTACTGGAGGTTACAAAATCCCTGACAAAGAAGTTAGTACTTTCACTAGTCAACAAAAGCAAGAATATCAAATGAATTACAAGGTACACAAGACTTTGTTGTGCCATATGACTAGGAATATATACAGCCAGATATCATCTTGTGAAATAGATAACTGTATTTGGAAGAAATTGTAATTCACACATTTTGGTACATCTAAGGTTATAGAAACAAGAAGAGCAATGCTTTGAGAATAGTATCATGGATTTCTTTTTTCCTTATGGATAACCAGTATGTAAAGTGCAACAAAGATTTATGACAATTTTCAAAAGTTTACAATCTATGGGAGAAAAGGGTCTTGATGATGAATTTCTTTTAGTCAATATTACTGATACAATTCCAAATGAATGGGAGTCAAAAAGGACAGATATTGATGAAAACAGAAAAGTTTCTCAGATTACTCTTGATGAACTCTTTGGAACTTTTCTACATCACAAGACAATAATGAAGAGATATGCTAATTTCAATAAGAAGAAAAATGGAAATCAAAGTGTATCTTTTACTACTACATCTAAAGCTAAAACACCAGAAAGGATAACAAGATACAAAGCTAAGAATGTTGTTTTGTCGGAATCAAGTGACTGATCATTGTGGGAAAGAAATACTTCCAATACAGATTCAAAACGAAATATAGGAAGGATAAGAAAGATTAAGAGGTAACTTGTTATAAATACAAGAAAGTACGTCATATAAGACCCGATTGTCCTTTACTGGAGAGAAAAGATATAAAATAGAAACATTCTAAAACAAATAAGAAAAAGTATTACAATACAAAGACAAATAAAGTCTTGAAGGCAAATGATACTTGGATTGAAAGTGGTGGCAATTCATCAGATTATTCTTCAGAATATGAATCTTTGGGACAAAGGAATATTGAACTTATAGCCAGACTACCAATTGAAGATCATTTTTTCATGGCTAAGGTACACAATGCTGAAGATATTACAAAGGTATCCTTGAATGCAAATTATACTGATAATAAATATTATGAATCTTCAAATGATGAGTCTTCATCATCTGAAGATAATAATTTACCTTCTTATAAAGAACTGTCTAGGATTTCTAAATTACTTGAGAATTAAAATTCTAAACTCATGAAAAATCAAGATAAGGAAAATTCTAGAATTTATATTTTAACTGATGAAGTATCAAATCTTTCTAAAGATCATGATATGAAAACTTCTAATTTTGAAATTATTTTAAAAACCCATGAGAAAGTCAATTCGGATAAGGATAAACTTTCTAAGGATCTTGAAAATTTAATTACTAAGAAAAATATTTTAGATACTAACTCTAGTTTCAAAAATGTTGTTTTCAAGGATAAAAACCTAGTTTTAAAACTAATGTCAAAAATCTTTTCCTTGAAGAAATGTTTGTCAAAATTTAACTATGGCAAGGAAAACATTGATAAAATATATTCTCAAATTCAAACTTTGCGTAATCATTATGATTTTGGTTATACTCATTCTAATACAATTTTTAGTAATAAATATTTTGTTTCCCAAATTAACCCATTTTGTACTAAGTGTCCATGTGGTGTACACTAGAAAAGAAATTGTTCTCTTAATAGAACTCAGTCTTTAGGATTTCATATTTCTCATTTTTCAAAACAAATATGGATTCCTAAAATTCTTTTATCTAACCCTTCTGGATCCAAACAACATTGGGTTCAGAAAAACTAATTGTTTCTTTTCTAGGAAAATAACAAGTGTACCAACAAGAATATTTGGTACATAGATAGTGGTTGTTCTCGACCCATGACCGGAAACAAAAATTTCTTTTAAAGGATTATCTAGAAAAATGGTGAAAAAGTTACCTTCGGAGATAATGCTCAAGGAACGATTTTTGGGATATGTAATATTGTTTTTCTTGGAAAATTTATTATTTAAAATGTTTTGTTTGTCAAAGGTCTTGAGCACAATCTCATCAGCATAATTCAATTATGTAATAAAGGAGACCTTGTAAATTTTAGATATGATAAATTCTTAGTTCACAATTCCATGGATGAATTAATTTTATCTACCTACAGGAAAGATAATGTATACACTATTAACTTAGAAGACTGTAGGAGTCAAAATTTACCTTTCATAAGTGAAATAGAAGACCAATAATGGATATGGAATAAAATACTAGTTCACTGCAACCAAAGAAACCTTTTTAAACCTTCAAGGAAAAGTCTAATAAAGGCTCTAACAGATCTTAGATATGATTCTTCAAAGGTCTGTGATCCTTGTCAATTTGGCAAGAAACATAAAACTAACTTTAAATTAATCAATGAAGTTTCAACTTATAATGCATTATATCTAGTACACATGTATATTTTTGGTCCTTCACAAATGGGAATCATTGGAGGAAAATACTATGTATTTGTTTTAGTTGATGACTTTACTAGATTTATGTAGGTCTATTTTCTAACAAATAAATCTGAAGCCTTTTTCAATTTCTAAATTTTTAGAGCCCAAGTTAAAAATGAGAAAATCCTACCATTGATAACTATAAATAGTGATCAGGGTGGAGAATTTCAATATTCAGATTTTGAAACTCTTTGTAGTAAGAAAGGTATTACTTGCAATTTTTTAGCTCCAATAACTCCTCAGTAAAATGGTGTTGTTGAGAGAAGAAATCAGATTCTGCAGGAAATTACAAGAACCATTTTGAGTGAATAATCAATTGATAATAAATTTTGGGTTGAAGCTATTACTACTGTTTGTTATACTATAAATCTTGTTTTAACTAGAACTTTTATTAATAAAACACCATATGAATTGTGGACTGGCCGAAAACCTAAAGTTTCAAACTTCAATGTTTGTGGATGCAAAGTATTCATTATGAATACTAAAGATAATATACACAAATTTGTATCAAAGTCTGATGAAGGAATCTTTCTAGTATATTATACAACTTCTAAGTCTTATATAGTTTTCAATAAAAATAATTTTACTTTTGAAGCAATAGTGCATGTTAAATGTGATGAAACTAATCCTTTTGTTTTCAAACAACCCCAACCTACATCATCAGATGTGCTTTAAAAAACTGATTATCAACCTTTATTAGAAGATCCTCCTGATAAAGAAAATGTTCAAGAATGTATTTTTGAAACATTTACCCAATAATATTTTCTAACATATGTTGATTAATAGGTCTTACAAAACCCAAATCAATTGCTTTTGAGGAATCATCCTAGTGACAACATCATTGGTGATGTAAATCAACCTGTAAGAACAAAAAATTCCATCAGAAATGAAATAGAACACCCTGCCTTTCTTTCCCAATTAGAACTTAAAATTATAAGTGAGGCCGTAGGTGATGAAGATTGGATTAAAGAAATGGAAGATGAACTAAATAAATTTGAAAGGAATCATGTCTGTACTTTAGTTGAAAGACCTTAATAAACAACAGTAATTGGTGTAAAATGGGGTTTTAGAAATAAATGTGATGAAAATGGAATAATTGAAATAAATAAAGAAATAATTGTTGATAAGAACAATAATCAACAAGAGGGAATAGACTATGAAGAAACATATGCTCTGGTAGCTAGACATGAATCTATTCATATTCTATTAGCCTTTTCAGTCAGATTTTTCAAATCTTTCATCATTTAAAGATGAAATAGTTCTGTTGAAGAAGTAAAATATTGTGTTATCTAAAGACAATAAGAATTTTCAAGATAGAATTGATACTCTTGAAGAAGTAATCAGAGTTCTAGAAGAGACTATCCAGAATCAGGTTCTTCTTTTTGCCAATAAATTAGAGCTTCTCAAATCCTAGGGCGATTCTATCTCCGAAGACAATAATGAAATAAAAAAGATGAAATATGTTCCTCATGAGTTGATCAAGAAAAAAAAGAAAGAGAAAACAAATGAATGTTTTTTTGTATCTTTATTTATTAAGTTTAAGAATTATATTGACTTTTGTTATCTCAATGAGGTTTATGTTCTCTATCTCATTCCCTTGCATTTGTTTTCTCTAAATTTTTCTGGCAACTCAAGATTACCCCATTATTTTTGTAAATCACAAAGTGGGAGAATTTTTTATAAGGGGAATAATTTTTTAATCAAATACTTCTAAATCAAGGAAAATTTACGAATAAAATCCTTACAGAAGTACATACATAAGGGGGAGATAAGTATTTCTTTTTGTTTTTACTTTATGTTTTGTTCTTTCCAAAAAGGAGGATATTTTTGAGTCAAAAGTCCACTTATGAATTTTATGTCTTGTTTTGGAAATCACAAAACTATTCATATATTCTTATCATACTGACTATTTTTATCATACTGACTATGCTTATTGTATGGACTATGTTTATCATACTAACTATGTTTATCGTAATGACTATGTTTATCGTAATGACTATGTTTATCGTACTGAATAAATCATACTGACCCTGCCAATCATACTGACTCTATCAATCGTACTAACTTTTGTGCATCATAATCACTTTGCATCATATCAATACATTACACTAAGTAATACTAATAGTACTCATATTTTACTTTTATCACATGCTTATTTTTAACCTTTATCAAAACAAATGTTTTATATCAATCTTACTCATGATTATCATTTCTATATATATTTTTTTTAACCAAAATTATGTCATGGAGTTAGTTATAAACTAATAAAAATGATGTCATGTTTTCTGTTTCAATATGACCATTATAATTCTAGGTGTTCAAGTCCTTCTGAGTTTTCTGATGAACTATGACCATTAGAACATGAGGACTATAAATAGGAGGTCATTTGAAGCTGAGAACAAAAATTTAGAGACTTTGATCATTCTTTTCTTCTATCAAGTTCTAGAGAAAGACGATGTGACTTCTCTCTTGATTTGTGTGCAATCCTTGAAATTAAAATATGTGAACGGTTCGTTCTTAGTTTTTTTATTTCAATAAGTGATTTGTTTTTATTTGTGGGACCAATCAGGTGATAACGATTGAGGGATTATAGGGATATCAAGACTGACGTACCAATCATCGTATCGAGGGCATACCGGGATAGCAACACAGACTTACTGATCATCATATCGAGGGCTTATAGGTATAGCAACACAGATGTGCCGATCATCGTATCGAGGGATTACCATGGTGGTGGTAATACAAACCTCTTATCCTAGGTGAATGGATACCCTTCTTTTTGGGATAAAATAATTGTAATACATTTACATTTCTGCTGCTGTTTCTATTAGAAATGAAATTTTCTTGTTTCCATTCTTTATTTCATATTCATTTGTAATTGTTTCAATTACAATTATATTGTTACATATAGTATCAATAGATTCTATATGCTTTATGGTAGAATCTTTCACTATTATATTACTCAGATTATTATATTCATTTTGAATACAATTGATTTACTTTTCTTATATATATTACATCATATCATACTTCTATATTCAAGAAAATAGTGGCTAATTGTATTTTTTTGTGAATTGTATTAGTTTAAGATTATTTAAGATAATTTATTAAGTGTTTAAACAGAAAGGTTTTTAAACCTAAAATTCACCCCCTCTTGTATTGTTCCATTTAATATTCATATACATCTATATATCAATCCAACACTTCAGGTAGAGTTTGGATGATCCAAGGGGCTTGAGAGGTGTGAGTAATGGGTTAGAGGTGGTGGACGTTTTTAAGAGGGATGAGGGGCACTTTAGGAATATTTAAAAGTATTATTTTATTATAAAATTATATCCAGTTTCAAAAAGTCCAAAACATATTTAATTCAAAGATAAAGTATATATAAGTTTAAATAAAATCATCCAATAAGAACTAGACAGGTTTTGGATAAATGTTTATCCTTATATTTGTTTATTTAACCCATTGTTAACTTATTTAACTTTTCCCATGTCTCTTATATATTCATACTATATGGTTAATAAATTTAAAATAAAATTCCAAATGACCCAAAATGGTTAATTTATTAAATTTTTATAATTATTTATTTCATTTCACCAAATCATATATTTTTATGAGTATTTTATCATTTTATTAAATATTAATTGTTTTAAAAACTCATTTCTATCAATTTCTGAATTATACATATAATGACTTTTAAAAATATATATATAACAACATGATTATTTTGAAATACCTTCATTAATGATAATATAACAAGAAATTATTACCCATAAAATTCTTGGATGGCATAAAAAGGTTCTAAATAAATTTCTTTTAATATTTATAATATCATTTATTTGAATCCTTTATTAATGAAGCAATTACTATATCAACACTGTTCATAATTAGTATATTTATTTAATGTCAAAAAATTATATATAAATTACCATGATGTAATAAATCTTTTTATCTTTCAAATTAATCTTTATAGTTTAATATATCACTTATATAACCCCATTTAAAAATTGGGTTACTAAAAGATATATGCTTATGTTATTTTGGTCTTTACATTAAATTAATTAATATAAAGTGTCATTATCACTCCCAAGTGAATCCATGGAGTCCCAAAATTGACCCAAGGATTCCCTTGGTCTTATATATTTTATAAAATAGGGTTATTAAAAGTGTAAGGGTAATTTAATATTATTATAATATTATTTTCTTACCCTTATTTACCATATTTACCCTATAATCATGGTAAACAAAATATTTACTCATGTAAATATTCATAATGTCTAAAAATAAAGGCTACCTATTTACAAAATTTTGACCTCCTGATTCCAAATATGGAATCTATTTTACTTATTCATAACACAGTAGTGGATGAAATTATTTTAAAATTAATTTCCATTGTCAATACCAAAAAGCGTTTTTTAAGAAATAATACATATCAAAAGATTGACCTATGTTTATGACCAATTTAAGAGTGAAATTACTTCAAATGACCAAAATTGGATTAAATGGTAAAAATATAATCCAATTAAACTTTAAAACCAATGAAAATAACAATGTTACTATATAAATATATTATATGAAAAAGCAGTTTTTAATTAAAATGCAGTATTTTTCACTATTTGTTAAAATTAACTCTATCTGAAAAATACCCAAAATTAATAGAAAGTAATTTTAGATTTCCAAATTATAAATAAGAATTTTATTTTTTTCAAATAGAACATATAAAAGTAACAAAAATATATTTAAAAGGGGTTCTCCATCAAAAGACGGTAAATCGACCTTTTAAACAATATTAGAGTATTTATGCTTAAAATTGAATTCATTCTCATTTTAAGCCTCTAAATTTTATTAGATAAATACAAATACATTTAACAAATATTTATAATCATATTTTAGTAATTTTTGTTCATTATTGCTAATAAAATGGCTAGGCATTGACTATTGTTAAAAAATTACATTATATTATTATTTTTTAGTATGACTCAGCCTTATGTGCAACATGAGATTTCATAGAAAACCATTGATTTTTGTTAGGTACGCCATCGAACATAGCATCCCCTTTAAATAAAAATTAATATTTAATTCACAGATATTAATAAATATGAAAATTTCATATTCATTATTTATCTTGGAGGTTACTTCCTTCCCCCCTTTTGAGAATTGTATCCTCATAATTTTAAAATAGGGTTAAGAAACTTCATTGAATATCCCACATCAGAAAAAGAGTTAATAAAACTATAGATTTAAAAAAAGTTAAAGATACGTACAATGGTCAACTGAGATAACCCATACTATGATTCCTTGAAAACATGGATATGGAAGAGAAACTAACCATCATGTTATGATAGAGATTGATAGAAAACATTATTAAGAGAATGTTAAACACTAGAAAATAACAAACATGTGATGGGAAAAAATGTCATTGGTTTCCTAGTATGAAAAGTAAATGGAAAACGTTTTTGTTTTAATCTCCCTTTCATAATTTTGAATAATTTATTTATGAGATTGACTAAGGATGGAAGGAAATATACTAACCTTTTAACTAGAGATTCATCCTTTAATAAGTTTCAACCAAAAACCCATATTTTCTCTAAACGATGAGTATTCAAGATGACATAGTGAAACCTGAAGCACTAGAATCTAATTCTAGATAATTACATAATCCAAAACAGATGAACTATATATTTCCCCTATCTTTAGACATTAAAAAAAACCAAAATGGTTAGAAAAAGATCAGATAATACCCATAAGGATAATCTTTTATAAAAAAAATAATTTTAATCTCCAAAATTGATCAAAAATTACCCAAAGTTCAAAAAAGAATATTAAATAAACAATTTTACTTTAAATCCTTAAATATAATCCAAACTATTATTGAAACCCAAAACTCATAAGAATTTATTCACAAAGTGTAATGACCCAAAGATTCATTAATGGAAAATCCCTCTTGATCCAGTTAAATGTCTCTTTATGAAAAAAGTTTTTATAAGATGTCAACTCCTTTGGTTTTATTTTAATAATTTTTACCATTGTTAATATAGTTGTTGAATAGTGATCACATGATTAGTATAAATATAAGACCTTAACAAATACAATTTACTCAGACAAAAGAAGTGATGGCCTCATCCAGTAGAATTTCACCATACGAAGCCCATTTTTCAGAGCTCTGAAAAGAGGTGGAATCCTTGGGATTCGCCCTTTATCAAGCCCAAGCTGAGCTTCACCATGTCAAGCTCGAATGGGACCATCTATGGGAAAAGTGGAAGTTGATAGAGATTACCACTCGAGCGATGTTATCCGAGCCACCCCAAGAGTCTGTCACCATCTCACACCTTAACCTTAGGTCTTATGCTGTTGTTTTAAGAGGTTATGTAACAAATAAGTAGTACTATGTTCATGTACATTATTTTTGTATATAATAATGAATATAATTTCTAGTTATTTTTGATACATTGTAAATAGTTTTTAAAGTACAAATGGTGTTTTTAGTTATTATTTAATTAAGAAATCTATTTTATTAAATTAAGGGAATTTTGAATTAAATAATATTTTAATAAAATAATAATATTATTATTAAATTAATTTTTATTAAATATAAATAATCTTATAATTTTATGAATGCAATTAAAATTTTATATTATGGTTTGAAATCCATTTCTGTCAAAACCCGTGAATTTTCTATAAATGTTGGTTTTTATTTTAAAGGTGAAAATTAAAATATTTAGAAATTTTTTTAGATAAAATAAATGTCATTTCTGGAATCAGGAGATCGAAATTATCCAACTGTGAATTTTTCATAATTTTCTAAGACAGTCAAATGTTTGGGTAAAAATTAAATACCGTTTAAATATATATTGTGTTTTATGACATCATAATGACCCAATGGTGATGTAATAAAATACCATAATCCCTATTTTCGGCCAATATATGTTTTATCATTAAAATAATGTGATTTTGGGTTTGTTTGACTTACTTTTCAAAGCATTAATGGACCCCTCAAGACATATTCAACACTTTGCCTTTTTAAATGAATTTCCATAGGAGTGTGACTCACCTCCACATAAGAAACCTTATTATTTTAAGACGTTCTGACTTGGGCCTTATAAAATATTTTTTTCCTCTGCCCTTTTCCAATAACCATGGGATGGTTTTTGGTTTGGATTAATTTAATGTAAGGGGACCCAAACCTAAATAATAAAGAATTCCCTCACATTTCCTATATAACCCCACCCAAGATCCCACTTCCTCCCCCCTAAATGCCCTTGGAGTTCTTCCAACATCTTCCCTACTCTCTCTAGAATCCTCCCATGGTTCCCCAAGCTCCCAAGAATCCTCTCACAAGCCTCTCTCTAGCCTTTGGAAGCACACTTCCAAGTAAGGGTTTTTTCTTCCTTTCTCATTTTTGTCAATTTTCTTTAAGTTGTATTGCCCTCTAAATTTCAATTATAAATGTTGGGGTATGGTTTTTCACCTCCCCCATACATCCCTCTTATTTTTTTAATGATTGGAGACCCCTTTCTCTCTCATTAAATGCCTCCCATGTACACCTGTTACTATCCCGAAATTCTGAAAAGAACTTCTCTCTCTTCTTTTACATTCAAGCAAATAATTTTGTATAATGAATATAAATTCCATTACAATTATTGGGACATGTATCTATATGAACTCCTTACTGTCCATTACATGTAAATATGTTGAGGAATCCCTTTCTCCCTCATCAACATTTTTATGAATTCTTATGTCACGACGTTACGCTGCCGAAATCGCACCGATTTTCTAAGCTAATGTCATTGTGTAGTGAATGTCATGCCCATTTCTCCATCAAGGGTATTCACCTTTATGCACATTTACTTATTGATTATAAAGTTTCATGTATGAATTCCACATTCCTTTATCGTGGAATAAGTGATTATGTTTTATGAATCCTTGTTTTATGAATGATGTGGCACACTTATGCATGAAATGAAATGTTTAAGAAGGGTGTGCCCTTATAGCGCTCCAATGCATTGGGGTAAAGTATAGTATCATGATACATCATGTGCAATGATTGTTGACTCATTGTAATTCAAGTGAAAAGAGGGCTTACTCGTGCTTCATGTGCAATGATGGTTTACTCATGCTTTATGTGCAATGAGCCTTGGCTCATGCTAATTCTATTTTAAGTGTTGTTGCCACATTTCCATGTTATGATTATCATGATTTATCATTCCTTTATGTTCATGTTTCTTTTATGCTCTATTGATATGCCTATTTTTTAACATGTATTGTACTCCTCATGTTATTCCATGTGTACTCCCTTACTGGGCTTTATAGCTCACCCTTTTCTTATGCATGTCCTCAGGTTATCCCATGCAATGCTAAGTACGAGGGAATGTAGTGGTCATGTAAAGGATGTTTTCAATAAAGATGTTGTATTTCTTGTTTTAAGTTTTTATGTAATGATATTAAGCCCCGGAAACACTAAACCTCTCGATCTTATTTGTTTTATCAAGTGAATTTTTATGTAATGAATCATGTTTAAGTTGTAATAAAAAGCAGGGTTGTCATAGTTGGTATCAGAGGATAGTTTTATTTATTTTTGGGATTATGAAACCCTAGTAAAGCCTTAGATACAAGACTAATTATAATAAAAGCATCCCTATGTTTTGGTAAATAATATGTAAGTGGTTTATCAAACAAATACATCCATGTCTGGATACGAGCAGGTAGAGGAAGCTCTGGCACAGATGTATCTTAGGGGTAAAACCTGAAAACACCGCTTTGAGCTAGACTCGAACAGGAACTAGTGCACAACAACGGTCCTTGCTGCACTCTTGGTTACGACACTCCCTATGGATATTTTTTGATAAATTCACAATCTTAGTATGAACCATTATTAAGGGAAAAATTCCCCTAAGAATATATTTTAGAAAGTAGATCACGAAAAGCCTAGATTGAATCCTATAGACTCATGAGTTAAGGAAATAAAAGTTTATTTATGAGTGATCAACTTTTGACTTTGGATTAACCTTTATGTGTTACCCCTAAATTTCATTTTATTCCAGCCAATGGCTGGTAATAGGAGGACTCGGGATAACAACCGTTGTGAAGATCAGTGTGATGACTGTACTAATGAGATGCCAAATCCAATGGGAGTGGGAATCATGGACTTTGTCACGCTTCTCTCTCAGCTAACTCATGTTTTGAATAGAAACATGGGTCAATAGGAATGTTCAACACCCCCTAAGAAATAATAGGTCTCTATCGAGAGCTTCATGAGACAAAGGCCTCCTACATTTAGTGGATCATCTGATCCCATGATCATTGAACAATGGATCAACTCCATTGAAAAGATCTTCTCCATCCTCCAATGTTCTGAACAACAGAAGGTTCTCATAGAGTCTTACTGTATGGAGGGTGAATCTGATAAATAGTGGACGTTGATCAAAAATACGAAGCCTGGGGAAGAGATCGAGGTTTTGGAATGGAAGGATTTCCGGAAGATGTTTTTCGATAAATATTATTCGTGCACCCTCCGGCTTAAGATGGAATGGGACTTCCTTTCCCTCAAGCAAAATGATGAAGAATCTATTGGAGTGTACGAGGCAAACTTCACAAGGCTTGCACGATACACTTCCGGTTTTGTCGTTACCCTCGAATGCAAGGTTGACTGCTTCTTTGGTGGGTTGAAGCCTAGCTTTCTAAAAGAATTAGTGATCCATGACTTTGACAGCTATGAGGAAACTATCTGATGTGCCCTCAAGGTCAAAATGGAGATCAGGGAATCATAGGGGTATCATGGGGACAAGATGTGAATGGTGTAATTCAATGCTGGTGGTCCTATGGATAAATCCAACGGTGCTAAGAAGATCCAGCACCCCACTTGCCAAAATTTCGGAAAGAAGCACCCTGGAAATTGCCTTAAGGGGATGAGAAAATGCTTCAGGTGTGGAAGAGAATGGCACCTAGCTGTTAACTGTCGGCAAGAAGGACCCGCGACTACAACAGAGGAGAGGAACGCTCCATTCGAACCTCAACGTGTTGTTCAATGCTACAAATGCAAAGAACCGGGTCATTTTTCAAATCAATGCCCTAATCCAAGGGTTATCAGAGGCAACCAACAACCTCCAAGACAGTAAGGAAGAGATTTTTCCATCACTTCTGCCGAAGTGAACCCCAACAACGAAGTGGTGATAGGTAATCTAGTTATTCATTCAAGAATAGAAATCTTACTTGTTGATTCAGGTTCTACGCATTCTTTTATATCTCGAATGTTTAGTAGAACAATCCCAACACCACCACAAATCATGGAAGTAAAGATGACAGCGAGTATGGAAAATTGGGTAATCATTGCATCCCATGAGTATAAATCCTCCCATATAATAATCTGTGGATTGAATTTCCCGGCGAACCTCTTCATACTCCCTCTGGTGTAATTTGATGCAATTCTTTGCATGGATTGGCGTTCCTTATATAAAGGCAACATAAATTGTCGGGAGAGGGAAATCACACTCCATATGGAGAATCGACCCCCGATTCTTTACAAGTGTCAGGAGGAAGATGAATCTCCTTTAGCTCCATCATCTCAAGCATTGATATTACAGCCTTATGAGCACGCATATCTGGCTCAGATGATTGAGTCCAAGGAAGAAACCATCCTTGAAGAAATGCCTATTGTGAGGGAATTCACTGAAGTGTTTCCCGAGGAACTTCTTGGTCTTCCTCCAAGAAGAGATGTTGAGTTCTCAATTGAACTTATACCAGGGGTGATACCAATATCCAAGACTCCATATAGAATGGTTGTTGTTGAGCTTGAAGAGCTGAAGAAACAACTACAGGAGAATCTTGAAAAAGGGTTTATATGCCCAAGTGCTTCACCAAGGGGTGCACCAGTCCTCTTCTTCAAGAAGAAGGATGGGTCAATGCGGAATTGCATCGATTATCGTGAACTTAAAAAAATCACGATAAAGAACAAATATCCTCTCCCAAGAATTGATGACTTGTTTGATCAGCTGTGTGGAGCACAATACTTCTCCAAGGTGGACTTGTGGTCGGGATATTATCAAGTAAGGGTGGAGAAGGAAGATATCCCCAAGACTAATTTTCGTACAAGATACGGGCACTATGAATTCATAGTAATGCCTTTCGGACTCACCAATGCTACAGAAATATTCATGGACTTGATGAATAGAGTCTTTAGATATTACCTTGACAAATTTGTGGTAGTCTTTATAGATGATATTCTAATATACTCCAAAACCAAGGAGGATCATGAGGAGCATTTAAAAACTATACTAGATACTTCGCATAAGGAGAATCTCTATGAAAAGTATAGAAAGTGTGAGTTCTGGTTGAAGGAGGTCTCATTCTTGGGCTATATCATCACAAGAAATGGAATATCTATGGACCCCTTCAAAATAGATGCAATTGAGGGATGGCCGAGGCCAGCATCGGTAATGGATATCCATAGCTTCTTGGGATTAGATGGATATTATCGACGATTTGTGAGAAATTTCTCACGATTGTCCAACCCTCTTACCAATCTAACTCGAAATGGATTAAAGTTTTCTTGGAGTGATGAATGCGAAGAAAGATTCAAGGAGTTGAAAAGGAGGATTATCACTGCACCCGTGCTCACTTTACCCACAAGTGGGGAACTTTATGTGGTATTCAATGATGCTTCAAAGAAGGGCTTAGGTTGTGTGCTGATGCAGAATGATAGAGTGATATCCTATGCCTCAAGGCAGTTGAAAATCCATGAGCAAAACTATCCAACACATGATTTGGAGTTGGCGCTGTGATCTTTGCCTTTAAAACCAGGCGGCATTATCTCTATGGAGAGAAATGTGAGATATATACTGACCACAAGAGTCTTAAATATATATTCACACAGAAAGAGCTTAATATGCGCCAGAGAAGATGGATAGAGCTCATAAAGGATTATGATTGTTCAATACATTACCACCCTGGGAAAGCGAACAAGGTAGCAGCTACCCTAAGTAGAAAGGATCAATTATTCTATCAATGATGAGAATTGAGAAGGATCCAATCTTCTTCGACTTGATGAAGATGGATGTGGGAATCATAAAGAAGGAAACATCATCAGTCCTTTCACAAATGATTGCTCAACCATATCTTTTGGAAAGGTTAAATGATGCTCAAATGGATGATGTGGGAATTCAAGAAAAAGTGGAAGCTATCAAAAAGGGGAAATCCTCAGAGTTTAATGTTAATGAAGAAGGAATTGTGTGGTTTGGGAAAAGACTATGTGTTCCATAAAGTCCGGAGTTGAAGAAGGAACTTTTAGATGATGCACATAGATCAAATTTCTCTATTCACACAGGGAGTACAAAGATGTATTGAGATATCCGAGAAGACATTTGGTGGGATAATATGAAGATGGAGATCGCTAAATATACATCAAAGTGCCTGGTCTGTCAGCAAGTGAAGGTAGAGAGGAAGAAGTCTAAGGGGATGATGCAACCATTTCCCATACCAGAATGGAAAAGGGAGAACATCACCATGGACTTTTTCACCAGACTTTCGAGGGCATCCAAAGGCAACAATGAAATATGGGTTGTTGTGGATCATCTTACAAAGACTTCACACTTCATTTTTATTCGAGAGGATTTCTCATTGGATAAACTGGCATGGATATATATCAGGGAAGTGGTAAGGTTGCATGGAGTACCACTATCTATTGTGTCTGACCGAGATCCAAGATTCACCTCTAAGTTTTGGAAGAGTCTTCAACATGCTCTGAATATTGAACTGGACTTCAGTACGACCTATCATCCTTAAACAGATGGTCAATCCGAGGGGACTATCCAAACACTTGAGTATATTTTGAGAGCCTGCTCAATGGACTTTAAAGGAGGATGGGATCAACATCTTCCTCTTGTTGAGTTCTCTTATAATAACAGTTTCCACTCGAGTATCCAAATGGCACCATATGAAGCCCTGTATGGGAAAAGGTGCAGAACACCGGTATGTTGGGATGAGGTCGGCGAACGTAGGCTGCTTGGACCAAAAATGGTCGAGGAAATGGTGGAGAAGGTGAAAACCATTCAGCAGCATATCAAGGTAGCTCTGATTCGAAAGAACAGTTATGCAGATAATCGTCGATGAGACCTTGAGTTTAAAGTTGGATACAGGGTGTTTCTACGCATATCTCCGTGGAAAAAGGTCATGGGGTTTGTAAATAAAGGGAAGTTAAGTCCAAGGTACATCGGCCCCTTCGAGATTCTTGATCGTGTTGGGGTTGTGGCCTATCGACTAGAACTTCCACCTACTATGGACAAAGTGCATGATGTATTTCATGTATCCTTCTTAAGGAAGTACATACCAGACCATTCACATGTACTCCCTTCTGAGGTGGTACAATTGGAAGACAATATTTCTTATGAGGAGCAACCAGTGAAGATCTTAGATTGTAGAGAAAAACATCTATGAAATAAGAAAATGCCCCACGTCAAGGTGTTGTGTAGAAACAACAAGTTTGAAGAAGTGACTTGGGAATCGGAGAATATGATGAAGCTGAGTTACCCACATTTGGTTTAGTGTGGGAAAATGAAAATTTCTACGGTGAAATTTCTTAAGGGGGGAATATTGTAACGACCTAAAGATTCATTAATGGAAAATCCATCATGATCCAGTTAAATGTCTCTTTATAAAAGATGTTTTTATAATATTTCAACTTCTTTGGTTTTATGTTAAGAATTTTGACCGTTGTTAATATAGCTGTTGAATAGTGATAACATGATTAGTATAAATATAAGACCTTAACAAATCCAATTTACTCAGACAAAAGAAGTGTTGGCCTCATCCAGTAGAATTAACCCATACGAAGCCCATTTTTCAGATCTCAGAAAAGAGGTGGCATCCTTGGGATTCTCCCTTGATCAAGCCCAAGCTGAGCTTCACCCTGTCAAGCTCGAACGGGACCGTCTATGGGAAAAGTGGAAGTTGATAGAGATTACCACTCGAGCGATGTTATCCGAGCCACCCCAAGAGTCTGTCACCATCGCACACCTTAACCTTAGGTCATATGCGGTTGTTTTAAGGGGTTATGTAACAAATAAGTAGTACTATGTTCATGTACATTATTTTTTTATATAATAATGAATATAACTTCTAGTCATTTTTGATACATTGCAAATAGTTTTTAAAGTACAAATGGTGTTTTTAGTTATTATTGAATTAAGAAATCTATTTTATTAAATTAAGGGATTTTGGAAAAATAATAATATTTTAATAAAAGAATAATATTATTATTAAATTAATTTTTATTAAATACAAATTTTCTTATAATTTTATGAATGCAATTAAAATTTTATATTATGGTTTGAAAGCCATTTCTGTCAAAACCCGTGAAGTTTTGATAAATGTTGGTTTTTATTTTAAAAGTAAAAATTAACATATTTAGAATTTTTTTAGATAAAATAAATTTCATTTATGGAATCATTAAGTAGAAATTATTCAATGGTGAATTTTACATAATTTTCTAAGACAATCAAATTTTTGGGTAAAAATTAAGTACCGTTTAAATATATAATGTGTTTTATGAAATCATAATGACCCAATGGTGATGTAATAAAATACCATAATCCTAATTTTCGGCCAATATATGTTTTATCATTAAAATAATGTGATTTTGGGTTTGTTTTACTTACTTTTCAAAGCATTAATGGACCCCTCAAGACATATTCAACACTTTGCCTTTTTAAATTAATTTCCATGGGAGTGTGACTCACCTCCACATAAGAAACCTTATTATTTTAATAATTTCGGACTTGGGCCTTATAAAATATTTTTTTCCACTTCCCTTTGCCAAAAACCATGGTCAAAAACCATGGGATGGTTTGTGGTTTTGATTAATTTAATGTAAGGGGACCCAATCCTAAATAATAAAGAATTCCCTCACCTTTCCTATATAAACCCACCCAATATCCCACTTCCTCCTCACTCAAAGAACATGGAGTTCATCCAACCTATGCCCTAATCTCTCTATAATCCTCCCAAGGTGCCCCAATCTCCCAAGAAGTCTCTCACAAGCCTCTATCTAGCCTCTGGAAGCACACTTCCAAGCAAGGTTTTTTTCTTTCTTTCTCATTTTTTTCAATTTACTTTAAGTTGTATTTCCATTTTAATTTAAATTATGAATGTTGGGGTATAGTTTATCACCTCCCCCACACCGACCTCTTATTGTTTTAATGATGGGAGACCCCTTTATCACTCATTAAATGCCTCCCATCTACACACGTTACTATGTTGAAATTCGGAAAGGAACTTCTCTCTCTTCTTTTACATTCAAGCAAATAATTTTGTATCATGAATCTAAATTCCATTACAATTGTTGGGACATGTATTTATATGACCCCCTTTCTGTCCATTACATTTAAATATGATTAGGAACCCCTTTCTCTCTCATAAACCCTTTTATGAATTCTTATGTCATGCCGTTACGCTGCTGAAATCGCACCGATTTTCCCAGCCAATGTCATTGTGTAGTGAATACCATGCCCATTTCTCCATCAAGGGTATTCACCTTTATACACATTTACGTATTGATTATAAAGTTTCATGTATGAATTACACATTCCTTTATCGTGGAATAAATGATTATGTTTTATGAATCCATGTTTTATGATCCATGTGGCACACTTATGCATGAAATGAAATGTTTAAGAAGGGTGCACCCATATAGCGCTCCAATGCATTGGGTAAAGTATAGTATCATGATATGTCATTTGCAATGAGTTTTGACTCATGCTAATTCAAGTGAAACAAGGGTTTACTCGTGCTTCATGTGCAATGAGGGTTTACTCATGCATTATGTTCAATGATCCTTGGCTCATGCTAATTCCATGTTAAGTGTTGTTGCCACATTTCCATGTTATGATTATCATGCTTTATCATGCCTTTATGTTCATGTTTATTTTATGCTCTATTGATATTCCTATTGTCTAACATGTATTGTACTCCTCATGTTATTCCATGTGTACTCCCTTACTGGGCTTTATAGCTCACCATTTTCTTATGCATGTCCTCAGGTTATCCCATGCAATGATAAGTACAAGGGAATGTAGTGGTCTTGTAAAGGATGTTTTCAATAAAGATATTGTATTTCTTATTTTAAGTTTTTATGTAATGATACTAATCCCCAAAGACACTAAACCTCTCGATCTTATTTGTTTTATCATGTGAATTTTTATGTAATGAATCATGTTTTAGTTGTAATAAAAAGCAGGGTTGTTATACAATGTCTTCCACAAAAATGCTAACATTTATCTCCAAATAACATAAGTTTCTCTTAAAGTCTCATACAGAAAATTAATTAACCTAATCTAATATTTTCTATGATAGGTTAATCATTTCCATAAATTACCCAAATCATTATATGTCCAAGATAAAATTATAGATTATTCCAAAATAAAATTTCAAAAATTACTCCACAAATAAAATCCCATAGCATTATATTTTCCTTAGGAATATAATGTTCCCAAAAGAGAGAACATCTACCAAAATAACCTTTATCACTTAATCACCAAATCATTTTCCTTTACTAAGGATATCAATTTTATAAAACATAAGTTTCCAAAATCTTCTTATTATTGATCCATAAAATCCTTTAAAAAAACAATAAGTCATACTAACCAGTGACTTCACATAGACAAGTGGTAGGTGATGCGCCCTTGTCGCCCTTCGGTTGTGGGTTTGATTCCTGGGGCCTTTCTGGATGCGACAGTTTTTCACCAATCTTACGGGTAGTCATTTTTATAATACTCAAAAATAACCCTAACATGTTTTAACCTCAAAGGTTTTCTTATAATATTCATTTAAATCCCAATATATTAAGACCTCAACATCTTATATATTGTCATTTTTTACCTCCAGATGATAAAATAAAAAATATTCCTAATAGAAAGAACATCTTACCTTGATCATGGTGTCCATATGGTTTCATTATCATATTTTTCATGTAGGTTAAAGGTCCATGCATTACAAAAATGATTTAAAAACCCTTCAAATTCTTTTTTTCCTTCATCCAAATAGGCCTTGTACAACTTGGGTCATAT
Organism: Viscum album; assembly: GCA_963277665.1. Classification (NCBI taxonomy): domain Eukaryota; kingdom Viridiplantae; phylum Streptophyta; class Magnoliopsida; order Santalales; family Viscaceae; genus Viscum; species Viscum album. Next base: position 46,432,448 of record OY728140.1, on the reverse strand, counting down.
GGGTGTTCACATAAATATAGATTTGAAAAATAATCATGTATGAAATATAATATTAAATTATATGATAAACAATTATTCTTATAAATAGTCAGACTGAGTTTGAGTTGAAACGTTACATCAATGGTCTTTTTAAAACACCATAAGTTTCTGCTGAAAGACTATAAATTAAAATCAAATATAAATAGGTTTTATAATTTTATCCTTCTTCATAACCTTTTTCAAAATCATAATATGCTGCAAAATCTTGTGATAAGGTAAAATATTTGAAAATTCAATGATAATATTTTCCTTTAATGAAAATTAAAGAATATTGAGAAAATATTATTTGATTAAATACAACCCATGATCCATGATTATATCGAGGTATAGTGGATGTGTTTGATATCTCAAAAAACTGCTTGCAAGTGAGTTGTATGGTAGAAAAAGTTTCACAATCATCTAAACAAGAATTTTCAATAATTATTTCTAGCATGTCATCGAGAATAGATTGGAATGATGTTTGAGATCCTCCTCCTTCCATTTGAAACCGACATTCCTTGATCTAAAAAAGTTATAAAACAATGATTTAACTTAAATAATAGACATAGGGACTAACCTTGTGTTGAACAAAAACTCTTTATCCCAAATTTTGTCTAAACTGACTTTTGGTACCAACAATAATGCCCCATCCTAAAACATTTCATAATCTTGAATTGAGTAGATAATTCACATTGAGGATCTTTTTAGGTTTATAGATTTAGAGAATTAGGCAGTTATAATTACATTACATTTCAAAAATTACAAACTAGGAACTACTACATAGTTTCCATTTTTTTCATAAAATAAAAACTCTTAAAAAAAGAATCATATCTTGTTCTGTTTTTTAGACACAATTATTTTTACTTGATCCCTAATTTGACTCTATTCATCATTTTTCCCTATGAAAAACATTTCAAAACCTGGTATGATCATAGAAAATCTTGGTAAATGTTATAAAATAAGGAATGAAAACATTAGTCCATCAATACATTCAAAACATATGCTCTTTAACATACCTCATGACATAATAATATTTATGAATAACACATAGAAATCATTAATCATAATGGTAACTTGTGGAATCCATAAAAAACATAAATATTTTCTTTTATAGATATATAGGGAGTTACATTTGGAATACCCATCATGTTATACTCCATAAAACTCTTAGGATAAACAATAAATTTTACCTCTGTCACGTTACCCAATGCATTGGAGAGTTATGTCTTCTCCCCCGCCCTAGGTTTATCACAGAACCACCCGTATGCATAAACAACACCCAAGAACCATAAAATCTTAATAACACGTAAAATTAGAAGAAATTAAATATAACATTTACACATTTCAATCACTATATATCATTTCATGGTAGTGAAATAATCAATTTATTTAAAAAATTCAAAAATAAGAGTTTTGATTCAATGTATCCCAAACCACACATAATATTTTGAAAGAAATTTACAATTTAAAAAACTCATGACCATATAAATAAATCATTAAAATCATTTCTAAAACATGGACATCAAAGAGAATTATTTAAAAGATTAAATCTTTAAAACATTTAAAATGATGTTTTAGTTAAAGAATCATTTACAACTTGAGAAGCTATTGAATTAACGAATAACATAAAAGAGAACTATAAATATAATGAGAATATAAAAATTCGTGATATAAAATTTCAAAATGGTTGTATATCCACGTTATAGGATAATAAAGGTGCACAATATAAAGATATTCCTCAATGAATGGATATTGAGATATAGTCCCTTACAAAGATTATACCATTATATTACGAATTAATCAATGACATAATTATTCGTGAAAAATATAAATACACCAAATATAAGTGGATAATAAGTTTAAAACAATAATATTTAATTAAAACATGTTGAAATCATAAAATAATCAGGAATTAAAAGTTTTACCCAATGAATTGAAATTTTTTTAAGCCATTCCCTTACAAAAAATCGGCAGTATAATGGCATCACCTAAAAATTTATAAAATGAGTTGATGAGTGAGAAAAAGGGTCTCTCATCACATGAACATAAAATGTACAGTAATAGGGATATATAATAACATATCCTAACATTTGGAAATTGAAATTTAAAGACATAACATAAAAAATATTTGACAAAAAGAGGATGGTGAAAGGTTCCCTTACCGATTTGGTAACATACGAAACATACACCACATTAAAGAAGGATCATAAAATGAGGATGTAAATAAAAATAAATTAAATTATACTACAAAATAAATAAAATCATGGGAAGTAAATACACTATAAAAAAAGGAAAAATATTCAAATATATCATGAAACTCATAGGAATAAAAGGTGAGATGAAAACCCCTTATATATTGTCCAACTTGACTCGTTCGTTCTATAATATCATTTAAATCAGGTAACTCCCTTTTATTTAAACCAAAAGGATTTCTTGAATTGAATTATGCCTAGGTGAAGGCATATAAGAAGAATAGAGTGATGTTGGAACATTTTTTTAGTAGATTTTGGACAACCCTGGGGGGCTTGATAGGTGTGAGTAATGGGTTAGAGGTGGTGGCCTTTTATAAGAGGGATGAGGGGCTCTTTAGGAAAGTTTAAAATTATTATTTTATTATAAAATAATTTTTGGTTTCAAAAGGTCCAAAACTTATATAATTAGAAGACAAGGTTCATATATATCTAAATAAAATCATCCAAAAAAATTGGATAGGGTTTGCATATTTTTTAATCCTTATCTTTTTTTATTTAACCCGTTTTTAACTTTTATATTCATACTATATGGTCAATATATTTACAATAAAAATCCAAGTGACCCAAAATGGATAATTTGTGATATTCGTAATACTATTTAAGTCATTTGGCCGAATATTATATTTTTAGGATTATTTTATCATTTCATAAAATATTAATTCTTTTAAAAACTCATTTATGTCAATTTATAAATTATTCATATCAATACTTTTACAAAATCTATAATTACTTGATAATTTCTAACAACCTTCATTATTTCAAAGATAAAAAGTCATTATTATCCTCAAAATTCGTTTATGTAATAAAAAGTTTCAAAATAAATTTATTTTAAAATTTATAATATCATTTATTTGAATCTTTTATTAATCAAGAAATTATTGCATCACCATTGTGTCATAATAAAGTTTCTTTATTTAATATTTAAAAATTATAAATAAAATACCATGATGTAGAAAATATTTTTACTTTTCAAATTTATATTTATAGTCTAATATATCACTTATATAACCCCATATAAACTTTTGTTTTACTAAAAGATATATGATTACGTTACTTTTGTCTTTACCTTAAATTAATTAATATAAAGTGTCATTATCACTCCCATGTGGATCCATGGCGTCCCAAAATCAACCCAAGGATGGAATTGGTCATAAATATCTCCTCCAAATGGGTTAGGACATTTTTAAGGGTAATTTAGTATTATTATAATATTATTGGTTGACCCCCATTTTCCAGATTTACCCTTTAACCATGTTCAATAAAATATTTACAGAAGTAAATATTCATAATGTTTAAAAATAAAAGTTACCTATTTACACAATTTAGACCACCTGATTCCAAATATTGAATCCATTTTCCCATATTCAAAACACATAATTTGGAGAAATCAATTTAAAATTAATTAACACTGTCAAAACTAAAAAGCATGGTTTTATGAGATAATACATATCCAAAGATTCACATTTGTTAAGTCCAATTTAATAGTGAAATAACTTCCAATGAAACAAATTGGATTGAATGGTATAAATATAATCCAATTACACTTTAAAACCAATTAAAATAACAATCTATCTATATAAATAATTAGATGAAAAAGTAGTTATGAATTAAAATGAGGTATTTTTCACTATTCATTAGAAAATTTACTTTATCAGAATAATACCAAACATTTAACCAAAGTAAATTTTGATTTCCCAATTATAAAGAAGAATTTTAATTTCTTAAATGGAACATATAAAAGTAAAAAAACAATATTTAAAAAAGTTTCTCCATCAAAAGTTGGTAAATCGACATTTTAAAGAATATTAGAGTATTTATGTTTAAAATTGGATTCATTATCATTTTACGCATCTAATAGTAGTTGGATAAATGTAAAGTCATTGCAAAAACATGTATAATCATATTTTAGTTAGTTATGTTCATTTTTGCAAATACATTTTACAGGTGCTAACTACCATTTATAATCTTATTATTTTATTATTTTTCAGTATGACTCACCCTTATGTGAAATATGAGAATTCGCAGAAACCCATTGTTGCGTTTCGGGTACACCATCGAACATAGCACCCCAATTAAAGTAAAATTAATATTTAATTCAAAAATATTAATAAATATGAGAATTTCATATTATTTATTTACAAGGGATGTTAAAAATATAAGAATAAACACGATTTTATGCATAAAAACATATATTTATTAAAAGTAATTTTAACTCCTTTTAATGGAAAATCTAGATTAAATCCAATTTTTGACACTTTTATATATTCTATTTTACAAAATAAACATTTTATATAAAATATTAACATAATTATCTACTTTTTTATGTTTTTATTTTTCTAATAAGTTTCTTGTTTTGAGGAATATTGAAAAATACAAAATTTTAACTGAGAAACCCTTTTTTCATTGTGTAAAATCAGAAATCCCCCACACCCATCAAGGTGAGGAGAGGGCCCTCATTTATAGAAAATAAAGTGAAGTTACAAAGAGAAGTTACAAAGGAAGTGGGTCAGGAAGTTACCAAGGAAGTGGGGCAGGAAGTAACACATACTCCAACACTCCCCCTCAAGCTAGGTGTACCTAGATTGGACACATAATTAAAAAATCAACGCAAGAAAACAAGCTGCAAACACTCCCCCTCAAGCTGAACATACCCAGCTTGATGACAAAACAAGACGAAAACAGAAGAAACAGAAATAATAAAATCGTTGATGATGTTGCTCCCCCTCAAGATTGTAATGTGATGTCGCGGAAAATGATGGTGCATCCCCAGAAAAGTTTGGGGCCAGACAACAGAGCGCTGGGAAATCCACACTGGCGGGTCGGTCGTCAGAGCGTCGAGAAAATCCGCACTACGAGCAGGTCGTCAGAGCGCCGGGAAACCATAATGTCGGGCCGATCGTCAAAGTGCCGATAAATCCACAATGGCGGTGCCAGTCGTCGAAGCGCCGGGAAAACCGCAGGAGGCCGGCGAAGGGATGCGATGATTCTGCAAGAGATGCCGGGCAGAGAGGCGGGGATTCTGCAGGAGGTACCGGGCAGAGAGGCGGGGATTCCGTAGGAAGCAGGAGGTGACCGGCGAGGGAGCAGGACAACGGGAGGCAGAGCTGGAAGCTGGCCGGGAATGGTGGTCCGCGGTCGCGCAGAGAGGGGCCGGCGAGGCTTGAGGTCGGCTGCTGCCGAAGGATCCGGCAGGAATGGAGGCTGACTGTCGAAGGGAGGTCGCCAGCAGGGAAGCCACCGGGAGAGAGAGCCACGCCAGGAAGGAGGGAGCAACCGGAGGTCGCCTGGATGAGGGCGTCGGGAACCCACGCTAGATCGCGAGCGGGCTAGGAGGGCCGTCGGGAAGGGGAGTCGCGCTGGGGGAGAAGGCCGGCGTGCACAGCAAGGGGGAGACGCCGGGGGAGGAAGCCCGCCAGGAAGGGATGCGCACCGGGGAGGAACACCGCCGGACTGAGGTGGAGCAGGGAGGCTGCCTGGATTCGCCGCGTCGGGAGGGAAGACGGGAGTGCGCCGCCGGGAGGGAGGGCCGCTGCGACTGAGGATCCGCACTGGATCTGGACGTCGCCGGGAAGAGCCGCGGAGGGATGACGATGGGAAGGTGAGAGAACCGTCGGGCAAGGAAGCCCGTCACCGGGAGGAGTCGCGCGCAGGAGGAGCGGGCGCAGGGATGAGCGCGCAGCGGGACCGCGAGGGGCGACAGGAGGCGTCGCGGGAGCGGCGACGCCGGGAGTCCGCATGGGAGGGAGACCCGCCGGGAAGGGCAAAGGCAGAGGGGAATCGGACCGGGCAGAAGCGCCGGGAAGAAGCGATCCGCAGCAGGAGGCGGGGCCGTCGCGCAGGGAGCCGCGTAAGGAGAGGGCCTACGCGTGTAGTAGAAAGATCCGCCGGGAGGGAGAGCCGCTGGGAGGGAGGGCCGCCATGGAGGGAGCCACGGATTCGGGCCGCCAGGGAAAGCCACAAGGGGTGGACCGGAGAAAAAAAAACTAAGGCTCGTAGGCCATGGAAGCCGCCGCCCCCTGTGGGGGAGAAAAAAAATATTAAACCCTAGAGCAGAATAGAAAAAAAATAGATGAGAGGGGGATCGAGATTAAGTTCCCTTTAATACCATGTAAAATCAGAAATCCCCCACACCCCTCAAGGTGATGAGGGGGCCCTCATTTATAGAAAAGAAAGGGAAGTTACAAAGAGAAGTTACAAAAAAAGTGGGGCAGGAAGTTACACATACTCCAACACATTGATATAATTTACAGTGTTAAATTATAATTTTAACTATATTTGAAGAATAATTTGATAATATTTTATCATTTAATCAAATATATGTAACTAAAGTCAATTTCATATTGAATTTTGATAAGAAAAATATTTTCACTTTTTTGCATGTTTTAAACATTAGTAACATGCTTTCTCACTCGGTCAATGAGATTGGTTTTTAATTAATTACTAAAAATTATATGATTTGAACTTCTAAAAATTGGTCCATATTTAGAATCATGGTGTCCAATATTTTAAAATATATTTCTTTTATTTTTTGGGAAAATGAATAGTAAATTAAGTAATATTTTAATTACCATGGTTATGGGTGAATTATGTAATTAAGGGTAAACATAAAATTATATGTATTATAAAATTACCATTACACTTGTAATGATTTTATTTTATGAGTTATTGTAAACTACACTCATCATTGGGACTATTTTATGGCCTCTTGAATCAATATGGATGACTTTAAGGCTTTTATTTTATTTTATTCTATGGAAAATCCTATTTTGCAGACTTTTATTTTTAACTAACGAAATATTTTAAATATGGGGTTATATAGAGAATCACATTGACTATAAATATTAATTTTAAATTTAAAACGTTTTTATACATAATTTAAATTATAAAATTTTTTTAGGAAATCAATAATTAAAAGAAATGGTACCACATTGATAATGAAATGTCTGTTTAATTAATGAGAGACACAAATAAATGATATTAGAACTATTAAAATAAATATAATTTGATATAATTTACAACATATATGACATTATGGATGAACTTTACATATTATGGTTCCATTAATTGAGTTTTCATTGAAAATATAATTTTTATGAAATTTTTAAAAATCCATGTATTGAATTGTGTCAAAATTCACATTATTGACATTTAAAAATATAAAATATTTTATTAAATGATATAAAATTAATAAAAATATAAAATTCAAAAAAAATTGGTATGACGATGGGAATATTTATACATTATAAATTCTTGTAATATTCTAGTATTTTATAGTAACTATATTAACTATTAAAGAGTAAAAAATCCAAGTTGTCACGATATATGTTAAAGGGTTTAACTAAGGGTTAATGCCAAACTATAAGGTCAATAATGTTACCAAAACATGTATAGGTATTATTTTTTATAGAATTTAGACATATAATCATATTATAATTGAAATAAATCACAGTTGTGTCCATTTTTAATTGAAACTAAATTTATAATAATTTAGTAGTTTAGGGTTTCGAAAGGTTCCCCGGACCTTGATTATAAATGGTCACTTCGAACCTCACTTCCTCACCCCATATTGAGTGATATATGATGACTAAGTCATACCCATTTATCCTACCAATATCTTTATACATGTTATGGATATCTAGTTGATACAAAAATACCATCCCTAGACCCCATAATAAGAGATCTAGAATACGTTCATCAAAGAAGAGGTAATTGTTTTTACTAACTCACCCTAGTTCATTTATTATTATACTTATTGTTTTTTGTTTTTGACATTATAAATTAATATACATAGTATAATATATATTATTATATTTTATGATGATTATGGGAAACCTGTTTTACTATTTTGAAATTTTCTATAAAAAATTAAATCACCACGTGTACGTACGTACGACCTATCACCTCTACATAGTGGTGTAATCTGTTTTTCATCACCCCCTTTATTTGGATGGGTATAATGATATATTTAATAGATATATATTATAAATATAAAATTATATTGACTTTTTATAATTATAAAATCATCCAATTCATTACTGATTCACTATTAATGGAATGATATAGTCACTTGTGGGTATGTACGACCTACCATCTCCATGACGCAATGAGAATCATTTACAACATTAACCATACATCAATGATTATAAAAATGTATATAATGATTAAATTTAATATATATGAACATAATATCAATATTCAGATAAAATATATATATATCTTATTCATAAGAAATAGAATATACACGACAAAACATGAATAATAAAATGAATCAGTTAACACTTGAAATAAGGGTACCAATGAAATATTTTTGACAAAACGATATATTTGTATCACTTATGATATTATAAATACGTGTATAGTTATGTTATAAGTTAATAAAATTCTTTAAACCATTATATAGGTGGTGCGATCACATTAAACTAATGGAATGTACAATGTATTTGATGTATTTTTCTTAATGTTGGATATTCATGTCAGGGAACCAGGAAGCACAGATCAAGGAACAAGGACCTCATTTCCTGAGGTATTTTGTCGGTACTGATGTAGTATTTTCAAATTTTAAATTTGGTACATTTTACAATCCTTAATTTGGTTTAATTTCATGTTGTTGTATGGTTTTTTATTTATAAATTTATGGTCAACATTTACCCTTTAATTTTCCTTTCAAAAATACAAAAATATGGATTTGTGATAATTTCATAATATAATTATTATTCAAGACTCCTTATACGTATGTATCTATTGGGGAACATTTATCATTACTGTCCATGTTTAAAAAATACTCTTTAATATTATTTTACATTATTTTTATGCATGATTAAATTTTATTAAATGGTTTGAAAAAAATCAATTTTTCCTAATGTGGTACTTTATAACATTGTCAACATAAATATGGAAGGGAGTGTTTTTTTATCTTACACACCTTGAGCAGATTATTTTCTACCATTAAGATGCATTAATTTCTTGAATGTTTCTTTATATGTGTACAATATTATTTTCACTGAATTATTTTTACTTTAAAATTATCTTTCCATCTAAATAAATATTTTCAATAAAAATGGTTAATGTATCTCTATATTTTTCAATTATTTTATAAGAGTAATTTCAACTATGTCAACATAATTTGTTGAATTTTGTTTTTCATTATGGTTGATAAATTATGACATTATTTACAATATTTTATTAAATGGTTTATGATTAGTTTGATTTTGGATGTTCTATATTTTTACCCTTCACCATATTACATAGAATCGTTTGTGATTATGTTTACTGATTAGGGATAGTTATTTACATTCTATATGTGTATGTTGTTTCACATCATTCATATGAGAAACTAATTGGACTTAGTAAGTGATAGGAGTAGGCCAATATAGCCCCTTGTGGCATTAGTATGTCTCATGATCCAAATTGAAAATATAATTGGTTGAGGCCTTACCCATTTATTTTTAGATATGGATTTGGGCATTTAGAATATATTTTATCATGTCTTAGATGAGGCCTCCATGGTATGTTTTCTGGTGTCTAGTGTTAATAATTCCATCATTATTATATTATTTTGTTACTAATACATGTGATTATTTAACAAGTATAATACACATGGTTATGTTTCCTAGCACATGTAACTATTTAAACGGTGTGTGTTTCAGTAATTTACCTTTCCATACTGTTTATTCCAAATTTACTAATAGATTCTGTTGTACTCTTACCCTTACTGAGCAACTTATCTCACCCATTTCTTATTTTTATATTCCCCGGGGTGAAAATATGTATATTATAACTAATATTTTGGGATACTAATGGTGTTTCCAATGAATGTTTTTTGTATCATTTTATATTTATAGTGACAATTATGATTGATGTCCGTATATAGATTTCCAAAACTACTAAACAATTTTATCCTTTGGGATGTGATCCCTTGTAATATATATTTTTTCTAATAAAGTAACCACTAACTATAGGATATTAGTGTTAGAGTTTTTAGATTATGAGAAGTCTAGATGATATTCTACTATTCATTTCATATCTAGAAATATTTTCACGTATTGTAAAATAATATAATGATTCTTAGAGTGACTAAATATTATAATATTTTTATTGTCTGATAATTGTGGTATGTAATGGGTAAATGTATTTAAATAAATTTTTATCATGGGTAATATAATTTTATATCAAAATAATAATTTTGTTTCATTGATTTTTTTACATTATATCTGCGATTGTGGGTATGTAGAGTCTCATTTTCCACATCAATATCTTCTTTCTATAAACACATCCAACATAAACTTTTTCATTATTATTTTTTCCATACAATATTTTTCTCACATATATATATATATATATATTTCAAGGAGTAACCATTTATTAAAAAAAATATTTTCATCCATACTTCATGATTAATCTTTTAATGATATATATGTTATTCAAATTTATATCCAAGATATTACAGTAACCCTATGTTCTCCATTTTTCTATATGATGTAGTGTTCCTTTTGAAAACTTATAACCATAATAACATTCAATTTTATATCCATGGGTATAAATAATAATAACTTGGTATATTGTTTTATTGAAAACATAGGAATTTAATTTTAGTAGCATTCGATATCCAAAAATAATCCATTAGAAATAAATTTTTTATCCTATAAAAAACATTAAACATGTATACCTTCAATAATTTCATTAATTATCCCTAAAACCATGTTATAATTCAATGGAAATTTCACTCCACTTATAATGTGACCATATATAACCAATTGATAACAAAATTTGGCTTATTACCACAAGATATTTCAAGAAAGGCATTGGAACCCCATTAAACATAAGAAAATGCTATATATAATCTGTAATACATTATCATAGAATATAATTTAGCATTCATCATTGATACCCAATGTCGTTTCATACACCAATTTTATATTCAAATTAGGTCTTGATATAATTTATTTTTCAACATTACTAATACTAATTGTGATATCCAAAAAGTCTAACCTATGTTTTTGTATGGATCTCATTTTAGTACAATCACACCTGATAGATCATGTCTCTCCATAAAATATTCATCATGTCTAATAAATAGTTAAAAATATGAATATAGTGAGATTTTTACTTCCTGACAATCCTCATGTTGATTAATTTGGTTGTTCATGGTGTACAATCCCTTTGATTCCAACTAACATCCAAGAATTTATAGATTTATTCTCACAATATTAATTGTACCCATTTCATTTTATAAATTTTTTTGAGTTATCCAATTTATTTGGATTTTGGTTAATGTCTATCATGATAATAACCTCACTAGTGCATGTTAGTTCCTTGGATGATTCATCATTTTATCATTCTCTATGATTCCACCCCTACTGGAAGGATCTTGCACCAACTGTAACTTTGTTTCTTATTGTATAACTAATAAAACCACTATAGAATAATTTTTTGTTATTTTACTTGATAACTTTCATACCCCCCTCAGAATGGGTTTTCTCTGACAAGTCATTCATCAAGTGTGAAACCATGTTTCTTAAATATGGTGCAACATCATAATTTCTATTCAATATTTTATTTCATTATCTTGAGAAATGATACAATGAATATATCATCATTAGTGCATAGGACATGAATCATTGAGATCTATATTTATTTTCCTCATTTGTGGTAACTATTTTCTCTAGCACAATACATTATATTTATTTTCATGATTTCTTCTTGTTTTTCATGGAAATATATGATTTATATATAAATAATTTTTGTTCGTTTTTTCTATAATTTCATTTCATATATCCAAGGTTGGGAAAAATGACATATTGAAAACATACTTTCTTTATCTATTCATTAGTTGAGAAGATATTGAATTATATTTTCTTCCACCATTATTCATTTTCCATTATTCACACACACTCTTGGTGTGTTCCAATATTCCAATATAGTATCAATTTATTTCTACTATCCTTTATGATCATTCACTTATATATTTACCAATAAAAATTAATTTTTTAATTTTTTTGAAATATCTATCTTATTAACACTCTAATAGGTATCTATGTCATTTTATTGGTCATTTTTTACCATTCATTAAATATCCCAGACCTTCATATCCATATCTATTATCTTTTTCATATATATCATGTATTATTGATCAATATTATTTTATAAATTGTAACAAATCATGATGTTAAGTAATAAAGTAAGAAATTTGTTCCTTAAATCCCTTCTTCATATCCATTTTGTTATCCAATATCCTATCAAATTCAACAGATTAATTTTTCCATATTCATTTTTTAACTTATTTTCCTAATGTATTTATTTATACACACATCAATTTTCCTCAATATTATATTTCCCATGAAAACAACTTCTAGGAATTCCAAGTTTATTTAATGGAGGTTTTTTTGTAGATCCACATTTTCTTGTGTGTATAGGTTCTCAATTTCATCACTATAATAATTTTATTTGAAATGAAGAATTCATTTCATAGACACTTTTATAATTGTATCAATGAATACATGAATCTCAATAAGAGAATTTTAATTTAAAATTTTTAATAATCATCAAAAATTATATTATAAAATTATTTATCATCATATAGAGTCTCACATACCTCTATGGATGTGTTTTTTATCTTGGAAGTATTCTCACATTCCTCATCTTATTTCTATTTTATATAAGACATGTTTCTAAATCTTTTATCAGTACCATTGTTTTCTCCACCAGATACCCAATCTATCAATAATATAAGATCCATACCTCTTTTGGTTTTTTTATTTTGCATAAATTTAATTCAAATAATTTCAAATATGAAATTAACTAGAAAAATTAATGGAATTCATTAATACAGTATTAGAGAAATCTCAGTTTAGAATTTTAAAAGTGTCTGCATAATGGAAATTTTCATTATACTTTCTGAAATAAATATCTTATTTAACATATTCAACTACCATTTATATAACATATATATAACAAATTAATATTATTTTTACATCTATATAATTAAAATCCAATTAATAAAATTGGAGTTAATATTTTATCCATGGGTGTAAAAAACCAAAAAATAGATATAGAACATTGGAAATGAAATAAAAACCCATGAATTTAATAAAAATTGTAAAAATTATTCTGAATATACATAAACATAATGGTGGATGAGTCTAATTACACACTATTGTAAAAACATCTTCTTCATAGTCCCTTAAAAATGAGTATATTATTCCATTTTTTGAAGAAAAAATGCATTCTCTCATAATCTTGATATAACTCTCAATGAATCATAGAAAAATATAAAATAATATAAATGAAAAAAGAAAAATTAATTTTGGTTAGTTAAAAGGGGATATATAGAAGAATAAAACACTGATGATGTGTTAATGTCATACAATGCACAATTTAACTAGTTTATTGAATATATATTTTAGTTTATGGTCACTCTATGTAAACGAACACTACCTCTACTTGGTTTATGAATGATTAACTATCAGGGTAACCCCAACACTTTCCCCTCTAAAAAAATCATTTTAGGATTGAGATGTTTATAAATTCGTGGGACAATTCTAAAGTTTATATTCATTAAGGAATAGATAATAAAACAATTTTGTAACAATTCCCCGGGTGTCTTTGATTCTAAAATATATGTTCTGTTGAAGTTCATGTACACTATAATCCCCTTTCACCATAGATTAATGAAATAAAATAGTAATTGTGAGAGTTTTTTATTATGTATTATAATAATAATATGTGGTTTAAATATCTTATTATTTTAATTAATAACTAATTTATATTTCATGATCATAATAATTAATACAATATCAAGATAAAGAAAAACTCTTTAATGAATTTATTTTCACTTATCCAGGAATTTCTATATGTAACAATAAAATTATATCCACTTATTCTTCTTTACTAGAATGATATAATATGAAAATGGAATACTAAATGATATAAATTCATAAAATCATTCTAATTAAGTTGAGTCAACTTCCCAAATAATTTTTTATATATTCCACTAGTTTTATTTATAATAAATCATTCTGAAATTCTTAAAAAAAATTATTAGAGTGTGATACCCTTTTCCATTATGCCATCACCTTTTAATTCAAAAATATTATGATGTTAGATATTATAATAAATTGTGATAGATTTCGAATAATAATATGTAAAAAATAAATGAAATATCCCATTTAAAATTACTCCATTGATAAAACTGTGACCCTTTATATCTCTTGGAATCTTTATAGGTCTATGAAATGATTCAGCATAATGCCCTTTTTTATGGTACACATTCAATATTTATGAGAAAAATATGATTTTATCCTTCCTTACATAAATATTTCTCCCATAAGATGACCCTCATGTATATCATGTAATGACCCATGTTTTTTTAGCAATGTTGAAATTCTTATAGAATTTGATTTTTTGTGTTTAGTGGATGGGTAATTCTTTGAACAGAGATTCAATATGTAATTCTGAGAGTTTTAAGACTTAATTTTGTTTTTGTACCTTTTTAATGGATATGGACATCCCCCAAAGATTTCTTTTAGTTTTGGGAGTTTCCGGTCTTGAAACTAAATGTTTTGTATGCTCTGAATAGGGTGCAGTGTTTATTTAAAATTGTGTGGCCCCTATATGAAAATCGTGTTGTCTAGTATAAGGAGATAAATTTCTCCACATATGAAGAACATGGTTTACACAAACTTTGTTCCTTTCCTAGTCAGGTAGTACCACTTATGTAGTCTTCTTTCACTTTTGATCACAATGTTGGTGCACAGTTTGGACAAACCGTGCTGCCAAACCCTATAACCCATTTTTTAAGTGTAAAAATATTAGTTTCCCATTAATAAGATTAAATTTTTTTCCCCTTTCATTATTACTCTCCTACATCCATGTTAACATCATCCATATTTATCATGGGCATCTCCTCATGCATAACATAGTAATAGAGAGTCCTTATCCATTCGTCATCTAATTCCTTCTATGTCGACCACTAGGTATCTATATCTATAATCTCTCGATTGATTTTGGATCTTTCATCATTTAAACTTATCGGGAAATAGTTTTCAATGTGAATGCACATTTACAATATTATAAAGTAGAATATTTTTTATAAGATTTATTCCAAACTTAACAAAATCAAATCTTAATATTAGACTATTCTATTACCTAAGTATGAGTTAGATGGTCTACGATTTTTTCCCTAATTTTTTTCCCTATTTGATAAATAGTTTCATTGTTTTAGACGGGGTAATTTTTCTTCTACTGAATTATAACTGGTTCCTTCATATTAAATAGACATTTTAACCATGTATTACACCTACTGAGTGTTTTTTAGTGATCAAATGTTTTCAATCATGATCACGGACACCTGTTGGGTGTGTTGGTTGAATTTACCCCATTTTAATTAAATGGTTAAATTCCTCAAAATCATTTTTAAGCATTTGGAATGGATTAATATTATAGTTACCCCTTATTGGTTGTTATGTTAAATTCATGTATGGTCAAAGGAATTTTTCTTCTTAAATATGATAAAAGTTTATGCAAAATGATTTTTAAGGAAATACGTAGGTTTTAATAATAAACCCTCTATGTTGAGGCATGTTGTCTTCAAATTTAAAAAGTGATTTTTAGAGAAATTCATATTTCATGGATTTATGGAATTTATGTTTTCTATGTTCTTTTTTTTATGATGCTTGGAAACTTATAAATGCTTGGACCATATTATAAATTTATTTTCTTGTCCCATTCCTATCTAAATTAATGTTGAGTTGTGATCATCAAAAGGTCTTGGCCTAACTTATAAATAGATTTTCCCAAGTATGTAAATTCACATTTATTCAAGGTTACTTTTAAACACCCTCTTGGACTCTTTAAATTGATAGCCTTGTGTTGTTAAATTCAATGTAACATATTAAATGGAATGGAATGTTCATGATATATCGACTTCCATGAATGGAATAATATGTTTCAATGAAATGGATTTGTAATTGGTGTCATGGTCACTCCTTTTACGCATGCTATTACATGCTATAATTATAATGGGATTCCCTTATATTTATATATGCGATTAATTAAATGTAGAGAATGATAGGTAACGCATAATGACTTTGATTATTATTTTTTTGTCATTATCTAATGATTACACCTTGATATAGTCTATATATTGATGGTAATAGATCTTTTGACCATGGTGGAAAATAATGCTCACATAACACCAAGTGTTGAGGTCACGACATCTCTCCCCCATGAAACTATTAAGGACATTAGACTGAGGATCCAGGATCCCTCTTTTGAGTGATGAGCTGATGTCTCCCTATCAATCTTAAGTGTTGTGAATGAAGTCTCCCACTCTATTAGGATACTGGAAATACACCTAGTTTCTTGGGCTTATAGGCTCTTTCAGACTCGTTATTGATGAGGGAGTTACGCTCAGTCCATCTAAAAACTAGTATTCAATGCATATGTCCATTAGCATCATTAGGCACATGGATCATATTGGTGTATGAAATATATAATTAAACTATATATTTTTTTCTATATATAGATATATATCATATAATCATTCCAGCTATGTTCCGAAGTAGGTAGAATTATCTAGATGTCCTGTATGAACCTGAGCTGAAAGAGATTATTTGTTTATTTAGAACTAATTGTGGTTATTCTTCTGGTATCTTCTCGTAGGTTTACATTATATTCAAGGACTAGATTAATATGTAGACAACATGGGTTGTAACCTACATGGACTTATATCTCGCACCCTCCTCGGGCCACCAATGCACTGGAGTACCTGGGCATACCTTATGTTCACAGGATTATGGACTCTTGTTTATGGTTGTTTTTCTTATTCCTTGGAGTTAAGTGAACATGAACAAGATGGAGCTTCGGATAATTATAGTGATCAACCTTGTGTATTTTATTTTCTTTTCTTTATTTCATTACCTTATTCATTATTATATCATGATACATTTTGTATGCCTACTCCTTCAATTATGTATCCTCATCTAGACACACATGAATTATTGTATAATAGTGTTAGAAATATGTTTTATTTAGTTACATAATTCTTTGGTTTATCTATCTTTATTGTATTTACTACTTCTGTTGTTGAATGTTATTTATTATTTATATATGTTATATCTTTGTGAAACTTTAAAAAAGAGGGTGTAGTATCCCCACTATCACCTCCTTATACCCTCACTGCTAGTCAGTATACATTGGTACATAATGAGACACACTTGATCCCATGTGACCCAACGATATGGCTATGATCTTAGTGTTCAGTCGGTCTGGAATGTTAAAAAGTGGTATCAAAGACTTTTTGTTTACATTATCGTACTATTTTGGACTGGTACACATGAGATTAGGAATGTGATGACATTGGGTAAATAACCATTTATGGGACTGATCACCTCACCCATAGAGAAAAGACCATGTGTCCAGGATTTGGATTGTTGTTCATGTGGTTATCTTTTACAATTGATAATGATTTATGAGTGAATGGTTTAATTTACACTATAAAATTATTTATGTTAAATTTATGGAATTTTACATTGTCCTAGTATAGCAAGGGGGAATCATTTCATACATCATTATAGGAATATAGAAATTCACAATCCATGTATATTATCTGACATGTAGTTTCATTAGTAATTTACATGCTGTTTTTCATTATGTACATTGAGTATTATGACATGATATTTTTCTACAGAATGAATGTTTTTATAATTTATTATGTCATTATATGTCATCTTGTCTATTTACTTAACATTTTTTCCATGTACCATTATTCTTTTTTTAGTAGGTTTATTTATGTTTACATCTTGTAATAAAATGATATGTTATGATTTTGACATATGTTAACAGTAGAATGAGAATAATTTATTTCTTGGGATTAAATGGGAATAAATATCCTTTTGTAAGTTGTATGGGTATTGTATAATTAGAAAAAGGTAAATCATATATTTAAACTATCCTTATATATATATATATATTAATCGACAACCTTATTAAAATTTATTGGTTGTTAAATTTCAAATATTAAATTTAAATGATGTTGATTAATGGGATCCAAATGCCCTGCTATAAATTATATGGGTTTTTTATGGATGTGTAGATGGAAACCCCTTTAATTGAAACATTATATATATTATAATGGTTAATTTTTTATATTGTTATAAAATAAAAAGCTTTATGAGTTCAAATTTTAATGTTAATGGGTTTCGATTATGTGGGGGTCAGTTTGAGATCTATAAATTGTATAGGTGATTCATCAATTTACAATGAAACCCCATATAATTGTACAATTATTAATGGCCATTGTATACATTTTCTAATGGTTATAAATGTAAAATCTGCTCAATTTTTATCTAGGATGCCTCTATAATGGACATTGATTAACATTCTAAATGCAAAAAAAGTCCCAAGTTAGTCATTTAAGGAATATCCCTTACAATATAATCCACTACAAGTGTTTTGAATCATTATTAAAAAACAACTTATATTGGGTTTAATCTTAATGAACCTATGTAGGTTAAATGGTATCCTTGTAGGTCACATTAGTTATTAATTCTGGGTATTATTAAAATTAAATTTATGTGCTAATTTTCCTAATTTTGATGTATGTTCCTTAAATGTTTAATGTTAAAAAATGGAAGATTGATAATACTTACATGTTTTCCTTTGAAATTCTGGTTAAATTAGGTACCATGTACTCAAATTTTATGATTTTTACTTGTTATTCAATTGTAAATGTCTTAAATAGTTAAATATTAATTGTGACGAATGCAATGTTTATAAAATGGAATATGAAGTGGTGTCCTTGTTTAAGACCTCATGTATTTTTAGTTAAAGATATTCTTCTGGGGTAGCCATGGAATGATTATGTGAGAATTTTTTTCATAGGAATTTTTATTTTAAGCAGTGAATAAAATGAATGGTGTGAGACCAAGAGACATTCATTTGGGTATGACCCACTAATATATTTAATTCTTATTCTTTTGTAAGTGGCTATCCTAAATCAGGTATCACCCTAAGAGAATAAATACACTTCCAAATGTTGTGATTTTCTGCCATTTTGTGTCATTCGGTGTTATTGTCCCTTGTAGGATATACAGTTTCTAAACAATTCCATTGTTCCAGAGGGTGTTCATGATATTTTTTTCCCTTTCTACATCTGTGATCATCATGTAATGTCCATTATCTATTTTTCAGATATGCCTAGGGCATGTTCTGTTTCTTGATTGGTCTTTTGACCCTGTTATTATTTACGTGGGGAACACATGAGGCATTTAGACTATTTTTATAGGCATTTGGGGTAATGTTACATTGAGAAGGTTATAATTTTTAGTAAACTGATACTTGAATTAATAGGGTGGTCAACCTATGTATATTACAAAGGATGTGTCTTCTTGCTTTCGAATCATTTGGGTATTTTGTATTCACAAATATGGTACCCACCGTGTGCTAAATCCTGTAATGAACAAGTTGAGTTTAGAGAAATTTTTGAGCCTTGAATTGTTGTGTATGTGCTCGAGTCATCTCCATAGTAGAGTGACCAAGGTGTTAAAGGAATTAATTTCAGCCTAATTCAATAGATGTACTTCCAAAAGCAATTGGCTTTTTTTGACCCTCCGATCACTTTGGTTTTGGTTTTCCATGTCATTTTATTAACGTCTATGTTAATGGTAAATTTGATCTAGCGTGATTATGAGAATATGGTCTATATCTTCTTTATATCGATATGTAAATCCTATGGTAGGAATAATCATGTCAGTTCTCGTATACATGTCAGTGCTCTCTCAGAAGCATTATGTTCATATGGTTGGTTGTGTGTGAAATCTTTTGAAATGTCATTTGTCTTCGAGGTACATTAGAAGTTAATATTTAAGGATCACATGATGCCTCAGCTAGTAGAGGATTGTTATTGGTTGATGATGTTTCATCTGTGGGTGAATCCAATCTTCATTCTCGAGGTCGACCAGTTATGGGTTGACTTTTCATTTCTATTTTATTGGTTAGTTGAAAGTCGTTTAAATCCTTTTCTTATACTCTCCTTTTAGAGAAGTGCATGACCAAAATCATGACGTCATCATTGATTCACTAAGAGAGCATATATAGTAAACCACAGAAGTTTTTTAATAGTTTTTTGTCTTGATTTGTTGGTTACCTTGGTGTTTCATACTGACACATGGTTCTATCGAGTTTTTGTTACTCTTGAGTGATACTAGGGATTCTGTGTTAGAATAACTTAGGCAGACTCATGGTCACATTTCATTTCCTTCTAATGTGACCACCATACATATTCCACTTTGTGAACAATCAATGTTATAATGTGGACATATTTTATTTTTACCAAAATCAAACTTGTAAAAATATCGTATTAAATACCTTGGGTTAGTTCGTTGGAATCGAGTTCATTGAATCTGAGGATACCCATAACTTTTTATTGGGATCATAGGTGATTAATAAAGAGTAACATTTCTAGTGTGCAAGATCTGGGTGACACCCTTGTCTTTTTCATGGAATTATTGTTTAAATGTTAAGGTAATGGTTTGAATATATAACATAATTTGAAGTCAGATTCATTCATCAGTGAAGGTTCTCATGTAAACGCATGTGACTTGGAAGAAGGAATTGCAATTCTGTTGTAATACACAGGCTATCTAAGCAGTGTGTTTTTAAAATAAGTCAATCAGAGTGACTCGTCTTGTTATCCCTCTTATGAAATGGGTGATATATAGACCCATTGTAAACACGTCTCTTGTTTAATGTGGTTGTGGTCTAATGGTTGGGTGGGTATTTCAAGGAAAGATTGTGCAACCAGTTTCAGTTAAGTTAATCAAGATTCAACCAATTATTTATAGTGAGGTACATTTTATGTCCTCATAGGTATTCATGTAGAAAATATTAAATAAAACTCACCAAGATCATTGCTATAACTCTTATAGGAATTCTAAATAAGAAAATTCCATTGGGGAAGAGTAGTTGTTTGTAATTTTCTAGTAAATGGTGAAGCCTAAGGTGGGGAGAACCATGGGCTAGATGTTTAATGTGATGATGATGTGAAGGTTTATCTAGCTTCAAAATATTGGGTAATCTTTCTTTTATTTTTTCTATTGGAAAATGAGGGTTTACTTAGATCATAATAGCATAAGCGTCAGATTCTTGAGAGGTTCATGCTTGTGTGTTAGACAATTGAAAATGCAACATGGACATTTAAACAAGTCTTAATTACACTAATAGGTCATGTTTTTTTTCATTATTCCTATAGGATTCATGGGGATGTAAATATTTAATTTGGGGAGGTTATAATGACCACTATTTTTGAGCTGAGGTGAAATTCCAATAGAATTTGATTTTTTGTGTTTATGGGAGAGGTCATTCTTTGAACCGAGTTTTGGAACATAATTCCAAGAGTTATAATACTTCAATATGTAGTTTTGGGACTTGGGTAAAGGCCCAATGGGTCCATCATAGGTATCATTGACTTTTTGGAGCATCAAGTTCCAAAAACCAAAGTTTTTTATACTCCAAACATGGTGAATAGTTTGTATGAAACCATGAGCCCCTCAACAGAACCTTGTGTAGCATGGTCTTTAGAGCATAAGTTCCCTGCATGAGATGCACACTGTAACATCCCAGGTAAATGAAGAACATGACATTTTAATATTTATTAATATTTTTGGATTAAGTAAAAATTTTACTCTAAAGTGGATGCTATGTTTGATAGCGTACTCGATACGCAATAATGAGTTTTTTGAAATCTTACGTTGTACACTAATAATATAATATAATTATTTTTAATGATAGTTAATGCCTAGATTTTGTATTGGAGGGAATGAATAGAAATAACAAAAATATGAATATACATGTTTGTTAAATGTTTTTACATTTATCCAATAATATTTAGAGGCTTAAAATCTGAATGAATCTAATTTTAATCATAAATACTCTAATATTCTTTAAAAGGTCGATATACCACCTTATAAGGAGAACCCTCTTTAAATCTAGTTTTGTTCACTTATATATGTTCTATTTGAAAGAATAAAATTCTTCTTTATAATCGGTACATTAAAATTTACCTTGGGTAAAATTTTGGTATTTTTCTAATAAAATTCTTTTTTAAATGAATAGTGAAAAATATTGTATTGTAGTTTAAAACTGCCTCTTAATATAACATATTTATATAGTTAGATTATCTTTTTAAATGGTTTTAATGTGTAATTAGATTATTTTTTACCATTTAATTCAAATTCTGGTCATCGGAATTAATTTCACTTTGAAATTGGACATAAATAAGTGTCAATCTTTTGAGAGATGTGATTTCTTAAAAACACGCTATTTGTTTTGACAACGATAATTAATTTTAAATTAATTAATGCAACTTTTATGTTTTGAATTGTTTAAAATAGACATAATTTTTGAATTTATAATATCAAATAAATATTTGGCTGAATTTTTGGTATTTTTCATAGAAACTTCAATTTTTGATGAATAGTGAAACTACTTAGTAGTAGTTAAAAAACTGACTTTTTCATTTAAATGTCATTTTACCACTTCTTTGAATTGGAATTAAAAAAATCCAACATACATGGTTGTTATTTTAAAGTAAAATGTGGTTCAATAAAATTAAATTAATTTTTGGTGAATAGTAACTTTTGACTTTTATTTACCGCAGTTAAAGGTAAATAGGGTAATTCAATGTAAAAAAGAATATAATAATAATAAAAAATTACCTTAACATTTGTCCTAACCTTATAATATGAGTCAGGTCCGACTAGGGGCATCTTTGGGTCGATTTGGGGACCCCATGGAGCAACTTAAGAGTGACAATGACACTTTATTTTAATTAATTTAATGTAAAGACCAAACTGACATAAACAAATATTGTTTAGTAAATTAATTTTTACATGAGGATATATAAGTTATATTTTCAACTATAAATATTTTTTGGAAGGATAAAAAGATTTAATACATCATGGTATTTGTTTTATAATTTTTAGACATCGAAGAAATTAATATATTTATGACACAATAATGATGCAGTGTTTACCTCATTAATAAATGATTTAAATAAGTAACATTATAAATATTAAAATAACATCCAAAAACTATCCAATTTTGATTGGATGAATTTATTTCAACCATTAGTCATATTATCTTCTACCTAAATGAGTTTTGGACTTTTAGAAACTGAATATAATTATATAATAAAATAATATTATCATACTTTCTTAAAGAGCCCCTCCTCCAACTTTTAAAAAGCCCTCACTTCTAACCAATTCCTAACACCTCTCAAGCCTTTTATCTCATCCAAACTCTGCCCAATTAAGATCCATATATTAATCTCCTCTTCCTCGAAGCCTAACCTTATGCAGAAGCCACTTCAAGAAACCCCTTTGATTCATACCAAAGGTAGTTACTCAAATTAAAGGTAACAATTTCTCTTAATTTATTTTCTTTTATTTGTTTTATTTTACTTATACAACCCCTAAATTCTTATTATTACATTATTTTATAGAAAAACCAGTATCCTCAATACACTAGGATTTTGTTATGATAATTATTTGAAATACACTAACACACACCCCCATCTAATGGATAAAGAATATACTGTTTCTGTGGACGGCGAACTACTGCCTCACAAAATGATGATTGTTCAAATATCTCCTACTGCCTCTCATGGTGGCCATTATGATTACAATATATTTATATATGATATATATTATGTTTATGTTTTCATTTTCCTTCTGTATTTTTAATTTATATCATATCTTTATGGTTTCCATTATGATTAAAAGTGATAATTTCATTTGAGGAAGTGTGCAATACCGCCCCGTCAAAGTGATATGACTCGTTCATACCATATTTTGGACATATAAAGGATGGAGTTATTGAAATTATAAATGATATTATACTTGAATTATAATACAACTATTTATCATTATGTTTTCATTCAATTAAACTACAAAATAGAAATCAATGTAGGGTTCATGTGTACATACGGCTTACCGTCTTCATGAATGGTGAATTTCATTTCTTATCTATAAATGTTATGTACTGTACTAAATACCTATATATACTAGATATATATGATATATTTGATATCTAAATAATGAATATAATTCTGGAGAAAATATAATCTTGACCACATGGAAAACTTGTAATTATAAGGTGTTCATTTTTCTACTCATGTACCAAATATCGACAAAACGAGCATTATTAACTATAATTATTACATATTAATTATAACATGGTAATAAGTGATATAAAATTAATAATGAACTTTAAAAAGGGTTATTAATAATGTATAAATTAACTTAAGATTATTATTCCTGAATAAAAAGGAACAAACAAGTCAAGTCAGACACGAGGTAAAGGATTTCTTATCTTACTTTTAATTCCTTGAGATTTCCATCAGGTGCCACTTATTTATTTCATCTGGTGTATTTTTTACTGTAATTCAATATATATTATCATTATTATCTTTATATTCATTGTATTCTATGATTATTTTGGTGTTTATTAACTTTTGGTCATACGACTTGATTTATTACGACGTGGTAAAGAGTTTTCATCTCACTTTTTATTCCCATGAGATTAATGCTATATTGACACTATTTCCTTTTTTGTGGTTTATGTACTTGCCATGATTGTATTCATTATGTAATATACATAAATTTATCGGTATTTACATCTTCATTGTATGATCCTTCTTTCATGGGGTTTAGGTTCCATAAGTTACCAAATCGGTAAGGGAACCATTCACCCTCCCCCTTTTAAAAGACTTATTTTTGTTATGTATTTTAATTTACATCTTATTATATTGGGATATGTCCTTATATATCCTTATTGATGTAAATTTTATGTCCAAGTGATGATATACCCTTTTTATCTCATCAACACATTTTCTGAATTTTAAAGTGACGTTGTTAGGCTGTCAAATTTTTAAAAGAGATCTTTTTAACCCAATTTTCATTCCTTGGGTTAATCTTCTAATTCATAATTATGTCATGCTATGATTATGTGTGGAATCATTTTGTATTTATTTATGTTGTAAATTCCACTCCCATTTGTTTGGATATACTATTGACACACATAATCACTCCATTTGATAAACTCTCAAGTCATCGATATGAACCTAATAAGAGTAATTTTAACTCTATTTCCATTCATTGAGTTAAACATCCAACTCATTGGTTTTGTCTTAAAAAGAACATGTGTAAATGTACTATGATTTATTTACACTAAATATCCAATCTTATTGAGTGTATTTATATTTTTCACACATTATTATGTAATTTATTTATCCTTAATCTATGGATATAGTTTTTATAATGGATTTCGTCTCAATTTAAATTCCATTGAGACTTCATTGTTGTCATGCACCAATTCACTCTTATATGGTGTATATACTGTACTTTGGAATATTATATCACAAATCCCTTTATTCTCATGATATTATAATGTTTTGATTCATTGTTATTCCTCAATTATTTGTATTCAAACGTCTCTCATTTTGTTAAAAACTCTTTAACTAAAACATCATTTTAAATATTTTAAATATATATTCTTCTAAATACTTCTCATTAATGACCATGTTTTGAAAATGGTTATTAGGATTTATTTAGATGGACATTAATGTTTTAAATTATTAATTCCTTTAAAAGTTTCAAAGTGGTATGAGACACTTTGATTCCAAAAAATCACTTTATTAAATGTTTTAAATGGTTTTTAAAATGGTTTGATATAACATTGTTTGTTGAAATATCTTAATATGATATATTGTGATTGGAATGTGGAAATTTTATCTTTCCTTTATTATTATATAATGTGATATGATTATTTTATGGTTCTTGGGAATTGTTTACATATATGGGTGGTTCCATGATAAACCTTGGTCGGGTGAGCCCGAGAAAGCTCTCCAATACAATGGGTAACGTGACGGAGGTCAATGTTAATGTTTCTCCAAATATATTTAGGAAATATAATGTGATATGTATTCCAAATGTGACTCCTATGTATCTATGATAGCTAAAATGTAGTTATTATATGAATTACATAAGTTACCGTTATGATTTATGATTTGTGTGTGTCGTTCATAAATCTTATGATTTCATAAGGTATTTTATTATAGAAGTGTATGGTTTCATTGATTTGTATTTATTTATGGGATAATGTTTTTTTTATTATTTTATAACCCTTGCTGATCTTTTTATGCTCATCCCAAGTTTTTGAAATGTTTTCTATAGGACTTAAAAATGAATAGGTTCAAGGATGGGATCAAGGAAAAGTCATGCTATCTAAATCATGGAACTAGACATGTTTCTTTTTAAGAGTTTTTATTTTATGAAAAAAATGGATACTGAAAAGTAGCGTATTCATGTAATATTCAAGTTGTTATGTAATAGTTATGGACTAATTCTATAAAACTCTAAACTTGAAAAGATTATCAATGTGGATTATTAATTTAATTCAAGATTATGTAATGTTTAAGGCTGAGTCCTTACAGTTGGTATCAGAGGTTTGTTTAGATAACATTAGAGGTTAGGTTGTTCTTTAAGCGTAAGTGAAATAACCATAATGGTTCGGATTTTAGAAAGAGTCATAGTTATTTTAGATAAAGTGAATGAGTTTAAGATAACGTGAATATGTAATATTTTTATCTACCCTCCTCATAAGATATTATATGATGATTTTACTGATATACTCACACTTACCTTTTTGGTATTAGTGAATGGCTGGAACTAGTAGGCACCAAAGTAACAGTGGATGTGAATAAAACTGTGATGGTTTTCTAAATGATCAACTGAATGAAATGGGAGCTACAATGGGAACTCTTGTGGTTATTTTTAACCAACTATCTGGATTCATGATTGACCACCTAAACCTTGGTAATTTTTATAAGACATCGTATTTGTGAGAAACAAATCCCCACATAAGTTCAGGTAATAATCATAAAGGTAAGTATATTCAAAAACCTAGGGATCAAGTATGTGGAACGAAACACACAAGAAAATGTTTCAAATGGATGGGAAGATTCTATATATGTGGAAGTGATGGTCATAAAGTAAGAACCTTCAATGGAAAAAAGAAGCATCTAGTTTACACTAGGAAAGAGAAATAAGTTATTTATGAGGGATCAATGGAATGTTTTAAATGTGGTGTGCATGGTCATTATGCAAACTGTTGTCCTACGAAGAAGTTTTGGGAATGGGATCACTAGGATCATACTAATATATGTTTACCAATACCTAATGCCATTCTAATTGAGGATGAAGAAACTGACAATGACCAATGAAATGTATGGATTATTTCTTAACATATGTTTTGACATTATTGAATTTTAGAATGTAATTCATTGTTTTTTTAGGAAAGAAGTATTTCAGAATAAGTTGGTAAAGAATGGTTAATGTTTAATGAAGAACTTGGAATGAGTAAGAATCCAACTTATAAGGTATTTAAGAGTTATAGTAGATTTTAGGATGGTGAAATTCATAAAAGTAATAAGGCTCATTTGATAATGGGTTTACATTGGAAGACACTTTATTGTATGTGTAACCCTGAAGTTTGATATATGAAAATGTTATTCAAGTAATAATTAACTTTTATAATGATGAGTAATGGTGGAATTTTATTTTGGTAGAATCTATGTTTTTATTATGGACATATGGTGATTTGGATTTTTTATGGAAATGATTAACCTATCATAGATAATATCTTATTTGGTTAATTACACTTCTATATAAGACATTAAGAGTAGTCGATTTTATTTGGAGATAAATGTTAAGACTTACTGTGGAAGACTATGTGATAAAATCCTTCTAAGGTTTGAGTTTCAATCTTGTTTTGGATTATTTTGAATAATTTTAAGGATAATTGTATATTGAATGGTCTTTCTTGAACTTAGGGTACTTTTGGTTAAATTTTGGAGATAAAGAGTAGTACTTTTTCTTATAAAGGATTATCCTTTTGGGGATTATCTGATCACGTACTATCCAATTTTGGTTTTGGTTAATGTTTAATAATAGGGGAAATATATGGCCCATATTTTGTGGATCATGTTATTCTCTAGAAGTTGATTATAGTGCTTTCAATGTGAACAAGTCATCTTGAATAATTACTATTTATAGAAAAGATGAGTTTGTGGTAGAATTATATTAAAGGATGACACTCTACATGACAAGTAAGTATATTTACTTATGATATTAGTATTTATATAAAAAAAATTCTTCAACTCTCTGAAAAGGATCTTCAATCAAAAATGTTCTCAGCCCTCTTTTATCATCGAATATTTACCCAACCACGAATTTATGGTATTGTGGTGGTTAACATTCTGTGATCAAGTTATCTATCACTCTTTATTAATCTATGAGAGTTAGTTTCTCTTCTATATCCATGTTTTCATCGAATATTAGTGTCTTTTTTCTCAGGTAACCTTTGTACTTCTCTACCTATATTTTAAGTTGATAGTTTTGTTTACTTGTTTACGATGTGGGACTTTTAATGATGTTTCTGAGACCAATTTTGAAATTGCGAGGATGCAATTTCCAAAAGGGGGGAATGATGTAACATCCTAGGTAAATAAATAACATGAAATTTTAATATCTATTAATATTTTTGGATTAATTATTAATTTTACTATAAAGGGAATGTGATGTTTGATGGTGTACCCGATATGCAATAATGGGTTTCTTTGAAATCTTACGTTGCACACTAATAATATAATATTATTATTTTTAATGATAGTTAACACCTAGTCTTTATATTGGTGGGAATGAACAGAACAAACAACAGTATTAATATATATGTTTGTTAAATGTTTTTACATTCACCCAATAAATTTTAGATGCATAAAATGTGAATGAGTCTAATTTTAAGCATAAATACTCTAATATTCTTTAAAAGGTCTATTTATCGCCTTTTGAA
The DNA here is from genome assembly GCA_963277665.1 of Viscum album. Lineage (NCBI taxonomy): Eukaryota > Viridiplantae > Streptophyta > Magnoliopsida > Santalales > Viscaceae > Viscum > Viscum album. Next base: position 46,403,274 of record OY728140.1, on the reverse strand, counting down.
GGAGATCCCTATTTAAATATAGTTTTGGTCACTTTTATATGTTCTATTTGACAAGAATAAAATTTTTATTTAGAATCGGGACATTAATATTTACCTTGGGTAAAATTTGGGTATTTTTCTGATAAATGTTTTTTATTGAATACTAAACAATATTGTATTTTAATTCAGTAACTCATTTTAACCTAACTTATTTATATGGTTAAAATATATTTTTAAATGGTTTTAAAGTGTAATTGGAATATATTTTTACTATTTAATCCAATTCTGGTAATTAGAATTAATTTCACATTGAAATTGGACATAAACAAGTGTTAATATTTTGACAAATATTATTTCTTAAAAACATGCTATTTGTTTTGAAAACATGAATTAATTTTCAATTAATTAATGAAACTTTTATGTTTTGAATTTTTTAAAATAGACACCAATTTTGAATTTGTAATATAAAATATAGCATAGGCTGAATGTTTGGTATTTTTCAGAAAAACATCAATTTTTGATGAATAGTGAAACCACTTAGTAGTAGTTTAGAAACTGATTTTTTCATTTAAATAAAATTTTACTGCTTCTGTGAATTGAATTTAAAAAATCTTACATACATGGTAGTTATTAGTAAGTAAAATTTGGTTCAATAAGATGAAAATAATTTTTGGTGAATAATAACTTTTGACTTTTATTTACCGCCATTAAAGAAAAATAGGGTAATTCAAGGTAAAAAAGAATATCATAATAATACAAAATCACCTTAACACTTGTCCTAACCTTATTTTATGAGTCACAACCGACCATGGAAATCTTTGGGTCGATTTTGGGACCTCATGGAGCCACTTAAGGGTGATAATGACACTTTATTTTAATTAATTTAATGTAGAGACCAAAATGACATAAACAAATATCTTTTAGTAAATTAATTTTTACACGGGGTTATATAAGAAATATTTTCGACTATAAATATTATTTGAAAAGATAAAAAGCTTTCCTACATCATGTTATTTTTTTATAATTTTTATACATTAAATAAATTAAATTATTTTTGACACAATAATGATGCAATGTTTACTTCATTAATAAATGATTTAAATAAATAAGATTATAAATATTAAAATAACATCCAAATCCTGTCCAATTATTATTGGACGAATTTATTTCTACCATGAGTCATTTTATAATCTACCTTAATGATTTTTTCACCTTTATAAACTTAATATCATTATATAATAAAATAATATTATCACACGTTTCTTAAAGACCCCCTCCTCCCCTTTATAAAAGTCATCACATATAACCAATTTCTCAAACCTCTAAAGCCTTTTGTCTCATCAAAACTCTTCAAAATTAAGCTCCCTACATCGCTCTCTTAATCTTAGAAGCCTTAACATAGGATAAAGGCACTTCATGTATACCTTTTGGTTCATACCAAAGGGAGTTACCCAAATTAAAGGTAATAATTTCTTGTAAATTATTTTGTTTTATTTTGTTTTATTTTACATCTACAACCCCTAAGCTCATTTTATTCCTTTATTTTATAACAAAACCAGTATCCTAAATATACTAGGATTTTTTTATGATAATTATCAGAACAAAACTTACACACACCTCCATCTAATTGATAACAAACATACTGTTTCTGTGGACAGTGAACTACTGCCTCACGAAACGATGATTGTTCAAATATATCATAATGCCTATCATGGTGTCCATTATGATGGAACTGTATTTATACATGATATATATTATGATTATTTATTCTTTTTTCTTTTTTCTTTTTAATTTATTTCATAACTTTATGGTTTCATTATGAGTAAACGTGATAATTTCATTTGAGGAAGTGCGGACTACCACCCCCTCGATGTGATATGACTCATTCATACCATACATGGGACATATAAAGGATGGATTTATTGAAATTATAAATGATATTATAATGTAATTTTTATATAACTATGTATCATTATGTTTTCATTCAATTAAAATACAAAATGGAAATGAAATTAGCATTTCGGTGTACGTACGGCTTACCGTCTCCATGAACGGTGCATTTCATTTCTTTCTCTAAATATTATGTACTGTTCTAAATAAATATATATACTGGATATATATTTGTTATATATGATATCTAAAAAATGAATATCATTTTGTATATAATGGACTCTTTACCACATGGACAACTTGTAATTATAAGGGGTTCATTTTTTTACTCAAGTAACAAATATCGAAAAAATTACCATTATTATCTTAAATGATTACAAATTTTTTATGACATTGTAATAAGTGATATAAAAGGAATAATAAACTTTAAAAATGGATTCTAATGAAGTATAAATTAACATATGTTTATTATTCAAAAATAATAAGGGACAAACATGTCAAGTCGGAGACAAGGTAAGAGATTTCTTATCTCACTTTAAATTCTGTGAGATTTCCATTGTTCGCCACTTATGTATTTCATGTGGTGTATTGGGTACTTCCATTAGATATATATTATCATGATTCTCATTATATTCATGGTATTCTTTGATTATTTTGGTGGTTATTAACTTTTGGTCTTACGACTCGATTGACTACGACGTGGTAAGGAGTTTTCATGTCACTTTTTATTAACTTGAGATTCATGCTATATTGCCACTATTTCCTTTTGTGTGGTTTATGTACTACCCATGATTGTATTCATTTTGTAATATACTTAAATTTATGCATATTTACATCTTCAGTGTATGATCCTTATTTCATGGGGCGTATGTTTCATATGTTACCAAATCGGTAAGGGAACCTTTCACCCTCCTCTTTTTAAAAGACTTTTTTTGTTATGTCTTTTAATTTACGTATTATTATATGGGTATATGTTCTTATATATCCTTATTGATGTAAATTTTATGTCCAATGGATTATATAACCTTTTAATCTCATCAAACCATTTTCTGAATTTTAATGTGACATCGTTAGGCTGTCAAATTTTTGTAAGAGAACTTTTTAACCCAATTTCCATTCCTTGGGGTAATCTTATAATTCTTAATTATGTCATGTTATGACTATTTGTGGAATTATTGATTATTTATTTATGTTTTAAATTCCACTCCCCGTTGTATGCATATGCTTTTGATACACATAATCACTCCATTGATAAATTCTCAAGTCATCGATATGAACTTAATAAGTGTAATTTTAACTCAATTTCCATTCATTGAGTTAAACATCCAAGTCATTGGTTTTGTCTTAAAAATAACATGGTTGAATGTCATGTGATTGATTTACACTAAATATCCAATCATATTGAGTGTCTTTATATGTGTCTCACATTATTATGTAATTTTTTTATCCTTAATCTATGGATACCATTTTTAGAAGGGATTTCGTCTCAATTTACAATCCATTGAGACTTTATTTTTGTTATACACCAATTCATTCATAGATGGTGTATATACTATCCTTTGGAAAATTATATCATGAATCCATTTATTCTCGGGATATTATAAAGGTATGATTCAGTGTTATTTCTTAAATATTTCTATTCAAATGTCTCTCATTTTGTTAAAAACTCTTTATCTAAAATATCATTTTAAATGTTTTAAAGATTTATTATTCTAAATATTTATCATTAATGTCCATGTCTTGAAAATTTTAGTTATGATTTATTTATATATACATTAATGTTTTAAAATTTTAATTCCTTTAAAAGTATCGAAGTGGTATGGGTGACATTTATTCAAAATAAATCTCTTTATTAAATGTTTTAAATGGTTTTGGTAATGGTTTCATAAAGCACTGTTTATTTCAATATCTTGATATGATATATTGTGATTGGAATGTGGAAATGTTATCTTTCCTTTATTCTTGTGTAATGTGTTTTGATTATGTTATGGTTATTGGTAATTGATTATGTATAGGGGTGGCTCTGTGATAAACCTAGGGTGGGTGAGCCCAAGATAGCTCTCTAATGAATTTGGTAATGTGACGGAGGTAAACGTTAATGTTTCTCCTAAGAGATTAAGGGAATATAATGTGATGGGTATTCCAAATGTGACCCCCTATATAGCTATGACAGCTAAAATGTAAGTATCTTATGAATTCTGTAAGTTACCTTTATGATTTATTATGCGTCTGTGTCATTCATAAATCTTATGATTTCGTAAGGTATGTTATGATTGAAAAGTATTGTTTCATTGATTTGTATTTATTGATGGGATAATGTTTTATGCCCTTATTTTATAACCCTTAGTGAGATTTTTATGCTCATCAAAAGTTTTTTAAATGTTTTCCATATGACTTAGATTAATAGGGTCAGGGATAGGATCAACGAAAATTCATGCTATCTAAAACATGGAACTAGACATGTTTATTTTTAATAGTTTGTATTTTATGAAAAAAAATGGATACTGAGTAATAGTGTCGACATGTAATATTCAAGTTGTTATTTAATAGTTATGGCCTAATTCTCTAAAACTATAAACTTGAAAATATTCTCAATGTGAATTATTCATTTAATTCAAGATCATGTAATGTTTAAGGCCAGGTCCTTACACACAAATTTTACCAAAAATATGCATCCATCATGCAAAGGTAGTGCCATATAGGTAGTATTCTCACACTATTCATAAGATTTTTGGTGTACAGTTTGGTCTAAACATTTTCCCAAACCATGTGACACAAATTTTAGGGGTAAAATGTATATTTTCTATTAATGGCATTAAATTTCTATTTCCTTTCCTTCTTCCCCTCATCCATCTATGTGAACCTCCTCCCTTGTCATCATGGGATTATCAACAAGCCAAACCTATGAATGGTGAGATCTTCTTTGTAAAACATTTAATTCGAGCTCCACCAGTCCCTATGAATGAACATCTATATGGTATCGATTTATTTCATATAATTCTTAATTTAAACATCTCTCATCTATTTTATCAAGGTGCAAGATCATTTTATCTATTTTTATGGAGAGTCTTTATTTCTTATATTTCATCAACACTAGACGAAATTAGAGCTTAATATTATATGTGTATTTCTTCTAATTATTTGGTACGAGGTATTCTTCTTTTTCCAACATTTTATGTTTTATAAATATATATGTTTCAACTCACACATTCCATTGATCTGTGTTGCATTATAATTGGATAAATAATATTAAATTGATCTTCACACCATATATTACACCATTTGTGTGTTTCTGAGTAATTATAGGTTATAAATCTTGATCACGGACACCCATGGGGTGTTCTGACCAAACATTCCCCTTTTTAATTAAATGGTAAATACCCGGAATTCTATCAACAAATTCATCTTGGATTAAAAATAGAATTTCAAATTTTTTGAAATTATTATAAACAAATATGTTTTTAGTGTAATTGTTATTCTTGAATATAATTATTGTTTTTGAATATTTAATTTTTTATGTAACAATGTCATATTTTTATAATAAAATCCCTCCTATGGGGTTCTTTGTCACCAAAATTAAAAATATATTTTTAGTGACATTCATCTTGATTTTCCTTAAGTATTTAATGTTTTCTATTCTCTTGTTTTTTTATACATATGAAAGTTTCTGTACATAGAATTCTTTATTGTTCTGTATTGAATTATATCTCTTTTATGTAAATGTTAATAGAATCCAAGAACCTTCTAAGTGCATGGACCATATTATAAATTTATTGGATTGAACCGCACCTATTGAAATGACTATTGAACAAATATCCTCCTAAGGTATTAGCATGGCATAAAATGGGTTTTCACAAGTTGGTAAACACCCATTTCATGAAGGTTTCTTCTAGGTTTCTTCTTAACCACTTTAAAGTTAATTTCCATGTGTTGTTAAATTTAATGACACGTATTAAATTGACTTTTGTGTCTATTATGGGTTTACTTTCATAAATTAAATAAAATTATTAAAAGAAATTTAATTATAAAGAGTGTTAAGGACAAGTAATTTTGGCATGATTAGTACATGCCATAATTTTAATGTGATGCCCTTATTGGTATTTTGGATTAATTAAATTGTGAGAATGAGTGGTAATGACTCATGAATATGGATATAAGTATTTTTATTATAAAATTATTAATCCTTTATATAGGTCATGGAATGATGGTAAGAGATCTACTAATAATGGAGTAAACTCAAGCTCCCTAACATTGGTTGTTGAGCTCATGTCATCCTGCACCATTGATACTATGTAGGGCATCGGGACGAGGAAGCACACACATTATTTGGAGTGACTAAATGATGACATTCTAACTATCCTATCTTTCATTCTTGAAATCTCAAAATATATTGGGACGTAGGTCTTGAACCCTATTGTATAATCTTAATGTAACATTAAAACTGGTTTTGGATGACTGAGTTACACTCACTTCAGCTAGTAACTAGTATTCTAGGTATGTGTCCATTCGAATCAGCACGAACATGGTTCATATATGTTGGTCCATATACAATTAAACTATATATATAGTTACTGATCAGAGACTCATTTGGATCATTATTTGAATAAGGTAGTGTTTGTCAGGAGTCTTGTTGGAACCTGAGGCAACTAGTTTTATTTATTTATTCCTGAATTATTATTTTTATTATACTTATATATACAAAATGATTTAAATTATATTCACAGACATGATTAAGAAAAATACATTGTGGGTGGAAACCTACTGGGATTTATATCTTACACCATACTTGGGTAGCCATTTCAATGCGGTACCTGAGTAGACCTTATGTTTTCATGATGGTGAACTCTTTCATGTGACATTTTTTCTTTTAATTAGGAGTTAGGATCATAGAACTAAGATAGAGCTCAAGATTCTCATGGAGAACACCATTGGATATTTTGTTTTCTTTTAATTTATTTCATTGTTTTGTAATGTATTGTATAATTATTCATGGTGTATTTATACTTCATTAATTATGTATCATCAAATAGACATGCATGAATTATTGTATATTTGTGTTAACCATATTTTCTATTCCATTAATTTATTCATCTACCTTTAGTCCATTCTATTATTTACTTATTCTTTTATTATTTATTATTTTTTATTTATATCTCATATACTGATGCACTACTTTATGTATGAGTGTATAGTCTCTCCATTGTCAACTCTTTAGACCCTCGATGCTATACAGTTTCCTCTGGCTTACAGGGATACATGATTCAGTCCATGTGACCCACAAGTCTAACTACTATATTAGTGGTATATTTGGATGGGTTGTTACATAGAACAATATCTTCTCATCCCTAAATAGTTGTAAAATGGTACATATGTTTTAGTTTGATCATCACCAACCCAAACATTTCCGGGATGCATCAATAAAGTCCTTCCACTTACTATGGGGTATCTTCATCATTCAGTCATCAGATCACCAATAATTTTAATCGTATATATCAACAATTATGGTGTAATAATAATCATCAATATGTAACACCACATTTATAACCACATTGATAATTCTTGAATAACTTCCTTTATAACATGACATTTTATCATGCATTGTTCCCTCCGAGGCTCCTTAGAAGTTAAAATTATGTGGTTTTATAATATTTATTAATTAAAAACATCACACTGTTTAATCATCATCTATAAAAAAATAATATTTTTTATGTTTACATACTAGTAAAAAATAATATATATTTAATATAATTAATCAATTAGACTTGATTAATTAATCCAACTTGATATAAATGATTTCTTCATGATCTTTTTTTATTAAAAAACATTGTAATGATTACCAAAATGAATTCATGGAAAAACATACATCTTCTAAAATTGTTATATGTAAAAACACATTAATATTTTATCACCCTATATGTCTTATAATCCTCATTAAATATCATTGATGTATAGAACTACCAGTCTCTATCCTTTATCTATATGGACACTATACCATCTCTAATACCTCAAGACTATATTTTGAAATATCATTAACATTCTTTATTATTACATATGTCAATGTTTTTCATCATTAACCTAATTTGGTCCCCATGTACTATAACCATCTTAACATTAATTTATGAATCTCCAAGCTCAATGTCATTAAATGTAAACCTTCATTCACTTTTTACAAATATAAAAATTATTATAAATAATAAATCTCATAAATTTATTAATTTAATAGAATTTTTGATATTTTTATTCCTTAAATTATTGGGAACTAATATGAATAAATTTGGTAAATATTATATTACATGTATAAGATTTTGGAATTTACATACTGTATATTTGTTTCATGCCATCATTATTTATATTGGGAATAGAGATGGATTTTGAAATGTGATTCACTATTAAGGGAATAATGCAAGAAAATTAGTTAGGTGTTTCTAAAATGTATAGTTAATACATAGGTTATTCCACTATATAATTTTCTATATTTCCAATGCCTATATTTGTAATATATTTCTTATTATTAATATGTAATAATAAAATCATCAAAAAAATCTTGTCATGGAATATTAATCTTCAAATTTTCAAAAAAAGAGATCATTATATCAATAATAGTTTCCACTTTTAGTTATATGAAGCATAAATTTAGACTCAATATACAATGTTGTATTCCTAAATAAAAATTCCCATAGAATCATAATGGATATATTCCTTATTTTATTCTTTATATTTTAATTTTCTAAGCATATAAATCATACAATATATAGGTGTTTTATCTATATAGAATTTTTTATTTTCATACCTATGATAACATTCATATATAATTCTACACATTGATATAATATATTCACATTATTGGGATGGAATTTTGGAAGTGTAGGGATTATCACTAACATGGGGATAAAATCATGAAGCATTGGCATTCCAATGTTTCCTTTATGATATTTAATGTGAATAGTATATTATAGGTTTACATAATTAGGAACTAAAATTGAGTGTTTTATGATCTCTATTTTTTATAATTTATTCAAATTTTTCATATGTAACTCATTAAATTATTCAAAAAAATGTATCTATCCCTTTGTCCCAATGTGAATCCATACTAAAATATTAATTATTTATCCGAAATTATGGATTAGGATTATGGAATCATAATGAGAAAGATATTGAATTATTATGAAATATATTTTATATAAAAATAATTCTTAACTCAAAATATTTAACATATAATGATGAATGGATCTAATTTTAATAATAATAAAACACACAATACATGTGAATGAATGAAAAAAAGAAACCAACACATTATATTTTCAAAATGTTCTCCCCATATGTGGATGACTAAGTCCTTTCAATGTTGTTGTCATTCCAAAGAGTTATCTATTTCACTAATTTAACAAAATTAATAAAAATATGTAAGGTATCATCATCAACCCCCTCATAGTGAAGGAAGAACCCTTAAATCCAATGTATTGTGAAAATGGAATTTTTTCATCATTAACCATGGAATAGAATTATTATAATATCTCTGATTTTTCTAGATCAACCCAATTTATAATGAAACTAAAATACTTACGAATTAAAAACATTATCAGAATGTGAAATTTTTTTATAACATAATAATGGTATAACCACTTCTCTAACTACAAGAATTCAACACCTAATGATTGTACAAAATCATATTCATTCTCAAAAACCTTGTTAAAATTATCTAAAAAATAATCAAAAAAATAAATAACAATGTATCTCTATGTGAAATTATTATTCTCCTTTGTAATTATTTTTATGTTATATATGAATTTTTTATTTTCATTCATTCTTAAATTCAATTAGAACCACAATTTTATATGATAAAACATTCCTATGAACAAATATTCCTCTTAATTTGCTTGAGTTACTATAATTTTAATATATTAATTTTATTGGTTGATTATATGATTTCCTTCATCAACTAAAATGTTCTTCTATAACCTTTATAAAATAATAACCCATTTTAATTTAATATAATGGTGTTCCTTAATATATATAATATGATCTATTAATATATTTTAAAATATAATTTCAACAGTATATACTTAATCTCAATAATCATCCTTTTATACAAAAACATTTGAATTGATACCACCATGAAAAGTAGTAGCATTGTCTCTATTAATTTGATAATTTTCATTTCCTGTATACTCAATACTCACCTTTCCGACTTAATTGCTTCCTAAAATTTCATATTGGCTTAGAAAAAATAACATTAAACTCATGATCAATCTTATTTATCTATTCCTACAATTTATCATTGTTTATGCATTATGAAAAACGATATTAATTTCATTAATAATAACTTGTAATTATAAAAATTAAAATCACAACTAAATAAATTATGGTTTAATGTATCAACATGTTGATCTTCAAAAAATTTAAGGTTACTCTAACAAATACTTTGAAACGTAATTAATTAATATTATATAATTTTTGATATTTAATAATAATTTCTCCATTTCATAAACACATCATATTAAATCTAGATAAAGAGATCTCATCTTGAATCTCTTCTTTTGAACATCCTCATCTTTTACAATTACCATTTAACTTGACAATTAACTGGATCTTGATGTTTCTCTTTTTAATTTCACTTCCCAAACAAAAAAAAACCTAAAATTTTTAATACTGACATCATTCTACTAATTTATCTAGAAAATATGATTAATAGAAAAAAATAATCTCTAATCAATTATTCTTCAAAAAAAGAAATTTTATTCCTTATATTGCTTCTTTTTATGTCTTTTTTATCCAATCTAACTCAAGATCATCAACCTCTTACTCCTACTTCAGATTTTAGTTCATTTAATAGTTTTATGAACACCTCACATATCAAATTTCATTGGACATAGATCTTTTTTAACCTTATATAAAAAATAAAATTACATTTTATTCCAACATCATCATTTTTCAATATTCAAAAATCTCAAAGCATAGATTTTTCTTTCTCATCGACCAGTTCACCAACTCAGCTTGTAGAATAATAATTTTCTAAAAAAAAATTTGGAATTATATATGAATTTTACAATTATTTCAAACTCAATATTAGCACTAATTGCAATTAATTTAACAAATTTTACATTCAGAAAAAACACATAAAATACTCCCAATTAATTTTGAAACAAAAATTTTGTAAAACAAAATTTGAGACATGTTACTTATGATCCCACACACTTATATGAAACTGATTGAACATTCTATTTTTTTAAATATTTCTTACAAAACCGCTACTAAATAATATTTATACTTTTATAAAATTATTTTCTCCCATAAATAGTGGTTATAGATAAAAATAAAGACACACATCTTCCATTAACCATAAATCATCTTCAGAAAGTAAATCTTATATATTTATCCTCTCTAATTTATAATTAAATTAATTCAACATAATCTAAGTACTTTTCAACATAATTGGTAGTTATAATGATCGGGATACACAATGATGGTTTCTAAAAAACATAATTTTGATAAAATAGTAACTTTTAAATAACATAAATCTTATCATATTCTTTTAAATAATCTATATGATTAATTTTTCATCATCATGTTGTCATGGGAACATAAAAATTTATATCAAAAAACATACAATTCAATCTCCCTCATTCCATAAAATATTCTTTAATCATTACTTCCTAAATATATTCATTTATTGGGTTGTTCATAAAAACCTTTCCCATTTTGAACTTCTTATTTTTTGACATACTTATTGAAGAAAACACAATTATCATCATCGAAATGAACAAGGATATTTGATCTCACACTTTATATTTTTAATCAGGACACTTAATTTTATCAAATATGTAATTATTAATATCTTCAAAAAAATTCTAGTTTTGTATCCATATTATTTATAATAAATACAAAGGCAATTTTATCTCCCTAATTTGAAAATACTATGTATCAGAAAGTAATAATCATCTAAAGATTTATTAAGAACATAGAATTTCTTATTCTCATCATTATTGAAATAAATAATAATAATCACATTCGAAGGGGATGTAATCTATGAATATTTTTGGATGTGACCATCTATTTACATAATGTAATGTTAATATTTCATTAAAATACATTACCATGATATTTTATATTTAATGTTTTAGTGAATTGTGTAAGAAAATTAATTTCTTTTTTTAATAATAGACAATTTTATTATTATATTATCAACTACTTAATCCAAAAAATCTACAACATCTCTAAAAAAATCTTTATATATGAATTCATAAAAGATATTATATAATTTTTTGGTATTTATATCCTGGGGGATTATAAAAATAAGAAATGTGTGCATTTTGATGATCAGCAAGGATAAAAATAAGTGTTAACAATCATTGATCATAAGTGAGCATAATATGACCACATGGGAATAATTAGGAGATATAATATTATTATAACAAATAAATTCAAAACTCATGTGTCAATGAATGATGCTTGTAAAAATATATGACATTAACCAAAATGGTGTAGAATGTATGAAAAATATTTTGATCCATGGAAAGTAACATATGCATACGAATAAGCATAAAAGATTCGAATATTAATGAAAATAATATAGACATATGGAATAAATGTATGTATAAAAAATATAAAATAGTGGACCAAGTATCACAACATGATTAGTTTAGTGGATTGGCTTCACTCACCTTATTCCATTAGTGGATCAGGCATTATTCACCTTGTTCACATGTTCTTTTTAGATTCCCTCACCTATTTCCCTTAGTGGATTGAGTCATCAAAACTCGTTTACCTATATCTAATAAGAAATACTACCATAAAAATTATATTAGAGGGTGATATAGGACCCCTACCATCCTCATATGTACATATGTGTTCCACTGAAAATAATATCATAATAATTCAATGAAGATAAATGGGTTCTAAAACAAGTTCAAATGGAATTATATAAATAAAACATTTATCATTACATCAATAATCACAACATGATATACCCATGAAATATAAATGGAAATCCAATGATATTCATTAACACTACCGGTAAATACCTTTCAATCAATATAATAATGTGTGTGATATTTACACCACATGGATACATGGTATATAATTATGTTAATAATTTTCCCAATCTATCGACATATATCATCTTCGAGGACACCCATCAATGAAGGGAATCAAAATAAGGTATTCATAAAGGGTATCCATTGGATGAAAAAAATAATGGTTATAAACCGAATATGATTAGAGATGACTATGTTATTGATGTATCATTCATCAAAAAGTTAATGGAATTATAATAATCTATACATATAAAAAATTAAGAATGTATAATTTTATGAATATAATTGATCTACCATAATTTATTACAATATATTATGATTTATATACAAAAACAAAATACTTATTATGTGTTTGAGAAAAATACACATTGGAAATAAAAACTTTCCTAGATCAATTTAATAACATTTCAAAGTAATATTTTATAAACCTTGTATAAAAATATTCATTCAGAATCAATAAAACCATATAGGGAAATGATCATATATAAGGAAAAATATGGAAGAAATATATGTTCATATTAATGAAAACATAAATGTTATTTTAGAAGTATTTTTTAAAATTATTATAAAAATATCATGTTACATGTCCTTTTAAAATTTATTTACAAATAGATGAAGCTATCCAATTGAAAAATATAGCTTTTAAAAAACAAGAACTAGTAATTGATTTCTGAATTATATATATTATATCCAAATAAATCCTTGGTGAAATAAAACAATTATCTAAATGGATGGGAAATATTTTTTTATATTTCAAAAAAACCATTTTTGATACCCACAATGTAAAAAATATTTGGTAAGAACATATTAATAAAAGAAGGAAAATATTGAGGCCAAATGAAATAAAACATAATTAAATTTTAAATTATAAATGTTATCATTTTTTGGGAAATTAAATTATGGACAAGGAGTTTAGGTTGTAATTAAATATCATGGGATGTTTTTGTAAAATGATTTATTTTACTAAATTATATGGAAATGTTTTTTGAAATAATAGGTTATTTTCTATAGTATAGAAATATAATTTACAATAAAATGATGATTTAGGGTGGAATAAAACAATACTAGAAGAAAGAAGTTCATGAATATACACTATGGCTCAATGAAAAGAGTTGAGTAAAGAAACCCATATAGTATCGGTACAGTGATAATCAAAAGAACATGAGAGAATAACAATTAAATAGATATTATAATATAATTTGATAAAAGTTAATCATTATAATATATGGAAATAAGGTATTAAATAAACAATATAAAAGAAATTATGGTGCCCTGTATAAATCATTTATCAGGGAGTTGAAAATGTGAAAAGAAACACTTATATTATTGGAAATGTTTCTATCGAAACCCTCTATGAGAATGAAATTAGAATAAAACATTGAACATCATGAAATATAATTGAAGAATTATATTCGTTATCATATGTAATTATCTTCACCGTGAAATATAAAACACAGTATATAACATAGACATGTCTCAATGAATTTGAATTTGAGACAAAGAAACTAGAAATTTATTTTTTTCATTTATAAATTCTCTATAACCTCATGTATAATAGAATTAGAATCATTAATTATTTTAGATCCATATTCATAAATAATAATATTTAAAATTTTCATTTATAATCATTATCTACATGTATATTAATTTTTTAACTATTTTCCAATATGATTTTTTAATAGCTTTTCCTTTTATACTAGTTTTGTATAATTATTGATGTAAATAGTTCTTCTTCAAAATTTCATCCTTAAAATTTCATTAATGCTACTATAATAGATGAATTATAATTATTTATAATGTTTAAAATTTTCTTTTTCAGTTGTTCTCTCTTTATCTTGAAGATAAAATCGACAATGAGAAAACATCAATGAGTTTCATAACAAATTAAAAGTGTTTTCAGAGTTAATAAGATAGATATTGATATATCCATTCTATAATAAAAGATAAAAATATAATAATTAAATCATATAATTATAATAATTATTATTTCATAGTAAACAATGATATAATATCATATCACTATTCAAGTCGGTGGTCATACCGACCCAAACATGAACATTCAATGATTAATGGATTATTCGGAAAAAATTTAGTTTCAGTATAATTATTACAATATCAATGTGATATCATTAACATTTTATTAGAGTTTTAAATAATATTAATAAATAAAAATTATAATTATTTATTGATATTAAATAATTTCATAATATTGATAAAATGGTTTCCCTTATTTAATTTTTTAAGAAGTTAAATTTTATAATGATGGTCTGTCAATCATATAATGAATAAGATATTAAATTTATATTAACATAACATTATTCTTATAATTAAAAATATGTTTACCCTTTAAAATGAATATTATATCCATTAATGAATGGATGTAATGGAAAACAAAATACATTGATCCAGGGAGGCGGTAGTCTTCATGTACTCATGTATAATGATTTCAGTTTCACAGAATGAGAGAGAGAGAAGTAATATGCTTTATCATTTCTAAAGATTAAATAATTCATAAATATTATAATTTAAAATAAATTCAATTTTCAAATATCCATGTTATGCGGTGATAGAAAACAAACATGTTACTTCATGGAGTTGGTATTCTTCATATACACAAATTACACATCATCATTTTTTATAATGGAAAAAGGAATTCATCATTAATTATTGAACAATAATTATGATAATAAATCATTATATTATTAATATCGAATTTATAATTGTAATATGATGTAATGGAAATTGATGAAGAATAAGTGGACATAAATAATTTGAAATGATAAAGGAGTGTTTTTAAAATTATACCTCACTACTTGAATTATCTTCATTGTTAATGGGGTTAAAACAGTGCGGGATTCTAATTTTGGTATACCATAAACTATTTAAGGGGATTAAGAGTGATGAGTATAGTTTTGTTTAGTGATTAAGTAGAACTAATAGGTTTTTGTTATTAATGGGAGTGAGAAGTGAGGATTTCTTAATATAAGTGAAAAGTGATTACACTTTGGTGATTATCAATATCATTTCAATAATGGGAGGTCAATATCAAGAAAAGTGGATCAAATATTTATAAAAAATGGAGATGATAATTTATATGTATGTTCAACATATCAAACATACATTCCCATACATGTTTAAATCATGTATGAATTTATTTACAAATAATTATATACTTTCCATATTTTAAATTTTTTTATGGAAACAAGTTTTTACCCGAGTAACTTACCCATTATTCATAAACATAAAATGGTCCAAATTATATAATTTAAAAAATAATTATTCCAAATTTTAAATCCATTTAATTTAGTTCAACATATAAATGTTATAAAACAAATTTTAAAATAATAAGTAAATAATTGTTTTAAAAATAAATCGTGAAAAAATTATTACTTAATATCTGAAATATTAAATATTTCCTTCAAATAAAAATATGTATATTTCAATTTATAATATATCATTTAAATTATTTTATCCCTAATAGGGTTTGGTAAATATTAAAATCCTTTATATAAAAAAATAATTCCAAAAAAAAGAATGGTATTTGTCACACCCAGACTTCACGTACGGTATGTTTTTAATTTTTATTTTTATTTTATAAGTTCATCTGTTGTTTTATATTTATTTAGTTGGAAAGAGCATCAAGCTTGCCGTGTGGTGCACTTCTTGTGCTATTTAGTGGACCATTGTTTGGAAATGCTCGACGTGCGGGCAGGGCACAAGCAAAGCCGTGCAACCCGCCCAGTGCGCGGTCGGACCTCCTTACTATTACCGTTTAAAGCCAGTTTTTATTAATTTGAGTTTAGTTATTTTATTTTATTTTAGTTTGTTTTATTATTTTTTCTCCCTCATTTCTTCCCCTATTCCTCTCTATTTTATTTTTTTTATTTTATTTCACTTTTCTTTCTTTTCTATTCTATTTTTATTTTATCTTTCTTTTATTTTTATTTTATCTCTTTTTTTCTCCCCCTCCTAGACCCTACCCTAGCTGCCACCCCCTAATTCTCTTTTATTTTTTTCCTCCCTTTCTCTTCTCTTCCACGGCCTCCCTTCTCCCCTCCTCTCCCATTTTCTTCTCCCCCTCCCCTTCTCCTCTTCTCTCCCCCATTTGGCCGCCCCTCCCTCCTCTTCCTCCCTTCCTTCCCTTCCTCCCACACACCACCCTCTACCCCCCCCCCCCCTTAGTCGTTGTGCCTCCCCTTCTCCTATCCCCTTATCTCTCGCACCCCCTTCCTCCCTTCTTTCCCCCCTCAGCCCATGCTCACCTTTCCCCTCTCCCAGACGGCCGCCAGATCTCCTCCCCCACTCCCCTGCTTGGCCAACCACCCCTCCACCTACTGCTTCCCACTCACCCAGGCCGTCTCCCTTGCTTCCTATTGACGGATAACTGTCATAACCCCCCTCCGCTCACCGGACAGCTCCGCAACCCCCTCCACTTGTCGGACAGCAGCCCCTCCCTCCACTCGCTGAACAGCCGCCGCACTGCCCCTCAGTTTTTATTCCAATAATTTCTATGGTCGGGGGTTTGTTTTTAATTTATTTAACTATTTTGATTTTTTTAGTCGTAATTAATTTAGTAAATTTCTTTTAGTTGTTAATAAATTTATTTAATGGATTTTGTTTAACTGTTAATTAATTAATTTAATAATTATTTAATTTTTTAATATATTAATTAAATAATTAAATTTTTTTAGTAGTTAAAAGAATTATTTAATTGTTTTTGTCTAATTGTTAATTAATTTATTTAATTAATATTTAACTTTTTTAACGGTTAACTAAATTATTTAATTGATGATGTTTATTTTTCTTATGGACCACTGATGTTTTACTGGGATGGCATTGAGGTTACTTGGTCTACGATTTTAAGACCTTTTGACGGATTTGTGTGGTGTGACCATTGCACAGTGGGAGTGTTGCGTTGTATCACTATTTCATACATACTTTGAGGTAGGTGGTTTCACATACATAGGTTATCTGATCAATTAGTCTGTTGGTTTAATTAAATTGATATGTCTTTTATTTACCTGCTGTTGTGAGTTTTTGGTTTGGTTGGTAGGATTTTTTGTTTTATTTTTATTAACAGCATGTTTAGGTTGTCTGGTTTTAACTATATTTTTCCTTTGGTCTTTGGTAAAATGTTGCAATTGAAATTTGATTCCTGTTACAGTCCTAGTGTGCATTCGAGTGAGTCTTGGCACTAATGATTGTGTTGTTTTATTTTCTTTAAAACCACTAGACCATTTTTGTTGAAATTCCTGTTAAATTTTAGTTTTGTTCTTGGAATTGTTTAGTTATTTGACTATGTAGTCCTTGCATGTTGTGTTTTGGTTTCTGAGGATTTATGTCATCTGTAATACCTTTAATGGTTGTTTGTTTATTCATTTATATTGAATGTGTAAGTGTGATGGTTGACTTAGTTGACATCCAAGGTGCATGGTGTTTGACTTAGTTGACATCCTGGCGTGTTTCTTCTTGACCTTGATAAGTAGGGTGAACTTTGAACGTTGAGCACAAAAGGGGAAGCCTGTGTACTAGGTGGGCGAATTGACTAGCGTGCTAGTAATACGGGAGTGGCTCCGGCCAAGTTTCACTTAGCTGGATTGATGCTTACAACACTAAATAAACTTTGGATGATGACTGGAGACCAATAGGTTATGGAGGTGTTTCCCTACTAGTGGATTGTGCATGGGAATGTATGATATGGATTCTTTAGTACACTGAGACGTGAGGTTCTAGGGCCCCCCACAGCTTTAGTCCCTTAGGGCCTCTCCCACTTTTTTTTCTCCTGTGAGATTATATACTCATCACTGGTTGATTGTGTGATTTCTGTGATGTAAAAAGGAAAGAATATTTTCATTTCCTTTTAGTACCAAAAACCGTGTTCCCAATTTAAAATTGTCTTTATTTGAAAACTCTTTTCATTAATGTTGTTAGTGTATTTATTTATTTTCAATATATATATCCAGCCTGCAAACCGTTTTGGTCACCTAACCATTACATGCAGAATCGTTTCTTGGGTGCCAACATATTGAGTGATTGCTCACACCCTACTAACACCATTAGATATAAGTAGATCTGATTATGTCTGATGTAGGGAAAGGAAATTGTTTTGAGAGCGGTGGTCTGAGCTGTTAGCTGCTTCTTATGACTTGGCGTTGGTGGTGAAGGTCGGACGATGGTATCCCTCCATCAGGTGATGGTTGATGACTTGATTTTTGGTCCCCCTTTTTGGAGTAAGTTGTGTTTGGGTTGTAGTTTCTTTTGTGACTCACTTTTTTTGTTTAAAGACTTGTTGTTTCAATGTTGTTTTTGAGTTCAGTTTACTTGTGGTTATTCCTAGTTGTTTATACAGGTAAATCGTTCCAAAAATTTTCAATGTGATACCTGGGCACTTATGCCAGCCCGTGGGGATCGGGAACACCCTTCGGGCCTTGCTGTGGTCCGGGTCGGGAGTCGAGTTGATGACGACCCGATTTGGTTCGTGAAAAAATGGAATCATAGGGAGGTCTAGCTCTTTGTTTATGTAATTTGGGATGAGTCTGGATAGACATGAGTTAGAACTATCGGGGCTCGAAATTCTGGTTGCGAGTAGGGTACCTGGCCAGCAGGCCTCGTGACAGACACTGAGTCACCATGGGATGTCAGGATTCTTGTTTGACTTCTTTTCTAGGTGGGACGTACATGCTGCAGACTGCGCATGGACACCAGGAAAAAAAGTAGGGTTTTGACACAATGTTATTTTTTGAAAGTTTGGTTGATTGATGATTATTTCTCCTGTTGAAAATTTGTTCTCTCTTATGATATGAGATATTAAAGGTGTTATTTTATGATTGTTGCTCCTTGCAGCAAGATGCCTCCCCAGAGAGCTCCCATGCACCCATCGGAGGAAGCCGGAGAGAGTTCTCCCACGCTGCTTGATCAGAGATTGGTGGAGGTCGTGGTTTGGGCTGTTCAAGCTTTAGGAAAAGGGGAAACTCCTGCCCCCGCCCCCATTCCAGCTTGAGGGGATCAATCTAGCTCCAAGAAGGATAGAGCTCAAGAGTTTTTTAAGAATATACCTCCTTATTTTCGAGGTAGTTCAGCATGTCAGGAGGCATAGGAATGGCTTGAAAAGATAGAACGCATGATTGAATTCCTTGACACACCAGAGGAAGTCAGGGTAAAGTGTGCCACTTTCCAACTAGATGGTTCCAGTCACAAATGGTGGGAATCAGTGATTCAGGCAGGGAAACATGAGCATATGAGTTGGAAAGATTTCAAATTTATTTTCAACGAGCAGTATTGTCTAGAGTTCTTGGCCTATGCTAGATCCCGAGAGTTCATGGATCTTTCACAAGGGAATCAGATAGTGATGGAGTATGCAAACCACTTTGCTGAGCTAGTGCGGTACACACTTGAGATTGTTTCAAGTGAATACCTGAAAGCTCGAATGTTCGAGAAGGGACTTCGACCGGAAATCCACTCTCAGTTTTTCTTATTCAAGGTGGGGACTTATGCCGAGGTGGTTGATCGTGCATGCATGGTCGAGATTGAATGGAGAGGAAAGTTGGGGTTTTTTGGATCAGTGTCTGGATTTGAAAGCAGCAGTTATTTAGAGAAGAAGAGGAAGCGTGATGAGTAGTGGAAGAAGAGTGGTGGAAGCTCAGGCCATCCCTTCAGTCAGTCTTCATCTGGGGTTTCTGATATGAGTTCTGTTGTGTTCCATCAGTGCAGAAAGGCAGGGCACTTACGATTTTCATGTCCCACCCCTCCCAGGCCTTGCTACCAGTGTGGGATCATGGGGCATGTACAACGATTTTGCATAGTGATGTGCCCTTACCAGAGTGGGACTGGATCTGTGGCTTCCGGGGGAGTATCAGTGCAGTTAGAGCTGACCAGGAAACCGAGATCTCGGTTCGGTGGATGTGGTGGTAGGACCGGATCATCTTTAGGGAAGAGCCAGATCAGGGCAAAGCCTCAGGCGAGCAATCCCTCTCAGGTAGGGACCAGGCATTTTCATGTTGTGGATCAGGCACCAACGGGATCTGATGCAGGACCTTATACTATTCAAGGTACCATTCTCATTGAATCTTCTATAGCTGCAGTTTTATTTGATATCGGTGCTTTAGTTTCTTTTATATCTTCCCGTCTTGTGAACTTGTTGAGCCTCCCAACCGTGATTTTATCTGTTGCAATGGAATTAGTGACACCACTGGGTAAAAAAAAGGAGCAGGGTCTTAGGTGCCCATTGTGCGCACTCTCTATGTTAGGAGTCAAGATGGAGTGAGATTTCGTGGTCCTTGATATGGACCTGTTTGATGTGATCCTCGGCATGGACTGGATGGTGCGCATTCAAGGGCATATTGACTGCTATCAGCGCCGAGTTAGCTTTACATCACCAGATGGGAGTACTCAGATATTTCATGGAGAATGGGACCCTCATCTGGGTCGTGCGAGACC
The DNA here is from genome assembly GCA_963277665.1 of Viscum album. Classification (NCBI taxonomy): domain Eukaryota; kingdom Viridiplantae; phylum Streptophyta; class Magnoliopsida; order Santalales; family Viscaceae; genus Viscum; species Viscum album. The sequence goes on along the minus strand of OY728140.1, from coordinate 46,381,936 downwards.
TCCACTCCCTGAGTTTGGAAACCTTGCTTATCAGTTCTCATCACTTGCACTGGAGGAAAATGGTGGTGTTTCTCAGGGCAGGTTACCTCATGTAGTGGATGAGTTCCCAATAGTCTTCCCAGATGATTTTTCAGGCTTACCCCCAGAGCGGGACATGGAGTTCTTGATTGAGTTGACACTGGGAGCACAACCTAAATCTCTTCCCTCATATCACATGACCCGCACCGAATTGAATAAATTAAAGATACAGCTGGACAAATTGGAATACAAAGGATTCATTTTCCCGAGTGTCTCTCCTTGGGCCGCCCCAGTTTTATTCGTGAATAAGGTTGATGGAACCCTCTGGTTGTGCATTGATTACCAGAAATAGAATAAGGTGACCATCATGAATAAATACCCTTTGCCCCTAAATGACGATTTTTTCGACCAGCTGAAGGGGGGAAAGTGTTTCTCCAAGATTTATTTGCATTCAGGATACCAACAGCTCAGGGCGAGAGAAGCAGATATCCCGAAGATGGATTTCTGAAGTAGGTATGGCCACTTAAAGTATCTAGTTATGCCTTTCGGTTTGACGAATGCTCCAACAGTTTTTATTGTGCTCATGAATAGGGTGTTCCACCAATATCTTGACTCATTCGTAGTGGTATTTGTGGATGACATCCTTGTTTATTCGAGATCTGAGGACCATGATTATCACCTGCAGATTGTTTTGAGCACTTTGTGAGACCATAACCTATATTCCAAACTCTAAAAGTGCACGTTCTAGATTAGGGAAGTAAAGTTTCTGGGGCATGTCATCTCAGAACAAGGGGTTTCAGTGGATCCTGAGAATATCAGTGCGGTAATGGCATGGGAACAGCCAAGGAAGGTGTTTGAGATCAGGAGTTTTCTGGGCCTGGCAAGCTATTATAGGCATTTTGTTTCGGGACGTCTCACAGCTCCCCTCCCCCAAGACTGGACTCAACCAGAATGGGGTGAAGTTTGAGTGGATCACATAGTGTTAGGCATCCTTTGAGGATTTGAAGCGGCGGTTGACCACTGCACCTGTGTTGAACTTACCAGAATCTGGAAAGGGCTATGTGGTTTATTGTGATGCTTCATGTACGGGCCTTGGATGTGTGCTCATACAGGATGACCATGTGGTGGCTTATAGTTCTCGCTAGCTAAGGTCGCATGAGAAGAATTATCTGAATCACAACTTAGAGTTGGAAGTAGTGATTTATACCCTGAAGAATTTGCGTCACTATCTCTTTGGAGAGAAATTTTTGGTTTATTATGACCATAAGAGCCTAGCCTACATTTTCTCTCAGAAGGATCTCAATTTGAGGCAACGCCGCTAGATCGAGTACCTGTAGGGTTTTGACATTGACATTGTCTATAATACATGTAAGGGTAATGTGGTAGCTGATGCTTTGAGCAAAAAAGTACCAGTGCAGGCATTGAGGAAGTCTAGCGATTAGTGGACTTTGATGGGGCTCTTCACCCAGATGCACTTGGAGAGCAAGGAGCACAGCGGAGGTACTTTCTTGGCTAGCATTCAGTTGACTCTCACTCTTCTGGAGTTGATCTAGCGGGAGCATCCTAATGATGAGTTGTGTCAGTGATCCATGCAGTTTCTTCATGGTGGGAAGAGCCCTTCTGATTGGTCTTTGTCTCTCGAGAGGATCTTGTGCTTCAAGGGTCGTGTTGTGGTGTTGTTGTCTCTGCGGGAGGTGGTGATGCAGGATAGCCACCAGTCTCAGTGGTTGGTCCATCCTGGTTCCACCAAGATGTATTATTATGTTCACCGTTAGTTCTGGTGGCCAGGTATGAGACGGGACATAGCTGATTTTGTGTCGAGATGCTACACTTTCCAGCAGGTGAAAGCAGAGCATCAGAGACCATATGGCCTACTCCATCCATTACCCATTCCTTCCCGGAAGTGGGAAAAGGTCGCCATGGACTTCATTATTGGATTGACGCATACACCTCAGGGAGGTAATGCTATCTGGGTAGTGATTGACCTCTTGAGCAAGTCAGCTCACTTTATCCCGATCAGAGATACAGTGAAGGTGGAGGAGCTGGGCCGTTTGTATATTCAGGAGGTGGTCAGACTTCATGGTGTGTTGTCAGTATTTGTTTCTGACAGGGACACCCACATTACATCTCAGTTTTGGGTAAGCCTCTATAAGGCTTTGGGGTCATAGATTAAGATGATCCTGGCATACCATCCTCAGACTGATGTCCAGACGGAGTGGGAGAATCAGATTCTGGAAGACATGCTCTTAGACTGTGTGTTAGATTTTGGAGGCTCATGGGATAACCATTTGGGATTGGTCGAGTTTTCTTATAATAACAGTTACAAATCTTCTGTAATAATGGAACCCTTTGAGGTTCTCTATTGCCAGCATTGTCGGTCTCCTTTGTGTTGGACTACGGTAGGCGAGACCTCACTCTTGTTACTGAGACTTGTTCAGGAGACATCTGAGAAGGTCAAGCTGATTAGGAAGCGGTTGTTGACAGCTTAGAGTCTCCATAAATCTTATGCAGACCAGAGGCATCAGGATCCTGAGTTTTCAGTTGGGGAAAAGTGTTCTTTAAAGTGGCCCCTCACATGGGTCACCACCGGTTGGGGAAGTAGGGAAAACAGACACGGAGGTATGTTGGGCCTTTCCAGATTACTGAGCGTATTGGAAAGGTGGATTACAGGTTATCTTGACCTTCACAGTTGACGTTGATCCACAACGTATTACATATCCCCCAACTGAAAAGGTATAATCTCGATCCGTCACACGTGTTGAATTGAGAGGATATGGGGATTGAGCCAGACTTATCAGTGTTTGGGTGACCAGTATAGGTAATGGATTCTCAGGAGAAGGTGTTGCGTGGGAAGTCCATTCCATTGGTTTGTATTCTTTGGCGGCATGGGAATGATGAGTATGAGGCTTGGGAGTGGAAGTCGTGGGTTGAGCAAGAGTACCCTTTTCTATTCTCTGATCAGGCATCGAGCTGACATTCCGAGGGCAGAAATTTATCATGGTGGGGAGAATTGTCGCAACGAGACTTCACGTAAGGTATGTTTTTAATTTTAATTTTTATTTTAAAAGTTCATCATCTATTTTTTATATTTAGTTAGTTGGAAAGTTCGTCAAGCCTGACCTATGGTTCGCTTCTTGCACTGGTCAGCGAACCTTTTTTTGGAAACGCTCGATGTGCGGGCAGGGCACGGGCAAAGCCGCATAGCCCTTCCGACGTGCAGGTAGACCTCCATACTATTATCATTTAAAGCCAGTTTTTATTTATTTGAATTTAGTTATTTCATTTTGTTTTAGTTTGTTATTTTTATTTTTCTCTCCCTCATTTCTTCCCCCATTCCTCTCTATTTTATTTTATTTTATTTTATTTCACTTTTCTTTCTTTTCTATTCTATTTTTATTTTATCTTTCTTTTATTTTTATTTTTATCTCTTTTTTTCTCTCCACCTCCTAAACCCAACCCTAGCCTCCACCCCCCTAATTCTCTTTTCTTTTTTCCCCTCCCTTTCTCTTCTCTCCCACGGCCTCCCTTCCCCCCTCCTCTCCCATTTTGTTCTGCCTCTCCCCTTCTCCTCTTCTCTCCCCCGCTCGTCCGCCCCTCCATCCTCTTCCTCCCTTCCTTCCCTTCCTCCTACGCACCACCCTCTACCCCCCTTAGCCGCCGTGCCTCCCCTTATCCTCTCTCATTATCCTCTACGCCCCCTTCCTCCCTTATTTCCCCCCTCAGCCCGCACTCACCTTTCCCCTCTCCCCGCCGGCCGCCAGATATCCTCTCCCACTACCCTGCTCAGCCAACCGCCCCTCCGCCTATTGCCTCCCGCTCACCCAAGTCAGCGCCCCTGCTTCATATTTTCAGACAGCTGCTGCAACCCCCCTCTTCTCGTCGAACAGCTTTGCAACCCTTTCTGCTCACCGGACAGCATCCCCCTCCCTCCGCTCGCCGGACAGCAGTTGTGTTGCCCCTCAGTTTTCATTCTGACAATTTCTATGGTCAGGGGTATAATTTTAATTTATTTAATTATTTTCATTTTTTTAATTATAATTAATTGGGTAAATTTGTTTCAGTTGTTAATCAATTTATTTAATTGATTTTGTTTAGTGTTAATTAATTAATTTTTTTATTATTTAATTTTTTTATCTGTTAATTAATAAATTAAATTTGTTTAGTTGTTAATAAAATTATTTAATTATTTTTTTAATTGTTAATTAATTTATTTAATTATTAGTGATCTTTTTTAACGGTTAACTGAATTATTTAATTGCTGATGATTATTTTTCTTATGGACCGCTGATGTTTTACTGGGTTGGCATTGAGGTAACTTGGTCTACTGTTTTAGGACCTTTTTTACGGATTCGTGTGGTGCGACCATTTCGTAGCGGGAGTTTTGTGCTATATCAATGTTTCGTACATACTTTGAGGTAGGTGGTTTCTCATGCTTAGGTTATCTGATCAATTAGTCTGGAGGTTTAATTAAATTGATATGTCTTTTATTTACCAACTACTGTGAGTGGTTGGTTTGTTTTGTAGGATTTGGTGTTTTATTTTTATTAGCAGCATGTTTAGGTTGTCTGGTTTTTACAATATTGTGCCTTTGGTCTTTAGAAAAATACTACAGTTGAAATTTTATTCCTTTTACAGTCCTAGTGTGTGTTCGAGTGAGTCTTGGTACTGATGATTGTGTTGTTTTATTTACATTAAAACTACTAGACCATTTGTTTTCAAATGCCTGTTAAATTTTAGTTTGGTTCGTGGAATTGTGTAGTTATTTGACTGTGTAGTTCTTGCACATTGTGTTTTGGTTTCTGAGGATTTATGTCATGTGTAATACATTAATAGTTGTTTTTTTATTCATTTATATTGAATGTGTAAGTGTGATGGTTGACTTAGTTGACATCCTAGGTGCATGGTGTTTGACTTAGTTGACATCCAGGTGTGTTGCGTCTTGACCTTGATGAGTAGGGTGAACTTTGAACGTTGAGCACAAAAGGGGAAGCCTGGTTACTAGGTGGGCGGACTAGACTAGCATGCTAGTGATATGGGAGTGGCTCTGACGCAGTTTAACTTATCTAGATTGACTCCTACAATACTAACTAAACATTGGATGATGACTGGAGACCACTAGGTTATGGAGGTGTTTCCCTACTAGTGGCTCGTGCACGGGAACGTATGATACATATTCTTTAGTACACCAAGACGTGAGGTTCTAGGGCCCCACACATATTTAGTCCCTTAGGGCATCTCCCACTTTTCTTGCTCCTGTTTGATTATATACTCATCACAAGTTAATTTCTTGATTTCTATGGTGTAAAAAGTTATGAATGTATTCATTTTCTTTTAGTACCAAAAACCTCGTTCCCTATTTGAAACTTTCTTTCTTTAAAAACTGTTTTCATTAAAGTTTTTAGTGAATTTATTTATTTTCTCTATGTATATCCATCCTGCAAACTATTTTGGTCACGTAACCTTTACATGCGGAATCATTTATCTGCTGCCAACATATTAAGAGATTGCTCACACCCTACTTACACCATTGGGTGTAAGTAGATCTGATTATGTCTGGTGTAGGGAAAGGCAAAGGTTTTGAGAGCGGTGGTCCAAGTTGTTAGCTGCTTCTTCTGACTTGGCGTTGGTAGTGAAGGCCGGACGGTGGTATCCCTCCATCAGGTGATGGTTTCTGACTTGATTTTTGGTCCCATCCCCCCTTTGGAGTTAGATGTGGTCGGGTTGTAATTGTTTTTAGGACTCACTTTTGTTGTTTAAAGACTTGTTGTTGCAACGTTGTTTTTGAGTTTATTTTACTTGTGGTTATTCCTGGTTGTTTATATGGGTAAATCATTCCCAAAATTTTCAATGTGATACCCGGGCACATGTGCCTGCCCGTGGGGATCGAGAACGCCCTTCGGGCCTTGCCGCGGGCTGGTTCGGGCTTCGGGTTGATGACGACCCGATTTGGTTCATGATAGTATTGGTAAAAATAGCATGTTTCATAGTTCACCAAAATTATTTTTTTAGAAGACTGTAGAAAATTAATATTAAGATAATATTACAATAATTAATCCTAAAATAATTTTATTTATAAAATATTTAAATTATAAAATTTATAAATTATCTTTTAAAAGAAAAACATTATATTAAAAAGTACGCTTATTAAAAATGACCTTAAATTTCAAGGTATTTAATAATATTTCATATTGTTTTCTAAAAAATAGAGTATTTATTTATTATATTTTAAATATTAATATTAACTGATAAAATAAAATTTTAACTATTATCATTCTAATTTACCAATTTAAAATATGTTCCCCACTTTTCAAAAAAAATCATCATAAGATATAATTTTTATAATATTAATCAAAATAATGATAGTATATAATTATTTTTATATATTGAAGTTTTTTAAATTGTTTGTTGCATCAGTTTTTTTTTGTGTTTGACACATAATATTGAATATAATATTATTCAAATAGTTATAAAATCTTAAGTCATGACAGAATCTATTTTCTTAGGTAAATAAACTATAAAATAATCATAATTATGTCAATGTGAGCTAAATTATATAGAGAAAAAAGAATAATTTATACATCATTGCATTAAATATATAATACAACATGTGATAAACACTCATATATTATCATTTAGGAGATTATTTACAATATTTTCAACTTAACCAATATATTCAACTCAATTAATTGTTTAAAATCATTAAAATCAAAGTAGGTTATCCTTCCATCAATATAATTTTATATTTACATTAAATATTCAATTTCTATATATAATTATTACAATGTAATCATTCCAAAAAACGGGTTGGAGAATGTGATAAATATACCTATTCGATGAAGCATTCCAACACCTTCTAGAATTAAAAATTCACATGATATCATGATATCTAGATATTATTAAACTCAACTCCCACGATATTTGAACACTCCACCCATATACTTCATAAATGATAAATTTAATTAATTCATTTTTATAAGGAAAAATAATACAGTAAAAATAAAACCATGATGGATCACTTAACATGTTGTATTCCATTTGAAACCTTTCAATTATTCCACTAAACAATTGCCCTTTAACTCCCAATATAATGAAAAAGGGAAAAAAATATAGGAATTAACTGTGATATCCATTCCATATTAACGAGACAAACAATGAAGATAGTTTCATATAAACCATGAAACCCCATTCAATTTGTCTATAAATTTATTATAAATCATTATTCTTATTTCAAGAATGAATTTTCAAAAATTAAATTTATTAGGAAATATGGTATTATTTCTTTATTAAGCATTCATTTCATTTGAAAAAGTTTTTTTTAAATCATCTAGAATGGAAAATTGATTATTTTAAATGTACTATGTCTTCCATTCTAGTTCAAATTAGTCTGGTCAAACAATTATAATTTCTTTGTAGATAAGATTTATTTTTATAAATATACACACTTATCTTCATGTGTGTTGGTGATAGCCTTTTTTTAAAACAATTCAATAAATTAAAATCTTCTAAATAGATTACCTTCACTAAAACAATCATCTTATTTCATTCTTGAATTGATTTTATTTATTTTTAAATATTTCCTTATTTATCAATAATTATTATAATTTACGTACATTAATACATGATATTTCCATTTGTAAGATAATATTAGAATGTAATATTTTTTATTGGTGAAAAATTATACTTTTTCATTTTTGGATCTTATATTTGAAACTTTGTTTCCTAAATCTGATGGTAAACTAACCATAAGTCATCCATTGATTCTTCACTATCATCAGTGTTCTAATTTATTTAATATTAAATTAACAATTCAAGTTTCCATGAACCAATATTAATCATCATAGTGACCAATTTCATTACAACATATATTGATGTTTTCAATAATTTCAAATATATCATTAGGTGATAGATTCATTCCCATTTTTTATGTACCCTGCCTTTTTCCAATAGAATAAACTTCCTTCCACTAAATATCTCATGACTATGATATAAGATTTCATTATTTTCCATTTAAATACATATTATTTTACTAATAAATATTTTTCTGTCTAAAACATTCATAGAACAAAAAATATCCATTAAACCATAATTTTATCATTTTAACATAACTCATTGTAGCATTGACATGTTTTTAATTTTATATGAATGCACATTAATTTTGTAAACTTCTTGGAATTATAAAATTATTTATCTTTATCGTATCCTCATTTGATAACGTGTTGTGATTATCAAAAAATTTCCACACATGTTTTTTATTTTTTTTAATTATATCTTCTAGTATTCATTGAATTATATTAGTGAAAAATTTAATTAATTGAATAGGGGAAACATTTTTTATGGGTTTTTAGTGGATTTAGGTTCAATATTTTTCATTACTTTCTTATCATAATAGTTTTTCCCCTTTTTTATGGAAATTTATGTGAACCATTCAACATAATATCTTATTATTGAATATTTTTGGATAACATAGCATCTCTTACATCTATATTTCTCGTTTTTACATCCATCTCAAAACACTTAACATTGTTGGGATTTTTCTCATCTTCAAATGATCTAACCCTTCATTTACATTCACTCTATATATTATTGATGTGATATTAATTCATTCTATTCATTTCATGTGTAGAATATTTAATCTCTATAATTATTTTATCATTAATCCCCAAATAATAAATATTGAAATAAAAGAAAACTGTAGGAATTTCATCTCATGAATAGATATTATCGTAAATAAAATTCTCTTATATTATGTGTACCATATTTTTCCTTTTTAGTTCATATTTTTTCATGGATAATAATTAATTATATAAAAATGGTGTATTCCATTTATCTTTTGCACATTTGATGAGAGTGTTTTATTTATTCAAATTTTTTGAAAATTGTTTTTCTATAAAATGAAAAAATAATATATCTATAATTACTGTAAATGTAGAATTTTTTTAACTCATATATAAAATATAAAACATAAATTTTAATTTTATTCAATTAATCTAAAATTTTAGATTGAAAAGGTAATGTCCTACCCCTCACATATTGTCTTTGGATGAAGTGATAGTGCTACTTACCATAAGAGACATCCCCAAGTCCTAAAACCCTAGAAATATATTCCAAGAGATTGAATAAACATTGAGGGTTTATTTAACATTAAATTAAATAACCAATGAAAGTTAACTCTAGAATAGATGACACCCATATTATTCATTATTAAAAACAAGAAAAAACTATGAATAATTAACACAAGGATAACAATATGTGTGAAATGACCAACATCAGTACAATATAATACTACAAAAGAAAAAACCCAATAATATATAAAATGTTACAAATATGGAAATAACTCTAAGATCCAAACAACATTTACCATGTAGTTTCATGCTACATTAACAATGACAATAGAATCCCCCATGCTCAGATCAAAAAGTTAGGGATCACCATTTATCTACATCATGTAAAAAAATTACTTTATATAATCAAATAAGAATGTGATAGTGGAGAGTAATAATTACTAGTAGAAAATTCCAAAAAAACTACTCAAATATTCCATTAAAACTCAAATCAAGTTCTCTCATATATCATATAAAACAGATGGTTAGAATATCAAAAATAGTTTCATATAAGAAGTAAAATTTAAAAAAATAAACATAATTAATTTAGCTATTAATTCATTTTTTCCACAAAGAATTAAAATACATATATCACACAAATACTTGAATGTAAAATTTCAATCCCATTACTCATTTTTAGTGTTCCATCCTTAAAAAAAGATTTCACAAGTAGATAAATCCCATGTTCCTTTCCAATCACTACTGAGCACTATGTCTATTCGAGTAAGTCCTCATACAATTCCATTCAATCCCACACCACAATTTATTTCAAGATAATAGTTTGTTATTCCATTTCTCAAACCAAAACCATTCATTTTTCAGAAATCATTGAAATTCATGTTTCTTTCTCAATCCATTTAAAGAAATACAACCAGATGTTATGAAAACATTTCATTGAAATATAAATCATAAAAGATATTTATTTGTATTTTATTTAAGAAAAGAAACCAATATATTAAAATAGAAATTATTTATATCCTTTATTTAGAAATCATAGAAGTGGATTTTTGAAAACAATTCCTTTAAATTATTGAATCTATTGAGTGCGGAATAATACACCTACCTATCAATGGATGATGACAACAGTGAACGAAACTATAAACCCTCTAGATAAGTGTCAATATATAATTCCATAAAAAGATCTAATAGACATCTCATCAATACACAACACAGATCATAAATATAACAATAATGGATTTTATCTAATGATTCATGTGATAGAATATGATATGATCAAAATATAATGATAGGGAAAAGGCAGTTACAAACAATTTCCGATATCTAATTCCATCGATCCTTTAAAACAAATCTGGATCAAGGGGGGACCACTATTAAAACTTGGTAAAGGATAGGGACTCATAATTCAAATAGAATGGATAAAAATATGTTTTTAGAGGGGTTAAAACAATGTAAAACATTCATTTTTATAGAATTTAGTGAACATCTCTTAGGTAGGCTACATAGTTAGGGTAACGTGTACTAACCATGAAAATGGTATTTTACATCATCAGTAGAGGCATGGTTGTTCCATTAAGTTTGGAAAAACCAAACACCAACTGAGAACTACTAATGTCCCAAAAACCCCAATCTACCTTATTAAGACACATATATTGGTTATAACCATGCACCAATCATGGAACATGTGATTAACACTCAAATTCTCTTACATAATTTCCTAGATAGGGTGCATAGTATCACCTAGCTATGTTAAAACCATAAACCTCCATAAATGATTCTAAAACACACCAAAATAGTCTAGAAACACCCAAAATTAAATCCATGTATTATATAACATCATAATACATTTTAACTGTGTAAATTACCTAAAATAATGGGTAATACCATGAATCTTAATGTTATTTAGTCAAAAAATACTCACCATAGCCTAAACCATATTCTTCATGTGAATAATTATCAACCAATATGATAAAAATATAACCATATTAATTATCTTTATCTAGTGGGGAATCATATTTTACATTTATTTGTTTAATATATATTTATCATTTTCATATTATTTAATTATTTCCCTTTCTTCAATGTCTTGGAAGAAAAAAAATTCTATGATAGGTAACTAAAGAGTTTAATAATACATTACCTTATAAATTATTGGAAATTGGTACATTAGTGGAGGTTCTTAAATATCTAGTGGTGATTTAAACCATCATGTAATAATTTTTCATGTGCTTACAATAAACTATATTGATATACTATATTAATAAATATTTCTGAGTGTTTTTGTTTAAAATTCCATTGAGTTTTTATTTAATTATTACAAATAATTATTTTATTAGTGTTTTTTTCCTTTTGAGAAACTGTTTGACATTTGAATATTCAACAATTCTATAATTTATATTCATCATACTTCCAAATGTAAATAAACTGTTTTTATTTGTTTAATTTATTACCCCTATTTGGTGGATATTTAACCCACAAGTACTTATTTCTATATAAAAATTTAAAATTAAAATTTATCCTACTAAAAAAATAAAGAAAATGTTATAATAAAAATTTAGAAAATATCGATTAATAGAAGAAAAAAACTTTATCCACTACAAATACATTTTCATGTATTCAATACATATGATACTAAAACCTTCCAATATCCAATAATACCATGATGAAAATTTCATGTATCACCACATAAATCCCAACACATTTTAACATCAATGCCAAATTATAAACAGTGGAAATAATATTAAAAATTGATTAACATTTAAAATGATTTAAATCACCCCAATACAATTATTTAGAAAACATAAGAATTTACAAATGAGTATAAAAATTTAAAAAAAAATAGTTTAAAGATAATTTTGTAAAGAAAACATCCCTGTTTGAAATGAAAAATCCCCCAAATAATGTCATACAACTCATTGAAAACATAGTTTCACCATAAAAAATAATTTGGAATCATAGAAGTGAGTTATTAGTAAATTTTTATCAGTAAAATCAATATGTTACAAGAACATATATGTTTAATTAAACATTAAAAGTTACAAGAATTTATTTTTGTTATAAAACATCTTCAATACAGACTTTAAAATCAATAAGCATGACTACTTCCTAGGGAATGACCATGATATCTATCTTCATCTCAACATCGACTCTATTATTATAAAAAATTTATTATAATTTTTTTGTAAATTAAATGGTGACTTATATTTATATATGAAAACAAAATAATAAAAAAACTGTTTTATAAATGGATACTAATTTTTGTAGTTTATTTGAAAACACTTTCAATCCATCAATGAATCTCAATGAGAAGGGTCCCCAGATAACAATCTAACAATCCCATTGTTTTACTAACTAGTCCTATGTTATTGAAATTCTCATATGGTGTCATTATTCCACCAGGTAGTTAGTTTTTAAAAAATAATTTATCCAGAAATACACTAACTACTAAATAATAGAATTGTAGAAAAAGTGTTATTGATTCCATAAGGAAGCTATAATCCAAATGTTATTTTTAAAACAAATTGCGATTCAGACGTAATGTTTTTAGAAATTTAGAATTAATATATTTTAAATTAAAAATTTTTAAAAAATCCAAGAAAAACATAAAATAATATTAAAATATATTACAAATGAATAAGAGAGGGGAATTAATGTCAGTGTATGTTTTTTTCATTTTAAATTATGTAGTATCACCTAAATATTAATTTAATTAACTATCATGAGATTACATGAATAAAATAATCCTACCTATCTACAAATAATATAAAACCTAGTATATCTTACACCTCTATCAAGATTATCTATAAACCTAACATAAATATGATCAATCTCTAGAAGAATGGTTAGAATAGGTTGTCTCTCACATTCTAATTCGATTAATTGAACTGGTTGTCCTCCTCTAATCAACATTTATTTTACAAAATGATTAGGTATAAGTTAAAATTATTAAAAATTAAATACACATTAATTTACTACAAATCATAAATTTTTATGAATTAATATCATACACACACATTCTCATGAATAAGAACCACTCTCCATAATGAATTCATGAATTCATTGTTGACGGTTTCCCATCGATTTATGAACTAATTATCTCAAATGAGGGAATAGAAACTAAAACTCAAATAAATTTTATGAATAAATGTAATAAGTATGTAATAAAATTTGTTTTTATAATAAAATTATACATATATAAATTACGTTGTATAAAAATTAAAAAATGAAATCTAACTATGCAGTATCACGTCATCTTGAATCCACTCATGCTTCGCCTTCTCCAAATATAGAAATCCCATGTATGTACGTATTTTATTTATTATTCCCAATCAAGGTACCAATTATTTCCACCAATATCCTTGAAAACCCTAAACCATACTCTAATATGTTTCCAAGATTAACATATATGATTTTAGACATTTTAAATTGGTATTGCCTCTACTACAGATGGAAAAGTACACATCACCACAACTTATTCATAATAAATGAACTTCTTTATATCTATTGGTGAAAGTGTACATTCATTTTGAAATTTATATATCTAAATAAAATAGACATTTTAAAACTAGATTTTTCATTTAAAATTATCGTCCAACAAATCGTGGGTGTAAAAGACTATTTCAAACTATGGTGTGATGTAGAAAAGTAATGATGGTGTCTCTTCTTATAGTGAAACTTATAAAAATAAACCATGCTAAAACACTAATGGATTTTTTCCACAGTTCATGTGGAATGATAATAATTAAAAAAATTCTTGATATGCTCCCTTCATCCCCTTACCAAGTATTCAATTTTCGTATAACGACTATATCTCCATGGTGTAATCAGGAATGCTGTAGTGAAGTGACATCGATAGTGTGATCTGGTGGTTTTGTAATAGTGGTTGTGGTGGTTATTATAGAGCTGATATCATGGTCAAGTGTTTGGGTAGGTAGTGAGGCGTTAGCTTCATCTTACAAAAAAGGGTAATGTTGGTGTGGTACAAAATGAAAATAGTTCACTAAATGATGTAAAATATACACATCATGTTTCCTACATAAAAAATTTGTGGGGATTGGATACACTATTGTATTTATGTTTAGTACTGTAAAATATACACAACATGTTTCCTACATCATGTTTTCTATGGAATTTTCATGTGGCTTGACCTCCCATGTTTAGGGATGTCCAAGTGTTGACCAGTTTGTCACATTATTCTCTCCATACATGTCCAAAAACCATCTAACTTATAATTCAAAAAATAAAAATGAAACACAATTAAATAATATTTTATTACCTAAATAATATAAATAATAAAAAATTTACATAAATGAATAACAAAACATAATGAATTTATGATGAATAATATGTAACTATTACAGTCAAAAAACACCCCCACACATAAACATGTTCTCATCCTCATGAAAATTTCAACCTCAAAAACAAAGCATCTAATCTTTAAAATGGAAATTATAAAAAAAATAATGATCTTATAATCAATTTTATAGAAGAATATTTTCAAAATAATAGAAATAAAAAAACATAACTACCAAAGTCACACTTCCTATAAAATTTCAAATTCAAAACATTTATTTCTCTCACACTACCATAATATGCATTTTTATAAAATATCCTAGACAAAATAAATTACCTTACTAGGATTTATTTATCCAATTCCTCAATAAAATTTTAAGTTAAATTAAGATCAACCTCTACAAAGGGTTGTCTATCCAAAAGATTTTTTGTGTAATCAATAACCACATTGAAGTCAGGCTATAAAAATAAATAATCTTTTTAAATTAATGTTATAATGCCTGAAAGGACCTGGTTGGGATGCTTATGAAGTAAAAATTAAAATACATAGTACCAAAAGTAGGGTATAATTTCTTAATGTGAAATTCATGGTAATCAACTAATTTTCAATACAAAATTCTTCCCTCATTAACTCCATTCAAAATACACCATCTTACATTCCCTTGTCCTCTTTAAAAATTAAGGTTAGATTTCTCAATATGGAAAAAATTAATATTTCATATTCTTTCTATCACACTATATTTTTACATTTTTACAAATTAATGAAGATTTATTTTGAGAAATTCTCCAATCCCGCACCCAAAACCAAATAATGAAAATAATTGGTCAGGTGATGGTTATTTTTGACCCTTTGTAACTCATGCAACATTTTTCCATTTTCTCATTTTAGAGGATGCAGTAATAGAACAATAAAAATTATCCAACCTTTTCAAAATATCTAAATAAAACAAACCCCACTTTTTTATTCCAAAAAATAAATATATATATAAATTCTAAACTCCCCTTTTAATATTAAATGAATGATAATATATTAATACTCAAAAGAATATGGTAGGAAAGATAAATTGTCTTATAATGTAACATCATATCAAGGATTTTCATGGTTTCTATAGTTTTCTAACCAAATAAATGAATGTCATGTATTGGGGTCAAATGAGTGAAAATAATATCAATCGATGTCTCTATCATGTTTATAGACCTTGAAATAATCATGTTTCGACATGAAAAAATATAATTTCTAGTAGCGGAACCCATCCCATATTCCATCAAGAAAAGAACTATGAAAATTAATATTTAAAATAATGGCTCAAAATACTCTTGGAAATTGGTATATATAATCTACCATCAGTTCTTCAAATAAACATGAATAATTAATCTATTAAATGAAAGATTTTAGTAATTAAATTTAATAATAAATATCATAACAATAATCATTTTCTTCAACTCAATATCAAATAAAACATTTAAATTACATAAATTTAATCTTATAACTTTTCCTTTTATGGGGATAAAGAAATAAAAAAATTAAATTATTTGGGAAAATTTAGAAAAATTGTGGATTTATATTAATTATTATCACA
Organism: Viscum album; assembly: GCA_963277665.1. Lineage (NCBI taxonomy): Eukaryota > Viridiplantae > Streptophyta > Magnoliopsida > Santalales > Viscaceae > Viscum > Viscum album. The sequence goes on along the minus strand of OY728140.1, from coordinate 46,365,987 downwards.
AATAAAAAAAATAAAAATGTGGGGTATATAAGGATTCCTCACCCACACTTAACCAAAACATTATCCACTATGTTTATCAATGGTTAAGGGGTTGTAAAAACATTATTTTGAAATTTATGTTCCCCAGAAAGAATGTATTAAAGAGCAATAAAGTAATAAAATAAATCTAAATCTCCCATGTTAAGAATATTTGTTTCCATGATTCCAAAAACGAGTTGACTTAGTATCAAAATTATGTCATATTGTTTCCTTCATTTTTTATCAATTCCATCCTTCAAAAATCTCTTCTCCATATTGGTCCATTAAAACATGAATTTTACAAGTGAAATCATTGATATCTATTCAATTAATGATAAAAATAGACATTGAATCTCAACCCTTAAGAGAGTTTATAAATCTAAATTTAAATTTAAATATTCAAAATAAAAAAATTAAAATTAACTTATAGAATGAAGAAAAAAATTAAGATTGCATCTTAGAATAGATTTACATTATCCTTTAATCTATATCAATTCCCTTGGATGTCATCTAATTAGAGAGTTAAAAAATTTTACCTAGACTATCTTGAGAAATGACATGGAATAATGATCATTCGAGATGAATTTTCTATTTCTCATCCATATGATCTCATTGAAACTATATCATGGTTTACTAAAAAGATTTTATATTTTTAACAAATGAACAAAGAATTCAGTTGATAACTATATTTTATATAATTCAACATCCTCCAATTTATCATTTAAATTGTAGATACATTTTTTGATGAATTTTGATTTCTATCCACCAATCCCTCTTTCTAATATGTTCCGGATTTGTCTTTTTCAATGAAAGTGATAAAGGTGTATCTTTCCCCTTTATAGAAGATATTCTTTTCTATGTTCACTGAACTCGACCCGTGTCAACACCTCTTGGGGAAACTATTACAAAAACATAATGTGTTGTTTAAGGTTTTTGATGTGTTTTCTTCTTCCTCACTATTTGAATCTATTTCTTTAAAAATGTCTGAAACCATCATATATTTCATCCCCACTACCTCACCTGTCTCTTCTAGATTTCACTCATTTATTTAATATAATCCCAAAATTCATATTCTAATTAAATAAAAAACATTTTCTTAAACTTTTAATGTTGTAAAAAACATGGTAATTTTAATCTCAATTTCATCATTTTTATGATTCAGAAGTGATTCTTCTACGAAAAATTCTGCAAGATTAGCATTCCAACATTATTCAACCACTCTTTTTATTTCTTCAAAAAGTTCAATATCAGAGCTAGAAATGTCAAAAAAAAAATTATCACTTTTTCATTTTTTGGAACACAATTTTTCTTCGAAGAAAATGTTATTGTGTGGTAGCTTTCAATTTCTCCAATTGTTGGAGGTTCCTTTTCAACAAAATGTGATGAAATAATCATGTGATCTTATGTCATCAGATGATCACTTGGTTTATTTATGATTATTGTGATGAATTTGGAAATTTCATCTACCTATACCAATTATATCACCAATTAAAAACGAGTATCACCCCAAAATTGACATTTTCATGTAGTAACAATTTCTTTATAGAGATTCAACAAGTTCATATCCATAATTTCTTGTAAATTGTAGAATTAGTACCATTTAAATTCATTTTAATGAATTCAAACTATGTATAAGCATATAATTTAATAATCCTCATATTCATACACATTCAACATGGCCGCTTATTGTTGGTGCATCTCATAATGTCCCATGAGGTTTTCTACAATGGTGTGTGTGTTCTTCTTTATTATTAAAAGAGTCTGCATTTCCTAAAATAGTTTCCTTTCCATTTCTCATCGTACACTAAACATGGGACTTCTCATCATTCACATCCACTATTCTTCTTACTATTATATCACATAATATACATCTCATTTAATACAGGGGATTGATAATTAGTCTTCTTATTCAAATTCCTCTTATAAATCCAGATTTTATGTTATAGGTTCATTGTTGAAAATTTCAATATTTTTATGGAGTATTATTTCCTCTATTCTATCTAATACTACAACTATATTTTATTCCAATTATTCCACATCATCTTCAGAGACATTATTCATAGCATCATGACATAGAAAATGATTTCCAATTATAGATCAATATTTTTCAATGATGTTTTTTCTCCTCAATCATCTCATCATACTCCTAGAATTTAAATTTTTTATTTTAAATAGAATTCATGAGTGTGTCTATAAATGCCTGATGTATAATATGATTTTACAGCCCTCAAATATCATCATTATAAATATTATTATATTCAACATGGAGGTTCTAAAGTATAGGAGACCCATCTCATCTTGAGTAGTAGTTTTTTGCAGTCCACTTATGATGATAAATTTCATTATACCCAGCTCAGTATGAATTATTGAATGACATTTCATTTTGTTACCACCATGTACAATTTGGTACCAAACATTATATTGAAGCACTTATATTCCCATAGTACTATAATATTAGTTCGGCATCAAACTATTTCTCTATGTAACTCATCTTATACACTACTACTAATACCAAGCATGTAACAAGGAAAAAAACAAAGAGAAAAACAAAAAAAACATATATAAACTAAAATTAAGAGTTAAAAAATAGTTAATAATATACATTACCAAACCAATTGATTCTTAAGCCTTAACTATTTTCCCTTGAATCCAATATAATGTTTGTAAAATAATGATTCACTCTGATAGTGTCATTATTCCTCTATACTAAAAATGATTAGAAATTTATTTAAACTGGCCTATATTGTCTACTGATGTGTAAAATAGTTAAAAGAGTGGTGTCGATCTCATGAGAAAGATGTAAGACCAATGATATTCTTAGAACTAATTTTCAGGCCTCCATAATATTTTCCAATAATAAGAATTCAAATTAAGCAAGCAAAATAAATTATCAAAATTAATCTCCACATCAACTAATAATAAACTATATTGTAATTGATGAACAGAGGGTAACTGATGTTGACAGATGATTTTTACTTAATTTAAACTCATTAAAAATCACTTATAAAATATTCCAATTAAAAATCATGACACACCTTGAATAAACTAATACTACCTATCTACAAAGACAAGATTACTTAGGATATCCAACCCCTTTCTCAAGGTTATCTAGTAACCAAAATGAAATAAGTTTAATCTATAGTGGAAATGTGAAACTATGTTTAATATTTCCTTCCACTTCACTTATGTCCATTGGGTTCAATCCACTAATCATAATTTATATGGAAATTTTATTATGATATAAGATATAAATATGTGAAATGAAATACAATTTAATTTAAAAAATATAAATTCCGATGAATGAAATAATTCATACAGATATCCTTTCGTAATAACCACCATCCTCCATGAATTCATTCATTCATCTTCGATGGCTTTCTCACCATAGACGAACTAAATATCATGGATGATAGAATATAAATTGAACCATAAATAATATTAATTAAAAAATGGAATAATATCTTACTTCAATTGTTTTTATAAGGACCCAGCCTTAGTACATTACATATTCTTGAATTAAATGAATAATTCACATGGAGGATCTTTTCATGTTTAGAGTTTTAGAGAATAAGGACATAACTATTACATCTCAAAGATTACAAGGTAGACACATCTACTCAGTTTCCATTTTTTCCAAAAAAAAAATAAACTCTTGAACAAAAGAGTCATGTCTAGTTCCATGTTTTAGACATCATGACATTTCCTTGATCCCATCCTTGACCGTATTCCACTTTAAGCCTCGTGGAAAACATTTCAAAAACATGTGATGAGCTTAAAATGCTCAGGGAGGGTTTTAAAAATACGGAAAGAAAACATTAGTCCATGTATACATACGAATCAATGAAATCATACTTTACTCATAAAACAAAAGCACTTTAACATACCTCATTAAATCATAAGATTTAGGAATAAATCATAGAAATCATAAAGCATAAAGGTAACTTGAGGAATTCATAACATTCTTACATAGGGGGTAACCCTCATGGTTACGTTTGGAATACACATCATAGTATATTCCCTAAATCTCTTCAGAGAAACCATAATGTTTTACTCCTTCGTGTTACCCAATGCATTGGAGAGCTATATCGGGCTCACCCGCCCTTAGTTTATCACAGAACCACCCGTTTTCATCAACAATGCCCAAGAAACATAACATAACCATAGAATATAACTTAAGCATAAATTAAAGATAACATTCCCACATTGAAATAACAATATAACATTTTATGATATTGAAATAATGGATCCATTCATTAAACCATTTTCAAAACCATTTAAAACATTTAATAAAGATATTTTTGAATAAAAGTGTCTCATACCACTTTGAAGCTTTTAACATTTTAAACTATTAATATCCATATAAATAAATCCTTAAAACCATTTTGAAAACATGGATATTAATGAGAAATATTTATAAGGTTAAATCATTAAAACATTTAAAACGATAATTTTAGTTAAAGGGGTTTTAACAAAATCAGAGACACTTGAATACAATAATTGAGGAATAAAATTTAATCATAACTTTATAATATCATGATAATAAATGGATTAATTATATAATATTCCAAAGGACTGTATATACACCATATAAGAGTTAATTAGTTCATAAAAACAATGAAGTCTCAATAGATATGTGAAATGAGATGAAATCCCTTATAAATAAGGTATTCTTAAATTAAGGATAAATCAATCTCATAATTATGCGTGACAAATATAAATACACCCAATATAAGTGGATATTAAGTGTAAAACAATCAAAGGTCATTAAAAAATATTCAAAGGATGACATATTCAATAACTACATGTTGAACCCAAAGAAATTGAAATTGGGTTAAGAAGTTCCCTTGGTAAAAATTTGATAGCCAAACGGTGTCACATCAAATTTTAGAAAAAGAGTTGATGAGAGAGATAAATGGTATCTCATCAATTGGACATAAAATTTACAGAAATAAGTATATATAAGAACATATACCAATATAAGAAGATGTGATTTAAAAGAAAAAACAAAAAGAAGTCTTTTAAAAATAGGAGTGTGAAAGGTTCCCTTGCCGATTTGGGCATCTTTCGAAACATACACCCCATGAAGGAAGGGTCATAAAATGCAGATGTAACTGCCCATAAATGAAAGAATATTATAAAAATAGTAAAATAATGGGAAGTAAATACACCACAAAAAAGTAAATCGTGGCCAATGTAGCATGAATCTCACCGGAATAAAAAGTGAGATGAAAATCCCCTTATAAAAATTCGATAGCCTAACGGCGCCACATAAAACATCCAAAAATGGATTGATGAGATAAAATAGGGTATATAATCATATTAACCTAAAATTTACAGAAACATTAATATAAAATAACATCCCATAACATAATAAACAGGAGCTTAATGTAAGTTACATAAAAATAGTACTTAAAAATAAAGAGAGGTAGGATCTCTTACCTCAAGTCTGACTTGTCTTGTTCGTTTCTTTATATTCCTGAATTATAAACTTTGGTCAATTTATAATCGATTAATTTCCTCATTTAAATATTATTATTCAGTTCATATCCTATATTATAATGTTATAACAATCGGTTAATAATGTGAGTTCATATCAGATGTTTTTGTCGATGTTTGGTACATGAGTCAAAAATGAACATGTTTGAAAATGATTGTCCATGTAGATATAAGTAAATAATATCCATAATCTTATTAATGATTTAAATATCATATATGTCCAGTAAATATTCATTTTATACTATTCTATAATTTTTGGAGATAAAAAGAAATGAAATTCACCGTTCATGGAGATGGTAGGTCGTATGTACGCATGAACGCTACTTTCATTTCTTTGACATATTAATGGAATTAAAAATAATTCAGATATATATATATATATTATAATTCCAGCATAATATATATGTTTTATAGGTCACATAAGTTCATTAATTTCATTCTTTATACATTCCATGTATTGTATGAACGAGTCACATCACTTGAGGGGGCGGTAGTCCACACTTCCTCGTATGAAATTATCGCATTTTCACAACATGCAAAGCATAAAGATATGTTTTAAATATAAAATACAGAAGCATATGGAAAACATAAATATCATATATATCATATATAAAATATAGTTACATCATAATGGCCACCATGAAAGGTGTTAAGAGAAGAATGAACAATCATCGTTTCGTGAGGCTGTAATTCGCCATCCACAGAAACAGTATGTTCTTTACCCATTAGACGGAGGTACGTGTAAGTGTATCTCTAATCCTTCACATAACAACATCCTAGTATATTGAAGATACTTTTTTTGTTACACAAGAAAGGAATAAAAAGAGTTTATGGGTTTGGAGAAGAAAAATAAAATAAAAGAACACATGTGAAGACATTACCTTTAAATCAGGTAACTCCTCTTGGTTTGAACAAAATGGGTTTCTTGAAGAGCATTTTGCCAAAGGTGAGGATTCAATGATGAAGAGATGGATGTGGAGAGATGAAATGGGCAGGTTTCGGCTGAGCCAAAGGCTTGAGATGTGTGGGTAAGGTGGTATAGGTGGGGGCCTTTTATAAGATAAGAGGAGGGTCACTCTTGGAATGTTATACAATATTACTTTATTATAAAATTCGTTTCGGATTTTAAAGGTCCCAAAAGGATATATTTCTAGGATAAGGTGATAAGGATTAGAAATAAAACCATAAAATAGGTTTGTGACAAGTTTAGGACTTATATTGCACCCTATCTTCTCATTTTATTTAAATCATTCATTTATGAGGTAATAACTGCATCATCACGGTGTCATAAATAAAATAATTTATTAAATGTCTAAAAATTATAAAAAAAAATATTGATGTAGGAAATATTTTTATCTTTATAAATATTATTTAATAGTTAAAAATATTACCTGTATAACCCCATGTAAAAATTGTTTTAGTAAAACAATACATGTTTGTGACATTTTAATTCTACCTTCAAATAAAAAGTTATTAATGTCATTTTCCAACCAAAGTGGCTACATGGGGTCCCCAAGTTGACCCGGGGATTTTCTTGGTCGGCCATGACTCATAAAATAAGGTTAAGACATGTTTCAAGGTCATTGAATATTATTATAACATTACCATTACCTTAAATTACACTAATTAACTTTAATCGCGATTAATAAAACTTAAAAGTTACTATTCATCAAAAAATTATTTTAATCTCATTCAACCACATATTACTTCCTAATGAAAACCATTTATGTCGGATTTTTTAAAATCAAATCACAGAAGTGGTAATGTTTCATTTAAATGAAAAATCAGTTTCTTTAACTACCACTTAGTGGTTTGACTATTCATAAAAAATGAAGTTTTTCAGAAAAATACCAAAAATTCACCCTAAGCTATATTTGATATTCCAAATACAAAAATTATGTATATTTTGAAAAATTCAAAATATATAAGTTGCATTAATTTATTTAATAATTCGTTCCCACTGTCAAAACAAATAGCGTGTTTTTAAGAAACAATATCTATTAAAATATTGACACTAGTTTAAGTCCAATTTCAAAGTGAAATTAATTACAATGACCACCATTGGATTAAATGGTAATAATATATTCTAAATACAATTTAACCTTAATTAAAAGTATAATCTATCCATATAAATAAATCAGATTAAAATGAGGTTTTGAATTAAAATGCAATATTTTCACTAAAAATGATCTTTATCGGAAAAATAAAAAAAAATTACACAAAGTAAATTCTGATGTCCAAATTCTAAAGAAGGATTTTATTTTGTCAAATAAAATATATAAAATTGTCAAAAGTATATTTAAAAAGGTTTCTCCATCAAAAGGCGGTTAATCGACCTTTTAAAGAATATTAGAAGATTTACGCTTAAAATTGGATTCATTCGCATTTTCAGCCTCTAACATTTATTGGATAAATGTAAAAATATTTGACAAACATATATAATCATTTTTAGTTAGTTATGTTCATTCCCACCATTACAACGACAAGGCATTAACTAACATTTAAAAAATTTCATTTTATTATTAGAGTGCAACGTAAGATTTCAAAGAAACTCGTTGTTGCGTATTGGGTACGCCATCGAGCATAGCCTTCCCTTTAAAGTAATATTAATATTTTATTCAAAAATATGGATAAATATGAAACTTTCATATTATTTATTTACCTTGGGTGTTATATCCTTCCCCCCTTTTGGGAATTGCGTCCCCACAATTTTAAAATTGGCCTCGGAAACTTCATTGAAAGTCACACATTGGAACAAGAGTCAGTAAAACTTTAACTTTAAAAGAAAGAAATAGAAGTAAAGAGGTCACCCAAGTTAACCCATACTAGGATTCCATGAAGGAAAACATGGATATGGAAGAAAAAACAAAGGGTCATGTTCTGAGGGAGAGTGATAAAAAACATGTTTAAGAGAAAGTTAACCACCAGAAAATCAGAAAATTGTGATGGGTTAAACGGTATTTGATTCCCCAGTAGGAAAAATTAACATACAACAATTTTGTTTTAAGTATGTTTTCATTGAAGAATTTATTTTTTAGCTTAACTAAAACATAAGGAAACATACTTTCTTATCATGTTGACTTTCACGTTTTACTAGATTTCTTACACGAACTTGTATTTTCTCCAAAAGACGAGTATTTAGGATGACTTGTTCACATTAAGAGAGCTATAAGCAACTTCTAGAGAATCACCTAATCCACAGAAGCGAACTATATAATTCCCATGTCTTTAGACCTTAACCAAAACCAAAACCAAATAGCTTAGTACAAGTTCAGATAATACCCAAAAAAGGATAATCCTTTTAAAACAAATTTATTCTTAATCTCCAAAATTTGTCAAACAATACCCCAAGATCAACAAAGACCATTCAATAAAAATCTATCCATAAAATTCTTCAAAGTAATCAAAACTAATATTGAAACCCAAATCTCTAAAGGATTTAATCACATAGTCTTCAAAGATAAACCTTACCATTTATCTCCAAATAACATCAGTTACTCTTAAAGTCTCATATTGAAAAGTAATTAACCTAATCACATATCCTCCATGATAGGTTAATAATTTCCATAGATAACCCAAAATCAACTAATTATAGATTCATAATATCATCTAACTAAAAAGAATTAGTCAAACTAACCAGGGACTTCACATAGTCCAGTGGTAGGAAATAAATACCAGTCGCACTTTGGTTGTGGGTTTGATTCCCGCAGCTTTGTCCGACGCGATGGGTTGCCACACGGTCTGTGTGTTGTCCTTTTTCCAAAATAATATAATTCGTAAAACATTCCCCAAAACGAGATAAAATCTTCAAAAATAACCATAACATAATTTAACCTCGAGTTTATCTCATGTCGTTCATATTCCATCATAGCGTATAGTAACACATAATTACCTCAAAAGTAAGGATCATATAAACCCTAATGGTTACTGTTATAATTATTACCTGAACTTCCATGTCTAGTTGGTTCTCTCATACATGATTAATTAGATAAATCACCAAGGTTCAAGTGGTTGATCATGACTCCTGATAGTTGGTTTAGAATAACCATGATATTTCTCATTGAATCCCCCATTTCATCCAGTCTCTTAATCAGAGAATCACCACAGTTTCCTTCAAACCCATTGTCACTTTGGTGCCTGCTAGATCCATCCATTTACTAAAACCAAAAAGTTTAGTGTGAGTATATCAACAAAATCATCATGTACTAAAGAGGAATATAAACACTAAGATATAATTATCCATGTTATCTCAAACTCATTCCAACTTTCATAAATAACATTGACTCTATCTAATATAATAACCATTTTGGTTATAAACAACTTGTCACTTATGCTTAAACAACACTCTAACCTCTAAATTTATCAACACCAACCTTTGATACCAACTATAAGGACCCAGCCTTATTACATTACATATTCTTGAATTAAATGAATAATTCACATGGAGGATCTTTTCAGGATTAGAGTTTTAGAGAATTAGGACATAAATATTACATCTCAAAGATTACAAGGTAGACACATCTACTCAGTTTCCATTTTTTCCCCAAAAAAATAAACTCTTGAACAAAAGTGTCATGTCTAGTTCCATGTTTTAGACATCGTGACATTTCCTTGATCCCATCCTTGACCGTATTCCACTTTTTTTCATGTGGAAAACATTTCAAAAACAATGGATGAGCTTAAAATGCTCAGTAAGGGTTATAACAATACGGAAAGAAAACATTAGTCCATGTATACATACAAATCAGTGAAATCATACTTTACTCATAAAACATAAGCACTTTAACATACCTCATTAAATCATAATATTTAGGAATAACTCATATAAATCATAAGAAATAAAGGTAACTTGAGGCATTCATAACATTCTTACGTAGGGAGTAACCCTCATGGTTACGTTTGGAATACCCATCATAGTATATTCCTTAAATCTCTTCGGAGAAACCTTAAAATTTAACTCCTTCACATTACCCAATGCATTGGAGAGCTATATCGAGCTCACCTGCCCTTAGTTTATCACGGAACCACTCGTCTTCATAAACAATGCCCAAGAACCATAACATAACCATAGAACATAACTTAAGCATAAAGGAAAGATAAAATTCCCACATTTCAATAACAATATAACATTTAAAGATATTGAAATAATGAATCCATTCTAAAAACCATTTTCGAAACCATTTAAAACATTTAATAAAGAGATTTTTGAATCAAAGTTTTCCATACCACTTTAAAGATTTTAACATTTTAAACCATTAATATACATATAAATAAATCCTTAAAAGAATTTTGAAAACATGGATATTAATGAGAAATATTTATAAGAATAAATCATTAAAACATTTAAAACTATAATTTTAGTTAAAGGGTTTTTAACAAAATGAGAGGCACTAGAATACAATAATTGAAGAATAAAATTTAATCAGAACTTTATAATATCATGAGAATAAAGGGATTCATTATATAATATTCCAAAGGACAGTATATACACCATATAAGAGTGAATTGGTGCATAACAACAATGAAGACTCAATAGAAATGTGAAATGAGATGAAATCCCTTATAAAGAAGGTATCCTTAAATTAAGGGTAAATCATTCTCATAATTATGTGTCACAAATAAAAATACACCAAATATAAGTGGATATTAAGTGTAAAACAATCAAAGGTCATTCACAAATATTAAAAGGATGACATATTCAATAACTACATGTTGAACCCAAAGAAATTGAAATTGGGTTAAGAAGTTCCCTTGGTAAAAATTCGATAGCCTAACAACGTCACATCAAATTTTAGAAAAAGAGTTGATGAGAGAGATAAAAGGTATCTCATCACATGGACATAAAATTTACGGCAATAAGGATATATAAGAACATATACCAACATAAGAAGATGTAATTTAAAATACAAAACAAAAATAAGTCTTTTAAAAATAGAAGTGTGAAAGGTTCCCTTACCGATTTCGGCATCTTTCGAAACGTACACCCCATGAAAGAAGGGTCATAAAATGTAGATGTAACTACCCATAAATGAGAGTATATTATACAAATAGTAAAATAATGGGCAGTAAATACACCACACAAAAGTAAATAGTGGCCAATGTAGCATGAATCTCACAGGAATAAAAAGTGAGATGAAAATCCCCTTATGAAAATTTTACAGCCTAACGGCGCTACATAAAACTTCCAAAAATGGATTGATGAGATAAAATAGGGTCTCTAATAATATTAAAATAAAATTTATAGAAACAATAATATAAAAGAAAATCCCCAAAAATAATAAATAGGAGCTTAAATTATGTTACATAAAAAAGTGTACTTAAAAAGAAAGAGAGAGGTAGGATCCCTTACCTCAAGTCTGATTTGTCTTGTTCATTTCTTTATATTCTTGAATAATAAACATTGGTCGATTTATAATTGATTAAGTTCATCCTTTAAATATTATTATTAAGTTAATATCCCATATTATAATGTTATAATAATTTGTTAATAATGTGAGTTCATATCAGACGTTTTTGTCGATGTTTGGTACATGAGTCAAAAATGAACCTGTTTGAAAATGATTGTCCATGTAGATATAAGTAAATCATTTCCAGAATATTATTAATGATTTAAATATAATATATATCCAGTTAATATTCATTTTATACTATTCTATAACATTTGGAGATAAAAATAAATAAAATTCACCGTTCATGGAGACGGTAGGCCGTACGTACGCATGAACGCTACTTTCACTTCTTTGACATATTAATGGAATTAAAAATAATTGAGATATATATATATATATATATTATAATTCCAGTATAATATATATGTTTTATAGGTCACATAAGTTCATTAATTTCATTCTTTATACATTCCCTGTATTTAATGAATGAGTCACATCACTTGAGGGGGCGGTAGTCCACACTTCCTCGTATGAAATTATCGCATTTGCACAGCATGAAGCTCATAAAGGTATGTTTTAAATATAAAATACAAAAGAATATGGAAAACATAAATACCATATATATCATATATAAAATACATTTACATCATAATGGCCACCATGAAATGTGTTAAGAGAAGATTGAACAATCATCGTTTCGTGAGACAGTAATTCGCCATCCACAGAAACAGTATGTTCTTTAACCATTAGACGGAGGTGTGTGTAAGTGTAGCTAGAATCCTTCACATAAAAACATCCTAGTATATTTAAGATACCTATTTTTTTACAAAATAAAGTAATAAAAATAGTTTAGGGGTTTAGAGAAGAAAAATAAAACAAAAGAACACAAGTGAAGAAATTACCTTTAAATCGGGTAACTCCTCTTGGATTGAACCAAAAGGGTTTCTTGAAGAGTAGTCTACCAATGGGGAGGCATCAATGATTAAAAGAGGGATGTGGAGAGATTAAATGGGAAGGTTTTTGCCGAGCCAAAGGCTTGATAGGTGTGGGTAAGGTGGTAGAGGTGGGGGCCTTTTATAAGAGAAGAGGAGGGACACTCTTGGAAAGTTATAAAATATTACTTTATTATAAAATGATTCTCAGATTTTAAAGGTCCCAAAAGGATATATGTCTAGTATAAGGTGATAAGAATTCTAAATCCACCCATACAATAGGTTTGTGACAAGTTTAGGACTTATATTTCACCCTATCGTCTCATTTTATTTAAATCGTTCATTTATGAGGTAATAACTGCATCATCACGGTGTCATAAATAAAATACTTTATTTAATGTCTAAAATTTATAAAACAAATATCATGATGTAGGAAATATTTTTTGATTTTTAATGAATATTTATATTCAAAAATATGACTTGTATAACCCCATGTAAAAGTTTTTTAGTAAAACAATACATGTTTGTGACATTTTAATTTTAACATTAAATAAAAAGTTATTAATGTAATTTTCCAACAAAAGTTGCTCCATGGGGTCCCCAAGTTGACCCATGGATTTTCTTGATCGTCCATGACTCATATAATAAGGCTAGGACATGTGTCAAGGTCATTTCATATTATTATAACATTATCTTTACCTTAAATTACACTAATTACCTTTAATCGCAATTAATAAAACTTAAAAGTTACTATTCACCAAACAAAATTAATCTCATTGAACCACATTTTACTTACTAATGAAAAATATTTATGTTGGATTTTTAAAAATCAAATCACAGAAGTGGTAAAGTTTTATTTAAATGAAAAATCAGTTTCTTTAACTACCACTTAGTGGATTCACTATTCATCAAAAATTGAAGTTTTTCAGAAAAATACCAAAACTTCACCGTAAGATATATTTGATATTCCGAATTCAAAAATGATGTCTATTTTCAAAATTCAAAATATATAAGTTGCATTAATTAATTTATTAATTCATTCCTTCTGTGAAAACAAATAGTGTGTTTTTAAGAAACAATATCTATTAAAAGATTGACACTAGTTTAAGCCCAATTTCAAAGTGAAATTAATTACAATGACCACCATTTGATTAAATGGTAAAAATATATTCTAAATAAAATTTAATCTCAATTAAAAATATAATATATCCATATAAATACATCTGATTAAAAGGAGGTTTTGAATTAAAATGCAACATTTTCACTAAAAATGATCTTTTTCGGAAAAATAACAAAAATTTACACAAAGTAAATTTTGATGTCCAGATTCTAAAGAAGGATTTTATTTTGTCAAATACAATATATAAAATTGTTAAAAGTATATTTGATAAGGGTTCTACATCAAATGGCGGTTAATATACATTTTAAATAATATTAGAAGATTTATGCTTAAAATTGGATTCATTCGCATTTTAAGCCTCTAAAATTTATTGGATAAAAGTAAAAATATTTGACAAACATATATAATCATTTTGTAGTTAGTTCCGTTCATTCTCGCCATTACAACGTGTAACATCCCAGGTAAATAAAGAATAAAACATTTTCATATTTATTAATACTTACGATTTAAATATTAATTTTACTTTAAAGGGATTTCTATGTTCGATAACGTACCCGATACGCAACAAAGAGTTTCTTGGAAATCATATGTTGCACACTACTAATAAAATAATATTATTTTAAATGGTAGTTAACATGTAGCCGTTATATTGGCGGGAATGAATAGAAATAACTAAAATATGACTGTATATGTTTGTTAAATGTTTTTACATTTATCCAATAAAGGATAAATGCTTAAAATACGAAAAGAATTCAATTTTAGTCATAGATATTCTAATATTCAATAAAAGGTCGAACTTTCACCTTTTGATGGATAACACTCATTAAATATAGTTTTGGTCACTCTTATACATTCTATTGGACCAAATAAAATTCTTCTTTAGAATCGGGACATCAAAATTTACTTTGTGTAAAATTTTGGTATTTTTCCGATAAATTTCATTTTTTAATGAATAGTGAAAAATGTTGTATTTTAATACAAAACCTCTTTTTAATCTAATTTATTTATATGATTAGATTATCTTTTGAATTGGTTTCAAAGTGAAATTAGAATATATTTTTACCATTTAATCCAATAGTGGTCGTTGGAGTTAATTTCACATTGAAATTGGACTTAAACTAATGTCAAGCTTTTGATATATATTATTTCATAAAAACACGTTATTTGTTCTGACAGCGTGAATTAATTATTAAATTAATTAATGTATCTTATATGATTTGAATTTTGTAAAATAGACATAATTTTTAAATTCAGAATATCAAATATAGCTTAGGGTGAAGTTTTGGTATTTTTCTGAAAAACTTCAATTTTTAGTGAATAGTGAAACCACTATGTGGTACTTAAAAACTGATTTTTCGTTTAAATGAAATTTTACGACCTCTGTGTTTTTAATTTCAAAACTCCGAGATACATGGTTTTCATTAAGAAGTAAAATGTGGTTAAATGGGATAAAAATAATTTTTTGGTGAATTGTAACTTTTATGTTTTTAATTGCGATTAGAGGTAGTTAGTGTAATTTAAGGTAAAAATAATGTTTCAATAATATGAAATGACCTTGACATATGTCCTACCCTTATTTTATGTGTCATGGCCGACCCATAAAATCCATTGGTCAACTTGGGGACCCCATGGAGCCACTTTTGTAGGAAAATGACATTAATAACTTTTTATTTAATGTTAAAATGAAAATGTCACAAACATGTGTTGTTTTACTAAAACAATTTTTACATTGGGTTATAAAAGTCATATTTTTTACTATAAATATTAATTAGAAAGCTAAAACGATTTCCTACATCATGATAGTTTTCTATAATTTTTAGACATTAAATAAATTAAATTCTTTATGACACCATGATGATGCAGCGATTACCTCATTATTTAACGATTTAAATAAAATGAAAATATAATGTAACATCTAAGACCTACACTTGTAAAAACCATATTGGATGGTTTTATTTCGAACTCTCATCACCTTATCCTCGAAATATATAATTTTGGGGCCTTTAAAATCCGAAAATCACATTATAATAAAGTAACCTTTTATAACTTTCCAAGAGTACCCCTCCTCTCCTCTTATAAAAGGCCCCCACCTCTACCACCTTACCCACACCTCTCAAGCCTTTGGCTCGGCCAAACCCTACCCATTTTGTCTCTCCAAATCCATATCTTACTCCTAGAAGCATCTATTTGTGCAGAAGTCTTTCCAAGGAAGCCTTTGAGCTCACATCAAAAAGAGTTACCTGATTTAAAGGTAGTGTCTTCTCTTGTGTTCTTATGTTTTATTTTGCTTATCCAGCCCACTAAACTCTATCTATTCCTTTATTTTGTAACAACACCAGTATCTTCAATATACTAGGATGTTTTTATGTGAAGTATTAGAGCTACACTTACACAAACCTTCATCTAATGGTTAATGAACATAATGTTTCTGTGGATGGCGAATTTCTGCCTCACGAAACGATGATTGTTCAATATTATTTTAACAAATTTCATGGTGGCCATTAAGATGTCACTCTATTTATATATGATATATATTATTTTTATGTTTTCCTTATGCTTCTGTATTTTTCATTTGTGGCATACCTTTATGGTTTCCATTGTGGGTAAACACGATAATTTCATTTTAGGAAGTGCGGACTACTGCCCCCTCAAAGTGATTTTATTCGTTAATGCCATATGTGGGACATATAAAGGATGGATTTAATGTTATTATATATTATGTTATACTGGAATTATAAAATACCCTTATATCGTTATGATTTCACTCCATTAAATATGAAATAGAAATGAAAGTAGCGCTCATGCGTACGTACGACTTACCGTCTCCATGAACGGTGCATTTCATTTCTTACGTCTAAATGTTATGTACTATTATAAATACATTTATATGTTGTATATATATGAAATATATGATATCCAAATCATGAATATCATTATGGATATAATTAACCTTTGATCACATAAACAACATGTAAGTGTAAGAAGTCCATTTTTGACTTAAGTACCAAATATCGACAAAACAAACTTTATTAAATTAAATGATTACATAACATTTATAACATGGAAATAAGTTATATAAAAGGAATAATAAACTTGAAAAAGGTTCTTAAGTAAGTAGAAATTAACTTTAGTTTATTATTCAGGAGATTTAAGAGCAATCGAGTCACAACGGACACGAGGTAAGGGACATCGTCTCAATCTCCTTTCATTACGGCATATTTTGTTTTATACACAACTTTCTTTTATACGGTGTATAAACACCTTTGAATTTTACTTTTATTCAAAAGGAATCTTTTTATATGAAGTGTTCACTAAACGACAAAAGGGAATGTTTTTTTTTTTGTTGTACGTATGCGGCGACAACGACTTCTCTTCCGTCGTGACCATTATTTGAGTTTCGGCTTCCTCTACAAGCCATAACTTTTTTTGAATGAAAAATAAATACCATATTTTACTTTTATTTTATTTTGGTATTGAAAAAGATTATCATAATGTTGTTATATCAATGTGTTGTATTGATATCTTGTGATTGAAAAGTGGAAATGTTATGTTTCCTTTATGCATGTTTTATGTGATACGATTATGTTATGGTTCCTGGGCGTTGTTATGAAGATGGGTGGTTCCGTGATAAACTAAGGTTGGGTGAGCCTGATACAGCTCTCCAATGCATTGGGTAATGTGAAGGAGTTAAACATTATGGTTTCTCCGAAGAGATTTTGTAAATATAGTGTGATGGGTTTTCCAAACGTAACCATGAGGGTTACTCCCTACGTAATAATGTTATGAATGCCTCAAGTTACCTTTATGTCTTATGATTTCTATGATTTATTCATGACTTGATGAGGTATGTGATTATGTTTTATGAGTAATGTATGATTCAATGCATGGACTAATGTTTTCATTTCGTACTTTTATATCCCTTACTGAGATTTTTATGCTCATCCCATGTTTTTGAAATGTTTTTCACAGGTCAAGGGAAAGGTACATGATGTGATGATAGTGTCAAGGAAGTGTCAGGAAAGAATCCATGTTTTATTTTAAATATGATTCCGTTGATGGAAAAAATTATTACTATCTTTTATGTAACCACTATGTTTAAATGTGGAATGTAATTCATGTTTTATGATATAATTCTCTAAAACTCTAAACCTAAAAAGAGCCTCAACGTGTATTCTTAAAGTAACTGAAGATTAAGTAATGTTTAAGGTTGGGGCCTTATAGTTGGTATCAGAGGTCAGTTTAGATAACTTTAGGAGTCAGAATTATATTAAATTATTATCCAAAAATATATATTTTTTATGGTCAAATTTAAATGATATAGAATTTGAAGACTACCATGTTGCTTCATCTAAGACATGTTTGTTCAGAATGGTTTTCCACAGAGGAAATAGGGAAGCTGTGCTAGGAAGGCATACAGAAGAAAATGTCCTTCCGAATCAGCATCCTGAGATGGTTGGAATTGGAACTGAAGAGTTTGTTGGAGTAATGGCGCAGTTGACTCAAGCGATAAATCGCGGTGGTATCCATGCACGAGATCAGCCAGATCAACCGTAGAGGAACATTTCAGTGGTGGAACATTTCATGAGGCAACATCCCCCATCATTCAGGTGATCATCTGACCCTGTGCTAGCTGAAGGGTGGATTAAAGCACTGGAGAAGATTTTCGATGTCATGGGGTGTTCATACAATCAAAAGGATAGTCTTGCTATTTACCGTTTGGAGGGTGAAGCATATCAGTGGTGGTCAATGGTTAAAAATATCAGGGACACTGATGATATTGATGCTCTCGACTGGGATGAATTCAAAGGTATGTTTCTTGAAAAGTATTTTCCTAAGGATGTTTGACTTAGGATGTAAAAACAATTCCTAGAATTGAGGCAAGAGGAAGACTCAATGGTTGCCTATGAAGAATGGTTCACTCGATTGTCAAGGTATGCTCCAAATTTTATCGGAGACATTGATAGTAAAATCTATCGTTTTTACTCAGGATTAAATCCAAAATATCGAAGGGATTTATCTTCTCATGAGTCCAAGAGTTATGAAAAGCTTGTTCGATGTGCTGAGAAGGTAGAAATGTAGTTTTCCGATGATCAAGTGTTCTATAACAACCAGTAGATGAAGAGACCGAGGTGGCAGGAGAAAGGAAAGAATTCTTCAAAAAGGTCTGATGGTAAGAAAACTAAGTTTCCATTTTGTGATAAAGGTGGTAAAAGGAATGATAGGGAATGTCTTTTTAATTCTATAAAGTGCTACTGATGCGGTAAGATGGGACATAAGGCTCGTGATTTCACTGAAAAATATCAGGGTGACGGTAATACCATATTTGATTTATAGTTAGTGAAATGTTTTAAGTGCAATGAGATGGGTCACTATGAAAACGAGTGTCCGACAAAGAGCTCGAGTGATGGGAAGCAGTTAGACTACAAGAAGAATGGGGCGGTGAAATCCTTTGCAACTACTTCAACAGATTTTGGGCCATCAAATGAAGTTGTATCAGGTACTTTGTTTGTTTTTTTCGATTATGCTAGTCTGTTGTTTGATTCGGGGTCTACACATTCTTTCATCTATGAAAATGTTTCTAGTAAAATGGTAATACCATCTCAAGAAATGACTCCTAAACATGTGGTAAAAACACCTGGGGGAAATGATGAGGCAAAAAGAATTTATAAGAATTTTCCTATCCTTATCCGTGGAAAGAACCTACTTGAAAACCTTATTGTTTTACCTCTAATAGAGTTTTATGTTATCCTGGGTATGGATTGGCTCTTTATTTACCATGTTAATATTGAATATAGATCTAAAGAAGTTTCTTTTCAGAAATACTTTCAGTTTGTGTACAAAAATGAACCATTACTATTGATAACATATCAAGAGGCCGAGAAACTTGTAAAAGATTGAAATGAATGTTACCTTGCACATATTGCTGAAAACAAGGGAACTGTTCAAATTAATGATGTGCCAATGGTAAATGAGTATCCTGATGTTTTTCCTGATGAGTTTCCTAGAATAATACTAGATAAGGAAGTTGAATTTACTGTTGACTTAGTTCCTGATGCTAAGCCCATTTCAAAACCCCCTTATCGAATGGATCAAACTAAACTTTTAGAATTGAAGGAGCAACTGCAAGATTTATTAGAGAAAGGTTTCATTCGACCTAGCACATCACCATGGGGTGATCCTATTTTATTTGTTAAAAATAAAGATGGTTCTATGAGGCTTTGAATTGATTATAGAGCCTTTAATAATATCACTGTTAAGAATAAGTATCCTTTGCATCATATTGATGATTTGTTTGATCGGACTCAGGGAGCTCAATTTTTTTCAAAGATTGACCTGAGATCGGGGTACCATCGGTTGAAGTTAAAGGAAGCAGATATTATGAAGACCGCATTTCAAACAAGATATGGCCATTATGAATTTTTATTAATGCCTTTTGGGCTAACCAATTCACCTGCTGTATTCATGGACCTTATGAATAGAATTTTCAATGAGTTCTTGGATAAGTTTTTGGTTGTTTTCATTGATGATATTTTGGTGTTTTCTAAAAGTAAATAAGAGCATGAAATACATTTAAGGGTTATTTTTCAAACCTTAAAAGAAAAGAAATTGTATGGGAAATTCACCAAGTGTGTGTTTTGGTTGCAACAAATTTCTTTCCTTGGTCGCATTGTTTCTAAAGACGGGATAACTGTTGATCCTGCAAAAACAAAGATTGTTGAAGAATGGCCAAGACCCACAAATGTAACTGAGATTAGTAGCATCCTTGGTTTGGCAGGATATTACTGAAGGTTTGTTAGAAATTTTTCATGGTTATCTAGTCCAATGACTAAGCTAACTCGGAAGGGTGTTAAGTTTAACTAGATAAAAGAATGTGATGATTGTTTTCAGGAACTGAAAAGAAGATTGGTGAATGATCCAGTTTTGGCACTACCTTCCAGGAATGGTGAGTTTGTTATCTACAGTGATGCTTCATTGAAATTACTTGGTTGCGTATTAATTTAGAATGATCAGGTAATCGCTTATGATTCACGACATTTGTAAACTCATGAGGTAAATTACCCTACACATGATTTGGAATTAGCTGCTGTTGTTTTTGCTTTAAAAATTTAGAGGCATCATTTTTATGGAGTAAAGTGTGAAATATATACCGATCACAAAAGTTTAAAGTATATATTCACTCAGAAATAATTGAACATGAGATAGGGTAGATGGCTAGAATTAATCAAGGATTATGATTGTACAATTCAATACCATCCGGGAAAAGAAAATAAAGTGGCTGATTCTTTGAGTCGAAAAAGTAATAATTCATTAACAATGTTGTGTTTGGAACGTGATCCTTTGGTTAAGGATTTGATGAACTTTGGCATAGAATTTATTGGTTCAAGAAGTTCTTCTGTTTTGTTTCAGGTATCAGTGAGATCATCTCTATCAGACAGAATTAAGCAAGCATAGAAGCAAGACAGCGAGTTGCAGAAAAAGGTAGAGCTGGTCTAGAAGGGTAAGTTTCCTGAATTCAACATTGATAATGATTTTGTTTTGAGATTTGGGAAGAGATTTTGTGTGCCTTGTGATTCACAGTTAAAGAGAGAGTTGAAATATGAATCTCATGGTTCTCCGTTTTCAGTTCATCCAGGCAGTACTAAGATGTATAGAGATCTTCAAGAGTAATACTGGTGGGACGGAATGAAAAGGGATATTACTGATTTTACTATGAAGTGTTTGACTTGTCAATAGGTAAAATCATAGCGGTAGATACCAAAAGGGATGCTTCAGCCTTTACCAGTACCAGAGTTGAAATGGGAGAATATATCCATGGACTTCGTTGTGGGATTTCCGATGACACCTCGAGGTAATAATGCAATCTGGGTTATTGTTGATCGCTTGACTAAATCTTCTCATTTCCTTGCTATACGAGATACTTTTTCCCTAGATCAACTTTCCCGATTGTATCTTAAAGAGATAGTCAGGTCAAATGGAGTTCCTCTCTCCATTGTATCTGATCGTGATCTCAGGTTTACTTCTAACTTTTGGAAAGGCCTTCAGAAGTCGTTGGGTACTGAATTAAATTTTAGAACAGCTTTTCATCCTCAATCAGATGGGCATTTAGAAAGAACGATTCAGACATTGAAGGATATGCTACGTGCTTGTTTTATGGATTATCATGGAAGTTGGGACCAACATCTTTCTTTGGTTGAGTTTTTTTATAATAACAGTTTTCAATCCAGTATACAGATGGCTCCATTTGAGGCATTATATGGTAAACGGTGTTGAACTCCAGCTTTTTTGGATGAAGTGGATGAAAGGAAGATTATGGGACCAGAATTGTTAGAAGAGATGGCAGAAAAAGTTCAGTTGATTCAGAAACACATGAGAACAGATCAGAGAAGGCAGAAGAGTTATGTGGATAACTGGAGGATGGATCTATCTTTCGAGGTAGGTGATCATGTTTTTCTCAATGTTTCACCATGGAAAAGTGTGATGTGATTCGGTAAGAAAGGAAAGTTGAGACCAAGGTTCATTAGACCATATGAAATTCTAGAGAAAGTTGGATAAGTTGGTTACCGAGTGGCTTTAGCTCTGAGTTTATCTCTGGTACACAATTGTTTTCATGTTTCGATGATGAGAAAGTATATTCCAGATCCATCTCATGTTTTGAGCCCTGAGGTAGTTCGGTTGGAAGAGAATCACTCTTATGAAGAACAACCAGTCCAAAATCTTGACCGAAGAGAGAAAATGTTACGAAATAAGGTAATTCACCAGGTAAAGGTTTTTTGGAAAAACCATATGGTTGAAGAGGAAACTTGGGAATCTGAAAATGCTATGAGGGATAAATACCCCCCACTTATTTTGATAAGTGAATAAAATTGTGAGGACGCAATTCCCAAAAGGGGGGAAGGATGTAAAATCCCAGGAAAATAAAGAATAAAACATTTTCATAATTATTAAT
Source organism: Viscum album (assembly GCA_963277665.1). Taxonomy (NCBI): domain Eukaryota; kingdom Viridiplantae; phylum Streptophyta; class Magnoliopsida; order Santalales; family Viscaceae; genus Viscum; species Viscum album. Next base: position 46,343,085 of record OY728140.1, on the reverse strand, counting down.
ATTTACGAATTAAATATTAATTTTACTTTAAAGGGGTTTCTATGTTCGATAGCGTACCTGATACCCAACAAAGAGTTTCATTGAAATCTTATGTTGCACACTAGTAATAAAATAATATATTTTAAATGGTAGTTAACACGTAGCCGATGTATTGGCGGGAATGAATAAAAATAACTATAATATGATTATATATGTTTGTTAAATGTTTTTACATTTATCCAATAAAGGATAAAGTCTTAAAATATGAAAAGAATTAAATTTTAGGCGTAGATACTCTAATATTCACTAAAAGGTCGAACTATCGCCATTTGATGGTGAACCCTCTTTAAATATAGTTTTGGTCACTCTTATAAATTCTATTGGACTAAATAAAATTCTTCTTTAGAATCGGGACATCAAAATTTACTTTGTGTCAATTTTTGGTATTTTTCCGATAAAGTTCATTTATTAATGAATAGTGAAAAATGTTGTATTTTAATTCAAAACCTCTTTTTAATCTAATTTATTTATATTATTATATTATCTTTTGAATTGATTTTAAAGTTAAATTAGAATATATTTTTACCATTTAATCCAATAGTGGTCGTTGGAATTAATTTTACTTTCAAATTAGACTTAAACTAGTGTCAATCTTTTGATATATATTATTTCATAAAAACACGCTATTTGTTCTGACAACGAGAATTAATTATTAAATTAATTAATGTAACTTATATGATTTTAATTTTTGTAAAATAGACATCATTTTTGAATTCGGAATATAAAATATATCTTAGGGTGAATATTTGGTATTTTTCTAGAAAACTTCAATTTTAATAAATAGTGAAACCACTAAGTGGTACTTAAAAAACTGATTTTTCGTTTAAATAAAATTTTACAACATCTGTGTTTTGAATTTCAAAAATATGACATACATGGTTGTAATTAATAAGTAAAATGTGGTTCAATGGGATTAATATAATTTTTTGGTGAATTGTAACTTTTAAGTTTTTAATCGCGATTAGAGGTAATTAGTGTAATTTAAGGTAAAAATAATGTTTTAATGATTTTAAATGACCTTAAAACATGTCATACCCTTATTGGATGTGTCATTTCCAACCAATACAATCCATAGGTCAACTTTAGGACCCCATGGAGCCACTTTGGTAGAAAAATGATATTAATAACGTTTTATTTGACGTTAAAATGAAAATGTCACAAACATGTGTTGTTTTACAAAAAAAAAATTTACCTAGGGTTATACAAGTCATATTTTTGACTAAAAATATTAATTATAAAGATAAAAATATTTTCTACATCATAATATTTTTATTATAATTTTTAGACATTAAATAAATTAAATTATTTATGACACCATGATGATGCAGTGACTACCTCATTATTTAACGATTTAAATAAAATGAAACGATAATGTAACATCTAAGACCTAAACTTGTCAAAAACCTATTGGATGGGTGGATTTCAAACTCTTATGACCTTATCCTAGAAATATATAATTTTGGGACATTTAAAATCTGAAAACCATTTTATAATAAAGTAACCTTTTATAACATTCCAAGAGTGCCCCTCCTCTCCTCTTATAAAAGGCCCCCACCTCGACCACCTTACCCACACATCTCAAGCCTTTGGATCGGCCAACCCCTGCCAATTGTGTCTCTCCACATCCCTCTCTTACTCCTAGAAGCCTAACTTTGGGCAGAAGTCATTCCAAGGAAGCCTTTGAGCTCAAATCAAGAAGAGTTACCCGATTTAAAGGTAGTGTCTTCTCCTGTGTTCTTATGTGTTATTTTGCTTCTCCAACCCCCTAAACTCTTTATATTACTTTATTTTGTATCAACACCAGTATATTAAATATACTAGGATGTTGTTATGTGAAGGATTCGAGCTACAATTACACACACATTCGTCTAATGGTTAAAGAACATAATGTTTCTATGGATGGTGAATTTCTGCCTCACGAAACGATGATTGTTCAATATTATTTTAACACCTTTAATGGTGGCCATTAAGATGTCACTATATTTATATATGATATATATTATTTTTATGTTTTCCTTATGCTTCTGTACTTTTAATTTGTGGAATACCTTTATGGTTTCCATTGTAGGTAAACACGATAATTTCATTTTAGGAAGTGCGGACTATCGCCCCCTCAAAGTGATTTGATTCGTTAATGCCATATGTGGGACGTATAATGGATGGATTTAATGTTATTATATATTATTTTATACTTTAATTATAATATACCCTTATATCATTATTATTTCACTCCATTAAATATGAAATATACATGAAAGTAGCGCTCATGCTTACGTACGACTTACCGTCTCCATGAACAGTGAATTTCATTTCTTAACTCTAAATGTTATGTACTATTATAAATATATGTATATGCTGGATATATATGAAATATATGATATAAAAATCATGAATATCATTCTGGATATAATGAACCTTTGACCACATAAAAAACATGTAACTGTAAGAAGTCCATTTTTGACTTAAGTACCAAATATCGACAAAACGAACTTTGTTAAATTAAATGATTACATAACGTTTGTAACATGGAAATATGTTATATAAAATTAATAATAAACTTTAAAAAGGTTCTTAAGCAAGTAGAAATTAACTTTAGATTATTATTCAGGATATTAAAGAGCAATCGAGTCACGTCGGACATGAGGTAAGGGACATCGTCTCAACCTCCTTTCATTGAGGCATATTTTGTTTTATACACAAAATTATTTTATATGGTGTATAAAACCCTTTGACATTTATGTTTTTTCAAAAGGAATATTTTTATACGAAGAATCTACTAAATGATAAAAGGGAATGTTTTTGTTATCGTACGTATGCGGCGACAACGACTTCTCCGCCGTCGTGACCATTATTTGAGTTTCAACTTCCTCTACAAGCCATAACTCTTTTTGAATGAAAAATAAATACCATTTTTTTATTTTATTTTATTTTGGTATTGAAAATTTTTTTCATAATGTTTTTATATCAATGCGTTGTATTGATATATTGTGACTGAAAAGTGGAATTGTTATGTTTCCTTTATACATGTTTTATTTGATACGATTATGTTATGGTACTTGGGCATTGTTATGAAGAAGGGTGGTTCCGTGATAAACTAAGGTTGGGTGTGCTCGATATAGCTCTCCAATGCATTGGGTAACACAAAGGAGTTAAACGTTAAGGTTTCTCTGAAGAGATTTAGGAAATATACTGTGATGGGTATTCCAAACGTAACCATGAGGGTTACTCCCTACGTAAGAATGTTATGAATGCCTCAAGTTACATTTATGACTTCTGATTTCTATGATTTATTCATGATTTGATGAGTTATGTGATTATGTTTTATGAGTAAAGTATGATTCCATGCATGGACTAATGTTTTCATTTCGTACTTTTATATCCCTTACTGAGCTTTTTATGCTCATCCCAAGTTTTTGAAATGTTTTTCACAGGTCAAGGGAAAGGTAAATGATGTGATGATAGTGTCAAGGAAGTGTTAAGAATGAATCCATGTTTTATTTTAAATATTATTCCATTTATGAGAGAAATGAGTACTATCTTTTATGTAACCACTTTGTTTAAATGTGGAATGTAATGCATGTTTTATGATCTAATTCTCTAAAAATCTAAACCTGAAAAGATCCTCAATGTGTATTCTTGAAATAACTCAAGATTAAGTAATGTTTAAGGCTGGGGCCTTATAAAATGACTAGGCTTTAACTACCATTTAAAATAATATTATTTTATTATTAGAGCGCAACGTAAGATTTCAAAGAAACTCGATGTTGCGTATTGGGTATGCCATCGAGCATAGCCTTCACTTTAAAGTAATATTTATATTTTATTAACAAATATATATAAATATGAAAATGTCATATTCTTTATTTACCTTGGGTGTTATAGTTTTTCACAGTCAAAATATGTATCAAAAAAAATAAATAGTGGAAAATGGGAAAAAATAATGAAATCATATCATATGAAATCTCAGTATGTCGAATCCATTCTCACTTCTCTCTCTCCGAAAATGTTGATGCCCTAAAGGTATGTTTTTCTTCCTTTTGTTAATTTTCATTCTCTAGGGGGGAATCAATCAATTAATATGCTTCAAAATGCTTTACCAAACACCAATATTTTCAAATTCATTCATATTAACTATTTGAATATTTTAATATGAGATTATATCTTTGATTTAATGGACATGTCCATTGCATCACATCATTATCCTTGAAAAATGGAGAGCCTTCTTTCATGCATCATAAGTTCACAAATACAGTGTAATTAAAATATTTTAATAATAATTAGAATTGAAAATGAAAAAACAAAAATAAGTGAATCTTTTCCTCGTAGAAATCATGGGCTCGATGGACTCCATCAAACTATGCTATAGTCCAGCAGAGGGATGATGGTTCTGATCAATTTACTTAACCTAGGTGAAATTATTAGGCCCCACTGACAGAACAGACACCCCACCTTAACATGGTCATCGAGTCCTGGCCCAAAAAGTACCACTGATTGCCCTGTAGACATATTTTCCCCACCATAGGGCCCACCCACATGTTTGAACTGGTCATATTACTAATGATTGACCCTAAATTCCAACACATGTCATTTCTAGTTTTCTTTTTCCTCACAGGCACAATTCATGGGAAACTTCCCAGAAGGTCACCCATCCTGATAACTACTCTTGTCCAAGAAATCATAATTGTAGAGTTATAAATAGGTAGTCTTGTGAAAATAAAGGCTCACATTTTTGGCATGAGTCATATCATTTAGTCATTTAAGCCTTTATCATTATGTTGTGTTAAAATCACCCACCCCACCATGGAGCACAACATCCTCATTGAGAACACTACATCTCAACCTAGGCAGTGCACATCACATAAGGATGAGTTCCTACTCTGATTCCAACTATAATGGTATGATCCCATGCTTTCAGACTCAGCTCGTATAAATAATGTCTATTTTTTAAAATAAAAAAAACTAAACATATACACAAAATTTATAACTTACCAGAAACTTTAACTAGTCAAGGTTTTGGATGATTAGATAAACCTTACAACTTAACAAAAATGTAAAAAATAAAAACAGATAAAAAAACTTCATGTATTCTAACTCCATAATCAAATAGAATAACATCGGAAACTCTACTCAACCTTTAGAAAATATGTTTAAAGTATATGGGGAACATTAAAATTCCTAGTAAGGGGTTTTCAAATATTTGATAAATCCTTTTGACATATTCTTTTGAAGGTATATTTGAAAATACATTTTGAAATGAATTTTCAAAACAATATTTGAAATTAGATAAACCTTAAAAATACTATATCACAATATAAAATACTTATGTTCCAAAATATCTATAAACATATTCCAATGATTATTTGAATATATTAAGAAATATCATGAAATCAAAACACATGTGAGAACTTGAAACACTGAAAGGCTATCATTGGCCTACTCACATAAGGGATGTCTTTTCCCTCCACTTCTCTATCATATTTAAAATGTTCAAGTTCCAAATTTTATAAAATATTTCATCTTTCCTTTTTATATAAACTTTAACAATATTTTTATTATTATGAAAAAATATCACATCTTTATTATAAACATTCCAACTAATATTTATATATTATTAAAAATTAGCTTTCATTGGATACCACTAGAATGTTTTTTACAATGAAAAACCACGTTATACGTCTTTGAATAAACTGTTCATGTATTCAAACATTCATTTGTCATTTCATGAAATACAATTAAATATTGTGAAAATTTTATTGTTTATATCTTAATAAATAATAATATTATTAAATAAATATTTTATTAATTAATTCAAATAATAAAATAACTATTTGATTTTATAAAACCTTCAAATAAAATTAATAGTAACCAAAAATTAGTATCCATATAAATAATTTATTGTCCTAAAATAATCATAAGAAATAAATAATAATGTTTCGCACATAAAATTATAAAAAAATTTAATCATATCATTTTAAATCTAGGAGAAAAACACATACATATTAATTTCAAATGAAAACCATAATATTTAAATTTAAATCGTGAATTTATTATTAATGCATGGTATGTTGATTTTATACATAATGCATATCCATGACAATATGCAAATGTGACACCCCTAATTTCAATAAAGCGTGATGACATAATTAGTTTACTATGCCCACTTTTGTATAAACATGAAAATAAACTTATAAACTTGATAATAAACATTTTTCCTCGTATATATACATATTAAATTGGATAATATCATGATTTGAAATGAAATATATATACATTTCAAATCATGCAATGATGACCAAACACGTATATATATTTATAAACATGAAATTAGAAGTCATAAAATATAACTAAACATAAGCATGAAATAAATACATGTATTTTTATACTTGATTAATGTGAACATAATAAATGCACAAATGCATGAAAAAATAATATTGAAAAGAAAAAGATCATGTACACACATATTTGTGAAATAAAAATAAAGGAAATAACTTATAGAAAAATTATTCATAAATATAAATTATTTTTAATAATATTAAACTATCGGTCAAGGAGGATTTGATGAGAACATATTTTGATAAATACATACCCCTTACTAATGGAGAAACAAAATTTAAAATTAAATAATTTCAATTTTTCCCTTAGTAATTTTAAAAATGAGATATTTATATCATTTTTGAAAAATAAAATAAGCTTCTCCAAATAAATCAAATCAATTTACCTTACCTTAAATATAAACAACACCATTGTTGACCGGTATTTTGACTCACCAAAAATATAGAAGAAAGTACAGAACTCAAAATAGAACCATAGAAGATTGTGAATAAAAAACATCCTTTTTATAATAAAAAATGTAAACTTTCCAATAATGTTGATTATATAGTTTTTGATATAAAATAGATATTCTATATATCATTTTATATCCATTCATTCGTTGTAAAGTACTCAACCGAAGAGAAATTGATAAGAGACACAAAAAATTGTGAAAAATGGTTTAAAATGATGACAAAACGGACATATAAAGTGGACCTCTATAGACCAAAATAAATTTTTTTTCATACTCTAAAATAAAATAGAAACTAAAAATGGACTATATTTTACTAGTGACATCGATGGAAGAAGAATTCATGAAATGAAAAATATCACAGTTAGACCAAATGAAAAATTGGGGACCTAAAACATGGAAAGACAACAAAAACCTCATATATGTATAAATCAAAACCTTAATGATGACAAATGACCATCAGAAGCCCATGTTGGTGATTATACCATATTTTTTCGACAACAGAACTCCTCAGAATGGTTCAAAAAATCATCGGTGGATGAACTACAAGCTATAAGATGCCATTCCGACAATCGACCTTCGACAACTGAATCCCAGTGCCCTCCTCTATTGTAGATCCTAAAAATTGGAGCTCTCACCCATTTGACATGGACCATCTCTCTACATGATTAACTCCCCTACCCAAAAACAAAACCCATACCACTTATCTCGATTATTTTTATTTTTTATTAGACTTTTTAATATAATTTTTTATTATATATCACATATAAAATTCTAGAAAATCATAATAGAAAATATGTATAATTTAAATAATATACATTACTTTTAATAAATATTCAATTTATAATAATATTTTTATATTTTTTTTATAAAATATATAAATTTATGTATTTATAATTCATATTAAAGTTTGAAAATATAATTCTTAGAGATATAAATATTAATTCATCATAAAAATATTCACCAAAGTCACGTTAGTTTCTAGAAATGTTTTTTTATATCAAAACATATTTATATTTTTTAAAAAATAATTATTTATAATCCTTTGAAATAAAAAATTGGTTAGTTAAAATAAATAAATGAACTAAATATGATTACTATTTTAAAATAAAATCATATTTATTAAATGCATATTGATTAATTATCAAGTAATATTTCTTTTAAATATTCAAAACACATAATATTAAAAATTTAAAAAACTTAAAATCAAAATTTGATGAATAAAAATTAATACAAGCATATTTAATTATAATTCATTTATTCTGGGAAGGTACATTATTCCCCCTCAAAAGAATTGTGTTCTTGAAATTAGTTTATCAAACTCTATATAATTATTCATCTTCGTCTTTAGAATTAAAAAAATGAAAACCAAACTTATAGGCTATTTCTCTGAAACCAACTATAAAAACCGGGCCCCACTAACAGAACTGACACCCCACCTTAATATAGTCCTTGGGTCTTGGCATGCCAAGTTCAACCAATAGCCCAAAATATAAATGGAATCCACCCTGGGGCCCACCCATGGGCATGAATGGGTCATGTGACTAATTATTATCCCCATAGTATAACACATGTTTTCTTTAGTGTTCGTTTTCCTCACTCGCATACTTCCTAGGAAGTGTCCAAGATTGTCACACATTCTGATAACTATGCAGTGCCAAGAAAGATTAACTATAGAGTTTTATTCACATAGCCTCCTAAAAATAATGGATAAACTTATTTACATGAGTCATATAATTTATTCCTTTAACCCTTTATCATTCTAGGGTGTTACAATTAGGCCAAAAATAGAGATACTTCCAAATTGGGGTGCCTTATGACATTGTGAAAGGCTATAATGCAGAATGATTCTCATAAATATCACTTCTTCATATAAAATATTAGGGAATTTCCACTCTATTGAAGAGTATCGAAGGTGAAATGGTGACTTTTTCAATATATAAAATCATATAGTGGGTTATTGTGGTGTTTAATTAGTAGCCATGGAGACTCTTATAGATCTAGTGTAGTGGTCAGGCATCAAAACAGATAGTGGGGTATTGATATTGTCTGTCTCATGAGGATGATGTGAGTACAGAGTGAAACATCGTCGTTCTTTTAATTAATGAACAATGATTGCATCACATATACCATGTAGAAAAATTGGGTAGATGGGAACCCTTATTTATGTTATGATTTCAATTTCAGTCAGAAATAAGCCAATGAGTCTCGGAGGACTCCCACCACCGTCGTGTGCTGACCCATGTTAGTGATCCCCTTATCCTGTTGATGGAGGAAACATTCTCCCATAATACAATTATATTGTACAATGAACACTATTATCTTTATCCTATGTCAACCCTCTCAAGGGACATTCCACACTTGAAGGAACATCCTATGTAGGTATTTGTTAGTTGTCCCTCAATGGGATAGCCAAATGGATTGACATATCTTATTTAGGGAAGGACATGTGTTAGCCTATTTTTTCCCTTTTTCTCTCAAAACATTACCCAGAATTATATCACCTATAATTAATTAGATAAAATCATATCTCAATTAGAAAATATTTTATGCCATAAATAATTAAAATAATATAAATTAGACATAAATGAAAATCCAATCACAATGAATTTATGATGAAATAATGTATAAAGATATTAGTTAGTAGGTATCATTTTTCAAATCCCCAAAAATAAAAAATTATAGAAAAATTATCAATCCTGTCATATTACATAATTTGGAAAAGTTAATAACTATGTCAATAAAATTATTATTAGTGTCTCTTATGATGAAAATAAACTAGTTTATAAAAATGAAATATTTTTTTACAATAAATTTTCTACATATAATCTTGTCCCTTTAATATCATTATGAGGTTACTCGAGTGATCACATACTTAGCTGATTCATGAAGATCACCCGTACTAAATCTTTTTTTCTGAAAAATTCATCAAATATTAAAATGTTAAAAAAATTAAACGTATAATATAAAATATTTATAATATTTATTTTTTAAAATCATACATTTCATGAATAAAAAATATAGATACAATAAAACATGCATGGTACTGGGTGTAAATAATATAATACATATGTTGTTGATAAATTTATGAATTTCTGAAAATATAATCATTTCTATATTCAATAATATAATTTCCATGATACATCATTTTTTTTCTTCTTTATCCACCCTCTAAAAATCAATATTCTCAATATCATCATGAAAAAATAATTTAGTTTCATAACATTGACGTGATTCAATATCAATAGATAATTCACCCATTCCTTCACACACATCATACAATTATCTCTTTTTTGAGTGTATAAATACAACCCCACCCATCATCTGCTGTATCATACATGTAATATACCTTTTTTATGATTAAAAGTTATATATATATATAGTTATTTACGGCCCCACAAGGTCATAATGTGAGAGAATTTCATAGAATTAGACTATATTGAATATTTTTAATACCCCTGGTAATATTAACCCACTTGAACTTGAATAAAATAAAAAATATTAAATGTGGATGATTAATTCAATAATATCAATCAACATTCTATAGTATCAATGTGTTGAATATTTAAATATATTAATATTTTTTTTCTTTAAAATTTATTCTCAATTGACTGGTAGAAATTTTGATCAATTAACATTCTATGTATTGAATTTTCATTCCTCAAATAGAGGAACAAAAACTAAAAACATCATATCATACAATTACTATTAAATATCAATATTCTTGATATTCAAAAATTAATATAAATTATAAAATAATATATATATATATATATATATATTTGTTTCTGACGCTTTCTCTAGGGAGAGTGCATCTGCATCTGTCATGTACAGGACGCGCTGTTGTTGCCTACATTTACGCTTTCCAAAGGTGGGATGCATCCGCTCCTTTTTCAAGGGCATCTTCTTCTTGATCGAAACGGGATGATGGGATGTCGTTTCTTCCTTGCATGGATTCATCCTCGAAGCTCGTCACCAAGTCTGGGTCTCCCTCATAGATTTAAGACGTTGTTCGTGAAACTCTTCCCGGAGCCATATCTTCATGGACACAAGTTAATTATGTTACTTCCGCCAGGGCGCTCCAAGGGGTCTGGTCAGAGTAACAACCTTCGGTTAGGGGAGTAGTCATGTTGGGAACCACTGGCGTGTCTTGATGCTAGGGGGATTGGAATTTTTGTCTTCTGTCCCTTATTATAGGCTTCTTGAAGGCGCGGAATCCCAAGGCATCCCACATCGGACGTGGGGAATCATATTCCATTGTCATGTATCTGATGTTTTCCTCATCTTCTCATGTTTAACATAGGGTATTCTGCAAGTTTAACGTCCTGTGGAGATGTATCAGACTAATCGAAAAACTGATTAAACTGGATTAGATTGATGAACCCCTGGAGGGAACACCGATATCGGAGCCAACACGTGGGCGGCTTCCCGGATGCTATGGAAGGGAATGTGGTGGCATGATCTCACTGGGATGTGGCGGCCCGAGTGAGAATCGGGATGGATGATGGTTTTGGGCTTGAGACTCGAAGAGACTTCCTACATATCCCCATGTATAGGAATCAAAGTCCGTGTAGTTTGATGAAACGATGGCACACCTAAGGAGGCGACCCGTGAGAATGGATGCATGGATGTGACCCATAAAAAATGGAACCTATGGGTTGGGGTATGAGCTTCCTGAGACGCATGGGCTCAAGGGAAAGGTCAGGATAAGACATGAGTGATGGACTTGAACCTCGTAGAGGCTTCCTACATAGCCCCATGGCAAGGAATCAAAGACCATATAGTTCATATGGCGAATAAAGTTTAACGTCATGCGGGACGGGGACAAACTGATGTGAAGGGGTTCGGAACGATTGGTTAGTGGGCTTGAACCTCATGGTGGCTTCCTACATACCATACCATGACATGGATCAAAGTCCCCATAGTTTGGGATGGATTGGGGCTTATGCTCTGAGGCGGCCCAAGGTGTTTGGGGATTGAACCTCGTGGAGGCTTCCTACGTACCATGCCTTAACATGGATCAAATTACTCGTAGTTAGGGATGGGATGGGGCTTACACTATGAGGCGGCCTAAGGTGTTTGGGACTTAAACCTTATGGAGGCATCCTACGTACCATGCCTTGAAATGGATCAAAGTCCCCGTAGTTCAGGATGGGGTGGGGATTACACTCTGAGGTGGCCCAAGGTGTTTGGGGCTTGACCTCGTGGAGGCTTCCTATGTACCATTCCTTAACATGGATCAAAGTCCCCATAGTTCGGGATGGATTGGGGTTTACGCTCTGAGGAAGTCCAAGGTGTTTGGGGATTGAAATTCTTAGAGGCTTCCTACATACCATTCTTTAACAAGGATCAAAGTCCCCGTAGTTTGGGATGGGATAGGGCTTACACTCTGAGGTGGCCCAAGGTGTTTGGGGCTCGAACCTCGTACAGGCTTCATACGTACCATGCCTTGACATGGATCAAAGTCCCTGTAGAGACCCGAAGCTTGACGTACATGGAAATTACATTGCTTTTGCGGAATACTTAGTACATAACAAAAACACACAGACAAGGACCGTAATAGTTTAGTGTCTTTGGAAACACGGAATATAATATTCTAATCGTGGTGAAAGATCTTCAACATCTCCCAAAAAGATCTTACTTTTTTTACCTAAAACCTTTCATTATATCCTGGGGAAAAGAAAACAAAAAAGGGTGAGCTCAAATGCTCAGTAAGGGAAAACAAAATAAATACCAATCACATCATATACATAAGAACATAACTTTTGGAAATCTTAACCTGCAAAAGAAATCATAATTTCATAACATGGGATAAATCATAGTAGTGAAATGTAATCCCAATAATCATAACGTAAAACATGAAACTTTGTGGCATACACACATAATCAAAGAGAATCATTTCTTGTTAGTCAAGACTCAATGCCAATACTATCTTAGGGGACAAAGTCCATTTCTGAACCGAGTTCACTCCTCATTTCAGTCCTGTTTCACTGAACCGGTTTAACCTGCCGTTCTAGCCATTTCTATCTCATGAGATATAAAATCTTTACCCAATTCATTGGAGGGAGATATAGGTCCCACCCATCTCATAATGATACCATTCTTATGTGTGCCACAAAATCATAAACCATACATCATAACATAACCCATGTAATAAAAATGGGATTCTTAAACATCATGACATCATAAAACAATTCATATAAGATAAAGAAATTCATAAAAATATTTCAATCACAACATAATCAAATCCATGTAATAATAGGGATAGAAACTGAACCCTATATTATCTTAGATGGAAAATAATTTTGATAAAACACTTTAACTCCATTCTTGAGAAAAATATCCTTTCTACTTCAAAAACACTTTTCCTTTCTTAATATGTCATACAATTCTAAACTAAAAGAAGCTAATTAAAAATAAAATTGAAAACTTGTAAAATAATATTCTTGGAAATATTTTTTTAAAAATCCATTCATGCCATATAAGTTAAAAAACATTCTTCTCGAACTTTTGTCAGAAAAGACAAAAAGTACCTCGTATGAAAAATGACAAAAGATTCCTTCCATATATTTTACTAAAACCTCACTGAAGGGTAAAATTGGATTTAAACAATTGTAGGTGTATGGAAATAAAATTACATATTGAGAAAACATGGATGTGGATGATAAAATACACCCCAGTAAATACCAAAGTATAAACAATCTCGGATAAAAATGAGATTGTGATATTTTCCCTTACCTTAGGTCCGATTTGCTTCGTAAGTGTCCGAACCTCCTGTATAATGATTTGAATAATATCATTGACTTATTCCAGAATCATACTCATTGTTATGAGATCATATATGGTTCACTTATGACTTTATTTTACCCGTTCTTTTGTAAATTCCATGTTAAAGAGCGTTATAGGTAAAATCGTTTCATTTGTCATCTGTGTTGTGACTTGTAATTATTCATATGATTACTTAGATCATGATTACATAATTACAAAATATAAAACATGATTTATATATAATATATATTCAGAATATACATATATATAATAGATCAGTAAATGGAAAGAAATACACAGTTCATGGAGACGGTAGGACGCACGTACGCATGAACGCTGTTTTCGTTTCCTTGTTGAGTTGAATGGAATTAAATAGATGACATACATATATATACACATAAATCCAGTATCATTATTATGTCATATATTTCATGATTACTTATTATAGATACTTTATAATCATTCATGAATGGTTAACGTGGAGAATGAATCTCATCGCGTCGTGGAGACGGTAGTCCGTACGTACGCACAAGCGATGATATTGTTCTCATGATTGTGGAATTGTATTAGAGTGTATGTATACTATTTCAGAATCTATATCACTTTACAATAATAATATATAGTTATTATTTACACCATTATACCCATCCAAGTAAGGTGGTGATGGAAAATAGATTACACCACGGCGTGGAGAGGTATTCCGTACGTACGCACACACGGTGATTTCATTTTTCGTAGGATGGATAGATGGTAAAATAGGGTTGTTTAATACTTATAATAAGATATCAGTATATTAGGGATATTGATATTATTACTTCATAATTAAACAACCTAAGAAGATGAAGTGGAAGAAGAAATAAAGTTGAAATAATCGGTAACGGACATTACCTCTTCTTTGAAGCGCCTCTTTGAGATCTCCTTTTAAGGCACCTAAATTGGTCTTTAAGGAAGCCCAAAACCTATAGGATGTTTCTAGGGAAGTGTAGAAGAGAATTTTTCAGGGGTTGTCTGAGCTTGAAGGCTTAAAGTGGTGTGAGGAAGAGAGGTAGGAGGTGCCCTTTTATAAGGGAGGAGAGGGGCTCCTTTGGAAAAACTAAAAATATTATTTTATTATAAAGCCAAATTCGGTTTTAAATAGCTCCAAATTGAGTTATTTTGAATCTAAGGTGGGTATGGGTCGCAATGCTCTCATACAATAGAATTTAGACAAGTTTAGGTTCCTATTTTAACCTTATCATTTATATTTAACTTTAAGTTAGATAATTTTACTTTTACCGTGTCTTTTTGTGTTCTTACACTATAAGGTTAATAAAATTACTATAAGAAGACAAACGAACCCCAAGTTGTTTATTATTAATATATATAACCTTATCTAAGTCATTTTTCTGAACCTTAGATTTTTAGGAATAAAATAAAATTAATAATATAATATTTGTTTTAAAAACTATTTTATGTCAATTTTGACACTATTTAGAAATTGATTTTTTGAAACTCATAACAGAATGATTAGTTGGCAAAAAGTTAATTAAATCAATAATAACATGTCATATTAACCTATAAAATTAGTGAAATTCATGAAGAGCCTCAAATTACATTTATTTGGGTATTTATAACATCAATTATGTCAATATTTCATTAATATGATAATTACTACATCATCTTTGTGTCATAAATAAATTAACTTATTTAAATTCGAAAAATTACACATAAAATATCATTATGTAGGAATTCTTTTTAGATTTATAATGAATATTTATAGTAGAATTTATCTTATGTATAACCCTATATTAAAAATTATTTACTTATTAATTTTTGATTTTAACTATTTTAACTCTTCTTTAAATAAATTAATAATAAATGTCCTAGTCTAATCCAAGTGGGCCTAAATGGTCATATTTTATTCCTAAGGTTGTTTTTGGTCGAATTACACTTATCCAATAGAATTAGGACATGTGTTAGGGTAATAATAATATCATTTTTACCCTTAATTATCCTATTTACTTTTAACCGTTGTAAAAAAAGTAAAAAGTTATTATTCACAAAAAATTATTTTCATCTCATTGAACCACATTTTACTTACTGACATCAACCGTGTTTCTCAGATTTTTGAAATTCCACTCATAGAAGCGGTAAAATTAAGTTTTATGAAAAAATCATTTTTTTAACTACCACTTAGTGGTTTCACTATTCATCAAAAAATGGAAGTTTCCAGAAAAATACCAAAAATTTGGCCTAAGCTATATTTGATATTATAAACTCAAAAATGATGTCTATTTTACCAAATTCAAAACATATCAGTTGCATTAATTAATTTAAAAATTAATTCCCGTCGTCAAAACAAATAGCGTGTTCTTAAGAGATAATAACTATCAAAAGATTGACACTTGTTTATGTCTGGTTTAAATGTGAAATTAAATCCAAAAACCAAAATTTTATTAAATTGTAAAAATATATTCTAAATATACTTTAAAACCACTCAAATTAATAATTTATCACTATTAATTATTTCGATTAAAAAGGTTGTTTTTAATTAAAATTTAGTAATTTTCACTATTCATCAGAAAATGAAAGTTAGCTGAAAAGTACCAAAATTTCACCCTAAGCTAATTTTGATATTCCTAATCCAAAAATGAAGTCCATTTTGAAAAATAAAATTTACAAAATTTTCAAAAAGTGATTATTACTATTCATAACGGCTAGTTTTAATAATATTTTAATAGCATATTGTTGTTTAGTGAAAGTCATTATTGCGTACTACACACGCTATCGAGGAAGGTCGCGATTGTGTGTAATGAAAGGCAAGTCAAGGATGCGTGTTTTGCAATCTTCTTTTGGTGTAGCATACAACACAATACATTAATGAAATTGAAAGAAATATTTTTCATAAAATCTCGGGGTGTTACATTCTACCCCCCTTAAAATGAATTTTTCCCTCGAAATTTGTTGGGGTTATAAATGGTATACTACTCGAAAGTTTCTCTAATAGAAACCCACATCGTAAAAAGGAATACCAAAACTAATCTTTAAAAACAAAAGTATGAAACGTAACGGTTACCCAAATAAACTAATCACTGGGTTTCCACATAGGTGAAAATATGGATATGGAAGAGAAATCTAACCTTCATGTTCTGATGGAGAGTGGTAGAGAACATGGCTATGGAAAATACAGCAATCACAAAGACATAAATTTGTGACGATCTATGGTACCATCTGATTCATCAGATATAAGAGCACTAGGACAACATTTTTGGTTTTCAAGATCATTTCCCTAAATTTGATGAAATTGGAATTAGAAGAAATACTTTCGTGATTTTGGTATAGTCTCATCGTTGGTCATTCTTTGGAAAATTTCCACTTCATCTCTTAAAGAAATGAAGTTAAATTTGTCATTCATGATGTGTTAGAAGATCATGTGATATAATGAGGGGTCATTCCATCTGTCTCAAAAAAGGTTAGAAAAGTTATCAAAACATACATAAGTCCATCTATAGTGAGATTAATCATATATGGTTCCTAAAATGGACTTATACTTCATATATCATACTGCTTAATATAATAAAACTAGTTTCTACTAAACAGGGACTTCCTGTAGGCCAGTGGTAGACGATAAAGGCCAGTCGCACTTCGGTTGAGGGTTCGATTCCCACAGCCTTGTCCGACGCGATGGGTTGTCGCTCGTCCTGCAGGTTGTCCTTTTTCTAAAGCTATATTACTATAACTTCCCATAAATAATATCAAAAAATGTTTTATCCTAACTTATGTCCAACATAATCCATTCCAATATTTAGGCTTATCTAAAATACTTCGGTCCAAGATCATAGTATAAAGAAAATGATTACTTGAAATGTCACATAACAATCACGTGAATGCCATCATTTATCCCCCATATATCATAAGATATATCTTGTTGGTCAAATTACAAACATGTGAATACCTTAATCATGTATTCTCTTGAAGAATGAATACCCATTGAACCTTAGTGAAAACATGAATGTAGTAAAAAGTTAACACTTTCCACAAACCAAAATCCTCAAAATTCATTATAATCAAACCATGATATCACTTAGTCCTTATATGAATTCAATCAAACATCTCATTATCTTCTTATCCCTTCATTATGCGCATATCATCTGCTTACCAAAAATATCTCAATCACTTTCCATGGTTACCGGTACCATAAAATTATTAAAAACCACAATAGACCAATTCATAAATATTCCAATATTCCACGATACTATATACAACATTATTTTGGAATCCCATTACATAATCACTTAATCATTCCACCACATCATTGTAATATTCAACATCGCCAATAGTGATCATATGTGACTTCCCTTTTTCCTTTGCCTTAAGTGGTTGATCATGTCAATCATCACTAACCCTTGGATTAGGGCATTGATTAGCATAATGCCCCATTTCCTTTGCCTTAAATGGTTGATCATGTCGATCATCACTAACCCTTGGATTAGTTGAGAACCGAAGCTTGACGTACATGGACATTACATTACTTTTGCAGAATACTTAGTACATAATAAAAACACACACACATGGACCGTAATAGTTTAGTGTCTTTGGAAACTCGGAATATAATCTTCTAATCGTGGTGAAAGATCTTCAACATCTACCAAAAAGATCTTCATTTTTTACCTAAAACCTTTCTTTATATCCTGGGGAAAAGAAAACATAAAAGGGTGAGCTCAAATGCTCAGTAAGGGTAATCAAAAGAAATATCAATCACATCATATTCATAAGAACATAACTTTTATAAATCTTAACCTCCAAAAGAAATCATAATTTCATAACATGGGATAAATCATAGTAGTGAAATGTAATCCCAATAATCATAACGTAAAACATGAAACATTGTGTCATACACACATAATCATAGAGAATCATTTCATGTTAGTCAAGACTCAATTCCATGACTATCTTAGTGGACAAAGACCATTTCTGAACCGAGTTCACTCCCCGTTTCAGTCTTGTTTCACTGAACCGGTTTAACCTGCCGTTCTAGCCATGTCTATCTCATGAGATATAAAATCATTACCCAATGCATTTGAGGGAGATATAGGTCCCATCCATCTCATAATGATACCATTCTTATGTGTGCCACAAAATCATAAACCATGCATCATAGCATAACCCATGTAATAAAAAATGGGAATCTTAAACATCATGACATCATAAAACAATTCATATAAGATAAAGGAATTCATAAAAATATTTCCATCGCAACATAATCAAATCCATGTAATAATAGTGATAGAAACATAACCCTATATTATCTTAGATGGAAAATAATTTTGATAAAACACTTGAACTCCATTCTTGAGGAAAATATCCTTTCTACTTCAAAAACACTTTTCCTTTCTTAATATGTCATACAATTCTAAACTAAAAGAAGTTGATTAAAAATAAACTTGAAAACTTGTAAAGGAAGATTCTTGGAAATATTTTTTTAAAAATCCATTCATTCCGTATAAGTTAAAAAAACATTCTTCTCGTACTTCTGTCAGAAAAGTCAAAATGTACCTCGTACGAAAAATGACAAAAGATTCCTTTCATATATTTTACTAAAAACTCACCGAAGGGTAAAATTGGATTTAAAAAATTGTAGGTGTATGTAAATAAAATTTCATATTGAGAAAACATGGATGTGGATGATAAAATACACCCCAGTAAATACCAAAGTATAAACAATCTCGGATAAAAATGAGATTGTGATATTTTCCCTTACCTTAGGTCCGATTTGCTTTGTAAGTGTCCGAAACTCCTGTATAATGATTTAAATAATGTCATTGACTTATTCCAGAATCATACTCATTGTTATGATATCATATATGGTTCACTTATGACTTTATTTTACCCGTTCTTTTGTAAATTCCATGTTAAAGAGCGTTTTAGGTAAAATCGTTTCATTTGTCGTCCATGTTTTGACTTGTAATTATTCATATGATTACTTAGATCATGATTACATAATTCCAGAATATAAAACATGATTTATATATAATATATATTCAGAATATACATAGATATAATAGATCAGTAAATGGAAAGAAATACACCGTTCATGGAGACGGTAGGTCGTACGTACGCATGAACGTTGTTTTCGTTTCCTTATTGAGTTGAATGGAATTAAGTAGATGACATACATATATATACACATAAATTCAGTATCATTATTATGTCATATATTTCATGATTACTTATTATATATACTTTATAATCATTCATGAATGGTTAATGTGGAGATGAATCTCATCGCGTCGTGGATACGGTAGTCCGTACGTACGCATGAGCGATGATATCATTCTCCTGATCGTGGAATTGTATTGGAGTGTATGTATACTATTTAAGAATCTATATCACTTTACAATAATCATATATAGTTATTATGTACACCATTATATCCATCCAAGTAAGGTGGTGATGGAAAATATATTACACCACGGCGTGGAGATGGTATTCCGTACGTACGCATGCGCGGTGATTTCATTTTCCGTAGGATGGATAGATGGTGAAATAGGGTTGTTTCATACTTATAATAACATATCAGTATATGAGTGATACTGATGTTATTACTTCATAATGAAAAAACCTAAGATGAAGAAGTGGAAGAAGAAATAATGTTGAAAGAATCGGTAACGGACATTACCTCTTCTCTGAAGTGCCTCTTTGAGATCTCCATTTAGGGCACTAAAAGTGGTCTTTGAGGAAGACCAGAACCTCTAGGATGTTTCTAGGGAAGTGGAGAAGAGAATTTTGCAGGGGTGGCAGAGCATGAAGGCTCAAAGTGGTGTAAGGAAGAGAGGGATGAGGTGCCCTCTTATAAGGGAGGAGAGGGGCTCCTTTGGAAAAACTAAAAATATTATTTTATTATAAAGCCAAATTCGGTTTTAAATAGCTCCAAATTGAGTTATTTAGAATCTAAGGTGGGTATGGGTCGAAATACTATAATACAATAGAATTTAGACAAGTTTAGGTTTCTATTTTAACCTTATCATTTATATTTAACTTTAAGTTAGATAATTTTACTTTTACCGTGTCTTTTTGTGTTCTTACACTATAAGGTTAATAAACTTACTATAAGAAGCCAAACGAACCCCAAGTTGTTTATTATTAATATATATAACCTTATCTAAGTCATTTGGCCTATCCTTAGATTTTTAGGAATAAAATAACAATTAATAATATAATATTTGTTTTAAAAACTATTTTATGTCAATTTGACACTATTTAGTAATTGATTTTTTTGAAACTCATAACAGAATGATTAGTTCAAAAAAAGTTAATTACATCAATAATAACAAGTCATATTAACCTATAAAATTAGTGTAATTCATAAAAAGTCTCAAATTACATTTATTTGGGTATTTATAACATCAATTATGTCAATATTTCATTTATAAGATAATTACTACATCATCTTTGTCTGATAAATAAATTAACTTATTTAAAGTAGAAAAATTAAAAATAAAATATCATTATGTATGAAATCTGTTTATCTTTCTA
The DNA here is from genome assembly GCA_963277665.1 of Viscum album. Taxonomy (NCBI): domain Eukaryota; kingdom Viridiplantae; phylum Streptophyta; class Magnoliopsida; order Santalales; family Viscaceae; genus Viscum; species Viscum album. The sequence goes on along the minus strand of OY728140.1, from coordinate 46,321,982 downwards.
TTGAATATTTATAGTCGAATTTATCTTATGTATAACCCTATATTAAAAATTATTTACTTATTAAACTTTGATTTTAACTATTTTAACCCTTCTTTAAATAAATTAATAATAAATGTCCTAATCTAATCCAAGTGGGCGTAAATGGTCATATTTTATTCCTAAGTTTGTTTTTGGTCGAATTACACTAATAAAATAGAATTAGTACATGTGTTAGGGTAATAATAATATCATTTTTGCCCTTAATTACCCTATTTACTTTTAACCGTGGTAAAAAAAAGTAAAACGTTACTATTCACCAAAAATTATTTTCATCTCATTGAACCACATTTTACTTACTGACATCAACCATGTCTCTCGTATTTTTGAAATTCCACTCACAGAAGCGGTAAAATGAATTTCTATGAAAAATTCATTTTTTTTACTACCACTTAGTGGTTTCACTATTCATCAAAAAATGAAAGTTTCCAGAAAAATACCAAAAATTAGGTCTAAGATATATTTGATATTATGAACTCAAAAATGAGGTCTATTTTACCAAATTCAAAACATATCAGTTGCATTAATTAATTTAAAAATTAATTCACGTCGTCAAAACAAATAGCGTGTTCTTAAGAGATAATAACTATCAAAAGATTGACACTTGTTTATGTCTGGTTTAAATGTGAAATTACATCCAATGACCAAAATTGTATTAAATTGTAAAAATATATTCTAAATATACTTTAAAACCACTCAAATTAATAATTTGTCACTATTAATTATTTCGATTAAAAATGTTGTTTTTAATTAAAATTTAGTAATTTTCACTATTCATCAGAAAATGAAAGTTAGCCGAAAAGTACCAAAATTTCACCCTAAGCTAATTTTTATATTCCAAATCCAAAAATAAAGTCCATTTTGAAAAATAGAATTTACAAAATTTCAAAAAGTGGTTATTACTATTCATAACGGCTAGTTTTAATAATATTTTAATAGCATATTGTTGTTTAGTGAAACTCGTTATTGCGTACTACACACGCTATCGAGGAAGGTCGCGATTGTGTGTAATGCAAGGCATGTCAAGGATGCGTGTTGTACAAGATTCTTTTGGTGTAGCATACAAAACAAGACATTAATGAAATTAAAAAGAATATTTTTCATAAAAGCTCGGGTGTGTTACAGTCCCCGTAGTTTGGTATGGGTTGGGGATTACACTCTGAGGCGGCCCAAGGTGTTTGGGGCTTGAACCTCATAGAGGCTTCCTACCTACAATGCCTTAACATGGATCAAAGTCCCTGTAGTTCGGGATGGGTAAATACAGTTTAACGCCATACGGGATGGGGGAATTTTGCGCTTACGCTCTGAGTCGGCCCAAGGTGTTTTGTCATGGTCGGTGCTTGCTCTAAGTTCACATGATTCATGCACGGTGTGAGAAACAATAGGTTGTAGAGACCTGATGATCACGTCACGAAAGGTGCATCCATGAAATATGGAGTGGGGCTTACATATGGAGCATCCCAAAGAGGAAACATGGGCTTACCAGTGGTTAGTAGCCCAAGAGGTCGGGGCTTACTCCAAGATGGTGGCCCGAGGTGACAAAAAGCAGTAGAAGAGGGACTTGGGACCAAATAAAGGAGAAGCATTCTTCCCCGCTACGCCCTTCGCTGGCCCTGGGGACCAAAGATGAAAGGAGGAGTAAGGGTGATACCTCCTGCAAGAAAGGCTATGGGCTTAGGCCAAGGTGGATGCCCTTTCCTCATGGAAAAACTCCACTCCAATAAGGAGGATATCATTCCCTGTGAGGGGTGATCCTATCCTCGTGGAGACGAGTGGGTGTGGAAAATATCCAATGCGAGGGGCCCTGCGTGCGTGGAATGGGGAGAGGTCACTATTTAACATCATGTGCTGAGGACGGTGGTGCTTGGAATTTTAACGTCATGCTGCTCGGACGAGGGGGGTTTTCTCTGCACCCCTAGGGCTTACATAACTGGTACCCACTTCTCCTTGTGGGAGGGAAGGCATCGGCAACACCGTATCAGGGGGTGTGTTAGGGAGAACCATCGAGGATTCCACGTTAGCGTGGATACGTGAAGAAACAATAGTTTTTAGCATGCCTATGTAGAGAATAATTAGGCAAACCAATGCAATAGACAGTATTTTCTAGGGGACTTTGAAATTACTTCGTATGAGCCTTGAAGGTTACACGGGAAAACGGTGCATGATGTGGATGCACGAGGCATGAGAGTCACCTGTGGATGGCATCCATAAGAGGGGAATTGGGCGCTCGCACAAGGGGGCACCCAGGGAGCACCGAGATGAGTGGTCCCCGGGGGATTGCACGCAACCTCTGAGGATTGCATGCGAAATAATAAACATGCATGAAAATCATCGAGCTGGCGCGAAATCAATGATGCTTGCACGTAATTGAGGTCAAGGTTTTGCACGCGACTAGAAGGATTGCAAGAAAGGAGTATGAATTGTGCTCAAGTGGGAGAGGCTGCATGTGGAGATAGGGGTGCACAAAATTTGGAGGGATTGCGTGCAATTGGAAGGGGGTGCGCACAATGAAAGGACTTACACGCAATTGGTCGGCCTGAGAACAATAGAAGGGATTGCGTGCAAGGGGCGGATTGCACGCATGAGAGGCGGTTAAAATTATTTATCCTAGAAATTGAATTGGGTCGCATTATATTTATAGGCACCTGGAGGCACGGAAAACAGCTCGACGTGAAATAATTGTGCCCCGAGGTCGGCGGCGTAAAATTTCAATCGCGTGGGGTGGAGCGCGAAATTATTTTGTGTCGGGGCCAAGGCCTCTTCGTGAAACCCTGAAATTTCTGCGCATGACACATTTTTTCACGCACCTAGGAATTTATTTCACGTGGCCCCTTTGGCCCCCCGTATGGGGTCCCCGGGTCCAAATATGACTTCACTTTGTAATTTGGAATCCTTCTTCAAAACCTGTGCACTTTTCGGCGTCTACAAATTCCCCCCCCCCCCCCCCCGCAGAATTGGATCAGCGAGGGTTCACAACGGTCGGATACCAATGGAAACGCCGAAATGAAGGGATTTGTGGGGTCCATGCGCCCAAAAATTTGTATCGACGTGAAAAACACAGAAAGGCACAAAATTTGTCTTTTGAACGGGCGTGAAATTTACCTTTCAGGCGATGTGGAACCCACCTTTCATGTAGCGCGGAACCCAGGATAAGCCTATAAAATCTACCATGAGTCCCATTCTCCATACGACTTTTGTCGCACGACAGGCTTCGAGCTCTCATGCATGAAATTTTCTGCTCTCATGCGCGAAATTTTTTCCGACCCTGCGTGAAAAACTGCTCTGGCTATGCGTAATTCCACCAAGATACGACACCATTTTACACGCAATCTTAGGGTTTTCCATGTTGCAGTCTGAAATTTTGCGACACCTGCTGGTTTTACGTGCCAACCTCCCAGATTTCGCACCAGCTAATGAAACACTTGGTCAGACGAAGATGGCCACAAACTAGTTTGATGAGGGAGAAGCCGTCGCTCGTAGGGATGAAATGGTTTCAAACCCAAGAAGTTTATGGCACAAAAAGGATTGTTTCCAACAACCATACCCTCTTCAATTTTCTAACCCCTACCAAAATGAGTATGCCTTTTCCAATAACCTTTCGGTGTCGGACTTTGGTATTCTGGAGGAGGTCCCTCTACCTGGATTTGAGGTGGATACGTCGCGGTCATGGGTGACCCGTGAAGATGAACTTCCTTGATTCAACATCACCAACAATGGTCATCCTGCCAGAGAAACTAGGCACATGGACGTATATGTCATGAATCCCAAGACTAGGACCATTACTGGGGGTGACCCTGTTGCGGAGAGCTCGTCGGCCCTTTACGCGGGCATCTTTCGTCAGAGCCTCATTGATGAGACTAAGGGCTGGCTGTAGGACTCGGACCTATGATATGGAGGCAACTTCACCAGTGAATGGGCCTAGGCGTACTGGCTTCTCCATACATGTGACCAATTTGGGGTTGAGCTATGACATATTGGTCTGTTTCTGGTGGTGTGCAAATCGTAATTCCACTTCTACCACCAGCACGATCTTGGGTAAGAGCTGTTCACCCGGTGGTCCCCTGATACCAACACATTCCATCTTCATCATGGAGAAGTATACATCAGTCTCTGGGACATTCACTGCATCGGGGGGCATCCCTTTGGAGGTCCATCAATATAATGAATTCCTTCCGCCGATGAACATGTGGGGCGACAGATCACGAACCCCCATACTGACAGGTCACCTACTGGAGCTGGCCAAAGAGAAGGTGGGGGTCAAATACTTCCTAAAGGATATCACCTACAAAGACTGGTTCAGCATGTTCCTGGAGAGGGATCCAGAAGTCAAGATTACAGGGCGGAGGAGATGGTGTACCACTGCGGTACAGCGGAGCAAGAGTGGATCATACTGGAGGGTCTAGGAGGTGGGGCCCCACCAGTCATGGGGATACAGAATAAACGAGATTTTGGACCCGAATGATCGGTACGTCGGATTTCTTGCTACATTCTTGAGTAGGTGGCTCTTTCCGGTGAGGGACGCAAGGATGAGCATCCGTCCAGCAACCCTGGTGATGGCTGGCTTCATGGCCACCAACAAGAGGTTCAACCAGTGGGTCCCCGTGCTGGCTCGGTTGTATGCCATCTTGGGAAACATCTCAAGAGGGGGATCGCCTAAAAGAGTATGTGTCTCCTTACAGATTTTCCATGGTTGGGTTTCGGCTCATAGTGCCGGATACACTTTCCCAAATGTCATCTGTCCTTCGGGAAATGGACTGCGACCCTCTCTACTGAACATTGTCGGGGTCATGCCATTGACACTCAATGAGGATGGATTAAGGATCAAGATTGTTAACCATGCCAATTTCACAATCATCTTGTTCCCCACCCCAACTGGAGTGATTTTAGATAATGGGTAGGGCTCACTAGAGTAGAAAGTGTACTTCCAGAGCATCAGAGGTGGGGTTCTTGAGGCCCGGATTGATGGGAAGATCTTCTACAAGACTTATGTGCCATACAGGTTCACCAAGCAGTTTGGGTGCCTCCAGACAATGCCGAAAAAGGTATTCACAGACGTCTGCGAGGAGAGGTATCCTTTTGTTCTTCGTCATTTGTGGCTGATGTTCATGAACTATGTCTCTGGCGACATCATCACCATTCCTGCCACCGGGGTCGACACTAGTCTTTCAACTGATTATGCCGAACATTTGGCCACAGCATACCCTGAGGGGCTTTTAAGGAAGCAATTTTGGCAGCTCAAAGTCACCAGTGGGGAACCCGAGTGGTAAGAGAGCAGGCAGGGTGCTGCTAGAGGGGGGAGATTAGAAGCGTGTAGGGAAACAGGGCCCGCACAGGCCGGGACCTCAGCAGTGGGGGCGTCGCATGGCGTGGTCGCTCCCTCATCGTCTAGAGTAGGAGGGTCCCATGGAGCAGCTAGAGAACTTCCCAGGAAGAAAATAAGATACTTGCTTCAACCTTCTAAAGATTTCATTTTCAATGCGCTATGGTCGACTTGGCTAACCCTGTGGTAGTCCGTGAGTAATGAAACCCTCTGGAAGAAGATAGTGCGAGACGGGATCCAGCTACCAGAAGTCAGGCTCATTCGGGTTGTCGATAAAGTGGGATTCCATCGACGACATGCTTATATGATAGCAATGGACATGTACGCACGTCAATGGGGTTGGCATGTAGAGCCACCTCTCTTGGTGATGGTGATGCTCGACTAGGAGCACGATCTAAAAATGATGTCGTCGGGGGATGATCACAGCGATGATGAGGTGGAGGGCGGCGAATTAGGAGAGAAGGCAGAAGAAGAAGGGGAAGGTGAAGGAGAAGAGGCGCCCGAAGGTGAAGTGTCTCAGGGGGTGTCCCACCAATGGAGTCTCCGGGAGAGCATAGATATTTTCGGCCCCGATATGGATGTGGCTGAGCTGCTCAAGGTATGCTTCAACCCTTATCTATCCTCCTCCTTTTATCTGATTTCCTCTACAATCCTTAATTCACCATCTTCATCTTAATAGGAGCAAACTACTGATGATCAAGCATCTCCATTTGAAGGAGGGGGAGAAGCTCCAGTGGAACAATGTGGGGTGCTCGTCATGGAGCTGACGAGCGCTGAGGGATCCCCTACCATGACAGCTCCTGTAGTGGCCAGATCACTAGAGGTTGGTGCCTTGGGTTCTTGTAAGTTCCTTGCTTCGATACTGGTACTCACTATCATTGGACTCAAATGATTAGGGTGCCCTTTGTCTGTACAGTGATCATGTCGTTGGAGGCTCATCAGGCCGCTGAGCCTGGACCATCCACAAGCAAGTCAATGGAAAACGTACCGCCCCATCCATAACATGCCTCCCAAACCAAGTCAGCCCCGACAATTGGTGAGCATGGAGCGGCGGACCCCAGTGGTGCTGCTACCGGGGCACGGCCGGTGTAACACCTCAAGCTTCTACGGTACGCTTCTCTTTGAATAATGCAATAGCGTGTGTTGTACGCAACATCGAGTTCTCACACACCACAACCAATCAAACTAGCCGTTACGAATAGTAATACCAACTTTTCGAAATTTATATAATTTAATTTTCAAAATGGACTTCATTTTTGGATTCGGAATATCGAAATTATCCTAGGGTGAATTTTTTGTATTTTTCTGAAAAACTTCATTTTTTGATGAATAGTTAAACCACTAAGTGGTAGTTAAAAAACTGAATTTTTCATAAAACATAATTTTACCGCTTCTGTGAGTGGAATTTCAAAAATCCGAGAGACACGGTTAATATCAAGGAGTAAAATCTGGTTCAATGAGATGAAAATAATTTTTGGTAAATAGTAACTTTTTACTTGTATTTACCACGGTTAAAAGTAAATAGGGTAATTAAGGGTAAAAATGATATTAATATTACCCTAACAAAAGTCCTAATTCTATTGGACAAGTTTATCTTGACCAAAAACAACCTTAGGAATAAAATACTATCATTTAGGTCCACTTGGATTATATTAGGGCATTTATTATTATTTAATTCAAAAAAAAGTTAAAAGAGTTAAAATCAAAAGTTTATTTACTAAAACATTTTTAATATAAGGTTATACATAAGGTAAATTCGATTGTAAATATTTATTAGAAATACAATAGGATTTCCTAAATAATGATATTTTATTTATAATTTTTAGACTATAAATAATTTAATTTATTTATGACACAATGATGATGCAGTAATTACCAAAATAGTGAAAAATTAATCTAATTGATATTATAAATACACAAATAAATATAATATGAGACTTTTTATGAATTACACTAATTTTCTAGGTTAATATGACATGTTAGTATTGATGTAATTAACTTTTTTAGAATTAATCATTCTGTTATGATTTTCACAAAAATCAATTTTCCAAATAGTGTCAAAATTGACATAAAAGGGTTTTTAAAACAAATATTATATTATTAATTGATATTCAATTCCTAAAAATCTAAGGTTTGTCCAGGAGACTTATATCATGATAGGTGTATCACTAATGGACCCCTTGGGGGTCTATTGGAGGTATATAGTAAGTTTATTAACTATATAATATAAAAATACAAAGTGACATGGTAAGTGTCAAACTAATTAACTAAGAGTTAAAACTAAAAGATAAGGTTAATATAATGACCCAAACCTATCTAAATTATATTGGTTGACTGGTTTTCGACCCATCCCATCATTAAACTTTAAATAATCCACTTTGGAGCCATTAGAAACCGAATATTAATTTATTATAAAATAATATTTCTAGCTTTTCCAAAGGTGCCCCTCACCCCTCTTGTAAAAGGTCACTCCCCCTTGTCATTAATTCACACCTTCAAACCATTTTGGTTCGACCAACCCCTTCCCAAATACGCTCTCAACTTCCCTCACTACAACATAGAGGCCTTAGTTTGATCATAAATCCAACCTAAGGAGCCCTTTTGATCAAATCAAAAGGAAGAACCCGAAGAAGAGGTAATGTTTTCACCATCCTTTTTCAAATTCATTTCTTCTTCAACTTATTCTTTCATTGTTATTCCCATTATAAAATAATGAATCCAGTATCTCATATATAATTTAATGTTATTATAAATATCGTACAACCATATTCAGTATTCTATCCATCCTTTGAATGACATGTCACTATACGTGCGTACGTACGGCCTACCGTCTCCACGTCGTGGTGTAATTGTTATTAAATATATTATTATTTGGATGGGTATAATAATGATTTTTAATTAATGTAAATAATAAATATAACATGATAATAATTCTTTATATATGATATACCATCCAATTATATATTATTTTAATATCAAAAGAATGATATTGTCGCTCGTGCGTACGTACGGACTACCGTCTCCACGAACATGGTGAGATTCATTCTCCATCATATCCATTGAAGTATAATTATCATTTTATGATTTAAAAATATTGTTTAAGGACTTGATATCATTATATATATGAATAATATACAACCTATCCATGATAAACACATCTTATGTAACAAAACATATAAAATAAAATGAGTAAGTTAACACCCGAAACGACGATAATTCTAAAATATTATTAACAAAGCAATGTTAAAAGATCATATATGATATCATATTAATATATATGATTCTTGTATAATTTAATAACAATTATTTCACCATTATTCAGGAGGATAACCTACCCCAACCAAGGAAAAGTACAAGGTAAGGTTTTATTTAGCAATCTCTTCATTATCCGAGGTTGTTTATACGTAATAATCTAATGGGACTTCTTTATCAAACACATCCATGTTTCTTAAAAATGCATTTCAAAACATTTTTTTTACTATTTACTAGAATATGGGTTAAATTCATTTATACCCTTGTTGACTTTTATAAGTGGTCTATAAAGGAATATTTTCATCATTTTCCAAACAAGGTCCTTTTTAACCTTTTCAACAGAATTAAGGTAAGAATGTTTTTTTTAACTTATACGGCGGGTGCGGCTATTTTCCACCATTATAAAATCGTCGAAGCTTCCCTTACAAGCTTATAAGAATATTTTCAAATAAAATGTTTTATTTTATTGATATATGACTCTTAAATGATTTCAAAATAGAAAGATATATTTCTCTTAAAAGAGTTTTGATTTCATCTATGTCAACATCCTTTGATAGATTTTAAGCTTATTTGAAGTTGATTTATTATGATACAAAACTTCTATATTGTATTGAAGGTTTTGTAATATGTTTGACTGTCGATGTGTTATTTTTATACCATTCGTGGTTTATGGATGAAGTATTTACATTTCGTATGCTAGTTTTAATATGAATGTTTATGTTATGTTTAAACCTTTTCCTATGGGAATACATTGGACTTAATATGTTATAGGTGGAGCCCGTTATATCTCCTCGATGCATCGGTAGGTCTCATGAGACAAACTAGTGTCTTGGCACAAGGCCTTGGAAAAAATCATATTTTTAGTCTTGTCACGAGGCCTTGGCTATGTGGTTATGATAGTCTGGCATTATGCATTCTATCATTATAAAAGTGGTTATTGATATTGCATGTGATTATTTGATTAGTAGAATATCCATGTGAATAAGTAAATGGAATTATTTAATTTTATTTTTCCATACTATGTTGAAGTTCATGTTTAAAAGGCTTTTGTTTTAGTTATACATTGCCTTAAATGTTTATTCTTATTTATGAAAGTTTCCGCTATATTGTTATCCTTACTGGGCATTTGAGCTCACCCCTTTTCTTTGTTTTATTTTTCCCCGGATGTGAAGAAGTAAATTATGAATGAACTGCAGGTCTAGTATGAGGGGATAAGAGTGCGGACTATGGAGACTATGTTGTTTTAGTTTTCATTTTTATGTTGTAATGTAAAACATTAGGAATATATCTAGTGTTTCCAATGCTACTAAACTAATCGGTCTTTTGAGATTTGATCTTTCTTGTGATCATGACAATGTTATGTAATAATGCACCGACTCTAGGTAAATGGGGTCGGGGCGTTACAGTTGGTATCAGAGGAAGTTTAGTACAAACCTTGGAAGCTAGATTTAGATAAACTCTGATTAGAGAACACAGACGTAAGATGGACTTTGAGGATTAGTATAGAATAACTTCCTAGAATTTTGGTATTGTAGAGATTTTGTCAGTTTTTCGAGCAATACATCCATGTCTGGATACGAGTAGGTACAGGCGGCTCTGGCACAGATGTACCTAGGGGTAATACCCGAAAACAACTCTTTGAGCTAGACTCGAACGGGAACTGGTGCATGACAACGGGCCTTACTGCACTATTGGTTACGACACTCCTGGGGCATATGCTTAGGAGAACTCTCATTTTCTTTAAAAATCATTATTAAGGGTTTATGATTATATACTTCCTCAAAGAAAACATTTTTATGATTATGTATTATGTCCATAAATAGATCAATTTATATTATGTGTTTTATAAGTACGCAATTATGTATTTCGATCCATAAACTGATCTAGTTTATGCCATTGTTTAGAAATGGCGCCTAGTGGAAGAAATGGAAACTATATCAATGCGCGTACTCCATGTAGGGATTTCCCTCCTGCTCATGATAATTATAGTAGAGCTGGTGATGAAACTGGTGTCGATCAGCTAATCACCATACTGGGACAACTCACTCAGGTTATGAATAATAACCTTACCCGTATGGAGCACCCTGATCCACAGCATGAAGGATCAATGTTAGATCACTTCATGAGGCAGCAACCACCAACATTCAATGGGAGTACAAATCCATTAGTAGCTGAGCAATGTATAAGTTCCCTAGAGAAAATATTTCAAGCTTTGGGAAGTAGTGAAAGGGAAAAAGTTATCATGGCAGTTTACTGCCTCACTGGAGATGATAATCAATGGTGGTCATTGATTCAAAACACGAAAGAATATGATGAAGTATCAAATATGGAGTGGAGGGAGTTCAAAGATCTGTTTTTAGAAAAATACTTTCTCGTGACCATCGGGTAGATATGGAAAGGCAATTTTTGAGTCTGAGACAAAAGGAGGATGAGAATGTCGTAAAGTATGAGGCTAACTTTACAAGGTTAGGAAGGTATGTGGGAGATTATATACGTAAACCAAGAAGTAAGATTGATCGTTTCTTTGATGGGTTAAAACCATTTCTCCGTCGATCATTAGTCTCACAATCCTTCTCATCATACGAAGACTTAGTCTCATGTGCTATCAAGACAGAGAAAGAATTCTCTAAGTCATATGACTTTAAAGAAAAGTAAGAGAAGAATAGATCTTCTGATTGATCTTGGAATGAAAATAAAGGGAATAAGGGAAAAGTTGAATATTCATCCTGCAGTAAATTTGGGAAGAAACACCCCGGTACTTGCTTAAAAAAATGGGAGTCTGTTACAAGTGTGGTGAAAAAGGCCACCAAGCTCGTGATTGAAAAGGGATGAAGGAAGCTATCGATGTTCAGTGCTATAATTGCAGGGAGATGGGAAATTATGCAAATTAATGTCCTACGCGTTAGGGGAACCTACCTCAGAAAAGGCCAAGGGATCAAGGCCAAGCTTATGCTATCACTACTGTTGAGGTAGAAGCTCTGAAAGAAATGGTGGCAGGTAATTTAATGGTTTTCTCATGTTTAGCAAATGCATTATTTGATTCTGGATCATCGCATTGTTTCATATCTTTCCAGTTTTCTAAGAAAATTAGATATTTTCAATTTTATTTAACAAGGGAGTTGTCAGTTAAAACTCCTAAGGGATGTATCATTGTAACAAAGTTTTGTGAATCAGTCCCCATTAGAGCACATAAATGTTCTTTATCTGCTGATATCATCGTCATACCTGTGATTGAGTTTGATATAATCCTTGGTATGGACTGGCTTTCGGACCATGATGCGAATATTTATTGTAAGAAGAAGGAGGTTATGATTTTTGATGATGATGATAAGAAACACCTTATCTTTAGAGTAGAATCGTCACCACCTAATTCTTATCTATATCCACCCCCAGTAGCTCAAATAAATTCAATTATTGGGGAGGAAGAGAATGAAATGACTATGGCTGAGGAAAGGAATGTTCAAATAGAGGATGTACCTATTGTGAAACAATATGTAGATGTGTTTCCGGACGATTTACCTGGACATCCTCTAGAACCAGAAGTTAATTTTTTCCATTGATTTAATTCCTGGATAAAGGCCTATATTGAAGACCCCTTATAGAATGGCCATTATAGAGTTAGTTGAACTAAAGAAACAACTAGAGGAATTGAGTAATAAGGGATTTATTCGCCATAGTGTTTCTCCATGGGGATCCCCTGTTCTTTTTGTTAAAAAGAAATATGGATCTATGAGGTTATGTATCGACTATAGGGAGATCAATGATATAACAATAAGGAACAAGTATCCCCTACCTCACATTGATGATTTATTTGACCAAATACATAGATCTCAATACTTTTCAAAGATTAACCTCCAATCTAGATACCATCAGTTGTGTGTGAAGAAGGAATACATTCTGAAGACAGCATTTCGAACCAGGTACGGGCATTACGAGTTTACAGTAATGCCTTTTGGATTGACTAATGCACCCTTTGTATTCATGGATCTGATGAATAGAGTTATCAAGTAATATCTCGATGAATTTTTGGTGGTATTTATTGATGATATCTTGGTATACTCCAAAAGCTACGAAGATCATGAAAATCACTTGCCCATTATCCTGAAGACTCAGAGAAGACATGAATTATATGGGAAGTTTAGCAAGTGTGAATTCTGGCTTCAGGAGATTTCGTTTCTTATCCATATTGTCTCTAAAGATGGAATCTATGTTGATCCTTCTAAGACCAAGGCAATCCAAGAATGGAATGCACCGATGAGTATAACTGAGGTATGTAGTTTTATTGTTTTAGCAGGTTATTATAGACATTTCGTCCAGAATTTTCCCTGATTGGCTAACCCATTAACGAAGATCACACGTAAAGGGGTGAAATTTGTTTGGAAAAAAGAGTATGAAGAATTTTTCGAAGAACTGAAGAGAAGATTATTCAATGATCCTATATTTAATCTACCATCGGGGAATGATGGGTTCATTATTTATAGTGATGCATCGAAGAAAGGAATTGGTTGTGTCCTTATGCATAATGATAGGGTTTTTGCCTATGGATCACGACAGTTGAAAATTCATTAACAAAGCTATCTTACTCATGATCTCGAGATAGCAGTTGTAATCTTTGCTTTGAAGATATGGAGGCACTACCTCTATGGTGAAAAATATGATATTTATACTAATCACAAGATTTTGAAGTATATTTTCTCACAAAAAGAACTCAACATGAGGAAAAGGAGATTCCTTGATTTACTCAAGGATTATGATTGCACGATACACTACCACCCGGGGAAGGCAAACAAGGTGGCAGATGCTTTGATCAGAAAAGATCATAGAGTTTTGAACAATATGAGAATTGAAAGGGATCCAATTTTCATGGATCTAGTGAAGATGGACTTGGGAATAACTAGGGAATGTGAAACATCAATGCTTTTTCAAATGGTTTCCAAATCATCTTTAATAGAAAGGATTAAGAGTTCTCAGACCGATGATGAAGAATTTCAAAAGAATATTAAAGCTGTGAATGATAGGACATTGAGAGAATTTGTATATGAAGATGGAATTTTGAAATTTACGAAGAGATTTGTGTTCCCAATATACCAGATCTAAAAAGGGAATTACTGGGTGATGCTCATAGTTCCAATTTCTCTATACACCCTAGGAGCACCAAAATGTATAGAGATTCGAAGGAACATTTTTTGTGGGACAACATGAAGAGGGAGATTGCTGATTTTGTGTCAAGATGTATGGTTTGTCAACAAGTCAAAGCTGGAAGGCAACATCCTGGAGGATTCATGCAACCTCTTCCCATAACGGAGTGGAAATGGGACAATATTACGATGGACTTTTCCATGGGGCTACCAAAGACTCCTAGAAGGAATGATTCAATATGGGTTGTTGTTGATCGTCTTACCAAGTCATCACATTTTCTTGCTATAAGAGAAGATCTACCAATGGAACATCTATAAAGGATATATATTGATGAAGTGTTGAGACTTCATGGAGTACCCCTATATATTGTTTCTGATTGTGATCCCCGTTTTACTTAAAGATTCTGGAAAAGTCTTCAGAAAGCCTTGGATACTAAACTTCATTTGAGCACTGCCTACCACCCTCAAACATATGGACAATCAGAATGAACTATTCAAACCTTAGAAGACATGTTGAGATCCTTCTCACTTGACTTTCAGGGTATGCGGTATCAATATTTAACTCTGCTAGAATTTTCCTATAACAATATCTTCCATTCGAGTAATCAGATGGCACCATATGAAGCGTTATACGGAAAGAGATGTCGCACACCAACCTGTTGGGATGACGTTGGTGAAACAAAACTTGTTGGTCTAGAACTGGTGGAGTAAATGATGGAAAAGGTGAAGGTAATCCAAAATCACATCAAAGCAGCTCAAAGTAGGCAGAAGAGCTATGCCAATAATCGAAGGTAGGATTTGGAATTTCAAGTCGGTGATCATGTTTTTCCTGAAGGTATCTCCATGTAAGGGAGTCATACGTTTTGGTAAGAAAGGTAAATTGAGTCCCATGTACATCAGACCTTTTGAAATTCTAGAACGAATTGGGGCTGTAGCTTACCGATTGGAAATGCCACCAAGTCTCTCCAAAGTTCACGATGTGTTCCACGTATCTTTGTTGAGGAAATACATGTCTGACCCAACACATGTACTCACCTATGAGGAATTAGAAGTGGAACCCGATCTGTCTTATTGCGAAGAGCCCTTCAGGTTTCTTGATATGAGAGAACAAGTACTGAGAAACTGGACAACTCGTCTGGTAAAAGACTTATGGAGAAACCATAAGATGGAAGAGGCAATGTGGGAACCCGAGGAACTTATGAAGAAGAACCACCTGATTCTTTTCATCCTGTAGTATTCTAGAAATTTCGAGGACGAAATTATTTGAAGTAGGGGAGTATGTAACACCCCAAGCTTCTATGATACGCTTCTCTTTGAATAATGCAATAGCATGTGTTGTACGAATCATCGAGTTCTAACACACCACAACCAATAAAACTAGCCGTTATGAATAGTAATACCCACTTTTTGAAATTTATAAATTTTATTTTCCAAAATGGAATTAATTTTTAGATTCAGAATATCTAAATTAGCCTAGGGTGAATTTTTGGTATTTTTCTGAAAAACTTCATTTTTAGATGAATAGTGAAACCACTAAGTGGTAGTCAAAAAACTGAATTTTTCATAAAAATTAATTTTACCGCTTCTGTGAGTGGAATTTCGAAAATACGAGAGACACGGTTAATATCAAATAGTAAAATATGGTTAAATGAGATGAAAATAATTTTTGGTGAATAGTAACTTTTTACTTTTATTTACCACCATTAAAAGTAAATAGGGTAATTAATGGTAAAAATGATAATAATATTACCCTAACACATGTCCTAATTCTATTTGAAAAGTGTATCTCGACCAAAGACAACCTTAGGAAGAAAATATTATCATTTAGGTCCACTTGTATTAGATTAGGACATTTATTATTATTTAATTCAAAGAAGAGTTAAAAGAGTTCAAATCAAAAGTTTATTTACTAAAACATTTTTAATATAAGGTTATACATAAGGTAAATTAGATTTTAATTATTTATTAGAAATATAAAAATATTTCCAACATAATTATATTTTATTCATAATTTTTAAAAAATAAATAATGTAATTTATTTATGACACAATGATGATGCAGTAATTACCATAATAGTGAAAAATTAAACTAATTGATATTATAAATACCCAAATGAATATAATTGGAGACTTTTTATGAATTAAAATAATTTTATAGGTTAATAATACATGTTATTATTGATTTAATTAACTTTTTCCGAAATAATCATTCTTTTATGATTTTCACAAAAATCAATTTTCCAAATATCGTCAAAATTGACATAAAAGAGTTTTTAAAACAAATATTATATAATTAATTGATATTCAATTCCAAAAAATCTAAGGTTCGGTGAAAAGACTTATATCATGATAGTTGTATCATTAATAGACCACTTGGGGGTCTCTTGGAGGTATATAGTAATTTTATTGACTATATAATATAAAAATACAAAGTGACATGGTAAGTGTCAACCTAATTAACTAAGAGTTAAAACTAAAAGATAAGGTTAATATAATGACCCAAACCAGTCTAAATTCTATTGTTTGAGTGGTTTTAAACCCATACCAACCTTGAACTTTAAATAATACACTTTGGAGCCATTAGAAACCGAATATGAATTTATTATAAAATAATATGTCCAGATTTTCCAAACGTGCCCCTCACCCCCCTTATAAAAGGGCACTCCCCCTTCTCATTAATTCACACCTTCAAAGCCTTTTGGTTTGACCAACCCCTACCCAAATACTCCTTCAACTTCCCTCACTGCAACCTAGAGGCCTTAGTTTGATCAGAAAGCCAACCTAAGGATCGCTTTTGATCAAATCAAAAGGAAGAACCCGAAGAAGAGGTAATGTTTTCACCACCCTTTTTCAAATTCATTTCTTATTCAACTTCTTATTTCTTTGTTATTCCCATTATAAAATACTGAATCCAGTATCTCCTATATACTGTAATATTATTATAAATATGGTACAACCATATTCAGTATCCTATCCATCCTTTGAATGACATGTCACCATACGTGCGTACGTACGGCTTACCGTCTCCACATCGTGGTGTAATTATTATTCAATATATTATTATTTGGATGGGTATAATAATTATTTTTAATTAATTTAAATAATAAATATAACATGATAATTATTCTCTATATATGATATACAATCCAATTATATATTATTTTAATATCAAAATAATGATATTGTCGCTCGTGTGTACGTACGGACTACCGTCTCCACGAACGCGATGAGATTCATTCTCTATTGTATCCATTAAACTATAACTATAATTTGATGATTTAAAAATAATGTTCAAGGACTTGATATCATTCTTCACATGAATAAGATACAACCTATCCATGAAAAACACGGCTTACATGATAAAACATGTAAAAGAGAATGAGTAAGTTAACACCCAAAACGACGATAATTCTAAAATATTATTAACAAGGCAATGTTAAAAGAACATATATGATATCATATTAATATATATGATTCTTGTATAATTTAATAACAATTATTTCACCATTATTAAGGAGGTTAACCTACCCTAACAAAGGAAAAGTACAAGGTAAGGGTTTATTTCGCAATCTCTTCATTATCTGAGGTTGTTTATACGTAATAATCTACTGGGACATCTTTATCATCCACATCCAAGTTTCTTAAAAATTTATTTCAAAACATTTTTTTTACTATTTACTAGAATATGGGTTAAAGTCATTTATACCCTTGTTGACTTTTATAAGTGGTTTATAAAGGAATCTTTCTGTCGTTTTCCAAAAAAGGCCCTTTTTAACCTTTTTGACAGAATTAAGGTAAGAATGTTTTTTTATCTTATATGGAGGGTGAGGCTATTTTCAGACATTACAAAATCATCTAAGCTTCCCTTACAATCTTATAAGAAAATTTTCAAAGAAATTTTTTATTTTATAGATATATGACTCTAAAATGATTTCAAAATAGAAAGAGATATTTCTCTAAAAAGAGTTTTGATTTCATCTATGTCAACATCCTTTAATGGATTTAAAGCTTATTTGAAGTTGATTTATTATGATACAAATCTTTTATATTGTATTGAAGGTTTTCTGATATTTTTGACTGTGGATGTGTTATTTTTATACCATTCGTGGTTTATGAATGAAGTATTTACATTTCGTATGCTAGTTTTAATAAAAATGTTTATGTTATGTTTAAAAATTTTCATATGGGGATGCATTGGACTTAATATGTGACGGGTGGAGCCCGCTATAGATCCTTGATGCATCGATAGGATTCATGAGATAAACTAGTGTCTTGGCACAAGGCATTGGAAAAAATCTTATTTGTAGTCTTGGCATGAGGCCTTGGCTATGTGGTTATGATATTATGGCATTATGAATTCCATCATTATGAAAGTGGTTATTGATATTGCATGTGATTATTCGATTAGTAGAATATCCATGTGAATAAGTAAATGGAATTATTTCATTTTATTTTTCCATAATATATTGAAGTTCAAGTTTAAAAGGATTTTGTTTTAGCTATACATTTCCTTAAATGTTTATTCTTATTTATGAAAGTTTCTGGTATATTGTTATCCTTACTGGGCATTTGAGCTCACCCCTTTTCTATGTTTTATATTTTCCAGGATGTGGAGAAGTAAATTATGAATTAACTGTAGGGATTGTATGAGGGGATAAGAGTGTGGACTATAGAGACTATATTGTTGTAGTTTTCATTTTATGTTGTAATGTAAAACTTTAGGAATATATCTAGTGTTTCCAAGGCTACTAAACTAATCGGTCTTTCGAGATTTGATCTTTCTTGTGATCATTCCAATGTTATGTAATAATGCACTGACTCTGGGTAACTGGGGTCAGGACGTTATAGCAAGTAGTTGATGAAGGTGCCACCGGGGTCGCGGTGAGAGAGGAAGGTCGCTCAGACGATGAGGAGCCTATTCCCCCGGGAGGAATCTCTGAGGAAGACCCTGCTGCTGGCTTGTTGGTTGTCTTCCCGGTCTATCAGCCCGCTGATCACAAATTAATCGATGATTCAGATTCGGAAGCAGCCGAATAGTGCCGGATGACACGACACAAAGGATGTAAGTGCATCCGGAATTTTCTCAGTCAGCCCTAGACAGAATGGCTGAAGTGGGTGGGATCACTCCACACCTGGCTGTGTTTCCTATGTGCTGGAGGGTAAGATAATCAATGTCTTTACCTGACGGTCTGTGATTACATGGCCAAGATGATGCGTGAGGGAAGTCGGCGCTCCAACATCACCCAGTTTTGGGTGGAGTTGCGGAGTACCTGAGCATTTTTGAGGGCGGAGCAAGAGGTTAAACGCCTCGAGGAATAGGTGAAAGAAGAAGAGTTATTCATCGTAAACTTCTCTGAGCTCGTAGAGAAGTTGAGGGCCCAGTTGGCAGATGCCCAAGAACAACTTGCGGAAGAGAGTCACTAGATAACTGAGCTCCAAACTGAGTAGGCATGGGCGCGAGCTAGAGTCAGCGAACTGTGCTCTGTGGCTGCTGATGAGGAGAGAGTCCTCAGGGGGCGGGAGGCAGTCCTGGAGTCCACCAGCCAAAAGGTGGCCGCAATGGAGAGATCTATCCAATAATCTGACCCTTAAGGGCCCTGTTTTGGCTGAACCCATGAACTTACCTCACCTTAATTCTTCTTGTTTTCTTTGTATGTATGAAAAAATTTGTTTACTTGTCTCTTTGGTTTAACATACTTGTCCCTTTGGTTTAACATGCTCAACCATAATTCCGAAATAAATATCAATCCATTCCTAAACTCATGTGGGTTGTACCCAATGTGAGAAACAAGGCAGGCTTATACTATCACTTCGTTTGATCTTGGGAGCGTCAACCAAGCTTCAAGCACTCGAAATTTGATTCTGGATTGCCGAGGAGAAGAGGGAGTCCCAATAAAAGGAAGAGGACCTCAGACCAATCGATGTATCGTCTTCTCAATGTGCTCTAGCGCATAAGCGGGGCAATTCAGGGGGCATTGGAATCAATACAAGCATAGGGGAATGAAAAATGTGAATCACGTTACCCAAATTTGAAAAACTATGGGAGGGGTGTGTCAATAAAGGATGACTATTGACCGTGTTCGAAACAAAGCATCCCTATTGCATTAACCTGAAACGGGGACAACAAATGAGGGTCGACCGCTGACCATGTTCACAACACAGGACCTAACTCACATATCATCGATCATTCTTCTAAAACACTGGCCCAGGATAGTTGGCGGAACATATGTCGAGCATACATACTATTACAGGGTCACTTCAAAGTTGATCAGTCTTCCAGAATGTTGGCCCCGGACAGCAGGTGGACCATAGGTTGAGAATCTACACTATTAGGTGGTCCCTTCAAATGTGAAAGAGGATGAGGATCTGAATAAAGGGGAATAAAAATCATGGAAAGTGAAGTGGTGGTTTGTTTGCACAGAGTCCGACACTCCCAAAATTACGCCACCGTGGTGGAAGTACATTAGGTGGTCACATTAATCTAATCAAGGATCATCCCTAAATTTAGACAGGACCACTCTGGTGAGTGAAATGTCACTTTCCAATGTCATTATGGGGCATCCTAAAATTTTTCAGAGAAAATGATACAGTTACACAACTCCCTGGGGGGTCAGGACAAGAGGCCGACGGTGGGGAAAGGATGGTATTTATGATTCCCAGGGTAGGACCTGAGACAAAATGTCTGGGAGTTCCTACGTATCCCATAAGGATTGGAATCAAGCCACACGTAGTTCTGTAAATGGTCCTATTTTACGGTCTTGTAACATAGACCAGGGATTAGTATGGAATGCAGGGGACATGTGGTAAGGCGTTTATGAAGCCCGATGTGAATGAGGACAAAAGTCCAAGTTACCATGTGTTCCTTGGGGAAGTGTTTAGGTCAAGGGACTGAACATGAAAGGTAATTTGGGACCATGGGGAAGTGCCTGGGAATTCCTACGTATCCCATAAAGATGGGAATCAAGCCATACGTAGTTCTGGGAGTAGCATGGTAAGATACCCGTGAAGAGGACGAAAGGGGCATGCGGGTTTAGCCCTCGCACCAAAATAAGTGGTATTTGATGTATCTTGTTTGTCCTTTAAGTTGAATGGTATTTTGTTTTAAATAAACCGGCCAAGGGTAGAAATTCCTTGCATCACCACAAGAATCAAGCCATGTACAGGCATTGACAAACGGTATGGTGGATAACTGATACCCAACATGATGTCCTCTATGATAAGGTCATCACAATGCAATGTCGTTTTTCGTCGTGCGGCTAGGACGATGGACCCGACAACACAGTTTAAGGTCATATGGATTGGACCTGAGGGAATGCACATGACACGGTAAATCATACCTGACGTGAATGAGGACGAGGTCCACATCATCATCGTTCATGATTCTGGGAGAGAAACCTCGGGCCAGGAGGCTAGTGAGGGTTAGAGGAACCATCTCCCAGCTGAGCTGGACCCAAAATGCAATGTCCGGGTGATCCCACATATCCCATGGGGATGAGGATCAAGCTGTACATAGATCTTAGTGAAGATCCCAGTTTATAGTCTTAGTGCTTGGATCGCGGGAGCCTCGGAGGACGCCGTATTGTAGCTTTGTCTGCCTGACGTGCGAAGGTGCACTGAGGGACAATTCCAGGAGTTTCAAGATTCCACCTGGACATGATGGGGTGGAACATAATGTTAATCATGTAACCAACATTCAAGGCCTCAAGGGGCTAGCATGATGACCGGGGATTACTGCTGACCATGTTCGCAACAGAGCATCCTATCGCGTTAGCCTGAAATGGGGACAAACAAATGAGCATCGACCACTGACCTTGTTCAAAACGCAGGATTTATATCAATTTGTTGTTTGAAACCCTCAAGGGTGTTTTCTTGTGATGGTAGGAGATCCCTTAGGCCTCATATCCATGTCTTTTTGGGTGTCCCTTCAGGTGTGAAATATATTGGGGGCCAAAATAAGGGGAACATGAAGCATGACAAGTGGATGGAAACTTTCCCCAGTTGAATTTGACACTCCAGGTTCTAGACCAGAGTAATCATAGACACATCGGCAACCCCCTGCAAAGGGTCGAGGGGCTCATCTTTAGAGTGTCCAAGAGATGGAAAACTCTCAGGAGAAGGGGGGAATGGTGCCAAAAACCCAACTCAAAATAGGGAATAACCCTGTACCACACCTATATATCCCCCTCATGGAGAGGAATAGGCCAAGGGGCCTAGGTGATCGAAAGATTTGGAGATCTCTAAGAGATGGGGTTGGACCCAAAATCTAAATGTTCAGGTGGTCCTATGTATCCCATAAGGTTGGGAATTAAGCCACACGTAGTTCTTGGAGATATAGTCTAAATTCATGTGGGAAGAGCATGTGGTTTAACGTCATGCGGGATGACATACAGTTTAACGTCATGCGGGATGAGATACAGTTTAACGTCATGCGGGACGAGCGTGAAGTTTAGGGTCATGCAGGACCGATAGTTTAAGGTCGTGCCAGACCGTAATACATTTTAAGGTCATGGAAGACCCTAAAGGGGCCAGGAAAAGTATTTTTTAAGGATCTTGGCATTAGTGGGTAGATTTATACGCTCACCACCCATGGTCATCATCGAGTACGCACCATTGGGATAAACCTTACGAACAATGATAGGTCCTTCCCATTTGGGATCCAACTCGGTTGGTTTCCTACCGGGGATCATTGGTGCTCTGAGGGCTAGTACCTAGTCACCTTTCAGAAAATAATAGTGGTGAACCTTCTTATTGAAGGCCTGATCCATCCTGCTCAGATGAATTTATAGGTTGCGTAGGGCACAAAGCCCATTCTCGTCTAGTGGTTCCAATTCAGCCAGAAGTATTTCATCCACTCAATCTGGCGCTTGCTGGTCATAGACCGTTGTGCGTAATGAGGGAAACTGAATCTCGATGGGGAGAATAGCCTCAGTTCCATACACTAGGGAATACAGGGTCACCTTGGTGGAATTACGAGTCATCATCTAATAGGCCCAGAGGGCATTGGGGAGCTTATCCAGCCAACTCCTCTTGTTCTGACTAACCATTTTCTGCAAAATGGTAGGGAGGGATTTACTGAATACCTCAATCTATCAATTTTCATGTGCTTGGTAGCGGGAGGTATGATTAGAATGGATGTTGTACTTTGCATACAATTTCTTCAACTTGGCTTCTTGAAAGTTGGTGCCATTATCGGTGAGGACGGTGTGAGGTACTCTAAACTGATGGATGATATTGGAACTCATGAAGTCCATGGTAGAACGATCCTTGACTTCCTTGAGAGGAATTTCCTCTGCCCACTTGGAAAAGAAATCCATAGTGGTCAGAATGAATTGTCATTGGTGATCCGTTTCCAGTGGGTATGGTCCTACGACATCTAATCCCCAGACTGCAAAGGGACAAGAGTACTTGGTAGTATGGGGAGGCTCTGATGGCTGATGCACAAAGTTAGTGTGAACTTGGCACGCATGGAACCTCTTGGAAAACTCGATGGAGTCATGGATCATGGAGGGATAAAAATAACCTAGTCTTCGGATATAGTGAGACAGTTTGGGCCCAGCCTGATGGGCACCGCAGAAACCGGCGAGAACCTCTTGTATAACCTATGGGATCTCAACCCCCTGAATGAAATGGAGGGGAACACTATCAAACCCGTGCTTATAGAGGATCTGCTTAAGACTGGGACCACGTTGGAGGGTAAACTGTAGCATGCGACATCGTATTCACACGTACTCAGCCCGGTATGGTTGTAGATTACCGTGTTAGAGGTATTCAACCAAGGGTTTCCTCCAATCGGCAGTCAATTCGATCACTACATCCGGACTACCTAGAGGTCCTGATGTAGAGGCACAAATGGTAAGGTGGCTTACCTATGGACCGTCATCATTTTCCATGGTAACATGAGCTATGACTCTATGATGTGCCACATGGATATTCAGATCATCCTGTTCGGGCTCTACAAGTGATGCATGGAATCTGTCCAAAGCATCTGCTCGACCATTCTATGACCGAGGGACGTGGATAAACTCCGTCCGAGAAGGGAATCATGCCATTAGTTAGAGAGTTCATTCTAACAATGGTATGAGCTCTGGATTCCTGACAACATAGTTGCCATTGACCTGCTTAATAACTAGCTCATATTTCCCTTTCACATGCAAACAGGGCACGTCGATCTCAAGGGCCAGCTTGAGACCAATAATGAGGGCCTGATACTCCACCTCATTGTTGGTTCAGCCTTCTGATAGAAGGAATAAGTATGGCAGAACGGCTTGCACCGGGGTGATAAAGATGATACCTAGGCCTACTCTGTTGAGCCTATGATCACTGAACCTCCTACTGGTGGGGCTTCGGGAGGCACCATCAAAGCGGATTTTCCAAAATGGGACAACTTGATCGACCGAGAGGATCGCTTCATCGGGAAAATACAAGTCCAGATACTGGTCTGCGGAGATTGGATGGGCATCTAGAAATTCCGCCAATGACTATCCCTTAATAGCCTTATGAGGCACAAACCTGATGTCAAATTGATGGAGGATTACCGCCCACCGCGCTAGTCGGCCAGTCAACATGGGACGACTCATGATGTACTTCAATGGGTCTACTCTAGAAACCAATTGTACCTCATGGTTCTATAAGTAATTCCGCAATTTCTATACAGTGAATATGACTGCAAGGAAGCTATTCTAGATGGCAGAGTATCTGGTCTCCGTATCGAGGAGCATGTGGCTGAGGTAGCAGAGGTTTTTCTCTGTCCCCTCATTATTCTTATTGGTGAGAAGGGCACCAAGAGACCATTCTAGGGTGGTGACATAGAGAACCAGTGGATTTCCAGAGACGTGTAGCATCAAGACCGGAGGCTGGAGAAGATACTGCTTGATTTCCTCAATGGCGGTCTGGCACTCCTCATCCAACTCATAAGCGGTGCCCTTCTTCATGAGCCGGGAAAAGGTCTTACATTTTCCAGCCATATTCGTAATGAATCGGCGTATGTAGGCTACGTTCCCTTACAAACCCCGAAGCTCCCGAATATTACTCGGGGGAGGCATATGGATGATTGCCTTGATATTCTCTAGGTCAACCTCAATGCCCCGGTACCTGACAACAGAGCCAAGAATCTTCCCGGAGGTGACTCCAAAAGCACACTTCAACTGGTTCATCTTCAGGTGGCAGGAACAGAGGAAGATGAAAACATTCTCAAGATCATTGGTATGGTCCTTGCGATGGTGATATTTGACTACCAGATCATCCACATAGCACTCCACCAATGTCCCTATGATTGGATTCAATATGTGATGCATGGCCCGCTGATAGGTGGCTTCTGTATTCTTCAGGACGAAGGGAATAGCCTGGTAACAAAAAGTACCTTGGGGCGCCCAGAAAGCTGTGGACTCCTCATCCTCGGGGGACATCCGGATATGATTATATCCATAGTAACCATCCATAAAAAATAGGTCTTGGAACCCTACTGTAGAATCGATCAACAATTATATCACCGGAAGGGGAAAATCATCCTTCAAACAATGACGATTGAGATCCATGAAGTTGATAAAGACTTTGATCGGTCCATTCTTCTTCCTGAATGGTACAATGTTGGCCAGCCACATGGGGTACTAGACCTCATTATTGAATTTCTCCCTGATGAGCTTGTCAAATTTGGCCTCGACCATGGCACTGTGAGATGGGTGCATCTTCCTGGGAGGTAGCTTGAATCCATGATGATTTGTTGGGAGACCGAGACTGTAGACGGCTACATGAGGATCTAATTCTGGAATCTCATCGTAACTCCTGGAAAACACGTTCTGGTGCTGTTTAAGGATCTCTACATACCGATGCTTCTCTTAGGGGGATATAGTGGTACTGGTAAATGTGGGTCTCGGGTCCGCCTCACTGCCGAGGTTCACATGTACCAACTCATCGACCATGGCAGAGACGCCTTCCTCAAAGGTAGGGGTCATCCTCTAGATCCTCTTCTCCACTTACGGAGGGATCTTCCGCGGGGGAAGTTTCTTCTGAGTTACCAGACCCTGATGGGAGACTGCTACCGGCATGAGCTGCAGTAGTTATTGCATCGGAGTACTCTGACGCTGCCGAGACCATAGTGACGAAGGTTGTCGACCCGGTCCCATCTGATATATGTCCCAAGGGGACAAACTTGATGATATCAAAGCAGTAGTGGCACATCAGTCAAAGCTGACTTATACCAGCCTGGTGGAACAAAGAAGTATGACGTACTTCCATTGCCATAAGTCGGACATCCCAATACCTGATGGGAGTTGGAGGCTTTGGGATAACTGGAGCCTGGTTCATATAAGAACACGAAGTGATCTTATGATTCCATCTGGATTTGGGAACATGGTCCCCCCTTTTCCAAGAAATGAAAAAACATTGCCCCATATCAGGGGTTGTGGCCTCCAACTGATGGATTGGGAAGACGTAGGAGTCACTCAGGCCTGCCCAAAGGTCGGTTGTAGCGGTGATAGGATCAAATTCACTTGCCTAGACTTGCTTATCCATTCTCTTGTAATATTCATCGCCCAAGAAGTGGGCTTCACAAGAGGCAAAAGGAGATGCATCACCTTGGAGTACACCCACTCGACCATTAAGGGAGTACTTCTTGAATTGGTGATACAATGAGGGGACCACCACATGAAGGTGGAGCCATGGAATTCCCACCAATGCATTGTATGTGGTGTTCTAGGAGATAACCATGAACTTAGTGTTGGAAACTAGGCCACCTAACTAGTTCATTAGATGGATCTTGCTGGCTAGGGTTTGTTTTGTCATGTCATATCCCTAGATCCTTAAATTAGAGGGAGTCAGGTCAACTTCAGATAACCCTATCTTTTGCAGCATCCACGTTGGGATAAGGTTGATCCTGGAGCCGATGTCAACGAGATAGTGTCGAACCTCCATGCCATTGAATTGGCCGGTGATATACATCAGGCGGATGTGCCCTTGTATAGGGGAGCCTTCATCCTCTCCATAGAATGAAATGATGGCCTATAATTCGGCATCCTCAACTATTTCAGCATGGAAGGCTTCTGCAGCTACTACCTCCGTCTCAACGTGGAGGGGGATCCTTAAAGCCTTGGTGAGTGCTTCACACATATTTCGTGATAACTGAAGGGATTCAAGGATGTAAAGCCTCACTAGGATGTCAGCGAGGTGCTTGATAATGTCATACTTATGTTCTAGGTGTGAACATCTACCTGCGAGAAGCCCCTCTGCGATAGGAGGCATGGAGGGCCCCACCAGCCGGACCAACGACTAACTGGTATTGGTAATATCCTGATTCTCTCCAGTCGAAGCCCGAAGAGTAGCCGTCAGATGAAGGCCGGATGGTTTAGATCAGCCTATAGCGGGGAGAACCTGGTTGCGGCATGGCTGCTTTGGTTCTGCCTGATCCAGTAGCACAAATGGTGGTAGAGGTGGGCTTGTAGACACTGGATGAGGAGGCTACGCATTCTGGGTTCTACGATGGGCCTCTTTTCTGGTATCAGTGGCATGCATGGCCTAGATAGAGCTTCCAACTGACGTGCCCCGATGACCCATATGGTCATGGCTCCACCGACATTGGCGTCCGCTGGGGACATTGGGGAGGTTTGTCTGGAGCTCCCCCTCTTCGGGAGTCATATAGGGGTTTACCAACTCAACATTTTTAACTGAAGCATACCCCTAACTATCACATGATGAATCATCCACTACTGGTTGGATTCTGGGAGTTATCCCCATCTCTGGGAGCATAAAGTCACCGAGAGTGCGGGAAAATGATGGCACTGTTGGGGCACGTTGCTTCTTCTTGCGTCGTCGATGCTTGCTCTTCTAGGAAGAGGTCGGCTAAGATGATGATAGAGAAGTGGTGGTCATAGCTTCTAAAGGATTTGTCTGATTCAGATTTGCACGGATAATTCCATGGGCATGGGAGACTATCTTGTGAGCCGTCCTGTTGTTACACTTCCGAGACCCATGGTCAGAAATCTACTTTCAATCGCCTTTGTCGTCACAACTACTATCTGACCTCACGAAGACACTCGCCACTTATGACAGGGTCGGGCCCAACCTGACTATGTTTTTTTCAATCTTGTCTTGGAGCCAGTCCATGAACACATAGCACTGCTTGATGATGTGCCCTAGGAACTGGTGATAAGGCAGTAGTTGGAGAGATCAGTGAGATTCCCCTCTTCTAACTTTCAGTACTCATGAAATCGTATAATTCTATACTCTAAGGTGATTTAGAAGTAATCGGGGACCTCTGCCTCATCAAATGAGTAGGTCCAACTTCTTCTGTCCGGAAAGGGGTTTCTAGGAGCCTGACCTTGATGGGGGGACAGAGGAGCCTTCCGAGGAGTCGGAATATGATTATCTCACCTAGGTTGTGGTGGCACATTATGTGAAGGTGACTGAAGGTTCTGAGGTGATCTCTTCTGGGATGGAAACTGCCCCCGTGGCAGTGGACCTCTGTGGGTCTACAGAGCTGGCTCCACTAGAAACGATTCTAGCTACCTAGGGGCCTCTATCTGGGCCACTATGGCGAGCTCGACTCCAGCAGCCCTCCTTGGTGGGATCATAGGGGGCAACGGACGTACCTGGCTAGCATCCTGAAGGGATTATTTGAGGAATTGGGCCTTATCTGGGAAGTCTCAGAACCCTCTGTGATAGTTCTGAGTGATCAGGGAGGGAACCAGTTCCATCTTGACATTTCATGCACACATCGTTAGTAATTTTTCCTGAGTTAGTGGCATGTCAAGGGAGTATGTGAGCACCTTCCACAAGGTGATAAAGTCGAAGACTCTCTCATCAAGCCTTTGTTTTTACATGAAGAGGTCTTTGATGCTGGTCTTCCGGGTGGTAGAGATGAACAGGTAGAGGAACTGCCTGCGAAGTTCCTCCCAGATGGTCACAGATCCGACAGGGATTGGTTATACCAAAAAAATGTCGGCCCCTCCAGCATTTGAACAAAACTACGGAGCTTGGAGGCCTCCTGCTGTGCTGGAGTCCCTAACATAGTCCCTTACCTTGAGTTAAAGTGGGCCAGGTGTTGCGACGGGTCGCCTATACCGTTAAAGGGGGAGAAGGTTGGGTTTCCGAATCCCGGGGGTTCTGGCATTTTATCCACCCATGCCATGTATGTCTTTCCATCCAGTGGGATGGCCACCTGTCATGTTTCCAATGCCTCTAGGCGGGAGATGAGTGACGCCATTGGATCATCTTGATGGGGGTCCCTGTCTAGATGGGGATCCCTAACCATGAGCGTGTTGTGTGGTTCTTCAATGTTGTAGACAGGCTCAGCGGATCGAGGAACAGCTGGTGGAGCAGCCTTCGGGGCGGTCGGGGGAGCCTGAGAGGGATTCCATAGATTATCATTCTATTCTGGAGGGTTAAATGAGAGATATTGCACCATCTTTCCATGATCTCCGGCTTCCGCCTTTTCAGTGAATGCGGCATGATCAGGGTTGCCTAGGGGAATATCATTGAGGGGTAGTTGTTCCTGCCCATGGTGCCCCAACCTAGGATCACCGTAGTCAGGTCGTCGCTCTGCGATGCATTCAGTCATAAGTTCATCAACCAACTACTTCTACTCAGAAAGCTTCTAGAGCAATGTGGCCTTCTCATGGTCCTCCTCCGTATTTTTCACTAAAGCTGATGGGTCTGAGTGCTTGACATCCCCAACGTGTTATTTTCCCTTACTGACATTCCATCTGAGTAACAATGCCTCGGTGGGTGGAAGGAGACCTAGGAGGTTCCTCTACTGATGATTAATCCTCCCCAATGAGTCCAATAATGGTGTCATGTCCTCAGGGAGGATGTTCCCATCAACAATTTCCAACTCGTTCCCCTCCAACAGATTGGTCATGTTGACCGCAACTCTTCTCAGGGGCATGTCTTTAATGTCACCTAGTGAGTCGGGTTGCCGGTGAATAGAACTGAAGAGAAGGGAAGCGTACTACCCCCAACCAAGGACATGCATGTGGGGGGTTGCCTCCTTAATGAATTTTAGGATACTTGGAAACTCTGAACGCAATACTGTTGGAGGGCCCTCCCATGACCAAATGACTCAGGTTGCTGGACCACAAGGAGTGTGGCTAGATCAACCAGGTGGCACTATTCGCCGATGCCTTCAACGTGCTATTGGATTCTGAGATATGTCACCCGCCGGTGGTGGAGATGGAAGTGAGTTTCCCAGAGGGTCTGGAGGAAACATTCAAACTCCTCCGGGGTGAATGATTTTGGCGTACAAAAACTCGGTCCTGCGACCAGCCAAAACTTCTTAGGGAAGTGGCCTACTGCAAGGATAGTCCAGAAGCTCCTTGGATCAGATTCAGGGTCTGGCCTTTGATTTCCCCACTCTTCAACTGAGAGTGGTTGAGGAACTAGCAGCAACACTGAGGTGGACCGCTTGGATGGTGGGTTGGCCGGCGGAGAATACGGAGAGCGGGCTGATTGGCCGCTGAATCTTGGGCTGTCCTCTGACGGTTGTGGTGACCAGGCCGCTATATCGCGAAAGGATGGACTAGAGACCGAAGCTCCTGAAATAGCATCAGTTTTGTACAAGGGTGATCTATGTCGTGGCTCTTCTTCCATTGACCCCCAAAATAGCTCTCTATAGTCGGAGGGTGCTTTCGGAGATGTCGGTGGTGACCGTGTGGTCGGTCCCTAGGGACATGACAATTTCTCGTCCTCCTGGATATACCTTCAGATAGAAACAGGGATCCTATGGATCTCGCTTTCACGGAGTACAAGGCTGATGCATCCCATTCCTTCCCCATCCAATGACTCAGAGGATCAAGGAGAGGGCTCATGCGCTGAGTCGTACTCCACCTCAGAGTCTGAGAAGTGGACCGGTTTGATTCTTGTCTGGCCCTCCCCAAAATTCCTCTTACGGCGAAAATGACCCGCCTTCCTGCCCCTGGGTGTCTCCTTGAGACAGGGCTGATTTCTGTTATGGGGTCCTCTGGCCGCACGGGTTCTAGGGCGGAGAGGGTTTCCACATGAGAAAGCTGGAGTGTGAGGAGCACCGGGACAAATGTCGAAACGGACACGGGGAGGACCTCTATGCTAGGCGCAGGTGATGTGAAGCTGGCCTCCACCCCTCCAACCGCTGAGGCGAGGAGGACCTTCGCTGAATGGCGTGGGGACATGGGAAGGACCTCCATGATGGTGAGTGATCGGACATGCAATGTATCCATATCCATAGTCCGCGTCAAGGGGAATGACCCCATACCCGGTGTAGCGAGCGCGGGAAAGGCCACCATCCGGAGTGTTGCTGTCATAGAGAAGACCCTTGCTTGGGTTGAAGGTGGCGCAGGGAAGACCTCCAGGTTGAGGTTGGAAATAGGTAGGACCCACACCTTCCGTAGTGGAGGTACGGAGTGGGCCTCCGCACTGGATGACATTGCTGTGGATTGGTCCGTGGCAGACATCGCCTGTGTCGGCGACTGGGAGAGTCGACCCAGCCTTCCCATGGGGTGGTTAGGGCTTTGATCCGCGCTGGGTTTATAAATTCCCCTGCTCAACGTATTTTGGGAGTTGGGGATATGAGTCATCAGTGTCTCGGGCCATAGTAGTTGCTGACTTTGACTTCCCATGGCATGCGTCCTCTTCCATTTACGCCTGACGTTGGCATCGGGTCAGAAGAACTCGAGCTGGTGGTGCAGGCGCATGGCTTACCAGCTCCTTGGCTCGGGGAACCGAATGGAGGTGCTGACACAGCATGGTGGGATCCCTCAGAGGGAGCCCTTGAAGCGGGCATCCTATTGGGCGAACTCGTACATCCCCTACCTCGTCGGCGTAGGTGAGGTAGTTGTCAAGGCGTTCCGGGGACATGCTCCCGAAACGATTGAATGTTGGGGTGGGGATCAGTGGCTCCATGTGCGGCTCTCAGGGGTGTTGTTGAGGGCGAGGTGCAACTACCTTGAGATCCAAGTGGGCCATATCCCTTATAGGGATGATCCCCTCCTCCTCGTACATGCGTACAAGGTCATTAATTAGCCTTTGTTGTATAATTTCTGATGGGGAGAGGGGGCATAGGTGCCTAGCAGTCATGGCGGTTGAAGATCTCATGAAAGAGAAAGGACTGTGCGTGGTGGCCACGCTGGTATTTCCCCTACCCCTATGTTGGTGGGTAGGTGATCGGGCTCCGAATGTGACAACATGGTTCCTGAGAGCAGGGAGATTAACTCATTAATACTGCTAGGAAAAGAAATCGACAACCAGTGCCCCAGCGTCGTTCCATCTACTATGGATGGTAAAAGGGATCCACACTGACAACATCACAGAATGGAATTCTCAACCTCCTGGCTATCCCAAATTCTGGAAAGTTTCACATTAGGACCGCTAATCGCTTGGGGGACCTGATTCCGGATGACTAGGTCTGGTGAAGATCCAATCCATTAGTTCCTCAGACACTACTAGTCTCCATATCGAGGATAATAATTTCATGTCAGGTTCACCATTTATGTTTCTGACACTTTCGTCGGGGTGCATGCATCTGCATCTGTCATGCAGAGGACGCACTGCTGTTGGCCCGCATTCCCTCTTTCCAAAGGCGGGCAGCATCCACTCTTTATTCAGGGATGTCTGCTCCTTGATCAAAAATGGGATGATGGGATGTCGGTTCTTCCTTCTGTGGATTCCTCCTCTGAGCTCATCACCTAGTCTGGGTCTCCCTCGTAGATTTAAGACGTTGTTCATGAAACTCTTCCTGGCACAATATCATCATGGACACCAGTTAATTACTCTACTTCCATCAGGATGCTCCAAGGGGTCCGGTCAGGGCAGCAACCTTCAGTTAGGGGGGTAGTCACATTGGGCACCACTTGCGTGTTTTAACGCTGGTGGGATTGGCATGTCTATCTCTTGTCCCTTATTATAGGGCTTCTAGAGGGTGCGGAAGCCCGAGGCATCCCACATCGGATGTGGGGAATCATATTTCATGGGCAATTATCTGAGGTTTCCCTCAGCTTCCCATGTTTAACATAGGGTATGCCGCAAGTTTAACGTCCAGTGGAGATGGATCAGACTGATTGGAACATTGATTAGAGTAGATCAGATTGAAAAATCCACTAGAGAGAACACCGATATCAGAGCAAGCACATGGGTGACTTCCTTGATACTGTGGAAGGTAATTATGTGGAATGATCTCACCGGGATGTGGCAGACCAGGTAAGAATCAGGATGGATTGTGGTTTTGGGATTGAGCCTCGAAGAGACTTCCTACGTATCCCCATGGAGGGGAATCAAAGTTCGCGTAGTTTGATGAAACGATGGGACACCTGAGGAGGTGACAAGTGAGAATGGACGCATGGATGTGACCCAGAAAAAATGGAACCTCTAGGTTGGGGAACGAGCTTCCCGAGACACATTGGATCGAGGGAGAGGTTAGGATGATAAATGAGTGATGGGATTGAACCTTGTGGAGGCTTCCTACATATCCCCGTAGCGAGGAATCAAAGACCACATAGTTCAGATGATGAATATAGTTTAACATCATGCGAGATGGGGACGAATTGATGTGAAGGGGATTGGAATGACCGGTTGGTGGCCTTGAACCTCATGGAGTCTTCCTACATACCATGACTTGACATGGATCAAAGTCCCCATAGTTCGGGATGGATTGGGGCTTACGCTCTGAGGTGGCTCAAGGTGTTTGTGGATTGAACCTCATGGAGGCTTTCTAAGTACCATGCCTTAACATGGATCAATGTCTCCATAGTTCGGGATGGGATGGGTTTTACACTCTGAGGTGTCCCAAGGTGTTTGGGGCTTGAACCTTGGGGAGGCTTCCTACGTACCATGCCTTAATATGGATCAAAGTCCCCATATTTCATGGTGGATTGGGTATTACGCTCTGAGGCGGCCCAAGGTGTTTGGGGCTTGAACCTCATGGAAGCTTCCTACGTACCATGCCTTAACATGGATCAATGTCCTCGTAGTTAGGGATGGGATGGGGCTTAAACTCTGAGGCGGCCCAAGGTGTTTGGGGCTTGAACCTCGTTGAGGCTTCCTACATACCATGCCTTAACATGGATCAAAGTCCCATAAGTTCAGGATAGGATGGGGCTTACACTATGAGGCAGCCCAAGGATTTTTGGGCTTGAACCTCATGGAGGCTTCCTACGTACCATCCCTTAACATGGATCAAAGTCCCCATAGTTTAGGATGGGTAAATAGAGTTTAACATCATGTGGGATGGGGGAATTTGGGGCTTATGCTCTGACGTGGCCCAAGGTGTTTGTTGTTGTCGGTGCTTGCTCTAAGATCTCATGAGTCATTCTCAGTGTGAGAAACAAGAGGTAGCAGAGACCTGATGATCATGTCACGAAAGGTTCATCCATGAAAGATAGAGTGGGGCTTACGCATGGAGGGGCCCAAAGAGGAAACATGGGCTTATGAGTGGTTAGCAACCCGAGAGGTCGGGGAATACTCTAGGATAGAGGCCCGAGGTGATAAAGCGCGGCGGGAGAGGTACTTGGGACCGAAGAAAGGAGAATCATTCTTCCCCAACATGCCCTTCACTGGCCTTGTGAACCAAAGATGAAAGGAGCAGCAAGGGTGCTGCCTCCTACAAGAAAAGTAAGGGCTTATGCCAAGGTGGTTGCCCTTTCCCTGCTGACAAATGCCACTCCAATAAGGATGATATCGTCCCCTATCAGGGGTGATCCCATCCCCGTGGAGACGAGTGGGTGTAGAGAATGTCTGAGACAGGGGGGCCTGCGTGCATGGCATGGGGCCGGGTCAAAGTTTAACGTCATGTGATGAGGATGATGGTTCTTGGTATTTTAACGTCCTGCAGCATGGATGTGGTGGGTTTACTCCACACCCCTAGGGATTACATAATTGGTACCCTCAGCTCCTTGTGGGAGGGAAGGAATCGGAAACACTGTATCAAAGGGGTGTGTTAGGGAGAACCATCGAGGGGTCCACGTTAGTGTGGCTATACAAAGAAGCAATAGACGTTAGTGTGCATATGTGAAGAATCAAGAGGAAAAGCAACGCAACAGGTTGTATTGTCCAGGGGACTTTGAAGTTACATCATACAAGCCTAGAAGGTCGCACGGGAAAACGGTGCATGATGTGGATGCACGGGGCTAGAGATACACCCTTGAATGGAATCCAAAAGAGGGGCATCGGGCTCTCACACAAGGGGCGCCCGGGGCTTACTGAGATGAGAGGTCCTAGGGGGATTGAGTGCAACCTCTGATGATTGCGCACGATATAATAGACCTGTGCAAAAAAACATCGGGCTGGCGCGAAATCTGTGATGCTTGCGCATAATTGAGGCTGAGGTTTTGCGTGTGACTAGAAGGATTGCACACAAGGAATATGAATTGCGTGAAAGTGGGTAAAGCTACACACAAATACTGGGTTGCACACAATTTGGAGGGATTGCGCACAATTGGAAGGGGGTGCGTGCAATGAAAGGACTTGCGTGCAATTGGACGGCCTGCGCGCAATGGAAGGGATTGCGCACAAGGGGCGAATTGCGCACATGAGAGGTGGTCCAAATACTTTATCCCTGAAATGGAAGGGGGTCTCCTTCTATTTATAGGTTCCTGGGGGTGCGAAAAACAGCTCGGCATGAAATAATTGTGTGCCGAGGTCGGCGGCGTGAAATTTCAATCGCGCGGGGAGGAGCGCGAAATTATTCCGCGCCTGAGCCGAGGCCTCTTCACAAAACCCGGAACTTTCCGCACAGGACACATTTTTTCACGCGCCTAGTAATTTATTTCACGTGGCCCCTCCGGGCCCCTCAGATTGGTCCCTGGGTCCGAATATGACTTCGCATTGTCGTTTGGAAACCTTCTTCAACACTTGAGCACTTTTCGGCGTCTACAATATATATATATATATATATATATATAAATTTCCATATTTATGAACATAAAAAGTGTAGAAACCGTTTACCATCTCTTTATTAATAATCTTTTATATCAGTATAATTCAATGGCCAAATTCTCATTAAAATATAATTTTTCATCATCTCTTCATTTAATAGATCCAGAGTTTGATTATTTAGTAGAAAATATCCATTTAATTTTAATATTTCTTATTATGTTATTGTAATATATGAGGTTCTCTAAACTGTTTGGAATATAATATGAATCCTTTTTTATTTTCTATCTTCATGAGACTGAGTCATCTTCTCATCGAAAAATAAAACTTCATTGAATATTGTCTCATTGTTATCCAAGTATCTAAAAAATATATGACACTTCTATATCAGGTAAAAATTAAAATTAGAGCCATCTAGTTGGGGTTTAATTTTCATTAATGATTTCAAATAACAGATTTATCTATGAACTAAATTGAAGAAAACATAAATATTAATGTATGTAATGAATCTAAAATAATTTTTTTACTTAAGAATAAAAACATATGAAAAAAGTAACTATCAATTATATACACCCATAACAATTGTAAGGGTCCTCCCAAATTAGTTTCCTCGATAAAATTCTTAGAGAAATTCATTAGAACCATAAATATTAATGGGTCCAAATATCATTTTCATTACATAAGATTTCAGTATAATTCAATCAATAATATTTTCAATAAAATTGGTTTTATATTTTTCAATCACGGATGTAGGAGGAATGTGAAGTACTCTATTAAAACTAAACATAATTTTGAGGTAAACATTTATGTTTTCATAAATGTATAAACTAATCTAGAAAAATATTTGAATCATGATTTTTCCATCAATGTAACCTAAAATGAAGTTTGTCAAAATATTTTTAAATTTTGTTTGAATAACCATCAAGTAAATAACATGTTATAATATTTTATGCAATAATAATTTATTCTCATTTTTATTTATAAAAAATCCACAAAATACATTTAATATTCATTTTTCTATATATCATAATTTATATTCTTATTTTTAATTATTTTAGTGCATTTAGCATGTTTTTGATTTTATGGAATCAGTATGTAATGTGTATATAAATGTCTCAAAAACATTAACTCAATATACATAAAATCATGATTATTACACAAAAAGAAAATTAGTAATATGAATGGTTGAAATATTTATTTTTTCATCCATTAATTTTTTCTAATTTTATAATTAGATGTACTTTAAAATAATTTCCCACTGTCATTCAAATGAATAACATTCCTAATTTATCCCACAATATTTACTAGTTCTCCATATATTTTATAGCCAATCAGTAAAATTGAAGGTGGTTTATAATAAATTATTTCACTAAATATTGACATTTTCTACCAATATATATGAGATTCGTGAAGAAATATTTAATTAGAAATGAAGAACCATTTCTTACTTTATGGAAATTTTTAGGAGAAAAATAAATGTTGCAAAATAGAAAAGTCATACTAGTATGAGTGTTCCATTCAAATATCTTCCCAAATCTAGGTGTGTCACTAATGATCCATATTAAAGAAGCACATATTTTAAACATTTTCTTATAAGTTGGGTCCTTGGTCTCCTCAACCATATTCAATAAATCCGAAAATTATAAAATTGGAGGATGAATGTTCACATAAATATCATTTCCATTCATTTTTATCAGAAAAATCCATGAAATGATCAAATATGTTAGTGCATAGGAATCCATTGATGTAGATTATTAGGGATTAAGAAACAATTTTAAAATGTTATTACTAGTACTCTATGACCAAAATGGGCCGAATCTATCATTATCCAATACCAATCAGATAATAAAATGTTATAATGTGAAATATATATATATATATATATAATGAAT
Organism: Viscum album; assembly: GCA_963277665.1. Taxonomy (NCBI): domain Eukaryota; kingdom Viridiplantae; phylum Streptophyta; class Magnoliopsida; order Santalales; family Viscaceae; genus Viscum; species Viscum album. The sequence goes on along the minus strand of OY728140.1, from coordinate 46,284,517 downwards.
CAAATTTTTTATTGATTTTGAATCTATTGGATTTTGAAATAAACCATCATTTTTATTTTCTTTATTATCCATATATAGGTTCTTAATGGTATTAGATGATTTTAATAGTCATTATTATTGTGATTTTATAGTGTATTAATACAACAAACTCACATGAAAATTCTTTTTCTGATTTATTATATTGGTATATTAATTCAAACAACCAATATTACTCATTTAATTCCATCTTAAAGACAAATACTATTTTCAATTATATCTATGTGAATAAGCTCCACAATATAGAATTAAATAATTGGGACAAACATGTATTTATTAATATTTCCTCTAAAGATTCAAAATAACAATACAAAAGTTAAAAAAATATTCAAGGATCATTGCTTCAAGAAATCCATCATTCAACAATTTCAATTTAATGTATATTGTAGTATTTTTAATAATATATAGGCACAATATATACTAATACTTTAATAGAAAATAATGTTCTGAATACTTTATACATCCCCCATATATATATATATATATATATATATATTCATTTACAGATTCATCTAAATCAAGAAACACATATTTATTCCTTTTAATTTTATCACATGAATTTGTTTCTATAGTGATAGTAAAAAGTACCACTAATACATTATAATCCTGATCTTGTTTTACTGAGGTCCCGATAATATCAGTTTCATGTTATAATCTATAGAATCTCAAATATGTATAATTATATGTTTTTATGTTGATGATGTTCCCATAAAATGTTAAATTAATTATTTTTCTCATTATTGATTTCATTATCCACTATCAAATATGTAGTGTGTTCATTCTATTGACTAACATCAAGGATCAATCCTTATATAATGGTTTATTCTCCATCAGAAATCCAATTCATATATTTATTAGAGAATTTGTTCTTTTTAATGTGTTTATAAACTTTATTTCTCTTCTAACATCTTATAAATATAAATTTCAGGAATGGAAATATAATTCTCCAATTAATGTATTGATTAAAAATTGAAAATTTTAAAAAAAACATTCAAACCCTTTCAATAATGAGGTGTTTTATTAGGTAATTTTATCCAACATTATTCTATATATCACCAATTTTATAAGATTTTATAAATAAAATATAATTATATAATAACTACTGTAAACCATATAGGTTATAATTAATGTTTTAAATTATTTTCAAAACATTAATTTTAATTTTTAGATATTAAATTATTGTAAAAATCATGAATGTATGATAATTAAATCAAATATAAAAATAAAATTTTCTATACATTTTCAATACAAAAAAATAATTTTAAAGTCCCCTATATTGAGCCTCAATCTTATAATAATAATATTGGACTAAAATAATAAAATTAACCACCTGTAATTCATAAATAATAAGTGTACTTTAAAATTTAATTAAAATAAGACAATAAGATACAATGTTTGTAAGAGGAAACCTACCTCACACTAAGTGAACAATCAATTCTAATGGACAAGAATATATTCAATATATATCACCTGAAAGTTTTAACGGTTTGAAATATATATATGTAATTTAAAATTAGTGTACTGCAAAATCACATTACTAGTTCCATTTTCAATAAATTAATATATTATATTGTGAAACATGTTTTACATCATACCTTATATGACTTAACATATGGAAGTTGATTTAATTGAATAATAACATGAATTTTATATGAGAATGAAAAATATATTTGACATAATGTCAATGTTAATTGGTGTCGAACTGGACATAGATCAAAATGTAAATTAATCAATTATTCGAAAATAAAATAAATGAGAATTTAATACCCAAAGTATATAAATATAAATTTACCCTATATATGAATGAATATTTTTCAAACAAAAATGGCATAAAAACTGACCAAGAAATGTCATACAAACCATTCTTTTAAAAAAATTCATATTGAACATAATTTAACCTTTTGATATAATGGAAATTGGGGTAGTTAATTAAAAGGATGTAATATAGAATTCCCAAATGGTGGGAAAACCCATCATTATTCTTTTACAAAAGTATAATTCTCATATCACCCCCTAAAACCATATAAAAAATCATTTATAAAAAATTTACCATGTTTCAAAAATCAGTATATTATAAATCTAAATAAAACACATCCAAAATTTATATAGACATATCTTAGCATAACTACATCTATAAATATATGGAAATTTCAAATAAATTATATAGAATAAGCACAAAATAAATTCCTTAGATAAATAAAACCATATTATAGTCACTATACAATGTATTTCATGATTGAAAATGATTATAATATTAGATTACATCGACTAAGTTCTTCTCTAAATAAATAATAATGAGCATAAACAATTCAAAAATGTATTACATTTACCAAGAAATATCAAAGTAATTGGGTTCGATTTTACATATTATTGGTAAAATTTTATATTAATCACTAAAAAATGAATTATACCTTCAACTAATATTAGTATAGAATTATTATGATATCCTCTATATTCATTAGGATGATTCCATGTTGTTGGAGGGATCACACATCAGTATAAAGATCACACCTCACCAAAGATCTTGAAAATCATTGTGGGAAAGGGATGTCACATAAGAAAGGGGAATGGTAAGGTTTAGTTTAAGGGGGAAAGGAGGTCTAGCTCATCAATACTACAAATTTCACGAGAGATCACATGACCCTGGGGAAATATAGTGATTAGGTAAAAAGGGGAAAGTAAGAGATTAGGGGGGACGTAGGGAACATTGGGGTGAAAGATTATGGTAAATAGTTTTATATTTTTTTAACAAAAAAATCATGTTTTTTTTTGAAATACCAAAATTAAAAAGGAAAAATATATATTTCGAAAATTTGAAATGTATACTCTATCATCCCACTTAAAGTTTGTGATATATACTAGATAAATAACTAGAAAAGGTTATCCAAACCAAGGATAGAATCATGGAGTTAATACCACTTTATGTGCCTAGTAGGAATGGAATTTCATGCATTAAATGGGAGAATTAATCATATATATTTTTTACAATATTTTTTTTACTTTTTTAACTCAAGACACTACATCAATTATGAGGAATTGATCTCATAATTATCATATAATGTAAGAATACCATATTCATGAGAGAAATTAAGATCTTATCACTTTATATATTTTATAATATTGACCCCACATGTGTGTGACTATTGTATTACTTGTTTGGGACAGATTGAATAAAAATAATTTCACTAATATCACAATGGAACAAAATAGGAAAGGTATGATATTTTCTTCCACAGGTAGTGAAGGTATTATCCTTAACTCTTCAGGATGACAAATTGGTAACTTATCATCCTTAACCCAAAAAAATTGTTTTATAATAGTATCCTAATAACTATTATTATAACAGATGCTTCTAGTTTATAGTGTACCTATAATCCCCACTAATGACCCAGATCTTCAATATCCTCAAGGATATCCCGACAGCACAATAGTAGACATTCTTTATTAATTATAAGACTTAGATTTGTAGTGAATGAACAACTATAATAGAATTTGTTTTAGTATTTTTCTCTATATGAAAATAAATGGTCAACATAATAATAATAAATTATATATTAGTTTTCTTATTCATCAAAACAATAAATATAAGAAATATTTCAATATGCTCATATTAGAAAAATTATTTAGAACCTTTTAAGTTACCTAAATTCTTAATGAAAACTACCTCTAAATCACTCTTCTTCTTAATCAATTATTCCCTTAAATCTTTTATAAGAATATGTATTTGATAAATTTTTTCACTTTCTTAGTTGAATGAAATAATATTCCATAGAATAGAAATTTGACACTAACTCATTCTAGTACTCAAATGATCATCCAGTAAAGGAAGGTTAAAATCTCACTTCCTCTTTGGCTCAAATGATCTCCTAGAATTTATAGGTTATTCTCTTAGGATTATATAAAACATTAGATCATAATTATCTTTTTTACTCATCACACCTTTTGTTATAACAAGAAATTTGTAATGAAACATTCATGAATGTTAGAAACTTGGGCTCTTAGAATTTTTACATATGAATTTAACTCATAGAAAATTCTTAATCTTACTTAATAACTAGTTTCAAAAAAATATTTTACTAATAATTACACCCATTCAATAATGTTATCTATTTTATAAAATATCATTTCTTAATATTTGTGGTATTTAATTCAGGAATAATGCCTATGTATCTTCATATTTAATTTTCAAACATAAAAAAATATTATACTATATCTTTATTTTATACTTTTAAATTTTTGGGCTACTCTAAGGTATCATTTAAAACCACTAGTAATAATATAACATAGATTTTCATATTTTGGTTTTATTCATCTATATAACCAATAAATTTTCTGAACTCTTACTAATGGAATCTTCAATGCTTATTCCAATCTTCTATTTTTTAATATCTATTTTTTAATATCTTTATTTTTTAGATAAATATACATCCCATCAACGTCCTCTTCCAAAAATTAAAATCACCCAAATTATATTACAATTCTACAAACTCCAAAAATGTATAACTATGTATTTTAAATGAACATTTTAACTATTTGTTTATAAAAACCAATATTTTAATGTTGAAAATTAAAACTAATTATGTTTTAAAATATATTTTTTAAAAATAATATTATTTGATGGACTAGTGGGATAGCTGTTGCGGTGGGTCCCCTATCCCGTTAAAGGGGGAGAAGGTTGGGTTTCCGAATCCCAGGGGTTCTGGCATTTCATCCACCCATGCCAAGTATGGCTTTCCATCCAGTGGGATGGCCACCTGTCGTGTTTCCAATGCCTCTAGGCGGGCGATGAGTGACGCCATTGGATCATCTTGATGGGGGTCCCTGTCTAGATGGGGATCCCTAACCATGAGCGTGTTGTGTGGTTCTTCAACGCTGTAGATAGGCTCAGCGGATCGAGGAACGGCTGGTGGAGCAGCCTTCGGGGCGGCCGGGGGAGCTTGAGAGGGATTCCTTGGATTATCGTTCTATTCTGGAGGGTTAAATGAGAGATATTGCACCATATTTCCATGAGCTCCGGCTTCCGCCTTTTCAGTGAATGCGGCATGATCAGGGTTGCCTAGGGGAATCTCATTGAGGGGTAGTTGTTCCTGCCCATGGTGCCCCGACCTAGGATCACCGTAGTCAGGTCGTCGCTCTGCGATGCATTCAGTCATAAGTTCATCAACCAACTACTTCTACTCAGCAAGCTGCTAGAGCAATGTGGCATTCTCGTGGTCCTCCTCCGTATTTTTCACTAAAGCTGATGGGTCTGAGTGCTTGACATCCCCAACGTGTTCTTTTCCCTTGCTGACATTCCAGCTGAGTACCAATGCCTCGTTGGGTGGAAGGAGACCTAGTAGGTTCCTCTACTGATGATTAATCCTCCCCAATGAGTCCAATAATGGTGTCATGTCCTCAGGGAGGACGTTCCCATCAACAAGTTCCAACTCGTTCCCCTCCAACAGATTGGTCATGTTGACCGCAACTCTTCTCAGGGGCATGTATTTAATGTCACCTAGTGAGTCGGGTTGCCAGTGAATAGAACTGAAGAGAAGGGCAGCGTACTACCCCCAACCAAGGACATGCATGTGGGGGGTTTCCTCCTTAATGAATTTTCGGATACTTGGAAACTCTGAATGAATTACTGTTGGAGGGCCCTCCCGTGACCAAATGACTCAGGCTGCTGGACCACAAGGAGTGTGGCTAGATCAACCAGGTGGCACTATTCGCCGATGCCTTCAACGTGATCTTGGATTCTGAGATAAGTCACCCGCCTGTGGTGGAGATGGAAGTGAGTTGCCCAGAGGGTCTGGCAGAAACATTCAAACTCCTCCGGGGTGAATGATTTTGGCGTACAAAAACTCAGTCCTGCGACCAGCCAAAACTTATCAGGGAAGTGGCCTACTGCAAGGATGGTCCAGAAGCTCCTTGGATCAGATTCAGGGTCTGGCCATTGATTTCCCCACTCTTCAACTGAGAGTGGCTGAGGAACTGGCAGCAACACTGAGGTGGACCGCTTGGATGGTGGGTTGGCCGGCAGAGAATACGGAGAGCGGGCAGATTGGCCGCTGAATCTTGGGTTGTCCTCTGACGGTTGTGCTGACCAGGCCGCTATATCGCGATAGGATGGACTAGAGACCGAAGCTCCTGAAATAGCATCAGTTCTGTACAAGGGTGATCTATATTGTGGCTCTTCATCCATTGACCCCCAAAATAGCTCTCTATAGTCGTAGGGTGCTTTCGGAGATGTCGGTGGTGATCGTGTGGTCGGTCCATAGGGACATGCCAAGTTCTCGTCCTCCTGGATATACCTTCAGATAAAAACAGGGATCCTATGGATCTCTCTTTAACGGAGTACAAGGCTGATGCATCTCATTCCTTACCCATCCCATGACTCAGAGGATCGAGGAGAGGGCTCATGCGCTGAGTCGTACTCCACCTCAGAGTCCGAGAATTGGAACGGTTTGATTCTTGTCTGGCCCTCCCCAAAATTCCTCTTACGGCGGCAATGACCCGCCTTCCTGCCCCTGGGTGTCTCCTTGAGACAGGGCTGATTTCTGTCACGGGGTCCTCTGGCCGCACGGGTTCTAGGGTGGAGAGGGTTTCCACCTGAGAAAGCCGGAGTGTGAGGAGCACCAGGACAAATGTCGAAATGGACATGGGGAGGACCTCTATGCTAGGCGTAGGTGATGTGAAGCTGGCCTCCACCCCTCCAACCGCTGAGGCTAGGAGGACCTTCGCTTATTGGCATGGGGACATGGGAAGGACCTCCATGATGGTGAGTGATCGGACATGCAATGTATCCATACCCATTTTCCGCGTCAAGGGGAATGACCCCATACCCGGTGTAGCGAGCGCGGGAGAGACCACCATCCGGAGTGTTGCTGTCATAGAGAAGACCCTTGCTTGGGTTGAAGGTGGCGCAGGGAAGACCTCCAGGTTGAGGTTGGAAATAGGTAGGACCCACACCTTCCATAGTGGAGGTACGGAGTGGGCCTCCGCACTGGATGACATTGCTATGGATTGGTCCGTGGCAGACATCGCCTGTGTCGGCGACTGGGAGAGTCGACCCAGCCTTCCCATGGGGTGGTTAGGGCTTTGATCCGAGCTGGGTTTATAAATTCCTCTGCTCAACGTATTTTGGGAGTTGGGGATATGAGTCATCAGTGTCTCAGGCCATAGTAGTTGCTGACTTTGACATCCCATGGCATGCGTCCTCTTCCATTTGCGCCTGACGTTGGCATCAGGTCAGATGAACTCGAGCTGGTGGTGCAGGCGCATGGCTTACCAGCTCCTTGGCTCGGGGAACCGAATGGAGGTGCTGACACAGCATGGTGGGATCCCTCAGCGGGAGCCCTTGACGCAGGCATCCTATTGGGCGAACTCGTACATCCCCTACCTCGTCGGCGTAGGTGAGGTAGTTGTCAAGGCGTTTCGGGGACATGCTCCCAAAACGATTGAATGTTGGGGTGGGGATCAGTGGCTCCCTGTGCGGCTCTCAGGGGTGTTGTTGATGGCGAGGTGCAACTACCTTGAGATCCAAGTGGGCCATATCCCTTATAGGGATGATCCCCTCGTCCTCGTACATGCGTACAAGGTCATTAATTAGCCTTTGTTGTATAATTTCCGATGGGGAGAGGGGGCGTAGGTGCCTAGCAGTCATGGCGATTGAAGATCTCATGAAAGAGAAAGGACTGTGCAGGGTAACCGCGCTGGTATTACCCCTACCCCTATGTTGGTGGGTAGGTGATCGGGCTCCGAATGTGACAACATGGTTCCTGAGAGCAGGGAGATTAACTCATTAATACTGCTAGGAAAAGAAATCGACAACCAGTGCCCCAGCGTCGTTCCATCTACTATGGATGGTAAAAGGGATCAACACTGACAACATCATAGAATGGAATTCTCAACATCCTGGCCGTCCCAAATTTTGGAAAGTTTCACATTAGGACTGCTAATCGCTTGGGGGACCTGATTCCGGATGACTAGGTCTGGTGAAGATCCAATCCATTAGTTCCTCAGACACTACTAGTCTCCATATCGAGGAAAATAATTTCACGTCAGGTTCACCATTTATGTTTCTGACACTTTCGTCAGGGCGCACGCATCCGCATTTGTCATGTAGAGGACGCGCTGTTGTTGGCCCGCATTCCCTCTTTCCAAAGGCGGGTAGCATCCACTCTTTATTCAGGGATGTCTGCTCCTTGATCAAAATGGGATGATGGGATGTCGGTTCTTCCTTCTGTGGATTCCTCCTCCAAGCTCGTCACCTAGTCCGGGTCTCCCTCGTAGATTTAAGACGTTGTTCTTGAAACTCTTCCTGGCACAATATCATCATGGACACCAGTTAATTACTCTACTTCCATCAGGATGCTCCAAGGGGTCCGGTCAGGGCAGCAACCTTCAGTTAGGGGGGTAGTCACATTGGGCACCACTTGCATGTTTTAACGCTGGTGGGATTGGCATTTCTATCTCATGTCCCTTATTATAGGGCTTCTAGAGGGTGCGGAAGCCCAAGGCATCCCACATCGGATGTGGGGAATCATATGTCATGGGCAATTATCTGAGGTTTCCCTCAGCTTCCCATGTTTAACATAGGGTATGCCACAAGTTTAACGTCCAGTGGAGATGGATCAGACTGATTGGAACATTGATTAGAGTAGATCAGATTGAAGAACCCCCTAGAGATAACACTGATATCGGAGCAAGAACATGGGTGGCTTCCTTGATACTGTGGAAGGTAATTATGTGGAATGATCTCACCGGGATGTGGCAGACCAGGTAAGAATCAGGATGGATTGTGGTTTTGGGATTGAGCCTCGAAGAGACTTCCTACGTATCCACATGGAGGGGAATCAAAGTTCGCGTAGTTTGATGAAACAATGGGACACATGAGGAGGTGACAAGTGAGAATGGACGCATGGATGTGACCCAGAAAAAATGGAACCGCTGGGTTGGGGAACGAGCTTCCCGAGACACATTGGCTCGAGGGAGAGGTTAGGATGAGACATGAGTGATGAGATTGAACCTTGTGGAGGCTTCCTACATATCCCCGTGGCGAGGAATCAAAGACCACGTAGTTCAGATGATGAATACAGTTTAACATCATGCGAGATGGGGAAGAATTGATGTGAAGGGGATTGGAATGACCGGTTGGTGGCCTTGAACCTCATGGAGGCTTCCTACATACCATGACTTGACATGGATCAAAGTCCCCATAGTTCGGGATGGATTGGGGCTTACGCTCTGAGGTGGCTCAAGGTGTTTGGGGATTGAACCTCATGGAGGCTTTCTATGTACCATTCCTTAACATGGATCAATGTCTCCATAGTTCGGGATGGGATGGGTTTTACACTCTGAGGTGGCCCAAGGTGTTTGGGGCTTGAACCTTGGGGAGGCTTCCTACGTACCATGCCTTAATATGGATCAAAGTCCCCATAGTTCATGGTGGATTGGGTATTACGCTCTGAGGCGGCCCAAGGTGTTTGGGGCTTGAACCTCATGGAGGCTTCCTACGTACCATGCCTTAACATGGATCAATGTCCTCGTAGTTAGGGATGGGATGGGGCTTAAACTCTGAGGCGGCCCAAGGTGTTTGGGGCTTGAACCTCGTGGAGGCTTCCTACATACCATGCCTTAACATGGATCAAAGTCCCCTCAGTTCAGGATAGGATGGGGCTTACACTATGAGGCGGCCCAAGGATTTTTGGGCTTGAACCTCATGGAGGCTTCCTACGTACCCTCCCTTAACATGGATCAAAGTCCCCATAGTTCAGGATGGGTAAATATAGTTTAACATCATGTGGGATGGGGGAATTTGGGGCTTATGCTCTGAGGTGGCCCAAGGTGTTTGTTGTTGTCGGTGCTTGCTCTAAGATCTCATGAGTCATTCTCAGTGTGAGAAACAAGAGGTAGCAGAGACCTGATGATCACGTCACGAAAGCTTCGTCCATGAAAGATAGAGTGGGGCTTATGCATGGAGGGGCCCAATGAGGAAACAGGGGCTTATGTGTGGTTAGCAACCCGAGAGGTCGGGGAATACTCATGGATAGAGGCCCGAGGTGATAAAGCGCGGCAGGAGAGGTACTTGGGACCGAAGAAATGAGAATCATTCTTCCCCAACATGCCCTTCACTGGCCTTGTGAACCAAAGATGAAAGGAGCAGCAAGGGTGCTACCTCCTACAAGAAAAGTAAGGGCTTACGCCAAGGTGGTTGCCCTTTCCCTGCTGACAAATGCTACTCCAATAAGGATGATATCATCCCCTATCAGGGGTGATCCCATCCCCGTGGAGACGAGTGGGTGTGGAGAATGTCTGAGATGGGGGGGCCTGCGTGCATGGCATGGGTCTTGGTCAAAGTTTAATGTCATGTGATGAGGATGATGGTTCTTGGTAGTTTAACGTCCTGCAGCTTGGATGAGATGGGTTTACTCCACATCCCTAGGGATTACATAATTGGTACCCTCAGCTCCTTGTGGGAGGGAAGGAATCGGCAACGCTGTATCAAAGGGGTGTGTTAGGGAGAACCATCTAGGGGTCCATGTTAGCGTGGCTATGAAAAGAAGCAATAGACGTTAGTGTGCATATGTGAAGAATCAAGAGGAAAAGCAACGCAACAGGCTATATTGTCCAGGGGACTTTGAGGTTACATCATACAAGCCTAGAAGGTCGCACGGGAAAACGGTGCATGATGCGGATGCACGGGGCTAGAGAGACACCCTTGAATGGAATCCAAAAGAGGGGCATCGGGCTCTCACACAAGGGGCGCCCGGGGCTTACTGAGATGAGAGGTCCTAGGGGGATTGAGTGCAACCTCTGATGATTGCGCAAGAAATAATAGACCTGTTCAAAAAAACATCGGGCTAGCGCGAAATCGGTGATGCTTGCGCGTAATTGAGGCTGAGGTTTTGCGTGTGACTAGAAGGATTTCACACAAGGAATATGAATTGCGTGAAAGTGGGTAAAGCTACACACAAAGACTGGGCTGTGCACAATTTGGAGGGATTGCGCACAATTGGAAGGGGGTGCGTGCAATGAAAGGACTTGCGTGCAATTAGCCGGCCTGCGCGCAATGGAAGGGATTGCGCACAAGGGGCGAATTGCGCACATGAGAGGCAGTCCAAATTCTTTATCCCTGAAATGGAAGGGGGTCGCCTTCTATTTATAGGTTCCCGGGGGTGCGAAAAACAGCTCGGCATGAAATAATTGTGTGCCGAGGTCGGCGGCGTGAAATTTCAATCGCGCGGGGAGGAGCGCGAAATTATTTCGCGCCTGAGCCGAGGCCTCTTCACGAAACCCGGAACTTTCCGCACATGACACATTTTTTTCACGCGCCTAGTAATTTATTTCACGTGGCCCCTCCGGGCCCCTCAGATTGGTCCCTGGGTCCGAATATGACTTCGCTTTGTCGTTTGGAAACCTTCTTCAACACTTGAGCACTTTTCGGCGTCTACAATATATATATATATATATATATTAATTTCCATACTTATGAACATAAAAAGTGTAGAAACCGTTTACCATCCCTTTATTAATAATATTTTATATCAGTATAATTCAATGGCCAAATTCTCATTAAAATATATTTTTTCATCATCTCTTCATTTAATAGATCCAGAGTTTGATTATTTAGTAGAAAATATCCATTTAATTTTAATATTTCTTATTATGTTATTGTAATATATGAGGTTCTCTAAACTGTTTGGAATATAATATGAATCCTTTTTTATTTTCTATCTTCATGAGACTGAGTCATCTTCTCATCGAAAAATAAAACTTCATTGAATAATGTCTCATTATTATCCAAGTATCTAAAAAATATATGACACTTCTATATCAGGTAAAAATTAAAATTAGAGCCATCTAGTTGGGGTTTAAATTTCATTAATGATTTCAAATAACAGATTTATCTATGAAGTAAATTGAAGAAAACAAAAATATTAATGTATGTAATGAATCTAAAATAATTTTTTTACTTAAGAATAAAAACATATGAAAAAAGTAACTATCAATTCTATACACCCATAACAATTGTAAGGGTCCTCCCAAATTAGTTGCCTCGATAAAATTCTTAGAGAAATTCATTATAACCATAAATATTAATGGGTCCAAATATCATTTTCATTACATAAGATTTCAGTATAATTCAATCAATAATATTTTTAATAAAATTGGTTTTATATTTTTCAATCACGGATGTAGGAGGAATGTGAAGTACTCTATTAAAACTAAACATAATTTTGAGGTAAACATTTATGTTTTGATAAATGTATAAACTAATCTAGAAAAATATTTGAATCATGATTTTTCCATCAATGTAACCTAAAATGAAGTTTGTCAAAATATTTTTAAATTTTGTTTGAATAACCATCAAGTAAATAACATGTTATAATATTTTATGCAATACTAATTTATTCTCATTTTTATTTATAAAAAATCAAAAAAATACATTTAATATTCATTTTTCTATATATCATAATTTATATTCTTATTTTTAATTATTTTAGTGCATTTAGCACGTTTTTGATTTTATAGAATCAGTATGTAATGTGAATATAAATGTCTCAAAAACATTAACTCAATATACATAACATCATAATTATTACACAAAAAGAAAATTAGTAATACAAATGTTTGAAATATTTATTTTTTCATCCATTAATTTTTTCTAATTTTATAATTAGATGAACTTTAAAATAATTTCCCACTGTCATTCAAATGAATAACATTCCTAATTTATCCCACAATATTTACTAGTTCTCCATATATTTTATAACCAATCAGTAAAATTGAAGGTGGTTTATAATAAATTATTTCACTAAATATTGACATTTTCTACCAATATATATGAGATGCGTGAAAAAATATTTAATTAGAAATGAAGAACCATTTCTTAATGTATGGAAATTTTTAGGAGAAAAATAAATGTTGCAAACTAGAAAAGACATACTAGTATGAGTGTTCCATTCAAATATCTTCCCAAATCTAGGTATGTCACTAATGATCCATATTAAAGAAGCACATATTTTGAACATTTTCTTATAAGTTGGGTCCTTGGTCTCCTCAACAATATTCAATAAATCAGAAAATTATAAAATTGGAGGATGAATGTTCACATAAATATCATTTCCATTCATTTTTATCAGAAAAATCCATGAAATGATCAAATATGTTAGTGCATAGGAATCCATTGATTTAGATTATTAGGGATTAAGAAACACTTTTAAAATGTTATTACTAGTACTCTATGACCAAAATGGGCCGAATCTATCATTATCCGATACCAATCAGATAATAAAATGTTATAATCTGAAATATATATATATATATATAATGAATCAAATTTTTTATTGATTTTGAATCTATTGGATTTTGAAATAAACCATCATTTTTATTTTCTTTATTATCAATCTATAGGTTCTTAATGGTATTAGATGATTTTAATAGTCATTATTATTGTGATTTTATGGTGTATTAATACAACAAACTCACATGAAAATTCTTTTTCTGATTTATTATATTGGTATATTTATTCAAACAACCAATACTACTCATTTAATTCCATATTAAAGACAAATACTATTTTCAATTATATCTATGTAAATAAGCTCCACAATATAGAATTAAATAATTGGGACAAACATGTATTTATTAATATTTCCTCTAAAGCTTCAAAATAACAATACAAAAGTTAAAAAAATATTCAAGGATCATTGCTTCAAGAAATCCATCATTCAACAATTTAAATTTAATGTATATTGTAGTATTTTTAATAATATATAGGCACAATATTTACTAATACTTTAATAGAAAATAATGTTCTGAATACTATATACATCCCCCATATATATATATATATATATATTCATTTACAGATTCATCTAAATCAAGAAACACATATTTATTCCTTTTAATTTTATCACATGAATTTGTTTCTATAGTGATAGTAAAAAGTTCCACTAATACATTATAATCCTGATCTTGTTTTACTGAGGTCCCAATAATATCAGTTTCATGTTATAATCTATAGAATCTCAAATATGTATAATTATATGTTTTTATGTTGATGATATTTCCATAAAATGTTAAATTCATTATTTTTCTCATTATTGATTTCATTCTCCACTATCAAATATGTAGTGTGTTCATTCTATTGACTAACATCAAGGATCAATCCTTATATAATGGTTTATTCTCCACCAGAAATCCAATTCATATATTTATTAGGGAATTTGTTCTTTTTAATGTGTTTATAAACTTTATTTCTCTTCTAACATCTTATAAATATAAATTTCAGGAATGGAAATATAATTCTCCAATTAATGTATTGATTAAAAATTGAAAATTTTAAAAAAAACTTTCAAACCCTTTCCATAATGAGGTGTTTTATTAGTTAATTTTATCCAACATTATTCTATATATCACCAATTTTATAAGATTTTATAAATAAAATATAATTATATAATAACTACTGTAAACCATATAGGTTATAATTAATGTTTTAAATTATTTTTAAAACATTAATTTTAATTTTTAGATATTAAATTATTGTAAAAATCATGAATGTATGATAATTAAATCAAATATAAAATTAAAATTTTCTATACATTTTCAATACAAAAAAAATAAATTTAAAGTCCCCTATATTGAGCCTCAATCTTATAATAATAATATTGGACTAAAATAATAAAATTAACCACCTGTAATTCATAAATAATAAGTGTACTTTAAAATTTAATTAAAATAAGACAATAAGATACAATGTGTGTAAGAGGAAACCTACCTCACACTAAGTGAACAATCAATTCTAATGGACAAGAATATATTCAATATATATCACATGAAAGTTTTAAAGGTTTGAAATATATATATATGTAATTTAAAATTAGTGTACTGCAAAATCACATTACTAGTTCCATTTTCAATAAATTAATATATTATATTGTGAAACATGTTTTACATCACACCTTATATGACTTAACATATGGATGTTGATTTAATTGAATAATAACATGAATTTTATATGAGAATGAAAAATATATTTGAGATAATGTCAATGTTAATTGGTGTCGAACTGGACATAGATCAAAATGTAAATTAATCAATTATTCACAAATAAAATAAATGAGAATTTAATACCCAAAGTATATAAATATAAATTTACCCTATATATGAATGAATATTTTTCAAACAAAAATTACATAAAAACTGACCAAGAAATGTCATACAAACCATTATTTTAAAAAAATTCATATTGAACATAATTTAACCTTTTGATATAATGGAAATTGGGGTAGTTAATTAAAAGGATGTAATATAGAATTCCCAAATGGTGGGAAAAACCATCATTATTCTTTTACAAAAGTATAATTCTCATATCACCCCCTAAAACCATATAAAAAATCATTTATACAAAATTTACCATGTTTCAAAAATCAGTATATTATAAATCTAAATAAAACACATCCAAAATTTATATATACATATCTTAGAATAACTACATCTATAAATATATGGAAATTTCAAATAAATTATATAGAATAAGCACAAAATAAATTCCTTAGATAAATAAAACCATATTATAGTCACTATACAATGGATTTCATGGTGGAAAATGATTATAATATTAGATTACATCAACTAAGTTCTTCTCTAAATAAATAATAATGAGCATAAACAATTCAAAAATGAATTACATTTACCAAGAAATATCAAAGTAATTGGGATCGATTTTTCATATTATTGGTAAAATTTTATATTAATCACTAAAAAATGAATTATACCTTCAACTAATATTAGTATAGAATTATTATGATATCCTCTATATTCATTAGGATGATTCCATGTTGTTGGAGGGATCACATATTAGTATAAAGATCCCACCTCACCCAAGATCTTGAAAATCATTGTGGGAAAGGGATGTCCCATAAGAAAGGGGAATGGTATGGTTTAGTTTAAGGGGGAAAGGAGGTCTAGCTCATCAATACTACAAATTTCGCGAGAGATCACATGACCCTGGGGAAATATAGTGATTAGGTAAAAAGGGGAAAGTAAGAGATTATGGGGGAGGTAGGGAACATTGGGGTGGGAGATTATGGTAAATAGTTTTATATATTTTTAACAAAAAAAATCATGGTTTTTTTTGAAATACCACAATTAAAAAGGAAAAATATATATTTCGAAAATTTGAAATGTATAATCGATCATCCCACTTAAAGATTGTGATATATACTAGATAAATAACTAGAAAAGGTTATCCAAACCAAGGATAGAATCATGGAGTTAATACCACTTTATGTGCCTAGTAGGAATGGAATTTCATGCATTAAATGGGAGAATTAATCATATATATTTTTTACAATATTTTTTTTACTTTTTTAACTCAAGACACTACATCAATTATGAGGAATTGATCTCATAATTATCATATAATGTAAGAATACCATATTCCTGAGAGAAATTAAGTTCTTATCACTTTATATATTTTATAATATTGACCCCACTTGTGTGTGACTATTGTATTACTTGTTTGGGACAGATTGAATAAAAATAATTTCACTAATACCATAATGGAACAAAATAGGAAAGGTATGATATTTTCTTCCACAGGTAGTGAAGTTATTATCCTTAACTCTTCAGGATGACAAATTGGTAACTTATCATCCTTAACCCAAAAAAAATGTTTTATAATAGTATCCTAATAACTATTATTATAACAGATGCTTCTAGTTTATAGTGTACCTATAATCCCCACTAATGACCCAGATCTTCAATATCCTCAAGGATATCCCGACAGCACAATAGTAGACATTCTTTATTAATTATAGGACTTAGATTTGTAGTGAATGAACAACTATAATAGAATTTGTTTTAGTATTTTTCTCTATATGAAAAGAAATGGTCAACATAATAATAATAAATTATATATTAGTTTTATTATTCATCAAAACAATAAATATAAGAAATATGTCAATATGCTCATATTAGAAAAATTATTTAGAACCTTTTAAGTTACCTAAATTCTGAATGAAAACTGCCTCTAAATCACTCTTCTTCTTAATCAATTATTCCCTTAAATATTTTATAAGAATATGTATTTGATAAATTTCTTCACTTTCTTAGTTGAATGAAATAATATTCCATAGAATATAAATTTGACACTAACTCATTCTGGTACTCAAATGATCATCCTATAAAGGAAGGTTAAAATCTCACTTCCTCTTTGGCTCAAATGATCTCCTAGAATTTATAGGTTATTCTCTTAGGATTATATAAAACATTAGATCATAATTATCTTTTTTACTCATCAAACCTTTTGTTATAACAAGAAATTTGTAATGAAACATTCATGAATGCTAGAAACTTGGGCTCGTAGAATTTTTACATATGAATTTAACTCATAGAAAATTCTTAATCTTACTTAATAACTAGTTTCAAAAAAATATTTTACTAATAATTACACCCATTCAATAATGTTATCTATTTTATAAAATATCATTTCTTAATATTTGTGGTATTTATTTCAGGAATAATGTCTATGTATCTTCATATTTAATTTTCAAACATAGAAAAATATTATACTATATCTTTATTTTATACTTTTAAATTTTTGGGCTACTCTATGGTATCATTTAAAACCACTAGTAATAATATAACATAGATTTTCATATTTTGGTTTTATTCATCTATATAACCAATAACTTTTCTGAACTCTTACTAATGGAATCTTCAATTCTTATTCCAAGCTTCTATTTTTTTAATATCTATTTTTTAATATCTTTGTTTTTTAGATAAATATACATCCCATCAACGTCCTCTTCTAAAAATTAAAATCACCCAAATTATATTACAATTCTACAAACTCCAAAAATGTATAACTATGTATTTTAAATGAACATTTTAACTATTTGTTTATAAAAACCCAAAAGAGTTTTTTTATTTTTCCTATTTTCAATTGTATAAACTAATAACTACACTATTAAGCTAGTTTTAAAATTCCTAACAACATGTAGTTTTACTAAAAAAATAATTTAAAATGTTTTAAAATGCCGCTGTTGTATTCTAACTTTTGAAATAATATTTTATTCATCATTGTTTTCATAAAATACCCCTCCCATCAAGTATAAATACTCCTGATGTTTAAGAATATTATGGGGATTGCATAATTTTTTTATACTGGGAATTCATCATAGTGGTACTAAAGAGGGTCATTCATAAGTAGCCAAAGGGTCGGCTATTCGCTAATCAAAATCACATAATTTTTTAAATTCAAAATGACCAAGTGAAATACTGATTGAATTTTTGTGTTCTATGATTTATATATAATTAAATTAATGTTAATGAAAAATATATAAAGAGATAAATGTGAAAGGGAATGGACCAGGGTTTTATCACATAGAGTTATTTTATTTCAAAAAATTTCTCAAAAAATAATCATGTCATGACTTATCATTGATTTCTCTTCACTTTCTAAATTTTGATACTATGAAAACCTGAGATATCATTCTATGCCCATATATCCATCCTCTTCCATAGTATTAGATAATGAATATATCCAAGAATTGATAATTCATAACCTTATTAGGACCATGTTTTCTTTTGGATGTATATGTTTTCTATCGATCAATGTGCTGAAGAAGTAAAGGATGTTGAGAAATATAATGAATGAGAAATCAGATTGAAAGGGATTGAAAGAAAGAAGAAAAGAATTATGACTCATTTTTTCAGCAAGACTTGAATTGGTTTCAAAATAATCATATTGGGTATTGTTTTAAAAGGAATCAGATCCATGTTTTTTTAAAGGAATCAAGTCCTTATTGTTTTGAAAGGAATCAGATCCATGTTTCCAAAATTACTCAGATCCATGTTTTGATAATAATTGGATCAATGTTCTTAAAATAAATAGTAATCACTGTGAAAGTCCATTGTAATGGGAATAAGTGGCTTTGAAAGTGAAAAATTATTGCTGGAAGTCAATGATAATCAGATTCACTCTAAATACGATGAGAAATAGGATTCTATATTCCTGGAGAATCATAGTCTTTATGACTGTGATTGAATCAATTTTGATGAAGCTTTTTTGAATCTTATTTAAAATAAATCATAAGTTCGTTTGAGAAGTTGTGATGAAAGATTGATAGAAGAAAAGGAGAGAGAAAGAGATACTTCCAATATGAAAATAACCATATTTAGATTGTTTTTCAAAAAAATCATGGTAGAAGTGGTACTTATTTTTTTTAAAACAATCAGAAAAGAATCGTATTTAGATTTTTTTTCAAAACAATCAGGAAAGAATTAGTGCTGATTGTTTTTCAAAACAATCAGAAATGAATCGTATCCAGATTGTATTGATTGTTTTTCAAAACTTTTGGATTCTTTCTCAATGTAAAATAAGGGATACTGATTGTGTTTCAAAACAATCAAAGTGGTACTGATGGAATGATGGTGCTGATGAAAGTGGTACTCATGGAAATGTGGTGCCGATTAAAGTGGTACCAATGTAAATATGATGCTGATAAAAAGTGGTTTTGATGAAATTTGGTGCTGATGCACAGGTGATGCTGATATAATAGGTGGTTACAATGGAGGAGGTGATTCCAATTGAAGATGATGCACCGACGGTTTTTTCAAAATAATCATATTAGGGTAGAATAACAAGGAATGAGATTGTGTCGATTGAGAATGAATCATATTCATATTGTAATTTATTGTATCTGGGTAAAAGAGAAGGGGTGATAGCATTCAAAAAAGAATCGTATTCAGAATGCATTGTATCATATTCAAACAGATCATTATTTTAGATTGTATCATATATGAAAGATCATCCTTTTTAGATTGTATATGATCACACCCAACAATCAAAACCAGAATGATCGTACCCAACAAATGTAACTAGGATGATCATACCCAACAATTGTAACCAGAATGATTATGACTAGAAATTGTAACTAGAATGATTGTAACTAGAAGGGTCGTATCCAAAATGATCATAACAAGAATGATTATATCCTGAATAATTGTAACCAGAATGATCTTAACCAGATTGATCAGAACCAGATATGATTGTATTCAAGATAATATTATCTAGAACATTTGTATTCTGAAAAGTTCATTCATGGATTGAGATGAAAATAAAGAAGAATGAATTAATGGAAAGTTACAATAAATTCCAATTGAATTCAGACAATTCAAAAGCTGATCCTCAATGATTTCAAAGTAATGAAGGTAGTCAAGATTCAATAATTGGTTTTGGAATGTGATGAGGTGTTTTCTCAAGAGGGTCAAGAGAAACTAAAATAAAGTGGATATAGATGAATAAATTTTTAAGGGGGGATACATTTATTTAAAATAGTGATTGTATCTCAAGTGGATAAGTGTATTTCTTCAAACACATTCAATTAGTATGGTATACCGAATTGTTTTTAGGAAATCAGCATGATAAAATAGGATTCAGACCCATGTATTGCTCATCATTTGTTATCATATTGACATTTGAAATGGGAGTATGGAAAGGATGATTGTTGTAAAATATTTGAGAAGAATTGAGAAATGTTGAGGAAGTCATAATTGCTCCAAGATTTCAGAATAAATTCAGATTTGAGAGTATTTAAGAGAGTGGGAAAGGGTTTTTGGATTCCCTCCTAAATTTTTTTTGGGACTCCTATAAAAAAATAAAGTAAATTGTACTTGTGTGACTTTTAGAAATAGAATCTATGGGTTTCTAGAGAGATGTATAGTTCAATTTTGTTCGTATTTACGATTGTCTTGGTGGTACTGATTCATTTATATTATATTCAGCATGAAAAATGTATTCGTGAATTGAAGTGGTGCTGATTCTATTCTATTGTATTGTATCTGAAAATTGTATTGAGGGATATGTTTTGAAAGAATCGGATTTGGAGCATTGTTTTAAAATAATTGGACCTGGGGATTCATTTTGAAATAATCAGATTAGGAGATCTATTTTGACTGAATCAAACTCGGAGGAATCAGAATCATTGTTTCATAACAAAGTCCATGTGGTTCATACCTTTCTACTGGGTAAATAATTGACGAATTTTATTACAATTTGAATATATTAGTTGAATTGAAAAGATGACTAGGAAACATGAGTTTTCACAAAAAAATTATATTACTCTATTGTGCTAAGAGGGTGCAGACGCTCTAGTGGGATTGTTTCATAGTGATACACAAGTGTAAGGTTATATCCTACTAGTTGTAATACAAGGATTTTTTTCTTAGTGGATTGTATGGTATTGGATCATTTCAAAACCATACTAAGGACATAGAAATTATTATTAATTAGAGAACCTGGTAAATCATTGAGTTCCTTTGGATGTAGGTGTATTTTTTTTAGCAGGGAATTAAAATATCTAATATTAGGCGAAGGTTGTTTCAAATGAAAAGAAACATAAAATAAAAAGAGTATCACTGATTCACCCCCCCCCCTAGTGATACATAACTCCGAATGGGTACATTCCAATGGTATCAGAGGTGAGGATCCCTATTTTATTAATTTCTAATGGATAACATGAAATATATGAAATATATTGTTATAACGGTATTTTATGGAAAGAACAATCATATCTAGAATGATAGAATTCTTCCATATCTTATGTCTATCAGCTATGATGTTGTTGAAGCTGAAATAGTTGGGTTTCCCCCTATGGATGATAGAACTCCACTTACAACTGTTGAAAAGAGGCATCTTGAGAATGATGAATGGGAAAAAATTATATATTGTCGTCACTTTCTAAAAGTTAATTATTGAGATTAAAAGGTGCTGCCCCATCCAAAGTTATATGGGAAAAATTGGAAAACATATATGAAGGAAATAAAAAAATTAAAGATTTAAATGTAACTAATATGGAGATTGATGTATAAAAATCTCAAGATTGATGAGCTTGAATATGTTGGAACTTCTTTACTAGGTTAAATAACATTTTATGTACTATGAGATGTATTTCGAAAAAATTGGATGATTATATTGTGGTTGAAAAGATCTTGAGAGTCCTACCCCACAAATCTGATACAATGGTTTATTCATTGGAAGAAAAAGATCCTAAGACATTATATCTTGATGATTTACATATCACTCTTATCACTTATGAAATGATAAGAGAGAATTATATGAATAGAAAAACAATGTTTGATTGAGAAATGTATTTCAAGGCTTTGATGAAACAAAATATGTTTCTTAAAGAAGAAGAAGCTGGAGATTCTGACTCTGAAAATGTGGTACGTAAAAATCATGATTCAAATTTTTCCTTATTTTATAATAATGTAAAAATAAGTATAGGTTGTTATAAAGGTAATATTACTGTATAGTGTTTTGGATGTTGATCCATTGAGAATTTTGTTTCCAATTTTCCTCAAATAGTAAATGAATAATAAAGTGATGAAGAAGAATTTGAAGATGAAGAAACAACATCAAGAAGATCTAGGAAGAAAATGGGTGATAATGAAAAACTATATTCCAAGAGGGAAGAGAAGAGGTTCTGCAAATCCAAAAGGAGATGATTTCTGTCTAAGTAATATGATAGTGAGTATGTTACAAATTATGGTTAAGAAAACACATTCATTGCAATAGTTAATGAAGAATTTTCTTCTAGTAGTGATATAAGTTGTCCTGAAGAAAAATAATAAAGTAAAGATGAATCTAAAAATTCCATTAAGAATACTGAGAAAAATAAATTTATTACAATAATAAATGATAATGAATTTAGAAGCAGTAGTCCCGATGAAGATAAAACTTAGATTGAAATTCATTTGAAATAAGAGTTGAAAGAATGTCTTAGAAAGATTAGAATACTTTAAAAGAAAAACAAAAAATAGAAGATGAATTCTCTAGAAACCAAGAATGTTTTTTGGAGGGAATGAAAAGGTGGATAAAGGTATATATTATTTGAAAAATTATTTTGAAGAAGAAAATAATTGTAATGTGCATTTGGAAGAGAAGATGAAGTCAAAATAAGAAGAGTTGAAACAAATCCAATAAAAACTCTCTGAAGATGAAAAGGTAAGTCTATACGTCGAAAACTCTATCACTGAAGTTGGTGAATGTTCTCATAATGGTAAACATGAGAAGGCTCAACAAAAGTTACCTTCAAAGGGTGATAAGAAAAATAGATTTTTTTTGGAAAATAAAAAGGCTGGGAATATTATGTATGTGGTCAAGACCAACAAGGATTTTAATTTTTTTGAAACATTATGAATCTGTAAATTTTTCTAATAATTTTGGTTCTGATGATTGAGAAAAGAAAATGAAGAATGTAACTGATAATAGAAAGGTTTTTGGATTGTAAGATAAAGAGATGAATGTGTCTTAGAAACAGATTCAATATTCTAGACAATATCCATGTTTCATAGGAAAATACTACTTCTATGAATATTGCTGGTATTGTGGTGGATTTGGACATATAGAGAATATGTTTTTGTTCAACTAACAACGCTAATATTATTCCATAGGTTAAGGAAGGCATGGTTTGAGGGGGGGTCAATTCTCTCAAAATAAAAAGCATGAGAAGGTTGTGTTGATGAAATCAGATAAGAATAATGTAAATATTAAAAATAGGTTCCAACCATTAGAAAATATTTTTGAAAGGTGCGAGGAACCTAGAAACCTTGAAAAGGGATGTATTTTTTTTATAATGGAACAACAAAATACTCTTAACAATTCTTAGAAGCCATATGTTTTAGAATTCATGAAAGACAGATCTGCTGAATTTCAAAAGAAAGAGTGCTTAGTTGTTTGGCAAGAACACATTAACCTAACTATCAAATTGGTGGAATCAAAAATAAAGTGAAAGTAGAAAGGAAGAATAAGGCAAATGATAATATGAGAAATGCTGAAAAAAATGAATCCACAAATAGTGAAAATGAGAAATAAGGACATGATATCAAAACCTTTTCACCTATCTTTCCAAAGAAAAATATAGTCTTGAACCTCATGGAACAAACTAAGTGTAACAAGGATGATCCTAAACATGAAGAAAATTTGTCATCCTCTTCTAAATATTTGACAGAAAAGAATAATGATGTAACAAAACAAGATAAGGATAAATAGAAGGAAGAAAGCACATCTAATTAAAAGTCCATAAAGATGAAGTATAAGGTAAGAATAATAGATAATTCTCAGTCAGAATGTTGTTTCTAATAAAAAATCGAGGATCCTTCTAATTCCCAATATCTTTTTATATATCTGCTAACATGTAGGGAATTGTAGGAGTTTAAACAAGGAATATGGATTTGATGAGTCATTTACTATTCAGGAAAAAGAACGTAATGAGGATGAGAAATGTTTTTTGATAGGTTGTGTTTTTATACATATGAACTTTCTGATGTGAATGTTGAGATTGTTACATATTACTTTTGTCTTAGAAAAATTCCTTCATGGTTTTCCCCAACTCATGAGAATGTTGAAAGATATATGGAAAAGGTATTACATGAAATTTTTGTAAATGACAACATTGATCACCTTGATTATACACACTTGTTTTCTATATCAGGTTCGCCCACGTAGACTTAGAGTTGTTTAGTAAAAGGTTCTTTCCTATGAAAATACTATGTTACCAATGTCAAACAAATGTCCCAACCTCTGGAAATGCATATCATTTAAAAATAGGGTATAAACTTATCATGATGACCCATTTGAATTTTATTTCTAATAAGGTGGAGTAATAAGAGAGTGGGGGAGAATAATAAAATAGGGGGAGCAATAAATGGAACAATACCACTTAATGTTTTCATGTTGTTGAAATGATTAATGTGGTGTTTGAAAAGAAATATAGAAGGGGATGTTGTTAGGAACTTATTGTGATTTAGTTTTATTTATTACTAATCGATCAGTATGCAAAAGAAATAAAGGATCTTGAGAAAGATGATGAAAATGAATTCAGATTGAAAGGGATTGAAAGAAATAAGAGAGTTATTATGAATGATTTTGTTTTCAGAAAGAATTGTATTGGTTTCAAAATAATTGTATTGGGGATTGTTTTGAATGGAATCATATCTATGTTGTTTTGAAAGGAATTAGATCCATGTTTCATTGAAAGGAGTCAGATTAATGTTTTCAAAAACAATCGGATCCATGTTTAGAGAATAATCAGATCCATGTTTTCAAAAGAAATATGAATCACTGTGAAAGTCCATTGTAATGGGAAGAAGTGGTGGTGAATGTGAAAACATATTACTATAAGTAGATGGTTATCAGATCCACTTGAATACGCTGAAAAAGTGGTTTTTTTTTCTTGAGAATCAGAGTCATTATGACTCTAACTGGAGTAATTGTGAAGATGCTTTTCTGATTTGTATTTCACAAAAATCATAAGTTGGATTGAGAACATATGATGTTATATTTATTGAATAAATGAGGAGTGAAAGATATGTTGTTATTCATAAAATAATCGTATTCATATTGTTTTTCAAAAAAATCAGGAATTATGTGGTACCAATAGTGTTTCAAAACAATAAGAAAAGAATCCTATTTAGATTTATTTTCAAAATAATCATGAAAGAAGTGGTACCAATTGTTTTTCAAAACAATCTGAAAAGATTTGTGTCTCTATTTTATTGAGTTTCTTACAAAATATTTGGATTTTGGGTGAATATAAATAAAGTTGAACCGATTGTGTTTCAAAACAATCAAAGTGGTACTGATTGAAATATGGTGGCGATGAATGTGGTATAGATGGAATTGGGTTGTTGATGAAAGTTCTACTAATAGAAATATGTTGCTGATAAAAAATTTGTACTGATTAAAGGTTGTGTTTATGAATAGGTTATTCCAATTGAATAAATGGGTCTGATGGAGGAGGTGATGTTGATGTAATATCAGAAACTGATTGTTCTTTCAAAACAATCGTATTCAGGTAGAAGAAAAAGAATGAGACGGTGTTGATTGAGAATGAATCCTATTCAGATTTTAATTGATTGGATCTAGGTGAAAGAGAAGTGGTTATACAATTCAAAAAGGAATCGTATTCAGAATTCATTGTGTCGTATCTGGGAAGATTATAGTTTTTATATTGTATCGTATCGGGGTAGATCATCATTTTTAAATTATATTTTATCGTACCCAGAAATCGTAACCAGAATGATCGTACCCAACAATCGTAACTAGAATGATTGTACCTAGAAATTATTATTAGAATGATCGTAACCAGAAATTGTAACCAGAATGATCATAACCAGAATGATTGTATCCAGAATTATCATAACTAGAATGACTGTCTCCATGATGATTGTAACCAGAATGATCTTAATGAGAATAATCATAACCAGATATGATTGTATTTAGGATAATAGTGTCCATACCATTTTTCTTTATAAAATTTCATTTTTTGGTTGATATGAAAAGAACGAGGCTGGAATGAATATAAATTTGCAATAATTTCAAGTTGATGTCAGATGATGCTAAAGCTGATCCTCAATGAATTCAATGTAATGATGGTAGTCAGGATTCAAGAACTCGATTTTGAATGTGATGATGTGTTTTCTCAAGAGGGTGAAGAAAAAATAAATGAAAGTGGTGATAGACGAATGAATTGTCAAGGGGGGAGAAATTATTTTAAATTATTGATTTTATCTCTATTGGAGAAGTGAATTTTTTTAAAAACATTTAATTAGTATGGTATCAAGAGTTGTTTTGAATAAATCAGCATGAGAAAATTGGACTTAGACCCATGTATTTCTCATTATTTTTAATCGTATTTACATTTGAAATGGGAGTATAGAAAAGATGAAGATTATAGAAGATTTGAGAAGAATCGAGAAGAATTGACAAAGTCATAATTGCTATGATATTTTAGGATATATTCATATTTTGGTGAATTTAAGTGAGCATGAAAGTGTTTTGGGATTCCCGCCTAAAAATGTTTTGAGCCACCTATAAAAGGCATGGAGTAAACTATACTTGTGTGACTTAAAGAGAGAGAATCTTTGACTTTCTAGAGATAAGGAGAGTTCAATTCCATTCAGATTGACAATTGCTTTGGGTGGTGCTGATTATTTAATATTCTATTCAAAATGACAATTGTATTCATAAATTGAAGTGGTGCTAATTCTACTCTATTGTTTTCTATAAGAAAATTAGATTCATGGTTTTGTTTGGAAATAATCGGACCAAGAGCTTTGTTTTGAATGAATCATACTGGGAGATTTGTTTTCAAATAATCTGATAAGTATCTCTGGTTTGAAAGAATCGGTCTCTGAGGAATCAGAGTGAGTGTTTCATAACAAAGTACACGTGGTTCTTACCTTTCATCTAGGTAAGGAATTGATGAATTTTTTTACATGTTGAAAACATTTGTAGAATTGACAAGAAGAGCGTGTATCAAGAGTTGTTAAAAAACAATTGTATTACTCTTATGTGATAAGAAGGTGTAGACACACTAGTGGGATTGTTTCGTAGTGCTACATGAGTGTAAGGGTATATTATACTCGTTGTAATCCTTTGATTGTTTTATAAGTGGATTTTATGGTATTGGATCATTTCCAAACCATACCAAGGATGTATCTATTCATATTGAATAGAGAACCATGTAAATATTTGTGTTCTTTTGGATGGGTGTTGAGTTTTTTTTCATGGAATCGAAATCTTTAATAGGAGGTAAAGGTTGTATTAATTGAAAAGAAACATAATAGAAAAAGTGTATCACTGATTCACCCCCTCCCCCTCTTAATGAGACATTACTCTAGTTGGGATCTTTTAAACTCTTCATTGACATGAATTCATATGTTATTCATCCCACCTGAAAGAAAAAACTACACTAATATATTCTATAGATAAAGATATGGTAGTAATATATGATCTAATAAATTATAGAATACAATATAAAATTGAAAGAGAATATGATGATTACAAATCCCATGTCCTCCATTCCTCAAAATTCATATTTTTTATTTCATTCAACGCACCTTTTGGTTTCGTGGTAATCATACATCATCAATTACGAAAACAATAACATCATAAATAAAACACGAACAAATATTTAAAATTTGAAAATAAATATTCCAATTTTAAAAGGGATAGATCTGTTAGTGAACCTATCACAGAGGATATTATTTTAACACTCATGTGTTTAGTTTCATCCCCATCATGTGACTTATGCAGTGGACTATTCTATCCATGAACTATCTCTTCCAAAATAAAAACCCAAGAATGGAAAATCTATATAATTGAGCACACCATAAATCAACATCACCATCAATCCGTATCCAACTCATCCATTATAGAAACTATCTTTAATAAAATCACTCCATAAAAACAAAATTCATCAACCCGAACATTACCAGAAACTATTAAAAAAATTATAATAAAATACCCCATTAAGAAATCCAAATTAGAGTTGAGTGATGATTGAAATCATGAATAATCACATTAGAGACAATAAAACATTTTAGAAGACAATTGAATTCAACCAAAAAACATACATTTCCATGAACCTATATGAACCAAGATGGTAACCAAAAAAACAATCAAAACAGATGAAGGATGCCACAATAAGAAAGGATTCTTCAACTATTTCCCATTTAAGTGTGTCCTCTAGGGACAACCGATGCATGTGATGGGTGGCACCTAAAATTACATTTTACCATAATCAATTATCAATATAAGATCTATGCGATGATAAATTCCATGTTCCATGGAATTGATTCAAAGAAATATAAAATAAATAATTTTGTTAGAACAGAGGGAGAGGATATCAACACATATTTTTTATAATTAATTTAAATGGATAAATAATAAACTCTAACGAATTATTTCTTCATTGACGAGTTCAGTGATAGATATGTTGTGCACCACTATTTAATTATTGAATCCAAGTGTAGATTTACTATTGATGTGATCCACATGTTTTCATTGAATCGAAATAAATTTTCAAAGGATTATCTCAATGCTATCATATAAAATTCTTGCACTTACGTCGTATGCCTTTGATCCCCTCAAGAATCACTTATAAATAGTTCTCATTGATCTAGTGGAGGAATATTTCTCTCCTTTCATGGGATTGTTTTTTGAGAAGGGTTCTCTCTAGGATTGAGAGGATTATCCTATATTGTGTTACATAACCATCAAAATGAATTGCCTCTCTGGATAAAATAATATAAATGGGTATTTATATAATAAGGTTAAAAATATAATAATTTCACAAGATCCCTTATATATTTATTTTATCTTACAAAAAACTCCATGTTAAATAATAATAATAATATTATCATTTCATGACATGTGTTTAACTTGAGAATTATAATTTAATATTATTTAATTGTATAATATTCAATATTTATTATTTCCAAAGGGACCATTACACTCGGTCCTCCATTCCTCCACTATATTTATCGCACCTTGAATATTTTCAATTTATTTTTTAAATAAATATCCCTAAAGTATTCACCAATAAAGAAATAAATGTTATATTTACATAATAGAAAATAAATATTTATTAAATATTGCACTCACAATATATTTTCTCAAATAACTATTGGTTGATTAAATGAAATCAAGAATAAATGATTAACTATAAAACCATGTGTGGGAATAATAATTATTCACCCTAATATATAATAAATAATAATAATATATTTAATAATGATTCTGGATACACTTAGTGTGTTACCATCTAGGCCTATTTCTCAGTTCCATTAGGTAAGTAGCCTAAAGGCTAAGGTTAACATCTAGCCAAATTTCAAGACACCCATAGAGAAAGAAGTTAATTCCTCAATGACATGTCACCTCATAAGAATTCTTACGATGTAATGTAATCCCTTTATCACAATATCTCTAACCGTGTTTCTTGTATGTTTGTGTAATCAACTAATACACTCTATATTTCATTCTTTGAATCTAATGAAATCAAACTTCCTTGTAGACCACCATTACCATTGATTAATTAATGCTATATCATTTCCATATAAGGTCTTGAGATATTAAATTTTTCTAATGAATGGACGGGAAAATTCATTATACTAATATTTATTAATGTAATATTACTCATGATGCTTCCAACAGATCATGCCTTAGTGTGAACATCTGTCATCGCAATTTTCATCAGTACATCAATGTAAGAAACTCATAAGATCCCTTAATTATATTCTTAATGTATAAGTACTAATACACCCATCAGTAGATAGGAATATCCAATGACATGTATAAATATGAATTTCTTTCTGGAAGGTCACGTTCTCATAATATCCAACTGGATATTACCAAGGGAGAACACCATATGAAGGTGCCTCAATGTCCAATGAGTATCCACCCCTGATATCTTGTATCATTTTTCCCTTAAATGAAATCATTCAGCTATAGTATATATATTCAAGAATAGTGTCATAACACCTCCATGTTATCATTATAGTGTGTATCTTCTATGAACTTTTGGTGAGACAACCAATCTAAGGACATTATCACTTACAATGTTATGTATATGAATAATCATGGTGTGATAAGTAGATTATTATTATTAAAAATAGTGAATAAAATTTTATCAGAATGTACCAACATTTTTATTTTTGAAAACCAACCCAAACAGACTCCCACTTGCACTAGATTCAATTGCTAAAAACCTCCAGTCTACTAACTCTCACCTGATAATCATGATTCTGTTGAAATAGTAATAAATTCATGGGGGCCACCATGTTCACTTTTGCTGATACACTACTCACTAAAAAATCACCCATCTGATTAAAATCCCCCAAGGGGTGACACATCTAGAGTAAATTCCTTGTCTTTTTGTGAGACCTTGGATCTTTTTCATGATCCACCACTATAGTATTATCACCAGACAATGTGATAGGGTCCCTAATTCTAGGTACTACATTAAGCGCTGAGAAAACATTTCAAATCCAAACAGCTTATTTGGAAGCATTAGAAGATTCTATATACTCTGAATCCACTGTAGAATCACCGAAAAAGGGATGCTTTGATGTCTTCTAGCACACATCTCCTCTATTGAGACAAAAAACAAATCCATATTATGACTTCGGATCATTTAGATCTATCTAGAAACCATCATTACTATAAACACTAATGACCAGATAATCATCTCCTTCTTATACCAAAAATATATGCATAATTCATCTCAAATAATTATGGATAGCCTTAAGAACAATCAAAGTTTATTCTCCAAGGTCTTCAGGATATATTCCAACCATGATTATTTCATATGCAACATCAAGTCATTTAAATAACATGGCTTACATTATTGATCATATCACTAAAGCGTATGTGATATTACTCATTCTCTCATTATCTTGTTGTGTTTGGGGACACATTTTCTTATAAATATATAAACCATGTTACATTGGAACTAATACCCTCTTGGATTGTTCCACGATAAATTTCATTAATGTCTGGTCAAAATATGTACTTTGACTTAGACCAATCAGCCTCTTGGATCTATCATTATGGATATTAATCAATAGAATATACATTTCTTCACCTATTTCATTCATGTAAATGAACTTTCTAACCATTTATTAACAAACTGTAATACTGGTATGTTGTTTTAAATAAGTAATATGTCATCAAAATATGCTACTGGGATAAAAGAACATTCCCATTAATACTTTTGTAAACCCATGGATCAAGTTTTCTCTTAATAAAACTATATTATTTTATGGATTCATAGAGTCTAATGTTACCTATATTAGATTCTAGATTCAATCAATAACCGGATCTCTACAAATTGAAAATCCTTTTAGCATCACTTAGAGTCACAAAAAATTTTGGTTGTGTCATATAGACGTCTTCCTGTAGAATCCTGCAAAGGGATATAGTTTTGACATCCATTTCCAAATCTCAAAGTCATGGTAAGTTTCTATAAAAAGTATGATTCTAATGGATTTAAAAATACAAATGGTGGAAAAGGTTTCATCATACTCAATTCTGTGATGTTGTTTAAAAACATTAGCCATTATCCTTTTTTTGCAGTTAGTTACATTAACTTCCATGTCCATTTTTCTATTGAATACCCATTTCCAACAAAAAATATTTAAATCCACCGGTGCACTAACCATAACCCAAACTTGGATCTGATATAAGGAATCCATCTCACAATTCATAACTTCTAGACAATTTTGCAGCATTTGGTATCTCTATATCCTTTTTGTAAGGACCCGACCCCAGTTGCCCAGAGCCAGTGCCTTATTTGATTACGTTGGCATACATATAGGGAATACGAATCCCGAAATACAGATTAGATTAGTATTATTGGAAACAAGTTACATACATAAGTTTATCATTACAACATTAAGGGTAACAAAACACTATTTTATTCCACTAGAAACATCACATCTCCTAGATTATGCTTGCACGTCATTCATAAATTACTTCTTCATGTCCTGAGAAAATGAAACAAAAGAAAGGGGTGAGCTCAAATGCTCATTAAGAGTAAGAAATACAGCGGAAGTCAATATAAACATTAGACATGGTGAATAATTGAAAACACATGCCTTTAATAATGAACTTGAACACATTATGGCAGAAATATGAGCTGAATAAATAATTCCAGAATAAAACATAATCATAGGTATTCTACTAGTCGAATAACCACATGAAATTAAAATACTAGCATCATAATGTGGGAAGTACATATGCCGGACATCAAAACCATACCGTCCAAGCCTTGTTCTAGGACCATAAAATAATCATTTTGTCAAGGCCTCGTGCCAAGACCATAGTTTGTCTCATGAGACATACTGATGCATCGAGGGGATATAGCAGGCCCCACCCGGCACATAATAAGTCCAATTAATTCCTCATATGTGAGAGGATCAACATAAAAAACATATATATTCATATTTAAACTATCATATGAAATGTAAATAACTTTTCCCAATCATTAAACATAAAACACAAACCATTCGGAATAATATGGTGAATGGTTTTAGGATAGTTCATCCATAATAGAGTTATTCATAAACCATTAAATAAAATATGGTAGATAACTTCATAAATTATTAAACCCAATAATACCATGGAATCAACAAGAGTGTTGAATTAGACGAAAACACTCTTATAAAATCATTAAGCAATTCTTGAGATACATACTCTTTTATTTTGAAAAGAAGAGTTCTATTGGAAACAATGTTTGTATAAAACAAGAAGTGAAGTAAGGCAGTATTTCATGATAAAATTAGTGTTTTTAAAATAATAATGGTTTCCAAAAACAGATTATAGATTTCCCTTGAAAATATATATGAATTTGAGAAATTCCCTTGTATTGGGCTCGTACTTTTGGAAATAGTTTTGGAGAGATTCTTTTTAAAACATGTAACTATCCAGAAAATAGGAAAGGATTCTGGTTGGTTTACATATATATAATAATCATACAGAATTTATGAGGAGTATATAACAATGAAAAAAAAATTCATCGAGGAAATTAGACACTAAAAGTAACCCGAATGAAAATTGAAGTTCAGGTGGAAAAACCCTTACCTTAACTCCAAACGTGTTCTGCTCTTGTACATAAGCTCCTAGAATATGAAATTATACTTGTTAATAACTTATTTCAGAACCTATTAGACATGTATTTAGTTTACCATAATTCTGGTTAGTTTATTTATGTCTTTATTCACATGTTATTGAATTGAATTTCGTCATTCTGGAGTGTCGGTTTCCTTTATTTTCATTTTCAGTTCACTTGTTTTTTAGTAATGGAGTTCATGTGGAAAGGTTATAAATCTCCATGTTTGGAATTATATATTATTTATGAACATAAATAATTGGTAATGGTCATTTATATCATTTGGTTACATGGAATGGGGAAGAATCCTTAGATGGCAACCACTTCGATTATTTGGAAGTTTTTGGATTATTATGAACTAGTTTTGTCATATAACTTAATTATATGTACATATTATGGTTACTGAATATTAATTAGGTTTTAAAACATATATTATAGTCTGTTTAAACCATAAATATGGTTTCATGACCAGTAATGAAGAATAAATTGAAGAACGAAACTTTGTCGTCCACGAAGGCTATAAATTGGAACCTCATGGACGTTGATTTCATTTATAAAAATAAAATGGAGGGAGTAAGAATATTTATTATGGTTATTCCATTCACATGAAATAAATACAGTATATAGATATTACTATAGTTATCATGATCATTTGGATAGAGGATGTGATGAGAGAAAAATAAAAGAGATGAACATGAAAATAAAAGAAAAGTTAAGAGATCCCTTATGAAAATTCCGCAGCCTAACGATGTCTCTTAAAATTTCATAAAATCAAATGATGAGAACAAATGGGTATCTCATTATATTGAAATAAAAAGGATAGTAATAATAATGAGTAAAATAAAACCTCAACATTTGAGAAAGGAATTTCAAATAGATAACATAAAAGAAGTGTCGACTTTAAAGAAGAGAATGAAGGATTCCATTACCTTGTAGAATAACTCCTAGATCTTGAAGGATGTGACCATGGGGGCTTATGAAGACCTTGGGAGGACTCCTAATGAGGTAAAAACACCATATATTAGAGGATGATGGATTTATAATGAAGGAAAACGAATGTATGAGTGGGTATCTATAGAAAAGGAGAGGTAATTGTTTAATAATTTCTAAGGGACACCTCATTAGTGGTTTTTGCCAAACCATGGGCTTTCCCATGGTATTTGCCCATGGTTTAAGCCACTAGGGACACCTAATGTCATAAGTTACTATACAAAAGTCGATGAGACTTTTATATTTAATTATTACATCATTATGATGTCATTAAACTACCGAAAACTCAAAACTGTATTTTTACTATTCATGAAAAATTCATGTATTTTAGAAAAATCCCAAAAATTAACCCCTACCATTTTTCTTCTTGTAGAATTCAAAAAAGAAATTAATTTTTCAAAAATAATTTTCTAAATATTATTAATTTAATTTTTAAATAATGTCATAGTTAATTCGAAAAATAACAATCTTGAAGTGCAATTAGTTTTATGTGACATTGAAAAATTAATTAAGATCGCATTATCTTATTTCCTTAAAAAAATAAAATATTATTATTATTTACTATTCATAAGGGTCATATTACTATTCATATTACTATTAATAAGGGTATGTTACTTTTCACCAAAAATAAAGTTTGTTCTATCATACTCCAAAAGACTTACTGAACACAACTCTAGATGACCATTTTTTGAAATTCAAAACATAGAAGAGGAAAAGTTGTGTTTAATGGATAGATTATAAAATTGTATTTTATTTTCAAAACCTTGGGGTGTGACATTCTCCCCTCTTTAAAAAAAATTTCCTTGAAATTCACAGAATATTACCTAAATATATTTGGGTA
Source organism: Viscum album (assembly GCA_963277665.1). Lineage (NCBI taxonomy): Eukaryota > Viridiplantae > Streptophyta > Magnoliopsida > Santalales > Viscaceae > Viscum > Viscum album. The sequence goes on along the minus strand of OY728140.1, from coordinate 46,249,207 downwards.
TGTCTTTAACATAACCTCCTCAGGCTTCCATGTTGCTTCCCCCATCTTATGGTTCCTCTATAGAACCTTTACCAGTTGAGTCGTCCGATTTCTCAATGCTTGTTTTCTAGTATCAAGAATCTTGATAGGCTCTTCACAGTAAGATAGATCGGGCTCAAGTTCCACTTCTTCATAAGTGAGTACATGTGTTGGGTCTAGCATGTACTTTCTTAACATTGACACATGGAACACATTGTGAACCTTAGAGAGTCCTGGAGACAATGCCAAACAGTAAGCTACGACTCCAATTCGGTCCAGAATTTCAAAAAGTATGATGTACCTGGGACTTAATTTTCCCTTCTTACCAAATCGTATAATACCCTTCCACGGAGATACCTCTATGAAAATGTGATCACCTTTTTGAAACTCGAAATCCTTCCTTCGGTTATCTGCATAGCTATTTTGCCTACTTTGAGCTATTTTGATATGGTTCTGGATAATCTCCACCTTATCCATTGTTTCTTCAACAAGTTCTGATCCCACGATCTTTCTTTCACCAACATTATCCCTGCAAGTTGATGTATGAAATCTCCTCCCATATAATTCTTCATATGGTGACATCTGAATACTTGAATGGAAGCTATTGTTGTAGGAAAATTCTATGAGAGGTAAATACTGATCCCACATGCCTTGAAAATCAAGTGAACAAGACCTCAACATGTCTTCCAATGTTTGAATAGTTCGTTCTGATTGTCCATCAGTTTGTGGGTGGTAGACAGTGCTCAAATAAAGATCAGTATCTAGGTCCTTATAAAGACTTATCCAGAATATTGATGTAAAACATGGATCGCGATCATAAATAATAAATATGGGTACTCCATGAAGTCTCACAACTTCATTAATATACAATCTTGGTAGACGTTCAAGTGGTATATCTTCTCTTATAGCAAGAAAATGTGCTGACTTGGTAAGACGATCAACAATGACCCATATTGCATCATTCCTTCTAGGAGTCTTTGGTAGTCCAATGACAAAGTCCATCATTATATTATCCCATTTCCACTTAGGTATGGGAAAAGGTTGCAATACTTTTCTAGGATGTTTCCTTCTAGCTTTCACTTGTTGACAAACCATATATCTTTACAAAAAATAAGAAATCTCCCTCTTCATGTTTTCCCACCAAAAATTTTCCTTCAAATCTCTATATATTTTAGTGCTACTAGGGTGTATAGAGAAATTGGAACTATGATAATTATCCAACAATTCCTTTTTTAGATCAGGTATATCGGGAACACAAAGTCTCCTCGCAAATTTCAAAATTCCATCTTCATATATGAAGTCACTCAATCTCTCATCATTCATAGCTTTAATATTCTTTTTAAACTCCTCATCATCAGCCTGGGAAATTTTTATCCTTTCTAGTAATGATGGTTATGAAACCATTTGAAAAAGAATTGAAGTTTCATCTTCCATGGTTATTCCCATATCCAACATTACTAGATCCATGAAAATAGGATCCCTTTCAACTCTCATATTTTTCAAAACTCCATGATCCTTTCTGATCAAAGCATCTACCACCTTATTTTCCTTCCTCGAGTGGTAGTGTATCGTGCAATCATAATCCTTGAGTAGTTCAATCCATATCTTTTGCCTCATGTTGAGTTCTTTCTGTGAGAAAATATACTTCAAACTCTTGTGATCAGTATAAATATCACATTTTCACCATAGAGATAATGTCCCCATATCTTCAAATCAATGATTATAGAAGCTAACTCATGATCATGAGTCGGATATTTTTTCTCATGAATTTTTATCTGTCATGATGCATAAGCAGTAACCCTATCATTTTTCATAAGGACACAACCAAGTCCTTTCTTTGAAGCATCACTATAAATTACAAACTCGTCTTTCCCTGATGGTAGATTCAATATAGGATAATTGAATAATCTTCTCTTCATTTCTTTGAAACATTCTTCAAAATCTTATGTCCAAACAAATTTAACCACTTTACGTGTGAGCTTTGTTAGCGGGTTAGCCAATCAGGCAAAATTCTGCACAAAACGCCAATAATAACCTACTAAGCCTATAAAACTGCATACCTCAGTTATGTTTGTTGGCGTGGTCCAATATTGAATTTCCTTTGTCTTTGTAGGATCAACTTGGATTCCATACTTAGAGACAATATGGCTATGAAAAGAAATCTCCTAAAGCGAGAATTCACACTTTCTAAACTTCCCATATAATTCATGTCTTTTAAGAGTCTTCAGGATAATGCGCAAGTGATTTTCATGATCTTCATAGCTTTTGGAGTATACAATCATATCATCAATAAATACCACTACAAAGTCATTGAGATATTCCTTGACAACTATGTTCATTAGATCTATGAAAACAGAGGGTGCATTAGTCAATCCAAAAGGCATTACTGTGAACTCATAATGCCCGTACCTGGTTCGAAACGCTGTTTTCAGAATGTCTTCCTTCTTCACACTCAACTGATGATATCTAGATCGAAGTTCAGTCTTTGAAAAGTATTTATCTCCTTGTAGTTGGTCAAATAAATCATCAATGCGAGGTAGGGGATACTTGTTCTTTATTTTTATAGCATTGATCTCCCTGTAGTCGATACATAACCTCATAGATCCATCGTTCTTCTTAACAAAAAGGACAGGGGCTCCCCATAGAGAAACACGTGGGAGAATAAATCTCTTATTACTCAATTCCTCTATTTGTTTCTTTAGTTCCACTAATTCCACAATGGCCATTCTATAAGGGGTCTTAGATATAGGCCTTGAACTAGGAATTAAATCAATGGAAAACTCAATTTCTCGTTCTGGAGGATGTCCAGGTAAATCTTTTAGAAATACATCAACATATTCTCTCACAATAGGTACATCCTCTATTTGAACATTCCTTTCCTCACCCACAGTTATTTCATTTTCTTCCTCCCCAATAATTGAATTTATTTGAGCTACTAGGGGTGGATCTAGATAAGAATCAGGTGATGACGATTCTGTTCAAAAAGATAAGGCATTCTTTATCATCGTCATCAGAAATCGTAACCTACTTGTTCTTACAATTATGTTTTGCATCATGGTCCTAAAGCCAATCCATACTGTGGATAATATCAAATTCAATCATGGGTATGATGATAAGATCAGTAGATAAAGAACATTTATATACCTTACTAGGAACTGATTCATAGAACTTTATTTCAATGATACTTCCCTTAGGAGTTTTGACTGATAACTCCATTGTTAAATCAAATTGCAAATATCTAATTATCGTAGAAAACTGGGAAGATATGAAACAATGCGATGATATAGAATCAAATAAATCATTGGCTAAACATGATGAAACAATTAAGGTACCTGCCACCACATAATTAGGAACTTCAACATCTGCAGTTGTAATTCCATAAGCTTGTCCCTGGTCCCTTGGCCTTCTCTGTTTCATATTTCCTTGATGTTTTGGAAAATCATTATCATAGTGTCCCATCTCCTGACAACTATAGCATTGAACATCATTGGCTTCCTTCTTCCCTTTGCAGTCACCAACAAGATGGCCTTTCTGACCACATTTATAGCATACACCTTTTCTTTTTAAGCATGCACCAGGGTGTTTCTTTCCACAATTGTCACATGGTGGAAACTCAACTCTTCCCTTCTTCCTCGTTTCCTTATTTCCTTTCCCAGGGTTTTTAGCAACCCTCTTCTTTTCTTACTTTCCCTTAAAGTTATATGACTTAGAGAATTATTTTTCTATCTTGATGGCACATGAAATTATATCCGCATATGATGAAAAACATTGGGAGACCAATGCCTGCTGGAGGAATGGCTTTAGGCCATAAAAGAATCAATAAATTTTTCTCCTTGGATTTTATATGTAGTCTACATCATGTCTTTCTAATCTTTTGAAGTTAGATTCAAACCTTGAAACATTCTCATCTTCATTCTGCCTTAGATTCAAGAATTGTCTCTCCATATCTTCTCGCTACTCATGAGGGAAATATTTTTCTAAGAAGTTTTTTTTTAAAATCCCTACATTCCATCTCTTCTATCTCTTCATCCTATTTTGTGTTTTGGATTAATGACCATCGTTGATCCACATATCCCGATAGATGATATAATACCATGACAACCTTCTCTATTTCATTACATCACAAAGCGAGAAATATCTTCTCAATGAAACATATCCACTACTCTGCTACAAACGGGTTTGTAGTCCCATTGAATGATGGAGGTTGTTGTTGTATAAAGCGATCTAGAATGGCTCCTCCACGTGGTATATCAGGATTCTCTATATGGGTAAGGTTATTGTTCATAACCTGAGTAAGTTGTCTTAGTATAGTTATGAGTTTCTCATCACCAGTCACAGCACCAGAGCCAACATCATTATCTTGCATCAGAGGAAAATAACTACAGGGGACATGTGCATTCGTGTGATTTCCATTCCTTCCACTCTGTCCCATCTCTAGATAATGGCATACACTAGATTAGGTTATGAATCATAATGTATAATCTTAACTTAAAAATAGTCAGAAAAATTAAGATCCTATGCATGGCTAATCCCATATTCACAAATATGGTTTCTTTGAGGAATATTTAACATTTCAATCCTTCATAATGTCTTGTAAATAAAATGTGAATTATCCTAAGAATATCCCCCAGGAGTGTCATAACCAAGAGTGAAGCAAGCCCCATTGTCGTGCAGCAGTTCCTGTTCGATTCTAGATCAAAGCAGTGTTTTTGGGTTTTACCCCTAGATACATATGTACCAGAGCCGCCTCTACCTGCTCATATCTAGACAGGGATGTATTTCTTCAAATATCCACATAATCTATTCCTTACCAAAATACCATGATGTTATTGTATGAATTTCCTCAAAGACTATCTTATGGACACTTCTCTAATTCTATGTTTTCTAAATCTAGTTTCCAGGTATTCTACTAAACTTCCTCTGATACCAACTGTATGGGGTCGACCCCAGTTTCCCAGAACCAGTGCCTTATTTGATTACATTGGCATACATACAAGGAATACGAATCCCAAAAGACCGAGTAGTTTAGTATTATTGGAAACAAGTTACATACATAAGTTTATCATTACAACATGAAGGGAAACAAAACATTATTTTATTCCACTAAAAACATCACGTCTTCTATATTATGCTTTCACGTCATTCATAAATTACTTTTTCATGTCCTGAAAAAATGAAACATAAGAAAGGGGTGAGCTCAAACACTCATTAATAATAATAAATACAACAAAATTCAATATAAACATTAGATATGGTGAATAATTGAAAATGAATTCCTTTAATAATGAACTTGAACACATTATGGTAGAAATATGAGCTGAATAAAAAATTCCATAATAAAACATAATCATAGGTATTCTACTTGTCGAATAACCACATGAACTTCAAATACTAGCATAATAATGAGGGAAGTGCATATGTAGGACATCATAACCATACTGTCCAATCCTTCTTCTAGGACCATAAAATAATCATTTTGTGAAGGCCTCATGCCAAGATGATAGTTTGTCTCATGAGACCTACCGATGCATCGAGGGGATATAGTGGGCCCCACCCATCACATAATAAGTCCAATGCATTCCTCATATGAGTGGTGATAAACATAAGCAACATATACATTCATATTGAAACTATCATATGAAATGTAACTAACTTTCCCCAATCATTAAACATAAAACACTAACAATTCGAAATAATATGGTGAATGGTTTTAGGATAGTTCATCCAAAATAGAGTTAGTCATAAACCATTAAATAAAATATGGTAGATGACTTCACAAATTTTTAAACCCAATAATACCATGGAATAAACAAGAGTGTTGAAATAGAAGAAAACACACTTATAAAATCATTAAGCAATTCTTGAGATAAATACGCCTTTATTTTGAAAAGAGGAGTTCTTTTGGAAACAATATTTGCATAAAACCATAAGTAAAGTAAGATATTATTTCATGATAAAATTAGTGTTTTTATAATAATAATGGTTTCCAAAAACAGATTATATATTTCCCTTGAAAATAGATATGAATTTGATAAATTCCCTTGTATTGGGCTCATACTTTTGGAAACAGTTTTGGAGAGATTCCTTTTAAAACAAGTAACTATCTAGAAAATAGGGAAGGATTATGATTGGTGTACATATATATAATACTAAAAAATATTTTATGAGGAGTACATAACAATTCATAATAATTTCATTGAGGAAATTAGACAATAAATGTAACCCGAATGAAAATGAAAGTTCAGGTGAAAAAACCCTTACCTTAACTCTAAACATGTTCCGCTCTTGTACATAAGATCTTGTAATATGAAATTAAACATTTTAATAATTTATTTCAGAATATATTAGACATGTATTTAGTTTACCATAATTCTGGTTAGTTCATTTATGCCTTTATTGACAATTTATTGTATTGAATTTCGTCGTTCTGGACTGTTCGTTTCCATTATTTTCATATTTGGTTCACTTGTTTTTAAGTAATGGAGTTCATTTGGAAAGGTTATAAATATCCAGGATTGGAATTATATATTATTTATGAACATAAATAAAAGGTAATAGTAATTTATATCATTTGGTTACATTGAATGAGGAAGAATCCTTTGATGACAACCCCTTCGATTATTTGGAGGTATTTAGATTATTATGAACTAGTTTTGTCATAGAACTTATTTATATGTACATATTCTGGTTCTTGAATATTAATTAGGTTATAAAATATATATTATAGTCCTTTTAAACCATAAATATGGTTTCATGACCAGTAATGAAGAAGAAATTGGAGAACGAAACTTAGTCGTCCACGAAGGCTATAAATTGGAACCTCATGGACCTTAATTTCGTTTATAAAAATAAAAGGGAGGGATTAAGAATATTTATGATAGTTATTCAGTTAACATGAAATAAATCTAGTGTATATATTTTACTGGAGTTATCATGATCATTTGGATAGAGGAGGTGAGTAGAGAAAAATAAAAGGGATGAACATGAAAATAAAACAAATGTTAAGAGATCCCTTATGAAAATTCAGCAGCCTAACGGCGTCACTTAAAATTTCATAAAATCAAATGATGAGAACAAAAGGGTATCTCATCATATTGAAATCAAAATAACATTAAGAAGAATGAATAAAATCAAACCTCAACATATGATAAAGGAATTTTTAATAGATAACATAAAAGAAGTGTCGACTTTAAAGAAGAGAATGAAGGATTCCCTTACCTTGTAGAATAAATCCTAGATCTTGAAGGATGGGACCTTGGGGGCATAGGCACACCTCGGGAGGACTCCTAGAGAGGTAAAACCACCATATAATAGATTATGGGGGATTTTTAATTAAATAAAACGAATGGATGAGTGGGTATTTATAGAAAAAGATAGGTAATATTTTAATAATTTCAAAGGGACACCTCATTAGTGGTTTTTGCCAAATCATGGGCTTTCCCTTGGTATTTTCCAATGGTTTAAGCCACTCGGGACACCAAATTTCATAAGTTACTATACACAAGTTGAAGATACTTTTATATTTAATTATTACTTCATTATGATGTCATTAAACTACTGAAAACTCAAAACTGTATTTTTACTATTCATGAAAAATTCTTGTATTTTAGAAAAATCCCAAAAATTCACCCCTACCATTTTTCGACGTGTAGAATTCATAAGTGAAATCCATTTTTCAAAAATAATTTTCTAAATATTATTAATTTAATTTTTAAATAAGGTCATAGTTAATTCGAAAAATAACAATCTTGAAGTGAAGTTAGTTTTATGTGACATTGAAAAATTAATTAATATCTCATTATCTTATTTCCTTAAGAAAATAAAATATTATTATTATTTACTATTCATAAGGGTCATATTACTATTAATATTTCTATTAATAAGGGTATCTTACTATTCACCAAAAATCATGATTGTTTTATCAGACTCCAAAATGACTTACTGAACAGAACTCTAGATGACCATTTTTCGAAATTCAAAACATAAAAGAGGAAAAGTTGTGTTTAATGGATAGATTATAAAATTGAATTTTATTTTCAAAAACTTGGGGTGTTACACTTTTTTAGGATATAGGTTCATCATTGTCAACCAATATTTGGTCACCATCCTCGGTGACTAGAAAACCATATATCTCGGGTTGAATTACCTCTCTTACACTCCTTCACAATACTTGTGTTTCAGGAACTACTTCTTCCATAGAGATTTGTGGAATCTATTCATGTGCCAACTCTTGAGTATCTTGAGAATAAATTTTTTCATATTAAAACATTATCCAAATACCCTTTTTGATTATTTTCTCCGTCTCATGAAAGATGTATTTTCTGGAGATAGTCACTTTCTTTTCTAAGGGGAGGTATAGGATGTGTCCCTTTGTTTCCTTATGATACACTTTAAATATACACTTTGTTCCATGAAGTTCTAGTCAGTTTCCTAATAAGGTCTTAAAAAATGCTTCACAACCTCGTACATATGTATGTAATAAATTAGTTCCTTACCACTCCATAGATCAAATGGAATTTCATTTCCCACATTAGTTAGAACTCAGTCTAATGTGTGCTTTAATTTGTAATGCATATCTGCAAAAGGTTAATGGATAATTTGTGTGAATAGTAATTGACCTTACCATTATTAATAAGGTATAATTCCCCCTTTCACTAATTCCATTCCACTATGGTGTGTAAGGTGGAGTGAGTTGAGATAGAATCTCAAACTCTGTATAATTTTGATGAGCTCTTGGTTATGATATTCACCACCTCGATTCGATCAGTGATTTGTCTATCCTCTTACCAAGTTGATACTCTAATTAATTCATGAATACCTTGAATTTATCAAAGGACCCATACTTATAACTCATCAATTATATATATCAATATCTATTCAAGTATTTGGTAAAAGTAATTTACTAAGAATATCCACCTCTAGATTATATTGGAAATGGTCCACAAACATCAGTGTGTACCAATCTTCGAATTTAGGTGTCCCCTTTACCATTTTCATTAATGGGAGGTTATCCCATTTTTTTATTTTAAAAATTAGGACATCAATCATGTGGTTATATCTCAGAAGAGTCTAAGTAACCATATTGACATATCTTTTTCCAATGCTTCTCGTTTACGTGAACAAGATGGTGATGCCACAACAGGGTGTTATAAAAGCCACATGAACATGATTCATTATCAATTGAAAAAAAATTCCTCTCATAATTTAACATATATAGTATATTATTTAAATAAAACATACCGTAACATATGTTTTCCTTATAAAATAAACAAATTTTATTTACAAATTTGAAAATAAACCAATTTGTATCTAAACATGACAGTGAAATTAAGTTATTGGTAACTGTAGGTACAAAATAAAAATCTCTTAGAACCAAAATCATTACTATTGGAAATGAAAGTTAACATTCAGTAGTGGACATATCATCCATCCTTGCACCATTGATAGCTCAAAGATTGTCCTCTCATATAGAAATCTTTCAGAATATATATATTTTTTCCTTTGGATAAATATTTTAGTACCACGAGATATAACTAATACCCATTATTTGTAAATGAAATGATTTCACTGGACAACGAATGAACAATTAGATTCCCCTTACATTTGGTTGCAACTCCTCTTCTAGTGTCTTGTTTTTTCACATGAAAAACATACTGATTCATTTCCCTTTCCCTACCTCTAGATATTCTTCTTCTTGGAAGGATGGTGATTGGGAGCTTTAGAGTATTTATATATTTTCGGACACCTTTGATTGTTATTTCCTTTCTTATTACCTATAAATACTATAGATTTTTTACACCCCATTTCATTATCCACATGGTGAATAGATGTATCAAGTTTATAAAGAAACTTCTCATTGTTTATCATATTGTAATTAAAAATAATAATGGAGATGTTCTTGAGTAGTGATGAATATATGAGATCTATACACAACTAATCTGGGAATTTAATCCATATGATGTCCATGAATGAAATGTATCTAATAAACATGAATACATTAGGCCTTGAAGGAACATAATCTCTAAGATTAACTGTGATAAATACATTGGAGATCTCATACCTCTCTTTTCTCTCCTTAACTTGATAGATATATCAAAGTTGAGACAACATTAAATTGGAATCTATATCCTCATACTTATATAAAAGATCATTGGTGTAGAGACCCGAAGCTTAACGTACATAGACATTACATTACTTTTGCGGAATACTTAGTACATAACAATAACACACACACAAGGACCGTAATAGTTTAGTGTCTTTGGAAACTCGGAGTATAAACTTTTTATCATGTTGAAAGATCTTCAACATCTCTCATAACGATTCTCCCCTTTTTTTCCTTACCTAAAACATTTCTTTATATCCTAGGTAAAAGAAAACATAAAAGGGTGAGCTCAAATGCTCAGTAAGGGTAAACAAAAGAAATATCAATCACATCATATACATAAGAACATATCTTTTGTAAATCTTAACCTGCAAAAGGGCTCATAATATCATAACATGGGATAAATCATAGAAGTGAAATGTAATCCCAATAATCATAGCTTAAAACATGAAACTTTGTGGCATACACACATAATCATAGAGAATCATTTCTTGTTAGTCAAGACTCATTTCCAAGACTATCTTAGTGGACAAAGTCCCTTTCTGAACCGATTCACCCTCGTTTTAGTCCTGTTTCACTGAATCAATATAACCTACCATTCCAGCCATGTCTATCTCATGAGATATAAAATCTTTACCCAATGCATTGGAGGGAGATATAGGTCCCACCCATCTCATAATGATACCATTCTTATGTGTGCCACAAAATCTTAAATCATACATCATTGCATAACCCATGTAATACAAATGGGAATCTTAAAAATCATGTCATCATAATCCATAAACAATTGATATCATTTCATCATAAGAAAATTGAAACCATTTAAATCATAGAGACATTTTACTTGAAACATACATATCAAATAATGTCATCTTAGATGGAAAATAGTTTTGAGAAAAACATTTGAAATGAATTCTTGAGGAAAATATCCTTTCTTCTTTAAAATCATTTTTCTTTTCACAAAATTCCATGCAATTTTAAAAGATAAGGGTTTTGTTGAAAATAATCATGCAATCTTGTAGAGTAAGCTTCTTGAAAATGAGGTTTTATGAAACCGTAAAAATCTGTCCGTGCCGTATAAGTTAAAAATAACATTCTCCTCATACTTTTGTCGGAAAAGTCAATAAGTACCTTATATGGTAACCAAAGGAAAGATTCCATTCATACAATGTGGTAAAAAGTCAATAAAGGGTAAAAATGACTTTAAACATTCATGGAAGAATTGTAAACATTTTATAAAAACATTTTTAGAAAACATGGTCATGGATGATAAACGTAACCCCAGTAAATACTTACGTATAAGCAATCTCAAATAAAAATGAGATTGAAAATTTATCCCTTACCATAGGTCCGACTTTCTTTGTACGTGTCCGAAACTCCTGTATAATGATTTAAATAATGTCATTGACTTATTACAGAATCATATTCATTGTTATGATATCATATATGGTTCCCTTATGACTTTATATTACCCTTTCTTTTGTAAATTCATGTTAAAGTAGCGTTTTGGGTAAAATCGTCTTATTTGTCGTTCGTGTTTTAACTTGTAATTATTAATATGATTACTTGGATCATTATTACTTATATCCAGAATGTAAAACATGATTTATATATAATTTATATTCAGAATATACATATATATAATATATTGATAAATGGAAATAAATACATCATTCATGGAGATGGTAGTCCGTACGTATGCATGAACGCTGTTTTCGTTTCCTTATTGAATTGAATGGAATTAAGTAGATGACATAAATAAATCCAGTATAATTATTATTTCATATATTTCATTATTACTTACTATATATACTTTATAATCATTCATGAATGGTTAATCATTGAGAATGAATCTCATCGCGTTGTGGAGACGGTAGTCCGTACGTACGCACGAGTGATGATATCTTTCCCTTGGTCGTGGAATTGTGTTAATGTGTATGTATACTATTTCAGTATCAATATCACTTTATAATAATCATATATAGTCACTCATTACACCATTATACCCATCCTATTAAGTTGGTGGCGGAAAATAGATTTCACCACGGCGTGGAGACGGTATTTCGTACGTACGCGCGCGCGGTGATTTCCTTTTTCCGTAGGATAAATAAAAGGTTAATTAGATTTGTTTCATATTTATAATAACATATCAGTATATAAGAAATACTGATGTTATTACTTTATCATGAAACAACTAAAGAATAAGAAGTTGAAGAAGAAAGAAATTGAAAAAGATCGGTAATGGATATTACCTCTTTTTGGCGCTCCTATTGTTAACCTCCACTTAAAGAACTAAGGATGGTCTTTGAAGAAGACCAGGACCTCTAGGATGATACTAGGGATGTGGAGAAGAGATTTTGGTAGGGGTTGGCCGAGCTTGAAGGCTCAAAGTTGTGTGAGGAAGAGAGGGAGGAGGTGCTCTTTTATAAGGGAGGAGAGAGGCACCTTTGGAATAACAAAAAATATTATTTTATTATAGCTCCAAATTGTTTTATTTCTAGGCTAAGGTGGGTATGGGTCTAAATCCTCTCATACAATAGGATTTAGACAAGTTTAGGTTATTATTTTAACCTTATCAATTAGATTTAACCCTAAGTTAAATAATTTAAGTTTTATCGTGTCTTTTTGTTTTCTTACACTATATGGTTATTAAACCTACCATAACAAGCCAAACGAACCCAAAGTTGTTTATTATTAATATATATATCCTTATCTAAGTAATATGGCCGAACCATAGATTTTTAGTAATTAAATAACAATTAATAATATAATATTTGTTTTAAAAAACTAATTTATGTCAATTTTGACACTATTTGGTACATGATTTTTATGAAATTTCTAAAAGAATGATACGTTCGAACCAAGTTACTTAAACCAACAATAACATGTCATATTAACCTATAAAATTAGTGTAAGTCATAGAAAGTATCAAATTATATTTATTTGGGCATTTATAACATCAATTATGTTAATATTTTCTTAAAAAGGTAATTACTGCATCATCGTTGTTTCAAAAATAAATTAAATTATTTAAAGTATAAAAATTACAAATAAAATACCATTATGTAGGAAATCGTTTTATCTGTCTAATGAATATTTATAGATAAAATTATATTATGTATAACCCTATATTAAAAATGTTTTAGTAAATAAACTTTGATTTTAACTCTTTTAACTCTTCTTTGAATTAAATAATAATAAATGTCCTAATCTAATCCAAGTGGGCCTAAATGATAATATTTTACACTTAAGGTTGTTTTTGGTCGAGATAAACTTGTCCAATAGGATTAGGACATGTGTTAGGGTAATATTAATATCATTTTTACCCTTAATTACCCTATTTACTTTTAACCGTGGTAAATAAAAGTAAAAAGTTACTATTCACCAAAAATTATTTTCATCTCATTGAACCAAATTTTACTTACTAACATCCACCGTGTCTCTCGGATTTTTAAAATTCCATTCACAGAAGCGGTAAAATTAAGATTTATGAAAAAAAATAATTTTTTTAACTACCACTTAGTAGTTTCACTATTCATCAGAATTTGAAGTTTTTCAGAAAAATGTCAAAATTTCACCCTAAGCTATAATTGATATTCCAAATTCAAAAATTATTTATATTTTACAAAATTTCCAACATATAAGTTGCATTAATTAATTTTATAATTAATTTCCGCTGTCACAACAAATAGCGTGTTTTTAAGAGATAATAACTATCAAAAGATTAACACTTGTTTATGTCTGGTGTAAATGTGAAATTACATCCAATGACCAACATTGTATTGAATTGTAAAAATATATTCTAAATATACTTTAAAACCACTCAAATTAATAATTTATCACTATTAATTATTTCGATTAAAAAAAGTTGTTTTTAATTAAAATTTAGTAATTTTCACTATTCATCAGAAAATGAAAGTTATCCGAAAAGTACCAAAATTTCACCCTAAGCTAATTTCGATATTACGAATCCAAAAATAAAGTCCATTTTGAAAAATAAAATTTACAAAATTTCAAAAAGTGGTTATTACTATTCATAATGGCTAGTTTTAATAATATTTTAATAGCATATTGGTGTTTAGTGAAACTTGTTATTGCGTACTACACACGCTATCGAGGAACGTCGCGATTGCGTGTAATGGATGGCAAGTCAAGGATGTGTGTTATGAAAGCTTCTTTTGGTGTAGCGTACAACACAAGACATTAATGAAATTAAAAAGAAGATTTTTCATAAAATTTCGGGGTGTTACATTCTACCCCCCTTAAAATGAATTTCGCCCTCGAAATTCGTCATGGTTATAAATGGTTTACTATTCAAAAGTTTCTTTTATAGAAACTCACATCGTAAAAAGGAATACCAAAACAAATCTTTAAAAACAAAAGTATGAAACTTAACGGTTACCCAAATAAACTAATCACTGGGTTTCCACATAGGTAAAAATATGGATATGGAAGAGAAATCTGACCATCATGTTCTGATGGGGAGTGGTAGAGAACATGGCTATGGAAAAGCCAGCAACCACAAAGCCATAAATTTGTGACGATCTAAGGTACCATCGGATTCATCAGATATAAGATCACTAGGACAACATTTTTGGTTTTCAAGATCGTTTCTCTAAAGTTGAAGAATTTGAATTATAATAAATACTTACTTTATTTTGGTACAATCTCACTGTTGTTCGTGCCTTGAACAATTTCCACTTCATCTCTTATATAAATGAAGTTGAATTTGTTATTCGTGAAGTGTTAGCAGATCATGTGATAGAATGACGGGTCATTCCATCTGTCTCAAACAAAAGGTTAGCAAAAGTTATTAAATATACATAAGTCAATCTATACTGAGATTAATCATATATGGTTCCTAAAATGGACTTATACTTCATATATCATATTGCTTAATATAATAAAACTAGTTTTTACTAAACAGGGACTTCTTGTAGGCCAGTGGTAGGCGATAAAGGCCAGTCGCACTTCGATTGTGGGTTCGATTCCCACAGCCTTGTCCGAAGCGATGGGCTGTCGCCCATCCTGCAGGTTGTCCTTTTTCTAAAACTATATTACTATAACATCTCATCAAAAATATCAAAAAAGTTTTATCCTTAAACAATACTAACTTATGTCCAACATAATCCATTCCAATCATTAGGCTTATCTAAAATATTTCGGTCCAAGCTCATAGTATAAGGAAAATGATCACGTGAATGCCATCATTATCCCCCATATATCATAAGATATATCTTGTTGGTCAAATTACAAACATGTGAATACCTTAATCATGTATTCTCTTGAAGAATGAATACCCATTGAACCTTAGTGAAAACATCAATGCAGTCAAAAGTTAACTCTTTCCTCATACCAAAATCCAAAAATTCTATATACTCAAACCATGATATAACCTTCTCCTTATATCAGTCATGAGCTCATGAATACAATCAAACACCTCATTATCTTATTATTCCTTCATTATGTGCATATCATCTACTTTCCAAAAAATATCTGAATAACATTTCATGGTTACTAGTACCATTAATCATACACTTTAAAAACTTAGGAAATACAATAGTGTAACAATCCTTAGATGTCTCTTTATTCCATAGTACCATGAGATTACTTATACAACATTACACTTGATAAACATGTAATCATTCCACTACCTTCTTAAACCATTAACTGAGCTTCAACAATTCTTTCATCTCACATATCATTTGTAGTCTCTTCATCATCATCAACATAAATACTTCCCATACGACCATACTGATTCTCTTCATGAGACTTTCCCTTAGGGCATTGGTTTGCATAATTCCCGTACATTCCACATTTAAAACATTTAACCATTGTTGATGTCGTAGCAATACCATTATCCTCATCCATGGTGTTAACTGAACCTTTTCATTTGCACTTACTTGCTTTGTGTCCTTCTTTTCCACACCAAAAGCATCTTCCAGTTCCTTTGAAACATTCTCCTTGATGCCTCTTCCCACATGATTTACATAGGGGAAATTGAACTTTCTTTCCTCTATGATCATCGTGAAACTCCATCTTTCTCTTATTAGCCGAGTCAGGAAACTTACCAAATTTTACTTTATTGATCATATTATGATATTGCTGATTCGGCATAATAATGATGTTTGGACTTCCAAATCTCATTTCATTATGAAGAATATCATTCCATTGTCCATCATATCCTCCATTATCGTGAATCATCTTGTTTCCAGCCATTTTCTAAAACCCAAAAAAGAATAGTGTGAGAGGCAAAAATCATGCTAGGGAAAACAACATAATAAAGGTGGAGTATCCTCAATATCTAACATCTTAGGTTAAATTATATGATCGTTACCGTAGTTTTAGGACTGTATCCTATACGTATACTTATCCTTAGGGACATCCCTAGACATACCTTATAAATATCTCTAGGGATCTCACTAAAGTTCTCGCATCCTAGTTTCCAAAGGTTGACTAAACCTTTCCTCTGATACCAACTGTAGAGACCCGAAGCTTAACGTACATAGACATTACATTACATCTACGGAATACTTAGTACATAAAAATAACACACACACAAGGACCGTAATATTTTAGTGCCTTTGGAAACTCAGAGTATAAACTTCTTATCATGTTGAAAGATCTTCAAGATCTCTCATAACGATTCTCCCCTTTTTGTTTCCTTACCTAAAACCTTTCTTTATATCCTGGGGAAAAGAAAACATAAAAGGGTGAGCTCAAATACTCAGTAAGGGTAAACAAAAGAAATATCAATCACATCATATACATAAGAACGTAGCTTTTGGAAATCTTAACCTGCAAAAGAGCTCATAATATCATAACATGGGATAAATCATAGAAGTGAAATGTAATCCCAATAATCATAGCTTAAAACATGAAACTTTGTGGCATACACACATAATCAAAGAGAATCATTTCTTGTTAGTCAAGACTCATTGCCAAGACTATCTTAGTGGACAAAGTCCCTTTCTGAACCGAGTCACCCTCGTTTCAGTCCTGTTTCACTGAATCGATATGACCTACCATTCCAGCCATGTCTATCTCATGAGATATAAAATCGTTACCCAATGCATTGGAGGGAGATATAGGTCCCACCCATCTCATAATTATACCATTCTTATGTGTGCCACAAAATCTTAAATCATACATCATTGCATAACCCATGTAATACAAATGGGAATCTTAAACATCATGTCATCATAATCCATAAACAATTGATATCATTTCATCATAAGAAAATTGATACCATTTAAATCATAGAGACATTTTACTTGAAACATACATATCAAATAATGTCATCTTAGATGTAAAATAGTTTTGAGAAAAACATTTGAAATGAATTCTTGAGGAAAATATCCTTTCTTCTTTAAAATCATTTTTCTTTTCACAAAATTCCATGAAATTTTAAAAGATAAGGGTTTTGTTGAAAATAATCATGCAATCTTGTAGAGTAAGCTTCTTGAAAATGAGGTTTTATGAAACTGTAAAAATCCGTTCGCACCGTATAAGTTAAAAATAACATTCTCCTCGTACTTTTGTCGGAAAAGTCAATAAGTACCTTATATGGTAACCAAAGGAAAGATTCCATTCATACAATGTGGTAAAAAGTCAATAAAGGGTAAAAATGACTTTAAACATTCATGGAAGAATTGTAAACATTTTATAAAAACATTTTTAGAAAACATGGTCATGGATGATAAACGTAACCCCAGTAAATACTTACATATAAGAAATCTCGGGTAAAAATGAGATTGAAAATTTATCCCTTACCTTAGGTCCGACTTGCTTTGTACGTGTCCGAACCTCCTGTATAATGATTTAAATAATGTTATTGACTTATTACAGAATCATATTCATTGTTATGATATCATATATGGTTCGCTTATGACTTTATATTACCCGTTCTTTTGTAAATTCATGTTAAAGTAGTGTTTTGGGTAAAATCGTCTTATTTGTCGTTCGTGTTTTTAACTTGTAATTATTAATATGATTACTTGGATCATGATTACTTATATCCAGAATGTAAAACATGATTTATATATAATATATATTCAGAATATACATATATATAATATATTGATAAATGGAAAGAAATACACCATTCATGGAGACGGTAGTTCGTACGTACGCATGAACGCTGTTTTCGTTTCCTTATTGAATTGAATGGAATTAAGTAGATGACATAAATAAATCCAGTATCATTATTATGTAATATAATTCATTATTACTTACTATATATACTTTATAATCATTCATGAATGGTTAATCATTGAGAATGAATCTCATCGCGTCGTGGAGACGGTAGTCCGTACGTACGCACGAGCGATGATATCATTCCCATGGTCGTGGAATTGTGTTAAAGTGTATTTATACTATTTCAGTATCAATATCACTTTATAATAATCATATATAGTCACTCATTACACCATTATACCCATCCTATTAAGGTGGTGGCGGAAAATAGATTTCACCACGGCGTGGAGACGGTATTCCGTACGTACGCACGCGCGGTGATTTCCTTTTTCCGTAGGATGGATAGAAGGTTAATTAGAGTTGTTTCATATTTATAATAACATATAAGTATATAAGAAATACTGATGTTATTACTTTATCATGAAACAACTAAAGAAGAAGAAGTTGAAGAAGAAAGAAATTGAAAAAGATCGGTAATGGATATTACCTCTTTTTGACGCGCCTTTTCTTAACCTCCACTTAAAGAACAAAGGATGGTCTTTGAAGAATACAAGGACCTCTAGGATGATACTAGGGAAGTGGAGAAGAGATTTTGGCAGGGTTTGGCAGAGCTTGAAAGCTCAAAGTTGTGTGAGGAAGAGAGGGAGGAGGTGCCCTTTTATAAGGGACGAGAGGGGCACCTTTGGAATAACTAAAAATATTATTTTATTATAGCTCCAAATTGATTTATTTCGAGGATAAGGTGGGTATGGGTCTAAATACTCTCATAAAATAGGATTTAGACAAGTTTAGGTTATTATTTTAACCTTATCAATTAGATTTAACCCTAAGTTAAATAATTTAACTTTTACCGTGTCTTTTTGTTTTCTTACACTATATGGTTATTAAACCTACCATAACAAGCCAAAAGAACCCCAAGTTGTTTATTATTAATATATATATCCTTATATAAGTAATTTGTCCGAACCTTATATTTTTAGGAATTAAATAACAATTAATAATATAATATTTGTTTTAAAAACTAATTTATGTCAATTTTGACACTATTTGGTACATGATTTTTATGAAATTTCTAAAAGAATGATAAGTTCTAAACAAGTTACTTAAACCAACAATAACATGTCATATTAACCTAGAAAATTAGTTTAAGTCATAAAAAGTCTCAAATTACATTTATTTGGGCATTTATAACATCAATTAATTTAATAATTTCTTAAAAAGGTAATTACTGCATCATCGTTGTGTCATCAATAAATTAAATTATTTAAAGTATAAAAATTACAAATAAAATACCATTATGTAGTAAATCTTTCTATCTTTCTAATGAATATTTATAGTCGAAATTATATTATGTATAACTCTATATTAAAAAACTTTTAGTAAATAAACTTTGATTTTAACTCTTTTAACTCTTCTTTGAATTAAATAATAATAAATATCCTAATCTAATCCATGTGGGCCTAAATGATAATATTTTACACTTAAGGTTGTTTTTGGTCGAGATACACTTGTCCAATAGGATTAGGACATGTGTTAGGGTAATATTAATATCATTTTTACCCTTAATTACCCTATTTACTTTTAACCGTGGTAAATAAAAGTAAAAAGTTACTATTCACCAAAAAATTATTTTCATCTCATTGAACCACATTTTACTTACTAACATCAACCGTGTCTCTCGGAGTTTTTAAATTCCATACACATAAGCAGTAAAATTATGATTTATGAAAAAAATTAATTTTTTTAACTACCACTTAGTAGTTTCACTATTCATCAAAAATTGAAGTTTTTCAGAAAAATGCCAAAATTTCACCCTAAGCTATAATTGATATTCCAAATTCAAAAAATGATTTCTATTTTACAAAATTCCCAAAATATAAGTTTCATTAATTAATTTTATAATTAATTTCCGCTGTCACAACAAATAGCATGTTTTTAAGAGATAATAACTATCAAAAGATTAACACTTGTTTATGTATGGTGTAAATGTGAAATTACATCCAATGACCAACATTGTATTGAATTGTAAAAATATATTCTAAATATACTTTAAAACCACTCAAATTAATAATTTATCACTATTAATTATTTCGATTAAAAAAAGTTGTTTTTAATTAAAATTTAGTAATTTTCACTATTCATCGGAAAATGAAAGTTATCCGAAAAGTACCAAAATTTCACCCTAAGCTAATTTTGATATTACGAATCCAAAAATAAAGTCCATTTTGAAAAATAAAATTTACAAAATTTCAAAAAGTGGTTATTACTATTCATAACGGCTAGTTTTAATAATATTTTAATAGCATATTGTTGTTTAGTGAAACTTGTTATTGCGTACTACACACGCTATCGAGGGAGTTCGTGATTGCGTGTAATGGAATGCAAGTCAAGGATGCGTGTTGTGAAAGCTTCTTTTGGTGTAGCGTACAACACAAGATATTAATGAAATTAAAAAGAATATTTTTCATAAAATTTCGGGGTGTTACAATTGGGCATGCATGATAACATGAAGCACTAAACTTTGGTCACATAATTTAGATGTTTCTCATAGGGAGATAGTTTTTCATCACTTTCCTCATTTCTAGGCGCATGTGGTATGTTGTATTCCAGCCAATAAAATCTCCTTTCATTTTGAAGGGTTCCACGTAGGCTTCTTTTCCACTCTCGTAAATGTCTACTGGTGAGAATTTTTTCATTCTCAAGTATGGATTTCAATGATATTGTTGATATCATTTTTATTTTGTTTCTATAAATAATATAAGATGATATTTAGGACATTGTGTGTTAAAATTTAGAGAAATAAATAAATATTATAATTATTATTCTTCCACTATTTTTGTTAAAACCCAATATCCTTCACCATTGGCTTTATAATATCCTATTTCTCATATATTCTAGTGGCAATGATCCATATTCCACTTCTTATTAGCTCGAATTTGGTTGGTAAATAATGTTTAGTGGTTTTATGTAGGCATTAATACTACCAACAACATAAACTCATAGTTCATTGATATGCTATGTGGACTCCCCAATCTTGAAATAAATAATTTATATTTCCTCAACTTTTTCCTCTCAGTTACATGAAGTCCTCATATGGAATTTATACCTTGATATGGATCTTGTTAAGTCAACCCAAAACCTTGTGTTATAATTCCTCTAGAGTTGAAAGAACCCCAACATTGGTTGGTCAAACACATCGAACTATGGTTAAATTCTAACCAGAGTAATGGAAGGTTATACAGTCATAATTTGTTATTGATGGACTTTAACCTTTTATGCATAAATTTAAAATTTTTATCTTTATCTCATTTTTTTAATATTAAGTCATGTTTCTTTTGTGATTAAATAAGTCTTAGATAATATTTATGCATCATAAAATTTATTTTAGTTCTATCTTAAATGCTTGTTAATTCATTAATTATGTGATCACAATAAGAATTGTAAAATGAAATAACCATGTAACTGATAGAAATAAAATAAAGGGCGTGATCTTGAGATTATAAGAATGGATAGTTTATCTAGAAGTTAATAAACTATCTTTTTACCTTTGGAAAAAAAACACTGAACCAATTAAGTTTTGTGTTTACTACTTTAAACCTATACACCTTTCTATCTCTTTGGATTAGTTTCGACTCTACTCTGAATATGAACCACCTCCACTTACATTGGTGCTCCATCCATTACATATGCTTTTTATCCCACACAGGTGAGGGGAAATGGGGTTTACATAAAGTAACCATGGGAACACAAGCCCTATATAATAATAAATAGATAATGCATACAAACCATCAATTTAATTTTACAATAAATTAAAGGAAACCAATCATATACAAAAGGTTATGTCTTTCTCTTGATCATTCAAATTCATGAAACGAATTACATGTTTAATAAAGCTATAATTTCTTTCTTAATCGTTATTTTTAAGAGAAATCACACTTGAATTGATTAATTATTATATTTAATTAATAAATCCATTTATCTAAATCATTATATTATTTTCCTTGAGATTATCATCGATTAAATTTTTAAAAAGATAAAATAAATTCATTTTAAATTAAACTTTTACAAATATGTACCATAGAGAAAACATGATGAATACTTGTCCAAATCTATACAACTTGTACTATACTCATATACTATTATACTATTATGATATGTGTCACACACAAAATATCAGGTAATTTCACAATATTTACTTCACCGATGATTAAATGAATTTCTTGAGTTTATGGTCATGTTTTACGCCTCAATGCATGTAATGTCACTACTTGTAATATGACCCATACATTATATGCAGATCTAAACATTACGATGTTATTAATTAAAATTTTAAATAAGTATTTTTATTAAAACCTATCACATGGTATGTCCTATATTTACAATCACACAAAAGTACATGTATAATGGATTTCATAGTAAAATAAATAAATTTAAAATCTATGTTAATTGGTATAAATACACAACATGTGTAACACCCCGACCCCAGCTACCCAGAGTCGGTGCATTACTTCGTAACATTGGCATGATCACAAAAGATCAAGTATCGAAAGACCGATTAGTTTAGTAGCCTTGGAAACACTAGATACATTCGTAAACGTTACATTACATCATAAAGTGAAAAACTACAATAACAAAGTCTCCATAGTCCACACTCATATCCTCTTCTGATAATCCCTGCAGGTCATTCATAAAATACTTCTTCCCATCCTGGAAAATATTAAAACATTGAAAGGGGTGAGCTCAGATTCTCAGTAAGGATAACAATATTGTGGAAGCTTTCATAAATAAACATTAACATTTAAGGCAATGTATAACTAAAACAAAAGACTTTTTAAACTTGAACTTCAGCATAATATGGCAAAAATAAAATTAAATAATTCCATTTACTTACTCACATGTATATTCTACTAGTCGAATAATCACATGAAATATCAATAACCACTTTCATAATGAGGGAATATATAATGCCAGACATTCTGAAACATTTTGTCAAGGCCTCGGCCAAGACGTCTAAAATGATTAAGGCCTCAGCCAAAACCATAAATCAAATTGGGAATGGGCCTCGGCCAATTCCACTTCTAGTTGTCTCATGAGACCTACAGATGCAATTTTTTTAGAAGATACATATGTTTAAAATTTCTCAAATATACTCCAGTGTTTTTTTGAAAACATTATGCAAGCTTCTGAAAACAAAATAACTAATTCTGAGAATGCTCGACTAATTACAGGCCATGATGGGTCCACGCCCAATCCCTTCCTGACTACCACACTCAAGAGTCAGGTTTTCTGAAAACATTTTTAAGCTTGCGTTAAATACGTATACATTTGCACTAGATTTTCATATATTGGAGACAAATATCTCTTTTTTGAAATCATTTAAAAATCACATAATTATAAAAGAAAACCTTTTGAATAAATTTAAAAGTCAAAGGGTTTTATAAACCGTATAAAAGAAAGTTGTGTATAAAACAAAATATGCCTCAATGAATGGAGATTGAGATGAAATATCTTAAAAAGATAATTTTTAAATAAAATATATCTATTATGTGTATTCAATATATGTACATATAAATAAATTATAAATACAAGATTGGACATAATAATATCATGACAAAATTTGAAAGTAGGATATTAACCCAAAGAATGGAAGTTGGGTTAAGAAGTTCCCTTACCTTGCGTCTTGTCCTGACTCGACCATTCTTTAACCTCCTGAATAATAAACTAGAGTTAATTTATATTTAATTAAGAACCTTTTTCATGTTCATTATTCCATTTATATCACTTATTACCATGTTATGAACATTATTTAATTATTTAAGTTAATAACAGTCGTTTTGTCGATCTTTGGTACTTGAGTCAACAATAAACTTCTTATAATTACAAGTTGTTTATGTGGTAGAATATCCATTATCTCTAGAATTATATTCATGATTTAGATGTCATATATATCTTATATATCCAATATATACATTCATTTATAATATTACGTAACATTTAGAGGTAAGAAATGAAATGCACCGTTCATGGAGACGGTAAGCCGTACGTACGCATTAACGCTACATTCATTTCAATTTCATATTTAATGGAACGAAATCATAATGATATAAATGTATAATATAATTCCAGTATAATATAGTGTATAATACCATTTACTCCATCCTTTATACATCCCACATATGGCATTAAGGATTCAAATCACTTTGAGGGGGCGGTAGTCCGCACTTCCTAAAATGAAATTATCGCGTTTTACCAATAATGGAAATCATAAAGTATGCCATAAATGAGAAATACAGAAGCATAAGTAAAACATAAACACATTATATATCATATATAAATATAGTGACATCTTAATGTCCACCTTTGAAGGTGTTATATGAGTGTTGAACAATCATTGTTTCGTGAGGCAGAAATTCGCCATCCACAGAAACCGTATGTTCTTTAACCATTAGATGTAGGTGTGTGTAAGTGTAGCTCGAATCCTTATTATAACAACATCCAAGTATATTTAGTATACTGGTGTTGTTACAAAAAAAATAAATAAAAAGATTTTAGGGGGTTGGAGAAGAAAAATAAAACAAAACAACATTAGAGAAGACATTACCTCAAAATCGGGTAACTCTTTTTTATTTGAGCCAAAGGCTTCCTTGGGAAGAGTTATGCCCAAAGTGAGGCTTCTAAGATTAAGAGGGGGAAGTTGGGAGAGTATTTTGGCAGAGGTTGGCCGAGCCAAATGGCTTGAAAGTGTAAATAATGTGGGAGAGGTGGGGGCCTTTTATAAGTGGAGAGGAGGGGCTCTTTTGGAAAGATTGAAATGTTACATTATTACACAATGCTTTTCGGATTATAAAGGTCCCACACATATATAATTCGTGTCTAAGGTGATAAGGGTTCTAAATATACCCATACAATAGTCTTTGGATAAGTGTAAGCCTTGGATTTTACATTATCTTTTCATTTTATTAAAATCGTTAAATAATGAGGTCATCGCTGCATCATAATGATGTCATAAATAATTTAATTTATTTAATGTCTAAAAATTATAAAAAAAATAATATGATGTAGGAAATATTTTTAGATTTCTAATGAATATTTATAATCAAAATTTTGACTTGTGTAACCCCACTTAAAAACTGTTTTAGTAAAACAACTCATGTTTGTGTCAATTTAATTTTAACATTAAATATATATATATTAATGTCATTTTCCAACCAAAGTGGCTCCATGGGGTCCCCAAGTTGACTCATGGGTTGTCTTGGTCGTCCATGACTCATCCAATAGGAGTAGGACAAGTGTCAAGCTCATCTCAAATTATTAAAACATTATTTTTACCTTAAACTACACTAATTACCTCTAATCGCGATTAAGAACTTAAAAGTTACTATTCACCAAAAAATTATTTTAATCTCATTGAACCATATTTTACTTCTTAATGACAACCATGTATGTCAGATTTTTGAAAATCAAATCACAGAATTGGTAATATTTCATTTAAACGAAAAATCAGTTATTTAACTACCACTTAGTGGTTTCACTATTCATCAAAAATTGAAGTTTTTCAGAACAACGCCAAAATTTCACCCTAAGATATAATTGATATTCCGAATTCAAAAATGATGTCTATTTTACAAAATTCCAAACATATAAGTTTCATTAATTAATTTTATAATTAATTCCCGATGTCACAACAAATAACGTGTTTTTAAGAAACAATTTATATCAAAAGATTGGCAATTGTTTATGTCCAATTTCAATGTTAAATTAATTCTAATGACCACCATTGGATAAAATGGTAAAAATATATTCTAATTATACTTTAAAACCACTAAATAGTATAATTTATCACAATAAATTATTTTGATTAAAAAAGTTGTTTTAAGTATTTTTCACTATTCATAAAAAAATTGGAAGTTCTCAGAAAGTTACAAAAAATTCAACTTAGGATAATTTCGATATTACGAATTCAAAAATGAAGTCCATTTTGAAATATAAAATTTCTATAATTTTAAAAAGTGGTTATTACTATTCATAACGGCTACTTTGATTAGTCGCGGTGTTTTAAAACTCGAAGTTACGTACAATGCAAGCTATTGCATTATTGAATGAGAAGCGTATCGTGGAAGCTCGGGGTGTTACATTCTCCCCTCCTTCAATAAATTGCGTCCTCGCAATTTGAAATTTTTGTTTGAAAATAAAAGGTTGAAAAGAGAAAATACCTTTGAGGAAAACCCACATCGGAAATAAGATTAATAAAATTTAGCCTTAATAAGAGGGAAAGGGAAAAGAAAAAGTCACCACCCAATTATGATCTCGATTAGGAGAACATTGGTGGAAATTAGAGACATATAATTGGAGGAAAAACGTAAATATTTGTAGGGAGTGATTGAGGTCATCAATCACAATCAACTGTCAAATTGAGGGCCTCAAAGCCTTCAATCTATGTTGATTTAAAATATCATCAGTTCAACAAGACATAAGGTATTAGGATAAAACATTTTTTTGTTTTAATATCCCTTTACTAAAGTTTAAGAATTAATTTATTCTTTGAATAAGAGATAGGTATATATATATTTATGCTTGACAATTAGAGTTTCAACCTTCAACTCATCTTTCACTCAAAAAGATAATAGAACTCAAAAATATTATACTTATCCTAATTGTATAAGGTTCCAAATGTTAACACATACCATTTAGATTAGTAAAATTATTTTGTAATAACTGGGGACTTCATGTAGGCTAGTGGTAGGAAATAAAGGCCTGTCGCACTATGATTGTGGGTTCGATTCCTGCAGCTTTGTCCGACGCGACGGGTTATGCCCCACCCTGCAGGTTGTCCTTTTCCTAAAACTATAGTATCATAATATTCCA
Organism: Viscum album; assembly: GCA_963277665.1. Classification (NCBI taxonomy): domain Eukaryota; kingdom Viridiplantae; phylum Streptophyta; class Magnoliopsida; order Santalales; family Viscaceae; genus Viscum; species Viscum album. The sequence continues at coordinate 46,222,026 of OY728140.1, read as the reverse complement.
AAAATAATCTTCATAAATTTTTTAACCATAAACAATACTATCCAAAGATCAACTTAATCCACTCCAACCTTTATAGTTATCCAAAATACCTTTGTCCAGACTTTCTCTAAAAGGTCTCTTAATTCCAAAATCAATTTATCAGATTCCCCAAACAAAGAAAATTTTCTCTTATTGTCACATACTAAAAATATATAATTACCTTCATCATATTAAAACCTTACTGAAATCAACAAGTACTGCAGTACAATCCTTATATATATCACATTATTCTTATAACCAGAATATAATCCTTGAGTCCAAAAGCACCAATACATTAATTATTCCGCTTCAACTGTAGTCACAGCATAAGATTGGCCTTGATCCCTTGTCCTTTTCTGAGGTATGTTTCCTTGATGCTTAGGACATTCATTTTCATAATGCCCCATTTCCCTACAATTGTAGCATTCAACTTTGATAGCCTCTTTCTTTCCCTTGCAATCACGAGCCTGATGACCCTTTTCTCCATATTTATAACAAACTCCCATTCCTTTTAGGCACGTACCAGGGTGATTCTTCCTACAATTATCACATAATGGAAAATCCTTCTTTCCCTTTTTCCCTTTATCTGTCTCTTGTTCCACCGTTCTCTTCTTCTCTTGCTTTACTTTGTTGTCATAAGACTTATAGAATTCCTTTTCTGTCTTGATAGCACACGAGACAATATCTTCGTATGATGAGAAGGATTGTGATACTAAATCTCGACGGAGAAATGGTTTTAACCCATCAAAGAAACGATCAATCTTACTCCTTGGGTTACGTATATAATCGGCAGCATGCCTCGCTAACCTTGTAAAGTTAGCCTCATACTTTGCGACATTCTCATCCTCCTTCTGCCTCAAACTCAGAAATTGCCTTTCCATATCTGCTCGATGGTCGCGTGGAAAGTATTTTTCTAAAAACAGATCTTTGAACTCCCTCCATTCCATATTTGATACTTCATCATCTTCCTTCATGTTTTGAATCAGCGACTTCCACTGATCGGCATCTCCAGTGAGGCGGTAAACTGCCATGACAACCTTCTCCCATTCACTACTCCCCAAGTCATGGAATATTTTCTCTAAGGAATTTATCCATTGCTCAGCTACTATAGGATTTTTACTCCCATTGAATGTTGGTGGTTGTTTCCTCATGAAACGGTCTAGCATTGATCCTCCACGTTGCGGATCAGGGTGCTCTATACGAGTAAGGTTGTTATTCATAACCTGTGTGAGTTGTCCCAGTACGGTGAGAAGCTGATCAGCACTAGTTGTATCACTAGCTCCACCATAATTATCTTGAGCAGGAGGGAAATCCCTACACGGAGTGCGTTCATTGATACGGTTTCCATTCCTTCCACTAGGCGCCATTTCTAAATAATGGCATAAACTAGATTAGTTCATGAATCAAAATACATAATTCCATACTTGTAAAACACTTAACATAAATTGAACTAATTATGGATATAATCCATAATTATAAAAATGTTTTCTTTGAGGAAGTATATACTCGTAACCCTTCATAGTGGTTTGTAAAGAAAATGGGAATTATCCAAAGCATATCCCCCGGGAGTGTCGTAACCAAGAGTGCAGCAAGGCCTGTTGTCGTGCACCAGTTCCCGTTCGAGTCTAGCTCAAAGCGGTGTTTTCAGGTTTTACCCCTAGGTACATCTGCGCCAGAGCCGCCTCTACCTGCTCGTATCCAGACAGGGATGTATTGCTCGAAAAACTCACAACATCTCTACAATACCAAAATTCTAGGAAGTTATTCTATAGTAATCCTCAAAGTCTATCTTCGGAATATGTGCTCTAATCAGAGTTTATCTAAATCTAGCTTCCAAGGTTAGTACTAAACTGCCTCTGATACCAACTGTAACGCCCCAACCCCAGCTACCCAGAGTCGGTGCATTACTTCGTAACATTGGCATGATCACAAAAGATCAAGTCTCGAAAGACCGATTAGTTTAGTAGCCTTGGAAACACTAGATACATTCGTAAACGTTACATTACATCATAAAGTGAAAAACTACAATAACAATGTCTCCATAGTCCACACTCATATCCTCTTCTGACAATCCCTGCAGCTCATTCATAAAATACTTCTTCACATCCTGGAAAATATTAAAACATTGAAAGGGGTGAGCTCAGATGCTCAGTAAGGATAACAATATTGCGGAAGCTTTCATAAATAAACATTAACATTTAAGGCAATGTATAACTAAAACAAAAGCCTTTTTAAACTTGAACTTAAGCATAATATGGCAAAAATAAAATTAAATAATTCCATTTACTTACTCACATGTATATTCTACTAGTCGAATAATCACATGAAATATCAATAACCACTTTCATAATGAGGGAATGTATAATGCTAGACATTCTGAAACATTTTTTCAAGGCCTCGGCCAAGACGTCTAAAATGATTAAGGCCTCGGCCAAAACCATAAATCAAATTGGGAATGGGCCTCGGCCAATTCCACTTCTAGTTGTCTCATGAGACCTACCGATGCAATTTTTTTAGAAGATACTTATGTTTAAAATTGCTCAAATATACTCCAGTGTTTTTTTGAAATAATTATGCAAGCTTCTGAAAACAAAATAACTAATTCTGAGACTGCTCGACTAATTACAGGCCATGATGGGTCCACGCCCAATCCCTTCCTGACTACCACACTCGAGAGTCAGGTTTTCTGAAAACATTTTTAAGCTTGCGTTAAATACGTATACATTTGCACTGGATTTTTATATATTGGAGAGAAATATCTCTTTTTTGAAATCATTTAAAAATCACATAGTTATAAAAGAAAACCTTTTGAATAAATGTAAAAGTCAAAGGGGTTTATACACCGTATAAAAAAAAGTTGGGTATAAAACAAAATATGCCTCAATGAATGGAGATTGAGATGAAATATCTTAAAAAGATAATTTTTAAATAAAATATATCTATTATGTGTATTCAATATATGTACATATAAATAAAGTATAAATACAAGATTGGACATAATAATATCATAACATAATTTGAAAGTAGGAGATTAACCCAAAGAATGGAAGTTGGGTTAAGAAGTTCCCTTACCTTGCGTCTTGTCCTGACTCGACCGTTCTTTAACCTCCTGAATAATAAACTATAGTTAATTTATATTTACTTAAGAACCTTTTTCATGTTCATTATTCCATTTATATCACTTATTACCATTTTATGAACATTATTTAATTATTTAAGTTAATAACATTCGTTTTGTCGATCTTTGGTACTTGAGTCAAAAATAAAATTCTTATAATTACAAGTTGTTTATGTGGTAGAATATCCATTATCTCTAGAATTATATTCATGATTTAGATGCCATATATATCTTATATATCCAGTATATACATTCATTTATAATATTACGTAACATTTAGAGGTAAGAAATGAAATGCACCGTTCATGGAGACGGTAAGCCGTACGTACGCATGAACGCTACATTCATTTCAATTTCATATTTAATGGAACGAAATCATAATGATATAAATGTATAATATAATTCCAGTAAAATATAGTGTATAATACCATTTGCTCCATCCTTTATACATCACACGTATGACATTAATGATTCAAATCACTTTGAGGGGGTGGTAGTCCGCACTTCCTAAAATGAAATTATCGCGTTTTACCCATAATGGAAATCATAATGTATTCCATAAATGAGAAATAAAGAAGCATAAGTAAAACATAACCACATTATATATCATATATAAATATATTTAAATCTTAATTTCCACCTTTGAAGGTGTTATATGAGTGTTGAACAATCATCGTTTCGTGAGGCAGAAATTCGCCATCCACAGAAACCGTATGTTCTTTAACCATTAGATGTAGGTGTGTGTAAGTGTAGATCGAATCCTTCTTATAAAAACATCCTAGTACATTGAGTATACTGTTTTTGTTACAAAATAAATAAATAAAAAGAGTTTAGGGGGTTGGAGAAGAAAAATAAAACAAAACAACATTAGAGAAGACATTACCTCAAAATCGGGTAACTCTTTTTGATTTGAGCCAAAGGCTTCCTTGGGAAGAGTTCTGCCCAAAGTGAGGCTTCTAGGAGTAAGAGGGGGAAGTTGGGAGAGTATTTGGGCAGAGTTTGGCCGAGCCAAATGGCTTGAAAGTGTAAATAAGGTGGGTGAGGTGGGGGCCTTTTATAAGTGGAGAGGAGGGGCTCTTTTGGAAAGATTGAAATGTTACATTATTACACAATGATTTTAGGATTTTAATGGTTCCACACTTATATAATTCGTGTGTAAGGTGATAAGGGTTCGAAATATACCCATAAAATAGTCTTTGGACAAGTGTATTCCTTGGAATTTACATTATCTTTTCATTTTATTAAAATCGTTAAATAATGAGGTCATCGCTGCATCATAATGATGTCATAAATAATTTAATTTATTTAATGTCTAAAAATTATAAAAAAAATACTATGATGTATTAAATCTTTTTAGCTTTCTAATGAATATTTATAATCAAAATTGGGACTTGTTTAACCCCACTTAAAAATTGTTTTAGTAAAACAACTCATGTTTGTGTCAATTTAATTTTAACATTAAATATATATATATTAATGTCATTTTCCAACCGAAGTGGCTCCATGGGGTCCCCAAGTTGACCCATGGGTTGTCTTGGTCGGCCATGACTCATCCAATAGGAGTAGGACAAGTGTCAAGCTCATCTCATATTATTAAAACATTATTTTTACCTTAAACTACACTAATTACCTCTAATCGCGATTAAGAACTTAAAAGTTACTATTCACCAAAAAATTATTTTAATCTCATTGAACCACATTTTACTTCTTAATGACAACCATGTATGTCGGATTTTTGAAAATCAAATCACAGAAGTGGTAATATTTCATTTAAATGAAAAATCAGTTATTTAACTACCACTTAGTGGTTTCACTATTCATCAAAAATTGAAGTTTTTCAGAACAATGCCCAAATTTCACCCTAAGCTATAATTGATATTCCGAATTCAAAAATGATGTCTATTTTACCAAATTCCAAACATATAAGTTGCATTAATTAATTTTATAATTAATTCCTACTGTCACAACAAATAGCGTGTTTTTAAGAAACAATTTATATCAAAAGATTGGCAATTGTTTATGTCCAATTTCAATGTTAAATTAATTCTAATGACCACCATTGGAAAAATGGTAAAAATATATTCTAATTATACTTTAAAACCACTAAATAGTATAATTTATCAAAATAAATTATTTTGATTAAAAAAGTTGTTTTAAGTATTTTTCGCTATTCATAAAAAAATTGGAAGTTCTCAGAAAGTTACAAAAAAATTCAACTTAGGATAATTTCGATATTACGAATTAAAAAATGAAGTCCATTTTGAAATATAAAATTTCTATAATTTTAAAAAGTGGTTATTACTATTCATAACGGCTACTTTGATTAGTCGCGGTGTTTTAGAACTCGAAGTTGCGTACAATGCAAGCTATTGCATTATTGAATGAGAAGCGTATCGTGGAAGCTCGGGGTGTTACAACATGTACATATTTCACCATCTATATGGGGTAAATGCCTAGGTACTAATCCGGTTAGGCATACATCAGAACGTTCTACAGTACATTGTGTGCCCAATGGGAAACAAGACATGTTGACTCCATGTTACACGGTTACCGGTCAGGTAGGTCATGTATGGAATAGTTGGCCCATATATGACCCATTGGGATCATTCTACTTGTACCATGGGCCACACGACATGTTTTTCAATTAACCATGTTTCATTTAATTCTTTTTAACACATGTGTGCATTAATTTTCTAATTAATTTGGTAATTATCGCATAATCTCGAATTGATTTCTGAATCAATCTTGAGGTGTTGAATGTAACTACACGGCGTTGCATGTAGTCTAGTGTTGTCCAAGAAAAATCCTTAGAACTTTTGGATAATTTCCATGAATTTTTAGTAATCATAAAATTAATAATCTTCATTATATCTCCAATAAATAAAGGAGGAGGAAGAAATTATTGCAATTATTATTAAAATAACAATTAAATTCTAATTTAAAAACCTAATTACAATTTCATAGAAATTAAATGATTTTAAATAATTATAAATAAATATTTGACCTCTCTGATACCACTTTCTAGTATCAATAGTAGTGGAAACATTTGATGGTCATTATCCAAGAATACTATTTTTCCATAATCAATGATCAATCTCAGATCAATGAGAATATGAATGTCTTGATCCAGGTAATGGAGTCAATGAAATATAAGAAAATTAATTTCTCCAAAACAGAGATAGAGAAGAACCACATAAATTGTTTATAATTAATTTAATTTAATAAATAATTACCACTATGTAATTGTTTCTTCATTGATGACTCCGAAAATTGATATGTGGTTCACTATCGTTGCATTGTAGAAACCAATTTTATATTTCCTCGAGAAGTGATCCAAACATGTTCCAAGAATATCCATACATCACAGAAGGAGCCTCCCTGTGCTAGCATAAAATATCCTTCCACTTCCATCATCCACCATTGATTACATAGATATTGACTTCCAAAGCGTTATCCTTGATCTGATGGAGGAGGATTTCTCTCCATTCATGGGAGCATTCTTTGAGAAGGGATATGTCAAGGCTTGAGAGGATTCTATATTATTATTGTGTATAATCTAATAAGTGAATTGGATCTTTAGAGAAAATAACATAAATGGGTATTTATATTTCTAGGATAAAAATAATATAATTTCCCAACCACCTGTATTTATTTATTTTATACTAGAAAATACCGATGTCAAATAAGAATAATAATATTGTCATTTCTCGACATGTGCATAACTTGTCAATTGTAATTATCCTTTATTTAATTAAATAATGTTCAATATTTATTATTTCTTAGTGGACAATTATACTATAACTCACATTCCACAAAAATATTATTCAAGCCTTTAATAATATCTATTTAGTTGTAAAATAAATATCATGAAATTATATTACAACAAATAAATAAATATTATATTCACTAAATAGAAACTAAAAAATAATTAAATGTCACTATCATAATATATTCTATCAAATAACTATTGATGGAATAAATGAGATTGAGGATACATGAATAATTATTAAATAACATGAGTGAATAATATTTATTCAACATGTTGAATAATAAATAATAATATATTATTTGACTAAGATTACGGATACACATAGTTTGTGACCCTCTAAGACTCTAACATAGTGGAATTAGGTGAAACAGCCTAAAGTCTAATATACCATCTTTCCAAAGCACCAAGAGAGATTGAATTTAATATAAAAAATACATGTCACCTCTTATGAATTCCTACCATGAAATATAACATCTTTATTAAAAATTCTATAATTTAGTAGGTTACATGCCAGTGACATCATTCTACGCACTCGATATCTTTTTCATTGACTTTAGGGAAAAATAACTTTCCTATAAAACACCATAGCAATCGATTTATTTAGGCTATATCATTTCCATAAAAGTGCATGAGATATTAATTTCGGTTAATGAACATAAGGGACAAATATTTTATCTAATCATTCGTTAATGAAATATTACTCATGATGCAACAAATGTATCCAACCTCAGCATAAACATATTTTGTCACAGTCTTTTTCAATACATCAAACTGCATGGCTCATAATATCCATTAATAATAATCATAATGTTTATGGAAGAATACACACATCCATAGATAGGAATACCTAATTACACATATATGTGTGGATTTTCTAATGGAATTTCCTGTTCTCATAATATCCTTCTTGATATTACCAAGGGAAAACACAATGAGTAGGTGAATCAAAGTACTATGAGCCTCCACCCCAAATATACAATATCATTTGTGCCCCTCAAATGATATCATCCGGTTATAGAATATATATTTAAGAATAATGTCACAGAACTTCTGGGTTCTCATCATAGCAGGGAACTGATATGACCTTTTAGTAAAAAAGACACTTTAGTACATTATAACATACAAATTTATGATGAAGTACAATCATGATGTGATAAGTGTTTTATTAATATTCAAAATACTGAATACAAGTTTATTATAAATTATAAATAAGATGGTTTTTTGGAACCAACTCCTATACTAATCACCACCTTGAGATGAAATCAACCTATAGATGACTTTAACCATGAATAATGTTCATCCTCCCAAAATAATACACAGATAAATATCTTAAAAAGATTCCAAAAAATAAAAACAAAAATAGAACAAACACTGGGTAGACCAAGCCTTGTGTTAGCCTTCCATAATCATGGATTGAGATGAACCAAACACCTGATGAATATACGGATTAAAAAGAACAAAAAAATTGAGGAAGATAATATAAATCACTAAATTTCATATTAAATAAATCAATATTTACAAAAATGGAGATAATTAAAACAATCAAACCATGAATGGGGCATATTCCTCCCACTCACCCCACATAAATTTTAATATATTTCCCTAAACAATATTTTCTTATGTAATTAGAAAGGATATATACACTATTTAGCTCTCATGATCGATCTCTACACAAATTTATAAAGAATTTAATAGAAATAACTTCACAAAATCATGACTACAATGGATTGGTGCTCGAAATTTCTTCTGAAATCCTCATGTGATGAATATAATAAATTATCTCAGCTTATTGGGAAAGTATTCTCTAGATATAGTTGTGATGATGTTTTCAAAAGAGAATCCATGTTGTGCCTGGTCTTTTACAGGGATCACGTCCTGTGGGATTAGTCATAGAATGTTATTGGGGAGAGGTACAATAAGGAACTTATCATTCATTTTGTCAAAACACTTGTGTGTGGATTCTCCATGATGACCAACCCATTCTTTAAAAATTTTGATAATCTGACAAACCTATACAGAATAAAATCCAAATAAATTAATCTAAGGATGAATATAAAGATATTAAAAACTCTATCGACACTAGAGGTGGTAGAATATGAAATAATTAGGTATGTAAGACATTGGTCCATGGAGTATTACTACCAATGTGTTTGGAGAATTATTAAATGGGTAGTGCATCAATGATTCTTATTGGGTACAGAGCATACCCATTATATTTCAGGGATGGACATAGTCTATAAGTTGTGATGATTGGAGTAGCCACATTCTGCCTTTATTCTAGATAGAAAGACCTTGGTGTGGACATGAAATGAATTTCTAGTGTGTAATAATCAATATGTAATCACCATGAAAATATGTGTCTTGGGATGGACTAATATGGTGTGTTATGGGATGGGTAGATTTTATGAAGCTAGCGATTAGAAGAATTTTATCTAGGGCTAGAATGGGTCTGTAAGGGTAAGATTAGTTTGACATGGTGTGATGTGGAATTTCCACATGAGATGAGTTTGATAGGATCTTTAGTTTTGGAAAGGGTGCTGGACTGTAACAATATTAGAACGAAAAATGTGATGAAATAAGTCTTTCAGCCATTAGGTTGAACACATGGTCAGTGTCATTCATCATTATTGAGAATGGTGATTTGGTGAAGATTGAGGTTCCCCTTTCCTTTATCTACTATTATATTTATTACAAAAAAAATAATTTGATTGCAAAATAATCAAACGTGAATCGATCATAACCCAATTCTGTTCTTTTTTTATATTCAGGTTTAAAATGAGGAGCAATTTTACCATTGGTTCAACCAACATCGAATGCCCATCTGGTCCCATAAATCTATTTTAATATATATGTTAACCCATTTTACTCTTCTTTTTTTCCTGATTGAATTATCATTTGATTACCATTTCTTTTGGAGGATCTCATTATAATCTCACATATGGTATTCTCAATTTGTGAAATAATCTGGTTTGGGTGTGGGGTTATGTTCGGGTCTCTAGGTTACTAAAGAGGGATTGTAGTCTCTTGAGGATGGAGGGGGTCTCACAATTAATTATTGAAATGATCATCATCATGATGGAAGTGTGTCTAATCTCAGTGTGCACATCTAAAAAATAGATTCATGGTATGTCCTAAATCACAATAGGTTGGTTGAGGTGTAGTATTTTAGTGAATCAAAATTTTCCATTTTTGATAGTTTATCTTTCCTAGGTTGGATTTTGAGATTTGAAATTGTTCGAATTGATGTTATAGTGTCCTATACAATGAGGTCATTATGCAGTCAGTGGAGTTGGCCAGATTATTATTCTAAAGGATCAATAGCTTGGGATCTCTTCCTGTAGTATGATTTCAGGCTTATGATAGCTTCATCGATCACACTTTTTATGCATACAAACATGAGTGATTATGTCCTTTATAGTGATATTTCTTGAAATATAGGAAACAAATATATGGATCAATTGTGAACTAGAATATCATCAGAGTTCATCAAAAAACAAAAACAATGTAAAAATATTTTAATGAAAAATCCATACTAAATTCAAATCGATTATATTTTTTTAAGATGTAATTTGAAATGAATTAATTTTAAGTCCCATAATTTTAAATTCAAAATAATATCTTACCATTAAATTAAATAATTTAATCTAGAATTAATTATATAAAAAATAATTGAAAATTTAGAAATACAACAATGAATGTGGTTTTAATAGGGTTTGAGGTTATTAAATAGATAATTATATAAAGAAATTATATTAAATTTTATTATATCACTCCATCATAGTTAAAATATTAAACTATAGGGAAAATAAAAATCCGGATTTTTTTCTAAAATAATTGGCTTTAAATAAATAAAAATGCGTTAAATATGTGTATAAATTTATTTGTATATTTTTTTATTTATAAAACTATCCAATTATCAAAAAGGAGATACTCATAGCCTATTTTTAACAACCATGCAAGAGTTATGTATCATTTTCACTAAAATACATTGAAAATTTAGTCATATATCATATATGAATATTTCAACAACAATCACTTCAATTAAAGAAAAATTTCCAAATCATAGAATGAAACTGATATATTTAAGTGGAACTAAAATTGTAATTAGTGGTGCATAATTTTATCCCATTTTCCTAAGTTCCTTAAATCAAAGATCTAATTTCCACTTCCTTGATAGACCACACATGTTTTTTATATTAATTTTTCTTCATTATTCACAAGGTTTCAATATTCCCTTGACCTATAAGAATTAAAATTTTTACAATTAGGATCCTATTTTATTTTTCATAATAGGTATTTTTCTAAGAATTGTGCTATAAACATATTGAATATATATATATATAATAATAATAATTAACACACACACACAAAACTTTTTCCTAATATATTATATAGGTTCATAATTTTTCATTTTACTCTAGTCTAAAGTGTCTTATGTCAATTTTTTTAGTTGGATCCGGTAGGTATTAGCTTTTTAAATGTAAATGATACATTTAATTAAGTTCACAATTTTTTTGACTATGTGATATAATTTTAGTTTCAAATATAATCTTTTAGTCACACTCATTTTCCTTGTTCTAAAATCAAATTTCCATGTGAACCGAGGGAAAAATCACTCAAAAATCCTTTGACATTTTTAGGATCAACAATTCATCCTTCCCCAAACATTTAAAATATATTTAAAAGGATCATAGAGTTTTCAATTATGATAAAAAATGTTTGAAAGAATATATAATTACTGAAGAATACTTTATATATTTAAAATAGAATATAATTTTTCCATGGTTTGTGTTTTTATTCTTGTTTTTTATCTTTTTCTAAAAATCTTATCATTGAAGAAAAAAATTAATATAAAAAACAAAAAAAAATAGCCTATTATTATCCCTCCTCTATATATATTTTTCAACACAACCTCAATGAAACTGATTAATTATATTTTCTATTTCAAGAATTATCAAAAATTAGATTTCATGAAAATTATGAATTAATAGAGTGAAATTGAATACATTTATTCACTTTCAAAGGGATAAATATAAGATAATGTGGTATATAATTTCATTACTTTCTAGGGAACTCCATGATGATCCAATAGTGGTTTTCCACTTTTCTCAGTTATAGAAAAATTAAAATAAATAAATGGTTAATTAAAAATAAAATAGAATAACAAAAATTAAATGAAATGTATAGAAAAGGAAGCATAATGAAGGGTAAAATAACCCAGAGGTGTTGTATTTTATTGTATCAAAAGTATGAAATCATTGGTTTTATAAAAAATCTATTAAAGGATTGAGTTTATTTAATTGTAAGGAAAACAACATCATGTTTCTTTGGTTATTCTATGATATATTCATGTGGAGATCCCCATTGGAAATATATAAGGGTCCATTCCCTTGGAATTGTGGTATATATTTTATCATAGGTCTAATAGGGTGAATTATGAGGCATCCTAAGGGTGTTCACTACCTCCCTCAATATGATCGTCTTGATTCTATAGATTTTGATCATCCTTTTGACCATTATCACATTCCATGTCTTGGGTGTCTCCTTTTTCAATCTCCACCAATGAAAATTTCAATATATTATCAATGTATTATTCATTAATAACATCTTATTCCTTTCCCAATTAACAAAATTAGTGGTTGTGGTGATGTGTTCATTATGTTCATAGATCATGTTTTGATGAAACTTTATTAAATACATTGGTTTATAGATAATCGTGTTGTAAAAATATTTTATCATTGATGATTTTATATCGTCTATGAGTTCCTAAAATTTATATTTAAACCAATCCCTCAATTTAGAGTTTATGGCCATATTTACCTATCCAACATATGTAAGAAAAAATCCTTCTATGGATGTGTTAATAAAAAATTTCATCACTTGTTGATTTCATTTTTAAATTAAAAATAATAATATATCAATAAAGTGATTGAGGGGAAGTAAATTTCCACCCTCACTCCCCCGCAAGTGTGAGAGTGGAGTGAAATAATAGAATGATCCTAACATAAAATTTGTGTAAAACATTGAATCTATTCCATTGGGATTGGATAGGGCCATTATCAATGATTCATGGGGTTAGTTATTCATTAATATCAATCAATTATTTTATTTATTTTTTGTTTCTATCTTTTTGAAATTGTGAGAAAAAAAGAGTTTTTATTGTTTTTTATTTCATTGTTTTTAGAATGTTAAAATAATATGAAATTATAAAGCAAGAAAAGATCATGATGAATATAAATGGACCTAAGTTTGATAACATAGTGTTCTTCATTACCAAAATTTCCCACTCCCAACAATCAGGTCATAAATAATCACCAGCTATATTAATATATCAAAATTTGGAGACTAAGAATAGATGGTACACCTCCTTGTGCATGTCCATCACACTTATTCAATGGTATCATATGATGAATATTCCCCAACTATATATAATCCCCCACCCATAACCCAGCTATTATCATATGATTGGTCACCCACCAAGATCCACAAAAATACAATAGTATATTGTTTAGACCGAGATAGGGGATATTTGTTATAATAAATTTTATAATACATATTTAAATAGGAATAATATATGTCGATCATATATCAACATCCCTCCCGTGAAATGATATACAATGAATTAAATATTATAAATTCTCAATTGAAAAGAAGTGATTTAAAAATCGCATATAATATATCCTATGAGAAATCCTCATGTTATTATTCCATGATAAATTAAATGAGATATTGAAATCATAGCAGAAATTTGGGGAAAATCCAAAATTGATGAAGCGAATAAAATTTCATGAAATAGAACATTAAACAGATTGAAATTAATAGAATCATGATATAATTAGAGCAATAATCCCATTATGGTTTCATATACCTCTTTCTTAACCCATATCAATTTTATTTCTCTTCAACGCCCTTATTTTTTTATCAAAACTGAAAAATATTGATACCAATTTGAGTTCCCACAATCGATATCTATACATATTTTTGAAGAATCAACATGGGAGTTCTTTATTGAATCCTAGATTCCATTGAAGATGAGTTCTTAGACATTCTTATTCATACATTAAATGATAATGATAATGTATGTGATGACTAGTTTGGATTTATCTTCCACAAACGAGGTTGGTTTGATGTTTTTGACCCATATTCTAAATGGGGCCCAATATTTTTGTTGGGAATTTTCTAATAAACATTGGAATGGAAAATATTTTGAAGAGAAATAATGAGTATGTTTTCAGACATTTGGTTGAACCCATTATGTTCATCATCTATAGGATGGAAAATTACATTTCATGGGGCGTTCAGAAATATAATACGCATATTTAAACAAAAATAATAAATGTAAATATAATTTGGGATTGTTTTGGAAGGAATGCAAGATTTGAAATTTGCATGTAAGATCTTCCGCACACAATGCGATGTAAAATGTCTCTTGTTCGTAGACCACCATGGTAGTTACCACCAATGTTTTAGGATATAAATAAAAAAAATACCTCGTCATTTCCAGGATCGTTACAAAAGATGAACCACTGCTCTACTATGTGAAAGATGAACCTTCTACAACCACATGAAAGACATGACTTGAAGGTAATGGAACATGTGCGATAGGTCTCCCTAAAGTCCTCCTTGTGGTGGGACCACTAAGGCTTGACCCTAGCTCATTTAATTTTCCATGAAGGAAATTTGACACAAAATATTTCACTTTCACACAAACTTTACCTTGATTAGTGCCAATATTAAACGCAGGGTTCCCCTTTCACACAATCACTCATCTTGTGTGCAACCATCCAATCATGCATGTATGCCCTCATCTTGCGCACCATCCTCCAATATTGTGTGAACCCCTTTTTTTGCACTCAATGTGTCTTACTTAACCAATGTAACCATGTTTGAGCCCCTCTTTTGAGAAACACCCCTATCTTGTGCATACTTCTTCTGTGTAGCCCTCCTAGATTGTACGAAGTTATTTCAATGTCCCTAGGGTGGTTTTCATGTTTCATTTCTTTCCCTCATGCTTCTTCGCATAGAAAGTATAATGAATATTTCTTCTTCTCATAGCCATGCTAATGTGATCCCCTCAATGGATCACTCCAAAACCCCATATCCATATAGAATTACTTTTTTCTTCCCTCCCTCAAGATTGGATTGTTACAAGTTATATAAGTCCTGATGTTGGGAAGTAAATCCTCATCATCCAAACTACATGAAGTTAAACTACCAAGCACCTGTTTCCCTGATACATGACATTAAATTGTGATCACCACATAAGTGACAAGTCCAAAGTGGACTATGAAGGGGATGGGAAACATCTCCCTCTCACTCCCCTCTCCCTCTGATATTTGTTGTCATGCGCACCTCAGTCAGTCCTTGTGTAAGCCCCAAACCAACTTGATATAGAATTCCATCTATGGTGTCCATATCCTCCTAATACATCTAGACCCATGATCGTTCTTCTCACTAGGAGTAATCCTCTATATCCTATATGGTCTACTAACCATGGATAAACCCCGCTCCATTACTCGTAGACGCACCTTTCGTGACACAAATGTTAGGTCTTTGTTACCTCTTTGTTCTCACACCAAGCCTGAACCACATGGGAAAATATTAATCATTGTATATGAAATACTCTTTGGTAATCCTTGGTGTGTAAGACCCATTACCCTCTCAACTGAACTGCATTTAATTTTATTTATTCCCTTTTTGAGTAAGGTGCATAAGAATCCCCCATGAGGTTCAAGCCCATCACCCATCGATCCCAACCACCTCATGTCATCTCACCCTCATCCTGAATGATGTTAAAATGTATTCCACTATCAACTTTCATGATGTTATAATGTATTAATTTGAACTATGTGGGTTTTGATCCATGTCTCCAATGACATGGTATGTAAGAATCCTCCCAAAGGTTCAAACCCAAACACTGGTAACCTTTGGCATCACATTTGTTGGGACCCACATCCTTGGTCCTCACTTTAGTTGTGTTAGGATAGTTCTTGGGAAGCTACATATGCCTAATACCCACACTCAATTCACATTCCTTCACCCAAGAGAGTCCCTCTTGCGATGGTCTACTAACCATGCGTAAACCCCAGCACGTTATTGGGTTCCTGCCCATTGTGAACTATGATTCCATGACCCATAATAAAATATGTGGATAGTTATTCCCTACCACATGGATACATAGGTGGCCTCCCAATAGTTCAGGACCAACAAACATGCCCCATCAGGGTTTCTCCCTTGAGACATTGGGTTCAAAAGGATCGTGCCTTTAATTGTTGGTTCGAGTCCCTTTGGGTCGCCATCCCTACATCCATTCTCACGATTCACCTCCTCAGGTGACCCATCTCCCCATTCCAAAACTACATGGACATTGATTCCCTACCATGGGGATACATAGGAAACTGAATCAAGGTTCAAGCCCAATATATTCACCACTATAGGAGTTCTCAGTTCCATCCCCACCCATTGCATCCTTCGACACTCCATCCTTATGAATCCTAATTCCACCTAGGGAAACAAATCCTGGTGAAACAATGTCATCCTCGGGCAACTATCCTTGTGTAATACCCATTCATTTCATTATTAATTTTTATCATATAGGATGCTAACCACACATAATCCCCATCATGTGTTCAGGTTTTTATCTATTGTGCACTCCTTGATCCCATGATTCACCCTCTCGAACTATGTGGGTTTTGATCCTTGTTTTCCATATTTGGTACATATAAGCCCTCCACGAGTTTCAATCCCAGCCAATGGTAAACCTTGGTGTCCACTTTTGTCAGACCCAATCATCTTTAGATCCATCCTCATTGGGTGTCTTGATCTAACCATATTTTAATAATCCCAAGTGCTCCCACCTAGTGATGTACCCATTGGATCCACTCCCATTAGTGTTCTGATTAGTCTGATCCATCTCCACTAAACATTAACCTCACATCATGCTCCATGTTAAATAAGATAAGTTGAGGAAAAACATGGTGACATGTCAATGGAATACAATTCCTTGGACACGATGTGGGATTTCTGAGGCTTCCATGCCCTTGAGGAGCCCTATCATAATGGGAAGGAATCTCGGTGTACTAGTTTTTTATTTTCCAAACTTGCCAACGATTCCAACATTTTCTACACCCCTAACTGAAGGTTTCCTCTCTGTCTTCACACCATGTAATTTCCTGATAGAAGTAGTTTAATTAATCAGCATCCACAAAGATATGGCACTAGGAAGAGATTAATGAAAAACATCTTAATATTTATGGAAGACCCAAACTATGAAAAAAATTAAGAGGAGGAATCCACAGAAGGATATAGTAACATCCTCTCATCCAATTTATATCATGGAGAAAAAACACAGAATAATGGATAGATGTCACCCACCTTTGGAAAGTGGGAATGCAGGGAAAAAGCCAGTGCGTCCCCATGGACGGATGCACACCCCGGTGAAAGAATCAGAAATAGAAATTGTGAACCCAATATGAATTTATTCACCTCAATATGGGTATTAGTATCATTTTGGTATCAAAAAATTAGTGTGTCACCGGATCCAGCTATCTGGTGTCGGGTCCCACTGAGAAAATAGTGGGCCTGGCATGAAACTCACGAGGATTTGGGGTAGTTAATAATTGGGCATTCTGGCCTGTGATGATGTCAGCATAGATATTTATATCCACCCTTGTAATATTGAATCATGTTGGGGAAATGGGCATCACATTCTTATTTCCTATACTGATTTTTTAATTACGACCCAAGTTATAGCTACAGGAAACGGATAACCTCCAGCCCAAAGATTTTGGGGCAGGGGAATTTCCATCATGGTAATCCCATATGGATCGATCTATTCTACAAAAACTTCCATGACCATAGATATCAGGCGCCCACGTCTCATCAAACACTCTAAAATTATTCAATGGATAGTGATCAATATTATTTTCAGTCAATATGAACAGAAGGGGGTTATCCTAAAAAGGTACATGGAACATCATTAAATTGAGGCCTCCGTGCCCCATCAACACCTCTACCCTCAAGGGACGCGCATGGAGCCTCTACTCCCCTTTCCGACCATCAACAAATTCAGGAACCTATCACTAGAGAGATCTTATGATTCCCTCCCTTATGTGGATGAAGGGATGTTCAAGTCCGCCTGACTAGGACTTCATCCATGGAGTCGCTGAGGAGGGCTCCCACCTGACCGCATCAGCAACACTTTATAGTCCCACAGACCAAGGGGCAGGTGATCCATACACCTACACAACTAGCTAGTTCGGTTAACCCGACGTCAAAGTTGACTTGATGCTCATGAAGACGCCAGCCAGGGGCACTTTCTTCTACAACTCCATTGGCCTGATCAACCACTATAATAGCTATTCACCCCCTTTTTTCTCCCTGATCTTGGGAACTTCCCTATCCTATAGAAGGGGAATTATCACACCTAGTCCAGAGTGAGGCACCAACTACTTCACAAGCAGGTTGAGTAGACCTCCCTGACCACCGGCGCAAGCAGCAGCCGTCACGGGTTGATAAGTGACGATGGTGTTCAATACAGAGGTCCTTCTCGTACCATCATTAGACAAAGTATAGGTCCTCTCTAGTCCTACATCCATCATGGAGGTTATCCCCATGCCACCACCATCAATTTTATAAGAGTCCCTCCCCACTTTATCGACACTCGGCATAAAGGTCCTTCCCATGCCACTGGTCTTGGGTATGAAAATTTCCATTTCATAATAGGTTATCAATGCAAGGACCCTCATTTCCATGTCACCTACTAGTATGGGGGTCCTCCTTGTATTCCCATTGACTTTATAAGATCCCCCCCCCCTCGCTTCATCGGCGATCATCATGAAGGTATTTCCCATATCCAGTATGGTCAGAACAAAGTCCCTCATCATACCACAGCTACTAGATCCGGTTGATGCGAAGGTCCTCCCCACACTTCATATGACCAATATAGAGGACCTACCCGTGGGAATTCATACTATAGCCGAAACCCACCCTTCCATAGCTCCCTCAATCCCAAAGGTCCTCCCCGTATTGCATTCGATATTTGCTCAGGTTATCCTCACACCATGGTTTTTCCCAACTGATGTCCTCCTCACTCTAATACCAACCCTAGAGGAGGTCCTCCCCATGAAAATGATCTACCCTTCCCAAAAAAACCATCCTGAGAAAGGTGTTTGGGTCATCGCTTCCAGAGAATAATGTCAGGATGCCTCGAACAAGAATCAAACCCATATGATATTCAAATTCTAAAGAGGAGTGCGTTTAAATGATGGAACCTTCCCCACAATCATATCTGTTAGAGGTTGGGGAAGGAACATGGTGTATCATCCTCATTCATCCGGAATGTGAGGTCCACCAGATCCCTTCATGCCTTGGATGATATATACATGTGGGGGATGATTTCACCACTTTGCAAGGCATGGTCATGAAATCATCCTCATCATAAAAGGGAGCATTCTCTACCTCAACAAGAGATCCTGGAGAGTTGTTCTAGAGACCAATAGAGGATGAGAAACAACATGACCCACTGACAATAACTACATCCCCTTTAAAGGAAGAAGTGGTCATTATTCCATCTTACAGGGATGTGGTTGTAAAATTAGTGCATTATTCAGAGGATAACTCAAGATACAGCGGCTTTTCTGCTCGTGCGTCGTACTCTCCCCCAACCAGTATATTGAAACAATGATCCGCTTTATTGTTATTATTGATCACACAATAGCCTCCAGTCAAAGAGGGGGGCAATCTTGGGCTGGATCCCAAGTCGGAGTCGAGATGTTTGTGGTACATTCTCTTAGTGAACCATTTACGAGAGATGTTCTAGCCAACTTCAACCACAAACATCAACATTCTAGAGTCCCTTATGCAGGACGAGTTTATTTTCCTTCACTAAACCTTAGGTATGACAAGTTTTTGTCTCCATTGTGAGCTATTAGCTTACCCTAATAGAAAAAAACACTACGAAGACATTAGGCATCAGTTATGCCTGGCTGATTTGTCTGCACTGCATATTTCTCTGCACCCTGCGTTGCCTAGTTATTAGTAGACCCACTGGCAACAATTTGTAAAAATCTTTATTGTTCTTCGAAAAGTTGTCAAGAAGGATTCTCTTCATGTCAAGATACCTAGTTGGGGGAAATATATGGCCCTGCATTTCAGTCCTATCCTATCCTAGACTGGTTGATCTAGTGATATTGAGGATATGGCTCTGGGTATTGTCGTAGTGAACATGGTTGTTCCTGAGAAAAACCTAGAAGGGGGAACTGGCCCAAGCCCTGGAAAAGGGGAACAACCCGTAGGGGTATTACAACACCTGGATGTTCTTGTAGGTGTTCATACTATCCACAAAGAAGTTTTCATGGAATTCCTTAACCTTCTGAGTCATTGCCTCTCCATCGAGACTCCAGCAATGGAAAAGAGAAAATTTGGACCGACAAACCCTCTAACCCGTCTGTCTTAGCGAAAAATATGGAAGATGACCAAGAAAACATGGCATTGCGTCAACATTTTTCTAAACAGAAATGATGTTGGATGATCTACTCACCGAGTACTCCATGGAAGGGTGGCTAGATTATAGTAAACCTAGACTGAGGGAACATGGCTAGGGGTAGGTACAACTAACTCTAGGTGAGTTTCTTTTGGGTGATCTTGACAACCCTAGCCATATAGATAGGGTAGAGGCTAGTCTTTATGGAAAGAGGTCATTATATCCATCACCCAATCCACCTGAATTGTAGGAAAACATTCCTTAGGACAAGGATTATGTTTTGTCTGCTACTCCACAGATGCCATCGGCTTCTCTATAGGTTATCCCCCAGCTCCTTAGGTAATTCCACTAGTCACCCCTTGAGAAGTTTGTCTCTCTTAACACGTTAAAGAACCTTCTAACGCGTTGTTCATCAAGGAATATCATCAAGATCAAAATACTTGTCTATAGGATCTAATGGAATCACTTATTACACACATTGATGCTCTAAAAACTCGATAGGTGGAAATACAGCTTGATAGATTTACATATCATGCATGGGTGGATGATATTATAGTAGCCCAGGGTTTCAGAAACCCCACCTTCTCACACTTTAATGTGACTGGTGATCCGCTGCTGCATCTGACCCACATTTATTCATGTTGTGGAACCTTGCTAGGAACTCCAACATAGTAGGGGTACACCAAACTCTAGTGTTTCATACGGACTCTATAAGGGCATGCATTTGTTTGATACATCCTATAACTTGTTGGGACAATAGTTGGTAGGGAGGATCGTCATAAGAAGTTTCTCTTTTTGGATAGTTACACATCCCTAAATACAAGAATTACTGATGTCTTTAAGATCAATAATAGGCTTGATGAGTTCATCACAGAATTCTTCATCAAGTGGAAGGGCCTCACATATTCCCTGGATATGCCACCAACCGCAGAGAAGCTTCAAATTATGTGTTTGGGGAATGTTAAGACCAAATTGGTCCCTTCTCTCATAACTCAGAACATTCCAATTGGGTTTTAGGATTTTTTTTTGACAAATATAAATGTTTAGAAGTGGCCTTGCAGCAAGAAATGTTGGCACATACATTTCCTCCTATCGCTCCCGTAAAAAGATACACAAACGAATAGACCGCCATGGTTGAAAAAATATAATAACCCAGGAGCTGGAATTTTTACTAGTAGAGCCACCTACATAGGCTTGATGAGGCCCACCACCTCAGCCATAGCCTCTGGCTTAGAAGTAACTTTCTAAGAATCAGAAGGTTCTCCCGCGTAACATGCCACCACCACTTAGGTGAGATAATATGGTTCCACCTCTTAGATAGGCTCTTCCATCCCCTAGTCAGGGCCAAGCTCCAAGAGATCCTTTCCTATATCGAATAGACCAGACCTACTCATTTAATGAGGCAAAGGTTCCTGCTCATTTTTCTACATCAGTTGTACATGGGAATCCTACAGTTTCAAGAATGCAAGAGGCCTTAATGGAAAGATCTCACCGGTTACCCCAATTACTACCTGTATCACCGATTCCATGGACATACCTTCAATAAATTATATGTGTTTAATGATTGTCTACAAGAACAGGTCGATAAAAACAAAGTCATGTTGGGTCCTTCCCCAACATAGGTGGATTATTTATTTATAAAGTCTGACAATTCCTATGAGGGTGAATGACAATAGGTTTCAAACCATAGGTCTCAAAAATATGACGGCTGGATGGATCGCAAGGAATTTTCTCCTGCCCATGGTATTATCCAAGCACATTTGAATTGGCCCGATCCTTCAAAATTCATTGTGCTACCTTTGGCTACTACATCTGCATCAACATCTCGGTCACCATCCTCTCAAGGGAGAAAGAACCGACGAGGCAAGGGAAGGCCAATCCCTCCACCTGTGTAAATTTTTTCGCGTACTCTCAATGATATTAGTGCTTCCAACCAAGCCATGCATTCCACAAGGACTAGATAGAATGATCAAAGAAAATATCAACATGCAGAACCTTCTCATCTCATTTTTTCAGATTCACCTCCTCCGTCATTTGTACTCCTTGAACAGGTAGAGCCACCATGACTGTTCTATGATCAGTCATGTCCTGTCATGGATAGCCCTCATCCTTAAGACCCTCATTTGTTAATCAATCTATGTAGTTTGAAAAGTGATAAGGGAGAAATTCCTAACACCATCCAGAATCCTTAGGTTCAACCAGCAACGCACGTCGTTCCTCCTACCATAGAGAGACCCCCTATCAGCATAAGTTTACACCTAACACGGAAATAGGATACCCTCAAGCATCTTTCCATAAATCATTAGAGGCTCTCTATCATTGAGGCTCACCACCAATTAATAAATATGTGTGAATCACATGAGGAGGTTTTATGAAGCCCCAAACAATTTGAGACATAATTATCATCCGTAGAAGCCTTCCATGATGGGATAGTCGAGCATGCAGAATGTCAGGCCATCATCTCTTTCTCCATATAACACAAAGTTTCTCCTATATAAGGGCACATCCTCTGACTGTACATCATTTTCATGTTTAATGGTGTGGAGTTCCATCATTTTCTTTTTGACATGAGCTCTGGGATCAATTTTATCTCAACATATATTCTCTACAATATGGGGATGTCTGAAATAGATTTAAGACCCTATGACATAATTAGTCAAGGTTATGATATGATGGAGGAGACTCCAGTTTGTAAGATCTGCATGTAAACCCAGTTCGGTGGCATAGTTTCTAGCAATGTATTCATGATTTTCTCAAAATGCGCCACTTACAAAGTGTTGATGGGTAGACCATGGATCCACCTATATGCAGATGTCCCTTTCTGATATCACCAATGCCTTATGTACTCCATTAATGTTCTATAATGCGTAATCCAAGGTGATGTGTCACCCTTTTTCTCTTTTGAATTATGCTACCTTGATTTTCACTACTACAAGAGGAAGGACAATAATATTCATGCTAACAATGTTGAGCATGCTACAACTACGACTGACCCATGGAAAAACCTGGGTGAAGACTATATTTTATCGCTTCACTGATTGGAGGCCACAACCCTAGACATGGGTAAATGATTTATTGTCTCTGTAATGAGGGAGAATCACATTCACAATTATAAGGAACTTCATGAGATCACCTTATATTACTACACAAATCGGGCTCGGGTAATCCTAGAGTCACATACTCCTATAAGGAATCAAAATGTCTTCCCCATGGAAAAATTGATACATCATACTTAATTTTTTCACCGTACTGGTATAAAATGGCTCAAGCCGATGATCCAATATTTATTTGATACTATCAAATGAAGCCCCTTGGTTCGAAGCCCATATGGGATCAGATCGACAAATTCCATTATTGTGGAAATTTCAGTGAAAGAGTCCCTCGATAGTGATTCCACTACTTTTTAGGCTAGCACCAGTATCTTGACTTGATTTATTGACTACAAGGAGTTTCCTTCTTCTGATGATCCTATCCCCATGGATAAAGTAGTTGATTTGGAAGACTACTCTACTATATTCAAATAGGGAGTCTCCATGATGGTTCCTGAATTGGTAGAGATGAACCTCGGTACTAAGACAGATCCAAAACTAACACTAATCAACACAGTTATTCCTACTAAAGAGAAACAATGATACGTGGATTTTATAATGAATCATCACGACATATTTTAATTAAGATAAGATGAGATTATAGGGCTATCTCCTTAGGTCACCATCAATTATCTCATTCTCCCATTAAATCATTTAGGGTTCTAATAGCTCCCAAAATGATGCACCCTTCTCATGTTGCCATCGTCGATGCAGAGGCTGATAAGCTCATCAAATCCCAATTCATCATGGAGGTACATAACCCCAGGTGGTTAGCTAAAATTGTGGCTATCAGGAAGAAGAACAGAAAAACCAGAGTCTGTATCGACTTCAAATATATCGAAATTCATTGTTCGAAGGATGGTTTTCCCATTTATATGACAGAATTGTTTATCAATGCCACCACCAGTTTATAGTCTCTATCCTTCATAGATTTGTATTCCAAATAAAATAAAATCCAAATGTCTCATGAGGATGAAGATTATACCACCATCAGGGAACCCCAAGGTACATTTTGCTACTAGGTAATTCCTTTCAGTCAAAAGAATATAGGTGCCACATATTGGTGTTCCATGCACAGTATATTCAAGTAGATTATTAAGATGTTAGTTGAATTATACATGGATGATCTTGTGGTAAAATAGAGCCAGAATCAAGACCATCTCAGGGATCTTGATAAAGTGTCCAGCTTCATATGTTCCCACCATCTGATGATAAACCCCATAAAGTGTGTCTCTGTGGTCACCTTAGAAAAGTTTTTTAGTTTTTTGTCAAATACAGAGGTATTGAGATCAATTTGGAAAAGAACAAGGCCATTATTTAGATATTTCCTCTAATAAATATTTGAGAGATCTGAGGTATTCAATGCCACTTAGCCTACATACACTGATTCATCACAAATATGGATGGAAAGTGTAAGCCCTTTCCCAAGTCATGAACAAAGCTGACGATTATTAGTGGGATGAGGAGTGTAAGACTAATTTTGATGAGATACTGAAATCCCTTCTACAACCTCCAGTTATAATTTTGCTCATTTCCAGAATGTCTATGGTCCTCTACGTGACAGCTCTACAACGGTCCCTCAATGCCAATCCTACTCAGAACAATAATAAGGGCTTAGAGAAAAGTTCATACTATCCTAGCCGAATTCTCCCCGATACATAGACAAGATATTCCTATATTGGGAAGAGCTACCTTGCACTGGCTTTCATGGTGCCAAAATTGTGACATTACATGCAACACCATAAGATTCCGCTAGTGTCCTAAGTGGATCCACTGAAGTAAATTCTGATCCTACCCATGTTTACAGGTCATCCATCATGTTTGGGAGTTATCATTCAATAGTTTGACATCAAGTTTTTTCCCCATAAGGATATCAAGGGACATGCATTGGATGACATTATTTCCTCCCATCCAGCCCCTACAGATAAATCTTTTGATCTATAATTTAAGATCATGAAATCCTCTCATTGGATCAATCCATTCCATGTAGGAAAAATAACTTCGATGGCACTTCTGTAATCCCTACTGATGGGAGACTCAATAACCCTAGACTCAATAGAGTAGTCATGTGTATCATCTTCATCATGCATTCACAAGGTGTGAAGCCCTATTCGTTCCTATAGTCAGAAGGTTGTACCAACAACAATGTAGAGTATCATGCTCTCATCACTGGACTCATTCTATACCTAGAGACTGTTGTTCCCCATTTTCATGTGAAATTGGAATCTGATCTAGTCATCAATAAAATAAACGACAACTATGTTGTTTTCATTCCAGAGCTCAAACCCCTATTAGAGCATACTCTCCACCAGATGGCACTATTCCCTTCTCTGCCAGAATTTACTAATGTCCCTTGATCACAGAACGGTTGTGAAAATTCCTTATCCAACCTTGCCTCATCTATTGCAGAGCCTCACTTGGATGATTTGATTATTTATTCGGCGCATTAAATATTTAAATCCCCATCACTCTAGACGATGATGACAACCCATAGGTAAGCCAACTTACTGCTGATACCTCTGCAATGAGACCGACTTGTCCCCCTATGACAACATTGGAAGTGACCCTGACTGGATGAATCCCTTTATCGAGTATCTCCAGAACGATAATCTCTCGACAGAATGAGCCGAATGTGAGAGAGTCTATCGACACAAAGTGTAATTCACCATCCAGAGTGGTACCAGTCTATAACATATCCTCTAAAGATGTGGGTTGGATGGAATTCTCCTCTATTTCATTCAAAGAGATGATATTTCTTAGGTTATGCAAGAAGTTCATGCTGGTACTTGTGTGGCTCAGCAGGAAGGGTCAAAATACTCTCATAAGATCTTACGATTGGGATATTTTTGGCCCACCATGATCCTTGACTGTATTGAGATGACAAAGAGGTTCCATAGATGCCAGATTCATGATAAATTTGTGCATAAGCTACCAGATCCTCTATATACTATGATGTACTACTTCCCCTTTATGGTCTGGGGACTTGATGTCGTGGTACCATACCCACCAACAATTGCCACCTTGTGCAGGTTCATCATGACCGCTAGCGATTTCTTTTCCAAGTGGGAAGAGTCAATTCTTCTCAAGGATGTTATGTCTCATTCCATCATTGACATCATGATCTCCAATATCATCCACCTATTCAGATTACCTCACATTTTCATCACTAATAGCATAACCAAATTTCGGGTAGTCGTGCTGATGAAACTATACGCGAAGTACAATAAGCACTCTAATCACACCTTTCGCCATCCTGCACATGAAAATGGATAGATCAAGGAATTCAAAAAAACCATCTCTAACATATTTCAAAAGATGGTTGTTCATAATAAGAAGAGTTGGTTGAAAGAACTCCCCAATACTCTCTGAATTTACCTAACAACGACTCGTAATCACCCCTAGGTGACCCCATATCCCCTCATGTACGGATCATTGGAAGTCTATCCCATTGAATTTTTTCTACCCCCACTATGGATGACCCTATATGATGAGAAGGCACCCGAAAATGTAGATGAAATTAATCTGGTTGAACCAAATGTTCTTGATGAGAATATGATTCATTCCTTGCACACTTTTGAGAGGCATCTGAAGAAGATACTCAATGATTTCAAAAAGAATGATCACTTCCAATCCTTCATAAAAGGTGACACAATATTTGTCTTAAGAATACTAATGATACTTGGATGGAATCCACCAAAGCTAGATCCCAAATGGGATGGACCTTATGTCATTCACAAGGTCTACCCCAATTGTGCATAATCTCTAGAAACTATGGATGGAGAGCATATTATTCCTCCCACCAATATCAAATTCTTTAAGCAGTACTTCATGTAAGGGAATATTTATCCTGGAAAACATTAATCTCCTCATCCTCTCACCATGCAAGATGTTAAACTATAAATAGTCCAAGAACTAAAACTTCAAATTAAGATCTTCCATGTCCTTAGCACATGATTTTAAAAAATACTTCATGTTATGAACTATGTATGGATTGATTACCATCATTATGGGACAAATAGGAACGCCCAAAAATATCTTCTTTAGTTCCATCCCAACAAATCTCTTCACCCCCCATGATTAGATCTCATTGAGGGTTGTGTGTGGTGTGGTGTGGACTTCTTTAGACACCATTCACGTTGGGTTTGCAACAACCACACCATGCACCCCTCCTTCTAGAACATACCCTTATATAAGAATCCTTACCACATGATGTTAAACTACACGAAATTTCAAGAACTACATATGGATTGATTCCCATCCTTATGGGATATATAGTATTTTCTAGATGTTTCATCTTCGGATCCATCCATGGTTTATCTATTTCTCTCTTGGAACCTATGCTTGAGTTCTCCCCTTGAATTGTGAATGGTTTGGAATATGTAGACATATTTCCTCATTCACATTAGTTTATTTTTTTCATTCCATACACATCCCCATTTCATATATCTATTTTCCATCATCCTTACCACATGATGTTAAAATTCACAACCATTATGAACTATGTGTGGCTTGATTCTCATCCTTATGAGATACATAATAATGCCCGAACATTTTGTCTTCGGGTTTAGCCCCATACCCCTCGATATTTTTTAGACCATTTTCATATGTTCTCTCATGGATATGTGGTGTGGTGTGGACTGATATCCTCATTCATCCTAGGTTTGCAATGACCATGACATGTACCTCTCTTAGGATCTCTCCATCCCTTTTCCCTTATGTACTTAACACATGGCGTTAAACTTGATCTAATCTTCATAACTATGTGTGGATTGATTTTTATCCTTATGGGAGATGTAGGAACTTCTGGACATTTCATCTTTGGATCTAGCCCCATGTCCTTAAATCTTATCTGGTCCCCTGTCCTATGGTTCCCTCCACTGGTATTGCGCGTGGTGTGGTGTGTACTTTTTCTTCATTCACATTGTTTATCCTTTATAATGGAATTTGAAATCCATTTAGAACCACATTATTCCAAGTGCATCCAAAACATAAGAAATTAAAATATATTTCTTCATCCCACGGAACTTTAAACTATTCCATCTTTGCCCAATGATGTTAAAGTTCATGGAATGGTACTATCTGATGACCGAAAACTGATACATTGTCGTCCTGGATGCACGATGAAAACAGGAATTGTATTGTGGTGTCCTCACATGAGGGGACATCAGGTTTGGAATCAATCATCAAACATGCCATTTTTTCAAGTCCTACATATGACTTTATTCCTTCTGCAACACACATATTTTCTGTACTAGGTATGTTGTTCCAAAAAAACACACCCACACTAAATAACAAACAATATCCACCAAATACCACTTCTTTTGTTGCATGATCCAGACCTGCATGACAGTATTGCCCATGTAATTGGTATCCTACCATGATATTTTCAAGAACAACATCCTTATTCATTCCAATATTTATGTGATATGTAGTAATGCCTGGGAATTTCATCTTCTGGTATAGCCACAGGTACATAAAATCCTGCTTTATTTCTAGCCCATTAGCATGAACTCTGTCGGAAGCCCGTGGTGTGGTTAGGACCGCTTTGGTCCCCATTCACACCGGGTTTATAATATCCATTCCATTTACTTCCCTTTGGGGATCTCTCTTCTATTATCCCCATGTCCTTATCGCATGACGTTAAACTACATGGATTTCAAAACCAACAAATTTCTTGATTCCCAATCTTTATAGGATACGTTGGAACGCCCAAAAATTTTATCCTTAGATCAAGATTTGGGTTATTCTATTCCTTCTTCTGAACCATTTTAATATGTTATCTCCTACGATCATGAATTGTGTGGTATGTTGACTTTATTGGTCCCCATTGACGCAAGGTTATTCTTTCATTCCATACACATTCATCTTTTAAGAAACCTCTACACATTGCATCCTTACTTCCTGGAGTAAAACTGTATGGAATATCATGAACAATGTTTGACATGATTCCCATCCTTATGGGATACATATGAATTCCTTGAAATTTCATCTTTAGGTCCAGCCCCTAGTTCATCTACCCATTATGACCCCTTCTTATATGGACTTATCAACCTCTATTATGCCTCAACAATGTGTTGAGAGTCATTATAGTTTAGGACCTAGAGTTTTGGATTCATCATGGACATGATTTGAACTATTTACTTGCTTCATGTCTCCAATATTTTGGGTTTCCATCTTCTTTTCGATCATAAAGGACCCCCGAATAGTATGGATTCCCATCCTTATGGATCACCTACAATTTTGGGCCAACATCCTTGTTTCGCGCGGAATCCGGGGATGACCTCCTGGACGGGAGATTCAAACGTTCCGATCGGTTTCTAACGGGTTTGTTCATAGAACCGGAAACATCCAATGATTCCACATCCGTTTGGACCTACTTTCCAAAGGCAGGCGCTCATTAGCTTGTGGGCTAATGAGGCTTAGGAATTTGCATTGGTCGAGAGGATGGGAGGTCGGACTCATCACACCTTTTTGAGGGGAATTATTGTCTACTCCGGGACTCTCTTTATAGATTTAAGTTAAGTTCGTGAATCCTTATTACATTACCAAGTATAAAATGAGCTTTCCTTTAGTTTTAACAATCAATGATTAAATATGCAAGAAATTTAGAGAATCTTTTATATGTATTTGAGGTTCTTCATCAATATAGAATCATCTATATTTGTTTAGAGATTCTTGGTCAATGGTATCCTTCAAAACATTTATATAAAAGTCTCTTGGTCATTTTGATGACCAGGCTGGTTTTAAAGCCACTCAGTGGGGCACTTGAAGTTTATCGTCATTCAGAAGGACAGAGATTATTTCAATGTTGGGATCGAACCCATGAATGGGCTACCTACGTATCCTTTGTTTTGAAAAAGGAATCAGAACCCACGTAGTTCGAGGAATGGGATATGATGTTTTATGATTGATGGCTCAAAGATGAATGTCATAATTACTTTTACACTCTAAGCTCACGTGAGTCATGCTCGGTGTGAGAAACAAGAGGTATTGGTAAAATTTAGACAATTGTGCCATAAAAGATGCAATCATAAGAATTTGTTTTGGGGCTTATGTATAGATGACTGCCCAGATAGGCGAAGGTTTAGGATTTACTTTTAGGAAGAAAATCCATAAACAGGGTCCACAAAGTTATATGTGCTTCATGGAGATTTGAATACTCTAATCTTGGGGCTTACTCCTAAGGAGGATGCCCAAGTTAGGAGGGGACTTATGATTGGGTTTTATTCCTGAAAAGGAAACCCAAATCAAAGGAAATTTATGACTGGTTAAGAGAAATTTTAAGAGACTTGGGGCTTACTCTTAAGAAGGATTCCCAAGATTTATGACTAGGACTTATTCCTGAGAAGGAAGCCTAGGTTAGGGGACTTGGGGCTTACTCCTGAAAAGGAAGCCCAAGGTTATGACTGAGTCTTTATTCCTGAAAAGGAGACCCAGGTTAGGGATTAAGGTTTGGGGCTTATTCCTAAGGAGGATGCCCAAGATTAAAGGACTTTGATTGGGGCTTATTCTTAAGGAAGATGCCCAAGATTCATGACTAGGACTTATTCCTGAGAAGGAAGCCTAGGTTAGGGGACTTGGGGCTTACTCTTGAAAAGGAAGCCCAAGGTTATGACTGAGTCTTTATTCCTGAAAAGGAGACCCAGGTTAGGATTCTCCCATCTTAAAGGATGAGGTTGAATGAATGAACTCTCAATCTTTGGTGACATAAAGATGTTTAAATCACTAGGTTTTGAGAGATATTTCACAGAATTCCTTTCAGATAAGGATGTCAAATCAAGAAATCATGCCATAAATGGCTTTGAAGAGTATCTTGAAGACTGAATCTTGAATAAGAAGGGTGAAATGGCTTAAGAGGGGTGAAAAAAGGGCAAGATGGGCACCCAAAAAGATAGGGGCGCGCAAGTATTGAAGGTCGCGCAAGTCCTGCGGCGGCGCGCAAGTATTGGTCGCGCAAGTATACTTGCGCGACATGAGGGATACTTGCGCGATTTTCAACCAGAGTTGAATTACTTGAGCGACTCTTTATTAAACCCTTTCCCATCCTCTTGAGGTTCTTCCAGAGAAGGGACGCGCAAGTTATATTGAAGGAATTAAGTTGGCGCGCAAGTGTTTGATAAGTTTCAACACTTAGGCCTTCCTTCTTCCCTTTAGATCTTCCATTCTAGGTAAGAAATTACCTTAGAAGTGTTTTGGAAGCTTTGAGAAGAGACTTGGGCGTCGGGAGCTTTGATCCGAGTTTCTGGGAAAAGATCTTTTTTTAATGGGGGGCCCACAGGGTCTATTTATAGGCAAAAGAAGACCCCGGGCGGTTACCAGGCGGTTACCGGGCGGTTATCACTTAGGTCGCGCAAGTCACTTGCACGACCATAAGGCGTCGCGCAAGTACTTGCACGACCACTAGGCGGCGCGCAAGTGTACTTGCGCGACCATGAGGGAACTTGCGCGACCTATGGGCAATGTTCTCCTTGTTCATCCCTTTGTTGATTTTTGATGTTTCTTCAAAGGATGAATCACTTTTTTGCTCAGATATTCCCCTTTTCCGATCTTTAGATTCTGTGACGAAAGGAGCGTCAACAAAAGTCCCCCCTCAGAGTTGGATCCGGAAAGAAATGAGGATTTGACTCTGAGGAAATTGAATACATTCAAAGGAAAAAGGGGGGCGCGCAAGTCTTCAGTGCACAGAGGGCAGCGCGCAAGTGTGCTGGAACTTGACTTTTATTCAGAGTTCCTTTGTCTTTTGTGGGCAGTTTAAAGTCATGCATGCCAGACATAAAGGGGCTAATGTTTAAGGTCGAAATAGCTTTGACCAAAAAAAAATGGAAAAAAATGGATTCAATTCCTTGACAATTTATCTGAAAACATATTTACCATACTCAAGTATGAGGGAAAAAATGTAAACTATGGCTTAAGAATATTTGAATCTGAGGAATGATATGAAAAAGAGCTAAAAGGCATTAGAAGAAGTAGTTTCCAAGAATGAAGTTACTATTATTTAACAAAACCCGTTAGGGGGTTGAAATATGCAGGGCCACCTATGGGCATTGGCTGCATAGTCAAATAAAATAGCATCTTTTGGCTGACAAGTTTGTTATGTGGACTGTTTATGCAAGGCCACCTATGGGCACGTGCTGCATAGTCAGGCAAAAGAACTCCCGGAAATTTACTTTCCTAGTGCTAAAAGCTAGTGAAAGTTTATGGAGATTCAAATTTTCTAAAGCATAGAGTTTGTTGTATGGAAAGAGGTACTTGAATATGGAGAAGATATTTTCAAACAAGAATATCGAAGAACTGGATGAATATCACTCCTACGAAGGTCTGACCCAAACGTAGGGAAGAAGAATAAACCATAGACTTGAATACTTTCAGATCATGAAAAAGGATATGGGACAAATATGTTAAGGATGGCTATTTTTGCGGATCCCTACATACTGTCGTTTAAGACAAATAAGGACAAAAGAGGCATTCTTCCCAAGAATGAAGTTACTATTATTTAACAAACCCGTTAGGGGGTTGAAAACATGCAGGGCCACCTATGGGCATTGGCTGCATGGTCAAATAAATAGCATCTCTTGGCTTGACAAGTCTGTTATGTGGACTGTTTATGCAAGGCCACCTATGGGCACGTGCTGCATAGTCAGGCAAAAGAATTCTCAGAAGTTTGACATTTTTGTGACCATAAGTCATGGAAAGGGTTATGAAGATCTGAAAATATTTAAGGTTAGGATTATAATACATAAAGATGGGTATTTTCCAATGTATATAGAGATACATAGGTCAATGAAAACCATAATCATGTTGTGGCTGGGTCCTGAATTGAAATTTTGGACTTCACTACGTATCTCATAAGAATGAGAATCAAGCCATACGTAGTTCTTGAAATGCAGTTTAACGTCGTGCAGGACGAAAGGATGAGTGATCTTAGTTTAGGGTCATAGAATTCGGACCATAATAATGAATACACAGTGTGTGTTTTCATGAGGACTTTTCAGCCAAGGGACTGAAAGTGAAATTTGGGGTTAGGCCCAAAAGACTTGGGACTGGATTCGAGGGACACTCGAATGTTCCTACGTATCCCATAAAGATGGGAATCAAGTCCACGTAGTTCTAGAAACTACCCTTTGTACAAATTTGGTTCGTACATGTGAAGGGTGAAAAGGGACTTTAGTGCAATGATGGTTTTAACCTAAGATAAAAAGTTTAGGCATTACCATGTATGTACGTAGTCTTTTTGAAAATGAAAACCATGATTGAAAAAGAATCAATGTTTAATAATGGTTCCTTCTCAAATGAGGAAATCAAAGAATATTGTAGTTTATTGTCGTACTGGACAAAAGTGTTGTATAGTTTAACGTCATATAACAAGGACGAAAGTGAATCAATGTAAAGATATTGATTCCAAGGGTGGTTTCACAAATCATCATCATATGAGATTGTGGTGAACCAATGTGAAGAGATTGTTTTTGGGACAATAATCTAATAAAAAATGTTGTTGGGACTTACACATGGTTAGTGGCCCAAAGGGAGTGTTATGGTTGATGTTCACTCTAAGATCACGTGAGTCATACTCGGTGTGAGAAACAAGAGGTAATAACAACCTTAACGATGCACAGTTTAATGTCATGTAGGACATATCAAGGACTTTCTGTACAGTTTAGCGTCATGTAGTTAGGACGATGGGGACAATACAGTTTAACGTCATATTGGACGAAAGGGGGATTGTGCAGTTTTAATGTCATGCTGGACTTTTGATGATTATATAGTTTAACGTCTTTCCGGACGTGAGGGACTTTTATACAGTTTAGCGTCATGTAGTTAGGACGTCACAGTTTAACGTCTTGCTGGACATATTTGCAAATAGTTTATGGTCGTATACATGGACCAGGAATGATGCAGTTTTAAGGTCATGCTGGACTGTTTATGGAACTTTTTCACAGTTTAATGTCGTGTGGGACGAAGTTGCAGTTTAAAGTCATACTGGACCATTACTGTACAGTTTAAAGTCATGTAGTTAGGACTAACTGGTGCTGTACAGTTTAAAGTCATGTAGCTTGGACTAAGGTGAACAAATATGAGGATATCAGTTCTGGGGACTTTTTTACAGTTTAATGTCATGCTGGACGAATTAGTAACCAATGTGACAGTTTAACGTCATGTTGGACAATAAGGGACTTAACGCAGTTTAACGTCATGCTGGACGATGAATGTGCCACACAGTTTAATGTCATGTCGCTAGGACAAAATATAGTTTAATGTCATCTCGGACAAAATATAGGAACTTCTATACGGTTTATTGTCATGTAGGACAAAATCCGGGACTATGCAGTTTAAAGTCTTGCTCTGCACAGTTTAGTGTCATGTTGCAGGGACATAAGTGCGAATAGTTTAAGGTCATATGCACGGACCATACAGTTTATCGTCATGCTGGACGTAGTTGTAGTTTAAGGTCATACTGGACCATTGCTGATGCAGTTTAAGGTCATGCTGTATGAACCAATTGTAAGTCTTGGTTCCGGGGACCATATTTTGTGTTTATACAAAATACTTCTTCAGAAATCTGGCATTAGTTGGAGTCGTGATGTGTTCTCCATCCATTGAGATTAGAGAATACACTCCATTGGAGTAGACCTTATGTATTGAATAAGGTCCTTCCCATTTTGGTTCAAGCTTGGGAGGTTTCTTTCCTGGTATCATTGGTGTTCTGAGAACCAATACCAATTCTCCCTGAATGAATGAACGAAGACGAACTTTTTTGTTAAAAGCTCGTGCTATCCGATTCTGATAGATTTCCAAGTGGTGCAAAGTGCACAATCTCTTCTCATCTAACTGTTCCAATTCATTCAAACGCTTTTGGGATTGCTCATCTGTCGATAACTGATCACAAATGGCTATTCTGAGTGAGGGCAATTGAACTTCAATTGGCAAGACTGCTTCTGTTCCATATACTAATGAATATGGAGTAGACCGCGTTGCATTGCGAGTGGTAGTCCGATAAGCCCATAAAGCATGAAAGAGTTTATCAGGCCATGACTTCTTATCTTTATCTACCATCTTTTGCAGTATATTTGAAAGAGTCTTGTTGAAGGCCTCTATCTGGCCATTAGCAGCTGCATGATATCGAGATGAATGGTTGGACTTAATGTTGTATTCTTGATACAATCTCTTTACCTCAGAAGAACAGAAGTTGGTGCCGTTGTCCGTCAATATGGTATGAGGGACACCAAATCTAGTAATGATGTTAGACTTAATGAAGCTAACAATGCATTTAGAACTGACTTCTTTGAGAGGTACTGCCTCTGCCCATTTGGAAAAGAAATCAGTAGCAGTAAGAATGTACTTAAACTGCTTGGCCGTGGCTGAAGGGTAAGGTCCCACCACATCCATTCCCCATGTGGCAAATGGCCATGAGTATTTAGCTGTATGAAGCAACTCTGGAGGTTGATGAATGAAGTTGGCATATACTTGGCATGAATGACACTTCTTTGTGAAATTAACACAATCTTGTATCATTGAAGGCCAAAAGTATCCAAGCCTTCGAATTTGATCAGACAGTCTATGTCCAGACTGGTGGGCACCACAGACTCCTGCATGCACTTCTTTTATGACAGCCATTGTCTCTTCACCATCAATACATCTGAAGAGAACTCCATCAAAACCACGTTTGTAGAGAATTTTCTCGAGGTGGTTTGGACCATCATAAAGAGTAAAATTGACCACACGTCGCCGAATTTGTTCTCTCTTGGCTCTATCAGGTGGAAGTGTTCCATTTTGAAGGTATTCCCTGATAGGTGACATCCATCCTGTAGTATGACCATATGGTTCAGGAATGGGACTAATTTCATTAATTTCCTCTGTTCTGACTTGAACATAAGGTGAAATTGCACGACGGTGGGCAATACCGATGGTTGTCTCGTCCCGATTTGGATCTGCTAAAGCTGTGGCTATATTAGCCAGTGCATCAGCTTGAGCATTTTGTGATCTTGGGACATAAGAAAATGTCGGTTCTGAAGGGAATTCCGACATTAACTCTCTGACGTAATCATACAAAGGGATTAATTCTTCTTTTCTGATGGCATAATCCCCATTGACTTGTTTGATTACCAGGTCTGAATCACCTTTTACCTTTAAGTGATTCACTTGTGCTTGAAGCGCTAACTCCAAGCCTGCAATGAGAGCTTGGTATTCAGCTTCATTATTGGTACCGCCTTCCCACAACAAAAAGGAATAAGGTAACACTGCCTTATCTGGAGAAATGAGCACAATTCCTAAACCAACTTTGTTGAATTTAGGATTTTCCATTTTCTTCCCTGTTGGACTTCTAGAAGCACCATCAAAATACATTTCCCATGTTTGAGGATTCTCTTGAATAGAAAAAACTTCCTCATCAGGGAGTTCGATATCTGAATATGTGTCTTCCACTGAAGGGTGTTCAGCCAGGAAATCAGCCAGAGCTTGGCCCTTAATTGCCTTTTGAGACACATATTGAATGTCGAACTGCTGTAAAATAACCGCCCACCTTGCCAGACGTCCTGTAAGCATTGGACGACTAAGGATGAATTTGAGTGGATTATTACGAGATACCAATTGGACCTCGTGATGTTGCAGGTAGTGTCTCAGTTTCTGAACTGCAAAGATTAATGCTAGGCAGCATTTTTCAATACTCGAATACCGGGTTTCTGCTTCAAGCATAGTTCTACTGAGATAGTAGAGACTATTTTCATTCCCAGCATCATTCTTTTGAGCGAGAAAGGCACCCAATGATCGCTCTAAAGCTGTCACATAGAGGATAAGAGGTCTACCCTCAACAGGTGGCATGAGTACTGGTGGACTTAAGAGGTATTTCTTGAGAACATCAAATGCTTCTTGACATTCTTTAGTCCACTGGTAAGTGACTCCTTTCTTCAATAATTTGGTAAAAGGTAAACTTTTTCCTGCCAAATTGGCGATGAAACGCCGAATATAGGCTAAGTGTCCTTGAAGTCCTCTTAATTCTTTCAAATTCTGAGGAGGTGACATACCAAGGATTGATTTGGTCTTCTCAGGATCGACTTCAATACCACGATGGCGTACAACAAAGCCAAGGAATTTTCCTGAGGTTACCCCAAAAGCACATTTTAAGGGGTTCATCTTCAAATTATGTTGTCGAAGCTTGTGGAATATGATTTCCAAATCAGCCAAGTGATCAAAACGTTGTTTGGATTTAACCACCAAATCATCTACATAGCATTCAACAAATTTCCCTAGAAAAGGTTTGAAGATACGATGCATGGCGCGTTGATATGTTGCACCTGCATTCTTTAAACCAAAGGGCATCACCCGGTAACAAAACACACCTTGAGGAGCTCTGAAGGCTGTATATTCCTCATCTTCTGGGGCCATTCGGATCTGATTATATCCAGAATATCCATCCATGAAAGAAAGTACTTCATAGCCAGCCGTCGCATCAATTAAGAGTTCTGTAATCGGAACTGGAAAATCATCTTTGGGACAATACCGATTAAGATCTCTGAAATCGATGCAAACCCTAATTTGTCCGTTCTTTTTCTTTACTGGGACAATATTAGCCAACCACTTGGGATATTGAACTTCTCTGACGAAGTTAGATTTGATAAGCTTATCCACTTCAGCCTCGATTTTGGAAGCATAGGTTGGGTGTGTTCTTCTCGCGGCTTGCTTGAATCCTCGATGTTCTTTTGGCAAACCCAAATGATGGGTGGCAACATCAGGATCAAGGCCAGGCATCTCTGTATAATTCCAAGCAAAGATATCTTTATTTTGCTTTAGAAAAGAAATATACATCTCTTGTTCTTCAAGGGTCATGGCCACACTAATTAAAGTGGGGCGTGGATCTTTCTCTGTACCCAGATTTACTTCTCTGAGTTCATCCACAGTGGTAGAGATACCCTCTTCAAATGATGGAGGAGCATCTCTAAGATCTTCCTCTTCCTCTTCATCATGTGTTATATCTTCCGTTTCTACTTGCAAAGTAGATGAAAAAACGAAATTCTCATGATCATAAGAGATGTCAAAATTTTCACATTTTGAAGAAGAAGCTTCCATTTCCGTCCCTATTGATGAAAAAGGGTCTTCTTTGGGAAATAAAGAGGAGATGATGGATTGAGAATCGACATCAACATTCACCTCTGGTGTTGCTATAACTTCTTCTGGCCTGATTAGCGAAGTATAGACTTGTTGGATTTCAGCAGACGAAATGAAAACGTCACCACTTATGCTTTCATCATTGCTTGGTAAGTTACCAATTTCTCCCATGTTGTCTGGCTCGATTGCCGTAATTGACATTATGGATCTTTCCATAAGAGTATTTTGATTTGGGCCTATTTTGTCAATTTGACTGATAGGTAACACATAATCTGTACTCACATGTGAAAATGGATTTATTGGAATTTTTTCCAAACCATATGGAGCATTAACTTTGGTAATTTCCTTCATTGTAGATTTTTCTCTTCCCTTCATGTGATAAAATTCCGCCTCAATGTATTGAGACTCACATGTTTTGAACGGGGCCTTATCACCATATAATGTTCCAACTTGACCATCGAAACAGTATTTGAGACATTGATGGTATGATGACGGAATAGCTGCATGCTGATGTAACCAGGGTCTTCCAAGCAAGATATTGAAAGCTGAGTCTTGATCAACAATCATGAAATCTGAATTGGAAACAAGATCTCCAAACTGAGTTCTGAGCGTAACTTCTCCCAGTGGTTCTTGTTCATTTTTATCATATCCTTGCAACATCATGGTAGAAGGAGATAAATCAGATTCTGTGAGGCCCAATCGACGAAGTGTGCGAATGGGCATGAGGTTGACTCCTGAACCATTGTCAATGAAAGCTCTTCGAACATCTATATCATTGACTTTGCCAGATAAGTACAAAGGTTTTATGTGCCCATGCACAACATCATCCTCATCTTTATCAGTAAAAGATATCACTGCATGGCATTCTGCAGGATTATTCTCTATGTGATAAATTTCAGCTGCAGCAATCTCAGCTTCAAACTCTTGAGGACTTGACAAAGCTTCGATGAGTGCTTCCCGAAGATCTCTTGATAGATTCAAAGCATCCAAAATTGATAATTTGGCTGGTACTTGGGCCAAGTGTTTCAATATATCATACTTTTGATCTAGAGGCCTGCGTTTCCCAATAGGAATATGTGGTTTAGCAGGTATCTTGGAAGCAGATGCTTTGGAAGCTGATGCATCTTGTATTGAAGTTGGCAACATCTTTGGTTTTGGAAAATTAGACTGATTAGATCCATTTGCTTGCTGAGATAAAGAAGATGGAACCTTTAATCGGTCTTCCAAAATAATTGTGCCGAAGCTGAGTTGGCCATTAGCAGAAGAACTTGCTTGTTCATTTTGAGCTCGCTGAAGGGATCTACCACGAGTTTCTGCTGCATATACAGTGCTAGCAGGGGTAGAATTAGAGTAGTGGCTTCGGAAAGATCCACGTCTTCCCCTATATCCTGAACCTCTAGAACTTCCTCGGGTTCCTTTATTTGATACAGGGAATTCAGGTTCATCAAGACTGGAATATGAATCTGTTAATTGAATCATATTAACAGAACCAAAGATCAATTCTTCGTCTGATAAAGACTCTGCCTGGTTGGCCTGTTTAGGCTGTGCCGTTTGGTGGGACGGTGCCCGTGACTTTGAAGTAGATGGCATGAAATCTGCCAGAGTCAAAGACAATTTAGGCTTTGATACATACTCATCTTCTCCTGATTCCTCTTTCTTCTTTGAATTATGCTGCCCTTTTGAGGATTTGTCCTTTGATGGAGGCTTTACTGCAGCTTTTGTAGGAGACACAATTGGTTTCTTCAATTGTGTTCGCAAAATGGAATGAGTCCGATTGATTGTCTTTCTGACCATCCAATCATCATATTTTTTCGCAGTTTTGCTTTTGACTTCCTGCCACTCGCCTCCTTCCTCTGGATCTGTAGCGGTAATACACGCTACATGAGCTGAAGAACCCTTCAATTTGACTTGTCCCAAGTCGACCATCTTTTGTAGGAGGTCTTTAAAGACAAAACACTCCTGGATGGGATGTCCCAACATTTGATGAAAGCGACAATAATTGGGACGGTCTTCATCTCCTTCCTTGTTTGGTCTCTTCGGCACTGGTAATTGAACCAAATTATTTTCCAGAGCTGAAATGAAGTAACCAGGAACTTGCTCACTTCGGAAAGAGTATGTTTTACTCTTCATATCCTCAAATTGTTTTCGTCGTTGATCTTTTTGATCATTTGGACGAAACAGCCTTTGTTGTTGGCGTTCAGGAGGTGGAGCCCTTCGAGAAGATGAAGGTTTTGAAGTAGAAATAGGTACAGGTGCCTGTTTAAGCATAACTGTAGCAGTTTCTGCTTTACCCATTCTTCTTCCTGGAGCTGATGGAATTACACGAGATTTAACCTTAGCCTGCATAAGGGAATCTTCAATCTGTTGAGCGATTGAAGTAAGGTCTCGAAACCCTCCTGTGTATTTCACAGGGATCAATGGCGTGCGTAATTCGTCACGCAAATTTGCCACACAGATTGGCAATAATTCCTCCTGAGGGAGTGATAAACTCAAGGAATACGTTAATCCCTTCCAACGAGCAATGAAATCAGAGACTCTTTCATTCTCCCTTTGCTTGCAGTTTGTAAGATCGAAAACTGTCGTTTTTGGCAAAGTTGAGCTGAACTGAAGAAGGAATTTTTGACGAAGATCCTCCCATCCGATGACTGACCGGGATTTCAAGCTTGTATACCAGACAAAAGCTGGTCCTTGCAAGGTTCGCACGAAGCATCTAAGTTTCACTGCTTCTTGTTGTTCTGGAGTTCCCATCATAGGATCACAACAAGACACGTAATGCGTCAAATGTTGTTCAGGGTCGCCTGATCCATTGAAAGTAGGGAAAATAGGGTTTCCAAAACTGGATGGAGGAGAAATTGAATCTACCCATTCAGGGTAAACTTTCTTTTCAGGTTGAACTTGCGCCCGTTTCCCTTCCATAGTTTCTAACCGAGCTGTTAATGACTCAATAGTAGTTATTAACTTTTGAGAAACGTCAGGTTGAACTTGGTTTTGGGTAGGTGCAATGAATGGAGCTTGGACAGTTGTGGAGGTTGGTGCTGCAACTAATGGTAGTGCTGCCAACCGTTGTTGTGTTTGACCCGTAGGATTAGACCTCTGTGGGTGTACTGATAAAGGAGGATATTCCTGATCCATCTCAGTAGTTACAACAAATTCCTTCGGCTGTCGGACTTCAGCATTCTTAAGAAGAAGACTACTCTGAAGTAGTTCTGCATTCAACCTTCTTAATTCTTTCATTTCTTCCTCCTGTTGTGCAAGCCTTTGCTCTAATGAGAGCGATTGACCTCCTTCAGAGGAAGGGTGAGAAGTAACCTGATTCTTTCCTTTCCCCTTATTGGATCCTTTTCGGAGAGGGGGAAGTGGGTTACTTGAAGGAATACCCAAATTTTGGGTAAGCCTTTGATTACGTGTGCGCACACCTTCTTCATTTAGGTCTGTGTGCGCAACTTCTTGAGCAGGAACCTCTTCATCTGATCCCTCTGATTGAGCCTCATCTGGTGAATTAGCAGCAACGGCAGTGATGACATTAATGGATGCATATTTCATGAAATCCTTTCTATCAACATTTCTATGATATTGTCTCCTTTTATGTCCATGATAAGACATGGCATTCCGTTGACTTGACCCCTCAGGAATTTCTTTGTGAACCGTCACTTGGAGAGAATCTCCTGACATCTTGGCTCTTCGTTCCTCTTGAGGCTTATTCCCTAATCGAGAGAATACTGACTTTCTCTGAGGGAGGGATTGAAGATTTGAAAAAGTCCCCAGTCCGGTGGACTGGGGGTGTTCCTGTTGCTTCTGCTCAACTCCTCGAATCCCATTCGTTGATTCTGAGGGTTGGGTTAGAGAAGTCCCCAGTCTGGCAAGCTGGGGTGTCTCTTGACATGCTATGTCTGAGATCTTCTTGAAATCTCTCTTGATCTTGCGGATCTTAGTTCGGAAATTAGCTGGATGCATTAACCTGTATCCACTTTTATCACCTGGTTCAACAGACCGTTGGATGATTTCCGAAACTTCTGTCATTTGATGACGTGTTTGCTCCAGACGAGAGGCTTGCGCAATATTCTCGCCTGCTTGATGTAGGAGCAATTCAACAACCTGTTCTCTATATACTTGATTTTGAGAGGAACTAGTTGAAGCTTGATCTCGAGCAAGATTTTGATTATGAACAAAGCCCATTGACTGTGGCCGGCCATGGGCAATAACATTGCATGAGACCATTTTCGGCGGGCTTTGCTGACCGGAAAGCACTGTGAAATGTAGTGCTCCGTGAATACCCCATCCTCTGATATGAACATTAGATGGAGCATTGGAAATTAACTGACGCAATTTT
Source organism: Viscum album (assembly GCA_963277665.1). Lineage (NCBI taxonomy): Eukaryota > Viridiplantae > Streptophyta > Magnoliopsida > Santalales > Viscaceae > Viscum > Viscum album. Next base: position 46,179,120 of record OY728140.1, on the reverse strand, counting down.
CTCAGCGCGCCAAGGCATGAACGTTGAAGGGTTCTCTGTTGCTTTTCAGCCTTCGGATACCGAGAGACTGATAGAGATGCCAAATCAATCTAGCGTTGTAACCCTTCTATTATCTTAAGATGGTTTTCATATTCATCGTAAGATAATACCTTCTTCTTTAATTGACAAAGAGTTTTCCATATGTTAAGACGAATATCATGGATTCCATCATCCGTCAACATCTTTGGAATGTCATACTGTGAATCAGCCAAAGGCCAAAACATGACTGGTACTTCACCTTTTGCCAGTTTTTTCCTCATGTTCAGCATTTCCTCTTTATCATTAAATGAAGATTCTTCTACCTGTTTGGACCAGAGTTGGTGTTTCCTTGTTGCTTCATCGGATTCAACAAGATTGGTAGAGGAATCACTATTCATGCTGGAAGATGAATGACCCAGGGAAGGTTCGGAGAATAACCTGAACCCCAAGCTATCTTCTGATGGAGAAAGAGTTTCACCTGCCGATAGTAAAGCCTCAGACATGACTGGTTTTACGTTTGCAAGTGCCTCGAGATAGGAGGGCTTTCTCGTCACTACATTGCCTTCTGAAGAATTTTCGAGACAATGTGAATCACTACTGCGGAGAGGACTTTCGCAGCGAAGTTCATCACCATGAGGAGGACCTTCATGATGGGTTACAGCAAAAGATGATATCTCTTGCTCCTTGGTCTTCTGACCACACAGAGGGTTCCTGTGGTTCTCATCTGAAGAAGAAACTTCAAGATTGACCGAATTTTCATGAAGCAAGTCTTCATGAGGAAGTGTCTGTTGAAGACCTTCGGGATTAATGTTCCTGTTATTGGGAACTGAGGGAGTAGAATCTTGAATTCCGACAGATAAATGTCTGAGGGCTTCAAGAACTCCAGCATCGAGCAAGGCCTTGTTGCAGATTGGCCTTTGATCTCCTGACTGTGCTGGGTGGATCTTTTTCTTAGATGCCTTCTTACTCGCTTTAGAAATCACTTGATGACGAAAGTGATTGCTCTGAGCAGGTGTATGTGCCTGATCAGGAAAGATGGTCAGGTTAGGCTGACGATCATCTCTCAAATCAGATGTATGTGCCTGACTTGGTTGTCCATATGATATGGGGGAGTAGGCCCCACAACCCTCTTGGACTGGAACAGATGTGTGTGTCTGTTCCGGAGTGAATTGTTGATGTGTCACTCCACTGCTAGGGATAGATTTATGTGTCTGTCCCTGAGATGATGCTGAAGCTGTTATGATATCCTGGCAAGCATCCAGAATATGAGCAGGAATTTGCTTCTGCTCTTTCACCATTGACAAAATATGTTTGGTGACTTCAGCCGCCGGAACAGGGATATACGTCCATTCCGGGCTTGGAGTAGGTGTATGTGCCTGCTCCTGTCCTCCTTTTCCTGTCAGTGAATTCTGACAGTACTCAAGTGTGGAGGCAGAGAGTTTAGTCTGCCTCCTGTTTGTCGTCGGGACTTTCCGACTGACTTCTCCGTGTGCTACCAAACGAGACTGTTGGTAGGCTTGATTAGTATTAGCAGGTGTATGTGCCTGCTGATTACACTTCGCCAAACGCTGTTGACGAGATCCATCATATGTAGTCAGACGAGCCTGCTGACTAACTGCTGATGTATAAGCAGGTGTATGTTCCTGCCTATGGTACTCCGCCGGAATTGCCTGGCGGGATCGGCTTGATGCTACCAGACGAGTCTGCTGGACAGCGGGATTAAAACGAACAGGTGTGTATGCCTGCTCGTTATTTGCCACCAAGTTAGGTTGGTGGACTTCTCCGGAGATGGCAGGGATGACAACCTGCCTATTATTAACCGGATTCCGTCTCTGGTGATTCATCTTGCCTGCTCGGGTTCGAGGAACCTGAGCTGAATGCCTGGAGCCGGTACCCTCATCATGTTGAGGGTGCACTACCGCACGAGTCTGGCGGCGATTGTTGATGGGAGCCCTTGAGAAGGACTCCTGTCTCTTTGAATTAAGGTCCTGCGGGACCTGCTCATTCACTTCCTCAGAATAAGGGAGTGAATGGAAATTGCGTTCCGGGGATAACGACCCGAAACGGTTGGAGACGGTAGTCAGCACCGCCTGCTTCTTGATTGCTGGTCGCCGTTGTCCGGACGACCAGGTAGAATTGTTAACTTGGAGGGCTTGACGAGCGGCCTCCAGAGTTGGGATAGTACCGTTACGACGGTACTCCTTAACCAGTGCATTTGAAACACAGCGTTGAAGACGCTGAGTTGGTGATGTCATCCTCAGAGCGGATGACGTTCCAGCAGGAGTAGCAGCATTGGTTTTCATGGAAGCAGACCTCACAGTAGAGGTGTTCTCAGCAGCAGTATTCACAGGGGTGAATTTAAGGAAAGCCATTTTTTGTAGAAGATCTTGAAAAAAGAGTGCCTGTTCCATATAACAGACATAATCAAGATGAATCCGGCTACTGCATCTTTTGGATGATCATATGTCAATGATTGCCTTGTTGGCCCAAGGGGCCTAACATCTAAGAAGAACATCACTTTAACTTGGTTAAGGATTCACGTCGGGTTCACCATTTTTTGTTTCGCGCGGAATCCGGGGATGACCTCCTGGACGGGAGATTCAAACGTTCCGATCGGTTTCTAACGGGTTTGTTCGTAGAACCGGAAACATCCAATGATTCCACATCCGTTTGGACCTACTTTCCAAAGGCAGGCGCTCATTAGCTTGTGGGCTATTGAGGCTTAGGAATTTGCATTGGTCGAGAGGATGGGAGGTCGGACTCATCACACCTTTTTGAGGGGAATTATTGTCTACTCCGGGACTCTCTTTATAGATTTAAGTTAAGTTCGTGAATCCTTATTACATTACCAAGTATAAAATGAGCTTTCCTTTAGTTTTAACAATCAATGATTAAATATGCAAGAAATTTAGAGAATCTTTTATATGTATTTGAGGTTCTTCATCAATATAGAATCATCTATATTTGTTTAGAGATTCTTGGTCAATGGTATCCTTCAAAACATTTATATAAAAGTCTCTTGGTCATTTTGATGACCAGGCTGGTTTTAAAGCCACTCAGTGGGGCACTTGAAGTTTATCGTCATTCAGAAGGACAGAGATTATTTCAATGTTGGGATCGAACCCATGAATGGGCTACCTACGTATCCTTTGTTTTGAAAAAGGAATCAGAACCCACGTAGTTCGAGGAATGGGATATGATGTTTTATGATTGATGGCTCAAAGATGAATGTCATAATTACTTTTACACTCTAAGCTCACGTGAGTCATGCTCGGTGTGAGAAACAAGAGGTATTGGTAAAATTTAGACAATTGTGCCATAAAAGATGCAATCATAAGAATTTGTTTTGGGGCTTATGTATAGATGACTGCCCAGATAGGCGAAGGTTTAGGATTTACTTTTAGGAAGAAAATCCATAAACAGGGTCCACAAAGTTATATGTGCTTCATGGAGATTTGAATACTCTAATCTTGGGGCTTACTCCTAAGGAGGATGCCCAAGTTAGGAGGGGACTTATGATTGGGTTTTATTCCTGAAAAGGAAACCCAAATCAAAGGAAATTTATGACTGGTTAAGAGAAATTTTAAGAGACTTGGGGCTTACTCTTAAGAAGGATGCCCAAGATTTATGACTAGGACTTATTCCTGAGAAGGAAGCCTAGGTTAGGGGACTTGGGGCTTACTCCTGAAAAGGAAGCCCAAGGTTATGACTGAGTCTTTATTCCTGAAAAGGAGACCCAGGTTAGGGATTAAGGTTTGGGGCTTATTCCTAAGGAGGATGCCCAAGATTAAAGGACTTTGATTGGGGCTTATTCTTAAGGAAGATGCCCAAGATTCATGACTAGGACTTATTCCTGAGAAGGAAGCCTAGGTTAGGGGACTTGGGGCTTACTCCTGAAAAGGAAGCCCAAGGTTATGACTGAGTCTTTATTCCTGAAAAGGAGACCCAGGTTAGGATTCTCCCATCTTAAAGGATGAGGTTGAATGAATGAACTCTCAATCTTTGGTGACATAAAGATGTTTAAATCACTAGGTTTTGAGAGATATTTCACAGAATTCCTTTCAGATAAGGATGTCAAATCAAGAAATCATGCCATAAATGGCTTTGAAGAGTATCTTGAAGACTGAATCTTGAATAGGAAGGGTGAAATGGCTTAAGAGGGGTGAAAAAAGGGCAAGATGGGCACCCAAAAAGATAGGGGCGCGCAAGTATTGAAGGTCGCGCAAGTCCTGCGGCGGCGCGCAAGTATTGGTCGCGCAAGTATACTTGCGCGACATGAGGGATACTTGCGCGATTTTCAACCAGAGTTGAATTACTTGAGCGACTCTTTATTAAACCCTTTCCCATCCTCTTGAGGTTCTTCCAGAGAAGGGACGCGCAAGTTATATTGAAGGAATTAAGTTGGCGCGCAAGTGTTTGATAAGTTTCAACACTTAGGCCTTCCTTCTTCCCTTTAGATCTTCCATTCTAGGTAAGAAATTACCTTAGAAGTGTTTTGGAAGCTTTGAGAAGAGACTTGGGCGTCGGGAGCTTTGATCCGAGTTTCTGGGAAAAGATCTTTTTTTAATGGGGGGCCCACAGGGTCTATTTATAGGCAAAAGAAGACCCCGGGCGGTTACCAGGCGGTTACCGGGCGGTTATCACTTAGGTCGCGCAAGTCACTTGCACGACCATAAGGCGTCGCGCAAGTACTTGCACGACCACTAGGCGGCGCGCAAGTGTACTTGCGCGACCATGAGGGAACTTGCGCGACCTATGGGCAATGTTCTCCTTGTTCATCCCTTTGTTGATTTTTGATGTTTCTTCAAAGGATGAATCACTTTTTTGCTCAGATATTCCCCTTTTCCGATCTTTAGATTCTGTGACGAAAGGAGCGTCAACAATCCTGTAGGATTTTGAATGACATTACTAGAAAGGTCCTACATTTCAAATATGGTCAGCAGCTGACCATCGGATGTTAGTTCCTATTTCAGGTCACACGATATGGATGTCTAGTTTTTAACACAGTCAAATGTTATCCTCCATCATTATGTCAAACCTTTCATGCCCTAAATATTAGTCTCTTAGTTCACATCCCTTTCCACTCCATCTTATTCAAGTGAAATTTCAACACAATTGGTGTTATAACTCTTTGCACCTTTGCACACTGTGATGATGAATCAGTGTCATGGGGTCACCCTTGGCTCTGAACCTTAATCCCCTACCGTGTGCTTCCATGCGCTATATTGATCATATCCTCCATTGTCTCCCACACCGAGATTGGCTGAATTGGACTTAGGGATTTGGGTAAATATTGTGACTTTCTAGAAAGGAAACACTTATTTTTTAGTATAAACACTATGAAAATAACCTAGGACCTATGGTCCCAGGGTCCAGAAATCATGACTTTAAAAAATTTGCATTCTCATGAAATTTTTTAATGTAGTATGCACTACCTTTTCCCTTCCAAACCAGCTTTCTTTGTGCATCTGCATCACATATTTTCAATTTGGGACTCTCCCCATTTTGGTGCATGCTCTATGACCCCAAAATATGATCCTTTATATCCTTATCTTTTGATGATAAACTACATATTCTGCACCCAGGATGTGTAATGATAAATTACCCAACCATACGATGTATTTCGTTGAGAATATGTTTCCCCTTTTCATTGTTTTTCTCCTTCCATACCACCTTTAAGAACTACTTAAGGATTGATTTACATTTTTACGGAATACGTAGTGATTCCAATACTATTTTTTTGGTCCAACCGCTTCACCATGAACCCTATTTGGCTATTTCAGCCTATGTTTCCTCAAAATAATGGGTTGTGGTGTGGACTTAGGACCGCATTCACATCGAGTTTTCAACAACCACTCCATGTACCTCTCTCAAGAGTTCTGCATTTTTCTATCCTTATCGCATGCCAATAAATTGTACAAACATGTCCAATGAACATTACATTAAATGAGGTACCTTATTATTTTAGATCTATGACCATAAAATAATATTCTTACTATTTATCTTTGCACAATGTTAAACTACATAACAATTAGGATATTTATATTTAAAAGAGGATATCACTCACTTTTGGTATTGGATACTTTCTGTACCCCATCCATGAACTACTTGTGGCTTGATTCCCATCTTTATGGTAAACATAGTGACATTAATACATCATGTATGTGGTCCAGTCACAAGCACATTATCTACAATCTCCCCTTCATGCCTGGGTTCTCCTAGAAGTACGTGGTGTGGTGCGTACTTCTTCGGTCCTTATTTATAATAAATGTTCCTTATAATTCCTTTGAGATTACCACTCCTTGAGTATAGTCACCATGATGATTAAACCATTTAGGTAATGGTATCACTTTACACATTCCATCATTTTAGGTTTTTGTTACCATTCACATCCAAAGGGACCCCATAACAGTATGGATTCTCTTCCTCAGTTCTCTTTTACCACCTTGGGCCAATTTACCAGAGGATTTTTGAATGAAAATTTGACACAAGTCTCACATTTTGAATATGGATAATGTTCGATGCTCAATTGTTTGTTTCCATTCCATGTCGCACGAGATGGATACTGTGTTTCGAACATGGTTAATAATTATCCTTGAATATCATGTCGCTCCAATTGCATCATAAATTTCAAATTTTTTGAATCACATGTTTAATGCCCCTTTTAGTTTTATAGACCCTCAACACCCATGGTGTTATAAATCTACACATTCATGTTCATTGTGTAGGAATGTTGGTTTGTCTAGGATTTTCACCACCCAAAATGTCATTTCAACATTTTCACACTCTTGTTCAACGGGGAAGTCCGGACAATTCTTTTTGTTTCCTACACCAAGCATGGATCACATAGGCTTAGGGGTTGTGATAGGGTACTATCCATATATGAGAGAGTGTGACCCATTGGTCCTGCCACATTAACATAAAATGTGACACTATCGTCCTCACCAAATGACATTAAACAGTTTGGAATACAAAGAACTATGTAAGGATAAATTTCTTCCCTTGAAGTATATTTAGATTCATTCTGGCATTTGACCCCTAGGTCCAGCTAGCTAAATGGTAAACTCCTTGAATTTCCCTTCTCTACCATGACTACCCTTCCAAGAATGTGCGATGTACTGTGAACCTCTTTGGTACTCATTCACAATAGGTTATAAACTGCATCGTACATTTCTTCATTGGGGTTACCCATTTTTTGACGCATTACATTAAACTATTTCCCTACCCTAAACAATTTCTGGATTCCCAATGATAATTATGGAAGGGTTCAGCTTTCTCACTAGAGTGGATTTCCCCACAAAACCTAGTCTCTCAACATGTTGTGGTTAAGATCTACATTTTGATTTATTTTCATCCTCATGAAATACATAGCGACGTCTAGACATTTTTTCAAGGGCCTAGCCCCATCACCATTCACATTATGAGTCATTTTCCCCTAATTATGGTCCAAACACTATGGTCGTAAACTAGGAGACCCTGGTCTGTGTATCACATATTTAAACTATTGACTAGGACCCATATAGTATGACATTAAACTATTTGCAATATAATGGTCATATGATTTTAAAATATTACATGAATCATCCTCATTTGCAAGATGTAAAACTACAAGACATCTTGGGTCTTTTCCATAAAGGTCCCTATCAGATGTAGGCCTGATCTTGATTCATACTGTTCCGCTCACCCAGTGTACTTTCATCCAGGTGGAATAATTTCAAGAGTGTTGGAATTTATCCAAACATCCCATCATTCCATCACCACACTGTGTGTGCCCTCTATTTTGGATCGCCATTCCCTATAATGTTTGAAGGAAACCCATAACAATTAAGATGATTGGCATTAAGGCTTTGCTACCATCTTGGGCCAATGTTCGAGAGGACATTAGATGAAACATCATGTTTGGAACCATGTTTTTGAATGCGGTCAATGGTTGGCCATCATTTTTTACCATTTCAGGCAATCAGTATGCAGATTCAAGGCCTTGAATTTGGTCAATAGTTATCCTCCATCATCATTCCATCCTCACTGTGTTCCGAATTTTTGGTATTGTAATTCAAATTCATCATTCCTATTTTTTAGATATATTCCAACACACCTGGTGGCATCCCTCTTATGCACTAGAGTACATTGGGAAGTGTGTTATGGCTATTCTGAGGACCCTATTCTCCTTCCAAGGCCCTTATTTTTTTCAAAAACTTTGTTCGGTAATTCAAACCTTAAGTATTTGAAATCTTATCTGGAAATCTCATACATGAAGTGAATAATCATGTAGTCCTCTATTGTTTCTTTTACCAATTATTATGCACATGATCTTAGCAGTTGATCTCTAATTACATAATCATTATGAATAAAATTCACTAAAATAAGAAAGAAAACTAATAATAAGTCCATGCATGCAATTTAGGATTGAAAAAAAGAGGGAGATATGTTTTTGAGTTTGGCCAAAACATGGCCCTTTTGGATTAGCCCCTTTGAGGGATTTCTCCCGTGCTCACACCTTCTAGATTGTAGCCTCCATGGTTGCTTCCCACTCTTTGAGGTCCCTCTCTTCGTTAGTAGCTACATATCGGAGCTCAATAGTTGTGGCCTGCATTCTCTCCTGCTCATTAGCCACCCAAACATTTGATTTCTTGCCTACACTTCTTGCTCATTGGAATCTAAAAGCTATGAATTCAACTATTCAATGAGATTAGAATGGATCACGATAAATGTTGATCTTTCATTATATTTCTCTTCCAGACGTCAAAATTCATTCTCAACCTTAAGAAACATCTAGGTATTCTTTGATTCCTTATGGAACTGGGAAAAATATCGGAGTGTTTTATACTATATTTTATCTTCTCATCCATATAATCATGGATTTTTATATGAGGAAAGTGAGCATCCACCCCTCTAGTGCAGAGAAAGAATAGCCATGTGCAAAGTGACCCCATCTGGATAAGCTATTTTTCCTGCGATTGACTAAGGAATCTATTGATTTACTTCCACACCTTGAGTAACATCATATGACTCTCCTAAGACAATTTAGGATCATATCCTTCCATCTACTAAGCATATTGAAGAATTTACTCAAGAAAAATAACCAAGAGTTCAGTAGCATAGTCCTCTTCTGGAAATATTTCTTCTTCAATGACCTCACCCCTACCAGCCTAAAGCTCAACCCTAGAAATAATATCATCCTTGATTACAGATTCTTTCTTATTAGGTTCTAGGGATGGACCAACAAGAATAATTGAATCTAAAATAACTAGTTTGATCACATGTAGAGCTCCCACAACTATTTTCGACTCAACAGCTTTTCGAGCCTCCCACCTTGTGATCACTGCATTGGGAACCAATATCATGGTCAGCAGAGTTCCCTAATAAAATATGTGTTTTTTAAAAGTTATAATATATCAAGATCCATGCATAGAGGTGTCTATCACCGAAGTAAGAATAGTATATGCCACCACAAGAGATCCATCAACTCTTTTTAATTCAATGATCACCACTAGCTCTTGAATAGAGGGAATATCATGAGACATTGAGGTCACCATTTCATTATTTATTTCTAGCATATTGTTAGCCCCTTCATGCGTGGATGGTCATTTGACCACTTCAACCATGGTCGGTCTCCCACCCTGCTCAATCCCTAATGAAAATTCAATCATATTTTCATCCACATCCATGGGAATATTTTAATCCCCTATAGGGGAATCTTCATGGAAATCATCGTCGATGTGTTCTGGAACATTCCAAAGTTTAGTCAACGGATTCGATTTATGAAAAGAGAAAGGCCATTAGAGATATGATTTGAGATTCAGCTAATGTTATTCAACTAGTTCCACATCAGAGCATGTGATTTCACTGCTCTAACATGGGCATCCCTGGCAGATGGCTATTTCCAGAGGTATGTCACCTCGAGTACCATCACACCCAACCTCCTCTTCTCCCTCTTCCTCTTCTCACTCTTCTCTCTATTCCTCTTATATATTTTTCGTCTCTTTCGGTGATTCCGCTTCTTCCACTTCCTCTTCTTCCTCCCCTTCTGATCCTTCTTCCTCATCATCATCATCCTTGAACATTTTCTTTTCTAGGTCATTCTCTTAGCCAATCATCAATTTCAATAAAATATGTGATTATTCATAATGTCATCATTAGCATGCTTAAATATTCATGGCTATTGGGTACACATGTCAGTAATGAATGTTCACCCTCTCTTCCACAGGAATTTTCCCTTTGTATTGAAGACCAAGACCAGTGCATACCAGTCTCTTCCATATCTCTTTAGTGGACATAAATTGTCATAGTTTTCTCTAGCCAGATCATAGAGATAGGAAAATGGCATCGAAGGTCGGATTTAGATGTTTTCTTAGTTGCTTGCCAGGGAGTTCCCTAGATGGGCCATGTGGCTTCCCACAGTACCACCCATCTTAAAAAGATGGAGGTTCATTCTCACCTTGTGATACTCCTGCCGATGAAGTTACACTAGTACAAACATGACCTTTAGTGGCTGCCAAAAGCAGTCACTAAAGGTCTATAGCGGCCTCCTAGCATCCGCCAAACGGTAGCCACATTTGGCCCATTGTTGTTGGTATCAGTGACCGCCATTTGGAAGACGTTGTAACCAAGATGGAATGGGCTATAGAAGCCACAAAATGGCAGCCACTTTAGGTGGAAATGGAATCACCTACAGGGGCCGCCTAATGGCGGTCGCTATAAGTTTTAAATTTTGTTTAAAAAATATCAATAATACAATTAAATACACCCACATAAATCTCAACATTCATCTTCCAAGCTCCACATCCATCATCATATATGACTACATAACCAAATTAAATAACAAAATTAGTACCGAATAAAACCTATAATCAAATAATTGAAACAAATTAACATATTTCAATTCAAACTTACTGTAATAGATCGAAATTATTTGATTTTCAAAATATATTCATAATTTTTATTACCGTTTTAAAATTTTAAAATCATTAATTCTATGGTTCTAATTAGATTGTTGCCCTGTGATTTCAGGTCAATCCGATGTCGTATGATATTAATTTGACTGTTAAACGCCCGTTTTGGCCGTTTTTGACACCAGAAGTGTGTTCTTGGTCACCGTGGGCACAATACACCTCCGATTGACATTCCGTATACTATTCCACTTAGGAATTCACTCACCCATTGTTTTCGTCTGATTTCATGCCATTCTGACATCGTTCGCCCGTTTGGACCCCCCCCCCCACACACATTTATGAAGTGCGCCCAACACTTAAAAAAATGCATATTGATCCATACCATGAAACCCACACGTCTGATTGACGTTTCATCTTCTCATAAACGTCACGAAGAATAATTATATTTTTTTCCCTTTGATTTAAGGTCAATCCGGTGTCGTACGATATGAATTTGACCGTTAAACGCTCGTTTTGGCCGTTTATGACACCAGAACTGCGTTCTTAGTCACTGAGGGTACACGGCACCTCCGATTGACAAGCCTTCTAGTCAACTACTTCACAATTCACTCACCCATTTTTGTCGTCTGATTTCAGGGCATTCCAACATCGTTCGGCCCATTTGGACCCCCCACGTGTGTTTATGAAGTGCCCTCAACACTTAAAAAATGCATATTGAGATGTACCGCACAAACCGCACATCTTATTGATGTGCCATCTCCTTTTACGCGTCAAGAATAATAATTAGATTGTTTCCTTGTGATTTCAGGTCAATCTGATGTCTTCCACTATGAATTTTACCGTTAAATGCCCGTTTTGGCCATTTATGACACCAGAATTGCGTTCTCGGTCACCGCAGGCACACGACACATTTGATTGATGTGTCGTCTATGCAACCAATTCCAAATTCACTCACCCATTTTTGTCGCCTGATTTTAGTCCATTCTGACATCGTTCGTCCCGTTTGGACACCCCCCCCCCCCCCCCCCGCGTTTTTGAAGCGCACTCAACTATTAAAAAATGCATATTGAGCCGTACTATGCAAACCACACATTCGATTGAAGTGATTTATCCTTTTACATTCCATGAATATTAATTAGATTTTTTTCCTACAATTTTAGGTCAATCCTATGTTTTACAATATGAATTTTTCCGTGAAACGCCCGTTTTGGCCGTTTATGACACCAGAAGTGTGTTCTCGGTCACCGTGGGCACACAACACCTCAGATTGATGTTCTGTCTACTCGACCACTTCAAAATTAACTCACCCATTGTTTTTTCATGATTTCAGGACATTCTGACATTGTTCGGCCCATTTGGATGCCCCCCCCCACGCATTTATGAAGTGCGCCAAACACTTAAAAAACACATATTGAGCAGTACCGCACAAACTGCACGTCCAATTGATGTGTTGTCTTCTCTTACACATCAATAATAATAATTATATTGTTTCCATGTGTTTTCAGGTTAATCTGATATCGTATGATATGAATTTGACAGTTAAACATCCGTTTTCACCGTTTATGACACAAGAACTGTGTTCTCAGTCACTGCGGGCACACGACACTTCTGATTGACGTGTTGTCTGCTCGACCACTCCGAAATTCACTCACCCATTGTTTTAGTCTAATTTCAGGCCATTCTGACATCATTTGGCCCGTTTGGACCCCCCACACGCATTTATGAAGCGCACTAAACACTTAAAAACGCATATTGAGATGTACTGAACAAACTGCATGTCCGATTGACGTGACGTCTCCTCGTACACATAAAGAATAATAATTATATTGTTTACCTATGAATTCAGGTCAATCCGATGTCGTACGATATTAATTTGACTGTTAAACACCCATTTTGGCCGTTTATGACACCAGAAGTTTGTTCTCGGTCACCGCAGGCACACGACACTTCCGATTGATGTTTCGTCTACTCGACCACTTCCAAATTCACTCAACAGTTTCTTTTGTCTGATTTCAGGGAATTCTGACATCATTCGACCATTTGGATCCCCCCCCCTTGCGCGTTTATAAAGCACGCCCAACACTTAAAAAATACATATTGAGTCATACCACGCAAACCACACTTCTGATTGATGTTTTGTCTTTTCCTACACATCATGAATAATAATTATATTTTTTCCATGTTATTTCAAGTCAATACGATGTCGTACGATATTAATATGACCGTTAAACGCCCGTTTTGGCTGTTTTTGACACCAGAACTGCATTCTCGGTCACTAGGGGCACACAGAAACTTTGATTGACATGTCGTCTTCTCTAACACTTCAAAATTCACTCACCTGTTTTTGTTGTCTGATTTCAGGTGATTCTGACATCGTTCAGCCCGTTTTGACCCTCCCACATGCGTTTTTGAAGCACCCCCAACACTTAAAAACCGCATATTGAGTCGTATTGTGCAAATTGCACATACAATTGATGTGTCATCTCCTCATACACATCACAATAAATAATTATATTTTTTACCTATGATTTTAGTTCAATCCAATGTCGTCCGCTGTGAATTTTATCATTAAACGCCCGTTTTGGCCATTTATGACACCAGAAGTGTATTCTCGATCACTATAGGCCCATGACACCTCCGATTGATGTTTCTTCTATGAAACCAATTCAAAATTCACTCACCCATTTTTTTCGTCTGATTTCAGGTCATTCTGACTTCGTTCGGCCCGTTTGGACCCCCCACGCGCGTTTATGAAGCTTACACAACACTTAAAAACGCATATTGAGCCATACCACACAAACCGCACATCCGATTAATGTTCTGTCTCCTCTTACATGTCACTAATAATAATTAGATTTTTTCCCTATGATTCAAGGTCAATACAATGTCGTCCTCTATGAATTTGACCGTTAAACGCCCATTTTGGCTATTTATGACACCAGAACTGCATTCTCAGTCACCACAGGCACACGACACCTCCGATTGATGTGAAATCTGGAAAAACAATTTACAATTCACTTACTCATTGTTTTCGTCGGATTTTAGGCTATTCCGACATCATTCATCCCGTTTAGACCCCCCCCCCACACGCGCGCGTTTATGAAGCGCGCCAAACCATTAAAAATGCATATTGAGACGTACCACACAAACCGCACTTCCAATTGACGTTCCATCTCCTCCTACACACCAAAAATATTAATTATATTGTTTCCCTATGATTTCAGATCAATCGAATGCCGTAAGATATGAATTTGACCATTAAACACCCGTTTTGGCCGTTTATGACACCAGAACTGCGTTCTCGGTCATCGTGGGCACACGGCACCTCTGATTGATGTGCCTTCTACACGACTGATTTAAAATTCACTCACTCATTGTTTTCGTCTGATTTTAGGCCATTCAGACTTCGTTCAGTCCGTTTGGACCCCCCAGGCGCATTTATGAAGCGCGCCCAACACTTAAAAATGCATATTGATTCCTACCGCGCAAACCGCATGTCTGATTGATGTGAAATCTCCTCGTACATTCCACAAATATTAATTATATTTTTTCCTTATGATTTCAGGTTAATATGATGTCGTATTCTATGAATTTGACCGTTAAATGCCCGTTTTGACTGTTTATGACACCATAACTACATTCTCGATCACCGCGGGCACGTGGCACCTCTGATTGACGTGTCGTCTACGTGGCCAATTCACAACTCACTCACGCATTGATGCTGTCTAATTTCAGGCCATTCGGACTTCATTCGGCCCATTTGGACCCCCACACGTGTTTATGAAGCGCACCCAACACTTAAAAAACACATATTGAGTCGTACCGTGCAAACCCTACATCTGATTGATGTGTCATATGCATGACCACTTCACAATTCACTCACCCTAGAAAGCTACATATATCAAAAGAGTTCTTCGGATTCTCCCAAGAAACAACTGCCTAAAGTTTCTCTCCATCCACTGACACACCTTCCTCTGAGATTATTTTACCTAATAAATTTATCTAATCAATACAAAAATGACATATATATTGCTCGGCGTATGGTCGATGCTTTATAAGTGTAATTTGGATGATTTCAAGATATTGGGTATGATCATCATCAGTCTTGGAGTGCACAAATATGTCATCCACAAATACTAAAACAAACTAATCTAGGTAAAAATGGAAGATTCTATTCATCAAGGATATAAAAACTTCTAGAGAATTCATCAACCCAAATGAAATTACCTCATGAACGGGGTTCATTCTCATCTAGATCACCAATATCACTGTGATGTCCACTAGCTGTATTTGAAGCCTACAATATATATCAATATTATGTATCTTAAACATATCAATAACATTCAATCTGATTATAGTTTGTTTTATTGTTTACCTATGGCATCACTTGTTGCATCATCATTTCATCAATATGTGATGACATCTGTGACAACCTCCCCTCATACTCTGCACGTAACTATTGAAACTGTGCATCAAAATTGTGCTGCATATCTTGCATGGAAGCATCTATCTCATTATGTGCCTGCATCCCTGAATCTCTGCATGCACCCATCGCTTCTACTCTAACAACTGCACATCGTGGGACACCACCGCCATAAGTCAAAGAATAACCATGACAGTCACGTCCCATGACACGGTGAAATATTTCATCTCTATGCACAGTACTACGATGTTTCTCCTCTGGCAACTCTGCTAACTGAGCGTCAAACTGAGCATGTAGCATATAATGAATCAATGAACAAATATGAATAATTTATATAAAATAAAAATACATTTATTAATAAATAATTTTAATACTATAACACCGACAACATCAGGATCACCCGCCCTATGAGTCCTCACCCATATGGACATCTGATCAATCAGCTAGCCACATTGGTGTAACTATAATAAAGGGGTTCACCATGTTATACTATAATATTTTTAAAATATGAATGAATAATGAATTCTAAACTTACATCATGTCTGAGCTGTGACACATGTCAAGTGCCATGTCTGGATGGTGTTCCCTACATCGCCCTATTATGTGAATGAGGAGAAGAATGGGTCTACGTTCAATGTATTTACTTAATATACATTTTAAAAATTATCCATTTATAGATTAAAAGTAATAAATCTTACCATCACCGCCTCACTCGACCAAAACACAACCAAATCCAGCCACTGCACAGGAAGAATGCCTAGAGGGACTCACTGTAGAACGTCTGGCAGACCCGCAAACGGTGTCCAGTGATCTCTCTTCACCCTTGACTTGTAATTCTTCCATAATTTTCTGCATTTGGACATACATATAGCCCAAAACTCATCTGGATAGGATGTAAAATTATCCTATTAAAAAAAATGTCAGTATATGGGACAATAATAATAACAATATCATGATAAATTAAACATTGAATTTACCTGAACCTCCCTCCATAATCTATCCATCTTATCTTGGGAGAATGAACTCTATTCATAAGTCGTCAGAGGAAATATGGGTGAGTCTCGTATCATATGCCCAAACTAACGACTCAATAAAGTAGCACCTTCTCCAACTGGATGAAATGTGTCATCAAATAACACATCCAATCGGGCTCTAGAGTTCCAGGATCAACCCCTCTACCAGGACCCCTGCGTCTGCTGGAAGTTACACTAGATCCTGATAAACATAAATTTATAATTTAATTACAATATAAATTAATGATTATAAATAGTTATGGAAATATACATAGAAAATTACAATCAATTAATTTAGAAAAATGAAAACATACATACCGACAATATCACGTGAACCACTGTGACCACCCTATGACATTCCTACATTAAATGAAAGTATAGAAATTTTTATACATATATAACTCATAAATATTTTTACAAACAATAACTGGGGATATAATTACAATTTTCACTAATCATGTAAGTCTATCGTATCTCCTTCAACTGTATCTCAGGCCCATTGTATATCTTCATCTCGTACAGCTACTGTTGTTTGGTCAAGTGTTTGATCAGGAAATGTAACAACTTCAGGTTCTTCTTGGTCAATCAGAAAAACCTCTCTTCTAGACATTTTCACCACAACTTTCCAATCAGAATCAATGCCGAAAAAGTAAACTTGTTCTGTCTGCGATGTTAGTATGAAGGGATCATTGCTTACTTAGTCATCTTTATATATCATATTGTTAAATTTTACTAATGTAAATTGGAAGTTATCAACTTTCGTTCCATGAACCGGATCGACCCAATCACACCTTAAGAGTATGTGTTTTAATCCACGACCATAAATAACCTCAATAATATCTCTCATAAATCCATAATAATAACCCGTACCGACAAAAGAACAACCAACACCACTATTTTGTGTGGCTCGGTTCATTTCAACATAGCTAATACGAAATTGGAATCCATTAGCATCCAAAGACTTGTTGCGATGAGCTGTAATAAATTGATCGTCAGCTAGTTGGTTGACCTATTCACTCACATGATGGGTTAAATCACGTAACTTTTGAATCTGCAAATTTCACATATATAGTTTAATGGATAAAGGATTGTGAAAATATAACTAAGTTGAACTATAAACATATTAAATCAATTATACATACATGAGTCTTGAACCACTCATGAAATGTCTTGAATTGATGTTTTTGGATATGTTATTCAGTTGCATGGGGCATTTCACATTTCAACTCAGTGATATGCATCCTAAATCACAACACAATATAAGGTGAGCAATAAAATAAATATAGAAACAAAATACATATCAACTATGAAACTTACTATATCGATGGAACAACTGATGGAGTATTGAACAACACATATCCATGAGCTTGAACCCACTCATCGTTCCGCATATCAAACGTTATTCCTTCTCCAATTGGACCGTCATCATTATAGGAGGGTTTATCTATCTTTGTTTCAACCTCATCAATATATGTAGAACAGAAATTATTACACTCATCCATTAAATATCCCTTCGCAATTGAGGCTTCCGGACGAGCTTTGTTGCGCACATACCGTTTCAATGTATTTAAGTATCGCTATATTGGATACATCCACCTGAATTGCACAGGACCGCCAGCAATGACTTCACCAGTTAAATGCATGGTGAAGTGAATCATGACATTCAAAAAAGATGGTGTAAATAGTTTTTTAGGTGACATAGTGCAAGTACAACCTTATCCTACAGCTTTTTCAAATCACTCATGCTATGATTCCAAGAATAGATCTGTCTGAAAAAATTAGAAACTCCAATCAACAGCTCAACAATATTTGTAGGTAAGCAATCATGAATTGATATAGGAATTAACTATTAAAGTAGAATATGATTAATTTGAATTTTAAAACCCTTTTATGTCATGCTCGTCATATTCACACGATTCGAAATATTAGAGCAATAACCATATGGAACCTAAATGGTCTTCAAAATTGATAGAAATGTTTTTTTCTCTTTTTTACTCATTGTGTACTATGCAGAAGGCATGTATGCCTAATTACCTTCACCCAGCTATAAATGTAAAGGTTTTCTCAATCCCATTTCTTGCAAATCATGTCAAGCATTAGAATTGTCCTTTGATTTCCCCTTGACGCCTAAAATGGTTCACAATATATTATCACATACATTTTTTTCAATGTGAATCACATAAAAATTATGTCATAAAATTTTATATTTTTAATAAGGCAATTCAAACAAAATACTCCATTTCTTCCAATTATGACTTCGCTGTCTATTTTCAGCAGGAATAGAAGGCAATGCAGGAACCAATAAATCTTGAAAATCATACATTGTACGGATGTTTTCTTGATCAAGTTGTGCAAAAATTCCAACCCCTGAAATTATTTGTGGTGATGGGTCATAATCTCTATTCTCATAAAATGATACACGGTCTTTTCTAAACCTGTGAAATGGAGGAAGAAAGCATCTGTGACGAAGATATTCCAACTTTCTACAGTGCTTAAGCCATATAGATTTCTTACTCTTATTACAACAAGGGAAAGCAAATTCTCCTTTTGTACTCTAACCTGATAAGTTATCATATGATGGGAAATCATTAATTCTCCATAAAAAAGTAGCCTAAAGTATAAACATTTTATTAGATTCCGAGTCAAAAGTCATTACACCATCGGCCCAAAATTCTTGCATCTCATCAATCAAAGGTTGCATATAAACATCGATTTTATCACCAAGTCCTCTCGGTCCATAAATTAGAATTGATAGTAACAAAAAAGGTTGCTTCATAAATACCCATGGGGGAATGTTGAATGGAACCAACACTAGTGGCCACGTACTATGTGTCACACCAACCATGGACCTTAATGGGTTAAAACCATCTACTTCCAAACCCAGTCTAATATTACGATCATCTCGGGAAAAGTATGGGTGTCTTTGATCAAACTCTTTCCATGCCAAAGAATCTATCGAGTGAGTTAATTTATCAACCTCTTTCTTTATCTCTGAATTCCAAGTCATCAATTTAGCAATTTTAGTGGACAATAAGAATATATTCAGTCTCGGTTTTAGTGGGAAATATTGCATCTATTCAGCGGAAACTTGTTTCCCTTGATTCAAGACTCTCCTAGGAAGAATTTGACTACCTTGATTAATCTCATAAGTCTTCCACCTGGATGTATATCAAAAAGTACAAATATTTAATTGTGCATTATCTTTTCTGAACAACATATAATTATTGTGCCATACTTCAATTGTATCATATGTAAAACCAAGATCATCTGTCAACTTGTGAGCTTGATAGAATGAATCTGGAATCTTCACTCCAGTAGGGAGTACCTTCTTCAACAATACCAACAACATGTCGAATGAGGTGTCTAACCTCTAGTTCAAGGCCTTCAAGTGTAACAATTCAATGATGAATGAATGTTTACTAAATTTAGTTCATTAAGGATATAATTCAATTTGCACATCATCAACAATTTCAAAGAATTTCAATGCTTCTCCATCTGCAGAAGGAAGAGGATTACTCAATACAATGTCTTCATTTACGACATTATGTCTTCAGGTTGAAACCGGCACATCATATCATTGATCATTATGTTCATCAGATCAACTTTTCTCGAATCAACATTCATATGAATACTTACTGAGCGATTACAAGAAACATAATCTTCTCCATGACGTGTCCATGTCTTATAGTTTTTGAAAAACCCATTCAAAAACAAATGTTCTCTAACATTATCTCATTTGAGGAGATATCTATTTGCACATTTTCTACATGGAAAACTAATCATATCACTTGTAAATATGTTGGTGAAATTCATAAATCACTTAATCCGCTCATAATATTTAGATGAAAACCTATCTTTCATATCAATCCGTCTCCTATCCATATCTGTATTTAATAGAAATAAAAAGTTAAATATCTTATTTAAATTCTAAAAAAACACATATCATTAAAATTTAAAAACCAAATTTGAAGGATAAAAAACATTACCTGCAGAGGACTCGACAGTGGGTAACGGGGTGTGACTCGATTGCGGATCCATGACGGCGCAGCGACTTGATGAAAGGGGTTCAACGACCATACTCAAAAGGGGTGGAACTATTGGACGAAGCGTGGGAGGGTTCTATAAAGTGGGGCACAACAGACCGGGAGGGTCCAACAGAGGTAGGAGGACTTTTGGAGGGATTCAGGGAGGCCAGGAGAGGACGACGGTGGCGGGAATGTCCGAAGGTGCAGCACAGAGGTAGGGGGTGGGGGTTGCCGGTTCGCTGGGGTGTCGGGATCACGAGGGGCACAGCGTGGAGGCAAGGTAGTGGGGGTCGCTAGGGTTGCTGATGAAACAGCATGGAGGCAAGGGGTTGGGGGTCACTGGGGGTGGGGGTCGCCAGGGGTGCGGGTCACCGGGGGGTTGCCGGGGTCACCGGGAATCGCCTGGGTTCGTTGGTCGCCAGGGGTTGGGGTCGCCGGAGGTCGGGGTCAAGGTCGCCGGGGGTCAGGGGTCAGGGTCGTCAGGGTTCGGGGTCGCTGGGTCGGGGAGGGGTGGGTCACGGGGTCCGGATGGGGAAAATTAGGTTTTTTTCTGTAAAAAGTGCAGAGGCTGTCATTTGGCGACTGCTTTTGATAGTATTAGCAGCCTCCAAATGGCGGCCGCTATAGGTCCCCCACCTTGAAAGCTAAAAATTCTAGTATTGTTAATACATCCATTATTCCAAATTCTTGGATTATTCCTTTCTTAACCTCCCATGTAGTACCTTTTCGGCTTCCTCGCTATCCCAACTCCATGGTAGATACCTTTACTTTCCTAATGAATTTTTGTATAATTTCATTAGGGTACACTTCTCACCAATGAAAAACATACTCCATTGATAGGTGGGCATTGACATCAGTAGGGGGAAGGGTTATGACTTCCCCAAAACCATCAGTCATGAACATGAGCCACAACTGGCGAAGGATGCAAGGATTGATTCTCTTCCCCAACCACATTATATACTTTTTTTGGTATCCGCTGCAAGCACCCAATTTTCCTTGAAAACATTATTAGTACATAGGGTTCAAAAAATAATTTTCCATTAGTCTGGGATACCAGCACTTCGCCCTTAATGCTTTTCATGTATTCCCTTTTCTCCAATGCACCGCACCCCTCATGTAACATCTAGGGAGCAGGATATGAAGTGGATGAAAGTTTATGTTTCCATGGTTTTCAGTATCAAGTTTAATACCTTCCTCTTTAAGTTAAAATGGGTAAATTCTAGTAATATTCTGTAGGGATGGTCGCAGACCATCACCTGGAGGGAGGATGACATCCATGAAGATATAACCACTGCATTGAGCTGCAAATTAGCCATGAAGAATCTTGAATGGTCTTCCTATTCTCTTGGGCCTAATTCCTCTAGAGATGCATCCCAAATTATTGTATAGCCTAACCAATTCAGGAACAACCAAATTAACCTTATTCATGGCCACTATGAATTTGGCTATCAATGGAATCCTTGAATGAACCCCCATTCTCATGTACCTCACTGAAATCAGCCACCTGCTCCGAAATGTATAAAGGAATCTGATATATCATACATTACGGTTCTATCTATCATTTATACTGAATCCCCATGATCAGTACTAACCATCTTCCAGGACCATCTAGTATAATCCCACATTCCCCCTCTATGATTTGTTCGGGCACTGCATACCTTGGCTTGGTGTTTTCACTATAGTGTCATGTATCAAAAACATACCAAACCAACCTAAATAGAAAATATCATTCAGGATGTACTTTACATTCATATTCTCCTTAGCCAACTCTAGGATATTCCATGTCAGAATGGGGGTGCATGTCCAATCCCCCTAAAAGATCTCTGTTGGGGGAACTCATCGTACTGGTACCCAAACAAGGGAATTCCCCCAATGAAATGGATGTCCCATAGCCCGATGATGACCTCTCTATGGTGGTGGTGGAATGAATTTGTTTCAGGAGTCTGGCCAAGAAAAACTATGGTACTAGGCCTCGCTAACTATGGAAATGAAACTGTGACATCCACAGAGCTTGAAAAAGCCTAGTAGACCACATCTCCACCCTGAACTCTTCGCATGTATGGAGTACCCAGTATGGCCATTCCCATTGACTCTTAAAACATCCCCCAGACCATAAGTCCCATTGCTTCCAACCATTGGTCTCATTAGTAATGCTTCTTCTGAAGGTGACCTCATAGTGAGCTGGAGATTCCTCATATGTTGGATCAATCCATAAACTAGACATGGTCTTCAAATTTAGGATATAAAAGACCATGTTATGTGCTTCCTTGGAGGGGTGACCATTTCTCTTGATGTGGAACTGTGGAAGGGTATCCTCATGTGTTACCCTTGACCATAGAGTATTGGTCTTGAAGCCAAGAATCAACACCTCTTATAGAATATGAAAGTTCCATATCTAAAGACTGTCACTCAGAAGATAATAATTTTGAGAATGCATCATCATTACAAAAATCATATGATTATTAGACACAACTATTATCATGTGAAGAATATTATGATTTTTTATCATATGGGTCCTCCGAACAGCACTAGCAGCTTCCCTTCTAGCATCTTTCTTTTCAGCAGCCATTTCTGCCATGTCATAAAATACAGAAAGGGTCTTCTATGAAATAATGGGGTATCGGTGTGCAAGATAGTATTCTTCAAAAAAGATATTATTATTCCATGAAAAAAACACACAACTAAGTCAGATGCATGCATGAATTGATAGAGGTACAAAAGATACCACAGTTCCACACTAGATGAAGACCATATCCAAGATCTTTCATGTAGAAATAAGGATCTCTCATGCATGAGAGAAAAATTTCTTTTCACATGGTAATTTCAAAGTGTGGATCCTCCTCCCCCCCCACATATTTGTAGGAATGGAACAAACCATCACATTGGGGAAGTGGTTTGCATGCTGAATTGAAATTTTGCATGCATCACCATCAGGCACTCTCCATTTTGGCATTTCCCTAAAAAACTGACATTAAAGTCCCCTATCAGCTACAATTTTAAAGGGGCCATTTTTTGGAGTGTAATTTAAGTTATTGCCTGGAATGTAATATTTTTATCAAACCAATGGAATATTTTTGAATCAGATAATGATTCTAAGACACCAAAAGGAGGTGCACACATGATTTAAGGTATGTGCGCAAGTTTTGAAATTGTGAGAATGATCTTTCACACCTAATGTGATGTCAAATGGATTCTTCAGTGTCAACCATTTAAAAAAATCAGAATCGTGAAATAAATTCAGCTACCGCACCAGATTAAAAATAGCACGCATAATTCTGTTCCCAAGGTGATGTCAAATTCTTCTTGCGCATAGCCCAACTTTCACATCACCACCAATGATTTCAGATTCAAATAGAAAAGTACCCCTTAATTGGGGGTATGGTTATTGAAGTTGAATCGTCACTCTACTATGTAAAATATGACCCATCCACGATCACACGAAATACATGGCCTCAAGGTACTGGAACTCGCCCACTTCGTCTCCCAGTGGTCCTCCTTTATGTGGTCCCACAGGGGCTTGACCATTTCCCATTTCCTTTTAATCGGTGGAAATTGGCATAAAAGATTTATATTGCATGCAACTTTGACCTTCTATCATGATATTCTTGCACGTAGGGTGTCCCCTTGCACACATCCACTCATCTTGTGTGCAACCATCCAATCGTGCACATGGGCCCTCATCTTGTATTCTACCCTTAAATCTTGCATGCTCCACTCCTTGTGTGATCCATGTCTCTTCCTTACCCAAAAGCACCATGTCGAATCCCCTATTATGCACAAAACCTATGTCTTGTGCAAACCTTACCCATGCGGCCCTCCAGGATTGTACGAAGTGATTTCAAAGTCTCTTAGGCAGTGCTTCATATTGCATATCGTTGCCTCATGATTCTTCGCATAGGCATGCTAACAGCTATTTCATTTTTTAAGGCCATCCTAACGTGAACCCATCAATGGACCACTCCAAAAACCGGTCTCCATATGGAATTACTTGTTCCTTCCCTCCCTCAAGATTGGATTCCTACAATTTATGTAAGTCCTACGGGTGGGAAGTGAATCCTCACCATCTAAGCTACATGATTTTACTATCAAGCCCCTACATCCCCGACATAGGATGTTAAACTGTGATCACCACATAAGAAACATGTCCATAGAGGGCCTTAAGGGGATGGGCACCAGTGCCTTCTTGATCCCCTATCCCTCTGTTATTTTTCACATTGTGCCCCTTCGATAGTCTTTGTGTATGCCCCAACCCAAAATGATTGGGAGTTCTAGGAAAACGGGTCATATCCCTCTACATCTGGACCCCTACATAGGCTTCCCTATCAGAGTAATCCCATGTATGCTCTTTGGTCCCTTAACCATGATTAATCCCTATTCAATTCCTTATAGATGCGTCTTTCATGACGTGATCGTCCGGTCTTTTTTGCCCATTCTTTCTCACACTGGTCATGAATCACATGCGTTTAGATAAGAATCTCCCATGAAATCCTCTATCGGACACCTCTATGTGTAAGCCCAATTCCACTCCCATAAAAACTATATAGACTATTATCTTTTCCATTTTATGAGAAATATAAGTAGGAAGGCCCCTTGAGGTTCAAGACCATCACCCATCGGTCCCAACCACTTCATGTTGGCTCACCCTCATCCTGCATGATGTTAAATTGTATGCCACTTTCGTCCCGCAGGAAGTTAGTCTATATGAATTTTAAGTACATGTGTATTGAATATTTTATCCTATGATAGGGTATGTAGGAAGCCTCCCCAACATTCAACCAAAAACACTAGTAAACATCAGCATAACCTTTGTTGGGACCCATATAATTAGTCCTTTGTGGTCTAAGACTAATTCCCCGGAAGCTAACTATATGTAAGACCACACTCAATCCACACTCCTTTAAAAAATAGTTTCCCTCTTACGATGGATTGTTAACCATGTGTAAGCCCCAACATATCTCCAGGTTGTTGTCCTTTGTGTACTCTGATTTCATCCCTCATCTTGTACTATGTGGACATTGATTCCCTTATATGGGGATACGTAGGAAACCTCCCTGAGGTTCAGGACCACCACCCATGTCCTATCCTAGTCTCTCCCTTGAGCCTTTATGTTCGGTATGATAATTCTATAACCTGTTGGTTATAGTCCCTCGGGGTCCCCATCCATGCCTCCATTCGCATGAGCTGACTCTTCAGGCGACTTATCTTCCCATTATAGAACTACGTGGAATTTGATTCCCTAAAATGGTGATATGTAGGAAACTATTTCAAGGTTCAATCTGAATATAGTCACATCTACACATGTCCTTAGTTCCATCTCCACTCATTCCATCCTCTGAAACTCCATCCATATCCATCCAGATTCCATCAAGGCTGCCATATCCTAGTAAAATCATACCATCCTATTGAAGATAACCATGTGTAAGCCCCATTCATTTCACTGCAACATTGTAGAATATGGGATGTTAACCATGTGTAATCCTCAACATGTCTATGGGTTGTTGTCCATTGTGTACACCCCGATCCCATAATTCTACCCCTCAAAATATGTGGGTTTTGATCCCTGTACTCTATACAGTATACTTAGTAGTCATCCATGAGGTTCAATCCTAGCCAATGGTAATCCTTGGTGTCCCCTTTGTCGAGACCCAATCATCCATGCATCCATCCTCATTAGGAATCTTCATCCAGCCATCTAGTAAACCTCTCAGCTGCTCCCTCCTAGAGATATACCTATCTGGTCCACTCCCATTAGTGTTCTGATCGGTCTACACAAGACGTTAAGCTCGCAACATACCCTATGCTAAACATGGGATTTTAGGAAAACCATGGAGACATGTGTAAAGATTAAAATTACCCACACTCAACATGGGATTTATGAGGCATTCATTCCCTCGATAATCCCTATCATAAGGGGAAGAAATCCAATTGTTTCAGTGTTTCAGCGTCCATACATGCCAACGATGCCCAATGTGACTACTCCCCAGATCGAAACTTATTACCCTGACATGATCCCATTGAATTTATAAATAGAAGCAGTTTAATTAACTAGTGTCCACAATTACATGACATCAAGAAGTGTTTCATGAACAACATATTATTATTTAAGGGAGACACAAAGTATTCAACAAATTCGGAGGAGGAATCCACAGAAAGAGATACCAAAATCGCTTCATCCCATTTCGATCATGGAGAAAACATATTGGAATAAGTGATGGATACTTCCCACAATAAGAAATAATGAATTTGTGTCAACATAGACTATATCCCCATGGAAAGATGCCTTCCCCAGTGAAAGCTTTGGAAACACCATTCTCTTACACTTGATATTTTTTATCTCATAATTTAGAGTAAATTAGAATATAACATACATAATGAATTAAAAGTATTAATAATCCCTTTCCATGTACTTTTGCTAATATATAATATCCATAGAGATATTCCAAAACCCATCAATCATTTATTCATGAATTATATAATGTATTAGTAAATAGAATATAGTTATAATATAATTTAACAAATCTATAGAATTTTTTTCATACATATGATATATAAATGAAATATTCAATCTCTAATTATTTATTGATAACTTATGTGTTAGTATCATGTTATCACTATAACATGCATTATGATATGAACCTCACAGGATAAAACTTGGTATTGCAATGCATCACTGTATAAAAATATCATAATAAACAATACACACAGACATAGATTATGAATTTCTATATTTTCATTTACTATATCCCTATAACAAGCCTTATGATATATTCTATCATTTATTATATAAATATAATTGTTTCATACATAGGTTAAGTAAGATACAACTTGATTAAAAATATATAGTCTTAGATTTATCAGACCTTATTTTTTTCAATATATAATAACTTATGAAATCATAGTGAATACACCTTTTAAAAATATTATAAAAAACATTTGTAAGTATTTAAATGACATCATAGTTTATCACATTATATGTAGTACCTTTGAAATAAAATTCCAACAGTATTTATGGGTAAACTCTAAAAAAATATTTTAAGTAAATTTCTGATCAAAAATCAATCCCCATTCATTAAACCAAAAAAGAGTGTACCCACATAACTATTTAATATTGACAAAAATATGATTCTTCAAACTAATAAATGTAATCAAAGAGTATCTCTTAGGAAAGCTTTAGTGATACTTATACTATAAAAGGATCAATGATAATATCTACTAGGAATATGTATCTCTATAACTATATTAACTAGTTTCATTATATGAAATCATTCATGTTAATATAATCCCATTGTCTAATACATCGAGTGAACATGTGACATGGTGTATGTCAATCCCATATTTCTAACTCCTATGTTATTGATTTTCTGTGTATAGACTGAATAGGTGGAAGAATACATTACATGGTATTCACCTTTATTGATGATCACATCTCATTTTCCTTAGTGAAATATGTAAGAAAATATTATATACTATCTAGGTACAATAATATGATTCTTCAGTATACTCAACCAATGGTCTAGATTTCATACTGAACATATGAGAGGAAAAATATCATTTTTGTCATGATACAATTGATGAAATGGTTAGAAAAATACCATACCCCTCCCATCTATTATCTAATCGTCATAAAATGTTTAAGAATGGAATCAAAGTAAGAAGGTTACCATACATTTTATCTCTCTAACATCAAGTACTGGGGGATCCAAATATAAACCAAGAACCTATAGTATACAAAACAAAAATAGCATGACACTCTATATAAAAACACTTCTCTTTATTTAACACTAAAAATAATTTATTACAGAAACATGAACTTAAAAAAACTCTGAGGATCGAGAGGTCTAGTGTATTTATAAATTTAGAACATTACATAACAAATTAGAACATAAAACACAACATCTTTATTGAAAACTTCTTTTAAATTACCATAACATTCCTTCATACTTAGAATTGCATGGGTTAACCTGAAAACATGTATAAGAAAATAGTGAGCTATGAAGCCCATAAATAGAGTAAACAAGGCATAAAATGAAGAATTTAGTACATATTAGGAAGTATACATATCAATGGATCACAAGAGAAACATGAACATAAAGTCATGATATAGCATGATTATCATAACATGGAAATGTGGCAACAACATTTAACATGTAATTTGCATGAGCCAAGGCCTATTACACATGAAGCATGAGTAAACCCTCATTGAACATGAATTAGCATTATTAAACCACCATTTAACTTTAATTAGAATGAGTAAAACCTAATTTCACTTGACGTATCATGATACTAATCTTTACCCAATGCATTGGGGCGCTATCAGGGTGCACCCTTTACAAAAATTTCATTTCATGCATATGTGTGCCACATGGATCATAAAACATGGATTCATTAAACATAATAATTTATTACAAGAATATGAGATGTGGAATACATAAATTTAAGTCATCAATAAACAAGTACAAGTGCATAAAAGTGAATATTCTTGATAGAGAAACTATTATGGTTTTCACTTACATGATGATTTTGGCATAGGAAATTTTGGTGTAACTTCGACAGCATAACGATGTCTACTAGAAATAATAAAATGGGTTGAAGAGAGTTAAAGGGGTATATAATAATTTTTACATGAAATGGAAAGTATGGTGGTCATATAACATAATAACCCAACATATTTAGTGGAATTTAGATGCATAATATAAAATAATTTCTTGAATGAAAAATAATAAGAAAGAAATTCCTTACGAAATTTTAGCATGGTAACAGATGTACATGGGAGACATTAATGGGAGATAAATAGGTCTATCATCATTAAAAAATAATGAGGTCAGTATGGGGGATGTGATAAATCATACCCCCACATTTTTAATTGAAAATAAAATGGTAAAACAACATAAATAAATTGGGACAAAATGATAAAAGAATAAATCCCTTACTTTGAAGTGTGATACCAAAGGATTGGGAGAGGCTTCATAGAGTCTTGTAGGATGATTGGGGTACCTTGTGAGGATTATATAGAGATGGGGGAAGAGTTTGGTCAACATATAAATGTTTTGAGTGATGATTAATGGGATATTTAGTGGGTTTATATAAGAATGTAGAGGAGATTATTTATTATTAAGGTTTAGGACACCAAACATTAAACTAATCAAAACCACAAACCATACCATGGTTTTTTGCCATGGTTTCTTCCAAAGGGGGTGAAAAATTATTTTATAAGGTGAATTTTTTATTTTTTTAAAATATTATTCTTTCTTATGCAGAGATGAGTCACACTCTAAAAAATCATTTTAAAATTTTAAAATATTTTATATGACTTGGAGGGTCCACTAAGGCCACATAAAATTAAACCTACTGATTTAAAATTACATTATTTTAAAGGTAGAACATATATTTTCTATAAATACCTTTTATAGTATTTTATTACTTCAATTTTGTGTCATTACAATGCCATAAAACACATTATATATTTAAAGGGTGTTTAATTTTTACCCAACAATTTGACTATATGAGAAAATTATGAAAAATTTACCATTAGATGAATTTGATGTCAGGAATCCAAAAATGATATTAATTTTATCTAAATAATTTTCAAAACATATGAAATTTTTCTTTTAATATAAAAACTAAAAATTAGTTAACATTCAAGGATTTTGAAAAAAAAAAACTTTCAAAACTTAATTAAAATAACAATAGTATACATAAAATTTTATAGGATAATTTATATTTAATAAAAAGTAATTTATTAATAGAAATTTATTAAGATATTATTTAATTAAAAAATCCATTAATTCATAAGAATATATTTCTTAATTGAATATAAAAAAATACTAATTGTTCTTTAAAAACCATTTACAAGGTTACAATAATAAAATTAATGTATGTTCATTATTCTATAAAAAATGAGAAACATAATTAAACTTCTAGGGTATTGTTTCATAACCCCTTATAAGAATCTTATATGACCTAAGGGTACGGTGTGAGAAGGTGACTGACTCTTGGGCGGCTCAGATAACATTTCCCAAGTGGTAATCTATGTTAAAACTCACTTCTCCTATTGGTGGTTCTATTCATGATTAACATGTTGAAGATCGGCATGGTCTTGGTCAAGAGTGAAGCCCAACGACGATACCCCCTTTTCGAGCTCTGAAAAATGGGCTTCGTATGGAGAAATTATACTAGATTAGGTGATCACTTCAATTCTATGATTAAATTGGATTTGTTAAACCCCTATATTTATACTAATCATGTGATCATTGTTAAACAGCTATATTAGCAATGATAAAAAAAATTACAGTATATTAAAATCAAAAAACACAAAACCAATGAAGTGCATATGTTTTATATAACAGTTTTACATAATAATACATTTAATTAGATCAAGACTAATTTTGTAACACCCCAACCCCAGAATCCCAGAGCCGGTACATTATTTTAATACATTGGCATGATTATAAGGATTCAATTCCTAAAGGACCGATCAATTTAGCAGCCTTGGAAAATAGATTAAATACATGAATGTTACATTACACATTCAAACATAAAACACAAAATAAATAATACTTTGAGAATTCCATTATTCCCCTAGCTTAACAGTATATATCAATCATAATACACTTCTTGGAATCCTGTAAAAACAAAACATAAAAAAAGGGTGAGCTCAGATGCTCAGTAAGGGTAAAAACTTTAGTGGAGGCTATAAACATTTAAGGAAAGATGTTTAATAAAAGAAATAGCTTTTTAAACATAAAAATGAACATAATTTGGCAAAAATAAATCATAAATTAAAATATAAACAAGCACATATATATTCTACTAGTCGAATAATCTGATTTAATAATTAGTTTCATAATGAGAGGATGTATAATGCCGGACATCATAACCATATAGTCAAGCTCGCGTTCCATGAATACAAATGAAAAAAAATTCAAAGCCTTCTTCCATGATAATAATTTGTCTCATGAGACATACTAATGCATAGAGGGGCTAGAGAGGTCCCCACTTTTCACTTACTATGTATAATGAATTCCTCATATGAGAAGATCAAAACAAAATATAAACATTCGTTTTAAAACTGGAATACGAAATGTCGATACTTTAAACATAAACCATGAATGGTAGAAAAATATTAAATCCACAGTTAAAAATATCAAAAAAAACATCCACCAAATATAGATGTTTTTATTATAATAAATCAACTACAAAAAATGGGAAATCCAATGAAGGATGTCGACATAGTTGAAATTTTTCCAAAATCTATTTGAGTGAAATATATCTTTCGATTTTGAAATCATTTAAAAGTTAATAAAATATTTATTTTAAAAATATTTCTATAAGCTTGTAAAGGATGCCTAGAAGGCGTTATAATAGATAAAAATAGCCTCACCCACCGTATTTGTCAAAAAACATTCTTTCCTTAATTTGTCAAAAATTTCATAAAGTACCTTGTTTGGTAAACAACAGAATGGTTCCTTTAAAACATTTTATAAAACGTAAAACATGGGTATAAAGGACTTTAAACCATAGTCTTGGAAATATTAAAAAAAATTGAATTAAATTTTTAGAAAGCTTGGATATGGATGATAAATAAGTCTCAGTGGATACTTATGTATAAACAACCTTGAATAATAAAGAGATTGTAAATTTAACCCTTACCTTGTACATTATTTTGGGCATAGGTATGTTTAACATCATGTATACTGACCATATTATGTTATTAAATAATACCATAATGATATAAATATTTATAATATCATACATGATTCATTTAGGACTTTATACTACCCATTTAATAATAATTAAATGTTAAAATAACATTTTGGGTAATAATCATTTTTTTATCATACATGATTTAACTTTTTTTTATTAATCATATCACTTATATCATGATTTAATTGCTTCTAGAATATAAGATATTATTTATGTATCATATATATTATAAATATAAATATGTATTATAGATAGATATATGAAATTTAAAACTCGGTTTATGGAGACGGTAGGTCATACGTACACATAAACATTGTTTCTATTTTCATATCGTATTGAAAGGAAGTAAGAAAATGGAATATATGTATATATATATATCTAGTAGAATTATTATTTCATATATTACATCTTTATTAATAATATATATTTTTATAATCATCATTGAATGGTGAATATAAAAATAAATATCATGACGTCGAGGAGATGGTAAGCCATACATACGCACAAGAGACAATATCATTATATTGATGGTGAAATTATATGTAAATGGATGATATATTATATATGAATAATAATTAACATGTAATATTTATTATTTACATCAATTATACTCATTATTATACCCATCCAAATAATGAGGTGTTGAATAAAAAACTACCCCACGATGTGCCAACGGTAAGCCGTACGTACGCGTGTACGGTGATTTTGTCATTAATAGGATGGTTAGAATAGTGAATATAGTTGTAAAATATTTATAATAACATCTTAGTATGTGTAAGTTACTAGAGTAATTAATTTGGTATAGAAACAAACAATAAATAGGAAGTGGAAGAAGAAAAAAATTTGAAAGAGGTGATGAAGTAATTACCTCTACTTTGGTTTCTACCATTTGATTTGAAAAAAAGGACTTCTTAAGTTGTATTTATGATCAATTTATGGCCTCTAAGATTATGTGAGGGTATTTTTGAGGATATTGTATCTGGTTTTGGCCAAACAATATGGCTTTAGAGGTGTGACTTTAAGATTAGGGGAAGTACCCTTTAAAAAGGTATGTGAGGGGAACTTTACAAAAAGATTGAAATATAAATTTATTATAAAATAAAATTCGATTTATAATAGCACAAAATGGATTTATTTCAAGTATAAGGTGGTTATGTGTCAAAATAATCTCAACCAGTAGGTTTTAGACAAGTTTATGTTACTATATTAACCTTATCTTTTAGATTTTACTCTTAGTTAAATAGTTTAACATTTACCATGACTTCTTGTATTTTTATATTACAAGGTTAATAAACATAGTATAAAATTCTAAGAGAACCAAAATTGGTTACTTAATGACATATATATTATTATATATTTCCTTTGGCCGAATATTATATTATTAGAAATATTATATCATTTAATAATATAGTATTGTTTTTAAAAACTCATTTATGTCAATTTTGACACTATTTAGTATTTGGTTTTTTTGAAAGTCATAAAATCTTGATTAATTAGATAAAATACATTTAAAAACCATAATATTTCATATTATATTATAAAATTCTTTTATGGAATCAAAACATTAAAATTATATTTATTTTATGATTTATAATATCCATTATTTGTTTCTTTCATTAATAAGGAAAATATTGCATCATTCTTGTGTCATAAATAAATATATTTATTTTATGTCTAAAAATTATAAATAAACTACCATAATGTATGAAATCGTATTAGCTTCCTAATAAATATTTATAGAAGAAAATATCACTTATAGAAAACCATATAAGTTTTTTACTAAAAGATATATGTTTGCGTTTCATTTTCCTTAACGTTAAATTAATTTTTATAAAAGTCATTTTCACATACAAGTGGATCC
Organism: Viscum album; assembly: GCA_963277665.1. Taxonomy (NCBI): domain Eukaryota; kingdom Viridiplantae; phylum Streptophyta; class Magnoliopsida; order Santalales; family Viscaceae; genus Viscum; species Viscum album. Next base: position 46,145,185 of record OY728140.1, on the reverse strand, counting down.
ATCAGGTCCCAAAATCGACTCAAGGATGCCCATGATCAGATCATAAAATAGGGTTATGACATGTGTTAGGGTAATTTAATATTATTATACAATTATTTTTTATCCATATTTACTGAATTTATCCTTTAATCGTAGTAAATAAAATATTTACTGAAGTTACATTTTAAAATGTATAAAAATAAAAGTTACCTATTTAAAAATAAATTACCTCCTGATTCCAAATATGGAATAAATTTTTTTAAATTCAAAACATAAAAGTTTCAGAAATGAATTTAAAATTAATTCTCATTGTCAAACCAAAAAGAGGGTTTTTATGCAATAAAAACTATCAAAATATTGACATGTGTTTATATACAATTTAAATGTAAAATTACATCCAATGACATAGATTTTGTTAAATGATAATAATATAATCTAATTATACTTCAATTTCACTTAAATATATAATTTAACACTATAAATTATTTCAATTAAAAAAGTTTTATTCAATTAAAATTTTGTATTTTTCATTATTCATCAAAATCTGAAAGTTACCATAAAAGTACAAAAAATTTATCCAAACTAATTTTTTATGTCCCAATTTTAAAGAAGAATTTAATTTCATCAAATTTAATATAAATAAATTGTTAAATATTGGATTTTAAAAAAGGGTTCTCCATTAAAAGACGGAAAAACTGTATTTTTTGAAAAATACATCTTTAATTTGAAAAATCAAATTTTCACTTTTATTATGTCTAAAAAACACAATAAATGAATGTTAAAATTATATGGGATATATAAAATTAAAAATTTTGGTTAATACTACTCATAACCACTTTTTAAATGTCTAGTTTGATAGGTAATGGGGTGTTAGAACTTGTAGTTGTGTACAATGAAAGCTATTGTATTATTCAAAGGGAAACATACTATGGAAGCTTGGGGTGTTACATTATCCTCTCCTTTAATAAATTTAATCCTCACAATTTAATCTTGGGATTGAAAACATGGGGTTTTACATTTCAAAATATCTTAGTGGAAATCCCACATCGAAAAATGGATTAATAAAGCCTCTATTTTAAAATAAAATAAGGTAAGTATAAAGGTTTTCAGAAATAACTCATACTAGGGTTTCATATAGGAAAACGTGGATATGGAAGAGAAAAAATCATGTTATGATTTAGAGTTATAGAAAATATTATTAAGTGAAAGTTAACAATCAAAAAGCTAAAAATCTGAGATAATTTAAGGGACCATTTGATCCATCGCAAAACAAGGTGCTATATTTTTTTGGTTTTATGTTCCTTTTCCTAGTGTTGTATAATTAATTTAAATCAAAGACAATGAACACTAAGAAGAAAAATTAATTTACATTTAGTGTTTCAACCTCTACCCCAAACTCATCATTCTCTTCCAAAGATAAAACACAAAAATTTTATTTTAATCTCAATCATATAAGGTTAAAAATATAAAAATATACAATTTTAATGAATAAAACTATTCTATAATAACTAGTGACTTCCTGTAGGTTAGTGGTGGGTGATAAACCCTTGTCACAATTCGGTTGTGGGCTTGATTCCCACATCTTTTCCTGTTATAATGGGTTATCACCCAACCTATTGGTTGTCTATTTTATAAAACTATAGAATTATAACATTCCTAAAATAATCATTAGAAATGTCTTAACCTCAAACAATACATTCTAATGTTTCAACTTAATCCATTACAACCATTAGAGTTATCCAAAATACTTCTTTCCAAACTCTCTCTAAAAGGTCTCTAAATTTCCAAAATCAATTGTAAAATCTGATTCCTCAAATAATGTAATGTTTCTCTTATTGTCACATAATGAATAAATTAATATCTTCATCATATTAAAACCCCAGTGAAAACAAAAATTATTGCAATACAATCCCTATGTATATAAGATTATTATTATAACTAGGACATAAATCTTGAATCCAAAAACACAAATAAACTAATTATTCCACTTCAATTGTAGTAATAGCATAAGCTTGACCTTGATCCATTTTAATTTTATTATCTATACTTGCCTGAAACTTTAGAAAATAATTTGCATAATGTCCTATATTTTTACAATTATAACATTGCATAAATTGTTTCTTTTCCTTAAAATCACAAGCATGGTGACCTTTTTATCCCCATTTGTAACAAACTCCCATTACTTTTAGAAACGTACATGGTTGATTCTTCCGAAAATTATCACATAAGAGAAAATAATTCATTCCCTTTCTCCCTTTATCTGTCTACTTATCCAGTGTTCTCTTCTTCTCTTGATTTATATTAATACCATAAGACTTAGAGAATTCATTTTTTGTCCTGATAGCACATGACACTATATCTTCGTATGATGATAAGGATTTTGAGACTAATAGTCAATGGAAAATGGTTTTATCCAATCAAAGAATCGATCAATATTACTTATTAGGTTACATATGTAGTCGGTAGCATGCCTTATTAATGTTGTGAAGTTAGCCTCAAATTTTGCAACATTCTCATCCTTTTTTTCCTCAAGCTCAGAAATTGTCTTTCCATATCATCTCACTGTTAATGAAGAAATTATTTCTCAAGAAAAACATTATTAAACTCCCATAATTATATATTTTCCACCTCTTCATCCTTTTTTGTTTTTAATTAATGAGCACCATTGATCCACATCTTTTGAGTGGTGATAAACATTCATGACAACCTTTTCCCTTTTGTAACTTCCGAAGGTAAGAAATAATTTTTCTAAGAAACTTATCCACTGCTCAGCTAAAAAATGATTCTTAGTCCTACTGAACATTGTTGGTTGTTGTCTCATGACGTGGTCTAACATTGATCCTCTACATTGTGGATCAGGGTGTTCCATACGGATAAGGCTATTATTCCGAACTGGAGTGAGTTTTCCCATATGGTTATAAGCCAATCAGCACCAGTTGCATCACCAGATCCACTATAATTATCTTGGGTAGTATGGAAATCCCAATATGGATTACATGTGTTGATACAGTTTCCCTTCCTTCCACTGGGCGCCATTTCTAAACAATGGAATACACTAGGTTAGTTTATGAATCACAATGCATAATTTTGAACTTGTAAAATACAAAACATACAATGAAAAGATTATATATATATATATATATATTATAATAATAATAAAAATGTTTTCTTTGGGGACACATTTAATCATAAATTCTTCAAAATGGTTTGTAAAGAAAATTTGAATAATCCTAATAATGTCCTCAGGACTATCAAACCTGGTGCGAAGTAAGGCATGTTGTCGTGTACCAGGATAACCACGTTCAAGCATGAAACTCATTGTTAGAGTTTTTACTCCTAGTTAAATATGTTCCAGAACCAGATCCACATGTAGTATCCAAACATGAATGCATTTTTTAGAAAACCCACATAATCCCTACTTTACCAAAAGTCTATGGTGTTCTTCTATGCTTATCTACAATGTCTATAATAAGGTTTTTGATCCCTAATATAGGTGTTCTAAATCTATTTCTAAGGTTGTTGCTAAAATTACTATGATAAAAAATGTAATTCCTCGAACCTAGAAGCCCGAAGGAGGTGCATTATATTAATACATTGGAATGATTACAAAGAATCAAACCCCAAAGGACCGATCATTTTAGAAGCCTTCGAAAATAGAATACATACATGAACGTTACATTACACATTCAAACATAAAACACAACATAAATATCCTTTTAAAACTCTATTATTCCATAGAATAACCCTTCATATAAATCATAATACACTTATTGGAATCCTGTGAAAACAAAACATAAGAAAGGGGTGAGCTCAGATGCTCAATAAGGGTAAATAATCTAGCGGACGATATAAAATTTTAAGGTGAGATGTGTAATAAAATAAAAATCCCTTTAAACATAAACTTGAACATATTTTGGGAAAAAAATAAATCAGAAATTAGCATATAAACTTGCACATGGATATTCTACTAGTTGAATAATCACATGTAATAACTAATTTCATAACAAGGGAATGCATAATGTCGGACATCATAATCACATAGTCAAGGACTCGTGCAAAGAATTAAAAAAAAATTGTAAAGGCCTAGTTCCAAGACCCTCATTTGTCTCATGATACCTACTGATTCATTAAGAGGCAATATTAGGCCCTCTCTAGTCACTTACTAAGTCCAATGCATTCCTCATATGAAAATATTGAAACATAATATAAATATTTGTATTAAAACTAGTATATGAAATGTCAATACATTAACCATAAACCATGAATTATATAAAAATAGAACATCCATAGTCAAACATATCACAAAACCTTCAATACAATATGGAAATTGTTTCATAATAAGTCAACTTAAAAAAATTAAAATCCCATGAAGTATGTTGGCATAGATGAAATCAATCCAAAAACTATTTGAGTGAAATATCTCTTTCTATTTTTAAATCATTTAAAAGTAGAGAAAAAAATTATTTTAAAAATAGTCATATAATCTTGTAATGGAATCTTAGAAGGTGTTATAATGGTGGAAAATAGATGCACTCACCGTATAAGTTAATAAAACATTCATTCCTTTTTTTCGAAGAGGACATAAAGTACCTTGTTTGGAAGACGGCAAAATGATTCCTTTCAGAAAAAATTATAAAAAGTAAAACAAGGGTATAAATGAAATTAAACCATAGGCTAAGAAATAGTAAAAATGTTTTGGATTAAGTTTTTAGGAAAAACATATGTAGATTATAAAGAATTCCCAGTAGATACTTAGGAATAACCACCTTGGATAATAAAGAGATTGTAAATGTAATACTTGCCTTGTACATTCCTTTAGTTGAAGGTACGTTTAACATCCTATATAATGACCATGTTATGTTATTAAATTATACTAGAACCATATTAATATTTATGATATAATACATGATTCATTTATGACATTATAGTACCCATTTAATAATAATTTTCATGCTAAATTAACATTTTGGGTAATAATCATTTTCTTTATGGTATGTGTTTTAACGAGTTATTCTTAATCATATCAATTACGCCATGATTTAACTTCTTCCAGAATATAATATATTATTTATGTATAATATATATTCAGAATATAAATATGTATAATATATAGATATATGAAATGGTATACACCGTTTATAGAGACGATAGTTCGTACGTACACATAAAAAATGTTTCCATTTTCATATCGTGTTGAATGGATGTAAGAGAATGAAATATATGTAAATAAATATATATAAATATATAGTTATAGTAGCATTATTAGGTAATATATTACATACTTATTAATAATATATATTTTTATAATCATTGTTGAATCGTGAACGTGGAAATGAATCACATCACGTTGTGTAGATGGTAAGTCATACATTCGCAAAAGAGACATTATCCTTATATTGATGGTCAAATTTTATGTAATTGGATGGTATATTATATATAAAAAATCATTAACATGTTATATTTATTATTTAAATCAATTATACTTATTATTATACTTATCAAAACTATGAAGTGTTGAATAATGAACTACACCACGACGTGGAGACATTAAGTTGTACGTACGCACGTATAGTGATTTTGTCATTCATAGGATAGATAGTGTAATGAATATGGTTGTACCATATTTATAATAACATATCAGTATGTATAAGGTACTATACTTATTATATTGGTATGGAAACAACCAGGAAATAGGAAGTGGAAGAAGAAAAGATCATTGAAAGAGGCGATGAAGTAATTACCTCTTCTTCGGGTTATTCCATTTGATTTGATCAAAGTACTCCATTTGTTGGAATTTTAATCAATTTAATTCCTCTAGGATGAATTTAGGATAGTTATTAGTATATTGTATTAGGTTTTGGCTGAGACAAATGGATTTGGAGGTGTTAATTTAAGAGAAGGGGAAGTAACCTTTTATAAGGGAGGTGAGGTGCACTTTAGGAAAAGTTTGAAATATTAATTTACTATAAAATCAATATCAATTTATAATAGCTCCAAATGGATTTAATTCAAGTATAATGTGGGGATAGGTGTATGTACTCTCAACCAATAGTTTTTAGGAATGTTTAGGTCCCAATATTAACCTTATATTTTATATTTGACACTTAGTAAAATAGTTTAACAATTACTATGACTTCATAATTTTTTTATATTACATGGTTAATAAACGTACTGTAAAATTACAAAAGAACCTAATGTGGTTCATTAAGGAAATATATATCCTTATATAATTCCTTTGGCCTAATCTTAGATTTTAAGTAATATTATATAATTTAATAATATATTATTTGTTTTAAAAACTTGTTTATGTTAATTTTGACACTATTTAGTATTTAGTTTTTTTAAAGTCAAAAACTCTTGATTACCTCAACAAAGATACATTTAATCAATCATAACATGTAATATTAACCTTGAAAATTCATTTATGGAATCAAAACCTTCAAATTATATTTATATTAATATTTATCATATCATTTATTTGATTCTTTCATTAATAAGGAAAATACTGCATCATTATTGTGACATAATGAAATATATTTAATTTATGTCTAAAAATTATAAATAAAATACCATGATAGAGGAAATCATGTTATCTTTCTAATGAATATTTATAGTCGAATATATCACTTATATAATCCTATATAAAAATTGATTTACTAAATGATATATGTTTATGTTACATTTTCTTTAACTTTAAATTAATTTTTATAAAGAGTCAATTTCAATTACAAGTGGATCCCTGGGGTCCTGAAATCGACCCATCGATGACCATGTTCATAAATGTATCATCCAATAGAGTTAGGACATGTGTTAGGGTAATTTAGTATTTTTATAATATTATTTTTACCCTTATTTTCTAGATTTATCCTTTAACATTGGTAAATAAAATATTTACTGAAGTTACTATTCATAATGCCTAAAAATAAAAGTAACCTATTTACAAAATTTTTACCTCATGATTAAAAATAGGGAATTGATTTTTCTAAATTCAAAATAGAGAAGTTGCAGAAATTAATTTAAAATTAATTCTCATTGTCAAAACCAAAAAAGAGGGTTTTTAAGAAACAAAAACTATCAAAAGATTGACATTTGTTTATGTACAATTTAAATGTGAAATTAAATAAAATGACCAAAATTATATTAAATGGTAAAAATATAATCTAATGATACTTTAAAACCACAAAAAATTATAATTTAACACTATAAATTATTTTGATTAAAAAAGTTGTTTTCAATTAAAACTTAGTATTTTTTATTATTCATCAAAATATAAAAGTTATCAGAAATGTATCAAAATGTTATCCAAAGTAAATTTTTTATCTCTCTTTTAAATAGGAATTTAATTTCACAAAATTTAATATATAATGTGTCCAATATTGGATTTAAAAAAAATATCGCTATTAAAAGGCGGAAACCCTACATTTTTTAAAAAATACATCTTCTATATCACAAATTGAATTTTTCTTTATATTATGTCTAATGAAACAAATAGATGAATGTTAAAATTATATAGGATAAATGTGGTTAATACTACTCAAAACCAATTTTTAAATTTCATGTTTTATAGGTCATGGTGTGCTAGAACTTGAAGTTGCGAACAATGCAAACTATTGTATTATTGAAAGAGAAACATACCATGGAAGTTTGGGGTCTTAGATTATCCTCAACTCAATAAACATCATCCTAACAATTTAAACATGTGTTCGAAAAATAGGGGTCTGAAATTTCAAAATATCTTAGTTGAAATCCCACATCAAAAATTGGATTAACGTGGCCTCGATGTTAACATAAAATAAGGTAAGTATGAAGGATAGCAGAAATAACACATACAAGTGATCCGTGTTGGAAAAATGGATATGGAAGAGACAAAAACAACCATGTTCTGATGGAGAGTGATACAAAATATTACTAGGAGATAGTTAATTACCACAATGATATAAATCACTACTAGAAAAACAGGTTATACCCATGGTTTTGGGAACCGTGGGGCTGAATGGCGTCGGGATAGGGGTCTTGACCTATACCCACGGTTTGGTTGAACCGTGGGTATAGGTGTGTTTAAATCGTGTCATTGAGTGGTACACATGGAACACATCAAAGCCCACAGTTCTTAAACCGTGGTATTACATTTAAATTCAAAAATCCTGAAGTATGTGGGGTTCGAACCGACGTCTCCGCTGAGGGATCCTGCGCGCTACCCAACTGGTCCATGTTTTGTTTTAAAATATATGCTAACACTTTATTAAATATATTAATATATACGCGGCATGATTAAAAAACCCGTCTGGTGGGAGTCGAACTCCAGATCTGTCACCGGAAGACGAACGGCGCTAACCAACTGACCTAATTGATTTTTGTTATTTTGTTATTGCATCTATCATTATATATTGATAATTATAATATATTATAAAAACAATTCGGTGATTTGATTAGGCGACCGAAGGCATATGAAGGAAGTCACTTACCGACCAATGTAGCGGCATTTCATTCTAATATATTTAGATCTTTATAAATATATTAAAACAGAACGTGAAATTTTTTTGCCCCGCCAAATTTTTTTCCATTTTCGACCTAAATTTTCATTCCCACTTTAACCCGAGAAATCTATACCCACGTTTTGGAAAACCGTGGGTATAGGTCTTCAAAAAAAATATCCAATGCCCACGGTTTTTCAAAACCGTGGGTATAGATATTCAAAATATAACCTATAGCCACGGTTTTGGCCAAAACCGTGGGTATAGGTCTTCAAAAAAAATACACCTATACCCTCGGTTTTGGGAAGAACTGTTGGTATAGGTGACCTATACCCATGATTTTATAAAACCGTGGGTATAGGGTCCCATACTAGCCTTATACCCATGGTTTCTCAAAACCGTGGGTATAGGTTACCCTATTCCCACGGTTGTTTCCAGAACCGTGGGTATATACCCATTTTCAAGTAGTGAATCTACGATGATTTGAGGGACCATTTTATCCATCACAAAAGAAGGTTCTAGAAAATAATTTTTAGTTTTATGATCCTTTTTATAGTTTTGTTGAACTAATTTAACTCATAGACAATGAACACAAGGAATCATACTTAATTTACATGTAGTGTTTCAACCTCTACCACAAACTCATCTCTCTCTTCAAAAGAAAAAACTCAAAAATATTCTATTTATCCAAATCAAATAAGGTTACAAATATTAAAATATAACATTTATATCAAAAAAAATATTTTATAATAACCAGGGAATTTTGTAGGATAGTGGTAGGTGAAAGTACCTTTTCATACTTCAGTCATGGGTTAGATTCCTATAGCTTTGTTAGATGTAATGGGTTATCTCCTGACCTAAAGGTTGTCTTTTTTCTAAAACTATAGTATTATAAAATCCAAAAATAATATTAAGAAATTTTTTAACCATAAATAATACTTTCCAATGTTTCAACATAATCAATTCCAACCTTTATAGTTATCCAATATACTTCATTCCAAACTCTCTCTAAAAGGTCACTAAATTTCCAAAATCAATTGTACCATCAGATGTATCAAAAATGTAATGCTTCTCTTATTTTCACATAATTAATATATGATTATCTTCATCATATTAAAACCATGATGAAAAAATTACTACAATAAAATCCTTATATATATCACATTCTTCTTATAACAGGGAAATAATTCTTTAATACAAAACACAAATACATTAATTATTCCAATTCATTGGTAGTAAGAGCATAAGCTTGACCATGATCTGTTTTCTTTTTTTTCATCTATACTTTCTTGACACTTTGTAAAATCATTGGCAGAATTTCCCATATCATTACAAATAAACATTAAAAAACTTCTTTTTTCCATTACAATATTGATCATGGTGACCTTTTTGTGCACATTTGTAATGAACTTCCATTCCTTTTAGGCAAGTACCAGGGTGATTCTACCCACAATTATCACATAAGTTAAAATCCTTCTTTTCCTTTTTCCCTTTATATGTATCTTTCTCCACCATCCTCTTCTTCTCTTGATTTACTTTAATGTCATAAGTCTTGTAGAATTCATTTTCTGTCATGATAGTGCATGACACTATATCTTCATATGATGAGAAGGATTTTCAGACTAATTCTTGATGGAGAAATTGTTTTAACCCATAAAAAATCAATCAATCTTACATCTTGGGTTATGTTTGTAGTCTGTAGCATGCCTTGGTAACCTTATTAAGTTAGCCTCATAATTTGCAACACTCTTGTCAACCCTTTTCCTTAGGTTCAGCAATTATCTTTCCATATCAGCTTGCTATTCATGAGGAAAGTATTTCTCTAGAAAAAGTTCTTTAAACGTCCTCTATTCTATATTTCCTACTTCATCATCCTCCTTTATGTTTTGAATTAATGACCACCATTGATCTGTATCTCCTTAGAGGTGATAAAATTCCCTAAAACCTGTTTCCCTTCTATTACATCCCGATTAAATAAATATTTTGATAAGGAACATATCCACTAATCAACTACAAAAGGATTTGTAGTCCCACTGATCATCAGTGGTTATTGAATCATGAAGTGTTCTAACATCAATCCTCCGCGTTGTGGATCAGGGTGCTCCATATGGGTAAGGTTATTATTTATAACCTGAGTGAGTTACCTCAGCATGGTTATAAGCTGATCATCACTAGTTTCATCACCATTTCCACAAAAATTATACTAAGTATGTGTTAAATCCCTTCATGTATTATGTGCATAGATACTGATTCCATTCTTTCCACTAGCCTTTATTTCTAAACAATGGCAATCACTAGGATAGTTTATGAATCAAAATCCATAATTCCAAACTTGTATAATAAATTTCATACATTGAACAGTTTATGTATATAATCCATAATAATAAAAAATATTTTCTTTGGGGACGTATTTACTCATAAATCCTTCATAATGGTTTGTAAATAACATGTGAATTATCCTAAGCATATACCCCGGGAGTGTCAAACCTAGGGCATAGTAAGGCCCATAGCTGTATACCAGGATACCCCATGTCAAGCCTAAAACTCATTGTCGTACTTTTCACTCTTTGGTACATATGTGTTAGAACCATTTCCACTTTTAGTATCCATACATGGATGTATTACTTAGAAAACCCACATAATCCCTACTTTACAAAAAATCTACGGGGTTCTTCTATACTTATCAGAAATGACTATCGTAGGGTTACGATCCCAAATCTATATGTACTAAATCTATTTCCAAGGTTGTCACTAAAAATTATCTGATACTAAGTATAATGCTCTGACCCTAAAATCCCAGAGCAGGTGCATTATTTTAATACATTGGAATGGTTATAATAAATCATGTCCCGAAGGACCGATTAGATTAGAAGCCTTGGAAAATAGATTACATACATGAATGTTACATTACACATTCAAACATAAAACACAACATAAATAATCCTTTTAGAACTCCATTTTTTCCCTGTAATAACCCTTCATATCCATAATAATACACTTATTGGAATCCTGGGAAAACAAAACATAAGAAAGGGGTGAGCTCAGATGCTCAGTAAGGGGAAATAATTTAGTGAAAGCTATAAACATTTAAGGAAAGATGTTTAATAAATATAACATTATTTTAAACATAAGTTTTAACATAATTTGGAAAAAAATAATTCAAACATTTCAATATAAACATGCAAATGGATATTATAATAGTCTCATAATCACATGTAATAACTAATTTCATAACAAGGGAATGCGTAATGTCATACATCATAACCAAAAAGTCAAGGCCTCGTGCCAAGATTACAAATAAAAGTTTTGTAAAGGACTTGTGAGAAGACACAAATTTGTCTCATGAGACCTACCGATGAATTACTTATATGAAAAGGTTGAAACATAATATAAACATTCCTATTAAAATTATCATACGAGATTTAAAATTATCATCGAGGAGCTATAGCGAGCCCCGACCGTCACATAGTAAGTCCAATGAATTACTTATATGAAAAGGTTGAAACATAATATAAACATTCCTATTAAAATTATCATACGAGATTTAAATACTTTAACCAATAAACATGAATGGTATAAAAATAGCACATCCATAGTCAAACATATTGAAAAACCATCAATGAAATATTCAATATTATATCATAATAAATCAACTTCAAAAAAATGTAAAATCCAATGAAGGATGATGACATAGATGAAATCAATCCAAAAAAAATTTGAGTGAAATATCTTTTTCAATTTTGAAATCATTTAAAAGTAACGAAAACATTTATTTTAAAAATTTTATTATAAGTTTGTAAAGAAAGCATTGAAGGTGTTATAATGGCAGAAAATAGCTTCACCCACCATATACGTTAAAAAACAATCTTTCCTTAATTTTTCGAAAAGGTCATAAAGTACCTTGTTTAGAAATCAATGGAATGATTTCTTTCAAAACATTTTATAAAAATTAAAATAAGGGTATAAATGAATTTGAACCATAGTATAGTAAATAGTAAAAATAATTATGAATTATATTTTTAGGAAACATAGATGTGGATAATTAATAAGTCCTAGTAGTTACTTACATATAAACAACCTTCGATAATAAAGAGATTGTAAATTTAACCCTTACCGTTTACATTCTTTTGGTCGGGGATATGTTTAACATCTTGTATAATGACCATATTATGTTATTAAAATATACCAGAACCATATTAAAATTTATGATACCATAATTGATTCATTTTTTAATTTATATTACCCATTTACTAATAATTTTCAGGTTAAAATAACATTTCGGGTAATAATCGCTTTCTTTATCGTACTTGTTTAAACTTGTTATTCTTAATCGTGTCTCATATATCATGATTTAATTGCTTATAGAATAGAATATATTATTTACTTATCATATATATTTAGAATATAAAAATGTATAATATATAGATATTTGAAATTGAAAACACCATTTATGGAGATGGTAGGCCTACGTACGCATAAATGTTGTTTCCATTTTCATATCGTATTGAATGGAAGAAAGAAAATGAGATATGTGTATATATATATATATATATTTCCAGTAGCATTATTTTTTAATATATTACATATTTATTAATAATATATATTTTTATAATCATCGTTGAATGGTGAACAGAAAAATGAACATCATCACGTCGTGGAGATAGTAAGTCGTACGTACGCACAAGAGACAATATCATTATATTGATGGTGAAATTGTTGGTAATTTCATGGTATATTATATGTAAATAATCATTATCATGTTATTTATTTACATAAATTATACTCATTATTATTCCCATCTAAATAATTAAGTGTTGAATAACAAACTACACCACGACTTGGAGAGGGTATACTGTAAGTATGCACATATGGTGATTTTTTCATTCATAGTATGGATAGAAATATTAATATGGTTGTACCATATATATAATAACATCTAAGTATATATATGGTACTAGATTTATTATTTTTGTATGGAAACAACCACGAAAGCAGAAGTTGAAGAAGAAAATAAATTTGAAATAGGTGATGAAGTAATTACCTCTTCTTCAGGTTCTTCCTTTTGGTAAGAACAAAAGGACTCCTTAGGTTAGCTTTATGATAAAATTAGGGCCTCTAGGATGATTTAAGGGTTGTTGGGAGGAGATTTTATCTATTTTTGGCTTATCCAAATGGCTTGGGGTGTGAATTTAAGAGAAGGTGACCTTCCCATTTATAAGGGAGGTGAGGGGCACTTTAGAAAAAGATTGAGATATCTATTTATTATAAAATAAATTTCCTTTTCTAATATCTCCAAATTCATTTATTTCAAGGATAAGGTGGGGATGGTTACAAATCCTCTCAACCAGTATGTTTTAGACAAATTTAGGTCACCATATTGTCTTTATATTTAGATTTGACTCTCAGTTATGTAGTTTATCATTTACCATGACTTATTGTATTTTTATATTACATGGTTAATAAACTTACTATAAAATGACAAAAGAACTTGAAGTGGTTAATTAATGATATATCGGACCTTAACAAAGTATTTTGGAAGAATCATATATTTTTAGGAATATTATAAAATTTAACAATATAGTAATTGTTTTAAAAACTCATTTATGTGAATTTTGACACAATTTAGTTTTTGGTTTTTGTTAAAGTTATAAAACCTTGATTAATTCGAAATAAATACATTGAATCAACCCTAACATGTCATATTTCCCTTTGAAAATTTGTTTATGGAATAAAAACGTTCAAATTATATTTATTTTAATATTGATAATATCATTTATTTGATTATTTAATTAATAACGAAAATATTACAACATTATTGGGTCATAAATAAGTATATATATATTATGTCTAAAAATTATAAAAAAATACAATGATGTAGGAAATAGTTTTCTCTTTCTAATGATTTTTTATATTCAAAAATACCACTTATATAACACCATATAAAAATAGTTTTACTAAAAGATATATGTTTATGTCATATATTCCTTAACATTAAATTAATTTTTATATAGTGTCATTTTCACATAGCAGTGGCTCCCTGGGGTCCCAAAATCGACCTGAGGATTCCCATGATTGGACATGTATCATGAAATAGGGATAAAACACATGTTAATGTAATTTATTATTACTATTATATTATTTTTTTACCCTTATTTACCGGATTTATCCTTTAACCATGTTAAATAAAATATTTCTGGAAGTTACTATTCATTATGCCTAAAAATAAAAAGTACCTTTTTAAAAAATTTGAACCTACTGTTTCAAAACATGGAATCCATTTTTTCAAATTCAAAACACCAAAGTTGCATAAAATAATTTAAAATTAATTCTCGTTGTCAAAACCAAAAAATAGGTTTTTGAGAAGTAAAAACTATCAAAAGATTAACATATTTTAATATACAATTTAAATGTAAAATTACATCCAATGACCGAAATTATATTAAATAAAAAATATATATTCTAATGATACTTAAATCCCACTAAAATTAATCATTTAACACTATTAATTATTTCTATTAATTTTTTTCAATTAAAATTTAGTATTTCCACTTATTCATCAAAATATGAAAGTTATTAGAAAAGTACCAAAAAATTTGTCAAACTAAATTTTTAATTCCCACTTATAAAGAAGAATTTAATTTCAAAAAAATTAAAATATAAAAGTTTAAAGTGTTGGATTTAAAAAAAGGGTTCTCCATTTAAAGGCGAAAAATATGCATTTTTTGAAAAATACACTTTTATTTGAAAAATTGAATTTGTCCATATATTATGTATAAGAAACATAATAGATTAATGTGAAAATTTTATGGGATATATAAAATTAAAATTTTGGTTTATACTATTCATAACCTCTTTTTAAACATCTAGTTTGACAGTTCGTGGTGTGCTAGAACTCAAAGTTGCGAACAAGGAAATATATTGTGTTATTCAAAGTGAAATGTATCGTGGAATCATGGGGTTTTAGAAAATTTCATTAATAAATGGTTGGGTCATTACAATCTTCCCCTATTAAAAAATTTTTCCCTTGAAATTTCATGTTCCCACCATAAAACATATGAGGGTAACTCTACTTCATCACTTCCACTAATTCCCACATTGCTTCTTCAAACATGTAGTTTCACCACAACACTATGAACTGGGGCATTTTCTTATTTCATTGAATTTTTTCCTTCAAATATATGGTTTTCACTAGCTTCTCTTCTTTGGAGAGGTCATTCTCTAATAGTACCTCCTATGGATTGAGTACAAGTGATGGGTCAGGTATGTAGTTACTCAAGAGTGATACATGGAATACATCATGTAATTGAGATAGGTTCGGTGGGACTAATAGTTGATAGGACATTGCTCAAATGCGATCAAGGATCTTAAAATTTCTGATGTACCTTGGACTAAACTTTCCCTTCTTCCTAAATCTCATAACACTCTTCTACAGTGATATGTGAAGGAATACCATGTCTCAAACATCAAACTCTAGGTCTCATCAACGATTATAAACATAGATATTTTGTATATCTCTTATATTTATTGAAAAATTATAATAAATTAAATATCTTAAAATTTTAAATATACTACAAAAAAAATTAAACATGTTGTGAATACATAATGTATCTCAAATAAGTATAGTAGATATGTAAACGCCAGACAACCTTTATATCTTTTTAACCAAAATCAATTTAATGAAATAACACTATATAGATCATCAAACCACGTGAGTTATATGAATATATAAAAATAAATCCATTATTTATTATTCACACCATAACAAAGATATTATTATTCATAATATGGAATACATCTAAAGAATATTAATTTGAGACAAATAAACCCTTACCTTAAATATTGCTTAATTGAATGTTCTCTAACCTCATATATAATGAAAATAACAATATTAATCCATAATTTTATATACTTATTCATATATATTTATATTACCTTTTCTACAAATCATTTAAAATAATCTACAAAAAATGTAACCCAGTTATTATTTATTTTCAGCATCAAATGTTTGGATTTTTTTTATTATTTTTTATACAACTATTTTATAGTTAAAGGGGAAATTATCACATACTAGTTAAAATTTAACCATTTTAATATAATTAAAAATATATTAATATTTTAATTTATGTGATTTTTTATGTCCTATTTCATTAGGTGTAATATAAGAACATGGTTTATGTAAAATAAAATTGTGATGAACTAGTTTCAGCATGTCCAACAAACAAAATGTGGTATATTAATAAGTATATTATATGTTAATAAAACATCAATTGAATCATTAAAAATTATTATAAAATATTTTTATAGGATATTACAACTATTTTATATTCCATATTATTTCATGAGATAAACATTTTAACATAATTCTTGAAGGTAGTTAAACAGACCCAAACAAGAGTGCTTTAAAATAATTTTATATGGATGGAAATTTTAATATAAAAAATAAATATTAAATTTATATAAGATTAAAAATTTCATAAATATAAATTATATACATTAAATTCCTTTTTACAATTACACTTTTATGGTGAAGATGAAAAATAAAATTAATCATTAGTGTATAACATAGTCCACACATACAAACAATTAAGTAATCTATTTATCAATGAATGGTATGGAATGAAGGTATTTGATAAATTCTATTTGCAAAATTATAATAGGGATAAATTAAAAATATTCATTACAGAATTCTGTCCTTTTTATCATCCATGAAAAAAATGATGAAAAAAAGAATCAAATCACTCTTTAGAGGCACTAGTCTATACGTAGGTGTGATCAATGTTGTTGTCTTTTTTTATGGAAAGGTTTTAATAATAGTTTCCCGTTTAATAAAATGAAATTAGTGTATGTTAATAATGAATTCATTATAGTAGGGTTTCTATAAAAATTTCATAAGAGGATTGTTACGATGATAATACTAAGGTTTAGAAAATATTCCGGATGAGGATATCATATTTCTGTTGGAACTTTCCATGGAAATGAAGGCATTTGGATAACTAAATTACCCTAAATGTTTATAAAATTTGGGGTTTATTCTTAGAGAATAAATTTTTATGGGTTAGTGTATTGAATGACAAGGGATATGTGTAGCATGATTTAGAGGAAGTGATCCATATTATAACTGATGAGGAGGGAGATTTAGGATATATCCATTACAATTCATTAATAGTATATCATTACTAAAAGTTCGAAGGTTCAAAAAAGTTAAAATAATGGATTAAATGAAATTAAAAATAGTTCATCTTATTTTAAAAATGTATAATTTTACCCCCTAAATGAATATATTAAAATTAAAATAATTAATAAATTTCAATATATTATTTCTATAATTATATAGTTTAAATTTTTTTAAATTTTTTAAAAGAATTATTTTTTACTTTTATGAAGAAAAATATATTATTTTTATAAAATATGAAAATTAAAATATCATATAAATTTTATATAATAAATTAAAAAATGATATTTATTTCATAAAATTTATTTTCAAAATATTTAATATTATCTCTTATATAATAATTTAATGTACAAAGAACTAATAGTTTTATTAAAAAATTAAAATTTAAAACATTATATTTATTAATCCTATTTGGAATTCATTTATAATTCTTTATAATTCTTTTATCCACATGATGATTTTTTATTCTTATTTTTTTAATAATATTTATATTATATTTCATGGCTCGTTCTATTTTGGTTTTGGGTGTCATACAAGCTATTAAATATTATATAAATTGAGAGAAAAATATATTTCAACATATAACTGTGTAATATTATCATCCCTAAATAAATTATGACCGAAAAATTTAAATTTTTAATCAACTGATGAAAATATAAAAGGTTTTATGAAATGTATATGTGACTCAATATTCATTTGTTAGAGATATTTAAACCTAAAAACATAAGTTATATATCATTTTCATTAAAATATGTATACCATGTCATAGAGTTTTCTCCAACTGTTTTACCCATGATTATTTTTTTATGTATTTAGGATAATAATTAAATTATTTTCCTCTAAAGGGTGTTCACATCCATCCTTACATTGAAAAAGTACAATAGTTCGATTTTAAATGTGATATAATTCCTCCAAAAAGTTTTCCACTTTGTATAGATAATTTATTCACATCTGAAATTACATTAAACATGTCTGAAACAACAAAATAATATTTTCTCAATGAATAAACATCAAGTTGGGATACAATATAATAAGAAGTTACCTTTTAATCAAATCATTTGGATGGTTATTTAATTCCTCTATAAAACATATTAGATACACTAGTAAAAAATTCAATATAATATCAACAAATATAGTGTTCAGGATAATTGTTTCTTAATTATCACAATCCACTTCATTTTTTAACATTGGATTTTATTTCACATGTTCCCTTAGTTTAGATGGTTTTTGATACCCATAATAATTGTTTGGACCTATATCAGTGGATTGGCCTTTATAATACCTTAAATACATGTAATTTATGAATTTAAATGTTGTTTTTTGGTTTTTGGGTCTAAAATACCTTTCATTGTATTAGAAAACAACTTTATATTTCTATTATAATCATAATCTCATTGGATTATACGTCATCAATTGAATCATTTTCATTTCAAAATTAATACATTACCTTGGTTTCTTCTTCCCACATCATTCATATATATAATTATTAATCTAAATTTTTCATTGGTCCTCACAACATTATCATTCAGAAAATATTAATTTTCTCTTATTTTGAGTTTTTGAAAACTCAGTTTTGTTCTTTTTTTTAATCACAACTACAATATTTCTTATGTCGGTTCATATCACATAATGTGTCTCTTTGGATTAATCTAATAATTTTTTATGTAACCCTCCACTAAAATGGTTCCATTAGGCATTAAGAATTTCTAAAACCAAAAGTGTTAATCATGAGTGAAGAATATTGGAATCATAAAAAATTTATCATAAATGATCTCTTGAGATAGTCAACCTTGAGATGAACTACTCCCTAAAAAATATCAAAATAACATTTATTTCAGCATAAATCACTCTTATTTCAATATATTTACTTTATATAGGGTTATCTCATACTCAATAACTCAATTAAATAAAATAATAAATAATTCATAATGGATTGTAATTTGAATGTGACTAAGTAAATAAAATCCCTTATGAGTGTAAATATGTGTGTGAAAACTCAGTCCCACTCATCTTGGACCATAGTGATGATTGTATATGAACTCAACAAACCATTTTAGGAGTGATTACACCTAGGTTAATCCTTACCATAGCCACATCTACCTTCTAGTATCTGGATAGGGATATAATTTACTAGACAACCAAAGACTCAAAATTGTACCAAAATTATATGATGTTATCCTATATATAGTTTCATCCCATATATTTACCCATAGGTTTTTTTCTAATAATATCAATTTCTAATCCCATAAATTACTAAACTAATCCCAAAAAATATAAAAATAGTTCTAAAATACATAATTATGTTCCCAGACCCACACTCCCATATTTGATGATAAAAATAAATCCATTTCAAAAGATTATTACAAAAAGTGTGACAAACTAGTATTTATTTTACTGCATTTTAATAATTCCAAAATTACTAATCCTAATAGTCAAATAATCCCCAAAAATACAAGTGCACTATCTTTGAGTTATAGTTACATAATAAATAAATTTCATAACACTTTTGAATTCTAATCAACAATGGATCCATACAACACTAGAATTTAGGATTCCCATAAGTTATAGTCTTCTTTATAACTAGGGGAATAAAATCATATGAAATAGGTCAGATAAGATTCAAAGTAAAAGAAAATGCCTCAATATTTTCCCATGATTTAGATCATAATTGTGAGAGAAAATTTGAGAAGGGTATGAATATATTATTAAACCAATACACCAAAATTAGGTTTTAGCGGCGGTTTTGTGGCGGCGGTTCACCAAACCGCCGCTAAACCTTTCGCTAAAATGGTTTTGCAGTGGTTTATTATAAACTGTCGTGAAACCCTACATATGTTTTTACGCTGCTGACCCTTCCCCTATACCCTGACCCCCCCTTGTTCCCCCAACCCCCCGCAACCCCCCGCGACCTCGTGACCTCGGCGACCGCCCGCGACCCCCGGCGACCCAACGACCCAGGCGACCCCTTCCACGGTGATCCGTGACCCCGCAGCGACCCCCTCTTCACATACAAGGTTCTTTTTAGGGTTTTTTCCCATTTCCCCCTTTCTCTATTCCCCTTATCTATTTCTTGGTTTCCTTTTAGGTCTTGGCAAGACCCGCGCGACCCGCAACCCCGCAGCGACCCTCCTGTTGATGTTTCGTTGCATTCACACTCAAGCAGTGGGCATTTCCCTTCCTTTTCTTTCTAATTCAATCCATATGATCCTTGGGTGTTACTAAATAATTTTTAAAACATGATTTACACATGTTTAATGTTATTGTATAAATTATTATGGTGTCTTATTGGTGATATGATTTGTTAAAAATAGCTTTCATTGTGAATCTTAAATTATGCATATGTTTGTTTATGCCTAATGTGTGTGGTTAAATGTTAATTGGTCTTTAATAGTGAAATTGGATGATTTGGATGGTTCTTAACCTTATTAATGTTTTATTTAATTGATTGGATGGTGTTTGGTATTTGTTATGTGGAACATGGTGATTTTTATAGTATGGTTAAAGTGTTGTTTGGAAAGCTCTCTTAGTTTTTAAAGATAATTGTTGGTCCTTTGGAAATTATATGAAATAGATGAGTTTGGTATGAAAGGAATGTGAATATTCTAAAAATATTTTTGGGTTTCTCATGGATGTTAAAGGGTTTCATTGGATGTGGTATCATCCATGGGTTAGTAGAGGGTGGTGGTGAACTTGATGTCGCATGGGGCTTGCGGTAGTGGTTTGGTTTTGTTTTGCTGTGTTCAATGACATCACTTTATGGTGCATCTCTTATTGCATATTTTTTCATTCTGTTAAAATAATATGCACTATCATATTCAAGGAACATAAGTGTTATCTTACATATTCCATGTTTATGGGCCTATAGGGTATACCATGACTTTTTCAAGGGTTGAGTGGTGATTTCTAGTAGGTTTAGGTATTTTGAATTTATCCCTAATATTTCCATTAGTAGTGAATTATAAAGGACTTAGGGGGAAGAAACATTGATTTTTCATAGTCCCCCCTTTGAAAGTTTTCAACCTGAATTTTTTTTCCTTTCAAATTTTCAGATGATCAAAATGATTCCCTATATATACATGGTAAATATCTTGTGAGTGGAGTCTCGATTTCTCCAATGTCACCTATTATGGGTTTTTGATGTAGAGAGTGCCAATTATCTTTACATTAGTAGCTTATGGACTTTTATGGTGTACTAATGTATTTTATGTCTAAGTTCAAACATTGTAGACCAATGTGTGGTTGAGGCTTAACTTTATAAAGATTTAATGAAAGTATGAGGTTTTCTCTACAATGGTAAGTTTAAGGTAATCCCAAGTAAGATTAAGAGCCTAATACTAAGACAGAAAGACTCAATTATGGGTCCACATAGATTAAATTTATATTTCTTAGACAAAAATTTATAGGGGGTTATAGTTTTATATCTTAGACCACAGAGGTGATGTCATATATTCAACATAGAAGAAAAAATGTCCCTACCTAAATTGTTTTTCCCCATACCAATTCATATTACCCCTAATAGGGGAGTATTAACTTTGTTAAGGATTTTATACACAGACCATGAATGTTGAATTATTATATTTCATAATAAGGGAAAATCAAACATGACATGAACTTTTTAGGGGTCTAAATCAGTATAAACAACCACAAAGAGAGGTGAAGACAATTTATGGTATTTATGCTCAGACCAAAAAGTTGAACACCAGGATTCTCACCATGGGATTCTCAAACATGTTAGCAAAGATCTTCATAAGTTCTGAACTAGTTTCACTTACTAAATATTTTAAAAGTATTATGATTTAATTAAGTATAATAGTTTGTGTTCAAGTTGAAAATTCATTTCTAAATAATTACTTCAAATTAACTGAGCTTAGGACTTGAAATATACATAAATGTTTGAAGTAAAAATTGGACATGTCCTTTGTATTATATCAAATCCAAATATTATGGTTTTCATGATTTTTTTTAATATGAGTTGTATGAAATATTGAAGATAAATTTTTATAGTACTAAACACAAAACATATTTAAGTGAAAATAACATACATCATTCATTAGTTTTTAAAAGAGATTTTAATTAGAATCCCACTATGGAAATCCAAGTGTATGAATTAAAATTTCACAACCTAATGATATAATGAATAACAAAGGTCTCTTCAAATTCAAGGAAATAAGAAACAGTATCAAATTCAAAGAGAGAGGTAAATTCAAATAGATAGGGGAAAGATTGAAAAACATAAAGAGCAATGAAACATGACCAATTTTCATGAACTGACCTAGGCTACCCATATTCCAGGTACCCAAGATAGCCTGTGATAAGTCTCAAAGGGTGTCATATAAGGGCTAAATATTTCTAGTAATGTCGTTGTACTAATGGTATGAAAATCATGCATCTTTGGTGTGTTCAATGACATCACTTTAAATGGGGTGTTGTTTGAGGCAACATAAATGTGTGATCGACAGTGTTATGATAAGTGTGTAACCCGATATTCTTATTTCTCCTCAATGAGGTGTTGATGTTGTCTCCTAGGGACCAGACTTGTTCAGTTTGTCTGGGCATGCTAAGTAAGTGGTAAATGTGATCAATGTATCATCTTTATTATATCGCATACTTTATGATCAATGGGTCATCTTTATTATATTATGTTTCTGTAATCTTACACTATCATATATATGAATCTCATTCTCTATTTAGTAGTAACTATGTGTTTTAATTTTTTTTATTATTGTGTAGGCACATTGTGATATATATGGATAAAAGCTAGATCACATTACTGAGGAACACACCTCAGTATGTTAAGGGTTTGAATAAGTTTTTATATTTTTCCATTTCTAATCGATCCGTTGAAGGGAGAATTAAATGTCCATGTCCTAAATGTAAATTTAGAACATGGTTGAAGAGAGATTAGGTTTGTGAACATTTAATAATGAAGCAATTCCCTGGTAAATATTTGTGTTGGATTTGGAATGGAGAATCGAACGTTACAGAAAGATTGAGCACTGATGTTAATCTGCAGAATGAGGTCCCAAGTTCGTCGACAAAGGAAAATGAAATAAAAAACCTAATAAATGATTCATTCGACACTGAAAGACACCACTATCAGCATCAAAACATATCAGAACAACCATAATATGGTGCTACAAATTGCAACGTGACAAGTGATGTTTTTGAGACTATAACACAGGCAGATCAAGATTGTCACATATCATTGGATCCTCCTCTTGATTCTGTGGAGCCAAATGTAAGTGAAAACTTCACTAAGTAAAATGTGTTTCATGATTTAGTTGATGATGGAAATCAAGAGTTGTATAGTGGGTGTTTGGAATATTCAAAGCTTTCATTTCTACAGAAGTTGTACCATATCAAATGTCTATGTGGAATTACAAATAAGGCAATGTCCATGATATTGGAATTGATTCGTGATGCATTTACTGAAGCAAAAATCTCAGAATCTTTTTATGATATGAAAAAAGTTGTTCACAAGCTTCGTCTGAATTATACAAAAATACATGTGTGTCCCAATGATTGTTTGCTTTATTGGGGAAAGGATTCAAGTAGACAGAATTTCAAGAAATGTTCTTCTTCTAGATGGAAGGCAAAGGGTGATGTTCTAAGTCTGAATGAACATAATTTCATGGAGAAGAAGAAAAGGAGCACACCTTCAAAGGTTTTGTATTAATTTCCTTTGAAGCCTCGATTGCAAAGATTATTCATGTCATTGAAAACCTCCGAACATGTGAAGTGGGATTCTATAGATAATAACAATGATGGGTTAATGAGGCATCCACGAGATTCCCAATCGTGGAAGACATTTGATTCATTACACCTCGATTTCTCAGCTGATCCTAGGAATGTTTGATTGGGATTGGTTGCCGATGGATTCAACCCATTTGGGACTTTGAGTACCAATTATAGCATTTGGCCAGTTGTTTAGATCCCTTATAATCTGCCTCCGTGGATGTGTATGCAACAAAAATATTTTAACCTTTCGATCATTATTCTTGGAAAACAAATGCCTGGAAATGATATTGATGTTAACTTTCAGCCTTTGATTGAAGAATTTCAGGAGTTATGGAGCAACGGCGTTGAGACATTTGATTCTTCTTCTAAAACAATGTTCAAAATGCATGCTGCTTTAATGTGGACCATTAGTGACTTCCCTAGGCTTGGGAATTTATCTGGTTGGAACCCTTACATAGGTTTGGATTGTCCCGTTTGTAACTTTGATTTTGAGCCCAAACGGCTACCTCACAGTAGAAAATGGTGCTTCTTGTGTCATCGAAGATTTCTCGATGCATCTCATAGATTTCGGCTGAACAGATCAAAATTTAATGGTTCCATTGATCGTAGACCACCTCCAAAGTTGTTAAATGGTTTTTAAATATTGGCACAGCTTGAAAATGTTGAAACTGAATTTGGGAAGGTTTATCATTTGAATGATAGCGGAAAATGGGTCCGAAGTGCATCGTCAAGCGAAACATGAAGTGTTTGATTTCATTATGACGATTAGATACATATGCCTCCATGCTGAAAAAATGAAGTGTTTGATTCTCAACTCAAGGTAAATTTATTACATTATGGTTTAATTGAATGTCATGTTACTAATATGTTCAAAATGAATTTCTGTATATAGATGTTCTTCTAATTTACCGTTGCTGATGTGATAGCACGGAAGTGGACGTTGAAAAATCAAGGTAACAAGTGGAAAGATTTTAAATGGAGATTGTGGTGTGATTTCAACAATGCTTCCTTGACCACGCTGCAAATGTATAAGAAGCTACCCAGTGGGGTACCGAAAGAGCAGTGGAAAGTGTTTGTTGATAGGCATCGGGATCAGAAGCGGATGGTATTGAAATATATATATATTATTATATTATCCTCATTTTACATTTATACATGTATATGAAAAGTACAAGACATTCAATACATCAGTATTAAATTTCATTTTATTTATTTCAGGATCTCTCAAGACAGAATGCGTCAAACCGAGCGAAGCAAGTCATCATACACACTGCGGGCTCAAAAACCTTTTCGAGAAGTCGAATGACATTGGTAATCTTTTAATTAGTTTAAATATTTATAAGACAATATTATTTGGTTAACATATTGAATTGTTGATTTATATTTGATTAATGCAGTCACAGAGTTTATTCCATGAAGCATCCAGAACTCAACTATGGTTGGATGTTCACAAGAAAGCAGATGGATGTTTTGTTAACGAGCCTACTAATGAAGTTGGGGTATGAAGTCAATTTTTTATCATAATAACTTATTATCAGTTTTTACTATGTTAATATATATTGAAATTTGATTTATAGGTCAAAATTAATGAACTATGGGATTCCAATCCTGTACATTCCTACTCTGTCTCCCAGGATGACCCATTTGCTAAAGTCCTTGGGAAGGAGCATCCTGGGAGAGTGTGCGGCATGGGTTTGGGACCCATGCCATCTTAGGTTTTTAGCAGGCCACCGGGGATAGCTGTTGCATCTACTCCTGACTTTAGTCAGACCATACCCGGAGATGCTAGGAAAGAGATTATTTCATTACGAAACACAGTTCACCAGCAGGGGGATCAGATATTTGCATTGCAGAAAGAGTTGACTGAAATACGTCAGCAGATGAGCAGATATGCCCCTGGTGGGAGTGCATCGATTGATGGTATGCAGGTAAATCACAAGTAATAAAAATAATTTAGTTTGCTAATTTTTATTGGTTTTAAGTTTTAACATAAATATGTAACTATATTTAATTTTCAATATAATGTTCTTACATGTGACAACACAAAGTGGAAATGAAGGTGGAGAGGGTGATGATGCATCATCGTACCCTGAGTAGTTGTATTGTTGATGTGTTGAACAAAATGGAAATAGTTGGTTTGTATATGTATCATTTTTGGAACATAGTTGCCACCACACATTTTTATGTCCTAAAATTTCCTTGATTTCTCATGTTTCTTTTTATGAATTTTGTTGATTTTTGATATTTCTTTTTATGTCTTCATTTCTAGGGTGTGGTATAGATCATTCCATTTAGGTCTGTGTTTGAATTGGTAGTCTAGATTTTGGATGACTATGAGTTAAACCCATTGTTGATGTGTTGAACAAATTGGGTCATTTCATAGTGATCAATGGGATAGTGTTGTGGACACTTTGGTGAGGTCAATTGTTGAAAATGTCTGATTTAAGCATAAAAAGTTTATAAACATACTCTATCTTTTCTAAAATGTCATGAGAATGTTTCTTAAGTCATTTGTGATATCTAAGGTCAAACACTAAATTTGATTTATTTGGGTAGCTTCCTAGGTTATAAAAATCCTAAATACACTACATATCTAAATAGGAAACTATGAAGAATGGGAACCTAATGGGATACTTGTTTAATAGTTCAAGACTCATCCATAGGTATGACATGGTCTATGGAATGAGTGATTAACTAATTAAACATTTCAAGTAAGAATATTTTACCGAAGGTCATAAATTCATCAAACTAATTCCTAGGATTAAGGATATGAAATTTATCTTCCATGGAATATTCTAAATCAAGGGTGGTTCACTAAGATATAGGTGGGAATGAGGGGTGATAAATTAGCATAATTACAGGAATTTAGGCAAGAAAACATTATAAATTAAAATATAATCTCGAAGATGGATGTCGACTAGACGCACAATTGGTATGTCTTATAAAAACATGAATTTTAAGAAAATAACTTCTACCAAATACTTCAATATTAGGATGGTTAACTCATATATTTATGTCTCTCGATTCAATAAAAAATATATGAAAATGGATAACCTGAAAAAAGAACTAAAAATAGGGCATATAAGATTTCACAATGATAACACTTAGAGAAATAAAGAATACAAAGGAGGTAAAAGGAGAAGAATCCAAACCTCTATCCTTCCTCTTCTTTAAATGGATGAATAAATGGAGGAGTATTGAGTTTTTTATTGGAATTGTTTGATGATACATACCTCCACTTACTAAACTATGACCGATTTATGAAAAATTCAAAATAGTCCAAAAATTTGATTTTTACATACTCCCCACTATAGGACAACTCATCCCCAAGCTATACTTATAGAAAAAATGAAACATTTAAAATATTCCCATAACCGTACAGGATGGTCTAAAAAAGTCTTGAATTACATCATGAGGATTAGTTATAACCCCAACCTTCTCTCTAGAGTTAGAATATGAAATTTCAAAATTCACATTCAAACCAAACACCCAGGGAGTATAAGTTCTAAAAATCATATAACCAAACATACCTCATTTCAATACAAGCTATCTGGTCATGAAACTTTAATTACTGGAATTCCAGAACATTCTTCTTTACCAACACTAGGCCTTATAGGGAGATGTCATAGGTCTGGTACAAAACACTTCTATCCAAACATACTTATAAGAAACCATAGTTATACTCCCACGACTCCGTGTAATGATCGTATTGAATTTGACCAACACCCACATCTAGAGGATTTACAATTTAATAAGACCCCCCAAACCACCTCTCATACTTTATCCCTAGGTTTCTTTTCCATCTGAATTTAATCCAGAAACATTAAACCAAGTGACACCACTCAGACACATTAACAATGAAAACTACTTAAAGCGAGCACCACATGATTTATAGGTCCATGTTGTCTTCCCACCATAGTAATTCTCAAACCACTAAACCATGAGCACTATACTACTATAAATCACTTCTAGTTTCACAATGAAATGTTCGAGCTTTGCTTACTTTATTTAAGACAGATCTCACTTGAGCTCACTTGAAAACTTCTTATGAAGCGGTGCCATATGAAAACCACTACCTCCATTTACAAATCAACCATCACTGTTAATCTAGTCCTAAAAATATAAACTAAAGGGTCATAACCAAAACACACTCTTCATTATTAATATATCTTACACAAAGAAATATTAGCTCACAACATGCACTTGTTTTACTAAAATTCCAGTCAGAACGCTTTAGGTTGACCTGCTTAGAGGACATCCAAATTGATGGCCAATGCCTTTATTTGAAAACTAAATCATATTAACATAAATTGAAAAGTTATATCGTGATAATTGAGATGAACCCACTGAATTTCAAAACTGACTCGTGGTGTGATTTAATAGGTGCATACACAACCAACCATTTCAACATCATGCTACATTACAAGAAAATATGTGATATCAATCTATCACACTTCCTAGATTTCACATATATCCTGAGTCTGAATATAATTTCCAAACCTGATTCAAAATCATACCTAGGTCTTAAATTCAACACCGCCTTGAATTTTATAGCTCACAGACTTCTGAAAGTCATTTTGTCCATTCATGACTATTCTTTCTACAACCACTCTCCCAAAAATTACATTTTCTATGACCTGTGTGATTCTCCCCCCCATAGGATTTTAATATTCATCATTTTAATAAAAATAGGAATCTAATTCCCATGAAAAACACTCTGTCCACCACTAAAGATGGTTTCTGGATGTGATTCAACATAATTATACAATGTTCCATCACAACAATCTATCATTGGCATATGTTGAAGCCTCATCTAGAACTAATATTCCATCCTTGAACAAACTGTGGTTCACATCCTACGACATAGATTTACATCATCCACTTAATAATCAATAGAAATGATCTATTCATAATCACATGCATTATGAAATCCTCATTCCATGTGCCCACATTCAATCAACATCAATAACTACATCTTGAACTTTAACCCAGATTGATGATGTTATAAAACTCGATCCTCTTACATAGTCATCCATATAACTAGGATAACCTAGCTTTTCTACTAAAAAATCTGGTCTACATCACTCACCACAACATATTTAATACCTAGGTAACCTCACTCAGGGAGTGATCGATTAACACAACCTTTTTAGATCCCACAACCCTAAACCAAGTAGTTGTGTGATAATACCCTTCAAGGTGTTATCTATGATTTCATCCCTCAAACTCTCAGAGATTAGAAATATTTTCACAAAACACCACACAACTCTTTCAACCAAACCTTAGTTAAATAGAAAATTTATATGATAATGAATACTAAATTGATGTTACATCAATGAAACGTGAACACCCATTTCATATAATTCATAGGACCAATGACACTGTACATTCATGGTATTTTCTAGCCTACTCAAAAAATAAAACCCAAGGGTCACGTTATCCTACATAACCATTTAACATGGATGATGACTTCTTGAGTCATACACTTTTGAAATTAAACTCACACAAATAAGTAAACTAAATAAAATTATATTGGCATGTCATTCCCACTAATCTCAAGCATTAAAGATGCTCATAACACCTAGAAGTTTTAATTATCTCTTGATCGCCTACCAACTTGGGGAATCATTCAACAACTAGAGTCCTACACAATCCCAAAATATATAAAACACATTCTATGACCAAAAACAAAAATGATGCATCCAATGATGCTTAATATCTCCAAGGATGCTAGAGAAACTAGGTTAACCCCTCAAATAACAAGAGGAATTAACTCTAATTCTAGGTTTATTCCTAAAAGTTCACTAGAATCTCCCACCTAAACTATATTCCAACATAAAAATATATCAACTAAGACTCACTGGAAATATCCACATTCCTATAAAAGCTATATCCCAATGTAACTCTAAAACGTTTCCCAAAATATTATTTTTTTATAAAAATATATTTCTAATGTGTTATTTAAGCTATTTCATCAGTTAAATTTTATTATAAGTATTAAGGATGGTTTCTAGGCCACAAAACCAAAAAAATCATTATATAAATGGGTTGGTATTAATATAACTACTAATTCATCAATTATCAATTTTTATAAGTAGAGTGGAATCGCTATGGATGATCTATCCTAAGAAAGTGAAGTTATAAGATTTATTGGAATCTAGTTTGGGATGTTACAATGTTGTATCAATGGAGTTTTATCTTCCCAGTATTTACTATTTAGGATATTGTATACATGAGTATGAGGAATGTGTTGGAACCTTTGATGGATATCTGACTGCTGTGTTGATAATACTTTCTTTATAGGAAGTCTTATTTTCCAGGGTTTCAGATTTTTGTTCTATTTTTAAATATTAAAGTTGTATATTATTTCTCACCGAGAGAAAAACATGTTTTTTGGATGTTGTGATTTATTCTAGATATTCAGCTCTTGGTCATTGGTGGGAGGACAGGGATGGTTTTTTCTGGTTTTATTTGTTTTTCAGGGCGGTGGTGCAGCAGAAGCAAAGAATATTTTTTTTATTCTGGGGATCTTTTCGCGGCGGTTTTAACCGCTACGAAATGTATTTTGGCGGCAGTTTACACCGCCGCTAAACGGTGAAAACTCCGCTAAACGTAAAATAAAATTTATGTTTAATGGAGGTTATAACCGTCGCTAAATAAGAGCATTGTGGTTTCCTCATTCTACGGAAGTTCCCGTGACTTTAGCGGCAGTTTTACGGCTGCTGGAATTTGAGTTCCTTCGCGGCGGTTATAACCGCCGCGAATAAAGTGATATCTAGGGCTTGTAAAACCACCGCTAAAATCAGAAAAAACAGCAGCAAAATGAGGCAGTGATGACGCTTTCCTGAAACTGCCGTTAAATGTAAATAACAGCCGCTAATAGATTGGCGACGCCCTATTAGGCGGCGGTTTCTGTAAACCGCCGCCAAACAATGTAGCGGCGGTTTAAATTGCTGCTAAATGCAAAAAAAACCGCCGCCAAATGGTGATTCTGTTGTAGTGAACAGAACACAGGATAATAATAAATTCCAGTATTCATTGATTTTTAGAAATGTAATCACAAAATAGAAGATATACACTATTTCATAAGGGAATGGAAACATGAGATAATAAATATGATCCATAAATCATAATCATATTCATTAAAATAGGGAATGACATGTAAAATAATAATAAAAGTTAAAAATATCACTTACATAAGTGATAAAATCATAAAAAAGTTGAGTATGAATCACGAAATATTTCATATAACATGATTTCATAGGAATAAAAACCAAATTTCCAGACTAGGTCAAACATCACTATCATATTTCCAAATATATAGAGGAGTATAAATCACTACTCGATTCCCATAACATTGTGGATCTAGAATATACTCATTATTCCCAAAACACAGTGCAGTAGGAATTTTATTTTGATTACTTTGGTGGAGCATGGATCACTACTTGGTTCCAAAACATAGTAGAGGACGCATCATTTCCCGATTCCCTTAGAGGAGAGAGTAATAATACTATATTCCATTAATTATATAATGATATATAAATCATTATCCAATGTATTCGAGAAAAATATAGTACCCCAACCATAATTTTAATAATCCATAAATTTTTGTTCCATTATAACAAGAATAAATTCAAACATAAGACATTACTTAATTAATATAGGAAATTTAAATGAGTTTGATTAAAATATTTCCATGAAAATTCCCTAATAATAAAGATAATGAATTTTGATGGTGTCTTAAAAATATACCAAATATAACATAAGGAAAAATAAAGATGTTTCCATTGATGAAAAATAACATTTTAATATCCTTAGATGAACCACCTGAAAAAATAATCTAGAATTATGCTTCATTCGTAGGCTTGAAAAATCCTTAGAAATATTTTCATCCAAATAAAAAAATTGATCTTAATATAAAATTTAAAATAATTATTTAATACAAGAAAATTCTCATAAATCATATTTTAAATCATTATTGAAAATTAATTTTAGGAATATACCATAATTTAATTAAAATACATTCTTAAAAGTCAATATATTAAATTCACTTTTAAAATAAATAGTTCCACATAAAATAAATATTTTTAAAGATTTAAAAAAAAAATTCATATATTCTAAATACCTTAAAGAGTTAAAATGATTTAGAAAACCAATTTTATAACATATAAATGAAGACATAGACCATTAATTGGAATGATGTGAATTAATTTTATCAATGTTATACTATTATGGGGTTGAAATTTATAGAGGAAAATGATTTAAAAAAATTATAATTTTACATAGAGAGAAGGATGATGTATAATATAAAAAACTTTTGTGGATGAAATGATGATTTTAAGAAAAATGGTCAATAAGAGGCATTATAACTCAAATAAAAGAGATTTTAGTTTTAAAATATCTTAGGACATAAGTTACACTTGAATATAAAATTCATGAAAATAAATCACAATATGGATGTGTAAATATAATATATTTCATAAAAAATTACAATGAAATAAATATATGGATAATGTATATTTAAACCTATAAATTTAATCATTTAGGTTATAAGGATCATATCCAAAGGAAGTAAAATTGATTTGAAAACCTTTAAAGCCATTATATAAATTGAATAAAAATGAATTTAAAGAAAGAAAAATATTCAGATATCAAACACCTTGATTTAAATGAATATTGTAAAAGGAATAAATTATGTAGTAATCACAACATATCTAATATATTAGGGTGTAATATATATACAATCCTCATGAAATTAAATTTAGGATAGGGAACCCAATACCATAAATATTTATTAGTCAATAGTTATCAAATATTCCTGAAAAGTGAACATTAATTTATTAATCACTAATTTTATATACTTATTCCAATATATTGAATTTTATGCAAAAAAAATTACATCCATATATCCCAATTATATTACTAGGTTATAGTTTATTTTCAACATTGGATGTGAATATATTATCAAATGTTTATTGCATAAAACATTAGAGTGATGACATCAATTATCAATTATTGGTTAAAATTTCATCATTACATGATTATTAAAATAATGTAATAATTATTTTTTATTAATTCCTTTTGTCCCATTTCATTTTTTTAATGACATAAATATTTACTGTTAAATAAGAAATATTGATTAACTAATTTTAACATGATTAATGATCGAATGAATGTATATATAAAATATAAAATATCTATAACATAATTATAGAATTATGAAAACAATTTTTTTATTATAATTACATGAGACTACCATTATATTTAATTACATAATAATTTATGATATGAACGTTATTAAATTATTAGTTTTGGTCATAAAACAATACCAAACAAGATCATGTTATAATGATTTAATGTGTAAGGAAATATTTTTTAATAATCCAAATATATATTTAATAGAAGCTTTATAAATTAATAAATATCATTTACTGTCACTAAATAAATTTTTAGAATCATTCTTATAGGGTGGTGATGAAAAATGAAATTCATCATTCGTGGAGGTGGTAGTTCACGTGTATGTATGATTAATAATTATATTAATCAATGAATGAATAGGAATGATGGTATATGATAAATGATCATTTAGTAATTATAATTGTTAAATATTAAACATATTCATTCATCAAATCCACCCTTTTTTCATCAATAAATGATTGTTATTAGAAAAACCACATAACTATTTGGAGTCCTTAGTCTGTACCTAGGAAAAATCAATGTTGTCTTTATTTTCATAATGGATATAAAGGATGGAATAATTTATTATCCATTAAAAGTATTCATTATAATGTATTAATAATATGAATTTAATTATATTATGTTGTTTATTAAATTACTAAAATAGAAAATTTATGAATAAAAGACTAAGGAGTAAGAAATACTCATGTTGAGAACTTATGATTTTTTGGAAAAATCCTTCAAAATAGGGGCCTTAGGAAAGAAAATTAGGAATAAAAAGTTAAAATAATGTTGTGGTAATAAAGGATTAAGAAATATATGATTTCTTAGGATTAAATATGATGGATTATGTGTAGCATAAACTGACATAAATGATCACATTAATTAAGTGATGAGAAGGGTAATTTTGGAAGTACATACTATATTACAATAATGTTATGTCACTATACAAGTTTCAGAGTTTAAAAAAATGTTTTATAATATAGGATTGTAGGTTTGGATATACCTTTTTCAATCTACTCACTTTGAAGCACATTTTAATGCTTTTGGAATTTAAACATTCAAAAACTCACTTTTCCCATTTTACATTTACATAAGTAACTAATTTTTTTATCCTTGGTAAATAATTTTAGTGAAAAAGTTAAAATTTTCCTTACTGTATAATTTTAAATTTATGATCTAAACTTCCAAAGTTATATAACAAAAAAATCATTATGGTTTAGAAAATTCTATTTCAAAATTAACGCACATAACCTATAAAAATATTTTAGAAAAATTTTGTTTTTAATTTTAAAAATTATATTTATGTTAACATAAGGCACTCACAAACCTTTTTAATATGGAATAAACAATTATCTAACTTCTAAAAATTAACCATTTGGTTTTTATGTTCATAAAAATATTAAAAATTCATAATTATTAGAATTAAATAATTAATTTATTAATTAAAATGTTTAATAAATTAATATTTCTATCTTATATTATGATAAAGGAAAAAAACATAAAATTTTAGTAAAAACACTATTGTTTACTATTTAGTTAAAATAAATTATTTTATAAAAAACTCAAAAAACATATCTCATGATATTTTTTATAATTTAAATTTATAAGTTAAATTCATTTTAAAAAATAAAAATTACAAAATTTAGAATTTTATCTTTAAAATAAAAATATAATATATAATAAAAACAATTTTTATTGAAAACTGCCCTTGTAAAAAAATAATTTTTATTAGTTCAATTTTTTTTAAACTTATAATTTCATACAAAA
The DNA here is from genome assembly GCA_963277665.1 of Viscum album. Taxonomy (NCBI): domain Eukaryota; kingdom Viridiplantae; phylum Streptophyta; class Magnoliopsida; order Santalales; family Viscaceae; genus Viscum; species Viscum album. The sequence goes on along the minus strand of OY728140.1, from coordinate 46,109,875 downwards.
TTTTTATTTATGAGTTGTATATAATATTTAGAATTTATTTATAATATGTCTAGTATATGGTTTGGATCATTTTATTTCAGTGTTGTGTGCAAAAAATGATATAAAAAATTATATTAATTTAAATAAAAATATTTTGCAAAATCGTAGTGTTTTACAAATTCTTTATAGATAATTGTAAAAGGGTAATATAGTTTGATTTAAGTGATCATTTTTCCTTTAAATATCTCCATTAAAGTGAATCATGATATTTTAAAATATTTTAAATCTCATCCCTTAGTATATTGACCCCTTTCAGATGTTGGATCATGTTGGATATGTGTCATATCATATTGAACCTCAAAAAAACCATTTTTAGTGCATGATATGTTCCCTAAATATCTACTGATACAGTACATAATGAATCAATCGCATGTACAGAATCTAATGGTGGTATAACTGGACAATAACAATATAAATCATCTTATCAAGGTACATTCGAAAAACCACATGTATGCGAATGTAACATTAAAATCTAAGGATATAATAATGAAAATATCCACATCTATTATTGATCGAGTAAATGAGTATAAATGTTGAGTAATAAATTTCTAAAGGGTGGAAGAATTTAATAAATCACACTATTCTATATAAAATTATCATTCTTAATATATATGTATATCGTATTTATATGTAAGATATAATATAAATCACATGGATGAAATAAATAAAAAAATCAATTAAGAAACAAAAAAATTCATAAAAAGGAAATTTACATTCCAAATAACTAAATATATTTAAAATTTTAAACAATCGTAAAAATTACAAATTTTGAATTGGAAATTATAATGTGTTTTGGTATCTTAGAATTTTCACAGTCTTCAAATACAAAGTAGAAAATAAAAAAAAAGATTAATCTTATTTGGATTTTTTTATAGATATTGGTATCATTAAAATAAAACTATGTTGATAATTACTATATAAAAAGAGTAATTTCTAAGATGTATAAAATTAAATATAACTATAGGAATAGTCAATCTGACTGGAAGAATAGTATCCTAACAGTTGGAACTGTGACCCATTCAGTAGAATTGTAAAATGACACTTAGGGTTGTAAAATGAATTTAAATAATGTTCACTATTTATAACATAAGTAAATATAAATTTAAAACTCTATAAATATAAGGTAACTCATAAAATTATATGTGTATACATTCCAGTATTTTGTAGTGTCCAATTTTTTATTGAAATAATTAAAAATACCAATGTTATAAAAATACCCAAATAAAATTATTGTAATTTTTTTAATCAACAATTCTTAATTATCAAATTCTTAATTTTTTATAATTAAAAAAACAAGAATTTGGGAATAGTATTAAATTATTATTTTTAAAAATAACAATATTATAATGTTTAATAATATTGTAATAATGGATGAAAAAAATTCTAGAATAGATTTTATAGACCAAAAATTATTTATCTAGTTAATAAATTCATTAAAAAATATTACACATATTTTAAAAACAAATAATGTAGTTTTTAATATTTAAAATGAATGTACATATCATTTAAAAACTTTTTAATATTTTCATCTAGTAATAATTTTAAAATTATAAATTCATTTTGAAAATGGATGGAATATCTTAAAAAATTATTTTAATCCAATATATTTTATAATATTAAAAAATACCATTTAGCAACGTTTTATTATTGAAATAATATTTTATTCACCATTTCATTGTGAAATATCACACCATTCAATAAAAAAGCCACATATCCATCCCCTTAAAAAAATATTCCCCAAAACAATTTTTTTCCATAAATATTCTAAATTCCTCTCTTAAAGTACCCCTAGATTCATTCGATGCATTTTGGTAAAATACAACCAAAATTCCTTGTGGAAGTAAAATTCATAAAAAAATGAATATTCAAAATGAAGTTAATGTTCATTTATTCTTCATTTCATTTTCTACATCCATTATTCTATTATTCTATTCACCAATTAATCTCTAAAAATAATCTATAATAAACTATGTTTTATATTTACATGATATTTATTAAATTATTATACAATAGTAGTCTTATTTACAATTATTTTATAATATATCATTATCCTTATCATTTAGAAATGTCATAAAACTAGTTGTTTTAAATTTCAATAAACACAATTCATATTATCAATATATATATAAATCTTGTTTTATGGTTATAATGGTTCATTTTTTAAAAACATAAATAATTTATATTGTATTTTCTCTAACTGATTGTAAACATTTCTTAAAATGGATTTTTGATACATGTCTAAATAAAGAAACATATCTTTGAAGGATGCTTCATCAATCCATCCTCTATAAGAGGTACCATATTTTTATTAATATATATATATATATATATATATATATATTTGTGTGTTACTTCATGGATTTGTGTGTGTGTCGCCATAGTCATCCTCCAAAATGCCTCAAATCCAAGCTATCATTATTTATTCAATAATTTTCCTTAGGACTAATTAAAAATTTGGATACCACTTGAGAAATTTTCTAGGATATGAATATTCCACCTGTATTGAAAATTGAATCCTAGACGAAGTTCAACCTATTGATGATGATTTTCTAAAGATCCCATATTCATTTAATGGATGGAATTCTAGAAAACTGGAGAGTTGTTTTATCCATGTTTATGACCTGAATGATGTTGTTGATGTCTCTGATGTCATTATTCAAAATACCAATTCTGACCACAACCCTCTAATGATTTAAATCATATATAGAAGATTAATATCATCCCCCTTTCAATAAAAGTCAACAATTCTTGTATTATTATTCCTTTATGCAGTGATGTCATCCTCGATTCATGGAAAATTGAGACCTAGGGAAACGCCCTTTAGATAGTTTCTACCACGATGAAGAAAAATTATAAGATTCTAAACAAATAGATATAGGCCTCCTTCTCAATGAATGATTATGATTAATATGATAAATAAAATCACCTTCTACACTTCCAAAAAATTAATCAACATCTTAATGTTCCCTCAGGGGTTGAAATTCATAACCCATATAAGCATTATTACTTTTTCATAACCAATGATAATTTGTCTCTATCCCAATATAATGAATGACAAATTATGTAAAGAGATAAATACTATAATATCTTTCATTTCCTCAATAGAAAAATGAATTTCAGCATATGGATCATTTCCCTCAACATGCATGGGTTCTAGTTCACAATAGAAAATGATATTTCCAATGTTGTGATTATATATTTTGAAGACATGTACTCGGAAAATGGGGATGACAACAATGACCTAATAATTGATACAATTTCCCCCAATATCTAGGAAAAAAATTATAATTTAGTTGAGGCACTTGGTGAGAAGGAAATCAAAGTAGCCATGTTCTCCTTAAATATAAATAGTGTGGTAGGACCATATGCATTAACCAATAAATTCTTCATGCTTATTTGGGATATTATTCTTGATGAGGTCTCTAATGTTATGAGGGAATTTTTTAATCCTGATTCCATGAACTATGGTGTTATGTTCAACTTCATTTCTTTGATCCAGAAAAATGAAAATTTTGCGGGTATCACAGACTTCAACACAATTATGACTAGAAAAAACTATCTAAAAACACATCATTAAAATCATTTCCCCTTGTTTGGGAGATACTTCTAGGGGACACATTACTAAAAATCATTTTGGATTTTTTATAGAAAGGTAAATTCTGAATTGTCTTTTTTCTATATCCAATAGCATCAATATAATGTAGAATATGATGAAATATGGAAACCTTTTCCTAAAAATTAAAATCCTAAAGGCTATAGACCCAATTTTAAAGATATTCATTATTATAATTATTATAATGATATTTCTTCTCCGACACTCATATCAATTTAATACACACAATTCCCAAGATCCATAAATCCCATCAATGTTAATTGATCCCCTAGAGTGTTCTTCGACTATTCGATGGGGTCAGGCAAGGGGATCCCCTCTCTAAAAACCACTTTTCAATTGATAAAGATTTTCTGATCTTATGCCTCAATGACCTTATCTATTTTAGACATTATTTAAAAATAATTAATTATATGGGAATTTTCACAAATTCACACATTCTTTATGCTTATCAAATCCTTTTATTTTGGAATAATTATATAATAACCATATATTATATCATAGTCATAAGTGGGAGCATTTAAGAAGTGGACAACCAATTAATTTGTTGGAAAAAAATGTTTTCTTGTATTTGGGGATGAGGTTCCTTTATTTAGGAAAAACAATGTAACTATAACTCATGGGGTGAAGGGAGTATCTATACCACTTATATAACTCTGTGTGAACCTATTGTTGGGTAATGTAGAAAAGGAATCACCTAGAAAATACATATTCCAAAACAATTGATCATATTGAAACAATCAAAGGGAAATCCATATCTCTAGAGGGAAGTATTTTCATGGCCAATCTGTAATCATGTCCATGTTTTTCTATGCCTTATTTGTGTATAGATGGTCAAAATTCATATTTAAATGTTTTGATGTTTAATCATAAACTTCCTCTATATAGTGTCTATTCATGATAAAAAGATGATTATTTTCTATATAAATATTGGTTAAAGCCAATTGACATATGAGTCTTGTGCATAAAATTTTGAGTATCTTTAAAGAATCACCCTATACTAAAATCACCTTAAACCTACATACTTCAAATGATATTCCCTTGGAGTTACACTTAAATATATTTATTTATAATATGATGTTTGGGTACTACTCATACGTATCCTCATCGGTTTGGATAGACATAGAACAATCTTCTACTCATCTCATGTAATACAAAAAAAATTGTATGTAAGCAGTCTAATGTTATGTGGTGGAGAAAACCTTGGCTATTTAGGCCACTATATGAGGTTGTGGTTGTCCTTAAACCCATTTATCACATCCCAATTACTGAGAATCAATGAAATGATGATGAATCCATATCAGTTTTGTCCTGAAATTTAGAGATATTAATATGTAGGTAGATAAAAAGTCATCTAGAAAACAAAATCTAGTGGATGAATTAGTAAGAGAAAGTTAAATATGTACAATTATGATAGAAACTTCATGGACCCTTTTTAGAGTCTAGTCATTAAGAAATCCATCATTTCTCTATCAATAAAACTATTACATTAGTGGAATTAATGGAGGAGGTTTCTGATACCCACCCTCATAAAATGAGGTTGAGTGAAAATAGATTCATATTTATATTTATTCTAAAAATTAAATGATAGTATAAATTATATATTTTTCTATTGTTTGTAAACATGGAGGTTTTGGGAGAAAGTCCAAGATATTTATGGTTTGAGGATGAAAATTGATATTTTTGAGGGCCTGATAACTTCCATTATTGAAGCTGGGAATAGTGATAGGGTTCATAGAATGCTACTTGTAATAGATACTAATACCATTAACTACTTATAGAGTTCATGAAATAATATATCAACTGAGAACCATTCAGATCTCCTATACATTGGAATGAAATCCATTCATAGTCACTCTATTTAATCATCCAAACATCAATAATTTCATATGAATAGAAATGTTTCTAATATTTTTTCCTTGAGAATATTTGGTATTCCTAGATGGTCCTAGAAACCTATAGTGATAAATTTGATTAGGTGGATTATTTTGATCACCATTTGGATTAAATTCAATATAGTTGGGGAAACATCGGCTACATTTAGACATTTTGGTTGTGGGGGTTTCTAACATACCAATAATTACTTCATTAATGGATAATTCTACAATATAATTGGAAATGTATGTTCTATTGAAGATTAATTATGGGAAATAATAAGTCCATTAATTATGTTGTCTATCATGGTTAGAATCTTTATTGCATGGAATCTGATTGAACAGTGCAAGTGGATATATTGATGTCCCAATCCATGAATTCTCCATATATTTTCTACCACTATAGATCTAATTCTTAAAACACATCAATTGTATCATCATGGATATCACACATTCTTAAAGGTAAGAAAATTCGTTTGTTTATTATATATCAAAGAGATTGATTGTGTAGGATTTCTTAAGATGTTCCTTTGTAGCCCCATATTTCTACACAAATTTTGTTTTGGGGGATTCTTGTGGTCACCTACATACATAAACATGTAATCACCCTGGTGATTTTCTTTTTAAATTATATTTTGAAATATTTTTTATGAGTGGTTTTTCCTATCGCCTGGACTTCTTGGGAATATATATTATCCTATTATTTTTTGAAAAATTGTTTGTGATATTGGATTTGATCTCAATTTCACAATTTTTTAATCAATCACATGATAATGAAAAGTGTCTTGATGATAAGGATGTTCATGGAATTTTTAGAGAGTTGTGAACATGAATTTAGTATTGGAAATGCATAAATATACCAAATGATACCATATATGTCTCTCTACGAAATTATTTATAATGTTTTTTTGCTTCCATGGATAGTTGATGTTTCCCATAATATGAATATATGTTTCTACTGGGAATATATTAAGGATCGTAATGGTGGTAAATTTCAACACTCGTAAGTCTTTATTTGGGTTTTATATAAATTTTTGTTTGTATTGTAAAACATTATTCTTTATCAAAATTTGAGAAATAGAGAACATCATGACATAAAATTAAATGTCACATAATGGATTGGGATGAATCTAAGATATTTGAAAGGAGTTAATTTTTAAGACTTAAAATGATTTTGTTAGAGTATACGGATATTTCATAATATTCATACTAACTAGGAAAAATGAGTTTTCACAATTCACTAGGGATAAAAAACATGGTTAATCCCCCACACACATAGTATTATGAATAATATTTATTAATGAATATTTATTTAAAGATGATGAATTAAATATTAGAAATTCTAGTAAAATATTTTCTAACTTGTGATATATTCCATAGCATAATTCTCCCAATTCAAAGGATGTTTTAATTATTTCCATAGTTCTAGAGACTCATATTACATGTCATTACACCAGAGTCATTTTATGATGATGATACAAGTGAATCTTAGTTATTTTTTAAATATAACTCCCATATCGGGGAATAAATAAAATTTCATCGATGGTTCAATGAAAACATCTTACCTCTTGACTCTTATTGTGACTTTTTTCTATGAAAATATTATAGGCCCATAATCTTAAATCATTTATAAGTTTATCACTGGAATAGAAGAATGTTTCATTATTAATTGGAACTCTCTGTGGGGTGGGGTGAGATATAAATACATTTTAATTATTCCACCAGGAAATTTGGAAAAATTAATAGGGATATATGATGTTTCTTTTATGATATAATGTTCTACTATGTATCACAACCTAAATATGATACCATGATACAAAATGGATAAATCCAAGAAAACCAATCCCTCAAAGAATAATTCATGATTATATGCATCATATTTTAAAATATATGATTGTTTTTTTATGATTAAATAAAGGAATATGCTGCTAATAATTCGGGATTTTATATAGTTTGAATGGCATGTAATTAACACAAAAAACGCATGTAGTGAACCTAGGATAATCATAGTGTTTTTTGAATATGAAAAGTTGATCTAAATAATTATTTAAATGTTTTTTGTAGTAAGATGTTTAAATAACAATTTTAGTTATAGAGAAATTGATATAGATATAGATAAACAAATTAGGAAAATATAAATAAGAGGATATCCTAATATGGGATTCCATTTCAATATATGATTTTGATCAACAAATAAAGATGGAGGAAGGATGAATGATTATTACACTACAATCATATAGTTGATAGATACTGGATGTAGAATTATAATTTATGTTCTATATTATATTTTACATGGATGAAATAGTTTATTTTTGTATATTTTTGGAATAAAAATATTGAACTCCCACGTTGACAAGATGATCACATCCTATATCTAAGAGGGAAGGTTTTATAAAAGTGACAATAAAATGATGATAAATTCTAGACTGGTGATGGAATTAGTTCCTTTATAAAAATATAGCCATAAAAAATGCCCTTGATCAATTGATAAATTCATGAAATTCTATAAACAATTATATACTTTTATCTATGTCTTTTTTTAAAAAAATTAAGGAGTTCCCCTAGATTGATAAAGAATTATTCAAACCCTAATTAATTTATATACAATGTGTAGTGATTTATCTTGTATATCGACACTCAATCATCTAATCATTCATAGATTAATACATTTTTGTGAACCTTGAATAATACTTGTATCTTTAACACATTTATTTTTTAATCTACAATTATCATTCAGTGTGTTTTGGGGAATGTGTTTAAGAAGAAGTGATTGATATGTTCCTTCTAAAATAGAGTAAAATAAAAATATCTAAAAGATATAATGAAGTAGAAATAATTTTAATATGTGTTCACCCATGTTTAAGCCTTACCCTCTTTGGTTTTTTCTATTAATCCTAGTTCCAAAAAGTCATATAAAATACCAAAGGGTATGACACCATGTTCAATTTTTATATCTATTTGAATTTGTATTTCACATGGAATCAATGGTTAAAGCTCTATTTTCTTACCTTACTATGATATTTAGAAAAATAGATTACTATATTCCAATACTCATGTGATATGTAGGGGATGTAATACATTGTTTTGGATCTAATATAAAAAACAAAGATGAGAAAATTGATTATGCAGAGGCATTGATGTTCATGTTAATGTTAATATTCAATGTATTTTACAAGAAAAATACACATTATTATACTATATTCGATATGTTTAAGAATCTTAAAATTATAAACTGGATTTAAAGGGAGGAAAGAATTATTTTTAAACAACATTAAAAAAGAATTTAAATATATATCTACTAAATAACCTATAAATAGATCCAGATAAGACTTCTTTTTCTCAAAATAAAAGAAAAAGAAAAAGAAAATAAATTATTTTTAAATATGGTCACTCCAATTAAGATGAATGTCAATATATAAATTTTTAAATATAATTATAATACTATATTGGAGGATTCGTATATATCTAATAACTCATAATAAATGCTTGAGATAGATAGAATTATGTAGTCTATAGAAGCCATGGTTACAAAATATTATCATTAGTTTGATGAATGTTCTTTTAGTAAACCATAAAATATATGATACATTTATTAAAATATATATCAATAAAACATATCCATATTGTGGATATTGACTTCCTATTATATTTGACCATGGATAACATGAATATGAATATACTTGAGATGGCCTTGAGTTGTGATTTAATTAATTAGAGTTCAAAGATGAAGGTCCAAACAGATATACTTGATGAACATGCATAATAGATAGGGAATCAAATGGTCATAGGGAAATAATTAAACTTTATAATTATCCATCAAATGAAACAACCTGAATAGAGGAATACTTTTTTAAAACAATCTATGTCAATGATAAAGGATATGGATTTTAAAATAAAACATATAGATTATAGGATCGAATAGTTTGATTCAAGGAAAAAACACATAAAGGGAAAATATAAAGGGATGATCTATCCCATATAATTTTCAATGAGTCGAGTGTAAATCTGGGAAAACAATTGGTATGAATGTTTTTATATTTTAATGGTTGATCATATAGACATATCCTCATACAACAATTTTTATCATATCCTTAGCTCTTGTAAATTTATTTATTCTTATTCTAACATCATCTTGTAACTAATGGTATAATAGAAAAATCTCTAGATGGGGGGTTAAATTTTGAATGATTGTTAGGTTCTATAATGACAATATTTTGTTAATGGAAATTTTTACTATATGTTATATTGAAATCTGTCCTTATGAACTATACTATTAAACCTTGAAAAAAAAATTAACCAATATAAATTACCATTGATTGAATCGAAATCATTAAATAGAATATTATAATATCAAATATATGATTAATTTTACAGTAATAAATATTTTTTATTATTATATTAGTAATTTTTTTCATTGATCTTCCTGTAAAAATTGGATTTATATTTGAATAATTTTCCAAGTCACTCACTATAACATACATCATGTAAAGAAAAAAACATGGAATGGTTAGAGATGAGTATAAAGACCTCAATATGGGTGGTGGTGAATCTATTAGCTAGATGCTCTATATATTTATGAGAATATAGTTTCTAATGTGTTTACATAGAGAAACACAGGATAAAAGTTGATGTTTGAGAGATTTTTTATATCAGTGCACAAAATTTGGAATTGTATCTATGATTCCATTTAAGGAAACAATAATTTTAAACAATAAAATTTTGATGAAATCATTGAATCAATTATAAAAAATACATTATAAATGAATAAAATTTATAAATAATAATATACTAAAAGAAAATGTGTTAAATTTAAATCTACTGAGGTTACATCTTAGTCAAATAATAATTATTTATAAGAAATTGAAATATATTATGTGTTTCATTTTGTATATGAAATTTAAAAATGAAATAAAGGATATTATTGAAGGATTAGAAAGTATTATACTATAGTGTTTTAAAAAGGAATCAATAAAAGTAATGTTAATTCCAATAATGATGCTTCAGATGTAATATGTTTTGAAAGAAGAATAATAGGTCATTTAAAACATAACTACTCAAAATTGTTCTATGATTGAAAAAACAAGCTTAATAGAAAATAAGAAAAGCCATTTATTACTTTTTCACAGTTTTCCAGATGGATTTCATTCAATTGGAAAATCTTTTATAGTCAATATTTCTACAGAACTAAACTTTATAAACATATTAAATGAGCTAAGTTATTATTATAATTCTTAACCTTATAAGTAAATACCCAACATTGATGAATTATTAAAATCTATTCAAATATTTAAAAAAATAAAATTATAAAAACATTTAGCCTCTATAAATATAAAGATGATAATAATAATAAATATGTTAATGAAATCAAAATTATTCTTGAACATAATAAAAAATTAACAAATGGTACTACCAATACTGATAAAAAATGTCATATTTATCTAAATATTACTAAAACATAGTATAAAAATCTAAATAAATAATTTTTTATGTTTAATGGGAAATCTTGAGAATTTTATTAGAGCTAGAGAAATATATGATAATATGATATTTATGAATAATGTAATTAAAAATAAGACAAGAATTTGTGATGATAAAAAATTAACTAAAATATAAAAAACCTTATTTTTAAAACGTTCTAAAGGTAGTATATTTATTATTCCATGTTTTAAATATAGAATTATTGTAAAATATACTAGGTATTGTTTTTTAAGATATCCATAATAATTAATACACATAAGGAATTTATTTTTAATCCATTATTTTTTATATTATTAATAAATTCATGTAATAAATATATATGGGTTCCTCAAAATGTAATGATTGATAACATTTTACAAAATATTATTATGTGACTAAAGCTATATTCTAACAGATTTTTAAAATTGACCCCCTTATCAATCTCAATAATTGCTTGTTTTACATGGAAAATGGATGATATATGAAAATAAACTAAGATCCATCAACATTTATATCACCCAATCTGTGTGATGAATCCTCCTCGAAGATTTGAAACTCTTAAAAAAATTGTTAATTTTATAAAAAATTAGAGTTTCTATTGATGTAATTATTTCTATATTTTTTATTTTTTATTTTTTAAAATATAATATAATGAGAATTTATGAGTTCTGTGATGTCGGTATGTATATTAAATTTCAAAATTATAAATTCCTTATTTTTAAAGATAATTATATTTTTATTTATTCAAAAAGGGGTTGATATTTACATTATCGGTAATGGTAATCTAAAGAATCAAAATTTAATGTGTTTTCATTTTTTAAAATAGAAGTAATTTTATGGCGTGAGAGGCTTCGAAATGATATTTTTTCGATTTTTTCTTAAACTAGATATTCATAAACATGTTTTAAACTTATATTATAAATCCCAATTATTTTATGATATATTTCACTTTAAATAAATTTATTTTCATTTATATATTTCTATATAAGAATCATTGATATTGAACGAACTGTGATATACTCTTTATTTATTATTATATAAATGTTACTATTATAACTTATAAATATAAATAGTGGTATGAATAAGAAATAAAATTAAAATAAATATGTATAATATTTTTTTATAAATAATATTTAAATATTAATGCATATTAAATAAGTACTATATTTCTAGTAATGATTTTTTATGCATAAAAAATTGGTCTTCTCTTAAAATGATTTTTTTTCAATTCTATTGTGAATATTTTAATTAATTTATTCCACATTTATTAATTTTATATTATAAATAGGATAAAATTTTGATATAAACACATCATAATTAACTTATATTGAAATTTAGTGAATTTTCTAAAAATAATAATTTCTCAGTGAATAGTTATAAATATAAATATTTTATAGAATTTTATTTCTATGAATGTATTTAAAATTTCCCATTTTCCTAATATATTATTATATTATTTTATTACCAATTATTGATTAAAAATAATATAATTAATATAATAGAAATTAAAATTATTCTTAATTTATTTATAAAAAAAATTTATAACTAAAAAATTAATAGTGAATGGTTTTTCATAAAATTTGTTAGTATATTTTAAAATTAATTTATATGACATAGAGAAATTGAATTTAAACAAATAGAATACATATATGTAATTAGTATTTAATTTTTTAATAATTATTTCTATTTTAATTTTTTTCTTTATGAATAGTAAATTTGGTTAAAAATAAATAATTTTTTCACGTCATGACCTAAAATGTGTTAAAAGAGTTGAAAATAAAAAATTAAGTTTAAAAATGAAACAAAACATTCATAATTACAATCATCTTTTATTTTCTTATACTAGCACATATAATATTTGAATATTAATCATTTTGGAGAATTTCTTGTCGAATATAGAAATTTTTATTTCTTTTTATGAAACATTCCAAGTGTGTCCTCTATTTATATATAAATGGAAGCCCACTATCTTATATAATACACACTTCATTATCATACAATATAATCTAATCCATTCCAAAATAATTTCCTAAAATATCTATTCATATCCTAGAGGTCCTAGTATTATTACAATGACATCCTTTCAAGGAATAATGTTAATGCCAAATGAGTATTCTCAATGAAGAGGTATAACTCTTAACTGAGTACTTTCAATTTCACATCCTCTTCAAAATTATATAAACCTTATTTATCCAAGATGAAATGATGAATCCAATATCACAAATATAATGAGATGTTACTTTTTTTTGTTGAAACATTTATTCATCTCCTCCTCCATCAAATAGGATTTAAAAGAATCCATTGTGCATACATGAAAACTATCACCTCACAAAGTGATGTATTTTGTTTTTCATCATCAATTTTCAGAGATGGTTATTATGATGGATTTAATTTTTATATAATATATATATGAAATAATAATTATTCTATATTTATAATATATTATCTACCATTTTACTTTTCCCTCAATTATAATATGACAATGTTCATAATGCGTATATGTATTCTACCACCTCCAAGAAGCAATGTGAATACTTTTTAGTCGCTGCTTCATATAAATAATTATAAAATTGTATATAATGAATAAATATGTTACTTATTTCGTGATTAAGATTTTTTTGATTGTGAAACCATTACAATGTTGTAAGTACCATATCCGTGAAACTAGTGGTTCCATGTAAAATGGACCACTTTTTACTAGAATATTGTTTGTGATGAATAAAAATCTTATAAAATAATGACTAAAACATATAAAGGAATGATATATAGTGAATTATTTATGAATATGGTTATCTAATATATGTATAATAAATAAATTTTAATTATATAGAATATCATAATACATATGAATTGTGATGAAATATGAGGTAAGGGATTTATGTTGCAATCTTATTTCCTTTTTTATTTTATATTTCTATTTATTGAATTCATATTGATATTATGCTCTAAACACCATATATTCTATTCTAATATAGTTATTCATGGGATTTACATGTAATAGTACCATTTTCCTATATTTTGTATTTAAAATTATCATGGAAATGATATTTTATGAAAAATAGATTGTATTTATTATATGGTGGGGAACCAATTTTTTAATATATGGATTCTATTTAAAATGTATTGAATATTTTTTTCTATTATTAAATGATTTATTAAGATTATTTTTACCCACAATTTAATTCTATTATGTGGTTTAAATTTATGAAACATGTTGTTTTCGAAAATATTTATTTCTTTACCAAAAGTCGTATAAGAATATTTGTTTTAACTTATACTGCACGAGATATGTATGATGTGTTTTGGGATAGAGGCATGGACCCCATGAATCATTATTCGTGTACGATGCTGAGAGATATTTCCTTTTAATTGGGTTTATATTTTGGCTAAAAGAGTAGTTTATCTCTTCTGTTTTTAAGAAGTATCGTAGTATTTTGATCAGTAAGATGTGTTCTAGGACTGAGGTATGGGCCCCATGAAGCATCTTTCATCTACGATGCTAAGAGATGTAGTTTTTTAACCAGTTTTCCACTTTCATCAAATGAATTTTTGATCCTGTGAATTTTTATCACAATGATCATTATAGAGTGATTTTTTGGGTTTTATGGGTCTGTATGGTGAGGCACATCAATAAAGTAAGTTTTCTCCCTTTCAAACTAGCGATTAGAATCTTGTGCTTGTCAGCCTTTCTGCAGGATGTTCAATGTTATCTAGAAGTGTAATGCAATGCCTAGTAGTACTATTTCATAGTTTAGTACCCAATTATGTCTAGGTATATGGCTAGGTGTTGAGGCGGGGTCACACATTGTGTGGGCCCCATATGGGCCATCTAACACTTTACAAATCTTCTACTTCTTGTATCTCCCTCTTTCGAACTAGATTCTATCCCGTGAGTAGTCTATTCTGAGTTTTTTCCCATGTAATACATGACGATTCCCAACATATTGGATTTTGAGGTATGAGGTGATATTATCAGGGTGTGACTCATTTCCATGTGTGGCCCGACGATGTATGTGATCAAGAAGGTTGATCATAGTTTTCCAAGATTACCCTCTAGCTAGGCTATGAAACAGCTTTCATCAATGCTTTCCAAGATGTTCCATCCAATAGATATGGACATGACAGTTTTGAGTGGCATCCGAGGTGTGGGTTGTGTACGGGTCCTCAATGATACTAGAGTGGAATCCTTGAGTTGGGCTATTCATGGGTCCTTAATGGAACTATAGTGGCATCCTACATCTAGGTTGGGCATGTGTCCTTAGTGACACTACAATGGCATCCTCCAGTTGGGTTGGGCATGGGTCCTCAAGGATACATGAGTGGAATCCTTGAGTTGGTCTGGGCATGGGTCCTCGATGAGACTATAGTGGCATACTCTAGCTCAGTTGGGAATGGCTCCTTATTGAAACTATAGTGGAATCTTCTAGATGGATCGGGCATGGGTCCTCGATGACACTAGAGTGTCATCCTCCAGCTGGGATAGTATGGGGTCCTCGAAGTCACTAGAGTGAATACTCCAACTAGGTTGAGAATGTGTCATTATCCATGGGAAAAACTTTTTTACTATGAATCAGTGATGAGATATGCTTTGATGTAACATTATATTCATGAGTAAGAGGGGAACATTTTCTACTGAGACACATCCTTGGGACGCGACCTAAAACTGTATAGGAAATATAGAGTTTCCCAAAGAGGACATTATCATGGTGTCTTGATTGAGACCCTTTTACATGGATTTCCAAGGAAGATGTGTGGGATACTAGGTATCATCGGTGGTTAATACAAGAAATGTTAGAGACTCTCTTCCTAGGATGATATATGATATGGATATCCACTTACTTTTTCATCTAGGTTTATAATCTATTACAGTACCCACTCCTTGGGTTTTGGTCACTCTCCTTCCTGGAGAGGTGAATATGCATAGGGTATGCCACACGCTATCTGTGTCTAGCTTCTCATGGTTGGATGAGTCTACTCTATAACAATAGGTAACAAATACTCAAAAATAATTTCATATTATTACCTTTTATATCTCTTTATGTCTAGATGAGCTAACTTCACTATCTTTCTGGGTTGAGTTATACTCTTTAATGTTCCTTGTTCTATCTAAATCATTCCTCTTCATTTGTATATCTTACAGCTCTCCCTTTTCATTTTTGGGATGTTCTACGTAGTATTTTTATACTCACACTTATATGGGCTTTTCCTGCATCTATCATTCCTTATGTAGATTACATATATTTTGAGCGGGATCATAGAAAAGCCTTGTGATAGGGGTTCTTGGACTGCATATGGTGGTCATAGATTGGTATCCATTAGCGAGGCTCTCTTATCAGTTTTACTTTTTAGTTACTTCCAAGATGTCAAACATATTTTGTTTGGTAATGTATTTTTCCCCCTTTTTCTTTTGTTTCTTACTTTAAAACACTAGTACTTGTAATATTTAGAGGTTGATTCATGTTTGTGGTTTATATATGGCTTTGTTTTATCTTTTTTCCCTTTCCCCATGCACTTTTTCATTGAGTTGGATGTGTGTGCGTACATGTTCTTAGTTAAAGTCTTCCCCATTTTTGTTGTTCATTCGATGCTTTTTGCCACCCCTGCCCCATGGAGATGTGCTTGGGGTAGTTGCGGCTTGAGCCTCTGCTTGGGTCAGGTCGTAAAAAAGTTGTATCAAAGGCAGTTCGACCCTTGGGATGTTATTTAGACATTTCCCTTAGATTTTCAAGGTTGGGGTTAGGGAAAAAATGACAATGTGTTTCGAGAGCTTCTCTTAGTCCAAGAAGTCTAGTGATGGTGTAGTGACCAACATAGTCATTCACTAGAACCCAGAATACCTACTTGTTGACTTGGAATATTGATGCATTTTTTAGGTAACATTAGTACATGCAATGTATTGGATTGAGTCCTTCACTATCCTTCTTGGGTCTGCTCCCCTTTATAGTTGACATATATATGCTCATTTAATAGAAGTACTCTTTGATAAGCTTCCAGATTCCTACATGACACTAGACGGAAAAGATACTAGCTATGTTCCCTGATGATGAACTTATGAGTGATGAGGTCTCAGTTCAAGATATATCATATGCCCCCTTCTTCCAAGTGGACATTTTTTAGCACCTCCACCTATTGAGAAGTAGTTAGTCCAAGTACATATTTTTGAGTATAGGCACAGGATGAGTGCACACCTCCAGTTCCTGCAATAGAGACCACTGAGGTTCCATTATTATCTGCATACTCGTGCACATGATGATAGGCTCGAGTTGGTGGTATTTCTCTTTAGTCTTTTTTGGACACAAACACATCATATGGTGGCTTTGGCAACCAGTCTATTCCATGTAATGACTGAATTTTTGTAGAGCTTGGTTACTTAGATGCACGATGAGTTGGTATTATCATGGGAGGACATCAAAAAACTCTTTTTTGAGGAGAAATACCCTGCATTATTATGCATAATTTGGATTTAGGAGGATTTGGTGCTTAATCAGGGAGGGATGACTATGGTTGGGAACTTGACTAGGTTCACAGACCCTGCACGCTACTCTCCATAAATGATCCATAATGGCTACATTCGAGAATGAAAGTTGAGAAGGTAATCCACAAAGAGATATATGTTAATGTATTTCCCTTGTGAATCACCACTTACATTGAGGTACTCGAGCTAGGACTAGTAAGATATATATTTCTATTAGTGTAATTCCAGTTAGATAGTTTTGGAAGGGGTTATGACAGAGCTAAGATTCCGACTACAGCTATCACATAACAATTTTAAGGGCCTCAAAATAGGAGGCCTTCCCATAATAAAACTTAGGAACATGTTCAAGGATAACATAGAGCATCAGGGTAGCCCAGGGAGGGATGGTGCTATACAAGGGACGGGTGAGGTCACATAGCGCGGGACATCCTGATCAGATGTGCTGACCCGCCTAGGCATATAGTAAACGAACTACCCTGGGAGAGATATTTATGTGATCAGTGATCTCCCAGGAGATGATAGTGTAACACCCCGACCCCAAAATCTTGGAGTCGGTGCATTATTTTAATACATTGGAATGATTATAATGAATCAAGTGCCAGAGGACCGATCAGTTTATTAGTATTGGAAAATAGATTACATACATGAACATTACATTACACATTCAATAACAAAACACAACATAAATAATCTGTTGATAATGTCATTATTCTCCTAGATTAACCCTTCATATCAAATATAATACACTTCATGGAATCTTTGGAAAGCAAAACATAAGATAGGGGTGAGATCAGATAATTAGTATGGGTAAATAATTTAGCAGAAGCTATAAACATTTATGGCAAGATATGTAATAAAAACAATAGCCTTTTAAACAATAACTTGAACATAATATGGAAAAAATAAATCAATCATTTCCTTATAAACATGAACATGGATATTCTAATATTCGAATAATTATATTTAATAATTAATTTAATAATGAATAAATGCCTAATGATGGGCATCATTACCACATTATCAAGGCCTCATGCCAAGACTACAAATAAAATTTTTTCAAGGAATTCTGCAAAGACACAAGTTTGTCTCACGAGACCTACCAATACAACTTGGGGCTATAGGGGTCCTCACCCATCACGTACAAATTCAACAGCATTCCACATATGAAAATGTTGAAGCATAACAAAAAACATTCTTATTAAAACAATCATATGAAATGTCAATACGTCAACAATAAACCATGAAGTGTATAAAAATAAAACATCCATAGTCAAACATATTATAACTCATTCCATATAATATGGATGATTGTTTTATAATAAGTCAACCTAAATCAAGAATAATATCCCATAAAGGATTTTGATGTAGCTGAAAATGATCAGTGAAACCACTTAAGAGAAATATCCATTTTTGTGAAATAATTTAAAAGCCGCACATTTATAAGGAAGTCATCTAAAAGATCTTTTTGAATCAATGTTCCCATAACACATTGAAAATTTTGATATGAATTATCATTTTAAAACAATCACGTCCATAAAAATAAATCCTTAAAACCATTTTGAAAACATGGACATTAGTGGGAAGGATTTAGAAGAATATATATTTTAAACATTTACAATGATGTTTTAGTTAATGTGTACCATAGAATAATGATTTTGAAATTTCATTTATAAAACATAAAGATGGATAATAAACATGTCCCAAAAAAGTACTTACACCTAAAAAAACCTTGGATAATAATGAGATTGAGGAATTAACGCTTACCTTGTAATTCCCTTTGGTCGAGGATACATTTAACCTCTTGTATAATGATAATAGTATGTTATTAAATTATAACAGAACCATATTAATATTTATGATATCATATATGATTAATTTATCACTTTATACTACCCATATAATAATAATTTCCATGTTAACTTTACATTTTGGGTAATATTTGATTTCTTTATTGTACGTGATTTAACCTTTTATTTTTTATTGTATTACATAGATCAGGATTTAAATACACCAAGAATATAAAACATGATTTATATATCATATATAATTAGAATATAAATATTCCTAGTAGATAGATATATGCAATTTAGAACACCGTTTATGAAGACGGTAGGCCTTACGTAGGCATAAACATTGTTTCCATTTCCATATTACATTGAACGGAACTAAGTAAATAAGATATATGTAAATAGAAATATATATATATATATATATATTTCCAGTAGCATTATTATTTCATATATTACATACTTATTAAAAATATATATTTTCATAATTATCGTTGAATGGTGAATGTGTACACACGAGTGAAGATAGAATTTCCTTAATGATTAAATGGTATGAAATTAGATGATATATTAATTTTACAGAAACATCATATTGTTATTTTCCTTATTTTTATACATATTACTCATCATAATATCCATCCAAATAACATAGTGTTGAATAAAAAATTACACCATGGCGTGGAGATGGTAAGTCGTATGTATAGACGGATGGTGACATTATCTTTCATAGGAAGGATAGAATAATGAATATGGTTGTACCATATTTATAACAAAATAATAGTATGTAGAAGGTACTGGACTTATTATATTGTTATTGGAATAACAAATAAATAGAAAGTGGAAGAATAATAGAACTTTGAAAGATATGATAATATACTTACCACTTCTTCGAGTGTTTTCTTTCGATTTGAACAACAGGACTCCATAGGTTAGATTTATGCTCAAGGTAAGGCCTCTGATTTGAATTGATGGATATTGGGAAGATATTTAGGAAGGGGTTGGTAGATCCAAAAGGCTTTGGAGGTGTGATTTTGAGAGTATGGGAAGTAACCTTTTATAAGAGAGGTGAGGGGCACTTTAGGAAATGTTGGAAATATTATTTTATTATAAAATCATTCTTCATTTATAAGGGCTCTAAATTGGTTTATTTGGAAGCTAAGGTAGCAATGGGTCAAAATCCTCTCAACCAATAGGTTTTATGTACGTTTTGGTCAGCATATTAACCATATCATTTAGATTTAACTATTAGTTAAATAGTTTAACTTTTACCATGTCCTCTAGTATTATTATAATAAATGGTTAATAAACATACAATAAAAATCCAATGGAACCCCAAGAGGTTCATTATTGATATATCAAACATTATCTAAGTACTTTAGGCAATAATTAGTTTTTTAGAAATATTATATCAATTAATAATATAATATTTGTTTTAAAAACTCACTTATGTCAATTTTGACACTATTTGGTATTTTGTTTTTGTTAAAGTCTTAAAAACTCTATCACTTCAAATAAAATTTATTTAATCAACCATAATATGAAATATTAATCTATAAAATTTTTGGATGGAATAAAAATCCTCAATATACATTTATTGTTATGTTTATAATATCTACTATTTTAATATTTAATTGATAAAGAAATTACCTCATCATAATTGTGTCATAAATAAATTTAATTATATAATTTCTATAAATTATAAATAAAATATAACTATGTATTAAATATCATTATCCTTCTAATGAATAATTATTTTTGAATTTATCATATGTATTACCCTATATTAAAAAAGGATTACTTATTAAACTTTAAATTTATCACTTTTAACACTTCTTTAGATAATATAATAATATATATCCTCATCTAATCCAAGTGGAAAAAAATGATCATATTTCATTCTTAAGGATGTTTTTGGTCGAAATAAATTTATCCAATAGAATTAGGACATGTGTTAGGGTAATTATAATATCATTTTTTCCTTTAATTTCCTTATTTACTTTTAACCGTGGTAAATAAAAGTCAAAAGTTACTATTCACAAAAAAATTATTTTCATCTTATTGAACCACATGTAACTTACTGATGTCAAATTTGTGTCTCGGATTTTTGAAATATAATTCACAGAAGCGGTAAAATTTTGTTTCATGCAAATTCGCAAATGTGTCTAGATGGTGGGGGTAAAAGACATTATAATGTTCAATAAAATTTTATTGATTTAATTTTATTATAAAATTACTCCAATGAATTACATTGAAGTTATATAGGTATTATATATCTATTTTTACTTAAAATCATTTTAAATAAAATAAATAATTATTTAAATAAAAAGTCGGTTTTAAACAATAACGTAGTGTTTTTCACTATTCATCAAAAATTGAATGTTCTCAGAAAAATACTAACAAATTTACCTAAACTAATTTTGATATTATAAATTCAAAAATAAATTCTATTTTAATAAATTAAAAACATAGAATATGCTATAATTAATTGAAAATTAATTCTCGTTGTCAAAACCAAAATCCATGTTTGTAAGAAGTATAAACTATCAAAAGATTGACATGTGTTTATGTCAAATTTCAAATTGAAATTACATATAATGACCTAAATTGTATTTAATGATAAAAAAATCTAATTATAATTCCAAACTATTCAAATTCATAATTGAACACTATAAATTATTTCGATTAAAAAATTAGTTTTCAATTTAAATTTTTTATTTTTCACTATTCCACAAAATATGAAAGTTATTATAAAAGTACCAAAAAATTAATCCAAACAAAATTTTTATGTCCTGATTCTAAAGAAGAATTTAATTTAATTTAATTTAATATATAAAATTGTCTAATATTGGGTTTAAAAAGGGTTCCTCATTAAAAGGCGGTAAATTTTCATTTTTTAAAAAATACTTCTTGTATCTAAAAAAATGAATTTCTTCTTATTTTATGTCTAAGAAACACATAATATGGAATTGAAAAATAGATGGAGTATATAAAATTCAAAATTCTGTTAATACTATTCATAACCACTTTTTGAATTGTTAGTTTTGTAAGTCGTGGTGTGCTCGGACTCCATGTTGCGTGTAGCGTAAGCTACTGAATTACATTAAGGAAATAACATACTAGGAAATCTTGGGGTGTTACATTCTCCCCTTATCCAATAAATTGTGTACTCACAATTTGAAATTGTTTTTTTAAAATAAAATATTTAAAATATAAAATACCTTTGTGGAAAACCCCCATTGGAAATAGAGATTATAAAATTTAGTCTGAATAAGAGGGAAAGGGAAAGGAAAAAGTCACCACTTAATTAGGGTTTTTAATAGGAGAACATTAGTGGAAATTATAAACACGTAATAGGAGGGAAAAAATAAATATTTATAGGGAGTGATTGAGGTCATCAATCACAAACAAGTGTCAAATTGAGGGCCTCTAATACAACAATCTAAGATGATTTAAAATATCACCAGTTCATCAAAAAATTAGATATTAGGATAACACATTTTTGGTTTTAAGAACCCTTACCTAATGTTTATGAATTAATTTCTTCATATAATAAGAGAAAAATATATATATACTTGACAAGTAGAGTTCCATCCTTTAACTAATTTCTACCACAAAATCATCTTTCACTCTAAAAGATAATAGAACTCAAAAATATTATATTTATTTTAATCGTATAGGGTTCCAAAAAATTTGATTTATAATTCATCTATCAGACCTTTTAAAAAAATAAATTATATAATCCAGGACATCATGTAGGCCAGTGGTAGGTGATGCACCCTTGTCACCCTTCGGTTGCAGGTTCAAGTCTCGTATCCTGGTCGGATGCGACAGGTTGTCGCCCGACCTCCGGGTTACCCTTTTTATAACAGTCCAAAAATAATCTTAAGAAATTATTTAACCTTAAAAATATTATCCAATGTCAAACATAGTTCATTCAATCCTTTAGACTTATCCAAAATACTTCTGTCCAATCTCACAGTCCAAAATTTATAAGGAAGGTAAACATAATGAAGATCTTTTTTTCCACATAATAACATATGAATACCTTAATCAGGTATTCTTTTAAAACACGGTAAAACTATGAATAACCATAAAACCTTATTTATTACATTAATTCTTCTTTATTCCTTATAGAATACTGAATATACTCCTTATATCCAACAATTTTGTAAACTCAAAAAATTATAGAATAAACAAACAATTAATTAGTTCCAAAATAGTCAAGAATATCGAATATAGTTTATCCAAATCAATCATATCTTATTCCAAAATCACTACCTCAGTATTAGAACCATATTAAGGTGTATCTTTCCTTCAACCATGGATTTTCCAAAAAAAAATAACATGCTATTGAGTCACTTTTCATGGTACCATACAATCCTAAATCCATAATGAAATAGTACTTCAGTACAATACTTATTTATTTCCATAATTAATTTAACCAGTACATCATTGATACAACACTCAAATGAAATAATTCTTTAATAACTACATAAGAATAGTAGTCATTCATCTTCATATGTGGTAGTATCATAACATTATTATTATCCAATAACATCATTTGGGGCATACTCTGAAGATTTGTAAATTGATTTATGTAGTGTCCCCACTCCTTGTAGATGAAGAATTGTACATTTGAAACATTTTTCTTACCCTTTCAACCACGTAATTGGTGTCCTTATTTTCCATACATATAAAAAAACTCCCATTTTCTAAAATAATTTACCAAGTTGATTCTTTCCACAGTAATCACATATGAGAAAATCCTTCTTTCCCCACTTTCATTTATTCATTTTTCTCTCTACTATCCTCTTTTTCACTGGCTTCCCTTCAAATCCAATGACTTAGAAAATTATTTAATTATCTTATTAACACATGATATTATTTATTCATATGATGATAATACATGGGAGACTATTTCCTTTCTAAATGACGGTGTAAGACCATGAAGCATATGATCCTTCTTACTCTTTGGATCATTAATATTGATTGAGTTCTCAATCCTTCCAAAGGGTGAAATTTCTAAATAAAGAAATACACTAGGTTAGATCATATCATAATGTACAATCAAAAACTAAAAAAATATAAAAATTAATTAAATATTTTCATACAACTAGTCTCATAATCAAAAAATGGTTTCTTTGCTAACATATTTACTCATAAATACTTCAGAGTAGCTTGTAAAGAAAATGTGGATTGTCCTAAGCATATCCTCTAGGAGTGTCATAAAAAATAGTACAGTAAGGCCCATTGACATTTACTAGGATACCCCAAGTCAAGCCTGAAATTCCTTGTCATAGTTTTCACTCTTAGATGCATCTCTGCAAGATCCACCTCTACATTCTCATATCCAGACAGGGATGTATTGTTTGGAAAACACACAAAATCTTTACATTACCAAAATTCTAGAAAGTTATTCTATACTAATCATAAATGAGTATCTTAGGTTAATTATATATAATAATAGTTTTTCTAAGTCTAGTTTCCAAGGTTTTTACTAAACTTCCTCTGGTACTGACTATAAGGCCCCGACCCCTGAATCCCGGAGCCGGTGCATTATTTTAATACATTGACATGATTATAAGGAATAAAGTCCCAAAGGACCAATCAGTTTAGTAGTCTTTGAAAATTGATTACATACATGAATGTTACATTAAACATTCAAATATAAAACACAAAATAAATAATCCGTTGATAACGCCATTATCCCCCTAGATTAACCCTGTATATCAAACATAATACACTTCTTGGAATTATGGTAAAACAAAACATAAAAAAGGAGAGATCTTAGATGCTTGGTAATGGTAAATAATTTAGAAGAAGATGTAAAATTTTAAGGAAAGATAAACAACAGCCTTTTAAACATAAAATTGAACATAATAAGGAGAAAATAAATCAAACATTACCATATAAACATACACATGGATATTCTAGTAGTATAATAATCATATGTAATAATTAATTTCCTAATGAGGGAATGCCTAACGACGGACATCATTACCCTATAGTCAAGGTCTTGTACCAAGACTAAAAATAACATTTTTGTCAATTCCTTCTTCTAGGACACTATTTTGTCTGATGAGACCTACCGATTCATCGAGGGGCTATAGCAGGCCACACTCGTCACATATTAAGTCCACAACATTCCTCATATGAGAATGTTGAAACATAACATAAACATTCAAATAAAAACTAGAATACGAAAGGTCAATACATAAACCATAACCCATGAAGGGTATAAAAATAGAACATCCATATTCAAACATATAGTAACTTATTCAATACAATATGGATGATTTTATTATAATAAATCAACCATAATCAAGAATAATATCCTGTAAAGGATGTTGATATAGTTGAAAATGATCAGTAAAACTTTTGAGAGAAATATTTTTTTTTGTGAAAACATTTAAAAGTTACACATTTATAAAGGAATTCGTTGAAAATATATTTTTGAATCTAATTTTCTCATACCAATTTGAAACTTTTCAATGGAATTAATATTTTAAGACAATCATGTCCATATAAATAAATCCTTAAAACAATTTTTAAAACATGGACATTAATGAAGAAGTTTTAGAAGAATAAATATTTAAAACATTTGAATTGATGTTCTAGTTATAGAGTACCTTAGAAGAATCATTTTGAAATTTCTTTTATGATTCATGGACATGGATAATAAATATTTCCAAGAAAATACTTACACATAAACAATCTCGAATAATAATGAGATTGAGGAATTAACTCTTACCTTGTACTTCCCTTTGGTCGAGGTTACGTTTAAA
The DNA here is from genome assembly GCA_963277665.1 of Viscum album. Taxonomy (NCBI): domain Eukaryota; kingdom Viridiplantae; phylum Streptophyta; class Magnoliopsida; order Santalales; family Viscaceae; genus Viscum; species Viscum album. Next base: position 46,083,848 of record OY728140.1, on the reverse strand, counting down.
CTCCTGTATAATTATCATGATATGTTATTAAATTATACTAGAACCATATTAATATTTCTTATATCATTCATGATTCATTTATGACTTGATACTACCCATTTAATTAAAATTTCCATGTTAACATAACATATCGGGTAATAATCACTTTCTTTATCGTATGTGTTTTAACTTGTTATTCTTGATCTTATACCTTAGATATGGATTTAAATACTTCTATAATATAAAACATGATTTATATACCATATATATTTAGAATATAAATAGGTATAATAAATATATAAATGTAATGGAAAACACGGTTTATGGAGACGGTAGGCCATACGTAGGCATAAATGTTTTTTCCATTTTCATATCATGTTGAACGGAACTAACTGATTAAGATATATGTAAATACACACACATATATATATTAGAATTATTATTTCATACATTACATAATTATTTATAAAATATATTTTTACAATTATCATTGAATGGTAAACATGGAAATGGATCTCATCACGTCGACGGTAAGTTATACGTACACACGTGTGATGATATCATTTTTTTAATTATTAAAAGGTGTGGAATTGGATGGTATAGTAATTATATAGAAACATTAGAATTTTATTTTAATTATTTATATAAATATTATTTATTATTATATCCATCCAAATAATATATTTTTGAATAACAAATTACACCACGACGTGGAGACGGTAAGCCATACATAGGCACGCATGGTGACATTATCATTCATAGGATGGATAGAATAATGAGTGTGGTTGTACCATATTTATAATAACATCTTATTATGTTGATGTTACTATAGTTATTATATTGGTATATAAATAACAATGAAATATAAAGTGTAAGAAAAATAGAACTTTGAAAGAGGTGATAAAATAATTACCTCTTCTACGGGTGTTTCCTTTTGATTTGAACAAAAGGGCTCATTGGATGGATTTTTCCTAAATTTAAGGCCTCTATGATGAAGTGAGGGGTGTTGGGAGAAGGTCTGGGTTTGGGCGATCGAAAAGGATTTGGAGGTTTCATTTTGAGAGAAGGTGAAGTACCATTTTATAGGATAGGTGAGGTTCACTTTACGAAATGTTAGAAATATTATTTTATTATAAAATCATTTTCTATTTATAATGGATCTAAAATGATTTATTTCTAAAATAAATTTGGTATGGGTTTAAATACTCTCAAACAATAGGTTGTATACAAGTTTAGGTCACCATATTAACCCTATATTTTAGATTTAACTCTTAGTTAAATAGTTTAACTTTTACCATGTCCTCATGTATTATTATAATAAATGGTTAATAAAAATATTATTAAAAGAAAAGAGAACCCCAAGTGGTTCATAATTGACCTATATAACCTCATATATGTACTTTAGGCGAAAATTAAATTTTTAGAAATATTATATCAATTAATAATATAGTATTTATTTTAAAAACTCATTTATGTCAAATTTGACACTATTTGGTATTTTATTTTTGTTAAAGTAATAACAAATTTATCAATTCAAAAAAAAATATTTAATCAACCCAAAAATGTCATATTAACCTGGAAAATTAGTGGATGTCATAAAAATCTCAATATACATTTATTTTTATATTTAGAATAACAATTATTTTAATCATTCATTGATAAAGTAATTACCGCTTCATCAATGTGTCATTTATAAATTTAATTATTTAATATCTAAAAATTATAAATAAAATACAAATATTTAGGAAGTAATTTTAGATTTCTAATGAATATTAATAAGCAAATTTTTCTTATGTATAACCCTATATTGAAAATGGTTTTGTTATTTAACTTTAAATATAACAATTTTAACTCTTCTTTAAATAAAATAATAATGAATGTCTTAATTGAGTACATGTGGAAAAAAAGGATCAAATTTTATTTATAAGGTTGGTTTTGGAAGAAATAAATTTATCTAATAGAATTAGGATAAGTGTTATGGTACTTATAATATCATTTTTACCTTTAATTACACAATTAACATTTAACCGTGGTAAATAAATGTCAAAAGTTAATATTCACCAAAAATTATTTTCATCTTATTGAACCAAATTTTAAATACTAATATTAACCATGACTCTCATATTTTTGAAATTTAATTTACAAAAGTGGTAAAATTATATTTTATGAAAATTTTCAAATGTGCCTAGATGGTGGGTAAAAGACGTTTAAAAGTTCAATAAAATTTTATAAATATAATTTTATTATAAAATAAATAAAATTAATTCTATAGAACATATATATGTTATATATATCTTTTTTTACTTAAAATAAATTTAAATAAAATAAATAAAAATTTAAATAAAAATTCATTTTTAAACAATAACACAGTGTTTTCACTATTCACCAAAAATTGAATGTTTCCAGAAAAATACCAAAAATTCACCCTAAAATGAAGTTGATATTCCAAATTCCAAAATGAATTATGTTTTAAAAAATTAAAAACATAGATGTTTCATTAATTAATTTCAAATTAATTCATGTTGTCAAAACCCAAAAGCGTGTTTTTAAAAAGTAAAAACTATCAAAAGATTGACATTTGTTTATGTAAAATTTAAATTTGAAAGTACATATAATAACCTAATTTGTATTAAATGATGAAAATATAATCTAATTATACTTCCAAACCATTAAAATTAAAAATTTAACACTATAAATTATTTTGATTAAAAAATTTGTTTTCAATTAAAATTTTGTATGGTTCACTATTCATCAAAATATGAAAGTTATCAGAATAGAACCAAAAATTTACCCAAACTAAATTTTTATGTTATGAATATAAATAAGAATTTAATTTCATTAAATTTAATATATAAAGGTGTCAAATATTGGGTTTAAAAAGGGTTTTCCATTAAAAGGTGGTAAAATTGCATTTTCTGAAAAAAAATACTTCTTTTACCTAAAAATGAATTTGTTCTTATATTATGTATAATAAAAACTTAATATGGATTCTAAAATTATATTGAGTATATAAATTTAAAATTCAGTTAATACAATTCATAACTACTTTTTAACGTCCAGTTTGTTAGGTCGTGGTGCGCTCAAACTCAACGTTGTGTCTAACACAAGATATTGAATTACATTAAATAGATAACGTACTATGAAGTCATGGGGTTTCACATATAGGTTGGTCCCTAGGGATGAAGTTTTGGTAGAGAATAAGGAATAACTATGATTGGTGGATGACAATATGAAGTCCCTCTACCACCAGGAGGAAGCTCGCGTTTGGCTTAGGGAGTTGGTGGTCTTGGTCATAGGAAGATGCATGTTATGTACGTTTAAGATCCAATAGTGTATGAGATTATAAGAGGTACACCATGTTCCTTTTATACCTTTTTTTAGTAAAACCTTTTTGAAACTAGATAAGGTAATCTTTTCTCCTTCCTTCTTTCTTGATGTTTTACCGAGGTGACATGGGTGTTGGTGTAACCATGTGTGTATTTTGTTCAATGTAGCATTCAAAACACAAGAAAGTTGAGTCCTCCCCCCACAGAAACATATTTTTTGTGATCTGAGAAAATCGTTGAGGATGGGTCAGTGCCACCCAAAGATTATAGTATCAAGGTGTGGTGGATGAGTGCCTCTGACTTGTGTGTTTATGGAGGGGTTTTGCAATGGAGTTTACGAGAAGGTTTTAGAATTTCCAATTGATTTTTTATTCTTTACCTCATTTTTTATGGAATTCCACTAGTGTGTATGATAGAGTGTCTTATTGGTGGTTATTCTCCTTGAAATAGATTCAAAGACACATGGGGTATTTTACTTTTTTTAAGGTCTATACTCTTGTGGTTGGATGAGTTTACTCACATTACATGTTGAGGGGTACCTTTTCATGATCCATTTAGAACATGGTAATGATGTTATAAATTATAGGTCGAGGTGATGGAGACCCCATGAAAAGAACTACATGATTCACTATCGGGATCTTGTAGTGGTAGTCATCTCTTTGAGAACATGGAGACACTACCTTATGGAAGATCTCTTTGTGGTTTGTTCAGACCACTGGAGTCTCAGGTATATCTCCACCTAGAGATACTTGAAACTGAGAAAATTTTAGTGGTTGAAATTGATGAAGTAATATGACATAGATATATTGAAGACTCCAGTGAAGGGAAATGTAATTGTATATTCCTTAACATGAAGTCCTTGTCTCTCCAAGTGTGGGGGGATTCAGAGTTGTTATCTTCTTAGCAGTTGGACATAGTGGAGAAGGATTATACAATTTTTTACAGTCTATGGTGTTGAATATATAGTTTCTTGATCATGTGAGAGAGTCCCAAATGTGATAAATAAATTGAGAGATCTTATGAGACTCAGATATACAGAGGTGACACACTAGATGGATATTCATATGGATGTAATCATGAGACCATGTTTCAGAGACACACAAAGGATTCGATTGTGGTGCGAGTGAAGGATGAACACCATGTTTTGGAAGTTTTTTATAGTATCTGGAAATCCCATAGTGAAAATGGGATGGAATATCCATGTACATCCTCACATGAATTTCCCGCATAGAGAATGGCCATGGCCCCATCTGGGTAATAGTATACCAACTCATGTATTTGGCACACTTCCTTATGATCAGGGAGTAGAGTACGGTGGGGAGTTTGAGGTTGTTCTATTTATGCTAGATTTTTCTCCTTCATGGGGACCCCATGATGTTTGTATCTGATCATAACACGAAGTTTATGTCAATGTTGAGGAGAGTTCAGCAGGAGGCATTTAGGGCCCATTTACGGTTTTCTACAACCTTTCTCCCCTATACCGATAGGAAGTATAAGAGAACGATCCAAATGTTAGAGGATTTACAGAGGGCTTGTGTGTTAGTTTTTGGTTGGGGAGGAAAGCTATCTAAGAGGTTCTTCATGCCATTTTGAGATCATGTAGAGGGTTGATATGGTTGACTACTGCCTTTCTATACCCCCACAGAAAGAGTTGGTGTCTAATGTTTTCTATGTGCCACAATTGAGGAGATATGTGAATGATCCTATGCAGGTCATCGATAATAGCAGACCTTACATGGACGGACCATCCCCTTGGTTCACATGGTATGGTAGCATAGAAACATGTAGAAGTTTACTAGGGAGTAGGATAGCTAGGTGCAAACTTAGTATCCTGAGTTGTTTCCTTATTTTTCTTTTTGGAGATGAAAATAATGAAAGAGAGAATGATTTAGAGACTCGGATTTTTCCTTATAAGACTTTGGAACATTTCTATACATATTTTCAAAGATGGGTGCAGAGACGGTGTGCGATTCAATGTCCTGTTGTTCCTAGAATAAATTGGATAAAAATATTAAGTATATTTTATACTATACAAGGTATTAGATAATATATCACTCAAAAGGTTGCTCAGATCAGAAATTTGAGGTCATGGTTGATTCCAGGGCGTGGCGTTTATCCTAGGTGGGACATAACTTTCTTCAGCGTCAGTCTTATGTAGAAAAACCAGAGAGGTCATTTTTATAAATAAAATAATTAAATTTAATTATTTAATCTCGAATTCCAAATCAAATACATTTTGAATGGGGACTTGTATTGTAAATCAGAAAATTCCATTGAGTTTCGAATGGGGTGTCTTACCAATGCACGACCTAATGTGAGGGGGTGTGGCATATTTGGATTTCTGTGAACGCTGAATGTTTCTTATAAATATTTGTTTAATGGAAATTATAAAGGGTTGTATCATTTCTCCCATGGACAAAAACACTGATCTCTCCTCTACATCAGATGATGAATCTGTGTTGGATCTTTGGCAGATAACGATGAAACATCAGGTCTAAGTAAATCAAATAACAGTGAATGCAATAGCGGATCAAAAATCTTGGTATGATTCTTCTATAAATGCGGCCTTTTTAATACCAATGTTGATTACCTTTCACCAACTCGTGGATTAGGTCAATAAATAGTCTTAAAAATAATAATAATTTTATTATTTTCAAATTCTATTTTGAACGTTACCCCTATTTAGAGAATCCGATTAATCTGTCATCTACGGCGACATGACCATCGCTTCGCAGTGGAGTTTTTTAGGCCAATTTGATAATTTTACATTTCTCTTTTTATTCATGGTTTAATGAAACATCCAATTATAATAATAATATAATTATTAATTTTTGGTGATTCTTGTATCGGTTGTATCTCCTGCATCTGAAGTCCGATTAACGAGTCGTCAGCGGTATTGTGACCTTGAATTTATAGAGGAATTTTAAAGACTAATTTTGATGGCTTAAAACAAATTCGAGGCATGGGCCTAATGATTCTAATCTCATTAATTTTAGTTGAAATGGGAATTATTCATTGGGTGTCTATTTTGGATGAAAGAAGAGGTGATCCCATCTCTTTTTACATGAAGATTAAATGGTGTGATCTGTATGATGTGTTTTGGGATTGAGGCTTATGCCCCACGAAGCATCGTTCGTGTGCGATGCTAAGAGATGAATATTCTTCTCCAAGTTTCCGTTTTGTATTAATGAATAGATTATTGATTCAATTTTAATGTGAGGATAACAATGGTGTGATCTATATGATTGGTTCTGTAATTCAGTTGTGGGACCCACAAATCATCGTTCATGTATGACGATGAGAGATGCATCTTTTTAATAGGGTGTCCGATTCTAGTGAAAGAATAATCGATCCTATGGATTTTTTTACAAGGATCATGATAGAGTGATACATTAGGTTATTTGGGGCTGTATGAGGTGGAAAGTTATTGAAGTGTGTTTTTTCACTTTTGGGCCAGTGACGTGCATCCTACACTAGTCATCCTTTCGGTAGAATATTCCATGTACTCAAAGTGTGTAGTGGAATTCCTAGGGGTACTGGTGCACATTTTAGTACAATAGTATGTCTAGGAACATGGCCAGGAGTTGAGGTAGGGTCACACATCATGTGGGCCCCACATGTGTCGTGTACCAATTTACAAATCATCTACCACTCATATCTCCTTCTATGCTCGGATTTTGACTCGTGACTAGCCTATCTTGAGTGGTTTTCCATATAGAACAGGTTGATTCCCCCCATATAGGATTTTGAGTTATGATGTGAGATGTTTTGGGGGAGACACGTTTTCAGGTGAAGTACGATGATGGATGTGATGAGGTAGGTTTATCAGTGTTTTCTGATCTTACACTTCAAAGGGGTTATGCATTAGATTTTGTTGATGCTTCACCGTAGGTGTTATCCAACAGGGATGTCCTGGATAGTTCCAAGTGGAATTCTCCATCTGGGCTGGGCATGAGTCCTCTATGACACTAGAGTGGAATCCCCCAGCTGGACTGGGCATGGGTCCTCAATGACACTTAAATGGAATCCTCTAGTGGGGGGCATGGGTCCTTAATAATACTAGAATGGAATCCTCTAGAAGGGATGATATTAGGTCTTCGACGATACTAGAGTTTCATCCTATAACTGGGATAGGCATGGGTCCCCAACAATACTATAGATAAATCCTCTAGTTGGGTTGGGTGTGGGTCCTCGACGTCACTAGAGTGGTATCCTACAGTTGTTCTAGGCATGGGACCTCGATGACACTAGAGTGGAATCCTCAAGTTAGGTTGTTTATGGGTCATCAACCATGAGACAACCTTTTAACTATGGATTAATGATGAGAAATTATTTGATGTTACATTGGACTCACGCATAAGAGGGGTTCCTTTCCCATCGAGATGCGTCCTTATGACACGACCTAAAACCGTGAAGAAAATACATACCTTCAAAATGCATATAGTATGAAGGTGTGGTGTTTCATTCACTTTTACATGCATGTTCAGGGAATATGTCCGGGATGCTGGTCATCGTTTGTGGTTACTACTAGAAATATTGGTGAATCTTTTCCTTGGTTGAGATGTGAGATAGAGATCCCCTTACATTCCCATTTGGGTTTATTTGAGGGATCATATATATATATATATATATATATACTATTGTTTTACCCACTCCTTGGGTTTTTTTACTCTTCCACCAAGAGACGAGAAAATGTGTGGGGTATGCCACATACATTCTATGTCTAGCTTATCATGGTTGGACGAGTATACTATCTTATAATATGTAGTGAGGACTCAATGAGAAGTTCATCTTCTCACTATTTCTAGCTTCATATGTATGGATGAGATAACATCACTATGTTGTCGTGTTAAACTATACTCTTTATTATAGATTTTTATTTCTACTTATTTACTTGTTATTTGTATCTCTTACTCCTCCCCCATTGCCTTTTTGGGGAATCCTACTGAGTATTTTTATACTCACCCCTACATGGGATTTTTATGCATGTATAATGCCTAATGATAATGAAAGAAAAGGTGATGGTATCTTCATATGAGTTTAGGGATATAGGTTTTTATAACACATATGGTGTTCATAGCATCAGATCCAAGATTGGGGCTCTCTAAGCTGTTTTCTTTTCTCTTACTACAATATTGTTGCACCTTTTCTGGGCAGGCTAGTATTTTTACACCTTTTCCATTCCGTTTACTTTAAAGAACTTAAATTTGTACTATTTAGAGGTTAATGAATGTTTTTAGTTTATATATATTAGTATTGTATCTTTTTTTTCCATTCCCTCTTCACTTTATGAGTGAGTTGGATGTGTGTGTGTGTACATGTTCTTAGGAAAAGGCCTCCCTATATTTATTATGCCTTCGGTGATTTTTTCCACCACTATCCTATAGAGGAAGGCTTTGGGTAGTTGTTTCTCAAGACCCAGCATGGCCCAGGATATAAAAATATCCCTCTAGATATTTTGGTAATGTGATATTGATACCTAATGGGATTATGATTATTTTCCAAAAAATTATTCTAAAAATCTATGTTCAAAATTTTCAATCGTGAGTATGTTTTCCTCATGGTGTAGTAAAATGAATATGCATGGACATGATTTTGAATAACCTTGTTCAATATAATATTATTTCCATTGCTTATGATTCCATATGACTGTTTTATTACTCTTTATTTCTTATTATAACTTGATACTATTGTTAATCATTCTTTTTTGTATGATTTTAATTGGTATTTCATTATCTAAGATTTTTTTGGAATTAAAATTTTACATTGATATCATTCTCTTGATTATGTTTTGATACCCTTTTGATAATATCATACTCCCGTATGATTGACGCCTCTCATATTTACACTTATTCCGCATCGGATCTCATAGTTTCTTGTATTTTCATTTCCTTGATTTTTATGTAACGTTCTAAGTGTGATATGTTTATAAGGGTACTATTATAAATATTTTTTTTTTGAGATGTTGAAGATTATATATGAAATATGATAAATATGTATCTAGTCTCCAAACACCCTAGATGTTGTGGCCCTTATGTGGGTTTAATTTTGATAAACATTGAGTATTCATCAAAATTAATTTAATATATATGTATATTGTTATTGTGTCTCTATAGATTTTATTAGTGGATGATTTAGTTAATTTTAGATATTATGATTATAAAACATTAGTGAGAACCCTTAGGATAATCCCAACTACATAAGAACATGAAATTTTATGGAAAATAAAGGTGTGTATTTTCCTTAAAAAAATATGTCCCTAACATGATAAAAGAAAGTGGATGTGGTTGTGGAAGAGATGCGCCTAAGGGTAACTACGGTAAAATGTTGAGAATGGTTATTAACTCTATTTTCAATAATGAAAAATAAATGGTTTAAAACTACATGCCTCACTAAACACACATAATGGAAATAATTTGTTTCTTTCATATTCTCTCTAGTAATCATGATGATAAATGAGACGATAGAACCTATGTAAACTGATGATAACTCATAACAATATAATATGAACGAAGAGAATCATTGGTTAAATGATGGATTCAATATTTTGGACATCATATGAATGATTTTCAAAATCATATGATTTTTTTCCTAATGATTTAATATTTATACAACCACTATGTTTGATTGATTTTTATTCAGTAGATGGAACTAGGAGGAATCAAGTGAGAAATGAATGTTATGAACAATGTAATTATTATAACCTTGAGTAAGAAAATTGATTTGTAGGAGGGATAGGATATCTTATGACAATTCTCACACATATATACCAATCTATGTGCAATAATTAAAATAATGTTGAGATTATGAATTCACCAAGGAAAGAGAAAATGATATTCTATCACTTATGTGACAACATCAACCATCAATATATGGGTCTTCTTATCAATTTGTTTCCAAGAAAAATATCAATTTTATTGAAATGATATTTTAAATTTCTCAGCGCTCATAACTTGGGAATGTTTTCATAAAAATATATCCATTTTAATGTGAGTAAAATTGATAGTGGAATATTATCATGAACACTTGTAATGTGGAATAAACAAAATCCATGGAATTAGAGTAGTTTTAGAGGGTATTTATCAATAAATACATTAGTTTAACTCTTCATAATATGACAGAAAAGGGAATTTCTATAGCTGAAATATAAGGATGAGAAGTATACTCATACCTATAATGAAACCTATAAAATATATAAAATGTGTGATTCTATATTTTTAATCAACCATGTGATAAAAAATTAAACTATTCTATACCATCTTGAACAAAATCATCAAATAGTTTTATCTATAAGAGGATTTAGTAATAATACAGGAATTATTCAACCTGACATAAACGTAGTAATGGATAGAGTGAACTCAATTTAATCCTTTTTTTATAATAAATTTAAGATAAAAATGGTACATCATGGAAATGGGAGTGGTCAATCCCATAGATAAATGAAATTTTAAAAACCTACATGCCAAAAATTTAGGTAAAGAACTCATGAAATTATCTAAAATGAGTTTTTAAAGTATTCAATTATAGAATGTTTGGATATTGAATTATTGATTAATGAAGGGGATAAAAAGGTCAGAAAATACAACAAAGGATAATAAGGATTCAACAAATGATGTTCAATGAAAAAGACATAGGGATATCATGAATTATAGAAATCAGTATCATAATCACTGAGCTAATGAGGATGATAGACATAAACACATCCAAAGAAAAAGGATTGAGGGTAGGCATTTTATATCACAACTGATGCGGGTCAAGATAATGATATACTAAAATGTATAATTACCATCCACTCTATAAATTCATATTTATTATTTGATTATGGTCCAACCCACCTTTTTATATGAATAAAATTTTAATAGCATCACATCACCACCTCAATAATTATATTTTGAGTTGGTAGAAAAAAACATAATTTTTTGATGTCCTTATCTTATGTCTATATCTCTAATATGATTGATGTTTATGGGAGATTTATTCCTATAAATCATGATTTTAAGACACTACATTAATTTTATTTTATTTTGGGCATGTATTGTATTTTTCTATATAAATACCACATCAATCTCTTTGGAAGGGAAGTTATGTGTGATATTCCAAAACAACATTTTTTTTCTAATAGACAGAGTATAAACATAAAAATCCCATTGGAATTACATCCATTATATGGTTCTTAATACATATATAATAGACCTAGTTTTTAAACATATTATTACATAATTTTTAGCATGAATATCATTTGAATAAAAACCAAGGATTATAAATTCTAATATCTTTTTATGACTAGAAACATAATTAGAAATCATAAAACTAAAATAAAAACATATTTTATTTAATCTTTATAATTATATCTTAATAAGCTTTGAGCCCATAAATATGTATCGAATTACATGGGGAATACATGATCAAATGGTTGAGAAAAAATCCTTGTTAGTGAATAAACATAAGAATAAAACCTAGAACATGGGTTAGAAGGTATAACATGATGACATAAAATCCATCGAACATGAATAAAAAATTTTAATAATGAATTATATAACATGGAATCATGTAACCATGGAATCATAGTAATGTCGAAGGAACAAAAAACATGAAATAAGACTTATTTTAGGCTCACTAGAGATGGAGGATAATGAGTGAAGGCTAACAACCAAGACCATTATATATGGAGCAAGAGTAAAGGCTAACTGACAAGGCCATTGAACATGACTTCTAATGAGATCAAACATTACCCAATACATTAGAGAACTATCTGGGTGTAACTATAATAACAAGTTCATGAATATTTTTTCAACATAATGAATCATGAATAAGGAATCAAACAAAAATGAAAGGGTTTCCCATGGAATGATTTGGGCAATGTAATCATTTAAAAAGGCATAACAAAAGAGAATATCACAATGGATTCCATGAAAAAATTGATTTAAAACATACACAGACATTAAAAACTGGAAAACATGCATAGATCATGAAATGTGGTATTAAATTGAAGTTATGAAAATTAAAAACACTATTTAATAAACTTAATGAAAACTTTTTAGTGAGGTTTCAAGAAAATATTAATGATTCTTTAAAATAAAAAATTCATAATTGTTCATATTAAAATAGAAATGAAAATGGTAGTTATTAATGATAAAATTACCTATTTTAAAAAAAATATGGTGGCTTCAAACATACTATGGATGTTATATTAAAAGGGGTAATAAAACAAGATGTTCCCTTCAATCATGTTTGCATACCAGAAAAAGTTGAGAAGGGAACCATTTTAAAACAAGTATTTCCCCATAAAATATGGATTAACTAATCAAGATACAAGATTTTGGAACATATAAATAAACTTCAAATAATTATATAAAAATAATAATGATTTATATTGGGGTAAAGAGAGAGAAAGTGTGACCAAAAAGAAAAAATAGTGGTTCAGAAAGAATCCCTTACCTTATGTCTAAAAATATTCTGCACATGATCTTAAAGTCTTGGATAATTAGATTAAATACATTAATATATTAATTATGAAACTTTTATAAATTTATTTTTTATTATAATTTTATTATGTTAATTTAGGTCCTTTTTTGAGTTATAAGATAAAATTTCATCGTTTGGGGGTGTTCTTTCCCTTGGTTTTCATGATCGATTTACTTATACCCAATTATAGAAAATCATGTAAAATAAGGGTAGTTATATAGTACTAAAATTATATGTTATTAATGAAATTAAAAAATATTAAATATTTATATATTTCTTACTTTTATATTTTATGAGGATGAATCCTTAGATAAACATTAGTGATGATCATTTAGATTATTTGGAAAATTTTATCTTCACAAAGTAATTTTGTTTCATTAATTAATATCATGTATATATAATGGTTACACTAATACAAATACTATGTAATACATATATTATAATACCTTTTATCCATAAAAATGTTTTTATTACAAACCTTGATGTTGGTAAATGAAAATGAAAACTCATCATCCTTGAATGCGATAAATTAACACATCACCGATGGTGTTTTCATTTTTAGAAAAAAATGAGAAGGGAAAGAATGATGATGGATTATTAAATTAACATAAAACTAATACAGTATATTTTAGATAATGGAGTTACTATGACACTTATATAGGGTGAGTTTAGTATAGAATAATAAGAAAATGGAACATGGAAAGAAATGAAAAGAAAAGGTAAAACATTTTTACCTCATCAATACTTCTCTTTTATAACATATTTAAGACACTTATGTTTTGTATTTTGATGTGACAAGGGGATCTAGGACGTTGGGTAGGGGTTTGGAAAGATTATTTTGAAGAATTTGGGAAAGTAAAAATGCTTTAAATGTGTGAGGATAAGAGGTGGTGATTGGTGGTTTTTATAGTGAAGGATAGGGGTTTTTTCTTATTATTTTATTCATAAGATTATTATTTTGGCTCATGACTATTAATAGTTTGATAATTGTTGATAAATATAAAAAAACATAATTATAGTTATATATTATAGTGTTAATTTATCCATACATCATCCAGGAGTTAATAAATCAAGTATCTTGCTTATGCCATAAATTATAGTATTTCCCTATTCACAAAAAAACCAACTATTTTAAAAACATCCCAAAAATTCAAACATACAATTTTTCAAAAAGTGGAATTAAAAAATGAAATAAATTTTATGATTAATATTTTCTAAATATGGGAAATTTAATCTTATATTAAATCATCATTTATTCAAAAAAATACCAATGTTCAAATTATAACATATTGCATAACAAATTAAAAAATTAATTAACTTCTAATAAAATTATCCTATAATCATAAAATAATAAAATATTACTTTATGAATACATTTTATGGAAATAAATTTTATTTTAACAGATTATATTAATTATAAAATTATAAATAAACAATTATGTTTTAGAAACATACCAACACTTAATTAATAATTTTTTATACATTTATGTACTTATACTGTGATATAATTATATCATATTTTTATTTATAAGATGGATAAACATTACTTATACATTCATGGGTGAGTTTAATATTCAATTGTTTTTTTAACTATTCATTAGGGTCACGTCATTATTCTATGGTAAACATAAAATTCTATTGGATTATGATCCTTAATTTCTATAAATACAACTTATTTTATATATTCTTTTTTTGAAAAGTTTGTATTTTTCTATGAGAGTTTATGTGATTTATAACATATGACGTAATTATAAGAAAATAAATTACATTGATAAAATTTTTGGTTCATTACATTATTCCGACCAGAAGAAAGTTCACCCACAAAATTTTGTTTTTCATTATAAGTTGTTAACTTGTGAGGGTAGTTTTACTTTGTCACTTCCTCTAGTAACCATGTTGCCACTTCGTACTTATAGTTCTACAATAGTACATTGACCGGCTGAGTAGTACTATTGCCAATAAATTTATCTATTTGATTCATGATCATTATTGGATGCTCCTAGTAAGATATATCATTTTCTAATTATACCAGCTCAGAATTCAAGAAATGTGAAGTATTTGGTATGTAATTCCTCAATAGGGATCCATGGAATACATCATGTATATATGGTATGGTAGGTGGAAGTTCTAGTCTATAGGACAAAACTCTAACACATTCAACAATCTCAATGAGTACAATATACCATGGACTTATCATTCCATTACTTCCAAGTCTTGTTATACTCTTCAATGGAGACATGAGGATGAATACCATATCTCCAACCTTAATCTTCAGATCTAGTCAATGATTGAATTCATAACTCTTTCATAGACTTTGGGCTTACCGAATATAATGGTGAATGTTTTTCAAATTTCCCCACCATTTATTCAACCAGTTCAAGTCCTACAATCTTATGTTCACTAACTTCTTCTCAGGATGTCAGTGTGCTACATCTTTTCCCATAAAAATCTTCATATAGATCTATTTGGATGTTCGAGTCAAAACTATTATTGTATGATAACTCATCCATAAGAATATGTGGTTCCCATCCACCCTTTATTTCAATATAATAATATCTCAACATTTCTTCCAACGACTGAATAGTTTTCTCATATTATCCATCAATTTAAGGATGATAGGCCATACTAATGTTCAGCAAAGTGTTTGGATCATGTTTGAGTATTTCCCAAAACATTGAGGTGAATCTCAGAGCTACACCAGATACACTTGATAGTGGTAAACTATATAGGACTACCACATATATGATGTATATCTACGCAATTTTATCCAATGATAAGTCCTCATGAATTTTAATAATGTGAGATGTATTTGTAAGACGATCTACAACAAACCATATTTCATTGTTTCTTATAGATGTATACATAAGTTCAGTGAAAATGTCCATGGTGATGTATTTCTATTTCAATGTTGGTATGAGTAATGGGTGCTTCATTCCCTTAGATGTTTTCCTTTCATCCATCACTTTATGACATACCAGGCACTTTGATCTATACACAACAATCTCCTTTTTTATATTTTCCCATAAATAGTTTTTTTAGTGTTCTCAATTCATACATGTGCTCCATAGATAATTAGAGAGGGTTGAGATATGTTCATAAATGATAAGATACTTATATATTTCTAGATTGTATGGGACACATAGGTGTAACCCAAATCACACGGCTCATTCCTCATCCATTTGGAAATCCAATAATTTACTATTTTTGATAGACTCCACCTTTATTAGAATTTCCCCATCATTCCATTGAGCATTCATTATTTTCCCCATAATGAATTGTTGAGAAATTATTTGAGAAATTATTTATGATTTACCTTCATTAAATATTCCGATATCTATACTTTTCATGTATAAGAAGAATGGATCGTTCTCTATTTTCATCATTGATAAAGATGTAGGATCTTTTCTACTTGATCACTATCTACCTTATTTTCCTTATAGGATGGTAGTGGATAGATATGTTATAATCCATGATAAGATCTAATCATATTCATGGGTGAATATAAAGTTTTTTTTATGTGAATATTTATCTGAGACTCTTGGGATCATTATATCTCACACACTTCTCCCCATATACATAATTTCACAATTGTTCAATGAAAATATCACAACTACCAACGACAGATCATGTGGTGGATTGTTGTTATCTTGAATTTTCTACTTCCTTGGGGAATAGGCTATCACTTTATCATTTGACATCAGTACACAACCAAATCCCATATATTAATCATCACTTCATAAAACAAAGAGTTTCATCCATTTCAAAAAATTGAGTACCGGTGGAGTGATGAGACTCTTTTTGATCTCCTTAATTTATTCCTCTTATTCCTTCATCCAAATATATTTTACCCCATTCTAATCCAACTTGGTTAGTGGATTTGAACATAAAGTTAAGTTCCTCAAAAATCGTTCGTAGTACCTAGATATACAAAGGAAAATGTGGATCTATGTTACATATTTCTTCATAAGCCATTGTTAGATTTAATTTTTCTTGTATGGGTCTATAAATATTTATTTTTTGGTGAAAACATTACCCAATAAGCATACAACCTCCATCTATAAGTAACATTTATTATATATTGAAGAAAAATCATCCATTTACAAAGTATTTATCCCAGTATTAAAATTCTCTTCATGTTCCTCCTATCTCTTCAAGTGTATCTGAAAATCATCAATGATGATAGTGAATTTTTTTTTGACGATATCTCTAAAGACTCAATTCATTAATCCAATAATCTTTTTGGATCATTAGTGATTGTGAAAGGAATTACTATGAACACATAGTTTCAATAACTTATTTGAAAGGAAGTCTTGGGAATATCTTCCCTACTCACATTTAATTGACGATATACTGACTTGTGATACACCATAGAGAAATACTTATCCCCATGTAGATAACCGAATAATTCATATATCCATGGAATGTGATAATTGTTCATTATAATGATTCCATTTAACTCATGATAATAAATAAATAGGCTCTTTTATTATTACTTGAATTTTCCATGTATTATTTTCAAATATTATGTGGATTGATTTTGAGACCTTGTACTAAGACAATGTGTGATTCTGAGGCCCGGTGTGCCAAAAACCAATGATTGAGAAATATTAAAATATTAAATAGCACCATTATAAAATTTTCCTAAAAAAGTGAAATAACATCTAAAAGTGTTATTAGATCAGAAATCTGGGTGCACCATTGGGTTTAGAATAGTGGTTTTGCCATTATAATGACCTATCAATAGTCAGTTCAAGTCTTTTTGGGAAATTTGGTAGGGTCTTTAAAATGAATAAAATGATATATGAAAAATAATGTTATTTCACTTATTTATGCAGGGATGCATTCATGGGTTTTCTCTATAAATAAATCCTTTTTTATAAATCCATGGTTATTATCATAACCCCAAAAACCTCTAGAGATGGTTGAGATATATATATAAAGAATTATATCTATCATGTGACAAAGGAACTTTGAATTAGTGATTAATGAGCACTTATCCGGATAGGTCTCTCCAACAGTAAAAATGTGGTGACCCTTCTTTGTCAGAGAGTAATCTTAATCCAGTTAGGATGCATACTATTTATTTTTTTCCCATTCATGACATCATTTTATGATAATAAACTAATCAATGGAAAAATTATCCTTTGAATCAATTTCATTTGCAGGATGGGTTATTTAATGGATTTATCAGGAATTTATTATTGATAATTTCTATGATTTTTATACCATTATAATGGTGAGGAAACATTATCATAATGAACATCAATTGTGATTTGTCCCTCTCAATCCCCCCCCCCATTCTATAATTTTTCATGCACATTCTTCCTTATTTCCTAACATTGAACCCCTTTTTGAACAATCGATAATTACAACTATGATTCTTGGCACCGTGATCTGAAACCATAGATCTAGCATTAGGAATAATCAATAGAGATTCAATGTTTCATGTGGAAGAAGATCGAATGATGGTGTATACTGAATTTGTGTTATTTGGAAATAAAGAAGAATGCCTATGATTGTGTTTTATGTGCCGATTAAAGGCTTGAATCCTATATATTTTGTGTTAGGGACAATAGATGTGCTTGAATATAGGGTTTTGAGGTGAATAGACAACCGAAACAAGATCTCGGAGATTGAAGGTGTTACTGGGAGGAAGTATATAGGTTTCTAGAAAACCTGATACACGTGGTGTGTAGTCTCCGACTATATGGTGTGTATCTACCTTTGAAGAACTGGGAATGTACAAGTAACATACACAGACTTGAGGTGGAGTAAACAGGTTTATTACATTGTGTGTACTCCCCTGCATGACTTGTCTTGGGCCTAGTTTAAAGGTTACCCCACATACTAGTACACGAGCGAGGATACATGGTATGACACCATGTATTGGCATAAGGTCGGAGTACATGGGGTGGACCCCAAATTAAAGGACATAGTGTGTGACCTCTTCTACACACCATATACCCCTCTTCTACATGACATTAACTAAATTCCCTAGGATTTTGTACATGGGAAATATATGGTGTCATGGGACATGGTGTGTGACCCTACTCCATGTTGTGTACCACTTCCTACATGGATTTATTCCCTTGTCATCCACATAATTAACAAAAAAAAATTGGTTCTGTCCCACTATCATTTCCTTAAACTTGGGTTCAAATCATTTTATACTACATAGACATTGATCCCCTCATCAAGACTTTCTATATAGAGTTGTTGGAATACCTTGAGTGGGTCGATGTAGGACCCTATATTCATTCTTCATTACCAGGTTTTATTTTTTGATATTGATATGACCAACACTAAGTGGACATTGATCCTCAACTTAGCGGGTAATGCATATTGAGTTTTTGGTGTCACCCCATGGCCCTGGCAATGAACCTCACCTATGTATCATATTCACTTCAGATCTATCGGTGTATCTTTCTGATGGTGTGACACAATGATAATTACATCATATACTAGTGTCATCAGTGTTATCAGACTCAGGAGTGTGTTCTCCAGGATGAGTTCTTCATGGAACCTTTGAGATGAATTTATAGTACTGGTATATTGTGGTTTTGACTTACATAAAGTCTATGTGTCTTCAATAGAGTATATTTAGATATTCTTGTTATATGTACTGTTGACATATACCTATGTATAGATGACTGTACTTTTCTTTGTTGTATTTCATTATGTTTTCTGGGTGTCCTACTAAGTATTATTATACTCACCCCTAGGCATGATTTTTTCACACGTGTCATGTATTGTGCATATGATAGTTCTATTGATGGTGTTCTGAGAAGACTAGAACCGAAGGGTGCTTCGTGAGACCTGACAGACCGAGGTGTGTACCTATGGCTTTCAGACATCAGTACCAGTAAATTTACATTCAATCTAGACTTGGGTACAGACTCATTGTGGTGGGATTATGTTCATTCCTTCTTTAAATTGATTACTTCTTTTTGTACTCAGGTTGTGAGATATTGTTGTATGCATGAATTAGTTCTTAGTGGTTTTTAAATTTCATCATTTTATGGGATTTGAGATGGGTGTTTTCATACTTGTACATGAGAAATGTCTCTCATGTTAGTGATATTACTACTCGGTGCTAGTCACTAGCCCCTGCCTATTGGAGGTGTCTTTGTGGAGCCATGGAATAGTCCCCACCAAGACGAGTCATGAAGGAGTGGTACCAGATCCCGAGAGGTTCTACTATAGGACATAGAGTCTATGACTGTGGTTTGGGGAAACATTGTTTTGTATTTCAAGATTTTATTTTAGTCTAGGGACTCTAGTGTTGGTGTGGAGGCCAACATATACATAACCTAGGACTCTGATAACCTTATTTTTGAATCAAATCATGATTACACTAGTTTAATAGAAAATAATGTTACATGCTTCATATAAGAATGGGTTATTATTTACATTTCTTTATTTTTTATACTATCTAGATATACTCATTAACCGCAGTACATATTATTTGTTTCAGGATGCCTTTATGGCATATACCATATATGATTTTGTATCTTTATCACATGGATGACCCCATTAGTGTCGATCTTTCAATATGAGGACCATTTCACGAGATGTTAACTCTAGGTATCGAACCATCCATACCACCACCGGTTGAGAAGCACGTGGTATCCACAGTACCAGCAGATGAGGAGCGTATTCTGAGCAAATTTCATGAGTTTCAGTGAGAGACACCCTCAAGTTCTGAGGCAAGCCCAACCTATATGTAGATGTGGACTAGATTGA
This sequence comes from Viscum album, assembly GCA_963277665.1. Taxonomy (NCBI): domain Eukaryota; kingdom Viridiplantae; phylum Streptophyta; class Magnoliopsida; order Santalales; family Viscaceae; genus Viscum; species Viscum album. The sequence continues at coordinate 46,063,336 of OY728140.1, read as the reverse complement.
GTTGGTGACCCTTGTTTTATATCTAGTTAAGACACCAACAGATCATATCATGGTCCTAGATGTGAGACTTTTAAATGACTCAATAAGGAGATAGATGAGTTTGGTTTTGTACACTTACAGTGAGGAGACTCTTTCATGGATATAGTTTTACCATCTCTTTAGAGAGGATTTATCAATAGTTATGCTGAGGGAAGTGAATATATAAGATCTTGTTCTACTCCAGTAGGGAATCATGTCATTGGTTTATTATTCATAGAGGTTTATTTACCTTTACGTGTACTCAATGGATATGGGCTAGATCAGTACATCAGTTATTAGGTCTTCGAGCGAGGTTTGTGTTGAGAAATCGGATCTAATGTTATCCCTCTGTGAATTCCTACTTATGATTGGGTTCTTGATAGTTATTTGGTGTTTTATGTTTATTGTATAAGAAAATACAGCTGGTGACTGTCAATAGTGGTAAAGCAGGGGTAGAGTCCTTGATGCAAGGAAGTCGACATCATTCTCAGGGACCTGGACGTGGGTGAAGATTTTGGGTGAGTTCCCAGGACAAAGGATCTATAGTTTATGGCTCATATAGTGGACCCCATTATACTAGAGAGAGGAGGTGAAATTCATGTGACTTCAGGGGACATCTCACTCGATATTGTCTAACCTGCCATAATACTAGCATGCAGACTTTGGTTAGACCACTGAGGTAAACAAATTGGAGGAGACAAATCCACGAGGTAGAATACATGGTAGGGGATCATGGAGAGCAGCAGGATGTGTTCACTGTTTCGACTTATAACCACCACCACCACACCCAAGATGTCCTCACTAGGCTCAAGGTGTTGGGGATAGGGGTTGGAAAAAGTGTATGTGGTCAAGGCATATGATCCTGAGTTTCTAGGAATGATTCATGGTAAAATTTTTATATTTTCTACATTAAATTCCATATTAATAGAAACAGTTTATAATATTTTATTTCTCACTGAATATTATGTACGAGACCCAAATATTCTTGTCAAACCATTGAATCAACCCTTATTCTTGGAGGCTCCTACTGGATATGACTCAGAGATCACACATGTGTTTCGATAGTGTTACATGACGCTTTTAGGAATGTGTCTCATTTGGAACCTCCTGGTAGTAGTGTCGAGGCCTTATGACATCATTCTCATTCTAGATTTTTTATATATAGTTCACGATCAGATTGACTATTTTGGTTAAATGGTATGGTTTGTCCATAATTATGGAACATGTTTTTACATTTTTGGTGATAATGGTAAACCAAGCTGTATAGGATAGACTTATGCATAGGAGGATGAAATCGATCACTCATCAGTTCACTAGCTAGATCCTAGGTACATTGGATGTTATGAGTTTCCAATTTACAACAGTAGTGGCACAGTAGGATTAGGTATTTCTGGAATGTGTTATAGGTTTACCACATTTTCTTGAGAGATGCTTATGTATTTATCTACACCTTGGTAGAAACAAGATATGTGAATTGGCATATCAGATCTCTCTCACAAAGCATTGCGATATGGGGGTGTAGTAGGTGTACATGCAGAGGAAGGGTGTCATGAGACCCAGTGTTTCACTCTATATTGCCCCATTTGTTTCCAAAACCTTTTAAGGGGGATTCATGTTGTGTGTTTAATATCACCTATTAAACCTGGATACTGTGAAAAATAAGTATCCACTACCGAGTATCGATGAAATATTTGATCAGTACAGAGGGGCACAATGGTTCTCAAAGGTTGAACTTCGATTAGGCTATAACTACCTATGAGTTTGGTATGATGATGTACTTCACATAGTTTTAAGATGTCGTTACCATCATTATGAGTATATTATGGTTCCCCATCGATTTATATACACCCAAGGATAATTCTTGGGACTAATAAACTGGATCATTAATCCTTATATAGACGTATTAATGGTGGTCATCATTGAAAATATCCTCATATAGTAAGCATTCAAGGAAGAGCATGTGGGGCCCTTATTTATTTATCTGTACATACTTTGAGAGAACCGATTTTATGAATTGCTCTCTAGGTTGAAGTTCAGGATTCAGGCAGTCCACTTTCTAGGACACGTTATCTTAGCAGATAGAGTGGTGATGGACCCCACCATGGTCGATGCAGTGTTATCATGGGATCAACAAAAGATTATGATAGAGGAGAAGAGGATAAAAGAATGTTATCATAGATTCATACCTAATATCTCCATAATAGAAGCACCTGATACAAATTTTACACAAAAGGTACATCGTTTCGTGTGGACAGAGAAGTGCCATCAGGCTTTTTATCTGTTGGTGCAATGTTTGATGAGTTCCCCAATCACGACATTCCTATAAGATGGATTCTAGTATGTAGTGTTATGTCATGCATTAGGAACTGGGATGTATTGTTTCATTATGGAGAGGAAAGGAGGGATTAACTATGTTTCATTCCATTTGGGACCACATGAGAATAACTATGTGATGCATAATCTAGAGACAGTAGCGGTAGTATTCACAGAGAAGATGTGATGGCACCACCTGATGGGTGTGCCGTTTTTCATCTGCTCTGATCACAATAGTCTCTAATATATTCTTCATGGTAAGGATACCAACTTGACATATAGGTGATAGTTAATCCAATACTATGACTTTGATGTCATATATACTCCTTGGAAGGGGAATGTGGTAGCAGATTCTCTCAGAAGGAGATAGAGTTCGTAGTTTCTAAACATGATTCCAGAGCAGTTGTCCTAATATCAGTTTTCTTATAGGTATGAAGATGGAGAAGCTTACATAAATTCCATTATAGTCACCCCTCAACTCTTACATTGAGTCAATGACTGAAATCTTGGGGATACTAATTGTGAGACCATACATGCTCAGATGCCTTCAAGGCATGTTCATGAAGGATATTCGAATGGTGGGGAGCACATTATTCTTTTTAAAGGACATACAGTAGTACAAGGGATGTTGTTGGAGGAGGTCCTATGAGATTTTTTACACCCCATATGAAGGTACATAAAGGTGTGTAAAAGATTAATCAAGACCTATGATGTCAATTTTGGTGGCCAGGTATGAAAAAAGGAGTTGAAGAGTTTGTTTTGTGATGCCTTACTTGTCATTAGATGAAGGTTCAACACTAGGATCAAGTCGGTCTAGCTTAATTCCTCGAGGTACCATAATGGAAGTGTCATGGGATATATATATATATATATATATATATATATATGGTATTACCATGTACGTCAAGGGGCCATGATCCCATCAGGGTGATATTTTATCAACTCACCATGTCATCCCAATTCTTAGCTATCTGAGAGAAGATATCAATAAAGAGCTAGAGAAAACTATATTTGAATGAGATAGTTCGACTCCATGAAGTTACATAGTATATTGTTTTATAAAATTTTGATCTCTTTACGTCCTAGTTGTCGAAGGTATTATAATAGGAATTTGGGACCTAGTTACATCTGAGTACCACAATTCAACCACAAACCGATGACCATACTGAGGAGACCTTTCATGTTCTGTAGGATATTTTGGGATCTTTCATATTAGATTTCAGTAATAGCTGGTAATATCACCAACCACTTGTGTATTATTCATTCAATAATAGCTACAATTCCACCAATGGCATGGAACCATTTGAGGATTTTTTATGAGCAATGCTACTAGTCACCACTTTGCTGGACTGGCCATGGAGACTCATCACTAATTCGACCATAGTTGGTACGAGCTACTATAGAGAAGGCACATATCATCTATGAGTGGATTAAAACTTCACATATCCAACACAAGTCTTTTTTTTAAGTAAATAATTCCTTTGGAGTTCTAGTAAGGATAACATGTGTTCATATGGTTTTCTCCTCGACATAGGTTACAGATATTTGGTCAGGCAGAAATATATCTTCCAATTTCTTCAGACCTTTATAGATATAATGTAGAGATGTTTAGGTGTTGTAATTCTTAGCTCTACCCCCACAGGTAGATTGTATACACAATGTCATCCATGTGTCAGAATTGAGGAGGTATGTGGATGGCCCATCACACTTCATCGACTAGGGAGAGCTGGACATCATGGGCATACAGAATTTTTTTGAGTACCTAATGGATATCAGGGAACAGCTAGAGAGGATCCTCTGTGGGAGATTGTTTCTTTTTGTGTGTGTCAAGTGGAATTATGGGAATATCTTAAAGAGAACATGGTAGTGGGAGGCATAGATTTATGCTCAGTACCCTCATCTTTTTTAGTATCCCTTGTTTTGGTATTCTAGGGACTTAAATCCCCAAGGTGGGGAATGTAATGAATCACATTTTCTGTTTATTCTTTTAAATATTATATTGATTGATTTAGAGAGTAGGCACTGATACGTCAAGCAATTTTGATCCCTGATGTTTCAGAAACAAATGTTTTTAAAATATTAAAATATTAAATAGCATCTGTGTGCAGCCTTCCAAAGAAAATTGAATAACATATAAATGTGTACCCATATCCGAAATCTAAAGGCACCATTGAGATATGATTATTGTCTTTACCCAATGTGAGACATAACATTGGACAGTGCATGTCGTTTGTGGAAAGACTACATGAGAATTTAAAATAAATAAAATACTTTATGAAAAAAATATTTAATATCATTTGTTGAGGCAATGACACAATGGTAGGTTTTCTATTTAAATTAATCATTTTTCAAAAATCTATGGCTAGTCCCATAACCCATGAATTTTCTAGAGAAGATGGAATGATATATATGAATAATTCTCTTAATTAGGAGATGATAAAACATTGTATAAGAGAGTGATGAATGCTGATATGGATGGATATCACCAAAAAGGATGATACAATGACCATTATTTATCAGTGAGGGATCCAAATCTATGTATGATTCATTATTTTTATTTTTATTCATGTTCTTGAAATCATATGATGAATGCGGACTAATCCATGAACAATTTATCCCTCAGATCGATTGCAGTTGTTGAATGGTTTATTTCAAAGATTTATCATTAATTGATTTTTGATAATTTATTTGATTAATTTACTATTGAAATGATGAATAACCAAGACCAACATGAACATTGATTGAGGATTGTACCTATCAATTTATTGTCCCCCTAATTCTTGTGTTCTTTGTGCACATTCTTCGTTATCCCCCGATATTGAACCCCTTCACGAACAATCAATCATTCCACCATCAATTCTTGGTGTAATAACATGAAACCATATATCTAGAATGGGGAAGAAATGATTGATGTACGATGATGGGTGTAGCGGTAGATCGAACAATGGTGGATAACGAATTCTCCATCTTCGGCGATAGTGAGGAATGTCTAAGAATGCATTTTATGAGCTGATTGAAGGCCCAAATCATATCGATTCGTTTTTAGGGTGACCTAATGAGAATTGATCTCATGTTTCTAGGTGAATGGACCACCATAATGAGATCTAAGATTTTTATGGTGTGAGAGGGAGGAAGAAGATGGGTTTATGGAAAACCTGATACACCGGGCGTGTAGTCTCCGACTAAATAGCATGTGGTCAAGAACAAGAATTTCCTACATGGTGTTAACTACCTCACATAGCTTGGCCTGGACCAAGTACACGGGTTACCCTACGTATTGGTACACATGCAGGGATACACGAGTTGATGTTGTATACTGGCACACGACTGGAGTACATAGGCAGACCTTGCATGAATGGACACACTGTGTTACCACTTCTACATGACAAATACCCTTCTTCTATATGGAATGGATTAAATTACATGGTTTGTGGTACATGTTAATTACTCAGGGTCAGGGGACATGACATGTGATCCTACTATACACAGTGTGCCCCATCTTGTAGGGATTGATTCCCTTTTCCTTTTTATATTCAAAACAATATGTTAGGGTTTTCCCCTTTATAATTTACCTAATGGTTTTAAAAAAATGATTTCCTACTCCTAGGACTATGATACTTTCAGTAGGACTTCATGGATAGAGTTTTTAGAATCCCCTGAGTGTCCCGGAGTAGGATCATCTTTTCATTATTTGTTCCTAAGGTGGAATTCTTGGTATCGACGTGACCAACACTATGTGGTCTCCAATCCTCAACTTATAATGTTTATTTAGATTTAGTTGTTGGTATCACCCCATAGCCCTGGATGTTATCCTCATCTACATATCATATTTTTTTCAGATCTATCAGTGTATCTTTATCATGTAGAGACCTGATGAGCAGTACTTATTGGATGGATTTCATCAGTGTTATCAGACTCAGGAGTGTGTTCTCCTAGATGAGTGTTTTGTGGAACCATCAATATCAATTTCTATTTATGATATACATTGGTTGTGACTTACCTCTAGAATATCTATCATGGATATAGTAGATTTGTATATTCTTGTTATATGTGCTTTATACATATACTTATTTATATATTACCATACTTTTCTATTTTTTGTACTTCTCTATAGTTTCAAGGTGTACTACTGAGTATTTTTATATTCACCCCTACATAAGATTTGCCTACATTAGTAATGTATTGTTCAAATGAACAACCTTTCAATAGAGTTCTTAAAATATTAGGACTTGATGATGTTTAGTGAGACTAAACAGACTGAGGTTTGTTCCTATTGATTTCAAACAATAGTCCCAGCACCATTACATTCATATTGGACTTGTGTACAGACTCTATTTGGTGGGATTTTTTTATTCTATATTTGGAATTTATTACTTAAAATCATACTCTTGTTTTGTGATATAGTTGTATGCATACATTTTTTCTTTTTGGTTTTTAAATTTCATCATTTTATGGTATTAGATTTGGGTGTCTATGTACAGGTATGTATGAAATTCCTCCCATGTTAGTGATAAACCTACTCGATGCTAGTCACCAGGTCCTAGCCGTCAAGAGGTGGGATTGGGGAGTTGGGGAATAATCCCCAATGTGATGTGTTGGGAAATCATCCATCCATATTCTTAATGAAGAGGTCTGGCACACCCCATGGTGAAGAACAATATCATTGAAACACTTATCCATGTGATCCTATAAATGATTTGTTAATTCTTACATAACAATAGTGTCCATTTTGTATGGTGTCATTGAAATACATAGAGATCCAAGAATATGTTTAATTGGGAACTCAACTTCTCATCCAGGTGGAAGTCCATTAAAATATTTGGTGAACACATTAGTTTATCACCTTAAAATGTTCATGTCTTCTATCATGATCATGTCCTTTGTCTCAATCATTTGTGTTAGATGTGATATATTATAAGGAAATAATATCTGCAATTGATTCAGTGATTATGATGTAGATTCGTCTTCCTCATTACAATTGTACATAATCAGAGGATACATCAGGATCTGAAGATTGGCATCCCTTTCATGATAGTATATGTTGAGTTTGTATAAAGATATCCAATATATGACAAATATAGAATCAAAATCAACTCCATGAATTAAGAATAGATTTATTTGGAGGTTCAATCCACAAAAATTAATTGGGGTGGAGTTATAATAATTAGAATCCATGATTTCCATTCATCTTAGATATAACTCAACCTCCATATTTTTATTTGGTGTTGGAATAGATCTACTCAACATCCATGTTATTAAAGAATTCAAAGAACGATAATAAAATATTGTGTTCCTTAATCTTGAATGAATTACCATCATACCTAACACCACATAATTATCAAGATCCACCTATTTAGTATTGGTAGCATATTCCATTACTTGTTGCCTTGGATATTTTTGTTGTTGATTTCCCCATCTACCCTTGGCTTATGGAAATGTTTTAGAAAATTCCCATGTTCCTTGAAATTGAAACATTTATATTATTTCTGAGTTTTCATTTAAACCATTGTTACTTCTTCCACAATGGTGGGGTTCTTCATATACCTTTAGTAGTTATTATAATTATTCCTCACTCTTCAAAATTTTAATAATTTCTTGGTTCACATTAGAGTGTTCCTAGGATTCTTCTTCCAAATATTTTGACACATAGGATATTAGGTTTTATTTCCATCATGGTATATATCTATTAATCGACCCATATTAGACTCCATTTACCTATTTTTATTGATGGGCCCATGAGACCACTAAGATTCTTTAATATCTATTTCAACCAGAAGGACACAATCGTTAACTTCATCACAACCATCATAGTCTCCAATACCCAATGGTTTTTGTTGAAACAAAATTACACATCTAAAGAAGTGATGAACATTGATTTTCGTTTTTAAGGAAAATACAAAGGCATTGTAAGGCCTTTCCTTTTGAAATTATTTTATTTTATTATTTATTGGCTTCATTTAGCCTCTTTAAGGTTCAAGTTGAGTGTTGGTTTAATGTTTTTGATGTTTTATGAGTTTGGTTGGTTTTTGACTATTGTGAGGCCATCATAAGGTAGGTGGTAACTGAATGATTGGCCCAGGTGCCCGAAAGGTTTCTTAATGTTTAAAATGAATAAAATTTTATAAAAATTGAATAGGGTAAATGTTTTTAACGTAATAATATTATTATTTTTGAATATATAAAAAAAATATTATAATTGGAAGTGTTATTATTATTACAGTTATTAGAAAATTTCCATTAATATTTTTATGATTCAATGGTTATTAAAAAATGTTCTTAATATTTTAATGACTAAATTATTATTAGTGTTTTTATTACTTAAAATTTATTGAATAAAATTGAAATTATCATTATTATAATTTTATCATTATTATTATTATTATTATTATTATTATTTCTATTATTATTGTAACTTTTTTAAGACACCCTGAAACTATTGCCTCCACCCTTTTGGTTTCACGGTGCATCACATGTCCCCCCACTGGTTTCCACCTCACAATGCATCCCCCTTCCCCTAGGCCTCCTTGTTCATGTGCCACCCCCACTAAAGTTCTCCAATGGTGCATGCCCCCTGCACCCTACCCTCTCGAGTGGTGGTATTGGATTCCTCCCCCCATCGCGATGTGGATCCCACTGCTCCCGGGTTTTCACAATAACCAAAACCTAGCACTTCTCTATCCCAAAAGATCCGACCATAGAACCTTCACATCTGGGTACGTCTCCTTGTGTTGCATCCCAACAGCCCAACCCCCCTACATAGCACCTCTGACCCTCTTCATTGATAACCCTATCCCCACTATTTTTTTGTTTTCCTTTTCATTTTTTGGGTTTTTTCATCATGTTGTCCAAACCCTAATCATGGGGTATCTGTTTTTCATTTTTCTCATTTGTTAGGGTGTGTGAGGGGATCGTTAAGATCAGTCCTTCCTTTAGCTGAATCGATGTCTCATTAACATGATATTGAGGTAGGCCACTTCTTTTTTTTTACTTTCCGATTAATTTCCATTAAGGATTTAGTGTTTTTAATTAAATATTTTACATGACTCACACATCCGTAACACAATTTGTTAATTTTTTAGAGTGTTTTCAAGTTATTATATTTTTTCTAGAAATAGTTTTTGAAGGTTTTTCTTGGTTATGGTGATATGTTCATTTAGAAAATGTGTTCATTGGATGCCAAATGTTTTTTTTTGATAATGTTTTAAACACTATACACACATTCATAATACTCTTCAATAATTTGTTATATTGCCTTCTAGTTTGTATACATTGTTAAAAATGACTTTTGAAATACTTTTTTTAATATTTCAATGTATTGGTGCACCCGTTTCATTTTATTAAATGTCCAATTTGGTTTAGTTAATTTGTAAACATTATTTCTTCCTTCATCATGTATGTATTTAATTCATTATGGTGTTTTCCAAATGAAAATGTTTCATTAAATTGGTATGTTAGTGTTCTGGGCTTTACATGTAGGATGTGACAATTTGAAAAATATGGCGTGGGTGTTGTTTTGGTAAGTTAATTCATTATTAACCCCAAAGTTACATCATTGTGTGTTTTGTGAAATTGTATTGGGGTTATTTGAAAACTAGTGGAATATTTGAAAATGGAAATAATTTTGCTATGAACATAGAAAAATGGGTCTATTTTAAATGTTTTATAAAGTTGCATGTTATCCATATAAATTTGGAAATATTTTTTAGAATGAGTGTGTTTTGGTAAAAGTGATTCTTGTATTTATTATATAAAATAATTTATTTTAGTGAAATTGAGTACATGTTTGGCAATTTAAAATGTTAACTAAATTGATTTTGATGTTTGTATGGCATGACAGCCTAGTTTCCACCTTCGATGATATGATGTGAATGTTTTATATATGTATGTTTGTATATATTTATGGTCCAAATATATATTGTTATATCTCTTAATGGTTTATCATATAGAGTGTCAGCATTTGGGGTAGTCATGTTCAGTGACGGCATGTATGGTGTGTCATGCGCGGGAGGGCCTCCCATTTACACATTTTTGTTACACATTGGGTTCCAATATTCATTTTAGATGATCATGTGATTGTTACTTTATAACAACGATTAGACAGATTAGTACCCCCTCCAGTTATAGATAGTGTAGGAGGGATGTTCCACTAGTGAGGCCAGGTTAGGGCAACTCGCTGGTTGTTGACATAAGGGATTCACCATACGCTGGTGGGTGGTTCTAAATCGAGTACGTCTAGGGGTCTTCTAGGAATTTTTAGGATCACAAATTGTTATTTTATATATCAACTTATTTATTTCTTTTTCTCTCAATTTTCAACCTCAACTATTTTTTTATTTACATCTTTTTATGGTTTCTTGGCTCGTTGGGTTTTGGATTGGATTTCGGTTTTAGTGTGGTAAAAAAAATTTGAAAAAAAATGATTTAGCTAGTGTTGGATTTGAAAAATGGGAATATTATGTTGTAAAATAATCATTGGAAACAAAATAATTATAACTACATTTCAAATTGGTGTTATTGGATATTGTTTGGAAAGGATACTTTTGGATTCAATAGTTTATTCTCGACATCCCTACTGATCATTTTGGTACTCATACCTACTTTATTTTTTTCTATTACAGGTTCCTTTATTCTTATTTAGGATTCTTGGTAGGTGATCAATGTGGATTAGTTTTGGTTTAGTTTTTGAATGTGACTATGAGGTAATATGTAGGTCACAGTAGCATGGTTTCGTTATTCAGTTTTTAATTTTTTTTCCTCTTGTTCAGTGTCTTTTGTATCAGGACCAACAATTTATTTTTTAATTTTCAGTTATTGGATCTACTGGATCATTTGGTTTGGTTTGGTTTATTTATCTGGTCATAGTTATTTATTTTGGGCTTTAATAATTCCCACATGTATTTGTTTCTTTATAGAACTAGTTTCTAGCCTGTAGGGATTAGAAATGCCCTTTAGTCCATGCCATAAACCAGCTAGGGTGACAGGTTCCGGGTTAACTCGGGTTGGTTCATGAAAAAATGTTATCAGACTAGGCCCTTGATATTTGGGGATTATAGTATAAGGATATTGTGATTTTTGGATAACAGTATGTAGGTTGTGGTTCGGTGCCTGATCACCACCGCTCAATATGAAACCTGAGGTACTTGGGGAATTCTGAGGATTGAGTCTTTTTGAATTGTTTTCGAATGAGGGATGACAATAGAGATTACTCGGTGTCACACTCTCACCCCACATGGAGTAGTGACCCATGTGGTGACTATATTTCTAGTTCATGGTCCTCTTAGTATTATTGTTTTCTTTGGTCCCATCTCACTACCATGTGACTGGATTAATTTTTAATACTAGTTCCTCATTCCAGTGATTTAGTGTGAGCTGGTCTTTGTTGTGGCTTCAGTTTTTGTGATTATGATTTTAAAATTAAGGTGCATTGAAATTGAGAAGGATTTCATTCAAAAAAAAATTAAATCGCTAAAGTGTGTTATAATATTTAAATGAAATGGGTGATTTTTGATAGAAATGTTTTGGTGGTTTTTATATTTGATTGGTTTTTTCTAGATGAAGATAACGTTATTGATGTCGCTTCAACTTGATATTGGTTTTGGATTTGTTTTTTTATTTTATTTAGAAAATTCTACCCCGAATGGTCCCCTAGGATTGTAATAAGTCCTGATTAGTTTTGGTCCTTCTTGAACATTTCATGTCCTTTAGAATGACTTGGTTCTGTTAGAGGAAACGAAGTGTCTTGAAGAGGTTAGGCGTGTCTTCAGGGTATTGGGAACTCCCTGAGCTGTCAATATGTGTGCTTTTATGGGTCTGTTTGAAGGTCTAGATTTGGATTAATGTGAGTTGTTCACCCAACTATCATTAGAAGTTATGATGATGTAGGATGTATTTATATTTTTCTTTGTCTATTGGTTCATACCAGAAGAGGTGATGAAGAAGAAAAGGGAAGAACTCATGCATATTCAACAAGGCCAAGGGATGATGAAGACATAAGTTTTCCAATTCAAATATCTTGTATCCTTCCCTCCAGAGGTAGCATCACTGGATTTTATGAAAACTTATCTCTCCATAGAGGGTCTTCATCCAGAGATCAAGGAGTCGATCCTCCCTTGTAATCACCACCGTTTCATGGTATTGGTGAAAGATCCATTCATAGTTGAGTGGGTCTCTGGATCCCAGATAGTTGGAAATACAGTGTATCCAGTTTCTCATGATGGTTTCCCATCTAGAACGAATGGTGGTCCATATGGACCTATTGATGAATAACTCTTTCATCAATCCTAGATTCCAGTTCATCGGATCATCCTTGTGTGTGCCACCAGTGTGGCTGGTTCAGGCACCTGATGTTGTCATCTCATATCCCTCTAAAAATATTCCATCACTACAGCTGTCTGAGTTATATGTAGATGTTTTTCAAGAGTTATCTCCTGAAGGATATTTTATAACTGTGGATTCTCATATTTTACTATGAGGCATGAGATGATTTAGCTGTCATATCCCTAGCCACAAGTCTTAGGGTGAAGCTTGTGCATAGTCAATAGTTACCAAGGGTGTCAAACCTCAGACCAGGTTTTGAGTTTTGTGTTAGGATTTGAATATTTAAATACTTTTAATTATTTTTTTGATCTATGGGGGTTTGAATTCATTTTAATACCTTCTTTTCCGGTGGATATTTTGATAAAAGTATTCTGTTTTAATCCAAACATTCATGTTTGTCTAGATATGGTTTTTTGAAATAAAGGATTTTTTCTTGAGGTGTGTTTGGTTCTTCTATGTGTTGTTTTAGTGATTTATTTTTATGGAGGTTTTAGGTATGTGAGGTGGGTGTAAGGGGATTCTCCTATACCATCTTGATTAAGTTCTTATTGGGGATTCCCCTTAGTGTAGTAAGTTTCTGGTAGTTTGGAGGTTTTTTAATTTTGGCGATGTTATGTTCGCCCTTTGGTGGAGGGTTTTTTTTCTTGTAGAAGTTACCTCATCCCAACATCTAGGCATGTTAGGTTTTTTGATACCCTATGGTTGAGTAGTTTTTCTCATGCTATAAAAGTTTTTTTCGATTGGTTTGGAATTCCTACCTGGGGCCCCTCCCTAGGATGATATGTTTGAGTTTTAATTTTCGTTATATTGTAATCCTTGAGGTGGATAGAACCCCAAAGGATTATACCATTGTTTTTTGTTGTGTTTTTGTCCATATCGGACTGGTGTGACTTGGTAAATAAATAGTTACCCCAAAAATTCCCTTTTTATTTTGGTTATGTTTGGGTATGGACTCAACTTTTGGCTTGGTGACATTCTATGTGTAGAATTATTTATGGTCAGGAGAATCTCCACACCTCAACCATTTAAAATTATTTTATTTTACTATTTTTTGGATACAATTAGCCTCATCGATGTTTGGGTTGAGTTTTGGTTTAGTTTTTTTATGTTTGATGAGTCTGGTGAGTTTCAGACCAGTGCACGAGAACCACACAGATAATGGTAACCATGCGGTTAGCCTAGTTTCCCATGTAGTTTTCTGAAGTTTAAAATAAATAAAATTTTAAAATATAAGAATAGGGTTAATGTTTGCACCATAATAATATTATTATTGTATATATAATAATATTATTATTGGTAGTGTTATTATTCATATTTTTATTAAAAAATTTAATTAATTTTTTTATAGTTAAATGGTTATTAAAAAATGTTCTAAATATTTTTGTTATTAAATTATTATTAATTTTGTTATTATTTATAATTAAATGAATGAAATTGTGATTATAATTATTATCATTTCTATTATTAGTATTATTAGTATTATTATAACATTGTTTAGAAACCATAAACATAGAGTGTCCCCCGTTTTGGTTTCACGGTGCATCACATCTTCTCCACCCTATAGTTTCCACAACACATCACGCCCTTTTCGCTCAGCCTCTTGGTGCATGCCTCACCCTCACCAAAGTTCTCCACCATTGTACACCACATACTCTATCCCCTCTCACATGGAGGCCCCTGGTTCCTCTCCCTCTTGCATGGTAGATCCCCCATACTCCCTAGTGTGCACATGAACCAATGAACAACACTCCCACTTCCCAGCCAAACTGACCTCGACACATCCCCATCCTTGTGTGCCTCTTTTCACATCATCTAGATGACTCGACCCCCCCGGCATAGAACCTCTGACCATATTCAGTGACAGTATTTTCCACACCATTTTTTCATTTAATTTTGAGTTTTTTATTTGAGTTGTCCAAACCCAAATCTTGGGATTTTTATTTGTGGGTTTATCTTATTTTTTAGGATATGTGAAGGGACAACAGGAATAAATCATTCCATATACTAAATCGGTGTCACATTCACATTACATTGAGGTAAGAGATTCCATGTTTTTCCCTTTTTGATTAAGTGCATTTAATTCTTGATAGTTTTTAATTAAATATTTTACTTGACTCGCACCTTCGTAACAAACATAGCTATTTTTAAAAAAAATCAAGATAGTAGATTTTTCTAAATACAAATTTAAGGGTTTTCTTTTTTATAATTCAAGTTCCAAGGAAAATGTGTTCATTGGATGAAAAATGTTTTTTCATAATGTTTTGAACATTATACGCACCTTCGTAAGAGTCTACAATAGTTTTTATAGTGTCTTTAAGTTTGTATAAATTGTTAAAAATGAATTTTAAGTGATTTTATGAATATAACCATGTATTCGTACACTCTTTCCATTAGATTAAATGTCAAATTTTGTTTTAATGTTTTTAAATATTATTTTCACCTTCATCATGTATGTAGTTTGTTCATTATGGTGTATTCCCATTGAAAATGTTTCATTAAAATTATTTCTTTATATTTTGGGATTTATGTGTATGACGTGGAAATTTATAAATTATATCTTGGGCGTTCTTTTGGTAATTTAATTGATTTATAATCCTGAAGTTGCATTATTGCTATTTTTTTGAATTTTGATTGCGGTTTTCTAAAAACTAGTGGCCGATTTCAAAATGGAAATGGTTTTGGTATGAAAATTGAAAAAATGGCATGTTTGACATTATTTATGAAGATTAATGTTTTTCCTAAAAATATTGAAAGATTTTTTGGTATGTTTTTGTTTTGGTAAAGGTGATGTTTCTATGGGTTATATAAAATAATTTTTTCTGTGAATGTGAGTACCTAGTCGGCGATATGAAATGTTTACGGAAATGGTTGTAAAGTTTGTATAGCATGACTGGTCAGCACCTTCAATGATATGATTTGAATATGTGATATAAGTTTGTATGTATAGATTTATGGGAACCTATATAGGGGGAATATAACTTTATAAGTTATCAAATATTGTGTTCGCATTTGAGGTAGACAAGTGCGGTGATGATAGTTAAGGTGTGTCATGCATTCAAGGGCCTCAAACTCACACAATATTATTAAACCATGGGTTCCTAAGCATCTTTTATATGATCGAGTCATAGTTACTTTATAGCCCCGATTTGATGGGTTATTACCCATATATTTGTAGACATGCAAGGAGGGATGTTCCACTAGTGGGTCCAGGTTATGGTAGGTAGTTGGTTATGGATATTGGAGATTCTCGATATACCGACAGGTGGTTTCGAACTGAGTACATCCAGGGGAATTCTAGGGATGTTTAGGATCATCCATAGTTATTGTATGTATCAACTGTTTTTCTATTTCATTTAGTTTTTAGCATGAACTGTTAATTTCTTTATATCTTGTTGAAAGTGGGTTCCCTAAACCCATCTTTTATTTTACTTTGATTACAACTACAAGTATGAAGTTTGTTATCTATAAATATGTTTAGTTTTCCATAATATTTTATATACTTCAGCATCCACATTGTTTATGAATACTTCCTTTGATTAAATTTCATATCCAATTATTATAGAAGATCCTAGGATGTAATGTGAACCTCGAGTTTCCATGAAAATAATCTTAACATAATGTCCTGTGGTCCAAAAACCTCAATCTGAAAGGACGGAGATGATGTGAGACTATTAGGTGATGGAGGCTTATATGCATTGATGCTTCTTCTCATTAAGTTCACACACGGTGATCTATAGTAGTTTAGATAATTAGGACTGACTGGCATAATTGGAACACCACATGTTTTAGGTGTCATTGGTCATTCCTATCTACGGACATGTGTTATGGTCTCCAGACATGAGATCATTATCAATGTATGTCATTTAATTGTGTTCTTTGATGTAAGGAAAAAACTAGGGCAATGAAGTCATGGTGAGGTAGTTTTTGTTGGGTACTTTATTTATTACATGACATCGATTTAATGATCAAGATAAGATTTTTTGCTTCCGATTTGAGGAAGATATTTCTCAAGTATATTTTATTATGATGGTAGCACCTTCATTAAACCCAAGGCCATGGTAGTCGAAGTTAAGACTGTCCGGGCATATTGAAAAAAAAATAATGAAATATAATGGATGATGACACTAGTGTGCTTTCGGCTTTATTAAGATATTTATGGCGAAAAGATTATATTACACTAACCATGTTCATAGGAAGGTAGTCGCTGCATTGACATTACCTTTATCTATAGGGGACTCGATGGGTTGCTAGACCCCGCTATTGGTTTGTGAATATTATTCACTAATATTGAGATAAGGTAATAGAGGGTCTCACACTATAGTGCTTTAAGAATCTTCCATATTCTGTGAAATAGGAATATAGAACATGGTGGGACCCCCACAGGGTCTGACTAATATCCATGTTCTATGGATCACCAAGTAATAGATAAATTCATTAATTATTCAAGCTTGAAATAATTTGTTGAATTTATTTATAACATGTATTTACATGTAATTATGTAAATATATAGATAAAATTTTATTCAAATAGATTTATATATCTCAAGATTATTTAATAATTTCAAGAGATGTGATTTGAGTTAAAGACTCATGTTTATCATGAAATATATATTTAATATATATATATATATATATATATTAGTTAGTTATAAAATTATAAATATTATTTATGTAATAATTTAATATTTCATAAAAAAATATTTAGAATATATATATTGTGAATATCTATTACATGGGGTTCGGTAACACACACCGAGTTTTTTAGATATTCCTTATATAAGTAAGAGAGAGGCTCTTCCCATGTAATGATTTATGTGTTGGAATTAAGAGCCTCTGGCTCCTCTTGAATTCTAGAGAGAGATTATCTCATGAAAGAAAGATCTGCAAGTTCCTTCTTCATGGATCTAAGAAACTATCTTGTAGTGATCATCACTAAATCAAAGTGGTCATTGGTGTAACATGCTTGCACATGAATTCTGACGAAGGATGCGTAAGAAGCTTTAGAGGTGTGTGTGGATGATTTTTAGGGCTTCGACGTCAGATCCTTGGAGCAAAGTTGTCGGAATCATATGATGGACATGCACACGTCTGATTTGAATGAGGTACATGTTCGGATTTTATTTTTTGCTCTGTTAAATCGACACGTAGTCCTCGAACAATACTAGGATAAGATCACTGGAGTTGACATTGTTCCCTAGATCCAGTGATGCAAAAAATTTAGTTTCTCGGCACATCATTTTTTGTTGCGTGTTCTGGTACATAATAGTGGTATCTGAGGGACACATTGTTTTTATGAATCAAAGTAAAAAAATTAATTTCATTAACATTAATTATGAGTTATTAATACGGGTCCAACAAATTCAAACGTACATCAATCCATTTCCTAATGTCAATGTTATGTTCATTCAAAAAATTTAATTGGATTTACGTCATCAGATTTATGTTCTTTAAATTATTATTTTTTGAAGACCATATTTTTTATTTATTTATGAGTTCTTCAAAGTACCAGAATATGGAAACATTTTTTCGAAAACTGGTCACCGAAATTTTTCCAGTGGCATGGTATTTTTGAGTTAAATAAAATATATTATTTTATTTTTCTCAATTAAAAAAATTCATCAATGAAAAAGTTTTTCCATAACAATTATAATTTTAAAAAAGGGTAAAGACATTGACCCGTATTTTTTCTTCTTGGAAAGGAAATTTTTTTCAAAAAAAAGGTGGGTGTGTTTTTTCAAAAGACCTTGACCCGGGGGGTTTGGGGTTCTCTTCAACCATAGTTGAGAGTTCCTCTTACTAATAGGTTATTTTCATGAGACAATTGGGTTAACGTAACTAAAGTGAGTAGTCAAGGATTATCCATAGATAACATGCTATTTTTTTAGAGTAAATGTGTTGAGGGACTTAGGATTATATTTTAAAAGATGGGAATTTACTCAACAATACAAGGAACCCCAAGTTAAGTGATTATCCAGCCTAGTTTGTACCTTGAAACCCTCCGAGTAGTGGCATAGCCATAGATTATAGACTATGAGGAAGGATTCTAGGACCCCTTCCAATAGAGTACACAAAAAAAGTATTCCAAATCTAATAGTGAAGGCTATTAAGGTTTTCTAGAATACTGTGAGACATTAAAATGATATGTTTAATCATAAATTGCAAAGGGTAATCAAGAAAACGTAATAACTACTAATTTTTATTTGATGTAGATTTAAAATGGAAATCACCAACATGAAAAGTACATTATCAATGCGATCAATACTATATTAAGAAAATATCCTAAATAGAAATATCTTCAAGTAGTGGTATAGGTGTTGTAACGTCCAGGTTCCGGGTGCCACTCAACGGGTGCCCCGAACCCGATTCACCACATGACCTCAAGCGCATTTCCCAAAATGCCAGAAGCTGTCGACTAGAAGCGAGGGCCCAGGTCTGATAGTGGGAAAACTATGCCCTCATTTTTCAAAGTGTAGCGCAGGGGAATACAAAAGAAACATACATCAACAGCGGTAGTAGCAACAGTATATGTAACTGATAACAAAAAAGGAAAATAGTAGTCATATATATGTGAAGATGCATCATGTCACTATTCTATAAAATAACCCAAACATGTTACATGATCAACACAATATAACTGAAGTACAGGTACGGAAAAGAAAAACAGAACAGCCAGTGGCATCACGAGCCAATGCTCAGTCCCATGCTCTCTTACAGCCCAGTGGTAATCAAGTACCTGTATAAGGACTCTTGCCCCTATCCACACCTGCAAAAACATAATCTGTTTGGGCCAAAAAGTGTGACCCAAACAGGGCGTGAGAAATAAATTCCTAGTAGGCACCCACCAAAGGCACATTCCCAACTGTGTGAAAGCATGAAACAACAGTGTGCAGTAGTAAAATGCAATAAAGTAAGCAGTACTGAAAGTAACTAACTTAACCAGTTATATTTCCATTTTAATATCTGTTTAATCATTTATTTAAAATATCACAATAGTGAATATTATAAGTCAACAGCCAATGTCCTCAGACACGTACAACTCCTACCCTTGGGTAAAGAGAAACTAACATAATAATCTGCCACAGGCGTACGTATATTGCCCATGGGAATAATAACTGTCGCCCACAGGCACAGAATCGACTGCCCATAGGCATGGAAGAAGTGTCCCACAGGCTAAGTAGTATAATGCCCACAGGCTAATCACAACACTACCCTCAGGCTAAACAGGTAACTGGGCCAAACCCAACATGTAAACAAGCAGTAAATAAGCAATTCCTCTCAAGGCAATTCTACAATCATTACATTAAAGGTATACACTCGGGTATCCTGGCCAAACGACTAAACAGAGGAACGCACCCTCGGGGAGGTCCTGGATCCAAGCATCGATCCCAAACAGCATTTTAATACCACATTTAATTACCTGTATAATTCTAGGTTTTTAAAATTTCAATGGCCTCAGCCACACGACACCCCAAATATGGGTTCGTAGCTCAAAACGCACAAAAATGCATGACAGTTGGAAAATAAACATCAAGCCACCTACCTTAAACACCAACGAATGATATACGTGAACGTAGATTCTAGAAACACCTAAGAATGACGTAGATATGAAGTAAAAGAAACTCCATTTAAACATAAATAACTCACGTTAGGGGAAGAATTGGCAAGAACTGCTTAAGGAGAAGGGAGGGCTTACCCGCGTGGTTCCAACGAGATCGTCCGAGGTGGAAACGGATTCCAGATGTGCGCTCGGCGGGTCTTCAAAGCTTCGGCATCCTCTCCCAAGTTCCCTCTTACATTTTAAGCCTTCCCTATGAACAGGGGAGGCTACTGCCCATTTTAAGAAAAAAAAACAAAGTACACGGCATGTACATCTCAATACACGGCGTGTACTTCCCATTTTTAAACTGTTCCTTTGGAAGCTTCCCGCGAGTGTGGCATTGTTCACCTGCCAACATGACTACATGGTGTGTCTTCATGAGCACACGGTGTGTGCTATCAAACAGCTGGCCACCGCCTTACTATTCGCATGCCGACTGACTACACGGGGTGTAAGGGACCACTACATGGCGTGTAGTCGGTTCCTACACCCTTCATCGCCAACATGGCCACACGCCATGTGTACTCATTCCACAAAGCCAAAAGTACACGGCGTGTGGGAAAGTACATGGCGTGTAATTCCAAAAATTTTGGATTTTCCCATTTTCTATATTTTCTCAAAAACACTTAAGGAAAAGAGAAAAGAAGAAACTTGTACCTCAAAGATAATAACCGGGTTCTTGCAGGTGCTTTCACATAGTACTACGTCAAGAGAGGAAGATTTTTGTGATGGAATCCTCAGTTCATGTTGAGCCTCCTCAAATAGGAAGTAAGATAGAAAAGGATTAATGGAAAAATCATATATAGGTTGTAATTGATGTTCAATTCATCATGTTGTTATCAATGTATAGCCAATTTTAGAAAATTCGTGAGGATTAGAATTCCAACAAGTTTCTTTCACATGTCAATGAATTATATCAGGAGATGGACAGGTAGGAAAGGTATGAGCTCTAAAGTTCCCTATATATGTGCAGGCTAGCAGAAGGGCACCAAGCTAGTCCTCATGTACTCAATATTATTGGTTATATTGAGAGGTTTGAAGCACTTGGGTTCAATTTGAACCAAGAACTAGTAGTGGATATTATATTTTCCTCTTTAACACCAAGATTTTCGACATTCATTATCAATTATAACATCAATGAAATGAAAAATCCACTCTCGGACCTTTTTTATTTAGTTCTCCAAGGTGATAAGGATATGAAAAATAAAAAATTGTATGTCCTTATAGTGAAAAAAAATAAATAAGGGAATGGAAAATGGGTATATGTTCTTGTCTTGGTTTAATAAACCAATGCATCGTCCTGTAGAGAAGACAAATATTTAGAGGAAAAGTAATAAGAAGGAGGTTTTCTACTTTGGATGTGGCAAGAATGTCCACGGGAAGAAGAATTACATAGCTGTGAAGTAGAAGAAAACTGATGCTTCTATTTTATTAATTTTTTTATTTAATATAATCAATATTTATATACAATTTGGGTATTGGATACAACATGTGTCTCACATATATTTATTCATATACAGGAACAATGTATATTCAATTAGATAGAAATAGGTGAAGTAGATCTCTAAGATTGAAATGTTGAAAGACTTGCAACCTTGGTAGTGGGATACTATCACATAACAATACCAAGTTATTTGGTTCTACTTCTAAAAAATTGTTATTATGTACCATCTAAAACTAATAACATAGTCTCTATGTTGATTTTAGACACCAGGGGATTTTATTTCATGTTTGAAAGTAAATTTAATATCTTCTATAGGGATAACATATTTTGTGGTATGGAACATCATAAACATGGTTTATACATGCTTGAACTTGAGAACCCCGTTATGGAAATCAATGACAAAGATAGATAATATGACTCATATATCACCCACCTATGGCACTTTAGGCTATGTCATGTAAACGAGAAGTGATTATGAATATTACATCGATAAGTGTATTCAGACTCAATATAGTTAGAACCCTTAGATGAATTTTAATCTTGTTTACAAGGAAAGATGACCAATAAACCTTTCTCTAGGAAGGGAGAATGTTACATGGTAGTAGTGGAATTAATACATACTAATTTATGTGGTCCATTTAAAGTAGAGGAATGGGGTGGTTTTCATACATCATTACTTTTACCGATGACTATAGTAGGTATGGATATATCTTGGTAACGTAGTATAAGTCTGATACCTTTCACATATTTAAGGAAAAGTAAAATGAAGTAGAAAACCAATGACTATAGTAGGTATGGATTTTACTTAGACATTGGTTTTGTGCATAGCAGTGCAGACCATGTTCTAGTATATTGCGATAATATTGCTATAGTGGTTCTTTCAAAGGAGCCCAGTTCTCATAAGATGATAAAGCATATTCATTAAAAGTTACATAAATTAATGGATTTTTTTCAAAGAGGTGAAGTCACAGTTAGCAGAGTATCCATAGAGGACCATGTAGTAGAACCCCTAGAATAAATCCATTTCTTAGTAGAAGTATGATTTTCATGTGAGAGGTAGCATATTGAGACTTATTAGCAGTTGGATCTAGTGAAAGTGGGTGTATTGAAATTGGTTACCATAGACCCAACTTGTATTGTACATTGATTAACACTATATATTTTCGTAATTTTTTTATATACACTTTCTTTCCTTTCCATAATAGTGTAGATACTACTTTATCCACTTTTTTATTGAAATGTCCCATGATTACATGTTGTATCAAAAAGGTTTAGAATATCTCAGGCGATAATGAGAACCTATAGATTCCATGACAGTAATATAAATGTGATCTCCTATGGTCTAGTTACATATTTCTAAAAGGAAATAGATGATGTGCGACTATCAGGTGATGGGGGCTCATATGTGTTGATACTTATTCTCATTGAGTTTTTTCCTGATGATATCTAGTAGTTGAGATCATGAGCACTTACCCACATAATAGGAACACAACATGTTTCAGGTGTCATTGGTTTTTCTTCCCTATGAGAATGTGTAATGGTCTCTAGACTTGAGATCGTTATCAATTTATGTAATTTAATTGCATAATTTAATGTAAGGAAAAAACCATGGAAATGAATTCGTGGCAAGGTATTTTGTCTATGGTATGTCATTGGTGACATGAAATTGATTGAAGGATCAAGATAGGATATGTATATAATGTGTTAAGGAAGAGATATCTTGATCCTTTTCAAATAGGATGGTAGAACCTTCGATAAATCCATGGCCATAGAAGTTCAATGTAAGACAGTCTGAACAGATCATGAAATAAAATAATTCAAGATAAAAGATGATGACATTACTGTTCATTTTGATTTATTTAGATATCAATGACGAAGAGATTAAATTAAACAGATCATGTTCATAGGAAGGTAGTCATTTCATTGACATTTCATTATCTCTATAGGGGCCTTTATTGGTTTTTATACCCCACTCTTGGTCGGTGAATATTATTCACTACTATTAAGATAAAATCCTAGAGGGTCACACCCTATAGCACTTGGAGAATCTATCATATTCTATGCATTAGGAATGTAGAACTCAATGGTCCCCACTATGGGGTCTGAATATTATCCAAGTTATATGGATCACCAAGTAATAAATAAATTCTTCAATTATTCAACTTTTGAATAATTTTTTGAATTTATTAATGACATGTATTTACAAGTGATTATGTAAATACAAGGATAAAATATTTTTCAAACGAATTTAAATATCCAAGGTTGGTTTCATATTTTCCGGATATGTGAGTCAAGTTAAAGACTCAAGTTTAAAATAAAATATATATTTAATGTATATTTCAGTTAGTGAAGAAATTATAAATATTATTTAGGGAATAATTTAATTTTTCATAAATAAATAATTATAATACTTACACAATTAATATCTTTTATATGGTGGCTGAGAACACATACATGGTATTTAGAATATTCTTTATATAAGTAAGTGAGAGGATTTTCTCATGTAATAATTCATGTGTCAAAATTTAGAGAGTCTCCATACTCTTGAATTATAGAGAGAAATTCTCTCAAGAAAGAAATATTTTCATCTTCCTTCTTATTGGATTGAAGACGCTTGCTTGTGGTGAGCATCGATGCATCGAAGTGGTCACTGGTGTTCCACACTCACATCCAGATACTGATGAATGACATGTGAGAAGATTAAGAGGTGTTTGTGGATTATCTAGAGGTATTCGACATTAGAGTCGTTGAGAAATGGTCAATGACATCTTGTGATAGACTTTCAAATGTCAATATCGAATGAGGTACATGTTTGAATATTATATTGTGCTCTGTTAAATCCATGCATGGTCCTCGGACCGTATCAGGATAAGATCAACATATTCGACATTATTACATCGCTCCAGTGACACAAACATTTTAATTTCTCAACCCATCAGATCTAATTTTATTTCCTGGTACCTAACACATCTCTGCCTAGTATTTTTAATGCTTAGGTTTTGGTTTGGGTTTTAGTTTAAAATGGTAAAATTGTTTTGAAAAAAAAGTCTTATAATGAATTGGATTTTAAAAATGGAAATATTTTGTTGGTAAATAAAATGTGGAAACCCTAATTTTATTACTATATTTCAAACATCTATTAGTTTATTGTGTTGGGAAAGGAAGCACTTTGATTTAGTGGTTTATTCTTGGCATCCCTACTGAGCATTTTGGTGCTCATCCCTACTCTATATTTTTTGAGTTGTAATTTTTCCTGTTCAATATTCCTGGTTAGATATTGATATGGTCAAGTTTGGTTTAGTGGTTGGAGGTGACCAATATTTAACTTGGATTTCTTGGTATCATGGATTTATTTTTCAGGTTTTTATTTTGTTTTCGATTGTTTTGTGTGTTTGGTACCTAGACCAACTGTTTATTTATTTATGCTCAGTTGTTGGATTGGGTGTGTTGTTTGGTTTGATTTATTTATCTGGTCCTAGATATTTATATTGGTCCTAAATCATTCCCACGTGTATTTTTTGATGTTGGTCACTATGTTATATACCATGGGGATTGGGAACACCCTTCAGGCCATGTCGTGGACCATCTCGGGTTACTAGTTTAGGGTTCACCCAGGTTGGTTCATGAAAAAATGGTATCTGAGAATTCCCTTGATAATATGGGTGTTCAGTAGATATAGATTGGTATTTTTAGGGCACATAACGTAGGTTACTATTCGGGGCCCGATCACCACTGCTCATGATGAGATCTGAGTTACCAGGGGTAGTCCAGATTTTTGGAATTTTTTCTTTTTTTTCGGATTGAGGGATGACAATAGAGGTGACTTGGGGTAACACTATGACCCCAAATGGAGTAGTGACCCATTTGGAGCCTTGTTTCATCATTCAAGGTCCTCTTATAGTTATGTTTTTCATGGGGCGTGGCTCACTTCCATTTCGTCAGGTTATGCGTGAGTACTAGTTTCTCATTCCAGTGATGAGGTTTTCGTCAGTGTGAATATGATTTTGAAATGAATGTGGATTAAAATGGAAAAGGAATTATTTCAAATGGTTTTAAACTCACTAAAGTGGGATTTAAAATTTAAATGAAAAGGGTGGACTGTGAAATAAATTTTTTGGATATGTTTATATTTGTTTGGTTGTTTCTAGATGAATTAACCTTTAGTTATATTGCTTTGTATTAATATTGGTTTTGGATTTTTTTTATATTTTGTCTACAAAATGCATCCCATAAAGGTCCTGATAGTTTCTTAAAATTAATCCCTATTTTTTTATAATTCTTATATGTTGGTTGTAATTCACGGTGATTGGGGTCTATTAGAGGTAGTAGAGAGGCTAGAATCGGTCGAGCGCATCATCAAGGAATTGTTAACTTCCAAAGATGTTAGAGTGCATGACATTTTTTGTTCTATTGGAGGGTCTATCTTTGGATGAATGGGAGTTGTTCAGACCATCATCAATGAATGTTGGGAATATGTGGGATGTAATTAAATCCATATTTTTTTAGGATTCATACATGAATAGGTGAGGATGAAAAAAAAATAAAGAACTCATTCATATTCAACAAGGAAAATGGACAGTGAAGATATATGTTGACCATTTCAAGGAACTTTTACCCTTTTTTCAGAGATAGCATCGCAGTATTTGATGAAGTTATATCTTTTCATCGGGGGTCTTTATCCAATGATCAAGTAGTGAGTCATCCCTTCAAAGGACCATCATTTCTAGAAGCTAGTGGATAAGGCATTCCTAACTGAGTTGGTATCTAGATCACAGATGGTTGTCAATCTAGCATATCTAGTTACTTGTGAAGGGTCCCCATATAGCAAGAAGGGTGAGCTGAAGGGACCTATTTTTGAAAAATATCATTCATCGATTCTGAGTTACAGTTCGTCAAATCATCCATCTGTGTGCCACCAGTGTGTCTGGTTTAGGTAGTCGCAGCCATCAAGGCAGATCCCTCTGAAAACACTCCATCATTGTGACTGTTAAGGTTATTTGGGGATGTTTTCAGGAAGTGTCACATGAAGATTTCATTATAACCAAGGGATTCTCATACTTGACTATTAGTCAGGAGATCATTCAATATTCATATCCCTAGCCATAGGTCTCATGGTGAAGCTCACGCACAGTCAAGAGCTACTGAGAGTATGAAGCCTCTACTGAAGTATTGAGTTTTGCATTTGGATTTGAACATTTAAATACTTTTAATTCTTGTTTTATGTTGTTGAGTTTTTCCTATGTTGTAAGTCAATCATTTTCTAGGGATTGTGATGAACTTATTCAGTTGTAATCCAAGCAGTTGTATTCATCAAGATATGTTTTTCTGAAATCGTGTATTTTTTAGGAGGTATGTTTGGATCTTTTGGGGGATGTTTCTGTGATTCATGTTTGGGAATTTTTTCTATCCATGAGGTGTGTGGATGGTGTTTAAGATCCACTATCCTAATCTATTTATTCTTAGGGATTTCTCTTAGTTTTGTGAGTTTTTACTGGTGTGGAGGTTTTTTAATTATGGTGATGTTATGTTCTCCCTTGGATATAGGGTTGTTTGTTATTATAAAAGTTACCTTGTCCTGGGATCTAGGAATGTCGGGTTTTTTGAGTCCTCATGGTGGATTAGTTTTTCCCATGCTATATAAGTTGGTTTGGATTGGTTGAAAATTCATACTTTCCCCCCCTCTCCGAGGAGGTTTTCCTGGGTTTTAAATTTAGTGCTAGTAGAATCCTTATGGTTGGGGGAGAACCCCCTTAAGTTCTCCCCTAGTTTTTGGTTGTGGTTATTTCCATACAAGTTAGGTGTTACTTGGGGGATAAATAGACATCCAAGAAATTTATTGTTTCTTTTAGTTCTATTCGGGCATGGACTCAACTTTGAATAATTTTCTTCTTGGTGACTTTTTGGGGGGAAAATGTTTTATAGTGGGGATAATTGTCACGCCTTGACCTTTTAAAATTATTTTATTTTATTAATTATTGGTGTTTCTTACCTTCATCAAGGATTGGGTTGATCTCTTGGTTAAATATTTATATGTTTGATGAGGTTGGAGAGTTTCAGACTGGTCTATGGGTGACGCACAGTTAGCAGTAACTATGTGATCGGCCCAGGTGACTGTGAAATTTCCTAATGTTTAAAATAAATTAAATTTTATAAAAATAGAATAGGTTAAATGTTTTCACTGTAATAAAAATATTATTATTGTATAGATATTAATATTATTATTATTGGAAGTGTTGTTATTATAATTATTAAAAATATTCATTAATATTTTTATTATTAGATGGTTATTAAAGAATGTTCATAATATTTTTATGATTAAAATATTGTTAACATTTTTATTATTTAAATTTAAATGAAAAAAATTTAGATTGTCCTTATAATAATTTTTATTATGAATGTTATTATTATTATTATTATTATTATAACTTTTTTATGACACCCTAAACCCAGCAGCTCCCCCCGTTTGGTTTCACGGTGAAGCACATCTCCCCCTTGTTTCCAAGGCACAGTGCACCCCATTCCCCTTGACCTCCAAGTGAAATCTCCACCCTTGCGAGAGTTCTCAACCCACACACACCCCATACTTCCTTCCATCTCGGTCGGTGGTCCCTCCTTCATCTCCCTCTCATTCAGTGTACCCCTAATCCCTGGTGCACACACAAACCCAGGCTGGATGATCTTTCTTCCCACCCGAACCAACCTCAACACCTCCCCATCCAAGCACCTCTCCTTAGGTCATGTCCTGATGGCCCAACCCACCCTATGTAGCACCTCTGACCTACTTCTCCAACAACCCACTCCCCCCCCCCCCCGATTTGTTTTTTTTTCATTTCATTTTGGGATTTTTTTCAAGTTGAACAAACCATAATCATGGAGTGTTTATTTTTTTATTATTCTTTGTTTTTAGGGTGTGTGAAGGGATCACAAAGCTCGTTCCTTCCATCCACAAAAGCGGTGTCACATTCACATGCCATTTTTGTAGGTGAATTTGTGTTTTCTGGTCCAATTAATTCCATTTAATGCTTTAGTTCTTTTAATTAATGTTTTGACTTGACTCGCTCCTTTGTAACACATTTAGATAATTATTCATAGTGTTTTCAAGTTAT
This sequence comes from Viscum album, assembly GCA_963277665.1. Classification (NCBI taxonomy): domain Eukaryota; kingdom Viridiplantae; phylum Streptophyta; class Magnoliopsida; order Santalales; family Viscaceae; genus Viscum; species Viscum album. The sequence continues at coordinate 46,034,542 of OY728140.1, read as the reverse complement.
TAAATTTTCCTAAAAATAGTTTTGAAGTGTATTTCGGGTTATGATTATATGTGCCTATGGAAAATGTATGCATTGGATGCTAAATGATGTTTTGATAATGTTTTAAACATTAGACACACCTTCATAATGCTCTTCAATAGTATGTTATAGTGTCTTCCAGTTTGTATAAGTTTTTAAAAATGAATTTTGAGCTTATTATTTGAATATGCCCATGTATTGGTGCACCTTTTTTAATCTATTAAATGTCAAATGTAGATGTGAAAATTTTTAAACATTATTTTCACCTTCAAGTTATATATATTAAATTCATTATGGTGTTTTCTGAATGATAATTTTTTATTAAAATGGTTTTTTTGTTCTGGGCTTTACGTGTAGGATGTTCCAATTTGTAAAGTATGGTTTGGGAGTTGTTTTAGTATGATACTTGACTTATAAACCCTATGTTTCATAATTTTGAGTTTTGTGAAATTTGAATGGGGTTATTTCAGAAAAAGTGGATGATTTTAAAATGGAAGTGGTTTTGGTATGCAAATGGAAAAATGGGTCGTTTGACATGTTTTATATAGTTGCATGTTTTTTCTAAAAAGTGGGAATCTTGTTCAGAAATAGAGTGTTTTGTCAAAATTTATTCTTATAATTATTATAGAAAATAATTTATTTTGGTTATTATGAATACCTAGTTGGTGATTTAAAATGTTTTCTGAAATTATTTTGATGTTTGTATAGTGTGACGGTCGGGTTGACACATTTATTATATTATATAAATATGTTATATATGTTTGTCTATATATATTTATGGGGAACCTATATAGGGTGGATATCACTTTATGGGTTATCGTATATAGTGTATTTGTTTTGGGGAAGCATATGCGGTGATGACAGGTAAGGTGAGTCTTGCATGTGAGGGCCGCCCACTTACATAATATTGTTACACCATGGGTTCCTAGGAATCTTTTAGATGAAAGGGTGATGGTTACTTTGTAACCCAGATTAGATGGGTTAGAACCCCTAGAGTTATAGACATCAAGGAGGGATGTTCCATTAGTGAGGCCAGGTTAGGGAAGCATGTTGTTTATTGACTTAGGGGATTCAACATATGTCGGTAGGTGGTTCCGAACCGAGTACATCCAAGGGTATTATTGGGATTTTTATGATCACCCATGGTTATTGTCTGTATTGAATTTTTTATTTATATTTATTTTAGTATTCAGTCTACACTATTTATTTATTTACATCTCACCATAGTTTTTTAATGTTTGGGTTTTGGTTTCAAAATGTTAAAATTGTTTTCAAAAATAAAGTAACAAAATGCATAGGATTTTAAAAAAGAGAATATTATGTTGTTAAAATAAGTAGAAACCATATTTTTATAACATCATATAAAACTAGTGTTAATGGATTTTTTTGGGAAAGGAAGCACTTTGATTCAATGGTTTTTTCTTAGTATCCATACTAAGCATTTTGATGCCCATGCCTATATAATATTTTTCCAATTGAAGGTTCCTTTTTCCTATTCAGGTTTCCTAGTAGGCACTCTATTTGGATAAGATTTAGTTTACTGGTTGGAGGTGACCAAGAGGATATATCGAGCTTGCAGAATTGTGGTTTAATTTTTCAGTTTTTTATTTCATTTCTGTTTGTTCAGTGTGTTCTGTATCTAAAAAAACAATTTATTTATTTATGTTTAGTGGTTGGATTAGGTGTCTTCTTTGGTTTGGTTTAATGACCTAGAAGTAGTAACTTATTTTGTTCTTAAACCTTTTCCACATGTATGTTTTGATTCCCAACACTAGTTTCCATCACGTTGGGATCGGGAACGCCCTTCAAGCCATGTCGCGGACTGGATCGGGTTACCAGCTTAGGGTTAAACCGGGTTGTTTCATGAAAGACATATCCTGAAATCCTTATGATGTTTTCCTCAAACACATAGATATTTTCTTCCTTATAATTAATTCTATGGAATTACCTTTTCATCTTGAGATGGAGAGTTCAGGGAAATTATTTTTTGAATAATAATTTCTTGAATTTCTCCCAATCGATGGACTGAAATTCATATTTGGACTTCATGTACTTGATCAAAGTCCACCATTTGACCATCTTCCCCATAAAAAAAGACAACCATCACAATATTTTCTTCATATATTCATTTTAGGATAAGTAATACATTCTCAATAGAGTTAATCCATTGTTATGCGATGTGGGGATTAGAAGACCAACTAAATAAGAGAGGCATTTGTTTCATGAAGGATTTGAAGGAATTTTTCTATTTCTTATATGAAAGAGGGAGTTACACATAATTCGTGTAATCATTCCTAACTTCATCCTACATAGTAGGTACTTTCATGAATTTTTGAACACCCATTCCCATTATATTTTCCATATCCTTAGGGAAATAATCACATTCCTTTAACATTGATTATTGTCATGAGTTCTGATATTTCCATTCATTAACTATGAAACATATTGTATAATTATTAAGGATGAATACATAGATAATTATCATATAAAAAAAGAATACATTGAATGTAGTAGGATAAAATTTGAAATGAAATTATATCCTAAATCGTGATACATAAGGATTCAATCTAGGTTATCCATAGTGAAAGAATTATCCCTAGGGTTCTTACTGAAGTGCTCAAAGTATCCAAAAATAACTAGACCTTTCTTTGATAAATACATTAATGATCTTATGATTTTTTCATATTAATACATGACATTATGAATAAGTGTTCTTAAAATAAAAACCATGGATCATAAAGTCTAGTGTCTTTGAAAGATTAGATAGATAATTAAAAGGTATGAAACCAAAATAAAAATATATCCTTTTATTTAATCTTAATAATGAGCTTATAAAACCCTTTTAGACCTTACATCTACATACGATATTCAAGGGAATAAATGAGTAAATGGATGTGCTAAAAATACCAGCAAGGGAATAAACATAATAATAAAGCATAGAATAAAGGTTATGAGGCATAAAATGATGACATTAAAAGGCATGGAGCATGAGTAAACATATGGAATCATAACATATATAACATGGAATATTGTAATCATGGAATAATAGTAATGTGGCATCAACCTAAAATATTACATAATCATGATTCAAGTCCCATTTCACATGGAGTTGCAGAAGTCAGGGCTAACCACCAAGACTATTGAACATGACATCTCTTGTGAAAAAACAATACCCAATGAATTGTAGCGCTATTGGGGGACACCTATCATAAACATTTCAGGAATATTTTTTCCACATAATGAATCATACATATAAAATCAAACATTAACATAAGGTTTACACATGGAAAAAATTGGGTATCATAACCACGTCGAAAGGAATAACAATAGGGATTTTTATAATGGTGTCCATGAAATAATGGATTTAAAAAATAACCGGACATTGATAAGGAAAAATAGTAATAGATAATGATAACAAATATCAAAATTAAGTGAAAATGTGGAAAAATATTCTTTATGAAACATGAAAAATTAACCATTTTTGTGTGGTTTAAGGAAAATATTAAAGACTCCTTAAATCTGAAAAGTAAAAATTGTTTATATAAAAATTCAAAAAAGAATGTTTTTCCTGATAAAAAAATTATTTTAGTAAAATAATGGTGTATTAAGATAGATTATGTATGTTATTTGAAAATTGTTAATAAATAGAGATGTTCCCTTAAATTTATCTTAATAATCAAGAATAATTGAGAAGGAACATTTTGAAAACATGTATTTCTCCATAAAATAACGATGAAATGATCTGGATACATGAGTTTGAAAATTATATAGATAATATATAACAATTAATTAAAAATAATAAAGAATTGCATTGGGGTAAATATAGGGATAGTGTGACTTGATGGAAAGAATGGAGGTTTGGAAATAATCGCATACCTGATGTCAGAATGTATTATGCACTTGATCTTAATGTCTTATATAATTAGATTAAATCCATTAATTAATTACATATGTACCTTTTATACCTATATATAATTTTTTATAATTTTATTGTGTTCATTTGTTGCCTTTTTATGAGTTTTATGAACCAATTTTATCTTCTGGGGACCATTCGTTCCCTTTGATGCCATGATCGATTCACTAGTATACATGTATGAAAAAACATGTAAAATTAGGATATATGTATAGAATTAAAATTATATGTCATTAATGAAATTAAATTATATTAAAAATTTTTATATTTAATTTTATTATATTTTATAAGGATAAATCATTAGATAAAATTATAATGATAACCTTTAGATTATGTGACATTTGTTTCTTCATTGCGAACTGGTTTTGTTTTATTAATAAATATCATATATATATATATATAATGGTTCCAAAATATTACATAGTATGTTATGTAGATATATTTTATAATCTGGTATAACCATAAAAATGATTTTAAGACCTCCATTTAATGTGGTAAAGAAAATGAAAAGTCATCATCCTTGAATGTGATAAATTAGCACATCGCCGACAATGTATTCATTTTTTGAAAAAAAAAGGGGATGTGAATGATATGATGATTGAGTATTCCATTAAAATAAATCATTCCATTATATTTGAGATAATAAAGTTACCATAAATCTATCATAAGGATAGGTGAGTATAGAATAATAAAATAAAATAATATGGATTGAAATTTAAAAAAACAAAATAGGTTTTAACCTCTAGAATTCTTCTCCTTGAGAACGTACCTGAGGAAATTGATTTTGGTCTTTTAATGAGAACTAGGGATCCTGGACTTGGGGTAGGGTCTTTGGAAAATTATTTGGCTTAATTTACACAATCATAAAATCATCAAATTTATTAGTATAATAGGTCATGAGAGTTGGTATTTATAGTAGAGTGGAGGGGAGTTTTCTCGTTATTTTATTAATTAGTTTATTATTTTGGATCAATAATACGAAGAGTTTGAGCATTATAACTAAATATATTATAATAATTAATGATAGATATATATTATGGGATTACATCATCCATACATCATTAATAACTCAATAAATCGTGTATTTTTCTTATACTGTAAATTATAGCATTTTACTATTCACAAAAAATTATCTATTCTAGAAAAATCCAAAAAAATAACCCTAATCATTTTTCAAAGTGTAGAATTAAAAAATAAAATAAAATTTATGAATAAAATTTTCTAAATATGAGAAATTTATTTTTTAAATAAAATCATCATTTATTCCAAAAATACCAATTTTAAAATTATAAATCATTTTATAACAGTTTAAACATATTTTAGTTCACATAGAATAATCTTATAGTAATAATACAAAAAATTATTAATTAATAAATAATTTTTTTTAAAATAATATTTTTAAATGATTATACTTATTATAAAATTATAAATCAACTTTTATGTTTTATAAAATTACCAAAACATTATTAATAAATATTTAATATATTAATTTATATATACTATGATATAATTATATCATATTTTCATATATAAGATGGATAAATTTTATTAAATATTTCATGGGTTTGGTTACTATTCATTTGTCCAGTTCACTATTCATAATGGGCACATTACATTTCCAATAACAATGTTACCATTCCATTGGTTTAGGTTCATTAATTTATAGAAATACCTCTTCTCTCATTCTCTCTTCATGTAAAAAGTTTGTATTTTCTATGTGAGATTATGATATTTATACCATATAAAATATTTATAATAATATAAACGTAATTGATAAATTTTTTGGTTTATTTCAACATATTTATAATAAATATCTATCTCAAATTACTGAAGGAAAATCACCATGTAAGATATGCAAATTTTTTGGATTATACTAATGTATTTCCTGAATATTTTTCATGTATTCCCCCGCATTTTGATGTTTGGTTTTCACTAGAAATCAAAAATGGTGTTAAAATATATTTCAAATACATTATATATAATCAACCTAATTTAATTATGGTAATTAAATGAGAAACTCCATTATAATTTTTTAAAGGATTCGTATTCTTTAGTGCATCACCATGTAGTGAAGTTGTTCTTTTTTGTAATAATAATGATGGTTCAATGCATCTTTACATTGATTATAGAGAATGTATTAATATATATATCAAGAACATGTATACACTAACCCATATCGATGTCTTTTTTGATCAAATTCAAGGATCTCGATAATTTTTTAATATTTACCTTTATAGTAATTTTATTCATAATTACAAATTATTTCATAATAATTAGGGTTCTAATGAATAGTTTATTTAGATATTACATTTATTAATTTGTGGTAGTATTTATTAGTTATATTATAATATATTGTAAGAGAAAGGATGTTCGTGAATATCATCCTAATATTGTGTGGAAGACCCTAGAGAAAAATTATTTGTTTTTGAAATTTAAAAAATGTGAATTTTTTATATAGAATATTTTATTCATATGATATATTATCTAATAAAAGGGTATATTAGTAGATCCATCAATGAAAAAGGTTATTGAATAATTAACCAAACCAATAAATATTATTGAGATCTGTATCTTTATTTAATATGATAGTTGTTATTGATATTTTTTTGAATAATTTATCATTCATATATAATCCAAAGAACATGTTTTCATTGATGGGGTAAATTTATTTCCACCATATAAATGTAAAGACTATTTATTCAAGTGTAAAGTAGGTTTCCCAGTGCACCTATGTTCACATAATACCATAATGGACAACATTTTGTGATCTATAATGATGAATTAGGGAGGGTATTATGATAAATTCTTGTACAAAGTTATATAGTGATATATTATGCCTCATTCCAACTGAAAATAAATGTAAAAATTATTGACTCATGATTTGGAAGTGGAAGTGTTAATTAATTATTCATGATTTGAAGGCATTCCATTTTGGGAAAAGTGTGTGACATATGTACATATAATAAATGATTTCATTACATATTCAAAAATAAAGAGTTAAATACACCCCAAAGGATATTTTTGGAGTTTATTCATGATTATGACATCTTTATACACTACAACCCTTGGAATGAGAACATGGTGGTTGATGATCTGACTTGGAAAGACCATCCTAGTTTTTCTATTGTGTGGATTGAAAAATATAAAATATTTACGGATTTTAAAAATATATATATTGAATTCTTAAGGAAAGGGGACATATCATTTATTTCTCTACTGATTTTTTATCCATCCATTCATGTGAAGATTAAATAGACTCAAAAATGATATGAAAATACAGAAGTGGGTGAGAAATTTTCCTCAGTTCAATCTTGACTATGATGGAAAAATAAGGTTCAGGAATAGAACATTTGTCTCGTAAATACCAACCTTTCAAAAGGTTATATTGAATGTAAATAATAGTTCATCTTTCTATTTTTATCCTAGAATCCTATAGATATATAGTGTGCATAAGGTGTATATCTAGTTCTATAACATGAATTTGGATATTGTTGAGTATGTACCTATGTTACTGATATGTCAACAAGTTAAGGAGGAGAGAGAAGGATAAAGGGACTTTTTAACCATGGCCCATAATAGAATGAATGAGGGAAAACATTACCACATATTTTGTCATCACATCCCCCAAAAAATATAAATTAAAAAATTATATTTGGTTTATATTTGATCACATTCAAAAATTATCACATTTAATTAAAATTTTTGAAAATTTATCTCTTTATCAATTTTATAGTATATAACTAAGGAAGTTTAAAGTCTTCTTATAGTACCATATTTAATTATATCTAACTGTGATCTGATGTTTACCTCGCTTTTTGTAGCAAATTCTTTAGTTTACAATGAGTAAGAGTTTTGACATTAATAGTGAAGATATATTGTCAATTTTAGAGGACCATCCAAACCCTTGAATATATGTTGGGAACATGTTCTGTTTTTTCAAAATAGGTTAGGATCAACACATTTCATTATTTGGGTTTATATAAAATAAAAAATTTCAATCGATAATGCAGATAACTAATTTTGACTAATTCTATGTGAAAAGTAGAGAGAAAAAATTATTTGTGATAATATAGGATAAAAAAGTATATTTGGTATTTAGATAGATAAGAAAATGGATGAAATTTTTAAAGCCATTCTGTAGCACATCTGGGAAGCATAGATATGATATAAAAGTTATGTTGATAACTATCATTGAGATCTAGAGTTAAATATTAGTGAAAATTAATTCCTATAAAATATACTTGGAAGAAGGTTGTGAAATTTATTAATAATGGAATGATGATCCCTAGATATATCATTTCATTTAATATTCATGATCATTTTAGTATAATTTCTTATCTCTTTAAAGAAGCACCAAATCACTCTCAAGTTAATGATGTCTTCCACGTATCTCTCATGATGAATTATATTCTTGTTCCATTAGATGTACTAATCAGACATGTCGTTTAATTGGATCATGTTCTATATTATAAAGAACACCCAGTGGGGATTATATATTAAATAGATAATCTTCTATGGAAAAATACCACTCTTGTGGTATATTTGTTTTTGTGAAAACATAAATTTGAGGAAGATAAGTTGGAAGCTAAAGTCGTGTTGAGAAAACAATATCTATAGTTAATTGTATTAAAGTTAAATAATTTAGGGTTATAGATTATTATTTGGGTGTATAATGTAACCCCATGATATTTTATGACATATCTCTATTTATATATATATTTAATATTTTTTATATCTTTCCTTAAACAAAACACTATGTATAAACAAACCACAAAATACTGTTGAATTGTTATTATTCAGATGTGATTGTATTAAACAACCCAATAATTTGGATATATGAATAAAAATATCCAAATTTTAAAAAAAAATTGTATAATCAGTTTATAATATGTGAATTAATTGTTTAATGTATAATGAAAATATGATCATTTTTTAGTTAAGTCATTTTATGCTTTAGAAATACATTTTCTTCCAAAATAATTTTTACTGCATTTTATGTGTGAATATAATAAATAATATTTCTCATACTATTATATATCATTTTATAAAAAGAATATTATGTTTGAAATTTTCATATAAAAATATTTTGAAGGTGAAATTTTGATATTTTTAGTAAAAGATTAGTTTTTTAGTGAATAGTGGACAAATAATGATTTTATTGAAATCGGTTTTCTCCATTCATACATTGTAAAAGTATGATTCTATATTTTTTATTAAAAAAATTATATTTATTAATTTTATTAAAAACTATAAAATTAATTTAATTTGAAGTAATTTTTTTCTTAAAATTGGATTTAATAACATTATATATATATAAATATTTTCTTGAAAACTGTTCTTCGCCATTTTTAATTTGTATTATTTTAAATTAATTTATTTCACTTAAAAGACTATAATTTAATAAAATTCAATACAGACATAAAATAATTATTTATGAATTTTATAATGATTCCACATTCATTTTTTCTATTATAAATATTAAATTTGGTAATAATATTTCTATTATCACGATAATTGTTAAAATGCATTAAATAGGTTAAAAGTAAAGTTATAAGGATTAAAATGAACTAAAAATAATATAAATACTATTTTATTTTAATATTTAGACCATATACCACCACATATTGTAATATGAGTCATTTAGAATAGTATTTTTGAATTGGACATTAATATATTTTAGTGTTTTAAAAAACCTCAGGTTTGCTTATGCTTGACTTATAATAGGACACCAACTCTCCTCTCTTCCCCACACATAAATATCCTCATAGATAATATAAATACTTATAAAATACATTCTTAAAAACCTTATACACATACTAAAGGTCATTTTTAGGACATAATATCATCCTTTAAAATATTAAAGTATAATCTAAATGATGTTTCTCAATTAAGAGGTATAACTCTTAAATGAGTAAATTCAATTTTGTTTCTTCCACTGAATCTAAACATGGTATATCCATAATAAAATGATAAGTATTGTATCATAAAAAAATTATATATTATTATTTTTATGTAGAAACATGTATTTCTCTCATTATTCATCATATGGGAAATGAAAATACAGTTTGTGCATAGATGAAGAGTGACACCTCACAAAGCGATATATTTCACTTTTCATATTCACCAATAATGGATGGTTATTATAATGTATATAACTTTTATATATGTAATTTATTAAATAAATATAATTTCAAAATTATAATATTATATCTATAATCATACAAATTCATTCCTTAGAAAACTAAAATGTCACTCGTGTGTATGTGTGGATTGTCAGCTCCACTAAATGATCTTATTAATTTTTCATCATTACTTCATGAATAATTATAAAATTTTAAACATTTAATTAATATGATAAATATATCATTATTTAAATTTTATGTGATGAAACCGATACGAATGTCCAATTAGATGAACCATAAAAAAACATACATGTATAATAGACTTGTTTTCACCTAAATATTCTTTTCCATTAAAATTTTATATTAAAAGGATAATTATAAATTAAAAAATTAATAATACAACTTCTGTTATGTGTGAATATATTTACTTAATATTTTTACAATTAATATATTTTTTATACAGTATTTTCAAATGTGCATGGGGCATAACAGAACGTGAGTTTAAGTATTTTTTGTTAAAATCACATTTCTTTTCAAGATTTTCTATTCCATTTTTTTCATTAACAAAAACTTTATAGAACGTATCCTTTAAAAATATATATATCTTCTTCTCTAACAATTATTCATATCATAATGATGTAAAAATACTATTTTCCTTTCATTTGAACAGAAAAAGATTGAGTAAATGTTTTGTAATTAAAAATTACATTATTTCCACTTTTGTTAAAAAAACATTTTTCACCATGTCCATATTCGATTTAAAATGATTTTTAACCTCATCTAATTATTTATTAATTTTAGTATTACCCATGTTTTTAAATTTTATATAATGGACCAAATGGAATCTTTTTGTGATTCTCTGAATGAAGTAATTTTCACGAAAGGTCTAAATAGAATGTATTTTTAACATATACTGCATGAACGAATTATTCCTCCATCATGAAAACTCTTGGATTTAGATATTAATTTATAAAATTTTCTTGATATATTGAATAAAATGGTTTCCCTAAAATTTTGGATTTTTTTAGATTTTATATAAGTTTTTTTGAAATAAATTGTATATGGGCCTCAATAAATGTTCCACTAATATTATAAATGTATTTTAATATATTAAAACATATATTTTTGTTACTTATGATTCATTGGTATCATTATAAAATGTCCCTATCCAATTACTTCTCTATATGGTTATTGATTATGATGATGAAATCGTGATTAAAGAGTTTTCATTCTCATAGATTAAGCTATTATGAAAAGGTAATTTTTTTCCTGACCTTATAGAAAACATATGATTAAATTATTAACATGTAATGGTTGGAATTATTATGGAAATTATATGCATTGGGTAATTTGATATTTATATATCATGATTTGAAAATGATAATCACGGATATGATTGTGAATATTGATATCCCTATTTTTATGTTTGAGTGTGATTGTTTCTAGCTATGCTCAAATTATTATATATAGATATGAATATATATTTCTTTGTTCACAATATTATAAAATCCTAATTTTATAATACCACATGACTATTTTATGAATATTTAATGATTATTAATACATGAAACCCTTACTAAAAATTCTCTTGGATATGTTTTTATTTTACAGTTTAAAAATTGTTATTGTAATGAAAATTATTTTATAAGGATAAAATGAACATGATTTAGTTTCCATACCTTTATCAACATCTTATTCTCAATTATGATTGATATCTCCTATAATTACCCTTAATGAGGATCAGAGGACACCAATTTTATGACTTCCTTTCCCTGTTTTTTATGTGACTTTTTATGTGTGATATGTATAAAAATGAACTATTTTAAATATCATTTTGGGAGACGTTCAATACATTTTAAGAAATAATTTTATTATATACATATTCAATAATGACAATAAACCTCTATATTTGTTAAGTGTGTTTAATTGTAATATGAAATTTTATATTCATATATAATCATGTAATATTTATTTATGTTAGGGTTTAATCTATTTATAGACTATCTAAAATTTAACATAACTAATATATTTTATTTTTTGATGAATAGAAAATGATGAAAGGATTATTTTAGATCAAACTGGTCTATTTATACCCATTTATTCCTATTTAAAAAATTTGTCTTGATGGTATGAAAATTGTTTTTGTTATTATTCATTACTTTAGTAGATTTACCAAGGTTTATTTTCTCTCTAATAAAGTGATACTTTTTCAAAATTTTATGGTTACCCAAAATTGGTTAAAAAAAGAAAGTTTTTATTATTTTTAGGGGAACAGAATTTTCAAACCAAGAATTTGAAATTTTCGATGAACAGAATAGTTATTCACATATTTACTCTTCCAATATAACTCTACAGTAAAATGATATTGTATAAAATAAAAACATTAAATTACATGGAATGGATAGATCTATGTTAATTGAATTTAGATTACCCATATAAATTTTTGGTTTAATAAATAAAAAATGCTTGAATTTTTTTAAAAAAATTTGGATCAGTCGAATTTTGGAGAAACCCCCTTATGAATTACAAAACATAATTAAAACTATTTTTTTATTTTTGAGTTATTTATTTTAATGATTTTCTCAATTATAAAAAATATTATATAGATATATTTTTTTATAAATAAAATGAAATAATATTTTAGGATATATTAAATTTAGTAAATCTTATCTAGTTTCTAAAAAAAATAATTATAGTTTATTATGAATCTTTTCATGTTATATTTGATGGAAAAGATTTAAATGATAAATCATTTAAAGGAAATAATATTTTTGAGAAATATAGAGATTTTAATTTTGGAGAGGATAAACATATTGAATTGAATGCACCTATTAATGGGGTGAATCAACCTCACTAAAGGCCATGGAAAAATCACAAGGATCATTATATGGATATTGTAATTAAAAATATTGAATCTTATGTTTGGACCATTCCTTCAATAATTTTATGGATAAATCTATAATAATATGTTATTTTATTGAATGAAATATAATTATATTTGAAATAATCTAACTAGATTATTTTTATGAAATATGAAATTAAATATTTTCCTTGAAAAATTATTTGGTAATTGGTTTTTTGACCTAATTATTTTTATAATATTGGTAGTAAATGGATATTCAAAAAATAATCCTCATAAATATTGATAGATAATTTGTAATAAATAATGATTATTTTGTTAGATTTATTATGAAGATGAAGTTATTCATTATAATTAAATTTTTACATTAATTTATTGATATCAATTTTAATTTTATTAGCTTATATATCTCATTATAGATTAATATATTACCAAATGGTTTCTAAAAGTAATGTTCATAATTTTTTATTTTAAAATAAATTTATTTCAAATAACCAAAATGTTTTAAATATTAAAAATATCCTAATATTGTTTTAGAATTTTAAGGGGACCTATATGGACTTAATAAAGATCAACATGCACGATATTAATGATTTTATCCTTTTATTTTGAAAAATAATTTTTTGGAAATTAAATTTGACCATAATATACATAAACAGTATGTTCGTATCCATTAGATGAAGATCTATGTAATTATAACTAGAATAATTCTAAAAAACATACTAGTATATTTAGGATTATTTTTTATGTAATAAATTAATATTAAGAGAATAAAGAGTGGAGAAGGAAAATGAGAAATGGTGTTACCTCTAAATCGGATAATTTCTTTCAATTTGAGACAAAATGCTTTCTTGAATTGCTTTCATCCCATATAAAAGAATATATGGGGGAGAGGAGGATTTTGGGAGCCTATTAGAGAATAATTTGGGTGATAAATGGTTCTTGATAGGTGTTATTAATTGGTTAGTGGTGGTGGACTTTTATAAGAGGGGTGAGGGGCACTTTAGGAAAGTCTAGAAATATTATTTTATTATAAAATGTTTTTCGAATTATAACAGTTCCAAAGTAATATATTTCCAATTTAATATGATAATGGTTATAATAAAACTTAAACAATTGGTTTTATAGATGTTTAGGTTCCAAAACTAACCTTATTGTGTTTTTCTTTAATCCTTAGTTAAAAATATTAACTCTTACCATGTCTTCTTGTATTTTCACAATATATAGTTAGTATAGTGAATATAAAATGAAAAGTGACCCAAAAGTGGATCTTTAATGAAATTTTTAACATTGTATTAGTCACTTGAAAAAATATTTTATTTTTTAGGAATTCTATATCAAATAATTATATTGTATTTGTTTTAAAAACTCATTTATGTTAATTTTGACGCTATTTATTAATTGATTTTTTTTAATCATAACTACTTGATTACTTGGAAAAAAGGAATTAAATCAATGATAATATTTCATAATAATCCATACCAATCTTTTATGACATAAAAATTTTCAAATTATATTTAATTTAATATTTATAATATCATTTATTTGAATCTTTCAATAATAAGGCAATCGCTGCATCATCATTGTGTCAAAAATAAAATTATTTATCTAGTGACTAAAATTATAAATAAAGTACCAAGAAGTATGAAATATTTTTTTAATTATAATTTATTTTTATACTCTTTTATATCTATTAAATAACTATATATTAATAAAATAGAAAAAGATACATGTTTATGTTATATTTCTCTTTATTTTAAAAATATTTATTAAACCATGTCATTATCACTTCTACGTGGCTCCATGGGGTCCCAAAATCGTTTAAAGGATGTCCTTGTTAATAAATATCTCATTAAATAGGATTATGACACGTTTTATGGTAGTTTAATATTTTTATAATGTTATGTTTTACCCTTATTTACCAGATTTACCATTTAAACATGGTAAATAAAGATAATTATTGGAGATACTATTCATAATGTTCAAAATAAAAGGTATCTATTTGAAAAATTTGGATATTTTGATTCAAATTTTGGAATCCATTTTCCCTGATTAAAAAACATAATAGGTAGTAATTTATTTAAAATTAATTCCTGTAGTCTAAACCAAAAAGCGGGATTTTAAGAAGTAAAAACTATCAAAATATTAACATGTGTTTATTTTTAATTTAAATGTGAAATTACATCCAATGACAAAAATTTTATTAAATGATAAAACCTTAATACAATTACACTTTAAAATAAATTAAACTTACTATATAACTATAGAAATAAATTAGATTAAAATGCAAGTTTGAATTAAAATGCAGTATTTTTCATTATTCATTAAAAATGATCTTTATCAGAAAATTTACAAACTATTTAACCAAAGTAAATTTTGATATTCCTCTTCAATATAAGAATTTTATTTTTTTAAATGAAAAATATAAAGGTGTTAAAAAAATTAAATAAGGTTTTCCATCAAAATGTGAAAAACTTCATTTTTTTAAAAATAATTATTTTATCCGAAATATTTATTTTGTTCTAATATAATTTATAGAAAACATATATGATGGATTTAAAACATTACAATGAATATATAATATTAAATTTCATAATGAGTTATATTATTTTATAAAATATATTATTCCCTTTTTAAATAGGTTTTCAATAACACACGTCATTCATATTAAATTGGTTTGATTTCCATTTCAAATAAATTTGGTAACCAATGAATAATTATTTAAACATGTTTAAACATATTTTCATAATTCAGTTGATACTATTCATCCATTCCATTCCTACAGCTATTTAATAATGGAATCATTTAAATAATAATATTTTTTTTGTTTAAGCTCGATGTATCGTATCATGTATGCTATTGAACATGGTGTTTCTTTCTTAAAACATGGGATGTTACAACATTTCACTCTAAAAAATAATAGAAAAAAACAAATTTTACACAAATAATGGTGGTAATACATTTTTTCTATCTATTTCATTCAATGAGAAAGATATCATAAATCCTATTATAAGTTGAAAATTATCATATTCATTGTTCTCCAACCAAGGACATGATTAGTAATACACCCAACCACCCCTATTTAGTTAATCCTAAGTTCTTATGAAATAATTTTATAACAGTATAAAACCATGTATATTTCCAACCTCAGGTAATGGGGATTGATCATTTGAATGCATCCCTATATATATCAAGGATTGCGTGACATTCAATGGGATATACATTGGGGAGACAATATAAGTAATATGTCTTTACTTATAAATTATGATTGTTCCAAATATAAAATCATGGTATATTTACTACTGTGATATCATTACTTCATGTATCATATACCAAGAGATCTCACATGATCCTCTTATTTTTTCCCTATTAATGGATTCATCATTTGATCTCTCATATTATCCTCTAAATCCACCCATGATATCTTTACATTACACATGTCCACAATCTCCCATTTGAGAAGGTATTTATCAAAGATTTTCTTAGTAATTGTTTTATAATGGGTGTCCATAGACTAAGAAATATCTTCATAATTTTCACCATAATTCTTAATTTCTCCCTATAATCTATAAACCACATCTTGTTTAATGATGAAATCTTGATCCTAAATAATTCCATAAAAAAAATCAATGCATTAATGTAATCTTTCATTATATTCAGTTCTATCATGGATTCTTGTTTGTAACTCCTCCAGGTCATATCTCACCCATTTTGAAAAAATGAAACCATATATAGATATCATATCCCCTCTATCAGATTGGTAAATAACATCATTATTACCTTGTATATAGAGTGCTTCCCCTCTTCTAAATATATTGAAAAGAAACATAGTCAATCTCATGTACTTTAGGATGTTATTTATAAAAATTTGATCACTCTCAATAGTATTAAATTGGAACCTAGTTGTTATACGTAGATCACATATAACATTATATTAAGTGCACAACATAGAAGACTTGATAAATCGTATGGAAGACACCTATGAATTTTTATCCATCCTTTTTGAATCAATATAGTGAGCTCAAATAATAATAATATTTAAACAATGTATAACCAATGAAATCAACTTCTTGATGTTCTCTTTGTTAACCCACATGTAAAACAATACCAAAATATCTATCTTGTGATAGTGCAATAATTCTAATATATTTATTTTTTAGATCTTAGAACCAATTTTTTGGCCTTCATGATCAATTTATTTCATCATAAATCACTTACACAACCACATCATCATAGAATTATATTTTAGAATTTCATTTATAATCCCAAGTATGTCATATATATACAATATGAGAAAAAACAAAACACTACCACTAATAATATTGTAACAAAATAATATTTTTCAATCTTAATGAAACAAAAATCATTTATTATATCATCAAACTACATATTCTCACATTGAGAAGCTTGAATCTATCTATAAATTTACAATTGCAACATTCACACCATAATAGCATCATTTGGTACTTTATACATTTCACATTGTATCACATATGTATCCATGAATAAAAAACCACCATGGAAATTAATTTCACATATATATATTTCATATATCATAATCATTATGCATTATTATGTCTAGTATAATCTGGATAGAAATTATCATTTCTATTGGTGAAATGTTTTCTTCATAGTCGATACCATGAATTTTCTCATGAAACATTTCCATTTGGAATTATTAATATGTGTAAACTCAACCATACATGTAAATTTACATATATAAAACACACATTCACCCTACTAGTCTCACCCTTTTAAATCCATCTAAAATGTTAAAATAGGTTATTATATGTGGATTCCATTTCGAATTCCCATGATTTAAACCATTTCTTATAATTAGAACTCTAAATGTATTCAAAGTAGGTAGAGGGTTTATTTTATAGGATTCAAATTTCATCTTCATTTTCCATGAGAAATTTATCTCTTTCTATTTTCAAATAATTCCTACTATAATTAAAAGTTTCTTTTGAAAATTATTTTGTTTTTCTTCTACAACACTTTATGGAACCCACTCAATATCTATATTAGGATCATTATCTTTTTATTAATTATAATATTCTCAAATATTTACTTTACTTCCATAGAAACATAAACTAAAATTTTTCTTATCATCAAATATTCTTTATTATCCCCCAAATTTTTTTATTCAATAGGATTATAAAAAATATCCCATTAATTCTTTGGGATAACCAACATATAAAATTTTTTCAAATTTGGGGCTAATATTATCAGAACCCAAATTTGTTATAAGTTATTCACAACCAAAAAAATAAATTTTAGAAAGTTTTTCAATCCATATATCGTATTTTGTATCAATTATAAAAAAATGGAATGAAATTAATTAGTAATTCAATAAATTCTAGATCATAACTCATAAATGATGTATAAATTTCAAACAAAATAATCGTCCATAAAACCGTGAAAAAATGGGTGATTCCTCCACTTAAATACCCTATTAAATAGTGGTGTTCTTTGAAGAGTCATTTGAGGAATAATTCCATAGTCACACAGATGATTAGTGAATTATTAGCTTTAGTTTTAACCACCTGGATACGATTATTGAATTTTAATACACATGAGTAGTTTATTTTCTTGTCCATTTTGATAATCATTGAACACATAAAATGTTTCATAATTCTCACATATCAAACATGAATAACCATTATTGTTTAATCCATCCATAAATGTAAAAAAAAGTTCATAAAACAACCACTTGAGTGTGTGTTTGTTTTTTCACATACATCACTATATGTGAGATCTATAAAAACATGTGCACTTTTAAATTTTGTAATAAAAATATCATAGGTCATCTACCTCAAAAACAATATTTGTATATGTTAAGTGAATCATAAATGAGTGGTTTCAAAAATCCATATATATAGATTTCATGTATGTGTTTCTCACTTACTAGATTAAAATTGAAATGAAAAGGTTATGTTGGATTTCAATCAACACTGTCCTTCTTATTCTAAATTTTATCGACGCATTAATGATA
Source organism: Viscum album (assembly GCA_963277665.1). Taxonomy (NCBI): domain Eukaryota; kingdom Viridiplantae; phylum Streptophyta; class Magnoliopsida; order Santalales; family Viscaceae; genus Viscum; species Viscum album. The sequence continues at coordinate 46,015,634 of OY728140.1, read as the reverse complement.
CCAAGAATTAGAAAACTATATGTTGAGTTCCTAATTCCATAAAAAATTAATTTATTAATAATAAAAAAAATCATAATATTGAATAAAAATCACATATTTTCAAAAAAATATATAAAATTTAAATTTATATATATAGAGGGAATAAATTTCTAGTTATCTATACTCTTAGAAAAACACCATCTAGTCATCCTAGATCAAATCTGATGCCCCATAATTAAACAACCCATACTCTATTACTGAAACAAAAATATAATTCTCCCTTTATCAATTCACTCTTATTTTGAGCTGATGTTTGTCATAAAAAATGCGTGATGTATACTCATTATCCAATAGTAGAGTTGTTGGATGTTATTTTTATTATATTTTCATTCTGATTCTCATATTTCCCCTCCTATATAACACTTTTTAACCATATATACCAATTTATAACTATTTTTTCACAAAAAAAATAGGTTTACCCTAAACCAGTCACCTCACCTAGCCCGTGATATCCCCGAGGAACATTCCCAATCACCCTAGGGTTGTGACAAGAACAAAGGGAATCAATTGGGTACATTGGGAATGATTTCTCACAATATAAAATAAACAAGGTTAGAAAAATAAAAAATGAGCATCCCAATATAAAATTAACAAAATAAAAAAAAAACTAAAATTAAATCAAAATATAACCTTACAACCTATAGATATCCATGTGGCTCCATGGGTCAGTCATTGAACCCAAAACCAAACATCACTCTAAGATAATCCAAATGAAGCAAAACCGGCACTGGAGGAAAAAACAAGAATAAAAGTATACGCATGTGTATTAAAACTCAGTAGGCATTCCCAAGTTAGTATATTCCTTATGATTTTCCATTAAATAAATGATTCAATCCTTGATATTTTGAAATAAAATATATAAACATAGGATTCTTGTTTCTGATGCTTTTGTTGGGGTGAGCATCTGTTAGTTCTAAAGGACATGAAACTATTGCACCGCATTCTCGCTTTCCAAAGGCGGGTGGAATCCATCGCTTTTTCAAGGACGTTTTCTCCTTGATCGAAGTTGGATGATGGAATTTAGGTTCTTTCTTCCATGGATTCCTTCTCAGAACTTTTTTCTTATTCCAGGTCTCCCTCACAGACTTCATACATTGTTCGTGAAACTCTTCCCAGTGTCATGGCTTTATGTATGCCGGTTAATTACGTTGATTCTGTCAGGATATTCCAAGGGCTCCAGTCAGGGCTCCAACATTCGTTCAATGGATTAGTCAGGTTAGACATCATTGGCATTTCTGGATTCTGGAACACTGATGCGTCTGGGTTTCATCACTTTATGATAGACCTTCTCGAGGTTGTGGAAGCCTGAGGCATCCCACGTCGAATGCGGTGAATATTATTCCATATGCATGTCTATGTGGTTTTCCTCAGTTTATCAAGTTTAACACATGGTAAGTCAGGAGTTTAATATCTATAAGAGATGGATCAGACTGATCATAACACTGATGGGAGTAAATCAAATGGGTGGAAACCCAGGAGGGGTCGCTGATGTTGGGGAAAACGCATGGTTAGTAACTCAATTACTACTAGGAGAAGCAAGAAAGTGGGTGACATGATATCATCGGGATGTAGAATCTTGGGTAAGAATTAGGATGGATATTCATTGTTGTGAGTGGATGGAGAGTGAGATGGAGCTGAGGTGAAGGCTACAATGATGTTGGGCATGAGCCTCGAAGAGACTTCCTACGTATCATTGTGGTAGGGAATCAATTTCCACGTAGTTCGGTTAGTGGATGGGGCACTTGAAGGGGTGACTCGTGGAAGTGGGATCACGGATGGGATCTAGAGGATGTAGAGCCTCAGGTTTGGGGCATGACTATCCATAAACACCTAGACTTGATGGAGAGAGGTCGCGATGAGACATGGGTGATGGGATTCAACCTGAGGGAGGCTCCCTATGTATCCTCGTAGCAGGGAATCCAATTCCATGTAGTTCAGGATGGGGTATAGAATTTGGGTGTACACATAAGACAATGACCCAATGGTATACTAGGTCTTATGCATGGTTAGCAGCTCGGGTTGGTATGACGCCCATGTGCAGACCAGAGATTTTGGTCCCAAATAAGTGGAGTATAATGTCTTACTGTCGATTGCAGACTACAATAGATTACCGCTGGATGGGTCGATAATATCTTACGGCTAGTTGAGGTTGACTATATCTTACTGCTAATTGGGGCACACGATGGCCTAATGTCAATTGGAGAACAAAATGGATTTTTTTTGGGGAATACAATGGGATATCGTCGATTAGGGAACACGATAGATTACCATCGATTGGGGTTGGACCTCAGGGAGGCTCCCTACGTACCTTGTCTGGGAGATAATGATCAAAACCCATGTAGTTTGAATGGGTAAGTTTAATTCCTTATGGGGTGAAATGGGGCATACAGTTTAATGTCATTCATCTCGATGGTGGACTGGTGTAAGGTGGTCAGGACCGATGGGTGTTGGGATAGACCCTAGGGTGGCATCCTACATACCTTTCCTAGGAGGCAAGGATCAAATTCCCCATAGTTTGGAATGGTCGAAATAGTTTAACATCATGCGGGACACATGAACTGACATGATGGGGTTGGGATAAGTAGGTGTTGGGATTGAACCTAAAAGAGGCTTCTTATGCACCTTGATTAAGAGAGAAGGATCACTGTCCACATAGTTTGGCATGTGAGATACAATTTTACGACATGCAGGATGATGGTGAACTGACGTGAAGGAGTTGAGACAAGTAAGTGTTGGTCTTGAATCTCTGGGTGGATACCTACGTACCTTTCCTTGGAGACAAGGATCAAATTACTAGTAGTTCGGCATAGAGGATACAGTTTAACGTCATTCTGGATGAAGGTGAAACGACATGAAGGGGTCTTGACAAGTAAGTGTTGGGATTGAAACTCATGGAGGATTCCTATGTACCTTTCTTAGGAGATAAGGATAAAAGTCAACATAGTTCAGAGTGGGGGCTTGGGGATTACTCTATAGGGTTCCCCAGGAAGGATTCCAGGGTCACTGCTTACTCAAAGTCCATGTGAGGCATGCTCGGTGTGTGAAACTAGAGGCAGCAAAGACCAGATGATCACATCGTGATAGCTGTGTCTGCGGGAAGCGGAGTTGGGATTACACGTGGTTAGTGGCCCATAGTGGAAACAGGGGCTTCGGCATGGTTAGAAGACCAGTGAGATGAAGATTGGGACTTACATTAGGATGGAGGCCCAATGGCGAAAAATCCTGGAGGGATAGGGACAGGGAAGCTAAGGTTGTGGTTCCCATCTCTCTTCTAGTCTTTGGAAACATAGAAGAGAATAGAATTTGTGATTCTACCTACAACAAGAAAGTCTATGGGATTACACCAAGACAGTTCCCTTACCCTTAGACAAACACCGCTCCAGCAAAGAGGATCTCCTTCCATGTGAGGAGCATCCCCGTCATGTGGAGATGAGAAGGCGTGGAGAATTTCGGAGATGGGTTTCCCCACATGTATTTCATGGGTAAAGGCTACAGATTAACGTCATGTGATGAGAAAAATGGTGCTCTTCCGTTTAACGTCCCACAGCTCGGATGAGGCGAGTTCACTTCGCACCACTAGGACTTACATAACTAGCATCCTTTAACCCTTAGTGAGGGGAAGACATCGGAAATGCCATGGTTTTGAGGTTTTGTGGCGTGATCCATGGAGGGGCCCACATTAGAGTGGGTATGAAAATAAGAAATAGTCGTTAGAATGGTTATACAAAGAACCATAAGGCTAAGCAACACAATGTGAAGCACTACCCAAGGGACCTTGAAATCACTTCGAACAATTTAGGAGGGACGTAAGGGATAATTATGCGTGAGACAAGGGTGTTGTGCAAAAGAGGGGATCACACATGATGCCTTTGGGAAAGGACAACACAAGGAGCACCCAAGGAGAGAGGATTGCACACAAAAGAAGGCATTTGCATCCAATAGGCATGAAAATGGGAACTATTGCAAGCGATAAGATGTGTTGCACAAATAAAGGAGGTGTTCACACAATTGGAAGAGGTTTTGGGTGCAAGAGGCTGAGTTTTGAGTGCAAGTAAATAGACATATGTGAAACATTACAAACAATAAAGGAATCAGGTGAGGGTTAGGCCCAAGGGGTTTTTCATGAAGGCGGACCCCTGGGAGATCTGTCACACAATATTCGGTAACTGAAAGTCATTTTTTGTGCATGTAAGAGTGTTTTGTTCACTAGGGATTTAGTTTGAATTCTTCATTTTTAGAGGGGAGTGGGTTCCCATCTATTTATAGGTGTCCGGAAGCCATGGGTGCATGCAGAATTCAGCATGAACTGAAAACCTTACCCATTAGTCGGCCACTCAGGACTTTCCATGCGATGTGAAAATAATCTCAGGGGAAAATAAATATGTGCACTATTAGGATGGATTTACATGTAATTCTCAAATTTTCTGCATAACCGTTCATCTTTTCTCAGACCAGTTCACTCAGTCGAACTCTGCCTTCTGTTTTTCTAAAATGTCATCTGAGGCCTTCTGCAGATTTCGGAAGCTACAAATGAACCCCTAAGAATAAGATCTACGAGGGGGTGAGGAGGTCAGATTCAGAGGGAAACATCAAGATGCCCATCCCTGATGAGGGTGGTGAGTAGAAAATAGAGCATGTGGTGTGAAATATTTTTTCACATGTGCAGAAAACCCAATTTGTGCCTATAAAAACTCTCAGGGGGGTCCCATGGTTCATACTGGATTTATCGCGCGATAAGATCTGAAGCTCTCGTGTGCATAAATCTCAACTACCTTTGCACGGAATCTGAGCTGTGTTGCATGGAATTACCCAACATAGGTCATAATTTTGCACAAACCACCTTTTTTCATGTCTATTTCTTGACTTTTCATGCCACTTTGGTTTGTTTCTCCCAACTCTCTAGTTTTTTGCACATCCACCTAGTTTTTTTCAAACATTACAAAAAAATGGCTACATATCAGGGTGATTTTTGGAGAGAGGCTTTTTATGCTGCTCAGAGGGATAAAATGATTTTGAATGTTGAGGTATATGATTCCAGAAAAGTAATATCTAACAATCAAGATCTATTCCCCTTGCTGACCAAATCCCCGAAGGATAATGTGCTATCAGACAATATACTGATATAATATTTCAGTATTCTCGAAGAGGTATTGGGGCTAGGATTTTATGTCGATACACCATAGTCATGGGTGATTCCTGAGGATGATCTTTCATGATAAAACATCATAAACAATGGATATCCTACTAGAGAAACTAGGCACATGGTTATTTATGTCCATAATCCAAGGACTAGAACCATCTAAGGGATAAATCTGGTCGTCGTGGATTCTCCAAACCATTACACAAGTATCTTTTGATTGAGAATCACCGTTGAGACAAATGAATGGATATAGGATTGGGACCTAAGGTCTGGAGGCAATTTCACAAGTGAGTAGTCCTGGGCATATTGGGTATGCTAATCATGCGATCAATTTGGAGAAGAATTGCGGAAAATTGGGCTATTCGAGGCGATGCAGACATTGCAGTTCCATTTCTTCCACCATCAAGAACTCAGGCCAGAATTGTTTAGCTAATGGCCCCAGATACCAGCACCTTTCATCTTCATCATGGGGATGTTGGGTTCATTCTTTAGAATGTTCACTACATCAGGGGTATCCCTTTGGACAGACATCAGTACGAAGAGTTCCCCCCAACTGAGAATATCCGGGGGACAAGACATGGATTCTTATCCTGACATGGATTTTTTTAGATATGGATAAGGAGAGGTTGGGGGTAAATGAATTTATTAAATTCATCACGAATTAAATGTTTTTCAACCAGTTCCTGCTGAAATACCCCGATATAATGATGTCAGGGCGAGGGAAGTGATTTCTGACCGTGGAATAGAGGAGAGAGATTGAGTCATATTGGAGGATCTTGGAGGTGGGGTAATATCTATCATCATTATTTAGTGTCGATTAAATCCGAGACCTGAATGTCTGATATGCAATATTTCTTGAAAATTTCTTGTGTGGGTGGATATTGCCAGTAAGGGACACTAGGATGGGATTCAGCCCAAAAACATTGGTTATGGCCAGCTTCATGGAAGCCAATCAGAGGTTTAACATGTGGATCGCTATGTCGGCCCGACTTTACACCATTATGGGGTGTATTTTTAGAGGGGGATCACCAAGGAGGATATGTAGCCCTTTCCAAATCTTTCATGGTTACATCATGGCTCATTATGGCGGGTACACATTTCCAAACACCATTCATCCCCCAGGTAATGACATTTGACCTTCCTTGTTAATCGTTTTCGGGGTCATGCCACTGACGCTCAACAAAGAGGATATAAAGATCCGGATCGAAAATTACACCAATTTTACTTTTAGTCTATTTCTCATCCTATTTGACTAGATTATAGATGATATTAAAGGCTCACTAGAGCAAAGTGAATACTTGTAGAGCATTAGAGGTGGGGTGCTTTGGCCCGGGTTGATGGGAAAATTCTTTCTGAGCTCTATGTGTCGTCATGGTTTTCTAGGAAGTTTGTATGCCTCCAAAAAATGCCCAAAAGGTGTATACATATGTACAGTGGGAGAATAATCCTTATGTTTATCGTCAAATGTGGATGATGTTTACAACTTACGGTTTGGGTGAGTTAATTATCTTCCCCCCCCCCACTAGATTTGATGATGGACTCTCAACAATATATGACGAACATTGGGTGGCGGTATTGTAACACCCGAGACTTTTATGAGAAATATTTTTGTTTTTATAAATCATAAAAGGAATCTTTCACTACACACAACACTAGATTGGCTTTCTTTACACGCAATCGCGACCTTCCTCGATAGCTTGCGTCGTACGCAATACCAAGTTTCACTAAACAATGATATGTTATTAAAATATTATTAAAACTAGCCGTTATGAATAGTAATAACCACTTTTTGAAATTTTATAAATTTTATTTTTAAAAATGGACTTCATTTTTGGATTCTGAATATCGAAATTATCCTAGGGTGAAATTTTGAGATTTTTCTGAAAACATTCAATTTTTGATGAATAGTGAAACCACTAAGTGGTAGTTAAAAAAAACTTAATTTTTCATAAAACTTAATTTTACCGCTTTTGTGAGTGGAATTTAAAAACTCCAAGAGACACGATTGATGTCAGTAAGTAAAATTTTGTTCAATGAGATGAAAATAATTTTTGGTGAATAGTAACTTTTTACTTTTATTTACCACGGTTAAAAGTAAATAGGGTAATTAAGGGTAAAAATGATATTATTATTACCCTAGAACATGTCCTAATTCTATTGGATAAGTGTAATTAGACAAAAAACAAACTTAGGAACAAAATATGACCATTTAGGCCCACTTGGATTAGATTAGGACATTTATTATTAATTTATTTAAAGAAGAGTTAAAATAGTTAAAATCAATGTTTAATAAGTAAATAATTTTTAATATAAGGTTATACATAAGATAAATTAGACTATAAATATTAATTAGAAAGATAAAAATATTTCCTACATAATGGTATTTTATTTGAAATTTTTAGACATTAAATAATTTAATTTATTTATGACATAAAGATGATGCAGTAATTATCTTATTAATGAAATATTGACATAATTGATGTTATAAATACCAAAATAAATGTAATTTGAGACTTTTTATGAGTTACACTAATTTTATAGGTTACGAAGACATGGTATTATTGATTTAATTAACTGTTTTCTAACTAATCATTCTGTTATGAGTTTCACAAAAATCAATTACTAAATAGTGTCAAAATTGACATAAAATAGTTTTTAAAACAAATATTATATTATTAATTGTTATTTTATTCATAAAAATCTAAGTTTCGGCCAAATGACTTAGATAAGGTTATATATATTAATAATAAACAACTTGGGTGCGTTTGGATGCTTATAGTAAGTTTATTAACCTTATAGTATAAGAACACAAGAAGACACGGTAAAAGTAAAATTATTTAGCATAATGTTAAATCTAAATGATAAGGTTAAAATACGAACCTAAACTTGTCTAAATTCTATTGGATGATATTATTTCGACTCATCCCCACCTTAGCTTCTAAATAAATAAATTTGGAGCTATTTAAAACCGAACTTGACTTTATAATAAAATAATATTTTTAGTTTTTCCAAAGGAGCCCCTCTCCTCCCTTATAAGAGGGCACCTCCTCCCCCCCTCTTCCTCACACCACTTTGAGCCTTCAAGCTCGGACAACCCCTGCCACTTTCTCCTCTACACTTCCCTAGAGACATCCTAGAGGTCCTGGTCTTCTTCAAAGACCAATTTTAGTGCCCTAAAATGAGGTCTCAAAGAAGCACTTCAAAGAAGAGGTAATGTCCGTTACCGATTCTTTCATCTTTATTTCTTTTTCCACTTCTTCTTATTTAGTTGTTTCATTATGAAGTAATAACATCAGTATCAATAATTTAATTATATCTTATTATAAGTATGAAACAACCCTATTTCATCATCTATCCATCCTACGGAAAATGAAATCACCGCGCGTGCGTACGTACGGAATACCGCCTCCACGCCGTGGTGTAATCTATTTTCCACCACCACCTTACTTGGATGGGTATAATGGTGTAAATAATGACTATATATGATTATTATAAAGTGATATTTATTATGAAATAGTATACATACACTCCAATGCAATTCCATGATCATGAGAACGATATCATCGCTCGTGCGTACGTAAGGAATACCGTCTCCACGATGTGATGCGAATCGTTCTACATAATCTTCATTGCATAATGATTATATAAATGAATTGAATGAATTAATATGATATATATTACACTAATAACATTATGGAAATGAGGTATCTATAACCTAAATATAAGAATAAGAATTTATTCGACAAAACAGGCATAAGAACAAAAAGTAATAAACACCCGAATAACAAGTGGTAATGAAATATTATTAATAAGAAGCTAAGAATATTACCATATGTGATATCATAACAATGAGTATGATTATGGAATAAGTCAATAACATTATTTAAATCATTATACAGGAGGTTCGGACACGTACAAAGCATATCGGACCAAAGGTAATGGAAAATATCACAGTCTCATTCTATCCGAGATTGTTTATACTTTGGTATTTACTGGGGTGTATTTTATCATCCACATCCATGTTTCCTCAATATGTAATATTATTTCCATCCACCTACAATTTTTTAAATCCAATTTTACCCTTCAGTGAGTTTTTAGTAAAAGATATGAAAGGTATCTTTTGTCATTTTTCGTACGAGGTACTTTTTGACTTTTCCGACAAAAGTACGAGAAGAATGTTTTTTTTAACTTATACGGAATGAATGGATTTTTAAAACATTATTTCCAAGAAGATTCCTTTACAAGTTTTCAAGTTTATTTTTAATCAACTTCTTTTAGTTTAAAATTGTAAGACATGTTAAGAGAGGAAAATGTTTTTGAAGTTGAAAGGATATTTTCCTCAAAAATGGAGTTCAGGTGTTTTATCAAAATTATTTTCCATCTAAGATAATAAAGGATTCTGTTTCTATCCCTATTATTATATTGATTTTATTATGTTGTGATGGAATTATTTTTATGAATTCCTTTATCTTATTTGAATTGTTTTATGATGTCACGATGTTTAAGATTCCCATTTTTATTACATGGGTTATGCTATGATGTATGGTTTATGATTTTGTGGCACACATAAGAATGGTATAATTATGAGATGGGTGGGACCTATATCTCCCTCCAATTCATTGGGTAAAGATTTTATATCTCATGAGATAGACATGACTAGAATGGTAGGTTAAACCGGTTCAGTGAAACAGGACTGAAACGAGGAGTGAAATCGGTTCAGAAATGGACTTTTTCCACTAAGATAGTCTTGGCAATGAACCTTGACTAATAAGAAATGATTATCTATGATTATGTGTGTATGCCAAAAAGTTTCATGTTTTAAGTTATGATTATTGGGATTACATTTCACTACTATGATTTATCCCATGTTATGAGATTATGATTTCTTTTCCAGGTTAAGATTTCCAAAAGTTATGTTCTTATGTATATGATGTGATTTATATTTCTTTTGTTTACCCTTACTGAGCATTTGAGCTCACCCTTTTGTACGTTTTCTTTCCCCAGGTCAGTAATAAGGTTATTAAGTAAGATATTCCAAAAGGGACTATAGATATGATGAAATAAATGGGAGACAGTGTAGACGCTTTATGAACCAGTTGTTTTTGTTTCCCAGTTTCTAAAGACACTATACCTATACAGTCCTTTACTGGTTTTGTTATATGTTGTAATAAGTGTGCTTCAATTCTAAAGTAATAACAATATATGTAAATTATGGGTCGTTATAGTTGGTATCAGAGGAAAGGTATAGTCAACCTTTGGAAACTAGGATTTGAAAGCCTCAGTAAGAATCCTAAGGATAAGTCTAAGCATAGAACACAATCTTAGTGTTTTAGAAATGGCCATGAATAACCTAGGATAAGACCTTAAGTGTGACATTTTATTCTTGATTATGTGGTTTTCCTATTATAATTAGTGTTTCTCACACTATTCTTCTTGGTTTTAGTCAATGGATGGAACCCAAAGGAACCGTGTTAATGAGGAATGCGACAGGCAATGCAATGATTGTCCCCCTGAGCAACCAAATGTTATGGGAGATGGAATGAAAAATCTTATAGCCATGCTCACAAAACTTTCTCAAGATATGAATCATGTAGGATTTCCAAATGAGAAAAGTAAGGAGCAACATTCTGTTGAATCCTTCATGAGACAGCGTCCACCTTCATTCAGCAGGTCTACTGATCTATTAGTTGCTGAACAATGGATTAGTACTACTGAAAAGATATTTTCAGTTCTTCAATGTTCTGAACATGATAAAGTCATCTTAGCAGTGTATCGTTTGGAAGTTGATGTTGATCAATGGTGGAATCTTACTAATAATATGAGGCAAAGGGATGAAATTGAGTCCACGGAATGGGACGAGTTCAAGAACTTATTTTTCAATAAGTACTTCCCTCGTATTATCCGAACAAAGATGGAGAAGGAGTTTCTTGAACTAAAGCAAAAGAATGATGAATCTGTTGGTACCTATGAAGCAAATTTTACAAGAATTGCAAGGTATGCTTCTAGTATTATTATCCAACCTGCGAGTAAGATCTATCAATTCTTTAGTGGCTTAAAACTAAGTCTTCGAAGGACGTTAGCCATAAGGGACTTGAATAGCTATGAGGAAATCATTTGATGTGCTCTCAAAGTCGAGATGGAGATTGGAGTAACCCATCAGTCATATGGGTTTGATAAGAAGAGGAAAATGGAATTCAAAGGAAAATTAAAGAGCACACTGAAAAGAAGATGAGCTTTCCCTTATGCTCAAAGTTTGGAAAGAAACGTGAAGGGAGTTGTCTTAAAGGGACAAGTAAATGTTTCAAATGTGGAAAGGAAGGTCATAAGGCATTTGAATGCCGCAATGATGGGAAGAAGATGTCTAATGATGCAAACAAATTAAGGGATACACAGAATTAACCTACTACACTTAAATGTTTCAAGTGCAAGGAGATGGGGCATTATGCCAATAAATGCCCAAATCCAAGGGTTGATGATGATGGTCGACGTCAACAAACTTTTAAGGCTAAAGACAAAGGAAAGTCACATGCAATTTCTATCAGCGATTTGGAGTACGATAACGATGTGGTGAAAGGTACACTTACCATCCACTCTAAAGTATCAAATGTTTTATTTGATTCTGGATCCACCCACTCTTTTATTTCTGAAGAATTTTCTAAGGATATCACTGTATTACCTCAACAATTAGATGTTGAGTTAGCTGTGACAACCCCTAATGGCACAACAGTTGCATCAAAAGTTTATAATTATTCTTCGATCGAAGTTTGTGGTAAAGTGCTTCCAGTAAATCTTGTGATCCTTCCTATAGTATAATTTGATGTGATTCTTGGCATGGATTGGCTTTCTTTATATGGAGCTCATATCAATTTCCAAATAAGGGAAGTCACATTTCATATTCCAGATCAATCTATGATCGTCTATCAATGCAAGGATGAACATAACCTTCTAGTGGAAATTTCTTCCATCTTATGGGTCTTGATTCCACTAAATGAAGGTTATTTATCTCAAATGATTGGTGAGAAACTCACGATTAAGAATATTCCCATTGTACGGGAGTTTGATGATGTCTTTCCAGAGGAATTACAGGGTCTTCCACCAAATCGTGAAGTTGAGTTTTCAATAGAACTCGTACCGGGTGCTTTGCCTATTTCAAAGACGCCTTATAGAATGGCCCCAATTCAGTTTCAGGAATTGAAGAAGCAACTCCAAGAGAATCTTGATAAGGGGTCCATACGCCCTAGTGCGTCACCTTGGGGAGCACCTGTTCTGTTTGTTAAGAAGAAAGATGGATCAATGAGACTCTGCATTGATTATCGAGAACTTAACAAGATCACTATCAAGAAAAAATATCATCTCCCACGCATTGATGACTTATTTGACCAACTACACGGAGCTCAATAATTTTCAAAGATTGATCTTCATTCAGGGTATCATCAATTAAGGGTCAAAAGGGAGGATATACCAAAGACGAATTTCTTTACAAGGTATGGACACTATAAATTTATAGTTATGCCATTTGGTCTTACTAATTCCCCTGCTATGTTCATGGATCTGATGAATAGAGTCTTTAGAGACTATCTTGATCAGTTTGTGGTAGTCTTTATAGACGATATTCTTGTATATTCAAAGATCAAGGAAGAACATGAAGATCACTTGAGAATTATATTGAAGACCCTGAGAAAGGAGAAGATTTATGCCAAATTTACCAAGTGTAAATTTTGGCTTCAAAAAGTTTCATTTTTGGGTCACATAATCTCAAAAGAGGGGATATCTGTGGATCCAGCAAAAACAGAGGTTATCAAAAGATGGTCGATACCAACAACAATAACTAAGATCCGAAGTTTTCTTGGTTTGGCTGGATATTATCAACGTTTTGTGAAATATTTTTCATGATTATCTAATCCACTCACCAAGTTAACTCGGAAAGGAGTTAAGTTTGTTTGGACGGAGGAATGTGAAGAGAATTTCAAGGAGTTGAAAAGAAGGTTATCCAGTGCACCTCTGCTCACACTGCCTTGTAGTGGAGAAAGGTTTGTGATCAATAGTGTGGCATCCAAGAAGGGATTGGGGTGTGTTCTTATGCAAAATGATATGGTGATATCTTATGCCTCACGACAATTGAAAATACATGAGCAAAATTACCCAACTCATGATTTGGAGTTAGTTGCGGTAATCTTTGCATTAAAGATTTGGAGGCATTATCTTTATGGAGAAAGGTGTGACATTTATACTGATCATAAAAGTTTAAAATATATTTTCACACAAAAGGAGCTGAATATGCGCCAAAGAAGATGGTTGGAGCTGATTAAGGATTACGACTGCTCAATCCATTACCACCCTGGGAAAGTAAACAAGGTGGCAGATGCATTAAGTCGACAAGACCATGCCAGTTTATCCATGATGAGGATCACAAAAGATCCAATATTTATGGATTTACAAAGGATGGATCTTGGAATTATAATGAAAGTGGGAAATTGTATCTTTCTCAAATGAATGTTCAACCATCTATACATGTGAAGATTAAAGAGGCACAGAAAGAAGATGTCAAGTTACAAAAAAGGTGAGAAATGTTCCTGAATTCAACCTTGATTGTGATGGGATAATAAAGTTATGGAATCGGGTTTGTGTTCCTCCCATCCCCGAATTAAAGAAGGAGTTGCTGGATGAGGCTCATAGTTATTCATTCTCTATTCATCCTGGAAGCACGAAGATGTATAGGGACCTGAAAGAGTACTTCTGGTGGGATGACATGAAAAGAGATGTTGTTGAATATGTCTCTCGATGCTTGGTTTGTCGGAAAGTTAAAGCTGAGAGATATAAGTCTAAGGGGATGTTACAACCATTACCCATACCCGAATGGAAATGAGAAAACATCAGTATGGACTTTGTCACCGGACTTCCTAAAACATCCAAAGGCAATAATGCTATCTGGGTCATAGTTGATCGTCTTACAAAGTCTGCACACTTCATCGCTATTAGAGATGATTTCTCTCTGGATCAGCTTACCAGGATATATGTGAAGGAAGTGGTAAGATTGCATGGAGTATAACTTTCTATTATATCTGATCGGGATCTGAGGTTTACCTCAATGTTCTGGCGAAGTCTTCAGCATACTCTGGATACAAAGTTGAGTTTCAACATTGCTTATCATCCTCAGACAGACGGTCAGTCTGAGAGAACAATTCAAACTCTAGAAGATATGTTGAGAGCTTTCTCTTTAGATTTCAAAGGTGGTTGGGATCAACACCTACCTTTGGTGGAATTTTCTTATAATAATAGCTTTCACTCCAGTATTCAGATGGCTCCTTATGAAGCTCTCTATGGATAGAAATACATGACTCCAACTTGCTGGGATGAAGTTGGGGAAAGAAAGCTATTAGGACCTGATCTCATTGATGAAATGGCAGAAAAGGTCAGATCTATTCAACAACACATAAGAGCAGCTCGGAGTCGACAGAAATGTTATGTCGAAAACTGAAGAAAAGACCTAGAGTTTGAAGTGGGTGAAAAAGTGTTCTTACGAATATCTCCCTGGAAGAGGGTCATGAGATTTGGAAAGAAGGGGAAGTTGAGCCCTAGATATATCGGTCCTTTAGAAATACTAGATCGTGTTGGGAAGGAATCTTACCGATTGGTTCTTCCACCGAATCTCTCTCAAGTTCACAATGTGTTCCATGTATCTCTCCTGAGAAATTACATAGGTGATCCTTCACATGTACTCAGCTCAGAAGTTGTACCACTGGAGCAAGATCTTTCTTATGAAGAACAGCCGATAGAGATTCCGGATCGTAGCGAAAAAGTCCTACGAAACAAGACCACTGGATTGGTGAAAGTTTTATGGAAGAACCACCAATTAGAATAAGCTACATGGGAGCTTGAGGATATGATGAGGGAGAGGTATCCTCATATGTTTGTTACAAAGTGACGAATTTCGAGGGTGAAATTCATTTTAAGGGGGGTAGAATGTAACACCCGATACTTTTATGAGAAATATTTTTCTTTTTATAAATCATAAAAGGAATATTTCACTACACACAACACTATCTTGTCTTTCTTTACACGCAATCGCGACCTTCCTTGATAGCTTACGTCGTACGCAATACCGAGTTTCACTAAACAATGATATGCTATTAAAATATTATTAAAACTAGCCGTTATGAATAGTAATAACCACTTTTTGAAATTTTATAAATTTTATTTTTCAAAATGGACTTCATTTTTGGATTTGGAATATCAAAATTAGCCTAGGGTGAAATTTTGGTATTTTTCTGAAAATTTTCAATTTTTGATGAATAGTGAAACCACTAAGTGGTAGTTAAAAAAACTGAACTTTTCATAAAGCTTAATTTTACCACTTCTGTGAGTGGAATTTAAAAAATCCGAGAGACACGGTTGATGTCAGTAAGTAAAATGTGGTTCAATGAGATGAAAATAATTTTTGGTGAATAGTAACTCTTTACTTTTATTTACCACGGTTAAAAGTAAATAGGGTAATTAAGGGTAAAAATGATATTATTATTAACCTAACACATTTCTTAATTATATTAGATAAGTTTAATTCTACCAAAAACAAACTTAGGAATAAAATATGACCATTTAGGCCCACTTGGATTAGATTAGAACATTTATTATTAATTTATTTAAAGAAGGGTTAAAATAGTTAAAATCAATGTTTAATAAGTAAATAATTTTTAATATAAGGTTATACATAAGATAAATTCTACTATAAATATTCCCTAGAAATATAAAAATATTTCCTACATAATGGTATTTTATTTAAAAAAATTATACATTAAATAATTTAATTTATTTATGACACAAAGATGATGCAGTAATTATCTTATTAATGAAATATTGACATAATTGATGTTATAAATACCAAAATAAATGTAATTTGAGACTTTTTATGAATTAAACTAATTTTATAGGTTAATATGACATGTTATTATTTATTTAATTAACGTTTTTTGAACTAATCATTCTGTTATGAGTTTCACAAAAATCAATTACTAAATAGTGTCAAAATTGACATAAAATAGTTTTTAAAACAAATATTATATTATTAATTGTTATTTTATTCCTGAAAATCTATGTTTCTGCCAAATTACTTAGATAAGGTTATATATATGTTAATAATAAACAACTTGGGGTTCGTTTGGATTATTATAGTACGTTTATTAACCATATAGTATAAGAACACAAGAAGACACGGTAAAAGTAAAATTATTTAACTTCATGTTAAATCTAAATGATAAGGCTAAAATAGGAACCTAAACTTGTATAAATTCTATTTGATGAGAGGATTTATACCCATCCCCACCTTATCTTATAAATAAATCAATTTGGAGCTATTTAAAACCGAACTTGACATTATAATAAAATAATATTTTTAGTTTTTCCAAAGGAGCCCCTCTCCTCCCTTATAAAAGGGCACCTCCTCCCCCCCTCTTCCTCACACCACTTTGAGCCTTCAAGATCGTCCATCCCCTAACACTTTCTCCTCTCCACTTCCCTAGAGACATCCTAGAGGTACTGGTCTTCTTCAAAGACCAATTTTAGTGACCTAAAAGGAGGTCTCAAAGAAGCACTTCAAAGAAGAGGTAATGTTTGTTACTGATTCTTTCATCTTTATTTCTTCTTCCAATTATTATTCTTTAGTTGTTTCATTATGAAGTAATAACATCAGTATCACTCATATACAGATATGTTATTATAATTATGAAACAACCCTATTTCACCATCTATCCATCTTACGGAAAATAAAATCACCGCGCGTGCGTACGTACGGAATACTGTCTCCACGCTGTGGTGTAATCTATTTTCCACCACCACCTTACTTGGATGGGTATAATGGTGTAAATAATGACTATATATGATTATTGTAAAGTGATATTGATTTTTAAATAGTATACGTACACTCCAATAAAATTCCATGATCATGGGAATGATATCATCGCTCGTGCGTACGTACGGAATACCATCTCCACGATGTGATATGACTCGTTCTACATGATCTTCATTGCATAATGATTATATAAATGAATAGAATGAATGAATATGATATATATTACACTAATGACATTCTGGAAATGAGGTATCTATAACCTAAAGAGAAGAATAAGAATTTATTCGACAAAACACGCATAAGAACAAAAGATAATAAACACCTGAATAACAAGTTGTAATGAAATATTACTAATAAGAAGCTAAGAATATGACCATATGTGATATCATAACAATGAGTATGATTATGTAATAAGTCAATAACATTATTTAAATCATTACACAGGAGGTTCGGACACGTACAAAGCATATCAGACCTAAGGTAAGGGAAAATATCACAATCTAATTTTATCCGAGATTGTTTATACTTTGGTATTTACTGGGGTGTATTTTATCATCCACATACATGTTTCCTCAATATGTAATATTATTTACATCCACCTACAATTTTATAATTCCAATTTTACCCTTCGGTGAGTTTTTAGTAAAAGATATGAAAGGAATCTTTTGTCGTTTTTCGTACAAGGTACTTTTTGACTTTTCCGACAAAAGAATGAGAAGAATGTTTTTTTAACTTATACGGCATGAATGGATTTTTAAAACATTATTTCCAAGAAGATTCCTTTAAAAATTTTCAAGTTTATTTTTAATAAATTTCTTTTAGTTTAAAATTGTAAGACATGTTAAGAAAGGAAAATGTTTTTGAAGTGGAAAGGATATTTTCCTCAAGAATGGAGTTCAAGTGTTTTATCAAAATTATTTTACATCTAAGATAATAAAGGATTCTATTTCTATCCATATTATTACATTGATTTTATTATGTTGTGATTGAATTATTTTTATGAATTCCTTTATCTTATATGAATTCTTTTATGATGTCACGATGTTTAAGATTCCCATTTTAATTACATGGGTTATGCTATGATTTATGGTTTATGATTTTGTGGCACACATAAGAATGATATCATTAATAGATGGGTGGGACCTATATCTCCCTCCAATTCATTGGGTAAAGATTTTATATCTCATGAGATAGACATGGCTGGAACGGCAGGTTAAACTGGTTCAGTTAAACAGGACTGAAACGAGGAGTGAACTCAGTTCAAGAATGGACTTTGTCCGCTAAGATAGTCTTGGCAATGAGCCTTGACTAATAAGAAATGATTCTCTATGATTATGTGTGTATGCCAAAAAGTTTCATGTTTTAAGTTATGATTATTGGGATTACATTTCACTACTATGATTTATCCCATGTTATGAGATTATGATTTCTTTTGTAGGTTAATATTTCCAAAAGTTATGTTCTTATGTATATGATGTGATTGATATTTCTTTTGTTTACCCTTACTGAGCATTTGAGCTCACCCTTTTGTATGTTTTCTTTCCCCAGGTCAGGAAGAAGGTTATTATGTAAGATATAACAAAAGTTACTATAGATATGATGAAATAAATGGGAGACTGTGTAGACGCTTTATGAATCAGTTGTTTATGTTTCCCAGTTTCTAAAGACACTATACATATACGGTCCTTTCCAGGTTTTGTTATATGTTGTAATAAGTGTGCTTCAATTCTAAAGTAATAACAATATATGTAAAGTATGGTTCGTTATAGGTATATCCTTAAGGGCTCCTGTAGAAGTGAGTCTAGTAGCTCAAGGTGGCTAGTATGGAACCTGGGCAGCGATAGAATAGACAAGGCGTTGTTGGGGAGGAGAGTTCAGGAACATGTCGGGCAGCCGGGTCAATACAGGCCAGAGCATCAGCAGGAGGGATGTCACATGGTGTGGCCACAACCCCATCATATGGAGGGAAAGGGGCTCATGTAAAAACATATGGAACGTCTTGGGAGCTTCATGGGTAGTAGATAAGGTATTAACTTCATCCTTCAGAGGATACAATCTTCCTTGCGCTGTGATCAGCCTCGTTGACCCTACGACAGTCAATGAGCACGAAACCCCTCTGGAAAAAGTTCGTACGAGATGGAATCCAGCTGCAAGAAATTGAACTCATTTTGATTGATGAAATATTGAACATTCATCATCAGCACACCTATTTTATGGTCATGGACATATTTTCATGTTAGTGGGGTCTACATGAGGAACCACCTCTCCTGGTGAAGGTAATGCTCGACCATAAGCATGATCCTTAAAAAATGTTGTTTGAAGATGATGACGACGATGATGAGATATAGATAAGTGAGTCCAAAGAATAAGAGAATTTAGAAGAGGAATATGAAAAAGGGGAAGCTGAAGGGTATCTTGGAGGTGGAGGGTCTTGGGGGACAACACTCCAAGAGAGTCCTCAGGAGAGCGGCGAGATTGATGGCTCTACATTGAAATAGCTGAGCTACATGTGGTATGCCTTAATTCATATATTAGATTTTCCCCTTTTCATATTTAGTAATCATAAATGGTAATTTTTATTCTGTTTAGACACATATTGGCGCAGTTCCGGAAGCTCCATATGAGGGGGTGAGGATGCACCGATAAAACAAGGTCAAGGGCCAACACCCATTATCAAACTGACAGTCGCAGAAGTATATCATACAGTGATAGCTACTGCAGTAACTGAAACACTAGAGGTTGATTCACAGAGCTCTTGTAATTTTCATTACTCAGATGCTCGTATATGTCATCAGAGAGATCCACTGATTAGGGAATTCATTGTTTGTACAATAATCACAATACTGGAGGCTTAGTAAGACTTTGAATCTAGATAATATGCAGAGGATCTGATAATGAATATAACTACACAATAATAACCCGCTTCTCCAACCACACTGGACCTGACACCTATTGATAATTGGGTGGTGGACAACTGTGATAACACTGCCAGGGTGGGGTCGAAAGTTAGAAGGGGATAAATTGTTGAAACCGAGATGAGCGAGGAAGGCCACCCACATATTAAAGATCCTTACCCCTTGGGAGAAATGCCAGATGGATTCTTTTCCACTGATCTTCTAGCAACATTCCCTGAATAATAGCCAACAGACCTTGAGGAGATGGATGATTCCGATCCTAAAGTATTTAAGGAAAGATGTATGACATGGAATAAGGGGTGGAAGTGTATTGGGTTCTTCCTAAAACACCCAATAGTTGAATGTGTTCCATGAATAGGATCACTTCTCACATGGTTTCACATTATCTACACTAGAGGGATGGATTCACATCACCTCCATGCACTGATCTGGGATTACATGGTCGAGAAGGTGTAAGAGGGAAACCAACATCTCATTGTCGACCATTTCCATAACAGATCTGTGAGCATACCGATGTTCCTTGAGATTGTGTGATATGTTCTTCACCTTGAAGAATAGAAAAAAGAGTGAGCCATATTTGTTGCAGAGTAACAAAATATTATCAAGCAATTGAAGGACCAACTGACGAATCCTAGGAGAAAGTAGCACAAGAAAACTGTCAAATTGTTGGATTTAAAGCTTAGTGAGAGAGAATGCCAATCAGAGCTAACGAGCTCTACTCCATTGCTACTAATGAAGAGAGGGATCTCAAAAATTAGGGATTTAGTCTTGGAGGCCACAAGTCATAGGGTGGTAGCACTGGATAAATCCCTAAAAGGGGATGATCCATAATGGTCGTGTTTTCCCAATCATATAAACATTTCTACCTTTTTTTTCTTATCCTGAACTGCATTCATGGACCTATTATCTTCTTTCTTGTTTATTTTTATTATCACGTCACAATCATAATTGTGGATTAACCAAAAATCAATCACTAAGATCATGTGGGTCGTGCCTGAGTTGAGAAACTAGGGATGGCCACATCATTACTTCATCTAAATATGAGATTTTCAACCATTATTTGGGTATTTGGGTATAGATGACCAATCTTGATTTCCAGGAAGAAAGAGTGAGGTATGACTAGAGAATAATGTTCTCAAAACTGTCCAATTACAATTTTTCCAATCTTCTATAGTGCATGAGCTGAGTAACACTGTGGGTGTTATAATCAATCTGAACATAGGGTAATGTAAATCATGAACTGCGATACCCAAATATTGGATAACTATGGGGGTGGCATGACAATTAAGGATAACTGATAACCATGTTCTGAACATAGTATCCCTATTGGGTTAACTTTAAGTGAGGATGAAAATGAGGTCTAAACACTAACCATGTTTGAAACACGGGGCCTAACTCATAATTTTATCCATTATTCTTCCAGAATGATGGCCAAAAATAGTAGGCAGTCCACAGTCCAAGCATTCATATTGTTAAGGGGGTCCTTTAAACATGAAATAAGAGGAGGTTCTGAATAGAGGACCCACAGAGTAGAAAGGGTGTAGTGATGGGATGTTTGAATAGAGTCCAACACTCTAAAAATTATTCCACCGTGGTAAAAACACATTAGGTGGACACATCAGTCTGATTAGATATCAAACATACTTCCAAACAGAACCTCTCTAGTAAGGACTTTGAATGCTATATAGTTTTACTTCGTACCAATAAGGACACTAAACAAGTAGTTTAAAGATTTTATGGTGATTACGGTGCACATATATATAACATCATACTGCCTGGACCAAGATCGGGGCTGAGGGGCTAGAAGGGTTAATGAACTTGGGGCTATGCCTGAGGAAAATTGCTTGGACATCCCTACGTAGCCCATATGGATGAGAATCAATCCAAACATAGTTTTGAGATTACATATTAAAGTCATACAGAATGAAAATCCTACATGGCATAGTTGCACCAGGACACACCCAACAAAAACTACTAAGCCCATGTGGGTCATGCTCGATGTGGGAAATAATAAGTAGCAAAGGGATTTCCCTGGTGTAGGTAGGCACACATTTAGAGAAGTGGGCCACAAGGTGAGTGATGTTCCACTATTTCTCATACACCTTCTAAACGCACATACATGTATTGGGGGGAGTGATGGAACTAATTGGGTTGGAATTCCACTTAAAAACATGGGTGTGGTAAGAAGTAAATCATGACACCCAAGATATGGATCACAATAATAGTTTTACGACTATAGAGCATAGTTTATTACCATGTTTGAAACATAGTATATGTTTCACATTAGCCTGGAAGGGGGACAGAAAAATGGTGGTTGGCTGTTGTCCATGTTCGAAACACGGGACCTGTCGCAAATGTTGTCTTAGGACATTAGGGGTGTTGGCCCAAGATGGTAGGTGAGCCAATGTGGCATTAGACCATGAAATAAAGTGGTTCACTTTATAAATGGAAGATAATGGAGATCCAAATTAAGTGCTCATGAATCATGGACAATAAACGGGAGAATGTCCATGTGAAAATTCCACACTCTGGGCTCATTTTCATGATGCATTTGAGTACGAAAATAGGACGTATCTGATAGAGGGAGTCAAACCCATTACTGAGGACAAGGGTCCTAGGGTAACAAGCTCCTATCATAAGGTTGTAGAGTGGACCACTTACAGGGGACCTGGTTTAATGAAATTCTTGCAGGGTGGTGAAGTAGTAACACCACATCTTTTAAAGGTGTTTGAGCCAAGGGGCTGAAAATGATGCAGTATTTATGATTTCTGGGGTTGAACCATCAGATGGAATTTCTGGGTGTTCCTACGTATCAAATAAATATGGGAATCATACCATACATATTTTTTGAAAATGTCGTGTAGTTGGTTGTCCTGCGACAAGGATAGTCAAATCGTAGTTTAAAAGTATTAGAGCTTGGACCATAGATATAAAAGAGTGAGGGAGATACACAATGCGGTAATTGAAAAACCTGATTTGAATGATGATAGTAGGAGTAAATATAACACCATGTGCTCCCTGAGGTGGTTTTAGATCAAGGTACCAAAAATGAAAGTTTGGTTGGGCCTGGGGCAATGGGCCTAAGCATTCTTACGTACCCCATAAAGATGGGAATCAAGCCATATGTAGTTATAGAAGTGTCATCGGACGGTACCAATGCTATGAAGGTCTAGCCCACGCACCAAAAGATGCAGCATTTTATAGATCATGTTAGTCATTTAGGATGTATGTGTGTTTTTTGTGAAGAGATAAACTTAGGTTTGAGAATCTACATGTCACTACAGGAATGAAGACATATAAAGGCAATGAAAAATGGTATGGTGTATAACCACTACCAAACACGATTACCCCTTGAGTGGGGATATCACAATGTAGTGTCATTTTTCCCTGTGTGGCCAGGATGATAATGTCATAGTATAGGGTTGTATGATAGGACCCACCAATGCATTCTAAAATCGTGCAATAAAGAAAAAACAGTTTAATGTCATGTGGGACCAGGCAATATAGTTTAACGTCATATGTATTGGACACTTACATAAGAAACGATGTTTTAAAAGTAATGTTCATGGCGTGATGAAGAATACATGTCGTGCATGAGGACATAACCCCATACCAAACCACGCACAACTCCAAGGAAGAATCCTCGGGGTGAGGGGCCAGAAAATGTTAGAGAATATGGGGTTGGACCCAAAGACAAAATGTCTAGGTGTTTCTATGTATCCCATAAGGATGGGAATCAATCCATACATAGTTCTAAGAGTACAATTTAATGTCATATAGGATGAGAGGAAAAATAGAGATTATCTTCTAGAAGGCTAGTACATGGTATGACTATTTCAAAACTGACGTGATTGAGGACATTATCCCATACACACCACAGCATGAAATCCTGTAATAGATAGATCTAAAAAGCCAAAATGAAGAGGTAATTAGTAGAACTTGAGCTGGATATAGAGACGAGATTCCTAGGAATTACTATACATCCCATAATTATGGGAATCAATCTATACGTAGTTCTAAATGTGGTTCTTACGCCTTGAAAAAAAAGACGTAAAAAGATATTAGTTTAAGGTCATAGAGCTCAGACCATAGAGAATCAAGACTATTCCAAAAGGGTGAAAACCTCGACTAAATCCCTATGACCATGAGTCCTATGATCGATGTCGAAAAGAATGGTAGAGAAGGTCTTTTCACCACATGGAATACACGCAAAGTGGAAATTGGTACGGATCCTTGAATGACGCCTCACCATGGATTTGTCCACATTACGTGAAAATGTGCTCTGAGGGATAGTACCAAGAGTGTTGAAATTCCACATGAATATGAAGAAGTGGAAAAGGATGTGAATCATGTAACTGACTATTATGGCTTGATGGGGTTAGCATGACAATGTAGGATAACTATTGATTGTGTTTGAAACACAGTATCCATATCTTGTGACCTGAAATGGGAACAACAAATGAGCATCGATCGTTGACCATATTTGCAATGCAAGACTTGTATCAATTTGTTGTTCGATATCCTCAAGGATGTTGGCCCGAAATGGTGGGAGAACCCTAGGTCCTAGAATCTAGGTTGTTTGAGGGGCTATTTCGGAGTGAAATATGATGAAAGTCCAAATGAAGGCAAACATAAAGCCTGATGATGGGTGATAACATGTCCATGTAGAATCCAACAATCTAGGTGTTGAACCAGATTTCTCCTCATCACATTGGGGAACTGTAAAAAAGGGTTGAGGGGCCCATTTCAAGAGAAGCTGACTCGAAAAGATGAGTGTAGAACATGGGGATGAAGAGATCTCTGGAGAAATAGGTACACGGTGTGGTTGTTACAAACCCGGCGTGAATGAGGACATAAGCCCATACCACACCACATGCCTCCTCCTAAGGAAATCAGGTGCGGGGGCCAGAAAGATTAGGAGGTTTCTATGAAACAAGGCTGGACTCGATGAGTAAATGTTCGGCTAATCCTACGTTTCCCATAAGTATGGGAATCAAGCCACATGTAGTTCAGAAAATGTTGTGTATTTTTATGTCATGCAGTAAGGATGCAGAGGTGTAGTTTAATGTGATATAGGATGAGAGGCATATAGGGGAAAGGTATCTCGACAAGTTACATGTGAATTATAGAGAGTAACCTGACGTAAATAAGGACATAATATCATACCACACCATAGAATCCAAAATGAGAACTCGGGATAGGGGGCTGAAAAGGCCAAGGGATCTATGACGAAAATTCCTGGCCAGTTTTTAGAATTAACTTCTAGTGGAAAAGGCATAAAAAGATCTTAGATTATGTTCATAGGGCTCGGACCATAGATACATGACCCTTTATGTGGGTATTGCCTTACTAATTCTGCAAATCCCACATGAGCAATGCTCAGTGTGGTAGACAAAAAATATGATCAAGATCTCCCTAACATATAAGGGTATGGGAATTAGGGAATGAGATTAGGAAGGGTTGGCCTCGACCAGAAAAACACTTCTTATAGAGGCATACTGATGTTTGAAGGGATAAAAGGAAAAAATGAATCACTACACCCAATATTTAGGACATACGGGGGATATTGATAATGATAGAGGATAGTCATTGACCACATTTGAAACACAATATTCACATCATGCAACCTGAAATGGGAACAAAAAATGAGATTCAACTGCTGACTATGTTTGTAACGTGGTACATGTATCAATTTTTCATTCTAGACCCTCGAGTACATTGGCCTGAAATGGTTGTAGAGCACTAGAGCATAGAATCCATGTTGTTTGGGGGTCCTTTTGGAGGTGAAAGATGATAAAGACCCAAATAAAATTGATGTATGAATAATGAATATTATTGTGCAGTTTAATGTCATGCAGGCCTATGAAAGAGGTGGAGATCTCTAGGGAGAGGGATACATGATGAGGTCACGATTAACTTGACATTAATGAGGGAAAAATCCTTCACCCACCATGTGTTTCGACCAAGGGGATATCTTGAAGTTGGGGTTGGGCCTACTGAAGAAATGTCCAATCATTCCTACATTTCCCATAAGAAAGGGAATCAATCCATGAATAGTTCTTTAATGTGAATATTAATGTCTTGTTCGACAATGGATACTAGGAGATCTTAGATTAAGGTAGTTGAGCTCAGGCCATAGCGGTATATCTTCCACTCATAGTTTAACGTTAGGCAGGACAAGTGTGGAGTAGTTTTACATCTTCCATCATGAACTAATCACACATTTTATCATCATTTGGTGAAGAAGAAACATTTTAAGGTCATGTGGAACCATACATATCTTAGTTTATAGTCAAAGAGCTCAGACCATTTTTCATTTTAACGTCATGTGAGATGACAAAGCAGTTTAATTCCATGCATGACATAATAGTTTAAGGTCATGTAGGACCCAACTTACTTAGGCGAAGTATTTCTTGAGGAATTGGGCATTGGTGGGACGAGTTATATGCTCGCCATCCAGGGTAACCATAGAGTACACTCCATTGTGGTAAACCTTGTGAATGATGTATGTTCCTTCCCATTTGGGCTCCGTATTGGGTGGTTTCCCACCAAGTATCATTAGTTCTCATAGGGCTAACACTTGGTCACCTTGAAAGAAAGAGCAAAGGCAAACTCTCTTGTTGAAAGATACGGTTTTCTTGTTTTGATGCCTTTCCAAATTGTGTAGGGAACAAATCATATTCTCATCGAGTACATCCTATTCATCCACATGGATTTTAGATACCTTATCTAGTGTTTTCTTTTCATAGATAGCTATGTTTAATGAAGGAAATTGAATCTATATGGGTTGTAAAGCTTCCATTCCATACACTGTGGAGTATGGGGTCACCTATGTGGAATTACGAGCCATCGTCTGATAGGCCCAGAGTTCTTTGGGGAGCTTTTCTGGCCAACTCTTCCTGTTCTATCCAACCATATTCTACAGGATGTTAGAGAGGGTTTTGTTTAATTCCTAGATCTTACCATTTCCTTGTGTGTGATAGAGGGAGGTATGATTAGAATAGATGTTGTACCTGGAGTACAACTTCTTCGACTTGGATTCTTGAGTGTTGGTGTCATTATCGGTTAGGATGGTGTGAGGGATTCCAAATTGATAGATGATGTTAGGGCTCAAAAATGAAATGATAGAATGGGAATTGACTTCCTTGAGTGGAATTATCTCTACCAACTTGGATGAGAAAACTGTAAGTGGTCAGGATGAACCTACACTTTCAAGTTATAGCCTGTGGATATGGTCCCATGATGTCGAGGCCCTAGACCATAAAGGGAAAAGGGTACATGGTAGTGTGGAGAGGCTCATGTGGACAATGCACAAAGTTGGCATGCATTTGGAATGCATGGAACCTCTTGGAAAAATCAATGCAGTCACAGACCATAGAGGGCCCAAAATACCCCAGTCTCCGAATCCGGTGAGTTAATTTTGGAACGGTCTGATGAGATCCATAGGAACTAGAATGAACTTTTAGCTTGACCTGAGATATGTCAACTCCATGAATGCAATACAGGATAACACCCTCAAATCCACAGTTGTGGAGGATCTTCTCAACATTGGGACCACTCTCGAGGGTAAACTGTAATGTGCGATTCCAGATTCATTTCTCCTTGGCTTTATCTACTAGGAGACTATTGTGTTGGAGGTACTCGATAAAGGGGGTCCTCTAGTTGGGAGTCACTTCAAGAACTACATTAGGGGGATATGGGGGTCCTGGCATGGGGGAACCAGCAGTAAGGTGGATTCACTGTGGGCTATCATCGTTGTCTAGAGTGATATGGGAGATAACCTTCCGGTGTGCCACGTGAATAATCAAATCATCCTAATTAGGCATCGAAAAAGATACATCTAGGCTGGCCAAGGAGTCAGCTCGACTGTTATGGGATTGAGGGACATGGGTAAATTCTAGCTGAGATTGGAATGGGGCCATCAACTGGAGGGTACATTGCAACAATTTTACGAGTACTAGATTCTTGAAGACATAGTCACCATTGATCTGTTTGATGACTAGTTAAGAGTCCCCTTCCACTTTCAAGTGGGGAACATCAATCTCGAGGGCCAGCTCGAGGCCAGTGGTGAGAGCTTGGTACTTTTCCTCATTTTGGTACAACCTTCTAACAACAGGAATAAATACAGAAGAACAGATTGTGTTGTCATGGTGACGATGATACCCAAACCCACCCTATTGAGTCTGGGATTATAGTTTCTTCTGACGGTAGGACTTCGGTAATCACCATCAAAGTGAAGTTTTTAACATAAAATGGCTAGGTCTATCGAGAGGATTGCCTCATCGGGATAATCGAGATCCAAAGAATGGTCCGCAGGTGCTGGATGGGTGGTGTGTAAGTGTGTTAATGTTTTCCCCTTAATAGCCTCCTGGGGGGACAAACCTGATGTCGAACTACTGGAGGATCCCTACCCACCAAGCTAGATGGACTGTCAATATGGGGCAGTTCATCATGTACTCCAGTGAATCCACTCGGGACACAAACTGTACCTCCTAGTGCTGCAATTAATGTGGCAATTTCTGAACTACGAATACCTAGGAAAGGTAGCTCTTCTCAATGGTGGGTTATCTAGTCATGGTTTCAAGGAGCATGTTTCTAAGGTAGTAAATATTATTCTTTGTTCCCTCATTTATATTCTGGGAAATAAGGTCGCTGATAGATCATTCTCGGGCAGTCACATAAAGGACCATTATTTTTCTAGAATCGGGTGGCAACATGACTGGAGGCTGTAACATGTAATACTTTATTTTCTTGAAAGAAGAATTAAATTCCTCATCCCACTAATAGACTATGCCTTTATTCATGATCGGTGAAAAGGGCATACACTTTCTGGAAAAATTCGACATTAATCAGCGTCCCTAGGCCAATAGGTCTGGATAGCCCTAAATCTCCTGAATGATGCTTAGAGGAGACATAATATTGATGGACTTAATCTTCACTAGAATGATCATGATGCCTATATATCTAATGAAAAATCTGAGAAACTTTCTAGAGGTGACCCTGAAGAAACACTTCAATTGGTTCATCTTCAGATGGAAATAATGGAGGAATCTAAACACTATCTCAAGGTCTTTGAGATGGTCCTGGCGCTGTCAAGATTTTACCACCAGATCATCCATGTAAAATTTCACCAATGTATCATGGATTGGAATAGATATCCATTGCATGTCCCACTGATAGGTGGAACCTGAATTCTTTAGATCGAAGGTCATTACCTGGTAGCAGAAACTACCTTGTGGTTCCCCAAAGGCAGTAGACTCTTCATCCCTAGGAGCCCTTAATATATACTTATACTCGGAATAACCATCCAGGAAGGAGAGGGTCTGGAAACTAGTAGTGGAATCAATCAAAAACTCTATCATGGGAAGGGGGAAACCATCCTTTGAACTATGATGATTCAGATCCCAAAAGTTGATGCAGAATCTGATCGGTTTGTTCTTCTTCCTAATGGAAAAAATGTTGTCAAACCACTTAGGGTACTATACCTCCTTAAAGAAATTGGATTTAATGATATTATCAACATCATCCTTGACAGTGGAACCTTGAGAAGGGTGCATCTTCTTGGGAGGCAGTTTGACCCCACAATGATTTGATTGAAGGTCGAGGTGGTGTACTGCAACATAAGGATCTAGTCCTGGAATTTTCTCATAAATCCAAGAAAACATATCATGATGCTATTTCAGGAATTTCATATATTATTGTTGCTCTTCGATGGGCCTAGAGGCACTGATCAATATCAGTTTCAAATATTTCTCGCTACCATTGTTCACTAGAACCAGTTCATTGACCGTGTCCTAGACTCCCTCCACAAAAGAAGGAGGTACAACTTCTGAGTCATATAATTCACTTACAGATGAGGGATCTTCGGTGGGAAGAGATTCCTCTAAGTCAACAGATCCATATGGGAAGGTAGTACCATCTTTAGTGGTAGTAGACAATGCATCTGGGGACTCCTCCATTGCCGAAACCATAGCAATGAAAGCAATTGAACCGATCCCATTTAGTATTTGGACAAAGGGTCCATGGTTGATGATATCAACACAAAAGTGGCATGTCATCTTGAGCCAGTTATTTATTCTGGAAATGGGGATGAACTCATTTGTTTAAGGTTAAAACTTTCCAATCGGTTTCTAACTAGTTTATTTGTAGAACCAGAAACATCCAATGATTCTATATCCATTTGGACCTACTTTTCAAAGGTAGGTGCTCATTATTTGTGGACCGATGAGGCTTAAGAATTGTCATTGGTCGAGAGGATGGGCGGTCGGACTCATCACACCCTTTTGGGGGAATTATTGTCTACTCTAGGACTCTCTTATAGCTTTGAGTTATGTTCGTGAATCATTATTAATTTACCAAGAATGAAAATGAGTTTTCCTTTAGATCTAGCAATCAATGATTTGATATGTATGATATTTAGTGAATCTTTTATATGTATTTGAGGTTATTCATCGATGGAGAATCGTCTGTATGTATTGGAGACTCTTATTCAATGGTATCCTTCAATACATTATATAAAAATCTCTTGGTCATTATGATGACCATACCGGTTTTAAAGCCATTCAGTGGGGAACTTGACGTTTATTATCATTCGGAAGGACAAGGATTATTTTAGAATTGGGATCGTACCCAAAGATGGGATACCTATGTATCCTTATTAGAAAAGAAATCAGAACCCATGTAGTTCGGGAATTAAGATATAGTTTAATTTCATATGGGACAGATGATAATTAATGGGTGATGGGCTTGATCCTTAGAAAGGCTTCCCACATACTCTACTTTTAAGGCAAAGATCAAAGTCCACGTATTTCAAGTAAGAATTGTGGGGCTTAAGTATGATTAACGGCCCAACGAGATGTGTTGTGGTTACTTTTACACTCTAATCTCACGTGAGTCATGCTCGGTGTGAGAAACAAGAGGTACCAGTAAACCTGATGATTTGTTCCATGAAATATGTGGTTACAAGGAATGATATGGGGATTATGTATGTGACTACCCAAAATAGATGAAGACTAGGATTTACTTCTAGAAAGAAACCTAGGTACAAGGTCCATAAAGATATTTGTGATTCATGTAGATTTGGATACTCTAACTTGGGGCTTACTCCTGAGGAGGATGCCTAAATTAGGGGGGACTTATGATTGGGGCTTGTTCCTAAGAAGGAGGCCCAAAATTAAAGGAATTATGACTGGGGCTTACTCCTGAAAAGGAGGCCTAGGTTAAAGGGGACTTGGGGCTTACTCCTAAGGAGGATGCCCATTAACAAGGTCCATAAAGTTATTTGTGCTTTATGGATATTTAGATTATTAATTTGGGGTTTACTCCTGAGAAGGAGGCCCAGATTGAGGGGAATTTTACTTATGATTGGGGATTACTCCTAAGGAGGATTCCCAGATCAAAGATTATCTCATCTTAAGGGATGAGGTTGAATGAAGGGAACCTCTAACCATAGTGATATAAAGTTTTATAAATCACAAGGTTTTGAGAGATGTTCCACAGAATTCATTTAAGATAAGAAAGAAAACAAAGGAACCATTCCATATGGCTTTAAAGAGGGTTTTGAAGGCTAAATCATGAAGAGAAGAGGTGAATTTGAGGAAAAGTGTTTAATAGGTAGGGGGCACCCAAAAAGAGGCAGTCGTGCAAGTCTTGTTTGGGTGCGCATGTCCTGGTCGTGCAAGTATACTTGTGCGACATGGGTGTACTTGGGAAATGGTTAACCAATAGGGTAATACTTGGGTGAGACTTGGCTCAAGCCCTTATTATTATCCCTAAAGGCTTTCAAAAGGGTGGCGCGCAAGTTTTGTTGAAGGGATAAGGCGGCACTCAAGTGTGTCCATTTCCCTTAAGGGTTGGACCTTTAGGCGTGCAAGTGTTGATGAATTCCAACACTTAGGCCTTGTTTCCCCTCTTCAGATCTTCCATTATAGGTAAGAAATTACCTTATAAGTGTCCGGAAGACTTCAACTAAAGACTAGGGAGTCGAGAGCTTAAATCTAACTTTTGGAATTTTTCATCCCTGAAATAGGGGGCCCACAAGGGGTATTTATAGGCCATTTAAGACCTTGGGAAAAAATAAAGTAGGTCGTGCAAGTCACCTGCACAACCAATATTGGGCATGCAAGTATACTTGCATGACCCATGCTTAAAGAAATCATTGTTCATGCCTTTGTCAATTTTTGATTTTTCTTCAAAGGATGAATTTCTTCAGGCTTAAGGTATTCCCCTTTTTCATTCATTAGAATCTATGACGGAAAGGAGCGTCAACACCATTTCATTCCAGCCTGGAAAAAAAATAAAGTATGGTGTTTTTTCTATCCATGGGGGACATCCTGATACCTGATGGGGGTAGGAGCTCGTGGATCACCCAATATTGATTTGTATAGGAATCTGAGGTGATCATATGGCATTTCTTGGACTTGGTAATGTACTTCCTCCACATTCCAGAAACAATTAATCATTTCCCCATATCCATGGTCGTGTCCTCTAATCGGATGATCAGAAAAATTTTGGAATCATCCATGTTTGTCCATGGTTCAGTCACAACCAAAGCATGTTCAACCTCATTAGCTACAATATGCATGTCCATACTCTTGTAATAGTTGAAATCCAGGTAGCGAGATTTAAAAGAAGAAAATGGATACATGTCACCTTTGAGTACACCCACTAAACCATTAATGGAGTACATAATTCATTGGTTATATGATGATGGGACCGCTACATGGAGGTGATGCCCTGGACTACCCATCAATGCATTGTAAGTATTTTCCTACAAGGCAAACATAAACTCTGTGATGGCTACCAAACTACAGAATTGGGTCTTCAGGTGGATCTTGTCGACTGTTGTCTGTTCCGTTCTATAATGTCCTTGGATTATTTGGTCAGAGGGATTCAGATCATCCTTGGAAAACCCCATTTTTTGATGTTTTTGGGTCAGTACTAGGTCGATCTTAGAACCTATGTTGACGGGACTACAATAAACCATCATTCCATTGAAGTATACAGTGATGTACAGTGGGAGAATGTGACCCTTTATGGGAGAGGCTTCATCTTATACAGAGAAAGAGATAATTCCTTGACATTTAGCATGCTCAACTTCCTCACTGGAATGGCTTATGAAGTTGCTACCTCCATCTCTAACTGGATAGGGCTTCTTAAATATTTGTTGAGGGCTTCACACATATCCCCTGACTCATGAGAGGCATCATGGATAGAGAGACTTTCATTAATAATAGAAATATTTTTGAGGTTATGATACATCGGTGTCGATGGTGAACTTCGGCAAACATGAGGTTGTTCTGTGGTAGGGGTATGTCGATCCCTTCCGGCTGAACTGATAGTTGAATGGTGCTGGGAATGTTCTACTTCTCACTAGTCGAAGCTTGTGAAGTTACTTCTGGATGTTGACTAGGTGACTGTGGCCGATCTATAACAGAGTGTGGCTTATCACAATGCAGTCGGGGTGGATTTTCTTGATCAATTAACTCAAAAGGTGGAGAAAATAGACCTGATGGCACCAAATGAGGAGGTTGTGCATAATGAGCTCTGCGCTGGTCCTGCTATATGGTTCAGGTGGCATAAATAGCCTAGTTGTAAGTACAAACCATGGCACTCTGATGACCCATATATCCATGGCTCTGTCGACACTGGTGGTGGCTGGTGATGTTGGAAGCATCTGTCTTGCGCACCACGTCACAATGAATCATGTAGGGGTTTACCAGCTCCATGGTGTAAATTGAATTGTACCCTTGAATTCCACTTGAACAATCCTCCACTACTGGATGAATTTAGAGGGGAAATATTCATCTATGGGTGCATGAAGTCGCTGAGGGTATGGGATGATGACGACATCGGTGGGGGCATTTTTTTCCCTTGCATTGTCGATGCCTTCCCCTCTGGGAAGTTGAAGGGTGAGTATTTGATGAAGAAGTACTAGATTCAGTTGATGTGGTGTCTTTTGAAGGCTCAGGTCAATTCAAACATGCACAGATAATTCTGTGGGCACAAGTAACTACCTTACAAGACATCCAATCATCATACTTTTGGGACCTATAGTTAGGATCCTACTACCACTCACCTTCACTGCCACTTCCGTAGTCTGGCTTCATGAATAAACATTCCACTTGTTCTGGAGACATGCCTAACCTGACATTGTTGTTATCAACTTGGACTTTATTCCAGTATTTTAACACATATAAATATTTTATGGTGTTCCCCATGATCCATTTATAGATTCATTATTTGAGGCGATCAGTGAGATCCAACTCTTCAGGCCTCTAACCTTCAGGCAAACATAGAAGTCCCTATTCCAAGGTACTTCGGAAATAATTGGGGACCTGAGCCTCATTGAATGAGTAGGTATAGTTTATGTCCAGGAAGGGGGATCTGGGATCATATCCCTAACGTGGGGGTAGAGGTTCATGTTGAGGAGGTGGATCCTACTAATCTCACCTATGTGGTGGTAAAATGTTACACGAGGGTGGCTTCCGATTCTAAGGTGGCCGCTACTGGTCTGGAGGCTACGCCTAAAGTGGTATGCCTCTATGAGGATGTGGAGGTGGATCCATTGGTAATAACTCAAGTTTTATGGGGGCCTTTATTTGTTCCACCATGGTAGGCTCAACTTTAGAGGCACTTATTATGAGAATTAAAGGAGGCAACCAACGTGCCTACTTGGCCAGCTGGAAGGATTTCTATAGATGTTGGGTATAATCAGTGAAATCCAGAAATCCCCCAAGGTAATTATGGGTGATGAAAGAAGGGACCGGTTCTGTCTTGAAATTCACCAGACACATTTTTAGCAGCTACTCATGAGTTAGTGTCATGTTAGGGGAGTATGTGAGTCCTTTCCACCAATAAAAAAAGTATGTGATGCGCTCGCCAGGCCTCTTCTTACACTTGAAGAGCTCTAAAATACTCATCTTCTAGGTGGTAGAGTTGAACTGTTCAATTAATTGCCTACGAAGATCTTCCCATCCCGCAACTAAACCAAAGTGTTGCTGGTTATACCAGAAAAATGTGGTACCTTACAATGTTTGTATGAAACCCCGGAGTTTGGTGGCCTCTTGCTATACAGGAGTTCCCAACATGGGTCCATACCTTGAGATAGAGTGGGCCAGTTGCTGTAGTGGGTCACCCGTCCAATTAAATGGGAATAATTTGGGGTTATTGAAACTAGGGGTGCCGACATATCATCCACCCATGCTGCATATGGCTTACTATCTCCCATAATTTCCACCTGTCATGTTTCTAATGTCACAAAGCAAGAAATGAGTGCTTCTATTGGATTATCTGAGTGGGGATTCCTATCTTGGTGAGGGTCCCTGACCACCATTGTGTTGGTAGGTTCTTGGACATGATACTCAGGCCTAGTGTCTCATGGAGTGGCTGGTGGGATGACTTGTGGAGTAGCTGGGGGAACCTGAGGTGGGTCCCAAGTATTATCACGTAGCTCAGGTGGATTTGGGAACACATATTGTGCCCTCTTGGCTTCTGTTCTAGCCTCTATCCTATCTACGTGGGTGAGATGGTCAAGGTCACCCAAAGGAAATTCAGTAAGGTACTATTATACCTACCCCTTTAGCCCCGGCCGAGGATCACCACAGTCTAGTCTCTGCTCTATGACGCGATCATCAATGAGGTCATCAACCATCTTTTTATGCTCTACGAGCTGTTGATGCAATGCGGATTTTTCAGGATCATCCTCCATCTTCTGCAAAAAGACTAACATGTTAGTGGGTTTTATAGCTCCAAGGTGCTCTTTTCCCTAATTGGGATTTCGGATGACAACTAACACCTCAGTGGGCACGAGAAGACACAATAGATTTATCTGATGGAAAGTAACCTTTACCAACAAATCCAATAATTATGTCACTCCCCTAGGGGTAAGTCCTCTTCAAGTAGATCTAGCTCTTTCACCCACTCCGATAGATCAGCCATGTTAACCTTGACTCTACATGGAGGCATATCCTCAATATCTCTTGGAAAGTAGGGCTAACACCTAATATAACTGAGGTGGAGGGTAGCATACTTACCCCAACCATGGAAATTAATGTGGGGGGAAGCCTCCTTGATAATTATAGGTAGAACCTTAAAGTTATTAATGCATCATTGTTGCAGGGTCCTGTGGTGACCGGGCGACTCAGGGTGCTAGGAAATAGGGATCGTGACCAATTCAACTGTACGAAATTGTTGGCCAATTTCCTCAAAGTGTGTCAGACTCTTAGGGTAATCCACTCTCTGATAATAGAGACAGAAGTGTGTCTCCCAAAGGGTTTGGATAAAGAACACGACTTTATCCTGGGTAAGCAATTTCAGTGCAGTGATGTTTGCGGATGTAATTTTCCAGAATATCTCTGGGAAATGATCTGCAACAATGATGTCCTAAAAGATCCTTGGCCCAGACATAGGATGTGTCCCTTGGATTCCCCACTCG
Source organism: Viscum album (assembly GCA_963277665.1). Taxonomy (NCBI): domain Eukaryota; kingdom Viridiplantae; phylum Streptophyta; class Magnoliopsida; order Santalales; family Viscaceae; genus Viscum; species Viscum album. Next base: position 45,979,260 of record OY728140.1, on the reverse strand, counting down.
TCAACAAGGGGAGGTTGGGAGACCAATCGCGGCACTAAAGTAGACCACTAAGATTGTAGACTTACTAGTGGAGAATATGACGAACGAGCTGACAAGACACCACATATCAAGTTGTCCTGTGATGACTGCAATGACTAAGCCACTACATCTTGGTAATATAGGCTACTGACCATGACTTTTGGAACAGGGGATATAGTCACTAATCATGGGACATGGTGTTTTTCACCCTTTACTGGTCCCCATAATAACTCTTCATGATCTTTAGTTGAGCAAGAGATTGACCCTATTGGCGATAAGGAGGATTGCATGGCCAGACACTAGAAAGGGGAAAAATATTCCTCATTCTAGATGTGTCTAAAGAGGGAGTCGTTAATTCAGTGGTCCTCACATTCAGTAAGGATGAGGCTAATATGCCTCATTCTTACCCCATCCCTTGACACAGATGATCTAGGTGAGGTTTCCATTACCGAATCATATTCGACCTCGCAATCTAAGAAGCATAAAACGTTAATTACAACATGAATCTTCTTGGAACTCTTTCTCTGATGTCGGTGACCCAACATCCTACCCTAGGATGGATCTTTTGGAAATGGTAGATTTTTTTCTCGAGGTGTACATTTGGAGAAATTGATGTTGCGCTAGAGAGAACTTCTGCCTGGGAAACCTGGGGTACGAGGAGCACATCGAAAAATGTCAATGGTAACATGGGGAGGACCTCCATGTTCACTGGTTGACGCATGAAGGGAGTCTCCGTGGGAAGTGTTGGAGTAAGTAGGAACTCCACTGAAGCTTATGGAAGCATGTATTCTATTCTTGTTTCCTTTTACAACATCTGTGCGAGGAGGTTCCACATAATGGTCGAGCTAAACACGGGAAGGGCCTCCGTGTTGGGTGACCATGAAGTGAGGTAATCCTTTACTTCTCAGATTGCTGGGATGAGGGGGACCTTTTTCGGTTTGTGTATATATATGGGGAAGACCCACACTATAATGGTTGACCTAAAAAGTATCATCTTGACATTGAAAACCTATGATGGGAGGAATGTCTACATACCTGAGGTCATGGGTGCCAAAGAGGCTTCCGTACTGGGTTTCAATGCAGTAGGGAGGACCCTTGATCATGTTGATGGTGGCATAGGTAGGAATTCCATGAAGAGTTTCGGAGTGGAGATTTCCCATGCTCTCATTGGTGATGGTACGAGGAGGAATTTTGTAGTGGATGTCATGGCTGCGGGTCGGCCCACGATAGACGCCGCCTATGCCAACGACAAGCAGAGTCGGACCAGCCTGCATGTGGGCTGGTTGGGGCCTCAATTCGGGCTAGGTGTATGAGTTCCCCTACTTAGACTAAATAGGGGACATATGGTTTGTGTCAGCGGTGGAACGGTCCACTTTAGTTGCTGATATTGACGCCCCTCGGTAGGCATCCTCCTCGGCCTGTGCCTGACGCTAGAGTCAAGTTAACCGGACCATGGCTGGTGGCGCAGGTGCATAACCCACCTGCTCCTCAGCCCATGGGGTAGGGTGTTGGTGTTGAAGCGGCCTGGTGGGATCCCACCTTAGTGTCCCTTGGGATGAGATTCTAGCTAGGCTAGCCCATACATCCCTCACCTCATTGGCGTAGGGGAGGGATTCATTGATGCATTCTAGGAAGAGGCTCCTGAAATGATTATACATCAGAGTGGGGAGAAGTGGCACCCTATGTGGTCATTGTGGGTGGTGGTGATGATGAGGATTATAAGACAATAAGTATTTTCATTCCATATACCATGTTGGGATAATCCCCTCCACCACGTATCATCAAATGTGGTCGTTAATTACCCTTATCTAAATAAATTTAGATAGGTGTTGGAACCTAAATTCAGGACAGAGAAGAATCCCAAATGAAGGCCCTGTTGACTGCCTCACGAAGCCACTTCGTGGAGTGCCCCTAAAACCGTGGTCTCCACAAATCAATGAGGTGGGACGCTCCATGAATGCATTTGACATTAGCAAGTCCACCACAACACAATGAGGCGGGACGCTCCGTGAACGCATTTGACGTTCGCGAGCCCACTGCGAAGCAAGGAGGTGGGATGCTTCACGGCCGAATTTGATGTTCGCAACCCGCCGTGAAGCAACCAAATCCCTCTTCGCGCCGTGTGATCTCCACTTCACAGTGCCTCTTGCCTATAAATGCGGGGCTCCCCCTGAGCCCAAAGGATAGACAATCCAACCTTTCAACTTCCCAGCTCTCGAATCACAAAGCATCCTTCTGCTCTACGAACCATGTGTTGTGCGAGGTACTTCTGCTCTATGAAGTGCCTCCCCCTTGTCTCATTTTGAACCCCTCTTCCGAGAGGGATGCCTTTTGCGAAGACTAAGGGACTTCGTGAAGGAAAGGGATGTCAAAGGGGACTCGGGTCATCACGAAGCGTTTATTCTTTGTGAAACACCCTTCATGTACACATGATCTATATGCTAAGGCAGGGTCATTGTACTTCACAAAGCACATTGATTCACGACACTTTGCTTTGCGAGGCATCTTTGCTCCGTGGGGAAGTGCTCTACGAATGCCTTTCCACTTTGCGAAGCACCTCCCATATGCACCTCTTTCCCATGCTTAGGCTAAGGCACCCCACTTTGCAAAGCACACCCATTCGCAAGTACCCTCTGTCATGAAGAGCAACAGAGCTTCACAAGGCCTCTACCTATGGACCCCTCTTCTTGGAAATTCCTTTTCTCGTGTGACCCTCCAGGTTTGCATGATGTGACTTCAAAGTCCCCTGGACGAAATCACCCATTGTGTTGCTTCACCTTAGGCATCTTCGTATAGGCACACTAATGGATATTGCTTCTTCGAATAACCATGCTAACATGGGCCCCTTAAAGGTTCACTCCATGACGCCCCCTCATCACGGTGTTGTCGATACCTTCCCTACCACAAGGAGGAGAGGGTGCCGGTTATTTAATTCCTAGGGGTGCGGAGAAAACCCACCCTTGTCCGAGCTGTAGGACGTTAAACTGTTAAGCACCATTGTCCTCAGCACATGACGTTAAATTGTGACCTCGCCTCGTGCCTCGCATGCGGGGTGGCCCCACCTTGGACATTCTACAAGCCCCCTGGTCTCCACAGGGGATGATATCCTTCTTTTGGGAGTGGTGTTTGTCCATGGGTAAAGGGAAACCATCTCAGTGTAAGCCCCTAGCTTTCCTGTAGGAGGCATCATCCCTGCTCCTCCTTTCATCTTCGGTCCCCAGGTCCAGTGAAGGGCGTGGTAGGGAACGGCTCTCCTCCTTTATTTGGTCCCAAGCCCCTCTCCTACTGCACTTTGTCTCCATCAGGCCTCCAACCCGGAGTAAGTCCCAATATTTTTCTCCTTGGTCCGCTCCATGCGTAATCCTCACTCCACTTCCCAAGAACTCCCCTTTAACGATGTGGTCATCAGGACTTTGCTGCTTCTCGATTCTCACACCGAGCATGACTCATGTGGGCTTAGAGTAAGCATCGACCATGACATCGCTTCCATCCCGCATGATGTTAAACTATATTACCCACCTAAACTACGTGGACTTTGATCCATGTCAATGCATGGTACGTAGGATGCCTCCCGAGGTTCAAGCCTCAAAACATCATTGGGCCACCTCAGAGCGTAATCCCCAAATTCCCCCATCCTGAATGATGTTAAAATGTATTCCCACCTGAACTACGTGGAATTTGATCCATGTCAAGGCATGGTACGTTGGAAGCCTCATGAGGTTCAATCCCCAAACACCTTGGGCCGCCTCAGACTGTTATCCTGAAATTCCCCCGTCCCGCATGATGTTAAATTGTATTCCCCCACCTGAACTACGTGGAATTTGATCCATGTCAAGGCATGGTATGTAGGAAGCATGCACGAGGTTCAAGTCCACCACCATTGGACCCCAGGTCCACCTTCACGTCGGTTCTTTGACGCCACCTGAACTACGTAGACTTTGATCCATGTCAATTCATGGTACATAGGAAGCCTCACGATATTCAATCCCACCACCCGGTCCTTCTGACAATCTTCACATCAGCTCACCAAACACCTTGGGAATCCTAGAGTGTAATCCCCACACCCATCCATCCTGAACTATGTGGACATTGATCCATGTCAAGGCATGCTACATAGGAAGCCTCACAAGGTTCAAGCCCACCACCCGGTCATTCCGACCATCTTCACGTCGGTTCACCAAACACCTTGGGAAGCATAGAGTGTAATCCCCACACCCGTTTATTTTGAACTACATGGACTTTGATCCATGTCAAGGCATGGTACGTAGGAAGCCTCCACGAGGTTCAAGACAAACAACCATTAGCCCCGATCGTCTCTGTGTCAGTGTTCCAAGCCCCTTTCTACCCGAACTATGAGGACTTTGATCCATGTCTAGAAATGGTACGTAGGAATCCTCCACGAGGTTCAAGCCCACCACCATTGGACCTCAGGTCCTCCTTCACGTCAGTTCTCCCCCATCCCGCAGGACAGCCTCGTCCAGCGGTAAGCCGTTGCGACCCCATCCCACAGTAAGCCATTGTGACATCAACCAACGGTAAGCCATTGAAACTCCCAATCGATGGTAATATGTCATCATATGAACTACGTGGACTATGATTCCCTACCACGGGGATATGTAGGAAGTCTCTTCGAGGCTCAAGACCAAAACCATCGTCATCCTCATAATGGTTCCATCTCATTCCCCTCTACTCCATTCAACCCTCCATCATCCATCTTGATTCTTACCCAGGCCGCCACATCACGGTGGAATCATGCCACCCCATTCCCTACTCCCATTAACAGTATTTGGGAAGCCACCCACGTGTTGGGCCCAATATCGGCGTTCCCTATAAGGGTTTCCTCCATCTGATCCACTCTAGTTAGTGTTTAGATCAACCCGATCCGTATCCGCTGGACATTAAACTTGCAGCATGCCCTGTGTTAAACATAGTAAGTTGAGGAAACCCTCATATACATGCCCATGGAATAAAATTCCCTATGTTCGATGTGGGATGCCTCGGGCTTCTTTGCCCTCGAGAAGCCCTATAATAAGGGACAGAAGACAAACACAACAATCCCCCAGCGTCCACACATGCTAGTGATGCCCCACATGACTACTCCCCTAACCAAAAGTTTCTTCTATGACCAGACCCCTTGGAATGTCCTGACAGAAGCAACGTAATTAACTGGAGTCCATGAAGATATGGCCCCGGGAAGAGTTTCATGAACAATGTTTTAAGTATATGAGAAAGAACCGGACTAGGTGATGAGTTCTAAGGAGGAATCCATAGAAGGAAGAACCGACATCCCATCATCCCATTTCGATCAAGGAGCAGACATCCATGAATAATAAGCGGATGTCGCCTGCCTTTGGAAAGCGGGATTGCGGGGAAGAAAAAATCGTGCACCCTCATCCCCAAACGAGACGGACGCGCGCGCCCTGGAGAAAGCGTCGGAAAAAATGGGGATATGGGGCGTAGGTGACCAACAACTGTAGATATAAAGTCTTACATGGGGGAGATTGGGACACGTGGGATTTCCATGATGACATTTCCCCAGCCTCTGTGTTGGTGGGTGGGTGGTGATTGGTTTCCTTTCATGAGAGCTAAAGTTTTGATAAGTGGGAAGATTTTACCATTAGTGATGAAAGAAGGAAAGAAATGTCCAGTGCCCCTACTCCATTCCTTATTCCAAGGATAGTAAGTAGGATTATCGCCAACAACAGCGTAGATCGGGATATCAAATGTTCAACTGCTCCAATTTTTTGTGAGTGTCATGCCAGGCCCACTATTTTCATGGTAGGACCTGGCACCATATACATAGATCCAGTTACACTCTAATTCACTGATGTCTCGAACACTAATAATATCCACATTGGGGAGAATAATTTCACGTCGGGTTCACCATTTCTAATTCTGATTCCTTCGATAGGGCGACCATCCGTCTGGTTTGGAGGATATGCAACTGTTTCCACACATTCCCTCTTTCCAAAGGTAGGCGCCATCCGTCGTTTATTCAGGGAAATTTTCTTCTTGATCGAAATAGGATGATGGGATGTCGTTTACTCCTTCAGGGGATTCCTCCCCAGAACATGTTTCCTATTCCGAGTCTCTCTCATAGACTTAAACGTCTTTTCTTGAAACTCTTCCCAGTTCAATGAAATCATTAACACAGGTTAATTACGTTGCTTCTATCAGGACATTCAAAGGGGTCCAGTCAGGTTAGCAACCTTAGGTAGGGAGAGTATTCATGTTGGACGTCACTGGCGTGTATAACATTGGAACGTCAATGTGTCTGGGTTTCTTCCCCTTATGATAGGGCTTCTCGAGAGAGAGAAATCTTGAGGCATACCACGTTGAATACAGGGAATTTAATTCCATAATCAAGGATATGAGGTTTTATTCAGCTTCCAATGTTTAACATAGGGTATGTCATGAGTTTAACATCTAGAAGAGACAGATCGGACTGATCAGAGCACTGACGGGAGTGGATCAGATGGGTGCAACCCCAGGAGGGATCACTAATGCTAGTGCTAGAGCGTGGTTAGTTTCCTGATTACTTTTAGGAGTAGTAAGAAAGTGGGTGACATGATCTCACAAGGATATGGCAGCCTGAGTAAGAATCAAGATGGATATGTATTTTTTAGAGTGGATGGAGAGTGATATGGAACAAACAAGTATGCAATAATGTTGTTGTGCGTGAGCCTCAAAGATACTTTCTACATATCCTCAGGGAAAGGAATCAAAGTCCATGTAGTTCGGTGGGGGGATGGGGAACCTGAGGATGTGACTCACAAAAATGGACACGTGAATGGGATCTAGAGGATGTAGATCATCTGGGTTCAGTCATGACCATCCCAAAACACCTAGGCTAAAAGGATAGAGGCCACAATGAGACATGAGTGATGGTATTGAACCTAAGGGAGGCTTCCTACGTATCCATGTGGTATAGAATCAAAGTCCACATAGTTATAGATTGGGTAAAAAATCAGGGTGTACATAAAGGACAACAACATTATGGCATATTGGAGCTTATGCATGGTTAGCAACTCAGGTTGGTTTGATGCCTATGGTCAGACCACAGATATGGGTCCCAATGAAAAGGAATACAACAACTTACCGTCAATTGCAGACTAAAATGACTTACCAATGGATGGATCTACAATGGCTTACCCCTAGTTAGTGTTAACAATGGATTACCGATGATTGGGGTCCACAACGGCTTACTGTCGATTGTGGAACACAATTTCTTACCAATGATTGGGGAACACAATGGATTACCGTCTACTAGGGATCACGATGGCTTGCTATTGATTGGGTTTGGACCTCCTCAAGGCTTTCTATGTACCTTGACCGGGAGACAGGTATCAAAGCCCAAACAGTTTTAATGGTTACATTTTAACATCTTATGGGGTGAAAAGGGGACTATAGTTTAATGTCGTGCATGACGAGGGTGGACTGGTGTGAAGTGGTTGGGACTGTTGGGTATTGGGCTTGTACCATAAAGAGGCTTCCTACCTACCTTTCCTAGGAGATAAGGATCAAATTCTACGTAGTTAATAATGGTGGATATAGTTTAACGTCATGTGGGATGAGTGAACCAATGTGAAGGGGTCGAGAAAATTAAGTGTTGGGCTTCAACCTTAGGGAGGCTTCCTATGTACCTTTCCTAGAAGGAAAGGATCAAAGTCCACATAGTTGGGAATGAGGGATATAGTTTAACATCATGTAGGGTGAAGGGGAAATGACGTGAAGGGGTCGGGACAAGTAAGTGTGGGGCTGGAACCTTATGGAGACTTCCTATGTACCATTCCTAGGAGAAAATGATCAAAGTCCATGTAGTTCGGCATTGAGGATACATTTTAATGCCCTAAAATGGAAAGGTGAACCGATGTGATGTGTTCAAGAAAAGTAATTGTTGGGCTTGAACATCAGGGAGTCTTCCTAGGCACCTTTCCTAAGAGATAAGGATCAAATTCCACATAGTTCAGAGTGGGGGCTTGGGTATTATGCTCTAGGGAGGAACAAGAAGGATGACATGGTAAATTATTACTCTAAGCCAATGTGAGTCATGCTCGGTGTGAGAAAAAAGAGGCAGTAAAGACCAAACGATCACATCGTGATAGGTGCATCCATGGGAAGTGGAGTGGGGATTACATGTGTTTAGCGGCCCAAAGAGGAAACAGGGGCTTACGCAAGGTTAGCAGCCCAGGGAGATGGAGATTGGGACATACTCAAAGATGGAGTCCTGATGGAGAGAAATCCTAGAGGGATAGGGATGTGGTAATGAAGGTCTCGGTGCCCATCCCTCTTCTAGTCTTTATAACCACCAAAGAGAGCAGGAACATGGATGATACCTCCCACAAGAAAGGCTAGGGGATTACACAAATATGTTTTCACATCCCCATGGATAGATGCCACTCTAGAAAAGAGGATCTCATTCCATGTGAGGAAGATTTCACTCCAATGAAGATGAGCAGGCGTGCAGAATGTCCAAGAAGGGGTTCCCCGTGTGTGTTTTACAGGATGAGGCTGTAGTTTAACATCATGTGATGAGGACGATGGTGCTTGGATGTTTATCATCCTATATCTCAGATGAGGTGGGTTTACTCCGCACCACTATGACTTACATAACCGACCCGCTTTAACCCTTGGTTAAAGGAAGGCACTGACAATGTCATGGTGTTGGGGTGTTATGGAGTGATACATTGAGTGGACCACGTTTGTGTGGATATGAGAAGAAGTGATAGTTGACAGTCTTCCTATGGGATGAAGTATAAGGCTAAGCAACACAACATGAAGCACTTCCCATGGGACCTTGAAATCACTTTGTATGAGCCTGGAGGGCCGTATGGGATAAGAATGTGCGAGACAAGGGTGTTTCACATAAGAGGGGCTCAAACATGATTCCATAGCATAAGGATGAACCATGGAGCACACAAGGAGAGAGGAATTCGTAAAAAAATAGGGGATTTTCATACAATGGGTGCACAAATGGGAACTATGGTGCGCAATAAGACAGGTTTCACTAATAAAGGAGGTGTGTATGAAATTGGAAGAGGTTTTTCATGAAAGTAGATGAGGTTTGCACACAAGTAAATAAACTTATGTGCAACTGCCCAAACAATAAAGGAATTGGTTGTGGGTTAATCCATAGGTGTTTCATACGAAGGAGGTCCCCTGGGAGACTTTTCGCGGAAAACTCGATACCTAAAAGTAAACTTTTAGGCACAGAAGAGTGTTTTGCGTGCCAAGGAGAATATTAGAATTCTTTAGCCCTAGAAGGGAAGGGGTTCCTTTCTATTTACAGGCGATCAGAAGCAGTTGGTGTGCACCAAATTTGGCCTGTGGGGAAAACCTGGCCCATCAGTCTGTTGTGTGGGTTTTTCTGTACATCGTGAAAAAATTCTCATTAGTGTGTAAGTATGTGCGCCATTGGGATGCCTTTACGTGCACTTCTCAGATTTTCTATGCAGGCTATCTTCATGTCCCAGACCAGTCTGCTAAGTCAAACTCTGCTTTCGATTTTCCCAAAATGTCATCCCAAGGACTTTGGTGGATTTTGGTGTCTACAATTCAATTAATTCTATTTTTTTTAAAAAAATCATAATCCATTCCCCTCTATTATTAAAAAATATTTTTTTCATAAGAAATAAATGTTTTTGGGAATTTTAGAGAAGAGAGGTAATGTAGGGTTTACAATTATGAACCATTTTTACAAAACATTATAAATAAACATTCAAAAATAAAACAATTAATTTAATACCAAGACAACACAATTAATTGGAAAAATATAACATGAGTAACCAAATAAAATGAGGATCCTATATTATAAAACATTAGTAAACATGTTTTGGGGAACATGGGAAAACCTATGAGATCATGAGAAATAATATATAAATTATTTTCTCTAGATCCATTGTATCGAAACACCTAATGCAATAAAAATCCCTCAAACTTTTTCATTCCATACCTGGCCTAATCTAGGTACCTAATAATAAAGCATAGACATTCCATACTATGAGAAAATTTCTAGATCATAATCATAACCTGGTGCATAAAAAATCATGGATAATCCACTAGTTATGATATGTTCCAATGCAATTTCTAATGTAGGGGTGGATAAGGAAAAAAATAATCAAATATATATATAATAATACCATGACACCAAATGAATCTCCTAACCAAGCCTCACCGCTCAATCAACCTAAGAAATAGTCTCATTTTCTTTGAAACAACTTTACATGATGGGATTACCATGGCATTAACCTCCCATTCCATTTATAAATCTATAAGGAAAAAAAGTCTCAACCCATGTACAGTTTTACTAAGAAACCCACATTTCTAAAAGGGCCAAATGGATGTCAAATATATTTTATTTTTTAATCTATTATAAATATCCAAAAACACGACTTATAATCCCAAAATACAACTATAAAATTATTTGATAAATCTAAATCATCATTTATAAATAAAAACACCTTAAAAAATCTTACTGTGCATTTATTTTCAAACAACTGTTGTATAATATATGGTAAGAAATTATATAATTCAATACCAAGTGAAACTTTTTTATTTCATATCAAATATTTTTTGTATGAATTATTCATATTTAATTACCATCAAATAATTTTTTTAAATGAAATCAATTGATGTTTCTTAAATTCAAAGGGCCAATGAAAAGGGAAACCAACCTAAAACTCAAGTCATCAGACAACAGAACCCTAAAACAACTACATTAGGGTTTGAAGAGGCAAGAATACTATAAATGAACATTAATAAGTCAATAAAAAAAATTAATACAAATTAATCAGTATAATTGGACAAATTGAACTAAAGGAGAAGAGGAATTGAAGAGAAAATATAATAAGTATGAAGGCAATGAAGAAGAAAAGATATTTCATTTATGTTTAACCCCGAAAACATGAATAAATCCACGTAAAATCGTTAAGTAAATGAGGTGGGTGGTGTAAGGAATCATAAGTCGGCTATCTAGGAAGAAAGATCATTTTTTGGAGGAGAGGTGATTTGGGGTTCAAAAAATAGGGGGTCTAATTTTATTTTTTTAAAGAATCTGGACACTACGCATGGTCTGAGAAACTATTCTCCATCAGTGTGGGTTGGTTCTGTCAAATATTAAATAACCATGTGTAAACCTCTCTCACGATTTGAACTAACCATGATCAAAATGTGAAAACTCATCTAGGGACACCCATGACCTACACAATTTTTCCTAGGAGCCACACAATTTTGATTAAAGAGTTCCCTACCCTTACAACCCTAAACTTTGAAGAGGAAATAAAACTATAGATTGACTCATCATCTTAAGACCACACAATTACTACTTAACCATGCATAGAAACCATGTAACATATGAAAAACTTCTCAAATCATAAAAATTCATCCTCGAAACACCAAACACTGAATAAGAATCCCCAAGTCATAATGATATACATAAAAGTAAAAAAAACCAAGTGTGAAAATTCTCACCACTAAAATTCATTCTTCTCCTAGAAATCCTCCATGTTCCCACTTCATCATAGAAAATTAAAAGTTCTATGCTCTCAGTGATTCATCTCCTTAAACCAAGGATCAACTTTATCATTTCTATGTCATGATTTACATACCTACATGAAAAATACATTAATCTAAAACCACTCCTCAAAGGAAGATTAAAAATCAAAATCTCTAATCAGAAACACCGCAAAAAAAACAAAAAATAATAAACATAATAAAAAATCAAGATGTTATCCAAGGGAAGGGAGACTTAGAGCTAGATGTCTCAGGAGGACAAGGATAAAATCTTAAAAAATACTCAAAATATAAAAATGAAACTAAAAATATAGAAATAATGGCTCAAATCCTTCATCATGGAATACCCACTTAGTCTCCCCACAATTATCAAATTTTAGATGGGTACCAGGCCAACACCAGTAATCAAAATTGGACATATTAAACTAGAAAAACCACATGAAACCCCTAAATGAATCAAACAAATATGACACCTTATGAGACATACATCACTCCGTGATAAAGAAATTTAGATTCTATAAAAATACATTTCTTTTAATACAAGCATTAAAAGTGTACACAACACCAATCTTTACTATATATAAAATATTATACAACAATATATGTCGATTACACTAACACTAGTGTAAAAAATATTTTTTCTTCAAGTTTCGTTCATATTTTTCACATCCTTTTTAGGGGAAAGTGGTTTAAGAAATGAAAAAAACTATATTTTTTATGTCGTTTATATAAAAAACAATGTTAAAAATTATTATAACAAAGGTTTTTCACAATGGTTATTTATTAACTGATTTGAAAGACCCTTCAGTAAAGGTTTTTCACATCTCTTATATAATAACCGATGTGAAATACGCTTATTAATGGGTATTCACATTTTTTATTTAAATAAATAACATAAAAAATATCCTACCACATAGGTTATATACTAACTGATGTGGAAAAATCCGATCTCAATGCATTTTTCACATTGGTTATTAAATAACTAACGTGAAAAACTATATACCACATTAGTTATAAAAAAACCAATGCGAAAAATTGATTTTTTTAAATTTCACCATTGGATAATAAATAAATGATGTAAACCCAATTTTTTTTAATTAATTTATGAAACTGTTCCTCTCCACTATAGAACCAGAACTAAAACAACCAAAACCATACCACAAACAAGACAAGAAACTAGCACAAAAAAACCAAAAACAAGAAAAACCAACAGAAAAAAGTACACATTCCCATTTACAACATTTAAAAATTATAATATTAACTAAAAATAAAACTAAATAAAACAAAAAAACAGCCAAAACACTCATTTATAATTACAACATTCAAAATTAAAATATACACTAAAAATATACTAAAATCTAATCAAACCTGTAAAACAATTTGACCATTCCACTTGTAATCATTTGAACTTTTGTTCATTATAAGGTTGAGGGTCCTTAAACAACTACAGATTAAAAAATAAATTAGTTAACATGTATAATGAATAAAACAAATGAAATATTAATGAATAATTTATAAGGAACTCTAAACTAGTCAAACTTCATAACTATTTCAGTTGAAATTATTTCATACATAAATCATAACATATATTACCTGCATTCAATGACTCCTTTTTGTTTATAATTTTTTGAAATGATCATTTCAATTCAAAATATCATTTTTATGTCATCCAAAATATACTAATTATAAATGGATATTCAACTTTAATTTTATACATTTTATCTTTTCACTCTTTTTCTTTTTGGATCATTTAAGTAAATTCCATACCCTATTAGAAAATAATATGAATGAAATAAATTTATAATTCATTATAATATAAACATCTATTAAGAAATTAAAACTTAATTTTCCAACATATTCTTAAAATTTCTATGCACATTGCCATGGACAGATCATATCCAATAAATTGTTTTCTTACTTGAAAAAAACACCTAACATCCAATAGTTAATGATTTAAAATAAAATTTAATGTTTTTAGTTATTATGTCAATAGATAAATAAAAAGTTGTGAGTCATATGTTTCATACCACTGAATAAATGGAAACATCCAACACTGCGTAATTATATTCTATTGAAATATTTCTGCAATATAAACTACTTTTTGTTCCTCATCCAATTCATGTCCTTTAGGTTAAATCAACTGCAGTTCCATCAACCCATATACATATGTATTCTCATTCATCTCACAGATTTTATAAATATACCTAATACAAAAATGTATGTTTAAATTTTTAATAAATTTAATGCAGAGAACAATTTTTCTTAAGACGTACATAGAAAAAACATGAACCACATTGATTCCCAACGTAACTCCAGTAACAATCTCCGTGCTATAATTTATCATAATCTCTACATCTAGTGAACATCCACAACCATGAGATTCCATTGTAAACAAATAATGACCCACCAAAAAATTTTAATGTCTTGAAAATCTATTAAGACTACTAAAATATGAATCTGATTTAATATTGCTTTAACTTTTTTATTGGCTACAGGGTATTTATTTACATTTAAATTATTTTAGTAAATAAATAGAAAAATATGTTAACTTTATAAAGTTGAAGAAAATTTCATAGAAAAATAAAATAAAAGATATATCATACACATAGCTCAATGGTAATGGGTCGCATAAGTCTAGATGGCCAAACTAAGAAGTGGCCGATACATTTTCCAACTATTATCACCACATCTATAGGTAATGGTACTCCAACTAGTATATCTATAATATATTATATAGTGACCCTATGCTGATATTCCTCTTACTATTTATGATGAATTGTATCTCTTATATAACATATAAGCCCATATGAAACTATATTGCCACTTTTTCACATCTGATCCCTCTTCCATTTTTCATTTCTAGATGGAGGGGATGGTGGGGAAACCTCTCTATAGCTGGAAGACTCAGTAATATGTTTTTTTTAACTTTCAGTTATCATTTTTGCTTCCAATAATGCATACCATCCATATAATAAACTATGAGGGTATATGTTTCATCATTTTTTCCCCTGATGAGATCTCCATGATTACTATAAATTAATAATAAGAAATCATTAATAATCCATTAATAGGATCATTAATATATGAAAACATGAAAAAGTTTACATCCCACTTGCCAAAAATTCATCGGGTCTTCTACTTTTGGAAAATTGTTTCCATGTGTCTTCATATATAAAATGATATATATGATATGGACAGTCATTTTTTCTATCCCCAAAAATGAAATCATATGTGAGGGTTTATTTGAATCCCTCCATCTCCTATAAGCCATTGATAATCATTTCCTCTTTAATATTAAAGTGTCAAGTATATAAAATTCCATCTAATAAAGAATATATAAACCATATTATACAATAAACATTTCATGATTAGTCAAACAATAACTAAAGAACATACCAAAATGGTCTCCCACAACGGAGCTATATTTTTTTCAACACTTCCCAAATTATTAAACAAAATGATGAATTTTTTTTCCCTAATTTGATACAAAACTCTTGTACTATATTGTATTATGACCTATTGGAACATCTTTATCTTCTACGTTTGCAACTATCCTATGGTCATGGCTACGAGAAACTAATAATTTTGGTAAACATGTGCTCCAAAGTTTACCAACCCTCAAAGCCTTCTTTTTTATTGTGAGAGCACATGAAGATGATTGAGGAGCATCCAGAGAAGCACGTGGATGTTTCTCCCTAGAGGTATGACAATGAAACTCTTATCCATAATTTTTTGGTTGGTTATCTGATTGATCTTTCATTTTCCTCTGTATCAAAGAAACTAACATTTGGTACACAAAATATACAAATTTACATATTATAATACTAATGTAGACTAAAAAATAAATTATGAAAAAAAAGTAATCTACAACTTAACACATTATTATTCGTGTTTTTTATAGTTATCTAAAATGTTAAAAATAGTAATGATATATGAAATGTCATGTAAATGAATAAAGAATCCCAAATTTGTATATGAATATTAAAAATGTTCCAATGTAATAAATCAAATTTTACACAAAACAATATTTATTTTTAACATATAGATTTAAAATAATTCTCATTCAAGAAAATCAATAAACTTATAAGATACGTAATTGTAAACATGGTAAACTAAACAAAAATAAACTAAAAAACATTTGTACTAATTCGTTTTAAAACATGTTTTTATAAAGAAAGAAAATACAATATATATATTTTAGGAAGTTTATAAAACTAAATGAGAAATAAATATATATTACATGTAATATTATAAATGTAATAATGGATTTTTTTCCCAAATTCCTTCTTCACGATTATTCCTTTTGGAAAAAAAATATTTCTACAACATAATCATCATTATTATCAATAAATCATTACATAGAAGTATGGATCTTACATAAATTAGCATAAATATCATGTTGATCGTCACTAACGTATTTGTTTTCTAATAAAAATATATACCACTGCATATCGGATTGATCAGCAACAAAGAAAATTTGTTTTTCATGTGTTTCCATTACAAAAGAATCAGTTATGTATCTCAATATATTCATATTAACATGTGTAATTCCAAATTCATCATGTCTGACATTGTTGTTACTGATAAACCATTTAAAATTAAACACAAGAACAATAATTTTAATGTAATCAACCTCCCATATTTATTCAATGACTCCATAATATTCACTTGATGTAGAAATTGGGTATTTGTCTTTACAAATCGAAAAATACATTACTTCTGTGAACAAGAATACATCACTATTCTGAACTGCACTTCTGTTGTTTGAAGATTTTTTTTAAAATGTATATCAATTAATATAATCCTCGAACCACGTTATCACATTTAAATATAGACCGCCCACTAACATGCTCAATATCTCTGATGCATCTGATCTACCTAGCATGGTCTTTTTAAACCATGGGAAAAACATTTTGTTATTCTCATTCAAAATCAACATTTCATTCTTAATTGGATTACATTGTTTCAATTGATTAATATTCAATTTTATATATGGTTTAGCATAATCCATGTTATTCAAGATGTATAAATATACTTTATTCATCTATTCACCTGAAAATTAGTTGAATTTTAATCCATGAATCACTTTTCCATCATTATTAACTCATTCATAGTGAGATGGAGGCAAACCAATGTGATCTGCTGTAGAAAAGTATCTCGTAAAAAACCTTGAATCTTCTTTAGAAATATACTTTTGAAAAATTGAGGCTTTAGGTTGATATGGATTATTAATATAACCCTTCAATATATGTATATACCATTCAAAAAGAAACATCCAACAGAGATATACAGGTCCACAATTATTTATTTCTTGAACCATATTAACGATTAAAAGCATCATTATATCAAAAAAATATGGACGAAAATATATTTCCAATTGAAATATATAATTGATTCAATTTACAAAATGATTAAATCATTATGACCAATAACCTTATTAAAAATTGAGTTGAAAAAATTTCACAACTTCATGACAATTTTTATGATACGGATGAGAAATATTCCACACAATGAAACTGGTAGAAGTTATTGCATAATTATGTGAAAATCATGATATTTCATACCTATAAACATCAAAATCTTTAGAGAGACAAAATTTTTTACATTTGAATAATAACCATCTGGCACTTTGATATCATGAAGACACTGAAAATAAATACTTTTCTCCCTTATAGATAATGTATGTCAAGATAGGGGAAAGAATGTTCATCTTCCATTAATTGTGGGTGATAAATAAAAAGGTATCAACATTGATAGTATGTCTAATCGTGCATTCAACCCATTTTTAGTCTTTCCTTTTATATATAACAATTTTCCAATCAAACTGTCACAAATATTCATATCCATGAGCATGACATCAATGTTATGTTTCACATTAGGATATCACCAATATAGTAGCTCAAAAAATATTTAATGTTTCTTCCATGTATGTACATCAATAACATATTTATGTTCCTTTCAAAATGCCACATAATGTTTTTATACCCTATCAAAATACTAATCAGTGGATAAAGCTTTTGGAGAAATATTAATTTCTTGTGATCCATTGAATGTCTTTTTTTAATCTTCTATAAAAGTGATACATATGAAAAAACATTCAATGGACCATGTATATTGTTTACCCCCATGATATAATTGAGAATATGAAGTCTATTGTTCAAAAATTGGACAAGCTTTATGCCACCATAACATTGTATCCAAAAACATTTCCATACGATAGGAATCCATTTGTATTGAACATAATCAGTTCGTGTAATTGAAAATTTTCCGTTGTTAAGAATCATAGACCCTAATACCATCCTCCCATAAGAGATTAAAATCATCAACTAATGGTGACAAGAAAACATCAATATCATTTATCGGTTTATTTGGTCCATATATCATTAAACTCAACATGAAATATTTATGATTCATATAAACTTTGAGAGATAGATTATAAATTACAAATAAAACATGACATGAAAAATGTGTTCTACTAAAGTTTTGAAATGGATTCATTCCATCCATGCACAAACCAAGTCTAATATTTCTAACTTCATTTACAAATGCAGGATACTTCTAATAAATTTTCTTCTAATGTGGAAAATCTGCTGGATAACGTATTTTTCCATCACATATCAGATCATCAACATGCCATCGTAATCTTTTTTCATAAAGTAAAATAGGAAATAAATATTTCAAATTAAAAATTAAAGGATTATACCAAAATACCTTGGTATGGGTCTATGTAATCTTTACATCAACCTATGATTTTTTTCAACTTATACCGTGATGTCCAACATTTAGGACACTCTGAGAGAAATCCATATTTCTTTCTAAATATCATAGAGTCCTTCGGACATGCATGTATTTTATTTTATTACAATACCATCAGGAATAATTTATTCTTGGACTTATAATGTGAATATGGAAGATAATTATCTTAATGAAGAATATGTTTCAATAATTATAATAGTTCTATAAAAAAAATTCACTCGAACCATGATTCTTTTTAAAGTTAATCAATTTTAACACCGACATTAAAACCATAAAATCCATACAACCAGGATGAAATGGTTTTTCAGAATCACCATATAGATTCTCAATTTTTGGTTCTTTCTAAATTTTTTCTACTTCAATATCAAGAATCCTTTCTTCAATTTCATCAAAGTTACCATATTGCAAAGCATCATCATCAATAGATCTGAAATTCTTCCTAGTTTCACTATGCCAAATACAAGGAATGTAACTTAGATTAGAACCATGAAAAATTAAAGTATCGTTGACCTCTCTATAATTCAACTTCTTCATATTTAAATGTTTTTGGCATGGACAGAAAAATGTTTCATTGTTTGGAACATTTACTTTAGAAAATTCCAAAAAAATGTATCAACACATTCCTCATATTCATCACCCATTCGATGTGTCATAATCAAACTTTGACTCATTTTTACTTATTAAAAATATCAAAATTATAAAAATTATTTTGATATTCTAGTTTTATATTTATAAAAAATATTTCATAATTTGAATGTAACACAATTTTGAAATATAAAACAAATATACCCATATTTTAAAATTATATGCATAAAAAATAAATTTAATAAAATACCGTTAGATAAGAAAGTTTTATATTTTTTTGAAATATTCCATAATTTGAGAGTAACATGATTTTCAAAAAAAATATATAGGAATAATTTAAAATTATAATTATTTTTTTAGAAATAAGATAGAAAACCATTTTTTAAAAATAAAACACTATCCACTAGTGTGATGTATTATTAACCCATCACAACCTGAGTTTTTTTACATAATTCTTTATCCTAATTATATAAAATATTAACCTAATAGGTCTTAGAATTGTATTGAATTGAAATATTTTCTTTATTTAATGTAATTTGGATGGTTACATTTATGGGGTTTAATAACCAAGGTATTGACATCTCACAAGATAATACACTTCTACTACATATTTTAAATATATAACCCTAAAACATTAAAACAAAAGCCACATATCACTTTCAAATTATAAAATCACGTTTACCAATTTTTATATTTCATATTATTAATAAATTACTATTTAATAGAACTCCATAAATTTATTTATTCAATAGTCGTTAGAATCCCATTTAATATAATTATCATGCATTTAATTTCATTATTACTCGTGCAACTCGCATAACTAGCCCCCATCACAATCCCACTCTACAAACACCCCACATCAACCATGGAATCCCTAATACATAACACATCCATTTCCCCACACCTATCAATATAAAGCAACACCCCATGAACAACATAATCATAACCATACCAAAACACACAAAACTAACAAAACATATCAGAACACATACCATAGATTTTTCCATATTAGACTTAGGAGATTTCATTAACTTCCACATCATTATTTGAGGGAATCATGTTAAAATCCATATGTTCCCAGGAAATACTTTTAATTTACTTAATATAAATGTTTAACCATCTATTTATGGTCATTTAACAACAATTCACACAACATGAGAAATCACAACATATTTAAAAAGTCAAAAATTGGAGATACCAAAACCCATTGAATTCAGTGATACAATAAACACAAATAAATTAAATATCATAATCTAAATATATATAATCTTGTGAAGATTTTATTTTTCCCATTCCATTTAATCGAAATTGAGTATTTTTCAGTTAATATTGATGAAACTATCATCCGATGAAATAATAAGAGTAACCATGTCCAATAATAATAACATTAAGAAATTAAACAAGATATTTTGATATTTAAGAAAATTAAATTGAAAAATATAAATTTACAGAATCCATGAAAAAAACGATCAAAATTTAGGCATGTGAGGCTTAAATGAATGTTATGAGTCGATTAGATACATGCAACAATAAAAAACATAATGAAGGATGTTGAAAACATGGGGTTTGAGGCCTTGGGTTCGAACAATCATTTTTCTAGGGTTCCCGCATGAGGGAGAAGATTCGATGTTGCCTAATTTAAAAATAACAAAATAACTCAATATGGGTCGTCATAAAATTTTTAAATGATTTATCACATCATTTATTTATTTAATGACGTGATAAAGTGTTTTTATATCATTTATCAAGATTATTATAAAATAACTGATGTGATCAAGTGAGATAATTCATTTATCATGTCAATTATTTTATAACCAATGAGATATATCAACATACGGTTGTTTTGACATCAGTTATAATATAACTGATGTGAGAAATAAATTTTAAGTCTTTTCACGTCTGTTATTTATAATAGATTTAAAAAATTCTAATATGGTAAATACTTGTTGTACTAATGTGAAAGTAACATTTTCATCAAAATCCTTAAATGGAACTCACGCCATCTCCATGTTCATTTGTATGATCCACAAGCTTCTTTGAGGAATTGGATATGCATCCACTTTTATTTCGAGTGATTCCATTTCATAATTTAGGGATATGGCCTAAATGACCACAATAATGAGGGTTCTATTAAGCATTAGGGTACAATGTCTTCTTGTGACATGATGTGCTACAATGAGGACACACAAGGGTCCTATGATCAGAAGACAAGATTGAATTATCATAATTCCTATTAATTATACCACTAATAAAATTTTCTTCATGACACTTACCAATGTATTTACTAGAATTATCTTCACTGATTCCAAAGGATGAACGTGGATTGGATACCTCGAGCATCCCTTCTCACATGGCTTCAAACCGAACTGGTTGCCCCAAAAAATTGGAAAAGAAGTCTAGAATGAATTATGACAACATCAATTAAATATCAGGATGAATAAATTTTTCATATTTTTGGATTTAATAGAATCATACCCTTCAAACATCAGTAAATATGGAACCAGATTATCAAAATGTTAGATGAAATCCAACACTCAATGATTACCTTGGTGAAAGAAGTATATCTATGTCTCACTTTCCACCTTCCAGGCCTTAGAGATACACTCTCAGTTGAACGTGGCCTTGAATAATTCACAAGAGAGGTCTTCTGGGGGATTATTTTTTAATTAATTACTTCTACCTCATTATATATATTCCCTCAATCACAAGTTAGAGAAAAAAACCATTATAGAATCTGTAATCTTAATGAATCTTGTAAAACTTTTTATTTTTCACATCCACCCTTATTCCTCAAAGGGATATGATTAACTAAAAAATATAGGTGGGTTCAACTAACAAAAATAAAGTGTAATTCCATTAGGATGATTAATTTTAGGGTATTATAAATGTAAACTACATATAGTTAGACCTTTAATACTCATCAAATTCATGGTGGTAGTGTACTCTAAATCACAATAAAACAAAAAATAAAACAATAAAAACTTACTATAAAAATATCATAACAAATAAAATACCAAACACAAAAGGAAAACAAATCACAAGTCCACAAAAGTTTTTTAAAATTCCCACTAGAAACCATTTTGAAAACAATTATCAAATTCCACACTTCAAGAAATTACATTCAACATAAAAATACCTTGGATTCCATCATGAAATCTAAACTTTTCTTTTTAATCCAATTATCATTTTTTAAACAAGCCTAAATTCCTCCTTTTAAATACCTCATGCCATATTTTAAATTTGACAATAAAAATGAATAAATTTTGGAAACCCTTACCTATAATAATTCATTTTAATTAAATATCAATTTTCCAAGTCATTCTTTCAATAAATCTGAAAACTCGTTTATCCTTTTCAAAATCCAAATATAAAATTTTACATTTTGGTTTTTACAAATTTTTAAAGTGATTTAAAAATGATTTTGAAATTTTGAAATATCCAATGTAGATTTCCTAAGGGGACTACATCTCTACCTAGGCAGCTCCTCCAAACGTAATTCTAGGTTCTTCCTTTGATACTGATTTAATATTTGGGGCCGACTGACAATAAGAACACCCCACCTTTACCCGTTCTTCAGGTAATGGACCACCAGGTTCCACCAGTTTGTATATAAACATGTGGTCCCCTACGTGGGACCCAGCCACATGCTAGAATAGGTCAAAAAACTAATAATTTCCCCCCTAAGACAACACATATTATTTCTTTTTTTATTTTTCCTCACTAAAAAACACCCTTGAAAACATCCTAGGAGGCCACACATATTGATCAATACTCCAAGATAAGAATGCTTTATTGTGGAGTTCTAATGAGGTAGACTCCTGAAATGAAAGGTGATCCTTGGTGACTTGATTTATATAGTTTATTCATTTAGCACCTTATCATTCTTAGGTGTTTAAATTTTATAAGTCATTATTATAAAATATCTCAATTGTATTATAATGTAGTGTGCCAAAATATAAATAAATATTCATTTATAGGTAATTATAATATTTTGTATATTTTCAAAAGGCACTTTTAATGAAAGTGCTCCCACAATAATTAATGACCTCATACACCATATCCCTAAAGTAATAAAAGATCAAAATTTCACTATGTTTTTCATATCTATATCATTTCTTCCATTACATGGATATTTAAGTAGATAACCTACAAAATCATAATTTTTATAAATCAGGGATGGTTGAGTAAATAACAATTTATCCAAATATATCATATTGATATACTAAATTTTATTCACCCTATATCCTAGTTTTATTAGGGTATCCCGACTAGTGTAACCCAAATCAAACACCAATAATAATTTTACACATGATAATACAAGAGAAAAAAATCTTTTATTTACATAACATAAATAATAATGGTGATTCACTTATTAGATACATAGTTGACATACGATAATCCAAGTGAACCAAACTTCTTTATAACCTATATTGTTGGATGATTGAGGTCATCAAAATTTCTACTATATAAGAATCACATTATTAATATTTAATGGTATTTATTTAAAAGACTAAAAAACTTAATATACATAACATTCATATTAAACATTTAGCTATTGTTGTAACACTTCAAATTCAGTTCCCCGGAACCAGTGGTTATTTTACTATATTGGCACAAAATAAAAGATATTTCATCTATTGGGATCATATTTTTTAGTACTGTTATGTGATGATATATATAAACAATTCACACATTAAATATAAAATAATAAAATAAAATTTAAAAATCCATGTTATAACATTGTTGTGTCTTTTAGTAAACCCCAAAATGCATTCATAAATGCCCTATTAATATCTTTTGGATAAGAACCCATTATCAAGGGTGATCTCACATTATTTGTGGGGGAATGTTTACAAGATATACTATCAAGAAATATGTATAGAATCAGTAATATTGTATAGATAAAAAATTATAAAATATATCATATAACTAATATAAAAAAATGTAATGAATCAGTGGATAATATAACAATATCACATAGATAACAATAACTACTTCTATAATGAATAAATTTAAATATTGAACATCATGATCTTACTATCATGTCCATACACCAAGACGTCATATATAAATAGTAATGCATATGCCAAATACCCAAAAAAAGATTCTCAAGAGTGTTAATGATGCTTGTTGGGTGAATAATAGGTCTCTCCTATAATTTAATAAGTCCAATGAATTCATCCTATAAATATGGTGAATAATAAATCCCATACATAATAAACATAAACTTTCACATATAAAAAATAGCATTCAAAATGTTAATATTTCCCCTAATAAATAAATATTACTACATAATAATAATACATCATGAGAAATAAGCTATTTGGTAACAATATTATATATTCATATTAAATAATAATATTTATCAAAGGATGTTGACATATATTAATATATTTCTAAATGATTATTAGAACATTTCATCAGTAAAATACTATTTCCATTTTCAAATCACTTGTCAAAAATCAATAATAAAATACATAATTTTGAGGAAAAAATATTCTTTGATATTTACCATGGAATTTTCTAAAGGATTATTTGAATAAAATAATACTCATAATGATGGAAAAATATGTTAGTGAAATAACTATTAAAATAATTTTTTCATTCACATCATCAATAAAATTTACATTGTACTATAATGTATTAGGACCTATTGGAACATCTTTATCCTCTACGTTTGTAACTATCCTCTGGTCCTAGCTATGAGCAACTGATAATTTTGGTAAACATGTGCTCCCAAGTTTACCAACCCTCAAACTCTTCTTTTTCATTGTGAGAGCACATGAAGATGATTAAGGAACATCCAGAGAAGCACGTGGATGTTTCTCCCTAGAGGTATGACAATGAAATCTTCTACATAATTTTTTGGTTGGTTATCTAATTGATCCTTCATTTTCCTTCATATCAAAGAAACTAACATTTGGTATATAAAATATACAAATTCACATATTATAATACTAATGTAGACAAAAAAATAAATTATGAAAAAAAGTAATCTACAACTTAACACATTATTATTCATATTTTTTTTTAGTTATCTAAAATGTTAACAATAGTAATGATATATGAAATGTCATGTAAATGAATAAAGAATCCCAAATTTGTATAGAAACATTAAAAATGGTCCAATGTAATAAATCAAATTTTACAGAAAAAAATATTAATTTTTAACATATAGATTTAAAATAATTTTCATTCAAGAAAATCAACAAAAATATAAGATACATAATGGTAAACATGGTAAACTAAACAAAACTAAACTAAAATAAAAAAATATTTGTACCAATTCGTTTTAAAACATGTTTTTATAAAGAAAGAAAATACAATATATATATGTTAGGATGTTTATAAAAGTAAATTAGAAATAAATATATGTTACATGTAATATTATAAATGTAATAATGGATTGTTTTCCCAAATTCCTTCTTCACAATCATTCCTTTTGGAAAAAAACATTTCTACAACATGATCATCATTATTATTAATAAATCATTCCATAGAAGTATGGAACTTACATAAATTAGAATCACTATCATGTTAATCATCACTAACGTATTTTTTTTCTAATAAAACAATAGACCACTGCATATCAGATTGATCAGCAACAAAGAATTTTTTTTTCATGTGTTTCCATTACAAAAGAATCAGTTATGTCTCTCAATATATTTATATTAACATGTGTCATTCCAAATTCATCATGTTTGATATTGATGTTACTAATAAAACATTTATAATTAAACACATGAACATTAATTTTAATGTAATCAACCTCCCATATTTATTCAATGACTCCATAATATGCACTTGATGTAGAAATTGGGTATTTGTCTTTACAAATCGAAAAATGAATTGCTTCATTGAACAAGAATACACCACTATTCTGAACTGCACTTCTGTTTTCCTGAGCTTTTTTTTTAAATTTATATCAATTAATGTCATCCTCGAACCATGTTATCACATTTAAATATAGATCGCCCACTAACCAGCTCAATGTCTCTGATTCATCTGATCTACCTAGCATGGTCTTTTTAAACCATGGAAAAAAATGTTTTGTTATTCTCATTAAAAATCAACATTTAATTCTTACTTATATTACATTGTTTTAATTGATTGATATTAAATTTTATATATGGTTTAGCATCATCGATGTTATTCAAGATGTATAAATATACCTTATTCATCTGTCAACCTGAAAATTAGTTGAATTTTAATCCATGAATCACATTTCCATCATTATTAACTCATTCATAGTGAGATGGAGGAAAACCAATGTGCTCTACCGTAGAAAAGTATCACATAAAAAACCTTGAATCATATTTAGAAATATACTTTTGAACAATGGAGGCTTTAGGTTGATATAGATTATTAACATAACCCTTCAATATATGTATATACCATTCAAAAATAAACATCCAACATAGATATACAGATCCACAATTATTTATTTATTGAACCGTATAAACCATTAAAATCATCATTATATCAAAAAAATTATGGATTAAAATACATTTCCAATTGAAAAATATAAAAACTGATTCAATTTCTAAAATTATTAAATCATTATGATCAATAACCTCATTAAAAATTGAGTTGAAAAAATTGCACAGCTTCATGATAATTTTTTTGATACGGATAGGAAATTTTCTACACAATGAAATTGGTAGAAGTTGTTGCATCATGATGTGAAAATCATGATATTTCGTACCTATCAACATCAAACTCTTTAGAGAGACAAAAAATTTTACATTTGAAGAATAACCATCTGGCACTTTGATATCATGAAGACACTGAAAAAAGATAATTTTCTCCCTCCCGGATAATGTTTGACAAGATACAGGGAGGAATTTTCATCTTCCATTAATTGTGGGTGATAACTCAAAAGGTATTACCATTGATAGTATGTCTAATCGTTCATTCAACCCATTTTTAGTCTTTCCTTTTATATATAACAATGTTCCAATCAAACTATCACAAGTATTCATATCCACAAGCATGACATCAATGTTATGTTTCACATTATGATATCTCCAATATAGTAGCTCAAAAAATATTTAATGTTTCTTCCATGTATGTCCATAATTAACATATTTATGTTCCTTTAAAAATTCCACATCATGTTTTTAAACCCTATCAAAATACTCATCACTGGATAAAGGTTTTGGAGAAATATTAATTTCTTGTGATCCATTGAATGCCTCTTTTTAATCTTCTATAAAAGTGATACATAGGAAAACAACATTAAATGGACCATGTATATTGTTTTCCCCCATGATATAATTGAGAATATTAAGTCTATTGTTCAAAAATTGGACACTCTTTATGCCACCATAACATTGTATCCAAAAATATTTCCATACGCTAGGAAGCCATTTGTATTGAACATAATCAGTTCATGCAGTTGAAAATTTTCCATTGTTAAGAATCATAGACCATAATAACATCCATACATAAGAGATTAAAATCATCAACTAATAGTGACAAGAAAACATCAATATCATTTATGGGTTTATTTGGTCTATATATCATTAAACTCAACATGAAATATTTATGATTCATATAAACATTGAGAGATAGATTATAAATTACAATTAAAACATGACATGAACAATGTGTGCTACTAATTTTTTGATATGGATTCATTAAATCCATTCACAAACCAAGTATAATATTTCTAACTTTATTTCTAAATGCAGAATACTTCTAATCAATTTTCTTCTAATGTGGAAAATCTGCTAGATAATGTATTTTTCCATCACATATCAGATCATCATCATGCCATCATAACCTTTTTTCATCAAGTAAAATATGAAATAAATATTTCAAATGAGTAATTAAAGGATGATACCAAAATACCTTGGTATGGATATATGTGATCTGTACATCAACCTATGATTTTTTTTCAACATATACCGTGATGTCCCATATTTAAGACACTCTGACAGAAATCCATATTTCTTTCTAAATATCACAGAGTCCTTCGGACATGCATGTATTTTCTTTTATTAAAATCCCATCAGGAATAATTTATTCTTGGACTTATAATGTGAATATGGAAGATAATTATTTTCATGAATAATGTGTTTCAATAATTATAACAGCTCTGTAAAAAAAATTCACTCCAACCATGTTTCTTTTTAAGGTTAGTCAATTTTAACACCGACAATAAAATCGTAAAATCCATACAGTCAGGATGGAATGGTTTTTCATCATCACCATATAGATTCTCAATTTCTGGTTCTTTCTAAAGTTTTTCTACTTAAATATCAAGAATACTTTCTTCAATTTCATCAAAGTTACCATACTGCAAATCATCATCATCAGTAGATCTGAAATTCTTCTTAGTTTTACTATGCCAAATACAAGGGATGTAATGTGGATTAGAACCATGAAAAATTAAATTATCTTTGATCTCTCTATAATTCAACTTCTTCATATTTAAAAGTTTTTGGAATGGACAGAAAAATGTGTCATTGTTTGGAACATTTCCTTTAGAAAATTCCAAAAAATGTATCAACACCTTCCCCATATTCACCACCCATTCGATGTGTCATAATAAAACTATGACTCATTTTTACCTATTACAAATATCAAAATTATACAAATTATTTTGATATTCCAGTTTTATATTTATAAAAAATATTTCATAATTTGAATGTAACACAATTTTGAAATATAAAACAAATATACCCATATTTTAAAAATATATGCATGAAAAATAAATTTAATAAAATATAGTTAGATAAGAAAGTTTTATATTTTTTTGAAATATGCCATAATTTGAAAATAACACAATTTTAAAAAATATATATATAGGCCTAATTTAAAATTATAATGATTTTTTAAAAAATAAGATAGAAACCCACTATGTAAAAATAAAAAACTATCCACTAGTATTATGTATTATTAACCCATCACAACATGAGTTTTGTTACATAATTGTTTATCCTAATTATATAAAATATTAACCTAATAGGTCTTATAATTGTATTGAATTGAAATATTTTCTTTATTTCATGTAATTTTGATGGTTACATTTATGGGGTTTAATAACCAAGTTATTGAAATCTCACAAGATAATACACTTTTACTACATATTTGAAATATATAACCCTAAAACATTAAAACAAAAGCCACACATCACTTTAAAATTATAAAATCACATTTACCAATTTTGATATTTCATATTATTAATAAATTACTATTTAATATAACCCCATAAAATTATTAATTGAATAGTCGTTAGCGCCCCATTTAATATAATTATCATGCATTTAATTTCATTATTACTCGTACAACTAGAATAACTATCCCCCATCACAATCCCACTCTACAACCACCCCACATCAACCATGGAATCCCTACTACATAACACATCCATTTCCACACACCTATCAATATAAAGAAACTCCCCATGAACAACATAATCACAACCATACCAAAACACACAAAACTATACAAAAACATATCAGAAAACATATCATAGATTTTTCCATATTATGATTAGGAGATTTCATTAAATTCCACATCATTATTTGAGGGAATCATGTTAAAATCCATATGTTCCTAGGAAATACTTTTAATTTACTTAATATACAAGTTTAACCATCTATTTATGGCCATTTAACAACAATTCACACAACATGAGAAATAACAACATATTTAAAAAGTCAAAAATTGGAGATACCAAAACCCATTGAATTCAGTGATACAATAAACACAAATAAATTTAATATCATAATATAAATATATATAATCTTGTGAAGATTTTATTTTTCTCATTCCATTGAATCGAAATTGAGTATTTTTTTAGTTAATATTGATGAAACTATAATCCAATGAAATAAT
This sequence comes from Viscum album, assembly GCA_963277665.1. Classification (NCBI taxonomy): domain Eukaryota; kingdom Viridiplantae; phylum Streptophyta; class Magnoliopsida; order Santalales; family Viscaceae; genus Viscum; species Viscum album. Next base: position 45,949,545 of record OY728140.1, on the reverse strand, counting down.
AAGAGTAACCATGTCCAATAACAATAACATTAAGAAGTTAAACAAGATATTGGGATATTTATGAAAATTAAATTGAAAAATATAATTTTATGGAATTTATGAAAAAAAACGATCAAAATTTAGGCGTATGAGGATTACATGAATGTTATGAGTCGATTAAATACATGAAACAATAAAAAACATAATGAAGGATGCTGAAAAAATGAGGTTTTAGGCCATGGGTTCAAACAATCATTTCTAGGGTTCCCGCACGAGGGAGAAGATTCGATGTTGCCGAATTTAAAAATAACAAAATAACTCAATATGGGTCTTCATAAAATTTTTAAATGATTTATCACATGTTTTATTTATTTATCGATGTGATAAAGTGTTTTTTATATAATTTATCAAGATTTCTATAAAATAACTGATTTGATAAAGCAATATAGTTCATTTATCACGTCTTTTATTCTCTAACCAATGAGATATATCAACATACAGTTGTTTTGACATCAGTTATAATATAACTGACATGAGATATAAATTTTACGTCTTTTCACGTCTGTTATTTATAATCAATTTAAAAAAATTCTGATAGGGTAAATACTTGTTATACTTCTGTGAAAGTAACATTTTCATCAAAATACTTAAATGGAACTCACACCATCTCCACATTAATTTGGATGATCCACAAGCTTCTTTGAGTAATTATATCTACATCCACTTTTATTTTTAGTGATTCTATTTCATAATTTATGGAGATGGGAAAAATGACCACAATAATGAGGGTTCTATTAAGCATTAGGGTACAATGTCTTTTTGGGGCATGACGTGCTGTAATGAGGACACACAAGGGTCCTATGATCAGAAGAAGAGATTTAATGATAATAATTCCTATTAATTATACCACTAATAAAATTTTCTTCATGACACATACCAATATATTTACTAGAATTATCTTCACCGATTCCAAAGGATGAACATGGATTGGATACCTCGAGCACCCCTATTCACACGGATTCAAACTGAACTGGTTGCCCCAAAAAATTGGAAAAGAAGTCTATAATGAATTATGAAAACATCAACTAAATATTAGGATGAATAAAGTTTTCATATTTTTGTATTTAATAGAATCATCTCATTCAAACATCAGTAAATATGGAACCATATTATCAAAATGTCAGATGAAATCCAACACTCAATGATTACCTTGCTGAAAGTAGTACATCTATGTCTCACTTTCCACCTTCCAAGCCTCAGATATACACTCTCAATTGAACGTGGCCTTGAATATTTCACAAGATTGGTCTTACGGAGGATTATTTTTGAATTAATTACTTATACCTCATTCTATATGGTCCTTCAATCACAAGTTAGAGAACAAAACCATTATAGAATCCGGAAGCTCAATGAATCTTGTGAAACTTTTAATTTTTCGCATCCACCATTCTTCCTCAAAGGGATTTGATTAACTAAAAAATATAGGTGGGTTAAACTAACAAAAATAAAGTGTAATTCCATTAGGATGATTAATTTTATAGTCTTATAAATGTAAGATACATTTAGATGGAACTTTAATGCTTATCAAATTCATGGTGGTAGTGTACTCTAAATTACAATAAAACAAAAAATAAAACAATAAAAACTCACCATAAAAATATCATCACAAATAAAATACCAAACACAAAAGAAAAACAAATCACAAGTCCACAATATTTTTTTAAAATTCCCACTAGAAACCATTTTGAAAACAATTATCAAATTCCACACTTCAAGAAATTACATTCAACATAAAAATACCTTAGATTCCATCATGAAATCTAAAATTTTGTTTTTAATCCACTTATCATTTTTTTAAAAAGCCTAAATTTCTCCTTTTAAATACCACATTCCATATTTTAAATTTTACAATAAATAATGAAGAAATTTTTGAAACCCTTATCTATAATAATTCATTTTAATTAAATATAAATTTTCCAAGTCATTCTTTCAATAAATCTGAAAACTAGTATATCCTTTTCAAAATCCAAAAATAACATTTTGGTTTTTGATTTTTTCAAAATTTGTAATGTGATTTGAAAATGATTTTAAAATTTTGAAATACCCAATGTAGATTTCCTAAGGGGACTACATCTCTACCTAGGCAGCTCCTCCAAACTTAATTCTAGGTTCTTCCTTTGATACCGATTTAATATTTGGGGCCTATCGATAATCATAACACCCCACCTTTACACGTTCTTCAGGTAATAGACCACCAGGTTCCACCAGTTTGTATATAGACATGTGGTCCCCTACATGGGGCCCACCCACATGCTAGAATAGGTCGAAAAACTAATAATTTCCCCCCTAAGACAACCCATATTTTTTCTTTTGTTCTTTTTCCTCTCTAAAAACCACCCTTGAAAACTTCCTAGGAGGCCACACATATTGACCAATACTCCAATACAAGAATTCTTTATTGTGGAGTTCTAATGAGGTAGACTCCTGAAATTAAAGGTGATCCTTGGTGACTTGATTTATATAGTTTATTCATTTAGCACTTTATCATTCTTGGGTGTTTAAATTTTATAAGTCATTCTTATAAAATATCTCAATTTTATTATAATGTAGTGTGCCAAAATATAAATAAATATTCATTTATAGGTAATTATAATGTTTTGTATATTTTCAAAAAGCACTTTTAATTAAAGTGCTCCCACAATATCTAATGACCCCATACACCATATCCCTAAAGTAAGAAAAGATCCAAATTTCACTATGTTTTTCATATCTATATCATTTCTTCCATTACATGGATATTTCAGTAGATAACCTACAAAATCATAATTTTTATAAATCAGGGATGGTTGAGTAAATGAAAATTTATCCAAATATATCATATTGATATACTAAATTTTATTCACCCTATATCCTAGTCCTATCAGGGTATCCCGACTAGTGTAACCCAAATCAAACACCAATAATAATTTTACACATGATAATACAAGAGAACCAGATCTTTTATTTACATAATATGAATAATAATGGTGATTCACTTATTACATACATAGTTGACATACGATAATCCAAGTGAACCATACTTTTGTATAACCTATATTGTTGGATTATCGAGGTCGTCAAAATTTCTACTGTAGAAGGAATCACATTATTAATATTTAATGTTATTTATTTTAAAGACTAAAAAATTTAATATACATAATATTCATATTAAACATGTAGTTGTTGTTATAACACCTCAAATCCAGTTCCCCAAAACCAGTGGTTATTTTACTATATTGGCACAAAATAAAAGATATTGCATCTATTGGGATCATATTTTTTAGTACTGTAATGTGATGAAATATATAAACGATTTATGCATTAAATATAAAAGAATAAAGTACAATTTAAAAATCCATGTTATAACATTGTTGTGTCTTCTAGTAAACCCCAAAATGCATTCATAAATGCCCTATTAGTATCTTTTGGATATGAAAACATTATAAAGGGTGATCTCACATTATTAGTGGGGGAATGTTTACAAGATATACTATCAAGAAATATTTATAGAATCAGTAATATTGTGGAGATAATAAATTATAAAATATATCATATAATTAATATCAAAAAAGGTACTGAATCAATGGATAATATAAAAAAATCACATAGATAACAATAACTAATTCTATAATTAATAAATTTAAATATTGAACATCATAATCTTACTATCATGTCTATACACCAAGACGCCATATATAAATAGTAATGCATATGCCAAATGCCCAAAAAAGACTCTCAAGAGTGTTAATGATGCATGTGGGGTGAATAATAGGTCTCTCATGTCATTTAATAGGTCCAATTAATTCATCCTATAAATGAGGTGAATAATAATTCTCTACATAATAAACATAAATTTTCACATATAAAAAATAGCTTTCAAAATGTTAATATTTCCCCTAATAAATAAATATTACTACATAATAATAATACATCATGAGAGATAAGCTATATGGTAACAATAGTGTATATCCATATTAAATAATAATATTTATCAAAGGATGTTGACATATATTAATATATTTCTAAATGATTATTGTAACATTTCATTAGTAAAATACGATTTCCATTTTCAAATAACTTGTCAAATATTAATAATAAAATACAGAATTTTGAGGAAAAAATATTATTTGATATTTACCATGGAATTTTCTAAAGGATTCTTAGAATAAAATAATAATCATAATGATGGAAAAATATGTTAGTGCAATAACTATTAAAATAATTTTTTCATTCACATCATCAATAAAATTTACATTGTTTCAAAAATGATAAGAAGATTCCTTTTAAATATTTTCATTGAAATTAAAACATGCATAAAAATAATTTTAATAAATATTTAGAGAATGAAACAAATTCTTGAAAATGTTTTAATGAAAATATGTAAAAGGAATAAAGTTATTACTAAATAAATAGAGAAAAAAGATTAGTTTTCATTAAAACCATTAATTTTTTATTTTTTATTAACAATTAATGTAAAAAAATGGAAATTACACATTAAAACACCAAAAATAATCATTTTATAAGAAAATAGATGGTTTTAAACATATAAAAGATATTTTATTTCTCAAATGGAAATATAAACATAAAAAATCAAAAATAATGATGAGATTGTGAAATAAATCCTTACCTCAATTATGACTTATCTCATATGTTCACAGAACCTCCTAACATCTGTCTATAATAATTCATTTGTAATATTTTTATCTTTGAGTGTTAATAGTTTTAATTTTAGAGTTTTGGTTTTATTGATTGATTATATGCATCTTGACCATGGTTCCATTATCCCAAGATTATTAGTAATGATATAAATATAATTTGTATTTATTGTATATGTATGTATAATCTTTCATTAAAGGAACATAAAAAATTAATCATGTGGATTTATAGTGGTTGTAGTCCTCAAGAACTCAAGCAGAGAGTTTTCATTTTTTAAAGGTTTAAATGGTAAAAATGTAAATAATATATTATATTTCCAAAATCATAATAATTTTATTAAATAATATGCATTAATTAGTTCCATATTTTTTACTATCGAACTAAAGTGGATATGAAATACAAATTATGTCACTATATATAGATGGTAGGTTGTAAAAATGCATGAGAGATGTTTTCATTTTCAATAGGATAGAATGGAGATGAATAAGGGTTGTGACACCAGTATAATAATAAAAATATGGAATTTTTTTATTTTATAGGAAATATTATAGAATATTAAAAGGTTTTGGGAGTATAAATAAAATTAAATCACTCGATTAAAAACATTTCATCTTATTTTGACAACATCCATAAGATTATAACTAAATACTTCCTTAGGTTTGTATTATGATAAAGAAAAGATCTATAGAAAATGTGGAGTGATTATTTGTAATTATTTAGGTTGGTATTGGTTGAACTAATAGAAACATTATATGTAAGTAAGAGAGGATAGGTTATGTTTTTTATAATTAAAGGAGGGGTCACATTTATAAATTTTCAAAGTATTAAAATATATTAATTTACTACTCATGTAAAATGACATAGAAATGACATAGATTTTACAATGATAAGTTTATGTTAAAACTAAAACCAACCAATTTAGCTTTATATAGTTTTTTGTGTTATATTTATACCTTATACATTTATTTAAAATCCATTTAACCCATTTTACTGTCAACTGACATGATAAATATTGACCACTATTACTATTTATTATGACTAAAAAAAATGGGGAACTTATTAAATAATATTAATTAGGTTTTTTTAAATATGAAATCCATTTTTCTTCATTATCCACCTAGGTTTATAATAATTTACATTTAAAATATGTTAAAAAACAATATAAAAAAAGTTTTCTAGAAACATTATTTTTCAAACTAAACTTTTGTTGTACCAAAATTATCAATACTGTTAATTGAAATTAAATTAAATATATTATTTATAATAAAAATAAAATAAATAAATTTTTAAATCAATTAAATTAAAATTTTGATTTTTTTAATTAATTTATTTGTAAAGATTATTTAAAAATGGGTATTTTTCACTTTTCAATGAAAAATTAATCATTCTAGAAAAATAATAGAATTTAATCCTAATGTAAATTTGAAATTATTATTTAATAAATTATATCCCTTTTAATATTTTCTATTTATAAAAATGTTAATTTATGTTTTAATCACATTCTTGAATAATGTTATGTACATTGTATTATTCTTTCATTATAAAGAAAATCATACTTTCACTTATTAAATATATAGTGTCACATTCTTCCCCCTTCAAAACTTACATCCTAAAAATATTTATAATATCTTCTAATTAAGATATTTTTGGTATATCTTCAAATAAAATATTTTAGTTCCCATGTCACCTCTTTTATCATATGATTTCCCAATGTACCTTTACATATCGACCCATTCAATTCTTCAACATGTATTCTCGTGTGTCCAGAATCAGGATTGTATCTTCACTATAAGATAAATATAGGTCAAATTATATTTATTTAGAGGGAGTAAAATGAAAAAGTTCTATGATGTAATTCCATAATTAATAGACCTGGAACACATTATGAACTTCAGAAATGATTTTTGGGTTTTCAAAATTATAATCCATAACTCTAATTATTTCTAGAATTTTAAAAGGTTTGATATACATAAGAACTAGTTTTTGTTTCTTTATGAGCCTTATTACACCTTTTCTAGGAGTTAACATTAAGGACTCATGATATAAATCTTAAAATTATAAATCCTTACATTAGTTATCCACATAACATTTATATATACTTTTACCTAACTTGTTATTATTTTTGAATAGTCTCAACTTTTATTGACGTATTCTACACACGATATGGGCCTACAAGCTTCATTACACCAAAATAATCCCCTAAAGATGGAGTGTGACACCTCTTTATATGAAATTCCTCATATGAATCTATATGAATGATTGAATCTAAGATATTATTATATTTGTGAATTCCACCAAATATAAAAAACATATCCCATATACCTTGAAAATTAATCGATCATGGAATTAAAATATCTTCTAATTTATAAATAGATCTTTTATAATACTCATCAGATTATGGATGATTGATGGAGCATAAATGTAGATCAATGTCAAGATAAATATAAAGGTTATTCTATAATTTTTATGTAAAACATGAATCTAGATCAAATACATCCAAACGAGTTTAACCATAATGACTCACAACTGTATTAATATACAGTCGTTCAAGGCACTCATGTAATGGCCTGGACCACCCCAATCCATTACATTGTCAAAATTTAGTGTTTAGGATGTTCTGAGAGGAAACAGTAGATCATTTCAAGAGTATTCCAAAATTCTAGTTTTCCATCAGTAGGACACGTTAGTGACTAATCATCGGTGGCTCGAAAATAATAGCACAACGTCAGTAGCACATCATCGGTATCACATCATAGGTAGGTTTGGGTTTTGGTACGTCATGGCGTAGATGATTTAGGAAGTTTGTAGGTTGATGTTTTAGTAGGTCAAGGAGTTTATAGTGCATAAAATTACCAGGTCGACACATCTGAAGGTCAATGTGTCAGTATATCGAGGCATCTTCAGGTTAATGTGTCGGTAGGTCAGGTGTTGGTGAGTCAGGCATTACTGAGTAGCGTTGTTGACTAATTTTTAGTGAGTCACGTTGGTGGTTCAATGCCAGTGGCTCATCTGTTTGTAATTCATGCATAGGTGACTCGCTATTAATGACTCATGTCTGTGACTCACCCATCGGTGAGTCGTTTTGAATTTTTTCCTATTTTTTTATAGTTTCACCCCTCTTCTGTTTTATTTGACATAAATAGAATTTAATGAGTTGTTTGAGTGTTTCTAAAGGTGTTTCAAGGGATATTAATTATATTGTTAATATCCCATTTCTTCGAAAACATTGAAATAGTCCAACCACGTAATCTTGAACATGATCCGACATTAATATCCCTAGAAATGTTTTCCCTTCCATTGATATAGGATAAGAGTTTTTTTAAAGCTGATATCCTCTCTTCCATTGGACCCATCTATTTCCTCTTCATGCACTGAGAACCTTTCTTCCCTGGAGAGTTTCATATATTCTATAGCCATTGACCTAGTTTTACATGGAGTCATTCCTAGTGTTTGTATGACCCTCTATTATGGCACAAGGAGGATTTACTGATAGTCTTTTGTCCCATGTAGGGATTTCCTTCATCTCAATTTTACTAGTGTATAATGTAGTGTGGGTGTACTCATGTCCCATTTTGAATACAATTGGACAAAAATTTAACAAATATAATAAGAAGTAATAAATTACGGTCTTCGAAGATGATGAGGATGATCAATTTGTTTTATATGTTATACTTGATCTATTTTGTGTTTTTTATGTGTTGTATGCCTTCAGAAAATCATGGTTGTTGGTAGACTCTATTTGAACACCTATATAACTTGTGAATATCTGTTGTTTATTTCTTTTCAAATAGATGAAATTATGAAATTTATTAACCACGTACACCCAGTTAAATATATGGATACCCCAAGAGAAAACTTTTTATGGTATCACCCATTAATTATCAAAGTGGAATTAATGAATGAGGGTTGCAGAATTGGAATACTCCTTGTTGTTTAGTGTGGATGTTTTCTATGTAACGTAATCTTCAACCTTATGCTTCATGATAATCATGCGGTGTTTTAGTTGGAAGTGTGGATATTAGTATGTGGTGGTATAGGTGCTGTAATGGAATCTCAGGTTGAGAAATTGGTTGATTATGGAATGGATTTGTAGGGTTTTCATAATAGAAATGTAGGTTAAGTTTGACCTAGGTTTATGTTATTGGGTGTGATGGGTGTGGTGATGTTATGCAGTAGTGATGTCGAGTATGGTTTTGATGAGGTTTTTTGGGGGTTTAAATGTTGAAATGAAGGATATACTGGCATGATTTTGAATAATTATGGAGACAGTGGTTGGATGGGTGTTCAAGAAATGGTTGTGTGTAGTGGGACTTCAGTCTGGTTGAGTTTTGTTGTTTTGTAACAAGTGGTTCTCTTCGTGCATCGGGGTTTCCGATGGTTGTTTGGGAGGGATAATTTTAAATAATGAGGTTTTACCTTGAATGGTCCTTTCCCCAAGAGTTTCCATGGAATTTGTGAAGTGTATTTTGGTTATGATGTTACTTGGGGCGTGTTGTGTTTGGCAGTTACCTAGGTAGAAATGAAATGAATAAGTAAATAAATTGTTTAATGTAGAGTGATAACTGGTTAAATGAATTAGAAGGTGGTATGTTTGGAGTTGTGGATTGTTGTGAAGTAGCATTCATTTAACAACTTCATATGTGACTACTGTGGTGTTGAAAAATGCATTTAGAGGCAACATCAAAGGCGGTCTTGTGGGATGGTTACTAGTTGAAAAAACCAATAGGTTGGGATGAGTGTTTGTCACCTATATATATATATATATATATATATAGTTCCTTTTGTTTACTGTAATCACCATGCCCATGATGAGAACTAATTTCCAAACACCCTCATTGTTATGGGGGGAGGGAGTCCTTTCCCAACATCTCGGTCGTAGGATGGATGGCTAGTTATTGGCTCTTATATGCTCTATCATCTATGAATTGATAGGCCTAGATTCTTAAGGTAGGTTTTGGTATGATTGTGATGCTGAGGTGTATGTGGGTGAGGTGTTCTTCCCATGTGTCTTTGGGATGAGATATGATATATTTTCTCATGTGTATTCAGGATGAGATTGTGGGTTTCTATCCCAGGTGTCTGTTGGTAGGATGTGATTTGGTTGTGGCCCAGGTGTTTATGGATGGGATGCAGTATGTGGCCTAGTTTTGTATGGGTGGGTTTTCAAAGTAGGGATTATGGGAGATAGTGGTAGCATCGGGACATTTGTTGTTAATTATTATTAATTAAATACTGGAAAGTGTTATAGGGAACCCTATTGTCGATGTCCTTAAATTATTACATTAATTCACTTTTGTTATTTGGGTGAGCGTGCCTTGGTATGTTTTGCATGGATATTATACCTTGTTAGGTTTTTTAGAGTTTCTGTGGTTTTTCCCACAAGGGTATTAGTATGATTCCCCCACTTATACATGAGTGACTTTTGGATTTTCCTACAGAGTATACAAGTATAGTCACCCAACGTATATAGAAATGTTTACAGGTTTCGTAAGTGATTACGGGGACCTTGCTGGACCTTACTATATTGGATGTTAGGATAACTATCATGTCATTGCATATCATTGGTCTTTTGGTAGTTACATGGGTGGTTTTCATTTTATTTCTAGTATTTGTACTTAAAACATGATTTTGGGATGGATTTTTCATTCTTGTATATGTATTTATTAGAGTTATTTTGAGGTTGATACATCTTATCTCCCTACTTGGTTACTATAAAAAGGGTAATGCTTCATATTTTGTGAGATTTCTACACCCTTGGTGTTGGTTTCCACCTCATGGGCTACTTGAGGTGGGACTCAGGGTTCATTATCTCTCTTTCTCCATTTCCATCTCAAGAGGGGCATCTTTGGAGGGTGGGGGTAATGATAGAATGGTATCAAATGTGATGGTTGAGAGATAGGATGGAGTTTGGAGTTTAGAACAGTGAGTATAGCGTGGGTTGGTATGGAAACAATGTTAGGTGATCTGGGTGCATGACCTAGGTCAGGGAAGACCATCTCAGACATATTATTTTAGGGATCCTCATGTTTTGAAGCAAGGATTGTGATCTTACCAAACAACCATGTGATGCTACACTATTTGCGCGATAGAGACCCTAGAAAAAGTGCATGCATTATGATGACATTTGTTTTTAATTTTTTTGGAAATTATAATAAATAATGAGTTAAATTAATCCTATATAAATTCCATACTACTTGGTCTTAAGAATTAATTTTTTATCTTTCAGCTATGGAACCCAATCGTCATCTGTCGGTGGATCAGGTAGTAGAGATAGAAGATCAATACCGTTGATCAGTGGATAGTTGATCTAGAGGAGGAGAAAATCAATGGTAGAAGACATGTAGTGTGTTCTAGTGACAGACTCTTGGAAAATATGAGGGATGTGTCTCAGACATGGAGATAAAGAGATAGCTCCAAGAACTTGAGATCACCCACTACTTGATCTGGGATCTGACAGGGTAATGGGTTCCACTGGTAGTTAGTTTGATTACGGGACCTATGCGTTAGTGGTGGATGTTATATGTGAGGGATAGGAAGAAGGTTGATGTACTTTGGCTCGATTATGAGAAGGAGTTCTATGATGAATCCCTTTCATCGACCTTGAAGTCTCTACAATGACAAAAGATACTCTCCCTCTAGGAGGGGTGTATATCTATATGGGAAATGGGGGCCATGTTAAAGAATCTCCTTCGCATTTCTCCATATCTCTTTCTAGATTAGGAGTCTCATGCACGACTCTTAGAGGATGCACTTCATCCGTCTCTCCATTATAGAGTTACTCCATTCACATTTCTGAAATTCCATGATGTCCAGAAGATGGTGTAGGTAGTTGAGATAAAGAAATCATAAGAAGGTATTCTATGAGAGGGGATACAACATGGTTCTATGATGGGAAAGGCTTCTAGAATTAGGTCTCAAGCACCAGGGCCTTTGAGGATTCAGCCAATGGGGAGTCAACCTCAGTAGTTTCAGTTTCAACCAAATGGTCCTTGTGATTTTACCATAGGATTGGGACCAAGGTGTTTCTCTTATGGAGGCCATGGGAAACATCAGAGTTAGTTCCTAGTTTGAGCATAGTATGGAGGAGGTGAAATGGTTTTTCACCTATCTTAGAAATAGTTTACAGACATTATGTTTTAGTATCAGGGACATCATACTCTTTGTCAACTAAGGGGGGATATAGTAGGTGGAGGTTGATCTCATGGTTTTCCTTATGGACCTTGATATGGCCATGGTCAAGGTGGTGGTCCAAAGTTGATGGGAAGAGGATCTGGGCATGGCCAATTGCAAATAGTATAGGCAATAGTTCCAGTTAGGCTAGATATCATTCTAGTTACAATCAGTTTGTTCATTACTCTGGACCATCCATTCTTTAATTGTCTTGTTTTGCAGTCCTTTGTTTCACCCGGTCTAGTATATGCTATGGTAGTAGACATATAGAGATAATTTTCATCCCCTTGGTCTTGTGTACTCCATTCGGATGTTAGAATATCTTGTTTGAATTTTTTCATGGATATAGAGTGATTTTAGGGCCGCATTACACCAGTGGGGATCTCTTCTTGCTACAGATGCAGCCATATGATGTCATCATTAGAAGTGACTTGTTGTTTTCTATTCATTATGTTATTGAATTCTTTTGAATGAGATTTGTGTTTTCAGATGTGGATTGATAGTGAGTGTCTTTTTTGGGTGAGTGGATTTTTCTAATGTGTAGTCAGCACATAGATCCTCGGCTTTTTTTATTGACTGATCTGTTAGTGTAATCGTTGGATGCCAAAATGGTGGGGGTTCCCATAGTTTTTGGGGAATTTTTAGATGTTTTCCCAGAGGAGGTTGTGACTCAACCCCCTCAACGTGACATTGAGTTAGGTATAGACTTTCACCTCAGTGTTTCACTAATTTCGATGGCCCCTTATTGGATGATTCCTTCTGAGCTATGGGAGTTAAAGATCCAGATTGATGATCTTATGAATAAGGGATTTATATTTCCTAGTGTGTCTACATGGGGTACTCCGGTGTTGTTCATAATGAAGGAATATGGTGGGGTGAGGTAGTTCATAGACTACCAGGGGTTGAATCAGGTGATAGTCAAGAAATTTTACCCTATCCTAAAGATAGATTGTTTATTTTGACCTACTGAGTGGATTAAGTTTTTTTTAAAAGATGAATTTGTGGCTTGAGTATCACTAGTTGAGGGTGAAGGAGGGTGACATCCCAAAAACTTATTTCATGTTCTTGTACGAACACTTAAAATATTTGGTTATGTCATTTGATGTTACGAACACACTGAACGTTTTTTATGGGACTTATAAACTTCATATTCCATGAGTTCTTGGAATGGTTCGTTGTCGTATTCCTCATTGATATCTTGATCTATTTAAAGTCATAGTAGGAGCATACCAAGCATCTCAATACTGTACTATATGTCCCTTGATGTAACAAGCTATATGTAAATATGTCCATGTGAATGTTTTGGAGATGATAAGTCCACTTACATGGACATTTGGTGTCTCAGTAGGGTGTAGGAGTGGATCCTTCAAAGGTTGAGGTAGTCGTTTCTTGGGAATCAACCATGAATGTGGCATAGTTTCACTGTTTTCTTTGTCTGGATGCCTATTACCAGATATTTGTTCCTGATTTATCATGATTTGATGCTCTATTGATGACTTTGACCAGGAAGCTTCATGCCTTTGTGTGGAGTGAGTAATGTCAGAAAGATTCCAACTAACTGAAGGGGCAATTTGTTAGTGCTCTGGTGCTCCAGTTTCAAGAGGAGGGTGTGATGTTCAAGGTTTTTTACAATGATTCCCATCTAGTATTTGGTTTTGTGTTGATTAAACTATAGAGAGTGATCTATTATGGGTCTATGTAATTATGTCCCCATGAATATATTATTCCACCCATGATCTGGATCATGAAGCAGTCATTGTTTTCATGGAATTTGTGGTGGAATTACATCATTAATGAACACTTTTTTCTATTCAAAGATCAAAATATATTGATTCATATATTTTCCTAGGAAAACCTTAACTTGTAGAAGTGGAGGTGGATGGTGTTTCACTAGGATTATGGCTTCAAAATCTCTTACACCATGGGAAAATGGACTTTCGTAGCCGATGAATTGAGTAATAAATAGCATAAAAATATTGTTAGGGAATCTGTGGATGCATGTAGAATGATGGATGATTTGTCTACCTTACACATATATTTATGAATAAATAGAGTCATAGGATAACTATATTAGATGATGGTGCTGTCATATCTCAGGCAGAAGGTGGAGGAGTCTTTGTTGGGAGGCTCATAGGTGGAGGTGATGCGTGATCGTGTTGACTAGGGTGATGGCCTATAGGGATTGTTGGAGTATGGTCATAATCAGATGATCTTCTATGGGAATCTATATTTTTCAGTAGAAATGTATGAGGGAGTTATCGGTGAGTTTCATAGATTACCCTTGGTGGTACACCCAATAGATTCCAAGATGTACCATGGCTTAAGGAAGCTACTTTTTTGGCCCAAGATGAAGTAGGTGGTAACAGAGTTTATGTCAATGTGCCTACTATGCCAATAGGCGAAGGCTGAGCACCATGTTCCTGGCGGTTTGTTGTAGCCCCTAGATGTCCCCGAATGGAAGTAGGATGAAATTGTAATGGATTTCATCACAGGATTAACATAGTCGTAGGGAGGACACACTGTAATCTGGGAAATAGTGGATTTGATAATTAAATCAGCTCACCTCTCAGCAATTAAGGAGTCGGGTACAATAGATGCCTTAGCACAAAGGTTTTTGGATGAGGTAGCATGTTTACATAGAGTTTTGAGATCCATTGTTTGAGATCAGGATACATGTTTTACCTGGAGTTTCTAGAGGGGATTGTAGCATGCTTTTGGCACTCAGTTATGCCTCAACACCTCTTTCCACCCTCAGACAGATGGGTAGACAGAGAGGACCATATAGATGTTGGAGGACATGCTGTGAGCAAGAGTCTTAGACCTTTGTGGGTCTGGGGTGAGAAATTTTCCCTTGGTATAGTTTTCATACAACAATAACTATAAATCTACCATTGGCATGGATTTTTTTGAATATTTATATAAAAGGTTATGTCATTCAACTTCCCGCTGGACAAAAGTGGGGGAGAGAGTTGTTCTTAGTGTTGAGGTAGTGCAGAGCCCGATCAAGAAGGTGCATCTTCTTTGTGAGAGGATGAAGGTAGCGTAGGACCAAAAAATGTCGTATTCGAAACATATGAGGAGGTCCTTAGATTTCATGGGTGGGGATCATGTGTTATTAATGTTTTCTCCTTGACATGGTTAATATATGTTCTGTATATGGGATAAATCATTCACTAATTTTCATCAGACCTTTCAAGGTGTTGGTGAGAGTTGGAGAGGCAGAATACATGTTGGTTTTGACACTGTAGTTAGAGATGATCAATGAAGTCTTTCATGTCTCCCTGCTTCATTGGTATCTTCACGATGAGTCCCATGAAATTGAGTGGGGAGAGTTGGATATCTAGGGTGAAACAACATTGGTGGAGTGGAAAGGGGAGACCCAAGATCGTTGGGAGAAACTATATTATGGGCGGACCATTACTTTGGTTCGCATGTTGTGGATGCATGGTAGCCTAGAGGAGAGTACTTGGGAGGGAGAAGCACTGATTTGTTCCCTGTACCTGGGGTTATTTTTATTTTTTTTCTTGTGTCCCTTTCTTTGTGATGTAATTCTTTAAACTTTTTTTCTACAATATAAGTTGTTTCCTTGTTTTTTATTGTGTGATTAAGTCCAATAATGTATAAATGGGGAGGACTAGAATCCTAATTGAGATTCATTAATTGAGATGCAGTTATCCATGTACATATGAGTTAGTCCTTCCCGAGTGCATAATATATTAACATGGAGGAAGAAATTCCCTAATTCACATGTACATATAGTTGGTTCTTATGTGAGGTATCATGAGGATGTTTTGGGTAGAAAATTTGGGAGGTGGGGTTCTTGAATTTTGAGGTTTCAGTATAGTTTTAGAACAACACGTTGTGTTTTATCCTTGAGAGGTATCTTATATATTTGTTAATTGGAACTCTCTATCATCTGAGTTTGGTTTAGAATTATCATGGTAAATAATAGTTTTAAAGTTATCTTATTTAATGATATAGACCTCTTCGTTCCATTAATTTATCAAAATACATTGTTTGGGGTGTTCTTGGAGGCAATGGTATCTCATTTCAAGAGATTTCCAAAAATCTTGTTTTTCAATCTGTAGGTTGCGTCAGTGACTTAGTGTTGGTGGATCAACATCGGTAGCTCAACATCAGTAGCTCGGGGCGTTGATAAGTCATGTAATTTGTGATTTAGGTAATTAGTGAGTCTAGCATTAGTAGGTAGACGTGTTGGTAGGTCTAAACGCCGGTAGGTCAATGCGTCATTAGGTCGGGGCTTCGGTAGGTCGATATTTTGGTAGTTCAAGAATAGATGAGTTAGGAACCAATTAATCTGTAGATACCCGAAGCTTAACTTACATGGACATTACATTACTTTTTTGGAATACTTAGTACATAACAAAAACACACACACAAGGACCGTAATAGTTTAGTGTATTTGGAAACTCAGAATATAATCTTCTAATCGTGGTGAAAGATCTTCAACATATCCCATAAAGTTCTTCCTTTTTTTACCTAAAAACTTTATTTATATCCTGGGGAAAAGAAAACATAAAAGGGTGATCTCAAATTCTCAGTAAGGGTAAACAAAATAAATATCAATCACATCATATTCATACGAACATATCTTTTGGAAATCTTAACCTGTAAAAGAGATCATAATTTCATAACATGGGATAAATCATAGTAGTGAAATGTAATCCCAATAATCATAAAATAAAACATGAAACTTTGTGGCATACACACATAATCATAGAGAATCATATCTTATTAGTCAAGACTCATTGCCAAGACTATCTTAGTGGACAAAGTCCATTTCTGAACCGAGTCACCCTCGTTTCAGTCCTGTTTCACTGAACCGGTATAACCTACCATTCCAGTCATGTCTATCTCATGAGATATAAAATCTTTAACCAATGCATTGGAGGTAGATATAGGTCCCACCCATCTCATAATGATACCATTCTTATGTGTGCCACAAAATCATAAATCATACATCGTTGCATAACCCATGTAATAAAAATGGGATACTTAAACAACATGACATCATAAAACAATTCATATATGATAAAGGGATTCATAAAAATAATTATATCACAACATAATCAAATCAATGTAATAATAGGGATAGAAATAGAACCCTATATTATCTTAGATGGAAAATAATTTTGATAAAACACTTGAAATGAATTCATGAGGAAAATATCCTTTCTTCTTCAAAATCAATTTATTTTCACAAAACGTCATGAAATTTTAAAAGAAAGAGATTTTATTGAAAATAGACATGAAATCTTTTGGAGTAAGCTTCATGAAAATAAGGCTTTATAAAACCGTAAAAATCCGTTCGTGCCGTTTAAGTTAAAAAAACATTATTCTCATACTTTTGTCGGAAAAGTCAAAAAGTACCTCGTACGAAAAACGACAAAAGATTCCTTTCATATCTTTTAAAAAAAACTCACCGAAGGGTAAAATTGGATATAAACTATTGTATAAGGATATAAATATTACATATTGAGGAAACGTGGATGTGTATGATAAAATACACCCTAGTAAATACCAAAGTATAAACAATCTCGGATAAAAATGAGATTGTGATATTTCCCTTACCTTAGGTCCGATATGCTTTGTATGTGTCTAAACCTCCTGTATAATGATTTAAATAATGTTATTGACTTATTTCAGAATCATAATTATTTTTATGATATAATATATGGTCATATTTTTAGCTTCTTAGTAGTAACATTTCATTGCTACTTGTTATTCGGGTGTTTATAACTTTTTGTTCTTATGCGTGTTTTGTCGAATAAATTCTTATTCTTATCTTTAAGTTATAGATACCTAATTTCCAGAATGGTATTAGTGTAATATATATCATATTCATTCATTCAATTCATTTATATAATCATTATGAAATGAAGATCATGTAGAACGAGTCGCATCACATCGTGGAGACGGTATTCCGTACGTACGCACGAGTGATGATATCGTTCCTATGATCGCGGAATTGTATTGGAGTGTATGTATACTATTTCAGAATAAATATAAATTTATAATAATAATATATAGTTACTCATTACACCATTATACCCATCCAATTAAGGTGGTGGCGGAAAATAGATTACACCACAGCGTGGAGACAGTATTCCGTATGTACGCACGTGCGGTGATTTCCATTTTCCATAGGATGGATATAAGGTTAATTAGAGTTGTTTCATATTTATAATAACATATCAGTATATAAGAAATACTTATGTTATTACTTTATCATGAAACAACTAAAGAAGAAGATGTTGAAGAAGAAAGAAATTGAAAAAGATTGGTAATGGATATTACCTCTTTTTGACGCGCCTTTACTTAACCTCCACTTAAAGAACTAAGGATGGTATTTGAAGAATAACAGGACCTCTAGGATGATACTAAGGAAGCGGAGAAGAGATTTTTGCAGGGTTTGGCCGAGCTTTAATGCTCAAATTTGTGTGAGGAGGAGAGGGAGGAGGTTCCCTTTTATAAGGGAGGAGAGGGGCACCTTAGGAATATCTCAAAATATTATTTTATATTAAGGTCAAATTCGGTTTATAATGGTTCCAAAGGGTCTTATTTCTAAGCTAAAGTGGGGATGGGTCTAAATCCTCTCATCCAATAGGATTTAGACAAGTTTAGGTTATTATTTTAACCTTATCAATTAGATTTAACTCTAAGTTAAATAATTTAACTTTTACCGTGTCTTTTTGTTTTCTTACACTATATGGTTAATAAACTTACCATAACAAGACAAACTAACCCCAAGTTGTTTATTATTAATATATATATCCTTATCTAAGTAATTTGGCCTAACTTTAGATTTTTAGGAATTAAATAACAATTAATAATATAATATTTTTTTAAAATACTAATTTATGTCAATTTTGACACTATTTGGTACATGATTTTTATGAAATTCATAACAGAATGATAAGTTCGAACCAAGTTACTTATATCCCCAATACCATGTAATATTAACCTAGAAAATTAATTTAAGTCATAAAAAGTCTCAAATTACATTTATTTGGGCATTTATAACATCAATTATGTCAATATTTCATTAATAAGACAATTACTGCATCATATTTGTGTCATAATAAATGATAATTATTTAATCCTTAAAAATTCTAAATAAATTCCTATGATGTATATAATTGTATTATATTTCTGGAGACTATTCATGTTCGAAATTTTATGAATTTTATCACTAAATTAAAATTATTATACTTATAAGATTTAAGAAAGTGACATGTTGTCACATTCTTTGGTTTTAATAATAATTAAATTATTTTCATGGAACAAAGTCCATAAAATGAATCTAATCCCACCCTTATGTTATATGGGTCTACTTTTAGCCATCCAATAGGAGTTTTCCAAGTGTTAGGGTAATTTTATAATCTTATATTTACCCTTAATTACCCGATTTACCTTTAACTATAGTAAATAAAATTTACCGTATTTACTATTCACAATGCCCAAAAATAAAAAGTATCTTATTAACATAATTTGGACCCACTGATTCCAAATATGGAATCAATTTTTCCAAATTCAATACGCAAAATATGCATAAATTAAATTAAAATTAATCCTGTTGTCGAAAGAAAACGGGTTTTTCTTTAAAACATTGCAAAAGATTGAATTGATTTAACCTATGAATTCAAGGTAAAATCAATGCTAATGACATACATTATATTAAATTGTAAAAATATATTCTATTTATACTTTAAAACCATTCAATATTATAATTTAACCACATAAGATATTACGATGAAAAAAGTTGTTTTTAATTAAAATATAGTGTGTTTTTACTATTTATTAAAATATGAAAGTTATCGGAAAAATATCAAAACTTTATCTAATGTAAATTTTTATATCCTGATTCAAAAGAATAATTTTATTTTGTCAAATTGAACTTATAAACATGTCAAAAACTATATTTAAAGTGGGTGTGCCATCAGAAGGCAGCAAAACTGCATTTTTTGAAAAATACTTATTTTACCCGAAAAATTTATTTCGTTATTATACCATGTTCTAGAAATGTGTAAGATGAATAATAATGTTATAAAATTCAAATTTTAGTTAACACTATTCATAACGTCTAGTTCATAACAATATTATAATAATATATCGTTGTTTAGTAAAACCCGGTATTGCGTACAAGACACGCTATCAAGGAAGGTCGCGATTGCGTGTAATGCAAGCCAAGTCAGGGTTGCGTGTTGTTCAAGAATACTTAGTTGTTTCGTATAATGGAATCCAACCATATTTCATTTATACATTGAATATATATATATATATACTCAATGTTGCGTAGAATAACTATTATCATAATTGTTTGTAACACGATCCAAGAATAGTGTTGCGTATACTGCAAGCTAATATGGTGTTGTGTATAGTGCAAGGTAATATTGGTGTAGCATACAACACAAGACATTAATGAAATTAAATGAATATTTTTCATAAAATCTCGGGGCATTACATTCTACCCCCCTTAAAATGAATTTTGCCCTCGAAATTCGTCGGGGTTATAAATGGTTTACTACTCGAAAGTTTGTTTAATAGAAACCCACATCGTAAAAAGGAATACCAAAATATGGCTTTAAAAACTAAAGTATTAAATGTAATGGTTACCCAAATTAACTCATCACTGGGTTTCCACGTAGGAGAATATAGGTGAAAATATGGATATGGAAGAAAAAGCTAACCATCAAGTTCTGATGGAGAGTGGTAGGGAACATGGCTATGGAAAATCCAACAATCACAAAGCTATTGATTTGTGATGATCTAAGGTACCATCTGATTAATCGGATATAAGGGAACTAGGACAACATTTTTGGTTTTCAATATCATTTCCCTAAAGTTGATGAATTAAAAGAAATACTTGCATGATTTTGGTACAATCTCACTGTTGTTTGTGAATTGAACAATTTCCACTTCATCCCTTAAAGAAATGAAGTTGAATTTGTTATTCGTGATGTGTTATCAGATCATGTGATAGAATGATGGGTCATTCCATCTCTTTCAAACAAAAGGTTAGCAAAAGTTATAAGTCCATCTTATGGTTAGATTAATCGTATATGGTTCCAAAAATGAACTTATACATCATATATCATACCGCTTAATAAAATAAAACTAGTTTATACTAACCAAGGACTTCCCGTAGGCCAGTGGTAGGCGATAAAGGCTAGTCGCACTTCGGTTGTGGGTTCGATTCCTACAACCTTTTTCGAAGCAATGGGCTTTCGCTTGCCCTGCAGGTTGTCCTTTTTCTAAAACTATATTACTATAAATAATATCAAAAAAAAATTCTATCCTTAAACAATACTAACTTATGGTTAACATAATCCATTCCAATCTTTAGGCTTATCCATAATACTGCAATCCACTCTCATAATATAGTGAAAAAGATTATCAGAGATTTAATACCATCGTTGATCCCCATATATCATAAGATATGTCTTGTTGGTCACATTCCAAACATTCAAAGGCCTTAATCATGTATTCTCTTGAATACCCATTGAACCTAAGTGAAAACATGAATGTAGTTAAAAGTTAACATTTTTCACATACCAAAATCAAAAAATTCTATATACTCAATATATTACATAACCTTATCCTTATATCAGTCATGAGCTCATGAATACTATCAAACATTTAATTTTCTCCTTATCCCTTCTATATTCAAAAAATATCTGAATATCCTTTAATGGATACTGGTACCATTAATCATACACTTTCAAAACTCAAGGAAAGACAACAGTGTAACAATCCTTAGATGTCTCTTTATTCAATAGTACCATGAGATTACTTATACAACATTACACTTGATAAACATGTAACAATTCTTTCATCTCACATATCATTTGTAGTCTCTTCATAATCATCAACATAAATACTACTCATACGGCCGTACTGATTCTCTTCATGAGACTTTCCCTTAGGGCATTGGTTTGCATAATGCCCGTACATTCCACATTTAAAACATTTAACCATTGTTGATGTCGTAGCAATACCATTATCCTCATCCATAATGTTAACTGAACCTTTTTCTTTGCACTTACTGGCTTTGTGTCCTTCTTTTCCACACCCAAAGCATCTTCCAGTTCCCTTGAAACATTCTCCTCGATGCCTCTTCCCACATGATTTACATAGGGGAAATTGAACTTTCTTTCCTCTATGATCATCATGAAACTCCATCTTTCTCTTATTATCTGAGTCAGGAAACTTACCAAATTTGAGTTTATTGATCATATTATGAGATTTCTGATTTGGCATAATAATGATGGTTGGACTTCCAAATCCCATTTCATTTGGTTTCTCATGAAGAATATCATTCCATTGTCCATAATATCCTCCATTACCGTGAATCATCTTGTTTCCAACCATTTTCTAAAACCCAAAAAGAATAGTGTTAGAGGAAAAAAATCATAATAAAGGGGGAGTAACTTCAATATCTAACATCTTAGGTTAAATTCTAAGATCGTTACCATAGTTCTTGGACTATATCCTATATGTATACTTATCCTTAGGGGCATCCCTAGACATACCATAGAAATATCTCTAGGGATCTCACAAACGTTTTCGCATCCTAATTTCCAAAGGTTGACTAAACCTTTCCTCTGATACCAACTGTAGAGACCCAAATCTTAACTTACATGGACATTACATTACTTTTGTGGAATACTTAGTACATAACAAAAACACACACACAAGGACCTTAATAGTTTAGTGTCTTTGGAAACTCAAAATATAATCTTCCAATCGTGGTGAAAGATCTTCAACATATCCCATAAAGTTCTTATTTTTTATTACCTAAAAACTTTATTTATATACTGGGGAAAAGAAAACATAAAAGGGTGAGCTCAAATGCTCAGTAAGGGTAAACAAAAGAAATATCAATCACATCATATTCATAAGAACATATCTTTTGTAAATCTTAACCTGCAAAAGAGATCATAATTTCATAACATGGGATAAATCATATTAGTGAAATGTAATCCCAATAATCATAAAATAAAACATGAAACTTTGTGGCATACACACATAATCATAGAGAATCATATCTTATTAGTCAAGACTCATTGCCAAGACTATCTTAGTGGACAAAGTCCATTTCTGAACCGAGTCACCCTCGTTTCAGTCCTGTTTCACTGAACCGGTATAACCTACCATTCCAACCATGTCTATCTAATGAGATATAAAATCTTTACCCAATGCATTGGAGGGAGATATAGGTCCCACCCATCTCATAATGATACCATTCTTATGTGTGCCACAAAATCATAAATCATACATTGTTGCATAACCCATGTAATAAAAATGGGATACTTAAACAACATGACATCATAAAACAATTCATATATGATAAAGGGATTCATAAAAATAATTATATCACAACATAATCAAATCAATGTAATAATAGGGATAGAAACAGAACCCTATATTATCTTAGATGGAAAATAATTTTGATAAAACACTTGAAATGAATTCTTGAGGAAAATATCCTTTCTTCTTCAAAATCAATTTCTTTTCACAAAACGTCATGCAATTTTAAAAGAAAGAGATTTTATTGAAAATAGTCATGAAATCTTTTGGAGGAATCTTCATGAAAATAAGGCTTTATAAAACTGTAAAAATCTGTTCGTGTCGTTTAAGTTAAAAAAAACATTCTTCTCGTACTTTTGTCGGAAAAGTCAAAAAATACCTCGTACGAAAAACGACAAAAGATTCATTTCATATCTTTTACTAAAAACTCACCGAAGGGTAAAATTGGATATAAAATATTGTATAAGGATATAAATATTACATATTGAGGAAACATGTATGTGGATGATAAAATACACCCTAGTAAATACCAAAGTATAAACAATCTCGGATAAAAATGAGATTGTGATATTTCCCTTACCTTAGGTCCGATATGATTTGTACGTGTCTGAACCTCCTGTATAATGATTTAAATAATGTTATTGACTTATTTCAGAATCATAATTATTTTTATGATATCATATATGGTCATATTCTTAGCTTCTTAGTAGTAACATTTCATTGCTACTTGTTATTCGGATGTTTATAACTTTTTGTTCTTATGCGTGTTTTGTCGAATAAATTATTATTCTTATCTTTAAGTTATAGATACCTCATTTCCAGAATTGTATTAGTGTAATATATATCATATTCATTCATTCAATTCATTTATATAATCTTTATGAAATGAAGATCATGTAGAACGAGTCGAATCACATCGTGGATACGGTATTCCGTACGTACGCACGAGTGATGATATCGTTCCTATGATCGTAGAATTGTATTGGAGTGTATGTATACTATTTAAGAATCAATATAACTTTATAATAATCATATATAGTTACTCATTACACCATTATACCCATCCAATTAAGGTGGTGGCGGAAAATAGATTACACCACAGCGTGGAGACGGTATTCCGTACGTACGCACGCGCGGTGATTTCCTTTTTCCATAGGATGGATAGAAGGTTAATTAGAGTTGTTTAATATTTATAATAACATATCAGTATATAATAAATACTTATGTTATTAATTTATCATGAAACAACTAAAGAAGAAGATGTTGAAGAAGAAAGAAATTGAAAAAGATCGGTAATGGATATTACCTCTTTTTGATGCGCCTTCACTTAACCTCCACTTAAAGAACTAAGGATGGTCTTTGAAGAATACCAGAACCTCTAGGATGATACTAGGGAAGTGGAGAAGAGATTTTTGTAGGGTTTGGCCGATCTTGAATGCTCAAATTGTTGGGAGGAGGAGAGGGAGGAGGTGCCCTTTTATAAGGGAGGAGAGGGGCACCTTAGGAAAATCTCAAAATATTATTTTATATTAAGGTCAAATTCGGTTTATAATGGTTCCAAATGGTCTTATTTCTAAGATAAAGTGGGGATGGGTCGAAATACTCTCATCCAATAGGATTTAGACAAGTTTAGGTTATTATTTTAACCTTATCAATTAGATTTAACTCTAAGTTAAATAATTTAACTTTTACCGTGTCTTTTTGTTTTCTTACACTATATGGTTAATAAACTTTCCATAACAAGACAAACTAACCCCAAGTTGTTTATTATTAATATATATATCCTTATATAAGTCATTTGTCCGAACTTTAGATTTTTAGTAATTAAATAACAATTAATAATATAATATTTGTTTTAAAAACTAATTTATGTCAATTTTGATACTATTTGGTACATGATTTTTATGAAATTCATAACAGAATGATAAGTTCGAAAAAAGTTACTTATATCACCAATACCATGTCATATTAACCTAGAAAATTAATTTAAGTCATAAAAAGTCTCAAATTACATTTATTTCGGCATTTATAACATCAATTATGTCAATATTTCATTAATAAGACAATTACTGCATCATATTTGTGTCATAATAAATGATAATTATTTAATCCCTAAAAATTCTAAATAAATTCCTATGATGTAGATAATTGTATTATAGTTCTGGAGACTATTCATGTTCGAAGTTTTATGAAGTTTATCACTAAAGTAAAATTATTATACTTATAAGATTTAAGAAAGTGACATGTTGTCACATTCTTTGGTTTTAATAATAATTAAATTATTTTCATGGAAAAAAGACCATAAAATGAATCTAATCCGACCCTTAGATTATATGGGTCTACTTTTATCCATACAACAGGATTTTTCAAAGTTTTAGGGTAATTTTATAATCTTATATTTACCCTTAATTACCCGATTTACCTTTAACTATAGTAAATAAAATTTACCGTAGTTACTATTCACAATGCCGAAAATTAAAAAGTATCTTATTAACATAATTTGGACCCACTGATTCTAAATATGGAATCCATTTTTACAAATTCAATATGCAAAAGATGCAGAAATTAAATTAAAATTAATCCCGTTGTCGAAAGAAAACGGGTTTTTCTTTAAAACATTGCAAAAGATTGAATTGATTTAACCTACGAATTCAAGGTAAAATCAATGCTAATGACATACATTATATTAAATGGTAAAAATATATTCTATTTATACTTTAAAACCATTCAATATTATAATTTAACCACATAAGATATTACGATGAAAAAAGTTTTTTTAAATTAAAATATAGCGTGTTTTTACTATTCATTAAAATATGAAAGTTATCGGAAAAATATCAAAACTTTATCTAATGTAAATTTTTATATCCTGATTCAAAAGAAGAATTTTATTTTTTCAAATTTAACTTATAAACATGTCAAAAACTATATTTAAAGTGGGTGCGCCATCAAAAGGCAGCAAAACTGCATTTTTTGAAAAATACTTATTTTACGCGAAAAATTTATTTTGTTCTTATACCATGTTCTAGAAATGTGTAAGATGAATAATAATGTTATAAAATTCAAATTTTAGTTAACACTATTCATAACGGCTAGTTCATAACAATATTATAATAATATATCGTTGTTTAGTAAAACCCGGTATTGCGTACAAGACACGCTATCAAGGAAGGTCGCGATTGCGTGTAATGCAGGCCAAGTCAGGGTTGCGTGATGTGAAAGAATCCTTAGTTGTTTCGTATAACGGAATCCAACCATATTTCATTTATACATTTAATATATATATATATATATATATACTCAATGTTGCGTAGAATAACTATTATCAAAATTGTGTGTAACACGATCCAAGAATAGTGTTGCGTATACTGTAAGTTAATACGGTGTTGTGTATAGCGCAAGGTAATCTTGGTGTAGCATACAACACAAGACATTAATTAAATTAAATGAATATTTTTCATAAAATCTCGGGGCATTACAGAATCGTTGTTGGAGGGTCGAATTAGTGGCTCATCATTCAATGATTCATGCATCGGTAACTCATTTTCAATAGCTTGTTTCATTGATTCACCCACCGGTGAGTCATTTCATGTTTTTTCCAGAAAATTTTCCAGTTTTCTTCTCATATAATTTATTTGAATTAAATCAAGTTTAAAGTCATTTTAGAGCATTTCTAAAGGTTTTTCAAAGGATATTACTTATATCATTATTATCCTAATTCTATGGGGACATTAAAATAATCAAAGCACATAATCTTGACCACAATCTAATTTTAATATCCATTGAAACTTTTTTCATTCCATTGATATAGGATCTAACTATTCTAAATCCAAGATCCTACCTTCCTTTGAACCATTCTATTTAATCTTCATTCCCCCTGAGCCTTTATTCCCTGATGATTTACATCTGTGATGTAGCCACAAATCCATTTTTCCCTGGATTCATTCCTTCTATTTGCATGACCCATTGTTTTGGGACAAAGAGAAGTTATTTATAATCTATTATTCCAGGTAGGGATATCCATCATCTCTATTTTACTTGTGTATCACATAGGTAGGGTGTACTCGTGTCCCCTTGTAAGTACAATTGTACCAAAATTTAAAAAAGATAATAAGAAGTAATAAATGAGGGGATGAGAAAATGAGGATAATGATCACTCTGTTTTATATATTATCCTTGATCCATGTTGTGTTTTGTATGGGTTGTATTCATTTTGAAAATCATGGTTGTTGGTGGCCTATGTTGGCATGCCTATATGACTTGTGAATATTTGTTGTTGTTTCCTTATTGAACGGATGAAACTATGAAATTGATTAACCGTGTACACCAGGTAAAATATATGGATTCCCAAAGATCAAAATCTTTCTATGATCACCCCTGAATTATCATAGTGGAATTAAATAATGAGGGTTTCTAAATCATAATACTCCTTATTATTTGGTGTGATCATGTGCTATGTATGGTTGTTTTCGACATTATGTTTCATGCAGGTCATTTGGTGTAATGGCTAGGAGTGTGGACGTGAGTATGGGGTGGTACAGGTGGGGTAATGGAATCTAAAGTTGACATATGGGTTGATTCTGGAATTGATGGGCAGAGTTTGAGTAGCGGGATACATTATCAGGTTGTTCTATGTTCATGTTAATGGGTGTGATGTGTGAGGTTTTGTTATGCAGCGGGGTTGCTGAGTATGTTTGTGATGAGCTGTGCTGGGGGTTTACTTTTTGTGAGGAAGGATAGGGTGGCCTGACATTGAAAAATGATGATGTCATCAATTGAATGGGTGTTTAAGAAAGGGGAGTGTGAAGTGAGACTAAAATGAGGTTCAGTTTTGTTGTTTTGGTGGTTGTGGTACTCTTCATATAGCGAGGCAGCCAATGATGGTTTCAGAGGGATAATTTTGAATAAGTATGGTGTTACCTTGTGTGGGAATTTCTTCCATTGTTTCCAGGGACATTGTGAAGTGTGTGTGGGTTATGGTGTTAATTGTGGTGAGTTGTGTTTAGTAGTTTCCTGAGTAGGTATGGAATAAATAAATAAATGAATTGATTATTGTAGAGTGATAACTGGTTAAATGATTTGGTTTGGGGTATGTTTTGAGTTTTGTCTTGTATTAAAGAAGATCTCATTTATTAACTTTCTATGTGACTATTTATGTTGTTCACAAATGCATTTAGAGTAATTATCAAAGGTAATTTTTTGGTCTTGTTACTATTTGGAAAAATCCCATAGGTTGGGTTGAGTTTTTGTTACCTATATATATACATGTAGTTCCTTGTTTTTTCTATACGCACCCACCCGTGTTGAGAACTACATTAAAAACACCCCAATTTTTATATGTGAGGGTATCTATTCCCAATATTCAGATTGGAGGATGGATGGATGGTTATTGGCTCTTATCTACTCTCTCTTCTTGGAATTAGTATCCCTAGACTCTTCGAGCAGGTTGTGGTGAGGTTGTGAGTCCTAGGTATCTGCAGGCGAGGTGTACTACCCAGGTGTCTTTGGGATGTGATATATTATACTTTCCCATATTTCTTAGGGATGATATTGTGGTTTTTTCCATGGTATCGACGAGCTGGATTTGATGTGGTTGTGGCACAGTTGTTTGCGGGTGGGATGTGGTATGTGGTCTAAGTGAGTACATTCAGGTTGTAATAGTGGGGCTTGTGGAAGATCATGGTAGATTCAGGATTTTTTCCATTAAGGATGACCAGTTAACCAGTGCGAAGTGGTGTTAGGTACCCTATCATCAATGTTCCTATATTTATACTTTATGTGACTTGCGTTATTTGGGTGAGGATGAATTGGTGAGGATGGGGATGATAGTTGACCTTGTTAGGTTCTTTGGAGTTTCTATTTTTTTCCCACGGGGCATTAGTATGCTTCTCTCACTTGTATGTGAGTGACTCTATATTTTCCTCATGAGTATACTTGTATTCTCCCCATACGTATATAATATTTTTTCTGGTTTCCAAAGAGATTACACAGACCGTGGTGGACTTTAATAGTGCGGATGTTGGGACAATTGTCGTGTCACTGCTCAATTTTGTTCTTTTGTTATATACTTGGGGATTTTCTGATCCATTTTAATAGGAGTGGAAATGAATGGAGAAATTTTATTAAGTATCTTAAGATTCCAATACGTCCAATTCAACCCATGAAGTTTGATCCAAATCTGGGCATTAGTTTGCTTAATATTAAAGGTTTTGAAATTAACATCCTACTCAGATAATCTCAAAGCTCTAGGTTTGAGATGTATGTTTCCAAGATCCCAGACTCGGTTAAAATCATCCCCCAATTAAATAATAAAATTAAAGAAACCCCTTCAAATAGGAATTAATTTTCAGTTACTAAAACACTAGCAGTGAGATATTCTATTTTTAAGATCAAGGTAAGACCAGGAATTTTCACCCTTGGAATAAATATCCACGGAGATTTGTAACCTAAATTTTATTTTGGAAAATTAGTTGGATGATATTTTATTGAGATGAGATTTGGAGGAAAATATGTTTGATATTTTGGTTTCATTACTAGATAGTGAGAAGCATCTCTTAGTAGTCATTTCCTAGGTTTTTACTTTTTTGTTTTGATCTCTGTTTCACATATTGCTTCTCCAGTTTAGGTGGATGGAGTTTCTTCCAGGCGTAATATTGTTGTAATGGATATCTTGATTAGGTATCATGCTTCATCCAATACAGATTCTACTATATAGGGAGTGGGAATTGTGGTTCCTACTTCATCCATTGTAGGTTCTATATTGGAAGGGGTGATAGGGGCACCAATCTCAACTGGTGACATTGCTTCATTACATGTTGATGACACCGAGGCTTCTATTGCATTCAGTGGTGATACAACATTGGAAGATGTGGGGGTTCCTAATTTAACAAGAGGACCAGTTTTCACTCTCATTATTGGCATAAAATTTTGAAAAGTAACCACTTATACTTTGAATATTTGTGATCTTTTAAAAGGGCTCTCCAGCCCTATGAGAAAGGTTTGAAGGCCTCCTAAGTTGGGAAATCTAGAAACTGTGGGGGTAAGAAAAAGGATAATTCATCTCGGTCATAGATTTAAATGATGATTCTATGGAATATAACAGATATTCATTAGATGTTAAAAGATTATAGGTTTTGGTTAAATGTTCATTAACAAATATTTCCCTTATAGCTAATAGTGATCTGCATGTCACGTACTCCATTATTTTTCTTGGGCTTCATCATTTATGCTATTTTTTATGCCCTTAAATGATAACATTTATTCATTTCTTATCATCTTTGGTTGATGTTGTCAAGAAAGGTTTTTTACTTTCCTATATTTTTTATAACTCTTTGGGGTCTATTTAGAGTTATTCTTAATTTTTCAGCTTCATGGAGTGGCATGTTTGGAGTCTGTCTCTACATTTTTTCCACAAGAATGGAGTGGCTAGTTTTTCTATCATTTTTGATAATTTAGGCACCTATAATTCATGGAGTTTCTACTTCGATGCTGTATTTGAATTCATGGGTTAGTTAGAGTATCAAAAGGAACCTCTATTAGTGAACACATCATCCTGGCTTTTTAATATCTTGAGCAGGAACACCAGGTAGTCATAAAGGTGGAGAATTACCCTCAGACTACATAAATATGAGACAATAGTAGTTGTATAGAGCTTTATGATTCTTCAATGCACCTAAAGTGTCCTGCATTTGTGCTTCATTGATGCATCTGGAGTGGCATATTTCATTGCTGATAATGGAATGAATGGATTGT
This sequence comes from Viscum album, assembly GCA_963277665.1. Lineage (NCBI taxonomy): Eukaryota > Viridiplantae > Streptophyta > Magnoliopsida > Santalales > Viscaceae > Viscum > Viscum album. Next base: position 45,918,618 of record OY728140.1, on the reverse strand, counting down.
AAATGGATTTCATGGAGTGGACTTCTGAAGTGGAATGTGAAAGAAGATCCTACTGGTTGACATCCAGTGTTCACCCCATCTTTATTGGGAAGTTATTGATGCTTTTACATTGAAATATGGGCTTATGAACACCAACAGTATAAATATTTTATTATGGTTTTTTGGTGTTCCATGATTGTATCTTTTTTCCTGTAATGTTTTCTTTTTCATTAAAAACTACCATTATATACATAGGGACTTTTCATTGTATTCCTAGATGTTTTACTTTCAACGTGCATCTGAGATGGATTTTGGATTCTTATATATATATTTCTTGGAGTTTTTCGAGTTTGATATTTATTACCTCTTAACCTGGTTACTATAAAAATGTTAATGCCTTCCATTTTGTGAGATTTTTACAGCCTTTGTGGTGGTTGCTGCCCCGGGGCCTATTGGAGGTTGTACCCATAGGGGTCATTATCTCTCTTTATCCATGTCCATATCAGGTGGTTAATATTTAGAGGGAGGGGGTCATGACAACTATATAGGTACATATTCTATTATAGTGAAGATAGTTGTGGAATTGTTATATTGATTAATAATAACCCATATGTAATTATTTTTTCTAGTATTTTTTTAATATAGTGACAATTTCCTTCATAATATCATATCATTTCCATGCAGAAATAGTTAGGATCTTCATGACTTTTTTAGGATTTATTCATTCATCTATTTCCTATTTAAAATCCAATAATCCTAATACACTTGTTACAATTTACAATTTAATATTATCCTACTAAAAATAATCTTTCATATACTAATAATTTTTTTTTCATACTAGGGTGTATAAATTAATTTGATATATGGGATATATATATATATATATATATATATTAATTCTTCTTTCAATATAATCATGTATGGAATACATATAATCTTTCCCAATTTCAAGATATCATCTTTATAGATGAATTCTATAATGTTCCCTTATTTCACATATTTCATTTTCTTTTCAGTATTATCATCACCAATAAAATAAATTTTTTTCTCTATTAAGGAAGGGTTGGAAATAATTTCATGTAGATTTAATGTTTTCCCTTCCCTAACTATTACCATATCTATCATTGAAAATCTTTTAATATAGGATCCTTTTTGAATCATCATTTTAGAAAAAAAATGAATCATATTTCCTACTCAATGAATCGACCACATTATTTTCCATTCCAATTTTTGTTTTAATTGAGTAATAATAATATTTGAGTAGTTATAACCATCATCATTTCCACATACTAACCTCTTTCTATGAGAAAATTTATTTCTAATCCTTTGGGATCTGTATGTATTTCACATATTTCACCATAAAGGTAATACCTATATATATTTAATAAAACTATTATTTATAAATTCTCAAGCTCATGGGTTTTATATTTATATTAATTAATTGTTAAATACCATGAATCTTATGTAACAAATCTTTGGTAGTAACTTTCTAATCCAAGGGAACAATGTATGTATGTTATATTAATTGGTTTTTTCCATTAATCACTACCTTTGTCTTTGAATAATAAACTAATATTCTATCCTTAGACACAAATGAAAATTAAATGAAACATCCCAAATAAATAATTCATATTTTCTTTGTTTCCTATGTAACTAATTATTCTAAGTGTCTTAATAATTATTCATAAATGACTTTTATTCTGACCATATATTTTTGAGTATATCATCATATCATCAATAAATACCATAATTAAATTATTGATGTCACGACCCGCCCTCGGGGTCCGTGCCGTGACTACCCCAAGCCCGCCTTCCATAGGCCAGGGGCTGGCGACTAGCACCAAGGCGTAAGTCCCGGTAAAAAGGGAAGGCATTGCCTTTGAAAAGTAAACACACACCACAGAGTAAACAAGCGGAAAGTAAACACTAAACAAAGCAGAGTACGACTGAAAGTGCGGAAAGGTAAATGGGCCAGAATACAAACCCAAACTGAAAGTAAAGTACAACTCGAAAGGGAAAACAGCAACTGAAAAGTAAAAGCCGCTACACCGAGCTGTCCACTGGAAATCCCACCTGAAGGGTGGGTACAGATAGCTCCTCTGCTCCACGGGTCCTGCCGTCCGCTCCGTGCACGTCCCGCCCAGTGGTCCACCTCCGGGTACCGTCCCGCTCTGCAAGCCTCAGCTAAGGTCAACGCTGTCCGTCGTCTGCAACCAACACAACGTAGTGCGGGCAAAGCCCGTGCAGGGGTGAGTATAAGCTACTCAGTAGGGACCCCGAGACCCCTGAAGGTCTCTCAAATCCACAAAGGATAAACCACGAAGAAAAGTAACAATCACGAAGTATTAACCGACACTGCTTAGGTATATGCCCATACATATACCTAAGTCATCAATTCAAATACGCTCTAACCTCCGAGCCCAAGTACAACTCAGTCCACACAGGAAAGTAAACGTATTCCACACAGGAAAGCAAAACGTAATCCACACAGGATTGCACAACACAATCCACACAGGAAAGCAATAGGATTTAGCTCACACAGGTATACTTCTTCAAGGACGATAAAGATGATCACTGATCCATCTAAGTCGTCGGACCCACGAAGGATTGATAGGTAACTAACCCCCGCAAAGACCCACACAGGATCGGGCCCACACAGGACCTGTAGGCGCTGGCTCACACAGAACCGCTGAGCGCAAGGACCCACACAGGATCGGGCCCACACAGGACCTGTAGCACGGATCCACGTAGGATCGCTGAGTGCTGTAGTCGTCGTCGTCGAATCCACACAGGATCTCTGTACTGTCGTCGTCGAATCCACACAGGATCTCTGTACTGTCGTCGTTGCAGTCACAGTAGCAGTCGTAGCAGTAGTAGTTGTTGTAGCAGTCGCAGCCAGCACTAGGGTTCCCGCACACAGCAAGCTCGTTCGGAGGGTCCGCTCCACGAGCCGAGAGGCTGATACATCAATTGTCACAAAGACCAGAGTTGATGTATCCAAAAGTTCTGTATCGTCAACAGGAACTCAACGCAACAGATGGCGCGTCGATCGGACGCCCGGTCTGAGAGTTGTTGGCATTTTCGTCTCCGGGGCCCGGTTGGTTTTTAAGGCTAAACCAACCCGACCGTACTCCACCTGCGTCCAAACCTCGGGCGGAGTATGCCAAAAGATCCGTCTCACTAAGAGGAACACAACGCGACTGACGGCACGTCAATCGGACGTCCGTAGCTCAAGATATGAGCATTTCCGCTCCGAAGGCCCGGTTGGTTTCGTGAACGAACCAACCCGGCCGAACTCAAAGTAAACCGAAACCTTGAGTGCGATATACCAAAACGACCGTCTCGATCCAAGGATCGTGTTTCCGCAGACGGTTCGTCATTCGGGGGTCTGAGGCTCAAGATATGGCCCAAAAACCGATTCTGGTTCGAAACGGGGGGGTCCGGGTCCGGGCCGACCCGGCCCGACCCCCCCCCCCCCCCCCCTGGGGCGGCGTGGTGGTCGGCGGCGGCGCGGCGGCCTGGCGGCGCGGCGGCGCGGCGGGCCGCGGCGGCCTGGCGCCGCGAGGGGCCGCACGCGGGGGCTAAGCCTCCGCTGATTGAAGCGGCGCGGCCTTTGTGTCGCGCCTTTGCAACAAACGGCCCCCACGTGGGGGCCGGTTTAATAAAGAGAACTGGGGGGCTGCTGCCCCCCCTTTCATGGAACCGCCCCCCTCTTAAAGAGGGGGGTTTTACATGCTGGCCGGGGGATTAATTCCCCCGGTTTAATGCCTTCCGGCCGGCCAGCTGGCCGGCCGGTTTTCTCTAAAGGGACCGGAAATTCCGGTCCCCCCTTCGGCTTCCGACGCCGGCGGCCCGGCCGCCGGTCTTCTCTTCCGTCGCGGCCCGGAACTGGCCGCGGTCTCCTCGTCCCGCCGCGGCCCAGAACCGGCCGCGGCGTTCGTCATCCGGCGCGGTGCGACGGCACCGCGCCCCTTCGCCGTGCCTTGATTCCATTCAACACGGCGCGACGGCATCGCATTCTTGAAGATTCTACCTCGGCGTAGCGCGACGGCGCCGCGTAAAATATTTGCACGATCATCCGCGTGGTGCGACGGCACCACGCCACTTGCTTCCACCCGCAAGAATAAACAAGAACGATGGAGGGGGGTTCGGCCATGTTCGTGTGGTCCGTCCCCCTCACGTTAAAATAATAACGCAACTTAAATAATTCAAGCCACACGTTAGACTTTCTATTCACGATCAAGAATAAAAAAATAAGGAAACCAAAAAGAAATCAACAACCCCTACCTCGGGTATAAGGTTCGAAGATTGTGAACGTTCCGCGGAAGATGACGTCGCGGAGGTCGGGCGTCGCGGTAGCCGTTCGTCAAATCCGATGACGAAGGGATGCGTTCGAAGAGACACGTCGTTGGCGAAACTTGTACGCCGATGAAGGTTGTCCGAGGAAGAAGTGGCGTCCCCTTCGTTGACACGGTAAACGAAGAATGGAGGTGAGGCGTTCTTCGTCGGAGCTTGAGCGTTCTTCGTCAAGATGAACGTTCTTCGAGTTCTTCGTCAGAGTTGAAGAAGAAGAAGAGCTCTCCACATCTCAAGAAGACAAACAAATAACCCCAAAATAAAATAAGACAACAACTTATTTTATTATTACATAACACAATAGAATTTCAAAAGTTTGAAATTCAAAAGGATTAACTCCCATAATTAAATAAGTAACTCAAGTCAATAAATGTGGCGTTAAGGGAGTTGGGAGAATTTGAAAGGATTAGGGGTTCGTGTGGGCCCCACCACACTTAATCCTCCCAAGGGAGGTTAAGTGGGTGTGGGTCCCACTTCCAACCCCCTTTGGTAGGTTTTATCAAGTTATAATAAAATTTGTTCTACACAAATTTTATTTAACTCAAACTAAAAACCCCAAAATTAACTTTTAACCCGCAACAAACGCAACTCCCGAAAAGGTCTCTTTAAGCGAATATCGGCGCTGTGAGTTCATCGGTGCCCTCGGATTTCAATTCCGAGCACCGGATCAAAAGTTAGGAATTCCCGCTCGTTCGTTCACTGAACGTACCCGAGCCAAACTTCGGAAATTAATTCCGGGCACTCCGGGCCTCGGAATCAGGTGCCGTCTGAAACCGCACTCTTGTAAAATTCTAAAGAAAATTAAGAAAAAATTTCCCTTGAATTTTACGGGTCTTTACATTACTCCCACCTCAGGGCTTTACGTCCCCGTAAAGATACATCAAAAACTAGGAAACAAATGAGGGTACTGAGCACGCATCTGAGCCTCCCGCTCCCATGTGCTCTCTTGGAGATTCTCGTGCTGCCATCTGATGCGCACAAGAGGAATCGATCGCCCATGCAGGACCCGCTCCTGTCGATCCTCTATCTCCACCGGGACCTCCGTAAAAGTCGCCTCATCGTCAACGTCAAGCTCCCCATGGTCAATGATGTGCGTCAGGTCGTGCACGTATCTCCTCAGCTGAGATACGTGGAAGACGTCGTGCACTCGGTGCAACTGAGGTGGTAGAGCCAGGCGATAAGCCACCTCACCAATCCTGCTGAGAATCTGGAAAGGTCCGATGAAGCGCGGAGATAACTTGCCGCCTCAGCCAAATCTCTGAATACCACGTCAAGGTGAGACCCGAAAGAAGACGTGGTCTCCATCCTCGAACTCCAGTGGCCTCCGCCTCCTGTCATCATATGACTTCTGCCGGCTCTGAGCTGTCCTCATCCGCTCCTGGATGACCTGGACCTTCTCTGTCGTGGCCTGGACCATCTCCGGTCCCACCAGTGCTGACTCCCCAGGGTCTGTCCAGCACAAAGGAGATCTACATGGTCGGCCGTACAACGCCTCGTACGGTGCCATCCCGATGGTGGAGTGGTAGCTGTTGTTGTACGCGAACTCCACCAAGGGTAGGTGGTCCTCCCAGCTACGACCAAAGTCGAGGACACAGGCACGGAGCATGTCCTCGAGTGTCTGAATGGTCCTCTCCGTCTGACCATCCGTCTGAGGGTGAAAGGCTGTGCTAAGACGTAGCTGCGTCCCGAACGCCTCCTGTAACCCCTTCCAAAGCCGGGAAGTAAAGCGGGCATCTCGATCGGAAACGATAGATGATGGCACGCCGTGGAGCCGCACAATCTCCTGAACGTAGAGACGTCCCAACCTCTCCACTGAGCCCTGCTCTCTGATGGGTAAGAAGTGTGCCGACTTGGTGAGTCGGTCAACAATCACCCAGATGGAGTCGTGACCTCTGGAAGTGCGTGGAAGTCCAGTCACAAAGTCCATAGATATGCCGTCCCACTTCCACTCCAGAACCTCCAAGGGCTGTACCAAGCCTGCTGGTACCTGATGCTCTGCCTTCACCTGCTGACAGGTGAGGCATCGAGAAACGAACTCTGCTACATCCTTCTTCATACCCGGCCACCAATGCTGTCGTCTGAGGTCCTGGTACATCTTCGCCACTCCAGGATGTACCGCTAAAGGAGAAGTGTGAAACTCTCTCAGTACTTCCTCTCGCAATGCGACTGGTACCATGGTACGTCCTCTGAAAAGGATGTCGTGCTCTGCTCCAAGGGAGAAACCATCAGGTGCCTGTCCCGAGGATATCTGTGCACGCCGTGTCTCACAGTCAGCGTCCCCGTGCTGTGCCTCCCTGACTCGCTGCAGTAGTGGAGGAGTGACTGTGAGAGACTGAAGAAAGGCTGCTCCATCTCTATCCACGAAGGATATCTGCAAAGAGGCTAGCTGCTCTGTCGCCTCCTCAAGTAGCTGAATGCCCGTCCTCCTGCTGAGGGCATCGGCTACTACGTTCCCCTTCCCAGGAGTATAGACTATCTCAAAGTCATAGTCCTGGAGGAACTCGAGCCATCGTCACTGTCTCAGGTTCAGGTCCTTCTGCGAGAAGATATACCTGAGACTCTGATGATCGGAAAAGACTGTAAAGCGCTCGCCCATCAGATAGTGTCACCATGTCTTCAGAGCGAAGACCACTGCTGCTAACTCCAGGTCATGGGTAGCGTAGTTCTGCTCATGCGGCCTCAACTGACGTGATCCATAGGCGATCACGGCCCGCTCCTGCATCAGAACACATCCGAGTCCGGTCCCTGATGCATCGCAGTAGACTACGTACCCTACTCCCTCCTCAGGCAACCTCAAGATAGGTGCGCTAGTCAATCTCTGTCTCAGCTTCTGGAAGCTCTGCTGACATCTGTCTGACCACACGAAGGGTTTCCCCTTCTTCGTCAAAGCTGTGAGTGATGCTGCAACTCTAGAGAAGTCTGGTACGAATCTCCGATAGTATCCTGCTAGTCCCAAGAAACTCCGAACCTCAGTCACGCTCCTGGGTGGCTCCCATGCTAACACAGCCTCAATCTTCGCGGGATCCATTGCAACTCCCGCCTCAGAGATAACGTGTCCCAAAAAGTGGACCTCACGTATCCAGAACTGGCACTTCGAGAGCTTACCATAAAGCTGGTGCTCTCGGAGTGTGTCAAGAACAACTCGCAAGTGATAGGTGTGCTCCTCATCTGTCGTAGAGTAAATCAGAATGTCGTCGATGAAGACCACGACAAACCGATCGAGGTATGGCTGAAAGATCCTGTTCATGAGAGCCATGAACACTACTGGAGCATTGGTTACACCGAAAGGCATAACCAAGAACTCATAGTGGCCATACCGACATCTGAAGGCCGTCTTCTGCACATCCTCATCTCTGACTCTGAGCTGATGATAGCCTGACCTGAGGTCTATCTTCGAGAACCACCGTGCTCCCTTGAGCTGATCAAAGAGGTCATCAATCCTCGGTAGCGGACACTTGTTCCTCACTGTCACCTGGTTCAGGCGACGATAGTCAACACAAAGTCGCAAGCTCCCGTCCGCCTTCTTGGCGAACAATATCGGGGAAGCCCAGGGTGAAACACTGGGTCGGATGAATCCCTTGCCCTGCAAGTCCTCCAACTGTACCCGTAGCTCTCGAAGCTCGGCGGGGGCCATCCGATATGCTGGAGTGGATATCGGGGCTGTCCCGGGGTACAAGTCAATATAAAAGTCTACCTCTCTGCGAGGAGGTAGCCCTGGAACGTCGTCGGGAAAAACGTCCGCAAACTGATCCACCACTGCAGGAAAACCAGGACTCCGCACATCAATTGCTCCAAGGATAAGGCTAGCCAACTGATGAGTGATGGGCTGTCCTCTCCTCCGCGGAAGTCCATCCTGTGCTGCTAAGGCTCCCTTCTCGCCGGTGAAGGTGAACCTGCTCCCGTCGGTGCGTACACAACGCACCTTGCGCCTAAAACAGTCAATCTGTGCATGGACCATAGATAGCCAATCCATGCCCAAGATGACGTCGTAAGGCCTCGACGCTGCTACAAGAAGATCCCAGTCGAAGCTCTCGCCTCCTAGAGTAAGCTCACACTGCCGGCACCAGTGCGTAATCGTCGAGTCTGCTCCCGTAGGAGTCTCTAGCCGTAAGGATCGAGCCAACGGCTCTGTCGGAATCTCCGAGCTCCGAACAAGGGCAGCGGCTATGAAAGAATGACTCGCTCCTGTGTCTATAAGAACTGCAGCAAGGGTGGAATAGACACAGATAGTACCTCGAATCATCTCGGGTGCGCCGTGGTCGTAGGCCTCTGCTTCCTGGAGCTGTGCCTGTCGCTGCCCGCCAGCTCCCTGTGGTCGGGGTGGACCTCCTGGTGGTGGTGGTGGTAGATCCTCAAAGCGTCGGCCACCACCAGCTGCTCGTCCAGATCCTCTGCCTCGTCCGCCTCCTCCCTGCGGACCGCAACGGTTGACCCTCTGCCTCTGCCTCGGTGGTCCATCAACTGACTGCTGCTCCTCGGCACGGCGGGTCGGGCAGTCACGAGCCATGTGGCCCTGCCCGCCGCACGAGTAGCACTGTCTGCCTCTCAGAAGACTGGCCCCGCGCTGTGTGCCCCGCACTGCTGAGCCAGTGCCCTGAGATCGTCTTCCCGAAGGTCTGGTCTGTCTAGACCCCTGAGTCATCCGTCGACTGCCTGCTGCAGATGACTCTGCCACGTGCCGCCCTGCGGTGGGTCGCTGTGCTGGTGTACACTCAGCAAGGAAGCTCTCGATCAGAAGGGCCCGCTCCAGTACTCCTGTCTGAGTCGGTATGCTGAGGGAGATCAGCGATGCGGTGATCTCGTGTCTCAAACCCTGCTCGAAGGTCCGGGCCCGGAAGAATGGGTCTCGTACCATGTCGGTCGAGTAGCGCGAGAGATCGGTAAATCTCGCCGAGTACTGAGCGACCGTCATGCTGCCCTGCCGCAACTGTAGAAGCTCCTGGATACGCACCGCACGAAGGGTGGCTGGGACGAACTCCGAGCGGAAGAGGCTCTCAAAGTCCGTCCAAAGTAGAGATGCCTCATCGTGCAACTGGATCATCAAGCTCCACCATCGTCCTGCTGCTGCGTGTAGTAGGCTCGCAGCGAGGATCACCATGAGGTCTGCTGGTGTCCTCACTAGCCTAAACACTCGAACCACTGCCTCCAGCCAGTCCTCTGCTGCCTGGGGATCCGTCTCCCCGTGAAACCTGGGTGGTCGCTGGCGCTGAAACTCATGCAGTGCGCTGAGGCGACGTGCATCGTCAGCGGCTGCTGCTGGAAGCATCGGGGGATCGGCGGGTAAAGCTACCGCCGGTGCCACTACTGGAAAAGGGCCCTGCACCGAGTCCTCGTCGCTCGGTGGGCTGTCGTCACGCTCGACTCTCGAACCCTAGCTGGCTGCTGTCGTGGGGCCATCCTGAAAAGGAAACAGGTGCGCCACGGTCAGAACAGTATACCTGGTGAGCTGATATAAGTAATCACAAAGAAAACTTTGAAACACACACGCAATCAATGTTTTCGTGCATTAAGTCGGAAATCCGAAGTCAGGGTCCTGGTGTACGGATACGTCGGCCACCGCACCAACACTGGACTCTCTGGACTGATAACCACACTCAATACGCTAAACATTATTGCTTCACATAGAAAAGATCAGAGTTCACGGTAGAACCGAACTCCTCTGATACCAATTTGTCACGACCCGCCCTCGGGGTCCGTGTCGTGACTACCCCAAGCCCGCCTTCCATAGGCCAGGGGCTGGCGACTAGCACCAAGGCGTAAGTCCCGGTAAAAAGGGAAGGCATTGCCTTTGAAACGTAAACACACACCACAGAGTAAACAAGCGGAAAGTAAACACTAAACAAAGCAGAGTACGACTGAAAGTGCGGAAAGGTAAATGGGCCAGAATACAAACCCAAACTGAAAGTAAAGTACAACTCGAAAGGGAAAACAGCAACTGAAAAGTAAAAGCCGCTACACCGAGCTGTCCACTGGAAATCCCACCTGAAGGGTGGGTACAGATAGCTCCTCTGCTCCACGGGTCCCGCCGTCCGCTCCGTGCACGTCCCGCCCAGTGGTCCACCTCCGGGTACCGTCCCGCTCTGCAAGCCTCAGCTAAGGTCAACGCTGTCCGTCGTCTGCAACCAACACAACGTAGTGCGGGCAAAGCCCGTGCAGGGGTGAGTATAAGCTACTCAGTAGGGACCCCGAGACCCCTGAAGGTCTCTCAAATCCACAAAGGATAAACCACGAAGAAAAGTAACAATCACGAAGTATTAACCGACACTGCTTAGGTATATGCCCATACATATACCTAAGTCATCAATTCAAATACGCTCTAACCTCCGAGCCCAAGTACAACTCAGTCCACACAGGAAAGTAAACGTATTCCACACAGGAAAGCAAAACGTAATCCACACAGGATTGCACAACACAATCCACATAGGAAAGCAATAGGATTTAGCTCACACAGGTATACTTCTTCAAGGACGATAAAGATGATCACTGATCCATCTAAGTCGTCGGACCCACGAAGGATCGATAGGTAACTAACCCCCGCAAAGACCCACACAGGATCGGGCCCACACAGGACCTGTAGGCGCTGGCTCACACAGAACCGCTGAGCGCAAGGACCCACACAGGATCGGGCCCACACAGGACCTGTAGCACTGATCCACGTAGGATCGCTGAGTGTTGTAGTCGTCGTCGTCGAATCCACACAGGATCTCTGTAATGTCGTCGTCGAATCCACACAGGATCTCTGTACTGTCGTCGTCGCAGTCACAGTAGTAGTCGTAGCAGTAGTAGCAGTTGTAGCAGTCGCAGCCAGCACTAGGGTTCCCGCACACAGCAAGCTCATTCGGAGGGTCCGCTCCACGAGCCGAGAGGCTGATACATCAACTGTCACAAAGACCGGAGTTGATGTATCCAAAAGTTCCGTATCGTCAACAGGAACTCAACGCAACAGACGGCGCGTCGATCGGACGCCCGGTCTGAGAGTTATTGGCATTTTCGTCTCTGGGGCCCGGTTGGTTTTTAAGGCTAAACCAACCCGACCGTACTCCACCTGCGTCCAAACCTCGGGCGGAGTATGCCAAAAGATCTGTCTCACTAAGAGGAACACAACGCGACTGACGGCACGTCAATCGGACGTCCGTAGCTCAAGATATGAGCGTTTCCGCTCCGAAGGCCCGGTTGGTTTCGTGAACGAACCAACCCGGCCGAACTCAAAGTAAACCGAAACCTTGAGTGCGATATACCGAAACGACAGTCTCGATCCAAGGATCGCGTTTCCGCAGACGGTTCGTCATTCGGAGGTCCGAGGCTCAAGATATGGCCCAAAAACCGATTTTGGTTCGAAACGGGGGGGTCCGGGTCCGGGCCGACCCGGCCCGACCCCCCCCCCCCCTGGGGCGGCGCGGTGGTCGGCGGCGGCCGGCGGCGGCCGGCGGCGGCGCGGCGGCCGGCGGCGGCGCGGCGGCCTGGCGGCGCGGCGGCCTGGCGGCGCGGCGGGCCGCGGCGGCCGGGCGCCGCGAGGGGCCGCGGCGGCCGGGCGCCGCGAGGGGCCGCACGCGGGGGCTAAGCCCCCGCTGATTGAAGCGGCGCGGCCTTTGTGCCGCGCCTTTGCAACAAACGGCCCCCACGTGGGGGCCGGTTTAATAAATAGAACTGGGGGGCTGCTGCCCCCCCTTTCATGGAACCGCCCCCCTCTTAAAGAGGGGGGTTTTACATGCTGGTCGGGGGATTAATTCCCCCAGTTTAATGCCTTCCGGCCGGCCAGCTGGCCGGCCGGTTTTCTCCAACGGGACCGGAAATTCCGGTCCCCCCTTTGTAACATCCCCAAATGTTAAAGGGTTAAATGACTAAATGATATGACTCATGTCAACAAGGTGCACCTTCCTTTTCGGGAGCCTGTCTGATTAGAACTCCACAGTTAAGCGTGCTTGGCTTGGAGTAGTGATCAGGATGGGTGACCCTCTGGGAAGTTTCCCAGGGTGTGTGTGAGTGAGGACAAAGCACACTGGAAAGGACATGTGTTGGCCTGTGGGGACGGTCATTAGTCAGATGACCCGTTCGGGCATGTGGGTGGACCCTGGGGTGGGCCCCACGTGTCTGCGGGGAAACTGGTGGTACCTGGTGGGCCAGGACCTGACGGCCATGTTAAGGCAGGGTGGCTGTGCTGTCACCGGGGCCCGGTTGTCACATTTGGTATCAGAGGAGGAACCCAGCCTTAAGTGCGCGGTGCACTGCCTGGGTTGAGATGTAGGGCCCACAACGAGGGTGTTGTGCCCTCAAGGGGGGGTGATTGTAACATCCCCAAATGTTAAAGGGTTAAATGACTAAATGATATGACTCATGTCAACAAGGTGCACCTTCCTTTTCGGGAGCCTGTCTGATTAGAACTCCACAGTTAAGCGTGCTTGGCTTGGAGTAGTGATCAGGATGGGTGACCCTTTGGGAAGTTTCCCAGGGTGTGTGTGAGTGAGGACAAAGCACACTGGAAAGGACATGTGTTGGCCTGTGGGGACGGTCATTAGTCAGATGACCCGTTCGGGCATGTGGGTGGACCCTGGGGTGGGCCCCACGTGTCTGCGGGGAAACTGGTGGTACCTGGTGGGCCAGGACCTGACGGCCATGTTAAGGCGGGGTGGCTGTGCTGTCACCGGGGCCCGGTTGTCACAATTGAGACAATCCTTAAATACTCTATTGATAAGGTCTATAAAAATAAAAGTAGAATTAGTCAATATAAATGGAATTATAGTAAATTTTTAATATCCAAACGTCATCTGAAATTTCAACTTCAGAGTATCCTACATCATTACTTGAAGTTTATATTACACATAACAATAATAAATCATTAAAAAATCATGGAAATGATAAAATATGTCATCAATGTAAGGTAGATAATATTTTTTCTTTGTAATAATGGAATTAATTTCCCTATAATTAAAGTAAAACCTCATAGCCCCATATTTATTCTTAATTAAAAGAACCTGGTCTCCCTAGGGTAAAAAATTGTGATGTGTAAATCCATTATTACACTACTCCTAGAATCATTTCCTCAATTCCATTAATTTCATTATATTCATCCTGTTGGGGATACTAGATATAGGTTTCCTATTTGGGATGAGATCAATTGAAAATTCAACTTCATGCTCGGGTAGGTCTCTGTGTAGTTCTCTATGAAACGCATCAATGTATTACTACTTAATAAGTACATCCTTAATTCAAAGGATTAATTTTCCATTTATAGGTTATTTCTACTCTTATTATCCAATAATTTAAATAATAAGTTCTACTGGATGTGGATACAAACATGATTCAAGTGGTTTAATATCCCCTCTAAAGCAAGGGATTGTATATCTCTGTAAAAAGTCATAATTTCCTTCTACAAGAATATAAAATTGGAATTATTATTTGAATTTAAAACAATACCAATGGTTATAACTATTTTAACCATATTTATCATAATACTTTTTTCAAATATGGAATGTATATGTGTTATAATGTGTACTGACTAACATATCATTGTTTTAGAAAACCTACTTGACATAAAATTGTTTAGAGATCTATATTAAATTAAAATATTTTATTAATTTTACTATATGATTAGTATACCAATTACTACGTTTTTAGGAACACAATACTCGCCTACTATGATTTCATAGTATTTTTCTTTCACTCATGGAATTTTATGAGGAAATTTCCATTAGAGTTTGGGGATTTCATTCAAATTATTCATGATTTTTTTACAATTTAAGAATTTAACATTTGATTATTATTTATTTCCCTTTAAATCATGATCATGTTATCCTTTCTCACCATACACTCTAAAAACTATAATTCCAAAATTTCATGTTTTATGGTGTTCATTTTTTATAATTATTATAGGTTGTATATTATTCCCACATTCCTTTCCTTTTTTTTGGAATTTCCTTTTCCAGAGTACTCAATCTCCTCTTTCATTTCATTTTTCTTTAGTAATTATAATACATAGATCATTTTATGTATGTCATGATGTTTTGGTACTATATCCTCATATATGTAAAATGTATCGGTGACTAATTCCATTTGAAAGCTAGTGTTTAGCTAATAAATGAAGAGATTTGTCCTAATACTTGGATTATGTATATAATCCAAATAATGAGTTTTTAAAAATTTAATGTTAGATATATACTCAAAATAGTTGTCTCCTTTCCTTTTCCTTATATTAATGAATATACTCTTAATTTAGAATATCAACTCATTATAAATTTATTTTTCAAAGAATATGTCCTTGAATTTCTTCCACAAGATGTTATTTATTTCATCTAGCTTCATAGTGTTATAGACCAGTTAACCCCAATTATCAATGTATCAACTATTATTATTAGCTTCCATGATAAATTTATATCTTTTGTTACTTTAAAACATGTGAAATAATTCCCCAAGGAATTGATACATTTCTCATCAACTAATAGATTATTACTCCAATTTCATGGCAACTGTTTCTGATTAATTAAGTGGTACATCATTATTTCACCATGTTTTGGTTTAGTTGGATACTCCATACATTAAATGTTATTACTCATAATCTTATTTAGCTTCCCTAATATTGTAATAATTTGATCATCTCCATATCTCTCTCCAACTTTATTTTCATTCATAGGAGGTAAATCCCTACATATATAACCTTAATTGACATTGCTCTCATTCCTTCCACTAGGGTAAATTTCTAAATAATATCATATACTCAATTATATTAAAAATCATAGTATATGATTCAAAATATGGAATCATAGTATATGATATACTCAATCATAGTATATGTAATCTAAAAAATCAAAATATTAGTATATTTAGTAATTTATTCTAATAATTCAAAAAATTAAATCAATTATAATTATTTGTTAAGGGAATGTAAACAAACAAATAATATATTATGGGTGTGTCTAGTCAGGTGTGTAGTCTTAAACCCACTCATCATGGACTATTGAAAGTTGAGTTAATAACTAATAAAACCCATTTAATATAGTTACCCCAAGGTATATCTATGTTGCAGATATGAAAACTATACACTATCTATAATGTTATATATTTCAAGGAATATCACACTATCTCTAAAACACCAAATTTTATGTTATTATTGTATAAAAAGACATGTACTCAAAGACTGCTACAAGGTATTATTAATCAATCTATGTCTTCTTAAATCTAGTTCGCATTTTTTATAATAATCTTCCTATGATATCAACTATAACATCCCAACACTAGTAAACCAAATATGGTGGTTAATTTAAAACATTTTTATAACTATATTTAAATATAATTATAAAATTAAAAATGGATTTTATTTTCTTATTTTTTAAATGAATTTTTTTAGTGTTTCTTTCTTATCAAAGAATGTTATTGAAAGCATATATCCTTTATAATATTAGTTTTTTTGATAATATTTATTATTTTAAGGGATGATTTATATTTTTTTGTTATGATCGATTTATAATTCTAGAAAATTATTAAGGGGTTTTTAATGATTTCAAAAGGAGGTATTTATTTTTATCTTTCCAATTGATTTATTAAAGAATCATTTTAATTACACTCCCATTTTAACTATAAAATATATAAACAAATTAGATTTATGTTTTATGAATCATCTTATAAATTCATTTATTTTATATTCCTTTTATTTTATTGATTTTTTGGTATCAACCTATCCACTTCTGATTTCATATTTTACAATACCATTAGGAAGTTATATGAAAACCATTTTATTTTAATGATTTTTAATGTTATGATTTTATATTATTTTTTTGTGTGGAAAATATTTTTATGTTTTATTATAATGAGATATATTTTGTCTAATAATTTCATAGGAAATTTTGGGTCTAATAAATCTCAATGAGGGTTAGGGTCTATTAAAGGCCACCAAAATATTTGTTACAGTTTTATTTATCACGATAATAATATGTTTGGGCATAATAATATTTTTTTCAAAATATAAAGGGTGATAATTATTTAATATTATCACAATATAAGGTTTAATATCCCTTTTATATCCACACAACATTAAGGGTGATCCTTCATGGATATAATCATGTCATAAAGGTTGAGCCTACTTGGATAAGCTAGTAAAAAAAAGTTGATAATTTTTTGATATACCTGAAACATAAAGGGTGATAATTCATGGGTATGATCATAGCATACAAGGTGATCCTTATTCCTACACATTAAATGTTTTCCATTCTTGGATATAGTCACAAGATGATGATTCCTTGTTCTTGTGTTTTGTTCCATAATTTGTTAATATGACTTTTTTATGACACTAAATATTTATATATTATATGGATATGATTATGATATGTGTCTCTTATTTACTATCTCATACTCCTATACCATGGTAAATTTTTTCCATTTTATAATTAATTCCATTATATCATGACTTATGAAGAACTCTATCTATTATATGTCATTTTTAATAAGATATCTCACAAGGGTTAATGTTTTCTCATGATCTAACCTTTTTTTACATATTGATACGCTTTCCATTAGTGAGTATTTGAGCTCAAACATTTCTTATATTTCCATTTTATAGGTTAGGAATATGGTTATACCTTATGTGTTACACGCCATTATTTTTAAGGTAAGTCATTTTTAAAAAATCAATTTCTTTGACAGCTTGTATTATATGCTACATCGAGCTTAAACAAAGTACTAAATTTTCTTATTTAAATGTTTCTATAATAACAAAGTGGTTAAATATATAGTTATAAATTATATTAATTAAATTATAAAATATATATTTTAAAATAAAATAATATGAATTCATTGTTGACCAATTAATTATATATGAAACTATAAACCAATTGAATACATATGAAATATTTTTATTTCTTTCTCCCAAATGAGTTTTGTCATAATATATTAAATTAATCACACTTTTTATATGTTATTAATAAAATATATATTTTATATATTATATTAAATTTTTTAATATTTTTCCAATACATTTTATTATTATAAGATAAGAACAAACCCTATTTTATGTATAAAATCAAATATTTTTATAATGGTAGTTTTAGAACCTTTTAATGGAGAACCTATTTTAATTACAATTTTTTACATATTTATAAATTGAATTGTAAAAAATAAACATTTTATTTTAATTAATAATGTAAAAAAATTTACTTTTGTTGAATTTTTTATACATTCTATTGAGTTTCAGATATTTATGAATAATGAAAAATAGTAAATTTCAATTGAAAACTTCTTTTTTCATCTTAAATATTTATACCGTTAAATTATAATTTTAATTGGGTTTAAAGTATACTTTAATAATTATTTATCATTTAATAAAATTTTATTCATTGTAAAAAATTTCACATTGAATTTTGATATGTGAACATTTTAATCTTTTCCATGTTTTAAAAACTAATAACATGTTTTCTCTCTCGATCAAAGGGGTTGATTTAAAATTAATTTCTGAAACTTATGTATTTAGAATTTTGAAATTTTTATTCCATATTTGGAATCATTGATTCAAAATTATGTAAATAGATATATTTTATTTTTGGCTATATGAATATTAATTATAGTAATATTTTAATTACCACAGTGAAGGGTATATAAAGTAATTAAGGGTAACAGTAATATTATATATATTATAAAATTCTCCTAAAAATATTCTTAATTTTATTTTAGGATTTATTCAAGACTAAAAATATACTTGGGATGATTTTATTACTTTTTTACGCCACTTGGATGAATTTATGGATTTATAGTATTTTATTCTATGGAAAGTCAAATTTATCACACTTTTGATTTTAATAAGTAAAATATTTTTAATATGGGTAAATACAAGTAATATAATTGAACTTAAATATTATTCCAAAATATAATACATTTTTATACATCATTTTAATTTATTTATATTTTTTTGGAAAGAAATAATTAAATCTAATGTTGACACAATGATGATACAGTAATTGTTTTATTAAATAGAGAATCAATTAAATGATATTAAAAATATTATAATAAATACAATTTTACATTTTTTATGTAATACATGAATCTTATGGATTTCATTGACATGTTAGTATTGAGTTAATTGTGTTTTTTAAAGATATCAAGTTGTTAATATATTTTTTTAAGACATGTATTGAATAGTGTCCAAATAGTCATTATTGGTTTTTAAAATAAATAATATATTATTAAAAGATATAAAATTAAAATAAATTTAAATTTAAGACAAATTAATGTTATAATGTTAATTTTTTAATAAATAATACATTCGGGGTTTGTTTGGAATTTTATTATATCTATTTTAACCCTCAAAGAGGAAAGAGCCCGGTTTTCATGGTAATAGTTAATAAGTTTAACTAAGGGTTAAAAACAAAATATATTGTTAATAGTATAAAATAGCTTGCCTAAAATTTATTGGTTATACTTATATAGACACATAATTATCTAATCATAAAAATAACTCATATTGGATACATTTTTAATATAAACTCAATTTATATTAATATAATCGTTTGAGAGTTTCTAAATGTTCCAATGACCAAAATTATAAAAAAGGAACTTCCTCCCTCACGTCCTCACACCACATTGAGCCTTGTACCTTGACTAATTAATTTTCATTTCCCCTCCCAATATCCTTATACGTGTTTTTGTTATCATGTAATTACAAAAATTCCATCCCTAGATTCCTTAAAAGGATATCTAAAGGAAGCTCATCAAGGAACATGTACTCGTTTTTACTAACTCAACCAAGTTCATTTCATCATCTACTTCCAGTTTATGTGTTTAATACATTAAAAATAGTAAATCCAATTTCATCTATACGAGGAGATGTTATTATTATTATGGTAAAATCATATTTCTTCTTTTATTCATCATATAAAAAATGAAATCACCATGTGTGCGTACATACATCCTATCATCCACATATTGTCGTGTAATATGTTTTTCATCACCGCATTATTTAGACTAAAATAATAATGGATATAATGAATTTAAATAATAAATATAACATTATATTGATTTTATATCATTTATATACCATTCAATTCATTATGATTTCACCATTTAGGGAATGATATCGTTGATCATGTATACGTACAACCTACCATATCCACGATGCAATGAAATTAATTTTTCACATTAACCTTTTAAGAATGAATATATTAATTTATATAATGAGTAAATATAATATCAAGGAAAATAATATCATTTTTTATATAAAACAAATATATCCAATACATAATAAGTAAAACTTACATAACAAAACATGCATAGTAAAATGAAGCAGTTCACACTAAAAACAAGGGTAATAATGAAATATTATTAAAAAATGATATAAAAAGATAATATATCATACTTTAAATAAGTATATAGTTCCCTTATAAGTTAATAACATGATTTAAACCATTAAATAATAGGTTAATGAACATTAAACTAATGTAATGTACAAGGTAATGGTTAATTTCACAATCTCATTATTATTTAGGAATTTTTATAGGGAAGTCTCAACTGAGGAATATTTATCATTCGTTACTTTGTTTTAAAAAATATTTTTTACTACTATCTTTCATTTATTTTTATCAATGTTATATTTTAATTAAATTATATTAATATTAAATTTTTTTCATTTTCCAAATGAGTTTCTTTATCACTTTTTCAACAAACATATGAATGATAATGTTTTTTAACATATACTAAATGAGTGGGTTTTTTCTTCCAACATGAAGCGTTAATGTATTGAAGCATCCGTTAATAGTTTACAACATTAAATTCAATAAAAAAATTATTTTAAAATTGATTGGCCATATAAATATATTTTTTCAATAAAAGAGGTATTCTCTATCAATATTGTTCAATGATTTCATGATAGTATTTGCATATTTGTCGACATCCATTATAGAATTTTATGTTTCATTGATGGTGATCTGTCAGGATATCATTGAACATATTTTATTAAAAAAATTCAACATTTTTGATAGTTTATGGTTTATTTTTATACCATTTACCATATTACATAAAATGGTTTGTGATTATGTTATCTTTTTTGGGGATAGTTATTTACATTTCATATGTATATGTTGTTTCACAACATTCATATAAGTAAGGTATTGGACTTAGTAAGTGATATGTGGTGCCTACAAAAGCTCCTAACATCATCGGTAGGTCTCATGTGAGAAATCCAATATAGGCTTTGCTGAGGCCATGCCCAATTATATTTAGATATGTATTTGATCAAGGAAACCCCATTTATTTGCATAAGTCTTTACAGAGGCCTCGACAGTATGTTTTCTGGGGTCTTTAATTATGCATTACATCATTATGGGATTAGTTATTGATATTACTTGAGATTATTTTGATAATAGAATATCCATGGTTAAGATTCCAAGCTCATGTGATTAGTCAAATTCCATGTGTTTCAGTTATATACCATACCATATTCTTTATTCCATATTTACTAATATATTCCATTGTAAACTTACTCTTACTGAGCATATGTTCTCACCCCTCTCTTATATTTAACATCACCAGTCTGTGAATATGTATATTATGGCTAATAAAAAGGGAGAATAATGGTGTTTCCAATAATGTTTTTATAATTTTTTTATATTTACATTTTTAATGTATGATTCAGTTGTATCTAGTTCTCTAAAAATTCTAAACTATTATATATATTGGGATGAAATTGATTTTAATATGTAAAATTTTCATAATTAATCCTCTATCTTTGGGCTATTGGGGTCGGGATTGTTACATTTGGTATCAAAAAAAGTTTAGTAAAAACCTTTGAAACTAGATTTATAAAACATAGATTATGAAACATGACCCTAAGATATAATTTGATGATAAGTATAGAATAACATCTTATAATTTCAATAAGGTATAGAATTATATGGTTATATATAGCAATATATCTATGTCTAGATACTATAAGTGGATGTGGTTTTGGAACAGATGTACCTAGGGGTTATAACTCCAACATGGTGCATTGGGACTGACTCAATGTAACATGGTATAAGAAAATATTCCTTACTACACACCTATATTTACACTCCTAGGGTATATTATTTGGATAGTTTACATTTTCATTAAAAACCACTAGGAAGGATTAAATATTAAAATTTTCCCCTAATGAAACCATGTTTACGATTATGAGATTATCTATGCATAAAATTTTCAATATATGTTAAGTGTTTTACAGGTTCAAAAATATACATTATGATTCATAGACCAATATAATGTATTAAATTTTTTAGAAATGGTTTATATTTGAAGGAATGGAAACTATATCAATGAACTAAATCCATGTATGGATTTCTCTCCTATACAAGATAATGATATTGGAGATGAAGGTTCAATTGGTGCGGAGAAACTTTTAACCATTCTATAACAACTAACTGATGTTGTGAATAATAACCTTACCCATATGCATCATTCTAATATAAAACAATGAGAAAAAATGTTAGATCACATCATATGAAAAAAAACCTCAATCAGTAAATGGGATTACAAATCCATTTATAGAATATGAATGGATAAGTTCCTTATAGGATATATTTATTTATATGGGATGTAACGAAAGGGGGAATATTTCCATAGATTTTTATCACCTAAATATAGATGTGGATCATTGGTGGTCATTGTTTTAATATAAAAATGAATATTAACAAATAGAAAACAATTAATTGAAGTATTTTAAAGAAATATTCTTGGATTTTATTTCCATCCTAAACTGATAGTGCATATGGAGAGAAAATTCTTGAATCTGAGAAAAATGGTGGACAAGAATGTGGTTAAATATTAAGACAATTTCACGATATTATCAAGTAATAATGCAGACTATATATTTAACCCAATGATTAATATTGATCATTTCTTTTATGGGTTAAATCCATTCCACCAAAAAGAAGTAGTGTCCAAAAATTTCTCATTAGACGAAGATATAGTCTCATATTATACCATGATATAGAAATATTTATAAATGTTTTATGACTTTAATGGAATGCATGAGAAGAAGGGAATGGTAGAGAAAGAGTCTTCTAAAGGGAAGAAAGGAATGAATGGTTTTCTAGCATGTGATACTAGTGGAATGAAACACCCTGGTACCTGCATAAAAGGAAATAGATTTGTCATCCATTTTTGGGATAGAGGCCATCATGATCACGATTTCAAGGGAAATAAATAAAATTCCAATGTTTAACGATAATATTATAAGGATACGTGATACTATGAAAATGAATTCATCAATCTTCAAGGAAATATAACTCAGAATAAGTAAAGGGAAAACGTTCAAGACTATGTTGTTACTACAGTCAATATAGAATAATTAAAGTATTAATGTTAATTTTGATTTGTGAAATATGTAATGATATTTTAGTTATATTTATTTTCAGATATATAAGGATTATAAGATAGTAATTTTTCTCTAAGGATTTATAAGTATGAAAAAATTAATTATGGGTTTTAAGGTGATCAAATGTTTTTTATGTTATAATAAGGGCTACATTAGGTTTTTTTAGAATTAGATGTTAAGATTTATTTGGATATTTAGAGTCCTTTTTGGACTATTATTATTGACATAAGTATTTTGGTTGAGTCCCAATGTTAGAATGGGTTATGTTGGAAATTGGATATTATTATTTGATGTTAAAATATTTCCTTATTTTTTAATGGATTAATTTATTTTTCAAATGTTATAGTAATTTAGTTTTAGAAAAATAGAAACTCATAGGTCAGTTGAAAACTTGTTGCATTTGGAATGGATGTGAGACTTGAACCCGCAACCGAAGAGATGCAAGTGTGAATCACCAACCAATGGACAACATGATGTCTTGGTTAGTGTAAAATAGTTTTTTTTTATTTTAATGGTATGATAGATGAAGTATAAATTCATTTTTGTAACCCTATATGATTAAGATAAATATAATATTTTTTATTTTTATTATCTTATGGAGATAATGATAACTTCACAGTGAAAATTTAATCAAGGATGAAAAAATAATTGTTATATAAGTACATTTCCTTATGTTATTAGTCTATTAAGTAAATTAATTATTTTATTCTAGGTAAAGGATCTTAAACCATAAATGTTATCCTAGTACCTTCATTTCCTTGAATAATATGGTCTCTTAAATCATCGTAGATTTAAAGATTTCAGATTATTAGATTTATCTTGATAATATTCTCTATCAATTTCACCGGAACATAAAGGTTATATTTCTATTCCATGTTTGGGATTTTCTACATTGAACCTTATTATATGTTATCTCTAGTGACCATTTTACTTCCCTTTGTTTATTTTAATGTGGATGTTTTGTTGACCCTTATTCTGATGTGAGACTTAACTGAATGTATTTTTAATAGTCAAACCTTCGTTAACGAACCCAAATTAAAAAATTATGAGGACTCAGTTTATTGAAGTGGTGGAGAATGAAAAACCTCGATATTTTTATTGTATTTTTCTTTCTTGAAATTTTAATTCCATTGATAGCTTACACTGCACTCAACACTCAGATTAAAGAAAAACTAAATTCTACTATTGTAACATTTCCTTTATTACCTATCTGTTAAATTAGAAGTTATGAATAGTAATAACTAACTTATGAAAATATATAATTTATATATAAATAATATTATTTCCTGGGTTGATAATTCATTATAAATGGAAATATAAAGCAATTAAATATAAGGGTTTTTAAAAAAAATTTGGCTCCCAAAGATGTTTTGTCTGAATAAAATAAATTAAATCCAATTAGTAAATTATATTAATGAAATATATATGTTATATATTAAATCAAATATTTTTTACAATCATCCAACAAATTTTTCAAGAAGAATATAATAATAAACTTAATTTAATGTATAAAAACACATATTTTTCTAAAGGTAATTTTAATGCCTTCTAATGAATAACCTATTTTATATTCATTTTTGTCACCAATATATATTAAATTTTAAAAAATATACATATTATATTAAATATTAATATAATTATTTACTGTGGTTTAATTTTTTAGTTTTCTAATAAGTTTCATGTTTTCATGAATAATGAACAATACTAAATTTAAACTGAGAAAACCATTTTCATTGATATAATTTATAGTGTTAAATTTTAATTTAACTATACTTAAGGAAAAATTTGATAATATTTTTATCATTTATCTAATATATGTAACTTGAATCAATTTCATATTGAATTTTGATAAAACTAAACTTTTCCATCCTTTGTATGTTTTAAACATTAATAACATGTTTTCTCCCCTGGTCAACGAGATTGATTATGAATTAATAACTACCACTTCAATGATTTGAATTTATAAAAATTTATTCCCTATTTGGAATCACGTAGTCCAATTTTATTAAATGTATTTATTTTATTTTTGTGAATATGAATAGTAGATTTAGTAATATTTTAATTACCATGGTTATGGGTGAATTATGTAATTAAGGGTAAAAATAATATTATATGTATTATAAAATTACCCTAACAAATATAATAATTTAATTGGATGATTGATTTTAAACTGAATGCAACATTGGGATTATTTTATGTCCTCTTGAATCCTAATGGATGATTTTAAGGGTTTTATTTTATTTTATTCTAAGGAAAGTCCAATTTGTGAGCCTTTTGTTTTTAATAAATGAAATATTTTTAATATGTGGTTAAACAGGGAATCAATTTGACTACAAATATTTTTTTTAAATTGATATTTTTTTATAAATCATGCAATTTATTAAATAATTTTATAAAATAATTAATAAAATGAAATGTTAATACAATGATAATGCAATGTTTGTTTAATTAATGAGAGAAGCAAAAAAATTATTTTTAAAAATATTAAAATAAATATAGTTTAATAAAATTGACACCATCGATGAACTTTATTGATGAATTCAACAAGTCTTGATTGAGTTAATTGAGATTTTTTTATGATATAATTTTTATGATATTTATAAAAATTCATGTATTTAATAGTGAAAAAAATTCACATTGTTGATATTTCAAAATATACAATATTTTATTAAAAGTTATAATATTCATAAAATACTAAAATTCAACAAACATATTTTAATGACGTTAAATTTTTTATCCATTATCCATTTTTGGAATGTTTTGGTATTTTATAGTAACTATATTAACAATAAATGAGTACAAAATCCAAGTTGTCACGGTAAGTGTTAAAGGGTTTAACTGAGGGTTAATGACAAACTATAAGGTCAATAATGTGACCTAAACATGGTTACAAATAATTAGTTTAGAGGATTTAGAAAAATCATCATCTTATCTTTGAAATAACTCAAATTTTACCCATTTTCAACAGAAACTAAATTTATAATAATTTAATTGTTTGAGAGTTTTGAAAGGATCCCCTCGCCTCGATTAAAAAAGGGAACATCATGCCTCACTTACTCACCCAACATATTTCCTTATATCATATTTAATTCATACCTATTTCTCCTCCCAATAACCTTATACTAGTTATGGATATCTGGGTCTTATAAAAATACCAACCCTAAAACCCTTAAGAAGAGATCTAAAAGAAGTTTGTCGAAGAAGAGGTAATCATTTTCACTAACTCATCCTAGTTCATTTATTCTTATAATTACTCTTTTTGGGTTATTTACATTATGAATTAATAAATATAGTATAATATATATTATGAGATGTTATTATAATTATAGAAAAACTATTTTCCTCTTTTTATATATCCAATGAAAAATGAAATCACCACGTGTACGTATGTACGACCTGTCACCTCCACGTCATCGTGTAATATTTTTTTTCATCAACCATTTATTTGGATGGGTATGATGATATATTTAATGGATATGTATTATAAATATGACATTATATTGATTTTTTAAATTATTATATCATTCAATTCCTTACCTTTTCACTATTAATGGAATGATATCTTCACCTGTGTGTATGTACATCCTACCATCTCCACAACATAATGAGATTTATTTTCGACATTAACCATTTTTGAATGATTATAATAATTTATATAGTGATAAAATTTTATATCTATGAAAATAAAATCAATATTTGGTTAAAATATTTATATATCTTATTCATAAGAAATAGAATAGACACGAAAATTCAGGAATAGGAAAATTAATCAGTTAGCACTTGAAATAAGGGTAACAATGAAATATTATTGACAAAACGATATAATAATATCAATTTTTTTATAAAAAATTGGATATAGTTATTTTATAACTTAATAAAATTCTTCAAAGAATTATATAGGATGTGAAATAACATTCAACTAATTAAAAGGAAAATGTATTTGATGTGTTTTTCCTGATTGTGGATATTTATGTCAAGGAGCCAAGAAGTGAATATCAAGGAATAAGTATATCATTACCTGAGGAGTTTTGGGGGTATCGATGTAGTATTTTCTAATTTAGAATTTGGAACAATTTTGAATCCTGAATTTGGTTTAATTTCATGTTGTTGCGTGGTTTTGTATTTGGAAATGTATAGTTACCATTTACCCTTAAAATTTCCATTTGAAAATAAATAAAAATGGATTTTTGGTTAATTTCACAATATCTTTATTATTCAGGATTGATTATACATAATTATCTATTGAGGAATATTTTTTATTACTATCCATGTTTAAAAGAGAATCTTTAATATTATTTTTAAGTCTTTTATGGTTTATATAATTTTATTAAATTGTTTGAAAATAATATTTTTCAGTTTCCAAATGTGGTACATTATAACTTTGACAACAAAAATATATAAGGGAATATTTTTTTAACTTACACATTATGAACATATTTTTTTTATCATCATGATGATTTAATTTCTTGAATATTCTTTTACAGGTGTACAATATTATATTAATTGAAATAGTTTTCTTATAAAATTGTGTTCCCATCTAAATAAATGTTTTAAAAAAGGGTTATTTTCCCACAATATTTTTAAATGATTATATAATAGTATTTTCATCTATGTTAAAATCCTTTGTTGATTTTTTGGGTTTATTATGGGTGATAATTTATGATACCATTTACCAAATTTTATTAAATGATTTATGATTTGTTTTACAATTGATGTTCAATTTTTTTACCATTCACCATATTAATTAGAATGTTCTGTGATTAGGATTACTGATTGGGTATAGTTATTTGAATTTCATATGTGTATGTTGTTTCACCCCATTCCTACGAGGAATTAATTGTACTTATGATGTTATGGTAGGGGGAAGATATAGCCCCTTGATCCATCTGTATGTCTCATGACACAAAAACAATATGGGGTAGTTCGAGGCCTTGCCCATTTATTTTTAGATATAGATTTTGTCGAGGTTGTTAGCATTTATGTTAACATGTCTTGGTTGAGGCCGCCATGGGATGTTTTTAGGTGTCTAGTATTAATAATTCCATCATTATGAGATTAGTTAATTCAAATACATGTGATTATTCGACTAATATAATATGCATGGTTATGTTTTATAGCACATGTGTCTATTTAAATGGTATGTGTTTCTTTTATTCACTATTACATATTGATTATTCATATTTTCTCAAAGATTTTGTTGTACTATTAACCTTACTGAGCATCTTAGCTCACCCCTTTCTTTTGTTTCTTGTTCCCAGGGTGAAAATATGTATATTATAACTGATATTTTGGGAGACTAATTTTGATTCCAAATAATGTTCTCTGTCTTATATTATATTTTCAGTGGTATGGTAAGATTGAAGTGTGTATATAGTATTCCAAAAACTACTAAACAATTTGATCCTTTGGGATGTGATCCCTTGTAATATGTATCGTTCTAATACTGTCACCACTAACTCTCTGATACTGGGGTTGGGGTTGTTAGATTATCAGTATTCTAGATGAAAGTCTATTGTTATTTTCTTATCTAGAAGTATGAAAAAGTATTAAAAAATAATATAATTAATCTCAGAGTGATTAATGCTTATAATATTGGTATTGTGTTATAATTGTGAGATGTAATGATTAAAATTTTTGATATAAATATTTATTGTGGGTAATATAATTTTATATCAAAATAATAATTTTTAGCATAGTTTTTTTAGTACTATATCTGTGAGTGTGGGATTGTAGAGACTTATTTTCTATGTCACCAACTTGTTTCTATAAACACATGAAACATAAACTTTTTCTTTCATAAAAAATCATCCAAATGATCTTTTTCTCACAAATATGTATTTTTCAAGGAATAACCATTTAAGGAAAAAGGGTTTTTCATCCATATTACTTGTTTAATCAAAGATTAATATTTTAATGATAAATATATTATCTAACTTAATATCCAAGATATTATTTTAACAATATGTTCTCCATTTTTCTATATGAGGTAATTTTACTTTTGAAACCATAGAACCACAATAACCTTGAATTCCATATACATGGGTATAAATAATAATCACTTGGTATAAATTTTTGAGGAAAACATGGGATTTAATTTTAGTAGCATTCAATATCCAAAAATAAACCATTAGTAATAAATTCTTTATCTCATAAAAAAATAAAACATGTATACCTTCAATAATTTCATTAATTATCCCAAAAATATATATTATACTTCATTGGTAATTTCACTCCACTTATAATGTAGCCACATATTGGTAATTGATCACCAAAATTGGCTTGTTACCATAAGATATTTCAGTAAATGCATTGGAAAGCTCTTTAAAATTAGAACAAGATATATATTATTTTAATAATTTATCATAGCATACATTTCAATATTCATCAATGATACCAAATTTTGTTTCATTATAACAATTTCATATTTAAATTGGGTCTTGATACCATTTTAATTTCCAGTCATTTCTAATACGAAATATGATAACAAATAAGTCTAACCTAGATTTTTGTATGGATATCCTTTAAGTATGATCACACTCGATAGATTATATCTCTCCATTAAATATTAATCATATCTAATAAATTGATAAAAAAAATATGAATATAGTGAGAGGGTTACTTCCTGAACAACCTCATGTTGAGGAATTTGGTTGTTCATGGTGGATAATCCCTTTGCTTCCAACTAACATCCAAGACTTGATAGTTTTTTCTCACAATACTAATTATACTCATTTAATTTTGGATATTTTTTATAGTTCTCCACTTTTATTTTATTTTTATTAACCTCCATCATTATACTAACCCCTATAGTGCATGTCAGTTTCTTGGATGTTTCATAATTTCAACCTTCTCTATGATTCTACCCCTACATGATGGCTCTTCCACCAACTGTAAATTTTCTTATTATTTTATAATTAGTAAAAACACTATGGAATAATTTTTTTATCATTATCCTTGATAAATATAATAACCCCGACATAATGATATTTCCTTGGTGAGTCATTCATCATGTGTAAAACCGTGTTTCTCAAATATGGTGCAACTTCTTAATTTTTATTCAATATTTTATATCATTATATTGATGAATGATATCATGAATATATCAGAATTATCACATAAGACACCCATAATTGATATTTATATTTTGTTACCTCAATTGTGGTCAATATTTTCTCTGGCACAATAAATTTTATATTTTTTCATGATGTCTTCTTATTTTCCATATGAATATATGATTTATATATAATTAATTTTTCTTCATTTTTTATATAAATTCTTTTCATATATCAATGGTTGGAAAAAATAAAGCATCACATATGAGAAACATACCTTCTTTATCCATTCATGATTTGAGAAGGAGTTTAAGTATATTTTCTTCCACCATTATTCTTTTCACATTCTTCACACACTTGTGGTGCGTTACAAGATTCCATCATATTATCAATTTATTTCTACCATCCTTTAATATAATTCAATTATATATTTAACCTTAAACATTACCTTTTTTATTATTCTTTTTTTTAGTTTTTTGGAATCTCCTTCTTATGAATACTCTAAGATGGATCTACATCCTTTTATTGGTTGTTTTTACCATCCCTTTAATATACTTGAACTTAATATACTTATCATTTCTTTTTTCATCTATATCCTCAATTATTGATCTATATTATTTTCTAAATTTCAATCTTTCATGATGTTGAGTATTAAGGTGAGTAATTTGTTCCTTCAATCCCTTCTTCATAGCCATTCTTTCTCTAATCTCCCATCAAATTTATTAGATTAATTTATTTTCATATTCAGTTTTAAACCCATTTTCATGATGTATTCATTTATAGACATGTCCAATTTCCTTAATATTTTATTTCTCATGAAAATATATTCTATGAATTCATATTACAATTAATGGATGGTTTGTAGTTTATCCATATTTTCTTCTCTGTATAGGTTCTCATTTTCATCACTATAGTAATATTATTTGGATTGAAGACTTCATTTCAATGAAACTTTTATCATTATTTCACTGAAGACATGAATCTCAATTGGGGAATTTTAATTTCAGAATATGTAATAATATTCCTAAATTATATTATTAAATTATTCATCATCATAAAATGTCATACTTACTTCAATGGGTGTGTTCATTATCATGGAAGTAATATTTCCATTACTCACCTTCATTCTATTTGATATTAGAAAATTTTCAGAATCTTTTATCTGTATCACTTTTTCACCACCTGATACAAAATCTATTCAAAATATAAGATCCATAACTTTGTTTTTTTCTTCTTATTTTCCAAAATTTTCTTCCAAATAATTCTAAATATAAAAATAACAAGAAAAATTAATTGAATTCATTAATACCTCATCAGTGAAATCTCAATATATAATTTTATATGTGTCTACATCATGGAATTTTTCATTATACTTTCTCAAATAAATGTATTATTTAACATATTATTCTATAATTACTCTAATATATATAAAGAAATAAATATACTTTTTACATCTATATAATGGAATACCCATGAAAACAATAGGATTTAACATTTTATCTGTAGGTGAAAAAATCCAAAAAATAGATTGTCAATATTGGAAATTAAATCAAAACTTATGAATATAATACAAATTGTAAAAACTATGTTGAATACAAGTAAAATTAAAGGGGAATTTTTCAAAGTACACACCCGAGTAAAAAAATCTTATTCTATGTCCCTTGAACATAAATATATTATTCCATTTTTGTAGGAACAAATTTATTCTCTCATTATCTTGAGGGAAATATCAATGAGTCCCACACAAATATAAAATAATATAAATCAAAAAAGGAAAATTATTTTTTATTAGTTCACTAAAAAGGGATATATACAAGAATAATTCATTAATGATGTGTTAATGTCATAAAATCCAAAATTAAACTAGTTTATCAGATATATTTTAGGTTATGGTCAATCCATGTCAAGGAACACTGCCTCTATACTATTTAGGCAAGATTCACTATCGGGGTCACTCCAACATTTTCCATTAAAAAACTAAATCAAGGAAATATTGATTTGTTTATAAATTTTTTTGACAATTCACGAGTTTATAGTCATTAAAGACTCTAAAACAAAAAAAAAATAACGTACAAATTCCCCATGTATCTTCATTTCTAAAATATATGCCCTGTTGAAGTTCATATACACTATACTCCCCTTTCTTAAAATATTAATGACATAAAATAGTCATTGTCAGAGTTTATTATTATGTATTTTAATTATAATAAAAATATATAAATATCTTATTAATTAAAGTAATAGCTAATTTATATTTTAAGATGACAGTAATGAATACAATATAAATAAAAAGAAAAACTCTTCAATGAAATTATTTTTATTGCACTTCTCTTTAAATTTCTAACTGTAAAAATAAAATTATATCCTCTTATTCTACTTAATTCTAATGATATAATATGAAAATGGAATAAAAAAATGATAGAAATTTGTAAAATCATTCCAATTAATTTGAGTCAACATCCCAAATATTTATCTATATCTTCCTCTTTTTTTATTCACACTAAATCATTAAGAAATTCTTGAAATTTAATAATCTGAGTGTGATACACTTTTCTATGATTCAATCCACTTTTAATTAAAAAATATTATGGTGTGATATCCTATAATAAATTTTAATTGATTGAAAATAAAAATATGAAAAATATCAATGAAAAATTTCATTAAAAACTACACCAATGATCAAAGTGTGACCCTTTATATCTATTTGAATATTTATAGATCTATGACATGATTCAGTTTAGTGCTCCTTTTAAGGGTAAATAGGCCTACATCATGAGAAAAAAATGATTTTATCCTTCCTTCTATAAGAAAAGTTCCAACAACATGATTCTAATGTTTATCTTGTAATGACCAGTGTTTTTTAGTAGTGAATAAATTCTAAAGGAATTTGAATATTGGTGTTTAGTAGAAGGGTAATTCTTATAACATAGATTAAAAACTTCTTTTTTAGAGTTAAAAAACTTAAATGTTCTGTTTTTAGACTTGTTTGAATGATATAGACATCCCCCTGGAGGGCACTATGAGTTTTGAGAGAATCAGGTCCCGAAACTAAATGGTTTGTCTGCTCTGAATACAGTGTTGGGTTTATCTAAAACTATGCGTCCCATAAAATAAAATTGTGAGGTCTAGTATAAAAAGAATTAGTGACCCAAATGGGCTATATATTGTTTAACCAAACTGTGTTTCCTGCTTGTGTGTGTAGTACCACATAGGTAATCTTCTTGTACTTTTGATCACACTGTTAGCGCACGGTTTGGCCAACCTTGCTGCTAAACCCTATAACCCATTTTAAGTGTAAAATTACTATATTCCTATTAATGAGATTAAATTTATTTTACCTTTATTTATTACTCTCCTCCAGCAATGTGAACCTCCTCCCTTTGCATCTTGGAAATCTCCTCAACCCTAACAAAGGAATGGAGAGATCTTCTCCATTCGTCATCTGATTCTGTCTCTATCGATCACTAGTTATCTACATCCGTAATCTCTCGATTGATTTTAGATCATTATAAATTTAAAATTATCTCTAAATAGTTGTCAATGTGACATCTAATTTTCACTATTTTCAGGGAGAAAATTTTTTATAAGATATTTTCCAATCCGAACAAAACCAAATATTAATATTGGACTATTAGGTGGCCTCCATATGAGTTTGATGGTCTATGAATTATTTCCTAATTTTTTATCTTTATTATAAATAGTATTATTATTCCACATGGATTCATTTTTCCTCTATTTCCTTGTAAGTGGTTCCTTCATATTAAATAGATCTTTCCACCATGTATTTCACCCATTGACTGTTTTTTTAGAAATTACAAGTTGCCAATATTGATCATTGACACTCGTTGGATAAGTTAGCTTAAAATACCCCTTTTAATTAAATGGTTAAATTCCTTGAATTCCTTTAATGAATTGGTAATGGATTAATAATGGAGCTACCCCTTATTAGTAGTTATTTTAAATTTATATTTTGGGTAAAGGAATTATTCTTCTTAAATATAATGATTGTTTATGGTAAATGATTTTTAAGGAAATATTTTAGGGTTTAATAATAAAACCCCTCAAATGAGGCATGTTGTCTTCTAAATTTAAAAAATTATGTTTAGTGAAATTCATCTTGTATGGGCTTTGGGAATTTATATTTTTTATGCTCTAGTTTTTTATGAATTGTCGAATATTATAAGTTCTTGACCCATATTATAAATTCAATGGCTTGTCCCATGACTATATGAATTAATATTGAACAATGATCCTCCTAACGTCATGTCCCAACTTATAAATTTATTTTTCCAAGAATTTAAATTCCCATTCATTCATGGTTTCTTTTAGGAACCTTCTGGACCTTAATAAATTTATTTCCATATGTTGTTAAATTGAGTGGAACTTATTAAATGGAATCAAATGTTCATGATGGATTTCATTCCATGAATGAATTAATATGTATAAATGAAATGTAATTTTAAAGGTTGTCAAGGTCACACATTTCATACATGCATAGTACACGATATAATTATAATGTTATTCCCTTATGTATATATACATATATATGGGATCAATTCAATGTAGACAATAAGAGGTAATGCAACATGTATTTGTCTATTATTATTCTCATTATCTAGTGATTACACCTTGATATAGTCTATATAATGATGGTAGGGCTATTTTGATCATGGTTGAAAATCATGCTCACTTAACTTCAGGTTTTGAGATCATGACATCTCTCTCCATTAATACTATGTTGGGAATTGGACTGAGGTTCCAGGCTCCCTCTTCAGAGTGATGAAATGATTTCTCACTATCCATCTTATGTGTCATGATTTAAGTCTCACACTCTATTTAAATGTAGGGAATGTACCCAGTTTTTTGATCTTATAGGCTCATTCAAAATTGTCATGGATGAATGAGTTACGCCTCATCCATCTAAAAACTAGTATTCAATACATATGGCCATTAGCATCAGCATGTACATGATTCATATTTTTTTATGCAATATATAATTTATATATATATATATATATACGGATCATAGACTCATTCTAGTTGTCTTCTGATGTAGGCAGAGTTGACTAGTTGTCCGGTTAGAACCAGAGCTGAATGGGGTTATTTATTTATTTAGTTTTTCTTGTGGTTATTCTACTTGTATCTTCTCACTACTTTAATTTATATTAACAGACTAGATTCATCTGTAGACAACATGGGTGGTAACCTATTGTGATTTATATCTCACATCCTGCTTGGGCATCCAATGCATTGGGGTACCAGAGTATACCATATTTTCACATGATTATAGACTCTTACTTATGACTATTTTTTTTAAACCACGGAGTTAGGATCACATGACCAAGATGAATCTTGGTATCCTTATGGAGATCACCCTTGGGTATTTTTTTCTTTTCTTTTCATTCATTACTTTTTACTTTATAATATCATGATACATATTGTATGTGTACTCCTTTAGTTATGTGTCATCATCTGGACATGCATGAATTCTTGTACAATGGAATTGGCCATATTTTCTATTCATTTACTTAATTATTCCATTTCTATATATTTATTTTATTTACTACTTCTGCTGTTATATTTTATTTATTATTTATATATGTTATATCTTTGTACTACTTTCTACAAGAGGGTATAGTATCCCCACATTCACCACCTTATAACCTAACTGTTAGCCAGTATACATTGGAATACGATGAGACACACTTGAGCCCATGTGACCCACTAGTATGGCTACTAAATTAGTGTTCAGTCAATTTGGGATGCTAAAAAGTGGTGTGAAGCAATTCATTTTTACATTGTCATACTACTTTGGACTAGTACACATGATATTAAGATTATTCTGACATTTGGTAAATATCCATGCATGTGACTGATCACCACACCCAAAGAGAAAAGTCCAAGTATCCAAGGATGGTTTTGTTGGTCCTGATGTTTTCTATTACAATTGATTATGATTTTTGAGTGAATGGTATAAATTCCACTACATAATGATTTGTTAAATTTATGGAATTTTACACTATTCTAGTATGTAAGGGGGGATGCATTTCATACATCATTATCAGCATGTATAGATTCAAAATCCATGTATATTATATGCCATGTAGTTTCATTAGTAGGTTACCTATAGTTTTATATTGTGTTAATTTAGTATTATGCCATGATTTTTTTCTTTATCATGCATGTTTTTATAACTTTATTATGCCATTATATGCCATTATGTCTATTTATTAATAATTTTTTCATGTATCATTATTCATTGCTTGTTATCAGGTTCCTCTATGTTTAAATCTTTAAATAACATGATATGTTTTGATTTTGATATATATAAAAGGTTTCATCTGATGAATTTATTTCTTGAAAATAAACAAGAAAAACATTTCTGTTGTAAGGTGTATGGGTATTGTATAATTGAAAAAAGGTAACTCATATATTGAAACAATCCTTGTAGAATTATATATATATATATATATATATATATATTACTCGGGAACCATGTTAAAATGTATAGGATATTAAAGATCAATTTTTTTAGTTAAAGGATGTCGATTAAAGGGACCTAAATTCCACACTATAATGTATATGGTAAGTTTATATATTGGTAAATGTAAACCCATATAAATGAACCATTGTATATATTATCATGTTTAATTTTTTAAATTCATATGAAAGAAAAATATTTATGAGTTTGAATTTTAATGTTACATGGTTTTTGTTAAATGGGGTCAGAGTTTGCGATCATTAAAATGTATAGGTGATTCATCAATATATGATGGAAAACCCATATAATTGGAAACTTATTAAAGGAAATTGTATACATTTTTAAATGGTTATAAAAGTAAAAACTGTATAATATTGATCTAAAGTAAATTGGATTCATCTATAATAGCTTTTGAATAACTTTCTAAATGACCCAAGTATGTCAGTTAAGGAATTTTCCATATAAGATAAACCACTAAAAGTGTTTTGAATCATTAATAAATAAACAAATTCTATTGGGCTACATCTTAATGAACCCATGTTTGTTAAATGGTACCCTCATAGGTCACAATATGTTATACTATAGAGTATTCAAAAAATTGAATTTATGTGATAGGTTTCTTAATAATTATGGAAGTTCAGTAAATGATTAATGTTAAAAAAGGTATGCATGATAATACATAAATGGTTTTCATTTAGATGTTGGTTAAATCAAGTACCAAGGGCTCAAATTTTATGATTTTTACTTGATGTTTAGTTATAAATATAAAAAATGGTTAACCATTAATTGTGACCAATTTAATGTTTTTAATATGGAACCTGATGTGGTGTCCTTATTTAAGCCTCATGTATGGGTAGTTTAATGTTTTCTTCTAGGGTGGTCATGGAAAGAATATTTTAATGTTTATTCATAGGCCTTTTTCTTGTAAGCATCGACTAAAATGAACAGTATTGGACTTAGTGAAAAAATTTTGGGCATAAACTACTGATAAATTTGATGCTTATGATTTTTTAAGTGGTTAACCCATAGTAGGTTTCACCCTAAGAGAATAAATACATTTCCAAATGCTGTTATTTTATGCCATTTGGTTTTATTCGTGTGTTATTGTCCATTTTAGGAACATACAGTTTCTAAATGACACCTTTGTTCAGGAGAGTGTTTAGGATATCTTTTAGAATTTATACGTGTGTGAGCACCAAGTAATTCTCATTCCCAATTGTTCAGACATGCCTAGGGCATGGTTGGTTACATTATTAGTCATGTGAACTTGTTCTTATTTACTTGGGAAAATTATAAGGCCATAATTCTATTTTTATAGGCATTTGGGATAATATTCCTTTGAGAAAGTTTTAATTTTGAGCCAACTGATACATGAATTCATATGGTGGTTGACTTATGTGTATTACATAGGATGTATCATATTGATTTAGAATCCTTCGGGTAGTGTTTGTTCACAAACATGGTACTTGTCGAGTGTTAAATCTTGTAATGAACTGGTTGAGTTTAGAAAAATTGTTGATCCATGAACTTTTGTGTATGTACTCAGGTCATCTCTGTAGTAGAGTGACATGGGAATTAATGGAATCATGTTAGTATTAATTATATGGATGTAAATCCAAGAGGTTGTGGGATTTTTGACCCTATGATCATTTTGTTTTTGGTTTTCCATTTAATATTCTTAACCTATGTGTTTAATTTGAATCTGATCTAGCATACATATAAGAATATGGTCAATATCTTCTTTAGATGGATATAAACTCTTATAGTGGGGATAATCATGTTGGTTCTGGTGTACATTCTAGTTCTCTCATAGAATCATGATGTTCATATAGTTGGTTGTGTTTGAAACCATTATAAACATCATTGGTCGAGGAGGGACTTCAGAGGTTAATCATGGATGATCATGTGATGTGTCAGGTGGTAGAGGCTTGTGATTGGTTGTTGATGTTGAATTTGTAGGTGATACTAAGCTTCGTTCATGAGGTTGACCAGTTATAGTTTTATTGTTCTTTATTTGTTTTTTAGGTTAGTTTTAAATAGTTCAATTCCTATTATTTTACTCTCCTCTAAGAGATGAGCATGTCCCCAATCATGACGTCATCATTGATGCACTAAGAGAGCATCAGTATTATGGCTCACTGGTGTTTTAAAAGTTGTTGGGATTTATCGAGTGGTTTCCTCAGTGTTTTATGCTGACACATGGTTCTATTGAGGCTTTGTTACTTCTATGTGATACATGGGTTTTTGGGTTGGAATTTATTTCACAGACTCATGGACAGATGTCATTTCTTTCTAACATGACCACCAAACAGATTCCACTCTGAACATAGTAAATGACTTAATGTGGAAATCTAAGATTTTTACCAACATCTAACTTGTAAAACTGAAGTATGAAAATGCTTGGGTCAGTCCATTGGACTCTAGTTCAATAAATCCAAGGTTATCCCTGACATTTGTCGGGCTTAGAGGTGATTCCTAAAGAGTTATGATTCCTGTGCATTGGATCTGAATAACAACCTTGTCTGTGTCATGGAATAATAGTTTAAATGTTATGGTGATGTTTTGACTACATAATATCACTATAATTGAGGTTTAATCTTCGGTGAATGTGATCATGGTAAACACTGGTGACTTGGATGAAGGAATTTTAATTTTTTTGTAATACACAGGCCATTTAAGCAGTGTGTTTTTGAAATAAGTCAGTCAGAGTGACTCATCTTGTGATCCTTCTTATAAAATGGGTATTGTCTATATAGACCTCTTTTTGAACACGTCTCTAGTTTAAGGTGGTTGTGTTGTTAAGGTGGGATGTGTCTTTAAAAGAATGTTTGTATGACCAGTTTCAGTTAGGTTGATCAAGATTTGACCAATTCTTTATAGTGTGGTAATTTTTATGGCCTCATAAGTAGTCGTGTTCATCGTATTAACGAATACACACTATGAGAACATCTATAACTCTTATAAGAATTCTTAGAAAGGATATTCCAATGGGGGAATAGTCATGGTTTGTAATTTTCTATTAAATGTTTAAGCCTAAGGTGGGGAGCACCATGGGATAGATGATTAATGTGATTATTATGTTAATGTGTTTGTATCTTAAAAATATTTTTTAATCTCTATTTCATTGTTTCATTTAGAAAATGAGGGTTGGAATATATCATAACAACATAGGTTTTGTATGCTTTATAATTTCATACAGGTGTGGTAGACATTTAGAAATTAAACATGGACATTAAAATGAGTATTCATTAACCTAGTTGGCCAGGTGTTCTTTTCATTGTTCTTATAGGAATATCGGGGTTGAGAATTTCTATGGTGGGGAGGTTATAAAGACCTGTGTTTTTTAGCCAAGGTGAAATTCCAAGATAATATAAATTTTCTATTTTGGGGATAATTAGTTCCTTGAACTGAGTTTTGGAAGATAATTCAGGGAGTTGTAACACCTTCAATGTGTTCTTTTTGGACCTGGGTAAAGGCCCAAGAGGTCACTTAGAGGTATCTTTGAGTTTTTGGAGCATCAAGTCCCAAAAATCAATGGTTTTTATGCATTAAACATGGTGCACAATGTTTCAGAAGCAATGAGGCCCCCAGTAGGAAATTCTGTAGCATGTTTTATGGAACATATGTTCCCTGCATTAGATGCACACATTTTAACCAAACTATGTATCAATAACGCACAGGTAGTTCCACTTAGGTAGTATGCTTGAACTTTTCATCACATGTTTGGGGTACGGTTTGGCCTCCCCATTTTCCCAAACCATGTGACATAGGTTTTAGGGTAAAATAACTAGTTTCTCGTAATGGGATTAAATTTATATTTCCTTTCTTTATTCCTCCCCTATAGCTATATGAACCTCCTCCCTTGGCAGCGTGGGATTATCCTCATTCCTAACCAATGCATGCAGATATCTTCTTCGTAAAAATCTGATTTGAGATCTGTAGGTAATTGTGAATCCACATCTATATGGTATCTATGTATATATTATAAATATTATTTTAATCTACCCATGAATGTTTTATCAAGGTGCAAGATCATTTTCTTTATTTTTAGGGCGAATCTTGGTTTCTTAGGTTTCTTCCATACCAGACCAAATTAGAGCGGCATATTGGATGAGTACATCTTCCTAAGTACAAGGTATGTGGAATACTAGTTTTTCCTTACATTTTATGTTGTTTTATAAATATTTATGTTTCATCTCATTCTGGACTTTGACGTGTGTTATTTTATAATTGGTTCCATTATATTTAATTGATCTTCACATATTATAAAACACTATTTTGGAATTTTTGAGTAATTAGAGGTTATAAATCATGATCACAAACACACCTTGGGTGTATCGACTTGACTTTACCCTTTTTAATTAAATGGTAAATACCTGTAAGTACTTCTATAAATTTTCCTTGGATTAATAATCGAATTTCTCCTTTTAGTTGTAATTTTAAAATGCATATTTGGTGAATGTAATTTTGATTCTTGAATATAATGTTTGTTTATATTTAATTATTTTTTTATGTTACAAAGTGAACTTTTTATAATAAAATCCCTCTTATGGGTTGTTTTTTCTCCAAAATTACAAAGTTATCATTAGTGAAACTCATCTAGATTGGCCTTAGGGAATTAATGTTTTCTATGATCTTGTTTGTTAGACATATGTCATGTAATGTACATGGCCTTCTTTGTTGTTCTATAATATATTATATCTCTTTAATATAAAGGTTTATAGAATCATATAACCTTATATGTTCATAAACCATCTTATAAATTAATAGTATTAACCCATGCATATTTGATTGACTATTGAAGAAATATCCTCCTAAGTGATTGGAATGAATTATAAATTGATTTTCAAAAGTAGATAAACACCCATTTGTTGAAGGTTTCCTCTAGGTTTCTTCATAACCCATTTAAATTTATTTTCCATGTGATGTTAAATTCAATAAAACATATTAAATTGGATTATGTTTTCATAATGGTTTTCATTCCACGAATGAATTAAAATGATTAAATGAAATTTATTTATAAAGGGTTCTATGCAAAAGTAATTTTTCATGAATAGTATATTATATAATTTTAATGTGATTACCTTATAGATATTTTGTATTAATTAATTATAGAGAATTATTGGAAGTGAATCATGGATCTATATATTATTATTTGTATTATCAAATGATTAATCCTTGATATAGGTAATGAAATGATGGTAATGGATCTAATAATAATGGAGGATAATCATGCTCTCTTATATTGGGTGTTGATCTCATGTCATCCTGCACCATTGATACTATATAGGGTGTTGGGATAAAGCACTACACTCCTTATTTAGAGTGATTACATTACGGCACACTCACTATACCAAGTGTTGTGCTTGAAATCTCATCAATGTATTAGGATGTAGGTCATGTACCTTATTGTTTGATCTTATAGGATTATTAAAACTGGTTATGGATGACTGAGTTATAGTCAGTCTAGCTAACAACTAAAATTCCAAGAATATGTCCATTAGATTTAGCACGAACATGGTTCAAATATGTGGGTGAAATATATAATTAAACTATATATATATAGTTAATAATCAGGTACTTCTTCTAATCTTATGTTGAATAAGGTAGAGTCAGTTAGTTGTCTTGTTGGAATCGAAGGATAATGGTGTTATTTATTTATTGATTAAATCTTATTGATATTCTATTTATATATGTTCTATTCTTTACTTTATATTCGCAAACATGATTCAGACATAGACGTTGTGGGTAGTAACCTAACGATATTTATATCTTACACCCTACTTGGGTATCCATTTCACTATAGTACCTGAGTAGACCTTTGTTTTGAATGATGATGAACTCTTTCTGGTGGTTGTTTTTCTTTTAACCAGGATTTAGGATCATATGACTAAGCTGGAACTCAAGATTCTCATAGAGATCACCGTTGGAGATTTTGTTTTCTTTTCATTTTTTTCTTCATTTTTTATTATATGTATAATGATGAATGGTGTATGTCTATTTAATTAATTATATATCATCATATGTACATGCATGAATTATAGTATATTGGCGTTATACATCTTTTCTATTCAGTTAATTTATTCTTCTGTCTCTCAGTCGTTCTTTTATTTACTGCTTCTTATATTGTTTATTGTTTTTTATTTATATCTCTTATACCGCTACGCTACTCTAAGTATGAGTGTATAGTCTCCCCACTATCACCTATTTAGACCCTTGATACTATTTGATATCCTCTACCTTACAGGGAGACACGCTTGAGGACATCTGAACCATAAGTCAGACTACTATCTTAGTGGTATGTTGTGTTGGGAAGTTACATAGAACAGTAACTTCTCATCCCTCAATGGTTTTATAATGTAACATCTATTTTATTTTGATCTTAACCAACCCATAAATTTTAGGGATGCATCAATTTATCCCATACACTGACTATGGGGTGTCTTCATCATTCATTCATCACATAACCAATAATTTTTATCTTATATGTCTATGACTATGGTGAGATCATAATCATCAATATGTGACACCTCATTTATACAAACATTGATTAATTTTGGAATAACATCCTCTATAGCATGACATTTCCTCATGCAATTTTCCCTCCCATGCTTATCGAAAGTTAAAATTATGTTGTTGTATAATTATTATTAATTAAAAACTTTATAGGTTTTAGTCATTATATTTACAAAAAATCATGTTTTCTATGCTAATATATTAGTAAAACTAGTAAACATTTAATCTCATTCATCAATTAGAATTGATGAAATAATCTATCATGGAATACTTCACCACATTATATATATGGTTGCTTCATGATCATCATTATTTAAAAAAACTTGCAAGATTTCTTAAATGACTTCATGGAAGAACATACATCTTCCATCATTATTATATTTAAAAATGCCTTGATATTTTATCACCCTATACCTCTTCCAAATAATACTGATATATAATTGATGCATATAACTACTAGTTTCTACCCTTTATCTAAGTGGACACAATATCATATCTAATAATTCCATTCTATATTTTTCAATTTCATTAACATCATTTATTATTCTATATGTCAAATTTATTCACCATTTACCAAATTTGGTCCCCATGTACTATAACCATTGTCACATTAATTTATGATTCTCTATGATCTATACCTTCTGATGTCAACATTTATTCACTATTAAAAAATTTAACACTTATTCAGAATAGTCAATCTCATAAACATATTATTTTAACTAAATTTAAGATATTTTTTATTCCTTTTATTATTGGGAACTAATATGAATAAATCTGGTAAATATTATATGAAATGTATATTTTTTTCATTTTCCAAACTGTATATTTTGTTTCATTCTATAATTATTTATTTTGTGAATAGATATGGATTCTAAAATGTAATCCTCTTTTTAGGGAACAATACGAGAAAATTTGTTAGGTGTTTCTACAATGTATTGTTAATATATAGGTAATTCCATTCTATAATTTTTTATATTTCTAATGGTGATATGGGTTATATATTTCCTATTATTATTAGGTAATATTACAATCTTTAAACAATTTTCATATTGAAATATTAATCTTCATCTTTTCAAAAATAGAGATAATTATATCAATAATATTCTTCACTTTTAGTTATATGAGTAATTAATATAGACTCTATATATAAAGTTGTATTCCTTAATAAAAATTACCATATAATTGGAATGGACATATTCATTATTTTGTTATTTATCTTTCGATTTTCTTAGCATATCATTCATAAAATATATTTAGTGTTTTATCAAATTAGAATTTTTTATTTGTATACCTATGATAAATTTTAGATATAATTCCACTATATGTTATAATACAGTCACTTCATTGGGATTAAATGTTGGAAGTGTTGGGGATTTTCACTAACATGGGGTTGGAAGCATGCAACTTTGGCATTCCAACTTTTCCATTAAGATATTTAATTCAGGTAGTGTACTATATGTGTACATAACTAGGATGTAAAATTGAGTGTTTTATGATCAATATTTTTTATAATTGAATCAAAATTTTCATATGTAACTCATTCATTTCTTCCAAAAAAAATATATCTATCATTTCATCCCAATATGAATCCACACCAAACAATTAATTCAATTATCTAAATGTCATGA
Organism: Viscum album; assembly: GCA_963277665.1. Lineage (NCBI taxonomy): Eukaryota > Viridiplantae > Streptophyta > Magnoliopsida > Santalales > Viscaceae > Viscum > Viscum album. The sequence continues at coordinate 45,874,278 of OY728140.1, read as the reverse complement.
GTAGGATTATTGAATCATATTGAAAAGGAGATTGAATTATAAGGAATTATATTTTATCAAAAAAAATACCTTATTATCTAAAAAATGTAACATATAATTGTGAATGGATCTAATTTGAATAATACCAAAAACACACTATACACAATACTGAATTAAAAATATAGATCAACATATAATATTTTTAAATTGTTCTCGCTATATGTGGATGACTAAGTACTTGATATTTCTATGTCAATATAAAGAGTTATTTGTTTCACCAATATAACAAAATGAATACAAATATGGAAGGTATCAACATAAACCCCCTCACAGGATGGAATAACACTTAAACCTAGAGCATTGAATAATGGTAATTTTTTATCATTAACCATGAAAATTGTTACCCTATAATATTATATTAGCTCTGATTATTCTAGATCGACCCAATTTATAATGGAACTCAAATACTTACCAATTAAAAACACTATTAGTATGCTAAAATATTTCACAACATAATAATAGTATAATATATTTTATAACTCCATAAATTCAACAACCAATGATTGGAAAACATTAATATCATTCTAAACAATCATATAAATTTAACATTAAAATAAAAAAATAATAACTAAGAATGTATCTACAAGTGAAATTATTATTCACATTTATAAATATTTTGAGTATATATATGAATTTTTAATTTTCATTCATTATTAAATTCTATTATAATCACTAGTTTGTTCAATAAATCATTCCTATGAATGACTCTTCATCTTAATTGGCTAGAAATACAATTATTTTTATATATGAAAGTTATAGGTTGATTATATCATTTCCTTCCGCAAATAAAATGATTTTTTATAACATGCATGTAAGAATATCACATTTTCCTTTACTATAATGGTCTTACATAATATATAATGTGGTCTTTTAAAATCATATAAAATATAATTTCATCTATATCTCATTAATCTAAAAAAACCCCATTGTATATATAATATTTATAATTGAAACTACCATGAAATGCTGAAACATGGTCTCTAGGAATTTCTTAATTTTCATTTCCTACTTATTAAATAATCATCCATCCCTTTTAATTTCTTCCTAAAAATTCATACTGGCCAAGAATAAATCACTCTATACTCAAAATGAATATTCTTTATCTATTCCTCAAATTTATCATCATTGATACATTTTTAATTAAGATATTAATTTCATGAATAATAACATATAATTATAAAAAATAATACATCAACTCAATAAATTATTGTTTTATGTATATTCATGTTGATCTTAAAAAAATTATGGTTACTTTAATAAATACATTATAACTTCTAGAATTAATTTTATATAGGTTTTTTTATATTTATTAATTATTTCTCAATTTCATTAATGCATCATATAAACTCTGGATAAAGGTATTTCAGCCTGAAACACTTATTTTGAACTTCCTTAGCTTTCACACATATATATTAACTTCTCTGTTATCTAGATCTTGATGTTTCCATTTTTAATTTCACTTCCCAAAAAATCATAACCGAATATGTTCAAAACCTTATTCAATATACTATATTATCAAGAAATTCATATTAATAGAACAAATCATTTTCACTGAATTATTCTTCCAAAAACGAAATTTTTTTCCTTATATTGCTTATTTTTATGTCTTTTCTATTCAATATAAATCATGTTCATGAACCTCCTATACCTAAATCATATTTTAGTTCATCTAACAGTTTTTTGTACTCAATAATTCTTAATTTTCATTGGACATAGAACTTGTTTAACATTATATAAAAAAGAAAATTAATTTTTTTTCTTAAATAATCCTTTTGGAATATTCAAACCTCTAAAAACATAGATTTCTTATTCTCATAGACTAGTTCACCAACTCGGCTTTTAGAATTAGACTATTCTAAAAAATGGAATGTTATATGAATTTTCCAATTATGTAAAACTCAATATTAACACTAATTGTAAATAATTTCAACAATTTTACATTCAGAAAAAAACACACTAAATACTCCAACTTAATTATAAATATTAAAATTTGTAAAAAAAAAATTGAGGCATGTTACTAATGATTCCACACACTCAAATGATACTTATTAAAACTTTTATTTTTTGGAAATAATTATTAGAAAACAACTAGTCCATAATCTTTACCACTTATAAAATGTTTCTCTCCCATAAATAGAAGTTCTATATTCAAATATAGACACACATGTTCCATTAACCATAAATATTATTCAGTAATTATATCTCCTATTTATCCTCTATAATTTCTAACTAAATTCATTCAACATCATTGAAGTACTTTTCAACATCATTGGTAGTTTTCAGTCTTGGTAAACACAATAATGGTTTATAAAAAACATAATTTGGATAAAATAATTCCTTTTAAATTACATAAATCATCCCATATTATTTGAGAAGATGTTTTTTTGTTCTTTCATCAACCTAATATCATGGGAACATCAATATATATCTCAATAAATATACACTTCAATATTGCTCATTCCATTATATATTCCTTAATCATTGTTTCAAAAATAAATTCATTTATTTGGTTTTTCATCATAACCTTACTCATATTGACCTTCACATTTTTTTGACATACTTATTGAAAACAAATATAATAATTATCCTCAAAATTAACTAGGATACTCAATCTCACACATTATATTTTTTTATAAAGACACTCAAATGTAATAAAAATATTATTTTTAATATGTTCTCAAAAAATATAATTTTGGCTACATATAATTGATAATAAATACAAAGGCTATTTTATCTCCCTAATTTGAAATTGTTGAGTATCATAATGTAATACTCATATCAAGATTTTTTTCAGAACATAATATTTATTCTTCTCATCTTTATTGAACTAAAAAACTGATTCACATGAGAAGGGGATGAAATATATTAATATATTTGGATTTAACCATCTATTTACATGACATAATGGTAATATTTTGTTAAAATACATTCCCATGATCTTTTATATGTAATTATTTAGATAATTGCGTAACTAAATTTATATCATTTTTTAATAATAGGAAATATTAATATTATATGATAAACTTTTTAATCTATAAAAATTATACAAAATCACTAAACAATTATCTATATAAGAAACCCATTAAGATATTATATAATTTTCTTATCATTATATCCATAGGACGTATAAACATAAGAAATTTTTGTGCTTCGATGATCAGTAAGGAAGAAAATAAGTGATAACAACCAATAATCAAAATTGAGCGTAATATGACCATATGGGAATAATCTGGATATATAAGACTATTATACCAGAAAAATAAAAATTCATGTGTCAAATAATGTTTCTTATAATAATATATGACTTAAATAAAAAGGGTGTGAATACATATGAAAAATATTTTAATCCCTAAAATGTAACATATACATAAGAATAAGCACAAAATTTTGGAATGTCATTTAAAATAATATAGACATATGTAATAAATGTATGTATAAAAATTATAAAATACCAGATCAAGTATAAAAACATTTATCTTTTAGTGGATCAGGCTTCAGTAAACTTATTCCCTTGGTGAATCAGGCTATAATCACCTTGTTCCCTTGGTGTCTCAGGCTTCACTCGCCTATTTCTATTTGTGTATTGGTTCATAAAAACTCATTTACCTCTATCTAATAAAATATATTACCATAACCATTATCTTATAGAGTGATAGAGGACCCTAACCATTATCATCATATGTACATTTGTGTTCCATAGAAAATAAAATCCTAACAATAAAATTGAGATAAATGGGTTTCATAACAATTTAAAATGAAATTATATAAATAAAACATTTATAATTCTATCAATAATCATTACATGATATACCCCTTAAAAATAAATGGAAATCCAATGATATTCATTAACACTCTATTTAAAAAAAATTCTATCAATATAATAAGATGTATGGTATTTACACCACATAGATAAAGTGTATATAGTTATGTCAATAATTTCCCCAATCAACTGAAATAAATCATCATGGAGGATACCCATCAATTAAAGGAATAAAAATAGGGTATTCAGATAGGATATCAATTGGATGAAAAAATTGTGGTTATACACTGAAGGTGATTAGAGGAGAAAGAGTTAGTGATGTATCATTCTTCAAAAAGATAACAGAATTATAATAATATCTCAATATGAAAACATCATAATATTTAATTTCAAGAATATAGTTTATCAAACATATTTTATGTCAATATATGATGATTTAGATAAAAAAATTATGGGTTTTAGAAAAATACACATTTGAAATAATAAATTTCTTAGATCTATTGAATAGTATTTCAATGTAATATTTTATAAAACCAGTATAAGAAATTTCTTTTAGAATCCATGGAAACATATTGGTAAATTATCATATAAAATAAAAAACATTAAAGGACTATATGTTTATTCTAATGGAAAAATCAATGTTATTTTAGAATTAAATTTTAAATTTATTATAAAAAGATGATGTTATATGCCCTTTTCAAATTTATTCACAAAAAGGTGAAGTGATCCCTTTCAAAAAGATTACTTTTTAAAAATAAAAACTTTTAATAGATCACTTAATTATATAATTTAGAATCAAAGAAATCCATTATATAAGAAAAAATTAAACAGATGGAAAACATTTTTAAATATTTTTGACAAACCATTTTTGAAACCCATGATGTAAAAAATATATTGAAAAAATATATATTAAAAAAATAAGGTAAATATTGAGGTAAAATGATATAAAACATAATTACATTTATAATTATAAATGTTATCATTTTTTGGGAAATTAAATTTTGGACATGGAGGGGAAGCTGTCATTAATGATCAAGGGATGTTTTCAAAAAATGATTTATTTTATAAAATTATCTGGGTAAAATATTTGAAATGAATGGTTATGTTTTATAGGATAGGAATATAATTTACTATAAAATGAAATTATAGGGTGTAATAAAACAAAACTGGAAGAAAGATGTTCATTAAGATACATTATAACTCAATGAACATAATTGAGTTTACAAAAACCTTTATGGTAAGGGTATAATGAGAATCAAAAGAACATCAGAGAGTTACCATTAAATCGATATTAGAATATCATGAGATTAATGTTATTCATTATAATTTATGGAAATAATTTATTGAATACACCATAAAAAATAAATTATGGTTCTTAATATAAATCATTTCTCATGGAGTTGGAAATGTGACCAAGAAACCCTTATATATTTGGAAATGATTCTGTAAAAACCCCAAGTGAGAATGAAATTGGCATAAAACATTGAAAATCATGTTATATAATTTAATATTTACATTAGTTAAAATAGGGATTTATTTTCCCCCTAATTGATAAAACACAATGTATAACATAAACATGTCTCTAGTATTTCGAATTTCAGACAAAGAAACTTGACCTTTATTTTTTTCATATATAAATTCAATCTAACCTCATGTATATGAATATTAATTAATTATTTTATATCCATATTAATAACTTATAATATTTATAATTTTCATTAATAATCATTATATTCATGTATATTATTTTTTATAACTATTTTTATTCATCAGGTTTTCATAGTTTTACCATTTATAATCTTTTCGTAGGATTATTGATGTAATTAGTTCTTTAAAATTTAAAATTTAAAATTTCAATATAGTTAGTATATTTGATTAATTATAATGATTTATTATGTTTAAAATTTTATTTATGAGCTCATTTCTCTTTATCCTTGAAGATAAAATCGACAATGAGAAATCTTTAATGATTTTCTTAACCAATGAAAGGTGTTTTCTTAATTAATAAGATAAATATTGATCGATACATTCTAGACTAAAAAAATAACCATTTAAATATTAAATTTATACAATTAAAATAATAATGTTTTCATAGTCACCACTGATATAATTTCATAGCATTGTTCAAGTAGGTGGTCATACGGACCAAAACATGAACATTTGATGATTAATTGATGATTATGAGGATACTTAATTCCAATATAATTATAACGATATCAAAGTGAAATAATAAACATTTTATTATATTTATATATCATAGTTAGAAATAATTATTAGAATTAGTTATTGATATTAAATAATTTCCTATTACGAAAAAATTGGTTTCCCTTCTTACTTTATTTGTTTATGAAGATTAATTTTATAATGATGGTTTTTAATTCATAGAATTCATAGTATATTAAATTTATATTAACTTAAAATTATTCATATAATTAAATATATATTTATCCATTACAAACAATATTAGATCCATCTATGAAAGGTTGTATTGGAAAACAAAATACATCAATCCAGGGAGGCGGCAGTCTTCATGTACTCAAGGATATTGATTTCATTTTTTTATAGAATGGGAGAGAGATTAGAGGAATATGGTTTATAATTTATAAAAATTAAATAATTCAAAAATATTATACTAGAAAATTAAATTCTCTTTTTGAATTTCCATGTTATGCAGGTATGGAAAAACATGTTAAATCCTAGAGGTGGTAGTCTTCATATAAACACATTACACGTGTTAATTTTTTATAATAGAAAACTGAAATGATTGTTAATTGTTGAAGTGTAATTATGAAAAACAAATCACTTAATTATTTATAATATTTTTATAATTTTAATATGGTGTAATGGAAATTGATGAAGAATAAATGGAACAAAATAAATTGAAATGATAATGGAGAGGTTTTAAATTTATTCCTCACTACTGGAATTATGACCTTTGTGAATGGGGTTAAAACCGTGGGGGATTAAAATTTTAGTATACCATAAAAAATTTAAGTTAATTAATAGTGTTGATAATTATTTTTTCTAGATTTTGGGATGAAGTATTTTTTGTTAAGGGAAGTGAGAAGAGAATATTTCTTTATATAAGTGAAAAGCGATGACACTTTTGTGAGTACCAAAAATATTTTAACAATGGGAGGTCAATATCAATAAAAGTGGCTCCAATACTATAATGGGTAAGTCTGGTCAACACCTCAGACACACATTCCCTTACATTCTTAAATCATGAATGAATTTATTTACTCATAATTATATACATTCAATATTTTTACATTTATTGTGGTAACAAGTTTTTATATGAGTAACTTATCCTTTATCCATAATTATAAAATGTTACAAATTATATAATTTAAACTTAATGATTCAAAATTTTAAATCTATTAAATTTAGTTCAATTTATAAATTTGATAAAATATATTTTAAAATAATAAGTAAATGATTTTATAAAAAATAATTCCTGAGAAAAATAATATATAAAATATGAATTATAAAATATTTCCTTCAAATAAGAATTATTATTTTTCAATTTATAATATTTCATTGAAAATTTATTTTCTAACCCAAATATGGTTTGATACTTTTTCAAATCCATCTTAGAAATTAATAATGCCCAAACAAAAGAATGGTATTTGTAAAAACAACAAGTTTCACAGTTCACCTAAAATAATTTTTTTAGAAGAATATAGAAAATTAATATTAAGATAATATTACAATAATGAATACTAAAATTAATTATTTTTAAAATATTTTAATTATAAAATTTATAAATTATCTTTTAAAAAAACATTTTATAAAAAAACTGTTTTTATAAAAAATGACCTTAATAAACTTCATGTTTTTTTAATAATATTTCATATTTTTTTCTAAAAAATTAAATATTTATTTATTATATTATATATATATATTAACTTTTAAAATAAAATTGTAACTATTATCATTTTAATTTACTAAGGTAAAATGTGTTACCCACTTTTTAAAAACATTCATAGTAAGATATCATTTTTATCATATTAATCAAAATAATGATAGTGTATAATTATTTTAATATTTTGATGTTTTTTTAATCGGTTTTTGTGTTAGTTATTTTTTTAGTTTTATACATGTTATTCAATAAAATATTATTTTAATGGGTCTCAAATATCAAGTCGTTACATAATCAATTTTCTTAAGTAAATAAGCCATAAAATAATCATCATTATATCAATGTGAGATATATTTATGAAGGAATAATAATAATAATAATAATCTATACATTAACTCATTAAATATAAAAAAACATGTGATAATAACTCATATATCATCATTCAAGGTATCTTTTAGAATATTTTCAACTTAACTAATATATTCAACAACAAAAATTGTTCAAAATCATTCAAATCCAAGAAGTTTATTTGTCATTCAATATAATTTTATATTTACATTCAATATTCAATATATTTATATTATTACTATAATTCAATCATTCCAAAAAATGGGTATGTAGATATGATAAATATATATATTTGATGGAAAATTCCAGCACATTCTAGAATAAAAAATTCACATGATATCATGATACCTAGATATTTTTCAACACAACTCCCACTCAATTTGAATACTCTATCCATACACTTCATCAATATTAAATTTAATTAAAGTATTTTGAAGAGGAAAAATAATACCCTAAACATAAATCAATTATGGATATCTCAAATAGTTGTATTTCATTCAAAACCTTTCAATTCATCCCTTAAACAAACCCCCTTCAACTCCCTATATAATGAAAACTGACAAAACATATATAAAAATTAGGTGGGATATCTATTACATATTAATGAGAAAAACATGGAATTTAGTTTCCTATAAACCAAGAAACCCCTTTCAATTCATCTACATATTTATGAAAACTATCGTTCTTATTCCATGAATGATTTTTCAAAAAATAATTTAATTTTGATATATGGTCTTATTTCTTTATTGACCATTAATTTAATTTAGAATATTATTTCTTTATATCTTCTAGAAAGGAAAATTAATTCTTTTATATTAAATCTATATTCCTTTCATGTTCATAATTTTCCAGTCAAATAATCATAATTTCTTTATAGATAAGATTTATTTTCATATATATACACATTTATCTTCAATTGTTTTTGGGATCCCTTATTTTTAAATCCTCTCTAGAAATTACAATCTTCTACATAGATTTACTTCACTAAAACAATCATTTATTTCATTATTCTATTGATTTTCTTTATTATCAAACATTTCTTCTTTTATCAATAATAATAGTTTATTACTTACAATAATACATGATATTTCCTTTAGTTAGATAACATAATAATGCCCTATTTTTCATTTGTGATGAATCGTCCTTTTCTATTTTTGGAACTTATGTTTAGAAAAAAAATTTCCAAACCCCAATGGTAAAATAACCCCCATTCATTCATTGACTCATAATCATCATCAGTTTTCTAATTTACTTAATATTAATTTTATTAATTCATGTATCCATGAACCAATATTAATCATCATAGTGAAAATTTTCATTATAACATATATTGATGTTTTTGATAATTTCAAATATATTATTAGGGGAGAGATTCATTCCCATCTTATATGTACTCTGCCTCTTTCCAAAAGAATAAATTTTTTTCACAAAATATCTTCTAACCATGATATAGGATTTCATTATTTTTCATTGAAATACTTATTATTCTAATAATAAATTTCGTTTTGTATAAAACATTCACAGAACTAAAAATATCCATTAAACCCTGATTTTATATTTTTAACATAACTCATTCTAACATGGACATGTTTATATTTTTTTACGAATGAACATTTATTTTATAAGATTCTTGGAATGATAAAATTCATTATCCTTATCACATACTCATTGGATAATGTTTTTCTATTTTTAAAATTTTTTCACTCACATATTTGTTTATATTTTAAATTGTATCTTATAGTATTCATGGAATAATATTAGTGAAACAAATAATTAATAGAATATGGGTAACCTTTTTTTGTGTGTTTATAGTGGGTTTATCTTCAATTTTTTTTCAATCCCTTCTTTCCACAAGATTTTTTCCTTTTTATTGTTGAAAATTATATGAACCATTCAACAAACTATCTCTCTACTTAATATTTTTGTAGTATATAGTATCTGTTAATTCTATATATCTCATTTTTGCATCCATCTCCAAACACATAATGTTGATGGCAGTTTTCTCATCCTCAAATGATATAACCCTTACTTCACATTCACTCTCCATATTATCAATGTGATCATAATTAATTATATTCATTTCTTGTGTAGAATATTTAATCTCTATAATTATTTTATTATTAATCTCCAACTAAGAAATAATAAAATAAATGAACTCCTTAGGAATTTCATTTCATGAATAGATATTATCCTCAAAAAATTTCATTATATTATATATATCATATTTTTCCTTTTTTACTTCTTATTTTTAGGCGTATAATATATAATTATATAAAAAATGGTGTATTCCATTTTCCTTTATCATTTTTTTTTGAGAGTTTTTACTTATTAAACCTTTATGAAAATTGGTTTTCTATAAAATCAAAATCATTATATATCTATAATTCCTCTAAATATAGATATTTTTTAAACTCATATATAATATATAACACTTAAATATTAATTTTATTCAATTAATTGAAAATATTGGATTAAAAAGGTAACATCTCACCCCTTACATATTGTATTTAGATGAAATTATGGTTCTATGGACCATAAGAGACATCCCCAAGACCCAAAAGGCAAGAAATAAATTCACATGGATTGCATAAACATTAGGGGTTTATTTAAAATTAAATTAAATGACCTATAAAAGTTTACTCTAGAAAATAATATACATGTATGATACATTATCAAACACAAGAAAAAATTTCTAATAATTAACACAATAATAATAATCTGAGTGCAACAACCAACAACAGTAAAATAAAATAATAAAAAAGGAAAACCCCAAAATGGTTAGAATGTACCAAATATAGAACTAACCCTGAGATCCAAACAACATTAACCAAGTAGATCCATGCTCTATTACCATGGAAAATAGCTTCTCCCATGCTAAATTAAAAAATTAAGGGTTCTCCATTTATCTGCAACATGTCAAATAATGCCTATATATACACCAATGTGAATATGATGGGGGAGGGTAATAATTTCTCTTAGAAAAATGACCCAAAAACATCCCAAATATTCCATTGAAACTCAAAATAAGTTATATCATAGATTATATAAAAGAGATGGTTAGAATATCAAAACACATTCACATAAGAAGTGAAATTTTAAAACATTAATCATATTAAATTTTCCCATTCATTTTTTTAAAAAGGAATTGACATACATATATACCACACATAATTGAATGTAAAATTTCAATCCCATTACTCCTTATCGGTGTTCCATCCTTCAAAAAAATCACAAAAAGATAAATCCCATGTCCCTTTCCAATCACTACTGAGAACTATGTCTGTTCCAATAATTCCTCATACAATTCAATTCAAACCCGCAACAAAATTTTATTCAAGATATTATTTTATGATTCTATTTATCTAACCAAATATATTCTTTTTTTTAAATCATTGAAGTTCACATTTCATTCTCAATTCATTTAATATAATAGAACTAGAAGTGTAAAAAAATCATTGAAATATAAACCATAAAATAAAAGTATTTGTGTTAAATTTAAGAAATTTAAACCAATATATTCAAACAAAAAATTCAGTATGGGTTCTATTTAGAAATCATGGAATTATTATTTTGAAAACTAAGCCTTCTAATTAATGAAACTATTGAGTGATAAAGAATACACTTATCCAAGCATGATGACAACAAATAATGAAAATATGAAAAATATATATTCATGCTCAATATACCCTTACTCAAATAGATCTAATCAAAATCTCATCATTACACATCATAGATCATAGATCTATCCATAATGGATTTTTTCTAATGATTATGGTGATATAATTTGATATTATCAAAAGATAGTGATAGGAAAGAGAGACTTACCAACATTTTTATATATTCAATGACATCGATCCAATAAAAAAGAAACATGATCAAGGGGGACTACTATAAAATTCTAGTAGAGTATAGGAATTCAAAATTAAAATAAAAGGGATGAAAATAAGTGTTGGGTGGATTGAAACAAAGTGAAACATTAAATATCATTTAGTGCACACCCCTTGGAAAAGATACATGGTTTGGGTAACATGCACTTACCATGAAAATTGTATTGTACATCACCATGGGAGGCATAGTTGTTCCATATGGTTTGGATAAACCACGCACCAAATGTGAATTACTACTATCCCAAAAAAACAAATCTACATGGTTAGGCCACAATGTTTGTTCGTAACTATGACTCAATCATACAGAATCTGAGTAACTCATAAATTAATTTGCATAATTTTCATAATATGGTGCATAGTTTCACCTAGATATGCTAAAATCATGAACCTCTACAAATGATTCTAATACACACCAAAACGGTGTATAAACTCTCAAAACTAAACCCAAGTATTATATAACATCATAATACATTATAAATGGGTAAAAAACCTAAAATAATGGTTGTTACTGAAAATCATAATGTGATTTAGTTCACACAAAATCATTGCATCCTAAACATGATTCTTTAAGGGTATAATTATCAACTATTATGGCACAAATATTTCCACAAATATTATCTTCAACTAGTCGGGAATCATATTTCTTTTATGATATTTTTAAAATTATCATATTATTTCATTTTTTCCTTTTCTTCAATGTCTTGGAAGAAAAACATAATTGTTTTCTATGATAGGGAACTCAAAAATTTCTTAAAACATTACTTCATAAATTATTAGAAATTGGTCTATTAGTGGAGCTTCTTTTATATTTCGTGGTGATTTAAACAATCATGAAATAATTTTTTTGGTGTTTTTAATAAACCATAATGATATATTATTTTAATAAAAAAATTCAAATACCTTGGATTTTTTTATTTTATTGGTGATTTTTTTAATTTTGAGAAACTATTTGACATTTGGATATTCAACTAGTGTATAATTTCAATTCAACATACTGGACAATGAAAATAAAATTTATTTTTGTTTTAATATATATTTAAATTATTACCCTTATTTGGTGGATATTTAAACCACAAGTAGTTATTTCTCTATAAAAAATTAAAATTCATATTTAGAATACAAAAAAATAACGAAAATATTGTACTAAAAATTTAGAAAATATCAATTAAGACAGTAAAATTTGTCCACCATCAATCCATTTACATGTTTTTAACATATATGATACTAAAATTTACCTATCTCAAATAATACCATGAAAACAGTTTCACATACCACCAATTAAATCCAATCACATTTAAACATTTCTTCCATATTATAAACCATGGAAATAATTATAAAAAATAATTAACATTTCAAATGATTTAAATCACGCCAAAAAAATCGTCATAACACTTAAGAATTTAAAAATGTTTTTAACAATTGAAAATATGTTAATTTCATGATAATATTGTTAGGAAAACATCCCTATTAGAAATGAAAATTCCCCCAAACAGTGCCATACAACTCATTGAAAACATACTTGCACCATAAAAAAATTATTTTCTATCATAAAAGTGAGTGATTAATTACTTTTGATCAGAAAAAAAATGTGTTACCAGAGAATATATGTTTAATTAAACAGTAAAAGTTACCAGAAATGTTTTTTTGTTATAAAACATCATCAATATAGACTTAATAATCAATATGCATGACAACATCCCGAGGAATGACAATCATCTCTATCATCATCTCAATATTCACTCCCTTATTATAAAAACTATATTATAGTTTATTTGGAAATTAAATTGTCACTTATATTTATATATGAAAAATATAATAACAAATTTTTTTATAAATGGATAAGAATTTTTGTTATTTATTTGAAAACACTTTTCATTCTTCAATGCATCTTAATGGGAAGGATCCATCGATCAAAGGACGACAAGCTGAATGTTTTAATGAATAATCCCATATTATTGACATTCTGTTATGGCGTTATTCCACCAGGTAGTTAATTCTTTAAATATTATTTATTCTGACCTAAACTAACTACTAAATCATAGAGTGGTGGAAAGAGTGGGATCGATCCCATAAGAAAGCTATAATCCCAATGACATTGTGAAAAAAAATTGTGATCTCAACTTAATGTTTTCATGAATTAAGAATTAATATATTCTAAATTAGATAATATGAAAAAATAAAACAAAAAAATTAATATTATAATAAATTGTAAATTATTAAGGGATGGGAAGTGATATCAGTGTTTCATTTTTCTTTCAATTTTAATTGTTTAACATCACCTAAAAATTAATTCAATTGATTATCATGAGATTCTTTGAATAAAATAATCTTACTTGTATTCAAATAATATAATAACTAGGATTTAAAACACATCTCTCAAGATGATCTAGAAACATAACATCTATATGATCAATCTCTAGGAGAATGGTGAGCAAAGGTTGTCTCTCACATTCTACTTCATTAATTGAATTGGTTGTCATCCCCTAATCATCATTAATTTCACAAAATGATTAGGGATAAGTTAAAATTAAGATAAATGAAATACACCTTAATTTACTATAAATCATAAAATTATTATGAATGAATATCATACATACACATCCCTATTCACAAATACCACTCTCTATGAATTCATCCATTCATTGTTGATGGTTTCTCATCCATATATGAACTAAATATCTCATATGAGGGAATATAAATTGGAAATAAAAAAAGTTTTTTGAATAAATGTAATAAGAATGTAATATAATTCTTTTTGAAAAATAAAGTATGCGTATAGAAATTATATAGTGAAAAAATTGAAAAAATGAAATCTAACTATGCAGCATCTCGGTGTGTTAAATCCAATCATGCTTATCCTTCTCCAAAAATAGAAAGACCCAAATGTAATTTTGTTTCTTATTCTCCATCAAGGTACCAATTATATCCATCCATAACCTTGGAAACCATTAACATTACTCAAATATTTTTCAACACCTACCAAATATGATTTTAAAAATTTTAAAATGGTATTTCCTCTACTACGGCATTGAGAAGTATGCATCACCATAGCTTATTCTTAATAAACGTAATTTCTTATATCTATTGGTGTTATTGTACTCTCATTTAAAAATTTCAATATCTAAATAAAAAAGACAATTGAAAACTAGAAAATCCTTTGTTATTTAAAATTATCCTCCAACAAATTATGGGGATAGTAGTCAATATAAAATTGTGGTGTGACGTAGCAAAGAAATGATGATGTGGCTTCTTGTAGTGAAAAGTGGGCCAATAAACCAAGGTAAAACCATACTGGGTTGTTCCATGATGCATGTGAAAGGATACGAAAAAACACGATTCGTGCTATACTCCCTTCTTCCTCTGACTCAGTATTCAATTTCAACAGATTGAATGTATCTTCAAAGTGTAATGGTAGATACTACAGTGAAGTGTTATCGATGGTGTGATCTGGTGGTGTTATTGTAGTGGCTGTGGTAGCTCTCATATCATTGATATTATAGTTGAGTGTCTGGGAATTGAGTGAGGGGGTAGCCACATCAAACATAAAAGGGTGATGATGGTGTGGTACCAAATAAAATTATTTCCCTAAATGATGATAAATATTCACATCTTGTTACCTACATTGAAAATGTGTGAGGATTGGCTCCACTATTTTATTTATGTTTTGGTATTAAATCACACATAAGATATGGAGTGTTTGACAACTCTCATCATGTTATCTCACTAACTTGTACCAATGAGCCTCTCCTCCATCTATCACATGAACCATGATCCCATGCACATAAGCTTCTCTATCACGCATGCTATCTGCATGTCATTGTGTAAACCCATATTGTGTACATGTTTAATTTTCGCGACCATACTAGGGAGTTCTGGGTATGTTATCCCTCTATTGGTTATTCATGTGGCCTAACCTCCCATGTTTAGTGATGTCCAAGTGTTGGCCTATTTTGGGCATTATTCTTTCCATACTTTTCCAAAATCCATCTCACCTATAATTCATCAAATAAACCCAAAACACAATTCAATAATATTTTATTCCCTAAATAATATAAATAATAAAAATTAGAATTATATGAAAATAAAATCATAATGAATTTATGGGGAATAATGTATAAATATTCCTGTCAAAAAAACACCCCCACACTTAAACATGTTTTCATCCTCTAAAAAATCTCAACATCCAGAATATATGATCCAAATATTTAAGGGAAATTATCAAAAAAAATCAGGATCTTATATTCAATGTTATAAATAAATATTTTAAAAAGTATAAAAACAAAAAAAAATAACTACCAAGATCACTCTTCCTATAAATTTTCTAATTAAGAACTTTTATTTCTATCACACTAACATCATTTTAAATTTTATGAAATATCCATGACAAAAAAATTACCTCACCAAAATTTATTTCTCCAGTTGCTCAAGAAAATTATAAATGGAGTTAATAATAATCTCAAGTAAGTGTTGTTTATCCATAAGATTTCATGTCTTATCAATCACCACATTAATGTCATAATATAAAAATAAAGAATGATTTTCCATTAAGGTTATAATACATGAGAGGAACATGTTGGGATGTACATGATGTACAAATTTAAAAGCATTGGATGAAAATTAGGGTATATTTTATTAAATTAAAATTCATTATAATCAAGTAATTTTCAATACAAAATGATTCCTCTACTAACTCTTTTTAATGAAGAACATCTTACACTCCTTTCCCCGCTTTAAGAAGTAAGGTTATATTTCTCAATAATAAATAAAATGAATAGATCATATTAATTTATTCTCACTATTTTTTATTATTATTTTTAGAAGTTTTTAAGGATGGATTTTGGAAAAGTCTCTCATCCGTCACCCAACCCCAAATAATGAAATTCACGGATCACATGGTTGTTATTTTTTATCATTCATAACTTAAAAAACATATTTTTAATTTTTTTAGAGGATACATTAACGGAACAATACCAATTATACAATATTTTCACAATATTCTAATAAAAAACAACACTTTTTTATTCCAAAAAATAAATCTCTATAAAATTATTCAACTCCCAATTTAAGATTAAATTAATGATAATAATTTAATACACAATGAAAGATGATAAGAAGGATAAATTTTCATATAATGTTACTTCATATCAAGGAATTTAAAGGTTTCAATAGTTTTCTAAATGAATAAATGTATGGAATATATCAGTTCCAAATGGTTGAAAATAATATCAATCGATGTCTCCATCATGTTTAAAAACCACAAAAAATTATGTTTCGACATAAAAAAAATAAATTTCATGTAGTGGAACCCATCCCATGTTCTATAAAGAAAAAAACACTGAAAAATAATATTTAAAAAATGGATCAGAATCCTCTTGATAATTGGTTTAAAAACTCTACAATCAATTATTCACATAAACATGAATAATTATTCTATTAAGTGAAGTATTTTAGTAATTAAATTAATAAAACAAAATCATATCAGAAATCATTTTCTTCAACTTATAATCAGATAAAGCCTGTAAATTACATAAATTTAAACATTTAACTTTTCCATTTATAAGTAGAAAGAATTAAAAAAATTCAATTAATTGGGAAAATTTTGTCTATGTGGGGATTTATATTAAGTTTGCTCATAGGGGGAAAAAATTCAAATGTTGGGTATCTAAGGATTCCTCCCCATACTTAAACTAAACATTATCCCCTTTGTTTAACTATGGTTAATGGGTTGTAAACACGTTTTTTTGAAATTTATGTTCAAGAGATAGAATGGTTTAAACCTATATGAAGTAATAATAGAAATAAAATTATCCCATGTTAAGCATATTCTTTTCCTTCATTCCTAAAATGATTTGATTTAGTGTCCAAATTCTATCATATTTTTTCCTCCCCTTTAATATCCATTCCATTCTCCAATAATTTCTTTTCAATCTTGGGAAATTAAAACACAAATTATATAAGTGAAATCATATAAATATATTCAATTAATGAAAAAAAATAGATACTAAATATCAACCCTGGAGAGAGTTAATAAATATAAATTTAAATTTAAATATTCAAAATAAAATGAAAATTGAAATTAAATCCTAGAATGAAGTAAAAAAATAATATTTCCTCCTAGAAGATATTTACATTAGCCTTTATTATGTATATTTTCCCTTATCTGTCATCTAATTAGAGAGAAAAAATTTTCTACCCATGCTGTCTTGAGAAATGACTTGAAATTATGATCATCTGGGTGATTTTTATCTTTCTCGTCTATATGATCTCCTTGAATATGGTTCATGGTTTAATAAAACCATTTTATATATGAAAGTAATGAAGAAGGAGATTTATGTATGTCTATAGTTTTTAGAATTCATCATCCCCCAATTCAACGTTTTTATTGTATAAACATTTTTAGATGAATTTTAAATGTTATCAACCTAACCCTCCTTCATATATGTTCTAGTTTCCTCTTTTTCAATGAAAGTGATAAAGGTATATCATTCACCCTTATAGAAGATCTTATTTTCTAAATTAACTAATCTCGACCAATGTAAACACCTCTTGATGAACATCTTCCTGAAACAAAATGTGTTGTTCAGGGTTTCTAATGTGTTTTTTCCTTCCTCGATATTTAGAGCTACTTCTTTAAAAATTTCAGAAACCACCATATATTTCAGCTCCACTATGTCATTTTCCTCTTCTAGATTTACCTCATTTTCTAAATATAATCCCCAGATTCTTACTCCAATTCAATAAAAACATTTTCTTCAACCTTGAAGGTTGTGAGAAAATTTTTAATTTTAGTATCTATGTCATTATTTTTATGATTCAGAAGTGATTATTATAAGAAACATCCAGCAAGAACTTCATTCCCACTTTCTGCCACCACTATATTCATTTTGTCACAATGTTCTATATCGGAGCTGAAAATATCAAAATTTGTGACCACATTTACATTTTTTGGAAGTTCCTTTTTTCTTCATCGAACTAGTGATTGTGTAGTAGTTTTCATTTTCTCTAGGTGTTAAAGGATCCATTTCCAAAAAAGTGATTTAATTATCATGTTCTCTTATGTCATCAGATAATCTCTTCTTTTATATTTGATTTTTTGTAATGAATTTGGAAAATTCAGCTACCTCTACCACATAGTTCACCCATTCAAAACTGGTTTCACCCCAAAATTGACATTTTCATGTTGTAAAAATATCTTTATTGAGAGTCAACATGGTCTTATCCACATTTTCTTTTAAATTTTTGAATTAGTACCATTCAACTTCAGTTTGAAGAATTCAAACAATTTCTATGCATATCATTTCATTATCCTCATATTCATCCACTTTAACCATAGTCACTTCTTGTTGGTGCATATCATAATGTTCCATGAGGTTTTATCCAATGGTGGTGTGGATTGTTCTTTATTGTTAAAAATTAGGAATTTCCTAAAAGAGTTACCTTTTCATTTATTAAGACACTCTCAACCTTGGACTTCTCATCATTCTCTTCCACTATTTTTATAACTATGTTCATCCTGTAATTTTCTTCTTATTCAATACAAGGGATTGATAATTAGTCTTCATTCTCAAATTCATCTTATAAATTAAAAAAAATTGTAGGTTCATTGTTGAAAATTTCAATCTTCTTAATGAGTATTAATTTCTCCATGTCTTTTAGTTCAAACATATTTGATTCCTATTATTCCCCGTAATCTTCAAAGAAAATATTCCTAGCATCATGAAATGTAAAGATGATTTCCCAATATAGCTAAATATTTTTAAATGATGTTGTTTTCACCTCAATCATCTCATCATACTCCTAGGATATAAATTTTTTATTTTAAATAGAATCCATGAGTGTGTCTATCAACGTTTCATGAATACTTTAATTTTACAACCCTTAAAGTTCATTATTTTAAAGATTCCTAAATTCACCATGGATGTTCTAAAATACAAGAGTTCCATCACATCTTGAGTAGTAGTATTTCATAGTCCACTTCTAATGTTAAATATCCTCACACCTAGCTCAATATGAATTCTTCCATCAATTTTCATTTTGTGGCCACCATGTAAAATTTGGTTCCACCCATTATATTGACTCACTTTGATGTCTAAAGTATGTTAATATTCGTTTTTCATCAATATATTTCTCTGTGTAACTCATCCTATATACGAGTACTAATACCAAGCATCTAACAGGGAAAAGTCAAACAAAAAATGAAAAAAATTACAAAAAATAAGAGATAAAAACATGTAAGAATATACAAGACCTAACCAATTGATTCCTTAGCCTTCACTATTTTCCATTCTAACAATTATAATGGTTGTAAAAACCCGATGCACTATAATAGTGTCATTATTCCTCCATACTATCAATGATTAGAGATTTATTTAACCTGACCTACACTAATAACTGATGTGCAGAGTAGTAAAAAGATTTGGGTTGATCTCATGAGAAAGATGTAAGACCAATGGTATTCTAAGAATTAATTGTCTGTTCTACAAAATGTTTTCCCAAATTATGAATTTTAATTATTTAAACACAATAAATTAGCAAAACTAAAATCAACATAAAATAATATTAATCTAAATTAGAATTGATGAAGAGTGGGTTACTTATGTAAAGGAATGATTTTTACTTAATTTAAACTCATTCAACATCACTTATAAAATATTCCAATTAAAAATCCTGAATCTTTTTGAATCAACTAATACTACCTATCTACATTGACAATATTTCATAGGATAAAAAACCCCTTTTTCAAGGTTATCTAGTAACCAAAATGAAATATGTTAAATCTCTAGGGGAAAGGTGAAGCTATGTGAGAGATTTCCATCCACATACATTATATTCATTGGGTTTCGTCCCTTAATATTTATTTATTTGGAAAGATGATTATGATATAAGATAGAAATATTTGAAATTAAATACAATTTAGTTTTAAAAAAATCATAAATTATGATGAATGAAATCATTCCAACACAAACCCTTTAATAAAACCACCCTCCTCTATGAATAAATTTGTTCATGTTCGATGTTTTTTTCAACTTGAACGAACTAAATATCATGGATGAGGGAATATAAATTAAAATTGAAAGAAAATTGATGAATTAATGGAAGAATTACTTACTCTGATTGTTGTTCACAATCAAAATATGTATGTCGAATCTATTGTCACTTCTCTCAAAAAATGTTTTATACCCTATCACTTATCTCTCTCCAATAATGTTGATGCCCTAAAGGTATAATCTTATTCATATTATTCATTTTTGTTCTACAGGGGGAATTCAATTAATGAGTATCCCGTAAAATCCATTACCAAACACCCATATTTTTAATTTCATACTAAAGAAGTGTTTGGAGATTTTTAAATGAGTTTGTCTCTTCTATGGAATGGACATGTCCATTGCATCGTATCCTTATCCTTAAAAAATTTAGATAATTCTTTCATGTAGCATATTCTCATGGATACAGTGCAATTACAAGATATGAATAAAATTAAAATTTGAAAATAAAAAAAAATATTAATTAAATCAACTTCTCCCACAAATCACTGGCTAGAAAGAATCCATCGAACTATGATATAGTGTAGTAGAGGGATAATGGTTTCTATCCATTTAGTGAACCTTAGTGTAATAATTGGGACCCACTAGTAGTATAGACACCCCACCTTAACATGGATATTAGGTCCTGGCCCACAAAGTGCAACAATTTTCCCTACAAACATGTAGTCCCCAGCATGGGGTCCACCCATGTTTCTGAACATTTCATATCACTAATGATTGTCCATATATTCCTACACATGTCCTTTATAGTGTGATTTTTCTTTTCTCACATACATAGTGGGAAAAATCCTAGAAAAACACCCATCCTAATCACTATTATGAGCCATGAACGCATAACTGCACAGTTCTAATAAAGCAAGCTTTTGAAAATAAAGGTTCACCTTATTGACATGATTCCTATCATTTAATAATTTAACCCTTTATCATTATGGGGTGTTACATTCACCCACCCCACCATAGAGAACAACATCATCATAGATGACACTAGATCTCAACCCAGGTAGTGCACCTTACATAAGGATGAATTCTTGCTCTCACTCCAACTATAATGCTCTGAGCCCATACTTCTAGAATCAACTCATATAAATGTTTTCTATTTTTTAAAAAAAATAAAATAAAAATATAAAAAAAAATATTACATACCAAGATGTTTTATGGGTCTATGTTGTGTATGGTTAGACAAACCTTACAACTTAAAAAAACTATTCAAAATAAAAAGAGATAAAAAATACATCTTGTATGCTTACACCATAACCAAATAGAACTCCATAGGAAACTCTACTCATCCTATAGAAAATAATTTTAAAGAATAGGATTAGCATTAAAATTCTCATTAAGGTGTTTTAAAATCTTTGATAAATATTTTTTATATATTATTTTTAATATATAATAAAATATACATTTATAAATACCTTTTGAAAACTTTATTTAAAATTACATACACCCTAAAAAATACTATATAAAATTAGGAAATAATTTTTTTCCAAAATTTTGTTAGCCATATTCCCATGTTTTTTGAAAAATATTATGAAATATCTTGAAATCAAAACACATGAGACCACTTGAAACATTGAAGGCTATCATGCGACTACCCACATAAAGGATGGGTTTTCTCCCCACTTACCCATCATATTTATAGAGATCAAGTTCCAAATTTTATAAAAAAAATCATCTTTGCTTAGTTATATATAATTTCAATACATTAAGTTATTTTGAAAACATGTCACAAAATTAAAATACACATTCTAACTTATATTTATATATTATTAAAAATTATAATTCATTGGATACCACTTGCATGTTTTGTTACAACAAAAACTCATGCCATAAGTATTTTATTTAATTGTCCATGTATTCGAACATTCATTCGTCATTTCATGAAATAAATTTAAATAAAGTGTTAAATTTTAACTTTTATATCTCAATATTGAATAAAAATATTAAATTAATATTTTATTAATTAATTCAAAATAAAAAATTGCAAAATGTTTTTATAAATCCTTTAAATAAAATTAATAGCAATAGAAAATTTATATTCATATAAATACGAGATATTTTTAATATAATAATAATAATAAATTAATTATGTTCCACACATAAAATTATAAAAGAAACATTTTAATTAAATAATTTTAAATCTAGAATAAATCCATGTAATTTATTATTTCTTATGTAAAATATAACATTTAAATAAAAATCATGAATTTATTATGAATGCAAGGTATGTTGATGTTTTACATAATGCATGAACATGACTATATGAAATTGTTACATCATTAATTTTAATATATCATGATGACATGATTATTTTAATATTACGACTTTGTTATAACATGAAAATATACTTATAAACATGAAAATAACCATTTTTTCCTTGTGTGTATATATATATATATATATATTAAATTAGATAATATCATGATTTGAAATGAATTGTTAATACATTTCAAATAATGAAATCATGACCAAAAAAACCTATATATAAACATGAAATTAAAAGTCATAAAATATAAATATATATAATATTGAAATAAATACATATATTGTTATACTTGATTAATTTCAACATAATAAACGCACCAATACATGAAAAAAAATAAGAGTGAAAATAATAAAGTTTTGCACACATGTATTTGAGAAATAAAAATAATAGAAATCTCTTATCGGCAAATTATTCAAAAAGATAAATTATTTTTTGTTAGATTAAATCATTTGTCAAATAACATTTAATGAGAACATAATTTTATAAATAAAAGAGACTTACTGTTGGAGAAATATAATTGGAAATTAAATAATTTCAATTTCTCCCTTAGTGATTTTGATTATAAAATAATTAAATTATTTAAGAAAACAAATAAGCTTTTTGAAATAAATCAAAATAATTTACCTTGCTTCAAATAGAACCAACACCACTGTTGGAAAATATTTTGACACAACAAAAATATAGAAGAAAGTATAGAATTGAAAATAGAACCAAGGAAGAGTGTGAAGAGTGAACATCCTTTTTATAACGAAAAAAAAATATTTTCAAAAATGTGGAGTATATAGTATTAGATAGAAAATTGACATGTTATATATAATTTTTTTACATATATTCACTTCAAACTATTCAACTAAACAATAATTGATAATAGGCACAAACAATTGTCAAAAATAGTTTAAAATAACGATAAATGGGACATATGAAGTAGACCGATGCAAACAAAAATAAATAATTTATCCATAGTATGAAATAAAATAGAAACTAAAAATGAACTATAGTTGATTGGTGACATTGATATAAGAATAAAATCCAAAAATAAAACATTATAGTTAGACCAAATGAAATATTACGCACTTAAAACAAGGAAAGACCACACCAACCTCAGATCTGGACAAATCAAAACCTTAATGATGACACATGAACTTCAAAAACTCATGTTAGTACTCATACCACACTCAGTCGGAAGCATAACTCCTCATCTTGGTTCGAACCTTCATCAGTGGCCAAACCACTAGCCATAAGAATCCATCATGACTACCGATCTTCGATGGCTCAAGCTCAGTTCCCTCCTTAGCTACTACTCCCCCAAATTCGAGCTCTCCTCCATTTGACATGGACCATCACTCTACATTCTTGACTCCCCTACCCTAAAAATAAACCCACATCCCTTATCTTGATTTGTTTTCTTTTTTATTCCGCTTTTTTATATCAAGTTTTCATTTTTATCACATATTAAATTTTTGAAAATCATAATATAAAATTTGTATAATTTCAAATAATATATATTAATTTTAATAAAAATAAAATTGATAATATTATTATTATATTTTTTTTGTTATAATTTATATTAATTTATGCATTTATAATTCTTATTTTAGTGTGAGAATAATATTCTCATAGATAAAAATATTAGATCATCATAAAAATATTCACCAATGTCACTTTAGTTTTTAGAAATGTTTTATTATATCAAAAAAAATATATATTTTATTAAAAATAAATATGTATAATCCTTTAAAATAATATATTATTAGTTAGGAAAAATCAATCATATAAATTTGTTTACTATTTTAAAATAAAATCATGTTTATTAAAGATGTATTAATTAATTATCATGTCTTACTTATTTTAAATATTAATAACATATAATATTAAAAATTTAAATATCATAAAAGTATAACTTAATAATTTTAAAAAATAATACAAGAATATTTTATTATAATTAATTTGTTATTTATTGGGATATTATTCCCCCTCAAAATAATTGTGTTCATGCAATTCATTCATCAAACTCTAGATAATTATGAATTTTTTTCTTCAGAATTAAGAAAACAATGAAAACAAAACTTCTAGACATTATCACTTAGATGAGAAAATATTATTTCCTTAGTATTATAGAATATTTCTCTGATACCAACTATAAAAACTATGCCCCACTAATAGTACAGACACCTCGCCTTAATGCGGTCGTTGGGTCCTAGCATGCCAGGTTCCACCGGTAGCCCAACATATATGTGGTCTCCTCCCTTGGTCCCACCCATGGGCCTGAACATATCATATGACTAATGGTTTTACCTATAAGACATCAAATGTTTTTTCTAGAGTTATTTTTCCTCACTCACACACTTTTTCAGAAACATCCAAGAATGTCACCCATCCTGATCACTAATCCAGGCCAAGCATCCTTAACTTTAGTTTTCTAATCTTGTATTCTCCTGAAAAGAAAGCTACACCTTATTGACTTGAGTCATATCATTTATTCATTAATCCCTTTATCACTATGGGTTGATACACTTAGGCCAAAAAATTGAGCTACTTCCAAATTTGGATACCCGATGATATAGTGAAAGGTTACAATGCAGCATAATTCTCAAAAAGCTCCCTTTTTCTTATGGAACAGTAGGAAATTTCAACACTATTGAAGCTTATGAAAGGTGAAATGGTGTCTTTTTCAATATAAAAAATCAGATAGTGGGTTATTGTGGTGTTTAATTAGTGTCTATGTGGATTCTAATAAATCAAGTATAGTGGATAGGGATCAAAACAGAGAGTGGGGTAGCAATAGGGTCTGTCTCATGAGATTCATGTGGGTGTGGATAAAAACACTATAATTCTCTCATTTGATGAAAAATGATTTAATCAGACATTTCATATTGAAAATGTGGGTATATGGGCTCCCTTATCTATGTTATGATGCCAAATTCAGCCATAAATAAGCTAGTGGGTGTTAGAGGTCTCCCACCACTATCGTGTGTCGACCCCTACAAGTAAGCCCCTCATCCCATCATTGAACGAACCCTTCTCCATTATGAAAATACTATTATATATTGAACACTCTACTACCTCTCCTATGTATACCCTCATAATGGACATTCCACACTTGATTGACCTTCCAATGTAGGAATTGGTTAGTTTCCCCTCAATGGTCTGGCCATGTGGCTTGGTATCTCTTGATGAGGGCGGCCTAGGGGTTGACCAATTTTTTACCATTTTCAATCAAAATATAGCTAAAAACTGTATCACCTATAATTATTTAAATAAATAAAAAACAGAATTCAGTAATATTTTATTCCATAAATAAGTAAAAAAATATAAATTTGACATTAATGAAAATCAAATCACAATTAATTTATGAATAAATAATGTATAAAGATATAATCCAGGAGGCACTCTTTTTTTATACCCAGAAAATACCAAATTATATAAAAATCATCTTCTCTATCATATTCTATAATTTTGAATAATCAATAATTATGTCTATAAAATTATTATTTGCATCTATTATGAGGAAAATAAACTATTAATATACAAAAATGAAATATTTTTTAAATTAAATTTATGACCTATAATCATGACCCTCTAATATCTTCTTGAGTTTACTCTTGTGACCACCTACATAGCTTATTCATGATGAGAACCCGTACTAAATAATTGTTTTCAAAAAAAGCATCACATTTTAAAATCTTAAAAAAAATTAACATATTTTTTAAATTAATTATAAAATTTATTCTTTAAAATCATACATTTCAATAATAAATAAAATATAGATGTAATAAAAGATTCATGGTACTCAATATAAATAATAAAATACATATGCAATTGATAAG
Organism: Viscum album; assembly: GCA_963277665.1. NCBI lineage: Eukaryota > Viridiplantae > Streptophyta > Magnoliopsida > Santalales > Viscaceae > Viscum > Viscum album. The sequence goes on along the minus strand of OY728140.1, from coordinate 45,847,248 downwards.
TTATGTAATGTCTAAAAATAAAATCATTTTATTATCCAATAATATCATTATCGTGATTCATCAATTGATGTTCTACATTATCCACCATTGAAAAATAAATATTCTCAATTTCATTATTGAAAAATAATTGAGTTTCATCAAATTGACATGATTCAATATCAAGAGATAATTCATCCACTTCATCACCCACATCATAAACTTCTCACTTTTTCATGTGTACAACTACAACCCCATCCATAATCTATTGTATATCCCGCATAATATACCATTTTTTTCTTATTATACAATGATATATAGATATTGTTCTTCACGACCACCAAAATATATCATGGGAGATAATTTCATAGAAGTAAACTGTAATGAATCTATTTTAAAACCCCTAGTAATATTAACCCACATCAATGTGATTAAAATAAAAAAAATATATGTGGATGATTAATTTAATAATATCAGTCATCATTTAATAGTATCAATGTTGTAAATATTTAAATATATTATTATTTTATTTCCTTAAACATTATTCTCGATTGAAAGTACAAAATTCTGATCAATTAACATTTTATATGGTGGATCATGATTCAATCTATATAGGAACAAAAATGAAAAACATCTTATCTAACAATTACGATTGAATATCAGTATTCATGAAATACAAAAATTAATACAAATGTTAACATAAAATATATATATATATATATTAATTTCTGTATTTATCAATTAAAATAGTAGAGAAAATGTTTTACCAACTATTTATTAATATTTTTTTATATTGGTATCATTCAATGTTGAAATTCTCTTGAAAATATTTTTTTTCACAATCTCTTCAATAAATAGATCTACAGTTTGAATATTTACTAGAAAATATCTATTTGATTTTAATAATTCTAAGAATTTTTATGTAATATTTTAGGTTTTCCAAATTATTTGGCATATAATATGAATCATTTTAAATTTTCTGTCTCGTTGAGACTGAGTCATGATCTCATCAAAATATTAAACTTTATGGAATATTGTCCCATTATTATCAATGTATCTAAAAAATATATGAGACTTCTCTAATCGGTAGAAAATAAAACTAGAGCCTTCTGGTTGGGTTTTACTTTTCATTAACAACTTCAAACAACTCATTTTTCAATGATGGAAATTGAATAAAACATAATAATTAATGTATGAAATGATTCTAAAATAATTTTTTACATAAGAAAAAAACATATGAATAAAGTAACTCTCATTTCTATACACCCATAAAAATTGTATAGGACCTCCTAAATTACTTTTCACAATAAAATGGATAGGGAAATGCATTATGACATTAAACATTGAAGGGGTAAATATATTTTTATTAACATAAGATTTCAGTATAATTCTTTCAAGAAAAGTTTCTAGAAAATTTGTTTTATATTTTTCTTTCATTGATGTGAGAAGGATGTGAAGTACTCCATTACATATAAATATACATTTTGAGGTAACAATTTATAATATGATAAATGTAGAAACTAATCTAGAAAAATATGTAAAACATGAATTATAAATCAATGTAACATAAACAGAATTATGTCTACATATCTTTAAATTTTTCATGAATAAGCATCAAGTACATAACATGTTATAATATTTTATCAAATATTAATTTATTCTTATTTTTCATTTAAAATAATTACACAAAATACATTAAATATTAATTTTTATATATATCAAAATTTATATTCATTTTTTAATTATATCAGAGCAATAAGAGGGTCCTTTGATATTTTTGGATTCAGTATGTAATGTGAATATCAATTTTTCAAAAACATTTAACTCAATATACATAACATCATGACTATTACACAAAAAAATTAAATTATTAATATGTATGATTGAAATATATATATTTTTTCTTCCATTATTGTGTTCCAATTTTATATTTTGATATACTTTAAAATCAATTCCCAATGTCATTCAAATGATTAACTATCCTAATTCATCCATCAATATTTACTAGTTTCCCCAATGTTTTCTAACCTGTGAGTAAAATTGAAGGTTGTTTATAAATAAGGATTGCCCTAAATATTTACATGTTCAACCTAAATATATGAGGTGCATTAAGAAATATTTAATGTCAAATGAAGAACCATTTTTTTACTTTATTATAATAGTTCAGGATAAAAATAAATGTTACAAACTAGAAAAGACAAACTAATGTGAGAGTTCCATCAAAATAACTTCCCAAATATTTGCATGTGACTAATGATCCATATTATATAATCACACATTTTAAAAAAATTCTCATAAGTTGAATCATAGGTATCAGCATATTTATTCTATAACTACTATGATTATAAAACTAAAAGACGAAATTACATATAAATATCATTTCTATTCATTTTTCATAGGAATAATCCATGATATTATCAAATACGTTAGTGCATAGGGATCCATAGAAGTAGATTTTTAGGGATTAGAATAACATTTAAAATGTTATAAATAGTACTCTATGTCCAAAATGGTTTGAATCAATCAGTATCTAATACCAATAAGATATTATAATTATATAATGTGAAATATATATATAATGACTCAATTGTTTCCTTGATTTTGAATCTGTTAGATGTTTCAATGAACCAACATTTTAATTTTCCATATCATCCTTCTATAGGTGATTGACGGTATTATGTGACATGAGTAGCCATAATAATTGAGGTTTTATTGGGTAGTAACACAATAAAATAACATGAGTATTCTATTTCTGCATCTTTATATTAGTATATTGATTCAAACATCCAATATTACTCATTAAATTCAATCTAGAATCGAAATAATTTTTTCACTTCTATCAACGTGAATACACTCCACAATATATAATTAGATAAGTGGGACAAACATTTATTTGTGTATATTTTATACCAAGATACAGAGAAACTTTACAGAAGTTATAAAAATATTTAAGGATTATAGATTCATGAAATCCATCATGAAATAAATTCAATTTAATAGATATTGTTGTATATTTAATTCAATATAGGCACATGATATGATAATACTTTAGGTCCACTAGGCTGAATACCCTGAGAGGGGGGGTGAATCAGGGTATGACTAATTAAAAATTAAATCCCTTTCTGATCTTGTTTCGCTGTTAAGCAAAACACTCTTCTCTCTCTTTCCTGCTGCACAATATAAACAGAAAGTAAAGCAAGCACAGGACACAACAATTTTACTTGGTTCACCGCTAAGGGCTACGTCCAAGGAGCATACGCCGACAGGTTGCCGGTCGTACCAAGTCCACTAAACTTCACTAGCTGTGGATTACAATGTTCGGGCTAGATCACTTCTATGCCCAGGCTCACTGCCTATAAAATGTTTAGGGTCAGCTCACTGCTTTCCCAAGGGTCACTCCCTGTTTCTCTCTCTCTCTGGCTCACTGCCGGTGGAGAGGATAACTTTCTTCCTCTTCCTAAGCTCACTGCTCTTGGAAGAAATCCACTCACAGTTTATAGACCTGTAGGTCTCTTCATTTTCATGAAGGAATGCATCTTCCTCTGTATGTAGATGCTCTGTTGAAGTCCAACTTTCACCCGTAGATGAATCTCACTTCGCACCGGATGTACCGGGAAACCTCAGTTTTTACGCGCAACCCTTACGGTGTCTTGCGCGCAATTTCTATGGTTTGCGCGAAATTCCTTTTTCGTGCAACCTCCAAATATTACGCGCATCCTGGAAACTGCCTTGCGTGCAATTCACTGCTTTTGCGCGGATCCACTTTTCGCGCAACCTTCCTTTTACGCGCAAACACCAACTTTCTACGCAGCCTTAGCTTTTCGCGCAACAGCTGACTTTATGCGCAAACTTTAAGATTATGCGCAACACCCTTTCTGACTTCAATTTCGCGCACCAGAGCTCGGTTATTTTCTATGTCTTGAACTCCCTCGAATGGAGGAGGGTCACTTCATATTTATAGGCAAAATCGGCCCCGCGCGAAAAACCCTCCTTGAGCGCGTAATCCGCTTTTGATCGTGAAATAGAAATCTTCCGCGCACAACCATTTTCCGCGCACTGCTCCATAATTTCGCGCACCACATGCCTTTTCCATTTTCTGAGCTTCGGACCTCGAAACATCTTTTGCGCGAAATACTTCATCCACTATTTCGAGCGCAACTTCAATTTTTCACGCACGCCTCCAAAATTTCGCGCGCCTCATGCCTTTACCGATTTTCAAGCTTTCGGCCTTGAAACATCTTTTGCACGAAATACAATTTCGTGCAACCCGCTGTTTTGCGCGCCACACTTCAAGATTTCGCGCACCCCGCTAATTTTGCGCGCCATGCTTAATTTTGCCGCGCACCTCTTCTATTTCTCTCTCCTCAACCTTTGCCAAAAACATATCACTCCATTTTCCATTGGCGATTTTCAGGCCCATAAATTTGGCAAACACTGGGAAACGGCGCCACCTTGTACTGCTCTTTTTTACCGCCTCCAGATCGTCCTTTCCTTTGTCATAGTTCTTTGTCAACATGGAATGTCAACAAATTCTCGGGAACTCGACAATTCTCCATGGATTGCTTTGTCAACAAACACAACATAGATGTCTGCTTTGTCAACAAACACAATCACCTCAAAAATGCTTCAATGATACCTTGAGGGATTTTTGCCCAACAATCTCCCCCTTTGGGTTTGTTGACAACTCTTCACAAATTTGCTCAGAATTATTTTCTGCATGTTGATACCTCACTGAGTCTTCTTCCAGCTGCTACCACCATTCGCCTCTTGCGATTATGATAGAGTTCAAGGATTCACTTAACACGTACTCTAAGCCCACATGAGCAATGCTCGGCGTGAGAAACAAGAGTAGTATGAAAAGTTCATCAATGAATCACTTCATGTCAGACCCCAATTATCGATTCCACCCTGATACCAATTCTTAAAATAAAACCAGTTGTTGAACCACACTGATACCAATTGGTGAATTCTTAAGTTGATACCAATTGTTGATAGTTGGACACCGTCTCACACCATTCCAACACCATTGTTCTGCTTTTATCACGATCCTCAGCTGTCGTGATTTCTATGATTTGATCGATCACTTCTAGCATCGTCAGATTTAATACACTCCCCCTTTCTCATTGCTCCCCCTTTCTGGATTCTCCACCTGTCAGCTTATCCCCGTATCAATTATGATTTATCAAATCTCCGCACTATTTTCTCCCCCATTAACAAACACTTTTCTCCACCTTTGTCAACGAACCCAAAGGTCACTCCTTTGTACCCTGTAACAGAGTAGAGAACACAAACTAGCGCATTAGGGAAAAACACACCATACCTCGGGGAGAGGGGGTGGTGGACCACATCCACTCTATTTCAAGTGTGGGGAATTGACTGAACTCCCAGAGCCAGTCGATGCCTTTCAAAAGCTTCTTTGGGTAAGGCCTTTGTCAGAATGTCTGCAACATGTAGCTCTATAGGCACGTACTCCAATTTCACGATTCCCTGCTCAACCTTCTCCTTGATAAAATGATACTTAATCTCAATGTGCTTTGTCCTTGAATGATGGACGGGATTTTTGCTAAGATTTATAGCACTTGAGTTGTCACACTGGATTCCGATCGGATACTTCACTTCAACTCCCATATCATCAAGCTGCTGCTTCATCCATAATAACTGTGTGCATGCTTGAGTGGCCGCAATATACTCAGCTTCTGCGGTGCTCAATGAAATGCAATCTTGTTTCTTGATTAGCCAAGAAATACACAATCCACCAAGATAGAATGCACCACCTGACATTAATTTTCTATCATCTGTTGAACCGGCCCAGTCTGCATCAGTATATCCCAATAACTCTGTCTGAGATTTGTCGTTGTATGTCAAGTCGAAGTCCATTGTGCCCTTGATATACCGAAGTATTCTTTTCACTGCAAGCATGTGACTTTCCTTGGGATTACTCTGATATCTCGCTGCTTGGCATGTGGCAAAAACAATATCAGGCCTTGTTGCGGTTAAGTACAACAGACTTCCAATGATTTGCCTGTATTCTATGATATTAACTACCTTACCATCCTCATCTTTTGATAATTTCATCCGGGTAGCAACCGGAGTCTTCATTTCCTTGGAATTATCCATTCCAAAACTTCTTAGAACATCCTTGGCATATTTGGATTGAGAAATGAATGTTCCATTCCTTCCTTGTGTCACCTGTAGACCAAGGAAAAACGTTAGCTCTCCAATCATTGACATTTCAAACTCATTTTTCATGAATTCGGAAAACTGTATGCACTGAGCTTCATCTGATCCGCCAAAAATTATGTCATCGACATACACTAGCACCATCATCCTTTGATTACTGTCATTGCTGAAATAGAGGTTGTAGTCAACTCCTCCACGCTGGAAACCAAGCTTATTCAAGTACTGATCAAGCCTTGAGTACCATGCCCTTGGTGCTTGTTTCATCCCATACAACGCCTTCTTCAGCCTGCAAACTTTGTTCTCATCCTCATGAATGAGAAAACCATCTGGCTGCTCAATATACACCTCTTCTTCCAGAACCCCATTCAAGAATGCATATTTGACATCCATCTGGAACACTTTGAACTTTCTTTGCACTGCTATGGCCAAAAATAATCTGATTGTCTCCAGCCTTGCAACCGGTGCAAATGTATCATCAACATCTATTCCCTCTATCTAGGAGTATCCCTTGCACACTAGTCATGCTTTGTTCCGAATCACTGTGCCATCTTCATTCATCTTGTTGCGATAGACCCATTTAGTCCCGATGACATTCTTGTCTGCTGGCCTCGAAACAATCTCCCATGTCTGGTTCTTCTCAATTTGATCAAGCTCTTCATTCATAGCCTGAAGCCAGTTTTCATCTTCAGCTACATCGGAAAAACATTTTGGCTCCACCTGAGATAAAAATGATGTTTGTTGTAATGATTTCATTCTTCGAGTCTGAACTGGAGCTGTCTGATTACCAATGATATTTTTTCTATCAATTTCAGCTCGATTCTTTGGCTTCTTTACAGATACAGACTTGACACTTTCTTGTTCATCATCAGAATCTTCTTCTGAGTCAGCCTCTGCCACTTCTACTCCCCCTGTGTTGCTTACCTCATCATCACTTTCATCCAGAAACTGTTCACTGGGTCGTTGAGCAGTCTGTTCATTTTCGACTATAGTGACATCATTGCTTTCAACAATTTTTCCCAGCCTCTTGTTAAAGCATTTATATGCTTTGCTTTTCCCTGAATAGCCAAGGAATATCCCTTCATCTCCTCGTGCCTCAAACTTCCTATGATGTTATTTGTTGAGAATGAAACACTTACTTCCAAAGATTTGAAAGTATTTCAAAGTTGGCTTCTTTCCGTACCACAGTTCATACGGAGTCTTCCCTTGCTTCGGACATAACAGGGACCTGTTTGAAACATAGACCGATGTCAAGACTGCTTCCTTCCAAAATTTCTCTGGTAGGTCCTTATCAATAAGCATTGTTCTGGCCATATTGTTGATGATCCGATTTCTCCTTTCAACCACTTAATTCTGTTGGGGAGTTATTACTGATGAAACTTGATGCCTTATCTCATGTTTCTCGAGATAGTTTTTAACCTGACTGTTTGTAAATTCTGTACCGTTATCAGTACGAAACTTCAGAATTTTCTGCCCAAGCATCTTTTCTGATTCCCTCCTGTACTGCTTTATGCAACTGAACACCTCTGTCTTATGGGTAATGATGAATACCCAGTCCATTCTGCTGTAGTCATCAATGAAAAGAACATAGTACCTTTGCCCATCAATAGCTCGTGGTGAGATAGGTCCACATACATCAGCATGCACCAATTCGAGCACTCGAGTTGCTTTTTGTTCCTTTGGCATGTATGTCTTCCTGATGATCTTCCCTTGTTGACAAGCATCACATGTATGAGTGCGATCACGTGATAGTTTGGGAAGGTCTCTAGCAGCATCACACTTTACCAGATCTTCCATAGATGGTTGACATAGATGACCAAGTCGCTTATGCCACAGCTGATTTTCTTCTTCTCTGGATAAAAGGCATGAATCTTCTTCCCCACCTACCAGGTAAAGATTCCCCTTTGTTCGTTTTCCATGAAGAATGGCTATTCCATATTTTCCTTTAACAATACCCATCTTCTTGGTAAATAGGATAGAGTGCCCAGAGTCACATAGTTGACTGACGCTAAGCAAATTATGACTGAGACCCTCTACCACCAAGACATCAGCATGTCTCATTTCTTTGCCCCCAAACTTGGCTTTTCCTGAGCCAACAATCTTCAGGCCTTCATCATTTCCAAACTTTACAACTCCTTCTTTGTCATATTTTATGCCTGTAACCAGATCCTTATTACCCGTCATGTGGGATGTGCAACCACTGTCAAGGATCCAAACACCAGAACGATCTGATGCTTTAAGGGCAATTTCAGCAACTACGGCTTTCTCAGTTTTCTTCTTCCTAGTCCATACTTTTTCATTCATACTCGGCATGGATTGAGGCTTCTGTTCTTTCTCAGAGTATGATGGACCAGCTTCATCTTGAAAAACTGCAAATCTGTTCTGAACTTTTAACTCACTTGTCGGTTTACTGATCTGCTGCTTGCAAACATTTTGATTCTGCTTTGGCACATTTTTCTGAATGTTCGGAGTGCAGTACCTAGCCATGTGTCCAAATCCTCCGCACCAAAAACAGTGTCCTTCAAAAAATGTTCTGGAAAACCGTTCTCTGTTTGGCTGCCATCTCTGTTCTTGTTCCCTTCGATATCGTTTGGCTATGGAACACACATACTGTGAATGTCCCATCTTGCCACAACAATAACACCTGATATAAGGTGCATTCCTTCGTGTTACTTCAGCATTACGAGTTTCCCCTTTGGATCTCTGAGTATTCTGATCCTGCTTTGTGCTCAAATCCACTTTCAATCTCGGGACAGGTGCTTGCGGTCTAACTTTAACTGCCGCAGATTTTTGTTTCTGATTAAGCCGTGAATCAGCCTTAACATCTGAGTTCAATTGCTGCTTCTTCCCTGCTGAACTACTAGGCTCTTCTTTCTTCTTTTCCGTCTTCGTAACGACCTGATTTCCCAAGAATGTGTTGGGATTCAAAGATTTTTCCTGGTCTTTAACTTTTCCCCGCAGACCGACAACTTCATCTTCAAGCTCTTCAATACGCTTGACGTGATCTTTCACTTTTCGACTCAAGCAATCGATCTCCCTTTTCTGCTCTTCAATCTTGAGCTTATGGTCATCAACCTTTTCTGTGCGCTCTGGCCTGGAAGACTTAAGATTCTCAATTTCTTTCTCAAGCTCAGACTTCTCTTCTTCTTGTTGTTGCATGTAGAGTTTGGCATCACGTACTATCTTGTTGGCTTTCTTTGTTTTTGCTCGCCAAACATCTATCTCTTCAAGAGCTGCTTCTAATTCAGCTTCCATGTCAACTCTCCCTTCAATTTCTTCTTCTTCTTCATCAGTTTCAGTTTCTTTCTTTTCTAGAGCACTACTAGCAATAGCCACCATCGCATTTTGACCATGATCTTTGCAGTTTTCGATCTCTTCAACTTCTTCACCCTCAGACTCAGCTGAACTGTCAATTTCTTGGGAAAGAAGATTCTTCTTCTTAAAGAAATTTCTCTTGAACTGCTTCTTCCCTTTCACAAAGGATGAAGATTTTTTCATGGGAATCTCAACTTCATCTTCATCGCTTTCTTCTTAAAACTTTTTGGGACATCTTGCAGCAAGATGACCAACCTTTCCGCACCGGAAGCATGCTAGTGGAAGTTTCCCTTTAAACTTTCCTTTTCCTCTTTGCATATTTGAAGAAAGAAACGACATCACCTCATCTGACTCTTATTCCTCCTGAGAATCTTCAATAGTGAGCCTCTTCATGGCCTTAAATGCCACCTCTTTGGATTTCCCCTTTTCCACAGCATCGTTGTCATCATTTCTCATTTCATATGCAACAAGAGTGCTGTGTAGGTTATCCAATGTTAGCTCTTTCGGATCTTTATCTTCCAACACAGAAACTTTCGGATTGAACCGAGGTGGAATCTTTCTCAAGATGCGCTTTACGATTTTAATGTCTTCGATAATTTCTCCAAGACCCCGCATGTCTTCTACCACAGCATTTACCCTGTCAAAGAATGCATCAACAGACTCATTCGGGTTCATTCTGAGATCTTCATACTTGTTCCACAACACTTGAAGCTTTGCCTCTCTGACTTTTGTATCCCCTTCATAAATATTCAAAATCTTTTCCCACATGGCATGTGACGTTTTGCATGACATCACCTTTGTATAAATGGAATTAGAGAGGGATCCCCCTAAGGCGTTGATTTCTTTGGAATCAGCATCCAAATCTTTGTGTTCAGCTTCTGATAATGCACCACTAGTAATATCAGCTGTTATACCATGCATAACTGCTGAAAACACATCCATTCCCAAAGATCGGAAATAGTGTTGCATTCGATTCTTCCATATCTGAAAATTACATCCGTCGAAGATCGGAATCCCTCTATGATTAGTGACCTCCATTGAGAGAAGACCAACTGTTAACCTTTCCCTCTGATACCACTTGTTAGGTCCACTAGGCTGAATACCCTGAGAGGGGGGGTGAATCAGGGTATGACTAATTAAAAATTAAAGCCTTTTCTGATCTTGTTTCGCTGTTAAGCAAAACACTCTTCTCTCTCTTTCCTGCTGCACAATATAAACAGAAAGTAAAGCAAGCACAGGACACAACAATTTTACTTGGTTCACCGCTAAGGGCTACGTCCAAGGAGCATACGCCGACAGGTTGCCGGTCGTACCAAGTCCACTAAACTTCACTAGCTGTGGATTACAATGTTCGGGCTAGATCACTTCTATGCACAGTCTCACTGCCTATACAATGTTTAGGGTCATCTCACTGCTTTCCCAAGGGTCACTCCCTGTTTCTCTCTCTCTGGCTCACTGCCGGTGGAGAGGATCACTTTCTTCCTCTTCCTAAGCTCACTGCTCTTGGAAGGAATCCACTCACAGTTTATAGACCTGTAGGTCTCTTCATTTTCATGAAGGAATGCATCTTCCTCTGTATGTAGATGCTCTGTTGAAGTCCAACTTTCACCCGTAGATGAATCTCACTTCGCACCGGATGTACCGGGCAACCTCAGTTTTTACGCGCAACCCTTACGGTGTCTTGCGCGCAATTTCTATGGTTTGCGCGAAATTCCTTTTTCGCGCAACCTCCAAATATTACACGCAGCCTGGAAACTGTCTTGCGCGTAATTCACTGTTTTTGCGCGGATCCACTTTTCGCGCAACCTTCCTTTTACGCGCCAACACCAACTTTCTGCGCAGCCTTAGCTTTTCGTGCAACAACTGACTTTACGCGCAAACTTTAAGTTTACGCGCAACACCCTTTCTGACTTCAATTTCGCGCACCAGAGCTCGGGTATTTTCTATGTCTTGAACTCCCTCGAATGGAGGAGGGTCACTTCATATTTATAGGAAAAATCGGCCCCGCGTGAAAAACCCTCCTTGAGCGCGTAATCCGCTTTTGATCACGAAATAGAAATCTTCCGCGCACAACCATTTTCCGCGCACTGCTCCATAATTTCGCGCACCACATGCCTTTGCCATTTTCCGAGCTTCGGACCTCGAAACATCTTTTGCGTGAAATACTTCATCCACTATTTCGCGCGCAACTTCAATTTTTCGCGCACACCTCCAAAATTTCGCGCGCCTCATGCCTTTACCAATTTTCAAGCTTTCGGCCTTGAAACATCTTTTGCGCGAAATACAATTTCGTGCAACCCGCTGTTTTGCGCGCCACACTTCAAGATTTCGCGCACCCCGCTAATTTTGCGCACCATGCTTAATTTTTCCGCGCACCTCTTCCATTTCTCTCTCCTCAACCTTTGCCAAAAACATATCACTCCATTTTCCATTGGCGATTTTCAGGCCCATAAATTTGGAAAACACTGGGAAACGGCACCACCTTGTACTGCTCTTTTGTACCGCCTCCAGATCGTCCTTTCCTTTGTCATAGTTCTTTGTCAACATGGAATGTCAACAAATTCTCGGGAACTCGACAATTCTCAATGGATTGCTTTGTCAACAAACACAACATAGATGTCTGCTTTGTCAACAAACACAATCACCTCAAAAATGCTTCAATGATACCTTGAGGGATTTTTGCCCAACAATATTACTTTAGTAGAAAAGAATTTTCTAAATACTTGATACATCCTCCATATAGATATTAATTTAAATATTCTTCTAAATCATGAAAAACATATGTATTCTCAGTAATTTTATCACATGAATTTGTCTCTATAGTGACAGGAAAATGTTCCACTAATATATTATAATCTTTATCTTATTGTACTGAGGTCCCAATAATATCATTTTGATATTATAAACTATAGAACCAAAAATATGTATAATGATATGTTTTTATGATTATGATGTTTCCATACAATGTTGAATGTGTTATTTATCTCATTATAGATTTCATTATCTACTATCAAATATGTTGTGTGCTTATTCTATTGATAGACCTCAAAGATCAATCATTATATAATGTTTTATTCTCCATTACAAATAAAATTCATATATTTATTAGGGAATTTATTCAATATAATGTGTTTATAAAAATAATTTCTCTTTGATTGTCTTATAAATTTATATAGAGGGAATGGAAATATAATTTTCCAATCAATGGATTGATTATAAATTGAGAAATTTAACAAATATTTCAATCCCTTAGATTGTTGTGGTTTGTTCCTAGTTAATGTTATCTAACATTATTCTATATATAACAAATTTCCTACACTATTAAAAATAAGATATAATTAATTAATAACTCTTTTAAACCATATAGGTTATAATAATTGTTTGAAATTAATTTTAAAATTTTAATTTTAATGTTTAGATATTAAATTATAGTAAAAATAGTTAATTCATGAGAATGAAATGAAATTTAATGTTAAAATTTTATATACATTTTCATTAAAATACAAATTATTGTTAACATACCTTATATTGAGCCTCAATCATATAATAATAATATAGGACTAAAATAAAACAATTAACCACTTTTAATTCATAAATAATAAGTGTATTTTAAAATTTAATTAAAATAATAAATAAGAAAAATGTGTTTAAGAGGAAACCTATCTCGCACTAAGTGAAAAATATATTCTAATGGACAATGATATATTAAATATATATCACATGAAATTTATAATGGTTTTAAATATATAGAAGTAGTTTAAATTCAATGTATTACATGATCACATTTCTAGTACCATTTTTGATAAATTAATATATTATGTTGTGAAACATGTTTTACATCATAACATATATGATTTAACATGTGTAAGTGAATGTTATATAATAATAAAAATTAATTTTATATGGTAATGAAAGATATATTAGAGATAATATCAATGTCAATTGATGTCAAATTGGATATAGATCAAAATGTAAATTAATCAGTTCTTCACAAATAACATAATATAGAATTTAATACCCAATGTATCTAACTAGAAATTTATCATATGTATGAAAGAATATTTATAAAATAAAAATTAAATAACAACTGGACAAGGAATATCTTATAAAAAAATATAATCAAATTTTATCAAATTGAATATAATTTAACTTTTTCATTTAATTTTAATTGTGATAGTTAATTAAAAGGGTGTAATATGGAATTACCTATTGGTTAGAAACAACACAATTTTTTATCCTAATTAACAATCTCGTATCACCCACTAAACCTATGTCAAAAAACATCTATACAAAATTTACCATGTACCCAAAATAATTATATAATAAACCTTAATGAAACATAGAAAAAAAATAAGATAGACTTTTCCTAGTATAACTGCAACTATAAATATATGTAATTTTCAAATAAACTATACATAATAATTCATAAATAAATTCCTTGGATAAATAAAACCCTATTATTTTCATTGTAAAAAGGAATACAAGAACAAAAATGAGGATAAAATTAGATTCCCACTACTAATGTCTTCTCTAAATGAAGAAGAATGAGAATGAGTAATTCAAGTATGAATAACATTTACCAAGTAATATCAAAGTAATTTGGATCTATTTTTAATATTATTTAATTAAAAATGATAAAATTATATATAAATCTATAAAAAATGGATTATACCTTCAACTTATATTAAGATATAATGATTCTAATAACATCTCTTATTAATTGAATTATTTCATCTTCTTAGAGGGATCACACATCAAAAGAAAGCTCACACCTCACCCAAGATCCTGAATATCATTGTGGGAAAGAGAGTCTGCAAGGGAAAGGGGAAAGGTTTGGTTTAGTTTAAGGGGGGGTGGAGGTCTAGCTCATCGATAGTGCAAACTACATGAGAGATCACCTTACACTAGGGAAATGGAGTGATTAGGAACAAATTTGAAATGGAGATATTAGGGGGAAGGGAGGGAACATTTGGATAAGATATTATATTAAATAGTTTTTTTAAATTAATCATGGTGGATTTTTGAAATCCCACTGTGAAAAATGTAAAATATATTTATCGAAAATTTAGAAAATATAATCTACCAGAACACTTTCTTTCAGTGATACGTTGTAGATAAAGAAATATAAAAAGTTAACCCAATCAAGGGTTGAATCATAGATTTAATACCACTTGATGTTCCTAGTTGTATTTTATTCTCATTCATTGAAGGGGTGAATTTGTCTTATATATTTTTTACAATATAATTTTTAATTTTTAACTCAAGACACTATATCAATTATGAGGAATTTATCTCATAATAATCATATAATTTAATCCCACCATATTCCTGAGAAAAATTAAGTTCTTATCACTTGATATTTTTATAAGCTTTACCCCTGTCACGACCCATCCTCAGGGCCCGTGCCATGACTACCCCAAGCCCGCCTTCCATAGGCCAGGGGCTGGCGACTAGCACCAAGGCGTAAATCCCGGTAAAGGGAAGGCATTGCCTTAGTAAAGTAAATGACAAACACCACAGAGTAAGCAGGCAGAAGTAAAAACTAAGTAAAAACTGGTACAACAGTAAGTGCGGAAAGTAAGTGGGCCAGAATACAAACCCAAACTGAAAGTAAAGAACAACTCGAAAGGGAAAACAGTAACTGAAAAGTAAACCGCAACGTCGAGCCGTCCACTGGAAGTCTCACCTGAAGGGTGGGTACAGATAGCCTCTACTGCTCCTCGGGTCCAGCCGACCGCTCCGAGTACGTCCCACCCGGTGGTCCACCTCCAGGTACCAACCTGCTCCGCAAGCCTCAACCATGATCAGCATTGTCCGTCGTCTGAAACCAACACAACGTAGTGCGGGCATAGCCCGTGCAGGGTTGAGTATAAGCTACTCAGTAGGGACCCCGAGACCCCGAAGGTCTCCCAGAATCCACAGGGATAATCCACAAAGGAAAGATACAATCACGAAGTAACATCCGACACTGCTTAGGTATATTCCCATACATATACCTAAGTCGTCTATTCTCGTTCGGCTCCAACATCCGAGCCCAAGTACAACCCAGTCCACACAGGAAAGAAAAACTTAAATCCACATAGGATAGCACCACACAATCCACATAGGAAAGCAAAACGTAAATCCACACAGGATAGCACAACACAATCCACATAGGGAAGAAAAACAGGATTCAGCTCACATAGGTATATATCATTTGTAAAGTAAGAGAGATGATCAGATGTAGTCACTGATTCACCTTACTGGGACCCACGTAGGATACAATCACTGTAGTCATCGTCGTCGAACCCACAGAGGATTCCGGTACAATTGTCTTCATCGTCGAACCCATATAGGATTCCAGTACGATAGTCTTCATCGTCGAACCCACATAGTATTCCAGTACGATAGTCTTCTTCGTCGAACCCACATAGGATTCCAGTACGATAGTCTTCATCGTCGAACCCACATAGGATTCCAGTACGATAGTCTTCATCGTCGAACCCACATAGGATTCCAGTACGATAGTCTTCATCGTCGAACCCACATAGGATTCCAGTATGATAGTCTTCATCGTCGAACCCACATAGGATTCCAGTATGATACTCTTCATCGTCGAACCCACATAGGATTCCAGTACGATAGTCTTCATCGTCGAAGTAGCAGTCGCAGCCAGCTCTAGGGTTCCCGCACACAGTAAGCTTGTTCGGGAGGGTCCGCTCCACGAGCCGAGAGGCTGATACATTAACCGACGCATAGTCCAGAGTTGATGTATCCAAAAGTTCCGTATCGTCAACAGGAACTCAACGTCGCATACGGCGCGTCAATCGAACGCCTGGTCTGAGAGTTATTTGTTTTTTCGTCCCAGGGGCCCGGTTGGTTTTTAAGGAAAAACCAACCCAACCGTACTCCACCTATGTCCAAACCTCGGGCGGAGTAAACCAAAAGATCCTTCTCACTTAGAGGAATTCAACAAAGTCGACGGCACGTCAATCGGACGTCTGAAGCTCAAGATATGAGCATTTCCGCTCTGAGGGCCCGGTTGGTTTCGTGTACGAACCAACCCGGACGAACCCAAAGTATTCCAAAACCATGAGTGTGATATACCTAAATGACCGTCTCGATCCAAGGATCACATCTCCGCTGACGGAGCGTCGTTCGGAGGCCCGTAGCTCAAGTTATGAGCAAAAGACCGAAAAGGTCCGGAAACGGGGGGTCTGGGCCCGGACTGACCCGGCCCAACCCCCCCTGGGTCGACCCGACCCGGGTCCGGGTCCAACTCGACAGGCGCGGCCCGGCTCGGCCGGGGTGGCCCGGCCCAGCCTGGGCGCGACCCGGTGAGGGTGCGACACGGGCCGGCCGGCGCGGCCCGGCCGCCGGGGACGGCTCGGCCGGTTACGGTCGAGCGGCGCGGGGGGCATGCTGCCCCCGCATGAGAACATCGCGGCCCCGCGTGGGGCCTCCCTTGGCCAGTGGACGCGGCAGGGCTACGTCCTGTGTCTCGCCGGACCCGCGCGGTGGCGGGTCTGTCGACCGCCGCCGGCGACCCACGCCGCCGGTGGAGTCCACGGGCCACCGGAGTTGCTCCGGTGGTCCGATTTCATTTCTGTCTGCGCCGTAGCTCATACCAGGTCCCGTTCTTCACTTCAGAATCAAAAAATCGTCTCTGCGGCCCGTTTTGTTGTCTTCTTCCATTTCGCACACCAAGAACAAAAGGGTGGTGGGTTCGGACTTGTTCGTTGGTCCGCACCCACCGCGTTAGCGGTTTGAAACAACACCATAATTCCCAGCAATTGATAAACCTTGACCCGAAATAATAATCCGCGGACCAACTTGTTAATTGGTGGATCCGCGTTCTTACCTTGGAGGAAAACAAACATAGGTAAAATCAATTTCAAAACGACCCCTACCTTCGTCGTCGTCAGACGCGAGTTCGTCGCGGAATCGACCGTCGCGGAAGAAAAATGATCGTCGCGTCGCGGAAGGGCGTCGTTGTTGTGCGGTACTCGGCGTCGCGTAGACAAACTCTGAGGATCAAGAACATACAGATTTAATTATAACAATTAAATCCATGTTGATGTTATAATCCATAAAGAATTAAAAGGACCGCAATCCCCTACCTCAAGATGTCGATCGAAGATTGTCATGGGGAAAGAACGTCGCGGAAGAAGCATCGGTGTCGTGGTACTCGGCATCGCGTCGTCGATCTCTGAGGGCTCAGTGTTCTTCGCGTTCTTCTCGTTCTTCGTGTTCTTTGTGAAGACGGATGAAGATCTTTAGAGATTCTCCAAAGGTTTAACACAACAACCAGATAATAAAATAAGTCCTCATATTATTTTATTATCAACTAAAGAATTTGAAAAACAAAGATAAGTAACGTACAATTAATTCATAGAATTAATTGCAACAAACTAACCGCCCAATTAATAGGGGCATTAAGAATTTAGAAAACGCGTCAGTTGAATTTCATTTAAAAGGGGTTTTCGTGGGTGTGTTACTTAGCGGAAAAGAAACGGTGGGGCTCATGCGGGCCCCACCTCACAAATATCCTACCAAGAGGGTAGGATATTTTGGATTGCACCCTAACTGCTTCAACTCAGCTTAAGCAGCTTTAAGTGAATTTTAAGTGGCTTTAAGTGAAATAAAAATAAAGTTGTCGCACCACTTTATTTTATTTCTTAACTTAACCCCAAAAATTTAAAAACCACACCCGAGAAAACGCAACTCTGGAAGAGGCGTTTCTAAGAAAATATCGGCGTTGCGATTCCATCGGTGCCCTCGTAATTTGATTCCGAGCACCGGTTCAAAAGTTAGAAAACTCCGCTTGTTCGTTCACTGAACGTACCCGAGCCAAACTTTGTAAAATTATTACGGGCACACCGGGCCTCGGAATCAGGTGCCTTCAGAAACTGCGTCCTTGTAAAATTCCAAAGAAAATTAAGAAAAAAATTCCTTTAAATTTATGGGTCTTTACATTACTCCCACCTCAGGGATTTACGTCCCTGTAAAGATACATCATAAACTAGGGAAACAAATGTGGGTACTGAGCACGCATCTGAGCCTCCTGCTCCCAAGTGCTCTCCTGGAGGTTCCCGTGCTTCCATCTGATGTGCACTAGAGGAATCGACCTTCCACGTAGGACCCGCTCCTGTCAATCCTCGATCTCCACCAGGACCTCTGCAAAAGTCGCCCCATCATCAACGTCTAGCTCCCTGTGGTCAATGATATGCATCGGGTCGTGCACGTATCTCCTCATCTGAGATACGTGGAAGACGTCGTGCACCCGGTGCAACTGAGGTGGTAGAGCCAGGCGATAGGCCACCTCGCCAATCCTGATGAGGACCTAGAATGGTCCGATGAAGTGTGGATACAACTTGCTGCCTCAGCCAAATCTCCGCAAACCACGTCGAGGTGAGACACGCCAGAAAACGTGGTCACCATCCTCGAACTCTAGTGGCCTCCGCCTCCTGTCAGCAAAAGACTTCTGCCGGCTCTGAGCTATCCTCTTCCGCTCCTGGATGACTTGGACCTCTCTGGTCCTACAAGATCTACTGTGATTTCTTCTTTTCCGATAAGAGAAATCTGGTCTCATCCCCTGGATGAACCACGTTCTTCGCCTAATACAGTCAATCCTGACATGGATGATACTATTCCATACCAAGGATGACGTCGTAAGGCCTCGACGCTACTACCAAGAGATCCAACCGTTACTCTCGCCTCCAAGGGTTGAGTCACACTGTCGGCATCAGTGTGTGGTCACTGGGTCTCCTCCAGTAAGTATCTCAAAATGAGGGTCAAGTCAATGGTTTTTAAACGAGAACCTCTTAGTAACATTTAAAAGAGAGGACATGAAGGTAAACGCCACAAGAAAAGTGTCTTTTTATTACTACAGATCAAAGTACAAAGACACAAAGCAACATCAAACAAACATCAACAGAGCTAGAAACAACATGAACAAAAGTCTCCAGGTCTGGAGCTAGTCCCGCTCATGTCCATCTGCTCCCTGCGGTCGGGATGGTCTCCTAGGTGGTGGTGGTGGTAAGGCCTCAAAGCGTTGTCCACCACCCGCTGCTCGGTCAGCTCCTCTGCCTCGCCCGCCTGCTCCCTGCGGACCTTCATGGTCGAACCTCTGCCTAGGAGGTCCCTCTACCGCCTGTTGTTCATCAGCAGCACGAGTCGGGCAGTCTCGAGCCATGTGACCTTGCCCGCCGCATGCGTAGCATTGCCTGCTCCTCGAGTAGCTGGCTCTCCTTCGTGTGCCCCGCACAACCGAATCATCACCCTGAGATTGCCTATCTGAAGGTCTGGCCCACTTGAACCTCTGTGTCACCTATCGACTACCAGCTGCAGAAGACTCCGCTACGGGTTGCCCTGCGGAGGGTCCTGCCGCTGGTGCCTCCTCGGCGAGGAAACTCTCCACTAAAAGGGATCTCTCCAACACCTCTTCCTGTGTCGGAATGTTGAGGGAGATCATTGAGGCCCTGATCTCATGCCTCAGTCCTTGCTCGAAGGTCCGGGCCCGGAAGAACGGATCTCGTACCATATCGGTGGAGTAGCACGAGAGATCAGTAAATCTCGCCGAGTACTGGGCAACCATCATGCTGCCCTGCCGCAGCTGTAGTAGCTCCTGGATGCGCACCGTACGGAGGGTGGATAGGACAAACTCTGAGAGGAAGATGCTCTCAAAGTCCCTACAGAGGAGAGATGCCTCATCGTGCACCTGGAGCATCAAGATCCACCATCTGCCTGCTGCCGCGTACAGGAGGCTCGCTGCGAGGATCACCATGAGGTCTGCTGGTGTCCTCACTAACCTGAAAACCTATACAACTACCTCCAGCCAGTCCTCGGCTGCCTGGGGGTCCATCTCCCCACGGAACCTGGTCGGTCGCTGGCGCTGGAACTCATACAATGCACTAAGGCGATGTGCATCGTCAGCGGCTAGGGCTAGAAGCATCGGTGGCTCGGCGGGTAGAGGTACCGCCGGTGCCTCAGCTTTCAAAGGGTCCTGTATCGAGGCTTCGTCGCTCGGTGGGCTCTCGACATGCACAATGCTCAGAACCCTAGCTGGTTGCTGTCGTGGGGCCATCTTGAAAAGATACAGGTGCTCCACGGTCAGAACAGTATACCTGGTGAGCTAACACAAAGTAATCACAAAGAAAACTTGAAACACACGTGCAATAAATGTTTTCGTGTATTAAGTCGGAAATCAAAAGTCAGGGTCCTGGTGTATGGATACGTCGGCCGCCGCACCAACACTGGACTTCCTGGACTGATAACCACACCAAATACGCTTAACACTATTGCTTCACATAGAAAAAGATCAAAGTCCCAAGTTCTGTGGTAGAACCGAACTCCTCTGATACCAATTTGTCACGACCCTTCCTCAGGGCCCGTGTCGTGACTACCCCAAGCCTGCCTTCCATAGGCCAGGGGCTGGCGACTAGCACCAAGGCGTAAATACCGGTAAAGGGAAGGCATTGCCTTTGTAAAGTAAACAACAAACACCACAAAGTAAGTAGGCAGAAGTAAACACTAAGTAAAAACTAGTACAATAGTAAGTGCGGAAAGTAAGTGGGCCAGAATACAAACCCAAACTGAAACTAAAGAACAACTCGAAAGGGAAAACAACAACTGAAAATTAAAGCCGCAACGTCGAGCCGTCCACTGGAAGTCCCACCTAAAGGGTGGGTATAGATAGCCTCCACTGCTCCTCGGGTCCAGCCGACTGCTCTGAGTACGTCCCGCCCAGTGGTCCACCTCCAGGTACCGTCCTGCTCCGCAAGCCTCAACCACGATCAGCGTTGTCCGTCGTCTGCAACCAACACAACGTAGTGCGGGCATACCCCATGCAGGTGTGAGTATAAGCTACTCCGTAGGGACCCCGAGACCTCGAAGGTCTCCCAGAATCCACAAGGATAATCCACAAAGGAAAGATACAATCACGAAGTAACATCCGACACTGCTTAGGTATATACCCATACATATACCTAAGTCATCTATTCTCGTTCAGCTCCAGCATCCGAGCCCAAGTACAACCCAGTCCACACAGAAAGTAAAACGTAAATCCACATAGGATTGCACCACACAATCCACATAGGAAAGCAAAACGTAAATCCACACAGGATAGCACAACACAATCTACATAGGGAAGAAAAACAGGATTCAGCTCACACAGGTATACATAATTTTTAAAGTAAGAGATATGATCAGATGTAGTCACTGATTCACCTTACTGGGACCCACGTAGGATACAAGCACTGTAGTCATCGTCGTCGAACCCATAGAGGATTCAGGTACAATTGTATTCATCGTCAAACCCACATAGGATTCCAGTACGATAGACTTCATTATCGAACCCACATAGGATTCAAGTACGATAGTCTTCATCGTCGAACCCACATAGGATTCCAGTACGATAGTCTTCATCGTCGAACCCACATAGGATTCCAGTACGATAGTCTTCATCGTCGAACCCACATAGGATTCCAGTACGATAGTCTTCATCGTCGAACCCACATAGGATTCCAGTACGATAGTCTTCATCGTCGAACCCACATAAGATTCTAGTATGATAGTCTTCATCGTCGAACCCACATAGGATTCCAGTACGATAGTCTTCATCGTCGAAGTAGCAGTCGCAGCCAGCTCTAGGGTTCCCGCACACAGCAAGCTCGTTCAGGAGGGTCTGCTCCATGAACCGAGAGGCTGATACATCAACTGACACATAGTCCAAAGTTGATGTATCCAAAAATTCTGTATCTTCAACAGGAACTCAACGTCATAGAAGGCGCGTCAATCGGACGCCCGGTCTGAGAGTTATTGGCTTTTTCGTCCCAGGGGCCCGGTTGATTTTTAAGAAAAACCAACCCGACCGTACTCCACCTACGTCCAAACCTCGGGCGGAGTAATCCAAAAGATCTGTCTCACTTAGAGGAATTAAACAAAGTCGACGGCACGTCAATCGGACGTCCGAAGCTTAAGATATGAGTGTTTCTGCTACGAGGGCCCGGTTGGTTTCGTGTACGAACCAACCCGGACGAATCCAAAGTATTCTGAAACCTTGAGTGTGATATACTGAAATGACCGTCTCGATCCAAGGATCACATCGCCGCTGACGGCGCATCGTTCGGAGGCCCGTAGCTCAAGTTATGAGCAAAAGACCGAAAAGGTCTGGAAATGGGGGGTCTGGGCCCAGACCAACCCGGCCCAACCCCCCTTGGGTCGGCCCGAACCGGGTCGACCCGACCCGGGTCTGGGTCCGACCTGGAAGGCGTGGCCCGGCCCGACCTCGGCGCGACCCGGCCGCCAGGTTCGGCTTGGCTGGTTACGGCCGAGCAGCACGGGGGGCGTGCTGCCCCCACGTGAGAACATCACGGCCCCACGTGGAGCCGCCCTTGGCCAGCGGGCGTGGCAGGGTGGCGTCCCGTGTCTCGCCCAACCCTAGAGGTCGCGGGTCTGTCAACCGTCGCCGACGTGGCTGAAGCTGCGGCGGCTCCGTCCGGCGGCGCGTCGGGGCGCCGCCGGCGACCCGCACCGCCGGTGGAGTCCGCGGGCCACTGAAGTTGCTCTGGTGGTCTGATTTCATTTCTGTCTGCGCCGTAGCTCATCCCGGGTCCCGTTCTTCACTGCAGAATCAACAAATCATCTCTGCGGCACGTTTTTTCATCGTCTTCCGTTCCGCACACCAAGAACAAAAGGGCGGTGGGTTCGTACTTTTTCGTTGGTCCGTACCCACCACGTTAGCGGTTTGAAACAACACCATAATTCCCATCAATTGATAAACCTTGACCCGCAATAATAATCCGCGGACCAACTTTTTAATTGGTTGATCCGCGTTCTTGCCTTGGAGGAAAACAAACATAGGTAAAATCAATTTCAAAACGACCCCTACCTTCATCGTCTTCGGACGCGAGTTCTTCGCAGAATCGACCGTCGCGGAAGAAAAAGGATCATCGCGTCGCGGAAGGGCGTCGCTGTCGTGCGGTACTCGGCGTCGCGTAGACAAACTCCGAGGATCAAGAACATACAGATTTAATTATAAAAATTAAATCCATGTTGATGTTATAATCCACAAAGAATTAAAAGGACCGCAATCCCCTACCTCAAGATGTCGATCGAAGATTGTCGCGAGGAAAGAACGTCACGGAAGAAGCGTCGGCGTCACAGTACTCGGTGTCGCGTCAGAGATCTCTGAGGGCTCAGTGTTCTTCATGTTCTTCACGTTCTTCACGTTCTTCGCATTCTTCACGTTCTTCGCGAAGGAGGATGAAGATCTTTAGAGATTCTCCAAAGGTTTAACACAACAACCAGATAATAAAATACGTCCTCATCTTATTTTATTATCGACTAAAGAATTTGAAAAACAAAGATAATTAATGAACAATTAATTCATAGAATTAATTGCAACGAACTAACCGCCCAATTAATAGGGGCGTTAAGAATTTAGAAAACGCGTCAGTTGACTTTCATTTAAAAGGGATTTTCGCGGGTGCGTTACTTAGCGGAAAAAAAAACGGTGGGGATCATGCGGCCCCACCTCACAAATATCCTACCAAGAGGGTAGGATATTTTGGATTGCACCCTAACCGCTTTAACTCAGCTTAAGCAGCTTTAAGTGGCTTTTAAGTGGCTTTAAGTGAAATAAAAATAAAGTTGTCGCACCACTTTATTTTATTTCTTAACTTAACCCCAAAATTTTAAAAACCACACCCAAGTAAATGCAACTCCGGAAGAGGCATTTCTAAGAAAATACCGGCGCTGCGATTCCATTGGTGCCCTCGGAATTTGATTCCAAGCACCGGTTCAAAAGTTAGAAAAACCCACTCATTCGTTCACTGAACGTACCCCAGCCAAACTTTGGAAAATGATTCCGGGAACACCGGGCCTCGGAATCAGGTGCCGTCAGAAACTGCGTCCTTGTAAAATTCCAAAGAAAATTAAGAAAAAAATTTCCTTGAAATTTATAGGTCTTTACAACCCCACATGTGTGTAACTATTTCATTACTGTGTTAGGGATAGTTACAAGAAAAATACTTTTAGAAATATCATAAAGGAAACAAAATTAGTTAAGGTATAATAATTTTTCCTTAGGTAGTGAAGGTTTTATCGATAACTCATCAGTATGAAAAATTGGGATCTTATCATCCATAAACCCAAAAAATGTTCTATAATAGTAGTATACTAATTGTTTTCATAATAGATGCCTACAGTTTATAGTGTATCTCTAATCCCCACTACTGAATAAGATCATAACTATGATATAGTAAGTCACGACAACACAATGGTAGACATTCTTTATTTATTATAGGACTTTGATTTCTTGTGAATGAAAAAATGTAGTAAAATTTAAATTAGACTTTTTCTTTATATGTTCAAAAATGATCCACATAAGAATAGTAAATTATCTATTAGTTTTATTAGTTATCAAAACTATAAAAATATAAAATATTTTGATATGTTTCTATTAGAACAATTATTTAGAATCTTATGAATTACCTTAATTTTGAATGAAAACTACCTCTAAACCACACTAATTCTTAATCAACTTTTCCTATAAATTTTTTTATAATAATATGTATTTGATAAATTTCCTCACATTCATCATCCAGTAAAATAATATTTCATAGCATACTGATTGAACACTGACTCATTTTTCTACTCAAATGATCATTTAGTACATGCAGGTTAGAATATCAGTTCCTCCTCGACTCAAATGATCTCCTAGAATTTGTAGGTTATTCCATTAATATTCCATAAATGATTCTATTATAATTATCTTTTTTACTCATCACTCCCCTTGTTATAACATGAATTTTTTAATGAAACATTCATAAAAAATAGCAACGTGGGAACCCATAATTTCTATATATGAATTTTACTTTTACAAAATTCTCAATTGTCCTTAATAATTGGTTCCTAAAAGTTTTATTTTACCAATAAAGACACAAATTTAATAATATTATCCATTTTATAAAATATCTTTTCTAAACATGGGTTGTATTTATTTCATGAATATTGACTATGTATAATCATAATTAAATTATAAACTTTCAAAAATATTATATTGTTTCTTTATTTTATATTTTACAATTTTGGGCTACGCCAATGCATCGTTTAGATCCACTAGTCATAATATAATATAAATTTTCATCTTTTGGGTTTATACATCAATATAATCAATAAATTTTCTGAACTCTCAATAATGGAATCTTGTGGTTAAACACTTTTTCCAAACATCCTTTTATTTAACATATAATTTTGAATATCAATGGTTTATAGATCAAGATACATCCCATTTACTTCCTCTTCCAAATGTTAAAATCATACAAATTATATTATATTTCTAAGAACTCCATGAATTCAAAATTAAGTATTTTAAATGAATATTTTAACATTTTTTTATAAAAACCAATATTTTTTATGATGATAATTTCATCTAATTGTGTTATAATTTTTTTAAAAAAAATTATATTATTTGATGAATCTCTATTTCCAAATTATCCAATGTTTATATTCTAGTAATTTATTTTTAAAAAAATTAATTTTTATGTGAATTTTGAAAATAATATTTTGGAAAATATATAAAATTTACAATATAATAATGATCAAATAATAAATTAACAAATTTAGGAATCAATAGCCTAGAAATATATATAATAATTTATTATAATTTATTTTAAAATAATAAATATAGTTTGTAAACCAAAAAACTAATTTCCATGTCTAAAAAGAAAAATAATACCATTAAAATAATTTTTTCATTTTTTATATTTTCATATGTATAAACAAATAAATATACTATTAAAACAATTATAAAATTACTAAACACGTATAATTTTATTAAAAAACAATTTATAATATTATAGAATACCACTATTTTCATTTCACTTTATAAATAATATTTTATTACTTATTTTTTTTCGAAACTACTCATCCCATCATGTATAAATACTCTTAATGTGTAAGAATATCTTGGAGTTTGTATTAAATGTTTTTAAAACTGTGATTTCATCCTACTAGGACAGAAGAGGGTCATTCTTAAGTAGACAAGGGTCAGTTCATCGCTAATAAAAATCACATAATTTTTTCATATTAAAAAGGACTGAGAGAGATAATTTTTGATTTGGTGTGTTCCATGATTTTTAGATAATGGAAATAATTTTAAATAAAAAAATACAAAGAGGAAAAGGTGAAAGGAAATTGCCCTCAGTTTTATCAGATAATGTTATTCAATATCAAAATTTCTCTCAAACAACAATCTATTCATCACCAATCATTGATATCTCATATCTTTCTAAATTATGATACTAAGAACACATGGGATATCATTTTATACCTGTATAGTGTTCCTTATCCATAATATTACATAATAATTATATCCTAGAATAGATAATAAATAACCCTTTATTAAGATCCATTCATATATTTTCACCCTCCCCTGATTGACAAAACTCACTGATATATTCAATAGATTGAGAGAGGGTAGTAATAGATGATCTAATTAATTAGGAAATACTATAGAAAAGGAAAGATAATTTTATGATTATCAACCCATCCCCTATATTCATCAAAATACATATTTTTTATTTCATTAAACCCATATTTTACTTAATTGGTAATTCTAGATCATCCATTACAAACACAATAACACCATATAGAAAACATGAAAAAATATTCATAATTAGAAAATAAATATTCAAATTATAAAAGGAAGTGATCTTGTAGTGAACCTGTAGCAGAAGATATTCTTTGAACCCTCATGTGTTGAGTGTCTTCCCCATCATTTCACTTATGTAGAAGACTAATCTACCCTTGAACTGTCTCCTCCAAAATAACAAACCACTAAAGTAAAAACTATACAATTGAGCATACCATAAATACCTTTCCCCAACACTCCTATCGAACTCATCCATTATAGAAACTATCTAGAAGAAAATCACTCCATATAAACAAAATTCATCAACCAAAACATTATCAAAGACTACTAAGAAAATTAAATTATAATAAAATACCCGAGTAAGAAATCCAAATTATAGTTGACTGATGAATGAACTCCTGAATAATCAAATGAGATACAATCAAACATTTTATAATAATGTTAAAAAGAATCAAAAAAACACATATTTCTAAAGACAAATAAAAAACCTTGGTGGTAACCAAAATACATATCAAAACAGATGAAGGATGCCACCACAATAAGGGATTCTTCATCAATTTCTCAGTTAAGTGTGGAATCCAGGCACAAAAGAATTAAGTGATGGTAAGTACCCAACATTAAATTTTCCCATAATCAATCATAAATCTGAGACCAATGCGGTGATGAATTCCATGATCCACATAATTGAGTCAAAGGAATAGAAAATAATTAATTATGTCAGAACTGAGAGAGAGGATATCAACATATATTGTTTATAATTAATTCAATTGGAAAAATAATTAACTATAAGTAATTATTTCTTCATTTATGAGTTTAGTGAAATATCTTTAGTACATTTTTGTTTCATTACAGAAACCAGGTATAGATTTCCTCTTGAGATATTCCACATGTTTTCCACAAATTGATGGAAATTTCAAAAGGATTCTATGGGTGCTAGCATGGAAGATCTGTGCACTTATGTCATACTCTTGTGATCGCCTCAAGAATCACATCAAAATAGTTCTCATTGATATAGTATAGGATGATTTCACTCTTTTCTTAAGAGAGTTCATGGATAAGGTAGATCTCTAGTCTTGAGAGGATTATCCAAGATTTTGGTTCACAACCAACAAAATGAGTTGGCTCTCTTGATAAAATAAAATTAATGGGTGTTTATATTACTAGGTTAAAGTTAAAATAATTGCACAAGAGCCCTTATTTTTTATTTAATCCTACAAAAACCCCATATCATTTAAAAATAATAATATCATTTCTTGAAAAGTGCATAACTTGAGAATTAAAATTTAATATTTTTTAATTGAATAATATTCAATATTTATTATTTCTCAAGGGATCATTACACTCAGTCAACTATTCATCCACTATATTTATTATACCATCAATAATTTCAATTTATTTTTTAAATAAATTTCCCTACATTATTCACCAATAAATAAATAAATATTATTTTAACATAATAGAAAATAAATATTTATTAAATATTCCACTCATAGTAAATTCTCTCGAATAACTACATATGGAATAAATGTGATCAATAATACATAAATAAATATTAAACTATGTTGGGGAATAATATCTATTCATCCAATTATATAATAAATGTTAATATATTATTTAACAATGATTATGGATACAATTAGTGTATTACTATCTAGGCCTATTTCTCAGTGGCATTAGGCAAAGTAACCTAAAGTTTAAGGTTATCATCTAGACACACTCTAAGACACCCATATAGAAATAAGTTATTGCCTCAATGACATGTCACCTTATAGGAATTATTACTGTGTAATATAATCCCTCTATCATAATATCTCAAATTTTATAGGTTGTATGCCAGTATAATCAATATATCTTCTTGATATTTCATTTTTTGAATTTTTATAAACAAAACATCTTTATAGAACACCATATCCTTGGATTTATTTAGGTAGTATAATTTTCATAAAGGGTCCTAATATATTAAAATTGATTAATGAATAGAAAGGATAAATTCATTCTTGCATTAGTCATTAATGAAATATTACTCATGATGCTCCCAACAGATCCTACCTGAACACAAACAACTTTCATCACAATTTTCATCAATAAATCAAATTAAGGGACTAATAATATCCATTAATTATAATCTTAATGTATAAGGAACAATACATGATTTAGTAGATAGTAACATCTAATGACATGTATAAATCTGAATTTCTTACTAGCGAGTCTCGTTCTCATAATATCCTACTGGATATTTCTTACTGAGATCTCCATGAGAATGTGACTCAAATTATTATGAGTCTCCACCCCTAATATCATATATCATTTTTTCCTAAAATGATATCATTCGGCTATAGAATATATATTCATGAATAGTGTCATAACACTTCCATGTCCTCATCGGAGTTGGAAACTGCTATGACCTTTTGGTGTGACAACCAGTCTAAGTAAATTATCACATACAATGTTAAGTTGAGAATAATCATGGAGTGATAAATAGTTTATTAAAATTAAAAACAATGAATAAAATTTTATCAGAATGTACAAAGATGTTGGTTCTAGGGAACCAACCCCAATAGACTCCCACTTACACTAGAGCCAACTAATAACATATTTAAGTTAGCTAGCTCTCACATGATATTCATGATTATACTAAGATAAGGGTTTATTTATGGGGTCCACCATGTTCTCTTATTTTGGAAGTATTCTCACTAAAACTTCACCCCTCTGATATAAATCCCCCAATAGGTGATACTTCTGGAGTAAATTATTTGTGTGTTGGTGAGAACTTGGTTATTTTGTAAGATCCACCACTACTGTATTATCACAATACAATGTGATAGGGTCCTTACTTCAAAGAACCAAATCAAGTTCCTAGAAAATGTTTCAAATAAAAATATCTTCCTTGGATGAATTAGAAGCCGCTATATACTCGGACTCCACTTTAGTATCACCGAAAACTGGATTATCTAAACTCATTTAGCTCACAGATCCTCCGTTAAGACAAAAAAAATAACCTGATTATGACTTTAGATCATTCCGATCTAACTGAACACCTGCATTAGTATAAACACTGATGAACAAATCCTCATATCCTCTATGTAATAGGAACATATAATTAGTTCAAGTCATATACTTACAGATATACTTAAGAATAGTAAAATGTTGTTCTCCTGGATTTTCTTGATATCCTCCAACCATGATTATTTCATAGGGAACATCATGTATTTTATATTACATGGAATATATTATTGATCCTATCATTGAACCATAAGGTATATTACACATTCTCTCATTATATTCTTGTGTCGGGGGACACATTTTCTTATAAATATGTAATCCATGTTACATTGGAACCAATCCCCCTTGTATGGTTTTATACAAAATGTCTTTAATATCTGGTCAATATATGTACTTTGACTTAGACCAATTGGCCTCTTGAATCTATCACGAATGATCTTAATCCCAGGAATATAGGATTCTTCACCTATGTACTTCATGGAAATAAACTTTCTTAACAATTTATTAATAGACTGTTAGACATGTATGTTTTTTTCAATAAGTAATATGTCATCAAAATACACTACTAGGATAACAAAAAAAATTCCCATTAATCCTTTTGTAAACACATTGATCAAATTTTCTCTTAACAAAACTAAATTATTTTATAGATTCATTGAATCAAATGTTCTCAGAATTAGATTCTTGATTAAATCCATAATTGGATCTCTGTAACCTGAAAATCCTTTTAGCATCACATGGAGTCACAAACATTTATGGTTGTGTCATATATACGTCTTCTTGAAGGTTCTTGTTAAGGGATGCGGTTTTGAAATCCATTTTCCAAATCTGATAGATATTTTAAGATGCTATAAAAAGTATGATTCATATGGATTAAAAATGGAAATGGGGGAAAAGGTTTCATCGTAGTCAATTCTTTGATGTTTTTTAAAACCATAATCCCCTATCCTTTCTTTATATGTACATAGTTTACCTTCCTTGTCCAGTTTTCTCTTCAAAATCCATTGGAAACGATTAGCCTTTATATCAACCGGCACACTAACTTGAACCCAAACTTGGTTCTGATATAAGGAATCCATCTTAGAATTCATATCTTCTAGACATCCTGTAGATTTTTATCTCTATACATCATCCTTGTTGGATAGA
Source organism: Viscum album (assembly GCA_963277665.1). NCBI lineage: Eukaryota > Viridiplantae > Streptophyta > Magnoliopsida > Santalales > Viscaceae > Viscum > Viscum album. The sequence continues at coordinate 45,815,996 of OY728140.1, read as the reverse complement.
GGTTCATCATTGTCAACCAATAATGTGTCACCATCCTCAGTGACTATAAAACCATATCTCACTAGTTCTATTACGTCTCTTACACTCCAACAAATTACTTGTGTGTAAGGAACTACTTCTTCCAAAGGGATGTATGGAATCTATTCTTGTACCAACTCTTATATATCTTGAGCATCTATATCATCAAATTAAATCTTTCTCCCACTATCCATTTTGAGTGTGTCTCTCTAATGAAAGACATCTTGTCTAGAAATAGTGACTTTCTTGTTAGAGGGGATGTTTAGGTAGGGACCCATTGTTTCCTTAAGATACACTATAAGGATACACTTCATTCACTAGGGTTCTAGTCTGTTTCCTAAGAAGGCCTTAACAAACACCTCGCAACTTCATACACATGTATGTAAAAAATGGGTTTCTTTCCACTCCATAGATCAAAGGGAATTTCATTTTCCGCATTATTTAGTACTCAATTTAATGTGTTTAATTTATATCCGCAAAATGAAAATGGATGATTTGTCTGACTCATCGTTGACCTTATTATTATTAATAAGGTACGATTCCCCTATTCAATAATTCTATTCCACTATGGTGTGTAAGGCATAGTGAGTTGAGATAGAATCCCAAACTCTCATATAATTTCGATGAACTCTTGGTTACGATATTCACCACCTTGATATAATCAATTCTTTATTTATCCTCTTACCAAGATGATTTTCTACTTCATTCATGACTTCCATGAATTTCTAAAAGAACTCATACTTATACCTCATCATGTACATATATACATATCTACTCAATTCATCAATAAAATTAATGAATAAAGAATATCTACCACTATCTTATATTGGAAATTGTCCACACACATCAGTGTGTACTAGTCCTAGAAGTACTGTAGCCCTTTCACCTTATCCATAGAATGGTGGTTTGGTCATTTTTCTTAGTAAAATTTTATGACATATATGAGGTGTTCATAGCTTAGAAGAGCCTAAATAACCATCTTGATAGAACCTTTTCAAACACTTATCATTTACAAGACCAAGATAGTGATTCCATAGATGGGTGTTATATGAGCCATGTGAAAATGATTCTTTATCAATAAAAAAACAATTTATTTTCATAATTTAACTTATAAAAACTATTATTTAAATGAACCATACCATAACATATGTTTTCCTAATAAAAGAAACATCTTTTATTTCCAAATTTGAAAATAAACCCATATAAATCTAAACATGACAAAGAAATTATGTTTTTGGTAACTGTAGGTATATAATAACAATCTCCTAAAATAGAAATCATTATTACTTTCAATGAATGGTAACATTCACTAATGAAAATATCATACATCCTCACACCATTGATATATTGTAGATTGTTCTACCCTCTAGAAATATTTCAAAATCTACTTTTGTTTTTTTCATTTGGATACTGATTTTAGAACCACAAGATATATCTAATACCCAATGTGTATAAATGGAAATATTTCACTTGATAAAAAATTCACATTTAGCTTCCCCTCGCTTCTGGGTGTATTTCCTCTTCTAGTGGATTGGTTTTCCACATGAAAAACAAACTACTTTCTTTTCTTTTACCTATATCTAGATCTACTTATTCTTGGAAGGATGGTACCCGATAGCTTTAGACTATTTATACGTTTTGGGCCACCATACCTTGTTATTACCTTTTCTATTCACCATAGTAACTGTGGGGTTTGTATGCCTCGTGTCTCTATCCACTTGGTGAATTAATGTAAGATGTTTAGAAATACTCTTCTCAGTGTTTATTATATTGTAATTAAAAATAAAAATAGAGAAGTTATTGAGCAGTAATGAATGTATGAAATATATACACAAGTAATAAAGGTATTTAATCCATATGATGTCTATGAATTCAATGTATCTAATAAACTTGACTACATGAGGCCTAGAAGGCACTGAATCTCTAATATTAGTTCTGATAAAATCATTGGAGATCTAATACCTGCATTTTCTCTCCTTCGATTGATATAGATCTCAAAAGTGATACAACATTACATAGGAACCATATCCTCATGTTTCTTTAAAATATCATTGATCACGGATGATAACATGAAGCATTGATAGTCTGTAGCATCATTCAAATGCTTCTAATAGAGAGATATTTCTTCATCACATACCTCATTTTCAGGAACATGTAATAAGTGTTCTTCTAGCACATATAATTTTCTTTCATGGTGAAGGATTCTATGTAGGCTCCTTTTCCACTTTTGTAAATTTGTGCCAGTAAGAAGGTTTCCCTTCATAGGTATATATTGTAATGATATGGTTGATGTTATTTTAATTTTTTATACAAATAAGATAAGACGATATTTATGACTTTATCTATTAAAATTTAGACAAATAATTAAATATTATAATTATTAGTCTCCCATTATTTTTTTGAAACCAAATATTCCTATCCATTTGATTTAGATATCATATTTCTTGGATATTATAGTTTTAAGGATCCATATTTCCCATCTCATTACCCCAAATTTGGTTCTTTAAGAAACTTGAATGGTTTTGAGAAGGAATTCATACTACAAACTGCATTAACTTATAGTTCCATGATATTATAAGTGGACTCGCCAATACTAAATTAATTAATTTATACTTCCTCAATCATTTCCTCTCAGTTATACAAAGTCCATATTTTGAAGTCATCCCTATATACGGGCCATGTTTTGTCATCACAAAACCTCAAGTTATAATTCCCTGAAAATTGAAAGCACCCCAACATTGGCTGGTCAAACACATTGAATTGTGGTTCAATTCTAACTAGTGTAATGGAAGGTTATACTATATTAGTATTTTATTGAGGGATTTTATCCTTTTATGGGTAAATTTATAATTATTATCTCTATCACATGCTTGTTAAAATTAAGTTTGGTTGCTTAAGTGATTTACTAAGTCATAGATATTATTTATGTATAAGACGATTTATTTTAGTTCTATCTTGAATGATAGTTAATTCATGCATTATGTAATCACGATATGAATTCAATAATGAAATGATCATGCAACTGATATAAATAAAATAAAGGGATGGATCATGAGTTTATAATAATGGTAATTTAATCATGTAGTTGATAAACTAACCTTTTACCTAGGGGAGAGAATCAACATCAACTAATTGAGGTGCATGTTTATAGATTTCAACTTGTCCACCTTTATATATCCTTGGATTGGTTTCATCTCGACTCCGAACAAGAACCGCCTCAACTAGCATGGGAGCTCCATCCATTACATATACCTTTTACTCCAACTCAAGCGTGGGGGAAAAGGGGTTTACATAATGGAACCATGGGAACAAAATCCCTATAAAATAATAGGAGATAAATAATGAAATCCAAAATTTTAATTTAATAATAAATTAAACAAAAGATATCATATACAAAAGGTTTTTTCTATCTCATGATCATCCACATTTATGCAACGAATTACTTGTTTAATAAAACATCCATCTAATAATGATTCGTTCTTATTTAATATAAATTGTACTCGAATTGATTCATTATTATCTTTAATTAATAAATCCTTTTAACATAATCGTTATATAAATTTTCATGAAAATCTCATCCATTAAAATTTTAAACAAATAAAATAAATTCATTTAAAATTAACCTTTTACGAAAACGTACCTTGGATGAAACATGGTGAATACCTGTCCAAATCTAGAAAACATGTATTATACTGGTATACTCTTCTTCTTTTATGATATGTGGCATAAATTACATGTCACGTACATTTACAATGTGTAATTCATAGATGATTACCCAAAATTTTTTAGTTTTTGGTCATGTTTTATGCTTCAATTCATGTAGTGTAAGAACTTGTAATATGAATCCTACATGATATGAAAAAATGAAAATTATGAAGATATTAATTAAAAATTTAAATATGTATGTATATTAAAACCTATCACATGGTTTTTCATGTATTAATGACCAAAAGAAAGTACATATATCAAAGTTTCCATAGTAAAATAAAAAAAATTAAATCTTTGTAACTTGGTATAAATACACAACGTATACATATTTCACTATCTATATGAGTTATATTCCTAAAGACTCAGTGTGTGAAGTGTACCTCAGAATTTTATATAGTACACTACGTGTCTAATGGGCGACACTCCATGTTGACTCTGTGTTATATAGTCCCTGGCTGGGTAGGTCGTGTATGGAATAGATGACCCATTGTTGACCCAAATGGATCTCACGCCATGTCTAATGGACCACACAACATGTATTCTGGTTGACCGTGTTTTATTTGATTCTGGTCAACACATAGATGCCTTAATTTTTTAATTAATGTTAGAATTAATTAAAAATCTATAATTTATTTCTAAAACAATCATGTTGCGTTAAACATAGCTACATGAAGTGTAACTCCAGTTACACTGCATGTAGTCTGGTGTTCTTCGACCAGAAACCTTGGCACCACCGACTGGGTTCCATGACTTTATTTTAATCCTAAAATTAATCATTTCCATTATATCTATAATAAATGAAGGTGGAGAAATTAGTTCTCACAATTCATATTAAATGAAAAATTAAACATCAAATTAAAAACCGAATTACATTTTCATAAATGAATAATGATTTTAAATAATTATAAATAAATATGTGAAACCTCTGATACCACATTTATGTTTCAAGCATAGTGTAAACATGAAATGGGAAGTATCCAAGATTAATTTTATCCATAATCTATGATCTATTAGTGATCTTTACTAAGATGAACATTGTGATACATGGAATGGAGGAAAATAAATAGAAAATAATGAATTATGCTAGAACACAAATAGAAGAGATCCACACGAATTGTTTATAAATAATTTAATTGGATAATGAATTACATTTAAGGAATTATTTATTCGCTGATGACTTTGAAAATAGATATGTGGCACACTATCATTACGTTGTAGAAACAAATTTTTGATTTCCCCTAGCGGTGATCCACATATTTTCCAAGAATATCTAAACATCCCTAAAGGAGTATCCAGGTGCTAGCACAAATTATCTTTGTGCTTCCATCATCCAACTTTAATTTCCTTGAGATTTTCTTCTAAAGCGTTCTCCTTGATCTGAAAGAGGAATAATTATCTCCATTCATGGGAGCATTTTTAGAGAACGGAGCTCACTAGGCTTGAGAGGATTCTCTATGATGGTTGGGCACAACCTACCAAATGAATTGGCTCTCTTGAGAGAATAATATAAATGGGTATTTATATTTCTAGGTTAAAAATAATGTAATTTCAAAAGTTCCCTTATTTATTTATTTAATAATAGAAAAAAACCATTTCAAATAATAGTAATAATATTTTCATTTCTCGATATATGATTAACTTGGGAATTATAATTAAATATTATTTAATTAAATAATATTTATTATTTATTATTTCTCAGTAGACCATTAAACTCAGAACGCCTTTCCACCAAAATATTATTTAGGACAAGAATAATATATATTTAGTTGTTAAATAAATATCACTTCATTATTTTCCAACAAATAAATAAATATTATATTCACTAAATATCAACATAATATTTAAAAAATATTCAACTCACAATATATTCTATGAAATTACGAGTGATGAAATAAATGAGATCAAGCATAAATGATTAATTATTAAACCACATGAGGTAATAATATTTATTTTACATGTTTAATAATATATAATAATATATTATTTAACTATGATTCTAGATATACTTAGTTTGTGACCTTGTAGGCCTCTTTCTCAGTGGCATTAGGCGAAGCAGCCTAAAGTCTAATCTACTATCTTGCCAAGGCACCCATAGAGAATGATGTTAATATAAAAAATGCATGTCACCTCATATGAATGCCTAAATTTTAATATAATCTCTTTATCACAAATTCCATAATTTAGTAGTTTGCATACCAGTTCCATCAACCTATGTGTTCGATATTTTTTTGTTGACATTTTGAAAATAGAACTTGCCTATAGAACACCATGTTAATGGATTTATTTTGGATAAATTGTTTCCATCAAAGGAAATGAGATATTAATTTCTATTAATGAACAGAAGGTACAAATCATTTCTAAAATTATTCATTAATGAAATATTATACATGGAGCAATAAATGTATCCTACCTTTCCATGAACATCATTAAACGAAGTATTTTTTTCAATACAACAAAGTTCGTGGGCTATAATATCTATTAATAATAATCATAAATTATATGAACCAATACACACATCCATAGATAGGAAATCCAATTACACATATAACTGTGGATTTCCTACTAGTGCTCTCATTCTCATAATATCCTACTAGACATTTTAGTGCAACAACCTCTTTTAATAAATTATCCCATAAAATGTTATTATGATGAACAATGATGATGTGATAACTATTTTATTAATATTCAAAACAATGAATATAAGTTTATTAGAAATTATAAAGAAGGTGGTTTTTGGAAACCAACTCCAACATTAAGCACCACCATGGGATAAAATCAACTTATAGATGGCTTCAACCATGAATAAAGTTACACATCCCAAAATAATACGCCTTTGAAAAAACCTTTTAAAAAGCTTCCAAAACAGAAAACAAAAATAGTACAAAAACTGAGTAAACCAAGACTTAAGTTATTCTTCAAAAATCATGGATGTGAGAGGTACTGAAAACATTATAAGTATAGTGATTACAAATAATAAACAAAATTTAGGAATAGAATATAAATCACTAAATTGATTATTAAATAAATAAATATTTACAAAATTAAAAGATAATTAAAATAATCATACCATGAATGGGGCATATACCTCCCACTCACACCATTTCCATTTTAATATATTTCCCTAAAACCTATTTTATATTATAATTGGAAAGTATATATATATTATTTATCTCCCAAGATCGGTGTTTATACAATTTTTGGAATAATTTAATATAATTAAAATCACAAAATCCTGACTATAATGAATGAGTGCTCAGAATTTCTTCCGAAAACCGCATGTGAGGAATATAATAAATTTTCCTGGTTGTTTATAATAGTATTCCCCAGATATGGTTGTGATTATGTCTTCAAAATGTCTTCCATGTTGGGACTAGTCTTTTACATGGATAACATCTGGTGAGGTTGCTCTTAAAATGATATTGGGGAGAGGTACAATATGGAAATTATCATTCATTTTATCAAAAATATTTTGTAGGAATTATCAAGGATATACCATCACAATATTTAGGAATTTTTAAAATCCTACATATAAAATAATAAAAATAAATTATTCTAGGGATGAATCAGAAGATATTTAAAACTTTGTCGACACTAGATATGGTTGAATCTGGTAGAATAAGTCACGGAAGACATTGGTATATGGATGATTACTTCCAATGTGTTGGTAGAATTATTAATGGGATGATTCATATATGATTAAAATTGGGCACAAAGATTACCCATTGTCTTCAAGGTTTGGACAGAGTCTGGAAGTTGGGATGATTGGTGTGGCCACTTTCTACCTTTATTCAAGACATCTTAATCTTGATGTGGACATGAAATTAAGGGAATGTGTGCAATAATGAAAATATGGTCACCATAATAATATGTTTCATTTTATGGAATGAAATGGTGTGTTAAGGGATGGGTATATTGCATCAATCTAGCGATTAGAATAATTTTATCTGCGACTAAAATGGGTCTGTAAGGGTAAGATTAGTTTGACATAGTCAGAGGTAGAATTTCCACATGAGATGATTTTGATATGATCTTAATTGTTGTATATGGTGATGGATTGTAACTAGATAAGAACCAAACAAGTGATTGATTTATTCTTTCAATCATTGGGTTGAGCACATGGGGAGTGTCCACCATTATTCTTGAGAATGGTGATTCGGTGATGATTGAGGTTCCCTAATATTTTATCTACTATTCTCTTTTGAACAAACAATGTCATTTGATAAAAAATCATCAAACATGAATTGATCATAACCCAATTCTGTTAATTTTTCATAATCATGTTTACAATTAAGAGAAATTCTACCTATGGTTCAACCCACATCGAATGTCCATTTGGTCCCATCAATCCATTTTCAACTATATGTTCTCTCATTTTACTCTTCAGTTTTTCATGGTTGAATTATCATTTGATTACCATTTATTTGGTTGAGATCATTATAATCTCACATCTAGTATTCTCCTTTTTTTAATAAATCTATTTTGAGGTGGTGTTATGTTTTGGTCTCTAGGTTACTAAAGAGGTATTTCAGTCTCTTGAGGTTGGAGGGAGTCTCATGTTTAATTAATGAAATGCTCGACAACCTGAATGATGTGGGTAAAAATCAGTGTTCTCAGTTAAAAAAAAGATGCATGGTCTATCCTCAATCACAATAGGTTGGTTGAGATGTTGTGTTTTTGTGATATTTAATTTTCTATTTGGGATAGTTTAATTTTTCCTATGTTGGAGCTTGAGATTTTCAATTGCTGGATAAGATCTTATAGTCTCCTATACAATGAGGTCTTTATGTTGTCAGTGTATTTTTCATGATTGTTATTTTATCAATATCTTGGGATCTCCTCTAATAGTATGTTTTCAACCTTATTATATCTACATCGATCACACTTTTGATGCATAAAAACATGGGTGATTATCTTCTTTATAGTGATATTTAATGATAGATAAGGAAAAAATATGTTGATCAATCGGGAACTGGGAGATCATTAGAGTTCATAAAAAAAACCAAAACAATGTAAATATTTTATTAATGAAAAATCCCCACAAAATCAAATTGATTTATTTTTTAAGATTTAATTTGAAAATTTTAATTTTATGTTCCATCATTTAAAATTCAAAATGCTATTTTACCATTAAAAAAAAGAATTTATGCCAGAATTACTTATATAAAAAATGATTGAAAATTAAAAAAAATACAATAATTATTGTTATTTTAAGGTATTTTGAGGTCATCAAATGGATAATTATATAAAAAAAATCAATGAAATTTTATTTCATCACTCCCCCGTTGTTAAAATTTTAAACTATAGTGAAACTAAATATCAAGGATTTTTTTTAAAAAAAATTATTATAAATAAAATAAAATGCATAAAATAGATGGATAAATTTATATGTTTATTTTATTATTGAGAAAAACAATCCAATGAACCAAAAAAAACTACTCATAGTATGATTTTTCCGACCATTCAAGTGTAATGTATCATTTTCAGTGTAATACACTAAAAATTTCATCATGCTTCATATATGTAATAACCTAGGTATTTATAGAATAAAAAATTTTTATATCTATTAATATTTAATAATAAGATATTAATTTTATGTTAAACAAGAAACATTATCAGATAGCATACTGAACATGAAACAATGGGTTTCTTTGGAATCTTACATTGCGAAAAACTTTGAGTTATATTGAATAATAATATACTAATATGAATATTTTAAATTGTAGTTAGCACCTAGAAATTTTATTGGAAGGAATGAACAGAACTAACTAAAATATTATTATAAATGTTTTTTTAATTTCTTTACACTTATCAGATAATTTTAGAGACTTATAACAAGATCAAATCGATTTTAGGCATGAAATAATCTTATATTTTTTTAAAGTTTGTTTTACCGCTTTTTGATGGAAAATCCATTTTAAATATGGGTTTTGTCACATTTATATGTACCATTTGACAAAATAAACTTCTACTATAGAATAATTAAATTAAAATTTACTTTTGATAAATTTTTGGTAATTGTATGATAATGTTCTTTTCTTAATGAATTGTGAAAAATACCGCATGTTAAGTAAAAACTGTCTTTTCATCTCATTTATTTATATAGTTAGATTATAATTTTAATTGTTTTTAAAGTATAATTGGATTATAATTTTATCATTTAATTCAATTATTGTCATTGTAAGTAATTTAACATTTTAATTGGACATAAACACATGTAAATATTTTGAAAATTATTACTTATTAGAAACCTGCTTTTTGGTTTTGAAAATGATAATTAATTTTAAATTAATTTCTGCAACTTATGGGTTTTTGAATTTGGAAAAATAGATTCCATATTTGGAATCAAAAGGTTCAAATTTTTTAAATAGGTACATTTTATTTTTGGACATTCTGAATAGTAACTTCAGTCATTATTTTATTTACCATGGTTAAGGGGTAAATCTGGAAAATAAGGGTAACAAATAATATTATAATAATATAAAACTACCCTAACACATTTCCTAATCCTATTGGATGATATATTTTGGACCATTTTCACCCTTGGGTCGATTTTGGAACCCCTATGGAGCCACTTTTATATGATATTCACATTTTATAATAATTAATTTAATGTAAAGAAAAATATTACATAAACATGTATATTTTATTAAAACAATTTTTATATGGGGTAATATAAGAGTAAAATTTAACTATAAATATTAATTATAAAGATAAAAATATTTATCCCATCTTGGTATATTATTTAAAAAAAATCATCAAATTAATATATATATTTATGACACAATGATGATGTAGTGATTACCTAATTAATGAATGATTTAAATAATTGAGATTATAAGTATTAAAATAAATTTGTTTTAAAACCCTTTATGCCATCGATGAATCTTATAGATTAATTTGAATTTTTATCTTTTAATTAGAAAAAAAATTTAAAATAATGAAGTTGTTATGGATTTTTAAAGTCATTATATGAATAGTATAAAAATTGACATAAATGAGTGTTTAAATAAAATACTAATTTATTAGATTATATAATAGTGCTAAAAATATATGATTTGGAAATATTACCTAGATAATGTTGTAAATATCATTAATGAACCCCTTGAGGTTATATTGGCATTTTACAGTAACAATATTACCTACATAGTATTAATATACAAGAAGACAAGGTAAGAGATAAATTATTTAACTAAGGGTTAAAGTTAAAAGATAAGGTTAAATTAGTAACTTAGAGTTGTATAAAACCTCTGAGTTGGGAGGTTTTTGAACCAAAAACATCTTATATTTTAAATAAATTACTTTTAGGACCTTTTTAAACAAAAAAATCATTTAATAATAAAATAATACATTCAAACATTCCTAAAGATCCCCTCCTCCCTCTTATAAAAGGGCATCACCCCTACCCATTTAATCACACCACTCAATCCACTTAGATATTCAACAATATACACAAATAATCTCTCAATATACCTGTCTTCCTCGTATATTCCTTACCTTAGGCATAAGGCAATTCAATAAAGCCTTTTGGCTCAAATAAAATGGAGTTAAACGTTTTAAGAGGTACCATCTTCTATAAAGTTCCTTTCCATTATTTTACTTATAAACTCTCAATTATATTCTTATTCATTTATTAAATAACAAAACAATTATCCTCAATATACTAGGATGATTTTATGAGATGTATTAGATATACATTTACACACACCTCCATCTAATGGATATGAACATACTGCTTCTGTGTATGGGGAAGTACTGCCTCACGAAAGGATGATTGTTCGATTTCCCCTAACCTCCTCTCATGGTGGACATTGTGATGAAAATATATTTATATATGAAATATATTATATATGTATTGTCTCTATGAATTTTCTTTTATTTAAATCATATGTTTATTCTTTCCATAATTTTTAAATTTTATAATTTCATTTGAGGAAGTGCGGACTAACACCCCCTCAAAGTGATATGACTCGTTCATTCCATACATGGAATGTACAAAGGATGGAATTAATGAACTTATGTAACATATATAAAATATGATGTTTTACTAGAATTATAATATCACTAGGTATAATTTAGTTTTCATTAATTTAAATAATAAAAAGAAATTAAAGTATTGTTTAAGCATACGTATGGCTTACCATCTCCAAGAACGATACATTTCATTTATTATATTCAAATGTTATATAATATTATAAATACATATATATATATATATATACTGGATATATATGATATTTAAATCATGAATATGATTTTGGATATAATGGTATTTGGACCATATGGACAATTTTAATTATAACAAATTAATTATTGACTCAAGGTCCAAATAACCACAAAACAACCAATATTAGCTTAAATAATTATGAAATTTTTATAATGTGGTAATAATTGATATAAAAGAAATGATAAAAATTGAAAATTATTTGAAGAAAGTATAAATTAACTTATATTCATTATTCCAGAAGAACAAGGAACTTACGTGACGATTCAGACTCAATATAAGGAACATCGTCTCAATCTCCTTTTATTGTGGAATATTTTGATTTGTACACGAATTTATTTTATGCTGTGTATAAAACCCTTTTAATTTTAATTTCATTCAAAGGATATCTTTTTTATATTATGAATTTTTCTAAACGACAAAAGGAATGTTTCTTTCAACAAATGTGATGATAATAACCTTTTCATCACCGCGATTGTTATATGATATCAGTTTTCCTTAACAAGAAATAATTTTTTTAAAAAAATAAAATAAATACCAAATACCCTTTTAATGTACTATGGTATTGAAAATGGTTTTTAGAAATAATATTTTATGAAAATATAATGAAATAATATATTGTGATTGCAATGTGAAAATGTTATCTTTTATTTTATGGTTGTTTCATGTGTTATGATTATGTTGTGGTTCTTGTGAATTGTATAAGTATACGGGTGGTTCTGTGATAATACTAGGGTGTGTGATCCCATGATATCTCTCCAAGGCATTTGTTACATGACGTTGGTAAATGTTATTTTCTCTCTTAAGAGAATTAAGGAATATATTGTGATGGGTAATCCAAACGTAACTCCTTTTGTAGCTGTAAAAGCTATAATGTAAGTATGTTATGGTTTCCACAAGATACCTTTATGACTTATTATTTTTATGTGTTATTCATAAATCTTATGATTTCATGAGGTATGTTAAAGAGCTTATGTTTTATAATTTAAAAGTAGGATCTCATTGATTTGTATGTATTCCTGGACTGATGTTTTCTTTCCTTATTTTATATCCCTTACTGAGATTTTTATTCTAATCCCATGTTTTTGAAAAAAAAAATCACTAGGTATAAGGAATGGTAAGATAATAGAATAATTCAAGTAGATTTTTATCAAGAAAATAATTCTTGTTTTATTTAAGGAGTTTTATTATTATGGAAAAAATTGGATAGAGTATAAGTGTCTAATTTTTATTTTTTGAGATATAGTATAAGAGTTGTGGCCTAATTACCTAAAACTCTAAACCTGAAAAGATCCTCAGTTTTTAATTATTGACATAACTCAATATTAGGTAATTTCTTAAGGCTGGTGCCTTATAGATGGTATTATAGATCTGTTTATATAACTTTAAGGGTTAGGGTGTTATTTAAGAATAAGTGACATATTTTATATAACCATAATGGTTAGCAGATTAGAAAGATTCATAGTAATTTTAGATAAATTTAATGAGTTTAAAATAACATGAATAAGTATATATTAGTGTTTAACCTCATCATAATATATTATTTTATGATTTTACTAATATACTCACATTTACCTTTGTGGTTTTAGTAAATGGATGGATATAGCTGGCACCAAAGTAACAATTGATGTTAAGGAAATTGTGATGGTTTTCTAAATAAGAAACCAAATGAAATGGGTGCTGCAATGAGAACCCATGTGGTTATTCTTAACCAACTATATAGAGTCATTATTGACCACTTGAACATTGGTTATTTTTCTAAGCCATCTTATATACGAGAAACAAATCCCTATTGGTGTTCAGGTAATATTCATAATGGTGAGAATATTAAAAACCTATGTCTCAAGGATGTTGAAAGAAACAAAATGAAAAATTATTCAAAGGGATGAGAAGATGTTATAGATGTGTTAATGATTTTCATAAAGTAATAACCTTCCATGAAAAAATCAAGCATCCAGTTGAATCCTGGAAAGGGGAAGAAGTTCATTCTGAGGGAGTAATAAAATGTTTTAAATTTAGTGTGCATGTTCATTACACAAATAGATGACCTATGAATAAGGTTTGTGAATTGGATTAGTAAGACCACACAAATACATGTCTACCAATACATAATTCCATTCCAATTGAATATGAGGAAACTAAAAATGACTTATGAAATGTAGGGATTATTTCTCAGCTCATGTTTTGACATTATTTAATCTTAGGACATTATGCAAGGTTTTTTTTAGGAAATAATTATAAAAGAGTAAGATGGAAAAATATGGATAAAGGATCATGAAGAATGATTGGTGATTAAGATGTCTATATTTTTCGAATTTAAGAGTTATGTTGGATATATGGATGATGATATGTTTAAAATGTATTACTGGTGAGAATACATTAGAATACTTCTAGTATTTGTAACCCTTAAGTTTTTTATATAATAATTTTAATTGAGGAATAATTATCTTTTCTTTAGAGGATATAATTATAAATAACCATTTGGGTTTATATGATCCCTGAATTTTAGGCTATTACAGGTTATTACTTTTTGGGATGAAAATACGAGGTATGAGATTAAATTTGAGGTTGAAATATGTTATGGTTATTTTTGAAAATTTTATGTCATGTTTTAGGAATTTTATAATATTATATAGTTTTTGGAAAATTACAAAACAAAGAATATGTGACCACTCGTTGTGTTAGACAAATCTATGAGAATCAAACCCACAACTAAAGTGTGAATGGGATTAATCACCTACCACTCGCCTATGTAAAGTCCCTGGTTAGTATGACTTATTTATTTTCATTAAATAATTTTATGGATCTAGAATAATTTGATATTTGGAACTTATGTTTTATAAAATGGATATCCTTATTATTGGAAAATCATTTGGTGATTAAGTTATAAATGTTATTTTGGAAGAAGTTCTCTCTTTTGGGAACATTATATTATTAAGGATAACAGAATACTATGGGATATCATTTAAGGATTAATGGTGGAATTTTTTTGGAAGAATATATGTTTTATTATGGACATATAGAGATCTGGTTTATTTATGGAAATGATTAACCTATCATAGAGAATATGTGATTGGGTTAATTACTTTTTATTATGAGAATTTAAGAGTATTCGATGTTATTTCGAGGTAAATTTTATGATTTTGTGGAAGACTGTGTTATCAAATCCTTCTGAATTTTGGGCTTCCAATATAGGTTGGATAATTTTGAATAATTTTTATGGACAATTGTTTCTTGAGTTGTCATTTTTTAACATTGGGTTTTGTTTTTTTAATTTTTTAAATTAAGAGTAGTATTACGTTCAATAAAGGATTATCCTTTTTTGGGATTATCAGATCTTGTACTAACCTTTTTGGTTTTGGATAATGTCTAAATATAGGGAAAATATATAGTACATATTTTTTGAATTATTTAATTCTCTATAATTTTATTTTAGCGCTTCAGATGTGACCGAGTCATCATGAGTACTCCTCATTTAGAGAAAAGATGAATTTGTGGTAGAAATTTATTAATGGATAAACACTACATGAAATGTAAGTATATTTTTTATGTTCTTAAACAATATCATAAATAAACTTCTCAACTATATGAAAAGGAAAAAAAATTACCCGATAAATTTTCCTACTAGGTAATGAAATACCATTTAACCTATCACATGTTTATGGTTTTTTGGTAGTTAACTTTCTCCTAATCAATTTTTCTATCACTCTCCATCAGTATTTGACACTTAGTTTTTTTCCCATATCCATGTTTTCTTACATATAATCCTAGTAATTGTTAACTCAGGTAAATTTTTTACTTTTCTTTATTTCTTTTTAAAGTGATATTTTTATTGACTCATTTTTCGATTTGGGGCATTCAATGATGTTTCCAAGCCCAATTTTAAAATTGTGAGGACGCAATTTTCGCAAGGGGGGAGAGGATGCAACGACCCAAGTATTTATAGAATAATAAATTTTCTAATCTATTAATATTTATGGTTAATTTATTAATTTTACATTAATAAGTCCACTTTGTCTGATAGCAAACCCAACATGCAACAACAGGTTTATTCAAAATCTAACATTAGACACAATATTGAGTTATACTAAAAAATAATATAATAATATTTATATTTTAAATGGTAGTTATCTCTATGCCATTGTATTGGTGGGAATGAACAGAAATGTCTAAAATATGATTATACGTGTTTTTTAAATTTCTTTACATTTATCTGATAATTATAGAGGCTTATAATAAGAACAAATCTGATTTTAGGCAGGAAATACTCTAATATTTTTTTAAAGGTCATTTTACAGCCTTTTAATAGAGAACCCATTTTAAATATAATTTATTATATTTTATATGATATATTTGACACAATATAACTCTTCTATATAATTGGGAAATCAAAAATTACTTTGGATAAATTTAAGGTAATTTCTTGATAAATTTTAGTTTTTAATGAAAAGTGTGAAATATCGCATTTTAAGTGAAAACTATCATTTCATCTAATTTATTTATATATATATATTTTAATTTTAATTGGTTTTAAAATTAATTGGATTATATTTTTATCATTTAATCCAATTATGGTCATTGGAATTTATTTCACATTTTAATTTCACATAAACACATGTCAATCGTTTGATAGTTATTACTTTTTAAATACCCACTTTTTGGTTTTGACAGTGGGAATTAATTTTAAATTAATTACTAAAAATCGTGTTTTTTCAATTTGGAAAAGTGGATTCCATATTTAGAATCATAAGGTTTCAATTATTTAAATAGGTACCTTTTATTTATGGACATTATGAATTGTAACTTTAGTAATTATTTTATTTACCAGGGTTATAGGGTAAATCTGGTAAATAAGGTAAAAAAGATTATAATAATATAATAAAAAACTAAAACGTGTCCTAATTATATTGAATGATATATGTCTAACTATGTTCATCCGTGGGTTGATTTCAGGACCCCATAGAGCCACATTGATTTGAAAATGACATTTTATACGAATTAACCTAATGTAAAGAATAATATAACATAAACATATATTTTTTATTAAAAAAATATTATATAAGGTAATATAAGTGATATCTTAAACTATAAAGAGTCATTATAAATCTATATATATTTCCTACATCAGGGTATTTTACTTTTAATTTTTAGACATCAAATAAATAAATATATTTATGACACAATGAGGATGAATTGATTACCTAATTAATGAATGATTTAAATAAATGAGATTATAAATATTATAATAAATTTATTTTGAAATTTTTTATTCCATGCAATATTTTATATATTATTATTACTTGTTATATTTAAATTAATTATGTTTTTTGAAATAATAAAGTTTCTATTGATTTTTAAAAATTCATGATATGAATAGTATAAAACTTGACATAAATATGTTTTGAAAATAAATACTATTTTATTAAATTATATAATAGTTTTAAAAATATAAGATTTTGCCAAATAATATAGATAATGTTTAAAATGTTATTAATGAACCACTTCAGGTTCTATTGGAATTTTATACTAACTATATTAACCATGTAGTCTGAATTGACAAGAAGACACGGTAAGAGTTAAATTAGTTACATATGGGTTAAAGCTAAAAGATATGGTTAAAATTGTGACCTATAATTATCTAAAAAGTATTTCTTGAGCGTTTTTCGACCCAAAAAATATTTTCATTGAAATACATGTCTTTTGAACCTTTTTAAACTGAAAATAATTTTATAATAAAATAATACTTTCAATCTTTCCTAAAGAGCCCTAGCCCCCTCTTATAAAAGGGAATCACCCCTACCCATTTAATCACACATCTCAAGCCCCTTGGATCATCCAAAATATTCCCAAATTAGCTCTCCAAATCCCTCTATTACTCCCAAAATCCTTACCTTATGATGAAGTCAATTCAAAAAATCCTTTTGGCTAAAATCAAAGGGAGTTGCATGTTTTAAGATGTAGCTTCTTATCTAAAGTTTCTTTCCATTATTTTACTTGTCTACTCACTATAATATTATTATTAAATTATTACATAACAAAAAAAGTATCCTAAATCTACTAGGATGATTTTATGAGAATTATTCAATCTTAACTTACAGATACCTCCATCTGATAGATATAAACATACTGTTTCGGTGTACGACAAACTACTGCCTCACGAAACGATGATTGTTTGATTTTCCCCTACCACCTCTCATGGTGGAAATTATGACGGAAATATATTTAAATATTAAATATATTTTATTTATGTTTTCTCTATGAATATATTTTATATAAATCATACGTTTATTATTTCCATTATGTGTAAATACGATAATTTCATTTGAGGAAGTGCAGACCACCACCCCCTCAAAGTTATATTACTTGTTCATGCCATACATGGAACATATAAAGGTTGAAATTAATGAAAATATATAACGTCTTTAAAATATGATATTATACTGTAATTATTATATACCAATGTTTCTTGTAGTTTTCACTCATTTAAATATAAAAAATAAATGAAAGTAGCATTTAAGCGTACGGAGGGCGTAACGTCTCCATGAAAAGTGCATTTAATTTCTTCTCTCCAAATGTTATGTTATATTATAAATAAATTTATATATTGGATATATATGATATTTAAATCTTTAATACCATTCTGGATATAATGGTCTTTTGACCACATGTATAACATGCTTATTTTTTACTCAAGAACCAAATATCGAAAAAATGACCAATATTAACATAAATAATTGTGTAATGTTTATAACATGTTAATAAGTGATATAAGAGGAATAATAAACTTGAAAAAGGTTCTGAATCAAGTATAAATTAACTTTAACTTATTATTCATGAAGAACAAGGATCTTACATAACAATTTAAACTCAAGGTAAGGGTCTTCATCTCAATCTCTATTCAATGAGGTATATTTTGATATATATACATGACATTATTTTATAAGGTGTATAAAACCCATTGACTTTTAATTTAATTCAAAGTGAATATTTTTTATAAAAAGCGTTTTAATAAACAACAAAAGGAAGGATTTTTTAACAAATTTTATGTCAATGATCTTTCCGCCACTGCGAGCATTGTTTGATATCTGGATTCCTTAACAAACTATGACATTTTTTAAAAAATAAAATAAATACCTAATACACTTTTCATGTATTTTGGTATTGAAAATGGTTTTTTGAAAGCATTGGTTATATTAATATATTGAAATGAAATATTTTGATTGCAATGTTGAAATGTTATCTTTTGTTTATTCTTGTTTTATGTGTTATGATTTTGTTATGGTTATTGGTCATTGTTTATGTATATGTGTGGTTTCGTGATAAACCTAGGTCGGGTAAGCCCGATATAGCACTCCAATGCATTGGGTAACATGATAGAGGAAAATTTTAATGTTTCTCCTAAGTGATTTAGGGAAAATACTATGATGGGTATTCCAAACATAACTCCCAACATTTCTGTGAAAGTAACAACGTAATTATGTTATTGATGCCACAAGTTACTTTTATGATTTATGATTTCTATGTGTTATTCATAAATCTTATTATTTCATGATGTATGTTTAAGCTATTATGATTTATGATTGAAAAGTTTGATTTATTTTATTTTTATGTATTTTTTGAAAAATGTTTTCTTTCATTATTTTATATCCATTACCGTGCTTTTTTATGCTCATCCCATGTTTTTGAAATGTTTTTAGGGTATAAGGAAGGATAAGAGAATGGAAGAATTTAATAATAATTTTATCATGAAAACAAGTCTTGTTTTATTTATGGAGTTTTATTATAGTGAAAAAAATTGGATAGAGTATAAGTGTCTACTTTGTAATTTTTGAGATGTAATATAAGAGTTATGTCCAAATTATTTAAAACATTAAACCTAAAAATATCATCAATGCTAAATTCTTGACTTAACTAAATATAATGTGATGTTTTGGGTTGGGTCCTTACAATATAAGAGTTTATTCAACTAAAATCACTTAAATTCAAGAATAATTTCAAATTCATTTCATTAAACTGATGTATTTAAGTGGAAGTAAAATTGTAAATAGTTGTGGCTTACTTTTATACCTTTTTCAAAAGTTCCTTAAATCAACATTCTAATTTCCGATTCCTTGATATACCTCAATTTATTTTTTGTTTGAATTTTTCCACATTATTCATGAGGGTTCAATATTCCCCTCGCCTAAATGAATTCAAATTTTAACTATTAGGAACCTATAAGATTTTTTCTAATAGGGATTTCTCAATGTATTGTGTAATGAACATGTTGACTATATATAAAAAATAATTAACACACACACACAAACATAGTTCCTAACATCTTATATAGGTTCCAAATTGTTCATTTTACTCTAGTATAAAAAGTATTATGTCAATTTATTTTGTGTCGGCTTCCTGAGGTATTTATTTATATAATGAAATTTTATATTTCAATAAGTTCAAAATTATAGTGACCTTATGTTATAATTTTAATTTCAAATAAATAATATTTTTCAAACTATTTTTCCTTATTCTAAACTCTAATTTCCAAAAGAACGAAGGGAAAAATCACTAAAAAATTATTTGACTTTTTTAGGATCAATAATATTATCCCTCACCAAACAATTAGCATATATTTGAAAGGATCATAGTGTTTCTAATTCAGATCTAATATGTTTGAAAAAATAAATAATTACAGATTAATCCTTTATATATTCAAAATATAATATAAATTTCCCATTGTATATGTTTTTATTCATGTTTTTTATTGTTACATTTTCTAAAAACAATCTCATTAAAGAAAAAAATAAAATGAAAATTAAAAAAATAGCCTATTGTTACCCCCTCTTATATATATAGTCTCCAACACAACCCGAGTGAAACTAATTTAATATAATTTCTATTTCAATAATAATCAAAAATCATATAGTATAAAAATTATGAATAAATATATTTTAATTGAATACAGTGATTCCCTTTAAATGGGAAAAATATATATGAAGATGTGTTATATTATTTAATTAGTTTATATAGATATTCATGAATATCCAATTTTTGTTATCCAATTTTTTCCATTATAGAAAAATTATAATAATTAAACAGTTAATTAAAAATTAAATGGAATAACTAAAAGTAAATGAAATTTTAAGAAAATGAAGAATAAAGAAGGGTAGAATAACCTATATGTGTTGTATTTTATTGTATCAAAAGTTGGAAATCATTTGTTTTATACAAAATCTATTATTGGATTGAGTTTATTTAATTGTAATGACAACATTATCATGTTTCTTTGGTTATTCCTTGATATAATCATGTGGAGATCCTCGTTGGAAATATTTTCTTATCCATTACCTTGGAATTATGGTATATATTTTAGCTTAAGTATAATAGGGTGAAATATAAGGCCTCATATGGGTGTTCCCTACCTTCATCCATATGATCCTCTTGATTCTATTGATAGTGATCATCCCTTTATGCTTCATCAAATTCCACATCTCAGGTGTCTCCTTCTTCAATCTCCTATTAACTAATATCAATATATTATCAATGTATTCATCATTATTAACATATTATTACTTTAACAATATAACATCTTTAGAGGTTGTAGTGATGTGTTCATTATGTTCATATACCATGTTTTGAGGGAACTTTTTGAAATACATTTGTTTATCGATAATCCTGATAGAAATATATTATATAATTGATGATTATATGTAATTTATGAACTCCTAAAAGTTATATTTACCCTAATATCTTTCTTTTGAGATTATGGACATCATTAACTATCCAACATATGTTATAAAAACTTCTTCCATGGATGTGTTATTAGAATACTTAATCATTTTTTGATTGTAATTTTTAAATTGAAAATAATAAAATATAAATAATTTGAAAGAGGGAAAGTGAATTTCCATCCTAACTCCATAGAAATAGTGCTAGTGTAATGAAATAATGACATGGTCCTAAAATAAAAACTTTTTAAAACATAGAATCTATTCAATTAGGAGTAGATAGGTTCATTATCAAAGATTCATGGGGTTACTTATTCATTGATCTCAATCAATTGTTTTATTTAATTTTTATTTCTATTTTTTGAAATCATGTGAAAAATGAGGATTGATTATATTGGTATCATGATTTTAAAAAAATTAAAATAATATGAAATTATAAAACATGAAAACATCTTGATTAATGGGAATGGAAATAGGTTTGATCATAGAGTGTTTGCATTACCACAATTTTCCACTGGCGATAATTAGTTCATAACTAATAACTGACTATATCAATATATCAATATCTTGAGACTAAGAATAGATGGTAGACCTCCCGAAGCATGTCCATCACACCTATTCCATGTAATTATATAATTAATATTCCCTAACTATATATAATCAACCACCCATCACCCATCTATAATAATATGATGTTCATCCCCCTTGATCCACAAATCTACAATTATATGTTGTTGAGACCAAGAGAGGGGGATATATGTTATAATAAATTTTAGAATACATATTTAAACATGAAGAATAGATTATGATCATATATCAACATCCCTCCCATGAACTGATACACAAAGAATGAAAATTAGAAATTCTCAATTGAAAAGAAGGGATTTAAAATTCCCATATAATATTTTCTATTAGAAATCCTCGAATTATTATTCTATAATAAATTAATTGAGAGATTAAAATCATATGACCAATGTAGGGATCAAAAAATAAATCCAAAATTGAGGAAGAGAATAAAATTTCACTAAATAGAGCATTAAACAGATTGTAATTATAGAATCATTATATAATTAGAACAATCATCCCATTATGGTTTCAAATACATATTTCATATCCCACATCCATTTTATAACTCTTAAACGCCATTATTTTGTATCAAAAGTGAAAAATATTTATACCAAGTTGAGATCCCACAATTGATCTCTATACATATTTTGGAAGAATCAATATGGAAGTTCTTTATTACATCATGGATTCTATAGAATATGAGTACTCATAGATTCTTCTTCAAGACACACCAAAGAAAGATAATAAATGTGATGGATATTTTGGATTTCTCTTCCACAAATGAGGTTGGGATGATGTTTTTCCCTGCGATTCTAAATATGGCCCTATATTTTAGTTGGTAATTTTCAAATAAACAAGGCACTGGAAAAAATTTGGGAAGAGGAATGTTGAGTATCTTTTCAGACATTTGGTGAACCTGTTATGTTTATCCTCTCTAGGATGGAAAATTAAATTTCATGGGGTGTTCAGAAATATAACACACATATATAAGAAAAAATAATCAATATAAATATATTTATGGATTTATTTGAATATGTTTCAAACACTATATCCCACTGAATAGTTGGAATGATGATGGATTGATCATGGAATTCATTTTACCTCAGTACAATATTTCCTCTGAGGTTGGAAGTGTTTCAATAGATGGTCCATGTGAGAAACTTGATGTGCACTGATCACAATTGGTTTCCTCAACGAATGGAAGGGGTATGAAAGAAGGGATGATTAGATGGGCCTCGATATGATCAAGGGATTTCATGTGTATTTATTAGCGATCTTGAGATGACCTAGTGTCTAGATGTAAGTCTTCATGAGACTAGTTTGATACCAATTTCACATATGGAAATGAACAATACCCAAATATACACCAAAAAAGGTATGGATTCATTCTTTTAGTCATTCTGTTGATCACATGGTGTGCGTCTATCAATTTTAATGATGTTGGTGAATTGGTGATGATTGTGGTCCCCGCATTTTTTATATTCTCATGCACATGAAATATAATACTTCATCGAATAAAATAATCCTCAAACTCATATAGATCTCAACACAATTATAATCTCCATCCTAATTTTAGTGTGAAAATAAAAATGATTCTGCTTTAGGTTTTTCAAATATTGTTCAACCATATTCTCCTTTGAATTCATCATATTTTATATTTATTCTTGTTTTTTTCCTTGTATAGAAGAAAAAATTATCATTTTATTTATATACATGTTTTTTATATTTTCATCATATAATGCCCAATATTCTCTAATTACGAATGAATTTATCTCTAGAGTGGTTCTAGGGTATGTTCATTTGGTGTATAAAGAGTTCAAATGTTCTATTCAAGTTGGATGGAGTCTCATAGTTTGTTGGTGTAAGGAACTGTAGATTTATGGGTGTCTGGTCGATTTGAACTATAATACTCATAGATAATCAGAGGTTGGTGGTATAGTTTTTTAACAAACAAATGCACGGTTGGTCTTATATCTCGTGTGGTAGATCAGGTTGTAGTGGAGATGGAATTGTAGATGTGATTAAGGTATGATAACTTTACTGTTATGTATGTGGTAGGTTATTAACCTTACGATAGCCTGATTGACTAAATTTTTGAAGAATGATATGTTATGTGACCCTGACCTTTGGAATGGTATATCGTGGATGATGGGTGGAAAATAGGTGGATTTTCCAGGATATAGGATATCTAAAGAATTCATCACCATATATAATATATTTAAAATTATTTAAGGAAAAATCACACCAATTCAAATCAATTTAATTTTTAAGGAATTAATTACAAAAAAAAAATCATATTGAGGTATTAATATTAAAAATTAAAAATGATATTTTATTGTTAATGTCCAAAATTTAATATTAAATTATTTATATGTAAAATGTATATGAAAATATAAAAAATATATTGGATTTTAAAATATTTTATTGGAATTAAAAATGGAATTGTAGATAAAATTTTAAATAAAATATCATTTCCTAAACCCTCTCTCCATCTACTGGTAGAATAACTTCTCAAACACTTTTCTTTTCCAAATACCTATCCAATTATATTATTTAATACCCCTATAATCTTTAGAGATGTATCAGTGTCAATCAACCAAAATTCATCATGGTATTTGGGGTTATATGAAAGGAGGAACATAAAAATTAGTTAATGTTCCTTCAATTATCATTTCATTTTCAAATTCTATACTTCTATCCAATAATTCCTACCTAGTTGAAATATCCACATATTAATATAATAGTATATTAAAATAATTTTAATGATATTATGAAATTTTTATAATATATTTTAATAAAAGATAAAATAAATAAAAACCTCAACGATGGAATAAAATTTCCAAAATATAATATATTCCTACTAAAGAAGCAAATAATGTCTTAATGTCCCTTTGATATTATCCTAAAAGGAACGTTTATTTGAAATTGGGTCTAATAAAAATTTGTAATCTAGATCACCTGTGTTCAAATTTTGGATAGATGAAAGGGGTCTTAAATATATTCTTGAAAATTCTCACATCCATATAAATCATGTTCGATGTTGATCCATTAAATATTGATTGGATTAGTAAAAATACCCCACTATTTAAAAATGAAACATTAAATTATGTTCTTAATATTTCTTTTTGAACCATTTAGAAATATCCATGGATTCTTTATCTTACCCATTACATTAAAAAAATAGATATTTCAATTGTACTTGGTGATTCTAATAGGACAATAGAGACCAGTTGGGAGGAATTATATCTTTGGAGGACCAAAGTTCCATGCAAATTGATCTAGTAATAATATACCTCTTAACTAATATGTATGTTTTATGGGGAAATGATTTATTTTAGTTATATAGAGTGAATCCATCATAGTAGATTACCTAGATCATAACCTTGTGATTATTTTAATAATAAAACCTATCCTTAATAACGTATATTAGAGATAAAGGATACATGTTATTTTTGATCATTATCATACAATTATGTACAAGGTTAAGAACAGATAAATCCATTCTAAAATTGATTCCAAATATAGAATCAGACCCCCATCCCATCTAAAAAAACACAATGGAAATACCCTCTATCTTCCACATATAAAACACCAAAACCATGAAATATAGTAGAACCCTCCCATATAAGACCACCTAAAACCATAACAATTCTAGGATGTCTCTATTGAATACTAAATCCAACAGTAGTCAAATCCTTAATAGTGATAAAAAATATTCTAAAAGATTATATAACAAATTGGTATCAATATAAGAGACCCCACAAAAATATATACAACAATGGTCCTCTCAATCTTAACAAATCCATATTCATTCATTTCCCATCCCTTTTTCAATATCAATGGTAATCTCATTTATCCAAACATCAAGAAGTTTCAGGTCCTTATAACTCAATTAAACTAATCCAACATGATCAACTTGATATCTATCCTTCCTAATCACCAATATGTTTTACCCACCATCAAATCACTCAAACATTGAGATCATATTGCCACATCACATGAAATTAAATAATAAAAAGGTAAAACATCTTCAATTATTTAATTAAATAATCTTACCAGTCTATTTTGGATCGAAACCAATATCACTATTTCATTATAATATGTATGGTGCCTTTTAAATCATTCATTCACACTAAGATGTGGGTAAATCGGGGATGACTAATATTTTACAAAAAAAATTCAACTGGATATTTTACATTATTTTTGTTTATCAAACCGATTTCACCAGTTATGATATATGAATTTTTTAATTTCCTCCCTCACCACTTTTAGTTTCTGTAATATAGATAATTTTGAAACTTAAAACCACATCTATATTTTTAAACTGTTCAATCCCAATTTTCTTAACTAACCCTTGTTAAATCTATAATTACTTATGAAATATATTTTTCTGTATAATACCCATTACTAATTATAAGTGGTATGTGAAGGAATCACCCTTAACCGAATGATGGTGGGAATAAATCACTCATTATAATATAACTATATATTACAATAATTCCTTCCATCAATATGAGAAAGATATATGGTACTATTATATTCAATATAAATAATATATATTTCAATTGAATAATTTATATATGATAAGAAACAAATCATACTCAAAAACTAAATATTTATAGGAACATTTATCCATTTGTTTTGGAATGACTATATCAACCTGAAAGCTCCTCGGTTTGAGACCCAATAAACTCTCTAGATCTCAAATATTTCTTATGATCTCATTAGCTTCTCTGAAGGAAAATTTATCCATTTTTTTTGGAATGACTATATCAAAAAAAAATTTAAGAGTTAAGAATAAAAATTTTTATTTCCCATGAAAATAAATTACTAATTTTCCACTCCTATATCTCAATATTATATTTCCTTAAAATAACATGAAAGACGCCATCATTGTTTTCTAAAAATTCTATAATGACAAATATTAGTCAAATATTTTATATATTTATTAATTTTGAAAAAATAGATCAATATAATCATAGTGTATGACTTTAAAAAGACTATTTAATGTTCCTTAACTATCTATCTAGTGTACAATTCCTCTATAAATTTACAAACATTAATGTTTCTATGTATGGTGTACTATTCTTATATCATGGTACTATTCCTCTATCTACTTTAATATTCTACTATCTAGTGTATTGTTCATAGGATTCCCATACGTTCCATGTGTCTGGTGTATTGTTTCTCAGTCTAACAGTCTGCACATCATGAATTCATACCTCCATAACTCAAAAATTGTAATGTTAAAATCCATAACTTCATTGCTAAAACCTTTTATATCTTAAATTCAAAACTATGTCACTTAAACATTATAGAGTGTTATTTTTTGTTTAAAACTCAATATTAATACAAAAAGAACTTCATAAATTTATAAACAATTCTTAGTACAACCACAACATTATAAAATTACCTTTGTAATGAAAACTTTATAAAATTTAACTATATAACTTGAACTTTGTAAAGATCAGAATTATAACTCAAACATTGTACATCTCAAATTTAAACCATGTTATTTGTAATTATAAACACTATAACATGATCTTTCCATATTTAAATATTAAAAAAGAAATTTTTGAAAATTGTCATTATAAAAAATACATCTTACCACTCAAATTTATAACTCAAACTTTATATAGATCAACATTATAACTCAGACATCATAACATTCCTTGATTTTATATAGTGATTGATATTAAGATCAAGATATAATTACCTGTATGTTATGTTCACTCTATTATTATGCATGTGTTTTATCTATCTGATAGATTCATATAATTTGGTCTAGTGGAATTTATATTTTTCTATGTCAGGTAAATTTTTAATTTTACACTATCTGGTATAACAACATTCTTATCACCATCCATTATAGCTTTTAATTTTTATTCATATAATAAAACATTGTATGTATCCTTATTATATATATCCTTTTATCTTTTCTTCTCTAATACAACATTATATTTATATATCTGATGTAACTTTTTATAATTCTCTATATGATACAAATTTATATATTACATCATCTAATCTAACTTCTTATCTTTCTATGTATGGTTTAACATTGTATATTTCTATATCTGGTACATTTTTTTTCTTTCTCCATCTGATACAACTTTTTGTATTTCATTTTATGTTTCTTGAGAAGAAATCCTCAATAATATAAACCTTCTAAAAAACATAAAATTTAAACATTGTTAACCATATCATCAAATTTTTATAATATTTATCTATATTCAAACATCATGAATACTCTCATATTGAACCATGAAAACTTTTTTAATCATTATATTAAAATTAGTAAGGAATAACTTAGTTCAATATCGCATTATTACATACATTTCTTACTAAATCCATTCATTGGACCTTAAAATATAAATCTATGTTGTTCTCTATTCCTAATTTTTTCACATGGAGTATAAACAACTGATATAATATCATCTATAACACTATAGTCAAAAATCTATCATTCCTTACATTAAAGATCCATCATTCTTAAATATAAAACATCATAATTATTATCTCTGAATCTCCCAATTTCTTATTATTGAAACTTAATATTTCTCAAGTTTAAAACTCCATTTATTATCTCTAAATCTCAAACTTTATTAACCCTGAAACATCATATTCATTAACTCTAAAAAATATATATTTCATATCTATGAAACTGAATTCTAAGAATTTATAAAATCCATAAGAAACATCATAAGAAATTCTATATTATATTCATATGAAATTTTGTAAGAAAATTAATTTTATGTTCTAGAGTAAACCCGAACATCATATTCATCATTTAATATTCTCTAACATACCCATTGGCTTTTCCACAATCCATTCAAAACAAATAAAAAAATTACATCATCAAAATTAGATGGGCTCTTCAATATCCCCCTTTGAATTTCATTTCAATACCAATATATCAGTTTAATTTAATTAGTTTCACACCCTCATTACTAAAAATAAATTCAAATTATATTTAATCACCTTCTCTTAAGAACATTATGTTAGGAATCACCCTCATTTACCTCTCTAAATTTTTTATTTGAATATTAATCCCCCATATGAAACAATTAAAGTGGGGGAGAAAATTTCATCAGTCATTTTATTCTTCTACCCTTTTCTTCATTTAAAAGGATTGTAAACAATGACTTCCTTAACATAAGTATGAAATAATTATTATTGAAGAAATAAGTTAACAATAAACTAACTCTCTGTCTATGTGAGCTATTCTCATAATAGAAAAAATAGTGGTTAACATGGTCATCAAAGATGTATAATTTTTCTTCTATTTGATACCAACTCATAAATTACACAATTATAAATATAATAAAATAATATTCATTCAACTGATTTATTATGTCCATTTATACACAGAAACCAAAAAAATGTAATGATTTTTAGTCATATTCTCCCCCATTTATAAAAATCATAATTTTTCATCAAGAATCAATTCTACCATTCTTTAATAAAACTTTTGATTTATAATTTATACTAGTGGAGTATAGAATATATACATTAAGATATAAATAACCAAATTTATCTATATTTTTAGTATCTATAACTTAATAACCATCATCCAGAGCATCTGCCACTAAGAAATTCAATGTTCATTTTACTATAACTTAAATATCTTATTTATCGGACTTTATTTATCCAGAATTTAGTCTATTCAATTCAACTTCATTTGATCATGAAATTTACAACATGATAAATTATTTCTTTACAAGGGAATTATTCTTATTTATTTTATCACCTTAAATTCAATTATCAATGTGTGTTCTCTAGAATATATGAAATAATAAGGTGGAATTTTTTTACTCATTAGTTAGATAAGTATGGTGGAGAATGTTTTCTTAACACTAAACTCCTTATTCAAATCAATTTTCTTCATGGTACTATTAGTTTCCTAAGAATAATTATTATTGGGTGTCATAGATATCTTCTTCCATTATCTCATTACATCATGTGGTGGTTTCCATTTCTCAATTGTATGAAATGATCTTTTATAACCCTTATTTTTATTTTCATTGAACTTCCTTGCTTCTTCTAGATGATCTGGATATATTTATAGGAAAAAATTATGAATGCATTCCCTTTTGAAATTCTACATAAATTTTATCATAATGAACTATGAATCACATTATATTTATTGCATTACTTTTTTATAAAATCTATTTTTAGGGAACCATGTCATACATATTTTAGTATTTTGGTCTACCAACTTATACTTTTCACATAACTTCTTATCTTAAAGCAAATAAATCTTTAGAGGTAACATCTAATAAGAATTAACTTCTTAATTAGGGATTTATTCCACAAATATAATGCGTGTTTTTATTTATTATATTCATTATTTTTGTTATATATTATTATATATATTAACATAAAAATTCACGGTGAGTTTAAAACTATCCAAGAAGTGTCTTTTTTTTAATTATGTTTCATCTTATCATATTCTAGATATATTTTTCTACATTCTTCTTAGGATAAATATCCTTTTATGTCTTGATTTTTTTCACCACTATGTAAACTTATAGTCTATTTTTTATTTCATTTCACCTTATCTTATATAGCCTCCTTCTATTAGTATTATTTGACTTGGGTTTGATAGATGTAAATTATTACTATGTGTCATCATCAAAACTTCTACCACAACAATCATAAAAATTGTCCATATAATAAAATATATTGGATGTAAATACATATTTATTTTATCTAAAGGTTTTGTGGTATATATATATATATATATATGTTTTTCATATTTCCCATATTTCACCCATTACATTTTTAATTCTTTAATTTTAATACCTTAAAATATTTTTCCAATTATTAGTATCCATGTGTAAAAATATTCCATAAAACTAACAGAACCAATGAGATTTATTTTATATATTGTAGGGTCATTCTAGAACATCATTCTTACAAATAGTTTTTAGGGATCCTCTTACTTCCATACATTCTTCCACTACCATATATATGTTTTGAGTTTCAATATAACTTTCATCCACTAATGTTTTTTTAAAAATACAACCTTCACTATTCAATGTACTAGAATTAGTGAATTAAATTCATCAAAATAATGGTTTAACATTTTCTTTAAATTATTAGTAAATAATTATTCTAATGATTTGAAATTAATTCTACCACTGTATTGAGTCTTTATAAAATTAAGACATTCCTTTAAAACATCATTTTAGATTCTTTTATGAGAATCATATAAAGATTTAACTTGACTAGCATCAATGATTCTCAATCTCCCCACCTGCTCAAGGGAATTTAAAATTGTAGTGTTATTATATTTTTCTGAATATATCACATTATCTCCATATTAAGAATTAATATTTTTTATATTTTATTCATGAAACCTAATGATATATTTTAAGGATATATGATGTTATGTTACATAATTTTTCATGATCACCAATTTATTATTTAATTCCCTAATAGTTTATTTATGAGTATCTTATAGTGAATAGATCTTTTTCATTGTAACTTCTAATACAACCACATTATCATAAAATTTAAATTTCCATTCATATTAAACTATGTATGTATTTTTTTTATAATGTAATACCTTTTCTTTCTTACATACAATGTGTGTCATAAGATTTTACACTTCGAAACATCATTCCTAATACATTCACTATACCATTATGTTATGATTTTGGCAGTGGGATTTTCTCATGTTGTTTGTTAATATATATGTGTGTGTGTGTGTCTATATATATATATTAACATCAAAATTGACATTTCTCATGTGAGATATGATTTTAGAGTAAAAATTATCCATAGTTTTTATTGAATCACACTCGTCCCAACTCGAGTACTATTCTTACAGAGGATAAAATTTATCAAATTAAATTATATTTTTATAACACACTTTATCTTTAGATAGTGTTGGATACTCATTATATTTTTTTTAGAGGATATATTTTACTTTTTCCATTATTCTTACCTATGAAGGTTCATCAATTATTTTTTCGAGACCTTTACGTTTCTATAATTGGGAGTATCTTATATTATTATTATAGTAGACTAAACATTACTATCCTCTATATAAATACTTTATTCCACATCTAAAAAGATTCAAATTTTATTAAACAGTTCAATGAAACATGGAACTCAAACATTAATATCTAAATAGGGGTATCCTCACTCTGATATAAATTGTAGTTCCCAGTTGAACTTGTAGTCAACCTAAGATGGGGATGAATCAGGGGCAACCAATGATTTTCCAAATATATTCAACTTAGTATTTTACATTATTTATATTGATCAAATCTCTATCATTAGTTGTATTTTTTTGGATGTTTTATTATACACACCAAACACATTTTACATTGCTAATGTATATAATATTAGTAAGTAAAACAAAGGAATTTTTACAAGGTTTGGTCCTAATATAGGCGCCTAATCCATTTGGTGTTTGAAATCACCAGTGACACAAATTCTCTACTATAATAAAAATCATAGATTATATGTGGTGTGTGAATGAATCACCCTTATCCCAATTATAGAAATAAGAAAACACTATTTAACCAATAAATACATCATAAAAAATTCCTTCCACCAACCTAAGAATGATCTTTTGATATATTATCTTCATCAATAATAATTAATATCTTTATATGAGAGTGAATAAATTATAAAAAAATGATTCTAAAAAAGTAATCTGTCTAAATATAGTCAAACTAGGGAAGACCTATTAATAACTCCCTATATAGAATACTCTATAAGGTTCATATCTACCAGGCCTTTCTCATCCCAATAGAAATATATTCTATCCTTCTTTGTTTCTTTATCAAAAATGTGTTCCTCTACTGGGGAGATCCTAGTTTAAACACTCACTAAAATCTATAGATCTCAAATATTTCTCATGATTGAATCCCCAAATCAGAATAAAACTTCACCAATTTCTATAAGCATGAATCCTCAAAAAAAAGTAAAAATAGAGGACTCAAAATTTGAATTTCCAACTAAAAAAGAAATTAAATTGCCTTTTCAAACCATTATATGATTGACCACCATTAAAGTCGTTCAAAAACAATATTAAATCTTCCTTGAAACATGATACTAACAATATTCATAAAATCATAGATAAATTTTGAAAAATTTAACGAATAGACCAAGATTATTAAAATGTTTGAATTTACAATGTAACTATAAATTTATTAGTGTTTCTATCATGTGTATTTATCAAATTTCTAATAAAGAAACTTTTAGGTTCCTCTTTACATAGTAATATTCCTCTATTAGGGTGATATTCCTCTATCGGGTGTATTTATATTATGTTAGGTAGAATGTTCCCCTATCTATTACACAGATCCTCTATCTGATGTACTATTTATCTATCTATAAATCATCCCATCATGACATCTAAAAATCATAAATAAATATTCATAACATGTAACATCAAAAAATTATAACTCAAACTTGGTATTGTTCAACATCATAACTTCATAAATCAAAAATTATATAGCACTACATCATAAGTTTATAACTCCAAATTATATAGATACAACATCATAACTTGATAACTAAAATTATGTATTGAAAAAACATTATAACAAGAATTTTGTAACAAAAACATTGTATGGATACACATTATTACTCAAACATTATACAACTAAAATATATAACTCAAAATTCATACATATCATGATTATAAATTTTAATTTTTTTTATAATAAAAATATATATCTTTAACATTATATAACTCAAAAATTATATTGCATATGTTTTTAACTTGAAATTTGAAAAAATTAAAAATTATATCTCAAACTTCATATAGATCAACTTGATAAGTCAAGCATCACATGATTTCTCAAAATCATCATAAGAAATTTGTAATTCACCAGTGAAAAATTTATATCTAATATACTCACTTGAAAACATTATATTTTTTCTCCTATGAAATAGACTCATAGAATATCATTAAATAAAATTAATATTTCTCTCATTTAGGTATAACTCTATATTTTCTTTTGTCTAGTAAAACATCATACTTTTCTCCATATTTTTCAGATGTATATTTTTCTCTATCTATTACAAATTTTTTTGTTTCTCTTTATGGTAAAACATTATATATTCCTCTATTTTATATAAATTTGAATTATTCTCCATCCAATGCAATCCTATATCTGTATTTGTCTGATAAATCATTGTATATTTCACTATCTTTTTATATATTGTATCTTTATCTATCTAATACAACATTGTATCTTTATCCCTATAGAAAATATTTGTGTCTTTTTTCATCTGATAAAACATTTATTTTTCTATATCCAGTTTAAATTTGTTTCATTATCTATCTGATATAACTTTTTTAGATATATTTATATTTTAAAACATTGTTTATTTCCCTATATGATACAATTTTTAATATTTCTCCTTCTAGTTATTTGAAATAACTTATTCATCCTATACTCTCTTAAATATCATACAACTTTAAATTCATGATTTCATTTCATGGAATTTTTATAAACAATATCAGTCTAGAAAAAAATGAATAAAATAAAAGTGAACCCTGAAAAACTTTATTAATCCTGATATTAAAGATATTGAGGAATAGAACAAAATCGACTAAAACAATTACTTCTATACCTTCCTTCATCCATCTGGCAGGACTTCCAATGTATATATATGGTGTTACCTCTTCTTATGTTTCCTTGTCCAAATGTTTTAAGTGATGATATAATAACTTCTTTAACCCCATAATAAAAAATCATATTTCGTAACTCTAGATCCTCACATTATATATCTTTAAATATTCATATTTTTTATCTATGAATCATTAACATTTTTATCTCTAAAACTCCATATTTCTTATATCTAAAACTATATATTTAATAAGATAGAAACATTATCTTTTTTATCTTGGAAACATTATCTATATAACCACTAAAACATTATATTTTATAATTTTTATTGAACATCAAAAAATTATGGTAAACACCATAAGAAAATTCATATGAATCTTCATGGGATAATTCCTAGGAAACTCCATTGGAAAATTCAACTATATATTAATCATTAATCACACCCCAACTTACAAATTTAATTTTCTATAATATGTTGATAAGAAATAAAATAATTACTTAATCATCATCATATATGCACTTTAAATTTAATAAATGTGAATACTCTATTAGCTATAGTTTTTAATGGTTAATATATGAATAATATATTTTTATGCTTGTTTTTATAATGTTAGAAATAATTAAGAGTGCATTATATCGATAATGGTGAATATGAGGCTCAAAATACCCAACTCAAATCAAAATTAATTTTGATTCACTACCTTAAAGAATGAATGTTGTATATTTTAAACATCAGTATATAACCTAAAATCCTTCACATACTATGACACTAGTATCAATATATTTCTTTATAATCCCTAAAATATAGAACATCCATTTCATTATGAAAAAGTATAATAAAAATAACTAAAAAACTAATTACCTATATTGTATGATGAATCGATTTCATGCATGGTCTGCCTTTTTCTAATACCCCAAGCAATGTAAAACAAATATTTCTCCACTGGTTCATAGTTTCTTTATTTGGTTTGATGGAATAATGGTTATTCATTCAATGTCTTCCATGAATTGTATTAATTTTTATAAGGGACTCCCTAGATTAGGCTCAAGGGGATATATATTCATTTATATTACCTAATATAAATGTTTTATTATAATATTTTTAAAAATAAAATATATCTTTTCTTCTCCCTTTGAAATGACTTGTTAATGGTCAGTTTCACCACCTAAATATATTTTTTTAATTAACTATGTTACACCTCCTACAACAAGGGTTATTGTAACTTACATATAATATATTAATATATAATAATGATTATGAAGTTGATTTAAGTGATGTAAATATAATAATGAATTAATATCAGGAAATCTAAATTAAAATGGAATAATTAAAACAAACAAGTAATTGAACCATTTTATATTTACTGAAATAATATTGAATATATTTCAATATTTATAATTGATTAATATTAAAATAAATTAATGAATATAATTTAGGAATCATGATATTTTTTTAAAAAAAATCATATGCAATAGGATTAAAATATAAAAAAAACTAATCAATAACTAAGGTAAGGGGACACTCAACAGTATTCTCTTCTATTGGATTTTCTTATCCTTTTTTATTTTTCTCTATAATTCGTATTAAATCCCATATAAATGTATTTTATTAAACATTTAATTTTATTTTCTTGGAATATTCATGTTTCTTCTTAATTTATATGAATTCTTGGTCATGGTTCAATGATTATTAACAAAGACATTTTTCAGAAACATATCCTTGATTCTCTTAATATTGTTTCTTACTCCTTTCATAAACTATGATATATTTTTTTACTACACTTTAAAATATAAAACAATGTTTTTCAATCGTTATTTTTGGAAAATATATATTTACTAACCATTATATCATTTATAGAACAATTAGGGAACCCATTTTTTCTCGTGGGCTTGATTCATGTTTATGATAAATGGATATATTTTCTTCTATGTAGAATATGTGATTATGATTACATTCTAATGTGACAGGAGGGACCAAAATTATAAATACCTCTAATTAATTGTGTAAAGTAATATATATCATTATATTATTATATTTTAACATTATTTTATTTTTTTACATGATTATGTTACATTTATTATATATAAACATGATACTATATTTTTCACATTCTATATGTGGGATTTGTCAACAATTTTATATTGATTCATTATAATTAATCTATCACATCATATATACCCTTCAAATAATATCCATATTATTATGATGAAAATCTTATTCTAATGACAATAATATTATTATTATTTCCATCCATGTTGTCATATTGATTCATGTTTCATGCTCCATAGTTTTATACCACCCCTTATGGGGATTTTTGATAAACTTTTTCTTGATGTATATTCTTGGGTGATTTTATATTTTTAGGGGATTATAAATTCCAATAAATATAATATTTTCATGAATTAAAATTAATATTTACATTTTATTATTGAATATGTTATACAAAAGTTATTTTATTAGGACATTAATCCTGCAGATTTTTTGAATTATAATATTGTTTATATTTATCTTAAATATTATGTAATAATCATTTACATAATATGCGGGTCATTATATTTTTCATCATAGAAATATGTAGTAAATATTTGAATTCGGTAATAAAATTCAACCTCAAATAAACATATAAAGTTCATAATTAAATACCATAGGTATTATTTACACATTTTAATATGTTGGATAACCATTGAGAAACCAATTACATTCGCATGGTTCTATTCATGTTTATGATTTATAGATATTTTTAACTATATGTTCCATGCATGATTATTTTTAAATATGATTTTATGGGAGGTAAAAAATTTATATTTCTCTATATTTCATTGGGTAATGTGATATGTATCATTAGATTATTATATGTGATCATTATGTTTGGTTTTTCCAAATAATGATGATTGGTCTATGATGTGTGGAAATTATTATAAACTTGTTCACATTAATTTTTTGGTATTTTTCTTCAATGTTATTATGTTCTTTATTATTAATATTCCATATTACATGTCATATTAAAACTATTTCCTTATGCTTATAGTAATTACCCGATACTAATTTTATGATGTCAATAATTATTCTCACCTATGTTTTCATATTTATTCATGTTTGATGATATAAATATTATTTCTCCTCTTAATGGTATTTTACCTCACCATTTCTTTGATGAATTTCCTCAAATGATTATGATTATGAAGATGATTATGTAATAAAATATGAGGAATATACTAATGAAATTAAATAAAGATTAAAATTTTAGGAATCATTTTTTTATATGAACATAATTTACCAAAGAAAATAAACATACTACTATATGGAGATTTATTATTTTTAATATTTATATTAATAATGATTTAATAAATGTGCATGCAATATGTGGGTCACTATAGTTGGTATTAGAGATAGGTTTATTAATTTTCATATTTAGGTAGTAAAATTCAAACTATGAAAAAACTATATATTTCCTATATAAAGACCTTAGGATTTATTTACTTATTAGAAAAATTTATTTATCTATAATTTATTTATATATATTTTTCCTAAATTTTTTATTTTAGAAAATCATATTAACCTAGAGAAGCCAAGAAAAATTCCCATGTGCAATGTAATAATTTCTAATCTAATGTTTCAAATGGGATAGTATATATAGTTTAAATCTACATAATTGTACATTATCACTTATCTCTGGTTATGAAAAATAACCTAAACAATATAGAATATACACATAAACATAAGAGGGACCAACAAGTCTTTTAGTATTTATTTAATAGAAAACCTCATTTATTAAATGCATATTATAATAGACATATAGCAGAACATCGGGTCAACTCTATGGTGAAGATAATTTCTATAATGAGTAAAAATTTAAATATTTTATTGAATGAGGAGGCTGAAATAATAAGTACAATTTGTGTGTTTTAATTGTTGGAGAGTAAGGGAATCTTAATAAATAATTATTTTGGAATATTTAAGAAGTATCCCTATTCTTGTACAATAATTAAGAGTTTTTAAAAAAAAAAATTGGATGCAATGTTGTCTTCCACTATATGTCCCTCATGCTATTTGTATTGAACCTCTACATATTGATTTAGTAGGTTCTTTCAATATAAGGTAATTTAAGTGTTAGAATAATTATTGGGAAGAGAAAACTAAAATAATTTTGATAACCACCACTAATTATGATTATAAAATGTGTAGATAGATATTTTAGTGTTATTATGGGGTTATACCCTTAACATAGTCCATACCTATGTGATAAAATAAATATTTCTTCGTTGAAGGAAATTAATCTTATTATAGGGGATCCCCTAGAATCATGAATGATACCCCCACCTCAAGAGACATCATTATCACATGACCCGTATATTTTAAGATTGTTTTCAACTTTTGGCCCTTTCCAATTCTCCCAATTTTTTCACTCGGGATTGGTTCTATCAATCAACAACACATGGATAGATATTTTTAGATTATGTAAGGTTTAGGTCTGATATAACCCTAATAGATTCAATCGTGAGTCTTGGAAAATGATTAAATTCTTAAAAGTCATTAAATAAGTGGAATTTTGGGAACCATGATGAAAAAACTCTTGCAAGACTCTTTTATAACCAATAATGTTGGGATAAAAACTACAAAGAAAGAATAGACATTAGTGGAAGAGGATAAAACAACATGAAACCAAGATAAGAAGTATATGTTCAATAGAATTGAGATAGATAAGGATGTCCCAATTCTATATGAGGAATACCTTAAAATAGTAAACCCGTTAAATGTTTAGGAACATATAGTTCTCAAATTCAAAATTTGGCTCCCTAAAATTTAAATGATTGGATTCCATCTTTCATACTTACTTAATCGTAAATTTTTATTTGAGATGGAATGAAATTGATGAAATAAGGATACAATCAAGGAAAAAAGTCCATTCTCACTCATAGTGAGATAATAGGGTGATTAATAAGGTCATTACACATTATAATGATATTGAAATCATTTGGAAAATACTCCAGACTTGAATATATCATGAATCTATCTTCTTGAATACCATTTCAAGAAAGAATATTAGCGACATAGTTCCCTTCCCTCCACATGCGCCAGATGTGAATGCCCTGATTGATAGAAATCATAATTTCCTAACCAGGTAACATATATCCCAAGGATCTTTATCTTATCCTTTACTGAACTTGAAATTAATGTTTTTATCTGATTCTATATCTATAATTTGTATATTGTGAGTTATGCACAATCTTATCAAAGTCGTGATTTCTCCCACCTCAAATCACGTATAAATTTTCATCCATAAAATAGATTTTTCCACATGGAATTAACCAATGAGAATGGTCAAGATGAATTTATAGAATTTCATGGAGGATTCTCTAATGTTGGTAAATACATGATCTAAAATTTTAAAGCTCCATAAGTTCATTGCAAGGATTTGGATTTGAAAAATCTCAACCATGGTAATTGGATTTCCAGTACATCCTCTAACATCTTATTATAAATGATTTTTATGAATTCATTGATTTCACTTATGTTGATGCTTATTTATAATTTTTTTTCTATTCATAACCATATTACCTAATTCAATTTAAACACTAAATTGGAATCCTAATGTAATTTATAAAGATTTTGTTCATTATTCTTGACAATGGAATACAAGACATTATTAAAATATAGATAATGCATTCAAGTAGTGAACATAATATTATTTATTAGGGTAATCTAAATTCTAAAACTAGTCAATGATAAGATGTACTCATGAGTAGTCAATAATTATTTCAATATGTTGAGATATTATGGTTCTTCATGAGATTTAAAAATATATTTTTCTTTTATTGAAATTAATAATATTTATACTCCCCATGACATATTGAATCAAAATCACTTTCAATATTTGGAATGATTTGTGATTTAAAATGTTGAAGAAAATCATTTCATTATAAGATAATATATGAGTGATAAAAATAGATCTATAAATGATCATTCACCCCATTTTTGATGTATTTATTAATACACCAACTAAACAAATCCTATTCCTGGAAAAGAGGATAACTGAAAGTGGATCACCATGTTAGAGGTCACATATTGAGTTGATGAAATAATATATACAATGTATAATAAATATTTAGATATATAAGGAAGAATAAAAGGGAATGAATAGGTCACAAACCCACTTATAACATTATATAATCTCATCACCTTTAGAATAATATTCCATTCTTGGTGATCAAATGGGTTTTCCATGTTGATTTTCAACATTATGGTTATACCAAACACATTATTACCAAGAGAATACATCATCTATTATACCATGAAAATTAATATAGTGATCATTCCTCTATTAATGAATCTATAGTGATATAATGGTTTAATATTAGGGAAAATATGTGGGATTTTTTATTTACGGATTTTGTCATAGAGTTTATTTTATAGGTTTCACAAGATCAAGGGACCATACTGATTGAAGGAGATCACTAAATTTTAAATGGGGTTTATGATAAAGGTGGTTTTATATGTAACTCCAGGAAAAATTAATCTTAAAATTTAGTCTAAAATGATATACTTTTATCTTATTTTATGATTTCCCAAGATGAAATATGAAAATAAAACATCAAAATCCATCATTTTATAATATTATATTTAGAATAAGGATAAATATAGAAACATTTATCTCATATTCCTAATGGTTGATTTCAATATAACCATTAGGTTTCACATTTGTAATAAAGAAACTATTAGATATAACCACCTTAGAATATCGTCCCCTCAAACCAAATTGTGATATATTAAGAATGGAAGAGAAATATGATAATTCATAGTTATAATTTAATTCAATATTTCTATTATAAGATTTTTCAAATATCTATATATGGATATATAAAAATATCATTTAGTTAATTAATTATTGAAAAAATAAGTATATGCATCAACCATTTTTACCCATAAATCACCTAATCATTCTTGAGTCATCTTTTATTCCTTGATAAATCTTTCTACCATGTATTTCTTTCTTTTTAAGGGAGCATAATATTTTTCATACTCATATATCCCCTTTATATAGTTTTCAAGATAATTTATCTTCACTATAAATTCTACTAAACATGTGTAAGATTAGTCCTAATTGATTACCAATACAATGATATATCCACTTAATACTTAAATTTTGATTTTAAGGATCACACAAAGATATTAAAGAAATGTCTCTCTCTAGTAAATAAGTACAGTTTATATGAATTTATCATTCAAGATATTACGGTTAAAGATTTATAATAAATTAATTATGTCAAAATAATTTTTAGATTTGATTAATTGTAAGGAGTGTTCGAAAAGTTGTTGGGACATTTTGGAAATGGAAGAGCTAGGAAAATAGAATAATGGATAAACAATTATCCAGACAACATATATTTATTCAATTTAATCTATTTTTTACACCATGTGAAGTTATGTCCAATAAATATAAGGTTAATAAGGATTTTATCTAAGAGAAATTAGTTGAATTCTTCCATCACATTCCATTGATAAAAACATCAT
The DNA here is from genome assembly GCA_963277665.1 of Viscum album. NCBI lineage: Eukaryota > Viridiplantae > Streptophyta > Magnoliopsida > Santalales > Viscaceae > Viscum > Viscum album. The sequence continues at coordinate 45,773,663 of OY728140.1, read as the reverse complement.
CATTTCTTTTAATACTATCCACTGATAGTAATAAAATTTATTTTTATGAACTAGAATTAAGAGTTAGGTTTGAAAGAAGAGAGTTCTTCCCATTTATATTATCTCTCTCCCATATAGAATTTGTATATATGGAGGGGAGGAAAACTAAATTAGAGGAATGGTTATCTCAAATAGTGATGTGTGGGAGTATATAAAAATTTATTACTACTGATTTTCTATAAAATATTTATAGATAAAAATATATATATTCTAGATATCATACATGAAGTTACTCATTATAATGGAAAAAATTATAATTAGATACAAGAAAATGAATTGGAAAAATATATTCTCTCTAAATTCATTTGAATTAAATTCACACATATCTGGGGATCCAATTCCTCTAGAATTGAAAATTATGATGATCATCATGAAGATGTAGGAATGTGATCCTAGAAGGATTTTTTGTATGATCTTTAGGGGGTGGGGATTTTCTTTCAATACCAAAAGAGGACCTAAATATAGTATTCAACCTTTTAGAAGAGATAAAAAAGGAATATTCCTCTGATGGACACTTAGATGGGAAAACATTTGGGCCACTATTCCTAATAGTGTTATCTCCTAGGTGGGATATGGGTATATATAAATAAATTATTATACATATACTAGGGATGTATCTTATTAAAATCCTTGAAGGACAGGGTATAACTCATATCCCTCAAGACCTTTGAGGTAACACGTTCAAGAGGATTTCAATCAACAAAAATATGATCACTTAGGGTGTTTTATTTTAAGAGTGTATGGCCTCTCGAGAGGAAACCATATCATTCCCAAAGAAACCCACCTATTAGAGGAGTGATTATATTTCCACAAGAGACATATATATTCCATATTTTGGCAGAGTAATTGACTATGGAGGGAGGCATTAGAACAGTCTCTGGTCATCTAGATTGGTTCTCTAAGTAGGATTAGGCATCTTGTTTTCTATTAAAAAGTAATAATAACAAATGTTACACATAGGGTGTTCTTATGATTTTTATTTTCTATGATCTATCATTACATGTTAATCCTTATGTGGTGGTTATTCCTCCTTAGAACAAGTACTAACAATAATCATCATTATAGGAATGGTTTGGGGAGGTTCATTCTCTAAGTGGTATATAAGGATCAACACTAGGATAGATAATTATTATGGAGAGGGAGACATATGAAATATATGAGGAGCCACTAGATGGGTTCTCTCAAACCAATCTGTAGAGAACTATCTTATTCCATTATGATCAGAATGTCCCAAAAAATATTACTCAGGGTAGTTTCAGGCATTTATAATGACGAGTGGATTTTTTTTAAAAAGAAATAACAGATATTTTTTAAAGAATAATGTTCTAGGGGAAGTGGAATGATAGATCGATAACTATAAACATTATGGAATCAAGATTTTATTCACCATAAGAGTGTCTTCATTCATGAAAGTAAATCACTAAAATGAGTCTTTAATACCATTTATGAATGTAGAATTTTGGAATATGAAGGGAATATTTTGTGGATAAACATAAATACCCAGGGAAGGTGGGTATATGCCTAAACAATGTCTGTATACTAGAGAATGAGGTTTAATTCCCATATATTACATGATCCAGTTTCAACAACATAGAAAATTATAAAATAATTTTTAGTTATTAAGTGATCAAAAATTGAGAAATGATTAATCATTGATGGAAATATTGTAAAATAGTTCCCAAAGAGTTGATAAACAATTTTAAAATTGGTAGCATGGCATTATCAAATCTGAATTTTCTATTCAGTGTCTATTAATGATATACTATAGTTAAGGAAAATAATTAATCATATAGGGATAAGGTTAGGTTAATATCAGAGACCTCTATGCCCATATGAGTGAAGATTATATGTGTAATCGAGTGAAAATACAGAATATATGAAGAAATCAGAGTACTAACAAGTGAGACTTTGAGGTAAAGTATAAATTTTATCACACATGTGTTCTTTGATCCATGCATCTTCATTGATCTATGAAGGAGAAATTTTCTCTTATCATAAACTATTTAGACGGGGGAATACAATAATGGGTGGAAATTGATCATTAAAAAAACCAATGATCTAAAATAATTGTGTCCTAGGAAGAGTAGACCTATAACTAGACCACATGAATCCAAAAAAAGAGAATTATTTATTTTAAATTCCATAATGAGTTCATAACATCACATGACATCGTAAAACTATATAGGAAAACCTAGGGAGTACATAGACAAAAGGAATCAACTAAAAATCTCAATAATTTAATTTATAAGTAAATGAAGAATATCATGTGATAATGAATATATAACATGATAACATAAATGTAATTTATCATGAATAAACATATGGAGTCATAACATACAAAACATGTATTCATAATATCATGAAAAAATAGTAATGTGGAATCAACCAATAACATGAAATAAATATGAGTCAATGATAACTACCATAATGAATTCAAATGGGGGATACAATCCAATAATGGATTAGTTTTCCTCCATAATCCCATATATATCCCCTCATGACACTAAAAAAATACCCAATGAATTTTATAATAATATGGAACTCCATTAATAACATTTTCTTTTATATGTGTCACTTATAAAGATATCAAACATAAGGGTTTCTTGTGGAATGAAATGGGTTTCATTATCATTTTATAAGGAACTGCCAAATGGAGTATCATAATAGTTTCCATTAAAGATGGAATTATATAATTAATTTACATTAATAAATGGAAAATATGAATATTTCATGTAAATTATTTCCATATGAAGAGAAAACATGAAAATTACTGTTTAGGTTACATTGGAGATGTGACACATAAGTGAGGTTTTAGGGGATGTGTAAAAACTATTTAAATTAGAAAGAGAATTATTATTTCCATTTAAAAAATTGTTTTTTGTTTAAATGTTATAATTTATTATAACCATATATTTTTTAAATCATTTCATTTAGTGGCGCATTCCAATAGTAAAAGAAAATAGAGATGTTCCCATTAATTAGATCTTCAAAAGGAACTGAGAAGGGATCCTTTAATTCAAGTACATCACCATCAATGAAAGGTAAAATAAACATGGTATATATGTGTGAGAAATAAAAATATAATATATAATAAGTATATAAGAATAATTAAAAGATAAATTTAGTTAAGTAGAGAGAATGTGTAACCCAAAGACAATTGGGATGTTCAAAGAGATCCTCTACCTTATGTTCCAGAATTGTTCTGAAAATAGCCTTAATGTACTAAGTAACCAAATTATATTGATTAGTTACATAATTAAATAAAATATATTTATAATTTATTTAATATAACTTTATTATATTTATGTATGCCTATCTTTTATGAGATATATGTTTCATTAAAACTATTCTTGGAGCGTTCGTTTCATGATTTTAGGGTTAGGTCACATGTGTATAATTATGGATGTTCATCTCAAATCGGTCTATAACACTAGAAGTGAATTGAAATTGTATTAAGGTTCTCAAAAAATGATATATTCGTAAATATAAATATGTGATAAGATATATGGGTGTTTCATAGAGTAAAAACATTAGCATAACGTGGTTATTTCTTTTGGTCAGTTTTACCAACCATCACAAACTAGTTTCAATTTTTTTAATATTACATATAAATATTAGTTCTAGAACATAAAATAAGTTATAAAATATTTATTACAACCCAGTTAAACCAAAATAATATTTATCTAATCAGTGATGAAGGTGGTAATGGAAAGTTAAAACTCATTATCCACAAACATGGTTAACATACATAAGATGGAAAATGGTTTCATTTTTAGAATAATTGGAGATAAAAAGTGGATAGATATTATATATTAAATTTGAACCATTAAATTTCAGTATATATATTAAACTATATTAATATTTAATTTTATATTAGTTATGTTTGGGTATGTTAGAATAAGAATAAAATTTAAAATAATTAATGTGAGAATATTACCTCTTAAATCAAGCCTCCTTAAAACACACCTTAAGGCTCAAGGAATTGGGATGTTGGTGAGACAAGTATAACTAGGTAGTGGGGAATGGTTTAGAATGTATTTTGGGTATAATTTTAGAAAGATAAAAGGCTTATATGTTCTGAGAAAAAGGGGTGATGATAGGTGGTATTTATAAGGGGAGGAGAGGGGTGTTTTTGTGTAACACATTCATTAGATTATTATTTTAGCTCTATGGTATCAATAGAATTGATTCATGTTAAAATATATAGTAAATATAAAATTTTAGTTCTAAATAATATTGTATTACAACATCTGTGACTCAAAAATCCATTTATTTTGCATTTAATTCTTAATACCATAATTTACCATATTTCACTATTCACCAAAAATTCAACTATTTTAGAAAAAAAAAATCATAATATATCTCAATGTGTATATTATAAAAATGAAATAAATTATAAGAAAATACTTCCCTAAATTTTAGAAATATAATTTTTAAATAAAATCTTAGCTTATTTTAAAAATTATAATTTTAATATTATAATAGAATTTCTAACCCACTAAATAATTAATGTCGGACTCATAAAATAATATTATCATTATAATAACAATTAATATTAATTTATAAGTTCATTTTATGAAAATAAATTTTTAAATGATTACATTTACTATTATCATGAAAAAACATATAAATTTTACAAAAAAAATAAATATTTATTTAATAATTCCTAAAACATTTATTTAAATTTAATATGATATAAATGTGAAATATTTTCATTTTCTAAGATATGTAAATATTATTTTACCCATATCTATGTGGGGATACTATTCTATTGGTTACATTAGCATTCTTAATGGTTATGTTACTATTCCAATGGTTTTTTTACTATTCAATGGTCAGATCACTATTCCAACTATCAGATTTGTAATGATCATATAAATTTAATGAATTATATAAATAATTATATTTTAATACACTCTTCATTAAATTGTATTTTAAATAAATTATTTATATATATTTATTTTCAAAATGGATTTTCATTACAAATATTCTGCATATTTTTATATTTTTGTTCATGAATGGGATATCTTAGGGAGACCAAGCATATAAACATTTCATATTATTATTATATTATTTTCTATTTATTGTCCCATTGTAATAATTTCAATTTTTATGTCCATATTTGGTATCCAAATTTATTTTTTGTACAATAATAATAAAATATTTTTGGTTTCATCGTGTAGAACATGTACATTATTTCATCTTATATTTCTTATTATATAACATTAATATTTGAAGAAGAGAATTTATATTGATAAAATTTTGGGTCATTACATTCTTCCTCGTTATAAATTTTATCCATCAAATTTTTTTTTACATACTGTGGTTAAAATGGGTGAGGGTAATTATCCTTTATTTCTTCCTCCAATTCACATGTCACGTATTCATACCTATTGTCTTGACATAGTACTTTTACTAGGAGACATGTATTATTGTGTAAAACATTATCTCTACTATCCATGAACATCACCAGATACTCCTCATAATAAATATCATTTCCCATTTGTACAACCATTGAAATTAGTACATGTGAGGGATCTGGTATGTAATTCCTCAAGAGTGATACATAGAATTCAATAAATATATAAGAAATGGTTGATGTATGTGCTAGTAAATATGCCACAAAACCAACATGATCAAGAATTTTAAATGGGACAGTGTACCATAGACTTATATTTCACTTTTCCCCAAATCTAATGAATCTCTTCCACGGATATAAATTGATTAATAACTTATCACCTAACTCGAAATTATGGTGTCATGATGATTTTAACCATATCTCTTATATCAACTTTGAGCAGCCATTATGTGATATTTAATGGTCTTGAATTTTTCTATTATTCCTTAAATTTATCATATCCAAGTATCTTATGTTCACAAACAATATACCAACATGTAGGTGTTCTACATCTTATCCCTTAAAGGGTATTGTAAGGTGGTATTTGGATTGTAGGGTAGAAATTGTTTGTCTAAGAGAACTTGACTGGAGAAATATGTCATTCCTATCCTCATTTTATGTTCATTGAGCATGTTTTAATGATGAATTTATGTTTCTAGATATTTCAATCATATTGGAATTCAGTTTGATCGCGATGATCATTACTTAATTTCAACTCTATTTTTGGATCAAGTTGGAGGATCATGTAGAACAAAGAAGTGAATATCGGATCACAATCGGGTAAAATAAATAATTGTATTCCATTAAACATCCCCACTTATCTAATGTATAATTTTCTAGTATTATTGAGTGATAATCCCTCTTGGATTTCAATGAATTGACCATTATTTGTAAAATGATCCATAATAACCTGTATAGCATTATTTCCTCGTGATGCCTTTGGAAACCCACTAAAAAGCCTATTGTGATGCCTTCCCATTTACATTCAGGAATGGGTAATAGGTAAATCATCCACATAGTCTTCTTTCATTCATCCATATTTTTCTAACATACTAAGAATATATATTCATACTCAAACATCTCCTTCTTCATATTGTCCCACCAGTAGTGAGATTAGAGATATCAATATATATTTGTGCTCGCTAGGTGGATGGAGAAGGTTGAGTTATGTGAATCCTTCAAAATATATTTATTTATAATGTGATTATACATTACCAATTTTCTAATCCCAAATAATATAGCTACTTACTCAACAATTTTGAACTCTTAGTATTTCCCATTTATGATAACTTCATGCTTAATCTGAAGTTCCACGACATCTCTTTGAGAATTATTTATCATTTCAATATGGGAGGGATGAGTAATAGTTTGATAAATTAATGATCACATTCCATCCTTTATGATACCCATTAAAATATTTTGAATGTCAATTAATATTGGATCCTTCATTATTATCATCATTTATATGGTCATAGTATCCTTTCTACTTAGATAATCTACCACATTTATAATTTTTCTAGGATTATAAATGGAGATGTCATAGCCATTGATCATATATAACTACCCAAACTGGATCATATTAAACCCTTTTTGTGTGAATATATATTTAAGACAATTAGGGTCTGTACATATCTCCCACATATCCCTATATAGATAATGATACCTTGTTTTATATGTGATGATTACAATAGCCAACACCATATCACATATTGGAGAATTGTTCTCATGAACATTCGGTTTCCTTGAGGTATTGGAAATCAGTTTATCATTATACAAAATTACAAAACCCAATCCCTTATTTTAAGAATCATTATATACCATGAAGAGTTCCATGCATGGGTATAGTGAATGTATTGGTGCATTTATAAGAATATTTTTCAACTCTTTTTATCATTCTTCACATTCACAAGTACAAAAAACGTTACTCAATTCCAAGAATTCTTAGATAGTGGTTTTTAAAATCATGAGATGTTTCTAAAAAATATTAAATAATACTATACTAGTCCAATAAAACTATGTATATTTGTTACAGATACTAACATTGTTGATCCTTAATTAACTTTTTCTTAGAAGGTTCCATTTATATCCCATTATTGGTGAAAAAATTCCCCAGAAATGATACTTCTTCCACACAAAAATACAGTTTTATTATTCATTTCATAATATCATCTATAAATACAACAACTAATTTGTTAAGGTAATATCTAAAGACAATCTTCATTATGTCGATAAATGTTGTTGGTGCTTTTTTGATTTATAAAGGATCCAATATGAAATTTTAGTTTCCAAACAATGTTTAGAAGGACATTTTAGGAATATATTTATTTTTCTCCTTTTACTGGTGATTTCCAGACCAAAATTCCACCTTAGAGATATGTTAGGGCCCATGTAGTTGAAAGAATATATCTTATATCTGAGTAAATTGATACATTATCTTTATAGTGATATTTTGAGATCATGTTGATCAATTCATCGGTTCATGACCCATCATTCTTCCTTAAAAATTTTATAGGTAGACACTATTGGGAAGAACTTGGGAATACAGTACCATTTTAGAAATTTCATTATAATTATTTATTATTTTAATCTAACTCAATAGAATCCATTCTATAAGGTGTATGATATATAGTTAGAAAAACATTTATAAGTTGAATTAGTAACCTATAATCAAAATTATGTGGAAATAAAGGAAACAATTCTGGGAATATATTATAATATTACCTCTCAATGGGAATGTCTTCAAGAATTACCCTCTCATTTTTCTCAAACATTTAGTCTAGATATGATTTCTGATAAGGAAATAGTATCTACACTTAAAATGATGAATCCGAAATAGATTTATCCACCACCTTGCACATTTAAAAAATTAGAGGATAACTCAAGATGTGATGAGTGAACTACCTCTCACAATGGTCGATGATAAATTTTACAAGTATATCAAATCTATGCCCGATATAGCATCAAGATCTACAAAATTATGTAAGATGAAATTTTTTGATAGGTTTAGTCCATAAATTTTGACTAGGGAGGAGTTATATACTATAGATGAAATAATTTCCCAATTTTTTGTTCCCATGCATAAAACAACATTCATATTTTGATGTGTTTATTTAAGTTCTACTAAACTTGAAATATTTGAATGAATGCGTAGAACTAGAATCAAAATGTATGATTTATATTATTGAATGAAAAGTCGGTGCACCAATCACGAAATCATTTTCAAGATCCTCCTTAGTATCAAAGATATCATATTACCATTCTTTACCTCTAGGTATTAGAGGATGTTTTTGTTGATTTTCACTGAAAACACCAATCTTAGGGAATTGAATTTCATAATTATCATGTTATTTTAAATTCAAAAATTGTACTATAGGGTGATTATTGATATGAAAATCCATTTATTTCTCTACATTAGTTCACTTCCTCATACTCTTCGTCACTAATTTTCTTGATTCTTGTATTTTTCACATTTTTAAACATCTCATGGTGTTATTTACATAGTTTCATGGATTATTATTCTTACACTTTTAAGATATGGGATGTTGAGTTTTCATTCCCTATGTGATTTATCTATTGATCCTTTTATATTAATCTCTATTTTACATTTTTTTATCTCTGGGTCCATGAGATAACTATGTGTCACCAATCTCCATTTCAACCTTAAGGGAATAATGTAAAATCTTCTTATATCTTCAAACGTCTTGAATCGATGAGTATTTTTTAATCTCGACTTTAATTCACTAAAGAGGTGATAGGTATTTCATTCATTGTTTAGGAAAATGATTGAGGCATATCATGTAGGCCTTGTAATTTTTTTCTCATATGCCTTGATAGACTTCTTTTTATTTTTCTTTAATCAGAGGAGAACCCTCTACATTTTAATATGGAGTTTTCATGGAACATATTTATTGAAAATTATTATACAATATCCTTATCATTCCATGGACTAATATTTTTCACTCGACATCATGTAATTTATTATTTCCCACCACCAATAAACTTCACTATAAAAATGATTGACCTAAGTAGAGTTTTTTTCTTTTGATGATTAAAAGATAGTGAATAATTCCACAATGGTATTGATCCATTGTCCAATGATGATGGGATCTAAATTTCCTCTAAAGGCATGGAGAATTTGTCACATTAAGTATTTTACAACAAAATGATCATTATTAGGTGAAGTAGGATGTTCCACATGATTCATGTTATTATTTATATCTTTATCAATTTGAGTCAGTACTATCATGATGTTATGAGAAACCACTCACATTATGTTAGGTGTCTCATTAGATAAATTATCATATTTCTTATCACATTGGTTGTAGGAATGGGTATACCTATCTACCACTATTATGTAAAAAATTAATGATAATTTGGCATTTTTATAATAATCTAATGATAATTTAAATAGAAAATATGAACATAGAATTGATAACTTATAAATGAAAGGAACATCCTTACTTATGAGTTTTTAAGATTCAATCTAGGTTATCCATAGTATTTTCCCATATACATAGACATATCTCTAGGTTTTTCAACAAATATTTCTAATCTTAATTCCAAATGATAATTATATCATTCTATTGTTCCAACTATAGTGATCCAATCCTTGTACACATTTTATTGAATTATTTTAAAAATAAATATCCCTTAAATACAATCCAATAATTGAAAACCCTAGTTCATTTATATGACTATGTACAAAGTTAGAAAACATGAAAATAAAAAAGAAATTGATTTATATTCAATATAATAATGAGATCATAACTTCCCTTGAGGTCCCAAAATTGCAAAGAATATCATAGGGAATTCATAGACAGTATGGGTGAGTAAAAGTAAAACTTAGGGAATTAACATGGATATACATCATAACATATGAATAAGAAATAATAACATCATAAAATAAAAGGAATGGATCTAGAATAAACATATAGATGTATAACATATAAAAAATTTAATCATGAGATCATGCAATCATAGGATTTGAAATAAAAATATAAATTACATAAACATGCATCAAGGATAATTTACAAGACAAATTCTCATACTGGACAGAGACCCATATGGGAATTTTATTACTATCTAATCCCATAATTATGACATTATGACACTAAAACATTACACAATGCATTGGATTACTATTTTTCCCCCATAATTTTATTTTCATGCACATTAGTGATAAATAATTAAATCAAACATAAGGAATAAACAAAACGGTTACCCATATAATGAAATGGGTTTTGTAATCTTGTCATAAGGCATAACTAATGGGAGTATCCCTATCGTTTCCATTAAATAATTAATTAAATAATTCATTAAAATTAATAAAGAAAAAATATATATAATGATAATTTATGTCTAATTGATGTGAAATTTTGAAAAGGATTTGTTAGGTATGATTGGAAATGTGCCCCTTCAACAAGGGTTTAGGTAGAAAAGTAGATATTATTTAAAGAGGGTAAGAGAATAATAATTTCCATAAAACCATAAGGGGAATACAATGGTTTTATAAATAATAATGGATATTTTTTTTTACCATGTATGGATTAAAATATTTCATTGAGTTTTATTTTCAAAAAGGAAAATAAATTAGAGAAGTTCCTTCAATCTAATTTTTGAAAAAAAAGTAGAAGAGAACTTTTAATACATTTATATCCACAATTAAATAATGGTTAAATAATTTTTTAGTAAATTTATGTGATAGATATATATATATATATATTATTAATTATATAATAATTATTAATAGATGATTTTAGTTAATGAGAGATAAATCATAACATAAAGAAAATAGAGTGGTTTGGATAGTCCCCTTACCTTATATTCCATAATCGTTCGGAACTCATACGTTGTGTATTGAATAACTGAATTAGATACATTAATTAGATAATTAAGAAAAATTTTAATTATTTTATATTTAAAATAATTATATTATGTTTATTTATTGTCATTTCGATGAGATGTAAATTTTGTTTTCATTTTTTCTGGAGCATTCATTTCATGGTTTCGTGGTTAGGTCACATGCGTTAAGTTATGGAAGTTATATCGAATGGGACTAAAAATTAAAAAATGAAATGAAATTTTATTCATTTAATTACAAATATTTTAATGGTTCCAATTATCAATATGTTTTCTTATATAGTTATGGTTTATTAAGTAAAAATGTTTATGTTACATGGTTAGATCATTTATGCAGTTTTACATACCATCACAATATATTGTCATTTTAATTAATATTTTGTCTATATATTAGTTACAGGACATATGATAAGTTATAATATACTTCATAACTTTTTATTTATTTATAATAATAGTTTCATCACCATAATTTAATATATTATTTGAAAAATAAAACTCAATATTAGTCGAGATACTTAATTGACATATTATGTACAATGGTTTCATTTATAGAATAAGAGGAGAAAAGAAGTGGATGGATGGTAGATTCTAAATTAGAAAAATAAAATTCCATTATATATATGATAATAGATTCATTAATTCATTTGGGATATCAGATTGATAGGATGGTAGAAGAAAATTTGAAATTAAAATAGGCATTAGGAAATATTACCTCATAATTGACGGTTCCTAGAAATACACCCTAAGGTACATGGAATTGGTATTTTGGTGATACTGATTGCACTGAAAAATGGGGGATAGGTTAGAGAATTATTTTTTCATCCTTTTTAAATCTAAAATGTTTGGATTGTGTGAGGAGAGTGGGTTAATAGAGGTAATAGTTATAAGTGGAGGAGAGGGGTGTTTTATATAATTAAATTAATTAATTTATTATTTTTGACCAATATTTTCAACAATATTTGTAATTATATATTTATAAAGTAACTATTAAATTTTATTTTTAAATAATGGTGTCTTAAATTACTAAATAATCATAAATTCATGTATTTCGCTTATAATATTAAATAGCATAAATTACCATATTTCACTATTCACAAAAAACCATTTTAGATAAATACAAAAAAATTATCCTAACCATTTTTTGATTTTTATATTTCAAAAATTAAATCAATTTTAGTAAAATTATTTTCTAAATTGGAGATACTTAATTTTGAAATAAAATCCAAATTTATTTGAAAATTTTATGTTTTATTATTACAATTGATTTTCTAACCTTTTAAGGAATTACTTATGATCTCAAAAAATTATATTCTCATTATAATAAAACTTAATATTAATGTATAAATAAATTCTATGAAAATAATATTTTAAATAAATATATTTATTATAAGAATGAAAAAAAGCATATATTTTTTACAGTAACTTAAACACTTGTTTTATAATTCTAAAACAATTTTCAACTCCTATTATGATATAAATTTTTCATATATTGATTTTATAATAATCCAAAATATTATTTTACAATTAAATACATGACTATAATTTTTCAATGGTTAGGTTAATATTACCAATGGTAATATTACTATTCCAGTTGCCATTGTGAATAGTAACCTTGGTATGTTGTTTTCCCCTTAGAAGTAGTAAAACAATAATATTTGGTTATATTTTTTATGAGGATTTAAATTTTATATAAAACATTCCTTTATCATATTAAATATTTTTAAATTTTCCATCTCCAGAAAATTCTAGAATATAAAGCCAATTGGGTATAGTTTTCATTGATTAATACCATTATATTAATGTATGAAATGAATAAATATAAATGTTTCACTCTATTTAATTTCATATTTGTAAATTTTTTACATAATGAAAAAAATAATATATATTCAATTAGAAGTGTTTTTTTGAATAAAAAATTGTCAATTTTTACCATAAAATTTTATTTCTAGTTTTTAGGGATTTAATAATTACCTTAATTTTTGACATAGTGCAAGAATGTTATTTATTCTATTAATCAAAAATAAAATAAATGATTTTATAAATACAAAATGTAAAAAACAATTGTTGAATTATTACATAATATGAATTTTAGTGATAATTATAAAAAATTAGGTAATTTTTAATAGTTTATATTTTAATTACATTGCTTTCATGTTTTCTTTAAACTCAAATTAACTGAATATAATCGACAATCCCATTAAATATATTTTTTGATAAATAATATATTAGTTGGTTTTCTTAAAAAAGAATAAAACCATTTAAGTATAAAAAGCATTATATTATATGTTGGAAAATGTTATCCCTTGATCATTTATGATATAATTTTCAACTAATAAGTAAAATTATTACCCATTAATATTTAAAAAGTCATTATTGTGTTTATGATTAGAGTTGGTTAACAAAGAAGTTAAAACAAAAGATATGGTTTAGAATGATATCAAAATCATATAAGACATCGTTTTTATGGTATTTCTGTCACATAGTGTTTTTATTAGAATATATTTACCTTTGGAAGAATTTTTCTTTAGAATGACTTAATTATATTTTAATATTATTTTTAATTCCATGTCAGTCTATTCCCTCCCTTATAAAAAAGATCCTTATCTCTTTTCATTACTTCAATTTGATAAATCTATCATAAATAAAAAATAGAAAATTGTCTTATCAAATTACCTATAAAAAATTTTGTTGTTCCTTATATCTTTATATTCAATTCTATGTGTCCTTAAGAAAGGATCTAAAGGAGGTCTTCGGAAGAATAGGTAATCATCTTACTCGACATCATTCAAATTATTTCTTCTTATAACTCATATAAATCACCAGTATATATCATATTATAATAAATTAATTATAATATTATATAATAAAATATTATTATAATTATTTATCTATGATTATCATCCCACTTTTCTATATAATGGGATTTCTATGTATCACAGATTCCTAGATGTATAATACCACCTGTATATAGAAATAAAAATCATTTTCCATAAAAATATTTAATATGTGGTTATTAAGATTTTCGTATAGGTTTTCCATGATTTTTATGACACAATTATGAATATGTAATTATAAAATATTCTCCATATTTTTACCTTCCAATCTGTTAGAAAATGAAAACTTTACTCATGGATAAATGTGGATTATAACCACCACGATGCAATGTGATTAATTTTTCATTTTCTCTTAACTTGGATTGTATTAAGGATATATTTCATTAATATATATTATATATATGAGATAATAATTATTCTAGATATGTTTATTAAATTTTATCTCTATTTTATTCCATCAATCTAAAAGTGAAAACAATGTTAGTGCATACATAAGGGTTGCTATCTCAAAAATATTTGACATTCATTTTTCTATCTCTATACATTATAGGTTCCTCTATAGTAAATATATATTTATTTAATGTAGTGTGTATAATACCCAAGAATTTATTTTATTATTATTAAATTTAAATTTATGTTAATTTACATATCTAAATAATTTTATATCCTTCATGTGGTTTTGATTTCAAATCTACCAAAACAGAAAGGGATTTATGTTACAATCTCATTGTTTATCAGGATTATTTATGATCAAGTTTCATATAATGATATTTTGATATCTATCGATATATAATATCATTAATTTTCTTAACATATGTTTATTTATTGTTAATTCATGTTTTACTTTAATCTTACTCACTTTAAGTACTCAAGTGACCAAGATAATTTCATTAGGAAAAACTGACTTTTTATCTCTATTTAGTCGAAAATCATTTTTCATCCTTTTCCATGTTTTATAAAAAAATCCCATATTGATTTTGATATTATACGAATAAATTTTATTTTATTTTCAACCTTTTATTGATTTTATTTAAAATCATTTTAAAACAATTTTCATGTTATTTTTTGAATGTGAATGTTTTACTTTTCAGTGAAAATGTGAAAGGAGTGGTTTCTTCTACATACATGACATTCATGAAATTACCCAAAAACATGACCACTCAATTATTTTAGTATTTCATTATATGTTTCCATGGTTCTTTTCCTTTATATTTTTTTCATTATTATATAATTATTTTTTATTTTTTATATTTTATTTAAAAATTAAAAGGGTATTTTTCTCACGAAATGTAACAGTTGTTATTTAAAGTAATCTTTTATCTATGATAACATATTTTATAGTACCTATGATTAATGGGGATATTATTCAATGATACCATCATTTTTTTTATTACTTGTGATTTTAATTATTCTAGGATGATCCAATAAAACCCATTTCCTTTCCATATGTTAATTATGTTATGATGAATCCTTTATAAAACCCATTTACATTCCCTGAGTTATGTAATGATTTAATAATGAACTATTTATAAAATAACTTTCGTTTAAATGTGTTATGTAATGATGATTTTTTATGATATTTTTCCACACATATATATGATTTTTATTATGTGATATGAGGGAATATAATTATATAGTATACCAATGTTGTGGGAAAAGATGTATATTGAATCAGAGAACAAAGATATGGATGGGGAATGAACCCAGTTTAGTAAGGTAATCTATCCACTATGAGATCCTTGTGTATTATTATTGAATATGGATTTGATGGTTTTTGGAGGGAACCGAATCTATAATGATACGCTTGGATATGTGCCTTTACTACCATGTAAATAATTTTTATGCTTATTTGTTTGCAAAAAAAATTATATTCTATGCCAATTTTATGATGTACTGGATCATGTGCTTTAATTACTTTATGATTTATGTCTTATAAAATACCCTTATTTATTCTAGTCATTATATTGATTATATATGTTATGTTTTTAAAAATTTTAAGGTCATTTTTTAATACACTTATTTTCATTTTATACTTATTTGATCACTGGAATATCCCTTATTTAACCTTATATAGAAACTCATCTAACCCTTTATTTTGTTTCCATTCCCCATATTATGTACTGAATATTAATATAATAATAGGTAAAATTTATTTATGAAAATAATTTGTTTATATAGTATGTATTCGATAATGGTTTAGTCACCTTTGGGAACGAGGATGAGAAATAATTGGGGGGAACACCTAGAATAATCCTATGTAAATAATAACATCGTGCATTTTTGTAAACTATGAAGAGTGGATCTTCAAGAAAATATTCCTTTTCTAGATACTAGAATAGGAATCCATTTTAGAATAGATAAATCTTTGGGTAATAAACAAAAAATGAGTTAGTTTTGTATATCTTATCCATCATTCTAATTCATGGTGAGTTTTCCATTACTTTTTTCCTAGTTTGACACTCATAGGGGGTTATGCATAAGATAGTTCATATTTATTACAAACCCTTAAAATGTATTTGAATTGATAATTACCATGAATTATCTAGTTTAAATATAAGGATATCAAGATTTAGATAATGATTTAATGATTTGGACATCTTATAAATTATAATCCATGATTATCTAATTTTTCACAATGATGTTTTATGCTCATTCAAACCATTGTAGTTTTAGTATTTTATTGAATATAGAATGATGGTTTTGAGGTGGTAATAAGTAATCAAAAATATTAAAGTACACTATTTGAGATTATTAATATAAATATCTATATATTACAAAATGTCTAAATTAATTATAATTTATATCCTGAAAAATTAGATGTTGAATTAGTTGAGAAAATCATTAATGATATGATGATCACATATTAGGACTATGATTCTTAGTCTACTATAGTTATTTTGGAAATGTGATCCCTTTAAATATAATTATTCTATCCTATTGAAATTTTAAGTTATCTTATAAATGTATTGGATTTATTTACATACCCCCCTTAATTTTATAGGAAGGGGAGTTATATTTGATATTCTGAACCAACCTATGATGATCTTCTTGGGCAATAATAATTATGAGTTTTTATGAAAATAGTATCCATTATATGGGTCTTTATTTATATTCTAGCGTATTTTTTATCATATATGGTTAGATAGAAACTCAACATCAATGATATGCCTATTGTGTAGGTGTTTGTTAATGTCTTCTTGAATGAATTTCTTAGTATTCCATTGAATAGTGATGTCGTGTTTTCAATATAACTCATTCATGGTTCTAGACATATATAAATGAGTCCATATAAAATGAAACTGAATATGTTGGAGGAATTAAGTAACCAACTCTAGATGAATCATTACAAGGTATTCATTCACTAAGGTGTGTCACATTATCATTCACCTATTATTTTTTAAGAAGAAATATGGATTAATGAAACTCTGTACTGATTATTGAAAAAATCATGAGATCAATTTAAAGAACAAGTATCCTCTAACCCATTGTAATGATTATTTCATCAATTTCATGGAGGTAAATTGATTTCAATGATTGACCATCATTCTGGATCTCATGAATCGATGGTTAAGAAGGGGGATATACCCACATAAATATTTAAAATCAGGTATGGACACTATATATTTATAGTGATGTCATGTGGTCCTACTAATTCTCATGTTACCTAAATAGATTTAAGGAATGGTTTCTTTAGATATTACCTTGATTAGTTGTAGACGTACTTATATATGATATTCTTATATATTTAAGGAAATGGAAGAGAATGTAGGTCACATGTAGATTATACTGATGACCCTATGGATGTAAATTCTCTGTGAAAAATTTACCATGTGTGCATTTTTCAAATAAAACTATTCATTAATGGGTCATATAATCACAAACGATGGTATATTTATGTATCCATCATTATAATAGGTCACTAAAAATTGGTCGAGACTAACTATAGTGAGTAAGATCCATATTTTTCATGGATTGGCTATATATTATAAACACTATTTGAATATTTTTTTCATATATACATAATAAACTCCCAAAGTTAACTTGGAAGCGAGCCATGATCAGTAATATTGATGAGTGTTATTATAATTTTATGGAACTGAAGAGATGTTTAGTAAGTTTACATGTAAATACTTTACCCTATAATAAATAAGGATTTTTTTCTATAGTGATGCATCCAAGAAGAAATTAGGATTCAACCACATGTTGAATGATATGGGGATATATTATACCACATGAAAATTAATAATTTATGAGAAAAATTAACTAACTCTTGATATAGAGTTTGTTGTGGTAAGTTTTTCATTAAATATATAGAGGATTTATATTTATGGATAAAGGTGTCACACACATATATATGTATTTAATAACCATTTACTGCATATATTAACTTAGAAATAGTTGAATATGTTCTAGGGAAGATGGTTTTAGTACATTAATGATTATGAATATTCAGTAAATTTTCACTATATGAAGGAAAACAATGTGGAAGATGATCTAAGTAGAAAGGATCATGCTAGCTTATCAATTATAATGATAAAAAAATATCCAATATTTAATTAATTTCAATGGATGGATAAAATGATCTTAATGGATGGTGAGCACTCATATCATTCAAAATTTAGTGTTTAACCATATATCAAGGTAGATATTAAAGGAGTAAAAAAGGAAGATGTTTAACTAATAAATATTGTCAAAAAAATTCATTAGTTCAACCTTGATTTTGATGTAATGATTCCTGTCAAGTACCGTGAATGTGTCCTATCAATACCATACTTGAAGAATGAGTAGTTAGATGAAGCTCATAGTTCATCATTGTCTATTCATCCAAGAATTAAGAAAATTTCTATAGATACAGAATAATATTTATAGTAGGATAATATGAGAAGAGATATTGTAGAGTTTGTTTCATGGTTATTAGTATGCTAACTAATAAAGGATGATAGTCAAAACTTTAAGGGCTTGTTACAACTATTACCCAAATTTGAATGGAAATAGGAAATAATCACCATTCATAATATCATTGGACACTCCAAAATGTAAATACCCTATAATGATATTTTAGTTTCATTTAATATCCTTATAAATATAGAATAATTAATTTCTATTAGATAATATTCCCCACATGATCATTATTCTAAAAAACATATTAATGGTGTTTTATAGATTCATGATGTAATACATTCTAGTGTATCAGATCACGATCTTTGTTTTACCTAGATGTTCTGGAAATGTGTTCTAAAGTCTCTAGAAATAATTTCGAGTTTTAGTACATCCTATAATTTTTATATATATAGTTAGTTTGAGGAAACCATTAAAAACCCAAAGGATCTATTGAGATATTGTTATATTTATTGAAATGGTTTTTATGATTGACGCCCTCTTCTGGTCATTTTTTATTAAAATAATATAATTCAATAAAACATAAATATGTCTCCTAATGATGCCCTCTATGGAATTAAATGTTTAACTATAACATTATTAGATGAATTTGTAGAAATATTTCTATTAGGATCTGAGATAGTTGAGAAAATGGAAGATAATGTTAAATCTATTTAGCAATACATCACGGTATCTCATATTTTAAAGGCATGATATTTTGAAAATCATCGGAAAAATGTGGAATTCAATGTTGGTGAGAAGGAATTATAATGTATTTTTATATTTAATAATGTTATGATATTTAAAATGTAAGGAAATTTGAGCCCCATGTATACCAGACCCTTTGAGATTCTTGATAAAGTAGGGATGGTAGATTATCCCTTGGTGCTTTAACCGAAACTCACTAAAGTTCATGATGTATTCCATGTATCTCTTCTGAGGAAGTACCTATCAAACCCTAAATTTTAATAAACTTAGAAGTCTTACAGCTAGATAATGAACTTTCCTACAATGAACAACTGGTATCCATCATTTATTGATGAGACAATGTGATATGGAATAATAATACTCGCCTTGTTACAATTCATTGGACGAATCTGAAATTTAAAGAATCTACTTGGGAACCAAAATATGTGATTGAATAGAGATATCCTCTTTTTTTTACATCTTTCCTTATACACAACATTGATTTTAAATGAACTATAATACAATATTGAAATAATATTAAGACTGGGCTATTGAATTGGATGGATTTAATAGGATTAGGTAAATTATGAATAATTTATGGTTTACAAATGTGTAAAATGAATTGATTAGTTATCAATTTATTATAAACTAGAATAGAAATAATTTTAAGGTAATAGATATTTTTTTCTGAAAAATAGTTTTATGTTAGTAATGCGTTTTTATCTTAATAATTTAAATTAAATTCTATTTAAGACTAATTGTAATGAAATTTTTATTTGAATATTAAAATTTAAATAATTTGTTTTAAAATTTATCTAATTTTTTGTATTCTTCTGATAAAAATAAGTATATATTTTTTATTAAAATGTATTCTCAAACAAATGATTTTCATCTTGTTTTCTAAACTTATTTGAAAATGAATTAATTCCACTTATAGAAATTGTTTCTTACAAATTGATAATAATATTACAAATAAATATATTCTAATTTTGTAAATAGAATCCTTTATTTTATTTTTAATAATTAATACGAACATTAGATAAAATTTATCACCTTAGTAAGTGTAAAATAAAAATATAATTAAATCCTAGGGTTAAGGATTTAAAATTTCTATAACACTTTACTTTATCCTATTTTATGAACTTAGACAGACCATGACCATAAAATACATAAATATATGTCTAATAAGTTCCATTTTTAATTTATTTTTACCTTTATAATAATATTGGAAAAGGATAAAAACAAAATTTCACTCTCTTCACTTTAATATCAATAAAATTTTTACGTATGGATAAAAATAAAAAAAAATTGTTATAAATATATATTTTGAAGATAAATTATGTTTATTTTTAATAGAATTTTTTTTATAATTTTTAGGGAAATAATAATTATTTTAAAATCTCACGCAACACCACCACAATATTTTCACAATTAATAGAAAAAAATAAATTAATTTAAAAAAATAAAATTAATAAATGTTTGGTAATTTTTTTTCTTTAAATTTTATAACTAAACATATAAAACTAAGAATTAGTGAATGTTTTATATTCAAATTTATTTTTTATCATCTTTTCCTTAAAGTAAACATAAATTAATACGGTCAAAAATGACATTAATGATATTTTTTGTAAAATAAAATTTTCAGAAATTAGTTAAAAACTCCAAAAAATCATGAAATATGAAAGTTGGGATTAGAAATGATCTAAAATTCCATACATGGATTATTTATGAGATAATTTTTACCTTATATGTTAAATTATAATCCTTTAATATTAAAAATTCAATGTCACAATTTATATTAAAATTGGTTATCCAGTGGTTTAAACCACGATATAATGTTTAAAATGACACAAAAACCAATTTAAATTTCATTGGATGATGATATTTCATAATTATCATATATTTCATTTAAACATTGTACATTTTTAATCATTTTTTTCAGAATGACTTGATTATATTTTAATTTTTTCATAATTCCATTTATTTCCTTTCACTAACTTATAAAATTATACTCCACCTCTTTTTTATATACACCACATTGAAACATCTAGATCAACCAATACCTAAAAAATTATCTTTTCAACTTCAAAATATAAAATTTAGTGGTTTTCTAGTTCATAAAATATCATTTTTAATGGCACTTAAGAAAGGATCCAAAGGAGGTATCATAAAGAATATGTAATCATCTTACCCTACCTCCTTCAATTTCATACTTTTTATACCACTTCTAAATAAATGGTATTGGATATAAAATCATAAATTAACATTACTCAACATACAAAAATTGCATTATCATTATAGAGATACCATTATCCACCCACTTTTCTTTAAGAACCCATCATTTTCAGAAAATAATCTTCTATAATATTTAATTCTTTTGGTTTGGTTTATACTTTATAAAACGGTTGGTTATATCTATATAAAATGGAATAGGATTCAATGTCAATACAAAGAGGTAAATTACCCTTCATTACCTTTATCCCATTAACCCTTATTAATTTATTATTTATCCCTTTATCATGCATGAAAATAGTGGTGTAAATCTCATCTCATCTTCCCTTCAACTATTATTTCATATTTCTCTTTTATCCAGCATCTGATTCAAATGTCGTAAATCATATTTGATTACTTTGGGTATGCATGTGACTCCCTTTCCATCATTTCTTATATTATATTCCATAATTAATTACATATTAATGTGGTCTAATATTCCTTATTTTCTAGTTTTTTATATATTGCTTCAATTTTTGACATTCTATACTTATTTAAAGGCATAAACATGACAATGAGTCTTATACCCCTATAATGTATGGGGTACAGTACTTTTCCAGTCATGTTTAGGTATTTACATTATGTTGTTGTTGTCTTGAAACCTCAACATATTATTTGTTTATTTTAAAACTATTTAATAACATAAATTAATTTTCTATTCCTTGAATTGACATTCTATATGACTTTGGTAACTGGATGGAGGATGAAAAACTCCACTTGAACCATCAATTTGGGTGATTTTGTTTAAATACATTGACGAATTACTTTTATATTGTAACCAAAACACCATTTATGTGTGTTTGGATATTCATTGAGCAATGAAATGTTATAAATTGAATTAATGAAATATTTTACGGAATGGACATACCCATAAACCACATTTTCACTTATAAATAAATTTATTGATTGGGGAATGGTAAGACCATGTCACTTGACCTTTAAAAAATAATGTAGTCCAATGTAGATTACAATAGAACCCTTTTTATCATTCCTCTATCAGAATTCATAATATATGAGTTGAATTTAAAATGAGAGTGTAAATTTTCATATTCCATTAGTATTTTTACATAATTCTTCCCTTCTATAGTGGATATGATGCTCTATATTTCATATTTTTAATTAATGGTCTGGACATTACATATTATATACACATTATTAATGGACATGATGTTTCATATTACTTGCTCATAATTAATGGAAACAGTAGTATATATTACAAAAGAAAAATAAATGAACATGATGTTCTATATTACCAATTTGTAATTAAGGTAAATGAACTTCCATATTGATGATATGTTTAATATCTTCATGAAATTAATTATTGTTTGCTTGAAATTAGAAGACTTGATATCCCATATTGTCTATTTTGAATTTAAAGTCATGAACTTCCATATTTATTACATAAAATTTAAGGAAAATATTCTCATTATTTATTACTAAAATTAAAAAATGTTTATTTATAAATACATAATATTGTAATGTTGGTAGTATCATATGGGTTTCCTTTAGGAAACACGCGCCAATATGGGTTTTATAACTAATTTATTACCATTATTATTATTTCTTGCACATTTATCTCTAATATATTCAAATATTAGATTTGTTATAGACATTGTTTGTTGTGGCATACAATGTTTCACAGACACCCTATTCGGTCCACTGATTGGTACCCAAATAGAATTCAAGGATTCAAGATTGGATAAAGGAATGTGGTCTTATATGGATTATTAAATTTCTATATTAGGATGTAGTACTATATTAGGGGATGAAACTTTCACTCATCATGCTATTAGAGATAGATTCTGGCCTTTTGTATATATTTTTTATAAAGTATACTATTTATTCTTGCTTCCCAATTTACTATACTCTTTTTTTATATAGCATCATTAAAAAAGAATTTTGTATATGGTATTGGTTATAATTAATATCTGATTATATATATATATATATATATTATTTTATCCTATCATTAGTTGTTTTATTCAAATTTTTTGATAGTTTTTCATCAATGTGTTCCATGTTGATATGAGGGTATTTTATCCCCACCGTACAATCATAGACCCTCACTACTAGTTGGAATCCTTTAGAGTATGGGGAGGTGTTCTTATGCATATTTTTTCAACCATAATCAATAACCTATGAGTGAACCATGTCCAAGGGTCAGGAAATGGAATTAGGGACCTCTTTTTCCCATTACATTCTACTTTGGGAAGGTGAAACCGGAGATTAGGATGTTTAGGAATTCTTTAATGATCTTGTTTCTAGGAGTAGGTATCACATGTATAGGGAAAAATACAAGTTTTATGAAATCATAAATGGGGTGACACACATGGATTATAGGATTACTATCAATATGGATATGATTTTAGTCTTTTCCTAGTATGGCAAGGAGGTATTGTCGTATACATCATTAGAGGCATGTACAGATTCTTTGCTATAAATATTCCACGTCATCTTTCCTTTATTGCATGTATTTCTTATAGAATATTGTATGTTCCTTTATTTCTATTCTTGTAAATATGAATATTTTTCTTTTTGGGATGGAATAATTGGTAACACAATGTTTCAATATCATCCTAACTAGTTTACCCCAAATATATTGATGGTGTTATCCTAGCTGGATAATTTTTTTATTTTCAGCCATGGATTATTGTAAGTATGGGATGGAATGTTGTTCGTTGAAATTTTATAGATTCCAATTACAATTTATATTGTGTATGGAGCTTTATAAATTGGTTTTGGTGATCCATATAATTAAACTGTTGTAATAGGTTTGTTATAGTTGCATGATATTCCAATTGAAACTTATAGATCATTGGACTTTATAACATAGTAATGAAAGACACATCTAACTGAACTATGATATATATAGATTTAATTATTGATTTATACCTATTAATACAAAATGGTTTCCATTAAAAGTTGATTCCAATTTCAACTTAATTTGTGTTTTTCATTATAAATTTTTATTGAAACTCTTTATTCCAAAACCACTACTATAAGATATGATGTCATGATTCGAAATTAGACATAATAGTCAGTGTTGGGAGTGTTTATTTTTTTATTTCATAATCCTCTAAGTTACCTAGAAAAATATTTAAAAGTAGGTATATGGGTACTGAATCTTGTATATTAAGGCATAATATATGTCCTATTATTTTAGCTTAGATCGGTTCTATTATTAAAACTCATTTTATGGAAAGATTTTTGCATTATTGAATTATTACACCATAATAACCTCAGGTAAAATTCCAAGAATTTGGTGATAAATATACTAGAGAGGTTGTGAATCCTACACCACCAGTATTTCCTTATATAGTTCAACCTAATATACCTCCTATTATAACTGCTTCTGCAACTGATGCTCAAATTAGAGAGGGTTTCTGATGATTCATGCATACCATTTAGGGAGCCTCGTGCCATTACCTAATTGTTGAATTTATTATGTGAGAGTTTTAGTATTGGAATCCACTATTATTATTGGGGGATAGTGTCCCCTAATAATTTGATTCATGGATTAAAGAAATTAGAGAGGGTTTCTGATGATTCATGCATACCATGTAGGGAGCCTCGTGCCGTTACCTAATTGTTGAATTTATGATGTGAGATTTTTAGTATTGGAATCCACTATTATTATTGTGGGATATTAGCCCCTAATAATTTGATTCATGGATTGAAGAAACCTAATATATCTCCAATAATCTAAAGATTCCTCTTATGATGAGGGTTAATCTTGATGTTTACATGCTTCGTAGATCCATCAGGAATTGCTGGGATGTCATTAATCATTATGTTCAACCCCAAAAAATGAAATGGTGATATTTTTATCCTATGTTTTATGATTATTTATTTCTATAGACACAATAATTTAAATGAGCTATAGATTTTATGTGTTTATAGTAGGGCATGCTATCTTTTATAGACAATTCAGGTTGCTTTACATAGCTAAAACATTTTCCACCATATCATTCTAGTGATGGGTTAACTAGAGTAGGGTGGTTTCAGGATGCTCATAGGCATGTTATATGTTCTCATGTTTATATTTTTCATTTTACATCTATATCCAAAATTTATAACCAAGTGTTATTTTCTAACCATAAACTAAACGAAGCTAAATATGTGGGACATAGTAGTTTAGTTCCTATATATGGAAGTATCTTGTCCAATGATAGAAATAATTTTTTATATTTCTCACATGATTGAAATATTTTTTAGAGTGTACACCTAGTTAGATAGGTAACATGTCATTAATATGGGAATTCAGGAAACAAAAACCCCCATTGTCAAAACTACCCAATAGATTATTGATCTTGTAGGAACATGGGTAATCTTTAATGGTTTTGTATTACATTCCCTCCAGTTTTTAGTGAGAGTGGTTCTACACTGAATCCATGTTTTTTAGTGGGATCCATAGATCTATGACATTAATATATCAAGAGTTATAAATGCCATCCATTCTGAGGTGGTAGTCATGTCTAAGGTAGACTGACATTTGATATGTAGCTCCAACCAAATAGAACTACTCAATGAAGTCAAGTAGTATCTCAAGGATACAAATTAGACTAGATATATAAAATAAAACATATGCCCAAGGAGAATATTTTCGGTCCATATATGGGGAGAGGTATGATTTTATTATCCTTTACATTATTATTTTCCTTGTTTAACCCTAGCATTACACACTTCATTATATCATTTATATCATGGAATTTATAAGACATTAAATTATTTATTTTTGTGGGTTAATTTTCATTGATACTATGTTGGGAGTGTGTTCATATAGTGTAATAAATTTCAAAGAATTTCCCATTTATATTCGATGATACCATTTTGTATGGAACCATTTTATCCATGAGATGATGAGATTCAGTATCGTACTCATGATAGATTGGTTGGTTCCCTATCGAGCTCATATTGCCTATTATCAATAGAATGTGTCTTTTCTATACCTAAAAGATATATAGAGTATAATGGGATATACAATCAAGTTGATTTGAACCTGATAATTAGGAAATATTTGTTGTTTCAGAAGAGATTGATACTATTTTATTAATTATATGGGAACATGTGAGACATAATTTCATCCTATAGGAGATCATTTCAAGGACATCATAAATGATGAATTTTA
This sequence comes from Viscum album, assembly GCA_963277665.1. Lineage (NCBI taxonomy): Eukaryota > Viridiplantae > Streptophyta > Magnoliopsida > Santalales > Viscaceae > Viscum > Viscum album. The sequence goes on along the minus strand of OY728140.1, from coordinate 45,746,569 downwards.
TAGGTTACCTCATATAAGAGAGGTACAGTTTACCTTTTAGATACTTCCAGGAGTGGAATAGGTATCTATTAATCCTTATTTGATAGAATATAATTAGCTTCAGAAGTGAAATAGATAGTTAGAGGACCTGGAATCCAAATAGTATATCCAACCCGGTACATCTTGTTGGGTTTCACCAGTGCATTTCACCATTAAGGAATATAAAACCATATATATTTTTTGTATTATATATTATTGAATTAGAATAATATAAATAATCATTTTCCACTTCCTCATATAGGTGATAATTTTATGTACTCTGATGGGCTTGAGTGTTCTAAAAATAGAAATAAGGTTGGGGTATCACCATGTTCATGTATGGCCTTTGGATATACATCGTATAGCCTTCCAAATTAGGCATGGGATTTATGAGTATTTGGTAACATAATTCTATCTAAAATACATTCTGATACATATTATGGTCTTAGTGAATTCAATTTTCCACTAGTATGTGGATTCTTTTGTAGTGGTTTCGTGGATGATATCATAGTGTGTTCTAAATCATGACATGATCATTCCAAACATATTGACATTTTATTGAATATAGTATTATAGAATAGGTAACATGTAAATCTCCAAAAATGAAACCTTTTATAGATAAATTTAAGTTCCTAGGTCACATTATCTTAGAGGAAGGAGTGTATTTTGGCCTAGATAATATGAGAGATGTAGTTTCGTAGAAGGATCTAAATAACATCATTGAAAATAATATATTCATGGGAATATTTTCATATTAAATGAATTTTATTTAAGATTCTTCACAAATTTAATCGCCTATTATGGGATTAACAATGAGGGGTATTAAATTATTTTGGTGTGAAGGATTGATAATGAATTTCATGAGATAAAATAAATATGTACCTCAACACCGACAATAATTATACCTAATATTGGAAGAGGCTATGTTGTTTTTTTATGCATTATACATCATCCTATGAGCCATTTAAATATAAGGGGAGATAGTCTTAGAATATGGGTCTTGAAAGTTGAGGCCCCATTAGTATAGTTACCCAATGCATGAAATCATGTTAATAACAGTGGTTCGTGAATTATACTACTGGAGGTAGGATTTTCTATGAGAGTGGTCTATTGTATACATGAACAATAAAATTTTCCAACAATTTATCACTTTCTCTTATATAAACCTCAAAAAGTGAAGGAGGGTGGAATACTAATAGTACTTTCATTTTGAGCTTTCAAATATTCCTAATAAATGAAATGTTGTACCGGATTAATTAAGTTGAATGAGTCATAAAAAATCAATTATAGAGTCATGTAGAATGTAGAAATAAATGGATATATTTGCAGGGATTCATCTTGAGATTTATGTATCTCATAGAAAGTATATTATTAAGGATTTATATGTGAATTATTAACTTCTAAATCATTTTATAATGAGGTTTATTTTTTATACTAGGTGCCTAATCGTAAGGGAAATTATTATCCAATACATACTTAACACCTGGTTGGGTTAATGATGATAATGAGAGATTACATATTCATGGGTGTGTTTGGGTACCTAGTGACATAAGGGTAGTAGATGATGATAGAATATCATTCCTCCAAATAGTTCATAAATCCAAAATATGCAAAAATGTATTATTATATACGCCACCTTTATTAGTGTCCATGTATGAAGAGGAAGATAGAAGGTTTTGTTACTCGGTGTTCCAACTATCTTCAGGTGATGACAAAACACTAATGGATTAGAAGTCTTCTATTATCATTCCCCATTCTAGATATAAATGTGATGATGTCCCTATGTAATTCATAAAGGGATTACCAAAATCCCCCAAATGATAGGACACTTTATGGGTTTTCATGGATAGATTGATGAATGTATTTCATTTATTTCTTATTAGGGAGGCCTTCATAGTAGAAAATCCTAAGATTATTTACATCTGATAGATCATATGCCTTCACAAAGATCCATGTATTGTCATATAAAATAATTATTCTCATTTTACATCATGGTTTTGGTAGGGTATGTAGAAGGATCAAGCTTCAAACGTTCTTATGTGCATATCCTATCACCCTCAGAACAATGGTTCGTACGAGAATTCTACACATGTACAAGAGGACATATTTAGGGAATGTGTATTTTATTTTTGAGGTTCTTGGGAGAAATATTTACATCTCCTTGAGTTCCCTAATACAATTTTCTTCTAAATTACTATATAAATGGCTCTATACATTGACCAATATGGTAGTTCAGGTCGATCTCTACTATAGTGGATAGAGATAAGGGATACAGTTCTACTAGGACCTCATCTCATTCTAGATACATTAGATTGGGTTACACTTATAAAAAAGAGTATAGATACAAATCCTTCAGGGAAGAACTATTATTTCAATCATCATTGTCGAACTCTGGATATTGATGTGTGAGATCAAGTCATCCTACATTTTTCACAAATATTGTATCATTGAAAAATATTTCAAGTTGGGAAAGATATCGCCTAGGATCATTCGACCCTTTGAGAACTTGGAGAGAGTCAAGATGGTGTACTATAGGATATTTTTACCTTAGAATTATAGGGACATGCATGATTTCTTTTATGTTTCTCAGTATAGTAATTACTATTTAGACCCATCTCATGCCCTTCAGCATGATGAGGCTAAGTTGGATTTTGATTCTTCATTTTAGTGGTATCTTATTCGTATTTTTTATCATAACATGAAGGCTCTATGAGGTATGATAGTTCAACATGTATGGGTGTAATAATGTCCTTGTTTTATACGTGATGAGACATGGGAGCATGAGGTTGATATATGTGCATAGTGGAAGTAATTATTCTCAGATGAAGTTCAACCACCCTTGGATGGGAAACTTGTTGATGTGTTTTATTAAATGGGGGATTTTATGATCCCAACCATTTATATGTATGTTATTCTAAAAAAATTTAGCTCTATTTTTTGTTTATACATTTTTAAATGGAAATTTCAGATTTTTTTGGGTAGATATTCATAAAATAGAATATGATTTTACGTGTATACACATTTGCATCCTAAATTGTGATTTTGTTGTGTAAATTTTCATATTATACCGTAAAATATTTTTATAATACATAATAAAAAGGTAACATATTTTTTAAAACCCCTTTTAATGCCATAAATAACATGGTCCCACTAAAAAAAGGGGTAAATTCTCCTTTATTCCATTCAGGTCTTTAACACTTATTCCTCTTTTCTTTTGCCCTTTCTCATGCATAGTATTTTCATTGGAGAAATTCTCTCATCTTCCATTCACATATTATTTCATATATCTCCCCCATATTGATTCCAATTAAATCTCCATTGTTCATGTTTGATCACCCTTATTATGTGTAAGATAACTCTTCCTTATTTACTTGAATTATATTTCTATATTTAATGTTATCTTTATACGAGCTAATATGCCCAATATTTCATGTTGTTTGTCAATTTCTTAAATTCCTCTTGAATAAGATTTATTTAAAGGCCAATAATGGATGATGAGTCTCCAAACTATCTATGGTAGGTGTCCTATTACATTTCCTAAAAAAAATTGACTGTTATATTATGTTTCTATTATACCACACTCCTCTCATTCCATTTGTTTGTCCTAAAAATATATAATATCTCATATTATTCCCATGGATCTAAAATTGACATTCTATGAGACCTTGATAACTAGTTTGGGGATAAAAACCATACCCCCAAAAAAAATATCATTAGGTTGGTTCAATTAAATTCATTGAAAAAATACTTTTACCGTATTACCAAAATGACATTGAGGTGTGTTTGGATTGGAATTGACTAGAGAAACATTATTAATAGAACTAATTTTATGTTTTCTTTGATGAACATAACCATTGTCTACATAAAAATTAATTTAAGGAATGGTGAATGGTAAAACCATGTTACTGGATCCTTGAAAAATAATGTATCGGAAAAAATATTACACTTGGACCCTTTTTATTTCTCTTCATTTGTTGGTAATTAATTATGAATTGAATTGATAATGTCCATCGATATTTACATAGACCAGGATATTTTTTACATAATGTTTACCTTATATTGTGGACGTGATGTTCCAAATTAATTATTTAGAATTAATGGATATTATATTCGATATATATTTCTTATAATTATTCAACCTCACATTCCATATTACATACTCAAAATTAGTGGACATGAAGTTCCATATTACTGAATCATAATTTATGGACATAAAATTCCATATTAGATACTAATAATAAATGGAACTCATGTTTTATACTACATACTCGTAATTAATGGACATGTTGTTCTGTATAACATACTAAAAATAAATGGAAATGATGCTCCATATTACATATTTGTAATTAACAAAGATGATGCATCTTGTGAATGATTCATGATAAATGGACATGACATTACTTGTTGAATACTTAGATGTAATGGAAATGAAATTCCTTATTTTCTATTGAGTATTTATGTACATGACATAAATTACTAATTATTTAGAATTAAATTACATGGTTCCCCTTATTTATTACTAAAAGGATAAAAGTTTAGAGATAAATATCAAATAGTATAAAGTAGGTAGTATCAGAAGGGTGTCATTTAGTTTATTTATTACTATTATTCTTATTACCTACACACTAGTTAATTATATATTCATATACTTGATTAGTTATATAGACCATTGGTGGTGGTCAAGTGAGTTTAACTCATAAACAACTCAGGTCGTCGATTGGTATGAGGAAAAATTTCATAGATGTTGGTTGGGAAAAATGAAATAATCCTCCTAGTAATGCAATACATTTTTTACTAGGCTAGGGTATGGGATAATATTACCAATCATGGGCTCCTCATGCTATTATATTTTTTTTATGTTTTGTAATATGTACTGATTATGTATAGTAACAAATTTAATTTACTACATTTTTTCATTACATCATGGAATCATCATGTTATATGTGGTACTTGATACCATTTATATATAATTTTATCTATTTCTAGATGATTTTATTTTATCATTTGATCACATTTCTATCTTTTTGTTACACTTTGTTCAATGTTGTTTTCCACTCTTATAAGAGGGTATAGTCTCCCCACCATACCATCATGGACCCTTACTACTATTCATTTGAATCTTCTATCTGGGTGGTCACACCTGGTGATATTTTTCCAACCATATATAGTTACATATGATTGAATCATTCATAGGAAGTCACATTCTCCCTCATATGAGAAGTTAATGTATTTCTTATGCGTACGTGTGCAAATCCACCTCTACACAGTGATACAATTCATTTTTCATCTCCATCATTCATGGATAGTTATTATGATGGTTTTAATGTTTGTAAATTATATTTATGAAATAATTATTCTTCTATATTTATATTATCATATCAACCTTCTTACCTTCCATTCCATTGTAAAATGATAACATCACTCATGTTTACGTGCAGACTACCACCTCCATGAAGTTGTGTGATATTTTTCATTTTCTACATTGCATAGATTTTAATAATGGTATATTTCATTAATATAAATGATATATATTATATAATAATGACTTTTGAAGGTTATTTTATATTTACCTTTATTTATTCAATCTTTCAAAAATTCAAAATTATGTTAATTATTATGCACAGCTTAACATCTTCATAAACCGTGTAATTAATTTTTCTATCTCTATATATTATGGATGGATATATATATATATATATATATAATTAATATATATTATATTTATATCATGATTAAAATTATTTTAGATGAGTGAGCCATTATCAATGTTCAAGGACTATAACTACCGAAAAAATCACAAAAAACAAAATAGTTATCACCCGGAAATGATGGTTTTGATAAGGAATTATCAGTAAAAGTGTGAAATATTATAATTTGATACTATAAGATATTATAACTATTAATATGAATCTATTATATAATTATACTAAAGTAAAATTTATTATAAATTAGTTTTAATAACAATAGATGCAATTCGAACTTGATGTGATGTAGTTTTGCCTCACTTTTATTTATAAGAGACTCAAGCCATATTTAGAAGTAACGTTCTTTTATGTAGTGTATATACTATACATAATTTAATTTTAGAATTATAATAATTAAAATTATATATATTTACATATCCAACTAATTTTATCAATTTTATTAAGTTTCGATTCAAATGATACCAATGTGGAAAGGGTTTTCTGTGTTAAAACCTCATTATTTATTAGGATTACTTATGATTGAGTTTACTATAATGAAATTTGAATATTTATCTCTCATAATATCATTATTTTTCTTATATAATGGTATTTTATTGAAAATAAATGTTTTCCTTTCATTTTCCTCATTATATAGACGCTATATACTAAAAGAATGTTTTTTAGAATAAATTAACATTATTTTTCTCTTTTGTTGAAAATAATTTTTCTTTTGTGGTCGTGTTTTATAAAAAACAATAATGTTTATAATATTATCCTATGATATTTTAATTTAATTTTTACCCAAGAGTTAATATTTACAAAAAAAATAAAAGGAACCTTCTTTTTATTTTCTGAATCAGGTATCTTGTCTTTTTACTGAAAATGATAAAGGAATCATTGTTTTAGAATACATGAACTAAATGTAATTTACTAAAAACATGACCTCTAAATGAATTAAAAATTCATTTACATGTATCCAATAATGTTTTCAATGAAAAAAAATTCTTTATTATTTTAGAATTATTTATATTTTTTAAAATTTATTTCAAAATTAAAATTATATTTTACTCAAAAAATTTCCAAGTGACCTTTTAAAGTCATTCCTCATCTAAGATAACATTATTTATTTTAATTATTCATTACATGGCATATGATCCAATGATTCCATGCCATTTCATTGTTTTTATGTATTGTGATGATTTTTATTTGAGTATGAACTTGTGAAACATGTTTCATTTCCATGGGATAATAATTTTATGATTAATCCTTTATGAAACTTGTTTCTTTTAAATGTGTTTTGTTATGAATATATGATTAAATATTTATAAAAATTATTTTTTTCCATTATTTATGAAATTATTAATGTTTTTTGATCTTATGGATCACATAAAAATGATTTTTATTATGTGATGGGTGGGTATTGAATTATATATCCCACTAATTATTAGGGAAATGATGGATATCTAAAGAGATTATAAGGACTTGAGTTGGGACTAAATGCAATTTAGAAAGGGTCTCTATCTAGCAAGATAATATTATGAGAAAAACTTGACTAATGATATGATGTATTGTAAAGTGAATGAAATCCACAATGATAGTCATCGAAGTGTTCCTTTACTACTAAGGAAATTATTTTCTATTCATATGTATATGTCATAAATTTATGTATTAATACAATTTTATGCTCTCATGGATTATGTTTTTTTCTTCCAATATTATTCAGTTCTTATAAAAAATAATTATTTATGGAATTATCCAACATTATGATCTATAATATGATATGATTGGTTTTAAAATGTTAATTTCATGTTCTCATATACTTATGCATATGTGATCATTTATATCACCCTTGATTTCCCATACTGAGCATCTGAGATCACCCTTTATTATGTTTCATTTCCTAGAGTGTTAAAGTAAGGTATTAAGTATGATATATATAATAAGAGTTCTGGTTATGAATAAATTTTTCGTATATGATGTATATTCATTTTGAAAGTGTTATTTATGTATCAAAATTTCAAAAGATCTAAAACATGTGTTCTTATGACACTAATTGAAATATTAGGTAATGAACAATCATCTAATAAGTTCAAATATTTATGTATGAAAAAGTATTAGTCACTATATTATTAGAGTTGTTATTAACTATTTATGTTTATTATATAAGTATAATTTTAGTTTATAGAATATTCTCCCAAATATAGAGAAAACTTATTTATGATATAGATTAATGCTTGAGGATAAAATGAAAAAGAAAATGGAGATATGAAAATGTTTCCTCCTTTATTTTAAATGTGTATTAAGAACCATAGAAACAACATCAATGGAATGACTAAATACATTAAAAATTAAATATTCCAGAACGTACCTCTATAAATCTAAAGGGACTTAATAAATACCACATAATACAATGGCGGAAGTGGGGGAACACTCACTTCTTCACATGTGGTCCAATATTTAAGCTATAATGATCATGAGAACTATGTTAGTGAGTCTACAAAACTATGGATATTCCAGGTAAATTGATTTTTTAAAATCAATTAATTCATTGTAATAATGAAGAAATAATCCATCATCACCCCTATGGTGGAGGAATAAAATTATGTGGGGATAAATAAAATTTTTATTCACTATATAATTGGAAAAAAACATAATTGATTAAGGTTTTATACATTCCATTATATCTTGAAGGTTTACCATAACTATTAAATCACATATCTAATACCATGAAGTATATATATATACAAAACACTGGTAGTTCAATAATTAAAATTCAACTTTGGGACCCTTATCTAGTTAGTTTATATTGGAGTAATCTTCCATTGATTCTGAAAACACTTTCCTTAGAGGAATTCAGAACTATTTTGGGATTTTATTATATCTCCTTCAATATACATAATGTCATGTATTATAATTATGAAATCTACTTATATTTAAAAAACCATTCAATGGTCCTATAAAAATTCATGCAGGGTTATGATTATGCCTTATAAAATTCTTTAGTGGTATGGATGTTGGTTCCTAATGAATAAGTATATATTTATCAAAAGGTTTGGTAAAAGGAAATCATCAACCATAAATACATTAATTTTTTTAGAAAATAAAATGATTCATTTCACAAATAATTTTATATCATTCCACTATATAATTAGGTATAGTATATTGGGTTTATTAGGGGATCATATCACTCAAATGTTTCATCAAAATTATGTAAGAGACTAAAACCAACAATACCAAGAAATAAACTAAAACCATATAGTATATATATAAGGATGAAACTATAATTTTATATATATAATACTTCATAGAGTTTTTTCATTACCATGAATTCACACATGATTCATATGACATAGAGGTATCCTAAAGAAACTCCTACTCTGTGTGTATCTGTGGGTTGTACTGAATCATCCATAAAAGGGGTAGGACCCTTCTCTCTCACACACTATGCTAGTATTACATGGAATAAAGAGAGTAAAATAAGTGATAATATGGGGAGAATACAAAGTATGAATTTCTATAATAAATGGAAATTATCTATTTTATAAATCCCTTGAGGATACTCTCAAACCCATAATGCATTTACACATGTATCAGATAACACATAATTAAATAGAATATCGCTAGGATAGCTTGTAACCCATCGATTTAATGTGTACATTCATTTAATAAATAAATGAACCCTTAAATATATATATTTATTTGATAATAAAATAATGGAATTATAATTTTATCACTACAACATGCATTATGATTTTCACTATAATGAATATGGAATGTTAATGAAGTTCATTATGATATCACTATATTGTAATAAACAATATTCTTATTCATGAAATATTATTTGGGATATTATCACATAACACATCCCTATAAAATAAAAATTGATATAAGATACCATATTTCATATATAAATTATGAATTAGGGAATATCTTTACCAATATCCCATATTCACTAACTCCTTACATACTTAGTTTTTTCTAAACTTATATTAGATATGATAAAGAAACTCATAAAACCATACCCAAAACTCCTTTTATAAATCTTCCAAAACACTTTTCGAATGCTATAATCTTGTTCTCTATTTATCATAATTTTTCTTTTGAATACTCATCTAAAAGTTTTCTTTGATACACACTAAAACATTTTTAGAGTATCACTCTGAGTTAAACTCAATAACCATTTTGTAAAAAAATGTGTAGCCCCATATTCTATTATAGAATTTAAAACAAATATTAATAAGTGAACTAATAAATATTATCCAATATTATCCTTTATAAAATCAATAATTTTAGTTAACCTACAAATGGATATGGTTTGATCTCCATTAAACACAAGTATCTTTATATATGTGTCCAAGAGTCATATCATATCAAAGCATGGATTTTTTATATGATCTCTTTGTCTAATCCATCGTGTTTACATGGGACACAATGTATATAAATACCATAGGCCTACTGATAATTTATGAACTCTATGAGTATAGACTGACCAAGTGGATGAATATAACACATGTCTTTCACTTTTATAGATGATCTCATCATATTCCACTCACCAGAAAAGATAAGAACATCGTATATACTCTCTAAGTATACATGAATGTTTCCTTATCCAATCATAATTGAGATGTAATATATAAAATTTTATTTGAGAGAAAAAATTTGAAGTTGGTTAACCTCTAACTGATGAAATTATCAACAGTATACCAAACCACCACCTAATTGTCTAATCCTCAATGATTTCATAATAAATGTATCAAAGTATGAAGATTATAATTCAATGTACTTCATTGACCCCAAGTATTAGAGACTACACATATAAACCACACACCCATAGTATAAAAAATTATCTTTACAAAACTCAACATGGTATAGACAGGAGGGGTCATCCAATAGAAAACTCATTTTGTGCTTTATGATCATATTATATATCCTAATACAAGAACACTTATCACAAAAACCATATAATTTCCTCCCAAATGTTAAAATTACATGATGATAACTAGTTATTTAAAAATCAATGTAAAACTTTGAGTGCTCAATTGTCATTGAAATTTATAATATATAAATCAATATGTAAATATATTCACCAAATATAAAAGAATGATAAATTCGATATTTACTTTTTTGTAACATGGTACATTTTATATTCTTATACTCATTTATGAATAGTGAATGAAACCTTATATGACTACATGTATAAAATATCATATATAATAAACTTCTAGAGTAGCGTTATTCTTGTACAATTTATAGGGTTTGGATATTAACATTACAAATATAAATAATTCCTACCACATCACTATGTGATTAACCAATAAAAACACTCCCTATAAATTGTTTAGTGAATAAAATATATGAGGAAATCAAGTTTATTTAATGGAGATACACAGGAAACAGATTTTTGATGATTAAATCATTGAACATGTTAAAACTTAAAAACAAAAAATATTTGGATATTAATAACTTATATTTTCTTGTTAGAAATTTTTCTATGTACATCCTCAATATTCATGGAACCCTGAACATCAAATTTGATTCCTGGGAACTCATTTACTAACTTTTATATACTAATAACATAACCATTTACCAACATATCCTATCCTTCATTTATATATTTTTGTGACATTCACAATGTCTAACATAATATTATATTTATTAACATTGAACTCCCCAGTGACCAAATATATTCCCAGTAGAATCTTAGACACTATATTCTCATCGTAATATCAATCTAAGATAAAAAAATTATTTTAGAAAATATCATTTATATCCTTTGGTATAAAATATTTAAAAAATAAAAAATTGTTACAATAGTTGTTATGGCACTCTGTGTCCTTGAAAATTTCTAAAGAATAAGATTTTAGTCCTTAAAAAATGCCACACCTAGTGATGGAAAGTAAATTCCATATATATAAAAAACATCTAGACAAACCCTTTTATCCTAGACAAACCTTTTTAATAATTCCATTATTATTAAAACAAGTTATAAAATCTAGTGAATTATGTACTATTTGTGTTGAATTCATTATCACATATTATTCATAAGGATGCATTCATAACAAAAATGATCCTATTATATATGTTAAATGACATAAATATATAGATACTTTGAAATATCTATCTGATCTTGATATACTCATTTTTATTAAATCCCATGATTTTAAAACCATAATATTCATTATTTTAATACCAACTACCTTTTCTACAAATTCTTCCCTTCATATTGAACTATGGTACAATCAAATCATTTGTAAAGCATACAAATTGTTTCACTTAAACATCAAAACCAATGATTTTATTTCTATATATTCAATACATATAATGTGAATTACAATGATTTTATCAAAATCCTTTAGGAATTCAAGATAATTCCATCCTATATAATTATTTTTATACATCCCTGAATTCACTATTAGGTTTCAATAACCCTAATTGGATATTTAAAGACACATTTCCAGACATTAAAACTATATTTTATTCTTCTAGTTTGAACTTTTACCCACATTTATTTCATGAACAACATATTAAAATTGGCATCACATTCCCATATTTTTTTATTCCAAACACATTTAGAAAATAGGATTAAAATTTCCGGAATAGATTAAAATCACCAGAAAATTTCAATCATAAAGAATTTTATAACTGAATCAAGACATATATAGTATTTTCTAGTCTCTCATAGTCATAGAATATCCATTCATATTGAATATATTAGTGGATTCTATGATTAATTGGTGAACAAAAATATAATTCCCCTGAAACCTCATGTGAAATTTTTTATAAATGACATAAGTATCTAGAATCACTTCTCAGAACCCAAAAATATTTAGTTTATTTAGGAAGGGGTGTTTGAGCACATATTATTTTCATTCAATTAAGAACATTTTAGAAGTTAACATTCTTAGAAGTATCTTACATAAAGATTATTATTTTCAACAATTAATATAAAAGTTATGTTTGTCATTTTTTTTATTGTTAATATAAAATAGATGATTTTATAAAATTAAAATATTTTTTAAAAAAATGTAATAAATAACTTTATTAAATGTTTCCCCACAAAAATAATGACCTGTATTTTGTTCAATATATTCATTAGAGTTCTCAGATCATTGTTTATTTGTGATAAAAATACAATTTGTAATTACCCTAAAAACTTGTTTACTTATATGGGGAATCATCCAAATCATATCATATATTAGTCACATATGGTTGAGTGGAAATCTCTTTATCTAATATATTGTATAAATAAACTCAATGAAATTCCCTGGTATCCTACCTGTCAGGTTTTCTGAGTTAAGTGTAATGAAAATCGCATAGTATGATTTTGTTACTTAATATTTATGGACATCCATTTATAAAATTCCATATACAAAATAATCCATGGGAACCCTGCTTTAGAAAAACCATCCCATTTGATTGATTAAGGTCATGAAATGTGATTGAAATTGATGGAATATAACACTTAATGTATTTAAAAGTGATTTATTATCATTATTTAATCTCATGTTATTCCCTTTACATGTATGTGTTCCTAAAAAATATTATGTTTTTAACATAGATTCCATATATCATAACAATATGATCAGTTCATTTTTATACGTAACACTTTACAAAACTCAAAACTTGGGTTAATACTACAAATTAAAATCCAATTATATTCATATATATTCAAATTCATCTTATTAATAAGGTATATTAAACCCTTTCATGTAAGTTATTTTATATATAGGATATTAATAATCCATACATTATTATGTCGGGAGCCATATATAATCAACCCTCACTTTTCTAGATAAGGGATTATCCTCTATTTCAATAACCATTCTAACCCAATGTTCTTCTTCCCAAGGATACTCTAGTCAATATATATATAATTCCTTACTAATTATAATATCTAATATTTATAAATCATAATAAAATACATAATCCATGTGCATATGTTAATAAAATCTATAGTCATTGTAGAGGAAAACTAATCCATTATCATACCTAGGATGTAACTCCTTATATGCATGTATGAAAATTTTGAGAATCTTAAAAAATTATTAAATAATAATAAAATTCCATAATAAGAAATTTTTATACAAATATTTAGTATTTAAAAATAATTTAATAAATAATTCAAGAATTTAAGAAACAAAAAAATTATGCATTAATAATGCATAAATAGAGTTAATTATAATATCATTATAATTTAATTAATCTTTGTAAAAATTATATGAATAAATAAATATAAAAATATTATGTGAATGAACTTTTAAGTGTAATTATTATATGTTTTGAATCCCATGAAAAAATTATTTCTTACATGATTAATTTTGTGAGTTTTATTGGTGAATTTTGAAGAATACCTAGATAAAGTTATTTTTTTCATGATGGAATTTTTTATGTTTTTTAAGACATCTGGGAAATATGGTTATTGTCACTGTTGATATTAGAGGATTGGTTTTCAATGATAAATTTATAAAACGTGGTTTTGTTTGAATGTTTTATCACACAGATTAAATGTATTTTATTCTATGTACTATGGGTGGTGTTTAATAAAACAATGTAGCCACTTAAGGTGTGACATCAAACCAAATCAACCCAAAATAGTTGGCAGTGGCATTGACCATGCCATGGATCCCACCAAACAACTAATAAAAAGAGAAAGGTTCGTTACATGTGCAAGAACACACAAAGAGGGAGTAGTTATACACTATGGATCAATGTCAAGAATGAAGTTCTGACATGGGAAGGTGTTAGTAAAATAATGGATTCGACATGATTAATCAATTATAGATAGTATTCTGGTAATTTAGGAAAATAAACCATCACATGAAAATCCACCACATTGATGTGGGACACATGATGCCACGATAATTTTCCACCATCATTAAAAACACAGTTAAAACATAAAGCACCCTATAAAATCAATCCTCATTTCATATTAATTTTATTCATACTCACTATAACACCCTGAGTTTTTATATATAATTGTTCCAAATAAATTTAATTTCATTAATATCTTTTGTTACACACCTCCTCAACTTTTGATGAACCATGATATACTAAAAATATTATTTTTTATACATGACCATTATAACCTATCTTCTAAAAATATATGTACCAATATAAATAAGAAATTTTTTAATATTTTTCATACTAGTTATATATAAATACAAAAAATTGATATAAAAAATTCTAAATTTTTTTTCCAGTCATTATATGTGTTGAAAAAGCCTTTATCTCGAAAAATATTATTTCAATTTATTATTATGAAACAATTATAAGATTAATATATTATAAATTTATAAAATTTATGTGAAACTTTTATATTCATTTTTTGAATCAAAATTTAATAATTATCTTAGGTAAATTTTTTGGATTTTTCAGAAAATATTATTTTTTTGATGAATAGTGAAAAATATTTGTTTTCATTGAAAATCTATTTTTGTTTTAAAACATTATAAGGTTTAATTTATTTTAAAATGTTATAAAAAGTAAAAAAAATATAATTAAAACTATATTGGTCATTTTAATCAATTTCATATTTCATTTTGATATAGAAACTTTTTAATCTTTTCAACTGTTTCTCTTTAGAAAACCAATTTTTCATCTCATCTCTGGGGTTAATCTTAAACTATACTCTACCACTTCGGTGATTCTAATTTCGTAAAATGTATTATTTATTTGGAATCATAATATTTTATATTATATAATATGGTCCAATCCATATCTATTCATAAATCTTAATTGATATAATAAAAAATTAATTACTCTGATTGATGTTAAAACATGGTATTTAAAATTACGTGCGCTTGTGTTAAAATTAATTTCCCACACACATAAGAATTTTATTTAATAAATTTAATTTAATATTTATAATAAATTTATCTAAATTATCTAATAAGGATCATTTTATAATAATTCATCAATAATAAATAACCAATGTAAATAAAAATACAAATGTTATTGCGATGAAAACTAAAATAGTAAATTTAATTAAACATAATGGATAAGTAACAATATGTTTAATTTATTTGGGTGGAGGTTTGGATAGACCTTATAATACCTAAAAAATTATTTATATGTTTTTCTAGACTTGGTTGATAGAGACTTCCCATTATTTAATGGTTTCCCGTATTTGTTAAAATGTCACTACTCCCCCATTATAAAAATCCACCTCATCCCCTCAATTATTCACACCTCATAATCCCTTTTTATCAAAAAAAACCATACCAAAATCCCTCCCAAAAATCATTATACTCTTTTTAAAGCTTATTTTCATTGCAAAACCCCAACTCTAGGGTCCTTAATAAGAGATTTAAATATGAATGTTCTATGATAAAGTAATTATCCTCACTAAACTCTTTTTTTTAATTATTCTCTTACCACCTTCCTTAATGTTGTATTAATTGAATTATAATAGTAAAAATATATAACATATACTGATATTTCATTATTTTAATTAAAAAACCTATATCAATATCTTCTTCCCCAAAACGAGAAATGAAACTGTTGATCTTTTGTATGGTAGTCTACCGCCTCGCAATATGTTGTAATTTATTTTCAGACACTACCTCTCAAAAATTGGTAAAATGATATATTTACCATATATATATTATATATATGACATTATTATACTAACATAATTATAACATCACATATTTTTTATAATTCCAATTCTATGGGAATACGATAAAATTTATAATTATATGGGGGACCACCGCCTCGTTAAGTGATGTGATTCGTTCTTCACTTACACATTGCATAGAAATTAATAATTTTAGTTTTGATAAAAAAAATAAATATATTGAATGGAAATTATAATAATAAATTAATATATTATTTAATTTTAATTTGTTTTATCCACCGATAATATTGATACATCATTTAAGTGTACGTAAAACCTACCATCTTCATGAACAATGTAATTCATTTTCTACCTCTAATTTTAATCAATTAACCTAAACAAATTTATGATTAGTATATATTATATTTATATCATGTTTAAATTTTATTATATTATGGTATCATTATCATATTAAAAGGAATATAATTCCAAATCAAAACATACATGAATACGTAAGCATTTATTACTCGAATCATGATTCTAACAATGAATTTTTAATAAAAAGGTTATAAAAGGTAATAAGTAAATCATATATGATATGGTATAAATAATCATGTTATATTAGTAGTTTTATAGTAAATATATATTTATAATACATGAGGATTTAATGTGCATGAAGGAAGTCGATACTTAAGGAAAGGGAATTTCATCTCAAATTGTCTTCTTGGGGACATATGTCTTGTTCTGCCCATATACTTCTCTCTGAGGAGTATATACTGCACCTATTATATTTTTTATTGTTAATTGGTTTTTTAACATGATATTTAAAGTTTCATTTATTTTTATTCATGTTCCTCCTCTGAGGTGGCGTATTTACGGGTGGTGTGGATATGGTATGACAAGGATCATCACCTGTCCCTTTTATATAGTGACGGGCTCTCGCCGAATTTACCATTCCTTTATTTCGACACTTTCAACGTCATTGCCCTCTTGTGAAGGATGAATTAACACTATAGAGGAAACTTTTGGTCCTAGCGGGTAATTATGTGGGGTCCAATCACTCATAAAATCGATCCTTCTCAGATATAACTTCCTCAGATGGTCTCCAACAGTTTTATTCGTGGAGAAAAGAACAACCAAAGGCCCTGGTATCCATGATCCATGGACTTTCTTTCCAAAGGCAGGCACTTGTTGGTATACAATTTGGCCAATGACACTTAAGGACTCCATTGGTCGAGAGGATGGGATTTATGGCTCACTGCACCCTTCTGAGGGAGGATTTTTTCCTATTCTGGGACTATATTGTAGATTTAAGTTATGTTCAGATGTTCATGAATCCTTGGTTCATTCTTGAAGAGTGTGTCCACTTGCTACACTTCGTTTTTAAGCTCATGGTGAGCATGCACATGTTTGATTCCGCTTAGGTGATGCTGACATAGCCATATTTTAAGGTGATATGGAGCTTATCATCATCTAATGGGGATAGAAGGTGAATTGATGTTGGGATCGGGCCCACATGGAGGGATTCTTATGTATCATTGGGAGAGGAATCATAACCCATGTAGTTCGGATTGTGTGGGGATTACTCATGGAAGTTTCTCAGTTAATAGACATGGTTGGGTGCAACATTTACAGATGGGCACCCATTTGAGATCAATCCTTCTGAAAGACATCCTACGTATCCTAATTTGATCAAGAATCAGAGTTCTCATAGTTCAAATGGTGTTGGGATTATGGATGGAAGTATCCCATTTGATAGACATGGTTGGGTGGACCCCTTACAGATGGTCATCCATTAGAACTCGATCCCTCTAACAGGTCTCCTAAGTATTTTAATTTGATCAGGAATTAGAGTTCTTGTAGTTCATATGGTGTGGGGATTACACATAGAAACTTCCCATTTGATAGACATGGTTGGGTGGACCCTTTACGGATGGGCTCCCATTTGAGCTCCAGCCATCTGGTAGGCACCCTTCGTTTCCTGATTTGATCAGGAACTAGAGTTCTCGTAGTTCAGATGGTGTGCTGATTTCATAATCCTTACAATCCTCTAAGACCACGTGAGTCATGCTCAGTGTGAGAAACAAGAGGATATGAAAGATTCAACAATGCACATGTCGCCCCCTGTTGTTGGGGGAGGGAGATCCCATGACGGAAGAGGCCTGGGTGACAGTGGGTGTGGGCGCGGAATGATGAACCATTCCATGTGAAATAGAATAAAAGTCCATGTCATCCAGTCTCGAAAGACTGGGTACTTACCTCAGTGAGAGGGCCCTGGAGCATGTTCTAGGAAGGGGAGGAATTACATCCTCATCAAAGAGGGGAGCGAACATAACCCCTTTGACTGATCAATGTCCCTCTTTGAATGGAAAATAAAATGATCATCCCTAATTATGAGAATAAGGAGGTTCAAATCGGCATACCATGGTTAGACTCTGGGTTACCGTGGGAATGTATCCTTAAATGAATTCCTGAAGCCCTCACCTTTTTTGGGAGGGCCTTCGTGACTCCACTTACTGTGTGTATGTAGACTCAATGGGGTGAACTGATGCACTCGTTGGCTGGATCATATGTGTCTGGTGACTTTAAAGGAGGATTTAACCTAGCATCGGAGAACTGGTTAGTGGAGGGATTACCTAGGATGGGACGGTAATGGAGGGATGAGGTTAGAAATAAAGTGAACAATACTCAAAAACACCCTTTTCCACTTACTGGTTTCTCATACGGGGTGGGGAATGCTCTACGTACCGTAGTGATATGCAGGAATGGGTATCGCCAACCACGTACTAAAGTGGTACATGGCTCACCATGCCTCTTTGGGTTAAATCTGAGTACCGATTGGGTACATGGTGTCGGGTTCAGTCTATGTAGCGGTACACTACGTGGAGCGACATATTGGATAAGGGTTGTGGGAATTTCCATTCACGTTAAATTCATTTGTGAGAAGTCTTTAGTTCTCGATTTACCAGTTGGGTTCTCATTTTCATTATTATTATTCAATTTCCCCATTTTCATGGTTCATGGCCGGCTATACATATGGAAGAAGTGGTTCGCAATTCGTGCTTCTCCGATGAAATAAGACGGAATCCGGAAGTGAAACCTCTGAGTTTCCCTCAAGATATTATCGCTCATCCTTCCCTCTATACATATCATTCTCTACCCCTCTCTCATTTTTTTCTTTTGTGATCCTATTATAGAGCATCAGAATAATCATATCTACTGGGCAAGCATCACCATTTGTGGAGTCCCATTGACGTAATTTTCTAACCCATGGAAGACTCAGTCAACCGGGATTTACGGAGACTTTGGTTTGTGATAATGGTTTATGGAACCATGGTCATCTACATAATCTATTAATTGAGGGGTTCATGACACAGTACAGAGATGACCTTCCATGAAGAACTCATTATGTTGATGTGGTTCATGGTTTTCCCTGCTCACTAGCCATTGTTTCACGTTCTAGCGGTTCGTGGACCATCCCGCATACCTAGCGGTTCACGATCCATCTTCTCTGTGTACCATTCCTGATGACGGTACATGGACCATTTGACATATTGAATTCTTTCAAGTTCCTTCAATGAAATACAACTCAATTTGTGTCTCTTCACCTTGATAAACTTATATAAGTGCTTAATTCCTTCTTCAAAGTGATTTTGGGGTTATTTCTACTACATAGTGGAATTTTCAAGATCCTAAAAATTCCAACCATCAGAACGGTGTCCATTCAGAATGAAAAGGGTACTATTACTATGTAGAAGTAGTCATGAACTGAAATGGTTCACGGTAGAACAGGTAAAACCAATAGGATGGGACCACACCTACATATAGAGGACCATGTCATTTAACTTTTACCATTTCATGCGGCGAAAAGTGATCCTAATTCTCCAAACTCTTTTACTTTTGGGTACCGTGCTCCTTGAGAAAACCGTGTTCGCAAATTGCTATGTATGTTTTGTGAACCGTATTCCTTTCCATTACCCTGTTTTCAAAACATATTTTTGTTTCCATGAACAGGATTGTTGAAATTTAAAACAAAAAATCCAGATTCAGCATAGAAGAAGGATACATGGCTGATTTTTTCACGTACTGATCTTGGATTGGAAAACTAAACCTCAATAACTATTAATACATACTTAAATTTTAATCCACAACTTCTAAGTGTGAACTTAACTGAGGCCGATGTTCACGGTTTCTACATTCTTTGAACCATTCTGTTCGTGAGACAATAGTTCATAGGCATATGCCTCACGGTCATTCCATGTACCATGGCTATGCACGGTGAATAGTATCTTTGTACCATTATTGTTGGCAAAGTATCATCCGCATGTTATACTATACGCAGAATAGTTCTTTTCACATAACATTTTTATGAGTTGTACGTAAAGCCTTTTGCAGACATGCTTTAAGTCCATTCACCATTTTTTCCATAGCATTTTCCCAACATTTCTTATCGGATTGACTTCTTATCAGCTACTAGATCTTCCTATACAGGACACAATGGCTGATTCTCATGCTGTTAATAAATTCAATGCTTCTTCTACAGCTAAAATCCCTTCTCCTCTTTCTACTGATGATAAATGATCAAGGGATATGGCATCTTTGATTGATTACAAGACTCTTGTGGCTACATTTCACCAATCCCTTGTGAATATGCTCATAGTGGGTCAACTGGAGTACCCGGTATCTAACAGGCTTCCTTCTTATGAGATTTTCCTTTTATCTAGAAAAGCGATCTCGACTCCATACATGACTGATCAAGCCTCTACCGAGATAATTAGTACTTCTGTTCTGAATTCCTTGATCTCATCTAAGATAATGTACCTTCTGAGGGGGAATGCTTCTGGTCCCATTGTGTATTATTCACCTCAAACCTTAGAAGGGGTGTAGTGGAAACCCGATAAAACGGACCACTATTATCAGAGCATCATGAGGAAGGAAACGGTGAATGAGCAGCATGGTTGGTCATCTCGACAGGACCTTCTACCTAGAGGCTCATTTTTCTTGTATTGGGGGTGTCCCTTTTGGGTTCACCAGAGTTGTGAAGAATTCTGAGCTGAACTACAGCTTTTGGGACTGTACAAGGCTATATGGTATTCTCATACATACACCCATCATCCTAATACCCTTATTTCATAGCTTTTAAGAAGGTAAAGTCCAGATACCAACACATTCCATTTGACCCACGGGGAGGTTGGCATCATCATTTGGGACATCAGCTAATTTTGGGACTCCCTATCATTGGGGACATGTACGGTGAATTTCTCCCCCACCCAATGTTTGGGATGATGAGGAAAGAACCCCCCCTCTGGCTAGTAAACTCATCATCCAAGCGAAGACACTTTTGAAGGAATGTGATCCCTGTCTGAAATAGGGTGTTCTTCTTAATGACTGGTTTGGTTCTTTTTCTAAGCATACTGTTCTGGAGCCTGATATGTGGAGACCCATGGATTCTCCCACAAAATCTACTCGGAGGCGTGCAGGTACCTTCTGGTCTACCTTGGAAGAGGGGTATTTTTGGAAATATGGATGGGGTATCATCCCTGACGTCGATCAATTATTTCAATATGTGGCATTCATGGCCATGTTGCTGAGCAGGTGGCTTCTACCAGCGTGTGAATATGGTGGCATAAGAGCCTCAACCTTTATCATGGCCCCTCATTTGTCCACCAGTGTATGCATCAATTTGGATATCCCCATGTTGGCCATGATATATTGATTACTAGGCTGAATCAGTGAAGGGGGTCCACCCTTCCAGATGGTGGTCCCTTTTTAAATTATTTGGGGATAAATGGGAGAAAATATATGGGGTTATTCCTTCATTAATTCCTTTCCAGTCCCACAATCGATCCTTCGATCGTACCTTCAATGCACCAGTGAGGTCATGCTAATGTCTTGGGCCACACAAGATAAATAGGAGTTGTAGACTAAAAGGAATGATCAAAACGTAATGGCTTTCCTCAATGCTTATGAAATTTTTTCTTACCACCCTTATGATTCCCCCACTGGTACTATTACGAACAATGCATCAGAAGACTTTGTCAATTGAGGATACTTATTTTATTTGAGAGAAGGCGTTTTGATTGCCTGTATTGGAGGGGAACTCATCTACAAGGGCTATTCACCCTACAGGTTTTATGGGAAATTTAATTTCATTTAGAAGATATGACCTCCTGCTCTTAACAGCGCTTTCCAGGAGAAACATCTTATGAAAGCTCGCCAATTGTTGCTAATGTTCACTCGGGGGGGACACCCAGAGCCATAAAAACTTCCAGATTCTATGAATTATGTGCCCTTCTTCACCAAGAATTATGTTGAGGCTTGGGTTAGGTTATATCCTAATGGTCAATTGACTGACTTGGTGCCCACTTTGGAGACTTCCATGGTATCCAAGGCGAAGTTAAAGGGTATGCAAAAGGAAGCTTGTGGGAATTATCGACATAGAAAAGTTCTATGAAGGTCCCTTCACTCCCTCCCCAGGAAATTTGTGATGGGTAGGGTTATAACCTCATGGGTAGCCGAACAAGATGTTGGGGTTGCTTCCATGAGTCCATCATCCATTCCATCGGAGGCTAATTTTCCAGTGGCCTAGTTGTAATGGAACCTTCTGAAAGGTAATCGATCTTCCTATGGTCGGTCCTCTTGAGATTTATGGAAAGTCCACCAGACTAGGGATGTTGACCTTACTGATATTGTTTTAGTGTTAGCATCAAAATATGTTTCTTCTGATGAGGATCTAGATGAGGTGGGCTGCTACTATAAGGACCTAGAGACCCTCATCCACTCCCAAAGTGGTCGTTGTAGGTACTCACATCTGGTTCTTTATATGTTGCGACTATAAACTTTTGATGATTATGATGGCATTGTTGGATTACCTACTACAAATTCCATGAAAATGGTTTATTCGTTTCCCCCATCGTCTCTTAAATTCTCCACTTTGTGAGGTCCTGATCTTGCAGGGGCACTCGGGAAACGTTTATGGTTGTCAAAGTCTACCTCGCTTCCTCATGTTAACCCCCCAACTTTGGCCATCCCCATTACGACTGCATTTCTAGAGGCTTGTAATGTTTGGGATAAGTTGTGGTTGAGAAACTTAGATGATGATATATGGATAATTCTTCAGAGGGAACGCTTCGATCATCCAGGTTTTTGGGGAGCCATTGCTCCTACCATCATTTTAGCAAACAAAGAACCTGATGAGGTGGCTGCTCACCTGACAGAAATGGATAAGTGCCATCATGCTCTTGCGGACCGACATTACTGGTCTGACCACATGTCATTGATGGTAGTATCCCCATGGACAACGAGAGAGGACTTATCTACAGCCATCAGTCGTAAGCTAATTTATTTAAAAAAAATACAAAATACTTCCCCTCATTGCTTAATTTTTTTCAGGGTGGGTCCAGGCCTTGGAAGACAAATTTTTCCCTGGCTTATGCTTCTGTAGGTACTATAGGTGGGTAGTACGCTCCCTCACCAGTAGGGGGTAATTCTAAAGGATCTCCCGAAACCCAACAACACATGGAGGTAGTGATTTCCGACCCTTCTAAGGGATTTCCTCCTCCATCTCCTATCAGTTATCTTATTTAGGTGCCATCTCCCCAACAGTCTAAGAAACATAAGCAAGCTTCCCATCTATCAAAGCGCATTCGTAGGGGGATCACAAGTAAGTTCCATCTCACCTGGTGATCGAACCAAATATATGTATCTTGTTGAATCATTGGTATGTATATGTACATTGATGTAGGTACCATCTTTGATCAAATGACGATTGCCCAGGCATTTATAGCTCATGTCCCCTTGAGGGTAGAGGAGGAATCACCATCTATTACAGCTGATCAAAATAGGGAAATATGGACCTTTGAGGAGACTGGGGGTGTTACTGACCCCTCAAATGTGCCTTCCCCTACTGGAACAATTTCCTCCCCTTTAGTGGAAGGTCATTTGGAAGTCGAAGGTTCAATTGATCATGTCGAACCGGTTCTCATGGAGAGGGACAGGGTGGTCCATGTGTTAGGGGATATGTACAATGATGAGCAACATGTTTTTACAAATTTTGGAAGGGCTTCAAATACCATTGACCCATTAAATCTTGACCAAGCCGCTCTTTCCCCTACTGAGGGAATTGATTCAAAATCTAGTACTCTTCCTACTTATGGTGGCTCTGAGAAAGTCAAGGTCAGGGAGGTTGATGTTCCGTCCCTTTAAAATCTAGAGTGGGCTATCATGCCCATTTTTTGAATTATGAGATGCATTATGTTTTATGCCCCCAGTATTCTGAGACCAATATTTTTATCCGGAATGACTATCCCCACATGTATTATATTGACTAGTGACCTTTTAAGATTTTTCTTGATAACTATTGTTCTGACCGCCCATGGTTCCGGTCCCTCAGTACTCTCTCATATCCAATGAGCACGATCGATGATTGAAATGTAGCGCATCGTGTTTTGGACAGTGATACTGCTTTGGGGATGGGAGGTATTGTCATTTCCTCTTCATCCATGGAATCACAGGCATAAGATTTGGAAAAAGAAGATGTTTCTAATTTCCCATCTATTATAGTTAACAGGGATGAGGATGTTGCAGGGTTAATCCATGTTGTAGCTACCGAACAAATTCCCTCTCTGATGACGTTAATTACCAATTACATTTCATTGTCAAGGAGTGATTCTGAGACAGACCAAGAAAGACTGGCCTAGTTTCATCCTACTCAGCAAAAAGCATGGAAGAACATCTGTTTATTAATCTCTCAGACACAATTGGAAGAGATTCTAGAAAAAAAATCCCAGGTTAAACAGCCAATTTTTAGTCATGGTTTTTGGTGGATTTAACTATCATGACATTTATGACATAATTAGTCAATTTTTTGCTTCTCGGGATGCAATGAGTTCACTTGAGTCTCGACTCTCTATGGAAGAATCGACGACTTATCTGGTAGATACACAAAAAATCATTATTGATGAAGCTGGAACTCATGTTGGGATGGTTGTGAATTTGCAAAACGAACTCAAAAAGAATGAGTCTCTGATGGATCAACATGAACAGGAGGTGGAGCAACCAAGTGAGAAACTAGAATGACTCAAACCTAAGTAGGCTCAAGCCGCAGTAGACATTGAGGAAGGGCGATGGAAAATGCAGGATGGAGAGAGAACCGGCCTCCAAGCCATGATAGAATAGGAGGCACTGTGAGTGAGTGCAGAAGACAAGACTATGAACTTTTTGAAACTTTTCCAATCCATTGAGGAATCTCACTGATCATTGATGCAGCTTTTCAACTCTACTGAATGTCTCCTATAAAAGACTAATCTTGTTCTCAGTGAGGGTCTCCATGTAGTGGATGACCACCATATATTCCATGGAATATAGTGGGATTGATTTACCTCTAAATTCCCCCTATTTTATCCTTTTCCTGTAAAAATCATTTTAGTCAAATGTTAATTTTAAACCATGACTTGAAATCAGTAAACTAAGATAACTAAATTGAGCTCTAATTTTTTCTTAATCCAAGGGACTCAGTGAGTGTATTTTGACTATTTCTGAGGTTTTATGGAACACCTCATGAACTTTTGTGCCTTTTTCCTTATAACCATTATTTTTTCCTAATCCTACTTGATACGGGCTTAGCGAGTATAACATAGATTTTTTAGGCCTCCCATTGTGGGTTTTCAACCTAAAAGGATTTACGCCTTTTTTGATAGATCAATTCTTTTTTAAGTGAACTGATACTCAACTTTTACCCATAGGTGCCTTCGTCAGATATTCCCTATGACAAGCATAACGTCTTTTTTTGTGGGTAGTTTATATTCCTTCCATTCAAACTTATTACTGATGTTTTCAGTCAAACAACTTTGACCAAATTTAATGGGTTAAAGCCCCGACTCGGGACCATTAGTCTAGAATGTTCTAGTATCCTTCAAACATAGGTAAGGGATTTTACATGACCCTGGATTTTTTGATTCTGGAAATCAATGAGGCTCAAGAGATGCTTTAGGTATACAAAGGTAGGAAAGGACTCTCCTTGGGATGAATTTTCAATTAATTGATGGCCATTTTTTTGGGAGACTTATGAAGAGCCACTGGGGCATGATATGCATAGTCAAGAAAAGGTGTCCCTATGATATTGGCCTTCTATTCCCGATGGCTTGGTGGGATTTTCCACATTTTGGATTTATCATTATGTTGGGTGCCACAATAGGTGGCTGTCATGAATAGTGTTGTTTGAGAACATAATGAACATTCACATCGGCCTTGTGTGGACAATCATTATCGCACATCTCTTACTTGTGTGAGGAAGAGCTGACAAATGGTTAGTTCAGTTAAGATTATTTCTATGTTAGGGGGAATTGGGAAGAATTTGGTACATAAGTTGTCATCCAAGAGTTTTCTGAATCATGGGATGTGTCAAGACGTGAATTTCATTTGAGCATACAGAAGCTGGAAAGGACTCTCCTAGAGTCGAATTTTTCTTTGATACAAGTCCATTTTTTTGGGTGATGTATGCATAGCCACAAGGGCATGATATTCATAGTCATGCAAAGGTGTCCCCAAGACACTAGCCACCTTCGATGGACATTAAGGATTATGGAGATAGGGATCTTTCTAAATATGGTGTGTGACCTTCGACCAGGGGTTCCCCTGATCACAAAAGGATGATTTTTAGATGAACTTATTCAGTAAAACCTAGATATGAGTGGAGTAACATTTCCTTTCCTTGCGGATCAATATCGCGCATGCGGATAGGACATCTTTTAGAAACCTCAAAAGAATATAAAGGCGAATCGGGTCCATATGCACCGATATATTCTGGATATGTGAAAGGGGGAACATGTAAACCATGAATTTGAGGGCCCTTGAAGCAAGAGGTATGGAATGAGGTTTGAAATCCATTGGGTGTACTGAGATAGGAGAGGACTCTCCTTGGGATTAATTTGCCTTTGATTGATGGCCATTTTTGTAGGTGACTTATGTAGCACCACTAGGGCATGATATTAATAGTTAATCAAAGGTGTTTTTAGGACACTATCCATCCAAGATAGATGGCCTTGTAGGATTATGGGACTCGATATCACTCAATCCACGGAGTTTGGGATGTGGAAGGGGTATACTAGGATATATTGGGGACATTTGGGTTGCGATTTACTCATGGAATTGTGTCCCTTAAGAAGATCTGACCCATGCATAAGGTGAGGTATTCATTCTATCTTTCGGATACCCGATCGTTTAACATCACACGGCCAGGACACGAGGTTTTTCTCTATGGAGACGACCGTGACATACCTTTTAGGGTCGTGCAGCTAGGAAAACATTCCTGGGCTATTTTTCTATAATGTCACGGTGGATATCTTACTAGGATCCCTAATATCACATGAGTTGTGCTCGGTGTGAGAAACAAAGGATCACAAGGGTTTTATGTCACCATCATAGAATACTAAATTCAACATTAGGGGAACTTTTAAGATAAATACATTGCGTTGTAGTTTACTGTCATGCGGTGAGGACGATTTTGGCCTAGCAGTTTAACATCGTGCGGTGAGGACAATTTTAGCCTTGCAATTTAACATCATATGGTGAGGATGATTTTGGCCATGCAGTTTAATGTCATGCGGTGAGGACGATTTTGGCCTTGCAGTTTAGCATCGTGCGGTGAGGATGATTTTTTCCTTGTAGTTTAACATCATGCTGTGAGGAAGATTTTGGCCTTGCAGTTTAACATCGTGCAATGAGGAAAATATTGGCTTTTTAATTTAATGTCGTGTGGTGAGGAAGATTTTGGCATTGTAGTTTAACGTCATGCATTGAGGATGATTTTGGCCTTGCATTTTAACCTCATGCGGTGAGGATGATTTTGGCCTCACAGTTTAACGTCGTGTGGTGAGGACAATTTTGGCCTTCCAGAGGTATTCAAAAGTTTTAGGTTAATCGAAGTCATGGTGTTTCGGTGTTCTTTATACATGAGTGATGAATGAAGTTGTAAACCATGGTTTGGGGGGTGACTTGAATCGGGATGGATGACATGGGGCTTGAAATCCATTGGGCGTACTAAGGTAGGAGAGGACACTACTGGGGACGAATTTCTCTTTGATTTACGGAAATTTTTGTGGGTGAAATATATAGAGCCACCAGGGCATGATATGCGTAGTCAAGTAAAGGTGTCCACATAACACCGACCTTCTGCCTCCGATGGCCTTGGAGGGTTATGAGTATTCATGTTTTCTCGAGGTATGGAGTGCAAAAAACTAAAAAGTTGTGCCTAGGAATGTGAGAATACCCAAACCATGATTAACTATGACCTTCTTGGAGCTTCCACATAGGTCCAACCCATGTATGGGGGAAAAGTGGGATTTTTTTGCTATTTGATGGTCCATGATGTCAAATACAAGTGTCAATACATATCCTGTAAGCATAGGAATCAATCCACACATAGTTCTATGTGTACCCCGTACCGGTTCTGCTTGGTCCAAAGGGTGGGGATACTTTCATTCTACCCATCATGATTGTAAGTTCTACCATGTTACCCCATTGTTGACCTTCGTAGGAGAATCTCTATCACCATTCCCAAGCTCATGAGAGTTGTACTCGGTGTGAGAAAAATGTAGGGATAAGGGCCTCCTTTACGAATTATGATAGATAGGGGGGCGATGGAGGCGTTTTTTGTTTATTTATGGGGGCTAGGCCAGGATCGAAGATCCAGGAATCACTACATATCTTTCTAGTGTTGGAATCAATCTGTACATAGTTATGTGAAAGTTACTACAGTTTAGTGTCATGTGATTAGGACTTTTCCGCTACATAGTTTAATTTCTTGCAGCATGGACAAGTTCCTTATAATTTAATGTCATGTGGAAAAGATGATGACTCATAGTTGAAGGTATTAAAGTTTGGATCTTGACATGGGGGGAATTTTTCGTTAATCATATTTTAAGTTCATGGAGTTCAGACCATTACATTGGGTCAGTTTTAACTCATAGTTTAAGGACTTAGAGTTTGGACCTTTATATGGGGGCATTTCTATGACTCATAGTTTAAGGTCTTAGAGTTTGGACAATGACATAGGGGAATTTTTTTCTTTATGTGACTCATAGTTTAACATCGTAGATCTAGGACTTATGATATGAGAGGGAGTTTTTATGACTCATAGTTTTGGTTCATAGAGTTTGGGCCATGGGGACATTTTTAACTCATAGTTTAAGGTCTTAGAGTTTGGACCTTCGGGAATTTTTTTTATGACTCATAGTTTAAGGTCATAGAGTTTGGATCACGATATGGGGGAATTTTTTTACCTCATCACTCATAGTTTAACATCATAGATCTTGGACTACGATATGGAAGCATTTTTATGCGATTTATTTCTTCAAGAAATTCGCATTTGTGGGAGACGTGATGAGATTTATGTCCATTGATATTTGGGTGTATGCTCTGTTGGAATAGACCTAATGTACGACATACGGACCTTCCCACTTTGGTTCAAGAGATTCAGAGGCTTCTTACCTAGTATCATTGGGGTTCTCTGGACAAAACCCATTTCATCTTCGAGGAAAGATCGAAGGTGAACTTTTTTGTTGAAGGCTCATGCAATCCGATTTTGGTAGACTTCGAAATGGTGTAGAGTGTGCAGCCTTTTTTCATCAAACTAACCCAATTCATCAAACTGTCTCTGGGATTGCTCGTTTATGTATAGTTGATCACAAATGGCCACATGATGTGACAAAACATGGATTATGATAGGTAATAATGCCTTTAACCCATATACCAGTGAGTATGGGGTTTCCAGAGTGGCGGTGCGGGTTGTGGTCTGGTAAGCCCACAAAGCAAGAAGGAGCTTGTCTGGACATGATTTCTTATCCATGTCGACCATATTTTTAAGTATGTTGTATAATGTCTTGTTTAAATCTACTATCTTACCATTGGACACCACATGGTTGCGGGATGACCGGTTGGAATTGATTCCATATTCATGGTAGAACTTATCCATATCACCAGAGCAGAAGTTGGTGCCTTTTTCTGTCAGTATTGTATGAGGGACACCAAATATGGTGATGATGTTAGCCTTCACAAAGCTGATGATGTTTTTTACCCTGACATCCTTAAGGGGTATGGCTTTGTCCCTTTAGAAAATAATTCGGTTTCTGTGAGTATAAACTTGAATTTCCTGGTAGTATCAAGAGGATTTGGTCCCACAACATCTATCCCCCAGGCAACGAATGGCCTACAGTATTTAGCCGCATGAAGCAACTCTGGAGGGAGGTGTATTAAATTAGCATGAACATGGAAGGAATGGAACTTCATAGTGAATATATCATAGTCCAAGATCATGGTGGGATAGTAATACACAAGCCTTCGGATTATGTGAGAGAGCTTGGTTACTGACTGATGTGCTCTAAAAGCTCTGGCGTGCACTTCTTTCATGATAGTCACAGTCTCTTCTCTCTCAATGCACCTGAGAAGGAATCCTTCAAGGACTCCTTTTTAGAGGACCTTCTATTGGTTCACCCCATTATTCATGGTGAAATTGACTACCCGTCTTCGTACTTTCTCCCTTTCATCCCTAACTAATGAGAGTTCCCCGTTCCGAAGGTAATGTGTAATGGGTATCATCCAACCAGTGGTATGACTATAAGGATTTGGAATGTGGATAATTTCATAAATATCTTCTACATTACTCTGGATGAATGGAGACACCATCCAACGATGAGCAATGCTAATTATTGTTTCATCCTAGTCGGGATCGGCCAAGGTTGTGGCTGCATTTTCCCAAGCGCCGGCTTGAGCATTCTATGACCGGGGGATATGAGTCAACATTGGTTCTGATGGGAGTTCTGCCATCAGTTCTCTAACATGGTTCATAAAGGGAACCAGTAATTATTTCTTGATATCATAGTCATTGTTAACCTATTTGATGACTAGCAACAAATCACCCTTTATTTTTAGGTATTTTTCTTTCACCTAGAGTGCCAATTTCAGTCCTGCAATGTGGGCTTGATACTCATATTCATTGTTCATACTCCCTTATAAATTCAGGAAAGAGAACATCAATATTACCTTTTCGGGAGATACAAGTACAACTGCCATCCCCACTTTGTTGAGCTTGGGATCATCCATCATTTTCCCTATTGGGCTTCAGGAAGCACTATCGATGTGCATTTCCCATATCAAGGGGTTCTCCTGGATGGAAAACATGTCTTTATCTAGAAGTTCGATATAAAATGGTGTTGTTTATTCTGAGGGATTCTCATCCAGGAAGTCTACTATCACCTATAATTTTATGGCCTCATATTGCCTGTACCGTATGTCAAATTGTTGCATGATGACTTCCCATCCAGATAGGTGACCATTTAGCATGGGATTGTTGAGGATATACTTGAGCAGGTTGTAGCGGGAGGCCAGGTGGATCTCATTGTGCTGAAGGTAATTCCTGAGAATCTAAACTATAAAGATTAGGTCCAGGAAGTTTTTTTTCAATCATTGAGTACCGAGTTTTGGCATCAATCATTGTCTGACTGAGGTAGTAGAGGTTTTTCTCACTTCCAATGTCATTATTCTGCACAAGGAAGGAACCTACAGACCATTCCAAGATAGTTACATATAGAATGATCAGTCTCCCCTCAACTTGATACATGAGGAATGGAGAGCTTAGGATATATCTTTTGATGTTGTAAACTGATTCTTAACAATCGTTATACCATTCTTACGTAACCCCTTTCTTCATGAGCTTGGTGAAAGGTAAAAATTTAAATGCTAGGTTGGATATGAAGCGCTGAATATAGGTAAGGTTCCCCTAGAGACCCCTCAACTCGGTGGGGTTTCTAGGTGGGGACATCCCTAGAATGGATTTCACCTTCTTGGGGTTGACTTCGATGCCACGATGGCATACTATGAAGCTGATTAATATTCCCAAGGTAAGGATAAAGTCACATTTTATGGGGTTCATATTTAAACTATGTTGTCTAAATTTTTTTAAGACAATTTCAAGGTCGACCAGGTGTTTTGAACGCTGTTGTGATTTAACCACCAGGTTGTCAGCATAACACTTGAAGAATTTTCCCAAAAAGGGCTTGCAGATGCGATGCATGGAACATTGATATGTGGTACTGATGTTATTTAGACCGGAGGGCATCACTTTATAACATAACACTCCATGAGGGGCCTTAAAAGTGGTTGCTTCTCCGTCTCCTCAGGCCATCTAGATTTGATTGTATCCAGAATAACTATCCATGAAGGAGATGGCTTCGTATCTGGTCATTACACCGATCAAAAATTCTGTGATCGGGACCGAGAAGTCGTATTTTGGTCAATGCTGATTAAGGTCCCAAAATTCAATGCATATTCTAATCGGTCCATTATATTTTTTGACAGGGACTATGTTGGCCAGCCAGATCGGATATTGGACCTCCCGTATGAAGTTGGATTTGTTCATCATGTCAACATTAGCCTCTATTTTGGCAGCATGTGTTGGATGGATCCTTCTAATTTCCTGTTTATATCCCTTGTGATCTTCTGGTAATCCCAGATGATTGGTGGAAACATCATGATCAATTCTTGACATCTATTTGTAATTCTAGGTGAACACATCCTGATTCATCTATATTATGGAGTTATATTCCTCATGTTCTTCAACAGGAATTTCCACACTAATTAAAGTGGGTTGTGGGTCAGTTTTAGTGCCCAGATTTATCTCTTTAAGTTCATCGATGGTGGAAAAAAAACATTCTTCAAAAGCAGGAGGGGCATCCTTGAGGTCTTCTTCCTCTTATTCATCTTCATCTTCATTATCTTACCTTTTTTATAGAGAAAGTATTTTTGAGATAACTTATCCAATATTGGGAATGAAATCATCTTCTGCTTTAGTGTGTGAGTTAAGGGTAGTTTGATGTCCCATGGATGGGCTGAGAGTGTCTTTGACTGGGCTTTTCCTGACAACATGTGAGTTAGACCGTTCATTTGTGTCTTTCAACTTAGTGGTCGTAGCACAGACCATGAAAATAACTGATTCTATATCCAGTCTTGTAATTATGCATTAAACTTGGTTGATGGGTAGTATGTACTCCACCCCAAGATGCTATAAGGGGTCATCCAAATCCATCTCCAATCAATTCAGGGCATTGGTCCAGTCAACGTTGTTGGTTGAAAGGTGTTTTTCTTCCAACTCATAGAACCCTGCGTTGATGTAATGAAACTCACAGAACTAAAATGTGGATTTTTTGGTGCGCAAAATCCTGTTTTTTCCATTATTTAAATATTTAATGCACTGATGGTATAAGGATGGAATTGAAACATGGTGATGCAATCAAGGTCTCCCTAATAGAACGTTGAAGTTTGTACTCTGTTGCACCACCAAGAACTCAAAATCTGATATGAGATATCCAACCCATGTTTTATGATTGATTCTTCCCAATGGTTTCTACTCAATTTTTTCATATCCCAGAAGAGTTGTATTGCAGGTTGTCAAGCTGTCATCATCATATCCCAGACAACAAAGCTTTATCAGCAGGAGGAGCTTAACTCCAGAGTTGTTTTTGATGAAGATCCTATAAAAATAAATTCCACTTATCTTTATGGACACATATAAGGGTTTGATGTGCTCTTGCATGATGGAGTCTTCAATCCTATCTGTGAAGGAGATGAAGGCATGACATTCTTCTTGACTGGTCTCCATTCGGTAGAATTCAGCTGCTGCTTATTCAGCCTTGCACTCCTAGGAACTTAGAAAGGCTTCAATGAGTGCCTCCCTAAGATATTCAGGAAAACTCAATGCGTCTAGGAATAACAATTTTTCTAGTAATGAATCTAGATACATTAAAATTTCATACTTATACTCAAATGGTTGGTGCCTCCCAGCTCGGGGTTTCTCTTTCAAAGACACATTAGGGGATTGAGCTTTTTAAGTAGATGGTTCAGCCTCTCTAGTGGGATCCGGTGGTGCTGCAGTTCATTCCACGTTTGGCCAGACTGGCCTGCTTATAAACCTTGAAAGGTTCGACACTTTTTATTCCCCTGATGGATACTCCATTACAACTAGGCTTGGGTTTCCTCTGGCGGGAGATAAGGATCATTTCAGTTCTCGTTTCTTCTGCTAGAGGTTCCTTCCAAAAGTTTCAATGATATTAATGGTTTGACTTGTGGCATGACAGGGAATTGGACTCCTGCCATGCTCATGCCTTCTGAGAAACCTCTGGCATCTGTATCCTCTTCCTCCATCTCTCCAATTGGGAATGGGGAATTCAAGTTCATTTCCATAGTCATCGTCCGAGAAGGGGTCCATCAAGTGAATGAAATTAATTGATTTGAAGGTCCGTTCATGATCTAATAATGTTTATGTCTGACTGCCTCCTTCTGGTGGTACCATTTGGTGGGGTGGTGCTTGTTGTACCATTTGGCTGGGTGGTTCCAATTGTACCAAGTCTATTGACAAGACGTCCGAAAGTGACAACACTAACTTTGGCATTGGTACAAGATCATATTTTGGCTCTTTCTTTATGCCCTTCTAGCTTTTAGAGGTTCATGGGGCTGAGGAGGATGTATGTACTATATTAAGATATTTTGAGGGTATAGTAGGTTGTTTCAACTATGCTTGGAGGATGTCATGGACTCGGTTGACAATCTTCTAAGTCATCCAGTTGTCAAAAAAAATCTCCTTCTTGTCGGTGACTATTTTCCATTATTTTTTTCCTTGAGTTGTAGGTGGAAATTTACACCACCTATGCTGGAGGTGGGTCCAAAATGACATGCCTAGAATCCAGCCTCTTTTACAGGAGATTCATGTAAAAAAATAATTCTAGGTTGGTGTGTCCTAGTATCAGGTGATATGGAAAATAATTTGGATGGTCGTTGAGACCCTCTTCATCGGCCCACTTTGGCTCTGGTAGGCAGAGCAGATTGCAATTCATGGAGACTATGAAATATCCATGGACAAGGTATTCTCAAAAAGAATAAAATCTATTTATTTTTTCTCTAAACTGATTTCTATTATCACAGTTTCACTCATCATGCCAAGGTTGGGGAAGTTATTGGCGTCTAGGGGTTCCCACATGGTTCAGTGGGGGCCTCACAACTGGGGAAGGTGTCAGGGGTGGCTTAACCATGACAGAATTTTCTTCATCTTTTCATGCTCTTTTCCCAGGGAAAATATGGGTCCACTCAAGACATAAGGTTAGTCCTTTTCAAGGTGTATTCTAACATTTGGGAAATGTAAGATAAGTCTCTAAACCCATTGGTGTACTTCACTAGGATGAGAGGCCTTTGCAATTCATCTTGAAGGTTATTGATGCACATGGTGAGCATCTCATCATGGGGGAGTGGCCGGTTCAGGGAATATATCAGTACTTTCCATCTGGAAATGAAGTTTGATCCTCTCTCGTTCTCTCATTGCTTTCAGTTAATGATATCATTGACCATTATCTTGGGCAGCGTCGAGCTGAACTGGAAGATAAACTATCGTCGGATGACCTCCCACCCTATGATTGAATTGGCTAGCAGACTAGTATACCAAACAAAAGTCAAGCCCTGAAGGATTCGTATGAATCACATGAGTTTTAAAGTTTCTTTCTTCTTTAGATTTTACATTATGGGGTCATAGTAATAGTAATAGTGCATCAAATCCTATTCTGGGTCCCCCAAGCCATTGAATACAGGGAATACGGGGTTCCTGATGTTTGGTGGTGGCGGAACATTTCTCACACACTCGGGGTAGGGTTTCCGCTCTTGTTTTATCGGAGCATACCAACCCTCCATGGATTCATGTTGGGTTTAGCTACTCGATGGTGTTTAATATCCCTTGATGCATATCATTTTGGTCTTGAACTTGAGTTGGTGCGGCAGGGGCCAAGATTGGGCATTCCGATGCAACTGGAAATTGGTGTGGATGCTCATCTAGGGCATCATTTGGGAGTTTACCTATGTATATTCCGGTTTCCTTCCCAATGGGGGATGTCTTGATGTCCTTCAAGGGCTTGTTTGAATGGCCCTCCAAACTTGGCATCATTTACTGGAATGAGTGCCTATTGTATGGGAACCTCTTCTATGAGAACCTACTAACCTTCCACAGAGGAAACACATCCGTCGAGAAAACTCCCTCAATGTATCTAGACATTAATTAGTCTGAGCACTTTCATTTCTTCCTCCTTCATGGTGAACCTTTCCTTGAGGGTGAGGGATTCACTCTCATAAGTAGGAGTAGGCGGTTCATAAACCACCTTGGATTTATTTTTCTCTTTGTTGGAGATTTGCGGGGGAGGTAATGTTGGATTGACTAGGGGGAACCCAGATTTAAAACTTCCCTATGGTTCTCAATGTTCCACCATCAGGCTCGGTGTGGAACACCTCTGAAAGGGAACCATATTATATTGTTACTTCTCCCACTACTTGACTTCCTGTGAGATCTGTGGGGTTGACACTCATCACGTTCATTGAGGCATACCGTATTGAGGGTGGTGTACATAGTGCCGAATGATAGGAAGGATTCTTGCTCCCTTTATTGGAATTTCTCCTTCCATTTAGGGGCATTCTTCATGATTCTTGGTGATGATTGACCAGAAGGTAGCCCTGGTCTGACCTCATAACATGCCTTTGTATCGGAGGGTATAGACCATGAGATGGGGTGGAACAGGTAACTCCTTTTTCCATCTTTCTTCCAATACGGTGGAATACAGACGTCCGCCGTGCGGGGATTTGAGTTAAAAATTCCCCCAACCCTATGGGCTGGGGTTGTTCCTGTTATTCTATCAATGTGCCATGGCTTGGATTTTTTAGTCTTACGGGGGAATTTTGATTTAAAAATGACCTCATCCCCTTGGGATGGGGTTGTTCATGTATCGTAGTGGTTTCCACCTCTATTTCCTCCCTTTCAATTTCATGTAGTCCCACACGGGTATAAGACGAGGGTGTATTTGGACCTGAATGGGATCTATGGTATCTTGAAGGCATGAGCACTACTTGTCGGTTGGCTTCCCTTAGGCAGGAAGCATGCTGGATGTTCCTGGTCGCCTGACGCAATAGCTTTTCAATGTCTTGATCTCTTCGGCCCTAGCGCTTTTGAGACTTACTCCGGGCCGGTTTTTGTTGAGTATCCCATATTTATTGAGCATGGGTTTCATTTTATTATTTCCCGTGAGTGATGAAATTGCAGGATTTTTTATCCATTGGGGCTTGGTGGACGGGTCTTGGGGTGAAGTGTAAAGCTCCATGTTCTCCCCACCCAAGAATATGAACTCCAACCGAGGCATAACCAATGAGGAGATTCAATTTATGCAGTTCATGGAGGTAATCCAGTTCAAGGTTTTTTTTTTCACCTTTCTGATTGTGGTTGCGTTGCAGACGGGAGGGTTTCCATGTCGATCAGATGGTGAAGCTCTACAATTGCGCTGACATGGTCCAAAAACCCTTCATAGGGTAGGAATTTTTCTTTCAACTTTAAAAGAGTTTTTCATATATTGAGTTGAATGTAATATGTGCATTCCAGATAAAATTCTCCTAGTATGTCAAGTGAGAAGTGTCCATAGGCCAATACATCACTGGTATATTATCCCTAGCTAGTTTTCTTCTCAAAAGAAACATATCATGTTGTTTTTATTTCAGAGACTCCTCTACTTAGTATGCCCAGCTCGATTGCTTCTATATGATTTCATTCCAAGTGACCGGGTTGGTGGGGGTCTTATCAATTTTTGAATGTTGTGGGGTGTCTTATAATATGACCTCAGCCCTGGGCCATCATCCGGTTGAGAAAGAATATCACTCGTTATAGATGGTGTGCCCAATGTGTCTGACTCCTTTCTGAGCACCTCTGCATATGAGGGATTTCTCATATTTTTTCTGGCAAGGGGAGGGCCTTCTTCCCAGTATGAGTTTTGGTTGTGAGGAGGACCTTCAGAAGTGGTTTTGCGATGGTGAGAACTACTATAGAAACTTCATCCCTGACCACAGGAATTTCCCTAATGGTGTGAACCCTGGGGAGGACCTTCAGGGAGGGCTATATCAAGGGGAGGACCTTCTTGAGGCTTTCTGTCACTATGGGGAGTACCTTCACCGCAACTTTCATTATGGGGAGGGCCTTTGCAATAATATTCATCATGGAGAGGACATCCATCATGAATTTATATCTTGCTGCAGGAAGAATTTCTGTAATGTATATCTAGGGGAGGACCTTTGAGATGTACTACAATGAGGGGAGGACAATCTCATTACTTGGTGTTACTGGGGGTAGGATCTTAACATCAAATTTCATTATAGGGAGGGACTTCTCAATGACCATCATCATCATGAGGACTACCATCATGACTTGATGTTTGACTACAAGGATAATTTCCATAGTGTACATCCTGGGGAGGACCTTCGGGATATACTGTAATGAGGGGAGGACCTTATCATTTCTTGGTGTAACTGTATGGTGGACCTTCACATCATCTATCATTGTGGGGAGGTCCTTCACAATGATGGTCATCATGTAAAGGACTACCATCATGACATGATGTCCGACTATAGGGAGAAGCATATCTATAGCGTATACCCTAGGGAGGACAATCTGGGTGGACCACTATAAGGGGAGAACCTTCTTATTGTATGATCATCAGGTTGAGGGGAGGGATACCCCAATGCGCATCAGGATATTGGTTCTCATGATCAATCATTCTTGACCCACAGATTAAGCCCCTAGGGGTGCTCTGTGGAGTACCTTTAGAGTTTCTCCTAACGAAATTGTAGGGAGGACCTTCGAAACTGCTACTACCACTTCCATAATTTTTTTAATGAAACTACGGGGTCTGTATACTTTATTTTTATATTTTTAAGGGCATCAAGAACCCCATATTTCAGCTGAGAAGGGTCATGTATGTTCTCTTCATTTTCTGGTTCCCTTTCACGCTTTTCATTTTTGGGCGCACTCTTGTGGGTAGTTGGGGCCAGCTACTATTGGTAATGGACTTCATATATGTGTTTTTTTATTGGTTCTCATGATGTCATTGGGATATTCAGATGATAATCTTGAGTTTTGGCTGGTATATATGCATGCCCTAAAGCAGCCACCATGTTGGACCGGCATCCCCCAGTTGGAATGGGTATTTGTTCCCGATCTGGTTGTCTGTATGTCGCGGGATATCACTGTTGACCCTCCTTGACTAGATAAGGGGTGCATAACTACTCCATAGTGACTAACTCATTTTGTGAGTGAGTCTTTCTATTTGAGTAAATTGGGTCGTGGACCCGAATTCTTGCCTTTTCCACTGAAACAATGATATCATGGCATGTTTGGATGATACGGTCTAGAATTGACATCTGAGATTCCATCATGGACAGGATGTGATGAGATACATTTTTTGCTAGAATGGGTATAAAGTCCCATTTCGATGTTAGAGTATGAGTTTGTTCTAACTTTTTTCCTCCATGATTTTCTAGTAGATAATGGTAGTTTTCTGATGCCGGGATAGAGGAATGAGCATGTCGCTAGTTGTATTCTCCAGTTTCCACCGTATCTGACTGGTGTTCTTCATATTCACAGGTGAGGATTTTCTTCTTCATGATTTTTTCTATATTTGTGTCATGGTCTTTGTATGCATCTGCAGGAATTTGACACTACTCATATTTTCTTTCCGCCCTATTTGGATGGAAATATTGATATGCATCAGCATGTATTTGTGCATGCATATAGCCTATCGCTGCCTTATTTTGATTGTAGGATTGTTGTGCATTGGAAAATATTTGAATCTACCTATATCTTTCCGCTTTGTTTGCACGGTGGGACTGGAGAACACTAGTAGAGACGTGCATGTGCTCGTGTTGTTCCACCCTATTTCCATGGTGGGATTTAGTGTAGAGGGCAAAGTTGTGTGTCTGCCCGTTAATCTCAGTTGCGTTAGTACGTTAGAACTGCTCCTTAGGAAGTAGGGTGATAACATTGTCTTGATTATATATTCACGGCCCTTGGTGGGCTGCTCGAGTGGCCTAGGTCCCCTGGACTTTGGCAGGTGCCCTCGGTATAAGGTCATCCATGGTGGGAGGAGGTCTGTTCATCCGGTGTTGGCGGTGACACTCTCTAGTGGGGGCCCATGGGTAGGGACCCTATGCAGGGAGGATTAAGTCATCAGTATTGACTTCATCTGTTTCCCTAAGGTAAGTGAGGTAGTCTTTGTCACATTATGGGGACAGTCTCCAGAATTTGTTTGAGATGACCACCAAGTCCGCCATGTGTTGGGGTACTGGCAATGGTTGAAGAGGCAGGAGGCGGGCCATTGCAAACTAGAGGGCATGTATTGCAGCCTCCAGCATGGAGAGAGTACCATTTCGTTGGTACTCTTTGATCACCATGTTGTACACCCAATGTGGAAGACACTGGGTAGGATAAGGGGTTCTTCTCTTCGTTGAGGCCCCGGCCACCTGTGGGATCCTTGATGCATGCATATTCATGGATCGTGGGGATTTCATTTGGATCAAAGGTCTCTTTGCAGTAACCTGAAATACATGTATTACATACATACCACTAAACATCATCAAAGTATCATTCCTTTAAGCACATGCATATTTTACGATTTAGCCTGACCCCCTTCTTCTTTTCTTTTACTGTGGGGCGAGGGGTCTAAGTAGGGTGAGACTGCCACCTTGGTTAAGGATTCACGTCGGGTTCACCATTTTTTGTTCTGCCTCTGAGGTGGCACATGTTGCATGCACTGGGGTGAAAAAAATGGTCCAACGTGTAGTGTCCTTTTGTCTTTTATCATTGTGGGTAGAACTGTCACCTTGGATAAGGATTCATGTTGGGTTCACCATTTTTGTTTTGCCTCTGAGGTGGAATGTTTATGGGTGGTGCGAAGATGCTATGATGAGGATCATCACCTGACCCTTTTCCATAGAGATGGGATCTCTACGAATTTACAATTCCATTGTTTCGACCCATTCAGCATCATTATCCTTTAAAGAAGGTTGAATTAACCCTATGGGGGAACAATTAGTCCTAGTGAGTGATTTTTTTGGGGTAAATTAGTCATGAAATCGATCATTCTCAAATATAACTTCCTTGGATGGTATCCAATGGTTTTATTCATGGAGCTAAGAACGCCCAATAACCATGGTATCCATGATCCATGGACATGATTTCCAAATTAAGGCGCTTGTTGGCTGATGATTTGACCAATGACACTTGAGGACTCCATTGGTCAAGAGGATGGGAGGTCAAGCACACTGCACCCTTATGGGGGAGGATTGTTTCCTGTTCTAGGACTCTATTATAGATTTATGTCATGTTCATATGTTCGTGAATCCTTGGTTCATTCTGAAGAGTATGTCCATGGGCTACCCTTAGTTTTCAATATCATCATGAGCATGCACGCATTTGATTCTATGGTGGTGACGGTGACTTATCCATATTGTAAGGTTCTCTGGAGTTTATCATCATCCAAGGGGGGCGGAAGGTGATTGGATGTTAGGATTGGTCCCACAGGGAGGGCTTCCTACGTATCCTCGAGAGAAAAATCAGAACCCACGTAGTTCGGATTGTGTGTGGCATACGCGTGGAAGCTACCCATTTGATAGACATAGTTGGGTGGACCCTTTATGGATGGGAACCCATTTGAGGTCAATCCTTCTGGAAGGTGTCCTAACTATCTTGATTTGATCATGAATTGGAGTACTATTAGTTCAGATGGGGTGGGTCTAATGCATGGAAGCTTCCCATTTTATAGACATAGTTGGGTGGATAGTTTATCTATGGGAACCCATTTGAGATCGAGCCTTTTGGAAGGCATCATTTGTGTCCTGATTTGATTAGGAAATAGATTTCTCATAGTTTAGATGGTATGGGGTTTATACGTTGAAGCTTTCCATTTGGTAGACATGGTTGGGTGGACCCTTTACGAATGGGCACCCATTTGAGCTCAAGACTTCTGGAAGGAATCCTACGTATCCAGATTTGATCAGGAATTAGAGTTATCTTAGTTCAGATGGTGTACTAATTTTATAATCCTTATAAAACTCTAATCTTATGTGAGTCATGCTCAGTGTGAGAAACAAGAGTGTTTGAAAGATTCAACAGTGCACATGCCTCCCCCTGTTGGTGGGGAGGGAGGCCCATGACAGAAGAAGATGGGGCGATGGTGGGAGAGGGCGCGGAGTGATGAACCTTTCTATTTGAAATGGCATAAAACAACATACGTCAGTGAGAGGGACCCAGAGTATGTTTTGGGAAGGGGGTGAATTTTTTCCTCATGAAAGGGTGGAGCGAACATAACCCCTTCGACTGATCACATATCCTATTTGAATGGAAAATCATGTGATCAACCCTAATCTTGAGAATGGGGAGGTTCACATTGGCATACCAAGGTTAGACTCCGGGTTACCGTGGGAATGTAGCCTTAAAATAATTTCTGAATCCCATACCTTTGTTGGGAGGGCCTTCGTGACTCCGTTTACTATGGGTATGTAGACTCAATGGGGCATGTTGATGCGCCTGATGATCTGATCATACGAGTACAATAGATTTGGAGGAGGCTTTGACCCAGCATCGAAGAATTGGTTAATGGAGGGATTTTAGAGGACTGGACGGCAATGGATGGATGAGGTTGGAACCATAGGTAACAATACATGAAAACACCCCATTCTATATACTGGTTTCTCATGTGGGGTGGGGAAGGATCCACGTACCGTAGTGGTATTCAGGTAAGAGGGACAGTCGCGTACCGGTGTGGTACATAGGCATGGGTATTGCCAAACACATACCAAAGTGGTACATGGATCACCATTCCACTTTGGGTTATATCTGCATACTGATTCGTTATGCGGTGCTGGGTTCATTCCACCTAGCGGTACACTATGCGGAGCGGCGTATTGGAGGAGGGTCAGGGGAATTACCATTCATGATAAATTCATCTACAAGAAGTCTTTACTTTGCATTTTACCTGTTGGGTTCATGGTTCCATTATTATTATTCAATTTCCCCATTTTCATGGTGTAGTGGGGGCCAACTTACAAAACAAGATACTATACAGATAGGGGGAACCTATTCAAATTCTTCTCCATCAACATGATATTAACTATGACTGAATATGTTTCACCTATTTCTATTGATAACCCTATGTGTGATGATTAATATTATTATTATAAATCTATTGATCCCCAATAGTTTATCTCATTCTACACCCAAAGGGGTGGTGAATAAGGGCTTAATAATACCTTACCTACCTTGATATGAATCGTTATCGACCATATTGATGTTTAAGGTTGAAATGTTGATGGTGAATATCCAAATGCAAATTTTAGATCAAGTACCTCAGTTCTACCTTGAGACTCCCATTATCATCCACTCATCCTATCATTGAAAAAATAATGGATTTAATCATGATTTATTCCAATCATCTACTTTAAAATGATAAGGAAATCTATTCTGAATAACAGATCGCTCAACTCCAATGATAGAAAGAGTAAATTTGAAAAATAA
The DNA here is from genome assembly GCA_963277665.1 of Viscum album. Lineage (NCBI taxonomy): Eukaryota > Viridiplantae > Streptophyta > Magnoliopsida > Santalales > Viscaceae > Viscum > Viscum album. The sequence continues at coordinate 45,702,900 of OY728140.1, read as the reverse complement.
GTATGGTTATGATTCAGGGATACATTCCCCACAATGAAATATCATCACCCTCCGATAGAGGTCCTCCTTGAATCTAAGATCCACATCCCACTGGACTAGAAGAATTTTCTTATTATTCACCACCACATAGTGGAGATTCTGGACATCATTCCACCACATTCCAACCTATAGGGAAGGGTTATTTCAATAATTTACACATCCTAATTGAATAAATTTTTTAATTTGTTCAACCTCATTAATTTCAATAAAATTTCTATTCATGTAATGACCTCTAATATATTGGATATATCATTAGTATCTTGGGACTCTGATGGTTCAAAAACATCCCCCACAATGGGATGTGGTACTATTGTCCATCTTGTGGTGAGGGAGAAACAATGATGTATTAATTACAATTGTAAAATGTTTCTTGGTATTTTCTCAATGACATGAAGAGTAATTTTATCAAACTCTAAAGAATACATAAACTAAAAGTGGTAGATTTTAGAGTCCAGGACATTGAATAGATCTACCACTGACATCTAAGGAATATAATCAATAATTTTTAACATTAACTATTAGATTCCAAAGAAGATAGATGTTGGATATTATATCCACTAACACCTGAATCTTCACTTGAGTCATCTGAGAACACTGAATAGAATACCCACATTGTGTAACATAATATGGGGTTCTAGACTGTCAGAAACAGTTGAAAATGTCTATTCATTTTTTTATGAAGTGACAATATTCACATTATCATTATAGAAAAACCTTTCTAAAATCCTGAGGCTCAAGGTACATGATTAAAAATTCATGGTTTTCCATTTAAATTATTACCCTTATCAACTATGGATTGGTAATACAACTGAAGGATTTGTTTCCTTCACAGATTGGTTCTAGTATCATATATATGAAGGATTCATGAAGTTAATATATTCTAAGACCCATTCAACTTACATGTGATTTATCCTTATTCCATTATAAATTCCTCCCTCTGGATGAGTTATGTTAGTATAATGTCTTTACCACATAATATTAAACTGTATGATTCATGTCTTGGCCACAAGGTGTTAAATTGTACAATATCTCAAGTTCTTTCAATATGAATTTAAACTGCATAGTGGTCCTTATTATAAGACCTTACAATGCATAAAACATCATCAAATGTTATAGAAACTTAAATTTTATAGACCAATTATCATGTTTCAAGTGACATTAAATTGAACAACATGTGGTCACCATATGGGACATACCATTCATTTTATGAAAGATCTATATCAATGTAGAATGCATCTAGTGTACAGTTTTACAAGATTGTGTTGGGTTTTCACGAACATTTGTACACCATGATAGAGTTATATTACCACATCCTAGAACTAAACCAATATTTACATCAGGTTTTCATCCTTCTCAATTTGAGATACCAAATTATTTACAATTCATTGTACATGATACAGATCATTTCAAATAATTCAATTCCTCATCCTATGTAAATGAAAAATATGTGTAGGGAATATATATAATTACGTTGTGTGAATTGATTTATATATTCATGGGATACATAATGATGCATGGATCTCCTATTTCAGGCCCAACCATGAAATCTCATCTCTTAGAGATATATCCCTCCATAAGAGAAAAAAACTTGTTGAGATTCCAACTCGTATTAAAATGTTAATATCCCCACATGTTACATATCAGTCACCCTCATTCAGATTAATAGATTTCCCATTTTTACCTTATTTCAACTTCAAATGATGGATCATGTGAGCATAAAGGATTTGGAATGCAACCATACCTATCATGATTGAGATAAATTTTATTCAATGAAATAGATTTCCATCCTAGATACATGACATTAAACTACATGACATAAGGTACTAACATTGAGTAGATCATCCCTTTTGGTGATTTTAAACTCAAGGGTTTCTTATTCCCTAAATGACTAAAAATTATCATATTACCAATTTCCAATGAAATATTATAACATCATATAATTGTACCCTTTCGTTTAGGGGTATGCCTCGACACATGAAGACCCATATACCTTGATTTAGTCCTTCCTATCATCAATTCCACTGAGTCAAATATTCCAAACCATAAATGTGAGCCTAAAATATTATTTTCTTCATGATGATATGATATATGACATATGGTTGATCCTATATGACCTAAAACTACTTGTAATAGGCCATCATATTAGACAGATTACCTACATGAGAGATACATCCATGTAATGATATGCGAAAATGCTGGGGAGGAGTTGTTACAAGTAGTTATTTTGGGTTGTATGTAATGTTTGAAGCCTACGAGCAATAAATTCCTCTAAGGCCTATGGTCCATGTAATACTTACACCTACGGGCCTTGTAAGGGTTCCACCTCACCCCTTGAAAGGTGTATTATCAAAATAAATAAAAAATGAAGGCCTTCGGGCCATTGGAGGAGGATATGTGAAAATACCCCTATCATTATATTTGTGATAGGGTTGAATGTTCTGTTCATTTACCAGAAAATAATATATAAAATACCCTTCCCTACATATGATCATGGTCTAAAAAAGGTTCCCTTAACTAAATACAATATTAAGGATCACCCAATGAACAACAAAAATTTATCTCTCGTTATATATGTGATAAATCTATGCAAGGTCCCCATATAAGAAATAAGTATGTTTTGATTCCCATCATTATATAACTCTTATTGAATCCTGTATTCAAATCATAGGTCTATTGGTGCATTTCATCAAAAAATAATGGCCCCTAAATCTAAACCAAGTCAGTGTGGAAAAAACGCCATTTTAAGTACTATTTGTGGATTGATTCCTAAAAATCTAAAAAATTTAAAAATCCTTGTTTTTTTACTGATTAATCTTCTTAAGTGTGATAATGAGTTTTTATAATTTTCTCAATGTGATTTTATATTATAATCTTATCATATTTTATTTGGAGAAAGTTTTCTAAGTATATGATATTCTGTTTAGAGAATTAACTAACATAGCTATATTTTCATTATTTTTACTTTTTATTTAATGATTTAAATCCCAATATTTTATCATTTTATGGGTAATTTTCATATTTTTAGGTTTTAGGAATAATTTTGATTTAATTGTAAAAGTGGATTAATTTTAGATTACTAATTTTTTTTATTCATATATGGAATTATTGGTAAATTAATACACTTAATATTTATTTCCATTAATTTTCAGGTAAATGGTTGATATGTGTAATATTTATCTTGGAGAAACTCAATTTGGGTGTAAAACCTATTTTAGAGTTGTGCTGGAGAATTTGGAAAAGTGTTGGCTCTATTAGTGATATGTCACAGCATTGGATTATATGTAAAAACATTATTAGATCTCTTTTTGTGATGTGTAACAACATTTCCTTTACTAAATTAAATAGTAAATTCATCTATGTGTTCATTATAGAGATGTATAAGTCCATTTCCTTTAACACCCTAAATAATTAGTTTAAAATAATAATAAGCTTGATAACTTTCTTGACAAGTAACACCAAGATTTAAGTTAATTATTATATACTATAAAAATATTATTATTTAAATGTTAACATTATAGCCTAATCATTGAATTTATGAAATATATATATATAATGGTCCTAATAAATACAAACTTATTGATTAATTATTAGGAAATAATCACTCAATTTTTAGTGAACTCGTTTTATGGTTCAAAAATACTTTTTCTTAAAAAATGATTTTTTTTTTTAGAAAATTTTAAAATTATTTTTTATCAATTTTAGAAATTATATTTTATAAAAATGATATCATTTTTTAAATTATCATATTGAAATTATATTAAGGTGAAATATTTTGGATTTTTCTGAAAATATTAATTTTTTAGTGAATAGTGAAAAAATATTCATTTTATAGAAAATTGTCTATCATAATAAATAGTAACCTTAGAAAAATTTTATCACCATGTTAAGGGTAAAATGGGTAGAATAAGGTTAAACTATGAGATAAGGCTTCAAAATTATTCATATGTTTGCCTATATTTCATTGGATGAATTTAATTTGACCAACCCCTTAAAGTCATTAAAAATGTGGTATTTTGGTGACATTAGTCTTTGATGAAGGCCATTATAATATTTTAATTAAATTAAAATTCCAAAATGTCTCTTTCATGCTTTTAGTAACTATAATATTTTGTTACAGAGATAAAAACAAGTTATTAATGGTTCTAAATGGTTATTTTGAATATAAATAATTTTTTTATTATTATAATTTATTTTTAATTCTTATTGATGAAATAATTATCTTTAATTCTTATGCAATGTTAACATAGTATTTGTAAAAATAGTAGAAAAATCAAATAATTATCTTCAAGAGATGATTTTATTAAAGACTTGTTTCAAAGGGTCATATCTTGCGGGAGAAGTTTCTTTCATCTATTCAGATGGTCATTTGGATGCCATGCTGGTATGGACTCCCCCATTACAATAGTGTGGTTTGAGATTATATGGATTCCCCTACCTTTTCAAAACCTTGTGTTCCTCTATTCTGTTGGGGATTCTTTGGGTTCCTTCTTATATGCGAATGACAATACTTCTCAGATGCTGGAAACATCTATAGCTAAAATTTATGTGAAGGTTGAATTTTCCTCTCCTCTGCTCGACCGCATTCTTCTCAATGTGGGAGGATCCTTTATTTGGTGATAAAGGATATTTCTTGTCTCACCCTTCTTGTTCTTCTCAAAATGTAAAATGCATGGATATTATCTTCAATCCTGCAGTAAGTTTTCATCGCAAAGCTCTCGTCCCAGGGGAGATTCCTCTCCAAGTGCTCCTTCCCTTCCAGTTCAGAAGAATCTAGGTGCTTCTATGCCCAATCCCCCCCCCATCCTCCTCCTTCTACCTTTTCCCCCTCTTCACCCTCTATATTCTCAAAATCCCTTCTTATAACTCCTCTATAAATCCTCCTTGGGTCCCCTAGTCTCCGTAGGACTCCTCCTCATGGACCCCCAGACAACCTCCTCTCAGAATCATTTTTTTCTCCCCTGCCTCATGTTCTTCTATCTCCCCTATATCTCTTATTTATTTCATCTCAGGATAGAACCTTTTTTATCCTATTAAATTCATCGGATTCTCTATCAGATATTCAGTGCATCTCCCCCTTTTATCCTACAATCTACTCTGGTAAGAAGAAGACTCCTTTTCTCCTTCTTCAGGATCCTCTGGGACTTGTTCAAGACCCCCATAATCCCTCTTCAAATATAATTCTATAAGTTTATAACCCTCCTTCTCATATAGAGTATATTGGATCTTCTTATCCAATATCCTGGTCCTTATCTTCTCCTACCAATAGAGTTCGTACTAGATCCCAACTCCACTGCTTAACTCACTTGCTTTCTTCCCCTTATTCTGTTGATAAGGAAGTTTCTAAATACAATCATACCTCCCATAAATTATGACATTAATTATCTATAATTCTTGTGGTATTGGCGTGTGGGTTAAAAAAACTTCTTATATTAATAAATACAAAAGTGTAGATCCTCAATGGTGTCAGTTCTGGAACCAAAACACCATCCTTCCAAAACCACTCTCTTTGCTTCATGACTTAAGATGAGGCAGTTCATGCATGTTTTCCCTCAGAACATTCATATTTGGATTTCTTGGAACTCTAGTGTTTCATTTTATTTTATAAATTCCTATTATTAGTTTGTTACCATGAAAGTGTAGTCAGGTTATCAAATTATTTATACACCATTTGTTTATGATAAGTGTGGGGAAAAGGCTTGAGAATCTTTGTGACATGATATTATGGATTTTAATCTAGGTGAGGTTCCATGTATTTTTGGAGGGGACTTCAATGTGATTCTATATCCCTTATAAAATAAAGGAAGAGTCTCTATTTTGAGTAAGGCAAGTCAGGAAGTTTCTATGTTTCTATTGTGATCGAGTCTTCTTGACTTAGGATTCATCGGAGACTATTTTACATGGTACAAAAATCATAGAGGAAATGATCACACCTTATTTCATATTGATATATTTCTATAAAATCTTTAATCTATCTCAACCTTCTCTGATACAAAAGTCTCTCATTTGGTTAGAGATTTCTCCGACCATTCTTCTCTCCAGGTTGAACTGTAATCCAGAGATAACTCCAGTGAACATTTTTTCTTTCTTCAAAGATGGTTTAGTTATCCATAATATCATTTATTGGTGAAATATTCTTATATAAATCCAGTCTCAGGTAGATTTTGGTTGGTCCTTCATAATAAATTGAGGCATCTCAAAGGTGATCTTCAGAATTGGGCCAAGAATTGCACCCCATCAAATCATGATTTGGACATCTTGGTTAAGGAGTTGGAATTCTTGGAAGTCCATCTAGAAAATTCTTGGGATGAATATCTTTCCAATCATCTCTTTAGGACCAAACATGACCTGGAGGATCAATTGTTGGCTTAGGAAATAATTTCTTGAGAGCTCTCTCATGTTAGATGGTTTAAGGAAGGTGACAAGAACACTTTGTACTTCTATGATTGTATTAAGGAGAAGTGTCTCACCATCAGAACAAATATTCTTCGCAACTTGGAATAGAGAAAAGTAATAGGTATGGAAGTTTTATTTTTTCACTCTCTTCTTATAGGTCCTAATCTCGGAATGCCCAGCAGTTATCCCTCTAGACATGCTGAAATTTTTTATTCTATCACTAGTGTGGTTTTGGATAATTCTAACTCTTTCCTCAAAGTATTTCCTGAGGAGAAATAAATCCATTTTGTAGTACTTTATCTTGATCTATATAGCATTACAGGACTGAATGTCTTCCTTGGTATCTTCTTTTCTTCTTCCTAGGAGATTATCAAAAACATTCTGGTTGAAACGGTTCAGGATTTGTTTTGCAGAGGCAACATTCCATGAGTGGTAAGTGCTACTTTGTTGGTTCTCATCCCAAAGATAAATAACCCCACCTCTATCAAAAATTATCATCCTATAATATTATGAAATTTTCCATACAAATTATTTTCATGTCTTATCGATATGCATATGTCCACTCTCCTCAATCAGTGGGTTGCAGTTTAACAATATAGTTTTATTAAGGGTAGAACAATTCAAGGTGTGATAGGGGTATCTTAATAAATGATCTATGACGTCAACCAAAAAGTTCAAGGTTCTAATATTTTTTTCAAACTTGATATGGACAAATATTATTACTTAATTTAATATTCCTATATTATCAAGGTTCTCTCATGCATGGGATTCTCTAATAAAATTATTGACATTCTTTTCAGATGCTTCAATTCTCCCTGGATATCAGTTGTATTTCTTGGAAATAGTTAGGGTTTATTTAAGTCTACTCATGGTTTATGGTAAGGTGATACTCTTTACACAATTTTTTTATCCTCGTGAAGAACACTATCAACAACCTATTCACAAGTGTATTAATGAAGTTCATTTATCAAATTTTTGTTGCATACTACATTCATCTGGTGCCTCTGATTTGATATTTTTAGATGATACTATTATTTTTATCAATGGATGAAAACGTTCCATTTAGGGTATCAAAAAATTGATGGATATTGTAAATGGAGTGTATTACTTATAAATTGGTAAAAAAAGATTATATATATCCAATAGGTGTGTGGGTAGTAGAACCTCCTCCATTGAGTCTTCCTTGGGTGTTCTCAAGAAAAACTTTCCCAGGGATTATTTGGGTGTTCCAATCTCCTCATTATGACTCTTTATTCATTACTTTGACAAATTTTTTCAAAATATCTCTAATTTCATTACCAACTAAAAGATTTTTCACCTTTATTTCAGTGGCTGAATTACACTAATCAACCACGTGCTTACCACTATCCTCATGCACGCTCCTTTATCCATCAAGGTTCCCAAATCTACTATATCCAAACTAGAAAGCATCACATTTTATTCCTCTGGGGTGCACATGGTGATGGTAATCACTATTGGGTTGTGTGGTTGAGGATAGAAATACCAATGAATGATATTGGCATCGATATGGTTGATATTTTTGGCTCTATATAGGCCATGCATTCCAAACTTTCCTGGGAGTCTATAGAATTTTGGTCTCTTTGGGGAAATACTTCCACTTATAAATATGGTCTCAATAAGGATAGTCAACATGGAATGCCCTCACCCCTTTAGCAAGAGATTATTTGTCTCATTTTGGATTTGGAGCACCATGTGTGCTGGGTTTTTGGCCGCGGTGATATCTCATACTAGCATGATAATTGGGTAGGATATAAAATAGTTTTTCCTGGATTCCTGGTTCTATAAGTTTTCTTTAGGTAGAAAATCTTGTACCTAGAGTTCATTCAGAATACCCTCAACCCAGATCAGCAGGCCATTTTTGACCTTATTGAGTTGTCTTCTGAACATGACTAGTGTGTTTTCACTAGATCAACATCTAGTAAATTTTTTTCCAAATATGATTGTAATCTATTTCACACTTCGGCCAACATGTATGTCTGGGGAGATTTTCTTTGGTCCAAATAGACTTCTACAAAATTTAAATTTCTCATCTGGAATTTTAGGCATAATGTGATGCCCACTGATGAAAACATAAATCACTTGGGTATCCATTTGGCATCTAAATGTTGTCATTTCACTAATCCTTTCATGGATTCCTTAGATCACCTTTTCTTTGAGATTCAATGGGATAAACAGTTTTGGAATCACTTTGGTAGCTTCATAGGATTCCAGGAGTAGAATATCATTGTTAAATCCTTCCTAGAGCAGTAGTTTCATGGGTTAGGAGGAAAAAAATTGAGTAGAATAAAAGGGCTCTTATTCTTGTAGCGAGATTCTAGAGTATTTAGAAGCCCATAAATAAAGTTCTATTTCATGCCTATAAAAGCTCTATGTTGGATATTATCTATAGAACCAAAAGTCTTATTTTGGAGTTGGTGCAGTCACTTAACCATTTACATGATGCTCCCTCTCTCAAATTTCCCAATCCTTAAGTAATTTCCTCTTCTATCACCCACGAGAAACCCCTTGTTTGTTGGATTAACTGGAGTCCTCCCATCTCGGGGTTTAATATTAATATTTATGGTTCATGTAGTATGGGAATGATAAGGGGTGGAGGTATTTTTTGAGGCTATAGGTGATCATTCATCTTTACTTTCTCAACTTTATATGGTATGGGAGACTCTTTTCAAGCAGAGGCCAATGCTATGCTCACAGGTCTTCAATTGTGCAGTATGAGAAATATCTCTCTTTCCATTGTTGAAAAGGATTCTTAGGTTCTCTTTAATGCTATGAATGGAAGCATCGCACCCTCTTAGAGCATATATTATTAGGTTTTTAAGTGCAGAATATTGACATGGAGAAATGTTATTATCTCTCATACTTGTCGAGAGGGGAACAAAGTAGTAGATTTCTTTACATCCAGAGTTTCTCATCATACCTCTAATAGATGTTTCTCCAGCACTGGATCCATCCCTACGAAGGATATGATCATTATCATTAGCAATGCTCTTAGTTTATATTTTTTATGCCCCCTTAGTTCCTTTCTTGTACTTTGTAATATCTTTTATTTATTTTTCAATAAAAATTCCAATTTTAGTCTAAAGTCAAATTATATTAATATTATTGAAAATGAATTTAATGGTATTCTATGTTAAATAATATTTTATAAAATGATTTCAAATTCATAAAAATAATATATCTAGACACATTAATGGTATATAATCTATAATATTAACCATTACCTACTTATGGGTCACCTTTATTTTTATGGTAACTTTCATGACCCATAAATATTAAAAAACTTTGATATCATGGTAATCATCAAAATGGTTAATGTGGTGTTAAAAATAAGATATAAGGGTTAAAAAAATAAGATAAGCTTTCCTAAATGTTATTAGATGGGTTTATTTTGACTTATTTTCATCCTATATTATAAATATATCAATTTAGAGCCACTTTAAAATTAAAATTAATTTATATTAATTTAATACTATAAATAATTCCAAGGGTATCCCACTTCTCTCTTATATAAGACACTACCTCTCCTCCATTCCTAACACTTATTGAGCCACTTATCTCAAAAAAACCCAACAAAAACCTCTTCTTAACTTTTTTATATGCATTATAGAGGTTTTGGTATTCTTAAAATACCATCCATATGGTCTTTAAGGTGCGATCTAAAGGAGGTTCTTCATATATGAGGTAATCGTCTTAATAGAGCGTTTTCATTTTATTTCTTCTTCTACCTCCTTTAATTTTATCCTAACCATTACAATATAATAAAATAAGTATATAACATATACTTATATGTAATTATGTTAATGTAATAACCATATTAATTTCCTTTTTCTATTAAATGGGAAATTAAATGATTGCTTGTGCATGCGTGTGGACTACCACCTCTACGAAGCGATGCAATTCATTTTTCATCACCACCTCACATGGATATTTATAATGATAAATTTAATAAATATATATAATATTTAGGATATTATTATGTTTCTTTAAAGTTTAATTATTATTTACCTTTATTTTATTCTATTCATTAAAAAATGGAAACATCACTCGTGCTTATGTACAGACTACCATCTCCACAAAGTAATGTAATTAATTTTTTATCATCACTTTATATGAATAGTTATAAAAGTGTGTATAATGATTAAATATGATGTTCATTATATGATTATAATTCAAGATATTATAGTTCTATGATTAAAGTACAAGTACTGGAACTTCCAAACCGAAACTTATATGAAGAAAAAAATGGTTAACACCTGGAAATGATGATTTTAATAAAGAATTATTAATAAATGGATATTGAAATTTTATAATTGGATAATATATGATATTATAAGTATTTATATGTTTATATTATATAATTATAATAAATTTAAATTTATTATACAAAAGTTTAGATCACTTATTAAGAAAGTTGTACATGAGGTAAGGGTTTCTCATCTCACCTTCATTTCTGTGATACACATGTCTTATTCACCATTTTTTATATTTTGTAGTGTATATACCACCCATGAATTTATTTTATTATTATTTAAATGAAAATTATGGGGATTTAGAAATAAATATAAATTTCTCTCTTTTGTGAGGTTTTGATTCAGAGATTACCAAAGTTGTAAGTGTTCTTCTTCTCAATATTTCTTCATTGGGACATGTTTGATGTTATGAACCTATTTAAATTTATGAGGTGTATAAACTACCCATTTGATATTTTATATTATGTAACCTTATAAATTCATGGTATTTAAAGTTACAATTGATATTATTTCATCCAAGGGTTTTTTATTCAGAATTTACCAAAGTGGTAAGGATCTATCATCTTAAACAATCTTTTCTGGGACATATATTATGTTATACAACTATCTTATTTATGAGGTTTAAATAATACCCCTTTTACATGTTATATCTTTAATATAATTATTTTAATGATATTTAATGTTTTATTTGAAGTTATTATTCCATGAGGATTGTGATTCAAAAGTTACCAAAGCGGTAATGTATTTATGTTACAATCTCATTTTTTTCAAGATTGTCCATGATAAATATAATTTGAAAGAAATTATATAGATATTATTATTTAAACATAATATATTTTCTTTTACTAAGGTTATTCATTGAATTTTCAAGTAACAATATCATTTTTCTCTCTTTGGTACTTAAAATGTTCGAGAAAATGTTTCTTAGAAAAACAAACTTTATTTCCTCTTTGGTTGGGAATATTTTTATTCCATGTCTATATTCTCTTTAAAATTTTTTAAATAATGTTTTTAATATTATAAAATTATTTATTAAATTAATTTTTACCCATATTTTAATTTCTATAAAAAAAATTAAAAGTAATTTTGTTATCAATTTTTGAGCAGGGTATTTTTATCAAAGGTGTGAATGGAATATTTGTTTTAATGTATACCACACAAAAAACTTATCTTGATGTAATAAATGCTATTTTATTTTAATATTAATGTATAATATTCCATGGTTATTTTTGAAGGAATTTTTTTCTTAATATTCTCAAAAAATATATTTTAAATAAGTGATTTCATGATGAAAATGGTACTTTCCTCAAGAAATGTTTTGGAGATATTTTAAAGGTGTTTTCATCTATGAAAATATCCTTTGATGTTACTTATACTTAATTGGATACATGATCCAATGATACCATCCTTATTATTTCTATGTATGTTTGTTTATTATGATGATGAAATATTGATGAAACCCATTTTCTTTACCATGGATCAATTTATTATGAGATGAAAATGTTTTAATGACCTTGTAACATACTTATTAATGAATTATGATTATGTTATGGTTGGGTCTATTATAGAACTCTAATGTATTGGGTAATGATAATGTATTTAATAAAACTCCTAGTAGATAATGGAGTTAATAAAATCCTAAGAGATGATGGAGTTAATAAACTCCTAAGAGGTGATAGAGTTAACTGGGAGGAAGTTACTCCTAAAAAATGGTTAAATTGACCGAGTAGTGTTTTCTGTAAAGATTTTATATCCACTGAGAAATTATAGTCTTGTTAGTGATCCTTGACATATGATTTCTATGATTATGGTTTTTCCAAAATTTATGTCCCTATTTTATGACATGATCATATGATTATAATATTTTATCATGGCCATGATTTTTTATTCACTTATAATTTATGTCATATGAATTCTCAAGATTTACACCATGACTTGTGATTATGGTCTATGAATTTTTGGTTATTATTTTCTATTTTTATGCTTGTGTCCTCATACCCATATGATCATGTTATTATTAAAAATTATCATTGACTAAAATATACCATGTTTATCCCTTTTGGGTGTCTAAGCTCACCCTTTCTTATGTTTTCTTTTCCCTGGGATTTGAAGAAAGGTTTTAAGTATGTTTTACCTAAAAAGGGTGGTGGATTTGAAGAACTTAGTGGGTGATGATATTAATTTTTATGGACCATTTGTTTATATTTATGGGTTTTCAAAGATACTAAAACTTTATGGTTCTAGAATGGGTCATAATTATATGTAATGAATATTCATCTAATAAGATAGAATATTTATGTATTTAAAGTTTAGGAAGAAATATTTCATTTTTCACTAAATCATGTGTAAGTTAATTTTGGAGAATATGTAACAACCTTTTTTATGCCTAAGAACATTTTCCTTTTCCTATAGATCATTTTTAAAGAGATTTTTTTAGGTAGATTATATTCTTAAAACATTACACTTTGAGAAATTTTTGAAAAAATTGATGCGTGATATGATTTTAAAACTATTGAGTTAGATACGTAAGATAAAAAAATTAAAATATTAATAATCAAAGCACAATGTCGTAGATATATTGGTTGGGAAATGAATATATTTTGATGAATGTTAAATCCAATTCCAAATAGGATTTTCCCCCAATGTTGAGTTGGTTGTTTCATAGAGGTAAAATAAAAATAGAAGATTAATTTCACCATGGGAATTTAAAAAGTAGTTTTACTTAAGATATATACCTATGAGAAACAATGAGGTTATACATTTTATGGTAAATTCCATGGTCTATCAATCAAAAGATTCACTACTTTAGTAGAAGAATTTAATAATCATACCGTGAACTTTTTTGTTTCATCATGAAGGATTCCTCGATATTTTTTCATCCTATCTCGAATACATTATCTTAGTGAAATAGAATATCAACAGTTCAGAACCATGGGAGAATTATAAGAATCATAAATATTTCTATCACTTGGACAAATTTCACAAAGAATGAGTTGTTTTTATATGGAAATTTTTTACTGGCTTGATCCATGTACATGATAAAGGTTTCACCAAGTGTACTAAACCCTATTAGAGATCTACACTACTGATTTACACCAAATAATGCTACTTCCCTTTCCTATTTAAATTATTTTCCCTTCATTGTAAAAGGGTTCATACCTCCTAGTGTTAGAGTTGGTTCCCTAGATCCAACTTACTTTTTACTTTTGATTATCTATATATTCAAAGGTCAGAATATTAATAAATACCTTATCACATAATAAGTGTTGTTCTACATAACATTGATCTAATAATATCATTTAAGTATTTTTTTAATTTATAAGGTTATATCAGTTAATCTCTATAATTAAAACCTTGAAGTTTCATCATAATATTCTTAAGAATGTGTCATATAGTCTATATGACATCATCAGATAGGACATATATGATGCTTATACAATCAAAGTATTGGATTCCCATAAGTGGATGATGATTTGACTTGTGAAGTTTCTCACTTGGTAATCTATAAGATAAAATTTTATGAGGATAGACCCACTAGTAGGAATTATATATGTTTTATGCATCATTGGATAATTTTAGTTGAAAATATATGTATTGGTCCTTATAATTGAGATTATTATTATTGTATCTCCTGAATTATGTACTTTAATGTATTGATGAAAATCATGATTACATATGATCACAATGGGGAAAGATGTTGTGGGTTCATCATAAATTAATTTACATTAATTAATAAGTCAATAAAAGGCTTTTCCCTTCCTAGATAAAAAGATAAAATCCTGGTCCCTTTGATTGGAATGGAATTTTATAGTTAATTATATGGGCATGGGAATTTATCAATGATTTTATTTCAGGTAGTCAAAGAAATTTATATTAATCACATAGGTTTACGACACAAGTAATTAAACTTGATTGGTGATATATTGATAAAAATGATTATATTATATAGTAAACATTCATATGAGGTTGTTGTCAATGCGACATTAATATTATTCTCTATGGGTTCTTTGACATGTTGATGAACACCAATCTTAGACTTTAGTCCACCTCACCTGATTTCATTGAGAAATAGACTTAGAGGTTCACATACTAAGTGTATCTAGAATCCTAGTTAAATTCTATCTGAATATAATATTAGAATAAATATTATTCTCAATACTAGGGAATAATTATTATTCAGGTTGTGTTGATCACATAAATTTAATCACCAATTATTCTAACCTAGAATATATGTGAGTTAAATATTAAATTAATATTTATTCACAAGTTAGTTAATATAATATTTATTTATTAAATTAATGAATAATATATTGATATTTATTTATTTAAATAAATATTTATTATTCAAAGTTCAATAAATTATGAGGATTGACGGGTTAGTTCAAGGTTTAATATAAAATGATATATTTTAGTTAATATAATTTAAATAAATATTTATTTATTTATTTAAGAAAATATATTTAAATTTTCATGGTTTTTTTATTTCATGGAAAGAATAATATTATTATTATTATTATTAGATGTGGGGTTTTCTTAGAATAAATATTTTAGTTAAGGGGTTTTTTTCAATAACAAACTATATAATCATAAGTATATAATTCAACATATATCATTTCTAGGTTATGTGAATTATTGTGCACAACACAATATCCTAATAAATTTATCTCAAGACTGAAGAGAACTCTCTCAAGAATACTCTCAACAATGAGAGATGATCACCCTCCTCCTCCCACTCAAGATTGATAGAACTAGAAATAATCCTTCAAGATAGAAAGGGTTCTTATTTTGATCAATCGTAAATGACACAAGATATTTTGATTATTTTTTATAGCATTTAAAGTTCCAATGATATTTTTCAAAGGTTTATAGAGAACGTGTGGATACCACTAGAATGATTATACCTTAGATCCTCCATCATAATAAAAATATGATAAGAAGGTCAACCAAATCGACAAAAAAGAAATAATTAAATTCCTATGTAATTATTATATATAAATTAATCATAAATTATATGTGAAAATATCCTTTTTGACACCAAAATACTCATTTCATAGTAGAGGTCGAGGAAGTAATGGCTGGTTCAAATAAAATTCAATCCAAAATGGTCTAAACATATACTTAAGGGTCTGATTCATGAAGTTAAAAATATATGCAAATGGCTTAATTTTTTAGAGGTCTCTAGTCATGCAGATCTTGGATGGTAACCTTCTCACAGCATAAGTCCACTTCATGGAGCTCCATTTCATAGAAGTCTTCATCCATGTGAATTTGAGGCAGTAATATTTATGCAGTGTAAATCTGGTTCATGAAACCCTCTCAGTTCAAAAATCTCATAATCTTTCACAAAATCCTCCATTTTTCATAAAACCAATTCCCTTTCCTCCGATGGTCCTATAAATACCCCCCATATGTTTGGTGTTTAAGGGGATGAAACCTTTAAGATTTTAATAAAATCTATGAATTTTCAAAACTCATAAGATTCATGAGAAAACAAGGAGATAAACCTTCAAAGGTATCCATATTTCATGAAACAGCCTCCCATGGGTTTTTTAGAACCTCAACCCATGGTAGGGATGCCTTTCTTGAAGGTATATGGAATTGATGTAAGAATAAATCCCTTTATGGATCTTAGGGTTTTTCAAGATAATTTTCCTTCACAAAAATGACCCCATGGGAACCAAGAATTTACTCTGAGGTAGGGTTTCCATGTTTTACAAAGCATATTCTTTTGTGATACCCCTTACCTTCGTGAGACCCCTGGAATTTGTAAATCCCTATACTTTTTTGAAACCCCAACTTTCATGAAACCCATTCCCCAATCCTTATTATAGTGACTCCTTTAATCTAACACTCTATCGAGAAAGTTGAGATCCTAGAGACCTTATACCAATCCAAGATTGGTTCAACCACACTCTAAGTCCTTGTGTGACTAGCACTACCTACCCTTGTGTCTACCCACTTTACTTAAAGTATGGCCTGGGACATTACCCTACCTTTTGTTCCTAAGCATTGGCATTCCAATGCCTCTTTGTCCTAAGAATAGTAACCCTAATGTCGGGCCTTCTAATTAGCACTCCTCCATATTAGTGTTTATGACATTCCCCACCCAAATGCACATTATCATTAGACACGTAATTCCTAAAGGTGGAATCACCAAGGAAAATACCCTACCTATCTCAATTGGGAGTCCTTTTTCTAGATATTCCCCTCTCCTTGAAATGGCCCCCATTAGGGTGTAAGCCCCATCCACATATGAGATGTATGAAATAAACCTACCTAGATCTATGTTTTAGTCGTATGACGTTAAACTAGATAACAACATCCTCATCACATGATGTTAAACTATAGCCTTACCCTGTGTGATGACCATAGGATTCCCCATGTAAAATCACCATGGTATGAAACTCCTATTCCAGACAACTTCCATTCATAAGCCCCACATCATCCTCCCTCTCCATGGTCTAAAACTCTTACACCGAGCATCTTCCATGCATAATCCCTACACCATCCTCCCTCACCGTGGGATAAAAATTCTACCCCAAGTAGCTTCTAAATATAAGCTCCACACCATCCCTCATCGATGTTAATTCCATGACATGAACATCATTACCACACAATGTTAAACCGTATGGACTAGTAGTATCAAATGACCTTAAACTATGATATCGAAATACATGGGTTTTGATCCTTTTTTAAAGACAGGGTACATAGGACGCCTCCATGAGGTTCAATCCGAACAACATCCAAGTGTGAAATATTCCCCCTTGGGAGGACACACTCCACATATAAGTGTAAAATATTCCCCCTTGGAAAGACACACTCCACATCCAAGTGTGAAATATTCCCCCATGGGGTGACACCCTCCACATCCAAGTGTGAAATCTTCCTCTTGGGGATACACACTTCACATCCAAGTGTGAAATATTCCCCCCATGGGGGACACACTCTACATCCAAGTGTGAAATATTCCCCCTTAGGGGGACACACTCCACCAAATCCAAGTGTGAAATATCCCCCCTTAGTGGGACACACTCCACAAAATCAAAGTGTGAAATCTTCTCCCTTGGGGGAACACTCCACCAATACCAAGTGTGAAAGCTTCCCCACTTATAGGGACACACTCCACTAATCCCAAGTGTGAAATCTTCCCCCTTGGGGGGATACACTCCACCAAACCCCAATTGTGAAATATTCCTCCTTGGGGATACACTTAACTATCCACTTATCCCTACAAGATATTAAAACTACAACCCATCCATCTCTACAAGACATTAAACTTGTGACTTAATCCATATTCCATACCTCATACAATAAACATGGGATGCATAAGGTAAAAACCTTAGATTCATTACACCCTTGGCGTCATCTACCATGTGACTGACATTGGATGACTTGGTTTTTATGCCTAATATTCATCACATGTTATATTCCCTCCAAAATAGGATGACTTTACAAGTTACTAACCAACAAAACATCCAGAAATACCCAAATATGCCCAATGTTACTACCTCCTCTGACCGAAGGTTACTACCCTATCGAGATAGAAGCAGCATAATTAACTAGAATCCACCTTGATATGGAACTGGGAATGATTTTCATGAACATGAATTAAATCTATGAGGGAGACTTGGAATATGCTCTAAGCTCCAAGGATTAATCCATGGAAGGAGGAATAAACATCCCATAATATTGTTTCAATAAAGGAGTTGACATACCACCTTTGGAAAGTGGGAATATGGTGAAACAAAGTAGTGTGTCTCCACCAAGTGTAAAGATGGTGTATATCCCTGATGAAATCATAAAAAAATGGTGAACCTGACATGAAACTATTCTCCTCCAACTATGGGGACTAGTAACATTGAGGTTCCATTGTATTTTAAAGTCACCAAATCAAGATATTTGATGCTAGGTCCCCCCAAAAAAGTGTTAGGCCTGGTATGAATCTCTCATGTGATCTGGGGAAGATAACATTGGGAATCCTCAGTCTATGACATCCTCAACATGGATTCCTCCTCTGTCTCAAGAAGAATGGATGATATTGGAGAATTGGGAATTTATTTCACTATAAATGTACCGAAAGCTAAATCCATATACCTTATAAGACTCAAGCTATAGGAAACTAGAAAACTAACACCAATAAGTGTAGGTGTAGGGGTAGGGAAAAATTTGGTGTGGAAATCTATCATGACTATAATCCTATCATAAAAACCATTGTGCCTTCATTTTCTAGGAACATATGCCCCATTTCACCCTCTGAGCTCATTCATAAGAGGTTGATTGACACCCTTGTTCACTGATATGATTAGTAAGGGGTTATTCCCACCAAGGATATGGCCAGCCAAGATCTCAAGGCATCGGTGCCTCTCTAACACCACCACCCTAGAGGGTGAGGTAGGGGACCCCCCCCCCCCCCTTGTTCTGATGGTGAACCACTTCAAGAACCTCTCTCCAAATCCCTATGATATCTCAATCCCCTATGACAAGTAGGTAGTGGATGTTCGATCTGTTCCTATGGTAGATACTGCTTGGGAGCTACCCAAGATTTCTCCCACTAGGACCCATTAGGTTTAACACTGACTGGTCCTATAGGTCGACGAGTGGTTTGACTTTATCCCCACTCCATTGGACCTGGTCCAAAACATCTGATGCTAATATCAGAAAAGACACATAACATTTCCCAACATTAAACATCTTTTGCAGCTCCAGTGGCCCCTACCACTAGCAATGTATCCCTTAAGATCCCTACAATTGCTCAATGTGGATTCATTTTCACCCACCTAGTATCAAGACCCATTGACCTAACAGGCAGGTTGGGTTGACTATCTTAGTCACTTGCACTATTAGAATCCATTACGAGTTATCTCATGATGAGGAATACTAATGCAGAGTTCCTCCTCTCACAATCAACAACCAATGCGGAGGTAATCTCTTCACCACCATCAAACAATGTGGAGGTCCCCCCCATACTACCAATAACCAATGAGGAATTCCTCCTCACACTACCATCAACCAATATGGAGGTCCTCCTCATGAAAAAGATATGCCCTGCTCTAAAGAACCATCATGAGGAAGGAGGGTGAACACCCGTCATGGGGGTCATGCCCACGGCATAGCCTGAAACCCACATGGGGGAAGCCCAAGTTAATCTCAACAACTCATTCTTGGATAATTATAATTCCATCAAATTTAGGAACCTAGGAAGAATCACATTATCATCGACCTCTTAGACTTCAAAGCAACAGATGACTCAATGAGGGAACCTTGACCCCGATTTCCAGATCCTTGGGAAGATGAATTTTAATTGATTATTATGATCCCAGAAGTTATGGTCCAAAAGATCACCAAATACCTCCATGGATACCTACTAGTGGAGAAAATTTGGTCTTTATTCCAAGGAATTTCAGTGCAATCATCACCATCACCATAAATTTCTCTCCTCTCTACCTCAATGTAATAAGTTTGATAAATGTCAGGATATAGGATGACACCCTTAGATGATGGTGGGAAATCCTCTAAACCTTGAAGGGATTTTACTGCCTTCATGCATGAGGAAGTGGAAAACACCCCATCCTACATGGATATGATCTTGAAGTTAGATCGACCTCTAAGAGACATCCCAGCATGAAGAAAATATTTAACCCGTGTGTCGCCCCCTCTCCTAATAGATTATCCACAAAGCAGGTCTGCATCGGTATCACCACCCTTATCTCAACCCACTCTAACTGGGTCTTGAGATAACCAGGAGCAAGACCGTACCCCTGGTAGTGAACAAGAAGACCTGTGAGAGCTTATAGATACTGAATATCTATCATTCATGTTTTATCCACTCGAAACTTCATATTTTGTCATCCCAGAGTCCCACACCAAAGACCATGTAGTTTTTTTCAGATTATATAGGAAATATTCCACCACCTTTGGGACTGTCGGATGGCTTACCCAAGAATACATTAGCACCTCAATACTTTTCACTAGTAGTGAAAGAGAGTTGAGATCGTGGAACTCCCATTAGATCAGCATCTGGAATTAAATGGCTACCTCCAAACTCTCTAGAAAACCTGCATCAAGAGCCTTGTTGTGATCCACCAGGTCATGGAAGAGGTGTCTCTACACGTGCATATCTGAGGCTGGGGAAGTATACCACCCTCCATTTAATCTTTATTCTAAAACGGTAACGATACCATCAATATGAATCATATTTTGACAATTAAGGTTTCCCTATGACTATTTACATGGTGAATGTGGTCACCACCGACCTACCAACAGATCATAGGAACAAGGCCGCTGATGTAGGGAATTATAGGGAAAACCCACCTCAAGGGGAGACATAGTACCATGAATACCCATTAGTAGGTGTATACACTCATAAACATAGATAGTAATTGGTCCCTATAAGTCCCAAAAATGAGATGTTAATTCCTGTCGGTCGGTACGTTGACAAAGGAAATAGACATATTGAGCCCACTGACCCATCCGAGGTTGCACCAAAAGTTGAGTCAGACCCCTGGATA
Organism: Viscum album; assembly: GCA_963277665.1. Lineage (NCBI taxonomy): Eukaryota > Viridiplantae > Streptophyta > Magnoliopsida > Santalales > Viscaceae > Viscum > Viscum album. The sequence continues at coordinate 45,681,689 of OY728140.1, read as the reverse complement.
GCCACCTTACTCTAATAGATTTAGAAATATTTTATACTCACTACTGAAATTATTTCATAGCACGACCCAAACCCTAAAAACATCATAAGGGATCCCATATCTCCTCCAGTGGAGTACCTAGGCCTCCTTAATCAGACACCCCGATTCAAACTTGGTGGCCTCGTGCACATGGGTAGGTCAAAAGATAGGGGTTACAAAAAATAATTGATATATGCGTTACTTACCCTACATGATAAGAATCATTATCCACCTTAGGATTAAGTTTGTACTTATCCCAAATTCTATGATCATTTAAACGCATTGGTGTCCACAAATCCTCTCCGAGATAATGTGATAACCGCTCTCATTGCCCGTCTTGAGGCTCTGAAAACACGATAGGTGGAAATTATTCCTAAATGAAAGTCGTACCCATTACAGATGGACCATGTATGAGTACCCATGGAGTTTGGTAATACTATCTTAACCCATTTTATTGGGATAGGTGACACACTATAGCATCCGGCCCACTTTACCTCAAGGTGCAACCCAATTTTAGGGACTTCAGAATAGCAAGAAGCCACCAAGATCTGATTCTTTGTCCAGAATCTAGAAGGACGTGCATTAATCTGGTATAGTTAGATGCCCACAGGTTCCATTTCTAGTTGGTAGGATCTCCATAGATAGTTCATATACTATTTTAGCTCCACCTCACGCAATACGAGCATCAACAATCTTTTCAAATGCAAGCAAAGGCCCAATGAGTGATTTTCTAACTTTTTCACTTGATGGAAGAGACTCAAGAATTCACTTGACATGTTTCTCTCTTAGGAACATATAATTACAGTGTGCATGGAGGAATTAAAGAATGAGTAGGTACCTACCCTCATCTCCCTGAATTACCCAAGTAGATTAGGAGTTCCCCAAAAAGGATCGGTATCTAAAATAATCCTTACAGTATACTAAGAAACAGTCATGCCCATTGCCCCTTCCAGATCTTATGTAAAGGCCTATAAAAGTAGATAAAGTCATCTTTTTGCATGAAGAGGTCCCTAAGCTGGTACAGCTATTTTCCCCTATATTGGATGAGCCTCATCAAGCATAGCCTCACTCTTCATAGTACTTCCAGGTGCAATCCCAGGCATAGCCGCTTTGATGGGAGAATGTGGCTCTATCCCCCCATCAAGGCTAGCCTTCCAGGGTTTCTTTCACAAAAATAAGGAACAAGACCTATTATTTCAAGGATTATCAGGTCTTAAGATATTTCATATGCACCCTATAAAATGGGATCCGAAAATTATCAGAGTCCAAGAGACCCCGGGAGGCCCAACTCACTGCTCGTGCCAATCACTGTCTGTATCATAGGATCCTAGGAAACACCATCAAATAATGATGTGTATTCAAAGATTGTATCCATTACCAAGTAGATCATGCCTTATTCAAGTTGGTTGATGTTCTAGCATAGGTGACACATGTTTCTGTTGAACCTGACAGTGACAGTAAAGACTCCAGTGAGTTGAAATAGGTTCCCAATTATGGGATATAGAGGTACGATGACCGGTCAACTCGCAAGGTAGTCACTCATTCCCATTGAATCATCTATTCCCACTTGAGAAAGTCATATCCTTATTTGGTTTCCGTGCATCCTAAAACCATTTCCTCCACATTTGTGTTGTAAAATCACAAGAATCAGAAGAATAGATGTCGATAGTGCAAGGGAAATCATATTCCTCCACCAATTCTAAAGCCTCCTCACACTCTTGGTGATTTCATACCACTTGAATTGGTAGATTCGAACAGGGTAAACCTAGACCTATAATATTCCATAGATGATGGTAAAGAGTATGCCTCTGTGAATGTTTTTGAGCTGGTGGACTGCTTCACATCACCCAAAAATGAAAAATTCTATGCAGACCCCTCGGGCACCTTCGGCCAATGCCGTCAAAAGGAGAGTTAGAGGACACTCTAGTAGAAGGAATGATCATATAAACACTCCAAACTAAGAAATTTTTTCTACTAAGACTTGGAAACAAGCCTTGGGTAGGGAATAGTAGGTATAGCCCTCCTAGATTGCAATGTCAAGTACACTTCCATAGCCGACTTTATTTATTTTCCACGCAGCTCATCCATGAGTGCATCATGATCATTTGCATCTAAATAGGAACCAACCTCAGCCAAAAGACACTCATCCAGCAGTTTTTCAGAGTAGATCATCTAGACAGCAGTAGAATACCACCAGTACTATCTAAACCCCATTGGTTTTACCAATGGTATCCACTGCACCCTCTGCTAAAGAGTGACCCTCCATAGGAAAAAATATACCCTTGGAATATAATTGTGATGTACTAGAGTACCTCTCTGGTATAACCATGAGGATTTATATCTTCAAGGATATCTACATTTCAAAGAAAATGTAAGATACCCTTATCGAATATTTTAAAAGTCTGCTTAAATCAAGGATTAGGTAGCTACCGCTAAGGACTAATACGCAGAGGAGACCAAGAAAGTGGAGTGTTGAGACATTATCTCATTTTCTAGATAAGATTAATGTGTCACCATTCAGGGTCACATATTCCCACTATATAAATACACCACTACCTAGTGGATACTAACTCTAGGATCAACCTCATTCTGAACCAAATGCTCTATAAGTTGGGATTTATAGAAGAAGATCTGACTCCCTACAACCTAATGATTCAGGGGTATGATAAGAGTGAGAATAAATCGCATGAAAAAATTTATCTAAATACATAATTCGGTGGATTGGTATCAAGAAATAAATTTTTGGTGGTCTCATAGGTTTCTACCTAAAATGTGCTACTAGGAAGACCCTGGATTCATTTGTATACAACAGTCCCCTCTTCATACCACTAGTGCCTCAAATACTCCCATGATGATCGAGTAAGGGTTCTCTAAGGTGATGTATCCCCCTTTGACTCCTATGAGGTGAACTACCTAAATTATGGTTACTATAAAATGGAGGGAAAACATATTCAGACTGATGGGGTTGAGTGCATCAATGTCCTTAACAATCTAACAACCACTACAACTGATCCATGGCTAGACTTGAAATATTTCTTTTTCCTCCCAATTCATCAGTTAGATCCCATAAATCCAAACTTGGAGAGCTATTTTTTCCTATCCAAGAAAATTGAGTGCCACATATTTCCACATACTTATATAGTGGATATAAATGGATGATACTAGAAGACCCTGACCCTATAAAGTATGAAATTTTTCCCCTTGGCCACAAATATATAGTATTCCTGCAGGTTTCACAAAGAAGGGATGAATCGAAGAAGGTCGAATCATCATCATTTCTTCGATATCAAGAGTAGACCTCACAACCAAAATGTGAATGGAATTGTCCCAACAACTTCTATTTCCATGGTATCAGAAGAGAAAGAACCCCTAAAGGAGGATTATGTATCCAATAGATCATATGTTGGTGCTCTCTATCATGCAACTATAATGGAAGAGATTCTCACTCATTCTAATTCCATTATATCATATAACTAAGAGTATTTGGAAGATTCCCCTTTTACATTTTAAGAGGGTGTCTCCATCACTATTTATGATTCAACCCAAGTGAACCTTGGTATTGAGGAAGATCCAAGGATGAAACTGATCAGTGGATCCATGTCCCCAAAATATCAGCAGCATTATGTGGCCTTCCTGAAATAGCACTATGAAGTATTCACCTAAAGCTATGATTATATGACAAGGATATAACCTTAGGTCATATTTCATCCTCTTGACCTCCCAGTGGGTCATCACAGGTTCAAACAGCCTCCCAGAAAGATGCACCCCTCTCACGGTGCTATGTTTGAGGCTGAAGTTGAAAAACTTATTAAACACAAACTTTTCAAGGAGGTCCAATACCCTAGGAGGATATCCAAAAAACAATTAGGAAGAAAAGTGGGCATATCAGATTCTAAATCAACTTTTAGGACCTCAACCACCATTGTATAAAGGATGGTTTTCCTCTTCTAGTGATAGATATATTGATTGATTCTATATATGGGTTTTAGGGGCTCTCTTTCATGGATAGATACTCCAGGTAAAATCATATCTGGATGGTCCCTAAGGATGATAAGTACACCACCTTCAAGGTTCCCTAAGAAAATTTTTGCTATCATGTGATTCCCTTTAGCTTGAAGAACACCATAACCACTTATCAGTGTTCCATGCACCACATCTTTAATCCAATTCATAGGATGTTGGTGGAATGTTTCATGGATGATCTGGTGGTCAAATCCTACCATATTTAGGATCATAACAAATATCTTGAGAAATTTTTCAGCTTCCTCCACTTCCAACAATTTAAAATGAAACCCCTGAAGTGTTCATTTATGGTTAACTATGGAAATTTTCTCAACTTAATCATAAGATACAGAGGAATCAAGATTGAACTAGAGAAAATCAAGGTTATCAATCAAATGCCTCCCCTAGGAAATCTTCAAGAGTTACAGGGTCTTCAAGGTATCTTATCCTATATACACTGATTCATTGAAAATATGGTGGAAAATTTTAATGTATGTTTGAGGATCATGAAAAAATTCATTGTTTACTGGTGGTATGAGGAGTTCTAGACTGACTTTGAGGATATAAATCATTGTCTACTACAACCTCTAGTTCAAATTCCACTTATATCAAGAAATAATTTATTCCTCTTTATGACCACTCTAGAATAGTCCCTTGTCACCCTTCTATCCCATAAAAACAATGAGGGTAGTGAAAATAGCCTATACTATCTCAACTGCATGCTCCTCGACATGAAGACTAGATACCCCCCCCCCCCATTGATAAGATTTGTCTATGTTGGTCTTTGTAGTATGGAATTTGTGACATTATATATAGCACCATGAGATATAGCTAGTGTCATAAGTATACCCTCTAAATTATATCCTCATTCACCCCTTGATAATGGGATGATTAGCATTTTGAGTGGTAATCAACCAGTAATTTGACATCAGGTTTGTCCTATAAAAGGCCTTTAAAGGCCAGGAATTGGAAGACTTCATGGCCGCACATTCATCCCCTAAAGAACTTCCCTTGGAATTTTATTTCCTAGATAAATCTATTATCTTAGTGGATCAATTTTTATTGTGTTGGAAAATTCATTTTGATGGTTCCTCTCAGAGCCCAACTAGTATAAGGCTCAACAACCCTAATCTCAACAGGGTGGGCCTAGGGATCATCTTTATCACTCCAGTATAGTCCATATTTCTATAATATTTTCTATTGTTAGAAGGATTCACCAAAAATGAGGCAGAGTTTCAGGCTCTCGTTATTGGTATTTAGTTGGCCCTCAAGATTGATGTCCCATGTTTTCATGTGAAGGGAGACTCTAAGCTAGACATCAAATAGATCAAGGGTGACTAAATAGTTAGAAATCATGAACTTATCCCCCTACTAGATCATACCCATAAACTGATGGCTTAGTTACCTTCCCATTCTAAGGTGAATCATGTTCCTCAGTCATAGAATAGTCGATTAAATGTTTTTAAAATCTTGTCTTCATCTCTCGTAGAACTCAACCAGGATGACCAAGTAATTTGTGTGGTACATCAGAGGGTTATCTCTCCAGCCACCTCAAATGGTAGAAACTAATAGGTATTCAAACTGGTTGTAGGCACATATATGATGGGATCTTTAAATTCCCCCCACAACTTCAAAAACACCCAATTGGATGAATCCCTTTGATAAGTATCTCTAACATGGTATTCTCCCACCAGACCGAGTCGAGCATGAGAAAATCCACTAGTGTACAGCGCAATTTACCCTTCATATTGGGCCTAACCTTGAGACAACTCTCTATAGGAATGGGTTTGATGGAATTATAATATATTTCATCCAAGTAGATGAGATACCTTAGGTTATGCAGGAGGTCCATTTCGGGTCCTGTGGAACCCATCAAGCAGGATTAAATCTCTCCCACTAAGTTTGGGAGTTGGGCTACTTCTAGCCCACCATGGTCCATGACTACATTTAGTTCTCCAAAAGGTTTCATGCATCTTAGATCTACACTAACTTTTTGTATCACCCACTAGATGTTCCACACACTAGAAAGTACTCCTAACCCTTTGAGGTATGGGGACTTAGAATTGTGGGACATTACCCACTGAAAACAACTTGACAATGCATGTTCATTTTGAATAAAATAGACTTATTTTACAAATGGATAGAAGTGGTTACCCTCAAGTCAAAATTTAGTCTATGATTGAGTTTGTGACCTCTCAAATCATCTATTAGTTAGGGGTTCCTCACACTATTCTCATAGATAATTATTTCTCCTGGAAATGGGGATGACCTTGTTTGTTTAAGGTTCAAACTTTCCAATCGGTTTATAACGGGTTTATTCATAGATTCGGAAACACCCAATGATTCTATATCCATTTGGACCTACTTTCCAAAGGTAGGTGCTCATTATTTGTGGACTGATGAGGCTTAAGAATTTTCATTGGTCAAGACGATGGGAGGTCAGACTCATCACACCTTTTTGGGGGGAATTATTGTCTACTTCGGGACTCTCTTATAGATTTCAGTTATGTTCACGAATCCTTATTAATTTACCAAGCATGAAAATTAGTTTTTCCTTTAGATTTTGAAATCATTGATTTATATGTATGGGATTTAGAGAGTCTTTTATATGTATTTGAGGTTCTTAATCAATAGAGAATCATCTATATGAATTATATATTCTTAGTCAATGGTATCCTTAAATACATTATATAGAAATCTATTGGTCATTATGATGACCATACTAGTTTTAAAGCCACTCAGTGGGGCACTTGAAGTTTATTTTCATTCAGAAAGATAGGGATTATTTTAGAGTTTGGATCGTACCCGCAGATGGGCTACCTACGTATCCTTATTAAAGAAGGAATCAGAACCCACATAGTTCGATAGGAAGGATATAGTTTAACGTTATATGGGACAGAAAAGAATTAATTAAATATGGTCTTTAACCTTAGAAAGGATTCCTGCGTACTCTAATTTTAAGTCAGAGATCAAAGTAAAAATAGTTCGAGTGAAGAAGTATGAGGTTTATGCATAATTAATGGCCCAAAGATATATGTCGTAATTACTTTTACACTCTAAGCCCATGTGAGTCATGCTCAGTGTGAGAAACAAGAGGTATCAGTAAATCTGACGATTGTGCCATGAAATATGCAGTCATAAGAAATGATGTGGGGATTACGTATGTATGACGGCCCGAGTAAATGAATATCAGGACTTAGTTCAGGAAATAATCCCAGGAGCAGGGTCCATAAAGGTATTTTTTCTTTATAGAGATTTGGAATTTTAACTCAAGACTTACTCCTAAAAAGGAAGCCTAAATCAAAAGGGACTTATGATTGGGTTTTATTCCTGAAAAGGAAGCCCAAATCAAAAGAAATTAATACTTGGGATTACTCCTGAGAAGGAGGCCCATGTTAAAGGGTTTGTGACTGGGGATTACTCATGAGAAGGAGGCCCAGGTTAAAGGGTTTATGACTGGGGCTTCCTCCTGAGAAGGAGGCCCAGGTTAAAGGGATTATTACTGGGGCTTACTCCTGAGAAGGAGGCCCAGGTTAAAGGTATTATTACTGGGGCTTACTCCTGAGAAGGAGTCCCAGGTTAAAGGGATTATGACTGGGGCTTACTCCTGAGAAGGAGGCCCAAGTTAAAGGGATTATGACTGGGGATTACTCCTGAGAAAGAGGTCCAAGTTAAAGGGATCTTCTTATCTTAAAGGATGAGGTTATATAGGAAACCTCTAACCATGGTGACATAAAACTTATAAGTCATGAGGTTTTAAAATAGGTTCTCACAGAATTCCTTTCAGACAAGGAATACAACAAAGGAACCATGCCATAAATGGATTTTAAGAGGGATTTTAAGGCTATGTCTTGAAGAGGAGAGGTGTATTTGAGGAAAGGAGGTGACTAGGAAGGAGGCGCGCAAGTATTCTTCTGGCACGCAAGTCCTGGTCGCGCAAGTATACTTGCGTGACATGATTCACCTTGGGTGACAAAGAATCCATAGGGTAGTACTTGGGCGATTTTGAACTCAATCCCTTAGTATCATCCCTAGAGGCCTCTAGAAGTGTGGCGCACAAGTTTCCTTGAGAGGGAAAGGTGGTGTGCAAGTGTCTTCATTTCCACTAAGGGATGAACAATTAGGCACACAAGTGTTGATGAATTCTAACAATTATGCCTTATTCTTCCACTTTAGAGCTTCCATTCTAGGTAAAGAATTACCTTAGAAGTGTTCGGAAGACGTCAGAAAAAGACTTGGGTGACCAGAGCTTGAATCTAAGTTTTGGAAAATTTGTCCTTGTAATGGGGGGCCCATAGGGGGTATTTATAGGCCACTGAACACCTTGGGAGAAAAAAGAAATAGGGCACGCAAGTGACTTGCGCGAGCCATATGTGGCGCGCAAGTGACTTGCGTGACCAAAAGGAAACTTGTGCGAACCATGCTTAAAGGGTTCCTTGTTCATTACTTTGTCAATTTTATATATTATTTAAAGTATGACTCTATTTGTACTTAATTTATTCCCCATTTCCATTCGTTAGGCTCTATGACGGAAAGGAGCATTAGAAAAAGTCCCCCCTCAGATTTGGATCCGAAAAAGGAAATAGGATTTGACTCTAAGGAAAAGAAGAAACCAAGATCCAGTGGCGCGCAGGTATGAGGCGTGCAGGTTACCGCGCGCAGGTATGAGGCACGCAGGTTTCTAGATTGCCAATAAATATAGGTGTCACTTCGCGCAAAGCATCCATCTTTCAAACGCTTCTCACTCTCGTCGCGCAAGTGAGCTCTCATCATGCGGGTGTCTTAGATTTTCGCTCGTCCGTGCTTCTGTTCATTGTGTCACGCTTCCTCAATTTATTTCTGACTTGCGCGCCAGTACTAGCGCGTTACAACTTGCACGACCGTCTTAAACTGGCACGCCAAGACTAGACTTGCGCGCCTTAATGCCTTAGCCATTTTTTTCTGATTTCTTCACAAATTTTATGAAAATCCAACTTACTTAAAATTTAATTATTCGATATTTGTGAAGATTCAATGGCTCCAAGGATGATTGGATCAGCTAATGAGCTGGATAGAAAGCAGATTGATGACATGATGAACATCATTGGCTATTATTACTATGATATCTGCGACAGCACTCTCCCAGATTTGGACAAGTACTTGAAGAAATATCATGTCAATTTCCCACAGAGTATTTACTTGCCTTTATATGGCCATGGTCATCTTCAAGGAGTCAACATTCCAGATGCAAAGAACTATATTCCTCATTCCTAGTTTCATACTTACACCAATTTTTCTTCAGCAAATGTCTCAGTTGCAGGATCATTTTTCAATGCTGGAACAGTGAAGAAGGCGTTCATAATGCATCAGAGCCCTTGTGCCCCAGATCTGAAACCTCGTATGATCAAGATGTAGTTGCACTATTATCCCTTTATTTCGGTTATTTTGTGCATTAAGAGCATCAATAATGGTGTGAAATTTCAAATTTTTCCTCCATGCCATTTCCTTGCAAATATGAAAATAGAAAACCCAAGGGCTGATATGTTTTCCGCCGTCGGTTGGTGGAGATAAGACTATCATGACATTAGAACAATATCTGAAAAGATTACTCTCTCCAAATGGATCTTTACTTCCAATTCTCCATTCTCAAATCCATGTATCCATCTTCCAAGTCTCTTGGACAAAAAAAAAGTCACTGTTTGATCAGCAGAAAATTTTCTCAAACTGCACTCAAGAACATTCTTTTACAATTGTTCCAAGAAGAGTTGGTATCACTGTGTCTCTTATTGTATCCAATTGAATGAATGAATTCTAGGTGGTTTCTAATGAAGATCGGAATGTTGTAAATCAAATAAAAAGTTATATTGAAAGCCTCTTGTAATTATTTGAAAAAGAGAAGAGACTCCAATATGTGGATGTCCTTATAACTCTTGTGTATCAATGAAAAACACTTTCATCTTCAATCATTTGTACCTGTATTCTTTTTCTACTTGCTTTAATTAATTTTACCTAAGCCAATGGGCCTAGTAATAATAGTTTGATTTTTTGCTAGGGTGATACAAACAACCCCACAAACTTTGAATCTTTTAATTGCTCAATATTACCTAAATCATACAAAATGTATATTTAGTGAGATAGGACTCGACTTTTGTTCAGATTTATCTTGTATTTTATTGGCAGTTTAAATTCATGCATGTCAGATATGAAAAGGCTAATGTTTAAGGTCGAATAGATTTAATCGAATGGATTAAAAATTGACTCAATTCCTTGATAATTTGTTTGGAAACATATTACCACATTCAAGTATGGATGGGAAAATTGTAAATTGTGACTTAAGAAATTTTGAATTTGATGAATGACATGGGAAAATGGTTAAAAGGAATTAGAGAAAGTATTTCCTAAGAATTCAGTTACCACTAGTTGAAAAACCTGTTAGGGGGTTGAATTATGTAGGTCCACTTAAGGTCATTGGCTGTATAGTCAAATAATCGCATCTTTTGGCTGACAGGTCCATTATGTAGACTACTTATGCAAGGACACCTAGGGGCACATGCTGCATAGTCAAGAAAAATAACTCTCAAAAATTTTACTTTTCTATTTCTAAAAAACCAGTGAAAGTTTATGGAGATTCAAATTTCTCAAATCATAGAGTCTATTGTATGGAGATAGGTGCTTGAATATGGAGAGGATATTCCCAATCAATATTGTCAAAGAATTGGATGAATGTTACTCATGCGAAGGTCTGACCCAAATGTAGGGAAGGGAAATATAAACCATAGACTTGAATAATTTCAAATAATGAAAAAGACTATGGGACAAATATGTTAAGAATGGATGTTTTTTTCAGATCCCTACATATCATTGTTAAGACAAATAAAGACAAAATAGGTTTCCCCCCCAAGAATGAAGTTAACAATATTTGAAAAACCCATTAGGGGGTTTGAATTATGTGAGGCCACTTAAGGGCATTGGCTGCATAGTAAAATAATAGCATCTTTTGGCTGACAGGCCCGTTATGTAGACTATTTATGCAAGGCCGCCTAGGGGCATGTACTGCATATTCAGGCAAAAGAATTCCTGGGTATCAGACATTTTGTGATCACAAGTCGAGAAAAGGGTTATGGAGATCTGGAATTTTTAATTTTAGGAGTATGACACATGAAAATGGGTATTGTTCAATTCATGGAAGATATGCATAGACCAATGCTAACCATAATCATGTTGTGGTTGGGTCCTTAATTAATATGTTGGACTTTACTACATATCTCATTAGGATGAGAATCAAGCCATACATAGTTCTTGAAATACAGTTTAACGTCATGTGAGACGAGAGAGTAGGAGATCTTAGTTTAGAGTCATAGAGCTCGGACCATAATGAGGGAGACACATTGTGTGTTTGTTATAAACCTGATTTAAATAAATACCAGGGTTTTCATACCACATTCATGTGATCATAAGGGGACTTTTCAGCCAAGGGATTGACAGTGGAGTTTGGGGTTAGGCCCAAAGACTTGGGGCTGGGTTCGAGGGATGCTCGAACATTCCTATGTATCCCATAAGGATGGGAATCAATCCATACATAGTTTTTGAAATACCCTCTGTACAGATTTGGTTTTTACATGTGAAGGGTGAAACGGGACTTTAGTGTAATGATGGTTGGATCCAAGATTAAAGGTTTGGGCATTTCCATGTATGCACGTAGTCTTTAGAATATAACATTATTGGAGATTAATGTCAATAATGATTCCCTCTCAGGTGAGGGTGTCAGAGACTGTTGTAGTTTATTGTCGTACATTAAAAAAGTGTGAATAGTTTAAGGTCATATGCATGGACCAGTGCTGCATATTTTAACATCATGTAGCTAGGATGTATTGTTATTCAGTTTAATGTCTTGCAGTGAGGACAATGGGGGACTGTATAGTTTAACGTCATATAGCAAGGATGATGATAAACTAATGTGAATATATTGGTTTTGAAGGGGGGGCTTCACGGATCAACATCGTATGAGATGGAGGTGAACCGATGTGAAGATATTGGTTTTGGGCTTGAACCTCAGGAGGTTACCTACGTACCCATCCTAGAAGGCAAGGATTAAAGTCCGCGTAGTTTGATTGAAGAATGAATTGATGATAGAGTTGTACTTGAGGACAAACCGAAGATGGTATTGGGACTTACGCATGGTTAGTAGCCCAGAGAGGGTGTTATGGTTGAAGCTTACTCTAAGATCACGTGATTCATGCTCGGTGTGAGAAACAAGAGATAGTAACAGCCCTAACGATGCACAGTTTTACGTCATGTGGTACAAAGGGTGTTGTACAGTTTAGCATCAAGTTGTTAGGACGTATTGTTGTTCATTTTAATGTCTTTCAAAACATGTGAATATTTTAACATCATGTAGGATGTATTTAGGGACTTTTTCACAGTTTAAACATCATGCAGGATGAATATGTACAGTTTAACGTCATGTAGGATGAAAAAGGGAACACGGTTTAACGTCATGTTGGACGAATGAGGGGCTAAACAGTTTAATGTCCTACAACAAAGTCAAAAGGGACCATGCAGTTTAAAGTCTTTCAGTGAGGAATAAAATAGTTTATGGTCATATGTATGGACCAGTGCTGCACAGTTTAGCAACATGTAGCTAGGAAAAAAAAGAGGTGTATTTGTGTTACACAAAATAATTCTTCAAGAATCTTGCATTGGTTGGAGTTGTAATGAGTTCTCCATCCATTGAGATTAAAGAATAAGCTTCATTGGAGTATACCTTATGTATTGAGTAAGGACCTTACCACTTTGGCTCAATGATAATTTCATTTTTAAGTGAATTAAAGAAAAGGGAATCGATATAAAAATCTACCCTTTCAAGTAAAGAAGCTTGGAAGTTAATCTCTTCAAGTAAGACCACCTTGAATTCTTCATTTTATCCTTTTAAAAAATATTCAATAAGGTAGGAAATATTCATGTATTCCTCATTGGGTGTATCATCTTCTTCTCCATCATCCACTAAGGTAGTTCAAGTGATGGCTAAATCTAAAAAAATCAAATAGGGTGAGTTAATGCTCAACTCGGTTTCAATAAAATTATGGAAATTGAGTTCAAGAAAGGATTTAATCCCTAAGTTTAGTTGGATACCATTTATTCTTTAGTGTAAAGAGTCTCTTGGATATGGGTTGCAGTGTATAGAAGTAGGTAGTTAGGATCCTCCACCTTTTATTTTAATTTCGCCACTTGGGTGGTTTCTTCTTCAAGGGCCAGGGTACGATAAAGTGGTACTGACTCTTATTTTTTAGAGATAGGAATATCATGTTATATATTAACCTTTATAAAGTGATTCCATTATTATTCTAAAAAATATTGATCTCCCATAAGGGAATCATCATATACAAGTTCTTTAGGGATCTCCTGTATTTATGGCTGAGTGCAGACTGATAATAGTAATTATTTGAGTAGATTCTTCATCTCAGGTTCTATGACATAAAAAATGGGTGGGGAAATATCTTCCAAAAAAAATTAGTTTAGGTTCGAGTTCAGGATTATGTTGGTTCATCTTCTACTCTTTACATGCATGTATGTATTCAGCTAGCCAATCTATTTTTCTATCTAGGTTCTATATATCTTCTTTAAGTTCTTGAAACTAGGCTTATTCACCATTGTGAAATTCTTCTTTTTGTGGCACTTAAGATTAATTAGTCCATGAAAACTAATAGTACTTTGAATAAATTGTGGAAAATTTTATATTTTTTATATGAAAATAAAGAAATTATTTAAAAAATGTGAATATAAATAGTAAGTTAAAGACCGCTAAGATCACCGTCAATAGTGCCAAGTTTTGACACTCCTGTCATAGGGAGGTATAAAAGATACAATTTATTTTCCTAGTGCAGCATAGTGGTTGATCTGATTTATCTTACTTTAGGAGTTTTCATGGTTCAATCACTTATTATTTCACATTAACATATTATATTTTTTGTATTTTCTATTTATGAAAGTAATGAAATTTTGAGTTTTTGGTTTATGGAATGAAAAAATATTAATAAATATGAAATTCATATGTAAATAGAATGAATATGGGTTAGAGAGAAAGATATTAACACAAAAGAATCACCCACAATGAACATTCATTGCCTTAAAATTAGTTTCATATTTACTTAATGAACATACTTCATCATATGTGTGAACATCCTCTTCTTCCCATATTATGAATATGTGGTGCACTAAATGATCTCCAAGTAAACCACATAGCCACCTCCTCAATCGAGGGAGAATAATATAGAATAAAAATCTAAACCTTGGGTGGTAAGTGGAGACACAAAGGAATTTTTCCCATTATGATCCCCTATGATCTAAATCTAATTAAATATCAAACATTAAGCATGAATCTATAAGGATTGGGTTTGGTACTAAATCTATAACACCTTGCAGACATAAATATCACATAATTACATGACTTAGGGAAATTATTTCACTATTATACATTATTGCGATCTTCTAGGTTTAGAATTTTAGATAATTATGACAAAACTTTGACTAAAAACTCATATATTTTAAAACAAATGGTTATTTTTCCACTATATAAGTAGTTTATTAATCCTTAAAAGGTCATTAACATCACCCAAAAAATATCCACACAAGATACTTCTCTAGACACATCATACATATTGCATTTCTTTATAACCTAGGGAAATAGAAATATGAGAAAGGGGTGAGCTCGGATGCACAGTAAAGGTAAACATAAGAGATAACAATCAAATATCATAAGTGAGTATAAGATAATCATATGGTTATAATTAGGATAAATAAGAAATATATACCCAACAAATGATAGATTAAAAATCATGGAATAAGGCATGGAATAACATAAGAATACATCGTAAAAATAACATATATCATGAAAACAAGGAATACTTTGATAATTTTGGCACAAGCATAGGTATAGGGAAACATCACATTCATGAGTCACATGTTGGCACCCACACTTTTGAGAAACTAACTTGTACCCACATACACATCACCTTTGGGAGTAATGCACTTGCACCCACACTTTTGAGAAACTAACTTTTACCCACATACACATCACCTTTGGGAGTAATGCACTTGCACCCACACTTACAAGACAACTAAATTGTTCCCATGTATACATTTCTTATTATATAAAAAAAATTATCCAATGCTTTGGAGGTTATAGGACCCCACTCTTCATTCATCCATACTTATGTGTGCCACTTAAAATAAATCATCCATCATATAATAAAGAACCCAAGGGAAGAAAATGGGTTTTATTCATCACACCATAAAGAAACCATGGAAATAAAATGGGTTTCATAAAAATTTTGAATGAAAATCATTCAAGGAAAACATTTACAATTCCATCAATAAACATGATAAACCCATGGGATATAAATAGGCATAAAGTGGTCATAAATAAATTTCTACGTAGATATCATTCAATGAAGTGTATGGTATTTACACTGTATAGATAAAGGATATATATTTTAGTAAATAATTTCCCCAATCAATCAATGTATGGAATCTAGGTGAACACTATTTAATCAAATAAAGAGAAAACAAGGTATTCAAAGGAAAGGTATTAAAAGAAAATTTATGCCTATTCATACTGGATGGTTAGGAAAGAAAAAGGCGGTGATTGATCACTCCTTCGATAGAAAATAAAATTTCATAATCCATACGGAGAAAAAAATTGGATGGTAACCTTTTAATAATATCCTTGATTGTTCATAAGATAAGTCAAAGGGTAGTGACTTAGATGAAAAACACTTTTAGGAGTGTTAAAAACTCACTTTGAAAATAAGAAATATAATTGATATTTCGAAAGTATTTTAAAATAAATACTTTATAAATCTAGTATAAATATAATTTATTTTATAAAACATGAAAAAATAGAGATAAAGTTTCATATAAAATGAAAAATGTGGTGGAAATATATGTTCACACAGAAATTCTAAAAGAGAATTTTTTATCGAAAACAACCCATACGAAAAATGAAAAAAATAATTTCTTTTAAAAAAATTGAAAAAAAAGGTCAAGGTAATTTAAAATGGCCTTTTAAAATTTTCAAAAAAAAATTGGGATATCCAAAAAATGTGGAGTCAAAGATAAAATATGAGTGAAAAAGAAAATATTTTTTATTGTATTGAAAATACCTTTGTAGAAACCACATTGCTTAAAAATATTATAGAAATTATAATTTAAAATAAGATAAAGATGAAAAAAATATCACCAATGATAACCATAGGGAAAAATATCATAGAGATAATTGAAATAAATACTATAAAAATTCCTTATATGGGTTATCATATTTTAGAGATCTCGATTTTAAAATGAGGTTGGGAAAAGAAACATTATAGCTTGAGTAACATTTAAATCAAATCCCTTAAAGGAGAAATAGATTGAAAAAAAAAATTAAAATGCCATGAAAAAAGATAATTCATGATATAATATAACAAATAGGTAGTATATACACCATATAAAATCAAATTGTTTCAAAACATGAAGTATGCCTCAATAAATAGGAATTGAGACCAAGAAACCCCTTTCAAGTAACATAATATTTGAGATAAGAATCATTTGATAATGAGGTTATAATGAAGAATTGTATAAAACTATAAAATAAGTATTAAATATAATAAAAATTATTAATTAGGTAGAATAAATCAAACTTGGAACAATGGAGTTCAATAATAAAGTTTATAACTCAATGGAATAAAATTGAGTTAGCACAAACCCTTACAACATCTTTATCTTTCAAATAGAAAACCTATGGAAGTTAAAAAATGATAGGGGTTTTTAAATCCCATATATTTTATGAAAATTATGATAAAAATAAATCTATTTCCAATATATACACCACAAAAAAATAAACAAGCGATGAATATGAATTATATCTCAATAAAACAAAATTGATACCCCAAAACCCTTACATTGGTTCTGGTTCGCTCTGTACATGTACCAAACTTCATGAATAGTAGAATTAAGTTTATTTAATACCTTATTATAGACCTTATTCATATATATTTAATTTAATAAGTACAATTTATTATCGTGTGTTATTCATTTATTATATAGTTTTTTTATCTTGGTTATTTGAGGTGGTTTAGTCAATTTCTACTTAACTCTTTTTGTGTGTTCACCATAGCTAAAGGTATTATAGAATAACCACATAATATCCAAAATTATAGGGTTCTATGTCCTTTATTATTATTTTAGTATAAAATTTATATAGTTATATAGTTATTTATAAAATGAACTCAAATTAGGAAAGGTATTCTGATATGTTCATTTATGTGGTTAAGTTTACTATGATTGTTTATTATTAATATCACCTATAGAATATACAATAGTATCTTTATATAATATTAATAGCTTCATAATAATAATTTTTTACCTTAAATACATTTTTAAATTTATCTATTCTAGGTTTTGATGGAAAATAAAGCATGCCACTTTGTGGAGGTTGTAGCCAGCACGTATGCACGATCGACGTTCTTTTTTTTTCTTAGTGGATATAAAGGGATAAATAATGGTTATTACATTAATATAATAATAATTAATTATAATAATGATAGTAATTTCATTATATTAATATTTTTATGATAGTTTTGGAAGGTAAATATCAATAAGAAAAATATTAGGATTAAGTAATACTCAGTTTGGGACCTTGAACTTTCTCATGAAAGTATCCTTAGAAATGAAGGGATTAGGATAACTTATGATGGCCAGGGGATTTATTTCATGAAATTGAAATATATGATAGTAAAAATATGAAGTGTTTCAAGGAAATTTCAATGGGTATATTTAACTTTAAGAGGGTAGAAGTGATCCAATTTTATAAGTGAAGAAAAGGAGACTTTTGTGAACACCCATTATATTCCAATAATGGAATGACACTATTCAAGGGTCAATGGCACCAAAAGTGATAAATAATGGATTTTGGAGTGATATTAGGTCTATAAATACTCAACCAAAAATTTATACACAAGTATTAAACATATTTTAAGTCATTTACTCTAATTTTTTACTTTTATCCTTTTTGTTGTTTTTACCGAGGTAACTAGATTTCACCCAAGTAACTTATGTTTTACTAAAAAATATAAAATAAAATATATTAAAAAAAATAGGGTTTTATGAACCTAAATTTAATCACAATTTAATATAATTTAATTACTAAATAAGATAAAATTAACTTTTAAATTAAAATAGATAATATATAGAAGACATATTTTTGTAGAAAATTTACTTTTTTTCATTAAGTGTTCCTAACTTTATTTAGTATTGATTAAAAATTAAAAGTGTGTTAATATATTTATATGTGTTTAAAAATAATATTATATTCATTATTTATGATATATTAATTTATTTTATTTTATAAAAATTACACAACCTTAATAATACAATTCTTTGAAAATAACATTTTTACTATTATCATGGTCATTAACTTTAATCTCATTAATCATACTTTTATGAAAAAAAAAATTACATAATTAAATAATATGAAAAATTTTATCTAAAATACTCAATCCATTTTTTTTATTTTTATTTTCTATATGTGAGGAAGACTAATTTTTAATATAAGAGAATAAAAAACAGTTTTTAGAGTAAAATATTACTTAAGTTTCTAAAACATTAAACATGGGTTTTATAAATTCAATATAGTATTTGTTTTTAAGATTTATTTTACTTTATAATATTATCATATAAAAAGGATTCAAAAACTATTAATTCATAAGAGTGACGGTATTAGAAAAAATGGTATTTCTTTCACTATTCACCTAAAAGTCAATTATTTTAGAAAAAACTCAAAAATTCAACCTAAGATAATTTTAACATGATTAATTCAAGATTAAAGTTCAATTTTAAAAAAATAAATTCTAAAATTTATAAATTTAGATTTTAAATACAATATATAGATAAAAATTATTTTTATTGAAAAATTCCCTTTAAAAACATTAAGTGGTCTTAATCATATTTTGTATGCATTTCTAATTGATTGAAATAATTGTATTTACTAGATGTTTTAATATTATTAAATTTTCTTAATAGTATTCATCTAATATTTCATGGATCATTTTAGTTTGGTGTTGTGTGTGAAAAAATCCATCAGTACAATATTTATTTAAGAAAAAAACATAGTGAAATTTTGAAGTGTTACATTCTCCCACCCTAATTAAATTATATCCTTACAACTTTAATTGTTCCTAATTAATGAAATAGTTAAGGGTCTTTAAATATAGACATGACTATAGATTTAATTTCTAATGAGCTTTCATCCTTACTATCTTTGGTATGATAATGGAACTCATCTTTTCTCACATATTAAGAATATAACGAATGTTGAGTATTTCTTTAACCATTTGTGCTAAATACCCCAATATAATGGGAGTAAATTTTCATAGGGATTTGATAGTCAGCCCTATATTAATAGGTGGTTATATGTTGATTTTTAGATGTTATTTTTCTATATTTTCAATTATCATTATCAAGAGATCTAATCCATGTCTAATATTACATCAAATTTAACTAAAATAATGATAATAGGATTTTATGGAAAGCACATTCCTATAAACATCTATTATATAGGAGTTATATAATGGGGAGATAATAATTATACCACTAGAAGTTTTTATTAACAATAAAACATATATTTATCAGGGTTGTGATTTTATGTTTTTAGTAAACATTCTAGGTACAGAGGAGTGGGTTGAACAAGATATGAATACAACACCCAAAGTTCTTGAGTGGGTGATCAGTGTTCCTCATTCCATATCATTTTTATATATCTCTTCAGTAGTTGTGGTTGCATAGTATTTCCTTAATCTTGGAATTTTTTAGTGTCTATCATCCTTTTTATCCCTTTGTATTAAGGCATTGTATTGGATACTTTTCAAGTTCTCCATATTTTTGAATACATTGAACTATTAGTGGTACCTCTAGATGAACTCTATTTCCTTTTAATGTTTCCAATGGGGTCATAAATTTTCATTTCCAATTATTTTCTATTTTATATCCTTTTCTACACATAAAACATCTCCCAATTACTTTGATACATTTTCCTTAGTTCTTTTTCCAACATTTTTTACATGTAGAAAGTTGAGAATTCTTTCTTTCATCATCTTTGTCACCCAAAATTCCATGAGACTCCACCCTTCTCTTCTTTTTTTGTTTGGTAATTAAACTATATTCACATTTATAATCATTATTCTTGATATATGTCTTGGAATAATCACAAGGTTTCTCACTTTATCTCTTATCCCATTAGGTTTCTCATTGGGACAATATCCACATTGTCTGTGGAATTCATTTTTAACTTGGTTCCTTCATGATTTATCAATTACTAAAACTAAAAGGAGTTAATAATTTGTGATGAAAAATTAACACCATAAATGAATTATTATAATATAATTACATGACAAATTCAACCTCAAAATTTCATACTTTTCTAAATTATTACATTAGCTTTCAGTTCAACCAAAATCACTCTTGGTTTGATCTAGGTTTATTTAGGTTGAGTTATCTCATATTACTTAACTTAATTCCTTAAAATAATAAATCCTTTATAATGTCTTGTAAATAGATTGTGATTAACCATATAATATCCCCTAAGAGTCTTTATATAGGTGTGTATTCTTAGGCCCACTCATCATGCACCAGAGTGGAGATCAAGTGGATACTCAACCATACTTTTTCAAGGTGATTACACCTAGGTGAATCTATTTCATAACCACATACACTTGCTAGTATCCATGTAGGGATTTAATTTCTTGGAGAACCACCCAATATCTACTTTACCAAAATTTTAGTATGTTATCTTATACTTAAATTTATCCCTTAGAATTATCCCTAGGGTTTTTTCTAATGTTCACTTATCCTGATCCATAAAATATTCAACATTATCTCAATTAACCTAAAGGGTTATATCTACCTTTTAAATTATTATCAAACTTAACTTATCACCCCTTAATGAAATTTATATCCTTAACCGATAACACCATGATATCAAAAGTTATCTAAACCCTACTCCGATACTAATTATGATTCCCTAGACCCACACTCCTGGATCTAGTTCTAAAACACTTTCTTTAACAGTGGATCTAATACCAAATATGATGCCCCATGGATGTTACTATCACATAATTACATGACTTAGAGAAATTATTTCATTGAAATACATTTCCATGATCATTTAGGTTTAGAATTTTAAATAATTATGACAAAACACTAACTAAAAAATCATGTCTTTTTCGACTATATAAGTGGTTTCTTAATCCATCACAAGTCTTTAACATCTTCCATAAAATATCCACACAAGATAATCTTCTAGACACATCATATTTACTAATTTTCTTCAAAACTTTGGAAAATGGGAAAATAAGAAAGGGGTGAGATCTGATTTCCAGCAAGGGTAAAGATAACTAATAACAATCAAAAAACATAATCAAGCATAAGATAACCATATGGTTATAATCAAGACACATAATAAAGTTATAGACAAAAAATTGTAGATCAAAAATCATGGTATAAGTCTTGACATAACATAAGAATACTATTGGAATGGGTGTCTTATAACCAACTATCTATACTTTAGATTACATGTATATTCAAAGAAATGAATATTAATTAAAATATCTTATTATATATCATTAATAGTTTAGTGTGAATTTAATGTAATAATGTATCAGATTATCATTCTCATTGAAAAAGAGAATATTAGTTCCCTACTATGATAAGAACCTTGAAATGATATGATAATACTCTTAAACCTTATTCTATGGTCAGTTAACATTCTATAATGGGGCACATGTTATATTGGCCATCAGGTGAGAGTACTCATAAGTATATGAGATTTTATCTCATAAATCTCACACTTAGTTATCTTTAATATGGGGGGTTATGAGAACAAACCCACTGGTAGTAATTCCACATGTTCATGTGTCATTGGATATTCATATCTATGAGCATGTGTAATGATTGTTAGACCTTAAGATTATTATTAATTCATATCATGACTCACACACTTAGATGTGTTGTTGTAAACCATGATAAGACAGTTCATGGAGAATTTGGGTATATTGGGTGCGTTATAAATGACATGTTATTAATGAGTAAGTTGAGTAAGGATTTGTCCCTTCTATGTTTATAGAAGTTAATATATCAGCCCTTTGATTGAAATAGAACCATTGCATTAAATTTCATGGTCATGGTTCAATGATGAGTTCATTTCAAGTAGTCAAAGAAAGATGTATCAATCATGTAGGTTGATGAACAAGTGTGTATCCTGCTTGATGAGATATCTTGACAAAGGGATAATATTACACAGTGAGCACTTGTATGTGGTTGTTTTCATTGCAACATACCTTCTTCCTCTATGGATGCCTTGACGTATTTCTAAATATTAATCATGGACTTTAGGCAGTCTCACCTAATTCCACTAAGTAATAGGCCTATAGGGTCACACGCGAAGTGTTTCTATTGATCTTAGTTAAATATTATTTATATTCAACAATTGGAATAAATATTATTCGTTGGACTGAGAGTTAATATTTATTCAAGATTTATTAAATGATCACAAATGTTAAATAAAAATTTATTCCCAAGGTAATTTTTTAATTACACGAATATATAATATTTATTTATCTCTTGTTATTCACATCGTAATAAATAATAATTTATTTATTAAATAAATAATTTATTAATTTATACGAATATTAAATAAATATTTATTAATCGGTCTATGAATAGAATATTTATTTATTTATTGAGTGAATAAATATTTAATAATAATATTTATTATAGTATTCAATAAATGATGAGGAGAAAAAACGAACTGAGTTTCGGGTCCGGTGATCAATATTTATTTACCAGATTGAAAAATAAATATTTAACATTGTGCGGACAAGTGGATTCCATGAAGTAAAAATAATATTATTATTCTTTCATGGAATGGGTTATCTTATTGGTTTAATATTTTATTAAGGAACCTTGTGCAATTAATTAAATATTAAACCCTAACCATGGGTCTATAAATAGACCGTTATTACATTCTATATAGGGTTAATTGCTATGAATAATGGATTCCTCTCAAGATCTCCATCCTCATCTCTTACACTTAAGACTAAGAAGAACCATAGAAAAATACTTTAATTCTAAATAATCATGAAGTGGTTATAAAAAACAACATAAGATGATTAATTGGCCACACTATCACCTGGCATTTGATTGGTGTTGTTCTAATATCAAAGGAGCGTGTGTGGATCAACGCTAGTGGGGTTCTACTTTGGGTCCTCACTATGCAACAACACTACACCAATTGAGTTAGTATGATCAACACCCTCAATTAAGAGAGATATCAAGACTGAGGTAATCATTCTTCTTGTGGTTAAATTAATTATAAAATTAATGTGAAAATATCTTCTCTTGGTTCAGGAATTTTCTTTGTCAATATTCTTTGGAAAAAAATTGTTAGTCATGACGTTCACATCTTGTACATTTTTAATGATCCATTGAATCCGATAAAATCTGAGTTGGTCATAGGCTCAATAGGATCTTATGCTGCACCTAAGACCATCAAGTGGTATCATAGTGGTCGCATTAAATTTAAAATTATTTATTTTATTATTGATCATTACCTATTTAAAAGTTAAATTTCATTTCAAGTTTTATTTTTACTTTATCTGATTTTCAAGATCTCTTCTTCATCCCCTTCATTTCTAGCTCACATAACCAATTTCGGTTAAATAAGTGATTTAAAAATGAAATACAGTAATGAAAAAAAGATTTTAATGAAGATTTAATGATTTCTTAAATTGGTTAATTAAAGACAGTAATGAAAATTTAATGATTGCTTAAATCATTGCTTTGGGGATGAGTGAGCCTAACATTGTTTGATTAAGACTGGAATGCCTTGTATTATATGGAAATATCTACCTTGAAATTATGAATAGAATAATATATTTAATATGTATTTCTTCTCTATGGATTTATAGCCTAAATGTGATTGAATTTTAACCTTGTGTGGTTTGAATAATGAATAGAGATGCTTGAGGTTGTGATATTCGAACAGAGTTCTAGTTATAGTGATGATATGGGTGGGGATTCCTGTGTATGTGATGGTGGCATAGGGTGTTGGTTATGGTGATAATATGGGTAGGGATTCCCAATGCTGTGATGGTGGCATGGGGTTTTGATTATGATTTTAATGTTGACATGGGATGTCAAATATGTTATTATGTGCAGTGGTGTCAAGGATAGAACTGGGACTGATAGAATGGGTTGAAACTAGGCATACCTATTATTTGTGTAATGAAATATGGGATTCTTTCTTGATAATGAATCTAATTTTTAAATGGCTTGATGGATGAGTGTTTTTATATAATCAGTTTCCAACTATGGGAAGTAGTTTGATACTATGCATTGTGAGTTAATCTTTTATGTGGTAGATTAGGTTGAGTCCTAGAGTACCTAAAAGTTTATGAAATGATAAATGAATTAATAAAATAATGGGTTTGGTTCATGATTCTTGTTTATGATGATGTCATGCTTGAGAATACAAGAAAAAAATTAATAGTGTTGTTGGAACTTGGCTTAGAATATTAAAACATTAATCTTAGAAATGATAATGGTAATAATTAATTAATTAATTTTGAGCTTGATGATTGTATGCTTATTTGATACCTAGACCTTATTAGTGGCATCCAAGAGTCATGTGTGACATTAGTGGTAGATGAGTCTAAGTCTAAGTAGTTTTCCAAAGTGTGGTTATGGGATTTATATATATCATTTATGTTTTTTGATTTCATATACTACCCCAACCATGTCGATAGATCGACTAACACCCAGGGGAATATGGGAGGGTATTTTCTCATACATCTAGGTTGGCCAGGAATGGATGAATGACTACCCCCTTTGGCTCCACTCTATTCTCTATGAAATATTATATTCTAGTATGCATAGTGGTTATCTTTCCACATATATGTGTGTACAGGGATATAATGGATTGTGGTTATTTGAAACACATATATCTCTTGATATGGTATCCTAATGGTTATTATAGGTATGTTATGTATGGGTGGTAATGGATTGAGGTTGAATATACAATGTACAGGTTGTGTTGGATCCTAGAAACTACTCGTTGACTATATAGAGATGTGGTTGGGATGATGGGAATATTTTATGCATGGGGTGCATGATATTTTATACCAAGTGTCTTCAAGATGTATTTTAGAGAGAGATGGATCGGGATGTGAAACATTGAGGTAGAACGACAAACTAGTGGGTAAGTGGTAGTGGGGTAACTTATTTTTTTATTATATTATATGATCTCTTGTATGAGATACTTGGTGAGTGAACCATGGTGAGGATGGGAAAATAATAGTAAACCTATTTAGATGATGAGTTCGTTTTATTTGTTTACTCACTAGGCTTTAGTATGCTTCTTTCATATTTTTCATGAGAGGTTACAGGGAGGATCCTACTGAGTATAAATTTTATGTTCACCATATGTTTATATAAACTGTTTTTTAGGTCATTAAGAATTTATTGGTGATTTAGCTAGACTTTTCTAGTTTGAGGAGTTTTTTAGGATATGTTGGATATTTTTTGTCACTTGTAAGGATCTTTTTTAGTTTTTTTCAGTTGTTTTAGATGTATGTCATTATATTCATATATTGTATTGGGATTTATTCTTTTTTTTATGAGCAAGAGTTATTTGGTGGTTGTTCTCATCTTATCTCTTACTTTTCAAATCTTATTGTATAATACCTCCCATCTGTGTGTATGTTATACCCTCGATGTTATTCATCAACCTGTGGGCTATTAGAGACTGGCTTCGGGCATCATTACCACTCTTCTCTCATTGTCGACCTAGGAGGGGTACCTTTGGGGGGAGGGGTCATGAAAATTATATTTCCTTTATGATTACTTATAGGATTTTTTTTATGGAATTATTTAAGTAGATAAGTTTATTTCATGAGTGAGTGTGGGTTTATATCAGTTTAAATTTTATTATTTAAAGGAGAAACATTTTCATGGATTTTCTATATTTCAATGCATTAACATGTTTTCTTTCTTTTCATACCCCTTACTAAGATTTATATTCTTATCCCATGTTTTCAAATGATTTTATGGGGTTTAAGGATGAATAGAAACAATAACAAAGTCAAATTTCCAGTTATGAAGATTTTTCTTGAATGAAGCGAGTGTATTATTTTAAGAACTTTTTTGTGTAAATAATTTACAATGAGTGGAAGTATATGTTTTGTAATGTAATGAGTTTCCAAATCCTATGAAACTATAAACCTAAATTTTTTGGGGATTTAAGTGATAAAATATTGTTGTAAAACATATAATTATTGGGTGGAAATTTTTGGGTTGTAACAATTGGTATCGGAGTAGGGTTTAGATAACTTTAGAGGTTATGATGTTGGTAAGGAAACAAAGGAAAAAAATTAGGGATTCTAAATAGGTTTTATGGGGATAAAACATTAATTTATTATTATATTAGTATGATATAGTTTTTATTACTCTAAGGGTTTCCAAATTATTTCATTTAATATATGTTTATTTTATAATGATTTTCTATAGAGGCGACAGGATAAATGGGATAGAAATACAGCAATAGGACAATACATTTTAAAATCAACAACCTAAAATGGTTGGTGTTGGAGATGAGTAATTTTTTTTTGTGTTAACTCAATTAACACAAGCTGTAAATGGTGGTACCAATGCAAGGGAGTGACCAAATTCTCCACAAAGGAATATGTAAATGGTGGAGCATTTCATGTGACAATATCCTCCAAATTTTGGTGGAACCTCATACCTAGTGATAGTAAAAGGATGGATAAATATTCTTTAGGATATGCTTTGGGATTTCCCATTGGATTATCAAGGCAGTTGGGATTAACACTTTCACTAGTTGAATTTATTATAATAATATATTTCATTCAAGTATACAAATGTTACATTTTGAATCATTGTATGGAAAACGGTGTCGAACTCCAGTTTTTTGGGATGAATTTGGGGAAAGGAAGTTATTGAGTCCTGAATTAGTGAATGATGTGGTTAAAAAAGTGAAAATGATTCAGTATCATATGAAGGTAGCTCAATGTAGGAAAAATATTTATATAGATAATCAAAGGAAAGATCATTCATTTAAGGTAGGAGATCATGTTTTTTTAATATCTTCATGGAAAGGTGTGATGCATTTTAGTAAGAAAGGAAAATTACACCCACAATTTATTAGTCCATGTGAAATCCTAGATAAAGGTGGATTTTTGGATTATTGAGTATCCTTACCTCCAAGTTTATCTCAATTACATAATATGTTTCATGTTTTTTTATTAAGGAAATATATACCTAGGGCATCTCATATATTGATCCCTAAAGTGATGCAGCTGAAGAAGAAACTTTCCTATGAGGTAAAACCAGCTCATATTCTTGATCATAGAGAGAAATTGTTACGAAATAAGTAACTTTCCTAGTTAAGGTTTTAGGGGAAAATAATATGGTTGAAGAAGAAAAATGGGAACCTTGGTAAGCTATGAAAGAACAGTATCCCCACCTATTTACAAAATAGTAGACATTTTGGGGACATAATTTATTTAAGGGGGGGAAGAATATAGTGTCCAATTTGTAAGAACCCAATTTTTGCTACGAAAGACTTTGTAATATTCTTGATGATGTTTCAGAGCAGCGACTTCAGACGACGTGCGAATCTGTGCCCCGGAGTGGCCGGAATTAAATTTTCAGTGCGTTCACACAGGAAACGCCAAATAAATGAGATAACTCATAAACGGTGATCCGGATCAGAGATCCGAGTGTATGAATGGGTCCGGAATGGGGTGTTTACCCTAGAAACGACATAAAACATGACGGCGCAGGACGTTTGGACCCCTCGCCCGCTTTTGGAACGTTAAACGGATTAATTAATTAATTAATTAATTCGTTTAGTGTTGAAACTCCAGTATCTTTTAAATGGTGGATCGGATTGGAAAACTGAGGGCATTGTTGGTTTTGGAGCGTGTTGTTTACCCTAGGAGGGGTGTAAGTTTTGCGGGAGCGGGCCGTCTGTGAAAAATGGCCCCAGGGGTGTTTTTGTAATTTGGCGGCCTCGGGCGCTAAGTTTAATAACTTTTGAACGGGGTCTCAGAATAAAATTCAGAGACATTCGTTGCGCTCAGAGCGTGGTTCTTATCCTAGAGGAGGCTAAATCCCGACCCCGTCGGGAGTTCGGGTTCGGGCCGACGGGCGGGTGCATAAGCGTTTCTATTTAAACGCTTAAGTCACCCCCCCCCCTCCCTCTTGCTCTCCCTCACCTGGACAGCAGCAAGGAGGAGCTCCTCTCCCTCTTCTCCTCCTCCTCCTCCGGCGAGGCAGCCCCGGAAAGGCGACGGTTCGGCGGCGAAGCTCCGGGCAACGCCCACGAGGTAGGGTTATGTTTGCGTTTTAATTCCCGAACCTCCCTTTGAACCCCAATTTTAGCGTCGAATTGTTGTTGGATCATCGAACTAATCACATATTTGCGTAGTATAGTTTTTCCTTTTTCCATCGCTTGTTTCGGTTCGTAAATTGGAGTTGCGAGGAGGCTGCAGCGACCCGGTGAAGATTGCAGGAATTTCGGGGTTGTCCCGGCGGTTTCCGGCGGTCCGGTGAGCTCCCGCGGCGGCGCGGCTTCGGTCCAAGGAGGCGGCGGCGGCGGCTTCTCCTCGGCAGGCGGTGGCGCGGATCGGCGCGGCGGGGCTCCCTGGGTGAGGCGGTCGGGCGTGCGAGCGGCCAGCGGAGGCAGCCGGCTTCAGGGCGACGGCGAGGCGGGTCACGGGCGGCGTCGGCGTAGCGCGAGGAGGCAGGGCCGCAGGGTGCGCGACCCCGCGTGCGGCGACCGCGACCCGCGTAACGCGGGTCGCTGCGGGGAGAGAAGACCGGCCGTCAAGGCCGGTCGGTGTCGGTGGAGACAGGCCGTGGCCAGCTGGGCGCGGCGGACCGAACCGCACCCGCGGCCGGGCCGCGAGCCGGCTGTGGACGGACCGGCCGGACCGGGCCGGTCCGGCCCAAGGGAATTCTTTTTCCCCTTTGGAATTTCCGACGCCCGTAACTTTCGTTACGGGCGTTCGTTTTGCGCACCGTCAGCGGCAGCGCGGACCTTGCATCGTGGGGAATGTTTTGAGATGGTTTTGGGAATTTTTAATTCCCAAAACGAGGGGCTGCGGAGGCGCGACGCATCTTTAAGTGGGCGAGCGCTTTCCCCGAGTTTCTTGTTTTGGATGGCGCGGACGCATGCGACGTCCGCTTTGAGTGTCGTCAGTTGCGTTGGGACCCTGGCGTCGGGGCGAAGTTTTCCAGGGTAGTTTCGGGCACTGAAGCCGGAGTTGAGGCGTGGGCCCCACGGCCCATCTTTTGAGCTGCGTGCCGCTTTTAGCAACTTTTGCATCGGACGTCCGTTTGGGGCGTGCGAGCAGTCGATTCTGGATGTTTTTCCGAGGGTATTGCAATGGTGCAATCCACTCGCCCTATTTCGGCACGATGGTGTGGGGCCCATGAGGGTCGTTTGGGCGTCGACGGTGATTTTTCCATCTTTATCACCGGGCGACCGTTTTGGACAAGTGAATAGTCCATTTCGTGTACTTTTTCGAGAGGATCGCAACGGTGCAATCCGCTCGTTGAGTTTCGGGACCGGGATGCGGGTCCCACGTGGCATCGCTCGTGTGCAGTGCGCCAGGATGCACCTTTTTCTCCGGATATCCGTAGCACTCAAGTGAGTAGTGCTTTTGACGTGTTTTTCCGAGGGGATCGCAATGGTGCGATGCGCCCGACTGTTTTCGGGGCCGAGGCTCAGGATCACGGGACGCCGTTTGAGCATGAGGCGGTGTTGGTGACTTTTTCTTCGGATATCCATTGGAGGCGAGTAAGTAGTTGATCTCACGTGTTTTTCCGCGAGGATTGCAACGGTGCGATCCGTTTGGTTGTGCGGAACCTTATACATGATCTTATTAAATGTGGAAGCATGAAAGGTGCTCTGGTGGTGGTTCGCCCTACCTTGTTTGTAGCGGGCCCTTGGTGTGTGATCGCGCACTCTTGGGAGAGTGATGTAAGTGGTTCACAAGATGTGGTTGGTCGTGCCTGGGCCTTTGAGTTGGAGATGTCACGTCACGCCTTCGCGTTGACGTTGGGTGCCGTGTGCACGATAGCCCTTGGGCTGGAGACGTGGTATACTCTGGGAGTATACGAGAGTGCTTGGAGGTACGTGTGGTTCGTACCTGAGTTGTTCGTGCGCTTGGTTGGGGTTGACTTGGGGCCACACGTCGTGTGGGCCCCACGTGCGTGTCGGGTTCTGCTTTGCGTACTTTCACCTCTCGTGACGTAGAGGGTACCTCTGTGCTCGTTGTTTAAACAGAAGGGTGGAGTTTTCCCCTGGCTCGGTGCTCGTTTGTTGACCAGCAGGGTTGAGTGGTCTCCCCCTGGTTTCACTCTCGATGGATTGGTCGGTAGCGGTGATAGTGACACCCAGTGCTGGAGTAGACGCTGCACCTCTTTTGGGTGAGTTGTTCTGGAGTTGGGAAGTTGCGTGATACCCACTCTCTGTTCAGTTGGCCAGTGTTGTGCCCTCTAGTGGAGATGGCTAGAGCAGCTCTGAGTTCTACCCTCCAGCAGGGCTGGGCAGTGGGTTACTCATCGACTTCTTCGGGTTTACCCTCCAGTAGGGCTGGGCAGTGGGTTGCTCGGTGACTTCTAGGGTTTACCCTCTAGTAGGGACTGGGCAGTGGGTCACCCTACGACA
The DNA here is from genome assembly GCA_963277665.1 of Viscum album. Classification (NCBI taxonomy): domain Eukaryota; kingdom Viridiplantae; phylum Streptophyta; class Magnoliopsida; order Santalales; family Viscaceae; genus Viscum; species Viscum album. The sequence continues at coordinate 45,650,908 of OY728140.1, read as the reverse complement.
TCTTAGGGTCTACCCTCCAGCAAGGCTGGGCAGTGGGTCACCCGTCGTCTAGTTCCAGGTCTACCCTCCAGCGAGGCTGGGCAGTGGGTCGTCTGTCGACTTATTCCAGGTCTACCCTCCAGCGGGGCTGGGCAGTGGGTCGCCTGATGATGTAATAAGGTCTACCCTCCAGCGGGGCTAGGAAGTGGGTCGACGAATGATGTGTTATGGCCTACCCTCCAGCACGGCTGGGCAGTGGTTCGCCTGTCGACTTATTCCAGGTCTACCCTCTAGTGGGGTTGGGCAGTGGGTCGCCTGATGACATATTATGGTTTACCCTCCAGCACGGCTGGGCAGTGGGTCACCCAGTATCTTATTTTGGTTTACCCTCCAGCGGGGCTGGGCAGTGGGTCGCCTGATGATGTATTAGGGTTTACCCTCCAGTAGGGCTGGGCAGTGGGTCACCCGATATCTGGTTATGAATTACCCTCCAGCGGGGCTGGGCAGTGGGTCTTTTGTTGTCATTCCAGACTCAGTCCTTTCTACTAGGCTAGTCTGTGGATTTTCCTCCATGTTTACCGGAGCGGGACCCTTGGTTGTACGGGTTGGTGATGGAACGGCTTGACTTCGAGGAGACCTCTCAACCGCAGGGCAGTGATGAGGTGTGGCTTGACTTTCCTAGAACTCTCAAGTACGAGGGGCGCTTTCCCCACCTAGACGCGTTCTTGTGACGCGATCTAAAACCGTGCGGGCGAGTCAGTGCCGCCCAAAGCAGATAGTATCAATGTGCGGTGACTGAGCCCCTTGGGTTGCGGTTCAGGGCAGACGTGCGGGATACTGGGCATCGATGAAGTTTACCTCTAGGACTGTTGACTACTCTTTCTTGGGCTGAGCTACGGGACGGGGATCCCCTTACGACGTTGTTCAGGTTTCTTGTTGAGCATACCGATATGTATATACCTTGTTTCCAGTACCCACTTCTTGGGTTTGGTTACTCTCCTTCCAGGAGAGGTGAAGACACGCGGGGTATGCCACCTGCTTTCCGTGTCTAGATTTTCGTGGTTGGACGAGTCTACTCTCCTGCTATAGGTAGCGAAGACTCGACGGGAAGTTCGTCTTCTCACCGTTTCCAGCTCCTTGTGTCTGGACGAGTCTACCTTCTTTCTTCTTGTTGGGTTGAGCTGGACTCTTTACTGTACTCTCTGTTCTACTCTTTTACTTCTCCCTGTTCGCTCTACTGCTCACCCTTCGGTACCTCCTTTGTTGCTTCCTCGAGCCTTCGGGGTATTCTACTGAGTATTTTTATACTCACCCCTGCTTGGGCTTTGCCCGCACTTGGTGTGCCCTTACAGACGACGGACAGGTGGAGTGTGACTTCGGTGGAGCGTAGGAGATTGGGAGCTTCGACCGCGTGCGGTGGTCGTAGCCGGGTTCCAGGTGGGAGACCTTTCAGCTATTTCTTTTGTTTACCTGTTGCTGGGTTGTGGCACCTTTTGGTTGGGCGCATGTTTTGCCCCTTTTCTTTTCAGCTTGTACCCTGTACTGTTAAGAGGTCGATGCACTCTTGTGGTTTATTTATAGCAGTTTCCCTTTTACTTTACTTTTTACTCTGTACTTTTTCATTGAGTTTGTTGCGTGTGTGTGTACAGGAGCTTAGGCAAAGGCCTCCCTGAGTTATTGTGCCTTTGGCACTGGTCGCCAGCCCCTGGCCTATGGAGACGGGCTTGGGGTAGTTGTGGCTCAAGCCTGGGTAGGGTCGGGTCGTGACAAAGTGGTATCAAAGGTGATTCGTTCCTTGGGACGTTGTGAGGACGTCCCTAAAAGAGGAATTGGTTGGGATTCAGGGCAATAGTGTTAACGTGTCTCGAGACCGACTCTCAGGCCAGGGAGTCCAGTGATGGTGCGGCAGCCGACGTATCCATTCACCAGGACCTTGATAACCCGCTTGTCGACTCGGCATGATGAGACACTTGTTGCAGGGAAAATTTGGTTTGTGCATCACATAGGATCGAGTCTTTGACTATCCTTCTTGAGTCATCTCCTCATCGTTGTTGTTGTTGGTATATACATATATGCTCATATGACTGCGGCACTCCTTGATAATTTTCAGGATGTCTCTGTGAGGACAGTCAGCCAGGATACCAGCTTTGGGTCGTGACGACGACCCTGTGAGCTACGAGGCCACAGTCCAAGACCCATCATGCGAGCCCCTTTCTTCGGGTGGGCCAGTAGCAGCACCTCCACCTGTTGAGCAGCATACGGTTTCAGCAGAGCAGGCTGAGCTTCGGCGCAGGTTGAGCGCGCTCTGTGAGTTCCAGCGGCAGAGACCGCTGAGGTTCAGTGGTGAGCCAGACCCTCGGGCAGCAGAGGTTTGGCTCGAGGCAGTGGTTCGCCTTTTCAGGCTTGTGCAGACGCCGACAGATCAAAGAGTGGCTTTGGCAGCCAGCCTTTTCCGTGGATCGGCTTGGCGCTGGTGGAGTCTGGTGACTCAGCTTCTTGACGAGTCGTCGCTTTCATGGGAAGACTTTCAGTTGTTGTTCCGTGAGGAGTTTTTACCCTCCTGCTTGCGCTCCATTCGGATTCAGGAGTTCCTGCAGTTTCAGCAGGGAGAGATGACGGTGGCCGAGTATGCGTCTAGTTTCGCAGACCGTGCACGGTTTTACCCGGACTTGGTTCATGACGGTAACTTCCGAGCGCGGAAGTTTGAGTAGGGTCTCTGCCGAGAGATTCGTGCTATCATAGTACCCTTGGGCATTCCCACTTATGTCGGGGTGCTAGAGCAGGCGCTAGTGATAGAGAGCTTTCTGTCACGTTCTGCAGTTGGTGGTGGTAGCGGGCTTGACAGAGCCGAGACGTCTGTCGCAGCTAGCGGGCGTCGGGTGACAGAACCTCGACGCAGGTGGCTTTCTGACAACCGGACTCAGGGGCGTGGTTGTACACCACAGTGGAGCCGGAGGGCACCAGTGCAGCCCGGAGAGAGTCGGTTTTATGCTTGCGGCAGGTGAAGTCACTTGGCACGGGACTGCCTGACCAGGCATGCAGAGTGCTTCGGGCAGGCAGCAGGTGCACCACTACGACAGAGGCATCGCCAAGATAATAGTAGTACCTAGAGAGGTGGTGCTAGCAGATGAGCGGGAGGAGCTGGAAGTGGAGGATGACCTTACGAGGTCTTCCCATCACCACTAGGTGGTCCATGTCAGGCTCCAGGAGCTGACAGTTTGGACCGCGGACAGTCGTGAGCTTTGGATGTCTATGATTCTGCAGAGCATGAGGTGATAAGAGGTATGCTCTACAGCTCTTCTACTTTTTGTAGTAGAATTGTTACTCTGTGTGAAATTCTTTTTCTCCCTGCTCCTTGTTTGAGTTGTTACCAGGATGGCACGGGGTGTCGGTGTAACCCTGTGTTGGTAAGATAAAATGCATGAGACCTTTTTCTTTAGTCGATGGTGTTGACTCCTTCGCCCTCCGAGTGTGTAAGAGAGTCTTGGTCGTGAGATATCGACTGTGAAACTTTGTGTGACCAGATATCCTTGGGTGTTTCACCATATGGATATTCTGAAGGAGGGAATCACTGATCCTTGTTCCAGGTGCGGGCGGTGATTCCAGTCGCGGCGTGTGATGCAGAGGTTCGACCGGGGAGGTGAGCTACCCCCGAGGGCCTTCGGGCCGTTTGAGACCGTGCAAAGGGATGACGGGGTACCCTACCGCCTTGCCCTAACCCCAAAGTATGGAGTGGGTGCACGACATCGGCAAGGGCTGACCTCGCGTGAACAGATCAATCCTTTGGTCTGTGTGTGGTGGCGCAGAGCTGTGCGAGAGTTCTTCTGGGTACGGAAGAGCCGGGTGTGGGCTTAGTACCCTGCGTTGCTCCCTAGTTTTGCTTTTCGGGGATGAAAATCTTGAAGGAGGGAATGATGTAAGAACCCAGTTTTTGCTACGAAAGACTTTGGAATATTCTTGATTATGTTCCAGAGCAGCGCCTTCAGACGACGTGCGAATCCGAGCCCCGGAGTGGCCGGAATTAAATTTTCAGTGCGTTCACACTAGAAACGCCAAATAAATGAGATAAATCATAAAATGTGATCCGGATCAGAGATCCGAGTGTACGAATAGGTCCAGAATGGGTTTTTTACCCTAGGAACGACATAAAACATGACGGTGCGGGACGTTTGGACCCCTCGCCCGCTTCTGGAACGTTAAACGAATTAATTAATTAATTAATTAATTCGTTTAGTGTTGAAACTCCAGTATCTTTTAAACGGTGGCTCGGATTGGAAAACCGAGGGCACCGTTGATTTCGGAGCGTGCCGTTTACCCTAGGAGGGGTGTAAGTTTTGCGGGCGCGGGGCGTCTGTGAAAAATGGCCCCAGGGGCGTTTTCGTAATTTGGCGGCCTCGGGCGCTAAGTTTAATAACTTTTGAACGGGGTCTCGGAATAAAATTCTGAGACCGCCGTTGCACTCAAAGCGTGGTTCTTAGCCTAGGGGAGGCTAAATCCCGACCCCGTCGGGAGTTCGGGTTCGGGTCGATGGGCGGGTGCTTAAGCGTTTCTATTTAAACGCTCAAGTCACCCCCCCTCCCTCTTGGTCTCCCTCACCTGGACAGCAGAAAGGAGGAGCTCCTCTCCCTCTTCTCCTCCTCCTCCTCCGGCGAGGCAGCCTCGGAAAGGCGACGGTTCGGCGGCGAAGCTCCGGGCAACGCCCACGAGGTAGGGTTATGTTTGCGTTTTAATTCCTGAACCTCCCTTTGAACCCCAATTTTAACATTGAATTGTTGTTGGATCATAGAAAGAACCACATATTTGCGTAGTATAGTTTTTCCTCTTTCCATCGCTTGTTTTGGTTCATAAATCAGAGTTGCGAGGAGGCTGCAGCGACCCGGCGAAGATTGCGGAATTTTGGGGTTGTCCCGGCGGTTTCCAGCGGTCCGGTGAGCTCCCGTGGCGGCGCGGCTTCGGTCCAAGGAGGCGGCGGCGGCGGCTTCTCCTCGGCAGGCGGTGGCGCGGATCGGCGCGGCGGGGCTCCCTGGGTGAGGCGGTCGGGCGTGCGAGCGGCCAACGGAGGCGGCCGGCTTCAGGGCGACGGTGAGGCGGGTCTCGGGCGGCGCCGGCGTAGCGCGAGGAGGCAGGGCCGCGGGGTGCGCGACCCCGCGTGCGGCGACCGCGACCCGCGTAACGCGGGTCGTTGCGGGGAGAGAAGATCGGCCGTCAAGGTCGATCGGTGTCGGTGGCGACAGGACACGGCCAGCTGGCCGCGGCGGACCGAACCGAACCCGCGGCCGGGCCGCGGGCCGGCTGTGGGCGGACCGGGCCGGTCCGGCCCAAGGGAATTTTTTTTGCCCTTTGGAATTTCCGACGCCCGTAACTTTCGTTACGGGCGTCCGTTTTGCGCGCCGTCAGCGGCAGCGCGGACCTTGCATCGTGGGAAATGTTTTGAGATGGTTTCGGGAATTTTTAATTCCCGAAACGAGGGGCTGCGGAGGCGCGACGCATCTTTAAGTGGGCAAGCGCTTTCCCCGAGTTTCTTGTTTTGGACGGCGCGGACGCATGCGACGTCCGCTTTGAGTGTCGTCAGTTGCGTTGGGACCCTGGCGCCGGGGCGAAGTTTTCCAGGGTAGTTTTGGGCACTGAAGCCAGAGTTGAGGCGTGGGCCCCACGGCCCGTCTTTTGAGCTGTGTGCCGCTTTTAGTGACTTTTGCATCGGACGTTCGTTCGGGGCGTGCGAGCAGTCGATTCTGGATGTTTTTCCGAGGGGATTGCAATGGTGCAATCTGCCCGCCCTATTTCGGCACGATGGTGTGGGGCCCACGAGGGCTGTTTGGGCGTCGACGGTGATTTTTCCATCTTTATCATCGGGCGACCGTTTTGGACAAGTGAATAGTCCATTTTGTGTACTTTTTCGAGAGGATCGCAATGGTGTGATCCGCTCGTTGAGTTTCGGGACCGAGATGTGGGTCCCACGTGGCACCGCTCGTGTGCGGTGCGCCGGGATGCACCTTTTTCTCCGGATATCCATGGCACTCAAGTGAGTAGTGATTTTGACGTGTTTTCCCGAGGGGATCGCAATGGTGCGATGCGCCCGACTGTTTTCGGGGCCAAGGCTCGGGATCACGGGACGCCGTTTGGGCATGAGGCGGTGTTGGTGACTTTTTCGTCGGATATCCGTTGGAGGCGAGTAAGTAGTCGATCTCGCATGTTTTTCCGCGAGGATTACAACGGTGCAATATGTTTGGTTGTGCGGAGCCTTATACATGATCTTATTAAATGTGGAAGCATGAAAGGTGCTCCGGTGGTGGTTCGCCCTACCTTATTTGTAGCGGGCCCTTAGCGTGTGATCGCGCACTCTTGGGAGAGTGATGTAAGTGGTTCACAAGATGTGGTTAGTCGTGCCTGGGCCTTTGAGTTGGAGATGTCACGTCACGCCTTCGCGTTGACGTTGGGTGCCATGTGCACGATAGCCCTTGGGCTGGAGACGTGGTATACTCTGGGAGTATACGAGAGCACTTGGAGGTACGTGTGGTTCGTACCTGAGTTGTTCGTGCGCTTGGTTGGGGTTGACTTGGGGCCACACGTCATGTGGGCCCCACGTGCATGTCGGGTTCTGCTTTGCATACTTTGACCTCTCGCGACGTAGAGGGTTGCTCTGTGCTCATTGTTTGACCAGCAGGGTGGAGTTTTCCCCTGGCTCGGTGCTCGTTTGTTGACCAGTAGGGTTGAGTGGTCTCCCCCTGGTTTCGCTCTCGATGGATTGGCCGGTAGTGGTGCTAGTGACACCCAGTGCTGGAGCAGACGCTGCACATCTTTTGGGTGAGTTGTTCTGGAGTTGGGAAGTTGCGCGATACCCACTCTGTGTTCAGTTGGCCAGTGTTGTGCCCTCTAGTGAAGATGGCTAGAGCAGCTCTGAGTTCTACCCTCCAGCAGGGCTGGGCAGTGGGTTGCTCGGTGACTTCTAGGGTTTACCCTCCAGCAGGGACTGGGTAGTGGGTCACCCGACGACCTCTTAGGGTCTACCCTCTAGTAGGGCTGGGCAGTGGGTCACTCGTCGTCTAGTTCCAGGTCTACCCTCCAGCGAGGCTGGGCAGTGGGTCGTCTGTCGACTTATTCCAGGTCTACCCTCCAGCGGGGCTAGGCAGTGGGTCGCCTGATGATGTAATAAGGTCTACCCTCCAGCGGGGCTGGGCAGTGGGTCGCCGGATGATGTGTTATGGCCTACCCTCCAGCACGGCTAGGCAGTGGGTCGCCTGTCGACTTATTCCAGGTCTACCCTCCAGTGGGACTGGGCAGTGGGTCGCCTGATGACGTATTATGGTTTACCCTCCAACAGGGCTGGGCAGTGGGTCACCTAGTATCTTATTTTGGTTTACCCTCCAGCGGGGCTGGGCAGTGGGTCGCCTGATGATGTATTAGGGTTTACCCTCCAGCAGGGCTGGGCAGTGGGTCACCCGATATCTGGTTATGAATTACCCTCCAGCGGGGTTGGGCAGTGGGTCTTTTGTTGGCATTCCAGACTCAGTCCTTTCTATTAGGCTAGTCTGTGGCTTTTCCTCCATGTTTACCGGAGCGGGACCCTTGGTTGTACGGGTCGGTGATGGAACGGCTTGACTTCGAGGAGACCTCTCGACTGCAGGGCAGTGATGAGGTGTGGCTTGACTTTCCTAGAACTCTCAAGTACGAGGGGCGCTTTCCCCACCGAGACGCGTTCTTACGACGCGATCTAAAACCGTGCGGGCGAGTTAGTACCGCCCAAAGCGGATAGTATCAAGGTGCGGTGACTGAGCCCCTTGGCTTGCGGTTCAGGGCAGACGTGCGGGATACTGGGCATCGATGGAGTTTACCTCTGGGACTGTTGACTACTCTTTCTTGGGCTGAGCTACGGTACGGGGATCCCCTTACGACGTTGTTCGGGTTTCTTGTTGAGCATAACGATATGTATATACCTTGTTTCCGGTACCCACTTCTTAGGTTTGGTTACTCTCCTTCCAGGAGAGGCGAAGACGCGCGGGGTATGCCACGTGCTTTCTGTGTCTAGCTTTTCGTGGTTGGACGAGTCTACTCTCCTGCTATAGATAGCGAAGACTCGACGGGAAGTTTGTCTTCTCACCGTTTCCAGCTCCTTGTGTCTGGACGAGTCTACCTTCTTTCCTCTTATTGGGTTGAGCTGGACTCTTTACTGTACTCTCTGTTGTACTCTTTTACTTCTCCCTGTTCGCTCTACTGCTCACCCTTTGGTACCTCCTTTGTTGCTCCCTCGAGCCTTCGGGGTATCCTACTGAGTATTTTTATATTCACCCCTGCTTGGGCTTTGCTCGCACTTGGTGTGCCCTTGCAGACGACGAACAGGTGGAGCGTGACTTCGGTGGAGCGTAGGAGCTTGGGAGCTTGGACCGCTTGCGGTGGTCGTAGCCGGGTTCCAGGTGGGAGACCTTTCAGCTGTTTCTTTTGTTTACCTGTTGCCGGGTTGTGGCACCTTTTGGTTGGGCGCGTGTTTTGCCCCTTTTCTTTTCTACTTGTACTCTGTACTGTTTAGAGGTTGATGCACTCTTGTGGTTTATTTATAGCAGTTTCCCTTTTACTTTTCTTTTTACTCTGCACTTTTGCATTGAGTTTGTTGCGTGTGTGTGTACAGGTGCTTAGGAAAAGGCCTCCCCGAGTTATTGTGCCTTCGGCGCTGGTCGCCAGGCCCTGGCCTATGGAGGCAGGCTTGGGGTAGTTGCGGCTCGAGCCCAGGTAGGGTCGAGTCGTGACAAATTATTTTTAAATAATATTTTTGGTTTTTTTGATATTTATTATGGATTTATATTTATTATAATTATCCATAAAATAATAACTATTTCATAACATAAAAATTGATGTAATCAAAAGTTGGATAATATTTTGTATGTTATCTAATTTATTATAAGGTGTTTTATATATGGATATTTATATTAATTTTATAAATTTATAATGATATCTAAGATTTTGAATATCTTAGAAAAATACTATGGTATGATATGAAGGATGTGAATTTCCTATTTAAAATGAAATATCTATTATTCTTAGAAAAATGTATATATTATTTTATGAGTTTTATTTTAAAATCTAATATTTAATAGTTATATATATATTTTAATAAAATGAATAATATATTTTTAATAATCATGTCAAAAATATATGAAAAGTATTTTTTTAAAAAAATTATAAAAAAAATAAGATGTAACAGTGTGTAGTAAATGTGTTGCATAATCACTATTTTTGATTAAAACATATGATAAAAGATTATAAATGATATTTTTATTTCAATTTTGGGTTTTTTTAAGTTTTAAAGTATTTTTAAATTCAATTTTTGAATTTAATGTGGTTATAAGTTGAGTAATACTTTTGAATTAAAAATTCCTTTTAAAATAAGAATTATAGTTTTAATGGAATTCTACTTCTTATTAATATATTTATATCTACAATGATATAGAATATTATAGAAAATTATGGGATGTTTCTTTCATGATAATATACTTAAAATATCATATTAATGTTATTTTATTAATATAAATTAACTTTTATGTCAAGATAAATATGAAAATAATTATTGATATTGGCGTAGTGCATGCAAGGCATTTGAAATCAAAATTAATGTCTTTGAGGTAATATTCAAGGGATAAGGATATGCACAACTCAAGAGATAAATATAATTATTAATAAAAAAAATTATGCATATTCATGTATTTTAAAATTATATAACATGTTAATTATCCAAATGATTCTTAAAAATGTTATCATGATAAGGATGAGAATAAAAATATATTATAAATAGTTTTATATGATGATAATTATGAATAATAAATTATATTTATGTTAATAATTTATTTTTTAAATTAAATAATAGAATAATTATCCAAAATGCATATGTGGTGTCGATACATCATTTGTGCATGTAGGAGAAAGTCATAAATGGTGGTTTTAAAATATTTAAAGTGATAGGGTTTATATGAATTAAGGTATTTCATGAATTTTATGAGTATTAAATGTAATTAATTATTTAAATATTAAAACTTAAATTTTATATTTTTCTAATTATTTTTAAACTCAAATTATAAAAATAATCTTGAAAATCTATATGTATGGGATTTTTTGTTAAAAATGATTTATAAATTAACAAAAAATTATAAAACCTTATCTTTAGACAATTTTGGATGATGAATGGTCAAAAATATCATCTCTTTTTTATTTATGATCCACTTTCCATTTGAAAATTTCATTCTTTACCCTTAAAGATTGGATATTTATGAAAATGTCAGCGAAACTTATCTATAAAAGGGGATTCATTCCACCCTTTCCAAAACAAATCTAAAGTTTGTTTTTCTCTCAATATTCTACCTAATCCCTCTCTAAACTTCCTTTTTGATGTTTGTAAGCCTCTGGTGTAGCCAAAAGTCCCTTCTTAAATGGATTAAGATTCAATCCAAATGGGATGATTCAAAAAGCAAGGTGAGGGTTCCAAAATCAATATTTCCTTTCTTATTTAAGAATATTTTACCTTAAAACTCTTTTAAAACTCCTCTTGTTTTTCTAAAAATATTATATTTCCATGTTATAAACAACTTTTTGAACCATTATTGATGATACGTCACTCATTCTCTTTTTATGAACCTTTTTTCATAAGTTGTTATTATAGAAAAGTCGGGTTTCAAAATCCATGTCATATCTTTTTTATTCTCCTCCCACCCTTTCCATAATATGGGCAACCTTAAAAATAATAATTTTGAAATAATAGTATAATTCTTCTTAATTTTTTTGTGAAACTCAAATTTTTGTTAGACTTTATTTTCTTTTAAAGTCTTTTAGAAAACACCATCCACCCATGGTGATTTTACGCAACCTAAGTGAACGGTGGTGTTTTATTTTTAAATTAATCTTTTTATGGATTTTCTTAAAAATGAATTTAATGATTGAATGTAACAATAATAATTAAATATTTTTTTTGTTTATTATTCTGGAATGATAAAATAGTCATGATAATAATGATATTAAAAGTAAACAATCAAAGCAATTTTTAGGAATATAAAACAAACTTACCAAGGAAGATTTTCTAGAATTTTAATTGTTGGGAATCCTAGCTGCAATGTATGATCACCAAACACAAACCACTAGATGAATCCAAACAGTGAAAAAATGGTTCATCTATAAGGACTCCCTTGATGTTAGTGTACTGAAAGATAGGAAGCCACACACACAACTCACCACACTAAGTCGATCCACACACACATATAAGAAAACTCACACATTGCAATCATTCAAGTGAAAAACGACAAAGGAAAGGGATTTAGTAATCTATGTGGTTCATACAATGTGTCCTACACCCATAGGAGAAATGTTGTTTCTCTTCTCATTCTAATTGGAAGTAACAGCAAATTAAAACTCAACTAAAAAAACAATTATTTGCGATTAATTACAGAGATTAAATCCTCTATAATTCAAATAAATGTTATGATTCATAATCACTATACATAAGGTTCCCACCTATACTTTTATGGAAGGATCCAGTTGTTCATCCATTATCATTGACCTCCTATCTTTGTAGAGGCTCCCCCATTTGGAATGGTGATTGCCGATCTATTATTTCAATCGGCTCATGATCACTTGTCACAGTGAACAGTCCAAGTTATAGTAACTTTTGTTCAACCTATGTCCAAACCATCACTCATGCGCACATCCATCGGATGGTGTTATCATTGGGCTACCCTTCCTTTTTCTAAATAGATTTTTCTTCTGCCGCCTAAATCCCACAAATTATACGTTGTTCATCTCACACCATCTGGTTAACCTATATATGATGAACTGAAACAAGCTTCACATCGCAAAAATATCTCACTTGAAGACTACTTCAGGGAACCTCTAGAAACTCTCCAACCCTTTGGTACAAAACATCGTATTCTTTATCAAGAAATGTTCTCTATTCTTCTTACATTCACCCAAGTCCCACTAAGGCATGATGTTGCCTCATACTCTCTTGTACTAACACCTTGGTGAACTTGTCTGTTGGATTCTATCATCTGGTTATCTTCTACAATTACACAACCTTTTCCCTTAGTAGTGTCTAGATGAAGTGATATTTCAGGTCAATGTGATTTGTTTATACATGGAATGCTAGGTTCCAATCCAAGTGAATCTCACTCTGATTATTATAGAATAATAGTCCATCCTCTTGACTACTTTATAGATCCTTCAGCAACCGCATCAACCATATCATCCCCTTACATGCTTCTATTCTAGCTACATACTCAGCTTCCATTATGGATAAAGTAACCACCAGTTATAGCCACAACATTCAACCAATTATTATTCCTCTATAGGTAAACACAAACTGAGTGGTTATTTTTTATGTGTCTGAATCCCCAGTAAAGTCAACATAAATGTAACCTTCCAAAAGATCATCAACCTCGAAACACATAGATTTATATTCCAATCCCTTCAAGTATCGGATGATCCACTTCATATCCTCCTAGTGTTCCCTTCCTGGATTTGACATGAAACAACTCAAGAATCCCACTACAAAAGTAATTTCTAGTCGAGTGCATATCATGGCGTACATCAAAATTCCAACAGCTGATGAAAATAGAACTTTGTCCATATAATGGACCTCATCTTCCATTTTATACACCTTCTCCTTGGAAAACTTGAAGTGTTATTCCAAGGGATTTGATACGTCTCTCTAAGATAAAACCAAAGTCATGGATTCCCTATCTATCTTGATCTTTATCCCCAAAATATTCTTGGAAGGTTTGAGATATTTTATCTCAAACCTCCTTGAAAAGTCATGCTTCAGCTTCTGAATCCTCTTATCATCTCGTCTAGCTAGAAGCATGTCATTCACGTATAGAAAAAGTATGATGAAACTTCCATCATCCCATGCCTTCAGGTAGCAACAATGGTTCGTGTTGCACCAAGTGAATCCTTCTTCCTCCATAGAAGCATTGAACTTATTATTCCACTACCATGGTGTTTTCTTCAAGATGTAGAGAATTTTATTCACCTTACATACCAAGTTCCAGTTTTTATCATCTGTAAAACTCATCAGTTGCTTCTTATAGATCTATTCCTCCAAATATTCATGGAGAAATTTCATCCTTACATCCATCTATTCTAATTACATATTTTCATATGAAACCATGCTTAGAATTGTTTGTATGGTAGTGTGCTTAACTATCAGTTAGAAAATCTCATAGAAGTCAATTCCCATATTCTATTAGAATCTCGTCACCATAAATCATGCCTTGTACCTTTTTTTACCATCCAATTATTCCTTTAAACAGAACACCCACTTATTCTATAATGATTTATTTTATTGTGGTAACTCAATCATATCCCATATTCTATTAGTTTCAAATGAACATATTTCTTCCTTCATTACTGGCTCCCACTGTTCGGAGTCACTTAGAGTGGCCATCTCATCCAGACTTTCTAGATCTACACTATCTATTAGAAGTAAGAAAATTCATGTCAGCTCCAACCCTCTCAACTAGTTTTTTGAATTTAGTAGATATTCATAATTAAAATTACATCTCAGCTCTTTTTAGTACTGTATCTTTCGGTGCTCTGACTTACAAAGCCCTATATTTTCATACTCCTACTCAAGCATCAGTGTTTTGAGATCCTTCTAGCACATCATTTTCTAGTCCCATATCTAGACTTCGAGTGATTTCATTTGAAATCATCAGAACTTTTCTTTTTCTGGTACTCCAGATCAATTTGGACTTGTTTGGTTGAGTCTTTAATCTAAAATTCATTTTCATCCAAGTTATGATCCTTCCACAAAACCCTCTCATTGAAGTGAACATCTTGGTCACTGCTTATCATTACCCCACAACCAAAAGTTGGTATCCTTATGGAATCATCTTTGTGATTTGTATGATTCCTCAAGAGATGTCCTCTTTTCTCACATTGCCAACATGTAGGACCCAGACCAGACGATTTTCCTCATCTTCCTCTTGCAACTTTTCATATGATTTTTTATTATGGTATGTATTCCATTGAGGTGAACATCCTCATCTGTCAGCATTGAGAAACTTTCAAATGATGCTTAGACTTCTCTCTGCCTGAGTTCCTCATTCATGGTCAGGCTCCAGACATCCTCAAAAACCAAATTGGTCTTTCTACAAGAATTACTAATGGAATTCACCATAACATCCCAACTATCTAGGAGTGATGAAAGAAAAATTCATACCCATACATCATTCATGGATGTCACCTTTACCGATTTGAGCTGCCTGTGAATCATGTTGAAGTCATTCACATGATTTTTTATGGTACTTCCTTTTAATAGCCTCGTGTTGAACAACTGTCACATTATGAACGCTTTATTACATGTCATAGTATTCTCATACATATATGTGAACACCTTTATCACTTTTATCATTTTCTTCTTATCTTGAATATTATAGTCCACATTCTGTTCTAATGAAATCCTCACCAATACAAGTGAATGACTTGTATATCTAGAACTTTCGTTATTCTAATTTCATACCTTCTGATGATCATAAACTCCAATTAAAATAGAATATAATGTCAAATAAAAATTAAGCATCGCCTAAGCTGCCTCGGATTGTGCTTAGAGCGAGTTGAACCAACCATAAGCGTTGATACCACTTATTGGGAATCTTGTCCACAAAATTCAATCATCAGACACAAACCAATGGACGATGCCATGCAATAGAAAAACCAAGTCATCCAAAAGGACTCCATAGGTGTTAGTGTACTGGAAAATAGGAAGCTTCATTCCCAACTACCCATGCTAAGTCGGTCCACATACACACTCAATAAACCTCACAACTCAGAAGCATTCAAGTTAAAAATAGCGAAGGGGCATAAGAATTTATGTGGTTAAGACAATTTGTCCTTCATCCATGGGAGAAACATTGTTGTTCTTCTCATTCCAATTGGAAATTATAAGGAACTATAAGTCTCAACTAAAAAAATAGTCGGTTAAGATTAATTAAAGATATTAACTCCTTTATAATTTGAAACACTATTTTGATTCTTAATAACTATGCACAAGGTCCCCACTTATCCTTTTATGGAAGGATCCAGTCGGTCATCCAGTAGCACTGACCTCCTATCTTTATAAAGGCTCCCCCATTAGCGAATGTCGATCTCTTGTTGTAATAGGCTCATGACCGCTTATCCTGGTGAATAGTCCTAGTTACACTTTGCACCAGTAACTTCTGCTCAACCGCTATCTAAACCATCACTCGTGTACACGTCCATCAGATGGTATTATCGCCTGACCACCCTACTATCTTCTGAAGAGATTTCTTCATCACCGCCTGAATCCCACAGATAATACATAGTTCGGCTCACACCGTTCATCCAACCTATGTTCGGTGAACTGAAACAAGCTTCACATCCTAACAATAACTGTCTACCAATCTATTGAACACTTGTTCTTCTAGAATGATATAAAACATATACCTTGACAATTATGGATATTATGAAAATCATTAGAAAAGGATCTTTGATTGTTACCGTTGTACTGAAGCTATTTTGGAACTATGGACCAAACAACCTCAAAACGACCGATGTAAGAAAAAATGATCCAATAAATAATAAATGATAATAAATGAATAAAAAAGAATAATGATGATGAAAGGGGTTTTAAGGAAAGTAAATAATTAATATAATTTTATTATTCAGGAAGGTAGAGAACATACAAAGCGAGTTGGGGCTCAAGGTGAGGAGTTTTCTTTTAAACCATTATTTTAAAATGTTTTGAAGTTTTTCTTTCAACTTTCTTTATTGTTTTATAATAATTGGTTAACCCTTTTGTTTTAATTCATTTTCTTTTTATGGGTTAACTTAAATGCTTGTGCCTCTAGGTTGAAATGTAAGTTTTTATGAGTTTTATTCATGTTATAGTGAGATGAAATCTAATGTGTGTTTTATTCATATTATGGTTCTTATACATTATATATGATGGCAGGTGATATTGGAAGTAACCTAATGGGTTATTTCATTGTAAGGGAGATTACGAATATGATGTCCCAAAAAAACTTCATGGTTCTATTACATTTATTCTTGCTTAAAAAAATTATGGAATTCTTTGAGCAAAGAAGTTGAATTCGTGAGTGAATTTGAGTTTATACAATCTCAAAGTTTATTTTTTTGAAGGAGAAAATTTTTCATGTGTTCTCATGTATTTCAATGGATTAACAGGTTTTCTTTCTTTTTATACCCCTTACCGAGATGTATATGTTCATCCCACATTTTTAAATGATTTTACAGGAGTAGGAATAATAATAAATTCAAAGTTCTGATTATGGAGATTTTTCTTGAATAAAGAAAGCGTATCCTTTTAAGAACTTGTTTTTGTGGGAAAAACGTACACTTAGTGGAAGTGTGGATTTTTTAATGTAATGGGTTTTATAATCCTCCAAAACTCTAAATCTAAAGGTCTTGGGAATGTGGGTGATTGAATAATATTGTAAAACATGTAATTATGGGGTGTTATGTTCAGTTGTGAATTGTTCTGTTGTGAAATTTCAAATACTTTTCTCACAATTCTTTCTATACTTCGTGCGACTGTGAAATTAGAAGAGGAAGGTAGAAATTCTATTGTTGTGTGTGCTGCTTGAAGATCAAGGAGCGGTTGTGGGTCCTTCAGATATACACTTTGGGACATATAAATTTTCTAATAAAGATTCATCTTCTGACAGTTGTGTATCTGACCACAAGTGTATGCTGCAACTATATTCCAATCTCTACATCGTTTCTATATTCTTCTAAGTGAAAGCTTATTGTACTAGGTGTGGAAGGAAGATCGAGGACAGGTCTTGTTGTTGTAAGAGAGAACCTGGTTGAAAGCTCTTTTAACTAGTAAACATCAAGTGGCGGATGCTTGCACTCAGTTATGAGATCTCTAACAAATGGATGTGAATAAAATCATCATACTTACATTAGGTGTTGGTGGAGTGAAGGGAAGTTGCTTGGAAACCCCGAACCACTATAAAAATTCTTGTGTGCTCCTATCTTCACTCCCCCCCCCCCCCCCCGAGTCATTGTGTAAAAGATTTTTCTATCCAAATGAAAGAGAAGTTTAAGAAGTCAATGCTCGATGATTTGATTTTTTTTATTGGATTTGCAAGTGAGTTAGGTTGCGGGAAATATTTTTATGTCACGGGAAAAATATGGTTATGAGTTAACAAAGTGGTTTGGAATGGAAGATTTAAGACCAGTGTCAACACCAATGACATTGGTCGATAAATTGTCCAAAGACCATGAAGGGATGGTTGAGAATTAGGAATATCAAATATTAACTAGAATTTGGGTGTATTTGATAGCATCTCACGCTAATATTGCATTTGTTGTAACTTTATATGAAAGATTCCAAAGTAATGCAATGGAATCACATATCATGGTAGCAAAAATAATTTTTTAGTATGTCAAAGGAACCATTGATTATAGACTAGTAAATGACTATACATATGCAGATGAGTCGGGAACATTGATGATAGAAAGTATGAGGTCATTTTGGGGGGGGGGGGTGTTAAGATTGTTAAGATTTCATTTCATTTCTTCCTATGGGTCTTTTGTAAGTGTTGTAAATAGATTTAAAGGGGGTGTTGAAGAGACCATATGAGAAATTGAAGAGATCTTATAGAAAGTTATTGAAGAATTTTATTCGCGTGAGAATTCTTATCGTCGCAGGATGAAGTTTCCTTGAAAACATCACTCTAATCTAAGATGCAGTGTAAAAAACTTCTCTTATGAAATTAGGCTACGGGATTTATTCTTGTCGTGGTTTTTATGAGTCGATATTAAGCTAATCAGCAGTGTCGCTACATTGAATAGATCTTGTCGTGCATGAGTCATTGATGAAGCTGCGTGAAATAAATTTGTGTGGGTAAGGTGTTTTGTAAGATAGAAAACCAGAAAATGGAGTTGCGTTAGACAAAGCGACACAAATTCTTTAACTAATAGCACGGTGCAGTTACTCTGGCAAGGGGGGCGGCGAGACATCTGGCTGGTACTTACCATGAAACATGCTTCTTCTTGAGCCTCCAGACCATCTCTTTATAAGTGGTGTTTTATGACCCTTTGGGTCACTGGTCCTTCGAATCATATTTGGTCCTTCAGACCATATTTCTCAAGCCCATGTGACCTTCGAACTTTATATTGAATTCCCCCTTTACCCAGCTTTAAAAGGGGATTTCCTTTTCTTGTTTGGATAATAGATGGCTAGAGACTCAACTTGTTTAAAAAAAACTGAAATCAGTTGGATTAAATAAATTATATAAAGCTTGGCCATGGAATGGGATTAGAAAAGAGCCCAAAAGAGGGATTTGAAATTCAAAACCAGGGCTCCTATTAGTTACCAGCTTTCAATTTCTTGCGCTTCTTTCTTCGCTGTTCCCGCAGACCTGAAACAAAAACCAATCTCCCAGTCCACGTGGCATACCGTTTTCAAATAAACTTAAGAATGCATGACTCACGTTTTTTCTCCTCCTTCCTCTTCCTTGCTGCATTCCTTCTGGCGGTCTCGAGGCTCATTCTCTTCTGTGCTATCGCCTTTAAATCCACATTTGCCTGCCAAATACACAGAGATTGCCATACAGTCGTATCAGAGAAATGTTTCAGATACTAAGGCTAAGGCTGTAACAATTGTTTCTAGATTAGTTGCAAAAAAAAGTCACTTTAAAACACGTAACATAATGATAAAACCGCTGCCCCAAAAGAAAGGTCCTGTTTTATGCTGGCCAAAAATGCAATTCATTGAGATTTCAGTTCTGACTCATTGAAACGCAACTGATCCGTTTTTATTCGCCATCTGATGGATCACTGGGATCAGTTGATGCTTGAACATGACATCAAAGAAAAGGCATGCGCATATTACCTCTCGACCAGCACTCCTTATGGCCTGCAGCGGCTCAACACAATGCTGACCTATAACTACTAATTTACTTCTCTTGCTTTCTCCCTTAGCCAGTTCCTCCAGCTGCTGCTGAAGCACAGCAGAAACACCCGCCTGCAAAATTAAACTCAGATGAACATGCCCTTAAACCCTGCTTCCTAAGATGCAAACTGAGGTCAATGAATGCAAAGGGAAAGGTGCTTGCAACCTACTCCAGCTCAGCTCCACAAATACTCTAATTCAGCTCGGTTTTTCTTCTCAAGCACTAACTTCAGCCGAGTTTGAGTATCAGAATAACTTAATCCAATAGCTCGTGGGCCAAATGAGCATTAAATATTTTAATATATCATTTTTATTCAATATATGTATTTAGTTTCGAGCTCGAGATTTCGAGCTCCAGTTCAAATTTGAACTGGATCTTATAATTAAAATTATGGTAAAGGATTGTAATTGTTCCAAGTCGAGCTTGATTGACTAGCACGCTCGAGCTCGAGCCTGCAAATTGATACTTGATCAAACATCGAGCCGAGCACAAGCATCAAATTCAAGTACCGAGCTCAAGCTCAAGTACTAAGATACTCAGCTCGGCTCGATTATACCTCTAGTTCAAAAGAATCACCAATTCCATCATATGATTGAATTGGGGTTGATTTCAAACTTGGATTAACAAAAATATCTCCAGGGTTGCAGCCTACTGGTTGTGTCTGGGTCTCGGGGAGGTCTCAGGTCAAGTCTCTCCGAGTATGTTGTAGACGATAATAGATTTTCTTTGTAATTTATAATTCCCCCTCCCCAACCATTCGTAATTATTATTACTATTATAAATATATTTTTGTTGCTGCTGTTGTTGTTACAAGACAGGAATAGTTTTGTCCTTGCAGATTTTTAACTTCTATTCCATAAAATTTTATTTCATACCAAACATGATTTTAAACACCGAGTGAAGTAAACCATCATAATAGGATAAAATATATGCATTCATACAAAATGTTCATTGGATTTATAAAAAAATATGCATAATAATGAAATCCATCCATACAAGTCAAGTCATTGACAAAATATCAAAATAAGGTGAGTACACATGTTACAAAAAATAACAAAATTAAAAATTAAAAAAAAAAAACCTAAAATCTTCTATTTTAGATATGTGATTTTGAAGTACAAAAATCCAAATTTATAATTATCATCACTTTCATTTTTTTCTTCGTTAGATTCGTATCCTTCTAACATCTTCCGTCTCATTTGAATCAATCTCTACATCTTTCATATCAAGCTCACTTGCACAGTTTCTCATTGCTGTCTTAACTCTTCATTTTAATGAGTTGGCATTTTTGTTTGGCTTCAAGTTTGTCTGTTTCACTTAAAATTACCACCCTCGCTACAACTCCCTGATTTAATTCTCCACTCGCGTTATTAAATACAAGCTCACCCTCCGAATTTTCCTCACCACATGGTTTTTCTCATTTGTTTGGGTTGAGCTTATTTTTTATGTTTAAAAACAGCTTTGACCAGGCACCCAAAGGCGTCACTTTTAACTGCCAAAAAAGCGCAGAAGGCACCAAATGCATGCACCCCAGTGAACCCAACGCCTTTCTTCACCAGAGAGGCGTTGAGCCCAAAGGCAACTGAGGCAAACACCTTAAATACACTGATACAAGGATGGAATAATGGAAAGCCTCTCATCATTGATGAACTCAAAACAGAAAAATTGAACAAAAAAAAACTGCCTACTTCATCACATGGTTATGAAGCTTACCCCAGCCAAGAAGCGATGCGAGAATGTCTTAGGTTGCAAGGGACGACAAAGAAGAACACAAAGCTCCTGCAGATTAAAGTGAAAATGGAAAACAAAACAAAAAAAAGCCTACCTTCATTTTCCAAGAAAATGAAAAAATTTGAAAAGACAATCCCACATCTTAAATTACCCTCGCTTTTCAATAACATTTTGAAGCCATTTTTGGGAAACAAAAACAAAAAATATTTTCATGAAGCAAACACAGCATTGAACTGCGAAAGTGTGGAAAAAAATAAAGATTCCATCAAGTGGTGATGAGCAGAAAATAACAATGATCTGGTGTAACCTGTTGAAGCTTCTTCAAGTGCACGGAACTGGCTTTCTTTTTCTTATGACTGTTCACTATTTCCTCCTCACTGTTGTCTTCCTCAACAAAAAATTCCAGAGAATCAGCATTACGTTTAAACCAGGTCATCTCTGCTTTTTCCTACAAAACACGGATATAACCAAGCTTGCACAGTAATCCAACAAATTTAACCAAAAAGATAAGAAAAGGTGAAAGATGTCAACTAGCATTCAAAAATCCCAATGATGAAAATTAGACAAAAATAAAACTAGAGTATTATAAATGATCGCAGTGATTCCAATATTTATTGAAGTGAAACTAGTTTTTTCATAAATTTTTACATGAAAAAAATAAGTCCCAATGGAATGCTATTTTTGGAATATAAAACATCAGTAAACAAATGGAACTTTATATTTACCTGGGATTCTGTCCGCAAAATTTTGTCTATTTGTCGTGCAAGAGATAATCGTTCTAAAATCTCTGGCATTAAGGAACTATCTAAAGGAAATCGCTGGAAGCTTTCCTGTGTTTGGAACAAATTCAATCGTCACACATCCTTAAATGTGCACATCTTTGCAAAACATATAACCCAACAACCATGACTCATAATTCCAACTTTCATATATTAGGAATCATATTTACCTTCAATGATCGTGTGCAGGAAAGCAGGAGTTAGTAGAGGGGTAAATCCAAAACGGAAAAAAAAAACGCATCACAGAAAAGGTTGGACAAAATAATATTGTCAAGTCACATTTAAAGGTGATGCTTCCAATGATAACACCTTTAAGTCAAAAGTTTTCTCAGAATAATATTAATCCAAAAGCTGCGCCGCGGAAGGATCTAATAGAATCATCTTAAGTACCGGGTATGGAAATGGATCATTTGCAGTTTATTTTCCCAAGATCACAATTTATTGCCAAATGACCTGTGCACCCATTAGAAACTAAGAACGTATTTGGTTATGGAAGACATTTTTTACCTTCAATTTCAAAAAATGCATTAGAAAACATGTTAGAAGATGTCTTGATAAGTGCAAAAATAAGAAAGTACGTGATTTAATTATCCAAGCATTTTTATTTTTCCTAAAAAATGAAGAAAAAAAAAACAAAAATCTTTCATTTTTGTTGGTTGAGAAAACCCCCTTGCCTCCTTACCTCAAAGTGAGGCGGAGGCAAGCTTTTATAATGAATGAAAAGGACCACATCGGACCACAAGTCCGATGTGGGATACAGACTCCAACACTCCCCCTCAAGCTAGGTGTACCTAGTTTGGACACATAATGAAAAGAAAGCAACAAAACAGACGCTAACACTCCCCCTCAAGCTGGACATGCCCAGCTTGATGACAAATACAAGACAAAAACAGAAGAAACGGAAATAAGAAAATCGTTGTTGATGTTGCTTGTAAAAAAAGGATGGGTCATCGCCGGAAAAGTGTGAGGCCGGACAACAGAGCGCCGGGAAATCCACACTGGCGGGTCGGTCGTCAGAGCGTCGGGAAAATCCGCACTACGGGCCGGTCGTCAGAGCGCCAAGAAATCCGTAATGTCGGGCCAATCGTCAAAGTGCCGAGAAATCCGCAATGGCGATGCCGGTCGTCGAAGCGCCGAAAAATCCGCAGGAGGAGGCTGGCAAGGAGGGAGCAATTGTTGATGCGCAGGAGGCCGCCAAGGGAGGTGCGGCAGCAGGGAGGCGCGGCAGCAAGGAGGAGCCGGCAGGGAGGGAGCAGCCTGGATCGGTTCGCCTGGAGAGAGTCGGTCCTGGAAGGGAAGAAACCGAACTGGCGGGAGCGGGGCCGGTGCGAGGGATCCGCCGGGAAGGGAGCAGCTGGACGGAGAGGGGCAGACGTCGAAGAGCCGCTCTGACGGAGGTGGGCCGATCTGCTAGGGCAAGGAGAGGCGGGCCGGACAGAACCGGAAACCGCAGGAGAGGCACAGGGAGATGCCGGCAGGGGGAGATCTGTCGGTAGAGAGTCGCGCGGGAGGGCGGAAGGAGCCGCCGGACATAAGCAGACCGCCAGGGAAGGGAGGCCACCGGCGCAGGGAGGCCGCCGGAAAATCCGCAGGAGGCGGGCGCCGCTGGAGAAGCAGCAGCGTCGGGAGAATCGCGAGGAGGCGCGCCGGGCCGTCGCGCCGGGAGGAGGAGCAACCGCCGGTGGAGATGCGGGAGCCGCTCAGGCGGATGGAGGTCCGTCGGGGAATCCGCGGGAGGCACCGTGCGAACAGGAGGACCGCCGGGGAAGATGCGGGAGCCGCTCACATGGAGGACGGGAGCCGCGCCGGGAGCCGGCAGGGAAGAGGCGGGCCGTCAGGAGAGGGGCACCGCCTGAGGGAGAACGGGCCGTCGGGAGGAGACGCCGGGCCGCCGGGATCAGATGAGGGAGGCCCGCCGGAAAGGGCAAAGGCAGAGGGGAGATCCGCCGGACAGAGCCACCGGCAGGGATGGGTCGTCGGGCCGGCGCGAGGGAAGCCTCAGTGAAGGCGGGGCCTGGCGCCGGGAGAGATCCGCCACAGGGGGACGGACGGGAAATACTCAGGCTCGTAGGCCATGGAAGTCGCCGCCCCCCGTGGGGAAGAAAAAAAAATATTAAACCCTAGAGCGGAATAGAAAAAAAAATAGATGGAGGGGGGGTCGGGGTTAAGATCCCTCTGATACCATGTTGGTTGAGAAAACCCCCTTGCCTCCTTACCTCAAAGTGAGGCGGAGGCAAGCTTTTATAATGAATGAAAAGGACCACATCGGACCACAAGTCCGATGTGGGATACAGACTCCAACAATTTCCAATATCAACAATAAACAAGTCTTAAACCCAAATAAATGTTTCATTTCAAATATCATTTCCAAAAAAAGGTCTTCCGTTTACATAACCGAGTGCATTTTCTAATACTCAAGTACAAACTCGCTGTTGCTTCAGTCAGTTTTAACAAGATCATCAGTTTGGTTTGTGTTGGTTGAAAATTCTTGTCAACTGATTTTCATTTGATCAGATTTTATAAGCTTCTTAACCAGTCAAAACCGACTGTGAACACCTCTAGTGACAAACAAACACACTGAGTTTAGATGGGTTGCTTCAGGTAAGGAAGGGTGCTGCACACCCTCAATGGGTATCAAGTAAAAGAATAATGGCCCACCCCAGCCCATTGAATCATATCATCAGTGACAGCATTTACTCTGCATTCTCAAAAAAAATGGCTTAAATCTGCATGTAGGGTCAACATTTGGACGCCATCTCCAATCAAGCTGACGTAGAAATGTAAAAATAACAAAATACCAATAACTACACACAATCAAACTTCTTATATGCTTCAAGGTGTCCCCATTTCCAGTCTTTTCCAAGCTAGAAAAACAGCTGAGATTTCAGCTACGTTCGGTACGATGGAAGTTTTTTTTTTATGGAAACAGAAAATGCATGGAAGAGGGAATGGGAAGGTGATTGATGAGTCAATAATTTGTTTGGTATGCATGGAAAAGATGTGATGAAATATGTTAAATAATATAATTATAAAATAGTAAAAAACATATAATATAATCATCTCTATTATTTAAGGGACATTCTTGTCGATCATATATAAAATCAAGGGCAATTAAGTGTGTAAAATTTATTTTCCGAGGTAAGAATGAGCATTCCACCAAAATTGGAACAAATTTTGCTTCCCATAATTGTTCCCTCACCCATTCCTTTTCCCATGCCACTATTCTTCCATTGCGGACACAACCTTCCATTGTAAACTGAACATGACCATGCATTCTATCCAAATATTGGACTCCCAGAAAATCAAAATGTCCACAACACTTCTCTTGACATACATTACAATCATTCACAAAGGATATTAGAATGAGACGGTTGAGCAACTAGCAAAGCTAATGGATATGGTACCTTTGAAAATGATTTGCACAGAGTTGAAAACTTTGATATATCATTGGGTGAAATTAGAGCTATGCTGCATCCATCAGCAGATGCCCTGGCAGTTCTCCCACTTCTGTGGACATAGACCTAACATGATAGTTGCAAACATAAGCTGTTCATGTTTCCAGGGATTTCACAAAAATAAAGCTCCAGTTGGTTTTAGAAAATGTTCTGTTTAGTTTTTTCAGAAAATGGAGATGGAATCGACTGATTTTTAAAAAAAAAAGATTCCAAGGTTTCCTAGAAAATGAAAATGCAGGAAGATGTAAAACATGTAATGGCCTGTTTTTTCATGCCGTCCAAAATATTTCCCAACTCATTTTTTATGTATTTTTTGGGAAATGAAAACATAAAACGTTTTGTGATACCAAACATGGCCTGAAGTACCAGAATCGACTTACTTCTGCAGAATGAGGAAGTTGATAGTGAACAATAGTACGGACACCAGGTATATCAAGACCTCTAGCTGCAACATCAGTCGCAACAAGTACACCGTGTTCATTACCACGGAAACGATCAATTGCCTGTACAGAAATATTGAATTGCAAATGCGATCAAGGGAAAAAAATAGTAGCCGCTAGCACGCTCAAATAAACAGGCACGAGCAGAAGCACCAGAAACTATGAAAATGTGCATGCACACAAAGATACACAAATAAACTCAAGAAGAGCATGCTAGAATGCCACCAAGACAAATAAATAACCGCACTATGGGTCCGTTAGACAACACCGTCTTGAAAACTGGTTAGGCCGCTTATCACTCAAGCAGTTTGAGAAAATAAATGGTTTTTGTTCTGTTCTGGGAAAAAAAATACCTGCACTTTAATTCCAGAAGAAAATCACTTAAAAGGTGACAGGAAATAACTTTTTCAATAAGCAATATTGAAGCACTCGTACACAAGCATCCATCATAAATGATGAGTGCTAAATGGATCCTATGGTGTATCATAGTCTGATAGAAAACCAGGACAGGGGGCAACACTTTCTGGAAATTAATAGCAGCAACAGTTACAAAACAGAGCAGAAAAAGGACAGAAAGAAGTACACTTCAGGAGAGAACTCATGCCCAAGCCCTTGGCCGACTTCCTGGTTTCTACCGCACCCCTCTTCCACTTTCCACCCCTTTCTTTTATAACCAAACAGCCCACAAAGGATCTCCCATCGGTGGGGTCCATTCTGTTATTCCCTGGAATTTCCCCACCCATTCTGTTATGCAGTTGAGCTGGACGGGTCCACTCCAACCGATTGGTTAGGCGGTTGTGGAGCTGAAGGGACCACTGCCAGTTGTGCTGGATGGTTAGGCGGTTGTGCTGCTGAGGGGACCACTGCCAGCTGTGCTGGATGGTTAGGCTTGTGCTGCTGGGGGGACCACTGCCAGCTGTGCTAGAGAGTCCTCAGAGGCCGCAGCGCTCTTCCCACGCCTAGAATAAACCTTCCAAGGTGCTGAGGCGGCCCTTGCGCTATCACTCGCCCCCCCTGAGTGAGGGGTCTTGCCCTCAAGACTGAAAGAGGAAAATTGGTTTTGGAGAACATACTCATCCTCCCATGTGGCATCGTCAGCAGGTTGGCCCTTCCAGTGAATTAACCATTGCGGGACCGAGCCCGAGGGAGCTGAAGTGGTGTGGTGGCCAAGTACCGCGGCAAGTTCCGGGGCTGCAGCATCATCACCCGAAAGACCAGTAGGAAGGGTGGGGAGGGGCGGATGAGGACCGATGAATTTTTTGAGTTGGGATACGTGAAAAACTGGGTGAATACAGATGCCTGGAGGAAGGGCGAGTTTGTAGGCCACTGAGCCAACCTGCTGGAGAATAGGAAAAGAGCCAAAAAATCTGGGGGCAAGTTTCTGGGAAATGCGTCGAGCAAGGGACTGTTGGCGGTGAGGACGCAGCTTCACATAAACCATATCACCAATGGTATAGGAGATGTCACGACGAGAGCGATCGGCTTGAAGTTTCATAAGGGATTGGGCGCGGAGCAAATGGCGCTTCAGCTGAGTAAGTGTCTCATCCCGGTCTTGTAAAGTTGTGATGATTGCCTCGATGCGAACTTCGCTGGGTAGAAAGGAAAGGACTGTTGGTGGTGGTCGGCCATAAACCACTTCGAAAGGGGTAGTGAGGATTGAAGAATGTGAGGTGGAATTATAATATAATTCAGCCCAAGGCAACCAAAAAGACCAATGAGTTGGCTGATCACCCGCAAAACAGCGAAGGTAGGTTTCCAAACAGCGGTTGACCACTTCCGTTTGGCCGTCTGTTTGGGGGTGATATGCAGAACTGAATTTGAGGGTGGCACCTTGTAAGCGAAATAATTCAGTCCAGAGATGACTGAGGAATACAGGATCCCGGTCACTAAGGATGGACTTGGGGATCCCATGAAGTCGGATCACTTCCCGAGCGAAAATTTCAGCAACGTAAAAGGGTGCTTGAGGGCAAGAAAATGAGCATATTTTGATAATCTGTCAACCACCACAAAGATGACGTCAAAGCCCCTCGACCGAGGGAGGCCGGTAATGAAATCCATGGAAAGATCATCCCAAATTCTTTCTGGAATTGGTAAGGGCTGGAGAAGTCCTGCAAGGGATAGCGTGGAGTATTTAAAGCGTTGGCAAGTGGGGCATTGGCGGAGAAAGTTTAAAATCTGTTGGTGCATGCCGACCCAATACAAATTGGCAGCCAATTTACGATAAGTTTGATAAAACCCGAAGTGGCCACCTGATGGAGAAGAATGGAATTCTTCTAAAAGCTAGGGGATCCACGCAGAAGATGCTGGGAGTACAAGTCTGCCTTTATACAACAAAGTACCATGTGACAGAGAGAACCCAGGAGGAGGATTAGAGGCTGTCTGAAGTCGGTGTAGTACAGTCGCTGGGAAGGGATCACTGCTAACCGAAGCTGTCACATCGCGGCCCTCCTGCCACAGCGGAAGAGACTGAAAAGAGTAGCAGTCTAAGGGATCAGTGCGGCGGGAAAGGGCATCCGCTGCTGGGTTGGTGCGGTCGGGCTTGTATTTTATTTCAAAGCGGTAACCCAACAGCTTAGCGAGCCAACATTGCTGATCCGCGGTGGCAATGCGTTGATCTAATAAAAAATTGAGGCTATGTTGGTCAGAGTAAACCGTAAAAAATTGCCCGAGCAAGTATGTGCGCCAGTGTTGAATGGCAAGAACAACAGTCATTATCTCCTTCTCATAAGTTGACTTAGAAAGGGTAGAATCGGCCAGCCCCTTACTAAAAAAAGCAATGGGGTGATTGTTCTGCGTGAGGACAGCACCTATCCCGCGGCCAGAGGCGTCACACTCGATTTCGAAAGGCTGGGAAAAGTTTGGAAGGGCAAGGACAGGTGTTGTTGTAACAGCCCGCTGGAGGAGGGTAAAAGCGTGTTGTGCGGCGAGAGTCCAGTGAAAACCAACTTTCCCTGTGAGAATCATTAAAGGCTGGGCGATTTTTCCATAATTTTGAATGAATTTCTGATAATAGCCGGTGAGGCCGAGGAAACCTCGAACGCCCTTGACATTCTTCGGAGTAGGCCAATCCAAAACTGCCTGAATTTTGGAAGGGTCCATAGCTACACCGTCGTGAGAGATAATATGACCCAAGTATGCCACGAATGCTGAGCAAAGGTGCATTTGCCACGATTGATGAAGAAATGGTTGGAATGAAGTAGCTGTAGAACTTGCTCCAAATGAAGGATGTGATAATCCCAGCGCTGACTGTAAATCAAAATGTCATCAAAAAATATTAGCACAAAGTGGCGGAGCATGGGGCGAAAAAGATCATTCATAGTGTCTTGAAAGGTAGAAGGAGCGTTGGTGAGGCCAAAAGGCATCACCAAATACTCAGTAGTGCCCATTATGAGTGCGAAAAGCTGTCTTGTGGATGTCCGCGTCATGCATCCGGATTTGGTGGTAGCCAGAGATGGGATCCAGCTTGGAGAAAAAAATTGCCCCATGTAACTCCTCTATTCGTTCATCTACCACTGGAATGGGGAATTTATCGGGCACCGTTGCTTTGTTTAAAGCCCGGTAATCAATACACATTCACCAAGAGCTATCCTTTTTTTTCACTAGCAGAACTGGACTAGAATATGCGCTGTTACTGGGCTGAATATAACCCTGCTGGAGGAGGTACTGGACCTGTTTTTCGATCTCCGTTTTCTACGAGTGAGGGTACCAATAGGGGCGGACTGAAACAGGGCCTTGATCAGGAAATAAAGGAATCTTGTGATCAGTAGATCACCGGGGAGGCAGACCAGAGGGCTCGAGGAAGATTATATTGAGTCGGGAAAGAAGCGTTTGAAGCTGGTGGTTCTGCCTGGAAGTCAAGGACGCTTGGCTGGGCTCGGCTGACAAAGTGTTGGGGCTGCCAACTGGGTGTGCAGTAAGCTGCGGCAAAGATGAAAGGCCTCTGGAGGCTGTACTCTGGAGGGTATACGTCCGGCTGAGTAAACTGCATTGTCATTGATTTCCAATTGATATTGACGTCACCGAGAGTTCGTAGCCACACAATGCCAAGGATTAAATCTAGTCCACCAATGTCCAGAGTATGAGCATCAATATGGCAAGAGTAGGGACCAATAGTCAAAGGTAATTGTGGGCAGAATCCTTGAGTCCATAACTTGTGACCATCACCTAACTTAACCGGGTGAATGAAATTGTCAAGGGCCTCCAATCCCAGCAAGGATTTTAGTGTTGGAGATATAAAATTATGGGTTGCGCCGCTGTCCAAAAGGATCAAAATGGGAATGTCAGCGAGGCTGCCTGCGACCTTCATTGATGTCAGCTGGTCGCTGCTTAGGCTGTGGAAATAAGTACTTGCTCCGAAGTGGTTCAATACTTGACACTCCACTTCAGCGGCTTCATTATTGTCTTGATGTTGTAATTCACCCAGTGCCTCCCTATTATCACCGTTAGGAGGAGAGTCATCTTCCCCTAACAGGACCACCTGTACCTTAGCATCAAGACACTTATGCATGAGATTGAATGGAAGACCACAACGAAAACATAACCCCTTTTTGCGACGCTCCTCCCATTCTTGATTTGAGAGGTGGCGAACCCCCCGGCCAGCAGAGGGGGTGGGCTGGGCGCCTTCCGGGGTGAAGTTGGAGCGTCTATCCGGGCGTGTAGAATAGCCCCGTTGTGGTTGAAGTGGGGGGCGAAGCGTTGGCTGCCAGTTACTGGTGTTGCAGGGTATGGCTAGACGCGCACTGCCAGTGCGAAATTGGGAGTTGACACTATTGGTAATAGCCAGCTCCACATGGCGTGCCAGACGCATGGCTTGAAGCCGAGTATCGGGGTTATGAATGCGTACCCAGCTGCGGACATCCTCGCGCAACCCATGAAGAAAATATCCCACGTATTGTTGTTCTGGCTGGCGCGGTAGTAGGGAGGCCAGATATTCAAAGTGTTCAATGTAGTCTTGGATGGACCCAACTTGTTGGAGAGCCGCTAGTTCTTCATAGGGATTTTGAATTTCGAGCCCACTAAATTGTTGCATGAGCTCTTCTTTAAACGTTGTCCAACTGACGTAAGGGAGAGCCTCCCCCAAGATTGTGAACCAATGAATTGGAGAGCCCTCCATGCACAGTTGGGTCAGGGGGACCATTGAATCAGCTGGAGTGTTGTTGATGCGGAAATAGAGTTTTGCTCGTGTTAGCCAACCGCGTGGGTCAGTGTCGTCAAAGAGAGGCAGTTCAACCTGCCGTGAAGTTGGAAGGGAAGAGAGAAATGGGTTGGAAGTCCGGGGACAATTTCTGGGTTAACCGTAGAGAATTCGTGGTTGCCGGTGGTTGCTGAAGTCAGTACAGGAACAACATTCGAACCTGAGGGAAGGTTAGGATCCCCTTGTGGCGACTTCTCCAAGTGACGGACTAGATGGGACAGAGAAGTCCGGAAAGCCGCCTGCTCCTGGTGTTCTCTGTTAGAAGCAGCAGACATGTCCGCGATGGCGGTCTCTAAGGCAGTCAGACATTGCTCCACCAAATCCATACGCGTGTGTGTACGGGTCTCCATAGTGGGTGCGGGGGAGGGATAGTGTGAGGTTTGGATCCGACAAGCCGGACCAAATTGATAAAAAACCAGGACAGGGGGCAACACTTTCTGGAAATTAATAGCAGCAACAGTTACAAAACAGAGCAGAAAAAGGACAGAAAGGAGTACACTTCAGGAGAGAACTTCTGCCCAAGCCCTTGGCCGACTTCCTGGTTTCTACCCCCCTCTTCCACTTTCCACCCCTTTCTTTTATAACCCCCTTTCTTTTATAACCGAACAACCCACAAAGGATCTCCCATCGGTGGGGTCCATTCTGTTATTCCCTGGAATTCCCCCACCCATTCTGTTATGCAGTTGAGCTGGAGGGGTCCACTCCAACCGATTGGTTAGGCGGTTGTAGAGCTGAGGGGACCACTGCCAGCTGGGCTGGATGGTTAGGCGGTTGTGCTGCTGAGGGGACCACTGCCAGCTGTGCTGGATGGTTAGGCGGTTGTGCTGCTGGGGGGACCATTGCCAGTTGTGCTGGAGAGTCCTCGGAGGCTGCAGCGCTCTTCCCACGCCTAGAAAAAACCTTCCAAGGTGTTGAGGCGGCCCTTGCGCTATCATAGTCACAGTGACAAAAACCACAAGAAAATACCGCAAATGAATTGTGCTGAGCAACCCTAGACCAAATATGACTAAATTTTGGTTATAACTTGAATTGCAAATCAAAATCGTGCCCATGGTCAGTAGAAAGAGGGCAAGAATTCTCAAAAAAATTATGCATTCTCGCTTTTGGCAAAAACAGCTGCAAATAAGAAATCTAGTTCACCAGTATCGATAGCAAGCTCAATTATTATACATTCAACTGATTTTTTTATAAGGATGAAATTAACCCATTCCTTACACAAACTAAAGAGAACTAAAAAGCTTTGGGCAAACCAAAAGAAAACTTTAGGATTTACAATTATGAAAGAAAGATTGAAAAATAGTCATGGTTGATTATAAATGTGATCAAATCAGAGAATTATAACGCCAAATGAGCTTATTATTGTCTAATTATATGTGTTTTTAATGATTCAGGGAAAAATTGAGCTTAATTATGGATTTAGATAAGTTTGGAAGTTGAAGATGGGAGTCAAAAACCACAAAGTGAAACACGTCGTTAGTCCAGAGGATTTGAAACCCTAAATTCCACAAACCAACCACAACATGGAGATATGGAATTGCTGGTGGGGTGTCGGGAAGAAGCAAATAGCGAAGAAAACCATGGCATGTTACTTGAAAACACGCCACGGTCAATTTCAGGATAAGAAGATTTTGAAGTCGAGTTGGTCGGGAATAAAGGACACATGCCTCAATTATGTCGTGATTCTCGCCCATTTCAAAGTGGAGATATGTACTAAACACGGTGTGGCGACATAAAACATGGCGTGTTGGAGATTGGCATTTGAAAATGAGAGAGTTGTGGAGTCAAGAGAGATCAAGGAGGAAGATATTTGAAGTTGGTGAGATATACTAAACATGGCATGTGCATGTCCTACACGTCGTGGTTTTCTAGGAAGTATTTAAATGTTTTATTTTACAACTCAAAGGAGCTTTCGTTCACTTTTTTCTTTATTGGGAGACTTTTGGCAACTAGAAGAACATCTTGAATGCTTTGGATTGAAGTTTTGCTTGAGTGAAGTTTTCTCAACTTTCTTTAGTGATTCTTTTCTTCATCTCTTTCCATTATGCTTTTTATTCCCTTTGAGACGGATTATACACCGATTATTTATTCTCTTCCAATCATAAGTGGCTAGTTCTCGTAAGGGGTAGGGAATAGAGATTGGGAGGATGAAGATGTAATTGCATGATTGAGTTAAGTATCTTATTGAGAATAAATGACATGATTCATTCTTTATTAATTCATCGAGAAGAGCATCAGTAAAGCAGGAAAACCAGTATGGTGGTTGAGATTAGGAGGATGAGCACATAAATGCTGATGCGGAAACGTCGAGAGTCGCAACGACAGAAAGAAACGATTCACATAAGAGTAAAAGGGAAAAAAATAAAAGAACAAAAACACAGAGATTTACATGTTTCGAGAATAATCCTTACGTCCATGGAGAAGCAAAATTTCACTATGATTCGGGAGCACAATTTTTACAGGGAGTTTCATGGTTCTCAATCACCAACTAAACCCTAGTCTGAAATGGGGTAAAAATTTAGAAAGACATTCCACTGTTCCACCAACCACACAGAAAGTATGCATCGCTACAGTAAAAGGTGGTCACTCAAGTCAAAATTGCTACAGTGACCAACGGCTGAAAATCAAAGGAGCTGCAGTGATGTTGACTCCAAAGTCCGATCTGCTACAGTGCTCTATCGGTGTTGGTCAGTCAGCACTGCTACAGTGGTCATCGTTGCTACAGTTCCCCAAAATTTTGGTCGGGAGCCTTCGGCCCCGGAGCATGGGCGCGTTGCCCCTGCAACCCCCAACAAGCTCACCGCGGAGCTCAACCCGCAAAGGTTGCGGCCTGGTGCGCAATATGAGCCACAAGCATTCGGCTCAAACATCATCCAAAACAGATTGAGCTACACCAATCCAACAATCTCCAACTTGGAGCCCGATCCGCTACACTACCCTGCTTCAATGTCACTGACTAAGACAACTTACTTAATCTGAGCTTTTTCTCTTCTCCACTTACCAGCGACGTGCTTTCCATTCACAACTTCAATTTCAAGGTGACGATTCATGAAAATACCAGTTGTTTTCCTCTTGTGCTCTCATTGTGTCCTCCCTTATTCTGTCTTTCATCCTCCGTTCATCAGTGGAGACCAACAGAGACACGTCCAGTGTTGTCAAAGGCGCACTGAAGCGCGCGCCTTAGCAAGGGGCGCGGCGAGGCGAGTCTGGAGCATCTCGCCACCGACAAGGTGAGGCGACTTCGCTGAGGCGCGCCAAAGGCGCGCGCCTTGCCCGCCATTCCTTGACGCGCTTAGGCGCCAGGCGTTGTAAAGGCTCACCTCACCCTCATCTTCCTTGTTGGGAGGCGACAGCGCTGGCAGGCGGTGAAGCGGACGATGTTGGCGGCGGCAGGGGTTTTGAGTGCGCGACAGAAGTCGTTGTAGCGTGGATCGGGGTAGGAGGCGGAAAAGCAGACAGATGAAGTCGTTGTAGCGTTTTGAGTGGGCGACAGATGAAGTCAGCGTAGTGTAGATCGGGGTAGGAGGCGGAAAGGCAGACAGATGAAGTCGCGGGGTAGGAGGCGGAAAGGCGAAGATCGGGGTAGGAGGCGGAGATCGTGGAAGTCCTAATTTCAATTAAATAGAATATTTAATATATTAATAAAAAAACAGCAAACTATTTAATTGAAATTAGGACTTCCACTATAAAAACATCACTCACACCACCACCACGCACCACCACCAATTGATTATGATTTTGGTTAAAAAATATCGGTATGTATTTTAATTTATATTTTTTTTATTGAATTTAAGTTTTTTAAAATTTAAAATATTGTTAAAAACTGTATATAAATAATTATGTGTGCATGCGCCTTAATTGCGCCTCGCGTCGCGCCTCGTGTCGCATCCTCAAACGGTCTTTGCGCCTTATTGCATCGCACGCGTTTGACAACAATGGGCATGGCAGTGCCTCGACTTTTGTATTACCATCGGCTTCGTCAACATGTATGCCGAATTGTTGGTTCCACAAATCTTATGCAATGTCAGCAACCCATCTCGTATCAAAACTCTAATGAAATGATACTTCAGCTGAATGTGCTTCATCCAGGCATGAAACACTGGGTTCTTTGCAAAATGTATAGCACTCTGACTGTCACAGCGCAATACATTCTCCTATGGCTTTCTTTTTAATTCATCCAAGTTCTTCGGTCAAACCATCTCCTTCCCAACTTCTGTTACACCAATGTATTTTGCCTCTGTGGTGGATAAAAGTCACCATCTTCTGCAATTGTGATATCCAGCTTACTGCAGTTCCTCCACATGTAAATACATAACATGTGGTACTTCTCCTACTGTCGATGCCACCTCCAAGGTCAGCATCCACATACCCCTGCAATGAATTTTCTTTCCCAAAGCACAAAGATACCTCCTTACTGTCCTTCAAATACCTCAGTATCCACTTCACAGCTTCCCAATGTTGCTTTTCAGGGTTATTCATGTACCTGCTCACAACTCTCACTGCATGAGCGATGTCAAGTCAAGTGCAGACCATGGCATACATCAGGCTTCCGACAACTGATGTGTATAGAACCTTTGTCATGTACTCAACCTCTTCTGCCTTCTTCGGTGATTGGTTCTTTGAGAGTTTGAAATGACCCGTCAGGGGAATAGAGATCGTTTTTGCTTCCAACATACTGAATTTACTCAGAACCTTCCCAATGTAGTCAGTTTGTGATAACATTAAGGTTCCACCCACACGGTCTCTTTTGATCTTCATCCCCAAAATCTTGCTAGCATCTCCAAGATACTTCATTTCAAACTCCTCAGCCAACTGCACTTTCAACTCATCAATCCTCTGCATACATGATCCTGCAATGAGCATGTCATCCACATACAGAAGCAATATAATATATTCATCACCAAAGAACTTGATGTAGCAACATTGATCCATGCCACATCGTTTATATTCATTTTTAGACATAAATGAATCAAACTTTTTGTTCCACTGTCTGGGTGTCTGCTTCAATCCATAAGTTCTTCTGGAGTTTGCACACTAGGTCTTCCTTCCCAGACTCAACATATCCCTCTGGCAGCTGCATGTAAATGTCCTCCTCCAGATCTCCATTAAGGAACGCAGTCTTGACATCAAGATGCAAGTTTTCCGATACCACAATGCTGAGAACCACCCGGATGATGGTAAGCTTCACTACTTGTGAGAATATTTCAGTGAAATCCACTCCCTCCAGTTAGAAGTCTTTTGTCACAAGCCTTGCGTTGAACCTACTCTTGCCATCATGTTCTTCCTTGACCAGGTACACCCATTTGTTCTGCAATACTTTCTTCCCTCTTGGCAGAGGTGTCAACTCCCAAGTGTTGTTATCATGCAATGAGGAAATCTCTTCCTTCATAGCCAACTCCCACTTGCTTGACTCTTTCAACTGCATTGCCTCTTCAAAACATTCTGGTTCTCCACCGTCAGTCAATAACAAATAATGTAAAGATGGTGAATACCCCTGCACAGGCCTTCTCGCCCTTGTTGATCTCCTCAACTCCACTGGAGTAGTAGGTTCCATCGGTTCTGATGTCTCATGCTCAGGTAAACCTTCAAGCTTCACTTGCTCTTTGCACTCTGATTCTTTGTTTCCATTTTCATCTTCAGCTGCATGGCAATCCTTGTACATGACACCTCATTGAATATCACATTTTGGCTCCTGATAACCATCTTGTTGAGATCATCCCAAAAGCAGTAACCAAACTCCTCAGTACCGTGGCCAATAAAGAAACAAATTTTGGACTTATCATCAAGTTTGTCCCCTGCATTAGCACCAACATGAACATATGTCAAACTGCCAAAGACTCGTAAACGTGAGTCTTACCGCCTTACCAAACCAGAGCTCCTCGAGGTAGACATTCTCCCATTGGCACAGATGGATTCCTCTTTATGAGATATGCTATCATGTTTACTACATCAACCCAGAAAGTCTTGGGTAACCCCAAGTGTAACCTCATACTCCTGACACGTTCATTCAACATCTTATTCAACCTCTCTTCCACATCATTTTGTAGCGATGTACCTAGAATAGTCTTCTCCCACTGAATTCCATTATCAGAACAGAATTCTCTGAACTCCTGACTGCCATACTCTCCACTATTGTCAAACCTCAAGCATTTCAACTTTGCTCCTGACTCATTCTCCACCATGACCTTTCACTTCTGAAACATCTTAAACACGTCATATTTTTTTTCCAAAAAGTAAACTCATACCTTCCTTGTTGAATCATAGATGAATGTCACATAGTATTGTGACCCTCTTAGGGAAAGTACTAGTGTCGGCCACCAAACATCAGTGTGCGCCAGGTCTAGCTTCTCGGCCCTCGGTGTTCCGCCTCCTTTTACAAAAGACACATTTTTATGCTTTCCGAAGATACAATCTTCACAGAGGCCAACATCCACTGACTTCAACTTTGGTAGCAGTCTTTTTGTTGTCAGCACCTTCATCCCCTACTCACTCATGTGACCGAGACTGTAGTGCCACAGTTGAGAATCCCCGGTAGCATTTACTAATGCTACCATGTTCATGCAAGTCTCTGTCATGTTGTACAGAGTACCATTTTTTTGCTCCTCGAGCTATGACCATAGCTCCCTTGGTAATCTTCCAGGCACCACCAGTAAACATGGTACTGAAGCCTGCACCATCAAGTTGCCCAATAGAAATGAGATTTCTTAAACTAGGGATATACCTCACATTTTCCAAGCAAACTCTCATTGTTGGTCTTGATCCGTGCATTTCATTTCCCCACGATCTACAAGGGCTCATCATCACCAAGATGTACCTTGCCAAAATTTCCAGAAACAAAGTTGTTCGGGAAACCCTTCTCCAACATGGAATGGAAAGACGCTCCTAAGTCTAAAATCCAAGACAATATAGGGCCCACGCTCAACATCAACACGTCATCAATTCCTTCAGTCGTCGTGTTTGCTCCACTGGTTTCAGGCACCTTTCATTTATCTCTATACTCCTTGACATGTCTTTTCTTCTCGCAAGTCCAGCGGGTAGGACCAATCCCTTTGACTTGTCTCGACTTTTCCCTCCTGACTTTGATCGCCCTCTACGATTGTCTCACAATTGTTACAGTTGCTTCCCAACTATCAGGTAATGAAGACAGTAAAACCAGCACACATACCTCATCACCAAAATCAATGTCCACCGATGTCAGCTGACTTATGATGGTGTTGAATTCGTTGATGTGATCTGCGACAATTCTCCCTTCAACCATTTTCAGGTTGAACAATCGGCGCATCAGGTGCACTTTGTTTGCCGCAGAAGGCTTCTCGTACATATTCGAGAGAGCTTTCATCAATCCAATCGTTGTATTCTCCTCTCTGATGTTGAACACCGCGTTTTTGACCAACATAAGGCGCACTACTCCCGAAACCTGCCGATCCAGCAACTCTCACCCCGACTTCTCCATGTTCGTTGGCTTCAGACCCAGAAGCGGCAAGTGCATCTTTTTTTGATAAAGATAATCATCGATTTGCATCTTCCAGTAACTGAAGTCAGTTCCATTGAAACGATCGATCTTCACCTTGCCTTCTTCCATAGCCATCGTTGGAGAATCTTGAACTCAACCTTTGATACTAGTTGATGCGGAAACGTCGGGAGTCGCAATGACAGAAAGAAACGATTCACAGAAGAGTAAAAGGGAAAAAATAAAAGAACAAGAACGCAGAGATTTACATGGTTCGGGAATAATCCCTACGTCCACGGAGATGCATAATTTCACTATGATTCGGGAGTACAATTTTTACAAGGAGTTTCAAGGCTCTCAATCAGTAACTAAACCCTAGCCCGAAATGGGCTAAAAAAGGAGAAAGAGGATCCATTGTTCCACCAACCGCACAGGAAGTCCGCAT
Source organism: Viscum album (assembly GCA_963277665.1). Classification (NCBI taxonomy): domain Eukaryota; kingdom Viridiplantae; phylum Streptophyta; class Magnoliopsida; order Santalales; family Viscaceae; genus Viscum; species Viscum album. The sequence continues at coordinate 45,612,521 of OY728140.1, read as the reverse complement.
CACTACAGTTAAAGGTGGTCACCCAAGTCAAAAGTGCTACAGTGGCCGACTGCTAGAAGTCCAAGGAACTACAATACTTTTGACTCCAAAGTTCGGCCTGCTGCAGTGTTATGTCGGTGTTGGTCGGTCAACTCTGCTCTATAGTGGTCAGTGATGCTAAAGTTCCCCAGAATTTGGGCTGGAGACCTTCAGCCCCTGGACCCCCAGAGCATGGGTGCGTTGCCCCCTGCAACCCCCAACATGCTCACCGCGAAGCTCGACCCGCAAAGGTTGCGGTCTGGTGCGCAGTATGGGTCACAAGCATTCGGCCCAAACATCTTTCAAAACGGATCGGGCTACACTAATCTAACAATTGCATGAGATATACTAAACACAACATGGCATGTCCTACACGTCATGGTTCTCTAGGAAGTATTTAAATGTTTTATTTTACAACTCAAGAGAGCTTTTGTTCACTTTCGGCTTTCTTGAGAGACTTTCGGCGATTAGAAGGACACCTTGGATGCTTTGGATTGAAGTTTTACTAAAGTGGAATTTTCTCAACTTTCTTTAGTGATTCTTTTCTTCATCTCTTTCCTTTATGCTTTTTATTTCCTTTCGGATTATACACCGATTATTGAATCTCTATTAGTCATAAGTGGCTAGTTCTCATATGGGATAGAAAATTGAGATACGGAGGATGAGCACGTAATTGCATGATTGAGTGAAGTATCGTATTGAGAATAATTGATATAATTCATTCTTTATTAATTCATTGAGAAAAGCATTAGTAAAGCGGGAAACCCAATATGGTAAAGAGAGATTTGGCTATGAGAGTAGTTTAGAATCATCTTTGGCATATGAGATTGAATATTAATGCATCACATGGAGAAATGAAATAATTACGGTAGTATTGGTAGAAATTGATCCAATGGACACCAATTACATCCTTTTGGATTATACACCGATTATTGAATCTCTATTAGTCATAAGTGGCTAGTTCTCATAAGGGATAAAAAAAATTGAGATTCGGAGGATGAGCACGTAATTGCAAGATTGAGTGAAGTATCGTATTGAGAATAATTGATATAATTCATTCTTTATTAATTCATTGAGAAAAGCATTAGTAAAGCGGGAAACCCAATATGGTAAAGAGAGATTTGGCTATGAGAGTAGTTTAGAATCATCTTTGGCAATTTGAGCTTGAATATTAATGCATCACATGGAGAATTGAAATAATTACGGTAGTGTTTGTAGAAATTGATCCAATGGACACCAATTACATAAAAAAATCTCACAACAAGTTGATCATTCTAATTCATAAGTGAACGAGATCATCATCCTTAGAAAAAACAACCAAACCTCTATTCTTATTTTCTCATTGAAAGCTAATAAGTTTTAAATTCTATTTTCATATTTCAATTTAATTTCTAAGCGATTTGACAAATGATGAGTTGTCACATTCCAGGATCTTTGATTCCCTATGGGTTCGACCTCAGACTTTCGAAATTTTGAACTTTGATTACTCGTGAGAACTAACAACACCTCGCAAACAATCAAGGAGCATCAGGATTTAAGGAGGTTGATTAAGAGTTTATGATGTTAAGAGTTTATGATGTGTAAGGGGTCAAAAAGAATTGTGACCACTAACAACCTGATATGAACCTGCAAGGGTATTAATGTCATTGCTAGAGGGGTGGAATATTGTTCGGCTATTGTAAGAGGGAGGGTGTTATAAATAGAGGGGGTGAGATGAGCAGTGATAGGCAGCTGGAGGAGTCTAGTGGTCGTAGGCGGCTGGAGGAGTCCATTAGTCGTAGGCAGTTGTTGGAGTCTAGTGGCCAGTCCAGGCCAACTGTACTTTTTACATATCATAGAAGGGGGCCACGATAGGGGTAATATTGTAATTGCATTCTTTTTTAGTTGATTCGGTCAAGTGGTGGTTATAAATAGGAAGGGAGGTTAGTCTGTTAGGGGTCTTATTTTTCGGTTAGAAGGCAAATCGGCCTTGGACTCAAGAGAAGTTCTTTCTCTAGTGTTTTGTATTTCCAAAATCATCTCTAATAACAAATTCCTTCTAGATTCTTCTTCTCTCTATTCTGGAAGCTTTATCAATTGGTGCTTCCATTGAGAGTCATTCTTGAGAGATTTCTAGAGAGATAAACTAGAAGTAAGAGCTTATTGTAGAGATCTTATGGCAACACGCATGGAGAATCGGATTTCTGAATTGGAATCGTCTGTAGAAGAGTTGAAAGTCGGACTCCAACAACGGGATAAACTGGAATCTGTTGTTTCGTCAATTCAACATCAAATGTTAGATGTATCAGCGACTTTGAGCCAGCTCAACAATTTTGTCAAACATCAGGCAGTGCAATTCAGTAGCAGAAAGGAAAAGGTCTCAACATCGACAGCAGTTGAAGGCGATAGCAAACTGCATTCGAAAGCTGTAGAACTGAAGCAGAGACACGTCGCAACAGCGGTTGATCATGATCCGCAGAATGTTGTAGGTGAGGAGTTGCGTCTAAATTCTCGGCAAGTGGAGATGTCAATTTTTTCTGGCGAGGATCCAGTTTCTTGGATAACCAGAGCCAAGACATACTTCTTAATTCACCAGACACGTGAAGAGCTGAAAGTTCTACTGACATAGTTGTGCATGGACGGTTTGGTCCAATATTGGATGATTTCATTGAAATCTACTAGAGCGGGAATCACTTGGACACAGTTCAAAAAAGAGCTGCTTGGTCGGTATGGAAGCGTTGAGGAAGAAGATCCGGTAATTTTCCTCAAGCAACTTCGGCGGACAGGTTCAGTGGACATCTATATCGACGAATTTGAAAGAGTGGCAATGCGAGTACCAAATTTTACTGAAAAGTGGTACATGAGTTTGTTTATTGGTGGATTGAGGTTGGAAATTGGGAGTTCGGTAATGACTCATGAACCTCAAAATAAGGCGTGATTATTGACCTTCGCTAGAAGAATAGAAAGGGAGTTGATTATTAAGGCAACTATTAAACAAGCTGAAGTCCGATCTAAAAGTATTCTTTCTGGACAGCAAGGAAGGAGTTGGAACGTTAATCCAGTAAAGGTGGCCTCTATAGGGGAATTGAATGAAAGGAAAGGTGGAAACGTGCCGAGATGGAAAGGAACTAGAAACCTTTCCAAAGAAGAATTCGAAGAGAGAAAGGCCAGGGGATTGTATTATTCATGTGGACAAAAATTTGGTCGTGCTCACAAATGTCAAGAAAAAGGGTATAAACTGATGGTTTGGGAGTGTATTGAACCCCAAGAAGTGGATGAACTTGAAGTGGACGGGTCAGGAAAAAAAACGGTGTTGAGAGAAGAGATGGTTGAGTTGGAGATGCAAGGAACTACTGCGTATGGAGTGGATTCGGCACAAACAGAACGTGTCAAATCTATGTTAATGGAGGGCACTATTGGGGGGTTCCTTTATTGATCCTTGTGGATAGTGGGGCAAGCCACAATTTTATCTCCAAGCGCTTGGTAAAATCTCTATCTTTACAGGTCACTAAAACAGAACCATTTCGAATTCGGTTAGGGGATAGCCATCGGGTGAATTCTAAAGGTATGTGTCGGAGTTGGAAATTATGCTTGGAACAGAATAATTTATTGTTAATGCTTATGTCTTTGATACCACTAGGTCAGACTTAGTATTGGGGATATCCTGGCTGAAGACTTTGGGTTATGTCACAACTCATTGGTTGAAAAAGACAATGGAGTTAGAAAGGAATGGTAATAAGGTAATCTTGGAGGGGGTGAGATCTTCTAAGGAGACATCAAGAGCGAGTTTTTGAGTAATGGAAAATTGAGAAAACTATGGAGAACTGGAATGGCAGAAATTGGGTTGGAATTAGAAAATAAACAGTTGATGCAAATGCAGGAGATTCTTAAGCAATATTGGACAGTATTTGAAGTTCCTCAGGAGCTACCACCGAAAAGGGAAACTAACCATGCTATAAATCTGAAGGGGCATAAACTATCAATATTCAACCTTACAAACATGATTATTTTTTGAAGAATGAGATTGAAAAGCAGGTACAAGAGCTTTTGGAACAGCGGTTTATTAGACATAGTACGAGTCCATATTCAAGCCCTATTATCTTGGTTAAAAAAAATGGTGGGAGGAGAAAACAGCTTTTAAAACACACGAAGGACACTACGAGTACCTTGTAATGCCTTTTGGCTTAATAAATGCACCAGCTACATTTCAAGCAACCATGAATTCGGTGTTTCGGGAATTTTTGAGGAAGTGTGTGTTGGTATTCTTTGATGACATTCTAGTTTACAGCAGGAATTGGGAAGAGCATTTACATTCGGTTAAGGTAATTCTTCAGCTAATGATAGCAAACAAGCTATTTGCTAATATTAAAAAATGTTCCTTCAGTAGATGAACTCTGAAGTACTTGGGGTAAATAATTTCGGTTCAGGGAGTGGCTATGGACTCAAAGAAATTGGAGGCTGTTAAATTGTGGCCGAAACCCAAGAATGTTAAAGAAGTGGGGATTTTTAGGGCTTACTGGATATTACAGGAAATTTGTTAAGGATTATGGGAAAACGGGAAAACAGCCAAACCGCTCACGGAATTGACTAAAAAGGAGGGGTATAAATGGACTCTTGAAGCCCAGGAGGCGTTTGAATCGCTGAAAGAAAAAATGACCATTGCTCCTGTCTTGGGAATGCCTGATTTTTCTAAAGGATTTGTTGTAGAATGTGACGTTTCAGGATTCGGTATTGGGGCGGTTTTGATTCAAGAAGGGAGACCTTTAGCCTATTTCGGCAAAGCTTTATCTGACACTAGATTGAAAAAGTCTGTTTATAAGAAAGAGCTTATGGCATTAGTTCTATCTATCCAGCATTGGAAACAATATTTGGAAGGAGGTTTGAAATTTTTACAGGTCATAACAGTCTCAAACACTTTATCAAAAGGTGGTGTCAATAGATCATCAATGCTGACAAGCAAAATTGCTTGGATGTGATTTTGTTGTCACATACAAACCAGAGAGAATGAATAATGTTGTTGACGCTCTATCCAAGGTGCCGCAAGATAGGGAGTATTTGCAAATTTCAATTTCAGAACCGGGTTAGGAGGAACTAGGTGTTCTTAAGGAAGAATTGGTTCAAGATGCTAAAGCTTTCAGCAATAATAGAACAACTAAAGCAAGGCAGGATATAAAAACCCGGATATACAATCTATAATGGGCTGTTATTCTATAAGAACCGAACGGTTTTACGCCGTTTCTTTGATTCCGAATTCTCTGGTGGGAGGACATTTGGGGTACTTGAAAACATATAAACGCATGAGGTTTATATTGGTCTGGGATGACTCGAAGAGTTTTAAAGTTTGTTCGGGAATATGAAATTTGTCAAAAGAGTAAAGATGAGGCTTTAAGCCCTGCAGGACTTTTACAACCACTTCCAATTCCTAGTTTAATATGAAAAGAAGTTTCTATGGAATTTATATTTGGACTTCCAAAATCACAAGGCTATGAAGTTATATTTGTAGTGGTTGATACTCAATAAATATGCACATTTCATTCCTCTTAAACATCCATTTACTGCGAAAACAGTGGCTGAAGTATTTCTAAAGTTGTGAGCTTACATGGAATTCCTTCAGCTATAGTAAGTGGTAGGGATCCTTCGTTCACCGGTCTGTTTTGGCGAGAATTGTTTAGACTACAGGGTACAGCACTAAAAATGAGTTCTTCTTACCACCCACAAAGTGATGGACAAACAGAAGTAGTGAACAGATGTTTGGAGGTTTATTTACGATGTTTTTCTTTTGATAAACCCAAACAGTGGGCTTCCTGGTTGTCTTGGGCAGAGTACAGTTACAATACATCACTTCACACATCTATTGGTAAAACTCCTTTTGAGGTTGTATATGGTCGTAAACCACCACATATTATGCATTATACCAAAGGGGAGGCAGTTGTAGAAGTCGGGGAAACAGCTTTGATAGCTCGTGATGAAACTTTGAAACAACTACGGGTTAATCTACATAAAGCACAGCAACTCATGGTAAAGTATGCTAACAAACATCAGTGGAAAGTTATTTTTCAGGTTAGAGATTTGGTTTGGATTAAAATAAAACCTAATAACCTTGGTAGTGTGACCAAGGTAAACTCCAAGTTAGCAGCCCGTTATGATGGAACTTTTCCTATTGTTGAAAGGGTTAGATCAGCACCCTACAAACTACAGCTTCCAAGGAACAGTAGGGTACACCCTGTTTTCCATGTTTCTCAATTAAAATATGTTATAAGGAGTACCCAGGCAGAAGAATTTTTTCCGGAAGAATTTGTAGAAAAAGATGAATATCCAGAGGCGATTCTGGCAGAAAAAACTCAAGGCAGGACCCTGTTTTGACTTGTCCAATGGCATGGAAGGGCTGCAAAAGAGGCGATTTGGGAGGATGCTCAGGTGATAAAGCCCAATTTCCTAATGTCCGCCTTGAGGACAAGGTGATTTTTCAAGGGGGAGAAATTGATAGGCAGGAGGAGTCGGGTGGTCGTAGGCAGATGGAGGAGTCTCGTGGCCGGTCCAAGCCACCTGTACTTTTTACATATCATAGAAGGGGGCCACGATAGGGGTAATATAGTAATTGCGTTCTTTTTTAGTTGAGTCGATCGAGTGGTGATTATAAATAGGAGGGGAGGTTAGTCTGTTGGGGGGTCTTATTTTTCGGTTAGAAGGCAGATCGGCCTTGGACTCCAGGGAAGTTCTCTCTATGGTGTTTTGTATTTCCAAAATCATCTCTAATAACAAATTCTTTCTAGGTTCTTCTTCTCTCTATTACGGCGCGACGTGTTGTACCTCGACCTGCCATTGCTCCCACGTTCACTGTTGCCTTCTCTCATTGGAGGTAGCACTACCCCATTTCTGTTGGAAATAGGCACATGCCGTCATTGGTGCAATTTCCTGGATATCGCATGGAGGAGTCATGCGTTGCCCGCTCCCAACCAAAAGACACTGCTCCTTGCTTGACCTTCGTTCGAAGGTCGCACATGCCTGAACGGCACACAAGGCCGCTACCAGTTTTCTTCATCCGCTACGCATTCGCTCCAAGGTGACACCCACGGTCGGCTCACGGGTAGGAGACGACTGTTGCAGCAAGGGAAACTTCGACAATTTTGTTCGAAAGAGTCACGCAAGGCGATTTTTTCTTCTCCACCTGACGCCTGCACAATATTTTCCTAGGAGGCGCGCACCCCGTCGGCTTACATTGGGTGCAGACTTTTCTGTTGGAAAAAAAATGTGCCCCAACTTTTCAAAAAAAAAACAGTAGCAACTCAATGACCTCGTTAATGGATGAGGCGGAGCGCGCACTGCGGATCAACGCCATGCTATATAAGACACTGCAGGAGCAGACTCGGTTCCAAATATACTATGCAACTTGGCTGCGTCGTCTGCAGGAGATGTCGCCTCATGAGGAGAAGCGACCCTCACTCCCATCGGCGATGACTGCACCGCAGCAGCAGGAGTCGTTTGTTTTTGACAACTGCAATCCATGTGATTTGGCGAACCTTCAACAACAAAGGAGCGCACTTCATCCCCACTAGTGGGGACTGTTGGAGCACCAAGGAGAGTTATTGCACGGTCCACACTCATGGGAGACGCACTTTGTGACGAAGAGACTCTGTGTGCCTTGACACTGACACTGCATGTGGGACATTACATGACGTCTGCTACTACACAGACGCAGCAGGGAAACAACACAGTGTTGTTGGGACTGACATTGACGGTGGACGCTTGGACAACGACCCAAGAAGCTCAGGCCGCACTCGGGAAATTCTGATTGTCGATCCAATCCGCTGCATTTTTTCTGGAAGTCGCATGGGGAGTGGCTGACCCATGCATACATGCAAAGCATTTGGGAGATAGCCTAGTGACAACTCAGTCCGATAGCAGTGGTGTCGCTTGGTCCTGCCCCAAGCGCAAACTCTGAACGGCAAATATGGTAGACCGATTGGCTCATCTACGTGGCAAGGCCACCTTTCTTCAAACTTGCAGACAAGATAGTTTTGAGGGGCGGCGAGTGATGGGAACCTGCAAGGGTATTAATGTCATTGCTGGAAGGGGTGGAATATTGTTCGGTTGTTGTAAGAGAGGGAGTTTTGTTAGTAGGCTAGGGAGGGTGTTATAAATAAAGGAGGGGGTGAGATGGGCACGGGGAGAATATCGGGGAATCGGCCTTGTGCTTGGAATTGGCCCAGTGCTTGGAATCGGCTTCGACTTGAAATCGGCCGAAAGGCTTGGGCGGGATTCAATCCCGAAGTGTCTTCTTCTACCTCCTCTCTGTTCTCCGTTGGTTCATTTCTTACTTAAATACAAGTGTTAGTCCTCTACATCAAAATCCCTCACAAATGACCTTCAAAATTATGAGAGAAAATGTGCTTTAAATATTGAATCTGAGGGTATTTTTAATAACACATAATAATTTGTGATAAATTCCATGTATTCGACCACTTTAAACCGGTTACCTTAATTCTTGTGAAATGGTTTTTGCTAATATTGTGGACCAGAAGTAGTACAATACAATGAACGGATAACATCGTTAACTAAAGCAATAGCAAAAGAAAATTGCAATGCTTACAAAATTTACACAATTCATTGCGTGGAAGGCACTATGTGAGAGGTTGACACTAAGAAAAAAAACTTATGACACCAAATTATTTTCAAGTACTAAAATGCTCTACACCAATGAGAAGCTGGCACTTGGCTTTAAAATTTATGACACCAAACTATTTAAGTGCTAAAATGCTCCAAAATATAACAAAGCAAATTAAAGTGAACCTTAAGACGCGCACGTTGTTGCATTTGTGCATGAAGGGTTGAAACATTGATGCCAAGGATCCTTAAGAGTGAAGAAGCATGGCGTAAAGCAGCAATTGAAGTGCAAAAAACAATTGTACGAACTTGTCCATGGACACACAATATATAATACAAATAGGCATCTTTGTCCTCTTCTCTGCATCTGCAACATATGTTGTCCAAGACACAATCATCAAAAAGCTTCTAAATTCATAATTATTCTTAAGAGCGATGAGGTTTTTGACAGAGGTGAAAATGAATATGTTATTTAAAAAAATTACAATTACTTGTACATTTCATCAGATCTCCCTGGCTTAAATAATGCCCAAACACCATAAAATTGTAGCGTGGCCATGAAGCAACTGAACGATGGAATAAATTTGATGCAGCAACATCAAGCTTATATGCAAAGCATAAAATTGCCTCCACTGCCCAGACATTTTATTAGAATGAGCAAAATAAATAAAAGCCTTGAGATGCGTATACAATGGATGCTACAACGATACATCTATGGCTTAAAACTCCAGCTTGTTAGGACTAGGACCCTCAAGAAGCTGGAGCAAACAAGAAAAGGCACTTAAATAGTAGGCTGAGTTCCTAAATTATAGACCTGCTGATGAGCCCCTTATAGATAAATTACTAGTTTTCAATTCCACTTACTATATAGACTGATTCTTTTACTATGCTAAACTGACATTAAGTTGCAACTCCCCTTTCCCTTCCTAGCCTAGGTTCCAAATTCTAGGCAAGTGTCTACAAAACAGCTACTGAATCTGACATAAAGGGAAACACAAAAAAAAATATTTTATCCTCTAACAAAACAAAAAAAATGCAAATTGTACCAAGAAAATACGGTATGTAAGCATCAAGTCAGGTTGTGTGAGTCAACAGATTAACTATCTCAATATCATTACATACTCAATAAATGACTCCTCAAGTTTATTTGCCATGATTGATGTGTTTGTGAGATCAACAATCGCAGCATTTTCTCTCATCCCTGCTCTTTCAGAAAGAATCTCTATGGAATTTAATTCATCGTTCATCAACTGCTTTCGTTTCAGCGATCCACGCTTCAGCTTCTTACGGAAATCAGCAGATAATGCAAGGGTCGCAGAAAATACGAAAGTTTGTCTTTTCTTTCTTGGTAAGGCTGAAACAGCCATGTCATTCTCTGTACGTGAGGATTGCCCAACAACAGAACCACCCATTGGCAGCATGTCAATTATGAACTGCAGCTCCCGAAAATGTCCATTTTCAATCATTCTATCAGCTTCATCCAGCACAAAGAATGAAAGTGAATGTAACTGCGAAGAAAAAAACCATGATTAAAGAATAAATCGGAAGAACCTCATGATCAAGAAACAAAACACTACCATAAGGCAGCATTTCCACAACTCTTCCTAGATTGCACTGATCAGTGACGGTTTCAAGGGAAGAATTAGTAAGCATGCTAATGAAAGTATGCATTCATGTTCGGCTATTAAATGTAGGAACAGGATGCTGCTTAGAGTTCCAGGTTTTTTAACCAACAACGCAGGTTTAGGCAGACAGCTGTAAGGATGGGCATGGGTTGACACCAAGTGAGAATACAACATGCTACTTTCAGACCTATAAGTTAGCCCCTCTTATAGCCCAATCTGCTGCCATCCTTTCATGGAATGAGAAATTGTAAAACCTAAAAAGGCAATATCATGCTTTGATACTAACCTCGGTAAGATGGCTTTCTCCACCAAACATTAGTTCCCAAAGTCTCCCAGGAGTTCCAACAATGATTTCAGGCTTTGCTCTCAAAAGTCGATCTTGTTTTTCAGGTGACATACCACCAACAATAGGAACCACCCTAACATGGATACCTGTGGCTAGAGCCTTTAGATGATCAGTGACCTGAAGGGAAGAGAAAGAGAAATAGAGAGAGAGAGAGAGAGAGAGCAAGAGAGGGAGAGAGAGAGAGAGAGAGTTAGATATATCATCACAATTTATTTATTTATTTTGCTAAAAAAGAGCTCTCCACGGTCTATTTTTCTTTCAAAGTCGCGATCACAATTTCGCTTAAAATACACTGAGTAACGCAGTATATCTATGCATTTTCAAAGAAAGGAAGAACATAAAACCACAAAATAGGATGTCAATCAGGGTATTCGTCTCAGGTCTTGCTTTGAAGCGGATGAGAATTGGCTGATGGGTTCAAAGCATATACAAAATATCTTCAAGACATTAGTTGTACAGACATCAACTCTAATTGCATTTTCTCATGAAGAAGCTTAAAATTTATGTGGCCATACAGACGATGATGCATCTCAGTACCTGAAGCGCAAGCTCCCGGGTTGGAGCAATAATAAGAGCCCGCAAAGAGCCTCCCGAAACATACGTTTTGTTTGCACTTTCACTTTCTTCTATAAGGCGTTGCAGAATAGGCAAGCCAAAGGCAAGTGTCTTACCAGACCCTGTCTCTGCAGCGCCAACAACATCCTGTGACTCAAACAAAATCTTGTCAATATCGAACCAAACCAATTGTTACGCAAAATGCAATATCAACCCAAAACTGCACAGGCAAAGATTAAATTAGTCAAACCTTCCCTTGATGAGCAGCAGGAGGAATGCAAGCTTTCTGTATTGGTGTTGGCTCCTTGAATCCAAGCTTATAAATAGATCTCATGAGTAGGGGATGGAGTCTCAGCACTCCCCATCCAAAAAACTCAGTTTCGTCAACGGACACTCCTTCAGGATTATCCTTGATACCATCAACTGAAACCAGAGCCACCTACCTTGTGAAGCATATCCCACCCATATAAAACAGCATAAAATGTTCATGTAGAAGAAACATTTATACATTAATGAGTCATGAGCACTCGGGTTCAATGCTACAGTGGACAATGACACCACTGGTATATTGACCATTCATGCCAAGCTAGCACATAAAATGTCAGACGAGCTTATTAAAATGCAACAACAAAATTAATAAGGTCAGCTGATTTATTACTCAAGAAGACAACAAAGCATTGCAATCAATACAACAATTGAAAATTAAGATAGAGATTCATAACAAGAAAAAAAAAAGATTGCATTGTTTTATGGCAGTGGAATATGAAAAATATAAGCACACGCAAAAATCCTTCTGGGATGTTATTATTTTTTAATTCCCTTTGAATCCAACTCGGCCAGCTACAGCAAGTGCTATACCATTAACCCCAGACCCCTAGGTGGTTATGGCAAGCAACCTAGTAGGATGCTTCCAGGTAACCTGATGGACAAGTTAAATACGATGTTTTTCACACTTCCCCGTGTGGGCTTTGAATGTGCATACTATGAAACTAAAATAAACAATATATCAGATGCATCAACCTTGACTCAAACACAAAGAAACTTCAATACATGTCATGAAAAAACTTAAGCATCACAATAACTTATCTCAATTGTAACAATATTGATTAAGGTGACTCGTTTTACATTCAAGATTCCTTCTCAGATTCTCTTGGTTCGCATGGTGGGTGCAGCAAACATGATCTAAGCTGCTGCAGAGCTTTGAGCTCCTTCATGTTCACCCATGTTGATCTACCACAGCTGCTGCTGACTGTTTTTCTTTGTTAATTTTCATTTTTTCTGCCTCCCAGATTTAATAATAGCCTTCACTGACTTTTAGTTAAAATAATTATGATCAAATAAATAAACAAAATAAAATTCAACGTACAAAGCAATGAAAGTTCCACTTGACCTAATTAAATGCTGCAGCAAAACAACCGAACATTGGTGCCAAGAGCGGAAAATTTCACAAGACCCACCCCTGGCTCGGAATTGCATTCCCATGCGGCAGAGTATCTAAAAGAATCTAGTACATTAACATTATCTACTAACAACAAAAATAGTACACAAAATAAAACATCTAACATGAAAAAAAAAGTCTGTTTAAACCCAGACTAACCAGCCACTGATTCCAAGTTGTTGAACTCAGCATTGTCAGTCACAAATTCCCCATCGTCCGCAGTCCTCGTCACAACCACCTTCTTCTTCTTCTTATTCTTCTTCTTCTTCTTCTTCTGCTTATTCTCCTTTACAGTATTGAGCTTTTTTCCCTCTTCCACTTTAGTCTCATGGCTATTTTCAGCCACTTCATCGGAGGAGACACCATCCCTCGACTTCAATTTCTTCCAGTTCACGGCTAGCTTTGATTTATCCCGCTTATTTGTTTTCTTGGGTTTTGGGAGTTCCAACCCATACTGGGACTCGTCAATTTCCTCAAGAGTAAAAAAGCCTGCACTTATTCAAGCCATGAATAGTCACTAATTCCCGGGTATCTTAAAATCGACATGCAGATGATCAATAGGACGGGAGGGTATTAATACTGTATCGTTCAATCTGAGACAAAAACAGCAGTGGTAAAAACAAACGGTGAAGGGGGGTCGAAATGAGAACATCAATAACCTCCTTCTACGTCGTGGGAAGAGGCGAAGAGAGTGGATAAGTCATCGCCGTCCGGGAGAGACCGTTTCCACGGGAGGGAGTCCAGGCGCTCGAAGTCCGCGTCACTGGTGGCGGCGGCTACCCCATTCTCACGTCTTCTCTTCGAAGGCGGAGCCATGGAGCGGCAGAGTCCAGGATCGAAGGCGGAATCCGGGAGTGAATACCACTAGTGTATAGGGCAGATTATCGTCTCCCGTTGTAAAGCGCAGATCTTCCTACATTGGGCCCTCGTTTGGCAGCGAAGATTTGGGGCCAAACGAAACGGAACGATTCGTTGTCATTTTCTCTGTTTGGCGGCGTTAGAACGGGCCGAGTGAAATCCCTCTCGCAGAAACGGAGAGAAACCAATTTCTCTCACCGGAGATTCCAAACCACCCCAAATTGGAAATAAACGAATCAAGCCGGTGCCATTTTTTTTTTTTTTTGAAATTTCCTGTACTACCCTCTTTACATATTTTTATTTTATTTTATGTTTTCATGAACCAGTACTTCAATTTCGCACGGCACTATAAGACAATTCTTATTTTCAATAATAGAAGTCCATTTTTCAAACTCATTAATTCATTTTAATATTGAATATATTTAAAAAGAAAAATTAGTGGTTAATAATAATGGAATAGAAGGTAGGAAAATAGTTGAGAAATCATAAACATAGTAGTAAATATTTAGTTGAATCAATAAGAAATAGAAATTTATATAGGGCATTCATGCTAGAGAAATCAATTACATAAATGAAAAAATGATTCAAATTGATAATTCAAATTATTTTCATTATAATATTTAAAGTTGGAATGAATTTCATGCAACTGAAAATAAAGAAATAAAAGGGTTGAAGCAGTCTTGATGAGGCTAAAGTAAATAGAGGTGAAGGGTCTGACATCACCTTGGCCATCAGTTGAGCACCTTGCATCCCAACCCAAAAGCTACAACACCAACTCTCTGTTAGTCTCCACTGAAGGGGCATGGACTCCCCAGTATATAAAATTAGTGGTCCAGTAACTTTGTGGACCACAGTTCTCAACGATGGTTTACGTTAGGGTGGTTGTTGCACCCATGATGAAAGACTGGGTTTGCCTGTAGATTTGTTGCAACATATTTCACATGAATGCTTCAATAAATAAATGTTGATAGAACATGGTAGTAGTAATGGATAGATCCTTATTGCACATGCACTTCGCAACAATAAGCAAGTGTTAGATAAATATAGCTACTATGCAAAAAATTAAAGGAGGTAGTGTGATCACTGATTAAAAACAAAAAAAAAGAACTACTAACCTTCTGAACTTATATCATCCCACCCTTAGGAGATCATTTGTATTGCCTGTTATTTCAAATCATTAAATTAAACTAAGTAAATATATATGCACACATGGACATTGGATGGTTTAAATTATGTGGGAGAGAGGGAGAGATAATCTTATCTAGTGGAATGTTAAGACCTCTCACCACCTCTTCCTAGTATCCACCCCTTATCATGTACTAAAATATGAAGAAATCGAAAACAATAAATCAAAACACTACTGGGAAGTTGGGTTTTCCCAACACTTTTATACCGTTGGCAAAGGTTGAGTAAGTGAAGGATTTCCCAACGGTTTGAAGAAACTATTAGGAAATCTACAAATTTTTCTCCCTTTACCAACGGTCTGTACAAACTGTTGGTAAAGTCCATGCTTTTCCCAACAGTTTTTAAAAACCGTTGGGAAAAGTCCTCCCCAAATACAGCACCCCGACCCCCGATTACATAGAAGCAAGACATTTCCCCCGATTTCCAGAAGCCCCCGCGCAGGTGAACTCTAACCCGAGGTCTTCCATCTGATCGGCTGCAACTCCCCCGTCCAGGTTAGACTCCTTCAACATCTTCCCAAATATCGACATAAAAGCCCTCATTAAGGTAATTGACATGGTTGGTGTGTGGTATACCAAACTCTGTGACCTAACATGGTGAGTTGAGGTATCTTATCAGTTTCTAGTGTTGTTCATCCCAACTATGAGCAAATATCTTTCTATTCTCAACCTTTCTCCATTTCTTTCACTATCTAGAAAGATCACGTCATTATTCCCTATTTATAGGGATTTTGGAAAATTTTATGATTCGCACTATTTGATATTGAATCAATAACTAATACTTGATTGGTAGATGTTTGTGAGTATATAGAAGATGGTTTATAAACTATCCCTTAAAAGTATCACTGTTTTATGTTCTTTATGATGTGTAGTATCGTTGATATACTTTATTATTAATCTCAAATTTAAAAATAAATGTTTTTGTCTATACTTTATGAAATTAAACCTCTTTACGATCCATGAACAACCTATTAGTGTATAAGCCTAAACTTTATCCACCCATGAGGTGCACTTGACTTGGGGAACTAATTGGGTAATGAAAGGTATGGCCATAGGGGTGCCAAGAATGAGTTATTGAACATGAGTGAATGATTTGGGATGCCAATAACACATAATGGGACCTGAGGCATGTGCCTCTTATATGAGACCTATTGAAAATGAATATAAATAAATTTTAATTTAATTTTTGAGTACTTGTTCTTTGATTAATTATTTGGAATTCCTTGAAGAAACCAAGGATTCATGTTAAAAACATAGTTTTTAATTCCATTTGGAAACCCCCTTGGATTCATGATGATTTGGTTTAAAATACCTTGGGGAAATTTACCTTGGATTCATAGTGATCATGATTTAGGAAGCCTCGGGGGAAGTCCCCCTTGGATTCTAAACTAGAGGCCTCTCTCTTTACATAGGCCAGGAACTCCTTCCCCTCTATAAATCCATCTGAAGTCAATCAATTTTTTAGTTCTACACTCCAGATCTGTAAGGATTAACTTAATTTTAATGTTTTGCATGTATTATTCTTTGTTTCTATTTTGATTTGACCTAAACCAGGTGGTGACTTGTGTGGCATGACATACCCAATAAGTGTAGTTTGATTTGTTTTCTATTTTCGTTTTACAATTCAAGTGTCACGATTATATGAATCAACTTGATTTGAAGTCTTCATAGCTACTCCTTTTATGTAGTTAGTGAATCATATCGACTAATGGAGGTGCTGGTGAGATGTATCCCCACTCAAAGATGGTAAATGGTTTGTTTAGTCATATTTTCTCGAGGTGGGTAGTGGATATAAGGATGATTCATGTGAAGGGATTGAGGACGTTTGGGGTAGTGGGGTAGGTGGTTTTCCTTTTTTTTAGTGGGGTGATATGGTACTTTCCGTGGACTTTAGTTTGGGTGTTATGAAATGTACTAACTTTTCACAATATTTCCATTTTTAGCATCAATAACTTATTTAAAAAACTCTCTTTACACATTCTTCATCTTTCATGAAAAGCCTTCACTTTGTAATATCTTGAACAATGTTCTATCAGGTCTATGGTGTCTTCTTGTATGTGATAAATGGAAAAATTACAAAACACATCTCACCTCAAATTTAGGCACACATAACTGAATTAGTATATCTTTACATTGTTTTAATAGTTCACTACATCAATTAGAAACTCCTTCCTTTATCGTTTACTTAAATATATTTTTTATTAAACTTCAATCTTATTGAATTGCTTATGACAAAATGACTTATAACCATTCTTTTTACAGAATGAATAGAAGTTGGATGTATGAAACCGATCGGATCTCAAGCGATTTTAAAAACAATTTGGAGAGATTTTTAGATTTTTCATTTCACAATGCTTTAGATAGTGGTCGCATACACTGCCCATGTTCCAATTGTGTTGGTAGACCTTGGTTGAGTCATGAAGAAGTCAGCTACCACATAACCAAATATGATTTTCAAGCAAACTACTATGTGTGGTATCACAACGGGGAAAAAATGAAATCTCAAATTACTGATGATCAAAATGAAAGGACTGGACTGGAGAATTTGTTAGATGATCGTTTTTTGTTTATTCATCATTATGAAAAAAAGGATTTCTACTCAAGAAGACTTCGATATGAGGACAGATGATGCATCTAATGAAAATGATGATATTGCCAGGGTGAAAAAATTGAATGATGCTGCCATGACTCCAATATATCGACAATGCGATAAAATGA
Source organism: Viscum album (assembly GCA_963277665.1). Classification (NCBI taxonomy): domain Eukaryota; kingdom Viridiplantae; phylum Streptophyta; class Magnoliopsida; order Santalales; family Viscaceae; genus Viscum; species Viscum album. The sequence continues at coordinate 45,595,196 of OY728140.1, read as the reverse complement.
AAAAGCTGAAATTTTTAATCTGATTGTTTCATAGGAAAACTATGTATGGTATTTCTAATACAGAAATCGATTACATTCTTACCTTCTTGAAGGATTTACTTCCAGATGATGCAGATATTCCCTCAAACCACTATATGGCATGGAAGTTAGTTGATGAACTTGGATTTTCAAGAAACAAAATTCATGCTTGCCCGAAAGATTGTAGTTTATTCTGGGAGGAAACCGTTGAACGAAATGATTGTATAAAATGTGGCACATCCCGCTGGAAGTCAAAATCTGATGGAACACCACCCCGTGTGCCACAGAAAGTAATGTGACACTTTCTATTGATCCTCAGACTCCAGAATCTTTTTATGTTTGATGAAATATCAATAAAAATGAGATGACATAATACCGAAAGAAGACTATTGATGAGTTGGTTCACCCTGTAGATGAATTTGCATGACAGAGATTTGATGCTCGATATCCTAATTTTGTAGCTGACGTTTGTAATGTGATGTTGGGTTTTTCATGCGACGATTTTAATCTGTTTGGGCAGATGCTTACTTCACACAACACATGGTCAGTTTTTATACACATTTATAATCTCCCTCCATGGTTGTGTATGAAAAAACCTTTCACTTTCATGAGTACACTCATATCTGGCCCTTCTGATCCTAGAATTGATATTGATGCATACATGCAACCTTTAATAAAAGAGTTGAAACTTATTTGGGATGTGGGTGTGCGCACATATGATGCATATTCGAAAGACATATTTCATATGCATGTTGTGCTTATGTGGATGATCAATGATTTTCTGGCTTATGCAATGATGTATGGATGGAGCACGAAGGGAAAACTATCATGTCCTATTTGTATGAAGAATACACGATCCAGAAGACTGAAACATCGTTGTAGTTTCAGTTTTATGGGACATCGACGATTCTTGCCAATGAACCATCCATATAGAAATAATCGTCGAAGATTTGATAATACCATAGAGACCGATGATCCACCTCAGTGTATGTCTGGAACTGATGTGTTTAATGAATTGAAAGATTTCAATTTTTCATTCGAGAAGGGTTAAATAAAATTCGGAAAGAGAAAGAATGTTTCCACTGAAACCTGTTACAATTGGAGGAAGAGGAGTATCTTTTTTGATTTGCCTTATTGGTCAACCAATTTGTTACGTCATTGCTTAGACGTAATGCACATTGAAAATAATATATATGAAATGTTGCTTTAGATACTTCTAAATGTTAAGGGAAAGAAAAAAAGATGATTTATGGTCTCGGCGTGACTTGGTGGATTGGGGCATCAGACCAGAATTGCATCATGTGCGTATCAGTGAAAATAAATGGAAAGTTCCATGTGCTTCTTATGTGATGACACCTATAAAAAAAACAATTTTTGGAAGTATTAGAGACTATTAGAGTTCTTGATGGATATTCAAGCAACATATCTAAATGGGTCAACAAAAGAGAGTTGAAGCTAAAATCTTTGAAGACTCGTGATTATTACGTTCTTCTACATGATTTGATTTCAATAGAAATCTGTCATCTTTTGTCCAATAATGTAAGGGTGACTATTATTCGGTTGTGTCATTTGTTTAGAGATCTTTGTGCTAAGAAGTTGTCCAAGTCTTTCTTGCAAAAAATGTTGACAGATGCCCCATTAATTTTGTGTGAGTTGGAGAAAATATTTCCTCCATCATTTTTCACATGCATGTTTCATATGACTATCCATATTCCCACTGAAATACTTCTCGGAGGACCTATTTCTTTTCATTAGATGTATCCAACTAAAAGAAATATGTACACATTAATGTCTTATGTACAGAACAGAAATCATTCCGAAGGTTCTATCGTGAACAGTTACTTGGATCAAGAATGTATGGATTTCTACTCAATGTATTTGTCTGATCTTACTACAATAATGAACAGACTAATGTAAAATGAAGAAGAACAATATGAATAAATTGAACCCATTTTTGCATCACTTCCTCAAACATGAGGAATTCCTGGATCATATACATTGAAGACATTAAGCCTTAAAGAGCGGGAGATGACACATCGCACATTTTTGTTCAGCTGTGATTTGTTCAATGACTACATCAGGTAATTAAATTGAATATGTATATATTACATATATATTTGTTAAACTATTCATATTTTTTATCTACAGGGAACATAAAACAATGATAAATAGAAAACATCATTCTTTATATTTGAGAAGGAGGGAGACTTTGCATAACAAAGAGATTTTTGATGGGTTAAAATTGAAGATAAAAATATTACTGTTTAAAATAATTAAATTAATATTTAATTAAGTTTAATATTCATTTATGTTGTAGGTATTGAGTTTGACTGCTGACTCTGTCTCTGAGGAAATAAGAGCTTTGGATTTTGGTCCTAATACCGTGGTTCGTGACTGTAAATCAATTGTTATCAATGGGTACAAATTTATTGTCACTGAACGAGCAAAGAACATGAGGACACAACATGATGGTGTTATGGTTACTTCCATAACAGATTGTTATGCCAATGCATCAGATAGTAGACCGTGATTTGAAAATGTGGGTTATTGTGGTGTTGTTGAAATAATAATAATATTGGATTATTACTCTCATGGACGAGTCACGATGATGAAATGTCATTGGTTTGATTCGATGATGAGACGATACACATTTATTGATGATTGTGGATTTCAAGTAATTAATATGACTCGCACTCTTCCCACCAAAGAACCATATGTATTGGAATCAATGGCTAAACAAGTTTTTTTATGTCAAAGACCAACTTCGACCTGAATTTGGTGTCATAGTTGAAGTAATTCCAAGACATATTTTTGATGATGATGATGATGGAATTGACACCATCTCTACTGCCATTGAAACCAATCCATTTATTTCTTTTGATGACTCCAATAGCTCAATTGTCATAGTTAACTGTGAACCTAAAGTTGTGGTGGGAAATATATAAAATCATCCATTCATATTCTCAATTATTTTGGTTTACCTCAAGTTGGGTTGTTAAGGTTGGTTCTATTCAAATTGATTTAATATTGATTACAAATATGTTGTATTTGACTTGACCGTTATGTGAATTTTCAATGTTTATTAGTTGAAATTTTTATTTTAATTTCATTTTCTAATTTGGAATTGAACTGTATTTAAACCTAAGAAACCAAAATTTCTAACTTGGTGAACATTTCAATGCTTTAACTGTGATTTATATAAAATTTGTATGACTCTAAGACCTCTCTTTAACATTTTACCAGGTAATGAACATGATGGTTTATATTCTTCTGCAAAACATGTATTGAAACCTGCATCATCTACCTGAGCTAAAAAAAATTAAAATTTTCCTTAATTTTGACAATTTCTTTACCACTTATGAATCTAGTAGAATCAATATTTCATGATTTTAATAGACTGATGACACTTAGTAAATAATCACCCCACTAAAAATTAAATTTATTTATTACATCTTGTATGATTTATTAACTTCATTATATATTTGTTCAAGCTCGCCTAAAACAATGGTTAGTTAAATTATCCATGAATCCCCATATTCCCTCTCGTTTATTTTGTTTTTTGGGTTACAAATTAGTTATCCTTTTCTATTTACTTCCATATTTGTTTTCAAATGTAGGAAATGAAACCAATTGAAGGGAGGTGATGAAAACAAATTATGGACAACAATCGTCACATGACTGAGCTGGGTATTCCACCACTAGTGCCTGCAGTGAGTATTTTATTTCAAATATATTTATTTAAATAATATATAATGTCATGTGATTAATTTTTTTTAAACATTTTTTCAGGATCCATCTATTAGGCGACAATTATTTGATGAGCAACCTAGTAGTGATCCCAGTACTCAGGGTGTTCATACGAGGGGGGTGGTAAGGGAGCCAGACGATCTGGTCGGCGTACCCAATTAGACCCTGCCCCTCCCATTGACATACCATCCATCCCACATTCTGATCCCGATGTGCTGTTAGGGATACACAAGATATTTAGGCCTCCCATGTTTTCACCACCCTTTACATCTGACCCTCCTCACCCGTCTGTACCATATCTGATGATGATTCCCACTCTCCATCCAGCATTTGGAAAGTCATCTATGTCATCTTCTTTTATTTATGCTTTGTTCTCTCCAGTCTTTTATATTCTATCTTCTTCGACTCCTGCTCCGCCAGAGTCTGTCCCTGCGGAGCATACATTGGGACTCACTCCATCTGTATAGGGTGTTCCTTCAGTTTCTGCGGATCCAACGACACCCATTGATCAGACTACCGTAGGTATACTTATACAACCCTAACAAATTGTTACAACATTATTTATTTTCATTATAACATGTATTGATAAAATATTTGTTTTTTTCATAACAGATACATCTATTGATAAACACTACTATAAATATGGACATTATTAGCCCTAGAAAAGTCGATTAACAATGCTAAAAAAAGCGATGTTAATCGAGGCGAGGATAAAGGGGGGTCCCATTTATCAGTGCTCCGAAAAGCGCTCATAAAGACCCCTTTTATCAGCATTAAAAAAGTGCTGATAAAAGACCCCTTTATCAACGCTTTTTTAGCGCTGATAAAAGGGGTCTTTTATCAACACTTTTAAAAAGTGCTGTTAAAAGTCAAAAAAAATATAAAAAATATAAAAAATTATATATAATACGGGGGGGGGGGGAGATTTTAACAGCGCTTGACCCCCCCTTTATCAGCGGTAGGTGGACCCCCCCTCACACTCTCCCGCACGCTGCCCTTCCCGCGCATCCCCACACGCGCGCACCCCTTTGCTTCCACCTAAACTCGAACTCACGACCTCCCCCCTTTCGCAGATGCACCTTTACCACTAATCCATTTCGTTTTTTTCTCTATTTAATGATATATCTATATATCTATCTATCTATATATAGTTATATTTATTCGTATATTAATATAGATTCATATTAATATAAATATATTTATTCATATATTAGTATATATATATTCATTCATATATTAATATATATTTATATTTATTTATATATATATTTTTAGTTATAATTTTTTATCCGTATATTTATTTGTATATTAATATATATTTATAAGATTAGTTTTAAATACATTTATGAAATATGTTTTTTATGTGTGTTTATAAATAAATAAATACATACATACATACATATATACAACACACACACACACACACACAGACACACACACACACAGACACATATATATTTACGAATAAATACATATATATGTGTATTTGAAAAGCCATAGAATGTTAAAACGATCATAACTTATAATCCAGAAGCCCATTTCAACTCCACAACCAGTAAAATAGAAGAAAATGAAACAATCTTAGATATAATATGTGGTACAGGCCTAACAGACATCCGAATCAGAAGTTATACTTGTTTGAATGTTAACAAATCGGGGTATCCCGACTAAAAAATCAGTTTTGGAGGCCTTATAGGCCTTTTTGGCCTAAAAAAATGTGATAGAAGTTTTTTTGGGGTCACTAGTGCATAGATCTCATCGCAGGCTTCGATTTGATATGCTGTAGAGCCCAAACGGACACCCGGATCAAAAGTTATAGCCGTTTGAAGTTTGAGTTATATTTTCAACTTATTTTAGATATTTTCTTAATTTATTTGATTTTTGTGTCTTTAAATTATTATTAAATGATTTTTAATCAATAATAATGAGAAAATTATTAATTAATAATATTTGTTTAAAATATTTTAAAGCTATTTTCACTAAATTTATTATATATTAAATGTAATAGTCTATTTATACTTATCTAAAACATATTTAAAAAATATATATTATATTTATATCAATATAAATATACTTATATAACAATATTTTATTTTTCATGATTTTTTTTTGAAACATAAAATTTTTCAGAGGTAAGAAAAAGTGCTGATAAATCCTCAATTTATCAGCGCTACTAAAAGAAGCGCTGATAAAGGGGTCCCCTTTATCAGCGCTAAAAAAACGCTGATAAAGGGTCACTTTTAACAGCACTTTTTTAGCGCTGTTAAGCGTGCCCCTTTATCAACACTTTTTTTAGCGCTAATAAAGGCCCCCCTTTATCAGCGCTAAGCACTGATAAAGGGGCAGCGCTTCCCTTGTCCGTTTTTGTAGTAGTGAGGAGGTGGGGGTGGGGGCGTACACGCATGCGTGCGGTGTGGAACCGCCGCACGCAGTTGATGGTGGACTACAATGAAGATAGTTAGATGATTAAAAAATCAGGGCATCAATTTCAGAGTTTTTTGGCGACGCTTTCCAAATACTCTGACATCATTCATGTCAGTCATCTCTCATGGAGACAACTGCCAAATGAAGTCAAGGATAAAACCTGTGCAGAGATATGAGTACAAAAATCTGTTGTATTTAATGAAATATATTATTTTTTGTAATTATATGAATTAATATGTTGGTGTTAGCTGCGGTTTAATTTCCCCGATGGTGAGGGTGCACGACTAGCACGTCTAAAGGATTTAGGTGAGCTTTGGAGAGCTTATAAGCATGAGTTGTACATTGGATGGCGTGCTAGAGTGGGCACAGAGTTAGAGGCGGTCCCTATTGTGGATGATTGTTCGTTAGAACAGTATCGACAAATGATTACTCATTGGATGACTATCCAATTTATGGTATTAATCAAATTAGAGGTATTTAAATGAAAATTTTCATGTTTTTCTTTAATACCAATTATTGAATTTTATTTAGGATGCATCTGGAAGAAATAAAAAAACATTGATGCTAAGAAATACATCCACACATTGGGACGTACTATGATGCAAAATCATGAGATACAACAGGTATGATAGTTTATAATCTTTCTTTACGAACTTTCACTTTCTATTGCTTCCACCATAATTTATTCGATTGCTAAAGTTATTATATAATTTTAGTTATGCAATTACTATTTTTTGTATCTTATTTTTAATTATGGTTTCCTACATTCAATGTCATTATAGAGGCATATACTCAACCTCCTTCCTAGACCCCGGACAGACCCCAGACAGCCCCTGAGCAGCCCCCACCCTCCTCCCTGGACCCCAGACAGCCTCCTCACCCTCCTTCCTGGACCCCAGATAGCCTCCCCACCCTCCTTCCTGGACCCCAGACAACCCCCTAGACAGTCCCCTGGACAGCCCCCCCACCCTCCTCCCTGGACCCCAAACAACCCCCCAGACAGCCTCCCCACCCTCCTTCCTAGACCCCAGACAGCCCCCCAGACAACCCCCCCTTCCTCCCTGGACCCTGTACATCCCCCTATACAACCCCCCTGACAGCCTCCCCACCCTCCTTCCTGGACCCCAGACAACCCCCTGGATAGCCCCCAGACAGCCCCCCGTACAACCCCTCCACCCTCCTCCCTAGACCCCAGACAACCCCCCTGACAGCCCCCACCCTCCTCCCCAGACCCCGGACAACCCCCCCTCCTTCCTGGACCCGGGACAACCCCCCCACCCTCCTCCTTGGACCCCAGACAGCCCCCACCCTTCTCCCTGGACCCTGAACAGCCCCCCACCCTCTTTCCTGGACCCCGGACAGCCCCCCAGACAGCCCCCCCACCCTCCTCCCTGGACCCTAGACAGCCCCCCGACCCAACACCCCAACATTAGGTGAGCGACAATTCGGCATATATAAAACATCACGATAATTCACAAAAGGCTAAGGACCACCTACCTTGATTCCGGAGACAATCACACTCTTAATTCGGCGTCTCAGATCCCAATCTAAGCTCTCTTTAAGATTTACCCTAAATACCAATATAAAAGAGTGTTTTAGAGCTTCATAAGAAGATGAGAGAAGAGTGAAAACCCTAATTGAAAATAGGAAGCAATGATAGGATTAGACTCACCCGGATCTTCAATCTGTACTTGAGGGCACTCAAAACGCCCAAGGATCGAAGTAGATACACCCTTAAGAGCTCTTGGGAGCTTTGGATTGTGTTGATACTTTAGGAAAAGGATCCATGGGTCATTTGTGATGTGTACGTGTAACATCCCCAAATGATAAAGGGTTAAATGACTAAATGATATGACTCATGTCAACAAGGTGCACCTTCCTTTACGGGAGCCTGTCTGATTAGAACTCCACAGTTAAGCGTGCTTGGCCTGGAGTAGTGATCAGGATGGGTGACCTTCTGGGAAGTTTCTCAGGATGTGTGTGAGTGAGGACAAAGCACACTGGAAAGGACATGTGTTGGCCTGTGGGGACTGTCATTAGTCAGATGACCCGTTTAGGCATGTGGGTGAACCCTGGGGTGGGCCCCACGTGTCTGCGGGGCAACCGGTGGTACCTGGTGGGCCAGGACCTGATGGCCATGTTAAGGCGGGGTGTCTGTGCTATCACCGGGACCCGGTTGTCACATTTGGTATCAGAGGAGGAACCCAGCCTTAAGTGCGGTGCACTGCCTGGGATGATATGTAGGGCCCACAACGAGGGCGTTGTGCCCTAAAGGGGGGGTGATTGTAACATCCCCAAATGATAAAGGGTTAAATGACTAAATGATATGACTCATGTCAACAAGGTGCACCTTCCTTTTCGGGAGCCTGTCTGATTAGAACTCCACAGTTAAACGTGTTTGGCCTGGAGTAGTGATCAGGAGGAGTGACCTTCTGGGAAGTTTTTCAGGATGTGTGTGAGTGAGGACAAAACACACTGGAAAGGACATGTGTTGGCCTGTGGGGACTGTCATTAGTCAGATGACCCGTTTAGGCATGTGGGTGGACCCTGGGGTGGGCCCCACGTGTCTGCGGGGCAACCGGTGGTACCTGGTGGGCCAGGACCCGATGGCCATATTAAGGCGGGGTGTCTGTGCTATCACCGGGACCCGGTTGTCACAGTACGAGTCAACTCCGCCTCAATCTGAGGCACGATGTGGCCGGTACCACTCAAAGTGTCTCACTTTTATTTGAAATGGACAACATTTTAAGTGAAAACAACAACTAGCATACGTAAAACTGACCAAATGCATTCATATTCTATTGATACTTTAGGACAACGATCCATATGTCATTTTTGACATGTACGAGTCAACTCCTCCTCAATCCGAGTCACGGTGTGGCCGGTACCACTCAAACCATCTCACTTTTATTTGAAATGGACAAGATTTTAAGTGAAAACAACAACTTGCATATGGAAAACTGACCAAATTCTTTATGATTGTATTGATACTTCAAGAAAATGATTCATGGGTCATTTGTGACATGTACGAGTAAACCCACCTCAATCTGAGGCACGGTGTGGCCGATATCACTCCAAGCGTCTCTCTTTTGTTTAAAATGGACGTTGTTTTAAGTAAAAACAACAGACATACAGAAAACTGACCAAACATATTCTGATTGTGTTGATACTTTATCACAACAATCCATGGGTCATTTTTGATGTGTAAGAGTCAACCCTGCCTCAATCTGAGTCACGGTGTGGCCGGTACCACTCAAAGTGTCTCACCTTTATTTGAAATAGACAACATTTTAAGTAAAAACAACAACTGGCATACGAAAAACTGACCTAACGCATTCGGATTGTATTGATACTTTATTAAAACAATCCATGGGTCATATGTGACATGTACGAGTCAACCCCGCCTCAATATGAGGCACGGTGTAGCCGGTATCACTCGAAGTTTCTTTCTTTTGTTTAAAATGGACACCCTTTTAAGTAAAAACAACTGGCATACGGAAAACTGACCAAACGTATTCGTATTGTGTTGATACTTTATATCAAGGATATATGGGTTATTTTTGACGTGTAAGAGTCAACCCTGCCTCAATCCGAGGCACGGTGTGACTGGTACCACTCAAAGTGTCTCAATTTTATTTGAAATGGACAACATTTTAAGTGAAAACAACAACTGGCATATGGAAAACCAACCAAACGCATTCAGATTCTATTGATACTTTAGTAAAAAGATCTATGGGTCATTTTTTACATGTACGAGTCAACCCCACCTCAATCTGAGGCACGGTTTGGCCGGTATCACTCGAAGTGTATTTCTTTTGTTTAAAATGGACACTCTTTTAAGTAAAAACAACTGGCATACGAAAAATCAACCAAATGTATTCAGATTGTGTTGATACTTTAGAAAAATGGTTTATGGGTCATTTTTGACATGCATGAGTCAACCTCGCCTCAATCCGAGGCATAGTGTGGCCGGTACCACTCAAAGTGTCTCACTTTTATTTGAAATGGACATCATTTTAAGTGAAAACAACAACTGACATATGGAAAACCAACTAAATGCATTCAGATTGTCTTGATACTTTAGGAAAATGATCCATGGGTCATATGTGACGTTTACAAGTAAACCCTGCCTCAATTCAAGGCACGGTGTGGCAGGTATCACTCAAAGTGTCTGCCTTTTGTTTAAAATGGACACCATTTTAAATAAAAACAACAGACATATGGAAAACTGACCAAACATATTCTGATTGTGTTGATACTTTAGTAAAATAATCCATGGGTCATTTGTGACATGTATGAGTCAACCCTGCCTCAATATAAGGCACGGTGTGGCTGGTACCACTCAAAGTGTCTCACCTTTATTTGAAATGGACAACATTTTAAGTAAAAACAACAACTGACATACGGAAAACTGACCTAACGCATTCGGATTGTGTTGATACTTTAGTAAAATGACCAATGAGTCATATGTGACATGTAAAAGTCAACCATGCCTCAATCCGAGTCATGGTGTGACCGATATCACTCGAAGTGTCTTTCTTTTGTTTAAAATGGAAACCCTTTTAAGTAAAAACAACTGGCATACAGAAAATTAACCAAACGTATTCGGATTGTGTTGATACTTTAGAACAAGGATCCATGGTTTATTTTTGATGTGTAAGAGTCAACCCTTCCTCAATTCGAGGCACAGTGTGACCGATACCACTCAAAGTGTCTCACTTTTATTTGAAATGGACAACATTTTAAGTGAAAACAACAACTGACATACGGAAAACCGACCAAAAGCATTTGGATTTTGTTGATAATTTAGGAAAATGATCCATGGGTCATATGTGACGTGTACGATTCAACCCTTCCTCAATATGAGGCATTGTGTGGCTGGTATCACTTGAAGTGTCTTTCTTTTTTTTTGAAATGGACAACATTTTAAGAAAAAACAACAACTGACATACAGAAAAATGACCTAACGCATTCAGATTGTGTCGATACTTTAGGAAAAATATTTATGGGTCATATTTGACGTGTAAGAGTCAACCTTGCCTTAATCCGAGGCACGGTGAGGCTGGTATCACTCAAAGTGCCTTTATTTTGTTTAAAATGGACACCCTTTTAAGTAAAAACAACAAATGACATACGGAAAACTGACAAAAAATATTTGGATTGTGTTGATACTTCAGCACAATGATCCATGGTTAATTTTTGACGGTACGAGTCAACCCTGCCTCAATCCAAGGCACGGTGTGGCCGGTACCACTCAAAGTGTCTCGCTTTTATTTGAAATGGACAACATTTTAAGTAAAAACAACAAATGGCATACGGAAAACTGACCAAACATATTAAGATTCTGTTGATAATTTAGGACAACAATCCATGGATCATATGTGATGTGTACGAGTCAACCCCTCCCCAATCCTAGGCATGGTGTGTCCGGTATCACTCGTAATGTATTTCTTTTTTTTTAAAATGGACACCCTTTTAAGTAAAAACAACTGGCATACGAAAAACCAACCAAACGTATTTAGATTGTGTTGATACTTTAGAACAATGATCTATGGGTAATTTTTGACATGTACGAGTCAACCCCGCCTCAATCCGAGGCACGATGTGGCCGATACCACTCAAAGTGTCTCACTTTTATTTGAAATGGAGAACATTTTAAGTGAAAACAACAATTGGCATACAGAAAACTGATCAAACGAATTCAGATTCTTTTGATACTTTAGGACAACGGTCTATGGGTCATTTGTGATGTGTATGAGTCAACCTCGCCTCAACCCAAGGCATGGTGTGGTCAGTATCACTTGAAGTGTCTTTCTTTTGTTAAAAATGGACTCTCTTTTAAGTAAAAACAACTAGCATACGGAAAACCGACTAAACATATTCGGATTGTGTTGATACTTTAGAACAACGATACATGAGTCATTTGTGACATGTAAGAGTCAACCCCACCTCAATCTGAGGCACGGTGTGGCCGGTACTGTTGGAACCATGGTCTTCTATGCATGATTTGGAGTGTGGTTTGTGTTTGTTGTCAATCATCAATGGAAGTTTGGATCATGTACCAGCAAAGAGATCATACCATTCAAGCAGACGACAGTTTTGAAGGTGGCGTCATTTCCCAGTGTTTCCCAAATTTTTGGGGTCCAAAATTTGGAGGTTGGTGAGCATCGCGAAAAATGGATTTCCAGGAAGATCATAAATTAATATGGCAAAGGCATGAGTTTCACAAAGATGGGATGTATGGAGTGGATTTCGCGAAGACCAGACGAATGGAGGCGGTGAGTCTTCGCGATTACGTCAATCTTCGCGAACGGCAGAGGCTGGAGAGCTTCGCGACGATGAAGGGATTTGCGAGGGAGCTTCGCGGTGCGTCGCGAAGGTAAGTTGACGGTGATTCTTCGCGACTACGTCAAGCTCCGCGAATGGAAATTTTTTGTGGTGCTTCGCGATTTGGACAGAATTCCGGCGGAAACTTTGGAGCTTCACGATTTGAGCTGACGTGGCGCGGACTTCGCGTGGAAGGATCGAGGGTCGGTGGAATTGCCTATAAATAGAGGCCGACCCCTTCGAGAGAAGTAGATAGAATCTCAGAGAAAGTCCTTTTCTCTCGGTTCGCAAAGGTCACTCGCGAAGGCAGTTTTTCTTCGCGAAAGTTGAGCTTCGCGGCAGCTATCCTAGCTCCGCGAAAAGGTTGCGCCCCGCGTTGGCTCATCGAGCTTCGCGAAGAGGCAAGAGCTTCGCGGCGACTTTCCCAGCTCCGCGAAAAGAGTTCGCCCCGCATTGGCTCAGTGATCTTTGCGAAGTGGCAGGAGCTTCGCGATAGCCAAGCATTGCGAAGGCTTGAGCATCGCGAGAGTGCTTCGTGATTGAGCTTCGCGAAAAGGCAGGGGATCTGCTCAGAATTGCTTGAGCTTTCCAAAATAGGGAGCCGTGCAAAGTAGGGTACTTTGTGAAGACCCTTTCAGAGGTTGTTCGCCCAGTGGACAGGGGCAAGAGGAGTATTCATCAGTGGTAGGAATTTGGATCTAACAGAGCATTAACTAAGGATTCTGATGCAAGCAATGTCTCATGTTGAACAGGAGACAGTGAACTTGATGACTATCAATTGAAGAGACCTTCACGTCTATAAACTGAGTGAGACTTCACCCAATGGAAGTGAGCCAGGGGGAGTCAACGGGTGTGACCCGAGGGAAGCAGTGAGCTATCCCTGAACCTTTGTAAAGGTAGTAAGCCTGGGACAGAGTGACTGTGCCCGAACTTTTGTAATCTCCAGCTAGTGAAGCATAGTGGATTTTGGTACGACCGACAACCTGTCGGCGTATGCTCCTTGGACGTAGCCCTTAGTGGTGAACCAAGTAAAAAGGGCGGTGTCTTCTCTGTGCATGTGCGTGTTTGCTTTCTAATCATATTCATCATACAGGTTCAACAAGTTCCTACCAACGTGGGAACAAGATCCATTACTTTAAAAGAAAAAGTGGTCACCCTGATTCACCCCTCCCCTCTCAGGGTGTCCCGGGGTCCTTCAAGTGGTATCAGAGGGAGGTTGCTCGTGTTGAATCTGACTTTTTCGTCATGGAAAACGCGGTCAATGTCAGGGGAGTTCCTCAATTCGATGGAAGTAATTTCAAGATCTGGAAGAACAGGATGAGATCTCATCTGAGATCTCTTGGAATGAAAGTTCTCTTTTCTACTGTGCAAGGAATACAAGTCACTGATCCAACAGGCCTTGCTATGACTGAAACAGACAAGAAACTTCTTGATGCAGATGCTAAAGCACAGAATGCACTCACTGCAGCCCTTTCTGATCAGATCTACCTAAAGGTGATGAATTGCACCTCAGAAAAATCCATGTGGGATAAAATTGAAAATATTTATGAAGGTGATAGCAAAGTGAAGGAGGCGAAACTACAAGTGTTGCACAATCGGTTTGATGTTCTGAAGATGCATCCAGACGAGAATACAGACTCTTTCTTCAATCGAATTACTGAAGTGGTTGGAGCTATTCGGGGTCTAGGCAAAGAAATCAAAGACATTGATATTGTAAAGAAAATACTGAGAAGACTTCCACCTCTGTATAATGTGAAGGTGTCAGCCCTTGAGGATAGAGATCTTTCCAAACTTTCTCTAGATGATCTACTAAGCAGTTTGGTAGCATATGAAATGAGAGTCAAACCTGAAGATGCTACGACTCGAGTGAGCAAGGAAATGGCATTCAAGGCCATGGATAAAATGAAAATCTCAAAGGATAGTAGCAGTGAAGATGATGAAGAAAAAGAAATTCTTTCTCTCATTGCAAAGAAGTTCCAAAAGGGGAAAGGGAAATTCAAAGGGAAGTTACCTCTCGCATGTTTCCGTTGTGGAAAAGTTGGGCACATTTTCTCTTAGTGCTTGAGGAATACCAATGATGATGACAGTGAAGATGAAAACTTCAAGAAGCCTCAGAGAAGGTTCTTCAAAAAGGGAGACTTCAAATCCGGTAAGAAAATGCAAAGTAAGAGTTTTGTCTGTGAAGAGGAAGATGATGATAATGAATTCTGTGATGAAGAAGAACCAGAATTCAAAACTAGGAACCATGCTTCTATGATGGCCACTGTTGAAAAGTCAGAATATACTGATGGAGAAAGACAATTGAGAACTTGTGTAGATCCTGAGGTGCAACTCAAGGATGCGGTTAGTAAGCTTAAGATTAAATGCAAGAGCTGCAATAAGTGGAAATCAATTGTGGAAGAATCAACTGAATACGTTGATCAACTTGAAGCTTAAATTGAACGACTGGAAGAATTTGTGGAGGTACAGTCTAAAATAATTGAAGGCAATGATGATGTAGTTGATCTGAAGCTGAGAATTGAAGAGCAGGCAAAGGTCATCAATGACCTCACATCCAGACTGGATGAAAAATCCAAGACTGCTGAGGGTCTTGAGGAGGAAGTAGTTACTCTAAGGAGTAAACTGAAGACTGAATCAGTTCCAAAAGAATCGAGGAAGAAAATACAGTTTGGAAGATTCTCAGATGTAGAATTACTTGCAAGAGCCAAGTGTGGTTCTGATGGGGTTGAAAAAATCTTGAGTGATCAAAGACCCGCTTGCATGGGAAAGAGTGGAATTGGTTGTGAGGCTGAGACATCTATTACTGGAAGTGAAAAAATCCAAAAGAAAGATAAGATTAAAGTTGAACATGTTGAAACGTTACCTAGAGTTCTAAAAAGGGAATCCTCAATCCAAACTAAAAGAAGACCTGAAAATTATCCTCAAACATTCAGAAATGACAGATAGTCTTGCTATTCTCCCAAGGAAGAAGGTATAAGAAGAAATTCAAGTGAGAAGACATTTCCTCTCATGAAGTGTCAGTTCTGTGGCTATCTAGGCCATACCATGTCTTGTTGTGAAGAGGCAAGAAGCTATCTGAATGGAGAAGATATATATGCTCAACAAAGGAGAACAATTTCATATCCTAATACTTATAGAAGAAATAATTTCTATGGATATTGTTTTCGTTGTTCTAACTTTGGTCATAAGGCCGCTAATTGCAGGCAGAGAAGGGAAATGGACACCTCATACCTAAGTTCAAGACAAGTCAAGTCTCGTCAGTAAGACAATGTTGCTCTTTCAAACAGGTTCTCACCTCTCAAAGAAGACTTTGACTGTGAAGAACCTGGATACGCGGAAGAGATAATTGAAAGGCCATCAGTTCTATATACTCAATCTAATGTCTCATGGAAGGAAAGGAAGAAGATTGAGAAATCCAACCTTGCAGAGGTGGCCCTCAAAGCTACAAAGAACAACAGTACCTAGATTCTGGATAGCGGTTGTTCATCTCATATGACAGGTAATGCCGGCCTACTAACAAACATCATAAAGAATGTTGATGGTACTGTCAGATTTGGTAATGATGGGGCTCTGAAAATCAAAGGGAGTGGAAGTACCAAATTATCTAATGGAGAACTAAAGAAGACTGAAGTCCTTTACGTAGATGGCCTACGTCATAATCTCCTCAGCATGAGTCAACTCTGTGACTCAGGACTTATAGTTACTTTTAATCAGAAAGGCTGCACTATCAAGGGAAAGACTGGAAATTCACTCATGAAGGGATGTAGAACAGAAGGCAACTTGTATCAGGTTGATAGTGAAGAAAATGTGTGTTACATGACTGTTGAAGAAGAAAACAATTTGTGGCATCAAAGATTGGGACACATCAATCAACAAGACATGGAGAAAATATCAAAATTGAGAATTTTCATGGAAATTCCCAACCTGAAGCGTGAACGTGAAAAATCTTGTGATGCTTGTATTCGTGGGAAGCTGGTCTGCAGTTCATATCGGCCAAAGAAGAAAAGAGCGTCTCACCTTCTTGATCTAATTCATACAGATGTTTGTGGGCCAATAAATGTTGCCCGAACTCATGGAGAAAGGTACTTTGTCCTTTTCATAGATGATTACAGTATAATGACATGTGTGATGGTCATTCACAGGAAACGACAAGTCCTTGACTGCATGAAAACATATCGGCGAATCGTCGAGAATGACACTGGACGAACAATCAAAGTGTTGCGATCTGACAATGGAGGAGAATACATGTCCATTGAATTTGAGAATTATCTAGAGAAACATGGGATACAACATGAGGTAGCTGCTGTGAGAAATCCACAACAAAATGGAGTTGTTGAACATAGGAATCGACAGGTGAACAACATGGCACGGACTATGCTGATTGAGAGTCGTATTCCACGACATTACTAGAAAGAGGCTGTTCAAGCTGCAGTGTACATTCAGAATCGAACAGGACTTTATATGGGTGAGACAAAGACACCATATGAATTGTGGCATGGACGGAAGCCTTCTCTAAAATAATTTCGTGTCTTTGGAAGTAAATGCTTCATCAGGAACAAAGAAGGAAATCAAGGGAAATATGGTGACAATGCAGATGAAGGAATTTTCCTCAGTTACTCAATGAACAGCAAAGCCTACAAATGTTTCAACAAGCGTTTGGGAAGGATTGTGGAAAGTAGTGATGTTAAGATAATTGAAGAGAAAACCACAAATTCTTCAAAGATGTCATATGCCGATGTGATAGAAAGTCAGGAAGAATGTGAACGTGAAGAAAATACAAATGCAGAAATAGAGGAAGCTGTTCAAAACACTCAGCAGTCACATCATGATGTTGACTCAGAAGAAGAATCTGAAGCAGAAACTATGGCTGAAGAGAATACTACTGAACCTCGCAGGAGAAATCGAAGAGTTGAGATTGATCCATCCAACATAATTGGGGACATGAATGCACCTACACAGACAAGGAGGATGAGGAATAACACACAAACTGCATTTATTTCTGTTGTGGATCCATCCTCATTTGAAGAAGCTGCAAAGGATGAATACTGGGTAAAATCCATGAATGAAGAGTTAGATCAGATTAACAAGAATCAGACATGGGATCTTGTCCAGAGACCGGAAGGTCACAATGTGATTGGTACTAAATGGATCTTCAAAAATAAGTTTGATGAGCATGGAAGTGTCATCAGAAACAAGGCAAGACTGGTATGTAAAGGATACTCCCAGATTGAAGGGATTGATGTTGAAGAAACCTTTGCTCTAGTGGCTAGACTGGAGTCAATTAGGATTTTCCTTGCCATGGCACTCCAAAGAGGATATAAAGTATATCAAATGGATTTCAAGACAATATTCTTGAATGGTGTACTCGAAGAGGAAGTCTATATTGAACAACCAGTGGGATTTGTTTTGGGTACTGATGAAACAAAGGTCTGCAAACTGAAGAAAGCTCTATATGGTTTGAAGCAGGCACCAAGGGCATGGTACTCAAGGCTGGACTCATATCTCAAGAAGTTGGAATTCAAAAGAGGAGGAGTTGATCACAATCTCTATGTGAAGAATTCTACAAAAGATCAATTCATGGTTCTTGTCTACGTTGATGATATCATATTTGGTGGCAGCAGACAGAAATCAGTGGATGAATTTTCCAACCACATGAAATCAGAATTTGAAATGTCTATGATTGGGGAGCTCACATATTTCTTGGGGCTGCAAGTGATTCAAAAGAAGGAATACACTTTCATTTCTCAAGAAAAATATGAAAGAGAGTTGCTGAAAAAGTTCAATATGCAAGACTCCAAACCAATGTCAACTCCGATTGCAGTTGGAACTAAACTTGGAAAGAATGAGGATGGGAACTCTGTTGATCCCACCATGTACAGGAGGATCATTGGAAGCCTACTATACCTGACAGTGACAAGGCCAGATATTGTCTTTGCAACATGCCTTGCGGCTCGCTTTCAGAGTAATCCAAAGGAGGAACATATGGCAGCAGTAAAAAGAATCATGAGGTACATTCAAGGTACACATAACTTCAGGTTATTTTTTGCTGCAGGCAGGGACAATGAATTATCAGTGTTTTCTGATGCTGACTGGGCTGGTGATGTTGTAGACAGAAAGTCCACTAGTGGTGGAGCTTTCTATATTGGGCAGAAATGTGTTGGCTGGTTGAGAAAGAAAAAAGAAAGTACTTCTCTTAGTACTGCTGAAGCTGAGTATATCTCCGCCACAAAGGCATGCACTCAACTGCTATGGATGAAGCAACAATTAACTGATATTGCCGATGAGGTGACGCAACCAATGGTGATTTACTGTGACAATAAGAGCTCAATTGATCTTACGAAGAATCCTATTCAGCATTCTCATACAAAACACATTGAAATCAGGTATCACTTTATCAAAGAGAAAGTTGAGCAAAGCGTGATTAGATTGGATCATGTGGGAACAGATGAGCAAGTGGCTGATATCCTGACAAAGCCACTGTCAGCGGCTGTGTTTGAGAAGCATCGGTTGAACCTCGATGTTCGACCACCTCCCAGTGCATAAGGAGGTTACGGAATTCCCCTCTCCCCGTTTGTTATAAATGTGTTCATCGGTTTATGGATATGATGCAGGTTTATGGGGGAGATACTATCCAGGGGGAGTATGGTTTGAGCTGACTGTGAAAAATTTTCTGGTATTTGGGGTTATTGTCAATGGGGGAGAAAGGAGAAGGAATAAATTCAGGAAACTTCTGTGATAAGAATAATGAGAAGGAAAACAGTGGAAGTTTTCTACACCGAGCATTTCTCACGTAGACTTAGAGTGTTGGCTGGGTTGATTCCTGCGTTTTTTAGTTTTCACATAGATGGAGATCTATTGAATTTTTCTTCTGATTGCCAACAAACCCAAAGGGGGAGATTGTTGGAACCATGGTCTTATATGCATGATTTGGAGTGTGGTTTTTGTTTGTTGTCAATCATCAATGGAAGTTTGGATCATGTACCAGCAAAGAGATCATACCATTCAAGCAGACAACAGTTTTGAAGGTGGCGTCGTTTCCCAGTGTTTGTAAAATTTTTGGGGTCCAAAATTTGGAGGTTGGTGAGCATCGCGAAAAATGGATTTCCAGGAAGATCATAAATTAATATGGCAAAGGCATGAGTTTCGCAAAGATGGGATGCATGGAGTGGATTTCGCGAAGACCAGATGAATGGAGGCGGTGAGTCTTCACGATTACGTCAAGCTTCGCGAACAGTAGAGGCTGGAGAGCTTCGCGGCGATGAAGGGCTTTGCGAGGGAGCTTCGTGGCGCGTCGCGAAGGTAAGTTGACGGTGATTCTTCGCGACTACGTCAAGCTCCGCAAATGGAAATTTTTCGTGGTGCTTCGCGATTTGGACAGAATTCCGGTGGAAACTTTGGAGCTTCGCGATTTGAGCTGATGTGGTGCTGACTTCGCATGGAAGGATCGAGGGTCGATGGAATTGCCTATAAATAGAGGCTGACCCCTTCGAGAGAAGTAGAGAGAATCTCAGAGAAAGTCCTTTGCTCTCGGTTCGTAAAGGTCACTCGCGAAGGCAGTTTTTCTTCGCGAAAGTTGAGCTTCGCGACGGCTATCCTAGCTCCGCGAAAAGGTTGCGCCCCGCGTTGTCTCATCGAGCTTCGCGAGGAGGCAAGAGCTTCGCGGCGACTTTCCCAGCTCTGCGAAAAGAGTTCGCCCCGCGTTGGCTCAGTGAGCTTCGCGAAGTGGCAGGAGCTTTGTGATAGCCAAGCATTGCGAAGGCTTGAGCATCGCGAGAGTGCTTCACGATTGAGCTTCGCGAAAAGGCAGGGGCTCTGCTCAAAATTTCTTGATCTTTCCAAAATAGGGAGCCGTGCAAAGTAGGGTACTTTGTGAAGACCCTTTCAGAGGTTGTTTTCCCAGTGGACAGGGGCAAGAGGAGTATTCATCAGTGGTTGGAATTTGGATCTAACAGAGCATTAACTAAGGATTCTGATGCAAGCAATGTCTCATGTTGAACAAGAGACAGTGAACTTCATGACTATCAATTTAAGAGACCTTCACGTCTATAAACTGAGTGAGACTTCACCCAACGGCAGTGATCCAGGGGGAGTCAACGGGTGTGACCCGAGGGAAGCAGTGAGCTATCCCTGAACCTTTGTAAAGGCAGTAAGCCTGGGAAAGAGTGACTATGCCCGAACTTTTGTAATCTCCAGCTAGTGAAGCATAGTGGATTTTGGTACGACCGACAACCTGTCGGCGTATGCTCCTTGGACGTAGCCCTTAGCGGTGAACCAAGTAAAAAGGGCGGTGTCTTCTCTGTGCATGTGTGTGTTTGCTTTCTAATCATATTCATCACACAGGTTCAACAAGTTCCTACCAACGTGGGAACAAGATCCATTACTTTAAAAGAAAAAGTGATCACCCTGATTCACCCCTCCCCTCTCAGGGTGTCCCGGGGTCCTTCAGGTACCACTCAAAGTGTCTCACTTTTATTTGAAATGGGCAACATTTTAAGTGAAAACAACAACTGGTATACGGAAAACCGACGAAAAGCATTCAGATTGTCTTGATACTTTAGGACAATGATCCATGAGTCATATGTGACGTGTACGAGTCAAAACCGCCTCAATCTGAGACACGGTGTTCCTGATATCACTCAAAGTTTCTGTCTTTTGTTTAAAATAGACATCATTTTAAGTAAAAACAACTGGCATACAGAAAACCGACCAAACGTATTCGGATTGTGTTGATACTTTAGCACAAGGATCCATGGTCTATCCTCACACAATCCACTTCTCACGTGAGGAACTCCTACCCCTATTCTAAAACACATGACATTTAATATGCCAAGGACAACTACATTTCCTAAGTCACACAAGCTCATTGATACACACCCATTATCATCATCACTAAGTTCAAAGACACCCACCCCAAACCATGGGATATTATATTTGTGTTTGGTTGAAGTCATTTATACATTTCCTTATTTTGGGGTTATTAGCTTCTAATTTCTAAATTTAATCATTTATGTGTTATACAAAATGCAATTTTGTATGTATTCTTAATTCTGTATAACACATATAATTACGTATTCAGTTTTTTATGTATTGTATTCATAATAGATAATTAAATTATGTATTTATTCAATTCAGTATTCAATTATGAATTGAATTCCGAATTGCAAATTTAATTGTCATCTCAATTCTGAATTGAATTCTAAATCAATTATGTATGTTTATAATTACCTTATGAATTATTTTTTTAATTCTGTATGTGTATAGTCTCAGGGTGAATTATGTGTTAAATCTATAAGAATTAATTGTTTATATGTATGTGTTATAGTTGGTTATAGTAGGTAATTGGAGTTGGGAAGGTGGAAATGCAGAAAGGACAGCCTGCAGCAGGCTGCTGCCTGAATTGCATAACAAAGACTATGCCAACGGTTACGGTTCTAAGAGAACCGTTGGTAAAAACACTTTCCTAGCAGTTTACAAACCGTTGGGATATAATGAAATGTCCAGCCTTTACCAACGATTTACACAAATCGTTGGTAAAAAGCTATACAAAACTATATTCCAATGGTTTGAAACAGTTTGAATAATATGTTTACCAATAGTTTCAAACCGTTGGTGAAAATTTATACCAACGGTTGGACATAACTATTGGTATAATGTAGATTTCCTAACATATACTAACAGTTTTCCAGAAACCATTGGCATATGTGTATCCCTACGGCTTACTTCTGTATGGTTTGGATAATCATTGGTATATATTATACCAATGGTTATCCAGCCTTTACCAACAGTTTGGAACTATTGGTAAAGGGTTCATTTCCAGTAGTGAAACCCAAATATATTCTATAATAAAACTGTACATGATCATCTCAAAAACATAGACAACAAATATGTGAACGTTGCTTCCTAAATATAGTACCAAGTTTACTACTTAATAATCCCACTATTATGGGATTGATCATATTTTATTTACAGAAAACATGTAATACAATAAATGAACAATTGTGCTGGAGAAAATGTAATGCAAAAACAATGTACTGATTAGAAATGCTATAACATATCAGCTGACATAGAAGAAAATCTAATAAATAGCAAGTACATGTAGAGACAAATGGATAATCATTGGGAACAAAGGTTGATGCAAATTAAAGTTATATGATTGAATCAGTTTATGCATGGTCAAGTGTTAAACTATGATATAGAATATAGAAATATGTTTCTTTTGTTAGTAATATGTAAATGGTATGGAGATGGGTGGATGATTTACAAATACTGATCAGGTATATACATGATCTAAAAGGTGATTAATGTATCTAAACTTATACAGTATAATATTTTTATGTTGCATGTACATAAAGATATTAAAATTAAAGATGGGTAAATTGGAAGGTGTGCAGTGGATATAAAGTACATATAGAAAACTAAAAATCTTAAAAATAAAACCATTGAAAAAAGTTAAATTCATTTTTTTGATGGATTATGATCACATATGACTTCTATTTTATTCATTCCAAAATGAAGATTATTAAAACATCAATATTTAATGTTTTCAACGGTTATAATAACTACCTAAATTTTATTACCTTCCACCTTTTGTTTCTCCAATTTTCCATCCTCCACAAGAATCCAAATGAAGTTGTATTTCATTGAAATATGATTCAATGATGAGTGAAATTATGGTTTGTTGGCCATTTGAATCACCCTCAAGATATAAAATTATAATAGGAAAATATTTTACCATTTTTAAATATTCACATGTACACCGTTCAACTAAACCAACCCTCAACTTTATTCAGTAATACATTGAATCCATTATTAATAGTGAAACTATCGGTTTTAAATGTGACAGAGAGTTAATAAGTGTGTCAAATTTTAAAATAAAACCTTTAGTTCTCATTAGATTATTAGTATGCATCTATAAACAATTTCAAAGGATTATCTATTGTATATCCCATTACAAGATCTTATAATACTTGAAGTTAATAGGAGACCCATAAGAACACTCATACTGTTCCTTTTATTGAATCACTATGAATCTAAAAAAGACACCTAACAATTTCATGCCAAAGCTACACTTACTACCAAAAATTTACATGAATTCATCATATTTTAAGAAACCATAATCTTGCACTGCAACTATTCATACCAAATTGTATTCTCACCATTGTATGAAATAAAGAGGAAACCATCTTTGAATTTTTTTTCCACCAACACCTACATAAATAACCATCAATGAGAGTATATACATCGATCATTAACCACAAGTCTTAGAAATTAGGTTCAAAAAATATTTTGAAAAATTTCCACAACAAATCTACGGTGTAACTTTCATATTGGCATTCACATTCAATCTCCATGGGAGTCCTATCTACCTCGTTGAATTAATTCCAACCACCAACTATGGAAATGACTTCATCCATGTAGAATCAAAATAGAATCCGATCAGCACAATATATAAAAACTTGTTACAGAGAGTATAAAAACAATCAATGAAGAATATAAAAACAATCAAAACATAATCCGATCAAAACTCATTAGGTAAAATTTGAATTATACAATCAATGCAGGGGTATACGCCTATACCAACAGAAGAAAATATAATAAAAATAGAATCTGATTAGTAGAATATATAAAAACCTATTATAGAGAGAGTATAAAAATAGAATAGTTTCAGTTTATTGTTTGATACTAATCGAAATTGTAGAAAAATATGGTAAGAAACAGGATATAGAAAAATCACATACTGTTGACTAAAATATGTAAGGTTTTCTAAAACTGGATTTGAATGTAATTGAACAAAAAACGTATAATATGCAGGAGTTTTACTAATCCAATAAATTCATTAAAACACTGCAATTGTTCAATGTGACTACATTAAATATATTCAAAAATGTATGAATGTTTATATGAAAAAATTAATCTATTTTTCATCAGCAGTGACACACATTAAATTAACTACTTAACCCAAGACGCGATTTCCACTCCATATTATGTCAACTACTTAACATAACAGTAGAAACACAACATATTAACAATGAATAAACTAGCAGTGAATACAATATTCTAAAAGTGAACAGAAACACATATAGAGTAGAATCAATTTTTTAGTGAATGTAACATATTAATAGTGACCACAACATATCATTCCACCCATGAACAATTAGTGAACATAACATACTAACCGCAAAAAACGTCAATAGTAACTTGAGTAAATATTAAAACTTCACAGCATACTAGTAATGAATGAGTCGTGGGGGGTACTCAACCATCGTTCTGCCATGGAATGAGGAAACATGAGTAGTGAGCCATGTCAAAGGCCTTGGTAGGGTAATAGATCCTTTGGAAATCCATGATGTTGATCATGGTGGGGATGATGCCTTCCAATGCGAACTAGTCCTGCACCTCATGAGTGTTACAAGGTGCATACGACATCACCACGATGTCTCTCTTCAACAAAAATGTGCACCAGCTTATGACCTGAATTCACATAGGAAGAAGATGAGGGATCAAATATAGGCTAAAATCATTCCAGTTCAGCCAAACTATTGCATATTTTGAAGGAGTTCCCTTGTATTGCATTAAATCGAAAGATCATCGTAGAGTGAATAATAGTTTACCTTTTTGGAAACTCTTTAAGGCCTTTTTATGACATATAGTTTTACAAATTTCATGTAAGAAAATTGAATATTATGTTACATATGTCATCAGTAATTGAAATGAAACATTGAGGTCATTTATTCTTAGTGGGCAAGAGCATAATCCTTTAGCTGAAAAAAACATAACTAACATTCAAATGTTGGTACATTTTACCCATTTTCATGGCCTCTCAAATTCCTCCAACTTTAATGGTTGCAACCTTACATGCACTCTAATTCCCCAACCAACATGCTAAATTGAGAAAACTAAAAAATAAATTAGTCAAATTGGGAAACCATACTGAAAAATAAATAAATTTGAGGTAGTGGATTCCAAGAAAAGGTAAGTTCAAACATAAGTGCTCTGAATTAGAATTCATATTACATGTATTTATAAATGTATAACATGTATTCAGAATGACAAGATTGGAAATATGGAAAAATACCAAAATACATAAATTATAATAGGATTAATTACCTTAAAACATAACATTAATAACTAAATTTGTGTGCGCATGTAGAATATGAAAAAAAAATATTTATAACTAAATCTGTAAAATGAAAAGAGTAATGCAAAAATGAATAACTGCATTTAAATAATCATAAGTTTGATGTAATCATCATTATTAAAATGAAAATGAAAATAAATTAAAACTATCCTTAAAGTGGTAATACACTTTACCCATTTATATGGCCTCTCAAATTCCTCCAACTTTAATGGTTTCAACATTACATGCA
The DNA here is from genome assembly GCA_963277665.1 of Viscum album. Taxonomy (NCBI): domain Eukaryota; kingdom Viridiplantae; phylum Streptophyta; class Magnoliopsida; order Santalales; family Viscaceae; genus Viscum; species Viscum album. Next base: position 45,569,313 of record OY728140.1, on the reverse strand, counting down.
CTTGAATTCCCCCACCAACATGCTAAATCCAAAAAACAAACAAAAAATAGTCAAATTGGGAAACAATAGTGAAAAATAAATAAATCTGGAGAATATTCCCAGAAAAGGTAAGTTCAAACATAAGTGTTATGAATGAGAATGCATATTACATGTAGTTAGAGACATATAACATGTATTTAGAATGACAAGATTCGAAACATGAAAGAATACAAAAATACATAAATTATAATAGGAATAATTACCTTAAAATGCTTACTCATTATGAACAATTGATAAAGAAAACAATTAAACTGTAATAATGACCATAATGCTCTAGAAATCGGTTTGGAGTGCTTCATGAGTCTCGATGGAAACACGAATAACTACATTTGTGTATGCATGCATGATATGAAACAATATATTTATAACTAAATCTGTAAAATGAAAAGTATAATGGAAAAATAAATAACCACATTTAAATAATCATAAGTTAAATGGAATCATATTTATTAAAATAAAAACAAAAATAAATCAGAAGTAACCTTTAAGTGGTGGTACACTCCACCCATTCTGATGGCCTCTTTGAATAATGAAGTTCCCATTGTAGTAGTAATGCAGGTTAATATATATCAAATAAAAAATGAAACAATCAAACCATGGAAAATAATAATAAGAACAATTTTAGGACATTCTCTTTTTAGGGTATCATTAATTCAAATTTTATGTGTTATCATCAGTTAAAAAGGAAGCATTCAGATTCATGTCACGCAAGATGAGTTCAAGAGTATATAGTAAACCACATGTCGACATGTTGCTGCTCTCCAAAAATAGTAAAATGATACACATTGAGTTAAATTTCCATTAAACTTCTATGTATCTTACTCCTACATTGAAAAATAATTAAATACAAGTACTATTATGATAAATAGATTCTATTGTAGGCATATTAAAAAAACATAATTTGTAAATCTAGTAGAACCATAATGTGATCCCAAAAGGAAACAATACAACTAATTAATAGTGAAGAAGAAACATAGAAGAATCAAAATTCCAAATATACTTGGTCCCCTAACTTGAATAGTATACATTGTGACCAGAAAATAGAAATTGATCATACTTCAGTAACGAGAATTTTTTATTTATAGGTTTTAAAAAATCTTTCAATTGCTCGATGAATGTGATTTTTTTCATAATGAAGATCAATCAAAATGATGCATATAATATATATGCGCATTCATAAAATATATTCCTACGTATGAATGCAATCATACAAAAAAAATCTATGGAATGCAGTCCTTTATACACCATGGTGATTGGGAAACCGCAAATCAATTTCAAATTGAAACATAAATACCATCTTCCAGACAACCAAGATCATTTCTTAAAACACATTTCAACTCATACTATGTTCTTGTGTTTATAATCTTTATCTGCAGCACACACACAAGCCCAACTACAAGCACGAATAGATATGCAATGAACCCTTATTTTAGATTTGAACATATACCTTATAGTTGCTCAAGTTTAATTCAAGTATATGTTTGCAACTCTTCACCATATGTTCTATTCCGAGATCTGTCACCCAAAATTAGAATTTGGATTTAGAGAACCATCAGCCATAGAAAAGAATATAGATTAATATCCTAATAAAAACACCATAAAAAATAAAATTCATTGAGACATGAAGATATTTGACACTGGATTGTACGTTTGACACTAGTTTATACCTGGGCTTACTCGATGCCTACTTGAGTGCGATGGAACCCTGGGTGGAGCAGAGGACCCAAAATTGGGAGTACTAAAGTGGGAGTCACCGGTTGAGGAGAAGGCATAGTCAGAGGAGCTGAAGTCGGAGGAGCCGAAGTTAGAGGAGTTGAACTCAGATCACGCGTAGGTGGAGTCGCGGCTGGAGAAGGGATTTAGGGATGGGAGGGGAGCGGGAAAGCGGATTTGGGGAGATGGGAGTTGGGGATGGGTGTAGGAACCTGATTAGCCACTAAAATAAGATGATATTTATTGTTAATATATATAATATTCAAGTGATTTATTATTCATATACACCATTTTAGTGCATTTTACACTTTGAACATTAATTCACATTATGATTGTAATTCCCTCTTAAAATGCACTATTACATGATACATTTTTGAACACCTCATAAAATATAAAAAATGATTTAGATTTTATTTTCATATTTTATTTTCAGGTAACCCATTATATAAGGAACAATTAATGATTTTGTATCACTTGAAGATTCACATCGGAAGACCACCAAAATGGGTTTTCATGCCAACACATTCTGGGCAAAGTAAACTGGACAAAAACCTGATAAAGAGACTATAGAGACCCATATTCAAGCCCAATAATTCTTAAAATTGAACTGAAGATAGAGGAAATCATTGGGAACATTTCATTCAACAGTGTCCAAAGCTAATTTTGATGTTTATTTTGAGTTCCAGGCGGCCCAAGTTGGAGATAAAATTCTGGGCCAGATTCTGCGGCCCAGAAAAATATCCCACCATTTCGATAATATATCGCAAAAAAAATTCTTTTTGGGATGAAATTTTACATTCGGTTAGGAGATATATGAATCTCCATTTTCTTCTTCTATGTCCCACTCTAATTCGGCAATCTAGAAGGTAATTTAGACACCTCTGTTTGGTGGATGAAAGTTGGCTGCCACTTTGGGTCAAGGATAAAGAAGTTAACTCTCCCTTACTTTCCACCACCTTAGGCCTACCATACTCAAGTGGGATCCTTTGTACTATTGGGATCTCATTCCAAGACTCTTGAAATTACTATTTAAGGTAGTGGTTATGGAGGAGTTTATGATCTTTGAGCTTTGTTTTCATTGTAATGTTATTATATCGATTTGTCTTTGTAATGTTCGTGTTTCTCATGTAAGTTGTTTTAATCACCTTAGTTCTTAATAAAATTTATTTACTTACTCTTATTATATTTTTCTATATATTAAATTGATTCAGTTGCCTTAAGTTGTGAATTTATTCACACCATACCTTGTGATATTCTTCACACAATGATAGAGTGATCGTTATTTTGTTGTTTTCACTTCTTCAATTTCACCCCTATGAGTCTAATTCCTGCTTCTGTTGAGAAAATGTCATCAATGGAGTGCTAAATCTTTTATGGTTTGATCCAAGGGAGTATCAAGGGGCTGTATTGGATGTTATTTCTCAATCTCTAAATGTTATTGATTTTTTTACTTGAGTTTATTTTATTCAAAGATTTTCTCTCTTCTTCTTCCTTATTGAATTTTATCGCCCCACTTTTATGTGCTAATAAGATTATTTACCTTGGAGTGATCATGAAAAATATCCTACAAGTGTATAGGTGATTAGAATGTATTTTTTAAGGTGTTTAACCAGTAAGTGATGAGGTTAGTTTGAATTCATTAAATGAATCCTTCTCGAGTTAATGAAATTGAAATTGTTAAAAAAAGGAATTCATCCAATCCACCCCAAGTGATAACCTAGGATCAACTCATTATTTTAATTTGAATTCACTTAAGTTTCTTAGAGTTCACTTAAACCCATCTAAAATCAACCCAAGTTGGACACTTCATAGCCAAAAACATTCAATAGAGTGTACGTGTTTATAGGTTTCTTCTTAGGTCTCCGAGGATTCGACAACCCAAGCTAAACTACAAGTGACCGCTTAAACCTAAAATCTTAGGTAAATTTGGGCGAGAACAAATATTGGAATCGTTTCCGGGGACCCAATTAAGTCATCTCAACACCCATTATATTCTCCACCATTTCTTCTTTTCTCACCCTACATATCTTTTCTCATCCCCGATTTCACTCCTATGGAAATCCCCTTTGAAAAAAATCCAAACATGGGGAACCTCTCCCTACTTTGAATACCCCACACCAAGTGTGTTGTAAAATGACCATACTAGTTTATATTTGTGGTATAATCAACAACCTATTGAGCCACACTGTTTTAACTCCTATTCTCAACAAAACATTCCAACCTATAATGAATTTCAATCCTGACAAGGGCAATATGAACATCCTCCTATGGAATTCCAACAACTTAATTATCCTCTTGGAATAGACCATCTATCTCAACCCCTTGACCATAATGATCCACAACCATTACTTGAGAAATTGTGTTAACAAATTAAGATAATAAATTCCGAGTTTTCAACTTTGAGATTAGAACTACAATGCATTAATACTTGTGAGGAACTCATCCCTACATCGACTTTCCCTTTGATAACCTTATCTGGAGTGTCTAGTTTCCCAAAAACCTCTCATGAATTTATTAAAGAACCAAACTTTGGATTTGGGGTAGAGGAATTAAATCAAGAAAATTTTGAAGGATCTTTAAATCAGGAGGAAATTTATTTCATGTATTCACAAGAGGGAAATTTGACATCATTGATCGAGTGCCCCTATTATATCTTCATTGATGATTTTTTAGAAACACCAATCACTAAAACATTGGGAGAAATCACAAACATTGAGTCCATACCCATTCTTGACACTGATCTTTCCATTTTTTTGTTGAATTTTTTATTCAAAAGAAACTAATTTTATTGAAAAATTTGGAAAATGAAACTGAGTTGGATTCAAAATCTCCACCCGTGTCTGAATGTCCTATCCAACCTGAGCTCAAAATTATTATCCTTCCTTCCCCGCTCAAGTATACCTTCATAGGGTATAACCATGAAATTTTAGTTGGAATTCATTCTTCTATTAAAACAAAAAAAGTTGGAATGATAATTGATGTCTTAGGCAAGACTACAAAAGAAACCGGATTAACCACTTCTGATATTACTTGGATTTTCCCACTCATTATAGAACATAGGTTTGTACAAGACAAAAATTATAAACAAAGAATCAATCTCAATCTAGTAGAAGTAGAGAAATATTTGGTCCTTAAAATTTTTAATGTTTGTATTGGATAAGTTGGGGAGTTCATTTCGGGCTAACGACGTTAAACAAAAGCGCTGCACGGGAGGCAACCCGTGGTTTTCATCTTTGTGAATCATATTTATTTTAAAATAGGATTAATAAATCATTTTTTTAAAAAAATACTTAACTCTACATATGATACTACCATATACTATTGACCTATTCTTCTATTATGAGTATGTATGGGTATGAAAGGGGATCACCATATTCATCCGTGTCACGTGGTGCAATCCTTGAGTAATACCTTACCCATAAATTTAAAAAGAAGACAATGTATCATCAGTTTTATTTTTACGGGTTCGTAGGTTAAAATAAAAATACCATATATATATATATATATATATATATATAAGGACACATCGTAGGTCGTGGGGAAAACCCCGTCACAACCGGCGAAACCGCTAGGACTCGAACCTGAGACCGAAGGGAGACAGGGGAGCGCACTTACCACTGACCTACAACTTATAGTGATCCCTTATTCTATAATTTTTGTATATATACTTTTATTTTAATTTTTTTTATTATATGAATATATATATATACATATTGTTTTTGTTTGTTTGTTTGTTTGTTTTTTCTTTTTTTCACTAGGGAATTGTGCAAGTGACATGGATATAAAAGGACTAAATTGAAGCAGCACAAACTTCAACTTCAACCACCATATGACTTTGTTCCATGTTTATTATTTCAAATTTCTTTTAGAAATCCTCTCCTTTACCACTACCCCCTTCTAAATTTTATTTTCTTTAAACACTGGGGACAATGTTATTCTAAGTTGGGGGGGGGGTGAAAATAAAGAAAAAAATTAATTTTGTGTGCATAAAAAAATGTGTGGAAGGAAAAATTTATTTTACCTTGAACATTATAATACACATTGCGCACTTTGAAACTGAATATTAAATAATTTAGCATGCCCTGATTCCAATTTTAATCCATGTATAATTTCACGAGCATAGATTTTGGAAAGTGTGACTGTCTAATGTGAAATTTCATCGTTTATATTTTCATCCAAATAAAAAAAAGATCACAATGCATGTCCTTTGAATAGCGGGGTATTATTTTGAGTTCATGGGGTCCCCAAAATAAATAACATAAGTTTAGTGATCATTTTAGTTTTAATATTAGTATTCAGTAAAAAAATAAAAAAACAATAAATTTGCGCGTAGAGCAATGAAATGACCTAATGCGTGGCTTTCGACACTTGGGGATAGTGACTCCATAGTCGTCTGGCCCAGAGTTAGTAATTTTATCTCTATTTGTGGTAATTTGACTTTGTTTTTTACTGAGTTAACTCGAGATGATGCCCAAGTATGTGGGCTTCACTTGGTGCCCTAAGGTCTTTGAGCCTGGGAGTCATCAACAAAGTATCGCTACATGGGTTGACTCTTTTGAGTGAAATTTCAATTACCATGGAAATATTGCAAAAAAAATTGAATACTCATCTTAATATTGAAATTTTATTCCACCTAGCGCTTCCATCATTTCCCCCTTGAATAAAGATGAACCCACATGTCTATTTTGATACACAAAACATCATCATACTTAATTGATATTAGATGAAATATGGCGATGAATTTGAAAAAAGAAATGGGATTGGGATTGGGATCTTCTTATGAAACTATATTGTATTAAAATATTTTGATGGGTTTCAGAGTTGTTTGATATAAGTGTTTTTGGTGATCATTGTTTATTAAAATGTTTTTGGAAAAGGGAATTCGAATTTCACATTTTTGAGATATATTTTGCTTGGGACTAGCAAAACTCAAGTTGGGGGGTGTGATTAGCCACTGAAATAGGATAATATTCATTGTTAATATATATAATATTCATGTGATTTATTATTCATATACACCATTTTAGTGCATTTTACACTTTGAACATTAATTCACATTATGATTGTAATTCCCTCTTAAAATGCACTATTACATGGTATATTTTTGAACACCACCTAAAATAAAAAATGGTCTTGATTTTATTTTCATATTTTATTTTCAGGAATCCTATTCTATAAGTAACAATTAATGATTTTATAGCAATTTAAGATTCATATTGGAATACCACCAAAATGGGTTTTCATGCCAACACATTCTGGGAAAAGTAAACTGGAAAACAGCCCAACAAAGAGACTGTAGCGGCCCATATCCAAGCCCAATAATTATGAAAATTGAACTGAAGATAGAGGAAATCATAGGGAACATTTCATTAAATAGTGAAAAAATCTAATTCTTATGTTTAATTTGAGTTTCAGGTGGCCCAATTTGGAGATAAAATTCTGAGATAGATTTTGCGGCCCAGAAAAACAACCCACCACTTCGATAATATATCGCAAAAAAAAAATTCTTTTGGGATGAAATTTTACATGAGGTTAGGAGACATCTAGAGATCCATTTTATTCTTCTATGGCACACTCTAATTTGGCCATCTAGAAGGTCATTTAGACACCTCTGTTCGGTAGATGAAAGCTAGATGTCACTTCGGGTCAAGGATAAAGAAGTCCACTCTCCCTTACTTTCCACCACCCTAGGCCTACCATACTCAAGTGGGATCCTTTGTACTATTGATATCTTGACCCAATACTCTTGAAATGCCTATTTAAGGAATTGGTGGTGGAGGAGTTTATGATCTTTGATATTTGTTTTCATTGTAATGTTATTATGCCGATTTGTCTTTGTAACGTTCTTCTTTCTCATGTAAGTTGTTCGAATCACTTTAGTTCTTAATAAAATTTCTTAACTTCCTCTTATTATATTTTTCTCTATATCACATTTATTCTTTTTTCCTTAAGGTTTGAATTTATTCACACCATACCTTGTGATATTCTTCACACAATGGTGGAGTGATCGTTATTTTGTTGTTTTTACTTCTTTAATTTCACCCTTATGAGTCTACTTCTCGCTTCCTTTGAGAACATGTGATTAATGGAGGGATAACTATTTTATAAGTTGATCCAAGGGATCATCAAGGTTCTGGATTAGATGTTATTTATCAATCTCTAAATGCTATTGATTTCTTTTACTTGAGTTTCTTTTATTCAAGTATTGTCTCTCGTACTCTTCCTTATTGAATTTTATCACCCCATTTTTATGTGATAATAAGATCCTTTACCTTGGAGTGCTAATGAAAATGACCCTAAAAGTGTATAAGTGATTAGAATGTGTTTGTGAAGGTGTTTAACTAGTAAGTTATGTGGTTATTTTGAATTCATTAAATGAATCCTTATTGAGTTAATGAAATTGAAATTGTTAAATTCATCCAATCCACCCCAAGTGATAACCTAGGATTAACTCATTATTTTAATTTGAATTCACTTAAGTTTATTAGCGTTCACTTAAACCCATCTAAAATCAAACCAATTTGGCCACTTCATAGCCAAAAACAGTCCATAGAATGTACATGTTTATAGGTTTCTTTTTAGGACTCTGAGGATTCGACAACCCAAGATAAACTATAAGTGACCGCTTAAACCTAAAATCTTAGGTAAATTTGGGTGAGACCAGAACCCTAAAGCATAGAGTGGGGAATTGAGGTGGTTAATCAATGAGGGGAGCGAATAGAAATGGAAAATCCTAATCGGGGTCAGGATCGCAAGAGGTAATTTTAGGTTTGGATGGATGGATACAGAATATGTGGTGACGTGGATGCGTGGGAAGGTGACACATAAGCAAAAAATGCCTTCTTTAGTAAATATATAGATTAATATATATCTATTTTTTTATTTTTTTATTTTTTCATTTTATTTTATTTTGTATGGAAACCCTAGCTGAACTGTACAATTAATGCCCTTCTCAACATAGCTCATTCCCCTGCAGGTGTACTGGGCATCGAGTTTCGAATGCTAACCACAACCCGACTAGGTAAAACTAGTTTCCCCACACTGTCATGTACTGTCGATGCGTTAAATCGCATAGTGGTGAAATTACCTCGGCTGAAACCTACAGCCAGTGAGAATCAAACATTGGACCTAACAGTCACGATCTTCAACTCTAACCACTAGGTCATCCCCGTGAGGGCATAAATGATAATATTTGTTAAGAATAATTTGTAAATTGTTACTTTTATACATTGATCAGGGAAGGGGGAAACAAAGGAAAACCCTATCTATTTGTGCTAAGGAAGGCTCGAAACCGAGACCACCCGAAAAACCACAAACAATTATAAATAATTTTGATTATGTGTATATAAATAATTATAAATAATTTATAAATAATTTTGATTATAAATAATTTTGATTACCTTGAATTAATAATTTTGATTATCTGTATATAAATAATTTTGATTATAAATAATTTTGATTACCTTGAATTAATAATTTTGATTATCTGTATATAAATAATTTTGATTATATGTGTATAAATAATTATGTGTATATAAATAATTTTGATTATATGTATATAAATATTCTGTTCAATATAATTTATAAATAATAATAACAAAGAATTATAAATAATTTACAAATAAATAAATATATGGATTGTGCAAATGATTTTAGTGGATATATGAAATCAATTTTATTTAAACATTTAAAAAAATTAAAATTTTTATTAACATATTTTTCATAGTTTAATGTTTAACTAATTTTTGTGACATGAAATATAATGATTGATTAAAAACAAAATTATTGTTTTTATAATTGACATTATATAAAATCAAACAGAAATATCATTTCTGATATATTTTTCAAAACTAAATGTCTATGTAATTAACATGATATAAAAATCAAAGATACAATTTAAAATTATAATATTTTTTTATTTGGAATAATTGAGTATTGAAAAACTATATTTTTTAAAAATATTACTTGAACTCGTCCAAATTAAAAATCAAGTAATAATTTCAACTTTAATTTTGTTATATATATATGTGATTATAAATTTATTTTATAAATATATATATTTATGAATGCGTGTTCATATAATAATATATAAATAAATATATTTTTATATATATATAATTATATCATGATATTTATAAATATATATATATATATATAATTATATAAATGTTTAAAAAAATTATTTATTTATTTATTTATTTATAATAAATATATATTTATGTAAAAATCAAAGATATGATTTAAAACTATAATAATTTTTTATTTGAATTAATTGAGTATTGAAAAACTATATTTTTTTAATAAGGGTTATTTTTTTCATATTTTCAAAACATTTCTTTTCTTTTCTTTTAAAAATTGTCCCCAAATAATATGGAGAGAAACTACAATCATTTCTTTTCTTTTACAAAAATTCATATAAAAAAATGAAGAAAAATAAAAATCATTTATTTTATTTTCTTTTCTTTTGTGAATTAGGAAATCATTTATTTTCTTTTACTAAAACATGACCGAACATACTGTAGAGGAATCTTGTGTGAAGGGTATATTGATCCAGTGAAAACCATGTAAGGTGTCATGGTTTTTTAAGATGGGTTTATATAAAATTTTGATTTAGTATTATGTATTTAAAAATAATAATGTTTGTTTTTTTAAATTTAAATAGTTATATTTTTCAAATAAATAATTTTTTATGTCCGTGAAAAAACTTTTGAAGAATTTAAAATTAAAAAAATACTTTATCTTTATGTGTGTGATTTTTTATGCATTTAAATATAATTTGTCTTTTAAAAAAATGGTGTTCTAAGGTGCATGATAATTTATTTTTTTAAGTTATAAAAATATCTAAATAGGGATAATTTTTTATATGTAAAAAAATCATTTTTATGAGTTAAAAAAATTAATGAGTCAAATTAAATTACAAAAATACATAAACATGGATAATTTTTCATACGTAAAAAATCATTTTTATAACTTAAAATAACAAAGAGTTTTTAAAAAATATAATTTTTATTCATTTGAAAAAAAACTAAAATATTTTGTTTGTATTTCATAATCGAGTAAAGTTTTTAAATGTATCAGAAATAACTGTAATATTTTAATAGAATTAGTTTTGAAATGATTGAAGCTTTATCAATTTAAATTAACATATATGGATTTTGTTTTCTTTAAAGTCATGAAATTTTCATTGGAAAATTCATTAAAAAAATAATTGATAGGTTTTGGTGGAAAAATATTTATTGGATATTCCCCTAAAAATTTACAATGAAAAACATAATAAAAAAATATTATTGGAAAAAATTATTGGAAAATTCTATTGGATGATTCCAATGAAAATTTACCCTAAAATTTTCCTCTAAAGTTTTATAGTTCAACTATAATTTTACAATGATATTTTTTAGTGTAATTTAATAGTCAATTTCTCTAGTGGTATTTTCAAGTGAAATTTTCTGATGAGTTTCTTCAAGATAAATTTTTAGCGATATTTCCATAGGTGGAATTCTTAAAATTATTTTTTAGTGAAAATTTATGCTGAAAATTTTCATTGAAAAATTAATTGAAAATTAATTGTAAAATATTTCAGTGAAATATTTCAATGGACAATTCAATTGGAAAGTTTCATTTGAAAATTCAAATAGAAGATTTCATTTAAAAATTTTAGTGGAAATTTATTGAAATGTTTTAGTGCGGTTTTGAAATATTTTTTTTCATTAGTGATATTTGTTTGAATATTTCAATGTCATTTTTTATTTAAATGTTTCAATGGGTAATTTAAGTGAAAGTTTTAAATAAAAATTTCCAAGTAGATGTTGTAGAATAATTTTCCATTAAAATATTATAGTGGGTAATTCCAATAAGAAATTCCACTAGAAAATTACAATGGACTATTACATTTAAACCTCTCACTGTAAAATTGGAATATTTGAGTGCAGTTTTATACTAAAAGTTTTTCTTAAAATATTTTATTAAAATATTATAATGCAACTTTCCATTGTAACATTTTAGTTGACAATTAAAGTAAAAAATTCTATTGTGAAATTTAAATAGAATATTTCAATATAATTTTTCATTCAAATGTTTTGGTAGAATTCTAAAATTGAATTTTGAAGTGGAAGTTTCCACATGAGTTTTCAAGTGTAGATTTTCACTTAAGTTTTCATGTGGAAGTTCACACAAGAATTCCCTAGCACGATTTTAGTGGAATTTTTCATTGTAATTTTTCAATGGAAGTACTAGTGAAAATAATGTTTTTAACATTGGAGAAATGATGTCAGTTTTTTTAAAGAAATGCAAAAAAGTATGTATGGGAGATTTTTGGCATCGATTTTACTAAATACTGATGCAGAAAAAATTTTATACATGGTTTTTGGTGTCAGGTTTTAGTAAAACTGATGCCAATAATAATAAAAAAATATATATTTTGTGTCGGTTTTTACAAAAATATGACGTGAAATATTTTTTTTCTCAGACTCTTCAGTGTCGGTTTTTGTAATAACCGACGTCAAAACTCTTTTAATTCTTTTTGGGATTGTGAAACCCTCATTTTTTTGGATCTATGAAACCCCCCTGCTCACGACGAATCCCTCCTGAATCGCGATGACTGCGAAGGCAACCCGGTGATCTCTAACACCATTGCTGTTGATTTTCTTTGATTTTCACAATCTTAGGTCTCCATTTTACATCCTCTCTAATTACTTCATCATCTCCACATTATTTTATCCTTGAAAACCTATTTTCGGCCCGAACTGTGGTTTGATTTTAGTTTTTTGTTCACATTTAATGTTTGTTTTTACAAACAATTTCATATAGATCTTGCAGGTAGTGTTTATTCTTGCAAGGCATTAAAGGGACAAAGTGAAGATTAAGGATCAAGGAAAAGTTGAACTCAGAATTTTTTAACTTGTTTTTTTAATTTGGAAGATAAATTATTTATCATTTAATTATAGTTTTGAGTTGTTTCAATTATTAGTTTGCATCAAGATTACCTAAATGTCATGATGGTGTAATTCTATATAACCATTGAATGTTTATGTTTTTATAATAAAAAATTAGTATTGGAAATATGTTATATATTTGATTCTATATCTAATAGGGAGTGGGTATCATGGGAAAGAGATACAACCCAATCTTATTTGAGACAACATATTTGATAAGGTGTTTGTTTATAATAGTGACATGATCTACAATTTTTTAAATATACTATGCGGTATATCCAAATTGGATGTATATTTGATTTATATATCTGAATTTTTATTTTAATAGAATTATACTACAATGACCGCTGGTTGAACACCCAAATGGTATGAATGAGTATGTAACATCATATGTTGAGATAGACCTTATTGTTATAGTATTACATCATCTTGATCCACAACTATATGATAGTATTAATGATGTTTTTTCAATCTATTATAGGTGTATTGATGAGATGTGCGAATTCCATATCTATTATGACCAGTGAGTTTTAGTTGTAACATCACCCACTATTTAGTAACAACTGTGTGAAATGAACTAATAAATTAATACAATCTTCAATACTTTTGACACATGAAACACTGAACTAATGTAACAAATATGCAAAATGAACTAATAAATGTTAGATGATTAAAAATAATTAAATTATAATATCAATAAAACACATGTATATAATATGAAAATAAAAAGTTTACTATTTTTAATTGTGTTTCATATATGATGTTTTCTATCTGATTATCAATAGTTTTTATTAAACGTGTTTCTGTTTACAGTTTATCAGTTTATATATATATATATATATATATATTTAAATATTTATATGTTTTAATATATTCACCAATTATATTGCGATATCAAGTATTTAATGGATTGTAATTGGATAAATTTATTAAGAACCACTAATGAGCATGAAAAAGGAGTTGATGAATTCTTGTAATTTTCTAAACGAAATATTCAAAACATTGATTTGATTTTCTATTCATGTGTGAAGTGTTTGAATATGAGAAAGTTAAACTCTAAAGAAATCAAGGATCATCTCATTTGTTATGGTTTTAGCCTTAATTATACACATTGGATCTTGCATGATGAAAGAACTGTAAATTCAACAGATAATGTTGATGAAAATATTCATAATGTGATAGAGGATCATATTGAAGATTTAATTCATGATTTAGGTGTTGAAACCATTGAAAAAATAGCAAGTGTTGAACGATTGTATGGAGATTCTGAAAAACCATTATTCCCAAGTTGTAAATATATAATGTTATCATCCATTTTGAGACTGGTTAACTTGAAAGAAAGTAATGGTTGGAGTGATAAAAGTTTCTCTAAATTACTTATGATTTTAAAAGAGCTACTTACAGAAAGGAATGAGCTTCTAGATTCCAATTATGAGGTGAAGAAAATATTATACCCAATGTTATTAGGGTATAAAAAGATATATGCTTGCCCCAATGATTGTGTGTTGTATAGGAAATAATATGAATTTTTATCAAACTGTCCTATATGTGGAACATCATGCTATAAGATGAATGAAAAAGTCAATTCAGATTCATTCTTAGGTACTAACATCTAACCTCATGCTAAATCAAATAATTTCTTCCCATAATCCCTTCATATAATTCTGATAAATTAACTCTTATTCATTCTCAGGTACCAAAATCAAATATCCTACTAAATCAATTTGGTACCTTCCAATAATTCCTCATTTGAAGATTCTATTTTCAAATTCAATTGATGAAAAAAGGTTAATATGAAATTCAGATGAATGCATATCTGATGGTAAATTACGTCACCCTGCTGACTCATCACAATGGAAGATATTTGATAAACAATTTCCTGATTTTGAAAGTGAAGTTAGAAATCTGAGAATGAAAGTGTGTATAGATTGAATGAATCCATATCAGAGCCTAAGCATCCAACACAGTTTGTGGCCAATTTTTTGGAAGTTTATAACTTATCCCCATAGATATGTATGAAGAAAAAATATGTTATGATGAGCTTGAGGATTTCTGGACCAAAACAATCAGGAAACAATATTTATGTGTATATTTCACTATTGATTGATGATTTGAAACTTCTATGGGAGGCAAGTGTTAATATTTTTTATACATAAAAGAAAGAGTATTTTTTTTGAATTCTATGATAGTGTTCAGTATAAATGAATTTCCTGCATATGGAAACTTATCTGGATACGGTGTTAAGGGACATAAATGATGTCCAATTTGTGAAGAAGAGATTTCATATTATCAATTGCAGAATGGAAGAAAGACAGTGTACATGGGACATCAAAGATTTTTACGAATTGATCATACTTATCGTAGATTGAAAAAGGCATTTAACACTTTACATGAATACAATCTTCCCCCACAACCATTTTCATTTAAAGAATACTACAACATGGTGAAAAATATTGATACGACATTTAGAAAGAAAAGTAGTGCTGGTCTTCAAAAAAATATCTGAAAGAAACTGTTTTTTTAACTACCTTATTGGATATTTTTAGAGATAAAACATAATATTGATGTTATACATGTTGAGAAAAATATATGTGATAGTTTGATTAGAACTTTATTGGACATAAAAGGAAAGACAAAATATGAATTGAATTCTAGACTGGACTTGATAGTAATGGGGATACGTTTGGAGTTAGCTCCCACTATGAAAGGAAATAGAACTTATTTACCTCTGTCTTGTCACACATTAAGCAGGAGTGATAAGCTTAATTTTTTTCAGTGTCTGTATGGTATAAAAGTACCCAGTGGATATTCTTCAAATGTAAAGAATTTCATGTCAGTGAAGGATTGAAAAATTAATAGGTATGAAATCTCATGACTTTCATGTATTGATGCAACAGCTGCTACCGATCGCACTGCGTGGTATATTGTCATCAGCTGTCAGAAAGACTATCATCAGGTTATGTAATTTTTTCAAATTCATTTATATCAAAGTTATTGATCCTAATTTATTAGATGAGTTAGATAATGAAGCTAATTTTATACTTTTTCATCTAGAAATGTATTTTACACCTATATTTTTTGATATAATGGTTCATCTGGTGATTCATCTGGTGCATGAGATAAGAATATACGGGCCTATTTATTTACGTTGGATGTATCCTTTTGAAAGGTATATGAAAATTTTAAAGGGATATGTTAAATATCCTTATCGATCGGAGGCCTCTATTATTCAAAAATATGTATCAAAATAAGTGATTGAGTTCTGTACTGATTATTTGTATAAAGTGGAGCATATTAGTCTTCTTATATCTCGACATTTTACAATTGATAGTGAAGGTAGAGGGATTCAAGCCTTAAAGGTAAAGTTCATTCCATGCGATGAAGTGATGCTGGCACATTTATATATTTTGAACAACATAGGTTATGTTCAATCATATATCTCATCACATATTGCTGAATTAAATATATGATATCCAAAAAGAAATGAAAATTGGTTGATGATTGAGCATAAAAAGACATTTTTTCATGGTTTAAAGAGAAAGTTAAAACAAATATATCTGAATCAGAAATGTTGAAAAGGTTAGCAGGGGGACTATCTCTTAATGTGATAACATGAACTGGTTTTGATATTAATGGGTACACATTTTACACAAAAAAGTTGGATGGCAAGAGTACCGTTCAAAATAGTGGTGTGATGGTTATCGCTGAAGCATGCATTTTTCAAGTGAAAAAGATAAAAACCCATTTTTTGCTTCATCTCCATATTTTGAAGTTATTGAGGATATATGAGAAATTGATTATATAAAATTTCAAGTCACTATGTTTAAGTGTAATTAGGTTGATATCAATAGTGTTGTGAAACATAATGATTGTGGATTTACACTGGTTGATTTGAAAAGATTTAATTACAACGAGGAACCATTTATCATGACAATACATGAAAAATAGTTATTTTATATCATTGATCCATCGAATGATCAGTGGTCCATCGTTTTTCAAGGAAAAATATACCATTTGAGTGATGAGAATGATGCTGATGATGTTATTGATTTACATTAATCTTATTCATCTACTACACGTTTTTTGGATAATTACAATGACTAAAAGGTAGACATAGTGCATGTAGTACGTAATGATCATGATAAAGGAATATGGGAAAACACTAAATTAGTCTCCTAATTTTTTGGTAATTATCTATATCTTGTTTCTTTTTTTGGAACATACAAATGAGTGCCTCTTTTTTTACTTATTTTTTCCATCCTTGTTTCTAAATATTTGATTTTCTAATGATATTGTAATGACCCAAGTATTTATAGAATAATAATTTTTGATTTCTATTAATACTTATGAATAAGATATTAATTTTACGTTAAAGGGGATGCATTTTTCTAATAGCGTACTCGACACGCAACAACGAGTTTATTTGAAATCTTACATTGCACACAACATTGAGTTATACTGAAAAATAATACAATAATAATATTATTATTTTAAATTGTAGTTAACGCCTAGTCATTGGAATGGTGGAAATGAATAGTATTAATTTAATTCTAAAATATGGCTTACAAATGTTTAAATAATGATTCATTGGTTACCAAATTTATTAGAAATGGAAATAAAAACCAATTGAATATAAAGGATGTGTTTTTATGAAAACCTATTTAAAAGAGAATAATTGTGTTTATAAAATCATATCACTTTTTATTGATTTTTATTTAATGAAAAATATATGTTATATATTCAATGTAATGTTTTAAATTCATATTATATGTTTTCTAGATATTATATAGGAACAAATTTATTTTTTTGGATAAAAGAAGTATTTTTCTAAAAATGCAGTTTTACCACCATTTGATAGCAAAACCTTTTTAAATATAGTTTTTTGTCACTTTTATATGTTATATTTGACAAAATGAAATTCTTCTATAGAATCGGGACATCAAAATTTACTTTGGATGAAATTTTGGTATTTTTCTGATAGAGTTCATTTTTTTATGATTAGTGAAAAATACTGCATTTTAATTCAAAAATGCATTTTTATCTAATTTATTTATATAGTTAGATTATTCTTTTAATTTGTTTTAAAGTGTAATTGTATTATTTTTTTATCATTTAATACAATTTTTTTTTCATTCAAATTAATTTCACTTTGAAATTGGATATAAACACATGTCAATCTTTTGATAGTTATTACTTCTTAAAAACCCGCTTTTTGGTTTTGACAATGAGAATTGATTTTAAATTAATTTATGCCAATTCTATATTTTGAATTTGGAAAAATAGATTCCATATTTGGAATCATATGGTACAAATTGTGTAAATAAGTACCTTTTATTTTTAGACACTATGAATAATAATTTCAGTAATTATTTTATTTACCACGGTTAAAGGGTAAATCTAGTAAATAAGGGTAAAAATAATATTTTAATAATATTAAACTATATTAACACGTGTCCTGATCCAATTGGATGAGATATGTACGACCATGGACATCCTTGGGTCGATTTTTGGGACCCCATGGAGCCACTTGGTAGTGACAATGACATGTTATATTAATTAATTTAAAGTAAAGAAAAATATAACATAAACATGCATATTTTACTAAAACAATTTTTATATGGGATTATATAAGTGATATATTTGAATATAAATAATAATTATAAATATAAAAATATTTCCTACATCATGGTATTTTATTTATAATTTTTTGACATTAAATAAACAAATATATTTATGACACAATGATGATGTAGTGATTACCTTATTAATGAATGATTTAAATAAATGAGATTATAAATATTAAAATAAATTTATTTTAAAAAAATTTATGTCATAATTTTTTTTATGGATTATTATTACTTATTATATTTTAATTAATGAAGTTTTTTTTCTAAAGAATCAAGTTTTTATGGATTTTTAAAAAGTAAAAATATGAATAATATAAAAATTTACATAAATGGGTTTTTAAAACAAATACTATTTTATTAAATGATATAATAGTACTAAAAATACAAGATTCATCCAAATGACTTATATAATGTTTAAAATGTCATTAATGAACCACTGGAGATTCTATTGACATTTTATAGTAACTATTTTAATCATATAGTATGAATATATAAGAAGACATGGTAAGAGTTAAATTAGTTAACTAAGAGTTAAAGCTAAAAGATAAGGTTACATTTTTGAAATAGACTTGTCTAAAACCTATTGGTTGAGTGTTTTTGGACCCAAAAATATATTTATTTGAAATAAATTACTTTTGGGACCATTTTAAACTGAAAATCATTTTATAATAAAATAATATTTCAATACCTTCCTAAAGTGCCCCTCCACCCTCTTATAAAAGGCCACCACCTCTACCCATTTAATCACACCTATCAAGCCCCTTGGATCATAAAAATTCTGCCAAAATAAGATCCCAATATCACTCCCTCCCTCCTAGAAGCCTTACCTTGGGTATAAGGCTATCCAAGAAATCCTTTTGGCTCAAATAAAAATAAGTTACACATTTTAGAGGCATCATCTTCTCTCAAGTTCCTTTCCCTTATTTTCCTTATCCACTCCCTATGTTCTTCTTATTATTTTATTACATAAAAAAACTAGTATAATAAACATACTATGATGTTTTTATGATAATTATTTAAATTATATTTACACACACCTCCATCTAATGGATACAAATATACAGTTTCTGTGTACGATGAACTACTGCCTCACGAAACAATGATTGTTCGATTTTCTCCTACCAACTCTCATGGTAGCCATTATGATGGCACTGTATTTATATATGATATATATTATATTTATATTTTCTCTATGGTTCTATAATTTTTATTTACAGACATACCTTTATGCTTTTCATGATGTGTAAATACGATAATTTCATTTGTGGAAGTGCAGACTACCACCCCCTCAAAGTGATATGACTCGTTCATGCCATACATGAAACGTATAAAGGATGGAGTTAATTAAATTATGTAATATATATAACATATGATATTATAATATAATTTTAATATAAATATGTATCATTTATTTTTCATTTCTTTAATATGACAAATAAATGAAAGTAACGTTCATGCGTATGTACGACCAACCGTCTCCATAAACGATGCATTTCATTTATTTTATCTAAATGTTATAGACTATTATAAATAAATATATACTAGATATATATGATATTTAAATCATGAATATCATTCTGGATATGATGTAATTTTTCTTACATGGACAATTCCCTCAAAACAAGTTCATTTTCGACTCAAGTACCGAAAATCGACAAAACGACCGATATTAACTTAAATAATTATGAAATTTTTTATAACATGGTAATAAGTGATATAAAAGTAATAATAAAGTTGAAAAAGGTTCTGAATAAAGTATAAATTAACTTAGGTTTATTATTCAGGAAGAATAAGGAACATATGTGACGAATCATACTCAAGGTAAGGGAACTTCTTAACCCAATTTCCATTCTTTGGGTTAAACTTCTACTTCTTGATTATGTCGTGCTATGATTATGTAAGAAATAACTTTTGATATACTATCTTGTATTTATACTTTCTTTATGTGTACTTATAGTGAATACACATAATATATCTATTTAATTTAAAAAATGATCTTTGTAAGGGACTTCGTCTCAATCTCCTTTCATTGAGGCATATTTTGATAATATACACCTTCTTATTTTATATGGTGTATAATAAAACCCTTTGAATTTTAATTTCATTAAAAGGGAATCTTTTTTTCTATGAAACATTTTATGAAACGAAAAAAGGAATGTTTTAACATATACGGTGACAACGACCTCTCTACTTCTATAATCGTTATTTGATATTTGGCTTACTCTATAAGCCTTAATGTTTTCAAAAAGAAAAGAAATCCATTATTCCATTTTTGGTTGTTTTGGTATTGAAAATGGTTTTGAAAATGGATTGAGTATTTCAATATCTTGAAATGATTTGTTGTGATTGCAAATGAAATGTTATTAGTGAAATGTTGATATTTGCAATGTTTTATGTGTTATGATTATATAATGGTACTTGGAAATTTGATGGGTGGTTATGTGATAAATCAACGACGGGTGGTTACATGATAAACCAAATAATGGGTGGTTCCATGATAAACCAAGGATAGGTGGTTACATTATAATCTCTAATGCATTGGGTATGGAATTTGGCTATATGGCTATTCCATTTAGTGATATGTGTGGAAGTCGACCGTATGGTTATTCCATTTAAGTATATTTATATCCCAAGTTAACTTTATATGTTATATGTTGCTTTCTATGGGATTTATGGTAATATTTTGGTTACAAAAAGGGTAAGCAATGAGCTAATATTTAGTGAAGTGTTTTTTCTACTACTTAAAGGTGAAAATTATTACTTTATGATAAAGTTTTCATGGTTTAAATGTTTTCAAAAGATTAACAATTTTCATTCATTATGTATCACTTACTAATTTTTTTATGCTCATCCTAAGTTTTTAAATGTTTTTCACATGACATAAAGAAGAATAGAGTCAAGGATAGAATCAAGGAAAAGTTATGCTGTTAAAACATGAAATGATGTCATGTTTTATTTTAAAGAGTTTTTGTTTTATAAAAAAATGGATAGTGATTAGAAGTGTTTACTTGTAATATTCAAGTTGTTATTTATGAGTTATGACCTAATTATCTAAATCTCTAAACCTTAAAAGATCATCGATGTGAATTAAAGTCAAATTATTGACTTATATAAAGATTAAATAATGTTTAAGGTTGGGGTATTATAGTTGGTATCAGAGGTCGGTTTAGAAAACTTTAGGGATTAAAAGTTTTTGTTAAACACATGATTAATATCTAAGTCAATTATTTCATTTAAATCCTTGTTTTATAAATTTTTTAGGTTAAGGAAAGTCGGTTATAAATGGAAGTTGTAGGATCTCAAACAACATTCCTATCTCTTCCTGATAACATGCTTGCAATAATTATTACAAAGTCATGTTCGGATGATTGTGAAATTTTTTCTAGCATACAACTCACTTGAAAGTAGTTGTTTGAGATATCAAACACCTCCACTATACCTCTATACCATTATGGATCATGGGTTGTATTTAATCAAATCATATTTTCTCAATATTCTCATATTTTCAATAAAGGTAAATATTATCAAGGTATTTTCAAATATTTTACCTTATCACAAGATTTTGAAGAATATTATGATTTTGAAAAAGGTGATGAATAAAGAGACCCTTGCATAACCTATTTATATTTTCTTTTAAAATATAGTCTTTTAGTACATACTTATGGTATTTTAAAAGGACCATTAATTGAAAGTTTCAACTCAAACTTAGTCCGACTGTTTTATAAAAAGCAAGTTTTATCAAATGTTTTGAAATTATATGTCATAAATGATTATTTTATGAAAATATTTTTCTATAAACACCCATATGACCCAAGTTATACAAGGTGTATTTGTATTAAGGAAGAAAATAATTTTGAAGGATCTCTAAATCATTGTTGTAATGCATGGACCTTCTATCTACGTGAACAAGATGATGATGAAACCAAGTGGACACCATGATCAAGGTACAAAGTTCATTATCTGGGAATATTGTTATTTTATCATATGGATGTGGAAAAAAATGTCAATATATATAATAATTCATGAATTAATATGTTTATGTCATTATGAGTTGGGATGAAAATGATAGGTATAAGATAACTATTGAGGTTAAAACATGTTAGGGTTATTTTTTAGTTTTATAAAAAGGGACAACCCATAATATGGGTGACAACCCGTCGCATCTGAAAAGGCCGTGGGAAACGAACCCACAACTGAAGGGTGATAAAGGCGCATCACCTACCACTGACCTACATGAATCCCCTGGTTAGTATGACTCATTCTCTTTAGTTAACTGATTTTATGGATCAATAATAAGTTGATTTTGGGAACTTATGATTTATCAGATGGATATACTTAGTATAGAAAAATTGTTTGGTGATTAGGTGATAAATGTCATTTTTGAAGACATTCACCCTTTTAGGAACACTATATGCCTAAGGAAAATAAAATACTATGGGATTTCCCATGAGGAGTAATGGTTGAATTTTATTTTGGAAGAATCAATGTTTTTATTGTGGACATATGGCGATTTGGGTTATTTATGGAAAGTATTAACCTATCATTGAGAATATGTGATTAGTTTAATTACTTTTAAGTATGATACTTTAAGAGTATTCGATGTTATTTAGAGATAAATGTTAAGATTTCTCATGGAAGACTAGGTGATAAAATCCCTCTGAATTTTTGGGTTTCAATCTTAGTTTGAATTACTTTGAATAATTTTAAGGAAAATTGTTTATTGAATGATCCTTGTTTAAATTTGGGGTATTGTTTGTTGAATTTTGGAGATTAATAGTAATATTTATTTTTATAAAGGATTATCCTTTTTGGGGATTATCTGATCTTGTACTAACCATTTTGGTTTTGGTTAATGTTTCAAGATAGGATGATTAGATAGTTAATCTTTTGAGGGTTATTTGATTTTTTTAGAAGTTAATTCTAGCACTTCATGTGTGACCAAGTCATCTTGAATACTCATAGTTTGGAGAAAATATGAGTTTGTGGTAGATATTTTTTAAAGGAAGAAACTTTACTTGACAAGTAAGTATGTTTCCTTATGTTCTTATTCCAAGTAGTAAAATAATTACTAAAATTTATTAAAAGGAACTTGAAACAAAAACATTGTCCATTTAATTTTTCTACTAGGGAATCAAAGACCATTTAACCCATCACAAGTTTATGGTTTTTTGGTTGTTAACTTTCTCCTAATCATGTTTTATATCATTCTCTATCAAAGATGGATGGTTAGTTTTCTCTTCTACATCTATGTTTTCATGGAATCCTAGTAGGTGTTATCTCAAGTGATTTTTATACTTCTCTTTCTTTCTTTTAAAGTGATAGCTTTATTGACTCTTTTTCTGACGTGGTTTTTTCAACAAAGTTTTCGAGCCCAATTTTAAAACTATGAGGACACAATTTCCAAAAGGGGGAAGGATGTAATGACTGGGGTATTTATAGAATAATAATTTTTGATTTTTATTAATACTTATGAATAAGATATTAATTTTATGTTAAAGGGGGTGTTTTTTTGATAGCATACTCGACACGCAACAATGGGTTTCTTCGAAATCTTATATTGCACACAACATTGAGTTATACTGAAAAATAATAAAATAATAATATTATTATTTTAAATGGTAGTTAATGCCTAGCCGTTGGAATGGAGGGAATGAATAATATAATTTGAATTCAGAAATATGGTTTACACATGTTTAAATAATTATTCATTAGTTACCAAATTTATTATAAATGAAAATAAAAACCAATTGAATATAAAAAGATATGTTTTTATGAAAACCTATTTAAAAATAGAATAATCGTATTTATAAAATCGCATCACTCTTTATGGATTTTTATTTAATGAAAAATATATGTTATATATTCAATGTAATGTTTCAAATTCATATTATATTTTTTCTAGATATGATATAGGAACAAATTTAATTTTTCAGATAAAAGAAGTATTTTTTAAAAAATGCAGTTTTACCACCTTTTTATGGCGAACCCTTTTTAAATATAGTTTTTTTCACTTTTATATATTTTATTTGACAAAATAAAATTCTTCTATAGAAGCGGGACATCAAAATTTACTTTGAATGAAATTTTGGTATTTTTTTGATAAAGTTCATTTTTTATGAATAGTGAAAATACTGCATTTTAATTCAAAACAGTATTTTCATCTAATTTATTTATATAGTTATATTATTATTTTAATTTGTTTTAAAGTTTAATTGTATTATGTTTTTATCATTTAATCCAATTTTGGCCATTGGAAGTAATTTCACTTAGAAATTGGATATAAACACATGTTAATCTTTTGATAGTTATTACTTCTTAAAAACCCGCCTTTTGGTTTTGACAATGAGAAATCAAAGTGATTTACTGCCATTTGAATGCATGTCCGCATAAGCTTGAAATGAGTGCGGGTGAAAAAGTGTGGTGGGGACAAAAAATGATGAACACAAAATGAATATTTTTCTCAAAAATAAATCATTGCAAAATTATTTTTTATACCTGACAAAAAAAATGCCAAAACCGATGTGAATCCTAAACCAAAAGATGAATATATCTCCCACATGTTTGGCCCCTTCACGAACAAAAAGAATAAGTTACCAAATCATTGATTCAAAAAAATTAATTATGCAAGTGTTTTTATTGATATGATACATTGACAGGGAATTATTATTATTTTTTCATATATATATATATATTCTTTATTTAAGAACTCCCTTCAGTCAACTATACTGGAGTCCTTTCAACCAAGATTAACTTTTTCATCTGTTGTTGTGTCCTCATCAAATCAGAGGACATAATCACTGACCCACCACCTCCAATGCCAGGTCTCAAACTTATTAGTTCACAGTTACTCAAAAAATGGAACCTTCCCAACCATATAGGTAGTTCGACAATCCATCCAGCTCTAGAATCCCTACCAGCCATCCACTCAATGATGGATAGTGGTCTCGAAGCACACAACACTAGTTACCGTGTCAAATCATTTCATGAGTTTATCCTGATAATGTTGTAATAGATTCTTATCATATCTTAGTGATACTGATCAAGGGGTAACAAATGGCATCATCTACAACGAACAAGAGTACAACTAAAGGGATATTACTACCTTCTGACACTGCTAATGTCGCACTACAACAAACCTCCCATGTGATAGGGGTTCCGTTATTAGAAGTCTGGCCCAAGTCACTCAAGCACAAATCCCTAGTATAGTGTAATGAGTGTAGCGATCAATTATTAAGGAGAAGTTACATACCATTATCCTTCCAAAGAATCCATCTTAAAAAATTTGGTTGAAAATAATGAGCAGGTGCACACACCTAACTATATCCCTCAAGTTCTCTAGCATAATTTAGTAGCACTTGGAGATACAAGTCGGCATATATCAGCTACAAATAGGGTGAAGACTCAGATCTCTATCTCCAAACTTGATTGTATTAGGAATATCATGACAAAAAATGTAGGACACTAGTAAGAATACATCCCTAGTTTATATATGGAATGGGGGTATGTTCTTTCTCTAGATTAAGAAGTCACTCCTTATATTGTGGAAATGATGAAGGTACATGCATCTATTCATATTCACATCCTACAAGATTTCTTGGAAATAATGAAAATATCAGTGATGAGTTTGAGTTGGACACACAACCCCGCCTCTACTTCTAAAGTGACTCAGCTAAATAATTCATGGTTCACCAAGGAGAAGATTCATTTCCATTCAATTAGGTTTATTTCCATCCCATAATAAATGTACAATCGGATCGGGCTCATATCCCCATTCCAAATGGAGGAAATTGGTCTACTTTGGTGGCCAGTTCATGCCAGGAATACATCCCTACCAAAATTATAGAAATCTTTTAGAAAATTCTATAAACAAATCATAAATTAATCAAATAATTTTCCATATATGAAAGATGTCACCCACAACAAGCTGCTCGAATTTCCCATAGGAAGAAATCTAAAATGAAGACTCAACAAAGATGATTTGGAATTAATGAGATATTATCTGACCTAGATCTTCTGAATTATAGTCTTTTTAAATCCCTCATATGTTTATATATTGAGGCTCAAGATCCTATTAATCTACCAAAATATTATGAAGATATTAGAGGCAGTTGTGAAGGTCCTTCCCACAATTTGGTTGAAAGAAATTCTGAAGGTCCTCCTAACACACTTGACTATGATAGTGTACTTAATGTTCTAAATCTGATCAATCACAAGAGCCCATATCTTGATGAGTACCATGGTATCCCTCAGCATGGTCAAAAGCCCAAACATCATGAAGATTAAACCTTGTTAAATTCAACACTAAAGGGCCTCCCCATGGTATAAAATACAGATTTTCTTCATTCAGTTGGATGTTAATACATAATGGTAGTCCTCCCCATGATGGAATTCATTATGAAGGTCCTACCTATAATGATAACTCATTTTATCAAGAAGTTAACCCCTTGATGAATCAAATCTGGAAAAACACTAATACCACAAGGTTCTTGGGAAAATGTGGCATGTCATTCTAGATTCCTCGTCATTGACAAGCTATATTCTTTCTCAATTAGAACATAACCAATGGTAATAGTTATTCTATGAACCTTCCATAGATCACCTGAATTCTAATGAAAATAAGGAAATCTATGCCAACCACTTTTTTTACAATAATGCAATGAGAAAACATCCACTTTGATAAGATCTTATATAGGAAACTCTCACGAAAGAAAAATTAGGAATAATTCTCATGAGGAGTCAATTGGAAAAGGACAATAAACCTGTAATGTCATGGACCTTATCCACTCCCCAATTAAACAATCTTGAGGCATTTTCAGATGATTGTGTGCATGAAATCTACCTAAACATATGCACTACTCTTTGTCAACTGAGAACAAAAGTATTTCCCTGTGATGAATACCTAAATAATGTTAATGTAATATTGGATATGTATATCCAAATTCACTTAGTGTCCCTCCTACCAGCACATAACCTGTAATTGGGAAATTAGAAAATAGATCTTCAATGATCATGCTTCTATTTGATAAAAGGAATTATTAGGATGATCACTAATGCCTCATCCTATGTCTGTATAAGGTGATGGGGTGATCATGGGGATTTCACATAAACTTTCTCCTCGATCAGAAAATCCTACCATAGATGACATCATATAATGTCATTTTTGAAGTCCATCTTCCAGAAACAAGAACTACTCACCAAAGATGGGATACTCAACTTGAACTATCCCACAAATGATCTCAAAGACATTAGTCCAGAATAGAGAATTCCATCAAAAGACTATTGCATCAGGAGTCGGAAACTGACAGGAAAGCCTCACACTTAAGGTAATTTAATCGTTAGATATCGAAAATGCCACAAATATCACAAATTTCTTTTATATTATATATCCTAGTTGTTAGTAATATCATGAATACAAACCATATTCATACAAAGCTCCATAAAATCATAAGATAAGTCATAGTAATTGATGTTGTGGTAGTACAAGAGCAACCCCGATCTATAGGGATGGGGGAAATTTTAACACAAGACTTGAGGCTATCAAATCAGACCGAAAACATTGTAAAGATGGAATAAGAGCACCCCTATCCCTATGGATGGGGGAATTTTTAACTCAACATCTAAGGAAGATATTATTTTATTTGTTGGGAAAAGTAACACAAAATTAATCATCCCTGGTCAACTCATCCCATGATAAAATATCTTCATCACGGATACAGAAAAAAAAATTATTATGAGGTTTTATTTAGGTTACCCTTCGCCACACATCTTCGATGAGATCCTTGGAGGAAAGGATAAGCTACACCAATATATTTAGGTAGAAAATTAAAATTATGAGCAAAACCACTCTACGGGGATCAAATATGTTATAGTAAATGTTCCAAGATAAACCACCTCTCCCAATATTCTGAAACTGATGAAATGAACACAATGCATTTCACATCTGTAAACATCATCAGAACTTATATTAATACTATAAAACATCATTCTAATGTGTAAGAACAATATTAGAATATATATATTCCAAATAAGGTCTACACTAGAACAATATATGAAGGTGTGTGTAACATAAATCAGAGTATTATCCAAATTTTAACAATTCCTTCGAATTCTCTATTGCCTCCTTGATTAGCATTAGACAAAGAAAAGGGTAATTTTGTGGTACAATCCCTCCAATTACATGAGGGTATCAAAAACATATTAATTAAGGATAGGATATCTAATTATGAGAAATATAATAGATAAATGATGAGGATTAAGGATTAATTACTCTTGGGTTATATTCCCACCGAGTATTTCCATCCAACATGACCATATTTCACTCCTCCAATTGATGTCACTTGTCAAGAAGAGATTTTCATATTGGAAAAAGTATATTTACATTGAAAAAACAATCTAGAATAAATAAATCTTATCTATTTGAAAAAATTGATGGGTGATTACTAATATTTCAATCTATTTTACAAAAATCCATACAGATTATAGTCAAGTTACAACCAGCCAATTCAAGTATAAGTGTTGATAGGACCAACACATCCAGTTCAACTTGTTTTTCCCCTACTCCATCCAGTTCTTAGTGTTCATTCCCAAAGTACTTACTAACACTATTGAGTAATTTATATCCTATCACAAAACTATGTAGGGGAAACATACACCAATATAGCCCAAAGTGAAACCTTACCCTGAGTGGATAGATTCTACCCTCTCCCACTTATTTTTAGAAATCATATGTTTCAAATATCCAACTATTCTAGGGATCCAGACCAACATCTAATATATTATGTATCTCATTGTGGAACCATTATGGAATCTCTATTTCAATAAGAACCTTCCAAAATATGGTGTTTTGTATAGACCATAGAGTAACCATCCTTCGTAAGGTACACCAATTTATATACGATGTCAATGAAAGGACGGAAAAGCCTCTACAAGAAATTTATACACCAATTCAACTCAATATAGTGAATGAAAATGGTCCTAGACCTCTCAAACTAGAATCTGAAAGTAAATACGATATCCTTAGTGTTTATTTCCAGTTTTAAGGGTCTAACATTATTCCTAAATTTAAAAATTCAAGAAGAATATTTATTGGGTCTCTACCTAGATAACTGACATGATGATTTGAGAAAACCAATTATTCATGTCAAATACATGGGTGGGTTTTGAGATATCATTTCTATTTTATAGTGATTAGAAGAAACCATCCTATGAACCCCAGACAAATCTAGACTGGTACTAGGCCCCTAGGGAAAGAGGAAAACAAAAGAAGAAACTACAACCATAACTTTCAAAATAGATCCTATATAGTTCCTTCTCAGAAGCCAACTTTTTATCATGTATGACCCCTCTATGGATGAAACAAAAACAACAAAAACCTCATCCTAATGAAATGAAATTTACAAAACACTCATATTTTAATGAATGAATGAATAGAACCTACTCTTTCTGAGATAAATATGTTCCTTATTATTTCATAGCATCCCTTTAAAACAACATTCTAACTATTCCAAAACCCAGAATACCCAATAAAGTTGGTCTTGGACATCACCCAAATTATTATACCATTAACCAAATGTTAGGGAACACCATCTAAGACTATTTAATCTTTAATGATATCCTACAAATGATGGTTTATTTTAGGTGGTGAAACTGGGATAACCTCCAACAAAAGTAGTATGCGCTTCTTCATCTATTCCAAAATAAGACAGTGAATGGTAAGAAGTCACAAAAAAGAATTCATAGAATTTAAATTATTATATTAATAAATTGAATATCAAATGAATCCATTCAATTCAATTATTAAAGTTTAAATAACCAATTTTTAATCTATCCATGTGTGATGGGGGGCATTCAACTTCATCAGCACCACAGTCCTCCAAAGGACAATATTAAAAAACTACATGACTAAAAATGTGGGAAACAATTCAAGATGTTGAACGTATAACATAGCCAAATAAATCCTTAAATGTTTTGGACATTATTACTTTGAACCCAAGAGAATGGGCACCTCCCCACCAAATTGAAAAACTTGAGCCGCCCTGCCAAATGGTATAATAGGCACCACCCCATCAAATAGAGTCATAATCTGGTGGTGATATAATATTTGAATCAATTTTTGTCATTCATTTAATAGAACTATTATCTATTCATGGGAAGTTATTATGATTACAAATTTCATTTTATAAATTGTTAAAACATAAATTGAGCCCATGGTTTTGAAAAAATAGAGGGAGGCACAGCTGTGACTAAGTACATAATATCTGCTTCATTTCGGGTAGAGTTATCTATGATATTGAAACCCATGGGAAATCGCTTCGAAAAGTCATGTGGAAGAATTAAATTAAACCAAACACATGAAAATCATTCATTACTAATTATCTTTGAATACTGATTGACGAGTAGGCGAAAACTTGACCATCCATGGAAAGTGGGCAGGCTAAGGTAGCCTGATCCAATAGAATATAAAAATCCTTCCACATCTCCTCAGTCAGCTAACAAATCTTCCCCAGATATGTTATCTACAAAAATTAATATTAGATAGTAGTTAACTATATGTAAATATAGATCATTGACCCAAAAATAAAACAAGATTAAGAAATTTATGATTCTTTTGGCAAATCTTTTAATTCTGGATACACTCAATTTGTCATAGGATTTACCAAAATCACTTGTAGAGTCTATGTTGTGACCCACATGTGTTTGAAGATGAATTATTTGATGCTGAGATATATAATTATGATTTTCATCCTACAATAATTCATATAGTTATCTCCTACCCCAAATAAGGTAGAGATGATGTTATACACAGACATATCAGGCCCCTATATGTATCCCCCATATTAGATTATATTGACTTCTATTGAAAAATCACTAATAATGGATCTGTTGTCAACTTAATTACTATCATAATGCTTCACTGAATGGAATACAATAAAGTTGATTTATCACCCTCAACCTTAATTCATTAGGGGTAATATAAAAGAGAACAAATACCTCTTGGTTTCATTAAGATTAAAACCCAGTTTAGAGATATGTTGTCTAACTCTGAGATCTTTATCATCTGACAAGACAAAGATATTAATGTCATTATAGGAAGTAATTGGTTGAAAAATCACAATGGAATCCCTTAATTATATCATCAATGCCTCAAATACTACTGTAATGGAAATATTGGTACATTTCATGGTGACAAATATCCATTTGAATATTTCTAATCTCAATATAATGATGCAAGATTCTACCGAAGAGATGGGAATCAAACCATAAATGATGATGTCTCTTAGGTAACTGTTTTGAATGGTTTGTAAATGAGTTCAACTAATCCATTCAGATATCTCAATGATGAATATGTGATGTTCATCAGTCAGGTTGAAAATATTTTCTCCGATTAAGAGATTTGGTCATCAGTCTTCATGGTATTGTCCATGTCAGTCGAAACCAAGGATGTTAAAGAAATAATTTATTCCTTCATTGAAAGTGGTGTCTCAATTGGAAACACCCCAACCATATGTATATAACTTCATCATGCCACCACTTTAATTTTTGAACCTTCATATGTCATGATATCACCATTGTAATCTAGCTCCTGGTACACTGACCTTTCCCTTGATCTTAACGATTACCCTTAACCTCTCAACAAACATGACATAGACACATAGGAAGAGGAAGATGTAATAGAATAAGGGTAAGAAAATGAACTTAGAGATGATACTATATCATTTGAGGATGGAGTCTCTACCATTATCAATGAACTCTAACAGATAAATATAGGTACAAAAGAGGATACACAACCAACAATGATAGGGGTAGTTATGGATGATGATGAGTATGGAATTTACACCACTTTTTTGTAGAATCATCGAGATGAGTTTTCCTAGAATTACATAGAGATTCTATTTCTGGATCCTGATGTGGCTACCAACCAACTAGGTCTATCAGAAGACTATCACAAATACAAGAAGGTGAAAAGAAAGGGTAAATAATGGATTTCATTGATTTCAAAGACCTAAACTTGAAATAAATGAAAGATGAATTACTGGTTCTGATCACAGAACATATGATCAATTCCAAAACAACTAATCAAGAAATTTCCTTAATGGATTGATATTCAAGGTACAATCAAATTTGAATGGTTCTAGAAGATTAAGAGTCCACTACCTTTAGGGACCCCATGGGGTATTCTAGTATCATTTGATTCCCTTTGGTTTAATGAATGTTATTTCGACATATAAATGTTCTATGTATCACGTCGTCAAACTCTTCCTAGGAAAATTAGTTGAGTGTTATGTTGATGATAAGGTGGTAAAATCATAGAAACATTTTGATCAAATTTTTGATTTTAAATTCATATTTTAAAAACATTAACAACAATTTCTAAAGATGAATCAACTAAAATGTTCCTTCATCATTACTTTAGTAAAATGTATCATCTTGTCTTACACCATCACAACATCAAATTTGACACTGATAATAATAATTCAATTCTGTTTATGTTATATCCTCATAATATCAATGAGTTATGAGTATTTCTGGGACACTTGGCTTACTTTCGATGCTTCATTATAGAACTCATTAGATTTTTTCCCTTTCTCTAGGTTGATGAAGAAATGGGTCATGTTTCAATGGACTAATGATTGCAATGAAGAATCCAAAATCCTTAAGAAATATCTCTTTATCTCACTAGTGTTAATTCCATCAGTCGAAGGAGAGATGATCATCCTATACAAGATGGCTCTAGGCCAAGCACTAGGTTCCTTTGTTGAATAAAAAAATGATTCTAGTAGTATAAAAATCATTTATTATCTCAGTCAAACTATACTTTAAATCAAGACTCAATATTTAGATATCGAGAAGAACTATTTGGAATTGATTTTAACAATTCATAAATTAAATAATTTCTTGTATCACCATGAGGTCTGTTTGATTTCTCGAATTGAAACACTCAAATACATCCTCAATCGTACCATGTTTACTGGAATTTTTTGCACTATGGAAGGATATTATCCAAAAGTTTGACATCTAGTTCATACCATAGTATGCAATTAAAGCAAAGGCCTTCCCAAATTTCCAATAAGAGCATTAATCTATGGAATAGGTACCAATGATAACCAAACTTCTATAAAATGAAAATTTTTCCATTAAGGAATCTACCTGAATGTTAGAAATGCAATTTTATAGTGCATACAGAAGCCCAAATGGAATTAAATTTAAATATTCCAACATAAATAAATTTGGTATGGTAATCATTATAAATTCACCAAAAATGTTTTCTTATTTTATTCTTTTCTTCTATCATAAGACTATACCATCAATGCAGTTAAATGACAATCCCTCCTTGCTATTTTAGAATAGTCATTGCAAATAGAGGTGACTAATTTGATAATAAAAGGTGCTTCTATATTGGTAATTTAGTTGATCAATTTTGATTGTGCCATCAGAAAAGAATATATAATCTACCTATTTGACTATGTTTCAAGGTTTATTGTAGGATTCTGTAATGTTCTATCACTAACTCATGTTCCACATTGAAAAATTGCTCAATTATTTTTTTAGCTAATGCTACTATAGAATTTAAAAATATATATCATGATGAAATAGTAATCATCATATCCTATCATAGAATAATATTTCCATTTTTTCAACGTGGAATGGAAGATATCAAAAAGATTAATTCTATCATTGAACCCAGTACTTTTAAAAATGTGTTGATGAATCCAATACCAGAATATCTACAAAATGGGATACTTATACCAAACATATTTATAATGGAACAAATTTGAGGATGGGTGATCAATTTCATTATATATGATAGACCAAGTCATGAAAGTTTCTATAAAAGTGATTATTTTATAAAATTATACTCATATGTGGTGATGAAAAGGAGATGATTTCCACCATAGAATATATTCATGATTGTAGTTGTGGTAACCATTGGTTAGGAACATTGATTTCTCACCAAATCAGGATACTTGGATTTTTATGGCCATTAATGACATAATATTGTACAAAATATGTCTCAAAGTTTCATTCCTTCCAAATTCATTCCAGGATCATCCATCATCCCCCATAATTTCTCCATAGAACTAAATACTCCAAGCCTATCACTGTATTAGGTATGGATGTTGTAGGGTCATACCTTCTATATATGTCTAATAAGATCGATTATATTCTTACTACTATTAGCTTCTTCTCTAAATTGGATGAGGTAATACTTCTTAAGGAAGTTAGAACCAAAAGAATCGTGAATTTTGTGAAGTCAAACATCATCATCAGATTTTGTGTCCCACACACAATACTGATGGATAATGTCACCAAATTTTGTTCTTCCAAATTTAAGAAGTTTTACCAGGAATACAACATCGAATATAAACGTTCTTCACACTACCATATAGAAAAAATGGACAAATAGAGGAATTAAAAACTTTATCAAACATTATCTAGGAGATGGTGGATATATAAAATAAATCATGGACTAAAAATCTTATGCATACCTTGCAGGCCTTCCTAACTATAGCCCACACTACTACTTAGGAAACTCAGTATTCATTGGTTTATGGAAAAGAAGTTCTTATTCACATTTATGTTCAATTGACCACACTCTAGATAGCTATTTTTGAACATATTCATATTATGAGTAATCACACAAGTGGTTTGATTGGTTAGTGGAACATAAAGAGAAAAGGTTGTATACCCTATGTTATTTAGAAATATACTAGAATTGGATTCCATGAGCCTTCAACAAGAATGTTCACCTTCACACATTCATTTAAGGAGGGATGGTAGTAGTCTTCAGAAACCCAACGATACAAGGGAAGAAACATCTAATGTGTGAACCAAAATGGGAGGGTCACTATGATATACATAAGGTCCTCTAAAATGGAGATTATTCATTAATAACATTGGATGGGGAATGCACTATTCCCCTGCCAAATCCAGAACTCTCATGAAACACATCATGTGATAAAGACACCCATAATCTAAGTCACATGATGATAAACTATATAACACCATACTCCTCAACATACAATTTTAAACTTTATAAACTCATGGTCATGTATAAATGACCATCAAAGTCAAAATAATGTCCCTAGTCATACAATATAAAATTTCAACACTACTGGAAATGTGACCTTTCCCAACACTTCTATACCCCCTTTCCCAACGGTTTGGCCAAACCGTTGGGAAATCCCACTTTGTGGCCACTTTTCCCAACAGTTTTGGTAAACCGTTGGGAAAGGGTAGGATTTCCCAACGGTTTGGCCAAACTATTGGGAAAAGTCCAATTTGTGGCCACTTTTCCCAACGGTTTGGACAAACCGTTGGGAAAGGGTAGGCTTTCCCAACGGTTTGGCCAAACCGTTGGGAAAGGTCCAATTTGTGGCCACTTTTCCCAACGGTTTGGCCAAACCGTTGGGAAAGCCTACCCTTTCCCAATGGTTTGCCAAAACCATTGGGAAAAGCCATCCAAAAACCAACCTCCCAACCCAAATTTTCTAGAATCAAGGAACTATACCAACGGTTTTGACAACCGTTGGTATAATTCCTTTGATTTTTTATCAGATCCTCTTAACCAGAGCATTCTATAAATCAAAATTTAAAATAATTATGATAATACATATATATATTTATGAAATAATGTTCACAAAAGTCATGTTAGGTTAGTGGTTAGGTCGTTCAATGATAAACTGGAGGTCTTGGGATCAAAACCCAGTGAATGTTTTTTTTGGAAATACATATACCAACAGTTTTATGGAACCGTGGGTATAGAATTTTATATTACTTATACCAACGGTTTTCAAAACCGTTGGTATAGGTCTATACCAACGGTTTTCCAAAAACCGTTGGTATAGATCTATACCAACGGCTTACTTGCCTACGGTTCTCCAAACCGTTGGTATAGGCTATACCAACGGTTTGGAGGCCTATACCAACGGTTCCAAACCGTTGGTATAGGTTAGTTTTCCAGTAGTGCAAGACACCATAGTCTGAGTTTTTTTGACTCTAAACTATATTTCCCTCTGGACATCCTCTAACAGTGCAATCCTCGACCAAATTTCTAAAAAAACCCATGACTTGAGATTCCCCTCATTGTTCCAAAAAAATATCTCATGGAACCCCTATCTTGGTGTAAGACCCAATTGACATCCTAGTCACATGATGTTAACCTATATGATAATATCTTTTATGCATAATAAAAAACTTTATGTTATAGATCATAGATTAATGATGTTAAACTATAAGACAAAGTCTTTTCCACATGATGTAAAACTGTAAGGTTGATATCCTTGTTGGATGAATGGAAAATTAATAACACTTTGATCCATACTTGATCGGATCAAAACCATGGGTGATGATCTCCAACAACACATTCGTTCTAGAACTATGTGTGGCTTGATTACCATCTTCATGGGATACATAGTTACTCTTAGACCATCTATCTTCAGGCCCATCCATGGATTCACCACAAATCCATTTGTTACCTATGGTATTATCACCCCAAAATGACCCAATAGTCCTCCTCTTTAG
Organism: Viscum album; assembly: GCA_963277665.1. Taxonomy (NCBI): domain Eukaryota; kingdom Viridiplantae; phylum Streptophyta; class Magnoliopsida; order Santalales; family Viscaceae; genus Viscum; species Viscum album. Next base: position 45,532,481 of record OY728140.1, on the reverse strand, counting down.
GTGTTACACCAATCAAAATCCTCATCATATGACGCTATGTTATAATACTTACCACATATAAAATTGGAATGCCTCATCTGATAAATATGGTATGACTATAACCTTCATCCTAGCCATATGATTTCAAATTGCATGGTTTCTATCTTTATGTAATGATGAATAAATTCGAAATATTTTGATCCATTCATGAATTGATCATAACCTTTTGTATTGGTCTCCCACCATACCTTCAAACATGAAATATATGTGGCTTGATTCCTTCCATCACATGATATGTAGTGACATCCGGATCTCTATTATTTTTGTCTTTACACAACATAAAAATGTCCCCCCTATAGGTAGAAGGGTATAACCTAAACAAGGATATTTCATACAAGAACTATGTGTGGAATAATTATCATCTCAATAGGACACACATATATTCTCAGAACCCATGTCCTATATCTAACCATGAAATAATAAAATACCTCAATCTCCTACATACAAAAAAAGATCAATGTATGAGATCATAATAGGGTTACCTCCTTCAGGGGGACATCATGGAAACAAAAATATCATCTAACCAACATATGAGTCATATATATGAAGGGATCTCAACAACCCACATCCTATTCATGTTTAAATGCTTCCCTTGTTATTGGTCACATTCCCTCCATACGTCATACTCCTTATCCTAGGGAAACTCATATTTGCATAAACATTCTTCATCCATCCATATAGAATGTCGGTTTCTTGAGGAAAACTTTGTTTTGACTATGAATAATAGGCCCCACTTTAGATTTACATAAGCTATCCTTAATAGGATCACCAACCAGAGGAATATTCTTTCTTAGGATGGACATATTCTATCTCTGAAAAACCTGACAACATTATGATTGAAACTAATTTTTGAACATGGTTTGTGGTTGCTCCTTACATTCTTGTTCCATATCACTTCTACTAATCTGATAACTCCCAAGATCTTGGATTACAATTTCATTTATCTTGTACGAAACATGATGAAACATGCTTGTCACAATGTTCACTATATTACTAATTGTTTCATAATATTGGTTATCCATCTTCCTTACAGAGTGACGTTAAACTGTATTGTAGATGTCCTCACTGCATGACACTAAACTGCACCTTTTTTTCTAGAACTATGTATGTCTTAATTCTCAACCATGGGAGACATTTAGTGATTCCTAGATTCTACATCCTAGTCCAGCCACCACATAATAAATATTCCTCTATCATTTCTTTAAATCACTTGTGTGTGGTGTAAGAAACCATTTCCACTTCTTGTTTATCACACCGATCATAGAACAAAGGATCTTAGGAGTTTTTTGTAAAATATTTCACAACATTAACAAGGAATATCAGTTCCCATTAGGGTTAATACGGTCTTGTATACATGACCTTAAATGTTACACCAAACTCCCTTTCCAAATGACATTACATTTCATGGTTGATGTCTATTACATGATTTATATAGTCCTTTCCCAAGTGAACCATTATGTGAGTGTTGGTACCACATCACCCCTATTTATAAGAACTATATATGACTTGATTCTCACCCTCATTAGATATGCAGTGACTTCCAAATATTACACCATTTTTTAACCACAAAATGAAAAAAGATTCTCTATTCATTATATGTATGATCCAAATCTACATAAAAGGGTCCAATATGGGTTCTCACCCTTCTTGTGTTCCCATATTCAAAAAAATTCACCTCTCCAAACATGAAATTTTGATCATGCATGAGGATAAATTTTACTGGAACCCTGTTTCTGAACATGGTCTAAAACCATTCCCTGCACTTTCCCAAAACTTTGTGCATCTTGATTCTTGATTTGATGATATTTGTATTGACTCTATGAACTTTTGTCTTAAACCCAACCATTATATAAAACAGTATCTCTCTCTATGTATTAGATAAAATTGAGTAGGAAACATTTATCCCCATTCTTTAGTGATTTCAACAATAAATGTTACTTCTATATTCAAGCACATTTCATACACAAATCAAACAATATGTCTTGGAAATTCATATCTTCATCACCTTTATTCATCACTTTGTATAGAATATTATTTTCCTTAGGACACATTTGTTTTTACTATTCACAACATGCCCCATTTTGGATCTGCATAAGTTTCTCTTAAAAGGACTTTAAACTAGAGGTTTAATGTTTCTCAGGAGAGAACCCTTCTATCTCTGAATTCCCCCGACAACATCATGTTAGAATAATCCTTTTGATCATGGTTTATGGTCACTCCTTCCATACATGTCCCATATTACTATTCATATTTTAAAGCGCCTAGATTATAGATTACAACTTACAATCTTCATGACTGAAGGGTGATTGACCATTCTCAATCAGATCACCATAAAATGGAATATTATTAATCATTTGGTCAAATCTACGTGACTTTAAGAGGGAAAATCATACATCCCCACAACATAAAATCAATCTATGTTTCTCATTTTAGTTTCACAAGGAAGATAAATTGTATGATGATCATCCTATCCATATGACATTAAACAATAAAGTAAGGCCCTTGTCACATGACCCTAAACTATAGAATGATTAAGTCCCTCTAGCATGAAATTAAGTTTTATAATGCATGGTCAATCACATATGACTCATTACCGGTATGAGAGTGAGATTCATGTAAAGTTATTGGGTATGATATTTGAAAACCCACATTATTTCAATCCCATACCAGGGTGAAATATGAAATTCTATTCCATATATAGGAATTTGATCTATATAGGGGTATCCATTCTCAAGTATTCATTAGTCATGGTTATCATTTCCATCCATGATATTTCATCATAATAAATCACGTCCCTCTATGAAATAAGATTTTGGTGAAAATGATTTAACATGTTCCTTATCTTGCACTTTCATGTGAATATAAATGATTTCCCAAATTTCATCTTGTTTCTCATACCAATCATGGATCATGTGATTATAGAGCATCTGAAGAGTAATTTTAGTTATCAAGAAACTTTTCATCATCAACCATTTATTGTGTCCTATTTCTTTCCAACATGATAACTTGATCTATTTATATGTATTTAGAAAACAAACCATTTGTTCCCCATGATATTAATATCCCAATACCTATGTACATGTTAAATCTAAATAGAAGATTCTAAAACATGTTCTATGATTTATGGAAACATGAAAATAATAAAATTTCCTTATCACTACATGTGAGATAGATATATGTATGGAGTTTCAAATTCAGGTCCTGAATGCTTAGTTTGAGATAATTACTCTCATAACAATGGATAAATGTTTCTCAATCTAGAAGAGACACTTTTTTTGGTCATAAAAGACCTTAAATAGTTTAATTTACAACATACAAATATTCCCATTATTTCAAGTTGAATACATTAATACAAGAGAATTCCAACAACTGATTCAATTATGGTATTATTCTTAAAATTGAAAAGAGAATTAGTAATGAGGATAGATACAATAAATAACTACTAAATTTCTATTCAATGGAATTTTTTTTGGGGGAATCCAAGCACTAGAGTCTCTCCATGACATTATTGGGAAATGAGAGATAAATATAGTGATGATAATGGAATTTGACATATTTTATTCAAAATAAACTTCTAATCCCTAACATGTGGAATTTAGGGCATGCTTGAGTCTGATTATTTTTCCTGCTTCACCTTTGTATAATAGAAGAATTTACTTAAAAAATGAATATATATCCTTAATTTTATGTTTGATGGGTTCTAACACTATGTTTTTTAATGAATTTTTTTCAATTATTCAAGCCATGATAGCCTCATCTTCTCATAGATCAATGGTATATGGATAAATCCAATCATGAAATTTCACTGCCTTAGATGTTACATTAACACTACTACAAAAAACGGGCAAGGGAAGTGCCACCTTTTATCAGCACTAAGAAAAAAGTGATGATAAAGGAACCCTGTATCAGTGCTAAAATTTTAGCACCGATAGAGGGATTATTTATCAGCACTTTTCTAGCACTGATAAAGAAGCCCTTTATCAGTGCTAGAAAAACAATTATAAAGAATCCCTCTATCAGTGCTAAAATTTTAGTGCTCATAAAGGGTACCCTTTATCAACACTTTTTTAGCGCTAATAAAGAGTCCCTTTATTAGCACTTTTTAGCACTGATAAAACCATAGTCCCATATTTTATAAAATTGGGTGCACAATATCCTCTGTTTATCACGCCCTCAAGATCTCACAATAATGTACCCCTACGACAACTCCCCCCCCCAATATTCTTGTTGTCAGACCTCCACCGCTAGCCCTACTCCTTATCCTCCCCCTTGAACCCCTTTTGCGGATCCTCCTCCCTACAAACCCTACTTCTCCTCCTCTCCGCTTGACCCTAATACCCGTGAAACCTACTCCATTTATCAACAGTTGGAGGCTCCTCCCATGCACCTCCCCCTCTGGCGGTCGTGCCTTCCCCTCCCGACGTAGCGCAGAAGGCTCCCTGACCTCTTGACACTTCTTCTCTCCCTCCATCGCGGGTGCGATCTACTCTAGGTAAATCTCCCACTTCTCCTTTTAGGTTTATTTTTGGTGGATAGGTTTTGAAGTGTAATTTTGGTTACTTCATAAAGTAGTTTTGTCATGGTATAAACATCACTAGGTTATTCTTATATAGGGATGTCCCTAGATTAATCTGAAATACTCCCTTTTGGGTTTATCTTATGCGATCTTATTTGTGCTGTGAGGTGTGGTAATGCGGTGTGATGTTCTTAAGTTTTTTAAGTTCATATTACACGAGATTTTTGGTTAATCTTCCATAAGGGGTATTATAGAATGATTATCCTTTAGATGATATGGAAACCTGGGTGGTAATTTTCTAAGTTGTTTCTATTTGAGTTCTGTTTCACTATACTACCTTCTATTGCATCATGGTTTGGTTTAAGGTTCTCTGAGTTAGAGGGAGGAGGTTAAGGATCACACTGTGATCCTAGATAGCTTGAGTGCCATGACATGGTTGACTTGTTTGTTTCATGGACCTTATTATATTAATATCAATTTTAATGTGGTTTGACCCTATAGATTCAAGGGATAACTTTCCATGGTTTTTGGATCAGATCTATATTATATAATGGTGACCTTTTTCACATCATTATCCTTTAATTTTATAGAATGGTTATAAATTTAGGCCTTGTATCAAATTATTTCTTATTTAAAAAACTTTCCTAGAACCCTAGGCGATTAATGATGTATATTTGGATATCTTTAGCCACCCTTTTATTGGTTTTCTTCCAAAATTTTAAGATATCAACCTCTTTAAAATCTAAGGTGAATTTCTTTTCTCTTCTTCTTGATTATCTTCTTGAAATTTCTTCTTATGAAGGATGTGACAAAAATTATGATTCAGTTTTTGTGTTTTTTTGTTATGATTTTAATGGTTAATGGTCATACATAGGCCTTTTATATTACCCTCATGTGTTAAGTCATGTTTTATTTGAGTATTCTTCTCATTCTTATGAAATATTTGTTAAATATTTAGTTGAGGTTGGGGACATGAAATTTATCCTTCTTTATTATGTGTAAATTGTGGAATTATCATGTTATTTTGTTTCCATTGGATGGATAGTACTGATTAACCTAAATACTATAATGAATTACACTAAAGGAAATTAAAGTGAAGAGGGAGTTTTGCATGTTATTTATGAAGTTCCATAATATTTCTTATATATTTATGGATTTATTGGTGTTTTTGATAAGTGATTTATTCTTGATGTTGTGAAAGAAATTTCTTACTACTAATAATATGTTATAATCACCTTTCATAATTTTTTAGTCACTTAAGTTATGCAATGAATTGGTTGTATGGAAATCTGTAATTAAAGTGTTATATTTAAACTATAAATTCTACTTTAATATGAAATAATGTTTAAGTGAGAGTTTTTAGTGTGAATTTATTATATGTTTTCCCTTTCATGCTACTATGTATGGGGTATTTATCACTATGATTATAAGGGTGATGGTTTATTGATGTGGTTGGGAGCATGTGGTGTGTTAATTAATATGGTAGTGATGGATGGATTATTGTGTGGTTATGATAGCAATGATATGGCTATTTAGGCAGAAAATAAGTGGTTTTATGGATTTTAGAATGTGTTTAGTGGTATTTTATGTCATGAAAATTTAGTTGTTATTGGGTGGTGTTATAGTTTCCTTTTGGCATGGAATATGGTTGGAATAAATGAAAATAGTAATGGGTGATGGGTTGGAAATTATAAATGATGGTTTGTTAAATGATTAATGATAATTATTGGAATAATTATGTTAAATAAATTGTTAAAGATAGAATAAATGTTATTAATGATTAATGAATGGATTATAGTGGGTAGTGATTTAATGATTGATTTTACATTAAAATGGTTAACAATTGAAATGCACATGGTAATAAAAATCCAAGAAATTATAATGTTAAATGAAATAAGAAGTTGGTAATGTTGATATGGATGCTTATGTGATTTGTTGGGGATTATTTGTGGCATTATAATAGAAGTGGTTATTAGAGGGTGGTAGTAACAAGGAAATGGTTGACGTGGGTGTTTGTAGTGTTAGTTTGGTGTAAACCCTTAGGAAAGATTTATGTGTGACTATATACTTATTATATTTTCTTATTATTTCTTACACACCACCACTTGAGTCGAGTAACCTGATTAAAATCCATATGGGTACTTTGGTTCTGAGTGTTTTTCTCAATATCTAGGTTATAGAGGGAAAACATATAGAACCACTCCCTTTTCCCTTCCCCCCCTTCACACTTAGTATGATTTTTAATGGCTCACAGTGGGTGTATATATATGACCTATAATGATTTTAGGTTTTGGTGTATATATATTCTTGTTGACGTGAATATGTGTATTTGGTGTGGATACATAGTGGGGGTTGTGCATTGTAGGAGGAGAGTATCATGTTTATGTCCTTCATGCTCATGATATCATACTGTGATGAGGATGTGATGTGTGGTTGTGATGTGGATATGGTTTTTTATGTGTTTGTGACATGTGTATGTGTGGATATATGGTTATGAGATTATATAGAAGGGGTTGAAGCATAAGAAATATTCCATTAGAGTGTGAGAATGACCAGATTAGTGGGGAAGTGGATGTGGGGTAATTTATTAATATATATTCTTTTAATATTATGTTACTATACTTGAATGTGATATTGGGTGAGTGATCCTTGGTGAGGTTGGGTGATATATGACCATATATTGGTGTGTATTAGTTCTGTTATTTATTCACTAAGGCATTAATATATTTCATACACATTTTCATGAGAGGTTTTGGGAAGGATCCTACTGAGTATACTTGTATGCTCACCCCTATTTATATAATTATTTTTTTAAGTTTTTGAAGATGGATTTGGTGACCAAGATGGAAATTACTTTCTTGAGGCTAGGAGTTACCGCCAGAGCCACTGGTGTAGGATTTGTTTTTGATATTTTATTTTAGATACCTTTTTTATGTATGAAATTCACATGAATTATGGATTGGGTTTTATTTTATATTACATGGAGTTGATTGGTGGTTTATCTTTGATCTTGGGATTTATGAGGGAAACACCTCCCATTTCTTTATTTTATACCCTCAATGCTAGTCTCCAACCTATGTACTATTATAGGTAGGATTCATGAATTACACTTATTTTCACTGCCATTTTTGGAGCGGTTCCTAGTGGTGGTGAGTTATGATAGTGTGGTATCAGAGCTTTAGTTGAGAGTTAAGATGGAGTTTGGAATTAGACACTCATGAGGATTGAATGGGATGATAGGTAAATAATATTTGTTAAATTTTTTATATGGAATAACATGGGAGACCATATATGACACAAGTGATTATCCCCCCTATGATTTAAAGTAAGTAACTTAAGCTTACAAAAAATATTAGACATGATGATATTGAATGTAGGTCAGAGACCTAGGAGTGGTAGATGTATCATTCTTGATCATTCTTGTATTTTGAAGTCTTTTTTTTTGTGTATTTGAACCATAAATACTAATATTTGAGATTCAAATAGGATATAAATGAATAAATATTGGATGTATGCTAATCGTTTGACAATAGAGTATGAGAACAGAGTGAAAGAGTTCATCAAGTTTGAAAAGGATCACACAAAGGATCCTTCTCAAATACTTTGTCAGTGTTTACATTGTTGTTATTCTAGACTAATTACTCCAGAGGAGTTGGAAGAACATTTTAAATGTCACATAATATATCAGAGTTATAAATGTTGAAATAAACCCGGAGACAAAGTGAATGTAGCTATTAGCTGGGATAAAACTGCGTTTTATGGATCATCAGATATGAATACAAATATGGATAATGAAGAAGACCGTATGGAGGATGTGATTATAGATTCCAATGATGATGAAGATATTATTGAGGAAATGACAAGGAAAATTGAAGATAACCTCCGTGATTACCCAAAATTGTTTGAGAAGTTAAAGAGTTGTGCAAAGACACCATTGTATGCTAGTTGCACTAAATATACAACATTGTCAGCTGTACTGAAGTTGTATAAATTGAAAGTAGGCAATGGATGGAGTGATGTCAGTTTTATGGAACTACTTACTCTCTTGAATGACATGCTACCGGATGATAATGAGCTCCCAAGACGGACATATGAAGCTAAACGACTGCTATGCTTGATGGGTATGATTTCTGAAAGAATACATGCCTGCCTGAAAGACTGTATATTGTTTTGCAAGGAGAACAAATCACTTACAGAATTCCCAAAGTGTGGTGCTTCTCAATACAAGAAAGATGAATCCAGTCCTATGAAAGTTGTATGGTACTTTCCAATCATTCCAATGTTTAGGTGTCTATATGGAAGTGAAGAAACTGCAAGAAAATTATTATGGCATGAAAATAAAAGAAACAAAGATGGGAAATTATGTCATCCGACCGAATCTCCTCAATGGAAGAAAATTGATCATGAGTATCCTGAATTTGGAAAAGAGCCGAGAAACCTTCGTCTTGCATCATATACAGATAGAGTGAATCCTTTTGGTTTTCAAACCAGCACTCACAGTACATGGCCTGTTATGTTGGTAAATTATAACTTGCCACCTGGTTATGCATGAAGCATAAATTCATCATGTTATCTATGTTCATATCATGACCAAAACAACCAGGTAACGATATTGATGTTTATTTGGATCCTTTGATCGAGGATTTGAAGTTATTGTGGGATTCAAGTGTTATGTTGTATGATGCTTATAAAAGTGAATACTTCACATTGAGAGCGATGTTGTATGGGACGATAAATGATTTCCCTGCTTATGGAGATTTTTCAGAATATAGCATTAAAGGAACTCAAGGGTGTCCTATGTGCGAAGAATATACAGAATCAATTAGGTTAAAACATTCATCGAAATCTGTGTTTCTAGGACATCGTAGATTTCTACCTCATCAGCATAAGTACTAATCTTGGATTACATTATTCAATGGAAGTTCAGAACAATGCACATCACCGTCTCCACTAACAGGTGATCAACTGTTTGAGAAAGTAAAAGATGTGAACACTATTTTTGGTAAACCATTTTCGAAAAACCTTATAAAAATTGGTTGGAAAAAGAGATTAGTTTTTTTTTGAATTACCATAATGGAATTGTTTGTACATAAGAAATTTTCTTGATGTGATGCATGTGGAAAAAAATGTATGTGACAGTGTTATCAGAACATTGCTAAATGCCCCTGAAAAAACAAAGGATAGAATTAAGGCAAGGTTGGACATGGTTGACATGGGAATACAAGAAGAGTTGTCTTCTGTGAAGGGTGAAAATCGAATGTTTCTTCCTCCAGCTGCTTACACTCTTTCTAGGGAGGAGAGATATCGGTTTTGCAACTTATTCAATGATGTAGAGGTTCCAGAGGGGTATTCATAAAACATCAAGAACATTGTGTCAATGAATTATTTGAAGTTAAAAGGTTTGAAATCACATGACTGCTATGTTTTGATGTAATATTTAATTTCTATAGATTTACGTTACATTTTTTCCAAGAATGTTCATCATATGTTAACCAAACTTTATTTCTTTTTCAAAGCTATATGTTGTAAAGTTTTAGACCCGAAAAAATTGAAAACTATGGAAAAAGAAATGGTCATCATATTATGTGAATTAGAAATGTTCTTCCCGTAAACATTATTTGATATGATGGTTCATTTGATGATTCACTTGGTGAGAGAGATTCGACTTTGTGGTCCTGTGCACTATAGATGGATGTACCCTATTGAACAATATATGAAGATTTTGAAAGGGTATGTCAAAAATCAAAGTCGGCTAGAGGGTTATATAGTGGAGCGATATATTATTGAGGAAGCCATTGAATTATGTACAGAATAACTATCTTATGTGGAAAGCATTGGTCTCCCGAAATCTCGTCACACTGGATGCATTGAGGGTGAGGGAATTTTTGGAAGAGATGTTGTGACAATCATTATTACAGATCGGGAGTAGACCCACTTTTAAGTTTTTCATAACAGTTGGGAGGTTGCTCCATATATTGAAAATCACAAAGAAATTATTAGGAAGTTGAATCCATCAAGGGATGAAAAATGGATATCAAATACACATAATCACCAGTTTATAGGATGGTTTCGGAACCATATTTTTAAGGAGTTAGATGAAAATCCGAATTCAATTTCAGAATGACTTCGATGGCTAGCCACCAGACCAAGTGTGTATGTATTATCTTACAATGGTTATGTAATTAATGATTATACATTCTATACAGATGAACATGATGAAGATAATACCATGAAAAATAGTGGAGTTACACTTGTGGCTGAAACAATGCATGTTTCTGGTAGTAAGGACAGAAATCAAATTTATGCAAATATGTCATACTTTGGCATTATCAAACAAATATGGGAGTTGGATTATATGACATTACAATTGCTGATTTTTCAATACAAATGGGTTGATAACAATAATGGTGTTAAAATAAATGAATGGGGATTTGCGAAAGTTGATTTTAGTAAAAAAGGGTACAAAGATGAACAGTTTATATTGGCATCACAAGTGGTACAAGTTTTTTATGTTCCAGATCCTGCAAACTGAAAGTGGTCTATTATTATGTTATCATCCAAAACTACTGAAGGGTCTGATGAAAATTCAGTTGAGGATGATCCTTTCAGTGGTACGTTGCAATCATTTCACATCGGTCCCAATGTAGATGATGTTTTGTATGTTATAGGAGACCACAATGAAGGGATTTGGATAATCGATAGAGTTGTAAAATACCTTCAGCCTTTGAAAAAAATAAAGAAAGTTCAATAAATAGGTTATATTTTGTTTTCAATACAGATCTTGTTATCTCATGTTATTATCTTATCATTACTGAATTTATGTAATCTAAATTAACTGTTCAACCAGTTTTGCAGATAATGACTTCTGTACATTCTAGTGCCCCTAACCTCGAGGCTGAACAAGTCTCTCAAGATATTGCTGTTGCTTCTGCTGCTGCTTCTACTACGACTGCTCATAGTGCAGAGAAACAACAAGTTTCTAAACCTATTGCTACTCCTAGTGTTGAGGTCCAACAACCATCAGCACATATCGTTGCTACCATTTCATATGAACATATAGATGATGTTGATATCGATGAAATGGTCGGGGATGAAAAACCAACATCGCAGAAAACACAGGTGCGTCATAGTTTGACGACATCAGCCAAATTTCTTAAGGAGAAAATCAAATGCATCAAATTTGATGTCAAATGGAATTCACATGGCCAACATGTGAATCCTAACAAGGCTATGTTTAGTAGTTACATTGTAATTTTCACTTAGTAATGCATGCCAATTGACATAGATTCATGGCACCATGTTGTGTCTAGGATGAAGGCTGTGATCTAGGAAGAAATTACGATAACATTATGATATTATTTATTTAATTTACTAGTAAATAAAATAATGAAACAGTGTCTTACTCTTCTCAATCTATTGTAGAGTACATTTATAGTAGCTGATTCACACAAGAATTATGTACAAAGGCTTGGAGGAAGGATTCATCGAGGTTTTAGCACTATTTTAACAAAATTCCACCTGAAAGATTCAAAAGGTAAAATAAACCCACACCCACCCCTTGTCTACGCTCACCTGATATCCCAAGAAGCATGAGATGCCTTTATTGGTCACCATGGGGATGAGAAGTTTCAGGTACATTGTTAGTGATAATACTCTATTTGAGGATACACGTATTCATCACTTTGATTGTCAATATTTAATTTATGAAATAACAACTCAGTACTGAAAATAAGGAACATGCATCAAAACCAACATACCCCTATCTTAAAGCAAGGATGGGGTACGCTTCACTAGAAAAGAAAATGGTACGTATTTTAAATTTACAGTAATATTTTTAGGTGCCAATAAACAACAAAATAATTATCTTTCTATATTTATATGTAGATTGATGAGTCTAAAACCAAAGACACTTTCATCCCACGTCATGTGCTATGGAAGGAGGCACATGTGAATAAGGAAGGTAAGCTATTAGATAAAAACACACAAAAAGTGTGGAAAATATGTGTAAGTATGAAATGATGATAAAAAATTTGTTTTAAATTGATATTACATAAAAATAATTAGTTATTTTCCTATATTCGACAGTCACAAGAATCAACTATTCCTGTAGCGGATGCAGACCTATTATCGACGGATTTGAAGTGGCCAGAACAATATGGTTGTGTCAGAGGTGCGGGGTTTGGGGTGACACCCCGAGTATATTTTGAGAAAAAAAATCAACAGATTATAGAGATGAAAAATTGAAATAAATGAGTGAAAGAATAACAACTCTTGAAGAACTATTTCAATGTCAGGGATAGTTTCTAGAAACTTTTATGGGTGGGATGCAAGGAGAAGACACAACTCAGGAACAACCAGTGTGTGAAGATCCCACCCCACCCCCACCAGCTTTGAGGAGAGCCATTCCCCTCAAAGAGCTGTCTTAGCCATGATAATCAATATTCTAATAATTGTTCCCATGAAATGTGAATCATACAAACTCTCAAACTTTTCATGTACTGATCTTCTATAGGGTGATAATGACTGTGATTTATATCTGTCAACACCCACCTATCACCTTGTAGTGAGGGCTACAATGTTCAACATCCCAGAGGACAAGCTGCACAATAGACCACTTCTGAAAGATCATCTGAAAGTGACGATTATTGTAGATCATGAGCCAAATGCAGAGATACCTATTCCACTTGATTATGATTATATTCATACGGTTGAAAAGGATATTGGGACATTCATTACAAGTACGTCACAACTTGTAAGAGTACATGGGGATAAATAGATATTTATCTCTTTTTTTTCAAGCTAAACCTTTAACAATTAATGAAAAAAGGGTCTGAACCAATGAATGTTATTATAGACGGAGAAAGGGAAGGGGGTGATAAGAAACGTTGGATCAAAATAATCTAAAGGATCAACCAACTGATCTCAAAGAGCTACTGAAAGCACAATAACACCACCTGTTCTCTATCCACATTTACTAGCATTGAATACTCATGTGGATACGAAGCTAAGAGGTGGTAGTAGTCATATGGTGGTTTTTGAAAAGAATATATACGGAGAGGAAAGTCAAGATTTAGTTGCTTCTAAAAATGTAAATGTGATCCTTGAAAACGGTTGGCTAGGCGTCACAGTTGTAAATTTATATATGCGGTATGTTTTCATGAATTGATTTTCTAAAAGATGATATAATTTTAAAATTATAACTAAATGAATTTTATATTATTGACAGACGTATATATGAAAAAAAGTTGAAGAAATTTCCTCATGATCCAAAATTCGGACTCATTAGTCCTCATAACACATCAACACATCTAATGAAATTAAAGCCATCAAAAAAGGATGAAATAGTAAACGGCTTGCTGAAAACATTTGAAAGAAAGATTACAGATTACAAACTCTTCCTAATACCAACCATGCAGGGGTAAAACTCTACGATTAAAGCATATCAATTATATTTTCACTTCTTTTATTACTTATTCATTTTTGTGTTTTTGGGAAACATTGGATGCTAATTGCGGTGAACTTGGATACTCCAAAGATTTATTTTCTGGATTCAATGTAAGGATATCCAACAAACCAACCACACATGATGGAGTTTGTGAATTTGTAAGACACTACATCCTACGTTTTAGGTCTAAACATCAAGTAATATAATTTATATTATCTTTTATTGAGGATTCTATTATGATAGGGTGGTGTATCATTATCGTCTAAAAAAGAAATGAGGATAGGGGCTAAGCATAAGGAGGCGAGCAAGTACTATGTTTGGAAAAATATCAGGGTATATATAATAAAATTTCACTATCCAAACACATATCAACACAAGTTACTTATTCTCCTAATGATCAAATTTTTTACAATGTCCAAAACAAACAAATGATAATGATTTCGGTTATTATGTTTATAAATTTATAAAAGAGATTATTTTTCATCAACAAACTAACATCCCTAAAGAGGTATTTTAAAAAAACTACTATTTCATTTAATTTTTGTATTAATTCTTTATTTATATATTTTGCAGTACTAATATGACTGCTGAAAAGCCTCATACTCACAAGACAATATAGATTTGTTCAGAAACGAGTGAGCCACATACCTGATGGAATATTGTACAAAAATATCATGAAGATCTGACTTGGGGACGTGTACAATTGGGGGTCATTTTTGAGAGGGATTAAGGGGATCAAAAGATGAAACTTTGTTGTATGTAAATGTTCGTAGGAAAATTTTAATTGTTATTAAATAAAACATCCTTTCTATAATGATTCATTTTCCCATTTTAATAGATGAAATGCACCAACAACATGCAATAATGATGAACCACTTTTCTTTGGGCTTTGGATAAGAAAAACAAGTAAAATCTCCAAAATACCTTCATATCTAACCAAACGCATTCAGATTGTGTTGATCCTTTAGGAGAACGATCCATGGGTGAATTGGTGATGTGTATGAGTCAACCCCGCCTCAATCCGAGGCATGATGTGACCGGTATCACTCAAAGTGTCTCTCTTTTGTTTAAAATGGTCAGAATTTTAAGTAAAACAACAACTGACATACGGAAATCCAACCAAACGCATTCATATTGTGTTTATCCTTTAGGAGAATGATCCATGGGTCATTTTTGACATGTACGAGTCAACTCCGCCTCAATACGAGGCACGGTGTGGCCAGTATCACTCAAAGTGTCTCTATTTTGTTTAAAATGGACAAAATTTTAAGTGAAAACAAAAACTGACCTAGGGAAATCTGACCAAACGCATTCATATTATGTTGATCCTTTAATATAATGATCCGTGGGTGCATTGGTGACGTGTACGAGTCAACCTCTCTTCAATCTGAGGCACGGTGTGGCAGGTATCACTCAAAGTGTCTCTCTTTTGTTTAAAATGGACATAATTTTAAGTGAAAACAACAACTGATGTACAAAAATCTGACCAAACACATTATGATTGTGTTGATCCTTTAGGAGAACGATCCATGGGTCATTTTTTATGTGTACGAGTCAACCACTCCTCAAATACCAGGCATGGTGTGGCCGGTATCACTCAAAGTGTCTCTCTTTTGTTTAAAATGGACAGAATTTTAAGTGAAAACAACAACCGACATACGGAAATCCAACCAAACGCATTTAGATTGTGTTTATCCTTTAGGAGAATGATACATGGGTCATTTTTGATGTGTAAGAGTTAACCACACCTCAATATGAGACACGGTGTGGCCGGTATCACTCAAAGTATCTCTCTTTTGTTTAAAATGGACAAAATTTTAAGTGAAAACAACAACTGACCTATGGAAATCCAACCAAACACATTCGGATTGTGTTGATCCTTTAGGAGAATGATCCATGGGTGTGTTTTTGACATGTAAGAGTCAACCTCGCCTCAATTTGAGGCACGGTGTGATCGGTATCACTCAAAGTGTATCTCTTTTGTTTAAAATGGACATAATTTTAAGTAAAAACAACAAATGACGTACACAAATCTAACCAAACACATTCAGATTATTTTGATCCTTTAGGAGAACGATCCATGAGTTATTTTTGTACGAGTCAACTCCCCCTGAACACTAGCCCACCCCCCCTGAACACCCCCATGGACAACCCCCCCATCCCCTGGACACCCACCAACCCCCCTAGACGGCACCCCCACCCCTCCTAGACACCACCCCACCACCTGGACACCCCTGCCACCCAGGAAAGCCCCCACCCCCACCTCCCATGGACACCCCCAACCCCCTGGACAACCCCCACCCCTTGGACACCCCCACCCCTCCTAGACACCACCCCACCACCTGGACACCTCCCCCACCCCCCTGGACACCCCCACCCCCATGGACAGCCACCCCCACCCCCCCTGGACACCACCCCACCCCCCTTGGACAGCCCCACCAACCCCATGTATGGCCCCACCCCCCCTGGACACCCCCATGGACAACCCCCAGACCCCCCGGACACCCCCCACCACCCCCAGACACCCCCCCTGGACACCCCCACCACCCTGGACAGCTCCCCCCCACCTGAACGACCCCCCAACCCCCTGGACGGTCACCACCCCCTGGATTCCCCCACCCCTCATAGACACCACCCCACCACCTGGTCACCTCCCCCACCCCCCTGGACACCCCCACCCCCCTGGACACCCCCACCCCCATGGAAAGTCACCCCCACCCCCTGGACACCACCACACCCCCCTTAGATAGCCCTACCATCCCTTAGACCACCCCACCCCCCTAGACACTACCCCACCCCCTGGACACCCCACCCCTCTGGACACCCCCACCCCTGGAAATCCCCCCAACCCCCTAGACACCCCCACCCCCCTGGACACCCCCATGGACAACCCCCCTGGACACCCACCAACCCCATGAACGACACCCCCACCCCTCCTAGACCCCACCCCACCACCTGGACACCCCCACCCATGGACGACCACCCCCACCCTCCTAGACACCACCCCACCCCCCTTGGATAGCCCCACCAACCCCCTGGACCACCCCCACCCCCCCTGGACACCACCCCACCCCATGGACACCCCACCCCTTGGAAAGCCCCCCCAACACCCTGGTCACCAGCCCACCCCCCCTGGACACCCCCATGGACAGCCCCCCTGGACAACACCCCCCCTGGACACCCCACCACCCCCTAGACCCCCCCACCTGGACACCCCCACCCCCTCCTAGACACCACCCCACCACCTAGACACCCACTCCTTGGACACCCCCACCCCCATGGACAACCCCCACCCCCCTAGACACCACCCCACCCCCTTGGACAGCCCCCCAACCTCCTGGACCGCCCCCAACCCCCCTGGACACCCCTATCCACCCGGAAACCCCCATCCCCCCAGACACCCCTACCCCCCCTTGGACAACCACCCCAAACCCCTGAACAGCCCCCCCAACCCCCTGAATTATGAATTGAATTCTTTATGTATTTAATTAACTTATGAATTATGTGTTAATGATGTATGGGTATACTTGTTGTATGGGTATACTTGGTGTAATTACCTTATGAATTATGTGTTAATTTTGTATGAGTATACTTGTTGAGATGCTGAATTTTTTGCAGGTCTTGTTTGGGTGTGCTGCTGTAGAATTTTATGTTATAGCAGACAGGGCATTTATCAGCGCTAATAAAGTGAGCCTTTATCAGCACTAAAAAATCACTGATAAAGGATCACTTTATCAACGCTAAAAAATCACTGATAAAAAACACATCTATCTGAACTTTTTAGCGCTAATAAAGGAGTCCTTTATCAGTGCCTTTTTAGTGCTAATAAAAGATCCATTTATCAGTGCTTTTTGAGTGCTGATAAAAGGGACCCCC
This sequence comes from Viscum album, assembly GCA_963277665.1. Taxonomy (NCBI): domain Eukaryota; kingdom Viridiplantae; phylum Streptophyta; class Magnoliopsida; order Santalales; family Viscaceae; genus Viscum; species Viscum album. The sequence continues at coordinate 45,514,605 of OY728140.1, read as the reverse complement.
CTTTATCAGCACTGAGCTTTACAATGATTTTTTAGCGCTATTAAAGCTCGTTTTGAGCACTGATAAATCCCGTTTTTGTAGTAGTGTAAGTAGATCAGTAGAAGTACACTATAAATATTATGCATGATGATTGGAATGATTAAATTGGATGAGATCACATTCATGAGTAGATAAATCCTCTCAATAAATGAGAATAGGATGAACAATGACATTCACGTGTTATTAATCAAATCGATTTATGACCATGATAATGAAATATTGATAGAGGGTGTGAATTTTATCAAAAATATTCTCTAAAGGAGTCACTATGATGATGGTGTATACTTTAGGCTAATCCCATTTTCACGATTCATGATGATCAATGAAAAAATTCAGGTATAGATCCCTTTTACCTATATCTACGAGTATATATTTTAGGATCTCTTTCTCTACAAATAGCCTTCACCAAAATAGAACATTGATGGGGGAGAATCCTCCATTTCCACCTCCTGTTTAATCTCAATAAATGAGCAGACAAGTTTGGAATTGATCAATGAACTGCTAAATACCATTCCAATTGGACAGACATTAATAGGCTTTTCTACGGTGCTAGTCATATATATGGGGTCTACATCACTGTTTAAAAAAGGATAAAATGAGGGAGAAAATTACCCAACATTCTTATAACATTGGGATGACTATCATTCACCTTGATAAGTTGGTGAAGAGAGCATGATAGGCATGGAACCTAGGGAATCTAGATGTTTATGTACCCGTTAAACTTATATCCCCATTACTCCATTAGGATAGTATTCCCCCATAATTTTTTCATAACCCCACAATAGGTTAGTCGAAGTTTTTATAGGATCCAGATAAATTTCTATTCCATAATCTATGTGCATCATCATTCGCCACAGTCGATGTAGGATGATTGGGATTGATTCCTTTTTATCATGTTTTAGGGTAAATATACAACATATTATAGACATCCAAATTGTTTATCAAATCTATAAGGAGAATAAGGAACACAAATTTTCACCCCCTCTAATATAGTAGTCAAAATACCATCTCCCAATGAGTTAATATAAAAGAATTCTACTAAAGTTCCTCTACCAATATCTACCACTACTCATGAGGGTTCCAGATCAGGGGTGGGAAACAATTTATAGAGATCATTTAATAACTCAATAGAACTATCCATGCACATTTATGTTAGGTGAACACTAATAATGTTGAGTATCATAGGGAGAAATGTGGAATAAGGAATTGTTGTAGTATACTGATATTCGTAACATTGAAAGTGTTCCACTACCCATCCATATAAAAGATGAGATTGTCCACTAAGGAGATTTGGGGATCTTCCCTCCTTTATATGACCTAGAAAATCTTAAATATGAGTGAGGGTGGGTATGTTTAGGTTGATGGGTTGTACTTATACCAACATGACTACCTTCAAAAATGTGCATACCCTAACACTAGTGTAAGCATCATGAGATGAAAGGAGCCATAAAATAAAAAACATGGTAAAAAAATTTGACTATCCAAATTATGGAGATATGCCTAGCTAGATCCCATATCCTATGTTAGTGTGTTTTTATACCTTAAGGGTGGCCCAATATAAACCCATAACACCTTGATATTTTTTATTCATATAGGTGGTGCACAAAACCTTTGGCCTCAGACCACTAGCTTGAAAAACTAACATTATCTAGTCACTGAATTGAATAAGGGAATTATTATGAAGTGTGCGACTTAATTATTTACCTACCATGATAAATAAGTATCTAGCTAATGGAGAAACTTGTTTAGAATATTCATTAGTGTTAGGTGTAGGAATAAGATCAACATACATGTTACCAAGAATGGGAATTCCACATAATACATAAAAATTGATGGGTAGTCGTGAATGGACAATTGGAAGGATATTTCATTGTTATGATGGTTACTTTGAGTCTACAAGGAACCATTTAGAATGTAATTCTTCTCTTGAACCAATTCAAAAATGATGTGTCCCATAGTGGAAATTATTACATGAACAAACTATATAGAATCATCAAACCAAATTTATTGAAGTTTGTGATTAGATGGTTTAATTTTAGAATCATCTTGAATCCCAAAGTTGTGTATGGGTTATTTTTTGTAAAATGGATAATCTAAATGATCTAAAAAAAGAGACTCTTTAGAATATCATCCAGAGGATTGGTATGATGTCAAAGATTAGTTAGAATATTCCCATAAATATAAATCATTCTCTCATTCAAGGAGGAATGAGTTAGTGAAATACGAAAAAAATGTTTTTTTTGGAATTCATTTTATCCCTATTATAAGAAAAATCAGCAAATGCATCCTTGAAAAAATAAAAGACGCAATGTCTGGTAGACTATTAAGGGATTTAGCTTCTATATGGAACACATTATTTCTATGTGTTAATAATTCAACTACAAAAGATAATAATTAGTCTGTAGAAAATATTATCTCACATATGATATTTTAGTTATGCAAGAAAGGACTTCCAAAAATAAAAACTCTATACGATGAGAGTTGGAATCTGTAAGTTGAAACTGTACTACAAAGTGTTGTATTTTTAAAAAGTAAAAAATGAGTCAAGACAAAAACCTTTTATAGATGTGGTCCCGTCTTTGGGTTCACATGCACTTTGTTAATTATTTCACTAAGAATTCAATGAGGCTGACATCTTCCTTGGAACTGATACTTCTTCATATTGAATATAACCCATTCAAATCGGGTGGGGGATTTTTTTTGGGTCCAAAAATGTTCTCATGGAATATCATAAGGATTTAATCCATTTTGGAAGGGTTTTATTAAAAATAATATACTTATTTTATAAAAATAAAAATAGTAATGTACAAGGAGCTATAAAGGATCCACACAGGAACCTGCGTTCTATATATCACCCTCCTTATATGAGTCGTTGCTATGTATAACACCTTAATGTAGCACCTACATGGAGTACCCACAAAATGGAACATTTGATATTATATTTTCCACATGAAACAAAATTTAAAGGTATGATATAGTTTTGATGGATGTACCCATTTTAGAGATGTATGCAGAAATTGAAGAAAAAAGTATATAACAAATCATCGGTTGAAGGCTCAATTTCAGAAGTTTATTTTCAAGAGGGATTTTTTTTCTACTCCCATTTTTTTGAATCTTAATATCCTTAAAAAAAACTGTACGGACAATAAAAAGGGAAATTTTAGCAATGAAATGATAAATCAATTATTAGTTTTTAATAAGCTCGAACTTGGCTTTGGTGGAGTTCATGAACGATTGATTTTAGATGATGAACTTCAGAGTGCTCATACATATTTTCTTCTCAACTGTAAAGAAATGAAACAATTTTTATTGTAAATGATCCTATCGCTTATTCTAAAATATTTGTTATAATAAATTAATCTTATTTTATATATTGGATATATGATAATTATATAAAGAAACAACTTCCACAAATTAAAGTGGCTTCTCTTGAAGAATGTCGGAAAAATAATTTTTCCTACTAGTTTCAAAAACTGGTAACATAAATTATTTATGGTTTAACATATAAAATCAATTTATTACTTGTTATATTGATAATTGTTTTAAAAAATTTCAGGTATCTCAACATACTGTTAAAATTTATAATCAATTGTGTGTCTTAAGTAACCTGCCATCCAAAAGGGTTAAATCTTATAATGCATATGTCGTGAATGGTTTTTGATTTCATACACGTGTATATGGGGAATCAAAAAAAACAATGAATAATGGTGTCCGTTTGAGAGGATCTCATCATAGAGAAACTGAAGTTGACTTTTACAGCATGATGGAAGAAATTATTAAATTGTTTTATCTAGGATAGAATTACATAATGATATTTAAATGTTAGTGGTTAGATACTGGGTGAGGCTTGCGTGTTCATCCAACCCATGGAATCATTGATATTAAATATAAAAGTCTTCTTGTAGTAAATAAACCATTTTTATTGGATCATTAGGAATATAAAATTTATTATGATAATTGTTGTGCTACTTCAAAAGAGTTGGGTGATTGGTGGAGCATAATAAAAATTAAATCTTGGGAAAATTAGTTTACTCATATTGAATGTGGTTCCGCTGAAGTGAAAGGAATTGAAATTTTTCAAGAGACTGCTCCAAATCCATCTTTTTCACGAAGAGAAGTCAATATTGATAATGACACCCCGCAGTTAAGGGTTGATGGTGATGATGATGTTAATGATGTTACAAATGAATTTAAAATGACAAGAGATGATGAAATTGAAACTCATATGGAAATTAATGATGCTGAGGAGAAATATGAAGATAATGGCATCGTCAGATGTGAAGATGATAATGAATATGAGAATGAAGATGAAGATTAACACAATTAAATACTGGTTAAATAGTTGTTTTTAACTTTTTGCTAACAATAATCATTTCATATTTCAGATGGAATTGGATCTGTTTCATCAGTTACAAGAGACAGATCTACCTTTGGATGAGCAGGATGTTGGATCATCTGACCCTCAAATTGTTGGCAGTTCATGGAGGACTCAGAGGGGGCATGGTTTTGGACGATTGATGATTCATGTCCCTATCCTGGTGCGACGTCCACATCTTGACTTCGATCCATGAATGCAGAGGTATGTTTACCTATGTATTTTAGATAGTTTTCATTAATTTATTTACATACTAATTATTTGATTATTTGTTCTTTTTTTCACAGATTTTCACATATAGATGTTGGATAGGGGATCACTATATTGTAAAATTATGTTTTTGATGCATGAGTCACATGGGATGATATTACCATTGATATTTAGCACCGAATATTTGATCATTAGCTGGTACGTAAATAAATAATATTTATTTTGAAATTTATTTAATTAAAAACTTAATATTATAATTTATTTTTATGGTTTATGGTATCTCATCGATGAGAGAATGTGTAGTGCTATCTGGAAGTCATGAGAGGGGTTTATGTGTGATCATTTCTATCAGTATTTGCATAATTTGAGAAGGCAAACAATGATGAAAGTAGGAGTGACAGAGTTTGATGAGTCTTGTCTCACCCACCAACCTGATTACATTTCATCTCAGGTTTGGGATGGATTATGTTCACATTATGTGGGTGGATTTTTTCAAAGGAGATCATCAGTAGGTTGAAAAAATCGGGAGAGACAGGAGGTGACACATCGAGCCGATAGTCGTACATTTAGTACACACATGGAACATATAGTAAGTACTTTTTTAAAATAATTTTTATAACTTTAAATTTAATGGTTTATTTTATATTAAAATAGGTAGTTGAACAACCCGATGTTATGGATTTCAATGGTTATAGGAGGATATACAATGATCCGGTCACTGGAGTGATTAGAGGTGGTCTCTAGTGTCAGATTTTGGTTAATATAATTTATTTTTGAGTTTTAAAATTAACTACAAATAATATTTTAACTATTTTAATTTTAAAATGTAATTGAAGGAGTCATATGAGGTTGTGGCATCTCAGTCACCGATTGAGAGTCAGGTCGAGACCGAGGGTCAGACCAGTGCCCATCGATTTGATGAGGCATCATGGATTCAGGTGACCCAGTATGCTTTTGAGAAAGTCCGAGTTGTTGGTATCAGCTCTCGATTGATGCCTGTGAGTTATTATGGTACCACTACAATGTTGGAGTCTAGCTCGAGAGGAGCTTGTGGAGAGTCATCATCATCTATTGCACAATATCATGAGTAGCTGTGAGCTCAGAGTGAGGTCATAGAGAGTATGCATAGGGAGCAGGAGGAGATATGTCAATGGAAGTAGTAGGAGATGCGCTAATGGCAGCAACAACAGCAAGAAGAGCTTCAACGACAATAGATGAAGGAGTAGGAATAGATGCATCGATGAAAACAATAAAAAAAGGAGAAAATGGAGTACATATGATGTCTAACTTGTGATTTAAGGTTTGAATTCCCTCCATCATCTCCTCCATCTCCTCCAGAGGACCCCTGTTAGTGATATATTTGTTTTTTATGATAAAACATTTGAATGCAATTTTTTTTGTAATATTAACTATTTACATTTATATATAGTGTGTTTTTTATATTGTTGTGAATATTGAATTTTTTATTTTTTTTTTTTTTTATTATTTTATTACTTTGTTTAATTTTTTTATTGTTTTATTGTTTTTTATTTTTTATTATTTTTTTATATTTTTATGAATATCAAGGTTTTTATTATTTTGTAATTTTTTATTATTTTAATAATATTAATATTATTATTTAATTAATATAAATAATAGTATTACTATAATTATAATAATAATATTTTATTATTTTATTAATATTAATTTTATTATTTCATTAATATTAATAATATTAATAATATTTATTATTATTATTATATTAATACTATTTATATTATTATTATTATTTTCCAATATTATTTTATTATTATTTTCTAATATTATTTTATTTTTATTAATAATATTATTTTATTCAATTTTTTAAAGATGTTTGCGACGGACCTTTTGTGACGACCCGTCCCAATACTTTTTAAAAAAAATATCAGGAGAATAATTTGTGATGGGAACCCCCGTCGCAAATGCATTTTTTTTAATAATCTCTAGGAAACTATTTGAGCCAACGAGCCAGTACCCGAGTGGTAAGAGCTCCTGCCTGGAATACAAGAGACCCAGGTTCAAAACTGGGTGGAGGCAAATTTTCTGGTACTGTATCAGCACTGTAGCAGTTACTGTTTGACACTGTAGCAGCCAGAACTATTCACCCGATTTGGGCCTTCGGGCCACTGGTTTCGGCCTACGGGTCTCAAGGGACTTCGGGTCATCAAAGGCCTTCGGACCACAGGGCCTTCGGGCCACGTAGACCATGGAGTATCCCAGTTCACACAGAACATGCCCTAGAAGAGGATCATAGCAACAAGAGTAGTAGCCACCAGAAGTAGAGCTAACAGGATTGGAAGAATGAGAGGGTATGACAACCGCCATCAGGACCAGGCACTGTGCATCTTTGTACGAGGCAATACTAGCCGATCAACAATGCAAGGTGGGGAGTTAGGTGATCAATGATGAAAAATTTGGGGAGGGGCAGTTCAAGTGGGCTGGGCCAATGGGTCATGTATTGGGCATGGTGTGCCTCTGGGCCTTCGGGTCATGTATTGTGGGTCAGTCGGGCCTTGTGCATTGGGCCTACGGGTCATGTACAGGTTCCCCTTCAACCCTTAAAAGGGGATTATCCATAATAAAATAAAAAATAAGGCCTTCGGTCCATTTGGGATCTAGGAAACTATTTGCGATGAGCCCACATCCCGTCACAACTAGTTTGTTTTTGCGACGACCCATCACAAAAAAGCCTTTTGTGATGCCTTTTTCTGCAATGGGTCATTTACGACGGGTCCTATCACAAATGAACTTTTGTGACGGAACCCCATCACAAATGGATTATCACAAATAGTGTAATTTACATTAGTGCAAGCTCATCAAGAGTGAAATATTCTCTAATGGAAATCAATTTTGATTACATCATATGGTGATCAACTATAACCTAAATAACAATATTCCCTTTATAATTTTTATGGAGTGTGATGATGAGATCCATGGTGATGTTTTCCCATGTCCATTCATGTATAGTTAATTTTTCTAACATCCCATTAGGCATATGTCTGTTAGCCATGAATTTATAACAAAAAAATCACTGAGATACATACTCAACAATATTTTTCTTCATGTTATCCCATTAGAAACACTCATTCAAATATCAATATATCTTTATATTTCTAGGATAAATAGAGAATGATTAATTTTATTCCCTATCCAATAGCCCATTAATTAAATATTTCATGTAAAGAACACATATATTATTCACGGACCTTAACATTCCATCATAATCACTGTGCACTGCTACAAAAATGGGCTTTATCAGCACTCAAAACAGGTTTTAATAGTTCTGTAGAGCTCAACGCTGATAGGGGGTCCCTTTATCAGTGCTAAAAAATCACTGATAAAGGGTACCTTTATCAACACTTTTTTTAGCGCTGATAAATGCCCTGCCTGCTGTAACATAAAATTATGTAGTATCACACCCAAACAAGACCTGCAAAAAAATAAGTATATCAAAAAAGTAGTTCACAGAGATAAAATATGCATTGGTAGTCAATTTGGGATCAAACAATGGGAAAAAAAATCCATACCTAATGTGATGTACTAATTATTCATTATGATTATCAAAAGGTACCATTAAAAACTATCTCCTCCAAATGATATCTTACATTGCCTCAGATAAAATATATAGAGAGAGTTCAATGTCAGAACCTTAAGAAAAATTTGATTAAGGCATTCATTCAAGTTATTATTCATGTTTTTTGTGGTTAAGATTCATGTCAAGCTTGGATATGGAATTTCTTTATAGATTTTGAGTTCCTTTTGAGATATTTTTTCATATGAATTAGAGAGTTTACCCTATAGATTTCTCATGGTAGATGGATTTGAGTGATTCTTGGGACACTTAAAGAAATGTGTTCTTGTGGTTGATGCCTTTATCTTATGGTGTGTTGTCTTCTTTTCACACCATTTATATAATTTATAAATGGTGGGGAGATATATTCTTATTCTTTGTCCATCATAGACTCTGGATTAATAGTCATGTAGTGATTTTATTAGGGGACATAATTTATAAGTACCCATGTGGGTACACTTTCATGGTGAAGTTTCCTATTCATTTTGAACTTTTACTATTTTACATACACAGGAAAAGGATGGGTTGTATGACTCCAAGTAAAAACCATGCAACTTACCTTTTTGAGGGAGTTTTTAGGAACATGATTTGTTAACGGTTAGGAGAAACCATGTGGTATGGATATATAGTTTAACTAAGTTATTTTAAATGATTGGAACATGGTTAGTTAACTGTTTGTCCAAACTGTGCAGAAGAGAGTTTCTTATCCAATGGCTCCCAAAAAGTTGGTGAACATTTTGAAAAAATGCCCAACCAGACCATGAAAGTTGCCGATGATGTGGCATAATTTAAGGGATTTCAACCTATTTCCTCCTGCACCCTTCCCAAAACTTAGTCTAAGAGCCCTTTATCTTGAAAATTTATCAAATTTAAATCTTCTATTCTTTTTTCCTTCCCTTTCATTCTTCTCCCTCTCCCTTTCCTATTTGTTTTCATCCCTCACCATGAACTCTAGGGCTAAAGGTTTATATTTAGGGTGTGTGATGAATTATTAATGGGGGTTTATTGTTTAAGGACTAATTAGGAATCTATGAGGCTTTTTTAAGTGTATCATGTCATAGGTAAAGACTTTTGGATTGTTTTCCGTATGTCAGTTGTTGTTTTCACATAAAATTTTGTCCATTTTAAACAAAAGAGAGACACTTTGAGTGATACCGGTCACATCATGCCTCATATTGAGGCATTATTGAATTTTACATGCCAAAAATGACCCATGGATAATTTTCCTAAAGTATCAACACAATCCAAATGCATTTGGTCAGTTTTCCATACGTCAGTTTTTGTTTTCACTTAAAATTCTGTCCATTTTAAACAAAAGAGAGACACTTTGAGTGATACTGGCCACAAAGTGCCTCAGATTGAGAAGGGGTTAACTGTTACACATCACACAAGACCCATGGATTTTTTTCCTAAATTATCAACACAATCTGAATGTGTTTGGTCAGTTTTCCGTATGTTAGTTGTTGTTTTCACTTAAAATTCTGTCCATTTTAAACAAAAGAGAGACACTTTGAGTGATACCGGTCACACCGTACCTTGGATTGAGTTGGGGTTGACTCTTAAACATAAAAAATGACCCATTTATCGTTCTCCTAAAGTATCAACACAATATGAATGTGTTTGGTCAATTTTCTGTACGTCAGTTGTTGTTTTCACTTAAAATTCTGTCCATTTTAAACAAAAGAGAGACACTTTGAGTGATACCGGTCACACTGTGCCTTGGATTGAGGCGTGGTTGACTCTTACACGTCAAAAATGATCCATGGATCATTTTACTAAAGTATCAACACAATCTGAATGCGTTTGGTCAGTTTTCTGTACGTCAGTTATTGTTTTCACTTAAAATTATGTCCATTTTAAACAAAAGAGAGACACTTTGAGTGATACCGACCACACCATGCCTTGGATTGAGGCAGTGTTGACTTTTAAATGTCACACATGACCCATGGATAATTGGAATAAAGTATCAATACAATCTGAATGCGTTTGGTCAGTTTTCCATACGTCAGTTGTTGTTTTCACTTAAAATTCTGTCCATTTTAAACAAAAGAGAGAAACTTTGAGTGATACCAGCCACACCGTGCCTTTGATTGAGGAGATATTGACTCATAAACATCACACATGACCCATGGATAGTTTTACTAAAGTATCAACACAATATTAATGTGTTTGGTTAGTTTTCCGTATGTCAGTTATTGTTTTTACTTAAAATTCTGTCCATTTTAAACAAAAGAGAGACACTTTGAGTGATACCGGTCACACCGTGCCTCAGATTGAGGTGGGGTTGACTAGTACACACCAAAAATGACCCATGGGTCGTTTTTCAAAAGTATCAACATAATCTTAATGTGTTTGGTCAATTTTTCGTATGTCAATTGTTGTTTTCACTTAAAATTCAATCCATTTTAAACAAAAGAGAGACACTTTGAGTGATATCGGTCACACCATGCCTCGGATTGAGGAGGGTTTGACTCATAAATGTCAAAAATAACCCATGGAACATTGGAATAAAGTATCAACACAATATGAATGCATTTGGTCAGTTTTCCGTATGTCAGTTGCTGTTTTCACTTAAAATTCTATCCATTTTAAACAAAAGAGAGACACTTTGATTGATACCAGCCACACCGTGCCTCATATTGTGGAGGGGTTGACTATTACATGTCAAAAATGACCCATGAATCATTCTCCTAAAGTATCAACACAATATGAATGTATTTGGTCGGTTTTTCATACGTCAGTTGTTGTTTTCACTTAAAATTCTGTCCATTTTAAACAAAAGAGAGACACTTTGAGTGATACCGATCACAAAATGCCTCAGATTGAGCCGGTATTGACTCTTAAACATAAAAAATGACCCAGGTATAGTTCTACTAAAGTATAAATGGAATCCGAATGTGTTTGGTCAGTTTTCCGTACGTCAGTTGTTGTTTTCACTTAAAATTCTGTCCATTTTAAACAAAAGAGAGACACTTTGAGTGATACCGGTCACACCGTGCCTCAGATTGAGGCATGGTTTACTCATAAACACCAAAAATGACCCATGGATCATTCTTATAAAGTATAAACACAATCCAAATGTGTTTGGTCAGTTTTCTGTATGTCAGTTGTTGTTTTCACTTAAAATTCTGTCCATTTTAAACAAAAGAGAGACACTTTGAGTGATACCGATTACACCATGACTCATATTGAGGATGTTTTGACTCATACACATCACAAATGATCCATGGATAGTTTTTCCAAAGTATCAACATAATCCTAATGTGTTTGGTCAGTTTTCCGTACGTCAGTTGTTGTTTTCACTTAAAATTATGTCCATTTTAAACAAAAGAGAGACACTTTGAGTGATACCAACCACACCGTGCCTCATATTGAGGTAGGGTTGACTCTTAAACATAAAAAATTACCCATTTATCATTTTCCTAAATTATCAACATAATCTGAATGCATTTTTTCAGTTTTCCATATGTTAATTGTTGTTTTCAGTTAAAATTCTGTCAATTTTAAACAAAAGATAGACACTTTGAGTGATACCGGTCACACCGTGCCTTGTATTGAGGTGGGGTTGACTCATGCACATAAAAAATGACCCATGTATCATTGTGCTAAATTGAAAACCTGGATGTGTTGGGGGAGACCAAATGGAGGAAGGAGGTTCCAACAATGTTCATTTTCTTATTATGGGTAATCAGAAAACATACAATTTCTACCAATGAAAATGTTCAACTCATGGGAATCCATTTGGAATCTTGATTCTCATACTGAAATCAATTTAGGGTGGAGACATTTACTCATATTTTCTTTGAATGTGAGTGGGCATGCATGATATGAAGGTATTTTGGAGATTTTAATGATTTTTCTTATCCAAATCCCAAAGAAAAGTGGTTCATCATTCTTGAATGTTGCTGGTGCATTTCATATGTTAAAATAGACCAAAGACTCATTAGAGAAAGGATTTTTTATTTAATAAAAATTACAATTTTCCTACGAACATTTACATACAACAATGTTTCATCTTTTGATCTCCTTAACCCCTCTTAAAAATGTCCGCCAATTGTACACATCCCAAAGTCAGATCTTAATGCTATTTGTGTACAATCTTCTATCAAGTATGTGGCCCACTCATTTTTGAACAAATATATATCGTCTTGTGAATATGAGGCTTTTCAACAGTCAGAGTAGAACTACAAAATATATAAATAAATAAATAATAAATAATTTAAATTAAATAGTAGTTGTTTTTGAAAATACCTCTTTAGGGATGCTAATTTGTTGATGGAAAATGATCTCTATCATAAATTTACAAAAATAATAACCGCAATCATTATCATTTGTTTGGTTTGGATACTACACAAACTTTGATCATTAGGAGAATAAGTAACTTGTTTTGATATGTGTTTGGATAGTGAAATTTTATTATATATACCCTGATACTTGTCCAGACGTAGTACTTGCTCGCCTCCTTATGCTTAGCCCCTGTCCTCATTCCTTTTTTAGAAAATATTGATGCACCGACCTATCATAATAGAATCCTCAGTAAAAGATAATATAAATTATATAACTTGATGTTTAGACCTAAAACATAGGATGTAGTGTCTTACAAATTCACAAACTCCATCATGTGTGGTTGGCTTGTTGGATATCCTTACATTGAATCCAAAAAATAAATCTTTGGAGTATCCAAGTTCACCGCAATTAGCAGCCAATGTTTCCTAAAAACACAAAAAGGAATAAGTAATGAAATAAGTGAAAATATAATTGATATGCTTTAATCATAAAGTTTTACCCCTGCATGGTTGGTATTAGGAAGAGTATGTCATCTGTAATATTGCTATCAAATGTTTTCAATAAGCCTTTCCCTATTTCATTCTTTTTTGATGGCTCTAATTTCATTAGTTATGTTGATGTTGTATAAGGACTAACGAGTCCAAATTTTGTCTCATGGGAAAATACCTTTAACTATTTTTTCATATATACGTCTGCCAATAATATAAAATGCATTTAGTCATAATTAGAACATTATATCAGCTTTTAGAAAATCATTTCATGAAAAAATACCTCATATATAAATTTACAACTGTGATGCCTAGCCAACCGTATTCAAGAATCTCATTTACATTTTCAACAGCAATGAAATCTTAAATTTCCTCTCCGTATATATTCTTTTAAAAAATGACTATATAAATACTACCACTTTTTAGCTTCGTATCCACATGAGTCTTCAATGCTAGTAAATGTGGATAGAGAACAGGCAGTGTTATTATGATTTTAGTAGATATTTTAGATCGGTTGGTCAATCCTTTAGATGATTTTGAGACCATGTTTCTTCTCACCCCTTTCCCTTTCTCCATCTATAATAACATTCTTTGGTTCAGACCTTTTTTTCATCAATTGTTAAAGGTTTAGCTTAAAAAAATGGAAATAAATACCTCTTTGTACACATGTACTCTTATAAGTTGTGATGGCCATGCAATGAATGTCCCAATAGCCTTTTCGACCATATGAATATCATCATAATCAAGTGGAATAGGTAGATCTTCATTTGGCTCATGATCTATATTAATCTTCAATTTCAGATGATCTGTTGGAAGTGGTCTATTATGCAGCTTGTCCTCTGAGATATTGAACACTGTAGCCCTCGCTACAAGGTGATAGGTGGATGTTGACAAATATAAATTACAGTCATTATCACCCTGTAGAAGACCAGTATAGGAAAAGTATTAGTGTTTGTCTAATCACATTTCATGGGAACAATTATTAGAATATTGATTACCATGGCTAAGACAGCTCTTTGAGGGGAATGACTCGCCTCAAAGCTGGTGGGGGGTGGGGTGGGATCTTCACGCGCTGGTTGTTCTTGAGTTGTGTCTTCTACTTGCTTTCCACCCATAAAATTTTCTAGCAACTCTCCCTGCCATTGAAATCGTTCTTCAAGAGTTGTTAGTATTTCACTCATTTGTTTCATTTATTCATTCTATCATTTGTTTTTTCCTCAAAATATACTCAGGGAGTCACCCCACACCCCGCACCTCTAACACAACCGTATTGTTTTGGCCACTTCAAAGCCGTCGATAATAGGTCTGCATCTGCTACATGAGTAGCTAATTCCTTTGACTGTAGGATATAGGAAAATAAGTAATTATTATTATTTAATATCAATTTAAAACAAATTTTTTTTATCGTGTCATACTTACACATATTTCTCACACTTTTTATGTGTTTTCATCTACTAGATTCCCTTCCTTATTCACATGTGCCTCCTTCCATAGCTCAGGACGTGGGATGGAAGTGTCTTTGTCTTTAGACTCATCAATCTACATATAAATATAGAAAGATAATTATTATGTTGTTTCTTGGCACATAACAATATTACTATAAATTTAAAATACGTACCATTTTCTTTTCTAGTGAAGCGTACCCCATCCTTTCTTTATGATAGGGGTATGTTGGTTTTGATGCATGTTTCTTATTTTCAGTAATGAGTTGCTGTTTCATAAATAAAATATTGACAATAAAAGTGATGAATACACGTATCCTCAAACAACGTATTATCAGACACAATGTACCTGAAACTTCTCATCCCCACGACAGCCAATAAATGAATCCCATGCTTCTTGAGATATCAGGTGAGTGTAGACAAGGGCTGGGTGCGATTTTATTTTACCTTTGGAATCTTTCAGGTGACATTTTGTTAAAATAGTGTGAAAACCTCAATGAATCCTTCCTGCAAGTCTTAGTACATAATTCTTGTGTGAATCATCTACTATAAATGTACTCTTCAAGGGATTGAGAAGAGTAAGACACTATTTCATTTTTTTATTTTCTAGTAAATTAAATAAATAATATCATAATGTTACCTTAGTTTCTTCCCAGATCACAACCTTCAGCCCGAACACAACATGGGTCCATGAATCTATTTCAATCGACACGCGTTGCCAAGTGACAATTTCAATATAATTCATAAACATAGCCTTGTTGGGATTCACATGTTAGCCTCGTGAATTCCATCTAACATAAAATTTGATGCCTTTGCTTTTTCACCTTAAGAAATTTGGCTAACACCGTCAAACTACGACGCACCTGTGTTTTCTGCGACGTCGGTGCTTCATCCCCGACCATTTCATCGATATCAACATCATCAATATGTTCATCTAAAATGGTAGCAATGGCATGTGCTGATGGTTGTTGGACCTCAACACTAGAAGTGACAATAGGTTCAGAAACTTGTTGTTGCTCTGCATTGTGAGTAGCAGTAGCAACAACAGATTGAGAGACTTGTTCAGCCTCGAGGTTAGGAGCACCAGAACGTAAAGAAGTCATTATCCGCAAAAGTGGTTAAACAGTTAATTTAGATTACATAAATTCAGTAATGATAAGATAGTAACATGAGATAACAAGATCTATATTACAAAAAAATATAACCTGTTTATTGAACTCTCTTTCCTTTTTTCAAAGGTTTAAGGGATTTGACACCTTTATCGATTATCCAAATCCCTTAATTGTGGTCTCCTAAAACATACAAAACGTCATCTATATTGGTACCACTGTGAAATGATTGCGACGTACCACTAAAAGGATCGTCCTCAATTGAATTTTCATCGGACCCTTCAGTAGTTTTGGATGATAACAGAACAATCGACCACTTTAGATTTGCGGGATTTGGAACATAAAATACTTGTACCGCTTGTGATGACATTATAAACGGTTTGTCTTTGTACCCTTCTTTACTAAAATCAACTTTCACAAATCCCAATTCATCTATTTTAAAACCACTGTTGTTATCAACCCATTTGCATTGAAAAACCAGCAATTGGAATGTCGTATAATCCAACTCCCATATTTGTTTGATAATGCCAAATCATGACATATTTGTATAAATTAGATTTCTGTCCTTACTACCAGAAACATGCAACACTTCAGCCATAAGTGTAACTCCACTATTTTGCATGATACTATCTTGATCATGTTCATCTGTATAGAATGTATAACCATTAATTACATAACCATTGTAAGATAATACATACACACTTGGTCCAGCGGCTAGCCATCAAAGTCATTCTGAAATTGAATTCGGATTTTCAGCCAACTCTTTAAAAATATGGTCCCGAAACCATCCTATAAACTAGTGATCATGTGTATTTGATATCTATTTTCATCCCTTGATGGATTCAACTACCTAATAATTTATTTGTGGGTTTCAATATATGGAGAAACCTCCCAACTGTTATGAAAAACATAAAGGTGGGCCTGCTCCTGATCTGTAATATTGATTGTCACAATATTTCTTCCAGAAATTCCCTCACCCTCAATGTGTCCAGTGTGACGAGATTTTGGGAGACCAATGCTTTCCACATCAGATAAGTATTTAGTACATAATTCAATGGCTTCCTCAAAAATATATCGCTCCACAATACAACCCTATGTCCGACTTCGATTTTTGACATACCCTTTCAAAATCTTCATATACCATTCAACGAGATACATCTATCTATAGTGCACAGGACCACAAATTCAAATCTATCTCACCAAGTGAACCATCAAATGAATCATCATATCAAAGAATGGTGGCAGGAAGAACATTTCTAATTCACATAATATAATGACAATTTCTCTTTCCATAGCTGGTAATTTCATTGGGTCTAAAACTTTGCTATATATAGATTTGAAAAAGAAATAAAGTTTGGTTAACGTATGACAACCATTCTTGGAAAAAATGCAACGTAAAGCTATAGGAATTAAATATTGCATCAAAACATGGTAGTCATGTGATTTCAAACCTTTTAACTTCAAATCATTCATTGACACAATGTTCTTGGTATTCGATGAATAAACCTATAAAACCTTTACATCATCGAAGAAGTTGCAAAACTGACATATCTCCTCCCTGGAAAGAGTGTAAGAAGCTGGAGGAAGAAACATTCGATTTTCACCCTTCACGGGAGCCAAATCTTCTCGTATTCCCATGTCAACCATATCCAACCTTGCCTTAATTCCATCATTTATTTTTCATGGGGCATTTAGCAATGTTCTGATAATACTATCACATACATTTTTTTCCACATGCATCACATCAAGAAAATGCCAGACATACAAAAAATTCCAGTATGGTAATTCAAAAAAAAACTGATCTCTTTTTCCAACCGATTTTCGTAAGGTTTTTTGAAAATGATTTACCAAAAACAGTGTTCACATCTTTAACTTTATCAAACAGATGATCACCTGTTAGTGGAGATGGTTTTGTGTGTTGTTTTGAACTTCCATTGAATGATGTTGTCCAAGATCGATACTTATGCTGATGAGGTAGAAATCTACAATATCCTAGAAACACAGATTTCGATGAATGTTTCAACCTAATTGATTCCGTATCTTATTCGCACACGGGACACCCTTTAGTTCCTTTAATGATATAGCCTGATAAATTTCCATAAGTAGGGAAATAATTTATCATCCCATACAACATCGCTCTCAACGTGAAGTATTCAATTTTATAAGAATCATACAACATAACACCTGAATCCCACAATAACTTCAAATCATCGATCAAAGGAGAAAAATAAACATCAATATCATTACCTGGTTGTTTTGGTCCTGATATAAGCATAGATAACATGATGAATTTCCATTTCATGTATAACCAGGGTGGCAAGTTATAATTTACTAACATAATAGGCCATGTACTGTGAGTGTTGGTTTGAAAACCAAAAGGATTCACTCCATCTGTAGATAACACAAAACGAAGGTTTCTCAGCTCATTTCCAAATTTAGGATACTCATGATCAATTCTCTTCCATTGAGGAGAGTTGGTCGGGTGACATAATTTCCCATATTTATTTCTTTTATCTGCATGCCACAAAAATTGTCTTGCAGTTTCTTCATTTCCATATAGACGCCTAAACCTTGGAATGATTGGAAGGTACCATACAACTTTTGTAGGACTGAATTTATCTTTCTTGTATCGGGAAGCACCACACTTTGGGCATTCTGTAAGTGATTTTTTCTCCTTGTGAAACAATATACAGTCTTTCGGATAGGCATGTATTCTTTCATAAATCACAACCATCGAGCGTAGCATTCATTTATCTTCATATAACCGGCTTGGGAGCTCATTATCTTCCGGGAGCATGTCATTCAAGAGAGCAAGTAGTTCTGTAAAACTGAAATCACTCCATCCATTGCCTACTTTCAATTTATACAACTTCAGTACAACTGACAATGCTGTATATTTAGTGCAACCAACATATAATGACGTCTTTGCACGAATCTTTAACTTCTTAAACAATTTTGGGTAATCACGGAGTTCATCTTCAACTGTCCTTGTCATTTCCTCAATACGATCTTCATCATCATTGATATCTGTAATCACATCCTCCATACGGTCTTCTTCATTATCCATATTTGTAATCATATCTGATGATCCATAAAACGTAGTTTTATTCCATCCAGTAGCTACATTCTCTTTTTCTCCGTGTTTATTCCAACATTTATAACTCCGATCTATTCCGTGACATATCAAATGTTCTTCTAACTCCTCTGGAGTAATTAGTCTAGAATAACAACACCATAAACACAGACAAAGGATTTGAGAAGGATCCTTTGTGTGATCCTTTACAAACTTGATGAACTCTTTCACTCCATTCTCATACTCTATTGTCAAACGATTAGCATCCATCCAATCTTTATTCATCTCCATCCTATTTGAATCTCAAATATTATTATTTATGAATAAAATACACCAAAAAGACTTCCAAATACAATAGAATAGAACCACTTCCTTATAAAAATAGAGATCAATAGAGCCTAACCATTTCCAATAAAGATTTGGAAATCAACAGAACCAGGATAAACCCCCATCAAGATCAACACACTTTCCACCCCCCTTACCAATAGTTCTAGCACCCACCACCCTTGCAGCAAAACATTAAACATCCTTTTAACCACCCCTACTAGCCACCTCATTCATAATAAAATAATCACATTAAACAGCCCAAAACTAGTGACCAAACTCAAATAAAATGAAAACAAGGATACAATTTTGATGAGAAAACTAATATAGTAGATACATTTCCAAACACAAAGGGGTTCGCAGGGGGAGACAAATAACCTAGGTTTATCCAAAATTACTATGAAATATCATACGTTTTGTTACCCAAATTAACATAAGAAATATAAAATTGAGGTTAGTGAACATAAATTCTATCATTAACATCTAAAGGATATGCAATAACTCTCCCTCACCTTCCTCAAACTTGTAACTAATATCCACAGACATGTCTTACATCCATTCTATAAAAAAGAACATTCCCATACAAAGGTATAAACAACAATCCCTTAGTGTAAAAAAACTCACACATGAGAGAGAAGGACCACATCGACCATCCCTACCCAAAACTCAAACCTCCTCTCACTAACAGTTATACCTTCCATAATTTTGAAAAAAATTGTGAAATTAATTTTATAAATAAATTATTTCCCAAAATCATGACCTTTAGATTAGAAAAATTCCCATCTATTTAGGTAAAATAGAAATATGCTTCCTTTTTTTTCTTATAAATCATTAAATTTGGACAAACACACTAACCAACTCAATAAAATTCATATTTTCACAGGAATTTAAAGGTAAAGAGAGATAAATAATTCCATTGAAAATAATTCAACTGAATCTTTTAGTATCAATTGAAAGAGGGTATTGGTTATTAAAGGGATGAGGTCAATAACTGAGGACATAATCATGCCTAGACTCTCAAACCAAACTCACCACATCCCAAAATTTTATCAACTAAAAAATGACCATCTGACTAAATTAACCTACACCTTACCGAAACCAAGAAACACCATGAATCATGGGGAACTCATACTACTGATGCATCACCGTTGAAATATATCAACTATACAATTATGGTACACCTTGATATATTCAACCCTAGGGCATAATCCCCACCCTACATCTAGAAAATATCATCACTCCCTTATTCCTCATTCCATTAGGACCACAACTCAAGGCACTATCTTTAGCCTTCTAAGAAACTCGAAGAAAACCACTCTTGATAACTTCATCACAATCCCTCATCTACAACCAAAACCTCAAACATAAACCCGCAACCTTACTTAGAATCTCTAACCTCAAAGATTACTCAAAATTATAGGATTTCATTTATTCATCAACCAAGTGTTCTAAAAACTAGACAATCAATGCATAGATGTGAATCCCAAGGGAAAGCACACTGTATCCAACTTGATTTAATTCCATGATATTCTGTATACACTCATACTTCTATATTTAGGGAATAAAACTCTTCCTAAAACCACTTTTGACTAAACATGATTTTCCTTCCATCATTCTCAAGCCACCCTTAAAAGTAATCCCACTACTTAGGAAACCCATAAATGAGCTACAATATTTTCCAATTCAAAACCTTCCTCAACTGCTTCTAGCCAATTCTTAACCTTAGGACCCAACACCTAGACAATAAAAATCAACACCTCCTACTATTGAAATTTGACAACACTCTATCCCATGTCTCTTTCTACTTCCTGCGCACTTTACCATGATAATGTTTCAACATGTATAAGCATCAAAATTAATAAATTTAATCCAAAAAATTAAATAACTTACCAACACCAAGGGATACTCTTCCACACTAAAAGAATCATATATACCCCAACACTTATAAACTATAAAACCAATTCATAATCCATTACAAAATATTATATTCCTATGAAATCATCACCATCAAACCTTCCAATAACACAACCACCTCATCACCCCATGCCACCATTCTTAAATCCATCAAAAAATCTAACAACCTCTTTTATTCTTCTCACTACTCACATTTACAATAGAGTGTTTAGAATAATCTTAATCTTGAAAATAACTTAACAAAAACCTATAATTAATAAACAATTCACTTGGTAAAATTTTAATCACTTCATGCATTTTTGAAAGAATGTGACCTAAAAATGTAGCCCAAACACACAACACAACCCAACCCAAACCAAACTAAACCACCATTGTGAATATTAGAATAAGAACAAAAGGAAATAGATGAGGATAAGCGGAGAAATCACCAAAGATCAAAGATGGGAAGCCGAGAATCAAACCTCGTCGAAAGGAATCCCAAACACTTAAGTAGGGTTCGCGGGGAGTAGGGTCCAGCGGGGAGGAGGAGAAGTAGGGTTCGCGGGGAGGAGGATCTGCAGAAGGGGTTCTAGGGGGAGGGTTCGCGGGGAGTAGGGTCCAGCGGGGAGGAGGAGAAGTAGGGTTCACGGGGAGGAGGATCTGCAGAAGGGGTTCTAGGGGGAGGATAAGGAGTAGGGTTTGCGACGGAGTAGGGCTAGCGGCGGAGTAGGGTTAGCGGTGGCGAAGGTCCGACAAAGAGAAGATCGGGGGGGGGGGGGGAGTTGTCGCAGGAGTACAGTCTCACGAGAGCTTTAGTGTGCAATAAACAGAGGGCATTGTGCACCCCATTTTATAAAATAGAACTATGGTTTTATCAGCGCTAAAATTTTAGCGCTGATAAAGATAACCCTTTATCAGCGTTAAAATTTTAGCTCTAATAAAGGATCACTTTATCAGCATTTTTCTAGTGCTGATAAAGAATCCATTTATCAGTGCTACAAAAGCGCTGATAATGAATTACCTTTATCAGCACTTTTTGCTTAGCGCTGATAAAAGGTGGCGCTTCCCTTGCCCGTTTTTGTAGTAGTGGTGGAACTAAGAAACACTTCTGACCTTATTTTGTAGCACAAAATTTTCTTTCTATACCTATTTAATCCTAACATGGAACGATGTTTGAACACTCATTTGATAATGATAAGATTTCTCCCCTTCGACAAATCCAGATCCATAATTTGGAAATCTAGAAATATTGGATATTTTGTTATCCTTGTCATAGAAAAGCTACGACGATTCTTTTGACTCAAACCACCTTTTGTTCATTCCTAGGGTGATAATGTATTGAGAAGTAATCATCATTAATCAACTCCAATCATATTCTCTAACGCATATTCATATATTTTTAGTGAATATATTCTTTACACTTTTGTGATTAATAAATATTTTACATATTTCTCAATAAATATAATTCCTCCATATCATTAATGCAAAAATGACCTCTTCTAAATCAAAATCACGAGTTATTTAATTTTTCTCAAGTACCATCAATTGTCATTCCGAATAAGATAGAACCATTTCATTATGCTTGAGAACACACTGAATTAACTTCTTTCATGCACCACTATAGATTATAAACCCACATCCACTATAGGGTAAATGAAGAACATGTATACAGAAAGACCTTCTTTTCAGTTCCTTGAAAATTTAATCACAATTATCTATCTAAAGCAACTTAGATCCCTTTAGATTTAACATGCTGAGTTGATTATATAGTCATGATAAATTTTCCAAAAAGATTCGATAATATCAACCAAACCATGAACTCCAAATATTATCATTTTTATTATTTAAATTAAAAGTACAGGACAAGGCCAGCAAGCAGAAACTAGAGAACAAACCAGTCATGGGGGTCTGAAAACGTGAAGACCAAGTGAATCCCCTCTAATGATATTTTCACACTCAATAAGAAGGGACTCCATTGTGTCAATGGAGATAAAAACTTGATTGTGGCCCATCCTTGATTCAAGGAAATCCGCTGCTTGGCTTCCCCCATGCCATGTATGAAGAATCATCACCTGGTCAATGATGAGCTGCTTGCATCGATGAATATGATAAGTTATAATCCATGGAGTGGTGTTGCGGCCTAACAGAGACCCCTAAATAGCCTAAGAATCCATTTCAACCGTTGATAGCTCTATACCATTCATGTATCATATTTGGAGACCTTTGAGCATGGAAAAAGCCTCAGTCGTGAGTGAATCGCCTCTCCCGAAGGAAGCCGTCAAGGCGAGCAGCACAGATCCTATTTTATCACGGATAATTCCACCACCCCACATGACCTCCGGTGAAAATGATCCATAACATTGAGTTTATATCCCTGAAGAGGAGGTTTCAAGAAAATCCATCATTCGTGGTTTAGTATTATGCTAGTTCTATCGTTGGAGTTAGGGCTCGTCAGGAAGGTGATAAGAGAGGGAGCGTGATCACATCGATTTATCAGAGTAATAAGATCATCCATCAAGAACTATGTTCGCTCTACAAGAGCCAAACATGATCTGTGCCAACCATCAATGCAGGCATTATTTCTAGCACTCCCAATGCACCAGCACCCCGTAGCAAGCAGAATGCCTCTCGCCCTTTGTTCCTAAGAATTATTCCATGCCCCGTACAACAACATCTGAAAAACTTCATCGAAACTAGATGATTGAATAGCCAATTCTTTGATAAATACAAGCACTCTCCATACAGTAATTGGCCAGTCGCCAGTAAAAAAAGTTTGAGGGTTAACTCAGTATTTTGGTTAGTATAACAGAAGCACCTAGAGGAAAAATGAACTCCTTTGTGCTGGATATCTTCCTCCATGGACACAACCTGATCATGAACTCAGCAAACCCGAAAATGGTATTTGGTGGGGATATCATTACTCCATAATTTCTCTCCCCAACAATACTGACCACTGCTAGCTTGTGTGACTCTGTAATAATTTTTTGTCTAAAAACTCCCTACAAATGACCCTGTGAAGATTCATTTTTCCAGGTCTGAATTCTTCTCAATAAGATTGAAAATTTTCCGCTACTTGTCATTGAGGATAGCCTGTATAAAGCTTGGAAAATCTCAGGCCTATTTGAACATCTTATTCAGCATTGGACACCCTAGAAAACCCAACTTGGTACCCACCCAGTTGTCATTCCAGATGCTAATCACCCCCAGCCTATGATCCACCGTGCATGTCTCTGTAGAATTGGAACATTTTTTTAACTGTGTGCTAGATATTAGAAGAATTACCCCTTGCTTTATCCAGATTCCTCCTATACCAGTCAGTAGCAAGACTGGCCCAGACAGATCGGCCCTCAATGGCCTCCCAAACTAATATTACATGGAGATTATTCATGGATTCTCTAACACACCGAAGATTAATTCCCCCCTCATTCATCGGTTTGGCCATCCTTTCCCATAACGCCTAGTGGAAATGCCTCTTATCATGTGCGTCCCAAATAAAGAAACAAAAAAGAGCTTAAATTTCCTTTATCAAAGTCTTTGCCACCGTAAGGACTGAGATAATGTGCATTGGGATCTAGAAGAGAACAAAATGGATCAGAGTTGTTCTATCACCAAATGAATGAAATATATTCTTCCAATTATTAATGCGCTTCACAATTTTATCCACAACTTTATCAAAATTCCGAACACGAAGTCTACCCGGAAAAATAGCAGCACCAAAATACTCCATAGGGAAATTCCTTATGTGGATTCCAAGACTATCAACAATAGAGGTGGTTCGTCTTTCTGAGTAAGAATTAGTTTTATAAAAACTACTTTTATCATGATTAATGATTTTTCCTCACCACTTACAGTATTCTTACATGGACTTTTTGATGCCTATGATAGATCTCCACCTTCCATTGAAAAAAAGGATAATTTCATCTAGATACATGAGATGGGAAACACTATGAAACTGATATCTACACCGGATGGGAAGGAAAATCCCATTCTCCTGATTTCGATTAAGAATCATGTTCAGAGCATCCTGTACAAGAATGAATACACTTGGAGAAAAAGGATCACCTTTCCTTAAGCCTCAAACTGATTTGAAAAAGCCTCACTTTTTCCCTGATAAAGGTGTTCGACATCTAGGTGGAGTTGTAACATCTAAATAGTACATCACAGATTCAAGTAGAAAACCCCATACAACCCATAACTTTGAGAATAAAATTAAACTCCATTATATCATATGCCTTGTCCATATCCACTTTGATGGAAATGTTGTATCATGTCATTTTCTTGTTAACGTCCTTAATCGTTTCTTAGGAAATTCCAATAGCACCTTGTATAGACTTGTGTGGGATGAAACCGTGCTTCTCTCCTGACACCCAAGTCTGAAGGTTCATAGAGATTCTCCTATTGATGAAGCTCACTAGCATCTTTTAAGGGAAATTACACATGCTAATTGGTTTGTATTAGTTATGAGAAGAGCGATCACAAAATATTGGGATAAGAACCATAGTGGTAGAACTAGTAATCTAAGAAGATTTCACCCCCAAAATAAATCTTGAATTCCCACCACAAGGCTATCCTTCATAATATTCCATGAATCCACATAAAAGGACCTTGGGAATCTGTTAGGGTGCGTTATCCGAATTGAGAGAGAAAACTGCTTCCTTAATCACCTCCCCCTCGGGGAAGAGCTTATCATTTCATTAACACTATCAGAAACCACACTGAGAATAACATCAAAGAATTTCGAGTTACCCATTGGATAACCGTCCTGCATGAAGTGGTTAGAGTCAGTGAGAATAGATTTAAAATGACCTTCCGCCATACGTCCCACAACTTCTATATCATTTGAGAAAGAGCTATCATTCAAAAGAATATTTAGTCTGGTGCTTCGCCTATTATGCATGAAACCACTTCATATTACTATCACCCTCTTTCGGCCACATTGCCTTGGATATATCATGTTCCATGCACTCTTGTCCCATTTGAAACTCATCAATCTTCTTCTTTTTGTCCAAAAGAGAGAAGAAAATATCATTATCCCAATCACCCTCTATCGCATGATCCATTTGATCAATCAGTTTTCTTGCAGAATGGGTCTTTGTAACAACATGCATGGATATCCAAACTATTAACATGTTTAGATTTTTTGGAAGTACAACATTATGGTATGGAATATTATAGTCACTGAACAGTTTATTACTACCAGGGTCACCAATAAAGATTCCAGTAGTTATATCTCTGTTGTATATTCTAAATGTGATCCGATTATGAGGGAATCACTTGGGAAGGACCTCAGGGAATCCAGTCCTGGAGATAATGTATGGTCGGTTGGAGTATATTTTAATGCTATCGTGAAATTTTCTAAAAACAAAAGGTAGATGAATTTATCACCGAAAGGATAGGGAATATTTCACTACATTTATGGTTCAGTCCATCCAAAACATGAAAACTATAGATCTTAGTCAAAATGGTTGGTCTTGGAAAAATATTGAAGAATAATTTGCATTCACCAAATAATTAATAAATACTCACTTGAAATTATATAACACCTGAATGAATCATTAAGAAGTAAAAAATCACAATTGGAAATTTTTTCACAAAGCATATCTTTCCATTGGTACTTCAACCCAATTCTAAAATAATCTTCATGCACTTCACTAGTGATTTCATAAATAATAATATTATATATATAGCCTTCCACGAACTGATAAATAAAGTCTTTAAATACTTTATTCATAAAATCCTTGAAGATAGAAGGGGGAATTATTAAGACAAGATGGAATCACAATTAATTCATAGTGTTTATACATTGTGTTGAATGTTTTCTTGGGTATAAAATCCTTCTTGAAAAACAATTATTGATATATAGAATGTTGATAAATCTTATAATTCTACTGATTTTTATACATCTAATAAAAAATATCATTAATATAGGGTAGAGAAAACATGTTATTGATTGTGATGTTTTTATGTTCCCAATAATCAATACAGATTCACATTAATAGATCTTTATTCATAACAAAAAGAACAAGTTCACCACAAGGTGATGGACATTTTTGAATGAATAACTTTCAATATTATACTATAAATGATTTTTCAGTTTCTATAACTCAATATGGGACATTTTATATAGATTATTTGAAATAGGTATAAAACATGGTATGAGTTCTATTGAGAACTCAATATTCTGATTCAGTTGAAGACCAAGAAATTCTTCTAGAAATATATCATAAAATACCTATATAATTGGAATATTTTTTATATTGTGTTTGTCTCTAACCATTTGAGATAAAAATCCCTGTTGAATAAGAATAAATTCCAATATAAGGGATTTTATTTCCATCGGATGTTCATATTTATCATTACACCAACAAATAAAAATAAGTTGCTATGGAATATAAAATTTGACATCCCTTCCATAGTAATTGATGTTGGATTTTTTTAATGAAAACCAATCCATTTCCAAAACACCGTAAACTTCATCCAAAGGGAGAATAAGAATATTTTCAGAATAAAAATCCCACAAACTCCAACTAGATAAGAATACCATACATGAGATACGATCATCATACTATTAGGGGTTTTCACTGTTACTTATACATTTAATCACTGATGAAGAATTTTATACCCATTGAAAAAAAATTAGATATAAAATAGTTGGTATAACTAGATATGAACAAGACAGTAGAAGTTCTAGAGTTGATGGTAGGTGTACATCTCAACACATTGTTATGGTAACCAACATCAGAAAATGCGATTTCATGAGATTTCACACTATCTCCCAATATATAAAGTTTTGAATGTCTATCATCATATTTATCCTTTAGATATGACAACTAGTTAGTTTAATCTCCATACCCATTTCATTTTAAACACCATAGTGTGGGTATTACATTCCTTGGATATTTCTCTCTATTCACATATTTATATTACTTCTTCCCATAACTTAAGTATTTCATTTCATGATTCCCTTCCTTTTTTACTTATATAAAATTTACCAATCCTCTTATGAAAATTTCCACCATGTTTTCTTCCACACATATATGTTAAGGGAATGTTTATGTTCTTCTCCCTATGATTTTTGTAATTTCCTTTAATTTCAATCTTTCATTTCTTATCAAAATTATGAGTTGTATTGGTAACTCAAATAACCATTTCCAAACTGAAAACACATTAAAGGATATCTTCATAGCTACTAATATTTTTTATTTCTAACACTATTAAGTTCTTTTTTAATCCACTAATGATTTGATCAATCATACATTCAAGTTGAATGATAATACCAAAAGCATACCTCACAAATCTTATAAAACATTCCTCATATGTACTAATGGATTCATCATTCCTCTACTCTAACTCATTTTATTCATTAACAAATTTCCTAAAAAGAATGTGGAAAGTACAAAATCAAAAAATATTATAAACTCATCCCAATCCATGGATTCAGATTCATACCATTTCCTTATGTTCATGATAATATTCCACCATTGATAGACTTCTCCTTCCAAATGATAGATTACCAATATGACTTTTTCATTTTTCAAACATAGGAAAAAGGAAATATATTTTCATTAGTTCCGATCCATTAGTCAGTGACCAGTGAATCATTATACCCTCTAAAATAAGGTAGAAATTACCTTATAAAGGACCCAAGAGAATGTTCTTCCATCCATTGATCATTTGAATGATCATGATGATTCATATCATGAGAAGTTTTTGTAACAATAGAAATGATATTTTCCATTTTGACTCCCATAAAAATTTCTTTCTCAATATGAAAATCATAGAATTTTCTATCACGTTAATCATTAATAAAATTTCTTGTTGTTCCAACCATCATTGAAAACAAAAAATGCATAGTTTGATCAACAATAATCTAAGTAGAAAACCAAAAAATCGTGAAAAATCATTCATCAGATGACTAAATTAGTACAAGTTATTTTAAATATACGAAACATTAGGTTTATCCTAGGTAATTCCTTATTATTACCCAAATATTTTGAAGTTATCCTATGATTGGACCTATCTTTGTGTTATCACTAATTTTTTCTCATCATATTTTCCAAAGGTGTCTAAACTATACTCTAATACAAACTATATAAACCCATACTTTTCATACATAAATATAAAATATTATTAGATGGATATTCATTACATAACACAATGATCCATGAAATATTGGTATAGGTCTAGTGAGTTTGTAAATTTGGACACATAAACATTAGGTTCATAACTAAACTACATCACCTCCCAATAAAATATTTATAACTAGAACAATTAATATGCATATCATACTTATTACAATTTTTACCACATGGGAAAATGAAGCATAAGAAGTAGGTGAGATAAAATTCTTAGTAAGGGTATATAAGAGAGATACTAGTGATCATATGGGAATAATATGATCATAAGGGTATGAGAACATTAGTCTAAAATTTAAAAATCATAACTCTAGAATTAAAATATCATAAACTTGAGTTATGGAATAAATCTCCGTAGTTCATATGACGTGAATCACAAATAAATCAAAGAACATGATCCTTGAAATCCTAACATTGACATAAGAAATATGTTTTTTGTATACACATAACCATATAAAATAATTTCCTTAGTATACAAGGACCACATCCAATACAATCATGGTAGAACAGGTTCAATACCTAATCTATATTAGTATTCATTGTTCAAAACGCATGACTATCAATATGGATAGAGTCCATTACAGAAATAGGTTTACTCAATATTGTAGTCCTATTTATCTCATGAAAAATCTATATTTAACCAATGCGTTGGTGGGATACATAATTCTAGGTACACCCATCACATAATGAAAACCATACATATGTGTTCCAAAATATCATAAAATAGAAATCATATCATTACACATTAGAAAGAATTGGGTTTCATAAAAATATCATTATAGTATGAATTGTGGAAGATAAACATGTTTTATATACATTTTATTAATTCACCATAACATAAAATGTGGAGAGGAGTGGGTTTCATAAAAATATTTTCATTATAATAATAAACCACCTTGAGAATTAACCATCATAATATTATTTTATCTTATTAGTAGTAAAATATATGTATCATCAAACGATTTCATCGTATAATAAAATTTCATTAGAAGATCAGTTGAAATATTTAATGAGGAAAAAATCCTTCTCATTTTGAAACTAATTCTAAAAAATCCAAAAAATTACAAATTATTAAGTAAAATATTTTCTTTGAATGAAGTTAAACAAAATTAAATGAATCATCAAAGCATTGGATAGTCAAGATGGGAAGTTTAATTCCATAGTTATAGTCCATGTACATTGATAATGGTTCCAAAATCCTCAGAGTGTTAATAGTGATATAAATATCATATATATTAATTATATATATTTATATTCATCCATAAAATTTAGATATAGTAACATGAACTTCTCCATTCATCGATAATGTTGGTTGTAAGTATACATGAATTTTGTTTCCACATTCCAATAGATTGAATTAAAAAAGGGAAAATAATAATTCACCATTATAGAATAATTATATAAATCATTTATATAAATTAATTCAATCCATATTAACATCCATGTAAAATGTAAATGAAAAACAAATCTCATGGCTTCGTGGATGAGGTAGTCAACTCGCACGCCCGAGCGATGTTATAATTTTCCAACATATTGGAATGTAATAAGTGAGTTTTGATATTATTTTTCTAGAACTATAATGTATTATTATGTATCATATATAAAAATTAAATCCATCATGATAACCATCTATTATATAAGGTGGTTGAAAATGAATTGTATCTCTAGTTGGAGATGACAAACTGCACGTACGCAAGAGTGATAATTTCACATTCTATTTGATGGGAAAGAGGGTGGATAATGGTTATTTAACAACAAAAACAAAAACAAAAACAAAAATAATAATAATAATTCATAATATTTAGGACAATTAAGTTATTATTTTATTATAAATACTATTGATTTAGAGGAGACACAGAACAAAAAAAATGAAGTCGATCGGTTACAAAAATTACCTCTACATTGAATGAATTACTTATATCACCTCTTTAGGATACCAAGAGTGTTATATTGGAATAAAAACTCTAGAATGTGTTTAAGAATGTTTATAATGGATTTGGGAATTTTATTTTTGATATAGACAGATCAAAGTTTTTTAATGAAGAGAAATGAGGGGTGTCCTTTCATAATGGAGGGAGAGGACAATCATGGAATTTCATAAAAGATTAAAATATAATAAATTCATTCTCAAGAAAAATACTTCCCAAATGGTATGAATTTGAACAAAAAAATTGTATACGGTATAAATATAGTCTGTAAATTAAATATAGACAGGTTTTTATGTGATTTTAAACCTTCAAAGTCACAAAATGGGGTAAGAGAAGCACCTCATTTTATCAGCACTAAACAGAAAGCGCTGATAAAGGGGTACCTTTATCAGTGCTAAAAGATGCCGATAAAGGGGTACTGTTAACAATGCTATTAAAAGCACCATTTATTAGCGCTACTTTTAGCTCTGTTAAAGGGGACCCCTTCATCAGCGTTTTTTTAGTAGCGCTGATAAAATGTGGTTTTTATCAGCGTTGTTTTTACTAGCACAAATAAAGGGTATATTTAAATAAAATTATATTTCATTAAAAATAAAATATAAAAATAAAAACATAAAAATATATTTATATTGATATAAATACAATATATATATTTTTAAATATGTTTTAGATAAGTATAAATAGATATTTACACTTAATATATAAGATATGTAGTGAAAATGACTTATAAAATACTTAAAAAAATATTATTAAATAATGATTTTATAATTATCATTGATTAATAGTCACTTAATAACAATTTTAAGACACAAAAAAAAACAAAAAATTAATAAAAGATCTAAAATAAGTTAAAAACACAATTCAAACTTCAAACGACCACAACTTTTGATCCGGGTGTCCGTTTGAGCTCTACAACATATCAAATCGAAGCCTGCGACGAGATCTACGCGCTAATAAAATAAATGAACATTATTTCACATTTTTCAAGGTGAAAAAGGCCCAGAAAGCCTCAAAAACTGAGTTTTTAGTCTGGATACCCAAATTTTTTAAAATTCGATGGAATTTCAACCTCGTTTCAGGGGTTTTTTGCCCTTTTTCAATGGGGGAGAATTTATTTCGAGGGATTAAATTCATATTGATATTATGGATTTGAAATTTTATCATTTTTTACAATATAATATTTTTTATAATCAAATATATAACACTATATACATATTTTTTTATATATTTGCACCTAAAAATTTAATTTTATAAATAAACAATTAAACTTATTTACATATAAAATATATTTCTCAATATATAAGCTTTATCTAAATAAATAACTAATATCCATTTTATTTAAAATAAAAATATATGAATATTTATATACCTATATAATGTGTGTGTGTGTGTTTGTGTATGATTGTATTAACCACTGATATATATCAATATACGACTAAATATACGGATAAAAAAATATAACTAAATATATATAAATAGATAAATATAAATATATATTAATATACAAATAAATATATAGATATATGAATATATATATATAGTAATATAACTAAATATATATTTCAATATAATTATATATATGTTAATATAAATATACATATGTTCATATAAAATATATTTCTCAATATATAATCTTTATATAAATAAAAAACTAGTATCCATTTTATTTAAAATACAAATATATGAATATTTACATACCTATATAATTTTTGTGTGTGTGTATGTGTATTTGTGTGTGTCTGTATTAACAACTCATATATATTAATATACGAATAACTATACAGATAAAAAATATAACTAAATATATATAAAAATATAGATATAAATATATATTAATATATGAATATATATATATATATATTAATATAACTAAATATATATTTTAATATAAATATATATATGTTAATATAAATATATACTAATATAAGAAAAAATATAACTAAATATATATATATATATATATAACTAAATAAATAGATATATCATTAAAATGGACAACAAACCAATATAGAGGAGTGGTAAAGGGTCCAGACGCACAATGGGAGGTCTCGAGTTCGAATCCTGGGAGAGGAAGGGGTGCCCCATGGTGGTGAAGGG
This sequence comes from Viscum album, assembly GCA_963277665.1. Classification (NCBI taxonomy): domain Eukaryota; kingdom Viridiplantae; phylum Streptophyta; class Magnoliopsida; order Santalales; family Viscaceae; genus Viscum; species Viscum album. Next base: position 45,481,616 of record OY728140.1, on the reverse strand, counting down.
TTGTGCTAGCGCTGTTAAAGGGGAGTGCTAGTGTTGTTAAATGGTAGGGGGAAGGGTTGGGGTATGCTAGGGTGGTAGGGGCATGTAAGGGTAGGTGAGGGTGATTCATAGCGTTGTTGGGGGGGGGTCAATCATTGTTAAAACCCCCTCTGATCTACAGATTTTTTTTATTTTTTTTTATTTTTTTAGACTTTTATCAAGTGGTCTTTTAATAGCGCTAAAAAGAAGCATTGATAATGGAATTTTTTATCAATGCTTTTTTTAGTGCTGATAAACCCCCCTTTTATCAATACTTTTTTTAGCACTGTTAAAATGGGTCTTCATCAGCGCTTTTTTAGCACTGATAAAAGGGACCCCCTTTATCTTTACTAAGATTAACAACGTTTTTAGCACTGTAAATGGCCTTTTATAGTGCTTTTAAAGGTCATATCTACAATAGTGCTTATATTTTTTATTTATCCATCTGTTATTTATTTTTGACCCTAACTGCAGTTATAACTATTTTAATAATAAAGGTATAAAAATAATACCATAAATGGATAGGTGAATCATAAATGGTCCATGTATGATGGGTTAATCCATATTCAATTTTCATGGTTGATGATAATATTTTTATTAATTTTCAAACTTGTATTAAAATATTATTTATTATAAAATATCATTAATATCAATTTTAGAACTATTAATTAAAATTTACTTTAAAGATGCTAAGACCAAGAAAAAATTTGTATATAATCCATTTACACATCACTAACATGTTATATTTATCTACAAAAATCATGGAACACTATAAATCACTGAAATTATATTTTTTTTAATATTATTAATATAATTTAGTATATTATTTATTAATTGAATATATATTGTATTAACATTGCACAATATATTAATGTAATTATTTAGTGACATAAAATTAGAAAAAAATATCACTATGCAGATAATTTTTTTATTCAAAAAATGATAATTAACATTTTCTCCCAACATGCTTTTATCCCTATGCGAAAACATAAAAGATATTTAAAATGAACATAGTGACGTTTTGAAACATTCATTACCATACGTATTATATAGGCAATTTTCATGGGAAAGTGTCACTTAAAAATTTACATTTCAATACTAAGGTGATGTGTTTCTAATTCCCTTCATCCAATAGGAATTTATATTTAAAATAATGACCATGAAACATAGTTTTAACCTAGATTAACATGAATTACCCTTTACTACAAGGATATAATTTACCATGGTTACTATTAATAACTCCTAAAAAAGTGACCTATTTTCAAAATTATTACCTCCTTATTACATATATGGATTAAATTTTTACAAATTAAATACATATTTGTGCTAAAAATTAGTTTTAAAAATTATTGGGAAAACACGATGAGAACTGTTTTTTAGAATAATATAGTTTTTAATCCTAAAACTAGATTTATTCTCATCATGTGCATAATAAAAATATTAGATTATTGTTAACACATTATATTGAATACATAATATATAAATTTCTATAAAATCATTTCTCAATTGAGATTAGTTAAATTTATTAAGAGAAAAATACATTTTGTGTGGATTGTTTTTGTTTGAAAAACAACTCTTTTATTTTCTAGTTATAATAAACTGATAACCAAATAATTTATTTTACACATGTATAAATGATAATGTTTTCATAAATTATATAATCTTATTCATATCAATCAATTTAAAAGATAGTTTATAATGATATACTATATTACGATTCTTTTGGACCCGAGGTTACATGTATCAAAAGCTATCATTTCATTTAAACTCTATTTTTTTTAAAATTTCTTGAGCTATCATGTGGGTCTGATGTAGTAGAGAACCAACAAATTTACTCTAACAACAAGATTATAATCATATAGCCATGTTCTAGTACCATTGAAGAGGATGGTAGATTCGATGAGTTACCCCTTCATAGCCATGATTTCAACAGCCATATTGCCCTCCTTCCATGTAAGAAGAAATTTCTTATGCAGACCTATTAGAAGACTACATTTATTGATGAGAAAAATGCGATACCATGGATATTTTTCCTTGTTCCTGAGGGATTCCACCCAAAACTTGGAGTCAGATTCCACTACCCTTAATTCAATGTATAAACACTACACAGAGAGAGAGAGACCAATGAAATGTTCTCTTTCCCCCCCACTATGGATTTTCCCTCCCTATAGTAAGTGGTAAAACCAAGAAGCACCAAGAAACTTCAATCGAGAATGAGCTTACCATTGTGCATAACAAATTAGACACATGTCCCATCTTTGTTAACCTTGAACCCAATACTTAGTGGGTTCTATTAAATACATCTTCCATGAATAACCCTAATATTATTATCTGAGCTACAAGAGCCCCATGTGATCAACCGTTTGATATCTTCCACATTGCTTCAACTAGCAAAAAAACTCCCAATTATACAACAGCAAATAGGTTTGGATATACAATAGTAGAATTTTTTTATAAGTTTTTTTTAAAATATTTTTTAAAATGTGCTAGGTTAAAAAAACCCCCCAAAGGCGGCATCGATGAAAGGAGGCATCGAGGATGCCACCTTTCCCCTAAAACCCCCAAAAAAATATTTTTTTTAAAAATCTTTTTTTTTATTTTTTTTGTTTTGTTTGTTTATATATATATATATAAACAAAACAAAACAAAAATAAAAATAAAATTTTCAGCAGAACTTATCCGTTATTTAAAATCCAACAGTATTGTCATTAGAGCAGTTTGTATTCTGATAGAAGCTCTCACCCAGGGCTTCCTTTTTATAAGAGGGCTTACCTTGGAAATCATTCTGCATTTCCAATGTGAGATTTTGGTTCTCCCTTCTTGCGTAGAATATTCTGCATTTCTGATGTGAGATTCTCTTTCAAGTAAGTGGGTTTGAAAGACTATAAAATATAAACCATAAAACCAATATAAATGAAACTTAAAATATAGATTAAACATATAATAAATAGTTGAAAAAAAAATAATTTACTAAAAAATGTTGATGGGAAATAATTTGTAAGGTTTGAAAGACACCTACTTGAAACTTAAAAATGTTTCAAGTATGTGACTTTGAAAGCCTATAAAATATAAACTATAAGACCAACATAAGTAAAACTTAAAACATGGATTAAAAATATATCAAATAGTTGAAAATAAAAATAATTTCACAACAAATGTTGATAGAAAATAATTTTTAAGTTTTCAAATACACCTACTTGAAACTTAAAAATATTTCAAGTACGTAACTTTGAAAGTCTATAAAACATAAACTATAAGACCAATATAAATGAAACTTAAAACATGGATTAAACATATAACAAATAGTTGAAAATAAAAATAATTTTGTAAAAAATATTGATAGAAAATAATTTATAAATTTTCAAATACACCTACTTGAAACTTAAAAATATTTCAAATACGCGACTTTGAAAGCCTATAAAATATATATTATAAGACCAATATAAATGAAACATAAAACATGGATTAAATATATAATAAATTATTTAATTGTTTAATTAATATTATTAATAATTAATTAGTTAATAATTAATTAGTTAATTAGTAATTATTAATAATTAATTATATAATAATTAATTAGTTAATTAGTAATATAATTATTAAGTATATAATAGTTAATTAGCTAATTAGTAATATAATTATAAATTAAATTTATTTATTATAATTAATAATTAGTAATTATTAAAAATTATTATATAATAATTAATCAGTTAATTGGTAATATAATTATTAATTATATACTAGTTAATCAGTTAATTAGTAATATAATTATAAATTATAGTTATTCATTATAATTATTAATTAGTAATTATTAAAAATTATTATATAATAATTAATCAGTTAATTAGTAATATAATTATTCTTTATAATTATTAAATTATAATTATTGATTATAATTATTCATTATAATTATTAATTGTAATTATTCATTATAATTATTAATTATTAATTATTAATTAGTTAATTAGTAATATAATTATTACTTATATAATTATTAATTGTATAATAATTAGTTAGTTAATTAGTCAATTAGTAATTATTAATAATTAATTATTAATAATTAATAATTAGTTATTAATTAGTTAATTTGTAATATAATTATTATTTATTTAATAATTAATTAGTTCTTTAGTAATATAATTATTAATTATATGATAGTTAATTAGTTAATTAGTAATATAATTATTAATTATATTAAAGTTAACTAGTTAATGTTTTGAGAAAGATAGAGCCGAAGCCCTTTTTATAATTAGTTAATTTTTAATATACTTATAAATTATAATTATTCATTATAATTATTAATTAGTATTTATTAAAAATTATTATATAATAATTAATTAGTTAATTAGTAATATAATTATTCATTATAATTATTCATTATAATTAGTAATTAATAATTAATAATTAATAATGATTTAATTATATAATTATTAATTATATAATAATTAGTTAGTTAATTAGTAATTATTAATAATTAATTATATAAAATATTAATTAGTTAATTAGTAATATAATTACTAATTATTTAATCAGTAATATACTTATTAATTATAATGAATAATTATATTACTAATTAACTAATTAATTATTATATAATAAATAATTAATAATTCTAATTAATGATTATATTACTAATTAACTAATTAATTATTATATAATTAATAATTAATAATTATATTACTCATTAACTAATTAATTATTATAATTAAAAATTATATTACCAATTAACTAATTAATTATTATATAATTAATAATTATATTACTAATTAACGAATTAATTATTATATAATTAATTATTAATAATGAATAGTGGATAATTATAATTAATAATTATATTACTAATTATCTAATTAACTATTTTATAATTACTAATTATATTACTAATTAACTAATTAGTTATTATATATTAAATAATTATATTACTAATTAACTAATTAATTATTATATAATTAATAATTATATTACTAATTAACTAATTAATTATTATATAATTAAAAATTATATAATTAAAAATTATATAATTAAAAATTATATTACTAATTCATTATTATATAATTAATAATGATATTACTAATTAAAATATTAATTATATAGTTAATAATTAATAATTATTAATTAATAGTTATATTACTGATTAACTAATTAATTATTATATAATTAATAATTATATTACTAATTAATATAATTAATAATGATATTTCAAATTTACTAATCAATTATATAATTAATAATTAATAATTAATAATTAATAATTAATAATTAATAATTAGTAATTAATAATTATATTACTGATTAACTAATTAATTAGTATATAATTACTAATTATATAATTAATAATTATATTACTAATTAATTATTATATAATTAATAATGATATTACTAATTTACTAATTAATTATATAATTAATAATTAATAATTAATAATTATATTACTGATTACCTAATTAATTATTATATAATTAGTAATTATATAATTAACAACTATATTACCAATTAAATAATTAATTATTAACTTTTTATTATATGTTTAATCCATGTTTTAAGTTTCATTTATTTTTGTCTTATAGTTTATATTTTATAGTCTTTCAAAGACACATACTTGAAACATTTTTAAGTTTCAAGTAGGTGGTTTTGAAAGCTTATAAATTATTTTTCATCAACAAATTTTAAGAAATTCTTTATATTTGAAACTATTTTTATATGTTTAATCCATGTTTTAACTTTTAATTATATTGGTCTTATAGTTTATATTTTATAGTCTTTCAAAACCACAGACTTGAATCATTTTTATGTTTCAAGTTGGTGATTTTGAAAGCTTATAAATTATTTTTCATGAACATTTTTCATGAAATTATTTGTATTTTCAACTATTTGTTATATATTTAATCCATGTTTTAAGTTTCATCGATGTTGGTATTATAGTATATATTTTACAGGCTTTCAAAGTCGTATACTTGAAACATTTTTAAGTTTCATGTAGGTATCTTTGAAAACTTATAAATTATTTTCCATCAACATTTTTTACGAAATTATTTTTATTTTCAACTATTTGTTATATGTTTAATTCATTTATTAAGTTTCATTTATGTTGGTCTTATAGTTTATATTTTATAGGCTTTCAAAGTCACGTACTTGAAACATTTTTAAGTTTCAAGTAGGTGGTTTTGAAAGCTTATAAATTATTTTTTATTATCATTTTTATGAAATTCTTTTTGTTTTCAACTATTTATTATATGTTTAATCCATGTTTTATGTTTCACTTATATTGGTCTCATATTTTATATTTTATAATATTTCAAAGTCACATACTTGAAACATAATCCCACATCGGAAATGCAGAATGTTCTGCACAGGAAAGGGAGAATCAAAATCCCACATCGAAAATGATGAATGATTTCCATATATTTTTCTTCATTGTAGTTATGTTGTGACACTAAAAACTAAAAGGCATTAAAATCATTGTCATAACTACTTTTCATATGAATTCTGAGATGATGGATGATGAGGTCATAGGATAAGAGAGCCCAATCACATTCAAATAATTAGTGACAAATTATCTCTAAGTTATATCTCTCACAACACCAACAACGTGATGCCAACTGAATTCCCATTATCTGAACATTATTACCAGTCGAGAGATCCTGGTTTTTAATTCTCCAAACTTGGATGTTCATATTTTTTGAATATAATTTCACCAAAATCATACATCCCAAAAATCCAAATCCTGATTTTATTGAATTAAGTTGTGAAACACACTTATAGTGAATAGTCATGAGGCTATTTCTGTGAACACACACATATTATGATCAAATAAAATTTGTACACTTGCATGTATGATTTTCTATACATTATTGATTACTATGTTGATGTGATTCATTTGCTCAATCGCTTGACTAAATGAGATATTTGATATTTGATGACCTGAAGAATAAATTGTGTTTCCCATCTAGTTATACATCTAATATCAGATATCACCCTGGAAAACTATCCATTATCATTGTCACTGAGTAAATCCAAATCATCTACCACGTAGTGAGAAAACATCTATAACAAGCCCTTTTTCTCCTTCCATCTACTCCAGTCCTCCCCATATTGATCTTTCATTAATTTCACCTATAAATAATTCACTTCGATGATCTTACATGGAAGCTTGGAATGAAAAACCCTCATGGTTTCTGAAAAATTCCTCATATTCACTCCTCCATTATCAATGGGGTTTTTCCAATCATTTCTATGAGGCATAGTGGAACATACCCTCTTGTTTGTTATCCCTGCTGAAGGTGTTCATAATTTTCTCAATTTTGGAGAGGGGGTCTTTCAGTTCTTTGATGATAGCTAACACATGCATAGACATAGATGTAAGCACATTATTGGAAAGCATGGTTCTTCAACATAATGAGATAAGGAAGCTATTAGAGTTTCATACACATCCTGCAATCCGGTTGATAAGGCTCTCAAAACGAGATTTATTGATTCTCCCATTGGATGTTGGTTACCCCAAATAATTCCTTGAAATATATCAACTCTCTATACCCATCTAATCATGATTTTTTTCATAGCTGGATGAGAATATTTTAGGAATTTATACATTTTACATAGAATAGTTGATCCAATGCACACTACAAATATAATATGTTTTCATAGTAACATTGAATCTATTGATGGATTTATTCCTTCTATTAATAAAGAAAACAATATCACTAGCAATACTGTAGCCCAGTTCACACAGAACAGGACCTAGAAGAGGATCAGAGCAACAAGAGTAGCAGCTACCAGAAGCAGAGCTAACCGGATTAAAAGAATGAGAGGGTATGGCAGCCGCTATCAGGACCAGGCACCGTGCAACTTTGTACAGGGCAATGCTTGCCGATCAGCAATGCAAGGTGGGGAGCTAGGTGATCAATGAAACAGAAGTTGGGGAGGGGCAGTTCTAGTGGGTTGGGCCTATGGGTCATGTAATGGGCATGGTATGCCTCTGGGCCTTTGGGTCATATATTGTGGGTCAGTCGGGCCTTGTGCCTTGGGCCTGCGGGCCATGTACGGGTTCCAATTCAACCCTTAAAAGGGGGATTATCTGAAAAAAAGAAGGCTTTCAGGCCATTTGAGCTACCATTACTAAACCAATTTCTGAATGGAAAAGTAATACTTCTATCAATATAACATTTGATATTTCTAGAAAGAGCATACTGAGCCATGATGAATAGACTGGGTGGGAGTTGATCCCCATGGTGATGTATATAAACTAATTTTAAGGTATGAAGGTTTATCCACATCAACAATATAGAATATTGTTGTGTACAGAAGGGGCTATTTTACCCTAAGAGGGGGGATGGGGGTCAGTGAATTTGGTTATGGACATTATTTTCAAACATCTTCTTGCCCCACTGAATCTTGACCTCTTTATTATGAGGATCTATTCATTTTCTCTATAAAGTTAATGTTGATCAGATCCTTTCCAACATTATCTGATGATGATTCACAAAATGTAAAACAATAAACTAAGTAAAATTACACAAATATTTTTAGTTGGTTTACCCTCACTAGGATACATCTAAGTTGAATATGAAGACAACGTACTAATGTACCTAATCTACTAAAGCTCACTTCTAATATAATATTCAGGATAGATCTCTCTAATGAGTAGGCTCACTAACTTACTAGATTTAGCGACACCACACTGCTCCCTAAGTGTCACTCCTAAGATCATTCTATTATTGACTCACTACTAGTGGAAATTATCATCTTTTTACTCTTCCTTTTCTCACTACTTCAGAAAGATTCATAAAAAGTTTATAGACATGTAGGTACCGTAAATATCAATATTGAATTTATCCTTGATTGTAGGTAGATTCTCTATTGATGTTATTTTTAGGTTTCTCTTTCACTTATTTGAAAACACCTTGATGCAACTCTTCTACCTTCAAGACAATTGTAATATACTTCTCTTTTCTGTAGCCAGAACAATTACATCCTCTTTAGATCTTTAAGGATCTTCAAGATATTCCAAGTCTTCCTTTCACTACCTCAAATATTGTAGTGAATAGACTCCTACTACATGTATTATCAGATTGTGAAGATCCTAGTATTATTCAAAATAATGATATGACAAAGATATTTCTCACTTGTTAACCCTATCCCATATCTCATTACACAAGACCCAGATGTATTACCCTGGCATGATGTTGAAAAAAAATACACCAAGACATTTTCTTAGTGGTTGTGTGGAGATTGTGTTTGCTGAGAAAGTCATATGACCATAAAGAGTGGATTTAGTGGACTGCATAACAATGTAGTTGTTATATGAAGACTGTAAAGGTGGTATGTGGAACAATGAATGAAAATAAAAAAAGGAAATCATTCTTCATAGTTGTGATATGTAGACCACATTTCATGCTACAAGAACCACAAAGGAGTTTGATGTTTTGTTGATGGGGGTAGGGATTTGAAGTCACCATATTGGTTCACGTGCCATGCGAACCACATAGAAGGAACAATTCGCAAGGTTCTTTTCATTTTTAGAGTGAACATGGTGAATTTATTCTGTAATAAAGGGCTCATCATTTGTGGGTGGAAGGTGGTTATTTAAGGTTTGTTGTGAGCGAATAAATGTGATATCCAGATTGAATATAATGTTTGTGGTGAAGGCTATATCACAACATATTTGTCAATAATTTTGATTAGCGGGTTTTGTGGATCTATTTAACTATATAAAGACACCTAATAATATCATTATGTAGAGCTAAAATTCATTAGTGAATATCATCACTAGAATAATTTGGTTGAGTCCGAGAGTAGTCCATAGAGAAGGAAGTGGTTCTAAAGGGAACAATTCTGTGAAATAAGTGGGTTTCAAAGAAGGAATTCCACAAAAGAGAAATTGGTTCATGAGGTAGGATTCCATGAAGGAATAGTTCTTGAAGGAGTTTTGTTTTTGGGGCACTGTATCTCCCTAATGAAAGGTGATCCACATGGTATTATCCATTTGTAAAGCAAAGGACGTTTGCGACACAGAGGCGACCCACTAATAAGTCACACTACGCGGTGCATGTTGGTTTGTGAAGTAGGTGTTTTGTGAAGTATGTGGCACACAAAGAAGGTTTCTATAAAGGGGAAAGGTAGTTCATGAAAGGACTCTCTGAAAGGAAATCAGTACTCAGAGAAGTATATTTCATCTACAAGGCGAACACATAAATTCTTGGAAGACTTATATGTTAATCTAATTTTAAGGTCTTGCACATAGAGAGACGTTCTAGGATTACCTAGTGAATAGTATAATAGTCATGTCTAAATTATAAATAAGAATAAGAATAAAGAGGATTTTTATCATCATAGTATATTTACAGGAGTTTATTCACTAATACATTAAATGAATTGAAAGGAATACATGGAATTTCTTGATGATTTTTCTAGTGACAAAGAAGAGATAATTATTATGTCGATAGTAAAGAGAAGTTTATTCCAATTATCTAAAGTTTGTTCCAATTATCTAGAAAGTTGAAGTGTTGCATCCATGTTTTTTCATAAAAGTTAATTAGATTCCCAGAAAGAACTTCAAAAGAGAATCTACCATTAATTGGGTGTGAATTCATTATTTATAATGAAGGGACCTACATGTCCATAAATTGAGTTTGAATCCTTTATAGAGTAGTGAGAAAATGATGGGGAATGAGGTAATACTTTCCACTAGTAGTGATTCATCGATGGAGATACTAAGTGAGTGACCATTGGGAAGTAGTGAGATATCTCAAAACATTGTAAAGGTAATGAGCCTGGGCATAGAAGTGATGTATCCCAAACCATGTATTGGTAATGAGCCTTAGTGGATTTTGTACATCAGTATGTTTTCGACTGTATGATCCTTGGACATATTCCAGCGAGGGTGAACCAAGTAAAAATATGTGTTTCCTTGTTCTAACTTACCTTTTTTACATTATATGCATCATCATCATATAAAGTTGGAAAACATAAGAGAAGTATAAACAGTAAAGTGAAAACAAAATTAACCTTATAATAAAGAGGTCAAGATACCGTGGTGCAGGAAGACTTTTGAAAAGAATATTTGTACCCTGATTCACCCCCTGCATCTCATGGTATCTAGGCCCCCTTTTAGACCTAACATGTGAGAACCTAGAATGTGACCCCTTCCATGTGATCCTTTCGTGTAACCCCTTGGTGATATCATGGAATGTAATCCCTTTCATGAGATATAGGTGAACAACCATTGCATGAGATATTGGAATATAACCCTTGCATGATATCCTAGCATGAGACCCCTATGCAATTTATATCACAAGAATCCTTCAAGAGATACCCATGTGATACACCCTTCAGATCATACAGATCGCGTGATTCCACCATGAAACTAGTTCATGAGACCCCTCCACAAAACCTTGTTCTATTCACGTGGATCTAAATATCTTGTTATGATGATGCTGGTGATGAGATATCGATGATTATTCTTATGCATTTGACCACCTGATGCATACAAAAATTCATGAGATTCCATCCACAAGATCGTTAAAATATTACAAGGATCGCAAGATCCAAGAACAAGACTTCATTATGCTCATGCAAAACACTAATGTGATATCAATCACATATACCCCTTCACTTCACAAGAAATCATTCTACAGAATTTAATTTAAATAGATCATTTAAGAAAATCATCAACACCTATTATGGATGGGTCATTGTGTATTTATAGGAAAATGTCCAAAACATTAACTCCACAAATCATAGACAACCTTCCATTCCACCGTGTTAGCAATTGGCATCATGTGGTTCACATGATCATATCGTGATATCAATGTAAAATCATACAATTTTATGCAACATTTTATTCTAGTTATTTTCATGCTCCACCACGATATAAAAATACAATCATGCGGTGGTCAAAGACATTTTCTTCTAGTGAATTTCATGATCCATCGTGATATCCAATGATAATCATGCTGTATTCAGCAACATTGTATTCTAGTGTGTTGTGTTATCCATCACGTGATTCAAAGAAAATAATGCGGTGGTTAGATTTTTTTTCTAATTTCATTTGTGATATATCTCAAGAGTCAAATAAAATCAAGAGATAACATGATTTAAAATGACTGTTAGATAGCTATATCAATTCATTTTTTCTTATATTCATGTTATTCGCATGATCTTTCTACTGGATCCTCTAAAAATCATACGGTGTACTCAAGTTCTTTGCATGATATCAATATGAGATCTTTTGAAAATCATGTGATACTTTGGGAGTTCAATTCAAACATTTTTACTCTATGAGATTAGTTCATAATTTTGTGATCCATGAGATCAGTTTAGACATTCATGCTCCATAATATCATACATTTCATAATTTTATGAGATCATACATTTCCTGAATTAGTGATATAAGAAATTTTATGCTTATGTGAGATCAGGAATTTCGTTCTTCTATAATATAAGACATTTCATGCTTCCAAGAGAACATACATTTCGTGCTTGCATGAGATCATAGATTTCATGTGTTTTCAAGACAAGAAATTCATACTCACTCTTATTGCCTAATATTAAAACCAACCTTTTAAATAACCTCTAACATTTTCAAAAAACACATTAAAAAAAACACACACACAACCAAGATGTTTTTTTCAACAATCCACTCAATTTTTTTTGTTAAAAACACTCATAATCTTCAAGAAATAACTTTTTGACACATCATGTGCATGAGAAACTATTTTTATTATGAAACATTAAATAGTGATAAAGTATATCCTTAAAAAATTATATAATACCACATTATTCATGGTTTGCGTGAGAAAAAAGAGTATCATGAAATGTTCATTGATGAAGCACTTTGTTCTGAATCATTTTTTTGGAATCCTTATCGACACCAAAAGATATAACAAGATCATCCTTACAGTTAACTTCATAACTAGTGCATTCCTTCTTCTACTTTCATCATGAACACCTTTTCATGAATCTTCTTTGTTGAAAGACCAGTTTTAGAATCATCCAATTTAATACACCCATTTTTTCACTCTTCCCTCCGTCAACTTCCCCCTTTCATGATTTAGAAAATTTATCCCCCTTTGTCAATGTACCCAAATATTAATTCATTATTGTCTGTGACATGGTAAAGAAAACATAATTTTATATATGGGAAAACACACCATACCTCAAGGAGAGGGATCCACATCCACACTATTCAAGTATGGGGAGTCAAATGAACTCCAAGATCCTATAAATTCCATTCAAACTCTTCTTTGGTTAATACATTTTCAGAATGTTTGGATTCTATGAATCATTAAGAACATAATCAATCACTTCAATCCCTTACACCACATTCTTCTCAATGAAGTAAAATTTGATTTTAATATTCTTTGTCCATAAATGATGGACTAGATTTTTTTTGTGATTTATAGCACTTGAATTATCACAATGGATACCAATCAGATACTTAACTTATATCTCACCTTTATAAAATAATTAAATAGGGGATTCATTCATTTATGAGTTTACTCACCCTTAATTAATGATCATTATGCATCAGATGTTCTATATTCTTCAAAATTGCGAGGGGACACACATTATTAATTTATCTCCTAAAGTATAGATAAAAATAAATCAATCTCCCTATTTGGATGAACACTTATCCTTATCCCATGAGACACCATTGGTTATAATTAGATGACTACCTAACATTTTCAAATTTTTATATTTTCACCATCAACTCCATTTATCAACTTTAGATTGAAACATTGATTCTTTTATCACTCTTAAGTATAATTTTCATAAACTTTCTTATAGATTCACATAATTGAATGATAATAATTAATTTAAAATACCACATTGAGTTGATTCATTAACAAATCCCCTAATCCTACATAGTGTAAAACTTTGTAGGAAAAAAGGTTTTAAACCAATAAATTTCAATGTTTTACAAGTCACTCACAAACATCCACAGATTCTAGCATCATGGAATTCCTCAAATATATAGAGGAAGCTATTGTAAAATGAGGTTATATCACCTAATATTCTTGTCACCATATTTCCCTAAAAAAATCCATCTCCAGACTGATATAGATCAGTAATATAGATTATTGAGTTGGATTCATATATTGAATGACTCTTTAGAATAAGGAGACCACTTGATGGAAACATTTTTTTTATTTTCTTTCACATCTTATTTTTATCCTAAAAATTTTCAGATAATACCACACTGTAATAAAAAATAGATAATCATGAAATAAATGAATGTTTCTACTTATCTCATAAGTGGTCTTCTCTCGGCGCATGAATAACACTTAAACTAAGGTATGATGCAAATGGTTGAATATTCAATGTGACATGAAACCACTATATCATTAATGTATAGATTTTATATCTCTTTAGTTTCACATAAATCTCTTTATTGTATAATCAACAATTTCCAAACCACACATTTTTTAGATAAATATTTGAAAAATATAGTTTTTTGTAACACCACATGTTGAATCTGATACAACATGTGAATTGAAAGAGATCATATTCTTCTTATTACATGTATCTAAAATCAACTTATGAACATGTTCCATTTCAAAATACACACACCTAATGGATTGTATCTCTCCCTTAGTCATGAAAAATTTCTCGTACATATTACAAATATTTGACACACATAGAGAGAGGGGTACCTCTTGAATTCTCAAGAAGATGATTGTGGTTGATCCTAATGGAGTAAACCTTTATTTTTTTCTTTCAAAACTCTATTATCTTTTTTTATTGTTACAAATACCAGAAAACTTCAACCATTCTGGCCATATTACTAGACATTATTAATATCCATTCTCATCCATCATCTAATATGTTGATTATTTAGGCTTATAATTTTTCAAAATTTGGGGTTTAAAACTACTTGTACAAATTTCATTATTTGATGATCCACCAATGTGAAAATTTCTTGATACTTTATCTAAGTAATAATTTTTCCACATCTATATCCTCTTCCTTAACCCTCTATTATATGTCTCTTTCCCTTGCCTTCACTTATCACCTTATGTCATGACATTTGAATTTTCCAATGCATTATCTATTCAATTTCCCAGTATCATTTATCAGAGTCACCTAACCTTTTCTAGATGGGAGTGTCTCATTCAATATATGTACATTATTTTTTAACACAAATGGAGAAGCTCCTGGATTTTTCATCCAAGTTTGTTCACACCCTTTCCAAGAGATATTTTTTGAGTGTAATAGAGGAGGCCCTTTTTACACCTTTCATTGTTATCCTTGTGTTTCCTCCAAGACTTTGAACCTCCTTTTAAAATTATAAGTTTTTCTTCCAATATAGGCTTCCTAAATATAATTTACTAGAGTTTATTATTTAATATATCATTCCCTCTCCTTTCTTTTTTAGCAGTAATTTATTTCCAAATTACCATGATTATGACATATAAATCATCTCCTATTATAAACATACCACATATCATCATTAATTGGATGATATTTTGACATATCCATAGTTATTATTTTACATTTAGACCTTAGGATTCTTGAAACAAACTCATGGTGTGTCATGTTCATACCCAATAATAGAATTTGATAGATACTTTCTTCTAGGATATATTATTTTCATACTTTTCAAGTTTCTAATTCTTATTATATGATTTAGAAAATGGTCTAACTTGACAATATGAAATATATAAAAAGCTTCAAAAACATGAAATATGAAAATGCATCCAATATAAATAGAATAATTTTTCATTACTACCTGTAAATTTTTTTATGACTATATGAAGCACATACAAAAAATTTTCTATTTTAAGAACTATTCATGTATCTTCCTATCATGCATGGAAAAGGGTTCATCATATCCAATACTAGATTTTCCTAAAAATCATGGCCTTTGGGATGAGATAATCAATTAATGTTTTCCTATTAAATAGAATATTTTCATTTTATTTCATTATTACCAACAAAAGGATAGTAAAATAATAAATGCAAACTGTCCTTCTATCTGGGATTAACTTTGGAATTATATTTCTCTACTCTTTCTTAACTTACTCTTACTATTCTCTTAATTTTTTAATATTATTATTCATAGATTCATGTTGAGTATTAATTTATCTCTTCAGAGTCTGCCTACTAGTCATCTCATCTTCCAATTTTCAGGAGTGATTATCCACCATGTATGTTTTCTCATTTATTTTAGAATTCATCTAATTAAATGAGTCATTAAATAAATAAATCTCATGAAACAATTTTGATAGATGAGTATTAACATCTTCTTTCCTTACTTTAAAATACTAAATTTCCTTTGATTTTAGAATAATAATTATTTCATTATCTTTTAATTTTTCCATCATTGTGGAAATCACTTTAAATTCTATGTATTGGGAATCATTATTCTCCCTTAACTATATATAAAATTCTAGAAGAGTTTTATTTAAAAAAATTATCTTGTTGAATTAAATTTCTTGAACATGGATCCTGATAACTATAGAATTATTTTCTTCTTTTAATTTATGAACTAATTCCTTCATCACATGGTTACCTTACAATTTTTTTCTTATTGGAATTTATTTATCATCAATAATTCCAAAATCACATGGCATGTTAGGTTCTTCAATTATTCATGAAACATCATTGAATGAGTAAATAGTTTCACTATCTGATTCATTTAAACATTTATTGAGTAAATTTTTATCTTCCAACAATATAATCAATCTATTTCTATAGGAATTTCTACATTAAAAATTCCATTATACTTCTAATTCTTTAATTATGGTCCTCCCATTTACACGAATCACCAAAATTAGATCAGACTAAAATTGAAATTAAAAAAATTGAATATACATTGTAATAGAAACAAATCCAAAACATGTAACCATTATCTAATATCAATTTTTATGAAAAAAAGTGGATTGGATACCCTAATAGGGGGAGGGGTGAACCTGGGTATGGATATTCATTTCAAGCTTATTCCCAATCAACTGGATCTTGACCTCATTATAAATAGAGTAACATATTTTCCCCTTGAATGTTAATGTTTGTCTTATCCTTTACAACTGTATCCATGAGGCATAAAATGACAATGAACCAATGCACCAAATCCATTGAATCTCACTATCCATCCATCCATCCAATGGCCCAAAGTCCTTCATTTTTTTATTGATTTTTCATAATCCAAATTTCAAGGGGT
Organism: Viscum album; assembly: GCA_963277665.1. Lineage (NCBI taxonomy): Eukaryota > Viridiplantae > Streptophyta > Magnoliopsida > Santalales > Viscaceae > Viscum > Viscum album. Next base: position 45,464,440 of record OY728140.1, on the reverse strand, counting down.
GAGGTGGAACCCTTACAAGTCACGTAGGCGTAAGTATTACATGGACCATAGGCCTTAGAGGATATGACAACCCTACTTTTATTACAAACTTAAACATGATTTATTACATAAAAATTCACTTGATATAACAAAGAAGATCGAGAGGTTTAGTGTCTTTGGGGCTTAGGATCATTACATAAAAACTTAAAACATGAAATACAACATCTTTATTGAAAACTTCCTTTACATGACCACTACATTCCCTCGTACTTAACATTGCATGGGATAACCTGAGGACATGCATAAGAAAAGGGTGAGCTATAAAGCCCAGTAAGGGAGTACACATGGAATAACATGAGGAGTAAAATACATGTTAGACAATAGGCATATCAATAGAGAATAAGAGAAACATGAACATAAAGGCATGATAAAGCATGATAATCATAACATGGAAATGTGGCAACAACACTTAACATGGAATTAGCATGAGCCAAGGCTCATTGCACATAGAGCATGAGTAAATACTCATTGCACATAAATAACGAGTAAACCCTCGTTGCAATTGAATTAGCATGAGTCAACACTCATTTCACATGACGTATCATGATACTATACTTTACCCAATGCATTGGAGCACTATAAGGGAGCACCCTTCTTAAACATTTCATTTCATGCATAAGTGTGCCACATGGATCATAAAACATGGATTCATAAAAAATAATCATTTATTACATGATAAAGTAATGTGGAATTCATACATGAAACTTTTTAATCAATAAGTAAATGTGCATAAAGGTGGATACCCTTGATGGAGAAATGAGCATGGTATCCACTACACAATGGCATTGACTTAGAAAATCGGTGCGATTTCAGCAGCGTAATGGCGTGACATAAGAATTCATAAAAATGGTTGATGAGATATAAAGGAGTTACTCATAATATTTAAATATAATGGATAGTAATGAGGTCATATAGATACATGTCCCAACAATTTTAATGGAATTTAGATTCATGATACAAAATTATTTCTTGAATGCAAATGAGGAGAGAGAAGTTCCTTTCAGAATTTCGGCATAGTAACAGGTGTACATGGGAGGCATTTAATGAGAGAGAAAGGGGTCTACCATCATTCAAACATAAATATGTCAGTATGAGGGAGGTTCAAAACCATACCCCAACATTCATAATTGAAATTAAAAGGGAAAAACAACTTAAAGAAAATTGACAAAAATGAGAAAGGAAGAAAAACCCTTACTTGGAAGTGTGCTTCCAAAGGCTTGAGAGAGGCTTGAGATAGGCTTCCTGGGAGCTTGGGTCACCTTTGGAGGATTATATAGAGAGTAGGTAAGAGTTTGGACGAACTCAAAAGGCTTTGAGTGAGGAGGAAGTGGGAGCTTGGGTGGGTTTATATAGGAAAGGTGAGGGAATTCTTTATTATTTAAGTTTGGGACCCCTTATATTAAATTAATCCAAAACACAAACCAGCCCATGGTTTTTTCCCATGGTTTTTAGAAAAGGGAAGAGTAAAACAATATTTTATAAGGCCAAAGTCCAAACTTCTTAAAATAATAAGGTTTCTTATGTGGAGGTGAGTCACACTCCCATGGAAAACAATTTAAAAAGGCAAGGTGTTTAATAAGTCTTGAGGGATCCATTAATGATTTGAAAAGTAAGTCAAACAAACCCAAAATTACATTATTTTAATGGTAAAACATATATTGGCCTAACATAAAGCTTATAGTATTTTATTACATCACTATTGGGTCATTATGATGTCATAAAACACATTATATATTTAAACGGTATTTAATTTTTACCCAAAAATTTGACTGTCTCAGAAAATTATGAAAAATTCACCATTGGATAATTTTGATGTCCTGATTCCAGAAATAACATTTATTTTATCTAAATAATTTTATAAATATTTTAATTTTCACTTTTAAAATAAAAACCGACATTTATCGAAAATTCACGTGTTTTGACAAAAATGGATTTCAAACCTTAATAAAAAATTACAATTACATTCATAAAATTATAAGATCATTTATATTTAATAAAAATAATTTAATAATAATAATAATATTTTATTAAAATATTATTTAATTCAAAAATCCATTAATTTAATAAAATATAATTCTTAATTAAATAATAACTAAAAACACTATTTTTACTTTAAAAACTATTTACAATGTATCAATAATGACAAGAAAGTATATAAATTATTATATACAAAAAATAATGTACATGAACATAGTACTATCGATTTGTTACATAACCCCTTAAAACAGCCGCATAAGACCTAAGCGTAAGGTGTGTGATGGTGACATACTCTTGGGGTGGCTCAGATAACATCGCTCGAGTGGTAATTTCTATCAACTTCCACTTTTCCCGTAGACGGTCCCGTTCGAGATTGACATGATGAAGCTCAGCTTGGGATTGGTCAAGAGTGAATCCCAAGGACTCCACCTCTTTTCCAAGCTCTGATAAATGGGATTCGTATAGAGAAATTCTACTGGATGAGGCCATTTCTTCTTTCGTCTGAGTAAATTGGATTTGTTAAAACCATATATTTATACTAATCATGTGATCACTATTCAACGAATATATTAGAAACAGTCAAAATTCTTAACATAAAACCAAAGAAGTTGACATCTTATAAAAACATTTTGCATAAAGAGACATTTAACTAGATCAAGAGGGATTTTACATTAATGAAACTTTGGGTCATTACAGAGGAATTCATTGCCCATAGGCTTCAAAAATTATATACAACCCAGACTAACTACTTGGAACTGCTCCTCCCAAGCATCTTCATCATGAAATAAGCTCTCCACCTCCGCATGGCTGTTCGGCTAGGCATTCCCGTGCATGCACAAGCTTATCCCGATGGCAGGTGCCATACCCTCTCATTCTTGCAATCCATTTAGCTTCTACTGTGGTGAAAGCTCCTTGCTCATCCTCCTTGTAGAGCTTGTTCCTTGTAGGTTGTCTGGTTTTTATCTGCACTTAAAGGTGGCCCGAAGGCCTTGAGGTGGCCTGAAGGCCTTACTGACCCAAATGCCTGGGTGGCCCAAAGGCCTTAAAGGACTCGTGGACCAAATCAGTGGCCCGAAGGCCGAAACGGGGGAATATTCCAACCTGTTACAGTGCCAAACAGTACCTGCTACAGTACCTACTACAGTGCTACACAGTTCCACTACAGTACCTGCTAGAGTACTACTGTAGTACCTTCTACAATCTGCTACAGTACCAGAAATGATGCCTCCGCCTAGACTTGATCCTGGGTCTCTTGGATGCACTTACAGAGTCCTTACCAACCAGGCTAAGGCTCATGTGCGAATCTCACTATCAATATAAGATTCATGCTAGATCACATTGATACTCATGATCAATACCTTTTATATTTAGGGACATCTCACTACATCCCAATGGTAAAACCTTATATCTTTAATTTTATGGATCATTTCTAGTGAAACAGATCATTTTATTCCTCTTCATTTGATTAGTAATTTGTAAAGGATTAATAGAAAATTTATAGACATGTTGGTACCTCCATTATCAACATTGAATACATACTCAATTTTATGTAGATTCTCTATTGATTTTATTTCTCGGAATATCTTTAACATATGTGAAAACACCTTGATAAAGAAATAAAACTATTTATACAAATACAATAGTCTTATCCTTTTTTACAAAACAAATATCCTCATCTTTGTCTCTAGGATGATCTTCAATATATGAAAAGTCTTCCATTCACTTCATTTTATATAATGATGAATTAACTTCTTTTGCAAGTATAGTGAAATGGTGCAGATGCTCTTTCTTATTCAAAATAAATTTATGAAAATTATACTAATCACATGTTAAACCTAGTGAATATATCCTTCAAAATGTACCTGGTATGTTACCCTTATATGAGACCTTGGAATATAACACCTTCCACGAGATCATGGCGTGTAACCCCTTCCACGAGATCTTGGAATGTAACCCTTTGTGTGAGATCCTGGTGCATAACCCAAGCGATAGATCATCACACATAAACCCTGCATGAGATCATTCCATGATACCCCTCTTTGAGATCCTAGCATGAGACCCCTCTATAAGATTCCACTATAAAACACCATTCAAAACATGTGGATCACGTCAGTCCACCATGGGACTGCTTCGCTTGACCTCTCTGTGAGACATTATTTTTCTCAATATGATCTTGAGATCCTATTAAGATCATGTTGGTCCTGACATATCAATGATTCTTCTTATGTATTTTTCAACCTAGAATATACTTTAATTCAAAAGGCTAATTATATATTACCTTCAACATATTATGGAGATTGCAAGATCCAAGCACAAGGCCTCATTTGTTTCATGTGAAACACTTACATAATATAAATATCCTATACTCCATTGATTTATGTTGAATACATTATTGAATAATTTCTTTAGATATATATTTTAAGAAAAACTAAATCACCTATTATGGTTGGGTCATTTGGTTTTTATAGAAGAATATCTACCACCTTAATTCCACAAATCTTGGAAAGCTATCTGTTCCACCTCCTCAACAATTGTCACCATACTGTTTACACAATCCTATTGTGAGATCAATTGAAAATCATGTTGTGTTTAGCAGTATTGTCCTCTAGTTCTTTGCATGATCCATCATGAGATCCAAATAAAATCACATCGGTGTTAGTGAAATTGTCTTCCAGTGCCTTGTGTGATCGATCATGATATCCAAATAAAAACATGAGTTGGGCAATGAAATTATCTTCCAGTGTTTTGTTTGGTCCATATCTAGATAAAAAAAACCATGTGGTGGTCGACAACATTTTCTTTTAGTGCCTTTAGAAATATACTAGATCAATTACATCTGCCACCGTGTAACACAACAAAAGGAAGAAAATTACAATAAATCACAGATCTGAGGACTTGACCCTGCAACCTGTCCCTCACCCCACCCAAACCCTTACCACCCCACCACCAACAGTGGGGTTGCTTTTTGAAATATATTATGAGATCCAAATACAATCATGTTATCACATGATTTCTAACATCCATGAGATACCTCCGTCATTTCCATCATCCTTATATTCGCACGCTTTGTGTGATATCTCCATGAGATCCTATGATAATTGTGAATTGTAATCAAGTGCTTATAATGATCGTAATGCCAAATCTTTTCACAGTCATGTGGTTCTTTGCAGGATCCGTTTAAACATTCATGCTACGAGAGATTAGTTTAGGCATTCACGCTCTGTAAGACCAGTTCAGACATCATCACCTTATGAGACTAGTTCAGACAATCCTTATCAGTGAGATCATACATTCGACACATTTTTGAGATCATTTATTTCACTCTTCAATAATATAATACATTTGTATCTTCCATGAGATCATACATTCCATGCTTTCATGAGATCATACATTGTGTGCTTCCACCAGATCATACATTTCATACTTATATGAGATAATACATTTCACACCTTTTCAAGATCATACATTAATACTCACTCATTATGTCTTATTTGAAAACCATCATCTTTAATCAACCTCAAAATTTTTCAAAAACACATTCAACCAAAAATCACCAACGAGCGGGTTTTTTTTCCAAAAACTGGCATAATGATGCAAATCATGAGAAATTTATCCCACAAGCCTATGAAGAGAAACCCATTTTGACTCAAAAAAATCACAATATAGTCCCAATCCATCTGATCGTTATCAAAATCTATCAAAAAATAGAAATTATTTGAAAAATAAATATATCATAAAATATATGGGTCTTAAATGATTCATGTTAGAGTAAAAAACAACCAAGAGGGGGTGAATCTATTGTTTCCAAAACTTGGACTCTCAAAAAATTATTTCATTCAACAATTATTTTGAAAATATAATATACTAATGAAATAATATAAAATTGAATGATTGTGTAAATAAAAGTATATATGACACTATGGTTTCTATAATGTATAGATACTCTTATTATGGGGTAGATAATCTATAGTGTCTACTAATTAGAATATCACTATAAAAGTTATTATTTCATAATAAATAATAGAATTTTATGGAGAAAAAAGATTGTTTTTATAATATTATTATAATAATTATCTAGAGAAAAATTAATATTTTGATCAATCTCAGTAATTCTCCTTATGATCCAACTAAATTTGGGTAACATCTATACCTTCATTTTTCTCCACTAATGTAGGAAAAAAATATGTTAATTCTACCATGAATGTTTGTCCAATTATAATAATGTTCTCTATGTCCATTCCATGTTATGCTAGGGGAAATTATTTATTTTTATATTTTCCTCATGTTTAATTATAGGGTGATGTTCATTATAATTTTAACATAAAATCTGAAGGATTTAAATCATTTTTTACTCCACAAAAAATGTGTTCCATACACATTGTTGCCGAATTAATGATGCGACCCTCGCTTAGACAAAAAATGTTATGTTTGAGTAGAGATGTGCCTCCATTATAGAATACGATGGAGGCTATATTTTCATGTTCCACAAGACTACACCATAATCGGGGATAAGTGGAAAGAAATCCTCTATAGGAGTAGTTAGTGGATTTTCTAAATTGATGATAAAAGGGTGTTGATGCATTAAAATGCAATTTACAAATTTCTTTCGAGAAAACATGGTGTATCCAATATATCAAGAAGAGTGGATCTCTTAGAAATATTTGATTTGATTGGTCATGGATCCCAAACAAACTTACATATCAAAATTTATGGCACTTGGAAGACTGTTAAATTTTATAAATGGATTTGCCTAACCTGTGTGGAGGACTGATCACACCGTGATTCACTGTTTCATTTTCACCCTTACACCACTGTACTAAACTTATTTTTTATTGTAAATTTAAAATATAATAAAAAATTTCAATTCATGTTTGATTAATTTATTTTGTGTTTATCACTGTTAAAAGAGGCAATTATACTTGTTTTGATATTTTCATTGATGGTGGAGGTGATTTGGAGGCCCCGATGATGATCTAGAAGAAAAATGGGCCAAACTAAATGGAATCCCATGGACATATATTTAGTGCTGTGGTAATTACGGGAATTTTGTGAATCCCAATGGGATGAAATTTTTTTCTACGCTCCAAAACTTAATTTTCTACAACCCATCTCAAGGAATAAAATCCCAATTCATCCATCTGATGGCCCATATGAACCATTCTTTCTAGGGGACAAAATATGCCTGAATTCAAAGGTTTGGTTTGGTGTTTTGACCATATCTCCCAATCCGGATGTATAATGGCCAAAAAAATTTCATGTAGATATTAAAGAGATAATTAAAAAACTCTTCTCTTTTGATCATGTTGTGATATGGATTTATACTATTTTGAAACTGAGACACAAGTGGTATCTCAAAAATAGGGTTCTCAAAACCATGTTCCATTTTGGCTATAAAAAGGCACCATGGGAACCTCATTTGTAAGTTCAACCAGAAGGCCAAGCTCTACCAATTTGGAGTCCTATTGGAGTCTCCTCATCATACTAGAAGTTCTGAAGGCCCCTATTCTCATAAGGGAATCAAGGATGAATGAGAAGTTTCACCTGAGCCTCCTCTTCGTCTCGATGTCGGGTGAAATGGTGGGCGTTCATTGTGAGAGAGCTACACACATGTAAAAGGAGTCTTGACACATATATTAGCTACTGGTTTGGAGTAATTTTGGTTTTTAAACATTTAATTCCATGTACCTTACATGATTTCATATTTTAATGCTTGTTTTTATACATTTGAATGTTATGCTCTTAATTTCTAACTGATTAGTGTGAGGTTTTGAGTGCGTGAATTGTGTTATTCCGATTGGAAAGCACAATAATCCTTTTCATACCCACTTTCTTGAGATTTTAATCTGCTTTGAAATATCTTATTCAATGAATAAGTGTTGTACCTTGACAATACGATTGTTACGTCAAGGTTTGGTTCTTTAAGCATTAAAATAAAAGATTATGAATTAATCGGGATTCCAATTAATTTCAACCAAAGAATTACTCCAAACCTAAATGAATCCCTATGAACAATGAACTTGAAATGTGTGTAGTGAAATCACAATGAACCCTTTTATCTCATAATTATAAAACACCACCTTTCCTTGTTAACTACTAAACTCTTAATTAAGTCATTTTATTTTTAAAACTGTTTTCAAAACCACCCCCTCTTTTAGTAAATTTTATTAAAAATACACACTCAAAAAAATATCAGATCTCCTTAAGATATGACCTAGGGTCTTTCTTTAGACTAGAAAATCTTCTTTAAATCACTATCAATTTGACATTTCATGACAAGACGGTCAAATTTTGGCACCATTACCGGGGAGCGCTTCAGTTGTTAGTGCACGTTTTTGATAAGATATTATTAAATTTTTGTAAATATTTATTTACCTTTTCAATCCATTTGTGTTCTGATCTATTTGTTGTATAGGTTTTGTGCATGACACGTTCTAATTCGGGAGATTTACCTCCTTTCAAACTCTAACCAGAGATGGACCTATGTTAGCGACACTGAGACACATAAGAGAACCCTTTGAAGGAGGACACACAAAATATCGACACTCTTCTTGATCCTTCCACTTCTTCTTTAAGAAATGACATCAAAACTGAAATAAATTTGTATAACATGGATGAAAAAAATAGAACACTAAAAGAACTAACCTCAACTGATGTCGATATCTAGCCCACATACATTCAATTACAAGGAGAGGCACCCAATTTTGACTAAAAATATGGTTTAATTCATCTATTACCAAGATTTCATGGACTTCTTGGAGAGGATCCACACAATAATTTAAAAGAATTTAAAATAATTTCATATTTTGTATTCTACATTAAAACCTGAAAATGGGGATGAAGAACAAGTAAAGCTTAGGGAATTTCCATTTTCATTAGAAGACACTGCAAAATATGGGCTTTATTACGTTAATTCACTAATTAGAGGCTGGGCGGACATGAAATGTCTTTTTCTTGAAAAATATTTCCCAGCCTCTTGAACTGTAACTATAACGAAAGAAATATGTGGTATAAGGAAATCACAAGGAAAAAAATTACATGAATATTGGGAATGCTTTAAAAGGTTATGTTTAAGTTTCCCACACCACCAAATAAGTGATCAAATTTTAATTTAGTATTTTTATGAAGGTTTAATTACAATTGATCATAACATGATTGATGCTACTGTAGGTGGTGAACTAGTGGGTAAAACCCCAATCACTACAAGGAACCTAATTGAGAACATGGAACATAACATTCAACAATTCAGTAAACGGTCCAGTGTACCCATTCGAGGTGTCCATGATGTGCAAAGTACTGAATTTGAGAAGAAGGTGGACACACAGTTTAAAGAGGTAAGTACCCTTCTATGACAACTCACTCTCTCCCAAGGGAAATATCAATCTCCTCCTCCTATCTATTGTGGAATATAATATTATGACACCCATTATTCTGACCAATGCACCCAATTGAGAGAAACTTCTGAGATTTGTGATGAAATCTTCCCAGGATGCCCCTATAACCAACCCTTTAGGCAAGAACCATACTATCCATACAACTCTGAGTGGAAATAAAACCAAGCTTATAGGCAAGGGGGTATTCAAACTAGCATCATTAACCATGGAACCAACAAGGGAATAATAGTCATCTACCACCACCACCCAGAAATCCTCAACCACCCCAAAGGCCTTTCCAACCACCCCCTCCAAAACTCGAGCATATCCTATATGATATGATGAAAAAATGACTTCCAACAATCTCCAATTCCAACAAACCACCCAAGCTGCTATACAAGACCTAAAAACCCAATTAGGCCAACTAGATAACTCGATGGGGAAATTCAAAGTCATGGGCCGGGTAAACTACCCTCTAAACCAATAGTTAACCCTAGGGATAAGGGAAATTTTAGTTCAATCACCCTTAGGAGTGGAAAACAACTTAAACCCCAAATGAAACCTCCATTAGATTAATCCACTCCTAAGGAAACCACCATCCCAACTACTGAAAATGGTCTAAGAGAAGAAAATTCTTATCCTAAGAGAAGACCTTCCAAATGAAAGAGTGTGTATGTCGATGAGTCTCATATCCCAACCATCCCTCTTCCATTTACCTAAAGGGACACCCAACCAAGAAAATAAAAGGAAACTGAACTTGATAAGGAAATATTGGAAACTTTCAAAAAAGTGCAGGTTAACATTCCTTTGATTGATGTCGTGAAGAAAATTCCAAGATATGAAAAGTTTTTAAAGGAGATGTGTACACATCGAAGGATACTTCCTGGTGATGAGAAGGTAAGCTTGGGGAGGAATGTCTCAACATTTATAGAACCTTCACTGCCTACCAAATACAATGATCTTGGAACCTTCTCGATTCCATGCACCATAGGGGAGTATTCATTTTCCAATACTATGATTGATTTAGGTACTTCTATAAATGTGATGCCTCACTCCATTTACTCTTCATTTTAGGTTGAATAATTGACACCTACTAGGATAGTTGTTTATCTAGAAAATCGGAGTACAACACACACTTTTGGTGTGTTAGAGGATGTTCTTGTGAGGGTTCAAAATTTAATTTTTCCTACTGATTTTTATGTTCTTGAAATGGAAGATTATAGGATGAATGGACATGCCCCAATTATATTGGGGTGAACATTCTTGAAACCCACCAAAACCATAATTAATGTCCATAATAGAACATTATCTATGGAGTTTTGTAGTGAAATTGTCCACTTTAACATCCTTGATGCCATGAATCACACCTCAAAAGAACATTCCTCTATCTTTGTTAATTATATAGATGTACTCTCTTACCTTGAAAAAACTTCATTTAATTCCCTTGATCCTCTTTCTGAGTTTTCTTCATTGATAGAAATGCTAGGAAATGATTCATGCATTGATTTTTGTAGTGGTCTAGAGAAATTCAATGCATGTTTATTAATTGATAATTTCTTGAACACTGAGGATCACTTAACCATCAATGATACTGCTAAACTTGTAAAATCTCATTCCTCTATTGAGGATGATACCATTGAGCAGTTAGATGAGATCAGTGACCTCTCACCTTCACACACACTCCCATAAATCCAAAATACACTTGAATTGTAACTGAAACAACTACCTCAAGATTTAAAATATTCATATCTTGATAATGGAAACAAGTTTACCATCATCATTGCTAGTTCATTCCCTCCTAAGCATAAATTGAGACTGCTTGGACTTTTGAGGGAGTATAAAAAATATTTGGGATGGACACTTGCTGACATTCCTAATATTAGCCCATCAATTTAAACATACCATATTTTATTAAATGATGAGGCTAAACTAGTGAGGTAGGCACAACGTCGACTGAACCCAAACCCCATAGAAGTTGTGAAAAAGGAGGTAACAAAATTATTGGCTACTAGAATCATTTACCCCATCTATGATAGCCAATGGGTTAGTTTCATTCAAGTTTTTACTAAAAAACTGGTCTTACAGTGATCAAAAATGAAAATAATTAATTGGTTCCAAATCGTGTGCAAAATAGTTGGCGTGTTTGCATAGACTATCGCTGACTAAACCAACACCCCAGGAAGGACCATTTACCTTTTCCATTCATTGAACAAATGCTATAGATTCTAGAGGGTAAGTCCCACTAATATTTCCTTGATGGGTATTCTGGATACTTTCAGATCCATATTTCCCTTGAGGAATAGGAAAAGATGACCATAACTTTCCCATTTGAAACATTTTCATATAAGAGGATTCCATTTGGTTTATGCAATGCTCCAGGTACTTTCCAGTGATGCATGGCTAGTATTTTTTTAGATTACTTGGAGAATTGCATGGAAGTATTCATAGATGATTTCACTGTTTATGACTTCTCTTTTGATGAATGTTTGAGTAGTCTTGCTTCATTCCTACTTCACTGTATTGAAAATAATCTCATATTAAATTATGAGAAATTCCATTTCATGGTGCGATAAGGTATAGTTTTGGGACATGTTTTTTTTGGGGATGGTATCCCAGTAGATAAATCAAAAGTGGATGTCATTTTTTCCTACCATTACCCAAAAATGTATGGGATGTGTGGTCTTTCCTCGGTCATGCTGGATTTTACCGTTCTCTCAATTGAGAATTTAGTAAAATTGTACTCCCCCTCTCCCGATTAATCCAAAAAGAAAAATAATTTGTTTTTGATAAAGAATGTGAGGAATCTTTTAATAAGTTAAAATGGAGTCTCACGTAACCCCCGATAATCCAACCACCACTGTGGGATTTACCATTTGAGCTCATGTGTGATGCCTCTAACTATGCAGTTGTGTCAGTCTTATCACAAAGGGTCGATTGAGTTCCTCATGTCATTGCCTATGCCTCACGTACTTTGGACCCTGCCCAAGAAAACTACACCACAACTAAAAAAAAATTCGTTTATATTGTGTTTTCCATGGAAAAATTTAGGTCATACCTTTTGTGGTCCAAATTCATTGTGTTCTCAGACCATATATCCCTTTGGTATCTTTTTAAGAAACAGGAATCCAAACCATGTCTTATTCACTAGATGTTCCTCCTTCAGGAATTAAATTTATAAATTAGAGATAAAAAAGGAGCATAAAATGTGGTGGCTGACCATATCAGTAGGATCCAACCATCCTTGGACATTGACTCATCCCCCTGTATTACCATAAATTACATGTTTCCTGATGAGAAACTGTACCGAGTGCAATATGTTATTCTTAGGTATGCTAAAATTTTAAATTATTTGGTAGAATCTTGCATTACTACTGATTTAAAAAAAACCAAGACGACTGTCTAAAACATGAGACCCATTGGTACATTTGGGATGACCCCTACCTTTGGTGCACCTGTAGTGATCAAGTTCTCAGGCGTTGTGTTCCTGATAGTGAGTTTCAGTCCATCTTTAGATTCTGCCACACTCTTTCTTATAGGGTCCACTTTGGTCCCCAATAGACCACTCGCAAGGTCCTCAATTCTGGTCTCTTTTGCCCCACATTGTTTCAGGATTCCCATGACTTCTAGAAATATTTTACTCATTGTCAAAGAATGGGGAATGTCTCTAAAATAAATGATATTCAGCCAAAACCCTTGCTCTTCCATGACATTTTCAATGTTTGGGGCATTGACTTTATGAAACCATTTACTAATTTATTTGGTAACCTGTAAATTATTTTGGAAGTGGATTATGTTTCAAAATGGTTAGAGGCACAAGATACAAGGACTGATGATTCTAAGGTAGTTGTGGAATTTTTGAGAACCCCAATTTTTTATTGGTTTGGCTTATCTAGGTTCATCATCAGTGACCAGGGTTCTCATTTTTGCAACCTAACAATGCAATCTCTTTTGCGTCGGTATAGGGTCAGGCATAGAGTGTCTATTTCATATCACCCACAGACCAATCATCAAGATGAAGTGTCAAATAAGGAGGTAAAATAGATTCTTGAAAAAATGGTTTAACCTAATAGAAAATATTGGAGTCTTAGACTCGACGATTCATTATGGGCTTACCGTACTACCTTTAAAACTCCCATTGGCATGTCACCATATCGGCTGGTGTTTGGAAAGAGTTGTAACCTCCCTGTTAATATTGAGCACCAGGCCTACTGGGATATCAAACAATGAAATTCTAATATTTCTAGTGCAGGTTCTCAAAGGAATTTACAGATTCAGGAGCTGGAAGAAATGAGAAGAGATGCATATGAGAACTCTAGGATTTATAAAGAGATAACCAAGGCTTCCCATGACCATCTCATCCTTCATCGTCAATTCCACATTGGGAAGAAGGTCCTACTCTACAATGAAAGTCCAAAGTTTCATCCAGGTAAGATTCATTTCCATTGGTTTGGACCATATACTATTACTAATCTATCTCCATTTGGTGTTGTTTAGGTTCAAAATGAAGAAACTAAGAAAACCTTCACTGTCAATGGGAAGCGGCTAAAGTACTTCCACAAAGCCCTTCCAGAGTTCCCGATGGAGGAACTCCATGTTCAAGAGGCAAAATACCAATGAAAACCACCAAGTTTTATCATTCCTTCCCAAATTCTATTTTATAACAGTGAGGACACTGCACACTCTAGGTGTGGAGGGATGGGTACATTCCTGGGTTAGTTAGGAATTTTCATCATTTTTTTCTTTCTTTTCCTTTTTGCCTTCTTTATGGTATTTTCACTTTTCCCCATCTTGTTGTGTTCATTATAATTTTCATCATCTTTCTTCTTTATTATCTTTTTTTCCTTCTTTATGGTATTTTTACTATCCCCCTTATGATCACCAAATCATGGAACTTACTGAAAATACATGTTGAAATTTTTTATTCCATGTTGATTTAACATTTGATGAAAATATGTCTCTGTTATGGAATGAATGTTTGTATGAATTTAACACCAGGGAGTGTTTTTTAATAAATTGGTTTTCTGTCAATTATTTAAATGGCTGTATCTCTATGAAACCTTTGAGTTGATTTATTCCCCTTATGTGAGTAGTTTTTGGGAAAACTGTGTCACTAATATCTCCACACATTTTTGCACCAAACCACAAAGTGTGAATATTTCTTACTTAATAGAAGGTAAATATATGTTAGTTTAATATTTTTCATATTAAAATGATATTTCCATACATTTGTTCCTTATCTTATCTCTTTCATTACTATACCAGATTGAACCATGTGAGTGTACTTGATATCCAACTATTGTACGCCCTAAAAAAAAATTAGGTCATGTATTGAGTAGGTCAAAAACCACTCCTCCTCAACCTTTTATCTTGTTATTACTATTACAATTAGTGTCGTGAGGAGATCAAACAAGGGTTGAGAGATGAGTGTGAGATTTGTTCCAAATGAAACTTCTGAAAAAAAAACAAAAATAATAAATGAGTAGAGTGATGAAATTTGCAACATATGAGGATATCTAGGTCAGGAGATTATGGTTTGACTTCTGGGAATGCTTATGTGAGTGGGTCTTGAAATATTATTACAAAGGATGTAGGGAAGGTTTTATAGAAAAAATCATTTAATCTAAAAAATATTAAAATAACCTATATTTATTAGATAGAAAGTGGAAAGAATAGAATGGAATGGTTTTCACACACACACATGGAGAGTTAGTGGAATGATTGACTTCTAAATTCCTTGCTCAATTTGGTATCATGAATCTCTTTGAATTTCACTGTGATATGATTTATGAGACATCTTTTTCCATTTTTACTAGGAATAACTCCTTGGTGTGGTTTGTGCATTGATCACATTACATTAATGAATTAAAATGTTGTTAAATGTAAAATCTTCATGATGTTGGGAATATATAAATGCATCATTTTTTTTCGAATATGTGACTTTACCCAGGAGTGAAAATGTTTAGGTGTGGGGGTGTGATCGCACCGCGATTCACCGTTTCATTTTCACCCTTACACCACTGTGCTAAGAAATATCACCACTTCATTTTCATCAGATAAGATTTCTCCCTTGATCATATTTCTAGGTTATACATTAAGAAATTGGTGATATTTCTTAGAGTACCAAATTTTATTATATCTGATCAAGATATGAGGTTTACCATGATGTTATGGAAAAGTCTTCACCAGGATCTGGATAGAGAGTTATGTTTCAATATTTATTATCATCCTCAGATAAATGGTTAGTCTAAGAGAACCATTAAAACCCTGTAGGATATGTTGATATCTTGTTTTATGGATTTTAAAGGTGTTTGGGATCAAAACCTTCCTCTAGTCTTGTTTTCTAACAAAAATATCTTTCACTCAAGAATTAACATGGATCCTTATGAATCCCTACATGGTAGGAGGTGAAGAACTCCAATGTGTTGGGATGAAGTTGGGGAAAGAAAGATATTGGGACCTGATCTAAAAAAGGAAATTATAAATAAATCCAGATCCATTCATCATCACCTAAGAGCATCTCAAAGTCAATGTAAAAGTTATTTTGTTAATTTTTTGGAGATATGGATTTAAAATTTGGTTAAAAAGTATTCCTATGAATATATCATGGGAAGAAGGTTATGAGATTAAGAAAGAAGGGAAAATCAGGCCCTATGAATATTAGTCCCTTTGAAAGTATCGATTGTATTGGGATGGTATCTTATCATTTGGAACTTCCAAAAATTATCTCTCAAGTTCATGATGTATTTCATGTATCTCTCCTGAGGAAGTACATACTTGATCCTTCATATGTACTGAACTCAGATTTCATTCCACTAGAGAACGATATCTATTATGAGGGAAAATTAATGGAATGTAAAACCCTAATTTTTTATGATATATTTTTCTATAAATAAATTTGATTTTTTGATGTATTTATTTACATACAATACCGAGTTTAAACGAACCATGTTATATTATTGAAATATTATTGTATAATTTGGAAGTTATCACATAGCCATTGAATTATAGGGTATGAATAGGATTAACCAAATTATGATATATATATATATATATCCTACTATATAAGTGTATTAATAATTTATAAATAAACACACAATTTTTAGTAAAGTCGTTTTACTCTTCAAAATTACTTTTCTTCAAAAATGTTTTTTATTAATTTTTTGAGAAAATATTATAATTAATTTATATAAATATTATAAATATTATATTATAAAAATTATAACTTTTTTCAAATCAACATATCAAAATTATCTTAGGATGTTTTTTTGGGATTTTTCGGAAAATATTTCTTTTTTAGTGAATTGTGAAAAATATTGTTTTTTTTGCAAACTATATTTTTGTTTCAAGACTTTAAAAAGATCCATTTTTTTTTAAAATAATTAAAGAAAAATAATTTCACTTAAATTATCCAATTAAGTTCATTCAAATCAATTTAATGGTTAAATTTGGTATAAAACATTTTTATATTTAAAAATGCATTTTTTCTAAAAAAACTTTTTTATTATGTTTTATTTTTTTCTCTTAAATTAATTTCTGAATCTTCTAGAAATTGTATATTTAAAAATAGATTCCATATTTTTAATCATTATTTCCAATTTTTTATATATGTACCTTTTATTTTTTGGTCAATGTGAATATTTACCATAGTAAATTTTCTTCACCTCAATAAGGGAAAATGGGTAAAATAGGATTAAAAATTTGAGATAATGCTTTAAAATTTCATTAACACATTCCTTTATCTAATTTGATGATTGAATTTATGAAAATTCCCTAAAATCCTCTAATATATGTCCACTTTTTTCCATTTTACTTTGATTATGACCTTTATATTAATTTAAGAAAATAATAAATAAAAAATGTCAATCTCTTGACTTTAATATCTAGATTATTTTTACATAAGGATAAAAAAAGGATAATTTTAATTATAAATGACTATTTAAAATATAAATTAATTGTTTTATCATATTAATTTATTTCTTATTTTTATTGATTGAATTATTACCATAAAATCTTATGAAACACCGACACAATATTTATTCAATTAATAGAAAATAAAATAAATCATTTCAAAACTATTAAAAGTTTTAATATTTGGGTTAATAATTATTTTCCAAAAATTTAATATATTAATATAATATATTTTATTTTTTTTAAAGGTTCACATTCGAATTCAATAATTTTTATGTTGTTTTCAAAGTTAAATTATGCGAATAGGTCTTAAAGTGGCATTAATAGTATTTTCTAATAAAAAACTTTTATTTAATTATTAAAAAATTATAAAAGAAAATCAAGAGGAAAAATAAGATGATAAAGGGTATAAAATTTCATCTCTTTTATATTTATGAGTAAATTTTTCCTTATAAATAAAATTATAACCCTTTAATATTAAAAATTCATTACTTAAGTTAAAATTAAAATTCGTTAACCAAGGTGTTAAACCAACAAATAATAATTAAAATGGAACCAAAATATTTCAAAATTTCATTTCAAAATGATATTTATACCTTATATTATTTTTTTAATATATATATCCATTTGGAATCATTTTTATTGGGAATAAATTAATTATATTTTAATCTTTTTAGTAATTTGAAGTGTGCCCTTTCCCTCCCTTATAAAAGGACACCCCTTCTATATTTTTTATACACTACTTTTATCCATCTATATCAACCAAAACCTACCCAATTAACTTTTAAAATTCTCTATCCATGAATTATATTTTATTTTATCCTTTAAATTCCACACCAAGGGTCCCTAAGAAAGTATCTAAAGAAGGTCTTATGAAGAACAGGTGATCGTATTACCCAACATCATTCAATTTATTTCTTATAATACCTACTATAAATATGTGGTATTCATCATTAAATAATAAATTATGTATCCTAAATATATTAAAATTTTATTATTATTTTTTAAACACTAATATCCACCCTTTATTCCATTAAATGAGAAGTGAAAATTCCACTCATGCATATATGTGGACTACCAACTCCATATATATATACAATTAATTTTCCATCACCATATTTTGTGGATGGTTATTATGATGAGTTTAATACTATATATGATATTTATGAAATAATTATTCTTCTAGAATTATAATATCATATATACCTTCTTACCTTCCAATTTGTTTGAAAACGGTAATGTCACATGTGTGTATGTGTGGACTAACAACTCCACAAAGTGATATGATTCATTTTTCAATTACACTTTACATGGATAGTAATAAGGATATATTTTGTGAATATATATTATATTTATTATATAATAATTATTCATTAAAGGTGAATTGTTTTTTACCTTTATTTTGCTTTATCTATAGAAAAGAAAAAATAGTTTTCTTGTGTATATATGGTCTACCATCTCCATGAAAGATGTAATTTATTTTCCTATCTCTAAAATTTATGGATGAATATAAATATATATTATTTTTATATCATTATTAACAATCTAGAGATTATGTAATTTTATAAAATTATAAGAACTAGGACTACCGAACAAAACATGCATGAAAAATGAAACAGTTGTCACTCGGACCAGTGATTTTAATAATAAATTATAAATAAATGGGTGACAAAATTTTATAAGTAAATCATATATGGTATGATAAATAATTTTCTGGTTCTATTATAAATTAATAATATATATATATTTATTATAAAGGACGTTTTAATTCTTAAAAATAAATATGAAACTTGAGGTAAGGAATTTATGTTTCAATTCCATTTTAATTGGGGTTTTTTATGATTGAATATCCATTGAAGAAATTATATGATCCTTAATTGATAAATCTGTTTATTTTTATTCTACTCTAGTTATTTCTAGAGAATGATTTTTTTTTAATTTTTACTCTCTTTAATTACTCAAGGTACTGAACAATTTTCTTAAGGAAAACAGGCTTTATTTCTATCTTTGGATGAAAATCCTATTTCTTCAATATCCACATTTTCTTAAATATTTTTAAGAATATTTTCTGATATTATCTGATAATAATTTGAATTCAATTTTACACATGATTTAATTTTTTAAAAATTATTTATAAGGGATATTCTTTTGATTTTATGAATGAGGTACTTTTGAGTTTTTACTGAAAATTTGAAAGGAATCATTGTTTTAAAGTACCCAACATGAACAATATTTCCCATATTTATTACATCACAATGATTTGAAGCTTATTTTACAAGTTTCCATGGTTCCTTTCAAAGAAAATTCTTTCCACAATATTTTTTAAATTTATATATTTTAAATAAGTAGTTTCAAAAGGAAAGGGGTATTTTACTCATGAAATATTCTAGTGATATTTTAAAGGAATTATCATCTATGATAACATATTTTGATGTTAATTGTGATTTACTAAGGATATGATCTAATTTTACCATCATTATTATTTATATTGATGGTATGGTTGTGATGATAACATTTTTATGAATCCCATTTATTTTCCAATGATTATGCTATGATAAAATGATGAAATGTCTATGGAACTTTTTTTCTTCCACGGGTTATGTTATGTTGATATAATGAATGTTTTATGGTCTTGTGGACCACATATGTTTGGTTTTCATTATGTGATAGGTGGGAACATAATTATATATCCCTCTAATGAATTTTGTAAATTTTTATATCTCATGATATAATTATGGGAAACGATTTGATGTACTTGATCCATTATAAAAAAAAGTCAATGTGATTGATACACTATAAGAAATAGGTGATGAGGCATGACCCATCATGACATGGGAAATAGGTGATGATGTCTTATCCACTATTATTTTATGTTCTTGTTAGTTAACCTTGACATGTGAAATGGTTTTTATACTTGTGATTGTGCCACACTTTTATGAAATGTTTTTTTCTTATGATTTGAACATGTGGTCCATGTTTGATTAGTGATGATCTATCAAACTTATGATTCATGCATTTTGAGATTTTAAATTTTGATTCCATGAATCATTTTTATGGCTCATGATATATTGGGTATGGAATTTTTAAGTTATTGTTGAAAGTGGGTGCCCTAGACCCAACATGTGATGTACTTTTATTCCCACTACATGTATATAGTTTTTTATATATACATGTTCATATCTTTCCATAATAGTGTTGATACTTATGTGTCCAATATATTTATGTTAATTTCATTAGATTACATGGTGTATCAAAGGTTTATAGCAGATACTAGGCTATAATGAGAACCTAGAGATACTATGACAGTAATCTTAAAGTAAATTTCTACAGCCCATATACATCATACATACAGGACGCAAATGATGTCTGACTATCAGGTGTTGTGAGATCATAAGAATTGAGACTTATTCTCAATAAGTTCTCACCTAATGATATATAGTATTTTAGATCATGAGTATAGACCTACCAATAGGAACACCACATGTTTCAGGTGTCATTGGTTGTTCCTATATATGGACACGTGTATTGGTCTCCTAACTTGATATCATTATAAATTTGTTTCATTTGATCACATACGTTGATGAAAAGAGAAAACTATGATAATGAAGTTGTGGTGAGTTAGTTTATATTGGGTTTCATTAGTGACATGGAATTGGTCGAATGATCAAGATAGGATATGTTGTTTCTGGGTTGAGGAAGAGATATCTTGCGTTGATCAGGATGGTAGTACCTTCAAAAAACTATGTCCATGGTAGTCGAAGGTAAGTCTATCTAGAGAGATAAAAAAATAATAAAGTAAGAAAGGATGATGACATAAGTGTGTTTCCTACTTTATAATATATCGTAAGATAAAGAGATTATATTATACAGTGCGTGTTCGTAGGTTGGTTGTCATTGATATGAATCTTCCTTATCTCTATAGGGGGATTGATGGGTTTATAGACTCCACTCTTAGTCTGTGGATATTATTCACTGTTATTGAGATAAGGGCCTAGGGGTTCATGCACAATAACACATTCTAGAATATTCCCTATTCATTTGAATATGAAGATGGGACATAGTGGTCCCCACCATGGGGTGCGAGTGTTGTTTGAGTTCTATCGATCACCAATAAATAAATAAATTTGTTATTATTCAATTAAATAATAACTGGGTTGAATTTATTTATTACATGTATTTATAAGTGATAACGTAAATACAAGTATTAATATTATATGAACAAATATTATTATAATATTCTAGGTTTTTTAATATTATCAAGAGTTACGAGTCAAATTAATGGCTTAGGATTATCATGTAATATATTTAATATTAATTATAAGTATTTGATAAAATATAAATAATATTTTTGACATAGTTTAGTTTATCATAAATAAATATTTATATCTCTTATGTAGTAGATGTTTAATTCACAAGGAAGTGGAAACCCTAATTGGGTAATATGAATATCCACTATATAAGTGGAGAGAAGATCTTCCCAACATACTATTCACTCCATTGAAATTGATAGTTCCTCTATCCCCCAGATATAACGAGAGACAATCTCTCAATCTAAGCGACAAATCCATGTTCCCCTTTATGGGTATAAGACAAAGGATTGTGGTGATTGTTGATACATTGAAGTGATAATCCGAGCTCCATGATAGCACTCAGAATCCGAATAATGGTATGTGAAAATATTTGAGAAGTGTGTGTGGATGATCTAGATGGATCTCTCATTGGATCCTTTGAGCAATGGAAGCTGGAAACTTGTGAATGACTATTGTGAATAAATTATGAATGAGGCACTCATTCATTTTATTTATTATACTCCATTTAAACTGTAAAGACCCGTAAATTTCAAGGAAATTTTTTTCTTAATATTCTTTGGAATTTTACAAGAACGCATCTTCTGACGGCACCTGATTCCGAGGCCCGGTGTGCCCGGAATCATTTTCTGAAGTTTGGCTCGGGTACGTTTAGTGAATGAACGAGCGGGTTTTTCTAACTTTTGAACCGGTGCTCGGAATCGAATTCCGAGGGAACCGATGAAATCACAGCGCTGGTATTTTCTTAGAAACGCCTCTTCCAGAGTTTCATTTGCTCGGTTGTGGTTTTTAATTTTTGGGTTTTAAGTTAAGAAATAAAAAAAAGTTGTGCGACAATTTTATTTTTATTTTTAACTTAAAGCCGCTTAAAGACCACTTCAAGCTGTTTAAGCTGAGTTGATACAGATAAGGTGCTATCCAAAAATATCCTACCCTCTTGGTAGGATATTTGTGAGGTGGGGCTCGCACGAGCCCCCACCGTTTCTTTTCTGCTAAGTAACGCACCTGTGAAAACCCGTCATTATGAAATTCAACTGACGCGTTTTCTTAAATTCTTAACGCACCATTTAATTGGGCAGTTTTATTCGTTGAATTAATTCTAAGAATTAATGGGTCGTTACTTACCTCTTTTTCGTTTGTTGGCATGTTAATAAAATAAGACCAACGCTCTTTCTCCTTAAGTCTTGTTCGTTGAGAGGATTTGACAGAAACCAAGAATTCTTCATCCTCCTTCGCGAAGAACGCGAAGAACGCGAAGAACGCCGAGCCCTCGGAAATCGACGACGCGAAGCCGTGTACCGCGACGCCAACGTTTCCTCTCCCGCGACGTTCCTTAATCCGCAACAAAATCTTTGATCATCCATTGAGGTGAGAGATTGCGATTCTTTAAATTTCTTTGTGAATTAAAACAACAATATGGATTTAATTATTATTAATTAAATCTATATGTTCTTGAACCTCGGAGTTCGTCGACGCACACCGTATTCCGCGATGACGCGACACCCTTCCGTGACGACGCGATGCCCTTCCGTGACGCGACGATCGCCTCCTTCCGTGGTGATCAATTCTGCGAAGAACGCGCGTGCGACAACTTGACGAGGTAGGGGTTTGTTGTGATATAATTTATTTATGTTCCCGTGATCGTTTCTTTTAAAATAAATAATCCGGTTTCATAAAGAACAATTTTAATTTATTAAAATTTTTATTTGATATGTTGAATTTTCTTCCCGGTTGTTATCACCTAACGCGGAGGGTGCGGGCCGAACGAACACGGCCCGAAAACCCTCCACAGTTCTTCGTTGTTGTGCGGATTTGGCGGGCGACGAAAAAACGTGCCGTAGAGGTGATTTAATGATCCCGCAGTGAAGAACGGAGCCCAGGAGGAACAGCGGAGCAGACGGAAAGGAAATCGGACCACCAGAGCAACTCCGGTGGCCCGCGGAAGCTTCGGCTGGCGCGCCACGCCGGCACGGCGGCGCCAGTGGCCGGAGGCGGCGGTGGCGCCCAGCGCGCCGCCGGGAAAACCCCGCCGCGGCTGAAGACGCGGCGGCGAGGCGGTTCCACGGCCGCGCGAAACCACGGTTTAGGGACACGGCGGCCCAGCCGCGTTCGGGTGATCCAGGACGGCCCCCCACGGGGGCCGTGGTGCTGTCACGCGGGGGCAACGAGCCCCCCGTGCTGCTCGGCCGCTCGGCCGAGCCGGACCGGCCTTTCGAGCCAGGCCGCTCCCTGGCCTGGCTGGACTGGGTCCCACCGGGTCGGACCGGGTCGGGTCGACCCGGTTCGGCCGACCCAGGGGGGGGGGGGGTCGGGCCAGGTCGGCCCGGGCCCAGACCCCTGTCTTCGGACCTTTTTCGGTCTTTTGCCTGTAACATGAGCTACGGGCCTCCGAACGACGCGCCGTCAGCTTAAATGTGATCCTTGGATCGAGACGGTCGTTTCAGTATATCGCACTTAAGGTTTCGGAAAACTTTGGGTTCGGCCGGGTTGGTTCGTACACGAAACCAACCGGGCCCTCGGAGCGGAAACGCTCATATCTTGAGCTCCGGACGTCCGATTAACATGCCGTCGACTTTGTTGGATTCCTCTAAGTGAGACGGATCTTTTGGCTCACTCCGCCCGAGGTTTGAATGCAGGTGGAGTTCGGTCAGGTTGGTTTTGCCTTAAAAACCAACCGGGCCCCTGGGACGAAAAAGCCAATAACTCTCAGACCGGGCGTCCGATCGACGCGCCATCTGTCACGTTGAGTTCCTGTTGACGATATAGAACTTTTGTATACATCAACTCCGGACTACGTGTCAGTTGATGTATCAGCCCTTCGGCTCGTGGAGCGGACCCTCCCGAATGAGCTTGCTGTGTGCGGGAACCCTAGAGCTGGCTGCAACTGCTGCTGTGACAACGACGACTGTACAGAGATCCTCTGTGGATTCGACTGCGACGATGATGAAAACCGTACGGGAATCCTCCGTGATCTCGGGAGTGACTACTACGGTACATCTTGTGATACATCAACTCCGGACTACATGTCAGTTGATGCATCGACCTCTTAGCTCGTGGAGTGGACCCTCCCGGAACGAGCATGCTGTGTGCGGAAACCCTAGAGCCGGTTGAGACTTGATGACTGCTGATCGAACGACTCGGTGTGTTACGGATAGCCCAGGCGGAGTGCTTGGTTATAGCGGAAGACCCACGATAGAGGTGCGCTTGGTTGTAGCGGCATAGGGGAGCGCTTGGTTGTAGCGGCAGACCCACGACAGAGGTGCGCTTGGTTGTAGCGGCACAGGGGAGCGATGGGTTGTAGCGGCAGACCCACGATGGAGGAGCGCTTGGTTGTAGCGGCACAGGGGAGCACTTGGTTGTAGAGGAAGACCCACGACAGAGGTGCGCTTGGTTGTAGCGGCACAGGGGAGCGCTTGGTTGTAGCGACAGACCCACGACGGAGGAGCGCTTGGTTGTAGCGGCACAGGGGAGCGCTTGGTTGTAGCGGTAGACCCACGACAGAGGTGCGCTTGGTTGTAGCGGCACAGGGGAGCGCTTGGTTGTAGCGGCAGACCCACGATGGAGGAGCGCTTGGTTGTAGCGGCACGGGGGAGCGCTTGGTTGTAGCAGCAGGCCCACAGTACCCGATAGGTGGAGTACTACAACAGTCCAAGGTAAGAGGGAAGCGCTTGGTTGTAGCGGCATAACCACTATACTTGATGGAGAAGGAGTTTCCCAATAGCTTTGGTTTCAACTTCATGATCGATCCTGTGTGGGTCATTGCGGGGGTTAGTACCTACCGATCCCTTGTGGGTCCGACGGCTTAGATGATTCAGTGGCTACATCTGATCATCTCTAACGTCTTACGAAGAAGTACCTGTGTGAGCTGAATCCTGTGTTACTCTCCTTTGTGTATTGTGTTGAACTATCCTGTGTGGATTTACTATTTACTCTCCTTTTTGGATTGTGTTGAGCTATCCTATGTGGATTAATTTTGCTCTCCTTCGTGGATTGCGTTGTGCTATCCTGTGTGGGTATACGTTTTGCTTTCCTGTGTGGACTGGGTTGTGCTGAGGCCTACGATCATGGATCTCTGGAAGCAGATGGACAGGAACGAAACTAGTGGATACGTCTTTTGTACTTCTAGTTCCTTGTTGCTATGGTGTAGTGTCTTTGTATTATGAGCTGCAATAGTAAAAGACGCTTACCTTTGTGATGTTTTCATTCCTGCCCTCTTTTGTGTTGTTACTAAGAGGTTCCAGTTAGACTGTTGACTTGACCCTCACTTGTGAGACATCTACTGGAGGAGACCCAGTTACCACACACTGATGCCGACAGTGTGACTCAACCCTTGGAGGCGAGAGTAATGGTTGGATCTCTTGGTTGTAGCGTCGAGGCCTTACGACGTCATCTTTGGTATGGATTAGTAACATCCATATCAGGATTGACTGTATTAGGCAAAGGAAGTGGTTCATCCAGGGGATGAGACCAGATTTCTCTTATCGGCAAAGGAGAAATCTTAGCAGCTCTTGTGGGACCGGAGATGTTCCAGGCCATGACAGAGAAGGTCCAGGTCATCCAGGAGCGGATGAGGACAGCTCAGAGCCGACATAAGTCCTTTCCTGACAGGAGGCGGAGGCCACTAGAGTTCGAGGATGGCGACCATGTCTTCTTGCGGGTCTCACCTCGACGGGGTTTACGGAAATTTGGCGAGGTGACTTATCGCCTGGCTCTACCACCTCAGTTGCACCGGGTGCACGACGTTTTCCACGTATCTCAGCAGAGGAGATACATGCATGACCAGACGCAAATCTTTGACCATGGAGAGATGGTCTTTGATGATGGGGCGACTTTTGCGGAGGTCCCAGTGGAGATCGAGGATCGACAGGAGCAAGTCCTACGTGGATGATCAATTCCTCTAGTGCGCTTCAGTTGGCAGCTTGGGAACCTCTAGGAGAGCACTTGGGAGCGGGAGGCTCAGATGTGTGCTCAGTACCGCCTTTGTATCCCTAAGTTTGTGGTGAAGCTTTACGGGGACGTAAAGCCCTATGGTGGGAGTACTGTAAAGACCCGTAAATTTCAAGGAAATGTTTTTCTTAATTTTATTTGGAATTTTACAAGAACGCGGCTTCTGACGACACCTGATTCTGAGTCCTGGTGTGCCCAGAATCATTTTCTGAAGTTTGGCTCGGGTATGTTCAGTGAATGAACGAGCGGGTTTTTCTAACTTTTGAACCGGTGCTCGGAATCGAATTCCGAGGGCACCGATGAAATCGCAGCGCCAATATTTGCTTAGAAACGCCTCTTTTGGAGTTGCGTTTGCTCGGTTGTGGTTTTTAATTTTTGGGTTTTAAGTTAAGAAATAAAATAAAAGTTGTGCGACAATTTTATTTTTATTTTTCACTTAAAGCCGCTTAAAGACCACTTCAAGCTATTTAAGCTGAGTTGATGCGGATAGGGTGCTATCCAAAAATATCCTACCCTCTTGGTAGGATATTTGTGAGGTGGGGATCGCACGAGCCCCCACCGTTTCTTTTCCACTAAGTAACGCACCCGCGAAAACCCATCATTATGAAAGTCAACTGGCGCGTTTTCTTAAATTCTTAATGCACCATTTAATTGGGCGGTTTTATTCGTTGAATTAATTCTAAGAATTAATGGGTCGTTACTTACCTCTTTTTCGTTTGTTGGCATGTTAATAAAATAAGACCAATACTCTTTCTCCTTAAGTCTTGTTCGTTGAGAGGATTTGACAGAAACCAAGAATTCTTCATCCTCCTTCGCGAAGAACGCGAAGAACGCAGAGAATGCCGAGCCCTCGGAAATCGACGACGCGAAGCCGTGTACCGCGGCACCAACGTTTCCTCCCCCGCGACGTTCTTCGGCGACGTTCCTTAATCCAAAACAAAATCTTCGATCATCCGTTGAGGTGAGAGATTGCGATTCATTAAATTTATTTGTGAATTAAAACAACAATATGTATTTAATTATTATTAATTAAATCTATATGTTCTTGAACCTCGGAGTTCATCGATGCGCACCGTATTCCGCGACGACGCGACGCCCTTCCGCGACGACGTGACGCACTTTCGCGACGCGACGATCGCCTCCTTCCGCAGCGATCAATTCCGTGAAGAACGCGCGTGCGACAACTTGACGAGGTAGGGGTTTATTGTGATATAATTTATTTATGTTCCCGTGATCGTTTCTTTTAAAATAAAGAATTCGGTTTCATAAAAAACAATTTTAATTTATTAAAATTGTTATTTGATATGTTGAATTTCCTTCCCGGTTGTTATCACCTAACGCGGAGGGTGCGGGCCGAACGAACACGGCCCGACAACCCTCCGCAGTTCTTCATTGTTGTGAGGATTTAGCGGGCGATGACAAAACGTGCCGCAGAGGCGATTTAACGATCCCGCAGTGAAGAACGGAACCTGGGAGGAACAGCGGCGCAGACGGGAAGGAAATCGGACCACCGGAGCTACTCCGGTGGCCCGCGGAAGCTTCCGCCGGCGGCGGCGCCCAGTGCGCCGCCGGGAAAACCCCGCCGCGGCTGAAGCCGCGGCGGCGAGGCGGTTCCGCGGCCGCGCGGAACCGCGGTTCAGGGACGCGGCGGCCCGTCCGCGTCCGGGTGATCCAGGGCGGCCCCCCCGCGGGGGCCACGGTGCTGGCACGCGGGGGTAGCGAGCCCCCCGCACTGCTCGGCCGAGCCGAGCCGGACCGGCCGGCCGAGCCGGGCCGCGCCCTGGTCTGGCCGGACCGGGTCCAGCCGGGTCGACCCGGTTCGGGTCGACCCGGTTCGGCCGACCCAGGGGGGGGGGGGGGGGGGGGGGTTGGGCCGGGTCGGCCCGGGCCCAGACCCCCGTCTTCGGACCATTTTCGGTCTTTTGCCTGTAACTTGAGCTACGGGCCTCCGAACGACGCGCCATTAGCGGCAATGAGATCCTTGGATCGAGACGGTCGTTTCGGTATTTCGCACTCAAGGTTTCAGAAAACTTTGGGTTCGGACGGGTTGGTTCGTACACGAAACCAACCGGGCCCTCAGAGCGGAAACACTCATATCTTGAGCTCCGGACGTCCGATTGACGTGCCGTAGACTTTGTTGGATTCCTCTAAGTGAGACAGATCTTTTGGATCACTCCGCCTGAGGTTTGGACGCAGGTGGAGTTCGGTCGGGTTGGCTTTGCCTTAAAAACCAACCGGGCCCCTGGTACGAAAAAGTCAATAACTCTCAGACCGGGCGTCCGATCGACGCGCCGTCTGTCACGTTGAGTTCCTGTTGACGATACAGAACTTTTGGATATATCAACTCCGGACTATGTGTCAGTTGATGTATCAGACCTTCGACTCGTGGAGCGAACCGTCTCGAACGAGCTTGCTGTGTGCGAGAACCCTAGAGCTGGCTGCAACTGCTGCTGTGACAACGACGACTGTACATAGATCCTCAGTGGATTCGACTGCGACGATGATGAAAACCGTACGGAAATCCTCCGTGATCTCGGCAGTGACTACTACGGTACATCTTGGGATCCATCAACTCCGGACTACATGTCAGTTGATGTATCGACCTCTTAGCTCGTGGAGTGGACCCTCCCGGAACGAGCATGCTATGTGCGGAAACCTTAGAGCCGGTTGAGACTTGACGACTGCTGATCGAAAGACTCGGTGTGTTACGGATAGCCCAGAGGGAGCGCTTGGTTGTAGCGGCAGACCCACGACAGAGGTGCGCTTGGTTGTAGCGGCATAGGGGAGCGCTTGGTTGTAGCGGCAGACCCACGACAGAGGTGCGCTTGGTTGTAGCGGCACAGGGGAGCGCTTGGTTGTAGCGGTAGAACCACGACGGAGGAGCGCTTGGTTGTAGCGGCACAGGGGAGCGCTTGGTTGTAGCGGCAGACCCAGGACAGAGGTGCGCTTGGTTGTAGCGGCACAGGGGAGTGCTTGGTTGTAGCGGCAGACCCACGACGGAGGAGCGCTTGGTTGTAGCGACACATGGGAGTGCTTGGTTGTAGCGGCAGACCCACGACAGAGGTGCGCTTGGTTGTAGCGGCATAGGGGAGCGCTTGGTTGTAGCGGCAGACCCACGACGGAGGAGCACTTGGTTGTAGTGGCACGGGGGAGCGCTTGGTTGTAGCAGCAGACCCACAGTACCCGATAGGTGGAGTACTACAGCAGTCCAAGGTAAGAGGGAAGCGCTTGGTTGTAGCGGCATAACCACTGTACTTGATAGAGAAGAAGTTTCCGAATATCTTTGGGTTCAACTTCATGATCGATCCTATGTGGGTCATTACGGGGGTTAGTACCTACCGATCCTTTGTGGTTCTGATGACATAGATGATTCAGTGGCTACATCTGATCATCTCTAACATCTTACGAAGAAGTACCTGTGTGAGCTAAATCCCGCGTTACTCTCCTTTTTGGATTGTGTTGAACTATCCTGTGTGGATTTACTGTTTACTCTCCTTTGTGGATTGTGTTGAGCTATCCTATGTGGATTAGTTTTGTTCTCCTTCATGGATTGCGTTGTGCTGTCCTGTGTGGGTATACGTTTTGCTTTCCTGTGTGGACTGGGTTGTGCTTGGGCTCAGATGTTGGAGCCGAACGGGAATTGATGACTTAGGAATATGTATGGGCATATACCTAAGCAGTGTCGGTTGTTACTTCGTGATTACATATTTCCTTTGTGGTTTATCCTTTGTGGATTTCGGGAGACCTTCGGGGGTCTCGGGGTCCCTACTGAGTAGCTCATACTCACCCCTGCACGGGCTATGCCCGCACTACGTTGTGTTGGTTGCAGACGACGGACAGAGCTGATCGTGGTGGAGGCTTGCGGAGCAGGACGGTACCTAGAGGTGGACCACTGGGCGGGGTGTACTCGGAGCGGACGGCTGGACCAAGGAGCTGTGGAGGCTATCTGTACTCACCCTTCAGGTGGGACTTCTAGAGGACGGCTCGACGCTGCGGATTTTATTTTCAGTTGCTGTTTTTCCCTTCAGTTGTACTTTACAGTTGGTCTTGTATTTCCGGTCCCTTTTACTTTCAGCACAGCTTGTTACAGTTTTTACTTATTGTTTACTCTTTCTGCTTGCTTACTCTGTGGTGGTTGTTTACTTTACAAAGGCAATGCCTTCCCTGTTTATCGGGATTTACACCTTGGTGCTAGTCGCCAGCCCCTGGCCTATGGAAGGCGGGCTTGAGGTAGTCACGACACGGGCCCCGAAGACGGGTCGTGACATAAACCACATGGGATCTAAGGACCCTAATAGGGTGGGATTTCCTAAGATGAAGAATTTAAATCGCTTCAGTGATAGAAATATTTTAAATTCCCAACCCACTAGATTTCGTTTCACACCACAGTACCTACAGATATGTTCATTATCTCATACGATTATGATTATCTTTTTATTTTATATGATCATTGATTGATAACTCCTATTTTTACCCTTAATGATCATATGAGCTCATTCTTTATTATGTATTATTTCCCTGAGTTATAAAAAAAGTTTTATGTAGGATATATCTATGAGGAGTAATGTGTGGGAAGATCTTTATGGGATATGTTGAAAATCATTCATGAAATAATAATATTGTGTATTTATTTTCCAAACAAACTATTTCTTTATGATCCTCAAGTGCATATTTGTGAAATGTATTCAATATTAATAAAAATATATATAATATTTATTTATGAAAAGTTTGATTCGATGTATTTAAGAACATAAACAACTACTTGAATGGGTTTTTGAGTCTCGAACCTCAATTCAGGTTCTATGCAATCTTTGTCTTTCTTATTATTATGAATACATGGGAATGAAAAACTTATTCACATGTGTTTGAACTACCAGCTTAAGACTTTTCTATTCTTCTCGATAATTCGGGGTATCAATATCTCAAAAAATATTCAATGCATCCATTTTCTTACTTACACCCGCATATTATATATTTATAAAATATAAAAGAAATATTCTTCTGAATATTTGTTTTTATGGAAACTCTATAAATCCTTCCTTGGTAGGATAATAATTATCATGATATTGTTTTCCATAAAATCTCATATAATATTCAATTCAAGGTAAATTCATCTCCTTGATATCTCCCTACTTTTAAATAGAAACAAAAATATTCTTTATCTTGTTATCTCAAATCTCAGGGTCATGACTCCTTAAGATTTATATTATTTTTTTGGATTAAAAAATCATTTAAATCTATATTAAATCCATAGATTTTAATTCCATAAAAAAGTCCACATCCATGAAACATATAGTACTACAATATAGCTTGTGGTTTGGAGATCCTCGTGATTTCCCTCCAGTATCGAGGGAAACTCAAAACGATTACCATGAATGGATCATGACATAGTCTACTCTATCATTTCCCACATGTGGTCTACTAATATGAAATTCTCAAAAAAATGGCCATATAGAATACACCATGACGTGATTTAAGTATTCTTTTCATTTTACATGCACCATGAACTTCTCTATAATGCAGATTATTTCTCTTTATCTTGAATCATAGTTTATTTAAACCACTATGATTTATATCTCCATGAATATCATCTCATCTCCATTATCTAATTTTACTTCCTTTTATTCAGAATATTCATTTTGAATATTCCTCATATTATCCACTAAATTTCATACTCACAAGGAATTATTCAATTTGTTGTTTTTTTTAAAATTGAACTACATGTAAATATCATATAAGCATAGATATATCATATTATAATTCAAAATGTATTATTACCTTCTCAAATTTCTTATAACCTGCCGAAATTTCATACATCATTTGACATTTTCCTTTGAGATCAAGAAAAATCAACTTACATATGGTAGATCAAAATGTCATACATGATGGCTAGTAGTCCCATGCCAAGATGAAATAAACACTATAAAATTATCTTCTGTTTAATATAATTTCCTTTTAAATTTCTATAAAATCACTTACATACTCTAAATAGATGAAATATCATACATGAAGGATAATTCCTTTTTCAATTTCTTCACACATCATCTTCATAGATGAAATATTGTATGCACTAGAATAATTCTCCTATGGAACTTTAAATCTCTCACACATAGGTGAAATGGTCTATTCATAGTATGATTTCCTTTGTAATTTTTTATAACATTTATAAAAATTTCATATTTCAATTAAGTTAATATGAATCCATTTCAACTCATTTTCAACTCTTATAAACCATTCAAAAAACACTTCCAAATTTTTATAGATAGCATTCCTTCATCCATAAAAACTTTCCTTTAATAACCATGAATAATAGTGAGTCAATTTTAATAATTATATAAGAGTTACCTTGAATCTATCTAGCCATGTTCTCTAAGGAAGAAGCACATCACACCTTCTATTACCCTATAAAATGAAAATAGCTTACTAAAAAAATATATATTTACAAATTCTCAATATCATGGTAGTATTCCTTATTGAAAAAAATTCAATACATCAAAGGGGCACCAAAATATCCCCATTTTTATTTTTTTCAATACAATAAAACACTTCCTAAATCAATATGTATGTTTTTTCTCTTTCTCCAACCTATTTATAAGAATTAAAATGATAATGGAAGGGTCTTAACTTCTGACTTATTTTGAAACTATTTTCATCTCCCTTTTAATAACTTGAATAAATATCTTGTTCCACATGAGAGAAATATGACACCACATGATTTAAATAGTAAATATCCTTTAGTTATAAAAATATAATTTTACATGGGAAACCCCTTTATAGAAAACAAGAGTATGTAACCAAGGTTTTCAATGTTATCCATAATAAACCATGAATATAATATCAACACATAATCTCATTTTCAGCTATTTAAAAATATATTTATCAAGAAATATTTAATATTGTACATCTTAAAAAACACAACAAAAAGTTCAAATTCAATACATTTGATTCCCCCTTTTTCTCATTTTTTTCATCAACCAACACCCCCCTTTATAAACATATTTGATACAATTAAAAATAAGGGATTTTTGTATGGTTTTTTTTCTCATTATCCAGATTTCATCAGGCAATATAAAAATTATTGATTTTCTATATTCATAGGTTTTATTATTTTGAAATCACTATGTCATGTTTTCTACCCCTTAAGGTATGTACCCATTTCCTTTACCTCATGGTAATTTAAACAAACCATGATGATCGTCTTCTTTATTGTCTAGAAGTGTCAAATTCATTTCTCTCCTTCAATTCCCTACATGTTGGCACAAATAAACAAAAATAAAAATCAGTAAGGATGGAATTATTTGTTCCTCAGAATTAATACTAATATTTAATGTTTCCTATCAACCTAAGACACATGTTCCCTATAAACTCATCACTTATTTTCATTTCAATAGTATTAACAGGTAGTTTACTCATATTCTACTCTCCTTCTTTGTTTAAATCAGTTTCCTTCACATCAAGTGATAAGGGAAATTCATTACCTTTTTCACGCATCATCATTTTCATACTCTCTTCTTAGGCTTGTAGTATTTTTATAAAATATCTTATTTCATGAACACACTATCTATAATGAACTGAGCTTTTATAAAAAAATATTATATCTATTTAGATGAAATTTCAATACATAACAATACAATACATGCTAGAACCATAAAGGTTTATAGTTTTGGAGATTAGATATAAAATATTCTTATTTTATGAAACATCATCAACATCTCCCATAAATATCTTCCCTCATATCACTCTTTATAGGCATACCTTAATATAAAAAATATCTTCATAACTGTAGGAATATAAATATAAGAAAATAATGAGCTTAGATGCCCGATAAGGGTAAACATGGGTGATAATAATAAATGATCATATGTATTAATAAGATAAGTATAAGAGTATGAGATATTTATCATATATAACAAGGCTCATACCCAATCTGAAAGAGTTCATAAACATGAGTTATGGCACAAAACATTAGCATTTAAAAAGATATGAATCGTAAGAATGAATTTCATCATAAAGAAATCATGAACCATAAGTTAATGTAATGGATGTTTGTGGAACCATAATAAGCATAAAAAACATTTTATATATCAAGGTTAACTACCTATACCATCTAATCTTTCATAAACACATGTTTCCCAAAGTGGATCAAGCATACCAACTTGTTTCCCATAATAGATCAAGCACATCAACTTGTTTCCCAAAACAGATCCAACACATTGAATTGTTTCACATAACTATATCCTAACATATAATACATTACCCAATGAATTGGAGGTATATATAGGTCTCACCCATCAAATAATAAAAAATATACATTTTTTTGCAAAAAATACTAAAACATTTATCATATCAGAACCTGTGAAAAGAAATGGGCTTTATAAATATTTCATCTTTTCATCATAAACATGAACCATCATGGGAAAGAATAAGGATGGTATACTTTGATAAAATCACTAGTAAATTATAATTAACATCATATTATGTCATATTAGGTGGAAAATTATTTTGAAATATCACTTGGAATAATTCTTGGGAAAAATAACTTTTCAATTGTAAAATCCCTTCTCTTTTTAAAAAGATTCACACTTAAAAATGAAAAACTTTTCTTTAAAAATAAAATTGTAAACATATAAAGGATGTTTCAAATAATTTAGGCATCATTAATTTTGGAAAATATCATCAATCTATATAAGTAAAAAAATTACTTCTTTATTTTTGTCAGAAAAATCACAAAAAGTAGCTCGTTTGGAAAATGGCAAAAAGGTTCCTTCTTAACCGTTTCCTAAAAGTCAAACTTGGGTAAAAATGATTTTATAAAATTTTAGGAGAATAGTAAAAACATTTTTTTATAAAAATTATAAATAATTTACATGTAATATAAATATTCCCCATTATAAACTTAAACATAATCAACTGTGAAGAATAATGAGATTATGAAATGAAACCTTACTTCTTTGGTAACTTTTGAATTGTAATCACCATGAAAGAAATAAAAATATATTTATATGTAAATCCCCATAAAATTAAAAATATTTATCCTAAAATTAATTCATGTTCAGTATATACACCACACAAAGTAATTAAGTGGTAAATATGGAACGTGTCCTATATAAATAAAAGTGTGACGAAAATCCCTTACCTCAAGTCCCAACTTTCTTCCTTCACATTCAAACCTACTGTATAATAAATATGGATTTATTTTAAATGTATTA
Organism: Viscum album; assembly: GCA_963277665.1. Lineage (NCBI taxonomy): Eukaryota > Viridiplantae > Streptophyta > Magnoliopsida > Santalales > Viscaceae > Viscum > Viscum album. The sequence continues at coordinate 45,428,683 of OY728140.1, read as the reverse complement.
AATAACTATATTAATATATATCATACCATTTATGACTTATTTATATCATCTTATCACCCATTTTTTGATAATTTTATATTAAAATTACTATTTAGAGTGATAACTGCTTCGATTTCAAAGCATGTTTCAGTTTGGTTGTCCCGGTCCTTATACTTTGATCACGGTCCCATAATTTTCATAATGTTATTAATGAAATAAAAATAATATATATTCATTATATACATATTTATAATCATTCATAAAAAGTATATATAGAAAAATGAATTACACCGTTCATGGAGATGGTAGTTCGTACGTATGCATGAACGTTGTTTCTATTTTGGGACTGATTAAATGAAGGAAAGGTAACTAATAACTCACCTTTAGAGAACCATTTTTATATCAATTATATAATATATATTCATAAAATTCATCCTTATTTATATCCAAGTAAAATATAAATGAAAAATGAATCTCATTGCATCGTAGAGGTGGTAGTCCACACATACGCATGAACGACATTATCATTTCCCAAAGGATTGGATGGTAATAAGGTAGAAATGATATTATAATTAAAGAAATAAAATTATTTCAAAAATATCATATATAAACATTAAACCAATCATGATACCCATCCATAAAATATAGTGATTAAAAATGAATTCAATCACTACATGGAGACGGTAAGTAGTACATACACACGAGTGATACTTTCACTTCTTGTTTGATAGGAAACATGATGTATAATAGTGTTTTAATAATAATAAAAATAATAAAATTTCAGAATATTTTTTATATGTAAGTTATTATTTTATGATAAATATAATAAATTTATATTATATAAAGAATAATATAAAAAATAAAATGATTGGTTAAAGCTATTACCTCTTCTTCGAAACAAATCCTTTAGATCTCCTCTAAAGTGGTCCAGGGTTGGTATATTTGAAAGAACAAAACATGTAGAATGTGTATAGGGATTTATGTTATTAATATTTTTAAAACTTTTTATATACTACCTTTAATTATTTTATATGAAATGTTCATAATTTGTGTGAAATATTAATGTTTAAATATTAAATGTAATTTTTGAGCATTATTTGAATTAATCCAATCAATGTAAGTTTACTGTTTTATTTACAACTCTCACCATACTTATTAAAATTACATGGTTCTTATTTTTTAAGATTCCTATTTCAATAAAAAACATTTCATTAGAATGGATATTGGTCCAATTCTTCCATTTGAAGGGCCATATGGTCCACATAAGAAGGCCTATAGAATCTGTGAAGAAACTGGACCAGCTATGAAGATTGAATTACTGGGCTCAATCCAGAATTCAAAATTCCTTTATTCTACTAAAATGTTCGGAGGACAATTTAAGGAGTCTTGGATAAAAATTTTAAGGCCCAACTCCAAATAAAAAAGGACCAAATAATTCATTTAAACTCATCCCACCATTCTGGTCAGGAATTAAAATCCGGACACTATTCATGACATATCTCATGATTTAATCATCAAATAAAGATGAGGTTTTTCAGTGTGAAAGAGAAGATATAGGTGAACTAATTTTTTGAATAAATAATTATGATTTTAAGGAATATTCCTATTCAAAAACTCATTCACATTTTGGACTTAAAATGGTTTGGATTGAAATGGACATATTAAAATTGTTTACTCAAACCACCATAAATTTGGCTCCTTAAGTCCAATGGACTCAAAATTTTCAGTGTATAAATAGAATATAAATATATAAAACTTGTAAGATGATAATATCTATATATTTGGCTGTCTAATTTATCAAATTGGTGATTCAATTGGAGGGGAAGTTTTGGAATGAAAACAACCCACAACATTGGGCTATAAATACACCCCCTACTCACCTTGCAAGAGTTGGAATTTCAGAAGAGAGGAGAACATATTGGCATGAAAAAATACTTGTAAAGGTATTGGTAGGACCTTACATACTCAAGTTTTCACTTGATATACCCTTCCTCCACTCTTTGTTTCCTTTTACTTTTTTTCTTTTCTTCATTTGTAATCTCATAAGTGTTGTTTTTGTAATTCTATTTTAGTGAAAGTTTATTCTTAATATTATGTTTTAATCATCCACCCTCTATTTTTAAATATAAATGATCTTAAAATATTTGAAATCAAGTTGAAACCAATTCCCTTCTTTTTATTTCTAATTCAATTTGAAGTTAGTATTTAATTCCCTTCATCGTTTGTGTGTGTGTTCGATGTACCACTCTTTTCTTATCCCTTTCTTTTTCTTATCTTCTTAATTTATCATCATAATAATTATAACCAGATTAATAATAATTTAAATTGATGAGTAAATCTCTCATTGGGGTGAGTTATAATTTAGGTATGTTAAGTGATTGAGAGCTTTTTCTTGACGAATATTCTTTAAATTAACTTTGTGTATGTTGGACTTAACATGTCATGGATTAATGACTTGTTTTGTTTAACGTATGGATTCCATGTATTATTGGAACCATAAATACACTACCAAAATCAAGTTCTGATTGATATTATAATACTATTTAAGTTAAGGATTGTATTAAAGCCTTAACATTTAGGAATTCCAATCAACATAAACTTGTGACATGGGTGTTAATTTAATGCAATATAAAGCAAAGCTCAAGGATATCAAAAGCTTAACTACCTAATGATGAACTCATACCAATATTTATAAATTTTTTAAATCATTTTAAATCAATAAATAATTTAAATTAATCTCTACAAATATACCCCCAATCAAAATACAATCAACTAAAACATTTGACTATTAAAAAGTATCATCGCTGAGGATTCGACTTGAGTGCTGCTATACACATTAGCAAAGAATTGGAACTTTGACAGGTCAATAGGTGACAATTAGAAACACTTTAAAATGGAACCGTTATTGGGGATGGTTCTTTATGTAGTCATTAGCTTCTGGTTATTGTAAAAAAACAAAATTTAAAAAAATTGAAAAAACACAAAGAAAAATCCATCTTCTCATAAAAATTATAAACTGAAAAAATACAAAGAAAAACCCATATTCCTCTTTCTTCCAACATCTCTATGAATGCCCTGTAGCCTCCCAAACAATCCCTTAGATTTGTTTTCCCCTGAAATTGAGCAAACACTTCACCAACTTAGGAGGAACATAAGAGATAATCAAATCATTCAAGAACCTATACTTATCCAACCAATTGAATTAGAAATTGCCAATCCTAGGGAATAAGAACTTAAAGAACTTGCTGCACTTGATATGAATTACCAACCTCTTGGTATTCAATATCCAAACATAGAGGCTGACTTCGAACTCAAATCGGGTTTGATTCATCTTTTACCTCATTTCCACGAGCTAGATGGTGAGGATCCACATCTCTACTTTAAAGAGTTACAAGTAGTATGATCTACCATGAATCCTCAAGGAGTTTCTAAGGAACAAATCAAACTTAGAGCATTCCATTTATCCCTAGTTGACTCTGCCAAGTCATGGCTCTACTACCTCCCTCCTGGTTTTATAACCACATGGAATGACATGAAGCAACTCTTTTTAGAGAAATTCTTTCCTGCTTCTCGTACTGTTTCTATCTAAAAGGAAATAAGTTGTATTCGTCAATTCACCAATGAATCACTCCATGAGTACTAGGAGAGGTTCAAAAAGCTTGTTGCAACCTACCCACACCACCAAATCCATGACCAACTCTTGATCCAATACTTCTATGAGGGGTTATTGGATATGGAGAGAACTCTCATTGATGCCGCAAGTGGCGGTGCTCTTGTTGATAAAACTCCTGCAGCTGTAAGAGATCTCATAAGCAACATGGCTGAAAACACACAAAAATTCCACACTCGAGCATGTGCTCAAGTCAAACAAGTCCAAGAGAATAAATTCATAGAGCCCAACAAGATGGGAAAGTGGATGAGTGAACTTAAAGGTCTTGTGCGACAACTAACTATGGCTTCTAAATCCCCAACCTCATCTTCTCCACAATCTCTATTCCCTGGACCTATCAAGAATTGTGGAATCTGCAACTCACCAGCTCTTCTAATATACACCTATATATAACTTCAAGATGAACCATTTGATTCATTTGGACCAATGGAGCTCAATGCTACCTATGCTCAGCAAAACACCAACCCTCAACTTTCAGGTCAGTTTGTTAGAAACTTCATCCAACCTCACTCTGATCCCTTCTCTTCTCCTATAACCAAGGCCTGAGGTATGGTAATCCCATCTATCATCCCCCTCAATTACAACCTCAAATCCCAAACTAGTTTTAATATGGTTAAGGTGTTGGTAACTTCCAACAATCTTATCCTTTTGTTCCTCAAAAACAAAGGAGAAATATTCCTCCTGCCCCTCTAGGCTTACACTATCCTAGTGAGCCTTCCCAATTCCCAAAACAATACAATCTCTTTCCCAGGAACCAAAATCAAGGTAATCCCAATTTAGGACAAGCCTCTTCTTCAAAGAAACCATAGGAAAGTGCAGTGGAAGATCTTGCCTCCTTCACCAATTCCAACCTCAAAAATATTGAAACCCAAATTAGTCAACTTGCATCCCACCTGATCCAGCAACAACAATCAAATTCTTCCTAACTCCCAACTCAACCATTACCCAACCCCAAGGGTAATGTAAGTGAAATTGCACTTAGACCGGGGAAGAAAATTTCTATGCCTCAAGATAAGTCCTCCAACCCTCCTGTGAATGTTGATCTAGAAAATGAAAAGAAAAAGAAACTTGAAAAGAAACCTAAAGACATTCCCTCACCTCTTTCCATTCCACTTAGGAACCCAATTCCTTTTCCTCTAGCCATTTTTAATCCAAATAAGTCCTTTGAACCCGATCCTGAAATTCTTGACATGTTTAGACGTGTTGAAGTCAACATTCCCCTCTTATATACCACAAAACAAATCCCTAAGTATGAAAAGTTTCTTAAGGAATTGTCCACCCACAAGAGGCAACTTAGGACCTTTGAAAATGTTTCCACCCAAAAGTCTATTCCCATAAAGTGCAAATATATAGGGACCTTTACGGTTCCATGCCAAATTGGAAGTTCAAACTTTGATGATGCACTCATAGACCTAGGAGCCTCAATTAATGTCATGCCCAAATCCATCTTCTCTAACCTTGGTCTAGGTCCCTTACATCCAAATAGTGTTTTCATTCAATTGGCTAATTAAAGCACTGATAATACTAAGGTTATAATCGAGGATGTCCTTTTTTGTGTCAATGATCTTATCTTCCCAGCTGATTTCTATGTCCTTGACATGGACGGTGAGATGAAATCTTCTATATCTACCCTAATTATAGGAAGACCATTCCTCAGGACTGCTAGAACCAAGATTAATTTCTATTCAGGCATCTTATCTATGGAATTTGGTGACCAACTGGTCAAGTTAAACATTTTCTAGGCCATGCGATACCCATCTGAGGATCACTCTACATTCTCAATCCATGCTTCTGAGGACAATTCTGAGAGTCAATTGAACCACATTCCATCATGTTTATCATGTTATAATGAGAGATGATCTTGTGAAATCTATACCATGATTAACCAAGTTATAAATGGTGAAGTTTATGTTGACCTCTCATTCGTGGACTTCATCAATCTAGAGGAACTTGAAAACTCTCTTGAATCCCACATCAACTATGATCTATACTTCTCCACCTTGGAAAATATTAAGGAAAATGAATCTAAAGCAACTGAAGTCCCTTCCTCCATTACTGAGTTTTCTAACCCACAAATGAAAGATGAGACTGATCTGAAACCTCTTCCTACACACCTGAGATATTCATTCCTTTTCCATGATCACTCTTTATCCTGTCATTATCTCTACTTCACTTACCGAAACTGAGGAGTCCAAACTTGTTCAAGTGTTAGAGTAAAACAAAAAATACTTAGGTTGGACCCTAGATGACATACCAGGAATCAACCCTTCCATTTTCATGCATCACATCCATCTTAAGGAATCATACAAACCAATTAGACAACCACAAAGAAGACTAAATCCAATCATACTTGAGGTAGTTAGGGAAGAGATCACCAATCTTCTTCAAGATGGTATTATCTACCCAATTTCTGATAGTTAATGGGTTAGTCCAATTCAAGTTATACCAAAAAATGGTGGGATAACTGTAGTCACAAATGAACATGGATAGGTAGTCACAACTCGAGTGAATAAAAAATGGTGTGTGTGCATTGATTACTAAAAACTTAATGTTGAAACATGAAAAGATCACTACCCTCTTCAATTCCTTGATCAAATACTGGAACAATTAGCTGGAAAGTCACCCTATTACTTTCTTGATGGATACACTGGCTACTTCCAAATCCCGATCTAACCTCATGACCAAGAAAAGACTACTTTCACTTGCCCCTTTGGAACATATGCATATAAGAGAATTTATTTTGGCCTTTTCAATGCTCCTGCAACATTTCAGAGGTGTATGATGAGTATCTTTTCTGAATTCATTGAACACTGCATGGAAGTCTTCATGGATGACTTTACCATTTATGGTGAGTCATTTGAATCGTGCTTGCATTCAATCTCTCTATTCGTTCAAAAGTGTGTCAAGTGTAACCATGTGTTAAATTTTGAAAAATTTCACTTCATGGTTTCAAATGGGATTTTTATAGGTCACACAGTTTCAAAAGATGGTATTGAAGTTGATCCTACCAAAATTGAAGTGATCCAATCACTTCTAGAACCCACATCTGTTTGAGACATCCGTTCCTTCCTCGGTCATGCCATTTTCTATTGATGATTCATCTATAACTTCAATAATATTTCCCTCCCACTCACTCAGTTTCTCCAAAATGACGTCACTTTCCATTTCGATGAGGTTTTCAAGAGAGCCTTCATTGAACTCAAAACTGCTTTTACATCTTCCCCGATAATCCAACCCCCAAATTGGTTTTTACACTTAAAATTGATGTGTGGTGCTTCTGATAGAGCCTTTGGGACTGTTCTTGGTCAAAGAAGAGAAAAAAATCCTCATGTTATCTATTATGCCTCAAAAAAATTGGATAAAACTCAATCTCACTACACTATCAATGAAAAGGAACTTTTAGCCATGGTTTTCGCCTTAGATAAATTTCGGCCCTATCTCTTAGGTGCCAAAATCATCATCTTAATAGACCATTCTGTTATAAAATTCTTACTCAAGAAAAGTGATTCCAAACCAAGTCTAATAAGATGGATCCTAATGCTATAACATTTTGACCTTGAAATCAAATATAGACCAGGAAAAGAAAACTCTATGGTTGATCACCTGAGTAGAATTTCTAATTATTATCATTCAGAAATCATTGATCCTGAATTCCCCATTGAGAACCTTTCATCTCTCACTCCAAAGTTACCATGGTATGACCTAATTGTAAATTACCTGGTTTCTAGTGTTTTTCCTAAAACTTATTCAGAAGAACAAAAAATGAAGTTGAAAAGTGATTCAAAATACTGTTTTTGGGAATAAAATAAGATTTGGAAAATTGGGGAAGACATGGTAATTAGAAGATGTGTTGATGAAAATAAACATTCTTCCATCTTATAATTCTGCCACTCAATGCCTGGTGGTGGCCATTTTGGATCACAAAGGACCTCCCGAAAGGTCATAGACTCTAGATTCTTTAGGCCGTCACTCTTCAAGGATTCACATGAGTTCTGTCAATCATGTCCCACTTTCCAAAAGTTTGGAACAATTTCTAAAATAAATGAAATGCCCCAAAAGCCTTTAATCTTCTGTGAGGTCTTCGATGTTTGGGGCATCAATTTCATGGGACCATTCCCCCCTTCCAATGGATTCTCTTACATTCTTCGTGCGGTTGATTATGTTTCTAGGTGGGTCGAGGCCAAACCCACTAGAAAGGATGATTCACATACTATTAGTGAGTTTCTAAATACAAACATCTTCCACCGTTTTGGCACACCACATGCCTCGATAAGTGACTCAGTAACCCATTTTTGTAATAAAACCATGGAGTATCTTTTTAAAAAGAATGGTGTTGTACATAAAAATTCAACTACATATCACCCCCAAACAAATGGCATGGTTGAACTTTCAAATAGATAAGTGAAAAAAGTGCTTGAGAGAATTGTAAAACCCACCAGAAAAGACTGTCCTGAAAGACTTGGTGAAGCACTTTGGGCTTATCGAAATGTCTATAAAACACCCATTGGGACGTCTCCTTTTAGGATAGTTTTTGGTAAAGCATGTCATTTACCAGTTGAAATCCAACATAAGTCTTTTTGGGCTGTGAAAACATGTAATTTTGATTGTGAAAAATCTGGTGAAGAAATATTGTTTTAATTGGATGAACTGGAGGAGCTTTGACTTGATTCCTATGAGAATTCCAATCTATACAAAGAAATGACTAAGGTAATCCATGATAAAAACATCCTGATAAAGATATTCCATGAAGGTGAAAAGGTAATGCTCTTCAATTCTCAATTACGACTTCACCTAGGTAAGCTTAATTCTCATTGGGAAAGTCCTTTTTTTATTACTAATGTTTACCCATTTGGTGCAGTGTTAGTCCAAGACCCCTATTCAAAAAGGACATTCACAGTTAATGGACATCGGTTAAAGCATCACCATGAGAGAACACACAATCCTAAAACCACAATGACTTCCATCGAATCCCCAACTTCTGCAGTAGACCCACCACTGGATGGAGATGACAACCCACCAAATCCAAACCAGGGGGAACCTCTTTAACTTTAACTCTCTCTCTCTTCCTCTCTCAACCTCTTTCTTATTCTTCTTCTCTCTTTTATTTTTTACCACTTTCTTAATAAAACCCTTTCTTTTTATCTTTCTCTTTTGTGTGGGTGTGTATTTTAAAATTAAAAAAAACTAAATAAATAAATAAATAAATGTAAAAAAACCCCAAAAAAATCATATTTACTCACCAAACGGTTTTGAAATTTTGTCCAACCATTTTGGGGAGTCAAAAGACATGGTTTCATCTCAACAATCTTGTGTTTTCATCATATATATGGATAAAAAATATTGTGTTAAACCCAAAAAATTTTGAATGATCAATTTTTGATTTGGAAACTGATTTTCCCCACCCCTGAGGAACAAAATTTGATTTCATGCCAAGGATACCTATGTCCATATTTTCAAAATGTGTGTTTTTTCACTCCCATTTGTGAGTCTTGAGTTTGTGGACCTTTTAGCTGAATTTCATACTTTGGTGTGCATTAATATGATAGAGGCATTTTCTAAACCACATGAGAATCACAATAGCCAAATATCCTCGCATTTCCCTTACATTAATCCTCCTTTTGAAAACCACTTCGAGCCTATGAAAGCTTTTTCTTTGATAGCCATATTACAAGACCAATATCTTGTACCACCAAAAATCTATATGGATTTACATTGCATATTTTCTTGAAATTTTAGTGTGGGGGGAATGGATTTCATTTTGGGTATCCTTTTCTTAATCTTTCAGCGTGTTATCATATGCTTGGTGGAAATCATCAATTTCAGTGTGGGGGAGAGGTTTTCATTCAGTGAGTTTTGGGTAATTTAATGTACTTTCATTTATATAATTTTGTAAATTTTATTGACAAGTATTAAAAAAAAATAAGAAAAATGAAAATAATAATTGGTTGTATCTTGAGAAGGTCAAAAATCACTCTTCTTAAACCTTTGATCCTGTTATAACTATTATAATTAGTGTTGTGAGGAGATCAATCATGGGTTGGGATATGAGTGTGAGATCTTTTTCAAGTTCAAATTTAGAAAAATACAAAAAATAAAAATAAAAAATAAATAAAAAAAGAACACTTTCATTATATTCTTATGTCATTAGAAGAAGTTTCATGTTTTGTAAATATTTGATACATGCCTGTCATGGGATGTGGAAAAAAAAATTATTTACTAAGTTAAAATGTAGTATATTGGTTAACCTAGGTTGTCTCTAGAGAGGAGTGCTCAACAATCACTTATGTCACTTTAAATTTGATAATGAAATGGTGTTGCTTTTGATATTGTTTGGTTTTGAAAACAAAGAAACAAAACTAAATATAGAAATAAAGTAAAATATTCAAAACAAATTAAGAAAACATGTAATTAAAAATATTTATAAGAATTGGGTGATCAGGTTGGGGTTGGTTTTCCAATTGTAATGTTATCATAGTTCTTATTTCTTCATTCCTCTTTTATTAAATCGATTAAAATGAGATTTCACAATCGCTTTCTCTCAATTATTTGTTTAATGATGTTGGTGAGATTAAAACTAAACAATATCTTAGTTTGGTCTAATCTTTTTCCTTTTGTGAAATAGTTGTAGTGAATACCCTCAATTGATTAAGGCAATTCCCAATCAGGTCTTGTTTATCCCAAACAATCTTGAATACTCAATACAAATCTCACACGTACTGACGATCACCAAGTACTTCACCACTATGTTCTGATATATTCCATCGTATATAGACCATAACCTAGTGAGTAATATAATTATAATTAAACAAAGAAATAATAACAACAGAATATAAAATCAAATACAATCGCACAAGATAATATAAGTTGTTATTACAATTCAAACCAACTTCATAATAGAGAAAACATTTTATAACATTAAGAGCATGAATGAAAACATTACAAAATGGAAAACCTAAACTTCCCCAATCACTAATAATATTTACCCCACCATGGTAAGGGTAATTTAGGAGAAGGGGGAAGAAGTATGCATTATAAAACTAAGAAGAACAAAAGAAAGAACAAAAAATTTCTCCTCCAGAATCTGTCCACCAAAAAGATAGCTTCGGTTCTCCCACCCTATGGTCGAATCAGGCAGAGGTACCTTCTTATAGGAGGTGAGGAAATGATATTTCCATCCACCCATGATGTTTGAAATCATTTGTAGTAGTGTGGAATGAGTTATGTCCGAATTAGTAGACCTCACTTGTTCTGTCCGCCAATCACTATTCCACCAACCCTACTTTGACCGGTTGAAGGGTGACTTTATCAACTCAGTTATACTTGAAATTTAATGTGAATCTACCACGTCAATTTTAATTTCTTTACCATCTGGAATAACCCCATTTGGTGGTCAGTAGCTCAAGATATTGATCATTGAATGAGTCATGGTCCATTCTGCCAGCCAGAATAACTTTTCAGAGTGACCGATTTTGTTTGGCCTGTTGGAGTTCGAATTGGAACTTGGTATAGAAGAATAATTTGTAGAAAACTAACCATGTAATCATAAAAAAAAGTAATCACGTGAATTGGATCACAATTTTAGGATTTATTCTTGAAATATAGAGGAATCATAAAACTGTTAAATGTCCAGAATTAACCAATTTTCACACTTAAGCTCAAAACTCACCAAAAGTCATAAAATAATGAAAATAAGATCAAATTGATTAATGGGAAGGGATTAAATCATTTAAAAACATATTTATAAATATGAAAATATGAGCTCTGTCAATTACCCCACAATTAGCACTTGGACTCCTGGACAAGTAAACATCGATATCAAATCATCGAAAATTTAAAACACATATTCTTGAGATCTAACAATTTAATACCAAGAAACAAAATATATCATGCCTCATAAAAAAACATTAATTCAAGTTCTAAATTCAATTTATTAAATATATTTCCTCTACATTTCTTCTCCCATGCACACAAAACACTTACCTCACTTTCATTTTCTCTCATCACACAAATATCAGTTTTTCAGCAATGTCTTTCTCATCCAATACTCATGAAAGGGTCACCATAGGCTTGATAAATTCCTAAATCTCCACCCGATATGAGTCAAGGACATATGTTTATCATGAGTACTTAATAGGGTTTTTCTGTGGCTTCAGGTTGGTAGGATTTAGATGTGAAAAGTTTGCGGCAGAATAAGGAGTGCTTGGCTCTTTTTGAAAAAAAATTACATTATTCTAATTTTTACTCAAGTGTAATCTCCTCCTCACTCCCCTTAGTAGTAAATCAGATCCATCCAAATGAAAAATTAGTGAAAATTTACACCATTAATCATTTCATAAGCAAAATTTTCAATCATCTCAACCAAGATTTTTATTGAAAGTTCCAGATAGGCACAACTTTTTTTTCATTGGAAGCTCCAGATAGGCACAACTTCTCATACAAAATGATATATTTTTTTCAGAAACAAGAAAATCTCTTAAATTTTTTATTTTCCACCCAAAGTATATCAAAATTATTTATCAAAACACAAGTCTACCTCCTCCCACACTTAAGTTCAACTAGATCATGCAATTTCACTTCAAGAGCAGGTTGGATAGGGAAAACTGGCTTGTAATGTGGCTAACCTAACAGGCTGTTCATAGATTATATGGGATACAAGTATTAAATGTACAATGTGGGACATTATATAAATTATTATCTTGAAAAGGGGGCTTTAAAATCAAAGAAAATCCTCAATCATTTAAAACATATGCACCTCAAACCCTCAAGTTTTAATAGGAATAAATCAAATTCTGGTTAAATCAAGCATGATATGGTTCTCTCAAGAAGTGAGGTGAATGAAAAGAATATGAAAATTAGGTTTATAATCCTCATAGGAAAGTGATTTCAAATATAAGGACAATTAATTGTGGCATGGGATTAAAAAATCAGAGTACCTTTTATGAAATTCCCAAATATTTGAACTTGAAACAAAGTCATTTTCAGCATTAATTTAAGCTCAGTTTCATGGGATAAATGTTTTCACTCATTGAAATGGGTTTCAATTTTTTTGATGATATTCATTTTATCTCAAAAGTTTAATAAAACACAAAAATTTGAAACACAAACATTTTTTTTTGAAAAACTGAAAAAAAACAAACAATTGAAAATACTAAACTATAATAGTTCCCTCCCCCAAAATTAAATGAGGTAGTGTCCGCAATGCATTCAATTATATTTAACATCTAATTACAGTTTAAATTGAATCACAACAATGAATCAAGAGATAAGGAGAGGTATAACCTGATGTATTTATTGATAAATGGGTTGGAGGAGTGTTATCTCCTCCACTGGCTCTGATGGCATGGTCCCAAGGAATTTCTTCAACTGATTCCCATTAACAGTGAATGGATTCTTCTATTGATCCTTCATAATCTACACAACACCAAAAGGATATACATGAGTAACTTTAAATGGATCTTCCCATCTAGAACGAAGTTTACCTGGCATCAGCTTGAGTCTTGAGTTGAATAATAGCACCGTGTCTCCAGGATGGATGTTTTCGGTCGAATCAGCTTGTCATGAGCCAATCTTGTTCTCTCCTTTTAAATCATGGAGTTTTCAAAATATTTCCTTTGAATATCTTATAGCTCCTATAACTATAATCTTCTCTCCTTCCCAGAATTTTCAAGATCCAAATTTATCTTCCTCATAACCCAGTATGTCTTATGTTCCAATTCCACAGGTATGTGACAAATTTTTCCATAAATAAACCTATATGGACTCATTCCAATTGGGGTTTTGTAGGCTATCCTATAAGCCCATAATGTGTCTTCCAAAATTTGGCTCCAATCCTTCCTATTTGTATTAACATTCTTTTCCAAAATTCCTTTGATTTCCCTATTGGACACTTCAGCTTGTCTATTCGTCTGTGGATGATAGGGAGTTAATGTTTTATGATGCACCCCATATTTCTTCAGAAAAGCCTCTATTATCCTATTGCAAAAATGAGTTCCTTTATCACTAATGATTTCTCTAGGCACTCCAAACCTAAAAAATATGTTAGTCCTGACAAAATCACAAACTTTATAATCATCAGTCCTGGTGGATTTTGCTTCCACCCATTTAGAAACATAATCAACCGCAAGAAAGATATAATAATTTCCAAATGAAATTGGGAAAGGGCCCATAAAATCTATTCCCCATACTTCAAAAATTTTACAAAAATTAATTGGTTGTTGGGGAATTTCTTTTATCTTTGAAATTTTTCCAGAAAACTGACATTTTTTACACATTTTACAAAATTCATGAGAATTTTTAAAAAGGGTGGTCCAATAAAGTCCAGATTCTAAAAACTTCCTTACTATCCTTTGAGGTCCAAAGTGGCCTCCATAAGCTAATGTGTGACAAAACTCAAAGACAAAATTAATTTCACTTTCAGGAAAACATCTTCTTATTACTTGGTCATTGCAAATCTTTTAAAGAAATGGATCATCCCAGATGTAATATCTTGATTCATATTTCATCTTTTGAATTTGGTGGGAATTTAAATGAGATGGGGTTTGAGATGTTACCAGATAATTGACCATATTGGCATACCATGTAACTTCATTGTTGATGGTGTAGAGTTGTTCTCCAGGAATCTCATCATTAAGTGGGTTTTGGTTTGGGATTTCGCCTTCAACGGTGTGGGGTAGTCAACTTAAATGATCAACCACCTGATTTTCAGTTCCCCTTTTATCTTTAATTTCCAAATCAAACTCTTGTAAGAGTAGCATCCATATTACTAGCCTTGGCTTTGCATCGGCCTTTTTCATTAAATACCTGAGTGCTGCATGATTATAAAAAAAACAACTTTAATTCCAAGAAGATATGATCGAAATTTATCTAGTGCAAAGACAACTGCAAGGAACTCCTTCTCGGTGGTTGTGTAATTGATTTGTGTGGCATCCCAGGTCCTTGATGCATAAGATATGACTTGAGGCTTTTTTTTTAATTCTTTGTGATAGATCTGTTCCCACAGCTTGGTTGGATGCATCACAAAGCAACTCAAAAGGGTAATCCCAGTTGGGTGGTTACATTATTGGAGGTGTGATCAACCTTTGCTTCAGTTAATCAAATGACTTATTGCATGCATAATCAATATAAAGTCAGATTACTTAAGTAGTAATCTTGAGAGAGGGAGAGAAATCTTACTAAAATCTTTGATGAATCTTCTGTAAAATTCTTCATGTCCTAAAAATGATCTAACATGTTTTAAACAAGTTGGATATGGTAAGGAATTTATTACTTTAACTTTTGATTTATCAACCACAATCCCTTTTTGTGAAATTACGTTTCCCAAAACTATTCCCTTTTCAACAATGAAATGACATTTTTCAAAATTTAAGACAAGATTCTTTTGAATGCATGTTTTGAAAACTTTTTCCAAATTTCTTAAGTAATGATCAAATGAATTACCAAAAACTGTGAAATCATCAAGAAATACCTCAAGGCAGTCCCCAATATGATCTGAGAAAATACTCACCATACACCGTTGAAATGTACCTGGTGCATTGCATAGCCCGAAAGGTATCTTTTTGTAGGCTAATGTACCAAATGGACAGGTGAAGGTTGTCTTCTGTTGGTCTTATGGTGCGATCGATACCTGAAATTATCATGAGAATCCATCTAAAAAACAGCAATGGGTTTTTCCAGATAACCTTTCTAGCATTTTATCGATGAACGGAATAAGGAAGTGGTCTTTTCAGGTAACTTGATTTAGTATCCTCTAATCTATACACACTCTCCAGCTATTTTGTACTCTCATGGGGATCTATTCATTTCTTTCATTTTTGATAGTTGTTAGGCCGATTTTCTTTAGAAATACATGAATGGGGCTAACCCACTAAGAATCATAGATTGGGTAAATGATGTTAGCTGCTAGAATTTTCTCTAATCTCATGTTAGAGGATGAGGTAAAATCTGACCTTTTTGATGATTTATTAAATGAAAATGAGATGATACCAGAGATTCCAGCCTTAGGAACAGGAAACCTTAATTCAATGTCATCCCTTGAACAGCCCCATGTCTTGAACTTAATCCATTTCCAAGTAATTTGAAGTATGCTTACCTAATGGAATAATTGACTACTGAGAACCTGTGAATGAACCTATGAAGGACAAGAAGGAAAAATTACCTACAGAGCTACATGTGGGAGAAAAAAAAGATCTAGATGGATTCTGGAATGAGTGTGAATAACTACTTGATCTACATATTCCTTACAAAGTAGAAGATCTAGAACCATTGAAGGAAGACACCATTAAAGCAGTGTAATTTAAAGAAAATATGGAGGAGCCTGACTACCTACCTCTATCTTGTGACATTAAACAACAAGAGAAACCTCATACTGAAGAAGTAATTGAATTCAAGCCACTTAAGGGAGATAATATTTTTCTTAACTCTTTTCATTCTGATTATATATAATCTGAATTAAGTATCACCTTACCTTGCTTGAAATTTTCATATTTGGACAAAAAATGTATTGCCTTAGTGGACGAGGAAAAATATGAAGATACACCTGAAGAGGAGGACCTAGAGATCCTCGAACATGTTGATCATTTATTGGAAGGAGTTCAAGATGAGATCCAAGTGGACTTGCTTGAGGAAAAATAGACACAAGATGCTTACTTTGAAAGGGAAGAATTTTATTTTGATTCTTCATGCTTTAATTTTGTTCAAATTGAATTACTTACTGATTTTACTATTGATTGTTATTTTGATACAGCTTACCTTGAGCAACCACTAGAGAATGAAGAAGAAGTTGTGAAAGTGGAAACCAAGAAAGAGGAGGACTCATTATTTATCCCAACCCACCATACAATATGCATATCATTTTCATGGGGTGGATTTGGTGTACCATATCCATGAAGTCCTAAACAAAAAGGAAGAAGTTCAAGATGGAAAGAAGAAGTGTTGGTGGTTCATCTCAAAGAAACTCAACCCACCATCGGATTGGGGATAACCAACTGAAACTGACCATCTGGAGGTAGTCAAAACCAAGGGCCCACTTGGGGGATTAAACCAAGATTTATCCTTCAATTCTCATTCTCATTCTATTTTCTTTACTTTCAATAAATTTATTGTGTTTTATTATCTACCTTTGTTTGTAGGTTTTTATGTGTGCAACACTTAGGAGCTTAACTCAACGTTGCATTGATAATAAGTTAGGTTGTACCTTTCCTTTACACTTTATTTATTGCTATGATTTAATTAAAACTATTATTACATGTTAAATCAATTTGAATGCATTGCGGACACTGCATCATTTAAGTGTGGTGGAGGGAACCTTTGTAGTTTAGGAATTTCAATTGTTTTTTTTCTTCTATTTTTCAAAAAAAAATTGCGTGTTTTTCAAATTTTTGTGTGTTTATGAAAATTTTGAGCTTAAATGATTATCATAACATATTTTGAAACCCATTTCAATGTTTGAAACAATTTATCCCATGAAACTAAGCTGAAATGAATGCTGAAAATGACTTTGTTTCAAGTTCAAATATTTGGAACTTTCATGAAAAGTACTCTAATTTTTTAATCCCATGCCACAATTCACTGTCTTTATATTTGAAATCAATTTCCCATGAAGCTTATGAACCTATTTTTCATACTATTTTCATTCACCTCATTTCTTGAGAGAACCATACCATGCTTGATTTAACCAGAATATGATTTATTCATATTAAAACTTGATGGTTTGGTGTACATGTGTTTTAAATGATTGAGGTGTTTCTTTGGTATTAAAGCCCCATTTTCAAAATAATCCTTTTTATAATAGCCCAACTTGTACATTTAATCCTTGTAGCCCATAGAATCCATGAACAACCTTCTAGGATAGCCACATCATATGCCAATTTTCCCTATCCAACCTTCTCTTGAAGTGAAATTTCATAATCTAGTTGAACTTAAGTGTGGGGGGAGGTTGAATTGTGTTGTGATACCTTATTTGGAGATAATTTGGGTGGAAACTAAAATTTTGAAGAGATGTTATTATTGATGAAAAAAATCATTCTGTTGAAATATGTGCCTTATTTGGAGCTTTTATGTATGAGAAGCTGTGCTTTTTTTGGAGCTTCCAATGAAAAAAAAGCTGTGCCTATCTGGAGCTTTCAAGAAAAATCATGTTTGAGATGATTGAAACTATTGCTGCTGAAATGATGAATGGTATGAAATTTTACTGAATTTTCATGCTAATGAAGCTTATTTACTACTAAGGAGAGTTAGGAGGAGACCATACTTGAGTAAAAATTATAATAATGCAATTTTTCTTCAAAAAGATCCCAACACTCCTTATTCTGCCTCCGAATTTTTCACATTACAATCCTACCAACCTAAAGCCACAAAACACCCCTATTAAGTCTTCATGATAAAAACATGTCCTTGACTCACATAGAGTGGAGATGAAGGAATTTATCAAGCCTATGGTGACCCTTGCATGAGTATTGGATGAGAAAGACATTGCTGAAAAATTGATATTTGTGTGATGAGAGAAAATGAATGTTAGGTAAGAGTTTTGTGTGCATGGGAGAAGAAATGAAGAGGAAATATATTTAATGAACTTAATTTAGAACTTGAAATATTTATTTTTTAATGAGGCGTGATATATTTTGTTTCTTGGTATTAAATTGTTAGATCTCATGGATATGTGTTTTAACTTTACTTTGATTTGATTTTGATGATTACTTGTCCAGGAGTTCAAGTGATAAGTGTGGGGGAATTGACAAAGCTCATATTTTCATATTTATACACATGTTTTTAAATGATTTAATCCCCTCCTATTAATCAATTTGACATTCTTTGCATCATTTTATGGCTTTTGGTGAGTTTTGAGCTTAAATGAGGAAAGTGGTTAATTCTGGATATTTAACAGTTTTATGTTGCCTCTGTATTCCACATATAACTCCTAAAATTTGAATTCAATTCACATGATTTTTTTAGGATGCTATTATTTATTGGCTACAAATAAGTCTTAAGGAACAAAATCCAATTCTAAGTCCAAAAAGCCAAAAGAATTCGGTCAATGTGAACATTTATTCTGTCCGACAGAATAGACCATGACTCATTCAATGATGACTATCTCGAGCTAATGACCACCAAATGGTGTTATTATAGCTGGTTCATAAATCCAACTTGACGATACATCTTCACATTAAATTTCAAGTATAACTGAGTTGATTAAGGATGCCCTTCAACAGGTCAAAGTATGGTTGGTGGAATAGTGATTGGCGGCCAGAATTAGTCAAGTCTACTAAATCGGCCATACATCCTTCCACACGGCTCCAAATGATAGGATATTTCATGGGTATATGGAAAACTCCATTACACACCTCCTATAAGAAGGTACCTCGACATGATTTGAAGAGAGGGTGGGAGAACCAAAGCTATCTTTCTGGTAGACAGATTCTGGAGGAGAAAATTTTGGTTCTTTCTTTTCTTTCTTTTGTTCTTCTTAGTTTTATAATGCATACTTCTTCCACCTTCTCATCAATTACCCTTACCATGGTGGGGTAAATCTTATTATTGATTGGGGAAGGTTATGTTTTCCATTTTGTAATGTTTGAGTTCATTCTCTTAAAGTTATAAAATGTTTTCTCTATTATGAAGTTGGTTTCAATTATAATAACAGCTTATATTATCTTGTGTGATTGTATTTGATTTTATATCCCTCAATAGGTTTTGATCTATATACGATGGAATAGATAAGAACATAGTGGTGAAGTACTTGGCGATCATCAGTACCTATGAGATTTTTACTGAGTATTCAAGATTGTTTGGGATAAACAAGACCCGATTCGAAATTGTCTTTTTAGGGGTTTTTCTATGGCTATAGGAAGGTAGGTAGATGATATCCAAAAGATAGAAAAAAGGGGGTAAAACACCAACATGGAAAAAGAAATGCACATTTTTTTTGAAATGAGACATGAAAGGAAATGGAAACACATATTTAGGATTGGGAGTGGAAGTTAAGAGCTCTTACAAACTCTAATATTTTCACTTTTGGTTGGTGAATGAGTGAATCACCATAAATTAATTTTATCATCTTGAGAGGAGTAAGTTTTGTGTGCCCCCATTTTTCATTTCTAATTTTGAGCATGAAAAAATGAATGGTTTTTGGAACATTGTTTCTATAACATCTTGTGGTGGAATTCAATATGGATGGGTGGAATTGTCTAAACCTCCCCTGAGTGGAGAAAACAAAATTTTAATATTTTTTGGTGACTGAAAATGATATTGTCATGTTTTTTATATTTATTGCACATGAGGACATGTACAAGACTAAGTGTGGGGGAGTTTATGTTATTAATATTTTCACAACTTTTTATATACTCCATTTACTGATTTTATATGAAATTTGCATAATTTGTGTGAAATATTAATGTTTAAATATTAAATGTAATTTTTGAGCCTTATTTGAATTAATCCAATCGATGTTAGTTTACTTTTTTATTTTAAAATCTCACCCTACTTATCCAAATTTCATGGTTATTCTTTTTTAGGATTCCTATTTCAATATAAAACATTTCATTAGAAGGGATTTTGGGCCAATTCTTCTATTTAAAGGGTCATATGGTTCACATAAGAAAGCCTATAGAATCTGTGAAGAAACTAGACCAGCTATGAAGATTGAATTACTAGGCTCAATATAGAATTTAAATTTTTTTTATTCTCCTACAATATTCGGGGGACAATATAAGGAGTCTTGGATAAAAATTTCAAGGCCCAACTCCAAAGACAAGGGGCCCAACTGATTCATTTAAACTCATCCCACCATTCTAGTTGGGAATTAAAATCCGAACACTATTAATGACATAGCTCATGATGAAATCATCAAATCAAGATGATATTTTTCAGTGTGAAAGAGGAGATATAGGGAGTCGACTTTTTTGAAGAAAGAATTCGTATTTGAAGGCATATTACTATTCAAAAACCCATTCACATTTTGGCCTTCGAAAAGTTTGGATTTAAATGGAAAAATTAAAATTGTTTACTCAAACTGCCATAACTTTGGCTCCTTAAGTCCAATGATCGAAAATTTTTCATATTAGACAAAGGAGATAAATATCTACAACTTGTAAGAAGATAATATCTCAATATTAAGCTGTATAATTTATCAAATTGGTGATGCAAGTGGAGGGGCATTTTTGGAATGAAAACATCCCACAACATTGGGCTATAAATACATCCCCCTCCTCAACTTGAAAGATTTGGCATTTCAGAAGAGAGGAGAACATATTTTCACGACCAAAGACTTTCTAAGGTCTTGGTAGGACCTTCTATACTCAAGTTTTCACTTGAGACACCCTTCCTCTTCTCTTTGTTTCCTTTTTTTTAAAATTGGGTACAACCGCGAAAGCGGCACACACGCAAGGAAGAAAATTACATTAAATCGCAAGCCCGAGGACTTGACCCCGCGACCTTACCCTCACCCCCCCAAACCTGTACCACCCCACCACCAACGGTGGGGCTCTCTTTGTTTCCTTTTACTTTTGTGCTTTTCTTCATTTGTAATCTCGTAAGTGTTGTTTTTGTAATTATATTTTAGTGAAAGTTTCTTCTTTATATTCTGTTTTAATCATCCACCCTCTATTCTTAAATATCAATTCTCTTAAAATATTTGAAATCATGTTGAAACCATTTCACTTATTTTGATTTCTCACTCACTCTAAATTCAGTATTTAATTCCCTTCATCATTTGTTTGTGTTTTTGACACGCCACTCTTTTATTATCCCTTTATTTTTCTTATCTTCTTAATTTATCATCATAATCATTATAACCAGATTACTAATCATTTCAAAGGATGAGTAAATCTCTCATTGGGGTGAGTTATAATTTAGTTATGTTAAGTGATTGAGATCTTTTGCTCGATGAATATGATTTAAATTAACATTGTGTATGTTGGACTTAACATGTCATGGATTAATGACTTGTTGTGTTTAATGTATGCATTACATGGATTATTGGAACCATAAATACACTACAAAAATCAAGTAATAATTGATATTATAATCCTAGTTAAGTTAAGGCTTGGATTAAAGCCTTAATACTCAGGAATTCCAATCAACGTCAACTTGTGACTTGGGTGTTAATTTAATGAAATATAAATCAAAGATCAAGGATATCACAAGCTTAACTACCTAATGATGAACTCATCCCAATATTTATCAAATTGTTAAATCAATATTAATCAATCAATCATTTCAATTAATCTCTGTAAACAAAATCCCCAATCAAAATACAATCAACTAAAAACATTCGACTATTGAAAAGTATCATTGCCAAGGATTCAACCCGAGTGATGCTATACAAATTAGAAGAGCATTGGAACTTTGACCGGTCAATAGGTGACAATCGGATACACTTTCAGGGATCTTTGGAAGATAAATTTTTATATTAAGGTTGTGATATAAGGCTCCAAGTGGTGTAAATAAGTGAGGGAGAGGTACTCATTTATAAGAGATGGGAGGGTCACTCTTGGAATTTCTTACAAAAATAAAATAAAATATGAATATTCTAGAGGAAAATACCTATAAATGGTCATGAATTATAATCTAGGGTAAAACATGGTTTAAATATCATCAAAAAATAAAATTTTTTAGTTTTAAGTTATATTTTAAACCATATATTTTGGTTTAACCCCTTAATTAACCTATTTTAACATTAACTGTTGTAACATATTTTTCACTCTTAAAATGTTATGATTTTAAATATAAGTTACCTATTGACTAGAAAATGGATAATTGATGACATTTTAGACCATATATTATCCCTTTTTTACTTATTTAATATTTTTATTATTTTAAATAATTTAATAAAATATTATTTTCATAAAAAATCATTATTATCAATTTCAAAATTATACATTACTTTCAATTTAATAATATAAATAAAACACTTAGAATTGATATAAAAAAGGAACTAAAATACAATGAAAAAACAATGAAAAAATAGTTTTTCAGAAAAATACACTTTTAAAATATAAAATGTATTTATGCTAAATTAAAGTATAAAGTGCATTTAAAAGAACCATAATTTAAATAAAAAGTAACTAAATAATTCTTAAAACTAATGATCAAAATAATTTTACTTTTTAAATAGTTTAAAATAAAATATAGTTTTGAAAAAAAATCATTATTTTTCACTATTCATGAAAAATCAATCTTTTTAGAAAATACTCAGAAATTCATCCTATGATAATTTTTATATGATTATTTAAAAAATTAAGTTAAATTTATCAAATAAATTTTATAAAAGTTTCAAAAATTAATTATATTATTTTCCCACTAATATCAATAATAATTATTTTTAAAAAAAATACATTTTTGAAGAATAAAATGACATTACTAAAAATTGAGTGCCTATTTATAAAGAACTAAACAATAAATTATCAATGAGTAATACCATTATATATTTTATAAATTTGTTATTCCAATTTATACTCACCAATTTAATGACTAATATATAAAGGAAACATAATATTTTATTAATATTTCATAATTTGACTAACCTGATATTGCGTGTTACCCAAGCTATCAAAGAAATAAAATTAAGTAAAGAAAAATATTTCATTAATATCTTGGGTCATTATATATTGACCCACCTTAAAATGAATTTCAACCTCTAAATTCATCACTCGAATACAAATAGATGAGAATACTTATACCTCAATACATCCTCGGGTTCCCACATAGCTGCCCCTAATTGGTGGTTTGGCCACAAAACATTAACCAGTAGAATGGCCTTGTTTTATAAAACTTTATCTCTATGATTTTGAATCTATATAGGTTGTTATTCAAAAAAAAATATCTTTCTCTAGTTGTATGACCTATGAGGTTAGTACATGTAAATGATCAGGTATGTAATTCCTTAGGAGAAATACATGTAACATGTCATGAAATTTACATAGATTTGGTGGAAGCACCAATCAATAAGATACCATCCCTATATGATAAATAATTTCAAAAGGACCAATATAACAAGGTATTAACATGACCTTATTTCTAAATATCATCACTCTCTTGAAAGTAGATATTTATAGGAATACTTTTTCACCCACTTCAAACTCTATATATTTCTAGCGATTGTCGGTATAACTGTTTTGTCAAATCGTAGATGCTATTTTGGGTTGTTGAATAGATATAACCTTATCTACCATTTCATTAGCTATATCAATTCCCAATATCTTCCTTTCTCCAACTTCATTATATTTTTTTTTTATTTTTTTCATTTCTTAACATAGAGAGCTTCATAAGGATCCATCTGAATGCTAGAGCGAAAGCTATTATTGTAAGACAATTCTACCAAAGTAATGTGTTGATACCAACCACCTTTAAGATACATACGGAAGTATCTAAACATTTATTCTAGAGTTTCAATAGTCCTCTCATATTGACCATTTTTCTAAGGATGATAAAAAGTTCTAAACTTAACTTTGTATTCAGAGCTTGCTGAATACTTCCCTAAATTTCAAGCTAAACCTCAGATCCCAATAATATATAATAGAAAGTGGTACTACAAGAAATTTTATAGCTTTATTAATATATATTCTAGTAAATTAATCAAGATATAAGTCTTCTCTAATATCAATAAAGTGTGAGAAATTAAAAAGTCAATTGACTATAACCTATATCTCATTATAGACTTTATATTTTTTGGGGAGTCCAATGAAAAAATCCATGGTGATTTTTTCCCATTTCCATTAAGGTGTAGTTAATGGATGTAACATCCCCTTAGGCTTCTACCTCTCAGTCTTAACTTCCTAAAAAACAATAATTGAGAAACATACTCTACAATATCTCTCTACATACCATCCCACCATAAATACCCTTTTAGGTCTCTATACATCATTGTACTTCTAGGATGAATAGAGAATGATAAACTATGATCTTTATCCAACATCTCATTCTCAAAATATGGTATGGGTGGTACATGTACATGGTTATTAATCCTTATTATTCAATCATAGTCAAGTTTTATCTCAGTAAGTCTCACCTTATTTTGAATCTCTAAATCTTTCTTTTGTTCCTCTTTAATCTTCACTTTCATAGACAGTTGAATATTCATTTGATCCATGTAATATTTATCCCCTTCCTTTAATATTTCCTGGTTCATCCATTTTAACTTAATAAATATTAGATATTTTTTACCCTCAACATATATAATCTAGCACAATAATTTCATCTCAAAGAATCTTTCACCTTGTTCTATTTCTTAGGGTGGTAATGTAATGAGAAACCATAATGTTTAATAAGATCTAACCATCTTATATGGTGTATGAACATATCTTTTTAAGTGAAAATACTATGTAAACTATTCTGATCAGTATATATGTCACACCTTTCCCCATAGATATAATGCCTCCATATCATCAATGAAAAAATTACCACAGCTAAATCCAAATAATTAGTTGGGTAATTTTTCTCATGGAACTTGAATTTCCATGAGGAATAAACTATCACCATATTATTTTACATGAAAAAACATACCATCACCTTATTTGGTTTATTTTCATATCTTATTAAGTGAAAATACACTTTAAAATTTTCTGATCAATATATATGTAACACCATTCTCCATATAGAAAATACCTCCACATCGTTAATGCAAAATTTACTATGGCTAAATACAAATCATAAGTTGGGTAATTTTTATCATGTAACTTCAATTGTAATGAGTAATAATATTTCACCATATCATTTTACATGATAACACACCCTGTTACCTTCTTTGACATGTCACTATAGACCACAAACCTTTCTGCACTACAACGTAGTTTGAGAACAAGTGCACTGGCTAACCTTTTTTCATCTCCATGAAATTCTCTCCACATTCCTTTATCCACATGAACTTAAAAAATTTCCTAATCAACTTGGTGAGTGGATTATATAATCATGAAAAATCCTTCACAAAATATTGATAATATCCATCCAACCAAAGAAAGATATATATTTTAATTACCGTGGTTGTTCTATTTCATTTCTAAATAACATAAATCTTTTAATAATCTACATATATACTCTCACTCGATATTATATGTCCCATGAATGAAAATTTACAAATCTAATATTCACACTTGATAAATTTTTCAGAAATCTTCTCCTTCCTTGAGGTATTCCTCTCTGTCCTCAAGTGATCTTCATGCTCTTCCTCTCTCTTAAATTATTCAAGAAAGTATTCTATAAAGACTACCATAAACTGATCAATATATTTTCTAAATAATATATTCATTAAGTCCCTGAATATAGTGGGGAAATTAGTAATACCAAAAGACATCACTATAAATTCATAGTGTTCATACCTTATACGAAATGTTTCCATTGGTATATCCTCTTTATTGGCCCTCAATTAACGATATCTGTAAAGAAGTTAAATCTTGGAAAAGTTCTGAACTACGTATAGTTGATAAAGTTAGTCATCAATATGGGATAAAGGATTCTTATTCATGATTGTGATATTTCTAAGTTCTCAATAATTGATACAAATTCTCATTGATCCATATTTCTTTTTTAAAAATAGAATATGTGCACCCCATGGTGATGTAATAGGGTGTATGAATCCCTTATCAAGGTTATCCCATATTTTATTCTTCAATTATTACAACTCAATTTGGGGAATTCTATAAGTAGTCTCTGAAATATTCATAACACTAGGTATGAGTTCTATTGAACACTCAAATTCCGGATTCAGTAGAAGACTCAGCTATTCTTCTGGAAATACATTAAAAAAATATCATACAATAGGTGTATAATCAATGTGGAGATTCTATCCAACCATATAAGATTTATGAACTTCATGTATATGAATTAATACCAACAAGATGGTATCAATTTCCATTATAAGTTCATATTCATCCTTTCATTGATAAATGAATATAGGTTCATTTGTAATATGAAATGTGACTTCCCTTAAAAAAATTGATATGATATCCATATGGTGAATGATAATCCATGCTAATAATCACATCAAATACAACTAAAGGGAGAATCATAATATTGGTAGGAATCACTTTCCAAAAAAACATCAATCAGAGTAGAAATATAAACTTGAGATGTGACCATTATTCCATTAGGAGTTTTCATAGATAAATGAAAATATAATTATTGAGGTGATAAAATGATACCCTTATAAATTTATTTATAAATAAAGGAGTGGGTGGATCTAGAATAAAATAATATATTATCTGTTCTAGATTGGATTATAAGTGTACCTTCCACCACATAATTCTTATAACCCACTTCAGTAGTCGAGATCGCATAAGATTTCTCTTTTCCTTTTGGATTAAGAGGTTATTGATGTTGATCATCTAAAACCTTTGGATTCATGATTTGGTGGGAATAATTCCCATAATCCTCGCATTTGATGAATTATTGTGTGGGTGGTACATTATTTAGAATATTCTTTTCCTCCATTGCATTAACTGGCCTATTCATCACCTTTTGATATTCATGGCCTTTATGACCTTCCTTTATACATTTAAAACACCTTCCATTTCCATTAAAACACTTCCCTTGATGTTTCTTCCCACATTTATAGCATGCAAATGGATATACTTTCATTATACCAAGTGATTTATTTGAATTTTCGTGAGACACAATATTTCTTTTCTTATCAAACCCATAAGAATAGTTGAAATCTCCAATTTACATTTCTACTTTGAGTTCACATCAAACGATTTATTCATAGCTACTAAAGTATCTTATAGCTAATGCCTTTTTGATACTTGGTTTTAGCCACCAAATAATCAATCAATTTTACTTTCATAATTAATAATTAAACTAGAGTCATTCCTTTCAATCCTTGTAAAATTTTCCTCATAGGTACCAATGGATTAATTATCCTTTTACTTAAACTCTAGAAATTCATTCTCCATATTTATACATAGAATACAAGAGAAGTACTTAATGAATAAAATTCCCTTTGAATCATCCCATTACATGGATTAAATTTCTTCTTCTTTCCTTCTATTCTTGATAATATTCCTCCATTGATCTTCTTTACCTTCCAGGTGATAAATATCTATGACAAATTTTTCATGTCCCAATAATTGAAGAAGAAAAAATATTTTATCAATGGTGTTGATCCATCACTTAGACACTAGTGGATCAAAAGATCCACTAAAATAAGGTGGATGTTTTTTCATGAAATATTCAATAGTATGTTGTTCACTCCTCTTATCATTTGGAAACTCAACATGATTCATTTCTTGAGAAAGTTGTGTGATCATAATAGTAAGATTTTGTATTATATCTCCCATAACATTCGATTTCTCATGTGAAAAATCATTGCATTGTCTATCAGATTCATCATTAAAATTATCCATTCAGGTTCTATCCATTGACTAAAATAAAAAATCATAGTGTGAGAAACAATAATCATAGTGTAAAACTATATAATTTTGAAAAATCATTTATAGAATGTCTAAATTTTAAAACCTTATTTTATGAAACATTAGGTTTAACCTTGTACATTAATGATTGTTACAAAATCTTTCGGATTTTATCCTATACACAGACTGATCCACAGGGTTTTCATAAAATTTTTCTAACCTTAATATCTAAATATTTACTAGACCCTTCTCTGATACCAACTATAATGGATTGATATTTTTATACAAAAATATTATATCTATTTATATTAATTTACAATATTTAATAATACTATCTATGATAGAACATTAAAGGTTTAGAGTATTTGGATATTAGATATAAAATCTTCTTATTTTATAAAATAACTCCAACATATCATATAAATATCTTCCCTTGTAGTACTCTTTATAGTCCCACCCTAATAAAAAATGTCTTTAAAACTCAGGGAAAGAAAACATAAGAAAAGGATCAGATTAGATTCCCAGTAAGGGTAAACATGGAAGATATCAATCTATGATCATATATACGCATTAGATAAGAATGAGGGTATGAGATCATCACCAAAATGTAAAAATTTTATACCCAATCTGAAAAATATCATAAACATGAGTTATGGGATAAAATATTATCATTTTATAATATATGAATAATAAGAATGAAAATTAATCATAACTAAATCATGAAATATAAGTTCATGTCATATTTTTGTGTGTCACCATCATAGTTATAGTAACCATTTCATATGTCAAGGTTAAATTCCAAGACTATAGAATCATGCATCATCACATGTTTCCTATAGTGGATCAAGCACATTGACTTGTTTCCCATAACAGATTAATCACATCAACTTGTTTCCCATAATTATATCATGTGATATAATACTTTACCTAATTAATTATAGGGATATATATGTCCCACCTATTACACAATGAAAATAATATATATCTATTCCATAGAATCATAAAATATTTATTATATCATAATCCATGAAAATAAGTTGTTTTCATAATCATTTCATCTTTCCATCATAAACATAAACTGTCTAGAGAAACATCATTTTTCTTTTTAAAAAGCTACACACTTATAAATGAAAATAACAGCTTTGAAAATAAACATGTGAAATTATAAGGAATATTTTGAGAAATTATTCATCATTATGGTAGTAAAATATAATCATTCCATATATTTTAAAAAACATTCCTTCTATATTTTTTTTTCCAGAAAAGTCATAAAGTACCTAATTTGGAAAAAAAATGATCCTTCCAACCCGTTTTGTAAAAAGTTAAACTTTGGTAAAATGATTTTAAAAAAATTCTATTATAAAAATAAAAATATTTAAAGACATTTTTTTAAAACATATACCTAGAAGATAAATATTCCCCAATGGAGACTTAAACATAAATAATCATGAATAGTGATGAGATAGTGAAATAAAACCTTATTACATTGGTAAATTTTTAATTGTAAGCCCAATGAAGAAAATAAACATAGATGGATTTATAAATCCCTATAAAATTTGTAAAATTTATTATAAAATTAACTCATGGTCATTATATACACCATACAAAGGAAACAAGTGGTAACTATGGTATGTGTCCCATAGAAATAAAAGTGAGACGAAAATCCCTTACGTCAAATATCGTTATTCTTCATTCACATTCACACCTCTTATATAATAAATATGGATTTATTATACATTGACTATATATCCATATTGATGTATTTAATACCATTTAGGATTTATTTATAACATCTTATCATCTGTTTATTAATAATTTTTTTTAAAACCAATGTTTTTGGAGATAAATCATTTAATGAATGTTATTAATTTTATAAAAAAAATATATTAAATATATATGTATTTATAATAATTTATAAAAATTATAAATAAAAAATGAATTACATCGTTAATGGATATAGTAGGTCGTACGTACTCATGAATGCAACTTCCATTTTTCTATTGATGGAATGAGAGAAAGGTAAATAATAATTCAAATTTATAGAATGATTATTATATAATATATATTAAATATGTTCAAAAAATGCATCCTTATTACCATCCAAGTGAAATGTAAATGAAAAATAAATCTCAATGCATCATGGAGGTTATAGTCCACACGTATGCATGAATAACATTATTGTTTCCCAAAGGATTGGATGGTAAGAAGGTAGAAATTATATAATAATTATAGAAATATAATTATTTCATAAATATCATAAATAAATATTAAACTCATAATAATACCCATCCATAAAATATGGTGATTAAAAATGAATTGTATTGCTACGTGAAAACGGTAAGTCATATGTACGCACGAGCAAACTTTCACCTCTTGTTTGATGGGAAAGAGGGTGTATAATGGTTTTATCATAATAATAAAATTTCATAATATTTATGATACTTAAATTATTATATTATGATAAATATAATATATTTATATGAGGTAAATAAAAGTATAAAAAAGAAATTTACTAGTTAAGGCGATTACCTCTACTCCAAAATGAATCCTTTAGATCTCCTCTAAAGGGCTCTAAGGTTGGTATTTTGGGTAGAAAATCACCCATATAATGTGGTTAGGGAATTTTAGAACATCAATTAGAATATTTTTTCGATCTAAAATGCTTTATGTGGTGTAAATAAATGATGGAGGAGGTTCCCATTTATAATAGTGGGTAGGGGCACTCTTGGAAAATAATTAAAAAATAAAATATAATAAGACTGTTCTAGAGAAAAATAATTAAAAATGGACATGAATTAAAAAATAATGTGTTATATGGTTTAAATATCATAAAAAATAAAATTTTAATA
Organism: Viscum album; assembly: GCA_963277665.1. Classification (NCBI taxonomy): domain Eukaryota; kingdom Viridiplantae; phylum Streptophyta; class Magnoliopsida; order Santalales; family Viscaceae; genus Viscum; species Viscum album. The sequence goes on along the minus strand of OY728140.1, from coordinate 45,397,850 downwards.
GTTCTAAGTTCTATTTTAAAACTTATCATTTTGATTAACCCCTTAATTAACCTATTTTATCATTAATCGCGGTAACATATTTTTCACTCTTAAATGGTTATAATTTTAAATATAAGATAAATATTTATTCATAAATGGATACGAAATTATTTTTTAGACCATATATTATCCTATTTTACCTTATTTATGTTTTTTTATTTTTAAATAATTTAATAAAATGTTATTTTCATAAAATATCATTATTGTAAAGTTTGACACAATCCATTACTTTGAATTTATTAACATCAAGAAAACACATATAATTTGAACCAATTATTTTAAAACATGACCAAAATGTCATGCTGATCTATAAAATTATTTTATCTCCTTAATTATCTCAAATTATAACACTTTTATGATTTTTAATATCATTTATTTGATCTTCTAATTAATTGAACAATTATTACATTAGCGTTGTGTAAGAATTTAATCTAATTATTTCTTCAAAAAAAATTTAAATAATTATCAAGATAAAGATAAATATTTTATATTTAAAAATAATATCTATATATTAATATATCCTCTGGATAACCCCATATTAAAAATATTATAATTATTAAAAACAAGAGTGTGACATGTTAGACTATTATTCAAAAAAATGTTATAACGATCGTAATCTCATCAAAATTCCCATAAAAATCAATATAATAAAATATTTGATTAATATGGATGAAATTAACTCATCCAATAAAATTAAGGTAAGTTTTGGGGTCATTTTATACACTTTATCATTTTATTTTTAACCTTAGTTTCCTGATTTTCCATTTTTAACGGTAACAAAAATTATTAAGGTTACTATCAATATTGACCAAAAATAAAAGAAACTTATTTAATCAATTTGGACTGCCTGATTATAAATATTTAATCCATTTTTCAAAAATTCAAAATGCATAAATTTAATAAATTATTTCAAAATTTAACCAGAAAAAAGCAATGAAAAATATTTTTCCAGAAAAATTACCTTTTCAAATATAAAATGTATTTATGCTAAATTCAAGTATAAAATCCATTTAGAAAACTATAATATAAAAAAAAATTAAATAAATAAATTTTAAAAATAATTAAAAAATAATTTTTCTTTTTAAAAACTTTAAAATAATATACATTTTTTAATAAAAATCATTATTTTTAACTATTCATTAAAAAATCAATCTTTTCCGAAAATTTTAAAAAATTCATCTTAAGATAATTTTGGCACAATGAATTAAAAATTAAGTTAATATTTATATTTGTTTCTTACAAAAATAAAAATAAAAAATATTTTTAAAGAAAATGTATTTTTGAAGAATAAAAGGAAAACTAAAAATAATGTTCTTATTTAATAAGAATTAATTAATACATTATAAATGAGTAAGAACATTATATATTTTATAAATCATTTATTCCTAATCATTCCTTCCAATTTAATGACTAAGATATAATAGACACATAATATTTTAATAATGTTCCATGATTCTACTAAACTCAATGTTGCGTGTAATGAAAGATATTGAAGAAAAAAATTATTTAAAGAAAATTATTTCATTAATATCTAAAGGTGTTACACTGAATACACATTTAATATAACTTTTTATGAATTTTTTGATCTTAATTTGTAGATTGTTTCTCACAAACTTTCACTTCTTCTTGTGAACACACTTTCGTTCTTTTATCAGTTTTACTTGTCTCGACTCTCTCCATTTGTTTGGCTTATGCCAACTGATCAGACCAAACTATCTTTTTTATTTCTTGACATACTATATTTCTTATAATTTTTACATGACTTATAGCATTTCTTACCTTTCACTTCATAGAAAATTTAGTCACGCATGCCTCTACTTTATGGCCTTCTTATCTAAATCTTCCACACACATCTTCTAAACATTTAAATATATTTTGAGTGGATAGATAAGATTAACTATTAATCATTAGTTTCTTTATTTGATAATTTGACCAATTTTACTTAATATAAATCCCCCATGGTTCATTTCACTTCCTTATTAAATACATATAATTCTAGAAAGAGTATTATTTCAATCCATACCTTCTACAACACCAGAAGAAGCCTTGAAAAATTTTTCTTCCTTAAATCTATATAGAACTTTGTTGGTGTTTTCTTCCTTTAACTAGAGACTTCTTTTCTTAAGGGGGAACAATAGTATTAACTTAATTTCTTCCATTGATTATTAAATAGTATATCTTATATTTATTTTTGGTCTAAATACATTCACACTCGTTTTTAAGCATCAAACTTTAGAAATAACATATCTATTTTCAAACTGGTTGGGTGAATATTTTTCTTATTCCCTTGTACCTTTCTTATTATCATCTTAATAAAACTCACCTTTAACATCAGTAGACTTGGTAGAGTTATCTATTCTCTTAATTATATCATTTTTTTTCTTCTAAACATATAGTTTGTGTCTTGAATATATCTTCTTCCTTCTTAGCCAAGTTTTCCTCAAGATCACTTACCATTTTCTCAACCTCAGCCACTTTCAATATATTCTTCTTACTCTCATAAAAAAAATCTATTTATTTTATACCATACTACTCCTTTTTAATATATAAATATTTATTTTATTTCATTAGTTTTTTCTTTTATTTCTAATTTTTTATATTTTTCTCAAGTGATTCTTCCAAAATATCTTTCAATATCTATTTTGGATATGTCTTTTCATCTCCATCATCATCACTTCATGAAGAATAAAATACTTTTTCAGCATGGGATAAGAAATTTACTAAATATTCATAATATCTATTTGATGATAAATATCATTACTCATAATTTCTCATAAAATTCCTCTTCCTAATTCTAGAATATATCTTCTTCCTATGGTCATTTTTATGGTTTTTAGGCTTATTTCCTTCCTCATCTGACTAATAATCCCTAGATTTATTCTTTAGGAAATCATAAGAAAAGTATCTAATGCCACCACAATTATAGAACTTTTCTTATTGTTTTAATTTTACCTTCCACTTAATTTTTTTTGAATATCTATAAATGAATAGATATATTCTTATTGAATTCTTCATCATCATTCTTCTCATCAGAAAAAATTAATTTTGAAACGTTCTCATTTATGACTTTTCCTTTTCTCATAGACTCAAAATACATCACATCTATTTTTTATTCTTGAAATATGGTGTTCTTCTCATTTTTTATTATGTTTGAATATTATGAACTTTATCTAGGGATAAATATTCCCTATCCTCTGTATCATAAAATTTATGATCAAATATTTCCATGAAATTTCTCACAACCTTCTTTACAATTATACAATCATCTTACTTCTAACCAAATCCATGAATATTGTTAATTATCTAATTTACCCTAATAAATTAGTCACAATATTCTCTACATATATCATTTTTACATCTTAAAACCTACTCTTAAAAACCTATATCCTTTATTCTATGAATATAAAATTTTTATTTCATAACTACTTTTCAAATTTTCCTATATTTATTTGGTAGTTTTAAGTCCCATGAAATTTTTATAGAACTTTTATAAAATAGGAATTAAAATTTAATTTTAACACTTACCATAATTCTACCTATTAATATTTTCAGAAACTTCTAAATTAGATTCCTCGATGATGGGTGGAATTCCCACTGTTAGAAAATCACTCTCTTTAAGGCCAAGTGATAGAATGTAGGGTAGAATCCTATTCTTACAACTGTGGTATTTACTAATGTATAAAGTATGGACCCCATTACTATTAAAATAAATTATATGCTCTATCCTCGATAACTTTATGGATAAATTATAGGTAGCCTTCACTTTGATAATGATTAAAGTTCCCATATCTGGTTGGTTCACTAAGAGGGGGTAGGGTGAATCCCTGATCTCATTTTCTTTTTACAGGTTACTCACTTTAAAACCAAACTTTAGGATTGGTTAAGGTCTAAATCCACACTAAATTCAACACATAATTCATAGAAACTAAAGCATAGAAAATGTACACAAGGATTTACAAGGTTTTAACTTAAAGACATACTCCTTGTTAGGATTGGTTAAACACCCCAATTGTCAATTATTTTGTATATATAAAGGTGATTAAAACAATAATTAGTTAGATAACCTAAATAAAAACTACAAGAAATTTTTTATATTCCTTAATCAAAAATCTCATCTTTAATAATTGGTTATACACCCCAATTGTAGTTCTTCAATATAATGTGTAATTTAATAAAATTAATATCCTGGTATGCTCCTGGTAGCTTTTGGGACACTTGTAAATTGATTTCCTCCCAAAAGCAAGATACATTAACAAGTATATATATAAAGATTAATTACCTTCAACAACTACTTAAACAAGTATTCCAATCTTGAATGTCACATCAGATTCTATGTCAGCAATGTCATGATTAGTGTTCTGAATACTCGGGGATGTAGGACTTCTTCTCCTATGTTTGAACTCTCATATTCATTATCTTATCTTTTTCACGATACTATGGAATATATATCAATTAGAAAATATAAAAATCTACCATTTTCTTCCTAACATTATATTATATAATCCCAAAATATAGTATGAATACTATTCTCAATATTTATTTTTATAGAATCTCTATAAACCCTTCTTTGACATGTTCATGATTATAGAGATATTTTTTTCAAGAAAATCTCATGTAATATTTTATTCAAGTTAATTTTAGCTCCTTTATTCTCTTATTAATTTTAAATATACCCAAATAATTGTTATATCTTCTCATATTAAATAGCTGGTCAATCCTCCTATAGATCTATAATATTTTCTTTAATTAAAAAATTCATTAAAATCTTCATGAAATATACTTATTTTTTCCGATAAAAACTACACATTCCTGAAAAATTTAGTACCATGACATAGCATGTAGTGTGGTGATCATTTTAATTTCCCTTTAGTGTTGAGGGAAACAAAAAATCATCACCATGATTGGACAATGGAATAATTGACCTCATTTATTTCTTATATGTGGTATTCTCATATAAAATAACACCCAAATGGACATAGAAAATACACCACAGCATGGTATGAGTCTTTATACCATTTAACATGAATCATAAACATGAATGTGTCATGGATTATTCATATTTATCTTGAATCAAAATTCCTTCAAATCACCTATAAATATATCATCATGAAGATAAAATTATGTGTATCGTCTGGTATTTGTTAATTTTATTTAGAATTTTATCTAAATATTTCATATATTCTTTACTAAATTTACTCCTAAAAATGTTTTGTTAAATATAGAGTTTTTATTAAATTTATTTATGTATAAATTTAATATGTGAAAGTAATATCAAATGGAATGTAAAAAAATTTCTTATTCCTTTTTCAAATGTCTTACATCTTATCAAAATGTCATACGCCACCTAAAATTTTCATTTTTAAAATTTCAAAAAAATTAATTGTCATATAAGATCTCAAAATGTCTTACACACTGTCCAATACTCCTCTACGTAGATGTAATTTCATAAATAGTGACAAATTCTCTTTTTTGTAGAATAATTCAATTTTTATTTCTATAAAATGACTTATGTGGTCCATGTAAATGATATATCATACATGTAGGATAAATCCCATTTTAATTTCATTATACATCAGTTACCTAGAAGAAATTTCATAAATGATAGCACGAATTTCTAATGGGTTTTGAAATCACTTAAGAGTAAGTGAAATGTTCTACATGTAAGATGATTTACTTTATCATTTTTCTAGAAACATACACAACAATTCCTGATTTCACTTAACTCAACCCAAAACTATTTCAAATAATTTTTATCCATTCTTAACCATTAAAAACACTTCTAAATTATTCCAAATAGTGTTCCTCTATACACAAATTTTTTTACTTAATTTCATTGAATAATTTTATTTCAATCATCACAATTTTTCAGGGGATTCCTTGAATCCATACAACTATGTTCTCTAAGGTGGAAACACATACCAAATTCTCTTTTCTATAGAAAATGCCATCAGATAACTCAAAAACACATATTTACATCTTATTAACAGCATGTTATACTTTCTTATTGACAAAAAATACAATATATCCAATGGAAACAACAAAATACAACCTCCTGTACATATATAAATATTTTCTCTCACATTTAGGAGTTTGGGTCATTAAAAAACCTTACATAATTTTTATAATCATTGTATACATGTGTACACAATATTATAACCTTATGGGTAAATATAGTTTATTTTTGTTTTGGTTTAAATAATGAACATTTTCCTTGAGCATATATGGAGGTTTCAAGAATATTTCTTGTCATTTTAGTTGCTAATTTATCTAAAATTAGTGGCACATTATCCTGAGGATTAGTCTCATGTTTAATTTTTTGATACACATTATCCAAGAGGGAAGTTTTATATCATTTTATATATATTTTTTTACTTGATTAATGATTATTTAATATACCTTATCTTTGTAATATTGGTTTATTTATGATACTATGGTTCTGGATCCAAATTGGGGTGGGTTCTGCTTTTATCTATGAGTGTATCTAGATTTGGTATTTATATGAGTGTCTCATGCCACAAATTTTATATAAATATATTATGTAATTTTATGATTAAAATTGATGTTAATATTTTATAATATTTGGACTCAAACCTTCATTATTAGTATTTTATAAATTAAAGAACAAAAAAATTAACGTGGAAATAAAAAATGAAAACAATGATTTGTGTGGTTTAGAACAAATGATTTATGACCATGGAGGGGTGAAAAAATTAACTATTTAGAGGGAGATCTTTAAATATTTTTAGTAAAATGGTTCCACACACCATTTTAGTAGCCAATTTCACATTTAATTCCAAAAAACATTGAATATTAAAATTTTTATTTGAAATATATTTTTTATGAAATACATTTTTAGTTCATCCTCAATGACTTTTGCATATCCATGTACATATAATTTGAATATTTTTTTATGATTGTATAAACTCTATTAAAATGAAATTTTGAAATCTATATTCTATGTGAACTCCATGTGAAATATCTATTAATAAATCTATGTTCTGTAGGTACTTAGAATTTTTTTCTAAAACATTTTCATCAAACTCTTACTTTCCAAGAAGGGGAGAATTGCCCTCTTTCCACCCCCTACAACCTCAATAAAAAGGCTGAATAGTGGAATTTCATTCTTACTATACATTATATACTATATCAAATCATCATCCATATATCTCAACAATTATTTAGTAACTTCTAGTATTCAAATATACACACTTATGTTCAATGTGGGTTTATTCCATAGGCATGTAGTTTATTAGATCAAGTTCTTATATTAATGATTCAATTAATGATTTTTTTGTCAAATAATTCACCTCCAACATAAATTTATCCATTTTTTTTGTTAATTTATAAATATATAATATAACATGACATAGTTAGAAATGGTATACAAAATATAACTTTAGTTTATAAGGATAATTTAGATCAATCGATTTGTATATGGATAAAGGTGATTCAGAATTCATGAAGATATATGTGTATTAATAATCCACATATGAGATATCAATTTTAAACTCTATTTAACATCCGTAATGATCCAAAAAATATAATTGCTCATTTATTCTTTAAATCATAAGCACAAGGGAAACTTATGTTACAGAAGAATCAGTAAAAAAATTGAGTTAATTAAAGTTTATCAATAAGAATTTTGGTAAGACACCATTATAGAAGATCCTATTTTCTATTAAATTAAATAATAATGATTCATTATTATAAGTAAATTTTTAGAAGAAAATTTAGAGGTTTATACATATCATGAACTGATGTATATGGTGTAGAGGAAATATTTATTGATAGGGAACAAGTGTTATCTCAAGAACCAGGAAAAAAAGGCCATTTTAGATATAAATAAGTTAAAGATTTTGGTTTATAGTGAGGTATATTCATATTTTTATGGTGAACATCAAGAACATATGTAGACTATTTAAGGGTTTATATTATCAAATATTGATGAATGATTTTTTTAGAACTCTTCATCAATCCAAATTCTTATTAATTATTTAATAAATGTTTTGAGATGTTTTAATTTTTTTGTAAGTCAAAATAAATTATGTTTTATAGTAAACTGGTGGAAGATAAAGTAACTTATTTTGAGGAATCGGATTTAGGTTTTCCTATTGCAAAGTCTCAGTTCCGGGTGCCACCCAAAGGTGCCCTATACCTAGTTAGTCACATGGCCTTAAGTGCATTTACCCAAATTCTAGAGGCTTTTGACTAGCAGTGAGGGCCTTGGGTGTGATAGTGGGAAAACTATGCCCTCATTGGTAGAGTAACACAGTCGAATAACAACAATATACAATAGCTGAAGAAATAATACCATAAAACAAGTAAATAATGGATGACTGTAAGTAAATAAACAACTGGACCACATATATAAATTGTTCATGTCACATATGTTTAGTAAAGTAGCCAAACAAGTCACAATGCTAGAAATACATCACTAAACCAAAGTAAAAAGAAAACAAGTAAAATCCAGTAGCATCGCAAGCCTCTGCTTGGTCCCATTCTCTCCAGCTCCATAACCATAAAGTACCATAAGTAGAAGGGCACTTACCATTATCTATGCCTACAACAACATAATCTATTTGGGCCCAAAAGCATGACCCAAACATGGTGTGATATGAATCCCAGTAGGAAATCACCCAAAGATCTGTGCCTAATTGTCAGTGAATATATATAGCAGGTAATATGAAAAATTATGTAGTAAACAAGGAAGTACTCATAAGTAAACAATTCTACAGTTTCAACTACATTCATTTACATTTATTAATTATGAAACTAAACATTCACAAGAAACCCACTCAGAAAGTTCTCACAGTATAATCCCTATAGTTCAACTTATTATTTAAGTCAATAAAAATATAACAAACCTTTCAGAAAGCTTCCACAGTCTAATCCCTTTGGTCTCATACAAACAAAGAATCTCTGAGGAAGCACTCACTGTCAATTCCCCATGTAGTCTTCTAACGATGAACTAAAGAGTCTCTGAGGAAGTACTCAATATCAATTCCTCTTGTGGTCTCATAATTTTATACTATAGACACTATAATGGAGCACTCAACATCAATCCCCTCTATGGTATCACAACTTGAAAGGTATAATAGACACTCTGAGGAAGACCTAAATGTCAATTTCCCATATGGTCTAACTACACTAGGTTCTCACATCCCTTTGTAATACAATCATTCAAAAATGATAACGAACAACCAAATTAAATATCAAATACTACTTGGATAAACAACAAAAATACATATCACAAGCATGCCATATAATATCAACTCCAACCTAACCACACTATGCATGGAAACTAAATAGCTTAATAGGCAGTTCTATACCCAACGGCCAATATCATACAAATATGGGAAAACACATCCAAAAACAAGGTAATGAACCTAAATTATAATCAAGACCCTTTCTCAAGAAAACAAAACATAGCAGGCATCAAACATGGTTAAATATCCAAAACACGCAAGACCCTAAACTAGGGTATTTGGAACTTTTTTTCACATATAAACCAAATAAAACTATAGAAAGGAACAAACCACCTACCTCAATATTGTACTATCAAAATAGTTGAATCTCAGCCTTTGATTCGACCTAGAATGTCAAATATCTACAAAAACATCAAAAAAATTCAACCTTGAATATCTCATGAAGGAAGAGAAATCATGAGGAGAGGCTCTAGAATAAGGAAGATCTCACAGAGGCAATTTCAATGCAATCGACTTTGTTAGATTCAGAGAATGGAAAACAGATCGGGGGCTCGGAGAAGATTCAACGATTCTCGTCGCTCTTAGATGAGACGAGGCTAGAAGAAGGTGTTCTGGAAATTAGATGTAAACCCAATCCAATTAAACAAATAAAAATAAAATTGCATGATGTGTTCATTTAATGTACTCGCCATGTACATGCCTTAACTGAACCTTACTTTAGGTGGTCTCCGGGTCACCACACACGGCCATGTACGCAGACGTTACACGGCCAGTACACAGCTACCCTCTGCAACTGAGTACACGACGTGTACTTATGAAATTTAAAAAAACTCCCCTTTTATAAAAAACACCCAAAATATAGATCCATACCTGAAATGAAGATCCAGGTTCTTACAACTATAAAAAAATAATTGGGTCTACAACATTTAGTGATCTATTTATTCAGTCACCAAATTCAACAACCTATATAGTTTTGGTGCCAAATTCTTTTAATTTTTAGCAATATAATACATCATTTATCTAATGTTTAATATAAATATGATATTAATTTATTTTTGAAGAAAATAAGTTGTATATTTGATTTTGAATCAGAAATATATTCCAAATTTATAAAACAAATAAAAAATATTTCATTATTAAGCATGTTAAATAAGGTTTATCTCTTTATTTTCTACCTAAACTGAATTTTAAATTTGATAATAAATAATCAATAACATCTAAATATAGAAATTTAGTAAACCATAAAATAAAATATATTGGGCTTGTATTAGTGGAAACAACACCAAAATTTGGAAGTTTTAAATAAAAAACAATGGATTTTATATATGAAATTTTGTAAGATAGTAAGGATTCAATTGCAAATGAAGTTGTTATAAAGGTGGATATTCAAGATTTGGTATAAATTACATCATATTAAAAAAATAAAAAAGTTTCAAAATACCTTACTCATGGAAAAATATTTCATAAGGTCATTTTTATTATTACAATTCTCTAATGGTTGAGTGAGAAAAAGGAAACAAGAATATTACAACACATAAGTGGAATATATTCTATACAATAAAGTATATCAAGAATTAATGATTTAATATGGATAAGGATTTGAGAAAATAACTTATTACAAAAAATATGTAAAATTAAATTAGAAACTACTCATAACCAATGGGGTGGAAGTCCTCCGCACTTGGTGTGAAGGTAATAAAGATGTTTATTTCTTAGCCTCCGAAGCCTCTCATAGCGAATTGGTGATCATCTTCTCCATCTTGGGTTCTTTCCTGCCTGATGGAATTAGTGGTTTCCTAGGTGATTTTCTTAGTCTCCATTACTAAAGTCTCTTGTATTCTCTCCTTATACTATTGTACCTTATCTATTTTCACCTATCTTTCATAAATAAATAATAATGCTGATCCAACAACCATATTTCTCCATAATAATTTTGGATCACTATATATCTCTAGACATAACTTGTTTCCAAATGATACCTCAATTCCAAAGGGGAATTAAATTTTTTAAGGAATCTATATCTAAGGAAACATAGATCTATGTTTTATATTTGGATGTTTTAGTATGTATTAGGTGTTTTGGGTTATTTTATTTCTATTTATTATGTTTTTTTATCTGTCTAGTAATTTTTTTATCAAATTCTTTAAATATTTTAGTTATTGTTTTGTAAATTCATTGTGAAAAGTTTATTTTTCAGTGAAATCTTCAATTTCATTGTACATATTATGTGTTAAATATGAATTCTTTTTGTTTTTATTTTTCACTTTAATATTTATTCCACATTATTATTAAGATACTAAAATTTTCATTATTTAATCTATAAAATTTTAAACCTTTTTTATAATAAATTTTCTATTCTATATTTCATTTATTTTATATTATTTATCTCATTTTGTATAATATTTCCTATATTTACCATTTATATAATGTTAAATTTCATTTAAAAAATTATTTTAGCCTCTATCATAATTTAACTATTTAACCATTTTTCATTGAGAGTAATTTTTACACCTTTTTTTACTCTCATAAATCTTTCAAAGTATATTTAAATTATTTTTAACCAATTTGATGCAATTTAAAATCCTTTTTTATGATCATAAATAGGGGAATGTTTGGAAAAATAATTATTATATTTTTACAAATTAGAGGCACATATTTTTTCAAATACTTTTTTATCTTTAAAAAATATTTTAAATCATTTATTAAGATTTTATAATTTTAGATAATATTCTTTAAAAATATATAAATTTCTTGATTTTAAATCATTATCTTATGAAAATATTATTTTTAAAAGTTTTTAATAATTTAGGAACTAAGTGTTTTGACATATAATATAAAATCTCATAATTTTATTTTGTATCCATGATTTCTTCACTTTTATATTATCATTTAAAATATATTTGAGAAATTTTGATTCATGTATTTTTTATTTTTTCTTACATGTTTTGATTTTTAATTATTAAAAATTTGGAAAAAAATTCCAAGTTTCTTATTCCCTATATTTTTATCCTCGTAAATTATATTCATTTTTGGGTTTAAAATTTTTACTTATGGATTTAAAGGATTTGTAAGGTTTTATTTTAGTTTTGGATAATTTTTTAAAAGTCTATCAAAAACCAAGAAAAATCACAAAGTACTAAAGGATTTTTGACATCTCTTTATAAACCTTTTAATAAATCATTATGTTTATATTTAAAACCATATTTTAAAGATAGATAAGACTATAATGAATATATAATTGAACTGTGAAAGAAAAATTTATAATTTAATTCCATGAAACAAATCCACTAGAACCCATCTTGGGCTAGTAGGGAAGATAGAAATAACCCCCATATCCCACCTTCAATAGATCATGGGTTGGTGACTAACGCTAAGGGAATAAGCAATATATAATATAAGTAGCATCACCCTAATTTAGTCCCAAGATAATTTGAACACCCACCAATCAACACCAACTCTAAAAAAATAAATAAAATAACCCATGTTTACAATAATTATATAATATGCATATTGTATTATTTAAAAACAAAATATTATCTCCAAATGAAATACCAAAAACTGCTTTTAAGGCACCAAAATTGAATCCCACCAATAGTTATTAGTGAATTTTTAAGTCACTGACTTTGTATTGAATCTGTATAAATATGACATATGGAACTTGAAGTAACCATACAATTATATAAATTAGGTTCCTCCCCCAAAAATCACATGTTAATGTATAAGAGTCACAATAAATCACTAGTGAATAAACAACAAAATGAATCATGTCCCACCACAATTAAACTACTTCCCATCTCACACAAAAACCATATAAAATTATAATATACTAAATATGAAAATATATCAATAGTGGTACCCCACGCATGATACCCCACTGATCTAGTCACACTAACATCCCAAAATTATACATCCTAGTGTGCCCATCCCTTCTTGTATCTATGCACCCTAACCACATCTACATATCATAGCCATGTTCTACATACCCTAACCACATAACACATACCACTTCCACATATATCATGTCACAACCACATAATGTATTTTATAACCATATACCACATACCACACCTACATATCCAATACCTCATGCCACAACCCCATAACTTCTACCACATTACTACATTATGGATAGAAGGAAGATAAGGAGAGGGGGAGTACTCTTCAATCTATATCACCTATATCCTAGATACTGAGGGTTTACCTGTTACACAAAACATCATATGGATGTCAGTAAAATTTTCTAAATTGGGTGGCGGAGTGCAATAAATAACAAAACATGGGATTATATATGTGTATATGTATATATATATCAATACAAAAGCCCAACATAGGGTCTAATTCCTATAAAAACGCCTCTATAACCACAACTAATTGCCTCCTTTTCACCAAAATAACAACAATTGTTTATTTCTATAATTACACAATAATACCACACCACTACCACACAATAATCAAGAAACTTCTTACTTTATATTTCATTATCAAATCCATATTTCCAATTATCAACAAAATTAACTTAGTTAACCATATTTTTTTCATCAAAATTTTATTTTACATGAACCAATAATCACTTACTGCACATTTTGGAATTCATATTAATTTACCGCATAATTATTTCAACATATTAATTCAAACTATTTAGAAGTTATTTAATTCAACATATTCCTATTCCAATTAATTTTATTCTTTTAGTTCAATATGATTTCAAATTCCCATGAAATTATAATTCCCCTACAATAATAACTTAATTAAGACACTTAAACATTTATCTATGATGAAAATTCTTCTATCAACACTTATAACAATGTACATCAACCTATCACACTGCTATGGTAAATAAAACATACAAAGAACCTCCTCCACTACAATAAATAATTCAAATTCATAAATATGCCACAATAATCAAACCATGTCATCTATTAATTACATATTTATAAATGTATATTTAATAATCACTATATTAATAATCAATTAACATATTTAAGTTCCCATAATTATCTCTTATGTCACTATATTTCAATTTATTCAATAAATTTGAAATAAAGTTACACACATTTAAAAATAACTTTTAAACATATTAGCATACTTACCAAAAAAATCATAAAATAATATAAAAACAACAATAGAAATCAATAAATTAGTTATAAACCACTTCCCACTTAATTCAATTCTTTTAATTATCTTCATTAAGGCTATTTCCAACTCGTTTCCCAAAGAAAACAAAATCATTCGTAAATTATATTGGTAACAACAAAATATATAAGGAATATGGATCACTTATTTCAAATTGAATATCAATCCATCACATATTAAAAAAAATAAACTTAATGATTAATTCTTCATGTTTCTATGTTATGAGTGTCATTACATATCATTTTAGAGAAGGATTAAGAATTAATATTATTTTCTGATTATCAACTAAAATCATTAGGTATTTAATAGTGCAAGTATGAGGTTGTTTCCAAAAGGATAGTCAAGTAAATAATAATTTTTTTTTATATTTTTGTTAACCTTTAATTATAACATTAACAATGATCAAAATTGAATGAAAAAACTAAATTATAATTAATTAAAACCATTATATAACTAAAAAATTAAGAGAGAAACTTCAAAGGATTATTTTTTATAAATGAATTTATCTCCTTTATTTATAAATAAATTTAGATAAATGGTTGTAAGATTAATCAAATTTAATAAACTTAATTATGGAAAAAATCAAAAATTCTACTTAATCTATTTTTAATATTTTTATTGAATAAATAAATCCAATTAATTTTACTAATTTAAACTCTAAAAAGTAAAAGTTGAATCCAATTTTTTTTCTACAAATTAATCCTATCATTTGTCTCTTGAATCCTACCTTAATAAATCTTTTTCTTAAATACTTATTAATGATTGAGATATATGTGGAGTCATAAGAAAATTATAAATTAAATCAATTTTGTATGAATTAATTCAATATAAAATTTTGGAACCCATATTTCTACGCTTGTTTGCTTACCTATTAAGAGATTTTCCACTCATGATCAAAGGAACTTCAATAATTAATGAACATTTTTTAGAAATAATATTAAGAGAAAAAATAATGGATTTTATTTTTAAAGACTACAATAAAGAAATAAAAAACTTAAAATAAATAAAACATACTATTTTAAATGAAGAATTTATGAAATGAGAGTCTCTAAAATAAAATGACACTTGAAATAATTTGATAAAATTGAATAAATTTTAAATAATTATAAGTGTTGCAAGGTTTTTTTTAAAAATATCAATCATAAATATTTATAAACCATGGATAATAATAATACTATTTTCCATAAAAATATGGTTTTTCCACCACATCATGATGTTTTTATAAAAACCTAAAATGGTGATAATTTCATCATGATAACTCAAAACTAGGGAAAAATCCCTTTGGGCCATGACCATGAACCTTGATATAGGTTGAGTAGGAATCCCCATTTTATTTGGAGTTTATGAACAATATAAAGATACAAATTGAGTGATAATTATGGGATCTATTATCTTTTACCTTCAAATAATGATCCACTAGATATAGACTTCAACATGATGTGGTTTCTCATTATTGTTCCTTAATTAAATATGGGGTTCAATATAGCCATGGCTGTAGTCAATTATTTTAAAAAATATTGGAATTAAAGGAACCATGACTCACACCACATAATATTGGTCACCTTTAGTTGTCTTTTTTTTTCAAATAAAAACACTTTTCACTAGGTATAAGCTTCTACATAACATAGTATCATCTAAAATACTCATTTTTGCTTCATAGAAGTTTCCCATGATTTGTTCTATAGATCACTATGTCCTAATTACATTTAATTTTCTCTCTTATTGGTAAAAATTCCTTAATTAAACTCAAATTATTCAATATTACTATAAAATTTTAATAAAATATTTGAATTAGTTATAAAAAATCTATTTCAAAAAAACAATAAAATGATAATATTGAAATAAAAAAATAATGAAGTTTCTTAACACTTACTCTTTTTTGGTCCTTAAGAAAAAACATCTCAAAAAACATTTCAAATAAAAATATCTATTCAACAGGATAAAGTTAAAACCAATCATTCTAATAAATTTATAATTTAAATTCATCAAATTTAAAATTCACATCTTCTATAGGTACTTAATAATGCCTAATCATTTAACTCTATTTAAAATGTTGATAAAATGGTACTTATCACAATGCAAAACATTTTGAATTTTATGTTTTTTCTCAATTAATAAATAAAATAAGAAGGGGTAGACTAGTTTAAGTATGAGATCATTCCTAAAAATAAAAATAAGTAAAAATCAAAATTTATTTTAATCTTGTTGTTCAACCTTAAATCCATCCTTAATAATGATCAAAATTGAATGAAAATCTAAATTTTATGTGAGGAAAATCATTATTTAATAAAATAAGTAAGAAACCGATTTCAATGGATGATTTTTCAAGGATCAATTCATCTATTTCATTGAAAAAATCAATTGATATATATTTTTTAGGATTTTTATTCTAATCAACTTTATTATGGTTAAATACATTAATTCTATATAATCAAATTTAAATATTTTTATTTAACAATTAAAAAAATAAGTTAATTTAGTTCATATTTAAAAAGTAAAATATGAATCTTAATTTTCATTAAAAATTTAATATTCTCAATTTTTATGTAAATCATTTTTTAATAAATAATTTTATAACATACTTATTAAGGTATGATATAAAAGTGAAATCATAATAAAACTAAAAATTAAAATAATTTTTTTTTTGAATGAATTCGATATAAAAGTTAATAAATCATTATTTAACTCATAAATACTTACCTATTAAGAGACTAACCACTAATGGACAAAGAAACATTAATAATCAATTAACTATCTATATTAATAACTAAAATTAATATTGAAATTAAAATATACTAATATTAATGAATAATTCTCCAAAATAGAGGTTCTAGAATGAAAAGTTGAAATAATTCAATAAAATTAATGAAAATATAAGGGAGGATAAGTGTTACCAGGTTCCTTTATTCTAAATTACACGACACTAATAATTATAACCTATGTTTGATTATGTAATGGTTTCTATGAAACAGATCATGGTGTTTTTATCTAAAGATAAAACATAGATGATTTCACTAAAGGAACACCAAAATATGAAAATTAATCTTATAATTGCATTAGTATCATGATGAATGATGTGGTTTGAGTATGAATGATTATTTTGTTTTAAATTAATGAAAAATTGAGAAATAAAAATGGGGAGTTAACCATGGGATCTCTTATATTCTATCTTAAAATCATTATTCAATTAAAAAGTCTTATTGAAATTCATTATAGCATGGTTTCTCATCATCATTATTCAATTGAAAATGGATTTAACTATAGCCATGGTTATAGTCTTTTTTATTCAAATTTCACTGATTACATGGCACCATGACTCGTATCATATCTGGGTGGTCATTGTGGTTTTCTTTCTTCAAATAAAAAATCATTTTCCACCAAGGATAAGATCCTACCAATCATAGTTTCTTTTAGCTCCTAATTCTCTCTTCATATAATGTGTTTCATGGAACACCATTTGGTGGTTTTATTATATTTTTCTTTGTTCTTCTCCAAAATTATTCAATTCAAATCCAAATATTCAATTTTCCTATAAAATTTAAAATCAATAATAATTAATAATAATAAAATAAAAATTGTAACAAAAAATAAAATTATAATATGAATATAAAAATAAAGTATAAATCATCATATTTTTCAGAAAAAAAATAATATAAAAAAATACAAAAAAGATCTTATTATTAAACATATCAAATCCACCAAAAATTTCAAAATTTAGTAATAATAATTTCAATTTAACTTTATCCCTTTATTTGTTTTGTTGTATAGATATAATTTATCATGTTATCAATATATATAAAAATTATATCAACTAGTGTTTTTCATTATATCCTATTAAAGAGTATTTAAAAATATTAATAAAGTTTTTAGCCATAAACTCTCTAATTTACACCTCTTTTTTATAAATTTTATATCAAATCATATAGATTTGACAAGTTTATTTTTTGAGGCCAAGATTGGTTGAGACCTTAAGAAGGTCAATGTGATTAATAATTAAGATACTGTGATTTGATGTTGAAGAAGAATTAAATAAGTTTGGATTGGATATATCTAATTTGTTGCATTGTTTTTCAATGACTAAAACATATTAAATTTAAATAATATAATAGTAAATGTTTTCAGTAAATACTGTTGGGGTTTTTGAAGTTGTTTGAAGTTGATATAGAATGGTTTGAACTAGTTATGAAAGTTTTTTCAATGTAATTTGATATCTATGAATTTTGGATAGAAGTTTGAAGATAAATGGAAAAGGGAACATTTTTTCTAAGGTTCATAGAATCAGAACATCATAAGGATCATAAAGATAAAATTTTATACGGTTAAAGTTTTTAAAGTTATTATTCAAAAGTTTATAAGGTTTATTTCTATATCTATAAAATATTCATAATGTTCATAAGTTTTATAAATTTTCTAAAAAAACATCTTCATAGGGTTGTCTAGAAATAATGTAAAGTTCATTATATTATCGAAATTATGGTCTATAAGGTTTTTTTTTCAAGAGATGATATAAATTCATAAGGTTCAGATTAAGAAGTTTATAAGGTTTGATAATTCTATAAGGTACAACATAAAACTTCATAAGGATTATAGATTTCATAATTTCAAATACATTATAAAAAAATCCCTTATAAGGTTCAATAATATTCAAGATTTTGGGAAGAATAGAAAGCTTGAAGAATAACATAATGAATTATTATGAGAAATCTAAATGAGGTGTACTATGTGAATTTATCTTCATTGAAATAAACATCATAACAATATTTTATGAATCAAGATGATGTTTGATGATTCCATGAAATAAAGAGTATTTACACAACATGAAGTTTTCACTCTTTCATGTACACATGGAGGTTAAATTAAAAGAAATTAATTATTATGGAATTGTTTGAGTTTTTTTGAGAGAAGAATCTATCAAGGCTTGTGAAATAATTAAAGGAGAAGGTTGTAGAAAAATATTAGAGGTAATTTCAAATTAAATATTTGAAAATAAAAATTGTGAGTTATCTTGAGAAGAAAACAAGAATAGTTAACTCACATTATGAAGAAGGATGAAGTTTTTGGGAATTTTCATAAATCATATGTGAAAATAATATTCAAAAAAATATTGTTATTATAAAAAGGTGAAAAATAATAAAAAGTAGTATTCAAGAATTAACAAAATATTTAAAAAATTTATAGTGAAGAGGAGGGTATACTTTGCTTCATTCAAAACATATATATCTCTAATAGAAGAATAAAATAAGAATAAGAATAAGATAATTTATTTCTAATATGAAAGTATAAGAAGAAAAAAATAAAAACAAGAAGTACAATGACACTGTGATTGAAGTCTTAAAGTGGTGAACGATACTCTTGTTATTATGAAACATTATTTTATCATTTTTAACTATGTAAGATAAATAATAAAGTTTTTGGATACTTGTAATGTAATTTAAATGGATAAATATTTCTCACTATAATTCATTGGTTAAATCTAGTGGATCATGCGATCTTGGGTGATTCAAAATCATGTCAAGGACTAGTTACTCATGTTGACTAGTGAACCTTGTAAATTTTTTGTACCTTTTTACAGTGTGTTCATGTGTGTGTGTGTTAAAATGTAGAATTAAATCACTATAAAAGTAAAAATGGTTATTTAAAAATGAAAAACATTAAAATAATTAATAATCACTAATTCACCCCCAATTATTATATTGATATTGTTTGTGGATTTTATGTTGTATCATAAACATGACTCTATTAGTTGATGCCCTTATATTTTTAAAGGTTGAATAACATGTGTTTCTATATGGTTTAATATTAAATCACTAATTTTTTTATCATGGATTATAGATAAACACAATTTAGTGAACAATAAGGGTATTTCCATGTTTGATACATAAAACTAATACATTTGGAATGATCAAATGTTTCCTTTTCTTTTATCAATTAGTTATGCTATTTTGGGGGTTAAAACTGATGGATTTATACATAATACTAAAGTTTAAAATGTGATAGTAAATTATAGAAAGAATATTTAAAAATAATGTCATGATAAAAATTATATATTTTCTTACTTATAAGAGAAAGAGTTTCAAAAATTTAAAGGGATTAAGATTGACAAAGGTATATGAGATAAACTGTAAAATATCTATGAAGTTATTTTCAAGGGGAATTAATTAAAACTATAGATATTAATATTGAAATATTAATTCATGAATATTCATGATGATGAATCTGTATATGACTTCTTCAAAAGGCTTAATGAATTTTTTAGCACAGTTTAAAGCTTCGGTAAAAAGTTGGATGATTTAACTATTATCAGGGTATTATATATATTTTCCCTGATATGTTTTATGATAAAGTCTCAAAAATTAAATTTAAATAACTATATTAAATAAATCTTGATTATTTACACATTATTTTAATAGTTTATTAGATGAGGAAGGAAACTTCTACCAAAAAGAAGGGTGAGGTTGGAAACTAAATCTCTTTTAAAGCCACACTAAAAGAAAAAGATAAGAATGAAGTTTATGAAGATCATGTTGGATTTTCTAAAAAAGAAGGTTATGTGGATAAAAATATTGATAAGATTTTATCTCTCATCTCTATAAGTGTGAGAATTTTCAAGGGAAAGTTCAAATGTAATCTCGCTATACAATACTTCAAGTGTGGATAGATTAATCACTTTATAGAAAACTAACCAAAAATTAAAAAATAAGAAGTCAATGATAATGAATATAAAATACCAAGAATATCCTCAAATAATAAATTAATAAATTCAATGTTTTTTTCTAGAGTAAAGGGTGGGTATTTCACTATGTAAAACAAGATAAAATTCTTATCAAATTGTGAATATAATGAGATAATTGATAAATAAGAGTGTGATGATACTTATAATAGAGTTTATGAGAAGCTAATAATTGCTAAAGTGAATGAATAAAATATCACTAGTGATAAAATTAGTGAGTTGGGAGTGAATAATACACAAAAATGGAGTTTATTCTAAATACAGTGTTATGGGAGTTCCTTACAATGATATATAAGATAGAGAAGGATATTAGACAATTAAAGAAATAAAGCCAGCCTTCTAGCAGTATAAAATCTATTATTAAAGAGGAAAAATCAATTGTATTGAAAGATTTTAATGATTTAATGAATATTATTTATTATTATAAGACTCAAAACATCAAGATTAAATAAAGAATAGAGGAAATAGAGAATTATCATGAACTTTTTCAATAGAAACTGGCCAATGTAGAAAAAGAATTGGGTGAGCTCTAATTCAACTTTCAGAATTAAGTTCAAGAAATTATAGAAATATCTAGGAATAATAATGTTAAATAATACCCATAAATATCACATCCAGAGAGTAAAAAAGTCTTGAAAATATTTTAGGAAGTAAGAATTAATGAAATGGGTGAAAAGGACCATGTTTGTGGACAAGAAAAATGATTCTTAGATATGTATAAATTCTAGTAACATAAACTCAAAATAAAAAACTACTATAATTGGTTATCTATAAAATTATGAAAAGAGTATTAGATTAAAGGAGATGGTGTTATGAGATCACAATAATTTTGTCTCACAAAAAGGATTCAAAATTGTTGGTCAAAGGAAGGAAGAAAGATAAGTGTTAACTTCTGAACAGAAAATAGTTTACAAGCGGAAGTATTCATTCTATGGTTACTTTTGGTACTATGGATGCATTTTTCATACAAAAACATTTCATGGTTTGATCATATATATTCTTATTAATCTTTAAGGTTTAGGATATAGAGTTTTAAGGATATTTAACCCACTCAAAGAATGATTTTTTAGAAGAAATATGAAAATTTGAAAGTAAAATATTCGAATAAATTTCAATATTTAGAAGATTTTTTTGGAATGAGTGACGAGCCTAGTCACCACACTAAATATTAAACCACCATGATACCATCCGAACTAAGTATAAACTATAATACTCCAAATTCTCAAATGGATAAGGATAAAGGAAATGAAAAATCCTTTTTTTTTGAAATTTCACAAAATGATTCAAAAGGGTAATGTACATGGATACCATATAGTAGATTTTATTCACATATGATAATATAATTAAATCTATAAAAACAGTTTTGAAGACTAAAAATAAGTTTTGGCGACCTTTGTAAATGATTGGTCACTCAAAATAAAAGTTCTTGGGTTAGCTATGAACGGAAAGTAGAAGCTGAATTTTAGGAATACCTTGTATATTGATGGGATAAAACAAAACTTATTATTTGTTTCATAGATTTATGATTAATGGAATGAGGTGATTTTTATGAAATATGGTTTCTCTAGGAAAATGATTGGATATGAAAGTATTATGATAAGATTATAGTTAACTAAGGGAAACTCAAAATTCATGATACTTGATTTTGAAATGAGAAAATTAATTGTGGCATCAAAGTATTTTTCATATTAGAAAAAGGAATATGGGAAATCTTACACAAAAATAAAATTTTCATGATGTTCCTATAATGAATTGTGAAAGGAATTGGATATCATCCACATGGAAAAAATAGAAGATTAAAAATTCTCTAAAAAATAGTGTTGAGATTCATACATTTCATTCATTAGAGATTATTCATTCAGATATTTTTGGGCCCATGAGAAATTAATAAAAAAAAGAGATAAATATTTTATCTCCTTTATTGAAGAATTTAATTCATTACTTATATTATGTTTATGAAACATAAATCATAGGCTCTAAATATGTTCATGATGTTTAAGAGAATAGCTGAAAATGAGTGTGGTCACACTTTGAAGGAGATCGGGATAGATAATAGTGTTGAATATTAAAATTTATTTTTTGAAACTTATCTTGAGAAGCATGGAATTCATCATGAACTAAGTGAACCATATAAAAAACAAAAAAATTTGTAGCTGAATAGGAAAATAAAAATTTTGGTGGAGATATCTCAAAAAATATTGAAAGAGCATGATACTTATTGGTATTTTTCGAGACGGGTTGTTAGAGAAAAAACTAATATTAAAAATCACATATTATATAAAGAAAATTATGAAATGTTACCATTTTATATGTATTACATGATGAACCAAAATTTTAAGTTCTTAATGGCATTTAGAAACCCCTATATTATCAAAGTCAAAGGTGAACATATTGAGAAGTTTGATATAATAGTTTTTCATGGTATCTTTCTAGGTTATCCTCCTAATGGAAAAGGATACCACTATTACATCAATGAAATATGAAATATTATTTACACAAATAACTTAAAAGTGTTTTAACACTCTAAGAAATAAGATATACATAAAAAATAATGTTATAGAAGGGATAACGATGAAGTTATTTTTTCTAAATAATAAGATAAAGTTTCAAAAAATGGTGGAAATTATGAAGTAATGGTTAGAGATGATGATTCGGAAAGTTATAGTAATAAAGGTCAACCTTTATCATCTCATACAAGGATAATAAAATAGGTGGAGGTCCAAAATAGTATTGTAGAATAAGGACATCAAGTTAAAACTTGAAGATCATTGATGACGGTAAGACATACCTCACTTCTTTCCTAAGTAAAACCAATAGAAGTTGATAGTGATTTGGAGAATCCAAAGTGGGTTGATTACATGAATGGATAATTGTACCATATATAGAAAAATTAAAACTGGGAAATAATACCCAAACCTGAATAAAATAATTTTATTGGAACAAAATGGGTGTTTCAAAACAAGTTGAATAAAAGTGGATAATTTTTTAAAAATAAATAATGTCTTCTGTGGAATGGGTATTCTCATGTTGAAGGAATTTATTTTTACAAAAACTTTACATTGGTTTATAAATTATAAACCAGTGGGAATTTTATTAATAATAAAGTACATATTAAATATAAAATTTTTCAAATAGATATCAAGTTTTCCTTTCTTAATGGAGAGTTGAAAGAGGAAGTTTATATTGAGAAACCCTGTAGATTCTATCTTAGTAAAGATAAGATCAATATTTTTATGTTAAATAAGGATCTATATAGGTTGAAAAAGTATCCTTGATCTTAGTATTCAATATTAGATACCTATTTGAAGAATTTGATTTTTATAAAATAAAGAGTGGAAAACAAGCTATACATTAAAGATAAAAACAAATTATCACTCATTTTCATTATTTATATATATGATATAATTTTTTATAGAAATGAAAAAGGTGTTTGTAATTAATTTTATTTAGATATAGAGAAGTTATTTTAAATTATAATGCTTGGTAAAATGATATATATTTTTGGGTTTAAAAAATTATCAAGAGGAAGGCTACCTTTTTCTTTCTTTAGAGAAGTATGCTCACAAACTTATAAAGAAATTTGGGATAGATGATTCAAATATATTTTCTAGACCTATCATAGTGGGAAAAAGTACTAAAGGATTTTGAATGAAAGAAGTATTTCCCCCAAATTATTCTAGAGGCTAATTATGAGTTTCTTGTACTTTATAACTTCTAAACAAGATATTATATATGTTTTCACAATTTTTGACAGATTTCAATGTGCAACAAAACTATCTCATATGATATCTGGGAAAAGAATTATCAATTACATAAAAGGAACAATATACTATTTTTAAATTATGAAAATAAGGTAATTCAATATTTATCTAAAATAAAATATATTGGTAATAAATTTTGATGATATAAGATCTACATCAAGAGTAGGTTTATTTTTGGGAGAGTGGTGTGTACATTGACCTAAAATGAAGTAGAGTTATATGAAATTGAGTAATGTTAAAGAATAATATGTTATGTTAATTCAAAAAGCTACCCAATTAATGTAGACTAGAACTTAATTGGAAGAAATCAAGATTGAAGTTAAACTTCCACTACTTTTGGTTTGTGATCAATAATGTGTTATAATATTTTCAATGAATCTTGATCAATATTTAAGGTCCAAGAACATTGATATCAATGATTGCTTTATCAAATATCTTGTTGATTGAAATGATTTAAAGATTTAATTTTTCTTACCTTGGATAAAATAGTATATCTGTTCTCCAAACCACTTCCAAATGATGAATTTTAAAGATTGATGTGGGATATAGGATTCAAACCTCATTCCAATCAAGGATAAGGTATAGTGTAACTATCTCCTCTCTCATCTTGTTATTTGGATATTTTTTTAAATGGTGAGAAAAAATATAAATTCCTTTAGGTTTAACCCCTCGTTGTATTCAAAAAGGGGGAAAAACTATATAATGGGAGTATATAGAGGCATTTTCTTCTCTTATTTATGGGGAGAATATATTTAGAAAGAGTTATTAGGTGTAAGATGTGAAATTAGCATGTTATGTGTGTTTTTTGATGTGTTTATTAACTTTTATAGTATTGTTTTTGGGCATGAATATAGAGATATATTTCTTACAGGTTCAATAAATAGAGTTGTGATGTATAAGAAGTAGAATAAGGGATTTACTCTAATAATATTACAACTGGTATCAAAACATTAGTACATTTAATATTTTTTCTTAAGTGGTAATATTTTTTTTAAGTGGTCTCAAAATGAATCAATATCTCTGAAGAAACCCAGGTTCAAAACCAGGTGGTAAGGGCTCCTACTTGGAATCCAAGAGACCCAGGTTCAAAATCGGGTGGAGGCGAATTTCCGGGGTACTGTAGCAGTATTGTATCATTTACTGTTCGGTACTGTAGTAGCAAAAACTATTCACCTGATTAGGGCCTTTGGGCCACTGGTTTGGGCCTACAGGTCTCAAGGGCCTTCGGGCCATCAAAAGGCCTTAGGGACACAAGGCCTTTGGGCCACACAGACCATGGTGTATCCCAGTTCACACAGAACATGCCCCAAAAGAGGATCAAAGCAACATGAGTAACAACCACCAAATGAAGAGCTAACTGGATTGGAATAATAAGAGGGTATGACAGCCATAATCAGGACCAGGCAGCGTGCAGCTTTGTATGGGGAAATGTTATCTGATCAGCAATGCAAGGTGGGGAGCTAGGTGATCGATGACGCAGAAGCTGGGGAGGGGCAGTTCAAGTGGGCTAGGTCTACGGTTCATGTATTGGACATGGTATGCCTCTGGGCCTTCGGGTCATGTATTACGAGTCAGTCGGGCCTTGTGCCTTGGGCCTACAGGTCATGTACGAGTTCCCCTTCAACCCTTAAAATGGGGATTATCCATAATATAATAAAAAAATAATGCCTTTGGGCCATTCAGGTAAGGATAATATGATATTTTTATTAAAATTTCTTGTTTTCTACATCGAGTTCACTTATGTAGGATTAAAAATATTAGATGATGATTAATTTTTAAGTAACAAATGTGTGAAATTGATTTATATTAATTGGTTGAAAAAATATTCAAATGGGTAAATTATTTAGGGAAAGAGGTGTCATGACCTTTATAAGATTGGTGTGTTTCAAGATAAAGGTACTCTAAGATTTGATATTGAAGAAGAGTTGGAGAAGTTTGGAGTTGATATGAATATTTTTTTGGATTTTGTTATATTTACTTAAATCATATTCAAACTCAAATAATATAATAATAAATTTGTGAGGTGTAGTTTTGGGATGTGTGATAATGTTTGGAGTTGAAATGGAGAGGTTACAACCCGATTTGGAAGTGTTTTTCAAGTAATTTAAAGTCTATAATTATTAGAGATAAGTTTTAAGGTAGAAAAAGGGAATAATTTAGTAATATTCTAGAAATAAAACATTATATGTATCATAAAAACAAAATATTTTAATATTTAAGTTTATAAAAAAAATTAGAAGTTCATAAGGTTCATTTCTCTATTTTTTTAAGGTTCACAATGTTTATAAGGTTTAACACTTTGAAAAAAATAATCTCCATAGGGTTATCTCAAAATAATGTAAAGTTCATTACATTGTGAAAAAATAGAGTTCATAAGGTTGTTTCAAAGAGATTATTTAACATTATAATGTTCAATTCAAGAAGATTATAAGGTTCCTTTATTTCATAATGTATAGTATAGAACTTCCTAGGGAATAAATATTTTGTAAGTTTCAATACATTGCCAAAAAATCATCTTCACAAGGTTCATTATAAGGTTCGTAAGGTTTAAGAGATGACTTTGTAAGTTTATTATTAGTCTTATTAAGGTTTTTATATTCATAATATTCAACAATTTCTGAGATTTTATGAATATTGAAATGTATAAAGAATATTCAAATGAATTATTATAAGAAATATAAATTATGCAATGTTGTGTGAACTGATCTTCATCGAAAAAACATCACAAAAATAGTTTGTAATTAAATAAAATGTTTCAAAACTCCATTATGTAAAGAGTAGTTCCAAGGAATAATGATTTCATGATTTTATACACACAGAGTCTAAATTAAATGTACATAACTACTACATATTATGTGGGGATTTTTTATGAAATAATATTCAAATAATTGTAGCAAATTTAAATTAGAAGATTGTGGTGAAATATTTAATGTAATTTGAAATTAAATATTTTAAATTAAATATTGAGATAAACCTAGGTAATAATTTAAGAAAAATTAAATTGTGTTATGAAAAAGGTTAATTTTTTTGGGAATTTCAATAAATCATTTGTGAAAATAATATTCACAAAAATACAATGAATATAAAAAGGTGAAATTGAGAAGAAAATGTAGTTTAGTATTGATAAAACATGGAAATGATAGGGGTAAGTTTTATTGATACTTTTCTTCATTAAATAACATATATATCAAAGCGATAATAAGGGAATAAGAAGAAGAATGTGATACTTTCTCATTTTGTTTGAAGTAGTAGAATAAGAATAAGGAACAAGAAACACTCTTACTATGAGATTGAAGTCCTAAAGTGGTGAAAGACTCTCTTTTTTGTTTCGAAGCATTGTTATTTAATTTTTAACTGTGTTGTATAAACATACACAGTCAGGAGACTAGTAACATGATTTCAATGGATAAACCTTTTTCATTTTAATCTTTAGTTTTTTGGTAGACCATGTGATCTTAGGTGATTCTAGATCATGAAAAGGACTATCAACCAGTGTTGATTAGTGAACCTTATAAATACACTTTTCCTTTTCCCTTTACGGATATGTTTGGGTGTTAAAATGGTGAATTAAATCACTCTAAGAAGTGGTGAAGGTTTTTTAGAAGTGAAAAAATTTAAATGAATTCTTAATCATTGAATCACCCCCTCAGTAATTTTTTTGATCCTATAAGTGTATTTTCATTATTGAAAAATATTTTATGATAAACCATGTTAAAGAATTTATAATTATTATCACCAAATTATATCTAATTTAAATAATATTTCTCCTTTAAGGATGAAAATTGAAATCATCTTTCATGGATTTATAATTTCCACTTTAGTGGTATCATTTTTATTTATATGTATATTTTTTTAATTTCCTATAGTAAAATTTCATCAACAAAGTGAATAATTTATTATTTACTATTGATTATTAGTGAAAGTTTAATATTTTTTAGCGTGATCTAGAATTTTTAAAATGCACTTATCAAGTAATTATTTTACAATTACTAACTAATAATTTATCTATGATCATCAAGAGTAATCCATGAATTATTGAACTTTAAATGAGGTGAGGATGATCTCTTTTCATTCCCATTTAAAGCTACCATAATGGTTGTGTGATAAGATTGTATTCTTGGTATGGAATTACATAAAAAACTATATAATTTTTCATCACCAATCATAGAGAAAAATGAAAAATTAATCTTACTTTCATGTTTTCCCTTAATATTACATCTATCCTTTGTATACATATCTCTTGAAAGACATATTTCAATAAAAAGACACATGTCAATGAATCTTTGAAACTAACTAGAATCATAGTTAATTAAGGCACTACCAATAATTTCATCAAACCCCAAGATAGAATTACAATCTCCCATTAGAATCCAATATCATTTGATATCATAGGATAACATGATAAAAAAATTACAAAAAAATATCAGTTTTATATTTCATATATTTTCAGAAATAAAAGGGACAATTCTTTAGAGGTAGTTATACCTTACAAAAACAATGATATGTTTTTTCCTAATGAATATAATAGATATCATCACCTCTTTGTGGGTGAGAATCCAATTAGTATCTATAGAATTTATTCTGATGTTATGTGCAAAAAATTCATAACCAAAATACTTCTAATTAATGAGTATAAATTTTTCAAATTAAAACATTAGTTCTAAAATACAAACAAGGACTGTTTTTTTTCATTTGATGAAATGTATATGTATTTATGATTTGTTATAATTATTCAGTCCTAGAAAATTTCAAAAGAGGAATCTCATTTTTAAGAGTTTTTTCCCTTTGTTTAGGGCATGCGACCCACATCATCATAAGTTGTATTCTTATTTCCTCTTCCTATACCTTTAATTTAAGAATATTATGATACTTTTCTTTCTTTTCCATTATCAATTTGCTAATATTTTTCCATCATTTAGCCTCATCAATACCACACACTTCATCCACACATTAAATATCACACACATCACACATATTTAACAATTTTTTAACAATAATATAGTAATGATAATAATAATAACATATCTTTTTAAATAATGAACAACCATATTATTTCAATCACAACTATCATAATTTTCATTTTAAAAATACAATTTAAAACAATTTTTAATGTTTTATAAATGGAAAATAATAATAACACATATCTCAAGAAATAAAAAATCAAAAATAAAAGTTCAAGAGGTTTTTTAGATGGAAGAATGTTGATAGTCAAGGTTCATAGACCATGTTACCAAATGACCATATATAGCTGCATTATGACAATAACATGAACTATACCTTACATGATCCTTATAATTGGGTATCTAGGATTTTTTTGTTGAAAGGTTTTTAAAAAATATAGTTACATTCATTTTAAAAAATAATAATTTATATAAAATAATTTTAAATTTTGGTTATTATAAGTAGGCTTCTTCAAATTTTAGATGGGTATAATATCTTTTGTGAGTATAACACTCATTTCATGGTAGGTTCATATGATTTTTTATAATTTAGAGAAAATATTTTTATTTAACAAGTTATCTTCAACAATTCAAATTTCCAAAACATAAAATGAATATAAACATGTAATACCATGTGAAAATATGATAATTTTGGAATTATTTAATTCTTTCAATCCCAAAGGAGAGTAGAAAACCTATTTAAATATATATTTATTTAATATTACCATTTATGTGATATATTTACCATTTTATATTTTATCTACCTGTTTTATGTTTCCTTGTTGAGTTATAAAACATTTATTTTTAGGATAAGTGTTCTATGATTCCAACCCTTAACCCCTAATATAATTATTAATTATAAACTAGAGTACTATTGGTGATCATCCTAATTTATTATTCTCTCTCCTCCCATAAAACTAAAATTTTTTAAAGTATAATTGATAAGTTATTTTACAAGGATAATACATGATATTCAAGAAATTTGTAATAAAATAATAACATTTATAAATCATTATGTACATTTAAGTGTCGTTAACAAACAAATATTTTTAAATATTAATATAAAATTTATGAGATTTGTAATGATATATTTATGTTATTCCACTACATTATTTATATTCCTCACCATTTATTGATTTTTTATCATATATTTTTTCTTTGGATATTACTATACATATGAGTATTATTATTTTTATAATTTATGATAATTTGTTAAAATTTCAAAATACTTTATTTCAGAATATCATTAAATGGTTATAATGGTATTGAAATTAATTGAAAACAAAAAAGCAGAATTATGAAATAGATAAATGGACCACCTAAAGATATTTTATCATTCTATCCAATATTGATAAGAACTAAATGAGATAAATTTAATAATTAAAACATGAATTCAATAATCATGGCCAAAGTATAAAATAGTATATTAATACCCCATATGTGGTGGTTTACTTCTTAGGTTCATTTTCTTGATTCATGGGGGTGGGTATTATAATTTCTATTAGTGGTATTTATATTATAACTTTACATTCATAGATTTACTATCCTGATAAACCTAGTAAGTTTGGGGAATCTAGGTTTTATTCATTTACTGCATCAGAGTTGGTGATGTAGCCTCCCAAGAGAAAAGGGGTAAGTGGGGTTAATGTTATATGACACCCCATATGAAGAGATGATGATGTCATAAGACAATGATTATATAAAAATTCTTCCTAACATTGTGAAAGTTTGGACGCATGTCCCCATAATTAAAAATGATGGTATAATATGGTTGGATCATATTGATTATCATTGAAGACAATACATGTGAGAGAGATAAATCCTTAAAGTGTGAATAAATTCAGTGGTTGAGAGAAAAAACCCTTGAGTGATAAAATACTTTAGGTATATCCTATTAGGGAGAGAGAGATTAGGCAGTTATGATTGTAAAACATTGAGTTTTTAGAGATGTGTTCTCTTTGATAGGATTTTGTAATTTTGGATGAGATAATAAAATTTCTAATTTGACTTATATTTTATAAATGTTTCACTTTATGTTGATAATATATTCCCCAATAACTAGTATTCAATTATTATGATATTGATCAGATTGGTTCGATATAGAGCTATAAAACCAAATTGAGTAGTCCATTGTATATTTTCAATGATGACACCGATGAGTAGTTTGATTAGTTATGTATGTATCAATAGGTATAATTTGATAAAGATAGAGATATGGTCAAGGTTGAGTTGATCAAGATAAAGCTAATGGTTATAAAGTCAAATAAGGTGGATTATTCATATTTTAAGTTAAGGTAGATACTGTTGGGAATATGATATAAAATATGAATTTGTAGAAAAATATGCATGACTTTTAATAGTGAGAGAAAAATATTTTCACAAGAATTAATGAAGACAAAGAAAAATATTCTCAACATTAAAGGAAAATGAAGAAAATCATTTTCACGTGGGAAGAATATAATATTTTCACCACCTTTATTAGAGTAATGATGATATAATTCATATAAATAGAGATTAAAAGAATTATTCAATAAGAAAAGGTAATGTAGTCTCCTATAAAATTGTTGAAAGAGGCATTAATCTCACATGACACCATATAATAAGAGATTGTGATGGTACAAGAAAAAGTTCATATTGTAAGTCTTCATGACATTAATATGGTTAGACGATATTCCCCAATAATGAAAATCTATAGTACAAATGATTAGATCATGCGAACTGTCATTGAAGAGAAGATAGGTTAGAGAAGAAATCCTATGGGTGAAAAATCCTTTGGGTGATAAAAAAACCCTACAAATGAGTGAAAAATAATTTAGTTGATAAAATTATTTAGGTACATGGAGGGAGGGAGAGAGAGAGAGAGATAAAATAAATTTAGAGTTGGTTACCTAAAAAAAAATTACTTTATACTTTTGTTTACCTATATGTTCAAAGAAATGAATATAAAAAAATATCTTAACACATGATGAATGTTATTCCATGATATATTAATTTGATAATGTCCTCAAAGTATTTATCACATCAAAAGATTTTATAAATTCCCCTACTATAATAATAACTTTGAAGTTTTAAGATATTATTTTTAAATATATTTCCTATGGTTAGGATGAAATATATTTAATATTACACAAATGATGGTTAGACTATTAAGTTCAAGATATTCATAAGTGGGTAAGGCTTCATCTCATAAATATTTTCACTTGTAACAACCAAGAGATGTGGTTATGTATATAGACCCCCCAACAGGAATTCTACATTTTATATGTGTCATTATAGATTCATATATGTGGACATATGTTTTCATCATTATACTTGAGATTATTATTAATGTATATCATGAACCACATACTTTGATGTCACTAGTAGAAAATAAGTTTTCTGTGTTATGATTTTAACATTGGGTTTTTAAATCATATTTAAAATATCTTTTAACATCAGTTTTTTAAAAATCAATGTTAAATGCTACTTTTATGATCATTTTTTAAAAAGTGAAAGTTAAAAAAAATATATTTAATAGTAGTTTTTTTTGAAATTCAATGTTAACAGTATACTTTTAATGTAGGTTTTTATAGAAACCGAAGTTAAAATAAATTAAAAATATTTTAAATGATAATTATTTTGAAAACTATTGTTATAAATATTATATAAAATATTTTTTACATAAGTTTTCAAAATAACTGATGTTAAAAATATATGATAAAATATATTTGATGTCGGTTATAAAAAAATTAACATTATTTTTTTTTAAAAAATTATTTTTATCACCATTTTTTACATAACTAATTTTAAAAACATATATAAAATATATAAAATTTGATATTTTATTTCACAGACTTTGATTTGACTAGTCTTAGAGAAAAACTAGACTTTTGGATCAAAATTTATGGTCATCAAAAGTTGAAATTTATCCCAAAACCATTCCTCCCAAAATTTCCAACTTTATACAGCCATATATTTTGATTTTGAAATCTGTTTTGGATCCATGACTAGTCAAATAAAATCCTATGAATCAAAATAAAAATATGTTTATGCTTTTAATATAATTTTTTCAAAAACATATTTTAAAAAAATCATTTAATGATGGTTTTTAGAAAACTAATGTCAAAATATACTATTAAGACCAGATTTCAAAAATAAAAAGTTTAAAAAATAATTTTAATGTCGGTTAACTATGAAAAACAATGTTAAAAATTTACTTTTAACATCCATTTTTTAGAAACCATCATTAAATTTAATCTTTTAACATTGGTTTTAAATAAAATGATGCTGAAATTCTATGTTGATTTTTTTAAAGCAAACATGTTCTTTATTTTTTATTTTTCACATCGCGTGCTTGTGACATTTTTAATTTCTCCTACAAATTAATGGTATAATTTTAAAATTTTATTTTTCTTATAAAACTACATCTACCCAATCATTTCACTCGATTTTTTTTTATTTTTTATTTCTCATTCTACTCTTGTTTCACCTTTTGATATTTTTTAAATGGTAATCTATCTATATTGTAGTTACTTTTTCCCTTTCATTTCATTATATACATTTTTTTCAAAATATTTCATTTGTTTTTAAGGGATATGATACTTTAAACTATGATTAAGGTTCCATAATAAATCTACTAGGTAGTGCTAAAAAATTCCCATGAATTTCATCATAAAGAAAATGAATATCAAGAGACTATCTGTAATGTCAAAGAAAAATAATGAAAATAAGAAGAAGAGGGAAAAATATTAAATCTTGTTTTTTCATTTGGATGGTGCAATGTTTTGATTGTTTTCTTATTTATCAATAAAAGATTATTAATGGACTTTTTGTCAAAACTAATCCTTTAAATATTTCCAACATCTAAAGGTCTTAAATTTTGATCTTTAAGTCCGTTTTGGATCAATGACCATTAAAATAAAATCCTGAGAAATTAAATATGATTTTGTTAATTGTGTTTTCATTTTTTAATATTTTTTTATATATAAATGAGGTTAAAAATTTTATTTAAAATATTTTCAATGCCTATTTTTTATAACCGATGTAAAAATTGGTTTATATGTCAAAAGTATTCTTAAATAAAATATGGTATAACTTTATATGTTGGTTTTATATAACTAACATTAATAGTTTATTTAAAAATTTGAAAGCAATAACAACAGTTGAAAAATAACATTATGAAAGTTGTGATGATATTTGATCACTGTAAGGAAAGATGTGTTGAGTGCATCATGAGTGATATAACTTTAATGAATATGTTAAGAAATGATTTATTCATTCCAAGACTATAAGATGATATCTCAATCCATTTCATTGGAATGAAACTATTTTATTAAGTCTATGGACATTGTGGGTTTTTAATGAGTTCAATCCAGGTAGTCGATAAAATATAATCATGAATATTGGTTGATAACATAAGTATAAAAATTTATTGATGAAATATCTGGATAAAGTGGTTATATTTCACATTAATAATTTGAATTAGTATTTTATCATTGAGTCATTAACGACTTTATTCATAGATTCCTTAACATGTTGTTAGATGTTAACCTTATATACTAGGAAAGACCTCCTAATGCCATTGAAAAAGAGACCTAGTGGGTCACATAGAAATTGTGTCTGTAATCTTAGTTAAATTCTATTTGAATTTAATATTATGATAAATATTATTTTTAGGACTAAGGAATAATAATTATTTGGTTTACATTGATCATATAAATTTATTCACCAATTATTTTATTTTGAAATATATATGATTTTAATGTTTAATAAATATTTATTTACCATTTATTGAATATAATATTTATTTATCTATAGAATGAATAATATAATGACATCTATTTATTTAAATAAATATTTATTATTAAAGGTTTGATAAATATCGATGAGGGTTGATGGGATGAGTTAAGGTCCATGTGGAAATTATATATTTTATTTAATATCATTTAAATAATTTTTTTTATTTAATAAAAAATATTCAAATATGTATGAGTTAGTGAAAGTCAGGAAATATATTATTATTATTATTATTATAAGACATGGGGTTTACTTAAAATAAAGAAATTAGTAATGGGATCAGTGTATTTACTAATTGTCTAACCCTAAGTATATAACCCAACTTATATCATTTCTAGATATAAGTGAATTGTTGTACACAACATATTATTTTAGGATAACTCTCTCGATATTGAAGATAATTATCACAAGAATGCACTCAATAATGAGATATTATCATCACCCTTATACCTCTTAAGATTGAGAGAACCAGAAATAATCTTTCAAGACTCGAAGGATTCTTGTTATAATCAATGATGAATGGTGCAAGATGTTTAGTACCACCACAATAGCACTTAGGGTTCAATCGATGACATCCCAAGATTCATGGATCATGTGAAGATACTTCTATATTAATTATACTTTAGATTATTTATTAAATTAATGATATGACAATAATTTCAACAAACTTATTCAATGAAGAAATAATTTTCAAGTCGTGGTAATTCTTTTTTATAAATTAATTATAAATTATATGTGAAAAGATCTTCTATATGAATATTTTGTGGGTTATGGTCATCCAGTTCTAAATATTTATTGGAATAAACCGATAGAAAAATATTATTGGGAATGGTACCAATATCTTCCTCTAAAAATTGAAACCTTTAAGTGGTATCAAATAAGTCACATATTAATTTATAATTATTTAATATTTTTTAATCAATTACACATTTGATTGTTAGTTTTTCATTTCCAGTTTTTTTCTTTAATATAAAAGTTGAGGTAATATGATTTTCCAGTTTCATATGAAAAATAATTGTCCAATAACATATGAATAATTCTCGAATATCCCATCTAGAGGTGTCGATAATGATGATTGATAGACATGGTTACATGATATGTTAGAGAAACTTACATTGTATGTAACTATATTCAACCAAACAAGAAAGAGCCATGAAAATAACGACATGTGATGTGTGGATTCAATAAATTATATTAGTATATGTTGGGTATTGATGGCCGGTTATGATGTGGCATTACAAGGTATACATGGTCTGTATCTAGCATACCCACTGTGTAACCCCACAAAATTTTGACCCTTTGGGAATTGCAAAAGCCATGTGTTACTAGTAAACAACATGTAATTAATACACATTGTGTATTGACTAATATCTAAGTGAGAAATAAAAATGTGACATACAAAAAATGTAGTGGGTTACACATGTCGTATAACACATAAAAATCCGTGTTAAATACACATCGAGTCCTAAGCCATGTAGTGAGAGTAGCTTGTAACAAATCACGTGTTGTGTAGATAGTTGTACACACTTTTTTATTTGATCAAACTCATGAATGGAATGAACCCATACATGTGTGTTGTGTGAGTAAAATCATAGATAAAACTATTCAATTAATGAAAAACCAAACTATATGATGTGTAATTGGTTGTACACGTCGTGTGATATGGTTTTCTGTACGAATTACTTGTTTTATTATTTTTGGAAAGTCATGTGGAATTAAATGATTAATTAATTATTTTTTATGTTTATTCTATAAATATACAATTTTTATGGATATCATACACATTTTTTACTTATTTATAATCACCAATGATACATGATTTTTATATTCAAGGTGTTTCATGGAATCATATACATCGCACATGATATATTTCTTAACTCATTAAATTTTTTTTGTATATCATGACACATTATATAACCATAATTGTTAAGTAAGTATACAGCACACAACAAGGATGATGTACATATTTATTCACATGTTGTGTCATGTTATGGTACATTTCATGTAATAGTTAAACTCTAAAAACCGATTTATGTTGAAGTAGAAGGTTGGACATTGTGCTTCCTACAATACACATAATCTACTTAATTAATTTTCAATTAAGATTAATTTATTTAATTTATTTAAAATTATAGTGGATGTGAATATCAAGGAATGGTTCGATGGATAATTAAGATTAATTAATCAATAAATAATATAATTAATTTATCTTTAGAAAGAACAAATTGGAATGAATGCTAGCTAGTTTAAATGCATAGTCATTTAATTCATGGATGATCATGAGATTGAGCGACCTTTGTATGTGTTGGGATCACATTTAATTAAATTATTTATTTTATGTTTTATTTGTGATATATTTATAGTGAAATTAAATACGATGATGTGTAAGAGAAAATATTTTTAATATCTTACAAAGGGAAGTAGAAGCTCGAGGATGAATCTCCAATGAGTTTTATGACTAGGAAGTATACTCTCTATGATGTTGATCAATCTTCCTAAACTTTACATAATTCTACTTCATTGGATTCAAATCAACAAATTGTAGTTTCTAGGGTGGGTGTTTATTAGTATGTAACTCCAACACCACTTCAAGTGATGTTTCTAGTGTGAGTGAAAAATGAGTTGAATGTTGTGGGTGGGAGATATAACAAGAAACCTCTCCCTCATCCATAATTTTTATTATTCAATAAAATCCATTAATGATATTTTTTAAATCCAAAAAATATGAATACGAGAAGGTAAGGGTAAAAAATTCCAGGCTCAAACCACCAGAGGATCTTGAACAAGAGAGGTTTCCTCTGGTCCTCCATGATATTTTAGCATATTGGTTTAACATACTTGATGAGTGTATTTATGAAACAATTATACATGAATCCTTTAACTACAATTACTACCTTACACTCTTGGAATATATATCTTCCAATATTGATTATAATATCTAATACAACCCGGAGTTGGACATTCTGGATTTATCATTGAAATAAATTGTCTAATAAATTCTAATGGAAAATTATTATATTTTATCTAATGATGTTCCAGAACCTTAGAAGAATTACAAGATGTAGATAAGAGGTTGTTATACTAAAAAAAGGAAAACCTAAGAATATGGGTTCTAGAGGGAAAAAACAAAATTAAATCTTATCTATGATTTCTTTCTCAATATACTCTTTGTTGTTTTGATTTCATAATGAGAGAAGTGTTTTTCATGATTGAAGCCATATTTTTATTCCTTCCTTTGATTTTCATTTCTTCAAATAAATTGTTTAAGTCCCTTAGGATCTGTACTTGGACTATTATTATCTATGTATCATGCCTTCCTCCTTATTATGTATGGGCTTATATGTCTATGGTTTCTTTTATGTAACCCTAAACCCCAGATTACCCTCATATGTGTATGAGTAAGAATAAGTAAAGTAATGATATCCCATGCAAGAGAAAATGGTTCTAAACTAATCCAAGGTGAAATAAACTAAGGAGATGCATAGGATAATGGTGGAATGATACAACTCAAGGCAAACCCTGCTCAAGGATTTATTCTCCTAGGGTCAATGGTTGGTTTATCATTTTCTTGATAAATTGAATAGTAGTTAAAACATCATGATCACACCAGATGTTTATTTTTCTATTCTTGTTTCAAGGTTATTTATTTATTTATGTGATGTAATGTTTATTTTATTTTAAATTTAATCACTTAAAATAAAAATAAATGGACTATGCATAAACTATTTTACTTGATATGATTAATTAATTATATAAAATACATATAATATTAACAAAAATGTAAAGGATAAAAATAAATAATATTTATGGATAAGTTAATAACCCCTCAAATTAATGTGAATTTTGAAAAATATTTTATCTTTCGACCTAAGATGCACCTGTAGTTATATTGTTAGTCTTACCAAAGTTGGGGGAATATCCAATTATCTATGAGTCTTAATAGATATAATGGGTTAACTTAACAAAACCAGTATAAAGGGTAATGTAAAAATTATACTTAATAAAAATTTTAGGTATTTATCGATGAAATTCGAGTTAGGATTTAAGGACAGGGGAGTAAACTCAATGAATCAAGGAAGTATTAGTTAATACAGTTTTAAAGACTACCTACCTAAATTCCTTTGAGTAATATTCATGGAAATAGTGTGGGTTATTTGAAGGAAAATATAGATCCTTATGAGTAGAATATCTACATGATAGAATATTTTAAATCCAATAGTGAGGTATTAGGATTTAATAAAATAGTAAGAGACTAATAAAATAAAATTTATTATTTCACATTTGGTAATCAATATTAAGTAATAAAACATTATTTTATTTATTATAGAAAATGGCCAATCACTTGACTATGACATTGGCCCTATGATCGATATTGGAGAAATACAATGTTCCTAAAATCATGAACTTCTAGGAGGGGTATAGGTGTTTATGCATCGTGTGATATAATGAGTGTAAGTTTTATGTTCTAG
This sequence comes from Viscum album, assembly GCA_963277665.1. NCBI lineage: Eukaryota > Viridiplantae > Streptophyta > Magnoliopsida > Santalales > Viscaceae > Viscum > Viscum album. The sequence goes on along the minus strand of OY728140.1, from coordinate 45,357,797 downwards.
ATTCCTAATTTCTTAATTATCATTCTAAATAGACAAGTTAAGGTGAGAATTGTGTCTTTCGGAAACATGTTTATGATACATTGTATGTCTAATTCATCATGTTATCATCCATGACTATTGATATTAAAAATATTCATGAAGAAATGGATTCATACACCATATTTTTCCATCTATGTGATGTTTATCAGGAGAAGGAAATACAAGAGAGGTATGAGATATATCTAATTCACTCATTATTTACAATCTGGGAGAAGGTGTGCTATATGGACCTCATATAGTCAAGATGATTTTCTATATTAAGCATTTGGAAATCCCAATTATCAAGTAACCCAAATAATTTTGCATATTGTAACATCCCATATTGGGTCACTCGATAACAGTAGCAGAACTAGTGGAAACATTACCTCAAGTTCACCTCCCCATACACTAGAGGCATCTGACTAGCATCAAGAGCATGCGATGTTTCTTTGGAGAGACTATAACCTATGGTCAGAATATAGCACAACAGAGTAATAAAAATTATGTAAGAAATGGAAATAGATAACAACCAATAACTATAATAGCAGAAGCATAATAATGAAAAAGTAAAGCAACAGAAGAAAATAAACATCCATATAAGATAATATGCAAAATATAATAATCAACAACATATAAAAAATGATTTCAATGTAATTATGATATAGAAAAAGGGACAAGCATATAAGGAAAAAAATAAAAGCATAATAAAATTATAACAAAATAAAAAAGGAACCAAAATCTATATCTAATTCAATCACTATCCTAAACACATTTTTTTGCTCCAATATCCCGTACTATATAAAAATCAATTATTCATGGTTGGGAACTTTCCCATGTCCCTACCAGAATCCATGAAGTGTGTACAAGTACCAATCAGTAGCCTGAATATGCTATGTGATATTCTCACTAGGATACCGCCAACAATGTCTATAACATGTATAGTCTCTGAATATAAATTTAAACATATGTAGGAATAAGGATAAACAATGTAATACAACTTTTTAAATAATAACCATGTCAGACACAACTCCCCATGGTATTGATATAGATAATATTTCCATTATTTTTCATGTATTTTTCAATGATTTAATCCCTTCCAATTTAAAAAATTGTGCTTATTTTCATCATTTTTGTATTTTTGATTTGTTCTAAGCTAAAATGTGAAAATTGGTTAATTTTGTAATTTTAATAGTTTTATATCACTTCAATATTTCAAGAATAAATTTTAAAATATTGATCCAAATGGAGTGGTTCATTATTTTTAGGCTTCCTTTATTTATGGGTTGTAACTTCTTCTTCTTGACCCAAAGCTTATTCAAACTTCCATACGACCAGAAAAATAAATCATGTTGAAAAATATTTTTGGAAGACATAATGGACTCTGCCTCGATAAATGTGGAACAACTCTAGAAAAATAACTCCAAATGAGGTGATTCAATTTGAATTTGAAATAGTCCTTGAATTATCATGTTCAAATTAAATTTAATAAGAAATTTTGATCATTAAAGAAGATATTGAATGTACCAAATTTAAGGAAGTTGAAGAGTCTCTTGTTCTAGAAATAATTTTCTTGAGTCATTAGATCATAAATTTTCATACACATTTCCAAACAAGTTGAGATATTTAGATCCCATTTAAAATATAAAGAGGAAGAAATCTTATGAAGAAAACCTCCAAAAAATTATCCATTTAATATGATAAAAAACTCAAACTTTTGGTGTAGAGAAATTGGAGGGAAAATTTCTCACCCCTAAACCCAATAAATATGTGTATCCACTTCCATTAAAATGGGTTTAAGAAGGAAAAAGAGGTGTTGTGTTGGGGTATTTGAACCTTAAAGTGATGTGGATTTTCTATTTTTTCTTTTATTAGTTTCATAATGATCTCTTCTTCTTCATTCATCTCTACTACCCTTCACATGGAGGGGTAAAAGTTTTGTGTGATTGAGGAAGGGAGAGATTTCCTTTTGTAATGTCAGAGTCTTGCTCCTCAATTGAAAAATATTTTTTTTCTATTTAATTATTTCTATTTTAGTGGTTCCCATTTCTCTTAATATTATTATATTTTGGGTTTTTAGTCATTCATTGTTCACGGATCTGGTTGAAGTTCTTTAAACTCGCTTATCCTAGTGTAGTTTGTCTCGATTGAGAAGATTGTGTTAGGTGGTGAGTGTATTGTGATCTCTAGAATGTGTGTGAAATAAGTGAATTGTTTCTAGATTTATAAGGGGAAAAAGTCTAAATTGGGAATTTCCTTATTAGTTTGGGTATTATTTACTAACTTTCATCCACATAGGTGTGGTTTACATTACTTCCTTCAACCAAGGGTGATTGGAAAATCGATCGAGGAATATTTCATTTTTTGTTCAATTGAAAGAGAGGGGGGATGCCTTTTATGACCATGATAACATTGAAAAAGTGATACTACCATGTCCCCCATCACTATATTCATCAATTTTGTTCAACCTTTATTTTATTTCTTTCTTTATTTGTAAAATAAAATTATTTGAAAAATAACCTCCATTTTTTTCTCTAATTTCAAGAGAAAAATGTGATTGTTGTGCACTCATCTTAGTAGAAAACCTACATTAACTACTTTACTGTATTTTTTTACATAGTAAATAATTGTTTTTCACACACCCCATTATAAGAATGTATCAAAAACTGGAGTTTTTTCTTTGGAGGTGGTGCCAAAAATCTAATATTCAAGTTTCTTGACTATAAACACTAACACAAACCCTTTCCACCTTGATCCTGGAATCGAAGGAACCTTTTTGAATAGACTTAGAATCCATAATTTTCAATATTATTTTGTAGAAATTTATCTTTTAGAATCTATTAAAACTTAAATTCTATACTCTGATCCTATCATCATGCCTATAAATCACAACCAAATCCTTTGATACCTATGTGCAACACAAATCCTTAATCAAACCAATCAAGTTTCCATTCCAGAGTTATATAATGATTTTGAGATGAAACCTAATATGATATAATTTCTTCTAATATTTCATGTATTAGCATGAGAAGACCCAAAAAAATATAATAAACTGTTAACATATGTCTTCTCTACTTTCAGACCCCAAGTTGTAGCTGAGGAGCTAGTAAATTGGAAGGAATTCCCATTTTCATTAGAAGGAGTTGTCAAAGAATGATTGAATGGCCTAAAACCAGGATATGTGCATGATTGTAATGACTTATTTATATGATTAAAGTAAATATTCTTCCCCTTTTCCATAATAATATCCATCAAAAAGTAAATATATGCCATCAGATAATCGTCTGGAAAAATCCTTTATGAGTACTAGGAGAGATTTAAGAAGCTATGTTCCAACTGCCTACATTAGGAAATTGAGGAGAATAAATTTATTGTTTTATTTTATCAATGATTTATAGAAAATGATAAAATAATTGTAGATGATTCATATTGAGTTTCATTGATTTAAAAGTCATCAGAAGAAGCCAAACACTTGATTGAGAAGATTTCTCAGAACTTTCAACAGTTTGGTATAAGAGGTACTTGTATAAGAGGAACTCATGATGTGTGAACTTATTATAAAAAACCTTTATTTGAAACTATGGTTTATGAGATAAAAAGTTTAGAGGGATATATTTATTTTTAAAAAAATTAATTCGGGCTTTCAGATGAGATATATGGATTTGAAACAAGTGGGTGAACAAGAATCACCAACTAAGGTATGTTGTTTGAGCTCATCACCTGATAATTTCACTGACCAGTGTGCTGAAGTACAAGGAATATAAATTATTGTAGTATCCTTTCTTCTGAGGTAGTTCCAAAAAATTAAAATATAGAGAGATCCTAATCAAATCCAATATAGATTTTGAAATTAGTAAAATCAAGCAAGACCCTCTTACCAAAATCATTTCCAAAACTGACCCTCATTATAGCATCGATTCCAAAATCCAACACCATTTCAAACAAATAAATCTTATAACCATCCCACCTACCACCAACCAACCACTTAAAGAGACCCTATTACCAACCATCCACTAGTTGATAACCTTTCATTCAAAACTAATAGTAGAAATTTGAGTTTGAGGGGTTGAAAGTCACTATAAAATATTTTTCCAATAAGTTTAATAGTCTCATGGACTTCCTAACGAAAAATACAATGAAACTCCCTTCCCAAAATATCAAAACCCCAAATAATAATTTTATAATAACAACAAAAATAAGTATAAAATAACTCATACCACAAGACACTGATGAACTAGAAACAATACCTCCTGTGCTAATGGATAATGAAGTTGGGAATTCTGAATATTCTATCAAAATACACTTATAAGAAGAAAATAAGGAGGAGGGGGGTGAGAAGGATAGGCTGAGGAGGATGAGATAATAAACACCATTTAAAAGATAAAAAATTGATAATAAAGGATTAACCTCACCATTCCTCCCAAGGATGATTGAATTAAATATATTACAATAATAATCACTTAAAAAAGAAATTATGGACATGTTCCAAAAAAGTGGAAATTAATATCCCCATGCTTGAATCACTCAAAAAAATCCATGGTATGAATATTTTTTAAGGATATTTGTACCAAGATGTGCATAATTCAAGTTAATGAGAGTATCAACTTGGGAATAAGTTTCTCGACCCTTATCACACCACAGTTTCCAACCAAATGTCAAGATCCAAGGAAATTTTTCATTCCAAGAACCATTGGATATTTAAAATTTTCTAATTATTTACATGATATAGGTACTTCAATTAAAGTATTACCTGAATCAGTATACACTTCTTTTCAGATGTGAGACTTGAATCCCATGAGAGTGGTGATCTAGCTTACAAACAGATCCACAATTTTCCCAATATGAGTTTTGGAGGATGTCCTTATGAAAGTCAAATATATCTTATTCCCAATTGAATTATATGTACTAAATATGGAATAATATAGGATCCTATCAAACCCACCCTTAATTTTTGGGAGACCTTTATTAAATATGTCTAAAACAATCTTTAATGTCTATAAAGGGACACTCACCATGGAGTTTGGATATAAAATTATCCACTTCAATATGTTCGAATCCATGAGGAACCTAGTAGATCATCATTAACTATTTTCACTCCCCCATTAATTTTTATACCAGAAAAATTGAATAATCAGGTTCTTTCCATGAATTCTTAGCCTTAGAAGATAATTTTTCCATTGAAAATATCATTGAATATTTGAATGCTGAAAACACTAGATATTCTGATTTCATGTGGGAATAAGAGGTAAAATATTATTTCTTTGATGATTTTTTAAATGATTAAGAGTATCATAAGATTTATTTTGTGTGGGGTTCTAACCTTTGGAATTTGGGAACCACAATTTAATTTTATCCCTTGTGCAACCCCCAGATCTGGAATTAAAACCAATCCCCACTAATTTGAAATATGTGAACCTTATAGAGGGAGATAAATTGTTAGTAATAATTGATAATAATCTATATAAAACCTAATAAAAATATTTTGTTGAACTTTTGAGAGATAATTCCCAAGAAAAATGGTGGATATTAGGTTATATCTTAGGAATAAAACAAAAACTACACTTATGCCAAATTCTTATTAAGAGAGATTCAAAACCTATTAGACATCCCAAAATGAGGTTGAATCCATCCTTTATGCAGGTTTTGAAGAAGGATATTGAGAATCTTTTAGAATATGGGATCATCTATCCCATTTCTAAATCACACTGTGTTAGCTGCATTCATATATTTCCAAAAAAACTGGCCTAACGACTGTGAGGAACTAAAATAATGAATTAATACCTATGAGAGTTCGAAATAGCTGGGTAGTGTCCAGAGATTTTAGTAAGTTGAATGAAGACACTCAGAAATATAATTTACCCATTTCCTTTATTGAAAAAATGTTAATGAGATTGACAGGAAGAACTCATTACTGCTTTTTGGATGGATGTTTAGGTTATTTTTAGGTACCTATTTCTCCTAAGGATCAAGACAAGACTACCATTAATTTTCTCTTTTTCACTTTTATATATATAAAGGATACCATTTTGATTCCTTAATGTTCCAGGTATATTTTATAGGATGATAGTAAATATATTTTCTGGACACATTAAATATTCCTTAGATGTTTTTAGATGATTTCACCATTTTTAGAAATTATTTTAACCATAATTTTAAAAATCTGAAAAAAGCTCTCCATTGAAAAGAATCTTGTTTTAAATTTTTAAAAAGTGTCATTTAATGGATGAGAGAATAATTTTACGTAGTCAATTAATTTCACAAAAATGTATTTAAGTGGATAAATTCATTGCCTTACCCAACTTTTTTGAAACACGCTAGATCATTTTTAAGGCATGCATGATTCTATAGAAGGTTTATCAAATATTTTAGTAATATTTATCTCTCTATATCTAGATTAATTTTGAAATATGTTGATTTTTTTTCAATGGTGCATGTAGGTAATCCATCTACGAGCTTTAGGGGATATTGATTACACCACCAATGATACAACCACCAAATTGGGGGAACCTTTCAAGATACTTTGTGATTCTTCCAACCAAGAAGTTGGAGTAGTCCATTCTCAAATAATTTAGGGAAGGATACAAGTCATTTTATATTCCTAGATAATCTTATATGTGGCTCAATTCAATTATACAACCACATATAAAGAGTTTTTAGTAGTAGTATTTGATTTAGAAATATTTAGATCAAATCTTCTTAGAAATAAAGTCATTGTGTTTTCTGATCATACATATCATAAGTACTTGATGAAGACAGATAAATATTAAATGGGGATAGTGAGATGGATTATACTATTTTAGGAGATCAATATAGAAATAAAAAATAAGAAGGGATCTAAGAATCAAGTGGTCGATCACTTAAGTATACTTACCAATACCATTGAAGCTGAAATTCTAGAAAAAGAACCATTGAATGATCACATTATAGAAGAACAGTTGTACTTGATTGAATGATAAGTGACCTGGTATACTAAAATGGTCAATTATCTTATAACATCTTAGGTTCCATATCATTTAAATTCCCACCAAAATTCAAAAACTTAAATATAAATCCAGATATTACATTTGGGATAATCCATTCATTTGGAAGATTTCCAATGATCAAGTAATAATAAGATGTTTGAATGAAAGTGAAATTGATTCTATCATTGTGTTTTGTCACACTTTAGCTTATGGATGCCACTTTTTACCTAAAAGAATAGCAAGGATGGTTTTAGAATCTGAAATTTATTGGCCCAACCTTTTTAAAAATGCTCATAAATTTTCCAAAATGTGTGAAAAATGCTAGTTTTCTTAAAATATATCAAAGAGACTGGGAATTCCCAAAAGTCCACCCAATTTTTCTGAGATATTTTAAGTCTCAGGGATATATTTTATGGGACCTTTCAAAATTTTATTTGGAATTTCTTATATATTTCTTGTGATGGATTATGATTCCAAATGGGTGGAAGAAAAAACCACCAGGACTGACAATGATAAAGTTGTTTTTGATTTTTTCTAGGCTAATATATTTTATAGGTTTGGAGTTCCCATAGCCATCATTAGTGATCAAGGGACTCACTTTGGAAATTGTATAATGGAGGAATTTCTAAAAAGGTATAGGGTGAATCATAAAACATCGACTCCCTATCATATATAGACTAATGTTCAAGATTAAATGTCTAATTGGGAAATAAAGGGAATGTTGGAAAATACTATTAAACCAAATAGGAAGGATTGGAGCCAAAGGTTGGAAGACACATTATGGTATTATAGGATAGCCTAAAAATTTGGATAATAATGAGTCTATATAGGATTATTTATAGGAAAAATTTTCACATGCTTGTGGAATTTGAGCATAAGGCATATTAGGTTGTGTGAAAGATGAATTTGGATATTTAAAGCACTAAAAAAGAGTGAAGATTGAAGTTTCAAGAGATGGAGGAAATTAAAAAAAGAAGATTTTGAAAATTCCTAGATTTACAAAGAGAGAACAAGAGAGGATCATGACAAGATGATCCAACCAAAAGACTTCCTTCCTAGAGACATGGTGCTATTATTCAACTCAATTCCTAAGATGATTCCAGGTAAACTTTGTTCCATATGGGAAGTTCTATATATAGTTACTCAGTTATATCCTTTCAATGTTTTTCAGATTATGAAATATGGAGAGTAATATATATTTACTTTTAATGGAAATGGTCTATGGAAATTCTATGTGAACTTTCCATCAGATATAGTGGAATATATCACACTCATCTAACCTTTTTAACAATAAAATCCATCAATACACGACTCTCCTTAACACTTTTATTATTATTGTGATTTAATTAAAAATATACTTACATGTTATATCTAATTGAATTTTTTAAGTAAATTTTATAATTTATGTGTGGGGGATGAAACCTTTGTAGTTTAGGATTTTCAATTTTTTGTTTCTCTTTTTTCCCATTTTTTTTTAAAAAAGCGAGTTTTTGAAAATTTTGTGTTTTTTTAAATATTTTGAGATGAAATGATTATATTTTCCATTATTTAAACTCATTTATGTTATTGAAATAATTTATTCCACGAAACTGAGAATAAATTAATGCTAAAAATTATTTTTTTCAAGTTCAAAACTTTGGAAATTTTATGAAAAATCCTATGATTTTTGAATCAAATTACACAAATCATTATATTTATCTTTGAAATAACTTTATCATGAGGATTATAAATCCTTTTTTCATATTCTTTTCATTCAAATCACTTATTGATAGTTCCAAACTGTGATTTATTTAACTAGAATTTTATTTACTCCTTTTATAACTTGAGGGTTTTAGGTACTTGTGTTTTAAAATGATTAAGGAATTTCTTTGGTTTTAAACCCCCCTTTTAAATAGAATCATTTTTATTTTGGTCTATCTTGTACATTTAATCCTTGTAGACCTTATAATTAATTAAATTCCTTTTAGGTTAACCACATTAAAATCCAATTTTCCCTATCCAATATTCTCTTCAAGTGAAATTACATGATCTAGTTAAACTTAAGTGTGGGGGGAATCCATCTTGTGTTGTGCTACCTCATTTGGTGATATTTTATGTGGAAAATAAAATTTTTAAGAGATGATTTTTTTGGTAAAAAAGTCATTATATTGAAATTAGTTCCCATATGGATCTTTTATAATAAAATAATATTTTTCTTTATGGATCTTCTAAAGTAAATAAATCTCTTCATTTTTGTAGCTTTTAAAGATAGAAAAATAAAAAATTTTGGGATGTATTTATTGTGATAAAGATTAATAATTAGAGAATTTTTGATATATACATAATATTTTCAAATATATTTGGATCTAATCTTCCACTAAGGGGAGTTAGGAGGAGACTGTACTTGATTGAAAATTATAATCTTTCAATGTTTCTTCAAAAAGAGCCAAACTCTCCTTATTAGGACTCAGAATTTTTGACATCTAAATCTTACCGACTAAAAGAAATAGAACAAACCTAAAAAACACCCATTATAAATAAATTTTTATGACTCACATTAGGTGGAGATATAGGAATTTCTTATGCCAATGTTGACCCTTTTATGGGTTTGAATGAGAAATTTTTTTTTTGAAAATTGACATTTTTTAGAAGAGCTAAAGTTCATGTGATGTATGTGTATTGTGTTTATGTGAGGATTAATGAATTTTAAATGTATTGAATTAAGTGAATTAAGAACTTGAAATAATTTTTTAGGAGGCATGATAACTTTTTTTCCTTGTTTTCAAATTGAAGGACCTCATGGGTATGTGTTTTGAATTTACTTTAATTTGATTTTAATGCTAAGTTCTCTAGGATTCCAAGTAATAAGTGTGGGGGAATTGAAAAATCTATTATTTCCATTATTTTTCATATGTTTTTAAATTATTTAATCCCTTCCAATTTAACAATTTGAGATAATTTTCATCATTTTTGGATTTTTGGTGAGTTTTGTGTTAAAATGTGAAAATTGATTAATTTTAGAATTTTAATATTTTTGTATTACTTCAGTATTTCGATAATAAATTTTAAAATATTGATCCAAATGGAGTGGTTTTATTTTTTAGGTTTTCTTTATTCATTTTCCAAAACTTCTTCTTCTATACCCAAAGCTTATTCGAACATCCATAGACCCATATAAATCAATCATGTGGAAATATATTTTTGAATAAAAGTATGGAATTCACCTTAGTAAAAGAGGCATAAATAAGATTATATACCTAAAAATTAGGTTATTCTAGATCTATTTTAAATAGTACTCTAAGAATCATGCTAATATTAATTTTTTTTAAATAATTGAGATCATTAAGGTATCTATTGAATTTTCCAAAGTGGAGGAATTTGAAGAGTCTCTTCCTCTAAAAATATTATGACTAGTAAATAGAGCATAAAATTTCATAAAAATTTCTAAAGAATATAAGGTTTTGGGGTATGATGGGATGTTAATAGAGTAAAAACTTTTATGAATACAAAATTCCCATAATAAAAAATTTAGTATGAGAAATAAACATAATCTTTTTGTGGATAGAAATTGGATGGAAAATTTTCCACCCCTCAACCCTATAAATATGTGTATCCTCTTCCATTGAAAGGGTTGAAGAAGAATAAATAGGGTATGTAATTGAGTATTATAACATTGAAGTTATGCGGATTTTCTATTTTATCTTTTATTAGTTTCATAATGCCCTCTTCTTCCTCATTCATCTCTATTACCCTTCACATGTAGGGTTAAAAACTTTTAGTGATCGGGGAAGCGGGAGTTTTCCTTTTGTAATGTCAGAGTATTGTGCTTTAATTTAAAAATATATTTTTCTATAGAATTATTTATATTTTAAATGGTGAATAGTTATATTAATGTGATTGTATGTAGGGTTTTTGTGTCATTCATTGTTTACAGCTTGGGTTGATTTTCTTTAAATATCCTCCACCTATTACAGTTTTTCTTGATTGAGCATATGTTGTTAGGTGGTGAGTGTCTAGCGATCATTGGAACTTTTGAATAATAAGTGAATTGCTTCTAGATGTATAAAGAGAAAAAAAATCATGATTGGGATTTTCCTTAGTATTTTGGGGATTATTTACTAATTTTCATGCACATAGGAGTGATTTACATTGGTTCCTTCAACCAAGGGTGATTAACAACTCAATCAAGGAATATTCCATTTATTGTTCAATTGGAAGAGAGGTGGAATGATTTTTATAAACATAATGAAATTCAAATAGTCTATCCCACATGAATCCCATCACTCTCTTCATCAAAATTTTTCAACTTTTATTTTATTTCTTTCTTTATTTTTAAAATCAAACAATTTCTAAAATAACTTCCACTTATTTCACTAATTTCATGTGAAAATGTGATTATTGTTTGATCCTATCTAGAGACAACCTAGTTCAACCACTTTACTATATTTTTAACTTATTAAATAATTGTTTCTATCACACCCCATGATAGGCACATGTCTAGGATGCTCAGCTGGCCATACCTGTTTCGTCCAAAACTAGGTTCATTTGAATGGGTGACTTGTAAATGGCCAGGGTCTAAAAATATTACTATAGTGTCCAAGTAAATATATATATAAAGTATGGCCCAAGGTTTAACCAAGGCGTCCAAATAGTTATAATAGAAGTCTAGGAACCAAGGTGAAATCAATTCATCCTTGAATTTAAATGGTCGAGTCATATCACAATAATAAACCATTTATCATAGCTATAAGGATAATTTTGATCCAAGGGTAACACCTTGGTAATTCCATTAGAAAAGTGTCTAGCCGAGTCCATGAATACTATCCCTAGTAAATGTCGAGCTAAGCGTGACTGAGGCCTAAGGGAAGAATCCAAGGTGCCTCATGTTTGAGGACATCAAGATGAATCCAAAAAGTGTATCCAAGTACTTATAATTTCTAGATTTAAATTGAGAGAATCATTGGTACTACACTAAGGCGTTAACATAACATAAAGACATTGACTAAATTACAAGGTGAGTATCTCCCTTGGAAACCGACCCAATGAATCAGGGTGTAATCCTTTGAGTGATCAAGGTATTCAATTATAAATCCATGCTTGACTCAAATATGACCACACCATTAACAGAAAGAAGTCCCATGATAATAATAGGCACCATACACTTATAAAATAATAAAATTCTACGTGATAACCATGATAGTTTTCCTTTTCCAATTAACTTAATTCATTTACCATTCATTTATAAAGATAAGGGTCAACATAGGTGTCAAACCATTTAACATTTCATTGTTAAATAATAATATTCGAGTGAAACATACTTTCATAGTTAATAAGAATTCATTACATCAATTTAAATTAATAAAAAAACACTTGATGAATCCAAAAAATACAATTATGGGCGTTTTGGTAAATAATATTCAATGGATCACATAGGAATATACACGAAACACCCATAGATTGGATAAAATTGATATAATTTATCTCTAATTATATAAGGGAAAACTATTTGGGAATTTAGATGTCAAATTAGGTAACTAAGATTTAGTCAGATTGATTTTAGGGGGAAAACGTGGATGAAACAAATGTGTGGCACACCAGAGACAAATATAAATGATGACACCTAAGGGAAATATATATATCACCTACCTTATTAAGTTATATGAACCCTCTCCTAGTATCAACATTCAATTTAGGCTATTATGGATGAAATTAGATAACTAGAAAGACACTGAAAAAATAGGAAAAAATATCCTTCTTGAATATCACATAATGGACTACAATGTAAAAAAGGAAAATAATAAAATGGATCCAATCACCTATAGATACACTTCCAATATAAAATATAGTGAAGGAATAATATTATAGAAAAAGAGGATAGTTAAAATCTTAGGTGGTATGAAAATAAAGCCGCTATAGTGGGTGGGTGCTAAAGAATGAAGAAAGTAAATGGTTGATTTAGTTTTAAGTGAAAGGATAGAAAAATGTACTTTTCACCCAACATTAAAGGGGTACACAGTTTGGAAACATGATTATCCAAACTGTGTGCCAACCATGTGTCATCACTATCCAATATAGACATCCCTCATGTAGTTATTTTCACAATTAGAAAAACCATTTGCTAACTATACATTTTGGCTCCTTAATAGGTCTACAATTTCTCAAACGGGTGTGTGGTCTCTCTCTTATGGTTTTTCATACATTTTTCTCTTATATATGGGCCACACAGTTGAGTCGCATTGTTATTACTAACCATGATCCAACCATGAACCTCATATCACTTCTCTATAAAATAAATCTTCAGGCTCCGAAACCGCCTCAGATGCTTGTGAACCCTTCCTTAATCATTTAATCCCAATTAAAAGGTTAAAAAGAAATATTCAAACTAAAACTTAAAGGGTTTTTACCTCAATATAAAATAAGGTATCATACACATACAACTTGTTCTCACCTCACTTCTTAAAAGATTATATAGTTTTATTATGAATTTTAATATAACCAATATTGATAATAGTCTAATAGATCTCATTACTCGGATTCACTAAGTGGATAAGAACATGAAGCATAAAAAACTTCACTCTTTATGGGGAAAATCGTATGGGAAAGACAAAGATCCCTAAGACTAAAAACAAGTTTAAGGAATATTTTTACTACTTGACAAAGATAAGGAGGATCAAGGGTCAGGATAAGGAATAAGATACAGTGTATTTTGCATGTGGAAATAATGGATACTAGAAGAATAAATACACCTAAGTGAACAAGTAAGGGGAAGATTTAGGTGTGTTTGTTATCAAATCTAACCTCACAATTTCTATAAATTTGGTATTAGATACATATTTTTATTCCCAAATTTTTATTAATATACATGAACTATATAGATTTAGAAAGGTTTCTAGAGGTGTGGGGGATATTCAAGCTTCCAACAGAGCAAGACTGGTTGAACTGGATACTGAACACTACCGTCCCATTTTTTTCAATGGGTTTTATATAAAATAAAGCTTATTATAAAAATATATTACATAATTTGTTATTAATATTAATTACATTACATAACAAAATTTCTGGGGACTATAATAGTTTAATGTCTTCGGAAACTTGGAAACATAAACAACTGGTCAATACGTAAACTACATCATCTACCACTATGATATGTATTACTAGAACCCTTATTAGACATATCATACATAATACATTTTTTCATAACATGGGGAAAAGAAACATAATAAAGGGTGATCTCATATGATCAATAAGGGTAAACAAGGGAGATACATAAGAATAATGTGAGCATAAGGGTATGAGAACATGGGAATATTTTAAAACCATACCCTACATATCAAATATCATAATCTTGAGTCATGAAATAAATATTGGTAGTTCATAAGACATGAATCACAAGGGAATCAAAGAACATGATCCATGAGATTCTAACATTTTCATAAGATAAATAGTTTTGGAATACACATAAGAATAAAAAATATTATGTCAAGGATACCTACCAAGACATTCATAACTTATTAGGATTAGGATAACCACTTTTTTACCTAATTTGGTATTGGGATAACCACCCATGTACCCTAATTTTTAGGATTATTATGACCACTCATGTAACCTATTAGATCTTGAACATTTATCATTAACCAATGCATTGGAGAGATACATAGTACTCATCTGTTACATAATTAAAATCATTTATATGTGTTCCACAAGATCATATATCATTCATCATATCATAACCCATGAAATAAAAAGGGTTTAATACATTTTTAATCATATCCTAACCTATGGTAAGGCACTAGGTTTCATAATCATTTCATAATTTTATCATAGGATAACCCATGAAAAAGAAGATGTTTTCATAAGAATTTTATCATGGTATAACCCATGGGAGAGAAATGGGTTTCATAAATATCATGCCATCATAAAAAAAACCTTTACTAGAAAGAATAAGAATGTTAACCTTGGATAATATCACCATTAAAGAAAAGGTAACATCAATTAATGTTATATTATATGGAAAATTATTTTGATTCGTCATTTAAAAAATTTCTTGAGGAAAATATCCATTACACTATAAAAACACTTTTTAAAACATAAAAAATTTTGAAATTAATTTTCTTTGAAATAACCTTAAACTTTTATAAAAAAATCTTCAAAGAAAATAATGGTCATGATGATGGGAAGTTTCATTCATGTAGTACATGTTAAAATAAAGACACTTTCATATTTTTGGTAATAGAAAAATGGGAATTATTTAGAAAACAACATGAATATTCCTTTAAAAACATTTTCGTAAAAAGTTAAAAAATGGGTAAAATTTAATTTTAAAATCCTAGTAGAATAATAAAAAAATTTATAATACATTTTTTAAAACTTTTTTTAGAAGAAAATATATTTCTGACCAAATAGATAAATATAGTCCGATTTTCATAAAAACATTTTCTCAATTATTTTAAGTACAAAAGAGTGTAAAAATGGTACCATTACTTGAAAATATCATGAATAAATATAATATAATAAAATAAAATAGTTTATTGAGGTATTTATCATAACATTTTATCATCATTAATATAATCATAAATAATCCTGATAAATGATGAGACTGTAATATAAAATATTTACCACTTTTGTAACTTTGAATCATAAGACCCATGAAGGAATAACATAAAATGGAACATAAAATATTATGACTATAAATAAATTCGTGATATTATATGTTAAATGATCTTTGTATATACCTTATGAAAAAATATAGGTGCACAACATAACGTATGTCTCAAAGAAGGAAACTTGAGACAAAAATCTCTTACCTTAAGTCTTGAATTCCATTTTACACATTAAAAAATCCTAAATAATAAATTTAAGTTTATTATAGATTTATTACTGAACAATATTTATATATATCATACCATATGTGATTTTCGTATGACTATTTATTAAATATTTATTAACAATTCCACGTTAAAGTTATATTTCATGAAATAACCACCTTGTTTTTCATATATTGTTTGATTTTTTATTTTTGGTTCTATTAATTTGATCATGATTTAATAATATCCATAATTTCAAAAAAATTATAATTATCATATATATTCAGTATATATATTTTTAGAGTCATCCCTAAAATTTAGTGAAATAAAATTAAATACATCATTCATGGAGACTGTAGGTCGTATGTACACATGAATGATGTTTTAATTTTATTGTCGTATTAAAAGAATGAAAGATAAAATATATTTCATCATTAAATGATCATTTTTATGTAATATATATCACATATTTTCATTAAACTTATCCTTTTTACCATCCATGTAAAGTGTTAATGAATCACATTACTTCGTGAGGCGGTAGTCCGCCATACACACGAGCAATGTTATTATATCCCCAAAAAATAGAGAGTATAAAGGTTTGTGTGATATAATAATTACATAAATATAATAATATAATATATAAATAATAAATACATAATTATTTCTATCATTGATAGGTGGAAATGGAAAAACAAATGACATCAGTTCACTAGGTGGTAGTCCGTTGTTCACACAGACGATGATTTCGTAAACCATTTGTTGGTAGTAGATATTCTTGTAGGTAATTAACATAAAATAAAAAAATATAAGTATATTTAATATACTTAGGTTGTTATATAATCATGTTATAATTATAATTGAAGGATTTTTAGTAAGAAATAAAATAAAAAATCACGTCGATGAATGTTACCTCTTCTTCGGGTATCCTCCTTATGTTTACACCAGAACCTCTCCTAGGTTGTATTTATGTAAAAAATAATGCTTATAGAATGATATGATTAATGTTACTATGTTATTTGGGTAGGTCATATCGGAAGGTTTTGAAGGTGTGAATAAGAGAGGAGAGGGGTGGCCTTTTATAAGTGAGGTGAGTGTCATACTTGTAATTTTTTTAAAGAGAGAATTCCAGCCATGGTTTTGTCTGGTATAAAGGATCCAATAATGAACCATTATAGATAATAAATGATATAAGGTCACAATATGGATATAAAATGGGTTTTTTAAAAGTTTTGGGTTATTTTTAACCCTTATCTTTCTAGTTTAAACCCCCGCTAAACCCATATTTACATTAACCATGGTAAATAATTTTTTTTGTTTTTACAATTCAATTTGGTAAAACATTAATTTGAATATATTATATAATATAAATTATAATGATTAAAAATATAGATTAAATTGTTTCAAATTAAATTTACATAATTTTAAAATTTTAATTTAAAATTAATCCCACATACACAACAAGAAAGCAGGTTTTTAATAGAAAATGATCAAAAGTTTACAAAGTTTTTATATAAAAATTAAGTATAAAATTGATTAAAATTACCTAAATTGGGATAATGGATGTATAATTTAAATAATTATACTTTTTAACCAATTTAAAATATAAACTTAATAAAAAAATTAAAGAAAAAGGAAGTTTTCAATTAAAATTAACTATTTTCCACTATTCATCAAAAAATGAAACTTGTCCAAAAAATCCCAAAAATACACCATAATATAATTTTGACATGATGATTAAAAAAATGAAGTTTATTTAATCAAATTAATTTTAAAAAAGTTTGAAAATTTAATTTTATTATTATTCACAAAAATAAATAAAAATCATTTTTTAAGAAAATAATATTTTCGAAACATATAAAGACTTTTCCAAATCTTAAGCAATTTTTTATTGATATATTTAATTTATTTGAAAACATTGTAATTAATATTTAAAAAATAGTTATTACTATTCATATCACTAAATTTAAATTCTAGGTTATAAAGGATGTGTTTAAATTATTATATTAATAATATATCACAGTTTTGTTAAAAATTAACGTCGTGTGTAATGAAATATAACCTATTGTTGCATGTCATGTCTGATTAACATGGTGTTGTGTGTAAAAAAATATTAACTTAGTGTTTCATGTAACAAAATATAACAAAGAAATTTAATTTATTCAAATAATTTATAGAAACTTGTGATGTTATATTATACCCCCCTTAAAATTAAATTCACCCTCAAAATTATTCACTCTGATACAAAAAATAAGGATACCTTTTCATGATCATATCCTCAAGTTACAACATAGCTTCCTCAAACTGGTCGTTTCACCAAAAAACTTTGACTGGGTCAGTGGGCTTGTTTTATAGATATTTCTCTGTATGATCCATAATCTCCATCGGTTATTCCTTATAAGAAAGACCTTGCTCCAGTGGAATGACCTATGAGTTCTATACATGTGAAGTGTCATTTATATACTTACAAATGAGAGATACAAGGAACACATCATGGACTTAATAGAGGTTCGGTCTAATTTCCAAGTGATAAGCTATGGTCCTAATATGATCAATAATTTTAAAGGGACTGATATACCTAGGTATCACTTTCCCTTTCATCATGAATCACATAACCTTATTCCATAGATAAATTCATAGAAAAACCTTATCAAAAACATAAAATTTTAGATCACACAAGTGATTATTAACATAACATTTCTACCAAATATGATCTTCTTGATGTGTTTTAATGCCTCTAACCTTCTCTTTGATATCTTCATCTATATTCAGTCCCAATATCTTTATTTCTCCAAATTTATTCTCACACATTAGAGATCTAAAATTATTTATATAGAGGTATTCATAAGGATCAATCTAAATTCTCGAGTGAAAGCTATTGTTGTAAGAAAAATCAACTTGAGGAACATACTAATCCCAACCATCTTTGAAATCCAAAGAACAAGATCTCAACATATCTTCTAGGGATTGAATTGTTTCTCAAACTAACCATATTTCTAAGGATGATACATAGTGCTAAAACTCAAAACCATATCAAAATCTTGTTGAATTATTTGTCAAAACATTAAGGTGAACCACAAATCTTAATCAGATGAAAAGGAATGTGGTACACCATTAAATCTTATCACTTTTTTAATGTATATCCTAGAAATCTGATCCATAGAGAATTATTCTCTAATAGAGATGAAGTGTGATGACATAATAATGAAATCAACTACAACCCATATAACTTTATTCCATTTATACATTTTTGAAAGTCCAATAACAAAATCCATTGTGATGTTTTTCTATTTCCATTATTTTATGGGTAATGGATTTAACATCTCCTTAGACATTGGTCTTTCAGGCTTAAAATTTTTATATACCAAGCATCAAGATATAACTTTGTGATATCTCTCTTCATTTCATTCCACTAGAAATACTCTTTAAAATTTCTATACATATTTTTACTTCCTATATGAATAGATAATGAATAACTATGAGCTTCCTCTAACAACTCCTTCTTCAAATCTGGTATGGATGGAATGCATACAAATTTCCTCAACCTTATAATTACATAATGGTCAATGTTAAACTAAAGAATATTTCTAACCTTCTTTTTATGCTCTATATCTTTATTATGCGCCTCTTTAATCTTCACTTGGATAGATGGTTGGACATTCAATTGAGAAATATAAGATTTTTACCCTTCCTTCGGAATTTCTATATACATCCTTTGGAAATCTAGAAATATTAGATCTTTTATAATCCTCATCGTAGATAAGCTAGCATGATCCTTTCAACTCAAAGCATCAACCACCTTGTTTACTTTCTGAGGGTGGTAATGTATTGAGCAGTCACAATCTTTAGTGATATCTAACAATCTTTTTTAGTGCATATTCAACTATTTCATAGAGAATATATAATTTAAACCTTCATTATTGATATATATATATATATATCAAACTTTTCTCTATAGATATCATGCCTCTATATCTTTAAAATGATAATTATATTGGATGACTCCAAATAATTATTTGGGTAATTTTTCTCATGAATATTCAATTTTTATGAGATATAAACTATAACCGTGTCATTATGTATAAGAAAAAATTCCAATACTTTCTTGTATGTATCACTATATATATTAAAAACCCTTCTCTAATATAGGTTAATGTAAGCATAGGTGAACTAACTAATATTCTCTTCAGTTCCTTGAAACCTCCCTCACATTCATCTGTCCAGAGGAACTTGTCTTCCTGCCATGTTAACTTGGTTACAATATTAGATAGTCAAGATACATTCTAAAAAAACTATGGATAATATCTAGATAAGACAAGAAATGTATAGATCACATTCATCGTGGTTGGTCTAGTCCAACATTCAATAGCCTTTATCTTTGATAGATCTACTGATATACCCTATCTCAAGATTATATGACCCAAAAATGAAGCCTTTTGAATACAAAACTGACAATTTTAAGATTTTTCATATAGTTTATCCTTTATTTAGGTATTTAGTATAATTATAAATTGATTTAAATGCACATCCTTTCTCATTAAAGAGATAATAATATCATGTATAAAGACTACCAAAAATTAAACAAGGTAATATCTAAAGACACTATTAATTAAATCAATAAAAATAGAAGGGGTATTAGTAAGAGTAAATTAAATAACTATATATTCATAGTGTTCATACCTTGTATGGAATTCTATATTGGATATATCCTACTTCTTGACCCTCAATTGAGGACATCTAGATTGAAGGTTATTCTTGTAAAAGTATTGATCTCTATGCATTTGATCAAAAAATTCATCAATACAAGGAATAAGATACTTCTTATTTATTTTGAACTTTTTCCGATATCGATAATCAATTCAAAGTCACATTTATCCATATCTATTTAAAAAAAAAATAGGTGCATCCCAAGGTGACACACCTGGCTGAATGAATCACTTTTCATGTTTTCCCAAGAGTTTCTTATTCAATTCCTATATTTTAATCAGGGTCATTCTATAGGGAGTCATTGAAATTGGTGTCGAACTAGGTAAGACTTCTACTAAGAACTCAACATAACCTTTTAGTGGATATCTTGGAAACTCTTACAAAAATACATCAAAACTCCCATATAATAGGCATATCATAGATGTCTAGTTTCTACCCAACCATCTAAGATAAACACCCATTCAGAATAAGGATTAAGACCCATACAATGGATGTGATCTCCATCTAAAGTTTGTACTTATCATCTCATTGATAGATTATAATAGGTTGGTTTAGAATATTATATATGAATTCCCTTCCTCATTTATGTGGGATTTTTGTAGAGAACTTTTGTCCATTCCTAATATAACATCAAATTAAACTAGTGGAAGAATGGAAAGATCTATTGGAAGACCATTCCCACAAGCTTCAACCGGAGAAGAATAATATACATGATATGAAATAATCATAACATTATTGGTTTTAATTCCTAAATATATATCAAAATATTTTCATTGAAACTTAATATGCTTATAAAATTCATCAGATATTAAAGAATGGTTAGATCAGAGTAAAATAAGTTATTAGTAGTTCTTGATTGGATGGTAAGTGTACCTTTAACCATGTTGTTATCACACACGTCATAAGAAATAGTGATCACATGATATTTACCATTGTCTCTAAACTTAATGAGCTGATAGTGTTAATAACCATCATTAACCCTTGTATTTGGGAGCTTGTTACCATAATTCCCAAACTCCTTGCTTTTGAAATAATGGAGTTTCAGTGGTTCATTCTATGTAGATTTCTCATTATTCATATCATTATCTAACTTATTCCAATCACTTTAGTATTCTATTTCATAATAACCTTCCCTTTCACACTTAAAAAATTTATTAGTCCCCTTAATACTATTTCCTCCATACCTTTTCCAAAACTTTGATCATAAAGGAAATCTCAGTTTCTTCTTTCCATGTTTCTTATATTTTCTTTGAATTCAATTTTTCTCTTCTTATAAAAACCATGAAAATGGTACATAAATACAACCTCCATTTACACCTTGATATAACATCAAATAATATCTTCATAGCTACTGAATTATCTTATGGATAACACCCTTCAAATAATTTGTTTTAAGACATTGAAGAATTGATCAAGCTGACATTCAAGTATAATGATAATACAAGATGTGTACCTTCTGAGTCATGTACAATTTTACTCATAGGTACCAATATATTATTAATCCTTTTTACTTAGCTCAAGGAACTCCTTATCCATATTTTTATGGAGAATATGAGGAAAGTACTTATTGATAAATAAGTTCTTGAACTCATCCCAATCTTTGAATTCGATTTAATCTTATTGCCTCATATTATTGATAATATTTCACTATTGATCCATTTCATATTCCAAGTGGTGGATATCCAAAATGAATTTTTCATGTTCCAAACAATGGATAATGGAAAATAACTTTTCAGTGGTGTTGATCCATTTTTCAGAAACAAGTGGATCAGAAAAAAAATTGAAAGAAGGTTGATGTTGCCTCATGTAGGACTCAATATAATTTTTCCCTCTTTTGATTGATTGAAATTACAACATGTTTCATATCTTGAGAAAGTTGTGTAATAATAGCAAAAATATTTTTCATTATAAATACCTTAATATTTGTATTCTTAATAGGAAAATAATTGAATTGTCTGTTCCACTCAACATTGACATGTTTCCTTCAGGTTCCAACTATTTTCTAAACCCAAAAAACAGAGTGTAAGAAACAATAATCATGATAGGGAACCACATAATCATGAAAAATAACTTATCTTTTATCTAAATCATGAAATATTTTTTTAATATATGAAAAATCAGGTTTATACTAGGTCATTCATATTCATCATCAATTTAAATCCTTCATGATGGTTCATAAAGAGTTTTTGAATTTCCAAAACATGTCCCATGGGGGTGTCAAACCAAGTGTGGAGCAATGCCCATTGTTGTGAAGTGGGTAATGATTGAGTCTAGATAAATGATCCATTTTTGGATTTATTTACCCTAGGTAACTCTAATCCAGAGCCACGTCTAATTTTATTATCTAAATAGGAATTTAATTTCTTTTAAACCACTCACTCTATCCTTTACCAAAATTATAATACATTTTCTTTCACTTTCAATCATCCTTAGACTTATCCTTAAAAAAATTCTTAGAGATCACACTAAGGTTTTCTCATTCTATTTTATAAATGTTAACTAAAACTATCCTTTGATTCCAAATATATAGATCCAAGATTATCATAAATATATATTACATTAGTTTTTATGAATATTCATTACATTACACAAACACATATATTAGGATAGTAATATTTTAGTGTCTTTGGAAACTTGGAAACACAAAAAACTAGTCCATAGGTAAACTAAATCACATTCCATTGTGATATTAATAACTAGAACTCTTCTTAGACATATCATACGTAATATTATTCTTTATAACCTAGGGAAAAGAAACATAAGAAAGGGTTAGATCAGATTCTTAGTACAGGTAAACAAGGGAGAAAAGTAAGCATAACATGAACATAAGGGTATGAGAACATATGCATAACATGTGAAAACTATAACCTACATATAAAATATCATAATATTGATTTATGGAAAAAATATTTGCATTTTATAAGACACGAATCATAAGGGAATCAAAGAACCTGATCCATGAGAACATAACATTGGCATAAGACATAGTTTTTCAGAATACACATAATCATATAAAATCTTATATTATGGCTACCCAATAAGACATTCATAACATTTTAGGCATGGGATAACCACCCATGTACCTACTTCAATCTTAGGATAACCACCCAGGTACCCTCCTTTTCAGGCTTAAGATAACCACTTATATACCCTCTGATCTAATGGAACATTTATCATTTCCCAATTCATTAGAGGGAGATATAGGTCCAACCCATCACATAATTGATATCTAATGTATTTGTGCCATAATATCATAAAACCTTCATCATATCATAACTCATGAAATGAAATGGATTTCATAAACATTTAATCATAGCATAACATGTAGAAATTAGATAGGTTTCATAATCATTTCATCATAGAATAACCCATGAAAAATAAGAAATTTTTATAAGAATTTTATCATGGTATAACCTATGGAAGAGTAACGAGTTTCATAGAAATCATGTCATCATAAAAATAAACCATTAATAGAAATAATGAGAATGATACCCTTGGATAATATCCACAGTAATTCATAGGCAACATCAATGGATGTCATTTAAAATGGAAAATGGTTTTGGTTGATTATTTAAAACATTTCTTGAGTAAAATATACTTTCTTCTTTGAAAAAAACTTTTTAAAACGTAAAAAATGAAAATATTTTTATTTTAATGTAACCTTAAAAAATTATAAATAAATATTCAAAGAAAATAATGGCTATGATAATGGGAATTTTCATTTATACCACAAATGTTAAAATAAATATTCAATTTTAAGAAAAACCCAAATAAGCATTATTTAGAAAATGAAGTGAAGATTAATTTAAAAAAAATTAAAAAAAAATTAAAACATGTGTAAAAATTTCTTTTAAAAATCATAGGATAATAATAAAACATTTTTTAAATTTTTTTTAGAAAACATAATTTTGGAAGAAAACTATTTTATGAATGAAGATAAAAATAAAGTTGGATTTTATTAAAAAAATACCAAATATTTTAAGTAAAAAAGAGTGGAAGAGTGATACCATTATATAAAAATATCCTGAATAAAAAAGTATAATAAAATACATGAGTTTATTTAGATATGTATCATAATATTTTATCATCAAAAAATATAATCATTAACCGTCATGATAAACGATGAGATTGTAACATAAAATATTTACCACTTTGATAACTTTGAATCATAATCCCTATTAAGTAATAAAATAAAATTTAACTTAAAATATCATTAGGTTAAATAAATTCATGATATTATGTGTCAAAGGGCCTTTATATACACCTTGTGAATGAATGTAGGTACATAACATAACATATGTCTCAAATAAGAAAAATTGAGACTCGAATTTATTACCTTAAGTCTTCAATTCCATCAGACACATTAAAACCTACAATATAATAAATATAATTTTATTATACATATATTAAAAAGTATATTTATATATATCATACCATATATTATTTTTTATGGCCTTTTATTACCCATTTATTAACAATTCTATGTTATTGTTATGTTTCTGGTAATAACCACTTTGTTTGTCATATATGTTTTGATTTATTATATTTGGTCCTCTTAAGTTTATCATTATTTAATCATATACATGATTTTAACCATGATATAAATATAATATATATTCATTATATATTTATTTAGATTAATCCATAAATTTTAATGATAGAAAACAAAATACACCATTGATAGAGACAGTATGTCGTACATATGCATGAACATTGTTCCCATTTCCTTTTGGACTAAAATAAAGAAAGGTAAATGATATTTTATAATTAAATAAACAATTTTATTTCATATATATCATATATTTCTATTAAAATCATCCTTATTAACTTCCATGTAAAGTGTGAACGAATCACATCGCTTCGCAAGGCGGTAGTCCTCCATTCACATGAGCGATGTTATGCTATTCCCACAATAATATAGTATGTATGATATAATAATTCTAGAAGTGTAATAATATAAAAAAATATCATATATAAATAATAAATCCATCATTATTTCCATCCTTGAGAGGTGGTAATGGAAAAATAAATAACATCGGTTCGCAAGGTGATAATCCGCCATACACAGAATGATGATTTTGTAACCCATTTGATAAAATTGGAAATGGTTGTTGTTCATTACCTTGAAATAAAAACATATTAGTATATTGAAGATTATAATTTTATTAATCATCATGGTATTATAATAATTTAAGGAGGTGTAGTAATAAATAAAACAAAAATTCTCATTGATGAACATTACCTCTTCTTCGGGTATCCTCCTTAGGTTTACACCAAAAGCCTTCCTAGGTTGGATTTATATCCAGAATATAACTTATAGGATGAGAGTATATAAATTTTTAATTTATTAGGGTTTATCTTGGTAAAAAAAGGGTTTTAATGCGTGAATAAGAGAGTAGAGGGAGTGATCTTTTATAAGTGAGGTGAGTGGCACACTTTTAATCTTTTTGAAAGAAAAAATTCCACCCATGTTTTTTTCATATAAAAAGGATCCAATAATAAAACATTATTGATAATATAATATATAAGGTCTAAATATGTAAATAAAATGGGTTTTTTTACAAGTTTTTGGGTAATTTTTAACCCTTATCGTTTTAGTTTAACCCCCCCAGTAAACCCATTTTTAACTTAAATGTGGTTAATAATTTTTACTATTTTTACTATTTATTTTGGTAAAAAAATAAGTAGAACTTATTAGATAATATAAATTATTATGATTAAAAATATTTATTCCATTTTTCAAAATTTAATTCACATAATTGGAAAATTTTAATTTAAAATTAATCCCGCTGACACAATGAAATGTCGGGTTTTTAAAGATAAAATGACCAAATGTAAAAAAATACCAAAATTAAATATAAAATTGATTCCAATGATCTAAATTGGATTAATGGATGTATAATTTGACTAATTTTACTTTAAAAAATTGCAATATAATCTAACTTTATAAATTAATTAAATGAAAAGTCAGTTTTCAATTAAAATTCAGTATTTTCCATTATTTATCAAAAAATGAAACTTTTTATAAAAATCCAAAAAACCCCTATGATAATTTTGACACGATGGTTTCTGAAATTAGTTTATATTTATTAAATTAATTTTAAAAAATTTTGAAAAATTAATTTTATTAATTTTCAAAAAAAAAACATTTTTTTTGAGAAAATAGTATTTTCAAAACATATAAAGTCTTTACCAAAACTTAATTACTTTTTATGAATATTTTTCCTTTATATAAAATAATTACAATTAATATTTTAAAATTAGTTATTAATATCCATATCACTAATTTTAATAGCTAGTTTATAACAGTCATTTTTAAATAACAATATTAATAATATATCATGGTTTTGTTAAAACTCAATGTCTTGTGTAATAAAAGGTAACCCATTGTTGCGTGTCACACATGGTTAAATTGGTGTTTCATGTGACACAATCTTAATGTGTTGTTTCATGTAAATAAATCTATCAATGAAATTTAATTTATTTAAATAATTCATAAAACCTCGAGGTGTTACTATGCTAATTCTAGTTTTAAATAATTATTATTATGTGCCCAGTGTAACCAAAAACATTATATTCATGCCTTTTTTAGATATGGATGGATTTATTATCAATATTAAAAATAATATTTTATTATTTTATAAAGATAACATATTTTATGGTATGACACATCTTAATAATGGTTTTTATATACTATAAATTGAAAACCAAGTTGTGGTAGTTAGTAATAAATCAAATCTACATACATAACACACCCAGTTGTGGCATTAACAAATTGGTCATATAAACAAGAAATGGTTGAAATATATATATCAAGAATTATATTTTGATTATTATGAACTAAAACAACTTGATATATGTCATGCTTATTTTCAATGTAAAATGACCAAATCTCCATTCATAGGAAAGGGTGAAAGGGCCATTGAACTTCTTGAATTAGTTCATACATACATGAATATACCTTTTGTATTTTATGTTAGGGTTGGATGCTCTTATATCATAACTTTTACTAATTAATTTAGGGGATATGAATATTTTTACTCAATAAGGTATAAGTCTCAATCCTTTTATAAATTTAAGGAGTTAAAAAATGAATTATAGGATCCGTGTATATAGTAAAAAAGATAAAGAAATTATACTCATACCATGGTGAATAATATCTTAACTAATAGTTCATTGATTATCTAATAAATTTTGGGATACTATATCAACTTACTTCAGGTTATACACCATAGTGGAATGGTATTAGTGAAAGGAGGAACCACACCTTGTTAAACATGGTGAGATCAATGGTGATTCATTCCAATATTCCTTTTTTCCTTTTATAGATACATATTATAAATTGTTGTACTCATACTAAATCGAGTTCCTTCTAAGGTGAAAAATGTAATTCTATTCGAGTTATGGAGTGGAAATAAATATAATTTGTTTCATGTGTGGGGATGTGAATCATTTATTAAGGCTATTTATAGAAAAAAATTTCCATCCTGTGGAATAAAGTGTATCTTTATAGGATACATTAAGGAAACTAATGAAAATTATCTATAAAATTCTTTAGGTGAAAAGATCAAGGTTTAAATATATCTCACATTTCTTGAGTGGGAACAATAATTCAAAAGATAAAGTGAGAGTAAATATAATTTGTTTAAGTTTAGTTTCAACATGTATAGAAGTTATCATAAGAACAAATTACAAAACATCCCAAGATTTTTTTTACAAAGACATAAGTATTTTGTAATTGAATTAGATAGGTTAGGAAACCAAAGAAATATAGTTTTCTAGTCACTAAGAATTATGACTCATTATTACTAGATAATAATGATCCATTTTTTATAAATAAGTAGTAATAATCTCATAATTTTATAGATAGCAAGAGGTAATGAATTCTAAAATGGATTATAGGTTTTGGGGTGCATAATAGAAGTAGTCGGGACCTTTCACAATGAATATTTTTCTAAATTCATTCAATAAATATTTATAATCGAATAAACATGATCCCAAAATATCCATAGAGAGTACATTTTTAACATATAAATTTCAATTAATTTATAAAAATAAGAAATACCTTAGGTCTAAAATTTATCTTTTCGGTGATGATGTTAATAAATCAAACTTTTTTGATTCATATATTCACTGCGTCAAGAGGATCCAAAGAAGAATACATCTAGAAGTATCATTATATAAACTATAAATATCTGAAAAATTCCAATTTAACTCTAAGTTCTTGTATAGACAATCTGATCACCCTACATTTTTCAATGTTGATCTAAAAATGATCTACTTTAGTATTGAAGGAATATTTCTTGGATCTCTCAGTATTGAGAGATAGGTAGAGGAATCACTCTTCAGTCTTGAGAGTGTTATAGTGAAATCTCTATAGCCTTGAGAGGCTTTATCTAGAGAGGATATGTTTTTCACAAATGATCCACCACTATGAAAATGATATAAAATGGGATTATATACTTAGAGTTATGTTTTAGATATTGAACATAGTCCCTTATCAAATTCCCTTAATAAAAGTAGAACCCCACACCACCAAATTATTATTATAATTATTATTTAGTAACATGAACATTTCTTATGGATATTTAAATATCATTTTCATATGGAACCATAACACGGTCTAACAAATTTAATTTTTATTTATCAAACCTCCAATAAAAAATATTTATTCAAATATATATATATATATGTGTGTGTGTGTGTGTGTTTATTGTTAATTTAATAAATAAATAAATATTATATTTACTACATGGAGAATAAGTATTTATTTAATATTCAACTCATATATATATTCCTATTAGAATATAATCTGGGAATTCATATCTTGAGAACAACATATCCTTGATAAATATTACTTCTGAATCTTAAGAATAATATTTATTCCTAAATTAAATTAATATAGAATTTAATGGAGATTCTCATATACACTATTCGGTGTGACCCACTTGGCCTATATATCAATGGAATTAGGAAATATGTTCAAAATCCAAGATCATGATCTCTAAACACACCAATACACTCATAAAGAATGAATTTAACCTCCCTTTTACAAAAAATTCTTATTAATTCTCACTATTTTATATAATATCTTTGTCTCGATATCACATCAAGCATGTTAAATTACTTGTTTCATCAACCTATATGCGAGATAAATCTTTATTTGACTTCCAAAATTGAACTCATTAATAAATTGACATAGTCATGGGCTTAGTCAAATAGTTATATTTCAATCAATGGGATGGGATATCATTTTAAAATCTTGGATGGGATAAATCCTTTCTTGACTTATTCATTAAATCCATATCACTTATGATGCATCCAATGTATCTTACTTTTTTATAATCATATGTATTAAAAATTTTCTTAAATATATCAAAGCATGTGGCTTATGGTATGCAATAATAATAATATCGAGTTAAAGGATAATTATATATGCATGTATATAGTATTATCTAATGACACATATAACTCATGAAATTCCCATTGGTGATTATATTCTCATAACCTCATATCATTAAGATTACCAAGTGAGAAATTATTGAGAAAATGTCTCAATGTCTTATAATCCCCCAACACTTAATGGTTTATGTCATATGTGTGCCATAATATAATGTCATCCAACTAAAAAATATAGGTTTAAGTATAATTTCATAGCACTTCAAGGATCTCATCCTAGTGGGGAACTGATATGTCCTTTCAATTCAACAAATACTCTTAGGAAAATGTCATATTTTATATCACATAAGGGAATAATAATCATATGATAATATTAATATTACGATATTTAACTATATATAGGTAATCTAAATTATAAATTAAAGGGTTATAAGGAATTTTTTTTTGATAAAATCCCACTTAAAATAGATCCAACTACCAACGACTTTAATTCTGAAAGATCTCACATGATATTCATGATTTTTTGAGTTAAATATTTATTTAATGAGTCTTTAATGTTCTCCTATGAGGAATAATTTCTTAATTTTGCTTCACACCTTCGAGAAAAAACCCTCAATATATGATAATTATGAAGTATATGCATCATTTGCTTATGTGACCTTAGCTCTTTATCTAGAACCACCACTTTAGTATTATCACAGTATAGTGGGATTACGCCTTTAATGTTTGGAACTACATCAAAATATTGGATGAAGTTGTGTATCCATACTACTTCTTTAGCATCTTTATAAGCTAAAATATATGTAGAACCTTCTATAGAATTAGACGCCACTGCCTAATTTGAGCTCTTTTATCTCACAGATCTTCTATTGAGGGTATTGAAATATCCTGAAAATGATGTCAAATAATCCTGGTCTAACTAGAAACTATCATATGTATATCCCCTGATGACTTGTCCCTCATCTCCTATATAAACCAAAAATATTCCTTAGTCTTATTTATATACTTAAGGATATCCTTGACCTCCATCCAATGGAGGTCTTCTGGATTGTCTTGTTACCTTCCTTCCATGATCAAGGAGTGTGAAACATAAATATAGGTACATATAATGGCATGCATGACTTATAATATCACCAATGTGTAAGGAATTATAGTCATACACTGCCTCTATTCTCGTGTCTAAGGAGATATTTTGTTGAATAGATATACACCATGTGACATTGTAATCAATCCCCTCCTAGATTTCTTAATTTTGAATCTCTTCAATATCTTCTCAATGTATATACCATACATTGGTGAAATAAACCTCTTGAATCTATCATGAATGATCTTGATAACAAAAATTTATGTCATTTCACCTAAAGGTTTCATGGATAAGCATGTGTTTAACCACATATTAACCAACTGTAAGAATGGTATCTCATTTCCAATTATTAATATGTTATCCACATATACTATTAGAAAAACAACTATACTCCCAATAAACCATTCATAAACATGGGGATAGATTTGTTCTGTTGAAACCAAATTACCTTATGGCTTTATCAAAGAAAATGTTCCATGATAAGGATGCTTACATCAACCCATAAATGGATCTCTATAACTTTCATACCTTATTGGAGTACTACGGTGTCACAAACCCTTATGGTTGTACCATATAAACATCTTCTACAAGTTTATTATTAAGGAAGTTTATTTTGAAATCCTTTTTTCAAATCTCATAATTATGATAAGATATTATGGAAATTATAATTTTATTAGTTTTCCTCACAGATACCGGTGAATAGTTTTTTCCATAGTCGATGAATTGACACTATTTAAACCCTTTTACAACTAGTCTAGCTTTATAGGTTCTGACACCACCTTTTATGTCTTGTTTTTTCTTAAATATAAATTTAAAACCACTAGGATTTACATCCACTAGAGGACATACTAAAATCCATATTTTATTTTGGTCCATGAAATCCATCTTAGAATTCATGGATTCTTTTTATCTATAGCTTTTGAGTGAATTAATAATTCCTTATAAGATACCGGTTCATTATTATCAACTAATAATGAGTCACCATCCTTGATGACTAAAAATAAATGTCTCTATAGTTCTATAAACTCTCTAGTGCTCTTATTAAGTACATGTGCCTATGAAACATCCTCTTACATGGGACTTTATAGAATCTATTAATGTGGAAAATCCTATGTATCTTGAGCCTCAACTTCATTAAAGACAATCTTTCTCCCACCATCTCATTTGGAGATATTATCCATCTTATAGAACACAATATGTTTTTACACTGTTATCTTTTTATATGATTGGTAATATAGATAATATCCTCTTGTTTCTTTGAGATGTCCTATAAATATACACTCTTTTCCTTAGGGTGCTAGTTTATTTACTAAGGAAACCTTAAAAAACACCTCACTACCCTATACACATAAGTTCAAAAATGTGAATTTACTTCCACACTAGATCTCATATTGAATACAACTGTATAATTTAGTTGTAACTTGGTTTAGAGTGTATTCTATAATTTTTAATACTTATCCCCAAAAGGATAATGTAAGACTTGTATAACTCATCATTGATATCATGATGTCCAACAAGGTTTGGTTCCTATATTTATTGACATTATCCCAATATGGTGTATAAACAGAAGTGAGTTGAGATAGTATCTTAAACTCTCATAAATATTTGATGAACTCTTAGTTAAGATATATCCTACCATATTATGATCATGTTTTCTTTATCTTCTTACCAATATGATTATCTACTTAAATCTTGAACTCTTTAAATTTCCTGGTGGATTAAAACTAATACCTCATTTGGTAGAAATATCCAAATATACTCAACGAATATATAAAAGTAATGATTTAAGAGAATAAACCCCTATATTCAATTATAAATGTTACATGCATGTATGTATGAACCAATTCAAGAAGATTTATGTCCCTTTCAACTTGTTCGCTAAATAGAAAGTTTTTTTATTTTTTTATTATAAAAAACCATTGAAAATATAAAGTGGTTTTAGTTCAAAATAATATAAATATAAATCAAGATATAATTATGTCAATTTATTTTTATTTACATGACTAATCCAGTGATTCTATAATCGGGTGTGATATGAGTCATGTGAAATTAATTTGTTATTGATTACCAACACTTCATTTTAATAATCCCATAATTAATGACCATTGTTTAAATTTTTCAAACCTAAACATATGTATATTTATAAAAGTTGTAGCTATTATATCTAAATTTGAAAATTATTCCATACATATCAAGTATGGATATAGATATATTATTTTTGG
This sequence comes from Viscum album, assembly GCA_963277665.1. Classification (NCBI taxonomy): domain Eukaryota; kingdom Viridiplantae; phylum Streptophyta; class Magnoliopsida; order Santalales; family Viscaceae; genus Viscum; species Viscum album. Next base: position 45,324,628 of record OY728140.1, on the reverse strand, counting down.
TAACACTAGGCATATAATAATAATTTTTTAAAACCAATATCAATTTTGTTAGAAAATTATAGTGGTAATATTTGATCATTATAGTAGATAGTATTTCTACATTAGAAGATCTAAGATCCAACTTAACTCTATAAATAATTTTTAATTCACTTGGTTCCTATTTTTAGATACAAATGAGAGCACCACAAGCAATATCTACTACCCAATTTTTTGAAACTTAAATAATAAATTCAATAACAAACCCAATAAATCATCTAATATCACTTCAAACTAAGGTGAATTTATTATTATAGTTTGCATTATTTATACTTGAAAAACATACTACATCTTGTCCCTTTTTTAGTCCTTTTTCATGAACTATCCCGAGACACCTCTCATCTGAGCATCCAGCCTGATTTTCAATAAGCACTGAAGGTTATTATTGATCCCCATGAGCTAGAAACCAATACATAAGAATCAAGTAAAACTTTTGGGAATGGTTTCACCTAGTAATATAACTAAAAATAAACATACAATTTAAGTATAATGAAACATAAGTAATAAAGAAACTCATAAAATATACCATCCCATAATACAATAATAAAATAACAGGTGTCAAAACATTAAAAGTAAAACATCCAATGGAAATACTGATATATAAGAAATCCAAGGGAAAAATAAAACCAAATAGTGACCACCTATATCCTTGTAACCCATGGTCACTCATTGTATCCCATACTTCCTCTACCAGACCAACTCAAGCATCGATAGAGAAAGATCATGATCAGGATCCTGAAATGATATAATATAGGGTGCGAGTTAAACGAGGCAAGTAGGATTTCACCAAGGAGTCTGTGAAATTCCATTAACAATGAGTTTTATTTATGAAAGTTTGAATTAGATATAGAAAGTAGTTTTTTATACATGGGTATAATAAAACTAATCACAATTTGGTTCCTTTTTTCCACAAAACCTTCCATTTCCTTTTTATAAAGCATTGATAAAAAACCACTTTAAAAAAATTCTTTAACCTTTCTTTGAAATACCTCTAATCAATTAAGAAATGTTTCTTTCCCTTCAAGATTTTTTTTAAATTCATATGAAACCCTCTTTTTTGAAGAATGAAATATGTCATGAAAACATAAAAACACACACAATATAGAACCATATCAACACTGAATCCAAATAAACACCACTTGTACAATGGTATCACATGATTCAATCGAACTAGGGGAAATAGATAAGATCTAGAATAAAACCCTTATACGGTATCATCAACTATACTAGGTATCATCGGAAAAACACTAGGTTCTAAGGTGATATGGTCCTAGACTTTACCAAATACATGGGACCAACTATTAGTATATGTTTCATCCAAGAAACACAATCCACTAGACTAGCCTACACCTTGCCTCATAGGGGTCACTCACCACTAGCCCTAGCATACAACACAACTAGGGGAACACTAGTAGCATGTGACTATATAGTGTAGAATAAACTTAGACCTATATATTATCCTATGGTACCTATGAAAGAAATAAACCATAGTTGAGAAAATAGTCGAGTCACATGATATAAAAATTAATAAATAATAAATATAAATCTGATTTCACATCTAATAGTCTTAGAAGAAATAACCCATTTTAAAGCATCCTAATAACTGGTTTACCAGTATTCTTTTTAACCCTGCTTTACAAGTGTTTTGAACCTAATTATTTAATTTTGTTCATTAATGGTTTTGAATTTGATTATGTTTAAGGTAATTGGGTACTAATAATATTATTGCATAAAATCATCCACCACACCACAATCACAACATAAATCCATGGTATAAGGAATTAATATTTAAATACCACACCACATCTCATAGGACCATGCCACAACCTTCATTGTTTGGGAAAAAGTGAAAGAAAAAAATGCACTCAATGTGTAATGCCCCGACCCCAGTTACCCAGAGTCAGTGTGTTATTACGTAACATTAGCATGATCACAAGAGATCAAGTCCCAAAAGACCAATCAGTTTAGTAACCTTGTAAGTACTAGATACATTCATATGTTTTACATTATATTATGAAATGGAAAATAAACAAAATTGTGTATCCTTTGAACAAACTCATATCCCTTAGACTATCCCTAGAAATCTGTCATAAAATAATTCTTCGTATCCTGGAAAAAGTAAAACATAAGAAAGGGGTGAGCTCCGTTGCTCAGTAAGGATAAAAATATAGCAGAAACTATTATGAATAAGCATAAAAATGTAAGTAAATGTATAAGACTAAAATACAATCCTTTTAAACATAAACCTCAGCATAATATGGAAAAGATAAATCAAATAATTCCATTTACTTATTCACATGGATATTCTACTAGTCGAATAATCCCATGTAATTTTAATAGTTAATATCATAATGATGGAATGCATAATGCCGAACATCATAACCACATAGTCAAGGCCTCGTGACAAGACTATATATAAAAATATTGTTAAGGCCTTATTCGAAGACACTAGTTTGTCTCATGAGACCTTCCGATACATTGAAGGGCTATAACAGGCCCCGCCTGTAACTTACTACGTCCAATGCATTCCTCATATAAAAAGGGTGAAATGTAACATAAAAATTCATATTAAAATAACATATTAAATGTTAATACTTTTACCATAAACCATGAATTAAATAAAAATAGAACATCCATAATAAAACATATCATAAAACTATCAATACAATATGGAATATTTTATCACAATAAATCAAATTCAATTAAAAATAAAATCCAAAAATAGATATTTACATAGATGAAATTAATACAAAAACTATTTGAGAGAAATATCTCTTTCTACTTTGAAATCATTTAAAAGTCACATAATTATAAAAGAAAATATTTATTTTGAAAATATTCATATAATATTGTAAGGTAATATTTGAAGGTGTTGTAATGGTAGAAAATATATGCACCCACTGTATAATTTAAAAAAATTTCTTTCCTTAATTTGTAAAAAAGGTAATAAAGTACCTTGTTTGGAAAATGACAAAAAGATTCCTTTAAAAAAAATTTATAAAAATTAAAACAAAGGTATAAATGACTTTAAACCATAGTCTAGGAAATAGTAAAAATATTTTGAAATACATTTTTAAGAAACATGAATGTGGATGATAAAGAAGTCATAGTAGATACTTACGTATAAACATCCTTAGATAATAAAGAGATTGTAAAATTAACCCTTACCTTGTAGTTTTCCTTAGTGGATGGTAAATTAACCTTATTTATAATGGTCAAATAATTTTTATTAAATTATACAAGAACCACATACATAAATATGATATCATATATGATCCTCTAATATTTATTTGTTAATAAATTTTCATTAGTATCATTGTTTTAGGTGTTAACTGATTCATTTTCCTTTATATTTTTTGTTACATAAGTCATGTTTGTTATGGATATGATGTATTTGATTCATATCCAGAATGATATTAAGTTTTTAAAAATTATATTTTTAATCATCAGATGAAAATTATTCTTGAATGGTTACGATGAGGAATGAAATCTCATCGCGTCATGGAGACAGTAAGTCGTACATACGCACGAGCGATAATATCATTCTATTTATGGTGAAATAATATGTAATTGGATGGTATATTATGTATAAAAAATAATTAATGTGTTATATTTATTATTTAAATCAATTATACTCATTATTATACCCTTCCAAATAATGAAGTGTTGAATAACAAACTACACCACGATGTGGAGACGATAAGCCATACGTACGCACATATGGTGACTTTATCATTCACAGGATTGATAGAATAATGAATATGGTTGTACCATATTTATAATAATATCTCAGTATGTATAAGGTATTGGAGTTATTATTTTAGTATGTAAACAACAAAGAAATAGGAAGTGGAAGAAGAAAAGAACTTTGAAATAGGTGATAAAATAATTACCTCTTCTTGGGGTGCTTCCTTTTAATTTGAACAAAAGGTCTCCTTAGGTTGGCTTTATGATCTAAGTAAGAACTCTAGGTTAAAGTTAGGGTAGTTTTGAGGAGATTTGAGCAGGGTTTGGTTGAGCTAAATGGCCTTGGAGGTTTGAATTTAAGATAAGGTTAAGTACCCTTTTATAAGAGAGGCGAGGGGCACTTTAGGAAAAGGTTGAAATATTAATTTATTATAGAATTAATTTCGATTTATAATAGATATAAATGGATTTATTTATAGGATAAGTTTTTTATGGGTTTAAATATTCTCAAAAAATAGGTTTTAGACATGTTTAGGTCACCATATTAACCTTATCTTTTAGATTTAACTCTTAGTTAAATAGTTTAACTTTTACCATATATTCTTATATTTTTAGACTACATGGTTAATATATTTACTATAAAATGAAAATAGAAACTAAAGTCGTTAATTAATGACATATATAACATTATATAAGTACTTTTTCCTAATCTTATATTTTTAGGAATATTATATCATTTAATAAAATATTATTTGTTTTAAAAACTCATTTATGTCAATTTTGACACTATTTAGTATTCGGTTTTTTTGAAAGTCATAAAAAATTAATTACTTTGAAAAAAATACATTTAGTAAACCCTAACATGTCATATTAACCTTGAAAATTCGTGGATGTAATCAAAATATTCAATTTACATTTATTTCAATATTTATAATATCAATTATTTTAATCTTTCATTAATAAGGTAATTGCTGCATCATCATTGTGTCATAAATAAATTTATGTATTTAATGTCTAAAAATTATAAATAAAATAACATTATGTAGGAAATATTTTAATATTTTCAATGAATATTTATAGTCTAATTTATATTATGTGTAACCCTATATTAAATATGGTTTAGTTATTAAAATTTGAATTTAACACTTTAACCATTTTTTAAATAAAATATAAAAAATGTCCTTATCCAATCCAAGTGGATAAAAAAGGATAATATTTTTTTACTAAGGTTGATTTTGGTCGAAATACACTTATCCAATAGAATTAGGACATGTTTTGGGTAATTTTATATTATTATAATATTATTTTTACCTTTGATTACCCTATTTACTTTTAACCGTGGTAAATAAAATTCAAAAGTTACTATTCAAAAAAAATATTTTCTTCCTATTGAACCACATTTTACTTACTGATGACAGATGTGTCTATAGGATTTTTGAAATTCAATTTATAGAAGTAGTAAAATTATGTTTTATGCATATTTGTAAATGTACCTAGAAGGTGGGTAAAAGACATTAAAAAGTCCAATAAAATTTTATATATCTAATTTTATTATTGAATGACTCCAATGAAATAAATTGGACTAATATAGGAATTATTTATCTATTTTGACTTTAAAAAAAATTAAATTTAAAAATAATTATTTAAATAAAAAATTGGTTTTAAACAATAATGTAGTGTTTTTCACTATTCATCAAAAATTGAAAGTTTTCAGAAAAATACCAAAAATTCACTGTAACCTAATTTTGATATTCTGAATCCAAAAATGAAGTCCATTTTGAAGAAAAAAAATAAAATTTATAAAATTTCAAAAAGTGGTTATTACTCTTTATAAATACTTTTCAAATGGCTAGTTTGATTGGTTGAGATGTGCTAGAACTCTGAGCTACATACAGCGCAAGCTATTGTATTATTAAAAGAGAAGCGTACCATGGAATCTTGTGGTATTACAAAATTCATTGGGTTATCTCTCAAACAATCCACAATCCACAAGCCACATAGTCGCCCCATAGGGGAAGAGCTATCCAAGCAGCTATGAGAGACTACCCATAGGCATGAAAAAAAGGCAGATGCAGGAGGTGTACTGGTGAATGAGAGGAAGGTTCATGCGGTAATGGGGGGGATAGATTCACTGGTGTGGGTGGAATGAATCATCATTATGGGTCATCTAACCCCTGTCCGACTTAACAATCTATGAATGATATGAGATAGTTTAAATAGTGGGGGGCTATAGTTAGAAAGTTTGATGTGGGATAACATTCTTGACCCCACACCACATGAATCCTATACTATATAATAATGTGAGTTAGAACTAATTGAATGAAATAAAAAATTTCTTATTACATATCCCAATCCATACATTACAGAGGTTTAAATTTTGATAGTGTTTAAATATTTGAGTGTGAAGCACCCACACCATAGAATCAAATCCACACTATAGATAACCCAAGACTCATTCACATTCATCCTAGCTATGGACATGATTTTAGAGATCTCTATGTTTTAATCATTGGAAATTTTGAATTTCAAATTTTAAACTTACCCTCCATGCCTTAGAGGAGTAGATTGCACCATAGTTAGTATGGTGAGTTCTTCCTCTTGCATCATAATGATAATTTTGTTTCATGAGCTACTTGAGGTATTTAAAGAAGGATTTGGACAAATTTTAGATGGTGTAATTTTGAAGAAGAATAGAGGTAGAAATATTGGGACATATTAGAGGAAAGAAGAATATAATTTCTGGGAAGAAGTATAATTCTTGTTAAAGAATAAGTGATTTGATTTATTATAGTGATGGAAATTTATTTTTAAGTGAAAATATATCTATTTACCTTTTATCTTGATTATCATATTCTATATTATGAATCCTCTATCAAAGAAATATTCTACTCACTTCATAAAATAAAATAAATCTTGCATGAGTGAGTAGTAATTTTTTTGATGGTGGATTAAGTGTAAGGGAGAAAAATTTAAATGCTTGAATGAATAAATGTTTTGGGAATCAAAGGTGATATATTAATAATAAGTTGTGTTCAGTGTTAAATTTTCATCAATTTATCATCTAACAAAGGTGATGATGATTGAGAGATTAACCCCACCTTAGTAGAGGTGAATAAAAGAGTAAATTCTAACCTCTTTCCACCTTTTTCTTCATGTATATACCTAATGAATGTAAATATAATTTATAAACTCATTAAAAGGGATCAACTGATCTAGAAATTACTATTTGAAATAGAAGGTAAAACTAGTTCTTTATCTTAATCTATTCTATTAACCATCACTTATGGATCTTAAAAAGTTAATTATCATTATTTATTAGTATCTTTTCCCCTAAAACTGATCCATCATATTTTTTTCATCCAAATATTTTTAAATCCCATGAACTACATTGTTATCTTCCTTTTGACTCAGTTGTTATTTTTACTTGTGTTTTCTCCATCAACTATTATGGATTAAATTATAATAAAAATCAAGAATAATTATTTTGAGTTGGATTATTAGGGTTATTTTGGGTTCAACCTTGGGAATCCTTTCATCTATACTACTTTATAGTAGTGTACTAAGATTAGGATCTTTGTGATTTTATTTCTAAACTATGGACTATGCTTATATGAATTGATGACATCTAGGAATGTGTTATTGTTTCACACTATTTTTTGGGAACTAATAGCAGATCTACCCTTGAAACACAATATTTATTGCTTATTTTATTCTTATATTATCCCTTTTTATTCTTAATTTTTATTTATTTTTCCTTTTATCTTCATAGGTTTTCTTGTTTTTGTATTTTTAGCTTTCAGGTGCATTAGACATGTTTTTTGTACTAGGTCGAGGAGTGTGGACTTCAAGTAACCATTACAGTTCCACTCAGAGATTAAATGGTTTATTTATCAGCATAAGAGGATATTAGAAATGGAGAATAATCTAGAAGCTCATGAGGCATCCCAAGAATAGTTGAAAAATATTTTTAGTTCTGTACAACCATAAAAATACAAAATAACCATTATAGATTATGTATTTTCATCTTTAAATGGAGCTGTATCAAGTATCGTTTGACCATCCATCAACACCAAAAAATTTGAGTTAAAACTAAACGTTCTTCAGATGATATAGAATGATAGAAAATTTGGATCCTTAAAACATGATGATCATCATGTTCACATTTCTAACTTCTTGTATATTTGTGAAATGATAAAGAATAATGGAGTTTTGGATTATCCAATTCAGCTGAGGTAATTCCAATTTTCACTAACGGGGTGTGCTAAGGATTGGTAGAAATCATAACCCCTGTGATCCATCATGATATGGGATATTCTAGCCCAAAAATTCTAGGGAAACTTTTTCCCCCCATACATGATATCCAAAATCAAAGTGATAATTAGAATTTCTCCTAACTCAATGGGGATTTGACATTCGAGGCTTGTAAAAGGTTCAAGGACATTCTAAGATGTTTCCCACATCATGGAGTGACATTATGGATGAATCTTAAATTTTTTTATTTTAGTTTAAAAAATAATTCGAGATCAGTTATTGATTCAAAAATAGATAGAGGGTTGATGTAGAAGAAACCTACTGAGGCCCACACAATTCTAGATGATCAAGCTGAAAACATTTCATAGTGGAAAGGGGATAGTGTCCCGATCATGTGAGTATTTCATCAAGTCTAAGAGACTACCAATTTGGATTCTCAAATGGAATCAATGTATAAGATAATGTATTCATTATTTTCACTCTATAATCCAGGATCTTCCTTTGAACCACCTATAGTTTTATCTTATAAAATGTGTGGTGGTCCACGCCTCTAGAAATATTTTAAAACTAGCACGGAGGACAATCTAACTATTGAAGAAAATTTTGTTAATTATAATCATCCCCAACCATACAACCAAAAACAGAATGGATAAAAAACAAGGATAAAAAAAATTAGGTTTGGGGACAAAAGTATATGTAGCATAAATTTCAAAATAAATCCCCACTAGGTTTTCCTCAAGGCCAGTAGCAGACGAGACCCACCAAATAACTATTTCAGAACCCACAAACACAATTTTAGTAACATCCACCAAAAGATAACTAGAATATTTTCAAGTAATTGATGATGAAATATTTCAATAAAAATGACCAAAATATGGCTATAATAGACAAAAAATAATAAATAGTGAGAATTATCTTTCAAGTATCCTAGGTGTGATACCAAACAAAGAGTTTCATCTCAGATAGCTTTCTTAAAAATTGAATTAATGAACTCTCAGAGTTATACCAGGGAATAATTAAGCACCTTGAGAATATGTGAAGGAAAGTTTGTTACAAAGTAGATGAGAGATGAAAGAAAAAGTTCAAACCCATTAGAATCAATCTAAACTACAGCAACAACATGAAAGTGAATTTTAAGATGTTTCATAAAACATTTATAAGAACAAAATTCAAGTGGGTTAGGGTAGTAAACAAGAGGTGAACAACTTGATAAGAATAAACCATAGAAAAAGGTTGATGTGCCTATAAATTGGCCACACCTATCTTTTTCAGAAAGGATGTGCCTTGGGAAGTTAGATGAAAAATATATAAAATTTCCTAAAATGTTCAGATAGCTGCACATCAATATTCAATTTGTTAAAGTACTTTGTAACACCCCGAGATATTAAAATAGGTATATAAAATTATATAGAATATATAAAACATAAAAAAAAAATTTAAACATAATTTAGCACCCTGATACTTTATTATATATTTATTTTTAAATTAATTCAATCTCTTTGATAACTTAAAATTCACACAACAACAGGTTTGAATGAAACACAATACTCTATTAAAATATTATTATTTTAACATAACCACCATAAACTAGATGTTAAGAAAGAATTTATGAATATTAATAACTAAATTATGAAAATTATATGGTTTAAACATGTATAATGTAAATTCATTGGTTTTCTATTGATTATAATTAAAATAAGAACCATTTGAAAGAGAAAGAAAAGTTTTCTAAAAAATGTATTTTTTTGAAAGGTAAACTAGTCATTATTTTCACACATAATTTAAAATTATTTTTTACTAATTTTATAAAATATATTTTAAAATTAAAACTTTATTTTTAAAATAAAAATTTCAAAATTATCTTTGGGTGATGTTTTGATAATTTTTAGAAAATTTTATTTTTTTTATGAATAGTGAAAAATACTGATTTTTATTGCAAATTTCATTTTCATTTCAATTATTTACATAGTAAAATTATATTTTAAATTATTTTTAAAGTAAAATTAGATCATTAATATTAATATTTAACTAATTTAGTTCATTTTTATCAATTTAATAATTATTTTTGATATTAAAACATTTTATACTTATGAGAATCTTCTCTTAGGAAAACCACTCTTTTATCACGTCTACGGTGTAGTTTTGAATTGAATTATGACACTTATGTGAAGTGATTTTTTAAAAATAGATTATATATTTTAAATAATAAAAAGTTTATATTATCTAATAATTTTAACTTAATTTTTTACCATAATAAACAATGAAAATTGTAAAAATTAATTACAGTGGTTCTTGTAAAAATGTGTTTTTCAGGGGGTTAAACTAAGAAGATAAGGGTTCAAGTGACCTAAAACTATTCTAATACCCATTTTATAGAAATATTTTAACCTTATTGCATATAATGTTCTATAATGACTCTTTTTAGGTTTTTTTTGATAAAAACATGGGTATCACTTTATCTTTTCAAAAATTACATGTGTGTCCTCTCCCCCACTTATAAAGGGCCACCTCCTCTCCTCCCCTCTTAACACTTACAAATACATTTAATTATAAAAATAACTACCCAAATACCTTACTTATTTACCTCCACACATAATATAGTTCTTCATTTTATTATTAATCCCTCCTATGAAAGGTTTAGGTATAAACCTGAAGAGGCTCTCTGAAAAAGAGGTAAAATTATTAAACGTGATTATTTGTTTTATTTCTTCTTACACCTCATTAAAAAATTATTAAACTATAAAAATAAAATAAAAAATATATAATTTATAATAATTTGTTTATATGTTAATGTAATAATCCAAATCCATTTTCACTTCCATCAAATAGGAAATGAAACAGTTGATCGTGTGTACAGTAAACAACCGCCTCGTGAACAAATGTAATTCATTTTCCATAACCACCTTTAAAGGATGGATATAATTATGTATTCAACTTATTTTTATTATATTTATGAAAATTTTATACTAATATAATTATGATATAAAATATACCTTATTACTTTCCATTCTTTGGGGGATATGATAAAGTCGCTTGTGTGTACGAGGGACTATAACCTCGTGAAGTGATATGATTTGTTTTTTTCTTACGCTATAAATGAAAGGTATTAAGGTTAAATTTATTTAGTATATTTTATTTTTATGATATAATAATAATTTTGGGAATATAATATTATATAAAACTTTTAATCTTCTAATCCATTGGAAAACAATATCCTCGCTCGTGTGTACGTGTAGACTACCACCTCCTCGTAGTGATGTGAAATGTTTATCATTTTAATTTTACATGGATGGTAATAAGGATGAATTTCATAAATAAAAATTATATATACAAAAAATAATTATTCTTTAAATGTTAATTAATATTTATTTTACTTTCATTCCATCCTTCTAGAAAAATGGAAACAACGTTCATGCGTATGTACGACCTACTCTCTCCATGAATGGTGTAATCCATTTTCTATCTCAAACTTTAATATATTACCATCAATAGAAAAATAATTAATATATATATTATATTTTATCATATTTATAATTTAATCATATGATTTAACCATGATAAAATTAAAATATCCAAAATTACCAATCTAAAACATACTTGAAAAACGAAGCAATTATCACCCGAAATAGTGATTTTAACAAAGAATTGTTAATAAACATGGGATAAATGACTATAAGTGAATAATATATGGTATGATATATATTTTTATGGTTATTTAATAGATTTAAAATAAATCTATATTTATTATATTGGATTTTGGGACACATATGAAGGAAGTCAAACCTGAGGTAAGGGTTTCTAATCTCACATTTACTTTCTTAATACATACGCCATATTCAACACTTATTCCTTTGTGTGATGTATATAATACCCCTTTCAATATGTTATATAAAAAATATACTTATCTTAATGTTATTTAAAATTTAATTTGAGGTTATTTATTTCATGGGTCTTATGATTCAAAAGTTACCAAATTGGTAAGGGTTTATTTCACACTCCCATCATTATTCGAGATTATTTTTTGTTAAAGTATACCTTAGGGTAATTATTTAATATTTATATATTAAATTAAATATATTTTATTATCCTATTGTTATTCATGAACTTTTTCAATTAACAGTACCATTTTTTCACTCTTGGGTACTTAAAATGATTGAGAAAATGTTTTTAAGAAAATCTAATTTTATTTTTCTCTTCAGTTGAAAATATTTTTTCATCAAAATCCTTGATTTCTAAAAATATTTTTCAAAAATGATTTTAACCTTTGACAAATTATATATCAAATATAATTTTACCCATTTTTACTTTTAATAAAATTTAAAAGAATCTTCATGTCGTTTTTAAGATAAGGCTCATTTGGATTTTACAGAAAATTTCTATAAAATATTTCTTTTAACATGTATGAAATGAATTAAATTTATTGATATCATGACCACTCAATGTTTTAAATATTATTTTATAAGTTTCAAATATTATTTTCAAAATGTTTTTAGAACTTTTTTTAAAGAATATTTTCAAAGTGAAAAGGTTATTTTCTTCAAAAATGTTTTTAATGACATTTTTATGGTATTTCTATTCATTGATAACATTAAACCTTTATGAAACTTATGATAAAATAGGGATATATTTTATTGATATCATATTTATTATTTATTTTTATGGTTTGTTATTAGTTTGACTGAGGATGTAAAATTTTATTACCATTCACAATATTATTCTAGATGGTTTAAGATTATATTTATTTGATTAGGGTAAGTATTAAAATTTTGTATGTTAGTTTTTAAATATGGATAATTATATTGATTATGTTTCACCCCTTTCATATGAATAATGCATTGGAATTAGTAATTTATGGGTGGGGACCAGTTATATATAGAATATCTATGAATATAAAGATCTCATGAGAAAAATTAGTTGGCCCAATTAGATAGGTTTCTACACATAGATATAAATTTTCTTATGAAATGTCTTGTTGATATGTTTCAGATGTCATCCATTATGTGTTTCCTAATTATGAGATAAGTTATTTATTTACTTGTGATTATTTGATTATTTATAATATCCATGAATAAGTTTTGAGATTTTGTGATTATTTATATGTATTTATTTGATTATCATTCATTACTTCCATATTATACTTAAGTTATTGTTTAAATGGAACATGTTTCTGTTATTTACCTTGGCATATTGAATATGATTATTTATTCATGGTAGCTTCTATTATACGTATAAAAACCCTTATATTTATTTCAAATTTAATACATAATTTATTTCATATTATTATACTTAATAAAACCTGAAAGATCAAGAAGTATAGTTTCTTTTAGAAATAAGTACTTTACATAACAATTTTAAAACAAGAAAAAACAACATCTTTATTGAAAAATTACTTAACATGCTTGCACTTAAAACTTAATGGGATAACCTGGGGACATACATAAGAATGGGGTGAGCTATAAATCCCAGTAAGGGAATAAACATAGAATAACATGAATAATGTAATACATGTTATAAAATGGGAATATAAAGTGGGCATAAAAGTAATGATAATCATAAACATGAAAGACAAGACATGATATAACATGATAACATAAAGGCATCCTAGAAAATGTGGCAACATCTTAAAATAGTACATCATAAACATAGGCTAAGGCCAACTACCAATACATCATGATGGAAAAATTACCATAAATAAATCAGGTTCATTCCCTATCCCAACATGATGTCTCATGAGACTAAACATCACCCAATGCAGTATAGCACTATATAATTTTGCGTGCACCCATCACTTTCATTTCATTCTCATGCTTAAGTGTGCCACATAGATCATACATCATGGATTAATTAGTAATAATAATTTATTCCATGGTCATGGAGTGTGTAATAAATGCATTTATGTCCCAATTGAAATAAGTATAAGTGTATAATGGTGAAAACCCTTGATATGAAATGGGTAAGGTATTCACTACACAATTATTTCGGCACGTAAAATCGTGGTGAAATTTCAACAACATAACAACATCACTTAAAATTTAATAAAATGGATAGATTAGATAGAAATGGGTATCTCAACATTTTAAAATCAAATGGTAAGTAATCGGTACATGTAAATACATGTCCCAATATTAGGAATTTGAAATAGAAGGTATAAGATAATAAAGAAACTTGAATAAAGAAGATAAGGTGAGGATCCCTTACATGAGTGTGTGAAACCAAATTCTTAGGATGAGCTTATTGAGAGTTTTGGGGAACCTTAGGAAGGAATAGTAAGGATATGCTCCAAGTATATTGAGTAGAGATAAATGGAAGCATATCTAGGTTTATATAGGAAAATAGTGGGGATTTCTATATTATTTCTCAAACTTAGGTGTTGGACTTCATATAATAAAATAACAAAAACCAAAAACATTCCCATGTTTTTTCCCATGGTTTCTGACAAATGGGATTGGTTTTCATTATTTTATAATTCCTAGGTCTGAAATTAATAATATAATTACCTTTCTTATGTGGAGTTGAGTCATACTCTTAAAGAAAGTAATTTAAAACCTTAAAATATATTATAAGTTTTGGAGGATTCCTAACTCCTTTATAAAATAAATAAAACAAAATAAAAATTTCATTATTTTTAAGTTAAAACATATATTTGGTTTTTAATACCATTTATAGTATTTATTACATCAATTTTGGGCCATTATGATGTCACAATTCACAAAATATATTTATATGACATTTAATTTTTACACGAAAATTTGATTATCTCAGAAAATTATGAAAAATTCACCATCAGATAATTTCAACATTCCAACTCAAAAAATAATATTCATTTTATCTAAATAATTTTCTAAATATTTTAATTTTCACTTTTAAAATAAAATTTACATTTATTAAGAAATATTGGGTTTTTTTCACTATAATAGTTTTTGAACCATTATAAAAATTAAATTTGACTTCATCAAAATTATATAATCATTTATATTTAATAATAATATTTTATTAAAGTGTTATTTATTTCCAAAATATATTAATAAATGAAAATAAATTCCTTAATTGAATTTTGATATTAACCAAAAAATATTATTTTGTGTTTTATTATATCAAAATAAAAATTATTTATAAAGTGACAATAATAGAATGAAAATATATTCATTAATCTTTAAAAAATACATATTCATACTAATTTGTTCTTGATACATATCCCTTTAGTACACTAGTCAACACCCTAAGAGTAAATTGTGAAATAAAGAGACTTTTATGGGGTGTTTCAGCGTACAAGGTTTGGGTCATGATCTGGATAAGCTTTAACTTCAACCGTAAATGTTTTTTCTTATTATTTAGTTATTTCATCTAAACTTGGGATTGAACAAGGGAAAATCTTAGTGATGTTATCTCCCTTATAAGATTTGATAAATGGTCTTCATAGGGTACCATACTACTGGTTGAGGTCATCACTTCCTTAGTCTGTGCCAATTGGATTTGTTAAAACTTCATATTTATAATAATAATGGGATCATTGTTAAACAACTAATTAATCATTGGTAAATATTCGTAATGGACATTTAAATATGATAGAATAAAATAAAACCAAAGGAGTTCATGTTTTTTCTAAAACCATATTACATAATAAGAAAATTAATTAAATCATAAGGAAAATTTTATTTATAACCATTTGGGTCATTAAAATATTCCCGCCATTAGATATTTCACACTCAAAAATTTTCATTTCACACACTAGAATAGATGACGGTAACTCTATTTCATCACTTCCCCCAATTTCCATGTTACTTCTCTAAACTTGTGGTTTCTCTAATGCACTTTGACAAGGTTTATTGTCATATTTCTTAGAACTTTGTCTTTACGATCTAATATCTTCACTAGATACTTATCATATGATAGATCATTATCCAATGATAAAACCTATGGATTGAGTACATGTGAGGGATTTGGTATTTAATTTCTTAAGAGGGATACATGGAATACATCATGTACTTGAGATAGTTATGTGGGAGTGCTAGTTGGTAGGCCACTGCTCTGATGTGATCAAGGATCTAAAATGTGACAATGAATCTTGGACTAAGCTTTCATTTCTTCCCAAATCTCATTACTCTCTTCCATGGAGATATGTGTAGGAATACCATGTATCCAACATCAAACTCTAAGTCTCATCGATGACTGTCATCATATCTATTCTATCAACTCTGAGCAGTCGTGATGTGCTTCTGAATGGTCTTAAACTTTTCCACCATTTCCTTAACCATTTCAGCACCTATCTTTTTTTGTTCCCCAACTTCATCCAATCATGTAGGTGTTCTACACCTTTTCCCATAAATGGATTTATAGGGATCCATTTGGATTCTAGATTTGAAACTATTTTTGTATGAGAACTCAACTAGAGGTATATGTTGATCTCATCCTCTTTTGAAGTTAATATAACATACTCTCAAAATGTATTCTAATGTTTGAATATTCCACTCATATTGAACATTAGTTTGAAGATGATAAACCATACTAAACTTTACCTCAATGTCTACAACATGTTGGAGACTTTTCCAGAACTTTGAGGTGAATCTCAAATCATGATCGAATAAAATTAACAGTGTTACTCCATGAAGACGCACCACTAATCAAATTTATATCCTTATAAGTTGATCTAATGAGAATTTATTTATAATTTCAATGAAGTGAGTAGTCTTTGTAAGATAATCCGCAATAACCCATATGGCATTTTCCTCTGGATTTCTTCAGAATTCTAGTGACAAAGTCCATGTTGATTTTTTCCCATTTCCCTATAGGTATGGGTAATGGTTACATTATCCCCTTGTATTTATACCTTTACACCTTCACTTGTTGACACAAAAAACATATTGATGTATATTCCACAATCTTATTCTTTATATTGTCCCACCAATAGTTTTTTCGAAGATCTTGATACATATATGTGATTATTAGGTATATGGAGAAGGTTAGTGTATATGGATCATCCAATATATCATTCTTTAACTCAATATTTGATGGTACAAATATCCTTGAATCAAATATCACAATACCTTCCCCATTAACAATGAACTACAAGGATGTCCTTTTTCTTACATTTTCTACTTTCTGCTGAATTCCCACATCATTTATTTGAGAATCCTTTATCTTCTTCAGAAGGTATGGTTGAGAAATAATTTGTGAAAGGATTGATTATTTTTACTCCTTTATGATTCTCATGTCCATCCTTTCCAAATCTAAGAAAATTTAATCCCTCTTTATTATTATCAATGATAGAATTGTTATATCCTTTTTACTTAGAGTATCTTCCACTTTATTCAATTTACGAGGATGGTAGTGGATTTAGAATTCATGGTCTTTGATCAGATATAACTATCTTAATTAGTTCATATTCATATCTTTCTATTTGAATATATACTTTAGGATTTTGTGATTCGTATATATTTCATACTTCTCCCCATAGAGATAATTCTGCTATATTTTCAAAGAGAATATCGGCATAGCCAACTCCAAATCATGTGTTGGGTAGTTTTGTTTGTGAACATTCAACTGCCTTGAATCATATGATATGAATTTATCATTCTTCATTGACACACATCCCAATAACTTCTTCCATGCATCACTAAATACCATAAAACTCTCTCCGCTTGTGGGTTGTGTGAGCATAGGTGTAGTGATATGCCTCATTTTTAAATCCTTTAATATCTCTTAATATTGATCAATTTATGAAAACTTGACTCCCTTTCGAGTTATCTTAGTTATAGGGTTTGAAAATTGAGAGAAATTTCTCAAAAATTGAGGATAATACCCAACAAATCCATGGAAACTATGGATATATATCATAGATGTTGGACTTAACCATCCTTAAATTGATTATATTTTTGAAGTTTCCATCGATATCTCATAGATTGTGATGATATGTCCCAAGAATGAGACTTCCTTCAACCAGAAATCACATTTTCTGTACTTTGTATCAATATTCTTTTTTATTAAGGTCTTTAACATAGTGCTCAAATTCTCCTCATACTCCTCTTTTCTTTTGTAGTATATTATAATATCATCTATAAAGACTAACATAAATTTTTGGAGGTAATATCTAAATAATCTATTCATCAAGTTCATAAATATTTTTAGATCATTAGTGAGTTTGAATTTTATTACTATGAACTCATAGTGATTGTACCTCATATAAAAAGAGGTCTTGGGGATATCCTCCTCCTTCACCCTAACTTGGTAATATCTTGCCCACATATCCACCTTGGAGAAGTATTGTGCTCCACATATATGATAAAACAAGTCATAAATATGTGGTAGAGGATACTTGTTCTTTATCGTGATCTTATTGATCTCATGATAATCAATGAAAATGCACATTGACCCATCCTTCTTCTGGATAAAGAGGATCGGTGCACCCCATGGTGAAGCACTTGGGTATGAACCCTTTATCTAGATTCTCATGTAGTTATTTCTTCAACTACTCAAGTTCCACAACAACCATTCTATATAGAGTCTTGGATAATGGTTATATACCAAGTATAATATTGATATAAAATTATACATATCGGTTAGGAGGAAGATGAGAAAATCCTCAACATAATGGGAATATCTTCAAGGATGATTATTTCCTTAGACTAAATCATTTTATCTAGATACACTTGCTTATAGGGAAATAATATCCCTTCTTAAGATGCTGGTGATAAATAAGATTCATCCTCCTCTTTACACTTGTATAAAATCAGGGGTTGATTCAAAATATGGAGAGTGATTTCATTCTCATGGAAATTTATGTTGGATCTATATAGGGGAATCCAATCCATACCCAAAATTTCATAAAATTCCATAAAAGGGAGTATGAAAAGGTTCACTAGAAATTTAATCCCACAAAGTTAGACAAGGTAGAAGTTATATACTTAGGATGCAATAATTTCCCCATTTTTCATTTTCAATGACAACTCTACATCCATGATTTGTGGTGGTATTTGAATATTTCTACAAAACTTTCATGATATAAAGGAATTCCTAGAACTGGGATAAAAATCATGCTTTCTATTCTTGAATGAATAACTAGTGTACCTATCACCACTTCATTTCCAAGATCCACCTCAGTAGTTGTGATGGAAAAATCTATCCCTTGCTACCTTTAAGGTTTTTGGTTGTATTTGAAAACCCTTAGATTAAGCCATAGGTTTGTAAAGTGCCTTTGTTCCTTGTAGTTGAAATTATGAAAAATGCATTGAGGGTTGATTTTAGAATTCCTTTCCTCCATCACATTGGTGGGTTTCTCTTATTAGTAATAATTAACTTAATGTCCTTCCTTACTGCACCTAAAGTATTTACTCATCCCCCTTAGCTAATTTTTGGGGTGAATCTTTTTGAACCTTTGACAAGTGGGATATTGAAATTTCTTATCACTAATAGCCATCAGATCGCCAAAATTAAACTCCACTTATCACTTCTTATCCACATGATACCCTTGAGATTCGTATATCTCCATTTTTACTTTTAGGGTATATCAGACAATTTTCTCATAGCTATTAAAGTCTCAAATCACTATAGATTTTTAAATACAATTTTTTGGCCCACCAAAGAAGCAGTCAGCCTTTAATTTGGGAGTAATAACAAAGTTGGAGGCGTTTTGTGAAAGTCTTATGAAGTTTTCCTCATATTCCCTGATAGATTATTTGTTTTTTTTACTTGAGGGTAAGGAAATACCTTTACATTTTTATTTAGGGAGTATGAGGAAAATATTTACTAAAAAACATTTTCTATAATTACTTCCACCCCATTGATTTCATCTCTTCCTCAGGCTTCATATTCTTGATCAATGTCGACCACTAATCAGCTTTCCTTCTGTAGGATAAACTTACATTATAATCTTCTCTTTTTTGGAACATTAAAGTATGTAGAATATCTTCTTAATGGTGTTGATCCATAGTTCCATGATTAAGGGATCTAATGATCCATTGAAATTTAGAGTCCTTTGTTACATAAAGGAATCAATTAAATATTTTTTCTTTCTTAGGGGGATTTAGGTGATCCTCCTAATCCAGTATTCTAATTATAACCTAATTCAACTAAGAGATTATTTTTACAAAGCTTATGATTCCCACTTCCATCAGTTTAGGCATATCGTTGGGGAAGTCATCACATTTCCCATCACATTAATTGTTTATCTTATTCCTCCTATTTTTGTCCAATTCCTAGAATAAAGGGAAAGTTATGGATAATTATTTTTAAGATATTAAACACATAAATGGGAATTTAATTACAAAAAATGGATAATTTATAATTTACATTTATTTCGTTAACTTATGAATTTATAGGCTTCAATCTATGTTATCCATGATCTATTTCCAAACATATATTATTTTGGGAATTTTCTCTCTATCTTAATAATGGTTTACAATGATCTTGTGATTTTAAAAAAGAATATCCCTTGGGAGTGTCAAAACTGGTACTCAGTAAGGCTCTTTGTCATGTACCATGTAATGTCGAGTCTGGTCTAACACACCTTATTAGAGTTGTTACCCCTAGGTACATCTATTCCAGAACCATGTACACTTATAGTATCTAGATAGGGATGTGTTTTTGTGATAAACCACTTACTCTATACTTACCAAAATTTAGGGATGTTTTCTTATACTTATTATTATCCCTAAGTCTTTCTCTATAGTTTTCTAATCCTAATCACAAAAATAACTAAACACTTCATTTCATACCAATTATAACAACCCTTATCATTATTTCACATTTAATAAATGATTTATTGCATAAGATTACAATTAATACAAACTAGAAGTTTGATAAGTATAGAGAACTTGGGAAATATATACATTATATAACAATTTTAAAATAGGAAATGCATCATCTTTATTGAAAAATTCCTTAACATGTTTTCATTTAAAACTGAATGGGATAATCTGGTGACATACATAAGAAAGGCGTGAGATATAAAGCCTAGTAAGGGAATAAACATATAATAAACTAAATAAAGTAATATATTTTAGACAATAGAGATATAAATGGGGCATAAAAGGAATGATAATCATAAACATGAATGATGAGATATGATATATCATGATAATATAAAGGCAACAGGGGAAATGTGGAAACATATTAAAACACTGCATCATAAATATAGGTCAAGGATAACTGTGAAGATATCATGATGGAAAAGTCCCATAAAGGAATTAGGTTAACTTCCTTTCCCAATATGAAACCTCATGATTCTAAACATTACCCAATGCATTGGAATTATATATAATTCTGTATACACCTATCACTTTCATTTCATTATCATGCTTAAGTGCACCACATAGATCACACAACATGGATTCATTCATAATCATAATTTATTCCAAGTTAAATTAGTGTGGAATACCACAATTTATGTCACAAGAAAAATAGTTATAATTTTATAAATGTGAAAACCCTTGGTAGTAAATGGGTAAGGTATTCACTACACAATTATTTTGTCATGGAAAACATGGTGAAATTTTGGCAGTGTAACAGAATCACTTAAAAATTCATAAAATGGGTTGATGGGAGAGAAATGGGTCTCTTGTATTTTGGAAATAAAATGGGAAGTAATAGGTACATTTAAATTAATGTCCCAACATTATTAATCATAAATATAATGAATAATATAACAAAGAAATTTGAATAAAGAAGAGAATATGAGGATCCCTTACGTGAGTGTGTGACTCAAAATACTTGGGAGGATCTTCTTGAGATCTTGAGGGAACCTTGAGAGGACTCTAGATAGGGTGGGGTAGATTAAGGATGTTATCCAAGTATCTTGAGTGAAGAGAAATAGAACATTGGGTGGTTTTATATAGGAAAAGAGTAGGGATTTCTTTATTATTTCTCAAACTTAGGTTTTGGACTCTATATAATAAAATAACCAAAACCAAAAACCATCCCATGGTTTCTACCAAATAGTTTTGGTTTTCATTATTTTATAATTCCAAGGTTCATAATTAATAAAATAATTCCCTTGATTATGTGTAGGTGAGTCATACTCTTGAATAAAAGATTTTAAAACCTTAAAATATATTATAATTTTAGGAGGATTTATAATGAATTTATAAAATAAATAAAATTAAATTAAAAAAACACTATTTTAAAGGGAAAACATATATTTTTTCATGTATCCCATTTATAGTATTTATTAAATCACTTTTGGGTCATTATGATGTCATAATACACAAAGTATATTTATACGGTATTTAATTTTTAATTAAAAATATGATTGTCTCTAAAAATTATGAAATATTCACCATTGTATAATTTTTAAGTTTTGATTCTAAAAATAATATTCATTTTATCTAAATAATTTTATTAATATTTGAATTTTTTTCTTTTAAAATGAAATTGATATTTATTAATAAATGTTGGGTTTTTAACCATAATAGTTTTCAAACCCTTATAAAAAATACATTTGACTTTATAAAAATCATAAGATCATTTATATTTAATAAAAATTATTTTAAAAAATACATTTTATTAAAATATTATGTATTTTAAAAATCTACAAAGTCATCAAAATAAATTCTTTATTTGAATTTGAATATTACCCCAAAATACTATTTGTGTTTTATTGTATCAAAATAAAAATCATTTATAAAGTAACAATAATTGGATGGAAATATATTCATTAATCTATAAAAAAATACACATTCACATTACTAGGGTTTTTATACATATCCCTTTAGTACACTAGAAAACTCATTAAGAGTAAAGTGTTTGATGGTGAGAGTTTCACGGGGTGGTTCAGCGTACATGGTTTGAGTAATGATCTCAATAAGCTTGAAATTATCTAGTAAATGGTTTCACTAATGATTAAATTGTTGAATATAATCTTGGTATTGGTAAAGGAAAAATACCAATGATGAAATCTCCCTCATAATCCCCAATAAATGGGATTCATATAGTACGATCCTACTGGTAGATTTCATCACTTCCTTTGTTTGGGTCAATTGGATTTGTTAAAACCCTATATTTATACAAAGCATGTGATCACTTCTCAACAACTATTTTATCAATGGTAAAGATTTTTAACAGTCATTTAAATATGATAGGATAAAAAAACCAATGGATTGTATGCGTTTTCTATAACCATTTACATAATGATACATTTAATTAAACCACAAGGGAAATTTTATTTATAATAGTTAGGGATGTTACAGTCCGTATACTCATACTGAGTATCTTAGCACACACTTTTATAATGTTTTATTTTAACCAGGATACTAGGAACTATTTTTTGATTGATATGAAGGTATACACTATGAGGAATAATGGATTTCTCAAATAAAAAACTTTTTGTATTTTATGTTTTCAATTATAATATGAATTTCAAGTATGTATATAGTTTAAAAAGACTAATAAATTTTTCAGTTCATAGGGATGTGATTCTTTTTATATTATTCCAATATAATAAATTAACCACCAGCACTAAGTTACTGGGGTCGAGGTCTTTACAGTTGATATCATATGAAATTTAGTAGAAACATTGGGAACTAGATTTAGGAAAACATAGATTTGGGAATATAACCCTATGATAAACATATAGGATAATTATAGAAGAATGGCCTAATGTTTTGGTGAGGTGGTGATTTTGTGGTTTTCTATAAATACATCCATGTTTGAATACTACAATTGGATGTATTTTGGGAACAGATGTACTTAGGGATAATAACTCTAAAAAAGGAACATTAGGATTGACTTGAGTGTTACCTAGTACATGAAAATGGGCCTTATTTCACACTTGGTTTAACAGTCCTAGGGGATATTCTTTGGTTAATTTACTTTTTCTTTACAAACCATTATAAAAGATTCAATTTTTTTTTATGATTTCAAAACCTTCAAAAAGAAACCATGTTTATGATTATGAGATTATGTATGTATAAAATTTTCAATTTATGTTAATTCTTTCACTAGTATTGGTATTATACATTATGTTTCATAATGTTATGATCTAATATAGTGTATACCAGATACCTAGTATAATTAATGGGAACCTTATCGATACACGTAACCCATATAGGGATTTACCTCCTGGGAAACACAAGAAATCTGGAGTTAGAGAAAAAATTATAACTGAAGAAATCATGACCATATTGGGGTAGCTGACTCGGGTTATGAGTAATAAACTTTCCTGTATGGAGTAGCATGTTGATCCACCATGTGGTGTAGCAATTTTATACCTCCTTATGCATCAAAAACCACCATAATTAAATGGGACTAAAAATCCATTTGTATCTAAGAAATGGATAAGTTACTTAGAGAAGATATTTATTTTTTGGAAAGTAATTAAAGGAAGAAGTTTATTATGTAATTTTATAATCTATCTAGATATGTGGATTAATTGTGATCATTTATTAAAAAATATAAGGATGAATAATAAATAGTAAACATGGAATGGAAGGATTTTAAGGTAATATTCTTGGAAAATAATTTTACTCATGAGAAACGAGCAGATATAGAGAGAAAATTCATAAGTCTAAGACAAAAGGAAGATGGAATTGTAGATAAATATGGATCCCACTTCACAATGTTAGAAAGGAATGTTATGGACTACTTACATATTCCAAAGAGTAAGATTGGTCATGTCTTTGATGGGTTAAATCCAATCCTTTGAAGGGTGTTAGTCTCCCAATCATTCCCATCATATGAGTACATAGTATCATGTTCTATCAATACAGATAAAGAATTATCCATGTTTTATGGATTCAAAGGGAATAAAAAGAAGAATAGGCCAGAATAGAAAATGTTGGATGAAGGGAATAATGGAAATGAGGATTTTTTCCAAATGTGATAATTGTGGAAAGAAACACATAGATACTTTCTTGAAGGAAATGGGAGTTTGATATGAGTATAGAGAGAAATAACACTGTCGCGACCCATCCTAGTGGGGACCATGTCGTGACTCCCCAAGCCCACCTCCAATAGGCCAGGGGATGGTGACTAACACCGAGTAGGAATATTATTACATGGGAGGGATTTCCTAAGAACATGTACACACACACACACATCTCCAAGCCCACAAATGCTGAAATGTAAAAAATGTAGAAAACACTAAAGAACAAAATGCATTTATACAACTAAACCCAACCAACAGAGTACGACAGAAAGTAAAGTACTGAAAGTAAAATGGGCCAGAATACAAGCCCACCCAAGACAAGAGTCTGAAAACTGCAAAGTCCAACCTGTAAACACAAATAGGTACTGGGACTGCTACTCGTAACCAAAGGAATGCCTCATCCTGTAGGGAACTCAGAAATATCATTCCTATCCTGGTCCACCCTGGACCTATCAAAAGGATTCTCGTCTTCACAAGACACGACACGTGTGGGAAAAGGCTGTGTAGGGGTGAGTATAAAAATACTCAGTAGAGGACCTCGAAAAAAACAAAGCAATTACACAAAGGAAAGGCACAGTTAGCTCTACATAGTATATGTCTACTGAACATATAATAGGAGATCACAATCCATATATGCTCAAAACCTAGACCTGTAGTATGGAGACAAGTCACACAACCACATACCCCCACTAGGGATTCAGTTCGAAGATTCCACAAAGCACTCATTTTGGGAGAACGCACTTCAAGAGTCTGGTAGCTCTGATGATGTCTGTCTAAGAAGTACTGTCCATCGGGAAATGTCATGAAATTTAGTTACACTCATTAAGGTAGACACACTTCTGAGTGAGAATATCACGATAGATAGATGCACTCATTATGGGAGACACACTCCTAAGTGGGAAAGATCATGATACACATATGAGGATCACTGCCAGGGCTATGGAGAATACCCTGACTCATACGGATTCACCAGCTAAGTGGATTCACCATCTAGGTAGAGGATCAACACCTAGTAGAGTTGGTCACATCGATGTGTGACTCTACCTAGGGTCTGGAATGGACAAAGGATCTCGCTTCGGGCCTCTTGGAGGGATGATGACTCTATCACAGAAAGTCTTGTTGAAGGTATCATACTCCTGTAGAAGGAAACGATGCCTGACCATCAGGAGAATGCGAAGAAGGGAACTAACCCAAATGAAAACATGTCCAAGATATGGTGAACAAGAGGATCATTCCATTTTCCAAAAAGTACACGGTGTGTAGAAAAGTTACATGCTGTGTCGTCTGACCTCGGGTACTGCCTGTGTATAACGACCCATGTCGTAAGGCTGGTCATGTAGAAAAGTAAGTACACAGCATGTAGAAAAGTTACACGCTGTGTTGTCTGACCCCGAGTACTAACCGTGTACAATGGATAGTGTCGTAAGGCTGGTCGTGTAGAAAAGTTAGTACACGGTGTGAAGCATGGTGTACACGCTGTGTCCAAGTGAATGGGTTCGACTCCGTGTATGCTAGCCATGTACCTGTACATGGCCTAAACCCATGTACTCCAACCTGTGTAATCGGAACACGGGGTGACCCACATTACTGGTCTCGCCTGGCCGAATGATGGAGTATATATCGTGTACTTCATCCCGTGTCCAGGTATCCCCTGGATACACGCTGAGTCCCACGTAACCACCTCTACTATGCTGTGTAAAGAGTACACACCATGTTTTCTGAAGCCGTGTAGTCCATCCCGTGTCTATGTAATTTCCAAAATACACGCCGAGATTCAGGGAAAGTCCAACATGCCGTGTGACCAGGGTCACATGCCGTGTGATTCCTATCTGACCCCTGAAACCCTAGCCACCTCCGCTTGTACTATATGGTGTGTTCTTCGGAAGTACACGCCCTGTATTCTGGAAATTTCCAGAATCGCAAACTTCTGCTGCCACACCTCTGTGCTGCCCTGTTTGTCGATCCAGCCATCTGATTGCCACGAAACACCAGAATCTAGGTCACCCCGACGTCCCGAGGTCATCTCCATTGTTTTCGGGCCGCTAATTAGCTCCAAAAACGCGTTTCGATCCTCCTGCATGAAGAATGCTTGAAGAACGGTATTTTCCGATCCGAGCCGATTCGTCGTCCGCTATGACTGTCACACATCCATAGGGTCACAGTGATATCGGATCTCCAGTTTGGGATCGCTGCATTGCAAGATGGGTGCGCAAAAATCCGTTGTTCGTCGCCCCATGAAGAACACAAAGAACACATGAGGAAAAGAAAGGGGGGAGAAATCCAATTAGAAAATCGAGGAAAGAACCTTCATCGTCATTCGTCACAACATTGATCCACTCCCTTTAGTAGGATTAAATGGAGAAGAATCAAACAACAATTAAACATGGATTAATTCCCCAAAATCATCCCATCAAAAACCATCCCGCAAAAATGTATGAATCCACAGGTCAACATGTTCGTAGTTAATCCACGTTCATTATTTAGAATAAAAAATGGGGAAAGGAGATTTGAAATAACAACCCATACCTCACAAAGGGTTTGATTGTTGAAGAAGGGGGGGTCATGCCGCCGTCATCGCTGAGATCCTTCAACTTCACTGGCATAATAATTCACAACTTTGATTCAACGTCATTTGTTGCCGAGATTTCTCTCCAAAGTTCCAAGGATTCTCCAGAGTTTCTCTTTATCTTTTTCCAATGATCAACATTCGATCAACCCATAAAAATAATGGAACATGTTTCAGCATTCTGTTACGCTGAGTTGCTTCCGTTATGCTGTGACATTAATGAGACAACGTTGTTGTTTCAAGGTCAGTATGATGTGGCATTTATTATTGAAACAACTACCCTATCGTTGTGCTGTAGTGAATGTTTGCAAAATAAAATAAACTTGCCATTTATTTTATTTTATTTTATTTTACTAAAAATGTCTGAAAATTAACTTTTTCCCTCGACCCACACCGGTTGAGGTTAGACCCGTTATTAGGTAA
This sequence comes from Viscum album, assembly GCA_963277665.1. NCBI lineage: Eukaryota > Viridiplantae > Streptophyta > Magnoliopsida > Santalales > Viscaceae > Viscum > Viscum album. Next base: position 45,296,810 of record OY728140.1, on the reverse strand, counting down.
AGCAATTGTCTTAGACGCAACGATGCCCTCAGATTTTTAATCCAGACATCCGTTTGGAAACTATCACAACCGCGCACAAGTGCCGACTCACATAACTTAAAAAAGTTCGAATCACCATTTCGGGATCACCGGGCCTCGGAATGATGTGCCGTCACTGCGCCTGGTCTCATAAAAATTCCATATAATATTAAAAAAAATAATACATGGAAAATCTGAGACATTACAACCACTATGTTTGTGATTTCAAGAACAATAAAGAAACCTTTTATGTTTAGTGTTTCAACTATAAGGATATAGGGAAATATGAAAGAAAAGTCTCCTTAAGTCAAGGAGACTTACCTTAGAAGAAGCTAAGGGATCAAGGTCATGATTATGTTATTACTACATCCAAAGTTGAATGATTAAAGTTATTGTGTATTTAGATTCAAGAATTATGTTATTGTAGTATTTTATCAATGATATTATGGTTATAATAATTATGAAATGTATAAGGATTGTACTGAATTACTTTTTCTTTAAGGATTTTACATCATATGTTGAATGGTACCAATGAAAAAGAGAAGTGATTAAGTGGTAGGTTGAAATTCTTGTAAAACACATGATTGAGGGAATATAACCATTAATATGTACTCTATATTGAGATAATAATGATAAAGAGATATTTACGGTATAGTATTGGTGTCATTGAAATTGGTTAGTTTTTTTATGGTTTATAATATCCTTTCTGAATTTTACTAAATTGTTGGATTTATGGAATATATTCAACAATATGAGATTTTATTTTTGGAAGCATGCATATTTTCATTAATTTTTTATGGTGATAAAGTTATTCACACATTTGGAATGTGACATTAAGATCCAATTTATATTTTAAGGGGAATATAATGTTGATTTAGTGACCCTCCTAAAATTTTGGACTTTAAATTTGGTTAGACATATTTTAGATGAGTATTAAGGTTAAAAAATTATAAAATGGATTAATTTTAATGTTGGGTCATATTGTATAACCTGTGATAACAATTTTGGTTTTGGAAATTATCTAGATATAGGAAGAATGAATTTTCATTATTTTATTGCTTTAATGATCTCTTATATGTTAATTATAGGGATTCATGCATAAATAAAGTTTATATCAGATATTAATTTCTTAGAATAAGAGATTAAATAAAAATTGACTGAATTCTAACTAAAGTATAAATTATAATTATATTTTTTGATATTCCCTATCACAATGATAATAAAATTCCTTAACTCTAAGAAACATATCTTTAAACAAAAATGTTATCCAAGTACTTTCATTTTCAATGAATAAAATAACCTGTTGACGCATCACATATTTATGGTTTTTTGGTTGTTTAAATTATCTAGATCATTCAATTTATTATGATCAATAACCTCTATCACCCTCAATTATTATTTAGGCATTACACTTTTCTTCCATGTCTATATCTTCACTTCTCACCTATATTCTCGTACTTGGAAACCAAGGTATGTGATTATTCAAGATGACCTTCATACTTCACTTTATCTCTTATCAAGAGGATGTTTTATTAACACTTATAATGATGTGGTATTTCAGGAAAGGTATTATAAAATTTCAAATATTTGATTAGTGAGATCGATATTAGATTATCAGGATACAATTTATTTATGGGGGTAGAATATAACACCCTGATATTTTAAAAGTGGAACACCATATTTAAGAGTGTTTATGAAAAAAACACCAATATTAGAAGATAATGTAACACCCCTATACTTTAAAATGTATTTATTTAAAAAAATAAATCTCTTCAATATCATTCAATGCATTCAACACCACGTTTGAATGAAATGTGATACTTTATTGAAATATTATTGTTTAAATATGTCTATTATAAGCTAGCCATTAAGATGAAGAATATTAATATTAAAAAATAAATTATTAAAATTATATTTTTCACATGTTTAAAATAAATTCAATGGTTATATATGGATTATAAATAAAATAAGATCCATTTAAAAGAGAATGAAATGTTTTCTAAAAATTGTATTTTTCTGAAAGGTGGTTTAGTTGTGCTTTGAACACATAATTTAAAATTAATTTTTACCACTTTTAGAAATTTTATTTGAAAAAAAAATTCATTTTTAAAATCTACACGTAAAAATTATCTTTGGGTGAGTTTTTTAGAATTTTCTAAAAAGATTAAATTTTGATGAATAGTGAAAATACTGTTTTTATTGAAGATTGCATTTTCGTTTAAATTATTTATAAATTTAAATTATATTTTAAATTGGTTTTAAAGTAATATTATTTAAATTATACTAAAAGTTTCCTAATATAGGTAATTGGAAAAAATTTCAAATTGAATTTTTATAATAAAAAATTATTTACTTATGATACTTTTCTCTTTGGAAAACCACTCCTTCATCGTGTCTATGGTTTAATTTTAAATTTAATTTTACCAATTATGTGAATTTAATTTAGAAAAATTTATTAAATATTTATAATAATCATAATTTATATTATCTAATATTTCTAACCTAATTTTTGACCATAAGGAATAGTGAAAACATAAAAAATTAATAACTATGGTCAAGGTAGAAATGGGTTTACTGAGGGGTTAAACTAAGAAGATAGTGGTTAATAATGACCTAAAATTTTTCCAAAATCCATTTTTTGGAAATATTTAGATATTTTAAACTATAAGTTTTGATAATGATCCATTTTTTAGGCATTTGGAAGGATAAAAAAGTGGGTATCACTTTACCTTTTCAAAAATTACACGTGTGTCCTCTTCCACACTTATAAAAGGCTACCCCCTCTTCTCCACTATTCACACTTAAAAAACAATTTATTTATCCAATACCTACCAAAATATATTCCTTTATTTCATACCCTAATCCTAGTGGACTTATTTTTATTATTAATCCCTCTTATGGTGGCTTTAGGTATCAACCTAAAGAGGCTCACCGAAGAAGAGGTAAAATTTTTAAATGTGTGTATTTGTTTTATTTTTTCTTACACATACATAAAACATTATTAAAATAAGATAATATAATATAATTAGTATCTCATATAATTTTATATGTTATAATTTTAATGTAATAACATATATCCATCTCTATATCCATCAAATGGGAAATGAAATCGTCGATTGTTTGCATGGTTGACTACTACCCCACGAACCCATGTAATTCGTTTTCCATCACCACATTCCATGGATAGATATAATGATGTATTTAAAATATTTATACGGTTTTTATAAAAATTTTATACTAATATAATTATTATATCATAAACACCTTCTTACTTCTCATTCCGTGGGTGATACGATAACATCGCTCGTGTGTACGACAGACTATCGCCTCGCAAAGCGATGTGATTTTTTTGATTATGCTCCACATGAAAGATAGTAAGGTTAAAGTTAATAAATATATATTATTTTTATGATCTAAACATAATTATTTAAAAATAATATCAAATATAACTTATTACATTCTATTCCATTCAAAAACAGTAATATTGCCCGTGCGTATGTGTGAACTACTGCCTCTAAGTAATGATGTGAAATGTTTTTCATTTTATTTTTACATAGATGGTAATAAGAATATATTTTATTTATATAAATACTATATATTAAATAATAATTATTTTTAAAATGTGAATTAATATTTATTTTACTTCATTCTATCAATTGAGAAAAATAGAAACAACATTCATGCATACGTACGACCTACCGTCTCCATGAACGGTGTAATCCATTTTCTATCTATAATTTTAATAGATTAATATAAATATATAAATAATGAATATATATGATACTTATATCGTGGTTAAAATTATGTATATTGTTTAAACATTATAAATTTAAAAGGATCAAAATTACTAAACTAAAACATTCACAAAAAATGAAGTAATTATCACCTGAAACAATGATTTTATCAAAGAATTATTAATAAATAAGTTATAAAATACAATAAGTAAATAATTTATGGTATAAGATATACGATCATGGTTCTTTTATATATTTATAATAATCCTATATTTATTATACAAGAGTTTTGGATACATATTAAGGAATTTGAACATGAGGTACTTCAGTGAGACATACGTTATATTAACCACTTATTCCTTTATGTGGTGTATATAATTAAAATTTTAATATTTATTAACCATGAAACTATTTATCTTCATGGTATTTATATTTTCATTTGATTTTATACCTTTCATGGGGCTCATGATTCAAAAGTTACCAATGTTCTAAGGGTTTACTTCACAATATCATCATTATTCAAGGTTGTTTTTGTTTAAGTATCCCTTAGGAGAAGTATTTGATATTTATATCTTAAAATAAACCTATTTTCATCTCATATGGTTATTCTTGAACTTTTATAAGTAATAGTGAAATTTTTTCACTATTTTTTAATTAAAATTATTGAGACATTATTTTTAAGAAAATATGACTTTATTTCTATCTTCGATCAAAAATCATTTTTTACAAATGATTTATTAAATAAAATTTTCCAAATTTGGATTTTTACAATATGTTTTGAAAGTAATATTCATGCCATTTTAAAAAACAAGGCATACTTGGCTTTTACCATAAATGTGAAAGGAATATTTTTTTTAACATTTACGACAAGAACAAGATTTACCATTTTTCATAACCACTCATTGTTTTAAAGATTATTTTATAAGATTAAAAGGTTATTTTCAAATAATTTTTTTTTCAAAAAAATGAACTTTTTTAAAGGTTATTTTAAAAGTGAAAAGTTTATTTTTCTCAAGAATTTTTTAATTGATTTTTTATGGTATTTCTATTCATCGATGACATAAACTCTTTATTGTAATTATGATCCATTGGGGATATGTTGTATTGATATAATATTTATTCTTCAATTGGATAGTTTATAATAAATTTAAATGAGGATGTAAAATTTTATTACCATTCACCATATTATTCTGTATAGTTTATGATTTTGCATATTTGATTGGGGGAAGCATTAACATTTCATATGTTAGTTTTTCAATACAAATTTTTTTGTTGATTATAGTCCAAACATTTCATATGAGGAATGCATTGGACTTAATAAGTGATGGATGGAGTTTGATTATAGATAACCCATTAAGGCATCAATATATCTCATGAGACTAATCATTTGGCCAAATTAGATGAGTTTCTACCCATCAATTTGAATTATCATCTCAAAGTTCTTGGTAGTATGTTTCATATGTTCAACATTATGAATTACCTTATTTTGAGATCAATTAATGATATCCATGTGATTATTAAATTATTTAAAATATCAATGGATATGTTTCAAGATTATGTTATTATTTATATGGATTTATTTGATCATTATTTATTCCTACCATATTATCCTTAAGTTATTATTTAAATGGCATTTGTTTTAGTTATTTACCTTGCCATATTGATTATGCTTATTTATTCATGATATCTTTCACTATACACATACCCTTATTAGGAATCTGATCTCAACCCTTTCTTATGAATTATTTTCCCAAGGATTCCAGGAAGTTTTTTTGATTGACATAAAGGGATATGCTATGATGAATAATGGAATTCTCAAAAAATCTTTGTGTATTTTATGTTTTCAATTGTAATGTGAATTTCAAGTATGTATATAGTTTACCAAGACTACTAAATTATTCGGTCCTTTGGGATGTTATTTCTTATATCTTATATCAATGTAATAAAGTAACCATTGACTTCAAGCTACTAAGGTCGGGGTATTTACACAATTTCTCAAATACACATTTATGAAAAATTTATCAAATAATTTATCTTAAATAAGAAAAAATAGAACATTTTGGTGTGATTTCTTTAAGCAAGGAGTGTTTCAAAATGGTTATTAGGAAACTTCATCATAAATTACTTAACCTCGGTAGTTTTTCAGTACCTTTCACAATTATTTCATGTATTCTCAACAAATCCTTGTGTGATTAGGGAGAAATAATAAACCTAATTTCCTTTAATGTGTTAAAAAATCATGGATTATGTGATTCGAATCTAACAAGAATTTTACTATGATTAATAGACTGATTAGTGAAATATCATTTTGGTATTTTGGAAGATTTTTTTTCTAAAAGTAGGAAAATTTATTTTCCCTAGAAATTTTCTTATTCTAGAAATGGAGTAAGAATGATAAATACCCATCATATTGGGTCAACCATTCTGGTCTACTAGAAAGGCACTTATTGATGTTAATAAAGTTTGGTTGATATTCTATGTGGATGTTCAATAGTTTTAGTTAAACCTAAAGGAAGAAGTGAATCATGAAGTCAAAAATGAATATTTCTATTCTATCACAACTATGGAAGATAGTTACAGTTTACATAATTTTAAAGCAAAAGAGGATAAAGTTTTTTGAGAGACCGAGGTAGTGCTTGAAGCTGAAGAAAGTGAAAACCTATAGGTTGAATCCATTCTCTAGATTATGGAATAGATTAATAGTAATATTTTTCAAGAATTTACCCCTTAAATTTCTAGATAACCTCAGTTGGAATTGAATAAACTTATCATAATTCTATAATATATTTTATTGGAAGATAATGAGATACTCTCGGTAATTATAAATTCTACTCTTTTTGGTGAATAGGAGAGTATCCTTCTTGTAGGGTTGATACAATTAAAGAAGTCCATTTCTTAGAGAATCACATACATCAAAGGGATGAGTCATTATATTTTCACTCATAATGTCAAACATGAAGATAGAAAGAATCCAAAACGATATCCCCAATGGAGACTGACTCGTCTAATGAAAGAAGTAGTGAAGAAGGAGGTTTTTAATATGTTATATTTCGTCATTATTTATCTTATTTTTTATAGTGATTAGGTGAGTCTATAGTTTTTCCCAAACAAAGGGGGGTGACAGGGATCAAGATAGATGGTGAACTCATTTCTAATCAAATAGTGATGGGCTAGAGAGTCTGTATTGACTATAAAAAATTTAATGAAGAAAAATATAAGGATCAATTTACTCTTCCATTTATTTATCATATGTTGGAGATACATGATATACATGACTACTATTTCTTTTTGGATGGTAACTCGGGTTGAAATAAGATTCCTATGGCGCTAGAGGATCAATAAAAGACCATTTTATATATCCCTATAGAACTTTTTATTACTGATATATGTCATTTGGTATGTGTAATGCACCCTATAAATTTTAGTGGTTCATGACACATCTTTTTCATGGTATGGTGTAAGATTTATTGGAAAATTTTATGGATTATTTCTCTGTTTATGGAAGTTTATTTTATTTATTCCTTAGAAACCTAGACTTGGTCATTGAAATATGTGAAGATACATTTCTTGTTCTCAACTCATCAAAGTTTCACTTTTTGGTGATTGAATAAATTTTGATCTTCCACTAAATCTCTAAGGAAGGAATTGAAGTTGACTAAACTAAAGTGAATGTGATTAATGAATTATAAGATCCCAAAACACTATAGGAAATCAGAAGCTTTCTAGGTCATGTCAGGTTTTATTGATGGTTTGTAAAATATTTATCACATATTTCTCGTCCACTTACTCATTTCTTAGGAAAATAAGTGGAATTTAAATTTGATAACCTATTTATAGAAGATTTAAAATATAATAATAATAAGTCCATAACTATCCCGATTAGAATCCTCCCAGTTAAGAGGAACCATTTGAACTAATATTTGATGCCGTAAATTATGCAGTAGGAGTGTATTTTGGATAGAAGAAAGATAGAATCTTTCAACCAGTTTTTTATTCCATTAAAACTTTGGTAAAATCACAGTTGAATTATACTATCACAAAAAAGGAATTATCGGTTGTAGTATTTTCATTTGATAAGTTTAGACCATATTGTGTTTTTTAAATAGTGAAAATACACACTGACCATGTTGTACTAATGTATTTTCTTAAAAAATATGAAAAACCCCATTTGATCCATTGAATTATTCTACTTCAAGAGTTAGATATTTAAATACAAGAAAATAAAGTCTCGTATAATGTGGTGGATGAACATATTTCTAGGATGGTGTTCCCAATTATTTCTGGGGACTAAGAAGTTGACATTCATGATGAATTACCTGATGAAAATATATTCACTATTAACATCATAGAAAATCATTGGTATATGGAATATTCTATCTACTTATCCACTAGATTTCTTTATCCACGTTTTTTATACCAGTGGAAAAAGAAGTTTTTTTCCAATAATTTGTTTTACATTTGGGATGATACACCACCTTTCAAGCAGTGAGGAGATATAATTTTGAGAATATGTGTTCTTGATAATGAAATTGGTAGTTTTTTGGAGTTCTACCACTCCTTTATAACAGGATTACATCAAGGTCCAAATCAAACAAAATTGAATGTTTTAAAAATTTTATTTTTCTGGCCCACTTTATACAAGGTTCAAAGAACCTTTTTAATTACATGTGATCATTTCCAAAGAATAGAAAAAATTTGGAACATAAGGAAATGCCTCATAATTAAATTACACAAATTTAATTATTTGATGTATATCGAATTGACTTTATGGGATCATTACCTAGTTCTAGGGGAAATAAATGCATTTTTTATATCGATTATGCTTCTAAGTGGGTTGAGGATAAATCCACTACTTTCAACACCACAAAAGTAATCATAAAGTTTATAAAAAAGAATATTTTTTCTCAATTAAGTATTCCCATACTTTTGATTAGTGATATAGGAACACACTTTAAAAATTATTTGTTGTGGGAATTGATTAAGAAACATGGGGTCAATTACAATACGATCACTCCTTATCATCCACATATGATTGATAAAGTTGAACTTTAAAATTGTAATCTAAAGTAAATTTTAAAAAATATGATTACTTCCAATCAGAAATATTAGTCAATAAAGATGGATGATGCCTTGTAGGCCTATCATATTGAATTTAATACACCATTTTGGATTTCCCCATTTCATTTGGTGTATGGTAAATCCTTTTATCATCTAGTGGAACTTTACTATAGATTGTTTTGGTCTATTAAGGCTATGAATAGTAATAAAAATGATGCAAGAAGAAAGAGGTTACTGGAGCTAGATAAATGGGTTTAGATTCAGAGAGGATCTTATTCCAATATAGAAATTTACAAGGAAAAGACCAAATGGTGGTGTGAAAAGATTATTAAAAGGAATAATCTTTAGTCAGGTGATAAAGTGATTCTATTTAACTCACATTTGCATTTATTTCTAGGAAAGATACGGTCAAGATGGTTTGGCCTATTCATCACCATTCATGTTTTTCCCATGTATTTTTGGAAATTAAAAGGAATGAGTAGATATATTTAAACATTAATAGACATTGTATCAATTTTATCCTGATCAAGATCATGTGGGAAACATTATTTCCTAAAAATTTGAATAACAATAAATTTGGTATTTCAAGATTTTGACTATAAATAAAGCACTGACTAGGAGGAAACTCAGGCATGTTTTCACTTTTGATTTTATTATTGTTTTTGTTTTTTTTCAATTGTTTTATTTTTTCTTTATTCATTCTTGGAATCCTAAGACTCTGGGATGAGTGACATTGTTACTCCCCTTGAGCATCCAATCCTTACAAATAGAAAAAAAATTACATAATACTTCCTAAAACATTGATCATCTGACCATAATGAAATGTTATTTTAATAAATTGTTTCCATGATATTATATTATAGCTATGACACAAGCTCCTATAGAAACTAAATTTCAATTTTGGGATCTCTATAAAAATTTAAACTTTCACATCAAAGTATATACACCACGCTTCATGATATTTTTCATGTTAGATTTGATTTTTATAGCCACACATACCATGTCGTAGTGGGTCGGCTATGTCATATCATCCAAATATAGAGAATCTAGGATCACTAGGAATTTTAATACCTAGATTTAATTGCACAAATATTTCACTATGGGGTCCTGGATTCCCATTTATTATAGAATTTGAGCTCATTGGAAATTTTGGAACCTCCACACCATAGTATTCAGGATGTAATGTAGGGTTATTCTAGGTTTTAATTTTCAAATTTAGGTGCCAATATAATTTGGAAACCCCCTACTCTACAATAAACCTCATCACACCATAGGGTGTCTGTCCTTTACAATGTATGTCCCAAACCCTAATTTTTATATCACAAACCCCCATTCCTCATCTTCTTCTGTGTGCATAGAATTTCCTCTCTTCCTCTTGGGATGGGGTCTTCTCACTCTCACCTCAACCAAGGTAACCTTTCCCTACACCTCATTTGATACTCTTTTCCTTCTTTTAGAACATTTCCATCCTCCCCAACCTCCCATTTCTCCCCATTCCTTCAAATCGTATCACCCACTATTCTCAGTGGGTGTTTTGGTCAATACCATTACCTTTCATCTGTATTTTTAATCCCTTCCTTTTCAGTAATTCTCATTTTAATTACTCTATCTATCATGGTTTAAAGGATTCTTTCCTACTAAACTTATCCTCAGGTTAAGGACCAATCCAATTCCAACCTTAAAACCTTAGAAGAATACTCTTCACGTACTTTATCTTCAGAGGCACACTGTCACCACTTCATCTCCCTCAAATAAATCTCCTCCCCATTCTAAGAAAACAAAACTACAAACCATACCATAAAAAACTCTCAAAAATCCTTCCACATCTCCACCCCAGTACCTTTCTCCCTAAAAATCCAATCCCCAAACTAAACATACATCTACCTCAAAAACTCACATCCTTATATGTTCTACCTTTTTCTCACAAGAAATATGACTCCACTACTACCAACCATCCCAAATTCACTTCCTAACCTTCTCTACCACCAATATTCACTATCCCTTTTCTCTATCCTCATAGACACCCATTCCTTTCTTTTGAGGACCATACTTTTATGCTTTGGTAGGAGGCATTGTAGTGGAATCCCATGAGGAGCAATAAGGCAATGGATTTAGTCATTCTATGATATATTGGTATTGATACAAATTTACTTTCATCTATGGATGTTGTGAATTTAGATAATATAATTCATGTTTGTGAGGATAATTATTAATAGATTTTAAAAGAATTTGTTGGATACTCTAGATTTTGAGCCAGTCATGTCCTTTTTAGATTGTTTTTAGATTATTTATAGATAAATATTTATGAATTTGAAATTGGGATTGATATCTATATCTTGGACTTTGTTTCTTCCCCAAAATATGATACTTTGATTGAGGAACCAATATAGGACAATGTTTAAAATATGTTGTAGTATTTGGTAATCGACGCCAACTTTTCCCATGATGCTCCCTGAACTAAAATCACTTAACTTAAATTGGAACTTCTTCATATTATCCACTGATCCATAACCCATGGGAGGATTAACAAAGGGGACTCTCAGGGATCAGTATTCCAAAAATATCTCATAATTCTCATTTCCATTTATAGCATTGAAAAAATCAATATTTCCTATAACATTTCAATATACTTTGAGGTTTTAATAAATAAGATGAATAGAACCCTTATGGATATAAATTTCATTAATCATATAGCCAAATAACTTAAGTTTTTTATTTTTATGACCCCTCTCACATCCTTAGTCGCTTTAGAGATTATTGATCTTACACTATTGGTAAATATAGGCCTTCTTTAAAAGTATAAAAACTATTTTGTTTGGTCTGATGATTATTCCTATGTAGCTTCAGAGTAGGGTGTGGAAAGTCACTCATAGGACACTTGAAGAACACTATCACCACTTTCAATTATGATTAGGATTTCCCCACTTTATCCCAGACCCAATACTAGAGGGATTGAACTCAATTATATGGTGATGCCTTCCAATTCATATTCATTGCTCTGGGACTGATCTGTCATCACTTGGGGATTAAGTATTCCACACCTCACTCTCTTCCTATACTATTTCCAATAGCTACTCCACCACCCCAAAGCCTTCAATTACCTTATTCCACCTAGATTGAGAATCCATAGGCTAGGAAAAATCTACATGTTTCCCAAGAGGGGTCTCCCATAGTCCCTATAGAGAAAATTTGTCACAGGTTGCCTCAGTAGGTTGTTACTTATTTATTCTTGGAGTCTCCTATAGACCAATCTACTTCCAAGGCATAAAAGTAGGGAAAGTATGAAATGCATGAGCCAAATTCTGAGCTTACTCTTATTGATTTAGTCACTTAAAACTCCACTCAATTTCAAATTATGGAACATATTCATCCATTGGAGAATGTTTAGAAAATTGTTACACCTTCTACTTTAGACCCATCCCTACAACCAATAGAGACCCGGTAGAAACCCATTGGGAAGTCACAGGAGAATTCTCTAGAGCCTTAAGATTCCATGTTCTATTTCTTTTATATCTTTTTATCATTTTTTATATTTGTATTATATAATTATCTATACTTTTAATTCATTGTGCCTCTTACACTTAATATTAAAATAATATCTTTGCTTCTTTAATTTTGTTGATTTTTCATTATCAGTTTTTTATATTCAATTTTTCTTGTAGTCTTCCCATGTGAGGTTATTTATAAAAATATTTTCTAACCTTTTTAGGGAGTAATATATATTTATTATTTAATTTATATCCCATGTTTTTTTTTCTATCTTATTTTTTCTTATGTTAACTACATTGAGGAAAATGTGTACTTTAAGTGTGGGGGCCTCTTATGGACACATTTTCATTTCCCCCCCTTAGGATGACCAACAAGTCTTCATCACTTAGGATATATAATTTATTATATGTTAAAGTATTAATTCATTTTGTTCCTAAAAGTAAAAAAATTAAGGTGATAATTATAAGAACTTCAGTTTTAGTCCAATTATCAGATACTCTTAAATGATTGATAATAGTGTTTTCAATTTATGACTTTAATTCGTGGATACTCACATTTTTTAGAAAAATTATTTATGTTAATTCCATTCAATTATTATATAACTATTTAATTCACTGTCCTGTGAGGATTATCATCTATTTTATTGAAAATTTCTTTCTCATTGTCCTTTTTATTTGGATAACTCATAATGTGCACAACTATTATAATTTACTGGTATTTATCATCGAAGTAATATGATATTGTATTAATTTACATGATTAAATAATTTGATTAATTTCATTTTTTCCCATTTTACCTTAAGGACTACCTTACATCAATCCTTTATGACACCATAGAAACCATGAAATGGATTGATAAGAAGCAACATTACAAGCCATTTTATCCTTCATACCCTATCACTTGTATTATTAATGCATAATCATTCATTTTGAACTTACAAGGGAATTGGGTATTTTTGTGACAAATCTTATTCTAAAATGGGATATGGGGTTTGGTTATCTTAAGTTTTTAGGACTGGTCTCCTTTCATTTTCCATTATACTATATTTTGTCCCATTCTTTCTTTCTTTCAAAAAAATAAGTTGTGTGTTTATTGGGTCAAAAATAAAAATTGTTTGACCAATGAACTTGATTATTCGAGGTTGGGTGGTGGATGTGAGACTTGTATCAAGAACATATTTGAAAAAAAAACAAAAAACAAAAAACATATAAATAAATATTAAAATTTTATTTTTTAATGATTCTATAGTTTTTCAAGCCATACTCTAAGCTCTAGGATTGAGAAGTTTTTCTTAAAAGGAGTTAAAGGAAGAGAATTTTATACTATATTCTACTTAAATTTAAGTAATTTTTCTTAATGATTTTATCCCCCCTATTTAGCCTCAGAATATTATTTGTACATCATAACCCACTAACCTCAATCATCAAAGTACATTTGAACCATAATTAAAATTCCCTCATGATTTTTTTTAATTCAACATCTATGCTGATATTGATAGGACTTAAAGGCATATAAATATAGTTCACATGGCTTCAGATGAGATTTAATCTTATTCAGAAAAAATTGTGTGATGAGTGGAATCTTATTTTATATAAAGGTCGATCATTTATTTTTCATGTAATTAATAATAATTTGAACAATTATACTGAATAGAATTAATTCATCTTAAATTAGAGAGTTCTAGATGATTAATGATTTTACATTTTAGTCCTGTATTAATATGGATTCTTTTTAAATATTTGGTATCAATTGTTTTCCATTTAATGGCATCATAGTTTGAAATTTTCCCTTGAATTTTTTTGAATCTCTCGGATTGAATGTTGAGGTTTTATCTTGGGGAAAATAAATGATTCAAGTGTAGGGGAGTTTTATAACTGGTTTCTATATATTCGTTTTACCATTTCTTTACAAATGTTTTGAACTTAATTATTCTATTTGTTGCCTTAATGATTTTTAATTTTATTAGATTTCAGTTAATTTTGGACTAAGAAGATTGTTTAAAAAACCATCCACCTCACCGTAGTCACATCACTTCACCATGGTTTGAGGAATTAATAGTTTAATATCACACCATGGTCCACATGACCACACCACAGAATTCAGCAGTTGGGAAAAAGAGAGAAAAAATGAGTTCAATTCCTAGGTCTAGCCATCAACAAAGCTGAAAGGAATATAACTTCCGTATAGGTGTGGATCCATCCTACAAATCAGGATACCATTCATGTATGCATGGAAAATAGGCAGACTGATCAGGCACACCAATACATGGGAAGAAGGTTTGTACTGTAGTGGGAGAATAACATCATAGGTGTGCGGAAAAATATGGTGTAATTAGGGGTATAATGATCCCATTATGACTTAATAATCAATGGAATAAATGGTATATATTAAATAGAAGAGGTATCTAATTGGAAAGTTTGTGTTGGACAACATTCTTGAGACCATACCACAAGAATCCTTTACTATGCCATACAGTGAGGCAAAACAACTTGAAGGAAATCCAACCTTTCTTACATCATATCCTAATCCCTATATCATTGAGGTTTGAATTTCAACAGTATTTAAATATTTGAGAGTGAAACACCCACATCATATGAGCACACCTACACTATGATGAACCTGAGACTTATTCAAATTTATCCCAACCACAACCATGTTTTCAAGGATCTCTTGGCTATAATCTTTGGCTAATTTGAATTTAAAATTTTAAAATTACCCCCATGTTGTAGAGGATTATATTTCACTATTGTTGGTATGAGGTGTTAGGCTGTAATATTTGGCTAATTTTAATTTGAAATTTTAAAATTACCCTCTATGTTGTAGAGGATTAGATTACACTATTGTTAGTATAGGGTGTTCGTCCTCTTGAATTGTAATGGTTATTTTATTCTATGATCTTCTTGAGGTATTTAAATAATTATTTAGACAACTTTCATGCTAGTAAATTTTAAAGAAGAATATAGGGATAAATCTTGGAATATATATGAGGTAAAAAGAAGAGAATTATAGGATAAAAGTATAGTTCTTGTTAAAGCAGCAATGATTTGATTTTTTAGTAACAGAAATTGATTTTAAAGTGAAAATATATCTATTTCTCTTTTATCTCGATTGTCGTCTTTTATTTTATTAATCCTTTACCCACAAAATTCTCTACTCACTTCATAAAATAAAACTGATCAATCATTATTGAGTAGTCATTTTGGGGATGGTTGATCAAGTTTAAGGGGGGGATATTAATTCTTGAATGAATAAAGGTTTTAAGAATAAAATTTTTGATACTAATATTAATATGTGTTCATTGGTACATTTTCTTCAATCAATCATCTAACGAAAGTGATAATGATCAAGAGATGAACCCTAGCTTAGTTAAGGGGAATGGGAGAGTAAAATCTGACTACTTTCCACCTTTTCCTTGGTGGATGTACCTAGTGAATGTAAATCTAATTGATCAACTAAATAAAATGGATCAACATATATAGATAGTAATAGTTAAACATAAAGGTAAAACTAGTTCTTCATCAGAATCTATAAAATTAATCATTGATTTTTTCTCTTCAAAAGTATTTAATAATTATTTCTTGGTATTATTTCCCCTAAAATTGATCCATCATCTCTATTTAAACCAAATTGTATTCAACCCCTCAAACTACATTTTTATCTTCCTTTTTGAATCATTTTTTATTATTTACTTGTGTTTTCTTTATAGAGTTTTATGAACTACATTGTAATAATAGTCTAGAACCATAGGTTTGGTAAGGATATGCAGGGTTCCATTGGGTTCAACCTCGGTACTCCTTTCATCTATACCAAATTCTAGTAATGTGTTGAGAATAAATGCTTCATGTTTTCATTTTTAAACTCTAACATGTATTCCAATAAATTGACAACACTTAGGAATTTGTCACATCCATAACACACACACACACACACACACATATATATATATATAAACCCCCTTGAGGTTAAATTGATATAAAATAATGGATTAATGGGAACAAGAGGGTCTCACACACCCACACAACCTAAAAATCATTTAAAATTTCCAAATAAGTCTTAATAAAACTAACTTGGAATGAAAAGCCTCTTCTTGAAAAATTTGAAATTACATTTCAAATAACTTCCCAAAATAGACCACTGAAAAAAAATTAAGACACTAATCCCTTTTAATTAAAACCATTTAAGAAATCAAATATTTCCCCCTTTACCAAATAATTTATAAAACCAATATTTTTTCCATTTAATGACCCAAATGGGGTCGATTTCCTTTAAACATAATCTTTAATATAAAACAAACCCCTTTGAATTATTTTATCAAAAACTTGGAACTCAACATCACTTTAAAAGTTTGAAAATAATTTAAATTTCCTTTAAAAACTATCAAACTATAGAAATTTCATTTTTACTAAGTGTGAAATCACTTGAAAGCGTCAATAAAATCGATTATAGTTAGAACATATATATATAATTTCATAAAAATGAAATTTAAAAATACCAAACATCTAATAAAATTACCAATAAAGGAATATCACAAAAACACTTATCTTGAACCAAGTTATAACCCCTCATGATAAGCTACAATGTGTCACCTTCAATGGAGAATGCTCAAAAAAGTAAGGATATAGCCCCTACCACCCATAAACAGAAACAAATACACATATTAGATACACCCTAGAACCCTATACTCTACCTAAAATCCCCTAGGATTCCAAAAATTATGTGAAACCAAGAGAAGATAAAGGAGGTAATAATGAGGGAGAATAAGAGGAATGGAGGGGTGTACATCAAAAATAAAATTGGAATTGAAACATAGAGGAAAAATAAGGAGGAAGGAGAAATAAATAGTACCCCTTATGTGCAAATTATCCTAGTCATACAAAGATGTGTATAAAAGAGGGTCAAATCCCCTTAAATTTGAATGGGGGCATAATTAGAAACTGAAAATTTTAAAATATAGGCTGCTCACATGGTTTGAGAAACTTTGTTCCAACTATGTTGGATCCATTAGAGACCCACTACACACCCACATAGTTTAGCTATACATTTTACAAATCTTGTTCCAAGAATTAAAAAACACCTCTAAAATTCACTACAGCACTAGTTTATGGTAACCTACATGGTTCCTCTTAACCATGCACAAGTTGTACACCAACATCCTAAGAAAAAAAGACACTTGTGTAGTATCTACAAGATTTTTCATGGTTTAAACCCAACTATACACAAGCCATTATACAAGAACAAAATGAACTAAAAAAATTATTTCTTAAGGGTTATCACATACTATCCCCTAAACTATTCAAACTAACTCTCCAATAGAATAAAATTTAAATATTTCCAAAATTTCTAATGAACTTGAACTAAAACTAAAGGACATCATCAAAAATGATTAAATGAATAAAATAATAAGGAAAATCAAGTTCAAAGTTTGAAAATTATTTCGACCATAACACTTTATTCCTTGGAAAGTCCTCAATAAAAAAAGGTAACTGGTCATCTGTTATATGAAACCCCATGAAAAGAGGTGGGTCTCATTAAATGAGTCCTAAGGAATCATAAAAAAAAAGAAACAACCTATCATAAAGGAAAAGTTATATCCACTAATTAGGAAAAAAACTAAATCTAATTCAGAATATCCTCAACCATCCCCCAAAATTCTCCAAACATGGAATGATTAAAACCACTAGAACAATCCATAAAATGAAATGGATAACTAAAATATGTCTCCCCACAATTTATAATTCATCTATAGTGGTTAGATACAAAGGAAAAAACATTCCAAATAGAATAATCCCATAAATTAGCCAAAGATACAGTACCTACCCTCCAATAATATACCACCATAAAAAACACCTAAGAAACCAATGAAGAAAATGGATACTCAATTCCATCAAACACACATAAATAGAACTATAAAGAACACCATCCACAAGAACACCTCATCACAAAATAACATGGGTCCCATAATCGAGTTTGGAAAACCAAAGAAGGTAAACTAGAAACATAGAAAAAAAACATCCCACAAAGATCCCACCAAAACAAAACTAGCACCCTTGAGTGCTGAATTCACTAAGAATATATTTGGTCCTAGATACTTGGGCACAGACCCAAGGGTCACCCATGTTCTATTAATCAATAATACAACCTCAACATATTCAAACCACAAATATACTCAAAAACATAGGTTAAACACAAAGATACAAAGAAACAACTCAAAAATAAGATTCATCCCTGACCATAAAGAACAAACCACATAAAACCCAAAAATTCAACCATATCTCCATCCACCAAACATAATTCCCAAAACAACACCTTCCCCAAAACCCAAAATTACACCTAAAACTTCTTATTATGATATATCATCTTATAAACACTCTAAATATAACCCAATAATCCACACCATAGATTTACTCTCAGAAATTTCTAACAAGATGTCTTGGAATGTATAGGTTATCAACACTAGTACCACAAAATATGCATCATCCTTCTATGCAAGGGTTGACTACATTCAAGATCAGCCTTAACCAACCTATACTTCTCATTGGATGAAACATATTCACTAGAATCAGTTGGATTTGAGGATTTATGGAGACTTCAATCATCATGTCTATAAAGTAAGTAGTTATACATGAAGTCTTTTATGGGTTCCAAGGACAAAGAGATTTTGGATCAACCACTTAGTCTTAAGTCTAGGTGGATATAGAAAGGGGAGAACCCCATCAGAAATAAAGAAGAGGTTCACCTAGAAGATCAGTCTAATGAATGGAATTATTAATTATTTCAAAATACTCACTAGGAGGAATACTATAAATAATATAAAACACAATTCAATCAACTCACACTCCTTAAATCAATTCAAACAACTCCAAAAAATTAAAATCCAAGTTGAAAAATATCTAAACCTTTATATTTTGATTTAAAAATTAAAACCATTCTCTTTCAACAATTTCCAATCAATAATAACCCATTTTTAAAATCATTTATATCCCATACTTTGATCCAAAAAATTTAAATCTATTCAAATATTATACAAATTTATTTTTCATTTTTAAATAATCCTCTAAAATTTTATTACAAAATCATTACTTTTTAAAAAAAAACGTCAACCAATTAAAAAAATCCCCTTTATAATTCCAAAAATAGTTTTTTGAAACATAAAAATGACCTTAAAACGGTATAACCAATCAAAAAATAATACAAATTAATCAAAACTTATTCCAAAAATATCAATTCTATAATAGAAAATACTTTAATTTCACTCAAATTATTAATTAACATCATTAGAGTAAATCTGGGGAGAAAAGGAAATAAAACAAATCATATGGTGGAGAAATAGTTTTGTGGATGGTGTGTCCATATGTGGTTTTTGAATCGTGTGAAAATCAGGGAATAGTCTCTGTGAATATTGCACACCCCTAGTGCATGGGCTCGACGTGAATTTTTAAACTATGAAAGATAACCATGCATATTTGGTTTTATCTCCAAGTCCACCCACTAAACCAATTTAGACCCCCAAAATTATTTTCATACTCACTGGGGATAAAGATATTATCATATCATGTAAAAATCCATCAAAAATAGTAAAAAATGAACTCAAAATCAAAATTTAAACCCTAACTTCTCATAGAAACTCATGTGTCACCAAAGAGTTTATACAATTCATTTTAAAATAAATTTTAATTATTCTAGTTTTAATTACTTATATGGAGTAGGTTTTTATGAATATGAATATTAAAATCAATCACAATTCATTCCTTGTTTCCATAAAACCATCCCTTTACTTTTTGTAAAACATTGATAAAAGAAACTACTTAAAAACAACTCCTTTAATCTTTCATTGAAATACCTCTCATCAATTGAAAACAATTTATTTCACATCAACCATATTTTTGAAATTAATATGAAAACAAAGTTTTAAAGAATGGAACACATAATGTAAAAATAAAAACACACTCAATATAGAACCATATAAACACTGAATCCAAATAAACACCACTCACATAATGGTACTACATGAGTTAATCAACCAAGGGGAAAAATATGACCCATAAAAAACCCCTATATGGTATGATCAATTGTACTAGGTATCATGGAAAAAATAATAGGTCATAAGGTGAGATGGTCCTATATTTTACATAATACATGGGACCAACTACCAGTATATGTTTCATCCAAACAACACAAGCCACCCAAGTAGCCAGCACCTAGCCTCATCAGGGTAACTTCCCACTATCCCAGCAAAATAGCACAATAATGTAGAAACTAATAGCATGTGAATATCTAGTGTATCATAAATCGATACCTCTCTCTTATCATAGGGTTACTATGAAATACATAAATAATAAGTGAGAAAATAATCAAGTCACATGATCAACAAATTAAACAAAAATAAAAATAAATTTGATCTCACCTCCAATTACCTCATAAGAAACAACCCCTTTTACAACATCCATTCCATAATAATATATATAACATCCCACTCAAGGTTCAATCTATATCAAATAAGGGAATAAGGGCCTTCAAAGGATCTCATAAACCCACACAATCAGAAAAGAATTTAAAAGTTATAAATGGTCCTTAATAATAATTCCAAGTCCCATTTTAAAAAAATTAAATTCCATTTAAAATAACATTACATAATTGACCATTTAAAACCATGATTAAAACCATTTTAAGGCATTGACCCCTTTCAATTAAAAAAATTTAAGAAAAAAAATCTAAACAAATTATAAAACTGAAATTTTATCCGTTTCATGACCCAAATACGGTCAATTTTCTTTAAAAAACATATTTAATATAAAAAAAATCCCTTTAATTTTTTTTAACAAACCCTTTCACTCAAAATCACTTTATAATTTCTAAAAAAACATAAACATCCTTTGAAAAAATAAACCCATAGAAATTCCCTTTTTCCAATTGTAAAATCACCTAAAAACATTAATAAAATAAATTATAGTTATCACATATAGGTATAATTTCATAAACATTGAATTTAAAAGCACTAAGAATTTAATGACATCCCAATTAAAGGAAGATAATAAAAACACCTACCTTGAACTAAGAAGTAACCCCTCATGTCAAGGAACAAAATGTTGCCTTCGATGGCGAATGGTCCAAAAATTATGGATAGGGTACCTACAAAACTTAAATGAAAAAAAACATCAGAACAAACCTTAAAACATAATCTCATAAAAACATATAATAGGTTTCTAGGAAGGAAGTGAAACTGATAGAAAATGAAAGAGGTAGGAAAATGGAAAAATAAAAGGAACATAGGGGTTTACCTCAAGAAATCCACTTAGAATAGAATCTTGGAGGGTCATATATATAGGAGGATGGGAGGAACAGTTCCCATATTACATGCCTTGGTCTGGTATAATAAAGGGATGGATAAAAGGGGGGTCAAAACCCCTTAAATTCAAATAGGAATATAATTAGAAACTGAAAATTTTAAAACATGGGAATCTCATGCTATTTGGACGCATGGTATGGGAAAATGTTTCCCAATCATCTGACCTCCAATAAATACCTTGTACACAATTTCATTGTTTGGCCATATAGTTCACAAACTATGAACCAACCATGAAAAAAACCTCTCCAATTCATCATAGCACTAGTGCATGATCACCCACACAGTTCCTCCAAACCTTCCGCAAGTTGTGAAATAACTCCCCAATCAAAAAAGAATCTTGTGTGATTTTTTTTATATTTAAAATGGTTTAGACCCATCCATATTCTAACCATTTAGACAAACCATTCAGGAATTAAATGAACAAAAAAATATTTTTTAAGGGTTATTATATGATTTCCCCTAAAATGGGTGTATAGACAATGCAATAGAGGAAAATTTATATTTTCTCAAAATTTATAATGAATTTGAACTAAAAATAAATGACATTATGAAGAATTATTAAATGAATAAAATAATAATGAAAATAACTTTTGTTGTGTTACACCCTTGGTCCTCCTTCTCTTGGTCATGTGTGAAGAAGTCTTAGACCTAGATTATGGCTTAGGGATCTTCACCTTTTCCCCTCTTGCTCAAAAAAATAATTGTAGGTTCTTTATTCCTAATTTCCTTATCTTCCTAGTGAATTAGAGTAAGGATTTATAGTAG
This sequence comes from Viscum album, assembly GCA_963277665.1. Lineage (NCBI taxonomy): Eukaryota > Viridiplantae > Streptophyta > Magnoliopsida > Santalales > Viscaceae > Viscum > Viscum album. The sequence continues at coordinate 45,274,400 of OY728140.1, read as the reverse complement.
AGTCTTCTTGATATTGTTCATAATAAATTCACAATAAAATATTTGGGGAAGTAAGGATAACACGAGATGTGTGCACAGTTCCTTGGGTAGTTTAAAACCTAGAATGTATAAATGATCAATGTATCTAATCATTTTGAATATGTGGGATATAACTGGTCTACCATCTCTAATTTTTCAAGTAAATAGTGTCTTATCTCATATCTCTCATCTTTCGAATTCACCTAATAAAGACCATGGATATAAAACAACTTTTTATCTTCATCTATTTAATCATGTAACTTTTGGATATCACTATTCATGGATGATAACATCAAACAATAGACATAGGCATCATCCAGGTGTCTTAGGTAGAGAGATAGATCCTCATCACTTTCCTCTTAAGTAAGTACATCGAGAATCGAGGACTCCAGTACATAAATATTTTTTTTTCTTTATGCATTATAATGTATATGCACCTACACCACTCCTATAAGTTACTACCAGTCAATAGATTATCTTTCTCATGTATGAATCATAGTGAAAATGTTGAGGTTTAATTACTCAGAATTTTTACACAACAAAAATAAATTATATTTTAGTAATTTATCTTGATTACCTAAATGTGAGATACATAATAATTTGATTTATCCTTTTAATATTTAATTTTTTATCAAATCCCAATAACCCTCATCAATGGATTTAGAATTTCATGTTGTATGAACATTATAGTTTAAATGATCCATATTTACCCTTTCATAAACTAGATGATGGTATGGTGAATTACTCAAAGGTATTTAGATATGTGGTATTTATAACTATAATAAATTATATCTCCTTGATCTATTGAGTGGAATCTATAATCCTAAACTCTTGGACTTGTATTTCCTCAATACTTTCTTCTAAGTGACACCAAGTCTATCAAAGGCTCCTCCTCCTGATGTAAACTTGGTCAAGTAAACCCAAAACTATCATTAGGACTCTATGATGAATTGAATTGACCTAAAAATATCTAAAGTAATAATTATTGTAACACCCCATAAGTCATAATACTTTAATATTTTGGTATATTTTATTAAACACAACACAAAACTATAATAAACCTTGACACATTTTATTACGATGCTAAATTACAAAATAATCACATGAAAATAAGTATTACACATCATTGATTATTACTCAACATAGATGAGTACATCAATTAGAAGTGTATAAATTAATAGGGGGCAACAAAAAGAAAATAAAAAAATTCAATGACCAGGAAATCCCTTGGATTATCTTTAACCTTGAGGATCACCAATAGCAAAATAAAACCTATAATGAGTAAGAATATAATGAAATGAGGAAGAATATTGTGAGATCTAAAATAAAAACTATTGAAATGAGAAGTGTGACTTAAGAAGTATAAATGGAATGAATAAGAGTAGTAAGGTTATATATAGGAACAAAATATGTCCATTGTGAATAAGGTCATTGTAAATATGATTATTAGATATACATGGGTCAAATAGGTTCACTAAATTTATGTATGGTGATTAACATGTTTAAATAATATTTTTTAGAAATAAAAAACAATGAAATACAAATATAATATTTAATTAAATCGAGGAGAATAAATTTATTAAGATATAAATAATAATTATTTAATTTTTAATTTATGTGATATAATATTAAGAACATATAATGTTCAAAAAGTTTATTTTTTCAATAATAATAGTTTTTATTATAATATAGAATTTTCCTAAAAAATATAAATTTTATAATTTTATAATTTTAAATTTTAAAATGAATTTCATTTTTGAATTCATCATGTAAATATTATGTTAGGGTGAATTTTTGGGATTTTTTCAAAAATAATTTATTTTTAGGTGAATATTGAAAAAATAATGATATTGTTAAAATAGCCACTTTTATGAGATTATCATAATAAAAAAATAACTTAAATGTTTTTTAAATATGTAAATATGATATATATAAGTAATATAAAACATTTAAAATTATTATGTTGTATATATAAGACCCATGTATATCATTTTAGAAACATAAGTAATATTTTACTCTAAAAACTGATTTATTTGCTTATTTTAAAAAATAAGTTTTCATCACTTAAAGAAGTTAAATTAAAAAAATTTATTTAGAATTTTATATCAAAATTATTAGATTATTTAATAAGGTGAATTTCATTTTTGGACATAAAATTCTGATTTTAAAGATCAAAATCATTACCATGATAAGGGTAAAAGTGTTATTTTCAAAGATTTGTTTTATTAAGTTGTGTAATTTTTATATAATAAATTAAATTGATATATATTAAATAATTAATATAATATTAATTTTAAAACAACTATATAATTAAATTAAAACACATTTAATTAGTAATCAATGCTCAATGATATTAATAACAAGTAATGGTTAAAACATCAACTTTCTATAAAAAATATTATATATATATATAATTTCTTAATTTAAAACTCAATTTTTTCCTAATTATAAATCTAATTAGATTAAATTTAAGTTCATCACATCCTTATTTTATATTTTTATTAAAACATAAGTTTCTTGGGTAAAAACTAGTTACCCCGGTAAATAGAAAAAAGGTAAAAGTGAAAAATATAAAACAAATGACTTCCAACATGATTAAAACATGTGTGGAAATACTTGGTTAATTATTTCTTGATCAAACAACACCCTAAAATCCATTATTTCTTACTTTTTGAACCATTCAACCTTAAATAGTGTCATTCCATTATTGAAAAAAATGGGTGTTCACAAAAGCGCCATTTTCTTCACTAATAAAAGGGAATTCTTACACCACTTCATGACACACCCATTTCTAAAAATTTCTACCTGAAACTCTCTCACTTTTCTCCTCATATAATCATATCTCAAATTAATTAGAATCTAGTATCAATTATTTATCCTAACCACTTCATTTCCAAGGATAATTTCAAGAGAAATTTTAATTCCCCAAAGTGATTATTACTTAATTCTTATCCTTTTATTAATAGTATTTAGCTTCCAAACCCATCCTAAACATTGTAACATAATGTCCTAAATTTCATTAGTATACTAAAGTGTAATTATATTAATGGTGTAAGTATAAATTTATTTTGGTTTTATATTTTTAGTGTGACAATATTATTTTTTAGAGAAATTTTCTTAAAAAAGTTTGAGAAGTTTTAGAAAAGGGATTTTGTTAGAGTTATGTAAAACAATTTACTTATAGATGTTGAGAAATTTTCCTTAACTAGTTATATTATTATATTTAATTCTTTAAGTTACTAAATTTTAAGAATAATTTCATGATCCAATCCAAGTTTTTATGAGTTTATATAAAGTAAAAAAATCTAGAGTTTGAGATACAAAGTAATAATGTTACCAAATAGAGAAGATGTAGAATGATCATATGGAGAAGTTAGAGAAGATATAATTGATTATAGGAATGTTATAATTATGCATAAGATGGAAATATATAATGTGATCAGGTAGAGGAAAACCTTATAGATCACCATTCATATAAATTGTTTGAGAGGAGTTGTATGAAGGTCAGCATGTTGATGAGTTCTATCGGTTGGATAACTAAAAAATTCCAACCAATTAGGGTAGTAGAAATTTTATTGTTTGAAGATAGAATGTGGTTAATGAATTTTTTGTTATGATTTTTTCAAGTTAGGTTGATCATTAAAATTTAATTTTTATAGAAAATTATTGGAAAAATAACTATGATGTCGTCAGATTAATAATTCCATGAAATTGTCTCAGCCAATATTTTGCGATCCAATTTTTGCATGAATTTTGAGTTGTGGTAAGTTATATTGGAAATATAAATGTTTAATCACCAAACACATATATAGGTATGACCAAGTGATTGAGCATCGGTCATAGGAAGTATATAAATTGAACTAGTTGAAGAGAATCTAAATTTATAAGACTGAATCAATTGGTTGATGCTGAAAAGACAGAGTGAAGTTGAATAGGGAAGTTACTATAGAGTGAATAGTTTACTAGATGGAATGTTATTATGAAATCATCAGGTTAACATTTACCAGATAGATTTATAATTTTATTTATAAATATTTTTAATGCCCTTAATAATGATGATGTTGATATTATTATTAAATTTCTGTTATCTAGAAAATATAAGGAATTTAATTAACATATTGAATGTTCCAAAACATTGGAGAAGTGTTATAGGAGATTGAAATGAGAGGGAAATTCTAAATTCAAATTTCAGTTGGGTAGGAAAACATATTGGAGTTATCACACTTTAACATAGATTCATGACTATATAAAGGGGGTGTATTTTCTATATATGTGTAGAATTTTGTTCATTCATGTGGAGGAGAATAATTGTTAAAGGATTTGTGCTATGAGAATCCAAAAAAAATTATACTTTTTGAAGAATAATAATCAGACCAAGGAACTATAAATAGAATAACATCAGAAAAAGTTTCATCATATGAAGTCAAATAAGTGTGTGAGTTGTCGCTCAGAGTTCCTACCTAGTTGAAGAAGGTTTATCATACTGATCTTGCATTATCAGATATATAAGAATCAAACTGAGGAAATCTAATGGAGGTGCATAAAACAAAGCACATCGACATGAAATGTAGTTGTATAATAAGTATCAGATAGATTTCTCATATAGTGTCATTATCTAGAGATACACTGAATTGGTTCATTGGATGGAATGAATAATAGATAGGGTTCATTCATACATAATGTTTCTAAGGTATGTTTCTATATGAGTTCTAGATAGATTAATAATAAGAATATCCATGTCTTCCAATGACTAAGAGGGAATTTCTTAACCAATAAACTCTTAATAGAGTTATTGAATATCATGAAGACCGTACATAGATTAAGGTAGTCCAAATTTTTTATAGATAAATAACATCTGAAGAAGAAGATATTTCTACTATGGATCAGAAATGAAAAGGGAAGAGCTTGTAGCTGGGGTGTTAATCTAGTTTCTAAAAATTCTTGTAACTGGGGCATATAACTAGTCATAGGAAAACAGGTACAAGAAAGAGTTAGGGGTAAAAACAAATGTGAAAAAATAATAGATTATTGGGGTATAGAACCAGATTTTACTGAATTAATGACTACTATGGTATAGAACTAGTTGCATCATGTGTCTTTGTAATCCAAAAATGATTATTAAAATCATCCATGTTGGGTGTATAACTAACATGTAAGGATTGGGTCTTTGTACTGAATCTTGAAAATATCATGTTTTAATCTCTATCTTTATATTACTTCATAAAAAGTGATTTTAGAGGATATATCTTTTAGTTGATCATATCTATAATAGGTTTCATAGGTTAGTAATGTTTCCTTAGAAAGTTAAGGAAATTTCCTTTAAAATAAATAGTGATCATTGATTCAACCCCCCAGTGATCCTACACTTTCTTGGGTACTTGAATTGGTATCAGAGCCTAGGTAAAATAAAGAATATCCAACTAAATATTGAGGATATATAATTTTAATTCAGTGGATATTAGGGGTGTTATAATATTTTTTGGTAATAACTATCACAGTTGGAAGGATATTATGTTACCCTATCTTCTATATATTGTCCTAGAAGTTAGAGATACTTCAGTAGTGGGACTTCCTTTTATTAATGAAGTTTTTATGATATCTACTTATAAGATAGAATTTAATTTGATTGTCAAGATTATAATTCCATGTTGATGGCTCTCACTAATAATGTTTATACAAAGATTATAGGGTTTCAAATGACTAATCAAGTGAGGGATAAGTTAAGAAGCATCTATTATGGAAATGAGAATGTTAAGAAAGATAAGATAAAAATATGGAGAAGCATATTTGAAGATGTTAACATGGGTGAGGAAGAAAGTATTGATGAATAATTTATAAGATTCAATTAGATTTTCAACAATATCAGAGGTTTTGGAGGGAAGATGAAAGATTCTACTACCATTAAGAGACTAATGAGAAACTTCCTAGAAATATTTTATTCAAAGGTATTATCTATAGAAGATTGAGATAATCTATCTTTGAATGAACTTCAGAATATTCTTATGGCATAAGAAATGAGGAAAAAAATTCTTTATGAATAATCCTAAGAAACATAATTTGAAGATTTTTTAAAAGGAAAGTTCATAGATAATGAAATAAAAGAATAATCAAGTGATTCATATGTTTAGAATGAAAAATAATACATCAAAGAAATCATTTTTCTTCTTTCTAAGAGATACAATAAGAGAAATTGGAATAGTAAACTATATCTTAAATGATAGAATTATAATTATGTTGTTCATTTTTTAGTAAAATTTCCTAAGAATAAGTATAATGATTTTAATATATAATAATAAGATAATAAGTATCATAAATATAAGAGGAAGAAACAAAAGAAAATGTTTCCTAGAAATAAGAATAAAAGTTTATTGAGAATAAGAGAGCAAGATGATTCTTCATCCAGTAATTAATTTGATTATCATATCAAATTATAAGATCATGTTAGAAGAGAAAGTGCTTCATTATATAGTGATAATAATGAATAAGATAGAAAATAACTTGAGAGGATTCTAAAAGAAAATTTGGAGGATTCTCTTAATCAAATTTTACAACTCAAGAAAGAAAAGAAAAATTTGAAGAAATAGGTTAAAGATTTAAATTTTTGAGAATGGTGAGTGAATCATAAAGGAGGATATGAATCTCAATGTAATTAGAACACATAAAATAATAGTGTTAAAGATTAAAAGGAAACTAAAATGTTTTGAAGAAATATCCATCATATAGTATAATCTTAACAAGGAATAAACAATGCTTATTGAGGAAAGTAATCAAAATAGGATAAGTTTGGCCTAATTCTAGAAGATGGTAAATGTTATTAAATAATGTTTGGTTGAGAAAGAATAATAATTTTCAAAAATACAATCAATTTTTCTTACAACACAAATTGAGCTAAAAAATATCAGAGAATACTTCACCAAATTAGTTAGAGTTAAAGGTTAATTTTCTCAAGCTGGACAAAAGAAAGGTCAATAGAAATAGGTTGTCTATATTATCAAACAATATCAATGTACATTTTATTCTAATAATAATGAATTTTAAATTTTAAATATTTTTTAGAAATAATATTCCTCGAATAAATAGTTTAATTAATCAAGAAAGTATCTCCCTAGAAAAAGTCACCCATGGTTTGTAAAAAGATAACAAAAATAAACTTCAGATAAGTACTACTATCCGTATGAAAGGTCAAGATTCATATGTCACTTCTAGTGTTAGGGAGTACTTATTCATAGTGCATATTCATTCTATTATAATATGTCTCAACCAAGAAAAATTTATGAATCAAGGGGGAGATATAATGAGTTGAGAAGAAATTTTTTTTCAATAAATTATGATAAGGGGGAGAATATAATTTAAAATGTTTTGGATGTTATAGCTTCAAGAAAGAAAAATGAGAATATTTAGAAATTTGATTAAAAAAATAAGATTAATAAAGTTGATAGGATTAATAAATTTGAGTATATAATGAACGAGTTCTTAGTTATTTGGAAAAATTAAATTTCTATATCTATAAATATGGAGGAAGCACAAAATTCTACTGAAGAAAAACTAAAGAAACAAATTTTAGAAGATGATAAAAAATTTGATAACAATTTATCAATATATTTTGATATAAAGATTCAAATGAAATTTAAGAGTTGTGAGTAAGATGGGCATATTACTAAAAATTGTATAACTATCTTACCATCCTAATATGAAATCATGAATAGGTTGTTACAAAATTAAGGTTAAAAAGATGTTATGAAATCTAAATAGAAGATGTCTATTTCATTTAAATATTCAATATATTATAAGAAATTCATTACTAAATCTGAGAATGATTATCATAAAGAAGAAATACCATCTAAATAAAAATATTAGAAGAGGAAAAAATAATTTTAGGGTGGGATAAGATTCTCGATTTGATCATTAATTCTAAGGAACACTAGGGTTCATCCATATTCCCAATATACTTTCTTATTTATACTAACTTGAAAGGAATTTAAGGAGAATAAGAAAATAAGATGAATAAGTGTTGAAGTATTTTTATATCAAGTAGATATGTCCATCATAGAAAATTGTTATCACTATGATGAATAATGAAGTTATACACTTAAGGGGAATAAAAGATGAAGTTGAGGCATGAGTATCACACTTTCCTTAAAAATGGGGATGAATAAAAATGCGAGATGTTGCCATAATTTTTTAATACACTTAAACTATTTTGATATGTTTGTTAAGATGGTTATTTCTCATTCCTTAATAAACTTTCTTAGATTTTCCCTAATATAATGATGTTGGAATAATTTTGAGGAAATTATTACATGAAATAAGTCTTATGGAAAATATTTTTAACCTTGATTATATACTATTTTTTATTACAATAGGTTATCACACATAGAATTATAATTTTTTAGTTAAAGGATCTTTTTTAATAAACTCATGTGATATTTTTTTCTTTTCAAAAATGTATTTCAAGATTCTGTGAGGAAATAAGAATAGTTATAATGATCACTTTGTTACCATTTTTATTTGATTATCATTAAGTGGGAGAATTAACATAGGGGGATAAAGAAAATGAAAACATTATATGAGGTTAAAGTATTGAGCACACATATTGAATTTTAAGATGTTTGAAATTATGATGAGGCTATTTAAAATAAATACAAAGGGGTAGATTGTATATCTAAAGTGTGTTTGGTTTTATTTGTTATAAATGTGTCAATATGTGTTTATAGATGATGTTACTGAAGAAAGTTAGAGAATTTTTAGAGAGGATATGTTGTTAGATCTATGTAAGTAACTTTCCTTATGGAGGTTATGAAAGTTTCTTTACTTATTCAGAAAATTTTATGTCATTCTTCAAGTTACTAAACATCATAAATACTTTCTTGATACATGTAGAGTATGTATAAGTTTGTATAAAGTGAAAGAAGTCAGAGTTCGATATACAAAGTTTCAATGTTTCCAGATAGACAAGATGTAGAAGGATCAAGTACATAAGTTGGAAAAGATATGATTATTAATATGAATGCTATGAATATGCATCAAATAGAAATACACAATGTGATTAGATGAAGTAAACTCATCAAGAGAACCAGTAAAATAAATATTCTAAGATAAGTTGTATGAATACATACATGTTGATATGTTCTATAAGTTTGAAAATTAATAAAGTCTTACCAATCAGGTAAGTAGAAAATTCAACGGTTAAAGACAGGTAGTGGTTAATGAAGTTGTTTTGATGATTTTTGTAAGTTAGGTTGATCGGTCAAAGATACATTATATGGAAGAGAATCAGAAAAAATTCATTTGATTTCATTTTATGGATAATTCCATAAAGTTGTGTCAGCCTATGCTTTTAATCCATGTTCCATATGAATTTTGAGTAGAGGAATGTTGTACCAGATAGAGAAATATCGTCTCACCAGAGAGGAAAATTCAGACAAACAAATGAGTGATCATTGGTCAAAGGAATTATATAAATAACATTGATTCAAGGGAACATAATTTTATCAAGGCAAATCAATCAATTGAATCTAATTAAGAAAATGGAAGTCAAAAAGAGAAATTATTATAGATATAATAGTTTACTAAATAGAATGTTCTTATAAATTCATTGAATGAACATTTTCCATGTGAATTTTTGAGGATCTTTGTGAATAATTTTTAAATCCCTTAATAATGATGATTGTGACATGGGCGTTCAAAATTTTTTATCTAGAAGATACATGTAAGTTTGAGGAAGTTCATTAATATATTGAATGTTCTAGAATGTTTGAGAAACATTCTAGTGAAATTCAAATGAGTATGAAATTCTAAAGATGAATTTCAGCTGGGTGGAAAACATATTTGAGTCCCACACTTTTTAATAGAGGTGTGCCAATATAAAGGGGTTTGTGATTCATACATATGTATGGAACACTGTTCATACATGTGAAATAATGTAACTAATAAATGATTTGTTATGTGAGAATATAACCAAGCTTTTACTTGGTTGAAAAAAAAATAATTGGACTGAGGATCTTCGAATATTATAACATTAATCCGAGATTCATTGAATGAATTAGAAGTTGTGTGTCAGTTTTCAATCAAATTTCCTACCTAGTAGAATAAGGTTCATCAAACCGGTCCTTCTTTATCAAATAGAGAATAATTGGACTTAGGACATCAGATGGAGGCGCATCAAACAAATCATTTTAGACTAAAGCGTAGTAATATTTATTCAGACCATGTTTCATTTGTAGTAAATAATTAAATATGTGTTGGTGGATATAACTATGAATATTGTTAAAGTGATCTTAAATATTGAAGACATGTGCTAAGAACTTTGAACATTTTTTACCACAAGTGAACACCATGTAAATATTTATTTACATGGGTATGTAAATAATTCCATGAAAATTTGATGAAGGCCATGCAATATTATTTGAAGAAAATATATTTCTATTATTGAAAAAGAAATGCATGAAGAAATGGTTTTATGTTTCTTGGAATTGGGTGATGATCACTACATGTTTATACATGGCTTTATATGTTTATATATTTGGATAACTCTTTTTTAGAGAGTGCTAAAAAGAAGAGTCAAACCATGTAATCCACCAACATCTTTCCCACAACCACTCATAGGGGGGTTGATGGTCGGCCCTAGTGGGAGAACCTATAGAAGGAGAGAAATACCATGATGGTAGAGGGGTTGAAACATGTATAAATTCCATCAAGATAGCATGCTTACAAGGAGACTATGGGATTAGTGGTGGTGCAACCGTGTGGGGTGGCATGGCGGTAGATCGATGGCATGGGGCGGTGCCAGCAAGATTTTGAGATTGCACCTTGATACTCACTGAGTTTCTTGATTAATAAGGAAGCAGCATTCTGACCATGCATCCTATGTGGGATAAGAAAACCATGGGCAACTATTCCTAAATTTAAAATTTTACTGATATTTCACGGGCCACATGATGTGGTCGATCTTTTCTATTCCTTCACTTGAGTACATCATCTTCCACCTCTAGAGAAGCTCGAGTTCTTCTGTACATTGACATTCATGATGATCCACCATCGATCGATCACTCATCCATTTTATGTGATTATTCTAATGTGATGAGTCATTCAGTATTAATATGATTCCATGAATATAGTCAGTGTATTTTATGCATGAAGGAATCGAAGAAGATGATACTACTTAGGATGATGTGAAGAGCAAGAATTGGTTGACTATAATTGTAGTTGTTAAAGGCCATTCGATTCGTAGGATGATTTCAATATTTAAAAATAGGATCATATGATCATATCACATTCATGATAGAATTACTCAAGTAATAGTAGAAATTTTTATTATCAGTTTATATTTTTATAGCCACCTATGTTTTACAATATTCAAATATCTAATATCTTATTGCATTAGATATGGTGCTCTGAATATATCATTGATATGATATGATCTTCATATCCAAGGTTGTATGAGACATGGTGCTACATGACTATAAAATGAGAGGATCGATAGAAGACAATTTACACTAGAATATTTTGCTTCAATATTTATTATGAAAATATGAAGAATATATATAAACTTATTCATGAAAAGAATAATCCTTAAGAAACCACTATCTCATTAAGGAGTTCCCATGAGCCATCCAGGTCTTGTGAAGGGTTTTAGAAGAAGCTACCATGGAAAATATCATGTGAAGTAGAATAAAAATCCTTCTTGGAATGAAAAGGAATAATTTGGGATAGAGAAGGTGATACTATGCATGATCACCTATTCATGCATGTGTTAGATATTATTCATACACCATGTGAGAAAAGAAGTAAGGTTAAACAATTCATGATAACCAATCCATTCAATCTGAGATCCCTTTCATACAAAGATGTTTTCAAAGAAATAAATGGATAGTGCATGAGCACATGAACACATGAATAACCACTTGATAACATTGAGTTAAGACTTAAACTTTAGGAAAGAAAATAAAATAATAAAGGGAGTATTATATGTTCTAGGGTTTTACTGTGAGAATCACATGCATGTTTCAACTTTCACATGATGTGTACATAAATAATATTGAGATTATGAAAGTTATTCTTGTATAAAATAATGGGGGAATAAATTGAGCTCATATCTTGAAAACATATTACTGAGGTCAAGACTTTGTCAGAAGGAAGAACTGTCCTAAGCTTTGTTTCACTGAGGGAACTGATCAAGAATAGGTGATCAGATATATTTTCTCAAGTCCAAATTTGTAGGGGTTCTTTAAGTGTACATGAGCAATTTAGATTCAACAAGATCATGAAGGAATATCATTAGATCATCCTAAAGTGGATAAAACCCTAAAGAATGGAGTAAGTCTTCGATTGTAGATAAAGTAGGAAGTCTCTTATTTTATTCAAGAGAATAAGTATCTGGTATGGATTATTTAGCAGGATAGTGTTGATTTTCATAACATTATTGGATGCAGTGTAAAGAACCTCATATATGGATTCAAGAGATAGATTTGATTATTTATCTATAATTGTAATTAATAATAAAATTATAATGGAAAATACATATTTAGGGGTATAAAAAACATGGTAAGAAGTGGATAATTTATATAAAAACTTTTGAATACCTTGTGTTATATTTCCTTAAATTTATTACATTTTTTTAGATAAGGATGAGATACATAAGAAGAGTGGATCAAGTATTTAACAATCTATAGTGGTTTAATTGAAAAGAAACAATTTTTAAAAAGAAAAGGGGATAATTAATTCACCCCTCTCCCTCTCAGTGATCTCAAACTGATCCAAGCTCAACAAGTCATATCAGAGGGATATTCACCTCTAAAATATCCAAGAGACTTATGAGGATGGAGAACATGAATTTAGTTAAAATTAGGGGTATAACCATTTTCAATCTTGAGAACTATCATGGATGAAAAAATAGGATAATACTTTATCTATTTTCTCTTGTGTTTGAAGTGAGAGATATAGTTATAGTGGGATATCCACCCTATATTAAGAATGATGTTATAACTTTTGAAGACAAGATGAAGTTGGAGATGGATGGAAAGGCTCAAATGTAATATTAATGGCTTTATCAAAAAATGTATACACTAAAGTAATGGGTCTACCTAAACCATAAAATAAATTTGGGATAAACTAATAAGTAGTTATGAAGGAAATATAAAATTTTAAGAATATAAGATCTAAATATGGTAAAGAAAATTTGAAGATATTAAATGGGTGATGATTAAAGTATTGATGAATAATTTACAAGAGTAAATGAAATTTTCAATAGAATCATAGGTTCTGGGGAAAAGATGAATGACTCAACTATTGTAAAGAAGTTGATGATATTCTTTCCAGGAATATTATACTCTAGAATACTAAGACGATCTATCTCTGGATGAAATTTATAATATTCTCATAGAATATGACATGAAAAAAATACCAACTTTTAAGAAGAAAACAAAAGTGTAGATGGATTTTAAATCCATGATAAAAGGTAAAACTAGAGTTGATGAAGAACCAGAATCAAGTGATTTTGAGGATGAAGAAGCAGAATATGAATATAATCAAATTAAATCCTTGTTTATAAGGATTTATAATAGTGACTATGAGAGGAAAAAGAAAACATACTCAAAGAAAAATATAAGAAATATGATGAGCAGTGGAATGGATGAATCTTCATCATCAAGTAGTGATTCAGAAGCTGACTAGACTTCTAGAAATTAGGTGTGCCTTATGGGAAAATATAAAAAAACTAAATACACATTTGATAGTATATAAGGTAAAGAGAGAACTATGCTATAATAGTACTTAAAATATAATCTATAAGCTACTCTTTAGAATAACTTGAATCTCAATAAGGATAAAAATGATAAAGGATAATGAAGAATGTGTCAAGAAGGAAGAGACACATCTTATTGATATAAGGGAATATGTGAATAAATTAGATGATCTAGAAAGTAAACTAAAATATTAGGAATAAATGTCACCTAGAATATAATAATTAAACAATAATGAAACTAATTTCATTGAAGAGAACAAACAAAAGAAGTTGAAGATAATTGAACTTGAAAAAATAGTTAATGATCTTGAAGGTATACTTACCAATAAATAGGTAATATAATCATAGACATAGTCTATGTGCCTTTAATATCAAGGTAATTTGAATAATATGAAAGAATATTACATAAAATATTTTGAGCTTAAGGTTGAATTTCCTAAAGCTACTGAGAATAAGGTTCCACGAAAAAGGGTCGCTTCTATACCTAATGAATCTCAATGTACATATGTTATTTCTAATAATTTAGGCCATAAATAAAAGACTAATTATAGATGGACCAAAATAAAAAAATGATAAATCATTTCCTACAAAGGAAGAGAATACTAATTCGGATTGAATGTTTTCTCCTAATATGAAATACCCACAATCTGTTAAAGGAAAACTACAATATTCTGAGCAAAATTTCTATTAGACTAAAAGATCAAGGTTCAAATTCAATTGTTGGTTTTGTGGAATGTTTGTTCCTAACTCTTATTCATTATGGTATAACATGGCACTACCAGGAATAATTCTTGAATCAAGGAGGATCAATGATAAAAAAATAGAGGAATATCAGAATCTTGTAATGGAAAAAAAAGGAAAAGTTGATGAGAAGTCTAGATTGAGATAAATATCCCAATCTAAATTTTATTTCTAAGAAACTAAGTGGTCCCTATTTATTACCTTTTATATTAATTATTTTTAACTAACATATAGGGAATTTAAGGAAATGATTCATCCCTTGAGAGAGATAATTAATTAGATGAAACTATTAAATCTTCACCATTGAGTGAATGTGGAAATTCTGAACAGATTTATAAAATTAGAAGATGAAGTATGACAATCATGGTTTAATCCTTTATTCTTAATTATATTATATTATAATAAGGTGGAATTATTTATTGATTTCAATATAATATATATGGGGATATTTATCTGTTGAACTTGAACTTTCTATTGTGTTTGTTGAAGTATGTGAAGAATTTAAAATTTCATTGATAAATCTGATTATTTACAAACTCTATTTAAGTATTTGTGAGCTTGATATCACATGTATGTTCTGTTGTGTAAATCTTAGATAGCCATGTTTATTTTACACTTTTTTTATACACTAGGTTATCCAATGTATACTTAGAGTTTATTATCTTAGGGATGTTTACTAAGTATAATGTGATATCATTATTTTATTTTAAAATATATGAATTTGTTTCTGATAATAAATATAGGTTGAGAATACCCCATTTACCCTTTTCTTATTGATTTTCAATAAGGGGGAGAAAAATTTCACCATGTATTGACTTGAATGATATGTCTTGATATTAACAAAAAAATAAAAAGGGGGAGATTGTTGAGACCGTGTTGCATTTTTTGTCAATAACTCAATATATTTTGGTGGATATAAATATGATGATTATTAAAGTGATCTTAAATGTTTAAGACATGTGCTAATAATTTTTCTCATTTTTAACACAAGTGAAGACCATACAAATATTTATTTTCATGATGATGTAAAAAATTCCATGAAAAATTGATGAATTCCATGAAATATTATTTGAAGGAAATATATTGTAATTATTGAAGAATAAATGCATGAAGAAAGGGTTTTAAGTTTCTTAGAATTTGGGGATAAGTACTACATGTTTATACTTAGATTTCTATGTTTATATATTTGTATAACTATTTTTTAGAGAGTACTAAAAAGAAGAGTCCGTACATGTAATCCACTAATAGTTATCCCTCAACCACTCATATGGGTGCACGAGGGTCAACCCTCGTGGGAGAGCCTACTATAGGAGGGTTATACCATAGTCGTAGAGTGTAGGGCCCATGTATAAAGGCTCACAATATTGCGCTCGCAAAAGTAGCACATGGGAGCAGTGACAACACCACTGTATGGGGTGGTATGAAGGAAGAGATCCATCGGGGGTTCAGGAGGGGACCCCAATACTCACTTCTGGGATCTTAGAGAGAGATCTTGATTAATAAGGAAGTAAAATTATGACCACACATTATATTTTGGACAAGAAAATCACGGGTTATTTTCCCTCATTTAAATTTTACAGATACTTCATAGGTCACACAATGCGGCCAATCTCAACCGTTCGATCGCTTGATGGTTTCGTCTTCCACCAGTAGCAAGGATTGAGTGACCTATACACCACCCTTCATATTGATCCACCATTGATTATGAAACCATCTATATTATGTGATTATTCCAATAGGATGATTCATTCAGGATCAATCTAATACTATTCATGTAATCGATGTCCTACATGCATGAAGGAATCGAAGAAGATGATACTACTGGGGATGATACAAAGAACAAGCATCGAACAACTACAAGTGTAGTTGTAGAAGGCTATTCGATTCAAAATATGAGTTCAATATTTAAAATGAGGATTATACAATCATATCGCATTCATGAGAGGATTCATCAAGTAACAATAGATGTTGTTATTCTTAGCTTAGATTTGTTTGGTCACCTGCCATCAACAATGTTCAATGATCTGAAATCTTTGGGAATTAGTTGCAGTGACTTGAATGAAAAATTAATGTGGCATGATCTTCGGATCCAAGGTGGTGTGAGAAATGTTTCTACACACCTATAAAAGGATATTATCTAAATAACACATGGTACACTAAAATATTTTGACAATCCAAGATATAAAGGTCATGCAACCGAAAAAAGAGTGTCTGTGGAATGTTGTATCGTTAAGGAGAATATTCATGAAACCCTTTCTTGCACAAACCAAAAGAATCTTCATGAACCTATTCATGAAAAGAATAATTTTTTGACAATTAATACCTCTCTATGGAGTTCCCACAATCCATATAGTTCTTTTTAAGGCTTTTCAAATATTTTGTTGCAACAACATCATGTGAAGTAGAACCACAAGCCTTCTTGGTACACAAACGTGGAACCAAGAAAAAAGAAGGTGATATTGTGGATGATCACCTATTCAATAATGTGTTAGATACAGTGAATACACCTTTTTCTAAAATAATTATGGTTGGAAATTTCATGATAATCAATCAATGAACTCTGAGATCCCATGTATACACCTATATGCAAAAAGAAAGAAGTGGATAGTTTATGATCACATGCACTTGGGAATAACCACGTGAGAACATTGAGTTAAGCCTTAAACTTCAAGAAAGCTCATAAAATAATAATTTGAGGATTATATGTGATAGGGTTTTATTATGACAATCACATTAATGATGAAACTTATATATGATGTGTACTTGAAGAAGATTGAGATTGTGAAAGTTATCCTTACATAAAATAATATGGGAAGAAATTGTGTGTATCTCTTGAAAAAATATTATTGAGGTTGGAACTTCAATAGAATGAAGAACTATCATATGAATTATTTCACTAATTAAATAGATAAAGAACATGTGATTATATATATTTGATAAAGGACATTTTTGAAATAGTTCTTAAAATGTACATGAGAAATTTAGATTCAGCTATCTCAAGGAGGAAGATCATTATATCTTTTTGATTAGGATCAAACGTTGAATAAATTAGTAAGTATTCAATTAGATCCAAATTATGAAGTCTATTTTTAGATTTTGGATCAGAAGTATTCAGTGAAAATTTCTAAGCAGGCCGGTGTGGATTCTGGTAACACTATGGGGTGCATTATAAAGAACCTCCTATGTGGATTAATGAGAGATATGGTGTGATTATGTATCATCCATTTTAATTGATAATAACATTATAATGGAAAATCCATGTTGGAGGGTATAACCAACATGTCAAGGAGTAGGTACTTTATGTTGAACCTTTTAAATACCTTATGTTATGTGCCCTTAAATTTATATCATTATTAGAGATAAGGTTGAGATACACAAGAAAAGCATATAGATTATCTAACTATACATATAGGTTTAATTGAAATGAAAAAAATGAAAAAAAATAAAAATGGATCACTGATTCACCCCCTCCTCCACTCAGTGATGTCAAGCTGATCTGGGCTCCATAATCTTGGAAGTACTAGACAGAGTCATCAGATAGAGTCATAAGATAGAGACATATCATACAGATTCATCAGACAAAACACATACTAGATAGAGTTTTACTATATTTAATTTTCCTAATGTAATTTTCCCAATGAGTTCTATAGATATTGAGAATGAGAATATCCAAGTCTTCCTAAGATCAGGTGGAAGTTTTGAGACCAGAAAACTCTTAAGAGAGTTTTTTAAGATCTTGAAGGTTGTACACAAGTAAAGGTGATCCAAATTTATTATATATAAATAACATCTAATGAATAAGATATTTCTACCATGGATCATAAAGGAATAAGTAAGAGCTTGTAGTGGGGGTGTCGAACCAGTTGTTAAAAAGGTTTGTGGTTGGGGTATATAACTAGTCAAAGGAAAGTTAATACAATAAATAAAGTTTAGGGTATGACCAACTATGGAAGAATATTTTATTTATTGGGTTTTAAAAGAAAGTTTAGATATAGTAATGACTACTACTATGTAGAACCGATTTCTATACGTACCTTTGTAATTCAAGAAGGATTGGTGAGAAAATCCATCTTGGGGAGGATAACAAACATGTTAAGGAGTAGGTCATTGTATTGAACCTTGTAAATATTGTTTTCTATAATAAATCATTATATTATTTTATTTTAATTGAGGTTTATAGATATATCTTTTAGTGTATTTTAACTCTAACAAGTTTCATAGGTTAGAAATTCTTCCTTATCAAGTTAAGAAACTTTCCTTTAAAAGAAAAACTGATCACTGGTACACCCCCCCGTCTCAGTGATCCTAAAATATCTTGGGAGCTTCAAATGGTAAAACCATTATTTATTCCTTCACATCCACTTATAAAAACAATAATGTTAATAGTTTTTTGTGTAGACTAGTACCTCCACGAAGTAACAATTTTCATTTTTCATCGTGATTTTATTTATGTAACAAAATAATTCAAATATGATTCCCTAACTTAAAAAAAATAAATCGTATCAATATTCTTCTATTATAATGATATTATACACTTCCTTAACCACACTCACCCATAGATTTATAATGTGTCCTTGTTTGGGTTAGTTTAACCACAAATATAAACTATGCTATAAAACTCCATCATGGATGACTATGGGAACATAAATAATAAAATTATTATAAGTTATTATTAAAATAATTATTTTTTTGTATTTCATTAAATTTATATTTAGTATTTGATTTATTATTAAATTATCATCATTGAACGTTAAAATTATTGAAATAAGTCGGCACCATCTAATTTTATTGAAAACATAAGAAAAAATTATATAATAAATAAATAGAATATGATAATAAATTATATAAATTAAATAAAATATAGATGAATAGGGTTTTTAATAAGGTATATAATAAAATTAATTTTATTATTCAATAAGTTAGGTTCATGCACATAATGAATTGGGAATATGGTAAGAGTTTCTTGTCTCAATTTTCACCCCTTGATACATATTTCTTATTATACACCATATTTTATTTAGAATGTTATATCTAGTACCCTTTATTTATTCATCACGATTCTAGTATATTCCATGATATTTAATGTTCTATTCTAAGTTATTTCTCTCATGGTGTTTTTGACTCAAAATTTACAAAAATTAATAAGGGTTTGTGCTAACTCAATTTTCTTCCTTTAGGTTGCAAACTTTCTTATTAAACTCTATTGTTCCAAGTTTTATGTATTCTACCATATTAATTATTAGTATTTTATTTCCTTGTTTTTTAGGGTTTTAAAATTATTCATTATAATCTCATTATCAAAGGAATCGTACCTTAAAGACTTTATTACTAGTAAGGGTTCTTGTCTCAGATTTCAATTCCTTAAGTGAAGATTATGTTATAAACTATGTTTTCATTAATATGGTGTATCTACACCACCTTTGATATTTTATATCATTATTATCTCAATATTCATGGTATTTAATGTTCTAAGGTAAATTATATCCTTCAAGGGATATTTAATTAAAAGTTTCTAAAGTTGTAAATGTTGTTTTTCTCTATTTATAATCCCATGAGACATGTTTGATATTGTACACCATATTTTATTTTATATGGTGTATTAAATTATATATTTCCTTAAATTATAATGAATATCTTTCATTTTATTATATACCAATTTAAATTTATCCCTCTTGTGTTCTTTTTATTCTTACATTGCCATTACTATAACGGTTTTTCGTAACTCATTTTTTTCCTTGAGTTATACTAATTATTCTTGAACTTCATTCTTATAAGTTTTATAATTTCACCCTATTCTTATATAAAATGGTAGTTCCACTTCCATTTATATAGAATTAAATTTAATCTTTATTAAATCCTTTTTGATGGATCATTTCCTATTGATATCCTTTCACTATGAAATTACTACTCACTGATACCTTGTTATCATTATAATGATAAGTGATATTTCCATTATTTTGTAGATATTAGAAATATTGGATATTAACCTATTTAGCCACATTCTTCCATTGCTTGTATAAAGTATTTAATTAACTGTATACCATTACTCGATATGTTTTTATCTTGATAGATTGTTATATAGAAAGCTATTCATTTTATTGATTTGGGAAATATTGAAAATATGTATACTTGTTATTCCAATACACAAGTTTATTGATTGATAGGGAATATTGGTTTTATCTGTTATAACTTATTTATTCCTTTATATG
The DNA here is from genome assembly GCA_963277665.1 of Viscum album. NCBI lineage: Eukaryota > Viridiplantae > Streptophyta > Magnoliopsida > Santalales > Viscaceae > Viscum > Viscum album. Next base: position 45,253,691 of record OY728140.1, on the reverse strand, counting down.
ATAAATGCATTATAATTCATTAGTAATGTATTGGACCAATTATAGATAACCCCCCTTATGCATCAATAAGTCTCATGGGACAAACTAGCTTGTGTATTTTGGTGTATGATTTCCCAGAAAAAAATATATTACCTAAACATAGGGCCTTAAAAATATGGAATTATATGTTCGAAATTATATATTTCATCACTAAGTAACCATTTAATGTTATATGTGTGATATTTTTATTTCCTTTATCATGCATGGATATATTATTCTTTAAATTGTATTCTATTGTGGAATTGTTTTTGGTTGTATATTCCTACCATATTATTTTTGTTAATTTTATGCTCACTTTTGATATATGATTTTTATCACATATATTTACCCTTACTAAGAATATTAGCTCACCAATCTTATGTTTCCAGTTCCCTAGGTTATGAATAAAAATATTACGCATGATATGTCAAGAAGAGTATCATGTATGGAAATTTTTTTAGAGATGTTAAAGAATTATTACAGATTAAGTAATTTCTTATAAAGTGGTAAAAATTATCATTTTATGAGAAAGACATGGGGTTTGTTAATTAAATTTTTTTCCTAACTCTATAAGAACATAAACCTAAAAGGTATTTTGAATTCATGTGACTCAATATTTATTTGTGATATTGTAAATATTGATGGTTAAAATTAGGTCCCTTCAGTTCATTTCCAATTTGGTATGAAAAGAAGGTGTTTATCCTCATAAAATTCTAGGAGTGCGGGTCTGGGGCATAACAGTTGATATCAAAGGAAGGGATATATAACTTTATAGATTATGATGTTATTTGAGGATAATTAAGTGTTAAAATTCTATTATATCATAATATAAATTTTATATATAACCCTTTGTGTTAGTTAATGTAATATTAAATATTTTAGGGATTAATATAATATATCTCTAGTGAAAACCCTAGTTATAAGTATAATGGGTAAGTCTAAGAATTAGATAATATTCCAAAGTTTTTGGATTGAATAGATTGTGTGCTTCTATAAGAAAATGCATCCCTATATAGATAGTGGCAAGTGGATGCATCTGTGGAACATATGCACCTAGGGGTAATCACCCTAAAAAATATTGGATGGGGAACTAAATCAATATTCACTCTAGTGCATGATGAGTGCACCGAAGACTGCACACCTGTATAGACACTCTAAGGGGATATGATTTGGTTAATCACATTCTCTTTACACACCACTATAGAGGATTTACTATGTTTTATAATTAGATTATGGAATATGAGAGAACCCAACCTTAAGAAACCTAGATTAAATAGAGAGTGGTTTACATTAAGCTGAAGGCTAATGTAATAATTTAAAAGAGTAAGACATTTTGAGTTTGAATTTAATTATACTATAATAATTATATTATCATGTTCATCACTCATGTCAAATTGTTTTTGTTTTAGTAATTTTTGGATCGTGAAGGAACCAATTTAACAATGAGTTTTATAGAAAATTTAGAGATTTTAACAATGAGAAACCTAATGGGACATGAGATGGAGTGATAAATCTTTTGATTATGAAAAAGTGGAAATCATGAATTATTATTAACAATATGAGCATAGATAAATATTAAATTACGCTGAAGAAGAGAATAATAGATTCTAATGGAAGTTTAGTTGATAAATATGATCAAGGAAATAAGATTCAACTTCTTCCATATCAAAAATATGGTAAAATCACCAAGGGGTGTCTTAAAAAATATAGTGATTTTTTATGTGTGGAAAAGGAGGGAATATAGAAACTAATTTACAAAAAAAAGTTATGATATTAGTTGAGATAGTTAAAGGAAATATAGTTCATTTATAGGTACCACTAACAGTTAAATATCTTCAATGTGGGGAACTTGGACATTATCCAAGTCAATTGCCTAATCGGAGGTCTAACAAGCATTATATAAACCAAAAAATAAAATAAAAGGGAAATCCTAAGTAACTAAAACATAGAATTGGGTAATAAAAATGATATGTAATAAGGAACACTAGTCACCCACTCAAGAACAATGATTTTTGAATTCATATCTTGTTCCTCTATACTAAGAACATAAAATTTCCACTGCATTGACTAGATATGTAATTATTAATAAAAATATTCTAGTGGTATGATTATTGTATCCCAAGTATTTAACTTTTCTTTGGTATTTATTTATAGTAACATCCTTCCTATGAATCATGTTACCATTTAGTAAAATTTGATAGATTTTAGGCACATATTTTATCACTTGACAAAAATTCCATGATAATTTACAAGATAGAAAAAAATATGAAAATCAACACATGATCACCTATTAAGGATGACTATAAAATCCCTATGAAAAAATTACTCCCATTATATTGGGGTATCTTTCATAAATTGTTAAAGGAAAACTAAACATTAGTAATATTCTTATTATGAAGGAAAAGAGGAGTTCACTTGTCATACCAAGAATAACAAGGATGAAACCTCATTAGAAATTAAATCTGAAAACATTTCTATCTTATGGACACCCTTAACTATTTTAATAGTTTGGAATAATTAAAATTGAGGGGATGAAATTTATTGAAGTGGGGAATGTAACACCCTATAAGTCATAATACTTTAAATTTATAGTAGCTAGTCTTAAATGCAACATTGATGTATAACAAAATGTGATACATTTTATTACGATGAAACATTACAAAAAAAGAACATGAACCTAAGTATTAAAAATCAGGGATTATTACTCACCCTAATTGAATACATTCATTAAAAGTGCATAAATTAGTAGGGGAAAATAAATAGAAATGAATAAAATATTCACAACTAGGAAATCCCCTAGATCATCTTCAAACATAAGGAGAAGTAATATCCAAAGAAAACCTATAATGAGGAAGAACATCATAAAAGGATAAATCATATTGTGAGACAGAAAATGAAAACTATGGAAATGAGAAGTGTGACTTAAGAAGTTTGAATGGAATGAATAAGTATAGTATGACGATATATAGGAACAAAATTTAGCCATTGAAAACATGGTCATTGGATAAACATGTGTAAAATTGGTACACCGATTTTATATATGGTTATTAAAGTTTTTAAATAATATGGCATAGAAATAATAAATAACCAAACCCAAATATAATACTTAATTTTTTTTATTATAAAAATATTATTTTATACGCAAAATGTAATTATTAATGAATTATATGATAAAAATAAAAGAAATATTTTAATATAAATATTTTGAAAAAATTAAATAATTAGGATGTTTAAAAAATTAATATTTTTTAATGTAAAATAATATTAAGAACATAGAAAGTTTAAAAAGATTATCTTTTCAATAATAGTATTTTTTATTAAAATATAGTATTTTAATTTCAAATATAAATTTAAAAATTTTAGAATTTTAATTTTGTAAAATTAACTTTAGATTTAAATTTATCTTGTAAAAATTATCATAGGGTGAATTTTTTATATTTTTATAAAATAATTTATTTTCATTTGAATAGTGAAAAAATGTTGATATTGTTAAAACTGTCACTTTTATGAAATTATCATAATAAAATAATGAATTAATTTTTTTAAAACTTTTTTATAATATATATATATATTAGTAAAATAAATAATTTAAAATTATTATGTTGTACTTATAAAACCCATGTATATCGTTTTGGAAACATAAGTTATATTTTACTCTAAAAATTGATTTATTTACTTATATTAAAAAATAATCATCACTTATAGAAATTAAATCAAAAAAATGGATTTAATATTTTAGATCAAAACGATAATATTATTTAATAAGTTCAATTTAACTTTTAGGCATAAAATTATGATTACTAATATTAAATTTAATGACTGTGATAGTGGTAAAACTATTATTTTCAAAGAATTATTTTATTAATGTTGTGTAGTTTTTATCTAAAAACAAAAATTAATATATTTTAAATAACGACTCTAATATGATTATTAAACACATATATAATTATATTATCACACATTTAATTGGTAATCAATGCTAAAAAATATTAAGAACACATAATTGTTAAAACATCATTTTCTACAAAAATAGTTTTTTCTATATATAATTTTTCTTATTTTAAAAGCTAATTGTATCTTAATTAGAAATTGAATTGTATTATATAGAGATTAAATTTTGATTTATGACACCTAAATTTGGTAATAGGGGTTATTTTATATTTTTAATAAAACATAAGTTACTTGGGTAAAAACAAGTTACCCTGAAAAAAACAAAAAAATGGTAAAAGTAAAAATATAAGAAAAAATGAATTACAAATGATTAAAAAATGTGTTTAAATACTTTTTTGATGATTTATCAACCAAAAATAACTTCACACTCTATTATTTATCACTTTTGTAACCACTTAACCTTGAATAGAGTTATTCCCATATTAAAAAATAATGGGTGTTCACAAAAGTGTCATTTTCTTCACTTATAAAAGAGGACACATCCAATACTTCATTTAACACCAATTAATTAAAATATATTCACTAAAATCTTCCATTTTCTACTACTATAAGTATCAATAATGTTCATAAGGCTATGTCCTCAATTATTTATCCTAATCCCCTCATTTCTAAGGATACTTTCATGAGAATGTTCAAGTTCCCAAAGTGAGTATTACGTAATAATTATCCTATTATTCAAAATAATTCTATTCAAAAACTACAATAACAATAGTAATATAATGACCTAAATATAATTCATATACTTAATTTTAATTATGTTAATGGGACAACCATTATTTATTCTTTTCCAATCTCATAGCAAAACAAGAGTATGTTAATCATGCGTTGTGCGTACTACTACCTCCACGAAGTGACATTTTTAATTTTTCATCTTGATTTTATATCTTTATCCAAACCACTTAAATTATGATTTAAAAATGTAAAAAAATAATCATTATTATTCTATTATAATGATATTATACACTTCATTAACCATACTCACTCATCGAGTTATAAAGTGTTCTTATTTGGGTGGTTTAACCACCTACATGAACTATGCTATAAAACTCTATCATAGATGACTATGGGAACATAAATAATAAAATTATTATAATTTATAAATAAAATAATATTTTTTATAGTTATTTAAATGTTATAATAATTATTTAACTTATTATTAAAATATCATCCTTGGTCACAAAAATTACTAAAATTAGTCGATACTGATTCAATTTTCACACAAACATTAGAAAAACTATATAATAAATATATGATAATAATTGAATAAATTAGATTAAATATAGATTAATAAGGTTTCTGAGAAGGTATCTAATAAACTTAATTTTATTATTCCTGAATTTAGGTGCATGCAAATAATGAATCAAGAATAAGGTAAGGGTTTCTTGTCTCAATTTTCACCCCCTTAAGATATATTTATTATTATACACAATGTTTTATTTATAATTTTGTGTCTAATAAAAATTTAATATTTTTCTACATTATTATCTTATATTTTATGATATTCAATTTTCTATTCCAAGTTCTTTCTCTCATGGGTTTTGACTCAAAAATTACAAAATCTGTAAGGGTTTGTGCTAACTCAATTTTCCTCCATTGAGTTACAACCTTTATTATTCAACTCTATTGTTACAAGTTTGATTTATTATGCCTAATTAATATTTTATATTTTTTTAATCCTTATTTTTTGGTTCTCTATAATTATTCTTTAAAAACTCATTATCAAATGATTCATACCTCAAAGATTATGTTACTAATATGGGTTTTTTGTATCAAATTTTCATTACTTGAGACAAGATTATGTTATACACCATGTTTTCATTTGTATGATGTATATACTTACAATTTTATATTTTATATCATGATTTTCTCATTATTCATGGTATTTAATGTTCTATTTGAAATTATTTCCTCCAAGGGATTTTGATTCTAAAGTTTTTAAATCTATAAGTTTTGTTTTACTATATATTCAATTCCATGAGAAATGTTTTATGATACACACCATATTTTATTTTATATGGTGTATCCACTGCCCTATTACCCTCAGGTATAATTAATATCTTTAATTTAATTATATTTTATTTTTGTTATATCCCTATCATTTTCTTTTGATTCGTACACTACCATTATGGTATGGGCTTTTCATAACTCAATTTCCATTCCTTGAGTTATATTAATTATTCTTGAACCCCGTTATTCCAAATTGAAATATATTAAACTATTATTATATAAAAGGTTATTTCCACTTACATTTATATGGAATGAAATTTCATATTTATGAAATCCTTTTTTAAGGATCATTTCCTATTAATATCCTTATTCCATGAAAGTACTCCTCACTACTGCCTTGTTATCATTCCTTTAATAAAGGTACTTTTCATTATATTGTGAATATTACTATTATTGGGTATTTTCATAGTTATCTGCATTGTTCCATTTATTGTGGAAATTATTGAATTAATTGTGTACCATTACTTCATATGATGTCATCTTGAGAGATGAATGCATAGAAAGTTATTCCATTTATTGATTGGGGAAATATTAAAATTTGTAGACTTGTTATTCCATTATGAATATTTATTGATTAATAATGAATATTTGTTAATTATTTTAAATATTATTAATTCCTTAATATGATTAATTCATGAGACTTTATTGGAAATGGTTAGGGATCAGTTATAAAAAACCCCTTTATGGCATCCCGCCTTTTTAATACACAACTTTTCATTACATTTTCCATACAGAGGATCTTTAAAGTCTAGTGTCTTGGAAATCAGGAATAATAAAACTTGAATACAATATAAAAAATTCCTCTAGAACACTTTTAGGGATTCATCATAGGTTCATCCAATGTAAAAATACTACATCTCATATCCTAGAGACATACATCAAAGAAAAGGGTGAGCAGAAGGCCCACTAAGGGTAAACAAGGGAATCAATTTACTTGTGTTAACAATAAGAACTTTAATAACAACATAAAGACATGAACAATATAAGTATAGACATATCATAATGAAAATAACTTGGAACATAACTTGAATATGTGGCTTCAACATTTCATTTAGACATTCATGAACATATCACCAAGGTCCACCCCCAAGGTGTTATAAAAATTACCAAGGTTATTCACCAAGGTATCGTGAAACTTGTCATCTCTAGAGATTAATTCTTTACCCAATACATTTGAGAACTATTAGGGTGAACCCTTAATATTTATTTAATTTCATGTTATCCACATAGATCATAATAAAAAATTTCATAAATAACCCAAATAGAATCAAAGAAATGGGTTTCATATCAAAATCGTGACGTTTAAAAAGAGCTTAAAAATAAGATCATTTTGTCATTTATAAACCATGGAAAGGGAGTTAGGGTTATATGTATGTCAATTAAAGAATAAAATATATCATATTTATATATATTTATGAACACCCATAGAAACTAAATAGGTATGAGAATTCATATAAATAAACAATATAATTCTTTGAGAGAAAGAGAGAAATTTTGAGATGAAATTTCTACAGCATAACATCTATATAACATGGTTTTAGAAAACATTGAAAAGAGAGGGGACAAGGGTCAAACACTCATATATAATTCATAATACAGTATGGGTACTAAATAAGATCATGGTATGGATATTTGAATGACATACCACATGAAAAGGAAACATGAAAGAAAAGAGAAGATGCGATTTCTTTTACGAGAAATTCGACAGCCTAACGGCGTCACTTAAAAATTCAGAAAATAAATTAATGAGAGAGGAAAGGGTCTCTAAACAATTAGGCATGAAATGGATAGAAATGGAAACATATAAGAATATAAAGAGATGGAAATTAGAAGACACAACATAAAGGAAGTAATGACTTAAAAAGAGGAGGGTGAAAGGATCCCTTACCTTGAAGAGTAACTTCGAAATATTGAAGGTCGGGACCATGGGAGGATTGAGGGAACGTTGGGAGGACTCCTTGGGAGGTAAAGATACCAGAAATTTTATGGTGAGGATTTGAAAATGAAATGAATGAGGGAATGGCTTGGTATTTATAGGAGTGAGGGAACAAAGCATTAATTGCCAAGGGACACCTCATTGGTGGTATTGGCAAAACCATGGGCTTGACCATGGTATTTTCCACTTGGTACACCTCATACCTTATCTTACTATTTATAAGTCGACCAGAATTATTGCATAATTATTACATCCTTAATGATGTCATTAAACACCCGAAACTCAAAACTATATTTTCACTATTCACCGAAAATTCAACTTTCTTAGAAAAAACCCAAAAAATCACCTTAACAAAATATCGATTCTCTGATTTTAAAAATGAAATCCATTTTATGAAAATAATTTTCTAAATATTTTTAATTTAATTTTTAAATAAAAACACTATTCACTAAAAATTCAACTATTTCAGAAAAATCCCAAAAATTCACCTTAACCAAATATCGATGCTCTGATTTCAAAAATGAACTCCATTTTATGAAAAATAATTTTCTAAATATTTTTAATTTAATTTTTAAATAAAAAACACTATTCACCTGAAAAAACTAATACTTAACCAATAATTTCTGAAATAATTATTTACCTATTTTATTGAATCACATTACTTAATCAGGGTTCCTAAATTATATTAATACTTTCTTAAGTGAGGTTACTTAATCCATTTGGTCACATTACTAATCATAAGCGTAAAATCACTATTCATAATTTACCATTCACCAAAAATTAAGTTGATCTTATTAGACTCTAAATTTCATGCTGAATACAACTGTAGAAGACCATTTTTTGAAAATCATTACAGATTTTTAATTATTTAAGGTTTACATAAATATTTTAAAATATCTTTTTTCCAAAATTCATCAATAATACTATAAGAAGAAATGAAAATTTTATTTATATTAAAGGATTACATGAGGCCGCTAAGGTCTTGTTACATAGCCCCTTATAACACCCTCATAGGACCTAAGTGTAAGGTGTGCTAAGGTGATAGAATCCTGGGGCGGCTCGGCCAACATTGCCCGAGTGGTGATTTCTATTATCTTGAACTTCTCCCAAAAGAGATTTTGTTCCAGCTTCACACGATGAAGTTCGGCTTGGGTTTGGTCCAGAGCAAAGCCCAGTGGTACTAACTTCTTCCCAAGTTCCGTCAGATGGGATTCGATCGGCTCGAGACTACTAGATGAGGCCATCAGATCTCCTTTCTATATTAATTAACCAAGATCACTTGTATTTATAGACAAAAAATTTGTAACGTTAAGAGTTTATCTTCCAATGGTCATATTTACCGACGGTCATATAATAGTCGAAACCCAATGGTCTCATTTAATTAAACTCACTTCATTAATTAAATAATATAGTTTTGTTGAGTATAAAAATAAAATAACACAAAAAATTTTGGAAAAAAAGTTTAGGTCGTTACACCCTTGATGAATCGATAGGTCTCGTGAGAAAAACTAGTTGGGTATTTTTGTGCATTCCTACCTAGAACAAAATATTTCCTAGACACTAGGGCTTGATAGTAATATCATGACATCTAAGATCACTATGTTTTAGATTATGGAATGGAATTAGCTATATGAAATTATTCATTTCATCACTAAGGAACCATTTATTATTATCCATGTGTCATTTTTATTTCCATTGTTATCCATGGATATATTATTCTTTCTATTTCATTCTATTATGGAATTATATTTTGTTATATATTTCTACTATATTATTTAAACTCATTTTATGATCACTTAAAATATTTTAATTTTATTGCTTACTTTTACCCCAAATGAGCATTTCATCTCACCCTTATAATGTTTACAATTACCTAGGATATAAATAAAATAATTACACATGATATTTCTAAAATAGTAGCATGTGGGGATAATTTTTTTGGGAGATATTGAAGACATATTATGGATTTAGTAGTTTCTTATATAGTATAAAAATGTCTATTTGAAGAGAAATACATGGGATTTGTTAGTTAAATTTTTTTCCTTACTCTCTAAAACTCCAAACCTAAAATTTTATTCAATTGTAAGTGACTTAATATTTGTTGGTGATATTATAAATATTGATCATTAAAATCGGGTTACTTCAGTCCATTTCAAAGATGGTGTGTAAATAATGTGTTTATTCACACCATATTATGGGAGTGTGGGTTTGGTGCATCAAAATTGTATTTATATTTGTTTTCTAAATAAATTAATCGAAGGCTTTATGTCTTGATATTTCCCTAATAGATTTTATACTTATGCTTAAATTTCTATATTTTATCATTTGTATGTCTTGTAAATATTATATGAATTTTACATAATTAAATAAACATGTATAGATAAAATATTTATTCATAACCCATTTATTTTATTCTATCTTTTCAGGCTTTTTATTTCATTTACATTAAGTGATCACATTTACTATAAACAGACATCCACATATAAATAAATAACTACATACAAAACAGAAATAAAATAAATGAAGTGGTATGATCACAACCTTTAACGAGTAGTTTGTCTATTGAGTGGAAAATAAACAAACCCTTGACCTAAGGGAAATAAATACTTGATCCATTCCTGAATTGTGTTTCATCATTCCACCTTGGTCCTTTATATCTCTTGGGTTGGTTTTACCTCAACTCGATCGGGAATCGTCTCCCCGCACCCAATATCTCTATCATTTACATTTGTATACTCACATGTAGGTGAGGTAATCCAAGCGTTTGGGCCTATATAAAATAATCTATGGAAACATCACCCCTTACACATAAATTTGGAGGGGATTATTTGCATATAAATATATTTAATTTAATAATAAATTATTTTAAAAAAATAAATTAAATAGAAACTAGTACATTCACTAGTCGGTCTAGCTCATGATCATCTATGCATGCAACAACTATGCATTTAATAAACATATCTATCATTCATTTCTATTCAGTATTTATCAAGATAAATTCATCTAATTAATAAATTAATTAAATTATTAATTAATTGTTTCATTTATCTTAATTTTCTATCTAAACAGTCTTGTAAACACTCATCTATTATAATTTTAAACAAATTAAACCAATTAATTTTATATAAAATCAAAATCATACATGATGTGTACTACTAAAGGTAATGGTTTCTGCCCTTTCTGGGTAGTTACATGTATATACTTGAGGTATCATAGTCAGTGCAACTCTGCTTCACATACATGGAGTGTACAACCAATATTTATTGTATATGTTATCAAAAAAATATAGAAAATAATTAGTTTTAACATTTATATTGTACAAAGAAAAATCCTATCACACATCATGTACACTAGATACATGTCATATAGTGTGATTTAATGCTTCAAAGAATATTTTCTTCACATGTTTTGACTCACATGACATAATTATAAATCCATCTTCCCAGCATGAATTTCCATGGATGACATGGTGTGTACACTAGCTATACGATGTGTAATACCCTCTTGCTTATCTCACACTACACGCTAAGGGAATCAATGTATATTCAATGCAGGATAAAAAATTTTACACAGTGTGTACACTGGATAAATTTAATGTAATTATGTTTGAACCTTGTTACGTGGTATGATAGATCCAACATTTCATGTAATAAATACATGATGTGGATTTTACCACATGGTTTCTACAAATTTATCTAGAAAATTGTGTGGTTTACATGATATATACACTAGCTACATGTTGTTTATCCCATAAAAATGTGTGACTAAATAGTATTTGATATATAGAAAGTATTTAATACATGTCCCATAATAGCACCCACATGAAATTTCATACTTATCACAGTACATCCTAGCATGGTTAATTGGACTACATGACATATACTTTTTAGTTACGCATCATGTAACTGTTTCCCCTATCCAAAATCTAATTCACCCTGAATAGTGTCTCTAATCTTTCTTCATTTTTTCATAATATGTTCTTGATTATATAAATCTAAATGAATAAGAAATTTTGACTTTTATATAAAAGAAAAAATTAACTAGAAATGAAAACTAACATAAAATGCATAAATTATCAGTGAATTAATAAATTAATTTTTGAACCGTTCAAATAACACTTGTAAATTTTAGGGTGTGTGGAATAAGTGATTGAGACCTTTCCTAATGAAGTTTTTTTCTGAATCCCTTGGATAAATACTCTGAACCGAAAAAATACGACCCCAGAATCTCCATAGAGGGTATATTTTTACATATAATTTATAATTAATTTATAATAGAAATAAATAACTTAAGTATTTGTTTTATTTATTTTATGATTATTTTGACCAATCCAACCCATTCGAGTCACATTGCCTATTCATTGAGATTATCCATGAAAGAATCCATCTAGAGGTCTCCACACTTGCAATATAAATATTATAACAACATTGATAGAACTATGATTTCTATAATGGACGATTGAGTCACTTTACGTTGTTCAACATTCATCATGGTAAGATCCCATTTCTGATTGAAGTAATTTTTCTTGCTTCCCTCAGTATTCCAATATAAGAGGAATTTCCCTTCATTTATAAAAGCATTCTCTAGAAATATATATGGTCTTGAATGGTTTTCTCTAGATATAATATGTTGTTCACAAATGATATACGACCATTAAAATGATATAACATGGATTTATTTACATAGAGGTTATATTTTAGATATTTCACATAGGCCCTTATCTAATTCTCATATTCCAAGTAAAACCCCATGCTAGAAAAATAATATTATTATTATTATTTCTTAACATGGGAATTTCTCATGGATATTTAAATATAATTTCCAACTAGACCCATAACACCGTCCCTAAAATCTCCTCAATATCTATCAAACCTTAAGTTAAAAAATATTATTTAAATAACTAAATATTTTTATATTATTTGTTAAATTAATATTATATTCATTAACTATGAATATATATTTTTTTAATATTCAATTCACATATTTATTCTAACTGGAATATAACTGGTGAAAGAATATCATGTGACCAATTAATCCTAAATAAATATTAATACTCTTTCTTACTAATAATATTTATTCCTAAATAACATTCTTATAGAATTTAATCAAGATTCTTGGATACGCTATGGTGTGTGACCCTCAAAGCCTATTTCTCAATGGCATTAGGAAAGTTGGCCTAAAGTCCAAAATTAGTGTCTAGAAATATATCAAGACATGCATAGATAAAGAAGATTTTTTTAATGAAAACAACATCATATGAATTCTCACTATATAATATAATCTATTTTTCTCGATATCTCATCAAGATGGTTTCATTACTTGTGTAATCAACTTATATGTCTGATAAATCTTTATTTGACTACCTATAAAGAACTTGTTGATAAACTGATATAGATGTGTACTTAATTAAATAGTCACATTTCAATCAAAGGGTTGAGATATCATCTTCTATTTTGGGAGTTGAAAATCCTATATTGAATTATTCATTAATGTCATATCACTTATAACGCACTCAACAGATCCTACTTTATCATGAGCATATGTCATCATGGTTTTCATTAATACATCAAAGTAAATGACTTATGATATGAATTAATAATAATATCAAGATAAAGTATCATTACACACATTCATATATATTAATAACCAATGGAATATATAACACATGGAATTCTTATTGGTTAGTTTGTTCTCATAACCACCTACCTTGGATATTACAAAGTGATAACTTCATGAGAAGAACTCCCAATATTTTATGATCCCCTAACACTTAAAGATATGTATCATATGTGTCCCATTATATTATATCATCTAAACATAGAATATATGTCTAAGAATACTATTCCGGAACTTCAAGGATCACATCATAGTGGGGAACAACCATTTCCTTTCAATGTGAAAAATACTCTCAATAAATTATTAAATTTTATGTTATGTCGAAGAAAAATCATCAAAATATAACATTAATATTCATATATTCGAATATATATATAATATAAAGTACATAATAATTTGTTATAGTTCACCAAATCCAACAAGGATTCTATATATCAAAACTAAGTTTATATTTTCATGAATCCTCCAGTAAATGTAAATCTTGTTGGGTGAAAAATAGTATCCAAGAATAAACTGGGAATTGATTGTAACACCCCGACCCCATTTACCCAGAATCAGTGAATTATTTTAATACATTGGCATGATTATAAGGAATCAAGTCCCGAAGTACCGATCAGTTTAGTAGTCCTGGAAAATAGATTACATACATGAATTTCGACATTACAACTTGAAAAGAAAAACAACAGTAATTTATTCCATTATAAATGTAAAAGCCTCCTAGATTATGCCTATAAGTCACTCATAACTAACTTCTTCATATACTAGGAAAATAAAACATAATAAAGGGGTGAGCTCAGATGCTCAGTAAGGGTAAATAATTTAGTAGAAGCTATAAACTTTTAAGGCAAGATGTGTAATAAAAACAACAACCTTTCAAACATAAACTTGAACATAATATGGAAAAAATAAATCAAACATTATCATATAAACATTCACATGGATATTCTAATAGTCGAATAATCACATGTAATAACTAATTTCATAATGAGGAAATGTATATTACCAGACTTTAATTTATGTGTCAAGGCCTCACGCCAACCGTAACTGGACCCCAACCCGGAGAGCCTCTGTAACCGGACTCCAACCCGGAAAGCCTTTGTAACCGGACTCCAACTCGGAGAGCCTCTGTAACCGGACTCCAACTTGTAGGGTCTACTGTAATCAGACCCTAACCCAAAGGGATTACTTTTACCATTCCCCAACCCGAAACATACTAGTCCAACACATTCATCTTAAGAAGAGGCTGAAACATAAACATTCATATTAAAACTAGCATATGAAATGTCAATACTTTAACCATAAACCATGAATGGAATAAAAATAACTCATCCATAGTCAAACATATCAAAAAACCTTAAATACAATATGGATGATTTGTATCATAATAAATCAACTTCAAACAAGTGTAAAATTTATCAAAGGACATTGACATAGATGAAATCAAAACTATTTGAGAGAAATATCTCTTTTCTATTTTGAAATCATTTAAGAGTCATAAGGGAAGCTTCAACGATGTTATAATGGTGTAAAATATCTGCACCTTCCATATAAGTTAAAAAAGGCATTCTTACCTTAATTTTGTCGAAAAGGTTATGAAGTACCTTATTTGGAAAATGACGAAAAGATTCCTTTCAAAAACATATAAGGTCAAATAAGGGTATAAATGACTTTAACCCATTATCAAGTAAATAGTAAAAATGTTTTGAAATAAATTTTAAGAAACATGGATGTGGATGACAAAGAGGTCCCAATAGATAATTATATATAAACAACCTCATATAATGAAGAGATTGTAGAATTAACCCTTACCAATTTTGTAACTTATGAAACATACTGGCGAGTCATTTCACCAAAGGTATATTATCGGTGTCCCAAATTATTTTTACCCTAACAAGTATAGCACCAGTAAGGGATCAATCCATAGGGAAAAAAGAGTTATTTTTTTCTTGTTTAACTTAATTTATATTTTTGTTTTAATGATGTTTGCTAAATTTAGAGTCGATTGTTGTTGTTTGGATAAAAAGAACAATTGATTTTAAGTTTATTTTAACAAATTTCTTAATAGAATAAAAGTAAAATACGAGAAAATTGATTTTGATATAGATAAAGAGATACGTGCATTGGGGTTATGGGTTAATGAGAAGTTGTTTATTAAATCAAATTGCTTATGAGGTTGTGTTGTTCTTGATAACCCAACACACTGGATTTAATTTGTAATAACGTTTCCTTAGCCTGGTAAAATTTATATTTAGAGCTGAAGTAACTAAATCCTTGGTCCAGTAGTTAGTATTTAGCATATCTTTATTTGTATTAGTCCATTTTGAGTCGATGAATACTTCCGATGGTAATGAAATTATTCGTTGGTATTCTTCTTTTGAATCACTAAAAATTCTTCCCTTGGTCCGGTACAGAATTTCCAGTGATAATATGAAGTGTTTTAAGAAGAATAAGATGAGAATAAAAAAACAAACACATTCATAGAAACTTAATTCAAATTAAAACTCAACATCTCCCATAACCCCAATACACTGGGTGTTTAGTTACACATGGAGAAGAAAATAAACACAAAACTCTTGATACCTGATGTGATCATGCTTGAAAATTCGAGGTGAAAATGATCCTTCAGTAGACGGTGGAATGAGGGTAGTACGGTGGAAGAGCATCTCTCCTTCGTAACTTCAACCCTTTCTCCACAAAATACCACACACACCCATCTCCCTTGGTCCGGAGGCCAAGGCCTCCTTTTATAGAAAAAATATGTACACGGCGTGTGGAAAAAGTACACGCTGTGTACTTTTTTCAACGAGTTTTTGCCTCTATTTTCTCCACTGGTAGACATCCCAACAGGTCTTCCTTGACTTGTAACACAGCGTCGCCTAGTAGGTGAATGTACACGGCATGTAGCGTCACCATACACGGTGTGTATTCTATTCTTTCGGTCACCAAATGCTTCTAGAAATGGATAAATGGCGTGTATCAGTGGAACACGGTGTGTCCCCTTCAGCTGACCACATGGGTGTGTAGACTCTTCTCACCCACCAAACACTTCTATAATGGTATACACGACATGTATATTTTTGAACATGGCATGTACCGACTTATGGTTACTTGGGAAAGTACTTGTCCCAGTCAACCCGTGTCTGATCTTGAATGTACATGACGTGTATAAAAGTACATGCCATGTAGTTGTAAATTTTTTCTCAGTTCTTCCCCATTTTGTGTATTTGGCCATAAACCTCCTATAAATGAACAAGATCACCAAAATCAAAGTATTTTTTCCCTAAGAAGTAGGCAATTGATGAAATCTTGTTTTTATTTTTCAATAGAGTATATGAAAATGTATACACAAATCGGGTGCATCAAACTCCCCCATACTTAGTCATTTGCTTTCCCTCATGAAAATATCAACATCTAATTAAAAGAGTCTATATCTTAAAAGGAAGGAATCCAGTTAATCATAAATGTAAATAACAAGTTATAAGAGAAAATTTCAAAAAGAATACAAAATAGTTTCAATCCAGGAGATATTTTAATCATGACTCATATATAATTTCAATTGACTACTTTCATCCTCTTTTATCACATGTTTCAACATTTTAAAAATAAGAAATCCACTTGATGATTTACCTCGCCAAAAATACACTCAATACTCAAGATGTTTTTAATCAAAGTTATGCTCAATCAAAGATATATACACTCTATCCATAGGTTTGCAAGAAATCTAGTTCTCCACCTTAGAAAATTTGACTTACAAAAATCATGAGGGCTTTACATTAAGGATCAGATGTTTCTGTGGCTAAAGGTTGCTAGGTAAAGATGTGAGAATAACTCTGAGGTTTGAAATAGGAGGTTAAATTATTTAAATAATAGTGCATGATATTCAAAATTAAGCTCAATTTAAAAAACATATTCAATAAGCTTTATCAAATATTCTCATCACCACTATCTCCTTTAGTTGAGTAGGAGTCACAAACCAACAAGTAAGTATAAGGCCCCTTTGTTTACATCATTTTTTAGAACACAAAGGGAACCTTTTAGAATTTCCAAAAATAGAGGTTTGGAACCTTTTTCTCCCCAAATGATCAAGAGGCTCTCCCCCATACTTAATTTCTTAGAAATTCAAGAATTTATACCATGTGTTTCCAATCCCTTATTTTGAGATCAAATGAAAAGTCATGAAAAATCATAAAATAATTAGGGTAATAAGTGAAATAGTCTTGTAATATGGCTTCCTATAAAGGCTATTAAGGGTCTCTAGGGGCTTTACGAAGATAAGATGTAGGGTAGGTCTTAAGATAAAGGGGTATAAACAATCTAATGTTTTAATCATTTTAATGTAATCAAAAAATTCTTCATGTTTCAAAAAGAAAACTTGCAAATTCTAGTAGTTATGTATATTCTAAGAATCTCTCAAGAAAAAGGGTATTAGAAAGAATATGACAAAGAGTTTAGAATTCCTCTCAAGAGTGGGAAAAATAAATTAAGAGAAAATTAGGTCATGAATTGAAAATAATTGATTAGTCTGATCGATGTATTTATCCAAGAATTACAAGTTTCAATTTATATTATATCAGCAATCATTTTAAAACACTTAAGAACCAAAATGAAAATACAATATTTTTTTAAATTTCCTACTTTTAGCTTATTATTTAAAAATATGATTAAAAAAATATGACTTCACATATTAAAATATATCTTATAATAATGATGTCTCCTATAATCTGAAAAGGGCAAAGACTAAAGAGGCCGAAAGACACCCCCCATACTTTAAAACCGCACGTGGTCCACCGAGTTCCCAAAAATAGGTACAAGGTAATATGGGGACACAATAGTGGACCAGACCGAGGGGAAGTAAGGAAAGAAGTAAACTAAGAAAGTAAAGTAATCAATGGAAAAAGAATAATCCCCTCATGTCTAGGAATATAAAAACAGAATGTGATGTAAAAGTGCATCCCAAAATGTGCCAGAGTACCTGTGAGGGGGGAAGAAAGAGAAAAATTCAAGCATACACAATAGAAATAGGCACAAGATATCAAATATATATATATATATAGTGAAAATAATGTGTCCCAAAAACCAATTAGGTGGTCCCCTCAGAAGAGGCATCATCCAGTACAGAACCATCCGGGAGAGAAGGCTCATGAGCCGTGGAAACTAGAGGCTCAAAATCAGCACCTGGAATGGAAGATGGAGAAGTAGGAGCCACAGGTACAGGACTCAGTTAAGGAAGCTCGACATCCCCCCTGGACTGGCAGCAGTGGTGGAATCTGTAGAAGCAGCAGCTGGGCCCACAGTAGATAGAAGAATGGAATCTGTGGCATGTGAAGTAGAAGGCGGTGGAGCAGCAGCAGAAGGTCCAAGAGCTGAGGCAGAGGAAGGTGTCGGGGGAAGTGAAATACCAAGATGCTGAAGAATAATCCCCAACATATGCTCTAGCTGGTCCTGGCGGCTGTCGAAACAAACCAAATGCTGCTCCATCGTATCGAGGCAGAGGGAAAGGGCGAGACCGGCCGAGGGTGTGGGGGTAGGAGGGGTAGGTGGTGGTATAGAAGAAGGAAGGCTAGAAGAGGGGGGTCAGAAGAACGGGGGTGAGGTGGGAAAGCTGGAGGGGGTGGGGAAGGAGGAGGAGGGACATCGATAGGTGAAGTAGGGTCAGCTGGTGGGCAGGGTGGAAGATGGGCAAGGATGTAGGCACCCCACAGCTTCCGAACTAATCCCATGTGAATAATCATGAGATATTCCATCCGTTGGGGTGAACCTAACATGTCATGTGGCAGATAAGGCTCAAAGGCCCCAAGGTGGTGGGCAAGGTGGGTGGCGTAAAACCCACCATTCAGGTTTCCCTAACGGCCGATAAACATGGCATGGAAGTAGGCGGCAGCGAGGTAAGGGAGGTATGGGTAGTCTTGCCGGATGACACAGGTAAGGAGATCCATGTCACAACCAGTCAAAACCCCCATATCCTCATGGTGGGAGAAAATAATGGCACTAAAGCACCAGTGGGTAAAATGGAGGATGGGGTCAGTGATAAGAGTACACTTCTGGGTGGTAGGGGTAGCAGTGCTCAGGCCCAGCAATCTCCCACCACATATCAACGAGCTTAGAGAACTCGAGCCTGTTCAGGGTAGAAATAGGGGGTAGGATAATGGGACAATGGTATAAACCGCACCCTCAGCCGAACTGGGTCATGGTAAGGGAAAATCGTCGGCCGACCAGCCGGAAGAAAACCATGGGTACCGCATCACTAGGTTTCTCCCAGTACTCAGCTCCATCGAACTCGAATGCGGTAGCGAACTCCAAAAATAAATCACATAATATAAGAGTTTTGACTTGGAAACTAGCAAGAAATGGAGTGTCACATGAGATCCTCTAACTTTCCCCAGATGCCTGGCTGCTAAGGAACGCTGCTGTCAAGGTAGCGGCCACTCAATGGAATCGGGCGGCGAGAGAAGCACTGGATCCTATCATGTGCCAAGTCGGTGACCGGGAACACCATGCACGGGTAGGGAAAACCTGCAGGTCCTAGTCCAGGTGGAGGTGCAGCAGCAGGAGCTGGCTCTGGGGTTGGATTGGCGACAGTAGGCGGAGGGTCGCTGGATGGGGAGGTCGATGAGGGGCCAACTACAGAGGAGGAGATCTTAGGTGGAGTGGCAGCTGAGAGGGAAATAATGATGGTGCTCGGAATAGCCTCGGTAGAGGGAGTGAGGGGTGGAAGGGTGTCCAACAGAGGGAGCTTGTATACCGAAGCGTCTGGGTCTAGCTGCATCGCAGGTCAGAGCTGTATCCGATGATAAATCGGCCTCTCACCCTCAGTGGCGGAGGCATGTCACTTCCCACTAGAAGGATCTTGATCTGACATAACCTAAAAGAGAAATAAAAACCAAACAAAAAGAAATAGAAAAGAAAATAAAACAAATAAAATGTGAGAAAAGTGAAAAATAAAAGTACACGGCGTGTACATCCAGAGTACACGACATGTAGTGAAACTTGTATAGCATCCTATGTTCTCTGGATAAACACGCCGAGGGAGAATAAGGTAGACCAGGAAAGGGTACACAACTTGAACTGAACATACACATTGTGTTCATGCAAAGTGGACATGGTCGTGTATTAGAAAAGACACGACCATGATTTTAACAATTATAATAGGAAATTCCACGTCGTGTATAGATCAAACACGGCGTGTGTATCACCATAGGAACATGGACATGTGGGGGCTAGACATGGACTGGATGAAAGAAATGTAATACATGGTGTGTACCGAATACACACGCCATGTACGTGAACATGAGGTGCGAGGCTGTGCGAAGTGCTACACACAGATGGGCCAAAAGAAATGTCATACACGGTGTGTACTGAACACACATGCCGTGTTTGATGAAAATGGTGTGTGATTCCGTGTGAATAAAGATACCCAGGCATGATGGGGAAAGTTACACGGTGTGTACCAAACATACACACCGTGTATATTCAAATTGTGAAGCATTTTGTGTGTGGCCATGTACAAAAGTACATGACATGTGTTATTCATATTGTGGTCGTGTACCGCGGAAGCTGAACAGTCGAATAATCCAAAAATCACCCTAAACGGTTATAATAACTTGAAAGAGTGGGTGTAGAAGGGAATAAATGGACCGAGGATCACAATTCAATAAGAATTAGAACCCAAAATGGACGAAATCGACAGATCTGGGAGGAGGGTTTGGGTGTCGTACGGGGGAAGAAAACGAGAAGAAGAGGGGGATCCATGCGACACGGCCTGAATCCAGGTGGTACACGGATTATATAGCTGAGGTACACGGTGTGTACATACAGACATCATGCCGTGTATCTCAGTTTTTTTTAGAATACACACACACACATATATATAATTATTATAGTAAACTATATAATAATTAATATTAATTAAAAAGAATAAAAATGGATATATATATATATATACAAAATTTAAAAATAAATCTATACATGTAATGTAGTGAAAAAATACACAGTGTGTGTTTAAAAATTGGAAAAAGAGAAGTACAACCTTTGGTCCGGTGCTTGGGGCGAGGTTTGAACTGGCGATCGGTCGTTCTGAATAGAATCCCTCAACCACTGGAGCGAAGGTTGTATTGTTTCCCATATTTATCCTTTATATACATTTAATATATATAGCTTATACATATATGAAGAAGAAAATTCATGGCGTGTGGTTTTTAATTATACAAAAAGGGGATGAAGCAGGGAGATTAGCCGAGGTCAAATCCGGGTCTTTTGAAACCAGGGTCGAGACTTTGCCAATCTGCCAAATTCACCCACATGACTTACTTTGTATGAAAAAGTTTTTAATTTAGTAAGGAAAAACATGGAACACATGACATATATCAAAAGACATGCCGTGTGGTTTTATAAAAAGGAAAAATGATGAAAATAGGGCGATTTTCAAGATTCGAACCTGAGTCTTTTGGAGCTGGGTTTTGATCTTGGCCAACCGATCCATCCCCACCATGGGTTTTCTTATAAGATAATATATATATATATATATATGTTTGTGTGTGTGTGTGTGTGTGAAATTTACTACACATGCCATGTAAGAAAATATAAATAGAAAAAGGAGGAATCCATTGCCGAAGATAGGTCGAGAGGATTCGAACCGATGAAGGCTCGGATAAACTCCAATGACCTTACCATCGACACCAGCATTATCCCTGTTTATTTATTAGTTAAACTGTATATTTATAATAGTTAGAAAAATGAAAAGGGAAAAGTATACGCCATGTATATAGGTGGTACACAGCGTATATCCTCTAGGTTTCCTCCCATAAAGCGCATTTGTTTTAGGTCATTGGCTTGACCTTCTTACCTCATTTACCTGAGCTCTATAGTGGATAATGGTCCCAATAGTATCCGCCCAGGCCTTCTAGGAATTGTAGGTTCTCTGGCTCTTCTTCAGCTGGAATTTCTGGAATAATAAAGTTATCAGAAATAAAAGAACATACCAGATCATCCACTAAGCAATCATCCATGGTAGTTATCACACAACATCCCTCATGATCAGGAAATGATTCATGCTTTACAGCCTTGAGGACATTGTAGGAGACTCTCTCGTCTCCTACACGGAAAATTAGTTCCCCTGGTGCACATTGATGAGTGCCTTCTTAGTTTCCAAGAAAGGACTTCCCAAAATGATAGGTGCCTCCTGGCCATCTTCCATGTCAAGGATGATGAAATCTGTAGGAAGGATCATCTTGCCTACCTTGACCATCACGTCCTCTAGTAGTCCCTTCGGATGTTTGATGGATCGATCAGCAATTTGAAGGGTTACTTGGCTAGGCTTCAAGTCATTGAGCCCTAGCTTCTTGAAAACTCTAAGGGGCATGAGATTCACACTGGCCCCTAAGTCATAGAGGGCCTTCCCAAACTTTCATGGTCTAATGATGTAGGGAATGGTAAAGCTACATAGATCTTGGAGTTTGGGAGGAATTGAATGTTGGATGACTGCAGAACACTCCTTGGTTAGGGTGATGATGCCAAGATCCTCTATTTTTCTTTTGTTAGAGATTATTTCCTTCATGAATTTGGCATAAGTGGGCATCTGCGTCAGTGCCTCTACAAATGGAATATTGATGTGCAACTTTTTAAATATGTCCATGAATTTTCTGAACTAGTGGTCGATATTTCTCTGCTTCAATCTCTCTGGGATGGGTAAGGTAGGTTCAAAGGGTTTGAAAACCTCCTTCCCTTTATTCTGTGAAGCCTCCTTCGGTGGGATTTTGGATGAGGAGGGGTCGGTAATGGTAGCTTCTTAAGGGGGTGTGGATGCACCTGACTATGTTGGTTGGTTCTGTTGGAGATATTTTCCACTCTGGAGCATGACAGCATGGGCTTCCTCCCTTAGGTTCTTCACTGTGTTGCCTGGTTGAGTACCAGGTTTCCTTCCTGAGATTTGGTTTTCAAATTGGCCAATTTGGTTTTCTAGGCCTCTAATTGAAGAATACGGATTTTGGAACCTGGTCTCAGCAGTATATATGAATTTGGTCATAAGATCCTCTAACCTTGAGGTGTTCTCCTACTGAGGTGGTTGTTGAACTGGTGGAGGTGGTAGCTGTCACGATTGCTATGGGTGAGGGTTCTCATACCCTTGATGTTGATAAGGGACCTGTTGGGGTTGTTTCTACCTCAGGTATTGGTTCTGATAAGGAGGCTGGTTATAGCCGGGTGGTCGCTGGGGCGGAGGATTCTACTGTTGTTGGCCCTAGCGTGTACTTTTTTTCTCACACCATGCCGGATTCTGATACTACTGGTATTGGTTAGGCCCTCGATTTTGTGAAACATAGCTTACCTCGCTTGTCGATGGGCCTCCAGCAGAACCTGGGCATTCTCCCATGATGTGGTTATCACTATATTCACTACACACTGGATGATTTGTTGCATGTACTTAGGATGAGCTCTTCAGATTGAGCACATTGATCTTCATGGACACAACGTCCAACTGTGCAGCTAGCATGGTAGTGGCATCAATTCTATGCATACCTCGTTTTTGTTTTCCCCACTCAGAATGCCACTGAAATCTATTTTCAGACATGTCTTCCAGTAGTTCGAAGAGTTATTCGGGGGACTTCCTCATTACCGTACCTCCAGCAGCGTCATTTACCAAGGATTTGGTATTAGTCGTCAGACCTCCGTAGAAGGTTTGGACTAGCATCCAAAGTGTAAGTATGTGGTGTGTGAATTTGTGAAACATATCCTTGAAGCACTCCCATGATTCATATAATGATTCCGCATCATGCTACTGGAATTTGTGGATCTCGTTCCATAATGTCACCGTCTTTGAGGGTGGGAAGTATTTAGACATGAACGCCTAGGCTAGCTCCTCCCATGTGAGGTCCCGGCCCCCGAGTGGCTGGGGCCGGTGCACATGAGACATTATGTACCATAATTATTACATCACGTTTATTTAAAAATATCACATCATGTCCCATGCTAAAGAGCATTGTGAGGTTCAGGTTCTGGGAAACCAGCTGCATTCTGAAATTTCATTGAAGTTATGACCGATACCTGAATTTTTTTCATTTAAAACGTAGGGTGAGCATAAGAATGCCCATTAAGGGGTTTTAAAATAAACCAACATAACTTTTTGAAAACATTCTTTAAACCATTTCATAAAACAATATTCTTAAATAAAGACCACAACACATGTACACATCATAAAGGTACTCAATTTAAAACATGCTAGTAGAATCACAAGGATACACGATTCGAATATAGGCATGTTGGATAAAAGAAACTCTAAACATGTATGACATAAGAATATGTAAGCATAAATTAATCAGCTAATTGAAATAAATAATCAGAGTTGTGCATAAAACAGTAACTTCAATTTCATACATTGAATACTAAATCACAGATTTCTAATCATATGTCATGCCACAAATATATAGGACATTTTGAAACATTTTATCAAGGCCTTGGGGAAGGCGTATAATGATTTAAGGCCTCATCCAAAAATCCATAAACTCTTTAAAAAAATATTTTACTAGTTGAATATTTTTCTGGTTAATTAAATTATGTAGTCATAATGAGGGAATTGCATATACCGGACCATGTCCAGGCCTCGTCCAAGACCTAGGGGCTAACTGTAATCGGACCCCAACCCGGAGAGCCTCTATAACTGGACTCCAACCCATAGTGCCTCTAATAACCGGACACCAACCCGGAGTGCCTCTGTAACCGGACACCAACCCGGAGGGTCTGCTATAACCAAACTGCAACCCATAGGGCTTACTTTTACCGGTCCCCACCACAAAACATACTAGGTCCAATGAATTCCTCATATCTCTAAATCAAGGTGCACGTACCACTTTGATTTATTAAATCAGTTATCATTTCAAGAACCCATATCACTTGGTTTCATAATTCATATTATTCAAAGTTTCCCATACCACCTTGAATAATTAAATGCTTATCTCAAAATTTATTAATAATAAATTGTTTGATTATCACATAAAATAATAACTTTACAACTCTTCCGTAGAAAAAAAAATTAATGCATTAAAATACATGCCCATTATTCATGCTCAATTCATGTGCTGATAAACAAAATGACTTTGGGATAAATTATAATGTGTCAATTATCATTTAGGCAATAAATTTCTCAGTGACATGCATAATATAGTAAACGTTATTTGCACATGTGATATTGATTTAAAACATACAAGTAATGAATAGACGGGGTTAACACATAAAATGATAGTTCCTTAATTTTCAAAATCCTTGATTTATGAAGATGAATGTTTATAGTTTAAAATAACTAAGTTTGATTTAAGACAGAAAGAATGTAATGATAAATAGTCACATCTTATTAAGTGGCCATGCCTTATGTTGCATAGAATATAAGGCCAATTGACTTGTAGCACATCATTTGTTTTATGTAATGCATATATTAAATTAAACATATCAAAAACATACTTTAACCACTGAAGTTTATTTTATCCAATTTAATTCTGTTTATGACTAAAACTTATAGGTGCATACACATAACTATATATATAAATATATATGTATATATATATACATATATACATAAAATATGTACATGTCGCGCCCTTACTTTATAAATTCTGAAAACTAAAATTACGTGTGTGTATATATATATATATCTGTGTGTGTATGTATATTAACATCCTACAAGACTTGTGATTTTTTTAATAATTACAACCTTAACATCAGAAAATTAATTCATATTTTAATCAAATGAACTCCCTTGATAGAACCAGAAAATTAGATAGTATAAATAAGTAAATAAATTTTCCTTACATCATTTGCAAATTAACCGGGTTGATTAAAACTCTATGGGTGTATGTGTATTAAATATTCCATTCCATTTGAACCCAAAACTTTATTCGAATCGAAGTCTCTATTTAAAGATTGTAATTCATCTTTAATAACATCAAATAAAGATAAATTGAATTATGTGTGTATGTATGAATATACACTAAGTGTATAGAAGAAAAATAATTATAAATTAAAATAACCCTTAACTATGTACATATAAAATAATAAGTTATATATGTGTATATATATATATACATTTGTATACACACACATATAATTACCATAATTTGATCAAATTAATTAAACTCTTATAAAATATATATTTAATGAAAATATAAAAACATAACCCATAAAAGTCATAAAATCATAATCATTCGAGGAAAATTATGACAAAACCTTACTTCAAACATAGTTTTAAGAAATTAAACACAATTTAAAGGAATGAGAAAATATTTCTGAAATAATAATGGATTTGAAAAGAAATTTATAAGCAAGTCCCTTTCCTCTGTTATATTATCTGAACTCAAAACCCGGAGGTCCAGATTCAATATAGAAGAATTTTTAAACTAAAATACAAGGCTATACTTTCATGAGTATATATATATATATACGTATATACTCTCAAAGAAACAAAACAACGTAATTATAAATCCCTTAAATATAATTATGAAAATCCATGATAGAAAATGAACAAACTACCATTGAAAAACATTTTTGGTGGTAAGGAAAACAACCAATCAAATAACCAATGAAATTTAATTCCCCTTATGCAAACTAGAAAATAGGGAGTATAACTTGAAATAAATTAATAAATTTCACTTATGCAGACTCAATTAAAACAGATAATAATTCATTAAAATTGAAATATGAAAACTAAATATATAAACTCCCATACAAAAATAACATAAATTAAAATTTGGAAAATAGTACTTTGTAAAATCTGAACACTGAAACATGTTTCCCTTAAATGAAAATAATCCGTAGTTGGAGTGACAAAGTGTTGGAAACATGCTCCCCTGGACTGACAAACAGAGTTGCACCTTCAAATTGCACAAAGGCATAAGTATTTTATAGCCACAACGACAAAGTGCTTGTAGTGCAAGATGGAAAACAGTACTAGACGGAAAATAAGATGGATAGAAATAAAATAAATTTGACAAAAATAAATAAAATCATATTTGGATAGACGTTTATGGATGATAATAAAAGCATGTCACAATATAGTCATAGATTAAACAAAAAAACAAAGATTTCCATTAGCTCGAATCACAATAGAATGGACTAGATATGTATTGCGTACAAAAATAATCCTATTTATAGTCCAAAAGTAACAGTAGTTTCGGACAAGGATGAAGATAAAAATACAGCAGGTCCACTATGAATAGAATGCAATCAATGTTTGAAAAAAAATAAAACGGAAAAAAATAAAGTAGATCCGAACAAAAAAACATGATCAAGGAAAACCAAAACGGCGACTAAGACTGAAACCCTAACCTGATTGGCCATGTCTTCATCCCATGGGCGAAACTTAATCATTTCTCAACCCCTGGTCTACGACCGCACGACAGTCAAGCTTCTCTGACGTTGCACGACCTACAGTCGCGATCACAACCACAACACGAAGATCCCTCGGCATCGGCCTGTGTGACTCCCTCGCGACGTACTGAAACCCAAACCACAACACATCCCCGACCCTGACGCATAAGACCCTTGAATACTAGGATGAGGCGTACCTCGCCGGTCCTACTCGCGATCCCTGGTGCGGCAACGTCGCTTGAAGCCACCCCATACGTGATGCTCGAAACCAGAAAATCGGACTCCCGCGGCGCGACAATCCTCCATGCTTGAAACCGGCCAATGTCGCTCGAACCCACCTCACTAAAACCCTAGACGAAGCCTCGATGACACCTCATTGAGGTCTGAGACTTGCGACCTACAACCGGAGCACAGACCCCCCTTTCTCACACGAATCTTCTCACATGCAACCCGACACCCAAATCCCTTTACGAGATTTCCCCTTTCTTTTTCTTTTGTCCAATTTATTCATCTATTATTATTATAATTCTGTTATTATTATATTTTTATACTCTCTTTTTTTTATTCCAATTACTTTTATTATCATATCCCTATTCTCATTATTATATCATTCTTATTTTAAAGCCTTTAACTTGTTATAACTCTATCATTGTTTAGTTAATCGAAAATCATACTATTAATAACTTTAAGAAAAAGTCAAAATTTTAAACCTAACAATCTATTAAAATTATTAAATCAATCATTTTTTTTAAGATTTCCTTTCCGTTTACTTTTTTCAAAACATGTTTTCCATTTGTTTGATTTACATGTCACTCTTTTATTATTTTATTATATAATTCATCATTGAATTTTTATATTATAACACATTATTACATAATATTATTCATCCATTTATTTACACATAAACTTAAACCGTTTTTGTTTATGGTAAAATTATATATACCTAAAACAAAAATGTTATAAATTAAATTTATAATTGGAATTATGTTACAATAATAATTTTCCAAATTTGAACCATATATTTGTGATTTGAAACTTTTAAAAGAAAAGTTAATATGTTATGATTCAAATTAACCATAATTTTATGGAAAGTTCATATGTACCATTTTAATCATTCTATTAATATATATAATTTTATTAAGAAAAACTCACAATGTTAATTTATAATATAATAATTATAACATTATAAATATATATGTGTGTATATAACATATTTTCGAACCCATATAATAGATCAAATAATTGTCTGTATAATTAAAATAGCGCGAAAATAATTTCATTAAAATATTTTAAAATAGCAATATTCGATGTCATGTATAACCACATTATAAAATTATAGTTATATGATTCGAATCAAATATACACACATATATACATATATATTTTCGAAAATATATAGAACCCATATAATAGATTAATTAATTGTTCACATAATTAAAATTGTTCACTGTTTTCAAAATAAAGGCGTTAAAATATTTTAAAGCAATAATTCCCAATCTTATTTATAAAGTTATAGTATTAGTTTTATATAATTATAGTTCAAATCTTGTTTACATATGAATATATATATAATTATATATATATATATATATTTATATCTTATTTTGAAAACAAGTAACAAATTAGTTGCATTAATATATTAATATAATAATTATTAAAATATTATTAATTTATAATTCAGAAGTAATAAAATTATTATTATAAATTGTGCTTCTAATAAATTTTCTATTTTTTATTTACAAGAATCTGTCCTTAAATTATAACGATATTCACTTAATTAAAACACTAATGGTTACTCGATAAAACTCTAATGGTCACTTCATTTGAACTCCAATGGCTAAAAGTATTTCTAAATTTCAGGTAAACCCTTATAAATACATGTTTATGGTATCTTATATTTAAGTTGTTTTTGTTTACCAGGATGGTTCCCTACATTCCTTTTCATTCAGTGCTTGTTCCATTATCCTAGCGATCACATTCTTCTTTATGGTTGGTCCAAGTGACGAGGGCTACCTACTTGGCCCCTTAGTGGTGTTAGCAGGTCTCCCCATGGTGCTTCTTGGATTTTCTATTAGTTTCTTAGGCTGACCATTGTTTTCTTCCCTTTTGAGATGTAAACATTTCAGTGGTTTAATAATAATATGCATCTTGTTTTATTTTGAGAACCATTGTTTGAACGACTAACAAATAAAAATTTATCATTACACAATGAAAAGGTTCAGGGCGTTACATTATTCCCCCTACAAAGAATTGCATCATTGCAATTCTATTCACAAACTGGAAAATAAATTCCCAGACTATTATCATCACCAAAACGAGAGATTTGGCTCGGTCAATGGAATACCCAGGTTGGTATTCAGTTCCTCTGCTTCTCTGGCCCAGATACACCTTGAGCAGTACATTTTGCACTCCAGATCATGCATTCTACACTCGGGATTCCATAGGGAGGCTCGATCAATAACAAGTTCGGAGATGTCTGAATGGACATTTTCTCTGATGCCCCGCCAGACTACATCTCGTTTGAGATATTCGATTGGAACGATGTGGTTAAACAGACTAAGTTTTAAGAACTAGAACATACAGGCTGCTCTGAGGTTCCCATCTTGGGTAGCCACTAGGAAACATGCTCTGGAGGAAAAATTCTGTGACAGAGTGAAACACTGAAAAATACCCTCGAAGTATCTCCCCCTTCGCCTATAATAGGGGAGTTGGGTAATGGCGATGAAGTGGAAGACATGGTCATTCCCTTGATAGGAACAAAGGATCTCAGGGCTATTAGAAAATCCAAACATGCGTTGACATGATCCTCATAGGTTGGGGAAAGAAGGATAGTCCACAGCGCAAGTTATGATTAAGATATCCTCCAATATCTCATCGGGTAGAGACGAGATATTTGTTCGTCTAGCCATCTGAAAACATATTCGTGAGAATTTACTTTGAAAGTTCAGATAAAGTAAATACAAGAATGGGAAAGATAATATTTCAAGAAAAGATAAGTTTATTACTAAACATCAGTGCCTGAGTTCCCCTAATTACCTACTATATGAACTCCACACAGAGAACCAAACTCCCTATCTCCTCAAACCAAACACAGGCTGAGTATTCAGGGTTATACTCATGGGGGAACATGTGACGTCTATTGAGTGTAGCACGGGGGGTATGAAGTTGGGAGACATCAAAATAAACTTGTTGCCTACAAGACAGTTGGGTGGACTCATCTTCTAACATTCTGAAGTCCAACAACTGGCCCTAGAAGCCGTAGTTCAAGATTTGACAAAGATAGGCCACACAGAGGTCACCGGCAACAACAGCTTCTTGAAAAGTGTCGAGGGCCCTAAATCCAAAGTCCTCGCCTGTTGTGAACACTCGGAAAAGTCCCTCATGGTATCTTACCTGACGTACATAGGAGGGAATTGGGTCATCATCATAAGAAGGTAATCCAATCCTAACCCCTGATGTAGCTGAAGCACCCGAGGTGAATTTAAAACCTCATACAGGTGTTTGCATGTCATGTGGATATGGGCATAGTTAAGTAAATTCTCTCGGCTAGATAAAGACAAAATGGTCTCTAGATCCTCAAAGGGGAGTGATAGTAGATTGGTAGGCACATTTTCATCTTCTATCTGAAATTTATAACAAATCACTTATTGAGGTTTAGTCATAGCTATATATTTCTATTATCTGGTTTTCCAGAATTGTCTGAACTTATCCTATGATACCAACTGTGACGTCCCGACCCCCTAGTGGCTGGGCCCAGTGCCCATAAAACATGATGTACCATAATTATTACAACACATTCATTTACAAATATCACATCATGTCCCATTCTATAGATGATCAAGAGGTTTAGGTTCTGGGAAACCAGCTGCATTCTGAAATTTCATCGAAGTTATGACTGATACATGAAAAATTTTCATTTAAAATGTAGGGTGAGCATAAGAATACCTAGTAAGGGGTTTTAAAATAAACCAACATAACTTTTTTAAAATGTTCCTTAAACCATTCCATAAAACAATCTTCTTAAATTAATACTGTAACGCATGTACACATTATAAAGGTGCTCAATTTAAAACATGCTAATAGAATCACAAGGATACACGATTCGAATATAGGCATGCTGGATAAAAGAAACTCTAAACATGTATGACATAAGAATATGTAAGCATAAATTAATCATCTAATTGAAATAAATAATCAGAGTTGTTCATAAAATAGTAACTTCAATTTCATACACTGAATACTGAATCACTGAGTTCTAATCATATGTCATGCCACAAATATACAGGACATTCTGAAACATTTTATCAAGGCCTTGGCCAAGATGTCAAATGATTTAAGGCCTCGGCCAAAAATCCATAAACTCTTTAACCAAATATTTTACTAGTCGAATATTTTTCTGGTTAATTAAATTACGTAGTCATAATGAGGGAAGTGCATATATCGGACCGTGTCTAGGATACGAACAAGACCTAGGGGCTAACTATAACCAGACCCCAACCAAGAGAGCCTCTATAACTGGACTCCAACCCGGAGTGCCTCTAATAACCGGACACCAACCCGGAGTGCCTCTGTAACCAGACACTAACCCAGAGGGTCTGCTGTAACCGGACCGCAGCACAGAGGGCTTACTTTTACTGGTCCCCACCCCGGAACATAATAGGTCTAATGCATTCCTCATATCTCTAAATCAATGTGCACTTACCACTTTGATTTATTAAATCACTTATCATTTCAAGTACCCATATCACTTGGTTTCATAATTCACATTATTCAAAGTGTCCCATACCACCTTGAATAATTAAATTCTTATCTCATAAATTATTAATAATAAATTGTTTGATTATCACATAAAATAATAACTTTAAAACTCTTACATAGTAATAAACTTTTAATGAATTAAAATACATGCTCATTATTCATGCTCAATTCATGTGCTGATAAAGGAAATGACGTTGGACTATATTATAATGTGTCAATTATCATTTAGGCAATAAATTTCTGAACGACATGCATAATATAGTAAACATTGTTCACACATGCGATATT
This sequence comes from Viscum album, assembly GCA_963277665.1. Classification (NCBI taxonomy): domain Eukaryota; kingdom Viridiplantae; phylum Streptophyta; class Magnoliopsida; order Santalales; family Viscaceae; genus Viscum; species Viscum album. Next base: position 45,220,768 of record OY728140.1, on the reverse strand, counting down.
GGTTTAAAACATACAAGTAATGAATGGATGGGGTTACCACATAAAATGATAGTTCCTTAATTTTCAAAATCCTTGATTTATGGATACAAATATTTATAATTTAAAATAACTAAGTTTGATTTAAGACAGAAAGCATGTACTGATAAACGGTAACGTATTATTAAGTGGTCATGCCTTATGTTTCATAGAATATAAAGCCAATTGATTTTCAGCACATCATTTGTTTTATGTAATGCATATATTAAATTAAATATATCAAAAACATACGTTAACCACCGAAGTTTATTTTAGCCAAGTTAATTCAGGTTATGATTAAAACTTATAGGTGCATACACAAAACTATATATATATATATTTTTATATATATATATATACATAAAATATGTACATGTCACACCCTTACTTTATATATTCTGAAAACTAAAATTACACACACACACACACACACACACACACACATATATATATATATATATATCTGTGTGTGTGTGTGTCTGTATATTATCATCCTACAAGACTTGTAATTTGTTTAATAATTACAACCTTAACATCATAAAAGTAATTTATATTTTAATCAAATTAACTCCCTTGCGAGAACCAGAAAATTAGATAGTATAAATAAGTAAATAAATTATCCTTACATCATTTTCAAATTAACCGGGTGGATTAAAACTCTATGGGTGTATTTATATTAAATATGTCATTCCATTTTAACCCAAAACTTTATTCACATCCTAGTATCTATTTAAATATTGTAATTCATCATTAATAACATCAAATAAAGATAAATTGAATTATGTGTGTATGTCTGAATATACACTAAGTGTATAGCAGAAAAATAATTATAAATTAAAATAACCCTTAACTTATGTACACGTAAAATAATAAGTTATATATGTGTACATATATATATATATACATTTGTATATACACACATATAACTACATTAATTTGATCAAATTAATTAAACTCTTATAAAATATATATTTAATGAAAATATAAAAACATAACCCATACAAGTCATAAGATCATAAAAATTAAAGAAAAATTATAACGAACCCTTAATTCAAACATAGTTTTAAGAAATTAAACACAATTTAAATAAATGATAAAATCTTTCTGAAATAATAATGGATTTTCAAAGAAATTTATAATAAAGTCCCTTGCATCTTTTATATTATCTGAACCCAAAACTCGGAGGTCCAGATTCAACACAAAAGAATTTTTAAACTTAACTGCAAGGTTATACTTTCATGAGTATATATATATATATATACGTATATACTCTCAAAGAAACAAAACAAGGAAATTACAAATCCCTTACATATAATTATGAAAATCCATGATTGAAAATGAACAAACTACCATTGAAAAACATTTTTGGTGGTAATGAAAACAACCAATTAAATAACTAGTGAAATTTAATTCCCCTTACACAAACCAGAAAATAGGGAGTATAACTTGAAATAAATTAACAAATTTCACTTATGAATACTCAATTAAAATAGATAATAATTCATTAAAATTGAAATAAGAAAACTGAATATATAAACTCCCTTACAAAAAAAACATAAATTAAAATTTGCAAAATAGTACTTTGTAAAATCTAAACACTAAAACATGTTTCCCTTACATGAAAATAATCTGTAGGTGGAGTGAAAAAGTATTGGAAACATGCTCCCCTAGACTGAAAAATAGAGTTGCACCTCCAAATTGCACAAAGGCATAAGGATTTTATAGCCACAATGACAAATTGCTTGCAGTGCAAGCTGGAAAATAGTACCAGACAGCAAAGAAGATGGATAGAAATAAAATAAATTTGACAAAAATAATATAGAATCATAGTCGGATAGACGTTTATGGATGATAATAAAAGCATGGCACAATATAGTCATAGATTCAACAAAAAAACAAAGATTTACATTAGCTCAAATCAAAACAGAATGGACTAGATCTGTATTGCGGACAAAGAAAATCATGTTTATAGTTCAAAAGTAACCATAGTTTCAGACAAGGATGAAGATAAAAATATAGCAGGTCCACTATGAATAGAATGCAATCAATGTTCGGAAAAAAAATTAAATAAAAGGGACACAAAAAATAAATTAGATCCAGAAAAAAAAACCCTATCTTACGCTGGATCAAGGAAAACCAAAATGGAGAATAAGACTGAAACCTGAACCTGATAGGACCTGTATTCATCCCATGGGCAAAACTTAATTGATGCTCGACCCCTGGTCCTCGACTGCACGATAGTCAAGCTCCTCTGACGCTGCACGACCTGCAGTCGCGGTCACAACCACAACATGAAGATCCCTCGGCATCAGCCTATGCGACTCCCTCACGATGTAGTGAAACCCAAACCGCAACACATCCCTGACCCCGATGCATAAGACCCTTGAAGACCAGGACGAGGCGTACCTCGACGGTCCTGCTCACGATCCCTGGCGTGGCAAAGTTTCTGGAAGCTACCCCATGCGTGATGCACAAAACCAAAAAACCGGACTCTCACGGCGCGACAATCCTCCATGCTCGACACCAGCTGATGTCGCTCGAACCCACCTCACTGAAACCCTAGATGAAGCCTCGACGAAACCTCACTGAGGTCCTGGACTTGCAACATACAACCGAAGCGCAGACCCCCCCCCCTCTCACACGAATCTTCTCACATGAAACCTGAAACCCAAATACCTTTACGATATTTCCCCTTTCTTTTTCTTTTGTCTGATTTATTCATCTATTACTATTATAATTTTTCTATTATTATATTTTTATACTCTATTTTTTTTATTCCAATTACTTTTATTATCATATCCCTATTATCATTGTTATATCATTCTTATTTTAAAGCCTTTAACTTATTATAACTCTATCATTTTTTAGTTAATCGAAAATCATACTATTTATAACTTTAAAAAAAAGTCAAAAGTTTAAACCTAACAATCTATTAAAATTTTTAAATCGATCATTTTTTTAAGATTGCCTTTCCGTTTACTTTTGTCAAAACATGTTTTCCATTTGTTTTATTTACATGTCAAGCTTTTCTTATTTTATTATATAATTAATCATTGAATTTTTATATTATAACACATTATTACATAATATTATTCATCCATTTCTTAGCATATAAACTTAAACCCTTTTTGTTTATGGTAAAATTATATATACTTAAAACCAAAATGTTATAAATTAAATTGATAATTGGAATTATGTTACAATAATAATTATCCAAATTTGTACCATATATTTGTGATTTGAAACTTTTAAAACAAAAGTTAATATGTTATGATTCAAATTAACCATAATTTTATGGAAAGTTCATATGTACCATTTTAATCATTCTATTAATATATATAATTTTATTAAGAAAAACTCACAATGTTAATTTATAATCTAAGAATTATCACATTATATATATATATATACATGTGTATATAACATATTTTTGAACCCATATAATAGATCAAATAATTGTCTGTATAATTAAAATAGCTCAAAAATAATGTCATTAAAATATTTTAAAATAACAATATTTGATGTCATGTATAACCACATTATAAAATTATAGTTATATGATTCGAATAAAATATACACACATATATACATATATATTTTCGAAAATATATAGAACCCATATAATAGATTAAGTAATTGTTCACATAAATAAAATAGTTCACTTTTACAAAATAAAGGCTTTAAAATTTTTTAAAGCAATAATTCCCAATGTTATTTATAAAGTTATAGTATTAGTTTTATATAATTATAGTTCAAATCTTGTTTACATATGCATATATATATAATTATATATATATATATATATATATATATCTTATTTGGAAAACAAGTAACAAATTAGTTGCATTCATATATTAATATAATAATTATTAAAATAGTATTTATTTATAATTCATAAGGAATAAAATAATTATTATAAATTTTGATTCTAATAAATTTTCTATTTTTTATTTACAAGAAACTGTCTTTAAATTTTAACGATATTCACTTAATTAAAACGCTAATGGTTACTCGACAAAACTCCAATGACTACAAGTATTTCTAACAGTCAGGTAAACCCTTATAAATACATGTTTATGGTATCTTATATCTAAGTTGGTGTGGTTTACCAGGATTGTTCTCTACATTCCTTTTACATTCAGTGCTTGTTCCATTCTCCTAGAGATCACATTCTTCTTTATGGTTGGTCGAAGCGACGAGGGCTACCTTCTCGACCTCTTCGTGGTGTTAGAAGGTCTCCCCATTGCGCTTCTCAGATTTTCTATTAGTTTCTTAGGCTGACCATTGTTTTCTGCCCTTTTGAGATGTAAAAATTTCAGTGGTTTAATAATAATATGCGTCTTGTTTTATTTTGAGAATCATTGTTTGAAAGACTAAATAATAAAAAGTCATCATTGCACATTGAAAAGGATCAGGGCATCACATCCCAGGTGAGGATGGATCATTGCGGCATTCCTTTAATAAAGTATTTCACTTTATCCTTTAGATAGAAGGGGAAAAGGTGAAGATAGATGGCGTTTGTGGACACTTCGTGGTAGTAGAATGTGTCTCAAACCTCCAGAAAATTGGAGAGATGGGCATTAGGATCCTCACTGGGCAGGCCGCCGAATTGAACAGTGTTATGAATCAGCTGCATGGTAGAAGATTAGATCTCTATGTGTTGGGCCTGCACATGTGGACAAACGATGCCCATATCAGCTCCGTGGATTGATGGCAGGCTGTACTCCATGAGAGTACGGTGTGGAGGTGCCTCCTGAGGAAGGGGAACCAGCATGAATTGTTGGTCCTAAGGGGCATAGAACGGCCCCTAACCTTGGTTGAAATATGGAATCTTCTCTGGTTGGAACTGTTGGTGCTGCTATAGATTCTGGTTGTCATCTGGTCCTAATTATTTTCTATCTCCTTGGACAACAGCTAGATTTCCTTCCTCGTTCTATGACAGTAGAGTAGTTTGGTTGTGTTCTTCCATTAGTTATCATTGGAACCTCAAAAATGTCTATTCTATATCTGGGTCAGTTGGGAAAAACCCTGATGACTCAGTGTTCTTGGAATATGTGAAGTGACCGCTCATACACCTAAAGTCCTATACAAAACAAAAAAACACCAAGCATAAACAAGGAAAAGAAATATAAATATAAATGATAATAGAAAAGAAATTATTTTTAATTTATTATTTTTATTTTCACTAAAATTTGATACAAATTTAATTAAAACAAGAATAGAATTAACTCTAAGTTCCCTAGAAACTGTGCCAAAATTTGGCGAGTCATTTCACCAAAGGTATATTATCGGTGTCCCAAATTATTTTTACCCTAACAAGTATAGAGCCAGTAAGGGGTCGATCCACAAGGAAAAAAGAGTTATTTTTATCTTGTTTAACTTAATTTGTATTTTTGTTTTAATGAAGTTTGATGAATTTAGAGTCGATTATTATTCTTTGAATAAAAATAACAATTGGTTTTAAGTTTCTTTTAACAAATTGCTTAACATAATAAAAGTAAAATATGAGAAAGTTGATTTTGATATAGATAAAGAGAGACGTGCATTGGGGTTACAGGTTAATGAGAAGTTTTTTATTAAATAATTTTTTTTTTGAGGTTATGTTGTTTATGATAACCCAACACTCTGGGTTTAATTTGTAATAATGTTTCCTTGGCCCGGTAAACTTTATATTTAGAGCTAAAGTAACTAACTCCTCGGTCCGATAGTTAGTATTTAACAGATCATTATTTGGATTAGTCGATTTTCAGTTGACGAATACTTCCAATGGTCATGAAATTATTCGTCGATATTCTTCTTTTGAATCCCTAAAAATTCTACCGTTGGTTCGGTACAAAATTTCCAGTGATAATATGAAGTGTTTTAAGAAGAATAAGAAGCGGATAAAAAACAAACACATTCATAACAACTTAATTTAAATTACAACTCAACATCTCCCACAACCCTAACACACTGGGTGTTTAGTTACACATGGAGAAGAAAATAAACACAAAACTCTTGATACCTGATGTGATCATGCTTGAAACTTCAAAGTGAAAATGACCCTTCAGTAGACGCTGGAATGAATGTAGTACGACGGAATAGCATCTCTCCTTCGGAACTTCAACCCTTTCTCCACAAAATACTACACACACCCCTCGCCCTTGGTCCGGAAGCCAAGGCATCCTTTTATAGAAAAAATAAGTACAGGGTGTGTGGACAAAGTAAACACCATGTACTTTTGTCAATGCATTTTTGCCTCTGTTTTCTCCACTGGTAGGCAGCCTAACACATAGTCTTTGACTTGGAACATGGCGCTGCCTGGTAGGTGAATGTACACAGTGTGTAGCGCCGCCATACACGGCATGTAGTCTCTTCTTTCGGTCACCAACCGCTTCTAGAAATTGATACACGGCGTGTATCATTGGAAAACGATGTGTCCCCTTCAGCCGACCACATGGGCGTATAGACTCTTCTCTCCCACCAACCACTTCTAGAATGGTATACATGGCATGTATATTTTGAACACGGTGTGTACAGACTTCTGGTTACTTGGGCATGTACTTGTCCCAGTCAACCTGCGTCTGAGCTTGAATGTACACGACGTGTATATAAGTACACGCCGTGTAGTTGTAATTTTTTGCTCAGTTCTTCCCCATTTTGTATATTTTTTCATAAACCTCCTGTAAATTAACATGATCACCAAAATCAAAGTATTTTTTCCTTAATAAGTAGGTAATTGCTGAAAACGTGTTCTTATTTTTCAATAGAGTATATGAAAATGTATACACAAATTGGGTGCATCACATACACCCCATGAAAGAAGTATCATACAATGAAGATGTAAATACACATAAATTGAAGTGTATTACACAAAGAATACAATTATAGGCAGTACATACACCACAAAAAAAGGAAATAGTGGCAATATAGCATGAATCTCATGAGAATAAGGAGTGAGATGAAAACCTCTTACCTTGCACTTTCCTTTGGTCGAGGGTACGTTTGACCTCCTGTATAATGACCATTGTATGTAATTATATTAAACCAAATCCATATTCATATTTATTATATCATACATGAATCATTTATGACTTTATACTACCCATTTAATAATGATTTTCATGTTAAATTAACATTTCAGGTAATAATCGCTTTCTTTATCGTGCATATTTTAACTTGTTATTCTTGATCGTATCATTTAGATCATGATTTAAATACTTCCAGAATATAAACCTTGATTTATATATCATACATATTTAGAATATAAATATTTATAATAGATAGAAATATGAAATGGAAAACACCGTTTATGGGGACGGTAGTCCGTACGTACGCATAAATGCTGTTTTTGTTTTCATATCGTATTGAACGGAAGTAAGTGAATAAGATATATGTAAGTACATAAATACATACATATATACAAATATATATATATCTCCAGTAGAATTATTATGTCATATATTACATACTTATTAGTAATATATATTTTTATAATCATCGATAAATGGTGAACGTGGAAATGAATCTCATCACGTCGTGGAGACGGTAATCCGTACGTACGCATGAGAGACAATATAATTTTCTTAAAGGTATGGAATTGGATGGTATATTAATTTTATAGAAACATTATCATGTTATTTTCATTATTTATATACATATTACTCATCCTTATATCCATCCAAATAACATAGTGTTGAATAACAAATTACACCATGACATGGAGACGGTAAGCTGTACGTACGCACGCATGGTGAAATTATCATTCATAGGATGGATAAAATAACGAATACGGTTGTGCCATATTTATAATAACATCACAGTATATATAAGGTACTTGATTTATTATTTTGGTATGGTAATAACAAAAAAATAGCAAGTGGACGTAGAAAAGAACTTGAAAGATGGTGGTGAAATCATTACCTCTTCTTCGGGTTCTTCCTTTTGATTTAATCAAAATGGCTCCTTAGGTTGGATTTATGATCAAACTAAGGCCTCTAGTATGAAGGTACGATAGTTGGGAGGATATTTGGGTAGGGTTTGGCCAAGTCAAATGGCTTTGGAGGAGTGAATTTGAGAGAAGGGGAAGTGCCCTTTTATTAGAGGGGTGAGGGGCACCTTAGGAAAAGATTGAAATATTATTTTATAATAAAATCAATTTTGGTTTCTAATGTCTTCAAAATAATTTATTTCGAGTATAAGGTGGTTATGAGTCTAAATAATCTCAACCAATAGGTTTTAGACTAGTTTAGGTTACCATTTTAACCTTATCTTTTAGATTTAACTCCTGGTTAAATAGTTTTAACTTTTACCGTGTCTTCTTGTATTATTTTACTATATGGTTAATAAACATATTATAAACTTCAAATAGAAACTCAAGTGGTTCATTAATGACATTTATAATATTATTTAATCCCTTTGGCCGAACCTTATATTTTTAGGAATATTATATCAACCAATAATATAATATTTGTTTTAAAAATTAATTTATGTCAATTTTGACACTATTTGGTATTTCGTTTTTGGGAAAGTCATCACAACTTGATTGCTTCTAAAAACATACATTTAATCAACCCTAACATGTTTTATTCAACTATAAAATCTGTGTATGTTATAAAAACTTTGAAATTATATTTATTTTAATATTTATAATACCATTTATTTGATTCTTTCATTAATAAGGTAATTATTGAATCATCATTGTGTCATAAATAAATTTAATTATTTAATGTCTAAAAGTTATAAATAAAGTACCATGATGTATGAATTTTTTTATCTTTCTAATGAATATTTATAGTAGAATTTATATTGTGTGTAACCCTATATTAAAAATGGTTTAGTTATTAAACTTTCATTTTAACTCTTTTAACTCTTTTTTAAAAAAAATAATAATAAATGTCCTAATCTAATCCAAGTGAACCTAAAGGATCATATTGTGTTCCTAAGGTTGTTTTTGTTCGAATTACACATATCAAATAGAATTAGGACATGTGTTAGGGTAAGAATAATATCATTTTTACCCTTAATTACCCTATTTACTTTTAACCGTGGTAAATAAAAGTAAAAAGTTACTATTCACCAAAAATTATTTTCATCTTATTGAACCACATTTTTTTTTACTGAAATCAACCATGTCTCTCGGATTTTTTAAATTTCACTCAGAGAAGAAGTAAAATTAAGTTTTATGTGAATTTGAAAATTCTCCTAAGAGGTGGGTAAAAGGCGGTGAAAAGTTTAATAAAATTTTATATATCTAATATTATTACAAAATGAATCCAATGTATTACATTGAAAATATATAGGTATTATGTATCTATTTTTACCTAACATAAATTTAGATAAAATAAATAATTTTTTATATGAAAATTTGGTTTTAACCAATAACGGAGTGCTTTTCACTATTCATGAAAAATTGAAAGTTTTCATAAACATACCAAAAATTCATCCTAAGCTAATTTGGATATTATGAATTCAAAAATGAAGTCTATTTTACCAAATTAAAAACATAGAAATTGAATTTATTAATTTAAAATTAATTCCCGTTGTCAAAACCAAAAAGTGTATTTTTAAGAAATAATAACTACCAAAAGATTGACACTTGTTTATGTACAATTTCAAAGTTAGATTACTTCCAATTACCAACATTGGATTAAATGGTAAAAATATAATCTAATTATGCTTACAAAACATTCTTATGTATAGTTGAACACTATAAATTATTTTGATTAAAAATTTTGTTTTCAGTTAAAATTTAGTATTTTTCACTATTCACCCAAATATGAAAGTTATCAGAAAAACAACAAAAATTTATCAAAACTAAATATTTATGCCCCGATTCTAAATAAGAATTTTATTTTTTCAAATTTAATATATAAAAGTTTCAAATATTGTATTTTAAAAGGGTTCACCATTAAAAGGTGGTAAAATTGTATTTAAAAAAAATGCTTCTTTTATATGAAAAAAATGAATTTGTTCTTATATTATGTATAAGAAACTCATAATATGGATTCTAAAATTATAAGGATTATATAAAATTAAAAATTCAGTTAATACTATTCATAACCACTTTTGAACGGCTAGTTTGGTAATTCGTGGTGCGCTTGAACTCAGTGTTGTGTGTAGTGCAAGTTATTAAATTACATTGAAGAAATAATGTACTATGAAATATTGGGGTGTTACATTCTCCCCTCCTTCAATAAATTGAATCCTCACAATTTTAAATTGTTTTTCAAAAATAAAATGTTAAAACAAGAAAAATACCTTAGTGGAGAACCCACATCGGAAATTGGGTTAATAAAATTTAGTCTTAATAAGAGGGAAAGAGAAATGAAAATGGTTACCACTAAATTGTGATCTCGATTAGGAGAACATTGGTTGAAATTAGAGACACATAATTGGAGGGAAAACATAAATATTTATAGGGATTGATTGAGGTCATCAATCACAATATATCATTTAAATATATTGACATAAAAAATCCATTATCAAAACCACTTTCAATACCTAAATACGTAAAAAGAGTATATGGTGTTTATTTTCTTTTTTTAAAAAACATTTTTGCCTATTAAGGAAGCCAAAGATCAAATAAAACTCATAGTGGGGGAAAGTTCATTGTCATTGCTTACATAAAAAAACATTCCTTTTTTTTTGTTTAGTAAAACATTTCATTGAAAAAGATTCCCCTTGAAATAAAAAGTCAAAGGGTTTTATACACCGTATAAAAGAAAGTCATTTAGAAATCAAAGGATGCCTCAATGAAATAAGATTGAGACGAAGTCCCTTAACTAAAGTTTAAGAATTAATTTAGTCATAGAATATGAGGGAATATATATATATATATATATATATATATATATATATATATATATATATACTTGACAAGTAGAGTTACATCCCTTAACTAATTCCTACCACAAACTCATCTTTCACTCCAAAAGATTTCAAAACATTATTCTATTATCCTAATCGTATAGGGTTCCAAAAATAATGAATTTATAATTCACCTATGAGGCCTATTAAAAAAACTACATTATACTATCTTGGACAACACATAGGCCAGTTGTAGGTGATGCACCCTTATCGCCCTTTTGTTGCAGGTTCATGTCTCGTGGCCTTACCGGACGCGACTGGTTGTCACCTGACCTCTGGGTTGTCCTTTTTATTACAATACAAAAAATAACCTTAACAATTGTATCCAATTTCAAACTTAATCCCTTCCAATCTTTAAACTTATCCAAAATAATTCTATCCAAACTCACAGTCCAAAATTTATAAGGAATTTAAAGACAATGAAGATCCTTTTTCCATGTAATAACATGTGAACACCTTCATCATGTATTCTTTTAAAACATGGTGACTCCCTAAATTAACATAAAACCTTATTGATTACATTCATGCTCCCTTATTCTTTATAGAATACTGGATATATCCCTTATATCCAAAAAATTTAAATATTCCAACAATGATGAAATAAAAAAACTATTAATCAATTCCAAGGGAGTCAAGAATATCCAATATAATTTATCCAAACCAACCATATCGTATTCCAAAATCACTACCTCATTATCAAGACCATATTAAGTATTACCTTTCCTTCAACCATGTATTTTACAAAAAGTGTAGCTTACTATTAAGTCACTTTTCTTAGAACCATATAATCTCAAATCCTCAATAAAATAGTAATGTAGTACAATCCTTATTTATCTCCATAATTCATATAACTAGTATATTGTTGATACAACACTCAAATGAAATAATTCTATAATAAAAACATAAGAACCCTAGTCATTACTCTTCATTTGAGGTAGTATCATAACTTTATTATTATCCAATACCATAATTTATGGTATACTTTGATAACTAGTACATTGATTTTGGTAGTGTCCCAACGCCTTGTAGATGAAGCATTTTACATTTGAAACCTTTTTCTTACCCTTGCAATCATGTACTTGGTGTCCTTTTTCTCCACACATATAACAAAATCACATTCCCTTCAAGCATTTACCAAGGTTATTGTTTCCACATTTATCACATATGGGAAAATCCTTCTTTTCCCTCTTCTCTTTATCCATCTTTCTCTCTACCATCCTTTTCTTCTCTTACTTCCCTTAGAAGCCATAGGACTCAGAGAATTCTTTACTTATCTTATTAACACATGATATTATTTCTTCATATGTTGAGAATACATGGGAGAATATTTCCCTTCTAAATGTTGGCTTAATACCATGAAAGATATGATTCTTCTTACTCTTTGGATCATACGTATTGCTGGAGTTCTCATTCCTTCTACTAGGCATCATTTCTAAACAATGGCATACACTAGGTTAGTTTATGAATCACAATGAATAATTGCAAACTTTTAAAATATCTAACGTAAATTTAATAGTTTATGGATATAATCCATAATAATAAAATGTTTTCTTTGAGGAAGTGTTTACTCCTAAATCCTTCATAATGTCTTGTAATGAAAATGTGAATTATCCTAAGCATATCCCCTAGGAGTGTCGTAACCAAGAGTGCAACAAGGCCTGTTGTAGTGCACCAGTTCTCGTTCAATTCTAGCTCAAAGTGGTGTTTTCGGGTTTTACCCCTAGGTCATCTGTGCCAGAGCCACCTCTACCTGCTCGTATCCAGACATGGATGTATTGCTTGGAAAACTCAAAAAATCTCTACAGTACCAAAATTCTAGGAAGTTATTATATACTAATTCTCAAAGTCTATATTAGGATAATTTTATCTAATTAGAGTTTATCTAAATCTAGTTTCTAAGGTTTGTACTAAACTTCCTCTGATACTAACTGTAATTCCCCGACCCTAGTTACCCAAAGTTGGTGCATTATTTTAATACATTGGCATGATTACAAGTAATCAAGTCCTGAAGGAATGATCTATTTAGTAGTCTTGGAAAATAGATTATATAAATGAAGTTAAACATTACAACTTGAAAAGAAAAACAATAGTAATTTATTCCATTAGAAATGTCCAAGCCTCCTAGATTATACCTTCAAGTCCCTCATAACTAAATTATTCATATCCTGGGAAAATGAAACATAAGAAATGGGTGAGCTCAGATGCTCAATAAGGGTAAATAATTTAGCGGAAGCTATAAACTTATAAGTCAAGATCTGTAATAAAAACAACAGCCTTTCAAACATAAACTTGAACATAATATGACAAAAATAAATCAAACATTACCATATAAACATGAACATTGATATTCTACTAGTAGAATAATCATATTTAATAACTAATTTCATAATGATGGAATGTATAGTACCAAACTTTAATTTCTGTATCAAGGCCTTGCGCCAAGACCTAGGGGCTAATTGTAACCAGACCCCAACCCGGAGTTCCTCTATAATCAGACTCCAACCCGGAGAGCCTCTGTAACCAAACTCCATCCCGAAGAGCCTCTGTAACTGAACTCCAACCTGGAGGGTCTGCTGTAACTAGACCCCAACCAATAACATACTAGTCCTACACATTCATCTTAAGAAGAAGTTAAAACATAAACATTCGTATTAAAACTAGCATACAGAATGTCAATACATTAACCGTAAAGCATGAATGGCATAAAAATAACTCATCCATAATCAAACATATCAAAAAACCTTTAATAAAATATAGATTATTTGTATCATAATAAATCAAATTTAAACAAGTGTAAAATTTATCAAAGGATGTTGACATAGATGAAATCAAAACTATTTGAGAGAAATATCTATTTCTATTTTAAAATCATTTAAGAGTCACATAATTATAAAGAAAAAATTTATTTTGAAAATATTCTTATAAGCTTGTAAGGGAAGCTTCAATGATGTTATAATGGTGGAAAATAGTTTCACCCACCATATAAGTTAAAAAAGTCATTCTTACCTTAATTTTGTCGAAAAGGTTATAATGTACCTTGTTTGGAAAACAACGGAAAGATTCCTTTCAAAAACATATAAGGTCAAATAAGGGTATAAATTACTTTAACCCATTATTGATTAAATATTAAAAATGTTTTGAAATGAATTTTAGGAAACATGGATGTGGATGATAAAGAGGTCATAGTAGATAATTACGTATAAACAACCTCGAATAATGGATAGATTGTAAACCCTTACCAATTTGGTAACTTATGAAACATACACCCCATGAAAGAAGTATCATACAATGAAGATGTAAATAAACATAAATTAAAGTTTATTACAAAAAGAATACAATTATTGGTAGTACATACACCACAAAAAAGGAAATAGTGGCAATATAGCATGAATCTTCCAGAAATAAGGAGTGAGATGAAAACCCCTTACCTTGCACTTTCCTCCGGTCGAGGGTACGTTTGAACTCTTGTATAATGAACATTGTATGTTATTAGATTAAACCAGAACAATATTCATATTTATTATATCATACATGATTCATTTATGACTTTATACTACCCATTTAATAATGATTTTCATGTTAAATTAACATTTCGGGTAATAATCGCTTTCTTTATGGTACATATTTTAACTTGTTATTCTTGATCATATCATTTAGATACTGATTTAAATAATTCCAGAATATAAACCTTGATTTATATATCATACATATTTATAATATAAATATTTATTATACATAGAAATATGAAATGGAAAACACCGTTTATGGGGACGGTAGGCCGTACGTACGCATAAACGTTGTTTCTGTTTTCATATCGTATTGAACAGAAGTGAATAAGATATATGTAAGTACATAAATACATACCTATATATAAATATATATATATCCCTTATCATTATTATGTCATATATTACATACTTATTAGTAATATATATTTTTATAATCGTCTATGAATGGTAAACATGGAAATGAATCTCATCGCGTCGTGGAGACGGTAATCCGTACGTATGCACGAGCAACAATATCATTTCCTTAAAGGTGTGGAATCTGATGATATATTAATTTTACAGAGATATTATGATGTTATTTTCATTATTTATATACATATTACTCATCATTATATCCATCCAAATAACATAGTGTTGAATAACAAATTACACCATGACATGGAGATGGTAAGTCGTACACACGCACGCATGGTGACATTATCATTAATAGGATGGATAGAATAATTAATATGGTTGTGACATATTTATAATAACATAAAAGTATATATAAGGTACTGGAGTTATTATTTTGGTATGGTTATAACAAAGAAATACTAAGTATAAGAAGAAAAGAACTTGACAGAGGGTGGTGAAATCATTACCTCTTCTTCAGGTTCTTCCTTTTGATTTGATCAAAAGGGATCCTTAGGTTGGATTTCTGATCAAAATAAGGCCCCTGGGATGAAGTAAGGATAGTTTTGAGGATATTTGGGAAGGGGTTGTCTGAGAAAAATGACTTTTCAGGTGTGAATATGAGAGAAGGGGAAGTCCCCTTTTATAAGAGGGGTGAGGGGCACCTTAGGAAAAGATTGAAATATTATTTTATACTATATGGTTAATAAACTTACTCTAAACTTCCAAGAGAACCTAAAGTGGTTATTTAATGACATATATAATATTATTTAATCCCTTTGGCCAAACCTTAGATTTTTAGGAATATTATATCAACCAATAATATAGTATTTTCTTTTAAAAATTAATTTATGTCAATTTTGACACTATTTGGTATTTGGTTTTTGTGAAAGTCATCACAACTTGATTGCTTCGAAAAAAGATACATTGAATCAACCCTAACATGTCACATTCACTTAGAAAATTTGTTGATGTCATAAAAACTTTGAAATTATATTTATTTTAATATTTATAATACTATTTATTTGATTCTTTCATTAATAAGGTAATTACTGAATCATCAGTGTGTCATAAATAAATTTAATTATTTAATGTATAAAAATTATAAATAAAATACCATGATGTATGAAATATTTTTAGATTTCTAATGAATATTTATAGTCGAATTTATATTGTGTGTAACCCTATATTAAAAATGGTTTAGTTATTAAACTTTGATTTTAACTCTTTTAACTCTTCTTTAAATAAAATAATAATAAATGTCATAATCTAATCCAAGTGGACCTAAAGGATCATATTTTATTCCTAAGGTTTTTTTTGGTATAATTACAGTTATCCAATAGAATTAGGACATGTTTTAGGGTATGAATAATATCATTTTTACCCTTAATTGCCCTATTTACTTTTAACCGTGGTAAATAAAAGTAAAAAGTTATTATTCACCAAAAAATATTTTCATCTTATTGAACCACATTTTTCTTACTGATATCAATCGTGTCTCTCTGAGTTTTTAAATTCCACTCAGAGAAGCGGTAAAATTAATTTTTAGGCGAATTTGCAAATTCTCCTAAGAGGTGGGTAAAAGACGATGAAAAGTTCAATAAAATTTTATATATCTAATATTATTAAAAAATGAATCCAATGGATTACATTTAAAATATATAGGTATTATGTATCTATTTTGAACTAAAATAAATTTAAATAAAATAAATAATTATTAAAATGAAAAGTCGGTCTTAACCAATAACGCAGTGTTTTTCACTATTCATCAAAATTGAAAGTTTTCATAATCATACCAAAAATTCACTCTAAGTTAATTTTGATATTATGAATTCAAAAATGAAGTATATTTTACCAAATTCAAAACATAGAAATTACATTTATTAATTTAAAATTAATTCCCTTTGTCAAAACTAAAAATCGTATTTTTAAGAAATAATAACTACCAGAAGATTGACACTTGTTCATGTCCAATTTCAAAGTGAAATTACTTAAAATGACCAAAATTGGATTAAATGGTAAAAATATAATCTAATTACTCTTCCAAACCATTCATATGTATATTTTAACACTATAAATTATTTTTATTAAAAAAAATTCAGTTAAAATTTAGTATTTTTCACTATTCACCCAAATATGAAAGTTATCAGAAAAACACCAAAAATTTATCAAAACTAAATTTTTATGTCCTGATTCTAAAGAATAAGTTTATTTTGTAAAATTTAATATATAAAATTTTTAAATATAGGATTTAAAAAGGGTTCTTCATTAAAAGGCGGTAAAATTGCATTTAAAAAATACTTCTTTTACCTAAAAAATGAATTTGTTCTTATATTATGTCTAAGAAACACATAATATGGATTCTAAAACTATAAGTATTATAAAAAATTCAAAATTCAGTTAATACTATTCATAACAACTTTTGAACAACTAGTTTGGTAAGTCGTGGTGCGCATGAACTCGGTGTTTTGTGTAGTGCAAGTTATTGAATTACATTGAAGAAATAACGTACTATGAAATCCTGGGGTGTTACATTGATGGTAAAATTAGTGCCTATAAGGAAATTGTAGATGATAAATGGTTTAAGAAACATCAAGTAATATACTATGAGGAAACATTTTTATTATATTTTATGTTTAAATCCATCTAAATTATACTTTCCATAGCAGCTCGCCATGATTTTGAGATTTGGAAAATGGATTTCAAAATATTATTCTTAAATGGGAACCTTGTGGAAACTATCTATATGATAAAATTATAAGGTTTTGTGAATATAAAGGATACCAATAAGGTATAAAAGTTATAGAAATCCATTTATGGGTTAAATCATGAATCAAGATCATGGAACATTATTTTTCATGAATCCATAAGAAAATTCATTTGCATAAAGAATTAATGTGATTCATGTGTTTACAAGAGGTTTAGTGGGAGTGAATTTTTTTTCCTAGTATTATATTTTGATGATATTTTACTGATGGGAAATGATATAACAATCTTAAAATCATTTAATAATGGTCAAAAATGCTTCTCCATGAAATATTTAGGTGAAGCTACTAATATTCTAGGGTCAAGATCCATCATGATAGATCTAAAAGGATTCTTGGACAAATTCAGAGGACACACATTAACATGATACTAAATATATTAAAAATAAAACAATCTAAGAGGTAATTATTGTTAGTTTCACATGGTATACATCCTTTTAAGAAACGTATTCCTCAAAATGAGTGGAGATGGAGGGTATGAGTAGGATTCCATACACTTTGGAAATAGAATATTTCTTGTATTCCATGTTATGTACCAAACTTGATTTTACCTATTCCTTTAGAATCATAGGAAGATATCAAGTAGATATAAGAGAACAATATTGGACTATATTTAAGACTATCCTAAAGTATTAAGGTATACTAAGGTTATTTTCTTAGTCTATATAGGATATGAGAAACTAGTTGTTAGGGGGATACACATTTGATAGTTTTCAAACTGACCAAAATGATCTAAAATCATAGTCGATATATTTCTTCCGCCTTAAAGGAGGGATTGTGAGCTGGAAGAGCTCAAAGAAACTAGTGGTCATCAATTCTACAATAGAATCCCAGTATATTTCAGTTTTTGACATAGATAAAGAAGTAGTGTGGATACAAAACTTCATCTAGGAGCATGATGTGGTACTTAACAATAAAGATGCTATCACATTCTATTTTGGCAATATTTTAGTGGCTATCTAGGCAATGAGACAAGGTCACTCTTGGGTCCTAAAAACTCTACAGGTAAGGAGAAAATAATTCCATGAATTTGGTAAAGGGAAAAATAAAACTAATGAAGAGTTCAAAAATTTATTTGAGGATGCAAAGTCCCAAGGAAGGTCTTGGATTATCCATAGAAAAAAAATTTTTGTGGACCATCACTCTATGAGGTGTCTCACAAATTTTCATGGTATCTTGGAAATGAAATCATTCACAAGATGTAATGGTTATTTTCTTGCCCACACATGAAAAATTAATTTGTGAGAGAGGATGTTTTTTTTCATCCCTTATAAATTAAGAATATGTTTGAAGGTGTGGGTGGTATTTTTGGTTCCCTATGAATGAGATCCATGTGGACCACCATGGATGACTGGCCCCCCCTAGTGACTAGTTACCCTACTCTTCTATAAAAACCCCAAGTGGGAGCCGGGGGAAAGATAGTTGAAACATAGAGAAAATAATTGGAATAAAGGTGTGAGGGATGTAAATTTTAAGTAGGTAAACTCACCGCATAACATTAAGGTAGAAAATGATTCACCCATCCATCTGCAAACCCAAACCCCTTTTCTGACACCTTTCCGTGAAGCATAAATCAGATGGCCTCTTTTAGGTCCATCACCCACATAGTAATATTCTAAATGGATGGATTCGTATCCCACATATAAAAAATCTATGTGGATGGAACTCGAGCTCACATAGTAAAATACTATGTCGGTGGAACTCAAAACCGTGTAGCAAAATTCTACCCGAGTGAACTCAAGCCCGCGTAGCAAAACCCTACATGGTAAGAACCCATACTCGTGTAGTATAATGCTACGCATTGGTAACCCCATCCCACATAGGAACATGCTATGTGTAATGGGTCATCCTATGGTGTTCTAATCTTTAACTCCCATCACTTCCATCCATCGTACCATCGGGCCCCACTCTGGACCCTCCTCAAACTATTCTATTGTCATAATGCCAAGGCTTATTACACAGACACCTGATATGTATGATAAAATCATTGGACACGTTTTCATGTCCTATCTAGTGTATATACCCATGGTAAGTGGGTTCATGTTGGTAACCTCCTTAACAAGGTGGATCCTTGTAATTCTCATGAGTGTACATTGGTAACAAGGGTCTTGATCTTCGAGGTAATTAAGTGGACCTCCCAGTTCTTGGTAGGTAGGGGTAGGATCACACTTTCCTTTCCCTATGAGGTGCATTTTATTATCCTCCTATCTTCCCTATGAACAAGTTTCAATACATCCCTCCTCGAGTAATACCCTACTCTTTCTTACTGGAGGTTTCACTCTTGCTCCTCTTTCCCTACCGAGTCATAGACAGGTGTCTATTTGACTATCCTAGTTAAAAAAATTAGAGGGGATATGGGAACCACAAATTCCTCTCACTCTCTATCAATCTCATCCCAGTGTATGAAAACAAGAGAGGAGATGAGTATCAAATCCCTTTCTCTTTCCCTCTACCTTTGGGCTCTAACCTTATCCACCTACGGACAAAGTTGAATTGTGTATTTTCTTGGATCTTCTACTTACTATTATTTCTCACACCAAGCATGACCCACATGGTCTTAGAGGTTGGTGGTGATCATTACATCCATACGATCCCAAGAACATGGAAATCCTCTTAAGTGAAATCCCCAACCAAACCTACAAATCACCCTGATTTGAGACTTTCCTCTTGGTTTGAGAAACACTGGCCTCCTTTTAGATGAAATCCCTAAAACCATGTTACTATCATCTCAAAGGGTTAATATTCAAAATGGGATAAACCTTAAAAGGACTATATTCATGATAAATCTAGTAAAAGGGCCACCTCCATAGGTGTAAGCCCCAACATATCTAAACTATGTAGGAGTTGATTCCTAACTAACTGGGATACGTAGGAAGACTCCTTGAGTTCTAAACCCAATACCTCAAGTTCACACAAATAAACTATGGGTTACATACCATGTACGGTCATATCTAACCTGGAGGGAAAAATTATTTCCAGGTCCCTTTCACCACCATCCTTATTAGGCTATATTCTCTGTAAGATCATGCCCCACCCGGAAGACCCCACCACTTCCAGTCTCCTCAGGTCGCATCAACGTAAGTACCATACCAAGCTTTGACTAGGAACCTTCCATATGGGTTTCCTTGTCACATGATGTTAAATTGAACGGGTTGATCTTTACCACATAACTTTAAAATGTATTATGTGTCCTTTTAAGTTTCACTCAACTACGTGAGTTCTGATTGCTTTCAATAGGATACATAGGAAGCCCATCTTATGGGTTCGATCCTAATATCAAAATAACTCCTATATCCTTGTATGAAAATAAACTCCAGAGAAACCCACTATGTGGCTTAAAACCATCATTATAATAATGAAAGACCAAAAAATCTCATGCCCATATATTAAAAGGTATTGTTGATGGAGAACCTCAGATACATACAAATTCATCCATAGATGAAGAACCTTGTATACATACAGAGGATTCAAATCCATGCCAGTTAATAATTTATTATTAAATAAAGGTTGTCCCATGTAATACTTGGTAATGAACAAAGGATTTGTGAACATATCTAAAATATATAAGAGAGTCCTAAAATAGACAATAATTACCCCCAAAAGTGTGTGATGAGCCTGACCTCCAATCCTCTCAACCAATGCGTGTTCTTAAGTATCATTGGTTGAGTTAACCAACGATTGCCTACTTTGGAAAGTAGGTCCAATAGTCATCACATATATGAGAGTCGTTGGGTGTTTTCGATTCAATGACCAAACCCTATAGAAAACTAACACGTCACAAGTGGTTATGAGATAAAAATGGTGAACATGGTACGAATGATTGTGTGGTATTCAAACCCCCCACAATCAATCATAATAGGAAATCATCTGTGATTCTTTCATAAAAAAATGTTGAACCCAACATCAATCCTTAACCAAGATGATTATGTCACCTTAATTTCAATCCCCTTCTACATCCAAAATAAAATAGGGCCAAAGAAAATAATTGATTATAAATGGATTCATATATATATATATATATATATATATATATATTTCTTTGATTAGGTTTTATTTATTATGTTTTTCACATATATTACAGGAACTTTTCATCAAAACTATCTTCAATCCTAATGGCATCTCACAAGTTCTCGCAAATGTGTGCATCTGCCAATTCACAAGTTGGGACCTCACCCAAACAGAGGATGAAATCACCCACCCAGTATCTTGAATGATAGGTTTCAAATTCATGGGTCCAGGAGTACCAAAATAATGGTATTGTTCCATCCCTGGAGGTGGCCCGGTAGGCCCTCAAACACATGAAGTCCCACCAGTCGTTCGTTTAATGATGGTCGACAGTACATAAGAATATGGAACCAATATCCATCTCAAACTATTTTGGGAGACTATCCTAATAACATGATAATGAGTTCCTCTATAACCTTAGGGAGGCCAACGAAGTGTTCACCAGTGAATTCATCCTGGTGACATACTTGTCAGTAATAGTCGCCGCCAATATTGTGTGGGATAGCATCCTCACCATGAAGAGGTACCACCACATAGGCCCTTACCAAAGTCCTTTAGACTCAAGCCCCCAGGGTGGCCCACTATAATATCCTAGAATCCACACTTCTGGATTCATCACTAAAGACAAAAAAAAATTACAAATGTGACCCAATTGTTTTCTATCAATACTTAAAACATAAAATGGAAATAATGTATCACTTACATACCCTAGGAAATTTTAGGTTTAGAGTTTTAGATAATTAGTAAAAACTCTTAGAAACATTGGTTCATAAAAAAACTGGTTCATAAATAAAAACTCAAAATCTCCCACAATGTCAAGATTTTCTTATTTCACATTAGGCCATCAACATCATCCATGTGAAAAAAATATAGAAAAAACTCATTTAACATCTTTACTATAAACCTAGGGAAAAGAAACATAGGAAAGGGTGATCTCAAATGATCAGTAAGTGTAAAAGAGAGAGAGATGTAATCATAAACATGAACATAAGGGTACGATAACATGATCATAATAGTAAAATATCTTACCTAGTAGGTCAAAATTCATAAACAGGAGTCAAGGAATAAATATTGTAAGTTTATAAGGCATGAAGAATAAGGAAATAAAGAAAATAAGGCATGAAATCATAACATATTAATAAAACATGGAATTGTTTATAGAAAAATAAGCATATAATATGATTTACAAAATATCCAAGGCATAATTTCCAAGGCCATAATTGTAGAAAAATTCATATACTGAACTGAGTTTACTCTTCGTTCTAGCCATGTATTATTGTTCCAGTCCTATATTACTGAACCAAATTTACTTTTCATTCTAGTCATGTATATCTCATGAGATATAAATATTTACCTATTTAATTGTAGGTATATATAGGTCACACCCATATCATAATTAAATAATACTTACATGTTCCAAAAGAACATAGATCATTCATAACCCATGAAAATAAATGGGTTTCATAAAACACTTAATCATAGCATAACTCAAGGAAAAGAAGAAAAATTCATAAGTACCAATCTATAATAAATATAAAAAATTAAAAGAATAATAATAATGTTATCATTGGTTTATATCCTCAATAAAACATAATTACCACCAAATAACATGGTCTTATATGGAAAAATAATTTTGAGAGAAATCTTGAAAATAGTTCTTGACGAAAATATCCCTTTTTCCTTAAAAAATGGTTTTGAGAACATAAACATTTTTTAAACCCAATTTAATTTAAAATGGGTTTGAAAAATTATAATATAATACTTTAGAGAATAAATAATTTCTTTAAAATCATTTTCCTGGAAAATGAACTGAATATATCTTTTAAAAACAATTTTTGAGGAAAATAATCATCAAACATTTCAAAGTGTCCCATGCCACTTTGAAACATTTGAATCACAATAAAAAAATAAATCTTATAATACCATGAAAAGAATTATATTCTTGGTATAACATTTCAAATGGTTTTATATACACCTTGTATAAGAACATATGTGCATAACAAAACATGTATCTCAAAGAATAAAAAATGAGACAAAAACTACCATACTCATTTGGTAACTTTTGAACCGTGAAACACCATGAAAAATATATCATAAAATGGATATGTAAATATCTATAAAATAAATTAAAAAATCCATAGAATATATTTATTGGAAGTATATACACCACAAAAAAGAAATGAGTGGTGAATTAGTCATAAATCTCAAAGAAATAAAAAGTGAGATGAAATTCCCTTACCTAACATTTGGGTTCCTTTGTACATATAAAAAGCTCATTTAAAATTGATTAAATAATATTATTATCTTATTAAAGAACCATATTTATATTAATTATATCATATATGATCATATTATCACCAATTAATAATATTTAATTATTACTCTTCTTTCATATGTTAATTGTTTCATATTTTCTAAGCATGTTTTTCTCATATAATTCCAATATATTATTCATAGGTTATAGTAATATAATTTCCAGAATTTAATTAAGATATTATATATAATATATATTCATTCTATACATTTATTTAATCATTCATGAATGGTGAATAAGGAAAATGAATCTCGTGGCATTGTGGTGATGATAGTCCGCACGTACGCATAAACAATAGTATCATTTCCTTAAAAGTAATAATTATGGAATTGAATGGTATATATTTTATTTTTAGAATAAATATAATGTTATAATTATTATATATTTCTATTACTTCCATCATTATACCAATCCAAATAAATTTGTGACTAAAAAAATATTACACCATGGCATGGAGATGATAGGTCGTACGTACACATGCGTGGTGATTTTTTTCATTGGATGGATAGAAGGTGGAATATGGTTTTTACATAAACATAATAACATCTCAAAATAAATTTAATACTATAGTTATTATATTATAATTTAAAAAATATAAGAAAATGGACTAGAATAAGAAATGATTTTGAAAAGTTGGTAAGGAAGTCACCTATTCTTCGACAATCACTCTCTAAATCTCCTCTTAAGAATACAAGAGTTGGTCTTTTGAGAAGACCCACACCTCTAGAATGTGAATAGGTATGATTATAAGTAAAATGTGTAGCGTTTATTTATCTTAAAGTATTAAAGGGGTGTGAATATTTGAGGGAAGAGGTGCCTTTTTTAATTTTTGTGAGGGGCACTTTTGGAATTCCTGAAACTATTAATTTATAATAATCTCAAAATCAATAAAAATACATAAAAATGAGATATATTACTATATAAGATAAGATAATATTGTAATATCATCAACCAATAAAATTTATACAAGTTTTTATGTCAATTTTAACCTTATCCTTTTAATTAGTCCTTAATTATCTATTTTAATTTTTACTAAGGTAACAACCTTTCCAATGTTAAAAGTTTTTAATTTTACTTATTTTATGTCAAATAAAAAATAAATGAATAATTTAGAATATTTTATAGAATATTATTATTATTATTTATTTTTAAATAAATCTTATTATTTTTATATAATTTAATAAAACATTATTTTGAAAAAATATCAATAGTGTCAATTTTTACACTATTCATTTCATGGATTTTTACAAATATTAATATAAGATGATAACCAAGAAAAAAATATTTTAATATATTCATAATGATTCAAGGTCATATATAAAATTCATTATAAATATTAGTTATCCAAAATTATATTTATTTTAATATTTTTAATATCATTCATTTGATATTTCTCTTAATAAAATAATTACCACATCAGTTTGATTAATTATTTAATATACATATTAGTTCACTAAAAATTAAAAATAAAATTACATGATTAAGATAAATTTTATAGCTTCCACAATAGTATTAATAGTAAAATATATATATATATATATATATTACAAAATATTTAAAAGGATATGATATAAACAAATTTGAAAGTGATAACTTTGACTCTACTTCAAATTAAATAATATAAATGTTATAATCCTTTCTATATGGTACCATATGGTCAATAACTTGAAACTTGGATGATTGAGGTTGATCTATACTCGAAAAATAATATTTGGCTAAGTTTTTGTGTCTTTTAATGGTTATTATCATTTTAATAAAAATTCGTTTATTGATTTTTCATCAATTAAATAATTTTTGCTCCATCGTTGTATAAGTCTTTAGGGTAATTATTTAGTCTCTAAAAATTATAAATAAATTTACATGATGTATATAATTTCATTATATTTATATAGAATATATATTATATAAGTTTTTCATATTTTTCACTATATTAAAATTATTATAATTATAAGAAATAAGAGGGTGGCATTTTTCCACTTTCAGGTCACTTTATTTTATTTTAATAATATTTATATAATTTTCAAAGAAAAAGTACATTAAATGAGTCAATTAAGATACTTATGTGTTAAGGGTCTATGTTTACTCATAAAATAGGATTTTTTCAGGTGTTAGGGTAATTGTATTGTCCTTATCATATTAATTTGTAACCTAAATTACTTGATTTACCTTTAACTGTGTTAAATAAAAATTGTCGTAGTTAAGATTCATAATATCCAAAAAAAGTAACCTAAAAACAAAATTTGGACCCACTTATTCCAAATATTGAATCCATTTTTTAAAATTTGAAACATATAAGTTTCAGTAATTAAATTAAAATTAATCTCATTGAGGGAATGAGAAAACGAGTTTTAAAAAGTAAAAACCATCAAAAGATTGACATGTTTTTATATCAAATTTCAATGTGAAATTACTTCAAATAACCAAAATTAGATTAAATTATAAAAACTTAATCTAAATATAATTTAAAAATAATTAAAATGATAATCTATCAATATAAATTCATTATATGAAAAAGCAGTTTTGAATTAAAATGCAATATTTTTCACTATTCATTAAAAATGAAGGTTATCAAAAAAATACCAAAAATTTATCCAAAATAAATTTTTATGTCCCTATTCCAGATTATAATTTTATTTTTTCAAATAAAACTTATAAATTTTTCAAAAACTAGATTTAAAATGGGTACGTCATCAAAAGGCGGCAAAACTGCATTTTTCGAAAAATACCACTTTTACCCAAGAAATTAAAATTGTTCTTATATCATGTATAGAAAACATATAATATGATTTTTAAATATTATATTGAATATATTTTACATATATTTCATTAATAAAATCCATAAAAAGTGATTTTATTATTTTATAAACTCACTTATTTTCATATTAATATTTTTTGAGAAAAACATTTTCATTTATTTAAAAAGGGTTTTATTTTCATTTATAATTAATTTATCACCAAATAATTAATAATATTTTCATAATTAAGTTAATATTATTCATACCCTCTATTATAATGATTATTTTATAAGGTAACATAATAATATTTAGTTGTTCGCATAAACTCGGTTTTGCATAAAATGAATTCTATCAAATGAACTTGAAATTATGTATAGCACAAGCCAAGCATAGTATTGAGTATATTGAAATCTAAGATAGTGTTGTGTGTAGTGAAAGATAATCTTGGTGTATCATAAAATATGTGATATAAAATAAATACAAAAGACTTGTCTCATAAAATCTTGGGGTTTACATTCTACCCCCCTTAAAATGAATTTCACCCTCGAAATTCATCGAGGTTGTAAAAGGATAGAAACCCACATTGTAAAAGGGATTAATAAAACTATAATTTTAAATGAAATAAAATGAAGTACTATGGTCACCTGATATAACAGCTACTAGGGTCCCATTTAGGAAAGCATGTATATGGAAGAAAAAACTGACCATCAAGTTCTGATAGAGAGTTATAGAAAACATTGTTAGGTGAAATTTAATAATCACAAAACTATAAATTTTTTATGGGTTAAATGGTCTTCGATTTTGTAGGAGGAAAAGTAAATGGAAATCCTTTTTTTAGGAACTTTTTCATATTGTTTAGGAATTATATTACTGCTTATACTATGATCATAAGGAAATATACTTACTTGAAAAGTAGAGTTTCATCCTTTAATCTATTTCTACCAAAAACTAATCTTTTCCTCCAAATGATGAGTAGTAAAGATGAATTTTTCACACCTAAAACACTAGAATAAAATTATAGAGAATCACATAACCCAAAAAATATTAACTATATATTTCTCTTGTCTTTAGATATTATCCAGAATGGTTAGTACAAGAGAAGATAATTCCCCAAAATAATAAACCCTATGTGATGAAAAACAAATTCAATATCCAAAATTCAACAGTAATACCCAATGTTCAATATAGACCATTCAAAAAATAAATTCCGTATAGAATTTCTTGACTGATATTGAAACCCAAAATTTAGAATCATTTTGAGCATATAATCTTTCATGATAAATTTTAATATTTCTCTCCAAATAGCATCAAACACTCTTAATGTCTAATAAAAAAAGTAATTAACCTAATCACATATTCTCCATGGTAGGTCAATCATTTAAATAAATAACCTAATTCCCCATAAGTCCACAATTAAAATCATATAATACTCTAAAATATAATTATACCATTAATTCTCAATTAAAATTCCATAGTATTCTATTTACCTTAATCATATAAAGTTCCCAAAATAGTGAACGCCTTCCAAAATCATATTTATCACTTAAACCAAAAATAATTTTCCAATACTAAGGATATTCATTTGATAAAACATAAGTTCCCAAAATAAACTTACTCTTATTACATCAACTCATTTAACTAAAAGTAAAAATTCATATAAACCAGGGACTTCACGTAGGCCGGTGGTAGGTGATAAAGCCTTGTCACCCTTCGGTTATGGGTTCGATTCTTGTAGCCTTATCCGACAGGATGGGTTGTCACCATTCCTGTGGTTCTCCCTTTTTATAAAACTAATTAATTTTATAACATTCCAAAAATGAGATAAAATCCTCAAAAATAACCTTAAATTATTCTAACCTCAAAGGTTGGATCATACCTATAATTTTTCATCACAAAAATGCAATAAACCCTAATTATCTCAAAAACTATATGTCTCCAAAATACTGTTATTTAGCTTAAAATTTCATAATCTAATACCACAAAATGGGGTTCTAAGACACTAATATTATTTTTAACCCTAAAATTATAATCCCATGATGGTATGAATAACTCTGAAGAAAACATCCAAATCTAAAAAGTTGTCTAAACCCTACACTAATACCAAATATAATAGCCGAGAATCCAAACTTCTAGATTCGGAACTAAAGACATAAAATTTAAAAATGTGACCCAATTTTTTTCCATAAAAACTTACAATATCAAAATAAAATAATGAATCACTTACATAACCAATCACATTTTAGTTTTAAAGTTTTATAGAATTAAGAAAAACTCTTAGAAACTTTGGTTCATAAACAATTGGTTCATAAATAAAAACAAACAATATCCCACAATGTCATGGTTTTCATATTTCACATTAGGTCATCAACATTATCCATGTGAAACACCTCTGTAAAAAACTCATTTAACATCTTTCTCTTAATCTGGGGAAAAGAAACATAAGAAAGGGTGTTCTTAAATTCTCAGTAAGGGTAAATGAGAGAGATATGTATGCATAAACATGAATATAAGGGTATTATAACATGATAATAATAGTAAAATATCATACCATGCATGTGAAAGACTATAAACAGGAGTCATGGAATAAATATTGGAAGTTTATAAGACATAAATCACATGGAAATGAATAACATAAGGCGTGAAATCTTAACATATGAATAAGACATGGAATTTGTGGAAGAAAAATAATCACATAATATGATTTCCATAGTATCCAAGTAATCTCTTCCAAGACCATCATAGTAGAAAAATTACTATACTGAACTGAGTACACTCTTTATTCTAGCCATGTATTACTAAACTAGATTTACTTGTTGTTCCAGCCCTGTATTACATAACCATATTTAATTATCATTCTAGCCATGTATATATCATGATATATAAATCTTTACCCAATTAATCAGAGGGATATATAGGTCTCACCAATATCATAATGAAATCATTCTTTTATGTTCCACAAAAACATAGATCATTCATAACCCATGAAAAGAAATGGGTTTTATAAAACACTTCATCATAGCATATCTCATGGAAAAGAAAAAAAATCATAAGTACCAATACATAATAAATGTAAACCATTAAAATAAAAATAATAATGGTATCATTATTTAATATCCCCAATAAAACATAATTAACACCAAATAACATGTTCTTAGATGGAAAATAATTTTGAGATAACTCTTGAAAACAGTACTTGAGGAAAATATTCGTTTTTCTTTAAAAAATGATTTTTATAACATAGAAATTTTTTGAAAACCTATTTATTTTAAAATAGGTTTTAAAAAATATAATTTAACACTTAATAGCATAAATAATTTCTTTAAAATCATTTTCCTTGAAAATAAGTTGAAGATATCTTTTAAAAATATTTCTTGAGGAAAATAATCTTGAAACATTTCAAAGTGTCCCATACCACTTTGAAACATTTGAATCACAATAAAAATAAAATAATATTATAATACCATGAAAATAAGGATACTCCTGATATAACATGTCAAATGGCAGTATATACACCACATATAATAACATAGGTGCATAATAAAACATGTGTCTCAAAGAAGGCAAATTGAGACAAAAACTACCTTACTCATTTGAAAACTTTTGAACCGTAAAACCCCTTGAATTAAATAGAATAAAATTGATATTTAAATATCCATAAATTAAATCAAAAAATTCATATAATACACTCATTTCCATTGTATACACCATAAAAAATAAATGAGTGGTGAATAAGGCATGTATCTCAAAGAAATAAAAAGAGAGATGAAATTCCTTTAACTTAGGTCAGGGTTCCAATATATATATAAAAAACTCCAAAATAATTGATTAAATAATGTTATTATCTTATTAAAGAACCATATTTATATTTATGATATCATATATTAACATATTATCACCCATTTAATAATATTTCATTATTTATCTTCTTTCAGGTGTTAATTGTTTCATCTTTTCTAAGCATGTTTTGTCATGTAAGTACAACATATTCTTCATAGGGTATAGTAATATCATTTCCATAATGGAATTAAGGTAGTATATATGATATTTATTCAGTATATACATTTATTTAATCATTAATTTATGGTGAACATGTAAAATGAATCTCATGGCGTCGTGGAGATGGTAGTACGTATGTACGCACAAGCAATTGTATCATTTCCTAAATAGTAATAATTATGGATGTGAATGGTATATATGGTATTTTCAAAATAACTATCAGATTATAATTATTATATATTTTTATTAATTCCAACATTGTACGCATCCAAATAAATTTTTTATGAAAAACAAATTACACCACGGTGTGGAGATGGTAGGTCGTACGTACGCACGCGTGGTGATTTCGTTTTTTCATTAGATGGATAGAAGGTGTAATATGGTTGTTTATTAACCATAATAAAATTTCATAATAAATTTAATACTTGATTTATTATATTATAATGTAAACAATATGATAAAATGAAGTATACGAACAAATGATTTTGAAAAGTCGGTAAGGAAGTTATCTCTTCGTCGAAGATCACTCTCTCAATATCCTCTTCGGAACACTAGAGTTGGTCTTTTGAGATGACCAGAACCTCTAGAATATGACTAAGGATTATTATATGTGAAATTTTCAGAGTTTTTTCGAGCTTAAAGGCTCAAAGGGGTGTGAATATTTGAGGGAGGAGGTTCCCTTTTATAATTGAGGTGAGGGGAACTTTTGGAATTTCTGAAACTATTAATTTATAATAATTTGAAAATCAATATAAATACCTCAAAAATGATATATATTATAATATAAGATATTATAAGATTTTAATATCATCATAAATTAAAATTTAGACATGTTTTTATGTCAATTTAAACCTTATCTTTTAAATTAATCCTTAATTGTCCATTTTAATTTTTACTAAGGTAACAAATTTTCCAATTTTAAAAGTTTTTAATTTTACTTATCTTATATAAAATGAACCATAAATGAATAATTTGTAATATTTTATATCATATTATTATTATTTGTTATTTTTAAAATGTATTATGATTTTTAAATAATTTAATAAAATATTATTTTGACAAAATATCAATAGTGTCAATTTTGACAGTATTCATTTCATGGATTTTTAAAAATATCAACATTGGATGATAACCTAGAAAACATTATTTTATTATATACCTAAGGGGTCAAGGTCATCTATAAAATTCATTGTAAATATTAATTATCCAAAATTATATTTATTTTAATATTTTTAATATCATTTATTTGGTGTTTCCCTTAATAAAATAATTACCACATCAGTTTTGATTAATTATTTAATATACATATTTGTTCACTAAAATTTAAAAACAAAATACCATTATGAATATAAATTTTCTAGATTCCATAATAGTATTAATAGATGAATATATATTTTCTTAACCTTATATTTAAAATGATGTGATATAACAAAACTTGAAAGTGACAACATTGACTCTACTTTAATTTAAATAATATAAATGTTATAATATTTTATATGTGGTTCCAAATGGTCTATAACTTGACCATTGGATTATTATGGTTGATATATAATCTAAAAATAATATTTTTTCAAGTTTTTGTGTCTTTTAATAATAATTATTATTTTAATAAAAATTCATTTATTGAATTTTCCTCAATTAAACAATTGTTTCTTCATCATTGTATAAGTATTTAAGGTAATTATTTAGTCTCTAAAAATTATAAATAAATTACCATGATGTTTATAATTTAATTATATTTCTAGATAATATGTATTATTGTGGTTTTTCATATTTATCACTATATTAAAATTATTATAATTATAAGAAATAAGAGGTTAATATTTTGTCACTTTCATGTCACTTTCTTTTATTTTAATAATATTTATATCATTTTCATATGAAATAGTCCATTAAATGATTACATTATTATATTTAGGTGTTAAGGGCCTATGTTTACTCATCTAATAGGATTTTTTGGGTTTTAGGGTAATTTTATTGTCCTTATCGTATTAATTTGTTACCTAAATTACATGATTTACCATTAACCGCGTTAAATAAAAATTATCATAGTTGATATTCATAATATCTAAAAAGTAAAAGTAACTAAATAACATAATTTTGAACCACTTAATACCAATATGGAATCCATTTTTCAAAATTTAAAACACAGAATTTTCAGTAATTAAATTAAAATTTATCCCGTTAAGGGAATGAGAAAACAAGTTTTTAAAAAGTAAAAACCATCAAAATATTGACAAGTGTTTATATAAAATTTCAATGTGAAATTACTTCCAATAACCAAAATTATATTAAATTTTAAAAACTTATTATAATTATACTTTAAAACCAATTAAAATGATAATCAAATAATAAAAATTCATTAGATGAAAGAGCAGTTTTGAATTAAAATGCAGTATTTTTCACTATACATTAAAATATGAGAGTTATCAAAAAAATTAAAAAATTTGATCAAAAATAAATTTTAATGTCCCTATTCCAAAGAATAATTTTTTTCCAATTTAACTTATAAAATTTTCAAAAACTATATTTAAAATGGATGTGCCATCAAAAGGCGGCAAAACTGTATTTTCTAAAAAATATTTATTTTATCCAAAAAATTGAATTTGTTCTTATATCATGTCTATAAAACATATAAGATGAATTTTAAATATTATATTGAATATATTACACATAAAATTCATTAATAAAATCCATAAAAAGTGATTTTATTATTTTATAAACTCACTTATTTTCATTTTAATAGTTTTCATAAAAACATTTTCTTTTATTTAAAAAGGGTTTTATTTTCATTTATAATTAATTTATCACAAAATAATTTTGCATATTTTCATAATTTATTTAATATTATTCATACCCTCTATTATAATTATTATGTAATAAGGTAATATAATAATATTTCAAAGTTCGTTTAAACTCAGTTTTGCGTAAAATGAATTCTATTAAAAGAACTTGAAATTGTGTGTAACACAAGCCAATAATAGTATTTAGTATACCACAAGCTAAGAAAGTGTTTCATGTAGCATACGATAATCTTGGTGTAGTGTATAGTTCATGACATCAAATAAATGAAAAAGTCTTTATCTCATAAAATCTCTGGGTGTTACACCCACAGAGGGTGACTATCAAACTATCTGGGTCATGCCATCATTCGTGTCCCTCCTAAAGAATCTCATCAGTCAAATATAGTGGCACACTATGATCATATGAAAATACATGCTAGTGAATATGAATATAATTAGTCAAATATGATAAAAAACTATGAGAAGATGAAAATACCTGATCGCACATATGATGCTTTTCAGTCAAATATGGTGTCACACTATGAAAAAAAACAAATACATGCTCACACATATTAATATTGTTAGTCAAATATGATGGAAAACCACAAGTATATGAAAATTACCTCTTATGTATATGATGATCATCAGTAAAATATGTTAGAAAGCTATGAGAAGATGCAAATCCCTACTCATGCATATGAATCCCATCAGTCAAATATGATAGTAAACTACAAGAAGATGAAAATACCTTATCATTCATATTAATCCAATTATTCAAATACGATAGAAATAAATGGACCTAGTAGACATACCTCAGTTGTGAACTAGGGGTAGAATCATTTGCACATGAGCCTCAGCCCAGTTGGGGAGGACTCTTCAAGTTCATCCAATAGACCCAAGTTCAAAACTGGATGGAGAAATAATTCTCAGGTTACTATAGCAGTACTGTAGCAGTATTGTAGCATCCGGAACTATTAATACTTTTGGGCTTTCAAACCACTGGTTTGGGCCATGGGTCCTTTAAGGCCTTCATGCCACCTTAAGGCCTCTGAGCCACCTCAAGGCCTTTGGGGCACCTGAAATTTTTCTTAATGACTAGATAGACTCTACAAGGAGCAGACTCCATATGAGGATTTAGAGAATGCACATTCACTAGAGTAGAAGCTAAGTGGATTTTTCAGAAATAGAGGGTATGGTATTTTCATCGGGACTATCCTGTGATTACATGGGAAGCCTAGCCGAACAAACCATGTGAAGGTGGAGAGCCAACATCACGATGAAGATGATGGGAAGGATCAGTTTCATGTAGTTATAGTCTAAATATTTCCTAATACTTACGAGTAATGTAATCTATAAGTCTGCGGGCCTTGTAAGGGTTCCCCGTCATCCCTTGAAAGGGGGGTTATTAGAAATCAATAAAAAAAGAAGGCCTTTGGTCCATTCAGGGGTAGACTTATATTCTTATCCCAATATCGTAATGGGTGTATGTCCATGTCACCACTAAGGATGTTTCTCATCATGTCCTGGAAACAATGTAAGGTTATAATTCAATCCCTGACCACATCCTAAAAACCTTCCAATGTTTAATCACATCAACAGAAATGGATAAGAGTCAGGTCCATGATCCCACCTCCTCAAGTGGGGTGATCCATCCACATAATGGGAGGATCAATTGGGAAAAAACATACATCTATACTATCATCCAGAAAGGTTTTCAACTATATTATTTGATAAATTAATAACCAGATTAGGCACAAATACCCATTCCAACTAGGGATTGTTGGTCTGTCTTGTTGTCCACTCCAGGGTAGGAATATATTCCTACTGAAATTAAAGATGCCCGTCGCTATGCTCCAATAGAAACACGAGAGTCACTTGAAATAACTCCTATTAATGGGGATCATTATTCACAACACGTGATTCCAACTTCCTGTGGGAGAGCATCAAAAAATAAATCTCACCATGGACAGTTCAGAATTGTGGAAAAAGCTCATGATCCTACTCTGTTAGAAGCTGGAGTTCTTGAGGACATAAAACACCTATCAATGGTGGCCTAGGATATTGTTTATCACTGACCAGATTATGGAGGAGTAAGTATCACTTGAGAAGGTCCTCCATGCATCCCTTCTTTTAGTAGTTATGGAGGACCTCCCTAGAATATTCATTATGAAATCAACCCTCATGAGCATAGTTTAATCAATCATGAGAGTGAATCTCCTTATGAGCTCCATGAAAACCTTACTCATGTCCAGAAGATCAATCAAAAATAATCTACTCCTT
Source organism: Viscum album (assembly GCA_963277665.1). Classification (NCBI taxonomy): domain Eukaryota; kingdom Viridiplantae; phylum Streptophyta; class Magnoliopsida; order Santalales; family Viscaceae; genus Viscum; species Viscum album. The sequence goes on along the minus strand of OY728140.1, from coordinate 45,185,128 downwards.
TTACTGGATCAAACATGAGAAGGACCTCATATTATGAGGCACTTTGAAATATGGGGTCGGTCATGTCTGACACCCTATCCATGACAAGTGAAATTCTTTCTAAATCAAAAGATTGTCTGAGGAAATGGCCATCCTCTGAACCACCTCCAGAATGTTTCCATTCAACTGAGACCTCTAATATCCCCACTTCCTATGGAAAAATATCCAGGAATCACCCATGTTTTCTTGATCAAGTGGAGGAATCTCTAGACAAAGAGTAAGCGAATATGAGGAGGCAATTGGCCCAGAATGATATGCCCATCATGTTTTGTCTATCAGAAACTTCTCAATTCTAAATTCTAGAGTCATTTTCATAACAATGTATGAAAAAATCCATCTAAATATATGGGTGACTCTATATCACCTAAAATCAAATTTTCTTCCTTAAGACCAATATGCTGACCATGTACAAGTATTCAGAGAGCTCTGTCATCAAGTAAACTTGGAAGCCCTTCCATATACATAGTGACTCCGGTCATAGAATCAATAGAAATATATTCAAATGGAATTCCTCAATGAATTTCATAAGCTACTTTAACTGGTCATCAATTCCATTCCTAGTGTATATATCTGAGGATGGGGTGAACATGGAGCTCTTCATTTCACCCCACATCATGGTCAGTAAAATCTAACAAGGGTGACATCCTGTAATCTTGTTTCTTCAAGGTAGCTACAATATAACACCCCCACTTAGAAAAGATGGCACACTCAGTAGGAACCGATCCTGAATAAGTCTCAAAAGCATCATTCCTAATGAGAGTGATCTATTGAAGAAATCTTGAGTTAGGAAACTGATAAAATTAAGAAGTCTTCTCACTTAAGGGGAGTCAATCAACATGCACTACATATATCCTCAAAAGAAAGTGGTTTGTATATAGATCATGAATCACACTTGGATCATGCTCAAACACAGATGCGCAAGATCAAGATAGTAGTTGAAATAGTTGTAGCTTCTATAGTACGAGATCATCCCCAGACCATATTGATGGGGGAATTTTTAACAAAAAAATTCCCCTCTAAATCCAAACAATTTATCCTGATCAATGAAAAACAAAAGGAGGAGCAACCCCAACCCATAGAGCTGGGGTAATTTTTAACTCAACCTCCCCTCCAATAGAAATCAGTATTTTCTCAATTGGGGGGAATACCAAGAAATGAGCACTACTGGTTTGTCCCGTCTCATAGCCCATTTCACTCAAAAAATATATGAACAAAAAGGTTGTGTGATGGTTCCCTAAGAATCACCATTTTAGAAGAACCTCAAAGAGCATCTCAAAAAAGAGGTAGGAGGTCCAATTAGGGGCACAAAGAACCCCCATATCATTCGAAATCCAATTTGACATCTATAATGCATTATGCATTAGTAAACATTGTGGGAGTCAATCTTGTGGATGGATCCAAAAATAATGCTAATGAAGAGAGGTTTGAATAGGGTGGTTCCATCCATAACATGGTCCACACTGATACAAATAAATGAGGTATGCGTACCCAAAACTAGAGACTCACCCTGAATTTGGGTATTTATTCAACCAATCCAATATTTCCTCCTTATCTAGCATCCACCAAATAAATGGTTAAAAGAAAGGTTGAAAACAATTGCCCTTCAAATAAGTTCAAATCATCACATGGTGTGTACACCAGCTACACGATGTGAAATCCCCTCTTGCTAATCTCACACTACATGCTAAGGGAAAAAATTTATATTTAATTCTGGATAAAATGTGTTACACAGTATGTAAACTGAATAAATTTCATGTAATTATGTCTGACCCATGTTATGTGGTATGATAGATCCAAAATGTAATGTAATAAATACATGATGTGGATTTTACCACGTGGTTTCTACAAATTTATCTAGAAAATTGTGTGGTGTACACGATGTATATGCCAGCTATATGTTTTTTATCCCATAAAAATGTGTGGCTATATAGTATCTGATATATATCATGTATTTAATACATGTCACATAATATCACCCACATGAAATGTCATACTTCTCACAGAACATCCTAGCATGGTTGATCGGACTACTTGACATATAGTTTTTAGTTTCACATCATGTAACTGTATGCCCTAGACAAAATCTAATTCACCCTGAATAGTGTCTCTAATATTTCTTCATTTTTTCATAATCTTTTCTTGATCATATAAATCTAAACGAATAAGAAATTTTAACTTTTATATAAAAGTACAAATTAACTAGAAATTAAAACTAAAATAAAATTCATAAATCATCAGTGAATTAATAAATTAATATGTAAACCACTCTAATACCACTTGTAAATTTTAGGGTGTGTGGAATAAGTGATTGGGACCTTTCCTAATGAAGTTTTTTCTGAATCCCATGGATAAACCCTCTGAACCGAACAATTACGACCCCAGAATCTCCATAGAGAGGATATTTTTATGTATAATTTATAATTAATTTATAAGAGAAAGAAATAACTTAGGTATTTGTTTTATTTATTTGATGAAAATGTTGACCAATCCCACCCATTCAAGTCACATTGTATGTGCATTGAGATTATCCATGAAAGAATCCATCTAGAGGTATCCACACTTGCAAAGTAAATATTGGAACAACATAGATGGAACTCTGATTACTAGAATGTATGATTTATTCACTTTACGTTGTTCAAAATTCATCATGGTAAGATCTCCTTTAAGATTTAAGGAATTTTTCTTGCTTCTCTCAGTATTCTGAGATAGGAGTAATTTCCCTTCATTCACGAAAGCATTCTCTAGAAATATATATGATCTTGAAATGTTTTATCTAGAGATAATATGTTGTTCACAAATGATCTACCACCATAAAAATGATATATCATGGGTTTATATACATAGAGGTTATATTTTAGATATTTCACATAGTCCATTATTTAATTCCCTTATTCCAAGTAAAACCCTGTGCTAGAAAAATATTATTATTATTATTTCTTAACATGGGAATTTCTCATGGATATTTAAATATCATTTCCAAACAGACCCATAAAACAGTCCCTAAAATATCCTCAATATCTATCAAACCTTAAGTAAAAAATATTATTTAAATAACTAAATATTTTTATATTATTTGTTCAATAAATAAATAAATATTATATTCATTAACTGTGAATAAATATTTTTTTAATATTCAACTCACATATTTATTCCAACTGGAATATAACTAGTGAAATAATATCTTGTGACCAATGAATCCTAAATAAATGTTAATACTCTTTCTTAATAATAATATTTATTCTTAAATAAAGATGGTTTCATTACTTGTGTAATCAACTTATATGTCTAATAAATATTTCATTGACTACATAAAATGAACGTGTCGATAAACCGATATAGATGTGGACTTAATTATAAAGTAACATTTCAATCAAAGGGTTGAGATATCATCTTATAGTCTGGGAGGTGAAAATCCTATCTTAAATTATTCATTAATGTCATATCACTTATAACGCACTCAACAGATCCTACTTCATCATGATTATATTTCATCATGGTTTTCATTAATACATCAAAGTAAATGACTTATGATATGAATTAATAATAATATCAAGATAAAGTATCATTACACACATTAATATATATTAATATAAAATAACACATATAACATATAGAATTCTTATTGGTGAGTTTGTTATAATAACCTCTTACCTTGGATATTACCAAGTGATAACTTCGTGAGAAGAAGTCCCAATATTTTATAATCCCTCAACACTTAAAGATATGTATCATCTGTTTCCCATTATACAATATCATCCAAACATATAAAATATGTCTAAGAATACTATTTTGAAACTTCAAGGATCTCATCATAATGGGGAACAACTATATCCTTTCAATGTGAAAAATACTCTCTAGAAATTATTACATTTTATGTTATGTAGAAGAACAATAATCAAATGATAAAATTAATATTTTTATCATTGAATATATATAGGTAATATAAAGTAAAAAATATTTGGTTGTAGGTCACCAACTCCAACATGGATTCTATATATCAAAATGAAGTTAATATTTTGGTGAATCCTCCAGTAAATGTAAATCTTATTGGGTGAAAATTAGTATTCAAGAATAAACTAGGAATTGATGGTAAAATTAGTGCCTATAATGAATGTGTAGTTGATAAATGGTTTAAGAAACATTAATTAATAGACTATGGTGAAAAATTTTCATCATCCGCTATGTTGAAATCCATCTGAATTATACTTTCCATAGCAGTTCACTATGATTTTGAGAGTTGGAAAATGGATTTAAAAATATTATTATTAAATGGGAACCTTGTGGAAACTATATATATGATAAAATTAGAAGGTTTTTTGAACATAAAGGATTATAATAAGGAATAAAAGTTATAGACATCCCTTTATGGGTTAAATCAAGAATCCATATCATGGAACATTCTTTTTTATGAATCCATAAGAAAATTCATTTTCATAAAGAATGAATGTGATCCATGTGTTTACAAGCGGTTTATTTGGAGTAAATTTGTTTTCCTAGTATAATATTTTGATGATATAGTACTGATGGTAAATGAGATAACAATATTATGGTTAAAAAATGCATCTCCATGAAAGATTTAGGTGAAGCAACAAATATTATAGGGTCAAGATCCATCATGATAGATCTAAGAGGATTCTTGGACAAATTTAGAGGACACACATTAACATGATACTAATTATATTCACAATGGAACAATATAATAGGTGATTATTGTTAGTTTCACATGGTATATATATTTCTAAGAAACTCTTTCCTCAAAATGAGTGGATATGGAGGGTATGAGTAGGATTCCACACACTTCAACAATAGAATCTTTCTTGTATTCCATGTTATGTACCAAACTTGAATTTACATATTCTTTTATAATGGTAGGAAGATATCAAGTAGATAAAAGAGAACAATATTGGACTATCTTTAAGACTGTCCTAAAGTATTAAGGCATGCTAAGGATATTTTCTTAGTTTATAGAGGATATGAGAAACTATTCGTTAGGGGGATATACATGTGCTAGTTTCCAAATAGACCAAAATGATCTAAAATCATAGTTGATATATTTATTATTCCTTAAAGGAGGGATTGTGAGATGGAAGAGCTCAAAGAAAATAGTGGTCATCGATTCTACAGTAGAATCCAAGTATATTGCAGTTTTTACATAGATAAAGAAGCAGTGTGGATACACAGCTTCATTTACGAGCATGATGTGGTACCTAATAGTAACGATGCTATCACATTCTATTTTGAAAATATTTTAGTTTTCATATAGTTAATGAGCCAAGGTAACTCTTGGGTCCTAACAAATCTACATGCCTAGAGAAAATAATTCCCTAAATTTGGTAAAGGGAAAAATAAACCTAATGAAGATTTTGAAAACTGATTTGAGGATGAAAATTCCCAAAGAAGGTCTTGGATTCTGCATAGAAAACTTTTTCATGTGGACCATCACTCCATGAGGTGTCTCACCAATATGCATGGTGTCTTGAAAATGAAATTATTCACAAGATGTAATGGTGATTTCCTCCCCCACACATAAAAATTTAATTTGTGAGAGGGGATTTTGTTTTCCATCCCCCACAAATGAAGAAGTCATTTGAAGGTGCGGGTGGTCTTTTTGGTTCCCTACGAATGAGATCTCTGTGGACCACCATGGATGATTGGACACCACGGTGACTAGTTACCCTAATCTTCTATAAAAGCGCCAAGTGGGAGTCCAAGGAAAGAGTTTTGAAACATAGAGAAAATAATTGGAATAAAGGTGTGAGAGAAATCAATTTTATGTAGGTAAACTCACTGCATAACATTAAGGTAGAAAATGATTCACCTGGCCATCCACAAACCCAAACCCCTTTTCTAACACTTTTCCGTGAAGCATAAATCACATGGCCTCTTTTAGGTCCATCACCCACATATTAATATTCTACATGGATGGATCTGTATCCCATATATAAAAACACTATGTGGATGGAACTCGAGCTCACGTAGTAAAATACTATGCAGGTGGAACTCAAACCTGCATAGAAAAATGCTACAAGAGTGAACTCAAGACCGTGTAACAAAACCTGACATGGTAAGAACCCAAACTCATATAGTAGAATGATACGCATTGTTAACCCCATCCCATATAGAAACAAGCTACGTGGAATGGGGAATCCTAGGGTATTCTAATATTTAACTCACATAACTTCCCTCCATCGTACCATCAGGCCCCATTATATCCCCTCCTCAAACCATTCTAATGTCATCATGCCAAGGATTCTTCAAAAGACACCTGATATGTATGATAAAACTATTGGAAACATTATCATGTAGTCTCTAGTTTATATACCCATGGTAGGTGGAGTCATGTTGGTAACCTCCTTAACAAGGGGGATCCTTGGAATTCTCATGAGTGTACATTCCCATGGTAACGAGGGTTTCGATTTTGGAGGTACTTAAGTGGACCTCCCCATTCAAGGTAGGTAGGGGGATCGCACTTGCCTTTCCCTATGAGGTGAAATTTATTATCCTCCTCTCTTCCCTATGAAAAAGTCTCAAGACATCCCTCCTGGAGTAAGCCCATACTCTTTATTACTAGAGGTTTCACTCTTGCTCCTCTTTCCCTACCGAGTCATAGCCAGGTGTCTATGTGACTATCCTAGTTACAAAAATTATAGGGGATATGGGCACCAAAAATACCTCTCTCTCTCTCTCTCACTTTGATCCCAGTGTAAGAAAAAAATAGAGGATATGGGTATCAAATCCCTCTCTCTTTCTCTCTTCCTTTGGGCTCAAACCTCATCCACCTACAGACAAAGTCAAATTGTGTGGTTTTATGGATCTTCTGCTTCCTCTTATTTCACACACCAAGCATGAATCATATGGTATTAGAGGTGGGTGGTGATCATGACATACATACAATCCCAAGAACATGGGAATCCTCCTAAGTGTAATCCCCAACCAAACCCCCAAATCACCCTGATTTGAGACTTTCATTATGGTTCCAGAAACATGGACCTCCTTTTAGATGTAAGACCTATAACCATGTTACTATCCTCTTAAAGGGGTCATATTCCAAATGGGATAACCCTTCAAAGGGATATATTCCCGATAAATCTGGTAAAAGGGCCTCCTCTATAGGTGTAATCCCCAACCTATCTGAACTACATGGGATTTTATTCATGACTAACTAGGATACGTAGTAAGACTCCTCGAGGTCTATACCCAATACCTCAAGTTCACACAAATCATCTCTGGGTTACATACCAAGTAGGGTCATATCCAACCTAGATGGAGATATTATTTCCAGGTACCTTTCACCACCATCCTTATTAGGATACATTCCCAGTAAGATGATGCTGCACCCGGAATACCCCACCACTTCAAGTCTCCTTAGGTTGCTTCAACGTAAGTACTATACCAAGATTTGAGTAGGCACCTTCCGCCTAGGTTTCCATGTCACATGATGTTAAACTGCATGGTTTGGTCTTTACTACATGACCTTAAAAGGTATTATGTGTCCTTTTAAGTGGCACTCAACTACGTGAGTTCTGATTCCTTTGAAGAGGATACATAGGAAGCTCGTCTTATGGGTTTGATCCTGATATAAAAATAACTCTTATCTCCTTGTATGAAAATAAACTTAAGAGAACCCCAATGAAAGGCTTAAAACCAGTATTATATTAATGAATGGCCAAATAATCTCATGTCCATATATAAAAAGGTACTATTAATGGAGAACCTCATATACATACAAATTCATCCATCGATGAAGAACCTTATATACATACAGAGGATTAAAAATCCATGCTTGTTAATAATTGATTTTTAAATAAAGATTGTCCCATGTAATACTTGGTAATGAACAAAGGATTCATGAACATATCTAAAATATATAAGAGAGTCCTAAAATGGACAATAATTCCCCACAAAATGGTGTGATGAGGCTGACCTCCAATCCTCTCAACCAATGTGAGTTCTTAAGTTTCACTGGATGAGTTAACCAACGAGTGCCTACTTTGGAAAGTTGGTCCAATAGTCATAATGGATATGAGAGTCATTGGGTGTTTTCAGTTCAATAAAAAAACCCTAATGGAAACTAACCCATCACAAGTGGGTGTGAGATAAAAATGGTGAACCTAATAAGAATGATTTTGTAGTATTCAAACACCCTACAATCAATCATACTAGGAAATCATCCATGATTCCTTCATCAGAAAAAAAATGGTGAACTCGACATCAATCCTTAACCAAGATGATTATGTCACCTTAATTTCAAGCCCCCTCTGTATCCAAAATAACACAGGGCCAAAGAAAACAATTGATTGTAAATGGATTCATTTATATATATTTTTCTTTGATGAGGTTTTTTTTCATGTATATTGTAGGAACTTTCACCAAAACTATCTTCAATCCTAATGGAAACTCACAAGTTCTCGCAAATGTGTTCATCTTCCAAAGCACAAGCTGGATCCTCACCCAAACAGAGGATTACATCACCCACCTAGCATCTTCAAAGTGAGGTTTCAAAGGAATTGGTCTAGTAGTACCAAAATAATGGTACTGTCCCATCCTTGGAGGCGGCCCGACAGGCCCTCCAACAAATTAAGTCCCACCAGTCGTTCGCTTAATGATGGTCGATGGTCCAGAAGAAGATAATACCAATATCCATCTCAAACCATTTTGGGAGACTATCCTTATAACATGATAATGAGTTCCTCCATTACCTTAGAAAGGCTAATGGTGTTTTCACCAGTGAATTCATCCGGGTGACATAGGGGTCCCACCCAAGGGCTCTTTCCAACAATAGTCACCTCCAACATCGCACGTTCCAGTATCCCCACCATGAAAGGTACCACCCCATAAGCCCCATCCAAATTCCTTCAGACTCGAGCCCTTAGGGTGGCCCACTATAATATCCCAGAATCCACACTTCTAGATTCATCATTAAAGACAAAAAAATTACAAATGTGACCCAATTTTTTTCCATCAAAACTTACAACATCAAAAGGAAATAATGGATCACTTATATACCCAAATACATTTTAGGTTTAGAGTTTTATAGAATTAGGAAAAACTCTTAAAAAATTTGGTTCATAAACAAATAGTTCATAAATAAAAACACAAAATCCCCCACTATGTCAATATTTTCTTATTTCACTTTAGGTCATCAACATCATCATTTTGAAACACTTCTAGACAAAACTCATGTAACATCTTTCCTATTAACCTAGGGAAAAGAAATGTAGGGAAGGGTGAGCTCAAATGCTCAGTAATGGTAAGAAATAGATATATGTAAGCATAAACATGAACATAAGGGTATGAGAACATGATCATAATAGTAAAAGATCATACCCTGCATGTTAAAGATCATAAATAGGAGTCATGGAATAATGATTGGAAGTTTATAAGAAATTAATCATAAGGAAATGAAGAACATAAGACATGATATCATAACATATTAATAATAAATGGAGTTTTTGGTAGAAAAGTATTCGCATAATATGATTTACACAGTATCCAAGGAATTGCTACCAAGGCCATAATAGTAGAAAGAGTCATATACTGAACCGAGTTCACTCTTCGTTCTAGCAATGTATTACTGAACCAGATTTAATTGTAGTTCCAGCCCTGTATTACTGAACCATATTTACTTGTAATTCTAGTAATGTCTATCTCGTGAGATATAAATATTTATATAATGTATTTAAGGGAGATATAGGTCCCACCCATCTCATAATGAAATAATTCTTATATGTGCCACAAGAACATAGATCATTCATAACCAATTAAAAGAAATGGGTTTCATAAAACACTTCATCATAGCATAACTCATGGAAAACAAAACAAATTCATAAGTACCAATTCATAATAAATGTAAAAAATTAAAATAATAATAATAATGGTATCATTGGTTCATATCCCCAATAAAACATAATTAACACCAAATAACATGGTCTTATATAGAAAAATAATTTTGAGAGAAATATTCAAAACAGTTCTTGAGGAAAATATCATTTTTCCTTAAAAAATGATTTTAAGAACATAATTTTTTAAAAAAAACCACTTTATTTCAATATAGTTTTGAAAAATTATAATTGAACACTTTAAAAAATAAAAAAATTCTTTAAAATCATTTTCCTTGAAAATGATCTGAAAATATCCTATAAAAAATTTCTTGATGAAAATAATCTTCAAACATTTCAAAATGTATCATACCACTTTGAAACATTTGAATTGAAATAATAATAAATCAATCTTATAATACCATGAAAATAATTATATTCATGATATAACATTTCAAATGGTATTATATACACCTCGTATAAAAACATATTTTCATAACAAAACATGTATCTCAAAGAAGGAAAATTGAGAAAAAATACCTTACTCATTTGGTAACTTTTGAACTGTGAAACCCCGTGAAATAGAGATCATAAAATGTATATGAAAATATCCATAACATAAATTAATAAATTCATATAATACATTTATGGGTAGTATGTACACCACACAAAATAAATGAGCGGTGAATAAGTTGAGTATATCAAAGAAATAAAAAGTGAGATGAAATTCCCTTACCTTAGGTTTGGGTTTCTTTATACATATAATAAACTCATGTATAATTGATTAAATAATGATATTATATTATTACATAACCATATTTATATTTATGATATCATATATGATCATATTATCACCTGTTTAATAAAATTTCATTATTTCTCTTCTTTTAGGTGTTAATTGTTTCATATTTTCTAAGCATGTTTTGTCATATACTTCCAATATATTCTTCATTGGTTATAGTAATATAATTTCAAGAATGTAATTAAGGTATTATATATCATATATATTCATTATATACATTTATTTAATCATTCATGAATGGTGAATAAGGAAAATTAATCACATGGCATTGTGGAGACGGTAGTCCTCACGTACGCATAAACGATAACATCATTTACTTAATAGTAATAATTATGGAAGTGAATGGTATATATGTTATTTTTAGAATAAATATAATTTTATAATTATTATATATGTCTATTACTTCCATAATTATACCCATCCAAATAAATTTGTGATTAAAAAAATATTACACCAAGGTGTGGAGACGGTAGGTCGTACGTACGCACGTGTGGTGATTTTTTTCATTGGATGGATATAAGGTGGAATATAGTTGTTACATAAACATAAAAACATCTCATAATATAGGTAATACTATAGTTATTATATTATAATTGAAAAATATAAGAAAAGGTAGTATAATAAGAAATGATTTTCAAAAGTTGGTAAGGAAGTTACCTCTTTTTCGACGATCACTCTCTAAATCTCCTCTTAGGAACAATAGAGTTGGTATTTTGAGAAGAAAAAAACATATATAATGTGACTAGTGATTCTTATAAGTAAAATGGGAATATTTTTTTATCTTAAAGGCTCAGAGGGGTGTGAATATATGAGGAAGGAGGTGCCTTTTATAATTGTGGTGAGGGGCACTTTTGAAATTCCTCAAACTATTAATTTATAGTAATTTTACAATCAATACAAATACCTAAAAATTGAGATATATTCTAATATAATATATGAAAATATTTTAATATCATCAACTAATAAAATTTATACAATTTTTTATGTAAATTTAAACCTTATCATTTTAATTAGTCCTTAATTATCTGTTTTAATTTTTACTAAGGTAAAAACCTTTCCCATATTAAAAGTTTTTAATTTTACTTATTTTATTTAAAATAAAACATAAATGAATAATTTAGAATATTTTATAGAATAATATTGTTATTTTTTATTTTTAAATAAATGTTATGATTTTTAAATAATTTAATAGTACATTATTTTGTAAAAATATCAATAGTGTCACTTTTGACACGATTCATTTCATGGATTTTTAAAAATATCAATATAAGATGATAACCAAGAAATAAATATTTTATTATATTCCTAAGGAGTCAATTTCCTATATAAAATTCATTTAAAATATTAATTATCCAAAATTATATTTATTTTAATATTTTTAATATCAATCATTTGATATTTCCCTTAATAATATAATTACCACATCAGTTTTTATTAATTATTTAATATACATATTTTTTCAATAAAAATTAAAAATAAAATAACATAATTAAGATAAATTTTCGAGTTTCTACCATGGTATTAATAGTCGAATATGTCTTTTTTTTACCTAATAGTTAAAAGGATGTGGTATAAACACATTTGAAAGTGACAACTTTGACTCTACATTAAATTAAATAATATAAATGTTATAATCATCTCTATGTGGTTCTATATGGTCAATAACTTAAAAATTGGATGATTATGGTTGATATATACTTGAAAAATAATATTTGGTTGAGTTTTTGTGTCTTTTAATAGTTATTATCATTTTAATAAAAATTTGTTTACTGATTTTTCATCAATTAAATAATTTTTTCTTCATCATTATATAATTCTTTAAGGAAATTATTTAGTCTCTAAAAATTCTAAATAATTTACCATTATGTAGATAATTTCATTATATTTCTAGAAAATATATATAATATAAATTTTTCATATTTTTAACTATATTATAATTATTATAATTATAAGAAATAAGAGGGTGATATTTTGTCACTTTTATGTCACTTTCTTTTATTTTAATAATATTTATATCATTTTCATGGAAAAAAGCACATTAAATGATTAAATTTTGATACTTATGTGTTAAGGTCTATGGTTACTCATACAATAGGATTTGTTTTAGGTGTTAGGCTAATTGTATTGTCCTTATCATATTAATTTGTTACATAAATTACTTGATTTACCTTTAACTGTGTTAAATAAAAATTATCGTAGCTACTATTCATAATATCCCAAAAAATAAAAGTAACCTAATAAAATAGTTTGGATCCACTTATTATAAATATGAAATCCATTTTTCAAAATTTAAAACATATAAGTTTTAGTAATTAAATTAAAATTTATCCTGTTGAGGGAATGAGAAAACGGGTTTTTAAAAAGTAAAAATCATCAAAAGATTGACATGTTTTTATATCAAATTTCAATGTGAAATTACTTAAAATAACCAAAATTATATTAACTTATAAAAACATAATCTAAATATATTTTAAAACCAATTACAGGATAATCTAAAAATATAAATTAATTAGATGAAAAAGTAGTTTTGAATTAAAATGCAATATTTTCCACTATTCATTAAAAATGAAGGTTATCTAAAAAATACAAAAATTTATCCAAACAAAATTTTTATGTACATATTATAAATTATAAGTTTATTTTTTCAAATTTAACTTATAAAATTTTTAACAACTAGATTTAAAATGGGTGTGCCATCAAAAGGCAGCAAAACTACATTTTTCGAAAAAATACCACTTTTATCTGAAAAATTGAATTTATTCTTATATAATGTATATAAAACATATAAGATGAATTTTAAATATTATATTGAATATATTACACATATATTTCATTAATAAAATCTATCAAAAGTGATTTTATTATTTTATAAACTCACTTATTTTCATTTTAATAGTATTTCAGAAAAACATTTTCTTTTATTTAAAAAGGGTTTTATTTTCATTTATAATTAATTTATCACAAAATAATTAAGAATATTTTAGTAATTAAGTTAATACTATTAATACCCACTATTATAATTATTATATTATAAGGTAACATAATAATATTTAGTTGTTCTCTTAAACTCGATTTTTTCTAAAATGAATTCTATCAAATGAACTTGAAATTATGTATAGCACAATCCAAGCATATTATGGCATATACCAAAAGCTAAGACCGTGTTGCATGTAGTGAAAGCTAATATTGGTGCAGTGTAAAACACACAATATAAAATAAATAAAAAATATTCTATCTCATAAAATCTCAGGGTGTTACATTCTACCCCCTTTAAAATGAATTTCACCCATGAAATTCATCGGGGTTGTAAAAGGATAGAAACCCACCTCACAAAAAGGATTAATAAAACTACAATTTTATATGAAATAAAATGAAGTAAAATGGTCACTTAAGATAATATCTACTAGGGTAACATTTAGGAAAACATGGATATGGAAGAAAAACAAACCATCAAGTTCTAATCGAGAGTTATAGAAAACATTGTTAAGTGAAAGTTAATAATCACAAAACTATAAATTTTTGATGGGTTAAACAGTCCTTGATTTTGTAGGAGTAAAAGTAAATGGAAATCCTTTTTTAAGACCTTTTTCATATTTTTTAGGAATTATATTAGTACCTAGACTAAGATCATAAGAAAATATACTTACTTTAAAAGTAGAGTTTCATCCTTTAATTGATTTCTACCACAAACTCATCTTTTCCTCCAAACGATGAGTAGTCGAGATGAAGTTTTCACACCTGAATCACTAGAATAAAATTCTATAGAATCAAATAATCCAAAAAATATTAACTATATATTTCTATTATCTTTAGATATTAACCAAAATGGTTAGTACAAGAGAAGATAATTCTAAAAAATAATAAACCTTATGTGATGAAAAAATAATTAAATCTCAAAAATTCTATAGTAATACCCAATTTTCAACGTAGACCATTCAAAAAATAACTTCCCTATAGAATTTGTTTACTGATATTGAAACCCAAAATTTAGAATCATTTTGACCATATAATCTTTCAATATAAATTTTAACATTTATCTCTAAATAACATCAACCACTCTTAATGTCTTATACAAAAAGTAATTAACCTAATCACATATTCTCCGTGGTAGGTTAATAATTTCCATAAATAAACTAATTCCACATAAGTCCACAATTAAAATCATATATTATTATAAAATATAATTGTACCATTACTCCTCAATTAAAATCCCATAGTATTCTATTTACCTTAATCATATAAAGTTCTCAAAATAGTGAACGTCTTCTAAAATCATATTTATCACTTAAACCAAAAATAATAATCCAATACTACGTATATAAATTTGATAAAATATAAGATCCCAAAATAAAATTATTCTTATTACATCAATTCGTTTAGCTAAAACTAAAAAGTCATAGTAACCAAGGACTTCACGTAGGCTCGTGGTAAGTGATAAATCCTTATCACCCTTTGGTTGTGGGTTCGATTCTTGTAGCCTTATTTTACATGACAGGTTGTCACCTTTCCTATGGGTTTTCCTTTTAATAAAACTAATTAATTTTATAACATTCCCAAAATGAATTAAAATCCAAAAAAATAACCATAAAATATTCTAACTTCAAAGGTTGAATCATACCTGTCATTTTTCATCGTAAAAATGAAATAACCCTTAATTATCTCAAAAATATATGTATCCAAAATACCATTAGTCACCTTAAAATTTAATAACCTAAAGCTAAAAAATGGGTTTCTAAGACACTAATCTTATGTTCAAACCTAAAATTATAATCCTATGATGGTTTGGATAACTCTGAAGAAAACATCATAATCTAAAAATTTGTCTAAACCTTACTCTGATACCAAATGTAATGGCCCAGAATCCACACTTCTGGATTTGGAACTAAAGACATAAAATTTACAAATGTGACCCAATTTTTTCCATAACAACTTACAACATCAAAATGCAATAATGGATCACTTACATAACTAAGGACCTTTTAGTTTTAGAGTTTTATAGAATTAGGAAATTTTCTTAGAAACTTTGGTTCATAAAAAACTGGTAAATAAATAAAAACAAAAAAATTACCACTATGCCAATATTTTATTATTTCACATTAGTTCATGAACATCATCCATGTGAAACACTTCTATAAAAAACTCATTTAACGTCTTTCCTCTTAATCTAGGGAAAATAAAAATAATAAAGGGTGAGCTCAAATGCTCAGTAAGGGTAAACAAGAGATATATGTAAGAATAAACATGAACATAAGGGTATGAGAACATGATAATAATATTAAAATATCATACCATGCATGTTAAATACCATAAAATTGATTCATGGAATAAATATTAGAAGTTTATAATGCATGAATCACATGAAAATGAAAAACATAAGGCATGAAATCATAACATATGATTAAGACGTGGAATTTGTGGAAAACAATAATAACATAATATGATTTCCATAGTAGCTAAGGAATCGCTTCCCAGGCCATCATAGTGGAAAATTTCATATACTGAACTGAGTTCACTCTTCGTTCTAGCCATGTATTACTAAACCGGATTTACTTGTCATTCCAGCCCTGTATTACATAAACAGATTTACTTATCATTCCAATCATGTATGTATCATGAGATATAAATCTTTACCCAATGAATTAGAGGGAGATATAGGACTCACCCATATCATAATGAAATAATTATTATATGTTCCATAAGAACATATATCATTTATAACCCATGAAAAGAAATGGGTTTCATAAAACACTTCATCGTAGCATAACTCATAAAAAAGAAACAAAATTCATATTTACCAATCCATAATAAATTTAAACCATTAAAATAATAATAATAATGGTATCATCGGTTCATATCCCCAATAAAACATAATTAACATCAAATAACATGTTCTTATATGGAAAATAACTTTGAGAGAACTCTTGAAAAAAGTTATTGAGAAAAATATCCCTTTTTTAAATAATTTTCAGAACATAAAACATTTTTTAAAACCTAACTATTTGAAAATAGGTTTTAAAAACTATAATTTAACACTTCAGATCATAAAAAATTTCTTTAAAATCATTTTCCTTGAAAATGAGCTGAAGGGATCTTTTTAAAACATTTCTGGAGGGAAATAGTCTTCAAACATTTCAAAGTGTCCCATACCACTTTGAAACATTTTAGTCACAATAATAATAAAATAATATCATAATACCATTAAAATAATGATATTCCTGATATAACATATCAAATAGTAGTATACACACCTTGTATAATAACATAGGTTCATAGAAAAACATGTGTCTCAAAGAATCCAAATTGAGACAAAAATTACTTTACTCATTTGATAACTTTTGAACTGTAAAACCCCATGAATTAGATATCATCAAATTAATATTTAAATATCCATAAATTAAATTAAAAAATTCATATAATAAATTCATGTTCATTATGTACACCACAAAAAAAAGAAATAAGTGGTGAATAAGGCATGTATCTCAAAGAAATAAAAAGAGAGATGAAATTTATTTGACTTAGGTCATAGTTCCATTGTACATATCAAAAACTCCAATATAATTGATTAAACTATGTTATTAACGTATTCCAAAACCATATTTATATTTATGATATCATATATGAATATATTATCACCCATTTAATAATATTTCATCATTACTCTTCTTTCAGGTGTTAATTGTTTCATCTTTTCTAAGCATGTTTTGTCATATAAGTCCAACATATTCTTCATAGGTTATAGTAATATAATTTAAAGAATTTAATTAAGGTATTATATATGATATTTATTCATTTTATACATTTATCTAATCATTCATTAATGGTGAACATGGAAAATGAATCTCATCGCGTCATGGAGACAGTAGTCCGTACGTACGCACAAGCGATTGTATCATTTCCCTAATAGTAATAATTATGCAAGTGAATGGTATATATGTTATTTCTAGAATCAATATAAGATTATAATTATTATATATGTCTATTAATTCCATAATTATAGACATCCAAATAAATTTTTGATGAAAAACAAATTACACCACGATGTAAAGATGTATGTACGCATGCGTGGTGATTTCGTTTTTTCATTGGATGGATAAAAAGTGTAATATGGTTGTTAATTAACCATAATAGCATCTCATAATATAGATAATACTTTATTTATTATATTATAATTGAAACAATATAATAAATGTAAGTATAAGAGAAAATGATTTTGAAAATTCGATAAGGAAGTTATCTCTTCTTCGACAATCACTATCTAAATCTCCTTTTAGGAACACTAGAGTTGGTATTTTGAGAAGACCATAACCTCTATAATGTGACTAGAGATTATTATAAGTGAAATGGTTAGAGATTTTTTATCTTCAAGGCTCAAAGCGGTGTGAATATTTGAGGGAGGAGGTTCCCTTTTATAATTGGGGTGAGGGGCACTTTTGGAATTTCTGAAACTATTAATTTATAATAATTTAAAACTAAATTTAAATACCTAAAAATGAGATATATTAGAAGATAAGATATTATAAGATTTTTATATCATCAACCATTAAAATTTAGACATGTTTTGATGTCAATTTAAACCGTGTAATTTTAATTAATCCTTAATTATCTATTTTAATTTTTACTAAGGTAACAACTTTTCCAATATTAAAAGTTTTTAATTTTACTTATTTTATATCGAATGAAACATAAATTAATAATTAATAATATTTTATATCAAATTATTATTATTATTTATTTTAAAAAATATCTTATGATTTTTAAATAATTTAATAAAACATTATTTTGACAAAATATCAATAGTGTCAATTTTGACACTATTCATTTCATGGATTTTTAAAAATATCAAGATAAGATGATAACCTAGAAAGAAATTATATTATTATATCCCTAAGGGGTAAAGGTAATCTATAAAATTCATTGGAAATATTAATTATCTAAAATTATATTTATTTTAATATTTTTAATATCATTCATTTGATATTTCACTTAATAAAATAATTTCCACATCGGTTTTGATTAATTATTTAATATATATATCTGTTCACTAAGAATTACAAATAAAATACCATGATAAATATAAATTTTCTAACTTATATAATAGTATTTATAGTTGAATATATCTTTTTTTATCCCTATATTTAAAAGGATATGATATAACAAAATTTGAAAGTGACAACTTTGAGTCTACTTTAAATTAAATAATATAAATGTTATAATACATTTTGTGTGGTTACAAATGGTTAATAACTTGACCATTGGATTATTATGGTTGATATATAATCTAAAAAATATATCTTTTCAAGTTTTTGTGTCTTTTAATGGTAATTATCATTTTAATAAAAATTCATTTATTGAATGTTCGTCAATTAAATAATTGTTTATTTATCATTGTATAAGTATTTAAGGTGATTATTTAGTATCTAAAAATTTTAAATAAATTACCATGATGTTTATAATTTTATTATATTTTTATAGAATATATATTATCGTAGTTTTTTATGGTTATCACAATATTAAAATTATTATAATTATAAGAAATAAGAGGGTGACATTTTGTCACTTTCTTTTATTTTAATAATATTTATGTCATTTTGATGAAAAAAATCAATTAAATGAGTCAATTATAATACTTAGGTGTTAAGGGTAGATGTTTACTCATATAATTGGATATTTTCAGGTGTTAGAGTAATTTTATTTTCCTTATCATATTGGTTTGTTACCTAAATTACTCGATTTACCAATAATTGTGTTAAATAAAAATCATCGTAGTTACTATTCATAATATCCAAAAAATAAAAGTAACTAAATAACGTAATTTGGATCCACTTATTAAAAATATGGAATCCATTTTTCAAAATTTGAAACATAGAAGTTTCAGTAATTAAATTAAAATTTATCCTGTTGAGGGAATGAGAAAATGAGTTTTTAAAAAGAAAAAACCATCAAAAGATTGACATGTGTTTATATAAAATTTCAATGTGAAATTACTTACAATAACCAACATTAGATTAAATGATAAAAATATTATAATTATACTTTAAAACCAACTAAAATGATAATCTAACGATATAAATTCATTAGATGAAAGAGCAGTTTTGAATTAAGATACAGTATTTTTCACTATTCATTAAAATATGAAAGTTATTGAAAAAATAAAACAAAATTGATCCAAACTAAATTTTAATGTCCCTATTACAAAGAATAATTTTATTTTTCCAAATGGAACTTATAAAATTTTCAAAAAATATATTTAAAATGGATGTTCCATCAAAAGGCGGCAAAACTGTATTTTTTGAAAAATAATTCTTTTATCTAAAAAATTGAATTTTCTCTTATATCATGTCAATAAAAAATATAATATAAATTTATAATGTTATATTGAATATATTAAATATATATTTAATTAATAAAATCCATTAAAAGTGATTTTATTATTTTATAAACTCACTTATTTTCATTTTAATAGTTTTCTGAAAAACATTTTCTTTTATTTAAAAAGGGTATTTATTTTCATTTATAATTAATTTCTCACCAAATAATTAAGCATATTTTTATAATTTAGTTAATATTATTCATACACTCTATTATAATCATTTTGTTATAAGGTAACATAATAATATTTAGTTGTTCGTTTAAACTCAGTTTTGTGTAAAATGAATTATATCAAAAGAACTTGAAATTGTGTGTAACACATGCCAAGAATAGTATTGTGTATACTACAAGATAAAACGGTGTTTCATGTATCATAAGATAATATTGGTGTAGTGTATAATACATTACATCAAATAAATTAAAAAGATTCTATCTCATAAAATCTTGGGGTGTTACACCCTCAGAGGGTGACAATCAAACAATCTGGGTCATGCCATCATTCGTATCCCTGGAAAAGAAGCTCATCAGTCAAATATGGTGGCACACTACGATCAGATGCAAATACATCCTCATGCATATGAATATCATCAGTCAAATTTGATAGAAAACTATGAGCATATGAAAATATCTGATCGCACATATGAAGTTTTTCAGTAAAATATGGTGGCACACTATGAGAAAACACAAATCCATGCTCGCGCATATGAATATTGTTAGTAAAATATGATGGAAAACCACAAGTAGAAGAAAATTTCCTCTTAGGAATATGAAGACTGTCAGTAAAATACGACAGAAAACTATGAGAAGATGAAAATCCCTACTCATTCATATGAATCATGTCAGTCAAATATGATGGCAAACTATAAGAAGATGAAAATCCCTTCTCATGCATATTAATCCCATTAGTCAAATATGACAGAAATCAATGGACCTAGTAGACATACCTTGGCTGTGAACTAGGGGTAGACTCATATTCTTATCCCAACACCGGAATGGTTTTATGTCCTCGTACCCGCTAAGTATGTTTCTCATCACATCTTGGAAACGATGTAAGGTTAGAAATCAATCCCTAACCACATCCTACAAACCTTCTAAGGTGTAATAATGCCAATAGAAATGGAAAGGAGTTAGTTCTATGATCCCACCTCCCCAAGTGGGGTGATCCATCCAGACAATGGGAGGATCACTTGGGAAAAAACATACATCCCTACTCCCATATAGGAAGTTTTTCATCAATATTCTATGATAAATGAATAAATGGATCAAGCACAAATACTCGTTCCAACTCAGTGTTGTTGACCTATCTTGATGGCCACTCCAGGGTAGGAATATATTCCTACTGAAATTATAGATTCTCGTCGTTATGATTCAATAGAAACAAGAGAGTCACTCAAAATCACTCCTATTCATGGGGATCATCATTCACAACACGTGGATCCAACTACTCGGGGGATAGTATCAAAAAATAAATCTCACCCTGGATAGTGTAGAATTGTGGAAAAATCTCATGACCCTACTCTGTTAGAATCTGTAGTTCTTGAGGACATAAAACACCTATCAATAGTGGCCTAGGATATTTTTGATCATTGACCAAATTATGGAGGAGTAAGTAGCACTTGTGAAAGTCCCCCATGCATCTCTTCTATGAGTAGTTATGGTGGTCCTCCCTAGAATATTCATTTTGAAAGCTCCCCTTGTGAGCATAGTTTTATCAATCATGAGAGTGCATCTCCAGATGAGAACCATAACAACCTTCCTCATGTGCAGAAGATCAATCAACAAGAATATACTCCTTTTACTAGATAAAACATGAGAAGGACCTCATATTATGAGGCACTTTGAAAGATGGGTCCAATCATGTATGACACCCTATCCATGACAGGTGACATTCCTTCTCAATCAAACGACGATCTAAGGAAATGGCCATCCTTTGAACCACCTTTAGAATGTTTCCTTGCCAATGAGATCTCTAATATCCCCACTTCATATGAAAAAGTATCCATGAATCATCCATGTTGTCTTGATCAAGTGGAGGAATCTATAGCTAAAGAGTAAGTGAATATGAGGAGGCAATTGGCTCAGAATGATATGCCCATCATGTTTTGGCCATAGGAAACTTCTCAATTCTAAATTCTAGAGGTATTTTTAGAAAAATTTATGAAAAACATCCATCTAAATATATGGGTGACTCTCTGTCACCTAAAATCAATTTTTCTTCCTTAAGATCGATATTCAGACCATTTATAAGTATTCAGAGAGCTCTGTCATCAAGTAAACCTGGAAGCCCTTCCATATATATAGTGACTCCGATCAGATAATCAGTATAAATATATTCAAATGGAATTCATAAATGCATTTCATAAGATAATTTATCTGGTCATCAACACCCTGCCTAGTGTCTATATCCGAGGATGGGGTGAACATGAAGCTTTTCATTTCACCCCACGCCATGGTCAGTAAAATCTACCAGGGGTAACATACTGTAATCTTGCTTCTCCAAGGTAGCTACAATATAATACCCCCACTTAGAAAAGATAGAACACTCAATAGGAATTGGGCCTGAATAAGTCTCAAAATCATTAGTCCCAATGAGAGCGAGCTATTGAATAACTCTTGATTCAGGAAACTGAGAAAATTAAGAAGGATTCTCAGTTGAGGGAAGTCAATCAACATGAACTACTGATATCCTCGAAAGAAATTGGTTTGTATATAGATCATGCATCACACTTGGCTCATGCTCAAACATGGATGTGCAATATCAAGATAGCAGTTGCAATAGTTGTAGATGTTGTAATATGTGATCAGCCCCAGACCATAGTGATGGGGGACTTTTTAACACAAAAAATCCCTATGAATCCAAAAAAAATAGCCTGAGGAATGAAAACTAGAAAATAGGAGCAACCACAACCCATAAAGCTGGTGTAATTTTTACCTCAACCTCCCCTCCAATAGAAATTGGTATTTTATCATTTGGGGGGAATACTAAGAAATGAGAACTCCCAGTTTGTCCTATCTCATAGCTCATTTCACTCAAAAAATACATGAACAAAAAGGTTGTGTGATGGTTCCCTCAGAATCACCATTTTCCAAGAATCTCAAAGAGCGTCCCAAAAAGGATATAGGAGGTCCAGTAAGGGGCGCAAATAACCCTCATATCATTCGAAAGCCAATATGACACTTATAATGCATTATGCATTAGTAAACATTGTGGGAGTCAATATTGAGGATAGAGCCAACTATAATGCTAATGAAGAGGAGTAGGAATAGGGTGGTTCCATGCATAACACGATCCACACCGATACAAATGAAGGAGGTATGTGTACCCAAAACTAGAGACTCACCATGAATTTGGGTGTTTCTTCAACCAATACAATACTGCCTCTTAATCTATAACCTCCAAAGAAATGGTTAAAAGAAAGGTTAAAAAACAGCCTATCAAATAAGTTGAACTCCTCACACTTAATGAAAGGTTCACTTATTAAGATGAAGAGATGAAATAGTTGAGAAGATTCAATGGAGAATTGATCTGAGGTATCATTCCTATCGAATATGTTTCACAAGGATAGCCCTAACCCACATTTCCAACTGATGTACCCCAGTAGTGATAGTTTACCCCAGCTAATGAAGTACAGCCAGAACATTCACTCAACCCTATGCTCAGGTCATAATTTTATATAGACTTGATCTTGGATGGATATTAAGAATTCCCTCCATTAGGGAAACGATCTGACCGGATTCAGGTGAATCATTAAAAGATGCCCCCTGCAAGATATCATCCACAAGTGTTGGTAGAGAAAGTGTGTCATTCCTTACCTATTACAACTCCTTTTTAATATTATGTACATACAAACATTCATCAAGGTATTATTAACACCATTGAATCATTGGCTGATAAATTGGAAGCTGTTGAGAAATGGTGTACTCTAGTGCAGCCAGAGAAAAACCCTTACCCTAAATGGGTGACAGGCGTTCCACCCCCACCAAATATCTGGAGTCCTACATTTCAAATATTCAATTTCTCATGATACTCAGAACAATATATGACACACTTGGTGTCCTATTTTGATCCCATGATGGGAACCCCTACACAAAAAAAAAGGTAGTGAAGCTAAGATACTTCATGAAAATATTGTAAGGTCCAGCCTTCATGTGGTATACCAGTTTGCCATAATAGTCAATCATGGGGTGGGAATATATCTGTTAGAATTTTCTCTTTAAATTTATCAAAACACTAAAAAAGAAAATGATCCTTTACCTATCAAACTACAAAAAAAATAGGAAAATGAGAGGTCCATGTATTTCATCACCAGATGGAAATAGATGACCTACTCCCTGAACCTACAGCTTCCATAAGAAGATTTAATTTCCCTTTTCATAGAGAACCTCTGTGAAAATTTTTTAACACCCCTCATCTCGGTGATATATATAGGCAAGTTTTATAATCTCGTCGCAATTGCAGAAAAAATGGAAAATTCCATATAGAGGACTAAACTCAAGTCCTAAATGGCTCTACTAGTTCCAGGGAAAAGAGTAGGAAATGTGGATGCTACATCTATCATTCTTAATCCATAATTTGTGCTGGATCCAGCTCCAAAATAAACACCATACCATGAGGTACCCCCTAAGAATCATCAGAAACCCCCACCTTAGTAGGAAGAGTATAGGGGACCTAGATGAAATCAATTCAAGGAGTGATAGAATAAATTCGGTTCATTCTAAGACAAGCAAGTATGTGGCTACTGTATAGAAACTATGTAAAATGACTTTTTATGCCTGTCAGAACTCAAGAGGCTTAGCCAAGTAGGTCTCAATGATCAAATATATTATTTCCCTCTCCACTGGCCATTGGGGCACACCATTCAGGAATGTTTCTTATTCAAAGAAATCCTTCAAAAAATAGTTGACTCTGGGAAAGTAAAGTTGGGGAATCCACCAGCACAAGTAGCTTATGTTTCCGCTACTACTCCTAGGGAATGTGGTGCATGGAAAAAAAATTTCTATAAAAGGAGCACAGAAGTTTGATGATTGGATGACTCGAAAGAAAATAATCTGAAATAATGGTATCCTCTGAGCATTATTGAGACAACCAACTGTGCCCTTAACTTATTTTTTTATGACACAGCCAACTCTGCCAACACTGAAATCCCTCAAAAGCCAGTATTTCAAGAAATGATCTGTCTAGAAGGGTTGAGAGAAAATTAAGGAATATTAACATGTTCCATGTCTAAAATTGGATTTGTATCTCTCAGATTTTATGCCTCCAATCTCAAAATAATGGGTACCTCCCAAATAAATGGTACCACCATAAATTTCCATCCATATAAGACCATCATCGGAAGAATAATTGATCTTGGACTCCATTAATTTAATTCACTTAATGGATCCATTCTCTAATGAAGATTATGGATATGAAAATGAGTTCCCCACTCCATATTTTGGAATTAGATGAAGGGTTTGTAGGTTTCAAGGGTACAGGGGAATATGTAGTTGCGGTAGAAGCCAAAATTATGGCTTTGGACCTACTCAAATTGTTAGTGTTTTGAAAACTTGTGGAAGAGCCCTTCAAAAAGTCCAGTGGGAATAGGGAAATCCCACTGCACATTCCAAAATCCTCCCAAAATAGATAACTCTATAATATCAATTGGAGGGGGTACCAATGTTTGATCACCCTTGGTGGGTACGCAGACATGCCCAACCTAACCCACCAAGGATAGGAGCACCTTTAACTCCTATTCCAAGGTTTGATCCATCTACCTCCAACACTTCATCCCATAAAGATCCTATGAAATAGAATCCCCATATTGGGAAGCATAGTCATTTAACCCATGTATATGTAATATTTAAGAAATTATACTTGGTTCTGACCAAATCATTGATCCTATATGTTGTGATTTTATCAAAAAACCTCAGGGAAGCACTCATAGAGGCTTTTCTAGGGCCCCGGAAGTTTAAATATGGGGATGAAACTACTAAGGTTTATCAAACAAAGATAAATAATGTAGAATTTCATGTTCTGATCTCCTTTAAGGATCAAGATAAATATGTCATTATGTAGGGACATAAGATCATTATACGTATTTAGAAAGATAAATGGTGTAGATGTACGAAGGAATTTCATTAAAAATGTCTCAGGGGTTAATCTCATTCCATCATAGACACTCATCCAAATAGGATATAGTGAGACTAACCTAGAACCTTATACTCTAATGCTATAGGGCTATGAAAAAAGTAAACAAAATCCCATAGTATAAATCAATATCAGGGCTTAATATGGGGGCCTTGTATCCAAATCATAATTTTTTTGTTCAATAGGATATAGCCTTTAATGTTTTTTTAGGAAGGCCTTAGTTCCATAAACACATGGTAATCCCCTCATCATATCATCAATGCCTCAAATATTTCATAAAAAGATAGTTTGGGATGTTACACGCTGATAAGTCCCCATTCAAATCTTTTGAGTCACATTATATCGATGTGAAATTCTATCAAAGGGAGGGGAAACAACCCATGATTGACAGTGTTTCTTCGTTCACTGCTTGGAATAGTCTTGAAATGATATTGGACAACCAATTAAAATAACTCAGTGAAGAGTATGTGTTGCCCATAAATTTGATTTAGAACATTGGCATAAATTAAGATGAATATTCAACAATCTTCATGATATTAGCCATGGAAATTATATTCAGTAGTGTTGAAAATGCCATGGACACTACATAGAGTAGTAAAATATCATATGAATATTCCTTCATTCCATCTCCTAAGCTTCGATAAATCCATTCCTCATTAACTGAGTCAGAAGAGGTTGTCATTTCACCATAGGAAAGAGAATATACATATTCTCTACCCCACATCTTTCCTACAAAGCTTCAAAAAGGCCACATATCGTCAGTTGGGTCATAAGATGTCACATCATCTACTAGATGTCAAATAATTGACCCCTCTTCTAAATCTAAAGAATTCCCTTCACCACTTTCTCCTGTTATAGGAGAGGAAAATTAAGGAGAGAAATAAGAAGAGGAAAAGGAAGGAGAGGAAGAAGAAGAACATGAGGAATACCTTAGGGATTCCACTCCATCATTCAAGGAAGGAATCTCTACTACCATTGATAAACTCAAATAAATAAATCTAGGCATATAATAGGACCCAAGTCCCACTTTGATCAGTGTAGCCATGTCTTCCAAATAACAAGAGGTGTATACCTTTTTTGTGAATAAAAATTGAGACGTTTTCTCTTAGAACTACATAGAAATTATAGGGAATGATCCAAAGGTGACCACTCACCACCTGGGCTTACCAGAAGACCATTAGGGTTATAATCAGGTATCCATAAGGTCACATTTGACTCACACTTCCAAAATTGAAGTTGAATTTGACAATATCATCAGTTCCAACTTCATTCAGGAAGTAAAATACCCAAAATGGATAGTTAATATAAAGAATCAACCGCCTTCAGGCCCCTTAGGGAGTGTTTTACTATTAGTTAATGCCTTTTGGGTCAAAGAATGTCAGTGTCACAAAATATCATTCAATTCATCATATATTCAAACACTTCTTTGGGAAGTTCATTGAGTATTATGTTGAAGATATAGTGGTTAATTCTTAATAGATTTTTTGACCATATGGATAATATTGAAACCATCTTCAACAAACTATGAAAACACAACCTAAAAATGAATCCCTTGAAATGTGATTCTTTCATTTCCTCTAAAACATTTCTCAACTTCATATTATTCTATTGTAGTATTGAAGCTACCTAGATAAGGAAAATTATAT
The DNA here is from genome assembly GCA_963277665.1 of Viscum album. Lineage (NCBI taxonomy): Eukaryota > Viridiplantae > Streptophyta > Magnoliopsida > Santalales > Viscaceae > Viscum > Viscum album. The sequence continues at coordinate 45,157,327 of OY728140.1, read as the reverse complement.
CCTTAGCATGTCATTTCTTTAATTCAAAGAGTTGAGAGGACTTAAAGTAAATTTGGCTTATATTTAGTGCTTCATAACCAACCTTGTGGGAAAATGTTTTCCCTTCACCGGGTTAATGAAAAAAGGTTTCACATATTAGTGGACTAATGATTTTTAGGAAGCATTAGATAGGATCAATAAATATATCTTGATCCCACCATTGTTGATTCCCCTTGTTGAAGGAAAAATGCTCATTTTGTATGTGACAGCCCTAGAGCGGTCATCAGGTGCCTTCCTTGCACAAAAAACTAATACTGCAAGTGAAAAAATCCTTTATTACCTCAGTTGAACCATGCTCAATACTAAAAATTGTTATTTAGATATTGAAAATAGTTGTATAATGCTAATATTTTTAGTCCAGAAACTGTGGCATGACATACAACATCACGAGGTCTTTCTGTTCTCTCACAATAACCTACTAGAAGAAATTATCATCAGTACAATGTTCACTAGGCATATCTAATGATGGGTGATCATCCTATAGAAGTTTGGCATTTAGTTCATTCCTTAGAAAGTGATAAAAGTCTAGGTATTTGAATACTTCCTCATAGAACACCCTTCTATAGAAATTATTTCACTGGATACTAAATTTCCTGATGAAGATATATTCTACGTTCAAGATGATCCCATGATATGGGAGATGTATTTTGATGGTGCATCTAGAATCCTAATTGGAAAGAGGATGGAATACCCCAAGCTTAACAAATTTGAGTTGGGAGTTGGGCTCATTTCTCTAGAAAAGGCAGTCCTACCTTATTGCTTCCTATTGTTAGAAGGGTGCACGAACAATGAAGCATAATATTATGATCTCATTAAAGGGATATAGTTGTCACTTCAGGTAAAAGTAAATTACTTGATGATAAATGGTGATTCATAGGTGGTCATCAAGCAGGTCAGTAAAGATTATGTCATCAAAAATAAATAACTAATCACTTTTCTAAACTACATCTGAGAACTGATGGTGTAATTCCCTTTGAAACCAACATTAACAAGTGTGTTCTCACAAAATTCCCAAGAAGTATCCCTAGAAAATATATCCATGGATCTATAAGACCTAGATTAGGATGAAACAATCATCATAATTGCACATCATCATATGGTATCACCTTTTGTTCAAGACATCATGGAAGATATTGATGAATTTATTCCATCCCTAATCCCGATGGTCCAACCATTGGGTGGATGATACTCATCATAGAATACCTTAAAAATTAAGTACTCTCATTATACAAAGCTGGGAAAAAGAAAATTAGAAGATGAACAATTAACTTTGTTTTATAAGACATCAAAAATCTTCAAAACATCCTCTACAAGTGTTTCCTTGATGGGGTTTTTCTTAGTTGCATTGATGAAGAAGAGACCACTACTTTCATAGAATAAGTGAAAACAATATCTTATGGAACCCACCAATCAAGTTTTAATCTTTTTCATCAAATCTGGAGGCTTAGGTACTATTGAACCACAATGATGCTGGATTGAACAAAATTTACTAAAAATTTCTATTCCTGTCAGGTGCATGACAACTTCATTCATAAACCTCTAGAGTTTTTTCATACCAACAAATACACCTGAACATTTTTCAGATGGGGAATAGATGTTATAGGAACATATCCTTCTACGACAACCAATCAGTTCAAGTACATTCTTATGAGAATCGACTTATTCTCTAAATGGTCTGAAGTTGTAACCCTCAATGAATTCGGGGAAATAAATGTCATCTGATTTGTGAAAGACAACATAATTACTATATTTAGTGTTCCTCATACAATATTGATGGAAAATGGAACTAATTTCTGTTTTGATGGGTTGGAAAGTCTATATTATGAGTATAACATCAAATCCTCGCATTTTTCTGCTATCATACAGCGGCTAATGGAAAAATAGATAAATTTAAAAAGACCCTATCGAATATGATTAAAAATATGGTAGAAAGGGACAAAAAGTATTATTCAGATAAGATCCTTCATGCCTTGTGGTATTACTAGACAATGACCTTCACCGCCACACAGGCAACGCCATACTCATTGGTATATGGGATAGAGACGTTCCTACCCATATAAGTTCAGTTTCCGTCACTCCACATTTCCATCTATGATCAACTATCCATAAATGAGTAATCCCATAAATGAATATATAAATTGGAGTGACTGTATGAGAATATATTGAATACTTTTCATCATTTAGAAGTCCATCAAAATTAGATTGCACAATCCATTAACAAAAAAGGTCACCTTTGATCATTCCATGAGGGATAGATAGTGTTGGTCCTTATGGATCCAATGATACCTAGAATTAAACCTCCGAATTTGAATCCAAATTTGGAGGGACCCTATTCCATACACAAAGTCTACTCTAATGGAGTTTATTCTTTGATCTCGGTGGGAGGAAAACTTATTAAAACCCCCACTAACTCAAGGTTCCTGAAGAAATATTCCGTGTAAGCATGCAACCAAAGTACTGGCTACAATATCTTATACAACATGATCTCAATACATGTCGCAAGATGATAAATTTCATCACATAAATATCCTCACTGTACAATGTTAAACTGTATAACATCTTCTTCTTAGTTGTATGATGTTAAACTATAAAGTCGGTCTTTGTCGCATTACCTTCAAAACATGACATCTCTGTCCATGTTGTAATACAATAAAGTACATGAAACCAACATCCTCTTTGTACAATGTTAAATTGAATAGAACCATATCATCCTCACCATAGAGGGAATTTCCCTAACATCGTTTATCTACTATGCTGCTTTCAAGAACTATGTGTTCCTTGATTCCTATCATCATAGGATATGTAGTAATGCCTAGACCTCTTGTATTAGGCCCAGTCACAAACTTCCCTCATTCATAAGATATTTTTCACCATCCTTTTTCCTTAAGTCATTTTTTCATGTTGGTTTTTGTTTTTTGGTTTATAAAATCATCTTTCTCATAACTACAAGTTTCCATCTTGTATGTCATAATATGATAAACTATGTGTCACCAACATCCTATTGTATGACATTAAACTTAAAAACACCATACCGTCCCCAACTAATGACGTTAAATTGCATGGTAAACTTCCTTATAAAATTAAATTAAACTATATTCATGTCCTATGTAATAAAAATAGTATGCCTCATGTCACAAATATGATGTTACAATGTCCCCACCAAAGAGGAAATCTTCCCTGACATTGGTCTTCTATAAAGTTGTGCATCCAAAACTACATATGGATTGATTCTCATTCCAATGGGATATATAGTTACATTCAAATCTTTAATCCTTGTCCCATCTATAACAATAAATTGGAACAATCCCCCCCTCTGTGTATGAGTTAAACCCACTTAGATATTTTCCCATTCAAAACTATGTGTGGCTTGATTCCCATTCCAATCAGATACGTAGTGACACCCAGATATTCAATCCTTGGTCTAGCCTCAATCAAGGAAAATTCCCCCTCCATATGTATGGGTCAAACCTATGTAGGGATCCTGACAAAACTATGTATGGATTGATTCTCACTCTAATGAGATATGTAGCAATGTCTGGATCTTACATTCTGGTCCATCCACAACAAAATTGAAATGCCCATATCCTTAATTTTTATCGCCTTTTTTGGTGGAATAAACCTTTTCCACCCCTTGTTTCTCACACCAATCATAACTCACATGGGATTAGGAGTTTTGATGAAGTATTCCCCTCATGATTATGGTATAATAATTTGCATCAAGGTTACTATGGTCCTGGTTACAAGTCCTTAAAATGAACATCAGATGTCCTTACCTTGTGACGTTAAAATGCATGGTCTATGTACGTTCAAGAATTATGTGTGGCATGATTTCTGTCATATTAGGATACATAGTGACACTCAATTCTTCAATTCTAGGTCCAGCCACAATATTTTCTTTTCACACCAGGAAACTCAGATCCTTAAAGCATGGCATTAAACCGCATGGTTCATCAAGAACTACGTAAGGATTGATTCTCATTTCAATGAGATATGTAGTGACATATAGACCTCATAACCTAGTACTAGACATGAGGTAAAGAGAAAAATTTACCCTCTCCTACATACAAACAAATATCTATACAGGAGATATTTATTTGGGCTCCCTCATTTAGGGGTCCATCAAGGGAACAAAAATTTCCCCTCCTACAAATGTCTCAGATCTATGTAGGGAACTTCACACTCCATTCCCAATATCAGTCTGAATACTTCTTACATACTTAGACATGTTACTTGTAATTATCATACTCTCTACCTTATAAAATTTTGGATCTCCAAAGTCTTGATTTGGCCATCATAGTTGGAAGTATAGTGTCTTGGGGACACATTTTTTTGACTATGTATAATATGCCCCAGTTGGTTTTTCATAAATCACCCACAAAAAGGGCTTTTCAACCAGAGGCAAATGAGTTCTCAAGAGATACCTCTTCTATCTCTGTAATCCCAAAGTAATTTTTTCCAATATCATTTATCCCTATCCTAGAACACCTAGAATCATGGTTTACATTTTTCCTCTTTATGTCCAAGGTATGTCAGAACATCTTGGCTTGATGAGCCTTTTATTACTCACCATTTTCATGATATATAGTCCCATTCATATGACCTAAAACTGCAATACCCGGTGTTTTTCTAATTACATGATGTTAAACTATGTGATAATGTCTTCAAAACCTGATGTTAAATTGTAGTTAGACCCTAGGCACCAATCCTAGGATGCCTAGCGTAACTAGCTCAGGAATCCTCATATCACGAATGTGAGATAACTCTTGTACGGTGATTCCCTTGATGCCCAATTATAATTTTTGGGACTTTGTACCTTATTTTCAACATAAATTCACCTTCATAATTACTAAAAGATCCTAAATATATGGTTTATGTCCTTGTCACATGACTCAAAACTGCATGACTTCCAAGAAATATGTCTTGCTTGATTCTTGTTATCATAGGATACATAGACATGCCCGAATATTCCATTTTGGGTCCAGACACAATGTAAAAAAATGTTCCCCATTCACTTTGTATGGGTCGGACCTATACAAGGAAGTTTAATCAAGAACTATATATGGTGTTATTCTAATTCTAATGAGATATATAGTGCCTCCTGGATCCTATATTCTAGTCCAGCCACAATAATAATAAAAATTCCCCCACTCTCCTATGTATGAACCAAATTTTCATATGAGGTTCCAGTACAGTTTATCACCCCATTTTTGAGCCCATGTTCAAAGGATAAAATGACCCTTCCCCACACAAGAGTTCAATTGGTGGGGGTAATCTACCCTAGAACTACGTATGGCTTGATTCTCACTGTGTCGAGATACGTAGTGATGTCTGAACCTTATTTCTTGGGCTCAGCCATAACAAAATAAAAATTTTCTTTCTTACGTATGGTTTATACCTACGTGAGGGAAAATATTCCTACCTATTCTTAAGAAATTTTTATATGAAATGTTCCTTCTTTATTCAGTAAATTTACTTACATAAACCAAACTCTATGTACAGGAAGTATGAATCTCCAAAATCCTCCTCTAAAAATTGGAAATAGAGGGTAAGTATCCTGAGGAAAACATTTTTTGACTATGCATAATACGCACTAGTTGGATTTTCATAAATATCCCACAAAAAGGCATATCAACCAGAGTAAAATTCATCCTCAAGAGAGGAAACTTATATCCCCATACTCACAAATAACCTTTTTGTCCCATGTCACTTCTCAGATTTGGAATCCCCCAAATTGAATCTTACAATTTTCCCGCTTCATGCTAGAAAATTATGGAGTGTTCCTGGACAGATTACCATGAAAAGTTAAAATTCCTAATATTTCAGTCAAAGATAAGTGACCATTAATTATATAACCCAAATTTACTTACTATAAGAAATTAAACTATGTGGTCCATGTCCTAGTCATACACAATCCAAATTTGTATAGGAGTGGTTTCTTATTCATGGCTAGTTATCATATAGATGCCCTCATCATTCTAATACATCTTCCCTTGATAAATTTCCCTTTTTGGTCATGAAAAACCCAAATCTTTACAAACTACCCAAGAAAATAAAATAGAATGTTGGTGTCCTAAGGAAGCCTTTATTTGACTATGCATAATACTCCCCTGTTGGTTTTTCATAAATCACCAATAAAAAAATTGCCTATAAACTATAAGAAAATTCATCCTCAAGAGATGAATCTTCTATCTCTGTAATCCCTGACAAGATTATACTAGAAACCGCCTTTAAAAAATAATATGAGGTTACCTTCCATGTACTTCCTCCCATCATGATCTATATTTGGAAGTCAAAACTCAAAATCTTATTCATATGTTTGTAAAGTATTCAGAAATTATCATCCCACAAGCCCTATTAGGTTCATCACCCCATAAATCATGGTTAAAGTTGTTTGACCTAAAATATTAGTTGCATTAGTCCAACTTGGAAGAATCTAAAATTCCCAAAAAAGAGACATAGTACTCTCTAGGATGAAAACCCACAAAGGGAACCTTGGGTAAAAGTTGATTCTCAACTCACTAGGCACGCACTTCACATGGTTTAGACAACAAAAATTGAGAAATGAATAGAAAAAGGCATAAAACTTGTTAGGTTGAAAACCCTCAAATGAATTCCTAAGAAAAATTTGAGTCACGCCCACTAATTCTACACCACAATGGAATCAATAAAAAATTAGGGTGATAATAAAAAACACATAAAGTTTGTATGGTTTTCCATATAACCCTAGAAATAGTAATATTATTCTCACTGATTCACTTAGATTAGGAAAAAATTAGAGAATTACAATATCCTTCATCCAAGTAAGATTAATCTGGTATTATGGTGATATTAGTTATTATTTCACCCTTCTATGGAATTCTATGGAGGATATTGGTTAAAATTTTATTATCTTGGGTATTTATACCACAAAACCAATCCAAAGAAGACAAATTTCTTCATCTGAACCACATCATCTTCATTCTGATCAGATCCCATTACAATGAGGGAATTTATTGGGTCCTAAATAATCCACATGCAAGGATAAAAAAGTCCATGAATTTTTTTAAGGAAAAAAATAAATTCAATGAAGAGTTTAAAAATTTATTTGTGGATGAAAAGTTGAAAAGAATGACTCAGATTTTGCATAGAAATTTTTTATATGAATTTTCACTCCGTTAGGTGTCCCACTACTTCACATGGAGTCCCAAAAATGAAATTTTTCATTAGAAATAATGGTTATCCTTTCCCCCCATAAATGAAAAATTCATTTTCAATAGTGGATGTTGTTTTCTATCCCCCTCAAATGAAGAATTCATTTGCAGTTGTGGATCTTCTTTTTCATTCCCTACAAATGAGATCCCCAAAAACCACTATAGATGATCAGCCATCTCGGTAAACAGTTACCCCACTCCTCTATAAAAACCCCAAGGGGTAGCTAGGGGATATAGAGCTAAAACACGGAGAAAAAAAATGGAATAAAGGTGTGATATCCATCGATATTAAGTAGGTAAACTCACCGCATATAATTAAGGTAGAAAAGGATTCACATAATCATTTTCAAACCCAAAACCCTTTTATGACACCATTACATGAAGCATAAAGTGGATGGCCTCTATGTAGTCCTTCACCCTACATAGTAAAAATCTATACAGAGGGATCCCTTCCCCACATGGTAAAATGATACACAGGTGGAATTAGAGACCACGTATCAAATATCTATGTGGGTAGAACTCAATCTCGTGTAGAAAAATGATACATGGGTGGATCTATATCACACATAACAAAACACTACACAGGTGGAACTCGATCCCACATTAAAAAACCCTACATGGGAGGAACCCAGACCCGTATAGAAAAAAGATATGTAGAGGGAACCCTATAACACATATGAACATGCTATGTGGAATGGGGTATCCTATGGTTTTCTACTCTCCAGCTCCAATTTCTTCCCTATGTCATACCATAGGGCCCCACTCTAGCCCCTTTACAAACCATTCTAATGGACTTAGTCTAAGTCCTCTTCCAAATCCACCCGATATGTATGATAAAATCGTTGGACACATCAGAATATCCTCTCAAGTGTACATACCCAACGTAAATAGAGTCATTTTGGTAACCTCTATAACAAGGGGGTCATCAGAATGCTCTCGAGTTTACATTCCCATGGTAACAAAGATTACAAACTTAGAGGTTCTCACATGGACCTCCTCATTCGAGGGGAGGGGTGATCACACTTATCTTCCCCTTTGAGGTCCAGTTTCTTATCCTTCTATCTTTCCTGAGAACCATTCCTATGGAATCCCTCCTGGAGTAAACCCCTTTTCTTACTTACTGGAGGTTTCACTCTTACTTCTCTTCACATAAAGGTTCATAGACAAGTGTATGTGTGACTATCCTGGTTACTAAAATAATAGGGATATGGGAACCTCAAATACCTATCTCTCCCTTTGGGCCTAGGGTATAAAAACCAGAGAGGAGATGGGTATTAGAGGACTCTCCCTTTCCCTATTTCTTTATTCTCAAACCTTGTCCACCAGTGGAAAAAGACAAATTTTGTGGTTGTGAGATCTTTTATTTCCTCTTGTTTCTCACATTGAGAATGAATCACATGGTACTAGAGGTGTGTGGTGGTCATGAAATTGTTATGATCCAAGTATATGGGAATCCATGTGAGTGTAATACCCAAAAAAAACCTCTTAATCACCCGGATTTGAGACATTCCACATAGTTCTAGAAATACCAGCCTCCTCCTAGGTGTGATCCCTACAAACATGTTATAATCCTCTAAAAGGGGATATATTCCCCATGAGAAAAACCTTCAAAGTTTTATATTCCTAATGAATCTAGCTAAATGGACTCATCCATATGTGTAATCCTCAACCTATCTAAATTATATGTTATTTGATTTCCAACTAACTGGGATACATAGGAATCCTCCTTGAGGTAAAAACCCAACACCCCAAGTTCACCCTAATCTTATATGGTATATATCCCCAATAGGGTCATATCCAACCCTAAGGTCCATATTCCTTCCTGGTCCCTTTCACCACTATCCTTATTAAGACATATTACCAATAAGATCATTCCCCACCTAGTATAACCCACCTCTTCCAGGCTCCTCGGGCCACTTTGGTGTAAGTCCTATATCAAGCTTTGACTAGGCACCTTCCGCCTAGAAGTCCTTGTTGCATGATGTTAAAATTCAAAGTTTGGTCCTTATAACAAAACCTTAAAAGGTATGATGTGTTCTATTAATATGCACTAATCTATGTGTGTTCTAATTCCTTTCATAAGGATATGTAGTAAGACCATCTTATGGGTTCGACCCCAACATCAAAACAGATCCAGTCTCCCTGGATGATAATAAAATCCAGAGCACCCCACTACATGGATTAAAAATAGCATTATAATAATGAATTATTAAAGAATCTCTAGTTTTAATATCAAAAGGTACCCTTGATGGAGAACCTCATATACATAGAGAATTCTTCCATTGATGAATAACCTCATATACATATAGATTATTCTACATCCATTATTGTTAATAATTGATTATTAGTTAAAGGGTGACCCATGTCATACTTGGGAATGAACAAAGAGTTATCAAAAATATCTTAAATCTATAAAAGAGTCCTGGAATAGGCAAAAAAATCCCCTAAAAGGGTGTGATGAGCCCAACCACTCATCATCTCGACCAATGTGAGTTCTTGAGCATTTTTTTCCAAGTTAACCAGTAAGTAATTTCTATTGGAAAGAAGTTCCATGATTCTTCATGGATATGAGAGACATTGGGTGTTTCTATTTTCACAAAAAAAAACTCATTGGAAACCGAACCATCATATGTAAGTGTGAGATAAGAATGGCAAACTTGATAAAAATGATTATTCAATATTCAAACCCCCCACAATCTATCATACTAGGAAATCATTTAGGATTATTTCATTAGAAATAGTCACATCATTGGGTGAAGAATATAATTAAAAAGTATCACCTCTTGATGGATTTTTATCATAGGGATTATGTCATAGTAAGAAGAGTTTCCATGAAAGATAATGTGGAAGTCCTGTTAACTAAAGTCTTCTCTTAGCAGAAGCATGGAGATCATGTGAGAGATAATGGACACTAAGTTGTTAGTAGTTGGATCTATTGTAAGTGTAATTTTTTTAGAGTTGTTTCCCTAGAACCAAATTACATTATACTTTTTATTACCTATATAATAAAAGAAATAAATATTAATAAATATTTTATCACATGATTTTTCTTCTTCTTTGTAACATTATTTTGATAACGTCTTTAGATTATTTGTCACATTGAAAGTTTATAGAATTTCTCCACTATAATGAGAACCTTGAATTGATATAAAATTATTCTAAAACATATTTCATATGGTCTAGATGACATCTTTCTGAAAGGAAATAGGTGATGATTTGACTATCAAGTGTTGGATGTTCATAATTGGATGATTTTGGGGAAAGAATCCCTAATCCATGCTTCTGATTAGAAAATTGAAAGGAGAAACCATGGTCCCCTAGAAATTCAAACTTTTTAGGTTATGTTCAGTGGAAATGAAACCTCCAAAAGTTGTTCTTCCTCACAAACTAAGTGTTCTAAAATTATTAAGTCATTACACCATACCCACTACACAAATTTAAACTTTCACACACACTTAAGAGAAACTCACAAACATTTAATGAAACGAAAGTACCTAAATTAGTAAAAGATACAAGAGTTTTACATGATTTGGACTCATTTTCTTATGTGTATGGGAGGAATCACTGTGAATTTGTTATATTACCTAAAGTAAAATTTTACATTTAACAAAAAAAATTAGTTAATAAGATTCGTTAAAAATAGATTAACACTTTATAATCTTTAGATTCACTATTCACTTTAACCATTCATTCTACATTTGACTAGTGTAAGAGGAATTCATCCCCCACTTCCTTTTATAAGAAATTTTAGATAATCATTCAGAACACATTGCATTCCCACATTCATAAAGATTCTACATATAGAATTTCACTAGTGGTCACCAGTAACTTTGTTTATCTCAACCGCTTTCATCGGTAAATACTATCAGATACTTCATTTTAGAAGATTCCTTCTAAATATTTCTCATATCATCCAAGATTTCCCTTGACTCCAATAAAAGATACAAACTTCCAATGGTCCAATTTATGCAAAAAAAGATGATTTTTCGCTTACTATACACTGAATCTAGAAACCTTATTCTAATCGTAATTTTAATAAACATATTTTTGATGAGTGAAATTATGGTATTATAATATGAGGATTCACATTCTAATAATTTCCCACTTGAATACTTGTTTTAGGGAAACACCTAAGGAGACACTCTTATAGAATTCCTTTTTCTTCTTCTCCTTTTGTGGTATGCAATGTCCCTCTACCGTCTTTCATTCACCCAAGCCCTACTAAGGAATGATGTTGTATCAAACATTACTAATATATTGTTTTGGTGAACATATCTATAAAATTTTTTCTACTATAAATATTTTAGTGATTTAACACTTTATTCACCCACAAATATTTGATGAAGAGGTAATTTAGTTCAATGTAATTTTTCCTTACATGGAAACCCTAATTTTAAGCCAAGTTAATCACACTTATATTGTCACAAAATAGGATTACTCCTTAATAATTTCTTATTAAATCCTTTAGAAATTTCTTTAACCAAACTAAATCCTCCCTAGATTATATTTTCTCTACATATTTTTCTTTCATTTTAATTAATGTAACTATTTTCTATAGTCGTGACATCCAACTAATTGTAGTTACTTCAAATATAAAAAAAATATAGTTGTGATCTTCCAGGTATCTAAATATACTGTAGAGTTTGTATCCATAAAAACTTTGTAATAGATCTTCCCCTATAGAGTTCAAAGCTGTATCTTCCATTCCATTCAAATATTTAAGGATCCACTTTACAACTTCCTAGTATTCCCTTCTAGGGTTTGACATAAAATTACTTACAACTACCCACTATAAAATTATATGTTCGAATGAGTACATATCATTTCATACATCAAACTTATGAATGTTTATGTATATGTAACTTTATTTATGTATTTATGTTCTTCTTACATTACATGTTTTGATGAATTTAAAATTTTAAAGTGTGTGATAAAGGGATTCGAGACTAGTTTACATCTGATTATTCCAAATATTTAGATGATCATCCAAATGAAATATTTCTAAGATGGTATCAAAGTCTTATATTTATAATCTCTCTTGATCTTTAACTATAATATATTCTTGTATAGAATGAGATATTTCATCAGAAAACTTCAAAAAAATTATTTTTCAATTTATTAATCTTTCTTTCATCTAGTCCAACTAGAAATATGTCATCAACATAAAAAATTATAATGATGAGAGTCACATCATCCCATTTCATCTAATAGTAGAAGTGATCATTGTTTTACCTTCTCAATCCTTTTTATGGCATAAAATCATTAAATTCTTGATTCCATTGTTGTGGTTATTACTTTAGGATATAAAGACTTTTAGTTAGCTTAAAAACTAAGTCCTAGTTTCTATCTTCGATGAAACTTACTTCCTTATTAATGTATATATATTCCTCCAAATATTCATGAAGGAAGGATTTTTTTAACATCTATTTATTTATAAAATAAAGTTTCAAAATATATCATACTCAGAATCATCTAGATAGTTGAATGTTTAACTAACTATGAGAATCTTTTTTTGAGAAATCAATACCTTTTATTGAAATAATTTTTCCACTAGTTGTGTTTTTTGACAGTTCTTTCTATATTTTTTATATTTCAGTCGGAAAACCCACCTATTATCAAATTCCTTTTTTATTTATGGTAACTCTAATAGCTCCCAAGTTCTATCTATTTCCAATGAGTCTATTACTTCATCCATGGATAACTTAAACTATTTTTAATTGTTAATTGTAGCCTTTTCTTATAAGTATTACATCTCTTTGGTATCCATTAAAAGTAAATTGTGCATGACATCCCTAAACGTCTAAACTAGTTTTCTAAATTTGGTTGATCTCTTTAATTGAGTTGGTTATTTTATACTGCTCAACTTTGTTCTAACTTCTAATTTCTAAACTTTCGACACTCCTGATTGAGATTCATCCCCTTTTAAAATTTCTGGTATTTCTTTTGATGGCCTTCTTCATAGACTTTTGGTTCTTTAGATATCTTCATCATAGTTATATAGAAGTTTAAATATTTTGATACTATTACTCTGATCAACTTGTACTTCAATAGTTAATTTATCACCATAAACTTCATTTACCTCCAAATTTTGGTCCTTCCAAAGAAACTTATATTTAAAGATAAAACCTCCACTCCTAATGACTTGTATCTTAACATCATCCTATAGATGAAAACCAAAATTTTCATCTCCATATCTGATGAAAAAAATTGATTTATCCTCAAGTTTATATTAGTATTTAGCATCAATATTTATATATACCAAGCTTCTAAATACTTTAATATAATAAAATTATAAAAAATTACTAGACTGTAACTCCTCAAAAATTCTTGTCTATCTATCAATGATGAACTTCAATTTATAAGACATTTCATTGTGTCGAGTGCCTCCACCAAAATCCCATATGAAATTCCTATATGAAACCTCTTACTCCTATATTTTTTAAGTATGATTCATCCTCTTAGAAACATTGTTCTTCTTTGGAATTCTAGGAATCATCGTATCATTATTTATTACCTTCTTTTGGAAAAAATGTATAATTTTCATCTGACGTATTCACCTCTATTTTCTATACAAATACACATCAAATTCTTGTCATATTTCCTTTACACTAAGTATTTCCACTAAATAAACACCTAAAATACATCATACTTATTCTTTAAAAAGAAAATCCATACTTTTCTAGTAGCATCATTAATGAAAGTTATAAATTATAGGGAATTTCTATAGGACTAGACATGGGAATGTCCTTAAACATCATAATATACAAGTTCTAACCTTTAATCTATGGGATTCCATTGATATAAGTTGAAGGAAACTCTTATATGATTCCCAAACACACTTTAACACTTTTGAATTTCTATTTAATTCAAATTTTGTTTTTTATTTGCTGTTAGAACCTTTATATTCTTCTCACTAAGGTCACTGAGTCTAAACTTCCAAACTTTAAAATCTTCTGAAGTTATAATTCTAGAAATTTAAATTCTATCAAAATTTCTAATCAAGTAAATTGTTCCATCTTTTACCCCTCTTGCGATTACCATAGATACTTGGGTGAATTTTCATACCCTACTGAAAAAATTAGTTTCAAAAGCTTCTTCATCAATTTTTGTATGGAAATATAGTTTTTTATAGACCTGGAATGTGTCTTACTTTTTTGATCTTCAAGAATCCTCCATTCTTCATTTAGATGTTGACATCTCTTTTTACAACAAATTCCAAAGCTTCACCATACACTAGATGGAATTTCTCAAACATCCCAGATATATAATTGACCATGTATATTTTATCTCTAGTTTAATGATAGGATGTTATATAGTTAATTACCCTAGATTTATTCAGAGTATTTACACTCAGTAAGAAATTGTTGGTATCTTATTTTGAGCTGATGAAGTTTAAACTATAGGATGTTTATGCCTTTCTATTATTATTCTTATTACTTTTGAAATTATTATTAATATGACCCTTATTCACACAACTCTAACATGTAGGACTTAGACTAGTCAAATTGCTTTGACTTCTTTCCAGAGACTTGTCTTTCGATGATTTATTCTGATAGATTTACTTCCATTGAGGTGATATTACTTTTCTATTATTATTTATTGAATTATTATATGGTACTTTGACTTCCCTCTATCATAGATCCTCATTTATGATTAGGTTTCAGATATATTCAAACACCATTTCTATCCTTATATTATATTTACTGACTGCAGTCACTATAAAATCCCAACTCTCTGGAAGAGAAGATAATAGTGGAAGTTCCCATACACCATCTACAAATGTTACCATGAAATATTAATGATACTCATATAGTATATTGAATTAATTCACAGGATTGATCATTGGTCTTCCTTCCTCCACCCTTAAGTTGAATAATTGTCTCAATACAAAAAAATTGTTAAGTGCCATTATTTTTTCATACATGTCTACCAATTATTTCATAATTGTCATTGTAGTTTTATTTTCCCAGATGTTGAATACAATATTCTTGGATTGATACATTCTCACAAAGGCTAGTTATTTTCTATACAACCATTCCCATCCTACTTTCTCCATATTCTATGGGTGTTCACTTATGATCAGAAGATCCAAGTCATTCAGAATCGGGTGGTCCTACAACTATATTCTCTTGAATCCAAAATCCATTATATCAAAATTATAAATCTAGATTATATATTAATCTGATAACATATGTTATGATAATAGTAAACCCACACTAAAAACTAAATTACATCAAGGAAAGAGAACAAAACTTGAGTTAATCTCGGTGTGATGAGTATGAAACCCCAATATTTTATACCACTATTGGGAAAGGGATCCTTGATCCCTCATTTTTATGAGAATACGTATTGAAGAAACCATGATCCATCAAAAATTCAAACACTGTAGGTTCTTCATAGATGAAATGAAACCTCCAGGGGTTGTCCTTCTCTATATAATAAGTGCACTAAAATCATGAAGTAATTTCACCCAACCAACCCCACAAAGTTAACCTTTCATACACACTTAATTGAAACTCACAAAAATTTCATAAATGAAGGCACACAAATTAGTAAAAGACACAAACGTTTTACATGATTTGGAAAAGTTATCCTACATGCATGGGACGAATCACTACAAATTTCTTATATTCCTAAAAGTAAAATATTACACTTAACTAAAAAGTTCATTTAATAAGATTCATTACAAATAATTAAACACTTTATAAACATTATATTCACTGTGAAATTTTACAATGGATTGCGCATTCAATTGTTGTACTATGAATTAAGTCCCCACTTCCTATTATAGTAAATTTATTCTGATAATCCTAATCACACCACCTTCCCACATTAATAGAGAGAATCCATATCAAATTTCACTGATGATCACCAGTAACTTTGTTGACCTAAACCACTTTCATTAGTAAACACTTTTAGAGACTTTATTAAAAAAACTTCTTTTTAGATATTTTTTCTAACATATTGGACCACCCTTGAATCCTTCAAAAGATACAAATTTCTTATGGTCCTATTTAATCTAGAAGAGATGAACTTCCACTGATCATACACCATGTCTAGACACCTTCCACAAACTGAAATTTTGGTAAACATATTTCCAATCAGTGAACTTATGGTAGTATAAAACTAGATTTTACATCCCAACAATATCCTACTTGAAGACTTGTTTTAGGGAAACACTAAAGGCAACACTCCCGAAGACTTACTTTCTTCTTCTTTTCCTTCTATAGTAGGAAGTGTTCCTACACCTTCTTCCATTCATCCAATAACTACTAAGTCATGATGTTGTCTCAGAATTTCATGAACTAATGTTATAGTGAACATGTTATTTGAACATTATCTATTGGTAAGATTATAGAGATATAACACTTTCTCCTCCATGAATTTCATATGAAGTTTTAATTTGGGTTAATCTAATTTATATTTTTATAGAAATCAAGATTTCAATACATGTGAATCACACTTTAATAATCACAAAATAGGATTCCTCCTTCCTAACTTATTCTGATATCCTTAAAAAATTTCTTCTACCAAACCAAATCTTTCCCATATTTCATTTCCACTATATATTCCACTTCTATTGTACATAATGTAACAAATTTTTATAGTCTTGACATAAAAATAATTGTTTTTTCCTATAAATTTAAGCATAAATCTGGAAGTTATATTCCAGGTATCTGAATCTCTTGTGAAGTCTATATCTAAAAAAGATTTTAACAGATCTTCCTCTCCAAAACACAAAGTTATATATTTTTTTCCATTCAATCACTAAAGGAAACACTTTTTAGTTTCTCAATGTTACCTTATGGGATTTTACATAAAATTAATAACAACCCCATTGGAAATTCTATTTTTGACCGAGTACATATCATTACATGCATCAAACTTATAACTACTGATGCATCGGGAACTTTCACTATATATTGACGTTCTTCTTCTGTTGTAGGTGTTGGAACCTTTGAAATTTTAAAGTTTCTATTAAGGGGAGTAAATACTAGTTTAAATTTAGTCATAGTAAATATTTTTATGATCTTATAGATGTACTCTTTTTGAGATTGCAGCAAAGTCCCGCCCTTTCTATCTCTCTCGATCCACATCCCTGGCAGTTTCTTGTTTTTCCCAAGATATTTCATCTCAAAAATTCTGGACAACTTATTTTTATATTTTTTAATCTTCCTTTAATCTAGTATAACCAGAAACATACCATCGACATAAAAAATTATAATGATGAAAGTCCCATCATCCCATTATTTCAAAAGTATTAGTGATCAATATCGTACATTCTAGTTCCTTCTTCCAACATAAAATCGTAGAATTTTTTATTCCATTGGCATAGTGATTTATTCAATTCATAAATACTTTTCATAAGCATATAAAATAATTTATATTTTCTATATTCCATGAAAAATAATTTCTACTTCATATATATCTCTTCCCCTAAATTGTCATGAAGGAAACTTGTCTCAACATCCTTCTATTTAAGAAAATAATTTTATGATTCTACCAAACGTAGTATCATCTAGATAGTTTATTGTTTACCTATCGATGATAAGATTTTTTAGAAATTAATACCTTCCTTATATTGAACCCCTTTTTTCTATCAACCATGTTTTGCAATCCTTCTTTCCATTTTCTTCCTCTTTTAATTATAAAATATAGTTATTCTATGATTCCTTTTTAACTTCTAGTTAATCCATCATCTCCTAAGTTCCATTGGTTAAAAATGAATCTATCTCTTAATTAATATATAACTTACACTATTTTAAATCTTCAAGTGTATCAAATTCTTCTAGAGATTTTGGTTCTCCTATATCCATTAAGAGTAAAAAGTTTGTATCAGACCCAAATATCTAAACTAGTTCTCTAACTATGTTTGATCTCTTTAACTAAGTTGGTTGTTCTTTTATTCTTGGATCTACTCTAAATTCTATTACCTAAACCTTAGGTACTCCCACTCAAGCTTTATCCACCCTTGAAATTTCTGAAATTATTTCTAATGGTCGTATTCCTAGACTTATGTTGCTTTCTTCATCCTTATCATAATAATCTAGAAGTTGATATATTCTAATGATCTTACTCTAATCAAATTGAACTTCAATAGTCGATTAATCACCTTAAACTTCTTTTTATTCCAAATTTCATTCATTTCAAAGAACCTTATAATTAAATAGAACTTATCTACTCTTAATGACTTATCTCTTAACATCATATTGTATATGATAACTAAAATTTCCATCTTCATATCTAATGAAAAGAAACATTTTGGATTTAACCTCTAGTTTATCTCTATCCTTAGCATCAAAATAAACAAATAAAAATATTTTGAAGGATTTAAGATGATGAACTTTTAGTCTTTTACCAAAACAAAACTCCTCTGTAATTTCCTATCCAACCACTGATGCATGACTTTTATTGATGAGATATGTCATTTTTTTCACTACCACTACCCAAATCCCCTTATGAATTCTTGAACAAAGCTTCATACTCCTATATTTTTCAATAAAATTATGATTCATCCTGTCAAAAAAATTATTCTAATATGGAAGGAATCACCTTATCATGCCTTATTCCCTTCTTTCAAAAGAAATTATAGACGTTATATCTAGTGTATTCAACTCCATTTTCTATATGAAGACACTTTAGATTCTAGATGAATTCCCTTTTTAAGGGTTTTAACTTAATGAAAAACTTAAAAACATTAGAATTATACTTAAAAAGTTAAATCCATATTTTATAGTGGCATTATCAATGAAAGGGAACCACTATAGGACTGAACAAGGAAAGGTCCCTAAAAATTAGAATGTACAAGTTCTAAAATACAAGATATGATATTTCATCCATCTAAGTTGAAGTACACCCTTCTATTCTTCCTCATCAAACAAATTTCATGCTTCTTAATTTTCCATGTGATTTAACTCCAGTATACCCTAATATATTAGAACATTTATATTCATTTAATTGATCTGAATAAACCTAAAATTACAAAATAATAGATCTTATGAAGTTATAATTCTGGTAAATTAAATTCATTCTAGATTTCTTATCGAGTAAAGGATTCCATATTTACCCCTCTTGAAAATTCCATGAATCCTTAGATAAATTTTTATACCCTATTGAAAAAATTAGTTCCATAACCTTCTTCATAAATTTTTCCTATGGAAATAATATTTTTCTATAGAACTGGTATGTGGCTTACTTTTATGAGATTCAAGAATCCTTTATTCTTTATTCATATGTTGATATATCATTTTACAAAAACTTTTAGGGCTTCACCATCCACTAGATGGACATTCCCAAACATCTCAAATATATAATCAAACATGAATCTTGGATATCCATTTGACATGTAAGTAAAGTTTCAAAGGATTGAATAACAACTAAGAAGGGGGGTTGAACTAGTTGATCACTTTTATAATTTTCAATACTTTTAAAAACATAACCCTTATAACCTATTAAATTTTATATCCTTATCATATTTTAGTAAATACTCATGCATGTAAAATTAGGAAATCAAGTAAATCACATGAGATTTACAAGGTTCTACTTTGATGTGAGAGATTACATCCTTTCCATATCCACTCCCATGGGACTATAGAAATTCACTATAATTAATATGTGAATACAAATTGTATCGACTCCCATTAGACCCCTTATATCTCCTGATATGAATGATTATACTGACTCCTGTAAGTTTACAAATTTTTTTAACATAAAAAATTAGTCAAAAAATAAATTACCACAAAAAAACTTTTTCTCTTCAAAACTCTATCTAGAACCTTAGTCTAATTCCCATGGGTCTGATTTCCTCAATCCAGTTGACTCAGTCTGATGGGATCATTATGATGAAACTTTTTCTTAAACTAAACTTCTCAAACTCGGCTCAATCTACTTAGTATGATTTTACTCAGTCTGATTTTCCTTTGTTTGGTCTTACTTAGTATGATCTTCATCAGTCTAATAATAAAACATTTGGTTGTCTGATCTTATAATGAGATCTCTATCTAGAAAGAACTCTTACTCAAACAATTCAGTACCCTGCCTTTTGTACACATTAAAAGATTAAAAAGTACAAATGTACTGTGCATCTATTTATAGACATCACAGAATGGAAAAGGCAGGAAAATGGAAAAAAATTCCACTTACTAAAATGTAAAAATCTCCTAAATTTACTCATATTTTAACTTCATGTTTGACCACTTAAACTCTTATATAAACTTATTGAATCATTTTGAGTCCTCGTAGTAATTAGCCTTCTCAAACTTCCTAAATTTTCTTCAGTACGATGGAACTTCCTCAGCTCATTACGATGGAACTTCCTTATCTCCTTCTAAATTGAATTTTCTCATCATAGTTAGTCTGATTAACTTTCCTCCTCAGAGTTAGTCTAATATAATTTTCTTCTCATTGTCAATATAATTAACTTTCCTTCTCAAATTTAGTCTGATTAACTTTCCTTCTCATAGTTAGTACAATTGAATTTCCTCCTCATAGTCAGTTTGATTAACTTTTTTTATTTTATTCAGTATGATAGAACCCTCATAATGATGGAATTATCATTACAATTGAATTATCATTGGGATAGAAACTATACTCTACAACTTTTAAAATATTTAAAACTTATCATTTATAACTCATTCAGGATTCTAAAAACTTCTATTCTTGGTACATATGGATCTAATGCAAACTTTGTCTTGATTTTTTGGAACTGATACAATCTTTACGATTCCTAAATATCTTCTAAAGATTTTATCATGAGAGTTTTGATGATTTATGATAACTTCAAGATTTTAAAAGCATCATCTGTATTTATGTTAGAATGTTTAATAAATTTCTAAAACTTTACATGACTGTCTTTATTCATCCTATTTAGAAATATTTTGACTTTATAATAACCATAGTGTTTGATGAATATTGAACTTCATGCTAATGAAACTGATACTGATGGATCATTTGATCAAAAAATTTCTCAAAAAAAAAACTTTTCTCCCCCTTTATGTTTGGGTTTGAATAATCAACAATTTTCTCTTATTTTTCAAAAACGTTCTTTTAAAAAATATTAGTTTTCAAAAAATATAAAAACATTTTAAAAACAAAAAATCACAAAGTTTCTTCAATCTCCCCCTTCGTATTTGTTCAAAAACTTTCATTAACAACTTTTAAATATCACCTTTTATAAACAACTCAATTTTTCAAACGTTTACAAAAACACAACCTTTCTAAAAATAGAGTAAACTAAAACCACTCTACTAGATTAAGTAATGTTTTTTAAGGAATTCCATCCCTTGTTCATAAGAAAATTTTCCATCCATGTTAATATAAACTCCCTCTCAATTTTATCTTTTCTTGTCTTTTTTATCTCCCTCTTGATTGTTATCTCTCCCATTATCTAATAACTACATATTTAGATTTATAGAAAAATATAATTAAAAACTTATTATAAAGTAAAAAAAAAATTACTTTCTCTCCTCTTTGTCAACATAATCTAAGAAAGGTGGGGGATCCTTATGATATTTAGGAAGTCATTGGAGGAGTCTGAACATGAAGTTGCAGCCTCAACTCAATAAAATTTCTTTATAATTTCCTTTGTGAAGATATAAAAAATTTGATATTTCATTGTGATATATTTTAGAAAAACATCTCTTGCACCAACTTTCTATTTTATAAAGTTAAAATTTATATCAATCATTTTTTATCTTGAATATTGCATAGGATTTTTATAAATATAAATTTCAATCTGATTATCAGAAAGTATCTTCAATTGGTTAGAACTTTTACTTTCAAATCTTCAAACTAAAAATTCATCCACAACATCTGAGTACAAGCCTGAGTAGCCATAGCATATTACGGTTCCATTATGTTCACAGTTACTAAACTTTGTTTCTCACTATTCCAACTTACACAACATTCATCCAAGAAAAATGTTTCTCCTAAGGTTTATTTTCTATCATTAAAATCTCCAGCTCAATCAGAATTGGTACAACCATGAAACTTCATCTCATAATTTCTTTTATACAACAACCCATGTGAAGTTGTTCCTTTGAAATATCTCAGAATTCTCTTTGTTTCCAACATATGTTATTCTTTCGGATTACTTTGATACCTAACACACAAACTCAAAGCATAAACAATATTAAGACTTAATGCTATAAGGTAAAGTAGACTTCCTATCAGCTTCTGAAAGTATTTCTAATTCACACTTTTTCTGGAATCATCTTTACTTAACTTTATCCCCACTGATATTATAGTGGAAAATTATTTTTATTCTTCCATGCTAAACTTTTGTAACAGTTCCCCCACATTCTTTTCTTGAGATAGGAAAATGTATTTTTATTTTTGTTGAACTTGTGAACCGAGGAAGAATGTTAATTCTCCTAACATTTAAATCTCAAAGTTCCTTTTCATTTATTTAGTGAATGTTTTATAAAATTCTTCTCTATCCTCAAAAAAATATCATCCACATAAACAATTGAAATTATAGTTCTGAAGTAAAAATCTTTCACATATAAGTTTCTATCAACTTTTTTTAGTAAAATTCAACATTATCAAACAATTTTCAAGATTAGAATACCATGAACGTTGATCATATTTTATTCCATACTGATATTTTTCAATCTAGAAGATTTTTTTCATTATCATTAATTAGAAACCCACAATTTTGTTCAATTTAAACTTCTTCTTAAATTTATCCATTGAGAAATGCTAACTTGTCATGAACTAGATCTGGTCACCATCAAAACCAGCACCCAACCCAGTCTATGGCATGACCTGAAGGGTGTTCTCTATCCCCACAGGTTGGCACAAGTTCTTGGGTATCATAAATAAAGTTTGGGAATGATTTTATCAGAGTTTATAATCATAAAAAAATGACAGTAATCATTAAACTGAATCTGAAAATATAATCTAAACAAGTATTAACAAAAAATCAGAATTGAGTTACATACTTTAAAACCAAAACCAAAGGGGACCACAAAAAAAGGTACCGACAATTATATCCCAAGAACCACCACACAGTAAGGGGGAATCACCCTCAAGCCATCTCCACAACACCGCACCAAGAAAGGAAGCTAACAACCTGAACCACCATCTCCAAGGACCTTTCCCTTACCTCTGTAAAACATTACAAGGTCTACTTACACCCAAATGTGTAAGTAGGGTGTGAGCCTAAGCCCAATAGGATTCCACCCAAGAAACGATTCCATGCTATAAACATTATAAGACAAAAATCTTGCAAGTTTTAATAAACAAGAAATTCTATTAATAATTTTAAAGGGATGCAACTTAAAAAAACATTTTTTAAGAGGGTAAATTCAAATAATGATCAATTTTAAAGAAAACACACATGTTTATGAAATTACCATCCAAACACACCGTATGTCGACAGTAAGTACAATATAATCAATGAGAACAAGTCATTGGAAATATCGCAACACACTAGCCATCTGTGGGTCCCTAGGTACATCATATCTCAATGTAAAAGTAACCATATCCAATATCCTTCTCATATATGAGACACTAGAAGGGGAAACCCCAATATCCTAGTGGTCCCCGACATCATTATAGTCTAGTTATTGTTTTTGTCGTCAAACATTCTAAGTGAAATAGGGATTAGGCCACTACTGGATCACCAGCATACTAGTTCTAGTCCACCCACCTATGTACTCAGGCTTCCCATTTGTGCTCAATCAAGTTCCACATGTTATAAAATACAATTTACACATAAAAATCCATTTATAAATCATAAAAACACAAAACAGTACCCTAAACATGTTCTTCACCCTCAATATAATTTAATAAACCCTTTGAAAATTTTATAAAACCATTTCAAGGGGTACCACAAGAATTTTCACACAAAATCCATTCAAAAATCCTATTTTAAGGCTAAATGCCCAAAAATACCATACCAAACCAGAATTAAAATCCCTAAAACCATTTAATAAATCAATTTCACAAACCATAAAATAATTCAAAATGAAACAACAAGGGATAAACATGAAAAATGAAAAATTCCATGTCAAAATGCAAGTTTTAAATTAAACACTTAATCAATGCTACCAAAAATGGTTTTAACAATTTTATAAGACATTTCCAAAGTGGTGCACATTAAAAACATCCCTTGAACTTCAAAAAGAAACATTTTTAAAACATACACCAACAAAAACAATTTTCAAACAATATTTTCACCTCTTATACTATTCAATAAACCATTTTGATAACTTATAAAACAACCCCAAGAAACAAAACATGTCTTTACACCAAAATCATTCCCAAAATCTCCCTTTTTGAAACAAACACACGCTAACACCACACCAAAATAGAATTTTCATCCCTTTCATCATTTAATAAACCAATTGAACGAGTTATAGAGCACCACCAAGTAATGACAAATGGGTTTACATAAAAAATACACCCCATTTCACATAAACATGCCATATAAAAGTCAAACACATGCTAATATCTTTCTAAAAAAACATTCTCACCCAATATATAGTTAAAATAACATGATAAAAAATAAGAAAGCAAACTAACTCATAAAATAATTTTTAGATATGGAACAACCTACCTTTTGTGTTAAAATCCCAAGAATCGGTGCAGAACTTCAACCACACCACAACCACACCACAAGCAAGTAAAAACAATCCCTAATCAAGAAGATTGAACCAAGAAACCCAAGATTAAACCCTAGGGATGAAACCCTAGCTACTTGAGAAATACAAACTTAAGAAAGGAGGTAATAAACCACAGATAGAAGGAAGAAAAAAATAACGACTCACTTACTTGAAGGATCTTGAAGTTTCCCCCATCAAAACCCTTTCAAAATGGGTGCCAAGGGAGTTTGAGGGAGCTTCAAGGCCTCACATGGATGAAAATCATGAATATGAAATAATAGGGGTGCATTTGGTTTATTTCTAGAAGTACAAAATGGTAAAAAAAAACTATTTGTTTACACTTGGATATTGTGCACTGTTTGGCTACATGGTTTAGCAAACTGTGCGGCCAAACTGTACACCCAGTTCTGACCACTCAAAAATTGATGTTTTGCTCCAAAATTAAAGGGGGCTAGGGGGAACCTAGGGGGAATATAGTCAAGGAATATAAGAGAAATAATTCCCCAAAATTTCAAACATGTCACACTCAAATCCATAGAAAAAGACCAAGAACCTGACCCAAACTGGAATGAAGTGAAAGTTAAAAACTCGAGTGTGAAAATTCTCCCCAACATAACGATTTCCACCCCCAGAAATCTAAGACAAGGCCAGATGAAAAAAATAAAAAAAACAGTGCCATTTTCAAGCTCAAAAAAGTGGGGTACCAACAAATAGACAACAAGGACATTACCAACAGGAAAAGAGGGCTATGAGCTAACTCGAGAGACCAAGACAACCTCCCCCACTAAGGTTCACCCAACCCCAAAAGTCAAAACACCTCCATTTGACCAATAAAAGGAAAAGATACTCTCACCAAACAAAATTTACACCATTTTTTCGAAACAGGAAAACATAAATGAACCACATCCCAAGACAAATCACTTTAACCACTACCAGAAGAAGTTTAATAAATTTACCTAAAACAGATAATGAATTCGAACGAGGTCACCACAACCTTACTTCTACCAAACCATTGGGCATGATCAAATCCCAATGTTTACCTAAACATAATTTGGTGGCCAGATAGCTATGAACAAGACTACCTACCGCCAAACCAATACAAAGGACATAACTGAGTAACTGATATAGGGAGACATGAATGGACTCCCCACCATAGAAACAAACTAACACCTGAGACTGAACTAGAACACCAACAGGGGGGTATAAATGGAATCCCCACCATAATAGGTAGACTAACATTATACTTATTTTGAAAGAACTTATATGAGACCCATGGTGGGTCTCCCCACCATAGGAACCAACCATTTTAACCCACTAACACGGGCCAACAAAAGAAACCCTACATGGGATAACTTGGGAGCTCCCCGCACAACTTATTCTCCCACAGAAAGAGGCCTGATAAATGAAACTCCAAACTAGTAGAGAAACTATGTGGTTCACCACTCCCATGAACATTACAATCCTTGGATGAGTCTTACCAAAACTGAGATCGAAAAGAGCATACAAGGTTATTCATACATGAACAACTGTACATAGAGTTTCACCCACAAGGGTTGATGCACAAGGGTTTGAGAAAAAAAATCACCTCATCTCCCTATAACCAAGGAGGGACTCTTCCATCAACTCGGTTCACAACCTTGATAAACAGGGTCCCCACATCTCTTTCCACCACATGAAACCACTTGAAACGAAACCACCACATTGAAACTTATAATTATTTCCACATCCCATACAAGAGATGGACATTAAACCATGATCCCTTACACCCTTGGGGTTTCTTGACTATGTTTCTGCTTCACTCTAAGACCTAAGGCTAGAGCACAGATGATTGAATCATCTTCCACCTTGCATTTAGGCACTAAGACCCCCTAAATGGAACTTCTCCTTCTACTAACACAAGAAACCACATCACCTCTCAGACAAAACCACCAGGACATAACACAATATAAAACCCACTTTACTCTAACATGAAACCTTCACTAAGATAGGGTCCTTGAAGATGCATACGCATTACCCCACTCATCCCTGAACAAGAAATAACATTATAAGGAACACAAGAAAGACATCTTCATTTAGGATAGATAATTTCAGGAATTATCGAAGGAAAACACTCTTTCATTTAATCATAAGTCCAAAAAAAGTTCTATAACATCCACCTTTTCCCTTAAAATAAAACACAACACAACAAGACACCACTAAACATGACCCTAGAAACTGATATAGAAATTACAAGGAGTGAGACCTTGAACTGATTCCCAAAAACAATGTGATTACTGCAAGCAGCCATAACAACCTCGAATGACCAAGTTTGCCACACTGGTGGCATAACATGAATTCTTTTCTTATGAGAAACCAATAAAAGACCCAAAGGCCCTTAAAGAATATATCCAATACCATTAAATCTGTACTAATTTACCTTTCCTCAATAGAATTCCCCTTCACCACTTCTAGATAGAACCTACAAACACAATTGTGTCAAACTTCACCTTTGACGACTTAGTCACTTTAAGAGAATAAGGTCTATTTCAACCTTCCACAACCACTCTCCAGCTACAAGAGGATCCAATTAACCAAAAAATAGGAGGGGTTAGACTCAATCTCCAAAGATCAAGAAGAAAGTCCTTATATTGATCAACTAGAGGATCCGCCAATGGCGAATCACCCATGTCCACACTTCCACCATGCATTAACTCTTTGTGGGAGCATAACCTAGACAAAAAGAAAACCCAAGGACCCAATCAAGCTGGCCCATTGGTCAAAACATACCACAAACCAAAACCTGACATAATATGGGAACCACTGCAAAGGATTCTCGAAACATTTCTCATAAAAGACCACTAACCAACACTTCAACCCATCTTACAGATGAAACACAAACCCAAAACATCATTCAAAAAATAGGGGTCCTCAAACTCAAAACATACCACAATAACATTTTTGAAAACACATAAGACACCCCACACTAAACACTGGTTAAAAAACATAAAATTTTCCTTAAAAATCATTTCTTTGAAAGTAAATAGGGTCTGCAATTAGCTCATTCACCAATGGTATCTCATGGGCCTCACACATGCATGTTTCCGTTCCACCACGGGCACCCACCTCATGCCAACCTGGGAACTCATGCACTTTTGTTTACACATAACCCATGCATGTTTTCACCCATGAGAACACAGAGTATCAAAACAAAGTTATTTACACTTTTCAAAACCAAAAAATTTCATTCTACTCTAACAGAATTTCAAAACCCACTTTAAAATCATACTTGTTTTCTAAACCATAGATTTTTTGAATCCATAAGTTATGATTATAAAAATCCAATATCATCTTACACAAAGAATATTTCATGATAATCCACCTTTTCAAAACCTCATTCAAAACTATTCTGAAAACCCATTTTCAATCCCATTGAAAATCACACCATTCACGCTTTAAAATTCCATTTAAAATAGACTTCCAATACCTGCTTTAACATAACTTACACTTTCCCAACAATTAATTTCAGTAAAAAACAAGTTTAAATTATTAAAATACACTTCCAATGAACTCAAAACCATTTACTCAAAACCATTTCTATTTTAAAATATAGTTTCAACAATTTTCAAATGAGATATTTCCAAAATGATTTTTCAAAAACCCATAAATATGTCGAATGAATCATGGGAAAACTAGTGATGATGGGTGACTCGAACATATGGTTGGAGGACATATTCTAGTTACAACAACTTTAAAGAGAGTGTTCTAGGAAATATCCCCAGCTCCATATGGCTTGACAGGCCCTGCGAGCTCACTAAGACCATTAGCCTAACTCTCATTTCATTTCCCAAATAACAAACAACCACAAGAACCAAAAGACTCACATGAAACTCAACTTCCCCTAGTAACTCAAGTCCCACCATGAGGTGTGTTAGCTAAGAACCATACTCATAACCAAAACATTGATTTCTGACAATACTAGATCCAGTATACCCAGACTCTTTCCTAAAAGAAGATGACCCAAAAAGAGAGAACCTGCTCTGATGCAATTTTGACATGAACCAGATCTGGTCACCATCAAAACTGGTTCCCAACCTAGTTTTTGTAAAGGCCCGAAGGGCGTTCCCTATCCCCATTGGAATTAATAAGTTCCTAGGTATCATAAATAATGTTTTGGAATGATTTTACCTGAGTTTACAATCATAAAAAAACCAATAATAATCAACAAACTGAATCTGAAAATTTATGCCAAACAGGTCTTAACAAAAATTCATAATTGAGTTACATAGTTTAAAAACAAAACCAAAGGGGACCACAACAAAAGTTAGTAGAAATTATATCCCATGAGCACAAGTCATGGGAAATACCCCTAGGCACTATCTAGTTATGGGGCCCTAGGTACATCATATCTCGGTGTAAAAGTAATCATAACCACTATCATTCTCATGGATGATCCACTAGGAAGGGAAACCCCAATGGAATAGTGGTCCCCATCATCATCATAATTTATTTAGTGTTTTAATTGTCAAACTTTCAAAGTTAAATAGAGATGAGGCCACTACCAGATCACTAAAATATTAGTCCTAGTCCGCCAACCTAGATACCCGGGCTTCCCATTTGTTCTCAATCAAGTTACACATGTTATAAAATAAGATTTTCACATAAAAAATCCATTTTTTAATCATACACATAGAAAAAATTACCCTAAACATGTTCCCCACCCTCAATGTAATTTAATAAACCCTTTGAAAATTTTATAAAACAATTTCAAGGGGTACCACAAGAATTTGCACACAAAATCCATTCAAAAATCCAATTTGAAGGCCAAATGCCCAAAAATACCATACCAAATCAGAATTCACAGCCATAAAACCATTTAATAAATAAATTTAACAAACTATAAAATAACCCCAAATGACACAACATTGTATACACATGAAAAACATCAAATTCCATGTCAAAATGAAACTTTAAAATTAAACACTTAATAAATTCTACCAAAAATGGTTTTAACAATTTGATAAGACATTTACAAAGTAGTGCACATTAAAAACATACCTTTCACTTCAAAAATAACCATTTTTAAAATATAAACATGCCAAAACATTTTTTTCAACAAGATTTTCACCTCTTATACTATTCAATAAACCGTTTTGATAACTTATAAAATAACCCCAAGAAACACAACATGGACTTACACAAAAATCATTCCCAAAATCCCCCTTTTTGAAACAAACACACATTAACACCACACAAAAACATGATTTTTAGCCCTTTAATCATTTAAGAAACCAATTTCACAATTTATAGAGCACTACCAAGTAATACCAAATGGGTTTATCATGTGTTTGATTTTTATATGGCATGTTTATGTGAAATGGGGAGTTGTGTCAAAACCCCAAAAATAGGTGTGAAACTTCAACCACACCGCAACCACGCCACAAGAAAGTGAAAACAAACCCTAATTAAGAATATTGAACCAAGAAACCCAAGATTAAACCCTAGGGATGAAACCCTATTTTCTAGATAAATATAACCTTCAGAAAGGAGGGAAGAAACCTTATAAAGAATAAATAAAACAAATAAAGACTCACTTACTTGAAGGATCTTGAAGTTTCCCCCATAAAAACCCCTTAAAAATAGGTGGCAGGGGAGTTTGAGGGAGCTTGGAGGAATGCAGCGCCAACCCTAAGATGACCTCCTCCCCCTAATGACGACGGCAGCCCCTGCTTCGATCCCTCCCCCCTTAGTGGGGGAGGAAGCTTCGTTGTCCATCATGAGAGTAGGGCCAACATTTCATCTATTCTTCAACCCAGATTTTCTCCCTCCATTACCTAAAGCTAAATTAAGCCCTAAAGTTATGTATCTCATTAATGGCCTCCCTAATCTTTAGATTTCGACCTCTGAATTCTCGGAAACCTCTTCCCTCCTGAATCTCATGTTGGTTGCTCAATTCTAGCTGAGGAGACCTTCAGTTGATGCGTTTGATAGGTTTATCTTTGGCACATGGGATCTACAAGAAAAGGGAAATTATTAGCTTGCTTGAAATTCATCACATCATGATTCAATTTGAATTGGAAGCAGACCTCATCAAGGCCTGGTTGAGTACTCCACATAGCATCAATGGGTCTCAATTCTTCCTCTTCGGATGGTCCTTCAAATTCCATATAAATCGGGATTCTCCGTCTACTATGGTTTGGGTAAGTTTTCCAAACCTTCCATTGTAATTCCATAATCTCTTTTTTATTCACTTTCTAGGTAATATATTTGGTATATTTTTGTGTTCAGATAGTCACTTTGAAGTTGTTTGTCACCTGGTCAATCCAAGGGGTTGTGTGGAATCAGACGCATCTCAACTTCCTTTTGATTATGTTTGGATTACGATAGTCAAGGAATATAGGTATAGAAAATAGGTCATCTATGAGAGCTGGATAGACTTTTTCTCCTCATACAGTCATTCGGGTCATGCTTCGGAGGTTTTTTGTAAGGGTCTCCCCCCCCCTAGGATTTTCGTTGTTGGGGAACCCAACCTACAGTAAGGAAGGAGGATAGTGCGAAGGGTAAAGCTCCTGAAGTTAGTGTAGAAGTTGGCCCGATGAAGATAAAAACCGGTGAAAGAAATGGTAGGGAAGTTTAGTCTCCATAGATGGTGAAGAAGTACCACCCGAAAGGTGATCGTAATAGGTCGGTCGAGGTTACGCATGGGTCAGAATTGGGGAGGAACTTGATCGCATAGTGATTTATTATTCAATTCCACCCTTACACCGCTGTTTTAAACCACTTTTGTAATGAATATTCAAAATATAATGATAAATTTCCCTTCATGTTTTATTCAATTAATTAATTTTTATCACTGTTAAAATAGGAAATTATATTTGTTTTGATATTTTCATTGAAGGTAGAGGTGATTTGGAGGCCTAGAGATCATCCAGAAGAAAAATGGGCCAAACTGCATGGCATCCCATGGACAGCTGTGCACTATTTTGAACAGTACGAGAAATCTGTGCTTCCACATGAACTGAAATTTTGTGGTTTAGTACTAAATTAATAAGCCACATTTCATATCAAAGAACCCAATCCTGATTCGGATTCTAAGGGGCCCAACCGAACTGATCTGTCCAAGCCACTGAATATGCACAAAGTCAAAAGTGGCGTTCTGTAATATGTCAATATCTCAAGATTTGATTGTCCAAATGATTCCAAACTTTCAGTGGTGATAGTAAAGACGTGGGGATACAACTTTCCAGTTTTTTCAAAAAGGATATTCAACAGTCTATTAGCCAAAAACCATCCTCCAGTTTGTTTATTAAAATCTGGGTGCCCAAAACCACTTCCCATTTTGGCTATAAAAAGGAACCATGGGAACTCCATTTGTAAGTTTGGCCAAGAAGTGAATATCTACCATTTTGGAGTCATATAGGAGTCTCCTCCTCATCCTAGAAGTTCTGTAGGCCCCTATCCTCATAGGGTGATCAAGAATGAAGAAGGAGTTCCACCCGAGTTTCCTCCTCCTCCCGATGTCGAGCTAAACGGTGGGCGTTCATTATAAGGGAGCTAAACACATGTAAAGGGAGTTTCCAAACTTGTAAAACTACTGGTTTGATTTATTTTGGGTTTTAAAACATTTCATTTAGAATTATCTTACTTCGATTTATCTCTGTTTCATTTAATCGAATGAAATGCTCTTTACTTTTGGTGAAAAGTTTTGAGTGTGTGACTTGTGTTGTTCTGATTGGACAGCATGAGAATCCTTTTCTTCCCCACTTATTTGAGATTTAAATTTGTTTTGGAATATATTATACCATTCATGTGATCTGGACCTTGTCTATATGATTTTTATGTCAAGGTTTGGCTCAACGTGCTTTGATATAAGAGCTTGGAAGGTAATCAGGATTCCCATTGATTTCAACCAAAGAATTGCATCAAAACTTAATTAATATCCAAGAACAATGAGCATTAAATGTGTATAGAAAACTCAAAATGAACCCTTTTATCTCATAATTAATAAACACCACCTTTTCTTTCCAACTATTAAACTCTTTAATTAAGTCATTTCATCCTAAAACTGTTTAAAAAACCACCCCCTATTTAAGTACTTCTTATTTAAAATGCACACTCTAAACCCACCAACTCTCCTTTAGAGATGACCTATGGTCTTCCATAGCCTATAAATCAACCTTAAAATCATAATCAATTTGCCACATCATGACAACGTGGTCAAATTTTGGCGTCGTTCCTAGGGAGCGCTTTTGTTTTTAGTGCATGTTTTTTATAAGGTTTTTGTAATTGTTGTGAATATTTATTTGTTTTCTCTTATACCTTTTCAATCCCTTTTTGTTATGATCTATTTGTTGTGTAGGTTTGGTTCATGATGAATTATAATCTGGGAGATTTAGCACTTTTCAAACCCAAACCAGAGAGGACCCTACGTCAATGACACCAAGACACACAAGACAACACTTTGAAGGAGGACACACCGCACATTGAAACTCTTCCTCACCCTTCATCTTCTTATGGAACTGACATCAAAACTGAAATAAACTTGTACAAAATGGCTGAAAATAGTAGAACACTAAAATAACTAACCTCACATGATTTTGATATTCAGCCCACATACATTAAATTACAAGGCGAGGCACCCAATTTTGAACTAAAATCTGGTTTAATTCATCTATTACCAAGATTCCATGGACTTCTTGGAGAGGATCCACACAATCAGTTAAAAGAATTTCATACTGTTCTTTCAACATTAAAACCTTCTAATGTGGATGAGGAACAAATAAAGCTTAGATCATTCCCATTTTCTTTAGAAGACACTACAAAAGATTGGTTGTACTATGTTAATTCACAAATAAGAGGTTGGGAAGACATGAAATGCCTTTTTCTTGAAAAATATTTTCCAACCTCTCAAACTGTAACAATAAGGAAGTAAATATGTGGTATAAGACAATATCAATTGGAAACACTTCATGAATATTGGGAAAGATTTAAAATATTATGTTCAAGTTGTCCACACCGCTAAATAAGTGACCAACTTTTAATACAATATTTTTATGAAGTTTTAATCCCTATTGATAGAAATATGATTGATGCTGCTGCAGGTGGTGTATTGGTAGATAAGACCCCAATTAATGCAAGGAACTTAATTGAGAACATGGAACAAAACACTCAACAATTTGGTTCAAGGTCCAATATACCCATTCGAGGTGTCCATGAGGTGAAAAGTACTGAATTCGAGAAGAAGGTGGACATGAAGTTTGAGGAGGTGAGTACCCTTCTATGAAAAATTTCTCTCTCCCAAGGGAAATATCAATCTCCTACCCCCATCCATTATGGAATCTTCTCTTCTGAAACCCATTATTCTGATCAATTCCCCCAATTGAGAGAAAATTCTGAGATTTGTGAGGCAATCTTCCCAGGACAACCCTATAACCAACCCTTTAGGCAAGAAACATACTATCCATTCAACTCTGTGTGGAAAGATAACCAAACCTATAGTCAATGGGGTTTATTCAAACCATCTTCATCAACCATGGAACCAACAAGGGCAGAGTAGCCATCCACCCTCACCACCTAGAAATCCTCAACCACCCTAAAGGCCTTTCCAACCACCTCCTCCAAAACTTGAGCCTAGCCTAGAAGATATGATGAAACAAATGGCTGACAATAATCTCCAATTCCAAAAAACCAACCAAGAATCCATAAAAGACCTAAAAACCCAATTAGGACAACTAGATAACTCATTGGGTGAAATTCAAATTCATGGGTCAGGTAAACTTCCCTCTTAACCAGTATTTAACCCTAGGGGTAAAGGAAGTGTTAGTGCCATCACCCTTAGGAGTTGAAAACAACTAGAAATTAAAATGGATCCTACATTAGAGTCATCCCCTCCTAAGAAAACCTCCATCCCAACCATTAAAAATGTTCCAAATGTTGAAGAACCTTATCCTGAGAGAAGCCCTTCCAAAGGAAAGAGTTTGTACATTGATGAGTCACCTAGCCCAACCATTCATCTTCCATTTCCTCAAATGTCCACCCAACCAAAAAAAAGGAAACTAAACTTGATAAGGAAATATTGGAAATTTTCATGAAAGTTCAGGTTAACATCCCATTGATTGATGCTGTTAAACAAATTCCACGGTACGCCAAGTTTCTGAAGGAGATGTGTACACACCAAAAGTGACTTCGAGGTGATGAGAAAGTGATCTTGGGGAGGAATGTTTCAGCATTGATAGAGCCATCACTTCCCACCAAGTGCAATGATCCTGTAATATTCTCAACTTTGTGCACCATAGGGGAGTATTCTTTTTCTAATGCTATGCTTGATTTAGGTGCCTCTATAAATGTGATGCCTCACTCTATTTACTCTACATTATAGGTCGGGGAATTGAATCCCACTGGAATTATTGTACAACTAGCTAACCAGAGTACCGAACACCCCTCTGGTGTGTTAGAGGATGTTCTTGTGAGGGTTCAAAATTTAATTTTTCCTACTGAATTTTATGTGCTTAAAATGGGGATAATAGGATGAATGGACATGCCCCGTTAATATTGGGGAGACCCTTATTGAAAACCACCAAAACCATAATTAATTTCCACAATGATACATTATCTATGGAGTTTTGTGGTGACATTTTCCACTTCAATATCCTTGATTCCATGAAGCACCCCTCAGAAGAACATTCCTCTCTCTGTTAATTCTATAGATGTACTCCCTTCCCTTGAAAAAACTTCATTTCATTCCCCTGATCCCCTTTCTGAGTTTTCTTCATTGATATAAATTCTAGTAAATGATTCATGCATTGATGGTTATAGTGGTCTAGAAAAGTGTCGTTTATGTTCATTGATTGATGATTTCTTAAACACTGAGGATCCACTGACCATCGATGATACTGCTAAGCTTATAAAAGATCATTCCTCATTCAAGGATGATACCATTGAGCAGTTAGATGAGATTAGTGATCTCTCACTTTCACACACACTCCCATAAATAAAAAATCCACCTAAATTGGAACTTAAACAACTACCTCAAGATTTAAAATATTCATATCTTGAGAATGGAAAAAAGTTTTCCATCATCATTACTAGTTCAATTACTCCTGAGCATGAATTGTGACTGCTTGAACTTTTGATAGAGTATAAACAAGCATTAGGATGGACACTTGAGAACATTCCTAGTATTATCCCATCAATTTATACACATCATATTTTATTAAATGATGAGGCTAAACCAGTGAGGTAGGCACAACATCGACTAAACCAAAACCTCCTAGAAGTTGTAAAAAATGAGGTAAAAAATTTATTGGATTCTAGAATCTTTTACCCCATATTTGACAACCAATGGGTTAGTTCCATTCAAGTAGTTCCTAAAAAACTGGCCTTAAAGTAATCAAAAATAAAAATAATGAATTGGTTCCAACTCATGTGTAGAATAGTTGGCATGTCTGCATAGACTATCGCTGACTAAACCAACACACTAGGAAGGACCATTTCCCTTTTCCATTCATTGACCAAATTCTAGAGAGGCTAGCGGGTAAGTCCCACTACTATTTCCTTGATGGGTATTCTGGATACTTTCATATCCATATTTCCCCTGAGGATCATGAAAAGACAACATTCACTTACCCCTTTGGCACATTTTCATATAGAAGGATGCCATTTGGTCTGTGGAGTGCTCTGGGTACTTTCCAATGATGCATGGTTAGTATTTTTTTGGATTACCTGGATAATTTCATGGAAGTATTCATGGATGATTTCACTTTTTATGGATCTTATTTTGATGAATGTTTGATTAGTCTCACTTTAGTCCTATGTCACTATATTGAAAAGAATCTTGTATTAAATTATGAGAAATGTCATTTCATGGTGCGACAAGGTATAGTTTTGGGGAATGTCATTTATGGGGATGGTATCCAAGTAGATAAATCAAAATTTGATGTCATTTCTTCACTACCATTACCCAAAAATGTACAGGATGTGCAGTCTTTCCTAGTTCATGCTGGATTTTACCGTCATTTCATTCGTGACTTTAGTAAAATTGCAATCCCCCTCTCCCGATTACTCCAAAAAGAAAAAGAATTTATTTTTCATGAAGAATGTGAGGAATCTTTTAATAAGTTAAAATGGAGTCTCATGTGATCCCTGGTGATCCAACCACCTCAAGGGGATTTACCATTTGAGCTCTTGTGTGATGCCTCTAACTATGTAGTTGGGGAGGTTTTGTCACAAAGGGTTAACTGAGCTCCACATGTCATAGCCTAAGCCTCACGTACTTTGGACCCTTCCCAAGAAAACTACACCACAATTGAAAATGAATTCCTTACCATTGTGTTTTCCTTGAACAAATTCAGGTCATACCTTTTGGGGTCCAAATTCATTGTGTTCTCAGACCATGCAGCCCTTTGGTATCACCTTAAGAAATTGGAAGCCAAACCACATCTCATTCATTGGATGCTACTCCTTCAAGAATTCAATCTATAAATTAGAGATAAAAAAGGAGCAGAGAATGTGGTGTCTGACCATATTAGTATGATCCTCCTATCCTCAGAAATTGACTCATCCACCTGTATTCCCATTAATGACATGTTCCTAATGATACATTGTACCGAGTGCAAGATGTTATTCCTTGGTATGCTGAAATTGTAAATTATTTGGTAGCATCTCTCATTCCTACTAATTTCAATAAAAACCAAGCTAGTCGTCTAAAACATGAGTCTCATTGGTACATTTGGGATGACCCCTACCTCTGGCACACCTGTAGTGATCAAGTCCTTAGGCATTGTGTTCCTGATAGTGAGTTTCAGTCCGTCCTTAGATTCTTCCACACTCTTTCTTGTGGGGTCCACTTTGGTCCCCAACAGACTACTCGTAAAATCCTTGATTCTGATCTCTTTTGGCCAACACTTTTTTAGGATTCCCATGATTTTTGTAAATCTTGTCCTCATTGTCAAAGAATGGGTAATGTCTCTAAAAGAAATGAAATTCCCCAACAACCATTTCTCTTTCATGACATTTTTGATGTTTGGGTTATTGACTTAAGGGACCATTTCCTAATTCCTTTGGCAACATGTACATTCTTCTGGCAGTTGATTACGTGTCAAAATGGGTAGAATTTTTGAGAACCCAAATTTTCTCTAAGTTTGGTTTACCTAGGTTCATCGTCAGTGACCAGGGTTCTCATTTCTACAATCGAACAATGCAATCACTTTTGCGTCGGTATGGGGTCGGTCATCGAGTGTCTACTGTATATCACCCAAAGAACAATGGTCAAGTCAAGGTGTCAAATAAAAAGGTAAAACAAATTATTGAAAAAATGGTTCAACCCAACGGAAAATATTGGATTCTTTGACTTGATGATTCATTATGGGCCTACCATACTGCTTTCAAAACTCCCAATAGAATGTCACCCTATCATCCTGTGTTTGGAAAGAGTTGTCACCTCCCTGTTGAGATAGAGCACCGAGCCTACTAGGCCATCAAACAATGCAATTATAATCTTTCTGGTGCGGGTGCCCAAAAGAAAGTTGCAGATTTAGGAGTTGGAGTAAATGAGAAGAGATGCATACAAAAACTCTAGGATTTATAAAGAGTGAACCAAGGATTCCCACGACTGTCTTATCCTTCATCGTTAGTTCTACATTGGTAAGAAGGTTCTCCTTTACAATGAAAGGGTGAAGTTGCATACAGGTAAGCTTTGTTCTCGCTAGTTTGGACCATACATTTTTACTAATGTCTCTCCATTTCGTGTTGACCAGGTTCAAAATGAAGAAACCAAGAAAACCTTCACAGTGAATTTCTCTCCATTTCGTGTTGACCAGGTTCAAAATGAAGAAACCAAGAAAACCTTCACAGTGAATGGGTAGCTGCTGAAACACTTCCATGAATCCATTATGGAGTCCCCGAGGGAGGAACTCCAAGTTCAAGAAGCATTATATGTATGAAACTTTCCAGGTTTTATCCTTCCTTCCCACATTCTCTTTTATTACAGTGAGGACACTGCACATTCTAGGTGTGGGGGGTGGATACATTCCTGGGTTCATTAGGATTTCCATTTTCTTTCTTCTTTCATTCCTGGGTTCATTAGGATTTCCGTTTTCTTTTTTCTTTATTCTCTTTTTTTCCTTCTTTATGGTATTTTCATTTTTCCCCATCAAAATTTTCAATATGCATTTGGTGACCATAAAGGGGGTAAAGTAAAAATACCATAAAGAAGGTGAAAACAAATATTTTTCTTAACATCAGGGAGTGATTTTCTTTAGTGAATTGGTTTTTTCAATGATATAAATGGTTGTATCTATGTGAAACCTTTGATATGATTGATGCCCCTTGTGTGATTATTTTTTGGGAAAACGTTGTCACTAATATCTCCACACATTTTGGCACCAAACCACAAAGTGTGAATATTTATTACTTAATATAAGGTAAATATATGTTAGGTTAATATTTTTTATCTTTAAATGATATTTCCATATGTTCTTTCCTTATCTGATCTGTTTTATTATTGTACCAGATTGACCTATGTGTGTGTACCTAATGTTAGACTGTTGTATGCCCTCAAAAAATGGCTTGTGTCTTGGGCAGGTCAAAAACTACTCCCCCTCAACCTTTGATCTTGTTATAACTATTGCAATTAGTGTCATTAGGATATTAAACAAGGGTTGAGAGATGTGTGTGAGATTTGTTCTAAATGAAACTTCTAAAAAAACAAAAATAAATAAATGAGGGGAGTGATGAAATGTGCAACATATGGGGATATTTATGTCGGGAGCTTATAGTTTGACTTCTGGGAATGCTTAAGTGAGTGGATCTTAAAATATGATTGCAAAGGGTGTAGGGCAGGTTCGGTGGACAAAATCATTTAAGTTGAAAAATGTTAAAATAACCTATATTTATTGGATAACAAGTGGAAAGAATAACATGGAAGGGTTTTTACAAACACACATGGAGAGTTAGTGTCATGGTTGACTTCAGAATTCCTTTCTCAATTTGGTATCATGAATCTTTTTGAATTTCACTATGATATGATTTATGAGACATCTTTTTCTATTTTCACTAGGAAGAACTCCTCAGTGTGGTTCATGTATTGATCACATTACTTTAATTAAAATTTCCTCGAATGTTAAATCTTCAGGGTGTTGGGAATATATACATGTATCAATATTTTTTTAGATATGTGACTTTTCCTAGGAGTGAAAATGTTTAGTTGTGGGGGTGTGATCACATAGCGATTCATTATTCAATTCCACCCTTACACCACTGTTTTAAACTACTTTTCTAATGAATATTCAAAATATAATAATAAATTTTACTTAATGTTTTATTCAATATTAATTTTTATCACTTTTAAAATGGTCAATTATATTATTTTTGATATTTTCATTGAAGGTAGAGGTGATTTGGATGCCCGGATATCATCCAGATGAAAAATGGGCCAAACTACATGGCATCCCATGGACATTAGTCCACTGTTTTGAATAGTATGATAAATTTGTGCATTCAAATGGGCTGAAATATTATGGCCGGTCAAATATTTAATAAGCCACATTTCATATCAAAGAACCCAATCATGATTCATCTTCTAAGGGGCCCAACCGAACTGATCTGTCCAAGCCACCGAATATGCACAAAGTCAAAAGTGGCGTTCTGTAATATGTCAATATCTCAAGATTTGATTGTCCAAATGATTCCAAACTTTCGGTGGTGATAGTCAAGACGAGGGGCAACAACTTTTCAGTTTTGTCAAAAAGGGGATTCGACTTTCTAGTTGCCAAAAACCATCCTCGAAGTTGTTTATCAAAATCTGGGTTCCCAAAACCACTTTCCATTTTGGCTATAAAAACGAACCTTGGGAACCCCATTTGTAAGTTCAGCCAAGAAGTTAAGCTATGCCATTTTGGAGTCATAGAGGAGTCTTCTTCTTATCCTAGAATTTCTGGAGGCCCCTATCCTAATAGGGGGATCAAGAATGAATAAGTTCCACTCGTGTTTCCTCCTCCTCCTGATGTCAAGCTAAATGGTGGGCGTTCATTGTGAGGGAGATACACACATGTAAAAGGAGTTTCAGAACATTTACTACTATTGGTTTGATGTATTTTCGGTTTTAAAACATTTCATTTAGAATTATCTTACTTTGATTTATCTTGGTTTGATTTAACCGAATGAAATGCTCTTTACTTTTAACCGATCAGTGCAAAGTTTTGAGTGTGTGACTTGTGTTGTTCCGATTGGACAGCACAAGAATCCTTTTCTTCCCCACTTATTTGAGATTCCAATTTTTTTTGGAATCTATTATACCATTCATGTGATCTGGACCTTTTCTATATGATTGTTATGTCAAGGTTTGGCTCAACATGCTTTGATATAAGAGCTTGGAAAGTAATCGGGATTCCGATTGATTTCAACCAAAGAATTGCATCAAACATTAATTAATCTCCCATAACAATGAGATTTAAATGTGTGAAGAAAACTCACAATGAACCCTTTTATCTCATAATTAATAAACACCACCTTTTCTTTCCAACTATTAAACTCTTCAATTAAGTCATTTCATCCTAAAACTGTTTACAAAACCACCCCCTATTTAAGTACTTCTTATTAAAAATGCACACTCTAAACCCACCAACGCTCCTTGAGAGATGACTTAGGGTCTTCACTAGACTGTAAATCAACCTTAAAATCATAATCAATTTTCCACGTCACAAAAACGCGGTCAGAACTCTATGGTTCCCCAGGAAGAAATGGTCGAATCATTCAAACCTGACGGAGGATCATTACAACAGTTTGAGGTTCGAGTACGGACCCAAGTGATGGGGAGTAAGGATAAAGTGGAGTATGAGGTGGATGGTGTAGAGGGTTTCCCTGATAAGGCATCTAGTTCAGATAGTGTTGGCTTGAGGAGGGGAATGGAATCTGAAATGGAGGTCATCCATCCAAGTGATGGGGAATTTTCCCAGGTTAAGGCTGCTCGGAGTGATGGTATACAAGCAATGGGTGAGACCCAAGTGGTAGGTGTTGAAGAGGTTCCTGGCAGAACCTCTTGTGGGGAGGTGGTTAGAGGTAGTGGGGACATTCACAAGGGAAGGTAGGGGTCTTCACCGGATGTGGAGGTCCATAACTCAGTTGGTAATAAAGGGATTTATTCTTTAGGTAACTAATATGCTACTCAGGTGAAGAATAGCTTTGATGTCCTTGGTATAACTGGGGAGTGTATGGAGGGGACCATTGAAGCCATTAAGAGTATTTCTGTAGGGGAAATTAGCCTGAGGAGTAACAGGAGTAATAGGGGGAGGAAGTGTAAGAAGAACTACTCCTCCTTACCACCCCCTTGAAGACTCGTTCAACAAAAAAGAAAATGGATGAGAAGATGGACAGTGAGGCCATGTGTTAGAAATCATCTGGCCAACCTAAACTTTCCTTGGATTTGATTTCGAGTTCGAAGGAAGAGGTGACAGAGCATGTGATATTTCTCAATGCCTCGGAAGAGGAAGTGGCCAAGATTATGGGTCAAGGTATTGAAATGAATCTAAGTGAGGAACAATATTCTTGGGTTGACAAACAGGACACGATACTAGTTATGGGTTTCAATAAGGGGATGATCAGACTCGAGGAGTATATAGAGGTCTGGGATAAACTGACCTCTACATTTGAGGTGCTGATAAGTGAAGATCCTCACACTCAGGTAACCGCTATTTCTTGGAAGTTTTTTAGGGATATGTATTTTGGAAGAATTATATTTTTCTTCAATGATACTACTTTAACATTTTATAGTTAATAATTGGTTTCTCATTCTCACTTTTCCTAGTTCTTAAGATGAGGTTTTAATTCTCATTTTGTGTGACTGGACATGTTTTGGGTGTTCTGATTCCTGCATTTTACATGGTTTTGCTTCATATGGGGTTCAGAACATGAGGTTGTCACTTCTGTATGGCACTTGGATTGGAATACTGAGAGGGTATGGTCTGGCCATTGGTTCAATGCCTGTGCATCCTTGAACGGGACTGGTTGATGAGTTCTCATGCTTGGTGGGGGCCTACTCATGATGTAGCTGCTGGGGAGAAGTAGGACATGTTTTTTGGGGGTATTCTATGTTGTTGTTTTGGTTGTTTTAATGGACTCAGTGGTTCTCACTTTTCCATTAAAATTGATTTGATAATAAAATAAAAATAATAATTTTCAGTCATTTAGGGAGCTTGGAGGCCTACCATGGATGAAAATAGTGAATGGGGAAGAAGAGGGGGGCATTTGGTTTATTTCTGGATGGGAAAAATTGTAAAAAAAACTATTTTTTTAACACTTGGACGATGTGCACTGTTTGGCTGCATGGTTTAGTAAATCGTGTGGCCAAACTATGCATCCAGTTCTATCCACTCAAAAATTTACTTTTTGATCCAAAATTCATGCGGGGACCTTGGGAAAATATAGGCCAAGAATAGAAGAGAAATAATGCCCCAAAACTTCAAACCTGTCACACTTGGATCCCGATAAAATGACCAAGAACCCAACCCAAACTGGAACGAAGTGAAAGTTAAAATTTCAGGTGTAACATAACTTCATATATATCTAATATACTTTGAAATTATAGTGAGAATACACTAATAGAAACATTATAATAGTTTCTAACCTTGAAATTAGGGAAAATTTTTCATCAAAATCTACACTTTCCTCCTGTGCATAGCCTTTACAAACAATCCAAACTTTGTTTCTTAAAAAATCTCCATGTTCATTCTAGTTTTTTCAATAAAACCATTTTTTTCTATAAAATTTTTACCTTTCAAACATGGAGCAGGTCCCCATGTTTCATTTTTCTCAATTTTATCCAACTCTTCATTTATATCATTCACCTATTCTTTATGTTGAATAACTTCTGAAACAAATTTTGGTTCAACTTTTGAGATGAGTGAAGTTTCATTTTCTAATATCAACTTTCTTTTGGTTTGAGTTGGATCCTTTTGATTCCCAAGAATATTTTTTGTCTCAATTTTTTTTATAAATTATTAAATTTCACATTTCCGCTTCATGCTTCACTTTCCTCATCACACTATTCATATGAATCTTTGTGAACATTAATTTTCTCACTTTAATTTTTGTTGAAAAAATTCATTTTTTTCTTCCTCAACATTGCCATTAATTTTTGTTAAATAAGTTGTATTCTCAGTAACTTTAACATCATATGATTCCACCAACTTTTTTAAGCTTTTGTTCCAACATTTGTAACTTTTTCTATTGGTTGAATAACCCATAAAAGTTCCTACCTTGGATTTCTCATAAAAATTTCCCAGATCTAGATTTTTTATTTTAAGTAAACATAGACTTCTAAAAACTTTTAAGTACTTCAAAGAAGTTTTTTTTGTCATACCACATTTCATAAGAATTCAGGTTGGATTCTGACCTTAAAAACATATGTTCTGAA
Source organism: Viscum album (assembly GCA_963277665.1). Taxonomy (NCBI): domain Eukaryota; kingdom Viridiplantae; phylum Streptophyta; class Magnoliopsida; order Santalales; family Viscaceae; genus Viscum; species Viscum album. The sequence goes on along the minus strand of OY728140.1, from coordinate 45,113,108 downwards.
TATGTACAATAGTAATAACACATTCTCTCTAGTAGAAATTTGAAAGTTTTTATTCTTCTAACATGATTCTTCCCATTTCCACCAAACTTCTATTATTATTTTCTTCTAATCCATTTTTATGGGGTATATAGAGCACTATACTAATGTTTAATATCATTCACTCTATGATAAGTTTCAAAAGTATTACTTGTACACATTGTTCCATTATATGTTCTCAGATTCTTTATATAAACCCCCATTTCTTTCTCAACTTCTTTTCTAAAGAATTTGAACAATTATACAGCCTTTGAATTGTGTTTCAAACAAATTATTTTTTTCATCTAAGTGAAATAATCAATAAAATTGATAAAGTAAAAATCCCCTTTTGTTGATTGATGTATCACAAGCCCACATAAATCAGAATGAATCAGTTCAAGAAGTCTAATAGAATGAATCTCAACTCTCTTATAACTTTTATTAGTCATCTTACCTTTCTAAAAAGTTACACAAACATCTTCTTCTCTTCTTTTCAATTATGGAAAGTTTTGAATAACATCAACCTTTAAAATTTTGTTCATGTTTTTTTTCAAGGTGGCCAATCTTAGGTGCCATAACTTATTTTCATATTTAGAACCTAAGTAACAAGAGTTGTTAAATTCTTCTATTTGGAAGAGATTACCACTTTTTCTTTATCCTTTTGTAAAAACTTTTCCATCTTTCATAATTTTGATAACATAAGAATATTTTCTAAAGATAACTTATTTTCCATTATCACAAAGTTGACTTACACTAAGTAATTTATGTTTTAGTCTATCAACAAACATGACTTCCTTAGATTTCAACTTTTCAACTTCAATCTTATTCATTCCAAATCCTCTTATTTTTAGAGAAATATCATTTCCAAAGGTAATTTCACCTTCATAATTATTTCCAACATGTTTCAATATTTTTATATCACCTATTATGTGTGAATAACAACCATTATCATGTATACATGGTTTGTTTCTTTTACTTACTTTCAAGGTAGTCTCAACAATAAAAGCACTTTATTTAACTTTCTTATTTCCTATTTCCTTTTATTTCCTCACATATAAGACTTTTCCATGAAGATTAGTCAAAAATTCTTCAGAAAAATGACCTGGTTGATCACATCTTCTACAAAATTCTTTCAGATGGTCAAAATAATTTTTCATTGGAAAGTATCTAATATATTTAGAATTTAGTTTTTCAATGTTCTGTAATTTAGGAAAGTTACTCATTCTACTTTCACTAATTATTTCACTCTATTAAAACCTTCTTTTGGGAAGAGATAAGTTATGCCAGTAATTATAAGCCATGTGGCCATAAATTCTGTAGTGCTAACAATAACAATCAAATATTGATTTTATATTTAAGTAAGATGTTTCTCTATAGAAACTTTATTGTGGTTGATAACTTCTTTCTTCTCTAACATACTCTGGGAGTGAACCATATTTCTTACTAATAGAGTTTTCAACTTTTGTAGATGTGATAGATCTCTCATATCCCTTCTCAAACCATGTTTTACCAAAACTTTTCTTCTCAAATGTAATATTTGAAAAATCAAATCAAACATTATTTTTTGTGGGTAAGGATTTCACATGATTCTTTATTTAAACTATATAATAAAATATATAAGTATAATATTTTACTTATAAATATTTTTTGAAGTTCTCATTCATATTCCTCAAGAAATTTTCATACTCAATAAATTTTGATTAAAACTTATTAACTTCTTTTTTCTTAGATGTTATCTTCTTAATGAGATCTTTAACTATCTTTCCCTATTCAGCAATTATAAGTTTGTAACTTGATATCTCCAGAATTTATTCTTCTCTTTCTATTTTTCACCTTCAACAATGTTTCCACCATATTTATTTATTATTCTAATTTCTTTTTTGAGAGATCTATTTTTCTCAGGACATGAAACAAGTTCTATTCTAAAATGATACTCTCTGTAATATTCTTCAACTCCTTTTTTTTCACTATTTGATGGGTTTTACATTTTCTTAAATTTTTAAATTAATTATCTAAAATTTACTAAACTTTATCCTTTGAATAGTGTTTTTAGTTGAGTCTGATTCATGTTTCTTACTCAACATACTTCTCTTGTTCACAGTAAACTTCTTATATTTATTGTATGGATTCCCTTATTTAGAAATTTTTTTTCCACTTCTTCCATTGAGGTTTTTCATTAGAATTATCTCTATATTCTCCAACATTCTTCTTAAATATAAGAGACATGATTTTTTCATTCAAATCATCATCCTCTTTATCTTAGGAGCCACAAGAAACAATAGCTTCAACATCTTGAATCTTTATTTTTCTCATAGATTCAAAATCTATTTCATCTTTATTTTTCTTTGTAAACATTAGATATTTTCTTATTTCATAAGAAAGAATAAATTTATAAAAAATTTCAAGAGATTAATCTTCTTTATCTTCTAAAGAAAAAAATTTAGAATAAAACCTTTCTGTAAAATTTCTCATAAATTTATTCATTATTGTAGAATCTTCTAGAACTTCTCCAAATACTCTTATATTGCAAAAAAATTAATTTAACCTGGTGAATTATTCATCAATATTTTCTTCATCTCTCATTTGTATGTCTTTAAAATTAATATGCCATAGTTTTATCTTTTATTCCATCACTTTAGTATTCCCTTAAAAAAACTTTATGACTTTTCCCACATACTCTTTGAAGTTTTGAGACCCATCACCTTAATATAAACATTTTCTAATAGAGACATAAGAATATAATTCATATCTTTTGCATTTAATTAAATATTTCTCTTATCAGAAAAAATCATCGAGCATCTTTCTTAATAAGTGGAAACCCAGTTGTAGCAACATCAACGATTTCCAAGCAAAGAGATAAGAGATAATAAATCATCCTATTTTTCAATACATAATAATTTTTTCCATAAAATATAGGAATTCCTATATTATTGATAGAATTGATATTATATATGATAAGGATTCAACAAGGAAACCTTCCCTCTAATACTAATTGAAGTTCCAAAATATTAAATAAGAACTGAGAAGGGGGGTTGAATTAGTTGATCACTTTTATAAGTTTCAATACTTTTATAAAATTATCCCCTATAACTTGATAATTTTTATATCCTTATTATCTTTTGTAAAATTATCCCCCATGGGACTATGGAAATTCACTATAATAAAGAAGTGAATAAAATTTTTTCCTAATCTTATTATACACCTTATCATCAAGCCTGGCGGGAACAAGCCATTCAAGAACTCCTGAATCAGGCCACCGAGAGCATACAATAGGCCTCTCGCCTAAGAGAGTCCAATCATCGATCTTTGCCTGCCTTCTTAGAAGGTATTGATCCACATGTGAATTCGGCACCAGATCCGGTTCACCCCCAAATGGGGGCACGCGAGGTCAGGCAGGTCGCGATAGAAGCAGCCACTACCACAATCCAGGGTCAACCCCATCCTATAGGTCTGGGGGAATTTTTAACAAAAAATGCCCCCGTAAGACCAATAAAAATGGTAGGAGACTCAACGTCTAGATAACGGAGCCAACCCCAGCCCTCAGGGCTGGGGGAATTATTACCCCCTCAACAACAACCTCCCCCACGAGAGTCAGTATTCTCTCGTCTAGGGAGTATAGTCAGAAGAGGAGGTTATCATCCTATCTCATCATTTGAATCATCATCGCCCCTAAGAGGAAGGCGCACCGTAAGGTCACATCAAATAACTCTCCACGTCACCCTTCATCAAGAAGTTCGAAGGCAATCCCAGGTCATGAAAGGGAAGGCCAGTAGAAGATGCGGGAGATCCTCTTCCTATTTGGGAAATGACATCCCCTCCACCCCACGATATGCATTCATTAACGCCATAGAGGCTAACCCCACAGGTGACACTGGGGAAAATGCAAATCTGAATGGATCAAGAGACGACGGTTCCGGTCAGGTTGTGACTCACAACGAACCACCAGGTGTGCACACCCGGAATCAGAGGGCCGCCCTAAATATGGTCGTCCTTCTAGCCAACCCTCCTCTACCTACCCAGTGAGCTTCCAATAAGGATAAGAATAAGGGACTGGTTACCCTTAACCTGCCTTCTTTTCTCGACAAAAACGATCCACTCAAGCTCGAAGATAGATTTGCTCGATAGGAAGAGGAGATGAAAGAATTAAGGCGGCTTAACGTCAAGCTACTCCAGAGGAACTGCCTTATTGAAAGTGCATCCCAGGAAGAGCCAAATCATGCACTCCCAGAAAGTGCACCTCAAAGGCTAAGGCTTTCCCCAGAAAACGAAGCACGGTCAGGGCTCCTGTCCAATGAGGCGTCTGGTTCGTCCAACTACCTAAATGTGGATGATGAATACCAAGATTTCCCTCCACTTAGGCAGCAACCAGATCTAGTACGCCCGAACCCTCTGAGGGTGACCTGAACGGAATATGCACCCTTGGTGCCAGCCAATCTGGATCCTCAGGTAATGCCTCGGGCTACGCCTTCCCAGGACCGGGCCCAACAGGATGTAAACCAGGGTCTCACCAACACCATCGAGGCGCTAACAGCTCTATTAGAAGCGATGGAAGGTCAACGCGCTCCGATACAGCCAGAGCGGAAACCCTACCCAGATTGGGTGACCAACACACCACCTCCACCCAATTTTGGGAGCCCTGTATTCCCTATTTTCAATGGTTCAGGCGATCCGGAACAGCATTTTATGCACTACGCATCCTATTGAAACCCTATGATGGGGACTCCATAACAACAAGAAGCAGTGAAACTCAGATGCTTCGTACGGACCTTGCAAGGATCTGCCTTCTTCTGGTACACGAGTCTGTCGGCCCAGTCAATAAAGAGCTGGGAGGACCTTCGACAGTAGTTCCTGTTCCACTTCAGCTCGATGTTTCCCAAAACAACAGTCAGTGACCTCGTGAACTGCAAGCAGGGGGAGAACGAGAGGGTCTCAGATTTCATTTCCAGATGTAAAGGTCTGACCTACACTCTGAATAGTCCAATGCCTCAAGATGATATGCTATCCATATGCATCGATAATCTTATAGATGAGATGCGAACACTGCTCATACCAGTGGAGTGCACCACTGGCTTCTGCCATCTCTTGGCCATTGCCCATAGAATTGAGGACTCTCTAATTTGAAGTCCTGAATAGCCTCGCAAGCTCCTGCGAAAAGAGCCCCTAGAGCTGAAGTGTCTGTTGTTACACTCAAGTTGGCCCCTATGCCCGCTCCACCACTCAGGCCTCTGCCAAATCGTCAAGGGACCCATGCATATCAGCGGCTGCCTCCGCCTAAACGGGATGATCAAAGAGGAACCAGTTTGAGGAATGAAGAAAAAAAGTATACTCGTTCCGAGACGATCAATTCCACGGTTACTTCATCACCGCCATGAATTGCAACCTTCTCCACCTCCTGGAGCCAAGGAAACCTGAAGAAGTCATCCGCAAGGATAGTCCATATTACTTCCCCTACCATAGAAATTTGGGGCATAGTATCCGAGAATGTTTCGTCTTCAAATAACTCCTGTAGAGGATGGTAGACTCCGGACAGGTCAAGCTGGGACCACCCCCAGCACATGTGGCATGTATCTCTACCACCGACTCCGACAAAGAGGAGGGGTGGCATAAAGTCACCAGTAAGAAGGGGCAGAAATTCGATGACTGGATGACTTGGAAGACTATCAACCGAGCCCAGGGCATACTCCGAGCTCAGCTACGGTAGCCAGTGTTGCCGCCAACAGCCCCTGAAACTGCACGACCGACAGCATCGGCCTCACAATCCTCCACGAGCCGGTCATCCGAGCGTAATCAAAGAAGGAAGAAACAATCACAAGAGGAGTAGTCTGCAACGGGGCCAAAGTTAGTCTCGAACCCGGAAGATTATATGCCCTCGAATTTGGCATCACGGGCACTGACCCACCAAACGACACCATCTGGGACGACCGACCAGGTTGACCTGTCAGAGGATGAAGATCAAATATTTGGTTCTATTAACATCATCCATCTTATGGAATCATTCCCTGACGAAGGGTATGGTTATGAACCCGAGTTCCCTGAATGAGGAGTCGGGAGGAGGAATCGCGGAGGTAGGGGATACCAGGGGAGGCGCAACCACGGCCGAAACCAACCCTACTGTTGGACCCCGGCCCAAACTGTTAGTATCGCGTAAACCCATGGGAGAGCCCTTCAATGGACTCGGCAGGAGAAATAATTCCCCTCCACCTCCACAAGTAGCCACTCTAGCCCTGTTGTTCTGCGATACCCACCAGAGGAGGAGAAAGTGTCTGGCCTCCTAGCGCGCACAAACAGACCGGTCGGGCTGAGTCCCCAGAACGTGGGAACACCATCGAAATCTGACCCCGCGACCGGTCCTTCCTCATCAAATGCTCCAGCCCCCAAATCACCCACTAAAACTCTCCCGCCAATGGAGAAGTGTCGGCTGTTAGAGCAGAAATACGACATCCTTAAGTAGCTGGCATCGGTACCAGCCAAGATGTTGATCCTGGATGCCCTGAGTTTGTCAGCAGACCTCAGGGAGGCATTTATAGAAGCTTTGATCAGCCCCCAGGAGTTTCAAGCCAAGGTAGCTACTACCAAGATTTACCAGACGGATACTGACCCATATGAATGCAATTCGGTGATTTCCTTCACCGATCAGGATAAAGATTACATCATGAAAGGACACGTCATACCACTATATGTGTCTAGAACGTTGAATGGTATTGATATCCAGAAATTCTTTATAGACAATGGCTCTGGAGTTAACCTCCTTCCCCTACAAACACTCCGCAAGTTGTGCTACAGTGAGGATGGTCTAATTCCCTCAGCCACAACTCTGTTGGGTTACAATAGGAATGAACAGAAGCCAATGGGACAAATTAATTTAAGGACCTCTTTTGGTGACCTGGTAGCCTACATGGAATTCCTGGTGGTCCAGAAGAGCACAGCATTTAATTCCCTACTGGGAAGGCCGTTCCTCTATAAACACATGGACGTTCCTTCATCCTACCACCAATGTATCAAGTACTGCATCAATGGACAAAGTGGAACATTGAACGCTGACAAGGACCCTTTAGAGATCTCCGAGTCCCATTATATTGACGCCGGGTTCTATGAGCAAAAGAAAAAGAAGCCTTTGGTTGATGGTGTCGACTGGATCCCTGCTCCAAATGGCCTGAAAATGGTTCCTGATGACCCCCTTAGACAGCTTGGCGGGGATTATGTCATGCCCATCAACCATATTGAGAGTAGGAGTTTAATTCCGGACATGCACTCGGATGTCCTCATGACTTCAGCCATAAAGGCCGAGTGTGACAATGTGGGAACATCCACCGACCCTCAACCTGGGGATGAAAACTCGAGTAAGGACACCCATGACACATCGCCTCCAAACTCCCAAGAGCTCGCATCAGGAGCTCTCTCCTCGTCGAACCAAGAAGATGAGGATTTGGGAGAAGAAGAGGGGGAAGATCTCAGGGATGCACCTCCAGCATTTGAGGAAGGTATCTCCACCACTATGGACAAGCTCAGGGAAATAAACCTTGGTACCGAGGAAGACCCGAGGCCCACTCTCATTAGTGCAGTCATGTCTCCCGAGGAACACGAGGTATATACCTCCTTCCAAAGGAAACACCGGGACGTCTTTGCCTGGAATTACACAGAAATGTCAGGACTCGATCCTGAAGTAGCGACGCATCACCTGGGTCTTCCAGAAGACCACCGAGGCTACAAACAGGCCTCTAGAAGGACGCAACCCTCACATTCTTCCAAAATAGAGGATGAAGTTGATAGTCTCATTAAAGTAGGATTCATAAGGGAGGTCCAATACCCCATCTGGTTGGAGAATATAATCCCTTTCAATAAAAAGAACGGGCAAATCCGCGTCTGTGTTAATTTCAGAGATCTCAATCGGCATTGCCCGAAAGATGACTTCCTGGTCCCAATCACCGAGTTGTTAATCGATGCAACGGCCGGGTATGAGGCTATGTCTTTCATGGATGGATATTCCAGCTATAACCAAATCAGTATGGCCCAAGAAGATGAATAAGCCACTACCTTCAGGGACCCTCAAGGGGTATTTTGTTACAGGGTCATGCCCTTTGGTCTCAAGAATGTTGGCGCCACATATCAGCGTGTCATGCATCGGATCTTTAAGACATTCCTGGGGAAATTCGTTGAGTGTTACGTGGATGACCTGGTGGTCAAATCCAGACAGCGCTCAGATCACCTGTCGGACCTTGAGACTGTCTTCAACAAACTCTGACAGCATAGCTTGAAGATGAACCCCTTGAAATGCGCCTTCGAGGTTACCTCAGGGAAATTTCTTGGCTTTGTTGTACGCCATCGTGGCATCGAAGTCGACCCTGATAAGACTAAGGCTATCCTTGGATTAACACCTCCCCAAAATCTCACCGAGTTGAGAGTATTCCAAGGACACCTAGCCTATATTAGGCGGTTCATAGCCAACCTGGTGGGAAAATGTTTTCCCTTCACCAAGTTAATGAAAAAGGGGGTCACGTACCAATGGACGGATGACTGCCAAGAGGCGTTCGACAAATTGAAGAAGTATCTCTTAAGACCACCAGTGCTCATGCCCCCGATTGAAGGAAGACCTCTCATCCTATATGTGACGGACCTAGAACAGTCATTGGGGGCCTTCCTCACACAAAAGAACAACCCCGGTAGTGAAAAAAGTCTCTATTACCTCAGTCGAACCATGATTGATGCTGAGACTCGATACTCAGATATCGAGAAGAGTTGTTTGGCCTTGGTCTTCGCAGTTCAAAAGATGTGACATTATCTACAGCATCATGAAGTCCATTTGATCTCACGGAGTAACCCGCTCAAGTACATCCTCAACCACCCGATGCTAACCGAATGCCCATCCCGATTGGCAGTCATCCTGCAACAGTTCAATATCCAGTTCGTGCTTCAGAGAGCCATTAAGGGCCAGGCATTAGCAGAATTTCTGGCAGATCACCCTTCGACAGGGACCACTGCACCGGATGCTGAGCTACCAGATGAAGACATCTTCTCAGTTCAAGAGGAGTTCCCAACATGGGAAATGTACTTTGACGGCACGTCCCAAAGCCCAACCGGGAAGAGGATGGAGGATCCCAGATTCAACAAAGTGGGTTTGGGGATAATACTCATGTCCCCAAAAAAGGCAGTCTTTCCATATTACTTCCTCCTATCAGAGGGATGTACAAACAATGAAGCGGAATATCAATCCCTCATTGCAGGCCAGGAGCTTGCACTCCAGGCACAAGTACATCACCTTAAGGTAAAAGGTGACTTGGAGCTGGTCATCAAATAAGTCAATGGTGACTATGCTATTAAAAAGGAGGAGTTTATCCCCCTGTTTGACCATGTTCGAGGGTTAATGGATGAGTTCTCCACAGAACCAATATTGACCTATATTCCATGGTCTCGGAATGCTCAGGATGATGCATTAGCCAACACGGCCATAGCCTTAGCTGACCCAGGCCGGGATAAAACAGTTATCAGTATTGCTCACCGTTGGTATTTCCAATTGTTCAGACCAAGATGGAAGAAATCCAGGAAGTCGGTCCTGTCCCTGAGATATATGCTCCTACCACCAACTGGATGACCCTCATAGCAAACTACCTTCAACGGGGAGAAATTCAATCAGACAGGGCTGAATGAGAGCAAATACGGAGGAGGGCGATCAAATTTGTCCTATATGGCGGCGTGGGTCAGCAAGAGGTCCTCTACAAATGAGGCCTTGATGGAGTGCTCCTCAGATGCATTGATGGAGAGGAAACTGCTGTCGTAATGAATGAAGTACATGTCAGAGCACGTGGAGCACATCAACCAGGGACCAAGCTTTCCCATCAGGTTCGAAGGCTTGGGTACTAATGGCCTACAGTGGCACGAGACTGTGAGCGTTTTACCTCAAAATTCCACTCATGCCAGATTCATGCCAACTTCATACACCAACCCCCAGAGTTACTTCATCAAGCCAAGTACTCTTGGTCGTTTTCCGTCTGGGGGATGGACTTCATGGGACCATATCCTCCCACCACAGACAAACAGTTGAAGTATATCCTCACAGAAACCGACTCCTTTTCCAAATGGGCAGAAGACATACCCCTCAAGGAAGTCGGGGAAAGAAATATTTTCAGCTTTGTGAAGACCAACATCATCACCAGATTTAGTGTCCCTCATACCATACTAACGGACAACGGCACCAACTTCTGCTCTGCTGAAGTGGAGAAACTATACCGCGAATATGGTATCAAGGCTAACCACTCATCCTGCTACCATGAAGCAGCCAATGGATAGATAGAGGATTTCAATAAGACCTTGTCCGATATTCTCCAGAAAATGGTGGACAAAGAAAAGAAGTCATGGCCGGATAAACTCCTCCGTGCATTGTGGGCTTATCGAACCACAATCTGCACCGCTACTCAGGCTACCCCATACTCATTGGTATATGGCAAAGAGGCGGTCCTGCCCATTGAACTCCAACTTCCATCGCTCTGTGTTGCCCTCTGTGATCAACTATCTGATGATGAGCAGTCAAAAAAGCGGCTAGGTGAATTGGAACAGCTAGATGAGAAGTGGTTGTACACCTTGCACCATCTGGAAGTATACTAGAACCGGATCGCACGAGCCTTCAACAAAAAGGTTTGCCTTTGGTCTTTCTTGGAAGGAGAATTAGTGTTGGTCCTCTGGACCCCAATGATACCCGGCAAGAAACCTCCAAAGTTGGAGCCCAAATGGGAGGGATCGTACGTTGTACACAAGGTCTACTCTAACGGAGCATATACCCTGATCTCCATGGACGGGCAATTCACCACGGCTCCTACAAATGGGAGATTTCTGAAGAAGTATTTCGCATGATAACTAAAGGTGTATGCATCATCCAAGCTGCATGACATTAAACTGCCAAGAACCCAACGGTCCAGACTCTATGACCTTAAACTAAGAGTATTACGTCCTCATCGCATGACGTTAAACTGCATGGAGTCTAATAATACCCCTCGTCCTAACCACATGACGTTAAATTGTATGGCTTCCGTCCTCACCGCACGACGTTAAACTGCATGGATTTCAGAGAACTACGTACAGCTTGATTCCTGATCTTGCAGGATACGTAGTGACACCGGGATCCCCTATCCTAGCCCAGCCACTCCCAAATAATAGTTAAAAATGCCTTCTTCCCCCCGTGTATGGACCATACCTTCACGGGGTGTATCCCTCATCCTCACTGCATGACGTTAAACTGCACAGAAAAGAAGTTTTAATAATGCCCCTCTCCCCCCGTGTATGGACCAGACCTACACAGGGTGTACTTCTTTCATAGAACTACGTGCGGCTTGATTCCTGCCCTCGCAGGATATGTAGTGACGCCAGGGTCCCCCGTCCTGGCCCAACCCCTTGAATAAAAGATAAAAATTTCTTTTCCCCTCATGTACGAACCAGACCGGAACATGGTGTACTCCCCATCCTCACCGCACGACATTAAACTGCACGGATTTCAGAGAACTATGTGAGGATTGATTCCTACCCTTGCAGGATACGTAATGACGCCAGGGTTCCCCGTCCTAGATCAGCCCCTTGAATAAAAGATAAAAATGCCCTTTCCCCCCGTGTTCGGACCAGACCGGAACGGGGTGTACTCCTCGTCCTTACCACATGACGTAAAACTGCATGGATAGCAAGATTTAAAAAAATTCTCCCTCTTCCCCGTGTACAGACCAGACCTACACGGGGTGTATATTTCTTCCTCACTGCATGATGTTAAACTGCACGGACTTCGTCCTCACCGCATGACGTTAAACTGCATGGACTTCTTCCTCACCGCATGACGTTAAACTGCACGGACTTCATCACGACCCACCCAAGATGCATGGTGAAACGAGATGGAGATACTCATTGCACATTTGGATGCATCCTCTCCATACATCAGACTCCACGACCCGGATAATTATGGATCTTCATAACCACTCATGGCCATAAGAAGTAGAAAGTCATCGACCCGTGGACACCTTTGTACGACTATGAATACCATGCCCTCAGTGGCTCTGCATATTGATAGCCCCTGGCCTGTCAACCAAAGGCAAGATTTCCTCAGGCGACACTCTTCCTAGCTCCATACACCTACCGGCCTCAGAGCCCCCGTATCATATCTCCTGATTCAAAAATTTATGGAGCAATGGTTTACAAGTTCATTCCCCTTTTCACATCCAAATGTTTCCAGGGTACCCCTATCTGGCTAGCCTATGTGTCTTCTGGTGGTTCACATAGTGACCCGCATCAGTGAACATCAAGTCAGGACTAGGCTACTTTGACTCAACGGACAATTGTAGTGAAGATGTTTCTTGTATACTCGGACACCATTATCCTCATATTCCGAACTCTGCACTGTGAGCAATCTCAGATTTTCATAATCATTCATGACCATCGGAAGTGGAAAGTTATCGACTCGGGGACACCTTTATACGACTATGCATACCATGCCCTCAGTGGCTCTGCATAATGATAGCCCCTGGCTTGTCCATCAAAGGCAATATTTCCTTGGGCGGTACTCTTCCTAGCTCTATACGCTTACCGGCCTCAGAGCCCCCACGACACACCTCCTGATCTGGGAAAACTCAAAGTTGCAGTTTACAACCTTCATCCCCCACCTTGTTCCAAGTATATCAGAACATGTTGACCCAGTTATCCTTCGAGTGTGTAAAGACCCAAAAAAAATTCAAGGAAATTTTTGTTCTTAATTTTCTTGGGAATTTTACAAGAACGCAGTTTCTGACGGCACCTAATTCCGAGGCCCGGTGTGCCCGGAATCATTTTCCAAAGTTTAGCTCTGGTACGTTCAGTAAACGAACGAGCGGGTCTTTCTAACTTTTTAACCGGTGCTCGGAATCAAATTTTGAGGGAACCTATGGAATCGTAGTGCCAGTAATTGTTTAGAAACACCTTTTCAGGAGTTTCATTTGCTCGGGTGTGGTTTCTAATTTTTGGGGTTAAGTTAAGAAATAAAATAAAAGTGGTGAAACTGGTTTTTATTTCATTTTGCTTAACTTAAGTTAAGTGGATGATGTGGGACCCACAATATCCTACCCACTTGGTAGGATATTTGTGAGGTGGGGCCCACACGAGCCCCACCGTTTCTTTTCTTCTAAGTAACGCACCCGCATCTCCCTTTTTAATGAAGTCAACTCATGCGTTTAATCTGAATATTAAACGCCTCATTAATTGGGCGGTTTTAAACTCCCCAATTAATTGTTCGTTTCGTTTCTTTTTGAAATTCAAATGTTGTCTTGTGCGTTAATAAAATAAGACAACTCTTATTTTATTTCTGTTGGAACTTGTTGCGTGGAGAGGATTGGGAGAAAAGCCTTCTTCTTTGATGAAGAACGCGAAGAACACGCCGACCTCCGACGAAGAATGCCAAACCATCAGAGATCGACTACGCGACGTCGTGAACCGTGACGCCAGTGACGCACCTTCCGCGATGCTCCTTCCGTGACGCTTCTTCTGTGACGCTTCTCCGCGACGTGACGATCCTCCCTCCACGACGCCTTCATCCGCGATGGTTATTTCCACGACGAATCCTCCCTCATCGAATTCGATGAGGTAGGGATTTATTTTAACTGTTGTTCATGAATTCTCTCATTGCCTTTCTTCTCTTTTATTGGAGCTTCCTGTTACCGCAATAACGGGAGGGAGGTCAGACTGCATGAATAAGGCCGACCCTCCTCTCCCTTTTGGTTTTTTGATATTGTTACGGCATGAGCAAGGCAACGCGGTGTCAAAGCACCGCGTGGGAATTGTTAAGGAAAGGAGGAGAAGCGCAACGCCGTCGCGCCGCACCGTTGAAGATGAACCAAAGACGCGGCGCCATCGCGCCGCGCCGTTGAAGACGAACCAGAGGCGCGGCGCTGTCGCGCCGTGCCAGTGAACCACAAAAGCACCACGGATAGAGCGGGGCCGCGACAGAGGGGCGCGGCATCGTCACACCGTGCCGGACGGATGAAGGCCGCAGCCTGTTCTAGGCCGCGGCGGAGCAGGGGAACCGGTGGCCGGTTCCAGGCCGCCGGCATCAGAGCAGGGGGGCCGGCCCTTGTCGATCCTGTGGCGGCAGCAGCCGGTCGGCCGGTGCGGGCCGGTCAGTCAGGGGAACGTGTCGGGGGTCGTAACCCCCGGCTGTCCAGTAGGAGCGGCCCCCCGCATGGGGGCCGCGGTTTCTCCATGCGGGGGCAGCGCGCCTTCCGCCCTCTTCGCTCGGCCGTAACGGCCGATCCGGCCGCCTGGCCACCCGGCCAGTGCCAGCGTGCCGGGCCTAGCCACCGGTCCGCCCAGGCCGGGCCGGGCCACGCCCGCTGGGCCACCCAGGCCGGGCCGAGCCGCACCCGCCGGGCTGGGCTGCGTCGGTCGGGCCGGACCGGGCCTGAACCCCCTAATACCGAACCTCTTTCGATCTGTTTTCCATAACTTGAGCTACAGGCCTCCGATCGATGCACCATCAGTTGTGTAGAAATCCTTGGATAGAGAAGGTCGTTTCAGTATATTACAATCAGGGTTTCAGAGAACTTGGGGTTCGGCCGGGTTGGCTCGTACACGAAACCAACCGAGCCCTCGAAGCGGAAACACTTATAACTTGAGCTCCGGACGTCCGATTGACGTGCCGTCAACTTTTTTGGATTCCTCTATGTGAGACGGACCTTTTGGATTACTCCACTCAAGGTTTGTATCCAGTTGGAGTATGGTCAGGTTGGTTTTGACTTAAAAACCAACCGGGTCCCTGGGACGAAAAATCCAATAACTCTCAGACCGGGCGTCCGATCGACGCGCCGTCTGTCGCGTTGAGTTCCTATTGATGATACAGAACTTTTGGATACATCAACTCCAGACTGTGTGTTAGTTGATGTATCAGCCCCTCGGCTCATGGAACGGACCCTCCCGAACGAGCTTGCTGTGTGCGGGAACCCTAGAGCTGGCTACGATTGCGACGACGATGACGACTGTGCAGAAATCCTCCGTGGGTTCGACGGAGACGACTACAGCACTCAGCAATCCTATGTGGATCAGTGCCACCAATCCTATGTGGGTCAGATCCTGTGTGGGTCAGTGCTCAGCGGTCCTGTGTGGGCCAGCACCTACAGATCTTGTGTGGGTCTGATCCTGTGTGGGTCATTGCGGGGGTTAGTTACCTATCGATCCTTTGTGGGTCATTTCGGGGGTTAGTTACCTATCGATCCTATGTGGGTCAGATCCTTTGTGGGCCATTGATGGGGTTAGTACCTATTTATCCTTTGTGGGTCCGATGGCATAGATGAATCAGTGTTAATATCTGATCATCTCTATCATCATACGAAGAAGTATACCTGTGTGAGATGAATCCTATTTTGATTTCCTATGTGGATTGTGTTGTGTTATCCTATGTGGATTAAGTTTTGCTTTCCTATGGGGACTGGGTTGTGATTTCTTGTGTGGACTGGGTTGTACTTGAGCTCGGATATTGGAGCCGAACTGGAATTGATGACTTAGGTATATGTATGGACATATACCTAAGTAGAGTCAGATGTTACTTTTTGATTGTATCTTTCCTTTGTGGATTATCCTTTGTGGATTCTGGGAGACCTTCGGGGGTCTCGGGGCCCCTACTGAGTAGCTTATACTCACCCCTGCATGGGCTATACTTGCACTACGTTGTGTTGGTTGCAGACGACGGACAGCGCTGATCGTGGTTGAGGCTTGCGGAGCAGGACGGTACCTAGAGGTGGACCACTGGGCAGGACGTACTCGGAGCGGACGGCTGGACCCGAGGAGCTGTGGAGGCTATCTGTACTCACCCTTCAGGTGGTACTTCCAGTGGATGGCTCGACATTGTGGCTTTACTTTCAGTTTCTTTTTTCCCTTTCCAGTTGTACTTTACTTTTAGTTTGGGTTTGTATTCTGGCCCACTTACTTTTCTGTACTTACTGTTGTACCCAGTTTTTACTTAGTGGTTACTTCTGCTTGCTTGCTCTGTGGGTTTGTTTACTTTACAAAGGAAATGCCTTCCCTTTTATTGGGAATTACACCTTGGTGCTAGTCGCCAGCCCCTGGCCTATGGAAGGCAGGCTTGGGGTAGTCACGACACAAGCCCCGAGGACGGGTCGTGACAAATTGGTATCAGAGGAGTTCGGTTCTACCACAGAACTTAGGACTCTGATCTTTTTCTATGTGAAGCAATAGTGTTAAGAGTATTGAGTGTGGTTATCAGTCTAGGGAGTCCAGTGTTGGTGCGGCAGCCGACGTATCCGTACACCAGGACCCTGACTTCTGATTTCCGACTTAATGCACGAAAACATTGATTGCATGTGTGTTTCAAGTTTTCTTTGTGATTACTTTGTGTCAGCTCACCAGGTATACTATTCTGACTGTGGCTCACCTGTTTCTTTTCAGGATGGCCCCACGACGGCAGCCATCTAGGGTTCCGAGAGTTGTGCATGATGACTGCCCACCGAGCGACGAGGCATCGGTACAGGGCCCTTTGACAATAGAGGCACCAGCGGTACCGCTACCCACCGAGCCACCGATGCTACCAGCCCCAACCACTGACGATGCACGTCGCCTTAGTGCACTGCACGAGTTGCAGCGCCAGCGACCGCCCAGGTTCTGTAGGGAGACAGACCCTCAGGTCATAGAGGATTGTTTGGAGGCAGTTGTATGGGTTTTCAGGTTAGTGAGGACACCAGCAGACCTCATGGTGATCCTCGCAGCGAGCCTCATGCACGCGGAAGTAGGCAGATGGTGGAGCTTGATGCTCCAGGTGCACGATGAGGCATCCCTCCTCTGGACGGACTTTTAGAGCCTCTTCCGCTCGGAGTTCGTCCCAGCCACCCTCTGTGCGGTGCGCATCCAGGAGCTTCTACAGCTGCGGCAGGGTAGCTTGACGGTCGCCCAGTACTCGGCGAGATTTACCGATCTCTCACGCTACTCGACAGACATGGTACGGGACCCATTCTTCCAGGCCCAGACCTTTGAGCAGGGATTGAGGTAGGATATCAGGGCATCGCTGATCTCCCTCATCATTCCGACACAGGCAGGGGTACTGGAGCGAGCCCTTATGATCGAGAGCTTCCTTGCTGAGATGACTTCAGTAGCGAGACCTACCACAGGGCGGCACGTAGCAGAGTCTTCTACAGCAGGCAGTCGACGGATGAATCATGGGTCTAGGTAGACCAGACCCTCAGGAAGACGACCTCAGTACACTGGCTCAGTAGTGTGGGGCACAAAGTGCGGAGCCAGTCTTTCGAGAGGCAGACAGTGCTACGCATGCGACGGGCAGGGCCACATGGCTCGTGACTGCCCGACCCGCCGTGCTGAGGAGCAGCAGACGACGGTTGAGGGGCCACCCAGGTAGAGGCAGAGGGTCGACAGTGGCGGTCCGCAGGGAGCAGCCAGACAAGGCAGAGGAGCTGGCCGAGCAGCAGGTGGTGGGCGACGCTTTGAGGCTCTACCACCACCACCACCAGGAGGTCCCCCCCCCCCCGACCACAGGGAGCTGGCAGGCAGAGACAGGAACAGCTCCAGGCAGCGAAGTCCTATGACCATGGCGCACCCGAGATGATTCGAGGTACTATCTATGTCTATTCCACCCTTGTTACAATTCTTATAGACACAAGAGCGAGTCATTCTTTCATAGCCTCTATCCTTGTTCGGAGCTCGGAGATTTTGACAGAGCCGTTGGCTCGATCCTTACGGCTAGAGACTCCTACGGGAGCAGACTCGACGATTATGCACTGGTTCCGGCAGTGTGATCTTACTCTAGGAGGCGAGAGATTTGGCTGGGATCTTTTTGTAGTGGCGTCGAGGCCTTACGACGTCATCTTGGGCATGGATTGGTTATCTACAGTCCATGCTCATATTGACTGTATTAGGCGCAAGGTGCAATGTGTGCGCACCGACGGGAGTAGGTTCACCTTCACCGGCGAGAAGGGAGCCTTCGCAACACAGGATGGACTCCCACAGAGAAGAGGAAATCCCATCACTCATCAGTTGGCTAGCCTCATCCTAGGAGCAGTTGACGTGCGGAGTCCTAGTTTTCCTGTAGTGGTGGATTAGTATGCGGACGTTTTCCCCGACGACGTTCCAGGACTACCTTCTCACAGAGAGGTAGACTTTTATATTGATCTATACCTCGAGACAGCCCCGATATCCACCCTAGAATATCAGATGGCACCCGCCGAGCTTCGGAAGCTACGGGTACAGTTGGAGGACTTGCAGGGCAAGGGATTCATCCGACCCAATGTTTCACCCTGGGCTTCCCCGATATTTTTTGCCAAGAAGGCGGACGGGAGCTTGCGACTTTATGTTGACTATCGACGCCTGAACCATGTGAAAGTGAGGAACAAGTATCCGCTACCGAGTATTGATTACCTCTTCGATCAGATCAAGGGATCACGGTGGTTCTTAAAGATAGACCTCAGGTCAAGTTATCATCAGCTCAGAGTTCGGGACGAGGATGTGCAGAATACGGCCTTCAGATGTCGGTATGGCCACTATGAGTTCTTGGTTATGCCATTCGGCGTAACCAATGCTCCAGCAGTGTTCATGGGCCTCATGAACAGGATCTTTCAGACATACCTCGATCGATTTGTCATGGTCTTCATCGACAACATTTTGATATATTCGACCACTGAGGAGGAGCATGCCTATCACTTGTGGGTTGTACTAGACACACTCCAAGAGCACCAGCTTTATGGAAAGCTCTCAAAATGTCAGTTCTGGATACGTGAGGTCCACTTCTTGGGACACGTCATCTCTGAGGCAAGATTTGCGGTGGATCCTGCGAAGATCGAGGCAGTGTTAGCTTGGGAGCCACCCAGGAGCATGACAGAGGTGCGGAGTTTCTTGGGACTGGCTGGATACTATCGGAGATTTGTGCCAGACTTCTCCAGAGTTGCAGCACCACTCTCAGCTTTGACAAAGAAGGGGAAACCCTTTGTGTGGTCAGACAGATGTCAGCAGAGCTTCCAGGATCTGAGACAGAGATTGACCAGCGCACCTATCTTAAGGTTGCCGGAGGAGGGAGTAGGGTACGTAGTCTACTGCGATGTATCAGGGACCAGACTCAGATGTGTCCTGATACAGGAGCGGGCAGTGATCGCCAATGGATCACGTCAGTTGAGGCCGCATGAGCAGAACTACGCTACCCATGACCTGGAGTTAACAGCAGTGGTCTTTGCTCTGAAGACATGGTGACACTATTTGATGGGAAAGCGCTTTACAATCTATTCTGACCATCAGAGTCTCAGGTAAATCTTCTCTCAGAAGGACCTGAACCTGAGACAGCGGCTATGGATCGAGTTCCTCCAGTACTATGACTTTGAGATATTCTATACTCCTGGGAAGGGGAATGTAGTAGCCGATGTTCTCAGTAGGAGGATGGGCATTCAGCTGCTTGGGGAGGCGACAGAGCAGCTAGCCGCTTTGCAGATATCCTTCGTGGATAGAGATGGAGCATCCTTCCTTCAGTCACTCATGGTCACTCCTCCACTGCTGCAGCGGATCAGAGAGGCACAGCGTGGGGACGCCGACTGTGAGACATTGCATGCACATATATCCTCAGGACAGGCACCTGATGGATTCTCCGTGGGAGGAGAGCACGATGTCCTTTTCAGAGGACATACCTTGGTACCAGTTGCTTTACGAGAGGAGGTGCTGAGAGAGTTTCACACTTCCCCTTTGGCGGTACATCCTGGCGTGGCGAAGATGTACTGGGATCTCAGACGACAGCACTGGTGGTCGGGCATGAAGAAGGCTGTGGTAAAGTTCGTTTCTCGATGCCTCACCTGCCAGTAGGTGAAGGCAGAGCACCAGGTACCAGCAGGCTTGGTACAGCCCTTGGAGGTCCCGGAGTAGAAGTGGTACGTCATATCTATGGACTTCGTGACTAGACTTCCACGCACTTCTAGAGGTCATGACTCCATTTGGGTGATTGTCGACCGACTCACCAAGTCGGATCACTTCTTATGTAAAGACCCGCAAATTTCAAGGAAATTTTTTTCTTAATTTTCTTTGGAATTTTACAAGAGCGCAGCTTCAGACGGCACCTGATTCCGAGGCCCGGTGTGCCCGGAATCAATTTCCGAAGTTTGGCTCGGGTACGTTCAGTGAACGGACGAGCGGGTTTTTCTATCTTTTGAACCGGTGCCCGGAATCAAATTCTGAGGGCACCGATGAAATCGCAGCGCCGATATTTTCTTAGAAACGCCTCTTCCGGAGTTGCGTTTGCTCAGACGTGGTTTTTAAATTTTACGGCTTTAAGTCAGAAATAAAATAAAGTTTGTGCGACAACTTTATTTTATTTCACTTAAGCTGCTTGGAAGCCACTTGAAGTCACTTAAAGACGGTTTGAACTGAGTTGAACTGGATAGGATGCTATCCAGAAATATCCTACCCCTTGGTAGGATATTTGTGCGGTGGGGCCCGCACGAGCCCCGCCGTTTCTTTCGCTAAGTAACGCACCCGCGAAAACCCGTCAAAGTAACTGAAAAGTCAACCGACGCGTTTTCTTTAATTCTTAACAGACCATTTAATTGGGCTGTTTCTTTCGTGAATTAAATGGGCTGTTTTATTCGTTGAATTAATTCAACGAATTAAGTGGGTCGTTACTTACGCGTTTTGCGTTTGTTGGCAAAATAATAAAATAGACAAACTTGTCTATTTGGGAGGATTGCTATTCCTCTGAGCCTCCACCCTCTCCGCGAAGAACGCGAAGAACGCCGGAACCGGAATTCGACGACGCACGATCCGCGACGTCGACAACTTTTCCGCGACCTTCTTCTTCTTCTTCTTCTTCGGTGCCTCTTCTTCCACGGCGAATGTGCGATCGGCAACAAAGGTGAGAATCGAATCTTTTATTTCTCCCTTTTTAAATTTCAATAACAACGGATTTAATTAATTAAATCCGTTTGTTCTTGATCCGGAGATTGGCGACGCGACGCCGGATACCGCGACGACGCGACGATCTCCTTCCTCCGCGACGAGCGATTCCGCGACGACCCCTCGTCCGACGACGACGACAAAGTAAGGGTTGATTGGATTATTTTATTTCTTTTCCCGTGTTTATTCTTTTCAAATAAAGAACCCGATCGGAACAATTTTAATCTATTTAAAATTGTTGATTTGGTTAATCCTTTTCCTCCCGTGGATTATGACTAACGCGGAGGGTGCGGGTCTAACGAACAAGACCCGGCAACCCTCCGCCGATCTATTTTGTTGTGCGGATATGGCGGACGACGACGACAAACCGCGCGGCAGGGGCGATCCGTTGATCCCGCAGTGAAGGTCGGCATCCGGGAGGGGCAACGGCGCAGACGGGAGGCAAATCGGGCCACCGGAGCATCTCCGGCGGCCCGTGGAAGGCGGCGGCGGCGCGGGTCGCCGGCGCGGCGGTGCCGGCGACCGGAGGCGGCGGCGCCCGGCGCGCCGCCGTGGAGGAAGCCCGCCGCGGCTGAAGCCGCGGCGGCAGCGGCGGCCGGTTCCGCGGCCGCGCGGAACCGGGAACGGACACGGCGGCCCGGCCGCGTCCGCGTGACAGGCGGTCCCCCCCCCCCCCCCCCGCGGGGACCGCGTTTCTCCAAATGCCGCGGGTCAAACCCGCGGCGGCAGCCAGTTCGGCCGCTCGGCCGAAGCCGAGCCGGCCGGTCCGGTCGGCCGGGCCGCGCCCAGGGCGGACCGGACCCGGCCGAGCCGGTTCGGGCCGGTTCGGGTCGGCCCGGTTCGGGCCGACCCGGTTCGGCCAACCCCAGGGGGGGTTCGGGCCGGGTCGCCCCGGGCCCGGAACCCCCGTTTCGGGCCCTCTTCGGTCTTTCGCCCATATCTTGGGCCTGGGACCTCCGATTGACGAACCGTCAGCGGCTACGCGATCCTTGGATCGAGACGGTCGTTTCGGTATATTATACTCAAGGTTTCGGAAGACTTTGGGTTCGGCCGGGTTGGTTCGTACACGAAGCCAACCGGGCCCTCGGAGCGGAAACGCTCATAACTTGAGCTACGGACGTCCAAACGACGTTCCGTCAGCTGTGGTAGTTTCCTCTAAGTGAGACGGAACTTTTGGCATACTCCGCCCGAGGATCGGATACAGGCGGAGTACGGTCGGGTTGGTTTTGCCCTAAAAACCAACCGGGGCCCTGGGACGAAAATGCCAATAACTCTCAGACCGGGCGTCCGATTGACGCGCCGTCTGTCGCGTTGAGATCCTGTTGTCGATACGGAACTTTTGGATACATCAACTTCGGACTACGTGTCAGTTGATGTATCAGCCCCTCGGCTCGTGGAGCGGACCCTCCTAAACGAGCTCGCTATGTGCGGGAACCCTAGCGCTGGCTGTGACGACGACGGCAGAGCAGAGATCCTCCGTGGACTACGACGACGGCAGAGCAGAGATCCTCCGTGGACTGCGACGACGGCAGAGCAGAGATCCTTCGTGGACTGCAGCGACGACTGTGCAGGGACCTCAGTGGACTGCGTCGACTACTGCACTCAGCGATCCTACGCGGATCAGTGCCCGATCCTGTGTGGGTCCTACTACCGGTTCTGTGTGAGCCACTGCCTACCGGTTCTGTGTGAGCCACTGCCTACAGGTTCTGTGTGAGCCCGATCCTGTGTGGGTCTTTTGCGGGGGTTAGTACCTATCGATCCTTCGTGGGTCCGACGACTTAGACGGATCAGTGATCGTCTTTGACGTCATCTGAAAAAGTATACCTGGTTGAGCTGAATCTTATGTTACTCTCCTTTGTGGATTGTGTTGAACTATCCTTTGTGGATTTACTGTTTACTCTCCTTTGTGGATTTGAGTCTTGCTTTCCTATGTGGATTGAGTTGTTCTTGAGCTCGTGAGCAGAGCTAGAAGTGGGGACTTAGGTATATGTATGGGCATATACCTAAGTCAAGTCAGATGTTACTTCGTGATTGCATCTTTCTTTTGTGCTATATCCTTTGTGGATTTCGGGAGACCTTCGGGGGTCTCGGGGTCCTTACTGAGTAGCTTGTACTCACCCCTGCACGGGCTACGCCCGCACCTTGTTGTGTTGGTTGCAGACGACGGACAGCGCTGATCACGGTTGGGGCGTGGAGCAGGACGGTACCTGGAGGTGGACCACTGGGCGGGACGTGCTCGGAGCGGACGTGGGACCCGAGGAGCTTGGAGGCTATCTGTACCCACCCTTCAGGTGGGATTGCCAGTGGACGACACGAGGCCGCCGTCTTTTCTTCAGTTGCTGTTCTTTACTTTTCAGTTGTACTTTACAGTTGGGCTTGTATTCCGGCCCCCTTTACTTTTCTGCACTTTACTTTCCGCTTGCTGACTCTGTGTGGTTGTTACTTATAAAGGCAATGCCTTCCCTGTTTACTGGGATTTTACGCCTTGGTGCTAGTCGCCAGCCCCTGGCCTATGGAAGGCGGGCTTGGGGTAGTCACGGCACGGGCCCCGAGGACGGGTCGTGACATCTTACCCATCAGAGAGCAGAGATCAGTGGAGGGCTTGGGACATCTCTACATTCATGAGATTGTACGGCTTCATGGTGTGACATCATCTATCGTCTCCGATTGAGATGCTCGCTTTACTTCCCAGCTTTGTAAGGGGTTACAGGAGGCATTCGGGACACAACTACGTCTGAGCACGGCCTTTCACCCTTAGACGGATGGTCAGACGGAGAGGACCATTCAGACTCTCAAGGACATGCTCTGTGCATGTGTCCTCGACTTTGGTTGCAGCTGGGAGGACCACCTACCCTTGGTGGAGTTCACGCACAACAACAGCTACCACTCCACCATCAGGATGGAACCATACGAGGCGTTGTACGGCCGACCTTGTAGATCACCGTTGTGCTGGACAGACCCTGGGGAGTCAGCACTTGTGGGACCAGAGATGGTCCAGGCCACGACGGAGAAGGTCCAGGTCATCCAGGAGTGGATGAGGACAGCTCAGATCTGGCAGAAGTCTTATGCCGACAGGAGGCGGAGGCCACTGGAGTTCGATGATGGCGACCACGTCTTCTTGTGGGTCTCATCTCGATGTGGATTATGGAGATTTGGACGAGGCGGAAAATTGTCTCCATGCTTCATCAGACCATTCCAGGTCCTCAGCAGGATTGGCGAGGTGTCTTATCACTTGGCTCTACCACCTCAGTTGCACCGGGTGCACAACGTCTTCCACGTATCCCAGATGAGGAGATACGTGCACGACCCAACGCATATCATTGACCATGGGGAGCTGGACGTTGATGATGGGGCGACTTTTCTGGAGGTCCCGGTGGAGATTGAGGATCGACAAGAGCGAGTCCTACGTGGATGGTCGATTCCTCTAGTGCACATCAAATGGCAGCACAGGAATCTCCAGGAGAGCACTTGGGATCGGGAGGCTCAGATGCGTGCTCAGTACCCACATTTGTTTCCCTAGTTTTTGATGTATCTTTACGGGGACATAAAGCCCTGAGGTGGGAGTGATGTAAAGACCTGAAAAAAAATCAAGGAAATTTTTTTTCTTAATTTTCTTGGAAATTTTACAAGAACGCAGTTTCTGACAGCACCTAATTCCGAGGCCCGGTGTGCCTGGAATCTTTTTTTGAAGTTTAGCTTGGGTATGTTCAGTGAACAAACGAGTGAGTCTTTCAAACTTTTGAACCGGTGCTCGGAATCGAATTTCGAGGGCACCGATGGAATCGCAGCGCCGGTAATTGTTTAGAAACACCTTTTCCAGAGTTGCGTTTGCTCGGGTGTGGTTTTCAATTTTTGGGGTTAAGTTAAGAAATAAAATAAAAGTGGTGCAACCAGTTTTTATTTTATTTTGCTTAACTTAAGTTAAGTGGATGATGTGGGACCCACAATATCCTACCCACTTGGTAGGATATTTGTGAGGTGGGTCCCACACGAGCCCCGCCGTTTCTTTTCTTCTAAGTAATGCACCCGCACCCCCCTTTTTAATGAAGTCAAATCGTGCATTTAATCTGAATATTAAATGCCTCATTAATTGGGTGGTTTTAAACTCCTCAATTAATTGTTCGTTTCGTTTCTTTTTGAAATTCAAACATTGGATTGTGCGTTAATAAAATAAGACAACTCTTATTTTATTTCTATTGGAACTTGTTGCGTGGAGAGGATTGGGAGAAAATCCTTATTCTTCGACGAAGAACGCGAAGAACGCAAAGAACGTGCCGACCTCCGATGAAGAACGCCAAACCATCGGAGATTGACTACGCGACGTCGTGTACCGCGACACCAGCGATGCTCCTTCCGCGATGCTCCTTCCGCAATGCTTCTTCTGTGACGCTTCTCCGCGACGCGACGATCCTCCCTCCACGACGCCTTCTTGTAGGATGGTTATTTCCGAGACGAATCCTCGCTCATCGAATTCGACGAGGTAGGGATTTATTTTAACTATTGTTCGTGAATTCTTCCATTGCCTTTCTTCTCATTTATTGGAGCCGCCTGTTACCGAAATAACGGGAGGGGGGTCAGACCACACGAACATGGATGACCCTCCTCTCCCTTTTGGTTGTTTGATATTGTTGCGGCACGAGCAAGGAAACGCAGTGCCAAAGCACCGCGCGAGAATTGTTAAGGAAAGGGGGAGAAGTGCAGCGCCGTCGCGCCGCGCCGGTGAACCACAAAAGCACCGTGGCCGGAGTGAGGCTGTGGCGGAGGGGCGCGGCGTCGTCATGCCACACCGGATGGATGAAGGTCGTGGCCGGTTCCAGGCCGCGGCGAAGCAGGGGAACCGGCGGCTGGTTCCGGGCTGCCCGCATCGGAGCAGGGGGACCATCCCTTGCCGGTCTCGTGGCGACAGCAGCCAGCCGGCCAGTGCGGGCCGGCCGGTCAGAGGAAAGCGTCGGGGGTCGTAACCCTCGGCTGTCCAGCAAGAGCGGCCCCCCGCATGGGGGCCGCAGTTTCTCCACGCGGGGGCAGCGTGCCCCCCGCCCTCTTCGCTCGGCCGCAACGGCCGCGCCGGCCGCCTGGCCACCCGGCCAGCGCCAACGCGCCGGACGCGCCGGGCCGAGCCGCCGGGCCGCGCCGGGCCGCGCCCAGGCCGGGCTGCGCCACGCCAGCTGGGCTGGGCCGCGCCCAAGAGGTCCAGACCCAGACCCGGTTTGGGTTGAACCAGTTCGGGTCGACCCTGGGGGTATCGGTCCGGGCCGGACCGGGCCCGAACCCCCTAATACCAAACCTCTTTTGGTTTGTTGCCCATAACTTGAGTTACGGGCCTTCGATCGATGCACCGTTAGTTGCATAGCGATCCTTGGATCAAGAAGGTCGTTTTGGTATATTACACTTAGGTTTTCAAAGAACTTGGGGTTTGTCCAGGTTGGTTCGTACACGAAACCAACCGGGCCCTCGGAGCGGAAACACTTATAACTTGAGCTCCGGACATCCGATTGACATGTCGTCGACTTTGTTGGATTCCTCTATGTGAGAAGGACCTTTTGTCTTACTCCGCTCAAGGTTTGGATGCTGTTGGAGTATGATCAGGTTGGTTTTGACTTAAAAACCAACCGGGCCCCTGGGACAAAAAAGCCAATAACTCTCAGACCGGGCGTCCGATCGACGCACCATCTGTCGCATTGAGTTCCTGTTGACGATATAGAACTTTTGGATACATCAACTCCAGACTATGTGTCAGTTGATTTATCAGCCCCTCGGCTTCTGGAGTGGACCCTCCCGAAGGAGCTTGTTGTGTGCAGGAACCCTAGAGCTGGCTGCGACTGCGACGATGACGATGACTGTACAGAAATCCTCTGTGGATTTGACGATGACGACTACAGCACTCAGCGATCCTACGTGGATCAGTGCCATCAATCCTGTGTGGGTCAGATCCTATGTGGGTCAGCGCTCAGTGGTCCTATGTGGGCCAGCGCCTACAGATCCTGTGTGGGTCCGATCCTGTGTGGGTCATTGCGGGGGTTAGTTACCTATCGATCCTTTGTGGGTCATTGCGGGGGTTAGTTACCTATCGATCCTGTGTAGGTCAGATCCTTTGTGGGTCATTTCAGGGGTTAGTACCTATCGATCCTTTGTGGGTCCGAGAGCTTAGATGAATCAGTGGAAATATCTGATCATCTCTATTGTCATACGAAGAAGTATACCTATGTGAGCTGAATCCTGTTTTGCTTTACTATGTGGATTGTATTGTGCTATCCTGTGTGGATTAAGTTTTTATTTCCTGTGTGGACTGGGTTGTGATTTCCTATATGGATTAGGTTGTACTTGAGCTCGGATGTTGGAGCCGAACTGGAATTGATGAGTTGGGTATATGTATGGGAATATACCTAAGTAGAGTCGGATGTTACTTTGTGATTGTATATTTCCATTGTGGATTATCCTTTGTGGATTCTGGGAGACCTTCGGGGGTCTCATGGTCCCTATTGAGTAGCTTATACTCACCCCTGCATGGGCTATGCCTGCACTACGTTGTGTTGGTTGCAGACAACGAACATCGCTGATCGTGGTTGAGGCTTGCGGAGCAGGACGGTACCTGGAGGTGGACCACTGGGAGGGACGTACTTGGAGCGGACGGCTGGACCCGAGGAGCTATGGAGGCTATCTGTACTCACCCTTCAGGTGGGACTTCCAGTGGACGGCTTGACGTTGCGGCTTTACTTTCAGTTGTTGTTTTCCTTTTCCAGTTGTACTTTACTTTCAGTTTGGGTTTGTATTCTGGCCCACTTACTTTTCTGTACTTACTGTTGTACCCAATTTTTACTTAGTGGTTACTTCTACTTGCTTGCTCTGTGGGTTTGTTTACTTTACAAAGGCAATGCCTTCCCTTTTATCAAGAATTACACCTTGGTTCTAGTCGCCAACCCCTGGACTATGGAAGGAGGGCTTGGGGTAGTCACGGCACGGGCCCCGAGGATGGGTCGTGACAGAGTGACTACAGTAATAGTCACCCAATGGTCCGAGCTCTATGACCGCTAAACTAGGAGTACCTCATCCTTACAGCACGATGTTAAACTACACGGAGTAAAGGCACACCCCCATGCACAAAATAAATCAACGTAGGGAGCTCTCTAAGCTTTAACAGCAACCAGGGATGAATATCCCCAACATACCCATATATTTCCTTACTAGATGACAGACTTCGTGGCCCAAAAAATCATGGATCCTCATAACCACTCACGGCCATCGTAAGTGGAAAGTTATTGACCCGTGGACACCTTTGCATGACTATGAATACCATGACCTCAGCGACTCTGCATATTGATAGCCCCTGGACCGTCTACCAAAGGCAAGATTTCCTCGGGCGACACTCTTCCTTGCTCCATACGCTTACCTGCCTCAGTGCCACCATATCATTTCTATTGATCCAAGAAGCCCTAGAACCATGATTTACACCATCAACCCCCCTCCATGTCTTGGACATGCTGGGATACTCGGGCCCAGTTACATTATAATCAAGAGTGTCCTTTTTAACTTTGTCCCTACCGCACGACGTTAAACTGCACGGTCAATCGTCCTTGCTGCACGACGTTAAACTGCACTGCATTGGCAAAGGAAAGAAAAATTCCCCCTGTCCTTGCTGCATGACGTTAAACTGAACAGCACCCTTTAATAATTCTCTCTGTCTTTACCGCATGACGCTAAACTGCACGGTCGAACCTGTCATGGGTTCAGTAAGGAACGGAGGCTTTTCTCTGTCCTTCAGTGAACAGGTCAGACCGACACAAGCCACAGTCTCACACCCGCGTGAGAAGGGATTACTTCACCCATTCTTGGGAAGTTTAGTCTAGATTTTCCCCCATATCCAGGCACCCTCTCATCATAAACCATACTCTTCACTCATAAAAAGTCGAACTCTCATAATCCACCCCTGGTGGTCCCAAATCTCAACTTCCCTGAAGTTTCTTGGCTATTGGGGGAATACAATCATTGACCTAAGGACACCTTTGAGTGACTATGAATACCATGCCCTCAGTGGCTCTGCATATTGATCACCCCTGGCCCGTCTACCAAAGGCAAGATTTCCTTAGTCAATGCTTCTCTTCGTATGCCTCTTGGCCTCTGAGCCCCCATGTCTATCCCGGGATTCGGAAACCCTCTGAGCTACATTTTACCAACCTCTTTCACAACCCTGCCTGAATATGGTGGAACGTCTCTGACAAGATTACCGAGGACCAGGAGAAGTCGTTCCATTCCAAATGATGTCCCAGCTGCATGACTTTAAACTGCGCCAAGACCCAACCGTCCTTTATACTAGATAAATGCGTAGGATAGGAACCGTTCTTCCACACTACTGATTGATACAGATGTTCTCAAAACCTTTCAGATGTCACATACCCTTTCCAAGCCACCCATGGTGGTTTCCATAAGCCGGAATTTTATGAAGTCCTATGGCCATCATAAATGGAGAGTCATTGACTTAAGGACACCTTTGCATGACTATGCATACTATGCCCTCAGTGGCTATGCATATTGATCGCCTATGGCCCATCTACCAAAGGAAATATTTCCTTAGGCAATGCTCCTCCAACCTCTTCACGTCGACGCGGCTCCCATGCCTTGAGACATGCCCTCCATGTTGTTCAAATTTCAACGCACTCCATCCAAATGCGTCTGAAGGACACCAAGACATCTTCTAATCAACCAAACCCCATTGGGGACCTTGCCCCACCATATTTGGTCAAAGTTGTTCAACCTAAAACATCAGTAATGATAGTCTTAACGGCGGGACTTTAAACCGCCCCAGAAAAGAGGCACAAATCCTGTTAGTCCGAAAACCCAAAAAGGGCGACCTAATCAAAAGTCGGGCCATACTCGCTGGGTCCACACCAGATGGGCCCAGGAAAAATTAGGGCATTAACAAGAAAAGACAAAAAGTTTGTAGGGATTTTCAACAAAACCCTAGAAATAGTAAAACTATGCTCGCTGGATCTCATGATCCAGGAAAAAGTTAGAGTTTGTTTCTATTTTTCTGAGTTGTGATTAATTCTGATTCAGTGAGTTGTTATTCACACGACAATTATTCACACGACAATTGTTCTATTAACAATCAGATTTTTACAGCAGCAAAAGACTTACATAGATTGTACTCCCTTAAGAAAAAAATAGGAGAACGTCCATAGGCAGGGGCCTCTACCTCACAACGAAAAGTGGGGTCAGCAAAACAGAGTATACGAGAAGGTCTCTGATCATCACAAAGGAGTCTGGATTGCTCTCTCCACCAGATCAGCGACCGTGCGGTGGAGGTCGTTGCAAGACTGTTCCAACATGGCCTTCTCCCTGGATTCAACCTCAGCCACCGGATGAGTACGCTCCACTGTTGTTTAGAGAATGTTGATCCCTTTTCTGGTGGCTTCAAGACGACCAGTCACAGCTGACAACTGATTCCTCAGCATCGTTTCCCGTTCTTCACATTCATGCAACTCAGAGGATAGGGAGGCCTCTTGATCTCGAGAGAGTGCCTCTTGTGATATCAGCTGATGGAGCTGTATCATGGCTTCCTCCAGGGCTCAGGTCCCGCAATGAGTGTAAGAAAAGTGAGCTAGTTTGCGTTAACTAGTGGAAGCTTCCTCACAGGCCATGACAACTTGGAAAGCAAGATAATGGAACTACCGATAGTCAAATCCACCCGACCCCAAACCCAGGAAGAGTTGTCGAAGAGCTTCGGTCTTAGTTGTCATCTCAGCTAGAGGAGTTTCGGCAACGATCTCGTAAATCCGAGGCTAGGCCCACCTGCGCACCGCCCAGTGGTCCTCCATGACACGAGGATCTTTGTTATCATCGCTGGATAACACGGGAATGAAATATGGCATTTTAACTAGTGCATGCATGTGCTCGCTAGAAGTTGGTTCTAAAACTAGAAAGTATGAAGCCTCTAATCCTGGTTTAGGCTTGGGGATCAAGTTTCTAATCCTAGTATCAACTGTAAAAACTTTCAGGATTGTCTCGCTGGGGAGGTTCTTGATTATTGAGAGGGATGATTCCTAGGGTGCTTGATCTTCAACATGGGACCAGTGGTGTTCAGAAATAACCCTATCCAGGTATTATAGAGAATAAGAGAGTGGGCACAGAAGGCCTGACCCAGTGATTGCTCCGCCATAACCAGCAGATCCCTCGCCAATAAAGGCACTTGTTCGACGTTGTCCCATGCGTTGGGGACAGGCAGAAATTCTTCATACATCTCACCAATAACTAGGAGCCCCCCCCCCCAATTGATGGATATCTCATAGACTAATGCCAACTTCACCATGGGCAAGGTGGAAAGTATTAGTGCTTGAACACCAGCGACTGAGTAGGTCTATGAAAGAGCGCTGTCGTGGGCGCCCTCAAATGATTAGTATGATTTTGGGGTACTTAGGTGCAGCAGAGTGGCTGACCAAGGTCGTCTCTCAAAGGAGGAAGTGAATTTAACTACTTATTAGAGGTATTCTAAAAATAAAATAAAAGAGAATAAAATAACTACTTGAAAGGATGGGGGTGGTTTTTTTATAGTTTATGAACCTAGAAGAAGTTTTCTGGAAGAATATTACATTTTTTTTTGTTTTTAGTTTTGAAATGAAGTTTGATTAAAATGACACAACAGAAAGATGTTTGTTTAGACAATATTTAAAAGACGTAATCGATATAACTCTACCTCTTCAATCGTTTATTAATCATTATCATTTAAATTAATATTCACTTAATTATGAGCCCTTAATTTGTTAAATCCCGAACCCTACGAGAATTAACTTTACCACGAAGATTGAAGTGAATTTAACCTTAGGCTAACTTCGGAACATGCAATCGCAACACCCTGCTTTGATTGATGTTCTAAAATTAGCTTATGGTCAGTGGTAAATTAAGGCACATAACCACTCTGGAAATTAGGATTAATTGATTTTAGGGATTATATTTGAACTCTACAAATTGATCCCGTGTGGTTTTGAATTACCGGTTAAGGTTGCGCTCTCACAGTTCACACAATTCCCGACCTCGCGTGTTTTGTGTTAACTATTCAATTGCTTGATTAGTTTCATTTAAATTGAAAACTCAATTAATAGATCATAATATGTGAATTAAAGTAGCTCATTGATTCAAAATAAATGAATGAAGAAGGATAGAGGTCGATCGATTACTAAAAAGAACTACTCTTCAATAGGTGGTGTAGTCATCGTGGAGACGTTTTGCATAAGCAACGGATTGAAAGGGTAGAACCCAATCTTGTCTCCACTCTTGATTCCAACCCAATTAATAAGATTAAGAGAATAAGAATAGGGATGAACACAGAAGATTATTTGAAGAAAAATTCAAGAAACAAACATGAAAGAAAAGAAATACAAAGAAGAGGTGAGAGAGGAGAGCCTTTTTGGAAGAGAGGTTTTCACAAAGGATTACTTCTTCCAAGAGTTTTAAGGGGCTCCCAAGAGACACCCTTTCGGCCACACCTTCCCAAATCCTCGACCAGCCCTCTCAAAGAGTTAAAACCCCCTTTAAATAGAGTTTGTGAGGGCTAGGGATACATAACTTTTTAAGTGTGAAATGAAAATCTCGGCCAAATATTTTATTCCAAGTTGCACCGCCAATTTGACCTCCAAAACGCGTGAATTGACCGGCCTTCCAGAAGGCTGATTTTTGCCAAATCATGTCCCAGAGCTTTCCTAAAAATTTGGGCTCAATCCAAGCCCGTATGTATAATATATGGCCCACAAATAGAACCCATGTCCATTCTGCCGAGTCCATCCCAACATTGGATTAATGGCTCATTTACTCAATCCAAATGCACTCTTTAGCTCTAGTGTCCTGAATGAAAGTTGTATAAAATGAAGTTAGGAACACTGTTACAAAAATTTAAATTCAAATAATAAATATAAAAATATTTATCTTCGAAATACTACAGTGCACTATTAAGGGTAAAACTGGAATTTTCACCAAATTTTCAAATGAATGATCAAATCCCAAATATTTTATAAATAAACATATTTAACATAATGTGAGGAAATTATATCATTTATTATCAATACAATATTCAATAAAATAGTGTTTTATCAACTCCCCCACACTTACCCTTTTGCACACCTGGGCAAAACCACATATCAAGTAAACATCAATATCAAATCAAAACCAATTTTAAAACACATATCCTTAAGATCAATCAATTTCACGCCCAGAATAAAAAGATATCATGCCTCATAAAAAACATTATTTAAAGTTATCCATTTATATCATTCAATATATTTCCACTTCATTTATCCACCCATGCACAAAACACTTACCTCGCTTGAATTTTCTCTCATCACTCAAATATCAATTTTTTTGCAATGTCTTTCTCATCCAAACTCATACAAGGGTAACCATAGGCTTGATATATTCCTACATCGCTACCCGATGTGAGTCAAGGACATATGTTTATCATGAGGAATTTTCAGGGTTGTTCTGTGGCTTTCGGTTGGTAGGATTAAGATGTGAAAAACTCTGAGGCTGAATGAGGAGGGCTTGACTCTTTTGAAGCAAAATTGCATTAATCTAATTTTCACTTAAATATGGTCTTCTCTTCAATCCCCATAGTATCAATTCAGCTCCATCATCATGAAAACTCATGAAAGGTTTACACCATTCATCATTTCAGCATAAAAAATGTCAATCTTCTCAAACATGATTTTCTTGAAAGCTCCAGATGGGCACAGCTTTCTACCTCAATTAGAAGCTTCAGAAAAGGCACAGCTTCACTTGTCATGAAAGCTCCAGAAAAGGCACAGCTTTCAATATAATGACTTTCTTTAGCAGCAAACACATCTCTTCAGAATTTAATTTTCCACCCAAAGTATCACATAATGTGGTGGCACAACACAAGACAGCTTCCCCCACACTTAAGCTCAACTAGATTATGCAATTTCACTTCAAGAGTTGGTTGGATAGGGAAAATTGGCTTGTAATGTGGCTTAACCTAACAGGCTGTGCATGGCTTCTAAGGGATACAAGGATTAAATATTCAAGGTAGGCCATTATAAAAAAGGATTCTTTGAAATAGGGGTTTTAATACCAAACAAATGCCTCAATCATTTAAACACAAGTACCTCAAACCCTCAAGTTTTGATAGGAATATATCAAATTCTGGTTAAATCAAGCATGGTTTGGTTCTCTCAAGAAGTGAGGTGAATGTAAAGAATATGAAAATAATGGTTTAGAAGCCTCACAGGAAAGTGATTTCAAATATAAAGATAGTGAGATTGGCATGGGATTCAAAATTCAGCGTACTTTTCATGAAATTACTAAATATTTGAACTTGAAACAAAGTCATTTCAGCATTCATTTAAGCTTAGTTTCAAGGGGTAAATTGTTTCACTTATTGATATGGATTTAAAAATGGTGATGAGAATCATTTCAGCTCAAAAGTTTCAAAAACACACAGAAAATTGTAAAATAAACACACAAAATTTGAAAAACACACAATTTTTTTTGGTTTTTTTTAAACAAGAAAACAATTGAAATTACTAAACTAAAAGGTTCCCTCCCCCACACTTAAAATATTTCATTTTCCTCAATGTGAACCCGTGAGATGATATATGCACATGAAATGCAGAATTTTTAAATAGGACAAATAACATAAAAGTGAAAGGGTTAGGAACAGCCTGATGTGATCAAGTGATGATGGGGTCATGCAGTGTGATAAAATCCACTGCATCAGTAGGATGTCCCTCAATGTATCTCTTCAAACGTTGCCCATTGACTGTAAATCTCCTTCCAGTGTCCTCTTGTGTGATCTCCACTGCACCATAAGGAAAAACATTAGACACAATATAAGGACCTAACCATCTGGAACGCAACTTACCAGGCATCAACTTCAGTCGTGAACTATAGAGAAGGACTTTCTCTCCAACATGAAACTCCCTTTGTTGGATCATTTTGTCATGAGCTGCTTTTGATCTTTCCTTGTAGAGCCTTGAGTTCTCATATGATGATAGTCGAATCTCCTCAAGCTCTTGAATTTGCAACTTCCTTTGAATTCCAGCTTGGGCCAAATCCAGGTTACATTTCTTTATAGCCCAATATGCCCGATGCTTGACTTCCACGGGGAGATGACACGCTTTCCCAAAAACAATCCGAAATGGGGACATACCAATGGGGGTCTTGTATGCTGTCCTATAAGCCCACAATGAATCATCCAAACGCTTGCTCCAATCCTTCCTATTTGGCTGCACGGTTTTCTCCAAGATTTGTTTCAACTCACGATTTGAAACCTCAGCCTGGCCATTTGTTTGGGGGTGGTATGGTGTTGATGTTTTGTGTGTCACCCCATACTTTCGAAGGAGGGAAGAAAAATTCCTATTGCAAAAGTGTGTCCCTTGGTCACTGATGATGGCCTTTGGTACTCCAAACCTGCAAAAAATCTGTGCTTTGACAAAGTCCACAACAACATGAGAATCGTCAGTCCTGGTGGCCTTGGCCTCCACCCATTTACTCACATAATCAACAGCAACCAAAATATACAAAAATACAAATAAACTAGGAAAAGGACCCATAAAGTCGATGCCCCATACATCAAAAATCTCACAAAATAGTATGGGTTGTTGGGGGCATCTCATGTCTCCTAGAAATGTTCCCAGTGTGTTGGCAACGAG
This sequence comes from Viscum album, assembly GCA_963277665.1. NCBI lineage: Eukaryota > Viridiplantae > Streptophyta > Magnoliopsida > Santalales > Viscaceae > Viscum > Viscum album. The sequence goes on along the minus strand of OY728140.1, from coordinate 45,077,559 downwards.
AGCATGACTTACAAAACAAATGGGCATCATGAAACAAGCTAGGCCAATATAATCCAGAGTCTAAAACCTTCCTAGCTGTCCGTTGGGGTCCAAAGTGTCCACCACAAGCAAGTGTATGAAAGAAATGAAAAACATACTCAAACTCATGATCGGGAACACACCTCCTAATGACTTAGTCACTACACATGCGCCAGAGGTAAGGATCATCCCACACATAAAACCTAGACTCACTTTTTAATTTTTGGACTTGATGATTCTTCAAATTTACTGGGATTTCAGAGACAACAATGTAATTAACTAAATCAGCATACCAAGGATGCTTACCTGAGATGGTATAGAGATGCTCATCAGGGAAAGTGTCCTGAAGTGGTACCTAGTCCAAGGTGTCACCCTCTAGTGTGTGAGTAAGCCTACTCATGTGGTCTGCCACCAAATTATCTGACCCCTTCTTGTCCTTTATCTCAAGGTCAAACTCTTGAAGAAGGAGCATCCAACGGATAAGTCGTGGCTTTGCATCTGGCTTCTTTAGGAGGTACCTCAAAGCTGCATGGTCAGAAAAAACAACTACTTTAGAGCCCAATAAATATGAACGGAATTTATCTAAAGCAAATATGACAGCAAGAAACTCCTTTTCTGTGGTATTGTAGTTTGATTGGGCTGAATCTAGTGTCCTCGATGCATAGGCGATCACATGTGAACGTCCTTCCACCCTCTGAGATAAGACAGCTCCAACCGCGAAGTTGGAGGCGTCACACATAAGCTCAAAAGGAATCTCCCACCGTGGGGGCTGTATGATAGGTGGAGTGGTCAGACGTTGTTTTAGCTCATCAAATGAATTCCTGCAAGAAACATCAAACACAAAATCAGAATCCTTTTGAAGTAATCTTGACATAGGAAGAGCAATCTTACTAAAATCTTTGATGAAGCGTCGATAAAATCCAGCATGCCCAAGGAATGATCGAACATCACGCACACATGTAGGATATGGGAGGGATGAAATAATGTCTACCTTAGATTTATCAACTTCAATTCCATGTTGTGAGACTATATTACCTAAGACAATTCCCTTTTCGACCATGAAATGACATTTTTCAAAATTTAAGACCAGATTCTTCTCAATACAACGATGCAACACATCACCCAAACTAGAGAGACATTCATCAAATGAGGACCCATAAACTGTAAAATCATCCATAAATACCTCCATGAAGGTCTCAATGAAATCTGAGAAAATACTCACCATGCATCTCTGGAAGGTACCTGGGGGATTGCAAAGTCCAAATGGCATCCTTCGGTAAGCAAAGGTACCGAATGGGAAGGTGAATGTTGTCTTCTCCTGGTCCTCTGCTGCAATGGGAACCTAAAAATAGCCAGAAAATTCATCCAAGAAACAATAGTGTGTCTTCCCAGCTAGTCTCTCAAGCATCTGATCAATAAATGGAAGTGGGAAATGGTCCTTACAAGTGGATTGATTTAGTTTCCTATAATCGATACACACTCGCCAACTGTTTTGTACTCTCACAGGAACTAACTCATCATTTTCATTTTTTATAACAGTGAAACCAGTTTTCTTTGGTACAACCTGAACAGGGTTAACCCATTGTGAGTCAGAAATAGGGTAAATGATACCCGCCTCAAGTAATTTTTCAACTTCTTTCTTAACAACTTCTAGGAGGGTGGGATTAAGTCTCCTTTGTGGCTGTCTCACCGGTTTAGCCACATCCTCCAAGAGAATCCTATGCATACAAATGGAGGGGCTAATACCTGATATGTCTGCCAATGTCCAACCAATTTCCCTAATGTTATCTCTCAAAAGATTCAAAAGTTTTTCTTCATGTTCAAAAGAGAGATTGTTAGCAATTATGACAGGTAATCTATCACCACTGAGCAAGTATGCATATTTGAGATTTGGGGGCAATGGATTGAGTTCCAATGTAGGTGGGTGATGTATGGATGGAGAAATTGATGCAACAGACATATATGCACAATGAACATCAGTATCAGAATAAAAATCATCACAATCAGAGAATAAAGCACCAAATCCATCAGCATACTCAATAGCCATGTCATAATCAGAGTTCACATGATCAAAATCAGAATATGATTCCATTTCAAAATCAAATCTTAGAGAGTCTTGTTCCTTAAAAATGGGTGTAGAAGTATTCTTAGACATCAAACTAGAACCAATACTCATAATCTCCCTAAGCATAGGACAATCCAATTCCATTATGTTTTTACTTGGTGGTTCAAAATGGGAGATAACAAAAGCAGAATGGTCCTCTGAGGGGTACTTCATGGAATCCATAACATTAAATATCACAACTTCATCTCCAAACTCCATGGAAAGTGTACCCTCATTGACATTTATGATAGTTTTTGCAGTTTTGAAGAAGGGTCTACCTAAGATAATGGGGGCATGAGAACTTACCTGATCATCCTCCATGTTAAGCACATAGAAGTCTGCTAGAAAGATCATGTATCTTACTCGAACAAGTACATCCTCAAGAACTCCCACTGGATATGTCGTAGCTCTATTCACCAATTGCACCACTACTCTTGTTGGCTTCAACTCACCAACCTATAAGGAAGAGAATACAGAGTGAGGCATCACATTTATGGAAGCACCTAAATCACAAAGTGCATCAGAAAAGTGCAACTCCCCTATGGTGCATGGGATGGTGAATGTCCCTGGATCCTTGCACTTTGTTGGAATTTCTAGAGTTGGTGTAATGAGTGCCGAGACATTCCTTCCAAGGTTTATCCTCTCATTTCCCTTGATCCCTCTTCTATTGGTACAAAGTTCTTTTAAGAATTTCGCATACCTTGGAATTTGCTTAATGGCTTCAAGTAGAGGAATGTTGATCTCCACACGCTTGAATGTGTCCAAAACCTCCTTTTTCATTGCTTCTTCAGCCATCTTCTTGGTTTGAACAACCCTGTTTGGAAAAGGAAGAGGTTTAGAAGGAACATCAGCAATATTTTTCATACCTTTATCTTTCTCCTTGGATTTCTCATCAGTTGGTATGGAATGCGGCTTCTCTGAAGTTGAGGTGAATCCCGGTGGAATGGTAGGTGCAGATGTATCGTTCATTTGCTTACCACTTCTCAATGTGATGTCACTAACATTCCCCTTTGGATTTGGAGTGGGTTGGGAAGGTAGATTTCCAGAATTCTTACTCACAAGTTCATGGAGGGCGGTGGCAATCTGGCTCATTTGAGTCTTCAACTCCCTCAGCTCCGAACTTTGACTCTTCAGCTCATTCTGTTGATTAAAAACAATTTTCTTCATAAGATCATCAGTATTAGAATCTACCTTTGGTGGATGATTCCCTTGTTGCTGACTTGTTGATGTTTGAGCTTCAAATCTCCTTTGGGGTTGTTGGAAACCCTGCTGGTAAGGCGGAGGCTGCTGGAAGTTTTATTGAAAGGGTGGCCTTTGTTGTTGTCCAGAGCCATACCTCATGTCCGACTGATCTTTCCACCCTTGGTTGTATGTTGGATAAAACTTCTTTTGGGGATATGGTTGTTGTTGTTGCTGCTGAAATGGTCTCCCTGGGAACACTGCTGCACAATCTTCTGTTTCTTGGAGTTGTGGGCAACAGTCAGTTGGGTGGCTTGTCTCAGCGCAAATACCACAAGGCCTTGAAGGAGGGGGTAGATATGTCTTTTGTGCCAAAGCAATTTGCCTCACCATAGTGGTCAATTCTTCCAACTTAGTATCAATCAAATGACTTTCAAGAGAAGAAGGACTTACCTGATGTACTCCCCTGACATGTGGTGTACCTCTATCACCAAATTGTTGGGAGTTTTGGGCCATCTTGTCGATCAACGCACGTGCAGCTACTGGTGTCTTGTCCACCAATGCTCCTCCAGCCGCAGCATCCACCATGCTTCTCTCCATAGGTGTGAGTCCTTCGTAAAAGTAATGAATGAGGAGTTGCTCACTGATTTGGTGATGTGGGCAGCTTGCACACAACTTCTTGAATCTCTCCCAGTACTCATACATTGACTCCCCTTGGGCTTGCTTGATCCCCAATATCTCCTTTTGAATGGATGTTGTCCTTGATGCTAGAAAAAATCTTTGCAAGAAAAGACGTTTCAAATCATTCCAACATGTTACATCTTCAAGTTGCAAATAATACATCCAATCTTTTGCAGCTCCATCAAGTGAGAATGGGAATGCTCTTAATTTAATTTGATCTTCAGAAACATTTCTTGGTTTTAAAGTTGAGAAAACCACATTAAATTCCTTAAGGTGTTTGTTGGGATCCTCACCAGATAAGCCATGAAACTTTGGAAGAAGGTGAATTAATCCAGATTTCAATTCAAAGTCCGATTCGAGATTTGGGTATGCAATACAATTTGGTTGATAGTTAATATCAGGTGCAGCCAATTCTCGAATGGTTCTATTAAGTTCATTTCCATTGTTTTCAGCCATTGGTTCCTCTTTTATGTTTGAATTTGAATATCTTCCAATTTCAATGTTTCCAGAAGAGAGGAATTCACCAACTGGTTGAATATTGAAACTTCCCGTAGATTGAGAATGTCTGATTCATGCCCTAAGGCTACGTTCAATCTCAGGGTCAAGATCTAAGAGATCTTCGGGATTAGTTTGTGTCATAGATCAAATAAAAATGAAAAGAAAGAAAGTGGACCATAGTAAAATAAAAATGAGAAGTTTGAGTTGATGGTCCAAAAAGAATTAGAAGAAAATAAAAGAAGAAGAAGAAAAATCAGATTGGGTAAAGAAGGAAGAAAGAAGAGAGGAAGAGAATAAAATGTAAAATAAAATAAATACCTCTAATTGGTTGAAATAATTACTTGCCTCCCCGGCAACGGCGCCAATTTGAAATAGCGCTGTCGTGGGCACCCTCAAATGATTAGTATGATTTTGGGGTACTTAGGTGCAGCAGAGTGGCTGACCAAGGTCGTCTCTCAAAGGAGGAAGTGAATTTAACTACTTATTAGAGGTATTCTAAAAATAAAATAAAAGAGAATAAAATAACTACTTGAAAGGATGGGGGTGGTTTTTTTATAGTTTATGAACCTAGAAGAAGTTTGCTGGAAGAAGATTGCATTTTTTTGTTTTTAGTTTTGAAATGAAGTTTGATTAAAATGACACAACAGAAAGATGTTTGTTTAGACAATATTTAAAAGACGTAATCGATATAACTATACCTCTTCAATCATTTATTAATCATTATCATTTAAATTAATATTCACTTAATTATGAGCCCTTAATTTGTTAAATCCTGAACCCTACGAGAATTAACTTTACCACGAAGATTGAAGTGAATTTAACCTTAGGCTAACTTCGGAACATGCAATCGCAACACCCTGCTTTGATTGATGTTCTAAAATTAGCTTATGGTCAGTGGTAAATTAAGGCACATAACCAATCTGGAAATGAGGATTAATTGAGTTTAGGGATTATATTTGAACTCTACAAATTGATCCCGTGTGGTTTTGAATTACCGGTTAAGGTTGCGCTCTCACAGTTCACACAATTCCCGACCTCGCGTGTTTTGTGTTAACTATTCAATTGCTTGCTTAGTTTCATTTAAATTGAAAAATCAATTAATAGATCATAATATGTGAATTACAGTATCTCATTGATTCAAAATAAATTAATGAAGAAGGATAGAGGTCGATCGATTACTAAAAAGAACTACTCTTCCATGGGTGGTGTAGTCATCGTGGAGACGTTTTGCATAAGCAACGGATTGAAAGGGTAGAACCCAATCTTGTATCCACTCTTGATTCCAACCCAATTAAGAAGATTAAGAGAAGAAGAATAGGGATGAACACAGAAGATTATTTGAAGAAAAATTCAAGAAACAAACATGAAAGAAAAGAAATACAAAGAAGAGGTGAGAGAGGAGAGCCTTTTTGGAAGAGAGGTTTTCACAAAGGATTACTTCTTCCAAGAGTTGTAAGGGGCTCCCAAGAGACACACTTTCGTCCACACCTTCCCAAAGCCTCGACCAGCCCTCTAAAAGAGTTAAAAACCCCCTTTAAATAGAATTTTTGAGGGCTAGGGATACATAACTTTTTAAGTGTGAAATGAAAATCTCGGCCAAATATTTTATTCCAGGTTGCACCGCCAATTTGACCTCCACAACTCTTGAATTGACCGGCCTTCCAGAAGGCTGATTTGTTCCAAATCATGTCCCCGAGCTTTCCTAAAAATTTGGGCTCAATCAAATCCCGTATATAGAAGATATGTCCCAAATATAGAACCCATGTCCATTCTGCCGAGTCCAGCCCACCATTGGATTAATGGCTCATTTACTTCATCCAAATGCACTCTTTAGATCTAGTGTCCTGAATGAAAGTTGTATAAAATGAAGTTAGAAACACTGTTACAAAATTTCAAATTCAAATAATAAATATAAAAATATTTATCGTCGAAATACTACAGTGCACTATTAAGGGTAAAACTGGAATTTTCAACAAATTTTCAAATGAATGATCAAATCCCAAATATTTTATAAATAAACATATTTAACACAATGTGAGGAAATTATATCATTTATTATCAATAAAATATTCAATAAAATAGTGTTTTATCAGTCTGGCAGGACCAAAAATGGTGGGTAAATAGAAAATTAGGAATCCCACACTACGGAGTATAAATTGACTGATTCCAGTGATTCGAGAGACTCCCGTCAGTGATGATGGACCCAGAAATCCCAGGCACAATCATTTGAGAAGAGCCCACCAGACTGAAGATCCCACCTAGTAATCCACCCCGCATCGGGATCTACTCGAGCAAGGTTGATAATAGAAGGGCAATTCTTGAAAACATCTTCCTGATAAAATTTGTGGACATGATGATCACTTTGGGTCAAAATAGAGCCTCTCAAAATGAAGGTGTCCTTTTGGTCAGAATCGGAAACCATCTCCCCCGATTGGGTAAGGTTCACCTGAATACACTTGGGCGACGCTTCCAAGAAAGGAGAAGGAAGACCTGAGAAAGTGGGGGGAATAGGGACATCGTCTTGAAGACCGAATCCATGAAGCGGAAGCCGATTTTATAGTGGGTAATCCAGGAGCTCAGGAGGGAGAAAATATTTCAAGACACCATCGTCAGGAATGATGGACCGACTAGGGTCATCTTGGATGTTCTCCGCTCTACGAATCATAGCTAAACGTCTCCCTGAACCAGTTGGGAGCGGCTCTGCAGCAGGCCTCGGTGCAGAATGAGGGGGAACCATATTTTATCCCTGCATGACAAGAGCCAATAAGCGGTTAGTCTGGAATAATTTTTTTCGGGAAAAAATACCAAATAGGTGGCTGACAGCATCCCTCGAACCTGCCCTTCGGGAAAGTAGTTGGCGACACTCTGGCCCGCGGAGCGTTGGCCAGAAAACCGCGAACCAAGTTGCTCCGCAGAATTTCAATCCCGAATTCAAGTGGTTAAGTTCGGAAGACTTAGAAATTTTTAAGGATTTCAGTTCGTGGACCATCAACATCGTGGAGCGAGTTCCTCCGCAGCCCGTCGTGACTTACTTTTTAATTAATTAAGAGTAATGGTTCACAGTTGGGAAATTGGTTCGCAGGTGAAGGCGGCCGCGAAGGAGGAATGGTTCGCAGAATTCACAGTCGGTTCGCAGACGAAGCACTTCACAAATGAACAAGCACACAGAGGCGAGGGAGCTCTGGTTTCGCGAAGAATCCAGTAAAGGACAAATTAAGGGCCCCCTGTATTTATAGTCATGGTCCCCTATCGAGTCCACCTCTCTACCAAAAACCATCTCAGTTTCAGGACCACTCTGCATCGGAACGTCCTCCTCTTCGTTCCGATCAGACCCCATTCCGATGGGGGGCATTTGTAGGGTCCTAAAAAATCTGTAAAGGAGATTCTACCCAAATCTCCCAAAAGAATTGGGGGAAATAATGGAGAAAATTCAAAGAAGGGACACAAGAAGGACCGGTCTGCAGACTGATCCCATGAAAACGCGACGTGGCCAGGCCCCGCGAAGCACCCCCTCCGCAAACCGTCATCGTTCAAAAAATGGAGGCAGAGATCCTCCGTGGTTGCGAGGAAGGATGGGTGCCAATCCGGTTCACTGTCATGAACCTACCCAACTGCGGACCACATCGACCGGTTCAAGTCGCATCCGCTGTCGTTCGCTGAATGGAGGCAGAACCCTCTGCGGTCGCGAAGCACTCCCTGAGTTCGGTTCGCGAGGGGGGGAGAAGCACTCAGTGCCCATTGCAAATCGTGGATTGACCAAGTCAGTCGTAAACCAGTTTTTCGGTCATGGGCCTCCACAAAAGGTGTCGCGTGACTGTAGATACATCTCTTTCCCCACTCTATAAAAGGAGACCGAGGGGGAAAGGATGGGGGATTCGGACGATTCGAAGGCAGAGGAAGAGAATTCAGAGAAGAGCGATCAGATTCGGGGTAAGGATTTCAAAGGAAGGCTTAGGATTTCAAAAACAGTGAAGTTCCCATTCGCGAACAAGAGCAGGTATAAACCTGGGAATGAACTAATAAGGAACCAAAAATGCATAATAATTTGGTGAACCGCAAACTTAAAATAACATAACAAGAGAAGACCAAAAACCATATCCCCTCTATGGATGCACTCCCCGCGGACCAGGGTGTTTATGCCTCTTTCTCGATCCGTCGCACCGTGTAGCACCCTCCTACGCGGGCGAAGCCTCGACCGACGAAATCCCGATCGGCGCCACCCTTGGCCGCCACTGCTCACGTGGACCCCTCCGTGTACCCCCTGGTATGTGGACCGAACCCAAACCAACGAACCACCCTGGTTCACGGGATGCTCTCCAGACCGCGAACCACCCTGGTTCGCAGGATGCCCCTCAGTCCGCAGACCACCCCAGTTCGCGGATGGATTCTCCAGCCACGTAGAACCTTCCTACGCAAAGGGTTCCACCACTCCTTCATACGTGTGGCCCATCAGAGCCTTCAGAGTTCCCATTCCACGAGCCACGTAAAATCCTTCCAATCCGACCTGATCCTCTATGACTCCATCATTGGCCTATTCATCGGCCCCAAGATGAGGCCTCCACCAGAGCCACTGGATCCACGTGGTGTAACCCTCAGGCGCATCAGTGCGCCATTTTGAGTTCACAAACCCACGGTAAGTAGAGGTAAAGGGGTTTCCCCGACCCTTGAGCAGATTCTCGAAGCATTCCTGGGTTCACATTCCCACGGTAATGTGGAGTCTGAGCTCAGGAATCCCCTTTATGCCCCTCCACTTGTTAAGGGATCCTCGGGGGTAGTAAAATACCCATCAGAAGGAAGCCCCCATGCACTGCAAGAGAGGATATGGGCACAGTAGCACCTCCTTTCCCTCTCCCACTACGCTTTGTCGCCTGGGCCTCCTCATAATATAAGCCCCAATATATCATTATGGTTCGCTCCATGCGTAAGCCCCACTCCACTTCTCACGGACGCACCTTTCACGACGTGATCGTCTAGTCTCTGCTGACTCTTGTTTCTCACACCAAGCATGACTCACGTGGGCTTAGAGTAATCATTTAACATGACATCTTCTTATGGGCCTCCTTAGAGTGTAATCCCCAATCCATTACTCTGGGTTGCCTCAGAGTGTAAGCCCCAAGCCTATGCGAACTACGTGGACTTTGATCCCTGCCTCCTAAACAGGGTACGTAGGAAGCCTCCAAGAGGTTCAATCCCACCACCCGGTTGTTCCGAAAACCTTCATGTTAGTTCTCCTTTTTCCAGCATGATGATAAACTGCACATGCGAACTACGAGGACTTTGATTCCCTTCCACAGGGATACGTAGGTAGCCTCCATGAGGTTCAAGCCCAATCACCAGCAGACCCCCCTGTGTCCACTGATTAGTCACTAAAAGTGGCTAATATTAATTGTTAAGATATTAATATTAATGTTTTTAAAAGTTCATAAACATCAATTTTATTCCAATTCAGAAATTGAACTTCATTTCCCATCATTGTGCAATTCATGCTTAAAGTGTCAATTTGGTCCCACTCAATAATTTGATTTTGGAAATTACAATATTCATAATTTTAATTTAATATTTTGGTATATGATTCATCACTTTATTTGGAACATTTTTTATTTTAGGTGTGATGGATTAATCACAAGGTAAGATGGAGATTTTTGTGCCTGAATGCAGAAACTTGCTGGAAAAAGCATAATGGGCCTAAGGCTCATCAAACAAATGTGGGGCCCACAAACCAAGCCCAATGAAGCTCAAATTTATACAGTAGAAAGATAAAAATATTAGGATCATTTTATTCAACTGTGGAAAGATCTAATTCTGAAGTTTTTATGATGATAAATGGATCTTAAGTTGAGATTTAAATGGTGGACCCGACATTAATGCACATAAATCCATCCCACCATTTCGACCATAACAACCAAACGGCTGAGCCAAAGTTCCTGAAATTTTTACAGCTCATATAGGACAGAAGTAAAAGAATATTTTTCTTATACGACCCCTCAGGATTCGGCCTCCTTAAATTCCAAATTCACACGTAAACATGGTAGATGAATCGGGATGAAATTTCTGGGTCAACTTTGAAACATCCAAATCCCTTGATTTTCTCACCCTCCTTTTTGACTCTCTAAATTAATGGGGATGAAATTTATTGTGGTGGGGGGTATCTAAGGTTCATAATATTACTATATAATGAGATGGTGGTGAATGGAATTATGATCTAACATTTTTCTTTGAATCCATGTTTTTCTTTCATCCATTGTATTTCTTTCAATTGTAATTTCCTGCTTTCAATTTGTAATCGCATCGTCAAGTTTTCCCATGTAAGTTTTTCTTTCACATTTAGTATTTTAATAAAATTCATTCTTCTTCATCACTTACTCTTTTCCTTTTATTCACATGTTGATACCGTTGAATCAAGGTGTGAATTTATTCACACCATCACTTGTGAATTCAATCACATGAGGGTTAATCCAAGGGAGTAGCAAGGTCAGGGATTGGATGTTATTTCATGTACTTTAATTTTTAAATTTGTTTGTTATTTTAAGATTTCCATTCGATGAGTTATGTTCTTCTTAATCTTTTCCAAGTTTAACGACGACACATTTTGAGTGCTAGTACGATCTATTTCCTTTGAGTGCTCAGTAAAGTGATCCTCAAAGTGAATTAGTGATTGGCCTTGGAATTGTGTAGGGATTAAATTGGTGAATGATTTGGGAGAATTATCTTGTTGTTTGGATACGTCTTCAATTAATGACATGAAATTTTTAAGAAAATAAATTTATCCAATCCACCCCAAGCGAAACCCTAAGATCAACCCATCATCAATAATTGTTTTGTTCAAATCATTTTTCTTGTATGTTATTTAAATTATATCATTAGTTATCAAATTAAAATCTACCTCAATGTTGGCAACTTCATAGCCAATCCTTCAACATATTTGATTGTCTCAAGGTTTCTTCTTCGGTCCATGTGGATTCAATCCCTACTTGTACTTCAACGAACGCTTTTACCAGTAGGGTAAATTTGGGCGCAACCAAATTTTGGCGCCATTGTCGGGGACCCAAGTAAGTACCTTATAACCTCGTCTTCTTTTCTCACCCCAAATTCTCTATTCTCACCCTAATTCCTCTTCTATTTTCCCCTTTCTATTTCTGTGTGTCCAAAAAAATTCCAAAACCAATTTTCAATCAATTCCAGTGGATTATCCTCTAAAATACCCCTTCATAAACCAATGCTGTAATCAATTCGAAAATCAATATTGGGAAACACCTCACATGGGGAATTTCATTGACCAAGCCTTAATTGAATACACCACACCAGATGAGATGTACAATCAATGGGATGCTGAATGTTTAAAAGATCAATTTCCATACCTATCAAGAATGATTGAAAAGATAAATAATGAGGAATTCCATGATGTAAAAACATATATCGACCCTAATCCTGAAAAAATTCTTGAACAATTGTGTGAACAAATGGACAAAATGAATTCAGAAGTTTCATCTTTAAGATTAGAATTGCAAATCTTTAAGACTTTTGAGGAACCTGTTCCCACTCAAGATGTTCTTTCCTCATCATTGATAGATGAATCTTTTATCCCAAAAACCTCCCATGAATTGAAAAAAGAACTAATATTTGGATATGGGATAACTGAACAAGATCAAGGAAATGTTGAAGGGTATTTAAATCAGGAGGAAATTAATTTTTTGGATTCACAAGGGGAAAATTTTTCTTCATGGATTGAGTGTTCAAAATATTGATCCAATAACATTTTTTTAGAATCATCGATCATTGAACCATTGGGAGATATAACGAATAGTGAGTCCATACCCACTCATAAAATTCAAATGGAAAATTTTGGGGATGAATCATATTTTCAAAAGGAACAAATTCTTTCAAAAAATTTTGTAGAAGAAACAAATTTGGATTCAAATTTCCATTCATCTTTGGGAAAATTCAATGAAACTGAACTCAAAATTATAATCCTTCCTTCCCCACTCAATAATCCATCTATTTATGAAAACCTAGACCATTCAATTATCATCCATTTTCATCAATAATCTCACAAAGTAGGAATGAACCTTAAAATCTTAGGAAATACTCGAAATGAAACTCAATCAACCATTACCAAAATTCCTTGGACTTTCACACTCATTATTAAGCATGAGATTTCACATGGAAAAAAATATTAAAAAAAAATTAATCTAAATCTTGTTGAGGTGGATAAAAGTGGGGTCCTAAAAATGTTGAAAGTGGGAATTGGATAATTTTGGGGGTTCAAGTCGAGCTAACGACGTTAAACAAAAGTGTTACATGGGAGGAAACCCATGGTTTTTATGTTTCCAATCATTTTCAATCATTTTTTATCATTTAAAAAAAATACCATAAGTTTTTTATCTGTTCTTCTTTTATGAGTAAGTATGGGTATGAAAGGGGAGCTCCGTATTCATCTGTGTCATGCGGTGTGATCCCTGATTAATACCTTACCCAGAAATTTAAAAGAAGACAATGTATCATCGGTTTATTTTATTTTATTTATGTTTTTGTAGGTTAAAAAAATAGACTCTTGACCTGTTCTTCTTTTATGAGTAGGGATAGGTATGAAAGGGGAGCACCGAATTCATCTGTGTCACGCGGTGTGATCTCTAAGTAATACCTTACCTAGAAATTTAAAAAGAAGACAATGTATCATTAGTTTATTTTGTTTGGTTTTATTTTTATGTTTTTACAGGTTAAAAAAATAAAAGGACAGGTCATAGGTCATGGGGAAAATCCCGTCACAACCATCCAAGGTGCTAAAACTCTAACCCAGGATTAAAGGGAGATTGTGGCATGTGCTATCATCATCAACCACCAGGTGAATTTTTTAAATGTTTATCATTTTCAGTTTCCTCTTTAAACTCCTCTCCTACCCCCATTCTAACTTTTCTTTTCTTTAAACACTGGGGAAAATTTTATTCTAAGTTGGGGGGAGATGAAATAAAAAAATGATTTTTTTAATAAGAACATGCATGAAAATAAAAATTTCATTAACCTTAAACATGATAACACACTTTGAAAACTCTAAAATTGGATATCAAATAAATTTTGCATGCTTTGATTCTGATTTTAATGTAAGTTTAAGTTCATGAGCATAGTTTTTGGAAAGTTCAGTTGTCCGATGTGATTTTTCAAAGTTTACATTTTCATCCTCTTAATAAAAATTCCGCATTTCACGTCTACTGGATCGTGGGTGTAAATTTGAGTTCTTGGGTCCCTTTCATTATAGCATAGGGTTCTGGGGTCACTTTTAGTTTAATTTGAGTATCCAAAAAAAATATTTAAAAAAATAATGACCACATAGAGCAATGTTTTGTCCAAATGTGTGGCGTCCGGCACTTGGGGATCGTGACTCCATAGTTGTCTTGCCCAGAGTTAAGCTTTATATCTCTATTGTAGAGCATGGAATTGACAATATGTGTGGCATCCGACACTTGGGGATCATGACTCCATAGTTGTATTGCCCAGAGTTAGTATTTTCATATCAATTGTGGTTAAAAAAATTAAAAAAAATTAAAACAAAAAAACAAAAAAAAATGGATACTCATCTTAAGGTTTAATGTGATTCCCACCTAGCGCTTCTATTTTTCCCCTTGAACAATAAAATGGCCCCTATATCTTTTGTGATGCACAACACTTTATCATGCTTAATTGAAATTGGATGAAATGTGGCGATGAATTTGAACAAAGGAATAGGCTTGGGCTTGGGATATGATTATAGACCTAGCTTGTTTTAAATGATTTTGATGGGTTTCATAATTTTTTGGTATGAGGTCTTTGGGTGAGCAATGTGTATTAAAATGTTTTTGGAAAAAGAGGATTTGAATTTCATATTTGTAATATATTTTGCTCGGGATTAGCAAAATTCAAGTTGGGGGGTGGGATTAGTCACTAAAAGTGGATAATATTCATTGTTAAGATCTTAATATTAATTTTTTTTAAAGTTCATAAACATCAATTTCAGTCCAATTCAGAAATTGAACTTCATTTCCCATCATTGTGCAATTCATGCTTAAAGTGTCAATTTGGGCCCACTCAATAATTTGCTTTTGGAAATTACAATATTCATAATTTTAATTTTATATTTTGGTATAGTATTCATCACTTTATTTGGAACATTTTTTATTTTAGGTCTGATGGATGAATCACAAAGTAAGATGGAGATTTTTGCGCCTGAATGCAGAAACTTGCTGGAAAAGGCATAATGGGCCAAAGGCCCATCAAAAAAATGTGGGGCCCACAAACCAAGCCCAATGAAGCTAAAATTTATAAATTATAAAGATAAAAATATGAGTATCATTTTATTCAACTGTGTCCGGAGCTAATTCTGAGGTTTTTTTGATGATAAAGGGATCTGAAGTTGAGATTTAAATGGTGGACCCGACATTAATGCACATAATGTCATCCCACTATTTAGACCATAACTTCCAAACGGCTGATCCAAATTTCCTGAAATGTTTAAAGATCATAGAGGACAGAAGGACGAGCATATTTTGCTTCTACGACCCCTCAGTATTCGGCCTCCTTCAATTCCAAATTCACATGTCAAAATGGTAGACGAATCTGGACGAAATTTCTGGGTCAACTTTGAAACATCCAAATCCCTTGATTTTCTCACCTTCCTTTTTTACTCTCTAAATTAATGGGGATGAAATTTATTGTGGTGGGGTGTCTCTAAGGCTCGTAATATTACTATATAAGGAGATGGTGGTTAATGGAATTATAATCTAAATTTTTCTTTGAATCCATGTTTTTCTTTCATCCATTGTATTTCTTTCAATTGTAATTTCCTGCTTTCAATTTGTAATCACATCGTCAAGTTTTCCCATGTAAGGTTTTATTTCACGTTTATTATTTTAATAAAATTTATTCTTTTTCTTCACTTATTATTTTCCTTTTCTTTACACGTTGATACCATTGAATCAAGGTGTGAATTTATTCACACCATCACTTGTGAATTCAATCAAACAACGGTGGAGTGTTCGTTCTTTTAATAATTTTCTTCTTCTTCAATTCTGCCCCCATAAGTCTACATCCCGCTTCCATTGATATAATATAATCAATGGAGGGTTAACCACTTAAGTGTTGATCCAAGGGAGTATCAAGGTCAGGGATTGGATGTTATTACATGTACTTTAATTTTTAAATCTGTTTGTTATTTTAAGATTTCCATTCGATGAGTTATGTTCTTCTTCATCTTTTCCAAGTTTAACGACGACACATTTTGAGTGCTAGTATGATCTATTTCCTTTGATTTCTCAGTAAATTGATCCTCAAAGTGAATTAGTGATTGGCCTTGGAATTGTGTAGGGATTAAATTGGTGAATGATTTGGGAGAATTATCTTGTTGTTTGGATACGTCTTCAATTAATGACATGAAATTTTTAAGAAAAGAAATTTATCCAATCCAGCCCAAGAAAAACCCTAAGATCAACCCATCATCAATAATTGTTTTGTTCACATCATTTTTCTTGTCTGTTATTTAAATTATATCATTAGTTATAAAATTAAAATCTACCTCAACGTTGGAAACTTCATAGCCAATCCTTCAACATATTTGATTGTCTCAAGGTTTCTTCTCCGGTCCACCTTCACGTCGGTCTTCTGATGCTCACATGCGAACTACGTGGACTTTGATCCCTGTCCCCTAGGTAGGGTATATAGGAAGCCTCCATGAGGTTCAAGCCCAACAACCGGTCGATCCGATTATCTTCACATCGGTTCACCGCACCACTCCTAGTGCCGCCTCAAGGAGTTCCGACTCTTCGGGGTCATTAATCCAACGAGGGATGGTAAACCTCGGGCATAAATGATTCTGAACCCCTGCGTTCAGCTAACCATTTCCAACCAGGTTAAATCCATGAATATTATGATTGGGTATAAACCAAAGATTTGTGAACATATGAATACGTCTTAAATCTATAAGAGAGTCCCGGAACAGGCAATAATTTCCCCCCAAAAGGGTGTGATGAGCCTGACTTCCCATCCTCTCGACCAATGTGAGCTCCTAAGCATCGCTGGCCAAACCACCCAGTGGACGCCTGCCTTTGGATAGCAGGTCCATGTATCGTTGGATATGGAACCGTTGGGTGTTTCGAAATGAAGACCGGTGTACCCAACTTTAGCAATCGAGCGGGGCCCTGCCATCCATAAGATCGACAGTCAGGTGCATTGGTCCTCCATCTCCCCAAAGGGAAACGGATCAAAACACCCTAGTTTGGTAATTCACACTAGGTTTATTAATAATTCTCACCCTTGGCCTGGTAATGTGCCCAAGGAATATGCATGCGGAACTAGCGTGATAATTTATAGAGATTACATTAACTTGTGGAATATAAAATTCACCATTGGAATGGAAATCCACCTTGGGTCAGCTTTGAATGTGTAATTGGTCCTTGGAATTATAATCTTCCTAGACTTAGTGGTGAGTATAGACAGGGACTTATAACATACTTTTTTATCAAGTTTGGTTGACCTCAGGTGTTAACCTAGAGCTTGAGGGTTGGCGGGTTTGTTATGATGTTCTGTATTTAATTTATAAATTAATTCCTCTATTTATCCTACTATTGTATTCACTATTATTTAGATTGGGTTTTTTTGGACACCATTGTTGGTGTCCTATTGAGTTTTACTCACCATATTCTGGTCGTCATTTGGTACCCATGTAGACTTCATGGATACAGGTCTAGAAAAAGGCAAGGGGCCTTTCACTTCATTGTTTTCTTTGATTACTAGGAATGGAACTTAGAGATAAGACCAAGCATGGGGTTCAGGATCATGTTTTGGAGTCTTTATTTTTAGAGTATATCTTTTTTGTTGTTTGAGTGTATGAAATTTAGTACGACATTCAGTATGGCATTTCATAGTTGATTATTTTGGATTGATTTGGCATCTTTTTGTTTATTTATAGAATTTGTTTTATATTGACTGTTTATCATGTTTTCTACTATATTTATTATTATGTGTGAGAGGTTACATTCTTCTCACTATATATATTAGACTCTCACCACTAGTCAGAAGCCTCTGGTGTACGAGGAGGCGCATTTGAGGTTATATGGAAACTCATCAGTACTAAAAAAGCGGTGATAGACAATGCAAGATAAAAATCACTGATAAATATACACTTTTTGGTGCTAAATAAAAAAGAGTTGATAAAGGTAGCCTTTATCAACACTAAAAAACACTAACAAAAGTTATATTTATAAAAAAAATATCATTAAAAAAATATTAATATATAAATGTATTTGTATTAATAAAAATATAATATATTTTATTAAATATGGTTTATATATGAATAAATATACATTTACACTTGATATATAAGATATTTAATTAAAAAAACTTATAAAATAAAAATGATATATTATTAAAAATCTAATTTCATAGAGAAATATATATTTATATGTATATATATATATAATTTTCTTAATTATTATTTATATAATACTAATCTATTATAAATTGTATCTATATGCCATATATTTAATGATAATGATTTATAATTTATAATTAAAAATTTTGAATAATTAATATTAATATACATTTAATTATAAAATGTCTATAATTAATATAATTATGATATATTTATATAAATTTTAATAATTTAAGAAATCTTATAAATATAAATTAATATGTATTATTAATATGTGATATTTGAATTTATATATTTATATCTATGTCTATGTGCATATATGGGAAAGCATTATGTTGTGTGTGTGTGTTTTGTGTGTGTGGATATATATATATATATATGGTGTATGCGTATATATGTATGCATGTATATGTGTATGTGCACATGTGTGTGGGATGTACATATATTCATGTGTGTGTGTGTGTAGGACATGTGTACATGTACATGTATGACATGTGTTTTTCATTTTTAATATTATTTAACATTTAATTTGTTTTTTTATTTTTGATATAATATTTTTGGAATTTATTCATTTTTTAAAATTTATACATATTTTTTTCACTATGTTTTATTTTTAATATGTCTTCAATTTATATAATTAGTATTTATTCAATTTTATTTATTAAGTTGAAAATTTTTAAAAATTTTGAATTTTATAAAATTAAGTTATTTAAATGCATTTTTTAATATTTTCTTCATTTTTGTATGTGTTTACAATTCATATAGTTAATATTATGAATTCATTTTTAAAAATAGTTTTTTCCATTACATTTTATTTATTCATTTTTTAATATTTTTTCATTCAATATTATTTATTAATTTTTTATATTTATTATTTTTTATATTTTCTATAATTTAATCATTTTATAATATTTATTTATGCATATATTTTTTACTATGTAATATTTTAAATATTTTTTAAATTTATATGAATAATATTTATTTGTTTCTATTTATTAAATTTTAATATTTAAAATATGTTTGAAATTTATATAATTAATTTATTTAAATGAATTTCTCAATAATTTTGTAATTTAAATAGTTAATATTTTTTGTAATGTATTTAATTTTATTTATTCTTTTTTAATGAAATTTTATTTAATATTATTTTTTATTTTTTTATTTTTTGTTTGAATATATTCATTTTTAAAAATTTATAAATATGTATTTACTATGATTCAATATTTTCAATATGTTTGTAATTTATATGATTAATATTTATTCATTTTTATTTAGTAAGTTTTAATATTTTTAATATGTTTAAAATTTATATAATTGATTCCAATAAATGAATTTTAATTTTAATATCTTTTTAGTCAATATAATTCTTTTTTAATAGTTTTGTTAATTATATAATTAATAATATCTATTTATTCATTTTTATATCTCTAATTCATGTAGTTAATGTCATAAATTCACTTTTTTAAATATTTTTGTAATTTATTAAATTTTATTTATTTATTTTTAACATTCTTTCATTTAATAATATTTATTCATTTTTAATATTTATTAATTTTTAATATTTTTGGAATTTATTCATTTTTTAATTTTTATTTATACATAAATATTTACTAAGTTTTAATATTCTTAATATGTTTTTAATTTATATGATTAATATTTATTAAATTGTATTTATTAAGTTGTTATATTTTTAAAATGTTTGGAATTTGTATAATTTATTTATTTAAATGCATTTTCTAATAATTTCTTCATTTTTTGTAAGAGTTTACATTTAATGTAGTTAATATTGTGAACTATTAATAGTTATTTACTATGTTTTAATACTCTTACTATGTTTTTAATTTATATGATTAATATTCATTCAATTTTATTTATTAAGTTGTAATACATTTAAAATGTTGGAAATATATATAATTAATTCATTTTGATGTATTTTTTATCATTTTATTCATTTTTTTATGTGTTTACAATTCATGTAATTCATCTTATCAATTCATTTTTTAAAATAGTTTTGTAAACTATTAAATTTTATTTATTCATTTTAAATATCATTTCAGTTAAAATTATTTTTTGATTTTTAATATTCATTAATTTTTATATTTTTTGGAATTTAATCATTTTATAATACTTATTTATACATATTTATTTATACATATTTATTTACTATGTTTGAATATTTTCAATATGTATTCATCTTTATTTTAATATATATCCATTTTTAATTTTTTAATAATTTGTATAAATAATAAAACTTGTCCATTTTTTAAATATTTCTAAAGGCTATTCATTTTTAATTATTCAATTTCACTCTTTTTTAATATTCATGCATTTATGATTATATATTCATTAATAATGTTAATTGTTTAATTTATTCAATTTTATTATATATTCGTTTAATATTTTAATATTTTATTTTAAACAATTTTTATCAGTGCTTTAAAAAAACGTTGATAAATATGGGTTTTATCAGTACTGAAATATAAAGCACTCATAAAACCTCTCTTTATCATTGTTAAAATTCTAGCATTGATAAAACTCATCTTTATCAGCCCTTTTTTGAAAGCGTTGATAAAACTCTTCCCGATCTTATAAATTCAATCCTAACAGAACCTTCTTCTTCTACACCATTCAAGCACTCATGGAAGTCTACCTCTACCACAGCTCCTCCTCGACCTTCTTAGATGAATCGACCCTCTTAAAACCTATGGTATGTGATTATTTATACTCCTCTTTAGCTAGCATCACCTATTCTCCTTTATCAGTGTCTTTATCCTTGTAATACTTTCCTCGACACACATCACCTCCCTTGTGAATACCTGATATGGAACCACTATCACGCACTACTTTCTAAAGTCCCAACAACATCCTCATTAAGTGGGGTTATCACCTCGTTCACCACAAAACTCACACTTCTGGTGGTACACTCGATTCTTCTTAGCCTTGTTGTTTTATTTTGATTTCAATTTCAAGTGACCAATACTTTTCAGTGGCCAAATGTCATGTATGATTTCAATTACTTACTTATTTTTCTGGATCTTTTATGTCTATTTAGTCATATGAGATATCTTCAAATTAATCATGTGTGGCATTTGGCCACTGACAAGTATCAGTCATCCGAATATTTCCACTCTTTCCACATCCTGAGGTAATTTTAGAGTGAGGGATTGGATCAAAAATCAAACACGAGGTAGGAGAATCCAATTTTCAAGTATCCTTCCTACTCCCATTGATTAAAACCAAACAATTCTTCCCATTTTCTTCCATTAATAGGCATAATAACCCCAATCCTTTTAATATTTTCATTTTTGTGAACATCTATGATAGGAATTTTTCAACACAAGTTGTTAACCTCATGTTCAATTAAAAATTCCTTCTTGTAAGGATGATACAAAAAGTGAGCGTACACAATAGAAAGTTTCATATCATTATTAAGTTGGTTAATTCACCTACTTTTTCATTGGTAGTGCCCTGGTTCTGTATATTTTTACTCATAGTGAGCATAAATAATAGAAAGTAAACTTTTTTTATATTAGAGGTGGGGAAATTAAATCTATAATTAGATTGAAAATTAGTTTTATAATTTATAATTTTTTATTACTTGATGTATATAACTTTTATTTTTATATCCTATATGACAAAAGTGTCTTTGTTCATGATTAGAAGGAATATTCATTCTATATGCATGAATGAAGTTTATATAATTTCATTAACATTTCATATTTTAGATAATCTACTTGATAACACTAGAGATGGGAATATCCATATTTTTTATTCTAAAATCACTTAATATTGATTTATTTATATAAAGAAGAAATGCACCAAAATATTTCATTATTGTATTATTGGGAACATTTTATTTTAAATCACTGGGTATTTTTTAGTATTTTTTATTAAATAAGAATAACTATATTTTCATTTGATGAAAAGGAAGAAAGGGATTGAGAGTTATTGAATCAATAATGGAAAGATTATTAAGATAACTTTGATATGATTGAGGTGCTAGAATACTAACATCCATATAAAAAATTGAATTATGGACAACATTAGTTTGAGATGAGGAATCCCATAACTATCTTTAAGGCTCCACTCAAACTGTCCTTCACTCTTTAAATTTGTATCATGACCAACATTCAAAACATCTATATTTACTTCCTTCTTGTTTAAACCTCACTCCCAGTTTGCATTCTGAAATTTTTCCAAATTTAATTCTCTATATTGGTTCCACTGAGGTTGAATTTTGTTTTTAGATGATCACAGATAGTTGGGCTTATATCCAATCATTAGTTTGAGATAAGTATTTTTTTCTGATCTCACTAGGACACTTCTACAACTTGTGTTAAAGTTTATTGTTTCATCATATGATAAAATATCAGCAAACTTGGTTCCTAATAACCCTATCACTAAAACATCGCCTATTCCACGGCACACCAAGTAAATAAATGAATAAATATAAACTTTCCCCTATTATTGGACTCCCACCTAATAAATTTATAATAAATGACTTAGAATTGATGCCATTTTATCCCACAAAACATCATATCAAGAACCTGTACCAACAGCCACATATTTACACTAGGTTGTTTCCTTTTAGGTTACCCTTGTGTAAAATGATAACTTGTTAAGAATCGTCACCAATAACATTCAAATGTTGGGTTCCCCTTATTATAAGTATCTACAGCCTTCTGCTTTGATTATGAATACCTTATGTGTATTTATTTATTTTTTATACAAAATGAATATTTTATGAACCTAATAGGGTGGATATGAATTGAAAATGGATAGATGCTAATCATATAAACAAAGAGTATGAGGATGGAGTTAAAAATTTCATCAAGTTTGCAATAGAGAATGCATATGACCCTTCTCAAATCCTTTGTCCGTGTTTACGTTGGTTGTATTCAAGAAAAATTCATCTGGAAGAGTTGGAAGAACATTTTATTTTTTATAAAATAGATCAGAGCTATAAATGTTGAACTAAAAAAGAGAAGAAACTGAAGGTATATACTAATTGGGATGATACAATGATTTATGGATCATTTGATATGAATACTAGTGTAAATGATGATAAAGATCGTATGGAAGAAATGAAAATTTAAATTGAAGATGACCTTCATGATTGTACAAATTTGTTTGAGAAGTTAAATAGTTCTGCTAAGATACCATTATATACTGGTTGTACTAAATATAAAACATTGTATTGAAGTTATATAATTTGAAATCTAGAAGTGGATCTAATGACACCATCCTTATAAAACTACTTGCTATCCTGAATGATATGATAACAGAATAAAATGGTCTTCCATTTCAGAAATATGATACTAAATGAATGTTACATCCAATGGGCATGATCTTTGAAAAAATACATGCCTATCCAAATTATTTCATATTATTTTTCAAGGACCACTAATCACTCAGAAAATTCCCAAAGTGTAGTATTAATTGATGAAATAAAGATGAATCAATTCCTTCAAAAAATTTATAGTACTTTACTATCATTCCAAGGTTTAGATAACTATATGGATCTTAGGAAATCACTATAATATAGACATGGAATGTAGATACAATAATTGGATATGGGAAACTATATCACTCAGTGGACTCTCCTTAGTGGAAGGAAACTGATTATGAGTATCTTGAATTTAGAAATGATCCAAGAAAAATCTGTCTTGTATTATCTATAGATAGAATAAATCATTTTGGTGTACAAATTAGTACTCATAGTACATGTCTAGTTATGTTGGTAAATTATAACTTGCTACCAAGGTTTTACTTGATGCAAAAATACATTATGTTGTCTCTACTTATATCTAGACCAAACTAGCCTTACAATGATATTGATGTCAATTTGGATCTATTGATTGAAGATCTAAAATTAATGTGGGATATAGGTGTTATATTGTATGATGCTCATAGAAGTGAATAATTCACATTAATATTCATATTATATGAGATAATAAATGAATTTTCTTCTTATGGAAATTTTTTAGGCTATAGTAGTAAAGGAATATTGGGGTGTCCCATTTGTGAATAATGTACACACATAGTTAGATTAAAACATTTTTCAAAGACTCTTCTTTTAGGAAATCACAAATTTTTATCTTGATGACATAAATACTGATCTTGGGTGACATCATTCTATGGGAATATAGAGAAAGGTACAACATGATCTCCACTAATGGGTGATCAACTATTTGAGAAATTAAAATATACTGACACTATTTTCGGTAAAAAAATAATATATATATATATATATATATGAAATAATGTTGGAAAAAGAGATAAATTTTCTTTATATTACGACACTAGAATTTTTTATACGTCAAAATTTTTCTTGATGTCATGCATGTAGAAAAATAATATTTGATAGTGTTATTAGAACATTACTAAATGTTCCTGGAAAAAAAGATGGAATTAAGGCTAGGTTAGACATGATGTACATGGATATAAGGAAAGAGTTGGAATTGATGAAGGTTTAAAGGTATACTTTTCTTCCTCCAGTAGATTAAACACTATCTAGACAAGAAAAATTACAATTTTACAACTTTCTTAATGGTTTAAAAGATTCAAAGTAGTATTTATAAAATATCAAGAATTTCATGTCAATGACTAAATTGAAATTATAGGTTCTAAAATCACATGAATATCTTGTTTTGATGCGATATTTTATTCCCATATATTTATATTGCATTCCTCTTAAAAATTTATGACATACATTAACCGGGTGCTATTTCTTTTTAAAAGTCATATACTGTAAATTTATAGACCCATAAAATTTTCCAATCATGAATAAGGAGTTTCTAGTCATATTATGTGAATTAGAAATGTTCTTCCCATCATAATTATTTAAAATAATGGTCCATATGATAGTTCACTTGGTTAGATAGGTTAAACTACATAGTCCTATCCATTACATATGGATGTACCCCATTAAATGGTATATGAATATTTTGAAAGGGTGCATCAAGAATCAAATTCGTCTAGAAGGTTGTATTGAAGAATGATATATTTTTGAAGAATTTTTTGAATACTGTACTGATAACCTATCATATGTTGATAGAATCAGTCTCCCAAAATCTCATCAAAATGGACACCTTATGGGAGAAGGGATTTCCCTAAGATATTTTGTTCTGATTACCATCATAGAGCAGGAGAAATCTCACCTTTACATTTTATATAATAGTACATAGAATTATCTATAAGTTTAAGACCAAAAATTAATTCTTAGACATTTTAATAAATCAAGGGATCAAGTATGGATATCAAATACACATAGTCAGTAGTTTATAAGATGGTTCTAATATCATATTTATAAAGAGTTATATGAAAAATCCAAATTCAATTATCAAACAACTTTGATGGATAGCTAGGGGACCAAATGTAAATGTTATATATTACACTAGTTTTTTAATTAATGTTTATAAGTTTTATATAAAGGATCAACATGAATTTAGTATGATGAAAAATAGTGGAGTTATTCTTGTGAATAAAGTGATGCACGTATCTAGATCTAAGGATAGAAATCCAATTTATGAAAATATTTCATATTGGAATCATTGAATAGATATACGAGTTGGATTATACAATATTTTAAGTTTCAATTTTCTATTGAAAATGGGTTTATGACAATAGTAAGGTGAAATTAAATGAATTGGGCTTCGTGGAGTTGAATTTTAGTGTGGAGGGTATAAGGATGAGGCTTTAATAATGGAATCACAAGCAGTGTATATATTTTATGTCTCAGATCTAGTAAACAATAATTGATCAATTGTCCTATTGGAGATTAAAACAACTATAGATTCATATGAAAATTCAATTAATTATGACTATTTCATTGGTAGATCATAATCATTTCATGATCATCCCAATGTAGACAATGTCTTGTACATTATAGGGGACCACAAAGTGGATATTTGGATACTTGATAAAGGATCCAAATACCTTAAACCTTTAAAGGAAAAAAGAGAGTTCAATGAGCAGGTTAATGTTTTTTCTAAATAATATTATTTTCCTCATAATATTATGTATTCTCTGCTAAATTTACATAATTTAAATTAAATATTTGACTACTCATGTTGATAATTACTTCTTCACATGATGATGTCACCAATACTAAGGAAGAATATAGGATTGATGCTAAAACTATAGAATTATTAAGGGATCAAAAAAATGTTGATGAAACAAAAAAGAATGATGTATAATCACTATATTAACTAAAATTATTGAGGCAGGAAGAAAAGGAATAAAATTTTAGGTTGGATGGAATCAACACAACCAACCTATTAACCCCAATATGTGAATATTCATTAGTTATGTTGGGATCACAATGTGAATGCATATTCCAATTGATATAGATACATGGAAAAAATTTCATTCCTACATTGAGGGAAACCCATTGTTAAGATATAAGGTTAATGTTATGATATACTTTCTCTATTTTATCAAAGAAAATTATAATGAAACGTTGATTTAATTTTCATTATCCCTTGAAAAGTTCATTTATTTTAGATGATTTCCATAAGAAATATTTCTAAATGGTCACTAGAAAATCTCATAGAGGATTTCAGACACTTCTTACAAAGCATCATATCAAGGGTGTTTATGGGAAAGTAAACCCCCACCCATCAGTTATGTATGCACACATTATAAAGTATGAAACATAGAAATCTTTCATTAGTCATGGAAATAAGAAACCATTTTAGGTGCATTGAATTCAATAATATTTTATTTGAAATTATTTATTTTATTAAATTTGATTCTAAATTTTTAATTTATGAAACAGAAAAGGAGTTCTGAAAATAAAAAACGTGCAAAAAAAAATATACCCCTACCATAAAGTAAGGATGGGGTATGCTTCACTTGAAAATAAAATGTTATATATTTTAAATATACATTAAAAGTTTTATATGATATGAAACAAATTATGTTCTATTTTTATATTAATATTGATTAATCAAAACCTGAATCCACTTCCATCACACATCATGTGATATGGAAGGAGTCTCTCACGAATAAATAGGGTAAACTAGTAGATGAAAACACACAACCAATATAGGAATCAAGTGTAAGTATAACATAATATTAATTTGTTATTATTTATAGTAGTATTTAATAAAAATATATATATTTATGTTTTTATGTTTTTTATACTATTTAGACATAAGAATAGCCATCATCCATACCTAAAGAAAAGCAAATTTCAGTGGCTTTAAAGCAGCCAGAACAATATGGCTGCTTTAGAGGTGTGGGTTTTGGAGTGTAACATCAAACAAATTTTGAGATGAAAAATATACAAGGAGATACATATGAGATGATGAAAGAAATTTCAGGCACAAATAGATTCTTTCAAAGGTATCATTGTTCAGTTTGGTTTGGTGGACTAATATATGTGAAATTATTAAAGTGAATTGGTAGTGGAACAACAATCAGTACATGAAGAGCCACATGACCCCACTATATTTGAGGCTAGTAATTCCCATAAACTACCCACCTTACCTAACATAATCATTTTTTTCATTACTATTTCTCCTAAATTTGAATCAAACAACTTCTAATAACTTTATATTGTTAAAATTTTGTAGGGTGAAGTTGTATATTTATATTAATCAACACCCATGAATCACCTTGTTTTGAGGGGTATGGTGTATAATGTACCTAGAGACATTCTATACAATAAAATTCTCAAAAGATCACATTATAGTAGGGATTAAAGTAACTCAAGATCCAAATGTTGATTTTCTTATTCTTCTTGATGATCTAGATGTTACCATGGTCAATAATGCTATTGAAACTTTCATATCATGGTCATATAATCTTATAAAGATGCATGAGGTATGTACTTATAAATTTTTTCAAATTAAAAACCTTTAACAATTGATGAAAATAGGTCTAAAATGGGGTATGGTATTACATATGGATAAAATAAATGGAAAATATAAGTTTATATTAAGATAATCCAGTTAATCAACCAAGAAATCAAAAGGACCTTCTGAGAGTATGTTCACCTCGCCAGTTCCATTGCCACGTATATTATCCTTATAAGTTTATACAGATACAACATTAAAATATGGAAATGTATCCTACATTTAATATAAATAATAAACATTTGGATATGTCATTATATACAAAGTTGGTCTAGAGAGTGTAAATGATATTATCAAGTTTAAATGGTTGAGATTCTTAGTTATGAATACATACATGAGGTACATTTTCATAATTCGTATATCCAGAAAATGATCTTCTATGTTCATTATAGTAAATAAATATTCATATTTTATATAGGAATATATATTACTACTATATAAATGGAAAAACCTATGAAGAAATATTTGGAATCATTAGTCCCACTATCATTCCTATGAAAAACCTTTCTTTGGAATTAATATAAATTGAAAAGGGAAATGATACACTAAGGGAAAATTTTCAGAAGAAAATAATAAATGAAAGACACCTCTTGATGCCTACAATGCAGGGGTAAAAGTCTTCAATCTAATCATATAAATTATATTTTCATTTTTTTCATTACTATTTTTTAGGAATCACTGGATTCTCATCAACTCATTTTGGTTACACCAAATGTTTATTGTTTTGGAGATAATTCATGAATTTCCATCAAACCAACCACAGATGATGTCTATTGTGAATTTTTAATGCACTATAATAAATATTTAACAGATAAACATTGAATTATATGTTTCAATTGGTGTTTTAACAAGAATTTTATTATGATAGGACAGTCATGGTATGAGGTCAGTGACTAAACATAATAACCCTATGTATTTCTTAAAATTGAAATAGATTAAGTCATATATAGTAAGATTTAACTATTAAAACATATTTCAAAACAATTTAATTATTTTCATTAATGTTTCTTTAGTGTTTGAAGAAAAATAATTACAATGATTTTGGAAATTAAGTTTTTATATTTATAAAATATATTATATACCATCAAAATACTATAATCCTCAAAAGGGTTATTTCTGAAGGTAATTAAAATTTCATTTAAAATATTTTTTAATCATTTATTTTTCTTTATTTTATCAGTACTACTAATATTTCCAACAATATACATACTACCAATATTTACAACAATCTATATACTCAAAACAATAAGTAAATTGTTTTAGAGATAATTGGGTAGAGTGCATAGTGTCAGAATGTTTTTCGACATCAATTTGAGGTGATAACCTATTATGTTTGTAATATAGTATAGGATATGAACTTAGAGATAAATTGGGGATGTGAAGTATTATATATTTTAATGATTATATATTATTTCTTACCTATTTATCAAGGATAATTATAACTTAGTGTCATTCTCTATGGATTATGGCAGATCTAGTAACATGTCTGAAGCTGCTCGTGCTCGTGAGAGATTCGAATTCAAGGATGCAACTGAGATAATGGAAATAGGGAAATGGTTCAAGGATCCTTCTAACCGATAATCTAAATATGTATTACCAAATTCTAGGGAAGGAACTTTTGTGCTCATAGCCTCATTATTTTCATTTTTCATCTTCAATAGAAAAGTGTCATTTTAGTTTAAAACATGTATCGCATATCCAAAACTAATAAAACGAGATCGTATTATTTTAAAACTTTACAAAAAAGATACATAATTCATTATTGATGTCTAGGAATTGACCAGACATCAGTCCAACACAATATGTTGTTGGTATGGCTTGAAGTGTGTGTTTTCAATATAAAAGTGTCATTTTAGTTTCAAACCCGCATCATATAGACAAAAATGAGAAAATGAAATTGGAATGTTTTCAAAATTTAGTAAAATGAAACATAATTCATTTTTGATGTGTAGGAATTGACCGCACATCAAACTGATACATTATGTGGTTGGTATGACTTGAATTTAATGTTTTCAATATAAAAGTATCATTTAAAATGCGTGTTACATAGCTAAAACCGATAAAAACAAGCTTGTATTATTTTAAAACTTTAGGAAAATGATCCATAATTTTTTTGTCATATAGGAATTTACTTCAAATAAATCCAACACATGACAGGGTTAGTATGACTCAAAGTGTGTGTTTTCAATATAAAAGTTTCATTTAAGTTTAAAATGCATGTCACTAAGCAAAACTGATAAAATAGGCTCATGTTTTTTTTTAAATTTAAGAAAATTTTACAAAATTAATCTTTTATGTGTAATAATTGATAGCATGTCAATCTGACCAATGATGTGCTGGTATGACACAAAGTGTTTGTTTTCAATATAAAAGTGTCATTTTAGTTTAAAACTCACATCACATAGCCAAAACTAAGAAAATAATCTCTGATTATTTTTAAACTTTAGGAAAATGATCCATAATTTATTTGTGATGTGTAGGAATTGACTTCACGTAAACCCAACACACGATGGGGTCAGTATGATTGGAAGTGTGTGTTTTCAATATATAAGTGAATTTTTAGTTTAAAATTCATGTCACATAGCCAATACTAAGAAAATGATCTCTAATTATTTTTAAATATTAGAAAAATGATCCATAATTCATTTATGATGTGAAGGAATTAACCGCACATCAATCCAACACATGATGTAACAGGTATGACTCAATGTATGTTCTTTCAATATAGAAGAATCATTTTATATTAAAACACATGTCACATATCCAAAAATGAGAAAACGAACTCAAAATATTTTCAAAATTTAGGATAATGATCTATAATTCATTTCTGATGTGTATTAATTGACGATGTGTCAATCTAACACACGATGCGGTTGATATAAATCAAATTGTGTTTTTTAATATAAGTTTCATTTTATTTTAAAACATGCATCACATATCCAAAATGATAATAAAAAATCTCATATTGTTTTAAAACATTAGAAAAATTATCCATAATTCATTTTTTCAAGTAAAAATCAAACGCGTGTCAATATGACACATGATGTGGCTAGTATGACTCAAAGTGTGTGTTTTGAATATAAAAGTTTCATTTTCATTTAAAAAGTGTTTCACATAGCCAAATAAAATAAAATTACCTTGAATTGTTTTAAAACTTTTGTAAAACAATTCATAATTCATTTTTTACATATAGGAATCGACTGCACATCGATCCAACATATGATGTGGTCGGTATGACTGGCAGTGCATGTTTTTAATATAAAGTGACATTTATTTTAAGATGTGTGCCACATATCCAAAACATAGAATATGAGATCCTATTATTTTCTAATTTTAGGAAAATAATCCATAATTAATTTGTGAATTGTTGAAATTGACCACACTTGAATTCGACACAGGATGTGACCAATATGACTCAAAGTGCATATTTTCAATATAAAAGTGTCATTTTAGTTGAAAACACATGTCACTAGACAAAACTGATAAAATTATATTGGATTGTTTCCTAACATTTGGACAATGATCCATAATTGATTTTTGGCTTATAGGAATTGATCGCACATCAATATGACACATGATGTGACTGGTATGACTCAAAGTATATGTTTTCAATATATAATTTTCATTTTAGATTAAAACCCACATCACCATCCAAAATTGAGAAAATGAGCTCATACTATTTTGAAACTTTAGAAAAATGATCCATAATTCATTTGTGACATGTGGTAATTGACTATATGTCAATCTGACAAATGATGTGACCGGTATGGCTCGAAGTGTGTATTTTCAATATTGAAGTGTCATTTAAGTTTAAAACACACATAACATAGCTAAAATGGAGAAAATGAGCTCATGTTGTTCTTACACTTTAATAAAATTATCCATAATTCATTTGGGAGGTCTATGAATCAACTACATGTCAATATGACACATGATTTGTCTAGTATGACTCGAAGCACATTTTTTCAATATAGAAAAGTAATTTAAGATTAAAACATGAATCATATAGCCAAAATATATCAAACGATCTTGGATTATTCTAAAAATTTAGTAAAACAATCCATAATTTATTTTCGATGTGTAGGAATCAACTGCATGTCAATAAAACACATGGTGTGGCTGATATGGCTCGAAGTATGTGTTTTCAATATAGAATTTTCATTTAAGTTTAAAACATGCATCACATAACCAAAACTGAGAAAACAAGCTTGAATTATTATCAAAAATTTGTACAATGATTCATAATTCATTTTTATGTGTAGGAATTTACTTCATTTCTATCAGACACACAATATAATTGGAATGAATCGAGGTGCATGTTTTCAATATAAAAGTGTCATTTTAATAATATAATTAATAGTATAAATGATAATACTATTAATATATATATATATATATATTAATTAAAAATATAATTTATCATATATGGATTATATAAAATTAAAATTATTATTATTATTTTACTATTACTAAGATAAACATTGGTTTTATTGTAGGGACAAGCTTTTGTATGAATGTTGATGATTGGAAAAATTCTGGTCTAAGAGTTTTGATTTTGTATATGAGGTTGTAATTTTTTTATTAATTGTAAATATGATATCAATGTAAATATTTTGTATGTTGATTTTTAATTTAAATGATGGGGTAATGTAATATTTTTATTCTACCCTAGTTTTCTGTATATTTATATTCATGTTTATGTATTCTAATTTGGTTTTTATATTATAAAGTTGTTGCAGGGCTGCAGTTGTGCGACATCTGATATAACATTTATAAGCGCTATAAAAAATGATGATAAAAATCTATTTTAGCAGCACTACCAAAAGATTTGATTAAGTCCCATTTTATTGGTGATAAAAAAGGTTTGATGAAGATTTTTATTCATTTGTGATAAAAAAGTGCTAATAATTAGCACTTTAGCTAGCACCAATAAAGACAATACACTTTTAATGATGCCTAAATTGTCATTGCTTTATTGCGGTGAAAAATCCATTTTATAGAATTGTTAAAGGCCTTATCTATAGTAGTGCATCTTGTTCATGTGAGGGGTAACCAACCAGGGACATTACATATTCTCTTAAGAGAATGAATATAATTCTCACAAGAGTGCTCTCAAGAACGAGAGATGATCACCCCCCCTCTCAAGACTGAGAGAACCAAAAATTATCTTTCAAGATAAAAATGATTCTTGTTGTGACTAATTATGAATGATTCAAAATAATCATTACCTCTACACTAACACTTAGAGTTCTATTTATAGGATCCAAACACAGTGGAAGTGTGGCGATTGGAGGGACCAACTTTGATTTTGCTGTAATCGATGACCAAACTGGGATCAATATGATGATAAATTCAAGTATCCATGGATTAAGATCAAAGATCTAGAGAAAAGAAGAAAATTGTGTTGGATCCTAGAGAGAGGATCTTACACATCATGTTTATAATTAATTTAAATAATTTCTAGAGAAATTAAATACCTAGATCTTCGGTACTTTCTTTGTTGATGATGTTGATAATTTAGAATGACCCTTCTATATTGTCTTGTTGTGCTTATGATTATCCAAACCATAATCCCTCTAGCGATGATCCACATGTTCTCTGATGGCCTATGATGGATACCACTCATTATCTGAGTACTAGTGCGGTGAAGTTATTGTCTTGTGCCGGTTGTTCTTGATCCCTTGTTTTTCAATCTTGAAGAATGTATCTTGTTCTTGAGAGGGGGGGAGAGGATTTGAGAGAGAAAATTTGTTTTGGCTTAACAATTATCTCCCCACTGGTAATTTTGTTCACCAGGCATAATGGCACAATAGATGTACCTATCTATTTAACTACATGATGTTTTGGTTACAATATTTAATTGTGCAACAGTAATTAAATACATTCATAACCTTAGAGAAAAACCATGCTACATAATAAAAATAACAACGCCATTATTCATGGTGCACCAACTTGCGCAAAACTGAATCATAAATGAAATCTCATTCCACATAATAATAACAACATTATTATTATTATTTTTATGCCAACTAGTTAAATAATTATTTACCATCTTGCCAATAATTATTTTACTACAAGACCAACATTGGTCTGCTCGAACTCCACTTCCATTTTGAACACCCAAATAAATAAATAATTTATTCTCTTAAATAAATATTTTATTTACAAACTAGCGAATAAATATTTATCAAATGTTCAATAAAATAAATATATTTAATTTAATTTATGTGATCCTTTTAACTTTAATAAAATTATTCCAGGGTCTTGAGAATAATATTTATTCCATTAATTAAATTCAAATAGAATTTAATTGAGACCATAAGAAACGCTTAGTATGTGACCCTCTAGGATTCTTTCTCGTTGGCATTAGGTGGGCTTGCCTAAAGTCTAAGAGTACTGTCGAGAAATGGGTCAAGGAACCCAAGAGAAGGAACTTAAAGTCCTAAAAATGACATCCACATACAAACACTCACTGTGCAATACAATCTCTTTGTCTCAATATCTCATCAAGAATGTTTCAAGATAGTGTCATCAACCTATTTGCTTGATACGTCTTTTTTTGACTACCTAAAATAAACTCATCGATACACCATGGACATGGAATTTAGGGAAACAGTTCTATTTCAATCAAAGGTTCAGGATATCAACTTCCATAAATGGAAGAGAAAAATCCTTCCTCAACTTATCCATTAATAACATTTCATTCATGATGCACCCAATGTACCCTACTTCCCACCAACATATGGAATGATGGTTTTCATCAGTAAATCAAAGTGTGTGATTTTTGACACACATTAATGATAATCATAAATTCTAAGGACCATTACATAAAATCCTAGATAGGAATATTTAATGACACCAAAACATGCATAATTCCTACTTGCGGGTTTGTTCTTATAATCTCTCGTCTTATAGATTACCAAGTGTGAACAATATGAGAATAAGTCTCATCTACTTATGAGTACTCGCACCTAAAAATCTATATACTATGTGTCCCATCATAGTATTTAATCCAACCATAGAACTACATTTATGAATATTATCATAGCACTTCAAGGTTCTCATCATAGCGGGGAGATCCTATGACCTTATTAATGTGACAAATACTCTTGGACATTATTACATTATAGTCATGAAGAACAATGAAAAATATATAATAAGATTTTTAATATTTAAATAAATTAAATATTCATATAATCAATGTACAAACAGTTGGTTCTAGGACACCAACTCCAACAAAATCTCACTTAAACTAGAGCCAACTGCCTATAACTTTCAATACACTAGACCTCACATGATGATCATGTTTCTGATGAGTCAAGGCTTTAGTCAATGGGTCCACCACATTGTCTTCTGTGGAAATATTTCTCATTACAACTTCACCACTCTGAGAAAAATCCCTCAAGACATGATACTTCTGTAGTATGTGCTTCATCCACTGATGTGACCATGGCTCTTTTGCGAGAGTTGCTGCTGCAATATTATCACAATAAAGTGTGATAGGATCTTTACTGCTAGGTACCACATCCATCTCTTGGATTAATCTCTTCATCCAAACTTCTTTTTTAGCTGCCTCAAAATTTGCGATATACTCGAACTCTACTATAGAATCTGTGACCATGCCTTTATTTGAGCTCTTCTGGCTCACAACACCCCCATTCAAAGTGAATATGTATCCTATTTGTGAATTCATGTCATCTTGATCGGTCTAGAAACTATCATCTACATATCCTATAATGACTAGTTTCTCATATCCTCCATAAACCAAGAACATATCCTTAGTACGCCTTAGATACTTAAGGATAGTCTTAACTGTCATACAATGGCGGTCACCTAGATCAGCTTGATATCTTCCTACCGCACTTAATTCATAGGTGATATCTAGCCTAGTACATGGAATAACATACATGACTGACCCAATTGTTGATGCGTATGTAATACTTTCAATTCTCTTTATTTCCCTATGCATATGAGGACGCATTTTCTTGGAAAGATGAATGACATGTGATGCTAGCAACAATCCCCTCTTGGATTGTTCCATACTAAATCTCTTTAGTATTTTTTCAATGTGTGTACTTTGACTTAGGCCCAACAATCTCTTGTATCTATCACTATGGATCTTGATCCGAAGAATATATGCTGCCTTGCCCAATTCCTTCATGGAGAAGAATTTATTCAACCATTCCTTAACAGACTGTCAGACTGGTATTTTGTTTTTAATAAGTAATATGTCATCAACATATACTATTAGGAAAATGTCTACACTCCCACTAAACCATTCGTATACACAAGGCTCACATTCATTATTTATAAAACCAAATTCCGTTATTGCTTCATAAAAATTAATTTTCCATGACTTGGATGATTTCTTTAATCCATAAATGTATTTTTACAAGTTTCATATCTTATTGGAATCCTTTGGAGTCACAAACCCTTCTGATTGTTTCATATATACATCTTCTTGAAGTTTCTTATTAAGAAAGGCTATTTTGATATCCATTTTCAAAATCTCATAGTCATGGTAAGAAGCAATGTTCAATAGAATTATGATGGATTTTAGCATCGCAACTGGTGAAAAGGTTTATTCATAGTCAATGTCTTGATGTTGTTTGAACCCTTTTTTAACCAGTCATACCTTATAGGTACTGACTTGTCCTTATATGTCTAGTTTCTTCTTGAATACCCATTTGCAACCAACCAGATTTACATCAACTGGAGGATCTACTGAAATCTAGATTTGGTTTTGGTACATGGAATCCATTTTAGAATTCATGGCTTCTTGACACTTTACAACATTTGTGCCACTTACTCCTTCCTTTTAGGTTAGAGGATCATTATTATCAACTAATAATGAGTCACCATTATTGGTAACTAGAAAATATCAACGTTCTAGTTCTTCAACCTATCTTGTACTCCTATATAGTACTTGTGTCTCTAGAATAGATATTTCTTCCACAGGGCTTTTTTGAATCTACTCTTATATCAACTCTTGTGTACCTTGATCCTCAACTTCATCGAATTCTATCTCTCTCCCACTATCTCTTTTGGAGATGTGCTCCCTCTCAAGGAATATGGCATGTCTTTCCACTATAACCCTTTTTTAGGGGGTGTATAGGTAATATCCCCTTCTTTCCTTGGGGTATCCTATAAAGGTACACCTTATGCCTCGAGGTGTGAGTTTGTTACCTACAGAGGCCTTAACAAATTATTTGCTTCCCCACACATGTAAATTCAATAACATGTATTTTATTCCACTCCAAAGCTCATATGGAATACCATTTATTGATTTAGTTGGTACTTGGTTTAGTATGTGTTCCCCTTTTTGTAAGGCATATACCCAAAAGGATAATGGAAGACTTTCATGACTCATCATTGATCTCACCATGACCAACAAGGTGTGGTTCCTCCTTTCACTTACACCATTCCACTGGGGTGTATTAGTAGGAGTGAGTTGGGATAGGATCCCAAACTACTGTAAGTAATAAATGAAGTCTTGATTAAGATATTCTCCACCTCATCCTGAGTGGAGTTTCTAAATCTTCTTACCAAGCTGGTTCTCAAATTCATTCTTGTATTCCTTGAACTTATTAAATGAATCTGACTTATACCTCATTAAGTAGACATAACAATATCTACTAAAATCATCAGTAAAAGTTATGAAGTATGAGTACCCACCCATTTCTTCAACTGGAAATGGTCCACACACATCAGTATGAACCAAATAAAGAATCTCCTTGGCACTTTCACCTTTCCCACTAAATGGGGCTTTGGTCATTTTTCCTTGTAAACATGTGTGAAATACATCAAGTGGTTTTATTTTGAAAGAATATAAATATCCATATTGATGAAACTTTGTCAAGCATTTCTAATTTACATGACCTAACTGGTGATGCCAAAGTTGGGTGTGGTATGATCCATGTGAATTAGTTTCATTATTGATTTCCATTGCTTGGGTTGTGTAATCTAACACGTAAAGACTATTATATAAATGTGCCTTAACAAAAAAAATTCTATATTTATAAAATAATCAACATTAATTTCTGAAATTGAAAATAAATCCATCTATATCTAATATGAATATAGAAATAATGTTTTTGGTTACAAAAGGAACATAATAACAACCTTTTAATACCAAGATCATCCCAGTTGGAAATTTGAGGTGGTAGTCCCCAGTAACTATAACAAAAATTCTAGCTCTGTTGGTTACTCGTAGATCTACCTCCCCTCAGTCAATTTTCTTGAATCTACTTGGTTCTTGTATTTGTATACAGATGTGAGCACCATGATTTATATCTAATACCCAATTTTTAGAAATGGATAAATTTCACTTGATAAAAAATACACATAAAGCTTCCCCTTGATTCTTTAGCTGGGTTCAGTTTTTCTTCCCGTAGCCATTTTTTCCACATGTGAAACAAATTGCTTCATGTTCCCTTCCACCCCCTTGATCTTCCTTTTCTTAGAAGGGCATGAAGAATCTTTGGGCTTAAATCTCTTCGACTTCCCTTTCCTCTTATTAATCATAAGTACAAAAGGCTCTTCGTGCTTCATGTCTTTTTCCACTTGGCAAAGGAGGATAAGAAGATCTGATAGAGACTTCTCAATGTTGTTCATATTGAAATTCACAACAAAACTGGAGAAGCTCTAAGGGAGTGATGTGAGAATGAGATCAGTATCCAGTTCTTTATGGATTTTAAACCCTAGAACCTCCAGATTCTCAATTTATCCAATGAGCTTGACTACCTGAGGCCTAGATAGGGCACCCTCTCCAAGATTACTCTGAAAGAGTGCCTTGGAGATCTCAAACTGTTCCTGTCTTTCTATCTCCTGGTAAAGACCATAAAGGTGCTCAAGCATGTTATAGACATCCATTTTTTCATGAGACTTTATGAGTACACTAGATATTGATGATAACATCAAACATTGAATGTAGACCATGTCATTCATATGTTTCTCGTAAACCATGAACTCTTCATCATTCGCCTCTTGGGAAAGAGGGTCAGGTAATGAGGACTCCAGCACATAAGATTTACATTCATGGTGTAGAATAACCTGAAGACATCTAAACCATTCTTGGAAGTTACTACCAGTGAGGATTTTGTCTTTATCTAGTATTGATCACAAGGATAATGTGGTTGAAAGGTTTTTCATTTTATTCTACAATTAAAAGAGCAGATAATTAGTACTTTCTTGATTACATTTTATGATAATTAATTAATTAATTTTATTAAGTCTCCCACTATTTTATCAATTCCCAATGGCCCCCACCATTGAACTTAGAATGTCTATTTGCTTAGACATTCTAGTGTAAAGCATCCATATTCCCCTTTGCACAACCCCAATAAGGGTTGGTCAATCTATTTGAAGGTATTTAGGTAGGTAGGTCTTTTCCAACTATGGGATTGCATCTCGTTGATCTGTTGAGTGGACTCCCTAATCCTGAAATCCTAACTTGGATTTCCTCAGCACTTGCCTCCAATATTACACCAAGTCTAGAAAGGGCTACTCTTTTGGATGTAATATGGTTAAGTCTACCCAAAACTTTCATAAGGGATTACTTTATAAAAGTAAGCTTCCCTAAAAGGGTTGGTCAAACACATAGTTTTATCAATTCTTTCCCTTAGTCTAGTAATGGAAGGCTTGGTCTGGCTTAATATTTTATTGATGGATTTTTATCTATTATATATAAAATGATTATTATCTTTATCACACACTTTTTAATATTAAGTGGAACTTACTTTAGTGATTAACCATTTCTTGATAATATTTACACATAAGCCTGGTTTATTTTAGTCCCATCTTGCATGCTTGTTTAATTCATTAATTATGTGATCGCGACAACACATCCATAATGATAAACCTTGCAACTGACAGAAATAAAATAAATTAAATGGAATTATCATGATATTTTTTAATGGTGAGTTTATCTAGCGGTTAATAAACTAACCCTGAACTAGGGGAGAAACACCTTGAACCTTTTGGGTTCATGTTTATAGATTTTCACCTGTCCACCTTTATATCTCTTGGGATTGGTTTCGTCTCGGCTCTAGCTTGAACCGCCTCCACTAGCTTGAGAGCTCCATCCATTACATATGATTTTTAACTCACATGTAGGTGAGGGGTAAAAGGGGGTTTACATAAAATAAACCATGGTCATGGGGGACTTATATATTAATTAGAAGAGATGAAACGTAGGCAAACAATTTAATTTAAAATAAATTAAAAGGAAACCAATCACATACAAAGGTCTAGTCTATCTCATGATCATCCATATATATGCAAAAAATTACGTATTTAATAAAACTAGCATTCAATTAGTTAATCATTCTTATTAAGATAAATCACATTTGAATCAATTAATAAGTATCTTTAATTAATCAATCCTTTTATCTTAATCCTTTTCTGAATTTCCCTGAGATTCTCATCCATAACCTTGGAGGTAACACGGTAACACCCATTCAAATCTACATGATATGTAATTCTGAATATTACACAAACATTAAAGTTTTAATTTTGTTTAATTTGGTAAAGTACTCGGTGTGTAGTTCTGACTACACAGCATGTACTGCCTTCACTATCTTATCTGAAGTATATGCCTAGGGACTCGGCATGTGAGGCATACTTCGTAAATCATGGAGTACATAGTTTGTCCAGTGGGCCACACGCCATGTTTTCTCTGGGTTACATGATTATTGGTCAGCTTAGTCATGAATGAAATACACGGTTTGGCCCTTGACCTAAAGAGACTACATGCCATGTCCAGTGGGCCACATAGTGTGTAATTTGGATGATCATGCACCAGTCTATCTTGGTCAACACACAGTGTAAGAATTAACTACACTTCATGTCATTAATGCACACAACTTGAGTAATTGACGAATTACTCCCGATGAACTGAACACAACTACACAATGTGTATTCTAAATTACACAGTGTGTATAGCAGAGAACATGACATGCAAGTCTGAACACATGGAGTGTACTTTCATGTCACTAGGAAAGAATCATCATTGCCTCCTGATGAGTTCCTCGCTTTAATTTTTATCCAAAAAATATTCGTTTCTGTTATATCTGTGAGAAATTAAAGAGGAAGAACAGATCTCAAAATCCAAATTACAAGAATGGTTAACATTTAATTGAAAAACTATATTATTAAATCATAAATCATCAACGAATTATTTAAATAATTATAAATGATGATGTGACCCCTTTGATACCACTTGTAAGATTTGAACACAGTAGAATCATGGTAGTTGGAGGGCCCAACTTTGATTTTTCCATAATAGATGACCAATCTGAGATCAATACAATGATAAATGATAGTATCCATGGATTAAGATCAAATATATAGACAAAAGAAGAAAAAGTCATCAAATTCTAGAGAGAGGATCTTGCACATCATGATTATAATTAATTTAAATAATTTCTACAGAAATTAAATACCTGGATCTTCGGTATTTTTTTCGTTGATGATGTTGATCATCTAGAATGAATATTCCAGATTGTCTTATTTCACTTGTGAGGATCCAAACCAAAATCCCTCTAGCAGTTATCCATATGTTCTCTGATGGCCTCTGATTGACACCACTCGTTCTCCAAGTGCTAGTGCAGAGAAGAGGGTGTCTTGCATCGGTTGTTCTTGATCACCTATTCTTTGGTCTTGAAGAATGTCTCTCATTCTTGGGAGGGGAGAGAAGAGGATTCGAGACATAAAAATTGTTTTGGATCAACAATTCTCTCACCACCAGAAATTTTATTCACTAAGCGTAATGGAACAATATATGTACCTATATATTTAACGACATGAGGTTTCGGTTACAATATTGAATTTCATAACAGCAATTAAATACATTCATAACCTTAGAGAAAACTCATGCTACATAATAACAATAACAAAACCATTATTCGTGGTGTGCCAACTTGCATAAAACAGAATCATAAATGACATCTTGTGCCACATAATGATAACAGCGTTATTATTATTTTGGTTTGTTCCAACTAGTTAAATAATTATTTACCATCTTGCAAATAATTATTTTACTATTGGACTGACCTTGGTCTGATCAAACTCTACTTCCATTTATTGAAAACACAAATAAATAAATAATTTATTCTCTTAAATAAATATTTTATTTACAAACTAGAAAATAAATATTTATTAAATGTTTAATAAAATAAATATATTTTATTTAATTTATGCGATCATTTTAACTTGAATAATATTATTCCATGGTCTTGAGAGTAATATTTATTCCATTAATTAAATTCAAATAGAATTTAATCATGACCACAAGAAACACTTAGTGTGTGACCCTCTGGGATTTTTTCTCATTGGAATTAGGTGGGCTTGCCTAAAGTCCAAGAGTACTGTCTAACAATGGGTCAAGGTACCCAAGATAAAGAACTTAAAGTCAAAATGATGACATCCACATACAAATTCTCATTTTGTAATACAATGTCTTTGTCTCAATATCTCATCAAGTAGGTTTCATGATAGTGTCATCAACCTATTTGCTTGATACATCTTTCTTTGACTACCTGAAATAAACTCATCAATACACCATGACCATGGAATTTAGGGAGATGGTTTTATTTCAATCCAAGGGTCGAGATATCAACTTCCATAAATTGAAGTGACAAATCCTTCCTCAAATTATCCATTAATAACATGTCATTAATGACACACCCAATGTACCATAATTTCTACCAATATATAGCATGACGATTTTCATTAGTAAATAAAATTGTGCGAGTCGTGACATGCATTAATGATAATATTAAAGTCTAAGGACCATTACCCATGCTCACAGATAGGAATATCCGATGACACCAAAATATGAGGAATTCCTACTGGAGGGTATGTTCTTATAATCTTCCATCTTAGAGATTACGAAGTACGAAATTCATGAGAATAATTCTCATCTTCTTGGGAGTACTCGCACATGACGTTCTTTATATTATGTTTCACATCATAGTACGTAATCTAACCACAAAACTATATTTAAGAATATTTTCATGGAACTTCAAGGTTATCATCATAGCGGGGAACTGTTATGACCTTATTAATGTGAAAAATACTCTATGAAATTATTACATTACAGTCATTCAGAACAATGAAATATATGTAATAAGATTTTAAATATTTAAATAAATTAAATATTCATGTAATCAATGTACAAACAGTTGGTTCTAGGACACCAACTTCAACACTATTGATGGTGTTTCAAGATTCGTAGAGCATGTATTGATATTTCTAGATGAATTATGTTTTTAATTCTTTATCACAATGACAATGCAGTAGGAATGTTGGTTGGAATTCATGAAAAAAAGAATTATCAATCCATGGTAATACTTGTTTATAAATTAATTAAAAAAACATTTGTGAATATTTTCTCTATAAAAAAAATATTTTTGTGCTCGAACCAATTGAATCTGCATTTAATTTTAAAAT
Source organism: Viscum album (assembly GCA_963277665.1). Taxonomy (NCBI): domain Eukaryota; kingdom Viridiplantae; phylum Streptophyta; class Magnoliopsida; order Santalales; family Viscaceae; genus Viscum; species Viscum album. Next base: position 45,034,373 of record OY728140.1, on the reverse strand, counting down.
ATGGATCTATGATATTTTTTTAAAAAATATTAATATGAGAATAAGATTAAAAATTTGTGATCAATTTTCATTGCATAAGGGTCTATTCCCCCAAAAAGATTCCATTTCAAGTTATTTTGTTCCCAAACATGGGATATAGGTCTTATTTTGGGGGTGGAGTTATGCACATTTTATCATCTCATGTTCCCTCTTTTATAGGATTCTTTAGTGACATGTTGTGATCTTAACATGTGTTCATTTTTACACATGCCAATATCATATTGCAGTGATTTGATGGAGGGAGATGGAGGGCATTTTCATCTTGTGGGAAATGAGGCACATGAAATAAGGGATCACGCGACAAGGATTTGGCATTTTTGTTGGGTTCCACCAAGTGAGCTTTGAAGGATTGCAGGATTGTACTGTAGGATTTGGAATTTTCACTGGGTTTCTCTAGGTGAGGTCTGAGGGATTGTGGGATTGTGTAGTAGGAGATGAGAAAACTTGACCTTGTACTAGATTACATGGCATAGTTTGGCATTTTTAGTGGGTTTCTCCAAGTTTGGATTTCATCGCAGCATAAATCGATGGAGTCACTAGAGTGCAGTGTGGAACACATGTCATTTTTGATGCACCATGAATCGTCACAGTGAGAATCGTCATAGTCATGGGATTACAGTGCCGAATGCATGTGATTTTTTCAAGGTTTTACTATTGTGGGGGATAATAGCCTTCAGTCTGCTACATTTTAAAGTTTACATTTTTTCTTCTGCTTATAATGGATATGGATGAAGGTATTGTAGATTATTTTTGAATTATGTTTACTGATATTTTTGTGGTAAATCTAGAATTAGTTTCTATCCATGACCATATGTTGAATTTTTCAGTGGATGTGAAGGTATTAGAGATTATATTTGAAGTTTATTTATTATTAATTTTGTGGTAAATCTAGAATTATTTCCCATCCAAGACCATATGATAAATTTTGTAGTGGATGTTTTTCTAAAATAAATATACAGTTTTGTTGCATTGCGGAAGTTCCACCAAAACCTGTAGTGGAAAATAAATTCAATTGAAAATTGTTTATACAATTTCAAATGATAAATTAAATCATTTTTATAAAAATTGTGTAACAATTTAAATTCATATTTTTTATAATTGAATTTAATAAAAATATATCTATAAAAAGTTCTACTAAAAGTTTCACTTGTATTATTTTCCCAATTATGCAATCATTATTTTCATTTTTTCCCAAATAGTTTAAACATTTTCAAATGTTAAATTAAATCCACTTTACAAAAATTAAGTATTTCATAAAAATACATATATTAATGTTTAATTTTTATTAACATATTCCTTGGTTTTAGAAATATAAAGTGTTGTTGTAGTGTGGAACTTCCTGTAGAAAATATATTTATTATATCTTATAGTTTTTTTATTTATAATTTCATAAATATAATTATATTTTATATATTTGTAAATAATTATTTTCCTAATTATATAATTTTTAGTTACATTTTTATTCATATATTTTATACATTTTCAAATGGATTAAATCTTTTTATAAAATTAATGTACTTTGATTGAACTTAAGTTTTTTTGTTACAGGTTGTTCTAATGCTGATGATGTTGATATTTTTGGAGATTCTATTAAACCATTTGTTAGGACGATGTTCAAATCACTTGGTTATGTGAAATGTTTTTATGTCACGTATGGGGAAGTAAATGGGTTCAGTGAATGCCAAAAATACTCAAATAAAATGAGAAAGGATAAATCAATTGTCATATCAATCCTTTATGAATGTAGTAAAGAAGGTCATAGGAAGGTTGACAAACATGATAACATGGTGAAGTTTCCTCAGGCTAAGACACATATAGGTTTCCTTTCTAGAATGGGGGTTATTTTATTGTCTTTTGGGTAATATTCATGTACTATATTTGTTGAAAGGCATAATCATCCCTTGCACAGCCCTAAATCAATTCATACGATGAGGTCCCAAAAAAATAATAGAATCACAATAACATGAACTATATGTGAATGCTTCAGTGGGTATTAAATCAAATGATTCCCTCTCCTTGGCGATAGCTATTACAGGGGTTTGAGATGTTATTGGGTACACATGTGTCAATTAATTGAAATTTTTAAGGTCTAAACGGGAAAGGGAATTCGTTCATGATGATGCATGTTGCATGTTAGAGTACCTGGAAAGACAAATCCAGGACAATCCATCATTTTTGTATACTATAAATTTTAACATGAATGGAAAAATTAGTAATATATTATGGGATGATCCAAAAATGAAGACATATTATGAGTTTTTTTGGAGATTTTGTTGTTTTTTACACCAATTTCATCACTAATAAAGTTTATAGGACATTAGGTATCTTTGTGGGTTCAATCATCATTAGGAGATTATAATTTTTGGGGTAGCTTTGTTTTATGATGAAACTACGCTTTGTTTTCTTGGTTGTTTCAAAAAAATTATAGGTGCATCATATAAAGTGACCTCAAATTATATTTACTGATCAAGATGTGGTGATTTAAAAAAATCTATTTTTGAAGTTTTAGTGGGAACTTGACATTACCTTTTTTCATGGCATTTGATGAAAAATGGCATTGAACATTTTGGTAAATGGATGAAAGATGGATCTAGTTTTCTAACTAGATTTAAGAGGTGTGTGTTCCAACACCATGATGCATATCAATTTGATCAGGAGTGATCTTTCCTTAGCGAAGAATATGGGGATAAGAAATCATAGTGGTTAGATGATTTATTTGTGTTGCGAGAAAAGTGGGTGCATGTCTTTTTGAAATATGCTTTAACATTGTGTATTATCAGTACTCAATTAAGTGAATATTTTAATGGATTGCTAACAGATTATGTTCATCACAAGTTAAGTTTTGTTAATTTCTTTAATATGTTTGAGAAAGTTTTGAAAAAAAATCGATATCACTAAACAATGGTCGAATTTGAGATGTAGGGGAAGTTTCCTCGTAATATTTACCCTTAGCATTCATTGATGTGCCATGTTTCTACTAGATATACACCTAATTTCTTTGATTTATTTCAACATGAATATCAAATGATTGGTGCCTATTTTTATATCATGTATTGAAATTAGAGTTCAATTCATTTATGTTATTGGAATGGTTGGCTGTGAAGATCGATTATTTTTATCATATGAAACTTCCAATGAAGTTATTAAATGTTCTTGTCGAAAGCTTGAGTCAGTTGGGTATCTTTGTAGTCATGTTTTAAAATTTTATGATCAGTTTGATATGAGATCAATACCTGGAAAATATATTTTGAGGAGGTGGACCCGATTGGCTAGAAATATTGTGATGTTTGAATTATATTATGTTGTGGTAAATGCTAATAGAAAATTAGTTATAGAAAAACATTAAAACTATTTATCACGAATGGGAATGAAATTGATTATCATAGCTTGTGATACATATGTGGATTATGAAATTTCCTTCTCTAGTTTTAGTAATTTTTAATAAGAGTTGACTAGCATAAATACATCATCATATAGAGTTACTGGTCATGACAATTCAGACACAATTTTAAGAAAGGCTTCTTTTAAAAGTAAACAAAACTGGAAAGGAGGAGATGGAATCAAAATCATTTTAGAAAATGGTTGTCAAAAGAGACGCAATTTAATAAAAATAAGAACAATTATACTACTATAATGATGTTATGATTTCATTTTATGATACATTTCATTTATAAGAGCATCCTTTTAATGGTAATGTGGTATCTAATATCATTTTTCCTTACATGTAGGGAATTACGGATCAAGCAAGATCATATTTTTGTATTGTTGCTACAAAAACAATTTTATATGTAGTTTTTTAGTTACATTATTTTCTATAAGTTTTTTAATTTTTTTATTTCTCTGTTGCAGGAAGACTTGTCAACCAATTTGGAAATTCAGCTTTGGAGGTAGGTTTGAATAGCATTGGAAGAGGTTGAGTGGTGTAGAAAACATTGGATGATAGTTGTTGTTTTTTTGGTTGACTTGTGATGTCTCCACACCATGTACAAGATGTTTTAAATTGTAATAACTTTATTGAAGCATTTATAGGCTGTAAGAATTCATATTCTAGTTTCAGTTGTAATGGATTGGGATATAATTTCAAGAAACTGCAATTTTTATGAAAATGTGTTGTATGATAATACAACAGCTGCTCTAATTACTTTATGGATTGGGATACCATTTCAAGAAACTATAAATGTGATGTATGAAAATTTGATGTATGTAAATGTGAAAGTGACACCAGTAAAGATTGCATTTGTTGTACTGAAAATGTGAAAATAAAAATTCCTACAAATAATATTAAATATCAGAACATGGAAAATCCATGGGTACTTTTGAATCCATGTTCATCTTAATTTTGAAACATAATTGAATAAAAATTTTGATATAAAATAAGGGAAACTGGGTTGGGGGATAATTTTGAAGAGGTTTTTTTTTAACTATTGTGGCTTCGAATAAGGGAAACTGAAAATTTGATACATTATTGGCTTCCCCCAAACTACTTTCAAACAATCCATTGCAATAACCAAAACCAAATAATTAACCCACCTTAAAAATAACTCACAAAAAAATTAAATTTGCAAACACTTCCCCCTAAAAACACTTTAATAATGTAACCAAACATCAAATCCACTCAATAAACCTACATCTTAGCAATAGTATAGATTCTATCATTAAGTAAATAAATGCAGAAAAGAAACATTAATAACCTCAACATGGAAAAAATATTCCCCTCAGAAGCATAAACTCATAATATTCCCTTCAACGTTATTTAAAATCAAAATAATACCTATATAAAACAAATATAACATCGATATTAGTATTTAAATATCAATATTCCATTTTTTAAATCATTAATACAATGAAATTGAAGCATTAAAATAAAAATACAGTATCTAATAGTATAATAGTGATGAAATATCCATCAACCAGTATCCTAAATAATTATGAACACATAATCACTAATAATTAAATATCAATATCAATAAAAACAAACCACCACCCGTATATATTTACAATCTAAAAAAAACTCTATGATCAGACATCTATAGAAAATTGAAAAAAAAAACTCCCCAATGAAACAATTCCATTCCACATACAACAATAAAAATCTACCATAGAAACAAAAACAAACAATATTTAACATCCATTTAACCAAAACCATAAGACCAAAAAAATCTACCACACCGAGAAGGATTTTCTAATATTAATGATATAACCATAGAATACTTAGACTCAATAATAATTTCTGAAATACCATGTGATGTAACAAAATTTAAATCAAACAAAATATTTATGACCTCAATAGAAGAAGGTAAATTGTTTCAAAAAACCATATTTATAGAAATAGACAATAACAAACTCATATAATCACATGAAATAATTTCAAAGTCATTTCCATTACAACCCAATAAAAATATGCATCAATAATTAATTTTATAACTATATTTAATGGAGGATACCAAACTTAATCATTTGAATTAAAATTATTACAATTTATAGTCCAACACTCCTAAAATATAAAATATAGAAGCACCCAAACCCTTAGGATGCTGCACTCTCCCCTTAAAAAAACATTTCTAGTTATTCAATAGTACTCATGCTAGAAACATAATAACAAATTTCATATTCCCCTATTAAGAATATCCTTTACGAGTCAAGGATCCAATATAACCCCTCATAGAATTTAAATATAAATATTAAGAAACAAAATAAGAAGATATAACATAGAATAATCCATCTACAGAAGGATGCTAAATTAATATTCAATTCTAGTTTCCTATCACAACCATAAAATTGGGTTGTATAAATGTTTTGCAACTTGAAAACATTCAATCCCAATTTCCTGTAATAGCTATAAAATTGGGTTGTATAAATGTTTAAGAACCTAAGAACCTTTTCAATTCTAGTTTGATTTCACATCCATAAAATCGGTTGTTTAAATGTTTATATCGATGTCAGTGGCACTATTTCCAAGAGGAAAATCATACTTCTAAATTATTTTTGTGTCCAGCTGTTAATGGGGTTACTAAGGAATCAATGTGACATATACAACTACAGGTCATAAATTTCTTCATGTGCTAGCTTCTTCTTATATGTTTGATCAGTTTTCAAATACTCCATAAAATAGAAAATGATCATTCCATAGTTTAAGGTTGCATCCCCCTATTGAGGAGTATCTCCCACTAGGAACGGGGGTGTGGGAGCAGTCTTGTCCAAGTAATCAGGGCTTTATTTATTTATGATTTTTTCGATAAATTCTTTATGTAAGCTTTATAAATTCAATCCACTTATATGGTTTATATTAAAATGGATTTTATGTAAAAAAGGATAGCATTTACCATTTCTAAAGAATCCTTCTGATAACAATCATGTCCTGCACCACCCATCCAAGGCTGCATGGATTTGTAGTGGCTAAAATATTTTCTCTGCATATCAAAAATGAGCAATGTCCAATACATTTTTGTTGTGTTAATGAGGATGAAAATTTTTCTATTTAGCTGCACTACATCCTTAACTGGTTTTTCCACCAACATCTCTATAAAATTTTGGTTTTTCCTAGAAATTATTCCATTTTAATATGAATAAAGTAAGACAAAATGTTGATTAATATATTTAAAACTTAAAAGGTGTAGAGAATAATACAATCACCATGCCAACACTTGTAATAATCGTCGATTTATCTGGGACTATTTCAATTATCTTACCCATTTCACACTTCTTTATTATTATCTAAACATAAGAATCTATAACCTGATATCATTAAAAATGATTGGAGGATGAAACACTATTTCAATATTATTTTACAGTAAGCTTGATTAACTTAAATACTCACTCTGATACTTGTCATTATTTTGTTGAAAAGAGAGAAAATATCATCCATAGCTACTAAATATAAATTTTTCTCAGATTACCATACATATTCACTACATAATAATGACATTAATTTATAATAAAACATGTACACTTTAGAGGAATTTAATAGAAAACATTAAATCAAGGGCAATCATTCCCTTTGCTCCTAACAACATACCAGGCTGGGTCCAACTGCAGAATCTTCTCAAGGTGCTCATACTGTTTTTTTTTTGAGTTTTTGACTTTGCCTGACCCATTTTGGTATAATAGATAGCCCGGTAATAGCCCTTATATGTTGTGGTTTCTTTGAAACACTAGTTACATTGATGGTTTTTTCAACTCAAATGGATCTTTTAATGCTTTTGTTTGACCTTCTTCTGCTCTTCTTATTATAGTTTGGGTTTCATAGAGATATGCCAAATCCAATTTCTTTTGTTTTCTTTCTCTATAATTCACATTTCTAATCATTGATCGGGTTTAACAAGTTTTTGTTTCTGGATGTTCTGCTTGGCTACTGTTAGAGAGAGGTGTGGTTTTTTTAGTAGGTTCTTACATGTGTTTTGCATACTCCTGGATCCCAGCTTCATTGGTACCTACTATCTAGTTTTTCTTCATTGTATAAGGGTTTATTTCCTCTCTAGAAATGATAGTTTCTCTTCTTCTTGACTCTTTTTTGGGGTTATCAGTTACCAATAACTTCAGTTTTTAATTTTTCAACTTGTTTTCTAACTGTTTTTTTCTTCATTTTATCTAGTTTTCTTTTCAATGATGAATTTTAATTTTCAAGACCTTTTATTTTTTCCTTGTCTTCCACCTTTTCTTGCTGGAAAACACCACATTCCATACTGGTTGTTGTCTCCTAAGCAATTTCTTCATGTTTTTGTATCTATAATATTTTCCTTTTTACATTCTCATGGGTTGAGAAAATCATTAATTTTAGACTGTAAATGGTAGACTTACCCCACTAGCTGGAAGTCGTTGAATATTTAGTTTTTTGACAGCAGCATCAAAATCTAGCAAGATCCATTTTGTGAAATGTGGCTTGCTAGCTTGTTCATTTTCTTTCACTATTATGCTTTCTTCACAATACCAATAATATAACAATAATAATGCTATGAAGACTAAATTATACATAGAAGTGAAAATAAATATTAATCTATATCAATAATGTGACAATAGCCCCCATAATCTTTGTGTGCTGCTTGTGAAATTCTTTAATAGATTTCATCAACTGTTGATGGATTGCACGAGACCACTTTAGTGTTCTCATGTCTCTCAAACTATCCAAAAAATTGATGAAACCCCAGCTCAAGTAAGAACCTGTAGTAGGGAAAAACACAGTAGAAAATGTGTATATACATAGAATTGCAACTGTGTCAACATGATCCACTTCTTCATTTCCCATTATAGCTTTCAAAAGGGCTGTTTTGATTGCCTTTTGGGTCAATAATTTAACACATGTTTGAAATCTTCATATATACAACGCTTCCTTAGCTGGATTTAAAGAGTAGGAGTCATCTATTTCCATTTCACCTTCAGTTATACCAAATATCATTTGGACATCTACTTTACAAAAATATCTTTACACTCCACCAATTTGGAAAACATTTATTGAGGGAACACAGTCATCCAATACATAAAAAATAGAACAGTCAGATTTCTTATAATCTGATGCTAATATAGTATTGGATAGAAACGTCTGAAACATATTCCAAAAAGGACTATTCTGTAAAGCAATTGTATAACCTTCATTCAATTTTGGTTTGAATTATTGTATAAATCATTGTAATGATGTCAGATTGGACCTAAAATGCACATCTAAAAATTGAAAGTAAGACCTTTCCTTGTGAATCACAAAACTTACAATAGGACTAGAAAGAACATAACAATTATGTGCTGAATCCTGTAAAAATTTCACTAAAACATAGAAATAATGTTTTTTTGGCATCCGCAGATTACAGTATAGGTTTGAAAGGTAGAATAAGACTAGAACTTCCAGTGGAAGCTTCACTGGAAGTCTTGTGGGAAAGAACAACATGTCCTACTGAAAAGGAATGGAAGTTCCGGTGGAACCTCTAGTGGTAGTTCCAGTGGAAGTTCCAGTGGAACCTCCAGTGGGAGTTCCAGTGCGAAAGGATGTCACAAAATTCACTTTTGAATCTTATAAAATTTCACCAAAGATATTTTTTTAGGGATTCTGTAAATTGCAGTACATGTTTGAAAGGTAGAATATGATTGGAATTTCCGGTGGAAGCTCCAATAGAAGTTCCGGTGGGAAAGAACAATACGAATTTTTACTTAAGGTAGTTTTGCACTGTAATTATGTAGAATAGGTTCCAGTGGAACCTCCAGTGGAAGTTCCAGTGGAACCTAATGGGAAGTTTGAGTGCAAAAGAACGACGTGAAATTCACTTTTTAATCCTGTAAAAATTTCACGATAATTTTTTTTGGGATTCCACAAATTATTTCGCTACAAATATTTTTGTTAGGGATTCCACAAATTATAACACAAGTTTAAAAGGTAGAATATGACTGAAAGTTCCACTGAAACTTCCAATCATAGCTCCATTGGAACTTCCAGTGGGAAAAAACAACATGAATTTTTCCCTAGGTAGCTTTGCACTATAATTAGATAGAATAAGTTTCAGTGGGAGTTCCATCGGAAATTCCAGTGGAACCTTCAGTGGGGGTTCCAGTGGAAGTTCCAGTGGACGTTCCGATGGAGGTTCTGATGGAGCTTCCAGTAAAACCTCTAGTGGATGTTCTAGTGGGGAACAATATAATAATTCCCCACAAAAAATTATGATACAATATAAAACATGTTTGTTTGAGGATTCCACAAATTACAGTGGAACTCCAAATATAACTTTCGTGAGTAAAGTTGTAAAATAGTTTATTTTCCCCTCTGTTCGCACGGGTTGTAATGGATTCAAAATAGGGAAATTGCATATTTTAGAACTGGAAAATTATAGACATACAACATTTACAGAAAACTGCTCATAAGACAAATATATTAAAAAATTAATGATAATAACATAAGTAACATTTACTTTTGTCGAAATGGAATAGAGATTTTCCACTAATAAGGATAATACATATTTTAGTAGAAATAGATAAGGCACGCCACCTTCTTCATCCATTGGTGTCTGTTTTTTACAAAAAAGAGTGTCGGGGACTGAGACTAAACACCACCAGAGTCATGACAATTCTCGGAGAAAAAGAATTGTGCCTTTGCGTTGACAACGCGACACTGAGTTTGGTGGAGTCGTCGTTGTCGTCGAAGTCATTGGACTCACCGAAGTTAGTTGGACTCATCCCTATTTTCGTAGTCACCGAATTTGTGGTTGTCGCCGCAGTCGGCGCAGTCAAAACCCGATCTGTCTCAAGGATTTGCCTTACAAAAGGGCAATCTCGTCTACAAATTGAAATATGGGGAATGACCAAAAGAAATGATCTGACGGCTGAAAATATAATAGGCCACGTGTCCTCATCCCAAATGTGTATTGAAATATCCGGTTAAAAGGTTAACTCAGTCAAGTGGGTTTTTTCGTTAAAAATTGAATATATATATATATATATATATATATATATATGAGGAATTGTATGTCTGGGTGGAGGGTGAGCGGTGATCCGACGCCTGCAACGGCGCCCACATCCTATGGAAACGCACGTCCAGGAGTTTCTCCACAAACTCGCCTGCGCCGCCATCACCATCGCCACCCTCACTCTCCTCCTCCTCTTCCTCCACACCCCGCACACCTGCGTCACCGATGGCCGCCCCTCCGCCGCGCGCCACAAGTCCACCCACCTCCTACGCTTCCCCCAATCCTCCTGCGACACCTCCCACCGCGAGATCCTCACCATCGACAAGAAAAACACCCGCCTCTGGTCCACCAAAGCCTGGATTCAAGCCGTGGCCTCCTACGCCCACTTCTTTCGCTCCCTCCAATCCCTCGCCCTCCTTTCCAACCACTCCAACGTCCTCTCCCTCTCCGCCGGCGCCGGCCACTCCGTCATGGCTCTGTCCCAGGTCGGGGTCTCCGACGTCACCGGCGTGGAGGTGCTCGATTCGCCGCCGCTGGTCAATCGGGCGGATCCCCATAACCTGCCCTTCTTCGACGGGGTCTTCGATGTGGCGTTCACGGCGAATTTCCCGGAGGCACTGTTCCCAGCGCGGTTCGCGTCGGAGATGGAACGCACGGTGAGGGGCGGCGGGGTTTGCGTTCTGGCCGTTGAGGATTGCGGGGACGAGGATGTGAGGGAGATCGCGGGTTTGTTTCGATGGTCGGAGCTGGTTAGCGCCGAGAATGTTACGCTGATCGGATTGAAAATGAGGAGGATCGTAGTGAGGGTAAAAATTAGGGCATGAGCATTTTACTCGAATCCTTTCATGTCAATGTTGTTCTTGATCGTTTGATTCGTGTTTTGTTAATCCCGTTGATTTTGGACTGCAGACCCTTGTCGGCTCTTCAAATTTGGTTTCTTCTTCCAACCTATGTTCTTCACGGGACGGATATCACAACCTTCACCTAAAATACTTGCCAACTGATTAGGATAAAATGTAGATTCATCCTCGATGAAAAGCTTCCAGGTTTCTTGTTCATGAGTCATAATCCCAGAGCTGAAAACATCATCTTTTACTATCATTTCATTACCAGAAATCCATTCCATTTTGTTCCTCTGTGGAACAAGATTTACATGTTGATTTGTTCCCATGGATTTGTGAGTTCATCCTTAGGCATGGGCTATGTTAATCTTCTCCAATTTTATGGGATCTCCTAAAAGATACTTTGATTACAGATGTCATATGAGTCGCACATATTATAAATAACCCCAGGGATCTTGATGTTGTTGCTTTCACGCACTAGGAAAAAATCCAGAGGTTGGGGATTTTAAAAATAAATCAGGAGTACAGCAGATTCTCAAAATTGGGTGGTTTTTGGTAGAAAGAAGAGTGCTAGTTTGACTTGATTACAAAGACATTATTGGTTTTAGTGTACAGAAATAGTATCCTAATAGACATAAGGATAAAAGATTAGTAACATCAACATTGTATACATATATCAAAGAAGAATGCAGAAGAGCAGACAAACATAATGTCAATGCCAATCATTAATGTATTGAAACAAGGACAGGTTGTCCTGTTCAAATGGGAATTGTTTACATGTCCAATCAACAGTATGTGTGCAAGTAATTTGTTGAGAAGCACAATCACTCATTACATTCTCTTGAGACTCTGCATCTGATGACCTCACAATGATATATTAGCGGTGCACAAGGTGCATAATTGGATGGAAATGATAGAGTTGGTTTAAAACATATTGATTCATTTTCACTTGTAACAACCATTACAAGTGGTCCTGAGAGTTTTGGATATACACGGGTGGACCATTTTTTTTAAAGGTTCAAAAGCCAGAGGAAGTTACTTCTAGATGATGCTGATGGTATGTTACAATACATAGAGAAGCAATCAAAAGAAAACACATCATTTTTGTACTCAATGCATATTACAAACCATATCTTTTATACATTTTATTTCATGATTTATTACATAAAGCTACACATAATACAATCTCAAAAGATCAATAGACCTAATGTTTTTGGGAAATTAGGTACATAGTACAATAACTTGGAACAGGGATGCAACAACATTATTTAAAACTCCATAACATGCCCTTAACATCCGTTGATTTTCTAATACTGTACGGGATAACCTGAAGACGTACATAAGAAAGGGATGAGGTATAAAGTCCAGTAAGAGAACAATCAAACCACAACGTGATGAAAGTAATACATGTGAGTCAAGAGACATATCAAGGTGACATAAAGGGGTGAGAATCATAAACACAAACATCGAAACATGATATAAGATGAAAACATCAAGAGAACCCAAGAACGCAGCAACAACATAAAACACGACATTATAAGCACAAGTTAAGACTAACTACTGAGACGTCATAACATAATGTACTTAGGATAACCTCACATACACAAAACATAGTATTTCATGAGATATAAACATTACCCAATGTATTAGAGGGCTATATAATTTCATGATCACCCGTCACATTCATATTATGTACATTCATTTATGTTCCATATACAACATAAATATGTCTTTAATAAATTTTAATCTCATGATTAAGAACCGTGAGTTACATACATGGAAGTTCACAATCAGTGAAGGATAAATACATCTAGGTGAATTCCCTTGAGTAGAAACGAGGATAGGTATTCATAACACAAAATTTTGGCATGGAAAATCAAAGGATGATTTCGACAGCATAACAGGTTTACATAAAGGTTCAATGAAGGGTTTAATGAGAGTGAAAGGTGGTCTATCATTACTTGGGAATCACAAGAAGAATAAAGGGGTGTGTAAAAACGCATTACAACATGAACAATTGGAAATCAAAAGGTTTTGTTCAAAGAAAGTACTCGAATAAAAATGAATCTGAGAGAATCTCTTACCTTGAGACGATGCTTATAAAAATTTCAAAGGAGTTTCTTAAGAGCTTGGGAATACCTTGGGAGGGATTTAGATAGGGAGAGGGAGAGGAACTTCATGCTAAATGGATTTTGAGTGAATAAGAGCGGGAGGTTAAGTGGGTATTTATAGCAAAAGAGATGATAATTCTTTATTGTTTTTTAAACATAGGTTTTGGACTCTATATAATAAAATAATCAAAAACCAAAAACTTTCCCATGGTTTTTCCCATGGTTTCTACCAAAGAAGAGTGATTTTCAATATTTTATAAATCCAAGAACCGAACATATTAATATAACACCATTGGTGATGTGGAAGTGAGTTATGTTCACAAGGATTTTTTTAAACCTGAAAATATAATATTGGTTTTGGAGGATTCATTAAGGGATTATAAAATCAATCAAATAACATCAAAAATACATTATTTTAAAGGGGAAATATATTTTTGGTCATGGATTCCCTTTATAGTATTTATTACATCACTTTTGGGCTATTATGATATCATAATACATACCATATAGTTTTTACCGAAAAATTTGTTTATCTTAGAAAATTATAAAAAATTCACCACTTTCTAATTTCAACATGATGATTTCAAAAATAATATTTATTTTACCAAAATAATTTCCCATGTATGAGAAATTTTACTTTTAAATAAAAATTCTTATTTACTGGAAAATAATAGTTTCTACGACACTCACAACTCTCTAACCCTTATAAAAATTATCTTGAACTTCATTAAATTATATTATCATTTATATTTAAATAAATGTTATTTAATACGAATATTTTATGAAAATAAAATCTATGTAAAAATTCTTGGATTTATCAAAGTGTTTTTTATCTGAAACTATGTATTTCCCAAAAATACAATTTTAGTTTCTTTGTATCCAAATGTAATTTTTATGAAACTCATTATATAATCATATATGAAGTAATAATGAAAAAAGATACATATAATAATTATTTTATTAAAAATAAAAAATAAAAATTCATGTTACTAGGGTCTTGATACATAACTGCTTATCACACCAGCGTACTCCCTAAGGGTAAGGTGTGTGATGACGATACTTGAGGTGGTTTGACAAACATGGTTTGGGTCATGAGACTGATAATCTTGAACTTCTCCCATAAACGGTTTCACTCAATATTTAGTTGTTGAATCTCGACTTGAATCTGGTCAAGGGAAAAGCCCGGTGATGTCATCTCCCTCGAAAGATCCAATAAATGAGCTTCATAGGGTACGATCATACTGGTTGAGGCCATCACTTTTTTCACCTGTATCAATTGAAATTTATCATAACCCTTAATATACTAATATTAACAGTCATTGTATAACATATACATTATCAACAGTTAAGATGATTAATAGTATTTTAAATTCGACATACTATATTTTATAATGGTCCAAAATAACCAAAGTATTGGATTTTCTTTCTATAACTACATTAATTAATAATGTATTAATTGATTCAAAATGGAATTTCATTTATAAAAGTTCAGTTCGTTACATTCTTCCTCCATTCAAAAAAATTTCCCTCAAAATTTGATTTCGTACACTAGAACAGATGAGGGTACTTTTGTTTCATCCCTTCTTCTAGTTCACATGTCATCTCCTCAAACTTGTGGTTATTCCACAACACTTTGACCATGTGAGTTTTCTTATTAGGTGGGAGTGATGGTCGATAGGTTACATCTCTAATATGATCAAGGATCTCAAAGGGGATGATGTATCTAGGACTAAACTTTCCCTTCTTCCCAAACCTCATGACTTTCTTCAACGGTGATATAGGAATGAACACCTTATCTCTGACCTCAAACTTTATGTCTCATTGATGATTTCTTTCATATATTTTTTATCAACTTTTCATGGATTTCATGTGATTTGAATTTTTTGAACCTTCTCTATAATCTCTTGGATAAGATCTGGTACCACAAGATTTTGATTTCCAACTTCATCCCAACTCATTGGAGTTTGAAACCTCTTCCCATATAGAGCCTCATAATGTGCCATTTGAATACTAGAATGGAAACTGTTGTTATATGGTAACTCCACTAGGAAAAGATGCTGATGACAACATCATTGGAAATTTATTAAATGAGATCTCAACATATCCTCTAGAGTTTGAATGGTTCTCTCAGACTAACCATCTGTCCGAGGGTGCTAAGCAGTACTGTAACCCAACTCTATATACAATTCTTACCAAAGGCTTCTATAAAACATCGAGGTAAACCTCAGATCTCGATCTGATACAATGGAGAGTGGTACTTCATATAGTCTTACCACTTCTCTTATGTATATCTTGGTGAGTAGGTCAAGGAAGAAATCTTCCTTGATAGAAATGAAATCCAATGACTTTGTAAGGTGGTTGACTACCACCCAGATGACGTTACTACATTTAGATTTCCTGGGGAGTCCTACGATGAAATCCATGATTATGTTTTCCCATTTCCATACTGGTATGGGAAATAGTTGCATCATACACTACAAAAAAATAGTACATTTTAGGGGGTTATTTAGAGGGGGTTATGGAAAACCCCCTCTAAATTCATTTTCTGTATAATTAGAGGAAGTTTTGCACAACCTCCTCTAATCGTCGAATTTAGAGGGGGTTATGAACCCCCTCTAAATTCGTTTTTATAAAAATTAGAGAGGGATTATATATAACCCTTTCTGATCATCAAATTAAGAGGGGGTTATGGACCCCCATAATTTCTTAAATTATAGGGGATTTTGAACCCCCTCTAAATTTTTTAACATTATTTTTTAATATCTAGTTAGATTTTAGATGGGGTTCAAAACCCCCTTTAATATCTTAAATTAGAGGGGGTTGAAACCCCCTCTAATGTCTTTACCTTAGAGGGGGTTGTGAACCCCCACTATTTTTAAAAAAACAACTTCCATAACACACACACACATACACATATATAATTAAAACACAATATATAAATTTATTTAAATACATTATATGAACATATTATATAAAATATTTATATGATTGCATTTAATTGTATTTATATGTATACATAAATATAATTGTATAATATTATGTACATTAATATATATTTATCTATATAAATTGAATTTCATATAATATTAATTATTTATAATATAAAAGCGTAAACATATTATATAAATATATACATAAATATAATTTATTTAAAATATATATAATATAAAAACACAACCTTGTAGTTTTTATAATTTATATTAAAATAATAAAAAATATATTTTTAAACAATATATTTATGCTTTTATATTATATATAATTAATATTATATGAAATATAATTCATAAAAATAAATATATATTAACTTACACAATATTATAAAATTATATTTATTGAAATAAGTATATATTAATGTATATAATAATAAATATTTGTATTGAAATACATTATATAAATATCTGTATAAATTGAATTTTATATTAGGTTGGTGTATAAATTGAATTTTATATAATATTAATTTTATATAATATAAAATTGCATTTCATACAATATTAAGTATATATTTGTTTAAATTGTATTACATATAATATTGATTATATATAATATACATATTAATTATATATCATATACAATTGTATTTCATATAACATTATATAAATATTTGTATAAATCGTATTTCATATACCATTAATTATATATAATATAAATACTGGTATGAGTTGTATTTCATATAATAATAAATATATATTAATTATATATAAACCTATACTGTTTATACAAATAAATGTATATATTAATGTAAATAATAATAAATACATGTATTGAAATAAATTATATAAATATATTTTTAAAGACCTTATATAGATATATTAAGTAAATACTTATATATATATATATATATATATTATTTAAATAAACATGTATATAATATATAAATATGTATTTAAGTATATAAATAATTTACATAAATATATAATATAAATTTATTTAATATAATATAAATGTATTTAATATAATATAAATGTATTTAATATAATATATGTATGATATAAATTATAAAATAAATGTATAGTATTTATAAAACCAACATATAATTTTTATAGTTTAAAAAACACATGTAATTACAATAATAATAATTAATATTATTATTATTATCATACACACACACACACACACATATGTATATAAATATAATTTAATAAATATATATTATATTTATATTATATTTATAAATATTATATAAATACATAAACAGACACACACAAATATAAATGTATTTATAAATATATATCTATATATGTAAATATAATTATTTATATATATTATATGAATAAACATGTATATAATATATAAATATGTATTTAAATATATAAATAATTTATATGAATATATTTATAAATATATAAACATATGTGTATATACATATAAACATATAGTTTATATAAATTTATATATAGGTTATGTATTTAAATGTATTTAAATATATTATCTAAATAATATTTATTAGAATATATGACCATATATATATAAATAAATTCATTTGTACTTATATACAATACATCGAAATGGCATAGTGGTTCCATGATGAAGGCCTGCAGGCGCTAGGGATGTTTGGTCATGGGATTGATTCCTTCCACCGGTATAATTTTACAAAAGCCGGTTATATTGCGGGCTGGGGTTGGGGCGCGCAGAGAATCGATGGAACTAGATGGGGGGGGGAAGTGGGGCGTGGGGCGCATGGGGAACTGAAGGTGGAGGGAGGGAGGGAGCTTGGATCCACGAGGGAAGCCGATGGGAAGGGGGAACCGGAGGGGAACCAAATGTGGATGGGAAGGGGGGGGAGTGGGGCGTGGGGCGCATGGGGAACTGAAGGTGGAGGGAGGGAGGGAGCTTGGATCCACGAGGGAAGCTGATGGGAAGGGGGAACCAGAGGGGAACCTAATGTGGATGGGAAGGGGGAACCAGAGGGGAACCGAATGTGGATGGGAAGGGGGAAACTATAGGGTGGGGGAGGGAGCACGAGAGAACCTGAGGGGGGAGGGGGGAGGGGGATGGAAGGGGGAACCAGATGGGAGCAGGGGTGTAATTGGAAGATTTGAAAATAAAATTAAAAAAATGCTCCAACTTTAGTGGTGCTTTAGACCACCTATAAATAGTTTAGTAATTAGGGGCAGTTTAAAAACCACCCCTAAAGTTGAACCTTCAATTCAATTAGGGGCGATTAGAACCGCCCCTAAATTCATACATTATTTATAAGGGGTTTAAACCCCTTCTAATTTTTTTATTTTTGGTAAATTTATGCCCTTCTAATGTAACTACCTCTAATGTGCATCCATATATACTAGTGGTTTACGAAAACCGCCACTAACCACACATTGCGGCCACTTTAGCGGTGGTTCACCATAACCACATCTAAAACCTTTATAGAGGGTTATAAACCCCTCTAAATGCAAAAATAAACCCTTCTAACATCATCCTTTTTTGCAGTGATACACTTATACTTCTATCATTTATCCTTGACTTGTTTCCATACCAAGTATCAAGATAAAAAATTTGCAATCTCTCTCTTCATATTATCCCACCAGAATTTTTTCCTTAGATCTATAAACATCTTAGTAATTGTTGGATGAATAAAAAAGTATGAGCTATGCACATCATCCAAAAGTTCCCTCTTCAGTTTTAGTTTTTATGGGACACATATCCGAGATCTAAACCTTTTAGCTCTATCATTAGCAAAGTTGAACTCTACAATATTTTCTACCTCTCTGTAGCTCCTCATCATCTTTTTAGACCTCCTTGATCCTTTGAAGACGGGATGGTTGTGAAGTTATTTTATTAAGGTAGGATAAATATCATTTTATTATTTCCATGTCCATAATTTTCATGTACAATAAGATTGAATCCCTTTCAATCCTCATCATGGATAGGGTTTCATGATCCTTTCTACTCAGAGCACTTGCTACTTTGTTCACCTTCCCAATATGAAAATGTATTGAACAATCATAATCCTTAATCAGATCTAACCACCTTCATCGGTGTATATTGAGATCCTTTTTGTGAATATATACTTGAGGATTTTATGATCTATATATATGTCACACTACTCCTCATAGAGATGATTCTACCAAATCATTAATGAAAAGATCACTGCAACTGATTCCAGATCATGGGTTGGGTAGTTATTCTCATGGATATTAATTAGAGGGAGGAATAGACTATCACTTTTTCATCTTGCATGAGTACAAAACACCAAACCCTTTTGGATGCATCACTGTAGATCACAAATCCTTTCCCACTAGTGGGTAATGTGAGAACAAGAACAATGATTAACCTCTTCTTTAACTATTTAAATATCTATTTGCATTCATCAATCTAGACAAACTTCATTCCCTTCTGAGTTATTTTGGATAGTGGGCTTGGAATTCGTAAGAAGTTTCTCACAAATCGATGATAGCACCCACATAATCCAAGGAAACTATGAATCTCCATCATAAATTTCAGTTTGGGTCATCCTTAAATTACCTCTATTCACAAAGGATCCAAAAATATCCCTTTATTTTTGATAACATACCCTGATAATGTTACCTTCTATAGAAATAATTTCAATTGAGAACTCAACCTCTAGTTTAGGAGGAAGATCAGGACATTATTTGAGGAATATATTCTCTCACAATGGGCATGTCATCAAGGATGATATTTGCATCAGTCTCAATAATTTTAGCTAGATATGTTTTCTCATAAGGCAATAATATTAAGTCTTTAGATAATGATTTCAAAAGATATATATCCTCCTCCTTACACTTGTATAGAATCATAGGGCAATTTGTGATAGGGAGGGTGAATTCCTTCTCCTATCAATTTATTTTTTCTCTATATAATACAAGTCAATTCATACCCAGAATAACATTGAATTCAGATAAAGGGAATGTAATAAGGTTCGTTGAGAGGTTAATCATGAGAATATGGACATGGGAGAAGTTATATACTTGGGATGAAATAATTTCCCCATTTTACATTTTAACATATAGATCCACTTCCATGTTTTGAGGTGGTGTTTGAATAGTTCTACTGAACTTGTGTGATATGAAATAATACATAGAAAAATTTTCACATAGGAAATTTGCAGTTCATAAATGGACAATAAGCCTACCTCTCACTCTTTGATTTTGGTTCTAATCATTTACTTAATCAAATATATACATAGGGATGAGAATTTTTTAAACTATTAAACGCATAAAATGAAAACTATGAACATTGAAGGGATAACTCATAAATGACTTATATTCCTTAACCTATGAATCTTTAGGTCTCAATTTAAGTCATCCACAACCTATTTACTTGCATTAAATTTCATAGGAATTTGGTTCCCTTTATAATGGTTTATAAAGTGATCGTTAATTTACCAAAGTATATTTATTGGGAGTGTCAAACCAGATGTGTAGAAAGGACTCATTTTCATGCACCAAGTGATGATCGAGTTAAAACCCAATGAGACTTTTTTGGGGTTATTACCCCTAGGTACAACTGTGCAAGATCCACATCCACTTGTAGTATCCAGATAGAGATTTTGTTTATTGGAAACCACTCACTCTATACCATACAAAAATTTAAGGATGTTTTCCTATGTTTAGTCTTATCCCTATTGATTTAACTAATATTTTCTAATCCTAATCCACAAAAATAACTAGACCTTGCCTCTGATACCAACTATGAAAACCCTATCTTTTTTATATATTATTTCATGAGTTATTATATAAATTTACACATAATAAAATCCTAGAAAATTGAGAAACATAATGTATTTGATAAATTTGGTACATAGAACAATAACTTGGATCAGAGATACAACAACATTATTTAAATCTTCATAACATTCCCTTAAAATCCATTGATCTTGTAATATTACACTGGATAACCTGGGGAAGTATATAAGAAAGGGGTGAGATATAATTCTTAATAAGAGAATAATCAAAGAATAACATGATGAAAGTAATACATGTGATTCAATAGGTACACCAAGGTGATATAAAATGGATGAGAATCATAAACATGAACATTGAATAATGATATATGATGAAAACATCAACGCAACATAAAAATTTTGCAACAACATAAAACATGACATCATAAGCATAAGTCAAGGATAAACTTCAAGAAATCATAACATATTGTTCTTTGGATAACCTCTAGTTCACCATACATGATATCTCATGAGATAAAAAACATTACCCAATGCATTAGAAGACTATAAAATTCCAGGCCCTCTCATCGCATTCATATTATGTACATTAATTTATGTTCCACATAGACCATACAATATAAAAACATATTTAATAACTTTTAATCCCATTATTAAGAAGTATATGTTACATAAATGGAAGTCCAACTATGTATAGGTACATATAGGTTAATAACCTTGAGTGGAAATGGGGATGGGTATTCACAACATAAAATTTGGCATAAAAAATCAAGGGATAATTTCAGC
Source organism: Viscum album (assembly GCA_963277665.1). Lineage (NCBI taxonomy): Eukaryota > Viridiplantae > Streptophyta > Magnoliopsida > Santalales > Viscaceae > Viscum > Viscum album. The sequence continues at coordinate 45,012,574 of OY728140.1, read as the reverse complement.
AGTATAATGGGTGCACATAAAGGTTCAAGGAATGATAGTGAAATGTAGTCTCTTATTACTTGGGAATAACAAGGATAGAAAAGGTATGTGTAAAAACACATTAATACATGATCAATTGGAAATAAAAAGTCTTACTACAAAGAAAGTACTTGAATAAAAATGAAGAGGCGATAATTTCTTACCTTGAGAGGGTGCTTCTAAAAGCTTGGGAGGAGCTTCTTAAGAGTTTGGTAACACATTAGAAGGTATTTATAGAGGGATAATGAGATTAAATTCATGATCACTGGGTTTTTAGTAAATAGGAGTGAGAGTTTGACTGGGTATTTATATAAAAAGAGATAGGAATTCTTTATTAATTTCTAAACTTAGGTTTTGGACTCTATATAATAAAATAATTAAAACCACAAACCATATAATGTTTTTTCCCATGGTTTCTTCCAAATAGATGTGGTTTTCAATATTTTATAAATATAAGAACAAAACATATTAAAATAGTATCATTGGTTTTGTGGAAGTGAGTCATGATCATAAAGAATTGATTTTAAAACCTTAAAATATAACATAGGTTTTGGAGGACTCATTAAGGGTTTATAGAATTAATCAAATAACTTAAAAAACACATTATTTTAAAGGAGAAATATATTTTTGGTTGTGTATTACTTTTATAGTATTTATTAAATCACTTTTGGTCTATTATTAGGTCATAATATATACCGTATATTTATACCATATTTAATTTTTATCCAAAAACTCAACTATCTCAGAAAATTATAAAAAAATCACCATTGGGTAATTTCCATGTTCTAATTTAAAAAATAATATTTATTTTACCAAAATAATTTTCTAAATATGGTAATAAAAACCCTTATTTACTAGAAAATACTAGTTTTTACGACACTAAAAACTTTCCGACCCTTATAGAAATTATATTAGAATTCATTAAATTAAATTATCATTTATATTTAAATAAATATTATTTAATAATAATATTTCATGAAAATAAAATTTATTTAAAACATTCTTGGATTTATCAAAAAGTGTGTTTTGATTGAAACTATATATTTCTCAATTCTATAATTTTAGTTTCTTCATATCAAAATCGATTTTTTATGAACTAATTATTAATATAATATGAATTAATAATGAAAAAGGGGATATTTACACTAGAAGACTTTAGGATTCCACCCACAGGAGATATTGGATGAAACCATAATCCCACCGATCAAAAGGGGATCCTGGATGCCCGATCTTTCGCTGAAGTCGTCGTGGGAAGTGAATCTATCATCGAATCAAAGGACTCTGAAAGCATCGCTCCAAAAAAATATCGGCATTGAGGTCTATCAGCAATTTCTTTCTCTAAATATGAGGTACACATTCTCTCTTCGGATCTGTGGTTTGTTCTTGTGGGTATATTTTTTCAGCATCATCCTTCACTCGTGTTTCTGTGCAAAACACTGGAACGCTTAGGTTTCATGAATTTTCACATCAGCCTTCTGAATTCATGCCACGTTATTTTTCTTTTTCTTCAGATAACTATTTTTACCATTTCTAGATCTATGGTTCTTGGTCTTTTGGGGGTTCTTTTATGAAGGTTGTCAAATGGTCTCCAGACTTTGATGTTGGTTCTGAACCTCTCATCGTTCCGATCTGGATTGTTTTCTTGGGTTTACCCCTTCATCTCTTCAAGAAGAATGCTCTTTTTCCTATTGCTGAACTCTTTAGACACCCAATCAAGCTTGACACTGCCACCTTGAATCTGTCAAGACCTTCGGTTTCTAGAATTTGTACTGAAGTCGATATATCTCATGAATTTCCATCGCGGTTTTGGATACAAAATGGAGACAATGGATTTTTATAGGATGTTGTCTTTGAAGAGGTACCTGCCTACTGTAAAATGTTCTCAAGAATTGGTCATTTAAAGGAAGAATGTGGGAATCCAAGGGATTCTCCCATCCCTCCACATTTCAAGTCAGTTTGGGTGAAAAAGAATGCTATAAAGGAAAACACCAATGTTCAGGCAGATACATCTGTTGATTGTGTCAAGGTATTAAACTCCATCAATGTTCCTAAGCCCACCCCTGAGCCACCAATTCAGGTAGGCATCACAACTTCTAATGAGGGTTTTGAGGTGGCTCATATTGAGGAAGGTGAACCCTCTAATCCCAAAGCTCTAGTGCTTTCTCACTCTGTCCTGTTGGAGGCTGACGAAAAATCCACTCAAATTCAAGAAGACTTCTTCAAATCAAGTTCTAGAAAAGGGAAAAAACAAATGGTGGATGTTGATGGATTAATTACTCCCAATCCTAAGAAAACAAGGAAGCATAGGGACTATTCTCATCTTGAACTAACAATTGTTATGATATCTCTTACTGCTTCTAACAAGGAAAAATTGAAATCACAAGAGCCTCCAGTAAGATACCTATAGACATTGATGCTCAGCTTGAGGTTATCTCTTCTACTGCACCTCCTAATGATAATCCAAATGAGGGATCCAATCCAGCTGTGAACACATTGTAGTATATTGGGGAGGTGAGTGAAGATTTGGAGTCTCGAAGGGATCAACGGGTTGAATTAGCTTATCAAAAGCTCATAAATGGTGAAATTTCAACGGCAACTTACCTTGATATCAAACGACAAGTGTTTATTTTGGGGTTAGACCTAGAGACCAAAAAAACACCCTAATTTCCTATGGCCAGCGCTGTTTTTGTTCTCAAGTTTTATTTCACATTGTTCTCCTGATGATGTTGTTTGTCTACGACTTACACTATTGATCATGTATTCCCTTCAATCCAGAGTTGGTGTAAGCTCTTTACACCTCGTGTTTGTACTGTAACTTTTGTTTTTAATAAATTCCCTTAGGGCATGAATTGGGCGACCAATTCATGTCTCTACTTTCTAAAAAAATGAAAAAGGGATAAATGTAATCATTATTTTATTAAAAATATTAAAATTCATATTTTTAGGGTCTAAATACATAAACCCTTATTATACTAGTGTACGCTCTATGGGTAAGGGGTGCGATGATGATACTTTCATGGTTTGGTTCAGCGAACATGGTTTGGGATGTGATCTCGATAAGCTTGAACTTCTCCTATAAACGGGTTTGCTCAAGATTTTGTTGTTGAATCTCAACTTGATTTTGGTCAAGGGAAAACCCCAATGATTTCATCTCCATTAGATTCTCCGATAAATGGGCTTTATAGGGTATCATCTGACTGGTCTAGGTCGTCGATTCTTTCATCTGTGTCAATTGGAATTCATCATAACCCTTAACATACTAATCTTAACAGTTGTGGATGTGTTTTCTATAACTACATTACTTAATAAGGTATTAATTCTTCAAAATGGAATTCCATTTATAAGAGTATGGGTCGTTGTAGTGAAAATTGACACGTGTTTTCAAATTACCAATGTTTTTCTGGGTTGATCCCAAAATGAAGGTGGGTTATGAGAATCTTGGAGGCATTTTTGTGTTTGAAACTACTTTAAACATAAATAATGTGTGTAATACTTTTAGATTATTTTTTAGAATAAATCATCATAATTAAATTGTAATTTTTGGTGTGACATTGTTATATGATGATACAAAGAAATTATTTAGTTGGTTGTTTAGTAGATTTCTTGATTTTTATGGTAGGAATATTCCAAAGATAATTTTCACTGATCAAGATTCATCAATGAATAAATTCATTTCTTTAACCCTGCCTAAAACAAACATGAACTATGCACTTGAAAGTTAATAAAAAATGATATTAAACACTTAGGACCTAAATTGAAATATGGGTAAACGTTCATGAAAAAAATAATGAAGTGTATGTATGGTATTGATGATAGTTTAAGATTTGAGGCTTTATTAATAGAAATATAATAATAATGTTCTAATAGAAATTAGACATGGTTAGAAGATGTGTACAAGTTAAGGGAAAATGGGCTCATTATTTTATAAAGACCATATTGACATTAGTAATTTGAAACACACAATTAAGTGAGATTTTCAATGGTATATTAATGTATTACTTATATTGTAAGATTAGTGTCTTGGAATTATTGAAACAATTTGACCATGTGTTGGATAAGTATTGGTATCCGGAAAAGAATGCTAAATTTTAGGGTAGGAAAAAGCTCCTGCACAATTATTTTCCATATCATTCAATCATGGTTCAAGCAAGTCAGTTATACACTCAAAAAATATTCAATATTTTTTTGCATGAACACTATCTTTTTGGTTCTTATTTCCTCAAGTATTTTAATAAAACTATTATCCCAAAAAAAATTGTTGTTAGAATGAAAGGTCCATTAAATTAATTTTTAGTTATAGTTTACTAAGATTCACCAATTATAATAGGTTGCAATTTCATGACATTTTAGAGTTATGGGTATTTATGTTTTTATGAATTGAAAATATTTGAGCATTTGGATGTAAAGTGCTTGAAGAATTTATATATATATAATAGATGGATGATAAATTCCCATGATATACACACAAAAACATGATAGTTAATAATGTTTAAGAGGATATGATAGTAAGAAATGAAAAATGTTACCAATAGTTGTCACAAATGACAATATAGATTATAATAGAATCATGTGATTTTAAACACGAATATATGATTAGGTTGTAAAATATAAACAATTATGTCGGGGAATTATATAAATTAATAAATAATTTACCCCATGAAAAATAGATTGATACTAACATAGAATGTCAAAAATAATCTAAAACAACATTCAAGAATAAATATAAAAGGAAAAGTGGTGATAGTTTCAAAAAATTTCTAAAGTATCCAAAAAAAAAATAGAAACCACGATATCAGAAAGAAAGAGACCAAAAAATTGTACGTAGATTTTACTTTTTGATTTATGTTAATGAATTGCTACATTTTTTGATATTATACATAGATAATGTTATCATGTTGTTGTATGGAACTGCTAAATAAGTGTCAAATGGTTGCTTACTTAATGATATTATCATAGATATAGATTTAAGTATGTAATTATTACATTAATATAACTCAGTTGATTGATATCTAATTAATAGTACAAATTCCAAGGATACACCCTAGTGTAATGGAATCACACAATTATAGGTGTAATCTATTTTCAGTAAGTAGTTAGCATATAGTCCCCATAATGGTTAATTATTTCATATTATTTAAGAAAACTACTGTTTATTTATTTAGTTTTTAATATATAATTTTTACTAAAATTAGGAACCAGCAGGAAACCTTTTTAGTGTAGTTGGAATATAAAATTTATAAACCAATTAATCCTTTCTTGAATTCACTAAACATTCCAAACATTTTCTTCAAAAGTAGATATTTTATTTTATAATTCATCCACTCAAAAAAGACAACAGTTATATCAAATTGGAGGGGATTTTTTTTGGTACCAATTACTATGAAAATCATATTTTGAAATAATTCATCACATATTAGATTAAAAGGAAAAGTTTAGGAACTGAAATCTCAATGGAAACATTCCATATTTTATAGAATGAAATGATTCAACTACAGATATCAGTACAATATCCATCTATTTGAGCAAACCATTTTTTGTAAATAATGATTTGTGTAAGGGATTACATGATTTATCCTTTATGGATATTTAAGATGTTTATTTTTAACTGGTATTACTATTTTTATCACATATTACATCAATATCATCTTTATCAATATGTCGATACTACTATCTATGATACATTTATGACCTAAGATGTTTGGTGATCATTGGTTTGAGTTTTATTTTGTGAATTCTAAATCAACAATTACATTTCAATCAGTATATTTTCAATGTATTTAATACATCATCATAAAGAGATAATTCTCAACACTTCCTCATCATTTAATCTTTAAAAAACCCATTACAAGGGAACCATTAATATTCTTAATTAATTTTGGTCATATGAATAACTAACAATTATTTAAAATCTGAAGAAATAAACTCATAACAAAAAATAATTGCACATATCACCATAAAATTTAATCATTTTATAGAGTGCGATATAGAAATCACAGTGAAAATTTCCTTTGATGAAAATCACTAATTAAGCATTTACACCCCTACCAACCCAGTCACCATAAATCAAACCATTTTAGTTTGTTAATCAGAAACCAACTTGCAGTTTCTGTGAAAAAACAATTTAACTATGTTTATCACTTCTTACAGAAATCAAATATTTATTACTCTCAATATCCATATCCAATATTGTACTTCCATAATAATTTATAAAATAATAGACCATAGAGAGTCATCAGTCACTAACATCCCTTTTACACAATCTTTTTGGTCACTATAGCTCCTATTTCCAAACATTCTGTGGAATAATAAACAAAGACACCACAATCCAAAATTGGTGTCTCCCTGATGTAGCATATTTTCAATTTTAAAATCCCATTTATGTTGGTTGACATATTCTAGAATGGAAAGGCTCATTAGGTGTTCCAAATATGATTTTTTTTAAAAAAATTAAATGATTGATCTATCGATATTTTAAATATTGTAATTTTTTTTGAAGAATATATAGGTTCTTACCACACTAACTACATCTTTGTGACATATACCAATAAATCTTCTCCCTCAAATAATCTTCATTGATTTATAATATATAATAATCCTATTTTTCATATCTAAGAGTAAAAAATTACAATTTATATTTTTAGAGTTTATTGAATATAATAAAAACATGGCGCTCCTCATACCAACACCTATTACCCTATTTAATAGTATTTCCTTCAATTTCCCATTTTTTGAATACATAACTCCCTAATAGCCAAAAATAAATGAAAAAAAATAATCTAATCATCATTATAAAAAAAATTGTACTTATTTAATTTAAATTGGGTGAAAAATAGCGATTCATTATGTCAAAAGTGAAATTTAATCTTAATGAAAATGTACTTATAAAAAAGGAATAACTTTCCATTTCAGTGATGTAAGCTATACTATGTAGCTAAAATCTCTATTCAATTATGACTGTGTATGAATCAATAACCCATTTCCAAAAAAATAACTTATTAAATCATAAAAAATCAATATTGGATAAGTAAAATAAAATTATGATACATACCAAACTAGATGTGCAATTCTTATTTAACAAATCAATAATGTTATTCATGTTCATCTTATGTGATTTTTCAGTGGATCCCCATAATATCATGATGTTTTCATGGATTTTATTTTTATTTTTAGTAAAATGTAAAATATATAAGAAATTATAAATATATAAAGGCAATAACATTACCTCTCTTTGTCAACATCAAGTAGTACTTGAACCAGAACCATATCATTATTTATGACTATGGAGCACCGATTCACCCACCTTGTTAGTATATGCAATAGTTTTTAGGGTAGTGAACATCTCTTATTGTAATTAATGTATATATATATATGGATATTGAATCTTTGGTCTCCTTTACCTACTCTTCACACCCCTAATCATTGATTTTTATTTTTTATAGGATGAAGTAGTTGCATTATCCTACTCATGACCTTTTTCTTCTTTCATACATACTTCTTTAATGATATCTTCCAATAAATCTTACTTTACCAAGATTACCTCTTTACTACTCGTCTCCCTCACAAATATAACCTCTCCATGAATTTCCCATGGATTCCCTCAATAGTAGTGGCTGCATTTTTATTTTTTCTCTTTCCCAAATTGGTGAATCCCAAACTTTGATTTAATAGTTCCTTTCTCCTCAGCAGAAACCATTCTTATTTATTCATTTTAATTCAACTTCAATCTATATCTTAACAATGAAATTTGTATGTTCTTAAATTTTAATTAGGCCTTCAATCTCTTTTTTTTTTAAATTTTTCACATTCTCCAAATAACAACCCATAATATTCCAATTTAAAACTTCTTTACCCTATCTTTTGATAGTAAATGATGGTTTTCTTGGAAACAACATACTGAACAACTTATTTAATCTCAGAATAACTTGATTGAAACATGCAGCTACATCATGGAATGTTAGTAGTCTATATTTAATAATGTAAGAATAAATACACACTTTAAATAATCATAAATTAATTTGAAACTAAAGGTATACTCATAAAAATTTTCTAATAACACAACCTTGGTCATTTTTGTAGAGTAATATCAACATCAAAATATTACAAACACCACATAACAACTAATGGAGTACCCTATCTTTTTACTAGGAAATTAAAAGAATTATTATCATACCAATATGATATCCATGAATATTTTTAGGAACAATTTAACTAACATAAAAAAAAACAAAGTTAAATGAAGTTTAAAACCTTTCTAATAAATTGAAAACACAACCTATAACTTTAAACAGACTTGTAATTTTTTCTCCCAAGATAATTGGGTGCTCATGAATACCATTATCCTAGGAAAGTATATTTACTTTATAAATTACTTTAAAATATATTTTGAAATTCCAACCCATATAGAAACTAGATTTGGGGAAGAATACTGTGGTATATGAAAACATGAAAATAAAACATTCAGAAAAATATTACTCTTCACTACCTTTAACAATTTAAATAATTTCTCTTTGTAACAAAACTTGTGATAACAAATAGATGACATGTGAAAAAATCCTTCTCAATAGAACTAAAATAGTTATCCTTAATGTATATGAATCAAAAAATGGCATGTTACCATCCTCAATGCCAAATTTATGGTGGATGTCAGCAACTATTAACTTCATCATTCTTCCATCTACGCCAAAAAAAGTTAAATCTATAATGTACCTCTATACTGACAATAAAATTAATCCATTAAATTTTTTACAATCATCAAAGTGAACTATGTTACCATTAAACACTTTAAACAAGTTTCAAAATGATGTCCTTTTAAGAAACTTGATGATATTTTCACTAATATTCAGCCTAATCTCATCAAATATTTTCCATAAATCATCCATAAAAGACCTATAATGGTCGATAGTTTATATAGAGGCTTATTCTATCATAAAAAATACTATCCAATAAATTTTATATTTTTTTTGAAAGAAAACATAGTGAATAGAAATTCCCACTGAAACTCCTAATTGAAATTCCCACTGAAAATTCCCAGGGGAAATTTAATTGGAAATTATAACTGAATATTTCTAGATGAAATTACCAGTTTTAATCAATTGGAAATTACAATAGTTTTTGAAATAAATTGTAAATTTATAGTGCATAGAAATTATCACTAGAAATTTCTAGTGGAGATTTCCACTGGAAAATCTAAGTGGTAATTTCCATTTCAATTAAATTGTAAATTTTAACTACAAATAACTGGATGAAATTTACACTTAGAATCAATTGGAAATTAAAAACAATTATTTGAAATCAACTGGTAAAAACTTAAACAAGTTGGTAATTTCAAATTTATTCAATTTGAAATTCTAACTAGAAATTATCTGATGAAATTTACACTTGGGGTCAATTTAAAATTAAAAAACAATTATTTGGAATCAATTTATACAAATTTTTAGTGGAAATTCCAACTGAGAATTTAAAGGAGGTATACCCTAAATCTATATCATGTATATGATGCATGGATATATCATGTGTATAAGATACCGAGATGCATGCATGAAATAAGATTTCATGCAAGATACCACCATTGATCAAATGAACTACAGAATATTAAGTGTGTTAATATTTGAATAGTTCAACACATTTAAAGTTATCATTAAATTAAATCATTTCATATTTATATGAAACATATAAGAAGTAAATTCATATGATTCATGAACCATCCATGTCATTTATACATACATTTTAACACACGAGTTAATGCGCACACCACCTAGGAGAGTCCTCAGGTTCTATATAAACCCTACAACCATATGATTTCAATGTGTATAGATATTCATCTAGTGACTCCTAGGAACATGAATCACTCTTTCATATTCCTTATTTTAATATAGAGTTACTAACATACTTTATATAAAATGTGAATAAAATATAAACATCAAATGGTTCAGAACGACTTGTTACCTCCATAGGTGGGATTCTTTTTCCACTTAGTGATATTTATCAAACACATGTGATGAAGTTTTGTAGATATTGATGATTATCTTTAGTGTAAGGTGTTCCATATTTACCATATTTCTTTATTTTAGTTTTAATTTAGTTTTATATCATCTTACATAGGGATCCCAATATAAGGGTTTTATTCACTTCCAATTCATAAGATAATTGTCATTAGACTCTAACAAAACCCTTTAGTGGTATCAAAGTGATCCATGCCCATGTTTTATGAATCTTTCCATGAAATAGAGAAGGAATAAAAAAAATAAGGCACCATATCATGTTTTTATAAATTCAATTTCGTAAAGGGTTTACCATTATGTAGCTAGGTTACGTGAAGGTAACCAAGACCATACCCTTATGCAGCTGAGATTCGTAAAGGAAAATGAGGATTTACCCTTATATAGAGTGGTCATTGTAAGGGTAATCTCACATTAAACTTATATAAATCACTTTACATAAGGGTCACCTGATCATACCCTTATGTGTAAAGGGCTACATAAAAGTCACACCCTCACGTGACCTAGCCACGTAAAGGTAGATAATCCTTTACCCTTACATGACACCCTTATGCAATACCCTTATGAAAAAAGGTTTGTGTATGGGTAACCTCTTTATTGCCTTTATGAAAATGGTTTGTGTAAAGGTCATTGGTACTTTACCCTTATACATATAGGTACTAGATCCACTGCATAAAGGTTTTTTATGTTTACCTTTACATAGCATAAAAAAATTATAGATTACCTTCTTGTAAATGGGTTGTGTAAAGGTATTACCTATACATGAGGTGTTACCTATGGGTTAATTCATTTTTACCCTTAAGCAGCACGTCTACGTGAAGGTAGAGGGTAGTTACCCTTACGCAGAGTGTCAGCATAAGGGTAAAGGTAGGACACCCTTATGCAGGAATGGGTACCTACATAAGGGTAAATAGTAAAGTTTTTAAAATTATTTTAAAATTATTATATGTTTTTAATGGTTGTATAATTTTTTATAAATCATTATAAAATGTATTTTGGTATATTTTAATTTATAAAAGATCTATAGACTAGTTAATTATAATTTTTTTATAATTATTTTTTTATGAGTCATCTTTATTCTCAAATATTAAATTTTAATATTTAAAATATATTTTAACAAATTATATGGAATAAATTATGATATAGAAATAAAATTATTTATTTATAAATCATAAGTAATAATTTATAATTTCTTATAAATTATGAAATAAGTCGAAAATATAAAATATTTATATTTAAATTATGAATTTTTTATAATTAATTATTTTTAATTATTCAAAATAAAATGGGATTTATTTGGATATTATTTAAGCCACATCAAAAATTGTTTTGATGATTACTATGATCAAGGTTTAAATAATAAATAATTATATGATATTTAGATTATGAAAAAAATTTACATAATAGAAATTGAATTATAAATAGATTATAATTAATAAAATTAAAATTGAAATGTTATATAATGATAAATATAAAAGATTTCATATTAGAATGAATATAAAATGTCTATATTGAAAATTATGGAATTTCCATAATGTTAGAGAAATTTTTTAAAGGGTTTATAATTATCTTTTATTTATGAATTGTTCATAAATGATTATCTCATATTTAAATATTTTAATTGTTCATTTATTTAAGGGTTATTCCATTATATATTCATGATTAATAAATTGTTTAAGAAATGTGAATATTGTGTATTCTTTAGTTTAAAATGTTAAAATACTTCTAGGATAGAGACTTGCATTACATGCTAGGATTGAATCTATAATGAATTTAGTTTTTCATCTACCTTGATCTCAATTTTTAATTCAATTTATCATCTTGAATTTAGTTTTTGAATATAGTTTGTGCATTTTAGGTGTTAGAGTTATGATGATTTGGATTATCTCTTGAGTAAAGTATCCCCGAGTAGAGAGACTTGGGGTCAGACTACCTATTTACTTGGAGGCCTATGCCTTGTTTAGGAAAGTGAATGAAGTTGGCTAAATCGATCTAGGATTTCTCATGTGAAGATATTAAATTTTATATAATTTTATTCCTTTAAATTAATTTTTCATGTATATTATACATATGATTCATTCATATATGTATGAATATACTTGACTTCTAATTTTGGATGAGCAACACAAACTTTTCAGTTATGTAAATAGTTACACATAAATATGGTTTGAACATATTGGTTTGGTGGAGGGAATAAGATTCAAAACTAAAGTACTAGAAGCATGCATATATAAAAGGGAGTAACATGAGATACAACTATGAGATTAAAATCCACTTTAAATACTAAGTGTTATATTCCTTATAAAGTGACACTTATTAATACCTTGATCATCCAAATTGGTAGTTTTAGTCTATATCTGGGTGCCCCTAGATTATCTTGTGTAAGGAAATCAAGTAATAAGTAACTCTAGATTGTCTTTTTAGGTAGTTTTTTTCCATAGTCGAGTGCCCGTAGATTGTTCTTAGTTAGTTTTTTTTGGCGTTTTCTTTGGGTAACACTTAGCTAAGAAAACATAATGGTTAGGATAACATATGAATAGAGTTGATTTTATCCATATAATGGATTGGAAAATGATTGTACACTCAGTTATACAAGAATCATATATGATATGATTTTGATGATGTCTTACCAAAATAATTAAGCGGTGAGATGAACTGTCACGACCCATCCCCCAGGGCCCGTATCGTGACTACCCTAAGACCGTCTTCCATAGGCCAGGGGCTGACGACTAGAACCAAAGGAATAAAACCCTAAACTGGGAAGACATTGCCTTTATAACAGTAAACAAACACAACAAAGTATGCAACTGGAAGTAATACACTAAGTAAAATTGCATACAAAAGAGTGTTAAAAGTAAAGGGGTCGGAAATACAAGCCCAACAGTAAAGTACAATACAACTGAAATGCCAGTACAACTGAATAAAGGAAGTAAAGCAACTACTGGGTCATCCTATGGCATTCCCACCTGAAGGGTGGGTACAGATGGCCTCCTCAGCACCCCATGTCCGTCCATCCACTCCGTGTACGTCTCGCCAAGTGGTCCACCTCTGGGTATCGTCTAGTTCTGCGACTCTCTACACCAATCAGTGCTATCTGTCATCTACAACCAACACAAAGAGGTGCGGTCATAGCCCATGCAGGGGTGAGTATAACGATACTCAGTAGGGACCTTGATACCCTCAAGGTCTCACAAAATCCAATAAGGATAACCACAAAGTACAGAGTCAACAGACGACCCTTACTTATGTATATGCCCATACATATACCTAAGTTATCTAGTAACCCATCTCAATCATGAGGAAAACACAAAGGTCAATGACTTAGCTCAAACTAGGATTTTTAGTGTAGCTTAGAAGTGAAAATGATTAGTTGAGAAGCTAGATCATCTTATTCTGACAAGAGGCACTTGTTCTGACCATACGGAGTCTGACCCACACAGGATCGATAGGTACTAACCCCCGCAATGACCCACACAGGATCTGACCCACACAGGATCGGTATGCGCTGACCCACATAGGATCGCTAAGCGCTGACCCACACAGGATCGGTATGCACTGACCCACACAGGATCTTCGAGTGCTGACCTCCGTATGATCTATCTCCAACCTCCGCCTCACTATCAGCCACTGGATTTCTCGCACCCGGTGTGCTCGAGTTCTGTAGAATCTGCCCTTGAGATATCAGTCATACCTCAACCGCCAATAAACTCCACAAAGGAGTAACCCAAAGGACCACCATGTTGTAAGGGTTCCAACGCGACAGACGGTGCGTCAATCGGACGCCCGGTCTATGAGTTATTGACATTTCTGTTCCAGGGGCCCGATTGGTTTTTAGGTTCAAACCAACCCGATTGTATTCCAACTGTATCCAAACCTCAAGTGGGGTATTTGAAAAGAACCGTCTCTCTCCAAGCCTTCCATCGCTGTAGACAGTTCGTCAATCGGACACCTGTATCCCAAGATAGGGGCGAAAAGGTGTAAACTGGCCTAACGGGTCCAGGTCCGGTCCGACCCAGTCCGAGAGGGCGGCCTGACCCGAGTGGTCGGCCTGGCCTGAGTGGGCAGCCCGACATGAAGGCAGCCGGGCCCGAGGGGGCGGCCCGGACTGAAGGCGGCCCGGCGGCCCGTTCGGCCTGGCAGATCGATCGGCCTGGCGACCGGGCGGCCCGGCAGGGGTCCGCCTAAGCTGCGGCCAGGGGGTTAGTGCGCGCCCCCTGGCTTCCGAACGGCTCTGCCATTTGGTTAGGGATCCAACTGGCGTCAGGTGGCACCGGTCCAGTACACGCGGGACCCGAAGGGGTCCCGCTCCTCCCGGCTGGCCGAGCGGCCAGTCACTCCAGCTCCACGGCGGCCGGCCCAACCAGCCGCCACTGCACCTCCACCATGGTGCATTGGTGCCGCGGTTCTGCTGCCCTCCGCGTGGCGCGATGGAGCCGCGCCACCACCTCTACGGCCTGACCTGGCTGCGACCTTCAGCTCCTCTGCGCGATGCGACAGCACCGCACCTCTTCCATCTGCCGCGGCCCTCCTGGTTGCGGTTCCTCTCTAGCGTGGTGCGACGACACCACACCCCTCCAGCGCCGCCTCGGTCTACCTGACCGCGGCTTGGTTTCCTGCGTGGCGTGACGGCGCCGCGCCTCTCCGATGACCCAGCGGCCCTTGCGCTTCCGGCTTCTTCCACGGCCGACACATTGCCAGTCGTGTTGCTCTGCCGCGGTTCTTCCTTCCGGTGGCGCCATTGCACCGTCGCGGTTATTCCTTCTGGCGGCGTCGTTGTTCCCCCGCCGTCACCAACAAACATGATCAAACAAAGGGGGAGGTTCGGGCTGTGTTTTTGTGGTCTGAGCCCTTCCTCGTCATGGTGATAACATTTGGCATTTCATAATCCAGAAATTTTAACGACAAAGAACGGAGGTTAAAACTCATATATAAAATAACTCAAATCCCCCTACCTCAAGTTTGGTGATCATTGACGGAGTCGCAGTAAGGCGGACGTCATTCTGTTGACGCCGAGAAGCATCCGGGGTAGGAGACCGAGGAAGAAGCGTCGTCAGCGTTCTTCGCATTCGACTCATTCTCTTTTGACTCGGTCAAAGATTAAAGGAGAAGTTTCTTGTTCTTCGGTGGTTCTTTGTTGGAAGGATGGAGTTCTCCAAGGTTTCTCCAAACCCTCTCTCAAGCTCTACCAAAAGATTATGCCAACACCAAAAATAATAGACTCACTATTATTTTAATGGTTGGAAATAATTCAAAAGATTTCAAAAATTAATTAATTGAAACCTTTAATAAATTTTTCGGTGAATTGGCACCATTATAGGGAAGTTCAAGAGTTCCCCCATTTATGGGGAGTTCAAGGGGTTTAAGCCTGTGTGGGCACCACCTATTTGATTACAAGAGGTGTTAAACATTAGGTGGGCCCCACCAAATAATATCCTCCCAAGGGAGGTTATGTGTGGGTGGGTCCCACCTCTAACCTCCACTTGGAGGTTTTAACCACCAACAAATAAAAATAAGCACACCTTATTTTTATTTAATTTAATTTAAAAACCCCAAAAACTAACTTCCATTCACATTAGAACGCAACTACGGTGAAGGTCTTGCTAAGAAATCACCGACGCTGTGAGTTCAATAGTGCCCTCAGATTTCAATTTCAAGCACCAGTTCAAAAGATATAAAACACCGCTCACACGTTTACTGAACGTACCCAAAAAAAAGTTCGAAAAATTATTATCAGTCACCCTCAACCTGCACCGGTCGAGGTTAGGCTCTGCCTAGATGAATCACACCCCAACGAACTCAACAGTACCCTCATATTTATAATCCGAGTTACCGTTTAAAAGGTATGAATTTTACAATACAATAATTGTCACTTAATTATTTTATTTGCGGCCAAAAACTAACTTTCTCTGGTGGCACTCGCCGACCCAAGTTAGTATCTGCTTAAAGAAAGCCTACCCTCACGAGTTCATTGGTGGTCTTGGATTTTTAATCCGAGTTACCGTTTGTGAGTTATAAGCATTTGAAAAATAAAATAACTTTATTTAATTATTTTATTTACGGTTATGCCATTTTCGGATTTCCTCACAGGAGGCCCGCGCCGACTAAACTTAAGTCACGCCTAGGGTAAACCCACCATCCTGAGTGCAACGGTGGCCTCAGATTTATGATCCAAGTAACCATTTAAGAGTTATTCAACTTTTTCAGGAAAAATGCTTACACGCATTAATTTAAGCTTAACAAAACTTCGACGGATCATTCCAGGCACTCCGGGCCCCAGAATCACGCGCCGTCAGATTTTGAAGACTCGTAAAATTTCCATGTATTTAAGAAAAAAAATTCCAAGGAATTTCTAGGTCTTTACATGAACTCCCTAGAAGACTCATTGCTTAATGAAATATGGATCTTAGCCTACTAATAAATATGATAGATTTTAAAGGGGTAATTATTTTTATGGGATACCATTTAATAAAATTCCTTATTAAATGTTTATTGATACATGATAAAGATTGGTGATCTAAGAAATGTTCTTAAGGAAAATTCAATGTGTTAGAATAATTACCTCCTCGGTAACCAAGTGTTAAAAAATTTCAACAAGTAAATCTAGATGCTTATGGAATCATAGAGATATCCATTCAAGGTTTAAAAGGAATTAGATGAAAAATGGATTTTTATGGTTAGGGAATTTATCTTATTTTAATTTATGGAAATGTTATGATAATATGATTGAATTCAAGAAAACTTTACCTGATATTATTAAAGTATTGGGAATAGATGAAATGGGCATATAATGTCTATATTCTATTACTTTATGTAAAATAAAAGCGGTTAAAAGTTTAAATCATAAGAAGAAAAGTTGGTTGAAATGTTAAACAGTGTTTCTTTAAAAATACAATCAAGGTCATTAAAAAATAGAGTTATCAAGGAGAAATAATAATTACTTATGATGGGATTATTTGGAATACCTAAAAGAGTTTGTGAAACTCCATGGAAATTTCATGTCAGGTATGGATGTTATAGTAATTAAGTCTTTGATTTTTAAAGGTATATAATACGGTATGTATATTTTATAAGTGTTGTAAATATATAGGAGTTCAAAATCAAAGTAAGAATTTTTTTAGTTTATATATTACATTAATGAAGTAAAGAGTTTATATATATAAATGAAAAGGATTTTATCATGATAAAATGAATCTAAATAATATATATGTATCTTCATCTCATTTACCCTACATGGTAAGATAATTTATTTAGTTAAAATGATTTGTTATAAAAAACATGAGATGATTAATTATATATACATGGTTTGGGATTAATAAATTTCTATAACATGTTTTGAGAAAAAGATATGGATAACAATGTCTTATCCAGGATAAAATATTAATCTAGATGATTGTTAAAATATATGGGAATGTGTTCCCACCACCCATCAATGGTATATTTTAATAAAGTATTCTTTTCAAATAAAAGTATCCAAAAGAAAAAAAATACTATATATGATATAGTTTATTTTTTTAATATTCCCTTTGAAAGTAAATAAATGTTATTTCTTAACAAAAAGTGCTTTTGTATCTTAGAAATATATTATTAAGAGAATATAATGTCTAAGAGGCTAGTGGGAGTATATTTGGACTTAGGGAATTTCAAAATTAAAAAATAAAGGAAAACACCAATATAAAGTTAAAATTTGTTCCACTTAATATCCTAAAATGTTTAGGATATGTGTTGGTGAAGAAAATTGTAAAGTGTTTCATTTAGTTACCATTTAAAAGTGTATATCACTATTTTAGAAATTATTATACCAGTTTAATATTAAAGAGTTTTTCAATCAATATCCAAAAAGAGTTTAGGACATGTGATGATAAAGAAGAAAAATTAATTAGTTACATTTAGTTATAGTAAAAAATGAAAGAAACCTTTTCTTGAAGGATTATACCAGTCAAAATGAAAATTGAATTGCAACTGACATCCTAAAATATTTTAGGGTATGATGGTAAAGAGAAATGTAAAGAGTTACCTTAGTTACTATTAAAAGTAGTTTTTACTTTATCATAAAAGAATTTAGGAGGACCAGTTAACAATAATGTAAGTAATTAAATTATTTTGAGGAAAAGTTTTGATGGAATAGGGTTACAAGGATGATGATGATGAACTTAGAAAGAGTTGTAAATAGTCAATATAAGTTGACATCATAACATTTGATATTGTGAAGAAAATAAGTCTGAATATGTTTAAGAAGTTGAATAGTGAGGAATATGATTCCTATATCTCACCATTATTGAAATTGGATTTCTTTATAGATGTTTCTCACTAAAGATTTTTTGGGAGTGTTTTATCATATAAACACAAAGAGTTGTGACATGGATTACATATGATGTAATGTGTTAACAAAACCCAAAAAGTGTAGTGAACATATAGTTGATCTATAATTTTATCATATATGATATGATAAATTGGTGCTTCTGTTGGTTTTGCTTAATATTCTTAAATAATTTAAGAATATTAAAATATATCATATTAAAGGAAACCTCCATTTTATAATTCTTTCATGTTGGATACATAAATGTATATATAGATATACATTTTGTGAAGTGAAATGATAATTAAAATATCATAGTATGAACTTGAGTTTATCCCTAACCAACGTTCGTCATGGAGTATTATAGGTTATGAAAAAAATGTTAAAGGTGGATTGAGTAGGATTCTTGTATAGAGATACACAATAAGCTCATGAGACACAAGTCAAAGAATACGATTCTTTGTGTGCACTAGATGACCCACTAAGTATACCACATGAAGTATTATAAAAATATATTTGGTATACCAGAGGTGTATGGATCATATTTTAGTCCCCACTACCTAAGGTTTGAGAGATACCTTATATTAGAACCTTCATAATTTGATACCCTACTTATGTAAGTCTACATATTAACTTAGCTAATACTGGGGTCATTGGGTACGTTGTTGATCATGTCATCAGTTAAAGATTAACCAAGATAGAATTTTTCCTCTCATATGATGAGCATGGCATCAAGGTCCACAATTAAGATAAAATATGGGAGTGTGTGGAAGCACCTAAACATTGCATATCTATCTAGATAAGATTCATGTGGTGTTATTATCTATAAAGATGAATCAAAAGTGATGTATTCATCAAAAAAATCAGTTTGTACTCTAAGAATCGAGAACAGATGAGTTGGCTATATGGGATTGACATACCCCATGTCCCATGGTCACTTGATGTCTTGGAAAAAAGGAAAATACGAGAATGCACATTTTTAAATGAGTGGAAATAGGTATAGAGATACTTATGTGTAATGGAGATCATGCTAGATTTATTTATAGTTTTAGTATCATTAATTCTTTACTAGAGGCCACTCTTTGCATACATATTTGGATCTAGGGATTATTATTTTTTGTGCACACTATAAAGGCCCGTAGGATCAGACTTTTTGGTTTACTGAATGAGGATTGAGTTTGACATAGAGAGATACTCTAAAAGTGTTTTAGAGTTAATCCAAAAAAGTGTTTTTGATGGGTATTCATAAGGTATTGCTTATTATGTGATACAAGTTAAATTTAATGATAGATTTACAAAAGTTTTTTGAAATATATCCAAAAGGAGTTTCAGATATGGTTTAAAAAATTATTGTATATGATACAATATAAGGTGAAATCACACAAATTCTATTAGGTTTTAGTGCAAGTGTGATATTGAAAGAGGTATTCCCTAAAGCTATAGCATGTATGTGATGCATCTCTATATCATGTGCATGGGATATTGAGATCCATACATGAAAAAGATTTCATGTATGCAGCCACCTTTGATCAAATGAATAGTCGGATATTAATTGTGTTAATATTTGAATAGTTTAACTCATTTAATGCTATCATCGAATGAAATCATTTCATATTTATATGAAACATACAAGGAGTAAATCTGTACGATGCATGAAACAACCATGAGATTTATACATACATTTTAATGCATGAGCTAATGAATACACCACCTAGGAGATCCCTCATGTTCTATATAAACCCTACTACCATATGATAGCAGCGTGTGTGAATATTCGACCAGTGACTCCTAAGAACCCAAATCCATCTTTCAAACTCCTAATTTTCATATAGGGGTACAAGCATACTATGGAGAAATGGTGAATCTAATTCAAACATTAGATGATTTAGATTAGCCCATAGATACCTCCAGAGGTGGGATGCTTTGAACACCCAGTGATATTTATCAAACCCATGCAATAGAGTTTATGGATGTTGTAGATACTCTCCCGTGTAAGGTATGTCGTATTTATAGTATTTATTCATTTAAGTTTTTATATAGTTTTATATTATCATACATAGATATCCCGATATAAGGGTTTTCATTTCTTTTGCTTCATCTGATAATTTTTATTAGAATCTAACAAACCCTTCAGAATTCCTAGAAGAAATTCTTATTAGGATGTCCCTATGGAAATTTCCACTGGAATTTACCAATGGAAATTTATAGTGTAAATCCATGGTGAAAACTCCTTATGAAAATTCCTAGTTTAAATTCCTAGTTATATTTAATTTTAAACTCCCAATAAAAATTACCACTTGTATTCAATTTTAAATTCAAATTAGAATTTTCCTAATGACATTTTTTACTTTCAATCAATTAGAAATTAAAAATCTGTTCCTATAAATCAATTGAAAATTACAAGTGGGAATTGAAATTAAGAGATCCCAATGAAAATTTCTAGTGGAAATTCCCACAAAAAATTCTCACTGGAAATTTTTAGTAGAAATTCCTAGTGGTAATTCAGTTGAAAATTCCAACAGTCCATTTGTTGGAATCAATTTAAATTTCCAGTTCATAGAAATTCCCATTGGGAATTCCTAATGGAAATTTCCAATGGAAACTCCCATAATAAGTTTCTATTCAAAATCACTAGTTGTATTCAATTTTAAATTAAAACTGGAAGTTGACAGATGTATTTTCCAATTTGAATCAATTATAAATTAAAAATCAATTATTTGGAATCATTTGAAAACTCCCATTGAAAATTTCAACTTTGATTCAGTTTTAAATTATAAGTATGAATTCACATATTACATTTCCAGTTTGAATCCATTGGAAATGAGGAATCAATTGAAAATTACTAAGGGGAATACCAACTATAAGTTTCCACTATAAATTTTTATATTTCCACTTTGAATCAATTAGACATTTTGAGTGTAGAGAAATTTCCACCATTAATTTATAGTGGAAATTTCTAATAGAATTTTCCAATGGAAATTTCTAGTCGAAAATTCCAATGGAAATTTCTAGTGGAAAATTATGGTGAAAATTACCAATGGAAATTACCATTTATATTCAATTTGAAATTCCAACTGGACCTTACTAAATGAAATTTACACTTCTAATCAATTGAATATTTAAAATCATTTTTTAAAATCATTTAGAAAATCCTAATGGAAATTTACACATCGAATCAATTTTAAATTATAACTAAAAATTTCCATATGATATTTCCACTTTGAATTCATTGGAAATTAGGAATGAATTGAAAATTTATAGTGGGAATTTCCATTGAAAACTACAACTACAAATTTCCACTAGGAATTTCTATATGGTCACTTAAATAAATTTTAAATTTCAAGTGCATATAAATTCCCACTGGGAACTCCTAGTGGCAATTCCCAATGGAAACTCGCAGTAGGAATTCCCAATGAAAATTACTAGTTCTATCCAATCTGAAATTCCATCAGGAAGTTACCAGATAACATTTCCACTTAGAATCAATTAAAAATTATAAATCAGTTCTTTGGAATCATTTGAAAATTCCCATTAGAAATTTTCACTTCTACTCAATCTTAAATTCCAACTACTAATTTCTAGATAGCATTCCCACTTTTAATCAACTATAAATTACAAATCAATTATTTTGAATTAATTGAAAATTTCAATTGGAAATTATCATTAGAAATTACATTGTAAATTTCCACTAAAATTTTAAAATGGAAATTATAAGAAAAATTTAAAATGGAAAACAAATTTATATTTCCATTGAGATAAAAATTTAAAACTAGAAATTTCTATATGAAAATTCCACTGAAAAACAACCAATAAAAATTTCACGGTGTCCCATTTTCTTAGAAAAAATTAAAAAATCCTATATTTTTCAAGGTTATTCATCATAACCAAGTATGAATCTAAGTCAAAACCTCCCAAAATTCATTAAAAAACCAACAAAAATAGTTCTTCTCATATCATAAACTTCATATCATCTTCCATTGCTTCTCATAGAAAACCTAGTTATCACCACCATAAAAAAATGTTTTCTTTCCTTTTAGAGAAATAGTGTCGATGAAGTCATCGATTCACTGATATCGAGTGATTCCAGAGAGGGTTCATCATAGGTATAAAGGGTTCACTATATCATCAATGATTTCATCCAAAGAGTTCCTACCTCTCTATATATCACGTATTCTTTTTAGTGTGGTCCTCTAATTGACATCATTGTCATCATCAAAGGGTTTATCGAGGGGTTTGAGAAAGGGTTTGTAGTCACCGAGGGGTTTGAGTGCTAATTTTTTTCACCTCTCCAAACTAGGGAATGCTATCACAAATTGATTTTCTAGCACCAAATCTCATCAAATGGCCACAAATAATAGTCCACATGGGGCGTCCGTTCGATGGTCAACCTGAGGGTCCGGTTGAGAGGAAAGCATAAGATGATATTTTTCATGGTGGATCCATGAATTTGACCTATAATATTTTTTAAGTGGTTTAGTAGTGTGGTCCGGGTCCTGGTGGAACTGAGGTTGGACCTCTGACTTGACCCGATTACAAAATTTATTTTATAGAATTTTTTAGTGTTGATGTTTTTTAAATAGTCATGTTCTGTGTCATATTCAATATGTTCTATCTATTTTTTTTAATTTTTTTTTCAAAAATATGTGTTTATTTTTTTATTTAAAATGTAATTTTAGTTTTAATTTTATAATAATTCAAAGTATGATTATTCAAGATAAGAAAAACTATTAATAATAATGAAAAATATTGAATTAAAATAAATAATAATTAGAAAATTACTAGGGGATTATAAAAAATCATATATAATATAATATTTTAACCACTAAAATGTAATTTATTTAAAATGGGAATATAATATGTTAGGTATCCATCACAAAGGATAATATAAAGAATTGTAAGACAATAAAAAACTTGAAACAAAAATATCATAGAACATTACAGTTCACCACAAAACATAAATAATAATTTCTTTCTTCAAAAAAAATTTACTTTACTAAATCATGATACAATGAATGATTATAAATCAAAAATATAAATACATTTTTAATGAAAATTTAAAATGAATATTTTACATATATAAATAAATAAAAAAATATTTTTATGAAAAATAATAAATGGAACATGATAAGAATGTAAAATAACATGAATTTTTATAAAAAAGGTATACAAACTTCAAAAAATATGCGCACGTAACATTTCATGTGTTGGATCATGTTATTTTTAAATACCTATCAAATTAAAATGATGATAAATTTTTTAATGAATATTGAAATATATATTTCCCATATAAAAATAAATATAAATTAAAATAATTGTATAAAAATAAAAAAAAACCCAATAAAAATGACATTGTTCATGAATTTTTTGTGTGAGGTTGAATCCATTTTTTGTGTACAAAGTAGATGTTTCTCATGTGTATGATGTTGTCACCCATCCAAACTCGCCTGCTACCCCATGTTCAGCCACCAAACTGCTTCACTGCCCATTACTACTTCTACGTGATGCATCTACGTACTATCTCTTTCAATGCACGTGGGAGAGAACCCCTAAAAGGGAACTTGAAAATGAGATGGGGTGGGATTTGACCCTTGACCTCTTAGCCTACTGGATGTGGTAGCCTGCGACTGAGATCACTCCACTGTGACATTATCCGCACTGAACATGACTATTCACTTATTAATATTTAATATTAATAATATATTATCTTTAATTATTATTAATTAATAATAATAATTAATAATAATTATTAACCATAATGTATTATTATTATTATTATTAATGTGTTATTATTACTTATTATTAATTTTTATTAATTTTAATATTAATGATTATTAATGATTATTAATAAAATAATAATAATAAATTATTATTAATAATAACATATTATTTTTAATATTGGGATTAGATGGTCATGATATGAGCCCCAAGACTTCTTGGGGGGTGAATCAGGGTGTAGACTAATTAACACTTTTCTCTATAACTCTCATCCAACACTAGATCTTGTACCCATGTCAGTAAGAACTAATTTAAAACTTTTTCTCCCTTGAATGAATTCAAATTAAACATGTAAATTAAATTCATAAAGTAAATTACATAAGAACATAAATATTTTACTTAGTATGCCCGTACTAGTCTACAACTAAGGATCATACACATGATGATGTGTTGACCTACCAAAATTCATTATCATGCACTGTTTGGTGGATAAAAGTTTAGACAGAGGAACTGCTCGCCTAGGGTCACTCCCTTTAAGATGGTTTAGGAAAGGTTCACTAACTCCATAGGGTCACTCTCTTTATTTCTCTCACCACTCACTACATAAAACAGAAATATAAATGATATTGGCATGCAGGAATTTAAAAAAATATATCTAAGAAAATCAATGTAGATGTCATTTTAAGTCTAAATTCGGTGCTTTAATGTATTCCAATAAATGAAATTGAGTTTTAGTATGAGAACTATTTTTTGGTTAAGTTTTGGAATCTTTGCAAGTTGATTTTCTAGAATTACACTAGGTGGAAATAGATGGATACATGTTCACCATTTACCATGGATATTCATATTCAATTATATGAAAGCAGTAGAGTGGAAGAAGAAATGATGTTTAGAATGTAAGAATGTGGAAGGAGGAACATCTAGACACATGCACTTGGATATCATCCATGTTCTTGAAGATGGAGTTTCATGGGAAGAAGGGAGCTTCCAGATGCAACATGGAAGTTTTAGAGGAAGTGGGATGCTGGAAGCAACAATTTCCAGTTGATGGAAGAGCAGAGATGTAAATGAACTACATAAGGAAATATGAAGTTATGTAAGATATTATTAGTGTTTGTGAGGGTTAATTAAGGATTTACTTATAATTATACATAAATATAACTCATGGAGTTTCTATATGCACTCACTATTCACTAGAATGACTAATTAAGGTGGTGTTTCTTATCCTGGTTGCCTTGAACAAGTAGTGGGTTGGCCATGAAGTTTGGAAGGCGGTGCAACTAGGATGACTAAATGAAAACTACTATGCACCTCTATAAAAAAAGTTTAAAGATCATTTGTTTGATGGTATAAACCCACAAGGGTTTGAGTGAGTGTCGATCTATAAGGAGGATTATATAGTGTTCATCCCCATGGGGGGGATTTCTCATAGAGTTCTTGTAAGAACTCGGTTTTCTATGAACTAAAATTCCTTTAAATTTCAGTCTAATTATTTTTCTTAGACCTAATATGGATTCTGTCACGACCCGTCCTCGGGGCCCGTGCCGTGACTACCCCAAGCCCGCCTTCCATAGGCCAGGGGCTGGCAACTAGCACCAAATGCATAATTCCAGATAACTCGGAAGGCATTGCCTTTATAAAAGTAAACAAACACCACAGAGTACAAGTGGAAGTAATACACTAAGTACAAAAGGAGGTGCTGAAAACTAAATGGTCCAGAATACAAACCCAATCGAAAGTACAGCTACAACTGAACAAAAGTACAACAGAAAAAGACAACAGCTGGAAGAAAGGTAGCAGCTCCTGGGTCATCCTCCTCAGATCCTACCTGAAGGGTAGGTACAGATAGCACAATTCCTGGATCGTCCACCACAGATCCTACCTGAAGGGTAGGTACAGATAGCCTCCTCTACGCTCTCGTCGTGAATTCCACCTCCAGAAACTGACTCGTCGTGAGGTCCACCTCTGGGTACCGTCCAGTCCTCGAACACTCGGCCTCTGTCAGCGTTGTCTGTCGTCTGCATCCAACACAATGAGGTGCGGGCATAGACTGTGCAGGGGTGAGTATAACTATACTCAGTAGGGACCCCGAGACCCTCAAGGTATCACTAAAACCAACAAGGATAACCACAAGAAGATCTCAACAGATAATCTCTACTTAGGTATATGCCCATACATATACCTAAGTTATCAAGTAATCCATCTCAATAATGAGGAAACACAAAGATTATGAAATCAACGGATAACCACTACCCAGGTATATGCCCATACATATACCTAAGTTATCAAGTGACCCATCTCAATCATGAGGTAAACACAAAGGTCATAGACTCAACTCAAACCAGGATTTTCATTATCAAAACCATAACTACTGAAGAACCCCGTCTCTGGAGTGTACAGTGGTCCTGTCACAACTCCGAGGTACTGCTCACTAACCTAAGACTGCTGAGGTACTCCTCTTGTCGAGTACCGCGGGTCAGCCACCCAAACACAGTAGTGCTACCCGCCGGGGTATGCCACCCAAACACAGTAGTGCACACCCCCTAATAGACTGCAGAGGTACTCTCCGGACGAGTACCGCAGGTCTGCACTGTCACACAGGTAGTGCTCTGTCTGCCATGGGTTTTCAGCCAAACAAAGTAGTACTCCGTCCACTGGGCTAGTCGACTCACTCCAAGTCGAGTTGGTCAAGCAGTCGTCAGGTCTCAGTCGGCTACACAGTCTCCGTACTCCGCACGCTCATCTCTGGGAGGGTCCGCTCCACGAGCTACAGGTCGATACTCCAAGTATTTCAAAGTCCCACAAAGAAGTATCTCAAAGGACCGCCTCGTCATAGGGGTCTCAACGCAACAGACAGCACGTCAATCGGACGCCCGGTCTGTGAGTTATTAGCCTTTCCGTCCCAGGGGCCCGGTTGGTTTCGTGTGCAAACCAACCCGGCCGTATCTCAACTGTACCTTGAACTCTCATAGGGTATACTCATAGGGACTGTTCCTCAACGTGATCACCAACGCCACTGACGGTTCGTCAAACGGACGTCCAGTCTAAAAGTTATCAGCTTTTCCGTTCCAGGGGCCCGGTTGTATTTCGGGTACAATCCAACTCGGACACTATCCAACTGCAACCAAAACTCAGGCGAAGTATGCCAAAAGTTCCATCTCATCAAGAGGAAACCAACAAAGTCGACGACACGTCAATCGGACGTCCGGAACTCAAGATAAAAGCGTTTCCGCTCCGAGGGCCCGGTTGGTTTCGTATCCGAACCAACCTGGGCGTACTCAAAGTTCTCAGAAACCTTAAGTGTAATTTACCCAAATGACCGTATCAATCCAAGGATCGCTACGCAACTGACGGTGCGTCGATCGGAGGTTCGTAGCCCAAGTCATGGGCAACAGACCGAAAAAGTCTGGTATTAGGGGGTTCGGGCCCGGTCCGACCCGGCCCAGTACCCCCAGGGTCGGCCTGAACCAGGTCGACCCGACCCGGGTCCAGGTCCGGCCTGCTTGGGCATGGCCCGGCCTGTCCTGGACGCAGCCTGGCCTGGCGGCCGCGCGCTGGCTAGGAGGCTCGGCCGAACGACCGAGCGTTGAGACGTGGGGGGGGGGGGGGGGGGCACTGCCCCTCGCTTGTTTGTAACCGCAGCCCCACGGGGGGCCGCTCCTTGCCAACGGACGCGGCTGAGCGCCGCGTCCCGCCTCCCTCAGTCCCGTGCAGTCGCGGGACCAGTGGCCTGCAGTCGCGGCGGCCCTCCTCGGCGGCGCGCTGGCGGAGTCTTCCGCAGACCACCGAACGCGCTCCGGTGGTCCGTTTTACTCGTCGCCTTCGTCAACGGTCCTCCCAGGACCCGACCTTCACTGCGGAGGCTTCAAAAAGATTTTGCGGCCCCGTTCGTCGTCACCCATCAATCCGCGCTCAACGTTCCACCAGGGGAGTCTTCGAATCGCCTCCACGGCCCCGACTCCGGTCGTAGTTTCGTTCGGCCTCAATGGCGCGGCGCGACGGCGCCACGCATCCTTGCCGTATTTCTCCATGATTCCGCACGGTGCCATTGCACCACGCCGCCTTCGTTCGAGCCACAACATAATCAACAACAAGGGGGGGGAGGGTCGACCGTGTTTGTGCGGTCTGACCTCCTCCCGTTATAATGATATAAAGCGGCCAACAAAGAGAAGTCGACGTACGACAAATAAATAATTCACGGGAAAAAACAATAAACCTCAACATCAACCCTCATGAACGAACGATCCGCGGATCAACCTGGAAATGGTTGGTCCGCGCTCGTCGTTATTTTCTCAAAAGATAAGAGAACACCAAATAAATTCCCTTACCTCGAAGAAAAAGTTGAATGAAGGTTCGTTGTGGAATTTCACGTCACACGTCGTCGAGTCGCGGAAGTCGAACGTCGCGGTAGAACGGTGTTGCGAAGAAGGAAAAGAGAGTGACGACGGTCATTGGTGTTCGTCGCTTCCGTCGTTGTAGAAGTGCACCCGAAGAAGAATCGAAGTCTCCTCTCTTGTCGCATGAAGACGAGGATAGAGGGTGCATTGTCATTCTTTGTGGAAGGGTGTTTCGTTCCTCGCCGGAGGTTTCAGTGTTCTTCAACGATGGAGGAAAACCCCTCTTCCTTCACAAAGCTCTCTCTCAAGAGGGTTCTACCCACTAAACAAATGCCAACCTATTAAAAATAAGAATCCACCTTATTTTAATTAATCTTCCAAGCCATTCAAAATTTGAATAACTTAATTCATTAATTGAAAAAGGAGTTTGCAAAAAGTTTATAGTGAAAGAGGAAGAGGGAAGAGGAAGAGTCACATAAGTTAAAGTGGAGTTACAAAATTTAAGAGGGAAGTGAGTTATGGGAGGTCAAGGGGGTTATGGGAAGATCAAGGGGGGTTAGGGTCTCGTGTGGGACCCACCTCCCATATATCCACACATGGGAAGTTGGGTGGTTGTGGGTCCCACCAACAACTTCCCATGGTATAATTTAACTCCCTTGGTTAACAAAAATAAAATTGTTCACAATTTTATTTATTTCTTCCTTAAACCCCAAAAATTAACTTCTTCTCCTAGGAAAATGCACCTACGGTAAAAGTGCTCTTAAACAAATATCGGCGTTGCGAGTTCATCGGTGTCCTCAGATTTCAATTCCGAGTACCGGTTCAAAAGATAGAAAAATCCGCTCGTTTGTTCACTGAACGTACCCGAGCTAAACTTCGGAAATTGATTCTGGGCTCACCGGGCCTCGGAATCAGACGCCGTCAGAAACTACGTTCTTGTAAAATCCCAAAGAAAATTAAGAAAAAATTTCCCTTGAATTTTACGGGTCTTTACATTACTCCCACCTTAGGGTTTTACGCCCTCGTAAAGCTTTAACACAAACTAGGGATACAAAAGCGGTACTGAGCACACATCTGAGCCTTTCGCTCCCATGTGCTCACCTGGAGGTTCCCGTACTGCCAGTGAAAGTGCACCCAAGGAATCGACCATCCTCATAGGATCCTCTCCTGTCGATCCTCAACCTCTACTGGAACCTCGCAAAAGTCACCCCATCGCCAAAGTCCAGTTTCCCCATGGTCGATGAAATGCGTCGGGTCAAGCATGTATCTCCTAAGTTGAGATACGTGAAAGTTGTCGTGAACCAAGTGAAACTGAGGTGGATGGGTCAAGCGGTAAACCACCTCGCCTACCCAGATGAGGACCTAGAAAGGTCCGCTAAACCTCGAAGATTACTTGCCGCCTTGGCCACATCTCCGTAAACCTTGTCGAGGTGAGACCCGTATAAGAATGTGGTCGCTATCCTCGAACTCTAGAGGTCTCCCTTTCATGATTAGAACTGAAACTCAAAACTCCTGCTTCCACGTGGGTGAAGTTGTCTGACTCAAGAGTGATCGGCTACACCTTCCTATATACGAGCTTATCCTATGCTGCCCTGGGTTTCCTTTTCGCTGACCAAGGAAACCCCATCCTGACGTTTGCCTAATACCGTCAATTTGAGTATGAAATGTGATTTCCCAATCCATACCCAAACTAATGTCGTAAGGCCTCGATGCTACCACCAAGAGATTCCAACCGAAACTCTCACCTCGAGGGTCAGACCACACTGTCGGCGTAAGTGTGATTATCGAGTCTCCTCCCAAGGTATCTTCAGACGTGAGGGTCAAGTCTACGGTTTTAACTATAAACTCTAGGTCTAGGACAAGATTCATGGAAGGAAGGAATGATTTGTATCAATGTCTGTTACTACGGCAGCTAGTAGTGGACACAGACTGTCCCTCGAATCATTCTTAGAGCCATTAGGTCACACTCTTTGACCGCATGAAGCTACTCTCTTCCCCTTCCCTCCACGTCTGCTACTCTGCAGATTTATCTGTCCTTAACATTTCCTCTTTCTGAAACATTCGCACGCCCAAGTCTCAGACACTGGCACCAGTTCGCATCTCCCCACTGCTAACATTCACTGGCTAAAACCGATCAGCCAAAGAACATTCAACCACAAAGGTTCTTTCTAGCACCCTAACATAAGTAGGAATGCATAGAGAAAAGAGTGCTTACTCGGATATCCTTTAAACACACCTCGCTCTGAGGTCTGAGATCCAAAGCACCAATCATATCGCAGTCATCAAGTACCAAGAACGATCGGTACGCCTCGATGATTACTCAGCTACTGAAACATCGTCCTGTCGAGGCTGTAAAAGCTCTAGAAAAACTCTCAGCCACCTCCTCAAGCCAGTTCTCAGCTGCCTGTGCGTCGGGCTCACCTCGAAAATTGAGGGAATCTGATGTTGGAACACGTGTAAGGCAGTAATCCTACATGTGTCACCTACCGGTACCACCGGTTGTAATTGTAGACCAACAAGTAGTGATGTATAGCTGACACACTACCCGAAGGAACTATCTCAGGAATTGGTCCACATACCGAAGCCTCATCACTATGCGGACCATCCTCATGGTCACTCATTGGAAAACACTAGTAGCCAAGTCCACCATCCACTCTACTAATGTCTCAGCTAGGTGGAAAACTCTAGCAATAGTCTCCAGCCAGTCCTCTGCTGTCTCGGAATCTGCCTCGCCTCGTAACCTCGGAGGCCTCTGCTGCTGGAACTCGTGCAACACGCTCTGCCAGCATGCACCGTCCACTAGTAAGGCTAGTGGCATCTTCTGCCCAACAGGTGGTGGTGTTGCTGGTACACCACCTGAGGGTGCCAACATAGTAAAAAGGGCCCCATACCGGAGCCTCGCCGCTCGGTGGGCCGTCATCAAGTACTCTCTCGGAACTCCAACTGACCATCTACGTGGAGACATCCTGAACAGATGCAACACGGTCAACGATTTATACCTGGTGAGTTGACCTGGTTTGAGCTGACTTTAAAACTTTTGGAAACACACACACAATCAGTGTTTTCGTGCACAAAGTCGGAAATCAGAAGTCAGGGTCCTGGTGTACGGATACGTCGGCCGCCGCACCAACACTGGACTCCCTGAACTGAAAACCACACTCGGTACCCTTAACACTATTGCTTCACAGAAAGAAAATATCAGAGTCTTAAGTTCTGTGGTAGAACCGACTCCTTTGATACCAATTTGTCACTACTCGTCCTCGGGGCCCGTGCTGTGACTACCCCAAGCCCGCCTTCCATAGGCCAGGGGCTGACGACTAGCACCAAAGGCGTAATTCCCGATAATTGGGAGGGCATTGCCTTTATAAAAGTAAACAAACACCACAGAGTAAAAGCGGAAGTAATACACTAAGTACAAAAGGAGGTGCTGAAAACTAAATGGGCCAAAATACAAACCCAATCGAAAGTACAGCTACAACTGAACAAAAGTACAACAGAAAAAGACAACAGCTGGAAGAAAGGTAGCAGCTCCTGGGTCATCCTCCTCGGATCCTACCTGAAGGGTAGGTACGGATAGCGCAGCTCCTGGATCATCCACCACGGATCCTACCTGAATGGTAGGTACAGATAGCCTCCTCTACGCTCTCGTCATGAAGTCCACCTCCGGAAACTGACTCATCGTGAGGTCCACCTCCGGGTACCATCCAGTCCTCGAACACTCGGCCTCTGTCAGCGTTGTCCGTCGTCTGCATCCAACACAACGAGGTGCGGGCATAGACCGTGCAGGGGTGAGTATAACGATACTCAGTAGGGACCCCGAGACCCTCAAGGTCTCACTAAAACCAAAAAGGATAACCACAAGAAGATCTCAACAGATAACCTCTACTTAGGTATATGCCCATACATATACCTAAGTTATCATGTAACCCATCTCAATCACGAGGAAACATAAAGATTATGAAATCAACGGATAACCACTACCCAGGTATATTCTCATACATATACCTAAGTTATCAAGTGACCCATCTCAATCATGAGGTAAACACAAAGGTCATAGACTCATCTCAAACCAGGATTTTCATTATCGAAACCGTAACTGCTGAAGAGCCCCGTCTCTGGAGTGTACAGTGGTCCTGTCACGACTCTGAGGTACTGCTCACTAACCTAAGACTGCTGAGGTACTCCTCCTGTCGAGTACCGCGGTTCAGCCACCCAAACACAGTAGTGCTACCCGCCGGGGTATGCCACCAAAACAAAGTAGTGCACACCCCCTAATAGCCTGCAGAGGAACTCTCTGGACGAGTACCGCGGGTCTGCACTGTCACACAGGTAGTGCTCCATCCTCCATGGGTCTGCACCCAAACAAAGTAGTGCTCCGTCCACTGGGCTAGTCGACTCACTCCAAGTCGAGTCGGTCAAGCAGTCGTCAGGTCTCAGTCGGCTACACGGTCTCCGTACTCCGCACGCTCGTCTCTGGGAGGGTCTGCTCCACGAGCTACAGGTCGATACTCCAAGTATTTCAAAGTCCCACTAAGAAGTATCTCAAAAGACCGCCTCGTCATAGGGGTCTCAACGCAACAGACGGCGCGTCAATCCGACGCCCGGTCTGTGAGTTATTAGCCTTTTCGTCCTAGGGGCCCAGTTGGTTTCGTGTGCGAACCAACCTGGTTGTATCTCAACTGTACCCCGAACTCTCATAGGTTATACTCATAGGGACCGTTCCTCAACGTGATCACCAACGCCGCTGACGGTTCGTCAAACGGACGTTCAGTCTGAAAGTTATCACCTTTTCCGTTCTAGGGGACCGGTTGGATTTCAGGTACAATCCAACCCGACCACTATCCAACTGCAACCAAAACTCAGACGAAGTATTCCAAAAGTTCCTTCTCATCAAGAGGAAACCAACAAAGTCGACGGCACGTCAATCGAATGTCCGGAGCTCAAGATAAAAGTGTTTCCGCTCTGAGGGCCCTGTTGGTTTCGTATCCGAACCAACCCGGCCATACACAAAGTTCTTCAAAACCTTGAGTGTAATATATTGAAACGACCGTATCGATCCAAGGATCTCTACGCAACTGACGGTGTGTCGATCGGAGATTCATAGCCCAAGTCATGGGAAACAGACCAAAAAAGTCCGGTATTAGGGGGTTCGGGCCCGGTCCGACCCGGCCCGTTACCCCCTGGGTCGTCACCCATCAATCCGCGCTCAACGTTCAACCAGCGGAGTCTTCGAATCGCCTCCATGGCCCCGACTCCGGCCGCGGTTTCGTTCGGCCTCAACGGCGCGGCGCGACGGCGCCGCGCATCCTTGTCGTATTTCTCCATGATTCTGCACGGTGTTGTTGCACCGCGCCGCCTTCGTTCGAGCCGCAACATAATCAACAACAAGGGGGAGGAGGGTCGGCCATGTTTTTGCGGTCCGACCTCCTCCCGTTATAATGATAGCAAGCGGCCAACAAAGAGAAGTCGACGTACGACAAAGAAATAATTCACGGGAAAAAACAATAAACCTCAACATCAGCCCGCATGAACGAACGATTCGCGGATCAACCTGGAAATGGTTGGTCCGTGCTCATCGTTCTTTTCTCAAAAGATAAGAGAACACCAAATAAATTCCCCTACCTCAAAGAAAAAGTTGAATGAAGGTTTGTCGCGGAATTTCACGTCGCACGTCGTCGAGTCGTGAAATTCGAACGTCACGGTAGAACGGCGTTGTGAAGAAGGAAAAGAGAGTGATGGCGGTCTTTGGTGTTCGTCACTTCCATCGTTGTAGAAGTGCACCCGAAGAAGAATCGACGTATCCTCTCTTGTCGCATGAAGAAGAGGATAGAGGGTGCGACATCGTTCTTCGTGGAAGGGTGTGTCGTTCCTCACCAGAGGTTTCGGTGTTCTTCAACGATGGAGGAAAACTCCTCTTCCTTCACAAAGCTCTCTCTCAAGAGGGTTCTCTCCACTAAACAAATGCCAACCTATTAAAAATAAGAATCCACCTTATTTTAATTAATCTTCCAAGCCATTCAAAATTTGAATAACTTAATTCATTAATTGAAAAAGGAGTTTGGCAAAAGTTTAAAGTGAAAGAGGAAGAGGGAAGAGGAAGAGTCACATAAGTTAAAGTGGAGTTACAAAATTTAAGAGGGAAGTGAGTTATGGGAGGTCAAGGGGGTTATGGGAAGATCAAGGGGGGGTTAGGGTCTCGTGTGGGCCCTACCTCCCATATATCCACACATGGGAAGTTGGGTGGTTGTGGGTCCCACCAACAACTTCCCATGGTAGAATTTAACTCCCTTGGTTAACAAAAATAAAATTGTTCACAATTTTATTTATTTCTTCCTTAAACCCCAAAAATTAACTTCTTCTCCCAAGAAAACACACCTACGGTAAAAGTCCTCTTAAGCAAATACCGGTGTTGCAAGTTCATCAGCGTCCTCGGATTTCAATTCCGAGTACCAGTTCAAAAGATAGAAAAACCCGCTCATTCGTTCACTGAACGTACCCGAGCTAAACTTCAGAAATTGATTCCGGGATCACCGGGCCTCGGAATCAGACGCCGTCAGAAACTGCATTCTTGTAAAATCCCAAAGAAAATTAAGAAAACATTTCCCTTGAATTTTACAGGTCTTTACAGATTCCTAATGATATTATTAGAATTTTAGGGGTGGATTGTTTGGAGCTCAAAACCCTGGTCGATGGAAGAAGTCATTGGGCCGTATAATTATTAGAAACCATGAAGCCCAACCCACACAGTTTCTCCTAACTGTGTGGGGATTTTCAGAGGGAAATCTGAGTGCATGGTTTTCCCTAACCATTATCTCAGGGCTAAAAATCCATGAAAAATGTCAACAATTTTTAGTAGAGTTTAATGGCATTGTTGGTGCATAGTTTCTCAAACTGTGCGGCCAAAATATATGGGGTCTCTCCTTAGAAAATGGTTTGAGCACGATTTTGGAATGATTTATCCAACTGTGCGACCAAACCGTTCGACCCAGAATTTAGGGTAAAATGACCAAAATGACCTTAATGTGTTATGTGTTTAAATCCCTCCTACCATTTTATCATTCCAATATAAAAAGAAACATTTTTTATCCCTTTTTATCCCCCAAGCATCTCAAACTAGTTTATTGGATAAAACTTCGACCCAAATTCTAATTCGATCACTATTCATCTCATTGGATATATGTTGATAAGTACTCTATTAATCTTATGCCTTTTTCTGTTTGTCTTTCTCTCGAAAAAGTTATTTTGATGCAAGTTCATATGCCTGATTTCCAAGGAATTGATTGATTCTTCATTTTTCTTCCAATCCAGGACAAACTAAGCACTAATACCAGATAAAGAGAGTGCTACAGGCATAAGGTAGGTGTTCTATGACTTTTCCCTAAAATTCTCATCATTTATAAATTTTCATAATTGTGCGCAAACTGGTTTCACCAGAAATTTCCCCTTAAATCCATATGCCTTTATTATAATTATTTAACTCATATTATAGATCCCTATTTATATATGTTATTCATGTTGTTGGAGGTTAGGACCTCAATGTTGTTCACCCCAAGTAGGGTGTTTTTCTTGTTATTCCATTTTGAACCTTGTTATAAATATTTGAGACACCATTCAGGTGCATTGGGTTGAACTTTCTAGTGGTAAGTTATTTTTTTTAATTAAAATGAATTATGAATTGAGAATGGATAAAACATGTATAGTGTATACAATTATCAATTGACATTTTAAGGTAAGTTTTTTCCAATTAATTAATAAATATTAAGGACCATGTTATGCCAAGTATACATTATAGATATCACTTGTAATTATTAAATGTTTATAATAGAATTGATATTGGATTCATGTCCTTAGAACTCCTTGTAATGATTATGAAAGGTAAAGTAATGAACCTAATAAATGAATATGTAATCAAAGTGATAAATGATTTCATGTCCTTGATATTCCTTGTCAGGATTATTGAAAGGTAATGGAATGAACCTAATGATTTATTAAGAAGGTATGATAATTACATTGCCAAAAATAAATAATGATATATATATATATAAGGTTCCTATTGAATATGTACCTTATTATCTTTATAGGAGTGTTCAGACTTGATTTCGCCTTGTATTCCCAAGGGAATGCCTTGAGTACTCGGAGGATTACATTATGATTCAATAAGATGGTTTCCAAGGGAGATAACCACCTTATAACATGGTCCTTGTATACTATAAGATGCCCAAAATGACATTGTAGGATCTCTTCACTATTCTCCGGATATTATGATTCCTTGAATACACTCCTATCCATCTTGATGTCTTTGGATGCATGGTGACATGGATTCACCCCATTGGGGCCAATCATGCTTAGCCTAAGATTACTATGGACAATATCTATAGACTTCATGAGTTATTACTATGAGTTAGCCGACCCATGAGGTCAAGGATTACTTAGTTACATCTTGGATCCTCCTCCTCATTATTATTATATATTTCATTATTATTGACACATTCACATTTTTTATCCATATATATTGTAATTAAATTAATTAATTGAATGATCTCATGTTTAGAGACATTACCATATGAGTCTGAAGTAGGTATAAGTTATTATGTTAGAATTTCTTACATTTATATATACCTACACGCTATTCAGTTTATATTCACAAACTGGATTTGTATAGATGCCATTGGTGGTGGACTGATGAGATTTATCTCACACCCTATATGGGATACCATTGGTACCCATGAATATTACATGATTGTAATTATGGACAAGGGGAAGAATCCTACCTTGGACACCTATCTTTATTACTTGATTTAGGTTGGATCTTGGTAGCAAATGATATGGAAAGTTCTCAGGATACTTGGATAGTTTGTAGTCTATTTGATTTTTTTATATCATGTATTACCTTATTCCATGTATACCTATTTTCTGATTTTGTAGAGACATTACATTACATAATCATCATTTTTTATATGATATTGTTCATCTTAATAGTTGATTATTATTGATGGATTATTATGCTTACTTCCACTGCCATAATTATTATACCTCTTCTATTGCTTATTCATCTATCATCATGTATTCTATACTTCACTCTAACGCGAGGTAATAGTCTTTCCACAGACACATCATAGGCCATTATTTTTAGTCGGCAACCTCTAACATACAGGGAGGTGCGTTTGAGTCTATGTGGCTAACCGAGCTTGGGGTACCATTGAGTGTCACCCGGGTTGGGATTTCACAAAGTGGCATCATAAGGTTTCTTTTCTTTATTTTGTCTTATTTTTTTGGGAAATTTATATAAAAGATTATCAACATGATGGGACTCAGTTATAATTTGTTCATGGGAGTAGCTAACCCATGTTCAGGGTAAATAGCAAGTTTCCTAGGAATGGGAAAATGTTGTTTTGTTTTTTCTTATTACAGTTGATATACTTTCACTATTGGGTGATGCACATGAATTATGGTATTTGATATGGTTTATTGATATTATTCATTAGTCTAGTATGGTCAGGATAATTGTTACATGCATCATTATATGAACCTAGAATTCAAATTACATTCATATGCCATGCCATATAGGTGCATTTCACTGCTTTCATTGCTTGTATTTTCTATGATTATTGAGTGAGCCATGGTTGCTATATATGCCTGTGCTACTAACATCTTTTGTAGGGTAATAAAATTGGTCATTTAAAATTTGAACATCAATCTAAATAGTGTTTTCCTATATAGGTTGATGGTGTAATCTTAAATAGATAGTCTCTACCCATGTCATCTATGTACCCCTAGTTACATGAGCTACATTTTAGATGCGATCACATGAATACCAATTTCAATTATAAGGTGTGAAGGACCTTATTAATTGGGAAGTATAATTTAATGAGATGTTCCAATATATTATTACCTGTCACATTTCAAGAACAATTGTACGGGGGTTAATTGGAATTAAATGGGCATCAATTTCAGTTATAATGTGTATGTGACCTTATTAACTAGGAATGAAGATCCGATTAACAAAACCTTGATAAATGTATATAAGCACATATAACATAAAATTTAAGTTTTGATTAAATAATAAAATGGTTTTTGAATGGAGAGGACAACTATAATTTAAAGAGTGTTTTACTCCTTGAATTTCAATTGACCCTTCCATAAACCAGAACCCCTATAAATTAAACTCAAACACTTACCAATACCCTAGCCTTCTAAGAGGGTAGTTGGGATAGTAGCTTGGGTAATAGACGCTTATTCTTGTGACCTTATTCTGCTAGTGCTTCTATATTATTTAAAATATTGTCCTGAGGTGTGTGTGTGGAATTTGTAGAGATATGACACCATGAAATCCTCGAGTCGTGCGCTAGGAGGGTGGTGACGACCACACTTCATAGATGGTGGTCCCTGAGCCACCAATCTTACCACCAGGAGTGCTACTTGAGGCACCGCCTACTATATCTAAACTAGTTACTAACACTCAACTTCATAATGGTTTCATATGTATGATGTGGTCCATGTATGGTGATCCACAACCTACATCCATGATGGATGATTTGGCTCATGAGTTCATGCAGTAGCATCCTCCCATATTTTTGGGGGACTATGGTCCACAAGCTATAGAGTCTTAGGTAGAGGCCATTATTTCTATCTTAGATAATTTGGTGATGCCTACAGAGAGAAGGGTTAAGCTTGTTACCTATATGCTATGTGATTCCACCAAGCACTAGTGGGGTGTGATTACTCAGGCTGGTTGTCATCAGAGAATGGTCTGGTTAGAATTCCAAACTACCTTCTATTATCACTTTTTTCATTAGATTTTGAGATCCGACTGAGCCCAAGAGTTCATGAACTTAGAGAAGGGTGCTATGTCCATCATGGACTATTCAGTGTATTTTATTGAGTTGCAATGTTTTTCATTTCTTCTAGTAAGTGATGAGCTATCACAAGCACGGAATTTTGAGGATGGGCTCAAGTATTCCATCCACTTTTAGGAGAATTTATTTTTCATATCTACCTTTTTTGATATCATAAATCAGGATCTTATCACTATGTGAAATCTTTGAGAAGTAGATAATAATAGGCACAAAGGTTTGGTGTTGGGATAGGGTAGTAGTTCTTCTGGTAAAGGTAGTGTAGCCTTGAAATTTCTTGTCATAGAAGTGGTGGTTAGAATATCTACATTAGAAGCTCTATTTTATACCATTAGTGTGGAAGATAGGGGGATCAAAAGCCTCATAGTTATAGAGACCCAATGGAGTGTCATACTTGCGGATATATAGGCCATATTTATAGATTATATCATACCTTTACACCTACTTTTAGTGGAAGAGGCTCTGCACCAGCTCCACCTTCAGGGGTAGGATCACTTGTACCATGTCATACGGGGAGTTGGAGTAGAACTGGGAGGACAAGCCAAGGAGGAGTTCATGTCCATGGTATCTAGACTTATGATTATCAGCACCATTAGAGCAGACCTGATTAGGGTAGTCCAACTACAACACATGGCTATGGATCAGGCCAGTTGCATGCATTATGGCCAATACTCAAGGATCAAAGTGCAGGACCATCAACTGTATGAGGTACTATTCTAGTAGTCTCTACCATCATATCTACTTTATTCTATATAGGTGATTCCCACTCCTTTATCTCTTTATTGAACATGGAAAGTCTTGGTATGGAAATT
This sequence comes from Viscum album, assembly GCA_963277665.1. Lineage (NCBI taxonomy): Eukaryota > Viridiplantae > Streptophyta > Magnoliopsida > Santalales > Viscaceae > Viscum > Viscum album. The sequence continues at coordinate 44,972,545 of OY728140.1, read as the reverse complement.
CAGTACTTATGTGGGGTGATAACCCTAGACACACCATTGGGAGTGCAGTCATAGGGCATACACCAATGTAGGGACTTCTCCCTTGAGGTAGGAAGTTTTACCTTATTATAAAATCTCATCATACTTGAGATGACTAATTTTGATGCCATTCTCAGAATGGATTGGTTAGTTCCATATCATTCCTATGTGGATTTCTATCACCGTAGGGTATCATTTACATCACCAAAGGGAAACATTTATTTCCACAAGGGTGACAGGGATTTCCAGGCTAGTAGAGATGGACTGGATCATTGTGGACTAGGTGGGGTGACTTCCCATATTTCTAGTCTTTTTATAGAGGATTAGGGAATACATCTGATATATTTTCTTCCCGTAGTGTATCATTTTTTGATATTTTTAGTGATGGTTTTTCTTTCTTACCTTCTAATAGATAGGTAGATCTTATGATTGATCTTATTCCATGAACAACTCCAGTATCTATTCCTCTATATAGGATGGAACCTACTGAGCTCTAGGAGCTCAATAGATAGTTAAAGTATTAATAATCTAAGGGTTTTACCTGAACTAACACTTCATCTTGGGGTTCACCCATGATTTTCTCCAAGAAGGCAGATGAGAACCTTAGATTATATGTGGATTACCAATGGTTAAATCAGATTACAATTAAGAACTGGTATCTATTTCTTTGAATATATGATCTTTTTTACCAGCTCTGGCGATCTAGGGTGTTCTCAAATATCGACCTAATATCAAGTTATCCTTAGGTACAATTTAGGCCTTTAGATATATCATGTGTGAATTTATATAGTCAAAATGGTTTATATGAGTACCTTTTTATGCCATTTTATCTTAAAAATGTGCTTGATGTTTTCATTATCATGATTAATAGTGATTTTTACCCCAATCTGAATTCTTTTTTCATGGTTTTTATGGATGAAATATTGGTGTATTCTCATACTCATAGATACAATGATAAGAATATTGAGATGATTTTGAATACACTGAGAGAGAATCAGCTATTTTCTAATCATTCTAAGTTCCACTTCGGGATTGAAAAATTTTACCTCTTTGGGTCACATTATCTTAGAATCAGGAGTATCAGTTGACCCAGAAAATGTGAGTATTGTGGTTTCCTGAGAGAATCCAAAGAACATGTTTGATTTATGGAGTTTCTTGGGGATGGATGGATATTACAGTCATTTCATACAGTACTTATTAAACCTTTATAAAACTCTTATTGGTCTTACAAAGAAGGGTTCGAAGTTCCTATGGTCAAAAACTTTTGAGAAATCCTTTCATAATATGAAAGGAAGGCTTACTTATACACTAGTTTTAATCCTTCTAGATCCTAGAAAAGTTTATACAATGTTCTATGATTCATAAAGCATTGGTTTGGGTGTTGTTTTGATGTAGGATGATAGAGTTGTAGCATATGGGTCTCACCAGTTAAAATCTCATGAGTATAATTACCTGATGTGTGACCTCAGGCTTGTGTCAATTGTTTATGACTTACACTGATAGAGAAACTATCTGATGGGTGAGCAATTTGTCATGAATACAGACCAAAAGAGACTAAAATATATCTTTATATATAATGAATTGAATATAAGATAGTGAATATAGTTCAAATACCTTTATTATTTTAATTTTGAGCTTGCATGTACACTTGGAAAGGGAAATGCGATAGCAGATGCACTGAGTCAGAAAACTCAAGCACAAGCTGTATAGGAAGCCATTGAAAAATAGAAATTGATGAACCTCTTTTCTGAGTTGCATCTAGAGTTTCATGAGAGTCATGAGTGTCCTTTTCTTATGACCTTAGTAGTTGCCTCTTTACTCCTTGATAGGGTAAAGAGAATGCAGTTTTTAGATCCTAAAGGCTTGTTTCTTCAAGAGAGTACTTCTATTAAGGACCCACCTTAGAATTAGTCTATTAATAGAGATTAAATCCTACATATACATAGGAATATCTAGGTTTATATAAATATTAGAGATTAACTAATGTGTGAGTCCCATGCTTCTCAGTGGGCAGTTCATCCTGGTATCACCAAGATTTATCGTGATATGCGTTGCCAGTATTGGTGGCCTGGGATGAAATTTTAGATTGAAGGTTTTATCACTAGGTGTTCCTCCTTTTAGTAGGTGAAGGTGGATCACCAGTTAACTACTGGATTATTATATTCATTATCATTCCCGAAATGGAAATGGGAAGGTGTTACAATGAATGTTTTAGTTGTCTTATAAATTCACCTCAAGGTAGTGACATAGTTTGGGTAGTTGTGGATTAGTTGACTAAGGTAACCCACTTATTTCCTATCTGTAATAATTTCTAAGTTGATGTGATAAGAAGAATTTATTTTTATGAAATTATACAACTACATGGGGTCCCTCATATTATCATTTCATATAGGGATGCTCATTTCACATCGAGGTTTTGGTAGGGGTTACTGAGTGCTATGAGAACATAGGTGCTTTTGAGCACAACTTTTCACCCTTAGATCAATGAACAATCATAATGGATGATAAAAGTGTTAAATGAAATGTTCTGAGCATGTTTACTTGATTTCTCTAGTTATTGGGAGAATCATATTCCTCTCATTAAGTTCACATATAATAATATCTACCAGGCGATGATTCAGACGGCTCTGTATGAGGCCTTGTATGGTATGACATGATGTCCATCCCTATGTTGGTTAGAGGTAGGAGAGGCAGTGTTATGAGGTCTTAATATTTTATGGGAGAATTTGGAGCAGGTTTATCTAATCAAGAAGCATATTTCTACTGCTTAGTCTAGATAGAAATCATATGTCGATCACCGTCGATGACCTATGGAGTTTGAGTCCAGGGATTGTGTTTTCTTATGGGCATCACCCAGACTTGGGAATATATGGATATAGAGGTAAGGGAATCTATAACCTCATTATTTTGGTCTATTTGAAATTTTGGATAGAGTCGGGTTGGTAGCCTATCAGTTGATATTATCTCAGAGGCACAATGTCTTCCACATTTCATAGATTCATCATTATCATTCCTACCCATATCATACTTTTGATCTTGTGGATGTGGAGTTAGATGGTGATGATTATTTTGACTATTATCTCACATGCATTGTTTATCAGAGCATGAAAGATCTCTAAGGACAGTATTTCCCCTTAGTGTGCGTGCTATGGCAGCATGACCATGTACATGACGAGGATTGGAAGTGGGAGGCCAATGTATGTGCTTAGTGGATTGAGTTTTTCTCAGATATCATTCTACCACCCTTGGAAGGGAAACTCAGGGATTAGTTACTTTAAAAGGAGAAGACTGTAAGAACCCATTTTTTCTATGAGGTACATATCCTTTAAATTTTGGTATAATTATTTCTCTTGGACATAATATTGATTCCTAATGAGGTCATGGGACTTTCAAGGGTGTTTGGGGATTGTTTAGATATTATAACCCTATCTAGTATAAGAAATCACTAGGTCACATAGTTAGTAGAAACTATGCATCCCAACCTGCATATTTTCTCCTATCAGTTCTGGGATTTTCAAAGGGAAACTTAGGGCACACATTTTTCCCTAACTGTACACCTAGGGTCACACGCCTATGCCAAATGTCTATATTTTTTAGCAAAGATGAATGGAAGGGTTGGTCAACAGTTTCTCAAACTATGTGGCCAAACCATGTGGGGTCCCTCCTTAGATATTGTCTTGATCATGGTTGGTTCATGGTTTGTCAAACCATGTGTCCAAACTATACGTCCCAGATTTTTTTGGGTAAAATGACCAAAATTCCCTTAATAAGTTATGTGTTTAAACTCCTCCTCCCATTTTATCATTCCAGGGGATAGAGGAACCTTTCTTCTCCATTTTTAGATCCCAATCATCTAAACCTAGGTTCTTGGATAAAACTTAGATATGGACTCTGATTTAATCTCCATTCATATCATTGGATTAACACCGACAAGTACTCTATTCATCTTAAAACTTTTTATGTTTGTATTTCTCTCAAAAGAGTTATCTTGTTGTAGGCTCATATGCCCTACTTTTTGGGCATTGATCCATTATTCAGTTTTATTCTGATATAGGCCAAACTAAGGTCCAATACTAGATGAGTAGAGTTCTATAGGAACAAGGTAGGTTTTCTATGAATTTTACCTAAAATTATCATCATTTATAAAGTTTCTTCATTGTGTGCATGCTGGTTTCGCTGGTCCCTGCCCCTTAAATTCACATTCCTTTATTACAATCATTAAAATCGTATTCTAGAGATATATTTATACATGTTCTTCATGTCAATTGAGGTTAGGAACACAACACCTTTCACCCCAAGTAGGGTCTTTTCCTTTTTATTCCCTTTTGACTATTGTTATAAATATTTGAGACGCTATTCAGGTGCATTGTCTTGACCCTGCTAATGGTACGTCCTTTTTTAATTAAAATTAATTATGATTTGATAATGGCTAGAACATGTGTAGTGTATAAAATAATCACTTGACCTTTTAAGGAAAGTTTTTCAACTTAATTAATAAATCTTAAAGATAATATTGTGGAAAGTATACATTTTAGATATCACTTTTCCTTACTAAATGTTTATAATGGAATTTATATTGGTTTCATGTACTTAGCATGCCTTTTTATGATCATGAAAGGAAAGGGAATGAACCTAATAAATGAATATGTAATCAAAGTGATCGATGGTTTCATGTACTTGATATAACTTTTCAGGATTATTGAAAGGTAATGTAATAAACCTAATGATTTATTAAGAAGTAATGAGAATTACATGGAATAAATTAGATAATGACATGTGTATAAGGTGCTTATTGCATATGGACCTTTTTATATTTATAAGAGTGGTTATACTTGAGTTATCCTTGGATTCCCAAGGGAATGCCTTGATTACTTAGAGGATTCCATTCTAATTCAAGGATTCAATTTCCAATGGAGATACCCACCTTGGAACATGGTCCTTTTCTACCAGTGGATACTCGACATGACACCATATAATCCCTTCACTATTCTTTAGATATTAGGATTCATTTGATACACTCCTTGACATATTGATGTCTTTACACACGTGGCACCATGGATTCACCCCATTGGGCCCAGTCATGCTTAGTCTATGATTAACATGGATAAGCTCCATGGACTCAGTTATACTCATTCACAGTGGAATGCCTTGGGAATTTCCCTTGGATTACACTTAGACCCCTTTATTGACCGACTTCATGAGTTATTACTATGATTTGGCTAATCCCTGAGGTCAAGGATTCCTTTTTTATACCTTGGATCCTCAATATTATTATTATTATTATCTATTTCATTGTTGTTGACACATTCATATGATTTATCTATATAATATGAACTTAAATTAATTAATGAAATGATCTAATGTTTAGAGACATTACTAGTTGAGGCTGAAGCAGGCATAATTTATTATTTTATCATTTATTACATTTATATATACTTGCAAACTGTTTTTTTTATATTCACAGATTGTATTTGTATAGATTTTATTGGTTGTGACCTATTGATATTTATCTCACACCTTATTCAGGCTATAATTGGTACCCAAAAAGATTATATGATTACATGTATGGAAAGGGGGAAGTTTCTCACCTTGGACACCTGACTTGATTTCTTGATTTACGTTGGAGCTTGGAATCAGATGACCAAGATAGTGCTCAGGATTCTTGGATAGTTTCTAGTATTTTTTTTATATATCATGTATTTACTAATGCCATGTATACATGTTTTCCTATTTTTTAGAGGCATGACATTAAATAATCATCATTTTTTATATGACATTGTTCATATTATGAGTTGATTATTATTAATGGATGATTATTCTTACTTTTAATGTCATACTTATTATACTTCTCCCACTATTTATTCATCTATTATTATATCCACTGTGTTCCACTCTCAAACGAGGGAATAGTCTCCCCATGGATACACTCTAGAACCTATCTTCTTATCGGTAGCCTCTGGTATATGGGGAGTAATGATTGAGGCCATTTTGCTAACCATGTTTGGGGAACCTTTGAGTGGCACCTGGGTCAGGATGTCACAGTGCTTGTGGATAAAAAGAGTTTTCCAAAGGCCTTTCTATGGTTCTTCGAGTATGATGTCTGAAAGGAGACCCTTTTAACTCATGCTAGTTAGGGTTTCTACAAGGATGGTTTATTTTTAGCATAGTTTTCTTCCTTAATGAAAGATATAATGTATTCCACCATTTAGTATGACTAAATTCTGAAGAATATTATTTCATGTGTTGTGCTTATTCAATTTATGTTGTGTTTTTGTTCTTATCTATTCATTATTTATAGAATATATTCTCAAATACCATGAATTTACTAAAATAAATCAAGGTGAATGGAATATTAACATAGTTTCTAGGGTGGTTAGTCTTCCAAGTTCCATACATTAAATTTTATAGGGGTGTGTCATGGAATCTCGAAACTTCTTGGAGCCTTGTTCTATAAGTTGAGGATATGAAGTAACTTTTGGTAGTAAGAGTTTGGATAGTTTTGATAAATAAGTAATTATTACCAAGATATATTATGGTATGTATGGGATCTAGAAGATAAAGGTGGGTAAAATACTATAATAAGTTTTATTAGATCCATGGTTATTGAGTTCCAGAATCATAAATTGGTTATAGAACATCCAGTGAATTGATTATTGAGTTTTAGAAGATCCATAATCGAGTGGTGTTGAGATTTTTTATAATACATCTAGGTAAATGTTATTGAGTGGTTTAATTAGTTTCTGTAAGAATTTCATCGGCAAGATATTGGAAGTACTAGGGAGTCTAGTTTTGTTGAAATACTTCCATGACCTTTAAGTCTGGTGACATGTTCTATTATTGAGGTGGTGTATGAAACTTGGTTGGAAGACTACTGAAGACTTATAGAAAAAATTTATGATATATTTTTATTTTTTAATTCATTTGGTTTTCATTATTTATAGAGGATGGAATTGGAATGGGTATGTTCTAGATTGATATTTAATGGTTGAATATTTAGATTTTAGAGGATGTTGGTTTGCTACTTCTGGAGAGTATAGAAGTTCCATTGATGTGAATCAAGTGAAAGAGTAATGTTTAATAGAATGAGAAACCCAAACAAGAAATAAAATTGAAATGTCCCAAAAGGTTTACCCAGGTGATATTAAACATGAACTACAAGGTGAATTTAAATCACTACAGTCTATTTAAGTAGGTGAAAAAAATAAGACAATGTGATTTTGACTGGTGCCATGGTTTTCCATCTACCATTATAGTAGAAAATGGATATTGTAGTAGGACTATTTGTATTGAAATTTCTATTATAGAAGGTAAATGTTATGTAAGTTCCTTAAATATTTTAGTTAAGAGGGGATGTAGTTTTTTGATACCAAGTGTTTACCATATTGCTTAAGTCAGGTTATTTGAATCTAGGGTTCTCATCACTCATTTTATAAGAAAGGTATAAGGTGATTGGTATATAATATTAAATTGGAGTATTTATCCAAACTATTTGAGAAGTGGTGGTTCCATTTAGACAAGAATGAAAAATAAGGAGTGCAACAAAGTCCTAGAAAATTAGAAGGTTACTTCATTTATCAGTTGGTAAATGGATTTCTATATGGAATTTTACATATGTTGTGAGATTTATGCATAAGGATTAATGGTTATGAAAATAAATGAAAGATGGAATACTAAGTCCTAATATGTTTTTAAAAGGATCATGCATGTCTAAGAAATATAATTTTTAAACAAGGAGGTGGTGGCATGGACGTCTTGATCACACTCATGTGAGGATAGGGGTGAAAATTCTTAGTTATTGGAAGGATCTCTATAAATTGAATGTAATGAGTATGAAACTTTTGGGTAGTGTGGTATTTGGAAGTAACATAATTTTTATTGTTCTAGAAAGAGAGTCATTGAGTGAATAATAATATTAACTAGTTTTTATTATTCTCATGTATCTGTTGTACTTCATACCTTCATCGATAAGGAGTCATGAGAGTGTGAGTTTTTTTTCTTCCTTAAGAACAAGTATGAGGTATTTAAAAATTTCATTGAGAATAAATATGGTGTGAAATATAAAGGAATAAAATATGAGGATTGAATTATGGATGTGGGTGGATGAGAGCTTTATAAGTAGAGTATATTCAGAATATTTTCTAGTGGAGAGACCTATTGTTTGAGGATACTAAACCTGAGCACCTAAAGGTGTCATAGAGTAGATGATGACTTCATTTGGGGTAGTATCTTTCAGTGACACTCCATGTCCAAAAGTAAGAAAAAAATTGTGTTCCCTCATTTTAAAATTCTATGGGAATTTGACCATAGTAACACTGATATCAGAAGAGGGACAACCCCAAGTACCATACATTTTTCTTTACAAAAGAGTGATGATAAAGAATTTGGTTTTTCCAGCTCTATGAAAATGAATTTTGTAAGGTTGATAGTGTTTCAAAAGGTAATCTATAATGGAGGGGTAGGTATTTGATGGTTTCGAACCAGGATGGAATATAGTGGGAGTAATGGACCATTTCATGACTTTCTTTCACTAAGCAATGGTGACTGGAAGGTGCCTGGTTGTTTTAGTGGGGGGTTTTCAGTTTGGTGATAATATAATTTCAAGAAGTTTTGGTTTAGATAGAGGATGGATCTAGTGGTATTAATATAGTTTAACATACTTGATATTTCTTGGATTATTGAAGCTTGGTAGAATTTCATAATATGGTGACCATAAGGAGTGGTACCATGGACATGATACACAACACAACTTGTTGACAGGACTTCAACAAATTTGGATGCAACTCGGACCTATTTTCTTTGAAGAAATTCCATGGAGGCATTTAGAAGTTTTCTTGGGAATGAAATGAGTGTTCAAAGTCTAGAAGATTGGGGTGGCTTTGTCTCAGTGGGTCACATAAGATTGTGACTATGGTGTGGAACCATGGTGACACTATAAAGGGAGAAAAAGTAGATAGTGTTGTTCATAAGTTGGCTGATAAAATTTGGTGAAATATTTAAGAATGATATTTGAGTGGGATATTTTTTAGGATTAACCTGTGAAAAAAATTCTCAAGTGGGAGATTATTAGGTTTTTGTGTGACAATTTTTTTCTATTTAAATGTTTAAATTTATAGAAGTTAGGTTTCAATAATTAAACTTGGAAGAACCAAAAAAATAAATGTTCACCATTTACCATTTATTTTTGGATTCAGGTCAATGGAAGTAGCATAACATAATTAGTAGCAGCAGCAATAGTGGTGCTCAATTTTGGGAATGTGTAAGGGGTAAATTTTTAATTCATGCACTTAGGGAGTATCCATTCTTTATAAGATGGAGTGACATGGGAGGAAGAGTACTTAAAAATGTGGAAGGGATGTTCTGTAGGGAGTGGGATTCCATAAGAAACTATTTTTTTATTAATAGAGTGTAGATAAAAAGTAATTGCAAAAGGAAATCTAAAGTTATATAAGATATTCTCAGTATTCATGAGGGTTACTTAAGATTTTATTCAGAATTTTACATAAGGAGAACTCGTGATGTTAAAGGATGTATGCACTATTCACAAAAAGAAAAAGATGATGTGGTGTTTCTCATCCTGATTTCCTTGAACAAGTGGTGGGTCAACCATGAATTTTGAAAGGTGGTTCAACTAGGATGATTGACTAGCAGTTGTGGTACACCTCTATAAACAGAGGGTGCATTCTCAGTTCTTAGATAATGAAAACACACAAAGAGTTGAGTGAGAGTCGATTCAGAAGGAGGATGGGATAGTTCCCATCCCCATTAAATAGGGGGGCTATTTACCATGAAGTTATTATTTTTAGTAGTTCACTAGAGGCATTGCTATAGTTCTTCGAGTAGGGTGTTTGGAAGGAGTCCCTTGTAACTCAGTTTGGATAGGTTTCCTTGAAGGAGGGTTCCCTTGTAACTCAGTTTTCTCCCTTAATGAAAGATATATTGTGTTCCCTAGTAGACTATGAATTTTTCTTATTTTATTTATATTGTGTGTGTTTTCTTGATTGTGAATTTTTTATAGAAGATCTTGTCAAAGAACATGAATTCAACAGATGAAATCAAGGTGAATGGAAGATCAGTATGGTGGCTAGGGTGCGTAGTATTTCTAGTTTGGATGTTGAATCTGTTGGGATGTGTCATGTCATATAAGACCATCTGGGTGCCTTGTTCCACAAGTTGAGGTCCAAAAGTACCTTCTGATAAACTGGTTTTAGTTCCATGGATATGGTGTGGGATTCATGGGATCTGGAAGATAGTGACATGGAAAATTCCCCAACTACTATTTCCTTGATTCACAAGCATGAAAATAGAAAATACATGATATTATAGTTATTCTTATGTCTTCTACATGTTTTTTATAGTGTTAACACCTTGCACCATCAAAATCTAGATTAGTTCAACTCCTTGTTGATGGAATTTTCTATTGTTAAGATTCATCTTCTTCTCCTTTATGAAGTTTTTTGGACGTGTTAATGATCTTCCATAGATGAGTGTTTCTCTTACATTGAATCAGATATGTCAAGTATGTGTCCATATCTCCTCCCTTTTCATAACATCCATATTATTAGAGTATGTTCACCATCAAAATCTAGCATCAAGGGATAACATTTTTCCAATTCACCTTGTCATTTGTCATCAACATAATGATGTAATGATTCCATCAATAAAATCCCTTTAATTCTCATACCCTACCTCTTCTAGGACTCCAACTAAGATGACAATTAGTTTTATTGTAACCCTAGAAGCCCACCTTCAATAGGTGATGACTTGATGACTAACAACAAGGGTATATCATCACAATCATATGGAATACATTAACATTTGAAATGAAAACTCCACAATTTAAGGTTTAATATAAAATAAAATCCCATCCACAATACATGAATAATGTATACCTATTAATTTCATGTCATACAAATATAAACCAAATTTTAAAAAAAACACAATTCTATCATGTCCTTTGTACCTCAGGCAAGGTACAATGCAAACTACCTCTACTAATAAGTCTCCTAGGTCTAGATCTAAGGCCTCATGAAACCTCCACCAAATATATCTAGATAATATAAATTATAGTATATATAAATCAGGGATGAGAATATAAATATAATTACTATGTTCCTTTCTAGAATTCTCATGTTTCCATGTGAATAAAACATACTAATGAATTCATTCATGGGATAAAAAAATCAACCAACAACTATCTCCCAAAAGTCAACCATCCAAAATATTCTATTATATACTATATAACCATCTTACTTTCTAAACCATGACATTATTCCCATCACATATAATTTCATATCCACCACTATATTACATATACTATCCAACCACATCCAACAATCAAGCAGTGGTCAACCCGCAATGACCTCACTATAATATCCTCATGTAGGTGTCCACCCATAAGGACCTTATTATAATCTTATCATGGACATATATCTATCCACCCACAAGGAACTCACTAAGAACAAATTTAAAAAATAAGTATCTATATATCCATAAATAAATTAATAAGAACACCTCCATCAATAAGTATCTATCCTCTTATAGATAAATCAATAAGATATCCACATCCATTGGTTGGGTAGTTTCCCACTTATAGAGACTCTCACTATTTTTTTGGGTGTCCACCCTTAGAGACTCTCCCCATCATAACCCACATATATTGGGTGGGTTTCCACTCTTAGGGACTCTCACTATATTAATGGATGTCATCCCTCATAGACTCTCCTATCCTCAACCTGCATCACCACCACCGCACAGTACATATCCTCAATGGATAGCCATATCATCAACACCATTATCTCAAAAAATCATCTACATCATCATCAGTATAAATCACTTCTACATAACTAGTCACAATAACAGTTTGAAAATGGATTCTGACCCTCATCATACATTTATTCTCCCACCTACTCCAACACACAAATAAAGATCTGAAAAAATATAATCACACCATATAGATATACCACGCTCCCACCTAGATTTACCCTAATTCATATCTTAGGGAGTATAACCACACCACATCACTAACATTCCTCATATATTGCATATACACTAGTATAAAAAACCTCATAATATATCCAACACATAACAAATAACCCCATTCAACCAAACTATATAGTCTATTGTGCCATCCCACTTTCGCATCCCTATCTATTCACAGTAGAGAGGTACTCTTTGGTTTCTTACAATAATCAAGTTCTACCACCACTATCATCACATCATAAATTCATCAAACTATAGGAACCTTGTAGGAATCACACCAAACCATGTAACTCTCTGATAAAAGATTATACAACCCCAAAATATGGTACAAACTTATGATAACATGGCATGAACCCATCACTGTCATTACCTACCCCCTCCAAAGGTGCCCATCCTGAGCTATAAATGAATAAATAGAGATAATGTACCCCGAGTACCACCTTTAGTAGGTTACGAGTTGGTAAAAAGCACTGATGATATAAAATCTCACATAAATGGAAGAAATTACCCTCTATAATATAGGATCAGGATATATAATAAATCAACCATAAGAAACTCCATGACATAATATAAAATTAAACAAAAAAACCATCCTATAATGCATGTATAATTTAAAAAATACAAGATTCTCCAAATAAATACCCAAAATAAAAGTCTTATAGTAGTGGATCAATAAAATCTCTTAATTATGAGCTAGAAATATCTAATACGGTCTATAGAGTCCTCCTAGAGACCTAAAAAATATATTTTATATACAAATGGAAATCAGACTAGTATACTCAGTAAAATCATACCCAAAGTCTCTTGTACACGTGTGAAAAGAGCATATTAATACACCAATGATCAAACAACAGAACCAACAACACCTAAATAGGTCAATTAAATGACATTATCCTCACTAATTCATACTAACAAAATAATGAATCAAAGTATAATAATATAATAAGGAAATAAGTAGAATATAAATTAAAAGGATACCCACACCAATTTTCCATTTATTTTCCACTCTCACACCCCAACATCGAATGTCTTAGTGCTCCTAACTCTTCAGTATAGTAACCTTGCCTAAACACAAATAGGCAATCACATCATGCTAAGAACACCATGTGAAAGTGTCCATCACATCACATCACATCTCACCCTAAATATAACGGGTCTATCACATCAAATCACTTATCACCTGAAGACACCTAGGTCATCACATCACACCCATAACCAAAATAGTAGGGTATCATAAACATGAAGGGAACTTACCTTGTGCCCTCCTCCTACCATGAATGACCCTAACCATATGTCATCTCATCAAACATCACCACAGTGCAATTTTGACTTCTAGATATCATAACATATGCATGTAAACATTGCCTAGAAGAGAGAGCAGGGAAGACTGGGTATCTATCCATCCATCCACACCACCAAAATATTGGGAAGAACACACCCTAAAACATTTGGTTGTTAGCACACGCTGCTCAACATGGGTGGGGTGAGTATAGAAATTACAAGGAACATACAATATATATACGTAAATGTCCACACACAAGACCCATTTATGTGTTCACAATAAAAGCATGAACCAACTCACAAAATCACAACCAAACCTCACAATATCAGCCACTTTTTCTACCACCTCTAAATTCATAACACCACACAAGAAATCTACAATCAACAAACCACATTATTTTATTTTCAAGATAATACAATATCTATATTTACCATTAACAACCCATTTTAATTAACCAACCCATTTATTTCACATTAATCATCAACCACAATAAACTATACCTCCCATATTATTTCAAGAATTCATTAACCATTTCAACACATTCAAATTCAATTCACAATTTACACTTAATTCCATTACTACTTGGGAAACTAGAATAACATAGCACATCATAACAACCATTCTTCTTCTTTATGCCAACATGCCCCACAATACCACCATTTCACAACCACAACAACTTCCTCATCACAATAGTCACATAACATGCTCATATCTCATCACATCCACCCTACACATAACAACCTCACATCACAACCACACATTACATATTCACATAAATTATTTCAGATTTACCAAGGGTCTTCTCTTCATATTTCACTTATTTTTAAAGGTAATTATCACACAAGCTATAATTCTAGGGTTAACCATTTATTTAGATGAATATAATTTATTAGAAAAATATATTTAAGGTGATAATAAATAGCTACACAATAAGGGTTCCATATTTACAATATCCAAAATGTAAAAAAAAATCCCTTAATGACCAAAATTTTCGACAAGGCATCAAGCCCATAGAATCATAATATTAATAATATCAAAAGTGGTAAAACATGTGATTTTAATACCCTTATCGCTTCAATTCCAATTAAACAAATTCATTAAATTCATTAAGTTGGTTCATAATATCACCCCAAAGATAAAAAAGAGCATGACCCCCCTGTGAATGATCCCCTACCTCAAATAAGGCTTTCTAAACCACTATTAAAGGTCAAAAGGAGAGAGGAAAATGTTGGGAACTGAAATAAAGGAGAACATCATTATTGTACTAGATCACATAAACCTAGGTAATCCCCTAAAAACACACTTATCCAAGTGAATAACTAGACATAAATAGGGAGAATAAAGGAAGGAAATTCACCTAAAACCACCACATATCGATCCCCCATGACTGGGGTTGAAATACAATGATTTAGGGATAAAATCCCTCCAAATGATGCACTTGGGTCACCCATGAAAGTTGAGAAAGTTCAAGATAATAAGGGAGTTTTGAGGGACTTTGGGTTTTTATACCCAGTCTAAAAAACATAAGACCATGACATAACCTACAACACTATGCTAAAAAATTACTAAAAAGTTAAGACTATAATTCAAGGTGGAGGGACCACGCCTTATCTTGGATGGTAAAATATCATCTGATAATTATATATATCTCAATGCTATAGATCTAATAAAATAATAAAAGGGACCATGACACAACCAAGACCACTATTTCGTAGAACCCACAACAGGGAGGGGGGATATGCCGTAGACCAGCTCCATAAAGCAGCTACCCAAAAATCGATATAAGCCCCAAAAATAACCCCCAGGACTCTACATCATAGCTAGGCTCTCCACCCTGCATCTTTGTTGAAAATGGTGGGATCACTAAAATCTCACCCTGATCCCCTATGACGTAGCCTACACCTCCACACTTCAGAACACAAAATGTTATGCCACATCCCCACTTCATGGTGTAACCATGCCAAAAATGGAAGAACCACCCAAAAAACCTTTTCCAAGACTCTATGATAAATCCAAGATCCATACACTACAATTTATTTCCTCCATGGTGCCCCCTAAGCCTCCATTTTATAGAATCCTTCTCAGCAGGATTTTCTAGAAGTAACCTCCTCCTTCCCTCCAACTACCTCAAAACCTCCTCTAAACACCTTTATCACTATAATTACTATAAAGTAACTTGTTAAAAATTCTAGACCATTACATTAGATACCCTTCTAACTATTCTCTTCCTCAAGAATCAAAACTATCTTGAAAAGGAAAGAGGGAAATAGGTCTAAACAACCATCCCACAAGACAACTCTTGAAGATATCATTAAAATTAAACACCACCATCAACCAAATACACCAACCCTAGCCAAAAACATTCACCAACATCCCCCACAACCATAACCATCACACATCATAACCCCAATCACAAAAATCGAGGAATTACATATTTCATATAAAGATATTATCTGCTTTGGGTGGAACTTACTCAATTAAATGGTTTTTATAAAATTTCATAGTATAACATATCTTTATTAGGAATTAAGTTTCCCATAATCAAATTATGGAAGTTTTAACACACATAAAATCAAATAAAAATCAAATCTCATAAACCAAAAAGTTCTAATCATCACATCAACAAGGAAAAGTAAGAAAAAATAAAACTCAAAAAAAAAACTCTCAGTACTAAGAACACATATGTATCTCACACTCCTAAGTTCTATCTTCTAAGACACTATGATTCCACAACACATGAAACAAAGGAATGATACACCCATGGAACACATTCTCCCGATGATCTTGTATCTCTAATGTTCTCTCCATGAACATCACACCATTCTTGATATCCAAATCCCCATAGTCAAAGATGTGGGAGTCATCATAGAGTTACTGACAGAGTTGAGATATACAAAATACATCATGAATCTGGTCTAGTCATGGTGGAAATGCCAATCGATAAGACATCACACTAATGTGCCATGACACCTTGAAAGTTACAACAAACTAGGGAGAGAGAGATTACTTACCATTCTAAACCTCCACTACCCACATTGAGGATAAACCTTCAAGAATACATAATATCCAACCTAAAATGGGGCCATGCATATGGATGAGTGGTATCTATTTTTATAAGAAAAATCAACTAAAATCAAGTGTTTTTTACAAGATCTACTGAAGTCTAAGATTCATTCTCAAAACATATCATCCAACATTTAGATAGTTGGATCTATCCATATATCCACATGAGAGTGGAAAGCATTGCTGAGTAATAATTGTGTGCCAAAAGCATTCTGTAATTCCCTCTAGAATATCAATGTAAAATGAGTATCTTGATCTGATACAATGGACCTCAGAACTCCATGTAGTCAAATAGACTCATCTACATACCTTCTTTCCAAAACATCCACAACACCCGACTACTTAATCACTTGGAAGTGGGGTGATTTCATCAACATATCCAAAATCACCCAAATAACATCTTATCCTCCCAAAGATTAGGGTAACACTACGATGAATTTAATCAAGATGTCATACCATTTATACTCAGCAACATCTAGGGGATACAAAAAACCATTAGAAACACGATTCTCTACCTTCACCAACTAGAAAATCAAACATTGATCCACAAAATTCACCACCACCCATTTCATTATCGACCACTAAAATAGTGTAATCAAGCCACGATACATCTTGGATACCCCTAGGTGTACCACAAAAGGTGAGATATGAACTCATTGAGGACTCCCTCATGCATCACCACTAGAATAAATAACCTCCCTTGAAACAACATCTGGTTTTGAACATCCCCTAACCATCCCTCTGAAGATTCATCATGGAAAACATGATCACACATCACATCTACCTATGAGTCTCCCCAATGAGACTCCTTCACCTTTCATATCATAGAAGACCGAACTTCCATCTAAAATAAGAAACCTCCACTATTAACCACCCATACATCTAAGTATAGGCTTGGAAACTCCTCCACTACCTTCCAAACATCTCTTGAGTCCTGAAAAACATCCTTCCATGAATTCCTACCCAAAGCGTTGGCCACAAAATTCCCCTTTACTAAGGTGTAGGAGACATTAAATTTATAGTCCTGAAGAAAATCCATCCAACACCACTGTTATAGATTCTGGTCATGATAAGAAAAGATATACCTAAAAATATTGTGATCTATAAAGACCACAAAGTGATACCCAATAAGGTAATATCGCAATAACTTCGGTGAAAACACAACCACTTCCAACTCTAGATCATGGGTGACATAGTTTCACTCATTAGGATGTAATTTCATAGACCCATGAGAGATCACTATTTTTTATACATCAAGATACATCCCAATACTATATAGAAAGAATCATAGAACACCTAAAACATCAATCCCTCCTCTGGAAACCAAAGAACTATAGAACTAATTAGTATCCCCTTAAGGTAGTCAAATTATGAATGACACTGATCAGTCCATATAAAAGCATGGTCCTTCCTAGTAAAATCTATCAATGAGGCCACAATCCATAAGAAATCAGATATAAACCTCTGGTAATAGCTCGTAAGATCAAGAAAGCTAAGAACCTATGCCACATTCTTGGGTGCTTCCCAAGAAACAACTACCATGATATTTGACAGGTCTACAGCCAAACATTATTGAGACACCAAATTCTTAAGGAAATTCACCTCTCATGTCCAAAACTTACACTTGGATAACTTTACATAGATCTGTTGGCATCAAAAAACTTGTAAGAAAACTCTAAAATAATCGACATGCTCCTACTCCAAATTCATGTTGATTGATATTTCATTAATTAACATGACTACAAACTAGTCTTGGAATTCATGGAACATAGATTTCATGAGCCCCATGAACATAGATGGTGAATTAATGATTCTAAATGACATGTCCATGAACTCAAAGTGCCCATACCCACATCTGAAGGTAGTCTTTGGGGTATCATACTCCTTCACCCTCAACTGGGGATATCCAGACCATAGATCAATCTTATAAAGCCAACTAGATCCTCTCAACTATTTGAAAAGATCATAAATCCCTTGAAGAGGGTAATAATTCTTGATCACCACTAGATCCAACCTCTGATAGTCTATACACAACCACATACTATTATATGACTTCTTGGACAATAACACTATAGAAACCCACATCGAAACACTAAGGTAGATGAAACCTTTCTATACCAGATCATCTATCTCATCCTCAACTCCCACAACTTATAAGGTTCTATTCAATAAAGGGACATCTAAATCAGAGAAGAACTAGGTTATAAATTTATCCTGAACTCAACATCACGTCAAGGGGTAACATCATAACCTCCTTAGGAAAAGTATCTAGAAACTTACCAAAAACCCTAGTATCCTATTCCATCCTAGTATCCACTAATTCCATATAAAAACCATCCATAAATTAAATAAGGGACTCTACATGTATGCTTCCCACTCGACAACCCCACTCACCAAAAAAACTACACACTAGTCATCCACATCCAAGAACACAGCTCTCTTATGGAAGTAGTTGATAAAAACATGAATATAATACAACCATTTGATGTTGATAATGACATCTTATGATTGTAGATATAGAAATAAAATATCCCCATGTGATCTATGTAGCCCCATCATCAGTCTACAACATTGGTACGCATCAAACAAGTTGGCTTGGCCTCCCATTGGAGTTTTCAACACCAAGGGCATGGGAAGCTTCTCTACATGTAGTCCCAAATAAAAGACTAGATAAGGTACAATAAAAGAGTGTGAATTTACTGAATCAAATAAGGTGAAAACAAGGGTAGATGATAAACTGATCATACCTATAATGATCTCTATCCCCTATAGTAATGTCTCCTCCACTATGTTCAACCAACCATTCCCGAATCCTCTACATCTCTACTGATGTTTGACTCTACAACCATGATTAGGTCTAGGTACCTTAAGAAAATGAACATCCTAAATTCAAACTCTACCCAATCCTACTACCCTCAATGGAGAATAAGCCTTCCTCACCTACTACTGAAATAGTCTTATTGGTGGTTGTTGCTGAGGCTGATACTGAACCAGAACACCTCCACCATACTGATCTCAAATAACTATAGGGTGTTGATTCTGAAAATTTAAATAGTACCCATATACAAATAAAACTAGCCCAAGTACCCTAGGAAAATCATGGAAAACATTATCTCCATATGGATAGGAATAAATCTGGTGGGGTCGACTCCCCATGGGTTAAAACCTCAAAGGCCCCGACTCCTAAGACCTACCACTAAAAACTTTTATCCTTGAGGAACCCTAATAGTTCCCCTTTCATGGTAACCCTCATCATGAGTGAATAGACTCAATCACCTCCAAATTATTTTGAATCTCAAAATACATTGGAAATTTAAAAGGAGTAACTATATACTAGATAAAAGGACAAAGTGCCTCCTCAAGACGTTGTACTCAGAACTCCTCACTGGAAAAAAGATCTGGGCAAAACACAAAATATCCTTAAAATTGATCCCAAGATCCCACACATAAATGATCCCCCATTGAAGATAGATAATCTCTCTCCTATTTTCTTCCTTCATGGTCTATTAGAGGAAATTTTCTCGAAACTCCTTCTGAAATTCAACCCCTAAAACATCTACCTCCTTCCACTCACCAAGATACAACATCCACCACTAATGTACAAATCCTTGAATCTAGTTAATTTATAATAGAACACAATAATACAATAGGTATTATATTAAGATAAATTTGATCTCAATATCCTCCAACCAACTCTTTATCCCAAGATCTAAAACTCTACCCTTGTACTTCCACAGACTCTTCTGCTATAAGGCGTACAATGTTTTATGACATTGATCACCCTCCTCTACTGGGTTGATCCTTTGATAATCAACCAGGTTATCCTATTAAACCTCTACTGCCTTAACCACACATGAATGATGACCAAGATCCACTGATAAAATGTAAATAAGGATTTCATAATCCTGGTATTATGTAATTTCATTAAGATTCATTTAATTCATTTTAAATTACCAAGACCACCCAATTGAAACAAGAACACAAGTAAATCGTGATAATTTACCTTTCCTAGGTCTCTATCCTGCAAAAATCACCATCTCACTTGGTCATTTGGTAGGCTCATAGTCCCTGTATTAGATCATGGAAGGCCCTAAAATACCATGTCCAAGCTGGAATTCCCTGGCATATCTCATACACCAAGATCAACTAACGTCATTGCCTTACCAACCTATGCAATCCCCACCATTACTAATTGTAAAATCCATTACATTTCTCAACCAAACTCATTAATACCACTCTTTCATGACCCCCTACCTTCAAAGGTTCCCTTCCTAGATGGAAATGAAGGATGAGAGATAATTACCCCTATGTCCCACCTTCAGTTGGCCCCAGGTTGGCGATAAGTACCAAGGGTATAAAAATATAAAATAAATGAAAGTTATTACCCTCTATAATATGGTATTGGAAGATAGGATAAATAAACCAAAAGTAACTCCATGAAATAATATAAAAGTAAACCAAAATCCATCCCACAATGCACGTGTAATGTAAAAAAATATTAGAGTCTCCAAATAATTACCCAAAAGATAATTCATAAAGAAGAGACTCAATAGAACCTCATAAGTTTGAGCTAGAAATATCCATCACGGTCCATGAAGTTATCTTGGAAACTTGAAAATTGTTTTTATATACATAGGGTGAGAATATAAGTATACTCAGTAGGATCATACCCAAAGTATCCCATTTATATGTGAAAAGATTATAATAATGCACCAGTGATCAAAAAAAGGAACCAAAATCCCCTAAATAGGTCAACTAACTAATCTCATCCTCACCAAGGCACACTCACCAAATATCACATCCAAGTATAATAACATAATTAGAAGTATATTGATAAAAGGGTACCCTGCACCACTTTCCCACTAATTTCCACTCTCACATCCCAATTTTGAACATCTTGGTGCTCCCATATATTCCATATAGAAACCCTTACCAAACACACCTAGAACATCACATCACGACAAGCACCCCACATACAACTATCCATTGCATCACAACACATCTTACCCAAAGATACATGGTCCATCACATCACATCACATCTCACCCAAAAATAGCTGAGCCATCACATGACATCCATAACCAGAATATTAGGGTATCATAAACATAAATTACATCAAACTAATTCCATCCTCTTACCATACATGAACCCCACCATAATCCATCTCATCAAACATCACTACAATGCACTTTTAACTTCTAGCCATCGTAGTCCATGCATGTTGACATATCTTAGAAGAGAGAGCATGGAATATTGAGTGGAAATCCATCCATCCTCACCACCAAGATGTTGGGAAGAAAACCCTAAAAACATTTGGTTATCAGTACATGATTCTCATCATGGGTGGGGTGCATATAGAAATCATAAGAAATATACAATATATATACATATATAGCTGCACACATTCCCCACCCATGGGTTCAAAACAATATCACCTACCAACTCACAACATCACCGCTAAGCCTTACAACATTTACCACCTTTTATACCACCTATAAATGCATAATACCATACAATCAAGCCACAATCCACAAGCCATATTATTTTATTTTCAAGAAAATCCAATTTTCTAATTTCCCATTACCAACCCATTTCAATTAATAGACCCATTTATTTCACATTAAATATCAACCAAATTTAACTACACCTACTATATTATTTCTATAATTCATTAACCACTTTAACCCATGCTAGTATAATACAACATTTACACTTAATTCTATTACCACCTGAGAAACTAGCACAACACATCACATCACAACAACCATTATCCTTCCTCATCCCAACAATCCCCACATTACCACTATTTCATAACCACATCCACATACTCTTCACAATAGTCACATACCATGTCCAAATATCATCAAATCCACCCCATAAATCACAACCACTCATCACATATTCAGATAACTTATTTCAGATTTACCAAGGGGATTCTCATCACATTTTACTTAGTTTTCAAGGGAATTATCACACAATCCATAATTATAGGAAAATCCATATATTTATTTGAATATAAATAATTAGAAAATTTTATTTAAGGTGATAAAAAAACTATACAACAAGGGTTCCATAATCACAACAACCACAGTGCAAACAAATCCCCCAATGACTACAATTTTTAGCAAGGCATCAAGCTCGTACAATCACAATATCAACAATATCAAAGGAAAAAAACATGTGATTTCATTCCCATTCACACTTAAATTTAAATTACACCAAATCATTATCTTTATTAATCCAATGTATAATATCTTTGAAAATATAAAAAAGTGAATGATACCACCTGCATGATATAACTATATGAGAAAGAAAGGATTCCCTACCTCAAACAAGGCTTTTCAAACCACTGCCAAAGGTCAAAATGAGAGGAAGAAAACTGCTAAGCACCACAAAAAATTAGATCATCCTTAACATCCTTAAACACATCAACCAATTTTATCCCCTTATAATAACTTTCTATAGGTTAATAAATAGAATAAAATTAGGATAATAAAGGAAGGGAACTCACCTAAAAGCACCACAGATCAATCTCCCAAGGCTGGGGTTTAAATCCAATGATTTGGAGATAAAATACCGTCGAAGGATGAACTTGGTTCACCCCATAAATGAGAGAAATGTCAGGATAATGAGGGGGTTTTAGGGGTTTATGTTTTTATACCTAGACAAAATGAATATAATACCACAACATAGCCTAAAATACTATGTTAGAGAAATCCTAAAAAGGGTAAGACTATAGTGCAAGGAGAAGGGACCACACAACAACTTGGATGGTCAAAGGTCCTCCAAGAAATATGGATATCTCCAAACTATATATCTAATAAAATAGAAGAAGCTACCATAGTTTATCCAAGACCACTAAGCTGTAAAACAAAACAACATAGAGGGGGGTTATGAAACAACCTAGCTCCATGGCATAGCTACCTCGAAATTGATATAAACCCCAAAAATGACCCCTGGAACTCATCACTATAGCTAGGGTGTCCACACCAGAGATATGAAAAAAATGAAAGTAGCACAAAAATATCAGCCTAATCCCCTACACTACATGCAATGCCTCTACACTATAGAACACAATATGGTACGCCGAAGCCTCACTCCATGGTGTAGCCATGAAAAAAATGGTAGAACTTACCAAAACACCTATTCTATAACTATATTCCAAATTCATACTTCCTAATCTACAGATGATCTCCTCCATGGTGTAGCCCAATCCTCCATGCTACAAAATCCTCCTCAGCTATATTTTCCAACTGCAACCTCCTTCTTCCCTCCAACAACCTCATAACTTCCTTTGGACACATCCATCACCTAAATTCCCAAAAATTAATGGGTTATAAGGTCTATTATATTATAATCACAAACCAATTAGACACAATTCAATAATATGTGGCATGAACCCCATGCTGAATTGGTATAGGTTGCGTAAAAGGTCATAATGTTCACCCCTTCACCTACAAAGTATTTTCTATTTATTTTTACTATTTGGGATTCAAATTAAATGGTTGGGATTTAAAAAATATATAATAAATATTCAAAATAAATTAACAATAACAATTTTCATCATGAGAAACATATCAAATAATTCATACATTAATTATAAACTATAAATAATTCCAATTCATCATTTTCATATCCAACTTCATTGTTCCTCATTTTTCAACTGCTTATTCACTTCCATATCTATTTCAATAATTCAATTTCAACCAATTACTAATACAATAATAATCTAACCACACAAATATTATCACTTTTCCATTATCTTCCAATAACCATTGTCCTATCAATAATCCTCCATAGTAAAATTTATATTCATATTGATAGTAATTACTCATCTAGAATAATTATTCCACCAATTTCATATTCAACAATAATAATTCCCATCTATTCATGTTAATAGAAATCAATAATATTCATATCCATTTTCATAGTCCCATTTCCAAATTATCATCAGATAATTTTCTTAGATTATTATGTAATATTTACTCATCATTGAAAGAAAAGGCATGATATATTCAGAGAAAAAAATTATGAATGATAATTATGATTTACCAACCACGATTCCATGAAGAATTCTATTACTTTATCTTTAGATTATCATCACTAATCATTCATAAAAACCCATATTCTGTTTGTATCTCTCTGATATGCCACATCACTATAATTCCTATAGTTCTCTCCCTTGAGAGAATAGAGGATTTATTGGAAAATATCATTGGTGTCTTATGAATCTCCCTCCAAATTAATCCATATCACATCAATTACATATATAACTTACCATAAATACTCCTTTGACTTTTCTCCCTCATTCTAGTTAAATTATCTATTCAAAAAAACATTTTTATTCTTTAAATTTTTTTTTATCAAAATACCTAACTCCTTTAATAATATTTTCACATCATCTCCACCAATAATATCTCAAATTCCCACTATTTATTTAATAAAAATAATTAATTTAAAATAAACTACTTAAATAAATAAATAAATACTAATATTATACTGACACCTATCATTATGTAAAAACCATCCATCTCATAAAATTACCAAACTTCATATATCAAATCTAATTAAGTGCTCATAATTTCATCATGAGACTGAAAAATAACAATTTTACCCTCATTTGAAAATCCACATAACTTAAAAAACTCTTAAAATTAAAATTTCTTGGTATCTACATTATACACCCCTTTAAAACTTTTTATCCTTGAAAAGCTTCAACCATAATCATAAAAAGGCGAAGTAACCACACAAAAAAATTATTCAACTTTAATCATTACAAAAAATTTACACATAAATTACAAAAAGAACATGTCAAAATAATTTAGGATATCGCACAAGAAATTTCAATTCCCTATCCTAAGTTATTTCCTCAATATCCCCATACCGCCAAAGAACTCGTACTGTGGGAATAACCCATCCATGTGAACCTTCTCCCTATGATCCTAAATCTCCAATAGATACTCCAAAAATGTTATATCTCCATCAATATTCATATTACTCAAATAAATCACATGTGAATGATCATGATAATGCTTTTGAAGTTGTGATAGATAAAACACATCATGAACCTCAACCAACTACAGAGCTAGATCAAGTTAGTAAGATACCTCTATAACCCACTCCAACACTTAAAATGGACTAATAAATATCATTGAAAAAATTTCTTCACTTACCAAACCCTTGATATACTCCCTAATTAAAAACTCACAAAAACACATGATCTAAAACTAAAAACTCTAAATCCTCATTCTCCAATTTATTTAGTATTTCTTTCTACCTTGAAAAGTTCTCATGCAATCCTGAATAGATTGTACATGCATCTTCATATTCTGTACTATTTATGGCCCAACCAATGTAGTATTTCCAACCTTAACCCACTATAGAAACAAATGACACAATAAACCGTATAAAGCCTCATAAGGTACCATACCAGTGGAGGAATCAAAACTATTATTATAATAAAATTTAACCAATAATAAATGGCCTTCCCATAATCCTTAAAGATCTAAGACACACCCTCAAAATAACCTCCGACATCTAAATCATCCGATAAGTTTGTCCAACAGTATATGGGTGAAATTAATTTTTAAAGAACAACTAGGTACTGAAGTCATGTTGAAATAATTTCCAAATATTTGATGTAAAACTAGAATCATGAATAAACACTATCATCATTGGTACACTGTGAAGCTTCACCACCTCTATCACATAACACTTCACCAAAAGTTTTACTAAACTCAAATCTATAATCAGTAAGAAATGAGTTGAATTCATCAATATATCTATAAAAACTAAAATGGAATTAAAAACTTTCAAGGTTCTAGGGAAAACCATAATCTATATAAATTTACTCCCACTTCCACTGAAGAATTTCTAAAGTATGTAACAATCTTTCCATTACATAATATTTATATTTTACTTGTTTGCATATAATACATTGAGAAATAAACTCATATACCACCTTATTCATTCTAGACCAATAAAAATAACTTATCAAATCATGACACATCTTCCTAACACCCACATATACAACCAAATATGAACTATAAAACTCACACATAACCACTTACTACATTTTATGGGGAATGATAATTTTTTATGGAACAAAACCTGATGTCCCTCATCCCCAACCCAATTATCCAAAGAATAACCATTAATAATCCAATCTCTCCACACTTCCACCTTAGTGTCTCCTAGATAAGACACATAAACCTTCTTTACCAATGAATTTGTTACCATAAACTAATAAATATGTGCTAAATCATTAATCTCCCAATAGATAAGGTGAATATATTACAAAAATTCCATCTCTTTACAATTATCTCTCATCCACCAAGTATCCTCACCACAATAAATTTGAATTAAAGCTTCATCAACCACATTAGGGTTCCTAAGAGTATATGTGGTATTAAAATCATAATCTTGGAGAAATACAACCCAACTTATCTTTTGTAAATTTAAATCTTTTAGAGAAAATAAATATATTAAGGTCTTATAATCTTTATAAAATATAAATTATTCTCCAAGAAAATAATTCCCTCAAATCTCAAGCACAAACACTACTTTTTCAAGCTCAAAATCATGGGTAGTATAGTTACATTTCAAAGGAAATAATTTTATATACCCATAAGTGATGAATGATCCCTCTTGCATCAAGAAACATCAAAAACTATGATGAGAGACATTGAAAAAGACCTCATAAGAAATAACCTCCTTATGAAATCAAAGAATCAGGGCACTTTCCAACTTCTCCTTCAAACTTTCAAATGCAACTTGATACTACTACATCTAAACAAAAACATTACCTTTATTAGTAAAATATAAAAATAGATTTTTAATTTAAGAAAATATAGTTAAAAATATCCTATAATAACCAGTTAATATTAAGAAACATTTTACATCCTAAACATTCTTTCATGGGTTCTATAAAACAACCACATCAATATTCATTGGGTACATCATTACATTATGATCCAAAATAACATAACCTTGAAGATTCACCTCATACATCCATATAGTCCACATAAATATCTTCAAATATAACTTATTATCCTTGATAAAGTCGCAAATTTTCCCCCATTGGGACTCTACCTGAGAAAACAATGTTTTTTGAGTGTGTCCCTAGAAAAAAGTATTCAACAGGCCATTTGTTACTAACAAGCACCATGGGTATATCATCACACAAATTTGAAAGGTGTTTCCAATTATAATGAAGACCCCACAATTCTAGGAATAATATAAAGGAAAATTACATCCATAATGCATTAATTATGTATATCAATGCATGTTATTTCATATAAATCCACACCACAAATGGAAAAATTAATAAGACTATCATCTCCTCACCTCTTCCAATAAGTCTCTCATATCTAGAGCTAAGGTCACCTGAAACCACCACCAAATATATCTAGATAATATATATATATATATATATATATATATATAAGGGGTGAATGTATAAATATACTCAATAGGTCCCTCCTCGGAAATCTAATGTGTCCACATGAATGAAGCATATTAATGCATCCATGCATCTAATAAATAAAATAAAAAAATTGACCAACAAGTGTATCCCAAAAGTAAACCATCCAATATATTCTATTTCATACCATATAAGTATCTCAATTTCCAAAAAACAATTATTCCCATCACATATCATGTGGCACCCTTCGGGTCATAGGTATTCCTTAGTTGATCCTTGGTTTTTCTATTTTGTGGTTTGTAAAGATTTGAAGGATCATAGGTTGAAAAAAAGGGATTTTGATAGAAAATAGAAACGATAATGGTTAAGTTGAATGGTTATTTTAACCATTAAATAAACATTAAATATATAACTATGAGTTTTCATTGGCATTTCACACGGTTTGAGATGGTTAGTCAAATCGTGCGACATGCCCAGTGAACTATATGAGGTGTCTAGTGGTTTTCTACGGGTGTCACATGATTTGAGCATGGGTTTACCAAACCATGTGGACCCCATTGAAAACTGTTAACCCTTGGATATAATGGATAGTAGGTATACATGGTTAAGGTGCATAGTTAGTTTAATCATGCAGCCTACCCCAAGAAACCGTGTGAACCCCTTATGAATTGTTAAAAAGTGTGATTTTATCCTTTTTACATTGGTATTTTTAAATATCAATCACCCAATAATCTCATTTTGGAACATCCTAAACCTTAATCATTTCTTTGCAGGTACCCCCCTTGGATTCTAAGTGGAATCCCTTTATTCTTGATAGATCACGTCGATCTATGTTGTGGTTTTGATTCGGTTTCCCCTATTCTTTGTAGATCTACACTAGATCTCTTATACTCTCATATTGATGGAACCCAATTAGGATGTGATGTTGGATATAATGGGTTTAATAGTGGTTTTATGTTGTTTATTATGGATCTAGGATCATTAGGACCTCATCTACTCTTCCCTGATCTCTGTTTTCAAAGGTGATTTGTGAAACCTCTGTTTTGAGGTACGAGTTTCTATGGGTTAATTATATGATTTTATTATCACTATTGTAAAATTACTTTTTTATATTAATTTAATTTAATTTATTTTGGGTTTCAATTTATTTCTTGGAAATATTATTGTTTTTAATAGGGTTTTTATTTTAAAAATAGGTTTTTTCACACCAAGTTTTTGATTAAATGATTGAATGGTGGTTTTGGTATGGAAATGGGTTTTCAAAAACTGAAGTGGATTCGATTGGATTTAAAGTTTATTTTATAAATTTTGGTAATTTTTTTTAAATGGATCATGAAAAACTTGGCACATTGGGAACATTGGGTGCGTCGGGAAAGAGACATAGGTGACCTTAGTGTGTGCAGAACCACTATGGGTTACTTTAGGGATATCAATGGAATATGGCAGGACTTGTTATTAGTCATTACCAACATTTTCTTATTTTAGTTTATTTTATATATAGTACATATTCCCATAGTATAGGTCCCAATATAGAGTGATTTTTCATTTATGGTTTTTTATCGCATGATGGATTTGGTCATGGATTATTACTCACATGTTTTCACATGAGGTTGTATCACATGGTTTCATATGATGGATTGTCTCATGGATATTTGTTTAATTTATTACCTTATGGTTCATGTATATGGTTTCCTATTTTATCAACTATAATTTTCATATTCCCATATTTGTGGACATGAAAGTATTTTATGAAAAACCAAAGGAAATTTATTTATAAATGGGATTAGATTTCTAAAAATGATTTGTAAAACTATTTCTATTTTAAAAGTTAGAAATTTTGAATTATTGATATTATAACTTGTATAGAATATATTGTGGTATCCTATTGGGGTTTTTTTATCACACCCTACTTTTGCCTTTGGGATGTTGTAGATATTATTTTGCAGGACTCAAGTAAAGGGAAGGTCATTATGTAGCATGCTAGACTCTCTTTTCATTGTTGACCTTTATTGCAGGATGGTTTGGAGGTGATGGTTGGTTACATGGACACTTGTTGGTGTTTTATGATTCA
Source organism: Viscum album (assembly GCA_963277665.1). Lineage (NCBI taxonomy): Eukaryota > Viridiplantae > Streptophyta > Magnoliopsida > Santalales > Viscaceae > Viscum > Viscum album. The sequence goes on along the minus strand of OY728140.1, from coordinate 44,942,710 downwards.
TAATTTTTTGATTTAGTCTGCTTTTCTTAGACTTTATGGATTTTGGATGTATTTATTTCTTTTTCATTTTACTCTAGTTGTACGTATTTTTCTTTGTTATTTTCAAGACTTATTTTATATTATCTTGTTTCGCCTCAACACCACTACGAACCGACCTGGGTGGCTTGTCTAGTTAACTTGGATTGGTTAATTATATAATGGAATCATAGGGATGATAATCTTAAATTGTTTTAACACTACCTAAGTTGGGTTCTATTTCTTGAGTAGAAAGGAGTTAGGACCATCATAATTTGGGTAGTAAGTGCAGGAGGGTGCTTGGACAACTCCCTTTAGTGTTTGAACTGAATTTAATATGGGTGCTTATAAAACTTTTACTAGATTTGAGACTTGGTGTTTGAGTTAATTTGAATTAAATGAATGAGAATTTTATTTAAATGGACTCATTCCTTCTTAAATCATTGTTTTTCATTAATGTAATTCATAATTGCTTTAAATTATTGATGTTTTAAAGCATAGATGTGAATTTAGGGAGTTTTTCCTAAGATTTTGGATTAGTATTTGAAGTTGATTGGTCATTTTATTGTGATTAATAGATAATTACTCTAATAAGATGTAACGCCCCAACCCTATATTCCCAGAGTTAGTGTATTATTTTAATACATTGGCATGATTACAATGAATCAAGTCCCAAAAGACCGATCAGTTTAGCAGTCTTGGAAAATAGATTGCATACATGAACATTACATTACACTTTCTAACATACAATAAAAAAAATATTTCTTTGAGAACGCCATTATTCACTTTATCTTAACCCTTCATATCAATCATAATACACTTCTTGGAATCCTGGGAAAATAAAACACAAGAAAGGGGTGAGCTCAGATGCCCAGTAAGGGTAAATAATTTAGTGGAAGCTATAAACTTTTAAGGAAAGATGTGTGATAAAAACAACATCCTTTTTAAACATAAACTTGAACATAATATGAAAAAAAAAATCAAACATTACTATATAAACATGCACATGGATATTCTACTAGTCGAATAATCACATGTAATAACTAATTTCATAATGAGGGAATGCCTAACACTAGACATCATTACCACATAGTCAAGGCCTTGTGCCAATACTACAAATAATTTTTTTGTCAAGGACTTGTTCCAAGACACTAGTTTGTCTCATGAGACTTACCAATTCATCGAGGAGCTATAGCGGGCTCCACCCGTCACTTACTAAGTCCACTGCATTCCTCATATGAAAAAGTTGAAACATAACATAAACGTTCGTATTAAAACTAGCATACGAAATGTCATTACATTAACAATAAACCATGAATGGTATAAAAATAGAACATCCACAGTCAAACATAACATAACTCATTCAATACAACATGTAATATTGTATTATAATAAATCAACCTCAATCAAAAATAATATCTATTAAAGGATTCTAACATAGTTGAAAATGACGAGTAAAACTTTTTGAGAGAAATATCATTTTTGTAAAATCATTTAAAAGTCACACATTTATGAAGGAAGTAATTTAAAAGATATTTTTGAATCAAAGTGTCTCATACCAATTTGAAACTTTTGAAAAGAATTATCATTTCAAAACATTCATGTCCATATAAATAAATCCTTAAAATCATTTTGAAAACATGGACATTAATTAAAAAGATTTAGAAAGATAAATCTTTAAAACATTTAAAATTATGATTTTGATAAAGATTACTTTTCAAAAATCCTTAAAATATTCATTTTGAAATAATTTTTATGAAAAATGGACATGGATGATAAAAATTTCCCAATAAATACTTACACATAAACAATCTCGGATAAGAATGAGATTGAGGAATTAACCCTTACCATACACTATCCTTTAGTAGAGGGTACATTTAACCTCCTGTATGAAGATCATAGTATGTTATTAAATTATACCAGAACCATATAAATATATATGATATCATACATGATTCATTTATGAATTTATACTACCCATTTAACAATAATTTCCATGTTAAATTAACATTTTGGGTAATAATTGTTTTCTTTATCGTACATGTTTTAACTTGTTACTATTGATTGTATCACTTAGATCAAGATTTAAATACTTCCAGAATATAAAACATGATTTATATATCATATATATTTAGAATATAAATATGTATAATAGAAATATATATGAAATGAAAAACACCGTTTATGGAGATGGTAGTTCGTATGTACGCATAAACGTTGTTTCCGTTTTCATATCGTATTGAACCGAACTAAGTGAATAAGATATATGTAAGTACATATATATATATATATATATATATATATATATATCTCCAGTAGAATTATTATTTCATATATTACATACTTATTAGTAATATATATTTTTATAATCATTGATGAATGGTGAACGTGGAAATGAATCTCATCGCGTCGTGGAGACGTTAATCTGTACGTACACACGAGCGACAATGTAATTTCTTTAAAGGTGTGGAATTGGATGGTATATTATTTATATAGATACATTAGCATGTTATTTTAATTATTTATATACATATTACTCATCATTATATCCATCCAAATAACATAGTGTTGAATAACAAATTACACCACGGTGTGGAGACGGTAAGTCGTACGCATGCACACATGGTGACATTCTCATTCATAAGATGGATAGAATAATGAATATAGTTGTGCCATATTTATAATAACATCACAGTATATATAAGATACTGGAATTATTATTTTATATTGGAAACAACAAATAAAGAGTAAGTGGAAGAATAAGAGAACTTGAACGAGGTTGGTGAAATCATTACCTCTTCTTCGGGTTCTTCCTTTTGATTTGATCAAAAGGCCTCCATAGGTTGTATTTCTGACCAAAGTAAGGCCTCTATGATGAAGTTAGGATATTTGGGAGGATATTTGGGTAGGGGTTGGCCGAGACAAATGGCTTTGGAGGTGTTAATTTGAGATAAGGGGAAGTGCCCTTTTATAAGAGGGGTGAGGGTCACTTTAGGAAAAGATAAAAGTATTAATTTATTATACAATAATATTCAGTTTATAATGGTTCCAAATGAATTTATTTCAAGATTTAGGTTGTTATGGGTCGAAATCCACTGAATCAATAGGTTTTAGACAAGTTTAGGTTACCATTTTAACCTTATCTTTTAGATTTAACTCTTAGTTAAATAGTTTAACTTTTATCGTGTCTTCCTGTATTCTTACTCTATATGGTTAATAAACTTACTATAAACTTTCAAGAGAACCTAAAGTGGATCATTAATGAAATATATAATATTATTTAATCTCTTTTTCTGAACCTTACATTTTTAGGAATATTATATCAACAAATAATATAGTATTTGTTTTAAATATAAATTTATCTCAATTTTGACACTATTTGGTATTTTGTTTTTGTGAAAGTCATGACAACTTGATTACTATGAACAAGATACATTTAATTATCCCTAAAATGTCATATTAACCTAGAAATTTTGTGGATTTCATAAAAACTTTGAAATTATATTTATTTTAATATTTATAATACCATTTATTTGATTCTTTCATTAATAAGGTAATTGATGCATCATCATTATGTCATTAATAAATTTAATTATTTAATCTCTAAAAATTATAAATAAAATAAGATTATGTAGGAAATATTTTTATTTTTCTAATGAATATTTATAGTCGAATTTATCTTATGTATAACCCTATATTAAAAATGGCGTAGTTATTAAACTTTGATTTTAACTCTTTTAACTCTTCTTTAAATTAAATAATAATAAATGTCTTAATCTAATCCAAGTGGACCTAAAGGGTCATATTTTATTCATAAGGTTGTTTTTGGTCGAATTACATTTATCCAATAGAATTAGGACATGTGTTAGGGTAATAATAATATCATTTTTACCCTTAATTACCCTATTTACTTTTAACCGTGGTAAATAAAAGTAAAAAGTTACTATTCACCAAAAATTATTTTTATCTTATTGAACCACATTTTACTCCTTGATATTAACCATGTCTCTCGGATTTTCAAAATTCAACTCACAGAAGCGGTAAAATTAATTTTTATGTGAATTTACAAATTCTCCTAGAAGGTGGGTAAAAGACAGTGAAAAGTTCAATAAACTTTTTATATATCTAAAATTATTATAAACTGAATCCAATGAATTACATTGAAATTATATAGGTATTATGTATCTATTTTGACCAAAAATAAATTTAAATAAAATAAATAATTATTTAAATAAAAATTCGGTTTTAAACTATAACTCAGTGTTTTTCACTATTCATCAAAAATTAAAAGTTTTCAAAAAAATACCAAAAATTCACCCTAATCTAATTTTGATATTCCGAATTCAAAAATGAAGTCTATTTTACCAAATTCAAAACATAGAAGTTGCATTTATTAATTTTAAAATTAATTCCCGCTATCAAAGCCAAAAGGCGTATTTTTAAGAAATAATAACTATCAAAAGTTTGACACTTGTTTATGTCCAATTTCAAAGTGAAATTACTTACAATGACCATAATTGGATTAAATTGTAAAAATATAATCTATTTATACTTATAAACCATTAAAATGTATAATTTAACACTATAAATTATTTTGATTAAAAAAGTTGTTTTCAGTTAAAATATAGTATTTTTCACTATTTACCCAAATATGAAAGTTATTAGAAAAACACAATAAATTTATTAAAACCAAATTATTATGTTCCGATTCTAATTAAGAATTTTATTTTGTCAAATTTAATATATAAAAGTTTCAAATATTGGATTTAAAAAGGGTTCACCATTAAAAGGCGGTAAAAGTATATTTTTTGAAAAATACTTCTTAAATTTGAAAAAAAAATGAATTAGTTCTTACATTATGTCTAAGAAACTCATAATATGGATTCTAGAATTATAAGGATTATATATAGTTCAAAATTTAGTTAATACTATTCATAACCACTTTTGAATGACTAGTTTGGTAAGTCGTGGTGCACTTGAACTCGATGTTGCGTGTAGTGTAAGTTATTAATTACTTTGAAGAACTGACATAATATGAAATCTTGGGGTGTTACATTCTTCCCTCCTTCAATAAATTGCGTCCTCACAATTTGAAATTTTTCTTTGAAAATAAAAGGTTGAAAATAGAAAATACCTTTGTGGGAAAACCCACATCGGAAATTGGGTTAATAAAATTTAGTCTTAATAAGAGGAAAAAAATTATATATATATATATATATACTTGACAAGTAGAGTTTCATCCTTCAACTAATTCCTAACACAAACTCATCTTTCACTCCAAAAGATTTCAAAATAAATTATTTATCCTAATCATATAGGGTTCCAAAAATAATGAATTTATAATTCATTTATCGGACTATTTAAAAAAATCTAAATTATACAAACCAGTACATCACGTAGTCCAGTCATAGGTGATGCACCCTTGTCGCTCTTTGGTTGCGGGTTTAAGTCTCGCGGCCTTGCCGGACGCGACTAGTAGTCGCCCGACCTCTAGGTTGTCCTTTTTATAACAATCCAAAAATAACCTTAACAATAGCATCCAATTTCAAACTTAATCCACTCCAACCTTTAGACTTATCCAAAATACTTATATCCAAACTCTTGGTTCAAAATTTATAAGGAAGTTAAACACAATGAAGATCCTTTTTTCTAGGTAATAACATGTGAACATCTTCATCATGTATTCTTTTAAAACACCGCAACATCATGAATTACCATAAAACCTTATTGGTTATATTCATGCTCCCTTATTCCTTATAGAATACTGTATATACTCCTTCTATCCAAAAAAATGTTGTAAACTCCAACAATGATGGAATATACAAATCATAATCAGTTTCAAGGAAGTCAAGAATATCCAATATAATTTATCCAAATCAACCATCTCTTATTCCAAAATCACTACCTCATTATCAAGACCATATTAAGGATTACCTTTCCTTAAACCATGTATTTTCCAAAAAGTGTAGCTTATTATTAAGTCACTTTTCTTAGAACCATATAATCTCAAATCCTCAATAAAATAGTACTACAGTACAATCCTTATTTATCTCCATAATTCATATAACCAGTATATTGTTGATACAACACTCAAATGAAATAATTCTATATTAACAACATAAGAACACTAGTCATTCCTCTTCACATGAGGTTGTATCATAACTTGATTATTATCCAATAGCATAATTTAAGGTATATTCTGATGACTGAGACATTGATTCATGTAGTGTCCCAACGCCTTTCAGATGAAGCATTGTACATTTGAATTTTTTTTATTACCCTTGAAATCACGTACTTGGTGTCCTTTTTCTCTACACTTATAACAAACTCCCATTCCATTCAAGAATTTACCATGGTGATTCTTTCCACAGTTATCACATATGGGAAAATCCTTATTTTCCCTCTTCCCTTTATCCATCTTTCTCTATTCCATCCTTTTCTTATATTGCTTCCATTCAAAGCCATAGGACTCAGAGAATTATTTACTTATCTTATTAACACATGATTCTATTTCTTCATATGTTGAGAATACATGGGAGACTATTTCCCTTCTAAATGTAGGATTAATACTATGAAATATATGATCCTTCTTACTCTTTTGATCATACGTATTGCTGGAGTTCACATTCCTTCTATTGGGCGTCATTTCTATACAATGGCATACACTAGGTTAGTTTATGAATCGCAATTCATAATTCCAAACATGTAAAATACCTAACGTAAATTGAACCGTTTATGGATATAATCCATAATCACAAAATTGTTTTCTTTGAGGAGGTATATACTCATAAACCCTTCATAGTGGTTTTTAAAGAAAACAAGAATTATCCTAAGAATATCCCCCGGGAGTGTCATAACCAAGAGTGCAGCAAGACCCATTGTCGTGCACCAGTTCCCATTCGAGTCTAGCTCAAAGGGGTGTTTTCGAGTTTTACCTCTAGGTAAATCTATGCCAGAGCCACCTCTACCTGCTTGTATCCAGACAAGGATGTATTTTCTTGGGAAAAATCACAAAATCATTACATTACCAAAATTCTAGTAAGGTATTCTATACTAATCTTCAAAGTCTATCTTGCGGTAGTGTGTTCTAATTAGGGTTTATCTAAATTTAGTTTCCAAGGTTATTGCTAAACTTCCTCTGATACCAACTGTAACGCCTGACCCTAGATTCCCAGAGTCAGTGCATTATTTTAATACATTGGCATGATTACAAGGAATCAAGTCCCAAAAGACCAATCAGTTTAGCAGTCTTGGAAAATAGATTGCATACACGAACATTACATTACACTTTCTAACATACAATACAAAAAAAATAGTTCTTTGAGAATGCCATTATTCCCTTTAGCTTAACCCTTCATATCAATCATAATACACTTCTTGGAATCTTGGGAAAATAACACATAAGAAAGGGGTGATCTCAGATGCCCAGTAAGGGTAAATAGTTTAGCGGAAGCTATAAACTTTTAAGGCAAGATGTGTGATAAAAACAACAGCCTTTTTAAGCATAAACTTGAACATAATATGAAAAAAAAATCAAACATCACCATATAAACATGCACATGGATACACTACTACAAAATAAGGCTATATCCATGGTTTGGAACCATGTCTATAGGCCCAAAAACTATGGCTATAGGTTATAGCCACAGTTTCATAAACCGTGGTTGGTATTGGCGTGGCTATAGGGCAAAACCTATAGTCATGGTTTGAAACCATGGTTATATCCCTATAACCACGATTTGAACCATGGCTATATCCCTATAGACATGGTTTGAACCGTGGCAACACCCTATAGCCATGGTTTTCAAACTGTGGAAGAATCCTAAGTCAGGAAATATATATATCCATGGTTTTAAACTGTGACTATAGGACTTTTACCACAGCTTTAAACCTTGGTTATATCCCTATATCCATGGTTTAAAATCGTGGCTATATGTCCCCCTATTCCATAAAAAAAAATACCCCCCCTGCACACACACCCTGCCCACTGCACCCCCCTGCACACACACCCTGCCCACTGCACTTCCCCCCCAGCCCACTGCACTTCCCCCCTGCCCCTTGCCCCACTGCACCCCTCCCCCCTTCCCCAGCACACCCCCTACCCACTGCACTACCCCCCCTGCACACACACCCTTCCCACTACACTTCCCCCCCAGCCCACTGCACTTCCCCCCTGACCCCCCCAGCCCACTACACTTCCCCCCTACCCCTTGCCCCCTACACCCCTCCCCCCTTCCCTAGCACACACCCTGCCCACTGCACTTCCCCCCAGCCCACTGCACACCCCCTGCCCCTTGCCCCCCTCTCCCAACAAACCACCCCTGCCCCCTCACCCTGTCCCCTGCACACCCCCTGCCCCCTTCCCCTGCCCCCCCCCCCCCTGCACACACACCCTACCCACTGCACTTCCCCCCCCATCCCACTACACTTCCCCTCTACCCCCTCACCCTCCCTGCCCCTGCCCCCCCTGCACACACCCACTGCACCCCCCAGCCCACTGCACACCCCCCTTCCCCCTGCACTTCCCCTCCCCCCCAGCCCACTGCACTCCCCCCCCAGCCCACTGCACTTCCCCCCTGCACATACCCACTGCATCCCCCATCCCACTTCACACCACCACCACCCCCCAGCACACCCCCCCCCCCTCTACACCCTACCCCTGCCCCTTGCAAAAGAACCCAGTACACCCCCTGCCCCTTGCCCCCTCCCCCCTTGAACCTGGTTAAAAGCCTTTTTAAGAACACTAACACATTATGATCATGTACTCTAATTGGAGTATGGATGATTCTAATGACCAAGAATCAATTTATTTTTCCCCATTAGTTACCATATCATCTCATATAGGCTGGGGGAAGGTTAGTATAGAATTTAAACCCGTGTTTAATGTGATGCGGGAACAACTAGAAAGTGGTAAGCTAAAACTTGAGTGTTCACTGTTTGATGATGATGTGTTACAATTTTATAAGAGTTATAGTCCTTGAATCATTTGGTGAATACTTGATGAGAGACTGTCATACCTCTGTGGTTTCTAAATCCTAGAAAGACAAATATGGGTGATGAATTCGGGTGTCTATTTTGGTGTCCATGGACCTAGTAGAAAATATGGGAATGTTTTATATCTGTGAAGACTAATACTATCATGGAGTTCCCTTAATAATTATATCAGAGATAGATGCACATATTATTCCATGATTTTTGGAAAGGGTTTAATATGACCTTAGGGAATCATCTAATATCGAGCACAACGTACCATCAATATATAGACAGACACTAAGAGTAGATGATACATATATTGGAGGATATAATTCAAGATTGTGTTCAATACATTGATGGATCTTGGGTTTAATATGACCTTAGGGAATCATCTAATATTGATTGAGAGATGTGATAGCACACCAGCGGGTGAAACTAAGAAATTTCAGGAAAATTCATCTAGAGGAGAACGGACTGGTGTTTTTCGTGGGGTTGGATGCAGTGAGCTGAAAACTACATTGAGATCATTTTTCAAAATCCAATTACTAGGTTGATAGACCGTTGGAAGATCATTCTCAGTTGAAAATTCATATGGTTAGGAGCACCATTATGTTTAGTTGAGGGGTGAACCCCCTATCCAGAACATTTCCGGCTGTGAACCTCAGTTCAAGCCATGAAATTCCTAGGGGTAGGGATTCATGGTGTGAAACCCCTGGTCACACCGTGAATCATTCCTAGGTGTATTTATTTCAATAGGTTAAATTCTATCTTTTTCTGGGTCAAGTGTTTCACAATGATGAGACTGAAGAAAGTATCAAGTTTTCAAAGCCGGTTGTTTGTGTTTGTTGAAATGAAAACAAAGATTTTCTTTAAGTTTTAGATTTTTATGAGAATTCTCGGTTGATGTTTTCTCAAAATGAGGACACGGTCATCTCTAAAGTGAAGGAAATTTCATTTTCTACTATTGAGTTGGTTGAAACTTTCTACTAGTCCATGTTGAAGGCTTAGGGAAATCATGTAAAATAGGTGAAAATTTCATTATAAATAGACACAACCAATTTGAATAGCATATAAACATTATATAATAATGAAAACAAGTTTTTAAAATACTCAAGAAATTATATAATTCCAATTAAAGGGTTAGGCAGAGGAAACTTACCTCAACCTCAAGGCGCTGCTTTTGATGACAACTCGAATTTTCCTTTTTTTCCGCTTGCACGCATATGAAACTTCACATATATATAAGGACACCTAGCCCCTATGTACATATTTCCATGGCCAAATATGCACAAGGGGGTCCTTAGATATATGTTTATACTTGCATATACCCCTTTACACTTACACATGTATGCATTTTTCATATATATATATAAGCACACCTAGCCCCAATATATATATTCATACTGCCATGAGTGAATATATATCAAGGGGGGACTTATATATTTATATTCCTACCTATGCATAAACATGTAAGCCTTCGTCAATGGCAAATCAAATCCACCTGCACCCCCACTGCTCCCCAGCTAGCACCAGTCCCCCTGCACCAGTCCCCCCCACCTCCCCACCCCAAAACACCCCCACCCCACTGCCCCCCAGCCAGCACCAGTCCCCCTGCACCACTCCCCCCCATCACCCCCCCCCCCCTCCTACACCAGCCCCCAGCACCCCCCCCCCACTTCCCCCGGCACCAATACCCCCCAATACCCCCCCTACACACCCCCACCCCACCCCACCACTCCCCCCCACCCCCACCCCAAAACACCCCCACCCCACTGCACCACTCCCCCAACCCCTCCCCAGCCCTCAGCCCCCCCCCCCCACCCGCACCCCCATTTCCCCCAGCACCCCCCCCACCTGCACCCCCACAACCCTCCCCAGCACCACTCCCCCCAGCACCCCCCACCTGTACCCCCCATCCCCCCACCACAGCCCCCACCCCCCTCCTGCACCAGTATTACTCTTCTTCTTCTAGGATATCTTTGGTATTAAAACTATCATATGAAATGTCATTACATTAACCATAAACCATGAATGGTATAAAAATAGAACATCCACAGTCAAACATATCATATCTCATTCAATAAAACATGGAATATTTTATTATAATAAATCAACCTCAATCAAAAATAATATCCAGTAAAGGATGCTGACATAGTTGAAAATGATGAGTAAAACTTTTTGAGAGAAATATCCTTTTTGTAAAATCATTTAAAAGTCACACATTTATGAAAAAAGTAATTTAAAATATATTTTTGAAGCAAAGTGTCCCATACCACTTTGAAACTTTTGAAAAAATTATCATTTCAAAACATTCATGTCCATAGAAATAAATCCTTAAAATCATTTTGAAAACATGGACATTAATTAAAATGATTTAGAAAGATAAATCTTTAAAACATTTAAAATTATGATTTTGATAAAGATTAACTTTAAAAAATCCTTAAAATATTAATTTTGAAATCATTTTTATGAAAAATGGATATGGATGATAAAAATGTCCCAGTAAATACTTACACATAAACAATCTCGGATAATAATGTGATTGAGGAATTAACCCTTACCTTGCACTTTCCTTTAGTCGAGGGTACGTTTAACCTCCTGTATGAAGATAGTAGTATGTTATTAAATTATACCAGAACCATATTAATATATATGATATCATATATTATTCATTTATGACTTTATACTACCCATTTAATAATAATTTCCATGTTAAATTAACATTTCAGGTAATAATCATTTTCTTTATTGTACGTGTTTTAACTTGTTACTCTTGATTGTATCACTTAGATCAAGATTTAAATACTTCAAAAATATAAAACATGATTTATATATCATATATATTTAGAATATAAATATGTATAATAGACATATATATGAAATGAAAAACACCGTTTATGGAGACGGTAGTCCGTACGTACGCATAAATGATATTTCCGTTTTCATATTGTATTGAATGGAACTAAGTGAATAAGATATATGTAAGTATATATATATCTATATATATATATATATATATATCCAGTAGCATTATTATTTCATATATTACATACTTATTAGTAATATATATTTTTATAATCATCGATGAATGGTGAACGTGGAAATGAATATCATCGCGTCGTGGAGACGGTAATTCGTACGTACGCACAAGCGACAATATCATTTCCTTAAAGGTGTGGAATTGGATGGTATATTATTTTTACATAGACATTAGCATGTTATTTTCATTATTTATATACATATTACTCATCATTATATCCATCCAAATAACATAGTGTTGAATAACAAATTACACCACGGCGTGAAGACGATAAGTCGTATGTACGCATGCATGGTGACATTATCATTCATAAGATGGATAGAATAATGAATATAGTTGTGCAATATTTATAATAAAATCACAGTATATAGAATATACTTGAGTTATTATTTTATAATGGAAACAACAAAGAAAGAGTAAGTGGAAGAATAAGAGAACTTGAAAGAGGTTGGTGAAATCATTACCTATTCTTCGGGTTCTTCCTTTTGATTTGATCAAAAGGGCTCCATAGGTTGGCTTTCTGACAAAATTAAGGACTCTAGGATTAATTTAGGATAGTTTTTAGGATATTTGAGCAGGTTTTGGTCGAGACAAATGGATTTGGAGGTGTTAATTTTAGATAAGGGGAAGTGCCCTTTTATAAGAGGGGTGATGGTCACTTTAGGAAAAGATAAAAGTATTAATTTATTATACAATAATTTTCAGTTTATAATGGCTCAAAATGAATTTATTTCAAGAATTAGGTGATTATGGGTCTAAATAAAATCAACCAATAGGTTTTATACAAGTTTAGGTTACCATTTTAACCTTATCTTTTAGATTTAACTCTTAGTTAAATAGTTTAACTTTTACAGTGTCTTCTTGTATTCTTAATCTATATGGTTAATAAACTTACTATAAACTTCCAAGAGAACCTCAAGTGGATAATTAATGACATATATAATATTATTTAATCTCTTTGGCTGAACCTTACATTTTTAGGAATATTATATCAACCAATAATATAGTATTTTTTTAATATAAATTTATGTCAATTCTGACACTATTTGGTATTTTGTTTTTGTGAAAGTCATCAAAACTTGATTACTTAGAAAAAAATACTTTGAATCATCCCTAAAATTTCATATTCACCTATAAAATTCGTGGATTTCATAAAAACTTTGAAATTATATTTATTTTAATATTTATAATACCATTTATTTGATTCTTTCATTAATAAGGTAATTACTGCATCATCATTGTGTCATTAATAAATATAATTATTTAATATTTAAAAATTATAAATAAAATACAATTATGTAGGAAATATTTTTATCTTTATAATTAATACTTATAGTCTAATTTATATTATGTATAACCCTATATTAAAAATAGTGTAGTTATTAAACTTTGATTTTAACTCTTTTAACGCTTCTTTAAATTAAATAATAATAAATGTCTTAATCTAATCCAAGTGGACCTAAAGGGTCATATTTTATTCATAAGGTTGTTTTTTTGTCGAATTACACTTATAAAATAGAATTATAATATGTGTTAGGGTAATAATAATATCATTTTTACCCTTAATTACCCTATTTACTTTTAACTGTGGTAAATAAAAGTAAAAAGTTAATATTCACCAAAAATTATTATATCTTATTGAACCACATTTTACTCCTTGATATTAACCGTGTCTCTAGAATTTTCAAAATTCAACTCACAGAAGCAGTAAAATTAAGTTTTATGTGAATTTAAAAATTATCCTAGAAGGTGGGTAAAAGACGGTGAAAAGTTCAATAAAATTTTTATATATCTAAAATTATTATAAACTGACTCCAATGAATTACATTGAAATTATATAGGTATTATGTATCTATTTTGACCTAAAATAAATTTAAATAAAATAAATAATTATTTAAATAAAAATTCGGTTTTAAACTATAACTTAGTGTTTTTCACTGTTCAACAAAAATTAAAAGTTTTCAGAAAAATACCAAAAATTAACCCTAAGATAATTTTGATATTCTGAATTCAAAAATGAAGTCTATTTTAACAAATTAAAAACATAGAAGTTTAATTTATTAATTTAAAATTAATTCCCGCTATCAAAACCAAAAGGCGTAGTTTTAAGAAATAATAACTATCAAAAGTTTGACACTTGTTTATGTCCAATTTCAAAGTGAAATTACTTACAATGACCAGAATTGGATTAAATGGTAAAAATATAATCTATTTATACTTCCAAACCATTAAAATGTATAATTTAACACTATAAATTATTTTGATTAGAAAATTTGTTTTCAGTTAAAATATAGATTTTTCACTATTCACCCAAATATGAAAGTTATCAGAAAACACCAAAAATTTATTGAAACTAAATTCTTATGTCCCGATTCTAAAGAAGAATTTTATTTTGTCAAATTTAATATATAAAAGTTTCAAATATTGGATTTAAAAATGGTTCAGCATTAAAAGGAGGTAAAAGTATATTTTTTGAAAAATACTTCTTTTATCTGAAAAAAATGAATTAGTTCTTACATTATGTCTAAGAAACTAATAATATGAATTCTAAAATTATAAGGATTATATATAGTTCAAAATTCATTTAATACTATTCATAACCACTTTTGAACGGCTGGTTTGGTAAGTCATGGTGCACTTGAACTCGATGTTGCGTGTAGTGTAAGTTATTGAATTACTTTGAAGAACTAACGTAATATGAAATCTTGGGGTGTTACATAAGATATCTTCCAAATATGAGAGAGGAAGCTGCGAAATAGGATCCATAGGAGAATCCTCCAGTAAAACCTTCTTTGTTTTAAGTTATAATCCATAAAATTCATACTCTAGTTCAATTGGGTGTTGGGAACCTAAGACATGTGGTGGATCATGGCTATGAATTCACTAAGTAGAATCCACCCATATTCCATGGTGTTAAGGGACCTAGGAATATGAGGAGTGGACTGAGTGTATTTAGAGGATCTTTAACTTCTTAATGACTCTTGAGGACTCTAAGTTGGGACTGAGGATGAATATTCTATCAATGTTGATTTATTATCTTTATAGAGGTAGTATTCAAAGAATCTTTGGATAAGGCAGGAATATATGGAAAGATAGGTTTGGGTGGAGCTTTGGTTGGTGTAATTGTTATCCGGGGTGTGTCTAATGTATAAAAAAGGAAGTGCATGGGTGGTCAGTTTTCTTCAGGACTAGTTTTAGGGGATTCATCGGGACATCAGTAGTTTGTATGCTATCAGTGTGGAAGGAATGGTTATACTAATACTAACTATATTAAGGCTCCTATGACTTGTAATTTTTGCATATTATCGGTCTATATAAAGTGTTTTTGTGAAATAATATCCTAGGGAAGTAAGGTAGGATCCACTCTCACCAAGGGTTTGCAGGTTTGTACTGATTCTTCCAAGGGTGGTGGGTCTAATCCCTAGAATAAGGGGGGTGTTCATGTGGCTAAGACCTTATGGATTTAGGCAACTGATTATTCACCATAGAAATACGAAGTAGGGCCATCTACTGTTATAGGTACGGTGTTTATTTCATCTTATATGGTGCTAGATTTGTTTGATACAAGTGATACTCATTATTTTATATCCTAAAAGTTATTTCACATGTTTGGATTATGTTTAGATTTTATTCCATTATTTTCAGATCATTTCCATGACTTTGGGAAATAGGTATGAACAAGGTTTCAAGTGTCCTGTGTGTTGGGTGATGATAGCTAACTATGAGGCGATATGGGACTTTTTAGTTCTCAATATTGAAATATTTGACCCGATACTTTGCATGGGTTAGATGATCAAAATTAAGGCATAGATATACTTTTATCATCATCAGGTTCAATTTTTATCTTTTGAGGGCGTCAATCATGTTTTTCATGGCAAGTGAGACTCTAGATCGTGAAGGGAGGGGTCTGTTGTTCCTTATGCTGGGGTAATATCATGCCAATTTTTAGAGATGTTTGTCAATGTTTTTAACCCTTGTTTGGGTAGACTACTTCCTTCAATGGTGAGTGCACACCCTTAGGTCTTTCAAGAAGATTTTTATAGTTTACCACCACAGATATAGGATGAGTTTTCTATTGACATGCTCCCTAGTACAATGCTCATTTCTATGATATCTTATCAAATGACACCTACTGAGTTGGTGGAACTTAAATTACAACTTGAGGATCTATAGTCTAACGGATTTATTCATCCTAGAATGTCACCATGGGCTTAACCTATCCTCTTTGCTAATAAGGTAGGTGAGAGTCTCAGACTTTTTTTGAATATTTAAAAGTTAAATTGGGTGACTATTAAGAAAAAATATATTTTTCGTAGTATTTATGATATTTTTGACCAGCTTAGATGGGAATATTGGTTTTAAAATATTAACCTTCAGTCAGTGTACCACCAGTTGATAGTTTGAGAAGAGTATATACATAAGTCACCTTTTAGAAGCTGGTATGGGAATTTCGAGTTTCTAGTTATGCCATTCGGTCTCACCAACACTCATGTGGTATTTATGGATTTGATGAACACAATATTTCATCAGTTCTTGGAATATTTCTCTATTTTATTTGTAGATAATATTTTTTTGTACTCTAAGATAGAGGATGAGCATAAAAACCATTTTGATATCATTATTTGAACCCTGAAGTAACATCATCTATATGGTAAGCTTTCCAAATGTGAGCTTTGGATCTGGTAAGTGAAGTATCTAGGGAATGTCATATATGATTGGGGTTTCTCAGTGTATATTGAAAATATATAGGCTATTATGTCCTAGGATCATCCTAGAAATGTGTTTGAGAATTGGATCTTCTTAGGTTTGATAGGTTACTATAGACGGTTTGTTCATGATTTCTCCAAGCTCGCATATTCGATGAAATATTTAACCCATAAGGGTGTAAAGTTATGGAATGAAAAATGTCATAGATATTTTGAGGATATAAAGGTGAGGTTGAATTTAGCATCGATTTTGATTCTTCTAGAATAGGGTTTGGGTTGTGAGGTTTTCTATGATGCTTCTTGTACAGGTATGGTATAACAACCATGATTTTTTATTACATTACTATTATATCATTTTAAAGATAAACAAAATAAAATCATTACACATTGAGGATCCAAATGTTAAGTCTCTTGGTAAAATTAGGACCATAAATAACATTTAAAAAATAAAACATAAACATTTATTTAATTCCTTCTTCTATAGATTCTTATTGTCCATTTAATTATCCTTAGTAGAAGTAGTCACCTGAGGATATATATCAAAAAGGGGTGAGATAAAATCCCATTAAGATAATAGATAAGAACATGAAACAATATAACATGGGGTGAGCATAATCATTATCAACATAACATAAGCATAATATCATAATCATGAGAGGAAGCATTAAGAAAAGACTTGGAATGTGGCAATGCATAAAGATGAAACATCATGTCTTATTGGTCAACTACCACACATAGTTTTGAACAAATCTAGTATAATTTTCACACATATTTTACTTTCCTCACGAGATTCATCACATTACCCAATGCATTGGAGTGCTATATAAATTAGGGTGCACCTGTCACATCATAAAATTTACATTATCATGCATGAAACATAGAAAAAACATCAATATTAGAAATGACACATGGAAAGGAATGGGTTTCATTTCATAAATCATAAATTCATAAACTTTGGGTTCCTGAATTAAATTTGGAATAACATGCTTGATGTAAGAATCATCAACCTTGAGTGAGAAGTAAAAGGTGTGTTTTTTTGAAAGAATAGTTCTTTTGGAAAACATTTTTCATGCCATAAATTCAAGTATAAAACATGTATATCCCAGAAGAGGTAATATAATTATGAATAAATTATATTTAAGGAACATCCATACTGAAAAATGGGGTGAAAGAGGGAAAACCCAAAGAAACAGAGTTGGGTTCAAAAATTCCCCTTACCTTATGTCTGAATCTTTATTCACTTTAATGTCCTATATAATGACATTATATTAATTAATTAATTAATCCAAAACCTTGTACACATTAATTTGATTCATTATGGTTTTATTAAGTTCTTTTATAGGCGTTTTTATGAGTTATAGAGTTTAATTTCATCGTTTGGGGACATTCATTTTCTTGGTTTTCAAGATCAGTTCACTTGTATTCATGAATGGAAGTTTGTTTATAATAAGGATGAAAATCCATAATTATTATTATTATATGTTATTAATGGTAATCCAGAATCTTAAATGATCTTACAAATTATTTGGTTATATACCATGAGGATGATTAATTATATAGAAGTTAATGATGATCGTTTAGGTTAATTTTGGCAGTGTTTCGAACACAACGAACTCGTTTTGTTTTTTTTATTTAGTATTACGAGTATATGTTATTTCCAGAATATAAAAAGGGTTATAATATAAACATTAAAATATTTTTTATAACATTTAATGGTATTATTAACATACTTGTATATGTTTAAGGAAAATGAAAGTACATCGCCCACGATGTCGGTAATTTGACACATCATGGGTGACAATTCCATTTTTAGGATAAAAGAGAGAGAGAGGGGATTTTAATGTTGGATATTACACTAACATGATATAATTATAGTATATGTAAGGTTATGGATTTATCATTCAATTTTGATGAAGGGAGGTGAGGATAGAATAAGAAAAGAAATTGAAATTGAAAGGAAATTAAAAGAAAAAGAGAGAGGATTTACCTCTTGAATTCTCCTCTTGAGATCCCCTTCAAGGCACCTAGGTTTGGTCTTTTGATCAAAGAAAGAGATCCTAGATGTGGGATGGGTACTATAGAAAACTATTGGTCAGAATATAGGCAAGGATCAAATTTTGAGAGGTGTGAGGAGAAGAGGGTGTGATGGGTGGTATTTATAGTGGAGGAGAGGGGTGTTTTCTTATTGTTTTAATAATTAGTTTATTATGTTGCTCAAGTCAAGAAATAGTGAGGATTCTTGTGACTAAATATAGTAATTAGTACACGTGAGTTATAAACAATGATCACTTACATCATACATGACTCAAGCATGACTCAAAAATTCAGGTTTTTAGGATTTATCATAAATTATTATATTTTACTATTCACCAAAATTCAAGTATTTCAGAAAAATACCAAAAAATCACCATAACCATTTTTTGACATGTAGAATTCAAAAATAAAATCCATTTTATAAAAATGATTTTCTAAAAATGGGTAATTTAATTTGTAATTAAAATCATATTTTACTTGGAAAATACTTATTTTAAAATTATAACTGATTTTATAAGACTTTGAAAAATTACTTAAGGTCTCATAAAATTATCCTAAAATCAAAATACAATAAAATATTAATTTATTAATACATTTTATTTTAAATTATTAAATTAATCATAAAATTGTAATTGAATATTTATGACTTATAAAAATACCAATACTAAATTAATAATTTTTAAAATGTTTATTTACTTATTCTATGGTATAATTGTATCATATTGTCAATTATAAGATGGATAAATTTTATTTATAATTTTATTAGTAAGGTACTATTCACTTGGCCAATTTACTATTCATAAAGGTCGTGTTACTATTCATAAGGGTAACATTACTATTCATAAGGGTAAGTTACTATTCACCAAAAGTTAAGTTTATCCTATCAAACTATAATTATCTTACTGATCGCAACTATGTATGTCATATTTTCAAAATTAAAAGCACAAAAGTAGAAAAATTATTTTTAATGGCTAGGATATAAATCTCAATAGTATTTAGTAGTTCATTTAAGCTTTATGTGTCTTTGTGTTTCCTAATGTGATTTTATGTGGCATAATTATAAGAAGGGAATTTCCATTGATAAAACTTTGGGTCATTATGTTCTTCCCCCCTTTTGAAATTTCTCCCTCAAAATTTCGTTTTACAAAAATAGGTGAGGTTACTTCTCCTTCATCGCCTCCTTCGGTTCCCAAGTTTCTTCTTCATACTTATGGTTCCCCTACAACACTTTGACAAGGTGTGTTGTATTGTTGCGTAGAACCTTAGATCTCATGTCCAAAATATTTACTGGATACTACTCATATGAGAGATCATCTTCCAGTTGTACCACCTATGAGTTCAGTACATGTGAGGGATCTGTATATACTTCCTCATTAATGATACGTGGAACACATCATGAACTTGAGTCATATTTAGTGGAAGTGAAAGCTGATAGGCCATAGCTCCTATAAGGTCAAGGATCTCAAAGGGGTCAATGTACCTTGGTCTTAGCTTCCATTTCTTTTCAAACTGCATTACTATATTTCATAGAGATATTCGAAGGAGAATTTATCTCCAATGTCGAACTATAAGTCTCTTCAAAAATTGTTAGCATATCTTTTTTTATGACTATGAGCAGCTTTGATATGTTATCGGATAGCTTGAACCTTTTCTATCATCTCTTGTACAAGATCAGGTCCAAGTAGCTTTATTTTGCCAACTTCATCCTAACAGGTTGGAGTTCTACATCTCTTTACATACAGAGCTTTATATGGATCCATTTGAATACTCGAGTGGAAGATATTGTTGTATGAGAACTCAACCAATGGGATATGATGATCCCATCCTCCTTTGAATACTAAAGAGACTGATCTTAGAATATATTAAAGCATCTGAATAGTCCTTTCAGATTGTCCATCAGTTTATGGGTGATAGGCTATGCTGAAACTAAATTTAGTACTCAAGGCATATTGAAGACTCCTCCAGAACTTATATGCGAACCTAGGATCATGATCAGAGACAATTGAGAGTGTAACCCCATACAGTCTCACCACTTCCTTTACATATATCTTTTCAAGTTGTTCAAGAGAGATATCTTCTCAAATAGTGATAAAGTGGGTAGTCTTGGTGAGTTGGTCCACCACAACCCATATCATATTATTTCCTTTGGATGTCTTCAGGATACCCGTGACAAAGTACATGGTGAAATTCTCCCATTTCCATATGGTTATAGGGAATGGTTACATCATCCATTTGGACTTTTATTTCTCTAATTTAACTTGTTGACATTTCATACACCTTGAGATATATTCTATAATATCCATCTTTATGTTATCCCATTAGAAGTGTTCTCAGAGATCACGGTACATCTTGGTACTCCCAGGATGGATATAGTAAGTTAAACTATATGAATTATCCAATATCTCTTTCTTTATTCCAAGTGATGAATTCACACAAAGCCTCATTCCAAACCAAATTATACCATCATCGTTGCTATAGAACTATTTCAGTTTCCCTTCCATTACTGCATTCACCCTATTTTGCAACTCCAGAACATCCCTTTGGGCCTCCTTAATCATCACTTGTATAGATGGTTGGGTAATCATTTGGGAAAGTTAGGTTGTATTGTTTTCCGTTAAGATTTCCAAATTTATTATTTGCATGTCTAATAAGATGAAGTCCTTCTTGATCTGCAACATGGATAGAGAAATAGGTTCTTTCCTGCTAAGAGCATTATCTACCTTGTTTTCCTTTCCAAGATGATAGTGAATAGAGCAATCATAGTGTTTGATTAGCTCTAACCATATCCTTTGACACATGTTGAGCACATTTTGTGTGAATATATACTTTAAGCTCTTGTGATTTGTATATATGTAACAATTATCACCATAAAGGTAGTGATGCTATATTTTCAAGGCAAAAATCACAGTTGATAGTTCCATATCATGAGTCGGGTAGTTCTTCTCATGGATCATCAATTTCCATGAGGCGTAGGCTATCACATTATCATTTTTCATGAGTACACAACCCAATACTTTCTTGGAATCATCACTGTATATCACAAAACATTCTCTACTTTTCAGTAATGTGCATACAAGTGCAGTGATAAGCCTTCTCTTTAGCTCCTTGAAGCTTTTCTCACATTATTCTGTCCATACATACTTTACCCCTTTCCTTGTTAACTTAGTTATAGGGCTTGATAATCATGAGAAATTTCTCACAAAACATTGATAGTACCCTTCTAATCCAAAAAAAACTACAGATTTCAATGACATTAGAGGGTCAGGTCCATTCCTCAATTGTCTTCTTTTTGAAGGATCCATATAAATTCCCTCACATGTAATGACAAGTCCCAAGAATGTGACTTGATGCATCCAAAAGTCACACTTGCTAAACTTGGCATACCAGTTATTCTTCCTTAATGTTTCCAAAATAAGCCTTATATGTTATTCATGTTCCTCTTTGATTTTGGAGTAGATGAAAATGTCATCAATAAATACTACCACAATTTTTTCTAGGTAATGTATAAAGACTCTATTCATAAAATCCATGAAGATTGCAAGGGAATTAGTAAGTCTGAAGGGCATCACTAGAAACTCATAGTTCCCATACCTTATATGGAAGGCAGTCTTCTGAATATATTCCTTCTTCACCTTTAGATGATGATATCCAGAATGAAGATCCACCTTTGAGAAGTATTGATATTCACTCAACTGATCGAACAAGTTTTTAATCATTGGAATATGTTACTTTTTATTTATGGTGATCTTGTTGAGTTCCCAATAATTGATACACAGCTGTATTGTTCAATATTTCTTCTAAAAAAACATTGAGGCATCCAAAGGTGATAAACTAGGGTGTATGAACCCTTTGTCCAAATTATCTTGCAACTTCTTCTTTAACTCCTCCAGTTTGATAGGATCCATCCTATAGGGACACTTTGAGATAGGAGTAGCTCCGGGTATGAGTTCTATTGATAACACTACCTCACAATCTAGGGGTAGTATGGGTAACACTTTAGAAAATACATTATTGTATTCCCTCACTACGGGAATTTACCCAAGGTTTATACCTTCCTTTAACTCAACCATTTCATCGAGGTGTGCTTCTTCATAGGGAATCAACACCCACACCATTGAAGGATTTTTAAAAGGAGATTCATGATATTCCTTGCATTTTTAGAGGATCATGGGATGGTTTGTATTGTGAAAAGATATTTCCTTTTTCTAATAGTTTATATGTGCTCTATATAACTAGATCCAATCCATCCCCATTATAGCATCAAATTCTACCAATGGGGGTATCATGAGATTCGCTGGAATAATCCTTCCACATACGCCAATAGGAGAAGAGTCCAACACTTGGGTTGCAATGATTTCACCACTAGGTTTTTTTATGGATATATCTACTTAAAGGTTTTAGAGATATGATTCAATAGTTCTAGAAAACATTCATGATATAAATGAATGTGCAGAACTAGATTCAAATAATATTTTTTCCATTATTGAGTAAATAGGAAGTGTACCTTGTACAACTTCATTCTCTTACTCCACTTCCACAGAAGTGATGGTATAAGCCTTCCATTTATCCTATGGTTTTGGTTGATGATGGTGTCGATTATCCTTGAGGAATTGAGGTTTAGTGCACTGGCTTGCATAGTTCCCTTTCTCCCTACAGTTGTAGCATTGGACCATGGGTGGTGCTCTCCTTTCCTCCACTACATTGTCCTTCCTTTTCATGTCTTTTCGACATTCATGAGCTTGGTGGCCTTCTCTCTCACACTTGAAGCATTTTCCCGTCCCTTTGAGGTAGTTCACATGATGCTTCTTCACTACTTTTTTACATGTGGTTGGTTGAGTTTCTTTCCACCTTTCTCATTAGATCTGCCATCTTGAAACTCAATATTTATTTTCTTATCACCAAAACCATGAGACCATTATCCAAACTCCATCTACACTTTGAGATCACATAGAACAATTTATTTATAACTCCCAAAATCTTGAATTGAAAGATCCTTTTGAAGGTGTGGTTTTAAACTACTAAAGAATATATCAATTTTTCTATCATTATTGATAACAAAACCTGAAGTGTACCTTGAAATCCTTGTGAAATTTGTTTCATAGGCCATGATAAATTCTTCTTACTTTTCTTTCAGCTCTATGAATTATCTATCCATATTAGTACTAATATTTCAAGGGAAATACTTATTAAGAAATATTATTTTAAATTCTTCCCACTCCATCTCTTCAATTTCATCCCTCATCTTGGTGTTCTTAATTAAAGCCCACCATTGATCGGCCTCTCCATCTAGACGATAAACAATGAGATTAACCTTCCCCATCTTAGAACAGTGAAGAATATAAAATATCTTCTTCATAGAGATAACTCTCTATTCCACAACTAGTGGATCAGAAGATCCACTAAATGATTGTGGTTGTTGCTACATAAAACACTCGATATCTAGTTGCTCCCTCTTAAGTGAAGGCATATGTTCTACATTATTCAGGTTATTGTTCATAACCTGATACAACTAGATAAGCATCGCCATGAAATTTTGAAATTTGTCTCCCAAATCATTAGGGATGTCATTCGGGAAATCATTGCATTGTCCCTCGCACGAGTTGTTGGTCTGGTTTCTCTTGGTTCCCACCATTTTCTAAAATAGAAAAGGTTAGAAAAAAACATAAGTCAGCAAGTCATGAATATATAATTTATTCCTTTATGCAATGAAGTCTCAAGGAATATTTTATGGGATACCTATGTTTAAAATTTTCTAAAACAATGCTTATTGGGTTCTCACTTATACTTAGTCTCATACTATTTGTTTTCACTAAGGTTCTCTAATCCTAATTCCCAAATTAACTAAATCGTCCTCTGATACCAACTATAACGACCATTATTTTTCTTACATTACTATTAAATCATTTTAAATATAAACAAAATAAAGTCATTACAAATCAAGAATATAAATGTTTAGTGTCTTGGTAAAATTAGTACCATACATAAAATTTACAAAATAAAACATAAACATTTATTTAATTCCTTCTTCTCTATCTTATTATTAGCCCTTGAATTCTCCTTAGTATAAGTAGTCACCTGAGGATATACATCAAAAATGGGTGAGCTAAAATCTATGTAAGAGGGTAGATAAGAAAATGAAACAATATAACATGGGTTGGGAATAATCATTATCAAAATAACATAGGCTTAGGATCATAATCATGAGAGGAATCATTAAGAAAATACTTGGAATGTAGCAATGCATAAAAAATGAAACATCATGTCTTAGTGGTCAGCTACCACACATAGTTGTGAAAAAATCTAGCATCATGTTCAAAAATATTTCACTTTCCTAATGAAATTCATCACATTACCCTATTCATTGGAGCTCTATATAATTTTGGGTTCACCCTTCACGTCATAATATTTACATTGCATTATATAATTATGGGTGCACCTGTCACATTATAACATTTACATTATCATGCATTCCACATAGAACACATATCAATCTTAGAAATAAACCATAGAAAGGAATGGGTTTAATTTTATAAATCATATATTCATAAACTTTGGGTTACCAAATTAAATAGGGAATATCATACTTGATATAATAATCATCAACCTTGAGTGAGAAGTAAAATGTGTGTTTTTTTAAAGAAGAGTTCTTTTGGAAAAAAATTTGTTTTCCATAAATTTAAGTAAAAAACATGTATATCCCAAAAGAGGTAAGATAATTATGAATAAATGATATGTAAGGAATATAAATACTAAAAATGGGGTGAAAGAGGGAAAAATCCAAAGAAAGGGAGTTGGGTTCGAGAATGCCCCTCACCTTGTGTCTGAATGATTTCTTTACTTTAATGTCCTGTATAATGACATTAGATTCATTAATTAAAAAATAAAGAAACTTTTATAAATTAATTTTATTGATTATAGTTTTATTAATTTCTTTTATAGGCATTTGGATGAGTTATATAATTTAATTTCATCGTTTAGGGACATTCATTTTCATGGTTTTCATGATCGGTTCACTTGTATTCATGAATAGAAGTTTGTTTATAATGAGGATGAACATACATAATTTTTATTATATTTTATTAATAGTATTCCATAATATTAAATGATATTACAAAGTATTTGGTTATATACCATGAGTATGATTCATTTTATAGAATTTAATGATGATCGTTTTAGGTTAATTTTGGTGATTTGTCGAACACAATGAACTCATTTTATTTTATCATTTAGTATTATGAGTATATTTTATTTTCAGAACATAAAATTGTTTATAAAATAAACTTTAAAATATGTTTTAAATCATTTAATGTTCTTATTAACAACATTTTATATGTTTAAGGAAAATGAAAGTGCATCACCCACGATGTCGGTAATCTGACACATCACGGGTGACGATTCCATTTTTAAGATAAAAGAGAGAGGGGTGGATTTTAATGTTTTATATTAAATTAAAATGATATAATTATATTATATATAAGGTAATGGAGTTATAATTATAATTTTATGAAGTTATGTGAGGAGAGAATAAGAAAATAAATTGAAATTGAAAGGAAATAAAAAGAAAAAGAGAGATAATTTACCTCTGGAATTATCCTCTTGAGATCCTCCTCAAGGCACCTAGTATTAGTCTTTTGAGGATAAAAAGAGGTCCTATACATGGGGGAGAAACTAGGTAAGAGTATTGGGTAGAATATAGGCAGGGCTAAAAGCTTGAGAGGTGTGAGGGGTGATATTTATAGTGGAGGAGAGGGATGGTTTCTTATTATTTTAATCATTAGTTTATTATTTTGATCAAGACAAGAAATAGTGAGGATTATTGTGACTAAATAAAGTAATTAGTGCATGTGAGTTAGAACCAATGGTCACTTACATCATTCATGACTCAATCATGGCTAAAAAATTCAGTTTTTTAGCATTTATCATAAATTATCGTATTTTACTATTCACCAAAAAATCAAGTATTTTAGAAAAATCCTAAAAATTAAACCTAACCATTTTTTGATGTATAGAATTCAGAAAATGAACTCCATTTTATGAAAATGATTTTATAAAAATGATTAATTTAATTTTTAATTAAAATGATCATTTACTTGGAAAATACAGATTTTAAAATTATAACTGATTTTATAACACTTTGAAAAATTACTTAAGGTCTCATAAAATTATTTAAAAATCATAAGATAACAAAATATTAATTTATGAATACATTTTATGAAAATAAATTTTATTTTAAATTATTAAATTGATCATAAAATTATAATTAAATATTTATGACTTATAAAAATACCAACACTTAATTAATAATTTTTAAAATATTTATTTAATTATACTATGATATAATTGTATCATATTGTTACTTATAAGATGGATAAATTTTATTTATAATTTCATTGGTAAGGTACTATTCACCTGGATAATTTACCATTCATAAGGTTCATATTACTATTCATAAGGTTAACATTACTATTCATTACAGTAAATTACTATTCACCAAAAGTTAAATTTGTCCTATCAGACTCCAAATATCTTACTGATCACAATTGCGTATGTCAGATTTTTGAAATTCAAATCATAGAAGTGGAAAAAATATGTTTAATGGCTAGGCTATAAAGGTCACATAGTATTTAGTATTTTATTTAAACATGATGGGGAATTGTGTTTCCTAGTGTGATTTTATGTGGCATAATTATAAGAAAGGAATTTTCCTTGATAAAATATTGGTTCGTTACATTTGGGATGTGTCATAATGCAGGGGAAACAAGTGGTGGCCTATGGATCTCACCCTATATGAACTCATGAAAAGAACTACCCTACCCATTATCTTGAGTAGGAAGCAGTTATGCATGAACTCAAAACACTGTGTCATTATCTCTTTTGGGATTGGTTTATAGTGAATTGTGATCATAAGAGCCTGAAATATAATTTTACTCAGAGGGATCTAAATTTGAGATAGAGATGCTCGGTAGAGTATCTTATGACTTTTGATTTTGATATTTAATACACTCATGGGAAAGGGAATGTGGTTGTTGATGTGTTTATCATAAGATTACCAGCACAATCTGTGAAGGAATCAATTAAGGATTGGTCTCTGATGAGTTTGTTTGTGAGATGAGATTGGGAGTGGAAGAGGTTGGTGGATAGGTGTTATTGAATTTAATAAAAGATGAATCATCTTTTTATAAGTGAGTCCAGCTCGATAAGATGATAAACATAGAGTGCCAATGCTTAGGTAAAAGCCTTTATGGTGGGGAGACCTTGGGTGAGTGGTCTTGGTCACCCAATGGAGCTTTGTGTTTCTATAGTAGGTTGGTTGTTCTGATTTATTGAAGGAAAGAGTTGATGGATAGTGGACATTGATCATGTTGGTTTGTACACCCTTAGGCTAATAAGATGTATCACGGCTTGATACATTGGTATTGGTTTCTAGGGAGAGGTGGTTGATTGTAGATTTTGTTTCATGATGTCTCGCTTTTCATAAAATTAAGGGGGAACACCAGAGACCTGTTTTGTTGTAACCATTACCCATTTCGGTATGGAAGTGGGATGATATTTCTATGGAATTAATTGTTGGTTTTCCACAGACACCAAGTATGAAATATTTGATTTGGTTGATCATTGATCAACTTATGAAATCAGATCATTTCTTAACTATTAAGGAGATGATGAAAGTGGAACAGCTCGGAGACTTGTTCGTCTGAGAGATTGTGAAACTTCATGGGGTTCCCTCTATGATTTTTTTTGAAAAGGACATAAGGTTCACGTCAAGGTTCTAGAAAGGTTTATATGAGGTTATGGGTTCCTAGATGAAATTGATTATATCTTATCATCCACATACGGATGGAAAAATAGAGAGATCTATCTAGGTTCTTGAGGATATGCTTCAGGCATGCATGCTTGATTTTGGTGGATCTTGAGAAAAGAATTTTCCTCTGGTATAATTTTCCTATAACAATAGTTACTAGTCTTCGATAAATATGGAACCCTTTAAATTATTGTATGGGAAGCCATGTAGATATCCCTTGTACTAGGAAGAGTTGGGGGAGATGCCCTTTTTTGGGCCGAGTCTCATTCAAGAGATGATCAAAAAATTACAGTTAATCTAGAAGAGGTTAGTCATAGTATAGATCCATAATAAATCTTATGTGAACCATAATCATTATCCACTTGATTTTGAGGTTTGTGATCAGTTTTTTCTCAAAGTCTCGCCTTACTTAGGAAATCATCAGTTGGGTAAGAAGGGTAAGTTAGAACTGAGGTTTGGTGGCCCTTTGAGATCGTGGAACAACATTGAAAGGTGGCATATTTGTTGGACTTACCATCTCGCTTGACTTCAATTCATGACTTGTTTCATGTTTCCTAGCTAAGTAGGTATCACCTAGATCCTTCCCATGTGATTGGATGGGAGGATATTTATCTTGATCCCAATACCACTATTTTTGAGTTACCATTTTAGATTATGGATCGCTAGGATAAGGTACTACACGGTAAAAATATTCCCTTGGTTTGGGTATTGTGGTAGTGAAGACAGGATATCCATGAGACGTGGGAGTGGTAATCATTGAAGAGATAGTAGTATAATTCTATATTTATAGGTCTAGGATCTTGATGACTTTCTGGGGACATAAATCACTTATTGTGGGGAGAATTGTGATGCCCTATAGGTCATAGGTATGCCTTAGTTGAACCTTGGTTTTTCTATTTTGGGTTCCAAAAATATTTGGGGGATTGAAGGTTGAAAAAAGGGATTTTGAGAGAAACTGGTAAGGTGAACGGTGAAGGAACACAACTAGTTTAACCTTATAATTAATGTGTGGTATTCCTCTGTGAGGTTCTAGTGTTGTTTTGCATGGTTTGAACATGGTTAGTCAAACTTTGTGACATTCCTAGTGAATTGTTTGGGGTTTCAGGTTGTTTTCTAAGGGTTTCACATTTTTTATCATGGTTTTACCAAACCTTGTGTCCCCTAGTGCAAAATATACACCCCCATATATAACATACAATAGGGGTTCACAATTTAGGTGCACAGTTAGTTTAACCATGTGTCTTGCCCCAAGAAACCGTGAAACCCCCTTCTAAACTATTAAAAAGTGGTATTTTACCCGTTTACCTTGGTCATTTTAAATCATAATCACCCCTAATATCATTTTTTAGTGTCCTAAGACTTCCCCGATGATTTGAAGGTCCCTCCCCTGGGATTCTAGGTTGAATTCCATTATTCTTTATGGATCACATTGAGGTATGTTGTGCTATTGATCTGGTTTCCACTTTTCTTTGTAGATCTTTGCTAGATCTCTTCTCTTATCATATTATTTGAACACAATTGAGTTTTGGTGCTAAATTTAATGGGCTTAGTGGAGGATTGATTTTTTTTCTTATGGATCTAGGATCATGAGGACCTGGTCTACTCTTCCCCAGTCTTCTTTTTTGAAGGTGATTTTTGCTACCTCCACTTTGAGGAAGGTGTTTCTATTCAATGGGTTAATTCTATGAATTGATTATCATTATTGTAAAACTACTTTTTTTATTCAATTAATTTAATTTAATTTTGGTTTCAATCTATTTCTAGGAAATATACATGTTTTTAAAGGGGTTTTTCATTTAAAATGGGTTTTTACACACCAAGTATTTGATTAAATGCTTGAATGGTGGTTTTTTTTCAGAAATGGATTTTCAAACACTAAAGTAGATTATCTTGGATTTGAAAATGTTTTATAAATTATGATCATGGTTTTGAAATGGATTTTGACAAACTTCTCACATTTGGAACCTTAGGTGCATCGAGAAAGGTACAAAGGTGACCCTAGTGTGTGTGGAACCAATAAGGGTTTCTTTCAGAATATTGATGGATTGGGGAAGGACTTGATATTAGTTGGTACCAACATATTCTTGGTTTACGATATTTTATGATGAGTACATATTCCCATAGGTTAGGTCCCAATATGGAGTGCTTTTTCATTTACAGTTTTTTTATCGCATGATGGATTTTTTCATGGATTTTCTTTCACATGTTTTCACATGAGGTTGTATCACATGGTTTTTAATGATGAATTATTTCATGGATATGTGTTTAATTTCTTACCTTATGGTGTATGAATATGATTTCCTATTTTATCACTTATATAGGGGTTCTTATTATATTCAATTTCCTCCTATACTATCAACTCAACCCACTATCTTCATATAAAAAATTTATCAAACTACATAAGCCCTACTAAATTTAGCATAAAACCATGCCAAGTTGGCATGACCCTTATATAAATCACACCACCTTATGTAAAAAACTACAAAAAGATCCTCAAACTCCATAATGTGTCATAGAACCATGTCAATGTGGAATAAACCTATGTAACTCATTTCCACTTCATAACAACCATCACAAATCTCTTAAATACTACTCAATAGTATATAGTATGTCCCACATTCCAAATTTCCATGATCTAAGAAAAAGGTTGTGATTTTATCCTTCTCTAATATGAAATATTTTATATGAATTTTCAAAATTCAAAGATCTAAATTCAATCAAGGAACTTTAATAAATATATCATAAATATTCAACATCAATTACCAATAACAATTTTCTCAAAAAAACATACAAAATAGTTAAAACTTGAATTATAAACTATAAATAGAACCAATTCATAATGTTTATATCCAACTTCACAATCCATCAGTTTTCAACTAGTTTTCCAATTCCATCTCTATTTCAACAATTCGATTTCAACTAATTACTAATACCATAATAATTTTCCATCGCATATATTTTTTTAATTTTTTTCCAAGAACCATTATCCCATCAATAATCCACCATAATAAAATTATTGTTCATATTTATAGAATTTATTCACCTAGAATAATTATTCCACTAATTTCACATTCAATAATCTCCATCCCTATCCATTCATGTAAAAAATCAATCATATTTATCTCCATATTTATATTCCCATTTCCAATTTATCATAAAATCATTTTCTCACATTATTATGTTATATATAAAATTAATATAAATAAAAGACATGGTTGATTTAAAAGAATTAAATTATATATGATAATTATGATTCACCTACCTCAATTCCAAAAAAAAACATTATCCCTCTATCTTATAATGATCACCATCGATCATTCATCAAAACTCATCCTTCATTACTCTCTCTCCAATCTACCACACTACAAAAATTACAAGAGTTATCTCCCTTGATAAAATAGAGGAATTCTAGGAAAATTTCACTGATATCAATTGAATATTCATCCTATTCAATTCATTTCACTTTCTCTCCTATCAATTCCATGCATAACCACTCATAAAGTATCCTTTAACTTTTCTCTCCCGTACTATTCAAATTATACAATCAATCTACCTTTTAATTCTTCAACTAACATGTCATTAAAATATATGAAACCTATAATAATATTTCTACATCATCACCACTAATAATATCTCAATGATGCACTATTTATTGAATATAAATAACTCATTTAAAATGAATTACTTAAATAAATAAATAATAATAATATTTCACCAACACTCATGATTATGGAAAACTAAACTATCTCAAAAAAATACCAAATTACCACCCTAGGGTAAACTTTAAATATTGAATCCAATGGAACACTCAAAATTTCATTTTGAGACTAGAAATATTAATTCTTGAATTCATAAATGTAAGTAAAGGAAACCCTCTAGAAAAGCATCATTACTACACATGTTATAAAGGAATTTGGTGTGATCTCTATCAAACACACGCATATCTATACCCATTTCCACTAGCTACATCACATGGAAGCAAGAATTTTCATATGATCTATTTTTCAAATAAATTGAGTAACCACAAGATAAAGAATATGTCAATATTTTATGGATACTCATACATTCTTGATTCTCTGAGTATAAACTGATTAGATTGATGAATTATCACATGTCATTCACCCTTATGGATGATCACATCACATGCCCCCACCCGAATAGATATGAACTTCATATGTTTTACCTAGGTTTGACCGTACACTTCCTCATCCTATCTTAATTGATGGAATAAATGTCATAATTTTTATAAAAGAGGAAAAGTCCCATCTTGGTTAAGCTCCAATCGATGACATAATAAAAAATATACCATACCACCCCTTGATTAGCTAAGACTCAAGGATTTTATAGAAAAGGTATAAAATTATAATGGTTCTCATTCTAAGTATCTCACCAATATCAGGTATGAGGATTCAATATGAAACATGCACCCCTAGTATACCAAAGATAGAGGGTATGACACCACATATGGTATATACTCAAGGGATCATTCAACACAAAAAATATTTTTTATGCCTCATAAGTATATTCTTTATCCTGATATAAGGACCCTACTCATGATAACCTTAATATTTCATCACAAACTATAATACTCCTAATGAACACTGCTTAGGGATAACTCAAATTCATACTTTTAGAGGTCATTTATTAGTTCACTTCACGAAATTTATATCTATTTATATATAGTGAACATGAAATAATGATAAAGTAGAGAATACCTTTGTATAAAATGATACATTTTATATTCTTAAACTCCTTTAATAATTTTAACAACACTATATATAAGTTCCTATCTTATCATATCATACATGACAGAATTCTAGATCAACCTTATGTTTGTTTCAATTTTAGGGGTTCTATTAAACTCAGTACATATCTATGTAATTCTTTACACGTATCTATTTGATCATATAATAGAAACCATCCAACTATAATATTTAGTAACATCTATGAAGTATGAAATTTTGAATAATGGTGATATTTAGGAATCATATTCCCAATGTTTAACTCCCTAACAAAGTATGAAACTCTTAAAATTTATAACATACAATGTTATGATGTTAATAACATGTGTTGTCTACTAATAAATCTTTTTATTTTCATCATCATTATCATCCTTGGAACTAATACCTTCAAACTTTTCCATTGTAATATTTTTAGTAATTAGTATAACTCTTTACATTATTTCTTTACTAATATATCTTAATCTTATTTAGGATATAAAGTGATATTCACATAATTATGATAACTATATAAATATCTTTACATTTATCTTTACCATCACACCCTAAACTTTTTTAAGATATTAAATGATATTAACTTTGAATACCTACTAGAATAATCTTTTATTCTTTAACTTTGAACTTCAAAAAGTCCAAACATACTCCTATTATCCTCTTAGACACTATACCCTCTTTAGAATATTTTTCTAAGAGATAAAAAATTATTTTTTAGGAAATAATAATTAATTCCATTAGTGGGAGTATTTAACAAATCAATTATTATGTCCATATCATACATGGAATTCTATGAATTTATAGAAATTTCTTAAAAAGAAGAATTCATTCTTTAAAATATTTCACTTTTGGGTAGTGAAATCACAATTTATCATATTTTAATGAATATATTGGATAAAAATTTTGTCCTGGATAAAACATATTTACCCTATATTCTTTTAAAACATGTCATTGAATTTGATGAATCTTAAACAATTCACATTAAAACTATCATATAATATTGTTTAAAACAACTCTTTGTTTATAGACAACTTCTCTTAAAATATTAGAGAAAACTGTTATCTCATATCATCTAAAAAACTCCTTATTTAAAAAACTTCTCTTATCATATAAGAGAAATAAAAAGGAAATACACATCCCTTATATCGATCCATCTAAGCTTGATATATTCTTTTATATTCAAATATATGATTCGCAACCCTTTATTTTATCATTTTAACAAAAACTACAAGCTTTGTCAATTCTTAACTTAATTTTGAACTCTTGTATATTTACAACACTTATAAAATATACAATCAGTATCATATACCCTTCAAAATAAAAGAATTTATTTTTATAATATTTATACCCTTTTTTTACAGAAACCCCACTCCCATAATATGTATTAAGTTTATAATTGAATAAGCCCTCCCTTTTCAAAGGTTAGACCCCAAGGATTTCCCTTCTCTATGATAGAATAAGTGGGCAAACCTTCTAACGACCATACACCCCAGCATAATTCACTTGGTTAAATCTTTAGGATTGAAATTATGATCCATATAGAAAACAAGTGTGAATCAATCCCTTGATCCCGAGGATCCAAATGAGGGACCAAACCACTAGAACACCCCAAGGGGCACATATATACCTGACATGGACATTACATGAAGTTTTCAAAAACTCCTTTAGGTATTCCTGATAATTCCATCGTATAGAAGGAAAAAATCCTTCCAAAAATTACCTTTAGATTTCAATGACCTTGGTTGGCTAAATAAGGAAACATTATTAGACTTTCCAACTAACCTTTATTCTTTCAATTTGAACTTTTACCCACCTATACCAGAACCTATACATCATATTCCTAGTTTATTTATCCTCAAAACATTGATAAAATATAGTAAATATTTCTTATACTCATTCACATTGTCGAAACATTTCCAATGATGCTAAAAAATGAATTCCATATTTAAAACAATCCTTATATAAAACCTTTAGTATCTCCAAGTCGTTAACATATTGATGAAGTGCCTGTCACTGGGAGTTTCCCAAAATTTTTTATAAAACCTAGAATGTAACACAATGGCTGACCAGGGTTGTATCTCGAGGATATATTCCTAGAGAATCACTATTCTTTCACTTAAAATTAGTCTTTGTTTGTTTTCTTATATTTAAAATTGCACACAAAATGGGCTTTGTTTAGTTTTTGGATTTATAAAATAAAAAAAAATGAAATCAGTAAACTCATATACACCGAGTCAATAAGAAATGTAAATGGTCCTTGGGTGAATTTAAATGGGTTATAATCATTTACATTTTTTCTAAATCGTCTAATTCAATGAGCAGACTCAATATCATTTATCTACTTATCCTACCCACTATTTCCTTATGTATGAGAATAAAAACTTACTCAAATAACTTGAATTACATAATTAACTCACTTTATTGAAGTTCAATAGTGGAAGGATACAAAAGTAATGATGGAGAATGGAGTTTTAATTCCATCCCCCACTCCTCACCTTCATTGATGCACAAATCTAGTGAAAAATATTTAATAAATGAGATACATAAATTCAAGAGTTCCTATTTTTATTCCCCTCAACCCACCCAAAATGGGTTAGCTCTCCATAACCATGTAGCTTAGATATTTCAGGTACTTCATAGTGGTTGGGAAATACAAATAATTAAGTATGAAGAGAATAACACGGTTGAATGAAGAACAGAACATAATTAAAATTAATTTTAGAAAATTACAATAAAGATAACTCAATCTCAGTCAAAAGTCTAAGGAATTGAATCCTTTATAAATGGGGTGGTTCAAACTATTTATAACAATTAAATCCTTCATCTCCCTTCTCCTTGAATTTTAGTGCAGCAAGCATGAGTTCTTCTTCAGATCATCCCCACATTTACAGCTCGAGGACCAATATTCCACTAAGAAACTATATCTTGAATCTTCTCTTGCACTAAAATTATTCCCATAATCAGTTTCTTCTTAGTCATATAGATGGGAAATACAAGAAATATCAATATAATTTCTTCCTCGTTTATCTGAATAATAAAAATGGGATTTTTATTTTAGGTTTTCCATTTCATGGATTTTTTTAACCCCACAAAACCCAAAATTTGGCTAAGCCTAATATCATACATGGGATATCTACGGTCGTATGTGGTGAGAAATTCTTACAAAGAAACATCAAAGTCTTATGATATAGGTTAAAGTCTTATAGGATCTTAAAATTCTTATATGGGTGTTGTAAAATTAGTATGTTACCATTAGAAGTCTTACATGATCTTCAAGGTCATAAACTCTAGGAATAAATCCGCAAGCACACTGTGTACCTCTGGCCATTTCCATTTTTTGGACAACACCAAAGGCATATGAAATGAAAATAAATTCATATATGACACTAGTATAAAGTCATACACACTTCTTAGCAACAAATTATTATGAGATGAGACAAAAGACTTATGCACTCTATATTTTTTTAATTTTTTCCAGCTTCTGACATGAAACCCATGAAAATCCTTTACTCAGTGTAGGCCTTGTCTTAATTAATCAAAAATTGAATTAAACAATAAAAAAAGAATTAAAATACTTTGAAATATTTCATACAAAACATCCAAAAATCAATGTATGGATTCCCATTTAATTCAAAAATGAATAAAATAAGTAAAAATCATGATTTAATCCATTGAAACATTTAATTCTATATTTCCAAAAGTCTACAAAATGTGATGATTTCCCAGGTTTTATTCTAATTGTGGGTTTAATTTCTAATGAAAAATAGATTTTTTTTTAAATATTGGTTCTCATCACTCCCACACATTAACACTATTTCATTCTCGGACAATACAATAAATTCAACTAACAGAAATATATTATACTGCCTAGTTACAAACACCCAAACTAGCAAAGAAAGAAAAGATTCATTCATTTCTAAAAATATCATGACTACTCCATGAATCCTTACCATTATATCATTTTAGTTTAAGTATAATTCCCAGTTCTATGAGTGAAGATGAGATATAAATTAGTGGAATTTAGACTTTAAGAAGTGGAACTTTCATTTATCTCTTTTTTCTTAAGATCCTTATACCAAATTTCCATTTCCCACTTCTTTGATACAACTCCAATGACATTCTTATAAGTCAATTTCCCCCTTCTTCATTTGGGTTTAAAATTCTCCTCTCTTAAATCCATTAATTTTTGAAAATTATGCACTTTATTGAATTTCTCCCTTCCATGTTTTGTACAAACCACTAATTGGATTTATAAATGGATTTTATTACTCACACCCAATAAATAATCATCTCAGAACTTTATGTTGGATCCCTGTTTAACATTTTCCCCAGTTCCATAGGACTTATATGAATTTATTTTGTGTTTTGTTTTCAAAATTTTATCTTTCACAATAGAAAAGTTACCTGATATTAAGTTAAAAAATATAGTTTCCTCGTGTTATTATTTTGATTTCACTTAAATAATTTTTATTGTATTACTTTACTCAGCTATCGAAAATATATCCATGAAATTATAAGGAAAACATAGTTAAAAATCATTTAAGTTTAACAGTTTTAGAACCAGTGGAATCCTCTAAAACTAGAATTGCATTTTTTACTAGACATGCTAGCTTTTAAAGCTCAAATTCCTAGCCTAAAACCACTCTAATAATAAAAAACAAAAATAAAAAATAGGAAATGGAATTTTATTTTTAGATTCCTAAAAATAGGTCATAAACTAATCATAAATAGGTTCCAACACTCTCACACACTTATTCAATTCCACCCCATTAAAAACTTATCAAGATGCACAAATAACATTGATTAAAATAGGTGAAAATTTATAGAAACAGCCTATTTTCTTAGCATGATTGAGTAAAAATATTCCCCTAGAGCTTTGTTGACAGTTTTGAGCAGCCTCTAAGGTGTTTTCAACTTGATATCCTATAGAAAAATAGGTTTATGTTGGAGTTGATATCCTGGAACTAACTTCTTTTTTTTACTTTAGATTGCTTGTATATTTATAGACTTGAATATTATTAAATTTCTTATCATATATTGATTTTTCTTTTGTGTAACTTTAATGTGATAATATCCTAGA
This sequence comes from Viscum album, assembly GCA_963277665.1. Lineage (NCBI taxonomy): Eukaryota > Viridiplantae > Streptophyta > Magnoliopsida > Santalales > Viscaceae > Viscum > Viscum album. The sequence goes on along the minus strand of OY728140.1, from coordinate 44,904,327 downwards.
TTATTTTTTCATTTAAAAGGTCATAAATAGTTCCCCACTATGATGAGAACCTTGATATAAAATGATGATATTCTTAAACTTAGTCATATGATCATATGGTGTCACTGATGGGAAAAAGATGATGTTGATTGTTAGGTGTGAGTACTCATAAGTGGATGATATTTCATCTCATGAAGTTCACACTTGGTAATCTCCAAAACCAAAGATTATGATGGCATACCCTCTAGTAGAAATTTCACATGTTACGTGTCATTGGATATTCCTGTATATGAAAATGTGTAATGATCCATAGACTGGGATTATTATCAATGCATATCATGAGTCACATACTTTTATATATTGATGAAAATTGTGACAACATATGCTTGCAATGGGGTTAGGTAGATTGGGTGCATCATGATTGTTTTTGATTTAATGAATAATTCAATAAAATATTTTCTAATTCAATATTTATGGAAGTTAATATCTCGACCATTTTATTGAAATAAAACCATCACATTAAATTGAATGGTCATAGTTTATTAATAGGTTCATTTGTGGTAGTCAAAGAAAGAAATATCAAGAATATAGGTTGTTGGCATGAGTGTGCAACTAGTTTGATTAGATATCATGAAAAAGGGATTATATTACACATTGGTCATTTATATGTGGTTATTGTAATTATGACATTAACTTCTTCCTCTTGGATGCCTTTACCTCTTGGATGCCTTTACATATTGTTAGATGCTAATATTAGACTTTAGGTGAACCCCCGTAATGCCACTAAAGAATAATCCTAAGGGTCAAACAATTAGTGTTTCTATTGATATCAATTAAATTATATTTTATTTTGATTATTGGATTAAATATTTTTCTCTAGACAAAGGAATAAAATTTATTCAGGATTTATTGATCATAAATATTAAAATAAATATTTATTCACAAGACGATGAATATTATAAATAAATAAATATTTATTTATTGAATGAATAATATCTATTTAAAATATTTATGAGAATTCAATAAATATTGAGTATGAGCAAACCGAGTTTTGGGTCTGATGATAAATATTTATTAAACAGGCTATAAAATAATATTTATCATTTCATGAGTTAATACACGCCAAGAGATAAAATAATATTATTATTATTTTACATGGTATTGAGTATATTATAGGATTAACATATTATTAGGTTCCTTTTTGAAATTAATTAATATTAAACCCTATAATTGAGTCTATATATGCTCTATAATGTTATTTGTGAATGGATTGGATTTTTTTGTTCACAACACCTTGTCTTTCCTCCATAGAGATTTCTCTTCACCAAGAATATCTCTAGGGTTTCCTATTAAGAACGTGGGAAGTGACATTTTCCCCCTTCCTCTCAAGTTGGAGAGGTCAAGATAAAATCCTTCCAAATTGAGAGGATCATTGTTGAAATCAAATGAAGTGAGACAAGATAATTGATACCACCACACTAGCACTCGAAGAATCATCGATGAAACTTAAAAGATCGAAGGAGCACATGTGAATCACCGCTAAAGGGATTCTATCCATGGATCTTTATAGTATAATGATGGCTCAATCGAATGATATTTTGGACAATAAACCTCTTCATGAACAAATAATTCTCAAGGCTAAGGTAATTCTGGCTGTTTAGATTAATTATAAATTTAATGTGAAAAAGATATCATCTTCCTGGTTCTAACATCCATGTTAATTAATCTTCAAATTAATTCACTGGTCATGATGATTCTTCATCATGTATATCTCAAATTATTCATAAATAATGACAAAATACCAAGTTGGATACTACCCAATAGATGCTTTCACTGTGCTTGGAACCTTCAAGTGATATCAGATCAGTCACATTCAAATATATAATTATTTATTTTTTGGACTGTTATACGCATTTCTTATTAGCCTTTTCATTTCTATAATTTATTCTTTAAAATTTTAATATCTATATCTCCTCTTCTCTTTCATTCTCACTCATAATCAAAAATGGGTTAATAATATATGGACATGAAGAACCCATCTAGATGCGGTTGGATTGCGCAAGAGTACATGCAGTATAACCCATTGATACATGTTGTGTACCCATGTACACTTCACTTGGATAAACAGTGATAAATCTAGGTATTTATTTAGTAAATACACATGGCATGTAATAATTCATGTCACGTGTTGAAAAGGCTAGGGCGACGCATTGTTTTTTAGACTACACACAATGTAACTCGCTTACACACAGTGTAGTACACATGTTTTCATAGCGGAAAAAACAGCCAAAGATGCACTATTTATTTATTGCATAATCTTGCAACTCTAAGGACACATGATATGTAACACCATACATGATGTTTACCTCTTAAATGTTTGTGATTGGAAAACATGCCCACTCCCTAGGTATGAGGTGGGAATATACAGCAGATGGATTACATGATGTGTAGCTGGATTGTACATTTCATGTATCCCAAACCTATTTATGTAGAGATAATTAATTATCTCAAAAAAAATGTAGAGATAATTAATTAATTAATTACTTCTTGAAACCTAATCAACATGTGTTTGTGTCATTAATTAATAGTACACAGTGTGTGATAGATTTTATTACATATTAAATTCTTAATTAATTTCTGTGTAAAATTATGTACTACATACCATGTATAGTTGTAATATGCTAACTACTGAACATTCAATTTTTATTATTTTGAACCATACAAGCCCCTAACTTAAGGAGGCCGAGGCCAAAAATAGTGAAGCCTCAAATCTGTCTCATAAAGCGAGCATGACTGGGCAACTTCTTGTGATTTTCAGCCCAATTCTCCCAGCATTCCCCATATCTGTCTCATAAATTTTTCCCACAACGATTCACCTGAGATAATGTCCCATGCAATTTTGGTTTGCATGGCATTCATGGCTTCCTCAATGTTGCGAAATCCAATCCCACCCTCATCAAATGGTCTTGATAATTGTTTCCAGGAGGCCCAATGACACTTACCATCTTGGTGGGCTTGGTGGGCATCCAAGAGAAAATTGTTCATTATTTTCTCCATTATTGTGATGGTCCCATTCGGTGGATTAATAATAGAAAGTAAATGTATTGGAATCTAGGAGAGGGTACTGTTGATAAGGGTAATTCAACCTAAAAAAGATAGAAACTTATTTTTCCAACTGAATATCTTCCCTAAAATCTGATGATACCCTCAAAAGGGATTTTTTTTATCCTTCCATTGGATATCGGGGCTCCGAGATATTTCATTGGAAGGTGCCTTCTTTGCATTCCCAGCTTATTTTGAATATCCATGCTACGCCTCCCTAAAAATTTGTTAGATAAAAACATTACACTTCCTTTGACTGATACACTGCCCACTTAAACTTCCATAAGCTGCCCACTTAAACTTCCATAAGCTGCCATGATTTTGTTGAAGCCATTCACTGAACTTATCCTGCCGTTCATGAATAATAGCATGTCATCAGCATACATAAGATGGGATATCATACTACTCCCCGATATGTTAATGAAGGGTTTAACCTTCCCCTCCTCAAGACCCTTTTTAAAGTTTCTTTATAGAGCTTCTTAGGCCAAAATAAAAAGGTTAGGAGAAAGCGGGTCACCTTGCCTCACTCCACGACTGATTTGAAAAAATCAAATCCTTTCCCCATCAAAGATATTGTTATCCATCAGAGATGCATAACATCGAAATCATAAATCACAAAACCAATCATTAAAACTGAACCTCTTCATGAACCTTAAAATAAAATACCATTCCAACCTTTCATAAGCTTTATCCATATCCACTTTAATCATAACATTCGAACTGATAGCTCTTTTATTTAGATCCTCGACCATCTCTTTTGAAATGCCAATGGCCCCCTGTATGTTTCTCCTTCTCACAAAACCATGTTGTTCATGAGAAATAAGCCTTAGATTCAAATTACTTAACCTCCTGCTGATGAGATTGATGAGAATTTTGTAGCTGAAGTTATATAGGCAGACCGCTCTATATTGATTCAGGGATGTGGGATCCTTCAATTTCGGTATTAAGACCACCCTTGAAGCACAAACCATTATTGTGAGAGGCCCTCCCTGGAAAAAGTACACGATAGCCTCCTTCACCTGGTTTTTGACAAAATATCATACAGCAACAAAAAAACCCCGAAAAAACCATATGGTCCTCGTGAACTGTCTTGTTTCATGCTAAACACCACATTTCTGATCTCCTCTTCCTTCGGAGTAGAAACCAACACCCCATTATCTTGATCAATCAACAAACCGGAAATACAGTTCGTAAAGTTTCTTTCCTCCTCAAATCCAACATCACCCCCGAACAAATGAATTTTCCCAACCAGTAACTTCTCAAAGTGGTCTAAAGCTTATTTTCCAACAGTATCCACATCGGAAGAGAAGGACCCATCTTTTAACTGAATGTTTAATTTCTTAAATAACCTCCTTTCCTTCATGAAAGCCTGAAAAAATGCAGTGTTATGATCACCCTATTTGATCCACAAAGAACGATATTTTTCCCTTCATATTCTTTCAATCTCCAGCAATTTCTCAGCAAATAAATTGTGTTTATCTGATAAAGCAATGAAAATATCTTCACCCCAACTGACCTAAAGCCTCTCCTATAGCCTTCCTATCTCCTTCCTGAGATTCTCCAGATTGCAACTCCCTACACTTCTGGTATTATACCAATTCTGAATGTCCACTTTCAACTGTTTCATCTGATTGGCCAAACCGATCCAAGCCTGACCTCTTTCAGGTTATTCCCAGGAGTTCCTGACCATCTGCATAAAGTCAACCAAGCGATGCCAGTTTGAAGAGTACTGTAAAATTTTATACCTTCTGTTCACTTTTTTCAAATTGATCAAAAGTGGTGCATGATCACAGAAGCCATCTCATAAGAGTCCAGCCCCTGAAGATTTGCAAGACATCTATCCAGATGACTCCACACCCTCTGGTTCCCTTTCCTGTTGTTAAACCAAGTATATCTGCTCCCAGAAAAACCAATGTCAACCAGGCCATTTTTTGACATGAATTCCATGAAGTCCTGCCTTGCCTAAAGAGAATAGACAACCACCACGCTTTTCTGAAACATCCACGATGGTATTTAAGTCTCCCCCTCAACTCCATAGAAATATCCTTCTTCCAGAAAATCCAGATCTTCTTACTGAGAGAACCCGCATTCAGGAATTCTGAAAATCTGAATCTCCTCGAAAAATGTGTCATTCGATCAAGGTTTTGTTTGTGTTCAAGCACCGCAATTAAGGAGACCTGATATTTCTTCAATTAATTGGAAAGGAATGTTGACTTCACCTGTGTACCTACTGTAAGAGTCGGTGTCCTAGAACCAACTGGTTGTACTTTGATTATATAGATATTTAATGTATTTAAATATTAAACATTTTATTACATATTGTTCATTGTTCTGCATGACTATGATGTATTTAATGTTCTAGAGTATTTGTTGCATTGATAAGGTCATGGTTGTTCCCCGCTATGATAAGAACCTTGAAATGCTATAACAATATTCCCAAATATAGTTTTACGGTTGGATGACATACTATGAAGGGACACATAGCATTTAGACCGTCAGGTGCGAGTACTCGTAATCATATGAGACTTCCTCTCATGAAGTTCTCACTTAGTAATCTCCAAGACATGAGATTATGAGAACAGACCCGCCAGTAGGAATTCCGCATGTTTTGGTGTCATCGGATATTTCTATCTGCGAGCGTGTGTAATGATCCTTAAACTTTAAGATTATCATTAATACGTGTCACGACTCGTGCACTTTGATTTACTGACGAAAAACGTCATGCAGACAGTTGGCGGGAAGTAGGATACGTTGGGTGCGTCACGAGTGACATGACATTAATGGATAAATCGAGGAAAGATTTATCCCTTCCATTTATGGAAATTGATATCTCGGCCCTTTGATTGAAATAGAACTGTCACGCGAAATTCCATGGCCATGGTGTAACGACGAGTTTATTTCAGGTAATCAAAGAACAACGTATCAAAGGTTGATGACACTATCATGAAACCTGCTTGATGAGATATTGAAACAAAGGGATTATATTACACAGTGAGCATTCATATGTGGATGTTGTTGTTGCGACTTTACGTTCTTTCTCTTGGATGCCTTGACCCGTTGCTAGACAGTACTCTTAGATTTTAGGCAAGTACGCTTAATGCCACGAGAAAGAATCCTAGAGGGTCACACGCTAAGTGTTTTTTGTGGTCTCAATTAAATTCTATTTGAATTTAATTAATGAAATAAATATTATTCTCAAGACCGTGGAATAATTTTATTCAAGTTAAGATAATCGCATAAATTAAATAAAATATATTTATTTATTTTATTGAACATTTAATAAATATTTATTTTCTAGTTTGTAAATAAAATATTTATTTAAGAGAACAAATTATTTATTTATTTATTCAGGTGTTCAATAAATGGAAGTGGAGTTCGAGCGGATCAAGGCCAATCCAATAGTAAAATAATTTTTGCAAGACGGTAAATAATTATTAGTAAGCACTAGTTAAAATAATAATGACGCTGCTATTATTTTGTAATGCGAAATTTTATTTATAATTCTGTTTTGCACAAGTTGACGCACCATAAATAATGACACGGTATTATTATTATGAGCATGAGTTTTCTCTAAGTTCGTGAATGTATTTAATTGTTGTTATGCAATTAAATATTGTAACTGAAGTTTCATGCATGTAAATAGACAAGTACGTCTATTATGCCAAGGCGAACACACCGCACGCTTGGTGAATTAAGAATTGTTAGCTAAACAATTTCTCTCTCGAATCCTCTTCCCGCCCCTCTGAAGAACGAGAGACGTTCTTCAAGGCCGAAGAACAAGCGATCAAGAACGACCGACACAAGACACTCGCTTCGCCGGGCTAGCACCCGGAAAATGAGTGGTGTCGATCGGAGCCCATCAGAGCACGTGTGGATCACCACTAGAGGAATTCTAGTTTGGATCCTTGCAAGCGCAACGAGATAATCCGGAAGGTTCATTCCGAATGATCAACATCATCAATGAAGAAAATACTGAATATCTAGGTATTCTTTTTTTATGAAATTAATTAAATTAATTATAAACATGATGTGCAAGATCCTCTCTAAAAGTTTCGAACCTCTTCCTTCTTTATCTAAATCTTTGATTCAATTTCGTGGAGACTGGCATTCATCGTCGTATTGATCCTGGAATAATCATTGATCATGGTAAATATTAAAGTTGGGTGTCGTCCCAACCACGCTTCCGCTGCGCCCAGAACCTACAAGTGCTATCAAAGGGGTTACATCATAGTTTATAATTATTTAAATATTTCGTTGATGACTTGCGCATTTAATAATTTATTTATTTCAATTCAAGTTTGTTGGAGTCTGTATCCCACATCGGACTTGAGGTCCGATGTGGTCTTAATTATTTGTTATAAAAGAACCCCAAGGGCTCCTTTAGAGAGCACACCTTGGGGGTTCGGTTTCTCCTATTTTATCATTCTACATGGTATTAGAGGGAACCTAATCCCGACCCCCCCTCCCATCTATTTTTTTTTCTTTTTTTCCCGTCGTTCTCTAGGGTTTCTTCTAGTTGGGGGGAGGCGGCCTCCATGGCCAACGAGCCATAGGTATTCTCTGCCGCCCCCCTGCCGGCTATCCCTCCCGAGCGTCGGTCGGCCACTATCCCAGGCGGCGGATCTCTCCCAGCCGACCCCTGTCTGGCGGATATCTCCCGTTGTCCGCTCCCGTCGCCCTCTCTCCATCCCGGCGAAATCCTCCGCCCGCAGCAGGACCTCTCCCGCGGCGCACACCCTAGCCGGGCCGACTTGCGCCTGACAGCTCCACCTCCGGCGGCTCCCTCCTGCGTTTCCCGGCGCCCTCGTCCAGGCACGATCGGCCCGCAGCCCGCCTCTTCGCGCTGCTTCCTGTGCTCGCCTCCCCGTCGGCTTTGCTCCGTACCGCGGCTCTCGTCCCTCCTATGGCTACCTACGCGCAGCTCCCTGGTGCGTTGACGGCTGACGACCCGAGGCTCCTTCCCGGCCGGCCTACGCAACTCCCGGCTCCCGATCCCGTCGTGCCTCCAGTTCCTGACGGGATCTCATCGCCCCTCCCCTCCCTCCCGAGTGTCGCTCGACCCAACGCATCTCTGGCGGATCTCCCCCCTGCAACGCTCTTCCGCAGCGCCCCGTCACCGGCATTTCCCCTTCTGCGCGTCGCCCTCCAGGCGCGACGAACTCCTCCAAGTGTGACGACCCTCCTGCATCTCTGCCTGCAGGACCTCTTCCCGTCGCGGCACCTCTCCCGCTGCGATTTCGGCGGAACCCTCCTGCACCTGACTCCTGCTGCGCGGCTCTCTCCAGGTTCTCTGGCGCCTCCCGATCCCGACGGCGGCCCGCTTCTTCCCTCTGCTCCCCGCCACGACTCCTCTCCCGGCGGTTCCATCTCGACCCGTCTCCTGCGCGGACATCCAACCCTGCCTCCCTCCCTCCCGGTGGATCAATCCCCCTACCGACCCCTCCAGTAGCCGGCCTCCACCCTTGTCGGCCCCTCCAGCAGCCGGCGTCCGGTTCTGCTCGGATCCCCCCCTCCAGCCGGCCTCCTCCTGCAAGGCAGCTCTCCCTCTGGCCGGATTCATCTGCTCCACTCCGGTGAATCTCATCATCTGGCACTTCCATGCTGGCCTCCTCCAAGCGGCTGCCCTGCTTCCAGATCTGGATCTCTGACCTCCTCCTACGGCAACCCCCCGCCTCCTTGCCGACCTCCTCCTGCGGCAATCCCCCGCCTCCTTGTCGGCCTCCTCCTGTGACAGCGCTGCCTCCTCACCGGCAACTCCTGCGGAATCCCCACCTCCCATCGTCGGCATCTCCCGACGAGTCCCAACAGTCGCATCCCTGTCCACCGGCACGCCTTCGCACTTCCTTTACCGTGGCACAGCTGCTCGACCACCTTGGATTCGGGCCCTTTGACGCCGACAGATCCCACAACAATTTTGTGGAATCCTCGCCTCTCGTCGTTGGCCCCGCAAGTGCGGTTTTCCCGGTGCTAGTATGGATTTCTCGGCGTCTCATCGACCGACCCCACTAGTGCGGCATTTCCTGGCGCTCCATCAATCGGCCCGGTCTGAGTGGTTCATCTGCTGCGTCCGCAACATCATCCATCCATTATCCTGCGGGGGAGCTTCGATCGTGAGGGGGAGCAGCATCATTTGCACATTTATATTTTATTTCGTCTTGTTTTGTCATCAAGCTGGGTATGTCCAGCTTGAGGGGGAGTGTTTGCACCTTGTTGCTTGCTTTGTTTTTTCTTTATGTGTTCAAGCTAGGTACACCTAGCTTGAGGGGGGAGTGTTGGAGTCTGTATCCCACATCGGACTTGAGGTCCGGTGTGGTCTTAATTATTTGTTATAAAAAAACATCAAGGGCTCCTTTAGAGAGCACACCTTGGGGGTTCGATTTCTCCTATTTTATCATTCTACAAAGTTAATCGTTCTGCAAATCTGAATCTCGAGATCTATTCCTCATCTTTCTTTTCTCGTTCACCTTATAGAAACAATTTTTTCTTTTAATTTTGATTAAAATAAAATAGAGGATCTCATCAGGAGGTGCCAAAGCTTCCTGGTCGTACAACACCAGAACACACGGCGTGTATTCGGCAGTACACGCCATGTAGTCAAGATTCAATGCATCGGTCTGGTCCGCCAAACCAAGACGTGTGTTGGAGCCTTTCTAAGTCTTAAATGACTTCATGTGTTGACCAGAAACAGGTCACTACTGGAAAGATGATCTTTCCCAACACTTCTATACCAACGGTTTGTAAAAACCGTTGGTATAGCTACCCTTTCCCAACGGTTCACCAAAACCGTTGGGAAAGGGTCCATTTTCCATCCCCTTTCCCAACGGTTCACTAAAACCGTTGGGAAAGGGTCCTCTTTCCCAACCCCTTTCCCAACGGTTCATCAAAACCGTTGGGAAAGGGTCCTCTTTCCCAACGGTTCACCAAAACCGTTGGGAAAGGGTCCCTTTTCCCTCCCCTTTCCCAACAGTTCACCAAAACCGTTGGGAAAGGGTCCTCTTTCCCAACGGTTCACCAAAACCGTTGGGAAAGGGTCCTCTTTCCCTCCCCTTTCCCAACGGTTCATCAAAACCGTTGGGAAAGAGAGGGGATACTTTCAACCTTCGGCAAACTAAAGTTCAACCCACCCAAACCTATCCCAACGGTTTGGAAAACCATTGGGATAGGGCTTTCCCAACGTTTTTCCAAACCGTTGGGATAGATTCTTTAATTTTTTTCCAGGCCTTCTAACCAAGAACATTATATAAATAAATTTTTTAAATAATTATGATAATACATATATATATTTATGAAATTATGTTTAAAAAGTGATGTTAGGTTAGTGGTTAAGTCGTTCGATTATAAACGAGGGGTCCTGGGATCAAATCCCAGCGGATGTTTTATTTTTTGGAATTTATATACCAACGGTTCCATTACCGTTGGTATAGATTTCATATTACCTATACCAACGGTTTTTTGAAAACCGTTGGTATAGACCTATCGCAACGGCTTACTTGGCTACGGTTCTCCAAACCGTTGGTATAGGCTATACCAACGGTTTGGAGGCCTATACCAACGGTTCCAAACCGTTGGTAAAGGTTAGTTTTCCAGTAGTGAGGTGGCACGGTTTCCGGATTACACGCCGTGTAGTCCACTGAACACGGCGTGTAGTCCCTTCGGGTTAGGGTTGGACCGTGTACCCCGTACACGGCTTGTCTGGCTGGAAACCGTGTAACGCGGATACTACACGGCGTGTGGCCCACTGAACACGTCGTGTACTCCGAAGATTTCTGAAGTACACTCACATGTTGTTTCCCCGGGCGTGTACTTCAGATGGACGGTGAAAAATAGAACACGTCGTATAGTTGCAACTACACGCCGTGTACTCATCCAAATTACGCAGATTTATTAAAATTTATTATTATATTATACAAACCCTTGAGACGTGTACCATCGTGCGGGCGTAAAACTGAAGCACAACATGTGATAGGTGTTTTATATATATGTGTTTAATTTAACATCTGCGTAATGTTCATTTCTACTCATTGGGTAGTTATGAATAGGAATCCACCAAGTTGTCTCCAAGGTACAAGTTACGTACAAAGATAATTTTAAATGAATTTATTTGTAGGAAATTCAGAAAAATGTTTTAAGATAAAAAGATTGATTAATTAAAGATGATAATTAATTGATTCGAGCATGATTTATCTTAAATAAGAACGATTAATGAATTGAATGTTATCTTTATTTATGCGTAAACATCGTTGCATGTATGGATGATCGTGAACTAGACCAAGACTTTTGTATGTGGATGGTTTCTTTTAATTTATTTATTTAAATTAAATTTGTTGGCATGCGATTCATCTCTCCTCATTAACACGTAGGGTCTGCATGCCCAAGGTTGCTTTTATGTAAAACCTTTTTTACCCCCCACCTGCATGTGAGTTAAAAAAAGGCATATGTAATGGATGGAACTCCCAAGCTAGTGGAGGCGGTTTCAAGCTGGAGCCGAGACGAAACCCATCCCAGAAGATACAGAGGTGGACAAGTGGAAAGCTGTAAACACGAACCCAAAATGTTCAAGATGTTTCTCCCCTAGGTCAGGGTTAATTTATCAACCGCTAGATAAACTAACCATTAGAAAAGCTCATGATCATTCTCTTTATTTTATTTATGTCAATTGCATGGTTTATCATTATAGATGTGTTGTCACGATCACATAATTAATGAATTAAATAAGCATGCAAGATAAAACTAAAATAAACAATTCATGCATAAGAGATAAAAATCCCTCAAATAAAATATTAAGTCAGACCAAGCCTTCCGTTACTTGATTAAGGGAAAAACTCAATAAAACTATGTGTTTGACCAACCCTTGTTGGGACACATACTTTTATACAGGAAGCCCTTACGAAAGGTTTCGGGTTGACTTAACCATATTACATCAAGAGGAGTAGTTCTTGCTAGACTTGGTGTAATATTGAAGGCAAGAGTTAAGGAAAAGTCATGATTTCAGGATTGGGGAGTCCACTCAACAGATCAAAGAGCTGCAAGCCCGCAGTTGGCAAAAAGACCTGCCTACCTAAATACCTTCTAATAGCTTGACCAACCCTCGTTGGGGTTATGCGAAGGGGAATATGGATCTTTGCCACTAGAATGTCATAACAACTGGACATTCTGAGTTCAATTGTGAGAGTTATTTAGACTTGATAAAATAGTGGGAGACTTAATAAAATTTATTATTTCTTATAAAATGTAATCAAGAAAGTACTAATGATCTGCTCGTTTAATTGTAGAATAAAAATGACAAACTCGTCAACTACACTATCCCTGCGATCAATTATGAATAAAGACAACATCCTCACCAGCAGTAACTTCTAGGAATGGTTTAGATGCATTCGGGTTATCCTATGCCATGAATGGAAGTCTTACGTGCTGGAGTCAACATTACCTGATCCGCCTGTCAAAGAGGCGAGTGGTGAGGATTTCCTGGTCTATGAGAAACATATGAACGACGTGGTCGACGTTCAATGTTTGATGTCATCATCAATGTCTAGTGAGCTCATGAAGTCTCATGAAAACATGGATGCTTATAGCATGCTCAAGCACCTTAGAGAAGGTGCCCCAGTTGGGCCTCATGTAGTCAAGCTCATTGGCAACATTGAGCGCCTGGAAGTTCTAGGGTTTAAACTCCCCGAAGAACTGGGCACCGATCTCATTCTCGGATCACTCCCTCAGAGCTTCTCTAACTTTGTTGTCAATTTTAATATGAACAATATTGAGAAATCTCCATCTGATCTTCTTATCCTCATTCGTCAAGTGGACAAAGATATGAAGCGTGAAAAGCCTTCCGTCCTTACGGTGAATAAGAGGAAAAGGAAGACGAAGAGCTTTAAGCCCAAAGCTTCTTTAAGGTCTTCCAAGAAAAGGAATATCAAAGGGGAGACAAAGGAATAAGAGGTTGTTTGTTTCGCATGTGGCAAGAAGGATCACTGGAAGAACTGCGCCCAGCCTAAGAAGCAAGGAGAAGCTTCAAGTGCGTTTGTTATCGAATGCAATCTATCTATTTCTACAAATTGGGTATTAGATACAGCTTGTGGTGCTCACATATGTATCCAAATACAGGAACCAACTAGATTCAGGAAGATTGACCGAGGGGAGGTAGATCTACGAGCAGCCAACAGAGCCAGACTTGTTGTTGTAGCTGTCGGGGACTACCACCTAACGTTGCCAACTGGAATGATCTTGGTGTTAAGGGTTGTTATTATGTGTCTTATGTTACTAAAAACATTATTTATGTATCCATATTAGATACAGATAGATTTGTTTTCAAGTTTGGAAATGAATGTTGCTTCTTTTACAAAGATAACATTTGTTTTGGTAGGGCACATTTATACAACGGTTTTATGTGTTGGATTACACAAACCAAGTAATGGTAATCGATAACAAATATACTTCACATGACTCATAACATAGTTATTTACGACGCATGGCGCACAACGGCGACAAGAGCCCCGGGCGCAAAAGCGCACGGCGCGTGACAATATTAACTTGCGGCGGACAAAAGAGGTGTATGCATATATCAACAATAACAAATAATAAATTATACAATTTATATATAAAAAACAAAGATTTATGTCAATAATTCATATTCCATACATCAAAAAACAAATGAAGTCAACAATAACACCTACAATTAAATATTAAAAACTATATATCTAAAAAAATCATATATATCAATTCCTGAAATATATTAAAAACCATATATCTCAAAAAACCAAGACAGGAGTAAAAGGACATATATCTCAAAAAAACAACAGGAGTAATTCGAAAAAAAATAAGGGGCGAGCAACATAAATAAAATTGAATTAAAAACAAAAAAAAAGTTACTGATTCGCACAGAAGGTGCGCCTGCTCTGGACAACATTACGTATCTAAGTCGCGGTGGTCGAGGGAGCTCGGCTAAGTCGTGGTCGACTGGGTCACGACGGTCGAGGGATCTCGGTTTGGTCGTGGCAGTCAATGTGGTCCAACACCGGTTGAGTCGCTACGCTCACGGGAAGAGTGTTGCGTAGAGTCGAAAGGGGAGGTCGTTGTTTGACCTCAAAAGAGGTATTTTCAATCGGGGCATAAGAGTTGGCAGGTTAAAAAAATACAAAAAAAAATCAAAAAGGCTCAATGGCGCGCGCCATTGGCGCAACATGGCGCACGCCATTGCGCAATATGGCGCACGCCACAGTGAACCATCTTAAATGAGCCATGGCGAAACCATGGCGCAACGCACCACTCCCTAGCGCTAGCCATGGCGCAATGGCGCGCCATGGCACGCGCCATTAATAACTATGACTCATAACACACCCAACTTTGGCATCACCGGCTAGATCATGTAAACGAGAAACGCTTGACAAAGTTACATCAAGATGAATATTTAGATTCTTTCGAACTAAAACCACTTAGTGTATGACATGCATGTTTACAAGGCAAAATGACCAAAGCCCCATTTAGTGGGGAAGGTGAAAGGACTAAAGAACTTCTTGAATTGGTTCGTACCGATCTGTGTGGACCATTTCCAGTTGAAGCAAGAAGAGGGTACTCATACTTCATAACTTTTAATGATGACTTTAGTAGATATAGATATATCTACTTAATGAGGTATAAGTCAGATTCTTTTGATAAGTTCAAAGAATACAAAAATGAAGTTGAGAACCAGCTTGGTAAGAAGATTAAGAAACTCCGTTCAGACCGAAGTGGAGAATATCTTAATCAAGAATTCATTGATTACTTACGGGAGTTTGGGATCATATCCCAACTCACTCCTCCATACATCAGTGGAATGATGTGAGCGAAAAGAGGAACCGGCGCCCTGTTGGACATGGTGAGATCAATGATGAGTCACGCGAGTCTTCCATTATCCTTTTGCGGATATGCGTTACAAACAGTGGAAAGAAAGCCATATTATCGGAATTTACATGTGTGGGGAAGCGATGCATTTGTTAAGTCCTCTTCAAATAACAAACTTGCGCCCCGAGGCACAAAGTGTACCTTTATAGGATACCCCAAGGAAACAAGGGGATATTGCCTATACAACCCCTCAGACAAAAAGATTAGTGGCAAGACACGCCATATTCCTTGAGAGGGGGCACATCTCCAAAAGAGATAGTGGGAGCGAGATAGACTTCGATGAAGTTGAGGCTCAAGGTACACAAGAGTTGGTACAGGAACAGATTCCACAAAGCTCCGTGGAAGAAAGAATTGTTCCAGAGACACAAGAGTTGCGTAGCAGTACAAGAGAGGTTAGAGAACCGGAACGGTACAGTTTTCTAGTTACCGAGGATGGTGACTCATTATTAGTTGATAGTAATGATCCTCTAACCTATAAGGAAACAGTAAGTGACACAAATGTTGTGGCAAGAAGCCATGAATTCTGAAATGGATTCCATATACCAAAATCAAGTCTGGATTTTGGTAGATCCTCCAGTTGATGTAAAGTTTGTTGGTTGCAAATGGGTATTCAATAAGAAACTGGATATGGAAGGACAAGTCAGCACCTGTAAGGCACTACTGGTTGCAAAAGGGTTCAAACAGCTTCAAGGCATTGACTACGACAAAACCTTTTCACCAGTTATAATGCTGAAATCCATCAGAATTCTATTGGTCATTGACGCTTACCATGACTGAGATTTGACAAATGGATGTCAAAACAGTCTTCCTTAACGGGAACCTTCAAGAAGATGTCTACATGACACAACCTGAAGGGTTTATGACTCCAAAGGATGCCAATAATGTATGCAAGTTTCAGAAATCTATTTATGGATTAAAGCAAGCATCCAGGTCATGGAACATTCGTTTTGATGAAGCCATAATGAAATTTGGTTTTATCAATAACGAATGTGAGTCTTGTGTCTACAAACGGTTTAGTGGGAGTGCGGTCGTTAATCTAATAATATATGTTGATGACATATTACTTATTTGAAACGAGATACCAGTCTTACAGTCTGTTGGTTGAATCAATGCTTCTCCATGAAGGACTTGGGTGAGGCAGCATATATTCTTGGGATCAAGATTCATCGTGATAGATCCAAGAGATTGTTGGGCCTAAGTCAAAGTACATACATTGATAAGATACTGAAGAGATTCGGTATGGAACAATCCAAGAGGGGATTGTTGCCAGCGTCACATAACATTCCTCTTTCCAAGAAAATGTGTTCTCAAACACATAAGGAAAGAATGATAATGGCAATGACTCCATACGCATCAGCAATTGGGTCAGTCATGTATGTCATGCTATGTACTAGGCTGTATGTCGCATGTGCATTAAGTGCGGTAGGCAGATGTCAAGCTGACCCAGGTGACCGTCATTGGATGGCAGTCAAGACTATCCTAAAGTATCGGAGGCGTACTAAGAATATGTTCCTGGTTTTGTGACATGGAATTTTATTCATAATTCCGTTTTGCGCAAGTTGGCGCACCATAAATAATGACGCAGTATTATTATTATGAGCATGGGTTTTTCTCTAAGTTCATGAATGTATTTAATTGCTGTTATGCAATTAAATATTGTAATTGAAGTTCCGTGCATATAAATAGACAAGTACGTCTATTGTGTCCTGGCGAACACACCGCACGCTTGGTGAATTGAGAATTGTTGAGCTAAACAATTTCACTCCCGAATCCTCTTCTCGCCCCTCTCAAGAACGAGAGACGTTCTTCAAGGCCGAAGAACAAGCAATCAAGAACGACCGACACAAGACACTCGCTTCGCCGCGCTAGCACCCGGAGAACGAGTGGTGTCGATCGGAGGTCATCGGAGCACGTGTGGATCACCGCTAAAGGAATTCTAGTTTGGATCCTCGCAAGCGCAACGAGATAATCCTGAAGGGTCATTCCGAACGATCAACATCATCAACGAAGAAAATACCGAAGATCCAAGTATTCTTTTCTTTATAAAATTAATTAAATTAATTATAAACATGATGTGCAAGATCTTCTCTAAAGATTTCGGGCCTCTTTATTCTTTATTTAAATTTTTGATTTTATTTCGTGGAGACTGACATTCATCGTCGTATTAATCCCGGAATAATCATTGATCATGGTAAAAATTAAAGTTGGGTGTCATTCCAACCACGCTTTTACTACGCCCGAAACCTACACCTACGCCCCACGCATTCCATATGATAATAAACACCATTATACAAAAGCAATCTTGCCGAATGGCCAGGAGAGATTACCTTTGACCTCAGATTAATAGCTCTTTCCCGCGACTTGGATCCAGTGACTCGACCACTGTCCACCTATGTTGAGTACGTTTTGATTTTCCTTTATTTTTACCTCTTACAGAATCCCACCCCTACTCTGATTCCCCGTCATCTTCCAATACATTGAATCTGTTGTTACTTTGAGGCCTGGATGATGAAGGTAATCCCTCTGAAAAAAATGAGACCAAAATCCGTCTCTCCGACGAGCTATGCGAAGACCGAATCTCCTCAATCACCCCAGCAGACATATTATTATTGCATAAGGACTCAGACTGACCACCAAGGAAACCAGACCAGTGCCCATCGTGTCATCAGATGAGTCAGGCACGTGGGATTACTTTAATCCAAAAGGATATCCCGCCTGATTTTGAAAATTGCATGAGACCGGCGAGACGATGATCGGCTCCGGTACCATCTCTGACAACTTCAACTCCTGCGAAGAGGGAGATTCTTCCACCATGAAATCCTCCTAAACTCTTGGATCCCTCGAAGAATAACCATGAACCTGAGTCGGCAACTTGGGACCCGACCTTCTTCGCCTACAAACCTCCACATAGTGGCCTTGCAACCTGCATACCGTGCAAAAACCCAGAAGCCCTTGGTAAAAAATCTATTGCCACCAAGAAAAATTCTCCCTCTCCCTTAATAAAACCTTTGAAGGGAGCTCCAAAGCAAGATCCATCTCAACTCACAACTAGGGAGAAGCCGCTGCATGAAGAGAATGAGTATTATAA
Organism: Viscum album; assembly: GCA_963277665.1. Taxonomy (NCBI): domain Eukaryota; kingdom Viridiplantae; phylum Streptophyta; class Magnoliopsida; order Santalales; family Viscaceae; genus Viscum; species Viscum album. The sequence continues at coordinate 44,886,281 of OY728140.1, read as the reverse complement.
TCCAAACAAAGAAAATGCCCTAAAGCATTGCCCACGGACAGAAGAAAGCCCGGATTCTGAAGCGGGAGGGGAAGCCCAGGAAACCGCAGCCAAACCGCTGCCATACTTGATTCCTTCCCATAGTGAACATCCCAGCACCATCTGGAAAGCGAAAAGCGCCAATCTCCACAGTGATGATCTGTCCTTGACCACATCTTAACAAAATCTTCTCTTGATCAAAGGTGGATACAGAAAGTAGATCTGGAGAGAACTAAGACCGCCGCCGGAAAGTGAAGGCCTCAAGAATCCACAAAGGATTTGAAAAACAGAAGAGGAGGTTTCTCCCAACCAAACCGAGCCACCAGGGAGAGATTATGGAAAGAAGTTGCATCATTAAGTTCACTCACCGAGAAGTCCACGGAAGGGCACCCATAGACCCTGCCAGAGCAACATGGCGCGATTTGAATTGCTGGAATTTTAAAAGGTCGTTTCCTGAGATCCGATGACCGCACCCTGAGATCCGAAGACTGTACGCCTGCAAGTGCCTCCTTAAGGATTTAACCCCGACCGAGATACGAGGCTTCAGAGAACTGACATCCGAGGAATCCTGAGTCTTCGCACAAGGAGATTTGAGTGGAGAAGAAGGAAACGAGGGCAAAGCACCAAGCTCACGCTGCACAGAAGAATCCATTTCCAGAGAAAGAGAATATGCTAACTACTCTATGCGCATTAAATGTATTGCAAGATAAATAAATTAACACGTGTTCATGTGTCATTTATTGAAAAACACACCATGTAATTACATGAAATAGTTTGGTTGTGGAGGCAATGATGCTGCTCACCAGTTGGATTTGGGTTGCATGAGGTCTCCCATTGTTTGGATGATTTTTTTCGTAAGTGGCTTGTTATGTTTGATTTGATTGATTAATATGATTCTTGGTTTTTCCTTTAAAAAAAAGTGTGTATTTTATATGCTATATGAGTGCATATTATATTACCACAATACTTATAGGATATTTTGGACTTGCACGCATTATATTTCCTCAAGTACATGTTTTGTAATTAGTTAATTTTAAGTAAAATATTTTTTTTAATTTGTTAAAAATTATATTGGATGTGAATCCCCAAGATGATTTGGATGGATATTAAGATAAAGTAATTAATTGATTGATGAAGATAATAAGTTGATTTTAGTGTGTTTTATCTTAATGAAATATGATTGAAATGATTTCTAATTTATTAAATGTGTATTCGTTGCATGAATAGATGATCACGAGCTTGAGAAACCTATGTATGGATTGGATTTAATTAATTTATTTTTTGTATTAGCTTTATTAATTATTATTATTAAATTAAAATTACAGTTTGTATGTAATCCCATTATCTTTTTATGCAAGGACTTGGGTGTATGTGGTTTCTTTTATGTAAAATCCCTTAAACTATTCTAATGGTTCCCATCACCTGTTTGTGAGTAAAGAATATATAATGATGGATATCCAATGTGATTGGAGGTGGTTCAAGATAGAGTCGAGGTGAAATCAATCTAGGTGATACATAAGAGAGGGGTGGAATACTGCTACTCGAACCAAGACCAGATCATAGAGTTTTCCCATTGGGTCAGTGGTTTGTTTATTATTCACTCAATAAACAAACTAGTAGATAAAGATCATGATCATGCCACATGTTTTATTATGTCTTATGCATGGTTATTTATTTTATAGTTGCTTTATCTCAATAACCTGAATAAATGAATCAAATAACAAGCACGCTCAAATGGAATAAAATAAAAGGATCATGTGTAAATATTTTACCAAAACAAGGCTAATCACTTAAGTAAAATACACTTTATACTAATATGACATAAAAAACGATAAAATAAGAAAATTTACACATAAAAAACAAAATCCCTCAATAAAATAATAAGTTAGAAAATCCTTCTATTACTTAGTTATGAATGAAACCATAGTTAAAGGTACTAGTCTAAACAAAGCTAGGGTGCTTTTTAATTATCGGGGAGTTATTACTAAAGTTTTAGGTTGACTTAACAAAGTAGCATAAAGTTTGACTTCCAAAGGACTTGGTGTTGCATAGAGACAAGTGTTGAGGAAATCTAAAAAATGATTTTAGGATTAAGGAGTCCACTCAATGAATCAAGAAGCTACAAGTCCATAGTTGGAAATACTGCCAACCTAAATACCTTTGAATAAATTTTCAGGACAAAGTATGGGTTATGAGAAAGGAAATATGGATCATTTTTACTAGAATGTCTATGAAATGGGACATTCTATGTCCAATGGTGAGGGACTTGAGATTTGATAAAATAGAGGGAGACTAATAAAACTAATATTATTTCATCTCACATATTTTGGTAATCAAGTAAAGTGTTAATAATATTATTTTATATTTCTATAGTAAAATGAAAATCTTATCAACCATGTTATCCCTATGATATATACTAGAGAAAGAGCATCTATAAACTGGTTGTGACTTCCAAGAATGGTATAGGAACTTTCTCATTGTATTTCAGCATGAACAGAAGCTCTGCATGCCAGAGAGCCCAATTTTTTATCCGCTTGGTAAGGAGATGAGAGATGAAGAGTTCTTTATTTATGAAAAACACTTGAACAATGTTCTTTATGTCAAGTGTTTTATGCTATCATCCATGTCTAGAAAACTCATAAAGTCCCATGAGAACATGAATGATTATAGATTTATCTCACATATCTGTTATCTCTATCAAGAGGGAGCTAGAAAGAAACATGTTGAGATATCCAAGGCATTATTCACAAGAAAACTTGGATAAGGTGTGCCTGCTAGGCCTCTCATATTCAAACTCAATGGATACATCGAGCTTCTAGAGGTTCTATGTTTTAAGTTGTCCAAACAGTTACACACTGATCTCATTATTTCAACACTCTCTTAGGGATTCTTCGACTTTGTTGTAAATTTTAACATGGAAAACATTGAGAAGACTCTCCTTGATCCTCTCACTATGCTTCACCGAGTTGATAAGGGTGTGAAGCATGAAAATCCTTAAATATTTATGGTTAATAAGAGTAAAGTCTAGGTGAAGTGCCCCAAGACTAACTCTATGTCTTAATAGTATTCACAATTACCTTCCAAGAAAAGGAGGATCAAAGGGAAACAATGGAACTTGATGCTGTCTATTTTTCCTATGGAATGAAGGGCCACAGGAAGAACTACACCACCAAAAACAAGTGAGGGGAAGCTTAAGGTGAATTCATTATTGAGTGAAATCTACCTAGTTCTATAAATTTGGTAATAGATATAGCTTATTGTTCTCTCATTTATATCCAATTACATGAACCAAATATATTTTTAAAGCGATTTATTTGAAAATCAATAAAGAGAGAATTTTCAGTCACATTTACATGAGGTGAGGTGGGATCTACAAGCCACTAATAGAGCCAAGATCGCTACATTAGTTATTGGTGACTACCACCAAACATTGCTAACTGGGATGATCTTGGTTTTGAAAGATTTTATTTGGTTCTCTTAGTTACCCAAACATTAAATTTGTATCCGGACTTGATATATATGATTTTTTTTTCAAAATTGGAAATAAAAACTGCTTCCTTTACAAAGAAAGAATTTATTATGGTAATTCACATTTAAATAATGGTCTTTATGTGTTGGATTACAAAAAATAAGTAATGACAATTGATAATGAATCTAGTTTACATGGTGCATATCACACCCAACTGTGGCATCAATGCTTAGTTTGTGTAAATGAAAAGCACCCAGATGAATATTTATATTCTTTTTAACATAAAACCACTTGGAATATGCCACACTTGTTTGTAAGGAAACATGACCAAAGCTTCATTTAGTGGAAAAGGTGAAAGATCCATATATATATATATATATATATATATATCCTTGAATTGGTTCACACCGATGTGTGTGGATCTTTTCTAGTCGAAATAAGGGGAGGGTACTCAAAATTCATAACTTTTACTGATGACTTTAATAGATATGGATATGTCTAGCTAATGAGGTATAAGTCATATTGCTTTGAAAAATTCAAGGAATATAAGAATGGAGTTAATAACTAACTTGATAAGAAAATAAAGAGAATCTACTAAAACCATAGTGGAAAATACCTTAAATAATTTTCATTGATTATCTACAAGAGTTTGTGATATTATTCCAATTCACTCCTCTTTATACACCAAAATGGAATATTGTAAGTGAAAGGATGAACTTCACCTTTCTTAACATGGCGAGATTAGTGATGAGTCATAAAAGTCTTCCATTATCCCTTTGGGGATACACATTAAAAATTATGGCACACACACTAAATCGAGTGATAAATAAGGTGGAGAGCGTTGCTCCATTTGAATTATAGAGTGGAAAGAAACCTATCTTATCTCATTTACATTCTTTGGGATTCAAAGTGTTTATTAAGGATCCTTTAGGTAAAAAAATTATACCCAAAGACACCAATTGTATATTTATAAAATATCCTGAGGAAACTAAAGGATATTTCCAATACAACCCTTTAGATAAGAAAGTAAGAGTGGAAAGACAATCCATTTTTCTTGAAAGGGTGCACATCTATAAAAGTGATATTTGGAGTGAGATAAACTTTGATGAAGTCATGGATCAAGATACACTGGAGTTGGAACAGGGACAGGTTCCACAAAACCCCATGGAAGAGGATGTTCTAGAGACACATGTACCATGTAAGAGTAAAAAAGAGGCTAGAGAACCTGAAAGATATGGTTTTCTAGTCACCAATGATGGTGAATCATTATTAATTGATAATAATGATCTTGTGACCTATATGAAAGAAATAGGTAGCAAAGAAGATGCTAAATGGAAAGAAGTGATGAATTTTGAAGTAGATTCTATGTACTAAAATCATGAATGGACTTTGATAGATCCTTTAGTGGATGTAAATCCCTTTGGTTAAAAATGGGTATTTAAGAATAAACTACCCATGGATGGAAAATTCAGTACATATAAATCACGTCTAGTTACAAAAGGGTTTAAAAATGAAAATAATAGACTATTAAAAACCTTTTCCCCAGTTTCTATATGGAAGTATATTATAATTCTACTTGTTATATCAGCTTACCATGACTATGAGATTTGGAATATGGATGTCAAAATAGATTTCCTTAATGGGAACCATCAATAAGATATCTATATGATACAACCCTAAGGGTTTGTGGATCCAAATAATTTCAAAAAGTTATGAAAGTTTTAGAGATCCATTTATCGATTAAAAAAGGCATCAATGTCATGAAAAATTTATTTTGATGAATCTAAAATGGAATTTGGTTTCATAAATAATGAATGTGAGCCTTGTGTATAAAAGAAATATAGTGGGAGTGCAATCATTTTTTATAGTATATGTTAATGACATATTACTGATAGGAAATGAGATTCAGATCTTATAGTCTATCAATACTTGGTTAAAAAATTATTCTCTATGAAAAATTTATATAAAATAACATATATTCTTGGTATCAAAATCCATCAAGATAGATCCAAGTGGATGCTAGGACTAAGTCAAGCTACACACATTAATAATACACTAAAGATATTCAGTATGAAACATTCCAAGAGGGTATTATTACCCATGTTACATGGAATTCATCTTTCTAAGAAAATGTGTCCTAGACACATGAAGAGAGGTAGAGAATGACAAAGATTTCATATGCATCAACGATTGAGTTAGTCATGTATGTCATGTTATCTACCGGGATGGATGTAGTCTACGTCTTAAGTGTGGTAGGAATATATCAAGTTGATCCATGACACCTCCATTGGATGGTAGTCCAGACATCCTTAAGTACCTCAGGCGTACTAAGGATATGTTCCTTGTTTATAGAGGAGATGAGAAACTAGTCATCATGTATTATACAGATCCCAGTTCACAAACAAACTAAGATGATATGAAATTGAAATCAGGATACATTTTCACTATCAATAGAGGTGTTATGAATTAGAGGATCTCAAATAAAGCTATGGTCATAGATTCTACACTGGAATCTGAGTATATTGCAGAGTTTGATGCGCCCAAGGAAGCGGTTTGGATATGAAACTTCATCCAAGAGATTGATTTGGTGCATAAAAGTAAAGAAACTATCACACTATACTATGATAATACTACAACAATGGTCCTTTCAAAGGATCCATGGTCCCACTAGAAAATGAAACACATACTCTATAAATATCATCTCTTAAGGTATTTTTTCTCAGAGAGGTGATATTATAGTGAGTATATTTTTGACATATCTAAAGAATGATTTAAAAAAATGTGTATATAATATATTGGTATTTAATGTGAACAAATTAATAATCAGTCATAATTTTTTTCAATTGGTTAGAAAATAATATAAAACCATTTGAAGTTAAAAGGAGATTTTTTTCCAGAAAACTATTTTTATTGTGCGTAATGTATTTTATCCTAATAAATTTTTTTAATACATATTGATGAATGATTTCTATATAATTTCAGATAATATGTGCAATAAAATATATTAACATTCATGTAATGGGTTTTACTAGGAATGGAATAAAAATAAATTATTTTTATGCTTAAAAACACATTTTTTTCTAAAAATGGATTTCATTTCATTTTTCACATTTAATTTAAAAATAATTTATATTAATTATTGAAATTTAATATTATATTTGTTTCCATATTTGGAATCATCATTTCTAAATTTAGTAATGAGTTCAATTTTATTTTTGGTCATTTTGAAAAGCAATTAAGGTAAAGCTTCATTACCACAGTAAAAGTTAAAATGATTAATGAGGGGTTAAACTAAAGAAATAAAGGTTAAAATTTCCTTAACACTTATATAAATCCTTTTGGTTAAGTTTATTTAGACTCAAAATTATTTTATATTTAAATTTGGGTTTCTTTGGTTCCACTTTCACTTGAATATGAATTTATTATATTTTAATGTTTCAAGTGTTTACAAGAGCGCCACTCTCCTCACTTAGAAAATGGATCCTCATATCCTAAATTATACACAAAAATTTGGACTTTATATCAACTAATATCTACTAAAATACTCTCACAATATCATTATCCATGACCTTTAGGTTCTTGTCTTCCCCAAAAATCCATCCAAGAATCCTTAAGGTTCTTTTCAAAGAAGGATACCTGAAGAAGAGGTATATGTTCTTACAGATATTTTTCATGTTTCTTTCCTATTAAACCTAATAAAAATGTTCTATAAACATATTAACAAGATATAATCAGTATATTTAAAATAATTATATGTTTTAGGTTAATGGTATAATCATTTTCTATCTACTTCCCATCCATTGGAAAATAATAATGTTTCTTGTGTGTATGTCTGGACAACCACCTCCGTGAAGCGATGTGATTCGTTTTTAATTTCCTATTTATATGGATAATAATAAGGATAGATTTAATGAATATATATTATATTTATGATATAATTGTGTTTTTATAATGTTGAATTATTATGTACCTTTCTTTGGTTCCATCCATTGAAAATTGAAAACATCACCTGTGCGTACATACAAACTACTATCCTCACAAAGCGATGCAATTCATTTTTCCTCCCTAATTTATATGACTGGTTATAAAAGTGTATATAATAAAGAAATATTATAATTATTATATGATTAAGATTTTGTATATCATGAAACCATGATCAAGGTGCAAGTACTAGTACCGTCAAACCTAAACATTCATGGAAAACATACCATTTTTCAACCAAATAACGATTTTAATGAAAAATTATTAAAAAAAGGTTAATTAGAAATTATAATGGAATGGTATATAGTAATATAAATATGAATATGGGTTTTTAATATATTCATAAAAAAATATTTATTTATTATACAAGAGGTTTGAATGCATATAAAGAAAGATGGAACTTGAGGTAAGGATTTCTCATCTCACTTTTATTTCCAGGAGACATATGCCATATTCATCACTTATTTATTTTTTGCAGTGCATATTATTCCTATAAATGTATTTTATGATATTTTTAGTAAATATAATGTGGATTTTAAATCCATATAATGTTTTCTCTTTAACTAGGTTTTTAATTAGAGATTATGAAAATTGTAAGGGCACTTCATCTCAATATTGTTTCACTGAGACATGTTTCATGTTATACACCTATTTGTGTTTATATGGTGAATATAATTTCCATTTTATATTTATATTCATTATATTTAAAATTTATTTTGATGTTATTTCATTCAATGGGGTTATGATTCAAAAGTTACTAAAGCATCAAGGGTTTATATTACAAACACATTTCTTTTTGGGATTTTCTATGATAAATTTTTATTGGGGGAAATTATATGATAATTATACTTTAAACCCAAAATATTTTATTATACATTGGTTATTTTTGTAATTTTCAAGTATTATTACCATTTTACTCTATTTTTTACTTAAAATGACCAAGAAAAAGTTTTTAAGAAAAGCTGAATATATTTCTTCCTTTCGAGTCGAGATTATATGTCCTTCATGTCCATGTTCTTAAAAATGTTTTATAAAAGTTTTAATATATAGTTAAATTTTTGAGAATGGTAATTTTTAATACTATTTATTTTATTTACAAATTATTAAAAATTAATTTTTATGTATTGATCACTTTTGATTTTTTATAAAAGTTTGAAAATAATGTTATCTTTTAAGATATACGACATGAATATCTTTTATCACCATAATGAACATTATTTTATTTTAATCTTACTTTACAAGTTTACATAGTTATTTTTAAGTAAAATATTTTTCTCGATACTTTGGGAATTTTTAGTTTTTAAATATATTGAAATAAAAGGATATTTTACCTATTTTTTTAAAGAAATATTCAATGTATATTTTAAATGTATTTTTTATCTATGTTAACATACTTTAAGTATTTTTATAGTTCACTGGGTATACGATCTTATGATACCATCAACATTATTTCTATAGTTATCTTATCATGATAATTTCTTAAGGATGATTCCATGAAACCTGTTAATTTCCCATAGGTTAGTTAAGTGATGATGAAATCTTTATAGAATCCATTTCTTTTTCATAGGTTATTCTATAATGAAATGATGAAAGTTTTTGTGAACTTGTGCGACACATATGTATGGTTTACATTATGTGATGGGTGGGTTAAAAATTATATATCCCTCTAATGTATTGGGTAAATATTGATATATCATGAGATAATATAGGCTCTAATTGTGCCTTCCATATTTCTTGAATTTTATATCTTGATCCTTTAATCAAAATGGAACCATCACCTTAAATTATATAACCATGGTGTATTGATGGGTTCATTTCAGGTAGTTAAAGAAATATGTATCAAGCATATAGGTTGATGATATGAGTGTGTAACCTGTTTGATAAGATATCTTGTCAAAATAATTATATTACACCGTGAGTATACATATGTGGTTTTCATCATTAATTCATTAACTTCTTCCTCTTGGATGTATTTATGTGTTGCTAGAAACTGATATCAGAATATAAGAGAAGCCATCTAATACAACTAAAGAATAATCCTAGAGGGTCACACACTTAGTGATTATATTGATCTCAATTAAATTATATTTGAATTTAATTATTGGTATAAATATTATTCTCAAGATTAATGAATAAAATTTATTTATGATTTATTGAATGAAAATATTAAAATAAATATTTATTCAAAAGACCATTAATATTATAAATATTTATTTATTTATTTATTGAATATTTTTTTTTGAAAATAACTCTTTGAGAACTAAATAAATATAAAGGAGGACCTGTAGACTAATTTTTGGGTCTCGTGATATATATTTATTTACCATGCTATAAAATAATATTTATTATTGTGCAAGTTACCACACGCCATGATATAAAATAATATTCTTATTTTTTTACATGGAATTAGGTATTTTATGGGATTGATATTTTATTAATTCCCCTTTCATAATTAATTAATATTAAACCATAACATTGGCTCTATAGACACCCAGTTATGTCATTTGTGAAAGGGTTGGAATTTTTTTTAGGAACAACACCTCTCTTTTACTCCCAATAGATTTATCTCCACCAAGAATATATCCAAGGTTTCCTCTCAAGAATGAGAAGTAAAATTATTCCTCCTTCCTATCAATTTGGAGATAATAAAATATGATCCTTCCAAATTTAAGGGATCATGGTTGTGATCAAAATAAGTGATGTAGGAAGATCAGTACCTCCACGCTAATACTCGGAGTACCATCTATGATGCTTCGAGATCAAAGGAGCCCATATGGATAACTTCTAGATGGATTCTATCCTTAGATCCTCATGCTAAAATAATGGTTAAACCAAATAGTGTTTGGACAATCACCCTCTTCCATGAAGAAATAATTCTCAAGACTGAGGTAATTATTATTATTTAAATTAATTATAAATTTAACATGAAAAAGATCCTCTCTTCCCAGTTCTGACACCTATGCTAATTAATATTATGATTAATTCATTGGTAATGATGATTATTTATCTTGTACATATCGAATTCATCATTTATTATGAAAAAAATCAAGTTGGATACTTCCCAATAGGAAGGTCTTTTATGTCCATAACCTTCAGTTTAAACATAATAAATTTTGTTAAATCAAAATAAAATGGAAAAATAAAGAGACTTAGAAAAGTGTCTTGGGGGTTTCCATCCCAAGAGTAGATTTATTTATGATTTCTATAATTGAAAAAACTTTTACTTATCCTCAATATAAATGGGGATGTGGTTTGTATGATACAAACCACCACGTCCTTTTCCTTTCATAGCTACTCAACATCACATCTACTTAGAAGTCCCCATTATAAGTAAAGTAATTGATCAATAACCTTTTAGTGTTCACAATGAAGTGTGGTGGGGTTGGAATTATGCAAAGGTCCTCTTTTTCTATGTTTTACCCCCTATAAAGTTTTCTTTGTGTTCTTGAGGGGATCTTCATGGGGAATCTCCCCAGTTATTTCCAAATCTACCATAAATAAATCAATGGATTATCCTTTTAATTCCTTAGAGAATCCTTTAATAAATTATCAAATTATTCTTTATTCATCACCTCTTCAATTATTTACACACTAGGGAAGCCCATTGAATGTGTTCAGATTTCTCCTAGGACTGAATTTTCATCTGGTTTAGCTTTAACCAATTGTTCATTATGAAAGTACTTGTATATTTCACATCTTACATCAATCTCATTGAACAACCATATAGTTCTTCCATGTCATATTCCATAGCCTCTTAATCTTTATAAATATTAATAAAAAATGGTTATGGTTCTACAATTTTAAAAAAATTGAGATATAAAATAGATTTTGTAAGGTTAGAATGAAATGAGCTAAAGTTTTGATCAACTCCCTCACATATTCTAGTTTTGAACTCTTAATATTCATGAAACACCCTTGGGAAATTCATTTAAAATGATTATGTATTATGGGTTATCATGTTATCCTAAAAAAAATCCCACCAGTTCATCTTCATCATTATCTAAGATGCAAAAAATGTTAGCTGAATTTATAAAATTAAAACCAGGGAGATTAATGAATATTTCGGTTTGTAAAATGCTAGGATAAAATGATTCAAGTTTAGAGGTATCTTCTTCTTTAATTTCAACATGTAGTTACTTATCTAAGTACAATTACTTTTAGAAGTATTCTATAATGGATGGGGTAGTAGTGGACATTCTAGATTCTCTTTAAATTTTAGACTATATATTCCATCTTTATCTTCATAATCTAGGGCATGTATTGTTTATGTTGATTCTAAACTCACATTAAGGGATTAAAAGGATTCAAATGATATTCAATAAAATCAAAATATAATAAGTCAAATTAAATAATTTCTCCCTCATATGTATCAACTTATAATTTTTCTTCAAAATACAGGGCCATAAGATAGAAATTTTCAAGAGAAAATAGTTGTGGGTTTTCCTCTTTAAGTTCTATTTCCAAATTCATAGATAAGATTATCATGAGATTTAATTTGAGTTTATCTTCAACCTCATAATACTCATATTCTTGTCATCCCACAACATTTTGAAAATTTTATGTGAATTTATCGAGGAGGTTCTTCAGTTCATCCATGTCGAGTGATTATTCAACCATTTCATCCCGCACTTCTGGACAGACTTGTTGGTCAGTGTGGATGTTATCAAGTAATTATTTAATAATTTATTTAAGTTCACCTTCCTCTTATTAATAGGAATGATAATGAAAGTAAATTATGAATTAAATGGAATATAATTTGTGCTCAAATTAGTCAATAAAAAAATAAAGCGAGAAATAAAAATAGAAAAAATAGAAAATAAAGAAGGTAAACAGAAAATAAAGCAAAAAAACTAATTAATTTTTTTTCTAAAATAGTAAATACTCAGCCCAACTCTTGGAAATGAAATTAGGCCTTATAAGTCACCAGTCACAAGGATCTTCTCAAACAAAAGTTATAAAACCTATATTGTATCACAACGACTAATAGGGGTCTTCTCTCAAGGAGATATTCCTTGAGGATCACTATTCTTGCACTTATAATTGTTTTTGTTTATTTTATTAAGTTAAAAGTAGTACACAAAGAGGGGGTTATTTAGTTTTTGGTTTTATTAAATAAAAATATGTAGGAAATATACAAACATATAATTATTAATAAATTTTGAAGGCCCTAAGGTGAATTTCAATGGGTTCGACCATTATTTACATTTGTTCCAAATCATCTAATTTAAGGATAAGACTCAATATCATTTATCTACTCATCCTACCCACTATTTATTTATATATGAGAATTAAAACCTACTCAAATACCTTAATGAATATCATTAAATCAATTATTTAAAGTCCAATAATGGAAGGATATAATAATAATTTGGGAAGATATAGTTATAATTGCATCCCTCACTCCTCACCTTCACTACCACACAGAACTAGTGAAAAAGACTTACAAAATGAAATGTAGAAATTCAATAGTGCTCACTTCGATTCCCCTTATATAACCAAAAATGGGTTATCTCACTAAAACCATAGAGCTTAAAGATCATGGGTAATTCACAATGGTTGGGAAACATGAATAAATGAGGAATAAGGGAACACAATAAAACACAGAATAGAAAACAAATTAATTATATATAATTATAATAAAGCTATGTAAATCCTAGAACAAAGTCTAAGGACTTTAATTCTATAAAAACGGGGAGGGGGAAAATATTTATAGTAATGTACACCTTATTTTCCCTTCTCCTTGAATTCAGTGTAATGATAATGAGTTCTTATTCTTTAGATCATCTTTACATGTCCTGCTCGAGGGTCGAGATTCCACTAGCAAGATTCATCCTGAATCTTCTCATACCCAAAAATTATTCCCATGGTCAATGTATTATTCATTAGTTTGATTGGTGACACATTAAATATTAGGATAAGTTCTTACTAAGTTGGCCTAACAACGAAAATGAGATTTTGATTTGTGGCAGAGTTTTTTCATTTTTGGAATTTTCAGTTTTAATCCCACACAACCCAAAATTTGGATAAATCCAATATCATACATGGTCCATACAAATTCATACATGGGGAGAAAGTCTTATAAAGCACCATCAAAGTATTATGGTATAGGTTAAATGCTTACAAGATCTTTAAAGTAATATGTGGTTGCTGGAAAAGTCATACGAGATCACTGGAAGTCTTACATGATCTTTAAAGTCATATGATCTAGGAACAAATTCATATGCGCATAAGGTATCTCATTCCTTTTCTATTTTATAGCAAACTCCAAATAAATAAAAAATTAATGGAAAATAGCTCATAACACTAAGATGAAGTCATACGCGCTACCCATGAATAATGTCTTACATGATGAGACTGAAGTCTTACACTCTATATCCCCTTGAAAATTTCTTCTAGCTTCAAACATGAAGCCCATGAAAAATCTTTACTTAGTATAGGAATTATAAGAATTAATATAAAATTTAATTAAATAATAAAAATAAAAATTAGAATCCTTTAAAACAGTTTATAAACAACATCCAAAAATCAATGCATGGCTTCCCATTTAATTCCAAAATTAATAAAACAAGTAAAAATCATGACTTAATCCATTTAAATATTTAATTAAATATTTACAAAAGACTAAAAAATGAGACTATTTCCCAGGTTTTATACTAATCATGGGGTTAATTTATAATAAAAAACAAATAATTTTTTTGAAATTGTTGGCTCTCATTATATTTCTAATCATATTGAATATATCAGTAGCGACTAAAGTCCATTAGAAAATTTTTTATTTAATGCCTTCAAAACCTTAAGTGAATAACTCTATGCTTATTATAATCATCTTGGTGATTTTTTTGAATAAATTCAATATTAATTTACTCAAAAAGGTGTTTCTGTAACACATATAATTTTCTAACTCACTTAAGAAAATTTTTTAAGTTTTATACCAGTCTAATAATTTGTTTACATTAAGCTCTTCCTTTATCTAAAATTTATTTTAAAGTTAAGTTGGTTGATGATGATTCTATTTATATATAAAAAATATATTTTATTAGATAATTATCATATTTTATATTCATTTAATTAATAATTTTGTTAAATGTGATCCCACTAATATGATAATCCCTTTTAGATTATATCATATCCCTTAGTGGGGAAATATCCATATTTCACTGAGAAATGAGTCCTATTTGGAATTACTCTCACCACTTAGCTATTTAAGAATTCCATTAATATCAATAATATCATATACGACTCTTGTATGGTTGATAAGAGTATTCTTCATCTAATATATCATATGGATAAATTTAACACTATTCCTCTAGTATCCAAACTCTTAGGAATTTTTAGCTAAGTGTAACCCAATTCTCAAAGTGGGATTTGGTTAACTAACTCTTAGGGTTATCCATTTATTCCATGTCTTACATAAGATAATCTCTGGGCACCCATCTTTGGTAGAACTAACCCAGTTGAATTATCAAGGTCTCTACAAGTGTTTTCTTTGGAAGGTATATGAAACTTAGTATTTTAAAAAGGTGATTTAATATCAACAACTTATATCATGTATTCCCTTATTTATATATTCTTATAATTATTTAATTTTTAATCTTATTTCTTCTACTAAGTCAATATGCTCAAACCATATTGACATGTTACTCTTTACACAACTCATAAAATGTTTTACTAACCCAAATTAAAAGACAACTATATTTATACTTATCTAAATGAATCCCCTACATAACATACATTAAAAAATTTCATTTATAGGATTAGAATCACATTAAATCAATAATCCCCTTAATAGTATGCTTGGGGCCACATTAGCCAACCCTCACTTTTATAGACAAGGCATAATAAGCCTCCAGGCCAGTGAATAGTCTTACTCAAAGCCCCTCTACCCAAGTATAATTTACTCAAAGGTAGTATTCAATTTCAACATAATTCTAACAAAAATATTTGTTAATTATAATCAAATCCTGAAATCAATCTCATAACCTAATACAAGCCAAAGTCAGGGTCAACGAAAATTAAATCCATTACCATACAAATCATGCAACTCCCTATATGCATGTATACAAATTTAGAAGTAGCTTAGCTTTTTAAAGTAAAGTATACATCCATCCACAATATATCAATTATAATCATGAATAAAAATCATGTGAATAAACTAAATAAATGAAAAATTCATATATTTAACACGTGATAACAAATTTATGAACAATTCATAAATAAATCTAATTACAAACACATTATAAATTAGTCATGAATTATGAAAATTACATAATTAAATAAATATTTTTTTATGTATAATATAAAATTCTCTATATGTTCCTTTATATAGAATTTTACTTAAATATATGATATTGAATGAAATTTAAACATTTTATATTATAATTCTAATAAATAAACAATTTTCATTATCTAAATATCATATATTTAATACTATTTAAACCTTGATCATATCAAATATAAAATTATCTTTTGATGTGATTTAAATAATTTCTCAAATAAGGCCTTTAATTTGAACATTTCAAATTAAATATATTATGAAAAATTAATTTTTTTTAAATATAAAACCTTTTATATTTAGCATTATTTTTTAATTTATAAACAATGTATAAATTAAACTTATAATTTCTATATAAACTATTTATATTCAAATTATAAATCATGTCATATAACTTAAAAAGGAATTTAATATTAAAAATTAATATCACAGATATTTATTTAATACATGTTTTAAAAACATTTAATACTTAATTAATAATATTTTATAATTAATTAATTTATAAACACATTAAAAATTAATTTTTTTCCCTAAAATACCCTTTTTAATAATTTAATAACATATTATAAATCATTTATATCAATTCTTAATTGAAAAATAAAACTTATATACATATATATAATTTTTAAGTATATATCAAAGTCATAAGGAATGATAGAAAGGTTGTGACTCCCTTTAAGCAATACAAATCATAAATTATAATTGATAATGTGGCTCACATAACATAACACAACATTGGGTGGGATTCATAGGATTAACTAGGTGTGTAGGGGTTTGTGTAAGTATAATATCACATGCCAACAAGTCATTCCTTACAATATGCATGTCATGTAACATTAATCTTGAATGACACAGCCCTACATAGGAGTGACTCAATGTTTGCTAGAAATTGCTACTTATGATATGGCCTCTTCATAAAAATAACTTTTCACTTATCACAATCTGAAATAACCTACATGGAATTGATCTTTAGTGCTTAGGAATTAAGTTTTATGATATCTCTTATATCATAACTGTGATATGATTTTCTATTTTATACTATAAGAACTATTCATATTGATGCCGTCGTATCTTATAAACTCCCATATCATATGATACGATATTATAAATACCCAAAAAATAACATTTAATCATAGCTTATGATATCACAAATCATATATAATGATTTAATCACGGATTATAATATCCAATATTATATACAAAAGAGAAGAAAAACTATTTATTGTATTTTCTAATCTATAATATGACTCCCAAATAATATAATATTTTCTTTATTTTAAAACATGATTTTGAGTATAGAAAATGTGGTAAGACTCTAATACATTTAAATGATTTCTAGATATTTATTAACACTTAACTGATGTAGTGGAAACAATAAGAAACCTAAAACTCAAGATCTACCATATATGAAATTTGAAACCATGCTTAAACTAAATGGAGAGTAAATTTCATACCTTATACCATTTATCATTGCGACTTCTATCCTTGATCATTATGATTGATAAAGATCACTTTAGAGGTAGTTGAAGGATTCCCTTGACTATGGTGTATCCACGAGCTAAAAATGAATCACCTGACACTCTGATGGGATCTCCTCACATCCATTGTATGCTAGTACCTCATGGGAAAATTATGAAGGAATAAGAGATATTTGGGAGCATGAGAGAATTTTCCAAAATCTTAGCAAGGAGATATACCCAAAACCATATCCTTTGGACTCCTTTATATAATCCCTCAAGGAAACTCCCTATCCACATGTATTTTGATGTTCCTAAGAATGTGTACACCGCTGGGGGGGGTTGAGTCAGTGGTGATCTTTTACAATTTTTTTTAAATTAACACCTATAAATTGTTAAAGTTTCAATACTATCAACTTTAAAACTCAACCTCACTCGTATACAAAGATAAGAAAGTAAAGAAAGGCATAATTTTTTTATAAGGTTTGGTCCCAAAGTGGGTACCTAGTTCTTATCATCTCAACTCCCATCGATCCATAGATATACACCATATAAGAAAGTGAATATAATGATCCAACTACCATCAAGATCCTTCTATATTTCAATGGAAAATTATACTAGTTCCCACTAGTTATAAAGTTTACGTATTGTTTCAATCCAACAAATAGAAAATTTGAAAGAACCTCACAACAACTCTGTTCGAAATCTATGTCGGGTACCTCTCCATCCGATACACCACCATCTGGTGTAACTCATCCTGGTACATGTATTTGTGGTACCTTTATCTGATGCACTCCATCTAATGAACCTTTGTTTACCATACCTCTATCTGGTGCACCTATTCTTCTTCTTTGAAAAAGTGGATTCTTGGCTGGTAACTCACACTGCTTTCTCAAAAAAAAAACATTAACACTTCCACATTCTTTTTAATAAAAACACCCATAACTAACAAATAGCCTTCAACCATTTATATATACAAACTTCCTTTGAAAATTAATGAGGAAGTAAGGACTCTAGTTTCATTTTCCCACTCAAATCAAATTTTTTTGACCACCTTAAAAAATTCATAAACAATCAAAGTAAAATTTTATTAACAATGTTTCCACAAATCATGGAATCAATGATCTCTTTAAAACCTACTTAAATATTGGATAGATTTATGAACATTGAAATAATATGTCAACATCATCACAATGTATGACTTTGAAATGTAATGGAAAGTTACTAAAACCTCTATCCGGTAACACTTCATCTAGTGATGCTTTCTTCAGTACTTCTTGATCCAATCTTCTCAGTTTGGTAAACTTAGAATTTTTCTATATAGTGCTCTTCACATGTTTCATCTGTTCAATGGAATCTGAATTTATCCATCAAGCTTGATCTGTCTGATGAGTTGGAACATATTATTTCGATCATCCAATGTTTGATCAAACTTCATACAGAGCTCAGTCTAAAATGGTCATAATGACGACTTCCTATTTGTCCAATCATATTTAGATTTCTTTATCTGGTTCAACATTGTAAATGTTCATATGATTTAATTCATAAAAGTTTATCTTTTGGAATATCATTGATTCAATAGGATCTCTCTATCCGGTTTTCTTCAAACTTCTCTAAATGATCATTCTCAGTCCGATCATACTATGTTCGATGGACTTGTTCTAGTAACCTTCATACAAAAACAAATTCACGACTCAATACCTTAAAACTTTTTATAGTTTAAAACTTCATCATTTTAACTTAAAATTTATACAAACCATCTCTATCCAAAAATTTCAAAAGAAAACATCAGTTTGATCCATGAGAACCTTTTGGTAATCATGATACTAGAATATTGAGGATCTTCAAATCATCATCTGATGTAAAAAGAGAAGTAACTCAAAATTATTTAGAAAAACATTTTCCTCCTGAAACACAAAAAATTTACAAACATAATATTTTTAAAAAATAAAATAATCTTTAAAAAATAAAATTAAAAGATCTTCAATCTCCCTCTTTGGATTTTTTTGGAAAAATTCCTAACAAATATTTCTAAAATTTAATCAAACCACAAACTTTATCATAAAGATAACCTTGAAACAACACTTCCATATTATGCAATATTTTTGAAGGAATTTTATCCCTCGATGAAAAGATTTTTTTGGCCATGATATTTTTAAACCCCCCCTAAATATTTTATGCAACATTTATATGATAATAACATCTTCATATTCATAAAATATAGAATATATAGTTGTACTTCTTCTCTACCTTTGTCAATATAATTAAAATAGATATGGGGGTAACCTTAAGAACACTATTAATTTAATGGTGGAGTTTTAACATATATTTTCAACATCAATTATTCAAAACTTTACCTTAGCATAGATTTGGTGAATAAATTAGCAATTTGATCTTTCATTGGAATATGATTCAACATTATATTTCCACCATCAACTTTATCCTTAAATAAATAATATTTAATTTTAATGTGAATTGATTCAGAATGATGTACAATATTTTTAGAGGGATCAATGACACTTTGATTATCACGATAATATTCAATGGTTTTAAAAAATTCACCCTCAAATATTCCAGTAGAACTTTCATTCACATCATTTATGTATATTCGTAGGTGGAAGAAAAATATTCTTCCTCCATTGTAATTAAAGTAAAAGATCTTTGTTTCTTACTATACCAACTTACACAACTATTTCCTAAAAATCAATTTCCTCATAATGTTGATTTTTTATCATTAAAATCTCCATCCAAATCAGCATCAGTGAAACCAAGAAAGGTCAAATCATTATTCTTTTTTATAAATCAGGCCATAATTTGACATCTCTTTAACATAATTGAGTATTATATTTACTTATAGTATGTGTGATTCCTTCAGATTAATTTTATATCTTGCAAAAATAGTTACATAATATGAAATTCCTATTTATGAGGTAGTAATATAGAGTAAAATTCTGATTAATATCTAGAAGTACTTCTAATTAACACTCTGCCCAGTTTCATCTTTAATCATTCTTATTCTAATAGAAATTGGTGTAGAAACTTCCTTTGAATCTACCATGCTAAACTTTTGTAATAATTTCTCGTCATACTTTTCTTAAGATATAAATATGTACCTTATTTTCTATTGAACTTGTAACCCCATAAAGAAAATCAACTATATGAGCATTGACATATTAAAGTTCCTTTTCATTAATTCAATAAATTCTTCACAAGATTTAACCATGTAAACTGAAAAAATTATATCATTAATGTAAAAAATGAAAATCAAGGAACCTATAATAATATCCTTCACATATAAGTTTTTATAAACTTTTCTTTTATAAAATTTCAACTACTCCAGGAAACTATCAAGTATTGAAAACTAGGCATAAGAGGCCTATTTCAACTTGTACAAAGCTTTCTTCAATCTACACACCATGGTTATATCATTATAAAGTATAAACCCACAAGGTTTATCAATATAAAATTCTTTTTCAATTTTACCATTCAAGAATAATTACTTAATATCCATCTGATAAAGTTTTTTATTTTTATTAGTAGAAAAATCCAAAAACATTATGATAGTCACAAGTCTTACAACAGGGGAAAAAGTTTCTCCAAAGTTAACACCTTCACCTGTAAATAGAATTCACAAACTAGTTGTGCCTTTTTTCATGAAAATTTTCTCTATTCATTGAGATTATTTATAATTTTTTTTACTATAATATTCTCTCCTTTAGGTTGAGGATTAAGATCCTAGGTTTCATTTTTCTCAATTCAATACAATTCTACATTCATTGCATTTACCAAATATTTATGTTCATCTTATTCTGAAACAAACTATGGTTCCACCTATTAGATAAGTGTTTTTTGATTTTAAAACCTCAATTTTTATGTGGTATGAATTGTAGATTCTTGGTCTCAGATGATATTATCAAATTCAACCTATCTTTTTAATGTATATAATTTTTATGATTTTCTTCTGGTCTTACTTCCCTCATAACTAGACTGATCGAAATCAACCCATACATGATTAGGTTCAGACTCATCTTCCTTCTCATTAACTTCTATATAAAATCAACATTCTATATTTCATTACACCATTTTTCATCATATTCAATAACTTTTGTTAAAGTGGGTTGATTTTCAATGACTTTTACATTAAAGGAAACAACCAACTTATATATTCATTTATTCCAGCACTTGTAGCTTCTTATTCTGAATGAATATCCTAAGAAAACACCTTATTTCACTTTTTTATCAAAATTACCTATATCTATATTTTTTATATTTATTAATAAAGGACCCTAAAAAACTTTAAGGTGTTTCACTATAGGATTTTTATTATACCACATCTCATAGGGAGTCATTTTTTATTCTGGTCGAAGTAAGTATATATTTTGAACATATAGATCTATACATATAGTATCCCTCTAAAAGAATTTTTAAAGTTTATATTCAGAAATAATACTTCTTCCCATTTCAACTAAACTTCCATTTCTCCTTTATACTAGTAATTTTTTTTGAGTAGTGTAAGGAGAACTATATTGGTGTTTTATTCTATGTTTCTTCAGGTGGTACTCAAATGAGTAACTTATGTATTCATTTCTATTGTCTGTTCTCAACTTAAATATGTATAAACCCAACTTCTTTTCAATATCTTTTCTAATTTTTTTGAAAAACTCTTCCACCTATGATTTATGTTTCTTAAAAATTGCGCTGGTCATCTGAGTGAAATCATCAATGAAAGTTGTAAAGTAAAAATCACCATTTGTTGATTGATCTCTCATTATCCCACATGGATTAGAGTGAATAAGCTCAAGTGGTCTGGTGGATTGAAATTCAACTTTCTAATGTATTCCATTAACCATCCTTCCTTTTTTGGAAATTTATACATATAAAATCATCTTTCCTCTTCAGTTGTGGTAAATATATAACAACATATTTCTTTGAAATTGTGATTATACGTTTTTCCAAGATTCCCAAGTCTTTAGTGCCATAATATGATCTCATCCTCAATACTTAAATGTAAATGATTATTGGGATCTCCAATCTGGAATAGATTTCCTCCGGTTCTTTATCCCTTAGTAACAACTTTTCTATCTTTAAAACTTTAGACGATAAATAATTATTTCTTGAATATAAAATTCTTACCATAATTATAGAGTTTGATAACACTCAGTAAGTTGATATTAATCCCATAAAAAATATAACTTCCTTTAAATTAAGATTATGAGCTTTAATATCAGTTATACCAATTCCTCTTATTTTTTAGGAACTATCATTTTTGAAAGTGACTTATCCTCCCTCATGTTTTTTTAATATTTTTCAAGATTTTTATATCACATTTCATATGTTTGGAACAAATTCTTTCAATAATCTATGGATTTTTTCTACCTTTTAGAGTAGTCTCACCAAAAAAAAACTTTGTCTTCGATTTTCCTTTTCCTAACATACTTTTCTTTTTTGGTACAAGGAATTTTTCCTAGAATTTTTTTCATAAAATCTTCAACATAGTGAACTAGTTGGTCACACCTTTCACAAATTTATTTAAAGCAGTCAAATCAATTTTCCATGAGATCTCATTAACTCCTAATGAATTTGATTTTTGTTTCCTCCTATAAATTTAGAAAGTAACCTCCTTTTCTTCCATTGTTTCCCCACCTCAGTTCATTCCTACTCCCAATGAGAGACATGTTGATCCAAAAAATATACACCTTATGATCCTATATTTCTCAAACCCAACAATATCCATTTAACCTTGATCTCTTATATAATTATATCTTTTCCTTATAATAAGTTTACTAAGGTTCAATATACTTTTCAGCACCTAATTTACCTTGGCATGGGGAATCATTATTTCAGAGGTTAATTTTTAAATTCTGTTGATTTGATATGTTTCTAACATCCTTTATTAACCCATGTTATCTTATTTTTTATTCTTACACATGCATGGTTAGTATAATCATATGAACTTTTATGTTTAGTGTGTGAAATTTTCACCCGATTCTTAGGATGAATTCTTCTAACAACATAATATATTTCTAATTTTACCATCAAATATTTGTTGATATTTATCAATTTTTTTCAAGTTATTCTCAGCCTCGAGACATATTGATTGAGTCTTATGTATATTGATTCCTTAGCAGTATTTTTTTCATCAAATTCTTTCACCATTTTCCCTTTTTCTTTAATTTTCAGCTTAAGATTTTTAATTTCTTCTACGTACACATATTCCTTTTTAAAAAATTATTCTTTTAATTCATCCCTTCCATAAATTTACTTATTTAATATTCTGGATTTATTCTTGTTTTTTTATTTTTTATCAAGACATGCCACAAATTAGGATGTTATCATATATTCCCTATAGGTTTCTTCACCTTCTTCTTTTTCTTCATTATTTGAAGTATCTTACTTTCTTTCAACATGATACTTAATATTTTTGAACTTTTATAGATTTTAATCTTCTGATGAACTATTTTCATTAGAGTTATATTCTCCCCTTTTACTCAACATTTTTCTTTTTTTTCTTTTATTGAACCTTTTCTTACTTCTGGTTGAACACTTTTTTTCCGTAAAAGTTATTCTCCACTTATTTTTATAAGGATTTTATTCAAATCACCATCCTTATATTCTTAATATTTCTTATTTAGATAGTTCATTTCAGAATTTATAATGCCTCTACACTCAAAACATTAAATGGGAGCATGCCTTTGTACTTTTCTCTACCTTTTTGATAATTTTTAGTGACAACAGATATAATTATATCATTTACTTTAGCATAATCTTCCATATCTTATGATTCATTGTGGGCCATAAATCATGTTTAGGTTCTCATATTTTTTGATTCCTCATTAATTAAAAATCTATTTCATCCTTAATATTATTTTTAAATGAAAGATAATTACTCATTTCATACACAACAATAAAGTTATGTAATTTATCAAGGGACAAATCATATTTATCTTATAGAGAAGAGATTTTGGGATCAAACATGTCTGGAAAGTTCATCATAATTTTTTTAACAATTTTTGCATCTTATAATACATCCTTGAATCCTCTGATGTTTCTAATAATTTCATTAACTTTAGTGAAATAGTCATCAATAATTTCATATTTTTCTATCATGATATCTTTAAACTTGCTTCTTTAAATTTGAATCTTTTCTTCCTCCACTTTTATATTTCCATTGAAGATGATTTCAATTTTTTCCCAAGTTTTCTTTTCTATTTTGAGAACCATCACATTTATATAAACATTTTTTAACAAGGACATAAGAATAGTATTCTAAGTTTTTTCATCAACCTCGATATTCCTTTTGTCAGCAAATGCCATAGGAATATCTTTCTCCATGGGTGGAAACCCTAAAGTAGCTACATCAATTGTAACATCCCAGGTAAATAAAGAATAAATAATTTTATTATTTATTAATATTTATGAATTAAATATTAATTTTACTTTAAAGGGTTTGCTATGTTCGATAGCGTACCCGATACGCAACAAAGAGTTTCTTTGAAATCTTACGTTGCACACTAGTAATAAAATAATATTATTTTAAATGGTAGTTAACACGTAGCCGTTGTATTGGCGGGAATGAATGGAAATAACTAAAATATGATTATATATGTTTGTTAAATGTTTTTACATTTATCCAATAAAATATAAAGGCTTAAAATACTAAAATAATTCAATTTTAGGCATATATACTCTAATTTTCACTAAAGGTCCACTTATCACCTTTTGATGGAGAACCGTCATTAAATATAGTTTTGGTTGCTATTATACATTATATCGGACCAAATAAAATTCTTCTTTAGAATCAGGACATCAGATTTTACTTTGTGTGAATTTTTGGTATTTTTCTGATAAAGTTCATTTTTTTAATGAATAGTGAAAAATGTTGTATTTTAATTCAAAACCTCGTTTTAATCTAATTTATTTATATGATTATATTATCTTTTGAATTGGTTTTAAAGTTAAATTAGAATATATTTTTACCATTTAATCCAATAGTGGTCGTTGGAATTAATTTCACTTTGAAATTGGACTTAAACTAGTGTCAATCTTTTGATACTTATTGTTTCATAAAAACACGCTATTTGCTCTGACATCGGGAATTAATTATTAAATTAATTAATGTAACTTATATGTTTTGAATTTTGTAAAATAGACATCATTTTTTAATTCAGAATATCAAATATAGCTTAGGGTGAAGTTTTGGTATTTTTCTGAAAAACATCAATTTTTGATGAATAGTGAAACCACTAAGTGTTACTTAAAAAACTGATTTTTCGTTTAAATGAAAATTTACCACCTCTGTGTTTTGAATTTAAAAAATCCGACATACATGGTTGTCATTAAGAAGTAAAATGTGGTTCAATGAGATTAAAATAATTTTTTTGGTGAATAGTAACTTTTAAGTTTTAATCGCGATTAGAGGTAATTAGTGAAATGTAAGGCAAAAATGATATTATAATAAAATGAAAATACCTAGACACATGTCCTACCCTTATTGGATGTGTCATGGCCGACCAATAAAACCCATGGGTCGATTTTTGGGACCCCATGGAGCCACTTGGGTAAGATAAAGACATTAATGCCTTTTATTTAAAGTAAAAGTAAAAATGACACAAACATGAGTTGTTTTAATAAAACAATTTTTAAATGGGGTTATACAAGTCATATTTTTGACTATAAATATTCATTGGAAATATAAAAAGATTTAATACATCATTATATTTTTTTTACAATTTTTAGATATTAAATAAATTAAATTATTTATGACACCATGATGATGCAGCGATGACCTCATTATTTAACGATTTAAATAAAATGAACATATAATGTAAAATCTAAGACCTAAACTTATCAAAAACCTATTGTATGGGTGGATTTAGAACCCTTATAACCTTATACTCGAAATTTATAATTGTGGGACCTTTTTTATCTGAAAATCATTTTATAACAAAGTATCTTTTCTTAACTTTCCAAGAGTGCCCCTCCTCTCCTCTTATAAAAGGCCCCCACCTCTACCACCTTACCCACACTTCCAAAGCCTTTGTCTCGGACAAAACCTGCCCATTTTTTCTCTCCACATCCCTCTCTTACTCCTTGAAGCCTCACTTTGGGCAGAAGTCTTCCCAAGTAAGCCTTTGAGCTCAAATCAAAAAGAGTTACCCATTTTAAAGGTAGTGTTTTCTCTTGTGTTCTTATGTTTTATTTTGCTTCTCCAACCCTCTAAACTATTTTTATTCATTTCTTTTGTAACAAAACCAGTATCTTCCATATACTAGGATGTTGTTATAAGAAGTATTCGAGCTACACTTACACACACCTACATCTAATGGTTAAAGAACATACTGTTTCCGTGGATGGCAAATTTCTTGCTCACGAAACGATGATTGTTCAATATTCTTTTAACACCTTCAAAGGTGGACATTAAGATGTCACTATAATTATATATGGTATATAATATGTTTATGTTTTAATTAAGCTTCTGTATTGTTCATTCATGGCATACCTTTATGGTTTCCATTATGGGTAAATGCGATATCTTTATTTTAGGAAGTGCGGACTACCGCCCCCTCAAAGTGATTTGATTCGTTAATGACATATGTGGGAAGTATAAAGGATATAATTAATGATTTTATATATGATATTATACTGTAATTATAATATATCTTTATATCATTATGATTCCATTCCATAAAATATGAAATAGAAATAAAAGTAGCATTCAAGCGTACGTACGGCTTACCGTCTCCATGAACGGTGCATTTCATTTCTTACCTCTAAACGTTATGTAATATTATAAATGCATGTATATACTGGATATATATGATATATATGATATCTACATCATGATTATAAGTCTGGATATAACGGATACATGAAAAACATGTAATTATAAAGAGTTTATTTTTTTGACTCAAGTACCAATGATCGTTAAAACGACCGTTATTAACTTAAATAATTACATAGTGTTAATGACATGGTAATAAGTGATATAAAAGGAATAATGAACTTGAAAAAGGTTCTTAAGCAAGTAGAAATTAACTCAAGTTTATTATTCAGGAGGTTAAAGAACGATCGAGTCAAGTCGGACCTGAGGTATGAGACTTCGTCTCAATATCCTTTCATTGAGGCATATTATGTTTTATACACAACTTTATTTTATACGGTATATAAACCCCTTTGACTTTTCCATTTATCCAAAAGGAATATTTTTTTTATATACGAAGCGTTTTACTAAACGACAAAAGGGAATGTTTTTGTTGTACGTATGCAGCGACAATGACTTCTCTGCCGTCGTGACCATTATTTGAGTTTCGGCTTCCTATACAAGCCATACATTTTTTTAAAAGAAAAATAAATACCATATTTTACTTTTCTTTTATTTTGGTATTGAAAGTGGTTTTCATAATGTTTTTATATCAATGTGTTGTATTGATATTTTGTGATTGAAAAGTGGAAATGTTATGTTTCCTTTATGCATGTTTTATGTGATATGATTATGTTATAGTTCTTGGGAATTATTATGAAGACAGGTGGTTCCGTGATAAAATAAGGGCGGGTGAGCCCAATATAGCTCTCCAATGCATTGGGTAATGCGAAGGGGTTAAACGTTGAGGTTTCTCCGAAGATATTTAAGGAATATACTGTGATGGGTATTCCAAACGTAACCAAGAGGGTTACTCCCTACGTAAGAATGTTATGAATGCCTCAAGTTACCTTTATGTCTTATGATTTCTATGATTTATCCATGATTTGATGAGGTATGTTAAAGTGCTTATGTTTTATGGGTAAATTATTATTTCATTCTTATGTATACATGTACTCATGTTTCCTTTCCATATTTTTATATCCCTTACTGAGCTTTTCATGCTCATCCCAAGTTTTTGAAATGTTTTTCACAGGTCAAGGGAAAGGTACATGATGTGATGATAGTGTCAATGAAGTGTCAAGAAAGAATCCATGTTTTATTTTAAATAGGTTTCTGTTGATGGGAAAAATGAATACTATCTTTTATGTAACCACTTTGTTTTAATGTGGAATGTAATGCATGTTTTATGATCTAATTCTCTAAAAATCTAAACCTGAAAAGATCCTCAATGTGTAATCTTGTAATAACTCAAGATTAAGTGATGTTTAAGGTTGGGGTATTATATCAATCACCTCCAGGATAAGAGATAAAAGAATGGGTATCATCCTATATTTCCATCCATGTTAATTTTTTCCATGAAAGGTAGGAATAACTTTGTTATTTATGGAGTTGATATTATCCATAATAAGGAATATAAGAATCTTATAGAGGAAACCTAGATGCTATGATAAAACTTAAAGTTCCTTGGAATGTGTAGACCACTGGGGGGGGGGGGGTGAATCAATGGTGGTATTTATAATTTCATTTCTCTTGAGATTAACCTTGGTTACTTGTTAATGATTCAATCCTCTCAAAATTTAAAACTCAACCTCACTCGTATTCAATGATAAGAAAGCAATTCAAGGTATATAGGTTTTTACATGGTTCAGTCCTAATGTGGGTACCTAGTCCTTTCCATGTTGACTCCCATAGATCCATGGATAGAAACTAAGGAAGTGAATATAATTATCCAACTCCCATCAAGATCCTTCCATATCCCTATTGGAAATTATAATGGTTCCCACAAGTTATAAATTTTTTCTATTCTTCAGATCCAAAAAATAGAAATTTTGAAAGTAGCTCAAAAAAAATTTATCCAGAATCTATTTTTGGTACCTCTATATCCTATATACCCATCCAATCCAACTCCATATGGTGTGAATTAGTCAAGTAAAAATATTTCCAATACCTCTATCCAATACACTTCATCCGATACACCTCTGTTAGTAGTACCTCTATCCAGTTCACCTCTTATTCTTCAACTAAGTGGATTCTTGGTTGGAAACTAACATAATTTTCCCCAAAAATATCTTCAATTACACTCCATTTTTAACAAAAATAGCTAAAAATCTATAAGATACTTCACCCATTTATATAGAAAAACTTCCTTTAAAAACTAAGAAGTAAAAGAAAGATCCAGTTTTAATTTCCTTCTAAACTCAAACTTTTTTTGTCAACCTTATAAACTTCCTATACAATCAGAGTCAAATTTCTTCAAAAAAGGTTCCCCGAATCCCAAAATCAATAGAACATTCAAAAATACCTTAAATATAAACTATATTTAAAAATATTAAAAAAACTTCTGAACATATTCATAATGTATGACTTCGAAAAGTTTTTTGAAAAGTTTATGAAAAGTTCCTAAAACCTCAATTCAATGATCTTTATAAGAACTTCATCTAGTAAAACTTCATTGAATTCTTCTTTTTATGGTTTTTCTAGATCCAATCATCTCAGTCTAGTAATCTTAGACTTTATTTGTTTGATAATTTCACATGTTTCCTTCATTTAATGAACTTAATATTTCTCCATTTGACTCGATTAGTTCAATGATTTGGAAAATATTTCTTTGATCATCTTGAATCTGATCAAAATCTATACAAAGTTCAATCCACTATACTCAGAATGGTGAATTATTCCCTATACGATCATATTTGGATTTATTCATGTGGTTCAAAATTATAAAGGTTCATACCATAGACTTAGTAAATGTCTATACATTATAACTTCATTGATTCAATAACTCTCACTTTCTAGTTTGAATCAAACTTCTCTGTCTGATCATTGTCGGTATAGTCATACTATATCCAATGTACTCACTATGGTAACCTTCATATAATAAAAACTTCATGACTTCATATCTTCAAAAAATTTACACTTTTAGCCTCATCATTTAAACTTAAACTTTTTATATATTTTCAATTTTTAGAAACTTCATAAGAAAACTTCTGCATGAACCATGAGAACCTTTTGGTAATTATGATGTTAAAAACTTGAGGATTGAGAAATAATATTTTGACTTAGTTTGAAAAGTAACTCAAACTTATTCAAAAACTCATTTTCACTTGAAACATAAAAACATTCATAAACATAACATTGAAAATAAATACAATAATATTTACAAAATAAAACCAAAGGATATTCAAATTTACTCATGCATTACATAATGCATGAGTAAATGTCATCCATTTGTAATGATTTGAAATCTTTTGACTGTGAACTTAACACTTAAGTTTATTTATTCTATATGTATTAATGATAACTTACATGGAATAATGATCCAAATATTAACAGCTTAATATTTGACTGTTAGTGGAATGATATAACCATGCTTTATGAAACACCCCTAACAAGATAAATGATATACCTTGATTTAATTATATCATACCATATGATATATCCATACATACATAATATGTAGATGTATTTTGGGAATATCTCCTTCAATTGGATAATGTGTTTAAAAGTTATCCTCTATTTAGTTATTATGTAATGATATCTATATTTCTACTTGATATAAATCTAACACATGTTGATAAAAAAATCCAACTTCAGTTGAAAAAATAAATAAATACCCAACCTTTAGTTACAACATTCTCCCTTTATGTATTTTTTGTAAATTATTTCCTCTATAAATACACCTCTATAATAAAACTCTTTATTTTTTAAAATGTGAATCTATTTATCACCCCATTTATGTCTAAATACAAACATCTAAATATTTATAGATTTATAGTTCATTATTCTCCCATTATTTAACAATAAAATTCAAAGGACATCTTCACAAGTTTTGTAACACTTTAGATCATTGAGAAAATAGAGTAATTAAACTACCCATTTGAAAAATAATTCAAAGAACCAAAAATCTCAATCTAAAATACCTTATCTTATCCTTTTTTAATAGAGAATAAATGAACTTTGAACCTCCAACTCTATCAAAAATTATTTTTAAAAAATATAGATTCACCATTTAGATTCTTAATTCTATTCTCTGAAATTTTCAGTGAGTGAACTTAACACTTTTAAAATATCCATTGATAAATACTCTAATACTACCAATTCAAAACTCTTCATAGGAAACAATAGAATAAGTTAATAACATCA
Source organism: Viscum album (assembly GCA_963277665.1). Classification (NCBI taxonomy): domain Eukaryota; kingdom Viridiplantae; phylum Streptophyta; class Magnoliopsida; order Santalales; family Viscaceae; genus Viscum; species Viscum album. Next base: position 44,855,079 of record OY728140.1, on the reverse strand, counting down.
ATGTTTCCAATTTCACTAACTCACTTCTATAATAGAATATAAATTAATAATTTACTTTTTTCATGAGTCTTTATATAATCTCAATCACACTTTCGCAAAAACATCAACAAATAATCATGAAGAATTTTTTTTGTAAGTCATACCAAATTTAAAAATAATTCCCCTCATTATAAAAGGTATTTATCCTTTTTTAAATGAGGATAGTATCCTTTGAATATTCAATACAAACTCTCCTTGAATTATTTCAACTTTAGAACTAGATTTAAGAATAATATTCATCACAAGAATATTTTTTTTCACAGTAGCTTAAGTATAATCAAAATTACATAACACCACTTATTAGTTAAAAAATAAATAAATCATGAATTTATCCTTCAATGTTGTCTCTGCTCCATCAAACTATATTTCTTCTTCTTCTTAGTCTAAACCTAGTTGGTATGTGACTGATACCAATTGTGACATTCTAGATGTTCTTAATTACCACTTGAACTTTCATATAAGTATTTAATGCTACTTGAAAAACCAAGTCCATATTATACCATATGACTTCTTCAAATTCATCAATAATATCCAAATACATTCATTATAAAGAACACTCCTCATGGATTGTATCTCCCACTTAAACTTGTATCACCTTAATAATAGTTATTTTAATTAAAAAAATAAGTTATATGGGTGATTCCTGATCATTTTAAACTTATGGAATATGGTTGGTCTTAGTGAATCATCCCTTTCCTTCTAACCCACTTCCAACCGTTCTTGATGATTATCCTTTGAGTGATACTACTAATACAATTTTTTTTTTCTGAATATTTGAATTTTAATCTTCCATCCTCTTTTGATTGGTATCCAACTCTAATGCAATTCTAATATCACTAATGCAAGATTAATCCTTTAATGAAATATCAATTAATCCTTATCCATTCTCCTTACACCATTTAAGAGAAAATCCTTTAATTTTATTTTCTTTCCTTATAATGGAATTTTTGAATCCACTTAGATATTCTTCATGTTTATCCTCTTTGAAAACCATTAAGACTACCTCATACTTGTTTATATTTAATCAGTTCTCTTCAAGTGTTTATCCTTATTTCTCACAAAAAATGGTTGATTTATCTTTCAACCTTTATATTTTCTTATTCAATTTCTATGATGTATATGAAAAATAGTCCACTATTGGTTCTTGATACACACTTTATTATCTCATATCATCATTATCTTCCAATATCATGAATCGTTTTTCTAACTTAATATATTTTATTCCTTATATGTTTTCATCCCCTATGAAATGATAATGATGGATTTCCTCTTGACACCATTATTCCCTTTCATGCAGAAATATCATTACATAAAACTATTTTTAACACAAATGAAATATATCCCAAGTAAATCATACCTCATGTACTATTTCTTTATATAAGATATTGAAATATATTTCCTTTCATTTCCCATCTACTTGGAATACAAACACATATACATAGTGTATATTGTGGATCCATAAAAAGTATCATCTTATTATTCTTATTATTCTTTGGGAATAATTCTCTCATGATTTATAAACCATAATTCTTTCCTTCACTGATATTAGTTTCTTAATTTTGAAATATCCACTTATTGAGGATACTATATGAGGGATCTCTAACTTCCCTTTATCCTTTGAGTATTTCATTTACTTTTAAATACCCTTGACCTTCAAATCCTATTCTTTATATTGTGTATCCATATTTTTTATTTAGAAAAATCTTATTTTCCCTATGTTATTCTATCTTTGAGTTTTGTTTTAAGTTATATCTTATTATATTTAAGTTTTTTCTCCTTAGACATTTTATCTCTAAAATTGTGTGTAATTTTTATGAGTAAATTAATTTTCTCCTCTATCCTTTCACTCATCCTTTAAGCTAATGATTTCAAGGAAAAATATTATTGATTTAGCCTTTAATTCTAAAAGACTTTATTATGTTATCAAATAAAAATCCAATCCATTCTTGATTTATAGATATTGATCATTTTATCTTAAATCTTAAAGATCATATTGATTTTTATAAGAGAATTATTTGGATTAAAAACATGACATTTTTTTCACTTATTCATTAACAACTTCCTCACTTTATTTCATCTCTATGGTGGAATATGTTGTTTCACCAAGATCAATACACAACACTGAGAGGGGGGGGGGTGAATTATAATGATCTATTATTTTTAATTAAAACATTTTCCTTTTTCTTTTACCTCTATATTTATTCAGTGTATGGACCTCACTCTCTTCTCATGCTTTGGTCGGCATGCATGCAATAGTAAAGAAGAAAGCACATATCAAGGGGCACTAAGATTTTTTAATGAGGTTCACCTACAATGTTGATGAATACATCCCTAGTGTATGGTGGTTGGTATCCCTCACATGGGATCTAATTTTATTATCAAGAAGGAAATGATGCAATGATATGACCTTGAACTAGTTCAAATGCTTTCACCAACCGAATTTTCATGAAAACACCAACTTACACTTATTTCAGGATATAGATCCAACCATTCCTTCCTTTAAAAATATTAGTATCAGCTATATATTATTTGAATAATGATTAATAGGAAAGAACAAGTCCCTTATGGACTAAAAAATATATGATCTTCTTCTTCATTGTGCAACGATATGAAGGGCTACCACACATAGAAATAATATGGTTTAATATATCATTATGGTATAAATATATCATAGGCCTCAATATTTACGATATAAAAATATCATAGACATGATTATTCAATATAATTTTTTAGCCTAAATAATAGAAAACAGAAGAAAAGTCTGGTATATCTATTCTTCATATTATTCAATTCACAAAGACAAACATCTTCTTAGTAGAAATGGATCTCTCTGAATTCGACACACAAAATCTTTAACATTATTTCTAGGTCAGCTATTTCTCTTCTTTTTCATCTCATAGAATATGGAAGACAATAATAACATTGAATTATATTTATTTTCTTCTTCTTTTACTATTTATATATATTTATATAACTGCATTAATATTATATCCATAATATTAATCATTGCAAATTTACTACATTTCCAATCTTCAAGAATCATTAAAACTAATCACAACTAATATATTTCAAACTATATAAATATTTAGTCTTTTATCTCCTCATGATACCATAATTATCACATCTTACTCTCTCTATGATACCCACATCATTATCTTCACATATGAATGATATTATGTAGTATACTTTTTCATGTTCATGAAAGACTTTCTTATAAAGTGGAATTCTTTAGGTATTTTCATTATTGCATCATGGAATCTTCTATCACAACATGACATAGCCCATAATACCATTTCTTTGTAGTTCCTAACTTTTGTTGAATGAGATTTCAATTTGAACCTATGTTATAAGAATTTCTTCATCACACACCATGACATGGACTTATTAATATTCAACTTTTAAATTCACAATGGTCTTTATAATGCATAGTGAAATATAGTGCATTCTATTTCAATATCTCTGGGTATTCAATGATCTACTGGATGAAATATAAATATTATTTTATGACCAATAAAACTTATAATTTTCTTTTCACAGCATGTCCATTTTTTTCTTGATATGTATACATATAAAAAATTCATATTGTCTTGTATTTCTTCTTATACAACTTTACGACATGATATTTCTCTTAATATAGTGGATACCTTAATCATGACATGGAAACTATATTCTTTAATTCTCCTCAAACCCCATATAGAATCACAACTTAATTACAATACCATTAAAATTTTGACTTTGAAGAACTTTCTTAAAACCATCACATTTAATTTCAAAATCTAACTTATGTAATTTTTTCATGATCCTCACAATTTTCTCAACTGATAAATATTACATAAGAAATATAACATCTTAAGTAACATAGTGTGAGGTACATCCTTATTACATACTGGTGTAATATTCTTTACTTTTCCAATTTCCAATGTGGAATAAATTTATATAAGAAATTATTATTCTTAAGCATTATAGTTTATTTCTCCCCTTTTCACATTTCCTTAAATTGATAACTCATAGAAAACCATTCATATCCTTTTTAACTTCTAAAACATTTTCAATTTATCAAACTATTAAACTTTACATATAATATTATTACTCTTACATATCACAATGAGCATCTGAGACTTTTCTAAATTTTCAGTGATCATTAACTTTATATAATATTATTTACCCATTTATATTATGTAAGGTTTATTCCTTTACAAATTTTCTCTAATTGACGAACCTTATGAATTATATCAGATACCTATGATAACCTTTAAATATTGAGTAACTTACCTTTACATATCATAGTATCTTTAGGAAACCCTTATACATATCATTCCTTTTCCATTTTTCAGAATGGGTGACCCTTACACATCCCATTAATTTTCCTTTTTTTGGAATCTCATATATACATTTCATGAGTTTAAAACTTCTCAAAACTCTTTAAATTACTTTGGAATACTTTCAAATCAACTTCAAACATCACCATAGTAATTACAAAGATTTATGAAGTATATAAATAATCCTTATAGTATTTAAATGGTATTCCACTACCTCAAAAATATCTAACTCATGCGATATAATACTCTTCAAGATTGATAACTAAAAGGATGTAACTTCACAACTGGATTTTCCAATATATTTATAGAGATAAAATATTCTGAATTCTTCACTCTCTGTGGGATGACTCGTAAATTTATTAAACAATATGTTCACATGAAATATTAAGAAGTAAAAAGATCAAACTCCAACTAGATTTTCCAAATTAATATTACTTGTAAAATATTATTATTGGAAGTAACTGAAATAAACATCTTTTCCATGTTCATAGATCTCTAATTATATCTCTAATATAAGTACTTCAAACTTCTTCCATAGTTATATGTAAATAAAAGCAACTCAATTCCATGCTCCAAGGTGGTTATTATCTTCTCATGCATTATTCATATCTCAACATATAAATAAACATTTCTCAGGAATTGCACTCAATCTTCTTGGGTACTCTAACTTCTTCCAAGATACTCTTCTCAATACATATTGACATAATTCTTATTACCTTAATGCTTATTGAAAATAAATATAAACCAACACCAAGTGGGTATAATAGAATCATAATTTTTAGATTTAAAAGGAACTTATAAAGTATTGTTAGAATCAAATAAATCAATTGAATTAATTTCATTTACCTCAATGTGAATTCCTATCTTCTACAAGACTTTATTTTGTTAATTATTCTTTTTATTTAACTTTGACATAAGTAACTTATATCTAGTTTTGTTTATGTGAAACTCAATGCTATTATATTTTATTTTCATAATTATGAGTAAATCAAATCATATTATTATTTAATGGATTCTCTGTATATCATCATCAATGTTTCCCATATTTCAAAAGTAGAAGAATAATGAAAAGTTTTCTTGAATACCTTTTTGAACAAAAAATAATTTATAATCCTTTAATAGTCTCAATAAAATAATATTTTAAAATTCAATATTAAATAAATAACATTATATATACTCCAAAACATCATCACCGCAATCCTATAAATAAGAAAGATTTTATTTATTCCAACCTTCATAGCTAGTTCCATAAAACACATGAATCCTTATAAAAGAATCTATATCTGCAAAAAATTATAAAATAGATTAGATATATTAAAGTAAAATTCAAAACCTTTAGGATCTATACCAATTATTGGGACCATCGAGTTATGATGTGAGACCCTAGGTACCATGAGACGAGGGTGATTCAAGGTGATAACCAGTTAAAACTTTTTTCTATAACCATCACCCATCATCTGATCTTGTTTCCGTGTTTGAATAAACACATTTCAATCTATATGAACATCAAATTCATCCATATTGAATATTTAGAGAATATATAAAAATAAAAGTACAAAATAACATACGTATTTTACTTGGTTTAACCACACCATGCTATATCCAAGAAGTATCCACCTGGTGATGTATCAGTGTACCAAAATCCACTATCACACATTATCTATTGGATATAATGGTTAGGAAATGGAACTATTCTCTAAAGGTCACTAACTTTATGATAGTTTATGGATGGTTTATTACCTCCCAAGGTTTCCTATATTTCTTTCTCAAACTACTCACTACTTAAAATAGGAATACACATGATATAGGAATGTAAACCTTTATAAAAATAAGTACAAGGAAACTGACATAGATGTCACTATAAGTCCATATTTGATACTCTGTTATTGTTTGAACAATACCTACCTACTTCACAAGACATATATGAGTATATCTATGATAATAAATAAATTTTCATTCCTTCAACATATTACCTATGACAACAAAATATTACATTGTGAAATATCCATATCAGATCAATTCCTTATTAAGGGAATTGTTAATTTTTATGATTCATCTTCTTCTCCCAATTTCATTTCACTAAATATATCAATGATCTTCCATGGATGATACTTTCACTCAAAATGAATTAGAATTTTCAAGTATATGTAGGTATCTCTCTCTCTCTCTCTAGTATAACATAAAAATAAAAAATGTACATTAACCATAAAATCCTATCATTAAGTTTTAGAATTTTTCCAAGCCATTATGCAAAGTATCATCACCATAATTATGTAGATAATCTATCAATAAATCTATATTTTATTTCCATATATATATTGGTTAAATATCTATCTTTACTTTAATAGATCCTCCAATAATATCTCCAAAAATATTTATTAATATATTCCACAAAATATTCACCTCAAATATCTCCTTGAATTCTTTCAAAACATATCATTGATTTTATATATCTCATTGATTTTATTCAAGTAAAACCACCATATATCATCCATAAATGGGTCTTAAAATCTATCCAAATATTTTGGGTCAAAATTCATTTAAAATTATTCATAATTTATCATATTATAAAAGATAATAAAATCTTAAAACCTGCTAAACATATAAAAAACATGGTGTAGCCAAATTTTCATGAACTGATCTAGGCTGCCATCCAACCCGACACCCGACCAATCCCGTGGAATGGACTAAAGGGAATTCCGGATCCCCACAAGCTGGAAAATAGTTCATAGGCATCAAAGAACTCCTTTGGGAATGGTTTATCTCATGAAAATCATAACCAACACCCATACCATATATCATAACATATACACATAATCACCAACATCACATGTACATAAACATCACAACCAACTAAACATAAGATTCTATATAGTAGAACCATTTTAAGAGAGACATGTATATGTCATGAGTATAAAATCTATAACTATAATAAAAAAAATTCAAAAGAAAAAAAGGTAAAGGGGATCAAAAAAATAAACAAAACCTCATTGTGACATGAGGACTATCTCACAACTTTCCATCCCCATCACTTGATCCAAACCAAATAGTAACTATCAAGAGTATCCAAAACCTACAAACAAGGCCTTAACTTTACCTTAATAAAAAACACGGCCTACATATACCCAATGGGTATATGCAGGGTGTGAGATAACTTTTCTAATAGGATCCCAGCAAGCATTCCATGCATAGACATAAAAAGATAGATAAAGTGGTGGTTTTTAAAGAAAGAAAATGATTTAATTTGAAAACATGTTTTAGATTTAAAATAACAATTAACAAAGCTAAATGAACTTAGAAAAGTGGAAAAATAATATAAGTACCATGGTAAATTACTAAAGTAGCAAGGTTTTTTGGGTTCCAGGTACCTCACATCTTAGTGATCAAACTAACAACCTTCCCGTGCATGAATTGTTGGGGGGGGGGGGGGGTCAGGGAGCAAACCCAAGGGAAAATAGTAAAAATATATGTCACATGTTTAGTCAGTGTTGTATCATAATACTACTATTGAGATTGGGATGAGGCCTTTCCATTATACTAGTAGCTAGTACAATCCTGCCTTCCTAGATACTCAGGGTTACCAAGTGCTTCATTCTAATTCTAAGCCATAAAAATCCTCTTTTCTTATCATAACCCAATTTTTCACAATCAAATAATTTCATTTCAAAAAATTTAAAAAAGGGGATAACCATTTCAAGAACCATACACACACTGATACCTTTGAATCACCTATTTTTTACACAATAAAATTTATAAAACCAATTAAAACCAAGGAAAGAAAAATTAAATTATCAAACAATTCCTTAACATGGAACCACCAACCCTTTCCCATTGAAATCACCAAAAACTAGTTAGAAAATGAAAGAAAAGTGAGAGAAGATTCTATTAAAAATATAACACACCAAAAATATCGAGATCTATGACAAAAAATTTATACTGAACCCACTTTTAGTCACTAAAACCACTGAAGAAGAGGAAACCCAAGAAAGAATAGAGAAGAGACCAAGGAGAAAGAATATGAGGAACTTACTTGGAGAAATCTTGAAGAACTAAGAAAAAATCACCCAAGATTTAAATCCAAATAGCAGTGGTAGAGAGGGGTAGGTACATCTAGGGATGTAGGAAATGAATGGGGGAAATGATGGGTGGAATAGAGTTAAAATTAGGGAGGTAAAAATTTGGAATTTCAAAAAAAATAAAGTTTGGATAGGCCAATTTTAGACCATGTGCCAACCATGCGGGTGAATCTGCCCCAACCAGAGGAGACTTCATGGTTCACTAGGGATTGGGTATGACCATGTTCCTAGTTGTGTGGTCTTGACATACCCACTACCTAGGCCACACAATTTTTAGGGGGATAACACACTATTTATACCAACCGTGCACTATCCATGTGCCACCCTTTATCCACCCAAAACCACCATTTTTATTAGAAAACACCCAAAAAATATATAGAATAAAATAAAGACAAAAAATAAATGAGAAATAACTAAAAATACACTATGGGTGTGAACATTCTACCCACTATGAAAAATTTCTACCCTCGTAAAGTCAAACTGTAGTCTGATTAGAGAACAAGTGTGGGTAATTATACTATACCCAATACTTATACTCCCATGTCTCATGCTCTTAATTCCTATATTTACACAGGATTTTAACTAATAGAATAAATTTAACTAGAATAAATTTCACCAATGAATCCATAATCCATACTCGATTCTCAGTCACTAAAAAATTAGGTTCCAACTCAATCTCTTCCCAACTCAGCACTTGAGAAGGGTTTGGATTGTACTTATTTAACTATAAAACATTGAAAAAATCATAAATCAACCTCAAATGAGAAGTTAATGTTAGGTGTAAATCTAAATTATTAATCCTTTCTATGATCTCAAAAGGTTTGACATACCTCGGTGTAAGATTTCCCTACTTGCCCAAACAACGATGACCCAAATAGAGTGTCACCTTTAGAAACACCTAATCACCCACTAAAAAAATACAAATATCAATTTCATTGATTAGAATACAAATTATAATGACTCTAATTCAATAACGAACATTTCCTAATCATCTGAATCTTACCAATCGTCTCTTTTACAATGCTCATACCTAGTAAGGAAGTCCTACACACCTATGTCTAACATAGAGGAGACCGATATGGTTGACTATACAATGCCTCAAATGGATCCATCTTGATTATGGATTTATAACTATTATTTTAATAAAATTATACCAACCTAAGATAGTTTTCCCATGATCCACCAAATTCCATCACACATGCAAGGAGCATGTCTTCCAGAAATTGGTTTAATCGTTCTGTTTAACCAACAGTTTAAGGATGATATGTCATACAGATCCAAACCTATAAATCCATTAACTTTTGAAGGCCTTGACATAAATAATAGGTAAAATATGGGTCCTTATTATAAATTATTTCAAATGGCATACCATGAAGTCTCACGATCTCTTAAACATACAACTAGCCAAATTATTGCACTTAAGTTGAGTCCCTGATCCAAATTAATTGAACAGACTTGGATAGATAATAAATAACCGCAAAAATTTCATTCCAACCTTAGAGTGTATGGGGAATTTCAATAATCAATTCCATGGATACCTCATCCCACTTACAGGTAGGAATAGGAAGGGGATTAAGCAAGCATGAAGGACTCTGGTGCTCAGATTTAACTTAATGACAAGTATACCATTGAGATACAAAGTCAGTTATATCACATCTCATACTGAGCCACTAAAACTGAAAAAACACACCATAAAACATCTTAGTCACACTAGGATGGGTGACCCATTGATACTGATAGCAGTCCTACATCACAACTTTCCTTAAAGATGATGCCAGAACAGGAGGACACTTAAAGTAGATGACTCATTTAGAAGACAAATACCATTAACCAGGCACTTCCACACTATTTAAAATCTATGAAGATTGATGAAATATCTCATAATTAAAATACTCATTCCGAATCATCTTGATAATAGAGGGAGTCAAATTCACACTATCTAAGAATATACCACCCTTATATTCCTTGTCTTCCAGGGGCATCTGATTAAAAATACCCATCAAGGACCACTTATCACAAAAATCCTTCAGACCATGGGTCAAAAATTTTCTACTTAAAGCATCAACATAGACATTTCCTTTACCTGAGGCATAAGTGATATCGAAGTCGAACCCCAGAAGGTACATGAACCATCATCACTACCTTAGGTTTATATCTTTTTATAAGAAAATGAAGATCAAGATTTTTTGTTCTAAAAATATCATAAATTTCGCCCCAAATAGAAAATGACATGAATATTTAAGGTCATGTATCACTACCACCGAACCAAGGTCATGGGTTGAGTAATTCCATTCATGTGAGCAGATATGTCGAGATCCATACGAAACCACATATCCCCCCTATATAAGTATGCAATCCAAACATGTACCTAAAGCATGGAAGTAGACCATATAACCCTATATAGCCTTAGGTAAAATCAAAACAAGGGTGGTGGTCAACCACTACTTGAGCTCCTCAAAGGATTACTGGAATTATGGTATCCAAATGAACTTCACCCCTTCCCAGGTGAGAGCTGTCTTTAGTGAGGCAAGTCGAGATAAATCTATAATGAACCTTCTATAGTGGACTTCCAATCCTAGAAAAAATATAATATCAAAGACATTCCTTATCTCTTCCCATGAAATAAAAACATTTATCTTCTCTAGATCAACTGAAATCCCATTTTATAAGATCATATGGACAAGAAACTTAACTTCCCAGATCCAAAAAACTACACTTTGAGAGATTGGAATTAAGACAATGGTTTCATAGTGAGCTAATAATAACTCTCAAATACTAGCCATTATCCTCTTCTAATCTTGTATAGACCATAATGTCATCTAAAAACACCATTATGAAGGAGTCTAGGTGTCTATGAATCACCCATTTCATTAGATCTATGAATAATTTGGGATATTTCATCAATCTAAAAGGCATTTATAGATACATAAAATGGATGTATCTACTTTGGAAAGTGGTTTTGGGAACATCTACTTCTCTCACTCAAAACCAGTGATACCCAAACCAAAAGTCAATATTTGAGAACCACCTTTCCCCATTTAGATGATCAAATAGGTCATTGATATGGGGAAAGGATTATTTATTCTTGATAGTGACCAAGTTCAAATTTTGATAGTTGACACACAACTATAGATATCCATAGAACTTCTTATCAAAAAACACTAGAGTGACTCAAGGAGAGATGATAAGTCAGATTAACCATTTGGATTCCAAAATCATATATTTTTATATTTTAAACCCTCAAGTCTATGGGGTCCATATGATATGAGGGAAGAGATATCTCCTGTATCCCAAACACTAAATATATGGTAAATTCCACTTCCCATTTAGGAGTTAAACATGAGAAATCATCTGGAAACACCTCAGGAAACTCATCCACTACTGGAGGAAAATCATTCTTTGAGACTTTCCCACAATCCTCCATCATGAGTGAAGACACCTGGCAAGAAAGTATGCCTAAATAAGAGAGTGTAGGTCTATTTCATCCTGATGTGGATCCCATTAACCTAAAAAATCTCTATTTCTCCCATCGAGGGCTGTAAATATCACCCACCAATGATAGCAATTGATATGATACTTGAATCACATCATCCAATCCATTACTAGGATCACATCAAAGAGGTAAATCTTTAGGACAAGGAAATACCATATTAGCTTAATCTATGATAAGGATATAGCGCATAATGAACATCAAAAACCTTGCTCCTTTCCTCTGTTGAGAGGAGTAACCAGGTCCATGGCATAATGAATAAGCTCAGCTGGGAGTTTAAAAAAATACACTATATGTGATGAAATAAATGAGTGGAAAAAACCTATATCAAATAAATAAATTACTGTCAATGATGTAATAAAAATAGTATCTTAAACTATTATAGGGATTGCATCTGATTCCACTGGTGCATGATTCATATCATGAAGGTGCTTCACCTCAATCTGAGCGTATGGTCAAATGTTGACCTATGGATCTGCCTTAATCTAGGAATATTTAGTCTTACCAATATGTCCACTAGATAAAGAACCCATAGCCCTAGATTCATCAAACTTATCCACTATTCCCCTAGGTTCTAGAAATATTCCATCACTCTGAGACAGAGGGGAACTTTTACAAAAATCATTTTATATAGACCATGCATTTAGAGAGGTAGCATGGCTTGGGTGGAACTGAGCATGTGGACTTTATGTGCCCTGATTCACCATACAGATGACACATAATGAACCCATCACCTATATCTAATGAAGAATGAGACTAGGGTGGATACTTAGAGCTACCGCCACTATTATTTCCCTACTCCTCACACTTCCTCTTCTTTTCAATCATGCCACTCCTACTATGGAATGATTCTATAAGAATCCCATACAAGCCTAACATAACCTCCTGGTAAATTTCTACCATTAGATTTTAGTCGAACACCTTGGCATATGTCTTAAATTTAAATAACAAGACCTAAGACTGAATGTCTAACCGCAACCCCATCTCAAACCACTGGGATTTCAACTTCCCATTAGCAACTACCTCAGGATAAAAAGGGACTAGCTCCATGAATTGGTTATTATATTCTATCATGTGAACTCTCCATGAAGGAGGCCCATAAATCCCTAGGAATTAGCATTGTACAAGGTCTTAGGTAAGTATTTCTTATTTAATATGACCTTAAATACATTACATACCATTTTCTCATGTTGCACTGCTTGAACCACTAACTCTCACCACCTATTATTGGGGCCTTCCAACATAAATGTGGTGCACTTTACCTTCATATCTTCAATATTACCTAGTAAATCAAAGATCTTATCAAAATTCTCAACTTAATATTTCACTTCCCAGTGATGTATACTTCCCTAGAATGAAGGAGGTTTATGGTTGAGAAATTTCTAAGCCCGATCCTTTTCTAGTACAGGTTCAACTTCATTAACCCGAACAAGACCAAATCCCACTCCCTAATATAGGGCTTAGATATCCCAATCCACTACCTCAACTAATATTTTATCAACCAATGATGGATGAATCTCTCCATCCTCTTCCTATGGCTGTATAAGAGGTATCTAAAGAGGAATGATGGTACAAAAATCAAAACAATAAAAGAGAAATACCATCAATTAACCAATCCATGATGTAAGGGCCCTAATCCATGTAGAATGAACCTTTGTAGGTTTCAAAAACCCATGGTTCTTAGAGGATTCCTAGAGAAGGTTTGGTGGTGTTTGGATACTAAAATATGGAAGCCGGGTGAATTCATGATGTGCATGGTTTCCACAACATGAATGTACAGTTTATGAGCTGTGTAAGGATTATTTACTGGGTGCTTCATGACATGAAATAACTTAGTCTTAAATAGTATGGGGTGATGTGCTTTGTAGAGAGAATTAAAATCTTGATACTTTCATGACGTGAAAAGGTTTCATGCCATGAAAATACACTGTGCAATACTCCTTTATAAGCTGCAACGTCTCAGGTTTTCTCAAAACCTATTGATTTTCTCTTGATTTCTAGGTGATCTATGGTTCTCTCTTCAGGAATTTTAGAATCACTTCATAAGGGATTAATCTTGACCTTACATCTTTGATCTATGGAGATATGAGGTAATTTATACATCTTATCTCGTGGTTATTTAATCTGGATCCCCCCAATTCATCTTACCATGTGGTGGTGGTTTCTCTCCATAATTATAATTTAGTTGTATTGGTTGTTTGTTGGTTCAGTTTTGGTAAGGTGTCCTTGGAAGGATGCAACTCCCATGGGAGGGGTGATCGAGATTAGCGATGTGGTTCCATTATCGTGTGAAGAACGTTGATACCTTTTAGGTAGGGGATTTGTTGATACTCTTACTTATTTATGTGTAATCATAAAGTTAGTATGGTTTATCCCTTTAGATAGAAATAAAATTAACCTAATAATGATTGAAATAGATAAATAAATAATTTATTTTAGCAGTCTCATGTTGTTTATTTATACAATAATAATGGTTTGCCTCTTGATTTTGTTAGATAGTGTGCTATCTATGTTATGCTTATTAGTATGTCTTTTTATGCCATGGATTATCATTTTACTTTTGATGGAAATTGGAAAAGAATAAAAAACAGAATTAATTGATTAATTAAATTAATAATTAAAGAATATGAATGTTTTAATCTAGTGTTTATTATAATTTGATGATAATAAAATTAATTCAATGCACATTATTAATTAAATGTTTTCTTCTATGATAATGGAATTTATAAGGAATGTGTAACATGATAATGATTTTTGAGAATATTTAAATGAAAAGGCATATTTATGAGAGTGGAACTTCTCTATGATTTTTAAAACTGATTTTAATGATAATATCTTGTTTAACTTATGATAGCTTATTATAGATTGATGCCTTTGGTTTTACATAGTTGGAACCTGTAAATAATGAATTGGTTAATTTAATATGGAATAAAAAAATAGGTTGTTTGATAAAGATAATTTCTAGGGCCTGAGTTTCCTGTCTTCTTAAGAAAGCCGCGTGCCTTGAGTTTGGAGTTGTGAGAGCTCATTTGTGTGTGAAGGATAAATACCTTGTTTAAGGGCCTATATTTACCTGTTGGCTATTCTAGTTTATTTCCTGTTGTTTTTCTAATGTGCTATGGATTTGAGCTTTACTATGTGATGTGATATAGGGTGAGGAGGCCAATATGTGATATGATCCTAAGATGGATGAGCTTGAGATGTTTGATGTGATGTGGGTGGGGAGTTCTAGATGATGTGGAAAGCAGTAGTTGACACTTATGATGGTGACATACATTAGGATATACATGTGGGTGTCAGGGATAACACTAAATATGATAGAAAAGGTTGAATCTAGGCTTAACAATTGATGTGATAAATTTGGATGCTTTCTTGAATGAATCTATTTAATGGACAATGACTAGGTTTCTTATTTTATACTCATTCCTTTTCCCACTTCTTGAGGTAGATGGATTTTCTTGGTTGCATATTTCCTCTTGTTGGTAGATTAAGATGGTTTTCCTAGAGATCTTGGGTTATGGAATGATTCTAATAATGAATAAATAATTCTTAACCCATGGGGTTGATGTTGATGGAATGAAAATGTTGAAAAGATGTTAATTTTGATAAACCGTGGACTCAGTTTGGATTATTCTCAGAGGGCATGGAATTTAATCTGACGATTAATGTAATTTAATGTGGAATAATATTGTTGGTTATTTAATGTATAATGAATGAATTAGCATAAAGTGAATTTTTAAATGAAAATAAGTTATTTAATGTATATCTTTAAATGATTTTGTACTTATAGGATATATAGTCTTAGCAGTGGCATGTGGGAGTTTGAGTGACATTAGCTAGAGTTGAGTCTAAGACTAGGTTATTCCTATTGTGTGGTTGTGAGATATATTATATCTTGTATATTTTGTAACTTTATACACTGCTCCACCCATGTTAGTAGGGAAACTGACACTTAGTGGACTTTGGGAGGGTGTTTTCCCCAACATCCTAGTGAGATGATGGAATGCTAACTACCCCATTTGGTCCCACTCTCTTCTCTTGGTAGTAACTTGTGATGGTATCCATGGAGGTTATTTTTCCCATATATGTGTATAGGGGTCTGTGATAGATTGTTATTATTTCACATACATGTATCTCAGGATATAGTATCCAAAGGATTATTATAGGTATGATGTGTATAGGCTGTGATGGCTTGATGTACTTACTTGATGTATGGGTTGTAATGGTTTGAGGTATAGTATTCGATGTATGATACACATCATATGGGATATAGTGGATTCTGAGAACCACTCGTTTACTATATATGTATATATAAATGGGATGATGTGATGATGTGATGCATAGGGTGCCTGTTGTGATTCCTTTACTAGGTGTTTTTGAATTGGCTTATTTTGGAGAGAGATGGATCAGGATGCATGACATTGGGGAAGAGTAGTAAACCAATAGGGAAGTATGAGAGGGGAAACCTTGAAGTTTCATTATTATTTTATATGATCCATTGAATGTGATACTTGGTGGGAGTTATCCATGGTGAGGTTGGGAACATTGTATACCTATTTAGGTGGCGAGTTAGTATCACTATTTTTCACTATGATTCAGCATGATTTCTTTATATTTTTTATAATAGGATCTAGGGAGGATCCTATTGAGTATATTGTTATTTTAATGTTTTAGATTTTACATGTATTATTTTTGGATATTAGATGAATTATTTTTTAGATCAGGTGCTGAAACAATGTGCTATTTCAAGGTTCGGTGTGCCCGAAATAAATGTTTG
Source organism: Viscum album (assembly GCA_963277665.1). NCBI lineage: Eukaryota > Viridiplantae > Streptophyta > Magnoliopsida > Santalales > Viscaceae > Viscum > Viscum album. The sequence goes on along the minus strand of OY728140.1, from coordinate 44,838,378 downwards.
AAATATATTAAATATATTAAATTTCACATACAAATAGATTTCCTAAAAAAGTAGAGTAACTCTTGAATGGGGTCCCAAATCAGAAATCTAGGGTCACTATTGAGTTTAGAATGAGGGTTTTACACTAGGCGTAACATAAACTTTATCAGTGAGAGTCAATTGTGAAAAAGTCATCATGGTCATAATTAAATAAAATAAATAAATAAAATAATTTATTTTTTTTAGTTTTGATGCAATGAATGATTTATCCTTTAATTATATGGTTATAGAATTTTCTCAGGTTTGGCCGCTCAAACCTAGGAGATTCAGACAACTGTTGGAGAGCTTTCTTGGCGAATGATGTCAGATCAGAGTTTAGATCATGGATCGTCATGCCAACGGAATTAGAGGATATCATCAATGATGAAAACTCAACCATTATTCATCAATGATCAATCCAAAATCTAGTTAGGATGTTTTTCATTGTGATTTCCACCCCATTTCTTAATCTCGGATAAACACAGATCAATTCCATGAATATAATTGATACATGCATCATTGGTAGAATTTAATTGATGGAGTAATTGTTTTTGTTTGTTAATTTATCCTTATTCATTTATCCTTTTTATGATAACTAAACAAGGCCAAATGAACAACGAATGAGGTTTATTCCTCACATTTAGTGGTTTGTGGTTTTCTCCCGGCGTTCTTCACATGTTCATCGTGAGCATTTTCTTTTGGCCCACAGTTCTATGAATACTCAATATTTTATCACTGTGCAACCATTATTTGGTACAATAGATCGATACTGAGAGTGTATTTCATGATCGATGGTGTAGTCTAGGTGCGATGATGGTGGTGAATAATAGGGAGCAGAATTGATAGTTTTTTGGTTCTCGTTCTTCCCAGTTTTGATGAATTGTGATAGTTTTTCTCAAGGGATCATTCCCCGAACAGATTCAGAACTTGGAATCCCAAGATCAAATGACTAGAGGCCCGAATGAACCCTAATATATAGGTTATTGAAAGGGAAGTGGCTCTGGTGAGGCATAGGAAGATGCAAAAGTAGATCTAGAAATCACGAGAAACACAATGTGTAATCCAGTGTTACATGCCGTGTAGGCCCCTGGCTACAAAACTAGGATTCCAACCAAAGTTAAGTATCACACATCGTGTGAATTAGTCACATGAAATGTGAACCCTTCCATGAGTCTCAGAGTGTACTTCATAGAGTACATAGACATGGAAAAAAGTACACGAACTAGTGGCATGCCGTGTACTTAGATATAGACACGACTTGGTGTACACGAGCATGTACATGGACATGACCACGATACACGTACATGACCAGGTGACACGAGTAGGATAGAATGTGTCACCACACATTGTGTACTTCTCCTACATGTTGTTTATATGGATACTTACATGTCGTGTGAGGTTTTACCAAACGGGCAGGCACGGGGATAACTGGACATGTTGTGTACCCCATAGTACATTTCATGTACCCCCTAGTACACGCCATGTACCCCCTTCAAGAGTGGTTGTTGGTATTTATTTTCTTAGTTTGGACTAGTATAGGTTGTGTGTGTTCTATTGGACCTTTCCCTTTCCGGTACAATGCATCGTTACATTCACATCACAAGATTGTGATCCCCTATAGAGGTCGAGTCTCAGATAGAGTTGTGGTGTCCCACCATGATACTGGAGTGTGATCCTCTATCATATTTGTTCCCTAGGTGGGGTTTTTGGAATTATCATGACCTCCCTGATTAGGGTGTTGATCCTCTATCTAGTAGGACATATTGGTAGGGTTGGTGGTATCGTTGACATATGATCCCCTACATAACGGTTTGATCCATATTTGGGTTCATGGTGTCCCCCAGCGGTTTTGGGAATGACCCTATATTAGGGTCTTCTTAGACTAGTGAGATTTCATTTGGAAATGTCCAATGATATAGATCTCTTCATCGAGTGTCTATAATGATATCATGGTTGGTGGAGTGGATTCTCCCAGAACAAGCGTTGATTCCAGCAGAATCTTGTGGCTAATAGTTGGTTATGAATGCCTGGTGGTGTGGTTTATTTCCTGAGTATATCTAGGTATTTATGTCATAAATTTATGCCCATATATTTTATTCATCTGAATATACTTAGTGCTTTATGTTTAGTATTTTTGGGGTGTCTTACTGAGTATTGTTATACTCACCCATGCATGGGATTTTTCCACACGTGTCATGTCTTATACAGAATATGACCCTTTTGATGGTGTCCTAAGAGGATAGGGAATGGGTGGAGCATATCTAGATCATGTTAGACCGAGGTTTTTACCAAGAGATTTCATTTTACTTAGTCCTCATCCTTGGAGTAGGTTGGAATCTTTAAATTTTTTTGTTGATATTGTATTTGGACCCTTTTCCACTTTTATTACTTTAATTTCATACTCTGTTGTGGGATCTTAAATGTATTCATGCATTATTTTAGTTATTTTTCATTTCATAATTATGTGGTCTTAGATATTTGTGCATGTGTATAGGTACTTTAGGCTAATGCCTCCTATTTTTGGGATATTCCTACTAGGAACTGGTCACCAGCCCTTAGCTTATTAGAGGTGGGATTTGTGTAGTCATTGGTCAAACTTCAGTGGGTTGGGTCATGAAATAGTGTTATCATAATAGTTGGTTCTACCTTAGGACTAGAGTAAGTGAGATTGGTTTGGGGAAATAGTGTTTAGTCTTTTGAGTATGACTTTCAGGCTAGGGACTCCATTTTTAGTGCGGAGGCCGATGTATCTATACACCAGGACTTTGATCACTATCCTTTCGACTCGATACATGTAAACATTAGTTGCGGGGAAATTTTTTGGCACATGAATCATATAGGAATGATTGTGTTTTCTATGTCCTTATTGAGTCATCTCCCCATATATACTATTTTAACCATGGTATATCTTGTTTTATTTCAGGATGCATCCACATAGAAATCTAGCTAGGATTCCACTACAGGATCATGAGTATGATCCACCAAGTGACAAGTCATCGATATAGGGGACTGTACTGGAGATAGAACATATAGGTGGTTTAAAAACTATACCACCGTCCATTGAGAAACAACTAGTGCTATTAGAACTAGCTGAGTATGCACATAGGTTGAGTAAATTTCATGAGTTTCACAGGCAATTACCTCCCAGGTTTCAGGGTGGGCCAGACCCTCATGTTACTGAAGACTGGCTAGAGGAAGTCTCTCACATTTTTTGCATTGTGAGGACACTTGCAAATCAGATATAAGTCCTCACAGTGATTCTTATTTAGGTATATGATGGGTGATTGTGGAGCTTAGTAACTAAGTCACACGACGATATAACTCTCTCCTAATCATACTTTGAGCATCTCTTTAGGGAGGAGTTATATCCAAACATGTTGTGATTGGTATACATACATGAGATTCTATATCTATAGTAAGTAAATTTGACTATGGTTGAGTACTCAAAAAGTTTTACTGATCTCTCATGTTACTCTTTGGATATGATGCAAGATTAGTTCTTCATATCTCAAAACTTTGAGTAGGGATTGCATTGGGATATCATGGATTCAGTGGTATCCCTTTGCATTATTACCTATGCTGGGGTTCTTGAGTGAGCCTTGTTGGTGGAGAGATTTCTAGAAGAGCGCAAACTGGTAGTTGAAGATAGTAGCGGGAACCCAATAGATGATACCTTGGCAGTAGGCAGTCGATGATAGTCACATGGATCCAAGTGTGTCAGATGCTTTAGGAGTCAATCCCAGGACTCAGGTCCAGTGGTGTAGGGCTCTCTGGATGGCTTGATTTAGCCGAGGGATAGGCAGTGTTTCTCTTGCGATGGTTGGGGACATTTGACTCAAGATTACTCGACCTGTTGTATAGCTGATTATGAGATGGATGAGGGACTGCTGAGGAAAAGACAAACGCAGGATCAGGGTGGTTTTCTAGGTGGTGGACGTGGAAAAAGAGTCAATAGGGTAGTAGGAGGTAGTCATAGATTTGATTTATTACCACCACCAACCCCGGGTGGCCCATTCCAGTCTCAAGGATCTGGTGGCAAGAGATGAGGCTATCTATAGGATATAGAAACCTATAACCCCAAGGCTCTAAGGATGATACGAGGTACGATCTGTGTATTTTCTAATTTAGCTACAGTATTGATAGACATAGGTGAGAGTCATTACTTCCTTTCCACTTATCTGGTTTGAGACTTATAGACTTCAGTTGAGCCCTTGGATCGACCCTTTGGCTCGACCCTTACGGTTGGAGACTTCGACTGGAGGTGACTCAACAATTGTACACTTGTGCCGACAGTGCGACCTAATTCTTGGAGCTGAGAGTTTTGTATGGAATATATTTTTAGCAGTAATGAGGCCTTATGAAGACATCTTAGGTATAGAATGGCTATCCATAATTCATGCCCAGATTGACTATTTTAGGCGGAGTATGTGGCGTGTCCACAATGATGGAACAAACTTTTCATTTTTGGGAGAAAAGGAAACCATGGAGGAGTAGGATGAGCTCAGGAATAAGAGAGTGTAGCTGATTACTCACTAATTGGATAGCATGACTCTTTAAGAAGTGGATTATTTAGGCTATAAGTTTCTTGTAGTGGTGGTAAAGTATGAGGACATCTTTCCTAGGGAAATATTAGGTTTAGCACCCCACTAAGAGCTAGAATTTTTCATTGAATTGCATCCCGAGACAGAAATGATATCTGCACTAGCATATTGGATAACTCCTGTAGATCTTCAAGAGCTGAGGGTGTAATTGGAAGACTTATAAGAGAAGGGCTTCGTGAGATGTAGTGTTTCCCCTCGGGTAGCCCCAATGTTGTTTACCAAGAATGCGAACAGGATCTTGAGGTTATGTATGGATTATCGACACTTGTATCAGGTGACCAAAACGAATAAGTATCCACTACCAAGGATCGATGACCTCTTTTATTAGTTTTGAGGGGCGTGATGGTTCTCAAATATTGACCTCATATCAGGCTATCACCAGCTATGAGTATGAGATTAGGATATACTAAAGACGGCCTTTAGGTGTCGTTACAGTCACTATGAGTACTTATTGATTCTGTATGGCATGAAAAATTCCCTAGAAGTGTTCATGGGAATCATGAACTAGACCATTCAGCCTTTCTTAGACTGATTCATGGTAGACTTCATCGATGACATCCTAGTGTATTCGACATCTGAGGAGGAGCATGTGAGACACGTAAGGATGGTAATGGAAACACTTTTAGAGAACCAGCTTTATGGGAAGATATTAAGGTGTCATTTTTGGATTCTAAAATTCCAATTTTTGGGAAACATCATCTTAGAGGCTGGAGTAGTAGCAGACCTAGAAAAATTTGAGGTAGTGCTTGCTTGGGAGCCACCTAAGAGTGTTACCAAGGTGTAGAGCTTCCTTGGGTTTTCAGGGTACTATCGAAGGTTTGTACTTGATAACTCCAAAGTGGAATCTCCCTTGAAATCTTTGACTCGGAAGGGGGAGACTTTTGTGTGGATGAAAAAGTGCTAGCATTGCTTTCAGGTGTTGAGGTGAAGGTTGATGAGCACATCCATCTTGAGATTTCCAGTGGAGGGTGTCGAGTATTTAGTGTTATAAGACACATCAGGGACCAGACTTGGTTGAATTTTGATGAAGAGGTAGGTAGTTATTACCTATGTTTCATACCATTTAAATCCATATGAGAATAACTTTGAGATACATGATCTTTAGTTAGCAGCAACAGTCTTTACTCTGAAGATGTGGTGACACTACCTGACAGGTGAGTGGTTTATCATTTATTCTAACCACAAGAGTCTCAAGAATATATTCTCATAGAAGGACCTTAACTTGAGATAGAGGCAACAACTATAGTTCCTATAGGACTATTACTTTTAGATTATCTATACTCATGGGAAAGGGAATGTGGTGGCAGAAGCTCTCAGCAGGAGATCTTGTTCTTAGTTGTTGGTCGAGGTGTTAGAGTATTTAGCCTCATTTTGGGTTTCCTTTGTGAACTAGGATAGATCTTCATATCTTTAGTCGATGGTTGTTACCCCACCACTTTTATAGCATATTAGGGATGCTCTATGTGGAGACACCGACTGTGAGACCTCACATACTCAGATACCCATAGAACATGCTTCTGATGGATATTATGAAGGTGGGAATATTAGGAAACAATACACCATGATTGTTATTTTAGCTTATTATTTTTTCTTAAAAGGTTTGAGGTTGTTAAAAAAGTCTGGTTGTCAAAGAAGGCATGAAAGGTGTAAATGCTGAACTAAACTCGTGGAGTGAGAATGATGAATTTATCTCATGATGTGATCATTCACAACACTCATAGTTGTCTTTGGAGCTCAAAATGAGTCACAAAAAGTATTGGAAGAAAACAACACTATCAATCACAAGATTTAATTGTGATCTCATGATGGGATATTGCAAAATGCATTGTTGTCTTTAAGTATCATGATGAAATATCATGAAACACTCATGATTGTATTTGGATCTCATGATGGGATATCACATAGTGATCATGATTGTCTTTTTTACTTGCACCCATATCTTGAAAAAAAGGAAAACAAGACTCATGAAAAATTTAAATAAAGACCAATGACTCACGCAAATCATGAATGTGGACCAAGGACTCGTGCAAATAATGAATGAGGAACAAGGAATTTTGAAAAGCACGAATGTAGAATAAATACTTGCTCAAAGCATGAATATAGACCAAGGACTTGGGAAAAGTACAAATATGAACCAGGGACTCACACAAACATCGAATAAGAATGCAGACTAGGGACTCACACAAAGCGCAGATATGGACCATGGACTCACACTAGGGTTTTTCATCTAGATTGCATGCAAAGCACATACAGATCTCGCACCTGGATCTCATGGAGTACGTAATTCCAATGAGGTGGATGATTGTACACAATTTGTGGAGTTAAGGTGGTGGGTTTTTTCCTATAAATACCCCATAACCCATCCTTTAATATTGATGAAGTTATGCTTAAAAGATTGATCTGATGCATCATTTCGTAAGGAGATTCATGGAGAGAAATCTTGAAAGAAGTTCTCAAAGAGGTATCATGAAGGATTATATGCAATTGAAATCGCATAAGTGTTTTGCTTGATCTGAACAAGGTCCCACACAAAGAATTCTCACACTAGGAACTCACATAAAGCGCAAAATAGGTCTCACACTAATAAATAATTCCCATTACGAAATAAGACTCACAGAAGGGACTCACAGTAGGGGACTTGAAAAAGAAGACTCGCAGAAGAGACTCATGCCAGGGTCTCATGCCAGGGACTCATGCTAGGATCTTGCACAATGGGCTATGCCCCAGGGTCTCGCATAGGGGAGAAGAAGAAGAAAAAGGATATGCACCATGAAAATACTCACAGAAGGATGTTATTCACTACTACATTCAAAGAATTTAAAGGAAGACATGGAATCACTTTAAGATCTTTCCTAGACTGAGGTAATTACTATTTCTATAATAAAGGGAAGTTTGTTCCAATTTTATGGAAAGTGGAAGTGTTGCATCCATGTGTTTTCACAGAAGTGAAAAAGAAACCCAGAAAGAACTTCAACATAGTGTGTACATATAGTTGATAATGTATTCATTATTAATAATTAAGAGACCTATATGTACATAAACTGTGAGTGGATCCTTTCTAAGATAAGTGATCAAAGGAAGAGGAAGAAGGTGATCCTTTACACTGGTAGTGATCCATGGAAAGAGGAAAATAGAGTGACCCTTGGGAAACTAGTGAGCTGACCCTAAACATTATAAAGGTAGTGAACCTAGGCATGGAATTTATCTAGCTCAAACCTTGTAATTTGGCAGTGAGACTTAGTTGATTTGGTACATCGTTACATCGTCGTTGTATACTCCTTGGATGTATCCCATTGAGGGTGAACCAAGTAAAATTATTGTTTCTAATTCATGATTTCAATTCTATTCATACATTGCTAAGGGAAAGGGATAAAATAGTATTTTTTAATAATGAAATAAGATCTGAAGGAGAAGTTATTTTTATCTTTCATACCCTGATTCACCCCCCTCTCAGGATATTTAACCTAGTTGGGTTAATAATTTGTATCTGAGGTAAAGGTTGAAAGTCATCAGTTTTATCTAAGTAGAAGAAATGGAGGATTTCAATAACAATTATATTTCAATCTTTGATGGAAAAAAATTCCAATTATGGAAGAATCAGATGTATCATTACTTACAATATTTAGGAATGGATTTCTTTACAGTAGAGATGAAAGGAATTTCGGCCAGTATCAGCAATTTTGCTTTATCAAAATATGACCGAAGTGAATTGGATGTCGATGCCAAATAAATCAATGATTTAGGGGGTCCTTATATAATTCTATCTATACAAAGGTGATGTCATGTAAGTCACCAAATGATATATGGTAAAAGTTTCTAAATATTCATAAGGATGACTCTAAAGTCAGAGAAGAAAAGTTGTAGGTTCTATAGAACAAGTATGAGGATATGAGAATACACCCTGATGAGTCAATTGATGCATTATTTGACTGGGTGAATGTTCTTGTGGAAGGCATACATGGTATTAGATAAATAATTGAATATTTAAATATTTTCAAGCACATCTTGAGAAGTCCTCCACCTCATTTCAATTCGAAAGTTTATGTATTGTAAGATAAAGATCCAAAGGAGCTGACATTGGATAACTTGAATAATACTATTGTTGAATATGAGATGAGAACTAATGATAACAAGTCTATGTAAAAGGGGAAGTCTAAAGAAGTGGTATTCAAGGCCCTAAAGAATCTAACTATTGAAGATGGTATGGAAGAAGAAGATACAGATGAATTCATGTCATTCCTTTCATCAAATTTATGAAGAGGAAAAGAAAATTTCAAAGGTAAACTCCCACTTGAATTCTTTCTATGTGGAAATATTGGACATATTGTAGTGAAGTTCCCCGATAAGTTTCAAGATGGTGATGAGGATGAAGTTGAATTTACCAGGAAGAAGTCTTCATCCTATGTGAAAGGTAATAAAAAATTTAAGAAAAATTTCTTCAAAAATAAGAATCCAATTTTAAAAAAAGATGATAGTTCATAAGAATATAACGAAGAAGAGTTATAAGACTACAAGGATCATGAAGCATATGATATGGTGGTAGTTGTTGGTATCTCTTAAAAAAGGGAAGAAAACATCAGTGATAAAGAAGAAGTCGAAGGAATAATTGATATGTAGGATGAATTAGAAGTTTCACTTGAAGAAATAGATGTTTTGAGAGCCAAAATAAAGAAATACAATAAAGTGGTTCATGATGCCAAACTTTATATGCAGTAGCAGGAAGAAGAGAAGTCTACGATGAATGAATAAATTGAAAAACTAAAATTTTAAATTCCAGAGATCTCAGAAAAGATTGATGATTACAAGCTAAAAATCAATGAATATAAAAGAGAAATAAATATTTTGACTAGCATCAGAAAAGATCAAATTAATCATACCGAAGAACTTGAAGAGGAGGTTTTCAGTATGTGAAGAAAAGTGAAATATCAAGAGAAACTCTTGATTACAACAAAGTATGATACAATGGAAATAGAAAAGTTAAACTTAGAATTCAGATTTTTGGTGAAGTATACAAAGGAGTGTTGGGAAAGGAAATTGATTGATCATAATTATACAACTGGTACGAGGATTAATCACAAATAGATTGCAGTAATGGTTGAAGTTAGAGTACAAGATACCACTCTAAGGTTGACGATTGATTTGGGTATGAATCAGAATTATAAGATTTATAGAACCTAAGGGAGAACCAGTAATGCAGTATTACCATACAGGAATGCACCCCACATTAGATGTTATTATTGTGAAAAAATGGGACACTCACAAAATGTGTGTTCCATATCTAAGAGGTACTGAAGGGAATAAGACCAATAGATGCAACCATATAAAGCTCAATATTCCAGTTCATCATTTAATGGTCACTATTTCAGGTGTGAAGGATTCAGTCACATGGAAAGATACTGCAAATCGATAATGCAGAGAAATGTACTAAAGAAGAATGAATGTGGTCATAAGAATCAATTAAATGTTTCATCAAATGAGATAAAAATGAATAATTGGTTTGTAGTATTGCAAGATGAAGTTGGTCCATCATAATTTTAGGAAGATCAAGATTGTAAATTTTTACTGGGTATGAAGTCAAAAACATGGACCAAAAATAAGATAGTTGAAGAGGCAGTGGTTGCAGATATTTCCTTTAAAGCATTAGATCGCATTGGAATATGATACATTAATAGTGGATTCACCTCCAATATAATAGGAAATAAGGAACTAGTGATAGTAATTAGATACAACAAGGAAGGAATTATAAGATTTGGTAATGATGAAGGCTTGAAAATTATTATCTTAGGAAAATCCAAGTTTGGCAGAAAATACATGAGACGTGCAGATGTCTTGGTTGTTGAAAGTATCAGTCACAACTTTCTAAGTGTACATCAAATGTGCGAGTCAGGACATGCAATAATCTTTTCCAAGAAATTATGTATCATCAAGTTAAAATATGGTGTGATTTTTTGCAGGGAAAGCATATGAAAGGGAATATCTACCTTGTGAGTTGAGAAGAAAATATGTGTTTTTTTTCCAAGGAAGAATAAAAAAAGTTATGGAATAAAAATATTGGTAAATTAATCCAAAAATCCTTGGAATATCTAGTGAAATGTGATGCTTCTCTAGACCTCCCTAGGTTATCTCATGATCTTAATCATACATGCGATACTTTTAAATAAGGGAAGATCATTCGAAAGACATATAAGGAAAAGATAAAATGTTAAAAAAATTGCTTGAGTTGATGCATATTGATGTGTATAGACCTATTTCACTAAGATCTATTGATGGGTGGATATATTATGTTCTCTTCATTGATGATTTTAGTAGAATGGAATGAGTTTCAATCATCACCCACAAATTTGAGGTGTTTAGTTTCATAAAAACTTATCAAAGGGATGTTGAGAAGATTCTAGGTAAAAAAATAAAAAAATAAAAAAATATATAATGGAATAGAGTTCACAAATTTCTAGGTGGAGGATTATCTCGAGAAACATGGGATAAGGCACTAAGTTTCAGCAGTAAGAACTACATAACAAAATGGATTAGTTAAGAGAATAAATTGAATTATCAACAACATGGATAGAACAATTCTCATTGAGAAAGACCTTTCAAAGAAGTTTTGGAATAAAGAAGTGATGAACTTAGTCTACACATCAAATAGAGATTTTTTATGTAAAAAATATTATAGGACTCTATATGAGTTATGGTAATGAAATAATCCAACATTGAAGTACTTTTGAGTCTTTGAAAGTAAGTGTTTCATTATCAATAAGGGGAAACACAAGAACCTTTAATCCCATGGATATGAATGGATATATCTTGGATACTCAAAGAAAATAAATCACATAAATACTTCAATAAATGGTTGGAAAAGGTAGTTTAAATCAATGATGTAACTATTGTAGATAATGAGTAGAATCGTCAGCATATACATGATTAGTCTTAGGAGGATAGTGATAAAGAGATAAGTATATCAGGGGATATTTCAGTTCTATAGGATGATTTAGAAGATGATTAAGATAATAAAAAAGATGAATATAAACTAGTATCTGCACAAAAATCAAATAGAAGAGCCAAAATTGATAGAAAGAACATAATCAGTGACCAGACAATGCCAGTGTAGACAAGGAGGATGAAGACTCTATAATAAGAATTGTTCTTATCACAGGTAGAACATAAATGTTTTGATGAAAAATCTGGATATGATAATCGGGTCTAGGCTATAAATTAAGAACTTGTCCAAATTGAGGAGAATCAAACATGGGAAATTGTTTTGAGGCCAACATATAAGAATTTCATTGGGAATAAATGGGTCTTTCACAACAAGATGAATGTATATGGAGTAGTGATTCGAAAAAAAGAACATCTAGTGTGTAAAGGGTACTCATAGATGGAGGGTATTTATATTGATGAAATAATTGTACCTGTTACAAGACTAGAGATAATCATATTATTCTTGGTCATAGCATTACAAAGATAGTTTAATATCTTTCAGATGGATGTCAAGTCTGCATTTATGAAAAGGGTTTTAGAATAAGAAGTTTATAACGAGCATCCAAATTTTTTTATCATTCATGAAGATGAGAATAGAGTTTGTCGGTTGAAGAAGGCACTATATGGGTTAAAGAAAGAACCAAGAGCATGGTATTGAATACTAGATCAATTTTTGAAGAAGCTCAGTTTTCAGCATGGTGGAGTTGATTATAATCTATATTTCAAAAATCAGAGTAATAAAAGGATGATGGTCCCGGTTTATGTCGATGACATAATATTTATTGGATCAGATTAAGCGTAATGAAATTAGTTCACAAAATTCATGAAAATAAAATTTTAAATGTCAGTGATTGGTGAAATGATGTTTTCCCTTGGTTTATAAGAAACACAAGGAAATAATGTAACATTAATTTCTCAATCAATATATGCCAAGGAGTTTTTTAGAATATTTAGAATAAATAATTCCAAGAAGATGAAAACTCTAGTGGCAACCCAGATGAAACTATCATGGGATGATGAATTTAATGCAGTTAATGTCATAGAATACAGGAAAATAATTGGCCGTCAACTGTACTTGATAGTGAAAATACCTAATATTTTTTTTCCACATTCCAAGCAGCATGATATCAAATCAATCCCAAGGAAATACACTTTCTTGTAGTGAAAATAATACTTCGGTATATCAATGGCATGGTGGGTTTTAGTTTGATGTATAATGAAAAATATCAACAAGAGTTAGTTGTCCATAAAAATATAGACTGGGATGGATCAATAGATGATATAAAATCAATGTTAGGTGGTGCATTTTATCTTGGTGGATTATGTATTTCTTGGTTAAGTAGGAAACAATATTTCATTTCATTGAGCATCGTAGAAGCTAAATACATTACGACCACTCAATCATGCATGAAATTATTGTGGATGAAGCCAAAACTTGATGATATGAGAGTTGAAGTGAAGTCTCTGATCGCAATCCATTGCAATAATTCATGTGCTATAAATCCTAGAAAAAATACATTCCATCATTCGAGGATAAAACACATTGAAATAAAATATCATTTTATCAAGGAGAAGGTGGAGAAAGGGATTGTAAAAATGGAGTACGTGCCTTCAGAACTATAGTTTGTAGACATTATAATAAAGTCTCTACCCAAAAAAGAATTTGAACGACATTTATTTGATCTTATACTTCATTCAACTCCCCGTACATGAAAAGTGTGTATGTAAGACCCCCTCTCCCCAAGGTGTGATGTGTTTTTCTCGGATATGTTGATCTGTTGCAGAACACAATGAAGTAACCTTCAGGTTCATTGATAAATTAGGGGGAACTTTAAATCTAATGATGATAAAGATGATTGATCAAAGGTTATATTTCACAACGGATGAGATGCATGATGAAAGAAACTGATTGGTTGTGGAATGAAGTGATTTATTGATGAACATTTCATGCTATACTTTTTTCTCACACCATGTATGCGTCATGTGGGATTAGAGTGTGCCCTTAGAAAATATTTTATCACTATCAGAGTTGAAAGAAGCGAATTTTTGGTAGAATATGGAATAATATTTAATGTGGTATAAAACTATGAAGAGTTATCAAAAAACCCAAATGGGGATTTTGTTAAGAAAACATACCCCAAGATGGTGATTTTGGGTAGATTGTGTTTGTTATAAGGTTTGAGGTTCTTGACAAAGGCTGGTTTTCAAAGAAGGGATGAGAAGGGCGAATGATGAACTAAACTTGTAGACTACAAATGCTGAACTAATCTTGCGATGTGATCATTCACATCACTCATACTTGTCTTTGGAACTTACGATGAGTCACAAAAAAATTGGAAGACAAAAATACTAAAAATCACAAGATTTAATTATGATATCATTATGGGATATTGAAAAATGCATGATTGTCTTTAAGTATCATGATGGGATCTCATGCAGCTCTCATGATTTTATTTGGTACTCACACCCAAATGTTGTGCATAGTGAAAATAGGACTCACACAAAGCAGGAATGTATACCAAAGACTCACACAATGTATGAATGCAGACTAGGGACTCACAAAAAGCATGGATACAGACCAGGGACTCATGAAAAGTGTGAATGCAGACTAGAGACTCGCGCAAAGCACGAATACAAACCAGGAGCGTGTGAAAAGTGCATATACAGACCATGGACTAATACAAAGCACAAATAAGAATGTAGACTAAGGAATCACACAAAGAGAGAATATAGACCAGGGACTCGTGCTTGGGGTTTGTGCTCGGATCTCATGCAAAACATGAGCAGATCTCACACAAGAATATCACAGAGCACATGATGATGATGAGGTGAATAGTTGTCCATGATTTGTGGAGTTAAGGTGGTGGATTTTTTCCTATAAATACCCCATAACTCTTCCTAAAAAATTGATGATTTTTTGCTTAAAATAATGATATGAAGCATCATATGGGAAGGTGATTCATAGAGAGAACTCACAAAAGAGGTTCACAGAAATGTCTTTTGAAGTATTATGCATGATTGAAATATTGTAAGTTTTGTTCTTGATCTAAAAAGTGTCTCTAACAAAGTGTTATCACACTAGGAACTCACGGAAAGTGCAAAAGAGGTCTCACACTAGGAACTCACACTCAGTGTGAAAGTGGACTCGCGGAAGGGACTCGCACCAAGGGACTTGCAAAATTAGACTCAAAGAAGGCACTCACATCAGGATCTCACTCCAGGGACTCATTCTAGGATCTTGTATAAGGGGTCATGCACTAGGGTATCACACAGGGGATAAGAAGATAAAGGATCTGCACCATTCGATAATACTCGTAGAAGGAGGTTATTCACTTATTCATTAAAAGTAGTGAAAGGAAGGCTTGGAATCACTTGAAGATATTTCTAAAGTGAAGTTAATTATTGTTTCTATTGTAAATGGAAGTATATTCTAGTTTTATTGAAAGTGGAAATATTTCATCCAGGTGTTTTCACAGAAGTGAAGGAGCATCCCAGAAAGAGATCCAACAGATCATGTACATACAATTGAGGATTCATTCATTAATGATAATGAAGGGACCTACATGTCTATAAACTATGAGTGGATCCTTTATAAGAGTAGTGAAAAAAAGGAAGAGTAATAAGGTGATCCTTTCCACCAGTATTGAGCCAGAGAAAGAGACAAAAGGAGTGACCCTTGATAAAGTAGTGAGATAGACCTAAACATTATAAAGGCAGTGAGCCTGGGCATAGAAGTGATCTAGCCCGAACCCTATAATTTTGTAGTGATCCTTAGTGGATTTTTAAAATCAGCATATCACCATTGTATACTCCTTGAACATATCCCAGTGAGGATTAAACAAGTAAAATTATTGTGTCTTGTGTATGATTTCAAGTGTGTTCATATATTACTATAATAAAGGAAGAGATGAGTGTTTTATTTAACAATGAAATAAGATATGAAGGGGGAATTGTTTTAATCTATCATATCTTGATTCACCCCCATATTAGGGTATTTAACCTAGTTGGGCTAATAGGAGAGCACACTATCCTTTTTAGAGGATGGACGATGGCACCTTTGATGTTAGAGGATGAGGTGTTGTGGAAGTTTCATAAATCCCATTTGGTGGCTTATCCAGGTGTGGAAAACTTGTAATAGGACCTATGATGTCAGTTTTTGTGGCCATAAAGGAATAAGGGAGTTTCATAGTTTGTCTCTCAATGCCTCATTTTTTAGTAGGTGAAGGCAGAGCATTAGGTTCCAGCGGTTTTATCTTAACACCTTGAGGTGCCAGAGTGGAAGTGGGATGGGATTTCCATGGAATTCGTGATAGGCTTACCATTTACATCCAGGTGACATGATACCATCTAGGTGATTGTAGACCAACTCACCAATTCATCCCAATTCCTATCTATTTGAGAGAAGAGTTTAGTAGAGAGCTTAGGGAACCTCTATGTGCAGAAGATAGTCCAACTACATGGAGTTCCCTTGATGATCATCTCTATCCATGATGATAGCTTCATATCTTAGTTATGGATAGGATTACAAGAATCCTTTAGGAATCAGTTATGCTTGATCATGGAGTTTCACCCCTAGATTGATGGCTAGGGAGAGCAGACCATCCATGTCTTGGAGGACATGATGTGGACTTGCATGTTGGACTTTGGCCATAATTTAGAGGATAAACTACCCTTGATGTAGTTTTTTTTCAACAAAATCTATCATTCCACCATTGGTATAGAACCATTCAAGGCTTTGTATGGGCGACCCTAAAGGTCAACACTTTGTTGGACTAATCCAGGAGAGTGGGAACTCATGGACCCAGAGCTGGTTCTAGCTATTACAGAGAAGGTTCAAGTCATCTAGGAGCGCATTAAGACTGCACTAATCCATCATAGGTCTTATACAGTCTGATTAAGGAGACCTCTGGAGTTTGAGAAAGGATACCATGTGTCCCTAAGAGTCTCACCTTGACATGTATTAAATAGATTTTTACATGGTGGGAAGTTATCTCTGAGATTTATTGGTCCTTTCTAGATATTGTGTAGAGTTGGTGAGGTGGCATACCACTTAGCTCTACCACTGCAGTTGGGACGGGTACACAACCTCTTTTACATGTCGCAGTTGAGGATTTATGTGCATGAACCATCACACTTTATCAAATGGGGTGAGTTGAACATCAAGGATGGATCAACCTTTATAGAGTACCCAGTAGAGATTGAGTATTGGAATGAGAGGATCCTTTATAGGAATTTGATTCCCCTAACATGTGTTCGGTGGTAGCACAAAAATCTCCAAGAGAGAACCTCAGAGTGGGAGACCCAGATACTATCCTAGTACCCTCATCTTTTTAGTAGGTTTTTCTCTTTTTGGGATGAAAATCCCTAAGGTGGGGATAATTTAATGTCTCAAATTTTTCATGTATTATTTTTGGGTATTATATGGACTATTTTTTAGACTAGTAAATGAAACAATGTGTAATTTCAAGGATCAGTGTGCCTAGAATAAATGTTTGAAATATATTAAATATATTAAATATCACACACACATAGTATTCCTAAAAAAGTTGAATAAATCTAGAATGGGAGCCCGAATAAAAAATATGAGGGCATCATTGAGCTCAGAATGCAGGTATTACCCTAGACATGACATAATATTTATCGACATGATACATTTGTAAAAAATTCATCATGGTTATAATTAAAGAAAATAAATTAAATAAATTATTTATTTTGTTTATTATTGAAATAGTGACTAATTTATCCTTTAAGTATATAGTTATAGAATTTCCTTAGGGTTTCCCTCTCAAACCTTGGAGATTCAGACAACCGTTAGAGGGATTTCTTGGTGGATGACGACATATCAGAGTTTAGATCATGGATCGTCATGCCAATGGAGTTGGAGTATCTCATCAATGATGGAAACACAACCATTCTTCATCAAAAATTGATCCAAAATCTATGTAGGATATTTTTCTTTGTTATTTTCATCCCATTTATTAATCTCATATGAATACGGATCAATTCCATGAATAGAATTGATACGCACATCATCAGTAGAATTAAATTGATGGAATAATTGTTTTGTTCATTGATTTATCCCAATTCATTCATCTTTTCTATGATAATGAATCAAGGCCAAATGAACAATATTCGAGGTTTATTCCTCACATTTTGTGTCTTGTGTTTTTCTCCCTCTATTCTTTGCATGTTCATCGTAGGCATTTTCTTTTGGTCCAAGTTTTGATTAATACTTGGTATTTGATTATTATGAGACCATTATTCAGCAGAATTGATCGATACCGGGGGTGTTGTTCGTGATCGATGGTTCGGTCGATGTGCACTGATGATGATGGATAATAAGAATTGGAACAAATGAACTTTTGGTTCCTGTTATTCCTAGTTTTGACAATTTGCGATGGTTTTGCTCGAAAAATCATTTTTTGAGTAGATTTGAAACTTGGAATACTAAGATCTAGTGACTAGAGGACTTAACAAACCTTGATCTATAGGTTTGGACTAGGGTAGTGGCTCTAGGGAGGTACAAGACAACACATAATAATATTTGGAAATTACGAGAAACACAACATGTAATCCAACATTACACACCATGTAGGCCTCTTCAATTGTGATGCTAGGGTTCCGACCAAGTTAAGTATTAAAATCCATGTGAATCAGTCACATTCTATGTAACCCCTTACACAAGTCTCAACATGTACTTTCAAGAGTAAAAATACATGGGAAAAAGAACATGACCCAGTGGCATGCTATGTACTTGGACACAAACATGAATTGGTGTATACAAGACGGTACACAAACATGACCATGATAAATGAACATGAACAGGTGACATAGGCAAGATAATGTGTGTCGGTACATGTTGTGTACTTCTTATACATGCCTTGTATATGAATACTTACATTTCTTGTGAGGCATTACCACACGGGCAGGAACATGGATATTTGGACACGTCGTGTTCCCCTTGGTACACACTGTGTACCCCCTTCAAGAGTGGTTATAGCTATTTGTTTTCTTAGTTTGAACCATTATAGGTTGAGTGTGTTCATTTTTTCCTTTCCCTCAAGTGTAAATTATGACATTACATCCACATAAAATTATTTTTATCACCTCTATAGGTCGAGTATCCAATAGAGCTATGGTGTCCCTTTATGAAATTAGAGTGTGATCCTCCATATTCTTTGTTCCCTAGGTGGTGTTTGTGGAATCAACATGACCTTCCTAAGTTGGTAATTTATCCTCCATCTACCATCATGTATCGTTAGGGTTGGTGGTATTGTAGACATATGGTCCCCTACATAGTGGGTTGATCCAGATTTGGGTTTGTAGTGTCTCGTAGTAGTTCTGGTTGTGACCCTCTATATGTGTATCATGGTATTCTTAGACCACTGAGATTTCATTGGGTGGGACCAATGATCTATACCTCTTTATTGGGTGTCTTCGATGATAGAATGTCTCATGGAGTGGATTATCCTGGAACAAGCATTGCTTTGAGCAAAATCCTATGGCTGATAGTTGGTTATGACTGCCTGGTAGCGTGGTGTATTTTCTGAGTATATCTAGGTGTTTCTATTATAAATTGATTGCTATATATTGTACTAAGTAGACTATACTTAGTGATTTGTGTTTAGTGTTTTTGTTATGTCCTAATTATTATTGTTATACTCACCCCTATAAGGGATTTTCCCACACGTGTTGTGTCTTATATAGATGAATACTCTTTTAATGGTGTTTTGGGAGGATAGGGAGTAGGTGGATTATTTTTGGAGCATGGATGGTGCTTTTTAGACTGAGGTGTTTACTGGGAGCTTACATTTGACTTAGTACTCTCTCTTGGAGCTGGTTGAACTCTTTATAGTTTTTGGTTGGGCATGTATTTTCCCCCTTTTAATGCTTTCAGTACTTCACTATTGTACTCTGTTGTGTGATCTTAGATGTATTCATGCATTGTTTCAGTTGTTTTACATTTCAGAATTGTTTGGGCTAGGATATGTGTATGTGTGTATAGGTAATTTAGGCTAATGACTTCCATTTGTGGGATATGCCTAATCGGAACTGGTCTCCAGCCCCTAGCCTATTGGAGGTTGGATTGGGTAGTCATGGATCATACCTTAGAAGGTCAGGTCATGATAGTTTTGCTCACCCTATGTATATATAAATTGTTTTTTAGGTCATTCTAACAAGGTTGGAGATTAGGCTAGATATTACTAGCTCGTGGTTTTTCAGGAGCTATTTGGGCTTCATGGTCACTTCCATTTTTCCCTTTTAGTACCTATAATTTTCATTTTAGTTGTTATAGTACTTTATGGCATTGCATGTTTTAACTTGGTATTTCTTTATATATATATATATGATTAGGTTTTTATTGGTGTATCTATATTATCTCTCCCTTATGCATGTTCTCTTAGATGGTAATGTCTCACATATGTATGCTTATTATTCCCTCAGTTATAGTCACTAACCCGGGGCCTACTGGAGGTGGGACTTAGGCAACCACCATATCCCTTCTCCCATTACTGGCCCAGGAGGGGTACACTTTGGGGGGAGGGGTCATGACACTTAGAGAATCAAATAAATGTTTTATTTATATGCATGAATCACAACTAAAAAAAATAACTTAAATCAAAATTCAAACAAATCCACCCTACCTTGGTGCCAATGCCCAGTCTGTGACCTCTGCATCACACCTAAAGGAGGATTCAAACCAAGTCCTAGAATTCCCATGGTGACCCGAGTCCTGTCATGAGGTGTGTTTTCCAAACACCCCACTCATAACTAGAACCTTAATCCCATACAATCCTAGATCCTATCTATCCAAACTTACCAAATAACATGACCTGAAGAAAGGAAAAATCTTCTCTGGTAACACTTTGTCACGAACCAGTCTAGGCTTCCATCCAACCCAACACCCAATCTGTCATATGACATGGCATGAAGGGCATTCCCGATCCCAAATAAATGGCAACTAGTTCTTGTTAATTGAAGAACTCCTTCAGGGATGATTTATCCCATGCGAATCATAACCAAAACCCATACCACATATAATAACACAAACACATAATCATCAACATCACATGTACTTAAACATCACAACCAATTAAACATAATATGCTATACAATGAAAGAATTTATAGGAGAGAAATATACATGTCATATGTAGAAAATTTAAAACTATAAGCCAAAAACTTCAAAAGAACAAAAATGGGGAAGGGGACCAAAAAAATGAACAAAAAATACTTGTGGAATGAGGAAAATCCTCTACCATTACACCACCACCACCTGACCCCAACCAAATAGAAACTAGAAAGAGTTTCCAACACATCAAAATGAGGACTTACCTTTACCTGAATCAGGAAAAACAAGGTCTACACATACCCAATGGGTATATGTATGTTGTGATATCTCTTTCCCATTGGGATCACACTAGGTGTTCCATGCATAAACATTATAAGATAGATAAAAGTGAAAGTTTGTATAGAAAGAAAATAATTTAATTTGGAAACCTATTTTAGATTTAAAGGAATAATGCACAAAGATGGAAGAACTGAAAACAAGTAGAAACATAGTATAATAACCGTGGTAAATCCATCAAATAGCAAGGTTAGTGGGTTCTAGGTACCTTGTATATCAGTGATCAAGCCTACAACCTTCCCATGCACGAGTTGTTGAGGGGTGGAAAACACAAGGGTCAATTGTAACAATCTGTATCACATGTTTAGTTAGGGTTGCATCGTAATCCTGCTAGTGATATTGGGATGAGGCCCTATTGGTGAACTAGCTACTATCAATAGATTTCCCACCTATTTACCTAGTGTTCTCAAGCAATTCATTCCAATTCCAATCCACAAAAATCCATTTTATGATCATTAACCAATTTTTCACAAACCAAGCATTCCATTTCCAAACATTAAAAAAAGGGGATAACCATTTGAATAACCATAGACACACTGACTCATTTGAATCACCCATTTTATTACAAAACATAATTTATAAAACAAATTAAAACCAAGGTAATAATAATTAAATTATAAAACAACACCTTAATAGGAAACCACCTACCTTTTTCCTTTGAAATCAACACAACATGATTGGAAATGACAGTCCAAGTGAGAGGGGGTCCTAAAGAAGAGATAACACACTAAAAATATGATGATCCATTCCAAAAATTTTATATTGAACCCACTTTAGTTCACTACAACTACTGAAGAAGAGGAAACCCAAGAGTGAATGGAGAAGAGATTAAAGAGGAATAAGAGGAGGAACTTACTTAGAGATATATTGAAGAACTAAGCCAAAATTACCCAAAATTTGAATCCAAGGTTGAGTGTAAGATATGGGAAGGTTCACCTAGGTCTAAAGGAAATGAATGGAATAAGTGAGGGGTGGAAGGTGGTTAAAACTAGGGGGGGGAGTAGAATTTTGAAAAAAAATTAAAGCCTGGATAGGTTGCAAAATTTGGCCACATGGTCTATCCGACCGTGCACTACCCATGAGGGAACCTCTTTCTAAACAAGAGGAGTCCTCAAGGTTTTTTGGGGCTTGAAGCATGACCGCGAACCTATATGTGTGGGATTTACATACCCACTATCTAGGATGTATGACTTGTAGGGGATGAAACACAATTTCTACTAACCATTATCCAACCGTTCTCCACCCCTTATCATCCCCAAAACCACCATTTTTATTGGAAAACACCTTTAAAATATACGGAACAAAAGTAATAAAAAAATAACTGATAAATACCTAAAAATAAAACCATGGATGTGACAAAAGTCCACCATGATATGTTTTCTTGGAAAACAGTTAGATCATAAAACTACATCCAATCAAACTCATATCCTCTTAAAAATCTACCCATTTATATATTTGGAAAATCATATCAATACTAAAACATGATTTGAGGCTCACCAAATAATGATTTTTTTCCTAATTTAAGTATCATACAATATACATAACTATAAAAATTACATGTTCTATGACTTTAACCATGACTATTTACTCGTTTTTAAGTAAAAATGACTTTAAAATTACCATTCAACCTTTACTTGTCCCTTTTTATGAAGAAATATAAAACACTCAATATTATACCATGATGTCCATTACAATGTGGTTGATTCTGTATCCTTATATTTTAACCATATTTGAGAACCACAATGAAGATCTTCTAGATTCTATGATTATCTCACCATTTTAGTTTGATTCAAACTCCATGGAAGAACCAAAAAATGCACTACAACATGATGAAATTAAACATCCAATTTTCCTAATTATATGTATAAACCCTATCCAACTATTCATTTTGAACCATGACAAATTCTCAATTTATTATGAACCACTACCAATAGTATTCCATGGTTTTAACCATTTCACTATTTTTCGTTAATTTGTGAAGACCATAATGACAACTACACTTGTTCTATTCGTCCTCATGGAATACATGGATTTTCATAGAAACCAAAATAAAGAAATTTCATGAAACCATGATTGTGATTCATAAACTAAAATTTTATTCACATAAACCCAATGAATTTTTTCCCCCTTAACCAAAATATCCTCACGCTATTTCTAATAATCTCCAACTCTTCTAAGACATTATTCATTTTGTTAATAGACCCATAAATACTATAGAAAACTATTTTATCAGTGGTAGAAATCAATTTTATCAACATTAAAAAACTTATGATATTATTAGTACCTTTAAATGTTATAAGCTTTTATTAGTGCTACCATAAGCATAGATAAAGGGTCCTTTTATTAACACTAATGATAGAGCTGATAAAAACACTTACCAACTACTACAAAATGCTTCCATCTATATCTACGACACACTGTATAAAATGATAAAAAACAATTTCAATTATAGTAAACAATTAAATTAATCACAAATAAATTTTAAATTTACATTTTACCATCATTCAATAAAAATATTACATTAAAATATTTTGGTATAATATAATTATATTGATGTAGATTTAATTTCAAAATAAAATAATTACAACTAGTAAAAAAATATCTTAGTAAACTGTCTACAATGATCAATCCAACTTCATATAAATGAACAATGTGTCTGTAATAAAAATAATATTTATTTTAGTAATATTACATAAAAAAATAAAAAAAATTATAATTACAATGTTTTATAATCCATTATAAGTTTCAGTTGGAATGATATGCAGTCAATTTCTATGAGTCACAAATGATAAATATTTTGTTCTAAAGTTTCAGGAAAATCTAAGCATGTTTTCTCGGTTTCGAGTATCTAACGAACGTTTGGAACTAAGATGTTACTTTCAAATGAAAACATGTACTTTCAATCATATCGACCACACCATGTGTCATATTAAAGTGCAGCTAATTCCTAAAAATCGTAAATTAAATATCATTCTTTTTCTTAAAATATTTGGATAATCATAGTGTGTTTTCTTAGTTTTGAGTATGCGATGAAAGTTTTGAACTAAAATGTCATTTTTAAAAGAAAACACACACTATTAGTCATACTGGACACACCATGCATTAGAGTTACTTGAAGTTAATTTATAAATTCCAAAAATTAATAAAATATTATTTTCCTAAAGTATCAATACAATCCATGGTAATTTTATCAATTTTGAGTACGTGACACATGTTTTAGAGTAAAATATCACTTTTAAAATGAAAATATGCACTTTCATTCAATATAGACACACCATGTGTTGGATTGATGTGAGGTTAATTTATTTATATCTAAAATAAATCATAGATCATTTTCTTTAAGTTTCAATAAAATATGATCATGTTTACTCAATTTTGAGTATGTAGATTTCATTTTGAACTAAAATGTCACTTTTAAATAAAAACATGCACTTTGTATCATATCATACATACCACATGTCAAATAGATATGAGGTTAATTCCTACACATCAAAAATTAATTATCAATATTTTTACTAAAATATCCAAACAACGAGAGTGTGTTTTATTAGTTTTGAGTATGTGATGATTTTTTGAACAAAAATATCATTTTTAAATGAAAACACACACTATCGATCATATCAGCCACACTGTGTATCAAATTAACTTGAGGTTAATTCATACAAGTAAAAAAATTAATAACAGGTCTTTATACTAAATTACCAAGACAATCCAAGTGAATTTTATCTGTTTTTGAATATGTGATGTGCATTTTAGATTAAAATGTCACTTTTAAACTAAAAAAGTGAACTTTCAGTCAATCTAAACACACCATGTGTCAGATTAATGAGAGTTTAATTAATAAACATAAAAAATTAATCATATATCATTTTCCTAAATTATCAATAAAATCTAAACATGTTTTCTTTCTTTTGAGTATGTAACATGTGTTTTGAACTAAAATGTCACTTTTAAATGAAAACATGCACTTTTAGTCATACTGGTCACACTGTGTGTTATATTGGAATGTGGTTAATTCCTATATGTGAAAAATGAATTATCAATAATTTTCCTAAAATATCAAGATAATACAATTTGTTTTCTTATTTTTGAGTATATGACACACATTTTGAACTAAAATATCATTTTTAAATGAAAACATGCACTATCGGTCATACTGGCCACACCGTGTATCTGATTGAATTGAGGTTGATTTATAAACATAAAAAATGAATCATAGATAATTTTTATAATGTATCAATACAATATAAGAAAATTTTCTTGGTTTTGAGCATGTGATGTGTGTTTTTGAGTAAAATGTCACTTTTAAACTAAAAACATGCACTTTTAGTCAATCTGGACACACTATGTGTTGTATTGACATGAAGTTAATTACTATACATAAAAAATTAATCATGGATAGTTATCCTACATTATAAATACAATGTGATCATTTTTGTGTAGTTTTTAGTATGTGATGCATGTTTTGAACTAAAATGTCACTTTTAAATGAAAACACGCACTTCCAGTCATTTAAGGCACATTGTGTGTCAGATTCATGTGAAGTAAATTTCTATACATCAAAAATGAATTATTAATACTTTTTCCTAAAATATCAGGAAAAATAGTATATTTTATTGGTTTTGAGTATATAATGTGAATTTGGAACTAAAATGTCATTTTTAAATGAAAACACACACTGTCGGTCATAATGAACACACCATGTTTCAAATGAATTAAGGTTAATTACTACACATAAAAAATGAATCATTTATCATTTTCATAAAGTATTAAGAGTATCCAAGCATATTTTCTTGATTTTTGAGTATATGGAACATGTTTTAGACTGAAATGTCACTTTTAAACTAAACTATTCACTTTTAGTCAATCCATCCTCACTATGTGTTTGATTCATGTGTGGTTAATTACTACACATAAAAAATGAGTGTGTTTTCTATTTTTTGACTACATGACATGCATTGTGAGCAAAAATGTTACTTTTATACTGAAAAAATGTACTTTGATTCATACTAGAAACACCATGTGTTGGATTGCATATGATTTATTCCTACACATCACAAATGAATCACATATATTTTTTCTAAATTATTAATAAAAAAAATTCTAGGTTTTGAGTATGTGATGCACATTTTTAACTAAAATTCCACTTTTAAATGAAAACATGAACTTTGAATCACACTGGCTACATGGTGTATTGAATTAACAAGCTATTAATTTGCACACTTCATAAATAAACTATTGATAATTTTCATAAAGTATCAATATAATCTGAGTGTGCTTTCTCAACTTTGATTATGTGAAATGCGTTTTGAACTAAAATGTTTCTTTTAATTGAAAAGATGCAATTTCGGTCATATCAACCACACTGTGTATCAAATTGATATAAAGTTAATCCATACACTTCAAAAATTAATTATCTATATTTTTATAATGTATCAAGACAATAATAGTTAATTATATTATTTTTGATTTTGTGATGTATTTATGAACTAAAATGTAATTTTTAAATGAAAACACACATTTTTACTCATACCAGCCACACCATGTGTTGGATTGATTTGTGATTAATTATTAAACATCAACAATAAATTATGGATCATTTTTATAAATATCAAGAAAATTTAATCATGTTCACTCAATTTTTAGTATGATGCATGTTTTGAACTAAAATATAAATTTTAAATGAAAAGGTGTTCTTTTAGTCATATTGTCCACACCACAAGTCAGATTGATGTGAGGTTGATTTATTTATGTCATAAATGAATTATCGACCATCGTTATAAATTATAAATACAATTCATGATTTTTTTATTCATTTTGAGTATGTGGAACACATTTTGAACTAAAATGTCACTTTTAAATGAAAACATTCAGTTTCAATCATACCTACCACACCGTATGTCTGGTTGATGTGCAGTTAATCCCCACACATCAAAAAAGAATTATCAAACTTTTTTATTAAAATATAAAAAATATGAGTGTGTTTGTTTGATTTTTAATATTTATTTCTTTTTTTAAACTAAAATTCCATTTTTAAATGAATATACACGCTTTTTTTTCATAAAAGCCAAACCATGTGTTAGATTTACTTATGGTTAATTCCTACATATCACAAATGAATAAAATATTATTCTCTTAAATTATCAAGACGATCCAAGTAAATTTGATCAATTTTGATTATGTGACATGTGTTTTGAATGGAAATGTTAATTTTAAATGAAAATACACACTTTGATTCATACCAGATACATCATATGTTGGATGATGTTATATTGATTCTTATACATAAAAAATGAATCATAGATCATTATCCTAAATCATTGATACAATATGATACAATTTTATCAGTTTTAACTATGTGACACACATTGTGAGCTAAAATATTACTTTTAAGGGAATGGTTAGCTTCAAATAGTTTGGGAAAATAATGAATGGTGCATGAATATATGCATACAAGTATCCCAAAGGTAGTAGGGGTAAATGTATATAAGATATATATATATTCCCAAATATCCTATTCTAGTAAATTTAATAACATTATTTCCTTCCAATAAGAGACAATTTTGTCTCACTATCATGATATTAAAAGGGCTTGGACCCAAAATGGAATGAATTTAATCACTATTGAACATAAGTAGATAAAAAATAACAAATATATCCATGGTGAAAACATTAAACAGTAACTCAACACATAACCCTTTTTGAATCATCCATCTATAATTTATTTTTATTGAAGTATTTTATGTAAATGAATAGAAAAAAGGCCTTCATAAAGAGTTTGGGGTCCATATTTATGGTTAATGTCATTTCCTATTTAGAAACCCAATTCACATCAACTAATAATTTCCCTTTCAGAGTTTAGAGTCCTACTCTATAGAAATTATTTTAGCCTTCAAGAAGGACCTTGAACTACGAATAAAGTCCCTTTATGACCATATAGGCACAAAATTATTATATAAAAATAATTAAGAAACCATATATTCATGATATCTATAAAAATTATCTAAATAATAATTAGATAAAAATGATAAGAAAATTAACTAAATAATAAGTGGATAAAATGACAAGAAAATTAACTAAACAAGTACAACATAAACCAACTCTTCACGATCACTGTGAGATAAAACAATTACAAACATGATAGGAAATAAACTCTTTATGATTTATTTAAACATTATGAAACCATGTATGTTTCATAATAATATCTAAACAAATCTAATTCATCTTTTAAATACATATAAAATCGATTGTCCTTGTATTACTAAAAATATATTGATAAATAGAAAATTAATAAATATTTTAAATGGAATTGTAATTACCTTCAGAAATACCTCTTCATGGATGAAATTTTATTGATATAATATAGTATCATTTATAAATTTACAAATTTAATAACCATAATCGTTATAATTACTTTTTTTAGGAACTGTGGAAACATTGATCAAAATAAGTAATTTATTTGGGTATATTTTTTTTACAGTGAAATATTATTATATATACCCTAATACTTGTCCATTTTAAGTAGTTCATAGGATCCTTATGCACATTATATATTTTCATACCTTTAATTTTATGATAAGTAAACACCAACCTATCATAAAACAATTATCATTAAAACATACTATAAAACATCTAATTTGAGTTTTATTTATAAAATATTGAATGTAGTGTGTTAAAAATTGATAAAGGACATAATATGTGGTCGATTTATTTGTAATACATTAATTTAATCCAAAAAAATATATTTGGATTATCAAAATTGACTACAATGATAATCCAATGATTTATGAAAAAATGTAAAATTAATAAGAAATGAAAAAAATGAATATATATTTTATATGAATAGATTGTGGATTTTTACCCCTACATTGTAGGTATTGAGAATAATATATCATCTATTATTATTTTTTTCAAAAATTATGGTTACATTATTTTCCTTTTTAGAAATTTAAACTTATATTATTCTAAGTTGTTGTATAGAGGTGATATGAGGACTAATGAGTCTAAATTTTTCTTTGTAGGGTTTTTCCTTCACATAATAGTGATATATATGCCTGTAGAAAACATAAATATAATTTAATAGTAATTATCTAGTATAAAAATTATTGGACAAGAAAATTATGAAAATGCACCTAATTTATACATTCATAACTAAGCCTCCCAACTATTCATGTTTGAAAATTTCATTTAATCTCTCAAGACCAATCATGCATGTAATGGTATCTAAATATATTTGGTCTTAAAATTGAATATATGATATATTTTGACATTTGAACATCGTATTTTCATGAACTTTTAATATTAATAAATTCATAATGGGAATTTATAGGTTAAATATACTCTTAGAAAGGTTCTTTGGACTTAATTTTTGATCCTGAAGATTGTTTTGACTCAGCCTTCCATCCCCCCTTTCATTTATCTTTCCTTAATAATATACCTCAGATAAAACATTTTTTCATTAATTTTTAAGTGTTTTGAATATAAAATAAATTGAAAAGGACATACCTTTTTATCATTATATATATTTATTAGATTAGAAGACCATGATAAAAAATTTCCAATAATAAGTTCAACCATGTGGACATCTAGATCATTAATGGGAATAGGTATCTCAGTACTCAACTCATGTACTATATGAATCCTTACTCTCATGTGATCTTTTAGAAGTTTTTTATTAAGTAGAAAATCTCCTTAGATATTTTACACTGTACCCCTCATAAAAAGGTGATGGGTGGGTGATGATAGATATAAATCACAATCAATTTCACCCTATAGAATTTTACCACAAGAAAGGTATTAATATTTTTCTAATTTACATTTAATAGAAAAAATTATAAAAAAATTAATTTCCTCAGGTAAGGTATGACTTTGATGGGAATGTATAGCCTCAAATATCAGGGGATGGATCTTTATATAGTGGTTTTAGGTGTGTTATTTCTTCTCCCCGACCCTTCCCATAAAACTATCTAAGAAATTAGAATACCAATTAACTTTTTCTTTTATATAATCTATTATTTATACATGCCATTTATTTTCTTATCTCTATCACCCTATGGATTAGATTTATCAAAATATGTTTGAGTCAACACTCCAAAACATTCACCTCTGAAGCAGCCATATTGTTATGGCCACTTTAAAGAAATTAAAAGGATATTTTCATTGGTAACTACTGATAATGATTCTTATGTCTAAAATGGGAAAAAATATAGGAAAAATAAGTAGTAATTATTATATAATACAGATTTAAAGCAGAAAACATTTATTTTATGCTATACATACACATGAATCCTATACTCATTGTGTGTTTTCATATACTTTTTTCCTTTTTATTGACATGATCCTCATTCCACAACACAAGATGTGGGATAGAAGTGGCTTTAGATTCTAATTCATCAATTCACATATAAAAAAAGGAACATAATTCTATTTTTCTTCTCATATCACATACAAGTAAAACTACATATTTAAAATACACACCAATTTTCTCTTCAACTAAAGAATACCTCATCCTAGGTTTATGATAGGGGTATTTTGGGTTTGATTCACATTGATTATTTTTAGAACTCCTTTGTTGTTTTATAAATTAAAAATTTTTAATCAAATTGAATAATAAATGTATACACCTAAAACAATTCCTACTTATAACAATAAATGAAATATTTCTATATTTCTTGGTTTATCATGTATATATATATAGCTGCTGGTTGGGGATTTACCTTCCCCTCATCATCCTTGAGATTTTTATTTGAAAGAAGTTTTTGAAAGGATCTATAATCCTTTCTAGGGACTATTAATATGAATTTATTGAATAATAATCTAATATAAATGTACTATGTAAGGTATAATAAAGATTAAATCAATGTTTCATTATTTTATATTTTAGTAAAAGTGAGAAATTATATTATAATGTTACCCTAATGTCTTCCAAAATTATTTTTCTTCAATACAGGCATAACAATGTGACATGTATTTGAATCAATCAACATGTGCATTTGAGTGGTGACCCCAAGGTCACTAAAAGAATACTCTTTAGGGTTAATAGGCTGGTTTCTTACATTCCATTAAACCTTGATTTTTTGGCCTTTACTTCTCCCCTTAATATTTTTTTGTTAATAATTTCATGCTACCGCACTCCTATTTTTTTCAAACATATGTTGTCCACTTTCTAAAATTTCATTGGTTTCAACATTGTCAATATGTTGTTACTAGAGATTGGTAGCATCAACGTGTGAAGAATCCTGTTGTTCCTTAATATTAGTAGGATCATCATGGCTATAAGATATTATCTAAAAAATTAGTTAAGTATTTAATTTAGATTACATAAACGTAGTATTAAACACATAATATTTTGAGGTAACACAATGTACATTGAAAAAAACTTTAACATGATCCTTGAACTCTATTTTTTATTTAATAGTTGAAGGGATTCAACCCCTATATCGATATCCAAATCCCCTCATTATTATATTATTTAATATACAATACAACATCAAAATTTGGACCACCATAGAAAGATTATGTCATCACAATTAAAGGGTCATCCCCAATGGAGTTTTTATTTCACCCTATAGTGGTTGTAGTCAACAACAGAACAATTGACTAATTTCTATTCTCAAGATCTGAGACATATAATACTTGTACTTCATGTGGTTTCATTATGAATGGTTCATACCTATACTGTCCTTACTTAAATTCACTTTCATGAATACCAATTCAATGATTTTAATTGTACTCATATTATCAACCCATTTTCATCAACAAACTAGAACTTGTAATGTTGCATAACCCAACTCCCATATTTTTTCAATGATTCCAAAGTATGAAATATTTATGCAAATTATATTTCTTTCCTTGGTACCAGATATATGCATCACTTCCGCTATAAGAGAAACTCCACTATTTTTCATCGTATTGTGTTCATACTTTTCCTTTGTATATAATGTATAACCATTAATTTCATATCAATTATAAGATAATGAATTTACACATGGACCTCTGATTATCCATCAAATTCATTCTGAAATTGAATTCAAATTTGTAGATAACTCTTTAAAAATATAGTCTTGCAACTATCTTATAAACTATTGATTATGTGTATTTAATATCCATATTTCAACCCTTAATGTATTCAAATGCATGATAATTACTTTGTGGGATTCAAAATATGGTTCAAACTCTATACGGTTATGTAAAACATAACAGTGATGTTTCACCTACCCTTTCATGGTAATTGAGACAATATCTCTTTTAAAAATTACTTCACCATCATGGAACCCAATGTGATGATATTTTTAGATACCAATTCTATCCACATCAGACACATTTTCAGTATATAATTTAATGTATTCTTTAAAAATATATCGCTCTATAATACAAGGTTCTAATCGAATTTGATTTTTGAGACACCCTTTCAAAATCATTATATACCATTCAACGGGGTGCATCAATCTATAATATAGAAGACCACATAAATAGATCTCTCTAACTAAGTAAACCATTAAGTGAACCATTATATTTCTAAATAATTTTGGGAAGAACATCTCTAATAAACTTAATATTATAGAATCCCCTAGTCCATGACCACTAATCGATGTTGTACTAGAGATCGTTACATGGCCTCAGGTGCACCACTATGTATGATAGAGGCTTCTGAATAACATTGAGGTTCTAAAATGGTATAGTGGGGAGATCATACACTCATGTCAAAGTGAAACAACAATGGATATAAAGGCAAACATATAAGTATCCACCATAAGCAATAAACATAAATCCAAGAAAGTTCCAATAAATAAATCACAAACCTATGAAATATCAAAATGTATTGTATACATGTCAAAAAGTTATACAATAGAGGACCATATCTATAAATATACAAAAAAACAAATAGATAAAACTAGTAGACTCCTAAAATTGATTTTGAGTCCTAGCCCAGTCCCAATTCCCAATGATCCAATCTAGTAGTTTGAATCATGCATCTTTCATATGGTGTTTTCCCTTATTATATACTATAGTCATAAATCATACTTAGGTACTAAAAAATGTCCTAAGAAGTGTGTGAGTATAACTAATTAGGCCACCACTAATTATTTCTAAAAATATATCTAGTTTGAGTAAGTACATGCCAAAGTGAAAAATCTATACATGTATAATTGGAGTAGAAAGTAAATAAATAGAAATTATTGAACCTTGGGTTTTATGATGATAACTGAGATGAACTATATATACCTTCACCATTTTTGGATGTCTTTTAGTAGAGGTTATCCATATAGGGGAAATATAACCATCCTCATGATTAGATACCTCTTGGGGAACTATCCTCGTCTTCTAAAAAAAGAATAGACCTAAGGAAATATATCCATCTGGGAACAAAATTAACACTTAGGGAAATACACATATCCTAAAACAATGGTCAAACCTAGAGGTAAAACCATCTCTAGAACCTTGGAATAATTACCCATGGGAAACACTAACCTCAAAACTATTCATTAATGGCCAAACAAATTAAATCACTCAATGTATCATCATGACCTTAGTGTTTTATCAGAATCCCATTTTCTATTTAAACCAAAACACTATTTCAACATCATCCTTTTACATTTTAAATTATCACCATTAAATATTTTATAAATCAACATTTTACCATTTATAAATAAAAATAATAATTCTAATTTCATAACTTTTTATAACACATTTTGTGATTAAAAACTATTTCAAGGAATCCTGATAAGTTGCCTTCCAATTGAGAATCCCAAATGACTCAAGGGTTTACCAATTAGTATAATTTACATGATTAAAATTATTTAATTTAATTTTAGGTCAAACTCATGGTGGGATAGTGTTACAATACATCCCTAATAAATGAAGTAAGACTCATGGTAAAACTTGTAGATCACCTACATCAGGTGTAATGATGAACAATCCTCAAGAATCACCACCACTATGAGCCCAAAAAACCAAAAACCTAAAATTATCACCCCAAAACAAAATATTAGGGTTTTGAATAAGTAAGAAATAAATAGAGAATAAGTGAGGCATCTAGGGCATGGAGAGTCTAAGATTTACCAAGGGGAATCAATCATAATGAATGAAACTTCGATATGCCAAGGAATGAATGAGAAGAGAAATTGAGAGCCAAAAATCATTAAAAATGTGTGGTAAGGTTGAGAGGATGAATAGAGGGATTTTCTAGGTGATCCCACTATTTTAAAAATACCCAAAACACTACCCAGAATAATTCCATGGTGAGTAATATTCTTTCACATCATGAAAGTTTGGGAAACACCCCTCAGGATCCTAACCATTACTGTCATGGTGTGACACACCATGCCATGCCATGAATGACTTCATATAGTTCTAAAATAGCTACCGGTCCCTCCTATTCCTCTTGAATCCATTCCCAAGTCCTCCATACACCTCCATAATTTAAAAATGAGTAGATCACAGATATCTAGACATAATAAAAACCACAAAACACCTCAAAAAATATAAGGTGTATTAAAAAATCCACCTTTAAGATATTATTATCCCAAATAAGTGTCTTGGGGGGTCACTTATAAAAAACCTAACCTCTAGTCCAAAACATACCTCTCTCACATCATTTACCAAAGACATATGTGTAATAAAAACACTTGATTAGGAGGCCATGCCATGATTTTTCACATGAATCACCCTTAGAATCATGTCACAAATCATTATTTCACCATCTAAATTTTTTCACAAATCACTCTCAAACCCTAAAACCTTTATAACTAAGAAAAATACATAGGTTTCAAAAAAAATTAAATGGGTTCATAACTAGGAATAAGTTTGTGGTTTTACAACCACCTAACCTAATAGAAGTTCATCCTTGAGCTCCATTCCAGAACATCACTGGGCCCCTTTGGTAAAAAAACTCTTCCCAATGAGTCCTCATGACTAATTCCCTATCTCACGTGTCCTATTGGTTATATTAATTCTTCCACCACACCCATACCAAAGGAAATATCATTCCATGAATATTCTTTTCAATTTATTACACTATAAAAATTTACCACACCTCAAATTATTAGTCATCCTCAATCTCAATATCATCGATCTAAATCATGTGATATAGATTTAGATGATATCATCTCAATTGTGATATGTGTAAAACATCATGTATAGCACTGAAGTGATATGGAAGAGTCAACCAATATGCCACTAGAGCAATCTTCTATACTATTTCAAATGACCCTAAAAATATGGTTGTCAACTTCACCTACCTATGAATTTGATGATGCTATAGTCTTTGAGATACTCATAAGAATAATCAATAACCAACCATGATGTAAATAGCCCATCATAAAAAATCTATATAAGATCTTTTTAATCTATTAATGGTAACCAACCACTTCCAAATTAACTTCTTTTGATCTGATATCTCATGCATGAGGCTTTTCCCAATCAAGGATGACTTACCAACCTATAACTAATATCAAGATGAGCGAAATGGTCTACTATACAAAAAAAATCATAAGGTTCCATATGTATAGATTCCTGATAAATATTTTTGTAGGTAAATTATAAAAAGTACAAGTATATGTTCCAAGAACCACCAAAATTCAGGACACATTATCCCAACATATCTTTCAAAATATGTAGAGCCTAATCGAACTATCTATTGGTTTG
The DNA here is from genome assembly GCA_963277665.1 of Viscum album. Classification (NCBI taxonomy): domain Eukaryota; kingdom Viridiplantae; phylum Streptophyta; class Magnoliopsida; order Santalales; family Viscaceae; genus Viscum; species Viscum album. The sequence continues at coordinate 44,802,730 of OY728140.1, read as the reverse complement.
TGGATGATAAGGAGTGATCAAATACACCTATGTGCCCAATTATTTTATAAAACCCTACTAAAATCATGATGTGAAATGAGTGCCTCAATCTAAAAAATGGTATGAGGGACCCAATTTAAGTGCAAAATATCCCATATAAGGAGCTTACCCACCTTGTCTACTAAAAGAGTATATCTGATTAGAAAAAAGTGATACACCTTTATCATATGATCAACTATTACCCAAATTACATCACTACCCCAGGGCATCCTCTGTAACCATGTCATAAAATCCATGGTAACATCATCCAATTTACACTAATAAATGGAAAATTATGGAAAAATGCCAGTAGGTAGTTGGTGCTCGACCTTTACCTGATGACAAATGGAGAATCATGTAATAAAACTTATGACATCCTTCTTCATTACTAGCCACCAATATTATTGGAACATGTCTTGGTACATATTCATCAAACCAAGGAGAACCAACCATTTTTAGGTATGAAACTCGCACATTATCTCTTCATTCATATCCTTGGTAACTAAGACATGATTGTGAACATGGATAATCTCATCATTATCCAAGGTCCAGTATGGAGGTGGATCCCCACCATATATGTTTTACCTCAAGTCTAAAAACTCTATGTTAGATAGCTACATCCTCTTTATATTCCAGGGTAACAAAGGGGTGATGAAAAAATACATAAGGGTTTCCTGACCATGATACTCTTGGATATCCGAATTCATCTTAGAAAAAAGAGTCATTAAATACCATTAACTATTGGACTCCTGAACTATCAGTGCTCACACCTTCTAGCTCAAAGCATCTACAACCACATTTATCTTTACAAGGGTATAAGACAACTCAAAATCTAAAATTTTAGATACTCAATCCACCTTTTCTACTAAAGTTTTAGGTCCCATTGAGAGAAGGTATATTTTAATATTTGGTGGTATTTATCCACCAAAAATATATCCCCTAAGAAATAGTGTATCAAACATCTCAAGGAATAAACCACAACTTCTAACTATAGTTGGAACGACCCCAACCCCAGTAGCACGGAGCTGGTGCCTTAATTTAATATATTGGCATAAGATACAAGGAATCACATCCCAATGGACCGAATAGTTTACTAGTATTAGTAAACTAGATACAAAATTGTAATTAAAATTACATTTTAAAATATAAAATACACAAATAATTTCATTAAGTCTGCAATTATTCACAATTTTTATAACCCTATATATCAGTCATAGCATAATTCTCGGAATCTTGGAAAAAATATGAAACATATGGAAGGGGTGAACTCAAATGATCGGTAAGGGTAAGAGTACAACAAAATCTATGAGTAAATATGGCATAAACAATATGTAAAGGTAAATAACTGGTACACATTCCATTTAAATAATCACATGAGTTAGGAAACATAACCATGAATAATCTAACTAATCAAATAATCCCATGGAATAATAATAATGATGGAATGCATAATGTTGGAAATTTTCACTATCAATATTTATCCTCAAGATAGCTACTATCAATATCTATTCTCATGACAGTTTAAGTCTATAGGTAGAAACCCAACTAATTTGTGTCAAGATCTATCCTCCTTATAATTTAAAACTACTTGGAAATAAATTCCAAGGGTTTGTCACTAACCAATTTTTTCTCATGAGACCTATCAATGAATCAAGGATATATAATAGGCCCCACCAATAACTTACAAAGTCCAATGCATTCCTCATATGAAAAGGGTGAAACATAAACAATATAAACATTCATATTGAAAAACTAGCATACGAAATGTGAATACTTCAACCATAAACCATGAATGGTATCAAATAGAACATCCATGGTCAAACTGACCATAAACCATTCAATGAAATATAAAAAATGATATCATAAGAGATCAACCTCAATTAAGCATAAGATTCATCAAAGGATGTTGATATAGATTAAAATACTCTAATAAAAGCAATGTTTTTTTGACAGAAATACATTTTTTTACTTTGAAATCATTTATTTAAAAATCCGCACAACTATAAATGAAATAATTTTATTTAAAAATAACCTTTTAAACTTATAAAGTAATATTCAAAATGTTAAGTCATCATGATGGTGGAAAAAACTACTCACACCCCATAAGTTAAAAAAACATTCCTTCCGTCAAAAATTTCACAAAGTACCTCATTTAGAAAATGACAAAAAGATTCATTCCTAACCATTTTATAAAAAGTCAAACATGGGTAAAAATAAATTTAAACATTAATAGGATAATACTAAAAATATTTTGGAAAAAATTTATAAGAAACATATACATGGATGATAAATTTTTCCCATTAGATACTTATGTATAAACAATCTCGAATAATAATGAAATTGTGAAATAACCCTTACCTTGTACTTTCTTTTAGTTGAGAGTGAGTTAAACTTATGTATAATGGTTAAAGTATGTTATTAAATTATAATAGAACTATATCCATATTTATTATACCATATATGATACTCTTAAATCATTTTGTTAATAATATTCATTATTACCATTGTGTCATGTGTTAACTACTTCATTTTATTATGTTTGATTTTTTATGTAAGTCCTGTTTCTTATGAATATAAAATATTTTATTCATATACAGAATGATATTAAGTTAATAAATATTATATTAACTTATCATATACATTTTTATAATTATTATTTAATGTTAAACATGGATAATTAATCTCATCACGTCATAGATACAGTAAGTTGTACGTACGCACGAGAGACGATATCATTCCCTTAATGGTAAAGTGGAAAAGAATTGGATGATATATTAATTATAAAGAATAAATATAATTTCATATTTATTATTTATATCCATCATATTCATCATTATAACCATAAAAATAAAGTGGTTATGAAAAGAAAATTACATCACAATGTGGAGATGATAATCTGTACGTACACACACATGGGGGTATTGTTTTTCATAGGATGAATAAAAGAATGAATATGGTTGTACCATAGTCATAATTAAATATCATAATATATATGATACTAGATTTATTAATTTATTATATAAACAAAATAGTAAGAGGAAGTATAATAATAAATGTACTTCAATGAATTGGTAAAACAATTACCTCTTCTTCGGTGGACTTCCTTTGGATCTCCTCTTAGGGACACTAGGGTTAGTATTTTCAGAATAACATGACATTTAAAACATAAATAATTATATTTTAAGGAGAAATGGGTAGTGGTTTTTCGATCTATAATTCTAAACGTGGTGTGAGGAAATGAGTGAAGAGGTTCCCTTTTATAATTGAGGTGAGGGGCACTTTTGAAATCCTCAAAATATTAAAATATAATAAGGTTATTCAAGAGCCAAAAACTTCCAAATGAGATATAAATGAATGGGGGGAATACATTTCCAATAACATCTTATCCATTTTTTTTATTTTACATTTTTATGATTTTAAAAAAATTAAATAATATATTAATTTAATAAAATATCACCATTTTCAAATTTGATACTATTCATTTAATTTTAGTTTATAAACATCAAGACAAAGTGGGAATTTGAATATAATGATTTAAAAAATATATAAAATATCTTATAGATCTATAAAATTTGTTATACACTTTAATTCATCCAAAATATATCAAAATTAATATTATTAAAATCAATAATTTTAATTTTATGTTAATTAAATAAATACTCTTTTAACATTGAAGAAGAATTTAAGGTAATTATATAATTTCTAAAAAATAAAAAAATCTATAATTAAATTAATTTTATTATTATCAAAATAGACATTTATATTTTTTTATACTTTTATTTTTCCCAATGTGGACACATAAAATATATTAAATACAAGAGTGTGATATTTTGTAACTATCTTTGACTTTAAATAATATATAAGTTATTTTCATAGAAAAATGTTTATTAAATAATTAAAATTAGATATTAAGGTGATAAGGTTCAAATAAAATTCATCTAATATTTTTTGGACAAGTTTTTATTATGTTTTTAGTTCATAACTTTTTGTTTTAACCCTTATTGAACCCCTTTAACTCTTACAATGATATCATGTAATTTATACATCAAGGGTTAATATTATTACTATAAAATTCCAAACGACCACTAAACGAGTCATTGATAAAATTTTGAGACTTATCCAAATTATTTGGATGAATTTTATATTTTTAGACGTTTTATATAATTTAGAAAAATATTATTGATTATTAAATATCTATAATGTCAATTTTGACACTATTCATTATTTTATCTTATACAAAAACCAAAAAACCAAGATAAATTTAAAAAAATAATTCTAAAATAGTAATAAAATGTCAAATTAGTCAATAATATTATATCGTGACATTAAATCTCTCAAATTATATTTATTTTAATATTTTTAATATCATTTATTTGATTCTTCCATTATTTAACCAATTATTGCGTCATTATTGTGTCACTATTTATGTTAATTATATTATCAATAAAAACTAAAAATAAATTATCCTGATGTATAGAAACATTTTATCTTTAAAATGAATATTAATAGTCTAATTTATCATTTGTATAACCCTATATTAAAAATGGTATAGTTATTAAAAATATGAGCATGACATTTTTAACTTATCTTTAAATAAAATGTCATAAATGTCACATTCTCACCCAAGTGTCTTAAAAAGGTTATAATTTCTGTCAAAGGATTATTTTGGTTTAATCCCACTCATCTATTTAAATTAGGACAAGTTTTTGGGTAATTTTAGAATATTTATAATATTATTTTTACCATTAATTACCTGATTAACCCGTAACCATGGTAAATACAGATTTACTACAGTTACTATTTATAATATAAATAAATTAATTTGATCCTATTAGAATCTATATATAATACTAATTACAACCATGTATGTACATTTTTCAAAATTTAATTCATAGAAGAGACAAAATTAAGTTTACTGCTAATCCCACAGATGTGGTGAGACGACGGGTAAAAAGAACGTTCAAAAGTTCAATATGTTTCTATATCTAATTTCAATATAAAAATGAGAAAAATGATTTAAATTGAATTAATATATGTATATTTTATCTATTTTGATTTTAAAAATAAATGTAAATTATATTAATTATTTAAATTAAAAGACAATTTTTTTAACTATAATGCAGTATTTTTCAATATTCATCAAAAAAATAAAAATTCTCAGAGAAATACCAAAAATTACCCTAATATAATTTTGATATTAAGAATTAAAAAATAATGTTTATTTCGAAAAATAAAATTTATAAATTTTCCAAAATTTATTTTTAAAATAGGTGTGCCATTAAAAGGCACTAAAACTTGATCTTGCACAAGCTATCCCAGAAAGTCTCTCTTATTTGTAACACAAACTAACTCAGTGTTATGTGCATTACAAGATATAGAATATATTTAATTTATTTAAAAATAAAAAAATGTAAATTCTTGGGGTGTTACATTATCCATTTCTTAATTAAATTTTGTCCTCACTATTTAAACTTGATATCAGTAATTATGAGTTGATTTTTGAAAATAATACCGTTAAAGAACCCACATTGTAAATAGGGTTAATAAAAAATGTTATTAATAAGTAGGAAAATGAAATGTGAAGGTCACAAAAAAACTAGCCTTTCAAATAATATAACATTAGTGGAAAGTAGAGATACATATAGAGAAGAAAAGCGTAAATATTTATAGAGAGTGAATGAGGTCATTAATCACAAAAAGTAAATGATTAATGGAAATTTGAGGGCCTCAAAGCCATAAATCTACGATGATTTAAAATACCATTATTTCAACAAACATTTTTTTATTTTTAGATCCTTTTCCTTGATTTGAGGAATTGTTTCACTCTATAATATTATAGGGAAATATAATTACTTGATATGATTTTATAACACAATATTATCCTTTGGTTTTTCCTTGAACTATTTTTATAACACAAGTTATGTCATAGGGTAAAGTAATACATTACCCTCTAAAACATTTTCCATATATCAAATTAAAACATTTCATAAATGGTTAACTTTTCTAAAATGAACTTATCATTAATATTTCCACAACATGAAGCATATCATATCTTTCACATTCCAAACATGTGAATACCATCATCATGTATTCTATTGAAATACAACTTTATTTAAAACATGCATGATTCCTTATTACTTAAATAGAACATAGATTATTATATATAATTCTTAAATCTAAAAATGTTTAAAACTCCATTAATTATGGAATAAACCACTTTTTCAAAAAACCATTTATTAGTTCAAAATTATTTAGTACTATCCAAATTACTTTATCCAAATAAATCATCTCTTTATTCTAACATCATTATCTCAGTATCTATAACATATTAAGGGTTATGTTTACCTCAACCATATGTTTTCAAAAAAAAATTAACTTGCTACCAATTCACTTTTCTTATTACCATTCAACATATATTCTCAAATACTTAATGAAATAATACTGCAGTACAATCCTTATATATTAATAATTTTTATAACCCGTACATCATTGATAAAATACTCAAATGACCTAATTATTGAATCCCAATATAATCACATTAATCATTCCTCTTCATCTATGGTAGTATAATAATATTGACCACGAACCATTAGTATCTATTGGGGTATACTCCTTTGATGCATGAGACATTGATTTGTGTAGTGTCTCATCTCCTTTTAGTTGAATCATTGTACATTAGAAGCTTTTTTCTTATCCTTGTAATCCCAAGCATGGTGGAATTTCTCTCCACACTTGTAACAAACTCCTATTCCTTTTAAGAAAGTACTAGGGTGATTATTTCTATAATTATTACATGTGGGAAAATACTTCTTTCCCTTATTCCCTATATCTATATTTTTCCCAATTGTCCTCTTATTCTCATGCTTCCATCCAAATACATAATACTTAGAGTACTCTTTTCCTATCCTGTTATCACATGATACCATGTCCTCATATGATGAGAATTCATGGGAGACTATTTCCCTTTGAAATATTATCTTAATACCATGAAATATATAATCCTTATTACTCTTTGGATCATGTGAATTAGTGAGGTTCACATTTCTTCTACTAGGCACCATTTCTAAATGATGACATACACCAGGTTAGATTATATCGTAATATATAAAAAAACTAGAAAAATAATTAACATAAATTAAAGATTTTATTTTTATCTAGTCTCATAATCATAAATATGTTTTTTGGGATGTTATTTTTATACTTATACTCAAATTCTACCTTAGTTTTGTGTTCCCTAATCTATGTTTTCTAAATCTAGTTTCTAAGGTTGCTGCTAAACTTCCTCTAATACCAACTATAACGACCCCGACCATATTAGCCCAAAGTCGGTGACTTACTTTAATACAATTTCATAAGATACAAGGAATCACATACCAATGGACCAAATAGTTTATTATTCTTGGTAAAATAGATACATAATTATAATCCACATTACACTTTAAAACATAAAATGCACAAATAATTTCATTGGGTTTGAAATTATTCCCCCTTTGTGTAACCCTTCATAGCAGTCATAACATACTTCTCAGAATCTTGGGAAAAAATGAAACATATTAAAGGGGTGAGATCAACTTCTCAGTAAGGGTAAGCGTACAATGAAAGCTATGAGTAAATATGGAATAAACAATTTTTCAAGGTAAATAACTGAAACATATTTCATTTAAATAATCACATGATCTGAGAAACTTAACCATGGATATTATAACTAATCAAACAATCACCTGGAATAATAATGATGATGGAATGCATAATGTTGGACATTTGAACTATCAATATCTATACTCAAGATAGCTAATTTCAATATCTACCCTCATTATAGTTTAAGTAAATGGGTAGAAACCCATTTTATTTTTGTCAAGATCGATCCTCCATACAATTTTAAACTTATTGTAAATAAAGGTGAAGGGCTTGTCGCCAACTGATTTTGTCTCATGATACCCACTGATTCATATAGGGGCTATAGTGGTCCCCTCTGATCACTTACTAAGTCAAATACATTACACATATGAAAAGGGGATACATAATGAACATAAACATTCATATTAAAAAACTAGCATACGAAATGTGAATACTTCAACAATAAAACATGAATGGTATCAAAATAGCACATCCACAGTCAAACCGAGCATAAACCATTAAATTAAATATGATAAATGATATCATAAGATTTAGACCTCAATTAAGTATAATATTCAATATAAGATGTTGACATAGATGAAAATACTCCAATAAAATCATTTTTTTCATTGAAATACCCTTTTTTACTTTGAAATAATTTATTTAAAAATCCACACAATTATAGATGAAAATATTTTATTTGAAAAAAACCTTATAAAATTGTAAATGAATCTTCAAAATGTTAAGGCATCATAATGAAGGAAAAATCCACTCACACCACATAAGTTAAAATAAAAACATTCCTTCCATCAAAAAAGTCACAAAGTAGATTGTTTGGAAAATGAAAAAAATATTACTTTATAATTGTTTTATAAACAATAAAAAATGGTTAAAAAGTACTTTAAAAATTAATAGGATAATATTAAAAATATCTTGGAAAACATTTATATGAAACATGGACATGGATGATAAATTTTCCCTAGTAGATACTTACATATAAACAATTTTGAATAATAATGAGATTGTGAAATAACCCTTACATTGTACTTTCCTTTAGTTAAGGGTGAATTAACCTCTTTTATAATGGTTAAATTATGTTATTAATTTATAAAAAAACTATATCAATATTTATTATATCATAAACGATCCTATTATATTATTTTGTTAATAATATTTCATTATTAACATTTTTTCAGGTGTTAACTGCTTCATTTTCTTATGTTTTTTTGTCATGTAAGTCCTAATTATTATGCATAGGATATATTTTCTTCATATAAATAAATATATTAAGTTCATAAATATTATATTAACTCATAATATACATTTTTATAATTATTATTTAATGGTTAATGCGGAGAATGAATCTCATCTCATTGTAGAGATGGTATGACGTACGTACGCACGAGCGACGATATCATTCCCTTAATGGTAAAATGGTAAGGAATTGGATAATATATTAATTATATAGGATAAATTTAATTTCATATTTATTATTTTTATCCATTATATTCATCATTATACCCATCCAAATAAAGTGTGATGAAAAACAAATTACACCACATTGTGGAGATGATAAGTCGTACGTACACAAACATGGTGATATTTTTTTTCATAGGATAGAAAAGGAGAAATATGGTTGTTTCATAATCATAATAAAATATAGTCATATATATTACACTGAATTTATTACTTTAGTATGGAAAAAATATAGGAATAAGAAGTATAAGAATAAATGAGCTTAAATTAATTGGTAAAATAATTACCTCTTTTTCAGTGGACTTCCTTTGGATCTCCTCTTAGGGACACCAGAGTTGGTCTTTTTAGAAGACCATGACCTACAAAACATAACTAATAATTTTTAAAGGAGAAATTGGTAGGGTTTTTAGGAAGAAATTTTAGACCATATATTATCACCTTTCTGATTATTTTAATTTTTTTTTAATTTTTAAATAATTTAATAATATATTAATTCAATAAAATATCATTATTGTTAAATTTGATACTATTAATTTAATTTGTATTTAAATTCAGTAAGACCAAGTGGTAATTCGAATATAATGGTTTAAAACACCTTTAATATAACATTTAGATCTATAAAATTCGTTAAACACTTTAATTCATCCAAAATTTATGAAAACTAATATTATTAAAATCAATTATTTTATTTTTTTGTTAATTAAATAAATACTGTTTTAATATTGAAGAATCATTTAGGGTAATTATATAATTTATAAAAATTAAAAAAAAATTATAATGAAATTAATTTCATTATTATCAAAAGAGGCATTTATATTCATTCATATCTTGATTTTGGCCCAATGTGGCCACATAAAAGTTATTAAATACTGAGATTGATATTTTGTAAATATCTTTAACTTTAAATAATATATAAGTTATTTTCATGGATAAGTTTCCATTAAAAATATCCAATTCTATCTTAATAAGTGTCCATTCCCATTTATCCAATAATTGTTGGAAAGTTTTTATTATTTTTTTAATCCTTAACTTTTTGTTTTAACCCTTATTTAACCCCTTTAACTCTTAATGTGATATCATGAAATTTATATATTAAGGGTTAATATTATTAATATAAAATCCCAAACAACTACTAAATTATTCATTTATGACATTTTTAGACTTATCCCAATTAGTTGGCATAATTTTATATTTTTAGATATTTTATATCATTTAATAAAATATTATTTATTATAAAATATCTATAATGTAAAATTTAACACTATTCATTATTATGTCTTATACAGAAACCAACAAAATAAGATAAATTTGAACCAAGACTTAAAAAACATTACTAAAATATAAAATGCATCAATAAAATGATAGTGTGGTATTAAATCTCTCAAATTATATTTATTTTAATATTTTTAATATCATTTATTTGGCTCTTACACTATTTAAACAATTACTACACCATCATTGTGTCACCATTTAAGTTAATTATATTTCTATTAAAAATTGTATATAAATTATCATGAGTTGTGTAAACATTTCAAATTTCAAATGATTATTTATAGTCAAATTTATATTTTTTATAAGCCTATATTAAAAATAGTATAGTTATTAAAAATATGAGTATGAAAATTTTAACTTATCTTTAAATAAAATATAATAAATGTCACATTCTCACCCAAGTGTCTTGAAAATGTTTTAATTTTAGACCAAGTTTGATTTTGGTCTAAATCCACTCATCTAATGAAATTTGGAAAATTGTTTGGGTAATTTTATAATACTTATAATATTATTTTTACCTTTAATTTTTTGATTTACCCTTAACCGTGGTAAATAAAAATTTACTAAAGTTACTCTTTATAATATAAAAAATTAAGTTCATTATATTAGACTATAAATGTCATAATTATTACAACCATTTATATTTATTTTTCAAAATTCAATTCATAGAAGTAGAAAAATTAATTTTATTGCTAATCCCATAGATGTGGTGAGATGGCGGGTAAAAAGAACGTTCAAAAGTTCAAAAAGTATATATATATAATTTAAATATAAAAATAATTCCAATGAACTAAATTAGATTAACATATGTATAATTTATCTGTTGTGACTTTAAAAATCAATTTAAATTATAATAATTATTTAAACAAAAAGGCAATTTTTTTACTACAATTTAATATTTTTCACTATTCATTAAAAAAATGAACTTCTCAGAAAAATAAAAAAAATTTAACCTAAACTAATTTTGAAATTCCAAATTAAAAAATAAAGTTTATTTTTAAAAATAAAATTTATAAAATTTCCAAAATTTAGTTTTAAAATTTGTGTTCCATGAAAAGTCTATAAAACTTGATCTTGTGTAGGATTTTAAAGAACGTAACTCTTTTGTGTAACAAAAAATAACTAAGTGTTGAATGAATTAAAATATATATAATATATTAAATTTATTTAAAAATAAAAATATTGTAAATTATTGGGGTGTTACACTAGTTCATGGGTCAGATAATTCCACTCATTATGTCTCAGTTTCCTAGAACCATAAGTGGCCACACGATCACCATGTATGAAGTCTACTCTTAGCCCAACCCATGATGCATAAAAATACATCATGTATTCCCTTCCCACCTTAGGGATGGTTAAGATTGGTATTGTAGTAATACTTTCCATTATTTTTTGAAAAGCATCAACATAAGAATTAGACTAGATGAACTTCACGCCCTTTTTGGTCAAAAAGATCATTGGCATTGAAAAATAGGAAAAATCCTAGATAAAGTTATGGTAATAATTGGATAAACCCAAAATTCCATGTATGTAAAAGAATTTCTTGGGTTTCTATGAATAAATAACTACTTAAAACTTCTCAGGGTCCATAGATATACCCCCTTAGAAATAACATAGCTGAAAAAGTGTACTTTGTCAATCCAAAAGTGTCACTTAGAGTTCTTGGTGTAGATATGATGTTCATGAAGTGTACCCAACATATTATCCATATGATTCTTATGATTCTCCTTTATCTTGGGGTACATAATAATTTCATCCCAAAAACATCCAGAAAACAACCCCAAAAGTGTCCAAATACTAGTGAAAACCCTTATTAATCAAAGTCATAAACACTTAAGACATGTTTTTTAAATCAAATGACATCAATATAAACTCATATAGTCCGCATATACTCCTAAAATAAGTATACAAAACATCTGAAGGAATCACCCTTAGCTTATGAAAACCTAATCTCAGATCAGTCTTTAAAAATACCCAGACACCCCTCAATTGAACATAATTCATTAAAATGTGGAAGTCAGTATGATTTTTATCATTAACTAATTCAACTATCAGTTGTCTTCCCACAACAATAATGAACCATCCGCCATCTTAGAGAATAATATTATATATCCCCAAGGGTATGTTCTCAACCAAATGAACCCCTTAGAATCTAAGTCCACTAGTTAATACTTAATCCCAAAATGCTCCACTGGAGCCATCTAATAAGATCAAATGGAAATAGTTTGATCTCATAATATAATTCTGATAGTGAATTCAATATCTCTCTCAGGTGGAAACCCAAAGAACTCATAGAGAAAACATCATGAAACTAACCCTCCATGGAAGGAAAAATTTCTTATAGTGAATCCCCATCATCTATCACAAAACTGGTAACCAGGGCTATAATCCCACCCAATTTCCTATGGTTAAGTCCTGCATGACCTACCTCTAATTACCATTCCCCAACATGAACATACTCACCACCCTCAAGATATGCGAAGAACACTCTTATATGGTAACAGTTTATGTGAACACAATATGAAAATAACTAATCCATCCCAAGTATTAGATCTAAATAGGTCAGTCATAACATGAATAAGTCCCTTAAAATCAATAACCTCTTTATCTCCAAGGTACATTCCCCACAATGAAAAATTCCCTCCGATCACACTCCCAATGGTGTGTTTATATACATCACCTAGTACATGTAATCTATATCCAACCTTAGGTTTTCCATTAACTAAGAATATATAAAATAATGTGAAGACCCTATGTCAAACAAGGCACAAGACAAAGTAGAATTTACCAGTATCATACCTCTGATGGTCAATGGTCCAGAATCCTAACCAACTGAAACATGATAAACTACATGCATCTGAATCATTTTGTGGCCATGAACCCTAGATTATGTCCCCTATATAGAATTTACATGCTGATGTGTCTATCCCTTCCTTAGAGAATTTAGTCCTCCACCTAGAACCTCATAATCATTTGAACTCCAAATTTCTTTCTATCACGATATAGCTGATCCTGATTCTTATCCCTACACCTATCCGAATGATCCATCATTAGATGACCCTTGATCCTTCCTACAAAACCTTTCTCGGTTCCTCATCTTTCCTAAAAATTAACACTCAATAAGTGGTCAAGGGCACTGGGATTAGGTATTTTCTCATCTACTATACTTATGGAACTCGATAAGTTGACCCCCTATAATAAGGGAGTAATATCACTACTCTGACTACTTAAACTAGAAATATCTCAGAATGCCTCCTCAAAAAGGTGCTTTTTTCTACCTATAGATCCACTACTGAATCCCCAATAGAGGTAAACTACCCTAGGCTTCTTGCCTCACCCAGGTTAGTATCCATAATCAAATCTAGATTCTTGAACTCAATGAATGTTGAGAGGCATAACACATTCACCAGGACCCATATCTCATATATTAGACCATCCTCAAAATGTTGATCCCTTTACACCTCACCCCCACTAGGATTGGAGTTAAATGCTAAAAACTATTAAAACATGAAGCATAATCTGATACAAATATCCCTCTCTTTGTCAAGTGCACAAACTCACTAGCCCAATCTACTCTCAAAGTCTCTATATAGAATGGATTGAATAAAATCATCTAAAAATCCTTCCAGGATAGCCCCATAGATTGGTACATATAGAACAAAATATCCCACCAACATTTATCTGGCCCCCATAGCATATACTCTATAATCCCCACCCTCATCTCTAGGAGTGTATCCAAGTGGTATAAAATCATCTATATGGGATCAATGTAATGACCCCAACCCCAATTTCCCAAAGTCAGTGTCTCACTTTATTACATTGGTATAGATAAAATATTCAAATGCCAAAGGACCGATTAGTTTAGTAGTTTTGGAAACTATATTACACAAATTAAACTTACATTACATTTTAAAACTTAAAGTACGACATAGAAAATCTTTTTATAATGCCATTATTATCCTAGATTAACCCTGAAATCATTCATAATACATATCTTAGAATCCTAAAAAAAATAAAATATAAGAAAAGGGTGATATCATATTCTCAGTAAGGATAAGCATATAATGGAATCTATTATGAATAAATAATCATAAAAAATATGGAAAGGTATATAAATTAAACACAATCCATTTAACATAATCTTGAGCATAATATGGAAAGAATAAAAAATACCGCATAAAATGATCACATGAGCTAGATAAAAAAACCATGGATATTTTAATAGTCAAATAATCACATGGAATATCAATAAATAATCTCATAATTAGGGAATTTATAATGTCAGACATCATAAACATACCTACAAGGCTTCATCCAAGACACCATATATAAATGAGTAATACATCATCCAATACCCAAAATAGTTTGTTTCATGAGACCTACTAATGCATCGAGGGGATATAGTAGGTCCCACGTGTCACTTAATAAGTCCAATGAATTCCTCACATGAAAACATAAACAACATAAACATTTGTATTGATAAAATAGTACATAAAATGTGAATACTTTAACCATAAACCATGAATGGTATCAAAATAGCACATCCACAGTCAAAATGATCATAAAACCTTCAATAAAATAAGGTATATTGTATCATAATAGATCAAAATAAATAAAGCATAAGATTAAATAAAGGATGTTTACATAGATTAAAATACTCTAATAAAACCTTTAGAAATATCTTGAGAAAAATACTCGTTTACTTTGAAATCATTTATTTAAAATCCGCATATTTATAAAAGATTTTTTTTTTAAAAAATGACTTTGTAAACTTATAAAGGAATATTAAAAACATTAAGTAATCAGAACATTAGTAAAATGCTCTCATGTTGTATAAGTTAAAAATAAACATTATTTTCTTAATTTATCAAAAAAGTCATAAAGTACCTTATTTGGAAAATGAAATAAAGATTCCTTTGAAACCATTTTATAAAAAGTAGAAAATGGGTAAAAGACTTAAAAAAATAGTAGTATAATAGTAAAAATATTTTTTAAAATATTTTGAAGAAACATGAACATGGATGATAAATATTCCCCAGTATATAATTACGTATAAACAATCCCAGATAATAATGAGATTGTGAAATTAACCCTTACCTTGTACTTTCCATTAGTTGGGTGTGATTTAACCTCCTATATAATGGTTTAAATCATGCCATAAATTTATACCAGAACCATATACATATTTATTCTATCATATATGATATTATTATATTTTTTTAATAATATTTTTTTACTAACCTTGTTTTGGGTTTTAACTGCTTCATTTTTCTATGTATGTTTTTTCGTGTAAGTTTTGTTTCTTATGCACAGAATATATATATATATATATATATAATCAAAATAATGATATTATGTTCATAAATATTATATTTACTCATTATATACATCTTTATAATCATTCTTTAATGGTTTACATAGAAAATAAATCTCATAGAGTCATGGAGACAGTAGGTCGTACATACGCACAAGTGACAATATCATTCCCTTAATAGTGAAACGGTAAGGAATTGTATGGTATGTTAATTTCACAGAATCAATATCATTTCATATTTATTATATATATCCATTTTTTTCAAAATTATACCAATCCAAGTAAAATGGTGTTGAAAAATAGATTACACCATGGCGTGGAGACGGTAAGCCGTACATAGGCACACACGATGATTTTGTTTTTTCCTAGGATGAAAAAAGTAGAATATGGTTATCTCATAATAAAAATAACATCTCAGAGTATATATTTTATACTGTATTTATTACTTTATAATGTAAACAACACATAAAGAGTAAGTACAATAAGAAATAATCTTCAAGAAGTCGATTATGACGATTACCTCTTCTTTAGAAAACCTCATTTGGATCTCCTCTTAGGGACACTAGGGTTGGTCTTTTTGGAAGAATAAATCCTATATAACTTGGATAAGGATGTTAGGAGGATAAATGTGTGGTAATTAGTCAATATAGAAGGCCAAATTTGGTGTGTAGAAGTGAGGGAGGAGGTTCCCTTTTATAATTGAGGTGAGGGACACCTTTGGAAACTCTCAAAATATTAAATTAATATAAATTAAATTTCACTTAAGAATGGATAAAAAATGAATTATTTAGAATATAGGATGATTATGGGACGAAATAAATTCATCCAATGAAAATTATAAAAGTTTTTATTATTTTTTAATCCTTATCTTTTTGTTTTTACCCTTATTTAACCCTTTTAACTGTTACCATGATAACTTGTCTTTTTAAACTTTAAGGGTTAGTATAGTTACTCTAAAATAAAAAAAGATCAATAAATAGACCATTTATAAAATATTTAACTATATATCAATAATTTGGATAAATTTTATATTTTTATGTATTTTATATCATTTAATAAAATATTATTTATTTTAAAATATCATTAGTATCAATTTTGAAACTATTCATTTCATGACTTTTTAAAAATATCATAAAAAAATTATATCTTTGAATAAAAAATTTAAAATCATCCCTAATATGTAAAAGTTGTCTACAAATTTTTTGGATGAAATTAATTATATAAATTATATTTATTTTAATATTTTAATATCATTTATTTGATCCTTCCATTAATTAAACAATTATTGCATCATCATTGTGTCACCATTTAAGGTAATTATTTTATCACTAAAAATTAGAAATAAATTACCATGATATAGATAAAAATTTTATATTTAAAAATACTATTTATAGTTGAACATATCAATTATATAACCACATATTAAAAATATTTCTCTTGTTAAAAACAAAAGTATGACAAAATTGACTTTCCTTTGAATATAATACTAATAAGGTTATATTCTCATCCAAAAGGTCATAAATGGTCTCATAACCAATAATTTAATTATTAAGTATTAAATATACTCATAAAATAAAATTAGAAAAAAAATTAGGGTAATTTTATAATATTTATAATATTATTTTTACCCTCAATTACCCGATTTACCCTTAGCTGTGGTAATTAAAATATTACTAAATTTACTATTCATATGCCCAAAAATAAAAGAAACCTATTTACCTAATTTTGAATCACTTATTTCAAATATTAAATCCAATTTTTGAAATTCAAAGAAAATAATTTTTAATAATTAATCTAAAATTAACCCCGTTGAGGGAAAGAGAAAATGGGTTTTAAAAGTGAAAATGCTCAAAAGATTGAAATATTTTTATATCAAAATTCAATGTAAAATTGATTACAATGAAATAAATTATATTAAATTATTAAAAAATAATCTAATTATACTTTAAAACAAATTATAATTATAATTTAATACTATGAATTATTTTGATGAAAAAAATTCAATTAAAAATGAGTATTTTTCACTATTCATCAAAACATGAAACTTATCATAAAAATACCAAAAATTTAACCAAATTTAATTTTTATATTAATATTTAAAATAGTAAATTTATTTTATCAAATAGAATATATAAAAGTTTCAAAATTTTATTTAAAATAGGTTCACTATTAAAAGGTTGTAAAACCACCTTTAGAGAAATATAGATTTTTATGCATAAAATAGTGTTTTTTTCATATATTATGTCTATAAAAGATATTGAATGAATATAAAATATATTTTATTTAATATATAACATTTATATTTAATTTAATAATTTTAATTAATTTAATTTATTAAGACAAAACACCATTGGGGTCATAAAAATAAAAATATTTCATTTATATTTAATTGGTTTATATTTTCATTTATAATTTATTGGTAACCAATGAATTCATATTATATTTTTATAAAACATATATTTTCATAAGTTATTTAGTACTATTTATAACTTCTAATTTAACGAATAGGTTATAAGAGTAACATTTAAATAATAATTTTTAGTTGTTTGTTTAAGATTGATGTTGCGTGCAATATAAACTATCAAAGAAATTAGATTAAAAAAAAAGACATACCATAAAAATATTGTGGTGTTACATTTTACACTCCTTTAATAAATTTAATACTCTAAATTCTTGAATTTGGTTTTGGTAACGAAGGTTTGAATATTCAAAATACTCTTATTGAAATCCCACATCGGAACAAGGGTCGATAAAACTTACAATTTAAAATAAAGAAAGGGAAGTAAAAAGGTCACCAGAGATAACACACACTAGAGTTACATGAAAGAAAATATGGACCAAGAAGAGAAATCTATCCATAAAGTTCTAATGTAAAGTGATAGAGAACATAATCATGGGAAAGTTAACAATCACAAAACTATAAATCTGTGATGATATAAGGGACCATTTGATTCATCAGAAAAGAAGTTACTAGGATAATATTTATGGTTTCAAGATCCTTTCCATAGATATAAAGAATTTATTTACTTCATAGACTAATAAAATAAGGAAACATACTTAATTTTCAAGTATAGTTTCACCCTTTAATCAATTTCTACCACAAAATCATCTTTCTCTCCAAAAGATAATAAAATTCAAAAATATTATATTTATCTTAATCATATAGAGTTAAAAAAATAAACTTAAACTTCATATATCATACTATTTAAATAAATAAAACTATTTTATACTAACCAGGATATCATATAGGCCAGTGGTAGGGGATGCACCCTTGTCTCCCTTCGGTTACGGGTTCAAGTCTCGCTGCCTTTCTGGATGTGACAGGTTGTCTCCCGACCTGCGTTTTATCCTTTTTCTAAAACTATATTATTATAAAATTCCAAAAATAACCTTAATATATTCAACATTAAAGAAATATTTTATCCTCAAACAATAATATCCAATGTTCAACTTCATCCATTCCAACATTGAGACACATCCAAAATACTTCTATCCAAATTAATAGTCCAAAAAGATCTCTAAATTTCCAAGATCAATCTTAACATCAAATTTTCCAAACAACATAATGTATCTCCTATTATCACATACCAAATATTTTATAACATTAAAAACCTTAATAAAAATTGACATGATTACAAATCATCAAAGAAAAATTATTGTAGTACAATCCTTATTTATTTTCATAAGTCATATAACCAGTACATCGTTATAAAATACTCAAATGACAAAATTTATTAATCCTGACATCATTTTTCTTCATCTGTCATAAGATCATAAGCTTGACCATAATCCATTAGCTACCTTTAAGTCATATTCCTTTAAATATTGGGGAGTTATCTTGTATAGTTCCTCATATCCTTACAGTTGAAGCATTGACGATTGGAAAATTCTTTCCTTCCCTTGAAATCATGAGCATGGTGGCATTTTTACCCACACTTGAAGAAGATTACTTTTCCTCTTAATCATATTTCATGGTGCATCCTTACATAATTATCACATGTGGGAAAATACTTCTTTACATTCTTCCCTTTATCCATATTTTCCCCGTTGTCCTATTCTTCTCATGCTTACTTCAAAAGTCATAATACTTATGAAATTATTTCTATTACTTGTTAGTATATGATATTATTTCATCATTCAATGAGAATTTTTGGGAGACTGGTTCCCTTTGAAATATTTGATTAAAATCATAAAATATGTTATCATCCTTATTATTTATATCATTTTCATTAGTGCGGTTTCCATTCCTTCTACTAGGAGACATTTCTAAATAATAGCATACACTAGATTAGGTTATGAATCATAATACATAATTTTGAACTAGTAAAACAATTAATATAAATGGAAAATTTTATGCATATCTAATCGCATAATCATAATTATTTTTTCTTTGGGGATATATTGACTTTTAAATCCTTCATAATGGTTTATAAAGAAAATTTGAATTATCCTAAGCATATCCCCTGGTAGTGCCAAACCAGGTGTACAATAAGACCCCTTGTCATGTACCAGGTTGTGCTGAGCCAAGTCCGACATACCTTGTAAGATTTGTTACCTCTAGGTACATATTTTCCAAAACTACGTCCACTTTTAGTATCCAAACATGGATGTATTGCTAGGAATACCCACCACATAATCTATACCTTACCAAAATTCTAGAATGTTTTTCTATTCTTATCCTCAAAGTCTATATTAGGGTTATGTTTCCTAGTATTTTTCCCTAAATCCATTTTCCAAGTTTTCTATTAAACTTTCTTTGATACCAACTATAACAACCTTGACCCAGTAGCTCAAAGTCGGTGCCTCACTTTATTACATTGGCATAAATACAATATAATAATCCCAAATTATGGATTAGTTTAGTAGTTTTGGAAGTCATATTACTTACATTAACCTTACATTACATTTTAAAACTTAAATTACAATGTAGAAAATCTTTTAAGAATTCTATTATTCTCCCAGCTTAACCCTAAAATTAGTCATAATACTTATATTGGAATCATAGTAAAAATAAAACATAATAAAAGCGTGTTCTCAAATTCTTAGTAAGTGTCAGTGTACAATATAATCTATTATGAATAAATAATCATAAAAATTATAGCAAGGTATATAACTGAAACACAAGCCATTTAAACATAATCTTGGGAATAATATGGAAAGAATAAATAATACCATATAAAATAGTCATATGAGCTAGAAAACATAACCATGAATATTATACTAGTCAAATAATAACATGGAATATCGATAAATAATATCATAATGAGGTAATGTATAATGTCAGATACTATAAACATACCGTTAAGGCTTCATCCAAGACACCATACATAAACAGGTAATACACCAGCCAATACCCAAACTAGTTTGTCTCATGAGACCTAATGATGTATCAAAGGGATATAAAGGGCCTCTCCCATAACTTATTAAGTCCAATGAATTCCTCATATTTAAACATAAACAACATAAACATTCATATTAAGAAACTGGCATACAAAATGTGAATACTTTAACCATAAACCATGAATGGTATCGAAATAGAACATACAAAATCAAACTGATCATAAAAACTTAAATAGAATAATTTAGATTGTATCATATAAGATAAAATTCAATTAAACATAATATTCAAAAAATTATGTTGACATAGATGAAAATAATCTAATAAAATCATTAGAAATATCTAGAGAAAAATACCCTTTTACTTTGAAATCATTTATTTAAAAGTCACGAATTTATAAAAGCAAATTTTTTATTTAAAAATAAATTATAAAAATTGTAAAGGAATATTAAAAACATCAGGGAATCATGATGGTGGTAAAATCCTCTGATTCTATATAAGTTAAAAATAAACATTCTTTCTGAATATTTATCGAAAAAGTCATAAAGTACATCATTTGGAAAATGACCAAAAGATTCCTTTCAAAACATTTTATAAAACATTGAACATGGGTAAAAGACTTAAAACATTGGTAGGATAATAGTAAAAATATTTTAGAAAATATTTTTAAGAAACATGAATATGGATGATAAATATTCCCCAGCAAATACTTATGTATAAATAATCTTGAATAATAATGAGATTGTGAAATTAATCCTTACCTTAAACTTTTCTTTAGTTTAGTGTGATTTAAACCCATGTATAATGGTTTATATAATGTAATAAATTTATAATATAACCATATACATATTTATTCTATCATATATTATTATCTTATATTGTTTTGTTAATAATATTTTGTTATTACCCATGTTTTGGGTGTTAACTACTTCATTTTCCTATGCATAGCATATATATATTTCATCTAAATAATTATATTATGTTCATATATATTATATTTACTCATTATATACATGTTTATAATCATTCTTGAATGGTTAATGTGGAAAATGATTCTCACCACATCGTAGAGATAGTATGCTGTATGTATGCACAAGCGACGATATCATTCCCTTAATGGAGAAAGGGAAAGGAATTAGAAGGTATGTTGATTATAAATAATCAATATAATGTCATATTTATTATATATATCCATTATTTTCATTATTATACCCATACAAGTAAAGTGGTGTTGAAAAACAGATTACACCATGATGCTGAGACGATAAGTCGTACATACACACACGCGATGATTTTGTTTTTCTTAGGATGAATAAAAAGTAGAATATGGTTGTATAATAATAATAATAATAAAATATTGGAATATATATTATATTTTAGTGATTACTTCATAATAGAAACAGCACATAAATAGCAATTATAAGAAGAAATAATCTTGAAGAATCCAGTTAAGACGATTACCTCTTCTTTAGAGAACCTCATTTGGATCTCCTATTAGAGACACTATGATTGGTCTT
Source organism: Viscum album (assembly GCA_963277665.1). Taxonomy (NCBI): domain Eukaryota; kingdom Viridiplantae; phylum Streptophyta; class Magnoliopsida; order Santalales; family Viscaceae; genus Viscum; species Viscum album. The sequence goes on along the minus strand of OY728140.1, from coordinate 44,780,178 downwards.
TTTTGAAGAAAAAATCCTATAAAAATTGTATAAGGTTGTTTTTAGGATAAATTTTTAGTACTTAGTAGAGCTATAAGGCTCAATGTGGTGTGAATAATTGAGGGAGGAGGCTCCCTTTTATAATTGAGATGAGAGACACCTTTGGAAGCTCTCAAAATATTAAATTAATATAAATTAATTTTCAATTAAAAATGGATGAAAAATGAATTATTTTAAATATATGATTATTATGGGTTGAAATTTATTCAAAAAATGAAAATTATACAAGTTTTATTATTTTTTAATCCTTATATTTTTGTTTTAACGCTTATTTAACCCTTTTAACTCTTACCATGATAACTTGGTTTTTTACAATTTAAGAGTTAATATAGTTACTATAAAATGAAAAAGAGGCATAAATGGACCATTTATGACATATTTAACTTCACAATAATCATGTGGCCGAATTTTATATTTTCATGGATTTTATACCATTTAATAAAATATTATTTATTTTAAAATATCATTAGTGTCAATTTTGACACTATTCATTACTTGAATTTTTAAAATATCATTACAACATGATATATTAAAAAAACTCTTTTAACTCATCACTAATATGTAAAAATAATCTATTAAATTATTTTATGACATTAATTATATAAAATTATATTTATTTTAATATTTTTAATATCATTTATGTGATCCTTTTATTAATTAAATAATTACATCATCATCATCGTGTTGCCATTTAAGGTAATTATTTTATCACTAAAAATTATAAATAAATTAAAATTATGTAGATAAACATTTTATATTTCTAAATAATATTTATAGTAGAACATATCCCTTATAAAACCCCATTTTAAAAATATTTCTCTTGTTAAAAACAAAAGTATGATAAAATTGACTTTCCTTTGAATATAATACTAATAAGGTTATATTCTCATCCAAAAGGACATAAATGTTCTCATAATCGACCCTTTAATGATTAGGGACGAGAATTAATCATTAAATAAAATTATCACAAGTTTTAGGGTAATTTTATAATATTTATAATATTATTTTTACCCTTAATTACTCGATTTACCCTTAACCGTGGTAATTAAAATATTACTAAATTTACTATTCATATGCCCAAAAAAGAAACCTATTTAAACAATTTTAAACCACTAATTCGAAATATTGAATATATTTTTCAAAATTAAAAACACATAAGTTTCAATAATTAATCTAAAATTAATCTCGTTGATGGAACAAGAAAAATGGTTCTAAAAGTGAAAACATTTAAAATATTGAAATGTTTTTATATAAAAATTCAATGTGAAATTTATTTCAATGAAATAAATTGGATTAAATGATAAAAATTATCAAATTATACTTAAAAATCAATCAATATTATAATTTAATGCTATAAATTATTTCAATTAAAAAATTTGTTTTCATTTAAAATTTAGTATTTTTCACTATCATCAAAACATGAAAATTATCATAAAAATACCAAAAATTTACCCAAAGTAAAATTTAATATTAATATTTAAAAGAAGAAGTTTATTTTTTCAAATATAATATATAAAATTTTCAAAAATTTAATTTAAAACTGGTTCTCTATTAAAAGGCATTAAAACTATCTTTAGAGAAATATAGGTTTTTATGCATAAAATTGGGTTTGTTCATATCTTATGTCTATAAAATTTATTGTATGAATATAAAAAATATTTTATTTAATATATAAAATAAATATTTCATTAATATCATTTACTAATTATAATTAATTTAATTTATCAAGACAAAACACCTTTGGGAGTATAAAAATAAAAATATTTCCTTTATATTCAATTGGTTTATATTTTCATTTCTAATTAATTAGTAACCGATGAATTCATCCTATATTCTTATAAACCATATATTTTCATAATGTATCCAATATTATTCATAACTACTAATTTAACAACTAGATTATAAAGGTAACATTTAAATAATAATATTTACTTTTTTAAGCTCACAGTTGCATTAAAAATAAGCTATCAAAGAAATTGAATTAAAAAAAGAGACATGCCGTAAAAATATTGGGGTGTTACACTCAATACAAAACTCATCCACTTGAGGGCTGAGTTCCCTAGAAAATATTCGCAGGTGATGTAGTTGAAACTCCCAAGTCAGCTCAGTCATCATCAATACAACTCACATAACCTCTCTCTCCATAGAATATACCACTCTCAGTAAGCTCACTTGAAGCTAATTATCTACTGCCTACCGTGGTACTTTAGGAGGTTCCAAACCAATAACATCAATGGTGATATTTTCACCACCCTCTTGGAAAACATAGTGTAAGGAAAATTATAACAATACTTACATTATAATATTCTCAATATCAAATTTCATAGAAAACTCACAACATGGGTGCTCTCACTAGCCCTAATATACTCATACAAATGGTCAAAGTCATACCCCACAAAAGGCATAAATCATACCCATAAAATTCACACCTTAAACATAGAATCCATATTATCATTACCTTCCACTATATTTAACCATAATTTTATAATAATGGATAAGTAAAATAAGATATTGGTTACAATTTATAAAGTAAAACACTTTATAAGTTATAATTAGCATTTAATTTAGATGATTTCACATAATAAATTGAATATGTGATCATGAAATTCCATTTTAACCATTTAAATGATCAATTAAGTAAGATTCAATGACACATTATATAACAAACCCATATCATAACCAAAATAATCAACCACATTCAATCATTCAGATGACATGTTAATCCATGTGCCTTCCATGATGCGTGAACACATGCCCTATTTTCATTACAACCAAGAGATAAAATCCCATAAATCATAAATTACAAACTCACACGCATCACTCTAGGTGAAAATAATATAATAGTAAAAAAAATAATGAACATCTATCCCATACCTGGTGACTTGTATTTTCCTTATATGCGGGTTAGATACTCCAATACACATATTCTATACCAAGTCTTGACAACACAAAATCTTTAATCAACCTTATCTAAAATATTAATACAACATAAAGAGGTATTGGATAACACTTTTTAGTGTCCCTTGGTTCATGACCACTAATTAGTGCCATACTAGAGATTGATACGTGACCTAAGGTGTGCATCACCATATGCTAGAGGCTTCCAACTAACAGTGAGGTTCTATGATGGTATGGTAAGGAGAATATACCCTCATATCAAAGTGAAACAATAGAAAAAATAAAGGCAATCATATAAGAATATAAAATAAGTAGTAAATAGAAATCTAGAAAATCACCAATATATAAATCACAAACCCATGCTATGTCAAAATGAACTATATACATGTAAAATAGTCATAAAAAACATATCCATAAATATCCAAAATAAAAAATAAATAAAACTGTTAGACTCCTCAAAGTAGTTATGATTCCTATCCTAGTATTGATTCCCCATTATACAACCTAGAAACATGATCATTCATAATTCATTGGGCATTTTATACTGTTCTATCTTATAGTCACGATGTCTACTTGGGTACCAACTGGTAGACTGGGTAGGGTGTGAGTATGAACTTGTAGGCCTCCACCAATTATGTCTATAAATATATGTAGTTTGAGTAAGTGCACGATTATGTGAAAAAATATACATGTATAACCAAATTAAAAATTAAATGAATTAACATCATTGATCCTTAGGTTCCCTGATGACTAATGAGAGTAATTATACATACCTTGACTTATTCTAGATGTCACTGAATAGTGGGAATCCATCTAGGGGAAATATACCCATCCCAGTGATTGGATACCTCCTAGGAAAATATACCTGTCTTGGAAGAAAATAAAACACTGAGGGAAAAGTTTACATCCTAGAACAAAATTTACACCCAGGTAAATATACCCATCTTGGAATAAATATTTCACATAGAGGTAAATCCATCTCTGGAAGCATGGAATAAATACCCAAGGGATGCACTAACCTTGAAGTCAAGCTATAATTACAAACAAATTAAATCACTAATTATCTCGTCATTCTCTTATAATTTCATTAAAATACATTTTTCCATTTAAACCAAAACACTATTTTTACATCATCATTTTCCATTTTAAATTATCACCATTTACTATTTTATAAATCAATATTTTCCCATTTATATTTTATATTTATATTTTTTGAATATTACAAACTCTGAAGCAATATTTTATCAAATTTATATTTTCTATTGATTATTAGTTTTCTCTAAAATGGATAATTAGAAATTTTCATATAAATTTTTACTTCGATATATTTTTTAGGTATTCTATATTCTATGTTCAATCTTATGGAATCCTTATTATTCTATGTTAGTTAATTAATTTTTATCAAATTTATTTGTTTAAATTAATTTTGTTTATTTTTTTTCCAATCTAATACAAGTGTAAATGTTTAATCTATCACAAGTTATGTTCCTTAAGATACCGTAAGTTATTTTTTTATCCACCGCTTGTGTGAAGCCATAATCTATTGCATGACTTAAACTATAACATACCACATGTGTTAAGATAGGAACAACAATATGAGTTCACTTACCACATGATGTATTTTTGGAATCTAACAATATAACACCCTACCATATTAGTTTAATAATATCATGATGTATTTTTAGAAGCTTCCACTATAACACCCTGAGATTTTAAAAGAACATTATGTTCAATAGTGTACAAGATACACAACATTAAACTTAAACAAACCATGAAATATTATTATTTAAATATGATCGTTGTAACACAGTCATTAAATTAGAGGGTATTGATATGATTAAATAATTTATGACATAAATATAAATTTCCTTCACAATATAAAGGTATTTATAAATTCTTAGTAAACAATCACTGAATTTTCAGTAAAGTCATTTTATTATTCAAAAAATATGTTTTCTTAAAAATTGGGCTTTGTTACTTTTTGTGAGTGAATATAATAATTAATTTATGGAAAATTTTGAAAATATATTTTATAAACTGAAATTTATCATTGAAATTTTCATTTCAAAATTTTCTTAGAGTGAATTTTCAGTATTTTTTTGAATAGATTGATTTTCCAGTGAATAATGATTTTTTTTTTATTTTTAATGAAGTTTGTATTTTTATTTCAATGATTTACAAAGTTATATTTTGTTTTAAATGGTTTAAAAGTAAAATTAGTTATATTATATTATTAATAATCTAATTATATTTTTTTAATGAATTTTATACTTGAACTTGGTATAAAACCATTTTTTATACTTAAAAAGTTATTTTTCCAAAAAAACTATTTTTTTTACGTTTTGTGTTTTAATGTTAAATTGATTTCTTCCACTTATAGAAACTGAATCTTGAAAAAATATAATCCATATTTTGAATCAATAGGTCCAAATTTGGTAAATAACCCCCTTTTATTTTTTATCATTGTGAATAGTAACCATAGTAAATAAGTGATGCCATATTAAAGGTAAATCATGTAATTAAGGTTAAAAATAATATAATAAGGATGAAAAAATAACCCTAACACTTTACTCTATCCTATTTAATAGGTTTATTTTGTAAATTTATGTCCAATTTTAAAAAATATGGTAACTTGGTACCATATTTCTTTGATTTTTAGCATTATATTATTTTATGTAAATAAAAGTCAAAAATGGAATTCCCTTTATTTTATTATCTCTAAATTTTTGAAAAGGGTATAAATAGAGGAAATTTTTGGTTCTAAAAGGGTTATTTGAAATATAAATGTTTTTTAATGTAAATTTATTAAAATTTTTAGTGATTAAATAATTACCTCAAATTCTTACACAACACCGACATAATATTTATTTATTTAATAGATAAATGAAATAAATGATTTGAAAATTTTAAAAGTAATGTAATTTGATTGAATTACTATATTACATGATTTTTTAAATAAAAATAACATATTATATAGGTTTTAATTTATTAAATTCTAATTCCATTATTTTAATGTTTTCAAATCCAAATTAAATGAATAGTTCTAAAAATGACATTAATGTTATTTTATAATAAATAATATTTTATTAAATGATTTAAAATTCATAAAAATCATATCACCAACCAAGTTATTGGTATATGGCTTAAAATATATACCATGGTCCATTTATGCACCAAAATTCCTTTTAAAGTAACTACCTTAACCCCTAAAGAGTAAAAAACTTTGTTATCGCGATAATCGTCAGAGGGTTAGCGGATGGTTAAAATAAAAAGATAAGTTTGAAAAATTCACCTAAACTTGTAAAAATTTAAATGGATGTGATTATTTAGACTCATACATATATTATCTTTGAATTATATAAATTTGGATATATTTTTCCATGATAAATAATTTATATTAATTTATTACTTTATGAAATTCTAAGAATTTCCTCAACCACTCTTATAAAAGGGCACCAATTATAATCTTTTATTAACACTTTAAAAGCCTTTTTTTTCTGGAATATAAGTACCCAAATCCCTTCCTAACATCCCTACTCATGTTTTTTATTTCATATTTTCGGTATAATACCAACCTTAGAGGGTTTAAAGTGTAAAAAATGAATGTTTTCCGAAGAAGATGTACAATCTTTAACCGAATATTTTCTTTTTATTTCTTGTTATACCTCAATAAAATATTCTTAAAACACAATTAAATAATAAAAACAGTATCTTCCATATACTTAGAAATTTTATGTTAATTTTTTACCCTATATCCGTCTTATTTTCCATCAAATATGAAACAAATCTGTTATTCATGTGTACGGCCGACTACCGCCTCGTGAACCTGTGTAATTCGTTTTCCATCACACACTCTCAAAAATGGTTATAATTATGGATTTAAGGTTTATATTTTATATTAATAACATATTTATAATTATTAAAATATAATATATCACCTAATTTCTTACCTTTACATCTATTTAATAATGATAAGTTCATTCATGCATACGTATGGACTACCACCTCCATGAAGCGATGTGATTCATTTTATATCACCACATCACATGGATATATATATATAAGTTTAATTAAATATATAATATGGTAATATGTTATAATAATCAGTCTATAAATATAAAATAATACTTTTTTCCATCACGATCATTGAAAAATGGAAATGTTACTCATGTGTATATATAACTTACTGTCTCCATAATTGTAACATAATTCATTTTTCAAAAAAAAAAATTTTGGTTGGTTTTAAAATTATAATTGATGTATAAAAATGATAATTATTTCATGATTATTATTCTATGGATTATGGAATAATTACCACTTTTTCCACATTCATCTCATTGAATTTGTTTTGGGATTGTGAACCGAACATCCTTAAAACACCCAACGTAGACTTAAATGAATAAGTAATTAAATATTACATTAAAATAAATGAAATAAATGGTTTAAGGATAAGTTATTAAATATATAAAAGTTTATTAAAATATAAAATAAATTATATAAGTTTATTATATAGTAGATAAAGGATATACATTGAAATTCTGGACTCGAGGGAGGGGTTTACCATCACAAATTGTCTTCTTTAGGACATATGTTATGTTATGCACCTATATTATTTTATTAGATATTTATGTAACCCAGTTTTCATGTTATATAATTAATATAATTATAATTATAACACTTTTAGTTTCATTGTAATTTATTATTTCATGGGGCTTATGATTTAAAAGTTACAAAATTGGTAAGAGTTTTATTTTACAATATCATTGTTTATCAAGATTGTTTATGATTAAGTTCCATTGATGAAATATTATGGTATAACTATAAAGATAATAATTAATTTTATTATTATATGGTTATTTATATAAATTACATGTTTTCATTTAATTTTTATCTCCTTAAGAACTCAAGAAACCAAAATAATGTTTTTAAGGAAAATCAAATTTTTTTCTCTCTTCGGTCAAGAAATCCTTTCTATTACATGTCCATGATTTATAAGAGTGATTTCAAGAATATTTTCAATTTTCTATAATTATAATTTAAATTCATTTTTAACCATGTTTTAATTTTTACAAAATGGTTTAAAAATGAACCTTCTTGTCATTTTCCCAATGAGGTACTTTTGACTTTTTACAAAAGTATGAAAATAATGTTTCCTTTTAACATATACGATATGGAAGAAATTTCCTACCATCATGACCACTCAATGTTTTTAATCATCCTTGAAAACTTTTCAATGTTATTTTTGAAGAAATTTTTTACCTTAATATTTGGTTTTTTAGAATTTAATTAATAGATATCTCCAAACCACTATTTTTTGTGTGTTATGATATTTCTCTCTATAACTCACTTTCTATCTCACTTTAATGTTATGGAAGGATTATAAATTATGTATATATGTATATCACATATATACCTATCTTATTATCCCTTCATTTTATGTGGTAATACAAGCTTTATTTTCCTTTCTCAAATGTCTTCTTTATAAAATCTCTTTTAATTATGATATAAAGCAAGATTATGCAACCCATTTATTTTTATAGGATATTCTTATGATCGTGCCTTATGATTGATTTAATTTTGTGTAAAACATAATCATGAACATGTTATGATTTTTTTGCCTAGATATTTCTCTATTTCATTAGGTAAAGTTTTTGTCTCATGAGATGTTATGTATGGTATGAAATAGTATACAAAATCCATGAAGGGACTCTATCCCCCATGAGTTATTGTCTTGAAATCTAGCATTGACTTATGATTTTTTTCATTTTTTTGTTACTTCCACATTTCATATGTTTCCATGATATTATGATACCATATTATTTATGATATGATCCTACGTGATTACTCATGGGCCTTCTCTTTTATGATATCATGTTATACCTTTGGCTTACACATTACGCTTTCTTATCATGTTTTTTCCATTACTGATCATTTGAGATCACCATTTCTTATGATTCTTTTCCCTAGGTTATTAAGAAATGTTTAAATTATGTTTTTTCTAAGAAGGTTACTAAATAATAAGAACTTTTGGGATGATTTGTAAAATTTTATGAACCAGTTGTTTATGTATTCAATTTATCATGTAATATTTTTCCTAATTCTTCAAAACTTTAAACCTAAAAGGTCATTTTTTTTCACACATGATATTGTTATTTTATTAAGTGGAAAGTTCCCCCTAGACACAGGGGGAGGAAAAATGTTCTATGAGGGTCTAAAATAATTAAGCCCAAGAGAATCCTCAATAACAATATTAATACCCTCTTGAAGAAGTGACCCCAAACTAGAAAATCAGGTAAAAATGTCATCAAGTAGAGCCTTGGAAGTAAGGTAGTCAGATAATATATTAAACTTACAACATGTGTGGGAAATACCCATGCTAATTCTAATCAGATTCTTTATTTTTCTAATTTGATACAAGATAGACCACAAAATGGGAATAATGTCCAACATAGACCTATGAATGATTTGTGAGTCCATTTCCAGCACAACCCAAGAGATATTTCTCCTCATGAAAAAATCAAGACCATCCAAAATAATGTTTTATTATTCCTATAAAGGGTTACAACTCTAAAATAAAGATGAAAAGGCTATGATTAATGATCCCCTAAAGTCCCAACCCAAACCACCACCCCGCACGACACTCGAGGTGCATGAACAATCAGTATTGAGTTTCATTCCCCTATTGTGTGGGTATCATCTGATCTAGTGGACAAAATAAAGTTTGGGGAAAGGATTAGTGCCATATATGGATCCTATAATAGATATAAAATAAGAATAAGAATCCTAGTTATTAATCAGGCAGGCCAAGTCAGCCACAAGATACCTTGTTATGGCGACAATGGCCATCATGGAAGAAGATTTACCCTCAAACTAGGCCTTGTTTCTAGCCTTCCATAAACACCATATTCTTGATACTATAATGATTGTATGAGATTTTGACTCCATTATACTACTCCCTACACCTCAAAACTAACAATATAAGAAATTTTACCCTAAGGACTCACAAAAATCCTCACCAAATAATATGCTAAGATAAATCCAAACCCACCTTGCCCAATACCCCTAAAAGAACATATGAAAAATAGATTTTTCCTGATGATCAATACAATAGCTACATAAGGAACCCATTTTGATAGTAATGAGTTTGATATTATTATATGTAGTAAGAGATTTATTCTAAATGTTCCAGATCAGAAAGTTTAATTTGGAAGGGATCTTACACCACACCACCTTTACCCACCCGACGGAATCGACCAATTCATGAAAAATCTTACAATAATCCTTCTATAAGAATTATCCTGACATCGACTCCACAAAAACATAGGAGTCAGGGATTTTAGAAAGATCAATGAGATAAAAAAACTTCTACTAGATCCTATCCAAAATGGGCTGAATTAACACTGTATGACTGTTGGATTGCTGAAAGGTTTGGTCTGGGATGGGACAACCCAAAAAACCTAGTTTAAAATCGGCCTAGTTATGAAACCACAAGTCAATATCTCCTTATAAAACAATCCAATAGGCATGTTGATCTAGTATAGGGATGTGAGGTTGATTCATGCACCAAATATTGGACGATCTACCCTTCGAAAACTCATGGATATCCCTATATATTTTTCAAACAAAACAGCCCCAAAGGGACCATTCTTCCAACACTTACCATGAAAATTTTCCATGAAGCCCATGCATAGCCTTCGACACACCCCTGACACCAATACCAACTTTCCTAACAAGCTAATCCATTCTAACCCAGGATTCCTAGTTGTGTTTCCCATCCACATGGGTGTCCCAGATAAACATAGTCATAATTTTTTCCAGTCATGATAGGGCTGAGAGGGGTATTTTGGATATAGATATAACGTGCATTAGAATAGAGGATAATATACAGTTAACCAGTATAATTCTCCCACCAAAGGATAAAAAATATCTCTTAAATTTTTTAATCCAAACAGTTACCTTATCCACCATATTTTCAAAGTTATTCACATTAATACTACATATTGATACCCTAGATGGAGAAATTTCTTCCATTAACAAAAATAATCATGTCATAGGTGAACATAATATGAGACAACCCATTGAAATGATATATACATCGATACAGTGTAACTCTTCTAGTTTTAATAGTCTTGTTGATTTATCTACTGAGAGTATCCTACATCATAACAAAAATAGTTGGGGACAATGAGTCAACCTATCGTAGGCCTTGAACATATTTAAAGAATTCATGATAATTCCCTAGAAATGAGATAAACATCCAAGATTAACTAAAACACTTGAAAAGAATATTTGTGAACTGATTAGATAAGACCATACATGAAATAACTTTAATAACAAAGGACCACTTGATATGGTCATATGCATTATCCATATCTAGATTAATAGAAATATTTGAGCCAATCATTTTATGGTTAAGGTCACTGATCATTTATTGTGCTAAGTACATTTCCCCTTCACAAATCCATGATTTTAATTAGAGATCCATATATAGAGGTGTGGATAGAGATTCCTGTTAACCATGGTAGCTATAATTTTATAATAAAAGTTACACAAGACTATTGGCCTATAATGTTTATGATAGGATGTGACTTTGATATTCGGGAGTAAAACTAGTGACATCTTTGAGGCTGTATGGGGGATACTGCCATTGTGGAAAACATCATATAATACCTCCATGATATTATCTTTAATAAAGTACCAAGAATAAACCTAGAAGAAACCTAATAAACTATTGGGACCTGGTTCTCTTGAGCTGTTGAGAGTAAGAACCTCATCGTAAATCTCATGTTCATCAGAAATAACTTCTAATCCAGAGTTATCCTCAATCATCACCATTATGAGAATCACATTGAACAGAATTGCACATCCATATGGATACCCTGCATGCATGTGTGGGTTCATACCTACAAGGATATATTTTAAGTAAACTTCGACCACACCTACCACTATGAAATGATTATTTGAGAAGGACCTATACTCTGGAAGGATATTTTTAAAAACAATCCGATGTTTTTATTTAATGATCACTTAGAAATATGTGTTGTTATTATCCCCTTATTTGATCCTCGAATCCTCACATACCAAAGACTCATGTTTCAAAATCTTCTCCACCAAAGAATCCTTCTTTTTAACCAAAGCATTAAAAATATCATCTCTCCATTCATCTTCAAGCCTCACTTCCATCTATTCCACATCCGAGTTTAGGATGTCCAAGCCCCCAAAACAAGAAGGTTGATGTCAAAACTAGGTTTGAATATCACCATTTAGGCATATTAATATGTTTTGAAGTCCCATACAAATACCACCATATGAAGGTTTCATCCAAGAAAACATAACAACATGATGATATCTAGGAATATATATCTATCCCCGGAGAAAGAAAAATTGACTGCCACTAATGTTCTTGGGAGACAGGTCGAGATAAATTGTCGAATGATCTGAAAGAGCACAAGCAAGGTGGGTGAACCTAGAATTTGGGAAGGAGGAGATTTCATGAGCACTATCTAAGCATCGATTGAGTCTACACTAGGTTTGGTTTCTCCCCTTATGGTTATTACACCATGTGTAGCGATCTCCTGAGAAGACGAGGTCCAACAAACCCTTACCTGAAATCATAGAGGAGAAGTCTAGGATCACCTACCTTAGGAATGATCCTCCTCCCTTATTCTCATTGGGTTCTAGAATGGCATTAAAATCCCCTCCCACTATCCATAAAGACCCACTTGGGTTGAAATTAATAAGATCCCACCACAAAACCTCTCTTGTAGCTATCTCACACTTAGTATAGATAAAAAAAATAGAAAGTTATGTACACTTGTGTTAACTTCTATAGTGAGAAACTGATTTGATTCTCTCATGAGATCAATGGAGATGTTAAATTTAAAAAAACCAATATTTAATGATTCATAGGGCCATCATTCAAGAATTTTGGAAGCCAGAGTTTGTGTGCAAAATCTTCTATCTTCAAATCTTGTTGTTTCAGCTCAAGAATAGCCAAAATTGACACATTATTTTTCTTTATTTCATATTATAATAAGTTAGTTTTTTCCTAAGTACCCAAAACATGAGAATTCCAAATCTAAAAGGAAGTCATTTGAAAAAATACAAGGAAGAGTTGGCTACTTCCATTGAGGAAGATCTGGGATGAGCACTTGAGGAGTGCATGTGTCTAGACTGGGACTTGGTGAACACTTTGATTGGAGGAGAAAAATAATAAAAAACAAGAGATCTACTTTATCCATCATTCAAGAGGAGAAATTTAGGAGATAAATAATGGAAAAAAATTAGAGATATGGAGGTTGTACACACCTGAAGGCTCTGGTTCATCAACCTAGATCAGGGATGGAGGAGAAACAATTATTACTTTTCCCTTCTTAGAAATTGGCCTAAGAGGGGAAAGGTAAGCTCCTTCCCAAACTCATCTCAGATCCTTGAAAACCACTAATACCTTACGTGAATCACTTTATGGGATAATAGAAAGAGGAGGGATAGAAGGTAGGATGGGAAAAAAAAACTTGACTCAACAAGATTAACTGAGGGATGGGGTGCCAACAAGGAAGGATTCAGAACTATGGGAAATAAGTCCAAGGAAGGAGTCAATGAAGGATGATCTTGGAAACTTTTGTGACCCCGCAATGAGGATGAATAAGATCTTTTCCAAGTATAAGAACCGCCAAAACATGAATCCTGAGGATCATATGCATAACTTATACATGCTGGAGTTAAATGTCCTTACAGTTGGAAGTTAACAAAAAATGCATCTGGTACATAGGGATGTGTTTCTACCACCCCAAGAATTCTAGACCCACTCAAAGAAGAATCCAGTATGAAAGAGGAGATAAAAGGTCTACTTATACATAAATATGATCCACAGAAACATCGAGTGGCTTATAGGATCTATCATATGCACACAGAAAAGATCCCACCACATCGCCAATGGAACACAGAAATGAACCATTATGAAAGGTTAATGGAAACCATAAAAGTTTAAACCAAACCATAGCATGGGGGGGGGGGGGTCGCACCCGAAATGAATTCCTACGGACCATAAGAAAAAGTAAAAGAATTGGTTTCCACATGACCTGGAAGAAGATGACTAGGATTTCACAAAGTACACTTTAGATTCAAAGACCATTCATAAAAATATCTGATTCAGAACCAAGATCCTCATCAATGACGCTTGTCCCCAAGAATAAAAAAACTTCTAGAATAATGGGAACGAGGGAAAATTGAGACTGAACCTCTCCACTAATGTCTATTGAATAATCTGATAGGTTGCATTGAAGGCTTATTATAGGAAGGAAACCATTGAGAAATCATCCACCATACCATATCTGACCTGATCTAGGGGAACCTTCAAAAAAAGGAAAGACCACAAGATAAAGACAAAGAACACTGGAGAAGGATATCCTTTAGAGAGGGTCATTAGTGTATCCCTTTAATATTTTTGGGATAGAAATATACCATATTGAGGATTAAAAGGAAACTTCAGTGGATAATCCAGTGAGAAATGGTGGGAAGGGACTTCCGATAGAGGCTGCTCCGACGTCTCTGTGCTGAGTGGAGGAAAGTAAATGGTCTAAAAGTTTGAAATGGAAGAGGTTCATGTTGTTCATCTTCTGAGGGATCCAAAATACATTTTCAAAAATAAATTACAAACCTAAAAGTTCCTTTAGTATATAAGTGATTTAATAATTTATTTTTGTGTAATAAATTTTGAAGGGTTAAAATTGGGTCATATTTGTCGGCATCAAATCCAGAAATTTAAATATTATGTTTTTAACGCTAGATCCAAGAGTGTGGGTTATGAGATCTCTTAGTTGGCATAAGTGTAAAGGTTTAGGTAACTTTGGATATTAGTATGTTTTCATGAGAGATTATCTTAAGAGTTATGGATACCATAATGAGTTTATAAGTTTAAGGTTGATTATAATTTTAAAGACTTTGACACCCAATTTGAGGTTTTAAGTGAGGCAATTTTATGGTTATTAATGATATTTTAGGGAGATGTTTTATTGTTTTGAGGTATATATAACCCTTAGGTTCAATGAGAAAGATTATTCTAGAAGAATGTTGTTACATTTTAGGGATGTAGGATGAAAGGTATGAGATAATCTTTGAGGTTATAAAATTCTTTAATATTGTAGCTATTAAGGTTATTTTGAGTATTTTCATAATATTATTAGGAATGTTATTATAATTATATTAATATAGTTTTATTAAAAGGGAAACCCACAGGGCCTGTGAAAATCCATCTCATTCGAAAAGGTCATGGGGATGGAAACCACAACTGAAGGGTAATAAGGGTGTATCACCTACCATTGGACTATGTGATGTCCTTCTTAGTATGAAACCTTTTTTAATTAAAAAATTTTATCGATAAATATTAAGGTGATTTTAGGAACATATTTTTTATCATATAAATAACCATGGGATTGAAAAGTGATTTGGTGACTAAGTGATTAATGTTATTTCAGAAGAAGATCACTATAATTTTGGGGAATATTATATGATTAAGGTAAATATAATATTATTTGATTTCATTTGAGTGATGAAGGTTGAATTATCTTTTGGAATCATATATGATTTTAATGTGACCATATGGTGATTTAGGTTATTTATGAAAATCATTAGTGTATTTCAGATATTATATGATGAGAGAATATACATTTTTGGGTGTATGACTTTATGAGTGACTAATGTTGATTAAAAAATGTTAAATTTATCTTAGAAGATTGTGTGATAAAATCCTTATATTATTTTAGTTTCAATATTAGTTAGTAATGTTTTGAAAAAATTTAAGTTTATTTATTTATAAAATGATCTAAGTGAACTTTGGGTGTTATTTATGAGGCTTTAGAGATTAATGTTTTATTTTATCATATGAAGGTTTATTAATTTTAGGAATTAAGTTGGATTATTCTAACCATTTTCATTTTAGATAATGTATAAATATAGGAGGAATATATTGTTACCCTTTTCTGGACTATGTGATCTATTAGAAGTTGATTTTAGTGCTTCAATCATGAAAATTTCATCTTGAATACTCATCAATTGAATCAAAAGATGAGATTATGGTGAAAATTGATTAAATAATGAAATTATAATTTTCAAGTAAGTATATTTACATAAGTTATTAGGATTTATGATAAATAATTTCCTCAAATAATGAAAAAGGATACCGGAATAAAAAATTCATCCTATTATGATCATTTTTGAGGAATCAATGGCCTTTTTCACACCTCATTGATCTATAGTTCTGTGGTCATTAAATTTATCTTGATCATTCTCTTTCTTGTGATTAATATTCTCTTTCACTCTCCATAAATATTTGGACATTTTGTTTTCCTCCATTTCTATAAGTTATCTTCCCACTAATGATCTCTTATTGGGAGACCAAGGTATGTTTTATACTAGATGAACTTTGTATTTATTTTTCTCTCTTTTCAAGAGTAAGTATTTTTAACCCTTTTTATGATATGGGTTTTTAATAAAGGATTTTTCAAATATCAAACCCTTGATTACCAAGAAAAAATTAAAATTTTGAGGATTAAAGTTTAGAAAGTGGAATACATTAACACACTAATATTTTAAAATAACACTATGTTTAATAGCATTCAAGATATACAACACCGAGTTCAAAAGAACCATGAAATATTATTATTTGAGTATGACTGTTACAACATAACTGTTAAATTAAAGGGTATTAATAGGAGTAAATAATTTATAAAATACATATAAATGTTTTAATCAATACAAATTTATTGATAAATTCTTAGTAAGAAATCATTCAATTTTTAGTAAAAGTTATTTTCTTCTTTAAGAAAATATATTTATTCAAAAATGGTTTTTGTTACTTTTTATGAGTGAATATTATAATTAATTTCTAAAAATATTTTAAAATTTATTCAATAAAATGAAATTAAATTTTAAATAATAATTTTCAAATTATCCTAGATTAAAATTTTGAGATTTTTATGAGAAGATTGATTTTTTAGTGAATAGTGAAAAATATTGATTTTCAATGAAAGTTGTATTTTTGTTCCAAGAATTTAAAAAGTTACTTTTTGATTTAAAATGATTTAAAAGTAACATCAGTAATATTATATTATTAATAATCTAATTATACTATAGGTTGAATTTTATACTAGAATTTTGTATAAAAACATTTTTTATACTTAAAAAATCATTTTTATGAAAAACTGCTTTTCGTTGCATTGTTTGTTTTAATGTTAAGTTAATTTATTAAAATTAATGAAATTGAATATTGAAAAAATGGATTCCATATTTGCAATCAGGAGTTCCAAAATTTTTAAATAGTCCCCCTTTAGTTTTTTCATTATGAATAGTAACCATAGTAGTAATTGTCACTACAATAAGGGTAAATCGATAATTAAGGTTAAAAATAATATGATAAGGACTAAAAAATGACCATAAAACCTACCTTTATCCTTTTGGATGAGTGGATTTCAGAAGTATTCATCCAAGTTTGGAAAATATGGAAACTTTGTGCCATATTTCTTTGATTTTTACCTTTACATCATTTTATATAAATAAAAGTAAAAAATGTCATTCTCTTTATTGTATTATCTATAAATTTTTTAAAAATGGGATAAAGTGAGGATATGTTTAGTTATAAAAGGATTATTTGATTGATAAATTATTTTTTTATCATGAAAATTTATTTAAAATGTTTAGTGATGAAATAATTACCTTAAATGCTTACACAGCGTTGACACAATATTTATTCAATTAATAGAAAAATGAAATAAATAATTTTAAAAATATTAAAATTAATGTAATTTGAATTAATTATTATGTTCAATGAGTTTTTCAAATAAAAATAAAACATTTTATCATTTTAAAGGTATTATATTAAAATTACATTTTTCTGAAGTTTTTTCCAAATCCAAATTAATTTAATAATTCCAAAAATGACATTAATGTTATTTAATAATAAATTAAATTTTATTAAATGATTTAAAATTAATAAAAATAGATAATAACACAATTTAATAGTATATGGTTTAAAATATCATACATGGACTATTTATGGGCCAAATATCTTTTTATAGTAACTATCTTAACCCCTAAAATGTAAAAAACTTTGTTACTACGGTAATCGTCAAAAGGGTTAATGAAGGGTTAAAACAAAAAGGTAAGGGTGAAAACATCACATAAACTTATCCAATTTTTTTATGATATTATTTAGACTAATAATAATACTATATAATAATTATATAAAATTGGATACATTTTTCTATGAGAAATAATTTATATTAGTTTAATACTTTAAGGAATTCCAAGAATACCCCCTCTTATAAAAGGAAACATCTTCCTCATTTTTCTTCACACATAAAAATCATTTTGGTTTAGAAAATTCCTAAAAAAATAACTTAATAAAACATTTCCCAACATTATATAGGTATTTTTTTCATAAGACCAACATTATAGGGTTTAATGTGTAAAGTAAAGGAAGTTGTCCAAAGGATATATATAGTGTTTAACCGAATGTTTTAATTTTATTTATTCTTCTACCTACTTAAAATATTCTTAAAAAATTATTAAATAATAAAACCATTATATTAAATATACTTATATTTTTTTTATTAATGGAGTACCCTATATCCACCCCCAATTCCATCAAATGGGAAACAAAACCATCATTCGTGTGTATGGAGGACTATCACCTCATGAATCAGTGTAATTCATTTTACATCACCACCTATTAAATATGATTATAATTATGTATTTAATATTAACATATTATATTAATGACATATTAATAATTCTAAAAATATAATATATAATCTACTTTCTTACCTTTCCATCCATTTAAAAATGATAATGTTGTTCGGGCGTACGTGTGGACTACCACATCCACGAAGTGATTGATTTGTTTTCCATCACCAAATCACATTTATATATATAAGTTTATTTAGAGAATTAATATGGTATTATTATATAATTATTATTTTTTAAATATAAAATAATACTTACCTTCTTTTGACAATGGCCATTAAAAAATAGAAATGTTACTCATGCGTACATACGACTTACCATCTCCTTGATTATAACGTAATTAATTTTTCATAACCCTCACTTCTGTTTTTATAATTATAATTGATGTGTAAAAATGATAATTATTTCATGATTATTGTTCTTGGGGTGATGTAATAATTACCTATTTTACCAAATTCATTCTACAGAAGTTGTTTTTGGATTGTGAACTGAACATACTCAAAATACTCAACATAGACTTATCTGAATATGTAATTAAATATTTCAATAAAATAATTGAAATAAATTGTTTAAGTATAAGGGAAAAAATCTATAAAGGTTCTTAAGAAATAAAATATTTAATATAAGTTTATTATATATAAAATAAGGGACATACAATGCAAGTCTACACTCGAGGTAAGGGTTTATCGCCTCAAATTGTATTCTCTATGAAATATTATGTTAGGAACTTATCTTCATTAATGAGGTTTTCATAAAGCCTATTTTTATTGATATATAATGGATATAATTATTATTATGACACTTAAATTTTAATTTTAATTTATTCTTTCATGGGGAATGTGATTCAAAATTTAACAAAGTGGTAAGGGTTTTATTTTAAAATCTCATTGTTTATCCGGATTGTTAATGATTAAGTTCCATTGATGTAATATTATGATATACCTATAAAGAAACTCATATATTTTATTATCCTTTGTTTATTTATATAAATAAAATGTTTTCCTTTAATTTCCCTCTCTCTAACAACTCAATAAACCAAAATATTATTTTAAGGAAAACTAACTTTATTTCTCTCTTCATTCAAGAAATCATTTCTCTTCCATGTTTATGATTTCTAAGAAATTTTTCAATAATGTTTTTAATATTATCTAATGGTTGTTTAAATTCATTTTCAACCATGTTTTAATTTTTCTAAAATGGTTTAAAAAGGAATCTTCTTTTCATTTTTCATATGAGGTACTTTTTATTTTTTACAAAAGTACGAAATCAATGATTTCTTTTAACTTATATGGCATGAAATGAATTTAAAACCACCATCAACACTCAATTTTTTGAAGCTAATTTTATATGTTTTCAATTTTATTTTCAAATAAAATTCATTCCTTACTATTTGGGTTTTTTTATAAATGTTATTTAAAGGCTACTCTAAACAACCCTTTTTCTTTGGGTTTTGATCTTTATCTCTCACTTTAATGTTATCTAATTATTATAAATTCTATATATATGTCTCTCATGTATGTACCAAGATTATTTTCACTTATTTTTATAGGGTAAAACATTACTTATGTTCATTTACTAAATGTCTTCTTTATGAAATATACTTTGATTATGATATGAGGAAATATTATGCAACCCATTTCTTCCCATGGTTAATTATTATAATTATGACTTATGATTGATTTCATTTTATGGAACACATAATCATTAAAATTTTATGATGATTTCACCTAGATATCGCTCCAATGCATTGATTAATTTTTTTTCTCATGAGTCATTATGTATGGGATTAGGGAGTAAACCTAATCCATGATGGGACTCTATCCACCATGTGATGCTTTCATGGCAGTTATCCTTGAATTTTTTTGCATGTTTTTTTGTCACTACTATATTTCCTATGTTACTATGATCTTATGATATAATATTCATTATGATATTCTTCCATGTTATTTCTTAGGAGCCTTATCTTTTATAATATCATGTTATACCTTTAACTCACATGTTATAATTTCTTATCATGTTTATTCCTATATTGATCATCTAAGATCACCCTTTATTATGTTTCCTTTCCATAGGGTATGAATAAATGTTTTTTAAGTATGTTATTCCTAATAATATTACTAGATGAGAAGAACTTTTCAGAGATGTTTTATAATTTTATGAACTAGTTATCTATGTATTCAAGTTTTTATGTAAGAGTTTTTCCTAATTATCTAAAACTACAAACCTAAAAGGTAATTTAGTATATAAGTGAACCAATAATTCATATTTATGTGATATGTTTTTAAGGATTAAAATTGGTTCATATTTATCAGTATCAAATCAAAAAACGTAAAGATTATGTTTTTAGCATCGCATCCAGGAGTGTGGGTTTTGGATAGTCACAACCACATGAGTATTTTCCATGTTAACTCAACCTAACATTAGCATGATTCTTTTACTTCAACCACATGGGATAACACTCACCACACACTAAAAATTCAACTAATCACATGACTGTATTTTCAGTTCTTTGACCACACCTTATACCGACCAATCACATGTTATGATGGAAAAAATAAACCAATGAAAAACATGGTATATACCTCACGCTCACTTAAAAATCAAAATTCATTCAACACTTTAATTATTTTACATAGTTAAATAATTTTTTAGCATTCTCTATTTTTTAATTCTTTTTGATTTTTTAATTATTTCACATTAATTTCAAATGATTAAATTATTTTATTGATTCAATTAACTATATGAAATGTTTTTTGATTTTATAAATAGATTTAAAAGTTAATTAAATTTTTTCTTCATTTTTCATAAAAACCTAAAACATGATGTGTTAATTTTTTAATTTAATTAATTTAAAATTTTCATTAAAATTTTCTTTTCTAAACTAATGTTTAGTGACATATAACTTATTAAAACCTGTTTTATAATACTTAATGTTTTGTTTTTTTTAATATTTACATATTTATATTATTATGGAAAGTTTTTTAAAAATTAAATTGGAATTTTACATAAATAAACTATGTTATTTTTATGGGATTTCATTGTCCTATTCTTATGGAAATATTTGGGTTTGTTTAACAAAGAATCCAAATCTATTTTGAATTAGACTTTAGTATTTGAATATCAATGATTATTATGGAATGATAATTTTTTTCTCTCTATAATAATTCTATATTATTTTAATTTTAAAATTTTAATGAATTTCTTGGTTTTTTTTGTTTTTATCTTATTTAATTATTCAAGACACATTCAATGGACTCTGGTTATGAGATATGATACCACTTTAATGAATTCCTTTGATGTGAATATTTAAGTTTTGTATATTTAAATTGATCCTATTGAAACAAAGTTACATATGCTGGGTGATCTCTCAAGATGAATCTAATATTATTTGACCATCACTACATTGATGAGACATACTAATCCACTACTCAAAGACCAATGCCTATGGTTCATCAATATTCTATGACTTCATCTACCCTAATTTGTTTTAGTATTTATAATTATAATTATCTATATCACTTATTATATAATATCTAGTTTATAATTTTCCCAAAAAATCATTATCTCTCTTCAAGTTATGAATCCTATATTCTAATGTCATGACAATTCGGGTTATGACTTCCATTATCTAAAGTTATTTAGTATGGTTTGTGATTCCTAATGAAAATTGAGGTGTCTTGGTTTAACTTCCATTATAAAAAGTAGTTTGTAATTGTGTTATGATTCCCCCTAAAAATTAGGTTGTGCATAATGCATCCCTCAAGGAGGAGAGAGTAATAAGAGTAGAGTAAGTCCATTTTAGTTCAAATTTCTATAAATATAATTGTTTTCATTAGTTACTTTTTCACTTTATTTTATCTCTTGATAATTAACTCTAATATTTAATTTAGATAATTAATTTAATTAATTTAAAATTTTAATTTGGT
This sequence comes from Viscum album, assembly GCA_963277665.1. Lineage (NCBI taxonomy): Eukaryota > Viridiplantae > Streptophyta > Magnoliopsida > Santalales > Viscaceae > Viscum > Viscum album. The sequence continues at coordinate 44,757,574 of OY728140.1, read as the reverse complement.
ATATTCAACCACTCTCAAGACCATCTTTCATCACTATCTATGACATAACAATTGGTATCAGATAGACCTTGTTAAGGATATATTATCTCTAATGTTGATTTTCCTGATATCAAACACCCAGTATCAAGAACATGTTTCTATTGAATACAAATTCAGTTGTTTAAATTTATTGTTTTTATTTCTTTATCATAGACCTCGTGGTATAAGAAAAAATATTATTGTAAGATGATAGAAATGAATGTAAATTATGCATGGATTCCTCATAATCTAACTCACTTTGATGGAAAAAATTATAGTTACTAGAAATCCAGAATGGAGGCATACCTAAATAAGCATAAAACATTGGTTAATCATGGTAAATTCATACAAACTACCTGAATCTAACACATATACTCTTTTTGGTAATGATTTTGTTAAATATTTTTTGAATTACAATGTAATAAATATTTTATATTATACAGTTAATAGAAGCGTGTTTATTCATGTGTTTTATCTTAAGATATCTCATGAAATCTTGAACATTTTACAAGTTACTCACATTGGATCAGATAATCTAATTAGAGATAAATTTGGAATGATTTGAGTAGAGTACCAAGACTTTTAGATGGGTGAAAAATGAAAGTTTCAACCAAATATTCCACTAAATCATGAGCATCATTAATGGAATAAATTACCTTTAAGAGAAGTTGGAGAACCTTGTACTTGTTGAAGGAGTACTAAGATATCTACCTAATAAGTGGCATGTAAATAAAGAGTAAATTTATGAAAGAAAAGACTTTAAGGAACACATGTTGGATGAAATTTTTAGTTTAATACTTCAATATGAAATAGAGTTGAAGAACATCATTGAAGAGAATCCTTTAAAGAATAAAGGTGTTTCATTTAAATCAAATATAACTATTTACCACTAATTCTTATGATTACAAATCATAAGAAAGAGATAAAGTCATAGAAAATTTCACTAATGGTTTCTATAAAATGATGAAAAGAACTAAAGGATTCAAGAAAATATTTAAGAAGGATAACCACAAGGATGATCAATATAAGAAAGGTAAAACCAATTATAATGATGATTATTTACTCTCATGTTACTAGTGTACAAATAAAAAACACATAAATCCAAATTGTTCGAAGTTAAATAATTTAATAACATATAACAAATATAAAAAAAGTATAAATGAGAATTAAAAACAGGATGGAGTTGTATGAAAGAATACGATTAAAGTGATGAAATCATAAGTGAAAAATAAATAGACAACCTTTGAGTAATTATTTTTATTATAGTTCTTATTATTTTGAATATAAACATTCAAATTTGGATAAATTTATTGAGAAAAATGAAAAAATGAAAAAATATTTTTTAATCATTCATGATTTTTACAAATAATTAAAGGGAAAATAAAATAATTTTCTTAAACAAATAATAAATTTACTTAAGAAAATGAATTATTTAAAAACAATAATTCTTCATCAAATGAATATTTTTAGTGATTTAGAGTTTTCACAAGAAGATAATGAAAATTTGAAGAAAGAATTTGTTATTTTAAATTAAAATTTATTTACTTTTGTTCAAGGAAAATCGGATTATGATAAAATGATATCAATGATAAAACCAAATAAATATTATTTTGGATTTGGATATAATAAAAAATATTTAATGTATATATATAATAATTAATTTGTTAAAAGTTCTAAAGGAATTATAACAAATGTTACATTATTTAAATTTTTTATAAAATGGAATTATGCTAATGAATGTTCGTTATGGTTTCATCAATATCATGGTCATACTAATAATTTTATTTCAAAGAATTTATCTTTTATATCACCCATTAATACTTGTATAAAATATATATGGGTATCAAATAATTCTTAAAATAACCCAATTGGACCTAATATATCACGATTAAAAAAATTGTTTTCTTATTAATTAATATTTTCGGAAAACATGCCTTAGGAGTGTCAAAGATACATGGTATATGGAAAATTATTTCTCCAGACACATGGATGGAGAAACATCATTGTTTTTATCATATATTCAATGAGATAGTGGATCTATGACATTTGGTGATAACTCAAAATGAAAGTTTAAATTTGGTGAAGTAGGTATATGTAACATTGTTTTAATTTTTAAAGTATTACACATTAAAGGTTAAAAAATAATATAATTAGTATTCTATAATTATACAATGATAGAATAAGTGTTGAATTTGAATATAATAAATGTTTATTTTTTAAAGATAAAAATGTTTTAGTTTATGCTAATAGAAAAAAGAATATTTATTCTATTGAAATTTCTGAATTCACCAACCAAAAAGTCAAGTGTCATAATACTATACAAAAAATTTATATCTTATGGATTTAGTGGGTTTCACCTATGAAATTCATTTCTTACACACATTTTCAAATACGGTACATGTACAATAGATACCCTATTTGAAAATTAGTAAGAATTTTACTTGTGAATCTTATTTAAAAATTAATATCTTAGTGAAGTTAAAACTACTAGATCATTAAAACTTATTCATTTAGATTTTTTTTTTCCTATTAATGTTTTTATTTTAATAGGTAATAAATATGTTTTTGTGATTATTGGTGATTTTATTTGATTTAATTGGACTTATTTTATGTCACATAAGAATGAAACTTTGATAAAATTTACTAATTTTTATAAGTTAGTTTAAAATCAAAAAGGTTATTTAATTTTTTTCATTATAAATTATAAAGTATGTTGGTTTTATAATTTTAAATATGAAAAATTATGGGAAGAAAATGTATGTTTTCATAATTTTTCTCACCTAGAACAACACAAAAAATGTGTTATAGAACAAAAAAATAGATCTATTATTGAAATGACTATAACCATGTTAAATGAATATAGTTTACATAAATATTTTTAGGTTGAATATATTAATAATACTTGTTATATTTTAAATATAATTTTAATTATACATTTTTCTAAAACCCAGTATTAATTTTTAAAGGTAAAAAACCTAATGTTGGTTATTTCATAGTTTTTGGGTGTAAAATATTTATTTTAAATATAAGGATAACTTAGATAAATTATATTATAAACATGATAAAGTTATTTTTATTAGATATTATATTAAAGTTAAATCTTTTTTAGTTTATAATAAAATAACTATGGTTTTATAAGAATCAATTCAAGTCATGTTTGTTGAAGATATTTTGAAAAATAATTTTTTATAGAAAATTTTCAAGATGAAATTAAGGAAATTAATATTGGTGAATAAAAAAATCTAGATGATAATGTAATTGTTGAGGGGTATCCTAAAACTTATCATTCTATTTATAAGACATAAAAAATTATTACAGACCACCCTGTTGATAATGTCATTGGTAATGTTGATTCTATAATTAAATCTAGAAATTCTTTTTTTAAGTTTCCTAAAAATTATTGTTTTGTTTTTTAATGTGCGACTAATGATATTTTTAATGCTTTGAATGGTACTAATTGGATTATTTATTTTCTGGATTAAAAAAATCAATTTTCTAGAAATAATGTTTAGAATTAGTTTAAACCCTCTATAGATGATGATGTTATTGTAACTAAATATATTTTTAGAAATAAAATTGAAGAATATGGTCAAATAGCTAAGAATAAAGCTATAATTATAACTCAAGGTTATTGTCAATAAAAAGGTATAAATTTCAATGATTTTTTGGGCATGAATCTAGGATTAAATATATTATAATTTTGTTAGATTTTACATCTTTTCAAGGATTTAATTTATTTCAATTTGATGTTTAAAGTGAATTTTTAAGTGATTTTATTTTTGAAGAAGTTAATGTTTCTCAACTACTTGGTTTTGAAAACGATAAATTTTCTAATCATGTGACATTATCAAAGGCTTTCTATGGTCTTAAACAAGAACCTAATTTTTGGTATGATAAACTGGCCTTGTTTTTATTGAAAAATAATTTTAAAAAAGGTAAATTAGATAATAATTTGTTTATTAAAAGGATTTTAAATGATATTTTCATTGTTTAAATTTATTTTAATAACATTTTTTTGAATCATCAAGTGAATTTATTTGTAAATAATTTTCTAATTTAATGGATAATAAATTTAATATGAGTTTATTGGGTGAAATTTAATTCTTTTTAGGAATTAAAATTATCCAATGAAATTATGGTATATTATTAAATCAATATAAATATGATAAAGATATAGTTAATAATTTTGGTTAAGACTCTTATAAACTTATAAAACCCCACATGAGTACTAATTATAAATTCAATTTAGATAAATCTGATAAATAAATTGATTCTAAAATTTTTAGAGTCATTATCAAAAATTGTTTTATATTTGACTACTTCTAGACCTAATATTATGTTTTTTTTATGTGAAACATTTCAATATGATCTTAAGGAATATCACTTAAAAGATATTATGTGAATTTTTAGATATATTTAAGGAACTATTATGTAGTACCCCTGGTTTCTGGTATGCAACCCTTACTTTATGTTTTTTATATAAGGGTGAAGGTTGGGAGAGTTTGGAAAAATTTAAATAAGTTTTTGGGGATAATGTATATGTGCACGAGCTACACACGGTTTGTATAAACTATGCGGATGTCCTAGGAGAAACCGTGTATAATTGCAGTTTTGAGGTTGTAGCATTCGACACAGTTTGAGCACGGTTAAGGAGACCATGTGAGGAGGCCATTTAGGGTTTTCCGTAAGGTAGTATCTAATTCATGGGTAGCGCACAATTTTTCAAACTGTGTGGTCTAACTGTGTATAGGGAAAAAAGTAAGATCCTATTTTTTAGGATCTTACTCATTTTTGTTCCTACATGATCATTTTTCCCCTAAACAACCCCAATTCAATATTTATCTCCATTAAAGGTTTTTAAACCTCTTCAAACATTTTTGAAACTGATACGAAGCCCTCCCTTGGCATTTTCAATCCCAATTCTCACGGTAAGTGATCTTCTTTATTGTTCTTCTCACATCTTCTTAGATTTATTAAGATCTACTTATCCTCCCCTATTTATTTTTCATATATATTACCATTATGGGTAGAAATATGTTGGGGGATTCCAAATATGATTATATTTGGGTTCTTTGATGGTAGGAGAAGATATCTAAGTCCGTTTTGGAGAGTTTTAATCCGGTTGCGTGAGAGTTCTTCATCCGTTGTTTGTTTTCATAAAAACCATTGAGGTAGGTGGCTTTACTCTCATCTCCTCTTGATAAAATCAATTTTATTAGTTTCTAATTGATTAAATTTAATGAAATTTATTGTGAAATATTGGTTAAATTCATGGAATAAATCCTCTTTAGTGGTGATTTATCATTTTTGTGAAATTGTAAAATCTTGATGAATTATTGTGAAAATTTCTTTAGCTTCTTGAATTTAAAATGGTGATTTTAAATTTTGTATTTATTGTAATTTCTAAATAGTTTTATGGAAAGGTGGATTTCAATAAAAAATCATTTTATTGAAATTGTTTGGCTTTGGGATGATTTTGATGGAAAAAAGTTTTCAATAAAAATGTGATTTTATTGAAAAGGTTTTTTTTGGCATGATCCTTGGGAATATTGGTGTTTGTGTTCATATTGTATTTCTGAGGCTTGGTTGAAATATTAACTTGTGATCAATTCTAAAAGTCAACTGGCACATGGGATATAATTACCTTGTGATGACTTGGTAGATCGATGAGAAACCGCTCATGAGTATGGAAATGTCATCGCGTAGAAGGTATGGTTAGTTGTTTGGATGTGTGGAATGGATTGGGTATGCCAAAGGAATATTGATAAATGGATTTAAAGCTTTGATTAGTTATTTTTCTGGAAAAACAATTTTCTGTAAAATTGGTTTCAATTTCACTTGTATGCTTTTAGTTATAAATGGTTTTGGAAACTTTTTTATATGTAGTTATAAAATATTTTAAGAAATTGTTTTATATAAACTATTTTATATAAATGTTTCTAACTATTCTATCATAGTGATGTGAGTAGGGAAGTCATTGGTTAAAACATACTGAGTGTTATACTCACCCCTACTTTGGCACTTTGGTGCTTTTGTAGATGATATCTTCCAGGACATGGGAAAAGGTAAAGTATCACATGTTTTTAGCACGACCTCATGATACTTGGGCTATTTGGTGATTGTGGAGCTTGAAGCTTGTGGAGCATGGAGTCTTTTGGTCCTTTCCTAATAAGTAGTTTTAAGTTTCTTGGTCTTGGAGTTGAAATTTGATCATGTCTATTCCTTGTTTTGTGATCTTAGAAAGGATTAGGATTTTAGGAACTTGAAATATATAGCATAAAAGGACGTAGCTAACCTATTTATGTTGAACTTCAAGTTACTAGGGAGTTGGGTACATAAGTGTTTTGGAAACACTTATAGGATTTTAGAATCTCATTTTCATGGGTTTATCCAATTGAGATTATCATGAAATGCATTGTAGAGGAATGAATTCCCACTAGGATTTCATATTTCATTTGGAGTAATGATTTATGATTTTTGAAAATGCTTATTTTTTTTAAAAAATGAAGAACTTGTTCTCAAAATGAATGATTTTGAAAAGAGGATATTTGATGTATTTTGAAAATGGTTTTATTTTCAAAAGAAAGAATGGATTTTTCAAAAATAGTTGAATGTGGAAAAAGTTTTTTTTAGAAACAAAATGTTGTGATAGTTGTTGTGATAGAATTTGAATTACCAAGACATTGGTTTCTAGGGAGTGAGACTTATTGAGTTGTTGTATGTTTGGAAATGGCACCTAATAGGTGTTGTAGAAACCAACAGGAAGAAGCTATAAAGAATGTGGTTGAACCTGGACCACAGGTGAACCAAGAACTAGTTCAATGTATCGTCCAAGAAATTAAAGCTATAGATATGGGGAACTAGATGGATAATCCAAGTCATGCATATCATTCCATCCAGCTTATGAAGCAGAATCCACCCATCTTCTGGGGTGATTCTAAACCAAAAAAGGCAGAGGTGTGGATAGATATAATGAATTATATCTTTGATTTCATTATCACACCATAAAATCTTAAATTCAAGTTGGCGACTTATATGCTTGAGGATCTTTCACTCTAGTGGTGGGAACTAGTGTTGCGTGCTAAAGGGGATCAAGTCATTGGGAGGATTTTGAAGAATTGTTTAATAAAAATTTTTATCCTCACACGTTTAGGATCTAGAGGACAATGTAATTCTTTACTCTAAAATAAGAAAATCTATCTATCACTGAGTATGCGGCTAAATTCATGCATTTAGTACGATTTTCAACTGAAGTTGCAGTGAGTGCAGTCTTAAAGGAATACATCATTGAATCATGGATAGGGAAAGAAATTCGATCGAAGATTACGTTGCTATGTATTACAGATTATACAAATATGGTGAATAGAGAAACAATGGCTGAACAAGATATATCAGGAACTATGGAAGGAGGAAGTATGATGATACCTACAGGAAATAGTGGGAACTCAAATGCTGGGAGCAAGTGGAAGAGTGATAGCTATTTCCAAGGTGGGAGTGGAATAAAAAATTAGACAGCTAGATCAGTGAACCTTCCTCCACAACCAAAGAGCCAAGAAAAATATTTCCAATGTGTTTCCTTTGACCACATGAAGTGGTAGTGTATAAAAAAACCAATAACATTACATAATTTCAACAATATGGGATATATTAAGGGCTTTTATCACAGTGATCAGAGGTCAGTTGCTTGCGACACTTCTTAGGTGTCATAATCATTGTATGATTCGACAGGGTGAGGACATCAGAATCAGACTCGTCAACATAAAAGAGATATCCATAGTGATTCTCAGAATACCATGACTCCTCAGAAAGGGAAATCTCAACAAGGAAACAAATAGTAGAGTGAAATGATGAAGAAATTGTACGGAGATGAGAAGATAATTGGTGATGATAAAGATAGAAAATCTATAGAGAGAGGTATGATTATTTTGAATTCTACCTTTGTGAAAGTGTTGTTTGATACTGGTTCATCACATTCCTTCATTTCTTCTCCTCTTTTTGACCTAGTATGTTTAAAACTGTAAATGATGCCTTCTGTGTTTAAACTACAAACCCCTCTTGGTGAAAGAGAATGTCAAGACTTCATGTGTAAAGAATGTTCAGTAACTATTGATGGAGATAAGATGAAGTGGGACTTCTCAATATTAGAGATGGATTTATATGATGTAATATTGGGTATGGACTGGTTGACAAAGTTCAAGGATCACATCGACTGTTATAGGAGAACAGTTAGTTTCATGACTGAGGATGGAGTCGAGTATCTCTTCAGAGGAGAGGGGATTGTAAAGAAATGCAAAATGAGATTTTTGGCACCAATGGTGGGAAATATCTCTTATCAGTTGTAAGATTTGACTTTGGAATCAATGGAAGATATCAAGGAAGATAGTTTTCTAGCAGTTTTGGATCAATTTTCAGATGTATTTTCCATGAACTTCTCTGGGTTACCACCTCTAAGGGAAGTAGAGTTTACGATTGATCTACTTCCAAGGATCAGTCTTATTTACCCTCCATATTATAGGATGGAACCAACATAATTAAGGTAATTTAAAGTGTAGTTAGAGGATATAGAAATCTAGGTTTTCATTTGGCTGAGCACGTCCCTGTGGGAAGCAACAATTTTGTTTGTGAAGAAAGCATATGGAACTATTTGGTTATGCGTTGATTATTGTAAGCTTAACCAAGTTACAATAAAGAACTGGTATCCACTTCCACACATTTATGACCTATTCTATCAATTTATTGGATCTTAGTGGTTCTCACAAATTGATTTAAGATTAGGATATCACCAATTGTGAATTCATAAGGAAGATATTCCAAAGACAGCCTTTAGAAGAAGATATGGACATTATGAATATGTAGTCATGCCTTTCAGTCAAATGAATGCACCAATGGTCTTCATGGATTTGATGAATCAGATATTTTAGAGATATCTAGACTATTTTTTTGTAGTGTTTGTGTAAGCCATATTGGTGTATTCAAAGACAAGGTATGGACATGAGAAACACTTGGAAATAGTGTTGGGAATCTTGAGAGATTATCATTTGTATGCCAAATTATCTAAGTGTGATTTTTGGATACAAGTGGTATGATTTCTTGGCCATGTGATTTCATAAAAAGGTGTTTCAGTGGATCCTGAAAAGATAGAAGTTGTTATATCATGGAAACCACTAAATAATGTCTTTGAGATACAAAGTTTTCTTGGTCTAGCTGGCTACTACCGATGCTTTGTGTGTGACTTCACATGAATAGACTCGCCAATTATAGCTCTAATAAAGAAGAATGTTCCATTAAAATGGACTAAAGAATGCTAAAAGTATTTCCAGGAGATGAAAATTCTTCTTACATCGACACCTATCTTGATTTTTCCAAAATTCGGACATGGGTACGTGGTATAATGTGATGCTTCAGGATCTGGGTTGGGATGTGTTCTCGTGAAAGGATACCATGTGGTTTATTATGATTCAAGGAAGTTGAGAGTGCATTATAAGAATTATCCAACATGCGATTTGGAGTTAGTTGTGGTTGTCCATGCTTTGAATACTTAGTGACATTATCTATTTGGTGAGAAATTTACTATGTACACAAACCAAAAAAGTTTGAAACACATTTTCTCACAATTAAATTTGAATCTGAGGTGAAGGACATGGATGGGGTATCTTCAGATGTTTGACTTTGACTTAATGTATACACCAGGTAAAGGAAATACAGTGGCAGATGCATTAAGTAGAAATTCATATACTCAGTTGGAAAAAGAAGCTTCAGATGAATGGTAGTTGATGTCAGTCCTAGCCGATATGCATGTGGAATTTGAATACCAAGGTGATTTTGTGGATTTATTTTTAGTTTCTATGGTTCTTAATTTGGTAAATATGGTTAAAGAGGTACAAAAATCTGACGAGGAATGCCTAGTTATGAGTTAAAAACTCAATAGTGGGGAGACCATTGAGGGATGAAAACTTGATGGGAGTTTAGTGTTTTGGTTTAAAGATTGGATGGTTGTACCTCTATATTTTCAAGAGAAACTTATTTATGCTTACCACCATTTGATATGGGCTTTACATCCAGGAATATAAAGGATGTATAAGGCATTAAAGGTGCATTTTTGGTGGAGCAGTATGAAAAGGAAGGTGGCCGAGTTCGTCTCACGATGCTTAACTTGTCAGCAGGTTAAGAAAAAGAATCAACAAACAATAGATATGTTGCATTATTTAAAAATTCTAGTGTGGAAATGGGAGAATATAGCTATATATATTTTTACAGGTCTCCCAAGAATGGTCTGAAAATATGATTCCATATGGGTGATAGTGGATCGGCTCACAAATTTGACCCATTTCATTTCTATTCATGAAACTCATATGGTGAAGGATTTTTCCAAAATCTATATCAAAGAAGTGGTAAAGATAAATGGTGTACTAGTTTCAATCATGTTGTACAGAGATCCGAGGTTCACATATCATTTATATAAATCCTTACAGAAATCCCTTGGGACTCAGTTGTCTGTGAGTACAGTGTATCATCATCATATAGATGGGAAATCTGAACAGATGATACAGATATTGGAAGATATGTTGCAGGCTTTTGTAATGGATTTTGGTGGCTCATGGGAAGAGAAAATACCCTTAGTGAAGTTCTCATATAATAACAGCTATCAGGCCTTAATACATATGGCTCCGTTTGAAGCATTGTATGGGGGTCCTTGTCATTCTCAACTATACTGGGTGGAAATATGGGAGACTTCACTAGTTAGGCCTAGTCTTGTCCAAGAAATAATGTAGATGATTCAGTAGATTAGAAAGAGGATGGATATGGCTCAGAGTCGTCTGAAATATTATGTGGATCATCGTAGAATATTGTTGTCATTTGTGGTGAGTGATCATGTGTTCTTGAGGATCTCTCTAAGGCTTAGACATCATCATTTTGGGAAACATGGAAAGTTATATACTTAATACATTGGCCCTTCTGAGATACTAGAATGGGTTGGAGAGGTTAAATATTGGTTGGCATTACCACCATGGTTCAGTTTGGTGCATAATTTATTCCACGTATCTCAGTTGAAGAATTATCAGCCTGATCTTGACCATGTGATCAGATGGGATCACATTGACCTAGAGTTGGATGCTTCGTTGGTACATATCTTGGTGTGGATTGTGGATAGGCAAGAGAAAGTCTTATGTGGAAAAATCATCAGTATAATGTGGGTTTTATGGCAACATGGTTAGATTTAGGGAGAGACTTGGGAATGTGAGAAGGAAATGAAAGATCTATGGTAAGAACTCTTTTAGGGTTGTGAGGGTTTTCTACTTTCCTAGGATTGAAAGACCAATGGCGGGGAGAATGTAGTACCCATGGTTTCTGGTATGTAAACATTACTTGATTATTTTTATATAAGGGTAAATTTTGGGAGAGTTTGGTAAAATTTTAGTAAGTTTTTGGGGATAAAGTAGATGTGCACGGGCTGTATACACTTTGTCTAAACCGTGCAGGTGTCCTAGGAGAAACCGTACACAGTTTTAGTTTTGAGGAAGTAGCTTTGGAATAGTTTGAGAATGGTTAGGGAGACCATGTGAGGATTCCATGCAGGGGTTTTCTTAAGGAAATAGCTAATGCATGGTTAGCGCATGGTTTTTCTAACCGTGCGCATGGAAAAATTAAGATCCGATTTTTTATAATTATACTCTTTTTTGCTCCTACTTTCTCGTTTTTGATTCTAAATGGCCCTAATTTGATATTTCTCTCCATTGAATGTTGGGGAACCTCTCCCATGCATTTTAGAACTGATCTGGAGCCCTCCCTTAGCGTTTTCAAGCCCGATTCTCATGGTAAGTGACGTTCTTCATCGTTCTTCTCATGTCTTCTTAGATCTACTTAGATCTACTTATCCTATCCTCTTTATTTTTAATATATATGCCTATTATGGATATATCTATGTTGTGGGATTCTAAATATAATGATATTTGGGTTCATTGATGGTATGAGAAGATATCTAAGGCCATTTTTGGGAAGTTTCAACCCGGTTGCGTGAGCGTTCTTCGTCCGTTGTCAGTTTTCGTCAAAACCATCGAGGTAGGTGGATTCACTCCCATATCCTCTTTCTAGAATTGATTGGATTAGTTTAAAATTGATTAAATTAAATGAAATTTATTTTAAAATCTTGGTTAAACACTTGTAATAAATCCTCTTTAGTGATGATTTATCATTTTTGTGAAATTGTGAAATCTTGATGAATTGTTGTGCAAATTGATTTAGCATATTGAATTTAAAATGATGATTTTAAATTTTGAAATTTTGTAATTCCTAAATGGTTTTTTTAGAAAAGGGGTTTTCAATAAATGAGAATTTTATTGAAATGGTCTGGCTTTGGGATGTTTTTTTATGGAAAATAGTTTTTAATAAAAATATGATTTTATTGGAAATTTTTTTTTTGGAATAATCATAGGGAATATTTGTGTGTGTTTTCATATTGAATTTTTGAGGATTGGTTGAAATATGAACTTTTTATCAGTTCCAAAAGTCAACTAGAACATGTTATATAATTACCTTGTGATGACTTGTTAGATCGATGAGAAAAGAATCATGAGTATGGAACTGTCATCACGTAACAGACATGGTTGGTTTTGTGGATGTGTAGAATGGATTGGGTATTCCAAAGGAATATTGAGAAATGGTTTTAAATATTTGTTTAGTTATTTTTTTTGGAAAAATAAATTTCTAGAAAATTGGTTTCAAATTTACTTGTATGTTTTTTGTTATAAATGGTTTTGGAAACTTGTTTATATATAGTTATAAACTGTTTTGAGAAATTGTTTTATATAAACTATTTTATATAGATGTTTCTAACTATTCTATCCTAGTGGTGTGATTAGGGAAGTCATTGAGGGAAAACCTATCAAGTGTTATACTCACCCCTTATTTGGAACTTTGGTGCTTTTGCAGATGCTATCTTTCAGGACACGTGCAAAGGTAAATTAACACATGTTTTTAGCACGACCTCGTGATACTTGGGATGTTCGGTGATTGTGGAGCTTGGAGATTGTTGAGCATGGAGTCTTGTGGTCTTATCAGAGAATTTATTTTTCTTCCACTATTTACTTTTATAATTGTTTTATCTTCCATTGTTTCACACTTTGGAGTGGTTTTGATATGAATAAAGTAGTTGTGTTCTCTTGCTTTTTTTCATGAATCATTTAGTGACTGGTTTGGTTATGGTTTTTTGGTTTAGTGGTTTATTTCTTAAAGGGTAAATCATCCCCCGCTTTCATTTGACACACTTAGGCATTTATTTCCAACCTTTGGCATCTTGGAGATGTCACTTAAGTCCAAGTAATGACTCATTGTACTCTCAAACCAATAAGTATTAGTGGGTCATTACATGTTAATTGTGGATTATTCTATTATAAAAAGAACTATTTTGATTTAATTAGTTATTTGATTCTGATTTTGGTGGATGAAAACTTGATAGAAAAAGATCCTCAAGTATGTGTCATTTTCTTAGTAAAAATTAGTTTCTTGGAGTTCGAGAAAACAAAATTAAGTTTCTTTATCTACTATTCAAAGTTAATACATTTCCGTTACTTCATGTTCTTCTCAATCATTATGGATTAAATATAATCTATCTAACTATATTTTTAATTTTGAAAATATCCCAATTTTTTGACAATTATTCTACAATTTCAATTTTAAAAAACCATTCACAAAATTCTATAACCAAGAATATTGACATGAATTTTCATTATATTATATATTATATTAATAAAGGACTATTTTTCTTGAATTATTTTCAATAGACTATCAACTAGATGATATTTTTACTAAACCATTGGATTTTTCAAAGTTTTAAAAAATAATCTTGAGCATGGGATGTTATAAATTTAGTTTGAAAATCCTATTTAGTTTTTTACTTGACTTAATATGAATTTATTAAAGGTGTTTTTAATTTTTTATGATTTTTCAACTATTTTTTTAAAAATATTTTTTTTGCATATACTAGTTTTTTTTATTATTTTCGTTTTGAAAATTCTCAAAAAGGGGTATAATTTTTAAAAAATATTGTTTCAATTTTGTAATTTTCAAAAAGGTATAGTTTTTTTTATATTTTATATATTTTTTTAATATAACAAACCCCAAAAAAATATTTTATCAAATTTAAATTGTCTACTTGTTTTTAGATTTTATAAAATGATAATTATAATTTCTCACAACAATTTTTACTTTGATATATTTTTTTATGTATTCTATAGTCTTAGTTCAATATTATAGATTACTTATTATACTTTATTTTTTAATTATTTTTTATTCCATATGTTTCTTTAAATTAATTCTATTAAATATTTTTTCCAATCTACCACATGTTTAAGTGTTTAAGCTACCATAAGATACATTCTTTAATCTACCAAAAGTTATTTTTTTATCTATTGCATGTGTTGAGCCTGAAGCTACCACATGACTTAAACTCATTCCTACCACATCTATTAATATAACACCCACCACATGAGTTCACTAACTATAAAATTTATTTTTATAATCCTTCACATGAGTATTTTCAATTAAATCAAGCTAGCATGAGTGTGAGCCTTTTACATCAACTGTATGAGATGAAAATTACTGTATAATGAATATTCAACTAACCACATGACCACATAGTCAATCATTAAACACAACTTATATCGATTTACCAGATGATATTATGACATGATAAGTTAATCAACCACATGGTACATACCTCATGGTCACAATTTACTCCCGGTTATTTTTACAGTTCAATTTTTTTCAAAGTTGTGTAATTTTTTAGCATGCTATGTTTTTTTGTAATTTTTAATTATTTCATTTTAATTTCAAATGATTAAATTTTTTTATTCTATTAAATCATATTAATTACATTATAACTATTAAAAATTATTTTTTAATTTTATAGAAATATTTTGAGGTTAATTAAATTTTTCCTTCATTTTTCATTAGAACCTACAACATGATGCGTTAATTTTAAAATTTATTTTTTAAAATGATTTATTTATCTAATTATTTTATAAATTAATGTTTAGTGAAATATAAATTATTAAAAAAAATTATAATATTTAACTTAGTGTTTTTTAATTTTAAATGTTTAAGTATTTGAATTAATATGAAAAGTTTTCTTAAATAAAACTTAAATTTAAATTTTATAGAAATAAACCATGTGATTTTTATTGGATTTATTTACCCTATTATTATAGAGATATTTTGGTTTTTTAAATGATGATTTAAATTCTATATGAATTAGTATTTAGAATTTAAATATTGATAATTATTTTAGAATGGTAATTTTCTTTCTCTGTGATAATTCTTTATTATTTGAATTTGAATTGTTTAATGAATCAATTAATTGTGTTTAGTTGTTATATTATTTAAATTATTAGAGACACATTCAAAGGAATCCAGTTACACAATATGATAATAATATGATGAATTCCTTTAATGTGAAATTTCAACTTAAAAATTCTTAAAGTGTCATATGATTCAATTGATCCAGTATAAAAAAGTTATATCTTCTAAATAATCTCCCAATATGAATATAATATTATTAAAATACTACTGCTTTGATCAGACATACTATTCCACTACTCAAAGACCAGTTCATGTACTTCGTTAGTCTTCTATGACTTCACCTGCCTAGTTTTTTTGAGACTCCTATAATTATTTCTATCTATCTCACTTGAACTATAATATTTGGTTTATGATTTTCCAAATAAAAGAATTATCTCTATTAAGGTTATGACTCCCAAATTATAAATTCAATACCATTCAAGTTTTGAATCCCATGTCTAAAGTCAGGTTGTAAGGGTTGTGACTCTCCACACAAAATTCAGGTGTCTTGGTTATAATTCCATTAAAAAATAGGTTTTAATTGGGATATGATTACCCCTCAAAAATCAATTAGTTAATAATTAATATCTCAATGAGTAGAGAGGTGTAAGATTAGATCATGTCAACTTTGGATAAAACTATTATAAAAATACTTATGTTCATTCTTTACTTTTATACTACATTTTATCTCTTGATAATTAACTTTGACAATTAATTTAGATAACTAATTTAATTTCTTTAAAATTTTAATATGGTATATTTAACCCCCTTCTAGACCATCTTTCATCACCATATAGGACCTAACATGCCTTACAATTATGAATCATAGATGAATCTAGGGGTTTTCTATTAGTATAATTTCTATGATTTAAATTATATAATTTAATTATAGGTTGAATTCATAGAGATCCAATGTGACCACACAATATAATTATTAATTAATAAATCAATACTTATAATAAAACTGATAGACCACCTACCTCAAGCCTAATGAATCTTAATAATCAGTAATCACCACCACCATGATCCTAACAAACTAAAACCCTAAAATCTTTCCCCAACAACAACATGTTAGAGTTTCAGAGAAGAATGAAAACAAAAGGAGAATAATAAAGATTTATAGGAATGTATATGATTTGAATTACTAAGAGGAATCAATCATAATGAAAAATACTTTGATCCACCAAAAAACGAAGAAGAATAGACATTAAGAGCTAAAAATAATCAAAATAACAAGGGAAGGTTGGGTGGACAACTAAAAGCATTTTCAAGGTGAGATATATATTTTAAAAATACTCAAAACACTTCCCAGGAGAGGTTCATAGTGTGAAACACACTTTCACACGATGAAAGTTCAGGTTTCACCCCTTAGAAGTCTGACCATGGTTTATAATGATGTGAAAAATTGTATCACATCGTGAATGTCTACATACATCACCCAAATAGCTATAGGTCCCCCCTATATTCATGAACCTGATCATAAGTCCTCCATAAACCTCTATTATCCAAATATGAGAACATAATACATATATAAAACCAAAAAACAAAACCATAATAGTCCTCAAAAAATACAAGGGGTACTAAAAATATGATATTAATTTCCTTTTCCATAGTTAGAAACTTTATCATGTCAATAATATTACTATATATAGCTTTTAAAAAATAAATTATTGGTTAATGTGTGTCATAACTTTTTAGAGAGATTGCAACGTAAAGAAACATGTATTAAATATTTCATCAAAACATGAAAGTGATTAGATTTTAGGCCCTTTAACTTTAAATCCGTCATCGATATGATATTATTAATATTTTATTAATACCACTATCAAAACTTTTAACCATTCAAGAAGTTGAAAAATTGATATATCTTTTTTTTAGAAATAGTGAAAGATACTGGAGGAAGAGAACTCTACCATTCACCCTTCATTAGAGCCAACTCTTCCCTTGTTCTTATGTCAATCACATCCAACCATTCATTAATTCCAACCTTATTTTTGTCAGGTGCATTTAGTAACATTCTAATGAAACTATCACATATATTTTTATTCTACATTCATGATATCAATAAAATTTATAGTGTATAAAAAATCATAGTAAAATAATTTAAGAAAAATTGATCATTTTTTTCAACTAGTTTTCATAAGGTTTTTTTGAGAATGGTTTACCAAAAATGGTGAAAATTTATTTTACATTATCTAAATGTTAATAATCTATTTCTAGATATGAAATTGCACCATATTCTGAGTTCCCATAGAATGATGTTGTCTAGGATTAGTATTTATATCATCAAGGTAAAAAATTGTGATATCCTAGAAACATATTATTTGAGGAGTTTTTCAACTTAACTGAGTGTATAACTTTTTCAAAAATTAGATGCTCTATCTTCCCTTTAATTCTATATCTTGAAAAATTTTCCTAGACAGGAAAGTCATTTATCATCTTGTACAACATGGATCTCAATGTGAAATATTTTTTATGGGAATCATATAACATAACACCTAAATACAATATTAATTTTAGATATTTGATCAAGGGAGACAAATACACATCAATATAATTACCTAGTTTTTTTCTCTTGATGTAAGTAGAGGTAAAAAATGTATTTACACTTTTTTTCTAACTTTATTGTAAAGTTATAATTTACCAACATAATCATCCATGTAGTCTGAGTGTTATTATGTACATCAAAAGGATTCATTCTATCTATAGATAGTATAAGATATATCTTTCTTGGATCATTTTCAAATTTATTATACACATGACCAATTTTATTCCACTGAGGAGAGTCTTATAGGTGACGAAGTTTACTATATTGAATTATTTTATCTACATGGAATGCTAATTTCCTTTTAGTCCCCTCATTTCCATATAGGTATCAAAACCTTATAATGACTGGAAATTACCATAAAAATTTCTAAGGACATGATTCATATTTATTGTATCAAGTCGTGCCACATTTAGTTCATTTTTAAGTGATTCATGGTCTTTTTGAAACATTATATAGTCATTTTAACTGGAATGTATTCTTTCATATATCATACCAATTAAACATATAATTCATTTATCATCATATATTTGATAAGGAATATTAATATTTTCTGGTAGAATATAATTCAAGAGAGTAAGTAGTTCTATAAAGTTTGTGTCACTCTATCAATTTCTAGCTTCCAAATTATATAGCATCAGTATAGCTGAAAATATCATATATTTAGTAAAACCATTATATAATGTAATATTTTCACACCTCTTTAAATTCTCAAAGAACTTTTTAAAATCATAAATTTCTTTTTCAAATACCACTACCATTTCCTCAACACAATATTCATAATATTTTGCACTTGAAATCACATCAGATAATATATAAACTATAATGTTATCTATATGATCATTTACAATTGTAATCATATCACATGATCCATAAATTTTAGTATTAAACTAGTTTCTAGCTTCATTCATCTCTTCCCCATTTCTAGTCAACCATTTACAAATTCGATCTATTCCATGATAGGTTAATTTTCCTTCTAACTCCTCTGGAAAAATTCATCATGAATAAAAACAACATAAAAATTGAAAAAATATTTGAGAAGGGTCATATGAATGATCTCTTTCAAAATTGATGAACTCTTTAACTCCATCCTTATTATCATTTATTATACAGTTTACATCAATCCATTTTTTATTCATATCCATCCTATTTATTTCAATAAATCTCACCTTCCTCCCATTCAGTTCTTGTTAGATCCTTCAGTGACAGAGTAGGAAGCATGTCAATAGCTCAGGTCCCCCCCCCTTAGGAGGGGGAGGGAGTCACCACCGTCCCTTCAATGCCTCAAATCCAGTTCATCCCTCTCACCAAACCATCTCTTATCCTGATATTTCCTATAATTTAGGTTTTCCCTAAAGTCTTTACTTGTGATGATGGAATTTCCCATCTTTTTATTTCTACTATGAAGTTCTTAAATGCTTTGATTCTATTGAATCTCTCATTAATGGATTTTTATATAAACTATAGGCCCTCATTCAAAGTTTTTTATTATTATGTGTTTACTTAATGGGGTTTTCAGGAGTTGGAAATAATCATTATTATCAACTCAATCCATTTTTTTCTCCATTTTTGAAACCAAGGATGTCCTAATCTTATTCTGGGCTACTACTCTATATTCCTTCAATAGATTCTACTTCTCCTTATTCTATTGGTATTTCAATTTTCATTTGAAATGTGACCATCCCACTATGTTGATTTAGATTTCCTTCCTATCCTTTCTCTTCTATTTTAGAACATGGAGATTCTTAGATTGATTAGAAATGTGGAGGGACATTTCTTATCTATTGATAACTAGAATTATTCCTTTTTCCACCCAATTTATCCCTGGACTTATGTCGAATTTAACATTTCAAAGTCCTTGGTTGATTTTATTTTCATTGAGATATAAGGTGAGTTATATTAAAATCAATATGTTTGTTTTGAATCTTGGATAGACTACTACTTGTCATAATGTCATTTGGGTCACAAACTCTCTAAATTACATCATTTTGATTTGAAATAATAAGTCCTTACAATAGGTATTTCAGCTATGAAATTCTATGTTAAATGTGTTCTGTAGGAACCTTTAGGATACTTGCCTATGGTTTAAAAGGCCTCATCCTCAAGGAAGGAGGTGAATACTTTCTAGCCACCTCAAACCTTTTTTAAGGCTATTTTTATTCCAATATCCTCATTTGGTTTCATGAACTATGATCAAGTGGTGAGAAATGACTATTTGAATTTACAATCATCATAGAATGAAAATAATGAGTAGGTTTTTAGGAATATAATGTTCCTCATAAATGGGGAGGCTGCATCCCTGAATTTACCTCATTGGATGGAAATAATATAGGATGCCATATAGATGGATACAAAAGATGGTATGAATTATGGAATGGATCCCTAGGGCTAGAGGGTGTATGAGGACAGGGATTATAGGATGGAAATGTAAATAATTAGTGTGGATTCAATCAGTATATTCTAGTGTGGATACAGATGTGCTAAAAATAGGCACTAAATCTAGGTTCCATAATAGATTTATGGTCTTAGACAAAGTTGACATGAATATTTAGGATCTTGAGTTATGGAAAACCCCAAAGTCAAAGTGAAATACAAATTAGGCCACTGCCCAAGAAGATCATGGAATTTCTACAATGTTCCAATTAGAGGAATCCGAGTAGGCCTTTGTTAAGTGAGAATCATATGAAAATGATATAGAGTTATATTGTTCAAGTTTAAATAATACTAGAAATGTTGGATTCTAGTTATGGATTTATCCAATTAATAAAGGTAGGAGAAACAATATAAGTAAAGGCTACTCTAATTTACCTAAACCTATGATCATAAGATTTGAAAGGAAATATATATGCTCAAAGTCACTTCAAAAACATCTCTGCAGAGGATAACTTAAAGAGTCAATAAGTAATCACTAATATCCTTCTAGAATAGACACTAAAAAGGAAGATAAAGATAAGGAAACCACAGATGGGTTGGACATCATAACCACAAATCAAGGAAATGTTGTACCTGGGGCCAACAAGGACCAGGAGGTTATGAAAATGTTTCCCTAAAATATTTCATGGATGTTGGATAACAAAGATCAACCTAGTCAATAAGATGGTTGTATTATTCAGTTACCTTACTTCTGGTACTTCTTGAATCTAGTATTTACTAACTTTTTATTTGGGTATGTTTCATGACCTACGGGGATGGAGATATTTTTCCAGAAAAATGACCTAAAGTTTAGAGTTGTATATTTTTTTTTCAATTGATGGAGTCTGGGTATAAATGTTTCTAAGGTTTTAGAGGGTTCTCCTTGGGTTCAAAAAGATTTATATATGGTTTGGGTATTTTTATGTAGAATCTACCTGCTGGACCCATTTACATCATGAACTAGTTAAATGATATAAATCCATTACTGGGAATATTTCATGAGTTTTGTTTAGAGATTAAAACTTTCTAAGTCATGAAACATTTTCACATCATGAATGAGTAGATCATGATTAATTTAACCTGAGGCGATGCTTTTTCCAATGTATTTGTAAAATTATGCAATTCACCATGTGAAAGAGGTTCACGAAATGAATTCTATTATACTAAAGGTTTTAATAATGATTTACATATGAAACTTCTCCCATTATATATACATTCCTCCCTCTCAAACATTATAGTGATTTTGGGTGATTTCCCCCATTACAGATTACTCCATTCAGCATTTGATCCCTGTGTCTATTGTGCCACTTCTTCTTAGTAATATTCCTTTCTATTTATTCTATGAATTTGGTTGTGGTAGTTGATTTAGATGTTTTTTTGGATCATATTATGATCGTTTTCTATTTTCTATTGATCATTTATAGATTTCCCTCAATCATTGTCTTTCGAAGGATGTTCTTCTAGTTATTAATCTCTGTTGTTGAAAGCTTCTTGGTTTCCTCTGTTCATGAGGTTGGTATACCTATACTATTGGGTTTACTTCATGAATTTCCTTAAGTTATTTTAAATTACTTTAGGTTGTTCATTTAAATTGAATGATTTGATATTTGAATGGATTTTTTTGGAAAAGATACATTTTTTACAGGGGTTCTTTTTAAAAACGTTTTTGAACACACCAAGTATTTGATTAAATGATTTAAAGGGTGGTTTTGGTTTTGAAATGGATTTTGAAAGACTTATCACATTAGGTAATCTTGGGTGAATCGGGAATAGACTTTTTACTTTCTTGTGTCTAATTCCAGGCTAGGTTTTATGTCACTTTAGTGTGTGTTATGACACTAGAATTTATATTGGTTGGATCCACCTTAGGTTTGTATTGGGTATTTTCTTTAATATATAGCATGTATACCCATAGGTTAGATCCCAAATGGTATACTTTTTCATTTGTGATTGGTTTATCACATGATCACCTTATGGTGTATCCATGGTTGGTTTTCTTATGATAAACTTCTTTCTTTTATTCTTAACTTATTCATAAACCTTGTGAATATGGTATGTTTTTATGAAAACTGAAGGTTGAATTAAAAAAATGGTTTTTTATTATGAAAATAATTTATATAATTTATTTGTTTTAAAGCTAGAGCTAATTCATTCTTGATATTATAAATTGTATAGATTCTTTGGTGGTATCTTTCTTGGTTTTTTTCTTACACCCTAGTTTTTCCTTTAGGTAGTTGCAGATATTGTTTTGCATGATTCAGGTAAAGGAAAGAGAATTGTGTAGCATGTTGGTTTATCTTATTAGTATTTTTATTTGTAGTAGGATGGTTTGGTGGTGAAAGATGGTCACACATGGACATGTTTTTTATGGTTTGTTTTATCTTTCCGATTTGGCCTGTTTGTCTTAAATTTTTCAGTATCCTAGATGTTTATCTTCCTTTTGTGATGTAATCTTGTTGTATAAATTGTTTTTTATTCATGAGACTCGTTTATTGTTCCTTTATTTATATCTCACCATGTCATGGTCTATCCCTATTGACTTTTATAGTTGACCTAGGCTAGTTCGTTACAAATTGGTATCAAATAGAATATCCATCCTGAAGTGTGGTGAAACTTCCTAGGAGTGTCTTGGTGTCTTTGGTTGAAAGGAGTTAGGACCATCAGAATTCAGATAATAAGTGCATAAAAGTGCCCTGGACAGATCACTTATGCATATGAATCCAAGTTACCATGGGTGGTCATAAAGTTTTTCAAAGCTTGAGATTTTGTGGTTGATGTTATTTGAATGAAATAGATACGGGGTTTATTCAAATAAAATTGTTCCTTTTTTTGGTATCTTTTTCATAAAATACACTACTTATTTAACTTCTTATTTTTTAAAGGAATTAATATGGATTTTCAGAAGTTGGTCATGTGATTTTTGAATTCTCACTTAAACTAGCTGGTTGATGTCTTGTGTCTCATAGATAATGCCTTTAAGAAGATATCTTCCAAATATAAGTTATAAAGCTATGAGGAAGGTTCCACATGAGAGTGCTCTAGTGTAACCTTCTTTAATGGAAGCCTTAATCCACACTATTCAGACTCTGGGCCAAGAAGGTGTCCAGAACATGGGATGAACAGTGGATCATGGATTAAAATTTACTAAACAGAATCCACTTATCTTCCATGGTGACAAAGGGCCCCAGGAATATGAGGAGTGGGTTGAGTGTATATAGAGGATCTTTAACTTTATGAAGACTCCTAGGGACTCTAAGGTGGGTTTTTTTCCAATATAATCTTGAGGTACTAGGAAGGTGATGGTGGGAATCAATTATTAAATCTAAGTTTCATGAGGATCATACCTAGACAACCTTCAAGAAAATATTCAAACAATAATTTTATCCTAATAAATTATAAGGGGAAAATACTCTGGAGTTTCTAACCTTAGATAATGGTAAGAGTACCATTCTTGAGTATTCCACTTACTTTGATGAATTGGTGTACTTGGAACCGAATCCTATTACCAATGATTACATAAATGCCTAGATATTTGATATGGGGTTGAGGAATAATATTTAGTAAATGTTGTTTAACATGTTTCTTCTAAATTTTGTGGAGGTATTTGATAAATCATATTTGGAAGAGGTATAAATAGATAGGAAAATAGGTTTGGGTAGAGCTTCAGTTGGTGCAATTGTTTTCCAAGGTGTATCTTCAGGCCCAAAAAGGAAGTGAAAAGGTTTACAATTTTCTTCAGGACTAGTCTTAGGAGCTTATTTATGTTAAAAGTAAGTTTCCCGCTATCAGTGTAGAAGGCCTGATTACACCAAGACTAATTTTATAGAAGATCTCAAGAATTTTAATAATTATAGAAAATTTCCTCATCTTATACTTTTTTTGTGAAATGATGTCCCAAGTAATTAAGGTTGGATCCACTCTAATTAAGGGCTCATAGGTTCGTTTTGATGCTTGAAAGTGTGGTGGTTCTTATCCTCAGGACAATGGGGATTTTCATGTGGCTAGGAAATATTGGGTATGAGATAAGACTGAATGTCTTTATGGGGAAAATTTTGCACCATAGGAATATAAAGTGAGTCCAACTACTGTTATAGGTACAATTTTTATTTCTTATTCTATGCTAGATTTTATCAAATCAGGTAGAATATTGGTTTTCAAATATTGACCTTCAGTCAGGGTACCACCAGCTGAGATTCTGAGAGGGGGTATACCTAAGATAGTGTTTAAGAGTCAGTATGTGCATTTCAAGTTTCTAGTTATGTCATTCGGTATCTCCAATGCTCTGGTGGTATTTATGGATTTGATGAACCATATCATTTATCAGTTTTTTGGACTCATTTGTTATTGTGTTCATGGATGATATTTTTTTGTGCTTCAAGTCAGAGGAGAAGTACATGGAACATTTGGATATCATTATTATAACCTTGAGGGAACAAAATTTTTATGGAAATTTCTCCAAGTTTAAATTCTAGATTCAATAAGTTAATTTTCTAAGGCACGTTAAGTATATTATATGCATGTCAATGGATCCTAGAAAGGTAAAGATGATTATGTCCTGGGAGCAGCCCATAAATTTATTTGATATCTGAATTTTCTTGGGTTTTTTGGATATTATTGGTGTTTTTTTAGGAATTATCCAATATTTCATCTCCAATGAAAAAATTATCCCATAAGAGTGTAATGTTTGAGTGGAGTGATAATGTCAGATATCTTTTTAGGAACTGAAGGTGAGGTTGACTTCAGCTCCAATTTTGATTCTTCTATAACCAAGTTCGGTTTATGATGTTTTCTATGATGCATTTGGAATGGGTTTGGGGTGTTTCTTGATGAAGGAGAGATAGGTGATACCCTATGGATATCTCCAATTACAACCTCATGAGAAGAAAAACCCTACCCATGATCTTTAGTTGTAAGAGGTTATGCATGCACCCAAAACATGTCATCATTACCTCTTTGGGGAGCACTTTATGGTATATTTTGATCATAAGATCCAAAAGTATTTTTTTCACTCAGATAGATCTAAACTTACCATATATATTCTAGGTTGATTATCTCCAAACTTTTTATTTTTATATTTCTTATGATATTTGAAAATGGAATTTGTTTGCTGATGTGTTGAGTAGGAAATTACTAACTCAATCGATGAAGGAATTAATGGAAGAGTGGTATCTGATGAGTTTATTTTTTGATATGATCTTGGGAGTGGAATAATCTATTGGGTAGGTGTACTTGGCTTCAATAAAGGTTGAATCATTGTTTAATGAGTGGTTTGTATTGAGCAGGTATATAACATTGATTTCCAGTGCTTTATTAAAATCCTAAAGTGTGGGGAGACCTCAGTTGAGTGGTGTCAGTCTCTTGGAAGAAAATTATATTTTCAAAGTAGGTTGCTTGTTACGTTTTCTCAAGTATAGTAGTTTTGGGAAAGTGGACACCATTATTATAGGTCTATGCACCATAGGAATACCAAGATGTAGCATAACATAAGATATTGGTACTAATGGTTGGGGATAAGATGTTCGATTATAGATTGTGTGTCATGGTGTCTCATATGTTTGAGAATTAATGCAGATCACTAGAGCACTGTGGGTTTGTTATAGCCCTTACCCATTCGGGTATGGAAGTGAGATGAGATTTCTATGAAATTCATCATTGGTTTACCATAGAATCATAGTGGGAATGATACAATTTGGGTGATCATTGATTGAATTGTTAAATTAGCACATTTCCTCCGCATTAAAGAGATGATGAAAGTGGAGCATCTCAAGGAATTGTATGTTTGAGATGTTGTGAGAATTCATGGGGTTCCTTCTATGATTGTTTTTGACTGGGACTCAAAGTTCACATCTAGGTTTTGTAAGGTTTTCAAGAGGCGATGGGTTTCTAATTGAAATTGAGCATGAAATATCATCCAAATATGGATGGATAAAAATAGGGACCTATCTAGGTTCTTGAGTATATTATCCACACATGTGTTCTTTTTTTTGGCGGCTCTTTTTAAAATCATTTTCCTATGGTCTAGTTTTCCTATAACAATATTTATTTGGGATTGATTAAGAAGATTCCCTTTAAAGCTTTGTATGGGTGTCCATGTAGATGTCCCTTATACTAGGAAGAGTTGGGATAAAGTTCATTGGTTGGGCTGAGTATTGTTCAGGAAATGATGGAAAAGGTGAAGTTGATATGGAAAAGGGTGTCCACATTACAAAATCATCAAAAATCTTATGTGGAATGTCGGCGAAAGCTGCTGGAGTTTTAGGCTGGTGATCTAATTTTTTTCAGAATGTTTCCTAACTTGGGAAATCATCAGTTGGGTAGATAGGGTAAGTTGGAACTGAGGCTTGTTGGACCCTTTGATATTATGGAGAATCATGTAAATCTAGAATATTAGTTGTACATACCATCTCATTTGAATTTGATTCATGATTTTTTTCATGTTTCCCAGCTGAGGAGGTATCAACTGAATCCTTCCCATGTGATTGAATGGAAGGATGTTGATATTGAGATAAAAAACAACGTGGTTGAGATACCAGTTCGGATTATGGTTCGCTGAGAGAAGGTACTATGGGGTAAAACAATTTCATTGGTTTGTGTATTGTGACAGCGTGGAAAGGATAACAATGAGATATTGGAGCATAAATTGTTGATGAGGTAGTAATATCCTTCCCCTTTTATAATTCTAGGATCTTGAAGACTTTCTGGTGATAGAAAGTGTTTATAGTGGGGATATTATAACCTTCTGTTACCTTCCTTATCATGCTTCTTGGCTCTAGTCATTATTCTATTTTTATTTTGGTGAATTTTGGGGCCCATGGGGATGGAGAGATTTTTTAAGAAAAAACTAACCTAAATTATAAGGATGTATGTTTTTTTTAAATTTATGGAGATTGATTATAAATGTTTCTAACGTTTTATAGGGTTCTCCTTGGGTTTGAAGAGCCTTAGAGATGGTTCACTAATTTTTCAATAGATTCTACCTACTGGACACATTCACACCGTGAAATAGTTATACAATGTGAATATGTTGCTGGGTGGATGTCATGATTTCAATATAGGGCATGAAAATTTACATTCCATGAAACATTTTCATGTCATGAATTAGTTTATTGGGATTAATTAAACCATAGGTAACACATTTTTTGCCATATTTGTGAAATAAAATAATTCATGATGTGAAAGGGATTCATGATGTGAATTTCATGGGACCAACAATTTTTAATCATGATGAACATATAAATCTTCTTAAATTAAAAATTAAGGACTCCCTCTCAAACAATAGAGTGATTTTGGGTGATTTTGGGTGATCTCCATCCTTATTTATCATTCCATTAGATACTTGATCCCCATGGAAGTTTCATTGCATCTCCCTGGTACGTGGTCTTCTAATTTATTCTTTGCCTTTGTTTGTGAAATCAGCTTTGGATGTTTTTGTGGATTGAATTGTGATTGGTTGGTGTTTCCTATTAATTATTTTTAGTTTCTCCTCAAGTCTTGTCTTTAGGAGACTAATCTTCTAGTTACTAATCTCCATTATAGAATACAGATAGGTTTTTTCTATTCTTGAGGTAGGTGTATCTATAAAAGTTGTTCTAATTTGAGAATTGCCTTAATTTCTTATCAATTCCTTTGGTTTGTTCATTTAAATTTATTTATTTCAAATTGGAATGAATTTTTTGGAAAATAAACACATTTTTAAATGGTTTTAGTTTAAAAATGGGTTTTCGTACACCAGGTATTTGATTAAATGGTTTAAAGGGTGGTTTTGGTTTTGAATTGGATTTTGATAGACTTGGTACATTGGGTAACCTTGGATGTATTAGGAATAGACTTGTCACTCTTCATGTGAGTAATGTCACAAGGGGTTTTATGTAACTTTAGTGTATATTATTCCACTAGGGGTTATATTGGTTAGATTAACCTTAATCCTAGATTGGGTATTTTATTTAATTTCAATCATGTATACCCATATTTTAGGGCCCAAATGGTGTGCTTTTTTCATTTATAATTGATTTATCACCCTATGGCATTTTCATGGTTATTCATTCACATGTTCACATTATGGTGTATCCATGGTTGGTTTTTCTTATGGTTACCTAATTTATTTCATTCTTTTCATATTCATAGATTTGGTGAATATGGTATGTTTTTATAAAAACCAAAGGATAATTTAACAAAAAATTAGTTCTATGAAAATTATTTTTAAACTAGATTTGTTTTAATGTTAGAGCTAATGAATTATTGATATTATAACTTGTATATATTCTTTGGTGGTATCCTACTGAGCTTTATTCTCACACCCGAATTTTTCCTTTAGGTAGTTGTAGATGTTATTTTGTAGGACTCAGGTAAAGGGAAGAGCATTGTGTAGCATGTCAATTTCTCTTGTTTGTATTTGTCTTCTTAGTATGATGGTTTGGTAGTGATGGATGGTCACACAGGAACATGTTTTGTTTAGTGTGTTTTATCTTTCTAGTTTGGGATGTTTGGATTGAATTTATTGGTCTTTTGGATGCTTGTCTTCCTTATGAACAATAATCTAGTTGTATACCTTTTTATTTATTTATGAGACTGGTTTCATCTTTCTTTATTTGTACCTCGCCATGTGGTGGGCCATCCTAGGTGAATTTTATAGTTTACTCGGGATGGTTTATTATAGTGGTGGCAGAGAAGGAACTTCATAGGATGATCCAATGGAAAAGAAAAATAACATTGCAACTACATGTGTACCCTAGGAGATAGAAGGCGATCCTGATACTAATTCTTATCATATAAAGAGTAGAGGATAACCTAGAACCATGAAGAAACTAATTAATGCTAAAAATATCTCTATGATCCTTCTCATAAATTGTAAGGATATTTTGTTGGAAGAGGTGATCCCTACCAAAAAAATTAAAGGAAGACCAAGAATAGATGCAGACTATAACCATGAAGGCTAGAACCAAAGAATAAGAGACATAGATTAATACAAAATCCCATATGTTGATACATGTTTTGAATGAAATAAAAATAAATATGGAAGAGTTTATCAAGAGCTTGAGGATAATTACCTATTTATTTGAGGAACTACTTCATAAAGTGCCAAAGTAGAGAAAATTCCCTATCATTTAGAGTATTCATAGGATTCAAGAATCTAAAAAAGTAAGGTTGTATTGGGATGGATTAATGTGCCCCACTGTGGTTTAATATTGTGTTTTTTTAGGAAACCACTTCCCTTTAAAAGTGGTTTTTGTGGAAATGAATAATAGTTTAATTTGTAGGAAGGCATCAACAACTTGTTAAAACATATGAAGTTGGAGAATTATATAAATAAAAGGTACAAAAAAACTTATTTTTTTATTCCAAGAATCCACATATCATAATTAATTCTATATTTTTTGTAATGGATTCATCGAAGAAGATAATGAAATTTATTATTATAAAAAAAATTATTAAAATAAAAATAATCAATCATATTTATTTTTTTATGTATTTCAAGAAAATTCAAATTTTAAATTTTTTATGTTAGTTTGTTAATATTTCATTTAAAAAAAATATTAAACTTGAAAGTCATTGATTTCTTGGACTCATATACGCTTTAATAGTAATTCTATTATATATCGATTTGAAGGGGGGATTTTGAAATTCATAGATTACAAAACCGTACAAAAAATATTCAAAAGATCTTGAATCCATTTTTTCAAAATGAATTATTTATAAACCATGTATTAAATCATACATTAACTATTGGAAGATTTTTTCCTCAAAAGTACGCTCTATAAGATAGTATTGAAAATGGATTAACCAAATAACAATAAAATGGATTAGATCCACAAAACAACACTAAAATGGATTTAATGAGTTATACAATGGAGAAATAAAGTGCTAGAAATTGGTGGTGTAAGCATTAGATGAGTAAGGGGGTGTCATGCACACCATTGTTTGGGAAGAATTAAAAAACATTAATCATTAAGAGAATCAGTTGAGAAATAATTTGAATAGAATGCCTTTATTTTTGAAGATCTTGATTCATCCAAAAGGTTTAATGAAATCGCCTCAAAGATTGGATTCTGTGATCAAATTGAATGACAGGAGGGTGTGACGTGATGCTAGGGTTCATTTAAAAAAGAATAAAATATCTTTATCAGTACTAGTAAAAAAACTCATAAAGGAAACCTTTATCAGTGTTAAACTTTAAGTGGTGATAAAGGTTGATTTTATCAATGCTAAACTTAGCGCGACTAAAGACAAACTTTTATCAATGATGAAGTAAAAGATAATAACATAAGCCTATAACAATGATAAATTTAACATTGATTTAGGAATCTTAAATATTAAATTAATAATAATTAAAAATTTAAAATACATTAAAATGAAAAAGATAAAAAATATAGTACTAATTAAAAATGAATAAATAATAATTGTATAAATATTAAATATAAAAATATAAAAATAAAAATGAATAAATTTTAATTACATAAATTAAAAAGATATTAAACTAATAATAATTAAAAATTAAAAAAATATAAATACAAAGATAAACAATAAATTACTAATTAAAAATGAATAAATAACAATTATATAAATATTTAAACACAAAAGTATCAAAATAAAAAATAAAAAATATTAAAAGTGAATAAATTTTAAATATATAAATTATAAAATTATTAAAAATTACAACATAAATATTAAAAAATGAATAAATTACAAAAAAATTAATAAATACTAAAAATGAATAAATAATAAATGAATATATAATATTAAATTAATAAATATGAAAATTGAATAAATTAAAAAAGTATTATGAAAATAAATAAATAATATTAAATATATAAATTACAAAAAAATCAAAAATCAAAAATAAAATAAAAAATACAATAGAAAATAAAATAAAAACACAAAGGATAAAAAATAGATTACTAATCACTTGAATATAAATATTAATTAATCGTTTTTTATCACAATAATATAAAAAAGTTGTAAAATTATTAAAGTTCTAAATATAAGTTGATTTTATAATTTAAATTCATTTGAATATTTAAGGTTTCATTTTTTTCGATTACTAATGTAGATATGACTGTGTGTGTGTGTGTGATGTATAGGTGAACCCAACACATACCTGTGTGTATTCGGCTATACAGCTATACACATAGACATAGACATACACATACACATACACATACAAATAAAAATACAAATACACATAAACATACACATACACATACACATACACATACACATACACATACACATACACATACACATACACATACACATACACATACACATACACATACACATACACATACACATACACATACACATACACATACACATACACATACACATACACATACACATACACATGCACATGCACATGCACATCCACATGCACATACACATACACAAATATATATACACATACATATACACATACATACACATAAACATACATATACATCCACATATATACACATATATACATGCACATGCACATACACATACACATAAATACACATACACATACACATACACATACATATACACATACACATATACACACATACACATACACACCTTCAAATTTCATTATTATATGATTTTTCAGATAATCACCATTTTAACATGGTTGAGAGGGATCCCTTAAATAATCCTAAGACCCAGAAATACACAACCTGAAGGCCCAGTGGACCAAAATACAAATACATAGGTTCTCCCCATCACCACGTTTTGACTCGCAACACCACAATGTGGTGTCCCTGGGCTACACTGCAATGCCCTGAACATCATGCCTACAATGCCCTCATGTGATATGGCTAGTCTGCCTATGTCATGGTGCCCTTTCTCCATGTTGCATTTCTAGAGCACCAAGATAAGGTGTTCTTTCTAGAATCACCCCATTCAGCACCACGTCATGGTTCCTCCCTTCAATGCTTTTTGTTATCCCTTCCTTGTGTTGTGGCCCTCTATCATGTGCTATGACCACCGCCCTTGCACCATGGGGTCATCCAAAAATTTCCACAAATTGGGAGTTGTTGGGGGTTTGAACCATTTTTTATACAGTGTTACAGGGGAACCTTTACAACTTGTCCACAACCCCAACTACCACATACACATACAAGCACATGCACATGCACAAACACACATACACATACATACACATGCACATGAACATACATACACATACATATGCATGCAAAAACATACACAAACATGCTTATAAATACACATACACATACACATACACTTACATGCACATACATTCACATACACATACATACAAATACTTGCACATACATACACATACATACATATACATTCATTCACATACATGCATATGCACATGCTCATACACATACACATACATATACACATATACACACACATACATACACATATATAAAAATAAATACATATAAATACACATACACATACATACAAATACACATATATACATAAATATACATAGACATACGTGCACATACACATACACATACACATATACATGCACACACAAACACACACACATACATATATACACATCCATACACATTCATACACAAACATACACATTCATACACATATATACACATACACATACAAATATACATACATACATACAGGCATACACACACACACACACACACATACATTCACACATTCATACATACTCATACATACACATACACATACACACACATACATACACATACACACATAAATAAACACAAACACCCATAAATACATACATTCATTCATAAAATACATACATACATATTTTGTACACACATGTATTGACCCCTTATTATTTTTAACTTTTTCCCCTTTTATCACCCTGTGAGAGATTTTCAAGTCATATAATGGATTATCACAACACTAATGGTTATATTAATATATATTTATATTTTTTAACATATATTATATATAAATATAATTAAATAAATATATTTCCAGTTTATTTATTTATATTATTTAAATAAAATTTCAATATATTACATTTACATATATATACATTTTTAATGTATTAAAATGGAATATTAAATGTTTTTATTAGTTAATATAAATTTAGTAATATATATATATATATATATTATAAAAATAGTATTGATAATGTTTTTTTATTTCCATATGAATAATATTTTTAAATATAAATTTTAAATGTATATTTATATTTTAATATATTCCTTCCTTCAAATTCCATTTTTATTTATTTTTCAAGATAAACCATATTTTTATGGGTTGAGAGGGAACCATTACATTACTTGTGGGTCCATGAATTACCTGCCATGAAGGTTTAGTGTCTTAGAGGACAATAAATAGGTTTCCCCCATCACCATACCACAGCCAATAACAACACGTCGTGGTGTACCTAAGCTACACTACAACACAATGGATATCGCACCAATAACACCCTCATGCATATTGGATGGCCTTCCCGTGTTGTATATCCCCTTATCCATGACACATATCTTGAGATCCATGAAATGGTGTCCCTAAAAGTGTCTCCATTCTCAACTCCATGCTATGGTACCCCACCTCAATGCCTTCCGTCATCCATTTCCTTGCATTGTGATCCTCTAACCTGTATTATGGTTGTAGCCCTATGTCATGGATTCTGCCTTTTCATTATGATAATAGACCACCCCATAAATTACCCCAAGTGGGGTTTTTAGGATTTTAACTATAGTTTTATGTAGTATTATATGGCGAATTTACCACTCAGGTTTTCCCAAAACTTCTATATTTGAATAAAATAATATATATATATATAATTGTGTTTGTGTTGAAACCAAAGACACCCTGACAGTAGGGTGAATTAGGATTATTGTTGAATTAATATTCTTCTTAAAGTTGTTTATATTTATTTTAGGATTATTTTATCAAACTAACAGAAACTATGTTCAAACTATATTACATGATATCACTATCACCAAAAAAATCATTGCTATATGAGAAATTAAAGCATACACAGTATAAAAAGATTTTACTGGGTTCACCACAAATATATACGTCCAAGAAGCACACTCCAATGATTTTTTGATGTTCAAAAATCAACTACACTTCACTAGTTATGTGGATAAAATGTTTCGACCATGGTCAATATATACCGGGTGAACTACCTTTACAATTTTCAGGGCTCATTAAATACTCATCTAATGCATACTTCTTCCATGAAGGATCTTTCATAGTTTATATACTTGTAGTTATCTTCATTAGAAAAGGAATATGATGGTCTATCTCTATTCATAATGAGACTCTTCTTTATTCATTATATCTATATAGATTCACTATTATGCTATGTAACACCCCAAGTTTCCACGATATGCTTCTCTTTGAATAATACAATAGCGTGCGATATACGCAACACCGAGTTCAATCACACCACGACCTATCAAAATAGCCGTTTAGAAAGCGGTTATGAATAGTAATAACCAAAATTTGAATTTTATATATATCCCATATAATTTTAACATTCATATTTTTTGTTTCTTATACATAATAAAAGGACAAATTAAATTTTTTAGAAAAAAGAAGTATTTTTCAAAAAAAATGCTGTTTTTCCGCCTTTTAATGGAGAACCCTTTGTAAATCCAATATTTGGAAATTTTATATATTCAATTTGATGAAATTAAATAATTATTTAGAAGAGGGACATAAAAATTTAGTTTGGATAAATTTTTTGGTGTTTTTCTGATAACTTTCATATTTTGATGAATAATGAAAGATACTAAATTTTAATTGAAAACAAATTTTTTAGTCAAAATAATTTATAGTGTTAAGTTATACATTTGAATGGTTTTAAGTATAATTAGATTATATTTTTATCATTTATTACAATTTTGGTCATTGGAATTAATTTCACTTTTAAACCGGACATAAACACATTTCAATCTTTTGATAGTTTTTAGTTATCAAAAACCCGCTTTCTGGTTTTGAAAATGAGAATTAATTTTAAATTAATTAATTAAAATTATATGTTTTGAATTTTTTAAAATAGAAATCATTTTTGGATTCAGAATATAAAAATTATCTTAGGGTGAATTTTTGGTATTTTTTTGAAAACATTCAATTTTTGATAAATAGTGAAAAACACTGCGTTATTGTTTAAAAACTGACTTTTTATTTAAATAATTATTTATTTTATTTAAATTTATTTTATGTCAAAATAGATATATAATATCTATATTAGTTCAATTTAATTCATTGGAGTCATTTTATAATAAAATTATATGTTTAAAATTTTATTGAAATTTTAACGTCTTTTACCCACCTTTTAGGAACGTTAGCGAATTTGCATAAAACGTAATTTAACCGCTTCTGTGATTTGAATTTAAAAAATATTAGAGGAACAGTTTACATCAGTAAGTAAAATTTGGTTCAATAAGATGAAAATATTTTTTTGGTGAAAAGTAACTTTTGAATTTTATTTACCACGGTTAAAAGTAAATAGGGTAATTAAAGGTAAAAATAATATTATAATTACCCTAAAACATGTGATAATTATATTGGATAAGTTTATTTCGACCAAAATAAACCTTAGGAATAAAATATGATCCTTTTGGGTCCACTTTGTTTAGATTAGGACATTTATTATTATTTTATTTAAGGAAGAGTTAAAACTGTTAAATTCAAAATTTAATAACTAAAATATTTTTAATGTAGGGTTATACATAAGATAATTTCAACTAAAAATATTAATTAGAAATATAAAAATATTAATTAGAAATATAAAAATATTTCATACATCATGGTATTTTATTTATAATTTTTTGACATTAAATAATTAAATTTATTTATGACACAATGATGATGCAGTAATTACCTTATTAATGAAAGATTAAAATAAATTATATTATAAATATTAAAATAAATGTAAATAGAAACTTTTGATGCATTCCATAGATTTTCTAGGTTAATATTACATTTTATGGATGATTAAATTTATTGTTTTCGAAGAAATCAGATTGTTATGACTTTCACAAAAACCAAATACTAAATAATGTCAAAATTGACATAAATGGGTTTTTAAAACAAATACTATATTATTAAATTATATAATAGTCCTTAAAATCTAATATTTGGACAAAAGACTTATATAATAATATATATGTCATTAATTAACCATTTGAGGTTCACTTGTCATTTTATACTAAGTTTATTAACTATATAATATAAAAATAAAAGGAGACATGGTAAATGTTAAACTATTTAACCAAGAGTTAATTCTAATAGATAAGGTTTATATGGTGACCTAAACCTGTATAAAACCTATTGGTTGAGAGGTTTTTGACCCATCCCCACAATATCCTCAAAATAAATCCTTTTATATCCATTATAAATTGAATATGATTGTATAATAAAATAAAATTTCAAGGTTTTCCTAAAGTGACCCTCACCTCTCTTATAAAAGGGTACTTCCACTTCTCTTAAAATCACACCTCAAAAGCCATTTTTCTTGGACAAAACCTGCTCAAATATCCTTCTAAATACCCTCACTTAAACCTAGAGGACTTACTTTGATCAGAAATCCAACCTATAGATCCCTTTTGATCAAATCAAAAGGAAGCATTCGAAGAAGAGGTAATTATTTCATCACCTCTTTCAATGTTCTTTTCTTCTTCCACTTTCTATTTATTTATTGTTTCCATTCCCAAATAATAACTCTATTACCTTCTATATAATATTACGTTATTATAAATATGGTAAAACTACATTCATTATTCTATGCTTCCTATGAATGACAAAGTCACCATATGTGCGTATGTACGGTTTACCATCTCCACGTCGTGGTGTAGTTTGTTATACAACACTTAATTATTTGGATGGGTATAATAATGAGTATAATTGATTTAAATAATAAATATAACATGTTAATTATTCTTTATATATGAAATTATATCCAATTTCATACGATTTCAGCATCAATATAATGTTATTGTCGCTCGTGCGTACGTACAGATTACCGTCTCCACAAACGCGATGAGATTCATTCCCCCTCATAACCATTCAAGAATAAATATCATTTTATGATTAAAAAAATAATGTTTAAGAACATAATATTATTCTTTATATGAATCAAATACATCCTATCCATAACAAACATGACTTACGTAACAAAACATATAAAGAAAAACGAATCAGTTAACGCCCGAAACAATGATACTACTGAAGTATTATTAACAAAGAAATATTAAAAGATCATATATGATATCATATTTATGTATATTGTTACTGTATAATTTAATAAAAATTATTTCACCATTATAAAGGAGGTTAACGTACCCTCAACTAAGGAAAATTACAAGGTAAGGGGTTTTCATCTCACTTTTTATTCCCGTGATATTCATGCTATATTGGACACTATTTACTTTTGTGTAGTGTATGTGATGCACATTATTGTATTCTTGGTGTAATATAATTTAATTTATGGGTATTTAAATCCTCATTTTATGATCCTTCTTTCAGGGGGTGTATGTTTCGTAAGTTACCAAATCGGTAAGGGAATTTCAAATTTTAATTTCCACTCATTGGGCTTTACATATACTTCATTAATTATTTTATTCCAAGATTATGTATGGAATCACTATTTATTTATTTATTTAGTAATTTTCACTCCCCTTTATATGGATATACTTTTGATACACATAATCACTCCATTGATAAATTCTCAAGTCATCGATCTGAACTTGATAAGAGTAATCTTAACTCAATTTCCATTCATTGAGTTAAACATCCATGTCATTGGTGTTGTTTTTAAAAGAATATGTGTGAATGTCCTCTAATTTATTTACACTAAATATCCAATCATATTTAGTGTATTTATATTTTTTACACATAATTATGTCCTTGATTTATCCTTAACCCAAGGATACAGTTTTTAAGGGATTTCATCTCATTTTACATCCCATTGAGACTTCTTTGTTGTTATGCACCAATTCACTTTTATATGGTGTATATACTGTACTTTGACATAGTATATCATGAATCCCTTTATTCTCATGATATTATAAAGTTTTTATCACCTCAATTATTTTTATTCAAGCATATCTCATTTGGTTAGGAACTCTAACTAAAATACCATTTTAAACGTTTTAAAGATTTATTCTTCTAAATCATTCTCATTAATGTCCATGTTTTAAAAATGGTTTTAAGGATTTATTTATATGGAAATGAATGTTTTAAAATTAAAATTCCTTCTAAAAGTTTCAAATTTGTATGTGAATCTTTGATTCAAAAATCTCTTTTAAACGACTTCTTGATAAATAGTGAGTCTTTTAAATGTTTTCAAGAAAAAGGGGATATTTCTCTCAAATAGTTTTGCTGATTATTTTCATCTATGTCAATATCCTTAATTATTATTTATTGAGGTTAATAAAATATTCCATATTGTATTGAATGAGTTATGTTTTACTGTGGATGTTTTATTTTTATACCATTCATGGTTTGTGGTTAAAATATTGACATTTCATCATCTAGTTTTAATACGAATGTTTAGATTATGTTTCACCCTTTTCATTTGAGGAATTCATTAGATTTAGTAAATGATGGGTGGATCTCGCTATATCTCCTCGATGAATTGGTAGGTCTCATGAGACAAACTAGTTTCTTGGCATAAGGCCTTGAAAAAATATTAATTTGTAGTCTTGGCACGAGGCCTTAACTACGTGGTTATGATGTCCGACATTATGAATTCTATCATTATAAAATTTTATATTGATATTACATGTGATTATTCAACTAGTAGAATATCCATGTGAATAAGTAAATGTAATTATTTGATTTATATTTTCCATAT
The DNA here is from genome assembly GCA_963277665.1 of Viscum album. Classification (NCBI taxonomy): domain Eukaryota; kingdom Viridiplantae; phylum Streptophyta; class Magnoliopsida; order Santalales; family Viscaceae; genus Viscum; species Viscum album. The sequence goes on along the minus strand of OY728140.1, from coordinate 44,718,491 downwards.
TATGCTGAATTTTATGTTTAAAAGGATTTTGTTTTAGTCTTATACATTTCCTTAAACATTTATGATTATTTATGATAGTTTCTGCTATATTGTTGTCCTTACTGAGCATCTGAGCTCACCTCTTTCTTATGTTTTATTTTTCCCAGGATGTGAAAAAGTATATTATGACTAACCTACATGAATAGGTTAAGGGATATAATAGTGTTCAAAGGAGACACAATGTTGTTATTTTTCATTTGATAATGTAATGTAAAAATTATGTATATATCTAGTACTTCCAAGGCTACTAAACTAATCAGTCTTTTGAGACTTGATCTATTGTGATCATGCCAATATTAAGTAATAATGCACCAACTCTGGGTAACTAGGGATGGGGATTTACATGCTACTATTTACTACTATCCCTTTTCATTATGTCCAAATGAGGCTAATTCATTACATGATAGTAATTTTTGTGCCTTACTTTTAAAATTCTAGATGACTGAATCCTCTTGAGTGAAGATAACTCATGTCTTCTCAGATTGATATCAACAACAATACTCATTTTATCCTAATGAATATAAATATAAGATGTAATATTATTGTGGATCTATTATTATTCAACCTATACGTGGTAGTGAAATCATCTTCCTTATTATTATTATTCTTCTTATAAATCTAGATATGACAATGGTACTCTTTAGTGTCTCTTCTGAATAGATTTTGTAAAAGCTGTAAAATCTAACCAGATTTTTTCAAAAATATTGTTCAATAGAGTAAAATTTATTCATATAACACCTAGGTGTGTAAAATTAGGGTGAGACACCTATGAACATAACTCCATGCATGATACTACTAGAATGTAACTCCTAGGTGTGCATATCCTTATGAAATCTCAAGAAAAATACTCAGTGCATTATAACATTGTGCACCTAATTTTTTTGTCTGTAACCTGGATTGCGAGACCTTGAAGTTCATGACTTCTCCTTTTGAATATGATCATTAATCTCCAATAACAAGGATTTAAGAACTTTATTCCTAATCATGACCTTCTTATGTGCTACTCAATCGTGAGCCTCCTTATGTTACCCAAATCTATGACTCTGATTAAGTATCACAATGTGTGATTCAGATCGTATAACGTCTCTTCCTTCTTCCTAAAATTCTACTATGGATCAAGTCTATTAATAACCATTAATAACTATCAATTACATGAAAAATGGCCTATATATAGAGAGTTTACAATGACTTAGTCTCTAAAAATGAAGTCATCTATTGGTTCTGAAGCCTCAAGACTCATGTGCATCACATGCCTTTGATTTTGAATGTAACCTACATCTTGAACCTTGATTTTCAGATAGATTTTTGATTCATAATAGACCTCCATCACATGATCCCTTTAAGCTTATGTTCTTATGAGACTTTCGTGAATCATGAGACCTCTCCTACTTAAACAAAATCAATCCCTTCATGTGATTTTCGTGATAACATCATCCAATACATTCAAACATGTGCAGTCATTCAATTCGATAGGTTTTACACGATTGTGTAATCATTTCATGATTAAACACTATGCATGACTTCACCACATGATTGATCAATCATGGTCACTTGATTAATTCACACCTACATGGTTTTCCTTCATTTCATAAGATCATGTCACAAGCCTCTCCATCATAACTAGTTTACATTTCTATATGCTATTCAACTTATTCATTCACTTAACATCTTATTTCTTATGCGATTGAGAGATCCTTTATGTCTTATGTGATCAATGAGGCTTTAAATATTATGTGAATTGAATTCCTTTACTTCATATTTTAAGCCTGAAATTTTCATCAAACACTAGAAAATGGCACCAAATTTAATTCCTCTTCTGGTCATGCATAAGACTTTAGGCCATCTTCCTTTGACAATTCTTCATCACGACTTCACCTCATTTTTCAGTTCAAATTATTGTAATAATAATTATTCCATGTAGAATAATTACAATCTATAATTCTATCTCTTAAGCTACTTATTATATCTATATTATTTTTTCCAGAGTATGCAACATTCATATGGTTTCATTTTTTATTTTATCGCTATCTCTACACCTCTCATCACCATATCATCATCGATTACACTTACTCTAGCCATGAATACAAACAATCTATTGATATTTCATTAAACATTGATTAAAAAAAAATACAAAATCAAACACAGGTTTGGGTCCAACATTCTACCCCATGTAATTTTTTTGACAACACTATCATAAATCTATCTCTATAAAAATAATTATAAGATATTGAGGATATGGATTTATGACTATGTGATTTCCTATCCCTTTTTCATAAAAAAACGAAAAAGTAATCCTAATAAATTTACTCCACCTTAGGGTCTCATTAGATCTGAATTTTTATTTTAACTCTCCATTAATCATATAATCCTATAGGGGTGACTTCAACTATAGCTCTACTTACCTTGATTCAATAATCTTCATACATCATAATTTCAAAGATCATGAAAAACAAGTGGTTTAACATGTTTCTATTTCAAATTTTGAAATCCAGATATAGAGAGATTGTTCTCCCACATTTTCATTCACTTATTCTTAGACCATTTTATTCCATATGTTGACATCAAAATATCCCCTAACTATATCAACCATTTATAAATTCATCTAAAAACATTGGGATCTATCTTTTATCTTTGGATCCACCTACTAATTTTTGATTGAATCATTTCTTTTCTTACCACCTTCTGATACTGGAGCCACATTTATATTTATAGATACATACTAATATAATTTTTCAATGAGTGAAAATTATACTTGGCATTGAGTAATTGAAAAATACTCTAAGCCTATAGAACTCATTGAATGGAACAAGAGTTTAAACTAACAAACACCAACATTGTCTATGTCACTCACCTACTTATATAGATACTAGTATCATGAATCTCTTTATTTTTTAAATCATAATGAGACCTCAAACACACAAACAAAAAATATTTAATGAATAACCAATGAGGTGCATAGTGTGTGTGACATACTATATACTGAACCAACTGATACCACTCGTTAGAGATGACTTTATGATACCACTTGGAGAACATGGTCTTTAATTGTTCACATGACTTCTTTGTAAGATATGGATTAGATTCCAAAAGTGATTATCATCAATTATCCTTGAGTATCTCCAACTTTTTACTGACTCAAATTATTAAGTTGATGCTAAATGTTGAATTACTCTTCAAAACAGGTAGAACACTTGTTGAGAATTCTATTTTTTCCAATATCTTCTTGGTATTCTATAAATATTCAACTGATATGACATTATTAGAAAAAAATTAAATGAATGAATGTATCTAATTATCCACCAATATTTATTCTTTTTTATGGTCTAATACCAGTTGAATTGAGGCCTTCCACCAATGGTTGAAAATTCAGTGTGACTCAGAAGCACTAAATAAATCACATATATATTTGATAAATCTTTATATTAAAATGAGTAACTTTATTATATGATATTAATTTTATATAGAATTAAAATTATAGATATATATTTGAAAACAATAATGGTTTTTTTACATCATGTATTAATTCTGACACCATAAGCGAATTTCAAGAATTCTAATTCTTCTTATTGAATGTATCTTTATTCATATCATGCTCCTATATCATTTCAGAACACACAAACCCCATGGATCATATCTACCCCTTAGTCATGCACAAATTCCAATAGATATTAGAAAAATTTAATACATGAGGATAGAGATACCTAAATCATCCTCAAGTTGGGGAGTTTGGTTAGTCTTTGTAGACTAATCATTTCTTTCCATCCTTTGTATTAGTATGGCTTTGCATGATGCAACTCAAGAACACTTAATTTTGTATGATTACTTTGGAATTCATCAATAATTTTTTATTAGGATTATAATATGCTTGTTCTAGAATCCCTTTTAATCCTATACAATCTAGCTATAAAATTAATAATTCTTACCATAATTTCTCAATCATATTTTGTGTGCATTTTTTTCTTAGTTGTGGGATTAAACCCACATGGGAAAGTTTTCTTCTTTAATGCACCAAATATATTTTTATCATAGAGGGATATTTATATTTCCTTTATTTGAGACCCTAATATATTAAAATAACACTATTTTTGATAGCATATATAACATGCACCACCAATCTTAAATAAACCACAATACACTATTAAAATATTATTATTTTAAGATGATCGTTAAAACCTAGCCATTAAAAGTTGGAGGTTTGAATAGGATTGAAAATATAATTATATATATATATATAAATATATTAATCAATAAAAATTTATTGATTAATTCTTTGTAAATAAACACTCAAAGTTTTATTAAAGTCATTTTTTACGTTTTCTTCAAAAATAAATTTCATTAATTTTTTTAGAAACAAATATAAATAATTTTTCCTGATTTTATAAAATTTATTTTATAAAATTAAATTCATTTTAAAATTTTCTTAGTGTGAATTTTTGGGATTTTTCTGAAAAGATTTATTTTCCCGTGAATCGTGAGAAATACTTAATTTCATTGAAAACTATATTTTTGTTTCAACTATTTGTAAAGTTACATTTAATTTTAAAATGGTTTCATAGTAAAATTATTAATATTATATTATTAATAATCCAATTAATTTCATTGGATTCAATTTCATTCTTGGATTTGGTATAATAAAAATTTATATTAAAAGGGATTTTTTTTTAAAAAATGTTTTTCGTTGTGTTTAGCCAGTTTAATCTTAAATTAAATTATGACACTTATGTGTATTAAGTTTTGAAAAATGGATTTCATATTTTAATTTATGAGGTCTAAATTTAGTAAATAGGCCCCTTTTATTTTTTTTCAATATGAATAGTAACTTTAGTAATTTTTGCTACCACGGTATAGGGTAAATCAGGTAATTAAAGTTAGAAAAATGACAAGGACTAAAAAATGACCCTAAAACTTGAATTAATTTTACTGTATGAGTCCATTTTATCCAAAATCATCCACTATTCCATTATATATCATTTTATGTTCATTTTGATAATACTTTGACTTTTATAATATTTTATTTCTAGAAAAGTCAAATATCTGACACTCTAGTTTTTAATAACACTAATATTTTTAATGTGGGGTTATATATAGAATATTTTTGAATATAAATAATATTTGGAAAGATAAAATATTTATATAAATAATTTTATTTTATTTTTTATTTTTTGTAAAGAAATAATTACCTTAAATTCTTACACAACGATGACACAGTAATTATTCAATTAATGAAAAAATCATATAAATGATATTTAAAATATTAAAAGTAATATAATTTGAGATATATAATGTGATAAACAAATTTTATATGTAAAAATTACATTTTAGGGATATATTAAAAAAATTGAATTATAAGTTTTGTATTGATATTATAAAAGTAAAATTAATGAATAGTTCTAAAATTGAAATTATTGATAATTTATAATAAATAATATTTTATTAAATGATATATCCTAAAAATATTATATTTTTCCAAAATAATGGGATATTGTTAAATAAATATACCATGGTCCATTTATGGGTATTTTTTCCTTTTATAGTAAAATTATTAGCCCTTATAGTGTAAAATATTTTAATAGTGTGGTAATTGTCGAAAGGGTTAATGGGGGGTTAAAACTAACAGACATGGGTGAAAACATATCCAAAACCTAAAATAATTTTAGAGTATGAAATTATTTTGACTTATCTTCACCTTATATTTTAATTATATCAATTTTTATCCATTTTACATGAGAATAATTTATATTTATTTAATATTTTAGGAAATTCTAAGAATACCCCTCCTCTCAATTATAAAAGGGTACACCTTCCTTCACTTTTTATTCCAGTTTGAGTCGTATAGCTTAAAAAACCTTGACTATTCCTATTATAAACATAATTATCCAAGTTATTGAGGTTATATCCCTTCAAAAATAGCAATCCTAGGTTTCTTAAGAATAGATCTAAAGAGAGTCGACCGAAGAAGAGTTAATCATCTTTACCTACTCTTTCAAGTTTATTTCTTCTTCTACATCCAATTAATTTTTTGTAACCACCCTAAAATAAACTATAGTATCATAAATATACTGATTTATTATTATGATTATGGGAAAACCATATTCCATCTTGTTTCCATCCTATGAAAAGTGAAAACATTGCTCATGCGTACGTACAATCTACCGTCTCCATGTAGTGGTGTGATTCATTTTTCATAACCACTTTATATGGATGGTAATAAATATATAAGTAATGAATATATATTATATATATGAAATAATATTTTTTTATTTAAATTTTAATTATTTTTTTGACTTTCTTTCATTCCAACAATCAAAAAATGAATACACCATTCATGCGTACGTACGACCTACCATCTCCATGAACAATGCAATTCATTTTTCTATATCTATATTTAAGGATGACTCTAAATATATATATATATATATGATATTTAAAATATAAATAATATTCTATATAATATGTAACTATGATAAAAATATAATGACCAGAACTATCGAATCAAAACATTCATGAAAAATAAAGCGATTATCACCCGAAATAAATATTTTAATAATGATTTGATAATAAACGGGTGATAAAATATTATAAGTAAATCATATGTTTTATGATATATATTATCATGTTTATGGAATATATGTATAATAAATATATATTTATTATATAGGATGTTAAAACACATAAAAAGGAAATCAAACCCGATGTAAGGGTTTCTCATATCACTTTTACTTCCGTGCGACATATGCCATATTCACCATTTATTTCTTTTTTTTGTGGTTTAAATAATACCCATTAGATATTTTATATCATTAATCTATTTTTATTCATGATATTTAATGTTTCATTTTAATTTATTTCTCTCACGGGGCTTAGGATTGAAAATATACTCAAGCGATAAGGGTTTATTTCACAATCTCATTATCATTCAGGATTATTTATTATTAAGTCTCTATTGTGGAATATTTATATTCCTTATACATGTTTCATAAAATATATTTCAATTATATTTAATATTATACAATAATTGTTTAAATTAATTCTTACCCATACTTTAATTTTTATAAAAAAATTAAAAAAAATCTTCCTATTGTGTTTTGAATAAGATACTTTTTGACTTTTCTTAAAAAACGTGAAAGGAATTTTTTTAACTTATAAGGAATGAATGTAGTTTCCCACCTCCATGATGAATCAATGATTTAAAAATTCCTTTACAAGTTTATAAGGTTCTTTTTAAAGAAAATGATTTCTTTATTACATGTGTTGCTTTTAAATTTCAAAAATTATTTTCAAAGTTAAAAATGGTAGTTTCCTTAAAAAATATTTTTGCAATCTCTTTAAAGTATTTTAATCTATGTAAACATCCTTTATTTAATCTTATATTGAGTATGTAATCTAATGACACCATATATAAAATTTTATTAGATGGTTTATGATCAGTTTGAATTAGGATGTACTCTAATGATACCATCTACTATATTTTATTGAATGGTTTATGATCAGTTTGACCGGAGATGTACCATTTTGATACAATTTTCCATATTACTCTTGATGGTTTATGATTATGTTTATTGATTGAGAAAATTATTAACATTTCATATATTAGTTTCAATATGAATATTTATGTTGATTATGTTTCACACTTTTATCTGAGGAATGCATTGGACTCAGTAAGTGATAGGTGATGACCTCTATAGCCCCTCGATACATTGATAGGTTTCATGAGAAAAACTAGCTAGGGTATTGGATATGGTCTTACCCAATTATGAAATATATCTTGGAATGAGGCCTTAATGATATGTTTCATAGGTTTGTGATTATTCATTCCATTATTATGAATTTAGTTATTGATGTCCATATGATTATTCTATTAGTTAGAACATCCATGTATAAGTTATGATCTCATGTTATTGCTTATAAGGATTATTTGATTATCCTTTATTACATCCATATTATTATTCATGTTAAAGTTATTTATTAAATGACATGTTTTTTTAGTTATTCACCTTTCCATATTTATTATGCCTTATTTATTCATGATATATTTCATTGTATGCATACCATTCCTGAGAATTAGAGCTCACCCCTTTCTTATGTTTACCTTCTCCAGGATGCTAGAAAGTTTATTATGATTGATATGAGGGGATATTATAAAGGTAATAATGGTATATTCAAATAAAATACTATGTTTTATTTTATGTTTTCAATTGTAATTTCAAATTCAAGTATGTATCTTGTTTACCAAGACTACTAAACTACTAGGTCCTTTGGGATACTATTCTTTGTATCTATTGCCAATGTAATAAAGTAACCACCAAATATGAGCTACTGGAGTTGGTGTATTTATATTTGATATTAAATTAAGTTTATTAGAATCATTGGGAACTATATTTAGGAAAAAATAGATTAGGAAACTTAACCCCGTGACGAACTTTGAGAAAAATCTCAAAGAAACCAAGCATAAAATTCTGATATTAGTTAAAAATAAAAATTTTAATTTATGTTATGTGTTTCACTAGTTTAGAAATTATATATTATGTTTAAAAATTCTATTATCTAATCTAGTGTATTATATTATTTATAAATTCCTCCTTGTAGAAGGAATGTAAAATGTATCAATGTACATAATCCATGTAGGTATTTCCATCTTAGGAAAGTTAATGAAGCTAGATCAGGAGCCGCAGTTGGAGATAAAAAAATTATAACTATATTGGGAAAACTATATAAAGTTATGAGAAATAACCTTTCCCATATGTAGAATACTACTTATCCACAACATTATGTAACAATGATATACCTCTTCACATGTCAATAACTTCCATCATTTAAATGGAATATACATCCATTTGTAGGTGAAAAATATATAAGTTCCTTAGAGAAGATAGTTTTTACTTTGGGAAATAATGAAAGAGAAAATATTTTCATAGAAATAAATCACATCTCAGTGGATATGTATCAATGGTGTCCATTGATTCAAAACACTAAGGATATGGAGGAAATAGTGAGCATGGAATGTAAGGACACTAAGGAACTCTTCTTGGAAAGATATTTTCCTCATGAGAAACAAAAAAATATTGAGATAAAATTATTGAGTCTAAGACAAAAGAAAGATAAAAAAGTTTATGAATACAAATTTAAAAGTTTATCAAGTCATTCTTTGGACTATTTACAGAATCCAAAAATTAAGATTTATTGTTTCTTTGATGGGCTTAATCCAATCCTTTTATGGGCACTAGTATCCCAAAATTTATCATCATATGAGTATATATTATCATGTGCTATAAATATAGATATATAATTCTCCAAGTCTTATGGTATTTAAGGAAATAAAGGGAAGAAAAGGATGGTAGGAAAAAAATAGATAAAAGTAAGAAGGGAAAGAAGGATTTTCCCAAATGTGATCATTGTGGAAAGAAACCCCGTGGTGCTTACTTAAAATGAATGAGAGTTTTCTAAAAGTTTAGAGAGAAATATCACCAGGACTATGATTATACAAGAAAGAAAGAAGCTACCAATTTGAAATGCTTTAACTATTAGAAGATGGGGAACTATGAAAATAAATTTCCCAAGAATCAAGTGAATATACCTCAAAAGAAGATGGATAAAGGTCAATATTATGATATTACTACAGTTGAAGTGGAATGACTAAAGTGATTGTGTATTTGTATTTAAGAATTATATTGTAGAAGTATTTTATCAATGATATTCTGGTTAAGAAAATCATGAAAAGTATAAGGATTTTACTATAGTAGTTTTCTTTAAGTATTTGAAATCATATGTTAAATAGAACTAATAACAAAGAAAAGTGATTAGTTGTAAGGTAAATGGAGAGATAACCCTTAATGTGTTATTGATGTTGAGTTAATAATGTTTAGTTGGGATATAGAAAATATTGATGTTAAAGAAGTAAAAAAATAGTATTGATAACCCTAGAAATGATTTCTAATTTGAGGGAAAAAGTGTCTTATGGTGGAGTTTACTGCACTTTTGGGTTTATAGAATATATTCAATGACCTGCTACTTTATTTAATGAAAGAGTTAATTTTTGGAAGCATTAATGTTTTTATTATGGTTTTATGTTGATTCAAGTTATTACCGAATTTTAGGAAAATATGTGATCAAGGTATTTACATGTTACATTAAGAGATACTTTATGGGGGATTAATGATAATTTTATATTGGAAATTTAGTGATCTTATTCCTATTTTTTTTTTATGTTTTTTGAGGAGCCTTAATATTGAGTATTTATGGAATGGATTAACTTGAACTTTAGATATTATTATTTATGGTAAAATTATGATTTATTATATTGGAAAACATTTTCTAACCATATTGGTTTTGGTAAATATTTAGAGGCTGAAGGAATGACTTATGAATATTTTGATTCATTAAAAGTGCTTCTGGTATGAAAAATTCTTCTCGAAAATAAATTTCTTGGCATAAGAGATGAAGTGGAAATTGATTGAAGCACAATAAAAGGTTGAGATTATGGTTATGACATGGAAAGGATCAAGTAAGTTTACTTTATCAAGTGATTTATCTTGATAGTAAACTATTCCCTCAAATTTAGTAAAAAGACCTAAAAAAAATTATGCATTTACTTTTGTTACCAAGAAATCAATGGCCTTTTAACAAATCACAGATTTACGGTTTTGTGATGGTTACCTTTATCATGACCATGATATCTATCACATTCTATTAATCCTTGGGAATTAGTTTTATCTTCCATGTCTATACTTTCACCTCCCACCAATGTTCTCCTATATATACACCTGGTTTTTTTTATGAATTTCATATTTCTATTTCCCTCATTTTAATAGGAGGTTTTATTAACCCGTTTTACAATATGGGGTTTCCACAAAGGTATTTTCAAATATCAAACCCTCGATTATTGATCACAAGTTAAAATTGTGATTAAGAAATTTATTAAATGGGGGATAATGTAACACCTTTATATTTTAAAAGAACACTATGTTCAATAGTGCATATAACACACAACACCAAGCTTAAACAAACCGTGATACACTATTAAAATATTATTATTTTAACATGGTCATTATAAAATTTCCGTTAAAAATTGATGGGTGTGAATAGGATTAACAGTATCATAATATATATATATATATATATATATATATATATATATATATAAATTTCTTAATCAATACAAATTTATTTATTAATTATTAGAAAATAAAGACTCAAATTTTAGTAAATTCTTTTTATATGCTTTCTTCAAAAATAAATTTTATTACTTTTTATTAGAAAATAATATAATTAATTTTTTTCCACTTTTATAAAATATATTTGATAAAATTAACTTTATCTTTTAAATCATCATATCAAAATTTTCTTAGTATAATTTTTTTATATTTTTCCAAAAATATTTATTTTCCAGTGAGTAGTGAAAAATAACAATTTTTATTGAAAAGTGTAATTTTGTTTCAACAATATAAAAAGTTACATTTTATTTTAAAATATTTTCAAATTAAAATTAGTTATATTATATTATTTATAAACTAATTAAGTTCATTAGAATCAATTTCATGGTTAAATTTGGCATAAAAACATTTTTATACTTAAAATTGATTTTTTTATGAAAAATAACTTTTCATTGAATTTTGCCGATTTAATTTTAAATACAATTTTTCCACTTCTGTGTTTTGAATTTTAAAAAATAGATTGCATATTTTTATTAATTAGATCTAGATTTAGTAAATAGGTCCCATTTATTTTTGGTCAATATGAATAGTAACCTTGGTTATTTTTATTACCATGGTAAAGGGTAAATCGAGTAATTAAAGTTAAAACTAAAATGATAAGGACTAGAAAATGACTCTAACACTTACCTTAATTTTATTGTATGAGACTATTTATTCCATAATCATCCAATATTATATTATATAGAATTTTATTTCCATTTTAATGATATTATAACCTTTATAATATTTTATTTCAAGAAAATTCAAATATATGTAACAACCAAGGTTTTTGGAGCGGGTCAAAATCACCAACCCGTTTGAATTTTTTATTATTTGGTGAGTATGAAAATTTTAATTCTTTAATTTTGAACTTAATTATGAGAGTTTTATTTACCCATGACCTTATATTTAGATGGATTTAGAGGATCTACAAGTGCCTCAGGGTTTCTGTTGGGTTTCGGGTGCGTCGGAGGCTGAGAACCCAACTTTTTAGGGAGTGAAGATAGAGGTGTAGGGTTTTGAAAAACCATGTGTCCACCTAGGAGAAACCATTTATCCCTCCTTTTTATCTGAGAATGGTTTGAAAAACCATGTAGGATAAGAATCATGGTTGTGTGAGTTCTCTGTAATTTTTAGTAGAGTGGATTTTCATAGCCTGCGTACAGTTTAAGAAACCATGAACCTTGGTCATGTGAGTCTGGTGTTCAAGAAGAGGGTACTTCATGGTGGTGCATAGTTTTTCTAATCATGTGGTAACCATGAGACCTCTTTAAAGAGGAAATTTTTTTATTTTCTTCTATTTTATTTAATAGGGATTTCCCTCTTTTCTTTCTCCCACACGAGCTCCACCTCCAGGCAGCCAAGGATCCCTTCTTCCTCATATTATAGTATTTTTCCTCATGTATCCATACAAGATCCAATATTAAATACATTGGTGGATATGGATCTGTCCCAGTAAGGCCTTCGATCCGCTAGCCTCTTTTCTTATTTGGTCTCGCCATACGGTGCACTAAATCAAAGTTATATGTTTTACCCTATTTTCAGGGCATTCATATAAAATGTAAATTTATTCCAAATCATCTTGAATTAGTGGCTAATATCAAGTGAGATAATTTCTACCAATTTGATGTAGCTGGTGCTTAGATTTCTCTTTGACTTCACAGTGTTTCAAGGGGTGTGTTCTTGATCGCGCCATTGGGTTGTCCGATAGAGACCCTAACAATTTAATTTTTGTATTTTAAATTGATTAATTTAAAACATGAGAAGTATATGGGAATACTCCACCATGAATAAAAATGGAATAAGCCTCTTGATATGATTTGGACCACTTGGGATGATTAGGTTGGGTGTGTATTTTAAATTAAACTTAATTGTTTATATTTATTATGATGGTTCCATGAGAATGTTTCAGGCTTGGCTTAAGGATTAAGGGGGTGATGATCACCTGGATTAAGGTGATGTGATTGATAAGGTTGGGAGGGGACAAATTCATATGAGGTGATTTTGATCACTAGGTTGGGCAATGTGGTCATCAGGTTCATGCAATGGGGTCTTCAAGTTACGGGCATGGCCCATGTGATATGAGATGGTGGTGAAAATCAGGTTGAGAAACATGGTTATAGGAGAATGAGGTATCGGAATGATATGTCTTAGGTACTTTTTTGGTGATTTCTTCTCAACTCGATTAGAAAATGTACCATTTAGAGTTGTGTGCACATAGATTGTACTTGATGATGAGGTGGTGTTGACCACTCATGTGGGTAGAGGAATCTTTTTGTTTAGGATTGGGATAGTGTTGACCATTAGTGAGGTTGGATGTACTTACCCTAGAAATACATGTGGATGGTGATGATCCATTGGTTTATTGTGTTGATACCATTATTTGGGGGATGAGGCTTGTCGTATACTGAGGCTTTTGGGCCTGGATTATTTGGGAAAATAAATATTGTCATTCCTTGGGACATCAGCTGATGAGATGATGGTGTTAATTATTTGGAGGACATACATTATTGTGCCTAAGATGTTAGGATTTTGATATGATGAATATTTTATTTAAATGAGGTCCGATGAACAAGGTAATAGATTGAGAGTGTCTTCGAGACATTAGTTATTTTATTATGATATGGGTGGTTTTCGTTGGCATGAGGTGTTAGTGATACATTTATAGGAGGTGCCTGAGGGATCTCCATATTGTTACTCATCAGGTGATGTCTTGGTCTTTAAGCTAAGGATAATCTCCACTAAAATTATATATATATAGACACATGTTTTATTCTATTTGTATAATTGTGGGCATGTCATATAATAGTGCTGACTGAAGAAGCTGATTCATATAATGTATATGTTCTACTTATTTATATTTTGATACAACTATTTTTATCATGGATATAAGTTAGGCACATGTTGTTGGTGGACTATTGAGATTTATTCTCACACCCTATAAAGGCCCTTCGGGATGTGTGAAGACTATATACTTCTGTGATCATGTCAGGGTTTGGGCTCAGGAGCTAGATCTTAGTGATCATGTTGGGATGCTAGTATGTAATGGATATAAAGGGACCTTGTAGGTTCTTTCATCAGTTGGAATTTAATTTTATGTCTTTATTTTATTCTATCATGATTATTATATGTATGTACTGGTGGTTGGCTATGGGTGACCCATATTATTTATTGTCTTATATGACCTGACTTGTATGCATGTTTTTTATAAATGGTATGTTTGATCTTGTTGACTATTTCTACTTCTATCTATTTATTCTTCCACTAGTATGTATTACTAGTCCTGTAGTTTTAAGGTCTTTCTTAAACTATGTTATATACATATAGACAATTACTATTATCACCACACAAGGGTATAGTCTCCACACTATCACTTCTTTACACCCTCTCTACTAGTCGGAAGCCTTTAGTGTAAGGGGAGGCATGACTAAGGCTCAGTGTTCAACTAACCCTAAGCAATGTTTAAGTGGAAAAATGTGTCGGGGCACCACAAATGGTATCAGAGCAGTTCATGACTGAGAAAAATAGGAAACGTACGACTGGATACTAATGGTATCAAATTAATTTCTTTTATTTTGGTGTTACTATTTGGGTTATAGTAGACTAGAGACTAGTATGTAGTCAAAACTGGGTTTAGAGACCATGTTTGAGTGCCTTCAACCCCACACACATGGGATAAAACAAGTTTCTAGGGGTGGAAGACTGATGTTCTTCTATCTGTTATTATAATTGACATTATTTCCATACCGAGTTGTGAAATTGGGTGGGATTATTATATGTTATGATATGTGACTCTTGGCATGGTATTTCAAGGGAGGAGATATGAAACTTTTCCCAGTATGGAAAGGGATGATTATTTATGATTTCTTGATAAGAACATAGGATATGTGATATATATGCTTGTGATTATGATAAATTTATTTTGATCATCAATGGGAACCAAGATTTTTCTATGAGGGTTTGGGTTGTTTAAAGTGTCAAAAAAGGAATCTAAAACATTTTTTCATGCTTAGACTATTTTTTTGGAATTCAACTTAGCCAACCTAGAAATGCGGTTCCAATAATATCTGTATGTGTTTTTTCATATGTGATATATATGTGTGTGCCTTACTCTGGTAGGAGCAGGCATGGATGATGATAGGGGCTGATTTGTTTAAAATTTAAATAAAGAATGTAAATAGTGTTTTTTTAATTAACCTATTTGGTGGAATTATACTCTGTTACCTCAGATTATATGTGATTCCTGACTCTTTTATGGGTAGGAAAGGGTCCATGATGATGGATTTATATGTGATATCCAGCTTTGATATGGGTGGTTAAGGGGACATTAGGTCAGATGTCGTGTGAAATGGTTGTGATGGGGGAGTGTATGGGTGGTGAGGTCATGATGCTTATTACAACTTTCCCGATCTGCGTTACATATATGTTATTAGGGTTTTCTTACCATAGTATTATAATTTAGTGGGATTACACCTAGATGTGATCCAGTAGAGCATTATGAGAGTTGTGATATGGTTCTTCTTGAGCGTGCACAGGTTGAGGCCCTTGAGGGTCGAGATGAGGCCCCAGAGGGTTAGGATGATCATGAGCCATAGGTACTTTCTCAGGTATTGTTGAGTCAGCTGCATGATATATAAGATTTTGGGCTAAGGATTGATGATCATATTAGGGTGATCCTAGTATGTGTCATCCTGGGGATTGATAGGGGAGATTTGGTAGAATATCCTTTTATAGAATATCTCACTCATGAGTTCTAGTCACAAAACCCACTGATATTTCAAGGTGAAGCTGGAGCACAAGAAATAGAAAACTAGATCGAGTTGGTGTATACCATCTTCAACCAACTCGAGACACCCCCATGACATAGGGTGAATCTAATAATGTACATGCTTAGAAAATCGACTAAGTGTTAGTGGGATGTACAAGTACTAGTAGGAAGACACGAAAGACTAGATTTGAAGAACTTCACGGCTAGGTTGTTTCATCACTTCTTCCCAAAGACATTGAGGGAAGAGAGGGAGTTCTTGAACCTTCAGTATGAAGACTTTTTTTCATGGACTATGCAATTAATTTCACAAACTTGTCCCATTTGGAACCTGGTATGGTGGGTGATGACACCTTATGGGTGAGGCATTTTTAGGATCATTTATAGAACACCATCAGGGTGAAGGTAAACATCTTAATGTTAGAATCATTCTTAGAGGCTATGAATCAGATGCTAATAGAAAAGAGAAATTTTATGGATTGGTCTTACTCGATCTAGGTGATGACATCAGGGGATGTTAGCAGTGACGATTCAGATAGCAGGAGGTAAGGCCATGAGGAGTCTTAACAGGGCATTTAGGCCAGATACTCGAGTAGACCACCAAGGAGTGAGTCTTCGATAGTATGCATATAGTATGAGTAGCCATGAATTGTGTAGAGGCAATGTTATTGGGAACCAAAGGAGTGATGAGCATGTGTCTAGATTGGGAATCTCAATAAGTTATGTAGGTCACATTCTCAGATAGTCAAGATGTAGGGATATGGGCTAACTTAAGAATCTGAGGTCAAACCATGAGTGGTACCAAGAGCTAGTAGCCAAGATTCAGTTACACGCAGAGGTCATGGAATAGGTAGTGGGACCCATAAGTGGGGTCAGTTGCTCATATCTGGTGCATATCTACAGGTATCCTAGGCCTTAGGTAGTTAAGATTTAGGCTAGGTGCACACAATGAAGCTATAAGGTGCATAGTAGGATGGGGAATAAACTATAATAAGAGGCATTTCATGTGTATAACTGGGTTCCATTTTATTTTAGAATGGAAATTTTTTGTTTGGAATGTTCATTTTATGTACACGAGGTGAAGAAGTGACCGGGGTGGGTAACTCCTAATGTGGGGAGTGACTTGATAGAGTTGACCAGTAACATTATAACAGGGGTATACTAGGGTGATTTATATGAGATGGGTATGTTCGGTACCATATCTAAGTAATTACTTATAGCTCTAGGGCGATCTATTTTAAGGTGAGAAGACTATAAAGACCTGAGTTTTTTGGAGCATGTTGAAATCCTCAACCCGTTTGAATATTTTTATTTGGAGAGTGGTCCAATTTTAATTATTGACTTCAAAACTTAATTATAAGAGTTTTATTAACCCAATAACTTGTGTTTATATTTTTTTACAATCTTGGAAGGTGCCTCAAGGTTTCGATTGGGTTTCAGGTGCATCAGAGTTGAGAACCCAACTTCTTAGGGTATGAAGAAAGCGGCACATGGTTTTGAAAATCCGTATGGACACCCATGAGAAACCATGTGGCTCTCATTTGGATTTTTGCACAGTTTAAAAACCCATGCAGGAGTGGGCACATCCATGTGAGGCCTATAAATTTTTTATTAGAGGGTATTCATACAGCCTGTGTACAGTTTTGGAAACCCCACACTTTTTCCATATGAGTGTTGTGTTCAGGTAGTGGGAACAACATGGTTGGTGAATGGTTTTCCCAACAATGTGATAACCATGCAGCGTCTTTAAAGTGGAAAAATGACAATTCCCCCTATTTTCTTTAAGATTGATTTCCCTCTTTTCTTTCTCCCACATGATCTCCATATTCAGGCATTTGAGGATCCCTACTTCCTCCTCTTCTAGGATTTAGCCTCATCTCTCTATCTAAGATCTAATCTTCAATCCGTTGGTCGATATGAATCCATCTCGGTAAGGCATTCAATCCACTAGCCTATTTTCTTATTTTATTTGGATATATAGAGCGATAAATTTTTGTGATTAGTTTTAACATATTTTTAGTGAATTCTTCTAAAATGATGATTTATTATATTTCATATTAAGTTAGAGTCCAATATCAAGTGATGGAATTTATACCAGTACAAGGTATGTGGTTCCAATATTTATCTTTGCATTCATGGAGTTTTGTAGGGTATGTCTCGAGCGTGTCGTTGGGTTATTTGAGAGAGACCCTAATAATTTAATTCTAATATTTTAAATTGATTAATTGATGACATGATGTGTCTATGGGAATGATCCACCTTGACTAAAATGGTATAAGCCTAGTGAGAGGCTTTGGACCACTTGGGAATATTAGATCGCATGTGTTTTTTAAATTAAATTTAATTGTTTATATTGCTTGCGATAGTTCCATGAGAACATGTTGGGCTTGGCTTGAGGATTTAGTTTGTGATGGCCACCTAGACTGAGGTGATGTGATTCATCAGGTTGGGCGAGGCCTAAGACATATGAGGTGATGTTGATCATAGGTTTGGGTGACTTAGTCATCGGGTTGAGGTGACAAGGTCATCAGGTTATGTGCATGGCCCGTGTGATATGAGATGGAATTGTCTATCAGGTTGAGTGACATGGTTTCAGGGGAATAAGGTACCAGAATGATGTGTCTTAGGTACTTTATTGGTGATTTTTTATCACTGTAATTGGCTAACACAACATTTTGAGTCATGTGCACATAGATAGTACTCAGATGGTGAGGTGGTTTTGACCACTCATGTAGGTAGAGGACTCTGTTAGTTAAAACTTAGTATGGTGTTTACCATCAATGATTTTGGAGGTGATTGAAATAGAAATACATATAGATGGTAAGGATTCACTGGTTTATAGTGTTGAGACCATCAGTTGGGGGATAATGATTCTTGTAGATTGAGGTTGTTGGGCCAAGATTATTTAGGAGGAAGGATATCGTCATTCCTTGGGATGTCAGCTAATGATTCGATGGTGTTTATTATTTAGAGGATAGATATCATCATGCCTCAGATGACGGTATTTGAATTGACAATGAGTATTCTGATTTTAGGTCTAACAGACTAGGTACTTGATTGGCCATGCCTTCAGGATGTCAGTTATTTGATTATGACACATGAGATATCAGTTGGAATGTGGTGCCAATGAGACATTTACAAGAGGTTCTTGAGGGATCTCCAACTCATTACTCATCAGGGGATAGATTGGGTTTTATGAAAATGATCCTTGTCAGTATAATTATATATATTCAGACACATGTTGTATTCCATGTGTATAATTGGGGGAATGTGGTATACCGATGTTGGTTGAAGTAGGTTATTTCTCCCTTGTGTCTATTGAGCACAAGGGAATCAGGTCATTTATATGATGTGACTGTGTTGTTTATTTATATTTAGATACACCCGTTTCTATCATGTATATATGTTTGGCACACGTTGGTTGTGGCCTACTGATATTTATTCTCACACCCTACACTATCCCTTTAATAAGTGTGTATACTTTATATTTATGCGACCAGGTCATGGTTCAGGCTCAGGATCTAGACCTTAGTGATCATGTTGGGTTGTTAGTATAGGATGGATAGAGAGGGACCTTGGAGGTTCATTTATCATATGGAGTTTACTTTTATGTATTTAGTTTCTTCTTACATTCTTATTATATGTATGTACTGGTGGTTGGCCACATGCGACCCATCTTATTTATTATCTTGTATGAATTGAATTGAATGGATGTTTTTTAAAAATGGTATCATGTGTGTTTTATTCTATAAATGGTTTGTTTGATCTTGTTTATTATTGATACTTCTATCCATTTATTCTTCTTCTAATATGGGTTACTAGTCCTACAGTTTTATGGTCTTTCTTCTACTATGTTATATACATATATACCATTACTATTATCACCACCCGATGGTATGGTCTCTCCATTATCACCTCATTACATCCACACTACTATTAGTTAGCCTTGGGAATATGGGAAGGCATTCCTAATTCCAAATGGTCAACTAACCCTAAGCATTGTTTGGGTGTAAAAAATGGGTTGATACTCTAAAATATCTCACACTCTTGTTTTTAATAACTATAATATTTTTAATATGGGGTTATCAGAGGATATGTTTGAATATAAATAATATTTTGAAATCTAAAATATTTATCTTAATAATTTTGATTTATTTTTTAAATTTCAGTGAATAAATAATTACCTTTAATTCTTACACAATGCTGACGTAGTAATCATTCAATTAATGGAAAAATCAAATAAATGATATTTAAAATATTAAAAGTGATATAATTTAAGATAAACAATATGATACAAGAATTTTATAGATGACCATGACATGTTATTGATATAATAAAATATTTATTTTGAACTATAACTATTTTATTGATATTATAAATGTCAAATTAATGAGTAGTTCTAAAAATGACATTATTGATATTTTATAATAAATAATATTTTATCAAATGATATAAAATTAATAAAAATAATATATTTGGAAAAAATAATATTATATTATTAAATAAATCTTCCATGGTCTATTTATGGAACTTTTTTAATTTTATAGTAACATTATTTGCTCTAAGTGAGTAGAAAATGTTAATAGTACAGTAATTGTCAAAAGGGTTAATTGGGGGGGGGGGGGTTAAAAATAAAAGATAAGGCCCAAAACATATCAAAAAATTGTCTAATTTTTATAGGAAGAAATTATTTATGATTATATTCACCTTATTTTCAAATTATATAAATATTTATCCATTTTTACATGATATATAATTTATATTAATTTAATATTTTAAGAAATTCCATGAATTCCCCTCCCCTCAATTATAAAATGACACCCCTCCCGTCACTTATTTGCACCACTTTGATCCATCTAGACTGACCAATCCCTACACATTCCTCTTATAAAAATCCTTATACAAGTTTTTTATGTTATATAACTTTCAAAATATAAATACTATGTCCCTTAATAAGATATCTAAAGGGATTCCACTTAATAATATGTAATCATCTTTACCGACAGTTTCAAGTTTATTTATTCTTCTACTTCCTCCTCATGTGTTTTAACCATCCTAAAATAATAATTACAGTGTCATAAATATATTGAGATGTTATTATGATTATGGAAAAACCATATTTTATCTCGTTTCCATCCTATAAAAATTGAAAACATCATTCATGCATACATACGACCTACCATCCCCACATAGTAGTGCAATTAATTTTTCATCACCACTTTACTTGGATGGTTATAAATATGGAAAAAATTAATATATATGATATATATGGAATAAAAATTATTTTTTAAAGGTTAATTATTTTTTAACTTTTGTTTCACCCATCACAAAATGAAAACAACATTCATCCATCGTATGATCTACCATCTCCATAAACAGTGTAATTAATTTTTCTATCTCTATATTTGAGGATGAATCTAAATATATATATTTAATATATATGATATTTAAAACATAAATAATATTATTTATATGATGTAACTATGATAAAAGTGTAAGGACCATAGATACCGAATCAAAACATACATGAAAATTGAAGTTGTTACCACCTAAAACAGTGATTTTAACAATGAATTGATGATAAACATGTGATAAAATATTATAAGAAAATAATATATTGTATGATATATGTTATTATGATTCTGTAATATATTTATAATAAATATTTATTTATTATACGATAGCTTCAAACACGTACAATGGAAATCGAACCTAAGGGAAGGGTTTCTCATCTGATTTTACTACTGTGATACATATGTCATATTCAACACTTATTTATTTTTTGTGGTGTATATACTACCCATTTGATATATTATATCATGAATCTATTTTTATTAATTTTATTTAATGTATCAATTGAATTTATTTATTTTTTGGGGCTTACGATTGAAAATATACCTAAGTGGTAAGGGATTATTCCACAATCTCATCATTTTTCAGGATTGTTTATTTTTAAGTCTCTCATGAGGAGTATTTCTCTTCCATGTCCATGTTTTCTAAAAATGTTTTCAAAAATTATTTTAATATTCCCAGATTATTATTTTAAGTCATTCTTTACCTTGTTTGAAATTTTAATAAATGTTTTAAAACAAATCTTCCTTTTGTTTCCCGAACAAGGTACTTTTTAACTATTCTTACAAAAATATGAAAGTAATGTTTTTTAAATTAGATGACATGAATTGAATTTCCCACCTTTATGAAACCAAAATTATTTGAAGCTTACTTTACATGTTTATAATGTCTTTTCAAATGAAATTATTTATTTATTATGTGCATGGTTTTTATATTTCAAAAATTATTTTCAATCTAAAAAAGGGTATTTTCTTCAAGAAATATTCCCATAATATCTTTAAAGTATTTTCATCTATGACAACATAATGTTTAGAATCTTATGTTGAGGATGTACTCAAATGATACTAACTAACTTATTTTACTGGATGGGTTATGATCGGTTTGATTGAGGATGTACTCTAATGATACCATCTACCATATTTTATTGGATGGTTTATGGTAAGTTTGACTAAGGATGTACCATTTTGATATCATTGTCTGTATTACTCTGGATAGTTCATTATTATGTCTATTGATCAGGTAAATTATTAACATTTTATTTTTAAGTTTCAATACAAATGTTTATGTTGATTACATTCCAACCCTTTAATATGAGGAATGCATTAGACTTATTAAGTGATAGGGTGGGACCTGCTATAGCTACTTGATGCATCGATAGGTATCATGAGACAAACTAGGTTGGGTATTGGATGATTCCTTTCCAATTTATATAATATGTTTTAGCATGAATTGCTAATGGTATGTTTCAAATGTATGGAATTATGAATTCCATCACAACTAGAAAATGGAGCTACTACCACAAACCTATAGCCACGATTTTAAACCGTGGCTATAGGCATATTTTCCGTGGCCTATAGCCATAGTTTTCAAAACTATTGCTATAGCCCATGGATATTGTCGCATCTTTATGGCCTATGGACACAGTTTACAAAACCATGGCTATAGGAAAATGTTTTCGAATCCCTATAGCCACGGTTCTCCAAAACCGTGGCTATAGGGTTCCCCCACTTTGGTGGGAACAACAATTCCTGCCAAAAATTTAGTGGGAAGCCCTACCGCCATGGTTTTGATGCTATTACCATGGTTTTTATTAATATATATAATATATATATATATATATATATATATAACCTAATTGTGGAATAGTGTAGTGTTAAGTGTGCTGGATTGCAAAGTGGAGGTGCAGAGATCAAATCTTGCTGGTGGCATTTTTGATTTAGGCTATTGCCACAGTTTTTCGAGGCTATAGCCACGGTTAAAACCGTGGCTATAGGTCAACCACCACGGTGTAAAATTTGGAGGCATATTTCCACAGTTTTGAAAACCATGGAAATAGGTAGCTATTTCCACAGTTAAAACCGTGGCAATAGGCTGGGACCTACTGCCACAGCGATAGTGGCCACAGCTGGCCAAAACTGTGGTTGTAGCCTATCACCACAGTTTTGGGGCCTATTTCCACAATTTTGAACCATGGCAATAACCCTTTTTTCTAGTTGTGCATCATTATGAATTTTGTTATTGATTTCCATGTTTTTATTAGATTAATTAGAATATCCATGGATAAGATTTAAGCTCATGTGATTGTTTATATGGCTTATTTTATTATCCTTTATTCTTGACATATTATTCTTCATGTTCAAGTTATTGATTAAATTGAATGTTTTTCCATTTATTTAACTTTACATAATTATTATGCCTTATTTATTCATGATATATTTCCCTAAACACATACCCTTACCGAGCATTAGAGCTCACCCCTTTCTTATGTTTCTTTTCTCTAGGATTCCAGAAAGTAGATTATGATTGATATGAAGGTATATACTTAAGTAAAAAATGGTGTATTAAAATAAAATACTATATTGTATTTTATGTTTTTAATTTTCACATGAAATTCATGTATGTATCTAGTTTACGAAGAATAATAAACTATTCGGTCCTTCGGGATGTGATTCCTTGTATCCAGTGCTAATGTAATAAAGTAACCACCAAATATAGGATACTAAAGTTGGGTTCTTTACACTTTACTTATCATATCATGTAATAACATGTGAAAAAACCAAGGCATTCTTCATGTTGTTTCTATTTAGGATCAATGTGATACACCTCACTTTTTTCACTTGAGGTGAATATTTACTTGAATGTATTCACTTATTACTCACAACTAGAACAACTTATTCCTTATTGACAATGAGCTTATACCCTAGTGGTACATGCTCCTACTTGGCATCCAAAAGACCAAGGATAAAATCCGGGTATGGAATTATTTTCGAGGTACTGTAGTAGAACTGTAGCAGTGGAGGAACTGTAGTGGCGGCGACATTGTAGTGGAAAAGGAACTATAGTAGGAACTATAGCAGTGGTGGTACTGTAGCAGGCACTATAACAGTCAGGGTACTATAGAAGTACTATTCACCGAGGGGCCCTTTGGGCCAAAAAATGGGCTTTCAAGCCAAGTATTCAGGCCACTTGGCCTTGGGCCTTCAGGATATGTAATGTATCTACCTCTACCCAATCTAAAGAGGTATTTAATTTAAATAATAAAAATGAGGCTTCGGCCCCAACATTTAAAAAAACAACTTATTCCTTATTCTTCTAGAATTTTTTTCTTTTTTTCTAAGGGGGATGCTGAGAGTGTGTCATAGTAGGTTCTTGGTTCAACTTATGTTGAGCTCACTATTTTTACTCTAAGACTGTGTAAACCTATTTTATAGCTAAATAGACTTTGTTCCAGTATAAACTCTCTCCATAGATAGCATAGAAGTTGAGGAAATCATTATGGATTATCTTTCCTTCCCAGAATTCTTATAGCTATAAAATCTTAAAAAATTACTAAGATTAGCACAAATAAAACATATCCTATAGTATTTATACATTGGGAAGTCATTTTTTGGTTGTGATGTTGGTGAATATTATATTTTTATACTGATATTGAGCCATTGGGCTTCTTGAAACAAACTCATAGTGTGACCCAATATTCCACAAAGGTATCATTTCATGGAATCTTTCTTATGAGATTCTTTAAATTCAAATATATTCTTATTATATTATTATTTACCAAAATTATTCCTCTAATTTATAGATTTCATATTCGAACCATTGAATACTCCACTCATAAATGCTCCTCTGGAGGGAAACTCCACCTTCTCATTTCCTTTAGACAAACTGAACTTTGCCTCAAGCTTCCTGATCTTTTGGTATTTCTCCTTTAGTTGAGATTATATATTTTATAATCTATAACTAATATAATTTCTATATTTTCACTTCTATTCTAGATTATTCTTGATAGTTTAGATAGTTTTCTTCAAATCATTCTCTATGACCATATATATTATGATCTTGTTTGGAATTTATTCTTGAGGATCATTATGTGCTTTCATTTTAGAACCCATTATGTCAAAATTTAGAGCCACCTATTTTCTTTTCAACATATTATTCTCAATGCATAGATATTTTGTGATTTAAAAATCCACTTTCAATATGATCTTCCATTGATACTCCTTCTCTTACAAGTTTTGGATATCATCTTGATCTTGGAACACACTATCTATGAATTAATAACTATACATCATAACTAATTATTCCATGTCATAGTTCTTATTATATGCAAGTGGTTAATATTCACCACTAAATCCTCTAAATATTTTCCTCCCATTAGGGTAATTTTCAAATAGATCTATAAATTTTCTTCTTTTAGACGTTCTTATTATATGCAAGTGGTTAATCTTCACCACTAAATCCTCTAAATATTTTGATTATATTTTTCTTGAACCTCTATGTGGTAATGAAACCCTATTTATACTTTTATTATTATTATTATTATTATTATTATTCTTATTCTTTAGAATCTATACATGAAAATGGAACTCTTCAATGGCTCTCATGAGTAGCTTCTATAAACACTATAGAATCAAATTGAATTTTCCCGAAAGCTATGTTCACTAGAGAAATCCTTATTCACATAGCCCATGGGTGTGTAACCTTGGTATGAAACACTTGTATGCATAACTCCATGAGTGATAATACTGGCATGAAACTCCTAGATTTGTATCTTATTACATGTTCTCAAGTTCAAGGATTCATTCATTAGAACAATGTGTGCGTAACTCTATGCACATAGCCTAAATTGTGAGACCCCTAAGAATGTGAATCATTATTCTAAATGTGATCACGAATCTCTAGTCATGTGGATTTGAGTATTTAACTCATGATTGTAATCTATTTATGAACTACCTATTTTTGAGACTCTTTACACTCTCCACATTTGTGACTTTGATCATATACCCCAGAAAGAAACTCAAATCATGTGAACTCTCTTCCTTTTCCCTAAACACCCACTTAGATAAAATATATTAAAAAACATTAATATATCTCAATGATTTGAAAAATTTCCTATTTATAGAGGGTTTACACTCACTTAATCTTTAAAAAATGTAGCCATTCGTTCATTCTATTGCCTCAAGACTCATTCACATCACTTACCTTTGATAGTGAATGTAACCTACTTCTCAAACCTCGATCATTAGATCAATTCATGATCTGTAATCCACCTCTGTCACATGATACCTTTACACTTATGCGCTTATTAAACTTACATTAATTGTGATACCTCTCTACCTCATACAAAATCAATCTCTTTATGTGATTCACATGAAAATATCTCATAATCCATTCAAACATATGCAGTAATGTGATCTAATAGGATTTACATGATCTTGTGATCCTTTCTGGATTACACACTCCACCTAAATTTTACACTTAATTCATCAATATTAGTCAATTGATTCCTTCATATATAAATATTTCACATTTATCACATAAATCTACATCACAAGACTCATTTTCCTAACTAGCATATATTTTTATATGTTATTTTCCTTATGTGTTCACCTACCACCTTACCGCTCATGTGATCAAAAGATCCTTTCTTCCTTATTCAATCACATAAATCTTTAAAGATTACACAATTTGAATTCATTTACTCTGGATTTTAAGCCATTTTTTTGAAAAATAATGGAAAATGGAACAAAATTTAATTCCTCTTTCAGGATCACACAAGACTTGTGGATATCTTTCTTATACACTTACACTTTATGATTTCACTTTATTTTTTCAGTTCAACTTCTGGAAAAAATACTTCTTCCATGTAAGAATAATTATGTACTAGGATTATGTCTCCCAAGATACTTCTTGTCTCAAGATTATCTACTATCGGAGTATACAACATCCAAATGGTTACTATTTTAATTTTATCACAAGATCTTCCATGTGCACCACTCATCACCAGATCAACATCGATTACACTTCCTACATCCATGACTGCCAATACTCTATCCATATTTCATGAAATAGTGATTGATAACAAATCCAATGCCAAACATATGTTTGGGTCTAACAATATGAAAACACAAAAACATATAATTATAAATATATGTATATTATATATATATATATATGTATGTATATTACAAATTATATTAATATGAATATAAATATATATAAAAATTTAAAAAAAACTGCATTTAATAAATTTATATATTTATTTATATAGTCCATACAATATTTTATAATATATATGTAAATAATTATAAAATATTATATATATATATATATTGTTATATAAATCATTTTCAATAATATATATATTTTTATATTAAAAATATATTATGGATGAACTTTATTAGTGATTTTCTAGTGTTGATAAAATCTACCCTTTATGAGTGAAAAAAGCACTCATAATTTTCTATTTTTATCAACACTATAAAAAACACTAATAAAGGATAACCATTTATTCTCTCCCATTTTAGTGTTGATGAATATATCTTTTATCAGTGATTTTATTCATCAGTAATAAAGGTCATCCATTTATGAGTTCCATGTTTTAACGTGGATAAAGTCCACAACTAAATATAGAATAATCTGTAGTAGCGGTCATGATAAATAAATTCCAAAAAATGAATTTATTGATAAAGTCCCTCAATAATATTTACTGGCATATATTAATTTTTTATAAATATAGATGATAAGATAATTATAAATAAGATATTTGAGTTATTATTATTACTAAATTTGATAGAATTAGGAGTGAGGATGTGTCTAGATATTCACTTATACTATTTATATATTTCCTTATAGTACACTAAAATGTTATCATGGTATATATGAATATTGAACATAAAATAAAATAATGTTATTTATAAGGCTTCCAATTTATATATTCGTAGATCTTTTATTACATTAAAATATAATTTTAATGTTTTTTTAAAATTAAATATAATATCCATTTTAATTACTGAAAAATGAATTCAAATTTCACCTCATATATATTCATATAAAAAAATTATTTCATTGATAAATGCATTTTTAATATAAAGAAATAGTTTTAAACATGTTTTATCCCAGAAAAAATTAGAAATTTTATTTTACAAAAATCTCAAAATAGGATACTGTACAAAATAATTTTCAAAATAGGATATTTTTTACATAAGGGACACTAGTTCAACTAGAATTTTCTTCAAACGCCACTATAAAAAATGTAACACCCCAAGATTTTACTATAAATTTTTCTTTAAAACCTAATGAGTTAAGTAGATTTTTTTTCACACAACATGAAAGTAAAATGATCCAAGATAAATTAGATAAATATTATTAATAAAACATAAAAATAATAAAACCTATAGTAAATACAAATATTTCAATCAATTATTAATGAATACAAAATAGGATTAAGAACACTTAAAGTATTTAAAGGGATGTTTTCAATAAAAGTGATTTTCCTTTATATATTGTTTTTAATTTAAATGAAAAATTTATAAGTTTTATAATTTTAAATTTATAAAATTAACTTCATTTTTTGATTTAGAATATAATTATTATCCAAGGATAAATTTTTGGTATTTTTTTTGAAACAATTGATTTTTAAGTGAATAATGAAAAAATACCGATTTTAAAAACATCATTTTTATTACATTAACATAATACAAGAATGGATTAAATATTTTAAAAAAAAATATAAAATTTATTTTTTTTAAATTTAAAATAAATCATTTAAAAATATTATTTTATATTTATAAAACCCATGTTTATCATTTCAGAAAACTAAGTAATAATTTACTCTAAAAATTTTTTATTTTACTGTGTTAAAAATTATTTTTTATAACTTGTATAAATTAAATATAAAAAATTGATTTCATATTTTAGATCAAAATATTCATATATGAGTTTAATTTCCTTTTTAGGTATAAAATTGTGATTACTAAGATTAAATTTAATGACCGTGATAATTATAAAAGGGTTGTTTTTCACAGAATTGATTTATTAATGTTGTGTAATTTTTATTTAATAATTTAAAATAAATATATTTTATTTAAAGAACATGATATTATTTTTTCACATATATAAAAATATATTATAACTCATTTATTTGGTGATTAATTTTTTATATTATCAAGAACACTTAATGGTCAAAACATTATTTTTCTACAAAAATAGTTTTTCTATATATTATATGTTTTAATTTGAAATTAAATTTTATAATATTTAGAAATTGAATTTGATTAAATAGAGGTTAAATTTAGGTTCATCACATCCAAATTTGTTATGAAGTGTTATATTATATTTTTAGTAAAACCTAAATTACATAGTTAAAAACTAGTTACCACGGTAAAAATGCAAAAATGGTAAACTAAAAAACTATAATGATAAATGATTTGAAACATGTGTGCAAATGCATGGATAGAGTATTATTGACTCACACCACTCTCCAATCATTTATGTAAAAAGTTTATATCCATTTAACATTGAATAGTCATGAAATCATTGAGATGTAATGGTGATGCACGCCTATCACAGGGCATAGAAAAAAAATTATTTTTAACTTATATATAGTATAGTGGTTAAACCTAGGTAGTATTCCAAAGTGGAGTACACAGAAAATAGTTTTTTTCCTTTAATTAGAGGAAAATGGGGTGTTTTTTAAATTTTTTGGTTTTGAAAACAAATGAAAGAAATGAAACAAAAGAAATAAATTAAGAAAAATATTGAACATAAATTGGAAACACAAGTGATTGAAAACTATAATATGAGAAGTGTTATCACGTTGGTGTCTATTTTACAATTTCAATTATATCCTAGTTCAAATTTATCCAATCCTATTCTGCCAAGTCGATTAGAGTGATATTTCATAATCTCTTCCTCTCACTCCCTTAGTCAAATGGTGGTGGTGAGAGAAAACCTTATGAAGATATTAGTTTGGTATACTCTCCTTTATTTTGAGAGATATTTTAATCAAATATAATCAATTGAATTATTAAATTCCCAATTGGGACTTGGTTATCCCAAAAAATCAAGAATATCCACTACCCCTCCCAAACATACTGATGATCATTGCGTACTTCACCACTAAGCTCTGGTCTATTCCATTGTATATAAACTAGAACCTAGAAGAGGGAGATAATGATCATTAACCAAATAAAAAGTTCAACAACAGAATAAAAAACTAAATATTATCATACTTCATAATAAAAACTAATATTAGAAATCAAAAACAACTTTTCAGAAGAGAGAAATAATTATTATTCAATAAAGTACATGAACTCAAGCATTACAAAATATAAAAACTCACCTTGCCAAATCAATCATAATTTTACCCCAACATGGTATGGGTAACCATTAATAATGGGGATGAATAAGGCATTAAAAAATTAATAATAAGAAAATATCTAAAAATAAAATAAGAAAATTTATCCTCCAGAATCTATTCTCCAAAATTTTCTCCTATTCTATTAAAAATATGGATGAATAACACAATGGGTCCTTCTTATAAGTTGTGAGAAATTAATATTTCTATCGACCCTAAAAAGTTAAAAGATATTTAATTCATATAAAAGAATTTATGATGTAATTAATGAGTCATAATATTTATGGATGAATATTTTATAAATATTCCATCACTTTAGAGCATCTAATGGACACATTAATGAGAGAATATCTCCATAAAATTAAATTTTCAAATGCATAATTTAGTCTTATTTAAAATAAATTTATAATCACCTCAAATTGAGGTCTTTATCCTGAGTTATGTCTCATTTTTTGAGGTAGGTTCTACTCTATTGGCTAGAAATATTTTACAACTAGATTGATTTTTTCAGAACTGTGGATGTTCGAATTGGCTCTGGTTCTTGAAGAAGAAGTTAAATCCCAATCACAAAGGAATAATAAAATTATAATCACTCAAATTAAAAAAATATTTTAAAGTTTATTCTCGAAATACCAAATTTATAAAAATATGTTAAAATTACATAATTTCACAACTTTCATATTTTAGCCCAAAACATACCAAAAATCTAAAAATGATGAAAATAAACTCAAATTTTTTAATTGTAAGGGATTAAATCATTGAAATACATATTAAAATGATAGAAATACTATATCTATAAATTTAATCACACTTATCACTTGGACTCTTGGACAAGTAATCATCAAAATCAAATAAAAGAAAATTCAAACACATACCCATGAGATCAATCAATTTTTTTTTAAAATATAAATAAATTATATCATTAATTTTAAAAATAATTATTTCAATTTCTCTATTAATATCATTAAATATGTTTCCACTTAATTTATCATTCCATGCACACAAAACACCCACCTCACATGAATTTCATCTCATCTCACATATTCCAATTTTTTAGAAACACTTTTCTCATCCAAATCCATGTAAGAGTCACCATAATATTGATAAATTACTACATATACACTCTATATAAATCAATAATATTTTATTATCATGAGTATGTTTTAGGGTTGTTTTGTGGAATTCATTTTGTAGAATTTAGATGTCATAAATTATGAGGCCAAATGGGGAGGGCTTGGATCTTTTTTAAATAAAACTACATGATTCTATTTTTCATTAAAGTATGGTCTTTTCCTCACTCCTCGTATCATAAAACCAGATCCAAAATAATATCAAATTTTAATTCACGGGAAGACTATAAATTATCCAATTCTTTATCTTTATCATAACAATTTCTTTTCATAGTTTTAGTTTTTCTAAAAGCTCCAGATAGGCATAGATTTTGATAAAATGAATTTATTAGTAGTAAAATTATCTCTTAAAAATTTTATTTTTCATCCAAATTATTGATAAATGATTTATCACAAAAAAATATAGCTTCCCCCCACACTTAAGTTCAACTATATCATCCAATTTCACTTTAAGAGTCGGTTGGATTGGGAAAATTGGCTTGTAATATGACTAAACTAACAAGTTGTTCATAGATTCTAAGTGATAAAAGGATTAAATATAAAATGTAGGCCAAAATAGAATGGATTATCTTGAAAAGGTAGATTTGAAACCTAATAAATTCCTCAATAATTTAAAACACAAGTACCTCAAACCCTCAAGTTTTGATAGGAATAAATCAAATTTTGGTTAAAGCTATCATGGATTGGTTCTCTCAAGAAGTGAGGTGACTACAAAGAATATAAAAAAAGGGTTTAGAAGTCTCATGGGAAAGTGATTTCAAGGAAAAAGATAGTGAACTGTGGCATTGGATTAAAAAATTAGAGAAATTTTCATGAAATTCCTGAAAGACGTGAACTTGAAACAAATTCATTTTCAACATTCATTTAAGCTTAGTTACACGGAATGAATTGTTTAACTCATAGATATGGGTTTCAAAATAATGGTAAAGAGAATAATTTCATCTCAAATGTTTTAAAAACATAGAAAAATTGAAAAATAAACACACAAAAATTTGAAAAAAAAATTAAAAAAAATAGAAAATTAAAAAGAAAATTAAAAATACTAAACTATAAAGGTTCCCTCCCCCAAACTTAAATTATGTAGTTTATTAAATAAATTCAACTATATTTTAACATGTAAGAATATTTTTAATTTAATTACAACAATAAAGAAAGTTTTATATAGAGGTATGACCTGATGGATTTCATTGATAAACTAGTTGGAGGAGTTTAATCTCTTTAACTGGATCTGATGGAAAGTTCCCATGTAATTTCTTCAGCCTATGTCCATTAATAGTGATGGGATCCTACTCTCTATCCTTCATAATCTACACAAAATATAAAATATATACTTGAGTAACTATAAATGGATCTTTCCATCTGGAATGAAGTTTACCTGGAATCAGCTTGAGTATTGAGTTGAATAACATCACTATGTCTCCAGGATGGAAGTATTTGGTTATATTGGATTTTCATGAGCCAATATTGTTCTATATTTGTAAATCCAAGAATTTTCATAATATTCCCTTATTATTTCCTCCATCTACTTAAACTTCAATATCCTCTCTTTTCTAGAACTTTCAAGATCCAAATTCATCTTTCTCACATCCTAATATGACTTATTCTCCAATTCCATAAGAAGGTGATAGATTTTCTTATAAATCAACCTATATGTACTCATTACTATTGGGGTTTTGTAGGATGTTATATAAGACCATAATGTATCCAAACAATTTTGGTTTCAATCCTTCCTGTTCAGTTTAACAGTATTTTCCAAAATTCTTTTGATTTCCCTATTGGATACTTCAGCTTGATTATTAGTATCTAGATGATAGGGAGTTGGTGTTTTATGATTCACCCTATATTTTTTTAGAAAATTGTCCATTATACTATTAAAAAAATGGTTTTCTTAATCACTGATGATGTTTATGGGAACTCCAAACCTAAAAAATATGTTAGCCCTGACAAAATCACAAATAAATGTAGCATAATCAGTCTTAGTAGCATTTTCCTCCACCCATTTTGAAACATAATAAACTGAATGAATGGTATAAGAATTTACAAATGAAATTGGTAAAGATACCATAAAAACATTCCCCCAGACTTCAAAAATATCACTAAAATTTAGTGTCTTTTGGGGAATTTATTATCTATTTGAAATATTTCCAAAACAATTCCATTTTTTACACCTTTTTCAAAATTCATGAGCATATTTAAAAAGGGTGGAACAATAAATTATAGATTCTAAAACCTTACTTGTTGTACTTTGAGGTATAAAGTGGCCTCCATAAGATAAAGTGTGAAAAAACTCAAATACATATTTAATTTCACTTTTAGGTAAACATCTTCCTATCACCTAATCATTATGAATATTACAAAGAAATGAATCTTCCCAAATGTAATATTTGGATTCAGATTTCATTTTTTAAATTTGTTAGGATTTTAAATGATATGGGACCTAAGATGTTACCAGATAATTAACCATTTCATCATACCAAGGAACTTCCCTTTTTAGTCAAGTATAACTACTCTCCTAGAATATGATCATTTAGTGGATCTTTGTCTAGAATTTCAGCTTTATTGGTGTTGGTAAGTCTACTTAAGTGATCTTTCACTTGGTTCTTAGCTACCTTATTGTCTTTGATTTCTATGCTGAACTCATACAAAAGTAACATCCATATAACTAGCCTTGGTTTAGCTATAAACTTCTTCATCAATCACCTAAGAGTTGCATGATCATAAAATAGAGTGACTTTAGTTCTAAGTAAATATGATCTATATATTTCTAAAGAAAATAAAACTACTAAAAACACTTTTTTGTGGTGTTGTAATTGAATTGGACCACATATAAGGTTCTCAAGGCATAGTTAATGACTTGTGTCCTACCCTCAATTCACTAAGAAACGACTACTCCAACTGCTTGGTTAGAAGCATAAAAAAGTAGCACGAATGTTTCTTCCTAATTTGGTGGTTGGACCACTAGTGGTGTAATCAATATCATCTTAAACTCTTAAAAGTATTACCTATGAAATTTAATTGGAGCATTAGAGAATACAAATGGAATCTTTTTATATGAAAAGGTGTTGAAGGGACAAGTAAAGGTAGTCTTATCTTGATCCTCAAGAGAAAATGGTTACCTAAAAATAACCTAAAAATCTATCCAAAAATAAATAATGAGTTCTACCTATCAATCTCTATAACATATTTTCAACGAATGGTATGAGAAAATGATCTTTCTAAATGAATTGATTTGACATACTATAATCTATGCACACTCTCCAGCTATTCTGAATTTTCATAGGGATTAATTTATTCTATTCATTCCTCATAGTGGTTGGGCTAGTTTTTTTAGAACTATATG
The DNA here is from genome assembly GCA_963277665.1 of Viscum album. Classification (NCBI taxonomy): domain Eukaryota; kingdom Viridiplantae; phylum Streptophyta; class Magnoliopsida; order Santalales; family Viscaceae; genus Viscum; species Viscum album. The sequence continues at coordinate 44,683,321 of OY728140.1, read as the reverse complement.
AATGGGGATAACCCACTTTGAATCCAAAATGGGATAGATGATCCCAACTTCAAATATATTCTCAATCCCATTCTTCAAAACCTCCATCAAGGTGGGATTTATCCTTCTTTGGAGCTGTCCGGCTAGTTTGGAATCTACCTCAAGATGAATTCTATATGAGAATATTTTTGGGTTTATTCTAGGGATATCACCTAAGCTCCACCGTATTACTTGAACACTCTCTCTCAAAATCTCAATAAAAGATTCTTCTTGGGTTTTAGATATATTATTAACAACTATCACTGGTAATTTATCTCCCTCCATGAGGTACACATATTTCAAATCAGTGGGTAGTGGTATTAATTAAAAATCCCATGGATTCTCAAGGTATTAAATTAAATTAAGGCTACATGTTTCCAAATACTGGACCTCTTATACATAACAAATCATATCATCATGTTTATCACTTAACAAGTCATCAAAGAAATCATATTTCTTACCTCTTATTCCAATATGAGATCAGATTATCCACTGTTTTGAGAATTCACATGTTTAGTGATATTTTAAATGTAAAAATTATCTCCTATATATAATAATTCATGAAACATACTTGATTCCACAATTGGTTCAATTCCAACTTAATGGGAGAGTGCAAAGAGTGAGTGATCATTTTATGGGTGCCTCATGATTCAAAAATATTAAAGTGGATAGTTCTATCTACAAACTCCATGGTGAGTATCCCTTTATGGACATTAATGATGGATTTATCTGTCATTAAGAAGCGTTTATCCAAAATTATGGGTGAGTGTGACGTGATCCTATCTTCTTCCATATTCAGAACACAAAAGTAGGATGGGCATAAAAGATCATTTAATTTCATAAGGACATATTCTAAAAATACTACTGGGGAAACTATGGATATATTTTCAAAATGGACCACAAATATAATGAGATTCAAGTATCCCATATGAAAATAAGTGTATAATATGTGGGGGAATACATTAAATTAATCACCCATATTACATAAATAATTGTAGAAATTTTAAATCCAATGGTGTATATAATGGAAAAAATCCTTGGATATTGAAATTTGGTTAGAAACTGTGGTGTGATAAGGGTTGGGACACTTCTTCTGAATTTAATACTCTCATTCCCTTGAAGTATTATTTTCTTGGTGTAGAGATCCTTCAAAATATTATGTATATATTTGAATTTTTTTGACTACTCTAAGAATGGGGATATTAATTTACACTTTATGTAAGGTGTCTAGAATCTCTTTTTGAAGCGCTTCTTCCTATAATCTCTTTTATTATATCATACTTAAAGGAAATGGTGGGGATAATCCTTTATTCACCTTTTTTCCTTTTTACAATGTTTCTTCCCTCTTCATCCTAGGACTATACTTATTCTTATCCTCTTTGTTTTCTTCTTACCAATCCATTTTCACAAAATTGTCAAAATTCCTAACTTCATTCTCCCTTAGCTAAGGTAGTCTTGTTTTAGGTTCAAGGGTGGATGGTGTTCTGAGTTATTTTCCACTTCATGTTTTTATCATGTTGAAATTATCATTTGGATTTGGAAATTTTTGAGTTGGTATTTTTCCTATGTTTTTTGAAGGTATTTCCAAAAAACTTCCCACTATATTTGCTAGTTTATAAAACTTATCTTATATTCTCTCAACCCTAGTCTGTAGATACCACTATGCAGTTGTTGGTGCACTTCTGAAAGGATAATCATAAATCTTTCATTATAAAGTTGGTGGTTTAAAGGATTTTTGTTGCTATAATGGATGTTTATAGGATTTTTAGAATGATGGGGGGTCATTGTATTATTGTTGAAAATGCTTTTTGTGTTTTTTTATATTGGAATCCAAATTATGGTTGGGTTTGGGGTTGATAGGGATGATATTATTTAAATTTTCTTTACTGATAGGCTGGAACAAAAATTTCTATCCACTTCACTTTTGGAAATTATTTGATGCAATGATAAGTAGAAGAGAATAAACCATATACATGTGTCAGTCCTTATTGTTCCTTTACTTGGTTCACAATTATTTATCTCACTCACCTAGTGAGTTCATGCATTTTGTTTCTAATTAAATATGTTGAGTTTGATGTGACCAACTCATGGATTCGCTTCATGCTTATACCTCTAGTGACTAATTATTGTGAGTTCTGATAAATATTCTCAATTATACCTCTGACATCTATAGGTGACTTATTGATCAAGGATCCTTTAGATGAGGTGTCTATCATATTTTGATCACTATCAAGAAGTCCTTGGTATATAAAACAAGGAATTTGTGTTCCTCCATTCCTTGATGTGTGAAGCTGACACATATATTCTTGAAATGCTCCTAATACCCACTGAGGGTCTCTCTAGTTTATTTTCAAATAATTTAAATCTTCTTTTTAATGATGGTGCTTTTGGATGTAGGAAATAATCTCTACATGAAAAATCTTTTTAGATCTTCCCAATTATTGATCTTCCCTGGTTAAAGATTTTACAACCATTATTTAGTCGCTCCTTTGCGTGAGAAGGGGAATTCCATCCAATGAAATTTGTCTTCAGGTGCTCTTCTTGGACTAAATCTTGAGAAGACGAAGTTGAATTATTGTATATCCCAATTTGGGTCTTCTCCTGCAAGTCCATGAATTTTTGGAATCACAGGAATCACATTGAAACATAATTAAAAAACATTTGTTGTAGAAGGTGCAATGAGTTGGTTATTTTGAATGATGAATTGAGGCACACATATCACTTAGGGTTTGGTTGGGATTTCAACCATGATTTCAGGTTCAAAGTGAACACTAAGAGTGTCACTTAAATATGAGAGGTTTATTTCCTAAAATTTTCATGATTGTTTTTTTTCTTAGTAAGTTTAATGTTCATTCAATTTTTGGATCAAATCAAATTAATGGTTTGTTTGAGTTGTGGGTCATTCGGTTTTAAAAATATTTTTTTATTGTTAAGTGGAACTGGATACCTAGTAATGGTGCTAATTTTTATGCATGTCAGTCATGGGGAATGGAAAAAAAATATCTCCTATGTATGGTCTAGTGGTTAACACTATGCAGTCTCCCAAATAATAGTGCACACAAAACAATTTTTCACTTTTAATTACAGGGAAAATAGGGTATTTGTGAAATTTTTTAGTTTTGAAAAAAATGAAATCAATGAAACAAATTAAATAAATTAAGAAAAATATTAAAAATAAATTAGAAATTAAAGTGATTGAAAACTCTTATATGATAAGGGTGATCGGTTCAGTGTTAGTTTTACAATTTAAATGCTATTATTAATGCAATTTATCCAATTCTCTTCTACCAAGTCGATTAAAGTTACATTGCACGATCACTTAATATCACACCCTTAGTCAAATGGTGATACTGATAGAAAAGCATTCCAATATCTTAGTTTGGTCTAATCTTCTTCCTTGTGGGAGGGAGTTGCAGTGAATATCCTCAATTGACTTAGGAAATACCTGACTGTGTCTTGTTTATCCCAAAAAATCAAGAATATCCACTACCCCTCCCACATGTACTGACGATCATAGAGTACTTCACTAAAAAGAACTAGTTTATTCCATTGTATATAAACTGGAACCTATAGAAGAGATAAAATTATCAGTGAACAAATAAAAAATTCAATAATAGAATAAAAACCAAATATGATCATACTTGATAATGAAAACTACTATTAGAAATCGAAAACAACTTCGTAGAAGAGAGAAAAAAATTTTATTCAATAAAGTGCATGAAATAAACCATTAAAAAAATATAAAACCTCTCCTTAACTAATAAATTATAAATTTACCTCACCATGGTAAGGTTAACCAAGAATAATGAGGAAGAAGAATTCATTACAAAACTAAAAAGAAGAAAATAGCTAAAAAGAAAAGCAGAAAATTTCTCCTCCATAATATATTCTTCAAATACTTTCTCTTGTTCTATCTACCATATGTCTGAATCACTCCATATTTCCTTATTATAAGTTTTTATAAATTGATATTTCTATCTACCCTTAAAATTTCAAATATATTGGATGTATATAAAATAAGTTATGACACAATTAATGAGACACACTTTTTTTGGATGAATGTTTTTTAAATCTTCCTTCATTTTGGAGCATCCAATAGATTAATTAATGAGATAATATCTCCATAAAATTAAATTTTCAAACTTTTAATTGATTCCAATTTAAAATCTATTTATAATCACCTCAATTAGAGGTCTTTATCCCGATTTATGCCTCATTTACTAAGGTGGGGTCCACTCTGTTGTACTTAAATATTTTTAAACATGATTTATTTTTTCAGGGATATGGATGTTCAAATTATCTCTAGGTCCTAAATAATAATTTTAATACCAAAAATAAATGAATCTTAAGAAATATAATCACTCCAATTGGATATTTATTTTAAAAGTTATGCTTGAAATACCAAAGTAATAAAAATATATTAAAATCCCAAAATTATACAATTTTCATATTTTATCCCAAAACACACCAAAAATCCAAAAATGTCGAAAATAAACTCAAATTTTTATATTTATATTGACTAAATCATTGAAATACATATGAAAAATTATGTAAATATTAGCTCTATCAAATGGGTATTTAAAAAATGACATTTTCCTCCACTTATAAAAGGGGTCTCTCACCACCCCTTCAAAACCAATTTATGTATTAGTATCTTCTTGAAAATATACCTAATTTACTACTAATATTAATATTTTTCACAAATGTAATGAATTTTTTGTCTATAAGTTATCCTAATCCCTTCATTTCTAAAAATACTTTCAAGGGAAAGTTTAAGCTCTCCGCACGAGTCATTATTAAGCAGTATTTTATTCTTAATCTTCCTTCACCCACTCAAATATTATATATTTATGAAATTATGTTAATATTAGTAATATTAATATTCTTAATTTTATTATACTAATGGAATATAAATCTTTTACACCCTATAAAACCATTAAAAAAATGAAGACATCGTCATGCGTTTGTGCAGACTATCACCTCCATGAATGATGGGTTATATTTTCCATAGACTCTTTACATGGATGAATAAAATGATTTAGGTAATGAAAAAATATAATTATTAAAAAATTATAAATATTATTAAATGATAATTATATTATTTTTATACCCTCTCATGTTCTATGGAAGACGAGTCTGTTGTCCATGTACATGTGGACTACCTCCTCCAGTGAACGAATTATCTTTTTTTCCCATTATCTCCCAACATGGATGACTTTAAAAATGTATAAAATATATAAACATAATATTTATGGAAGTATTAATATTATTCAATGATAATTTTTTATATTATATAAGTAATATTAATAATAAATATTTATATAAAATTTAACCACATTAAATGAACATCTCAAAACACCTTTCTTAATTTGAGTAAATTTTAGAAACCTATGGAACTATATATATATATTATAGTAAATGAAAAAAATAAAGTATATAAAAAATATAATTTCTTATATTATGAATCTATTTTAAAATAATTTTTACTATAGTTGATATATTGATGAATATTTAGAAAAATTTACTAAACCACCTTTAGTAACGACATGAGAAAAAACTATATTGTAAATTAATAAAATATAGCAATAGTTATAACTTTTTGTATGAAATATGGATAAATAAAGATATTTAGGAATTTTTTTAATAAACTTAATTTGATTATCCAGGGTGTCAGGAACATGTTAAAAATTAATCAGGACCTAAGGTAAAGGTTTTTGGATCTCAATTTTGTTTCATTGAGAGATGATTCATATTTACCACTTATTTATTTTTTTGGTGTATTAATTGAAAATGAATTTATTTTTTTCAAAAATTTAATGAATTATGGGGTATTTAAAATATATATCATGTTCTACCTTCCATGAATTTTCAATTCATAAGATTACAACACTATATGGGTTTTGTTTAACTCAAACACCCATTCTTTGAGTTATTATCTTGAAACAATTACTTCTATTATTGGTTGATTCCAACCAAAGATTTTATTTCATGGAAATTTAACTTAATCTACTAGAAAAATAAATTTTTAAATTAAAATATCTTACCTTAATGAATTTATTCCTCCAAAATTATATCATTATTGTGAATATTTTCCTTCCACTTTAGTGACGATTTCCCCACTTTGTCTATATTGTTTACACCATCCAATGTTATCCTTTATTTTTGGAAGTATAATTATGAACTATCTCATGTGGAATTTATATATCACTTCAAAACTTTTAAAAATTATGTTTTATTATCCCTTTTTATGTTGTGGGTTTTAATAAATGTATTTTAAATCTTGAAAATCAATCTTCTGAACCACCCTCGCTACTTTTGAATTACATGTTATCTTTCATTTCCTACCATTTCTTAAATATTATTCCCATGTATTTATTATATATTATGTATATATTTTCTTTAAATATATATCTATTTTACTTTTCCTTTATTTTTTGGATAATACATTTTTTAATTTCCATTCAAAATTCCCACTTTTTAAGTAAATCCGACTTAAGAAAAATTTCTAATTTCTTATTTCATGAAAATTTTCACCTCTTTAAAATGATTTTAACCATGAATAGATTATAAAAAAATTATTATTTTATATATAAAACTAATGGTTCAATTATGGTTTAATGGAAAATAATATTCCCATTCATTCCTTAAAATATACTTTTATCATTTTGAAAAGCATCACCTATGTGGTTCTTTTTTATTCTTACTTATCCTTGATAAATCTCATGAATTTTTCTATATTGAAACTCATTGTTCAAGAACTATGATTATTTATTAAAATATAATCATTAAAAATTATTTTATTCCTTCCTATCTATGGAATACCTATGATATAGCCTTTAGTTATTCTTTGAGACAAGATTATGAAACTAATTTCTTTCTCATGGGTTTTATCACATTTAATTTTTTTATGGTTTCTTTTCCTACTTTGGAATAAATATGCATGTACATGTTATGAATATTAAGGGTTTACACTAATATCTCTCTAATTAATTGTGTAATTTTTTCATCTCCTGAGATACAATTTACGGTGCATAGACATGTAGACTAAGCATGTTATGTTATGTTGTCTTGGTGGTGAGTTTCGACTATGGTGCATGATCGGTTAGCCTTAGTACACTATGTTATATTGTCTTAGTGGTGAGCCTTGACTTATAAGTTTGATATATATTTTTATGTTGTTTCCAAATAATTATGATTCTATGATCTTATTATATCATTCTCATAATCCATGTTTCCATGCTTATCTCACACTATTATATCATGATATGTATTTTTTCTTTTGATATTTCAAGTCATTCCTTTATGATTTGTAGAAAACTATTATTATTCCATATTTTTTTAATAATAAACTTCTCCATGATCATGTATTCTCATATGATTATGATCTAACCCTTGATGAAATGTTGATAATTTTTCCCTTAGTGGGCATTTGAGCTTACCCCTTTCTTTTGTTTTCCTTTCTCAGGTCATGATGATAAGTATAACTTATGAGAAGTCTATAAAAGGGTATATATAAGTTTTATTGTGGGGAAATGTTCACAAGTTTTTGTAAAATAAGTTTCCTATGTAATTATTCCTCAAAGGCACAAAACCAAAAGGTTCTATAGGATTCATGAGATTATTATGAGACATAATGTTTAACATTTGGTAATAATGTAAACTAAATATATTTTTAGATTGGGTTTCTATAAAAAAATTATTTAGTAGACTAACACCTTTGGAATGATATTAAAATTAGTTATCCTAAATAATTTATTCTTGGAGAAAAATTCCGAGAGGATGCTGTTATTTTAATATTTTTTTAATATTGTATTTTTTTGTTTATACACACACAGACACACAAAAATTTAAACATTGTATAAAAACTTTTTTTTATATTATCTTTATTAAATTATTTTAAAATTATTACTCAACCTCACTTTTATAAGTGATTAACCATTAAAACTATCCTATATTTTCTAATATGAGATTCAATCTCATCTTTTATAGTATTTTAATAGTCATTTCTTTATTTCTTTTTTCAGTGTTAGAATAATTTTATAATATATATAAAATAATTGTAAACAATTAATAATTTCTTTAGGGAGAGAGGATTACAAGATAAAAAAAATCATGCACACTCAGGTATCCTAGTGGGTCAAGAATCATCCATCCCCACAAGAATCGAAAAACACATAATGAACCTTATAATTTCATGCTATTTTCTTGCAGACCCATTTGTTGGAAGGATACTAAATTTTTTGATGGCCCAAATTCAGAGATATTTAAAATCCTATGATTCCCTAAGTAAATGACCCAGAGGCCCTTGATTACTAACATAAAGGCCTCACATTAGCAAGCCTGAAGACCGCATTTTTTGTGGTTGTTCAGACAAGAAATTTTTATTCTCATTAATAAATATAGAAGGATAATATGTCTCACAATCGAGTAGATGACCCAATATTTTTGTTTTTCACATGTGGTTTTTTTCTGCACTCATTAATAATCCCTAAATTCCATGGATTAAAATTTTAAAAATAGATTTTCTAATCAATGGGTCTAGGTTTTCTAGGGATATATGTAGCCCAAAAAAGTAATAAGTGTGTTGGATCTTTTCATTTAACCCTTTAACTACTCAGATTTTTGTTCTGGTATTTAAAGATTCCTTTCCATTATGTGATTGTGGGAATCATGATATAAATATTTATATCACGGGGGTCGTGCTGGATGGTGACACTACTACTCCTTTGACTAGGTGGATGGCATGGTGAAACTGGAAGGCGGTTCAATGTTAAGACATGCAGGTGTCACTGGGTGGGTGACTCAAAAGAGTGATGGGTGTGTTTTCACCCATCAACCAACCCTCTACCCACATATATTTCTAATGTGGGATATAGGGGTGACCTTCCATGACACAATGGAGTAACAAAACATGATTATACTGACTGGAGAGGTGATGTAGCATAAAACGATTGGTGATTTGGGGTGATGTTTGTCTTCTCATATGGGTCTCAAGCCATATCCTTTAAGGGACATTGGTCTACATTCGGCTGGGCCTTTAGGCCATCAATAACTTAGTCCTTTAGTCCATTAACATGTAACAAAATATGTCTAGTGAGTTCTTTTCATTCTTTATAGGGAGGGATGAGTCTTGACCACATGGGGTGCCTATGTGTGTGTTATTTTTGGTCTGTAATCTACTCTACCTATGATAATATATTAAGATTTATTTATATTTATTTTCATATATTATATATAAATATTTATAAATAAATATATGCTCATTTATATATTTATATAATTATTTAAATAAAATTTAAATATATTAAATTAACATATACATATTTAATGTATTTAAATAAATTATTAAATATTTTCATTAATTAATATAAATTTGATAATTTTTTATTTTAATATGAATAATATATATATATATATATATATTATGTATATTATATGTATATTTATATTTTAATATATCTGTATATTTATTTATATATAATTATATATGTATATATATGTGTGTGTATGAAACATTCACACATAATTATAAATATATGTATATAGTAAATATATACTTACATAAATTGAAAAATATATAATATGGATATAAATATATAATAAATTTAAATATGGACAATATATTTAATATATTTTTATATTTATTTACATTTATATGTGTTTGTGTGTGTTGATATATATAAATATATATAAACACACACACAAACACCCATATAATTATAAATATATATTTATATTTTAAATATATATGTATATTATAAATCATATAACATTAATATAAATATATAAATTTAAAAATTATTATACATATATATATATATCTGTGTGTGTATGTGTTTGTGTGTGTATGTGTGTATGTATGTATGTATATGTAACAACCTAATATTTTAAGTATTTTTTCCAAATAAATTTAATTTCTTTGATAGCTTGCGTTACACACAATAACAAGTTTAGACAAACAACGATATATTATTAAAATATTATTTTCACCTAGCCATTGAATTGTAGAGTATAAATAGGAATAACTTAATTATAGAAATGCATGGTTTACACAAGTATAAAATTAATTCATTAGTTATCAATTAATTATAAATGAAAATAAAAATCATTTGAGAATAAAATAAAGGAGAGGTTTTTTTTCTCGAAAAATCGCTTTTATGCACGTAATGTATTTTTATCATAATAAATTAAATTGATCATTATTAATGAATTATTTTAATGAAATTTATATATTATATATTAAATAAATTTTTTTAACATTCATTTAATATTTTTTATTATGCATAATATAATAATAAATCATGTTTTATGCTTAAAAATGTATTTTTCTAAAAAGTAGTTTTCACCACATTTTGTGCGCTTACTATAAAATTAATTTCTTAAATTTATAGATATTTAATTTGATAAAATGAATTAAATATTTATAATTATGAGGTTTGAATTTGATAAATAGACCCCTTTTATTTTTGGTCAATATGAATAGTAATTGTGGTAAAATTTATCAACTTAGTAAATGGTAAATCAAGTTAATTTAGGTTAAAACTTAGCAGTAAGGACATAATTTTTCATATGAATTCTTATTTTATGAATGTAATTCTAAAATTATCACTTTAGTCTTGAAATTTATTAGTTTAATGGAACATTATCCATGAAAATGACCTATATAATATTTAAATCAAAAAAATTTACAAAATGTCACTCACTTTATTTTTAATATATTTTATGTGTCAATATAGGGAAAAAATCAAGTTATGAAATAATATAAGTATATATTTTGAGTTTAATGTTTTTTTTCCTAATATAAATTTTGTTTTAATTTTTAGTAATTCTATAATGACCATAATTTCTTATGTAACACTGATATAGTATTTCTCAACTGAATGAAAAAAAATATAATAAATGATTTTTAAAAAATATTAAAAGTTATATAATTTGAATACTTTAATGTTTCACATGAATTTTATAGATCTATATGACATATTATGGATGTTTTAAAGAATTATAGTCTAATTTAACTTTTTTTGATGTATTTAAAGTTAAATGAAATGAATAATGTTAAAGATCACATTAATGACATTTTATAATAAATAATATTTATTAAATGATATAAAATTTGTAAAAATATTATAATTGGAAAAATTAATGGGATATGGTTTTAAAGATATATCATGGTCCATTTATGGGTTGTTTTTCATTTTATAGTAACATTATTAACCCTTAATGGATAGAAAACTATATTATAGTAATTGTCAAAATGGTTAACTCAGGTTAAAACTAAAAGATAAGGGTAAAAATGAAATCCAAACTTATCAAAAAAAGTTATGAGATTATTTAGACTCAAAATAATCTTAGATTTAAATAATTTTAATTTGGATCCATTTGTTGAGCAATGTATTGTTTTCAAACAATTCAAAATAATGTTTTTTAAAGGGGGAGATTATTTTAAATAATACTCTGTCTCTTTATGATGATTTTGATGCTCACAAATACCCTTAATTATTTACTAATTATTTCGTTGAGTATTTTGCAGGAATTTATTTTATTTATTTATTTCATACAATGAGATTTCATACTTCATTTATTCCAAGATCAATTTTAGCACGTTCTGGAATCACTGTAGCGTGAGATCAGTTTTAGCACGTACTGGAATCACTGTTCATACCCTACGTTGATGAACGTAATGTATGGATGAAAAGTTTACTTTTTATGTTAAAAGAAACGTATGGTTAAGGAACCTTACGTTATTTTGAAACGTATGGTTAATGAAACTTACGTTTTTGAAAAGTATGGAAGAAGAACATTACGTTTGGAAGGAACCTTACGTTTTTGTTGTAGGACAAGTATAGAAGAGAAACCGTACGTTAGTTTTCAGTGTTGAGTTTGTTTCTCAAAAGTATGGATCATCAACCTTACTTTTATAATCAACCGTACGTTCTTTGGAGAGTTAAAGCAAGACAAAGTATGGATGATCAACCCTACGTTTGAATGCTGAAGAGAAAGTATGTACGTTCTGAACCTTACGTTCTGAACCTTACGTTCTGAACCTTACGTTTGTGAACCTTACGTTTGTGAACCCTACGTTTGGAGCCACGTCATCAACCCTACGTTTGGCGTCGGGATATTTTTGACAGACGATATTTCCTTTTGCATTGGTCAAACAGGCGGATTATTAAGCGGATTTCGAGCCGATTCTTAAGTACGACTTTGACTGAATCAAAGACGATTTTTAACGGATTAATGATTAATTTAAACGTAGCTTTTTATGCTGATTCTTCAGGGGAGTTACAATGGCTCTGTTATTTCATTTAATATCGCGAATCTAAAGGATATTTTCATGGATCTATTTATGCGGAAGATTTTCTCAGATTTGAATATATATGTTCTATCTTGGAAACTTCGGATATATATATACACAGGAAAGTGTATGAAATATATAGATTGATCTTTTAACGAGCAAGAAACAGAGACTGTGTAAAGGCGTTCTTTTCTGGTGATCGAGAAGAAGTGTAAAATCTTTATTACCGAAGGAAGATCTTGATAGCAGATTCACGTGTTCTACATCGACTATCTGTTGTGAATCTACTGCTGCTGAAGTTGTGAAGTTTCTTGTAATATCTATTGCAACTGGATCGACTCAGAACTGTTTTGATTACAGATCTTTATTTTCTGAAGACGACGATCTATCTACTGTCAATTGCATTCTGTTGCAATTGTGAAGAACAACTGGAGAAGTGTTTTCTTTATCGAAACCCTTTTTATTTTTGAGTGATCAGCTTCTCGTTCTAAGCTGCGTGGGTTCGTGTTTGAACCAGGAAGGCTGTGTTTGCCTAAAACTTGTAAAGGTGTCAACTGCCTGTACTCAGTTGTGAACAGGTCTGTGGAAACGAGGACCAAATAGTGAAAATCGCCAAGCTCGTGGATTTGAGCGTTGGTGGAGTGGACTAGGGGCCTTCTGTTCCCCGAACCACTATACATCCGTGTGTTCATGCTTTTACTTTTTCCGCTGCATATTTAATCGTGCTAAAGCATAGTGGACAGAATTTGTCTAAATTGAAGAGATTGTAATAATTTTGAAAAGACACAATTCACCCCCCTCTTGTGTGTAATCCGTAGATTCAGATCCAACAATTGGTATCAAAGGAGGAGCTTCTTATTTTTACAGTCTTATCAAGCTAGAAGTATTTAAAGATTATACATAGTGTATCATGGCTGATACGAGAGAGGGAATGTCAATGGTCAGAGAACCTTACTTTAATGGAGATAATTATGGCTGCTGGAAATCACGTATGATTATTTATCTGAAAAATCTTGGTTACAGAGTCTATTCAAAGATTCTGACTCCCTATGAAATTCCTGAAAATCCCGATACATGGAGTGCTGCTATAGAGGCTGAGTATGACATGAATTCAAAAGCTATGAATGCAATCATCTGTGGTCTAGGACCGGATGAATTTAACAGAGTATCTCAATGCCCGACTGCATATGAAATGTGGCAAACAATAGCTGTTGCTTATGAAGGAACAGATAATGTAAGACAAATGAGATATGCAAATGCTAAATTAAAATTCGATACTTTCAGAATGATTGAAGGAGAGAGCATCACTCAGATGATTGGAAGATTGACAGAAATTGTCAATAATATAACAGCTCTAGGAGAACCAATCAAGCAGGCTGATCAAGCGTTAAAGGTACTGAGAGTACTTCCTACTCGATGGAATGGAATCTCTGCAGCAATCAGACAATCAACTTCTGTTAAAGATCTAACTATGAGAGAGCTGATTGGTACATTGATGATGTACGAGGCTGAAATGCAAGATGAGGTAAATGAGCATAAAGTCTACATAAAAAGGGAAAATACTACTTTGAAAGTGAATTCTCAACAAAATGATAGAAAGATGAAGAACAGAGAAGTAAGTGCTAAATCAGAAAGCTCTAATTCTTAAAATTCGGATGAAGAACTGGCTCAGCTAGCCAGAAAATTCAGAAAGTTCTACAGTAAGAAGAAAGACTTCAAGAAATCCTTCAAGAAGGATAGCAAGGAAGTGAGATGTTATGAATGCAAAAATATGGGACATATCAGACCAGATTGCCCAAAATTGAAAGATGCAAAGAAGAAGAAATTCTTCAAGATAGATGATTATGAGCAGAAAGACAAGAAAGCTATGAAAGCTACTTGGAGTGTTTCTGAAGACTCAAGTAATTCTTCTGAATCAATCTCAGAGAAGGAGGAAGCCAATTTAAAAGCAAATATGTGTTTCATGGCTGAAACTGATGAGGTACACTCATACTACTCCTCTGACTCAAATAATGAATCAAACTCTGAAACAAGCTTCTCAAATAAAAAACTTGCAGCTTACTGCAATATGCTTGAAGAAAGGTATGACTCATTATTTAAAAAATATAAATCTATAAAGAACTTGCATAAAGCTATTTCAGATGAGAGAAATACTTTGATAAAACAACATAAGGAATTAATTGACAAATACAACTCTGCTGACTCAAATAAGATTAATTTTGAATCAAAAATAAAAACTCTACAGGATGAAGTAGAATCTTATAAAAAGGCTGCATTAGTTTTTACAAAAGGAGAAAACGCCTTAAATGAGATACTTGGAAAAACTGTAATTAAAAAGGAAAGGTTTGGAATTGGAAGTAAAGGAGAAAAACCTAAGTTATACAAAAATTATTTTGTTCCTAGCACTAAACATGTTATTTGTAACTTCTGTGGAACAAAAGGTCATATAGCTAAAAACTATTTTCTAAGACAACCTCAAATATGTGGAATTAAGAAAGCTTATATTTCCAATGATCTATATGATTCTATCAATTTTAAGAAAACAAAGCAAATCTGGATACCCAGATCACTGCTTGCTAACACTCCTGGACCCAACAAAATATGGGTACCAAAGCAATTTGTTTGAATGTCTTTGCAGGTAGCAGGTCACCAAAGAAAGAAAGAAATATGGTATATGGACAGTGGCTGCTCAAGACACATGAGTGGAACTTCAGCTAATTTCTCTTCTCTTACTCGAAAGGAAGGAGGACTTGTCACCTTTGGTGACAATGCCAAAGGAAAGATTATTGGTATTGGAACAGTTGGAGATCCAAAGACAGTTTCAATCAACAAAGTACTTTATGTACAAGGGTTAAAACACAATCTGATAAGTATCTCTCAACTCTGTGATGATGGATACACTGTTGATTTTACTAACAATAGTTGTACTGTTTCTAAAGATAAACTGTTTAAGTTTAGAGCACCCAGAACTGATAATGTTTATACTTTGGATTTGTATTCCTTGTGTAAACAACAAGTAAACTGCTTAACTGCTAATATAAGTGAATCCTGGATCTGGCATAGAAGACTTGGTCATTGAAATATATATGCTTTACATAAATTATCTAAGAAACATCTAGTTTCTGATTTGCCTAGTCTCAAATTTGAAAATGACAGATTCTGTGATGCATGTCAGCTTGTCAAGCAACACAAATCATCATTCAAATCTGTTAATAAAGTTGCTACAACTAAACCTCTAGAACTTATCCATATGGATTTGTTTGGACCTTCAAGAGTAGCAAGTTTAGCTGGTAAATTATATGTTTATGTATTAGTTGATGATTATTCTAGATTTACTTGGATTTTCTTTTTGAAATTTAAAAGTGAAGCTTTTAGTTTATTTGAAGGTTTTTGTAAATCTATTCAAAATGAAAAAGGTTTTAATATAATCTCATTGAGAAGTGATCATGGTGGAGAATTTGAGAACCAGTAATTTAATTCCTTTTGCTCAAACATGGGTATTAAACACACCTTCTCTGCTCCAAGAACACCTCAACAGAATGAGATTGTAGAAAGAAGAAATAGAACTATTCAAGAAATGGCTAGAACTATGTTAAATGAATATAGCCTACCTATATATTTCTGGGCAGAAGCTGTTAATACAGCTTGTTATATAATGAATAGAATTTTAATAAGACCTATTTTGAAAAAGACACCCTATGAACTATGGAATAATAGAAAACCTAAAGTAAATTACTTTAATGTTTTTGGATGCAAGGTTTACATCTTGAATACCAAAGATAATCTTGGTAAATTTGATCCAAAATCTGATAAAGGTATTTTCTTAGGATATTCTGCAACCTCCAAAGCTTATAGAGTCTATAATAAAAAGTCAAGGATTGTTGAAGAATCAGTTCATGTGAAATTTTATGAATCTGATCCTTTTGAGAAAAGGATAGAACAAATAGATGAACCTGATTCTAATGAAAACATGAGACTTGAGAATTTAAAGAATGATTTTGAAAATGATATAAAAGAAATTCAGTCCAGTTCAGAAGAACATGACACTGAAGAACCTTTGAATGTAATGCCTAGACAGTCTAGAGCCTTAAAGAATCATCCTTTAGAATCTGTGATAGGTGACTTAGAGACTGATATTCAAACTAGAAGAAACCTTGGAAACATAGTTGAATTCTCTGCTTTCCTATCCCAACAAGAACCTAAGACCATAGAAGAAGCCTTAGATGATGAGAGCTGGGTAATAGCAATGCAGGATGAATTGAACCAGTTCAAGAGAAATAAGGTTTGGGAATTAGTTGAAAGACCACATGATTATCCAGTAATAGAAACTAAATGGGTCTTTAGGAATAAACAAGATGATCAAGGGATAATAACTAGAAATAAAGCAAGATTAGTAGCTAAAGGATATAATCAAGAAGAAGGAATAGATTATGATGAGACCTTTGCACCTGTAGCCAGGTTAGAAGCCATTAGAATCCTTTTAGCCTATGCATCTTATATGAATTTTAAATTATTTCAGATGGATGTTAAATCTGCCTTTTTAAATGGTTATTTAATGGAGGAAGTTTATGTTGAGCAACCTCCTGGTTTTGAAAATTCTCAAAAACCAGATTCTGTTTTCAAACTTACTAAAGCTCTTTATGGCCTTAAACAAGCACCTAGATCTTGGTATGAAAGACTAAGTTCTTTTCTTTTGAAAAATGATTTTACTGTTGGACTGGAAGATCCAACACTCTTTAAGAAAACTGTGAAAAATAATGTTTTGTTGGTTCAAATTTATGTTGATGATGTAATTTTTGGATCAACCAATAAAATTCTTTGTCATGAATTTTCAGAATTAATGCAAAAAGAATTTGAAATGAGTATGATGGGAGAATTAAATTTCTTTTTGGGTCTTCAAATATTTCAAAAAGATTTTGGAAATGTTTTAAATCAATGCAAATACATTACTGATTTACTTAAGAAATTTGGACTTGAAAACAGCAAGCCATTTACAACTCCTATGTGTACTAATATAAAACTTGATTTGGATGAAACTGGAAAATCAGTGGACAACAAGTTATATAGAGGTATGATTGGTAGTTTGTTATATCTTACTGCTAGTAGACCAGATATAATGTATTCAGTATGTCTTTGTGCTCGATTTCAATCAAATCCCAAAGAATCCCATTTAACTGCTGTTAAAAGAATTTTTAGATATTTAAAAGGTACTATTTATCAATCTCTGCTTTATCCAAAAACCTCTGATTTTAATTTAATTTCATATTCAGATGCTGACTTTGGAAGCTGTAGATTAGATAGGAGGAGTACTTCAGGAACATGTCACTTTTTAGGGAAGTCTTTAGTATCATGGTCTAGTAAGAAACAACACTCAGTTGCCCTGTCAACAGCCGAGGCAGAATATGTGTCTGCAGGTAGTTGCTGTGCACAGGTGTTGTGGATGAAAAACACTCTTATGGACTTTGGATTAAATTTCAATAATACACCTATTTTATGTGATAATACTAGTGCAATTAATATTTCAAAAAATCCTATTAGTCATTCTAGAACTAAGCACATTGATATAAGACATCACTTTTTAAGAGATCATGTATTTAAAAAGGATATATTTTTAGAATTTGTAAATACAGAAAATCAATTAGCAGATATTTTTACTAAACCACTTCCCACGGCAAGGTTTGAATTTATTAAGGGGGAGTTAGGTTTATTTAATTTTAAATAGTTTTTTTTAAATCTTATTCTGTTTTCGAATTCTGCTTAATTTCTGTTTTCTGCTATAAGTAATTTTATTTTGTTTTAAATAAAAGTAATGATTAGTGATTACACGGGAATCAAGGCTGTCAGAACCGTTTCACCTTCTAAACTGCTTCACCTTTTTCGGAAACCCTTTCGAAAACCTAAAACCGCACATCTGGTCCAAAACCCTTTTCTGAATCTTCAAACCCTAAACTTACGAACCTTCAGAAATAGTTGTTGGAATGGCAAAGACTAAGCGTCCAGATGAAGTCGAGAGCAGTGCTGCAAAGAAACCTAAGGTAGTAGGTCGGAAAATACTGCAAGGTAAAGTCATAGATTTAGAGTGGCTGTTTGAAACTAATTTACTGTTGAAGCAAGCGTTGTCGTTTCAAAGCCTTGAGCAAGCTTTTAATAGTGAAAATTCTGAGTTTCTATATGAGGCAGAAATGAGACATTTCTTTAGAACTGTTCAGTTTAGCC
Organism: Viscum album; assembly: GCA_963277665.1. NCBI lineage: Eukaryota > Viridiplantae > Streptophyta > Magnoliopsida > Santalales > Viscaceae > Viscum > Viscum album. The sequence goes on along the minus strand of OY728140.1, from coordinate 44,664,792 downwards.
TTGGAGATACAGAGGATAGTTTATTGGCTCAAATAGAGGATAAAGACTTTTCAATATCATCTTTAGAGATAAGTCAAATTCTTAACAGCCCTCATGAAGGAGTTTTTCATTTCGATTTACGGAATATTAGAGATTCTGTACATAAGTCTGAAGACATTATGTCTTTTCTGTTTGGAACCAGAGTGATAAAGAAGATGTTTATTAAGGATTTGGAGCCCGATCAGAAAATTTTGGTAAAATTTGTTCAGACTGGTTTAGCACCAAGAATGGCTGAGATGGAGAAAATCCTATACCCTGACATGTACATAATGTATCTTCTGATGTGTGATATTAAGTTTAATTTTCCTCGGTTTATGATAAGATATATGAGTTACTGCTGTCAGAGTGAAGCAAGAATGACCTTTTTCCCTTATGGAAGGTTCATTTCTTTGTTTTTGTTTAAAAGAGGAATGATCAGATTGGTAGATGCTGGGGTGAAATGTCACCACAGTAATGTTTTTAATGCTGGAACTTTGAGGAAAGTAGGATACTTCTGGAGCACAATTAAAGGAAAACTCTTACCTGTTGGAGCTGAGGAAAACTCGGAGAGTGCTCAGACTCAACCGGCTAAGTCCAAGGAGGGACAAGCAGAATCAAGAGTTAGTACAGTGGCAAGGAGAATTCGTTTTGAGATGGAGGAAGTTGAGGAAGAGAGAAGTCAAGAAGGACTTCAATCTAGAAGGAAGATGTCAATTGATGAAGAAATTATCTCTCCTGCCTTGAAATCCTCTGAACCGGTATTTTCTTATTCATTTGTGAGAGAAGCTGTTGTGGAGCAGACTGCACCGATAGAGGAACCAGCAGCTCAAACAGAAACTCAAGAAGAACCTCAATCTGCTGCTGTGGCTGTTGAAAAAGTAATTCAACAAGAACAACTTATGGAGGCAGTGCCTGGTGAAGAAGTGGCCCGACCTCAAGATTTACATGAAAATATTGTTATTGACCAATCAGTAGAAGTCAGAGAGACTACTGTTCGTGATGAACATACTTCTGAAGCTAATACAGAGGTACTTCAGGAAGATTTTTCAGTGGAAGAGTTTCAGGCTTCAAAAGATAGTTCAGTGGATCAACCTTGTCAGGACAAGGACAAAGAACAGTCAGATGCATATTCCTTACCAGTTGCCCTGCTTCATCAACTTAATTCTGGACATGAGAATCGAGCACAGGGTGCCCCTGATTCGAGAAAAGAAGAAGTTGTTGAGTTGTACAAGCGTATCTCTCAGTTAGAATCTGAGAATGTTAGTCTCAGAAATTCTCTGAACTTAGAGCAGTTGAAGTTTCAGAAGCTGAAAGAATGTACTGTTTCAAGACAGGAAGTAGATTTGTTTAAGACTGATATGCTGCATGCTGTTGATCAGTTAAAATCAGAGATGGTAAAGAAAGATGATTTGTCTGAGTTGAAGATTTACATGGAGAATAAATTTGAGTCTGTTGCAAATAGTGCTGTGAGTGGATCAGGCTATTCACCTGATTTGATTCGGAGATTTCAAGCAATTACTGGAGCAATGAGCAATATGAGTGACAGATTACACGATCTTCAGTGTAATAGTGCCCCTTTGTCAGTTTTGCTAGATAATTAGAGATTTTTAGTGGATCAGTTGACATCTGGAGAGCAACCGATTAGGATTCTTTTGAATCAGTTATCAGAAAAACTGGCTCTTTTTGTTAAAAAAGAAGAAAGAATGCATGAGTTTTTCAGAGTTAATTTGATTGAAGATATTCATATGACTCAAGAGAACAGAGATCTTATCATCAAGTTAGGATATGGGATGACGAAGAGGCTCAGAGAACAGTTTACAGAGATAAAGACCGCGATTCAAAGGAGATAGACACCTTTTTCCCTGTCTTATCTATGAACCTTGATTCCTCTGTATATCACAATCGTTTATATATAACAGCTTGTGAATGAAAATTCTTTTCTTAATTCTTTTTTGTTTTGTTGTTTATTGATTTATGATTGAGTTAGCCAGTATAACAAATTCACTTATTCATACACAGTTAACTATAGCATTTACTTATAGTTCAGTGCAATATTGAATGTGTTCAAATCCGTAATTTTTCATTCTTTTTGATATCACAAAAAGGGGGAGAATTTGGATAAACACAACATTTAAATTTATTTGTTTCCTATGAAGAAATTTGGATATATGGGAGAATTTGGATATATACGACATTTATCTTTTATCTATTTTAGCTGAAAATTTATTTTTATGGGGGAGAAATTTTATTATAGTTAAATATTGTTTTAATCCTTTCAAAATTATAAAATTTTATAAAACTAATTTTTCAATAAAGATTGCAATTAAATTAGTTCTATTATTTTATGGGTTTTGTGATCATCAAAAAGGGGGATATTGTTGAGCAATGTATTGTTTTCAAACAATTCAAAATAATGTTTTTTTAAAGGGGGAGATTATTTTAAATAATACTCTGTCTCTTTATGATGATTTTGATGCTCACAAATACCCTTAATTATTTACTAATTATTTCATTGAGTATTTTGCAGGAATTTATTTTATTTATTTATTTCATACAACGAGATTTCATACTTCATTTATTCCGAGATCAATTTTAGCGCGTTCTGGAATCACTGTAGCGCGAGATCAGTTTTAGCGCGTACTGGAATCACTGTTCATACCCTACGTTGATGAACGTAACGTATGGATGAAAAGTTTACTTTTTATGTTAAAAGAAACGTATGGTTAAGGAACCTTACGTTATTTTGAAACGTATGGTTAATGAACCTTACGTTGTTGAAAAGTATGGAAGAAGAACATTACGTTTGGAAGGAACCTTACGTTTTTGTTGTAGGACAAGTATGGAAGAGAAACCGTACGTTAGTTTTCAGTGTTGAGTTTGTTTCTCAAAAGTATGGATCATAAACCTTACTTTTATAATCAACCGTACGTTCTTTGGAGAGTTGAAGCAAGACAAAGTATGGATGATCAACCCTACGTTTGAATGCTGAAGAGAAAGTATGTACGTTCTGAACCTTATGTTCTGAACCTTACATTCTGAACCTTACGTTTGTGAACCTTACGTTTGTGAACCCTACGTTTGGAGCCACGTCATCAACCCTACGTTTGGCGTCGGGATATTTTTGACAGACGATATTTCCTTTTGCATTGGTCAAATAGGCGGATTATTAAGCGGATTTCGAGCCGATTCTTAAGTACGACTTTGACTGAATCAAAGACGATTTTTAACGGATTAATGATTAATTTAAACGGAGCTTTTTATGTCGATTCTTCAGGGGAGTTACAACGGCTCTGTTATTTCATTTAATATCGCGAATCTAAAGGATATTTTCATGGATCTATTTATGCGGAAGATTTTCTCAGATTTGAATATATATGTTCTATCTTGGAAACTTCAGATATATATATACACAGGAAAGTGTATGAAATATATAGATTGATCTTTTAACGAGCAAGAAACAGAGACTGTGTAAAGGCGTTCTTTTCTGGTGATCGAGAAGAAGTGTAAAATCTTTATTACCGAAGGAAGATCTTGATAGCAGATTCACATGTTCTACATCGACTATCTGTTGTGAATCTACTGCTGCTGAAGTTGTGAAGTTTCTTGTAATATCTATTGCAACTGGATCGACTCAGAACTGTTTTGATTACAGATCTTTATTTTCTGAAGATGACGATCTATCTACTGTCAATTGCATTCTGTTGCAATTGTGAAGAACAACTGGAGAAGTGTTTTCTTTATCGAAACCCTTTTTATTTTTGAGTGATCAGCTTCTCGTTCTAAGCTGTGTGGGTTCGTGTTTGAACCAGGAAGGCTGTGTTTGCCTGAAACTTGTAAAGGTGTCAACTGCCTGTACTCAGTTGTGAACAGGTCTGTGGAAACGAGGACCAGATAGTGAAAATCGCCAAGCTCGTGGATTTGAGCGTTGGTGGAGTGGACTAGGGGCCTTCTGTTCCCCGAACCACTATACATCCGTGTGTTCATGCTTTTACTTTTTCCGCTGCATATTTAATCGTGCTAAAGCATAGTGGACAGAATTTGTCTAAATTGAAGAGATTGTAATAATTTTGAAAAGACACAATTCACCCCCCCTCTTGTGTATAATCCGTAGATTCAGATCCAACACCATTTTCACATCAAAAATAATTTATATTAATTTAATATTTTAAGAAATTCCAAGTGTGCCCCTCCCCTCAATTATAATAGCGTGCCTTCCTCTCTCTTATTCACACCACTTTGAGCCTTCTAGATCAACTGAACTATACCAATTTATATTCTACACTTATCCAACCACATCCTATAGTTTTTTTATTTCCAAAAGACGAACCATGGATCCCTTTATATGATTTCTAAATGAGTTTTTTCAAAGAATATGTAATCGCCTTAACCGACCACTTTATTTTAAATTTTTATTTTAACTCATCCAAATATATTATATTCATCATAAAATATTATATTCAGTATAATAAATATACTTAAATTTTATTATTATTATTATTATAAAGACTTCATTATACACCTTCTTGTCCATCAAAATGGACGTGAAAGTATCGCTCATGCGTACGTATGACTTACCGTTTCTATATAGTGACACAATTAATTTTTTATCACCATATTTTATGGATGGTTATTATGATGGGTTTAATATTAATATATTATATTTATAAAATGGTTATACTTTTTTAATTATAATATCATGTCAACATTCTTACCAACTAATCCTTTGTGAAATGATAACGTCACTCGTGTGTATGTGTGGACTACCAGCTCCATGAAGCGATGTGATTAGTTTTTAATTTATATTGTAATTATATGATAATTAGGATGGATTTGATGAATATATATTATATATATGATATAATAATGATATTGTAAAGGTGAATTAATATTTACCTTTCTTTCCTTCTATCGTTTGAAAAATTAAAACATCATTCATGTGTACGTACGACATACCATCTCCATGAATGGTGTAATTCATTTTTCTATCCCTTTATTTTATGGATGACTATGAATATATATATAATTAATATATACGATATTTATAACATTATGTAGATTATGGAACTATTATCAAAGTACAATGACTGAAACTACCAAACCAAAACTTACATGAAAAACAATGCAATTATCACCCAAAATAGTGATTTTAATAAATTGGTGATAAAATGTTTAAAGTAAATCATATATGATTTGATATATATGATTATTGATTTTTAATAATATTTATAATAAAACTATATTAATTATACATGATTTTCCAAAATGTACGAAGAAAGTCAGACCTGTGGTAAGGGGTTTTATATTATAATCCCATTGTTTATTGGGATTATTTATGATTATGTCTCCGATGGTAGAATATTATTATCTACCTATCAAGAAACTCATTAATTTTCTTATTATATGTTTATTTCTTGAAAATACATGTTTTCATTTCATTTTCTTCACTTTATGTACTCAAGAGACAAAAAATATGTTTTTAAGTAAAATTGACTTCATCTCTCTCTTAGGTCGATTTGTTTCTTCCATATCCATGTTTTCTAAAAATATTTTAAAGAAGGTTTTTAATATTTTCCTATGATTGATTCATGTTATTTTTACTGATGTTTGACTTCTTACAAAATAGTTTCAAAGGAATCTTCTTTTCATATTCCAAACGAGGTACTTTGTGATTTTTCTAACAAAAGTATGGAAGAAATGTTTTTTTTAACTTATATGCAATGAAAAAAATTTCCCAACATTATGGATGATAAATAAAGATTATTTTACAATTTTTGATAGTTATTTTCAATGAAAATGATTTCCATAATATTTTTGTGTTTTTTAGATTTTAAAGCGATGATTTCAAAATATAAAGGTTATTTTACTCAAGAATGTTTTAATGATATTTTTATTCATCAATAAACAAAACTTAAATATTGATTATGATTTAATGGGAATATGATATAAGGATACCATCCTTATTCTTTCTCAAGATGGTTTATGTATATGATGGAATGATTTTTATGAAACCCATTCTTTTTCAATGGGTTATGATACGATGAAATATTTATGAAACCCATTTCATTTCATGGGTTTTTATATAATGAATGATTTATGATCTTTTGGCATACATATATATGATTTTCATTAATTGATAGGTGGGAGATATATCTCTCTACAATGAATTGCGTAAAGATTTATATCTCATGAAATAAATAGGATTGTAATGGGTATTGAACCGAGTATATTAAGGGTCTTTGTCCACTATGATAGTCTTGGGAGTGAACCTTGACTACTAATATGGTTTGGGAAGTGAACCCATTACACTATGATAGTCTTGGAAAAGACCCTTGACTATTAAGGAAATGATTTTATATGATTATATGTATGCCATAATTCCATGTATGATACATATATTATTATCACATGGATCATGTTCTTTGATTCCTTTATTATTCAGGTTTTATAAACTTCCAAAATTCATGACATGACTCAAGATTATGATTTATGATATGTAGGGTATGGTTTTAAAATGTTATTCTCATGTTTTTATACCCTTTTCTAATGTTATTATTATATGATCATTGATATATCCAATTTTTACCCTTATTGAGCACCAGAGCTTATCCTTTAATATGTTTCCTTTCTAGGGTTATGAAGAAATGTTTTATGTATGATATGTCTAAGAAGGGTGATACTTATAAAGATATAAGTTGGCGAAAATGTAGAACTATTATGAACAAGTTGTTTATGTTTCCAATTTTCTAAAGATACTAAACTGATATGATTTTATCATGGATCATTATATTATGTAAATGATATTCATCTACTTTGATGTAATATCTATGTATGAAATGTTCAGATTGCTATAATTGGTATCATAGGAAGGTTTAGTTAACCTTTTGAAACTTGGATGAGAAATATTTAGTGAGGACCTTGGGGATAATTCTATGTATAGGATAAAATCCTAATGTTTTGATAATGATCATGAATAATCCAGGTTAAATATAAGTTTTCATAAAATAATGTTTCATAATTTATATATCATATAAATTATTTTTCAGGATTATATGGTTTCCCATTATAATTATTATTTATCACACTATGAATTTGGTTTTATTCAATAGTTTAAACCCGAAGGAATCATGTTAATGATGAATATGACGGAAAATGAAATGATTTTCCTCCTGAGAAACCAAATTTTATGGGATATGGAATGAAAAATATCATTGCTACACTAAAAAAACTTTCCCATGATATGAATAATGTTGAGCTTCCAAATGATAAAATAAGGTAAGAACATTTTGTTGAGTCCTTTATGAGGCAATTTCCACATTCTTTTAGTGGGTACAATGATCCACTAGTCACTAAGCAATGAATCAGTACCACTAAAAATATATTTTATATTCTCTAGTGTTAATAACCTGAGAAAGTTATTCTAATTATTTATCATTTTAAATATTAAGAAGATCAATGGTGGGATTTTATAAAGAACGTGAAGTAATAGGAAGAATTTGAAAATATGTAGTGAGATGGGTTTAAGAAATTATTTACCAATAAGTATTTTCATTTTATTATTCATATAAAAATGGATAATAAATTAATTCATTTTAACTATAAGTATGATGAATCTCTTTGTAGCTATGATAAAAACTTTACAAGATCTTCGAGGTATGATTTTGGTATTATCATCTAACTTGAAAGTAAGGTTGATCAATTCTTTAGTGGCTTAAAACCAATTCTTCGATGAGAATTATCCATAAGAAAATTTAGTAGATATGAAGAAATAATTTTATATGATATCAAGGTGGATATTCATATTAGAGTTTATATCAATCTCAGGTTTTTGAAAAGAAAAGAAAATTATAATTCAAAGGATATTCTAAAAACCATGAGAGAAGAAGGTGATATTTCATTTATGCTAAAAATATGGAAGAAAACATATGGGAGATTGTCTTAAGATAACTGGTAAACGTTTAAAGTGTGGAAAGGAAGCTCATCATGTAATTGAATTCCAAAGTTATGGGAAGAAGATAGATAATGACGTGAATAGATAGAAATCCCCACAAAATGCACCACCAACACTCTAGTGTTTTAAATTCATGGTTTATGGGAAGTATGCTAAGTATTTCCCAAATGAAAAGGTTAATGATAATTATTGATGTTAAAACCTCTTAAAATAAGATATGAAGGGAAATATCATGTGATCACTATTTCTGATGAGGGGTGTGATAACGATGTGGTTAAAGGTAAACATACTACCTAATCTAGAACTGCTAATGTCTTATTTGATTCTGGATTTTCCCACTTTTTCATGTCTAAAGACTTTTTCTAAGGGTATCAAAATACCACCTCAAAAATTAGATGTTGTGTTAGTGATAAAAACCCCTAATGGTATGATGATAACATCCTAAGTCTATGATTCTTCTCTGGTTGAAGTTTGTGGGAATGTGTTCCCTAAAAATATTATCATTATTCCTCCAGTTAAATTCGTTATTATTTTGAGAATAGATTGGATTTATTTATGTAAATCACAAATTAATTTCCAAGGAAGGGAAGTTATATTTGATATTATAAACCAACTTATGATCTTCTATCAATGTAATGAAAAAAAATAAACTTATAATGGAAAATACATCCATCACATGTGTCATGATTTCTATTCAAAAGGGGAATTTATCTCAGATGGTTGGGGAGAAACTCAACATCAAAGATACGACTATTGTTTTGGAGTTTATTAATGTATTTACATGTTAAGTTTTGTTATTCTATTGAATATTGAAGTTTATTTTTAAATATAACTCATACTTAGTTCTACACATATTTCCAAGTCTCTATTTATAAAATCCTCGATTTGAGCTATAATAATTAAAGAAGCAAATCCAGGAGAATATTGAAAAGGGATTTATTTAGACAAGTGAGTCCCCTTCAGGTACACCTATTCTTTTTTTAATAATAAATATAGATCATTGAGACTCTACATTGATTATTAAGAACATAACAAGATCACTATTAAGAAAAAGTATCCTCTTTCTCATATCAATGACTTATTTGATCAACTATGTATAGCTCAATACTTTTCCAATATTGATCTTCATTATGGATATCATCAATTGAGGGTAAATAATGAGGATATACCCACAAAAGTATTATGTATAAGATATGGACACTATGAATTTATAATAATTCCATTTGGTCTTATAAATTTCTCTTCCATATTCATATATTTAATTAATAAGTTATTTAGAGAATACCTTGATCAGATTTTGGTAGTACTTATAAATAAAATTATTATATATTTAAAGAGAATGGATGATCATGAATATCACTTAAGGATTTTATTGAAGACCCATAAGAAGTAGGATATTTATGAAAAAATTACCAATCATGATTTTTGGACCAGGAAAGTTTATTATTGTGCTATTTAATCTCATGTGAGAGTATGTTAGTAAACCCTTCAGAGACAAAAGTTATTAAACATTATCCCAGAACAACCATTGTAACTAAGATCCATAGTTTTCTTGATTTGTCTAGATACTATCAATACTTTATAAATATTTTTTCATAGTTATCAAATCTAATCCCTAAGTTAAATTAGAAGGTATCCAAGTTCCTTTAGGATGATTAATGTGAGGAATGTTTTAATGAACCGAAGAGAATAATAATCAGTGCACCTATGATTTACTACCCTATAGTGGATAAGGGTTTGTAATATATAATAATGCATCAAATAAGGGACTATTATGTTTCCTCATGTTGAGTGATCTGTTTATTTCTATGCCTTATAACAATTTAAGTTCCATGATCAAAATTACCTAACTCGTGATTTAGAGTTAGCTACAGTAATTTTTTCATTAAATATATGGAGGCATTATCTCTATAGAGAAATATGTGACATATATACTGACCAAAAAAGTTTAAATTATATTTTCAATCAAAAATAGATAAACATGTGCTAAAGAATATGGTTGGAATTGATTAAAGATTATGACTGCTCCATACATTACCACCCTTGGAAAGAAAACAAGGTGGTGGATGCTCTAAGTTGAAAGGATGATGCTAGATTATCTATAATGAGGATTATAAAAGATATAATATTTATTGAATTTCAAAGCATAGATAAATAAATCTTGAAGTAAGGGGAGAAATGTTATCTTTCTAAAATATTTGTTCAACTGTCTATCAAAGTTAAGATTAAAGAGCCATAAAAGGAAGATGTATAGGTGAAAAAGAATGTGAGAAATTTTTTAGAGTTATACCTTGATTATGATGGAATAATAAGGTTTAGTAATTTTTTATGTGTCCCTTCAGTATTATATTTGAAGGATCTATTGGATAAATCTCATAGTTATTCATTCAGTATTCATCCTAGAAGTAAGAAGATGTCTAAAAATTTGAAAGAGTATTTTTGGTGGGATGACATGAAGAGAGATATTGAAGAGTATGTTTCTTTGTGATTGGTATATTAGAAAGATAAGAAAAATAGATAGAATAGTAAGGGGATGTTATAAACATTACCCATACCAAAATATAAATGGGATAACAACACTGTGGATTTTGTCATCGAACTCCCCAAAACATCAAAAGGGAATAATTAAATATGGGTTCTATTTGACCGCCTTCTAAATTCAGAACACTTTATTAACATTAGACATGATTTATATCTTTATTATACATTAAGGAAGTGGTAATATTTCATAGGGTACCACTATCAATTATATCTGATTAGGATCCAAGGTTTACATCAAAATTTTGGAGAAGTCTTCAAAAGGATCTGGATACATAGTTATGTTTCTGTACTACTTATCATCCTAAAAAAGATGGTCAGTCTAAGAAGACTATTTAAACTCTATAATCAATTTTTAGATATTTTTCTATGGATTTTAAAGGTATTTAATATCAATAATTTACTTTGGTGTAATTTTCTTATAACAATGTCTTTTACTCCAGCATTCAGATGGACCCTTATGAAGCCCTTTATGGTAGGAAATGTAGAACTACAAAATGATGGAATGAATTTGGAGTAAGAAATCTATCAGAACCAGATCAATATAAGGAAATTGTATAGAATTTTAGATCCATTCAACATCACATAAGATCATCTTAGAGTCAAAAAAAAGTTATGCTGACAATCATTGAAAAGATATAGAGTTTGAAGTTGGTGACAAGGTATTCCTAAAAATATATCCCTGGAATAGGGTGATTATATTTGGATATAATGAAAATCTAAGCCCTTGGTATATTAGTACTTTAAAATTTTTTGATCGTATCGGGATGGTATCTTATCGATTGACGCTCCCACTAAATCTCTCTTAAGTTCATGATGTATTTCTTGTATCTCTCTGAAGAAGGTACATAAATGATCCTTCATATGTACTAAAAATAGAGTTCATACCACTGGAGAAATATATTTATTATAAGAAAAAACTAGTTGAGATTCTAGATCATATATATAAAGTGCTACAAAACAATACCACTCACTTGGTCAATGTTTTGTGGAAAAACAACCTATTTTACAAAGCTATGTGGGAAACTGAGGATATAATGAGGATGAATTATACTCAATTGTTTGTATTAGAGTAATTTAATTTCAAGGGAAAAAATATTTTAAGTATGTATAATGTAAGAGCCCTATGTTTAAAAAAATCAAATAAATTTAATTTCTTCGATAGCTTGCGTTAGACGCAACATCGAGTTTAGACAAACCGTGATATGGTATTAAATTAGTATTATCACCATGTTTTTAGATTGGAGAGTATGAATATGACTAAATAAATTATCAAAATACATGGTTTATGAATGTATAAAAGTAATTAATTAGTTATAAATAAATTATAAATGAAAATAAAAAACATTTGAAAATAAAATAAGGGAGATGCTTTTCTGGAAAACTGTCTTTCTGTGTGAAAATTATTTTTATACTAATAAATTAAATTGATAAATATTGGAGAATTATTTTAAGGAAATTTATATATTATATATTCAATAAAATATTTTAACATTCATCTAATATTTTTTTTATTTTTCACAGAATAATAATAAATCCGGTTTTATGCTTAAAAATGTATTTTTTTTAAAACAGTTTTCATCAAATTTTGCACACTTAATTTAAAATTAGTTTCATAAAATTAAAGTTATATAATTATATAAAATAAATTATATATTTATAATTATTATGTTTGAATTTGGTAACTAGGCCCTATTTATTTTTGGTCAATATGAATAGTAACTGTGGTAAAATTTAAGACCTTGGTAAATGGTAAATCATGTTAATATAGGATAAAACTATGTGGTAAGGCCGTAATATTTCATAATAATTATTATTTTATGATTTTAATTCAAAAATTATCACCTTATTCAAAAAATTATTTTTTTAATGGACACTTCTCCATGAAAATGACCTATATAATACTTAAATCAAATAAAGTTACAAAATGTCACTCTCTTTGTTTTTAGTATCTCTTTTGTGTCCATATAGGGAAAAAAAGTTATGAAAGAATATAAGTGCCTATTTTGAGATCAAAGATATTATTTTCCTGATATTATTTTTTAATTTTTAGTAATTATATAATAACCTTAATTTCTTATGCAACACCGATGCAATATTTCCCTATTTAATAAAAAATATAATAAATGATATTAAAAATATGAAAAGTGATATAATTTGAATGATTTATTATGTCCCATAAATTTAATATATATATATATATATTTGACATATTATGGTGGTTTGAAATCATTATATTTTAATTTTCCCTTTTTTGATGTATTTAAATTTAAATTACATGAATTGTGTTTAAAATGATATTAATGATATTTTATAATAAATAATATTTTATTTAATGATATAAAATTCATAAAAGGACACCCTCCTTTATCCTGTTCACACCACTTTGATTCTTCTATCTTGGTCAAACTCCAAAAAATTATCTTCTTAAATTTCCAAGAGACATTCTAGATATTTTTTTTCTTCACAAAAGACCAATCTAAGATCCCTTTAGAGGAGATCTAAATGAGTCATTTCAAAGAATAGGTAATAGTCTTAACCGATAAATTTCTATTTAATTTTTTTACCTCATATAAATCTATTATATTCTTCATAAAATAATAAATTTAGTACCCTAAATATACTAAAATGTTTTTATGATTATGAAAACTTCATTATATACCATATTTCCCATCAAATGGGAAGTGAAAGTATCGCTTTCGCTTACGTACAACTTACCGTCTCCACATAGTGACACAATTCATTTTTCATCACCATATTTTATGGATTAGTATTATGATGGGTTTAATATCTATAAATGATATTTATGGAATAATTATACTTATATAATGACAATATCATTTATGCCTTCTTACCATCCAATCCTTTGGAGAATGATAATGTCACTCATCTGTACATGTGGACTACAACCTCCACAAAGAGATGTGATTATTTTTTCATTTATATTTTAATTGGATGGAAATTAGTATGAATTTTATGAATATATATGATATATATTATATTAAAATGATCTTGGATATGTGAATTAATATTTACCCATAACACCCTAATAATTTTAAAATACGAACATCATGTTCGATAACATTTATGACATACAACACCAAGATTAGAAGAGATTTTAACAGCATAAGACTTTATGATACATTTATTTTTAAATAGATTCTATTTTTGATAGATTATGATGCACGCAACACCAGGTTTAAATGGAACATGATACTTTATTAAAATATTATTATTTAAACATGACCATTATAATTTAGATGCTAAGTTGGAATTTATGAATATTTCTAACTAAATTATGAAAATTTTATGGTTTACACATATATAAAAAAACCAATGGTTATCTATTGATTAGAAATAAATTAAGAATCATTTTAAAGTAAAAGTAATGTTTTCTGAAAAACTGTATTTTTCTAAAAGGTGGTTTAGTTGTGCTTTACACATAAGATATAATTAATTTTTACTAAATCTAGAAAATTTATCTGAAAAAATAAACTTAATTTTTTAAATAATCATATAAGAATTATCTTATGGTGTATTGTTTGGATTTTTATAAAATATTTCATTTTTCAATGAATAGTTAAAAAAATGATTTTTACTAAAAAATCACTTTTTGTTTAAATTATTTTAAAAGTTAGATTATATTTTAACTTGGTTTTAAAGAAACATTAGTTAATTATGATAAAATTTAACTAATATATGTCATTGGAATCAATTTTATATTGAATTTTGATATTAAAACCTTATATACTTATGAGAATTTTCTCTTTAAAAACTCGCTTCTTCATCGCAAATACGGGTATAATATTAAATTTAATTCTTCCAATTATATGAATTGAATTTGAAAAAATAGATCTAATATTTGGAATAATCATAATTTATATTTTATAATAAATTCAAATTAATTTCTAACCAATATGAATAGTGAAAACTATATAAATTAACTACCACAATTAAGGTAAAAATGGGTTTACCATGGGGTCAAACTAAGAAGATAAAGACTAAAATGACCTACCAATTTGTAAAAAAATTATTTTATTACCATATTTACACCTTATAATATCCGAAATTATAACTTAAAGTTATTTTTAATGTTTTTTCAGGTGAATAAATTTATCATTTTGGATTCTTTTGGGAAATTTTCAAGTAATTTACAAGAGGGTTCCCTTTCCCCACTTATAAAAGTGCACTCCCTAACCTCACTTATTCTCACCCCTCAAGGCACATGGGTCAAAAAAACAATGAAAAAATATATCCCCAACACCCTTATATATATTTTAGTTCTACTGGTCCTCATAAAAGGCCATCTTTAGAGTCCTTAAGAGGAGATCCAAAGGTGGTTCTGTTAGAGAATGTAATTATCTTAACAAAGATCTCTCATTTTATTTCTTATTTTTACACATTTAATTATGTATTAATACTTACAATATAATAAAAAAATGTATCTCGTATACTAAGATGTTAATATTTTTATGTAATAATATTTATCCATCTCCACTTCTATCAAATGGGAAATGAAATCATCTATCATGTGTACAGGGGACTACCACCTCAAGAACCGATGTAGTTCATTTTCCATCACCACCTTTTAGGGATTGATATACTGATATATTTATAAAATTTATATTATATTTATGATATTATTATACTTATGTTATTTTAATAACACATATACCATTTTATGATACCTTCAGTTTCAAATACAATGACATTGCTCGTGTGTGTGTTGGACTACTGCTTCGCGAAGCGATGTGATTTGTTTTTCAATTATGATTTACATGAAATGTAATAAGGATACAATTAATGAATATATTTGATAAATATTAGTTTATATTTACTATTTAAAATTAATATATCACCCACTTTCTTACCCTTTCACTCGTTAAGGGAATGATATCATCGTTTTTGTATACTTAAAACCTAGCATCTCCATGAAGTGATGTGTTTCATTTTCCATGTCCAAAATTAATAAATCATTATAAAAATGTATATAATGGGTAAAAATGATATTTATAACATTATTATAATTATATATATGATATATTTATATATATATATATATATATCTTATAATAAATAATCATAACTTTCATGACAAAACACACATGAGAAAACAAGACAATTAACACCCAAAACAATGAAAATAATGAAATAATATTAAGAAACATTTGGTAAAATTTCATAATTGGATCATATATGATATTATAAATATGATTATGGTTATTTGATAAATTAAAAACATTCTTAAAACCATTATATAGTAGATAATTACATGTATGAAGGAAATCAGACTAGTGGTAAGGGTTTCTCGTCTCACTTTTACTTCTGTGAGACATATAAAAAATTCACCTCCTATTTACTTTATATAGTTAATATAATTAATCATTGATATTTTATATCATTAATATATTTAACTTCATGGTATATGAAGTTTCATTTTATTTCATTTATTTTATGGGGCTTATGATTCTGAAGTTACAAAAGTAGTAAGGGTTTATTTCACAATCTCATTGTTATTCAAGATTTTTTATGTTTACGTATCCCTTGGGAGAATTATTTGGTATTTATATCATAAAATAAATATATTTTCTTCACATGTGGTTATTCATGAACTTTTTTGATTAATGGTGCCATTTTTTCACTCATTGGTACTTAAAATGATTGAGAAATTATTTTTAAGAAAATCCAACTTTATTTCTCTCTTTGGACAAAAATACTTCTTCATAAAAACAAATGTTTTCAAAAAATATTTTCAAAAATGATTTTAACATTATAAAATTTATTTATTTAATACATATTAACCCATTTTTTAATTTTTAAAAAATTTATTGATTGGAATATTCATGTCATTTTCAAAATAAGGCATGTTTGTATTTTACAAAAAATGTGAAAGGAATATTTATTTTAACATGTATGACATGAACATAATTTTATTCCATCATGAAAACACAATGTTTTAAACCTTATTTTAAAACTTTTAAAAGTTTATTTTAAAATAAAATTATTTCCAAATTTTTTTTGGACTTTTTGTTGGACTCACCTGTTTTGATAATCCCAAATTATGTTTTTATAATCCCAAATCATGTTTATATCAAAGTAATAACTATGTACTTTTAATCTCATTTCTCTCTTGTTTAAGCTTACAATACAAAATTTCTCTAAGTATAAAAGGTCACTGATACGAGTTCACCGATGCAAGGTCACTGATGCAAGGTCACCGATGTAAGGTCACCGATGCAAGGTCACCGATGCAAGGTCACCGATGCAAGGTCATTGATGCAAGGTCACCGATGCAAGGCCACCGCTGAAGGATACCACTGAAGGTTACTATTGAGAAGGTCACCGATGAAGGCTACTGATGGACACCTACTTTTGAAGCCTACCATTGTGAAGGTTAATGTTACCAATAGACCGATGCCTACCCGTCCATACTTTGTAAAATTCTTAAGAGTATTCTAACGGTCATATTTTGTAACTTTAATGATTATGAAATTAATTAATGCTGATTGTAGAAATATCAAGATACCATATTTTGAAATAGTACGAGGTACGAGGAGGACCACAAATGATTTAATCATTCCTATTATTGAACCTCAAATATAAAAGAGAAGACCGAGGAAGAAAAGTTTTGTGGTGGTGAGGATGCATAAATGTGAAAAGAAGAAAAATATATAAGAAAGAACTTATGCATGAGATCAATGAAGAACCATCCAACATTCACACTGTTAACTCAGGGTCATCTCAAAGATCATTTGGGATATCAACTTTACATCTTTGGTCCTTCTTCAACTCTCTATCCAATCAAGAAGTAGAACACCTTGAACCTGGTGTTACGACACTCTGTTTTGAGGAAAACTTTCAAAGAAAGACTCGAACTGCAATTTCTCCACTCCAAGGAGTCAAGAGCTGAACTGTAAACACATAGAGCCTTATAAACTCAATCTTATACTATTTTCTCTAATGTGTTATTTTATTTTACACTTCTAATAAGTGTGTATTTTTGTTACACACACCGTCCCCTACTCTCAAACAGAGGATACTTAAAATCCTCACATCATCCTTCATTTACACCTTGTTTCACATGAATAACTGTGGAAGAGACCGTGTGTGGTATGTATTGTTTGTTTTTCCCATGAAGAATTGTGGTAGAGGGTGTAAACCCTGGACACTTTGTGAAAACTATTGTAAATCCTGATACAGGATGTATATCAAGTTTATTTTCAATATAAACTACTTGGTGGCAGGTGATCACCAAGTGGAGAGGATTAAGTCTCATCTTGAGAATAAACCTCTTGTTTAACTTTTATGTGTACTATATTTTTTTATACTCTATATTTTTTTCTATTCTGCTGCTCATTATTTTAAAAACATAAAAATATTTTTATACTTACTTTGATAGTTAGTTCTGGTTAGTGTGTGTAGGTGTTAAATTCAGTAAAATTGTTTCAAAAGTTGAAGAAGTGTTTTACATTGATTCAACTAAGGACTAATCACCCTTTTAGAAACCTGTTGAACAACTGAACATCTATATATCTATTGCCTTAATTAACTGGGATGTTTCAATATTGGGGGATCTTTATCCTAATGTTTTTAGCATAAATTTTAAGTAGGAACTCAATTCACCCCCTCTCGAGTATTTACTCTGACCAACATTTGGTATCAGAGGATCATTTGTTTTATTTCTACTGTTTGTGCAAGTTTTTAAATTCTTTTCAATTGGGATTTTAATTATATCTTAAAGATCTTAAAATTTATGTCATATCTAAATTTTCAGTTCTTTGAAGTCTAATTAACAATAAAAAATAGATTTGAGGGTGATACTACTAACATACCACCTTTATTTAATGGAAAAAACTATGATAAGTGGAAATTAAAAATGAAAATGTATCTAGAGATCATGGATCCTAAAATCTGGGACACAATAGAAGAACAACATGTATTACTTGTTACTGCTAGGGACACATAGTCTCAGTTGACTAAAGCTACATATGACAATAACTGTAAAGAAATGGATGAATTGTACTGTTCTCTAGGTGATGAAGAGTTCAATAGAATATCTGGTTGTAAAACTGCTTATAAAATTTGGGACACTTTGGCTATTTCCCATGAGGGAACAACAAATATTAAAGAAATGAGATTAAATACTTATAATATTAAATATGAAAATTTTAAAATGAATACTAATGAAATGATATCTGAAATATATCTATGGTTCAATGAAATAGTAAATACCATGATTCTGCTTGGGAAACCAGTGGACATCAAGGACCAAATTATGAGGTTGCTTCAATGCCTACCTGATAGATGGAGAGGAACTTCTGTTTTTATTAAATAATTCCATGACATAGGAAAGTTTCCAGTAAAGAAACTAATTAGAAAGCTTCTGATGTATAAATAAGAGTTCAAGGTAAATAAAGAAGTAGATGAAGAACCAAGAAATAAATCTGTAGCATTCAAGACTACTACCTCAAAGAACAAGGAAAAAGAAAAAGTTCAAGCTCTTGTAGACACTTCCACTAGTGAAGACTTAGAATCTGATAGTGATGATGAGATGGATAATCTTGCTAAGAGATTCAAAAAGTTATATCATAAGAATATGTTATTTAGAAAGTCAAAATATAAAGGAAAGTTTGAAAATAAAGGAAAGTGGAAAAAGGAAGGAAAATGGAATGACAATACAAATGAGATAGTCTGCTATGAGTGTAAATGAAAAGGTCATGTGAAAGCTGATTGCCCCAAGATAAAATTTAAAAATAAATATAAAGACAAGGTAAAGGGCTATAAAAAGGATTTTAAATCTACTTGGAGTGATTTAGAAGATAGCTCGAGTGGATCTGACACTTCTGATATTGAGAAGAATAAACATGAAAACCTGTGTTTCATGACAGAAACATCTGAGGTAACACCCAATTCTCCTATACCTAATGCTTATTGTTTTGGGAATGAAAGTGAATCAAATAATGATGAGGATATGACTATGGATGAACTATTTGAATAATTTTTAATGCTTGAGGATACCTTTAATTAACTCAAGGATAAATATAAATTATTAAAAAGACAACATGCTTTGAACGCTAATTATAAACCCGATCTAGATATTGAGAAATAAAAATGTGCTCAACTATTAAAAGAAACTACTGATCTTAACTTATAAAATGAGAAATTAAAAATGGATCTTGAGAAATTTACTACAGGTAGAGATACCTTGACTCATTTTTTTTGGAAAAAAATCACTCCAAAATACACAACTGGTCTAGGATATCAGCCAGGACAGAGAAGGATTATTAAAAATAAATTTGTTCCAAAATCTGGATAATTCCTTGCTAGTTCAAGTTCTGGACCATATTTTAAATTTTATAAATGACCTAAAAAAGTTTTCATGTCTCAAAACACATTTATGGATTTTAGTAAACCTATGATACAAGTATTGGTTCCCAAAGATTTACTTTCAAACCTCTCTGGACCCAAGAAAATTTGGGTACCAAAGTTACCCTACACTTAATATTTTTTAAAGGAAAATTGTCTGAAGAGTTCCTATAGAACTCTAAGGTACTTGGATAGTGGATGTTTAAGACATATGATAGTAGAATATTCATGCTTCAAGAGCTTAATTAAAATTTATGGTGGACTTTTCACATTTGGTGATAATGCCAAATAGAAGATCGTCAGATTAGGCCAGATTGGTAACCCTAACACTATATTAATTTCAAAAGTACTTCTTGTTGATGGATTAAAATACAATCTACATAGTATTTCTTAGTTGTGTGATGATGGTTTCAATGTTAAGTTTGAAAATGATGCATGAAATTTTTTTAATTCTAAAAATGATTTAATATTCACTGCTCTTATAAATGAAAATGTATATGCTATTGATTTAAATGATTTATCTAAGAAAAATGTTACTTGTTTAAATGAATTTCATAAGGAATCCTGGGTATGGCATAGAAGATTAGGAAACTTCAATGTGCACTCACTTAGGAAACTAACTAGGAAATTTTTAGTTAGAGACTTACCTAAATTGGAATTACCACATAACAAAGTCTGTAATCCTTGTCAAAAGGGAAAACAACACAATTTTTTTTTTCAAATCAAAGAAAAAAGTTTATACTTCTCAACCACTTGAGTTGGTTCACATGGATTTTTTTGGAACATCTATAGTTTCAAGTCTAAATGGGAAGCAATATATTTATGTCTTCTTAGATGATTTTCTAGATATACTTGGGTATACTTTCTAGCTCACAAAAGTGAAGCATGCTCTCACTTCATTAAATATTCCAAGTCTGTAGAAAATCTTAGTGTACTTAGAATTAAAACCTTGAAAAGTGATCATGTCCATGAGTTTGAAAATAAGTAATTTGAATATTTTTGTTCACATAATGGCTATACTCACAATTTCTCTACTCCTAAAATACGCCAAAAAAATGTTGTTGTAGAAATAAGAAATATGAAACTTCAAGAGATTGCTCAAACTATGTTAAATGAGTACAATATACCTATCTATTTTTGGACTGAAGCTGTTAATACATCTTGTTACATTATCAATAGAGTCTTAATTGGACCGGTTATTAAGAAAAACCCTTATGAGTTCTGGAAGAAAAAGAATCCTAAGGTAAATTACTTTAGAGTTTTTGGTTGCAAAGTCTTTATCCTTAACACTAAGGATAACCTTGACATGTTTTCTTCCAAGAGTGATGAAGGAATTTTCCTAGGTTACTCAATCTCTAGTAAATATTATAGGGTATTAAATAAGAGAACCAATTGTGTGGAAGAATCAGTTCATGTCAAATTTGATGAGACCGACCCACATGAACCCAAAAACCCCTTTGAACAACTTGAGGAAGATATGTCAATTCTGGACTTTAATGATAAAGATAGTGAACCCTTAGTGAAAACAACCAGTTCTAGAAATTTTCCAGAATCTGGGAATAATGAATCTGAACCTATAGAAAACCCTGAGGAGTCTATTTCAACTCTTTTTAGAGGTATTAAAACTCTCAAGAATCATCCTTTAGATGCTGTAGTAGGTGATCTAAATAGAGGAACACAAACTAGAGATTCTCTAAGAAACTAGGTTGAAGATAAAGCTTTTCTTTCACAACTTTAACCTAAAAATATTGATGATGCAATCAATGATGAATTTTGGGTGATAGATATGAAATAATAATTAAATCAGTTTGAAAGAATCAAAGTTTTGGAATTAGTAGAAATACCAAAAGACACTTTGACCATATGTACTAAATGGGTATTTAGAAATAAAGTTAATGAATCTAGAAACATAGTTAGAAATAAATCTAGACTAGTTTCACAAGGATATATTCAAGAGGAAGGAATTGATTATGAGGAAACCTTTTCACCTATAGCTAGAATAGAAGCCATAAGAACACTACTTTCTTATACAGCTCATCTGAATTTCAAACTTTATCAAATGGATGTTAAAAGTGAATTTCTAAATGGGTAGATAGTTGAAGATTTATTTTTTGAACAACCCTTAGTTTTACAAATATCCATTTTTCAAATCATGTTTCTAAACTATATAAAGCTCTATATGGTCTAAAACAAGCTCCAAGATCTTGGTATGACAGACTTAGTTCTTTTATTATTTCAAAAGGTTTTACTAAAGGAATAACTGATCCTACTATTTTTATTTAAAGGATTTACAAAGATGTTTTAATATTAATAATTTATGTAGATGATATTATTTTCATATCTTCTAAAAATTCTTTATGTACTGATTTTTCAAATTAATGCAAGATGAATTTGAAATGAGTTTAATGGGGGAATATAAAATTTTCCTTAGATTTAAAATTTTTCAAAATAAAAATGGTATTGTTTTAAATCAAAGTAAATATACTAAGGATATTTTGATTTTTTTTTGGTTTGGACAATAATAAAGGTAGTGATACACCTATGAGTACCACTTGTAAGTTGGGTGCTGATGAAACTGGTAAACCAGTGGATCAAACCAATTACAGTGGTATGATTGGAAGTCTGCTCTATCTTACTACTAGTAGACCTGATATTATATTCAGTGTATACATGTGTGCTTGTTTTTCAAACCAATCCCAAAGAGTCTCAATTAACTATTGTTAAATATATTTTTAAATATCTAAAATATACTAGAAACTTGGGACTGTTTTATCCAAGAAGAAAATCATTTGATTTGATAAGTTATTTG
Source organism: Viscum album (assembly GCA_963277665.1). Classification (NCBI taxonomy): domain Eukaryota; kingdom Viridiplantae; phylum Streptophyta; class Magnoliopsida; order Santalales; family Viscaceae; genus Viscum; species Viscum album. Next base: position 44,642,113 of record OY728140.1, on the reverse strand, counting down.
GATGCTCAATTTTTTGGTTACAAGTTAGATAAAAAGAGCACCTCTAGAACATGTCACATTTTAGGCAAGTCACTAGTATCATGGTATAGTAATAAATAGAATTCTGTTGCATTATCAACTTCTGAAGATGAATATATAGCTGCTGGTAGTTGTTGTGCTCAAATTCTATGGATGAAACACACTTTACTAGACTATAGATATCAATTCAAACATGTCTCTAAAAATTTTGATAATAAAAGTGCTATTAAAATCTCTAAAAATCCAGTATATCATGATAGGAAAAAGTACATTGATGTGAGAAATCACTTCTTGAGAGATCATTACCAAATAGGTGATATCACTCTTGAATTCATTGGCATTGAACATCAATTGGATGATATATTCACAAAGCCTTTGAATTATGAGAGGTTAAATTACATCAAACATGAGTTAGGTATGCTAAATTGTTAAGGTTGAACATTAACGTTGAACCTCACAGTTAGAAACCTCACCATTGAACCTCACAGGTAGAAACCTCACCGTTGGACCTCACCGTTAGAAACCTTACTATTGGACCTCATCGTTAGAAACCTCAATGTTATACCTCACCATTGAACCTCACAGTTAGAAACCTTACCATTGGACCTTACTGTTAGAAACCACACCATTAGACCTCACCGTTGAACCTCATAGTTAAAAACCTCACTGTTGGACCTCACCATTAGAAACCTCACCATTAGACCTCACTACTGGACCTCACATTTAGAAACCTCACCGTTGGACCTCATAGTTAGAAACCTTACTGATGGACCTCACCGTTGTTACCTTACCGATAGTCGATGTTCTCAGGACTTAGCTTTTTCTCTGCCGGAATTTGAACCGTTTTCTGTATTACTTATTTCTTTTACTTAATTTGTTTTCAATCTCTAAATGATAAAAGTAAAGAACACACCACATTTCGATCTGCATCTACTCTCTCTCAAACCTCTTGCTCCCTAACCTAAGAACCTCCCCTTATACTGAAACCCTCAAACTGCTCTAGATTGAAATGGAAAGGTTAAAGTGACCGTTGTTCAATGATGGAGGAGATGCGCCAAATCCAAAAAGTCCTCGATCTGAGTCGAGTAGTAGAAGCCAAGCATTGGAAAATCTAGTCAACCATCATTTGTCAAAGAGGTAAATCATGGTTGAGAAGGAGATGAGCTTGGAATGGCTGATGTTGAGAAGGTCTTTAGTTCTGAAGGCACTTGAAGCTCAAGGATGGGTTGAATGCTTTTCAAATAACAAAAGGCCCTATTATATGAAGCTAGTGAAGGAGTTTTATGAATATCTGAAGTTCGAACAGACTAAGGTTGAGAACAGAATGTCTTCAAAGGTAAATGGAGTAAGTATAAGATTCTCCTCTCTTGAATGGGTTGAGTGTTTTAGAGTACCATGTGAAGGGATTTTTGACTACTACTCAGGAGTGGTGCCTCCAACTAGTGAGTTATTCTGTTATGAAGAAGATCTAGCTGAACTGATAGGGAATGAGATCCCTAGGAAAGTCATTGCTGCTGATATGGAAGAAGAATATAAGTTGATGTTTAATTTTTTTATCATGTCTTGAGTCCTAGGAGAGGGGACTTTTCTACCTTGAAATATCAAGATGTATTTCTCTTGTATCTGTTGAATCATGGACAAAAGATAAATTTGTGTAGACTACTGATGATTCAATTAGAGGATATGACAAATCCCAGTTCCAAGACTAATGCATTATTTCATGCCAGATTGATATCCTTGATGTTGAAGGTGAAATGAGTTTTTCAAACAAGAAGGAAAAATTTGTAGTAAGGGACAACTTCTACATTACTAAGATGATTTACAAGTTGATGAAGATAAACTAGAACCCTTGGAAAAGAACATGGGTGCATGATGAGGCTAAGTTATATGAGGAATTAAACCCTATTACCCATCCTACTAGGCCTAAGGATAAGAGAGACCCTGGTCTAAATCCTGATGAAGTGGAGCCTGATTATTTAGATGAAGACGAAGATATTGTTATTGTGAAAGAAAGAGAGGATTCTTCTATAGATGATATGAATGATCCTAACCTTCCCTCAAATACTCATGATAATATTGTATCTTTTGGTAAGCCTAGCCCACCAAAAATACTTCCTATAAGAGAGACTATCCTAAGGGACAATGATGATAAAGAAACTAGTGAAGAAGAAGGGGAAAAAAGTTCTTAAGAGACATTAAAGAGAACTTAAATGAGGATGAGGACACTGAATCTAGTCATGATGAACTTGAGATAGATGCTGATGCAATTGAAGAGGAATGTCTAAGTCTCAGTCCTTTGATAGGGCATACAAAATTGGCAGAAAGTGTAGATGAAGAGGTTTCTGATTCAGTTGAAGCTGAAATTTCCTTGGATATAGTTGAAGATTTTGTAGAGGAAGTGGTAGTGTACCCTCCTGTTGATGAAGTTTCTCAAAGAGGTATGGCAAAGATAGATATGGTTGCTCAGGAGAATGTTCCAAGTGAGGGGGAGGAACCTGTTGCCATAGGTTCAGTTTCTATCGTTCATGGGATAGAAGACTGGTCAATAGACCCTAGATTTTTGGTTTTGGGATTAGACTATGGAGATTCTGATGATGAAAAACCTATCAGAAGTCCTCATATTCCTTCAGTTACAGAGACTACTATTGTACAACCAGTAGTGCTTTTTCCATGAGACTATGTAAAGAAAGATTATTTAGATTCATTAAAGTCAAATCTAAAGAGGCACTTTGATGAGAAAAATACTGAGATAGAGAGAACAGTAGATCAAAATCAAGGCCTTATGGCATCTACAGTGGAAAGACTAGTTTCTACCTCTCACTCAGCCATGCTACATGATGTCAAGGAATGTTAGAATCAGGTCAAAGCATTGGAAGAGTCTATAGAATTTGTGAATTATTCTATTGCCAGTTTATAATCCTATATGGCTTCAAGAGTTCAGGTGGACATAGATCTTAGATATGTTAAAAGTGTGGTACAACAAATGGTCACTATGTTTGAGGACTTTAAGAAGTCTATGGAGACACATGTGAGTGGCTAGGATAATGATGTGAAGAAGCTGATCAGTGGTCTGACCAAATCCTTTAAAGAGAGAGTGGATTTCACTATGGAACCTCTGTGTACATATGCTTCATCTTCAGCTGCTCCTCCTATTGATCTAGAAGATTTCAGATCGGTTGTTATAGAATAAGTGGAGAAGTTCTCTAGTTAAATTACTCCATACCCTCAGTCTATGAATCATGTCATTTCTACTAAAAGATAAATTCATAACCTTATGGGAAATTATTTAAGGGAAGATTCTCAAGATCAAAAGGCCATTAAAAAGCAAGTCTATTTCTACTACAAAAGGGTATATACTAAGATTCAGATGGATGGTCACTTTAAGATGCTATTGGAAAACATAAGGATTCCACCTATCATTCAAGCCTTTAAGGATCAGGTTAGCAGGCTTAGAGAGTTGACTCCTGCCTTATAAATATTTATGGAGAATAAGGATGAATTTATCTTAGCTATAGAGAGAGGAGGAAGTATCATTATAGATTTTAGAAATATTCTTTTACCCTTCCTCCATGTGGACTGAACTTCTATCATTGTTCCTATAGATTTACCTTCTTCCTCTGCTGCCTCAAGATCTACTAGTGATACTCCATTGATGACTTCTGCACAGGAAATCGAAAGCTTGATCCCCACCATTCCTCAGAGATCTCCTCACTACATGTCTACTGATGCTTTGATTGCAGCTCCTCCAACCCTGCTGACTGTTATCCCTCGGCCTATCCCTTCATCTTTAGAACCTAACTCCTTAGCTTCCAAAGACAAATCTCCCTTAGACATATCTGATGTGGATTGAATGTGGGATGTCTTAGTTGATAAGGATATTTTATACACTTTTTTTACTATACTCCAGCTTCCTAGTTAACCTGTCTTTTTATTAATCCCAAAGGGGGAGAAGTTATAGGTTACCTAAAAGGGGCATAAGTTTGTCTGTCAGTTAACTAATTTTTTTAGTCAACTAGAATCATTGCATATATATACTATCTAGAATAAATATGGTTAAATTTTACTCATACACACCTTAGAAGATATTTATAAAATGTGCTTAACCCTGATTCAAAAATACTGACATAATTTGTGATTATCAAAAAGGGGGAGATTGTTGGACTCACCTATTTTGATAATCCCAAATCATGTTTATATAAAAGTAATAACTATGTACTTTTAATATAACTTATCTCTTTTTTAATATTATAGTGAAAAATTTCTCTCAGTATAAAAGGTCACTAATGCAAGGTCAGCGATGCAAGGTCACCAATGAAAGGTCACCGATGCAAGGTCACCAATTCAAGGTCACTGATGCAAATTCACCGATGTAAGGTCACTGATGCAAGGTCACCAATGAAAGGTCACTGATAAAATTTCACTGATGCAAGATCATCGATGCAAGTTCACCAATGCAAGGCCACTGCTAAAGGCTACCGCTGAAGGTTACTGCTGAGAAGGTCACTGATGAAGGCTACCGATGCACACCTACTGTTGAAGCCTACTATTTTGAAGGCTACCATTACCAATCTACCGATACCTACCCTTCCATACTTTTTCAAATTATTAAGATTATTCTAACAGTCATATTTGGTAACTTTAATGCTTCTGATATTAATTAATGCTGATTGTAGACATATCAAGAGACCATATCTGGAAATAGTACAAGGTACGAGGATGACCGCACATGATTTAATCATTCCTATTGTCAGACCTCAAATATAAAAGAGAAGACTGATGAAGAAAAGTTGTGTGGTGGTGCAGATGCATACATGTGCAAAGAAGAAAAATATATATGAAAAAAATTATGCACGAGATCAATGAATAAATATCCATCATTCGCACTAGGAACTCAGGAGAATCTCAAAGATCATTTGGGATATCAATTTACATCTTCTATCCTTCTTCAAATCTCTGTCCAATCAAGAATCATAACACCTAGAACCTGGATTTGCAACACTCTATTTCGAGGAAAACTTTCAAAGAAATACTCGAACTGTAATTTCTTCACTCCAAGGAGTCAAGAGATGAATGAAAAACACCCAGAGCCTTCTAAAATCAATCTTATACTATTTTCTCTATAGTGTTATTTTATTTTACACTTATGAGAAGTGTGTATTTTTGGTGCACACACTGTCTCCTATGCTTAAATAGAGGATACTAAAAATCCTCACATCACACTTCACTTACACCATATTTCCCATGCATAACTATGGAAGAGACCATGTGTGTTCTATATTGTTTTTTTCCATGAAGAACTATGGTAGAGGGTTTAAACCTTGGAAAGTTAGTGAAAACTATTATAAAGCCTGATACAGGCTATGTATCAAGTTTATTTTCAATATAAACTGCTTGGTGGAAGGTGATCACTAAGTGGAGAGGATTAAGTCTTGGGTTGAGATTGAACCTCTTGTTTAACTTTTATGTGTATTATATTTTGTTATACTCTTCTTTTTCTCTATTCTGCTACTCATTATTTTAAAAAATAGAAAACTATTTTTGTACATACTTTGATAGTTAGTTCTGGTTAGTGTGTGTAGGTGTTTAATTCAGTAAAATTGTTTCAAAAATTGAAGAAGTGTTTTACACTAATTCAATTGAGGACTAATCACCCTTTGAGAAACCTATTGACCAACTGAACATCTATATCACTACTGCCTTAATTAACTGGGCTATTTCAATATTTGGGGATCTTTATCCTAAAGTTTTTAGCAGGAATTTTAAGTAGGAATTCAATTCACCCCCTCTTGAGTATCTACTCCACCCAAAACTTTTCATTTTAAAAGGTTCATATTCAAAATTAAAAGGCTATTTTCCTCAAGAATGTTTTTAAGGATATTTTCATGGTATTTCAATTCATCAACCACATAAACCCTTTATTGTACTTATGATCCATTGGAGATATGTTGTATTGATATCATCATTATTTTTTCTTTGGATGGTTTATGTTTATTTTGACTACAGATGTACAATTTTATTACCATTCACCATATTACTGAAGATGTTTTATGATTATTTTTATTTAATTATGGTAAGTATTAATATGTAATATGTTAGTTTTTCAATATTAATGTTTATTTTGACAATATTTCATCCAATTCATGTGAGGAATTAATTAGACTTAGTAAGTGATGGTTGAGGACCATTTTAGCCCATCAATGCATCAATATGTCTGATGAGACAAACTTGATTGAGTTTTGGGCAAGCCCTTACCCATTTATTAAATGTCCTAGAAAAAAACCTCAACATGATCTTTTAAATATCTTACATTATTCTTTCCATAATTATGAATTTGGTTATTAATATTTCATGTGATTATTTTATTATTTATAATATCAATGATTAAGTTTTCATACTCATGTTATTATTTATATGGAATTATTTGATCATCATTTATTCCTACCATATTATTGTCAAGTTATTATTTAAATGTATTTTGTTTCTATTATTTACCTTTTCACATTTATTTTTCCTTATTTATTCATAGATTCCATTATATGCTTACACGTATTGAGCATATGAGCTCACTCTATTATTATGTTTTATTTTACCGAGGATACTAGGAAGTGTATTATAATTGATATACAAGGATATGCTAAGGGGGATAATTTTGTTCTCAAAGAAAATAATTTGTTTATTTTATATTTTAAAATGTAATGTGAATTCAAGTACATGCTATTTTACTAAGAATAATAAACTATTCAGTCCTTTGGGATTTGATTCCTTGTATCTTATATCAATGTTATAAAGTAGGCACCAGCTCCAGGTTACTGGGGTCGGGGTCACTACAGTTGGTATCGTAGGAAGTTTAGTAGAAACATTGAGAACTTGATTTAGAAAAACATATATTAGGGAATACAACTCTATGATATACTTTGAGGATAAGTATAGAATAAAATATTAAAGTTTTGGTAAGGAAAATATTATGCAGTTTTTTCATAGAAATACATCCATGTCAAGATACTACTAGTGGACGTGGTTCTGAAACAAATGTACCTAGGGATAATAACTCTGAAAAGGGTGCATTGTACTTCACCCAATCATCACTTGGTGCATAATAATGGACCTTAATACACACTTGGTTTGATACTCTGGTAGGATATTCTTAGGATAATTCATGTTTTCTTTACAAACCATTTTGCAGGATTTGAAAATAAAGATATCCCCAAAGAAACCATGTTTATGATTATGAGATTAGATATGAATAAAATTTTCAATTAATGTTAAGTGTTTCGCTAGTTTTGGGATTATACATTATGTTTCCTAATGTTATTATCTAATCTAGTATATTATATTATTTATAAATGGAACCTAGTGGAAGGAATGAAAACCGTATCAATGAATGTAATCTAAAGAGTAAGAATAATCATTTATTTGATTGGTTTAAGTCAATATTTTGAAGGAAACTAGTCTCCAAAACTTTATCATCTTACAAGGATATAGTATCATGTAATATAAAGATAGAGAAATAATTATCCAAGTATTATGGATTCAAAGGGGAGAAAGAGAAGAAGATGATGGTAGAGAAAAATATGGATAAAGGGAAGAAGGAAAAAAGGATTTCCCAACATGTGATACTTGTAGAATGAAATACCTTGGTACATGTTTAAAAGGAAAAGGAGTTTACTTAAAGTGTGGATAAAAGTCACCCATTCTCATGATTTAAAGGGAAATAAAAAAATATTCCAATATACAATGCTTACAATGTAAGGATACAATGAAATTTTCAAATGAATTCCCCAAGAACCAAGGGAATATACCTCAAAAGAAGCTAAGGGATCATGGCTAGTCTTATGCTATTACCACCGAAAAAGTGGAACGATTAATGTTCTTGTGTTTGAATTGAATAATTGTGTTATAGGAGTATTTTATAAATGATATTATGGTTTTAAGAATCATAAAATGTATAAGTATTGTACCACAATACTATTTCTTAAAGGATTTGAGAGAATATGTTGAATGATACTGATGACCAATAGAAGTTATTTAGTGACAAGTTGAACCCCGATAAAACACATTATTGATGGATTATAACCCTTAATATGTTCCTTATATTAATAAAATAATGATATGTTTATAAGGTAGTGTTGGAAACTATGATATTGGTTATAGGTTTGATGATTTATGTTATGTTTGCTGGAGTTTACTGTAATTATTGATTTGTGGAATATATTTGAAAACCTCATATTTTATATTTGGAAGTTTTCATGTATTAATTAATATTTTATGGTGATTAAGGTATTCACATATTTTGAATGTGACCTTAAGATTAACTTTATATTTTCTGAGGAATATAATTTTACTTTATTAACCTTCCATAAAAAAATTAGACTTTGAATTTGGATGGAAAAATTTAGGATGAGACTTCCAGTTAACTATTTATATAATGTATTATGTTGAAATTTGGGTGTTATTAGACAGATTTTGATAACCATTTTGGGATTTTAAAATATCTTGAGATAGGAATAATGGATTTTTATTCTTTTATTGAGATAATGATATGTTAATTGTTAATTTTAGTGCTATGAGAATAAAAATTCATGTTGGATATTTCACTGAGTAATAGATGAAGTAGGAATTGATCAAAACACATAAAAAGGATGAAATTTTTTATATAGAAAGATATCAAGTCAGTGTATTTTATTATATTCTCATTCTAGATGGTAAAGTAATTCCTAAAATCTAGGGAAAAATATTAAAATGAAATTTTTTTCCTAATACCTTCATTTATGTTGAAAATGTGGTCTTTTAAATCATCATAGATTTATGGTTTTGATGTACTTAACTTTACATTGATCATTCACTTTATTTTTATCAATGAACTTGGAACACTCATTTTAGTGCATATTTTAAATCAATTTTCATTGATTTTTTTGATGAATTTTAATGGATATTCCTAAATAATACATTATTTTAGTAAATTATTGGAAATTATGAAAGTGGAATGAAAATGGATTTATTTGAATAAAATATTGGAGAGTTTTAAATTAAAAACTTTATTTATGACTCTTTTTTGATATTTTTTAAGTGTTATGAAATTATCTAACTTGTTTATATTTTTTTATGGTTCACTTTACCAAAAAATTGAGCCAACAGGCTGGTCAGCCCTCAACTATGGGCAGCCAGCCACCTAATCAACCCCAAGATGGGGTCAACCGGACAAGCCAATTGATGGGAAGTTTTTCACAAGATGGAGGCTATACGGGGGCAGCAAGCATGTTTATAGGTGACCCATAGGAGAATAAGCCCATGAGAAGCATAGTGGGTCCGAAGGTCCACAGGGCCTAGCGGTGCGGCTTGACCATGTATGTGGGTGCATATGTGTTTGGGAGCCTACCCTGGTGTAGGATTCTAGTCACAAGATTCCATGATTTGTCTTATAAGATAGTGCCTCCATGATCTCCTTTTCAATGTGGGACATTGGATATGTGGGTTACTTTTAGTGCTTTAAAAAACCCCACTACTTTACTTGAACATTTCCGGCAGCATCGCTCCACCACTTGAGTTCACCTTCCTTCATTTGAAACACTTGAGAAACACCATTTCCACCACTAGAGGAGTTGGTCTCGATCTCCTTCACAAATTCAAATCCCATGAACACTTTAAATTGCCTCCAAAGCCTCATACGAACACCATGTAGGATCCATTTATCCATTTCGATGGCCAGGTGACTTGGAGGAGACCTCTGCTACCTCACCTTCCTTGTTCGCCTAAGCAGAAAACAGATGAATTCCATGAAGAGCACTATGTGCACCATGAAAAAAGGTGGAAGCCTCTATACCATACTATCTTTGCTAAGATAGGAAACACCTAAATACTTTGGTTATTTTCAAATATAATATTTATGTGGGTCTCACGACATTTGAAATCTTAGGTAAACATTGAAGAAGGAGGAGGTAAATATACACTCCTTGTTTTCCTATAAAAGGATGTGTTTCCTGCTGTACTAAAGAGATCGACCACCCACACTGAGGAGGGAATCCATCGAGGTCGAGGTTGCTGCTCCCTTCCATTACTTTAATTTTTTATTTAATTTTATTTTTTGTTTTATTTTTATTTTAATTATAATTTGAGTTTTATTTTTTAAAATAAACTCATCCACACATTGTTTTTTTAAAATTTTGTGTCTTCATCCACCCATTTGACTCTTAATTATCTTCTTCTTATTCTTATTTTTTTTTATTTTCTTATTATTTTAACATTCATATATAAATTTATCTTATTTATTTTATTTTATTTTATTTTAGTCTTATTTTAATATCATTATTTTCTTTTATTTTATTCTTCTCTCTCTATCTTCTATTATTTTTATTTTGGGATTTCATGTTTTTGTTATCTTATTTATCTCTCACCTTTATTATTTTTATTTATTCTCTTATTTTTTAGTTTATTTTTATTCTTATTCTATTCTTCTTATCCACCAATTGATATATTACCCTCGATAATGAGGGGCTGACCCAAGTCTTGTCCTGGGGAGGTAAAAGTGTTCTTAATTTTTTGTTTAAAGTTTATTTCCTATTTTTGGTAGATGAGAGTAGCATGAATAGGTGGGGTGAATTTCCCCCAGTCCATGCAACTAGATCCTATTTATATTGTTTTTTAATCAATTTTCCCTCTCTTAATTAGTTAGCTCTTCAAATAAAGGATTTGAGATAATAAATGGATGAAACAACATTTGATTGAGCCACATCCTAGAAGATGTCACACCCTCAAGAAATGTGTTCCATTAAACATGATTACAAGATGAGTTTGGATTTATATTTCTTAAAGGTATTCTATATTTCACAATTTCTAAATAAAAGGATAGTAATTCATCATGATATTTCATGATTATATTATTAAACTAAAATTAAAAAAATGAAGGAGAATAATGATGGAACTTGAAACCAAACTCAAAACCAAATTCTTTCTTTATAATCACATTATTTCATTTCATGTTATTTTACTTTTTAGAATCTCATATATCTTCTCAAATTTAATAGTTTTAATAAAATAATAAAAAAACCAAAAATAATTAGGTTAGGTTAACTAGATTAAGTAAGTGAATAACTAAGAAATATCCTCAAGTGAGAAGACCCTAGTAGGCCTATGTTCTATATTAGGAAAATAAATTTTCTTTTTCCATGCCCCATGATAGGAATGAGTTGTAACACTATCACTCTCTATAATTATTTATTCTTTTTTCATGTCTATATCTTTACTTTCCACTAATGTGATCCTACTTAGAAACCTGGTTATGTGATATCTCATATAACCTTTGTACTTCCATTTCTCTTTTATAAACATGATGTTTTATTAACACTTTTTATGATGTGTGTTTTCAATTAATGTATTTTAATATGTGAAACCCCTAATTATCAAGATCAATATTACATTTTTAGGATATAATTTATTTGGGGGGGGGATGTAACACCCTGATATTTTTAAAATAGAAAAATTATGTTAGATAGCATGTATGACACAAAAAACCAATATTAGAAGAGAATATAACATCTTGAGGCTTTATGATGTATCTATTTTTAAATAAATTCAATCCCATTGATAGATTATGATGTATGAAACATCAAGTTTAAACGAAACATGATATTCTATTAAAATATTATTATTTAAACATGGCCATTATAACCTAGCTATTAAGTTGGAGGTTATGAATATTACTAACTAAATTATAAAAAAAAATATGATATAAAAATTTATAAAATAAATTCAATTTTTATCTATTTATTATAAATAAAATAAGAATATTTTAAAATTAAGAGAAATTTTTTCTCAAAATTGTATTTTTCTAAAAGGTGGTTTAAACACGCTTTGTGCACATAATTTATAATTAGTTTTTATAAATTTTAAAAAAATTACATTCCAAAATAAACTTAATTTTTGAAATCATCATGTCAAAATTATCTTAGGGTGATGTTTTTTGTTTTTTCATGAAAAGTTTCATGTTTCTATGCATTGTGAAAAATACTAATTTTTACTAAAAACTACATTTTCATTTAAATAATTTAAATGTAAAATTATATTTTAAATTGATTTTATATTAAAATTGGTTCAATTATATTATAATTTAACTAATTTAGTCCACTATAATCAATTTCATTTTGAATTTTGATATTAAAACCCTCTATACTTATGAGAAATTTATCTTTGAAAACCCGCTTTTTCGTCACGTCTGTAGAGATAATTTTAAATTTAATTATGACATTTATATGAATTGAATTTGAAAAAATGGATTCCATATTTTGAATAAGAATAATTTATATTATATAAAAATTTAAAATTAATTTTTACCAAAATGACTAGTGAAAACAGAAAAAATTAATTGTCAAAGTTATGTTAAAAATGGGTTTACCGTAGGGTTAAGATAAGAAGATAAGGGTTAAAATGACCTATTAACTTGTAAAAATATTATTATATGGACAAATATATACCTTATAATTTACTAAATTCTAAAATGATTTTATTTTTAAGATTTTTCCAAGTAAATAACTTTTTCATTTTGGATTATTTTGGGAAATTTCTAAGTAATTTCCAAGAGGGTTCCCTTTCCCAACTTATAAAAAGGGAAATCCCTCCACTCATTTATTCACACACATAAAGACATTTTTATCAACTAAAACCTGAAAAAATCTCTCCCCAATATCATTATACATATTCTAGAGCTATTTTTACCTTCTAAAATACCATCCATAGGATCCTTAATAAGAGATCCAAAAGAGGTTTCTCTTAGAGAAGGTAATTATCTTTACAGAGCACATTCATTTTATTTTTTCTTTTTCAAAATTAAATTATGTATTAGAAATTATAATATAATAAAAATAGTTCTAAAATATACTGATATGTTATTATGTTTACATTGTAATATTCATCCATCTCCACTTCCATCAAATGGGAAATGAAATTGTTGATCGTGTGTACAACAGACTACTGCCTTGCGAACAGATGTAGTTCATTTTCCATCATCACATTTCAAGGATGTATATAATGATAGATTTACCAAATTTATATGATATTTTTTATATTATTATAATTATATAATTTTAATATAACAATACATTTTTTATATTCCACTCCATTTCAACTATGATAACATCGTTCGTATGTACGGCGGACTGCCGTCTCACGAAGCAATGTGATTCATTTTTCTCTTAAATTTTACATGGAATGTAATAAGGATAAATTAATGAATATATTTGATATATATGATATGATATTTATTATGAAAAATCAATATATCACCCACTTATTTACCCTTTCACTCATTAGGGGAATGATATCGTCGATCATGCGTATGTATAGCCTACCATCTCCATGAAGAGATGCAATTAATTTTCCATGTCTAAATTTTATAAATGGTTATAAAAATATATACTGAGTATATATAATATTTATAAAATTATTATAATTTTTGATATTGTATATATATCCTATTCACAAGAACCGTAAATTACATGATAAAGCACATATGAGAAAACAAGGCAATTAACACATGAAACGATGAAAATAATGAAATATTATTAAAAAACAGGTGGTAAAATTTCATAAGAGGATCATATATGATATTAAAAATATGATTAATATTCTATTATAAAATAATAACATTCTTAAAACCATTATATAGTAGGTACAAACACGTACGAAGGAAATCAGACCTGAGGTAAGGAGTTCTCGTCTTACTTTTACTTCTGTGATACATATGTCTATTCATTATTTGAGATTATTTATGTTTATGACTCCCTTAGAGGAATTATTTGATATTTATATATTAAAATAAATATATTTTCTTAAAATATGTCTATTCATTAATATTACCATTTTCAACTCTTTGGTACTTAAAATGATTGAGAAAGTGGTTTTAATAAAATCTGAATTTATTTCTCTCTACGGCCAGAAATACTTTTTCATAAAGAACCATGTTTTCTAAAAACATTTTGAAATTTTTTACATTTTGAAAATGACTTATTAAATAATATTTTACCCATTTTTTAATTTGTACAAAAAATTTGGAAGGTATTTTCATGTCATTTTCAAAACAAGTCATGTTTGGATTTTTCTAAAAGTTTGAAAGGAATATTTATTTTAACATGTACGGAATGAACATAATTTTATGCCATCATAACAAATAAATGTTTTCAATATTATTTTAAAAGTTTTTAATGTTTATTTTTAAATAAAATTATTTTCATAATGTTTTTGGAGCTTTTCATTTTAAAAAGTGATTTTCAAAATGAAAATGTTATTTTCCCCAATATTTTTAAGGATATTTTCATGGTATTTATATTCATCAACAACATAAACCCTTTATTTAACTTATTTTCCCCTAGGGATATGTTATATTTATATCATCCTTATCATTTTTTTTTATTTTTTATTAAATAGAATGAGACATGAATTGGCTACCCAATTCATTCCCTTGAGAAATTAATTAAATAAAATCAAGGTTACAATACAATAACATGATGTAATGTAATTAAACCATTGGTATTTGAGGGAATTACAAACAAAATTGTCATAAAGGTAAAACAGCGCAGCAAACCTATGCAAAAATTGTGAAAAAAACTCATAAGCATGAATTCAAAAAACATAATGTGAATTCTACTATGTATCTAGTTTACCATGATTACTAAACTATTCAATCCTTTAGGATGTGATTCCTTATATCTTAAGTAAATTTAATAAATTATACATCGAATATGGGTTATTGGGGTCAGGGTCACTACATTACCTTTATTTTGTTCCATCCATTGAAAAATGGAAACATCATTCATGCATACGTACGACATACCATCTCTATGAACCGTGTGATTAATTTTTCTATCCATAGATTTTATGGATGAATATAAATATATATAATGAATATATATAATATTTATAACATTCTATATATTATTTAACTATGATTAAAGTACAATAACCAAAACAACCAAATCAAAACTTACATGAAAAACAAAGAAGTTACCATCCCAGAATAGTGATTTTAATAAAAAAAATTAACAAACATTTGATAAAAGGTTAAAATTAAATCATATATGGTTTGATATATATGATTATGGTTCTGTAATAATATTTATAATAAACCGATGTTTATTATATAGGAGGTTTTAAAACATATAAAGGAATTCATAACTGAGGTAATGGATTTTATGTTACAATCTCATTATTTATCAGGATTGTTTAAGATTATGTTTTCGACGATAAAATATTATGATATAAATTTCAATAAAATCATGATTTTTTTTATCCTATGGTTATTTATTAAAAATATGTGTCTTCCTTTCATTTTCCTTCCATTATGTACTCAAGATACCAACACTATTTTTTAAGTAAATTTGACTGTGTCTCTCTCTTCGGTCGAAAAACCTTTTTCTTCCATATTAACATTTTCTAAAAATGTCATAAATAAGGTTTTTAATATTATACTGTGATTGTTTATAGTCAATTTTATCCATGTTTAAATTTTTATAAAACAATTTTAAAGGAATATTCTTCTTTTTTTCCAAATGAGGTAATTTGTGAATTTTTCAAACAAGGAATGGAATGAATGTTTTTTTAACTTATATGAAATGATGTTTATGAAACCCATTCCTTTTCGATAGGTTATATTGTAATAAAATGTTTATAAAACCCATTTCCTTTTATGGGTACTAATATGATGAATGGTTTATGATCTTGTGGAATATATATGTATAGTTTTATTATGTGATGGGTGAGACCTATATCTCCCTCCAATGCATTGGGTAAAGATTGATATCTTATGATATATCCGATTCATTACGTAAATATTGATATCTCATGAGATAAAAAAGACTATAATGTGGAGTGAACTTAGTTAAGTAAGGTACTTTTTCCACTATGATTATCTTGGGAGTGAACATTGACTACTATGATGGTTTGCAGATTGATCTCATTTCAATATGATAGTCTTGGAAAAGTGCATTAACTACTAAGGAAATTACTTTCTATGCTTATGTTTATGCCAAACTTCAAATTCTTATGCCTATATTATGATCTCATGGCTCATATTCTTTAATTAATTTATGATTCATGTCTTATAAATTTTCAATATTTATGCCATGAATCAAGATTATGATCTATTATATGCAAGGTGTTGTTTTCAAATGTTAATCTCATGTTCTTATACCCTTTTTCTCAAGTTATGCTTATATGATCATTGTTATCTCCCTTGATTACCCTTATTGGGAATCAAATCTCACCCTTTCTTATGTTTTCTTTCCCAAGTTATGAAGATATATTTTATGTTAGATTTTCCTAGAAGGGTGATAGTTATGATAATATAAGTGGGATGCGATACATGAATATTATGAACCAGTTGTTTATTTTTCCATGTTTCCAAAGATACTAGACCTATACGATTCCAGCATGGATCATTATGTAATGTAAAGAATATTCATTTACTTATATGTAATATCTATGTATGAAATGTTTAGGTTTATATAGTATATGTATTTTTTTAACCAATGTGACCCATGGATTTAGAAAACCAAATCCATCGACCAAGAAAATTTTATATATGTATATGTATATTGTAAATTATATAATTTGAATTTAAATATATTATAAAAAAAGTGTAAATAGTAAAATTGTATATATAAATTGTATTTATATTAATACATACATTCCTTTATATAAATCATATATATGAATATATAAATTTTTTTATATATAATATTTTATATATAGTAAACTTTATAAGTGCTAAAAAAGTGATGATAAAGGTTGTTCTTTGTCAGTGATAAATAAAACATTGATAAAATGTTACATTTATCAACACTAAAAAATCAGTCACAAAGGGTTCCATTTTATCATCACTTTTTTTAGTATTGATAACTATGACATTAATCAATGTTTTTTATCTATCACTAATAGATATACCCCCTTTATCATGATTTTTGTTTAGCATTTATAAATGATAGAGATGAATATAATGAAATCTACAATAGTGATTATAGACATTTTAGACATAATTCCTCAACCATCAAAACCAGATAGATAATATTCACTCTTAAAAATTTATTGAATCCTTATATATCTGTTCCATATAAAACCAATAAAATATTCCTTCAACTTCCTTTTTCATAGAATGTATATGTTTACTCTAATGAATTCAATCTAAATTTTCCTTATTATATCAATACCATGTATTCTTCAACTCTAGGATTCTTAGTTAATGTATTTCCAAATTCTCATCTCTTCACTAATTATTTTATGCTCTCTATATTTATCCTTTATATAAATTCAACACACTTTGAAAATGAATCCAACTTCATTTGATAACAAATCCAACACACAAAATTTAATTTCAATATATTATAATACATAGTTAATATGTATTAATAATAAATAATGCATTATCACAAATAATATATTATTGTTATCATAATTAATATAATTAATAATAACGATGCAATTATTTAATAAAATAGGTCCATTTGGTGCTTGTCATTACTTTTGGGGAGAGATGGGGCTTTACCCACCTAGGTTCCTGGGTGTTTATTGTTTATGGTTTTTAATTCCCTCTACATATTATTAATCAATACATAATAATTAATTATTATTATTAATTTACTTATTAATAATTACACTAAAATTATTTATAATAAAAATGAAATTATTTTTATTTAATAATGAAATTTAAAATAATAATGTAATTATTATTAATTAATAATGAAATTAACCAGAAAGGTTTAGGCACCAAGAAGACTTTGTCCTAAAATATTATTAAAAGATAAAACTTCAAATGTTACAATGTAGACCTATATATATGATTGTGAATTTAACATCATGAATATAAATAAACTATAGGTGAATAAAATCTTGGTAAAACAAAGGACCACATGAAACTAATGTCGGTGATTTCCCTTTTCAAAAGAACATGAGCCCCTTGATTCGATTCTCTATAAGCATGTGTCACACTTAGGTGTACCTCATCAATAGACCAAATACAATCCCAATAGTACATAAGAATTTTCCATGGCATAATCCTCGATTTGTTCCTCAAATCTTCAACAATAATTGTCAAATCATATTAAACCCATAAAAATTTCCTTACAAAGCGACTAGTGTATCTAATCACATGAATCATTTCCCAAATATTTACTACATAAGTAAGTCCATTGACAATGTATTTATAAAATAATACCTTTTTGAAGCAATGAAATGTTCTAAAAACAAATATACATTCCGAAGGGCTTACTGCACCAGAATCTATACAATAAACATTCACTTTGATCCATGATGGAATTAGAAAAAACTTTTGGATAGAATTCCCAAAAAGTAGTCATTTACACTTTTCTGATACACCAAGAAAATATCGAATATTTAGGTCAGATATATCATTCCTCATTGAGTCTTTCTATGTTTTTAATGCAGCTTGGACATCCTTGTGCAATAGATTGATTCCCGTATTAGATGAGTATGACTTTCTATCAAAGAAAAAACCATTTCAAGTAGTCTCTATAAATTAAATCATGAACATTGAAACAAATAACATGAGGTTGTAGACCTTATCACTTCTATGAGATTCAGTATTTGAGACCAATATATTGGTAAATACATTGTTCATGCATTTGTTAACATAAAAAAAACCGGCACATAATTATATAGCTTCATTGTGAGACTATGGATAAGGAAGATATATTGTAGATTCTTATAAATCTTCAGTTATAAAGCACAAGATGAAGTTATTTTAAATCCTATCTTCTCGAGGTGGTCATGAAGTGGTAGCCTATTTTTTTTATTTTTCATAATATAAGAAACTTGAATGATGATATAAATACCCTTTTGAACTTTTGAATCCTCATTGTCATGTTCGTGTCCTTTATGCACTCCAATCTGTAAATCTCCTTGATATTAATACATTCATTGGTGTTTAGCATCCACACTAGTGTGTCAATATCAATAAATTCATAGATTTATATTTAGTGAAAAATTTATGTGATAAGGGTTTCTAGACACTAATAAGTATCTTGAATTAGATCATAAATTAAGAGATGCTAATTTTTTTGGGAACTATCATAGGCTTCTTAAGTTGGATGCCCATCCAGGTAGTAGTCTAATAATTAAGATAAAATTACCTATAAAAAATCCACTTTTAGAATCATATCATCTTATTATAAGAGTATTTTAAAGAAGGTATCATAGATTATGAGTGGTAAAAGGAATATTAATTTTGTAACTAATTAGAAAACTTGTACTATAGTAACTCTAAAGCATTATTTGTGGATGTCAACAAGTTCCATGTAAATTTAGACAGCAAAGATTTATTTATTTTATTCAAATATTTGATGACTAAATATCCCATGTCAATTTGTTTAGTTCATTCCTTAAACAAAACGACTTCCTTTAAAATATGCACACATTGAAAAAAATTATAATCATGTTATAAAGTTTTTTGACAAGGATACTAGACCATTTATACAAATAAAATTCATAAGAAAACATGAAAGTGATTACTAAATTGATAATAATGAAATTAATATTTTAATTATTTATAATAAATTGATGATGGGGTGAACATGAGTTGAATAAGAAGGCAAAAATGAATGAGGGAGATGTCATGGGATGTTGGTAAAAACATGGGTCATCCGTGTTTATGAAGAAGGCACAATTAGCACTTAGATTGTTATATGACAGAATAAGAGGCACATACTCCATGATGATGGTGTGGGTAGGTTGTCGGTGAAAATAATTGAATAAAATTTATATGATGTGGGTTTTCTTTATATCATTTTGAGGAAATTCCACCAAGTAATTAGGCTACCGGGGACACTGATCATCAGTGGTGTGCACTTCATCACTGTTTGACATCAAGGAATTGGGTGTCGACGAGTGTGAGTGGTTAGGGAAATGGAATTGTGGTTCAACATCGGCATTACTGGCTTATCATTTAATTAAATTGGTAATTTTTAGACAAATATCTATTTGAGAGAGGGGGTTGGGAATTGACGGGGTATGGCAGTCATGGGTAGAGTCTCCATGAGTAGCCAACCTAGTGATTTTTTTTTAAACTGGGTTTATTTAAAAAAAATTAAACGGTGCTATGATTTTTAGGGATGTGGTCTTGTAAAGAATCAAATTAATTGATGCTACATAATCTTGGTTGAGAGAATCAATTCATTTGACACTCTCGTTCCTTTTAAAAAAATTAATTTTATTTTTTATTTCATTATATATCTATATCAAAAATTTAAACCATATTTAAAATACTATTTTTTAAAACCTACATAAAACTACTAACATAGTGTGATATCGAATACTCATTTGGGCCTTCATCTCCTTCAAAGGCCTTTGTAGAACACTCATCCATGCCTTAGGTCCATCATTAATTAGTCCTTTAGGTTAGTCTATGTAATAAAATAGGTCTATTGGTGATTTTCATTCATTGTGGAGATGGATGAGACATGACCCACTGAGGTTTTTGAGTGCATGTGTATTTACGGTTTATGATCCCCTCTACCTAATATAGGTATATATATATAACAAAATTTTAAATAGTATTTAAATATTGTTTTTTATTTATAATTATTTTTATTAAATTAATCCCAAAATATAACAAAGAACCCAACTCCAGACTCCCCTTTATAGAGAAATATACCTTGACATATCTGATGGATTTTCCATGTGGGATTCAGTTTCACTCTGCTAGAATTATAATAATAATATAATAATATTAACAATACATAATTATAAGGGTCCATATTTCCAAATACCACCCTTTATGTTTTTTTGAGTCATGCACTACTACACATATGCCCTTTAATAGTGCATAAAATGGTTTTTAATAGTGATGATAAAGGGGGAGTCCCCTTTATCAGTGCTAAGAAAACACTAATAAAGTGGATACTTTATCCACACTAAAAAAAAGATTGATAAAGGCCTAGTTGGTTGCAATGCGCTGTTAATATAACAACACACCAAAAAAACCTTCAATTTAAAACAATGCTATATATATTTAATATGACACCATGAATACAAAAATGTCACCCATGGAATATACAAAAAAAATATTGTTATAAACATTTCAAACAATGATTTATATAATTAAATTTACAATTATCCAACAAACATTTTAAAAAATAATATTTCATCTTTTGATGCCTGTGATCCCCTCTCAAAAATGTCCGCTCATGGTATCATTTTTTGAACAAATCATCACAACCCGAGAAAAATATTAAACCTATATAAGAAAAAAAATATTTTGTTAGTAATAATATAAAGAAATAAATTAAACATTAATATGAAATAATACATTAATAAAATGTCAATATTTAATAAAAGAGACACATTTGGAGTTATAATGGTCATACCGTGCGTTGGATTGAGGTGTGGTTGATTCCTACACATCATAAATGACTCATAGGTCATTGTTCTAAAGTATCAAAACAATATGAATGCGTTTTCTTAGTTTTTAGCATGTCACTTGTTCTTTTTATTAAAATTAATATCAATTTTAAATAAAAAAGACACACTTGAAGTTATATCAGTCACACCATGCATCATATTTAGGTTTTGTTGATTCCTACACATAAAAAATGATTCATGAATCATTTTCCAAAAGTATCAAAATAATCTGAATGCATTTTATTGGTTTTCAGTATACTAGTTGTGTTTTTTTACTAAAATCTCATTTTGAACTAGAAACACACATTTTGAGTCATACCATTCAGATCGTGCATTGGTTTTACATGAGACCACTTCATACCCTTCACAAATGACTTATGAATTATTTTACTAAATTATAAAGACAATTGGAGTGTGTTTTATTGGTTTTCAGTGAGTGACATGTTTTAAACTAAAATGTAGATTTTAAACTGATAACGAACACTTTTAGACATACCAGTCACACCTTGCATCTAATTGAGGTGTGATTGATTCCTACACGTCAAAAATGACTCATGAATCATTTTTATAAAGTTTAAAAACAATATGAATGTGTTTGATCAATTTTTAGTATGTCACTTTTTCTTTTTACTAAAATTAATGTCAATTCTAAATAAAAAGACACACTTGGAGGTATACCGGTCACATCATGAATCATATTGAGGTGTGGTTGATTCCTACTAATAAAAAATGACTCATAGATATTTTTCCTTAATTATAAAAACAATCCTAATGTGTTTTCTTAGTTTTCAGTATGCCAATTATCTTTTTGTTACTAAAATGTCATTTCAAATTGGAAACACGCATTTTGAGTCATACCAGTTTCATTGTGTGTCGGTTTGACATGATACTACTTCATACACATAAAAAATGACTTATTAATCCCTTAATTAAATTATCAAGACATTCAAAGTGTGTTTTATTTTTTTTTCAGTGAGTTACACGTTTTCTACTAAAATGTCAATTTTAAACTAATAACGGACACTTTTAGTCATACCGATCACACCGTGCATCAGATTGAGGTTTGGTTGATTCCTACATGTCAAAAATGACTTATGGATCATTGTGATAAAGTATCAAAATAATCTAAATGTGTGTTATCAGTTTTCAGTATGCCACTTGTTCTTTTTTACTTAAATTAATGTCAATTTTAAATAAAAAGACACACGTGGAGTTATACTGGTTACATTGTGCATCAGATTGAGGTGTGGTTGATTTTTACTCCTCAAAAATGACTTGGTTATCATTTTCATAAAGTATCAATATAATCCGAATGGGTTTTCTCGGTTTTTAATATGATAGTAGTGTTTTTTTACTAAAGTGTCATTTCAAACTGGAAACATGCATTTGAGTCATACTGGTCTCATTGTGTGTATTTTTGATGTGATACTAATTCAAAAATGTCACAAATGAATTATGAATCGTTTACCTAAATTATCAAGACAATTGGATCACATTTTATTGGTTTTTAGTGAGTGAAATGTTTCGTACTAAAATGTCAATTTTAAACTGATAATGAACACTTTTAGTCATACCAGTCACACTATGCATCGAATTAAGGTGTGGTTGATTCATAAATGTCACAAATGACTCATGGATCATTTTATTAAAGTATCAAAATAATTTGAATGTGTTTTCTTGGTTTTCAGTTTGTAACTTGTTATTTTTACTTAAATTAATGTCAATTTTAAATAAAAAGACAAACTTGGAGTTATACCGCTCACATCATGCATCAGATTGAGGTGTTGTTGATTTATAAACATACAAAATGAGTCATGTAACATTTTACTAAAGTATAAAAATAAACCGAATGTGTTTTATCAGTTTTCCAGCATGTCAGTTGTGTTTTTTTACTCAAATGTCAGTTCAAACTGGAAACACACATTTTGAGTCATATTGATTGCATCGTGCATTGTTTTGATGTGATACTACTTCATACATGTCACAAATAACTTGTGAATCTCTATCATAAATTACTAAGACAATTAGAGTGTGGTTTCTTGGTTTTCAGTGAGTGATGTGTTTTGTATTAAAATGTCAATTTTAAACAGATAAGGGACACTTTTAGTCATACCAGTCACACTATGAATTAGATTGAGGTTTAATTGATTCCTAAATATAACAAATGACTCATGTATTGTTTTCATAAGGTATAAAAACAATCTGAATGCATTTTATTGATTTTCAATATGTCACTTATTATTTTTTACTTAAATTAATGTAAATTTTAAATAAAAATACACACTTAGAGTCATACTAGTCACATTTTGCATTGTAATGAGGTTAGGTTGACTCCAACACATTTAAAATTACTCATGGATCATTTTCTTAAAGTATCAAAATAATCTGAATATGTTTTCTTAGTTTTCAGTATACCAGTTGTGTTTTTTACTGAAGTTTCATTTCAAACTTGAGACACGCATTTTGAGTCATACTGGTCACATCATACATCAGTTTAACTTGAGACTACTTCATAAACATTTATGAATATATGTTATAAATTATCAAGACAATCAAAGCATGTTTGATTAGTTTTTAGTGAGTGACACATTTTTAACTAAAAAGTCAATTTTAAACTGATAACAGACACTTGTAGTCATACCGATCACATTGTATGTCAAATTGAGGTGGGATTGATTCCAACATTTCAAAAATAAATCATAGATCATTTTACTAAAATATAAAAACAACCTGAATTCATTTGATTGGTTTTCAGTAAGTCACTTCTTATTTTTACATAAATTAATCTCAATTTTAAATAAAAATACACACTTGGAGTCATACCTATCACAACATACATTTTATTTAGGTGTGGTTCACTCATACACATCATAAATGACTCATGGACCGTTTTACTAAATTATCAAAACAATCTAAATGCATTTTCTCAGTTTTCAGTATGTTACTTGTTCTTTTCACTAAAATTAATTTCAATTTTAAATAAAAATAGAGAATTTGAGTTATACCAGCCACATTTTGCATTATATTGATGTGAGGATAATTCCTACAAATCAAAAATGAATTTTAGATCGTTTTCCTAAAGTATAAAAAATCTGAATGTGTTTTCTTAGTTTTGATTATGTCAGATGTCTTTTTTACTGAAATTAATGTCAATTTTAAATAAAAAGAATCACTTAGATTATTTTAATATAGTATATAATAGATAATATTATGAGTAAAATATAGTATATTAAAAAAATACACTCTCATTGAATTATGAGTTGCGGTCTCAAAGTCCTATCTCTCACGATCATGGGCATCTTCGAACAAACCACCCCAACTCAAACAAATGAATCCACCTATATAATAAAACAATTATTATGTGAGTAATACTAAAAATAATTAAATTAAACATAAATATGAAATAATCCACAACTTCTATGGAATTCACATCTTCATGCTATTTGTGTACATTATTCCATCAGGTATATTTCCCATTCATTTCTAAGAAAATCAATATCATCTTGTGATATGAGTCTTTTTTATAGTCATATTAGTACTCGAAAAATATAAATACAAAAATGATTAATAAATATTTAAAATGAAATAGTAATTATCCTTGAAAATACCTCTTCAGGGATGCTATTTTTTTATATAATATGACCTATCTTATAAATTTACAAACATAATAACCAAAATATTTTCCATTTGTTTGTTTCATACACTGTAGAAACATTGAGGATAATAAGTAATTTTTTTTTATGAATATTTTTATATTGAAATATTATTATATATACCCTGATACTTTTCTAGTCATAGAAATTTTCATGGTCCTCATGATTGGCCCCTAGCCTCATTCTTTATTTTTCACGATATTGATACACCACCCTATCATAATAGAATCCTCATTAAAAAATAATCTAAATTATATAAATTGATGTTAAGTTATAAAACATTGATGTAGTGTATTAAAAATTGAAAAATTCCATCATGTGTGGTCAGTTTATTGGATGTCCATGCATTGAATCCATGAAATAAATCTTTTGAGTATCCAAATTGACCACAATGAGCATCCAATGTTGCCTAAAACAAAAAAAAAGGAATAATAAATGAAAAAAATAAAAATATATTTGATATGATTAAATTCTAGAGTTTTATCCCTGAATCATTGGTATTAAGAAGAGTTTGTCATCTGAAATTTTTCTTTCAAATTATTTGACCAGACCTACCACTATTTCTTCCTTTTTTGGAATCTATCTTTAGTTTTTTTGTAGAGGATATGTGAGGACTAAAGAGTAAAAAAAATTCCTGGATAAATCCCTTTAATTGTTTTTGATATATACGCCTGTCAAAAATATAAAATGTATTTAGTCATAATTAACATAATATATCAGCTTTTGGAAAATTAAATCATGAAAACATACCTCATGTATACATTTAAAACTGAGGTGCCTAACAAATCATAGTTGAGGATTTCACTTACATTCTCAACACCAATTATGTATTGAAATTCCTCTCCATACGTAGTTTCTTGAAAATAAATTATGTGACTACAACCATTTTTTAACTTTTTATCCATATGAACCTTCATTCATAGTAAATGAGGATATAGAATGGGCAAGGTAAAGGTGTTTTCGGTAGATATTTTTGATCGGTTGGTTGATCCTTTAGACGGTTTTGAGTTGGTATTTCGTTACACCCTCTTCCCTTTGTCTATCTATAATAGCATTCATCGATTTAGACCTTTTTTATTAATTGTTAAAGGTTTAGCTTAAAAAATAAATTAGAAATTAATACCTCCTTATCAATATGTTTTTTACATGATGTGGCGACCATGAGATGAATGTTCCAACAATTTGTTTGACCTTATGAATATCTTCCTCATCAAGTGGAACAAGTATCTTGGAAATTGGATCATGGGATATGCTAATCGATACTCTCACATGACCTTTTGGAAGTGGTCTATTGTGTATCATGTACTTTTGGATATTGAACACCTTAGCCCTTGATACAAGGTGATGGGTGGGTGTTGATAGATTTAAATCATAGTCATTATCACCCTGTAGAATATCATTACAAGAAAGGTATCAGTGTCCATCTGATTCACATTTCACTGAAAAAATTATTAGAACATTGATTAACTCAGATAAGATAGTTTTTTTAGGGGAATGGATCGCCTCAAAACTGGTGGGGATGGGCTGGGATCTTCACACGATTGTTGTTCTTAAGTTGTTTCTTCTCTTCCCCCCTATAAAAGTTATTATCAAATCTCTCTAACATTGGAATTTTTCTTCACGGGTATCTATTATTTATCTCACGCATTTCATTTCTTTACTTTGATCCTCCTCTTTTTTTTCTCAAAATATGGTTGGGGTGTCACCCCAAAACCCGCACCTCTGATGCGACCATACTTTTCTAGCCACTTCAAGGACACCGATAGTAGGTGGTCATCTAGTATAGGTGTTTCCTATTCCCGTGACTATGTTGGATAGAAAATATAGGAAAATAAGTAATAATTGTTATGTAATAGAAATTTAAATAAAAACTAATTTTTATTATGTCATACTTACACATGTTTCCCACACTTTTTGTATGTTTTCATCTATTAGTATCCCATCTTTATGTACACATGAATCCTTCCATAGAACATGGTATGGGATAAAAGTGGATTTGGATTTGGATTCATAAATCTGTATATAAATAGAGGGACATAATTATGTTGTTGTTTCCTGACACATAAAATTATTATGGTAGATTTAAAATATGTGCCAATTTTTTTTCAAGTGAGCATGCCCCATTTTTTCTTTACGGTAGGGGTACGTTAGTTTTGATACCCATTCCTTATTTCTAGAACTTAATTGTTGTTTCATAAATAAAAAAATTTCAATCAAAGTGATGAATCCATGTGTCATAAAACAACGTATTACTAGCCACAATGTACCAGAAAAGACACATCTTCACGACGAATAGTAAATTCATCCCACGCTTCTTAGGTTATCATGTGTGTATAGATAAGCGATGGGTGTGGATTTATTTTCTCTTTAGCGTCTTTAAGATAATGTCTCATTAGAATTGTGTGAAAGACTATATGAATCCTTCTAGAAAGCATTAATATATATTTCTTTTGGGATTCATCTAATATAAATTCACTTTACATGGGATAATGAAGAGTAAGTCAATGTTTTATTATTTTATTTTTTAGTAAAATAAAGAAATGATATCATAATGTTACCATAATATCTTCCCACATCAATGTATTAAGCTTGGACATAACATGGTTCCATGAATCTACATCAATCAACATGAGTTAATGAGTGACGATTCTAATGTAACTACTGAACATGGCCTTGTTGGGGTTAACATGTTGGCCCTGCGCATTCCATTTGACCTTGTATTTGATGCTTTGATTTTAACCTTAATTATTTTTTGCTAACACTATCATACTACAATGATTCTACTTTTTTTGCATCATCGGTCCTCCATCACCTACCATTTTATTGGATTCAATATAGTCAATATGTTCCTCTAGAGTGGTAGAATAAACATATGCAGATGATCGTTGTACCTCTTCACTGGTAGTAGCAACAGGTTGATAAACCTATTGTTCCTTAGGATTTGGAGCACCAGCACGTGCAGAAGGTCATTATTCCTCTGCACTATGAGTAGTAGTAGGTTCAAAGACCTATTTTTCCTCTAGATTGGGAGAACCAGCATGTGCGTAAGTCATTATCTTCAAAATTGGTTTAACATTTAATTTAGAATACATAAATTCAACAAAGAATGGATAATAACATTAGGTAACATGATGTATATCACAAAAAAATATAACCTGATTATTGAACTCTCTTTTTTTAAAGGCTGAAGTGATTTTATGTAACAGCCCGAGATTTTATGAAAAATGTTCCTTTTAATTTTATTTATGTCTTGTGTTGTACGCTACACCAAGTTTCGCTAAACAACGATATGCTATTAAGATATTATTAAAACTAACTGTTGTGAATAGTAATAACCACTTTCTGAAATTTTGTAAATTTTATTTTTCAAAATGGAATTCATTTTTGGATTCGGAGTACCGAATTTAGCCTAAGGAGAAATTTTGGTACTTTTCGGATAACTTTCATATTCTGATGAATAGTGAAAATTACTAAATTATAATTAAAAACAATTTTTTTAATAAAAATAATTAATAGTGATAAATCATTAATTTGAGTGGTTTTAAAGTATATTTAGAATATATTTTTACAATTTAATACAATGTTGGTCATTGGATGTAATTTCACATTTAAACCAGACATACTCAAGTGTCAATCTTTTGATAGATATTGTTTCTTAAAAACACGCTATTTGTTTTAACAGCGGGATTTAATTATAAAATTAATTAATGCAATTTCTATGTTATGAATTTGGTAAAATAGACTTCATTTTTGAATTCGAAATATGAAATATAGCTTAGGACGAAATTTTGGCATTGTTCTGAAAAACATCAATTTTTGATGAATAGTTAAACTACTAAGTGGTAGTTAAAAACTGAATTTTTCATAAAACTTAATTTTACCGCTTCTGTGAATGGAATTTCAAAAATCCGAGAGACACGGTCGATGTCAGTAAGTAAAATGTGGTTCAATGAGATGAAAATAATTTTTGGTGAATAGTAACTTTTTACTTTTATTTACCATGGTTAAAAGTAAATAGGGTAATTAAGGGTAAGAATGATATTAATATTACCATAACACATGTCCTAATTCTATTGGACAAGTGTATCTCGACCAAAAACAACCTTAAGTGTAAAATATTATCATTTAGGCCCACTTGGATTAGATTATGACATTTAATATTATTTTATTTAATGAATAGTTAAAATAGTTAAAATCAAAGTTTAATAAATAAAACATTTTTAATATGGGGTTATACATAAGATAAATTCGACTATAAATATTCATTAGAAAGCTAAAAAGATTTCCTACATAATGATATTTTATTTATAATTTTCAGACATAAATAAATTAATTTATTTATGACACAACGATGATGGAGTAATTACCCTTTTAAGGAAATATTAACATAATTGATGTTATAAATGCTCAAATGAATGTAATTTGAGACTTTTTATGAATTACACTAATTTTCTAGGTTACTATGATATATTAGTGTTGATTTAATCAACTTTTTTAGAACATATAATTCTGTTATGACTTTCACAAAAATCATATATCAAATAGTGTCAAAATTGACACAAAATAGTTTTTAAATCAAATATTATATTATTAATTGTTATTTTATTCCTAAAAATCTAAGGTTCGGCCAAATGACTTAGATAAGGATATATATATTAATAATAAACAATTTGGGGTTCGTTTGGCATGTTATAGTAAGTGTATTAACCATATAGTGAAAGGAAACAAAAAGACACGGTAAAAGTTAAATTATTTAACTTAGAGTTAAATCTAATTGATAAGGTTAAAATAATACCCTAAACTTGTCTAAATCCTATTGGATGATATTATTTCGACCCATCCCCACTTTAGATTCGAAATAAGACCCTTTGGAACCATTATAAACCGATTTTGACTTTAATATAAAATAATATTTTGAGATATTCCTAAGGTGCCCCTCTCCTCCCTTATAAAAGGACACCTCCTCCCCCTCCTCCTCACACCAATTTGAGCACTCAAGCTCGGCCAACCCCTACCAAAATCTCTTCTCCACTTCCCTAGAATAATCCTAGAGGTTATGGTCTTCTTAAAAGACCAATCTTAGTTCCCTAAGTGAAGGATTCAAAGAAGCATTCCAAAGAAGAGGTAATATCCATTACCGATCTTTTCAATTTCTTTCTTCTTCAACTTCTTCTTCTTTAGTTGTTTCATGATAAAGTAATAAAATCAGTATTTATTATATACTTATATGTTATTATAAATATTAAACAACTCTAATTAACCTTCTATCCATCCTACGGAAAAAGTAAATCACCGCGCGTGCGTACGTACGGAATACCGTCTCCACACCGTGGTGTAATCTATTTTCCGCCACCACCTTAATTGGATGGGTATAAAGGTGTAATGAGTAACTATATATTATTATTATAAAGTGATATTGATACTGAAATAGTATACATACACTTCAACACAATTCCACGACCATGGGAACGATATCATCGCTCGTGCGTACGTACGGACTACCGTCTCCACGACGCGATGAGATTCATTATCAATGATTAACCATTCATGAATGATTATAAAGTATATATAATAATTACTAATGAAATATATTACCTAATAATGATACTGGAATTATTTATATTTATATGTATGTCATCTACTTAATTCCATTCAATTCAATAAGGAAACGAAAACAGCGTTCATGCGTACGTACGGACTACCGTCTCCATGAACGGTGTATTTCTTTCCATTTACTGATTTATTATATATGTATATTCTTAATATATATATATAAATCATGTTTTATATTCTGGAATTAATTAATCATGATCTAAGTAATCATATGAATAATTACAAGTTAAAAACAAGAACGACAAATGAGACAATTTTACCCAAAACGCTACATTAACATGAATTTACAAAAGAACGGGTAATATAATGTCATAAGTGGACCATATATGATATAATAACAATGAATATGATTCTGTAATAAGTCAATAACATGATTTAAATCATTATACAGGAGGTTCGGACACTTACAAAGAAAGTCGGACATAAGGTAAGGGAAATATCACAATCTCATTTTTATCCGAGATTGTTTATACTTTCTTATTTACTGGGGTGTATTTTATCATCCACATCCATGTTTCATCAATATGTAATATTATTTCCATCCACCTACAATTGTTTAAATCCATTTTTACCCTTCGGAGAGTTTTTAGTAAAGGATATGAAAGGAATCTTTTGTCGTTTTTCATACGTGGTACTTTTTGACTTTTCCGACAAAAGTACGAGAAGAATGTTTTTTTAACTTATACGGCATGAATGTATTTTTAAAACATTATTTCCAAGAATCTTCCTTTACAAGTTTTCAAGTTTATTTTTAATCAAATTCTTTTAGTTTAGAATTGTATGACATATTAAGAAAGGAAAAGTGTTTTTGAAGAAGAAAGGATATTTTCCTCAAGAATGGAGTTCAAGTGTTTTATCAAAATTATTTTCCATCTAAGATAATAAAAGGGTTATGTTTTTATCCCTATTATTACATTGATTTGATTATGTTGTTATGGAATTATTTTTATGAATTCCTTTATCTTATATGAATTGTTTTATGATGTCATGTTGTTTAAGAATCCCATTTTAATACATGGGTTATGCAATGATGTATGATTTATGATTTTGTGGCACACATAAGAATGGTATCATTATGAGATGGGTGGGACCTATATCTCCCTCCAATGCATTGGGTAAAGATTTTATATCTCACGAGATAGACATGGCTGGAATGGTAGTTTATACCGGTTCAGTGAAACAGGACTGAAACGAGGGTTACTCGATTCAGAAAGGGACTTTGTCCACTAAGATAGTCTTGGCAATGAGTCTTGACTAACAAGAAATGATTCTATATGATTATGTGTGAATGCCACAAAGTTTCATGTTTTAAGTTATGATTATTGTGATTACATTTCACTACCATGATTTATCCCATGTTATGAAATTATGCTCTCTTTTGCAGGTTATGATTTCCAAAATGTTATGTTCTTATGAATACGATGTGATTGATATTTCTTTTGTTTACCCTTACTGATCATTTGAGCTCACCCTTTTATGTTTTCTTTTCCCCAGGATATAAAGAAAGGTTTTAGGTAAAAAAAAAGGGAAGATCTTTATGGGAGATTTTGAAGATCTTTCACCACGATTAGAAGATTACGTTCCGAGTTTCCAAAGACACTAAACTATTACGATCCTTGTGTGTGTGTGTTTTTGTTATGTACTAAGTATTCCGCAAAAGTAATGTAAAGTCTATGTACGTCAGGCTTCGGGTCTCTACAGTTGGTATCAGAGGCAAAGGAGGTAGGAATGTATCCGATCCTTGGGAACTCTCACATGTGAGCATTGGACGAAGCATGGCTCTCCGCCCAAGGGCTTCATGAGGAAATGGCTGCCACTGGGGATGGTGGTGTGTCCCGCCCAGGGAGTGTAGCCGCCCATGGAGTGCCCTGATAGGTATCAACTATAGTCCACTGGAAGTAATTCCAGACCGCTACATTTTACCCCTCTATCGACTATCCAAATCCATTCATTATGGTCTCCTCTAACATATAAAACACCATATAAATTGGGACCACTAAGAAATGATTGCAACGTCCCAATCAAAGGGTCATTCTCAGTTGTATTTTCATCTAACCCTTTAGTTATTTTGGTCAATAATAGAACAATTGATCACTTTTTGTTTGTGGTATATGGAACATAAAATACTTATACTGTCAGTGATTCCATTATAAACGATTTTTCTTTGTACCCTTCCTTATTGAAATAAACTTTCATAGATCTCAATTCATCTATTTTAACATCACTACTATTATCAACCCACTTTCATTGAAAAATAAGCACTTGGTAATGTTGTATAATCCGAATCCCATATTTTTTTGATGATTCAAAATTATGACATATTCATGTAAATTGTATTTCTATCCTTAGTACTAGAAACATGCATTGCTTTCACCACATGTGTAACTCCACTATTTTTCATGGTTCTGTATTCATCATGTTCATTTGTGTAAAACATATAACCATTAATTACATAACCATTGTAACATAATGCATACACAATTTTTCCTCTATCTAGCCATAGAAGTCATTCTAAAATTGAATCCGTATTTTCATCTGAATCCGTAAAAATATGGTCTCAAAACCATCTTATAAACAGTTGATTATGTATATTTGATATCCATATTTTTACTCTTGATGGATTCAAATGCCTAAAAATTTCTTTTTGGGTTTCAACATATGAGGAAACCTCCAATATATTATGGAAAATGTAAATTTGGGCCTACTCCCTATATGTATTATTGATTGTTACAACATCTCTTCCAGAAATTCCTTCACCTGCAAGCTGCCCAGTGTGATGAGATTTTAGTAGACCAATGATTTCCACACCGGATAGGTCTTCCATATATAATTAAATGGCTAACTCAACAATATATCACTCTGCAATACAACCCTCTAGAAAACTTTGATTTTTGAAATGCCCTTTCAAAATCTTCATATACCATTCAATGGGGTACATCCATCTATAGTGTAAATGACCACATAGTCAAATCTCCCTCAGCAAGTGAACCATCAAATGAATCATCATATCAAAGAATGTTGGGAGGGAAGAACATTTGCAACTCATATAATATGATGGCAATTTCTCTTTCCATAGTCAGAAATTTCACTGGGTCTATAACTTTGTTGCATATAGCTTTGAAGAAGAAGCAGATCTTGGTTAATGTATTACGATCATTCTTAGTAAAAATGAAATGTAAATCTATAGGAATTATATCTTTCATAAAAACAAGTCATTCATGTGATTTAAAACCCTTAAACTATAAATTGGTCATTGACATGCTATTCTTGATATTAGATAAACACCCCTACAGAACATTTATGTCATTCAAAAAGTTAAAAAACTGATATATCTCCTACCTGGTAAGAGTATAAGCAGTTGGGGGAAGAAAAGTTATTTTTTCACCCTTCACTGGAACCAACTCTTCTGGTATTCCCATTTCAACCATGTCGAACCTATCCTTAATTCCATCCTTTATTTTGAAGGGTGCATTTAGCAACATGATGATGAAACTATCACATACATTTATTCAACATTCATACATCAAAAAAATGTCTGATGTACAGATAATTCTAGTATGGTAATTAAAAAAACGATCTCTTTTTCCAATAAGTTTTTATGAAACAGTTTTCGAAAAGCAATGTTCATATATTTTACTTTCTCAGATAGTTGATCACCTATTAGTGGATATGGTGTTGTATGTTCTTCTGAACTTACATTGAATGATGTCATCCAAGATTAGTACTAATGTCGTTGGGGTAGAAATCTGTGATGTGAATGTTTTAACCTAATTGAATGTGTAGCTTTTTCTCAAATGGGACACCCTTGAGTTCATTTAATGATATATCCTAAAAAAGTTCCATAAATAGTAAAGTCATATATCATCTTATACGACATAGCTCTCAATGTGAAATCTTCATTTCTGTAAGCATCATACAATGTAACACCTTAATCCCACAATAATTTTAAATCATTGATCAATGGAGCCAAATAAAAATCAATATCATTACCCAGTTGTTTTGGTCCTAATATAAGTATAGATAACATGATGTATTTTCATTTCATGAATAACCATGGTGATAAGTTATAATTTATCAACATAACTAGACATATACTATGAATGATGCTTTGAAAACCAAAATTATTCACTCTATATGTAGATAATGCAAGATGAATGTTTCTCAGCTCATTTCCAAATCCAAGATACCCATGATTAATTATCTTTCACCAAGGAGAGTCTATTGGGTGATGTAGCTTCCCATCTTTAATTCTTGTATCTGCATGCCCTATCAGTTTCCCTATAGTCTCCTCACTTCTATATAGGATCCTAAACCTTGAAATGATTGGAAAGTACCATATAAATTTCGTAGGACCAGATTAATCTGTATTATATTAAGAACCACCACACTTTGGGAATTCTATAAGTGATTTTTTGTCCTTGTGAAATAGTATACAGTCATTTGGGAAGGAGTCTATTCTTTCATAGATCCTTCCCATCAATTGTAGCATTCATTTGGCATCATATGTTTGGATTGGGATCTCATTATCTTCTAAGATCATGTCATTAAAGAGAGATAGATGTTCCATAAAACAAGATTCAATCCATCCATTATCTGCTTTTAAATTATATAGCTTCAGTATGGATGACAATGCTGTATATTTAGTGCAACCAGCATACAATGGAATCTTTACACAACTATTTTACTTATCAAACAATTTTGGAAAATCATGAAGTTCATCTTCAACAATACTTTTCATTTCTACAATATGATCTTCATTATAATTCACATCTATAATCAATTCCTCGATAAAGTATTCTTTATTATACACACTTGTAATCATATCAAATGATCCATAAATCGCAATGTTATCCCAGCCACTAGAATTATTCACATTTTCCCATGTTTATTCCAACATTTATAACTTTGATCTATTCTGTAACAAATCAAGTGTTCTTTCAACTCCTTTGGACTAATTAGTCTTGAGTAAAAATAGTTTAAACATGGAAAAAGGATTTGAGAAGGGTCATATGTATGATATTTTAAAAACTTGATGAACACTTTCACTCCATCTTCATACTCTTTTGTTAGAAAATTTTCATTTTTCCATTATTTATTCATATCCATTCTATTTGATTCTTTAATAATAATATTTAACAAAATAAATATACAAAAAGAGACTTCAAAATAAGGTTAACTCGGCATTTGAATGATAGTTATTATTGATTTTTTTCCTGAGACACATCCCCTTAGAAGCTAACACCAAACCATAAAGAAGATGTAATTATAGAGGAATCCCTTAATTTAAACCATGCAGGTGATGTTGGATGAAAAGTAGGTTTAGGAGTTGTAATGGGGTTAAATATTAATTCACCTTTTGCAAGAGTGAGGTCATGATGGATATCTTATGGACTGGATAGAGTTAGTGACATTCCCTTTTAATGGTATTATTATCAATCTAATTTTATTCCCTATATAATGTATTGGTTTTCCTAATTCTATAAAAATATAAACTTAAAAAATTATTGAAAAAATACCTTTTAGATGCTGTTTAAATAATATTTATAAAATCAAACTTGAAATATCATTAAAAATACCAACCATTTACACAAATTCCTCTTTAAAATAACACACCCTTTTTTAAAATAAACCAATAAATTCCAAGTACTCTTTCATAAAACCACAATTCATTTTTTAATCATTCAATTAAAATTCATTACCCAACAGTCTTAATCATTTAAAATGATAAAAAAACTCTATATTTTACAAATTTTCATTTAAAACTTCACACACCCCTTGTTAAAATGAAATAATCATTAAATATGATTTCAAATCATTCACATCCCTTTATAAAAGTCAATCAGGTGAGTTGAAAAATACATGGCATGAAAATTATGTCCATGCCAAGTGTTTAAATCATTTTAAAGAAATTTAAAACCAAAAAAGGGTATGATGAACACATATAATTTTTTAAGAAACATGTCAAACCACTTAAATCATTTTAAAAGAGCCACTTAGTCATTTCCACAAAGACATAAATCCCAATAGAGGCACTTTATAAAAGATACATGAATAAAAAAATAAACAACATTTTATAAAATATAAAGTTATAAAAGTTTTATACATGATCCAAAATATAAATGTAAACAAAAAATAAATTTATTTGCAATAGAGGCACTTTATAGTAAATATCTTAATATAACAAAAAATGAATATTGTCTCTTTGTGCCCTATGGTGACCTCTACATCCCATTATCATTATATCATTAACAAGTGACTATGGAACACCACTATAAAAGTGTGACCCTTTCCTTTTACTTGTATCATAGAAAACTAAGTCTATATATGCACTAATGTGTATATGTATGGTGTGAGAAAAGATCCTAGTAGGATATCGTCAAAGATTTTATACCATTGATTTTTTAAGACAAACCAAAAAAAATCTAGTTTTAGGGAAAATAAAGGAAATAATTTTATTACGTAGGGTTGAGTAAATAAAACTAACAAAACATAAAATTTTCTTTTAAAGAAAATATAATTTACCAAGAAACAATCAAAAGATAAAATAATAATAAAATATCAATAATCAACCATTAAGGGGTACCTACCAAATATTTGTGAGTGCATGTATAATATCATTTAAAAGTTAGTAATTGATGTCATACAAACAAATATTTTTATTCAATGTGTTCTTACCAGGCTAGAAAGCTATTAATCATAAGCCTTCCATCTTTTTATATTATTGGTGAATCATTCTAACTATCAAAATATGATAATATTCTACACCATTGTAATAATAAAACATAACATCTATTCTACTTAGCTTCTAACATGCATTGGAATAATATAAGTGATGTAATATAGTTAACCATTCATGAAGAGTTGATGTTTTTACGTAACATATTCAGTCTCTTGGTCAATATATCTATATTGTGGAAAGAGGTTTAAAATTTAAAATCCCTCAAGATGTGTTAATACATCAATATAACAATTTCATTTCCATTGTAAGTGTATCTGATTCATGGGTATATTCATAACATAACCAATCCCTCAAGAAGAGTAATGATCATCATGTAGATAGTTTTCCTTCTAAACATTATCTTGGGCCTAGGTATAACCTTTCCATTCCCTTAGGAATATAATATGAAAATGGAATCACAAGTCAATGTAAGTAATAACATCAAAATGGACTCATGCAGTCTAACTGTCATAACCATTTTCTATTGTAACATATCAAGAATTATATACATTATTATACTATATATCAATATCGACTACCCCTAACACAACTCTTCACACACAATAATCATCTCTCAGATAATCCAAAGTACCTTAGGCCACCAATCTCTTATTTCACAAATTAACCCATAAGGAAAATCTATCGCCTAAACCAAATTTCAACTCAACACACTCAGTGAAGCATCACATAACATCACAAAAGTTGGACTAATATCTCTCATTTTTTTACCAATAAATAGTCACTCATCCCAGGGTCCTCTCAATATTTTTGAAAATAGCTAAAAACCTTATGGTCACAAGAAGAATCTAAAATAAATATAACATGTGTATATCATACACCACATAATTAATAGGTATTAATAATTTTTTCATAGACATATGAATAGTATTGGTTACCCATAAAATCCTCTACACTCTCTTATTCATCCCATATATCACATAGTATATAAAAAAACATAAAATCCCAGATAATGATAGA
Source organism: Viscum album (assembly GCA_963277665.1). NCBI lineage: Eukaryota > Viridiplantae > Streptophyta > Magnoliopsida > Santalales > Viscaceae > Viscum > Viscum album. Next base: position 44,603,737 of record OY728140.1, on the reverse strand, counting down.
TTCCGCAATCCCTCTACTAAAAAAGGTTTATCATTGGGAATCGTAACCCGATCTATATATGAACAATCAACTATAATAAGTAATATTAAAACATATGTTTATATATTTAGAGGAAATAACCAGTAAAAAGATACAAAACCAATTATAAATGAGTGTGTTCCTTTAGTCTCGATGATAAAAAATTATACCCACAAATAGTACAATGATCAAACACTCTTTGAGATTTCAAACATTAAAACCCTATAATTAATCTTTCACTATTTAATCATTCCAAATAGAAGAAGAGCATACCGTAGATTTGGAGGTTCGGTGGAAGCAGTAGGGTTTAACGGCATTGGATTTGGGGTAGGTGGCAGCGACAGTGGTGGCGAAGGCCGCAGAGGGGTTCGTGGTGGAGGTGAGGTTTGGCGCATGGATGAGGTGGGGTTTGTGGTGGTGGTGGGATTCATTGCGGTGGAGGAGGGATTCACAGTGGTAGAGGAGGGGTTAGGGAAGAGGAGGGGTCAGCGGCGGTAGAGGAGGGGTCGACGACGGCGGGGGTTGACTTTTGCAAGATCTTGAGGAGAAGAAGCCGACTATTGTGGTTCATTTATAAAACCGGGTAAAGCTTTTATCAGCACTAGTTAAAAAGTACTGATAAATGTATGTTTTATCAGTGCTAAAATAGAAAATGCTGATAAAACATGCATTTATCAACGTTTTTTTAGCACTGATAATGATGATATTTTATCAGTGCTAAAAAAAGATGATAAAAGGTGTCCTTATTAGTGTTATAATTTTAGCACTGATAAATACACCTTTTAGCAGTGCTTTTTTAGCGATGATAAAGGCCTATCTTTATCAGTGCTAAAAAAGCGCTAATAAACCTATACTGTTAATAATTTATTTATATTATTATATATATTTATAAAATTATATAATATATATATATATATAATTATTTATAATTATAACTATAAATAAATAAATAAATATTTTTATTTTTATTTATATAATAAATATATTTATATAATTATATATATTATAAAATTATAAATATTATAAATAAATATTTTTTTATATATATATTTATAGAATTATAATAAATATATTTATTATATTTATACGATTATAAATATAATAAATAAATAAATAAATTTAGTTATTTATTTATTTAAATAATCCTAAAACTATAAGAATTGTATTTATTATACTTGTAATTTTATAAATATATATAATTAACATATTTATTATAATTATAATTATAAATATTTGTATATATTTATAAATATGTTTTTTTAATTATATATATTTTTAACATTATAATTATAATAAATATATTTATTATAAATTTATCATTATTTAATTTTATATATATATATTTACAATTATAACTATAAATTAATATATATTTATCATCGGGCATGGATGATCATGATGAAACTTGGTAGACCCATAAGCAGTGGAAGAGAGGTAGACACCTGAAAGCTTGGGGTGGCTCTCGAGGGAGGGTTTTTAGGTATAATGGACGGTGATCATTTTTTGAACCTTTGTTTTTTTGTGGCATTATCTGTGCCATGTTTCTTCTATGTTTCTCACCATCTCCTTTGTATGTGTACCTTTTTTTAGTAAATTTTTGAGACCATGGGTTTTAATCCATGGTTCGCATCATTTCTATTATATATATTTATTTGTTAAAATAATTATAAAATTATAAAAAATATATTTATTATATTTATAATTTTATAAATATATATAATTAATATATTTATTATAATTTTATAACTATTTAAATATATCTATATCTATTTATAATTATAAATATTTGTATATATTTATTAATATATGTATTTAATTATATATATTTATAACTTTATAACTATAATAAATATATTTATTATAATTTTATAATTATTTACATATATATATTTATCATTATAACTATAATTAAATATATTTACAAATATTTGTATATAATTATAAATATATATATAGTTATAATTATAATTATAAATACGTATATTTAAAAAGTATTTATATATAATTAAAAATTTATAATTATAAATATAATAAATATATTTATTATTTAAATATTTTTATTGTAATTTTATAAGTATTTATAAGAATAGATTCATATGGGTATAACATGAATGAATCATATACCTAATAAAGTATATAAATAATAAAAAATGAATGATCGCATATGAACAACATGAATAATAATGTTAAGGCTGTAATGTATAAATGAACATTAAATCATGATGAATACATAACATATGCACGTCAATTATACTCACACATCTATATATTTATTGACCAAATTCATTGGAAACATATATATATATATATATATAATTATAATTATAATTATAATTAAATATATTTTAAAAAGTATTTATATATAATTATACATATATAATTATAAATATAATAAATATATTTATTATTTAATAAAATTTAATATAATTTTATAATTATTTAAATATATATTTATAATATTATAAATACTTTTTTAAAACATTATATATATATAAATATGAATTATTAAAAAATATATATTAATTATAAACATGTGTCTTTTATTTAATGTGTATGAATAAACATTATTTTTGAATATAAATATAATAATTTTATGTAAATTAATAATATTTTTTATATAAACTTTTATCATCACTAATAATAGCACTGATAAATATACATTTTATCAACGCTTTTTTAGAACTGATAATGGGTAGATTTATCACTGCTTTTAGCTAGTGCTAATAAAATCCCCCTTTTATCAGTACATTTTTCATAGCACTGATAAATGTTGGTGTTGCCCATGTGTCAATCTATGGTAGTGTTGGATGTGTCGAGAGGGTTCTCAGAGTCTATTTTCTTAATTATTTATAAGTTTATTTAATTAAAATTTAATTATTTTTAAGATTTATTTCAACCTTATGCAGGGCCCAATCCCTACATGAAGGTAAATCCTTTTACCATTACATGTGTCCCTTTTTACTTCTTTGCATAAGGGTAAGCTGGATTTTGGAACTACCACATAAAGGTAGTCTGTCTGTGCATAAGGGTAATGTTGGATTTATAAAGTAAGTGTCAAGGTACTTTTGGATCCACGTCATGGTAGCTTGATATTTTAATGGATGCGTAAAGGTATAAATTTACCTGCATAGTAGTCATATTTTTTTGACGAAGGAATATGATATATTAATCAAGAATATCAACAGTTACAAAGTCATGCAACCATGAAAGATTATGATCAAGATAGAGGTGATTCACACCCGAAAGGCTGCAAGAATCCAGATGATGGGTGACAACATTTCCATCCCTTTTGATGAAAGAGAAGGAGAAGACTATGAAGCTTTGGCGGCTGCATAGTAGTCATATTGGTTTTCATTATCTACGTAAATGTAATCCAGATCTCATGTGTAGGTATGTCCAAGATTCTTGTGTAATGGTAAGAATCATCCCCCTCACATGAAGGTATGTTGGGTCACTGTGTAAGGGTAAGTCTATTAACCATTACATGAACCAACACTGTGTAAAGGTGAGTCGGCTTACCCTAACATGAGCCCCTATTACGTAAGGGTAAGTCTAAGGTAATCATACATAGATCCTTAATTATTGTGTTGTGTAAGGTTAATATCAAAGTACCCTTACATGAGCCCCTTCTCAGCACTACTTATGGGTAAAAGCAGAGCTACCCTTTTGCAGACCACATCTCATGCATGTAGGTAATATGTTTCCTCCAGAAAAAACCTCTTCTTCTTACAGAACTCTCCTATAACTCAAGTTTAAGGGGGGGGGATAATATTTTAAAGATAAAATCATGGGTAAATAAATTTATAAAATCCTAGAATGATAATATTATGATTTAAACAATTAAAATTCATGAACTAAATGAAAGTTTAAAGAAATAAATGTTGAAACATTTAAATAAATATATATACACACCTAGAAATTGTAGCATCTACAAGTGGGTTAAAACACATGAATAAATATATGTTAATTAATAAGAGTCTTCTATTATTATTTTATTGTAATTGAATAGGGGGAATTTATGGGTTTTAAAGAAAACATTGGATATGTGAGTTGTTTATTTTATATATTCAAATTGGTTCTCCTTCTCTGTTTCATTATCTCCTTTTTCTTCAAATGCCACATCCATGAATTAGATTGAATGTGAAGAGTTGCAGTGTCCAGGAGAGGTGCTGGTGTAGGTACAATGCTACATGGAGTATTAATATACAAAACCAAACATTTGTTTGTAAATAATTAGTTGGACATTAAATCGTTTAAAAAAAGGAATAGGTGTGTCTATATATTTAATATTATAGGTGGTTTATAAAATGTAGTGAATTTTCTGCATTTAATATTTTGAGTTACTTCCATCCCTCTTTCCATTTTTCACATTTATTTTAAGTGGTGTATGACAAGAGATGTCTTGAGGAGCATTCCAAGTGATTCACTATCACAGATCGACTCAAGGGTAGTGTTGACTTTTATCAGTGCTAAGAAAAAAGTGCTGATTAAAGTTTTCAATAAAAAATATTATTAATTTATGTAAAATTATTATATTTAGATTAAAAAATAATTTTTATTTATATAAATTATATAAATAATTCATGTTTAGAATTAATATATATTTTTTAATAATTCAAATATATATAATGTTTAAAAAAAAGTATTTATTAGATTTTAATTAAATAAATATATATTTAAATAATAATAAGATTATATTAAAGTTTATTAAATTATAAATATATTTATTATATTTATAATTATATATTTATAATTATATATAAATACTTTTGAAATATATATTTATTATTATTATTATTATATATATATATATTTAATTAAATAAATATATGTTTCCAATTAATTTGGTCAATAAATATATTGATGCGTGAGTATAATTGACTTGCATATGTTATGTATTCAGTGTGAATGTTCATTTATACATTACACCCTTATTATTATTCATATTTTCCATATATGTGATGACTCATTTTTTATGATCTATATATTATAGGTGCTTATGGGTACAACTACAATGAAACAAACACACATCTCACACGTACGAGCCAATATGCGGGTCATATGCCCCCTAAGGGATAACACACCCACATAATATAACCAACCACAATGTCAGTCATCCAATTTCCTAGAGGCCCATGACCCGAAGGCCTACTTCACTGACCCACATTTTTTGTCCACTCTTACTTCCCAATCGAATCCTGCTATCGTCGACTTGTCAACATCCTTTTCTACCACCATCGTCTATAGTAGGCATCTTTAGTGCACACAGGTCGTCTCACCTGTCATTCCTGTGACCCAGAAACTACCCTCCCTCTCATCACCACACACCCAAGCTTCCTCTCATTCTGTTGCCGCCTAGCGACGACCTTTCACATCACCTCTCTTCTTCCCTAAACGTTGAAGAAGTCATTCTGCCATCTTTCTCTACCACAGACGTGCCCAACTTGCCTTTTCCACCTAGCGATGGCACTCCCACATCGTCATTCTGTTGCCCCGACGAAGTCGTTCCACCCTTCACCGCCGCATACATGCCCACATCGGGCCGTCCAATCTCTGCGCCCCCAGCACTGCCTCACAACTTCTCATTGTGTCACCGACCGAATCTAAATGGGGTTACGTGTTCCATCATCTAAAACTCCCCCCAATAAACCCCCACAAATGGGGCAGGGTCCGGGATTTGATCCAGTGACCTAAGATGATGCAAGGAGTGACAAATCCAACAAATCTGCACCCTATTGGCATACTATGTATATGATTCATTCATGTTATACATATGAATCTATTATGTTCTGATAAATACTTATAAAATTACAATAAATATATTTAAATAATAAATATATTTATAATATTTATAATTATAAAATTTTAATTATATATAAATAATTTTTAAATATATTTATTTATAAAATTATAATAAATATATATATTATATATATTTATAAAATTATAAATATAATAAATATATTTGTTATAATTTTATAATTATTTAAATATATATATATATATATATATTTATAATTATAACTATAAATATATATATTTATTATAATTTTTTAATTACTAATAAATATACATATATTTATAATTATAATTATAAATAAATATTTATTTATTTAAATAATTATGAAATTATAAAAAAAATATTTATTATACTTATAATGTTATAAATATATATAATTAAATATATATATATATACACAAATATTTATAAAAAAATACAAATATTTATAATTATAATTATATATATATATATATATTTAAATAATTATAAAATTATTGTAAATATATTAATTATATGAAAGAGGTCTAGCCAGAAGTCGAATATCCTGACCATTTATTAAAATTTAAAGAAAAAAAAAAGAAAAAAAAAGAAATATAGGTTCAAACACAGGGACATTACCTCATCCAAATAAATAAAAAGCATGTCAAAAGTTACCATAATCATGATCATGATCATGAATAGGATCTCCAACATCATCAAAAGACTCCCACTCTGATTGTGAGTCCTTTTAATTGAAGAGCGCAATATACTTTCTTTAATATTCTCCTGCTCTGGGGTGAGCTGAGTCCTGGAAGATGCACTTTAGCCACGCCCTTATGCATCCTCCTGTCCACATCCTCATATGACCCAGCTCTAAGTCTTAGGTTGTTTCCAAGCCCCTTCCTTCTCTTCCCTCCACGACTTATCCATCTGCTCATTAACATTAGGAGTCACAATGTCCATAGAGAGTACAACAACTTCAATGTAGCTGGTAGAAATAGGTGTCACCTGCACCGAATCAAGCACATTCAATTTATCCTTTCCCTTCATGGAAGGGGAAGTCAACTCTTGTTCTTAGAATAGTTCCATGTCCACTTCAGTTTGGATATCATTTTTGATCTATTCCAAAACATTAGAATCTACATCCCCATCTTCAGTCTGTTTCTATTTTTCATTAGTAGTCATCATAGCCCATGAAACCTTGGAACTGCTAGCAGGAGAAGAGCCCTAATTGACCACATCAGTAAAAGAGGGATTCCTGTAAATAATGACATGTTCTTTCTCATGACCAGTAGAAATGGGGTCTATCAAAGGATGAGGGTTGGTATCCACCCCCACCTCTACTTTAGAATTAATATTCTTTTTTCAAAAAAAATAGAGTGCCCTTTCATCCCACAAAGACTGCATACCATCTTTCTGCGACACTTATCATAACTGTGTCCTAAGTTGTTACATACCTTACAAAAGTCAGGATATTTTTCATAATCAACCAATAGATCAAATCTGTTTCCATCCACAGTCAACACAATGGACTTAACCAAAGGAGAGCTGAGGTCAACTTCAACCTGTAACCTAGCAAAGTGACCACACCTTGCTTTCTCGATTTATTTATCCATTATAATGGGAACTCCAACAACCAATGAAATTTCCCAAAGTATTTGAGGGTCCTAAAGAAACCAAATCAAACCATGAACACGTATACAAACTTGGGTGATCGAGTTCTTGACATTTAAGTGATCAAAATGTGGATCCTTATCTTGGAGTCTGAGGATCCTAGGGTTAAGATTAATAAAACCATATCCCCAAGATTTGGATTTTAACAAAACCGATGAAAAAACAATTTGAAAGTAGCCTCTACCAAGGGAGGTCATTTTCCAATCATCAAAGCCCCAACATTTAATTAGTCACTTCCTAAGTGTAGCCAGATTCAAAAATTCCTTCCCTCGAAAAGAAAGATGAGCAATAATTGAATGCTCACATTCATTAACCCTCTCTCATAGAATACCGGATGTAGCTTCAAAAAAAGTTGTATCTTATTTTCATATTATCTTTTGAGGGAACTTTTCATGACTGTGAATCTCATCAAACTCCCTTTTAAATGAATCCCTAGGATCATCCATGATTCCATGAACATGATTGGAAGCATCAGCTGATTTCATCTTAGTTAATGACAAAGTAATGACTATCAATGTTGCATCCATGATCTGGGACCAGGCATAAACCCCCTTAAAAGCATCAAATTGACCTATAGAAATAAAATCAATTACATCAAGAACATTCTTCACATTGATGTCCATATCCGCTAGCATTGGAGTCAAATCTCGATCCGAAGAGGGCATCACATCTCCGATGCTCATCAAGAGATCGGCAGCAGCGAGACCTCCAAGCGTAGAACCGACTACAATGACCGACATCAAAGGCCAATGATGAAATCAGATCCAACAATAACGATATACATCGAAGGCCGACAACAAAATCAAGCGGCTGGGGAAAGATCTGTGGGTAAGTGAAATCAGTGTCGAAGGGCGACGATGAAGAGAGTCGGCTAGTGTAGGAACCATCGATGTGCTGACGTGGATCAACACCAACCACATATTAATTATATATATATTAATAAAATTATAAATATAATAAATATATTTCTTATAATTTTATAATTATTTAAATAAATAATAAATTTATTTATAATTATAACTATAAATAAATATTTATTTATTACAAAATTTTAATTATAAATAAACAATTATTTAGTCATACTTATAATTATAAATACATATATTTATTTATTTAAATAATTATAAAATTATAAGAAATATATTTATTATACTTATAATATAATAAATATATATAATTAAAAAAATATTTATAAATATATAAAAAAATTTATAATTATATTTGTAAATAAATATAGATATATTTAAATAATTATAAAATTATAATAAATATATTAATTATATATATTTAAAAAATAATAAGCATATAAACATATTTATTATAATTTTATAATCATTTAAATAAATAAATAAATATTTATTTATTTACTTAAAAAATTAAAAAATTAAAAAAAAATATTTATTATATTTATAATCACATATATATATATATATAATTTATTAATTATATATATTTATAAAATTATAAATATAAGAAATATAGTTATTATAATTTTATAATTATTTAAATAAATATATATAAATTTATAGTTATAAATAAAACTAAATATATTTATTTATAATTATTTAGAATAAAAATATTAATTATATATATTTATAATATATAATTATAAATATAATAAGAATTATTTAGGAGGGAGGGTGATAGGTCTGCGAGAGCGGCTTCTGATTTCCTCCGATGACGTCTAGGGTTCGACCATGCTAGCTTCCAATATTGCTATGTCTGCTAACTCCCTTCTTTCTAAAGGTAGATTCGATGCTTACAAGAGTGTCGTTGATGCAACATCCCTCTTTGGTCTTTATATGAGATCTCTTGATGTAGGATCGCATGTCGCTGCTTCTCTTCCTTGCAAACTGAAGACATGCAACCCTTTAATGAAATCGACTTCGATTGGTTCAAAGGAACACAATAATCTCTCCCGTGAAGTTTGATCTAGGGATGGGAAAATTTCCTTTGCCTCAGGCAGGGATGATGTTGATGATCGCATTTTCCAATGAGGTAATTCGGCGCACATATATTTCAATCAAGAACTGTTTATTGATAGGTTTGAAATCTGTGAATTTTCGATTATTGGAAGAGTTGTGTTGGCAACTGGCCATAAACCTTGGAGGACTGTGGACCTGAAAAGATGATTAACTAATGTTTTGGGATTTTAGGAAAGTAAATGCATCCTCATTGGAAAGGGGAACTTCCACTTTATTTTTCCCTTTGAAGAGATGAATCATAGGGCATGGGGCTTTGGCCAAATCCCTCTCTAGACAAGGACCTTATGCATCCAATATTGGGACCCTCGTTTCAATCCATTTGTTTTCTATAACACTAGAACTTAGGTTTGGGTTCAAATTTATGGTTTGAATTGGATATTTTGGCATCTTTAGATATTGTTTGATATTACCTCGTCAATTGGAACTACAATAAAACTTGATCAAGAAATAGAGTAGGCTCGCTTTGTATTTTTTGCATGATTTCTAGTAGAGGTTGACCTCAGTTCGATGCCCATAGAATTGGTGACTCTTTCTATAACAATTTATAATTTTGATCTCACTATAAGGTATGAAAACTGCCCTTATTTTGTATTGGTTTCTAGACCATTGGGAATGACATAAAGAATTGGCACAAGGGTATTTGGTGCATTGTCTATAATCTGAGAGGCCACGAAGTTGCTAGCTGCAGACTGAAGAATTCACAGTCCACCAAAGAGGTGGGTGCAGAGATTCCTACTTATCACATTACTGGTGAGGTTGCAGATGATGATTGTGTTTTGTTGGTTCCTAAAGATAGAGATGTTGTTAATGTTTGGCCTTTGGATGCAGCTGCAAGGGGAGTAAAACATAGGATGATCTTGCTAAAGAATCCTTTATGGATGAAGATGCTTGGGAACCATCTCACAATATAATGGAATTTCCTTCATATTGAGATTTTGTTAAACCTCATGGATATTTCTCTAAATCTTGTAAAGGAGATGATAGAGCTTATTATGATTATATGGGTCAAGATGGTATTATAAATGATATCAGTAGTGTTAGTCCAATGGGTGACATCCTAAATTTAAGTAACACAACATCTATACTTATATAGGATAGTGTGGTGGATGTTAGAGTTGGTGTCCTAGAACCAAATGTTTGTAGATTGATTATATGAATATTTGATGTATTAAATATTAAATTAAACATCTTATTACATATTGTGTAATGTATCATACCTCTTTGGTCCATTCCTTTGGGAAAACCTAGTGTTTGCGGTGTTTAGGGAGGCCAAGGTGACTTATTTCTAACACTTTTCCAAATTTATAGTTCTGTGAGCATTGTTTCTATTTTTGTTAATAGTGTTGTCGGTAAGATAGGCGTGAACAATGATGTCAGTGAGTCATCTATTGGTGAGTCATCTTCAACTATTAGTGAGTCATCTGTCTATGAGTCATATTCAATTATCAGTGAGTCATCTGTCGATGAGTCATCTTCAACTATCAGTGAGTCATCTATCAGGGAGTCATCTTTAACTATCGGTGATTCATATTTAAGTATTAGTGAGTCATCTTCAGCTGTCGATGATTTATCTATTGTTTATTCATCTTCAACTATCAATGAGTCATCTGTTGGTGAGTCGTATTCCACTGTCAGTGATTCATCTTCAACTATCGGTGATTCATCTGTTAGTGAGTCATATTCAACTGTCAATGAGTCATCTGTTGGTGATTCATATTCAACTATCAGTGAGTCATCTATTGGTGAGTCATCTTCAACTGTCGGTGAGTCATCTGTCATATATTCATCTATTGGTAGGTGTTATAGTGTTTCCAGATCAACCGGGGAACAGTGGTTCCGGCTTCCTATAGTTTTTCCCATTTTACATTTTCTTTGATGTAGAATGCATTCAAAGCCTTGTTTTAAGGTATTTAAGGGTGATTCAAATACCATAACTCCTATTTTAATATTCCAAAGTTTTTAGGTGCTTTTACTCAGTCAAACCATTTAATCTTGAAGAGATCTACCTTTAATAGAAAATATAAACTGTATCTAAATTGTTGCTCTGTTTAGATTTTCAAAAGGACGAGATACATTCTACCATGTTCTTACATCTTATTTTCCTTAGTAGGTAACTCCCCATAACATTATTTATTGAGGAGTTTTGTGATTATATTGTAGCCTTTGAACATGTTTTCCCAGCTTGCGTGCCCTGTTTTGGTGCAATTAGGAAGCATTGATCCATCTTCGATAGAAGATATGTTCTATTTCTGTTGTTGTGGGTTCTTCGATCTGTTTCCTCCCGTTATCCTTTACATGTTACAATATGTGATATCTATATTATAATGGACCTTTCTTGAGTATTGGTTGATGTAGTTGTGTTTCAACATCCTCGGGTGGATGCATTCATTGTAGGAGAGGTGATCGTGATCCATTGTGTTGGACCATTCTCGTGCAAAGAATGTCTGAAACCTTTTGAGGTAGGGGATTCATGTATTCTCTATTAGTTTACATGAATTCGTAGAGTTATAATGTTTTATCCACTAGAACATAATGAAATTGACATAATAAATACTTTCACTAGATTAAAGAATTGGTATCAATTACTTTGAGATGTTATTGCCTCTTGATTTGCATAATCATATGATATCTATACTTTTCTTACTTATCATGTCATTATTGATGGAAATTAGTAAAGAACATAAAGTTGGGATTAATTATAAATTAATTAGATAAAGATAAAGAGTCATGTTTAATGAATCTGGTTGTTGTTGTTGTTCTTGGTGATAAATCAAATTGATGTAGTAAGCATGTTTAATTGGAATAGATTGATAAACCTGAATCATGTTGATGATTATTGTTTAAAGGAATGTAAAATTGTTTGTGATAGCTATGATAGCCTTATGTTTATGTTTCCTATAGTTGGAACCTGCTAATAATGAATTGGATAATTTAAGATGGATTAAAGAACTAGTTGTTTGATAAAATATAATGCCTTGTAGGGTTTTGAGTTACCCTCTTTCTTGTAAGCTCAGGTGTCTTATACTTTGGATCAATGAGAGCACATTGTGTGTGAGGGAAAAATTCCTTTCTTGGGGCCAAGATCCCAGTTTCTTTGTTGATTGTTTCCTACTTCTTGTGATGTGATGTGAGAATGGATGGTTTTTGTGATATGTGGTGGCAGAGAGGCCCAGTGGCGGTGGAAGAAGTTGACACCTAGAGTTATGATATGCATCAGCTTATGCACATGGGTATTGGGGAGGACATAGAGGATGATGGAATAGGTTGAAGTTGGGATTACTATTGATATTAAAGTGGTTTCTAATTTACCATGTTGTTTGTTATCTTCTTTAATTTACCCACTACTTGAGGTAGCTGGGTTTTCTTACTCTCCTTCCAAAAGAGGTGAACACATGCTGGGTATGCCATGTGCTTTCTATGTTTAGATTCTAGAGGATGGATGGGTCTACTCTCTTGTTATAGGATTCAAAGACTCGATGAGTATTTCACCTACTAACCGTGTTGATCCGCCTATGTTTGGTAGCTTAGGATGATTTTCTAGAATGCCTAGGGGATATAGGAAAGTAATAATGTTGTTAATAAATTTTTGAAAAATGATATTAACCCATGGGGTTGGACTTTGCTGGGATGTAATGCTGAGGTTACAATTTAAAGGAACTATGGACTTGATTGGTTATGCCCGGAGGGCATGTAACTTTTTTGTGATGTTAATGAAATGTAATGTGGAATTGATAATGGTTAATTAATGATTAAATAATTAATCAATGTAAAGTTAAATTGATTAAAAAGGACATGATGATTTAATAAATATCTTTAAATGGTTGTGTTCTTATAGGATATCTTGTCTTAACAGTGGTAGTCAAAAGTTTGAGCGACGTTAGCTACGGTTGAGTCTAAGACTAGGTTATTTATATAGTGTGGTTGTGAACTATATTATATCATGTAATTTTTTTGTTTCTATATGCTACCCCACCCTATCGGTTAGAGAGAATTACACCCCATGGAATCTGAGCCTTGGGGGTGTTTTCCCCAACATTTCGGTGGGAGGATGGATGGCTGACTACCCCCTTTGGCCCCACTCTCTTCTCTTAGTAGTTGTTGTACTAGTAGGAATGGTGGTTATTTTTTCCCCTATATGTGTGTAGAGGGATGTAATGGGTTGTGGTTATTCACACATATATATTCTGGATATAGTTTCCTACGGACTACTATAGGTGTAATGTATATAGGCTGTGATGTCTTGAGGATCCTTACTTGGCATATGGGTTGTAATGGCCTGAGGTATAATACCCAATGTATGATACACGTTATGTGAACTATGGTGGCTCCCAAAAACTACCTATTTACTTTGGTTACATGGATGTAGTGGTTGTGTTTCACGAGGTTCATGTTGCGGTGCTAGGACTAAGTGTCTATAGGCAAGCCTTTTGGAGATAGATGCTTAGGAAGTGTGATGTTAGGGAAAAGCGACAAACCAGTGGGGAAGTGGTAGCGGGGTAACCTTGATATTATTTTTTATATTATATAATTTTGTATGCAATACTTGGTGAGAGTATCCATGGTGAGGCTGGGAACATAGTATACCTGTTTAGGTGATGAGTTAGTTTCACTTGTTGTTCATTGCGTTTTAGCATGTTTTCTTTACTTTTGTATGAGAGGATTCAGGGATGATCCTGCTAAGCATACTATTATACTCACCCTATGTATATATAAACTATTTTCAGGTCACTTGGAGTAGGTTGGAGATCAGGATGGTTACTACTAGATTGGGGTTGCAGTAGCTATTCGGGCTTTGTGGTTGCTATTGTTTTACTTTATATTGGTACTTTTAGTTTTCCCTTTCAGTTGTAGTAGTTCTAGAATGAAATTAAATATATTTAATTGGTATGTATTTTATATTGTTTTCTGAGTTAGAGTTGGTTGTTTTTTGTCTTATCTCTCTCTTTTTCATGTGTTCTCTTAGAGGGTAATGCCTCCAATTTGTGTGTTTACTATACCCTTAGTGTTATTCACCAACTCGGGGCCTACTGGAGGTGGGACTCGGTTGTCACTATCTCTCTCCTCTTATTACCGTCCTAGGAGGGGTACACTTTGTGGGGAGGGGGTCGTGACATATTGTTCATTGTTTTTCATGACCATAATGTAATAATGTTCTAGAGTATTTGTCATATCGATAAAGTCATAGTAGTTCCCTACTATGATGAAAACCTTGACGTTATATAAAATTATTCTTAATATAGTTCTACATTTGGATAACATAATATAATGAGACACATGGTATTTAAACCATCTGGTGTGATTACTCGTAAGCAGATGATGCTTCTTCTCATGAAGTTCACACTTGGTAATATCGAAGATGGGAGATTATAAGAGTAGACCCACCAGTAGGAATTCTTCATGCTTTGGTGTCATCAGATATTCCTATCTGCGAGTGTGTGTAATTATCCTTAGACTTTAAGATTATCATTAATGCATGTAATGACTCATGCACATAGATTTGTAGACAAAAACCATCACATCATATGTTGGCAGGAAGTAGGGTACGTTGGGTGCATCACGAATGACATGTTATTAATGGATAAGTCAAGAAAAGACTTTTCCCTTCCATATTTATGGAAGTTGATATCTGGGCCCTTTGATTGGAATAGAACTATCACCCTAAATTCCATGGCCATGGTGCACCGATGAGTTTATATCAAATATTCAAAGAATGATGTATCAAGCATATAGGTTTATGACACCATCATGAAACCTTCTTGATGAGATTATGTGAAAAATAGATTATATTACACAGTGATTGTCTGTTTGTGGTTGTTGTCTTTGGGACATTAAGATCTTTCTCTTGAGTTCCTTGACACATTTCTAGATAATAATCTTGGACTTTAGGCAAGACCACCTAATGCCAATGAGAAAGAATCCTAGAGGGTCACACACTAAGTGTTTTTAGTGGTTTCGATTAAATTCTATTTGAATTTAATTAATGGAATAAATATTATTCTCAAGACTAAGGAATAATTTTATTTAAGTTATAATTATCACATAAATTAAATAAATATTTATTCACCGGATTGTGAATAAAATATATTTATTTATTTTATTGAATATTTAATAAATATTTATTTACTAGTTTGTGTATAAAATATTTATTTAAGAGAATAAAATATTTATTCGGGTTCGCGTCCTGATCCCGAGGTTCTGGGTTCGATTCATCACAAGGCAACACACACTATATGCTTACAAACCTCTCATGGGCCCCTCTACCCCATTAGGAAATGGCCTAAGCCCAAGGGTTGGCCACCTTGGGCCTCATTGGGGACGTGTGGCGCGTAGGTGGGGAGGCCACCCCAATACCTCATTACCCAACAACACGTTTTCCAACAAGCCTGTACCCAAGTGGTATAGACCCCTGCTTGGCATCCAAAAGACTGAGGATCAAATCTGGTCAGGGACGAATTTCCAGGGACTTTAGCAGTACTGTAGCAGTGATGGAACTGTAGTGGCAGAGGAACTGTAGCAGTGCCGGTACTGTAGCAGCACTGGTACTGTACCGGTACTATTCACCGAGGGGTCCTTTGGGTAAAAAAATGGGCTTTCAAGACTTGTATTCATGCCACTTAGCATTGGGCCTTCGGGCTATGTAATGGGTCTCCCTCTTCCCAATCTTAAAAAGGTATTTTCTTTAAATATTAAATTGAGGCTTCAACCCCAACCTTTAAAAAAACAATAGGAGTTTGAACGGACCAAGACCGTGTCTGATGATAAAGCAATTATTTACGAGTTGGTAAATATTATTCATCCATTTTACATAAGTTGGAACACCACAAAATAATAATACTATTATTATTATTATGTGGAATGGTATTTCATTAATGGTTATAATTATATTTAATTGTTTTTATGTAATTAAATTTTGTAACTGAAATCCCAACTCTATAAATAGATGACTACTTATATTGTGTAATTTATTCGAAACCAATTCCAAGTTTGGGAATAGAGAATTATTGCACACAATGAATTCTATCTTGAATCCTCCTCCTCTCTCCCTCTCAATAATGAGAAACCGAAGAGAGAATTTTTTTAAGATTGAAGAATGAGCGATCAAGAACGAACAACGCAAGACATTCGATTCACCGTGCTAGCACCCGAAGAATGAGTGGCTTTTCTCAGAGACCATTGAAGCATGTGTGGATCACCACTAGATGGATTCTACCCTTGGATCCTCACAAATGCAATAAAGGTAATCTAAAAGGGCCTTTTCGGATGATCAACAATCATCAATGAAGAAAGTTCCTAAGCTCATGTATTTATTTTTTCAAATATTAAATATATTAATTGTAAATTTGACATGCAAGATCATCACTCTTGGTTTCAATCAACAATTATTAAAAGAAATTTTAATATATCACCCACCAACGCATGTTTCCTCTATGCCCAAAACTAACAAGTAAAATCAAAGGTGTCACATTTAAATTTATAATTATTTATTTGAATTTTGATCTGTACACAATTGTAGTTAGATTTTATTTCATGTTATTCATTATTTAATATGATTTGAATTAAGATGTTATTGATATATTAATGATGTTCATTCAGTGATTCAATTTCTTAAAGATTTAAGAACAAATGAAGAACAATCAAAGATTCCATTGGAAAGTTCCAAGTCATTGGCTGGTAAAATTGGGTTACACAGCATGCAGCCCAAGTACACATTTAATACCCATGCACAATGTATCTAGATGCAATGAGTAATTAATTGCATGCGGTGCTTTTATTGCACACCATGTGTTGACTGGGCCAACCTGGAACATGAAAATCAGACACAAGGTGTGTAATTGGCATGTACACACCATGTAGTTTGGCCGAGTCAACACATCAAAGCCCCATGCATGTGATTTGGATATATGAAGACTGAGGTACATGGCATGTAGCTATATATATATATTCCCTGTAGTCTCCCATTAATGGAAAAAATTAAAATTACATTAAATTTGAAATTGCAGCATTAAAATATTATTTTATTAATTACCACATCATTATGTGTTTGACAATTTAATAATGGTTTTAAAAGAATTTTAAAATTCTCAATTAATTTATTGTAATTAATATGTCATTATTGTTTTTTCCGTTTATTTTCCATGAATGACATTAAATATGGGTATCTCTAAATAAGATGAGATTATCAATAAGATGAAAATGAATGAATGAATGAATGCATTAATTAATTAATGCAAGCGTGTTTATCTTAAATAATAAAATAATGAATAAATGAATTCTAGCCGTTTAATTTTGTGTATTAATTGTATTTGTGACCATTCATGAGATTGACCATGGCCTATGTATGTTTCTGTGTTTATTTAATTAAATTTATTACAAGGTTTTACAATTATTTAATAATAAATTAAAATATGGCCTATGAGTCATCCCTCCCTCAATTATTTTGTAGGACCTGTGTCTCTAGGGATATTTATGTAATTCCCTTTAACCAATAGTTTGGTTCCCCTAACCTCAGTGTGAGTAATAAATATTTGTAATTAATGGAGCATCCCAAGGCTTGTGGGGACAGTTCAAGATGGAACCATAATGACTCCAACTCGGTGATACATTGGTGGGCACATGGAATGTTGTAGCTCATGCCAAGTCTGACATAAGGAGTTATTTCCCCTAGGTTATAAGTTGATTTAATGTTCTTTCATTAAATCAACCATTAAATAATCTCATGATTAGATCATTTAATTATTTATTTATTTTCTGTCTAATGCATTAAAATTGTATTTATTTATACAAGACCATGATCACAAAAATGAATGAATTAATTTGAAAAATATGGAATTTAAATAAATTTGATTATGAATAAATGTTTTATCTAAACATGGTTAATTAATTAAGTAAACATCCACTTAACCATTTTACATCATGAGGTGTAACCCTTTCTAGACTTGGTGTAATTTGGAGGCAAGTGCTGAGAAAATACAAGTCAGTATTTCTAGATTGGGGAGTCCACTCAACAAATCAAGGAGCTACAATCCCATAGTTGGAAAATACTTTCCTACCTAAATACCTTCAAAATAACTTGATTAACCCTTTTTGGGGTTATGTGAAGGGGAATATGGATCCTTTCCACTAGATTTTCCTAGAAATAAGACATCCCAAGTTCAATGGTGAGGGATATTGGGACTTGATAAAATAGTGGGAGATTTAATAAAATCAGTTAATTATTTCTCTCAAAATTTGTAATCAATAAAAGTTTTAATAATATTCTCTTTTAATTATAGAATAAAATTACATGATCACTATCCCTATGATAAATATTGGATAAAGGCAATCTTCTCACTGACAGTAACTTCTAGAAGTGATTTAGATGCATTCGGGTTGTTATACCCCATGAACAGAAATCTTACGTGCCAGAATCCTCAATGAATTATCTGATTACTCAATAGAAAAGTGATGAAAAGTTCCTAGTCTATGAAAAATATATGAATGACGCCGTCAGAATTCAATGTTTAATGTTTTCAGCTATGTCTAGTGAACTCATAAAGTCTTGTGAAAACATGGATGTGTATAGAATACTTGAGAACCTCCATGGTCTTTACTAGGAGAGAGATAAACAAGAACAATTAGATATTTCCAAGTAGCTGTTTTAGAGTAAGCTTGAAGAGGGGTCCCCAACTGAGCCTCATGTAGTCAAGCTCATTGGCTACATTGAGCACCTAGAGATTCTAGGGTTTAAAATCCTTGAAAAACTGGGCACCAATCTCATTCTGGCATCACTCTCTCAGAGTTTCTCCAGTTTTTTTGTGAATTTTAATATATACAACATTGATAATTCTCTGCTATATCTTTTTATCCTCCTTTTCCAAGTACATAAATATATAAATCATGAAAATCCTTTTGTCATTATGGTGAACAAATAGAAAGAGAAGGCAAATATATTTAAGCCTAAAGCTTCTTCACACCCTTCCAAGAAGAATAATATCAAAGGAGAAGTAAGGGAACACGATGTTGTCTGTTTCGCATGTGGAAAGAAGGGCCATTGGATGAAAAACTGCACCTAGATAAAGAAGCAAGGGGAAGCTTCAGGAGTGTTTGTTATAAATTATAATATATCTATTTCTATAAATTGGGTATTAGATAAAGCTTGTGGTCCTCAAATATATATTCAAATATAGTAACCAAGTAGATTAAGAAAAATTGACCAAGGAGAGGTAGATCTATGAGTATCCAATGGAGCTAAACTTTCTGTTGTAGCTATCAGGGACTACCACCTCACATTACCAACTAGAATGATCTTGGTTTTAAAGGGTAGTTATTATGTTCCTTCAGTTATCAAAAACATTATTTCTATGTCCAGAATAGATATAGATGGATTCATTTTCAAATTTGGAAGTAAATGTTTCTTTTTTTATAAATATATCATTTTTTATGGTAAGGCACATTTACATAACGATCATTACATGTTGGATTACATGAACTGAGTAATGGAAATCAATAACGAAGTTACTTCACATGACTCATAACACACCCAAATTTGGTATCATCGACTAGGTCATGTAAATAAAAAATGATTGACAAAATTACATCAAGATGGATTTTTAGATTCTTTCAAACTAAAACCACTTGGTGTATGTCACACAAGTTTACAAAGAAAAATGACTAAATCACTATTTAGTGGGAAAGGTGAAAGGGATAAAGAGCTTCTTGAATTAGTTCATACCGATGTGTGTGGACCATTTCCTATTAAAGAAAGGGGTGGGTACTCATACTTCATAACTTTTACTGATGATTTTAATAGATATGAATATATTTACTTAATGAGTTATAAGTCGTATTCTTTTGATAAATTCAAGGAATACAAGAATGAAGTTGAGAACCAGCTTGGTAGGAAGATTAAGAAACTCTGCTCAGACCAAGATGGATAATATATTAATCAATAATTCATTGATTACTAATAGGTGTTTTTAATACTATCCTAACTCACACCTCCTTACATGAATCAGTGTAATGGTGTAAGCGAAAGGAAGAACTGCACCTTGTTGGATATGATGAGATTAATGATGAGTCATGCAATTCTTCCATTATCCTTTTGGGGATATACATTACAAACAATATCACACATACTAAACCAAGTAATAACTAAATAGAAAAATGGTATTCCATATCAAGTTTGGAGTGGAAGGAAAACCATGTTATCGAATTTACATTTATGGGGAAGTGAAGTGTTTGTTTAGGCCTCTTCATGCAATAAAATTGCACCCTAAGAAACAAAGTGTACCTTTATAGGATACCCCAAGGAAACAAGAGGATATTACCTATACGACCCCTCATAAAAAAAGTTTATAGTAGAAATATATTCCATATTCCTTGAGAGGGAGCACATATCCAAAATATATAGTGGGAGAGAGATAAAATTAGATAAATTCGAAGCCCACAACACACAAGAGTTGGTACAGAATCAGATTCCACAAAGCCCCATGGAAGAAAAAACTATTCCAGAGACACAAGAATTGTGTAGGAGTACAAGAGAGGTTAGAAAACCTGAATGGTATGATTTTATAGTTACTAAGGATGGTGACTCGTTATTAGTTGATAATAATGATCCTATAACATATGAGGAATTAATAAGTGTCATAGATGCTGCCAAGTGGAAAGAAACCATGAATTCTGAAATGGATTCCATGTATCAAAACCAAATCTAGATTTTGGTAGATCCTCCAGTGGTTTTTAATACTATTGGTTTCAAATGGTTATTCAAGAAGAAACTAGATATGGAAGGAAATGATAGTAACTATAAGGCAAGATTGGTTACAAAAGGATTTAGATGATGTCAAGGTGTTGACTATGATGAAACCTTTTCACTAGTTTCAAAAATCCATCATAATTATAATTTCCATTATGGATTATCATGACTATGAGATTTGGAAAATGGAAGTAAAAACAACCTTCCTTAATGGAAACCTTTAGAAAGATGTCTACATGACACAACTTGAAGGGTTTATGACTCCAAAGGATGCCAATAAGATATCCAAGTTTCAAAAATCCATTTATGGATTAAATCAAGCATATAGGTCATGGAAGATTCATTTTGATAAATCCATAATGAAATTTGGTTTTATAAAGAATGAATGTGAGCCTTGTGTCTACAAATAGTTTACTCATAGTGCAATTTTTTTCTTAATAGTATATGTTGATGACATATTACTTTTTGGAAATGAAATACTAGTCTTATAGTTTGTTAAGGAATGGTTGAATAAATGATTTTCCATGAAATAATTGGATGAGGCATCATATATTCTTGGGATCAAGATCCATCGTGATAGATCCAAGAGGTTTCTTGACCTAAGTCAAAGTACATACATTGACAAGATACTGAAGATATTCAGTATGGAACAATCCAAGAGGGGATTGTTTCCAATTTCACATGGCATTCATATTTCCAAGAAAATATTTCCTCATACCCATGATGAAATAAATATAATATCAAGGATTTGATACACATAAATGATTGGGTTAGTCATGTATGTTATGATATATACTAGGCTAGATGTTTCCTACACATTAAGTGTAGTTGGCAGATATCAAGATGATTTAGGTGACTACTATTGGATGGAATTCAAGACTGTCCTTAAGTATCTGAGGTGTACTAAGGATATGTTCCTGGTTTATGGAGGATATGAGGAACTAGTCATTAGAGGATATTCATATTCTAGTTTACATACTAATATAGATGATATGAAGTCACAAATGGGATACATATTCACTTTGAATAGAGATGTTGTGAGCTAGAAGATCTCAAATCAGGCTGTGGTCGCGGATTTTACAGAAGAGTCCAAGTATATTGCATCTTTTGAGGTATTTAAAGAAGCAGTTTGGATGAAAATTTTCATCCCATATCATGATGTGATACCTAGCAGTAAAGATCGCATAAAACTCCATTGTGATAATACTATAGTGATTGATCTTAAAAAAGATACCAGGTCACATCAGTGGATGAAGAACATACATCAGAGGTATCATATCTTGAAGGATTTTTCTCAAAGAGGTGAAGTTGTAGTAAGAATTATTTCCATGAAAGACAACATGGTGAACCCCTTGACTAAATCCTTGACTTAGTAGAAACATGATTATCATGTGAGGTCTAGTAGATCGAAAGTCACAGGTAGTTGGCTCTAGTCTAAGTGGAAGTTTGTTAGATTTGGTTTCCTAGAACCAACTATTTTTACTTTGATGACATGAATATTTGATGTATTAAATATTAAATTAAACATATTAGTACATATTTTCCATTATTCTGTATGACCATAATGCAATAATTTCCTAGATTATTTGTTGCATTGTTAGGTTATAGTAGTTCCCCGCTATGATGAGAACCTTGAAGTGCTATGAAAATATTATTAATATTGTTCTGCGGTTGGATAACATATTATGATGGGACAAATAGTATATAGACCATCAGGTGCAAGTAAGCAGATAAGACTTCTTCTCATGAAGTTCTCACTTAGTAATCTCCAAGATGGGAGATTATGAGAACAAACCCTCTAGTAGGAATTCCTCATGTTTTGGTGTCACCGGATATTCCTACCTATGATCATGTTTAATGCTCCTTAGACTTTAAGATTATCATTAATGCATGTTAAAACTCATGCACTTAGATTTTCTGGTGGAAACCATCCTTCTATATGTTGGTAGGAAGTAGGGTATGTTGGGTGCATCGTGAATGACATTTTATTAATGGACAAGTCAAGAAAGTATTTGTCCCTTCTATATTTATGGAAGTTGATATCTTGTCCCTTTAATTGAAATAGAATCGTTTCCCTAAATTCTATCTTCATGGTGTAATGATGACTTTATTTCATATAGTAAAATAATGATGTATCAAGCATATAAGTTTATGATACCATCATTGAACCTTCTTGATGATATTATGTGAAAATGGGATTATATTACACAGTGAGTGTTCATATATAGTTTTCTTTGTTGTGATGTTAAGTTCTTTCTCTTGGTTGCCTTGACCCATTACTAGAGAGTAATCTTGGACTTTTGGAGAGCCCAACTAATGCCAAAGAGAAAGAATCCTAGAGGGTCACACACTAAGTGTTTTTGGTGTTCTCGATTAAATTCTATTTGAATTTAATTAATGGAATAAATATTATTTGCAAGACTGAGGAATAATTTTATTTAAGTTATAATGATCACATAAATTAAATAAATATTTATTCACTGAATTGTGAATAAAACATATTTATTTATTTTATTGAATATTTAGTAAATATTTATTAACTAGTTTGTGAATATAATATCCATTTAAGTGAATAAAATATTTATTCAGGTGTTCAATAAATACATGAAGAGTTTGAACAGACCAAGACCATTTCTGGTGATAAAATAATAATTTATGAGTCGGTGAATATTATTTATCTATTTTGTGCAAGTTAGTGAACCAAAAAATTATAATACTATTATTATTATTATGCGGCATGATATTTCATTAATGTTTATAATTATATTTAATGGTTGTCATGAAATTAAATTTTGTAACCAAAATCTCAGCTCTATAAATAGACAGCTATGTCTATTGTGTAATTCATTCGAAACCAATTCCAAGTTTGGGAATAGAGAATTGTTTCACAAAATTAATTCTCTCTCGACTCCACATCTCTCCCTCTAAAGAACGAGAAACCCAAAAGGGAATTTCTTCAATTCCAAAGAATGAGAAATCAATAAAGAACAACGTAAGACATTCGATTCACCACGCTAGCACCCAAATAATGAGTGGTGTTTCTCAGAGACCATTGAAGCATGTGTGTATCACTGGTAGATGGATTCTACCCTTGGATCCTCACAAGTGAAATGAAGGAAATCCATAAGGGCCTTTTTGGATGATCAAAAGTCGTCAATGAATAATGTTTCTAATCCCAAGTATTTATTTCTTCAGATATTAAATAAATTAATTATAAAAATGACATGTAAGATCCTCACTCTTGGTTTCGGAAAATAATTATTAAAATAAATTTTAATATATCATCCACCAATGAACGCTTTTGATATGCCTGGAACCAACAGTAGATTCCATAATGGAGTTGGGTTCATCTAAAAATATTAAACACTTTTACTCTATTAATGATGAGGAAATGGGTATGAAATCTTCTAATGAAGATATAATACAACAATTATCTGACCATAAAGTTGATCATGAACGTATGACTATGGAAAGTTCCTACAAAGGTAAGCTCAAACTAGATGCACCTACAGGGAATGTGAGGTATGCTCAGACATTAGATAATAAACAGGTTTCCATTCTTAAAAGTAAGAAATTCATGGTAGATGATGATGTTTTTCAACTGGTTCCCCCTCAGAAATACAACATACATGTTTCGTCACCTGAAGTGGTGCAGGCATCTCCTGTTCAGAAACTCCCCCTACGGGTGGAACTTCCACCTTGTGGACTCCTTGTGGATAATAATAATGTGGATTGGTTCTACCCATCCAATTTTTCTGACCTTATGAAAAATGCATGTGACTTTTTTTGGAAAAGCCTTATATGCATATTGTGTCACTACACGGGAGAAAAATTCCTACATCATTACCCCTAATGACTCTGAATGTGAAAGGACTATTAAATGCATTAGCAAAGAGGAATCTTATTGGTTTTTCTTATAGCTTGAGGCAATATACTCTATTATGGAACCATATTTTTTTGGTTTCAATGAGTACATCATTGTGCATAAGTTACAGGATATTAATAAAGAGCATAAATTTCGATCTAGCATGATGATGGAATTTCGCGATCTCTCTTGGTAGTTCAGTATTAGGGAAGACTCCTCTAAATATGAAGAGGAGCCTGTGCCATCTCAACTGGTCAAGACATGGTGGAGTGGACAATACCCAAAGGGTATAGGAAGACATCCAAAAAATTTAGGCTGTAGAGGTAAGGGACTTCTTTTTTTTATTATGGGCAGATGTGCCTTGGTTGACCTAATCTCCACATTGTTTGTTATCTTTATATTAATTAATTTGGGGTCATGGATTTGGTTTCCAAATACATGACTGATCTGTTTGGTATATAAATATAATAATTATATTTATTATAATTTTATAATTATAAATATATATTTATTTATAATATTTATAATTTTATAATTATAAATATATATTTATTTATAATATTTATAATTTTATAAATATATATAATTATATAATTATATTTATTATATAAAGGATGGAGAGTCTCTCTCTTCCAGATCATGGCCAATAATCTACTCAAGTGGAGATGATTAAATCATTAGTCATTATCAAATGTTTGACACATGTCTAACATCTTGTGAAATGAATTTTTTTAGTGGTGTAGGGTGGTGATGAAATCACCACTGATGTGAGGAATGGATCGGAGGAACCGTGACAAGCGCGGTCAAGAAAGCCAACTTTGAGTGGGGAGCATGGGTGGATCTAGCGACACACTATGGGTTAAGTATGGGTTTCTGGTGGTGGCTGTTGGAGATCCCTTTTGAGCATCACCCATAGGCATGGACAAAGACCATTTGCTGATGCGGGGAAGACAATGACTAGTTAGCAATACCGTTGAAGACCCGGATGACGGTTGCAGTACTAGTGTGGATCACTATTGATGATTTTTATGGCTAAATGGAGGTAGGAGGGCTTTCTTGGGCCTCATCTGATGATGGGGGTGGAGATCAGGCGAGTGGTGATGACATGGTGGGTGTGGGACCCTGGTGGCGACTGGTGTTCCAGCGAGCAAGTGTTGGTGCAACGAATTCTTGGTGATGATCTACCTACCAGTGGATGGTGTTAGATAAGACATTCATAGAGACATGATGACAATGATGGGTGGTGGATATTTCCTCAGGATGAAGACTTTTTCTAACTTTGGGGTGATGGAGATAGACTTAACATATGGGTGATAGCTAGGTATGCAACTTTGGGGAAGCACATGCTTGCATTAAATACTAATAAATGGATATGTTGGTCAGTGTGGTGGCAATGGTGAGATGACCTCGGGAGTGAGACCTCAGGATGTGCTTATATGATGGGATCAGGTGACCTTGAGCTACACGAGGTGAGCGGTATGGGCCATGAGATTATGTCAGCTGCTGGTTTTGCAGTTTTATGGGCCACTTTGGGCCTTAGGTCTTTGGGCTCTTTTTATATTTTGGTTGGGGGTGTTTCTCTAGTTATATTCTTGGTGGTATTGGTTTGTAACTTTTGTGTTTGGTGGTGTTTTATTCACCACATTTTGTACTTTTTCTGTACTATTATTTTCATTAATAAATTTTGAGGACCGAGTATGCTCGAATACTGAACTTTCCTGGTATATTTATTATATGTATATATATAAATAAATATTTATTTATTTATAGTTTTAATTATAAATAAATAAATATATATTTATTATATATATAATTTTATAAATATGTATAATAATATAAATAAATTATTAACATTATATCTTTATCAGTGCTTTTTTAGTGTTAATAAGTAGTTTCTTTATCAATGTTGATGAAGACACCATTTATTAGTGATTTTTTAGCACTGATAAAGGCGTATCTTTATCAGTTCTAAAAAAACTAATAAAGGTAGGTTTTATCAGTGCTGTCTATTTTAGCACTAATAAAACATACCTTTATCAATGATTTTTTTAAAAGTGCTGAAAAAATTATTCCCCCGATGTTATAAAAATAACCCTAATAGTATCTTTCCATAGCGCCTTAAAAGCTTTTTCAGAAGTGTATTGCTTCCCTACCTCTATCTCTCCCTACCCCGTCACCTTCTCTTACTACCCCAACACCCTCTATCCATGAATTCTCCTTTTCCTTCATCGTCACCATCGTCAGTTCTCCCTTATCTTTCATTGTCTCTCCAGCCGCTGTCGCACCCTACATTGTAACCTTTCTTCCCTTCCAACCTTGATCCCTATCACTATCACTCCCTACTATCATTTCTCCATGAAAGTTAAGCCCCTTTCAGATCTCATCACTCGCTATCACCATTATGGGAAAATATCCCAAGTCAATGACTAATGAAGCATTGTCGTGCATGCTCTCAAAAATATTTATAACTAAGTTCAACATAGTGGCTAACCAAGATCGTTCTCTTGAGGAGCTTTCGCAGTCAAAAACCCACCAATTCTAATTAACTTTTTTTATATTTTATAATAAAATAACCAAAAATGTATATTTATAATTTAAAATGAAAAACTAAAATAAAATATGTAGATGCAATGAAAACACAATGAATGCAAACAGAATGATGTTAGATATAAAGGAGATCCTCCCAAGAGATAATCTAGAGTGAACCTTCATCATATATTTTTTAGATTCAAATAAAATTAATGAGAATTCTTCATCATATGCATCAAAATCCACTTCTTATAATGTTTTTGAATATATGGTACACTCTATGATCTCTGAGATACCACAAATCCACCTCCTCGATCGAGGGAGAATGTGACAGAAGTGGAAGCAAATCCTTAGGTGGCAAGTGGAGACACAAAGACGCCTTGCCCACTAAGACCCCCATTAACCAAACTCTGAGTAAATAAGAAACAATATGAATGAATTTGAAATGACTATGTTTCACCACTAAATTAATTCCTCAGGAACTTCCTTGGGTTAGATACTCATGATCACGAACATAAGAGTTCGCAGTGATGAAGAAAACAGGGGGAGAAAACAAAAGAGAGAAAGGAAAAGGAGAGAACAGAGAAAACTTAAATTAAAACATGTAATAAAATTACAGAATAAAAATAAAATAAAATACTAAATTACATAAAATTACCAACAAAGGCTAACCCTATGCTGTCAACCCTTTGAAATGAATAGGGAGTACATTTTTATAGGAAAAGGGAATGAAATATTGGCTCCAAAAATCATACTATGAAATTATTCACATGGTAAAAAATTTAATGGTAGAATTTGGGACTTTTTCCTTATTTAAAGTTCTTAAAATATATCTCCTCTATATACCCAAAAAATTATAGATTCATTGGCCACGTGGGGGGATAGAGATATCCAAATTACTCCAGATATTTATTCTTCCCAGGATGACTATTCATATTTCAATTCATCGAGTTCCAATGCATTTATGACCTTTAAAATGAAAGATTCAGGACCTTGTACATTAATATAAGTTTTTCCTCTATATTTATTCTTTCAACATGTTAAAATTTCAGCTCATTTGGTTATTCCATTTATGATATATGGTCCCAACAATAAAATTTCTCAGATCTGTACAGAGTTTTTGAGGCTAGACTTGTGAGTTAGATTTGGGCCTTCAAATGGTTGATTGAGCTCTAGGTCAAGAAGGATAAAATTAAACCCATAGAATATAGAAACCTATAAAAGAAGAATTTTTAAATTTGGATAATTTTAGAAATATTTATGGTTGATACATTGAAATAAATTAAAACTGTTAAAATTCCAAAATATGCCATTTTTCCAATTAAGCTAAAAAATGATTCAAAAACATAAACTGTGACAATTTCCCTTAAAATAACATATTTTTGGGATTAAAAACATCGAAATTAAGAATAAAATAATTGGAATTTTTTTCTATCAATACCCCCACACTTAAACATTGCACTCCTGGGTAATCATCTTATACCAAGGTCAAAACAAACTTCCCAAAGCATAAATGACAACATAACTCAATTATCATATCAAAGAAATATCTTGCCTCCTACATTGATCAAAATTTTAGAACTCATAAAAAATAATATTAATACATTCAATCTCATGTTAATACTCACATTCAAGTCATACCTACCTCCTCAGAAAAATATTTCTCTCTTCACTCAATGATATTTAATGTAGAGTTTTCCTCATTCTCAAAAACATGTGTGATCTCTATAGGCTTGATATACTCCTAATATATCCACTTAATAGAGTAAAAAATGTTTCAATAATGGGGTATTTTTAATTGGTTGTTCTGAGGATGAGGATTGACAGGTTTTAAATGTAAAAACATCTGAGGCAGAATGAGGAGGGTTAAGCTCTAAAGTGAAGTAAATGCATGAAAACCATTTTTCTCAAGAATAGCATGCTCCTCAATCAGATCAAAAAATAATTAACCTCCAAAAAATTATTCCATTTTTCAGTTAACTCTTTTAATTTCAACATCAATGAATTTATTCCCTCTTTTCCCCAGTTGTAGCATTATTTCAGCTTGAATGCAGATCTGGATTTCTCTTCAGAATCATGTTTTTTTAGGAAAAGAGAGACAACTTTTGATCTTCAAAAATTGGTGAACACACAACCCATCATTGTAATGATATTTTGGGGCACCCATATATCTTAACATCATAACATTTCTTCCACCCAAGTATCAATAAATATAGAAACACTTTAAATTCATCTCAAACAAATTCTTCAAGAAAGAAAAAGACAACCCATCTTCTCTCTCCCCCACACTCGAGTTCAACAATAATCATGAATTTAACTTCAATATCAGGTTGGGAAGGGACAAATATATTGTAATGTGGCTTCCTAAAAATATATTTCATGGATACTTGGGGATTAAATAAAGTCATACGTAAAGGTATTCCAAAATAAGAGTTTAATGAAAAAGGGCTTCCAAAGTGATGCCTCAATCATACTTAACACATTCCATGTTTGAAAAAGAGAAAAATAGTAATTTCTAGATTAAAAAACATGTCTCAAGACTCTAAAAAAATATAAATGTAAGAAGATTCCAAAAAGGTTTATAAACCTCTTGGGTTATGTATGATTTTCAGTTGGGACAGTACTAGTGCACATGAGTTTCACAATCAACCAAACCTCATCAAATGAAAAGATAAGAAATCAGGAAACTAAATCCATTCTAAAATAATTTAAATCCTCAAATATTTAAATCAAACAATGTTCCAAAAATATCATGATCATTTTAATTTTCCAAAGTATTCTATTCAACTCAAGAATCCTAAAAACACAACAAAAAAATGAAAAAGGAAAACATGAGAAATTTAGAAAAATACATCAAAAAAATAAAATGCAAGCACACACAAAATTCCTAAAAATAGGTTAATATCCCTCGCTTCCCACTTATTCCATTTACTAACCACTTTTTATCTCAAAACATATAAAGAGTTGTTTTCACAAATAATTTAAATTGGGTAGAAAATAAAATAAAGAAAAGGAAAGACACAACCTGATTTATTTTTCAGTGGAAACCTCGAGTTAAGATCCTAGAAACTACAACTTTAAAACCACAATAAAGATATAAAAATACATAATAATAATAAATAAAAATAAGGGAAAGATTATAGAAAATGGATAATTCTTGGTTTGACCTCCCAATTGGGTTCTAGGTTTTTACTGACCCTAGTCGGGTAGTTGCAGTGAACTATCCCCAATCAGATGGTGGATGTGGTTTCTTTGAGATAAACCAACACATGTGACTTTTCAAAATATCCATGAGTAAACACTGATATTAGAGAACTAAAAAGAACATAAGAATGTTTCCAACCCCCAATAAAGAATAATGATAGAATTTGAGGTCCAAAGTGGGGGGATATAAGATAAGGGTTCTCCCTGTGAACTTTTGT
The DNA here is from genome assembly GCA_963277665.1 of Viscum album. NCBI lineage: Eukaryota > Viridiplantae > Streptophyta > Magnoliopsida > Santalales > Viscaceae > Viscum > Viscum album. Next base: position 44,572,749 of record OY728140.1, on the reverse strand, counting down.
GGTGTCCTCCTTCATATGGTATCCAATTTTTTGTAGAGGAGGTAGACTCACCACCATTGGATTATCTAGATCTTGTTCTTAGATCATCACCACTTGGATGGTATATTTTGTATCATACAAGTTATTCTCCATTTGTGTTGTATCAAAAAATTCAGAAAAGTGGAAGTCATAAAATAATTCATCTTGAATAAGATTAAAACATGATGAATCAATCAAGAAATCTTCCTTTTCTAGTATGTCAGCTTGGAAATTGATCTATTTAGGAAGGACCATTAGAAACTAAATCTCATCAGGTGTATATTATTAATCATCTTACAAAACAAGAGATAGGTCAAAAGGTGTTGATTTTTCAGTATCAAATATGGGAAGATCAAGTTTTAGGTTATCTTCAAAAAAGGGATTCTAGGATTCTTCCAAAAAAATTTGATCTTCTATAAGTGATTTTGATGGAATGTGTACATCGAGGACATCCTCTAGCAATGGTTGATTATGGGATGATATGATTAATTACTTTAGTAGATCCTTCTCACTCACCTCAGGTTATTTTATATAAAAAATTATCAGTGAAATCTCTTCCACCACACGTTTTGGTTCAGGTTATAGCTCAGGTTTCTCTTGAAAAGCATATATTTATTCAATAATCAACTTTATTTGTATCTCTAATTTGTTCACTACACCACTAATCATTTGATTCTTAGCATCAATATCATTTTAAACTTCTTATGTCACCTGATATTGGTCGGTCCATGCATAAAATTTTGAATTGAAGGACATCATGAACAAAAAGATTTTTTCAGTGTTTTTGAAATTTATATTTTTTTAATAAAAGGAAAATTATTTACAAAATGTGAATAGAAATAGTTAGTTAAGACCACTTGTATCCCTATAAAAAAATCCAATTTGATGAATCATTGTCGTGCATTCTCTCAAAAATATTTATAACTAAGTGCATCATAATGGCTGAACAAGATCGTTCTCTTGAAGAAATTTCATGGTCAAACACCCACCACTTATAATTTGCTTTTTTTTGTATTTTATAATACAATTAACTAGAAATTGAGACTGAGAATTGAAAATTAAAAACTAAAATAAAATATTCAGATGCAATGCAAACATAATGAATAGAAACAGAATGATGTTAGACAGAAAGGAGATCCTCCTAGAAGATTATCTAGAGTGAACCTTCATTGTCTCTTTGTAAGCTTAAAATCTACTTAATGAGAATGATACATCATATGAATTAACATACCCTTATTCCTATGGTTGTGAATATATTATACAATCAAAAATCACTGAGAGACTACACATCCACCTCCTTAATCAAGGGAGAATGTGACAAAAACGAAAGATAAACCTCGGGTGGTAAGTGGAGACATAAAGGCACCTTGCCCACTAAGATCCCCCTTAGCCTAAATCTAAGTAAATAAGAAACAATATGAACGAATGTTTAATTAATTGTTCTCACCACTGAATTAATCCTCTAGGAACTTCCTCAGGTTAGCTACTCATGATCACGAGCAGAAGAGTTCACAGTGATGAACAAAACGAGGGGAGAAAACAAAAGAGATAAAGAAAAAGGATAGATTGGAGAACACTTAAATTAAAACATGTAATGAAATTATATAATGAAAATAAAATAAAATACAATACTAAATTATAGTAAATTTCCAAAAAAGGATACCCCTATGTTTCCAACCCTTAAAAATGAATAGGGAGTATATTTTTATAGGAAAGGGAATGAAAAATTGGACCCAAAATTATTCATATGCAAGTATGCGAGTGGTAAACCCATTTAATGGAAGAATTTTAGAATTTATACTTCTTAAAAGTTGTTCTAATATCTATCCTATTTCAACCCACAAAAGTTTAGCTTTATTTTCCACATGGGGTGATATATATATCCAAATTACTCTAGGTATTTATTCTGCCCAGGATGACTGTTTGTATTCCAATGCATCGAGTTCCAATGCATTTATGATCTTGAAAATGAAGGATTCAGGTGCGTGCACATTAATGTAAGTTATTAATCTAGATTTATTATTTCTAAATTTTAAATTTAAACTCATTAGGTTCTTCCATTTATGAGATATGGGCCCAACAATAAAATTCGTCACATCTGTACACAGTTTTCGAGGCTAGATTGTGAGATGGATTTGGGCCTTCAAATGGTTGATTGAGATTTGGGTACAGAAGGATAAAATGAAACCCAAAAAACATAGAAACCTATAAAATAAGAATTTTTAAATTTGGATAAGTGTATAAATAGTTATCTTTGAGACATTGAAATAAATTAAAACTTCTAAAATTCCAAAATATGCCATTTTTCCAATTAAGGTAAAAAATGATTCAAAAACATAAACTGTGAAAATTACCCTTGAAATAAATCATTGGTGGGATTAAAAAAATTGAAATTAAAAATAAAATAATTCAAAATAATTTTTCTATCAATGAACACCCTAGATTATGGCTAATTGTGGCTTTACATATAATGGATTTATAGTAATGGGTATCAAGCTCCGACACTTTTCATTACCCATCTAGAGTTGGTACCCAAGTCATAGTGCTAGAATGGGTGATTCCATCATAAATCTTAATCTATATATGGAAATCCTATCTAACACTAAATAATCTTGAAATATTATCCCCATTATATCTAAAAGATAATAGTGTTTTGGTAGAATGATTTGAAATTTACTAATATTGACACTGTCAACAATATACCCTCTCCTTATGCCAGTATCCCATGTGATTTGTTTTGGTTTAATTTTTTTAAGAATGAATAAATATAGTTAAGTATTAGAATAATTTAACTAAAAAAAATATAAATTTTTTTTTTCACATAACACTTAACCGGATCACATATGAGTTATGAAATCCATATCATGCTACGGAAATAGGCTATCACAATATTAAACCTACTACTTTATTATGGGTAGGATAGTTTTTAAAAAGACAGAACATGAAGAAATTATCCTTTAGGAAAAAATTAGAGAATTCAATGTGAACCATACTAGTATGTGTGGATTCTTTCTTTCTCTTTATGGACTGCATAAATATCCATGGGCCGCCATTCTTCCTCAAAAATCATATTCACTTCATTAAAATTAAAAATAATTCAGAGGTGGGTCATATATCGATGGAAAAAAAACCCACACAGACTTGAAAATATTGAAAGTAAACAAAGGGATGGAAAATCAAAGAATGAAGAATGAGGTTAGAAGTTGATTGGATATGGATGGAGAAATAAATTTTTAGAAAGTAAACAATAGTATTTTGTGAAGCATCACCAAGTGCGCAAAGTAGAGTCTCACTCATGAAGTAGCATCATGTCTATGAAGTGGAACCCCATTCCCAAAGTGGTTAATCATAAAAGGTTTTAACCTTCCGCATATCACTTTTTTGATATGAGTATCCAACATTGACAGCCCACTCATCTGCAATATCCCAATGTGGATGTTAGACTCCTTTATGATCATGCATGTCCTACATGGCCTCATATTTTCCACATGGTCATATATTTTAGGAATAAGATATCTAAGGTTTCCTATAAATACCCCATACTCACCTCAAAATAAAAACCAGAGATAATGAGAGGGTTATATTCCTTTTAAGTGTAAAAACCATATCACCCCCACCAGGATATATTCCCTCTAAAACTCAAACTCATATCTTCATTAGGTCATACCCCCTATCAAACCTAACATAAATACTCATAAACGTGCTAGTTTATAATCCCCATGAGTCATACCCTCACTTGACTATACCCCTAATGAAACTAAATTCAATTCATAAATCCATATTCTCTTTTCTCCTATTCCTAAGAATGAGTACCTCAAGTTTGTCAAGAATTTCCATATATTTAACTTGGGTGGAATTAAACTTTAGAGAAGTAAATTAATAAAGTAATCCCTTGAAAGTAGTTATGTTGTAGTGAATATTTCTTCTTTTTCTATATTCTCATGACTTTATATAGTATTCCTTTTTTATTTTACATCTATCAAGTACATCATACCTTTTTATTCAACCAATTTTAATTTTAATTCTCTATAATCTTCATTAGTGGTGATGAAGACATGACAACCTTCATGTTCATCTACTTGATTCACCTATTTCATGAAGAAAAATTGGAATTTCTCCTCTACAATTTAGAATAACAAATATCCTATATTAAAATTAATGAAAAACTTCCCCATGGATATGAAATTTCATCCAATTATTATTAGTACTTATGCCTGTATAAGTGCCTGTAAGCGATAAATGGGGTTTTCCAGGCAATTTTATCCCTTGCTATGGAATTATATTAAATGAAAAGTATTTGGGAAAATTCCTAAATGGATTTTTAAAAGAATTATTTTTGTTTTAAAATTAGTGGTAATCACTGAATTGATATTTTAAAAATTATTCTTATGTTAACTAGATTTCAAACTAAGAGTTTGGGTGATTTGAAAGTGTTAAACAAGTTGTAAAATGTTGTTTTATTTTTAAAGTGGTGAATTAACCCTTGTGATCTTTATTTAAAACCACTTTTTTAGACTTGGTTAATTTTTATATCAACATTTTGGGGTGTTAAAATATTTTAAGATTTCCAAATAAGATGGATTATTTCAAAAGGGTGTATTTTTCCATGTGTATTGGATTTTTAAACTTATTGTGTCTTTGAATGTTTTTCAATGGCCATTTAAAGGGTAGTGTAAATTCCCATTTGAGTTTCAAAGGTTTTTTTTATAAAATTGGTCTGAAGAGTAGATTGGGATGGCTTTTATAAATGATAAAATGGATTTTCATTAAAAGCATGTTTTTAAAAGAGAAGTACCGTTTGAAATTTTATAAAAAAATAGTTTTTATAGAAGGTGTGATACCCTCTTAATCCCCTTTGATTATTGTATGACCATTGTAGCTTTTGATCCCATGTGGGGATGTTTATTATTGATAACCAAGTTTGATGGGACTTCTAGGGGTGTGGATAGGTTTATTAGTGACAACCTAGTTTCCTTATCTTCAGTTCAAGTCCTTTTATTAATATAATATATATATGATGTCCATGAAACTAGAATCCTTTTTAGAATTGTTTAGGGTTTTTATCTCTCTGCTTCTAACGTATCCCATACTATTTATATTATTGTTTGGCACATATTTTCCTATCGTTTTCCCCATGTTGTGAGACTTGAAATTATGGTGCATGAACGTGTTATTTCTTCCTTCTTTGTGTGGTTTTATTTTCATATTTTTTTGAAAAGGGATTATGAAAGGTTTTTAAAGAAGGAAAAAAGGAAAGTGTGATTTTGAAGTGTTTTCAAACTATTTTAATAACGAGTTTGAAAATTTTTCTCAAATGATAAAAGTTATAATGGTTTGTATTTGAAACTTTAAGAATGTGTGATTTTTGAAAATGGGGTTTAGGCCACCATGCCTAGTTTTATGGAAATGGTTGGTTTTTAAACATTTTTTAGAAAACTGTATGATAGTTGGAAACATATTTGAGTTTTAAAATTTGTATTTCAAAAATGGGTTTTTATGAAATAGTTTAAATTCAAATTTTAGAAATGTGATTTGACCAACAGGTATTGGTCGGGGAAAATGTTTTCCAATTGATTGTTTCCATTTAATGAAAATTTTAGAAAAATGGTTTTAACACACTTTTATGTGTTACTACTTATTTGGTAAAACTTTATAGAAAATGTTTATTTTTATAATGTATTTCAAAATATATTTTTTAATATGTAATAGAAAAGTGATATCTTAGATTTGGTAGGTTTTAGTGAACTATTGGACTTTTAGATCACACCTATATTTTATAGGTTCATGTCTGTTATGGCTTGTTTTGCTTCCTTTGGATCTTCTAAGAGGGATATATAGTTGGATGGTGACACTAGTTGAACATATTTTTTGTATTTATTCTGTTAAATATTAATATTACCAAATAAACTAGGATGGATATGAATAAATAATGGATGGATTCCAATCCTATGACAAAAGAGTATGAAGATGGAGGGAAAGAGTTCATCAAGTTTGCAAAAGATCATGCATACGAACCTTCTCAAATCCTTTGTCCATGTTTATGTTGTTTTTATTCAAGACTAATTAGTCCAAAGAAGTTGGAAGAACACTTGATTTGTCACATAATAGATCGAACATATGAATGTTTGAATAAACACAGGGAAAAATGAATATTACTAGTGGCTGGGATAGCACTGTGTTTTATGGATCATCTAATATGTTTACAATTGTGGTCAATGAAGAAGACCGTATCAAGGATATGATTACAAATGTGAATGATGATGATGATCACATTGAGGAAATGACAAGGACAATTGAAGATGAACTTCGTGATTGCCCAAAATTGTTTGAGATGTTAAATAGTTGTGAAAAAACATGATTTTTTACTGGTTTCATTAAATATACAGCATTGTCAGCCGTACTAAAGTTGTATAATTTGAATTTTGGAAATGAATTGAGTGATTCTAGTTTTATGGAACTACTTTCTCTCTTGAATGGAATGCTCCTAGAATATAATGAGCTCATGAGCTGAACATACAATGCCAAATGAATGCTACACTCGGTGGGTATGGTCTTTAAAATAATACGTGTCTTCCCAAATGATTGTATACTATTTCACAAGGATCAAAAATCACTTACAGAATGCCCAAAGTGTGGTGCTTCTAGATATAATAAAGATTAATCTAGTATTACTAAAGTTTTATGATAATTTCCAATCATTACAAGGTTTATGTTCCTATATGGAATTAAGGATAGTACGTTGCAATTGACTAGCATACAGATACAAGAAATAAATATGGGAAACTATGCCGCCTGGTAGACTCTCCTTAGTGGAAGAGAATTGATCATGAGTATCCTGAATTTGGAAATGAACTAAGAAACCTTAATCTTGCATTTTCTACGGATGGAGTGAATTATTTTGGTTTTCAAAGAAGTACTCATAGTACATAACCATCTATATTAGTAAACTATAACTTTCCACCATGGTTATGCATGAAATAAAAATACATCATGTTATTTATGCTTATATCAGGACCAAAACAACTGGGTGATGACATTGATGTTTATTTTTCTCCATTGATCAAGGATTTTAAATTATTGTGGGATTTAGTTGTTACGTTGTATGATTCTTACATAAATGAAGATTTCACATTGAGATACATGTTGTATAAAATGATAAATGACTTTATTTCTTATGAAAAGTTTTCTGGAAATATCATTAAAGAAACTCAAGGGTGTCTCGTTTGCGAACAAGGTACATAGTCTATTAGGTTGAAACATTAATCAAAAACTATGTTTCTAGGACATCATATATATATACCCTGACGGAATAAGTACCAATCTTGGATGACATCATTCGATGGAAGTTTAGAAGAATGTACAACACCATCTCCACTAACAGGTGATCAACTGTTTGAGAAAGTAAAAGATGAGGAAACTGCTTTTGGTAAGTTGTTTTCAAAAAACCTTATGAAAATTGGTTGGAAAAGGAGATCAGTTTTTTTGAATTACCATAAAGGAATTGTCTGTACGTCATAAATTTTATCGATGTTATGAATTTTGAAAAATATGTATGTGATAGTTTCATCTACATGTTTCTAAATACACCTGAAAAAACCAAGGATGTAATTAAGTCAAGTTTGGACATGGTTGACATGATAATACAAGAAGATTTGGTACTAGTGAAGGATGAATGGCATAAAGTTTCTAGAGGGGTATTCATCGAATATCAAGAATATCATGTTAATGAATGATTTAAAGTTAAAGGGTCTGAAATCACATAACTTCCATGTTTTGATACAAGATCTAATTTCTATATATTTAAATTTCATTTTTTCAAAGAATGTTCATCATACATTAACCAAGATCTTTTTATTATTTAAATCTATATGAAGAAAAATTATAGACCATGTGAAATTTCCGACTATGTAAAGAGAAATTGCCATCATATTATATGAATTGGAAATTTTATTCCTGCCAGTATTTTTTGATATGGTGGTTTATTTTATGGTTCACTTAGTGAGAGATATTAGACTATGTGGTCATGTACACTATATATGGATATACCCCATTGAACTGTATATGAAGACTTTTAAAGGATATGTCAAAAATCAAAGTCATCCATAGGGTTTTATTATGGAGTGATATATTGTTTAGGAAGGTGTTGAATTCTATATCAAATACCTATCCAGTGTGAAAATCATTGGTCTACTGAAATATCGTCATACTAGACAGCTTGTGGGTGAAGGCATTTATGGAATATATATTTTCCCAATCAATATTACAAACCGATAGCAAGCTCACCTTTACATTTTGTATAATAGTTTGGAGGTTTTCCCATATGTTGAAACCCACAAAGAAATTATTAGGAATTTAAATCCATCAAGGGTTGAAATATGGATATCAAATGCACATAATAAATAGTTTATAGGATGGTTTCAGGACCATATTTTCAAAGTGCCAGATGAAAATATGGATTCAATTTCAGAACAAATTTGATTGGTAGACAGAGAACCAGGTGTGTATGTATTATCTTACAATGGTTATATATTCTATAAAAATGAATATGATGAATACAGTACCATGAAAAATAGTGGAGTTACACTTATGGCTGAAGCAATTCATGTTTCCAGTACTAAGGAAATAAATCCAATTTAAGTGAATATGTCATACTTTGGAATCATCAAACAAATATGGGAGTTGGATTATACAACATTTCAAGTGCCGATTTTTCAATGTAAGTGAGTTGATAATAAGAGTGATGTTATAATAGATGAATCGGGATTCATGAAAGTTGATTTTAGTAAATAAGGGTATAAATAAAAACCATTTATAATAGAATCACAGGAAGTACAAGTATTTTATGTTCAATATCCCGTAAAATTAAATTGGTCAATGTTCTATTATTGATCAAAACCACGGAAGGGTTAAACAAAAATTCAACTGAGGATGACCCTAAAATTGGGACATCATAATCATTTCACAGTGGTCCCAATGTAGACCAAATTTTGTATGTCAGAGGAGAACACAATGAAGGGATTTAGATAGTTTATGTAGGGTTCAAATCCCTTTAGTCTTTAAAAAAATAGAGTTCAATAATCAGGTCATATTTTTTTTGTAATATACATTGTTTTACCTTATGTTATTATCTGTTCGCTATTGAATTTATGTAATCTAAATTAAATGTTAAAACAAATCTTAATATAATAACTTCTAAATGTGTTGGTGCTTCCAATACTAAGGAACAATATTTCTCTCAATCTTCGTTTTCTCACAGTGTAGAGGAACAATGACCTTTTTAAAGTTCTGGTGATCCCAATCCTGAGGATCAATAGGTTTATCAACCTGTTACTGCTCCCAGTGCAGAGTTACAACAACCATTTAAAAATTATGATTCCACCGCTCTAAAGTAACAACATATTAACAATGTTTAATCAGATTACATGGTAGGTGATGAAGGATCATCAATATAGAAAAATCAGGAGCATCATAGTTTGGTTGTCATGTGGATGTTTATTTTTAGGTATATTGTGGCTAGTAATACCTTGTTTGAAACTACATATATTCATCACTTTGATTGAAAAATTTTTATTTATGAAATAACAACTGAGTGTTAAAAATAAGGAACGACCAACAAAACCAACGTACCCCTACTGTAAAGAAAAAATGTGGTACTCTTCACTTGAAAAAAATTGGTATATATTTTAAATCTTCCGTAAAAATTTTATGTGCATGAAACAACAACATAATTATGTTCCTATATTTATGTACAGATTGATGAATCCAAATACAAAGCCACTTCCATCCAATTCCATTTTCTATGGATGGAGTCACATATAAATAAAGATAGAATACAAATAGATGAAAACACACAAAAATTGTGGGAAACATATTCAAGTATGACATAATAAAAATTGTTTTTATTTAAATAACTATTACATAATAATGATTACTTATTTTACTATATTTTATTTTTGACTTAGTCATAGGAATCATCAACACTTATACCAGATGAACACCTACTATTAGTTTCCTTGAAGTGGCTAGAATAGTATGACCGTGTCAGAGGTGTGGGTTTAGGGGTGACACCACAAACATATTTTGAAAAAAAATAAGAGGATAAAGATAAAGAAATGAAACTGAAGAAAGAAAGAATATCTTCCCTTGAAGAAACATTCCAATGGTAGAGGGAGTTTCTAGAAACTGTTATGAGGGGATAAAAGAGAAGAAACAACTCAAGAACAACCATTGTGTGAAGATCCCCCCACACCCACCATCTTTGAGGTGACCCATTACCCTCAAAGAGCTATCTTAGTTAAAGTAATCAATTTTCTAATAATTGTTTCTATGAAATGTGAATAAGACAGGCACTAATACCTTTCTTGTACTAATATTCTATAGGGTGAAAATGACTATGATTTATATCTACCAACACCCACCCATCGCATTTTAGTGAGGGATACAATGTTAAATATCCAAGACGACCGTCTACACAATAGAACACTTCCAACATGTCATGTGAGAGTGGAGATTAGAATATCACATGAGTTGAGCATTGAGATACATGTTCCACTTAATGATGATGATATTCATATGGTCGACCAAGTTGTTGGAACATTCGCTGCATGATCATCAGATCTTGTAAAAAACATGTAGACAAGGAGGTATTTATTTCCAATTTATTTTCAAAATAAACCTTTAATAATTAATGAAAAAATGTATAAACCGATGAATGTTATTATAGATAGACACAGATAAGGGTGTGAAATGAAATACCAACTCAAAACCATCTAAAGGATCGACCAAATGATCAAAATGATCTTCCAAAAGCTCATTTACCCTCCTGTTCCATATCTACATTTACTAACACTGAAGGTTCATGTGGATACAAAGTTATAAAATGGTAGTTGTCACATAGTTTATTTTGAAGAAAATATGTACGAAGAGGAAGGTTAATACTACATTGGTGTTGAGAATGTAAATAAAATCCTCAATTATGATTGTCTAGGTGCCTTAGTTGTAAATGTATACAAGAGGTATTTTTTCATGATTTTATTTTCTAGAAGATGATATACTATGTTAATCATGACTAAATACATTTCATATTTTTAGTAGGTGTATATATCAATACCAATTAAAGTTATTTCCCCATGAAAGAAATTGGATTCATTAGTCATCACACCACCTCTATAGAACAACAAACAATAGAATATGAAAATAGATAAAATAGTGGCAAACCTGGTCAAATATTTTGAAATAAAACTTTCAGATGATAGACTCTTCTTAATAGCAATGATGCAGGGGTAAAACTCTAAAATTTAATCACATCACACATATTTTTATTTCATTCATTACTTATTCCTTTTTGTGTCTTAGGATACATTGTATTCTCAGTGTGGTCAATTTAGATACTCCAAATATTTATTTCATGGATTCACTACATGGATACCCAACAAAACAACCAAACATGATGGAATTTTTTAATAAGTAATACACCACATCCAATGTTTTAGAACTAAACATCAAGTTATATAATTTATTTTATCTTTTAATGAGGATTTTTTTATGACTGGGTGATGCATCAATATGGTGAAAAACAAGGAATGAGGTTAGTGGATAAGCACAAGGATGCTGACAAGTTCTATAACTGGACAATTGTCAGGGTACATATAATAATATTTCACTATACAAACACATATAAAAAAGAATTACTTATTTTTTTCAATGTTTTTGTAGTGTCCAAAAAAAGTAAAAGATCGTGGTTATTATGTTTGTAAATTTATGAGAGAGATCATATTCAATGAACAAACTAGCATCCCCAAAGAGGTATTTTCAAAGATAATTACTATTTAATATAAAATATTTATTAATCCTTTTTGAGTTTATATTTTTTCATTACTATTATGACTGTCAAAAATGATAATATTTACAAGATGATATAGATTTTCTTAGAAATGAATGGGAATCATACCTGATGAAAGAATGTACATGAATAATATAAAGATATGAATTCCATAGAAGTAATGGATTGTTTCATATTTATATTTAATTTATTGGTTTTTATTATTACTCACATAAGAATTTTTTTCTTATACATGTGTATTACTTTGTTTGATTTGGGGTGGTTTGTTCAAAGATGCTCATTCTCATGAGATATTAGGCTTCAAAACTGCAACTAAGATAATGACAACAAGGAAATGGGTCAAGAATGCAAACAACCATCATGAAAAGGTGAATTACCACTAATTATTTAATTAAATTTTTCATCATTTTATCTATTATTTGTAAGTTAATTTTCTTATCATTTTTATCTAACACTTATTTAGTTTTTTTCAGTGATCTTTACAATTTCCATTGCTTCTCTTTGTCGAATCGCCAATAATGCATAGAGTCAAATTTATTTAGCAGAAAAACCTTTCTCATTGAAAACTAGAAGATTGGAGGAAGCTTATGTGCTCATTGTGGTGACTTCTCATGATATAATTGGCACATGAGCATCCTCCACTCTCCTAACTTTAAACAATGAGAAATGTTTTTCATCTAAGAACATCGATTCAATATGCAGTGTTGACAGTTCGACAAAGAAAGACAATAGAAATCTTGATAAAATTGGAAGTTAAGGTTTTTTTATAGATTTTGTGATGTGTTGGAATCATTCTCAACTCAATAAGATACACAATGTGACATGTATGACTTTAAGTGCTTCTTTATATTTAAAATTGACATAAATTTTAGTAAAAAAGACAAGTGATATACTCAAAAATGAGAAAACCTATTCAGATTTTTTTATACTTGAAGACAATGGTCCATAAGTCATTTTTGACATGTTGGAATCATCATCACCTCAATATGATACATGATGTGACCAGTACGACACAAAGTGTCTCTTTTTATTTAAAATTGACATTAATTTTAGTAAAAAGAACAAGTGACATACTAAAAACTGAGAAAATAAATTCAGATTGTTTTGATACTTTAGGAAAATGAACCATAAGTCATTTTTGATGTGTATGAGTAATACTAACCTCAATATGATGCATGGTGTGACCGGTATGACTAAAAGTGAGTCTATTTATTTAAAATTGACATTTATTTTAGTAAAAAGAATAAGTGAGATACTAAAAATGGAGAAAATGCATTTGGATTATTTTGATGCTTTAGAAAAACGATCCATAAGTCATTTATAACATGTAGAAATCAACCAAACCTCAATTGGATGCATGGTGTGACTAATATAACTCTAAGTGTGTATATTTATTTAAAATTGACATTAATTTTAGTAAAAATAATAAGTGACATACTGAAAACCAAGAAAACACATTCATATTATTTTGATACTTTAAGAAAATGATCCATAATTCATTTAAGACATGTAAGAATCAACCTCACCTCAATATGATGCATGGTGTGACCAATATAATTCCAAGTAGGTCTATTTATTTAAAATTGACATTAATTTTAGTAAAAATAACAAGTGACATATTGAAAACTAAGAAAATGCATTCAAATTGTTTTGATACTTTAGGAAACCAATTTGTAAGTCATTTGTGACATGTAGGAATCAATATCAACTCAATTTTATGCATTTTGTGACCTATATAACTCTAACTATGTCTTTTTATTTAAAATTGACATTATTTTTAGTAAAAAGAACAAGTAACATATTGAAAACCAAAAAAAAAACACATTTAGATTATTTTGACACTTTTAGAAAGCTATCTATAAGTCATTTTTGACATGTATGAATCAACTTCAACTCAGTATGATGCATGGTGTGACCGATATCTCTCAAATTGACAATAATTTTAGTAAAAATAAGAAGTAACATAGTGAAAACTGAGAAAACACATTCAGATTATTTTTATAATTTATGAAAATGATCCATGAGTCATTTGTGATGTGTAGGAGTTGATCGTACCTCAATATGATTCAAGGTGTGGCCTCTATGACTCCAAGTGTGTCTTTTTATTTTAAATTGACATTAATTTAAGTAAAAAAGAACAATTGACATACTGAAAACCAAGAAAAAAAATTCATATTATTTTGATGTTTTACTAAAACGATCTATGAGACATTTTTGATGTGTTAGAATCAACCAAACCTCAATCCGATGCACAATGTGACCATTATAACTAAAAGTATATGTTATCAGTTTAAAATTGACATTTTAGTTCAAAACATGTCACCCACTAAAAACCAAGAAAACACACTTTGATTATCTTTATAATTTAGTACAACAATTTATAAGTCATTTTTGACGTGTATACAGAATTCTCATATCACAATTATGCACAATGTGACCTATATGACTCAAATCCATGTTTTCTATTTGAAATGACATTTTAGTAAAAAAACACAATTGACATACTAAAAACTAATGAAACACATTCATATTGTTTTGATACTTTAGGAAAAATATCTTTATGTCATTCGTGATGTGTCTTAATCAACTTCACCACAATATAATGAATGGTTTGTATGATATTACTCAAAGTGTCTCTTTTTATTTAAAATTTACATTAATATTAGTAAAAAGAACAAGTGACATACTGAAAACCAAGAAAATGAATTCATATTATTTTGGTATTTTAGGAAAATGATCCATGAGTCATTTTTTATGTGTAGGAGTCAAACAAACCTCAATCTGACACACAGTGTGACTGCTATGACTCCAAGTGTGTCTTTTTATGTAAAATTGACATTAATTTAAGTAAAAAATATCAAGTGACATTCTGAAAAATGAGAAAACACATTTAGACTGTTTTGATTCTTTATGATAAGGATCCATGAGTCATTTATGACATGTAGAAATCAATCGCACCTCAATTCAACAGATGGTGTGGCTGATATGACTAAAATTGTCCGTTATTAGTTTAAAATTAATATTTTCATTCAAAACATGTCACTCACTAAAAATCAAGAAAACATGCTCTGATTGTCTTGATAATTTAGGACAATTATTCATAGGTCCTTTTTTATGTGTATGAAGTAGTCTCATGTCAAACAGATGCACAATGCGATCAATATGACTCAAAATGCATGTTTTTAGTTTGAAATGACATTTTAGTAAAAACAAAAGTGGCACACTAAAAACTAAGAAAATGTACACATATTGTTTTGATACTATATGAAAATTATCCCTTAATAATTTTTGATAGATAGGAATCGGCCGCACCTCAATCTGATGCACAGTGTGACTGGTATAACTCTAAATGTGCCATTATTTAAAATTGACATAAATTTTAGTAAAAGAACAAGTGAAGTACTCAAAATTGAGAAAACACATTCATATTGTTTTGATATTTTAGCACAATGATCCAAAACTCATTTGTGATGTGTAGGAATCAACCCTACCTCAATACGATGCACGATGTGACCGGTATAACTCCAAATGTGTCTTTTTTATTAAAAATTAACATTTTATTAGTGTATTCTTTCATATTAATGTTTAGTTTATTTTTTTATAGTTTTAATAACATAATATTTGTTTTCTTATATAATAGGATTCTTTTTTTGGGTTGAGATGATTTTTTCAACAATTGATATCATGGGAGGACAATTTTGAGAGGGGATCGCAGGAATAAAAAGATGAAACATTAATGTTTTTAAATGTTTTTTGGATAATTGTAGATGTAATTATATAAAACATTTTTTAAAATTTATATAGTAGTGATTTTTTTGTATTCATGATGTCAAATTTATTTCAATTAAATTATATATTTTTCATTGATAGGTTACATGTTTTTACTGGGTTTTTTGTTATATTAACAACAAGATAAGATTTTGTTAGTGCTATTTCGAGCAATGACAAAGGACCACTTTTATCAGTGCTATTTAAATCACTGATAATGGGGACCCCCTATCAGTGTTCTGATTAACAACTTTTTTTAGTACTGTTAAAATCCCTTTTCTACACTGTAAAAAGGCATATCTGTAGTAGTGATTCCATGTAGTACATGCATCAACCTCGACACTTCCTTGTAAATTTGAGGTAGTGTGAACATATTTTACACTCTCCTTGTACTAGTATAGTGCATCACACTAGGTTTTGGATTTCTAGATTTATTATATTTTAAAATATCACATGCTTGATATACTGAAAAAACTTTTAGCACCTCTTGTTGAAGCATTAACTCCTTCAATTGTTATCCCCTAGTACTGAATGACTAGAATCATCGTCATTCAATTTTCTCGATAGACCATAAAAATGATAGATGAGATCCACTCAAATTTATCTTATTGAAACCCACCCTTCAATCATATGAGTCATCTATTTGTACCACTTAAACTTTTGATGATTACCCCATAACAAAAATGCCTTCATACATGGTAAGTTATTACTCTTGACTCATACTTAACATAGATGGATTGGTCTGGGGGATAAGGATTGTTATCTAATTTATATATTTCATTAAATTACTCCTCCCTCAAACCCAAGTAGGTTCCCGAGGATGAGTTATCCCATGATCTTTAAACTTTGAACAATGTATGTTTAGATTATTCCTTGTTCATGTAATTTTATTCCTGATTTCTTTAAATTCTACATATAATTGGTCAAATATTCATATTTATTTATTTTATGTTGGACAAGTGGTTTGATGCTCTGCTATTAAAATATATGATGCAAGTTTTATACTATTCTATGATTTCTCATGAGAAATGGTGAATAATTTTTGGGAAAAATAATGTAAAGGATAAATATGGAATAAAAATGGGAAATAGAAGGTGAATATGATTTCATTATTATATTTCCATGTATTGATTATACATTGATATAAGTATGACACTGTAGTAAATTAATGCTATAATCTTATGCACATTACAACCTCATTCCATTACAGATTCTATGATCAAAATTTTTGAATAAATGGAAGTTTAGGTGAAGATCGGAATGACACACAAAAATGGAATTTAAATTTAAGTAACTGATGGTATTTCACGAGTGAATATAAATTTGGAATAATTAAAAATTAATAATAAATTGATGTAGTTCATTGTTAGAGTTGGGTGATATTAATGTTATCAAGTGTGAGGAGATTTTAATCTTAGTTTGGGTCCTAAAAGTCTAGTTTAATTAATTTTATGATTAAAATAAGATGTGTATGAGATTAATTATGGAAGGTAATAATTAATATGTCTTTTATGGTAATTAATAGAGATAATTAAAGAATTGGTTGGGATAATTATTTAATCATATAATGGAATTACTATTTTTCTTGATGTTTCATTATTAGTTCCTCTTATTACATACTGTGTCAACACATTTATTTAATTATATGTGGTTCTTTAATTTTTATGTATGATTTTTTTCATTGTTTTTTCTGTGTTTCTTTTATACAGTTGTCTGCTTTTATGGTTATTTATTTTCTTCTTATTTTTATGTTTTTTTTTGATATTGTTCTTATGGGTTGTAATGGCCCACAGTTACAACACGTGAATCAATTATGGGTTATGATGGCTTAAGGTTAACATGTGCACATATCCTCTAATTGTGATGTCTTAAAGGCTATGTCATGTTTTGTTCTATAATGGATCGAGGTTTAATATGAGTTGATAGAGTGATGATGTGGTTGAATGGGGTGCAGGGATGTGGTTATGTAGTTGAATGGGGGTGAAGAGATGTGATGATGTGGCTGCATGGGGTGAAAGGATGTGATGATGAGATGAATGGCATAGGTTGAGAGCAGGTCTTTCCTTCCTATATGAATAATCTAATGGTTTTGGTACTATAGTATTATTTGTGATATAGCATGTTCAATCTTCATCAATGATATATTATGTAGTTCCTATTTTATTATTACAAATAACTATAAATTAGGATTCCCTATGCTTACTTGTGTTAAGATATTGGTATAATATGATAAGATATCTATTGGTGATTCTGTTAATAATAAAAAATATGTGAGTATTACTTTATATATTAGCTCTTCCAATATTCTTTCCCATCTTAGATGTTTCCTTTCATATCTATCCTTGTATTATGTTTCTAATGGATATTGAATTACATAGAAAGATGATCATACTGAGTACTCCCAAGCAATCACCCCTCCATAGTTTTCTAAGTATTTTATAGGAAAGTCCGAGAGAGATTGGAGCTTTTGTTCGGGTATCTTGGATGGATTTAAAGGATGAATTAATGTTTTAGTGACATTCTTTCATGTTTTTCTACTTTAATGTTGTATGAAATATAGATAAAATTGGGTTATGAGAATCAATATATCTTTTTATGGAACCTTTGAGTATTATTAAGTGGTTTTATTATTTTCTTCTAGGAATTAAGAGGATAATTCCTCCCATTATTATGAAAGATGACCTCGGTGTTATCCGCCAACCCAGGGCCTATTCGAGGCGGGTATCAAGAGTTACTCAGGTCTTTTCTACCATCCTAATAGGGGTTTTATCAAGGTTGGGTCGTTAAAAAGTGGTATCAAAGATTTTTGTTGATAAATATGATGGATTTTGGAGGTATGCACAAGTGAGGCTTGCATGGGCTAGTAGAGAGACAATGTTATTTAACCTAACTTGTAGTGAAGGCAGGGAACTGGCTGATACACATGAAATGAGGGCTGTAATGGGCTATTATAGAAATCATAGTCATGAGGCTCAACTATGATACATGTATTGTGGACCCCTATGATCTGATGCATGGGTTTGATGTCCAACTAAACATATTTAAGAGAGAATGTACTGATTACAAGGTAGAATTTTTAGGAGGGTTGTATGCATCATTTTCATAGGTTTCATCTGGCTTAAGATATCAATTTATTATTATTATTGTGTGTTTATTTATGTTGACCTTTATTGATATGATGATCTGTTAATAATTATATTATATTTAATTCTAATAAACCGATTCATAATAGTAAAACATTCTATCTAAAAACTCATATAATGGAGAGGTGTTTAGTATTTTTTCCAATGTTCTATGAAAAATTTAATCTTACAAATTGATGCATATCAATTAATAAACTGGTAAGAGAAAGTTTGAAATTAAAAAGAACTATTCTAAATTTATACTATGGCATGATAATATGATTTTGTTATTATATAAGCATGTATAAGGTTGTTTATATGCTCTATTAAGATTTATGGTTGAAGGATTGATGCATGTTAAGTACTTGCAATCATATTGGAATTTAAGTGTTATTTTATGAGAAAAATCTTATATGTTTCCATGAATAGTGAATAATGTATAAAGGATTATTTTCTGTGTTAAATTTCTAAAGTATTCCTTGTTTAACCATGTTTTTATAATCTATTGATTATGTTTATATATTTTGGGAAAAGAAAAGTTTTACCAGAAAGTTAAATTTTTTTTATCATTTCTTAAAATGAAATGTTATTTTATAATCTAAATTGGAAAAATGGAGTGTTTTTGGAATTGAATGCAATATGTAACCATGAATTTATTTAATTAATGAGCATGTATGTTTTTTTAATTATTTTTATTTAGCATGAATGAAATTTTTTGAAGAATGCCTAGTATATGTTGTACTAAAAAAATAAATTAAAGGAATGATGAATGATATGAATTAAAAAAGAGTACCAATGAAGCATTATTTAGATCTAAAGGTAATGTGATGAGCATGAACTATTTATTGTAGACAACATAACTAAGATTGTTAAATGCTATATGTTGATTGTTATGCAAGAAAGCTAATTTTTTGATATACTAATTGTTTCCATGCCATGTTAAGCATGATAAGTCTCAATTTATTTCATGGTTCAAAATTCACAGCATGATTTCATTTCACATGATTTGAATTTTCTACATGATTTACTATGTTATACTTGATTTAATGTGAGGCATGAATGGTTGACATGTGTAAAATATGTGACAAATGAAAGGAAAGATAAATGTTAATGAATGAATTGATGTGGTGAAAGATAAATTCTATAAAGATGTGTGCTAACTATGAAAAAATTGAAAAGTAATATGCCATGTTTATGAAATTTTTTCTTAAAGATATAAGATTGGTTTTGTGGTTGTTGATTTATCATCCTAATACAATGCTTTGTGAAACCAAACATTATAGAATTGATATTTAAACCCTTGGAACTATCTGATATGGTAGATGGTGGGGAGGTTTTATTGGAATGGAAAAGTTCTAACAATGATAAAATGGTTGGGTTGAAAAAGAGGAAAGTTAAGGTGGTTGACTACTGATTTCTTGTTTTATAGCCTCCAATCCTCTTATTTTCTAGTTGCTGGTTTCTTTTTTTTCTAGATTATGGTTGTTTGTTTGACAACCATTATTTATTATATTGTTCGGAATGATAAATTTCTACATTTAGTATATTTAATTAATGTTTATTACTGCAATAGCCACTGTATAATTGATTTGTTGCTTGCAAAAAATTCCTATTGCAGATTTAAATGGACTAAAATGAAAATGAAAGAATGATGATTCTAGAATTGATGATAGAAACTTGTTTTGGTCATCCCATGATTATTTATGGCATATATACTATGATATATTTCATGTTGTTGATTATTGGTATTCATTGCTACTAGTGTTAAGATTATAAAATGCCATATCTTAAGATAACATTCCCTTGTTGTGACTCTAAATAGAAAAACTGAATTGGGTTGATTGACATGATTTATGAGATATATACTAACCATTTTCATTTTTTAAGAAATTGACTGGGAATATTGAATGGAATGAGGTAGCTACTTAGATATAGATAATGAAAAATATCTTGAACCATTTATGATATTATACCGCTTTGGGCTTTGACTTGGTAATTTTCAGTTGGGATATCTTAGGATCAGTGAGTATTTTCCTTCAGTGAATAATGTTTGGGTGTGAGGTGTGTTATAGGATGATTTCTCTACTACTTTCTTATAAAACTCCAAAATTATTTTGGAAGTCAATTGAAATTTAGTTTCAAAGAGTGGGGTGTGTTATGATGTCTATAAATGAAAACTAAAAGAAACATTACCAAAATGGTAAGAAATAATCCAATGATTTTATGTTTTTAAGTGAAAAGAGTGTGCATTGATTCTATAATTTTCTTTCTGTTAGAAATAATTGCAGCACCTTAAAAGTTTTAAAGGTGTTTTGTTTTCAACCATGAATGGTTTTAAACCAATTAAATCATTCTATAAATTAATATATATCTCAGAATAGATCTTAAAGATTTGATTAAAAATAAAGGAGTGTGAATTTATATTAAATAAATTGATTTATTTCTCACAAATTGGATGGATATACTCTAAAATATTTAAAGGGAGTCATTTTATAGAAAATTAATTGTTTAAGGTTTACTCAAATAGAAAACCATTTCAAAAAATTTATTTCTTGATGTTTTTTTATTTTCATCCGTAGCTAGGATCCTGTTTGAGAGTTATCTTCATGTGGATATTAAGCTTTGGGTTTTTCTTATTTGGTTTAATTTTTAAATTATGGAAACGAATTGTTTGACCGAATTTTCAAATCCCTCCTTTGTGTTTTCTTGGGGCTTGGACGTGTTGAGAGGGTTCTCAGAGTCTCTTCTTAATTATTTATATATTTATTTAATTAAATTTTAATTATTTTTAATATTTATTTCATCGTTATGTAAGACCCCATTCCTATGTGAAGGTAATCCTTTTACCCTTCCATAGATCCCTTTTTCTTTGTCTACATAAGGACAAGATGGATTTTTGAACGACCATGTAAAGGTAGCCTATTCTGATGTAAGTGTATTGCAGGCTTTCATAAGATTATGTTAAGGTACTTTTGGATTTTTGTCAAGGTACCTTGATATTTGAATGGTCACATAAAGGTAAAAATCTACTTTTGTAAGGATAGCCCAAATATCAAATGTAATCAATTTCTAGAGACTTAAAAATGGTAAGGCTTATTCTTCCTACATGATAGTATGGTGGGATGCTGTGTAAGGGTAAGTATGCCTACGATTACATGAACCAACATTGTGTAAAGGTGAGTCGACTTATCCTTACGTGAACCCCATATATATAAGGGTAACTTTGAGGTACCCATATATAGATCCTTAATTCTTTCCTTGCATAAGGGTAATATCTAATTACCCTTATACAAGACAAATTTTATTGTATCTTAAGGGTAAAAGCATAGCTACCCTTACACAGACCCCTTCTCTTATATGTATGTAATAGATTTCTTCTAGAGAAACCTCTTCTTCTTCCAGAACTCACCTACAATTAAATTTTAAGGGTAGAAATGAGGTTTTAAAGCTAAGATTATGCGGGAATAAATTTCTAAAATCATGGAATAATAATACTAGGATTTAAAAAATTAAATTTCATGAACTAAATAAAATTTTAAAGAAATTAATTTTGAAAAAATGAAATAAATATATATACATTCTTGGTAATATTGCAGTGTTTACAAGTGGGGTGAAACACATGTATAAATACATGGAAATTAATGAGAGTCTTATACTCTTATTTTGTTGTAATGGAATAGGGGGGATTTTCGAGTTTTAAAGAAAACATCATATGGTTGTTTTGTTGGTTTTATATATTCAAACTTGTTTTTTATTTCTCTCATTTTCTTCTTGTTATTTGAACGCTACATTCATGAATTGGATAGAACATGAAGAGTTACAACATCCAGGAGGAACTGGTTCAAGTACATTGCTGCATGGAGAATTGATATATAGCACCATCCTTATGTTTATAGTGCATTAAGTGGCCATTAAATGGTTTTAAATAAGGAATAGGTGTATCTGTATATTTAATATTCTGGATGGTTTACAAAATGTAGTGCATTTATAGTATTTTCTATTCTGAACTACTCCTTTACATATTTCCACTTTCTATATTTATTATGAGTATAACACGACCATAGATGACCAAAGGAGCTGAGTGATTACAACAAGTCCAGACGTCGAATTAGACATTTCCTTGCAAATTGTAGTCAGTATAAACATCTCCCACACTCTTCCTATACAAGCAAATTGCATCGCACCAGTTGAGGTATTTCTTTAAAACTTTCTTATCTTTTGAAATATCTGATGCTTGATATGCTAAAAACACTTCTAAAACCTCTTGTTGAAGCCTTAAATCCTTAGATTTCCCCCTAGTATCGAATGACTGGGATCATCATCATTCAATTTTTTTGGTATCCCTTCACAATTAGATATGGGATCCATTCTCATTTATCTTATTGAAATCCACACTTAAATCCTACGAGCCATTTATTTATACCACATCGAACTTTGATGATCAAATCACATCGGAATATCCTTCAAAGTTGGTAAGCTATTGCTCTTCCACCGGACTCGACATAGATGGACTCTGTAGAAGGGGGGTTGTTATCTACTTTATACATTTAATTACAGTACCCTTCACTCAGGCTCAAGTTAGTTCTAGGGGAAAAGGTCCCCCATGTTCTTTAAGCTTTCCACAATGTACGTTCAAATTATTAGTATAATTATTAATTAATATGATAAATTATAATTAATAATATAATTATTTATTAATAATATTATTAACAATTAATAATACAATTAATAAGTAATAATATTATTAAAAATTAATGATTAAGAATTCAAAAATTAATTAATAACTTAAATAATAAGATAATTCATAATTATTAATATAAACAATAGTAATAATATAATTAACAATTAAATATAACATTAATAATTATTAATCAATGATATAACTAATAATTGATAATTGATAATTGATAATATAATTAACAATTAATATTTAAAAAAATATTAATATTATTAATAAGATAAATAATAATTAATAATATAGTTAAGAATATGATTAATCAAAACAAGAACCAGTTCAATACCTCAAGCAGAGGAGGTAGATATGGCTAACCATGAGCGTTTAGTTAGGACTACAAGCTAGAGTGACGAATGCATGAGAAAAGGGGCTATTTCAATATGAGGTCCTGGGAATTGGGCCTACGATTCATGTACTAGGCCTCTGTGTCACTGGGATTGTGGGCTATGTATATCCTCATGACATTGGCCTTCTGATCCATGTAAGAGTTCACTCTCAACTCAGGTAAAAATAGGATTGTCCAGAAATTAAAAAAAAGTCAAAGTTCATTGGGTCATTACATGAAAAACAGGCATAGGGTAGAGCCCAAAAGCCCTACCCATTTATTAAAGAAAAAAAGTACACCAGGGGAATGATGGATTTATACAAGATAGAGACTGCCCTCATTAAGAAAACAAAAAGAATTACCCTGAACCAAGTAAACCAATCTGTAATAACCCCAAAACATAGAGCATTAAATGTCAAAATCAACGACATGAGATTGACCCATACTATGATATAAACATTGACTACCCTGACCCTGAGGGTTTCCTCTACCACGTGGGTATCATCCTAGCCTCCAAACCTTTTCTCTTAGCCAAGGTTCATGTTCTTCATCTGAAGATGATGCAGTCAACCCATCTTTAGTAGATTGATCCAAGTCTTTACTTTCTTTTCCACTTTTACCCATTATCTATGGTCCAACTTTCCATGATAGGTCCTAAATATCCAACTCAAGATTGGATTAGATATTATTTTCAATGTTAAGAGGATAGAAACTCCAAGACCACAACAAAAAAATTTAAGCTGGATAGTCCAAGATCCAATTATGAAATTATGTACTCAACTTGTAGGTTAAACCAGACCATCATAAAATCACCAAGGCCTTCATGTATCCTCTCTCATTCAAGTTCTTTTAGAAGTATTTTTATTTTTGAGTTTATCTCATTTTTCTCCTCACATACTTCAATCATGGCCTTGCTAAAATTGTCACAAATAACTTTCATTATATCAGAAAAATGTGGGGGGGGGGATAGAATACCTCCTACATCTGATCTAAAGCCATGTCATCCACTGGTGATGCTACACCAAAGATGATAGGTCATGTTCCCACTTCTTGTCTATCCTTGATAGCACATACATATTGATCATCCCATCTGTTAAGGATATGGGGGGGGGGGTTGTCCCGGTGTGGGGCTGTCCAGAACAGGGTATGGGAGTAATAACTACTAGGGGTAAATTTGTATTTTCTATTTTATTAGATTGTTGTGTTTCCAGCAGTTGGGTGTCTTGGTGGAGTATTAAAAGAGGGATCAGCTGGAAGGGAGGGGGTACAAATTATTTTAGCATTTTCTTGGTGGCAGATTTGGTCGGTGGTCTCGGCTGGGCTCTCGGTAGAGTGGTCTTCTCCAGCATCTCCTCTTTCTCTATCCCTCTCCCTTCTACCGTATCTTCACTTCATTCTTCTACATCTTCATCCGTATTTTCTGTTCTTGCTATTGAAAATAAAAGATCTTGTCGTGATAATGTTTAGTTCTTCCTCTTAAATCATGCTAAGCATCCACTGTTAGGTAAATGTCCTAACAATTTGGTGAATATTTTGGGGAACTTGTGTGGAAGAGATGATCGTAGAGGGAGCTGAATATCAATAGAGATATCACAAAATGCTATGGTAAGGCTTGGATTCCTGGGAATGAATTGCTGTAAAAAAGTAATGAATGCTGGAAAGAACGTATGGTGTAGTGAAAACACGTGTGCTGGTAGCCTTTTGAGTTTTTGAAGAGTGCTAGAGAAGATCATTGTTGCAGCGTAGGCCAAGCATTGTAAGGAAGCCGCTTCACCTTGGCGACTGCTGATTCAAGCACTAAAGATGCAGCTGGGGGATCATTGAAAGGCTTAAGGAGTCACGATGCTACTAGAAAAAAGAATACTACAGTTCAACTTTGTTTTTCTCTCTCTCATCTGATTACTTTTGCGTGACCGCTGCTGAGAGGGAGATGCGTTCGTAGTGAAGAAAACATTGTCCAACGGAGAGATGCGTTCACAGTAGAGCCAACATTGTCCAGCTGGGAGACGCGTTGGTAGTGTGGCCAGTAATTGTTTGCTAGAAATTGTGAAGCTGAAGTTTGTTCTGGACGATTACTATTTTGTGATCTACAGTGGGAGATGCTATCACTGGTGAAGACGTGCCTGCTGTGTGGTGCTTTGATTCCAGTCATGGTCAACTATTGAGAGGAGTTGCAGCAGGTTGTCACTATTAGAGTTTGCTGATCAGAATGGTGACTAGAGTTCAACTGTCTCCATTTTTAGGAGAGGATCTATGTGGTTGGATCACTAATATCGATACTTACTTCAAATTCAATTGTATGTCGGAAAATATTAAGGTTCATTGGGTGCATTTGTGGATGGAGTATTCATTTTTGTATTGGTTCTTATCATGGTTGAAAGAAATACCTGGTATGTGGTTGGAGAGGCTGAAACCAGCACTTTTGGAAAGGTATTGGAGCAGCAACAAGCAAAGTTATATGCAGAGGAAGAAACAAGGTCGAATGAACTCTCAGGTGCACTGGGGTGGCAGAGAATGGAAGAATACACCACACAAACTTCTCCGTGCGACAGAGAAACTTTCCCCACTTTTCCTAGTTTGAGATTAAAATATTTAACCATTTTTGAAGATGAATTTTCAAAAGAAGTTGAGTATCCTACTATAGGTGTTGAGCATGTGGTTCCAGAAATGCTAGTTACTGGAACTGCCAAGGAAACTATTGTAGATATTGGAAGAGAGACTGTTAATGAGCTAGGAACTCCCTCCGGTGTTGTTCAAATTGGTTACGAGGATAGTATAGGGGGTGACTACTATCTTAGAGTGGGGGCGCTACAAAGGAAACCTATTCAAGCGATACCAGGTTCTCTTCCTCAAGCCATGAAAATTCGAGTAGAGCAGCCTTCAGTGTATGTGATGGAGGATATTAGCTACAACAGGGGCACCTTTTCACCTGGGATGCCTAGGAAGTGCAGTCCACTTGTACGTTCGGTTTTCAAAATGCACAGCTGTTGTAAACATACCTTGTACATGGTAGCAACTTTTTTCTCTTCCAACTCAAAGACAAGGAAAAAAACATTTTCTGAGGTGCAACACATTCTCTTTAAGATGCCAACATTTTCCAACATGTTAAGGTGGCACTAATGAGAGAATTGGAATCAAAGCCAAGGAACCTTGTGCATAAATCTAAAGGAAGTCTGGTCATTGATTCGGAGATTGATTCTAATCAGCCTATAAAAAAAAAAGAAATAGTCACTATGTTTAATTAGTGATGTTAAATATGTTGTTAGAAGAGAGAAGGTCCTTCCTGAAATTGAATTTTCATGCTCATCAGAGGCAACTGATGAATTAAAATAACTTAATCAGAAAGAATGGAAAATGTGCTACCCTATAGGTAACAAGTTTGTTTTGGAATGGTTTTTTTTGAATGACAAGCTTTGGCTTGATAATGTTTACTCTTGAATATTTTGCTACTGAGGCTGGTTCTTCTGAATAAAATTGTGCATCCAAGTTGGACCATCTTGCTGCAGATGTGGTAGTAAAGCCTTATGCATCTGTTGGTTGTACTATGGATTCCTTTAGGAATTGTGTTATAGTGGTGAAGAAGGGCTGGACATGCAGGAGTTATGTTTGGTGTTGGTTGGCATTCAGGTAGAGTGTTCAAAATAGGAAGGCAACTCAAAATTCTAGAGGTGTTAACAGGGATGTAACAATTGTTTCAATGCCAACTGTCCCTATGACATCAAATATTTTTCAGGGACTTTGTACAAGATTTGTTGCACAAGGTGGTGATTTTTTTAAAGGAATTGGTTCTGGTGGAATTGAAATTTATGGAGAAACGTTTTCAGTTGAGCACCTTACACTAGATCATTGTGAGCTTGAACTCTTCCTTGTGACGAATGGTGGTCCAAAACCAAGCAGTTCTCGGTTCTTTATTACTGTTAAGTGTTAATCTCACCTTGATGGGAAGCAAACTGTGTTTGGTGTGGATATTCGAGGGATAGAATTGTGTAGATGAATTTAAGAGGCGAGGTTTCAAGGTGGTCCACCTTTTAGTTTTGAAAAAAATGATTGTGTTGAAGCTTCCAGAGATCTGTCTAGGGGCTGTTATTCCAGTGGCCTTGTGTTAAATACCCCAAGCCTGCATAGAGGTCCATCTTGGGGACAAGGTGGTTTTTAAGTGGGAGGGAATTGTAAAGTATATAGGGGGTTGTCCAGAGAGGGGCATGGAAGTAATAACTACTAGGGGTATATTTGTATTTTCCCTCTTATTAGTTTGTTTTGTTGTCAACTATTGACGGTTTTAGTTGTTAGGGTGTTTTTTGGATGTCCTAGAGGAGCATTAAAAGAGGGACCTGCCAAAAGGTAGGGGGTATGAATCATTTTCGCATTTTCTTGGCAGCATATTTGGCTGGTGGTCTTGGCTGGGCTCTCGGGAGAGTGGTCTTCTCCAGCATCTCTTCTTTCCCTATCCCTTCTTCTTCTTCTTCTTATCCCTTCCATTATCTCCACTTCATTCTTCTACATCTTATTATGTATTTTTAGTTCCTGATATTGAAATAAAAGATTTTTTCGTGCTAATGTTTAGTTCTTCCTCTTAAATCCTCCTAAGTGTCCATTGCTAGGTAAATATCCTAACACTCTTTAACATCAACAATCAATTTAAAGGAGTTATAAGTCATAACTATGGACTCTAACATCCTTCTCTTGAAAATATCTAAAATATAATTCTTTGAAATCACCACTTGAACACCCCCTTTAGAAAGTGGCAGTGGGGTGGAAATGATATTATCTAACATATATAGGATACGTTAAGCAGTAAAAATACCTTTTTGGTATCAGGCGTGTTCATTTCCTAAAGGGGAGTAACTGGAAAGGCTGCTACATCCACACATTTGTTGAAAGGACAAGTAGCAACTGACACCTTCATCCTCATGCCATAGATATGAATTGGAGACTGCTGAGGAGGAGCTCTAGAAAAGCACAAGATTCCCCCAGTCTATAGAAATCTAGAAATATTGTACTTCTTGGAATTTGACTTCTTTGAGGAAACAACAACCAATTTCATTTTCCCTTTTCCTTTAGCATTGGCTAGTTGATGCTCCTTCCACAACTCTAGATCCACATCAACTTGAGTAACTATTTTATTATCATATTGACCATTAAGAGAAGTAGTATGCTTAGATAACATACCCTTAGATAGATAATCCCTAAAAGAAATCCTTGTATGGGGCAACATCAAAAAGAATTCATGGGTGCCATAATATCCAGTTGATTCCAGTGATACGAATCCCTGCATGAAATCATGCATTTCAAATAGAAAATGGGTTAAAATGGAGATCCCATTCTTGAATTGTAATCATAACTGGCTTCAATGAAATTAATAACATGATTAACATTAACTAAAAATACAAATAATAATATGTATTAATATAATTAATAATTAACAATAATATATTATTAATAATTATATATATTTAATAATATATAATTATTATTAATAATATTTAATTAATAATATTATATATTAATAATTAATAATGTACAACTAATATTACAATTAATAATACAATTAATAATTAATAACATGTTTAATAATTAATAATAAAATTAACGATAATTATTATAATTATTAAAAATAATTAATTATATGATTAATTATTAATTATTAATTATATTATTATTTATTATCTATATATTTAATAATAAACTTAACATTAAATAATAAAATTTATAATATAACTAAGAATTATGTGTTTCTGGGACTTTGGTTCATGTAAGGGTTCACGATAAACCATTTCAAAAAGAAAGTTTAACTGAAAAATAAAAATATGGAATTATTAAATAATAACTAAGAATATTATAAATTATATTACTAATTATTAATCATATTATTATTATCATAGGTAGAGGGGATTATAAATCACAAACAATAAACACACTCAGGCACCCTAGAGGGTCAAGCTAATTATTAATCACATTATTAATTATTAAAAATATTATTACATATTATTATTTAAGGTCTTTGAGGTTACATGAAACAAATCAACACATGCACCCTTGGACTGACAAGGAAATATCACATTATTAATGATTTCATTAATCATATTATTGAAACAAGTTGGGGTCAATCTATTTTATTAAGGAAAGAAAGCCACCTTTTTAACTAGGTTGATAGGGTACCCATTGTATAACCCATGATCCCAAACACTATATTGCCTAAAGGACCAATGTTATTACATTTTTTGTGACTCGTAGGCCACCCAAGATGATATGATCTGAAGGCCTGTAAAACTTTTGGCTAAATTTTTAAACCATTATATAACTATGTGTGTGTGTGTGTCTATATGTATGTATTGGAGGTTTACCTTAGGGGTAAAGTCACCCTGTTATTCTACACATGACCATGATTCAAATCTTGGAAGCCTCCCTTGGGGGGGATTTCGATACCACATATGGTCGTTAATGCAGACAATAACACATATGATGACACAAACAAAGGTGTAGAGATAGGTACATGCTAGCACAACTTAGGATATAGGTAGGGGGATTTTGGGCAAGGACAAAGGGACCTTCGAGCAATAAAATGGCAGGCCTTTTAACTATAAAGTTGTAATGGGCTCGTTATCGGGTGGTTCAACCCTTGAAGGGGGGTGTGATGTGTCTTTGTTGGCCCAAGAATGTGTGTGTTGTTTCGTTTCTTGCAACCCATGCCTTAAATAATAATGTTAATTATGTAATATTAACAACTATTAATTATTTATTATATTATTAATTACATTATTAATTATTAATCATAATGTTAATTATTAAATATATTAACACTCATTATTATTTATATTATTTATATTATTATTTATTATTCATCATATTAATTATATTAATAATAATTTTATATTAATAATATAATTTATTGTTATTTGTTAATTTTTTAAGTTATTTATTATTAATAATTAATTATATTATTAATTATTAATCATATGATTAAATTTCAATTATATTATTACTTAATATTAATAATAATTATTAATTATTAATTATATTATTAGTTATTATTATTTATATTTTTAATTATTAATCATATAAATAAATATATTAATAATTAATAATTATTAATTAGTAAATTATATTATTGATTATTGATTATTATTTACCATGTTTATTATATTAATAATATTATTAATTATTTTTATTAATTTTGAAATAGGTATAGGTTAGAAGCAAATGGCCATATCCCATTTATTAAAATAAAGTAAAAGGTACAAAAGAGGAAAATGGGATCCGTCATGGCATAAAATGCCCTAATCAAGAAAACAAAAGTAGTCCCACTATGTCAGATACACCAACCAACAAAAATCACAATTCAAAATAAATAGCTCAAGAATGAGTGCCCATGTTGTAATGGGAAACTCATCCACCCCGACCATGAGTATGTCATCCCCTCCAAGTCTTGGCCCTCTGCCATGACCCACATCCATCACCCAAAGACACATCAAAAATATATTCTTTTATATTAGCCTTTACATCTATTGAATATTTCAAGCCATCCTTTTGTGTTTGCGGGGATTCGGTATTCAATTTCCATATTGAAAGCTCCCTTAATTTCCTCGAGAAGCTTTCCCCAAAAGGGCTTCTAAAATGGAATTATAAGCATCTGTAGTTGGGGAATGGACTTACCTTCCTTCAAAAGGGTTCTTGATAATGCTCAGAGACTCTTCATCAGTCTCCTTCAATTCTGCTTTATATTTAGCATCACTACCTTGTTCATCCCCTCAGTGTTTTTGAAGTCAAGAAACTCAAAAGAGCTATGTGTATAGACCTTGTTTCTCACCTTTGAGAATGATCCCATCACTAATTTTCCATATTTTTTAACAATAATTACATAGTGAACTTCCATGGGTGAGATCCCTAACTCAGTTCCAAAACGATGTGTAAGACCCTTCCCATTGAAAACTAAACCAGTTCCCCCAACATCCTTAACATGAGTCTTGTGCCTCACCTCTACATTTTCACCCTCCTCTTGAGTGAAGACATCCTTTAAACCCTGATCTAAGATAACTGTGGTAAGAACATCAGATGTTCTAACACCATTCTCCTTCACTCTCCCATGAGATCCAGTCAGAGAGAGAAGATCAGTTTGAGTTCTCAATCATGTTACTATTTGAGTAGAGTAGTCCTTAGTAGAATTATACTTTAAACCAGAGAAATAAGTCTTCCTTTGGGCATAGCTAACATTTATCATAGTGTCATGAAAATCACTGTCCATAATGTTCTTTAAATCAAGAGCAGTGTTAGTGGACTACCTAGGTATTATATCTGGTGAAGAAGGGTCAAGAAAATGAGAGGCCTTAATTTTATAAATAAGATACCCATTGGAAATAGAAATTAAAGCTACACCAGTCTTGTCTA
This sequence comes from Viscum album, assembly GCA_963277665.1. Lineage (NCBI taxonomy): Eukaryota > Viridiplantae > Streptophyta > Magnoliopsida > Santalales > Viscaceae > Viscum > Viscum album. The sequence goes on along the minus strand of OY728140.1, from coordinate 44,540,554 downwards.
ACTCTTTTGGCACATCATCCAATTCTTTACCCTTAAACACCACCACCTTCATCTGTGTTGGTAGATCTCCCTAGTTGGCAGTACCTCCTTTGATTCCATAGATTCTACATGTTCAATTTCAATCCTTAATAGAAGTATCCATTGTATCCATAAGTTTTTTAGAGACATCATCATCGAGCACCTTAGGTGATTTGGTACTCTGTCTATGTCCAAAAATAGTCACAAGTAACTCTTATAGAGGCACCTTTCCATCCTATAGAGACGCATTATCTCTATCCATATTAATAATTTTTAGTAATATTATTATGAAATGTAGGGTAAAATGATAGGCATATGAGCCCCAGAAATATCCAAGATCCATGGATATGCAATCGAGTTCACTTAAGAATTTGAATCAGAAGGGTATATCACAACTACAATGATTTTGGTTACAAACAGAAAATAGAATATGATGATTTAACATGATTAAAAAAAATATAAATATAAATAGAAACCCAATTTTAAATAAATAACATGAAATTAGCAAATATAATGCAAGAATTCTGCATGCTTCACTTCATTTTGGGATTGTATGCAAGGTAAGAACACCCCCCAAACACAAATTTTATTAAGATCAAAGAAAACATAATTAAAGATAAAATCCATAAATAATAAGAATGAAGACATAATCAAGAAAAAAATCTCTTCATGATTGTTAGGGGAAAGCTTCTGGGATTGTAAAGGGCACAATTCCATGCACTGTGTCTGGATCAGAATCTATGTTCTTCTCTAGGAGTTTCTGGATCATAGAATAGGCCACATGTCTTTACTAAGAAGGGATGTCATCAACACACCACCAAAAATAGCTTACAAGAGGTAGTCAAGGAGGAATACAAGACAAAATCAGATCTCATATGAAGGAAGATCATCGAGATGAGCTAGAACTTTTCCACAGTAAAATGATAGATTAAACCAAGGAAGGAACGAGCCAAATTACTAAAGGGATGGCACGGAAAGGTGGGATGTTATCCCTTTACACTATTATATGGTTGAAACAACTAGGCCAAATCAAATAACTCCACAAACAGGGGAGCTGAACGAATGAAAACCCGATTAAGGAAAGTTGAACACATGTAGGGATAAGATCTAAGGCATGAAGAGGCTTACCAATGGACAAGAGGCATCCAAATATAAGGCATGAAGAGGCATGAAGAGGCTTACTGGGAAAACAGAATGCATCCTGAATAGGCAGCCCAAGATACAGGCCCACATGAAATACCAAACACACAAATAAAAATAGCCTAATAAATATTAAACACATTTGAGCATAATAATAATTAAATAAAATAAAATTAATTTTGCATTAATTCATATAAATGGAAGAATAATTGAATGTGCAATTTCAATCTGAAAAAACCTTAATCCAAACATCTCCACCATTTTCATTCAAAATTGGAAATGTTATTGCACCTATTGTCATTTAATGGGAACCAAATTAATCCTATATATATAGTAATTTAATTTTGATAATTCCATAAGCTTAGCCAAGCTATTAGATGAGTTTATTACCGGTATGTATCTTATTGAAACATACAGTCTCATATTCAATTACATATTTAAAAAAATGAAGCCCAATGTCTATATGATTTGATTTACTATGGAATACTAAATTTTTAGACAAATATAAATCTTAATGACCATCACAATAAACTATAATAATAAAATTATATATATTAATCTTAGAAATAAATACCTTTAACCATAATGACTCCTTGATAGAATCTGTAAATACCCATGTTTTCCCAGACGGTGAAATGAGACGAAATTTGATTTTTTTTACTTTCATATATTAGTAAGGTGTAAAATGGTTGTTTACCCTATAATATGATCTCGAATAACTTTTATGTTCACTCTGTTGATCTTATAATGGGGTGTTTACCCTATGACAGGAGTTTAGGAGAATTCTGATTCGTTCAAATTTTCAAGGAATAATCGGTATTTAAAATTTAATTAATTAAACATTAAAATTACTTGTGCACATTAATTTGGTGATATCTTTTCAAAATATCATTATATTGATATTATAACTTAGTAGTTGTCTTTTTAATAGGGTTTTCTACCTAGGTGAGGCATAATCTTGAGCCGGATGTTGGGACCGTGCTCAGACCCCTTTCCTTTTTCTTTTCTTTTTTTCTTCCTTTTCATTTCCTTTTCCTTTTTAATTTTTGTATCTCCTATTCTACACCCCTTGGGAGATTATCCTACACTATGTGGATGAGAGATAAGGTGAGGGAGAGAGAGAAATAGAGGGAGAGGGAGTTTCTTTCTTGGAGCTCGAGAGGAGCCAGATCGATGTGTGGCAGCCGCAGAGCACAAATCAGACCGAAGCATCTGCAGTTTCCAACCAGAGGTAGGACCATTTAATTTTTTAAGATTTATATCCACATAAAATATATTTTTTAGTTTTAAATCAATTTTGTGATTTCTGGGGACCCCGTGGGGTCGATTTTTAGCTATTTTGGGGAAAACATGGGTTTCAAGAGGTGCGTAGGGGTTTCTCGATCAGAAATCTTGATCACACGACATGTGGTTTCAAGAACACATGGCATGTGTTATTCCTATTTAGGTAAGATGAATTTTCTAAAACTAAACACCATGTACTTGGTATACACACCATGTAGTGGTACATGGACATGTAGCCAAGTACCTAGGCAAAAGGAGTTTTTGAGACTGCATGTCATGTACTCAGAGTACACGTTGTGTAATGGTACTTAGCCATGTAGCTAAGTACATGGGAAGAAACCCCATATAGATGGATATGCGTGTGTAGAAATATATGGATATAAACTAGGTGTGTCCTAGTCATGTAGAAGTACGCATCTAGACTCCATGTATGCTTTGGACATGTGGTAGTACACAACCAGACCCCAAGTATACCCAGGTTGTGTATAAGTATGTGGATTGGGTGAGGTTTTTTTAGTACATTCCATATACTGTGGTACACATTGTGTACTAGACCCTTCCTACCCAATTGATGATTTTATCATTTTTAACTCCAAATTCAGTATTGGACAAAATAAGAGTCCATTTTGAGTGTTTTTCTACATAGAACATGATGGTGGAACCCTTATAATGATTTGAGGACTCCTAAAAGGTTTTTTGGATTGAGAAAGATACGATGGAGAGGTTATTATTCCAATAAATGGATTTATAGGTATCTAGAGAGGGAAATGGGGTGAGATCCAGCTGAGGGTCGTAATAATGGTTAGAGGACACTTCATGGGATCTCCAAGGTCATCGACTGGTATGTCTTAGGGAATTCCTTGTTTATTTGGACTGGGTTGCCTTTTGTGGATACAAATTTGTTGAGTGTTTGAGCCGACCTAGAGTGGAACCCTGGGACTGAGATGGGCCATAAGACATCTCACTAGAACAATGTTTAAGGGGATTTCCCCTCAAGTACAAAAGGATGTTTTGTGTGTTGACACTGCTGAAAAGTGTGTTTGGTCAGAGAGATGGGCATTGGTCCAAGTGAAAAGTTTGTAACTAAGGATCCCAAGAGGGATTCCTATACTTATGATATAACATATAGGATACCAAGAGGGGTTCCTCTAGCTACGTATTGACCCCTAGGATCCCAAGAGGGATCCCTCTACCTATGCACCATTTTTTGAGGACCAAAGAGGGATTCCTCTACCTATATATGATATCTAAGGATCATAAGAGGGATTCCTCTACTTATGTGATGACTTAGAGGATCCAAAGGGGGATTCCTCTACTTACATGTTAACTTTGAGGATCCCGAGTGGGGTTCCCCTCCCATGTTTCCCCTAGGGTATCCCAGTGGGAGCCCAAGTGGCTGACCAACCCTTAGTGAGTGTGTTATGGTCTTAGGTAGAGATAATAGTGGGTTTCACCTTAGAACCCATACCAAACATGTGATCCTGAGGGGATATGGTAGTGATGACGAGTTTAGCCATTCATCCCACACCTCTGTTTTATTTATACTTTCACATAGTTACTATTGATACAACTATTGATGCTTGACATGCTTCTTTAAACTTGATATATTCTCCTGATGTAATGTGATGGTATGGTGGGAATACCTCAAGGTACTTCTTGGGAACTAGATTATGAGAATATTTGATTTAATGCTACAATTATAGAAATTGATAGTATCTCTAATATTTATCCCTATAGAGCCTTGACTGGTAGATGAGATTCAGATCCAATATATAGCACCATCATTATCAGAATTCCTAGTGTCTATTTGATTCCTCCTTGAAGGAGGGAAACAAAGAGGGAAATTGAGTGCATCTCAGAAACCCATCTTAGTTAGCATTTCATCCAAGATTACCAACATTCTAGAATCTTGGTAATGTTAGGGGTTATTGGGTGGCCACATTTCTCTAAGCCCTGGATGCTTGTGACATCCCCAAGGAATGATGATAATCTCCTTGATTTATATTTAGGATAAACTCTAGGATCTGGTGGACGCACCATGATTACATTACCCCAAGTTGTTTGGGAATAATCATTTGAGCCAGTGATTGAAGGATGGTGAGTTATCAACTCATATTGGGAGAGTATTCTATATATATTTCCAAAGGGTCATCCCCCTATGAATTCATTCCATTTCCAAGTATTGATTGCCTATGGACCGATACCTAGGAACCAGACATTGGATTGGAATAGGGAACACTAAGACATTGTCTTGGTTCTACTAATTACTCGTGGATTGAGTACTATTCATAGGATCCTATTAGATTCATTACTTACAGAATGTCTAGTTTATACATGAAATTTTACTTTATATTTAGTGGAGGTGAGTACGGGTGAGCCCATGGATAGGACACATATCCCTTGTGGTGACGTAGCTTGCTCAGAGACATTTCTGGAACTGGAAAAAGTAGGTATAGTTGATCAGGATCACGGACCCAAGGATCAATGATGGTTTTATTTTATTTATTTTATCTTAGTTTTGTCTCTACTAGGATAATATTATTACATGATCACACACTTAAGACAATAGGTTATAGGTTCACCGTTGGGGGTGGCCTACTGAGATTCATTTTTCACCCCCTATATGTAAACCTTGGTGTGCATATAAATCCTATGTCCACTTTTAGGTTGATCACATGTGCATGATAGATAGGGAGAGTCCCAAGGTTTCATGATTGAGTGGAGTTGTTAGTGTGGATTCTTATGATCAAGATGGATCATCACGACGGGTTCTTTAGAGAATGGGTATATGGTTTGGCTTAGAGTAGCAGAGGAGCCTTGTGTGTTTATTTTCTTTATTATGTTGTATATGTGATTATACTGATGGGTGATCACTTTTTATATGTGTGACATGACTATTCAAGCCTTTACTGAATTCCATTTTATTAGAACCTTATTTATATTTATGGATTTTATACATTGAATGTTTACTACTATGGAAGATTTTTGGTTATTTTTTCTATTTTTCTTACTCTGATATGAGGGAATTTTCTACCCATAGATACACCCTCATCCCTCATTGTTAGTCGATAACCTATGGTATATGTGGAGGTGTACTTGAGGCCTCATGGAAAATCAGTATAGTTATTGTTCATAGAGTGAGCTAGGGAAGGATTTGAAGAAGTGTTATTAGAGGAGATCCTTTCCTATTGACTTACTATTTAAGAATTTTTAAATGGGAATATTAGTAATGTTTAAGAGATTATGATGAATATTGGACTAGTGTGTCAAGAACACTTGTTCTGGTAGGAATTCTAGGTTACTTGTGGTATTGGATTGATGTTCTTGAGTTGAGATGTTACAATTGTATATGATTTTTTCCTTGAGATATGAACATTAATGTTTGAGGATGATGAAATATAGTGGATTTCTTGATATTTTACCATTAGAAATAGGATAGGTACTTGATTTTTACTCTTGTCCTACAGAGGCAAGACGCGTATCATGCATCATATTTGGAACACAGGGTCCACATGTTATAAGAATGTTAGTGTGTGATTTTACTACTGATAATGAGGATAACTATTAAAAGTGTCAAAAAAAACCTAGATAGTGTTTTCCAATATAGGTTCTTTTTGGAATTATACTCAGTTGGACCACCATGTTTACATTCATTTATAACATGATATGTGGACTATGTTGTGATGGGACTTGGCGATGGTGACGCCGATATAGTTTTCTGTACAGGAGGCACAATGGCCCTTGGTTGGTTGGAATACATACAAATAACATTATTAATAACTAGGATAGGTCTCTAGGGGCATGTGATTCCTTATAGAGGGACTGTTAGGATAACCATGTTGAATTGGGAAGCTAATGTCCATTTGGTAGACCCTTTGTGGGTGTATCCTTTTCATACCTGGTTAACTAAATTTTTTTAATAACCTATATGGATTTTTACCATTTATATTTATATGATATTTTAATTAACCAAAATTCTATTATAAATATCTAGTTGGATCATCAAATGTGATGCCGGTAGGTACCTAAAATGTTTTAGTGAACTATAACCTCAAGGGGGTATTATCTTATATAGATATCCAATGAGGGTTAGTTCATTATACTTTTATGTCAATATCATGACCCTCCAAGGATTAGTCCCTTATGGAAATTCATAGAGAGGATCAGTGCCTAGTAATCCAATGCTTGGAAGGATTTTCCATTAGAACCCTTCCTTAATTTAAAATTTACCATTGGGTTACACTTAAAATGGTTTCCAATTACAACTTGTAGGGTGTTTACCTTTATAAATTAGAATTGAAAACCAATAAAATTGAACGCATGTTGATAGGCTGTGACCCTTTTAGGTTGAGGGTATATAGACCTTCATTTTTTACCTCTTTTAGAGAGAATTTTCAGGCGTGTTAGATGTCATGTGATAGTTGAGGTGGGAAAAAGGATATTACATGTGTGTTTTAAATAAAGTAAGATATGTCTATTGTGTGGGAGACCAATGAGATAGGTGGTTTTAAATAGCAACCTTGATACGATACATTACTTGTAGGTCTAGGTGGGAGACCTAGAGGCCCTTGGTTGTAAATCAGACCTTAGTAATTCAGTGATGTGTTAGAATAAGGGAAAATCGTGAGAGGGGTTGGCCTGTGTTTGGGGAGACTTAGAGGTAGTGATCATAGTTTTAGTCCCATGACAGTATCGTTACACATGAGGTGTTACCATTTGTGTGAAAATATAGAATAATGCCTTTAGTTTCTGAGGAATCACCCAGGGTTCTTAGGCATAGAGACTGAATTCTATGGGAAGGACTATTTGGGTGCCCGACCCTGTTGACCAATGAGTGAGATATTACTAGCATGGTCAGAGTGTGGGTGAATTATTTTTATTTAAACTATGTTGAATGGAGGATAACAATATAGATAAGGATAACACAATTTATACTGAGTATAAGAACCTGTGGTGATAGGGAAACATCATGTGATGGGAGGTCATGGAATAATTCAAGGAATGGGTGTGGTGCCCAATTTTGAAGAGGCGTTCCATGAAATATCCTTGTGTGTTAAGACTAACATTCCATTGAGAATGGTAATATTGTAATTGGTGACATGTAGATCATGGAAGCATAAGTCGAGTGGTTAAACTGGATGGTCTAGGATTACACACCCGCTGTGTTAGGTGAGATAAGAATGGTATGTGTCAGTTGCATATGGTACCATTTAAATTGTTAATCAATGAGTGGATATATGCGAGTTGAGGTCTAATGGTTTCAAATAAATTTTGTTCCCATGTTTTCCTGGGAGTTGTAATGAAATGAGAAATTTATCTCCATGGTAGAGGAGACATCAATAATGGATTGAGTTTGGTGGCATGACTGATCTCGTTCAATCCTATTCAGGTATTGATAAGACAAGGATCGTAGCTTGGGAGGAGAGACATGCATGTAGTGGTGGAACCTTTTAATTTTACACTCCCGGGGTGGTATAATGGAATCCATATGGTGGGTTGTGAACTATTGGTTATTTGATGGTGGTGACCCTCATTATGAGTTGGAATTTAGTAGTTTCCATGGGAACCATTCCTAAGAAGTGAGAACATGTGATGTTTTTATGTTTTTTAATTAGATCTCAAGTGTGATAGGTTTAGCCACATCCAATCATTGAGTTTGTTGATGGATGGATCATGGTACATAGAGCATGGACCTTGGTTAGAGGGTGAGGATAATGATACTCCATTGGTGAGGAGCATTAGACTGGTCATAGTTTTATGTTTCCCATGTTGGGAGAGTTATAGAAATTGTGAGACTAGTCATTGCACGTTTAAGATAGCATGGTAGTGTAGATACTTGGGTGAGATCATGGATACTGGTTGACCACTAAGGCTTATTTGGATGAGAAGTTATATGGTGTGGAGGTTGTAAAGAACCGTGTTTTTTTGGACAGTGAAATGAGAAGAAATTTGATTTTTTTTTATTTCAAATGCTCATAAGGGGTAGGATAGTCTTTTACCTAATAAAATTATTTCAAATAATTTTTTAACCATTTTTTTGGTCTTATAATTGGGTTTTTATCCTAGGATATGAGTTTGGTGGAATACCAAGAAGCTTAAATTTTCATAGAATAATTTGTATTTAATATATAATTAATTAAGTATTAAATTATTCATGTGCATTCATTTGGTGATATATTTTGAATGAAGCATCAAATTTTTATTTTTAAGTCATGGTTTTGTTCATAATAGTATATTTTTCTTAGGATGGGCATAACCACATTTCGGGTCTTACGGCTAGGCTCATGCCCCTTTTTCTTTTTCTTTTTTCTTCCTTTTCTTTTTTATTTTCCTTTTTCCTTTTCTATTATCTTATTCTCCCTTGGAATCTCATGTATGACCCTTGGGTGATTATCCTATGTCACATAGATGAGAGATAGGGATAGGGATAGGTAGATATAGGTTCCTTCATGGAGCTTGGGAGGATCCATATCAATGTGCGGTAGCTGCAAAGCGTAGATCATACTAAAGCATTAGTGGTTTTCTCCTAGTGGTTGGTTTGTTTTATGTTTTAATCCATTTATCCCTATCAAGTATTTTTTAAATTTTTAAACCCCTTTTATTATTTATGGGGACTCTATAGGGGTCAATATTCCACTATTTAGAGGAAAATGGGGGTTTTAGGATGTTCGTAGGGGTCCCCTGATCAGAAATAATGATCACATAGTGTGTGGTAATTTTAAGAAAATATGACATGTGTTATTACTATTTAGAGAATATGTAGTTTTTAAAACTACAAATAATGTATTTGTATTACACATCATGTAGTGGTATGTGTCCATGTATCCAAGTACTTGTGAAGAATCAGTTTTTGGGACTACACACTGTGTACTCAGAGTACATGACATGTAGTGGTACTTGGCCATATAATTGAGTACATGGGAAGAAACACGATGTATGGGGACATAACTGTGTAGTAGTACATCTATAGACCCCAAGTTTTCCCTAGTGATGTAGAAGTACACAACCATTCCCCCTGTATGACCCAGTCCTATGGTAGTATACAGTGACACCTCAGGTATATGTAGGCCATGGAGAAGTACATGGCCAGGTTAAGTATTTTTGAGTACATATTGTGTACTCGATGTAATCATCATGTACTTCCCCCTTGATATCTATTTTAGGTTTTTAGAATTTTTTCTCCCTCGAGTTAGAATTGGACAAAACATGAGTTTATTTTGAGTTTTTTCCATGTAGAACATGATGGTGGAACACTTGGGGTTATTTGAGGACTCCTAAGTTGAATTTCAAGTCAAGTAAGCTATGATGGAGAGGTTCTTAAATGGATTTAGAGGTCAATGTAGTGGTACATGGGGTGAGACCTAGTTGATGGTCATAATAATGGTTAGAGGACATGACATGAGATCTACAAGGTCATTGAATGGTGTATCCTGAGGAAGTCCCTGATTAAAGTTATCGAGTTACATTTAAAGGAGATGAATAGGTTGAGTTCTTGAGCTAACCTAGAGTGGAACCTTGGAACTGATACTTTCCATGAGATATCTCACTAGACTAATGTTTAAATGGATTTACACTTGATTTAAAGAGGCCATTTTTTGTTTTGAAACTAAAAAAAAGAATTTTTTAACCCATGATATGTGTGTTGACTCAAGAGACTAGATTTTAACTGAGTATCCCAAGAGGGATGCCTCTGCTTATGATTTGACCCAGAGGATCTCATTAAATATGCCTCCTTCTATTTATTGAAACCTAGGATCCTAAGAGGGATGTATCTACCTATGTAGAATTTTGAGGACCCCAATATGGATGCCTCTTCCTATGTACCATATTTGAGGATCCCAAGAGGGATTCCCCTACTTACGCACTGACTTAGAGGATCCATAGGTGTATTCTTTCACTTAATCAATAAACATGAGGATTCCAAGTGGGATTTCTCTTATATGTTTTCCCTATGGGGTCTTAGTGGGTTCCCTAGTGGATAACCAATTCTTAGTAGGTGAATTGTGGGATTGAGTAGAGATGGTAGTGGGTGTCACTATAGAACTTGTACTGAACATGTGAGCTTGAGGGGTTTTGGAAGTGGTTATGGGTTTAGGCATTCAACTCACCCTACTATTTTATTTAAGATTTCACATAGTTATTGTTGATGTAGATATGAATTCCATACATGCTTCTATGAACTCAGCCTATGGGCCTGATGTGATGTGATGCTATGGTGGGGATACCCATAGGTACTTCCTAGGAATCAGATTATGAACCTAATTTGATTTAATGTTACCATTATAAGAATTCTTATTATCTATGGGATTCCTTCCCATAGAGCCTTGGATGCCTGGTGAGATATGATTCCAATATCTAATTCCACCATTACCAAAATAACTAGTGTCTTTGGAATTACTATTTTCATAAGGAAGATAGAGGATATTATTGAGTGCATCTTGGAAACCCCTCTTAGTTAGCATATCACCCATAATTCCTAAAATTATAGAATAAAGGTGATGCCTGAGGTTTCTAGGTGGCTGTATTTCCCCCAGTCATTGGATTCTTGTTATATACCCAAGGATTAATGATGATATCCACAATTGATGCCTCAAATACTCCCTTGGACCGAGTGGATTAACCATGATTTCATTTCACAGAGCTATCCGGGAATAGACTATTGAGCCAGTGATTGAAGGATGCCATTTTATCATGTCAGATTGGGAGATTGTTCCTTATTTATTTCTTGAGGATCATCCCCTTAAGTATTTTTTCTAGTTCCAGGTCATGATTGCCTATGAACTAAAACATAGGAATCTGATATTGTACTAGAGTAGGGAATGTAAATACATTGTTTGGGTTCCATTGGTTATGGATTCCTTGAATAGTATTCCTTGGATTCTTAGGATCCTTTTAAATTCCTTAATTACATAATGTCCATTTGATACTTTTAATTCTACTTTAAATTTAGTAGAGGTGAGTATGGGTGATCCCAGGGCTAGGAGATGTATCCCCCAATGGTGACGTAGATTTCTTAGATAAATTTTCAGCACTGGTCAAAACAAGTATAGTAGACCAGGATCAAGGACCCATGGATCAATGATGGTTTTATTTATTTATTTTATTCCAATTATTTCTCATCTGGGCTAGGCATATTTCATGAGTATGAACTTATGATAGAGGTAATAGGTTCACCATTGGAGTTGGCCTACTGATATTTATTTCTCAGCCCTGTTTATGCACCTCAGTGTGTGTGCAGACCTTATATCTACTTTTAGGTTGAGCATGGATTCATGATGTATAGGGATAGACCCATGGTTTCATGATCGAGTTAGGATGCTCATGTGTATTTTTATGATTGAGATGGATTAGCTTGACAAGGTCTTTGGAGACCAAATAGTGGATTGGATTGGTGTAGTATAGGGTCCTTTTATATTTATTGAATTTATTTTATTATATGTGATTGGACAAGTGGGAGATAAATTGTTGTATATATGACATGACTGTTCAGTCCATTACTGTATTTCATTTTATTACATCCTTATTAATATTTATTACTTCCAAACTTTGATTATTTCCTATTATTGATGATATTTAATTATTTATTATTTTATTATTACTCTAATTCAAGGTAATAATATCCCAACATACACACTCTATGCCCCCATTGTTGTTTAACAACCTCTAGTGTATGGGGAATCATGCTTGAGGCCTCGTGGTGAACTAATTAGGTTACTGTTAATAGAGTGAGATGAAGGTGGATGTGATAGCCTCATTCAAGGATATATATTTGGCCTATGTGGTTGATAAGACCAAAATAGATTTTATATCACACTTACAAGATAGGGGTCCTCCATAAGAAAAGAAGACATACCTGGTAAGTGATTTTATGTTATCAACATCAGCTATATAATCAGAGTCTATATAGACTGCACCTAGCTCACTAGTATCCACATTTTTACCATAATAAAAAGACAATTATTTTGTGTGTGATATTCATCTAAGCATCCATTTTAGGGATTTCCAATGTGGATTACCTAGATTATCCATAAATTGGATAAGGAAACAAATTACAAAGGATAAATCAGGCCTAAAACATGTCATTGAGTATATAATATTGCCAATAATATTTTCATAATGAATTTTTGACATTTATTTAATATCATCATTAACAGTAGGGTATTGAGAAAATATAGTTTAAAATATTGATAAAAATGAACATTTATAGGCATTAAAGACTAAATACAATAGCATTTAAGGATTTTATAATATAAACATTTTGGTATAGGTATATCAATTTATTAGATATGTCCGTAATTATTTCCATACCTACAATTTTCTTTGTTGCACCTAGGTCTTTCATTTCAAATACACTCTTTAATTAGGACTTAACATAATTAACGACCTTCAAATTATTGCACACATTAAATATATAATATAAATAAAGAAGTTGGTAAAGAATTATCTTTTTAACATATTTTCTATAAAAACATGCATCATGTTAACTTCTACTAAATTGGTTATCAAGATTAAAAGTATTAAGCTTCCTATACCATTCCCTAGAAGCTTGTTTTAAACTATAAAAAGATTTATTCAAGAGGCATGTGTGGTCATGTTTGAATCCTTTGGTATAACCATTATGAGGTTTCATGTAAAACTTCTCATTAAGGTAACCATGAAGGAAGGCGGTTTTCAAATCCAATTGTTAAATGTAAAAATAATAGAAAGAAGCAAAATTAATAAATAACTGAATTGAATAATTTTTAACAACATGTGAAAATATATCAATATAGTGAATTACTTCTCTTTGAAGGAACCCTTTGGCCACTAATCTAGACTTAAATTTAATATTCTTTTTAGATGTGTTATCTTCCTTTATTTTATAAATATACTTACACCCAATGACTTTAGCATTAGAAATCCTACGAGAAATAGAATAAGTGTAATTTTTAATCAAGTATTTAATTACTTCATACATAGAAGAGATCTAATGCTTTGAATATCTGTCATTTAGGGACTGATTATAATATTGAGGATCATCATCAATCAGATCCTAGGTTATATAGAAAGAAAAAGAATCTATTCCATACTAGATAAACTGATAATGTGGTATAAGAACCCTCCTAGCTCTATCTCAGGTCAGTTGATAATCATAATTTTCATTAGGAGGTTAAGAATCTAATTTAGAATCATAATTGAATTTAATTTGGGTCACCAAAATAGGATCTAGTGGAGTAGGCTCAATAGTAGCCTCAAATTATGCTGATAAACCAAGTTGAAAAACCATAGTATGTGGGGTATCAATGTTGTCATCATTGATAGATCTAGCCTTGGGAGAACATGACTCATGGAACACAATATCTCTACTGATTATACATTTTTGGTATCCAAGTATATCAACCCATAACTTTTACCCTTTAACACCTTCAATATTTCTTACAAAGAAACTTTTAATATCCCTTGGTTCTAACTTTTCATTTTTGACATGGGAATATGAAGTACACCCGAAAATTTTCTAATGAATATAAGAATGAGGTTTTTATACCACAATTATTATAGGGGTTAGAATTGGTTGGAAGTGAATAGGAACCTGTTAATTAGGAATACTTCCTTAGTTGAAGACTCTTCCCAGAATGATTTGAGAAGGCCCAAGTATGCAATCATGATTTGGACCTAATAAAGAATGGTATGATTCATGCATTTAGTAAGCCCATTCAATCGAGGGTTTCCCTAACGGTGCAATTTTCAATAAAACCTCCCTAAAAATATACTCCTCCTACATTAACAATGAAGGAAGAAAGATAATAACCCCCAATTCCTACCTCTAGTAGGCCCCAGGTTGACGAATAGAATATAGAGTATAAAATCTCACCAATGGAAGGAATTACCCTCTATAATAATAAGATTAGGAGATAATATAAATCAGTCACAAGAAAATACATCACATAATTAGAAAAAGGAAACCAAAATCATCCCACAATTCATGTATAAAGTAATTAGATATAGATAAAAGTCTATGAATAAATACCCAAAAGAAAAGATAAGGCAGTAATGACACAACATCTCCAAAGCTCGAGCTATAAATTTCTAGCACGGTCCACAAAGTCCTCTTGGAAACTTGGAAATAAATTATATATATGTAGGGTGATCATACAAGTATACTAAGTAGGGTAACCAAAATCTCTTATGCACATGTCAAAAAGAGAATACTAATGCACACATGATCAAACAGTAGGACCAAAAATAGTTATGAAGTTCAACTAATCAATCTCATCCTCACCAAGGAATTCTCACCAAATAATGAAATCCATGTATAATAATATAATATTAAGCATATCAATAAATAGTATGATACACCACTTGACACTGGAATACCACTCTCACACCCCAACATTTCATATCCCATAACTCCCATAACTTCCATATATCACATCATGAAAACACCCCAAATGCATCTGGACATCACATCAAATCTCTCCTAAAGGAACCTAGGACATTACATCACAACTCAGCCAAAGAAACATGGTCATCACATCACAACATTAAATAGAATAGTAGGGTATCATGAATATGAATAATATCAACCTCATTCCCTCATCCTCCCATGAATGACCCCAACAAAATTCATCTCATCACATCTCACCTCATCATAATTCGATTGAAGACACCAAGGACATTGCATCACATCACATCACATATAGACAGTGTACTTTTAACATTTGGACATCATAGCTCGTGCATGTAAATGTATCTAGGAAGAGAGACTGGGAAAGAGCCAATATCTAGCTATCCATCATCACCAATAGGATGTTGGGACCCCCCCCCCCCCCCCCAAATATCTGATTTTCAGCATGAAGTGCTCAACATTGGAGTGGAATATAAAGAAATCACAACGAAATACAATGTACATATATACAAACACACACAAGACCAACCTATGGGTTCATAAGAAAAACGCTAACTTATAACATCACCACCCAACCTCACAACACAACCACTTTTACTACCACCTCTAAATACACATCACCAAAAAATAGGACAAAAGGCACATTTCACATTTCTTATTCTTTATCAACTTAAGCCATTTTCTAGATTTTACATTACCAACCAATTACATTATCCAACCCATTCACTTCATTATTTAGTACAATTAATTTCAAATTAAAAATCAACTATATTTAACCACATTTCCCATTTTAAAATTAATTCATTAGCCATTTCCATACTATTAACCAAATCATACCATGAAATTTTAATTTCAACGTTATCATTTAATTCCAATACTACCTGGGTGACTAGCACAACACAACACCACACAAAAAAAACATCCAATCATCCTCATCAATCCAACCATCCCCACATCACCACCATTTCACAACTACATCCACTTCCTCATCACCAAAACCACATAACAGCCATTTCCCATCTCATATTCCACATAAAAAAACCAAAACTCATCACATAAACACCCCATATCACAACTACAATTCACCACCCAACCACATGGACACACTATAACACATCAAACCCACACACTATAACCAAAATCACAAAAAGTTTAAAATTACATTCAAATATCACTTTCATATTTAGAAAGGGGTATTTTTATCACATTATACTTCTTTATTTAAGGTAATTCTCACACAATCCATAAATATCTTGGGGAAATATTATTATTAACCAAATATAAGTGGTTAGATAATTTCTATTTTTGGTTATAAAAAAAACACACAACAAGGTTTCCATCACCAAAACAAAAATAATGCATGAAAATCCACCAATAAACACATTTTTTAGTGAGAAATTTAGCCCATATAATCATAATATCAATAGTAATATAAAAGCTATAAAAACATGAGAGTCATTCCCATTCCCCTTTAAATTTAAATTTAAACTGGTTAATTATATTCATTAATCTAGATGAAAACTATCTTACCAAAGGAAAAAAAATTATAACCATCCTTCATGATACACTTAGTGAGAAATTATGTTCCCCTACCTCAAAGGAATATTTTTGATCCACTACACAAGGTTGGATCAAGAGGAAGAAAACTACCAAGCACCTCGATGAAGGGGAACATCGGGATCAACCTTGAACAATATCCCACAACACCTTATTAGCAAAAAAACACCAAAATAAATGGTTTCACTTGACAATTTCCTTCCATAGATGAGAAATTGGGGGAAAGAAGGGTGGGGACTCACCTTAAAAAACAAAAAATTAATCTCTAAGGTCCATGGTCAAAATCCACTGAAAGGGGGCTGAAAGACCACCTAGGGATGCACTTGGGTCGCCCAAGAAAAAAGAGAATAGTTGGGAAAGTGATCATGTATGAGGGGATTTGGGTTTTTTATACCCATCCTGGAAAATATAAGACCATGAAACATCCCTTTGGACCATTCCATAGTACTAATAAAAACTGAAGAAACTATGATGCAACACTCCTCACCATGCCAAATACCTTATGGTCAAAGACCCTCTAGGATTTTTAGTTATACTTTCATCATAGATACTATAAGGGGGATACCACAATATAGGATGAGACACCACGCCATAGAACCAATACTTGGAAGTGGGCGTGTTATAGATGGGTGCTCCACAAAAAATGGGTGTCAATTTTGGAAGAACTATTGAGACCACCTCCTTCGATCCCCTACATTGCAGCTGACTTCTCTACATCATAGGGAATAGAGGGATACACCACAACCCTTACTTCATGTCGTAAACAATCCCCTAAATGGAAAGAGTTCAAAGAAAACCTCCTTGGGAACCCTATGACACAGTCTCCCTCTCTTATGCTACATCAAACACCCCTATAACATAATTTCAGGATCTACACCATAGGGATCCTTATTGTTAGATTTTTGCATCTCCAACCACCCATTTTTTCTCTAACCACCATCAGAACATCCTCCAGACACATATACCTCAATAATTTTCACAAATTAATAGGCCAGAAGGTCTAGGATGTCACATTAGATACCTCTAAAATATTCTCACCTCCAAGAATCAAAACCAACCTAGAAGGGAAAGAGGGAAAAGGTCCAAACAACTAAACACCACCAAGATAGAAGCATTTATTTTCAACCAAAAACTACTACCAACCATACACACTAATCCCACAACCAAAAATGTTAACCAAACATTTCAAACAACCACACCACCACACCACTTTACCATACACATGTAACAACCACTTTTTACAACCACCAACACAATTACCTCAACCTCCACACAACCCAAGACAAAAACCACCACACCCACCACACAATATAAACCCAAGAAAATAATTAAAAGAATTATATCCTCCATGTCAAGATGTTATACATTTTGTGTGGCACCGACTCACCCACATGGTTTGAATCATGTCAAATTAAAATTCATCTTGATTATGAATCAAGTCTCCTCCTATTTGTATGCTTGAAGCTTAAGTCACACATCACATTAATGAAAAGGAAATATCATAACTAGAAAAATTTCAAATATTACATCATCAAGTTAAATAGAACAAGGACAAAAATAAAAATCTAAAATAAAATCTGGGTACTGGGAACAAATATGCATATATTGCTCCCATGTAATATCTTCTAGGATCACTACTGCAAATATGGACTTTATCAGTGTTATAAAAGGGCATTAATAGCGCTAAAAAATCACTATTAATTGAGGTGAAGATAAAGCAGGAGTCCCCTATAACAGTGCTAAAGTAAGCGCTGAGAAAGACCCATTTTATCGACATGAAAAAAAGTGCCGATAAATGGGTTTTTATCAGCGTTTGTTTAGCACTGATAAAATTTAAAAAAAAATATTAAAAAAAATAAAAATAATGTTTCTACAATTCAGGCAGGAGCTTCAATAACACTTCAATTCCCCTTTAATAGCACCTCACCACCCCACCCCAGCCCTCACGCCCCAATGACCCCCCCAAAGCCTTTAACAACACCTCAACCCCCTTTAATAGTGCTAGCCATAATTCCCCACCCACGCGCGCGACCTGCCTTTCCCTGGATTTGAACTCATAAACTGTTTCCCGTGTGCTTAAACCTTTACCACTCCACCATATTTCTTTGCTTTTCATTTATTAATATATCTATTTATTTATATATATAGTTATATTTTCTCATATATTAATATATATTTATATTAACATAGATATATATATATATATTAATATTAACATATATATATATAATAACATATATATATATATATTAATATATATAGTTATATTAATATATATATAGTTATATTTATATATATAAATTTAGTTATATTAATATATATATTTAGTTATATTAATATATATATATATCCGTATATTAATATTTATATATATAGTTATATTTATATATTAATATATTTATTCATATATTAATATTTATTCATATATTAATATAAATATATTTAGTTATATTAATATATATATATATATATATTTATTCATATATTCATATATATATATATATAGTTATAATTTTTTATCCGTAAATTTATTAGCATATTAATATATATTTATAAGATTAGTTTTAAATAAATTTATAAAATATGTTTTCTTATGTGTGTGGTAAGGGCCTAATGGACATTCAGATCAGAAGTTATAGCTGTTTGAATGTTAAACAATTGGGGTATCCCAACTAAAAACTCAGTTTTGGAGGCCTTTTGGTCCATTTTTGGCCTCGAAAAATGGAATAGAAGGTTTCCTTCGATCACTAGCATATAAGGATCATGGCAGGTTTTTATTTGATATGCTGTATATCTCAAACGGACACCTAGATCAAAAGTTATGGTCGTTTGAAATTTGAGTTGAATTTTCAACTTATTTTTGATCTTTTATTAATTTTTTTGATTTTTTGTGTCTTCAAATTGTTATTAAATGATTATTAGTCAATGATAATTAGAAAATTATTAATTAATATTTTTTTTAAGATATTTTGTAATCCATTTTCACTACATATCTTACATATTAAGTGAAAATGTTCATTTATACTTATCTAAAACATATTTAAAAAATATATATTATATTTATATCAATATAAATATACTTATATATCAATATATTATTTTTTATGAAAAATTATTTTTTTTGAAATATACACTTTATCAGTACTGTTAAATCCCCCCCCCCTTTATCAGTGAGTTTTTTAGCACTATTAAAGGGTGGCGCTATGGAAACCCAGTTTTGTGGTAGTGGATCCCATGAATACATAGTACAAGAACCAAAGGAATGGTCTATCTACAAAGAACCTTCTCCCAATGATCCTAGATCCCCGCTAGCTACTCCACGAACATCACCTAATCCTTGATATCCAACTGCCACCAATCAATGAAATGGGAGTCATCATGAAGATATTGATGGAGTTGAGATATGTGGAAGACATCATGAATCTGGTACAACTGTGGTGAAAGTGTAAATTGATAATCTACCTCACCAACACATGCCAACACCTTAAAAGTCCCAAAAACCTATGGTGAGATCTTACTCCCCCTTCCAAACCTCTATTGTCCACATTGTGGGGTGACCTTCAAGAACACATGGTCTACAATATTGAACTCGAAGTTCCTCCTCCTGTAATAAACATAATCCTTCAGACGGTCTTATACTACTTTCTTCCTCTCATAAACAACCTGAACCTTCTCTATCGTGACCTTCACCACATTGGGGCCAAGAACTAACAACTCCCCAACCTTGGTATAACACAAGAGATAATGACATGACCTCCTATAAAAATCCTTAAACGGGGCCATGCTGATGGATGAGTGGTAATTTTTATTATAAGAATAATAAACCAAATGAAAGTGATTTACCCAAGATCCGCTAAAGTATAAGATGCATTACCACAACATATCCTCTAACATATAGATATTCTACTATATTTTCCTATCCATATGAGGGTGGAAAGTGGTGTTGAGGAGTAAATGAGTTCCAAAGTCATGCTAAAATCCTCTCTATACTCACAAGATAAAATGTGCATCCCAATCCAATACAATAGACCTTGTAAATCCATGTAACCACACCACCTCATCCCTATAACTCCTCACAAAAACATCCATGGTGCCCGAATCCTTGATCGCTAACAAGTGATGCAATTTCCTCAATCGATCCATGATCACCCAGATAGTATCACAACCTACCTAATATTGGGGTAACCCTATGACAAATTCCATTTATATTTCATCCCATTCCCATTTTGGAACATCCAAGGGTTATAACAAGCCTCTTGGAACATAGTTCTCAGCCTTTACCTGTGGGAAAACCAAACACTAAGGCACAAACTCTACCACCACCCATTTTATTCAAGGATACCATAACTACAGTATCAAGCCATATTACATCTTAGATACTCTTGAATGTATATCCAAAGGTGAGTTATGAACTTTATGAAGGAATACCTTATGAATCGCTTCTGAAATAAATATCCTTGCCTGAAACAATATCTAGTTATGATCATACTCTATCCATCCCTTCAGAGCATCACCTTTGGCCAACATGATTGTGCATCAACTCCACCTCTGAGTCTCCCCACTAAGACTTATCTACCTGATGCATCAGATACAAAAACACTATCATCTAAAACAACAAATCTCTACCATAAACCACCCTTTCATATAAATACAGGGATTTAAACTCCTCTATCTCCCTCCAAGCATCTCTAAACTCCTAAAAAATACTTAATAACTTCTGGATAAAATAATTTACCATAACATTAGCATTTCCTAAGGTGTAGGAGATCTTGAATTCACAGTCGTAAGGAAAATCCATCCACCTTCACTACTACAGATTCAAATCATGTTGAAAAAAGATATACCTCAAACTCTTATGATCCGTGAAGACCACAAAGCTCTCCATGATGAGGTATTTTCACAAAAAATTTAGTGAAAACACAACTATTTATAGCTCTAGATCATGAGTGGCATAGTTACGCTCATGGGGAAACAACTTTCTATAGCCATAAAATATCACTGCTTTCTATAGAATCAAGACATGTCTCAAGTCTAGATGAGAGGCATAAAAAAACACCTCAAATATAATCCCTACCTCTAGAAACTAAAACACATGAGAATTGATCAATTTCCCCTTCATTTAGTCGAATGATACCTGAAAATGGCCAATCTAAATAAACTTCTGGTCCTTCCTAGTAAAATTTATCAACGGGGCTTCAATCCATGAGAATTCAGATACAAACATCCAATAATATCCTACAAGAACAAGGAAGATTAGAACTTCCTCCATATTCTTGGGTGCCACCTAAAAAAATATTTCCTCATACTTTGATGAGTTTATGTCTGCAACCTGTTGAGACACCACATACCCAAGGAAATGAACATATCATTTCTAGAACTCACACTTGAAAAAAATTTCATAGAGTTGGTGGCATTGAATAACCTACAAGATAGCTCTGAGATGATCAACATTCTCCTCCTAAGACTTTGATTTGATTAAGATTTCATTGATTAAAACAAATATGATATGGTATAAAAACATATGGAACATAGAGTTCATGATTCCCATGAGTATAGTTATTGTGTTCATGACACTAAACAACATGACCATGAACATGAAGTTCCCATACCTACATCTGAAGGCAGTATTCAGGACATCACCCTTATTCACCCTCAACTAGTGATGCCCATACCACATATTGATCTTAGAACACTAAAATGCCCATATGAATTGGAAAAAATGATCATCTATCCTTATAAGAGGGTAAAACTTCTTGACCATCTCTTGACTAAACCTCCAATAATATATGAATAACCTCCATCTTCCATCTGCCTTCTTGGTGAATAACACTAGGGAACCCCACAAAAACACATTGGTCTGAATGAAACCCTTTTATATCAGATCATCTATTTAAATCTTCAAATTCCATCTCATAAGGTTATATCTCATAATGAAGCATTGAAACTAAAGAAACATTGGGATACAAGTCTATCCCAAACTCAATATCACTTCTAGGGTTAACATCACAACCTCCTGGGAAAAAACATCTAGAAACTACTTAAGAACCTTGGGAACCTCCATTATACCAACATCTACTGGTTCCATAGACAATTCATCCAAAAAATAAATAATAAGATCTACACATCTACTACCCAAATGAAAACTCTACTCCCCAATTAAAACATCACACTGGCTATCCACATCTGAGAACATGACTCTCTTCTGGAAGAATTTGATAATTACACCAGTCGATGTTTAGAATGACTTCATACAACTGCATCTGAAGAAAGAGAAGATCCCCACATGACTGATGTGTCCCCATCATTAGTTTATAATTTTATCACATGTAAAATAATCTAATATAGCCTCCAACTAGCATAGTTAACAATAGGGGCATGAGAATCCTCTATATGTCTAGTCCAAAAGCACATACTAGAGCATGTGAAAAAAGGATTGTGAATCTCCTAAATTAAACAAGACACAAACAAGGGTATAAGATAAGCTGATCATACCTCTAATGATCTCTTAACCCTCTGGTTTTACTACCTCTACATGCAACTGACCACACCCAACACATCTACCTCCTTAATTATGGACACCTCCATATCCATGCTTAGGTTGAGGTCCCTAAACATAAGGAACATCCTAAGGTCAGACTCTACCTACTCCATCTCTCCTTAGTGGAGCATAATCCTACTACCCTGCTACCGAAATATTCTCATTGGCAGCTACTACTGAGGCTGACACTGATCCAATATACCTCCACTAAACTAAGCTAAAAAACCATTGGGAACAGATTATGGTTATCACCAAAAACCTCTCATTAAAACCATACTTGTCCAAATCCCTTCTGAAAATTATGAAAACCAATGGCCTAAAAGGATTAAAGGAAAGCTACTGATGTTGACTCCCTACATTTCAAAACCTCTAAGGAACTGGGACCTGAAACCTTGTACTAACAACTCTACTTCTCATGAAGACCTACGATCTCCCCTCTCACAGTAAACCTCCTCAGGAGTTTATACACTCAGTCACCAATTCCTTCTTATGAACCTCCAAATATATTGTAAATTTAAAAGGAGTAACTTCATACTAGATAGAAGAATGGAGAACCTCGTCAAGATGTTGCACACGAGACTCCTCATTAGGAAAAATATTAGGGTTGAAATGAAAAAAGGTACTTGAACTTGATCCCAAGATCCAACAAAGACATACTCCCCTAATGAAGAGAGAGAATCTTCTACCTATTCACCACCTTCATAACCCGAGAAAGAAAATCTTTTTGTAAATCTTTCTAAAATTCAACCCATGAAACATATGCCCCCTTCCACTCAATAAGTTACAACTTCCGCCATTGACATTCATATCCCCACATCTGAATAACTTCCAGTAGGACCCAGTACTGCACCGAGTCCCAGATCAAATTAAAATCTATCTCAAGCTCCTCTAACCAGCTCTCTTTATCAAGATTGTAAATTCTATATTTTTTACATCCCTAAATCCTACCACTAAAAAACATGAAATTTTCTCTACCACTGATCCTCCTCCTCAACTAGTTCAACCCTTCGATGATCAACTGAATTAGAATGATGAACCTCCACTACCTAAACCATATATGGATAGAAACCTGGAGCCACAACTGAAATGGAAATAAATACTTCTTAATTTCGGTAGTATTGAATTTTATTTATATTTATTTAATTGATTTTAACCTTCCTAGAACAACCCAATTCAAACAAGAGCACAAGTAAATCATGATGCATGTACCTATCCTATGTCTCTACCTTGCAAGTGGTTCCACCTTACTTGGTCATTCGGTATGATCATAGTCCTTGAATCAAATCATGGGGGCCCTAGAATCCCACATCCTATCTTGTCTCTCATAGCCTATGTCACACACCAAGATCAACTGACAATGTCACCTCACTAACCCATAATTTCTTCACTATGACTTACTATGAACTAGATCTTATCCCTCAACTATTAGACTTTTATATCACTTTTCCATGACCCCCATCCTCCAAAGGTATCCCTCATGGGATAGAAATGAATAAAGAGAGATAATGACACTTGAGTCCCACATTCAGTAGGCCCCGGGTCAGCGACTATCACCGAGGGGATAAAAATATCACCAATGGGATGAATTACCCTATATAATAATAGAATCTAGGGATATGATAAATCAACCATAATAATATCTATGATATAATATAAAAAGGAAACAAAAACCATCCCACAATTCATGTATAAAGTAATAAAATACAAATGAAAGTCTCCAAATAAATATCCAAAAGAAAAGTAAAGGTAGGGATATAACAATAGCTTCTAATCCTAATCTAGAAATGTCAAGCACGGTCCATGAATTACTCATGGAAACCTAAAAAAAGTTTGAATATATGTAGGGTGATCACACAAGTATACTTAGTAGGGTAACTACAGTCTCTCAAGCACATGTGAAAAAGAGTATACTAATGAACCCGTGAGCAAACCAAAGGACCAATAATTGTTAAGCAGGTCAAATAACCAATATCATCCTCACCAAGTCATTCTCACAAAATAATTCAAGCCACATATAAAAATATAATAAGAAGAATATCGATAAAGGATACTGCACACAAATCCCCACTGGGATTCCACTCTCACACCCCAATATCATGCATCCTAGAGCTCCCATATATTCTGTATATCACATTATTCCAAGCACCCCATGTGCGACATATCATCACATCACATCTCTACCAAATATACCTAGTTAATAACATCAAAACTCCCCCAAATACACTTGGGAAATCACATCACAAGCATAATTAGAATAATAAGGTATAGTGAACATGAAGGATATCAACCTCGTTCCCTCCTCATACCATGCATGACCCCCACCGTAAGTTATCTCATCACATCTCACCATATCACAAATTTCCTGAAGACATCTGGGACATCACATCACATCACATATCGATAGTGTAATTTTGAATTATGACCATCAAAGACCATGCATGTCAACATATCCTAGAAGAGAGAGTGGGAAAGAACAGGTAGCCATCCATCAATCCTTGCCACCGGGATTTTGGGAAAACACCCTAAAAATATCTTATTTTTGGTATGAAGTGATCTACATCGGTGGATCACTTATAGAAATCACTAGAAAAGACAATTTATATATATAACCACTCACAATACTAACCTATGGGTTCATAATAAAAAAACTAACCAACTCACAACATAACCAACCAACCGCACAATACTACCACTTTCACTACCACCTCTAAATAAAAATTATCACGCAATAATACATAAGACACATTTCATATTCTTTCTCAACTTAATCCAGTTTCCAAATTTCAAATTACAAACCAATTACATTATCCATACCATTAATTTCATTATTCATACCATTTAAATTCAAATTAAACATAAATCATATTCAACCACACTTCATATTTTTAATTCATTCATTATCAATTTCCTTCCCATTAACAAAACTTGCCCATGCCATTTTAATTTCAACATTATCATTTAATTCCAATACTACCTGTGTGTCTAGAGAAACACAACACCACAGAAAATCCCATCATCCTCGTCAATCCAACCAACCCCACATCATCACTATTTCACAACCACATCCACTTCCTCATCACCACAGCCACATCACAACCATTTCCCATATAATCTTGCATATAAAAAAAAACAAAACTCATCACATAACTACCCCACATCACAACTACACATCACTACCCCAACACACGACCACACCAAAACACATTATCCCCATACACTATAACCACACATCACAACACTTTTCACATTATATTAAAATATCAATTCAAGATTTAGAAAGGGGATTTTTATCACATTCCACTTATTTATTTAAGGTAATTATCACATAAGACATAAATCTCCTAGGATAACCATTTTATTAACCAATTATAAGAGTCTATCCAATTTACATTTTTGGTTATAAAAAACAACACACAACAAGGTTTTTATTGCCACAACAACTATAATGAAAGAAAATCCCCCAATGATCGCAATATTCTGGGGGACATTTAGCCTGTATAATCATAATATGAATAATAATATAAAAATTGTAAAATATTGCGAGTCATTCCCCTTCCCCTTCAAATTTCAACTTCTAAGAACCTCGATGAATGAGGACACCGGGATCAACCTATCAGAACATCCCACAACACTTTATTACCAAAAAAACAATAAAAGATGAGGTTTACCTTGAAAACATACTTACCCACATGAGAAACTTAAAGAAAATAGGTAGAATTAAGGAAGGGGACTCACATTAAAACACCAAAGATTAATCTCAAAAGGCTAAGGTCAAAAGCCACTAAAATGGGGTTGAAAAACCACCTTGGTATAGACTTGGGTTAGCAAGAAATGAGAGAATAATTGAAAAAATTATTAGGCTTGAGGGTATTTTGAGTTTTTAAACCAATATTGGAAAACATAAAACCACAACATAACCATTAGGACCATACCACAACACTACTAAAAATTGAATTCACAACAATGTAACACCCCTCAACACGCCATAATCATCCTGGTAAAAGAACCACCAGGATTTGTGTCTATCCTTGTATCGTAGATCCTATAAAAGGGGGGAACACCATGTATTAGGAGGAGACACCACACCGAAAACCCAATACCTGAAAGTGGTTTTGTCATATCTGGGTAATCCATATCACAACATTGTCAATTTTGGAAAACTGTTAAGACCACATCCTTTAAGATCCTATAATACATCAAACTTCTCAATTCCATAGGGAACATAAGGATAAAATGTATCACTTGACCCATTAAATACCCCCCAAAATAGAAGGATAAAAAAGAAACCCCCCCCAAGAACCCTACACATCATAATACCTCTCTTACACCATAGCGGCCACCCCTACGGTGCAGCCCCAGGTTGCACACCACAGTGCTCCTTCTTGTTATATTTTCTCAGCTCCAACATCCCTTTTTCCCTCCAACCACCATCAAAACCTCCTTAAAACACTTCTACCTACATAATTTCTACAACATAATGGTTTGAGAGTTCTGATACATTACTTCAATGCCTAAGAATTATATTATATTGATGGAATTGAATGAAATAATAGATAGGTATTCATGCCCATTATCAGTTCTCAACACCTTAATCTTCTTCCCAAATTGGTTTTCAAAAAGTATTTTCTTTGTTTTAAAAGAATCAACTAAATTTGAATTATTTTTAAGGATATAAATCCACATTTTTCTAGAGTAAATATAAATAAAGGTTTTAAAATAAGACCCTCCGTCATAGGAGGTGGTCCTAGTAGGTCCCCACAAATCAGAATGTATGCACTCTAAAGGTTGAGTGGCCTTAAATGAGGACCTGCTAAAACTAACCCTATTAGACTTAACCATGACAAAATTTTCACAAAAGGTAAGGTTTCTAGGTGTGATATAACTTCACAACCCTTATTTATTAAGTTTTTCAAGACCCTTGGAACTTATGTGCTATAATCTCTTATGTCATAAAAAGTGTTATATATATTAGTAACATACACATTTAACAAATTCCTAGAATGTGTTTTCACATTCAATACATAAATAACATTAATAAGAGACCCCTTTATAATAGTCCTAGAGCCTTTAGATATTTTTAGGCAACCTAATTCAGACCTGAAAATAAATCCTTTATGGTCTATAACCCCAAAGGAGATCAAGTTTATATAAAGTCTAGGGACCCAACTAACATCTAATAATGTGATGACATGATTTTCATCTAGATATATTAAAATATAATCTCTTCATAATACATTAAATCTCCTATTGTTTTCTAAAATCACTTCTCCTTATACCATTTCTATTAATTCAAGGAATGCCTCTATAATGGTACACATATGAAATAATATTTCAAAATCAATGACCCAATCATCAGTAATAACATGCTTAGACACATTTAATAATTTAGCAGTGTCATGATACCCTCCCACTAAAAATATTTCAATGAAGGGGGAGAGATTATGACCCCTGATTCCGACCTCCAATATGCCCTGGGTTGGAAACTAGCAATAAGAGTATAAAAATATCCCAAATGGGAGGCATTAAACTCTATAATATAAAAAATTATTAGAATATAGGATAATAAACACAAAAAATTCCATTTTATAATATAAAATTAAAATCAAAACATCCCACAATGCATGAACAAAAACTAAACCAACGTAATAAAAGTCACCAATATACCAAAAGACAAGTTTATGGTAGTGACTCA
The DNA here is from genome assembly GCA_963277665.1 of Viscum album. Taxonomy (NCBI): domain Eukaryota; kingdom Viridiplantae; phylum Streptophyta; class Magnoliopsida; order Santalales; family Viscaceae; genus Viscum; species Viscum album. The sequence goes on along the minus strand of OY728140.1, from coordinate 44,511,940 downwards.
ACAATAAATCCAAACTAAACTAGAAATTCCCAAATCAATCCCCAAATTCCTCCTGGAAATCTAAAAAACAATATATATACATAGGGTGAGAATACATGTATAATTATTAGGGATATAACCAAGGTCTCAAGTGAACATGTGAAAAGTGAATGCTAATGTGCTAGTGAACAAACAACAGAACCGACAAGCACATTGAGAGGTCAACTAACCATCCCAACCTCCCCATGGATCACTCACTAAATAAAATATACAATATAGTAATATAACATTGAGATCGTAAAAAATCAAGGTATCCCACTATCACTTCCCCGTTGATTTTATATTATCACACCCCAACATCGAACTTCCCATGCTTAAATCCCTTCCATACATATCACATCACAAATTCATCACATAACATCTTTCTAAAAGAAACCTAGGCTATATTTGATGTGGGTCAGGACACACCCCTACCTACCCCAACCTCACAAGGTCTATAATCCTATGTTAATATTAGGAATTACAACACCATGTCTCGCTCGAAGACACCTAGGCCATCACAACACATCTCCTCACATAACCAGAGTAGTAGGGTATAATGAACATGAAATAAATTAACCTTGTTCCCACCTCTGACCATGAATTACCCCCAAAACATATCACATGACATCACTAACTCATCACATCATATCTATTCTGAAAAAACATTTGCCAAAACTGCTTGGTAATCTACAACACAAACCTATATCATCACTATAATTGAAGGAAGAGAGAGGAATAGGGTGTATCCAGCTATCTATGTCACCACCGTTTAGGATGTTGGAAAAAATGATTGGAACTTAGAACCTCTGAGTGTTGGTAAGGTTATCCATCTTGGGTGGGGAATATAAAGAAATAACATAAACGTACATGATATATTGATAACACAGAATACCCAAACTTTGGGTTCACATCAACTGCACTACCGCACACCACATCACCACCACTGCACCACATGTCAATCATCACAATTTCTACAATATAAAACACCATACAACCACCAAAAAATCCACACAACATTTCCCAATTTCAATTATAGGTTCCACCACTTTTATTCATTTACCCATTACACTTTACATTACGCAACCCATTCTTTAATTTAATAATTTTAATCCATTTACCATAAATATATTTCAAGATCAACTCGTTTATCTAATAGAATATATTTTTTTTCATTTTATCACCATAAATTATTCCATGGATAATCGATAAACTAACACAACTATTGCATAAAGAAACTAGACCATCTCACACAACCATCACCATAACACCTCATACCCACCATCGTCACTGCACCACCTCAACTAAAGAGTATCACCCCAACAACCATACATCATGCATCCCATCCACAACTCACAATATAGCCATCACACACAACAACAACACATAACCAATACATGTCACTACTAAACATCATCGCCATTACGCACCAAAACCTCTATGCACCATAACCATTTTTCACCACAACTATTGCGCACCACAACCATTGAGAACCACAACACATAGTTTCCCACATCACATCCATGACAACCAAACACCGTATCATATACCCATGCATCACACAACCTAATTATTCACCACCATCACTAAACAACATCCCAAACCATGTAGGGAAACTAACAAAAACAATCACACATGACAACAACACATCTCAACTTCTAAAATTTATTCAAGGGATTCAATTTCATCACCCCTTTATTTAACATGGGTATTTTAAAAAAAACCATATTTCTAGAGGGATCCAATTTATTATCCAAATATACATTAATTAGACTTTATTTAGGTTTTGATCAGAAAACAACACATCAAGGGTCTCAACTCATATCATCTACTATGGAAACAAGGCTACCAACAACTGTTATTTTCTACAAGGAAAAACCCAGCATAATATTATCCACAACAATATCAAAGTAGTAAAAAATGTGATATCACCACATACTCATCAATTTTAGGTTTTCTAATCAATTATATTTATCATTCCAACCATTACTATCCCCCCAAAGGAAATAAAAAACATGAAAATCCCATACATAAGGCATAAATAGGTGACAATGAGGATCCCCTACCTCAAAGAAGTTTTCTGATCTCGATGTGCACCACAAGGTGAAGAAGAAAAAACCCGAAAATCACAACCACCAACTGAAACAATGGATCAATCTACACTACATCAAGGGATCATCAAAACACTACCCAAAACACACCTTGAACTAAAACCAAAACACAACAACATATCTTTGAGAGATAAAATGATAGAAAATAACCAAGAATGGTTAAAGGGATTACCACTGATCACCGAAACAACATCACCAGAACACAATGATCAAGGTGGGGGGATATGAACTAGAAAGTCTCCCAAAATTAACTAGGTTTCATCCAAAAATGAGAGGGAGAGAACTGACAAAGGGGGAGAAAAATCATCCAATAAAAACCTATTTACAACATGTAAAATTCCATTTTCACATCATGAATTCCATATTCATGACATGAATTCCACTTGCGCCATGAATTACAAGGTGTGAAACCATTTCAAGGTATGAAATCTCCATATCTTTGATTTATTTTGTAAAACACATTGACTTAGATTGAATTAATTTGACATCAGAAGTTCCCCTTTCATGTCATGAATAGATTTCACACTTCCCACCTCATCCAAACACAATCCATGAATTCATTGACCTCACATGACATGAATCACCAAATCGCAATGAAAATCAGGTTCATGTCATGAACTACCTACTGCAGTACTCTAGTAGCTATAGAACTAAAGGATTCTCCTCTATCATCCTATAAAACACGTCTAACACACAAACTGGAAAAGTAACGGGCTATAAAGGAACATGCTACTACATTAGATGCCTCTCAAACGATTCTCATCCTTGATAATAAAAACCAAACCCAAAAAGTAAAGGGGTTAAAATAGCTAAAATGTGAGATACCTCTCAAGGATATCATTACATTTTAATATTACCACCTACCAAACAAGACATAAAAAAAATTCACACAAAATATTACTTGCAACCACATCATTGTATAACCACATAACCACCACTCACAAGGCATGAAACCACATCATCTATTACTATACATAAGCCACTACATCTCTAAACAAACCTGCAAATCAATATATTAACCTCTAAACATCCCAAACCAACCTCTTACACGAAAAACACACAATACTAACATAATCATACAAATTAAAGTATTATATATTCTATTCCAAGATATTATCTGATTTGGGAGGCACTGATTCTCCTATATGATTTTAATCATGTCAGTTCATAACATGTATTGATTAGGATTTAATTACTCACTTTTAATATGTTAAAAGATTTATCACACATCACACATCAACAAGAAACAACACATCTCATAAAATAGTCAGATCCAAACATCACATCATCAAAAAATAGGGAAAAATAAAACTAAAAACAACTATGGGTACTAGGATTCATCTACATATCTCACTCCCAAGTATTCTTCTATATCCCACCATGCCTCCATAACACACAAACCAAGGTAATGGTCCATCTATAATGTACCTTCTCTTTATGATCTTGTATCTCTACTTGAAATTTCAAGAATGTTAAAACATTCTCAATATACAAGTCTCCCCATTCAATGATGTGGGAGGAATCATGAATATATTAATGAATCTAAGACACATGGAAGATGTTGTGGGTATTCTCTAACTGCAATAGAATTTTGATTGATATTCCATGTCACCAACTCACCAAAATTCCTCAAAGGGTGAAAAAAACTAGGAAGAAAGATTACTCACCCTTCCAATCTTCTACTTCCCTCATCAAGGGGAGACTCTCAAGAATAAATGGTCTCTAAACATGAATTCTAGGGGTCTTATATTATTATCAATATTGGCCTTATGATGGTCCTCCACCAGCCTCATACTCTCTTGAACCAACTAAATCTTCTCAGTTTTGTTTTTTACCACATCTATACTATGAACTTATAAATCTATAACCTCTATCTAACACAAAAAATAATGGCATGACCAACTATAAAACACCTCAAATGGAGAAATGCCAATGGATGAGTGATAAATGTTGTTGTATGAAAACTAAACCAAAGGAAATTGACTTAACCACAATCTGTAAAAGTCCAGGATGGAAGCTCACAACATGTCTACCAATGTATGGATGGTCTGATCTATCCATCCATTTGTGTGAGGGAAACAATTAGTGGTAAGGTGAAATTGTGAGCTAAAAGTGTATTACAATCCCCTAAAAACCCTTGAGGTAAAATGAGGATATCAATTATAGATTATTCTCCTTAGTACCACTTGAATCCTAACCACTTCATATATATACCACCTCACTAGATCATCCATGATACTTGACATATAGATCAACAGAAAGTGAGATGACTTTGTCAGTCATTCCACTATCACCCAAACTCCATCACAACCTACCTGAGATCGGGGTAGCTTAGTGACTAAATACATCAATATTTCTACACATTTCCAATTTGTAACAGCTATGTATTACAACAAACCTCATAGAATATGGTGCTCTTCTTCTACCTACTAACAAACTAGACAGCTCCACACAAACCCTTCCATTGAACTTTTCATCCCTAACCACCAATGATATCTCCTCAATCCACAATACATATTTTTCACTATGGTATGTAATACTAATTGTGATATATGAAACTCATGGAGAACTCCCTTACACATCTCATTCATAATGAACAACCTTCCCTATAACAAAATCCAATTATAACCGTCCTCTCACCATCCCTTAGGGTAATAACAATAAAAAACATAGTCATGCATCACCTTTGTCTTTGAGTCTCCCCAATGAGAATCCTATACTTGTTTCTGTAAAGACAAATATATGGTCACCTAATAAAGAAAACCTAAATCACTTCTCTCTTCTGAAATCAATTTGTATCACTGCATGCTCTTCCATCTCTTTCCAAACATCCTTAAACTCTCAATCCACATCTACTCAAAACTTCTAACTCAAGACATCATAAACCAAATTCCCCTTCACCAGGGTGTAATAGATCTCAAAATAATAATTTTTAAGAAACTAAATCCACCTATACTGATGTAGATTCATATCCTACTAAGAGAACACATATTCTAGGATCTTGTGGTCTGTGAAAATCATAAATTGCACACTAATGTGGTAATACTACCACAACTTTATTGAAAAAATGACCATTGACATCTCTATATCATGGGTGAAATAGTTATTATAATGGGTACATAACTACCTAGACCTATTATAGATCACTACCCTATGCTAAATCATCACACATTCTTAGACCAGACAAGATGTGTCACAAAAAACCTTAAACAAAACACCCTCCTTATGAAATTGAAGCACTGAATGACATCACCTTTAGGTAACCAAAAATTGTATGTCACTAATCACTCCACACAAAATCATGTTCCTTTCTATTAAATTCAATTAGTGGGGCTACAAATTGAGATAAATTAGGTACAAACCTATGATAATAACATGCAAGGCCAAGAAAACTATTAACCTATACCACATTCAAGGGTGATTCCCAATTAACAACTACCTCAAACTTTGAATGGTCTATGGAAACACCCTACTAAGACACCACATGTCCAAGGAAACATGCCTCTAACATCTAAAACTGAAATTTGGATAATTTCACATATATTTGGTGGTGTCTAAGGTTCTATTATATAGCTTTGAAATATTCATCATGCTCCTCCACTAACTTTGAGTAGAACCTGATAAAATTAATGAATATGATGATGAAATAGGCCAGGAACTTGCAGAACATTGAGTTCATAATCCCTATAAACATGAATAGTGCATTTATAACACCAAAAAAATATGACTAAAAACTCAAAGTTCTCATACTTATACCTAAAGGAATTATTTGGGATATCGTCACCCCTTACCCTCAACTGGTGATATCCGGATTGTTGATTGGTCTTCAAAATCAACATGATCTTCTTAGCTAGTAGAAAAGTTAATATATCCTTGGAAGATGGTAACAGTTCTTGACCATCACATGATTCAACCTCTGGTAGTATATACACAACCATAGACTTCTATCTGCCTTCTCAACGAACAACACAGGATCACCCCACAACGACACACTAGGTCAGATGAATCCCCTCTACATCAGTTAATCCACCTGAAAACTCAAATATCATAGATCCATAGGCACTATATGATAGGAATCCATTGAAGTCAAATATGTGTTCAGATAAAACTCTATCCCAAACTCAACATCACGTTGAGGGGGTAGTGTCATAACCTTAATTAGTAAAACTTCCAAGAACTCCCATAAAACCTTGGGAACATACCCAACCTGATCTTACATCAACAAATCCACTAACTATAATAAAAGAGGCTTCAATTACCTACCAACCATCTAATAATCTTGCTTGCTAATGAACTCCACTCACTGGCCATATATATTGGAAAACAAAAATCTCCCATGGAAATAGTTGATGACTACCTGTATGGAATACAACCAATCCATGCTAAGGATAACATCATATATTTTTATTATCAGTAAGAAGAAGTCCCCCACTCACTAGTGATACCCCATCACCAATATACATCCCCAAACATATCAAATAAAGATGTTAGACCTCCAAACTGTGTGGATAATAGGGGAACTAGAATCCTCTCTACATATAGTCCCAAAGAACAAACCAAATTGGGATAAAAAAAGTTTATAAGGCTTTCAAATCAAAAAAATCACACACAAGGGTAGGAAATAGGCTAATCATACCTTAAAAAACTCTTGGATTTGATGAAACTGCCACCTATAATGTGTGCATATGACCATGCTCAGCTCCACTCCCTCTCTACTATCAACCTCCACAACCATGATCTGGACTAATTCCATATGGAGGGTGACCATCATGAGGTTTCCCTATGACAACTCTATCATTTCTCGGCAGTTGAACAAACTCTAGTGGTCCTTACTGCTAAAACCACCTTGGAGGAAACTTATGATGCTAGTGAAAGGAGACCTAGATACCCACATGATACTAGCCTCCCTGAGCAGTTGGGAACTGAGTCTACTAGTTCCCATTCCCTCCACATAAGTAGACCAAAAATGGGAAACCTACAGCAAGTGCTTAGAATCCATGTGCCCTCTAGGAATGGAAGGAAAACTACCATGGCCGGCTCCCGACTGGCTGAAATATAGACTACCTGAACACCCACATCCCACTACCAAAATCCACACTCCTTGAGACTCCCTATTGGCCACTCTCTTGAGACTCCACTCCCAATGAAACCATATTATTGATAACCTCAACTTTTTTCTACACCTTAAGATATGTTATAACAACCCAAGAATGATATAAATGAATATTACATCGTTTTAGATGAATATTTATTACATTTTAAAAATGCACGCCTGAGGATTGTAATAGTTTAGTTCATTTGAAAACTTGGAATACATTATTCTAACTTGTGAAAGATCTTCAAAATATCCTATAAAGATATTCCCTATTAGTACTCCTATTTAAAATATTTCTTTATTACCTGAGGAATGGAAACCTAATAAAGGGTGATATTAGATTATATGTAAGGGTAAACAAACAATACATGAACATATAAATGTAAAAACATGAACATAACTTTTAAATATCAAAATCTTGAGTCATGAAATAAATCTTGGTAGTTTATAAGTCATAAATCATAAAAGAAATTGAGCCCTGAAAAAATAGAATTAGAATAAAAAATTAAATTGTGTAAAACACACATAATCATATAAAATAATTTATATATTATTTAAGGTTCATTTCCAAGACCATCATAGTGGAAAAAGTCCATTATTGAACCAGGTTTAATTTTCGTTCCAGCCCTGTATTACTGAACCAGATTTAATTTTCATTCCAGCCCTGTATTACTGAACCAGATTTACTTTCCATTCCAATCATATATATTTCATGAGATATAAATATTTACCCATTTAATTTTAGGGATATATAGGTCTCAACCATCTCATAATGAAATCATTCTTACTCATTTAAAAAAAACATACATCATTCATGATAGCATAACCCATGGAATAAAATGAGCTTCTTAAATATCATTCAATCATAACATAATCAATGTAAAACAAATGGATTTCATAAATATAATTACATAATAAACACAATAAAATCATAGTAATACTAGGGATATAAACATAACCCTGTTTAAATAATTTCATCTTAGATGGAAAAAGTTTTAATATAATGCATGGAATTAATTTTTGAGAAAAATATCCTTCCTTCTTCAAAAACGTTTTCTTTTATCAAAATGTAATGCAATTTTAAAAGAAAATAATTTCTTTTAAAATATACTTGAAAATTTGTAAGGTGGTTTTCATGTAAATAAGTTTTCATGAAAGAATAAAAATATATTAATGTTGTATAAGTCAAAAAACATTATCCTCATACTTTTTCCAGAAAAGTCAAAAAGTACCTCGTATTGAATAATGAAAAAAGATTCCTTTCATACCGTTTAGTAAAAATTCACCAATGGGTAAAATTGACTTTAAAAAATTGTATAATAATATAAATAATGTTACATATTTAAGTAACATGGATTTGGATGATAAATATACCCTAGTAAATACTTAGGAATAAACAATCTCGGATAATAATGAGATTACAAAATTATCCCTTACCATAGGTCCATTATCCTTTGTATATATCCAAACCTCCTGTATAATGATTTAAAGGATTTAAATGACTTATTAAAGTATCATATTAATTTTTATGATATCATATATGATCATATTATCATTTTTTGGTTAATAACATTTCATTATTACTCATTATTCCGGTATTAACAGCTTTATTTTCTTATGAATTCTTTTGTAAAATAAGTTCCAGTTCTCCTTCTTAGGTCATATTTATATCATTAAAAATTAAATTAACATAATATATACCATATTTATTCATTATATACATTTATATAATAATTTTTAATGTATATCTTGTATAATTAATCACATCGCATTGTGGAGATGGTAGGTCGTATGTATGCATGAGCAACAAGATAATTCTGATAATTGTGAAATGGTATGGAAGTGGATGGTAAATATGTTGTTATAGAATCCATATAATGTTATAATAATCATATATATTTATCATTTCCATCATTATATCCATTCATTTAAGGTGGTGGTGAAGGACATATTACTCCACAACGTAGAGACAGTAAGCCGTACGTACGCAGACATGGTGATTTTGTTTCTCATAGGATGGATAAAAGGTAAAATATGGCTGTTAAATAATCTTAATACCATATTTGTATAAAATATATATTTTATTAATTAATTTATAATATAAACAACTTGTGAATAGAAAGTATAAGAAGAAATAATTTTAAAGAATCGGTAGAGAAGATTACCTCTTCTTCAATGTGATCCCTCTAGATCTCCTTTTAAAGGAACTAGTGTTGGTATTTTAATAATAAAATAACCTATATAATGTGAATAAGTAAGTTTATAATGAAAATGGGTAGGTAATGGCTGATATTTAAGGCTCAAAGTGAATTTAAATTGTGAGGGATGATGTCCCCTTTTATAATTGAGATGAGGGGCACATTTGGAATCCCCAATTTTATTAATTTATTATAAAATAAAACCACATCCAAAAAACAAAAAAATGCTATATTTTCTAATATTTGATGAGATAAGGTTTTAATACCATCAACAAATAAATTTTAGACAAGTTATTCTATCCATTTAAACCTTATCATTTTAATTTGACACTTGGTTATTCTATTTTATTTTAACTAGGGAAAAAATTATTTCAATATTAAAAGGGTGAAATATTTACTTATTTGATGTAAATTAAATCATAAATTAATAATTTATATGATTTTATACCATATAATAGTTATTATATATTTTTAAAAATGTTTTATTATTTTTAAATAATTTAATAAAACATTATTTTGATAAACCAACAATCGTGTCAATTTTGACACTATTCAATCCATTGATTTTTAAAAATATAAAGATAAGATGTTATCCTATAGAAAATATTTTATTATATACCAATGGTGGAAAGGGAATATATAAAATTCATTTGATATATTAATTATCCCAAATTATTTATTTTAATATTTTTAATAACAGTAATTTGATATTTCCCTTAATAAAATTACTACAACATAAATATTGTGTAATTAGTTAAAGCACTTATTTGTTGAATAAAAATAAGAATTAAAATACTATGATGAATATAAATATAATATAGTTTATAGGATTATATTTGTTTAAATTTATCTTTTGGAAAATCCAACATTTAAAATGTTATAGTTATTAAATTATGAATGTGACAACATTAACATCACTTTAAATAAAATAATATAAGCATCATAATCTCTTATATAATACTAAAAATGGTAAATAACTTTAAAATTGGATGATTATAGTTGATATATACTCTATCAATAATATTTGGTCTAGTGTGTGTGTCTTTTAATGGTTATTATCATTTTAATAAAAATTAGTTTATTTATTTTTCATCAATCAAATAATTTCTGTATCATCAATATATAATCCTTTAAGGTAATTATTTATCTCCTAAATATTAAGAATAAATTACCATGATAAATAAAAAAAATTATTTCTCAAATGAGTATTTATAATAAAATTTATCTTCTTTATTACCTTATTTTAAAAATGCTAAAGTATTTAAAATTTGAGTAAAACATATTTAACTTTTCTTTAAATAAAATATATTAAATGTACAAATCTCATACAAGTGGATTAAAAAGGGTATTAAGAAAATCACTCATCAAATCATATTACAAGTGTTAAGGTAATTTTTAATTATTATATTTACCCTTAATTACCTGATTTACCTTTTTACCGTATTAATAAAAATTATTGAAGTTACTATTCATAATGCCCAAAAATAAAATAATGATATTAACATAATTTTTACCTACTGATTAAAAATAAGGAATCCATTTTTAAAAATATCAAAACCCAAAAGTTTCAGTATTTAATTTAAAATTAATCCCATTTTTGGAATGAATAATAGGTTTTTAAAAGTTAAAATATCGAAAAAGTTTGAAATATTTTTGCATCTGAATTCAATGTAGAATTAATAACAATGACCTAAATTATATTAACTGATAAAATTATATTATATTTTTACATTAAAACCATTAAATACTATAATTTAACCATATAAATTATTTTGATGAAAAAATTTGTTTTCAATAAAAATGTAGCATATTTTATTATTCATCAAAACATGACAATTATCAGAAAAAATATCAAAAATTCTTCAAAAGTAAATTTTTATATCCCAATTCCAAAGAACATGATTATTTTATTGAATATAATATATATAATATTCATAAACTAGATTCAAACTGGGTGCACTATCAAAATGTGGCAAAACTGTATTTTTTGAAAAATACTTATTTTATCAGAAAAATTGAATTTATTCTTATATAATGTCTATAAAACATATAAGATAAATTTTAATCATTATATTGAATATATTAAACATATTTTCAATTAATAAAATACATCAAGAGTTATTTTATTAATTTATAAACTCACTTATTTTTATATAAATAGTTTTTTAGAAGAAAGTTAATACTGTTTATACCCACCATTATAAGGACTAGGGTTTAAGGAAATATAATAATATGTAGTTGTTCACTTATAATTGGTATTACATGAAATTAATAATACCAAAATAACTTGAAATTGTGTGTATCAAAAGACAATCATAGCATTGTGTATACTACAAGCTAAGTCGGCATTGTGTATTGCACAAAATTATCTTGGTGCAGCATACAACACAAGACATCAAAGAAAAAAACCTATCTCATAAAAAATCATGGGGTGTTATATTCTACCCCTCGTAAAATTAATTTCTCCCTCAAATTTTTTTGGGGTTATAAAAGGTTCAATAATTGAAATTTTATTTCATAGAAACCCATATCATAAAAATCAATACTAAAAGTTTATTTTAAAAAGGAAAGGTAGAAACATAATGGTTACCCAAAATGACTAATCATTGGGTTTCCACATAAGAAAACATAGGTGATAAGTGATGAAATGGATATGAAAGAGAAATCTAACTATCATGTTCTAATGGAGAGTATTAGAGAACATTGTTAGGAAAAATTTGACAATCACGAAGCCAAAAATTTGAAATTATCTAAGGGACTATATTATTCATCAGGTAAGAAGGTACTAGGGAAACATTTTTGGTTTTCAAGATCCTTTACATAAATTTTAAGTACATGAGAAGAAATAATTACTTGATTTTAATAAAATATCATTGTTGGTCATGCCTTGAACAATTTACACTTCGTCTCTTATTCAAAGTAATGAAGTTGAATTTTTTATTCCTGAAGTATTATCAGATCACATGATCCATAAATAGAATGACATGCCATTCCATCTGTCTTTATCACAACACAAAGTTTATCACAAGAAATAAAATATGCATAAGTAAACATATGTTGAGATAATACTTTATTCTAACATACTTAATTTGATTTTTAACTTAAACTTTCTATAAATTGATATATTTACAATCTTTATGAAAGCTAAAAAACCCAAAACTAAAGAAAAATGTTCGGCTAAAATTTTATCCCCCATATATCATGAGGTATATCTTGTTGGTTACATTAAAAAAATATGAACACCATAATCATTTATTATCTTTAGTCATGATAACAACCTGAATTATCAGACAATCTTATTAAAAACATGCATGTTTCCTTATTCTTAAGTCCAAAAAGATGTAATCTTCACCCAAGATAACATAACCCACATGTCAATAAATCCTTAACCAGCTACAAGGTAACTAATATCATCAAATTTACTTATTCCTATTCAACATACCTTTATCCAAATATCATTATCTCAACATCATGTTCATATTAAGATCTATCCTTCCCTAAATCACGTGTTTTAAAAAAAACCACCTTATCACTTTTAAAGGTTACCAGTACCACTCAAAATATACTTTCAAATACATGTGGAAACCATAGTGTACCACTACATAGATATTTCATTATTCCATAATACCATAAAAGAGATTCTATAACATTATTCTATAATCCCATTACATAAACACTCAATCATTCCACCACTTAATTTTCATACTCAACATCACCAATAGGGATTACATGTAATTTTACTTTTTATTTATCTTTAATAGTTTTTTGATGTTGATCATCATCAATAACCCTTGTATTATGGAATTTATTGGAATAATTTCCCATTTCCTTTCACTTGTAATATTGTAGTGTGGGCAGTGCATTCTCTGTAGCCTTTTCTATATTAGCTACCGTTTTCCTATTACTTCAACACTCAACAGACCGATGACCTTATTTTACACACTTAAAAAATTTAATAGTCCCTTTAAGACAATATCCACCAAGCTTCTTTCTATACTTTGATCATAAGGAAACACTCATCTTCTTTTCACCATTGTTTTGAGATTTTCCCTTGAACACCATCTTTCATTTCTTGTCAAAACCATGAGATTGATATATAACACAAAATTCCATTTCTACCTTGATAGAACAATTAAAAATCTCTTCATAGGTACTAAAGTCTCTTATATATAATTCTCTTTGAAGGATTGGTTTTAAGCCACTGAATAATCGATTAACTTTACTTTCAGTTTGGATGATAAAAGTTGAAGTATACCTTTTATGTCTTGTAAAATGTTTCTCATATGTACCAACAGATTCATCATATTTTTTCTTAAGCTCTAGGAACTCCTTTTCCATCTTTATTAGAAGAATATGAGGAAAGTAATTATTGAAAAATAAGTTCTTAAACTCATCCCATTCCATGGATTCAATTTCAACTTGTTGCCTCATATTCTTGATTAGAGTCAACCATTGGTCCACTTAACCTTCTAAATGATAAACATCAAAATAACCTTTTAATGTTCTAAACAAAGAAGGATAAAAAATATATTTTCAATGGTATTGATCTATTGTTCAGAAAGAAGTGGATTAGAAGATCCACTGAAACAAGGTGGATGTTTCCTCATGAAGGAATCAACAGAATGTTGTTCCATTCTCTGCTCATTTGGAAGTCCAGAATGATTCATAGATTTTGTAAGTATAACAATAATATTTTTCATTCCATCTCCCATAAAATTTGTTTGTTTAGGAGGAAAATATTTTCATTTCTCATTGCATTGATCATTAACATGGTTCCTTCAGGTTCCGACCATTGTCTAAAACCCAAAAAGAATAGTGTGAGAGGCAAAAAACATACAAGTAAAACAACATAATCAGGGGGGGGGGTATTTTCAATCTCTAAAATATTAGGTTTAATCCTTGGTTATTCATGATAATTACCATAATTCAAAGACTTTAACATATAATTAGACATATCCTTAGGTCATCCCAAGAAATATCCTTAGAAATATCTTCAGGTATCTCACTAATGTTTTCACATCCTTGTTTCCAAAGGTTGACTAAAAATTTCCTCTGATAAAAACTATAACAACCAAAGTATGACATGCATGAATATTACATATTTTTAGATAAATATTCATTAAATTTTACAAATTCATGCCTAAGTACCATAATAGTTTAGTGCCTTTGGAAACTTGGAATACATTCTTATAACTTGTGAAAGATCTTCAATATCTCCTATAAAGATATTACCCTCTAGTAATCCTACTTAAAAGCATTATTTATAACCTGAGGAATGGAAACATAATAAAGGGTGAGCTTAGATTCTCAGTAAGGGTAAACAAACAATACAAGAACATATGAATGTAAAAAACATAAACATAACTTTTGAATATCAAAATATTAAGTCATGAAATAAATCTTGGTAGTTTGTAAGGCATAAATCATAAAAGAAAATGAACCACAATAAAATAGAATTGGCATATAAAATGAAATTTTTGAAAATACAAATAATCATAGAAAATAACTTCCACATTAACAAAGACTCATTTTCAAGACCATCATAATAGATATATTCCATTACTGAACCGAGTTTACTTTATGTTCCAACCCTATATTACGAAACCAAATTTACTTTCCATTTTAGTCATGTCTATCTCATGAGATATATATATCTACCCAATGCGTTGGAGGGATATATAAGTCTCACCCATCTCATAATTAAATCATTCTTATGTGTTCCACAAAAACATAAATCATTACTCACAGTATAACCCATGGATAAAAATGGGTTTCTTAAATATCATTCCATTATAACATATTACATGTAAAACAAATGGATTTCATAAATAGAATTCCACCATAAACACAATTGTTTCTGATGATTTCGTCAGGCCGCGCGCACATCCGTCACGTAAAGGACGTGCTGCTGTTACCCCGCATTCCCGCTTTGCAAAGGCGGGTGACATCCGATACTTATTCAGGGTCATCTGCTCCATGATAGAAATGGGGTGATGGGATGTCGGTTCTTCCTTCCATGGATTCCTCCTTAGAGATTATCACCTAGTCCGGGTCTCCCTCATATATTTAAGACGTTGTTCGTGAAACTCTTCCTGGTGCCATATCTTCATGGACACCAGTTAATTACACTACTTCTGTCCGGATGTTCCAAGAGGTCCAATTTGGGTAGCAACCTTTGGTTAGGGGAGTAGTCACGTTTGGCATCACCAGTGTGTTTGGACACTGGGGAATTGGCATGTCTGTCTTCTATCCCTTATTATAGGGATTGTTGAGGGCGTGGAAGCCTGAGGCATCCCACATCGAATGCGGTGAATCCTATTCCATTGGCATGTATCTGAGGTTTTCCTCAGCTTCCCATGTTTAACATAGGGTATGTCGCAAGTTTAACGTCCATCAGATATAGATCAGACTGATTGGAACATTGATTACAGTGGATCAGATGGTGGAACCCCCTGGAGGGAACACCGATACGGAGGATAACACAGGGGGTGGCTTCCCGACTACTGTTAAACGGAACAGGGAATGGGGTGGCATGATTCCATCGGGATGTGGCGGCCTGGGTGAGGATCAGGATGAGTGATGGAAGGTTCTATGAATTGGATGGTGGATGGTATGGAACCGTCATGGGGTGACGATGGTTTTGGGCATAAGCCTTGAAGAGACTTCCTACGTATCCCTATGGTAGGGAATCAAAGTTTTCATAGTTCGATGAGACGATGGGATGCTTGGGGAGGTGACTCATGAGAATGGAAGTGTGGATGGGACCTAGAAGAAATGGATCCTCTGGGTTGGGGCATTAGCTTCCTGAGATGCATGGGCTCGAGGGAGAGATCAGGATGAGACTAGAGTGATGGGCTCGAACCTCATAGAGGCTTCCGACGTATCCCCATGGTAGGGAATCAAAGTACATATTGTTCAGGATGGGTTGGGGATTACACTTTGAGGTGGACCAAGGTGTGGGGTTGTGGGTCTTGAACCTCATGGAGGCTTCCTACATACCATGCCTTGACATGGATCAAAGTCCCCGTAGTTCGGGATGGGTTGGGGATTACACTCTGAGGCGGACCAAGATTTTGGTGAACCTATGTGAGGACGGTTGGAACGACTGGGGGGGTGGGCTTGAACCTCATGGAGGCTTCCTGCGTACTATACCTTGACATGGATTAAAGTCCACGTAGTTTGGGATGGGTTGGGGCTTATGCTCTGAGGCGGCCCAAGTTTTTGTGGGCCTTGAACCTCATGGAGGCTTCCTACATACCATGACCTGACATGGATCAAAGTCCCTGTAGTTTAGGATGGGTTGGGTCTTATGCTCTAAGGCGACCTAAGTTGTTGGTAAACCGACGTGAGGTCGGTCAGAATGACTTAGTGGTGGGATTGAACCTCATGGAGGCTTCCTACGTACCATGCATTGACATGGATCAAAGTCCCCGTAGTTCGGGATGGGTTGGGGCTTACGCTATGAGGTGGCCCAAGTTTTTGTGGGGCTTGATCCTCATGGTGGATTCCTACATACCCTGCCTTGACATGGATCAAAGTCCCCATAGTTTGTTATGGGTTGAGGCTTATGCTCTAAGGTGGCCCAAGGTGTTGGTGAATCGATGTGAGGACAGTTAGAACGACAGGGTGGTGGGTTGAACCTCATGGAGGCTTCCTACGTACCGTGCCTTGACATTGATCAAAGTCCTCGTAGTTCGTGATGGGTTGGGGCTTATGCTCTGAGGAGGCCCAAGGTGTGGATCATGGTCAGTGCTTTCTCTAAGCTCACGTGAGTCATGCTCGGTGTGAGAAACAAGAGATAGTAGAGACCTGACGATCAAGTCGTGAAAGGTGCTTCCATGGGAGATGGAGTGGGGCTTATGCATGGAGCATCCCAAAGAAGAAACATGGGATTATGTGTGGTTAGCAGCCCGAGGAGTTGGGGCTTCCTCCAGGATGGAGGCTCGAGGGTGAAAAAGCGCAGCGGGAGAGGGACTCGGTACCAGAGAAAGGAGATGCACCATTTCCCACCATGCCCTTCACTAGCCCTGAGGACTGAATATTAAAAGAGGAGAAAAGATGCTTACTCGTTCAAGGAAATCTAGGGGATTACACCAAGGTGGTTGCCTGTTCCCCATGGACAAACGCCACTCCAATAAGGATGATATCATCCCTTGTGATGGGTGATCTCATCCCCATGGAGATGAGTGGGCGTGTAGAGTGTCCAAGGCGGGGGGCCCTGCGTACATGGCATGGGGAATGGTCACAGTTTAATATCATGTACTGAGGACGATGGTGCTTGGTAGTTTAACGTCCTGCAGCTCGGATGAGGTGGGTGCACTCCGTACCCCTAGGGATTACATAACTAGTACCCTCTGATCCTTGTGGGAGGGAAGGCATTGATAATGCCATGGCGAGGGGGTGGCATGGAGTGAATCATTGAGGGGTCCATGTTAGCGTGACTATGTGAAGAAGCAATAGCCGTTAGCATGCCTATGAGAAGAAGCATAAGGCGAAGCAACGCAACGGGAAGAACAGTCCAAGGGAATTTGAAGTTACTTCGTATGAGCCTAGAAGGTTGTACAGAAAAAAGATACATGATGTGGATGCCTAGGGGGTGGGAGACACCCTCGAACGCCATCCATGAGAGGAGCATCAGACACACACACAGAGGTATGCCCAAGGTGAGGGGTCCTGGGAAATTGTGTGAAACTTTTGATTTTTGCGTGAGAAATAAGCTTCCTTATGTAAAAAACATCGGGATGGTGCGAAATCAATGAGGATTAGTGTGCAAAGGGAGCCGAGGTTTTGCACACAACTATAAGGATTTCACGTAAGGAATACCAATTGCACGCAATTGGGATAGGCTGCGCGGAATGACTGGGGTGCGCACAATTGAAGGGGATTGTACGCAATTAGAAGGGATTGCACTCAATTAGAATGGATTGCGTGCTAGGGGAGTACCCCAAAGGGATTAGAATTCAGTCTTAAACAAAGGGGTTCTCATGCAAAGGTGGACCCCGAGGCGACTTGGTGCAAAAAGAAACATACCTAAAATCCATCTTTGCGTGCACGGAAGGAAAATTTCGTGCATGAGAGCCGGTTCAAACTCTTCATCCCCAAAGTGGAAGGGGGTCGCCTTCTATTTATAGGTTCCTAGGGCACAGAAACTAGGTCGGCGCGAAAAAAATAGCGCGACATAGGCGGTGGCGCGAAATTTCGACCGTGTGGGGCAAGGCGTAAAATATTTCGTGCCCATGCTGAATCACTTTCACAAATCCCAGAACATTCCGTACGAGACATAATTTTTTTCACGCACCTATGAATTTTTTTTGTGCGACCCCTTCGGGCCCCCCGGACGGGGTCCCCGGATCCGAATATGACTTTTCTTTGTCGTTTGGAAACCTTCTTCATCCCTTGAGCGCTTTTCAGCATCTACAAATGCCCCCCCCTCGGAATTGGATCGGTGAGGGGTCACAACGGTCAAATTCCTAGGGAAACACCGAAATAAAGGGATCCATAGGGTTCATGCGCGCAAAAACCTGATGCGGCGCACAAAACTTATGAAGGCACGAAATCTGCTTTTCGCTCGGGCGTGAAAACCAGGCTTAGCCTATAAAAGCCATCGTGGGTCCCATGATCCATACAAATTTTCTCACATGACAAGCTCCGAGCTCTCGTGCGCGAAGCTTTCTCCAGTCCTGCACGCAAAACCGCTCCGGCCGCACAAAATTCCACCAAGATCAGGCGTCGTTTTATGCACAAACTCGGGGTTTTTCACGCCGCAACCTAATTTTTCGTGACACCCGCTGACATTTCACGCCACCCTACCAGATTCCTCTCCAACTACTCAAATACTTTGTCCAAAGAAGATGCCTGCAAACTAGGCTGATGATGGAGAAGACACTGTTCACAAGGCTGAAATGGTCGCCAACCCAGAGGTTTATGGTGCCAAAAGGATTGTCTCCAATAACCATACCCTCTTCAATATGCTAACCCCCACCCAAAAGGAGTATGACTTGTCCAAAAATCTGCCACAGTGGGATGTCGACATTTTGGAGGAGGTCCCTCTGCTGGGTTTCGAGGTGGATACACCGCGGTCATGGGTGACCCGTGAGGACGATCAACCTCGATACAACATCTCCAACAATGGTCATCCTGTCAGAGAAACTAGAAACATGGACGTTTACATCCTGAATCCCAGGACTAGGACCATTGTTGGGGGTGACCTTATTGCAGAGAGCTCCCCGACCCTTTACGCTAGCACCTTTCGTCAGAGCGTCACTGACGAGGCTAAAGGCTGGCTGCAGGACTAAGACCTATAGTCCGGAGGCAACTTCACCAGAAAATGGGCCTGGGCATACTGGGTTTTCCATTCATGTGACCAATTTGGGGCCGAGCTGTGACATATTGGCTTATTTGAGGCAGTGTGGACATCACAATTTCACTTCTACCGCCAGCACGAGCTCAGGCCAGAGCTGTTCACCTGGTGATCTCCTGATACCAATACCTTCCATCTCCATCATGGGGAAGTCAGTATCAGTCTCTAGGACATTCACTGCATCGAGGGTATCCCTTTGGAGGGCCACCAATACGATGAATTCCTTCTATCGATGAGCACCTGGGGAGATAGATCACGAACCCCCATACTGACGTGGCACCTGCTGAAGCTGGCCAAGGAGAGGATAGGGGGTCAAGGACTTCCTAAAGGAGATATCCTACAAGGATTGGTTTATCCTATTCCTAGAGAGGTATCCGGAAGTCAAGATGCCAGGGCGAGGGAGACAATGCCCAAATGTGGCATAGAGGAGCAAGAGTGGATCATACTGGAGGGTCCTGGAGGCGGGGCACTACCAGTCATGGGGATACAACATAAATGAGAGTCAAGAACCAAATGTTAAGTACGCCGGATTTCTCACTATGTTCCTGAGCAGATGGCTCTTTTCGGTGAAGGACGCAAGGATGGGAGTCCGTCCAGTGACCCTGGTGAGGGCTGGAATCATGGATTCTAACAAAAGATTCAATCTAGGAGTCCTCATGCTGGCTTAGCTGTATTCCATTTTGGGACATATCTCAAGAGGGGGATCAGCTAGGAGAGTCTTCGGCCCCTTCCATATTTTCCATGGCTGGGTTGCGGCTCATTGGGGCATATATACCTTCCCGAATTCCATCCATCCTTCAAGTAATGGCCCGCAACCTTCCCTGCTGAACATTTCCGGGGTCATGCCACTAAAACTCAATGAGAAGGGGGTAAGGATCAAGATTGGTAACCATGCCAACTTCACCTTCAGCCCATTCCCCACCCCAACTAGACAGATGATAGACAATGGGAAAGGCTCACTAGATCAGAAGGAGTACTTCCAGAGCATCAGAGGCGGGGTGCTTGTGGTCCAGATTGATGGTAAGATCTTTTGCGAGCCTTATGTACCATCCAGGTTCGCCAGGTAGTTTGTGTGCCTCCAGCGAATGCTGAAAAAAGTATACACAGACGTCTGGGAAGAAAGGCATCCATGTGTTCTCTGTCAAATGTGGCTGATGTTGATGACCTATGGCTCCAGTGATGTCATCAACTTTCCTCCCACAGGAGTTGATTCCGGCCTCTCGATCGATTATGCAGAACATTGGACCATATCATACCCCAAGGGGATTTTGCGGAAATGAGTTTGGAAACTCAAGGTCTCCAGTGTGGAAGCCGGGTGGCGAGAGAGCAGGCAGAGCGCCGCTAGAGGGGGAAGACCTGAAGCACGTCAGACAACAGGGCCCGCATAGGCTGGGACCTCAGTAGCGGAGACGTCGCATGGAGTGGCCACACCCTCATCGCCTAGGGGAGAAGGGTACCATGGAGTAGCCAGAGAAATTACTGGGAAGAAAATAAGATATCTTCTTCAACCTTATCATGACGAAATCTTCCCGGCACTATGGTCAGCTTGGATAACCCTATGATAGTTAGTGAGTACCTAAGCCCTCTGGCAGAAGATAGTGCGAGACAGGATCCAGCTGCCAGAAGTCAGGCTTGTTCGGATTGCCGACAGGGTGAACTTACATCGACGACATGCATATCTGATATCCATGGAAATGTACACATGCCAACGAGGTCGGCTTGTGGAGACACCTTTCTTGGTGAAAGTTATTTTCAGCCAGGAGAATGATATGGAAATTATGCCATCGGGTGATGATAACAATAATGATGAGTCGGAGGGTAGTGAGACAGAAGAGGAGGAGGCAGAAGGAGAAGGTGAAGGGGAAGTTGAAGGAGAATAGGATCCCGAAGGTGAAGGGTCTCAGGGGACATCCCACCAAGGGAGTCTTCGGGAGAGTGGTGATATTATCAGCTCTGATATGGATGTGACTGAACTACTTGAGGTATACCTCAACCCTTATCTATCCTTCTCCTGCATCCGCTCTCCCTTTCAATTTTTAATCTACCCTCCTTACCTTACCCAAGAGCATATTGGTGCTGATCAAGAGTCTACAGCCGAAGGAGGGGGTGAAGCGCTAATGGAATAAGGTGGGGTACCATTGCCTATTGTCAAACTTATGAGCGTCGAGGGATCCCACACTATGACAGCTCCCGTAGCGGCCATAACACTAGAGGCTAACACCTTGGGTTCCTTTAAGTTCCTTGCTTCGATACCGATACTTACCATCGGAGGACTCAATTGATCAGTGTGCTCCTTGTGTGTACAGTGATCACAACATTGGAGGATCGTCGGGCTGCTGAGCCCATACCATCCGTGAGCGAGTCAGTGGAAAATGTACCGCCCTATCTAAGACATGATTCCCAAACTGAGTTGGCCCTGGCAATTGGTGAGCAGAGAGCGGAGGACACCAGTGGTGTGGCCATCGAGGTAGGGCTGGAAGTTGACGAAGGTTCCACCAGGGTCGAGAGGAGAGAGGAAGGTCGTTTAGATGCTAAAGAGCCTAACCCCCTTGGAGGAATATCTGAGGAAGACCATGCGTCTAGCCTGTTGGATGTTTTTCCTGTATATCGACCCACTGATCCCAAGGAAATTGATGATTTGGACTTGGAAGCGGCCAAGGAGAGCCGGATGACATGACATAAAGGGTGGAAGTGAATCCAGTGTTTTCTCAATCAGCCTCAGACAGAATGGCTAAAGCGGATGGGATCAATCAACACATGGCTGTGTTTCCTGTCCGATGGATGGGCAGATGCTCAACGCCTTCACCTTACAATCCGTGATTACAAGGTTGAGAAGATGCGTGAGAGCAGTCGGCGCTCCGTCGTCACCCAGTGTCGGGAGGAGTTGTGGAGTACCTGAGCATTTCTAAAGGCAGAGCAGGAGGTCTGACGGCTCGAAGAAACAGGAGAAAGAAAAGGAAATATTCATCGCAAACTGTTTTGAGCTCGTGGAGAAGTTGAGGGCCCTGCTAGAAGATTACCAAGAACAACTAGTGGAGGTGAGTCACCAGATGACTAAACTTCAGACTAAATAGGTGCGGGCATGAGCTAGGGTTGGCGAACTGCGATCCATGGTCGCTGATGAAGAGATATTCCTCAGGGGCGGGAAGTAGTCCTGGAGGCCACCGACCAAAAGGTAGTGCCGTTGGAACGACCCATCCATGAAGCTGACCCTTAAGGGACCTGTTTTGTCCAAACCCATAAATTTTTTTTGACTTGCTGCTTATTATTTTAAACTGTTGGTATGGAAAAATTTATTTACTTGTCCCCTTGGTTTAATGTGCTCAACCATAATCCCGAAATAAATTGTAATCCATTCCTAAGCTCACGTGGGCCATACCAGATGTGATAAACAAGGGATGCTCATACTATTACTTCATTTGACCACGGGAGCGACAACCAAGCTTCGGGCATTTGAGATTCGAATCCAGATTTTTGAGGAGAATAGGGAGGCCCGATCAAAGGAATATGACCTCAAACCGATCGATGTATCTCTTCTCAACGTTCTCTAGTGCACGAGTGGGGCAATACCAGGGGCATTGGAATCAGTCCGAACATAGGGGAATGAAAAATGTGAATCAAATTACCCCAAATTTGGAACACTGTGGGAGGGGCATGGTGATAAAGGACAACTGTTGACCATGTTCTAAACACAACGTCCCTATTGCATTAGCCTGAAATGGGGACAAAAAATGAGGGTTAACCATTGACCATGTTCGAAACATAGGACCTAACTCAAAGTGTCATCCAAAGTCTTTCGGGGTGTTGGCCTAGGATGGTAGGTGAACCGAGGTGGCATGGGACTAGGCCATTTGGGGGTCCCTTCAGAAATGAAAGAAGACAAGGGTCCGAATAAAGGGCATGCAAAGCGTGGAAGGTGAAGTGGTGGTTTGTTCGGACAGAATCCAACACTCTTGAAATTATGCCACTGTGGTGGAAGCACATTAGGCGGGCGCATTAATCTAATCATGGATCATTACTACTTTTATATAGGACCTCTTTGATGAGGGAACCATCATTTACCAATGTCATCATGGGGCATCCTAAACTTGTTCAAGGAAAATGATGCAATTACACAACTCCCTGAGGGGTCAAGCCAAGGGGCCGATGGTGAGAAAGGATGGGATCTGTGATTCCTGGGGCTGGACCTGAGATGAAATGCGTGGGCATTCCTACGCATCCCATGAGAATGATAATTAACCCATACATAGTTCTAGAAAGGGTCTTAGCTTAAGGTCTTAGAACTTGGACCAGGGATCGGTAAGGAATGCAGAGAACACATGTTAAGGTGTTTATGAAACCCGACGTGAATGAGGACATAAGTCCAAATTACCATGTGTTCCTTAGGGAAGTGTTTAGGTCAAGGGACCGAAAACAAAAGTTAGGTTGGGCCCATGGGGCAGTGCCTGGGTGTTCTTAAGTATCCCATAATGATGGGAATCAAGCCATATGTAGTTCTGGAGAGTGGCACGGTAAGGTACCCGTGCAAAGGATGAAAGGGGCGTGCGGGTTTTTACCTCTCACCAAAAGAAGCGGTATTTTATGTATCTTGTTTTTCCTTTAAGGTGAATGGTTTTTTTTTGTGAAGCGACAGGCCTAGGATAGAAATTCCCAGCATCACCATAAGAATCAAGCCATATATAGGCATTGACAAATGGTATGGTGGATTAATGATACCCAATGTGATTTCCCCTATGATGAGGTCATCACAATGCAGTTTTGTTTTTCATCATGTGGCCGGGACGATATTATCACAGTTTAGGGTCATGTGATAGGACCGGACAACACAGTTTAAAGTCATATGTCTTGGACATGCAGGAATGCGCATGACGCAATCAATCATACCTGACATGAATGAGGATGACGTCCAAATCACCATTGTGCGCAATTTCAAGAAAGGAGCCTCAGGTCAAGAGGTCACTAAGGGCCATAGGATAAGGGTCAGGAGGAGCTAGCTCCCAGCTTAGCTGGACCCGAAAAAAAAATGTCCGGGTGATCCTACATATCCCATGAGGATAAGAATTGAGCCGTACAAAGTTCTTAGAGAAGATATTAGTTTATGGCCTTAGATCTTGGATCGTGGGAGCCTCTAAGGACTCCATATTTCAGCTTTGTCCCCCTGACGTGTGGAGGTGCACTGAGGGATAATGCCAAGAGTGTCAAGATTCTACCTGGAAATGATGGGGTGGAACATAATGTGAATCATGTAACCAACATTCAGGGCCTTAAGGGACTGGCATGGCAATATAGGATTACTACTGTCCATGTTCGCAACACAGTATCCTGTCGCATTATCCTGAAACGGGGAAAAAAATGAGCATCAACCGCTAACCATGTTCACAACACGGGACTTATATCAATTTGTTGTTTGAAACCCTCGGGGGCTATTGGCCTGTAATGGTATAAGAGCCCTTAGGCCTAGCATCCATGTCGTTTTGGGGGTCCCTTCAGGTGTGAAAGGTAATAGGGGACCAAATAAAGGGAAACACGAAGCCTAACAAGTAAATGGAACTTTCCCAAGTTGAATCTAACACTCCATGTCCTAGACTAGAGTACTCTTGAACACATCATCGAACCACTGTAAAGGGTCATGGGGGCTCAACTTGGGAGGGGATGGTCCCAAAATCTAAATGTTCAGGCGGTCCTATGTATCCCATAAGGATGGGAATCAAGCCACACATAGTTCTTGAAGATACCATTTAACATCTTGCTGGACGACATACAGTTTAATGTCATACGGGACGACATACAGTTTAACGTCATGCGGGATGACATACAGTTTAACTTCATGCGGGATGGCATACAATTTAACATCATGCAGGAAGACATACAATTTAATGTCATGCGGGACGACATAAAATTTAACGTCATACGGGATGACATATAGTTTAACATCATGCAAGACGACATACATTTTAATGTCAAGAGGGATGAAATATAGTTTAACTTCACATGGGATGACATAAAATTTAACGTCATGCGGGACGACATACAATTTAACTTCATGAGGGATGACATGCAGTTTAATGTCATGCGGGACGACATACAGTTTAACGTCATGTAAGACCTGTGTGCAGTTTAGGATCATGCAGGACCGATAGTTTAAGGTCATACAGGACCAGTTCCTACTCAGGCAAAGTATTTGTTGAGAAACTTGGCATTGGGGGGAGGATTTATACGCTCACCATCTATGGTCACCAACAAGTACGCACCATTGGGATAAAACTTATGAACAATGAAAGGTCCTTCCCATTTGGGCTCCAAGTTGGGTGGTTTCTTTCCGGGGATCATTGGCACCCTAAGGGCCAATACCAAGTCGCCTTGTAAGAAAGAGCAGAGGTGAACCTTCTTATTGAAGGCTCGAGCCATCCTACTATGATGCCTTTCTAGGTTTTGTAGGGCCCGAAGCCTGTTCTCGTCTAGTACATCCAATTCAGCTAGATAGATTTTAGCTACTCTATCTAGAGCTTGCTGGTTATAGACCACTGTGTGCAATGAGGGTAGCTGAACCTCGATGGGCAGCACGACCTCAGTTCCATACACCAGGGAATACGGGGTCACCTGGGTGGAATTACGAGTCGTCGTCCGATAATCCCAGAGGGCATTGGAGAGCTTATCCGTCCAACTCTTCTTATTCTAACCAACCATTTTCTGTAAAATGTTAGAGAAGGTTTTATTGAACGCCTTGATCTTTCCCATTTTCCTGCATGTGATAGCGGGAGGTATGGTTAGAGAGGATGTTGTACTTGGCGTACAACCTTTTCAACTCGGATGCCTGAAATTTGGTGTCGTTATCGGTGAGGATAGTGTGAGGAACACCAAACTGATGGATGATATTGAAACTCACGAAGTTTGCGATAGAATGGGCCTTGACTTCCTTGATCAGAATTGCCTCTGCCCACTTGGAATAGAAGTTTGTAGCGGTCAGGATGAACCGACATTGGCGAGTCGTTGCCGGTGGGTATGGTCCGATGACATCTAATCCCCCGACTACAAAGGGCCAAGAGTACTTGGTAGTGTGGAGAGGCTCCGGCGGCTGATGCAAAAAGTTAGCATGAACTGGGCATGCATGGCACCTCTTGGCGAACTCGATGCAGTAGTTGATCATGGAGGGACAAAAATACCCTAATCTCCAGATCTGGTGTGACAGTTTTGGCCCAGCTTGATGGGCACTAAATGTGCCGGTGTGAAATTCTTGCATGACCTGTGGAATCTCAACCCCTTGAATGTAGCAGAAGAGAACACCATCAAACCCACACTTGTAGAGGATCTGGTCAAGACTGGGACCACTCTGGAGGGTATACTGTAGCGCGTGGCATTGGATTTGCTCGCGCTCGGCCCGGTCTGATGGGAGGTTACCATGTTGGAGGTATTCAACCAAGGGTGTCCTCCAATCAGTAATCATTTCGATCACTGCATCTGGATGACCCGGGGGTCCTGATGCAGAGGTGTCGACGGTAATATGTCTTACATGTGGGCCGTCATCGCCATCCAGGGTAAAAGGAGCTATGAATATCCGATGTGCCACAAGGATAATCAAATCACCCAATTTGGGCTCTGCAAGTGATGTAGCTAAGCTGTCCAAGGCATCCACTCGACCGTTCTATGACCGAGGGCCATGGGTATCCTCTGGTCGAGAAGGGAACTAGGCCATTATCCAGAGAGTGCACTCTAACAATGGTACGAGCTCTAGCTTTCTGAAACATAGTCGCTATTGACCTGCTTAATGACTAGCTCGGAGTCCCCATTCACATGAAAATGGGGCACGTTGATTTTGAGGTCCAGCTTGAGGCCAATAATGAGGGCTTAATACTCTGCCTCATTGTTAGTACAACCTTCTGACAACAAGAATGAGTATGGCAGAACGGCTTGTGTCAGGGTAATAAAGACGATACATAGGACTACTCTCTTGAGCCTAGAATCATTGAGCCTCTTATCGGTGGAGCTCCGGGAGGCGCTATCAAAGTACATTTGCCAACATGGGATGGTAGGATCTACCAATAGGTTTGCCTCGTCAGGAAAATCCAAGTCCAGGGACTGGTCTGTGGAGGTTGGATGGGCATCTAGAAAGTCTTCCAATGCCTGTCACATGATAGCCTTTTAAGGGACGAACTTGATATTGAACTACTAGAGGATTACTACTCACCGCGCTAATCGGCCAGTCAACATGGGGAGATTCAGAATATACTTCAGCGGGTCTACCCGATAGACCCGCTGTACCTCATGGTGCTGCAGGTAATGTCGCAATTTCTGTACTATGAAAACCAGCGTGAGGAAGCTCTTCTCGATGGGGGATTATCTGGTCTCTATATCAAGGATCATGCAGAAGAGGTAGTAGATACTGTTTTCCATCCCCTCATTGTTCTTCTGGGCGAGAAGGGCGCCGAGAGATCATTCCAAGGTCGTGACATAGAGGACCAGCGGATTCCCAGAGATGTGTGGCATCAAGACCAGAGGCCAGAGCAGATACCGCTTGATTTTCTCAAAGGTGGTCTGGCACTTCTCATCCCACTTGTAGGCAGATCCTTTCTTCATGAGCCATGAAAAGGGCTTACATTTTCCATCCCGATTCGCAATGAATCATCGTATGTAGGATAAGTGGCCTTAGAAACATTAAAGATCCCAAATATTACTCAGGGGAGGCATCTGGATTATTTCCTTGATCTTCTCTGGGTCGATCTTGATGCCCCGGTGCCTGACAAGAAAGCCAAGAAACTTCCCAGAGGTGACCCCGAAGGTACACTTCAATGGGTTCATCTTCAGGTGGCGGGAACTAAGGAAGATGGACACTTTCTCAAGATCCTTGAGATGGTCCTAGCGTCGAAGATATTTGACCACCAGATCGTCCACATAGCATTCCACCAATGTACCGAGGATTGGCTTGAATATGCGATGCATGGACCGCTGATAGGTGGCACCTACATTATTCAGTCTGAAGGGCATAACCTGGTAACAGATAGTACCTTGGGGTGCCCTAAAGGCCGTAGACTCCTCGTCCTTGGGGGAAATCCAGATCTAATTATACCCGGAGTAACCATCTATGAAGAAGAGGTCTTGGAACCCATCCGTAGTGTCGATCAACAATTCTGTCATTGGAAGGGGAAAATTATCCTTTGGACAATGGCGGTTGAGATCGCAGAAGTTGATACAGACTCTGATATATCCATTATTCTTTCTGAATGGTACAATGTTGTCAAAACACTTGGGGTACTAGACCTCCTTAACGAAGTAGGCTCTGATGAGCTTGTCAACTTCGGCCTTGACCATTGCACTATGGGAAGGGTGCATCTTTATGGGAGGTTGTTTGAACCCATGATTATTTGCTGGAAGACCAAGGCGGTGGATGGATACCTAAGGATCTAGTCCTGGAATCTCATTGTAACTCCTTAAAAACACGTCACAATGCTGTTTAAGGAAGCCTACGTACCGCTACTGCTCCTCGGGGGGCATGGCAGCACTAATAGATGTGGGTCTTGGGTCTACCTCGCTTCTGAGGTTCACCTGTACCAACTCATCAACTGTGGTAGAGACGCCTTCTTCAAAGGCAGAGGGTGTCCTCCAGATCCTCATCTTCTCTTTGTGGAGGAAGGATTTCCAGTGGGAGAAGCTTCCTCTGGGTCGGAAGAACCTGAAGGGAGGCTTGTACCGGCTTGAGCGGCAGTGGTTATTACATCGGGGAACTCTGGCACTGCCGAGACCATAGAAATGAAGGCTGTTGACCTGATCCCATCGGGTCTCCGACCCAAGGGGCCACGCTTGATAATATCAAAGTAGTAGTGGCACATCGGCCGAAGCCGAGTTATTCCAGTACGAAAAAACAGACAAGTATGAGGTCTTGTCGTTGCCATGAGCCGAATGTCCCGATACCTGATGGGGGTGGGAGGCTCTAGGATCACTGGAGTCTGGTTCGTATAAGAATACAAAGTGATCTTCTGATTCTTCATGGATTTGGGAGCATGGTTCCCCCTTCTCACAAAAATGACAAAACATTGCCCCAAATCTGGGGTTTTGGCCTCCAACCGATGGATCAGAAAGACGTAGGCATCATTCAAACCTACCCAAGGGTCGTTCGTAGTGGTTACGGGCTCAACTCCACTTTCCTGGACTTGTTTATCCTTGCTCTTGTAATAGTCATCATCCTGGTAACAGGCTTCGCAAGAGGCGAAAGGAGATGCATCACCTTAGAGTATGCCTAATCGTCCATTTAGGGAGTACTTGAGGCACTGGTGATATGATGTGGGGACCGCCGCATACAGCTGGAGCCATAGTCTACCCATAAATGCATTATACGCAGTGTCCTGGGAGACAACCATAAACTTGGTGCTAGGAACTGGTCCGCCGAACTGGGTCTTCAATCAGATCTTGCTGACCGGGGTCTACTCTGTCCATTCTTATCCCCAGATTCTTAAATTGGAGGGAGTCAGATCATCTTCAGATAACCCTAGCTTCCGCAACATCCGTGTTGGGATAAGTTTGATCCTGGAGCCGGTGTCAATGAGACAGTGGCGAATCTCTATGCCATTAAATTGTCTTGTGATGTACAAAGGGTGGACATTACCTTATATGGGGGAGCCTTCATCCTCCCCAGAGAACAAAATGATGGCCTGATATTCGATATTCTCAACTATTTCAGCATGAAATGTTTCTGCAGCTGCTACCTTCGTATCAAACTAGAGGGGGCTTCTCAAAGCCTTGGTGAGTGCTTCGCGCATATCTGGTGATAGGTGAAGGGCTTCAAGGATGGAAAGCCTCGATGGGATGCTGGAGAGGTGTTTGAAAACATCATACTTCAATGACAGGTGCATACTTCTTCTTTTAGGAAGCCACTATGTGGTATGAGGCATAGCGGGCCCTACCGGCCCGATCGATGGCTGACTGGTACTGGGTATAGCCCACTGCTCATTGATCGAAGCCCGAAGAGTAGCTGTCAGATGAGGACGAGACTGATGATATTGGACTATAGTGGGGTGAAGCTGGTCATGACACGATCTAAGTGGTCCTTCCTGATCCAGTAGCACAAACGGTGGTGGAGGTGGGCCTGTCAACACCGGGTGAAGAGGCTGCACATACTGAATTCTGCGCTGGGCCTGCTGTCTGGTCTCAGTGGCATGCACGACCTATCTAGAGGTTCCAACTGACGTGCCTCGAAGACCCATATGGTCGCGGATCCTCTGACATTGGTGTCGACTGGGGACGTTGGGGAGGTTTTCCTAGCGCTCCCCCTCGTTGGGAATCATATAGGGGTTTACCAACTCGACAGTGTTAATCGAATCATACTCTTGACTGTCACTTGAAGATTCATCCATCACTGGGTGTATTCTAGGAGGGATCCCTATCTCTGAGGGAATAAAGTCAATGATAGTGCAGGACGACGATGGCATTGACGGGGCGCATTGCTTTTTCTTACGTCGTCGATGCTTGCTCTTCTAAGAAGAGGTCATCTGAGACGATGATAAAAAAGTGGTTTCCATAGTTTCTGAAGGCTCTGGATGATTCAGGCATGCATGGATAATTCCATGGGTGCGGGAGACCACTTTACGGGCCATCCAGTGGTCATATTTCTAAGACCCACGGTCAGAAGCCTGCTGCCACTCGCCTTTTCTATCACTACTGCTATCTGATCTCACAAAGACACCCGCCACTTGTGCCTGGGTTGGGCCCAATATGACTATGTTATTCTCAATATGGTATTGGATCTATTCCTTGAACACATATCATTTCTTGAGGGTGTTCCCTATGATCTGGTGATTAGGGCAGTAGTTGGGGCGATCAGTGAGATTCGCCTCTTCTGGCTTTCTACACTCGGGCAGTCATACAATTCCCTTCTTCAAGGTGCTGCGGAAGTAACCGGGGACCTGAGCCTCGTTGAACGAGTAGGTTCGATTTCTTCTGTCCGGAAAGGGGGCTCTAGGAGCCTGACGCTGATGAGGGGCCAGAAGAGCCTGTCGAGGAGGTAGAACTTGATTATCTCCCCTAGGTGGTGGTGGTGCGTTACGCAGAGGCCACTTCTGATTTTGAGGTGGTCACTGCTGGGCTGGAAGTTGTGCCCATAGTGGAAAACCTCTATGGGGATATAGATCTGGCTCTACTGGTAGTGACTTCAGCAATCTGGGGGCCTCTATCTGGGCTACCGTGGCTCTGGCATCCCTCTTTGCTGGGATTACAGGGGGCAACAGACATGTATGGATGTCCTGTTGTAGGGCTTCTTTGAGGCGCTGGACCATATCTGAGAAGTCTCATAAACCTCTGGGATAGTTCTGAGTGATCAAGGAGGGAACTAGTTCCGTCTTGACATTCTCTATGGACATCATCAGTAATTGCTCCTGAGTCAGTGACATGTCAAAGGAGTATGTGAGCCCCTTCCACCGGGCGATAAAGTCTGTGACTTTCTCATCAGGCCTTTGTTTTCACTTGAAGAGGGTTTTGATACTCGTCCTTGGGGTGGTAGAGTTGAACTGGTAGAGGAACTGCCCATAAAGGTCCTCCCAGCTGGTCACAGATCCGTTGGGGAGCTGGCTGTACCAGACAAATGACGACCCCTCCAGTGTTTGAACAAAACAGTGAAGCTTGGAAGCCTCCTACTGTGATGGATTCCCTAACATAGGCCCACACCTTGAGTTGAAGTGGTTCAGGTGTTGTAGCAGGTCCCCCATCCCATTAAAGGGGGAGAAGTTGGGGTTTCCAAATCCTAGAGGTGTCGGCATGTCATCCACCCATGCCGGGTATGGATTTCCATCAAGTGGGATTGCTAACTCTCGCATCTCCAAAGCCTCTAGTAGGTCGATGAGTGCTTCCATTGGATCATCTAGACTTGGGTCCCTGTCTTGATAGGGATCCCTAACCACGAGCACATTGTTGGGTTCTTCAATGCGGTAGACAGGCTTAGCGGCTCATGGAGTGGCTGGTGGAGTGACCCTTGGGGCTGTCGGAGGAACCCTAGTGGGGTTCTTTGGATTATCATTCAGTTCAGGAGGGTTTGGAGAGATATACCACACCCTCTTGCTGTGAGATCCGACTTTTTCCTTTTCATCGAGTGTGGCATGATCAGGGTTGCCTGGGGGTATCTCACCAAGGAGGAGTTGTCCCTGCCCCTGCTGCCCTGGCCTAGGATCACCATAATCAGGTCATCTCTCTGCAACACATTTATCCAAAATTTCATCGACCAACTTCTTCTGCTCAGCAAGCTTCTGGCGCAATGTGTCCTTCTCAAGATCCTCCTCTGTCTTTTGCACTGAAGCAGACAGGTCAGAGTTCTTGACAGCTCTGACGTTCTCTTTGCCCTTACCAGAATTTTGGTTGAGTACCAATGCCTCAGTGGGCAGAGGGAGACCTAGGAGGTTCCTATTCTGATGAGTAATCCTCCCAGATGGGTCCAGTAGTAGTGGCACGTCCTCAGGGAGGATGTTCCCATCAAGAAGTTCCAGCTCATTTTCCCCTCCTGATAGACCAATCATCTTGACTGCAACTTTTCTCAAAGGCATGTCTTAAATGTAGCCTAGCGAGTCAGACTGCTGGTGAATAGCACTTAAGAGGAGGGAAGTGTAATTCCCCCAACCACGGACTTCCACGTGGGGGGTATCCACCTTAACAACCTTGCAGAGTACTTGGAAACTCTGAACGCATTGCTATTGGAGGGCCCTGTGGTGACCAGGTGACTTGGGGTGCTGGACCGTAGGGAGCGCATCCAGATCAACCAGACGGCATTGTTTTCCAATGTCTTTATGGTGAACTTGGATCCTAAGATAAGACACTCATCGGTGGTGAAGAATAAAGTGGGTCACCCATAGGGTCTAGTGGAAACATTCAAACTCCTCCGAGGTGAGAGATTCCGGCACACAAAAATTTGGTCCTCCAACCGACCAAAACATCTCAGGGAAGTGATCCATTATGATGATAGTCTAGAAGATCCTCGTCCCAGATTTAGGGTCTGGCCCTTGATTTCCCCACTCTTCAACTAGGGGTGGCTGAGGAACTATCAGCGGTACTGAGGCAGACTGCTGGGACGACGGGCTGGCCGGCGAAGAATACGGCAAGCAGGCTGACTGGCTGCTGATCCTCGGGCTGTCCCCTGAGGATTGTAGCGACCTGGACACTATATCACGATAGGATGGACCAGTGAACAAAGCTCTTGATAGAGCATCTGCTCCTGCCGAGGATGAGCTATGTCATGTATCTTCCGCCATTGACCCCCAAAATAGCTCTTTGCAGCCTCTAGCCGAGACAGGGGTGCTTCCGGAGATGACGGTGGTGACTGCATGGTCGGTCCCTAAGGACATGCTAGTTTATATTCCTCCTAGATATACCTTCGTAGGGAGACTAGGATTCTATAGACCTTTTGTTTCGAGAGTACGAGGTTGATGTGCCTTGTTCCTGCCCCATCCCTTGACTCGGATGACTGAGGGGAGGGTTCCAACATGGAGTCGTACTCCACCTCGGAGTCCGAGAAGCGGACAGGTTTGATTCTTGTCCGACCCTCACCAGAATTTCTCTTTCGGTGAAGACCACCTACTCTCCTGCCCCTGGATGGATCTTTGTGGCAAGTCTCACTTTCAGTACGAGGAGGTCCTTCAATCATACTAGTGATGGGGTGGAGAGAGCTCCCACCAGGGTGGGCTGCGGTGCGAGGAGCACCAGGGCAGATATCGAAAGGGACATGGGGAGGACCTCCATGCTGGGCATTGGTGAAGTGAGGTTGGCCTCCACCTCTTCGATCTTTGGGGTGAGGAGGACCTTCACCGACTGGCACAGGGACTTGGGGAGGACCTCAATGTTGGCGAGTGACCGGACATGCAATGTCTCCATACCTTAGGTCTTTTGTAGGGAGAGGGACCCCGTACCCAGTGTAGTGAGTGCGGGAGAGACCCCCATATGGAGTGTTGTTGTCATGGGGGAGACCCTCTCTTGGGTTGAAGGTGGCATGGGGCATACCTCCAAGACAAGGTTAGAAGCAGGGAGGACCGACACCTTCTTTAGTGGTGGTACGGATTGGGCCTCTGCACTGGGTGGCATTGCTGTGGATTGGCCCGCAGCGGCCCTCGCCTGTGCCGACGACCGGGAGAGTCGACCAAACCTACCTGTGGGGTGGTTGGGGCCTCAATATAGGTCGGGCGTACAACTTCCCCTACTCAACGTATGTGGTGGAGTTGGGGATACGAGTCAGTGGTGGCTCGGGTCACATCAATCACTGATGTTGACACCCCACGACGGGATCCTCTTCCACTTGCACCCGACGCTAGCGTCAGGTCAGATGAACTGGAGTCGGTGGCACAGGTGCGTGGATTACCTATGCCTTGGCTCAGGGAATCGGGCGGCGGCGCTGACGCAGCCTGGTAGGATCCCTCGCTGGGAACCCTTGGAGCGGGACTCCGATCGGGCCAACCCGGACATCCCCTAACTCGTCGGTGTAGGGAAGGGAGTTGTCAAGTAATTCTGAGGAAAATCTCTTGAAATGATTGAATGTTGGGGTGGGGAGTATTGGCTCCCTGCACGACCCTCGGGGGCGGTGTTGACATCGAGGCACGACCGCCTCAAGATCTAGGCAGGCCATATCCTTGGTGGGGATGATCCCCTCCTCTTCATACCTGTGTAAAAGGTCATTAATTAATCTTCACTGGATAATTTCCGATGGAGAGAGGGGGCATGGGTGCACAACAGTCGTGGCGGTTGAATCCATCATGGAAGATGCGGAACCGCGCGGGGTGGCCACATCGATATTTACCCTACCCCTACGCCGGTGGGTAGGTGGTGATCAGGTACCAGATGCAACAACCTGATTCCTGAAAGAAGGGAGATAAACTCATTAATACAGATAGGAACAGATATTGAAAACCAGTTACCCAGCGCCATTCCGTCATCCGTGGCTAGTAAGAGGGATCCAAACTAACAACGTCGCAGAATGGGATGCTCAACGTCCTCACTGCACCAACTTCTGGAAAGTTTCACGTTAAGCCCGCTGTTTGCTTGGTGGGACCTGGTGACGGATGACGGGGTCTGGTGACATGATAATCCATTGGTGCCTCAAACATTACTATTATCTATATGGAGGATAATAACTTCACGCTGGGTTCACCATTTCTGTTTCCGACGCTTTTTCTGGGGTGCACGCACATCCGTCACGTAGAGGATGTGCTACTGTTACCCCACATTCTCGCTTTCCAAAGGTGGGCAGCATCCACTTCTTATTCAGGGACATCTACTCCTTGATCGAAATGGGATGATGGGATGTCAGTTCTTCCTTCCGTGGATTCCTCCTCGGATCTCCTCACCTATTTCGGGTCTCCCTCATAGATTTAATATGTTGTTCGTGAAACTCATCCCGACACCATATCTTCATGGACACTAGTTAATTACACTACTTCTGTCAGGACGTTCCAAGGGGTCCGGTCAGGGCAACAACCTTCAGTTAGGGGAGTAGTCACATTGGGCATCACCGGTTTGTCTGGACGTTGGGGAATTGGCATGTCGGTCTTTTGTCCCTTATTATAGGGATTCTTGGGGGCGCGAAAGCCCGAGGAATCCCACATAGAACACAGGGAATCGTATTCCATCAGAATGTATATGAGGTTTTCCTCAGCTTCCCATGTTTAACACAAGGTATACTGTAATTTTAACGTCCAGCGGAGATGGATCAGACTGATCGAAACACTGATATTAGTGGATCATATGGAGGAACCCCCTGGACGGAACAACGATACTGCGGCCAACATGGGAGGTGGCTTCTTGAGTGCTGTTAAATGGAACAAGGAATGGGGTGGCATGATTACAATGGGATGTGGAAGCCTAGGTGAGGATCAAGATGGGTAATGGAAGGTTCTGTGAATTGGATGGTGGATGGGATGGAACCATCATGGGGTGACGATGGTTTTGGGATTGATCCTCGATGATACTTCCTATGTATCCCCGTGGCAGGGAATCAGAGTCTGCATAGTTTGATGAGACGTGGGACGCTTGGGAAGGCGACTCGTGAGAATGGATGCATGGATGGGACCCAGAAGAAATGGAACATCAGGGTTGGGTCATGAGCTTCCCGAGACGCATGGGCTCGAGGGAGAGATCAGGATGAGACAGGAGTAATGGTCTTGATCCTCACGGAGGCTTCCTACATATCCTCATGGTAGGGAATCAAAGTCCACATAGTTCAGGATGGGTTGGGGCTTACACTCTGAGGCAGCCCATGGTGTGGGGTTGTGGGGCTTGAACCTCATGGAGGCTTCCTATGTACCATGTCTCGACATGGATCAAAGTCCCCGTAGTTAGGGATGGGTTGGGGTATACACTATGAGGTGGGGTGAACTGATGTGAGGACGGTCAGAACGACTGAGTGGTGGGCTTGAACCTCATGGAGGCTTCCTATGTACCATGCCTTGACATGGATCAAAGTCCCCGTAGTTTGGGATGGGTTGGGGCTTATGCTCTGAGGCGGCCCAAGTTTTTGTGGAGCTTGAACCTTATAGAGGCTTCCCATGTACCATGCCTTGACATGGATCAAAGTCCCCATAGTTCGGTATGGGTTGGGGTTTATTCTCTAAGGTGTCCCAAGTTGATGGTGAACCGACGTGAGGATAGTCGGAATGATGGGGTGGTGGGCTTGAACCTCGTGGAGGCTTCCTACGTACCATGCCCTGAAATGGATCAAAGTCCCCATAGTTTGGGATGGGTTGTGGCTTACGATATGAGATGGACCAAGTTGTTTTGGGGATTGAACATCTCAGAGACTTCCTACGTACCATGCCTTGACATGGATCAAAGTCCCCGTAGTTCGGGATGGGTTGGGGCTTATTCTCTGAGGTAGCCCAAGGTGTTGGTAAACCGACGTGAGGATGGTCAGGACAATAGGGTGGTGGGATTGAACCTCATAGAGGCTTTCTACATACCATGCCTTGACATGGATCAAAGTCCTCGTAGTTCGGGATGGGTTGGGGATTACGTTCTGAGGTGGCCCAAGGTGTGGGTCATGGTCGGTGTTTTCTCTAAGCTCAAGTGAGTCATGCTTGGTGTGAGAAACAAGAGATAGCAGAGACCTGACAATCACGTCACGAAAGGTGCGTCCATGGGAGATGGAGTGGGGCTTATGCATGGAGAGGCCCAAAGAGGAAACAGGGGATCATGCGTGGTTAGCAGCCCAAGGAGTCGGGTCTTACTCCAGGATGGAGGCTCGAGGGTGAAAAAGTGCATCGGGAGAGGGACTCGGTACCAGAGAAAGGTGAAGAACCATTTCCCACCATGCCATTCGCTGGCCCTGAGGACCAAAAATGAAAGGAGGAGAAAAGATGTTGTCTCCTGCAAGGAATGTTGGGGGCTTACACCAAGGTGGTTTCCCTTTCCCCACGGACAAATGCCACTCCAATAAAAAGGATATCATCCCCTTCGAGGGGTGATCCCATCCTCGTGGAGACGAGTGGGCATGGAGAGTGTCCAATGTGGGGGCCCTACATGCATGGCATGAGGACAGGTCATAATTTAACCTCATGTGCTGAGGACGATGGTGCTTGGAAGTTTAAAGTCCTGCAGCTCAGACGAGGTGGGTGTGCTCCACACCCCTAGGGATTACATAACTGGTACCCTCTACTCCTTGTGGGAGGGAAGGCATCATAAACTCCATGGCGAGGCGGTGTCATGGGCCGAAATATCAAGGGTTCCACATTAGTGTGGCTATGAGAAGAAGAAACAACCATTAGCGTGCCTATGCGAAGAAGCATAAGGCGAAGCAACGCAATAGGAGGAAACGTCCAAGGTACTTTTAAGTTACTTCATACAATCCTAGAAGGTCGTATGGGAAAACGATACATGATGTAGATGGTTGGGGGGTGAGAGATGCCCGTGAAAGACATCCATGAGAATAGAGTCAAACACACGCGCAGAGGTATGCAAAGGGAACTGAGGTTTTGCGTGCAACTGGAAGGATTGCACGCAAGGAATACCAATTGTGTGCAATTGGGAGAGGCTACGTGGAATGACTCGGGCACGCACAATTGAAAAGGATTGCATGAAATTGGAGGGGATCACATGTAATTGGAATGGATTGTTCACAATGTGCATAACCCTAAGGGATTGGAATTCAGTCTTAAACCAAGGGGATCTCGTGCAAAGGTGGACCCCGATGCGACTTGGTGTGAAAAGAACCGTACCTGAAATCCATCTTTGCGCGCGCTGAAGGAGAATTTTGTGCACGAGAGCCGGTTCAGATTCTTCAGCCCCGAAGTGGAAGGGGGTCGCCTTCTATTTATAGGTTCCTAGGGGCACGAAAACTAGGTTGGGAAAAAATAACTCGACGCAGGCAGCAGGACGAAATGTCAACCGCGCGGGGTAGGGTGAAAAATATTTCACACCCATGCCAAATCACTTTTCTGAATTCCAGAACATTCCATGTGGGACATAATTTTTTTCATGAACCTATGAATTTTTTTTCTCACGACCCCTCCAGGCCCCCCAGACGGGGTCACCTAGATCCGAATATGACTTCGCTTTGTCGTTTGGAAACCTTATTCAGCCCTTGAGCACTTTTAGGTGTTTACAACAATAAAATAATACTAATAGGGATATAAAAATAAAGCTATTTAAATAATTTCATCTTAGATAGAAAAAGTTTTTATATAACACATAAAATTAATTCTTGCAGAAAATATCCTTTCTTCTTCAAAAAAAAATTCTTTTATCAAAATGACATGAAATTTTAAAAGAAAATAATTTATTTGAAAATAAAATTGAAAATTTTTAAGGTTAGATTCATGGAAATAAAGTGTCATGAAATCATAAAAATCCATTCATGCTGTATAAGTTAAAAAAATCATCCTCCTTGTACTTTTTCGAGAAAAGTCAAAAAGTACTCCGTATCGAATAATGAAAAAAGATTCCTTTCATACCATTTAGTAAAAATTCACCAATGGGTAAAATTTAATTTAAAAAATTGTAGAAGAATATAAATAGTATTACATATTTAAGGAACATGGATGTGGATGATAAATATACCCTAGTAAATACTTACAAATAATCAATCATAGATAACAGTGATATTACAAAATTATCCCTTACCTTATGTCTGCTATCCTTTGTTTGTATCCAAACCTCTTGTATAATGATTTACATGATGTCATTGAATTACTCTAGAATCATATTAATTTTTATGATATCATTTATGATTTTATTATCATTTTTCTTATTAACATTTCATTGTTACTCGTTATTCAGGTATTAATTGCTTTATGTTCTTATATGTGTTTTGTCAAATAAGTTTTGGCTCTCCTACTTAGATCATAGTTATATCATTAAAAATGAGATTAACATAATATATAACATATTTATTCATTATTTACAATTATATAATAATTTTTTAATGGATATATTGTAGAATTAATCACATCTCATCATAGAGATGGTAGGTCGTCCGTACACACAAGCGACAATATCATTCTGGTAATTGTGAAATGGTGTGGAAGTGGATGGTATATATGTTTTTATATAATCAATATCATGTTATAATAATCATATATAGTTATTATTTCTAGTATTATATCCATCCAAGTAAGGTGGTAGTGAAAACAAATTACACCACGACATGGAGATGGTAAGCCGTACGTACGCACACTTGGTGATTTTGTTTTTTTAGGATGAATAAAAGGTAAAATATGGTTGTTATATAATCTTAATAACATCTCAAAATATAATTGATACCAGATTAATTAATTTATAACTTAAACAACCCATGAAGAGGGAGTAT
The DNA here is from genome assembly GCA_963277665.1 of Viscum album. Taxonomy (NCBI): domain Eukaryota; kingdom Viridiplantae; phylum Streptophyta; class Magnoliopsida; order Santalales; family Viscaceae; genus Viscum; species Viscum album. The sequence continues at coordinate 44,471,403 of OY728140.1, read as the reverse complement.
AAGAAGAAATAATTTGAAATAATCGGTAGAGGAGATTACCTCTTCTTCAACGAGCTCCCTCCAGATCTCCTCTTAAAGGCACTAGAGTTGGTATTTTGAGAAACAAAACTCTATAATGTGAATAAAGAAAGTTTATAGGGAATATTGGTATGAAATTTCTAATATTTAATTCTTAAATTGAATTGAAATTGTGAGGAAGGATGTGCCCTTTTATAATTTAGGTAAGGGGTACATTTGGAATCCCCAATAATATTAATTTACACTGTTGGAAACATGACTTATACCAACAGTTTCAAACCATTGGTAATGGCATGAAATTTTTTGGTATAAACTATACCAATGGTTGTTCAAACTGTGGGATAGTTATCCATATGGATAGACATATACCAACAGTTATAGTATAACCGTTGGTATATGGCTTTGGAATGCACATTATACCAATGGTTTTAGATAACTACTGGTATAAAGTTATACCAACGGTTGGAAACCATTGGAATAAAGTTATAACAATGGTTGATAACCATTTAAGATTAATGAATTTCAGATATTTTCCAATGGTTCTGAAACTGTTGGAATAATCCTTTACCAACAGTTTATAAAAAATTATTGGTAAAGACTGATTATAAGTTCTATATACCAATGGTTTACTAACTGTTGGTATATAGTTTTACCAATTCTTTTATGTAAAACATTGGTATAAAGTCACTTTTAACACATATACCAACGGTTTACAACCATTGGTATAACCTTGATGCAATCGTAGCAGCAGGTCGGACTGCCTCCCCCTCTACAATGCCTCGTGCACCTACAATTATAAGCATGTATATGTAGAACTGAATATAGAATTTAGAATTTAATTGAATTCAGAATTAATTTCAAAACCAAATTACCCTATGTAATAAATAATTCAGAATTGAATTCTCAATTAAATACATACAGAATGAATTATGTACTGAATTCTGAATTATGAATGAATAACACATACAAACTGAATTATGAATTACATACAGAATTATGAATTATGTAAAGTGTATTAAATTCAGAATTAAATACATAAAAAATTTAATTATGTATAACACATACAGAATATGGAATAAAAAATTGAATTCAGAATTCAATATACATAATATGGATAAATGACTAATATGGCATACAAAATTGAATATAACTAATATGGAATAAAGAATATGACTAATTTGGCATACAGAATATGGCATACATAATAGGAATTCAGAATTGAATTAATAGGGATGGCTGATTTTAGATGAAATTAGTGCGATTGATGATTAACTAATACTTTTCACATGTAATTAGATATGAAAATGGATAAATGGATTCAAAAATTTCATTTTCCAGGGGGTGGGGGCTGTCCAGGGGGGGGGAGGTGTCCAAGGGGGTGGGGGTGTCCGAGGGGTGGGGGCTATCCAAGGGGGTGGGGGTCTGTCCAGGGGGTGGGGGCTGTCCAGGGGGGTGTCCAAGGGGTGGGGGTGTCCAGGGGGTTGGGGGTGTCCAGGGGGGTGTCCAAGGGGTGAGGGTGTCCAGGGGGTTGGGGGTGTCCAGGGGGTTGGGTGGTGTCTAGGGAGGCTTTCCAAGGGCGTGGGGGTGTCTAGGGGGTGGGGGTGTCCAAGGTGGGTGTGTGTGGGGGGGGGGGGGGCTATCCAAGTGGGTGGGGGTGTCCGGGGGGGGTGTCCAAGGGGATGGGGGTTGTACAAGGGGTCAGGGTGTCCAAGGGGTGGGGGTGTCCAAGGGGGTGGGGGTGTCCAATGGGGGGTGCCCAGGGTGTGGGGTTTTCCAGGGGGGTGGGGGATATCCTGGGAGTGGGGGTGTCCCAAGGGGTGGGGGGGGGGATTTCCAGGGGGTGGGGGTGTCCAGGGGGCTGTCTAGGAGGGGGGGGTGTCCACAGGGGTGGGGGGGTGTCCAGGGGGGTGGGGGTGGCCATGGGGATGGGAGGCTATCAAGGGGGTGTCTCATGGTGGGGTGGTGTTTAGGGGGTATTTCCAAGGGGTGAGGGTGTCTAGGGGTTGGGGGTGTCCAGGGGGTGTAGGGGTTGTCCAGGGGGTGGGGGTGTCTAGGGGGTGGGGTGGTGTCCCAAGGGGGGGGGGTCCAAGGGGGTGGGGGTGTCCAGGGGGTGGGGGTGTCCAGGAGGGTGGGGGTCTCCAGGAGGGTGGGGGTCTCCAAGGGGGTGGGGTGTTCAGGGGTGGGGGTGTCCATGGGTGGTGAGGGTGTCCAGGGGGTGGGGCTGTTCGGGGGGGGGGGGGTGTCCAAGGGGGATGTATATGAGGTGTCCAAGGGGGTGGGGTGTCCAGGGGGTGGGGATGTCTAGGGGGTGGGGGTGTCCAGGGGGTTGGGGGTGTCTAGGGGTGGGGTGGTGTCTGGGGGCGGTCCAAGGTGGTGGGGGTGTCCAGGGGGTGTGGGGGTTGTCTAGGGGGGTGGGGGCTATTTAGGGGGGTGTCAGTGTCTAGGGGGTGGGGGTGTCTAGGGGGTGCGGGTTTCCAGGGGTTGGGGTGGCAAAGGGGTGGGGTGTTAAGGGGAGGGGGGTGTCTCGAGGGGGGGGGGGCTATTTATGGGGTGGGGGGGAGGGCTGTTCAAGGGGGTGGGCGTGTCCAAGGGAGGGGTGAATCAGTCACACATATATTCAGTCACAAAAAATCATCAAGTCAAGTTTTATTATTTGTAGATAAAGAAATAAAGACAATGTGACCTACCTAATCACTCTTATATTCAGGCACACCAAATCATCAAACATCAAATATTAGTAATATCAGTCAAAAATGTAACAAATAAATCTATCCCTCATCACCATCATTATCATCACTGATATCATCAACCACATCCTTGTCCTCATCATTTTCCACACCTTCCTCAATGCCCTCCTCATCACCCTCATACTCCACCTTGGCCTCCTCCTCACCCTCCTCCATCTCGAAATCCTCCTCGCCCTCCTCCTCTACCTTGACCTCCTCCTCTACCTCCTCCCCCGCCTCATCCTCCTCCTCGTCATCGTCATCGCCAGGAACGACATCGTATCGACCACCACTATAAATGACACCTGGTGCACCATATATAGAATTCATCGATGACATATATTCATCACATGTTGTGCTAGACTCTGGTGGAAGTGTTGGACATAAAACTTGCATCAGTTTCATAAATGCAGTGTTTTCCCTAGCAGATTATTCTTATGTCTCTATGGACCTTTCTTCAGCATGTTTTGCTTGTGACTTAAATAGATGGAACTTAGTGGCACTAAAACATGTACCTGATGAGGGACAATACCTTATTGGTATTATACTCTTCCCAGGTCGGTAGCGTACTCTACTAGGTTTCTCATCTCCCAACATCTGATGTAAGTGATCATTTGGCCCAAAATTGTCAGATTCCTAGGCCTCAAGGAAATATAAAGAAGAATATTAAAAATAAAAATATATTATTAAGTTACAAAATAGATATTAAAATTTGAAATAAACAAAGTAAAACTTAAAATCTGCTGTTGATTCGGTTCGTTAACCGCACTTCCATCTTTTTTCCTTCTACTCAAACAAAATAGTTTTTCTCGAGGCACAAGTCCTTCAATATTCAATGTTTTAATCTAAAATGACATTGAATATAGGAAACCATAATTAAAAATATGTTACCAATAATTAATTTCATAACTAAAATTATATGAAAAATTTAGTAATCGAATAAATTATGGAGGAAACAATTGAATGTGCAAGTCGTAGAGAAACATTATAAGCAACTATCATACCTACTTCCTATCATGATCTAAAATTGCAGTACATCCCAATGTGTGGAGGTATTTTTTAACATTAGTGTTTTTTTATTTCTTTTGGATGATTCTTAAATAAAATTCAATAATACAGAAGATAGTATTAATGAAAAACATGACAATTTTTATTTAAATACCTTAAATGTGATCAATACCTTAATCTGGATAGTCGTCCAATGAGTAATCATCTGTTGATTTTTCTATCAGATAATCCTCCATGATAGGTACAGCCTCCAACTCTGTTCCAACTCTAGAATGCTAAAAAATATACAACTCGTCCTTATAGGCTCTAAAAATCTCACCTAAATCCTTTAGACATGTTGGTCGTGCACCCTCACTATCAGGGAAATTAAACAAAAGATGACACAAAAATATTAATTCATATAAATAAAAAAATAATATATTTCATTAAATACAACAATTTTTTTACACATATCTCCACCCAAGCATTATCCTTTACTTCATTTGGAAACTGTCTCTATGAGAGTGGGCTAACGGGAATGATGTCAGAGTATTTGGCAAGCGTCGCCAAAATCTATGACATTGCTGCCCTATTTTTTCAATCATTTGATTGTATTTATTATAGTCCACCATCAATTGCACGTGGAGGTTCCACACTATGCTCATTCATGTACATACCCGCACCCACCTCCTATCAGTATATGTATCTTTTTTGAAAGGAAAACAAATATTTTTCAATACATGTTATAATGAAAATAAATAACGGTATAATTTTTTTAAGGTTCTATAAATATACCTATGACTGTATGATCAATGGGCGCCACTAGATCCATAGATACTGAAGGAACACCCTTTAAAGGTGGAGTGGGTCCCAGTGTATGCTTCTTAGGGACATACTATGGTAGAGCATGAGTTGAAGAAGATGGAATATAGAAGCTCAGAGAGAAGGAAGCAGAAGTAAAATAATATGGCACAGATGGTGGGTCAAATACTGGATGGGGAGTGGGAATCATCATCAGATGTGGTAAAGATGGGTGAGGAGACTCATATGTAAATGGTGGTGAAAATATGGGAGTCCTAAATATCCCATGTGTCCCTAACGACGCAACAAGATAAGAATGTGGGATAGATGGTTTGTTAGGGGGAGGGGTAGAGTCTAATCGGGCATGCCGACCAGATCACCTAGCTCTCATACCACCTCCCTCGTACCACCTGCCTGAGTACTAGGACCACTACTAGGATACTCATCAAATAATTTTCGCCTAATAGGAGGATCCTACAAAAACATTTAAAAAAAATTAATCACATGACATTATATATTATTTACATATATATATATTAAATAAAATACTCACTACAAGCACTAGTGGTGGAATTCCCATCTCAGTCATGCAACGATTGTTGTCCATCATCTTTTTTTGTCACCTCTCTTCAATTGGTTTCATTTCCTGTATTTGAAAACAAATATAGAAGTAATTAGAAAATGATAACTAATGTGTAACCCAAAAAACAAAATATATGATATGGAATAGGTGATTCATGGATAATTTAACTATCCATTATTTTAGGTGATCTTGAATGGATATATAATGAATTCAATAAATCATTCAAGATGTAATAAATAAATTTAATTTTGAGTAGGATGGTTATTTACTAAGTGTCACCAGTCTATTAAAATCATGGAACATCGATTCTTAGGATTTATTTCACTCAACAACCAAGAGAGAGAGCATACTAAATTATGCCTCTAGAAAATTCAGAAAAGTATATATTATGAATGATTAAACCCTTAAGATAGTTGTAAATGATGATATAAACATATGAACAAGATTAAGATATCTAACAATTTCATAAGGGGTAAAGAACTTGTTGAAATTAAGGAAAAATTTAATTTCTTTAGCCTAGGTAGATGATACAGGTTTCTATACATGTTTTACAGAAGAAGATAAACCATCATGTTCATTATCTGGTGAAATGTTAAAGGGAGGTATTAGAGTTGTACTAATTTTATACATGGTCAATAAATCATTGAAATGTTCACCAAGTTATAAATTTTGGTTTCATAGGTTTGAATACAGTTCAATTTCAAATTAGAAAATGCAATCCAAATAAAATTGAAACCAATAAACATTGAAAATTTACATTAAGGTCAAGTTAGATACAACATATTTTTAATCAATATTAAATCAATTTTAACAGTACCCACCTTAAAAACACAAGTTGAGGTAAACTAAAATAATTGAGAACATGGATGGATGATTCTATATATTTCCCACCACAACTTCAGGTTCATATTCAACTTTAAAAATTGAGCTATTGGAGTCATGAAAAGTAATAAATGGATTGGTTCTAATGGTAGTATGGATGGTGTCAATTCCATCATCACCATCATCAAAAATATTTCTTGGAATTACTTCTATAATGACACGAAATTCATGTCAAAGATGGTCTTTGACATAAAAAAACTTGTTTCTCTATTGATGAAAACACATATGGTTCATCAGTAGCAAGAGTGTGAGTCATATCCATTACTCAAAATCCACAATCATCATTAAATGTTCCATGCCTTGTCATCAAATTAAACCATCGTAATTTCATCATCGTGACTCAACCATGAGAGTAATAATCCAATATTATTATTTTTTCAACGACTCTATTATAACATAAATTTTTAAATCACAGTCTACTATATGATGCACTGACATAAAAGTTTGTTGTGGTAGTAACTATAACAACATTATGTTTTGTTCTCATGTTCTTTGCTCGTTTAGTGATAATAAATCTATTCCCATTGATAAAAATTGATTTATAGTCACGAACCATGGTATTAGGACCAAAATCCAAAGATCTTATTTCCTCAGAGAAAGAGTCAGTAGGAAAACTCAATATCTAAAATATAAATAAATATTAAACTTAACTAAATATAGATTTAATTATTTTAAACAGTAATATTTTTACCTTCAATTTTAACCAAGAAGAATACTCTTTTCTATTAAAATTATCTCTTATTCTCAAATATAAAGAACAATGCCTTCTATTTATCATTTCTTTATGTTCCCTATAGATAAAAATAGGAATAGTTTAACATATATGTAAGATATACATATTCAATTTACTTACCTGATGTAGTCATCAAACAAATCACAGTTGAACAAAACTATGTGATGTGCCATCTCCTGCTCTTCAATGCTCAATGTCGTCAATGTATATGATCCAGGAACTCTTTCTATTCAAGGAAGTGGTGGAAAACTAGGTTCAATTTTCTCATACTATTCTTATTTATTTATCATTAGTCTATTCATTCTTGTAGTAGATCATACAAATACATAGAGCATAAATCCATACATTCTTGAGCCAAGTAACTTTTCATGATAGAACCTTCAAAACAATTCCTATTTCAGACATAATTCTTTAATGTGTACATATTTATTTCGGTTGGATACATCCAATGAAAATAAATTAGTCCTCTAAGAAGTATTTAATTTGGAATATAGAAATTCAGATGCATCATGCAAGTACAAAATGGAGGAAATATTTTATCTAACTCACACAAAATTAATGGGGAATCTGCTAACATTTTTTACAAGAAAGACATGGACAACTTCTTAGCACAATGATCTATAAACAAATGGCACAACTGAATAATATCCACCCTTACATTATGGGACAAAAGATGATTGATTTCTATTTAAATCAACTCTTGAATAAGAATATGATAATCATGAGTCTTCAAAGATTGTATCTTCAACTATCTTATATTGTCCCATTTAGATATGTTTCTTGAATAGACATCAGGAACTTTAATAGTCTCTAGTACTTCTAGAAATTTATTTTTTTCTGTAGGTGTCATCACATAAGAAGCACATGAAACATGCCATTTATTTTTACTGATATGCACAGGATGCAATTCTGGTCTGATGCTCCAATACACCAAGTCACACCGAGACCGTAAATTATATTTTGTCTTTCCCTTAACATTTAGAAGAATCAGAAGAAACATTTCACATATATTATTTTCAATGTGAATTACGTCTAAGTAATAAAGTAACAAATTGGTTGACCAATAAGGAAAATCAAAGAAGATACTCCTCTTCTTCCAATTGTAATAGGTTTCAATGGAAACATTATTTCTCTTTCCAAATTTCATTTGACCCTTACTGAATGAAAAAATGAAATCTTTCAATTCATTAAGAACATATGTTCTAGCCATACGTTGAGGTGGATCATTGGTCTCCATGGTATTGTCAAATCTTCTATGATTATTTCTATCTGGATGGTCTATTGGAAAAAATCATTGATGTCCCATAAAGCTGAAACTACAACAATGTTTCAGTATTTTGGATTGTGTATTTTTCATACAAATATGATATGATAGTTTTCCATTCGTGATCCATCTAGAAATCATTGCATAAGTAAGAAAATCATTGATTATCCCCATAATCACAACACGCATCTAAAATACATCTTTTGAACATGCATCGTATGTGTGCACACCCCCATCCCAAAGAAGTTTCAAATAGTTTATTAAAAGTTTCATTTATATTTCTATATCATTGTCACGATCAGAAGGGCCAGATATGAGTATACTCATGAAAGTGAAAGTTTTTTCATACACAATCATGGGGTAAGGTTATAAATGTGTATAAAAACTATCCATGTGATGTGCAAAGAAAGTATATTTCCAAAATGAATTAAAACCATCACATTAAATACCCAGACTCATATTACACACATCAGTTGCAAAATCAGGATATCGAGCATCAAATATCTACCATGAAAATTCATCTGTAGGGTGAACCAACCCATCATTAGTCTTCTTTATCTCAGTATCCATCCATCACATTTTTATTAATATTTCATTAGACATACAAATATTCTGGAGTCTTGGGATCAATGGAAAGTGCCACATTACTTTTTGTGGAACAAAGTATGGTGTTCCATCATCATTTGGCTTCCAGTGGGATGTGCCACATTTTATACAATCATTTCATTTAGCAGTTTCCTCATAGAATAAACTAGAATCTTTCTGGAAAGCATGAATTTTGTTTCTTGAAAATTCAAGTTCCTCAGCTAACTTCCATGCCATATAGTGGTTTGAGGGAATATATACATAATCTAGAAGTAAGTTATTAAATAAGGTAAGAATGTAATCGATGGAAGTATTAGAAATCCCATACATAGTTTTCCCATGAAATAATTAGATTAAAAATTCCATCTTTTTTTCATTTTATTGCATTATCGATATACTGGAGTCGTGGCAGCATCATTCAATTTTTTCACCCTGACAATATCATCATTTTCATTAGATGCTTCATATGTACTCATATCGAAGTATTATTGGGTTAGAATCCTTTCTTTTTTATGATGAAGAATAAACAGAAACTAGTAATATAAAAAATTCTCCAATACAGTCCTCTCATTTGGATCATCAATATCTTTAGATTTCATTTTCTCCCTATTATGATACCACACATAGTAGTTTGCTTGAAAACCATATTTGGTTTTGTGGTAGTTGACTTCTTCATGGCCCAATTAAGGTATTACAACATAATTTTAACATGGGCAGTGTATGCGACCACTATATAAAGTATTGTGAAATGAAAAATCCAAAAAACTCTCCAAATTGTTTTGAAAATCGCTTAATATCTGATCAGTTTCATACATCTAACTTCTATCCATTATATAAAAAAATTTATAAGCCATTTCTTCAAAAGCAATTCAATAATATGGAAGTTTAGTCAAAAATATATTTAAGTAAATGAGAATTGTTCACTTTATATGAAACCATAACTGACACACTACTCTATATGAGAATCATAATATAAAAGACAACTAAATACAATATTTAGAACAAAATACTATAAATTAATATAAATCCATGATATTGACTTCAATTATAAATGATATTCCATGAAAATTGTGCATATTGAGATAACATATATAATCTATGGTAGAATTTTGAGAGTCCTATACATCTTGTGTCAAATAGAAGGAGAGATTTCGAATCCATGAGCCTTTGAAAGAGAATAATCCCATTATTCTGAAGTATTCAATGAACTAAGTAATAACTTGATCACCTGAGATCTGTAGAGTGTTTTTAGACAAAAAAATGTTCAAGTAAGGTTTTGAATATCTTTGAATAACTATACATGAGTGTACAAGATCAGGTACACTTGTGGAGGATAATTATTCAGGAGTTGATTAAATTTCAGATCGAAGAAATTTTATATTTTAGTAGATTATTTGAGTGATATTCATAATATCTATTCTGAATAAATAGAAAATATAATCTTAAAATGATGGTAAAATGTTCCCCAGGGATTTAAACATCATGGTAATACATTTGGATCATGATACATGAAATATTAAATGGATATAAGTTGAGTTTGATGTCGTAAGATGAAGGTTCCATGAGGAAAATAAGCATGATTCCATATACATGGAGATTTTGAATGATGAGATTGAAATTTATTTTCCAAATTAGATAATATATCCCCATTTTAGATATCTATAATGGAAGGGGTTTCTAGTTGATGTAGTGAAGTATTCTTTGGTTGATACCTTATTATTAAAAAAATGTGAAGATATACTAATTTAGTTTTGTGTGCCTAAATTTGAGGTGAAAGGTGTTTTGGAATTTTTTCATTTATCACATACAAGAGGAAACCAATAGACCTGATAGAAAATTGTTCAATATATTACCAAGTGAATTATTTTCCTCCAAGATTCAGAATGTGTAAAGAGAGATTTTTAAATAAGTTATTGATGCTAAAAAATGGAAATATTTTGAAAAGTTAGGCGATTTCACAACACCCAATACCTAAAGTCGAAGTATTAATTTTTTGGGGAATCAATTAAATAGTATGCTTCTATACATTATTTGATATCACATGATTTTTATTGTGGGGGTGTATTATGTTTCAAAATGGGTAGAATCTTGGGCCAATTGGAAGAAAACAACTACATTTGTGATCAAATTTTGATGAGGAATGTATTTTTCTAGTTTTGAATTCATTTTTTACTTATTAGTGATCATGGAATTCACTTTAATAATCACTTTTTTGCAGTACTACATTTGAAATATGAAGCTCAATACGACACCCTAACACCTTATTAACTAAAAAAATTTAGGTAACTGACATTATTCAACTAAAAGATCAATAAAATTTTAGAAAAAACCATGAGTTCAACATCATTGGATTATTTCAAGAAGTTTGATGATTTATTATAGTCATACAAAGAAGAATTTAAAAAACTAATTTTTATGACCCCATTTAGGATTATCGATGGAAATCCATGCCAATTATTAGTGGATCTGAAACATTATTTATATTGGTCTATGAGGAAAGTGGATATGGATTTATAATAAGGTGGGAAATTGGTTCTTGTAATTAGATGAATTAAAAGAAATATATATAGAATTAGACGAGAATGAAAAAAATTACAAATATAAATCCAAGAAGTGGAATTACTAATGAATAAAGTTTTAAAAATTCACACCCATGGAAAATGTACTTTTGATTAACTCGTGTTTTGTATTTCTTATAGGTAAATTTCACCCACATTGTATGATACCTTTCATTGGAGTCAACACTTTTCCTCCTACTATATTATGATCCAAATAGGACATGAAACTTTTTTCAAGGTGAATGTAAAGTAGATAAATCTCTAAATGAATAAATTATAAGAGTGATTCATTCTCCCTCTTAAATATAACTAAGGATATAATGGTATATCTATATATCGATATTAAATGGATAACTAACTAGGATTAATTTAAAAACATTATTAAATTTTTGTTAGGTTAGTAATTATCTATGAATTAATAGGGTATATGATCTATTATAATCTCCCACACTCCCATACCAATTCTAAAGATGGAAAAAATTCAGAATAAGAGGAGTAGTGATCAGGGGAGGAAATGCCCATATAATACCTTGAATATTACCTATACCCAATCCAACTAACATCACAATTCCAATCCATCACCCAACTAACACCCAATTAATCCTCAATATCACTACCCTTCCCATTATTCCTTGAACAAAAACTATAAATACAAAATCCAAATCCAATTTTCAACTAAACAAAAGTCCATATAAACTACCATATCACCGCACTAAAAAAATGGAAATCCACCTACACCACTACCCCAACCATCCCCAATCCCTTCACATGGACCATCCTTATATTCATTACCCTCCTAAATAAAATATTACTAAACAAACCCCTTACCGTATTTGAGTGGGAATACATCTCACTGGCACCTCCATTAGTTTATATGGTTTACTAACTCTACACATAAGGAGCGGCTATGAAGACATCAAATAAAGGTGATTCACACAATAATGACACTTGAAGAGTAGAACAAAAACAGAAAAAAATCAAACTAGACTTATTGGGTATACCATGCGACAGACCATACAATCCTCTCATTTAGGCCAAATCAAAACAAAAAACAAAAAAATAGATTCAAAACATTAAAACCAAGGTATCACTTACAGATTTGAAGTGTATAGCTAAAACAATTTCTTGATTGAAGATGGATCTATAGGGTGGAAATAGTTTTGTAGACTAGGGTAAAGAGAGATATTTGGTATAACTTCTATTTAGGGATGCAATTGTGCATACGAGTAATGGATCTGCTGGGGGAAAACTTTACCAACGATTTTAAAAAACCATTGGGAAATAAAGTCTTTACCAATGGTTTCAAAAAACTGTTGGTATATATTAGAAACAGGGAGGATTTAACAACGGTTTATACTAAACCATTGGGAATGGTTTTTTGTGAAAATAGTATACCAATGGTTTCAGAAAACCATTGGTGCAGTCATCCTATACCAATGGTTTTATAAAACCATTGGTATAAAAGTGTTGGTATAACCCCAATTTCCACCAATGTTATAATAAAATAAAACCACATAAAAAACCTCCAAAGTGTAATATATTATAATATTGGATGAGGTAAGGTTGTAATATCATCAACCAATAAGTTTTAGACAAGTTTTTCTTTCCATTTAAACTGTATCATTTTAATTTAACACTTAGTTATTCTATTTCATTTTAACTAGGGTAGCAATTATTTCAACATTAAAATGGTAAAATATTTACTTATTTGATGTAAATTAAATCATAAATAAATAATTTATATAATTTTATACCATATAATAATTATTGTATATTTTTAAAAATGTTTTATTATTTTTAAATAATTTAATTAAACATTATTTTGATAAACAAACAATAGTGTCAATTTTGACACTATTCAATTCATTGATTTATAAAAATATCAAGACAAGATGTTATACTAGAGAAAAATATTTTATTATATCCCCATTGGGTCAAGGTAATATATTAAATTCATTGGATAAATTAATTATGCAAAATTATATATATTTTAATATTTTTAATAACATTAATTTGGTATTTCCATTAATAAGCTTATTACAACATCAGTTTTGTGTAATTATTTAAAACACTTATTTATTGAATAACAAAAATACTATAATGAATATAGATATACTATATTTCATAGAAATATATTTAGTTGAATTTATCTTTTGTAAAATCTAATATTTAAAATGTCATACTTATTAAATTATGAATGTGACAACTTTAACATCACTTTAAATAAAATAAAATAAGTGTCATAATCTCTTCTATAAGACTCCAAATGGTTAATAAATAGACCCTTGGATTATTATGATTTTTATATGCTCTAAAAATAAAATATGTTCAAGTTTTTTTTTCTTTTAATGGTTATTATGATTTTAATAAAAATTAGTTTATTGATTTTTCATCAATTAAATAATTTCTGCATCATCAATGTATAAGCCTTTAAGATAATTATTTATTTTCTAAAAATTAAAAATAAATTACGATGATAAATAAAAAAAATTATCTTTAAAATGATTATTTATAATCTAATTTACCTTATGTATAACCTTATTTTAAAAATGATAAAGTTATTAAAATTTGAGTAAGACATATTTAACTTTTCTTTAAATAAAATATATTAAATGTCCAAATATCATCCAAGTGGCTTCAAAAGGGTATAATCTCGACTCAAGTATGGTTTAGATATCAAATCACTTATCCAATCATATTAGGACAAGTGTTAAGGTAATTTTATACAATTATATTTACCCTTAATTACCCGATTTACCTTTTTACTATATTAATAAAAATTACGGAAGTTACTATACATAATGTCCAAAAATAAACTAATGATATTAACATAATTTTTACCTACTAATTAAAAATATGGAATCAATTTTTGAAAATTCAAAACACATAAGTTTCATTATTTAATTTAAAATTAATCTTGTTGTCATAATGAAAAATAGGTTTTTAAAAGTTAAAATATTACAAAAGATTGAAATGTTTTTACTGAATTAAATGTAGAATTAATGCCACAAACTAAATTATATTAAAGGATAAAAACATATTTTATTTATACATGAAAACCATTCAATACTATAATTTAACCATATAAATTATTTCTATGAAAAATTTTGTTTTCAATAAAAAATTAGTATATTTTTAGTGTTCATCATAACATGAATGTTTTCAGAAAAATATCAATAATTAGTCCAAAACAAATTTTTATATCCCAATTCCAAAATAAAATGTTTTTTTTTGTTAAATATAATATATATGAGTTTCAAAATTTATATTTAAAATTTGTTCTCCATCAAAAGGTGGCAAAACTACATTTTTTGAGAAATACTTCTTTTATTTGAAAAATTGAATTTGTTCTTATGTAATGTCTAGAAAACATATAAGCTGAATTTTAAATAGTAATTTGAATATACTAAACATATATTCAATTAATAAAATCCATAAATAGTGATTTTATTATTTTATACAGTCACTTATTTGCATGTAAATAGTTTTTCAGAAGAAAGTTAGTACTATTCATACCCACCATTATAATGACTAGTGTTTAAGGTAACATAATAATATTTAGTTTTTCACTTATAACTGGAATTGTGTGAAATGAATTCTACAAAAAGAACTTTAAATTGTGTGTATCAAAATCCAAGCATAGCATTGGGTATAGCGCAAGCTAATCCAATGTTGCGTATTGTGCAAGATTATCTTTGTGTAACATATAATACAAGACATCAAAGAAAAAAAATATCTCATAAAAAAATCAGGGTGTTACATATGTCATGATTTTAAATGGTGTAACCACATTCTATATCACAAGTCATAAATCCACCTCTAGACACTGCACTCTAAACTCCTCATCTAGAAAAACATCTGGAGAAAAGTGTAGGAGGTCCTTCAACTTGATTCCTAACTCCCACACAATCATGCTCCTCTGATGAAGTGAGAGTAGATCCTACCTCTTGGCTGCTTTTATTTTTAGCAAAAGAAACTCTAACTGGAACCCCCTCTGAAATTTCGACCACAACACATATGCCTCCTTACAATCAGCAAGAAACAAGGTCCAACACTAATGCCCAAATCCCTACAATTGAATCGCTGCTAACTGAACCCATAAGATATATTGTTCTTGGATGATACCAAAAGAGATATCAAGATCCTCCAAACAGTTCTCCATCTGTAGATCAGGTATTCTCCCCTCATACTTTCCAAAAATTAGCTTCTGAAAGGCATGCACATATCCCTACCAAGACTCATCCTCCACTTTCAGGTCAACCCTATGATGATCAACCAGAGTATCCTTATAAATTTCAAATTTCTAGGAAACTCATGGATGATGAACAAGATCCATTCACAAAAATAAAGAAAAATATCCTAAGCCTGGTAGCATGAAATTATAAAAAAAAATATTTATTTCATTTTATTTTAAACAACAACCCAATTCAAACATGAACACAATCAATTATGATGCATGTATGTTTCCTAGGTCTCTTCCCTATAAAAATATCCACCACACTTGGTTATTAAATAAGCTGAGAGTCCATGCACTAGATAACGGGGGCCCTAAAATATTGGGTTATAACTGGTCTCCCTGGCCTAGGTCACACACCAAAGTCAACTGGCACTGCTTCCCTAACAACCCATGAAATCCTCATAGTGCCTAAATCCAAACCCCGTCCTATCTACCAACCAAACCTTTGATAACACTCTTCCATTCCCCCTCCCTCCAAATATTCCACAATGAAGGGAGATAGACAACAGACCTCAAGTCCGACCTTCAGTAGGCCCTGGGAAGAAGACTAGCACCGAGGTTATAAAAATATCACAAATGGGAGGCATTACCCTCTATAATATAAAATAGGATTGGGATATAGGATAACAAAAAAACTCTAGTATATAATATAAAAGTAAAATCAAAACCATCCCACAATGCATGAATAGAAATAATCCAATGGATTAAAAGTCTCCAATTGATATACCAAAAGACATGTCTATGATAGTAACTCAACAACAGCTCTAAACAAAGCTAATAATGCCTAGATCAGTCCTCAAATCCCTTCTAGAAACCAAAAAAACTATTTATAAACATGGGGTGAGCATAAATTTATAATTAGTAGGGGAATAACTAACATCTCAAGTGTATATGTGAAAAGAGAATGCTAATTCCCCAGTGAGAAAACATCAGAACCAAAAAGAACCTACGTATGTCAACTAACCATCCTAGCCTCACCATGGATAAATCACCAAATCATGCATCTGATACAGTAATATAGAATCAAGATCGTAACAAATCAAGGTTCCCTACTTCCACATTGCCACTAATTTTCCACTCTCATGACCCAATGTCGAACATCATATGCTCTCATCCCTTCGATACATATCACATCACAATCAAGTCACATCACATATCACCTGAAGAAATATATTCCCCACCCTCGTAAGGTCTAGAATTTTTTTCTAGCATCAGGCATCAACACACCATGTCTCACCCTGAAGACACTTGGGCCATCACAACACATCTCATCACATAACTAGAGCAGTAGGGTATCATGGATGTGGAATAAATAAACCTCATGACCACCTCCTACCATGCATGATCCCTACCGCATATTAGATCACATAACTACCTCATCACATCATATATCACCCAAAAACACCTAGTCCAACACTATTGGGTAATCTCAAAAACCAACACATATCATCACTGCTACTGAATGAAGAGAGGGGAAGAGGGGGTAACTAGGTATCCATGTCACCACCATCCATGATGTTGGGGAAACACCTAGAACATAGAACCTATGATCTTTTTTAAGTTTATCCAACTTGGGTAGGGTGCATAATGAAATAACATAAACATACATGATATATTGATAGCACAAAATATCCAACCTATGGGTTCTCATTAACTACACTAATGCACATCGTGTCACCACCACCGCACCACATGTCAATCCACACAACTGATGCCACCACTATATGTAACACCACATAAGATCTACACAAGACACACAACATTTCCCACATTTAATTATAGTTTTCATAACTTTTATTCGATTATCCATTCTATTTCAAATTACAAAAACCATTATTCAATTAAATTCATTTAATACATTTACCAAAAATCTATTTCAAGATAATATCATTTATCTACCAGCCTATTTTGTTTTATTTTTATAATCACAAGTTATTCCATGAAAAAATTGGAAACTAACACAACCATGCCATTCTAAAACTATCCCATGTCACATAACCATTGCCAAAACACCTCTCATCCACCATATTTATCATTCCACCTCAACCAAGGAATATCACTACAATAACCACACATTCCACATCCCAACCACATCTCAAAACACAAACTCTATACACAAAAAACATGCATCACCACCACACATCATCACCATTGTGAACCAAAAACTCTACGCACCATAACCACAACACACCACAACCATTGCACACCACATCGCACTACTACCCACATTTCATCCAGACCAACCAACCACTGCATCACTGCCTCTTGCATCACCGAGCCCAACTGGTCACCTCCATCACCATATAACAACAAAAACCATGTAGGGAAACCAACAAACACAAGAACACATAACAAAAAAACATCCTATCTTCCACAATTCATTAAAGGGTTTCCATTTCATTACTTCATTATTTAGCATCAGTATTATCACACAAACCATATTTTTATATGAAACCAATTTATTATCCAAATAAATGTTCATTATCCATTTATTCAGGGTGATATCACACAACAACACAACAGGGGTCACAACTCATATCATATACTGTGAAAACAACACTCTCAACCGTTGTTATTTTTAGAAAGGAAATTATATGGTATAATATTATTAGTAACAATATCAAATATGTCAAAAAATGCAATATCTCCCAATACCCATAAATTTCAGGCTTTCCAATTAAGTATAATTATTATAAAAACCATTAATATCCACCCAAGGTAAATAAAATGCATGAAAATACCACTCATAAAACTTAAATAGGTGAGAAGGAGGATCCCTTAGCTTGAGGAAGCTTTCAGGTCTCACTGAACACCATCGGGTGAAGAATAAATAACCTGCAAATCACAACTACAAAAGGAAATTATGGAGAAACCTACACCACATAAAGGGATCATTAAAATACAACAAAAAAACACACCCTGAACTGAAACCACAATGCCACAACAGATCTATGAGAGAATAAAGAGTGAACACAACCAAGAAAGGGATAAGCCCTTACTAATGATTGTCGAAACACCACCATTGGAACTCAATGAGAAATATGGGGTAAGACAAGCTAGAAAGTCTCCAAATATTTCCTAGGGTTCATCACAAAATGAGAGGGAATGAACTGTTGAATGGGGATAACATTAGTAGATCAAAACCAATTTACAACCTGAAAAATGCCCCTTTCATGTCATGAATTCCATATTCAGGATTTAAATTCCACATCCCTCATGGATTACATTCCATGAAACCATTTTAAGTCATGAAACCTCCATATCATCAGTTTAAAAAAAAAACACAACACCTCATCCAGAATTAGTCTCACTTCATGAATTCCCCTTTCACACTGTGAATCATTTTCACTCTTCACACCTCATCCAAACACAATCCATGAATTCACCAACCTCATATGTTGTGAATCACTAACTCACAATGTGAATCAGGTTCATGATGTGAACTAATTTCTATAATACTATTTTAGATATAAGTTTATAAGATTCTCCTCCAGTATCCTTTGAAACACCTATAACAACCAAACTAGAAAATTAATTGTTCAGGAAGGCACAAAACACTAAAATAAGTATCATAACCAGAATCCAAAAAAGGTTATTGGTAAGTAGGATATTTAGTCTTAGTATTTTTTTGGTTTCATAAACTCATGTATAATGTGCTTAGTTTTCCACAATGATTACAAATGACCTTTTTATCCAGGTACTTAGACCTAAATTTGGATTTCTTTGTGCTATTGGTTTATATTGATTATAATATTTCTTTTTTACCCTTAGTATAGGTTCTACCCCTAGAAAAAACTCTCAACCTCACCCTTAACCTTGGGTTTATATTGTAATTATTTAGAGGGTAAGGCTGATTTGAATTATTCAAGAGTCAATGAGTCTCATCCATAAATTATATTTTCTATAAGTGTGCTATAGGAATTATCAATAGAAATCAAAAAGGATCATAGCTTGGTCCTCATAATCTATATTAACATTAATTTTGGATAAGTCAAGAATGATATTATTAAATTCATCTATATGTGCTTCATTATAAACACTTTAATTAATTTTAAGGTAAATATGAATTTTTTATTATGAAATATACCAATATGATATATAGTCTTATAAGGTTTCTAAAGTTTAAGAAAATTTTCAGTAGTAGTAGTTTCATATGAAACTTCCCTAAGGAAAGAAATAAATAATCACAATCCTTAACCAGGACATCAGTAGGGAAATTTAGGTATGTGGTAGAGTTCAACCCATCATTTTACTAGGTCACAATAGGTTTCTTTGTTCCATGTAGAGAATCTACAATACCCTTTTGGGAATGTAGGTCCTTCATTTTAATTCGCCATAAGTTAAAAACATTATCACCACTGATTTTTTTATTTTATACTTAGTTGAATACATTGTATTTAGGATGGATTTGATATCATTTTGTGTGTGAAAATGATAGGCATAATCCCCAATAAACAACCAAGATTCATATATTTTCAATCAAGTTTGCATAATTATTTGAATTTGAAGGGGATATCACGGTTCTAATGATTTCAATTACAAATAGAAAAGGGAACATGATTATTTAAGATGTGTCTGAAAAGTGTAATATAAATAGAAACCGTAGTTGAAACAAAGAAAAAGAATTTAGTAAAGAAGATACAAGGATTTAACATGATTCAACCCATTTTATACCTACATTCATGATAAGATCACCCCACACATTTTATTAAGATCAAAGAAAATAGAATGAAAGATACAATATATAAATAAGAAAAATGAATAAATAGTCAACATAACATTTATTTTTATACTAAAATAAATGAGGGGGAGAGAACACTTACAAATTTAGATAGGGGATCTCTCTGGTGGTCCTATTCTCTTTAAAATTGTCAAGGGAAAGATTCTGGGATTTCAAAGGGCACACTCTTATGCACTGTGTTTGTATTAGAAGCTATGTTATTCTTAGGGAGATTATAGCTGATATAATAGGATGCACAACTTCACCATGATGGGATTTATTCAACACTCCACCATAAAAGGCTTATAATAGGTATCTTAGAAGGATGATATGCTGAAATCAGACCTCATATGAAGTATGCTCACTGGGATGAGCTCAGGTGTCAACACAATAAAATTAGATCCAAAACCAAGGATGGAAGAAGTTGAATTACTGAATGGACCTTGTGGGTATGGGTGATGAAATCCCCTGACACTAGTAGCTGGCTACCATGGATTAGATGAATAAGAGAGTTCCACACATAGTGGATCCAAACATATGAACAACCCAATCCAGAAAATTAAAACAAGTGTAGGGATGATATCAAATGGGCGACAAGGCTTATCGATGACCAAGAGGCATTTAGTGATGGATAAATGTCATAGTAGGGCTGGTAGAGCATGGTATGGGAAAAAATCATACTGAATATGAATCTCAAGATATAGTCCCATGTGGAATCCTAATAATAGAAATAAAAAAACCAACTAATATTAAATAAATTTGATCATAATAATAACAAAAGGAAATAAAATTATTTTTTTCATGCATGTATATAAATTTAAGAATAATATAATATGAAATTTTAATATTAAAACACCTTAATTAACAGTAAAATATTACATTATTAATTATTATTTTCCAAATTAATTATTAATTATATTAATTATATTATTTAGAGGGGGTTGATAAATGAAATTTCATTGGGAATTCCTTTTAAGGGTTTCATGTAAATTTATAGTGTAGTAACAATAAGATCTTTGGGAACTCAATAGAATAATGCAAGTTTAAGTTAATTATCAATGGAGAATCGAAAGGAATGAAATACACATGGAATATTTAGTATTAGGGACATGTGAATAGTTTTAGGTATAAAATACCATCAACTATTAAGGAAGATGATAATTATATTTTCTCCAAGGTACAGTCCAATTCTATGAAGTATTTATTACAAGACTACCATGCTCATAGATATTAGGAATGATACGTATTTATCTAAAAAATACCTTAAGTAAATGGATGTTTCTATTAAAGATGCTAAGAGTGGTGATGGATTTACTCCTGAGCTATTTGTTCAGGCATAAAATGAGAAATCTTCCCAATGGGAATTTGGGAGTGATGTTGAACCTGATACAAATGATTTGATGGATGAAAAATATATGATTTCTGGGGATAACAAGGGTAAGTACTCATATCTTATGGTTTCACTAACTCCTCCTTTAAAGTGGTAGCAGAAAAGGGGTTCTAGTAAAGCTTTATCTACTAAACCCATGGATCCAGAATCTAGGAGGGTGACAGAGTAGTAGATGTAATATAAATCAAATGAATGTCTTTAGTTTAAAAAAGTGATGGGAACATTGGGGACTATTCTTGTTAAAAGTAAGAGTAAAATATACTGATAGAGATGATGTCCAAGGGCATTGATAATTATGAAGATAATCCTAGAGCATTACTAGTGGTCAGTGTTGGTGATGCTTCAAAGATGTATAATAGATATCTTATAGCATCACCTCCTTTTATGAGAGGTTCATTTTCTCAGAATGTATCATTACCAAATCTATGTGTAGTTTAAACTCCTACCAGGGGTTTTTCTACTCAAAATATAAAGGATATGGATCAAGCTCATTAGGAGATGCCCATGAATAGATCTAAAGAAACTTTTGGTTCCAATGGGACACCAATTTCATGTTTTAGGTCTTCTCATGAACCTGATATAAGACTTGGGTCATTCCCTTCAAGGAAAGGATTTGATGAAGGGGAAAGGAGGATGATAGAAACACAACTGATGTTTGTTTTATATATGATTTTTCAGAAGTAGATGAGAAGGATGTCTTTTTTATGCCTCAAAACTAGGAGGAGGAAGATAAAAAATCCTTGGATTATAATCAAACCAATCCATATATGGCTTTTAAATGGAGAAAAGGAAAATTACCTTGGGTTTGAGGTACCCCACAAAATGTGGGTAGTAGGCCTCAACAAAGACCTATGGTTACAAGGTCCTCCAATAGAGGATCTAGAGTATTCCCAAAGATTTATAATGAAGAATAAATTGAAAAAATTAAAGGATATTTGAAATTATATACTAACCTCAGAGAATACTTCTTTGATTGAATTCAAGGGCAATACACACCTACTTTATATAATTATAAGGATTGTCTCATTTTCATTAGGGACGAACTTCAGATTATGAATTGTATGATCTCAAAAATTAATAATAATTCCAATAAATATCATGAAAGAAAAGATGGGATTGATTCTCAAGAGCTTAGATAAGGAAATTCCAAGGATAATGTGGGTTTATTTAAGATTTATTGCCTTATATGGTTTCTTTAAACACAAATCCAAAATTCACTCCTATAAAAGGAATTTCTCAACCCATATATGTATTTTATCCCAACTAAAGTTCTCCCATAGATGGTTATACATACCCTAGGGATTTAGTTGGATTCAAGGGTGGAAACACTACATATTTTCATTAGGATATGAGGGGTACTCATAATTCGAGTAATCCAGAAGCTCCCAAGGGTTTGGTGGAAGAGAATCATGATATGATTCTCAACCAAGACCATGAGATTATACAAGATTAAGTCTATTATGTTGATTATAGTTTCTTTGATGAGTTTATGGCCTTAATTAACCCACCTATAGGATTAAGAAGAAAGGAGATATGGCTTTTTTGAATCCAATAATGGTATCTTCTAAGATAAACTTAAGGAGTGTAATCACTCGATTGTTGAACATATTTTTATTCAGTTTTTGTTGAATAAATGGGGTCTTCTTGATCTTAAGAAATTCCTTGTCGAGATCTTATTAGATATTCACTTATATATATATAATATGATATTATATATATAAAGTGATATTTATTTTAATGAGTTTGATGCATGTATTATAATGTTTTTATTAAATATATATGAAAATAATTATATATTTTTGATATATATTTATTTCTCCGGAATGGTTTTATTATCAGTTACAATTCATTATGATTGGATTAATTGGGTCGACCTCTCATTGAATAAGATTCATGTAATTATGGGAATAAATTTATATAAATGTATTAATATATTTGATGCATTTTCATTTAACGAAACACGTCCTAAATGACTATATAAAGAGACGTGATCCCTATTATTGTAACAAGATATTATGAGCAAGCCTCTCATCTCTCTCTTCCTCCCATATCGTTGTTCATCATCTGAGATGAATAAGCTGGAACCCCTTTATCATTCGTGTATCCTAATGATATGATCATGTATCCATTGGTTGGTGTACCCCACCCGGAGGCAGAGTGAATTTGTTCACTGATTCATGATCTTCATTAAGTAGTCTCTTTTGCTGATAAAGAAGACTACTGTCATTGGAAATTTCCAGGTACAATATTTATATATTTTATTTACATGTTGATTCTTGAAGATAGATCTACCTATGTTTATATTGTCTTCCACTGAATATGGTCATGTGATGATCATACAAAACCCATTAGTGGTATCATTGGGTATGATTATTTGATGAATCAACACATTTATTACTTAATGAAAATACATTTTACTAGTAAAATGATATTTTTCAAGCTTTGAAATACAAATTAAATGTTCATATATGTTTCTATTGTTTTGGAAAATAAATAAAGTATTTATTTTAATCAAGAGAGTTCAATTTTTAATTGAATTATATTATTGTTATATTTTGTATAAATTATGAAAAATGTATTTTGAAATATTTATATAAATCTATAAAAGTGTTTTATAAATTAATTAACTATAAAAGTTTTATGGTTAATTGATTGTTTTTAAATACCTTTTAAAAAATTAATTGGCATGCTTTATGGCAAATAAATAAATGGTTTATTTAGAAATAATAAATGGTTATTTAGAAAGAGTTTATAAATTACTACATATATGATATTTAGATTATATAAAAATGTTTTTATAATAGATAGTGAATTATAAAATGTTTAAAATTCATGAAATATAATATAAATTACATTTAATATAAATTTTAAAAGGGTTCATATTGAAAATAATATAAAATTTTTACATTATTTCTAATTTATAAAATTCTTATAATCAAAAATTATTTATGAATAGTTTGTAAACGTCTCTTATTTTGGAATATAAATAAATTTTTTATTTATTAAATTTCATTAATATTCATGTTTAGTGTATAATTAATTAAATTGAAATTATTCAAATTAAAGGGAATTTAGTGGGATATTATTTAATCCACATAAAAATTAGTTTTGATAATTGACACGATCAAGGTTTAAATAATGATTAATTATATGATATTTAGATTATGTACAAGGTTTATATAATATAAATTGTATTTTAAATAGTTTATAATTCATATAATATCATATATTTAAAAGGAAATTCTATATTATGATAAATATGAAAGTGTTCATATTGGAAAGAATATAAATATTTTATATTCAAAATTTCTGGAATGTCTATAATGTTAAATCTGAAATTATAAAAGAGTACATAATGAGATTTTATTTATAAAATTGTTCACAAATTTTTATCTCATATTTTAATTTTTTAATTTTTCATTTATTTAAAGGTGATTCCCTATTTTATTCATAGTTATAAATTGTTTATATTATCAATAACTGTATGAAAAAATTTACATGATGAATTTATTCTAGGATAGAGAATTTCATATCATTCTAGATTTGATATCATACAATTTGGTATTCATCTACCTTGACCTCAATTTGAAATTTTAGTAGTGATCTTGAGTGTAGTTGTTGGGAATATTTTTTTTTAGTTTTTAGAGTTTTCATGAATTTAATTATCTATTGAGTAATTTATCCCTAGTTAGAGGGACTTTTGGGGTAGACCACCTAATTTCATAGAGGCTGGCCTTGGCTTGGAAAGTGAATGGGGTTTGCTATCTACCACTCTGGGCTTACTCATGTGGAGTTTTTCAATATCATATAACTCTATGCCTTTACATGAAGTATTCATGTACCATAAGAAAATAATTCATTTGAACATGTATGAATATACTTAACTTCTATTTTTTGGTGATTAATACAGACTTGTGGGTTATGTATAGAGTTAAACATTAATGTTGTGTAAACACATTAATTTGATAGTTACAATAAGGATTACCAAACTAAATCATTAGAATCATGCATACAAAAAAAATGGAATAATACATGAGAATGTAATTATTACATATGATGTAATAGTTATGAATTTAATAGGAATAAGATTTATATTAAATTAGTGACAACATAAAAATAAAACCACTTAAATACTAAGGGTGGTGTTCTTTTTAAAGAAACACTTGTCAAGTTCTCAATCATCTAAAGGAGTAGTTTCATGCCATAGAAGTGTTCCCCTATATTATCATGTGTGAGGCAATAAATTAATGAGTAAATCGATATTATTCAATGGGTAGTTTCATTCCATGGTGGGGTGCCCCTAGATTGTATTATATTATCGTGTTTTTGAGGTTTTCTTTGGGTTATACTTAGCTGAGAAACCCCAAGGGTTTGGATACTAGAGGAATAAAATTTAGTGAATACATATGATGGATTTGGATACAGGGTTATCTACTCAGTTATCTAATAATCACAACTTTTGTGATTGGATTGATGCCCTACCTAAATAACTAAGCGGTGAGTTTCATACCACAACAGGTTCATTTTATTAGTGAAATATGGATCTTTTCTCACTAAATGATAAGATGTACGAGTTCATCAATTTTAGTGGGAGTGATTTCATTAAATTCCCTTAATGAAAAGATAAAATACATGATATTCATATGTTAAAATACTCTTTTGTATATATCATCATCATTATCATCATAATGATAAAACTTTGTAATTAATCCTTGAAAATAAAATCTTTAATGTAAGCTACTCGATAAACTAGAAACTTAAGAAAAGTTATTAAGAAATATTCTATGTGTTAGAATAGTTCCTTCTTGAGTAACCAACTGTTTAAATTATTCATGAAGTGAATCTAGATGCTTATGGAAGCATGAAATTATTTTGTTAAGGTTTCAATGAAATTAGATACAAAATAACTAAAGGACTATTAGTCTCCACTCATGTATTCAATATTATTGGGTACATCAATGATTTTAGTCTCATATACTCAATATTATTAGGTATGTAAAATTATATTCAATATGACTGAATATATTAAAGACTTGGTGATATTAAAATTTTCCTTAAAGATTTATTGGTTATATAAATCAATTATATTGTTATAATAGATATATGATATCAATAGTATTATGTTTTATAAAGTGTTGTAAATTTACAGAAGGCTAGAAATTTGGAAAGAATTGAAGCTTGAATTTTTTTTTCAAGTAATGGAGAAAATGAGTTTCTACATTTAATACTTTGATGCTTCAAGCTTGGATAAACTAATCATAATTGGTGTAAAATACCTCATTTATCTCTTTTTAAGAGATTTTAAAAAATAGTTATTTAAATGAAATGTGATGGGTGTTTTCACACATGGTGTATGATTGGTTTAATTCTATAACATGATTTAAAGGGGAGACTAAAATGTTTTTTTTCTGGTTAAGGAATTTATACTATTTATGGAAATATACTGACAATATGATTGAATTCAATAAAAAAATTAACATGATATTCTCAAATTGTTGAGAATGGATGAAATGGGAATATGATGTCTAGATTATAGTACTATATTGATAGTATAAGTGGGTAAAATTTCAAACCAGAAGAAGAAAAGTTAGTTGAAAAGTTCAAAAAAGTTTCTTCAAGAAGAAAATCAAGGTCATTGAAACCTAGGAATGTCAAGAAAGGTATGTTAATAATTTAATATGATTAGATTGTTCAATATATACCTGATAGAGTTTGTAAAACTCCTTGTAATATTCATATCATGTAAGGATGTTATAGAAATTAATTCTTAAATTTTTGAAGTGTATATGATACCAAATGCATATTTTAAAAAGTTTTGTAAATATATATGAGTTCAAAATAAAAGGAATAATTGATCGACCTTTTAATTTTTATTCATGAGATGAAGTAAATAGTTACTACATTGAGAAAATATAAGGACCAAACACCCCATAATGTGCTATCTACATATGGAATGGATCCTTTTAGTTTATAAATTAGAAATAACCATACTTGGATAGTTATGTTAGTAAATTATGACATTCAAATGTGGTTATGCATGAAGCATAAATACATTATGTTGTCTCTACTTATATAAGGACCAAACAACCAGGTAATGATATTATCTTTTATTTGGATCCATTAATTGAAAATATGAAATTAATGTGGGATTCACATGTTATATTGTTTGATTATAAAATAAATGAATATTTCACATTGAGAACCATGTTATAAGAGATGATAAATGACTTTCCTTCTTATGAAAATTTGTCAGGGTATAATATTAATGCAATATCCCATAATGATAAAGGATTAAATGAATAAATTATATGAATCATGTCAATAAGGTTCACCTTTCTTTTTGGGCCACAGTTAAGTGTGCTTGGACATGAGTAGTGATTAGGATGAGTGGCCTTTTGGTAAGTTTCCCTTGGTGTGTGTGGATGAGGAAAAATGACACTATTAAGAACATGTGTTGGCATGTGGGAATAATCATTATTTTGATAATCCGTTTTGGCATGTGAGTGGGCCACTTTGAGGGGACCACTTGTCTGTGAGGCAACTAAGGGTACCTAGTGGGCTAGAACCCAATGGCCATATTAAGGTGGGGTGTTTTTTTTGTTCACAAGGGTTACTTGTAACATTAGTATCAAAGGAGGAACCCAACCTTATGTGTAGTGGAACTACCTGGGTTGAGATGTATGGTCCACAACTAGGATTTTGTACTCTAATGGGGGGTGAATAAAACACCCTATAATGATAAAGGATTAAATGACTAAATGATATTACTCTTTTCAACTGGTTTCACCTTTATTTTTAGGATAATGCTTGATTATAACTCCATAGTTAAGGATGCTAGGTCTGGAGTAGTGATAAAGATGGATGACCATCTAGGAAGTTTCCCAGGGTTTGTTTTATCTATAAGGGCTAGTTGTTACATTAATATCAGAGGAGGAACCTAGAATTAAATGTAGTATCACTACCTGGGTTGAAATGTATGGTCCACAACTAGGATGTTGTGATCTCGGGGGGGGGGGTGTAACAACCCATAATGGTAAAGGGTTAAATGAATAAATGATATGACTCATGTCAACAAGATACACCTTTATTTTTGGGAGTATGATTGATTATAACTCTATAGTTAATCATGTTGGGCCTGGGGTAGTGATCAGGATGAATGAACATCTGGGAATTTTCCTAGTGTCTGTGCGGGTGATGACAAAGCACACTGGAAAGAAAATGTGTTGGTATGTGGGGGAAAACATTAGTATGATAACCCGTTCATACATATGGGTAGGACCCATGTAGGGGACCACATGTCTTCGAGGAAACTGATGGTACCAGACCAAGGTGTGTGCGGATGGGGAAAAAGGACACTATTAAGAACATGTGTTGGCATGTGGGGGAAATCATTAGTCCGATGACCCGTTCGGGCACGTGGGTGGGCCCCTTTGAAGGGACCACTTGTCTACGAGGTAACAGGGGGTACTTAGTGGGCTAAAACCCAATGTCCATGTTAAGGTGGGGTGTCTGTGTTGTCCATAAGGGTTAGTTATTACATTAGTATTAGAGGAGGAACCCAACCTTAAGTGTAGTGGCACTGCCTGGGTTGAGATGTATGGTCCAAAACTAGGTTTATTATTATTATTATTATTATTTATATTTTTATTATTATTATTATTATTATTATTATTATTATTATTTTGTGCTTTTATGTGGTTTACTCACTCTGTGAGGGTGGTCTGATGTTGTGATGGTTCGATGGATGGAGGATCTAGCCGGGGTTGGTCCCGTCGACGTCGGGTGCAGCCGGTTGACGTAGAAGCAGAGACCAGCGGTGTTGTGGCGCAGAGGAAGAAGACCTTGGTAATGTGTTGAAGTGAAACAGTGAATGGTTATGTTCTTCAGTGGGGTTTCTATGCAGGTTTGAAGAAAATGGTTATAAATGACGGAGGTTATGGTGATCGGAGTTCTTGGTTCCTCTGGCGGGTCATGTTTTTGGAGGCAGCGGTGTGTGGTGGATGAGTTGCGGACAGGGGACAACGAAGTGATAGGGACGCAGGGATCGATCTCTAGCGTGATAATGAACGTAGTTGGAATTGATGTGATTGATCTAGTGATGTGATGATGGCAGTGATCTGTTCGAGGGATTGGTTTTTTGGGCGGCACAACAGCACATGGTTGGTTTGACAACTTTTTGAATTTGAATATGAATTTTGAAAATCTTGGGAGCGGTTCTTGAATGTAGATTGGGTAGTGATGTTTTATTTTGTGGATGGGTTGAATCAAGTGGGCATATGTTAGGTTCACACTTACCCTAAAAGTGTCAATCGAAAATACAAAAAATATGGATTGTAGTGGTGATAAGGATGAATGAACATATGGTAAGTTTCCCAGGGTCTGTGTGGGTGATGAAAAAGAACAGTGGAAAGAAAATGTGTTGGTCTCTAGGGATAGTCATTAGTCGGATAACCCATTCAGACATGGGGGTGGGCCCCATTGGGGGACCATATGTCTTCGAGGCAACTGATGGTACCTGGAGGGCCAGAACCCAAAGAACATGTTACAGAAGGGTGTCTATTCAGTTAGTGGGGCCCTGTTTTCACAATTAATGTAATCCTAGGGTTCCCCATTTATAAATAAAGAACACACTCAGTTAGGTTGAAACATTCCTCGAAGATTGTGTTTCTAGGATATCACAAATATTTATCCTGATGATATATATACCAATCATGGACGACATCATTCGATGAGAATTGAGAAGAAGTTACAACATTATATTCACTAATAGGTGATCAATATTTTGAGAAAGTAAAGGGTATTTTTACCATTTTTGGCATACCCCTTTTCAAAATCCTTATGAAAATGGGCAAGAATTTTTTTTTTGTTGGATTACCTTACTAGATTTGTTTTTACATAATAAATTTTATTGATTTCATGGATATAGAAAAATATTTACATGATAATGTTATTGACATGATAATAATGCATCTATAAAAATAAAAATATAAAATTAAGTCTAGGTTGGAAATGATTAACAGAGGGACAACTGAAGAGTTGGCATTAGTGAATATTAAACAATAGACTTTTCTTCCTCCAGTAGCTTACACTCTTTCTAGGAAAGATATAATTTAGTTTTTTAACTTCCTAAATTATGTGATGGTTTCATATGGGTATTCATAAAATATCAATAATTTTGTGTCAATGACTAATTTGAAGTTAAAGGACCTAAAATAATATAACTATCATGCTTTGATGCAAGATTTAATGCCTTTGGATTTTTATTGCATTCTACCTAAAAATTCCTAACATATATTAACCATGGTTTGGTTCATTTACAAAGATATTTACAATAAAGTTATCAACCTAATTAAGTTCCCAATTATATAAAAAGAAATTGATATCATTTTAAGATAATTAGAGATATTCTCCCCACCACTATTATTCAATATAACATTTCACTTGGTTAAAGAGATATGACTATACAGTCCTATACATTAAAAATGAATGTACCCCATTGAATGATATATGAATATTTTTCAAGGGTATATAAAAAATAAAATTTGAACATAATGTTGTTTTTTTATAGAGATATATTATTTAATAATCCATTTAATTATGTACCGAGTACTTGTCATATGTGGACAATGTTATTCTCCCAATATATCATCCCATAATGCTACTTGTGGGTGAAGGAATTTCTATAAAATACCTGATTTCAATTACAATTATTGAGTGAGATAATCCTTACCTTTAAATTTTACATAACATTATAAAGATTATGATATATATTTAAATCCATAAAGTAATTAATAGGAATTTGAATCCATCAAGGACTTAAAGATGAATATTATATAAACATAATCAATATATTATAAGATGGTTTCAATACCATATTTTTAAGGAGTTACCTAAAAATATGAATTCAATTTTAGAGTGATTTATATGGATACCTAGAGGAACATGAATACATGTAATATATTTCAATAGTTATGTAATTAATAGTTATATGTTTTATAAAAATAAATAGGATAAACTCAATATCATGAAGAATATTAGAGCTACTCTTACGGTGGAAGCAATGCATGTATCTGGTACTAAGGATATAAATCCAATTTATGTAAATATTTCATACTTTGTTATCTTTAAAAAATTATTTTATTAGGATCATAAAACATTCTAAGTGCCTTTCTTAGATGTAAATTGGTTGATAATCAGAGTGTTGTTAAAATCAATGAATTGGGATTCTTAAAAGTGAATTTTAGTTAGGAAAGGTATAGAAAAAAACTACTCATAATGTCATCATAGTAAGTACTTAATAAATTTTGTGTATCATATAAAAATAAATTATTCAATTATCCTATTTTTGAATAAAACAATTTTATGATCAAATGAAAATTACCTTAAGGATATTCCTTCCATTGGGATGTCACAATAATTTCACAGTGGTCCTAATGCGGATGGTGTCCTATATGTTAGAAGATACCTCAAGGAGGGGATTTTGATTCTCGATGGAGGTGCCAAATACCTTCAATATATAATGAAAAAGATAGATTTTTATGTGTGGGTTAATGTTTCTTTAAATATACAATTTGTTTCATTGTAATATCTTGTGATCAGTAATTCATTTACATAATCTAAATAAAATGATTAACTACTTCTGTAGATAATGGATTCTTGGAATGATGATGTTACCAATATTGAAGAAAAAAATATTGATAATGTTGAAATTTAGGAACAATATATTGAAAATTTTAAAATTGAGGAAATTTTATATAGTGAAAAACATATGGTTGAAACAAATACAAGTGCATCATTGTATGACAATATTAACAAAACTTGTTATGGTGAGAAGTAAAGGAACAAAATTTTAGGTTGTATAGAATGTACACAACTTACTTTTTAAACCCCAAAAGTTTATTTCCATTATTTACATTGGTGTTACTACTTGAAAGAGTGTGTAGATTGATGTAGATATGTGGCAATATGTTTTTCCTACATTGAAGGAAATAATTTGGGAAGATATTAGGGTAACATTATGATATACTACATATATTTTACTAAAAAATAAAATAATGAAATAATTATTAAATCTTTATCATACCTTACAGATAATATTTATATTAGATGATTTTTAAATGAAATATTTATTAATGGTCTCTATAAAGGCCCATGGATCCTTTTAGACACCTCTTATGAATCATGTCATAGATATTGTGGGGAAAGTAAACCCCCACCCACCATCTATATATGAACACATGATAAAACAATAAACATGTAATTATTTCATTGTCCATAATGAGGATGAATAATTTTATGTATATTATAGTTGTTAATATTTTAGTTAACAGTACATGGATTGATAACTATAACAAATAGGCCTCGTTGATAGTACAGACACCCCACTTTAACATGGACATCGAGTCTTGGACTACCAAACACCACCAGTTTCCCTGCAGACACATGGTCCCCTACCTGGGACCCACACACGTACCTAAATGATTCATTAGACTAATGAATGTCGCCATATTCCAATGCATGTTCTTTCCAGTGTGATGTTTACTCACTCATACACACATAGGGAAACCTTCTAGGAGGTCTCCCATCCTGATCACCACTCCAAGCCAAGAATTCTTAACTGTGGAGTTCAAATCAGACAGAATCATGAAAAGAAAGGTGCACCTTGTTGACATATGTAATAACATTTAGCCTTTTAAGTCTCAATTTTCCATGGGTGCTACAGTCTCCACCCCTTAAAGACAACACCCTCAGTGTGGAATGTGCTATGTTCCTATAACAACCACTAGAAGGGTGGGGTGAGGTATGAGAAATTGATTGAGGTGCGTGTGTTATATAAATTCTTATAAAAAATGAGCCGAATTAGGTGGGCCCAAGGTTCATGGTGGCTTCGCCAACACACGATGACTCAGAACATGTATGTTTATTTATTAATTACTTATGTCATGATATACACTATAATATATATTATGCACTTATGGTAAGGAAACATTCATGCTTTCCTACTGAATCTTGTACCCACACCCTACTCAGTCATTTCAGTGCGCTTGTAGATTTCATGACTAGAGATCTTGTGAAGGGAAAATTCCCTATTATGGGGAATTTAGTGGTGGATCATGTAGCTGTATTAGAATGGGATAGACACTAGAGTTACGTATTGATGTTTGTTTATTTACATGTCTTGTATTTACTTACTGCTTATATTATGGAAAGGCTTACCACTTTGGGAGCTATTCTTATATGTATATGATTTATTTACTTTCCACATTTAATCTGATTGTTTATTATTTTGTTTATTGATTATTATCTATCATATGAAATGATACTGAGAGTATAGTCTCCCCATATATGGACTTATACCCTTTATACTAGTCAGCAACCTATGTCATATGGGGAAACACGAATGAGGTCATGTGACACTCCGGCTCGGACCCGGTGGTTCAGGTTGGGATGTTACAAAATGTTATAAAAGTTTAGGACTCACTAACTTTTTTCTTCTATTATCTTGGTTTGGAATAGGGTAGATAAGATATATGACATTGGGAATCTGGAAGGAGAACTATGTTAGTTTCTGGCCAGTAATGTATAGTAGAACTTCGAGTTTCCATAAGGTGGGGAATTAATGTCTTACTATTACTGATAATTTAATTTTACTCGAGTGATAAACATGATATTGATATATGATTTATGGTGATTTTGGTGTTCTAATGTATCATGACTAGGAACGTAGGTTTAGATGTCATATATATACCTGTTATTGTCCTGCATAGTAGTTCATTAATTAAATTCCATGATTTGTGATATTTACTTAGGGTAGTTTCTATTTTTATGATATATTAGTGTTTTTATGATATTTTGATAAATATTTATTGGAATTAATTAATTAAACTATGAATTTTGTTGTGATATAACTTGTTTGGCATTAATTAGGTGAATAAAGCATGTTATTATGTCATTATATATATATATATATATATGATGATTGTGACTAACATGGAGGGACAAAGACAAGGTTCATTCTAGGAGGGTTATACCTTGGGTTGTGGGTAGACTCCTAGGTAAGTCTTTTTGTGATCCCATAGATTTTCTATGACTTTTTATATTCCTAATGTTTCTCCTCTTATACAAACGTGAAAGTAGGAGTCTGGTGTTTGAACTCAGTGGTCTGATTTTTTCAAGAAATACCACTAGGATACATCTTGGGGATGAGGAGTAAATAAAGAGGGACAATTTTAACATACTTAAAATTTTAAGGATAATAAAAAAATATTTTTAAATAATTTAAGTGTATTTTTATGTAAGAAATATAAATTTTCAATAAAAAATCACTTAATAAATGTTTTAAAGACTTTGCGTAAGGGTAAAATACTAGTTAGCAACTTGAAATAGTCTATGAAATATTTTCAGAGTTAGACGCTATGTTAGTGATATATTTTGAGGCACGTAGAGGATTGACATAGATGAAATAAAAATATTAAATATATTATATTACATGTTCATGATTTATCCAAAATAATTTAGTGTCTCCCAAATGGTGTGTCGTATGATAAATCCAAGACAACCATCATGTACATGATGTGATGTTTACCCTAGTGAGGGTATAGCATTTTTGAGCATCATATGTTTGTTCAGATCACACATGATGATAAGTTATTTAATATTTTAAATATATATTTTTAAAATAATTAAATATCTTTCAAACAGTGTGTCATATGAGAAATCTGAGACCACCATTAGGTCCGAAATATGGGGTTTACCCTATAGGGATTATAACATTTATGCACGTCATGTGTTTGGTAACATCGCATGAAATAATACAATTTATATATTTAATTATTTTATTATTACATTTTTTAAATAATAAATAATAAATATCTCTCAAACATTCCATCATATGAGAGATTTGAGATCACGATTTGGTCAGAATGTGTGGTTTACCCTAGGCAGGGCCTAACTTTTATGAGCATTGAATGTTTAGTAAAATCTCTCTTTATGTTATGTTATTTAATATTTTTTATTAAATTATTACTATTAATTTAAATATTAAATAAAAAAACATTAAAATGTGAGGTAACACCAAAACCCATCGTAAATTTCATTTAAAACCCTCTAATCATCACCATTTTAATTTGTGTCAATTTTAATTCGTTATTGAGGAGAAATTAATGACTCTACCATTAATTTTTTGTTGAATCTTGGATTAAATTGGGTTTTTTTAATAGGGGTTTTAAATGCCACAAATTTGGGGTTAATATTAATTTATTACCTATTATTGGTTTTTAATGACATTTTTTGTTAAAATGTTAATGGAGACAATGATTGGAGTTAATTAACAATAAAAATAATAATTATTGTTTTCATTATTATTATTATTAATAATTATGGAAAATAATATTAATGGTGGAAATGATTAAAGTGATTTAATAATAATAATAATATAATTTTGTTATTATTATTCTTATTAATTTTTTGCATTTAATAATAATAATAATATTTGTCATTGTTATTATTATTATTAAATTGTGAAAAATAATAATTGTGAGTGGAAAATTAAAATGTGTATATACATGGATTAAATATATATATAAATATATATGAATATGCGAGTATAAATAAATATATATATGTGGGTGTATATATATTTATGTGTGTGCTTTATATATATATATACCTAAGAGTGTAGATATGATTATGTATATGTGTGTGTGTATTATGTGTGTGTGTGTGTATATATATATGACTTTAAAATATATTTAATGAGTGTTTAAATAATTTGATTAAAAATATTTTAATGTGGTTTAAAAAAATGCATGGGGTTTTTAGGGTGTATTTAAGGATTTAATTGGAGAAGGAATTAAAACAATTTATAATAAAAGATTTAACAATTAATTGAAGGAATTAAGGGGAAATTATAAAATGGGAAGAAGGTTGGGAACATAGGGGATTTATCCTCCCCACATCACGTCACCCATATACTCTCTTCCTCTCTCCATTATTCTTTTATTTTTTTTATTATTTCTCTAAACTTCAATCCTAAATATTTTCTCTAATATTGATTAAATTGAAACACCTTTGATGCTATTAAATTTGTATCGATGAGCATAATTTTAAAAATATTTTTTTAAGAAATCAATGAGGTTTGAGTGGTGCAATTAAACTCGTACGTCAACCCTTATTGTCAGTTATCATTGCACCTAAGGTAGGAGTTTCCTTACCTTTATGGTCCTTGTATATTTATAATGTTATCATGATGTGATGTTATATTGAACTCACTTATGCTTTTTGTGAGACACATGTGGTTGTTGAGTAGCCATGAGTATACTTGTTTATGTGTGATTATCCTGACTTTGATCTTGGTGTGGCTTATCATTATTTTTTATGAAATGTATTGTTTGTGTGCTTTATAGCCTATGGAATTGTGTTGTAGGTACATAGATACCTAGGTAGAGCCTTGAGGTTGGGTATACAAGGTTACTCATCTTGACATGTTCTTAACTTCCTTAAATGTAGGTGTTGATACCCCTATAGAGGGGAAAACATAGCGACTAGATGGTATGTAATAAGATATTCAGGTGGAGCCCTGAGGTTGGGTGTATGAGGATACCCAACCTAACATAATCCTAACATCCTTAAAGGTAGGATGGCAGAGGGGAAATCATAATGTCTAGCTGAAAGACACTCAGATACATAGGTAGAGGCTTGAGGGTGAGAGTTGTGTAGTTCAATGACCAGTTACCCATGCTAACATAGTCATAACATCCTTAAAAGAGGATGTGTCTACCCCTGTAGAAGAGAAATCATAGCGCCTTGTTGGTAAATACCAGTCATGGATTTCTATATACTTGGGTTGTGAGTGATTAAAAGGATAATTAGACTGAGGATAGACCTGAAGGAATATTGAATGTTCCTGTAACAACCACTAGAAGGGTGGGTGAGATATGAGACATTGATGGAGGTACACATGTTTTGGAAATTTGTACTGATAATGAGTCGAAGCAGGTGGGGTTGGGTTTATGGTAGTTTAGTTAGTGCATGATGAGTTGACACTTGTATGTTTATTGAGAATTTACTTATTTCATGATATAAACTTTTTTATATATTATGCACTTATGGTAAGGACACATTTTTGGTGTCTTATTGAGTCTTATACTCACGCCCTACTTGTACATTTTTGCATGCCTGTAGATTTCATGGATAAAAATCTAGTGAAGGGAAATGGCCCTATATCAGATAGTTGAGTGGTGGATCTTGAAGCTGGAGCAGACTGGTAAAAACACCAAAGTACCTTGAAGATGTTTTATATTTACTTGTATTGTATTTACCTGATTCTTATACTCTTAAAAGTCTTACCACTTTGGGATCTATTCTTATATGTGTATCATTTATTCAGTTTCTACATTTACACTAATTGTTTATTATTTTTTATTGATTATTATCGATCCTATGACATGATAATGAGGGTATAGTATCCTCATGGATGTACATAGACCCTCTTAACTAGTCAACAACATCTTGCATATGGGGAGGTGGACATGAAGTTATGTGGCACTCCATCTTGGAACTAGTGGTTTGGGTTGGAATTTTACAATCACTTTCATATAGAATTTTTAGTTTATGAAATTTTGAAGGTGTGTTAAAAATATGTAGTATTCATCGAAACCAATATAACCCTACCATAGTTAAAGTATGGGGTACACTTCACTTGAAAATAATGGTATGTATTTTAAATCTATATTAAAAATTTTATGTGATATGAAACAACAACATAATTATGTTTCTTTATCTATATACAGATTGATGAATCAGAATCTAGAGCCACATTCATCCCATGTAATGTTCTATAGAAGGAGGATAATGTAAATAAAAATAGAAAAATAGTATATGAATACACACAATAAGTATGAGAATCATGTGTAAGTATTCCATAATATAATTTTTTCCACTTAAAATTAGTATTAAATAATCATAACTACTTATTGTTTTATATTTTTTATTCAGTTTAGACACAAGAATCATCATAGACTATACTCGATGAATGACTCCTTTCAGTGATATTAATGTGGAAAAAATAATATTTCTGCATCAGAGGTGAATGTTTTGATGTGTCACCTAAAGCTTATTTTGTGGAATAAAATACACAGGGGTATAAATATAAGAAAAAAGAAGACACAAAGGAATAGATAGATTCTATAAATGAAAAATTTAACCATTATTCTAAATTTTTAGAAAGGTTTATAGAGATATATTTATGAGAAGAAAAAAAACACACTAAAACCACTACATGAATAGAAACACCCCCAACATTAAGGCTAGCTATTCCCCTCAAATTTCTTCCTTACCCAAGGTAATTGATTTTTTCATAGTTTTTTTCTACTAAATGTAAATCAAAATAAATTTATACCTTTATTGTACTAAAATTTAGTTGGGTAAAATTGATTGTGAATTATATAGATCAAGGACCACCCATTACCTTGTTGTGAGGGGTACAATGTATAATATCCAAGGATATATTCTGCACAAAAAATAACTTCCAAATGATCACATGAGAGTATGGATTCACGTAGCTCACAAACCGATCACTGAGCTTCCTATTACCCTTAATGATTTGGATGTTCACATGGTTGAACTTGTTATTGTAACTTCCATAGCATGGCTATCTAATCTTACCAAGATACATGATCATAATGAGATAAGTACTTTAAAATTTATTTAATATGAAAAAACTTTAACAATTAATGAATTTTTTTTTGAACTGAGGAATGTTATTATATTCAAAGAAATGGAAGAGGTGATAGGATGTTGAATAAAAACAATCTACATGAACAACCAATAAATCAAAAAATACTTTCAAGAGTACTCGTATCCCACCATTTCAAATACTTCATTTACCGACATTACAAGTTCTTGCAGATAAAATGTTCAAAGATCAAAAAATAACCTTCATTGAATTTGAAGAAAAAATGTCAGGAGAGGCCATTAAAGACAAGATTGGTCTTGAGAGTGTAAATAAATTTCTCAAGAACAAATTTATGGGAGCCTCAATTATGAATGTATTCATGAGGTATTTTTTCTGTTCTCCTAATAGTTGATCAATTATGTTAAATAAAGTTAAATATTATTCATGTTTCTATAGGTGTATATATAAATACTATATAAATGAAAAAACTAGTGAATAAACATTTGGAATCATTAGTAATCATTTCACTTTTTTATAAAAAGAAACATTGAGAAAAAATGAAATTTCATTAAAAGTAGTGAAAGTAGAAACAATATTTGAAAATAAATTAACAAATGTATGAATCTTCTTAATACCAAAAATTTAAAGGTAAATCTATATAATACAACCATATAAAATATATTTTCATTTTTTCAATACTTATTCCTTTTTTATAAAAAATTGGATTATAATTTCAATCAATTTTGACACTCTCAAGATTTATTTATATTTTCTCTCAAAGGAATTGATATCCCATGAATCGACCACACATTATTTCCTTTATCAATTTTTAATACACTACATTCAAAAATTTTCAAATAAACATCAAATTTTAAGTTTTATATTATGTTTTAGTTAGAATTTTTTTATTATAGGATGATGTTTAAATATCATAAAATCATTATATGAGGATGACTGGTAAGCATGAGAAGGCTGCAAATTTCTACAAATGGGTAAGAATTAAGGGATATTTAATAATATTTCATTTCCAAGACATATATCAAAATAAATAAATTATTTTTATCAATGTTTCTATAGTTTCTAAAACAAAGTAATGAAAATTATTATGGTTATTACATTTGTATTTTCATGAAAGATATCATATTCAATAAAAAACTAGCATTCCTAGAGATGTTTCTTCAAATAAATTTACAACTTCATTTAAAATATTTATTAATAATTTTTTTATTTATATTTTCTCAGAACTACTAGGACTGTAGATAATCCATGTATTCAAAATAAGAAGTTTATTTATTTAGAAACAAGTGTGCAAAATTACAATTCTTCATCAAGAAAATCTTAGGTGGAGATTTTCACTGCAAGGGTTGAGGTTGAATAAATTCTTATAATTTATTGGTTATAATTGTAATGTCCCAGGTTTGGGTGCCACATAATAGTGCTCCGAGCCCGATTGGCCACATAGCCTCAAGTGCTCTCCCCAAATTCCAAAGGTTGTTGAATAGTAGTGAGGGCCTATGTGTAATAGTGGGGAGACTATTCCCTCCTTAGAAAAGTGAAACACAGTGGAAATAAGAAACAAATAGCGAAAATAGTAATACCATACAATAGAAGTAAAAAATGGAAGACTGATAATAGAAATGACCATGTCTCATATCATATACAAAATGATGCATGTCACATGTTTCTAAGAAAACATCCATGGCAATTATGGTTCACTCACGACTTATCATTTAATTAGTAAACCCATTGAGCTCATCCAAGGAATTCCAAATAATCTAAGGTTTACCCAAGGGACCAAGGTAAAATAGAAATTTAATCCCATATATGGAATTCCATCAAAATCCAGGATTCACTCAATTCTATTTACCATTCAACCATAACAGATTCCTTTAACAATTTTATTAGTCAATCTAGGGTCAACACCAAAAGCATCTAACATTCATTTTACCACTAAGGGTGTCTCAACTCAGACCTAACTCAAAGGATAAGCCTATCATTACTCACATGGGTACATTTAACATCAAAATCATATCAGGAAATATAAACCATTACAAGGAATTAACATAACCTAACTCACGTGGGAATGTTCTTAGTTTGAACTAAGCAGTCTAATCATGCTTTACTAAGCATGGGCATAACAGGGATCAAAGGGGAAATTCATATATTCCACACCCTAGCTAATTATAATACCATATAATAGTATGGAATAGTCATTTGAATAAGAAATTAAATTTTAAACAACCCACAAAAGAGATTCAAGGCATACCACATAGGTATCCTAGGCCAAACGACCATAAAGTGGTCGAAATGAGCACTCACCCAAGGGATGGACCTTAATCTGATTAAACAAACTTGATAATGCTTTGAAATAATTAATTAACTACATAAAATACAATAGGTAATAATAGTCATGATTTACAAATTAAGAAGACACCCCAAAAATGGGTGTGCGACAATCCACCATATATAAATATTTTGACAATCAGTGAAAGGAACAAGACCACCTACCTTATGCTCGTGCTGGATAGCTCATCTAGTACCAGGCTCTAATTCACCCTATTTTGGGAGAAATATGAAGAACAAATGAAAAATTGGATATTAGGGCATATGATCCAAGATAAAAATAGGGAAATCGATAAATAGAAGAATCAAATATGGATAAAAAGGAATCGAGGCATACCATTGCAGATCCTTGGAGATGAAAAACAGTCGAAATGAAAAATAGATGAAGAAGGGATTTGAAAACAAAGAATAGTCTTCATAGGGGATAAAAAACCATGGGGAGATGTTGTACAATAAAATAGAAAAAGAAATTTTAACTTGAAAACATTTCAGGGGAAATATGGTAATTTTACCCAAAAAAACTGGGTCATGCCGTTTCTGCGCACGGTTTGCCTAACCGTGTAGAAACCAAGCTCAGCTCAATGAATGTCTGGGGCACCTCGCACGGTTACCCCACATGGTTCGACTAAACATACAGTAACCATGAATATTCCTATCTAAACTCTTCTAAAACTGAAAATATATTTTCACTGATGTGCACCCCAATCCACATAGTTTTCACAAACCATACAACCTCCTCTTTAAACTAAAAACTTGGGTTTTGAGCTCTGAACCAACCCTAAACACCCCAGATACCTCTATGAGCTCAACTAGAATCCACATTAGGATATATTTAAGTAATTAAACAAGGAATAGATAGAAAAATCACAATACATACCTCAAATAAGAAACAAGTTCTTACAAACTCCCTCCTTAAAGAAATTACTCCCTAAATTAGCCTTCCAAGGGTGGTGTAGAAGTGTTTGAGAATATCATCAGCCACTGTGATCGAATATTAGCCTCCCTCTCCCAGGTCTCATCCTGTACTAGGTCGTGATTCCATATCACCCATACTAAAGGAACAGACTGACCCCAGATATCCTTCATGATACAATCCACAATTTGTATAGGATACTCCTCAAAGGACACATCTTCGTATAACTAAACCTCCTCAGGCTGAAATAAATAAGAAGCATCTTAATAGTAATGCCACAACTGAGTAACATGAAAGACATTATGAATATCCTGGTACCTCTGAAGAAACTGAAACCAATTGGAAAATAGCCCGACCCTCTCCAGAATCTCAAATCGGTTGACATATATCAGTGAAATCTTACCCTGTCTGTTGATCCTCTTATGTACCAGCCTCTGTGAAACAAATAGGAAAACTTGATCCCCATCCTCAAACTCTAGATGTTGTCTGTGGTAACCAGCTTAAGATTTATGAAGAGACTATATTGTAACCATCTTCTTCCGAATCATATGAACCTATTCAGTGGTATCTTGGACAAGACAAGGTCCCATCATAGCTACCTCTCCTACCTCTATCCTACACAGGGGTGATTGGAATGGACTACCATATAAATCCTTATATGGTGCCATATGAATAGTAACCTGAAAGCTATTATAATAGGTGAACTCCACTAGGGGTATGTGTGTCTCCCAATAACCCCTGAAATCCAGTACACATGCCCAAATAATGTACTCAAGTACTTGAATTGTGCGCTCTGATTGACCATCTATCTGAGGGAGGTAAGCAGTGCTCAAAAGCATTTGTGTACCTAGATCTCTCTATAGCCCTTTTCAGAAATGAGAAGTAAACAAGGTGTCCCTATATGAAATGATTGAATGCGAAACCCTGTGAAAACATACTATCTCCCAGATGTATAAATTCCCAATCTCATAATCACTGATGGTTTCCTTGATTGTCAGGAAATGCACAACCTTCATGAGCCTATCCATGAAAACCCAAACAACATCGTTACCTCGAGGTGACCTCAGTAAACCCTTAAAGAAATCCATCATGACATTGTTCCATTTCCACTCAGGAATGAGTGACTTTTGTAGAATCCTAGATAGTTTTTGGTGTTCTGCCTTCACCTACTGATAGGTGGATCACCTCAAGACAAAATCAAATACATCTCTTTTCATAACTGGCCACCAATACTGACGATGTAAATCCCGATACATCTTGGTGACACCAAGATACACTACCCATACGGAGGAATGAAAATCCA
Source organism: Viscum album (assembly GCA_963277665.1). Taxonomy (NCBI): domain Eukaryota; kingdom Viridiplantae; phylum Streptophyta; class Magnoliopsida; order Santalales; family Viscaceae; genus Viscum; species Viscum album. The sequence goes on along the minus strand of OY728140.1, from coordinate 44,427,686 downwards.
ACATCATATCCTTGTGCATGTCTGAAAAAACCCATACGTGACCATGTAAATGCATAACCTCATTCTCACATATAGTAAAACCAAGAGGAGGTTCCTCACCTACCAAACACTCCTATAGAACTAGGCCTTCAGAAACTAATAGCTGCTCCATCCTCAATCTATCTAGTATGGTAGAGGTAACATCTAAATATGAAAGAAATGTATGTCCCTAACTGTTGTGCACCTCCAAATGCATCTCATAGAAGAACTCCATAAGTTTCCACTCGCCAATGGACTACTACACTGCCTGCAACTGAGTCATCTTGCTCAAGACATCGGCCAATGAATTTCCATTCCAAAGAATGTATGCAAGATCAAAGTCAAAACACTTAAGGCATTCAACCCACATTCACTATCTTAGATTTAGATCATACTTTGTAAATATATACTTGAGGATTTTTTGGTCCATGAACATCACAAAAAACTCTCCCAATAATTAATTTCTCCAACAACGTAAATCATGAAAAATCACAGCTAGCTTGAGATCATGCGTTGGGTAATTCTTCTCATGTGACCTCAACTACTGAGACACGTATGCGATGACTCGACCCCCTGCATAAGAACTGATTTTAGCCTGATACCTAATGCATTGTCATAGATAATGTAACTCCTACCTAGATCTAGAAGAATCAGTATCAGTGCTGAAGTCAATATCCCTTTCAGCTCCTAAAAGGTTGTCTCACAGGAATCTATCCATACATACTTCACACCCTTTTTAGTCAATCCTATAAGTGACACTACTAAATGTAATAAGTCCCATATGAAATACTTGTAGTAACCAGCTAGCCCTAAGAAACTCCACACCTCAAAGATGTTATTGTGATACTCCTAGGAAACTAATTCTGTCACATTATCTAGGTCCACTGATACTCCTATCTCTAAGATGATGTGAACTAGGAAGTAAATTTGATCCATCCAGAAGTGGAACTTTGTGAGCTTAGCATGTAACTGATTCTCTCTCAATGTACTCAATATGATCTCAAGATGTTTTTCATATTTTTGTCGATTATGAGAATACACAATTATATCATCCATAAAAACCACAACAAACTAGTTGGGATAAAAATGGAACACACAGTTCATCAACACCATGAAAACCATTGGTGTGTTCGTGAGACCAAACAACATAACAAGATACTCATGCAAACCACACCTACTCTGAAAGGTTGTGGAAGGTATATCTAATGATCTAAAATGAAACTAATGATAACTTGATCTCAGATATATATTTTAGAAAACCCAAGCTCCACAGAGCTGGTCGAATAGATCATCTATTCATGGTAGAGGATACTAGTTTTTAACCTCCAACTAGTTCAATTTATGATAATACACACAAAGCTTAAGGGAATTATCTTCCTTTTTCACAAAAAGGACTAGAGAAACCCATAGAGAAGTAATGGTTCATATGAAACCCTTAGCCTCTAAGTCCTCTAGGTACCTCTTAAGATCTTTCAACTCCATTATAACCAAATTTTAAGGGGGAACAAACATCGGTGAACCTCCTAGCACTATCTCGATAGGAAAATATACCTCTCTCATTGAAGGTAAACCAGAAATTTCATTCGGGAAAAAATCCCTCAAATGATAAACCACTGGAGGGAAATCCATTTGACGTATTCCCTAGTAATCCAGATACGAACTCACAATATGGGCTATCATCCCACCCAACCCACGATGCACGGGTCTAGATCAACTCTCTTGGACATACCATTCACCATTGTGTAGAAATGATCTGCCATCTGGTGATGTAAAACTCTCCCCTACAATGATAGAAATCGAAAAAGTACTAAATGGAAACTAGCTATTCCATCATGAGAATGGAATCAAAAACTATCATTTATAGGACATAGAGATCCCATGAGAAGTGACACCCACCAACCTCTAGGGGGAACTCCTTTCACTGACGCACACCTTCCGTTATAATTCTTAACAAAGAGTCTAGCATCATGACATCATCATAAGTAAATACAATTATCCCAAGGATCTCGGCAATGGGTACAAATATGAAACTATGTGAAGCCCTTGTATCAAAAAGTGCATAATCTAAAATGAAGGCTACTAGAATAGTGCCTCTGATAGTAGAAGGTATGAGATCCTACTCTTTTTGGGTATGTTTCACTACATACGTCTGGACCGTACCAGGACCTTGAGACACTATTTGGATACCTTGAGCTGATCCACCCTACTGTATCTAGAAACTTGGGATCTGGCTACCATGACCACGACCACCACTTAGGCCTGAACAGCCTGATGCATTCTAGTTCCTTGACTGGTGAGAAGCTACATACCCAGCTCCTAAATGTGGAGAGGATGTAGATCCCATATCACTAGATTCTGGAGGAAAATTCCCACAAAAGTGTTGTAGATGTCCCATCTTACCACAAGGTATGCACTCAACTGGGTCCTACATACACTGTGGCCTGGTATGCCCTACCCGACCGCACTAGTATCATCTCACCTGGTTACCAGAAGAAACATTCTGACTATTCACATCACTATAATGAAGCTCCAGATGATGGTTCATACTACCTGTCGAGAAAATACCTGATCTAGGTGCTGAACTTCCCTGGATCACACCTCAAGACTGTCTCAGTTTTCACTATGTGATCAGCACCTGATTCACTTTAGAGGATACCAAAGTAAACCTAAAGGCAATTACCTAAGATTAGATTTCATATCTGATACCATCCTCAAACCACATATCCTTCCATAAATCATCACCCATCATGATTGGTGAGAATTTTTGGATCTCAGTAAAAAATGTTGAGTAGTCCATTATGGACAAATATTCCTACTCCAGATGCATAAAATCACGGGCCTTATTAACCCTTAGTGTCTTGGGATAGTAGTAGTCATAAAATACCATCTGTAAATCTACCCAATCCATATCCCAATGATGCTCCATTTGAGTAGTCACATCCCACCATCTCTTGGAGGAACTATGTAGTATATAAGTCTCGAGATTTACCCTCATATTGGGAGGTGTCTCTAGGTGATTGAAGATCGAAAACATGACCTATAGCCATGGCTCTACGACCTATGGTCCACCATCCTTAGAAAACATGGGCGGATGCTGCATCTAGAACACCCACGTTAGCGCATCCATAGACCTAGAAGGTTGTGGTGCTTCTTGAAAAATTTGCATGAACCTCATAAATCTTTCACAGAAATTTGCATGGTCACTTTCATTTGGTATAATAGCAAGTTCCGAAATTGTCCCGACTGGAGGATCAACTGGTAGCCCATGGCTTACCACCTCCAGGGTATGATTTTCACCCCCTCCTGGCGTATAGCTAGAGGTCGTTATGGTGGCATGGATGTACAAGGTCAAGCACGCACCATAAATATATATTAAAATAATGTCGTAGATCAAAATTGTAGAACAAAAATGATGGGTCAAAAACCTTCCTCTAAATACACATCCCTTTGCCTACTCTATGGGTCAGGTCTAGGAGTAAAACAATGAGAACCACTGCTGAGATCCCACTACTAAGGTCGGGTTTGGTCAAGTTCTCTATCAAAATCAATTTCAGTTCGCATGCTTTTCACATTCATTCAAAGTTTTAGACTGCGTTCACATTAATAATAGAATTGGCACTCATTTCAAGATTATCACACTCATTTATCAAAGGGTAATCAATGTTATTCTGAATTCTGACCCATGGGGGCCCATACTCCCCATGAATCAAAGCTTGGAATCTAATTATAGAACAAAGTAGAATAGTTCAATATCAGGCTAAAACATGATCCACCAAACTCTGATCCAATAGGGACCATACACCTCAGGGACCAAATATTGGAATCCATAGAATTTGAACTATTGAATGCACCAATACACCTATCACAATAGTATACATATCTACCACAATACCTATCACAATAGTATGCAATCATTAATGATCATAAAGGGAATGATAAGGATGCATGACATGTGATTTATAACAAGTTCCTATCTGATGCATGAGATGGAATACCCTCATCTCATCAGGTTGAAACATAATATAACCCACAATCATATCAATAATAAAAACACAATACAAGTGTGTTACTCAATGGTGAAAATGAATCAACTGTAATAAATAAAAATCCAAAATCCAAAATTTAATTTGAGGCAATTTGGCTTCTCCATATATGTGGGGTAGATACTCCTAAGAACAACTTATTATTAAATCATCTTTTCCTTCCTATCCCATTATATCAGTGCAAAATATTAAAGAAAACCAAAAAACAAAAATCATCTAGTACCACTTTGTAATGTCCCAGGTCCAGGTGCCCCCAAACAGTGCTCTGAGCACGATTGGCCACATGTCCTCAAGCACATCTCCCCAAACTCCAGAGGTTTCCAACTAGCAGTGTGGGAATAAGTGTGATAGTGGGGAGACTATGGCCTTATTATTAGAGTGTAACAATATAGAAATAAGAAATAGATAGTGGAAGTATTAATACCATACAATAGTAGTAAACATCAGAAGACTGATAATACAAATGACCAGGTATCATATCATATAAAAACAATGCAAGTTACATGTTTATAAGAAAACATCCAATAAAGTCACAAGGCTATCATATATAGTACAAGATCCAAAAAGGTACAAAATAATAAAAGTATCCCAGCAAAATCACAAGCCTAGGCTTGGTCCCATGCTCTCCTGCTCCTAAACAACATATCCTATACCTGAAGCAGGGAGATTTCATTTATCGATACATGTAATCATATAATCTATTTGGACCCAAATCATGACCAAATAGGGTGTGATAGTAAATCCAATTAGTCAACCACCCATGGTCTATGCCAATCTATCAGTGAGTATATATATAATAGGAAATGTAAAATTGTGAAAGCAGTAAGCTAGGAAATACTCAAAAGTAAATATCCCTACAAGCACTAGTTTCCATTTACATTCAATTTATATTCAATTAACTATTCAATTAAATTAATTATATAAGTCTCAATATCCTAACTAAGCCTGACGATATCCCATACATCAGTAAGCACCATAGATGCCTTAGAAGGCCATCTATGAAAATATAGGCAATAACCGAAAGTAAGCTTTTTCTTTGGCTTGACAGACGCATCATAAACCATTTAGTATCCAAATAACCTCAAGCCCATCCTTGAAATTCCTAAAGTGGAATTCAAGGCTCAATCTAGGTTAAAATCCACCAACAACCTACAAGCCCGTCCTTGGAGAACCTCATAGAGGAAAATACAGTATCACTCTAGGTGTGGTATAACCTATGTCACTAATCCCACCCTTGGCGGTCCTATAGGGATCCAAAGTATCACCCATGACATAATCCCAGCCTCTTAAGTCCTTAAATGGCATAATATAAGTATTCTTGATTCACACATTATTTAAAGAGCCTCTGTGAGCTCATCCATGGAATCCATGGGTCACTCACAACTTATCATTTAATTAATAAACCCATTGATCCCATCCAAGGAATTCTAGAGAATCCAAGGTTCGCTCAAGGGACCAAGGTAAAATATAAATATAATCCCACCCATGTAATTCCTTCAAAATCCATGATTCACTCAATGAAATTTACCATTCAAACATAATAGATTCATTTAACGATTTAATTAGTCATGCTGGGGTCAACACCAAAAGCATATAACATTCATTTTACCACTAAGGGTGTATTAACTAGGACCAACCTCAAATTCTAGGACTATAATTACTCACATGGGAACATTCTAAATCAAAATCCTATCATTCAATATAAACCATTACAAGGAATTATCATTACCTAACTCACATGGGTAGGTTCTTAGTTGGAACTAAGCAATCTAATCATTCTTTACCAAGCATAGGCATAACATGGGTCAAAGGGGAAATTCATCTATCCCATACCCTAGACAGTTATAATATCGTATAACAATATGGAAAAATCATTTGAATAAGAAATTACATTTTAAACAACCCTCAAAAGGGATTCAAGGCATACCACATGGGTATCCTAGGACAAACAAACATAAAGTGGTTGAAGTGGGAACTCACTCAAGGGGTGGCCCTTAATCCGGTTAAACAACCATGAACATGATTTGAAACACTAATTAATTACCTAAACAATAAAAGGTAATAGAAGGCATGATTTATAATTCAAGGAGACACCCCAAATATGGCCGTGTGGCGCTCCGACATATATAAACAGCTTGACAATTGGAGAAAGGCATGAGACTACCTACATTATGCTCATAATAGATAGATCATCTAGTATCAGGCTATAATTCACCCTGATTTTGGAGAAATATGAAGATAAGATGAAGAACAAGATATTAGGACATATGAGGGTAAATCTAAATAGTGCAATCGATATGTAGAAGAATCGAATATGGCTAAAAAGGAATCGAGGCATTGTCGTTGCAGATCCTTGGAGACGAATGGAGGTAAAAATAGACAATGGACATAGAAGGTATCTGAAAACAAAGAATATTCATTAAATGGGATCCAAAACTCTGAGGAGCTACTGTGAAATACAGGATAAGAAGGAATTTTAACTTAAAAACATTTCCGGGGAAAATTGGAAATTTTACACCAAAAAAACTGGGTCACACAGTTTCTGTGCATGTTTTTTCTAACCATGAAACTCACTAGAATTATGGGGCACCTCATAGGGTTACCCAAATTTTTTTGACTAACCATGTGGTAACCATGCGAGCGCCTCTGTAAAGTCTGATAAAACTGAAAACATATCTGCACAGCTATGCGCCCCAATCTGCATGTTTTTCACAAACCATATGGCCTACTATTTTCACCCAAAACATGGGTTCTGGGCTTTAAACCAACCACAAACACCCCATAGATCTTTATTACCCCAATGAGCATCCAAATTAGGCTATATTTAAGCAATTAAATGAATATATTGAAAACTCATTATCCATACCTCAAAGAAGAACTAGGTTCTTAAAATAATGGAAGAGGAAATAGAGTTTAGTTAACTTATGGTACTATCTACTACTCAACCCTAGATACATCTCTATATGATACTAAAAACCCTATCCATCTATCAGTTGGATTTATCAGGTTTGTAATCTAAGATTCAAATGGAAAAAAATTACAAGAACTTAGAGAAGGTTTCTCAATCATGTATTGATATCATGAATTATTTTGAGAAACTGTATGAGGTGAACAAAGATGGTGAAGGGTGGAGAAGAATGAAATACTGGAAGAAAAAGAAACATGACTGAGTGGATAGGGAGGAGTTATTAGAAATTGAGTAAAATATAAATAATAAAGAGTACTTCCATTCATGCATGAAAAATGGGGAAACCCTTTTCAAATTATTGGGACACTCATTGTCTTCAAGGAGGAGAGAAATACACCACAAGGACTATTCAAAATTTCCAAAACCCATGATGACCTGTTTGGGGAGAAAATCAAATAGAGTGGTGGAACCTGATCTGTAGGGTAAAAATGATATTAATGGATTCAAGACTATTATTGAAGCTCCAAAATTTCTCAATGGGTCATGGGAGACTTTGGATTCAATTTATCTAGGGTCTTTGGATGTCCCCATGGAAGTCCCTATGTGAGAATTTTTTCTTACCCTTCTATTTTCTAATAAAAGATGAAACATACCTATGATAAATTCAGAGAGGTTTATCTAGAATAATACTTTACAACCCAACAATTTAGAGTGAATTTGATTCCATAATAAAGGGTTAATTTGAAAATATGATTAATCCTCAAATCCTCATAGGAGATCCCATTCACTGATTTTGTAGATAACTCAATGTGATTTTTTGAGACTCTAGCATTCCACCTTTCTCCATTGATGACTTCTAGGTGGTTTAAAAGGTGTTAATTATTATTTTACATGGAAACCTATGGTGTTACCCATACCTTGACATCGAGGACATAAATTATAAATAACATATTTTTATGGTTCCCATTAAACTTCTAAAATTAATTTTTCAAGGTAATAAAATTTTCAATTTGGATCGATAATGTTTGAAAACACCATGAAGAGGTGATTTAATATCACATTTATTTTTTATTTTTTAGAGATCATGAAGATTTGATTTATCTACAACTTATTTAGTTAATTTTATTATCATTTCATGTACAACTTATTTAGTTGTTTTTTATCATTTTTATCTACAAATTATTTAGTTAGTTTTCACAAAGGTCATGAATAGGTGATTTTTTATCAATTTTTCTCCAAGAATTTTGTTCTTATGAAGAGAAAAAAAGGCCTAAATATATATTTCATGGTCCTTCTTAAAGGATAAAATTATTTCCATGGATAAGAAAACTAAACTTTGAAGGTTAAATGATTAGTTCACATGAAGTTTTATTTTGAAGGGGAAATGATATTAACCTTCAAGAAGGACAATAAACATTTTATAAATTCCTTTTTTACTCTTCAAAGATACAAAATTATTAAAGAAAAATAAATTCTGGATGAAGGGTTTGAAAAGGATGATGTAATGAGATAATATTTAATGTTCTCTATATAGATATTTGTAATCTTTATTTGATTTTTTATGTTCACTAGTGATGCAATTAATTCCATTTTAGTTCCAAGACCTTTTAGTTTATTGATGATGACATAGATTTGTGTTTTAGTTATAGAAAAGAAATTTATTAAATTTACCATAGTAGGTGATTTTGGAATGTATTTATCACTTGTATAAATTTGTACCTACTCACATTAGGGTAGCCATATACATTTTTACCAACTCCCTTCAAAATTTTCCAAAGCTATTTGGGATAACCATTCCCCTCAAAGTAAAATTTTTGTTTATATTGAAAATCACATTCTTATAATAAAATGTGCTCATATTTTCTTGATACTTTAGGAAAAAAATACTTGATTAATTTTTTATTTTTAGGAATAAATTTCACATCAATACAACAAATGGTGTTTTTGGTATGATTGACAGTTTATGTTTTCATTTAGAAGTGACACATTAGTTAAAAACATATTTTATAGACTCAAAACTAATCAAACATACTCAAAACTAATCAAACATACTAAAATTATCATGATATTTTATAATAACGATCTATAATTCATTGTGTTGTTTAGGAATCAATTTCACATCAATCTGACACACAGTGTATCCAGTATGACTCAAAGTGTGTTTCTAGTATAAAAGCAACATTTTATCTCACAATTTTCATAACATTGTCAAAACTGATCTGTGCTAGGATTATGGCCACACTTTAATATGATACACAATGTGTTTGGTACGACTTAAAGTATGTGTTTTCATTTAAATTGGTATTTTAGTTTAAAACACACATCACATACCCAAAACCTAGAAAACATACTTACATTATCATAATATTTTAGGTCAAAGATATATAATTCATTTTTGAGAAGTAGGACTTAACCGCGCATCAATATGATGCACGATGTAGCTAGTACGACTAAGAGTACATGTATTCATTTAAAAGTGGAATTTTAGTTGAAAATATGTTTCACATACTCAAAACTAATCAAACAATCATACATTATCTCAATACATTATAAAAATGATCCATAATTAATCTTTGATGTGTAGGAATCACCAAAATGTAAATCTAACAAATATTCTGGCTAATATTACTCAAAGTACATGTTTTTAGTATAATACTAACATTTTAGCTCACAACACATGCCATATAGTCAAAAATGAGAAAAATAACTCAAAGTTTCTTGATAATTTATTACAATTATTCATGATTCATTTGTAATGTTTTGGAATTAACCACACATAAATTTTGACACATGGTGTGGCTGGATTCACTGAAAGTATATGTTTTTAGATTAAAAGTAACATTTTAGACTAAAATGCACATCAAATACTCAAAATCAAGACAATGAACTTATATTACCTTGAAAATTTTAAAAAATGACCCATGATTCATTTCTAACATGTAGGAATTTTTCTAAAGTCAATCTGATACATGGTGTGGTTGTTATGAATGACAATACATGTTTTCTTTAAAAAATGAAATTTTAGTTAAAAATATAGATCCCATACTTAAAAATGAGAAAACAAACTTGAATTATCCTAATAATTTATAAAAATATCCACAATTCATTTTTTATTAGTATAAATTAACCAAAACCCAATCCAATATACGATGTGATCAGTATAGATGAGGTACATGTTTTCATTCCTAAAAGTGACATTTTAGTTAAAAACATGAGTCGCATACTCAAAACTAAGAAAAACCACTCACATTATCTTATTAGTTTATAAAAATTATCCATAATTCATTTATGATGTATAAGATCAAACACACATCAATTTGAAATATGGTGTGTCTGATATGACTCAATGTATGTGTTTTTAGTATAAAAGTAATATTTTAGCTCATAATACATGTCACATAAATCAAACTGAAAAAAATTTACTTGTATTGTCTTGATAATTTAGTAAAACTATATTTGATTCATTTTTTATGGGTAGGAATCAACCATATGTCAATATGAAACTGTGTGGCTGATATGGCTCAAAGTGCATGTATTCATTTAAAATCGACATTTTAATTCAAAATGCACATTACATACTCAGAACCAAGAAAACACACTCATATAATCTTAATATTTTAGGGAAAATATGATATTTTAGGGAAAATATGATATTTTAGGGAAAATATGATATTTAATTTGTGATATGTAATAATTAACTTCACATCAATTAGACACATGGTGTTGCTGGTATGACTGAATGTGTGTGTTTTTATTTAAAAGTGACATTTTACTTCAAAATAGTTCAAAAACACATAGATTGTCTGAATAAATTTTAAAAGTGGACTATAATTTATTTTTTAATATAAAATAAGAAAGATCACATAAATCTATAACAGAGTATGGCTGGTATGACTCAAAGTGTGTGTTTCTAGAATAAAAGAAACATTTTAGTTCACAACGCGCGCCACACAGTCAATATTGAGATAACATGTTTGGATTCTCTTAATATTTTAGGAAAATGTTATGTGATTCATTGATGATGTATATAAATAAAATTCACATCAATCTGACACACTTTGTGGCTAAATTGACTAAAAGTGCATGTTTTCAGTTTAAAAGTGTCATTTTAGTCTAAAGCGCTTTCCACATACTAAAAACTGAGAAAATTCACTTAGGATATCATGATACTTTAGGAAAATTATCCATGAATCATTTTTGATTTGTAAGAATTAACCTTAATTAAATCTAATGCATGATGTATTTGGTGTGATCAAAGGTGTGTGTTTTCATTTAAAAATAGAATTTTAGTTCAAAACATGCATCTCATACTGAAAACTGAGAAAAAAAAACTAAAATTACCCTCATATTTTAGGAGAAGGATTGGTATTTATGACATATAAGAATTAATCACATGTCAATATGATAAATGGTAAGTCTGTTATGATTGGAAGTGAATGTCTTCATTTAAAAGTGATGTTTTAGTTCAAAACACATGTCGCTTACTCAAAACAAAAACACACGCTTGAATTGTAACGATACATTAAAATAGTAACTAATTTTTCATTTATAACTTTTAGGAAGTGAAAAAATATCATTCCAATTGAAATTTATAACTTATTATATAAAATTTATTTTATTTTTTATTTTTTATGTACTATTACCAAAATAAAAATTGTTTTTATTACTGGCACACACTTCTCTTGTACGAGGTTGGGTTTATCATTGGGGAAGGCCTACTACAAGAGTTTTTTTATTGGTTTTAATTATTTTTATTTTTTTACATCAATGTAATAATTTTTAATGAATTTATTTAATGTAATATTTGTATAGGAATGATAGTACAATGTAAATTTATATTTTTTTATATTTAATGTAATATTTTTACAACAATTGATATATTTTTTGTTATTAGCTAATGTGAAGTTCTGTATATATAGCTGGTAGCATTCTATAGCAGTTGAAAATTTATTTTATTAGTGCTAGAATTAGAGCTAATAAATCCACTTTTTATTACTGAAAATTCTATCACTAATTAAGAAACTCTTTATTAGTGCATTTTTTTAGTGTTGATAAAGAGTCCTATTATTATCCCTTTTTAGCACTGATAAAATTGATTTATAGATTCATTAAAATACCTATTGATAGTAATGGATACCTAAATATTTTTTGTTTTCCAAAAGGTGAATATATTGGGTTTATCAAAAAACATACATTTTTTCTAATATTATAGTTTTACAAAAACTATATTTGTAGGTTTTCATTATTTTGTACACATTTTTATTGAAATTTAGTTTTTATTATTTTGATGTAAGATCAGTGATTTATTCCTTTTAATTTGTTTATATATTTCAAAATAGGATTTATGTTTTTCTAGATCATTCCTTTGATTTGAAATATAATCATTCATTTATAGAACAATCGTTAATTTGGAATAAAATCATTCATTTTATTTATTTGTCACATGTTCAATGTAATAAATTCATGATCAATTGAATCATCATTTTTTGAATAGTATTTTGATAAAATATGATGGTCTATTTTTTATTTTTCTAATGAATTATGTTCTTATAATTTTTTTAATAATTATTGTTGTATATTTCGGTTGTGTGATCATTCAAATATTTAAATCTATAAGAAAAATTGTTTTAATATTTAATTTTTAGTTTATTCAAATATACATATATGTTTTAGTTGATTTTTTAGTTGAACTATGTTTCTATTTTATTATAAATTGAATCTTTGTTTTTTTTATGGTAATATTCTTGTTTTTAAAAGATATTTTTTCAGTTTAGAGTAATTTTAAGTCATAAAACATAAGTTTTGTTACAAAAAAAATTAACATGTTATTTTTTTTCGTTTGTAAAAACTGATTATATGTTATATATTCATTGAATTTTTAATTTTAGTAATGTTGTAAGTTGTTTATTTTTTTGTTAGTTTTTTATGAGTTTATTTATATTTTTAAAAGATTTTTTTATTATTTTTTGGTGAATTATAATGTGTATATGGATTTTGAAATCAAAAAATATATGTTATGTATCATAAGATTAAAGTAGCAATTTTAATTTTTATTTATAGAGGAAGAACACATGTTATGTTTTGGCGGAGGGTTGATTAAGGTAATTACAGTCTAGTAGTTTTTATTTATTTGTTTAAATTCCATGTGTATATGGAAGTTACAATTATATAACATTTTTTATATTATAGAATAGTGAATTAAGGGCTTTATTATAAATTTTTTGTCACAAAACATATGTTCTATGTTTGATCAGAGTCATTTGATAAAGTCCACCTTAATCAGTGCTAAAAAAGTGATGATAATGGAGAGGATTTTATCATCATTAGATAAATGTGATGATAATGGTAGACTTTATCAGTTCTTTTTTAGCACTACTAAATATAATCCTTTATTCTCTCTAAAGAACTTGTCTTTCTCACTGATAAAATGTACCCTTCAAAAATATTTATACAATATAAAAAATAATATTTTTGTATATAAATATATTTATAACTAGTAAAAATACACCTTTAACATTGGGTTTTATTTATTTTAAATATATATTATAAAGAAACATTAAATATGAAACATAGAAACTTGGACTTTAGATGTTATTTTTATAAAACCCTGTGTTGAAAACCCTTCTAAAAGATGAAATATAAAAGGATTTAAATATTTTGTTTACAGAAAAGTGATATTGAAATCCTTCTAAAAGATGAAATATAGAAGGATTTTCAAATCTGTTTAAATAAAAACCAACATTGAAAGTTTATTTTTTAAACAAAATATTGAAAAATACATAATTACTAACCAGCAAACACAAAGGTAAATTAACAAAATAGTAGTAAAAAATAACACAACTAGAATAAGGATAAAAATGACTCATTGAGAACTTTCAAAACATTTTTTTACAAATATACAGCTAAATGAAATAAATAACCAAATTAGTCAACCTTATAAAACAGTCTACAAGTAAATTTTGGTGGTGTTTCATTTCATTTTATGTATACAAAGAAACATCATAATAAACCTACAACATAAAGTGTTATAAATTTAAAAATAAAACATTTGTTTAAATTTTAAGTGTTATAATGAAACTACCCTTTTTAAAATATGTTGTTTTTTTAGTTGTGATTATCTCACAAATGAATCATAAAACAAAATATTTTCATTCAATATTACCTCATTGAAAACGAAACTATATTTATGATACAATATTTTAAAAATAGAAACACTATTTTTGTAAGAAAAAATATTAATTCTTTGATATAAAAGTTATATAACTAAACATTCACATATTCAATTTTTCTAGTTCCACTATTGAATAGTGATCCCTATTTATCTCAATCTATGACCTATTATAATTTCAAAACTTAATTTTCAATGATTATTTAAAATGAAAATATTAATATTAAATAAATAAAATAATAGAATCAGACTTACTACTTTAACAACTTACTAAATCTTCTTCAAAAACTACCCAATAAAGAGAATAACTAGTGTTCTTTACATTATTTTGGAAAAAATATGCACAACATCCAATGTCCACTAAAATATAAAAAATCATCATTAATAATAGTATCATTAATAGTGTTTCCTAATTATATATTTTTTATTTCATGTAAAGGAATGAAAAAACAAACATATAATCTGTGTGTTTTTTAATCTTTTAGATATATATTCAATGTTGACATTTTTGTTCAATTATTTGACAATTGTTGAAATTTATTTTGGATAAAAAAAATAATAAAAAAGAGTGAAACCATATTTTATTAAAAGAGTTTGGAGATACATGAATATAAAATTAATAAATTAAGTAAATATAACATATATTTACTTAAATAAATTAAATTAATAATGGAAATTTACTTAAATGAAAAACAACTGCAACACATGTACTATGAGCTCTTTAATCTTTAAAACACCCATGATTTCATTTTTAATAATATTTAATGTATAGTATCATCCACATATTGAAACACTCATCAAAAAATTATAATAAATATCTAATATGTGTGTCAACTTTGTTTCCCCATCAATTTCCTAAGGAGTATCTGAAGGTGTTGGAACCAAAAAATTTACTTTCCTTTGTAGTGATACCTTTGTTTTTAGATACTTATATATAAGGTAATCATAGGAAAATATTATAATTCATTATGAATTTAATGATAAATAAAAAAATAAAAACAATTCATACCACATATGTTATAAGATGACATAGAGTAGCTGGACAATGTAAAAAATGACCAATACACTATCCAACTTTGGACAACTCCTCAGTAGGAAAAAACCATGAGTAGTTGGATCAATAATATCATTTATCCTTACTCTTACATAACTTTCCTACATAAGATAATTATGTACTTAATACCCAAACGATGTAAAATTCCATATGCTACAATACATACATGGGTATCCCTAACATGCAACTCACAATACATGATTATGTTTGAACAAGGAAATAGAAGATCTGGGAAGGTAGGATATGTATTTCGTGTATATCTCATCATTTCTACAAGTAAAGATGATACAAATGATTTAATTATATCCTCTATCGAATCATCCAAGTGTCACAACTTATCCTTCACGGAATCTATTTTTCCCTTTTGTTATGCCCACATAGATTTTACACTAGGGGCATGACCAAAAAAATTTCTATTGTCGATACCCTCCATATACACTTTGAAATGACCTAGGTGTTCTAGATTTCCAAAATTAGTGGAAATAATATTCATCATAGTATCATAGATAAAGGTCACCTTAGTCATTTTCCTCTAAAGAGAATCTTGAAATAATATTTTAGATGTTATACTAGTGAGATAAATTTTCTAAATAGTAATATTGAAGAAAATTAATAATTAATTACTAATAATATTATCAGATAATTCCTTTTTTGGATATCTAATATAATTCTGTAGTTTCCGGGCACAATGGAAGCACGTTGGTGGGTTTACCCAACTTTAATTTTAACGTTTAAACAACGTTCTATCCGAGATCCATCATGATGTAAAACACCGAATCTTTAGAATATAACGAATAATGAAAAACCTAAGAGGGAATCCCAGAACCATAGAGATAGGATCATCATATGTTGGTTATAATTAATTTAATTTATTCACAAGAATTACCTTGGTGGAATTATTTCTTCGTTGATGTCTCTGGTAACGATCCTATGATCCGTCGTTGCATTGTAGAATCCAAGTGTAGGATTCCTCTAGAGGTGATCCACACATGTGCCACATATCTCCGAACGTCACCGAAGGGATCTCTGGGTGCTAGCGTGGAAGAACCTTCGCTTGCACTGTCCGCCTTCGATCGCCTTGGTCTCTCGGTTTTGAGAGCGTTCTTGGAGGAAGTAGTTATTTCATCCTTGAATAAATTCTCCAGAATTGTTGTGCACAACGATTTATTGGAAAAGTTTTGGTGTTGTGAGGATATTTATAATCGGGTTTGAGGTTATAGAGTTATGACAATAAATAAATGCGTTACACACTTTATTTATTTCATTAACTCTTATTGAAACCCCCATGTCGAATTATTAATTCCTTGACATGCACCCACACTTATTATAATTAGTATCATTTAATAAAATAATATTATATCCTTAAAATCTTGAATGGAAAACTACACGACGTGTAATCATTAATACACGACGTGTACTTGTTTTCCACAAAACTTCACGGCGTGTATATTTAATATACACGACAAGTACTTTTATTTTCCATTCTTCTTTATCTCATCCACCATATTTATTGGACCTTGAGTAATGGCTATTTATTTCTTAAATAAATGTAACTGCATTACTCGCTAATAAACATATTATTTTGCCCATAATATATTCTCTCGAATAACTAGTGTCGAAATAAATGTAATCAGGCATCCTTATATAATTATTAAACCATAGTTGGTAATAATCTTTATTTAACTTGTTAAATTAATATTTAACTAAGATACTGGGACACACTTAGTGTGTGACCCTCTAGGCTACTTTCTCACTGGCATTAGGCAAAGTCTACCTAAAGTCCAAGGTTAGCATCTAGCAATACGCCAAGGCACCCATAGAGAGAGAAGTTAACACCGAAATGATGTATCACCTCCTGTGAACGTTTACCATGTAATATAATCCCTTTGTCTCAATATCTCTAATCAAGCGGGTTTCATGCTAGTGACATCAACCCATGTGCTCGATTATTCTTTCTTTGAATATTCGGAATTGAACTCGCCCATACATTACCATGGCCATGGATTTATTTTGGATACATCAATTCCATCAAAGGGTCTGAGATATCTACTTTCGTTATGGAACAGAAGGGAAAAATCCTTTCTCGCATTATCTATTAATGTAGTATTACTCATGACACACCCAACGTATCCTACCTCACTACGAATAGTGTGTCGTCACAATTTTCACCAATACATCTAATTTTGCGAGTTGTAATACCCATTAATAATAATCTTAAAGTCTAAGGACCAATATACACGTCTGCAGATAGGAACATCCAATGACACTATGAAATGTGGATTTCCTACTGGCGGGTCTTGTTCTCATAATATCCTCCTGGATATTACCAAGGGCGCACACCATTAGAATGTGCCTCAAAGTTTTATGACTACTCACCCCTGATGACCTGTATTATTTGTGTCCATCAAATAAAATCATCCAGCCATATAACATATATTCAAGAACATTGTTATGGAACTTCCGGGTTCTCATCATAGCAGGGATCCGCTATGACCCTTTAATGAAACAACTATCCTTAGGACATTATCACATGCATTGTCACATAGAAGAACAATCAATATGTGATAAGGCTTTTATTAATGAATAAAGTACAAGGTAGTTGGTTCTAGGCCACCAAATCTAACAGACTCCCACTTGGACTAGAGCCAACTTCTAACAACCTTTAACCCGCTAGTTCTCACATGAGATTCATGCTTCTGCTGAGATAGGCCTTTAGTCATGGGGTCCGCCATGTTCTCCTCCAGGGACATTCTACTCACTACAACTTCACCCCTTTGATAGAAATCCCTCAAGAGGTGATACTTTCGGAGTATATGTATTGTCCATTGATGTGACCTTGGTTCTTTCACAAGAGCCACCGCTACAGTATTATCACAATACAATGTAATGGTATCTTTACTAATAGGCACCACATCAAGATCCTGGACAAAGTTCTGAATCCAGATGACTTCCTTGGTTGCATCAGAAGCCGCTATATATTCAGACTCTGCTGTAGAATCGGCGAAAACTGGCTTCTTTGAACTCTTCCACCTCACAGCTCTTCTATTGAGACAGAAAACATATCTAGATTATGACTTCAAATCATTCTGATCTATTTGAAAACCAACATCAACATACCCTCTGATGAAAAGCTCCTCATCTGCTCCATACACCAAGAACATATCCTTAGTTCTTCTCAGATACTTAAGGATAGTCTTAACAGCAGTCCAATGTTGTTCTCCTGGATCTTCTTGATATCTTCCTACCATGCTCAGTGCATAGGAAACATCAAGCCTAGTACATAACATGGCATACATGATGGATCCTATAGATGAAGTGTATGAGATCTTACTCGTTATATCTTTATCTGGTTGTGTCTGAGGATACATTTTCTTAGAAAGATGTATGCCATGTGACACTGGAACCAATCCCCTCTTGGATTGTTCCATACTAAATCTCATTAGTATCTGGTCAATGTACGTACTCTAACTTAGTCCAAGAAGCCTCTTGGATCTATCACGAATGATCATGATCCCTAGAATGTAGGCTACTTCACCCAAGTCCTTCATGGAGAAACACTTGTTCAACCAGTCCTTAAATGACTGTAAGACTAGTATATCGTTTCTAATAAGCAATATGTCATCAACATATACTACTAGGATAATGATCGCATTCCCATTAAACCGCTTATAAACACAGGGCTCACATTCGTTCTTATTGAAACCAAATTCCTTTATGGCTTCATCAAATTGAAGGTTCCATGACCTGGATGCTTGCTTTAATCCATAAATGGATTTCTGTAACTTGAAAACTCGTTTGGATTCACCTAGTGTCACAAACCCTTCTGGTTGTGCCATATAGAAATCTTCCTGAAGGTTCCCGTTAAGTAATACTGTTTTGACATCCATTTGCCAAATTTCATAGTCATGGTAAGCTGCTATGGCAAGTATGATTCTTATGGATTTAAATATGGAAACTGGCAAGAAGGTTTCATCATAGTCAATTCCATGATGCTGTCTGAATCCTTCAGCCACTAGCCTTGCTTTATAGGTGCTAACTTGACCTTCCATGTCCAGATTTCTCTTGAATACCCATTTGCATTCAACAGGCTTTAAATCAACTGGATCATCGACCAGAACCCAAACTTGGTTCTGATACATGTAATCCATCTCATAATTCATAGCTTCTATCCATCTTGCAGCTTCTGAGTTTTCTACTGCTTCCTTGTAGGAGATAGGTTCATCATTGTCCAACAATAATGATTCACCATCCTCGGTGACTATGAAGCCAAATCTCTCTGGTTCCCTTACCTATCTTGAGATCCTACATAGTACTTGTGTTTCTGGAACCTCTTCCACTAGGACCTATGGAACTTGTTCCTGTACCAACTCCTGTGTATCTTGAGCATAAACTTCGTCTAAGTCAATCTTTCTACC
Source organism: Viscum album (assembly GCA_963277665.1). Lineage (NCBI taxonomy): Eukaryota > Viridiplantae > Streptophyta > Magnoliopsida > Santalales > Viscaceae > Viscum > Viscum album. The sequence continues at coordinate 44,408,080 of OY728140.1, read as the reverse complement.
ACTATCCTTTTTGAGGATGTGCTCCCTCTCAAGAAAGACGGATTTTCTGGGAACAGTCACCTTTTTGTCTTGAGGGATATAAAGGTAATATCCTTTAGTTTCCTTGGGATATCCTATAAAGATACACTTCGTGCCCCGGGGTGCTAGTTTGTTGCCTGAGGAGGCCTTAACAAACCCTCACATCCCCATACACATGTGTGCGACAAAATGGGTTTCTTTCCATTCCATAGCTCGGAGGGAATTCCATTTTCTGCCTTAGTTGGTACTTGGTTTAATGTTTATGTTGTAGTTTGTAATGCATATCCCCAAAAGGATAATAGAAGATCTGCATGACTCATCATCGACCTCACCATGTCCAATAGGGTGTGGTTCCTCCTTTCACTAACACTGTTCCACTGTGGTGTATAAGGAGTGAGCTGAGGTAGAATCTCAGACTCCCGTAGAAGATCGATGAACTCTTGGTTCAGATATTCTCCACCTCGATTCGATAGAATCTTCTTTATCTTCTCAACAAGATGATTCTCTACTTCATTCTTGAATTCCTTAAATTTCCTTAAGGCCTCTAACTTATACCTCATTAAGTAGACATAGCCATATCTACTCAAATCATCAGTAAAAGTAATGAAGTAAGAATATCCACCTCTAGCTTCTACTGGAAATGGTCCACACACATCCGTGTGTACCAATCTTAGAAGCTCTATGGCCCTTTCACCCGGTCCACCAAAAGGAGGCTTGGTCATTTTTCCTTGTAAACAAGCGTGACATCTATCAAGTGGTTTTAGATTAGTAGAGTCTAAATAGCCATCTTGGAAGAGATTTTTCAAGCGCTTATCATTCACATGACTGAGACGGTGATGCCACTAGTGGGTGATGTATGAGTCGTGTGAGTTTTTTTCGCTATCGATTGCCAAAACTTGGTTTTTGTAATTTAATACATACAAACCATTATTTAAATGTGCCATACCATAACATATGATGTTCTTATAAAATATACAACCCTTATTTCCAAATTTGAAAACAAATCCATCCATATCCAAAAAAGTTACATAAATTATGTTCTTGGTAACACTAGGAACATAATAACAGTTACGTAAAACCAAAATCATCCCAGTCAGCAATGAGAGGTGGTAATCACGAATAGCCAACACAACCAGCCATACGCCATTGGAAGCTTGAAGATCCACCTCTCCTCTGTAGATCTTTCTAAATCTACTTGGTTCATACATTTAATTACAGATGTGATCCCCAAAAGCTGTATCTAATACCCAATGTGTAGAAATAGAAAGATTGCACTCGATAACGAACACACCTTTAGCATCCCCATGCTTTTGGGTGCAGTTCCTCTTCCAGTGGCCTTGCTTGACACATGAAAAACACAACGCCTACCATTACTTTCCCTTCCTATGGATCTTCCCCTTCTTTGAGGGATGGTGCTCAGGGGCTTTAGAACGTTTATAAGTCTTTGGCCCCTTTTCCTTGTCCTTCCTTTTCCTATTCACCATAAGGACTACGGGTTTGTCATGCCCCATGTCCTTATCTACCTCGCGAATCAAGGTCAGAATTTCCGATAGACTCTTCTCATTGTTTCTCATGTTGTAGTTGATAATAAATCTAGAGAAGATCTTGGGCAGTGATGATAGGATGAGATCTGTACACAACTCATCCGGGAATTTAATCCCTAAGATGTGTCCAGACGTTCAATGTAGCTAGTAAGCTTGATTACATGAGGCCCAGCTGGCGCAGACTCTCCAAGCTTAGTTTTAAACAAAGAATTAGAGATCTCATACCTCTCATGTCTCGCCTTCTCTTGGTAGAGATCCTTAAGGTGAGACATCATGCTATATGCGTCCATGTTTTCATGTTGCTTCAAGAGCTCATTGGACATGGCTGATAGCATGAAACACTGGACATATGTGGAATCATCCATGTGTTTAATATAGAGAGATAATTCCTCATCACTGGCCTCTTTCATAGAGAAACTGTAATAGGCTCTTCCAGCACATACAATTTCCTTTCGTGGCGAAGGATGACACGTAAACGCCTCTGCCACTCTTGGGAATTGGTGCTGGTGAGAAGGTTTTCCTTCTCGAGTATGGTTCGCAATGATATGTTTGAAGTCATTTTCTTGTCGTTTATACAAAATAAGATGATCAAAGGTTTAGTACTTTATTGAAAAATTGATACAAATAAATAAATTAATACTTATTAGTCTCCCATTATTTTATCAAAATCAAATAGCCCTCACCATTGACTTCGGAATATTCTGTTGCATGAATATTCTAGTGGCAAGGATCCATATTGTCCTTCACATTACCCAAACTAGGGTTGTTCAAGAAACTTGAAGGGTTTTATGTAGGCATTCCAAATTCTAACTACATTAACTCACAGCTCCTTGATCCGCTGAGTGGACTCCCCAATCCTGAAATCCTTTTATTTTTGATTTCCTCAACCTTTGCCTCTTGGTCACACCAAGTCCTGCTATGGTAGTCAACCCTTAATGCGAACCAAGTCAAGTCAACCCAAAACCTAGAATTAGAATTTCCCGATAATTGAAAGCACCCCAACTAGGGTTGGTCAAGCACTTTGAACTATGCTTTGATTCTAACCAAGATTATGGAAGTCTATACAAACTTAATATTTCTTTTGAGGGATTTTATCCTTATATGTAAATTTCCATTTTATTATCATTGATTACATGCTTGTTAATATTATGTGGGATATAATTATGTGATTATCCATGTCTAATATAATATTTAAGCATAAGCCAGTTCTTATTTTAGTTCCATCTTTCATTCTTGTTTAATTCATTAATTGTGTGATCGTGAAAACACACCCACAATAAATAAACCATGAAACTGAAAGAAATAAAATAAATGGTATGATAATGATCTATTCTATTGGTTATTTTATCTAGCGGTTGATAAACTAACCCAATACCTAGGGGAGAAACTCCTAGAACCTTTCAGGTTCGTGTTTACAGCTTTCCACCTATCCACCATTGTATCTCCTTGGATTGGTTTCACCTTGGCTCTTGACTTGAGCCACCTCCACTAGCTTGGGAGATCCATCCATTACATATGCATTTATCTCACTTGTAGGTGAGGGGTAAAAATGGGGTTTTACATAAAAGAATCCTTGGGTGTGCAGGCCCTACATATTAATGAGGATATGGTTCACATGCAAATAAATTTAATTTAAATAAATTAATTAAAAGAAACCATTCACATACAAAGGTCTCGGTCTAGATCATGATCATCCATACATGCAATGATATTTACGCATAAATAAAACTAGCATTCAATTCATTAATCATTCTTGTTTAAGATAAATAACACTCGAATCAATTAATTATCTTTAATTAATCAATCCTTTTTATCTTAAACCCTTTTTTAAACTTCCTTTAGATTATCATACATAATAATTTTAAACAAATAAATTCATTTAAAATTATCCTTGTACGTAACTTGTACCTTGGAGGCAACCCGGTGAATTCCCATTTATTACACAGATGTTAAATTAAACACACATATATAAAACACTTATCACGTGTTGTGCCTCAGATTTACGCCTGCACCATGGTACACGTCTCAAGGGTTTGTATAATATAATAATAAATTTTAATAAATCTGTGTAATTTGGGTGAGTACACAACGTGTAGTTCCGACTAAACCGCGTGTACTTTTCTTCACCATCAATCCGAAGTACATGCCCGGGGACAGGGCGTGTTAATTTACTTCAAAAAGTTTTGGAGTAGACGGCGTGTTCTATGGGATACATGCCGTGTAGTTTCCGCGTTACACGGTTTCCAACCGGGCAAGCTGTGTACGGGGTACACGGTCCAACATGAACCCAAAGGGACTACACGCCGTGTTTAGTTGGACCACACGACATGTAATCTAAAAACTATGTGCCCCTTGTTCCTGGTCAACAGATGGTGTCATAAATGAAACATGCATACTCCAATACATGGCCTGATTTAGTGGATCAGTCAATGCATTGAACCTGGACTACACGGTGTGTACTTCCAAATACACATCGTGTATTCTGGTGTTGTATGGCCAGAAACGTTTGGCTCCTCCAAATGAGTTCCTCTATTTTATTTTAATCAAAATTAAAAGAAAAATTCGTTTATGTGAGGTGAACGAGAAACGGGGGAGGATGAACAGATCTCGAGATTCATATTTTCAGAACAATTAAACTTGAATGGGAAGAACTAAATTATTAAATGTGTAAAACATCAACGAAAAAAAGTAAATAATTATAATCAATGATATGACTACTCTGATAACACTTGTAGGTTCCCGGTGCAGCGGAAGTGAGTTGGTGGGTTTGCCCAACTTTAATTTTAATGTTTAAAAAATGTTCAATCCTAGATCTGTCACGATGTAAAATGCCGAATCTTCAGAATGGAACGAAGAACGAAAAACTTAAGAGGTAATCTTGGAACCAAAGAGATAGGATCATCATATGTTGGTTATAATTAATTTAATTATTTCACAAGAATTACCTTGTTGGAATTCTTTCTTCGTTGATGTCTCCAGTAACGATCCTATGATCCGTCATTGCATCGTAGAATCCAAGTATAGGATTACTCTAGCGGTCATCCACATGTGTGCCACGTATCTTCAGACGTCGCTGAAGGGATCTCCGGGTGCTAGCGTGGAAGAACCTTCGCTTGCGATGACCGCCTTTGATCGCCTTGGTCTCTTGGTCTTGAGAGAATTCTTGGAGGAAGGAGTTATTTTGGCCTTTAAAGAATTATCCAGAATTTTTGTGCACAACGATTGATTGGAAAAGTGTTGGGGTTGTGAGGATATTTATAATCGGGTTTGAGGTTATAGAGTTATGATAATAAATAAACACTTTACGCATTTTATTTATTTCATTAACTCTTATTGAAACCCCCATGTCGAATTATTAATTCCTTGACATGTGCTCACGCTGATTACAATTAATATCATTTAATAAAACAATATTATATCCTCAAAATCATGACTGGAAAACTACATGGCGTGTAATCATTAATACACAACATGTACTTGTTTTCCAGAAAACTACATGAAGTGTATATTTAATATACATGGAATTTACTTTTATTTTCCATTTTTCTTTATCTCCTCCTCCACATTTATTAGACCTTGAGCAATGGCTATTTATTTCTAAAATAAATGTAACTACATTACTCGCTAATAAGCATATTATTTTACCCACAATATATTATCTCTAATAACTAGTGTTGAAATAAATGCAATTAGGCATCCTTAAATAATTATTAAACCACAGTCGGGAATAATATTTATTTAACTTGTTAAGTTAATATTTAACTAAGATACATGGACACACTTAGTGTGTAACCCTTTAGGACCCTTTCTCAGTGGAATTAGGTGAATTCTGCCTAAAGTATAAGGTTAACGTCTAGCAACACGCCAAGGAACCCATAGAGAAATAAGTTAACGCTGCAATGACGTATCACCTCCTATGGACATTTACCGTGTAATATAATTCCTTTGTATTGATATATCTAATCAAGAAGGTTGTATGCTAGTGCTATCAACCCATGTGCTCGATTATTCTTTCTTTGACTATCCAGAATTGAACTCACCCATACTTTACCATGGCCATGTATTTATTTAGGCTATATCAATTCCATAAAAGGGCCTGAGATATCTACTTCCATTTTGGATCAGAAGGGAAAAATTCTCTCTCACACATTATCTATTAATGGAGTATTACTCGTGACGCACCCAATGTATCCTACCTCACTGTGAACAGTGTGTCGTCACATTTTTCGTTAATACATCTAAGTGCGCGAGTTGTAATACCGATTAATAATAATCTTAAAGTCTAAGGACCAATACACACTTCCACAGATAGGAACATCCAATGACACTATGAAATGTGGATTTCCTACTGGCGGGTCTTGTTCTCATAATATCCTCCTGGATATTACCAAGGGCGCACACCATGAGAAGTTGCCTCAATGTTTTATAAGTCCTTACCCCTAATGGCCTGTATTATTTGTTTCCTTCAAATAACATCATACGACCATAGAACATATATTCAAGAACAATGTTACGGCACTTCCAGGTTCTCATCATAGCAAGGATCCGCTATGACCGTTTAATGCAACAACTATCCTTAGGACATTATCACATGAATTTTCATGAAGAAGAACAATAAAGATGTGATAAGGCTTTTATTAATGAATAAAGTACAAAGTAGTTGGTTCTAGGCCACCAACTCTAACAACTTACACTTTTTTAATTCTCTCCCTTTTTTATTTTCCATGATGAGGGAGAGGAGATGGAGGGTTGTGTTGAACCTCTTTAGAGTCGCTACTAAACTTGGCTCTAAATTAACTAAATATTTCTATAACATTTGACCCTCTAATAAAGGTTACCCTCTATGTGGAAATGTATAAGGGTTTAAATTATGAGATTTTGTCTCTTGGGAATTTTTACTAGAGTATTGTTACATAAAAATAATTAATAAGTTATCAAGTAATTAAAATTACTTAAATATTTTTTTTTAAAAAAAGAAAAACATACCATAAAGTCTAGTTCTAGATGATTGGAGACAAACTTATGCCGTGTCTTTATATATATAAATTAAAGGTTCCTAGAATAGTGTAATCACTGGATGGATCATTCCCAACTCATTTTTTGTTATAATTGACGATTAATCCAATATTTACATAATTATAAATATCAAGATCAATGAAAATTGATAACAAAATTGGTGATTTAATGTTGAAAACAAGACGTAGGATCATGAAATATTATTTATAATTAATTTAAATAATTAAATAATTACCTTGTGATTAGTTCTTTCATTGTTGATGGATCTAACAATGTATCTACAACATTCCATTATTGTGTTATAGGAATCAAGAGTATATTATCTTAAGTGGTGATCCACACGTTTTCCAAGAACCTCTAAATATCATCATAGGAATATCTGGGTTCTAGCATGGTAGATCCCGATGCTTGCATCATTCTCCTTTGAGATCCCAAAGAATCGCATGAAGAAGGATTCTTGATGATCTCTCTAGACTCTAGAGTGGTGGTGGAGGATGATCAATCACTATTATTGAGAGCATTCTTAGAGAGGAACCTCTATAGGGATTCAAGAGAATTCTCTCTGGATGTCATTGTGCACAACCAAAATGAATTAGCCACCCTAAAGAAAATAAAATAATTGGATTTATATACTGCTAAGATTATAAAATAATAACTACACATGTACAATTATTATTTTCTTTAATTCATGTCAAATCCATTGTCAGTGATAATAATAATAATATTTCTTGACAGGTGCTAAACTCATAAAGTAAATTAAATATTATTTATTCAAAGAATATTTGATATATATATTATTTCTCACTGAACCAATAATCTTGGTTTGTTATTCCTATATAAATTTTATTAGGCATTTAAAATTAAATATTTATTTAATAAATAAATATTACTACATTATTCTATAGTAAATAAATAAATATTATATTCACTAAATAGAAAATAATTATATTAAATATTCTTCTGAAAAAATATTCTCTCAAATAACTGGTTATGAAATATATGAGATCGAACAAACATAAATAATTATTAAACCACATGAGGGAATAATATTCATTCAAATTGTTAAATATGAAATAATATTATTATTTATCTATGGATTTGGATACACTTAGTGTCTGACCCTCTTAGCATATTTTATTGGCATTAAGTGAAGAAGCCCAAATAATAAGGTTAGCTTCCTGAAACATGCCAAGGCATTGATATAGAAATAAGCTAATTTCAAAATGAAATAAAACCGCATACAAATACTTACTATGAAATATAATCCATTTATATTGATATCTCCAACTAAGCTGGTTGCATACTAGTGCTATTGAACTATTTTCTTGATGTGTCTTTCTTTAAATTTTTTGAAATTAAACTTTCCTAGAGAACAACATGACAATGGATTTATTTAGGATATATAATTTTTATAAAAGAAACCAAAATATCAACTTATATTGAAGATAATAATATAAAAATCCTTTCTCTCATTATTCATTAATGAAATATTATTCATGATGCACCCAACACATCCTACTTCACCAGTAACATATGTCGTTACAGTTTTCATCAATACATTAAAATAAATGACCCATAACATTAATTAATAATAATCTTAAAGTCTAAAGACCAATACACATGTCCACAAATAAGAACATCCAATGGAAAATATAAATGTGGATTTTGTACCAGTGGGTCCCATTATCATAATTCCGTACATTGAAAATTATCAAGGTCATACACTATGGGAAGGTGTATCAAAGTCCTATGAGTATCCACCCATGATAAACTATATCATTTATGTCCCTAAAATTATTTCATCCAGCTACAAAATATTTATATTTAAGAATACATTCATGGAACTTTGAGGTTCTCATCATAGCAGGGAATTTCTATGACCTTTATGTGTGACAACTAATATTAGGTAATTATCACATACTATGTCACATAGAATAAAAATATTTATGTGATAAGGAGTTTATTAATATAAAAAAATGAATAGAGGTTATCATAAAGTACACATAAGTTGGTTCTAGGTCATTAACTCTAACAGAATCCCACTTACACTAGAGAAAACAGTTAACAACCTTCAGTCTACTGACTCTCACATGATACTCATGCTACAACTATGATAGGAATTTAGTCAATGGGTTTGACAAATTTTATTTCATTAAAACACTTATTACTATAACATCACCCCTCTGAGAGAAATCCCTCAATTGGTGATACTTATATAGTATATAAGTTGTCTATTGGTATGACCTTGGCTCTTTCGTAATAGGTACCAATGGAGTATTATCATAATATAATGCGATGGTGTCTTTACTTCTAGACACAACATCAAGATCCAAGAAAAATATTCATATCCAAATGGATTCTTTGGATGCATCATAAGCTATTATATATTCAGAATCTACTTTATAATTGGTGATAACTAGATGCTTTGGACTCCTTCAAATCACAAATACTTCATTGAGATAAAAAACCTATCTTGACTACAACTTAAGATCATTATTATCTATTTAAAAACTATAATTAGTGTAACATATGATAACTAGCTTATCATCTCCTCCATACACTTGAAAAATATCCATAGTTCTTCTCAAATACTTAATAATAGCCTTAACAAAAAACCAATTTGTTTTTCTAGAAAGACTTGATATCTTCCTACCATTATCAAAGCATAGGAAACATTAAGTGTAGTACATAAAATATAATACATGATTGATCCTATCACTAAAGTGTATGAGATCTTACTCATTCTATCTTTCTACTACTGTGTCTAATGACACATTTTAATGGAAGTATGTAAACCATGTTATACGAGAAATAATACCCTCTTGGATTATCCCATACTAAATCTCTTTAGTATCTGGTGAATGTATATACCTTGACTTAGTCTATGAAATCTCTTGTATATATCACTAATGATCTTGATCTCTAGAATAAAAACTTTTTCACCTATGTACTTCATGGAGAAACACTTGTTTGAAGAGTCTTTAATAGAATATAATACTAGTATGGAATTTATAATAATTAATATTACGTAAACATATATTACTAGGATAATGACTGCATTCCCACTAAAACTCTGGTAAACACATTGATCATATTCATTCTTAATGAAACCAAAATCTTTTATAACTTCATTGAATCAAATGTTCTATGACTTTAATTATTTATTCAATCCATAACTGGATATATGAAACATTCATATCTTTTTAGCATCACCTAGAGTCATAATACATCTTGGTTGTGCCATGTAGACATGTTATTGAAAATTCCCATTTAGGAATTCTATTTTCACATCCATCTTCCAAATTTCATAGTCATGGAATGATGATATAGAAAGTAGAATTGTGATGGATTTAAATACGGAAACTGGGGAAAAGGTTTCATCATATCCAATGCATTGATGTTTTTTAAACCCTTTATTGACTATACTTTCTTTATAGGTACTTAGTCCACCTTCCATATCAAATTTTTTCTTGAATACACATTTGAACCCAAGAGGATTTGCATCTTTTAGTGGTTCAATCAGAACCCAAACATGGTTATGATATATGGAATCCATTTTATAATTCATGGAATCTTTACTATTATAGCTTCTGAGATCTATACTACCTATTTATGGGATATAGGTCCATTATTTTCAAACAATAATGAGTTACCATCTTAGATGACTAGAAATAAATTTTTCTCTAGTTATCTCACCTCTCTGGTGCTTCTACGTATTCTACAAGAACTTTATGATCCTATACTATCTTGAGCATCAAATTCATCAAAATCAATCTTTCTCTATCTATCCTTCATGAGGATGTTCTCCCTCTAATGAAAGATGATCTATTTGGAAAAAATCACTTTATTATTTGAGGGGTTGTATAGGTAGTATTCCTTTGTTTCCTTAGGGTACTATATAAAGATACACTTAGTGCACTGAGGTTCTATTTTGTTTATCGATAAGGCCTTAACAAATAAATCACAACCCTGTACATGTGTATATGATAAAACAATTTTCTTAACACTCTATAACTCGAAGTTAATTCCATTTTTTTCATTAGTTGGTACTTGGTTTAGTGTATATGTTGTAGTTTGTAATACATATCCCCAAAATGATAATGGAAGATTTGTAAGACTAGTCATCGACCTAACCATGTCTAGAATGGAATGATTATTCCTTTCACTAACACCATTCCACTTTTGTGTGTACGGTGGAGTGAGTTTAAATATAATTACAAAATCCCATAGAATGTTGATAAACTATTGGTTAAGATATTCACCATCTCAATATGATCAAAGTTTCTTTATATTATTTCAATGTTAATTATCTACTTCATTCTTGAATACATTGGATTTATCAAAGGACTCAAAATTATTACTTATCAATTAGATATAAACATATATACTCAATCCATCAGTAAAAAAGTTATGAAGTAACAATAACCACATCCCGGTGGGATCGAGCCACCCCATTCCCTATTCCATTTAAAAGCATTTGGGAAACCACCCACATGTTGACCCTAATATCGGTGTTCCCTCATGGGGTTCCTCTATCTAATCCACTCTATTCGGTGTTCTGATTAGCCCGATCTATCTCTGCTGGAAGTTAAACTTGCGACATACCCTGTGTTAAACATGGGAAGCTAAGGAAAACCTCAGATACATTCCCATGGCATATGATTCCTCACGTTCGATGTGGGATGCCTCGGGATTCCGCGCCCTCGAGAAGCCCATTAATAAGGGATAGAAGACATACGCTCCAATTCCCCAGCGTCCAGACATGCCAGTGACGCCCAATGTGACTAATCTTCTAACTGAAGGTTTTTGCCCTGACCGGACCCCTTTGAATGTCCTGACATAAGCAGTGTAATTAAATAGTGTCCATAAAGATATGGCACCGGGAAGAGTTTCACGAACAACATCTTAAGTCTATGAGGGAGACCTATACTAGGCGACGAGTTCTAAGGAGGAATCCATGGAAGGAAGAACCGATATCCCATCATAACGTTTTGATAAAGGAGTAGAAATCCATGAATAAGGAGAGGATGTCGCCTATCTTTGGAAAGCAGGAATGCGGGGCAACAAAAACTGTGCCCCTCGTCCCCGAACGAGACGGACACGCATGCCCCGTCAAAAGTGTCAGAAATAGAAATGGTGAACCCAACGTGAAATTATTCTCCTCAATATGGAGATTAGTAGAACTCGAGGCATCAATGGATTGACGTGTCACCAGATCCAGTTATCTGGCACCGGGTCCCACCAAACAAATAGTGGGCCTGGTGTGAAACTCACCAGAAGTTGGGATAGTAGAACATTGGACACCCCATTCTACGACGTTGTCAGTTTGGATCCCTCTTACCAATCACAGAATATGGGATAGCGTTGGGGCATTGGTTGTCGATTAATTTTTCTTTCAGCACTAATTAGTTCATCTCCCTGCTTTTTAGGAATCAGGTTGCTGCACCAAGAACGCGATCACTGCCTGACTGTCTACACAGGGGTAGGGGCAGTGCCAACACAGCTGCTCCGCGTGGCTTTACCTCTTCCGTGACGGCCTCTACATCCATGAACGTGGGGTGCCCATGCCCCATCTCCCCATCTAAAGTTATCCAACGAAGGGTAATTAGTGACCTCATGTGTCATTACGAGGAGGAGGGTATAATTCCAACCCAGGATATGGCCCGCCTGGATCTAGAGGTGTTTGTGATTCACCGTCAACGCCACCCCTGAGGGCTGCGTAGGGAGCCATTGATCCCCACCCCGACATAAAACCTCTTCGGGAGCCTATCCCCAGAGCGCTTTGATGACTCCCTGCCTTATGCTGATGAGGTAGGTGATGTACGACACAGCCCGGTCAGAGTCCCATTTTGGGGGCTCCCAGTGAGGGCTTCCACTCGGCTACCTCAGCACTGCTACTCATTCTTGTTGGAGGATGAGTAGGTAAGTTATGTACCTGCGCCACCGGCCCCAGTTCATATGACCTGACGCCAGCGTTGGGCACAAGCTGAGGAGGACGCCTTCCAAGGGGTATCAATGTTGACAGCTACTATGGCCTGAGCCACCGCTGACGCATACCATCAGGTCCCTGTATACATTGAGAAGGGGTGCTTATACGCCCAACCGGGATCCAGGCCCCAACCACCCCATGGGAAGGCTGGGTCGACTCTCCTGGTCATAGGCACGAGCAGTGGTCGCTGCGAACCTACCCGCAGCGATGCCACCCCATATAAAGGTCCTCCTTGTACCACTACCGAAGAGAGAGTGGGCCTTCCCCGATTCAAGGCTCAGCATGGAGGTCTACCCTGTACCACCCCCAATCTGAATGAAGGTCTGCCCTGCAACAGTGACACTCAAAACGAAAGCCTCTCCTGTTCCCATTACACTAGATATGGAGTCATTCCTCCTACTCCCGACCACTGGTGCAGGGACGTTGCCCATCCGACCTCTCTCCAATGTGGGGATCCTACCTGAGTCTTCTCAGCAGCTGGTGAAGGTCTTCATCGCCCCAGAAACCAGAGGGCTGAAGGTCAGTCTCGCTCCACCCTCACCCAGCACGGAGGTCCTACCCGTGTGCAGCTAGACCAGTGGAAAGACCCTCCTCACGCTGAGGTTGCCTGGGAAAACAAACAAGGATGTCCTCCCCATGATCCTTCTAGTCTCATCAGAGGTTTTTTCTGCTCTAGTGCTATCCATGGAGGTCCTCCCCATGTACCTTTCGGCATTTTTCCCGGGTCTCCTCGCACCCTGGATTTCTCGGGTGGAAACCCTCTCCACCCTAGCGCCAGTGTGGGTGAACGAACCCGTTTCAGAAATCATCCATGTCCTGAGGAGACATCGAGGGGAAGGAAGGTGGGCCTTCACCCCCATAAGAAGAATTCTGAGAAATTCCGGGTGGAGATCAAACCGGTCTACTTCTCAGACTCTGAAGAGGAGTATGACTCATCTCGAGAACCCTCCCCTCACTCATCTGAGTCAAGGGATGGAGTAGGGTCGAGGCGCATCAGCCTGGTGCTCCCAAAATGCAATGTAAATATGATTCCCACCTCCCTCCATAGGTATATCCAGGAGGATGAAAATCTGGAGACCCCGTAAGTTATAGTCATGCAATCACCACCATAGTCACCGGAAGCACTCTCTACCTCCACAAGAGATCAGGGAGAGCTATTATGGGGACCAATGGCAGGCGAGCAACATCACAGCCTATCACCAGTAGCCATATCCCCTGATCCAGGAACTACATCCTTCATCCTGTCTTATCGTGACGTAGCATCTAGGTCACTACACTCTTCGGAGGACAACCCGAGAATCGGTGGTCAGTCAGTCCACTGGACATACTCTCTACCGGCTAGCCTTCCGTCCCAGCGGTCTACCTCAGTACCGCTGCCAGTTCCTCATCCACCCCTAGTTGATGAGTGGGGAAATCAAGGTCCAGACCCTGAATCTGAGATAAGGATCTTCTCAAACATTCTTGCAGCGGGCCACTTCCCTGAGAAGTTCTGGCCTGTGGCAGCGCAGAATTTCTGCATACCAGAATCCCTCACTCCGGAAGAAGTTGAGTGTTTCTGCTACACCCTCTGGGTGAAACATTTTAGTCTTCCTCATCAGTTCCTAGTTTATCCAAGGGTCCAAATGAATTTCAAAGACATCAGTGAGTAGTGTCGTCTATTCGATCTGGTCGCGCTCCCTGTGGCCCAGCGCCCCAAATCACCAGGTCGTCATGAGGCCCTCCAGTAGAAATGCGTTCAGAGTATCAAGTTACTCCACAAAATTATCAGTAAGACTATCCCCCATGTGAAAATACAAGGTTGGGGTAGTATGTTTCCCTCCTCTTTAGTCTTATTCAGCAGCATCCCGACTCACTATGCGATATCAAGGACATGCCCCCAGGAAGTTTCACTGTCAACATGGACGACATAGTGGACGAGGAGGAAGAGCTGGAGCTTCTCGATGGAGACTTACCCACTGAGGGTGTGCCACCACTGTTGGACCCATCAGGGAGGATTACTCATCAGCAGAGTAACCTACTTGGTCTCCCTGCTCCCACCGAGGTGTTGGTACTCGGTAGGAATTATAGTAAGTGAAAATAGCACGTCGGAGCTGTCAAGCACTTTGACCTGTCTACCTCAGTGCAAAAGATGGAGGAGAACCCCGAGAAGGACACGTTGCACTAGCAACTTGTTGAGAAGAAGAATTTGGTCGATGAACTCTAAGTTGAATGCGTTGTAGAGAGACGACCTGACTATGGCGATCCTAGGCCAGGGTATTAGTGGTAGGAACAACTACCCCTCAGCGAGCTACCCCCAGGAAACCCTGATCATGCCGCTCCCACAGATGGGGCTGAAGCTAGAGCTCATGTAAGGAGGGCACGGTATGTCTCACCAAACCCTCCTAAATGGCACGAAAATCCAAGGAATCCCACTCGGGCTCCCTCGACCGCCCCAAGGGTCGCTCTACTAGCTGCTCCATGAGCCGCTGAGCCTATCTACAGTGTTGAAGAACTAGGCAACACGATCATGGTTAGGGATCCCCGTCAAGATAGGGACCCCTTCCTAGATGATCCTATTTCATCGCTCATAGCCTGCCTTGAGGCATTGGAAACGTGATAGGTGGAAATTCCATGAGATGGCAATCCATACCCGACATTGGTGGATGATATGCCGGCACCTATGGGTTTCAAGAATCCCACATTCTCCCCCTTTAACGGGATGGGGGACCCACCAAAGCACCTGACCCACTTAAACTCAAGGTGTGGGCCCATGTTAGGGACTCTAGCGCAGCATGAGGCCTCCAAGATCTGTTGTTTTGTTAAGACATTAGAGGGGCCGACATTCATCTGGTACAACTTGACCCGTCGAATCTGTAACTAGCTGGGAGGACCTTCGCAGATAATTCCTCTACTAGTTCAGCTCCACCACCCAGAAAATGAGCATCGCAGACCTCTTCAAGTAAAAACAAAGGCCTGATGAGTGGGTCACAAACTTTATCACCCGATGGAAGGGGTTCACATACTCCATTGACATGCCACTGACTCAGGAGAAATTACTGACGATGTGCATAGGGAACATCAAGACAGAACTGGTTCCCTCCCTGATCACCAAGAAAAACCCTGGAAGACTCTGATACTTCTCCAATAAGGCCCAATGCCTAAAGGAAGCTCTGCAATAGGCCATCCAGGCACGTCCGTTGCCCCTATAATCCCAGTGAGGAGGGATGCCAGAGCTGAGCCTGCCATAGTGGCCCAAATAGAAGCCCCCAAGAAACTTGAATTGCTACCAGTGGCACCAGACCTCTAGCCTCGCAGAGGCCCTCCACCTCATGTGCAGCCTCTGGCTCAGTAGTGTCTGCCTCAAAATCATAAATTGCCTCTGCGGAATGCGCCGCCTCCTCCCAGGTGGGACAATCAGGGTCCGCCTCCTCGATAGGCCCCTCCAGCTCGTCATCAGGGTCAGGCTCCAAGGATCCTCTTCTCATACAGAAGAAACTAGACCTACTTGTTCAATTCGAATCATGTACTCGGCTATTTCAGGAGTGCCTTGGAATAAGGGATTGTGCACTTGTCAAAGTTCAGAAGTCCAGAAGAGGCGAATCTCACTGATAGCACCAACTACTGCCCCTATAATCAGATTCTGGGGAACCCTCAAGTAGTGCTATGTGTTTAAAGACTAGATCCAAGTCCAGATCAAAAACAACATAGTCAGGCTGGGCCTGGCCCTGGCACAAGTGGCAAGTTTCTTTGTAAGGCCAGGCAGCAGTAGAAATAGTGAAGGCAAGTGGCACCAGGTTTCTAACCATGGGTCCCAGAAGTATGATGACTGGATGGCTCACAAAATGGTTGCTCATGGACATGGAATCCTTCGGGCATGCCTAAATCAGTCAGAGCCTTTAGAAGCTGTGGCCACCACTTCTGCATCATATCTCAGCAGACCTCATCCTAGGAGAGCAAGCATCGGTGACGCAAGAAAAAACAACACGCCCCGCCAATGCCATCATCGTCCTACACTCTCGGTGACTTCATGCCCCCAGATATGGGGACTCTTTCCGGAATATGTGTATTAGTGGATGAATATTCAAGTGATAATCAAGGGTACGCTTTGGTTAATACCGTGGAGTTGGTAAACCCCTATTTTACTCCCGACGATGGGGAGTACCCGGCGAACCTCCCCAAAGTCCCCAACCAACATCAACGTTGGTGGAGTCGTGGACACATGGGTTGTCAGGGCACAACAGTTGGCACCTCTAGCTAGGCCGTGCATGCCACTAAGACTAGACAATAGGCCCAGCGCAGAGCTTAGCATGTGCAACCTCTTCATCCGGTGTCGACAGGCCCGCCTCCACCACCGTTTGTGCTACTGGATCAGGTAGAGCTACCTCAACCATGTCGTGGCCAGGCTCTCCCTGCTACAGGCTGATCTCAATCATCCGGTATTCATCCAGAAGCTACTCTACGAGCTTCGACTAGTGAGCATCAGGACATACCCAACACCAGTCAGCCACCGGTCCAGCTGACAGGGCCCGCCATGCCTTCTATCACAGAGCGGCTTCCTATAAGCATAAGTTCACCCCTGGCATAGAAATACGATGTTATAAAGAACCTTTATAGCATCCCAGTGAGGCTTTCCATTCTTGAATCCCTTCGCTTGTTGCCAGATATGCATGAGTCCCTCACTGAGGCTTTATGAAGCCCCCTCCAGTTTGAGACAGAGGTAGCAGCTGCAGAAGCATTTCATGCTGAAGCAGTCAAGAATGCCGAATGTCAGGCCATAAGTTCATTCTCTGGAGAGGATGAAGGCTCTCTCATACAGGGGCACATCCGCCCACTATACATCATCAGCCAATTTAACAACGTGGAGGTTCGCTGCTGTCTTGTTAACACTGGATCTTGGATCAACCTTATCCCAACGTGGATGATGCGGAAGCTAGGGTTATCTGAAGATGACCTAACTCCCACCTATTTAAGAATCTAGAGATACGATAGGACAGAGCAAACACTAGTCAGTATGATCCATTTGAAGACCCAGTTCGGCGGCCTAGTTTCTAGTACCGAGTTTATGGTTGTCTCCCAGGACACCGCATACAATACATTGATTGGCAGACCATGGCTCCACCAGCATGCGGCGGTCCCCTCATTGTATCACCAGTTCCTCAAGTACTCCCTAAATGTTTGAGTAGTCATACTCCAAGGTGATGCATCTCCTTTCGCCTCTTGTGAAGCCTGCTATTTGGAAGCTGACTATTACAAGAGGAAGTATAAACATATTTAGGAAAGTGAGGTTGAGCCTGTCATGGTCGCAATTGACCCCTGGGTAGGTATGGAAGACACCTATGTCTTTAGGATCAATCGATTGGAGGCCACGACCCCCGAAATGGGTCAATGTTTTTTTGTCTCTAGTATAAGAGGTAAGCATGTTCCCAAGTCCAAGCGACGGAGGAAATTCACCTCGTAATCCTACACAAACCAGGCTCAGGTGATCCCAGAGCCTCCTACCCCCATACGATATCGGGATGTATGCCCCATGGCAATGAAAGTATGTCATACGTGTCTATTATATCAGGCTGGAATTAACTGTCTCAAGATGATGCGCCATTGTTGATTTGATATCATCAAGAATGGCCCCTTGGGCCAAAGACCTGATGGGATCAGATCGACTACCTTCATTACTATGGTCTCAGTAGAATGTGAATCCCATGATATGTTGTCCACTACTGTCCAGGCGGGTACCAGTCCCCCGTCAGGATCTACCGACCCATAGGAATCTCCTTCTACTAAGGATCCCTCCATAATTGATGAAGATTATTTGGAGGATGCTCCCCCATATTTAAAGAAGGTGTCTCCACCTCTGTCGATGAACTGGTACATGTGAACCTTGGTAGTGAGGCAGATTTGAGACCCACATTGATCAGTGCTGCCATCCCCTCGAGGAGCAATAGCGGTATGTGGAATTCTTGAAATAGCACCGTGATGTATTCTCTTAGATCTATGATGGGATTCTAGGACTAGATCCTCAGGTATCCGTAAACTTCCTCAGTCTCCCTAAAAATCATCGTGGGTTCAAGAAGCCTCCCAAAAAGATGCACCCTTCTCACAGTGCCATGGTCGAGGCCAAATTTGACAAGCTCATAAGAGCCAACTTTGTCAAGGAGGTCTAGTACCATAAGTGGAAAGCCAACATTGTGCCAGTCAGGAAGAAGAACGGACAAATTAGAGTCTGTATTGACTTCCGGGATCTCAACCGTCACTTTCTGAAGGATGATTGTCCCCTTCCAGTGACATAATTGTTGATCGATACTACGGCTGGGTTTCAGGCCCTCTACTTCAAGGATAGTTACTCTGGATATAATCAGATCTGGATATCCCCTGAGGATGAAGATTCCACCACTTTTAGGGTGCCCCAAAGTACTTTCTGTTACCAGGTTATGCCCTTTGGCCTGAAGAATGCAAGTGCCACCTATCAGCGGGCCATGCACTGCATATTCAAACCAATCCTCAGGACATTGGTGGAATGCTATGTGGATGATCTGGTGGTAAAATCTCTCCAGCGCTAGGGCCATCTCAAGGGCCTTGATAAAGTGTTCAGCTTCTTCCGGTCTCGCCGCCTGAAGATGAACCCATTGAAATGTGCCTTTGGGGTCACCTCCGGTAAGTTTCTTGGATTTGTTGTTAGGTACCGAGGAATCAATATCGACCCAGAGAAGATCAAGTCCATCAGCCAGATGCCTCCCCCGAGCAATATTTAGGAGCTTCAAGGATTTCAAGGCCACTTAGCCTGCATATGCCGATTCATTACAAATCAGACCGGCAAGTGTAAGCCCTTTTCCCAGCTCATGAAGAAAGGCTCTGCCTACGAATGGGATGAAGAGTGCTAGACCGCATTTGAGGAAATCAAGCAGTATCTGCTCCAGCCTCTGTTCTTGATTCCTACCATCTTTGGAAAATCGTTGATCCTATGCATGACTGCCCTAGAACGATCTCTTGGCACCCTTCTCGACTAGAAGAACAATGAGGGGATAGAAAACAGCCTCTAATATCTCATTCGTATACTCATCGATATGGATACCATATACTCCACCATTGAGAAGAGCTATATTGTACTGGTATTCACCGTATGGAAGTTGTGACATTACCTGCAACACCATGAGGTATAGTTGATGTCTCGGGTAGACCCGCTGAAGTACATCCTGAACCGCCCCATGTTAACCGGCCATCTATCACGGTGGGAAATCCTCTAGCAGTTTGACATCAGGTTTGTGCCTCAAGAAGATATCAAGGGACAAGCATTGGAAAATTTTCTTACTGCCTATCCGACCCCTGCGGACTAGTCCCTAAATCTAGATTTTCTCGAAAAGGCAATCCTCTTGATAGATCATACCATCCCATGTTGGCAGATGCACCTTGATGGTGCCTCACGTATCTCCATCGGTAGGAGGCTCAATGATCCTAGAATCAACATAGTAGGCCTGGTTATTGTCTTTATTACCTCGGCGTAAGCCATTTTGTCGTATTCATTCCTACTATCAGAAGGCTGCACCAACAACGAGGCAGAGTATCGGGCTCTTATCAATGCCCTCGAGCTGGCCCTCGAGATCAATGTACCCCATCTACATGTGAAAGAGGATTCTGAACTAGTCATCAAGCAAGTCAATGGTGACTATTAAGTTAGAAATCCAAAGCTCATACCTTTGTTGGAGCGCACCCTCCAGCTAATAGCCTAGTTTCCATCCTGGCTGGAAGTTACTCATGTCCCTATATCTCAGAATGGTCAAACTAATGCCCTGGTTGGCCTGGCTGCATCACTTCCAAAACCCGAACAAGATGATCTGATTATACACATGGCACACCAGAAAGTCATTTCTCTCGTCACCTCAGATGATGACGACGACCTACGAGTAAGCCATCTTACCACTAGACCTCCAAGTCAGGACCCCCGGGTTCTTCAGATCAATTGGTTGAAGTGACTCCCAACTGGAGAGCCCCTTTTGTTGAGTATCTCCAAAATGGTTGCCTCCCGGATGATCGGGCCGAGGGCGAGTGAATCTGACGTCGTGCGCTTCAGTTTACCCTCTAGAGTGGTCCTAGTCTTGAGCATATCCTCTACAAGTGCAAGTTTTATGGTGTTATCTTCTGTTGCATCCAAAAAGGTGATATTTCTCAGGCCATTGGTTGCACCCAAATTTACCCTACCGGTAAAAGCGGTCGTTGAAGTACAAGTAGGGATCAAATCCACAGGGACCGAAGAAGAAACCTTGAGACACTTTTATTAGATGCGGGATTGGCTATAAAGTGGCCAACAATGGTGTTGATTGATTTGAAGAAATATTTATTTAATTTAAAGAAAAAAACCAATAAAATTACTTGAATTAAAACAACTAATTAAGGTGAGTTGATCCTAGGTTGTCTCTTGGGCTTGATTGGATGTATTTGTTTTTCATTTGATTTTCTGTTCATCAGTTCAAGAGGTATCCATTAAATGAAATAATTCCTCAATATCATTATCCAATTTAATCCATACACAATTTTAAGGCTAATAATCAATTAATTTAGAGGATAAATTAAAGGATCACTCCAAGGAATTGGATCGTACTAGCACTCAAAATGTGTCATCGTTAATGTCAGTGAAGACAAAGAAGAAGATAAATCAAAGAAAGGAACTCTTAAAATAAAGAACAAATTTAAGAATTTAAGAACATCAAATAAAATTCAATCCAACTCATGCAACTACCTAGGATCAACCCATAAAAGGTTATCCCTCCATTTATGCTATTATATCAATGGAAGCAGGTAATTGACTTAAAGAAGCGGGATTGAAGAAGAAGAAAAAAAACATTAATCAAAATGAACACTCCACCGTTGTGTGATGAATTCACAAGTGTGGGTGTGAATAAATTCACACTAAGATTCAACGGTATCAACGTGTAAATAAAAGGAAAATAAAAAGTGAATAAGAATAAATTTTATTAAAATACTAAATGTGAATGAAAAACTTACATTAGAGAAATTGACGATGCCATTACAAAATGAAAGCGGGAAATTACAATTGAAAGAAAAACTTGGATTCAAAGGAAAATGTTAGATGATAATTCCCTTCACCACCATCTCCTTATATAGGCATATTAGGAGCCTTATTTCCACCCTAACAATTAATTCACCCCCAACTATTAATAGAGTCAAAATGAGGGTGAATATTCAAAAGGAAATTGACGTTTCGAAGTTGACCTGGAAAATTGTCCAGATTCGTCCACCATTTTGACGTTCGAATCTTTAATTGATGGAGGCCGAATATTGAGGGGTCGTAGAAGACAAATATCTTCGTCCATGTGTCCTCTATCAGATGTACATATTTCAGGACATTTGTCTCAGCCTTTTAGAGGTTATGGTCGAAATAGTGGGACGACTTTATTTGCATTAATGTCGGGTCCACCATTTAAATCTCAGCTTTAGATCCCTTTATCATCATGAAAAATTCAGAATTAGCTCCGGTAACAGTTGAATAAAATGATCCTCATATTTTTAGCTTTATACTATATAAATTTTAGCTTCATTGGGCTTTTTTTGTGAGCCCCACATTTGTTTGATGGGCCTTAGGCCCATTATGCTTTCTCCAGCAAATTTCTGCATTCGGGCGCAAAATTATCCATCTTCCC
Source organism: Viscum album (assembly GCA_963277665.1). Classification (NCBI taxonomy): domain Eukaryota; kingdom Viridiplantae; phylum Streptophyta; class Magnoliopsida; order Santalales; family Viscaceae; genus Viscum; species Viscum album. Next base: position 44,385,881 of record OY728140.1, on the reverse strand, counting down.
TTGAGATTCATCCATCGGGCCTAAAAGATAAAATGTTCCAAACAAAGTGATAAATCATATCCCCAAATTTAAAATTCATAAAAGGAATATAATGTTGTCCAAAAACAATTGAATGATTGGGCCCAAATTTTTATTTTAAACATGAATTGAATTTAAGATGAGAAATGAAGTTCTATTTATGTAATGCACTAAAAACAATGTTTATGGAATTTAGAACAATGAATATAAAGATATTAACAATAAATATTAGCCACTTTCAGTGACTAATCACACCCCCAAACTTGAGTTTTGCTAGTCCCAAGAAAAATAAATTACAAATATAAAATTCAAATCCCCTTTTCCAAAAACATTTTAATACACATTGCTCACCCGAATATCTCATACCAAAAAAATTATGGAACCCATAAAAATCATTTAAAACAAGATGGGTCCATAAGCATATCCCAAGCCCAAGCCCATTCTTTTGTTCAAATTCATCGCCACATTTCATCCAATTCCAATTAAGAATGATAAAGTGTTGTGCATCACAAAAGATATGGGGCCCATTTTATTGTTCAAGGGGAAAAATGGAAGCGATAGGTGGGAATCACATTAAAACTTAAGATGAGTATCCAATTTTTTTTGTTTTTTTAACCACAATAGATATGAAAAGACTAACTCTGGGCAAGACAACTATGGAGTTGCGATCCCCAAGTGCCGGACGCCACACATATTGTCAATTCCATTCCTTACAACAGATATATAAAGCCTAACTTTGGGCAAGAAAACTATGGAGTCACGATCCCCAAGTGCCAGACGCCACGCATTTGGAGAAAACATTGCTCTATGTGGCCATTATTTTTTTTTCAATTTTGTTTTGTTTTTTTTGTTTTTGTTTTTTTAGATACTCAAATTAAACTAAAAGTGACCCTAGAACCCTATGCTATAATAAAAGGGACCCAAGAACTCAAATTTACACCCACGATCCAGTAGACGTGCATTGTGGCATTTTTGTTAAGAGGATGAAAATGTAAACTTTGAAAAATCACATTAGACAACCACACTTTCCAAAAACTATGCTCATGAACTTAAACTTGCATTAAAATCAGAATCAAAGCATTCAAATTTTTTGATATCCAATTTCAGAGTTTGCAATGTGTGTTATCATGTTCAAAGTTAATGGAATTTTTTCTTTCCACGCATGTTCTTATTGAAAAAAAATCATTTTTTATCCCCCCCCCCAACTTAGAATAACATTGTCCCCAGTGTTTAAAGAAAAGAAAAGTTATAAGGGGGTATGAGAGGAGTTCAATGAAGAAATTTAAAATGAAAATCATGGAATGAAGTCACCTGGTGGTTGATGATGATAGCGCATGCCATAGTCTCCCTTGAATCCTGGATTTTAGTCTCAGCAGCTTGGATGGTGGTGAATGGATTTTCCTTATGGCTTTTGACATGTCCTTTTATTTTTTTTTAAACTATAAGAACATAAAAATTGTAACACCCCAAGCTTCCACGGTACGTTTCCCTTCGAATAATGTGATAGCGTGTGTTGTACGCAACCTCGAGTTCTAACACACACCACAACTAATTAAACTAGCCGTTGTGAATAGTAATACCTACTTTTTGAAATCATATATATTTTATATTTAAAAATAGACTTCATTTTTGGATTCAGAATATCGAAATTAGCCTAGGGTGAAATTTTGGTACTTTTCGGATAACTTTTATATTTTGATGAATAGTGAAAATTACTAAATTTTAATTAAAAACAATTTTTTTAATCAAAATAATTAATATTGATAAATTATGAATTTGAGTGGTTTTAAAGTATATTTAGAATATATTTTTACCATTTAATTTAATTTTTTTCATTGGACATAATTTCACAATTAAACCAGACATAAACAAGAGTCAATCTTTTGATAGTTATTATCTCTTAAAAACACGCTTTTTATTTTAACAACGGGAATTAATTTTAAATTAATTTCTGCCACTTCTGTGTTTTGAATTTGGAAAAATGTATTACATATTTGGAATCAGGATTTCCAAATTATGTAAATAGGTAACTTTTATTTTTACACATTTTGAATAATTACTGCGGTAAATATGTTATTTACCATGGTTAAAGGGTAAATCTGGTAAATAAGGGTTACAAAATAATATTATAATTACCCTAAAACATGTCCTAACCTTATTGGTGGACACATACCCAACCATGGGAATCCTTGGGTCGATTTGGGGACCCCTTGGAGCCACTTGTATGTGGTAGGGACACGTTATATTAATAAAGTTAAAATAAAAATAAAAATGGCATAAGCTTACATCTTTTAGAAGAACAATTTTTACATAGGGCTATACATGTTGGATATTCGATTATAAATATCCATTATAAAGATAAAAAGATTTCCTACATAATGATAATTTATTTATAATTTTTAGACATCAAATAATTTAAATTATTAATGACACAATAATGATGCAATGTTTACCTCATTAATAAATCATTTAAATAAATAAGATTATAATGATTAAAATATTATCTAAAACCTGTCCAATTCTTATTGGTTGATGTTATTTAGAATAGGAGTCATCCTATATTCGACCTCAATGATTTTTGGACCATTATTAACCGAATATAATTATATTATAATGTAATACTTTCACTCTTTCCTAAAGAGCCCCTCCTCTCCCTTATAAAAGGAGACCACTTCTACTCATTCCTCACACCTCTCAAGCCACTTGGCTCGTCCAAACCCTGCCCAAATAAGCTCCCCACATCCCTCTCCTCCTCCTTGAAGCTTCCCCTTAGGCAGAAATCATTTCAATAAGTCCTTTGGTTCCAACCAAAGTGAGTTACCTAAATTAAAGGTAACGATTTCTCTTAAATTATTTTCATTTATTTTGCTTCTCCAACACCCAAACTCTTTTTATTTCCTTTATTTTGTAACAACAACAGTATCCACAATATACTAGGATGTTGTTATAAGAAGGATTCAAATGACACATACACACAACTCCATCTAATGGATGATGAACATAATGTTTCTGTGGATGGCAAACTAACGCCTCACGAAACGATGATTGTTCAAATACATCTTACCGCCTCTCATGGTGGACATTATGATGGCACTATAATTAAATATGATATTAATGATATATATTTTATATATAAGCTTCTGTAATTCCATTTTATTTCATACTATTATTCGTTTCATGTTGTATATACATACGATAATTTCATTTGAGGAAGTGCGGACTACCGCCCCCTTAAAATGATATGACTCGTTCATACCACACATGGAACATATAAAGTATGGTGTTAATGAACTTAAGTAACATATATAAAATATAATATTATACTGGAATAGTAATATACCTATGTATCATTTGGATTCGATTCTTTTAAAATAAAAATTAAATGGAAGTAGCGTTCGTGCGTACGTACGGACTACCGTCTCCACGAACGCGATGAGATTCATTCTCCATCGTATCCATTCAAGTATTATTCTCATTTTAGGGTTAAAAATAATGTTAATATCATTCTGATTATGAATAAGATATAATCTATCCATTACAAACATGTCTTACGTAACCAAACATTTAAGAAGAACGAATCGATTATCACCCGAAACGACGATAATACTAAGATATTATTAATAAAGCAATGTTAAAAGATCATATATGATATAATATTAATGTATATGATTCTTGTATAATTTAATAACAATTATTTCACCATTATACAGGAGGTTAACCTACCCCAACAAAGGAAAAGTACAAGGTAAGGGTTATTTCACAATCTCTTCATTATCTGAGGTTGTTTATACGTAATAATCTACTGGGATCTCGTTATCATCCACATCTATGTTTCTTAAAAATGTATTTCAAAACATTTTTAATATTTAAAATAATATGGGTTAAAGTCATTTATACCCTTGTTTGACTTTTTATAAGAGGTTTATAAGGGAATCTTTCCGTCGTTTTCCAAACAAGGTGGTTTTTAGCCTTTTCGACAGAATTAAGATAAGAATGATTTTTTTAAACTTATACGGCGGGTGCGGTTATTTTCCGCCGTTATAAAATATTCAAAGCTTTCCTTACAATATTATAATAATATTTTCAAAGAAAATGTTTTATTTTATATGGATCTTAAATTATTTCAAAATAAAAGGAGATATTTCCTTAAAAAGAATTTTGATTTCATTTATGTCAACATCCTTTGATGGATTTTAAGATTATTTGAAGTTGATTTATTATGATACAAAACTTCTATATTGTATTGAAGGTTTTTTGATATGTTTGACTGTGGATGTGCTATTTTTATACCATTCATAGTTTATGGTGAAAGTATTGACATTTCGTATGCTAGTTTTAATACGAATGTTTATGTTATGTTTAAACCTTTTCATATGGGAATGCATTGGACTTAATATGTGATGGGTGGAGCCCGCTATAGCTCCTCGATGCATCGGTAGGTCTCGTGAGACAAACTAGTGTCTTGGCACAAGGCCTTGGCAAAATCTTATTTGTAGTCTTGGCACGAGGCCTTGGCTATGTGGTTATGATAGTCTGGCATTATGCATTCCAACATTATGAAAGTTGTTATTGATTTTTGCATGTGATTATTCGATTAGTAGAATATCCATGTGAATAAGTAAATGGCATTATTTCATTTTACTTTTGCTATACTATGTTGAAGTTCAAGTTTAAAAGGCTTTTGTTTTAGTAATTCATTGCCTTAAATGTTTATGCTTATTTTTGAATGTTCCGCTATATTGTTATCCTTACTGGGCATTTGAGATCACCCCTTTTCTATGTTTTATTTTTCCCAGGATGTGAAGATGTAAGTTATGAATGACCTGCAGGGATATTATGAGGGGATTATAGTGTGGACTGTGGAAACATTATGTTGTTGTAGTAGTTTTTCATTTTATGATGTAATGTAAAACTTATGAATATATCTAGTGTTTCCAAGGCTACTAAACCAATCGGTCTTTCGAGATTTGATCTTTCTTGTGATCATGCCAATGTTATGTAATAATGCACCGACTCTGGGTAACTGGGGTCGGGGCGTTACAGTTGGTATCAGAGGAAGTTTATTACAAACCTTGGAAGCTGGATTTAGATAAACTCTGATTAGAGCACGTAGACCTAAGATGAACTTTGAGGATTAGTATAGAAGAACTTCCTAGAATTTTGATATTGTAGATATTTTGTGAGTTTTCCGAGCAATACATCCCTGTCTGGATACGAGCTGGTAGAGGCGGCTCTGGCACAGATGTACCTAGGGGTAAAACCCAAAAACACCGCTTTGATCTAGACTCGAATGGGAACTGGTGAACGACAACGGGCCTTGCTGCACTCTTGGTTACGACACTCCCGGGGGATATTCTTTGGATAACTCTCATTTTCTTTACAAATCATTATGAAGGGTTTATGAGTATATACTTCCTCAAAGAAAACATTTTTATGATTATGGATTATATCCATATATAGTTCAATTTATGTTAAGTGTTTTATAAGTATGGGATTATGTATTTTGATTCATAAACTGATCTAGTTTATGCCATTGTTTAGAAATGGCGCCTAGTGGAAGAAATGGAAACCATATCAATGCACGCACTCCATGTAGGGATTGCCCTCCTGCTCAAGATAATTATAGTGGGGCTGGTGATGCAACTGGTGCCGATCAGCTAATCACCATACTGGGACAACTTACTCAGGTTATGAATAATAACCTTACCCGTATGGAGCACCCTGATCCGCAGCGTGGAGGATCAATGTTAGATCGATTCATGAGGCAACAACCACCAATGTTCAATGGGAGTACAAATCCCTTAGTAGCTGAGCAATGGATAAATTCCCTAGAGAAAATATTTCAGGCTTTGGGGAGCAGTGAAAGGGAAAAAGTTATCATGGCAGTTTACCGCCTCACAGGAGATGCTGATCAATGGTGGTCATTGATTCAAAACATGAAGGAAGATGATGAAGTATCAAATATGGAATGGAGGGATTTCAAAGATATGTTTTTAGAAAAATACTTTCCTCGTGACCATCGAGCGGATATGGAAAGGCAATTTCTGAGTCTGAGACAAAAGGAGGATGAGAATGTCACAAAGTATGAGGCTAACTTTACAAGGTTAGAGAGGTATGCTGGAGATTATATTTGAAACCCAAGAAGTAAGATTGATCGTTTCTTTGATGGGTTAAAACCATTTCTTCGTCGAGCATTAGTCTCACAATCCTTTTCATCGTACGAAGACATTGTCTCATGTGCTATCAAGACCGAAAAGGAATTCTCTAAGTCTTATGACTTTAAAGCAAAGCAAGAGAAGAAGAGACCTGCTGATCAATATGGGAATGGAAATAAGGGGAATAAGGGAAAGGTTGAATATCCATCCTATGGTAAATGCAGGAAGAAACACCCTGGTACTTGCTTGAAGGGAATGGGAGTCTGTTACAAGTGTGGTGAAAAAGGCCACCAAGATCGTGATTGCAAGGGGAAGAAGGAAGCTACCAACGTTCAGTGCTACAATTGCAGGGAGATGGGGCATTATGCAAATGAATGTCCTAAGCGTCAGGAGAACTTACCTCAGAAAAGGCCAAGGGATCAAGGCCAGGCTTACGCTATCACTACTGCTGAGGTAGAAGCTCCGAAAGACGTGGTGGCAGGTAATTTAATGGTTTCCTCAAGTTTAGCAAATGCATTATTTGACTCTGGATCGTCGCATTGTTTCATATCTTCCCAGTTTGCTAAGAAAATTAGATATTTCCAATTTGATTTAATAAGGGAGTTGTCAGTTAAAACTCCTAAGGGAAGTATCATTGCAACAAAGTTTTGTGAATCAGTCCCCATTAGAGCACATAAATTTTCTTTATCTGCTGATCTCATCGTCATACCTATGATTGAGTTTGATATAATCCTCGGTATGGACTGGCTTTCGGACTATGATGTGAAGATTTATTGTAAGAAGAAAGAGGTTATGATTCTTGATGATAATGATAAGGAACACCTTATCTTTAGAGCAGAATCGTCACCACCTAATTCTTATTTAGATTCACCCCCAGTAGCTCAACTTAATTCAATTATTGGGGAGGAAGAGAATGAAATAACTGTCGGTGAGGAAAGGAATGTTCAAATAGAGGATGTACCTGTTGTGAAAGAATTTGTAGATGTATTTCCGGAAGATTTACCTGGACATCCTCCAGAACGAGAAGTTGAGTTTTCCATTGATTTGATTCCTGGATCAAGGCCTATATCGAAGACCCCTTATAGAATGGCCACTGTAGAGTTAGTCGAACTAAAGAAACAACTAGAGGAATTGAGTAATAAGGGATTTATTCGCCCTAGTGTTTCTCCATGGGGAGCCCCTGTTCTTTTTGTTAAAAAGAAAGATGGATCTATGAGGTTATGTATCGACTACAGGGAGATCAATGCTATAACGATAAAGAACAAGTATCCCCTACCTCGCATTGATGATTTATTTGACCAACTGCATGGAGCTCAATACTTTTCAAAGATTGACCTTCGATCTGGATACCATCAGTTGTGTGTGAAGAATGAAGACATTCCGAAGACAGCATTTCGAACCAGGTACGGGCATTACAAGTTTACTGTAATGCCGTTTGGATTGACTAATGCACCATCTGTATTCATGGATCTGATGAATAGAGTTTTCAAGGAGTATCTCGATTAATTTGTGGTGGTATTTATTGATGATATCTTGGTATACTCCAAAACCTACGAATATCATGAAAATCACTTGCGCATTATCTTGAAGACTCTGAGGAGGCATGAATTATATGGGAATTTTAGCAAGTGTGAATTCTGGCTTCAGGATATTTCTTTTCTTGGCCATATTGTCTCTAAATATGGAATCTCTGTTGATCCTTCTAAGACCAAGGCAATCCAAGAATGGCCAGCACCTACGAGTATAACTGAGGTACGTAGTTTTATTGGTTTGGCAGGTTATTATCGACGTTTCGTCCAGAATTTTGCCCGATTGGCTAACCCATTAACGAAGCTCACACGAAAAGGAGTTAAATTTGTTTGGAAAAAAGAGTGTGAAGAATGTTTCGAAGAACTGAAGAGAAGATTAGTCAATGCTCCTATATTGACTCTACCATCGGGGAATGATGGGTTCGTTATTTATAGTGATGCATCAAAGAAAGGACTTGGTTGTTTCCTTATGCAGAATGATAGAGTTATTGCCTATGCATCACGACAGTTGAAAATTCATAAACTATCCTACTCATGATCTTGAGTTAGCAGCTGTGATCTTTGCTTTGAAGATATGGAGACACTACCTCTATGGTGAAAAATGTGAGATTTATACTGATCACAAGAGTTTGAAGTATATTTTCTCACAAAAAGAACTCAACATGAGGCAAAGGATATGGCTTGAATTACTCAAGGATTATGATTGCATGATACACTACCACCCGGGGAAAGCAAACAAGGTGGCAGATGCTTTGAGTAGAAAAGACCATGGAGTTTTGAACAATATGAGAATTGAAAGGGATCCAATTTTCATTGATCTAGTAAAGATGGACATGGGAATAACCAGGGAAGGTGAAACATCAATGCTTTTTCAAATGGTTGCCAAACCATCTTTACTAGAAAGGATTAAGAGTTCTCAGATCGATGATGAAGAATTCCAAAAGAAGATTAAAGCTGTGAATGATGGGAGATTGAGAGACTTTGTGTATGAAGATGGAATTTTGAAATTCGGGAAGAGACTTTGTGTTCCCAATTTACCTGATCTAAAAAGGGAATTACTGGATGATGCTCATAGTTCCAATTTCTCTATACACCCTGGGAGCACAAAAATGTATAGAGATTTGAAGGAACATTTTTGGTGGGACAACATGAAGAGGGAGATTGCTGATTATGTGTCAAGATGTATGGTTTGTCAACAAGTGAAAGCTGGAAGGCAACATCCTGGAGGAGTCATGCAACCTCTTCCCATACCGGAGTGGAAATGGGACAATATTACGATGGACTTTGTCATGGGGCTACCAAAGATTCCTAGAAGGAACGATGCAATATGGGTTATTGTTGATCGTCTTACCAAGTCAGCACATTTTCTTGCTATAAGAGAAGATCTACCCCTGGAACGTCTAGCAAGACTATACATTAATGAAGTTGTGAGACTTCATGGAGTACCCCTATCGATTGTTTCTGATCGTGATCCCCGTTTTACTTCAAGATTTTGGAAAAGTCTTCAGAAATCCCTGGATACTGAACTTCATTTGAGCACTGCTTACCACCCTCAGATAGATGGACAATCAGAACGGACTATTCAAACCCTAGAAGACATGTTGAGATCTTGCTCACTTGACTTTCAGGGTATGTGGGATCAATATTTACCACTGGTAGAATTTTCATATATCAATAGCTTCCATTCGAGTATTCAGATGGCACCATATGAAGCGTTATAAGGAAAGAGATGTCGTACACCAACCTGTTGGGATGAGGTTGGTGAAAGAAAACTTGTAGGCCCATAACTGGTGGAGGAAACGGTGGAAAAGGTGAAAGTAATCCAAAATCACATCAAAGCAGATCAAAGTAGGCAGAAGAGCTATGCCGATAATCGAAGGAAGGATTTGGAATTTCAAGTCGGTGATCATGTTTTTCTGAAGGTATCTCCGTGGAAGGGAGTCATATGTTTTGGTAAGAAAGGTAAATTGAGTCCCAGGTACATCAGACCTTTCGAAATTCTAGAATGAATTGGGGTTGTAGCTTACCGATTGGCAATGCCGCCAAGTCTCTCCAAAGTTCACGATGTGTTCCACATATCTCTGTTGAGGAAATACATGCCTGACCCAACGCATGTACTCACCTATGAAGAATTAGAACTGGAACCCGATCTGTCTTATTGCGAAGAGCCCGTCAAGATTCTTGATACGAGAGAACAAGTGCTGAGAAACCGGACGACGCGTCTGGTAAAAGTTCTGTGGAGAAACCATAAGATGGAAGAGGCAACGTGGGAACCCAAGGAACTTATGATGAAGAACCACCTGAGTCTTTTTATGCAGTAATACCCTAGAAATTGCGAGGACGCAATTATTTGAAGGAGGGGATAATGTAACACCCCAAGCTTCCACGATACGTTTCCCTTCGAATAATGCGATAGCGTGTGTTGTACGCAACCTCGAGTTCTAACACACACCACAACTAATTAAACTAGCCGTTGTGAATAGTAATACCTACTTTTTGAAATCATATATATTTTATATTTTAAAATGGACTTCATTTTTGGATTCAGAATATCGAAATTAGCCTAAGGTGAAATTTTGGTACTTTTCGGATAACTTTTATATTTTGATGAATAGTGAAAATTACTAAATTTTAATTAAAAACAACTTTTTTAATCAAAATAATTAATATTGATAAATTATGAATTTGAGTGGTTTTAAAGTATATTTAGAATATATTTTTACCATTTAATTTAATTTTTGTCATTGGACATAATTTCACAATTAAACCAGACATAAACAAGAGTCAATCTTTTGATAGTTATTATCTCTTAAAAACACGCTTTTTATTTTAACAACGGGAATTAATTTTAAATTAATTTCTGCCACTTCTGTGTTTTGAATTTGGAAAAATGGATTACATATTTGGAATCAAGATGTCAAAATTATGTAAATAGGTAACTTTTATTTTTACAAATTTTGAATAATTACTGCGGTAAATATTTTATTTACCATGGTTAAAGGGTAAATCCGGTAAATAAGGGTTAAAAAATAATATTATAATTATCCTAAAACGTGTCCTAACCTTATTGGTGGACACATACCCGACCATGGGCATCCTTGGGTCGATTTGGGGACCCCTTGGAGCCACTTGTATGTGGTAGGGACACATTATATTAATAAAGTTAAAATAAAAATAAAAATGGCATAAGCTAACATATTTTAGAAGAAAAATTTTTACATAGGGCTATACATGTTGGATTTTCGATTATAAATATCCATTAGAAAGATAAAACGATTTCCTACATAATGATATTTTATTTATAATTTTTAGACATCAAATAATTTAAATTATTAATGACACAATAATGATGCAATGTTTACCTCATTAATAAATCATTTAAATAAATAAGATTATAATGATAAAAATATTATCTAAAACCTATCCAATTCTTATTTGTTGATGTTATTTAGAATATGAGTCATCTTATCTTCGACCTCAATGATTTTTGGACCATTATAAACCGAATATAATTATATTATAAAGTAATACTTTCACACTTTCTTAAAGAGCCCCTCCCCTCCCTTATAAAAGGAGACCACTTCTACTCATTCCTCACACCTCTCAAGCCACTTGGCTCGTCCAAACCCTGCAAAAATAAGCTCCCCACATCCCTCTCCTCCTATTTGAAGCTTCCCCTTAGGCAGAAATCATTTCAAGAAGTCCTTTGGTTCCAACCAAAGTGAGTTACCTAAATTAAAGGTAACGATTTCTCTTAAATTATTTTCATTTATTTTGCTTCTACAACCCCCAAACTCTTTTTATTTCCTTTCTTTTGTAACAACACCAGTATCCACAATATACTAGGATGTTGTTATAAGAATATTCAAACTACACATACACACAACTCCATCTAATGGATGATGAACATAATGTTTCTGTGGATGGAAAACTAACGCCTCACGAAACGATGATTGTTCAAATACATCTTACCGCCTCTCATGGTGGACATTATGATGGCACTGTAATTAAATATGATATTAATGATATATATTTTATATATAAGCTTTTGTAATTCCATTTTATTTCATACCATTATTCGTTTCATGTTGTATATACATACGATAATTTCATTTGAGGAAGTGCGGACTACCGCCCCCTTAAAATGATATGACTCGTTCATACCACACATGGAACGTATAAAGGATGGTTTTAATGAACTTAAGTAACATATATAAAATATTATATTATACTGGAATAGTAATATACCTATGTATCATTTGGATTCGATTCTTTTAAAATAAAAATTAAATGGAAGTAGCGTTCGTGCGTACGTATGGACTACCGTCTCCACGAACGCGATGAGATTCATTCTCCATCGTATCCATTCAAGTCTTATTCTCATTTTAGGGTTAAAAATATTGTTAATATCATTCTGATTATGAATAATATATAATCTATCCATTACAAACATGTCTTACGTAACCAAACATTTAAGAAGAACGAATCGATTATCACCCGAAACGACGATAATACTAAGATATTATTAATAAAGCAATGTTAAAAGATCATATATGATATCATATTATTGTATATGATTATTTTATAATTTAATAACAATTATTTCACCATTATATAGGAGGTTAACCTACCCCAACAAAGGAAAAGTACAAGGTAAGGGTTATTTCACAATCTCTTCATTATCCGAGGTTGTTTATACGTAATAATCTACTGGGATCTCATTATCATCCACATCCATGTTTCTTCAAAATGTATTTCAAAACATTTTTAATATTTAAAAGAATATGGGTTAAAGTCATTTATACCATTTTTTGACTTTTTATAAGAGGTTTATAAGGGAATATTTTTGTCGTTTTCCAAACAAGGTGCTTTTTATCCTTTTCGGCAGAATTAAGATAAGAATGATTTTTTTTAAACTTATACGGCGGGTGCGGTTATTTTCCGCCATTATAAAATATTCAAAGCTTTCCTTACAAGCTTATAAGAATATTTTCAAAGAAAATGTTTTATTTTATATGGATCTTAAATGATTTCAAAATAAAAGGAGATATTTCCTTAAAAAGAATTTTGATTTCATCTATGTCAACATCCTTTGATGGATTTTAAGATTATTTGAAGTTGATTTATTATGATACAATACTTCTATATTGTATTGAAGGTTTTGTGATATGTTTGACTGTGGATGTGCTATTTTTATACCATTCATAGTTTATGGTGAAATTATTGACATTTCGTATGCTAGTTTTAATACGAATGTTTATGTTATGTTTAAACCTTTTCATATGGGAATGCATTGGACTTAATATGTGACAGGTGGAGCCCGCTATAGCTCCTCGATGAATCGGTAGGTCTCATGAGACAAACTAGTGTCTTGGCACAAGGCCTTGGCAAAATCTTATTTGTAGTCTTGGCACGAGGCCTTGGCTATGTGGTTATGATAGTCTGGCATTATGCATTCCAACATTATGAAAGTGGTTATTGATTTTTGCATGTGATTATTCGATTAGTAGAATATCCATGTGAATAAGTAAATGGCATTATTTCATTTTACTTTTGCCATACTATGTTGAAGTTCAAGTTTAAAAGGCTTTTGTTTTAGTAATTCATTGCCTTAAATTTTTATGCTTATTTTTGAATGTTCCGCTATATTTTTATCCTTACTGGGCATTTGAGCTCACCCCTTTTCTATGTTTTATTTTTCCCAGGATGTGAAGATGTAAGTTATGAATGACCTGCAGAGATATTATGAGGGGATTATAGTGTGGACTGTGGAAACATTATGTTGTTGTAGTAGTTTTTCATTTTATGATGTAATGTAAAACTTATGAATATATCTAGTGTTTCCAAGGCTACTAAACCAATCGGTCTTTCGAGATTTGATCTTTCTTGTGATCATGCCAATGTTATGTAATAATGCACCGACTCTGGGTAACTGGGGTCGGGGCGTTACAAAAATAAAACAAAACAAAATAAACTGATGATACATTGTCTTCTTTATATTTTCTGGGTAAGGTATTACTCAGAGATCACACCACGTGACAAGTATGAATATGACGCTCCCCTTTCATATCCATCCTTACTCATAAAAGAAGAATAGGTCAACAGCTTATGGTAATTTATTATATGAAAAATAAAATGATTCAAAATGATTGGAAATAAGAAAACCATGGGTTTCCTCCCATGCAGCGCTTTTGTTTAACATCGTTGGCTCGACTTGTACCCCCAACTTATCCAATTCCAACTTTCAATATTTTTAGGACCCCATTTTTGTCCACTTCAACTTGATTAAGATTTATTTTTTTAGAATTTGATTCATGTGAAATCCCAAGGTCAATAATGATTGTGGAAGTCCAAGGAAATTTGGTAATGGTTGATTCGGTTGAATTTCTAGTCTTTCCTAAGACATCAATGACCATTCCAAAATTATTGGTTTCTTGAGAAGAATGAACTAAAAATACAAGGTTTTTCTTATCTCCTATAGTGGGATTCTTGAGTTCAGAATAAAGTAAAATAATTTTGATCTTGGGTTCATTGAAATTTCCTAAAGGAGATTGACAAATTAAATCAAAATCAGTTTCTTCTCCAAAACATTTTGAAATAATTGTTTCATTTTGAAAATAAGATTCATCTTGAAAATTGTCCAGTTGAATATCAGAAGTGTGTATGGGATCAATGTTTGGTATTTCTCCCAATTTTTCAGTGATTGGTGGTCCTAAAAATTCACTAATGGAGCCATGTTTAGGAAACTCAATCCATGATGTCAGGTTATTATATTTTGAATTCAAAAAATCAATTTCCTTCTGATTTAAACACTCTTCAGCTTGACTTTCAATATTTACTGACCAATTCAATTCATTATCTGACTCTGAATTCCCAAATTATAAAGTGAGTTCTTCACATGTTTTAAAGTTTTGTAGTTCAAACCACAAAGATGAAACCTCAGAATTCATTATCTCCATTTGATTACACAATCGTTCAAGAATTTTTTCAGGAATAGAGTTGATAGATGTTTGTACATCATGGAATTCCTCATTATTTATATTTCAAATAATTCTTGATAGGTATTGAAATTGATCTTTTAAATAGTCAGCATCCCATTGATTGTACATCTCATCTGGTGTGGTGTATTCAATTAAGGTTTGGTCAATGAAATTCCCTATGTGAGGTGATTCCCAATATTGATTTTTGACTTTATTATAAAATTGGTTTATGAAGGGGTATTTTGGAGGATAATCCATTGGAGTTCATTGAAAATTGGTTTTGAGATTTTTCGGACACACAGAAACAGAAAGGAGAAAAGAGAAGAGAAATTAGGGTGAGAATAGAGAATTTGGGGTGTGAAAAGAAGATGAGGGTCTAAGGTACTTACTTGGGTCCCCGGAAACGGCACCAAAATTTGGTTTCACCCAAATTTACCCTACCGGTAAAAGCGGTCGTTGAAGTACAAGTAGGGATCGAATCCACAGGGACCGAAGAAGAAACCTTGAGACACTTTGATTAGATGCGGGATTGGCTATAAAGTGGCCAACTATGGTGTTGATTGATTTGAAGAAATATTTATTTAATTTAAAGAACAAAACCAATAAAATTACTTGAATTAAAACAAATAATTAAGGTGAGTTGATCCTAGGTTGTCTCTTGGGCTTGATTGGATGTATTTGATTTTAATTTGATTTTCTGTTCATCGGTTCAAGAGGTATCCATTAAATGAAATAATTCCTCAATATCATTCTCCGATTTAATACATACACAATTTCAAGGCTAATCACAAATTCACTTATAGGATCAATTAAATGATCACTCCAAGGAATTGGATCGTACTTGCACTAAAAATGTGTCATCGTTAAAGTCAGTGAAGACAAAGAAGAAGATAAATCAATGAAAGGAACTCTTAAAATAAAGAACAAATTTAAGAATTTAAGAACATCAAATAACATTCAATCCAAATCATGCAACTACATAGGATCAACCCATAAAATGTTAGCCCTCCATTGATGCTATTCTATCAATGGAAGCGGGTAATTGACTTAAAGAAGCAGGATTGAAGAAGAAGAAAAAAACATTAATCAAAATGAACACTCCACCGTTGTGTGATGAATTCACAAGTGCGGGTGTGAATAAATTCACACTATGATTCAACGGTATCAACATGTGAAGAAAAGGAAAATAAAAATTGAATAAGAATAAATTTTATTAAAATACTAAACGTGAATGAAAAACTTACATTAGAGAAATTGACGATGCCATTACAAAACGAAAGCGTGAAATTACAATTGAAAGAAAAACTTGGATTCAAAGGAAAATGTTAGATGATAATTCCCTTCACCACCATCTCCTTATATAGGAATATTAGGAGCCTTATGTACACCCTAACAATTAATTCACCCCCAACAATTAATAGAGTCAAAACGAGGGTGAATAATCAAAAGGAAATTGACGTTTCGAAGTTGACCTGGAAAACTGTCCAGATTCGTCCACCATTTTGACGTTCGAATATTTAATTGATGGAGGACGAATAATGAGGGGTTGTAGAAGAAAAATATCTTCGTCCATGTGTCCTCTATCCGATGTAAATATTTCAGGACATTTGGCTCAACATTTTAGAAGTTATGGTCTAAATGGTGGGACGCCTTTATGTGCATTAATGTCGGGTCCACCATTTAAATCTCAGCTTCATATCCATTTATCATCATGAAAACTTTAAAATTAGCTCTGGACAAAATTAAATAAAATTATCCTCATATTTTTATCTTTCTACTGTATAAATTTTAGCTTCATTAGGATTTTTTTGTGAGCCCCACATTTGTTTGATGGGCCTTAGGCCCATTATGCTTTCTCCAGCAAATTTTTTCATTCGGGCGAAAAATTCTTCATCTTCCCTTGAGATTCATCCATCGGGCATAAAAGATAAAATGTTACAAAAAAAGTGATCAATCATATTCCTAAATTTAAAATTCAGAAAATGAATATAATGTTGTCCACAAACAATTGAATGATTGGGCCCAAATTTTCATTTTAAACATGAATTACATTTAAGATGAGAAATGTAGTTCTATTTATGTAATGCACTAAAAAAATGTTTATGGACTTTAGAATAATGAATATAAAGATATTAACAATGAATATTAGCCACTTTCAATGACTAATCAATCATGCATGAGGTTTACGCCGATTCCTATGGGGCTCACCAGGCTAGGCTGAAGCTGTCCCATCAGATCCAGAGACTGGGGTACTTCTGTCCCTCCATGATCTATGATTTTGTCGAGTTCGCCAAGAGATGTCATGAATGAAAAATTCATGCTAACTTAATGCATTGGCCGCCAGAACCTCTCCACTCCACCAAGTACTCTTGGCCATTCGTGGTATGGGGACTCGATGTCGTGGGACCATACCCACCGACGACAGCTCACCAGTGCAGGTTCACCCTGACCGCCACAAATTTCTTTTCTAAGTGGGAATAAGTAGTTCCGCTCAAGGATTTCAAGGGCTATTTTATCATTGACTTAGTGAGCTCCAACATCATCCACCGGTTTGGAGTCCCTAACAATATCCTTATCAAAAACTGCACCAACTTCCGAGCAGTCGAGCTGAAGAAATTGTACGCCAAGTACAACATCCATTCGAACCATACCTCCCACTATCACGCATAGGAAAATAGGAAGATCGATGAATTCAACAAAAACCTCCCTAAAATTCTGCAGAAAATGGTTGGTCAGAACAAGAAGAGTTGACCGGACAAGCTCCCAATGCCCTCTGGGCCTATCAGATGACAACTCATAATTCCACCCAGGTGACCGCATATTCCCTGTTGTATGGAGCTGAGGCCATCCTGCCCATAGAGATCCAACTGCCTTTGTTACGCACAGTGGTCTATGACCAGTAGGCACCAGATAAGGTATCCAAAATTCGTCTGGCTGAAGTGGAGGCACTTGACGAGAATAGGCTTCGTTCCCTACACAATATAGAAAGGCATCAGAATAAGATAGCTAGATCATTCAACAAGAAGGTTTGCCTCCACTTTTTCCTACAAGGAAACTTGGTATTGGCCCTCAGGGCGCCAATGATCCCCGGTAGGAAACCACCCAAGTTGGAGCCCAAATGGGAGTGACCTTACATAATTCATAGGTTTTACCCCAATAGATCATACTCCCTGGTGACCATGGATGGTGAGCGTATAAATCCTCCCAGTAATGCCCAGTTCCTCAAGCAATATTTTTCCTGAGCCACTACTGTTCCTACACGACCTTAAACTGGATGGTCCCGCATGACCCTAAACTACACGCTGGTCCAGCATGACCTTAAATTGTCTGGTCCTACATGAATTTAAACTTCGCATTGCCTTGCATGAAGTTAAAATTCATCTTGAGAACTACGTATGGCTTGATTCCCATCCTCATGGGATACGTAGGAATGCTCAGATGCCTCGTCTTGAGCCTACCCCGAACTCTTCTCTTTGACTATCCCCTGGGTATAGTTCTGTTGGAGGATCCTTGCATGATATGGTGTAGGCTTCCTTATACCCACTCATACCAGGATTATAATGGTCTCACCATGTTCCCATTACCCATTATTCTATCCTCTCATGTCCTCACCGCATGATGTTAAACTGCATGGACTTCATGAACTACGTATGTCTTGATTCCCGTCTTTATGGTGTATGTAGAAATGCCTGGAAATTTCATCTGTTGGCCCATCCCAAATGCCAGAATATTCCCCTCGGGTTAGGACACATGGTTTGGTACAGGGTTTTGCCTCAATTCATAGAGAGATCATCTCGATTCCACCATATTTATCCCTCCCCAGAGGTTTCTTCCTCTTTCACCACCCTGCTTGACTTTAAAATGTATGGGTACAACTATGCTTCACCCACTCCTTTGATTGGGACTCCATCATTCTTCCCATCCAGAAGGGCTCATGAATGGCATGGATTCTAGGCCTAAGGGCTCTCCTACTGCTTCGGGCCAACACCCTCGAGGATGTTGAGTAACTAGCCAATACAAGTCCTGCGTTGCGAATATGGTTAGCAACCGATGCTCATTTTTTGTTCCCATTTCAGGTCACTATGGGTACTCTATGTTTCGAACATGGTCAACAGCTATCCTGTGTCGTTAGAACCACCCCATGATATCCCAAACATTGAGTATAGTGGTTCATACATCCCCGTTATGTCGCCAAGCAACAAACTCCCTTCGGGAAAAGCCATCTATTAGACCCCATATGACTGGGAGAGCAAATATCGGTTCCTTGTTTCCCACACTGAGCACTGCTCATGTGGTCTTAGGAGCTGTGATGAGGCAGTAACCACACAAGAGGACGTATGGCTTCCCATTTGAGGCCCAGCCTCAAGACCCTTGGCCTTTCCAGGCCCCCGACCCAAGTTTCTATTGAGGATTATATGGTGTGGCATGAGATTATGTCCTCATTCAAGTCGGGTTACTCGCCGCACCATACACCTCCTGTATGTGGGCTATCTTACCCACTTTCTTCATCACTACAAGACGTTAAACTGAAAACTGGTCGGGCCTTTCTGATCGAGGCCTAGCCTCAGGCCCTGCCCAAGTTCTTACCCGGAGTGTACGGTGTGGTATGGGATTATGTCCTCATTCACATTGGGTTATTCATCATGCCATATACCTCCCTTATTTGGGGTATCTTACTCCTCTTTTCATCCTCACTTCAAGATGTTAAAATTCAAAATGGTTGGGCCTTTCTGACCGAGGCCCAGTCTCAGGCCCCTTGGCCTTCTCGGGCCCCAGCCCAAGTTCTTACCCGGAGTGTACAGTGTGGTTTGGGATTATGTTTTCATTCATGTCGGGTTACTCACTATGCTGTACACCCCCCTCGTTAGGGTATATTACCCCTATGTGCCTTCAAGAACAACGTGTGGATTGATTCCCATCCTCATGGGATATGTAGGACAACCCGAATGTCTAGACTTTGGGTCCACCCCCATCTCTCAGAAATCTCCCTTTCACCTTGGACCCGTGGCCTACCCTTTCCCGGGTAGGGGAGTACATGGTGTGGCATGGGATTATGTCCCCATTCACATTAGGTTTGTAATGACCACACCACGTACCTCTCCCTCCTGGGAGTTCTCTATCCATGTATTCTATACTCATCCCTTAAAATCAGTTAATCTCAAGTTGAGAAACCTCTTCGGCCCTCTTCGGTGATTCACCAATGTGCCTAAGGGTAATCTGGTTTAGTACTTGTAATGTCAGACTCTACTCGAACATGCTTTCACCCGTTTATTAGGCTTCTTTTTCCCCTTCATTAGGGCTTCCATCACCTTTAACACCCAAAGGGACCCCCATGTGGAATGGATGCTAGGCCTGAGGGCTCTCCAACCATTACGGGCCAACTTCCTCAATGGTCGCGGACAACAAATCGATACAAATCTTGCATTTTGAATATGGTCAACATTCTACGCTCATTTGATTCTCCATATTTCAGGAAAACACAATATGGATGTTGGGTTTCGAACATGGTCAACAGTCATCCTCTATCATCATGCCAACCCCATTAAGCCCAAATGCCAGTTACATGATTCACATCCTTCTCCACCTCATCATGTCCAAGTAGAACTTCAAAACTCTTTTTACTATTCCTCAGTGCGCATCTGCATGTTAGGAGGAGAAAGCCGTGATAAGGCGATCATTTGGGGATTCACCGGTTCCCCCTTTGCATGTATTTCACGTATTGCGAATACATTATCCGCCCTTTTTTCCTACACCATGTTCAACTCATGTAGTCTTAGAGATTGGGGTAAGGTCTGTCTTTACTTAGGATAGTCCTGATTCTCCATGGTCTGAGTTCTATGACCTTAAACTATGATATTTTCATATTTCCCCTCTGTGATAACTACATATAGCTTGATTCCCATCTTCATGGGATATGTAGGAGCACCCAAACATCTCTTTTTCGGGTCCATCTCAATTGGGAGTTAGTTTCTCCTACCCCTTACCCTCTTACCTCTATTTTGTCACCTTGGCCTGAGGTTTCTTTTGCCGAATCACGTGCGGTGTTACGTCTATGCCACATGATGTTAAAATGCATGCCTGGTCCTATCACATGACCCTAAACTGTGACTTTATCATCCTGGCTGCACAACAAAAAAACGACAGTGCATCATGATTTCCTCACTCAAGGGGACACCATGTTTGGTATTGGTCACACGCCATACCATTTTTCAATGCCTGTACATGGCTTGATTCTTGTGGCGTTTTCGGGACTTCTTACCCTAGGTCTGTTACTTCACAAAAATAAACCATTCACCTTAAAGGATAAACAAGATACATCAAATACCGCTTCTTTCAGGGTGAGGGCCACACCCGTAGGCCCCTTTTATCCCTGGTACTGGTACCTTCCTGTACCACCCCTTAGAACTATGTATGGATTTATTCCCATCCAAATTGGATACGTAGAGACACCAAAGTATTTCGCCTAGGGTCCAACCCCTGGAATCAAAACCCTATTCCTCCTCATTCCCGACCCCTTGGCCTGACCCCTTGTGGGAAACCATGTAACTTCAGCTTTGCCCTGAACAAGTTCGGGATGCCTCATGATGACAATGGGAATCGACATATCACTCTCTAGAGAGGTCTTATCTAAAAATAGAAATGATCCTTCATCAAAATGATGTGCCCATCTAATGTTCTTCCACCACGGTGGCATAATTTCAAGAGTGTTGGATTTTGTTCGAACAAACCATCACTCCACATTCCACGCTTTTCATGCCCCTTATTCGGATCCTCATCCTCTTTCTTGTCTAAGGGAACCCCCTAACAGTATGGATGCTCGGCCTATGGACCGCCTATTGTCATGGGCCAACATTTCAGAAGGCTAATGGATGAAATTTTGAGTCAGGCCTCGTGTTTCGAACATGGCCAGCGGTCGTCCCTCATTTTCTATCCCCATTCCAGGCTAACACAATAAGGATATTGTGTTTCGAATATGGTCAATAGTTATTCTTAATTATCATGCCACCCCCACAGTGTTCCAAATCCTGGGTATCATGATTCACACCTTCCATTCCGATCTGTTCATATTGATTCCAGCGCCCTTGGCGTTATCCCATTCGCGCACAAAAGAACACTGGGAAAATGGTAATTCAATTGTTCTGAGAGATTCATTATTTAGTCAGGTATCTCCCATTTCCTCCCAGAAATTTGGCCCGGTTATTCAAAACCTTAATTCTCGAATCTTGGTTGACGCTCCCATGATCAAGTGAAGTAATAGTATGAACATCTCTTGTTTCTCACATTGGGTGTAACCTACGTGAGCTTAGGAATGGATTTATATTTATTCCAGGACTGTGGTTGAATACATTAAAACAAACGAGCAAGTAAATAAATTTTTCCAAGAATGCAGTCCAGAATAATAAGTAGTAAGGAGAAATGAGTTTATGAGTTCGGCCAAAACAAGGCCCTTAAGGGTCAGCTTCTTGGATGGATTGTTCCAGCGTCGCTACCTTTTGGCTGGTGGCCTCTAGGATTGCTTCCCTCTCCCTGAGGACTCTCTCTTCATCAATGGCCATAGAGTGTAGTCCACTGACCCTATCCCATTCTTTCACCTATTTAGTTTAAAGTGAGGATATTTGGTGACCCGCCTCCACTAGTTGTTATTGGGCGTCTTCCAGCTGGTTCCTCAACTGCTCCACAAGCTCAGAATAGTTTGCGATGAATATCTCCTTTGATTTCACCTGTTCGTCAAGGATTCAAGCCTCTTGTTCTACCTGGATGAATGCTTGGGTACTCTTTGACTCCTCCCGACACTGGGCAACGTCGGAGCATCAGCTGCTCTTGCGCAGCTTCTCATCCATGTAGTCACGGACCATCGATTGAAGGCGCTGAGAATCCACCCCTCTAGCATAGAGAAATCGCAACTAGGTTTGGAGTGATTCCATCTATTTCATCCATTATGTATGGGGCTGACTGAGAAAGCTCTTACTTCACTTCCACCCTTTTTTCCATGTCATTCAGCTCTCCTCGGCCGCCTCTGAGTCTGAATCATCAATCTCTTCAGGGTCTGTGGGCTGATAGTTGGGGAAAGCATCCAACAGACCAGTAGCAGGGTCTTCTTAAGGTGCCCCTCCCAAGGGGTTGGACTCTTCAATTCCTGGGCGACCGTCCCCTCTTGCCTCAGTCTAGGTATCTCCCTCTCTAACTTCTGGCCCTGCCCCGACATGAGTACCACTGATTTCCATTGCTCTCTGCTCACAGTGTGCCGGGGCCAGCTCAGTTTGAGAAGTGTGCCCTGAATTAAATGACACGTTTTTAGTTGAATCAATTGCGGACGACCCGTGTTCGGTAGCCCGATGAGCCTCCAAGCTGTGATTAATTCACAAACAAGGAACACCCTGATCAATTGAGCTCTCCGATGGTGATTAATCGGCTTTGAAGTAATGAACTTACATGAGCCCAAAGCATCAGCCTCCGGTGTTCTAGCTACTACAAGATCTGCCATTATGGGGGATCCCTCAGCGCTCGTGAGTTCAATAATGGGCATCGGTTCCCCACCTTGTTCTACCGACGCCTCCTTTCCTTTGAATGGAGACCCTTGGTAGGTGACCATATGCTTCTGAACAGGATAAGGAGATATAACTGAAGGCAACAAAATATGATGAGAGGAATAGATAAGGGATGAGATGTACCTCAAGAAGCTCAGTTTTTTCCACATCAGATCTGACAATCTCACTGCTCTCTTAGAGACTCCCTTGGTGGGATGCCCTCTAAGAACCTCCACCTTCAGGATCCTCTTCTTCTTTGCCCCCTCCTTCACCTTCTCCTTCTTCCTCCTCTTCTGTCTCAGTGCCCTCCGGCTCATCATCGCTGCCATCATCCTCTAACATCAACTTTTCTGGATCATGCTCCTAGCTGAGGATAACTTTCACCGAGAAATATGGCTCCTCACGCTAACCTCATTGGTGTGTATACAAGTCCATGGCCATCAGATACACATGACGATGATAAAAATTCACCCTATCGACAATCCGAATGAGTCCAAACTTTGGAAACTGGATTCAGTCTCGCACTATCTTGGGCCAAAGAGCTTCAGTACTCATCGACTACTGCAGGGTAATCTAGGCTGACCACAGATCTAGGAAGATTGCGTCATTGGAGGGTTGGAGCAGATACCTTATCTGCTTCCCTACGAGTTCCATAACCTCTACATGAGCCCCTCTCCCTTAGGCGATGAGGTCCTGACCACACCATGAGACATCCCCACTACTGAAGTCCCCACCTATGTGGGCCTGGTTGCCTGACGTGCTGCCGAACTTCCCCCACAACAAAACCCTGTCTGCTCTCTCGCCGACCAGGTTCTACTTTGGATACCTTGAGTTGACGGACCCGTTTCCGAAAAAGTCCCTCGGGATATGCTATAGCCCAATTTTCGGCATATTCTGTTGAGAGTCCAGCATCAACTCTGGTGTGGGGAAAGGTAATGACATCGCCAGAGCCCTGGGCTGTGAACATCAGCCACATTTGGCAAAGAACGTAGGGGTACGTCTCTTCTCGATCATTTGTATAAACCTTATTTGGAATCCGCTGAAGGCACCCGAACTACCTGGAAAACCTGGACAGCACGTAGGGCTCGCAAAAGATCTTCCCATCAATCTAGGCCATGAGCACCCCACCTATGATGCTTTAGAAGTATTCTCTCTTCTCTAGTGAGCCTTGAAAACTGTCTATCATCTGGCCTTTCGGGGTTGGGAATGGGCTGAAAGTGAAGTTGGCATGATTGTCGATCTTGATCCTTACTCCCTCCCCATTGATCTTCAATGGCATGACCCCGACTATGTTCAGCAAGGAAGGTCGCAGGCCATTACCTGGAGGATGAACGGCGTTCGAGAAGGTATACCGACCACAATGGGCTGCGACCCAGCCATAAAAGATCTAGAAGGGGCCACATATCCTCCTCGGTGACCCTCCTCTCGAAATTCATCCCAAAATGGTGTATAGACGAGAAAAAACAAGGACTCCTAGATTGAATCTTTGATTGGTGTCCATGATGTCGGCCATCACCAGGGTCATTGGATGAACCCCCATCCTTGCATCCCTCACCAGCAAGAGACACCCACTCAGAAATGTGGAAATAAATCTAACATATCAGATGTCTGGGTCTTGGATTTGATTTTTGCTAAGTCCCCACGACTAATAGTCCCCTGCCTCTAGGATACTCCAGTATGATCCACTCTTGCTCCTCTGAGCTGCGGTCAGACACCGTCTCCCTCGCCACAACATCTTGACTTCCAGATCTTTTTCCAGGAATAAACTGAACCTTTTCCTATAAGCAATGTCCTTCAAGAAATCCTTGACTCCCAGCCCCTCCTTGGACAGCTCCAGCAACTGACTTGTTAGCATAGGAGTTTGTGATCCATCACCCCAAGTGTTCCTCTTTGGGAGGAATTCATCGTACTGATTCCCATCTAGTGGGATTCCCCTGATGCAATGGATGTCCCACATGCCGATGTCGACTTCCCCATGATGAAGGAGGAAGGTATTGGTATCGGGGGACCATCAAGTAAAAAACTCTAGCCCGATCTCAGGTTGACGGTAGAAGTGAAACTGCGACATCCACACCGCCTTGAAAAAACCGATGTGCCACAGTTCGGCCCCAAACTAGTCGCATGTCTGGCGAACCCAATATTCCCAGGCCCATTCACTAGTGAAATTGCCTCGAGACCATAGATCCCAATCCTACAGCCAGCCTTTGATCTTGTCAGTAACACTCTGATGGAAGGTGCTTGCGTAAAGGGCTGGAGAACTCTCCATGACATGGTCACTCCCCGAGATGGTCCTGGTCCTGGGATTCAAGATGTAAATGTCCAGGTGTCTAGTTTATCTAGCAGGATGGTCATTGTAGGTGATGTTATTCTGAGGTAGGTCATCCTTGAGGGTCACCCATGATCGTGGTGTGTCGACCTCAAAGCTTGGCATAGGTACCTCCTCCAGGATTCCGAAGTCCCAGATCGACTAGTTGGAAGACAGTGCATACTCCTTCTGTGTTGGGGTCAAATTTTTGAAGAGAGTATGGTTGTTGGATACGATCCTTCGGGCACTATAAACCTCAGGTTTGGCGACCATCTTAGCCCTTAGAGTAGCATATGTGGCTTACCTCTCACCGTGAGCCCGATTGACGACCATCTTCTGCCGGAATGATATTAAGGATTCGGCGCGAGAAATCAAGATCTGGTGCGAAAATTCAGCTTTCGGCGCAAAAAATCAGGGCTGGCACAAAAAATATGAACTTGGAGTGAAACATACTACTGATCACGGTGAACTACATGCAACCAAAGCATTTTCCATGCGGGTGGAGGAATTTTTTTCACACACGATAGCTACGGGATTATCACGTGAGAAAATCCATATGGAATGGGGGGACCCTCTGGGCCTTTTATAGGCACAATGAGTGGTTTCCGTGCGTGCACGAAAAGCGGATTGCGTGCTCTGGACCGGTTTTTTCGCGCCGCTCTATTTTAAGCACGCGAGGGCCCCAAGGAGTCCTGTATCTCGGAATTTCCCTTGGAATACGAACTCTATGGACCCTCGCTAATCCAATTCCAAGGGGGGGGGGCATTTGTAGCTGTCGAAAAGCACTCCAGGGCTGAGGAAGGTTCGGGTGCAATGAAGCGAACCCATATTTGGAACCGGAGATCCATTCTGGGGGCCTGGAGGGGTGGCATGAAAAAAATAATGAGTTGTGTGAAAAAATCTACCACGTGCAAAAAAAAAATACGGGTTTCACGAGAGTTTTCCACGCAGGCGTTAAAAGTTTTTGCGACACTGCACTACGCAGTTGGTTGACACACTGTCGACACCCCAGTGCAC
The DNA here is from genome assembly GCA_963277665.1 of Viscum album. Taxonomy (NCBI): domain Eukaryota; kingdom Viridiplantae; phylum Streptophyta; class Magnoliopsida; order Santalales; family Viscaceae; genus Viscum; species Viscum album. The sequence continues at coordinate 44,359,349 of OY728140.1, read as the reverse complement.
CATATTTCGCGCCATCTTGTTTTCCACATGGACCCAAGATCTCAAGAGCCTATAAATAGAAGGCCACCCCTTTGACTTCAGGCTGAATAATTTGAAACATCTCCCATGCATGAAATTCACCTCTCGTGCGCTCAAAAGATGGCTTTCAGGTACTAAACTTTTCATGCCAGGATTCCCAGGGGTCCGCCTCTGTGCAAGACCCCTTGGGGTTGATCTTCTTTGAAGTCCCATTGATCCCCTCCCCCATGCGCAATTCCTTCCAATTGCGCGCAATCAGGTATTTGGCGCGCAATTTCTTTTTGCGCGCCAACCTGCTCTTTTTCATGCCCAATGCTCAATTGCACACCGGCCCGGACTTTTTCATGTGTGTAATCCCTTTTGTGTGCCGGCCTGACCCCTTTTTCGCACAATGGTCCCTTTCTTGCGCAATCCTCCCGCCTTGTGTGGTCGTGAAGTCCCTCTTTCGGGCATCATTTTCAGGCACCTCCCACGCCCACGACCCCTTCACCATATACTCATTTCCCATGAAACCTCCTAGGTTTGCACAAAGTAACTTCAAAGTCACCTGGACGATACCACCCATTACGTTGCTTTGCCTCATGCATCTTCATATAGGCATGCAAAAAGTTATTGCTTCTTCGCATAGTCATGGTAACATGGACCCCCTCATGGTTCTCTCTATGACAGCCCCTCTCCACAGCTTTTCCCATCCACTCTCTCCACCAAGGAGAAGAGGGTACCAGTTATGTAAGTCCTAGGGGTGCGGAGAAAACCTACCTAGTCTGAGCTGTAGGATGTTAAAATGCCAAGCACTATTCTCCTCAGCACATGACGTTAAAATGTGACCTCACCCTGTGCCTTGCATGTAGGGAACCCCCCACCTTTGACATTCTCCATGCCCACTGGTCTCCACAGGGGATGATATCCTCCTTTTAGGAGTGGCGTTTGTTCGTGAGGAAAGGGAAACCATCTTGGTGTAAGCCCCTAGCTTTCTTATAGGAAGCAACATTCCTGCTCCTCCTTTCTTCTTCAGTGCTCAGGGCCAGCAAAGGGTGTGATGGGGAACTGTGATTCTCCTTTCTTTGATCCCAAATCCCTCTCCTTCTACGCTTTTTCGCCATTGGGCCTCCCTCCTGGAGTAATTTTCAACCTCTTTGGGCTGCTAACCACACATAAGCTCTTGTTTCCTCTTTGGGTTGTGATCACATGTAAGGACCACTCCACTTCCCATGGACGCACCATTCACGACATGATCATCAGGTCTCTTCTGCCTCTTGTTTATCACACCAAGCATGACTCACATGGGCTTAGAGTAAGCACCAACCCCGACATCCCATGGGAAGAATAGAGTTTAAGCCCCATGCCCCATACCTGAACTATGAGGTCTTTGATCCTTGACAATGCAGGGTATATAGGAAGCCTCCCGGAAGTTCAACCCACCAACACCCGTTCACTCTGACCATCTTCACGTTAGTTCACCAACACCCTCGGCAGCCTAGAGTGTAAGCCCCATGCCACCACCTGAACTATGTGGACTTTGATCCTTGCCAATGCATGGTACATATGAAGCCTCCTTGAGGTTCAAGCCCACCAACACCTGGTTGTTCCGACCCTATTCATGTCGGTTCACCAAAATCATGAACTGTGAGGTCTTTGATCCTTGTAAAGGTAGGGTACGTAGGAAGCCTCCATGAGGTTCAATCCCAACAACCATTGGACCCCGGGTACACCTTCACGTTGGTTCACACCCACTTGAACTGCGTGATCTTTGATCTTCGCCAAGGCAAGGTATGTAGGAAGCCTCCCTGAGGTTCAATCCCAGCATCCACCTGAACCCCAGGTCTTTATTCATGTCGGTTCACCAACCCCATGGGCCGCCTCAGAGCGTAAGCCCCAATTCCACCACATGAACTATGAGGTATTTGATCCTTGTTAAGGCAAGGTACGTAGGAAGCATCCCTGAGGTCCAAGCCCGACACCCAGCAGTTCCGCCCCCCTTCATGTCAGTCCGCCTCTGTCCTTCATGACATTAAAATGTGGACCCCATCCAGCAGTATGCCGTTGTGACCCTATCCAGCGGTAAGCCATTGTGAACTTATCCAGCGGTAAGCCGTTGTGACCTCAGTCAGCGGTAAGACATTATGACCCCATCCAGCGGTAAGCCATTGCGACCCCATCCAGAGACAAGCCGTTGAACCCCCACTAGCAGTAAGCCATCATCAGATGAACTACGCAGACTTTGATTACCTTCCACGGGGATAAGTAGGAATCCCCTTCGATGCTCAATCCCAGAACCATCATCATCTTCATGATGGTTCCATACCATTCACCATCCCCTTCACGGAACCTTCCATCATCCATCCTGATCATTACCCGGGCCACCACATCCTAGTGGGATCGTGCCACCCCATTCCCTATTCCATTTAATAGTATTTGGGAATCCACCCACATGTTGGCCCTAATATCGCCATTCCCTCCAAGGGGTTCCTCCATATGATCCACTCTAGTCAGTGTTCTGATCAGCCTGATCTGTCTCCACTGAACATTAAACTTGAGGCATACCCTGTGTTAAATATGGGAAGCTGAGTAAAACTTCAGATACATTCCCATGGAATATGATTCCCCACATTTGATGTGGGATGCCTTGGGCTTCCGCACCCTCTAGAAGCCCTATAATAAGAGACAAAAGACAAACACACCAATTCCCCAGAATCCAGACACACTAGTGATGCCCAACGTGACTACTCTCATAACTGAAGGTTGCTGCCTTGACTGGACCCCTTGGAATGTCCTGACAAAAGCAGTGTAATTAACTTGTGTCCATGAAGATATGGCACCAGAAAGAGTTTCACAAACAACGTATTAAGTCTATGAGGGAGACCCGGGCTGTAATGACCCAATGTTTTTAATGGAAATTCCCTTCTTATAAATATGCCATAAAATCACATAATAATGCACTACTAAGTGATAAGTGACCTTTAAACATAAGTTTGTCACTTTTGTGTTTGGAATTTTGAAAATCTGACATACACGGTTGTGTTCAAGAGGTTTTTTGGAGTCCGATAAGAAAAACATAATTTTTTGGTGAATATTAACCTACCCTAATGAATAGTAACAAACCCTTATGAATAGTGATATACCCTAATGAATAGTAAACTCACCTATGATAGTATAAAAATAATATTCAAGTTGGAAGTACAATATACCTATGTTTTAGAATGAGTTAATTCATGTTTTAAATATGGGTTTTGATAATAAATTATGGTTTTAATTAAATATTAAAATAATCATAATTAGAAATTTATTTTTGAAAAATGGACTTCATTTTTTGATTCTATGCTTCGAAAAATGGTTAGGGTGAAATTTTGAGATTTTTCTAAAATACTTGAAATTTTAATGAATAGTAAAATACGGTAATTTACCGTATATATAAATTATAAGCTAAATAAACTATTCCTAGAATCATGGCTGATGTCACCACCCATGGTTCGAATTCACATGACCCATTTACTATTCTTGGTCATGGAATAATTACTATTATTTTTCTTGTGAAGAAATAATAAATTAAGGGTATCATGAAATCCCTCCTCTCCTCCACTATAAAAGCCCCCTTCACTCCCTCTTCCCTCCACTCCTCTCAAGATCCAAGACTTCTCTAAATTCTTCCCAAATCTCTCCCCAAGGTCCTCCTCCACTTCCAAAAACTCTCATCCTCCTAAAATACCAAAACCTCTCCCCTTAAGAGGTTCTCAAAGGAGGAAGTCTCAAGAGGTAAATTCCTCTTCCCAAATTTCTTCTTTTCTTTTAAGTTGTTTTCTTTTTAATTTATTTCCTCACCTACCTTCCCCATAATAGTATGATAAATACATTAGAATACATGTACTGTAATGTCTTCATGCTAGTGGTATATTTCATTATCTTCTCTCTTTTCCCCACCCTTTTATTTGAAAGAAATGAAAGCACCATTTGAGATGTGCTAATATAGAACATTCAAGGACAATAGTTTATCAATTTCTATTATCATATTTAATTCTGGCCATGAAACCATTTTTGTTATGGTTGAACCAGATTATTATATATGTAATATATCCTATTTTTGGTTTTTTAATCCTTTGGTACAAATGGAATTAAGTTATAAATCAAAACACATTCTTTGAAATCAAACCCACCGAATAACAAAAACGGTTATCACTAAGGTTATATATGTAATAATTCAACATCACTCTAAGTAACCTAATTAAAACTAAAACCATGTAATCCCCTGGATATGAAATAAATAATATAACTTCAATTATGGACAACCACTTTCATCTTGCATATAATACAAACTTGAATATAAGTGAACCGATCTTTTAAAGCCAAGTAAACAAACGAGCCCGAACAATGAAATTGAACCTTATAACTAATCAAAAAGGCTTTGAATGAACTAAAAAGGGATATAATAAATCATTTAAATATAGAAGAGGTTATGGACTTATTAATTAATAAATCCTAATTTGTTTATTCAGGTCATTAATAACAAGTGGAGAACACCAATGAATTTAAGGTAAGGGATCCTCTCCTTTTCACACTTAATCAAGATTGTTCTCTATGATATATTATTTTTTGTGTAATACCAAGTGATGGGTTATGTTCATAAACCTTCCCCATACTGCCCTAATGTTTTATAAGTGATGATAAACCCCTTATCTATCTCATCAAGTCCTCTTAGGTACACTTGACACCATGCCGGTAAAATTGTAACAAATTCTACCCAAACCTTCTTCGTTCTTTCAGGTTGCCTTATCTTTCTTTAAAAATGGTGTTATCATATCTATTTATGTGAATCATATGAATTATGTATAGTTGTAAAATATTATAATATCAAGGCCCTTTCATCACTTTCTTTCGGGGATATACATGTTTTTGAAAGATTCCCTCCTTAGAACTTTCTGATAAGCAAACCTGTTTTAAGGGGACTTCCCTAATTTATACCCAAATTTCAAGTTCACTATATCCTCTGTTTTAAGACACAATTGTCTTTAAAAAATCAGTATTTTTATTATGAAAAAAATTCTTGGTTCAATTCTGGTTTTATATAAAATAATGTCCTCTTTTCTATTTGAAAAGCTCTAGAGTGTTTTCCTTAAAACTGCACAAAAATGTTTTAATGATAATGTTTCTAAAATACATTTCTAATATATTGTCACATATGTTTGACACCACTTACCATGTTATATGACTATTTTACCCTATGAGATTTCATGTATTTCTAATTATTTCCTTATATGGACACTTTCATGATACACACATTGGTTATGATTGATGTCATGATTGAGGTACCCAATTCTTTTCATGGGTACCCTTATGTTTGTGTACGGTTGAATATGCATGATTGTATGCATTGTAAGAATATTTATGTGGAGAGTATATTCATTAATATGTTGAGATGGCTGCGCCCAGATAGCGCTCCAATTCATTGGGTAAGGTTAAGTCTCATGAGATGCGATATGAAACGGGATTGGCGGTTAGCCTTGACCCATACTAAAATGGGAAACGGGATTGGTGGTTAGACTTGACCCGTACTAAAGATATGATTTATGATTCTTACACATTTATATGATTCCATGCTTATATTATCCCATGCTTATATTAAATGATTTCATAAGTTTCATGCTTTGGATATCATTATGTCATGCCTCTTAAATCATGTGCTTGAGATGTATCCTTATGTTCATTCCCTTACTGGGAATTTTTAGCTCATCCCTTTGTTCATGTGTTCCCCAGGGTACCCTATGCAGTTGTAAGGGATCAAAGGAAGTTAGGATCTCATTATAGAGATTAAATAAAGAAGTGTTTTTTAGCCCCATGTTTTATGTTATATGTACCTAGTCTTCCAAGACACTAGACTTAATGATCCTTGGCTTGTACTCTAATGATTAATTATGATTAAAATAATGAAATGTTATATGTAAAAGGATCGGGTCGCTATAGTTGGTATCAGTGGATGGTCTAGTTATTTTTGGAGATTAGGAATAGAGCACCTTAGTGAGAACCTTTAGGATGAGACTAATTATAAGGAAACCATCCTAAATTTTGGTGAGTATAGAGTAAGTGGTTTATCAAGAAAATACATCCTTGTATGGATACGAGCAGGTAGAGGCGGCTCTGGCACAGATATATCTAGGGGTCAAACCCGAAAACACCGCTTTGAGCTAGACTCAAACGGGAACTGGTGCACGATAATGGGAATTTCTACAGTTTTGGTTATAAAAATCCTAGGGGATATGATTTGGTAGATTCACAAGCTTAGTACAAACCATTATTAAGGGGAAAAAATCCCTTAAGAATATAAGTTAAGAAATAGATCTAGGATAACCTAGATATAAACCTAAGGAATCACAAGATAGGATTTACTTCTTATTTATAAGTTTATCCTTTAATGTTCAATGTTTTCTTTTTATGCTCAATAGAAAAGTATTCAAGACCTCTAATTATACATAATTTTTCTTACTTAATGGAGGGAAATAGAAGAACACATTACAACAACTAATGTGATTGGAAATGTGATGATTTCCCTAATGACATGCATGATGTGACAAAAGCGAGTGCTCAAAACTTTATGGAAGTACTTGCTCAGCTAGCTTGAGTTATGAATAATAACTTGAATTAGGTTGAAGGTCCCCCTCCTCCAAGGAAAGCGCAAGTTGCCGTAGAATCCTTCATGTGGAAAAGGCCTCCCATGTTTAGTGGGTCTTTCAATCCTCTCCTCGCAGAACAATGGATTAACTCCATTGAAAAGATTTTCTTTGTCCTCCAGTGCTTGGAAGAAGAGAAAGTTGTACTAGAAGTCAATAGTTTTGATGGGGAAGCTGATCAATGGTGGCCACTGATCAAGAATACAAAGTCACAAGAGGAAATTTATTCCATAGAATGGGAGGAATTCAAGAGGATGTGTTTCAACAAATATTTTCCTCAAACCCTCCATATCAAGATGGAAAGAGAGTTCCTTGGACTCAAGCAAAAGGAAGATGATTCAATAGGGTCGTATAAAGTGAAATTTACAAGGATTGCAAGGTACGCCTCTATAGTTTTCATGAACATAGTGTAGACGCCGGAAAAGTCCGTTGTTCCCAAACGAAGCTCCGGATGAGGAATGCGAGGTCATATTTGGAGTCAGAAGCATGTTTCGGAGGGCCCGGAGGCCTTGCGCGGAATTCTGGAGGCCCGCGCGCAAAGTTGTAGTGCCGCGCGCAAACCTCCTGGGATGCGCGCAATGCGCTGGGCCGGCGCGCAATTTTGCGCGCACGTGGCCTGCGCGACTCCCTTGCGCGCCGGGCCCGATTCCGCACCTGCGAAGGAAATTGCGCGCCCGCGAACCGAATTCCGCGCCCGAGGTTGCCTATAAATATAAGGCGACCCTCGACGTTTTGAAGGTTTCCGGAATTCGAAGGGTCGCTCGTTCGTGCAATCCAACCCCTCCCGTGCGAAATGCCGAACTTCAGGTAACCTCCTTTCTTTCGTGCAAGAAAACCTCGGGGTTCGCCTTCGCGCGCAACCCTTTGGCTCCTTTCCTTTGAACAACTTTTCACCCAAAGGCTTTCGCGCGCAAAAGAAGCATCTTGCGCGCAATTTCCCCCTGGGTGCGCGCAATCCAACCTGATTGCGCTCACCCCCCTTTTTGCTAAGTGGCCATTCGTTAAAAGAATGAGCCGTTGCCCCCGCGCGCTATCCGAAGCCCGGTGCGCGCAATCTCAATCATTTGCGCGCAAAGTGCTGGCCCAATTACGCGCCAGCCCGCCCAATTGTGCGCCGACCCGCGGTATTGCGCGCCAAGCCCCTCTTTTGCGTGAAAACCACCAGGGTCGCCCCTTTGACCCCCTGTGGGTACCCACCTGCGTGGCGCCCAATGATCTTCATAACGGGTGCCCGCACCATGCATTGTCTTCCCGTGCGGCCCTCTAGGCTTGCGCGAAGTGACACGGACCCATCGGCGGCACCACACTCGTCCGCGCTGCAAGACGTTAAACTGCCAAGTGTTTCGTCCAACATGACGTTAAACTGTACCTCGTCGCGCTGCAAGACGTTAAACTGCCAAGTGTTTCGTCCAACATGACGTTAAACTGTACCTCGTCCGCGCTGCAAGACGTTAAACTGCCAAGTGTTTCGTCCAACACGACGTTAAACTGTACCACGTCCAAGCTGCACGATGTTAAGCTGCCTAGCATATCGTCCGAGCTACAAGACGTTAAACTGTTCAGCATTCGTCCTGCAGGACGCTAAACTGCACCATGTCCGCGCTGCAAGACGTTAAACTGCCAAGCATCTTCGTCCTCAACACACGACGTTAAACTGTACTTCATCCGTCAAGACGTTAAACCGTCCGCTTCGTCTGATCCCGTGCCTCGCACGCAGGGTCCCCCCGGTTTGGATGTGGCCATCACCCGCTCGTCTCTGCAGGGATGACGGGATTGCCCCTCTTTAGGGACGATTCATGGAGTGGCCTTCGCCCACGGGGGTAGGGCATTACAAACCCCTAGTTCCTTGTGGGGGACTGCACATGTGTATCTCCATTGTGCTTCCCCACTGCCGAAGCCATTAGAGGGCGTGACAGGGATCGAGGTCTCTCACCTTCGGCCCAAGTCCCTCTCCAACTGAACTTTGCCGCATCCGGGCTGCCTCAGTGCGTAAGTCCTGACATAATGAACTACGTGGACTTTGATCCCTGTCTCCTAAACAGGGTACGTAGGAAGCCTCCCTGAGGTTCAAGCCCACCACCTGGTCGCCCCGGTCGTATTCACGTCGGTTCGTCCATCAGTGGACCCCTCCCGGGTTCACATTCGCGTCGATTCACCTATGAATCCGCCCTTGTGGGGAATTTCACATGTGTATCTCCATTGTGCTTCCCCACTGCCTTTTTCTCCTTTCAACGTCCAGCATGACGTAAAACCATGATCCACCTGGCCGTTCCATCCCCCTCTGTGTGAGGTGGTTCGGTTCAATCCTCCGCCTGGCAGCCTCGACCTCCTCGTGAGTCGGCTTGTCAACGTCCAGCATGACGTTAAACTGTATACTCGAACTACGCTGACTTTGGTCCGTGCTAACGCGCGGTACGTAGGAAGCCCCTACGGGGTCCAAGCTCTTCACTCCATCATCCATCCTGATCCTTACCCGGGTCGCCACATCCCGGTGGGGTCATGCCATTTCATTCCACTCCACTTCACTCGGGAAGCCGCCCATGTGCTGGCCCCAGCGTCGGAGGTTCCCCGCAAGGGGTTCTGTCATCTGATCCACTTCTCGTGTTGATCAGTCTGATGCCGTCCCCGCTGGACGTTAAACTCGCGGCATACCCCATGTTAAACATGGGAAGCTGAGGAAAACCTCAGGTAACGTAGTTCCCCGCACCCAGCGCGGGATGCCTCAGGCCATCATGCCTTCGAGAAGCCCTATTAGGGACGGAAGGCAGACATGCAGAGCCGCAGTGTTAAGACACGCCCCCAACACCCAGAGCTACCCGGTCTCCTCACCGCAGGTTGCTGCCCCGACCAGACTCCTTGGAGCGTCCGGGCAGAAGCAGCGTAATTAACCGGTGTCTATGGAGACATGGCGCTGGGAACGAGATTCACGAGCATGTCTTAAATCTATGAGGGAGACCCGGATTAGGCGACGAGTTCCGAGGAGACGTCCACGGAAGGAGGATCCAACATCCCATCATCCCGGTTTCGATCAAGGAGCGGAAGTCCCTGAATAAGGGTCGGATGTCGCCCGTCCTTGGAAAGCGGGACTGCGGGGCCACAAGCCACGCGCCCATTCCCTCGGGTCGACGGGCGCACGCGCGAACGCACCCTGGCGGAACAGCGTCGGAACAGAAACCCGACGCACATCCGCACCCAAATAGAAAAATGGTGAACCCGACGTGAATCTCTTCACCTCAATACGAAGACCGATAGCTTTCCGAGGTGTTGGAAGACTAGCATGTTGCCCGGCTGAGCATTCAGCACCGGGGCACGGAACCCGCCAGGGGCTGGGGAAGGGAAATCGGGCACTCCGTCTCACGACGTCGATGGTCTGGGTTCCCCCCACGGAAGGCGTCGATGGCCTGGGTTCCCCCCATGGAATCATCCGTGCGCGCTTGAATCAGCCTGAGCCCCCAGAATCTGCGGGTGCTGCTTTGGCATCGTCGTCCCCGCCTGCCTCTTCCGAGAAGAGCAAACGGCGGCGGCGCAAGAAGGAAGAGCGCGCCCCACCAGTTCCGCCACTATCCCACACTCTCGGTGATTTCATGCCCCCGGAGATGAGGATCCCTCCTCGGATCCGCCCGGCGGTGGATGATTCGTCCGATGACAGTGTTGGGTACGCTTCGGTTAATACCGTTGAGCTGGTAAATCCCTTTTCGGTTCCCGACGTTGAAGAACACCAGGTGGACCTCCCTAGTGTCCCTGGTCGTTGCCACCGTCGGAGGAGCCGCAACAACAGGAGTCGCTGGGGCACGACAGTTGGTACCTCCAGCCAGGCCGTGCACGCCACTGAGACTAGGCAACAGGCTCAAAATCGAGCTCAGCGTGTGCAGCCCCCCCTCCGGGGATGACGGATTCGCCTCCGCCACTGTTTGTGGTGTGGGACCAGGCAGAACCGCCTCAGCCGCGTCGCGATCAGCTCCGCCCTGCCGCGAGTCCATCCCGGCCTCCTGACCCCAGTACGGTGACTACTTCCCAGGCTTCAACCAATGAACAGCGAGATGCGCCAAGCACCAGTCGGCCACCGGTCCAACCGGCAAGGCCCGTCATGCCTCCAACCGCAGAGCAACCTCCTGCAACTAGGGGCTCGCGCTTGGCCAAAAAATATGACGTCCTGAAGCACTTGGTCGACATCCCAGCAAGGCTCTCCATCCTTGAGGCTCTGTGCATGTCATCTGAGATGCGCAAGGCGCTCGCTGTAGCCCTGAAGAGCCCCCTCCAGTTTGAGACAGAGGTTGCGGCTGCAGAGGCCTTTCACGCCGAAACGATTGAGGACGCCGAATGTCAGGCAGTTATCTCGTTTTCTGGTAAGGATGAAGACCCTCCTATACAGGGGCACATTCGTCCGCTGTATGTTACCGGCCAGTTCAATGGCCTTGAAGTCTGGCGCTGTCTTGTCGACACGGGGTCCGGGATTAACCTGATTCCAACTCGGAGGCTCCAGAGATTGGGGTTGTCTGAGGATGACTTGATTCCCTCCGAGCTCAGGATCCAGGGGTACGACCGCACCGAGCAAACTCCGGTCGGCAAGATATGTTTGAAGACCCAGTTCGGTGACCTGGTTGCCAACACCGAATTTATGGTAGTCTCTCAGGACACTGCGTATAACGCATTGATGGGCAGGCCATGCCTCCACCTTCATGCGGCGGTTCCCTCGTCATACCACCAATGCCTTAAATACTCCCTTAATGGTCGAGTAGGCATCCTTCAGGGAGATGACTCTCCTTTTGCCTCATGTGAAGCCCGCTATCTGGACGCGGACTATTACAAGAGCAAGGATAAGCAGATCCTGGCAAGTGAGGTTGAGCCTGTCGCTGTTGCAAGTGATCCCTGGGCAAGTTTGGATGACACTTACGTCCTCCCGATTCATCGGTTGGACGTAGCCATGGTCTCGATGGCCTGTGAGTCTCCTGATGAGATGACCGCGACCGCCCGTGCCAACACCAGCGGCCCAGCAGGATCTGGTAGCCCTAATGCAGTTCCCAGCGTAGTCTCTCCCGTGGACGATCCCTCCCCGAGTGGAGAGGACGTGGAAGATGCACCCCCAGCCTTTGAGGAGGGCGTCTCCGCCACGGTCGATGAGTTAGTACAGGTGAATCTTGGAACCGAAGCAGATCCAAGACCCACATTGGTCAGTGCTGCCATGCCCTCTGAGGAGCGGCAACAGTATGTGGACTTCCTCAGACAGCACCGTGATGTGTTCTCTTGGGGCTATGAAGAGATGTCGGGGCTAGATCCTCAGGTAGCCGTCCACCGCCTTGGTCTCCCGGCGAACCATCGCGGGTTCAAGCAGCCTCCCAGGAAGATGCACCCATCCCACGGTGCCATGGTTGAGGCCAAAGTTGACAAGCTTATCAAAGCCAACTTCGTGAGGGAAGTTCAGTACCCCAAATGGCTGGCCAACATTGTGCCGGTCAGGAAGAAGAACGGGCAGATCAGAGTCTGCATCGACTTCCGCGATCTCAACCGCCACTGTCTGAAGGATGATTTTCCTCTTCCAGTGACAGATCTGTTGATTGACGCCACGGCAGGGTTCCAAGCCCTCTCCTTCATGGATGGATACTCCGGATACAACCAAATCCGGATGGCCCCTGAGGATGAGGAGTTCACTGCCTTCAGGGCCCCCCAAGGTATCTTTTGTTACCAGGTCATGCCCTTCGGCCTGAAGAATGCAGGTGCCACCTATCAACGGGCGATGCACCGCATATTCAAGCCAATCCTCAGCACACTGGTGGAATGCTACGTCGAAGACTTGGTGGTCAAATCGCGCCAGCGTCAGGACCATCTCAAAGATCTTGAGAAAGTGTTCGGCTTCCTCCGGTCTCGCTGCCTGAAGATGAACACGTTGAAGTGTGCCTTCGGGGTCACCTCCGGAAAGTTCCTTGGATTTGTGGTAAGATACCGGGGTATTGAGATCGACCCAGAGAAGATCAGGGCGATTAGCCAGATGCCTCCCCCAGGTAACATCCGGGAACTGCAAGGGTTCCAAGGCCACTTAGCCTATATACGCCGATTCATCGTGAATCTGGCCGGCAAGTGTAAGCCCTTTTCTCAGCTCATGAAGAAAGGTGCCACCTATGTATGGGATAAAGAGTGTCAGACTGCTTTTGAGGAAATCAAGCAGTACCTGCTTCAACCTCCAGTTCTGATGCTGCCTGTATCCGGGAAGCCGCTGGTCCTTTATGTGACTGCCCTGGAACGGTCCCTTGGTGCCCTTCTCGCCCAGAAGAACAACGAGGGAACATAGAATAGCCTCTATTACCTCAGTCGCATGCTCCTCAATGTGGAAGTTAGGTATTCCCCCATCGAGAAGAGCTTCCTGGCGCTCGTATTTGCCGTACAGAAATTACGGCACTACTTGCAGCACCATGAGGTACAGTTGGTTTCTCGGGTAGACCCGTTGAAATATATCCTGAGCTGGCCTATGTTGACTGGCCGTCTAGCGCGGTGGGCTGTGATTCTCCAGCAGTTCGACATCAGGTATGTGTCTCAGAAGGCCATCAAAGGGCAAGCATTGGCAGACTTCCTGGCTGCTCACCCGACCTCCGCGGATCAGCCGCTGGATCTAGGATTTCCTGATGAGGCCATTCTCTCGGTCGATCATGTCGATCCATGCTGGAAGATGCACTTTGACGGTGCCTCCCGGAGCCCCACTGGTAGAAGGCTCGATAATCCTAAGCTCAACAGAGTGGGCTTGGGTATTGTCTTCATTACCCTGGAGCAAGCCGTGCTGCCATACTCTTTCCTGTTGTTAGAGGGCTGTACCAACAATGAGGCGGAATACCATGCCCTCATCACTGGCCTCGAGTTAGCTGTCGAGATCGACGTGCCCCATCTGTGTGTGAAAGGGGAATCCGAGCTGGTCGTTAAGCAGATCAATGGCGGATACGTTGTCAGGAAGCCGGAACTTGTGCCATTGCTGGAGTGCACCCTCCTCCTGATGGCCCAGTTCCCTTCTCGGCCAGAAATTGTCCATATTCCTCGGTCGCAGAACGGTCGAGCAGATGATTTGGCCAGCCTTGCTGCGTCACTCGCGGAGCCTGAACAGGACAACCTGATCATCCGCGTGACGCACCGCAGGCTCATCGCTCCCGTTATCCCGGAGGGAGATCGCGGCCCGTCGGTAAGTAATCTCACCACGGTTGCCCCTGTGCCCAGAGCCCCGAGTACCCCAGATATGGCAGTCGAATCAGCCTCTGATTGGAGGGTGCCTTTGGTTGAGTACCTCCAACATGGAATTCTCCCGTCGGATCGGGCCGAGCGCGAGCGAGTTCGACGCCGCGCATCGCAGTTTATCCTCCAGAGCAGTCTCGGCCTGGAGCAGATCCTCTATAGGCGCGGATTTGATGGTGTTCTCCTCCGTTGCCTTCAAGGAGTTGAGATCCCACGAGTCATGCAAGAGGTTCATGCTGGTTCATGTGGTTCCCACCAGACTGGGCCGAAGCTGTCCCACCAGATTCGGAGGTTGGGATACTTCTGGCCCTCCATGATCCATGACTGCATCGAGTATGCTAGGAAGTGCCATGCGTGCCAGGTTCATGCGAACTTTGTGCATCGGCCGCCGGAGCCTCTCCATACCACTAGGTATTCTTGGCCCTTTGCAGTCTGGGGTCTGGACGTTGTGGGACCTTACCCGCCGGCGACGGCTCGCCAGTGCCGGTTCATTCTAACCGCCACGGACTTCTTCTCCAAATGGGCAGAGGTGATTCCGCTCAGAGAGGTCAAATCCTGTTCGATCGCTGACTTCGTGACCTCCAACATCATTTATCGATTTGGAGTGCCTCACGCTATCCTCACGGATAACGGGGCCAACTTCCGAGCAGCCGAGTTGAAGAAGTTGTACGCCAAGTACAACATTCGCTCGAACCATACATCTCGCTATCATGCGCAGGAAAATGGACAGATTGAGGCGTTTAACAAAACCCTCTCTAACATTCTGCAAAAGATGGTTGGTCAGAACAAGAAGAGTTGGTCGGACAAGCTCCCCAACGCCCTCTGGGCTTATCGGACGACGACTCGCAATTCCACCCAGATGACCCCTTATTCCCTAGTGTATGGAGCTGAGGCCGTCCTGCCCATCGAGATCCAGTTACCGTCCTTGCGCACTGCGGTCTACGACTAGTAAGCGCCGAACGGAGCTGCTAAAGCCCGTCTAGTCGAGTTGGAAGCACTGGATGAGAATAGGCTTCGCGCCTTGCACAACTTGGAGAGGCATCAAAGCAGAATGGCTCGAGCTTTCAATAAGAAGGTTCGCCTCTGCTCCTTCCTGCAGGGTGACCTAGTACTGGCCCTAAGAGCGCCAATGATCCCCGGTAGGAATCCACCCAAGTTGGAGCCCAAGTGGGAGGGACCTTTTGTTGTCCACAAGGTCTATCCCAATGGCACGTACTCCCTAGCAACTATGGATGGTGAGCGTGTCACTCCTCCCACCAACGCTAGGTTCCTCAAGAAGTACTTTGCCTGAGTGCACTTCGTCCAAGCTACAAGACGCTAAACTGTTCAGCATTCATCCAACATGACGTTAAACTGTACCACGTCCGCGCTGCAAGACGTTAAACTGCCAAGCGTCTTCGTCCTGCATGACGTTAAACTGCCCCTCAAGAACTACATGCGGCTTGATTCCCATCCTTATGGGATACGTAGGACCACCGTAACATTCATGTTTCAGGCCCAGCCCCATCCTTCGGGAATGTCCATCCCATCTCGGGCCCTTGGCCCAGTTGCCTCTGGGTATGCGGCGTATGGTGTGAACGCGGGGCTATTCCCTCATTCACGTCGGTTTGCTCGCCACGCTGTACGCCCCCCACATTTGGGGATGCCTTCTGCTCCCCCCTTTCTCTTTTCGTCCTGCATGACGTTAAAATGCACTTCAAGAACTACGTGCAGCTTGATTCCCATCCTAATGGGATACGTAGGACCGCCTGTACATTCATGTTTCAGGCCCAGCCCCATTTCTCGGGAATCTCTATCCCGCGTTGGGCCTCTGGCCCCAGTTCCCCTCCTTTTTGTGCGAGGCGTGTGGCGTGAGCGGGGGATTATTTCCTCATTCACGTTGGTCTACTGGCCATGCCGTACGCCTCCCCCCGTGTGTGGGACTACCTCACACCCCTCATCATCCTGCATGACGTTAAACTATCTCTCAAGAACTACGTACGGCTTGATTCCCATCCTTATGCGATACGTAGGACCGCCTGGACGCTTGTGTTTCAGGTCCAGCCCCGTCTCTTGGTTGATCATGGGGATCTGCCGTCTTTTGGTTGCTCTCAGGGTGAGTCCTCCGACCCTTTCCGGTGATCTGTTAACATGTTTTGGGTACTCAGGTCTATGACCCGTAGTGTCGGATTCAATCCCGACAAGTCTTGTGTTGCTTGTCGGGCCTCGCGCTTCCTCTTGTTCGAGCCTTCACTCAAAGGGATCCTCGTTAGCGGTTTGGGTACGATGCCTCAGTGCTCTCCTATCGCTCCGGGTCGATTTACCGGCGGGTCCTGGGCCGCAAATCGATATGAATCCTGCGCTTGAGTGGTTGATGCTCGTTTGCTTGCCCCATCCTAGGCTGACGCGATCAGATGTTGTGTTGCGAATATGGTCAGAGACATCCTTGATCGCCATGTCGGCTCTTTCAGGCTCTGAACATTGGTTGCACAGTTCTCATCACACTCCGCCTTCGTGCGTTGTAGTGGAATCTTGACACTCTCTTCATACTGACCTTCAGTACACCTTTACACGTTAGGCAGGCCAACCAGGGTAATGGTGTCTTTCAAGGCTCCCACGATCTGAGCACCAAGGATATATGCTGATGTCCTCCCTAAGGGCTATGTGTAGATGGACCCTCGTCCCCATAAGGAGGAAGGAGTCGCCCGAACAATCACGTTCTGGGCCCAGTATAGCTGGAGGCTAGCATCTTTTCCCCTCGGGTGATGGACATATGCAGGCCCCTATCCCAGGATCCTTCTCCTGGAATTGTGCGTGACCGCAGGGCTGGGGTATGTTCCCACCTCTGCTGGGTCCGCCGTATCGCAATAAGAGGATTCCTCCATGGTCCGAACCACACGACCTTAAACTGTGTTGTATGGTCTTACCACACGACCATAAACTGTGATCGTCTTGGCCGCCCGATGAGAAACGGCACTGCATCGTGATGTTCTCCTCAGGGGACACTCACGTTGGGAGCTGGTTAATAACCACGCCATTTATCAATGCATTTCATGGCTTGATTATTATGGCGACGCCAGGGATTTCTTAATCACAGGCATGTCGCTGCACAAAGAAAAACCATCCACCTT
Source organism: Viscum album (assembly GCA_963277665.1). NCBI lineage: Eukaryota > Viridiplantae > Streptophyta > Magnoliopsida > Santalales > Viscaceae > Viscum > Viscum album. The sequence continues at coordinate 44,342,350 of OY728140.1, read as the reverse complement.
TAAGGACAAACAAGAAATATCAAATACCGCTTCTTCTGTGTGCGAGGGTCAGACCCGCACCCCTCCCCGCACTGGTGCCCGATTGTGTTGCGCCGCGCTTCGAGAACTACGTGTGGCTTGATTCCCATCCTTATGGGATACGTAGGAACGCCCGGATGTTTGAAACTTCGGGTCCAGCCCCCACTTCTTAGAGATTCCCCCTTCTCTGGGGAATCTGCCGCCTTCGGGTCACCCTCAAGGCGTGTCCCTCGACCCCTTGCAGTGGTCCACCGGTGTCAAGAGTACTCTGGTTTATTGCCAGGAGGGTCAGGTTCAGCTTGGTCAGGTTCCGTCCACTTTTCAGGCTTCGTGCTCCCTTTCATTCGGACCCATCGCCTACGCCCTGGGTGGAGCCCCCGTGAGTGGTCTGGACACAATGCCTCAGTGCTCTCCCACTGACTCGGGCTGGTGCCCCCAAGGGCCTCGGGCAGCAAATCGATATGAATCCTGCGCTTGAGCGGTTGATGATCGTTTGCTGCCTCATTCCATCAACGGTCAGTGCGATATGGATGCCGCTTTTCCGCCACGGTCGGCAGTACTCCCATATCGTTACGCCGGTGCCCCCAGTCCTTGAGTGAATGGATGCATGATTCACATTACATTTTCCACCTCCCATTCTGGCCAGGCGAAACCTCGAAACTCTTGACACTATCCCTCAGTGCATCTTCGCATATCCAGGGGATAGGACCACGATGTGGCGTACTTTGAGGTTCTTATGGTCTGAGCTCTAAGACCTTAAACTAAGATCTGCCCCTATGGTCCGAGCTCTAAGACCTTAAACTAAGATCTGCCCCTATGGTCCAAGCTCTACGACCTTAAACTAAGATCTCCCCTAATCGGGGTTCTACGTCCTGCATGACGTTAAACTGCACTTTCAGAACTACGTGTGGCTTGATCTCCAGCCTGATGGAGTACGTAGGAACACCCGGGCATCTCGGCTCGGGTCCAGCCTCAGGGATCGCTAAGTCCCGCCCCTCCTCGTTGCCGGTCGTTTGGCCTGGATTCTGGTAGAGTGGTGCAGTTGTGATATTCTCCCCGATGCAGCTCGGGATGCCCCATTGCAATGATGGGAAGCGACAGTTTCCTCGTCAAAGAGGTTCTGTCTGAGAATTGGGGTGATTCACGGCCAGATTAGTGCATCCGCCTAGTACGCTTTCCCCACGGTGGCGCAATTTTGAGAGCGTTAGATTCTGTCCGAAAAAATCGTCACTTCGCCCCACGCTTCGCATGCCCTGTTGATCTGGATTTCCACCCTTGTGCCTGAAGGAACCCCAAAAGCGGTATTGATGATGACATGTGATCCGCCTCCTGCAATATGAATGATGACCTTCGGTCCGTCTCTTGCAGTAGTATGGTCGATTGATCCATTGTCCGCTTGCCGCCTTGGGCATTTCCTGGAAGGCCGACCGTCATGGATTTCTGAATTCGAGACACGTGATTCACCCTTTCTCATTTTCCTATGTTCGGATAAAATATTAACGCCCCTAGCGTTGTACCGCTCGTGTGTTGGAACAAGTTGGGGGGATGATACATTGATTAGGTCTGAGGTCTCCTTTCCTAGGAATGACCTCCCTCTTTTCTCTAGAAATCCAGGCCCAATTGTGGATGCCTGAAGTTTGGTTAACACTCCCGCAAGACAATGAATTGTTGTTGAGCACGTTAAGCCAAAAGATGCAGATAAATATATTGGTTCATACAAATGGATCGAAGTATTGAGTAGCGAAAGCAAATTGTTCTGGGAATGGCAAAAACAAATCCCCTAGGGATTAGCGTGCTGAATGAATCTTTCCAACGCCGCTACCCTTTGGCTGGCGGCCTCCAGAGCTGCTTCTCGCTCTCTGCGTGCCCTCTCCTCGTCGGCGGTCGCAGCACGCAGCTCGCCGATCCTGGCCTGCGCACGCTCCCGCTCGACTTGAAGTGTGACCATCTGTTGGCCCAGCTCCGTCAGCTGTACCTGGGTGTCAACCAGCTGGGCCGTTAGTTGCTCCACAAGCTCAGTACACGCTCCGACGAAGGCCTCCTTCTCTGCCGCCTGTCCTTCGAGGCGCCAGACATCCTGCTCCGCCACGAGGAGCGCCCGCGTGTTCTCCGACACGTCCCGACATTGTGAGACGTCGGCACGCCGGTGGCTCTCGCACATCTTTTCGGCCATGAAATCACGGACCGTCAGATGGAGGCGTTGAGCATCAGTTCCCCCGGCACACAGGAAGCGCAGCCAGGTTTGACGTGATCCCATGCGCGACGAACGGGAGAATTCCGCACCGACAATGGCAATTTCGCGCACGAGAGCTTGAAAGCTTGTCACGCGGAAGGCCGGTGTACGGTACGGGGGACCCAGGGCCCCTATTTATAGGCGAGGCCGGGTGTCCGCGCTGCGCGGAAAGCGCTTTGTGCGACCGCGACAGCGAATTTCGTGCCCGACACCCTTTTTGCGCGCCACAGTCCCGCGCCACCCAGGACTTCGGCATTCCGGCGTCTCCCTCGGAACCCGATCATTGCGACCTCTCGCCGATCAGATTCCGAGGGGGGGCTTTTGTAGATGCCGGAAAAGTCTGTTGTTCCCAAACGAAGCTCCGGATGAGGAATGCGAGGTCATATTTGGAGTCAGAAGCATGTTTCAGAGGGCCCGGAGGCCTTGCGCGGAATTCTGGAGGCCCGCGCACAAAGTTGTAGTGCCGCGCGCAAACCTCCCGGGATGCGCGCAATGCGCTGGGCCGGCGCGCAATTTTGCGCGCCCGTGGCCCGCGCGACTCCCTTGCGCGCCGGGCCCGATTCCGCGCCCGCGAAGGAAATTGCGCGCCCGCGAACCGGATTCCGCGCCCGGGGTTGCCTATAAATATAAAGCGACCCTCGACGTTTTGAAGGTTGCCGGAATTTGAAGGGTCGCTTGTTCGCGCAATCCAACCCCTCCCGCGCGAAATGCCGAACTTCAGGTAACCTCCTTTCTTTCGCGCAAGCAAGCCTCGGAGTTCGACTTCGCGCGCAACCCTTTGGCTCCTTTCCTTTGAACAACTTTTCACCCAAAGGCTTTCGCGCGCAAAAGAAGCCTCTTGCGCGCAATTGCCCCCTGGGTGCGCGCAATCCAACCTGATTGCGCGCACCCCCCTTTTTGCTAAGTGGCCATTCGTTAAAAGAATGAGCCGTTGCCCCCGCGCGCTATCTGAAGCCCGGTGCGCGCAATCTCAATCATCTGCGCGCAAAGTGCTGGCCCAATTACGCGCCAGCCCGCCCAATTGCGCGCCGACCCGCGGTATTGCGCGCCAAGCCCCTCTTTTGCGCGCAAACCTCCAGGGTCGCCCCTTTGACCACCTGTGGGTACCCTCCTACGTGGCACCCGATGATCTTCATACCGGGTGCCCGCACCATGCATTTTCTTCCCGTGCGGCCCTCTAGGCTTGCGCGAAGTGACACGAACCCATCGGCGGCACCACACTCGTCCGCGCTGCAAGACGTTAAACTACCAAGTGTTTCGTCCAACATGACGTTAAACTGTACCTCGTCCGCGCTGCAAGACGTTAAACTGCCAAGTGTTTCGTCCAACATGACGTTAAACTGTACCTCGTCCGCGCTGCAAGACGTTAAACTGCCAAGTGTTTCGTCCAACATGACGTTAAACTGTACCACGTCCAAGCTGCACGACGTTAAGCTGCCTAGCATATCGTCCGAGCTACAAGACGTTAAACTGTTCAGCATTCGTCCTACAGGACGCTAAACTGCACCATGTCCACGCTGCAAGACGTTAAACTGCCAAGCATCTTTATCCTCAACACACGACGTTAAACTGTACTTCGTCCGGCAAGACGTTAAACCGTTCGCTTCGTCCGATCCAGTGCCTCGCACGCAGGGTCCCCCCGGTTTGGATGTGGCCCCCACCCGCTCGTCTCTGCAGGGATGACGGGATTGCCCCTCTTTAGGGACGATTCATGGAGTGGCCTTCGCCCACGGGGTTAGGGCATTACAAACCGCTAGTTCCTTGTGGGGGACTGCACATGTGTATCTCCATTGTGCTTCCCCACTGCCGAAGCCAGTAGAGGGCGTGACAGGGATCGAGGTCTCTCACCTTCGGCCCAAGTCCCTCTCCAACTGAACTTTGCCGCATCCGGGCTGCCTCAGTGCGTAAGTCCTGACAGAATGAACTACATGGACTTTGATCCCTGTCTCCTAAACAGGGTACGTAGGAAGCCTCCCTGAGGTTCAAGCCCACCACCTGGTCGCCCCGGTCGTATTCACGTCGGTTCGTCCATCAGTGGACCCCTCCCGGGTTCACATTCGCGTCGATTCACCTATGAATCCGCCCTTGTGGGGAATTGCACATGTGTATCTCCATTGTGCTTCCCCACTGCCTTTTTCTCCTTTCAACGTCCAGCATGACGTAAAACTGTGATCCACCCGGCCGTTCCATCCCCCTCTGTGCGAGGTGGTTCGGTTCAATCCTCCGCCTGGCAGCCTCGACCTCCTCGTGAGTCGGCTTGTCAACGTCCAGCATGACGTTAAACTGTATACCCGAACTACGCTGACTTTGATCCGTGCTAACGCGCGGTACGTAGGAAGCCCCTACGGGGTCCAAGCTCTTCACTCCATCATCCATCCTGATCCTTACCCGGGCCGCCACATCCCGGTGGGGTCATGCCATTTCATTCCACTCCACTTCACTCGGGAAGCCGCCCATGTGCTGGCCCCAGCGTCGGAGGTTCCCCGCATGGGGTTCTGTCATCTGATCCACTTCTCGTGTTGATCAGTATGATGCCGTCCCCGCTGGACGTTAAACTCGCGGCATACCCCGTGTTAAACATGAGAAGCTGAGGAAAACCTCAGGTAACGCAGTTCCCCGCACCCAGCGCGGGATGCCTCAGGCCATCATGCCTTCGAGAAGCCCTATTAGGGACGGAAGTCAGACATGCAGAGCCGCAGTGTTAAGACACGCCCCCAACACCCAGAGCTACCCGGTCTCCTCACCGCAGGTTTCTGCCCCGACCAGACTCCTTGGAGCGTCCGGGCGGAAGCAGCGTAATTAACCGGTGTCCATGGAGACATGGCGCCAGGAACGAGATTCACGAGCACGTCTTAAATCTATGAGGGAGACCCGGATTAGGCGACGAGTTCCGAGGATACGTCCATGGAAGGAGGAGCCGACATCCCATCATCCCGGTTTCGATCAAGGAGCAGACGTCCCTGAATAAGGGACGGATGCCGCCCGTCCTTGGAAAGCGGGACTGCGGGGCCACAAGCCGCGCGCCCATCCCCTCGGGTCGACGGGCACACGCGCGAATGCGCCCTGGCGGAACAGCGTCGGAACAGAAACCCGACGCACATCCGCACCGAAACACATAGAAATAAAGGTGGATCTCCTCTTTAGCGGACTAAAGATGAGTCTACGAAAAGTGTTGGAAATTCGAGTCTTCGACAACTATAAGGAGATTGTCTGTTGTTCCCTCAAGGTTGAAATGGAGATGAGATACTCTCAGTGGTCTCATGGGCCTAGTGACAAGAAGAGGAAAATGGAGAACAACATGGGTGGTTTATCAAAAAAATCCCATGATGGAAAGAAGCCTCACTTTCCCCTTTGCAAAAATTGTCGGAAGAAGCATCCTGGTGACTGTATCAAGGGAACCAGGAATTGCTTCAAATGCAGAAAGTTTGGTCATCTTGCCAAGAACTGCCGAAGGGATATGAAAAATCCCACTAATGTTGAAGAAGAAAGGAAGGCTCAGATCAACAGTCAGCCTAGAGTGCAGTGTTATAACTGCAAGGAGATTGGGCATTATGTGAACAATTGCCCTAAGCCGAGGGTTGTCGAAGGCAATCAACAACAACCTACAAGGCAACAAGGAAGGGCTTATGCTATCACTACTACTGAGGTGGAGCCGAAAAATGATGTGGTGACAGGTATGATAGTTATTCATTCAAGAATAGCGAACATACTATTTGATTATGGTTCTTCACATTCTTTCATATCTTTCAAGTTGAGTAGAACTATTCAAACACCACCTCAAAATGTGGAGGAAAAGTTATCTATGAGAACAACGAATGGGGAAATCGTTGCATCCATGGTTTATAACTCCTCCCCAGTAAACTTTTGTGGATTGGACCTCCCAGAAAATCTTGTCATACTTCCATTGGTGGAGTTTGACGCTATCTTAGGCATGGATTGGTTGTCTTTATACAAATCCAATATCGACTGTCAGGAAAGGGAGATCACTCATCACATCCCGAAGCATCCTCCGATTATTTTCAAGTGCAAGGAGTAAGATGAATCTTCTTTCGAATCATCGTCTCAAGTGTGGATATTGGTTCCTTATGAGCATGAATATCTAGCTCAAATGATTGAGATGAAGGAGAGAATCATGATTGAAGACATGCCCATCGTGAGGGATTACAATGATGTATTCCCTGAAGAGTTGTCTGGTCTTCCCCATGACCAAGAGGTTGAGTTCTCAATTGAACTTATCCGCGGATCTCTGCAAATCTCAAAGACACCTTACATAATGGCCACTGTAGAGCTAGAAGAGCTGAAGAAGCAGTTACAAGAGAATATGGAGAAGGGTGTTATACACCCGAGTGCTTCACCATGTGGTGCTCCAGTCCTCTTCATCAAGAAGAAGGATGGATCAATCCACCCCTACATTGATTATCGTGAGCTCAACAGAATCACTATAAAGAACAAGTATCCCCTTCCACGGATAAATGACTTGTTCGATCAGCTTCGTGGGGAAATTTATTTCTCTAAGGTGGACCTTAAATTGGGATATCACCCACTAAAGGTGAGGAAGGAATATATTCCCAAGACTGCCTTTTGAACGAGGTATGGACACTATGAGTTTATAGTGATGCCCTTCGGAATCACTAATGCTCCAGAAATTTTCATGGATTTAATGAATAGAGTCTTTAGATATTACCTCGAAAAATTTGTGGTGGTCTTTGTTGATGATATTCTGATGTACTCGAAGAGCAAGGAGGAACATGAGGAGCATTTGGAAACTACGTTAAAGACTTTGAGAAGGGAGAAGATGTATGCAAAGTAAAGTAAATGTGAGTTTTGGATAGAGGAAGTATTATTATTGGGGCATGATATCACCAGGAAAGGGATATATGTGGACCCTTCCAAGATGAAGGCAATTGAAGAGTAGTCGAGGCCAATTTCTGTTACAGAGATCCGCATCTTTTTAGGTCTAGCTGGGTATTATCGATGATTCATAATGAACTTTTCACGATTTTCAAACCCAATAGTCAAGCTGAAAAGGAAGGGATTAATGTTCGTCTAGACACAATAATGTGAAGAATGTTTCAAGGAGTTGAAAAAGAGGCTTATCACTGCACCGGTACTCACACCCCCTTCAAGTGGAGAACTCTTTGTGGTGTATAGTGATGCTTATAAGAAAGGATTAGGCTGTGTGTTAATGAAAAATGATAAAGTGATAGCCTATGCCTCAAGGTAGCTGAAAATCCATGAGCAAAACTATCCCACGAATGATCTGGAGTTGGCGGCTATGATCTTTGCATTGAAAATCTGGCGGCATTATCTCTAAGGAAAAAATGTGAGATATATACTGACCACAAGAGTCTCAAATATATATTCACATAGAAAGAGATTAATATGTGCCAGTGAATATGGATAAAGCTCATCAAGGATTATGAATTCTCAATCCACTACCATCCTGGTAAGGTAAACAAGGTGGCAGATGCTTTAAGTAGAAAGGATCCTGCATCTTTATCAATGATGAGAATTGAAAAGGATCTGATCTTCATAGATTTGAAAAGGATGGACATGGGAATAATTAATGAAGGAACATCATCAATCCTTTCTCAAATGATTTCTCAACCATCCCTCTTGGATAAAATAAAGGTTGCTCAAGGAAAGAATGTGGAAATTCAGAAAAAGGTGGAAGCTGTTAAAAATGGGAAATCCACCGATTTCAAAATTGACGAGGAAGGAGTTGTAAGATTTGGGACATGATTATGTATACCATCTGATCCAGAGATAATGAAGGAGCTATTTAATGATTCACATAGCTCGACCTTCTCTATCCATCCTGGGAGTACCAAAATATACCGTGATATCCAACAACACTTCTGGTGGGATAACATGAAGAAGGAGATTGCAGAATATATATTAAGGTGCTTGGTATGTCATAAAGTTAAAGATGAGCGGAAAAAGTCCAAAGTTATGATGCAACCATTGCCTATACCCATGTGGAAATGGGAAAATGTTACTATGGACTTTGTCACGGGTCTCCCGAAGACGTAGATGGGAAATAATGCGACATGGGTTGTGGTTGACCTACTCAACAAGACTTCCCATTTCATCTCTATTTGGGAAGATCTCTCACTTGAACAACATGCAAAGTTATTTGTGAAGGAAGTGGTGAGACTGCATGATGTTCCACTCTCAATTGTCTCTAACTATGATCCAGGGTTCACATCTAATTTTTGGAGGAGCCTTCAACATTCTTTGAGTACTGAATTAAATTTCAGCATGACCTATCACCCCTAAACTGTTGGCCAGTCTAAAAGAACTATTCAGACGCTTGAAGATATGCTTAGAGCCTGCTCTCTAGAATTCAAAGGTGTATGGGATTAGCATCTTCCATTGGTTTAGTTCTCATACAATAATAGCTTCCAATCGAGTATTCAGATGGCTCCATATGAAGCTCTATATGTAATTCTATGTAGAACTCCAACCTGTTGGGATGAAGTTGGAGGAAGAAAGCTACTCGGAACCAATATTGTTCAAGAGATAACAGAGAAGGTTCAAGTCATCCAGAAACTCATCAAAGATGCTCAAAGTCAGCAAAAGAGCTATGTTGACAACCGTCGAAGGGACTTGGAGTTCTATGTTGGAGATAAACTCTTCCTTCAAATATATCCTTGGAAGAGAGTCATGCAATTCGGGATGAAAGGGAAGATAAGCCCAAGGTATATTGGCCCCTTTGAGATCCTTGACTGCATAGGAGTTGTGGCCTATCAGCTTGTACTTCCACCAAATATGTCTTCAGTTCATGATGTTTTCCACGTATCACTCTTGAGGAAGTACATACCCAATCCCTCACATGTACTAAACTCAAAGGTGGTGCAGCTGGAATATGATCTCTCCTATGAGGAGCAGCTAGTAAAGATTCTGGATTAGAGATATAAGGTTCTACACCACAAGACAACCCATCTTGTCAAGGTTTTGTGGAGGAACCATAAGTTTGAGGAAGAAACATGGGAACTGGAGGAAGCAATGAAGGAAAAGTACCCACATCTTTTTTTGGCCTAGAATTTAAAATGAAATTTCAAGGGAAAAATTTCTTAAAGGGGGAAGAATGTAACGACCCAATGTTTTTAATGGAAATTACCTTCTTATAAATATTCCATAAAATCACATAATAATGAACTACTAAGTGATAAGTGACCTTTAAACATAATTTTGTCACTTCTGTGTTTGGAATTTTGAAAATCTGACATACACAGTTGTGTTCAAGAGGTTTTTTGGAGTCTGATAAGAAAAACTTAATTTTTTGGTGAATAGTAACCAACCCTAATGAATATTAACATACCCATATGAATAGTGATATACCCTAATGAATAGTAACCTCACCTATGATAGTATAAAAATAATATTCAAGTTGGAAGTACAATATACCTATGATTTAGAATGAGTTAATTCATGTTTTAAATCTTGTTTTTGATAATAAATTATGATTTTAATTAAATATTAAAATAATCATATTAAGAATTTTTTTTTGAAAAATGGACTTCATTTTTTGATTCTACATGTAGAAAAATGGTTAGGGTGAAATTTTTATATTTTTCTAAAATACTTGAAATTTTGATGAATAGTAAAATACGGTAATTTACCGTATATATAAATTATAAGCTAAATAAACTATTCTTAGAATCGTGGCTGATGTCACCAGCCATGGTTCAAATTCATATGACCAATTTACTATTCTTGGTCATGGAATACTTAATATTCTTTGTCTTGTGAAGAAATAAAAATTAAGGATTATAATATCATTAAATCCCTCCTCTCCTCCAGTATAAAAACCCCCTTCACTCCCCCTTCTCTCCACTTCTCTCAAGCTCCAATACTTCTCTAAATTCTGCCCGAATCTCTCCCCAAGTTCCTCCCCCACGTCCTAAATCTCTCAGTCTCTTCAAAATACCAAAACCTCTCCCCTTAAGAGGTTCTCAAAGGAGGAAGTCTCAAGAGGTAAATTCCTCTTCCCAAATTCCTCTTTTCTTTTAAGTTATTTTATTTCTAATTTCTTTCCTCACCTCCCTTCACCATAATAGTATGATAAATCTAGTATCATACATGTACTGTAATGACTTCATTATAGTGGTATATTTCATTATCTTCTCTCTTTTCCCCACCATTTTATTTGAAAGAAATGAAAGCACCGTTTGAGATGTGCTAATTTAGCACATTCAAGGACAACAGTTTATCAAATTCTATTATTATATTTAATTATGGTCATGAAACCATTTGTGTTATGGTTGAACCAGATTATTATATATGTAATATATTCTATTTTTGGTTCTGTAATCATTTGGTTCAAATGGAATTAAGTTATAAATCAAAACACATTCTTTGTAATCAAACCCACTGAATAACAAAAACTGTTATCACTAAGGTTATATATGTAATAATTCAACATCACTATAAGTAACCTAATTAAAACTAAAACCATATAATCCCCTGGATATGAACTAAATAATATAACTTCAATTCTTGAAATCCACTTTCATCTTGCATATAATCCAAACTTGAATATAAGTGAACTGATCTTTTAAAGCCAAGTAAATCAACGAGCCCGAACAATGAAATTGAACCTTGTAACTAATAAAAATGGATTTGAATGAACTAAAAAGAGTTATAATAAATCAAATACATATATAAGAGTTTCTTTACTTATTAATTAAAAAATCCTAATTTGTTTATTCAGGTCATTAATAACAATTGGAGAACACCAACGGATTTAAGGTAAGGGATCCTCCCCTTTTCACTCTTAATCAAGATTGTTCTCTATGATATGTTTTTTTGTGCAATACCAAGTGATGGGATATATTCATACACCTTCCCCATACTTCCCTAATGTTTTATAAGTGATTATAAACCCCTTATCTCTCTCATCAATTCTTCTTAGGTACACCCGACACCATGCCGGTAAAATCGTAACGAATTCTAGCCAAACCTTCTTCGTTCTTTCGGGTTGCCTTATCTTTCTTTCAAAATGGTGTTATCATATCTATTTATGTGAATATTATAAATTATGGACAATTTTAAAAGATTATAATATCAATACCCCTTCATCACTTTCTTTCGGGGATATACATGTTTTTGAAAGATTCCCTCCTTAGAACTTTCCGATAAGCAAACTCGTTTTAAGGGGACTTCCCTAATTTTTACCAAAATTTCAAGTTCACTCTATCCTCTGTTTTAAGACACCATTGTCTTTAAAAAATCAGTATTTTTATTATGAAATCCTTCTTGGTTCAATTCGGGTTTTATATAAAAGAATGTCCTCTTTTTCTATTTGAAAATCTCTAGAGTGTTTTCCTTAAAACTGCAAAAAAATGTTTTAATGCTAATGTTTTTGAAATACATTTATAATATGTTGTAACTTATGTTTGACACCACTTACCATGTCATATGCCTATTTTAACCTATTAAATTTCATGTATTTCTAATTCTTTCATTATATGGACACTTTCATGATACGCCCATTGGTTATGATTGATGTCATGATTGAGGTACCCAATTCTTTTCATGGGTACCCTTATGTTTGTAAATGGTTGAATATGAATGAATGTATATGTGGTAATAATATTTATGTGGTGAGGATATTCATGAATATGTTGAGATGGGTGTGCCCAGATAGTGCTCCAATGCATTGGGTAAGGTTAAGTCTCATGAGATGCGATGTGAAACGGGATTGGCAGTTAGCCTTGACCTGTACTAAAATGGGAAACGGGATTGGAAGTTATCCTTGAACCATTCTAAATATATGATTTATGATTCTGCAACATTTATATGATTCCATGATTATATGATCCCAGGCTTATATTAATTTATCTCATAAGTTTCATGCTTTGGATATCATTATGTCATGCCTCTTAACTCATGTGCTTGAGATGTATCCTTATGTTCATTACCTTACTGGGCATTTTTAGCTCATCCCTTTATTCATGTGTTCCCCAGGGTACCCTATGCAGATGTAAGGGATCAAAGAAAGTTAGGATCTCATTATGGAGATTAAATAAATATGTGTTTTTTTAGCCCCATGTTTTATGTTATATGTACCTAATCTTCCAAGACAATAGACATAATGATCCTTGGCTTGTACTCTGATGATTAATTATTGCCTAAAATAATGAAATATTATATGTAAAAAGCTTGGGTCACTATACGGACTAGGTGACAAGTTCCGAGGAGGAATCCACTGAAGGAAGAATTGAAATCCCATCACCCTATTTCGATCAAGGAGTAGACGTCCCTGAATAAGAAGTGGATGTTTCCCGCCTTTGGAAAGCAGGAATGTGGGGAAACAAAAACCACGCCCCTCATCCCCGAATGAGACGGATGCACGTGCCCCATCAAAAGAATCGGAAATAGAGGCGTCTGAGCATTCCTACGTATCCCATGAGGATGGTAATCAAGCCATACGTAGTTATCAAGATGAAGTTTAACGTCATGCAGAACAATGCACGGTTTAAAGTCTTGTAGGGATGGACTGTTTAAGGTCATGCTAGACCGGCGTGCAGTTTAGGGTCATATGGGACCATCTAGTTTAATGTTGTGAAGGACCAACTGTGGCTCAGGCAAAGTATTGCTTTAGGAACATGGCATTGGTGGGAGGAGTTATACTCTCACCATCCATGGTTACCAGAGATGTATGCTCCATTAGGGTAAACCCTGTGAATTATGTAAGGTTCTTCCAATTTGGGCTCCAAATTGGGTGGTTTCCTGCGAGGGATCATTGGCGCCTAGAGGTCCAATACCAAGTCTCCTTGTAGGAATGAGTGGAGGTGAACCTTGTTGCTGAAGGTGCTCACTATCTTATTCTGATGCCTTTCTAGATTTTGTAGGGCACACAAACTACCCTTGTCAAGTGCTTCCAATTCAGCCAGACGAATTTCGACTACCTTATCTGGTACCTTCTGGTCATAGAATGTTGTGCGTAATGAGGGAAGATGGATCTCGATGGGTAGGATGGCCTTCGATCCGTACACCAGGGAATATGGGGTCACCTGGGTGGAATTACGAGTCGTCGTTAGATAGGCACAGAGGGCATTGGGGATCTTGTCCAACCAACTCTTCTTGTTCCGACTAACCATTTTCTGCAGAATGTTAGAGAGGGTTTTTTTTGAACGCCTCAATATTCCCATTTTACAATGCGTGATAGTGGGAGGTATGTTTTGAATAGATGTTGTACTTGGTGTAAAATTTCTTTAGCTCAACTACTCAGAAGTTGGTGACATTATCGGGGAGGACAATGTGAGGGACTCCAAACCGGTGGATGATATTGGAGCTCATGAAGTCAATGATAGAATGATCCTTGGCCTCCTTGAGTAGAACTGCTTCTGGCCACTTAGAAAAGAAATCTGTGGCGGTCAGGATGAACCTTCACAGAAGAGATGTCACCGGTGGGTATGGTCCCATGACATCGAGTCTTCATACCACAAATGACCAAAAGTACTTGGTGGAGTGGAGAGGTTCTGGCGGACGATGCATGATGTTAGCATGAATTTGTCACATGTGACATCTCTTGGGGAACTCGATACAATCATGGATCATGGAGGGCCAGAAGTACCCCAGTCTCTAGATCTGATGGGATAGCTTCGGCCCTACCTGGTGACACCACAAGAACCGACGTGAACCTCATGCATGACCTGAGAAATCTCGGCTCCTTGGATGTAACGGAAGAGGAAACCATCAAACCCGCACTTGTAGAGGATCTTCTCAAGACTAGGACCACTCTGGAGGGTAAACTACAACGTGCGACATTTAATTCTTTCATGGTCGGCCCGATCAACCGGGAGGTAACCATTTTGGAGATACTCGGAAAAAGGGTATCTCCAGTCGGAGGTTGCTTTAACCATTTCATCTGAAGAACATGGGGGTCCTGACATGGAGGATCTAGTGGTAAGATAGCTTACCTGTAGGCCGTTATCATCATCTGGGGTGATGAGAGAAATGACTCTATGATGTGCCACGTGTATGATCAGATCATATTTCTTGGGTTCTGCAAGTGATGCAGCCAGGTTGGCCAGGGCATCAGCTCGACTATTATGAGATCAAGGGACATGAGTATCTTCTAGCTGAGATAGAAACTGGGCCATTAGTTGGAGGATGCACTCCAACAATGGTACGAGCTCTATCTTTCTGACGACGTTGTCACTGTTGATTTGCTTTATGACTAGTTCAGAATCCCCTTTCTCATGAAAATGGGGCACATCGATCTCGAGGGCCAGCTCGAGGCTAGTGATAAGAGCCTGATACTCTACCTTGTTGTTGGTGCAACATTCCATCAATAGGAATGAATATGGAAGAATGTCTTGTGCCGGGGTAATGAAGACTATGCCCAGGACTACTCTGTTGAGTTTGAGATAATTGATCCTTCTACCGGTGGGGCTCCGGGAGGCACCATCAAAGTGCATCTTCCAACATGGGAGGGCATGATCTACTGAGAGAATATCCTCGTCGGAAAAATATAGGTCCAAGGACTGGTCCTCAGGGGTTGGATGGGAAGAAAGAAAATATTCCAATGCTTGTCCCTTGATAGATTTCTGAGGCACAAACCTGATGTCAAACTACTAGAGTATTACCACCCACCATGCTAGATGGCCAATTAAAATGGGGCGATTTAGGATTTACTTCAGCGGGTCTACCCGAGACACCAGCTGTACCTCATGGTGCTGCAAGTAATATCGCAACTTCTACACAACAAATATGAGTGCAAGGCAGCTTCTTTCGATGAGGGAGTATCTGGTCTCCGTATCAATGAGCATACAACTAAGATAATAGAGGCTGTTTTCCATCCCCTCATTGTTCTTCTGGGTGAGAAGGGCGTCGAGAGATCGTTCCAGGGCAGTCAAGTACAGGATCAGCGGTTTTTTGGAGATGGGTGGAATCAAGACTGGTGGATGGAGCAGATACTGCTGGATTTTCTCAAACGTGGTCTAGCACTCTTCTTCACACTTATAGGTGGAGCCTTTCTTCATGAGCTGAGAAAAGGGCTTACACTTTATGACTAGATTCGCAATGAATCTGCGTATGTAGGCTAAGTGGTCTTGGAAACCTCGAAGCTCCCAAATATTTCTCGGGGGAGGCATTTGACTGATGGCCTTGATCTTCTCTGGGTCAATATCAATTGCTCGATACCTAACAACAAAGCATAGATACTTACCGAAGGTGACCCCAAAGGCATATTTCAGCGGGTTCATCTTCATACGGCTAGAACGGAAGAAGCCGAACACTTTCTCAAGGTCTGTGAGATGGTCCTGGCACTAGCGAGATTTGACCAACAGATCGTCCACATAACATTCCACCAATGTCCCAAGGATTGGTTTGAATATGTGGTGCATGGCCCACTAATAGGTGTCACTATCATTCTTTATTCTGAAGGGCATAACCTGTAACAAAAAGTACCTTGGGGTGCCCCGAAAGTGGTGGACTCTTCATCCTTGGGGGCCATTCAGATCTGATTATATCCAGAGTACCCGTCCATGAAGGAGAGGGCTTAGAACCCAGTGGTAGCGTCGATCAACAATTCTGTCACTAGAAGAAGAAAATCATCCTTCAGACAGTGATGATTGAGATATATGAAGTCGATGTAGACTCTGATCTATCTGTTCTTCTTCCTGATTGGCCCAATGCTGGCCAGACACTTGGGGTACTGGACCTCCTTGACGAAGTTGGCTCTGATGAGCTTTTCAACTTCGGTCATGACTAGGGCACCATGAGAAGGGTAAATCTTAATGGTAGGATGCTTGAACCCACGATGATTTATTAGGAGACCAAGGTGGTGGAAGACTACGTAAGGATCTAGTCCTAGCATCTCATTGTAGCTCCAGAAAAATACATCATGGTGCTGTTTTAGGAAGTCCACATACCGCTACTGCTCCTTGAGGGGTATGGTGGCACTAATCAATGTGGGTCTCGGATCTGCCTCGCTACCAAGGTTCACCTGTACTAGTTCATTTACCGTGACAGAGACTCATGATTCAAAGGCGGGGGGACCATCCTCCAAATCCTCTTCATCAATTGTAGAGGGATCCTCAGTAGGAGGAGCTTCCTCTAGGTCAGAAGATCCTGACGGGGGACTGGTACCATCCTGGACAGTAGTGGACAACATATCAGGAGATTCACGCACCGTTGAGACCATAGCGATGAAGGCAGTTGATCTGATCCCATCTGGTCTTTGGCCCAAGGGTCCACTCTTGATGATATCAAAGTAGTAGTGGAGCGTCAGCTTGATCCGGTTAATCCCAGTCTGGTAAAATAGACACGTATGACGTACTGTCGTTACCATGGGGCAGACATCCGGATATTATATGGGGGTAGGAGGATCCGAGACCACATGAGCCTGGTTTGTGTAGGAGTACGAGGTGATTTTCCACCGTCGCTTTGATTTGGGAATATGATTTCCTCTTATACCAGAGACAACAAAGCATTAACCCATGTTTTGGGCCGTGGCCTCCGATTGATGGATCGGGAAGACATAGGCGTCGTCCAGACCTACCCAGGGGTCAGTTGCGACCATGACGGGCTCAACCTCACTTGCCTGAATCTGTTTATCCTTGCTCTTGTAATAGTCAACATCCAGATAACGGGCTTCACAAGAGGCGAAAGGAGATGAATCACCTTAGAGTATGCCTACTCGACCATTTAGGGAGTACTTGAGGCACTGGTGATACGACGAGGGGACCGCCGCATGTAGGTGGATCCATGGTGTACCCATTAATGCATTGTATGCGGTGTCCTGGGAGACAACCTTAAACTCAGTACTGGAAACTAGGCCGCTGAACTGGGTCTTCAAATGGATCTTGTCGACCAGGGTATTCTCGGTCCAGTCATGTCCCTAGATCCTTAAATCGGAGGGAGTCAGGTCATCTTCGGATAACCCTAGCTTCGACAGCGTCTGTGTTGGGATAAGGTTAATCCCAGAGCCGGTGTCAACAAGACAACGGTGAACCTCCACACCATTAAATGGGCCGATGATATACAGTGGGCAGATGTTCCCCTGTATGGGAGAGCCTTCATCTTCTCCATAGAACAAAATGATGGCCTGACATTCATCTTTCTCGACCGCTTTAGCATGAAAGGCTTCTATAGCTACTACCTCCATCTCAAACTAGAGGGGGCTTCTTAAAGCCCCAATGTGGGCCTCACACATATCTGGCGACAAGTTAAGGGCTTTAAGGATGGAAATCCTCACTAGTATTCTGGAAACATGCTTGAGAACATCATACTTCCATTCCAAGCGCAAAATTCTACTTGCAGGAATCCGCTCTATGATAGGAGGCATGGCAGGCCCTGCCGGCTAGACCGGTGGCTGACTGGTGCTAGGTATGTCCTGTTGCCCGCTAGTCGAAGCCCGAAGATTAGTTGCCGGATGAGGACTGGACGACTGTGATCAGCCTGTAGCGAGGCAAAGATGGTCATGACATGACCTAAGTGGTTCTGCCTGATCTAGTAACACAAATGGTAGTGGAGGCGGGCCTGACGACACCAGATGAAGAGGCTGTGTGTGCTGAGCTCTGCGATGGGCCTGTTGTTTGGTCTCAGTGGCGTGCATGGACTAGATGGAGGTTCCAATTGATGTGCCTCGATGACCCATGTGGCTATGACTCCACCTACATTGGAATCGACTGGGGATGTTGGGGAGGTTATCTTGGCACTCCCCGTCATCGGGAGTCATATAGGGATTTACCAAATCCACGGTATTAACCGAAGCATACCCTTGGATATCACTTGAAGAGTCATCCAATACAGGGTGGATTCTTGGGGAATCCCCATCTCTAGGGGAATAAAGTCACCAAGAGTGCTGGATGATGATGGCATTGGCAGGGCGCATTTCTTTCCCTTGCGCTGCTGATGATTGCTCTTTTGGGAAGAGGCTGACTAAGATGATGAAGCAGAAGTGGTGGTCACAGCTTCTGAAGGCTCCGGCTGATTTAGGTGTGCTCAGATGATACCATGGGCATGAGCAACTGTTTTGAGAGCCATCCAGTTTTCATAATTTTGGGACACGTGGTTGGAAACCTGCTTCCACTCACCTTCGCTATCGCTACTACTATCTGGCCTTACAAAGACACCAACCACTTATGTCGGGGCTAGGCCCATCCTGACTATGTTGTTATTGACATTGTCTTGGATCCATTATTTAAACACATAGAACTACTTGAGGGTGTGCCCTAGAATTTGATGATAGGGGAAATAGTTGGGGTGATCAGTGAGAGTCACATCTTCTGTCCTTATGTATTCAGGAAAGTTCACAATACCTTGTTCCAAGGAACTTCAGAAATAGCTAGGAACATGATTCTCATTGAACAAGTAGGTCCGGTATTTTCTATTTGGGAAGGGGACCCTTGGCTCCTGACCCTGACGAGGGGCCAGAGGGGCCTATTAAGGAGACATACCCTGATTGTCCCACCTAGGCGGTGGCGGCGCATTCTGCGGGGGCACCTACTGGTTCTAAAGTGGACGCTGCTGAGCCAGAGGCTACGCCTGAGGTGGAGGGCCTCTACGAGGCTGTGGGGATGGTGCCACTGGTAGAAATTATAGTTGCTCGGGGGGATTCTATTTGGGCCACCGTGGCAGGCACGGCTCAGGCATCCCTCCTTGCTGGGATTACAAGGGGCAACAGATGTGCCTGGATGGCCTATTGCAGGGCTTCCTTAAGGCGTTGGGCCTTATCGGAGAAGTCTCAGAATCCTCCATGGTAGTTCTGGGTGATCAAGGAGGGAACCAGTTTTGTATTGACGTTCCCTATGAACATCGTCATTAGTTTCTCCTGAGTCAGTGGCATGTCAAGGGAGTACATGAGACCCTTCCACTAGGTGATAAAGTCCCCGACTCGCTCATCCGGCCTTTGTTTTCACTTGAAGTGGTCTGCAATGCTCGTTTCCTAGGTGGTGGAACTAAAATGGTAGAGGAATTTCCTGCGATGGTCCTCCCAGCTGGTTACGGATCTGACGGGGAGCTAGCTATACCAGACGAATGTCGGCCCCTCCAATGTCTAAACAAAACAGTGGATCTTGGTGGCTTCCTGCTACGCTGGAGTCCCTAACATGGACCCACACCTTGATTTAAAGTTGGAAAGGTGCTGCGACGGGTCCCCTGTGTAGAGGCCCAAAACTTGACGTACATGGACATTACATTACTTTTGCGTAATACTAAATACATAACAAAAACAGACACACAAGGATCGTAATAGTTTAGTGTCTTTGGAAACTCGGAATAAAATCTTCTAATCGTGGTGAAAGATCTTCAACATCTCCCAATAAAGATCTTCCCTTTTTATTATTACCTAAAACCTTTATTTATATCCTGGGGAAAAGAAAACATAAAAGGGGTGAGCTCAAATGCCCAGTAAGGGTAAACATAGAGAACATAAAACAATCCATAAACATTTGAATGCAAAAACTTGAACATGAAATCTAAACATCAAAATCTTGAGCAAAGACATGAATCTTAGAAGTATGTAAGGCATATATCATAAGGGAAGATCAATCATGATAAAATAGCATGGGAATAAAACATGTAATTGTGGAAACCATTAAACACATGTTATGATTTCCATTGTAGCCAAGGCATTTCTGCCAAGACCATCTTAGTGGACAAAGTCCCTTTCTGAATCGAGTTCACTCCTCGTTTCAGTCCTGTAATACTGAACCGGATTAACTTACCGTTCCATCCATGTCTATATCATGAGATATAAATCTTTACCCAATGCATTGGAGGGAGATATAGGTCCCACCCATATCATAACGTAATCATTCTTACTTGTGCCACAAAATAAACATACATCATTCATAATAACCCAATAAATAAAATGGGTTTCATAAACATCATCCCATCATCACATAATCCATGGATATCATTTCATAATAAGAAAAGTTAAACCATGTAATTTATAGAGACATTATACTTGAAACATACACATATGAAATAATGTCATCTTAGATGAAAAACGGTTTTGATAAAACACTTGAAATGAATTCTTGAGGAAAATATCCTTTCTTCTTTAAAATCAATTTCTTTTCACAAAACACCATGAAATTTTCAAAGAAAAAGATTTTGTTGAAAATAGTCATGAAATATTTTGGAGAAAGAATCATGAAAATAAGTCTTTATAAAACCATAAAAATCATTTCATCCGTATAAGTTAAAAAACTTTCTTCTCGTACTTTTGTCGGAAAAGTCAAAAAGTACCTCGTAAAAGAAATATTCCTTCCATACAATGTGGTAAAAGTAGAAAAGGGTAAAAATGAATTTAAACATACATGGAAGAAAAGTAAACATTTTATGAAAACATTTTGAGAACATATGGACATGGATAATAATCATAACCCCAGTAAATACTTACGAATAAACAATCTCGGATAAGAATGAGATTGGAATAATTATCCCTTACCTTATGTCTGATATGCTTCGTATGTATTTGAAACTCCTGTATAATGATTTAAATAATTTCATTGACTTATTAAATAATCATATTCATTATTATGATATCATATATGGTTCACTTATGACTTTATATTACCCGTTCTTTTGTAAATTCCATGTTAAAGAGCGTTTTGGGTAAAATTGTTTCATTTATCATATGTGTTTCGACTCGTCATTCTTGATATTATTACTTATATCCTGATTTAAATAATTCAAGAATTTAAAACATGATTTATATATATATTCATCATATACATATATATTATAGATCGATAAAAGGAATGAAATACACCGTTCATGGAGACGGTAGGTCGTACGTACGCATTAACGTTGTTTTCGTTTCTTTATTGAATTGAATGGAATTGAGTATATGACATAAATATATATATATAAATAAATCCAGTAGCATTATTATGTCATATATTTCATTATTATTCATTATATATACTTTATAATCATTCTTGAATGGTTAATCATGGAAAATGAATCTCATCACGTTCGTGGAGACGGTAATCCGTACGTACGCACGAGCGATGATATCATTCCCATGATCATGGAATTGTATTGGAGTGTATGTATACTATTTCAGAATCAATATCACTTTAGAATAATCATATATAGTTATTTATTTACACCATTATACCCATCCATGTAAGGTGGTGGTGGAAAAACCGATTACACCACGGCGTGGAGACGGTATTCCGTACGTACGCACGCGTGGGGATTTTCATTTTTCGTAGGATGGATAGATGGTGAAATAGGGCTGTTTCATAATTATAATAACATATCAGTATATGAGTGATACTTATGTTATTACTTCATATTGAAACAACTAACGAAGAAGAAGAAGTGGAAGAAGAAATAAAGTTGAAAGAATCAGTAGCGGACATTACCTCTTCTTTGAAGCGCCTTTTTGAAACCTCCTCTTAGGGCACTAATATTGGTGTTTGAAGAATACCATAACCTCTAGGATGTTTCTAGGGAAGTGGAGAAGAGAAATTGGCAGGGTTTGGCAGAGCTTGAAGGCTCAAAGTGGTGTGAGGAAGAGAGGGAGGAGGTGCCCTTTTATAAGGGAGGAGAGGGGCACCTTTGGAATAACTAAAAATACTATTTTATTATAAAGTCATATTCAGTTTTTAATATCTCAAAATTGAGTTATTTAAAATATAAGGTTGGGATGTATAGAAATAATTTCATCCAATATAATTTATACAAGTTTATGTTTCTATTTTAACCTTATCATTTAGATTTAACTTTAAGTTAAATAATTTTACTTTTACCGTGTCTTCTTGTTTTCTTACACTATAAGGTTAATAAACTTTCTATAAAAAGTCAACCGAAACCCAAGTTGTTTATTATTAATATATATAATCTTATCTAATTCTTTTTTCTGAACCTTAGATTTTTAGGAATAAAATAACAATTAATAATATAATATTTGTTTTAAAAACTATTTTATGTCAATTTTGACACTATTTGGTAATTGATTTTTGTGAAAATCCTAAAAGAATTATTAGTTAGAAAAAAGTTAAATAAATCAATACTAACATGTCATATTAACATATAATAATTCATCAAAAGTCTCAAATTACATTTATTTGGGTATTTATAACATCAATTAGGTCAATATTTCATTAATAGGATAATTACTGCATCATCATTGTGTCATAAATAAATTATATTATTTAATGTCTAAAAATTACAAATAAAATATCATTATGTAGGAAATCGTTTTATATTTCTAATGAATATTTATAGCCTAATTTATCTTATGTATAACCCTATATTAAAAATGATTTAGTTATTAAACTTTGATTTTAACTATTTTAACCCTTCTTTAAATAAATTAATATTAAATGTCCTAATCTAATCCAAGTGGGCCAAAATGGTCATATTTTATTCCTAAGGTTGTTTTTGGTCGAATTACACTTATCCAATAGAATTAGGGCATGTGTTAGGGTAATAATAATATCATTTTTACCCTTAATTACCCTATTTACTTTTAACCGTGGTAAAAAGAGTAAAAACTTATTATTCACCAAAAATTATTTTCATCTCATTGAACCACATTTTACTTACTAACATCAACCGTGTCTCTCGGATTTTTGAAATTCCATTCAAAAAAGTGGTAAAATTATGTTTTATGAAAAATTCAGTTTGTTAACTACCACTTAGTGGTTTCACTATTCATCAAAAAATGAAAGTTTCTAGAAAAATACCAAAAACTAGGCCTAGAATATATTTGATATTATGAATTAAAAAATGATTTCTATTTTACCAAATTAAAAACATATCAGTTTCATTAATTAATTTAAAAAGCAATTCCCATCGTCAAAACAAATAGCGTGTTTTTAAGAGATAATAACTATCAAAAGATTGACACTTGTTTATGTCTAGTTTAAATGTGAAATTACATCCAATGACCAACATTGTATTAAATGGTAAAAATATATTATAAATCTACTTTAAAACCACTCAAATTAATAATTTATCACTATTAATTATTTCTATTAAAAAAGTTTTTTTAATTAAAATTTAGTATTTTTCACTATTCATCAGAATATGAAAGTTATCCGAAAAGTACCAAAATTTCACCCTAAGCTAATTTCGATATTCAGAATCCAAAAATGAAGTCCATTTTGAAAGATAAAATTTATAAAATTTCAAAAAGTGGGTATTACTATTCATAACGGCTAGTTCATAATAATATTATAATAATATCGCGTTTAGTGAAACTCGGTATTGCGTAGTACACACGCTATCGAGGAAGGTCTTTATTGCGTGTAATGCAAGCCAAGTCAGGGATGCATGTTTTGCAAGATTCTTTTGGTGTAGCATACAACACAAGACATTAATGAAATTAAAAAGAATATTTTTCATAAAATCTCGGGGTGTTACATTCTACCCCCCTTAAAATAAAATTTGCCCTCGAAATTCGTCGAGGTTATAAATGGTTTACTACTTGAAAGTTTCTTTAATATAAACCCACATCGTAGAAAGGAATACCAAAACAAGGCTTTAAAAACAAATGTATGAAACGTAACGGTTACCCAAATTAACTCATCACTGGGTTTTCACGTAGGAGAACATAGGTGAAAATATGGATATGGAAGAAAAATCTTACCATCAAGTTCTGATGGAGAGTGGTAGAGAACATGGATATGAAAAATCCAACAATCACAAAGCAATAAATTTATGATGATCTAGGGTACCATCTGATTCATAGGATATAAGGGTACTAGGACAACATTTTTGGTTTTCAAGATCATTTCCCTAAAGTTGAAGAATTTGAATTAGAATAAATACTTACTTTATTTTGTTACAATCTCACTGTTGTTCATGCCTTGAACAATTTCCACTTCATCTCTTAAAGAAATGAAGTTGAATTTGTTATTTGTGAAGTGTCAGTAGATCATGTGATAGAATGACGGGTCATTCCATCTGTCTCAAACAAAAGGTTAGAAAAAGTTATTAAATATACATAAGTCGATCTATAGTGAGATTAATCATATATGGTTCCTAAAATGGACTTATACTTCATATATCATATTGCTTAATATAATAAAACTAGTTTATACTAAACAGGGACTTCCTGTAGGCCAGTGGTAGGCGATAAAGTCCAGTCTTACTTCGGTTGTGGGTTCGATTCCCACAGCCTTGTCCGACGCGATGGGCTGTCGCCCGTCCTGCAGGTTGTCCTTTTTCTAACACTACATTACTATAACTTCCCATCAATAATATCGAAAAAAGTTCTATGCTTAAACAATACTAACTTATTTCCAACATAATACATTCCAATATTTATCTAAAATACTTTGGTCCAAGCTCATAGTATAAAGAAAACGATTACTTGAAATGTCATCAACCAACCATCATTTACCCCCCATATATCTTGTTGGTCACATTCCAATCATGTGAATACCTTAATCATGTATTCTCTTGAAAAATGAATACCCATTAAACCTTAGTGAAAACATGAATGCTGTCAAAAGTTAACTCTTTACACATACCAAAATCCAAAAATTCTATATACTCAAACCATGATATAACCTTCTCCTTATATCAGTCATGAGCTCTTGAATACTATCAAACATTTAATTTTCTCCTTATCCCTTCATTATGCGCATATCATATACTTTTCAAAAATATCTGAATAACCTTTCATGTTCACTTGTACCATTCATCATATACTTTCAAAAGTTAAGGAAAGACAACAGTGTAACAATCCTTAGATGTCTCTTTATTCCATAGTACCATGAGATTACTTATACAACATTACACTTGATAAACATGTAATCATTCCACTACCTTCTTAAACCATTGATAGAGCTTCAACAATTCTTTCATCTCACATATCATTTGTAGTCTCTTCATCATCATCAACATAAATACTACCCATACGACCATACTGATTCTCTTCATGAGACTTTCCCTTAGGGAATTGGTTTTCATAATGGTCGTACATTCCACATTTAAAACATTTAACCATTGTTGATGTCGTAGCAATACCATTATCCTCATCCATGGTGTTAACTGAACCTTTTCCTTTGCACTTACTGGATTTATGTCTTTATTTTCCACACCCAAAGCATCTTCTAGTTCCTTTGAAACATTCTCCTTGATGCCTCTTCCCACATGATTTACATATGGGAAATTGAACTTTCTTTCCTCTATGATCATCATGAAACTCCATCTTTCTCTTATTAGCCCAGTCAGGAAACTTACCAAATTTGACTTTATTGATCATATTATGAGATTGCTGATTCGACATAATAATGATGTTTGGACTTCCAAATCCCATTTCATTTGGTTTCTCATGAAGAATATCATTCCATTATCCATCATATCCTCCATTATCGTGAATAATCTTATTTCGATCCATTTTCTAAAACCCAAAAAGAATAGTGTGAGAGGAAAAAATCATAATAAAGGGGGAGTAACTTCAATATCTAACATCTTAGGTTTAATCTAATATCATTACCATAATTCTAGGACTATAACCTTTACTTATACTTAACCTTAGGGACATCCCTAGACATACCATAGAAATATCTCTAGGGATATCACTAATGTTTTCGCATACTAGTTTCCAAAGGTTGACTAAAAATTTCCTCTGATACCAACTGTAGAGTCCCGAAACTTGACGTACATGGACATTACATTACTTTTTCAGAATACCTAATACATAACAAAAATAGACACACACGGATTGTAATAGTTTAGTGTCTTTGGAAACTCGGAATAAAATCTTCTAATCGTGGTGAAAGATCTTCAACATCTTCCAATAAAGATCTTCCCTTTTTTTTATTACCTAAAACCTTTCTTTATATCCCGGGGAAAAGAAAACATAAAAGGGGTGAGCTCAAATTCCCAGTAAGGGTAAACATAGAGAACATAAAACAATCCATAAACATTTGAATGCAAAAAACTTGAACATGACATCTAAACATCAAAATCTTGAGCAAAGACATGAATCTTAGAAGTATGTAAGGCATATATCATAAGGGAACGTCAATCATGATAAAATAGCATGGGAATAAAACATGTAATTGTGGCAACCATTAAGCACATGTTATGATTTCCATTGTAGCCAAGGCATTGCTGCCAAGACCATCTTAGTGGACAAAGTCCCTTTCTGAGTCGAGTTCACTCCTCGTTTCAGTCCTGTAATACTGAACCGGATAAACTTACCGTTCCATCCATGTCTATCTCATGAGATATAAATCTTTACCCAATGTATTGGAGGGAGATATAGGACCCAGCCATCTCATAACTAAATCATTCTTACTTGTGCCACAAAATAAACATACATCATTCATAATAACCCAATAAATAAAATGGGTTTCATAAAAATCATCCCATCATCACATAATCCATGGATATCATTTCATAATAATAAAACTTAAACCATGTAATTAATAGAGACATTATACTTGAAACATACACATATGAAATAATGTCATCTTAGATGAAAAATGGTTTTGATAAAACACTTGAAATGAATTTTTGAGGAAAATATCCTTTCTTCTTCAAAGTCAATTTCTTTTCACAAAACGTCATGAAATTTTAAAAGAAAGAGATTTTATTGAAAATAGTCATGAAATATTTTGGAGGAAGCTTCATGAAAATAAGTCTTTATAAAACCGTAAAAATCCTTTCATGTCGTATAAGTTAAAAAACATTCTTCCCGTACTTTTGCTGGAAAAGTCAAAAAGTACCTCTAAAAAAAATATTCCTTCCATAAAATGTGGTAAAAGTAGAAAAGGGTAAAAATGAATTTAAACATACATGGAAGAAAATTAAACATTTTATGAAAACATTTTGAGAAAATATGGACATGGATAATAATAATAACCCCAGTAAATACTTACGAATAAACAATCTCAGATAAGAATGAGATTGGAATAATTATCCCTTACCTTATGTATGATATGCTTCGTATGTATCTGAACCCCCTATATAATTATTTAAATAGTGTCATTGACTTATTAAAGAACCATATTCATTGTTATGATATCATATATGGTTCACTTATGACTTTATATTACCCGTTCTTTTGTAAATTCCATGTTAAAGAGCATTTTGAGTAAAATCGTTTCATTTATCATATGTGTTTCGACTCGTCGTTCTTGATATTATTACTTATATCCTGATTTACATAATTCCAGAATGTAAAACATGATTTATATATATATTCATCATATACATATATATTATAGATCGATAAAAGGAATGAAATACACCATTCATGGAGACGGTAGGTCGTACGTACGCATGAACGCTAGTTTCGTTTCCTTATTGAATTGAATGGAATTGAGTATATGACATACATATATATATAAATAAATATAGTAGCATTAGTATGTCATATATTTCATTATTATTCATTATATATACTTTATAATCATTCTTGAATGGTTAATCATGGAAAATGAATCTCATCGTG
The DNA here is from genome assembly GCA_963277665.1 of Viscum album. Classification (NCBI taxonomy): domain Eukaryota; kingdom Viridiplantae; phylum Streptophyta; class Magnoliopsida; order Santalales; family Viscaceae; genus Viscum; species Viscum album. The sequence continues at coordinate 44,314,709 of OY728140.1, read as the reverse complement.
TTCGTGGAGACGGTAGTCCGTACGTACGCACGAGCGATGATATCATTCCCATGATCATGGAATTGTATTGGAGTGTATGTATACTATTTAAGAATCAAAATAAATTTAGAGTAATCATATATAGTTATTTATTTACACCATTATACCCATCCATGTAAGGTGGTGGTGGAAAAACTGATTACACCACGGCGTGAAGACGGTATTCCGTACCTACGCACGCATGGTGATTTTCTTTTTCCGTAGGATGGATAGATGGTGAAATATGGATGTTTCATAATTATAATAACATATCAGTATATTAGTTATACTGATGTTATTACTTCATAATGAAACAACTAAATAAGAAGAAGTGTAAAATGAAATAAAGTTGAAAGAATCGGTAACAGACATTACATCTTCTTTGAAGCACCTTTTTGAAACCTCTTCTTAGGGCACTAAGATTGGTCTTTGAAGAATACTAGAACCTCTAGGATGTTTCTAGGGAAGTGTAGAAGAGAAATTGTCAGGGTTTGGCCGAGCTTGAATGCTCAAAGTGGTTTGAGGAAGAGAGGGAGTAGGTGCCCTTTTATAAGGGAGGAGAGGGTCACATTTGGAATAACTAAAAATATTATTTTATTATAAAGTCATATTCGGTTCTTAATAAATCCAATTTGAGTTATTTCGAAGCTAAGGTGGGGATGGCTCAAAATAATTTCCTCTAATAGAATTTAGACAAGTTTATGTTTCTATTTTAACCTTATCATTTAGATTTAACTTTAAGCTAGATAATTTTACTTTTACCGTGTCTTCTTGTTTTCTTACACTATAAGGTTAATAAACTTATTATAAAAAGCGAAAAAAACTCCAAGTTGTTTATTATTAATATATATAACCTTATATAAGTCATTTTACCGAACCGTGGATTTTTTAGAATAAAATAACAATTAATAATATAATATTTGTTTTAAAAACTATTTTATGTCAATTTTGACACTATTTGGTAATTGGTTTTTGTGAAAATCCTAAAAGAATTATTAGTTCGAAAAAAGTTAACTAAATCAATAATAACATGTCATATTAACATATAAAATTATTTTAATTCATAAAAAGTCTCAAATTACATTTATTTGGGTATTTATAACATCAATTATGTCAATATTTCATTAATAAGATAATTAATGTATCATCATTGTGTCATAAAAAAAAATTAAATTATTTAATGTCTAAAAATTACAAATAAAATATAATTATGCAAGAAATATATTTATATTTCTAATTAATATTTATAGTCGAATTTATCTTATGTATAACCCTATATTAAAAATGATTTAGTTATTAAACTTTGATTTTAACTATTTTAACCCTTCTTTAAATAAATTAATATTAAATGTCCTAATCTAATCCAAGTGGGCCAAAATGGTCATATGTTATTCCTAATGTTTTTTTGGTCGAATTACACTTATCCAATAGAACTAGGACATGTGTTAGGGTAATAATAATATCATTTTTATCCTTAATTACCCTATTTACTTTTAACCGTGGTAAAAAAAGTAAAAAGTCACTATTCACCAAAAATTATTTTCATCTCATTGAACCACATTTTACTTACCGACATCAACCGTGTCTCTCGGATTTTTTGAAATTCCATTCACAAAAGCGGTAAAATTAAGTTTTTTTGAAAAATTCAGTTTTTTAACTACCACTTAGTGGTTTCACTATTCATCAAAAAATGAAAGTTTCCTGAAAAATACCAAAAATTAGGACTAAGATATATTTGATATTATGAATTCAAAAAATGATGTCTATTTTACCAAATTCAAAACATATCAGTTGCATTAATTAATTTAAAAATTAATTCCAGTCGTCAAAACAAATAGCGTGTTTTTAAGAGATAATAACTATCAAAAGATTGACACTTGTTTATGTCTAGTTTAAATTTGAAATTACATCCAATGAAGAACATTGTATTAAATGGTAGAAATATATTCTAAATATACTATAAAACCACTCAAATTAACAATTTATCACTATTAATTATTTCTATTAAAAAAGTTGTTTTTAATTAAAATTTAGTAATTTTCATTATTCATCAGAATATGAAAGTTATCCGAAAAGTACCAAAATTTCACCCTAAGCTAATTTCGATATTATGAATCCAAAAATGAAGTCCATTTGGAAAGATAAAATTTATAAAATTTCAAAAAGTGGGTATTACTATTTATGACGGCTAGTTCATAATAATATTATAATAATATCTCGTTTATTGAAACTCGGTATTGCGTACTACACATACTATCGAGGAAGGTCTTTATTGCGTGTAATGCAAGCCAAGTCAGGGATGTGTGTTGTGCAATCTCCTTTTGGTGTAGCGTACAACACAAGACAATAATGAAATTAAAAAGAATATTTTTCATAAAATCTCGGGGTGTTTCACCCTGTCTCATTAAAGGGGGAGAAGGTGGGATTCCCGAAACCTAAAGGTGTTGACATATCATCCACCCATGCCAGGTATGGATTGGAATCTGGTGAGATTGCCACCAGTCACGTTTCCAATTCCTCAAGGCGGGCTATGAGCGCCGCCATAGGATCATCTGGGCGGGAGTCCCTGTCTTAATGGGGATCCCTAACCACAAGCGCATTTTCGGTTTCTTCAACATGGTAGAGAGGCTCCATGGATCATGGAGCGGCTCGTGGAGCGACCCTTAGGGCGGACGAGAGAGCCTGAGCGAGATTCCTTGGATTTCCGCACCGTTCAAGAGGGTTTGGTGAGACATACCGCGCCCTCTTGCCGTGAGCTCCAGCTTTAGCCATGTCTGCAGGAGCGGCATGATTAGGGTTTCCTGGGGGCAGCTCACTGAGGGGTAGTTGTTCCTGCCCCTTATACCCTAGCCTAGGATCGCCGTAGTCGGGTCATTTCTCTACAATGAATTCAGCCAAAGGTTCTTTGACCAACTTATTCTACTCAGCAAGTTTCTAGTGCAATGTGGCCTTCTCGGGGTCCTCCTCCATCTTTTTTACTAAAGAGGATGAGTTAGAGTGCTTGACAGCTCTGACGTGCTCTTTGCCCTTACCATAATTCTTGCCAAGTACCAATGCCTCAGTGGGCACAGGGAGACCAAGTATATTCCTCTGCTGATGAGTAATCCTCCCCGATAAGACGGGGTGACGGCCCCAGTTCCTGGATCAGGGGCTAGGACTACTAGTGATAGGACGTGATGCTGTTCGCCCACCATTGGTCCCCAGAATAGCTCTCTGTGATCTCTTGTGGAGGTAGAGAGCGCTTCCGGTGATGATGGTGGTGATTTCACGACCGAAACCTGTAGGGTCGCCAGTTTTTCATCCTCCTGGATATATCTACAGAGGGAGGCGGTAATCATATAAACCTCATATTATGGGAGCACCAGGCTGATGTGCCTCGTCCCTGCCCAGACCCTTGACTCAGATGAGTGAGGGGAGGATTCTCGAGCTGAGCCATACTCCTCTTCAGAGTCTGAGAAGCAGACCGGTTTGATCTCCATCCAGACCTTCCCATGATTCTTCTTTTGGCGGTGACGACCCGCCTTCCTACCCCTAGGTGGATCCTCGGGACAAGGCTGATTTCTGATATAGGGTCCTTCTGCCGCACTGGTGCTGGGGCGGAGAGGGTTTCCAACAGAGAAATTCGGGGTGCGAGGAGCACCGGGACAAATGTCTAAGGGGACATGGGGAGGACCTCCATGGATAGTGCTAGAGTGGGAAAAAACTCCGCTGGAACTGGTAGGAGCGTGGGGAGGACCTCCACGCTTGTTTTCCCGGGCGATCTCAGTATGAGGAGGGCCCTTGCATTGGTCTAGCTGCACACGGGTAGGACCTCTATGCTGAGTGCGGGTGGAGCCAGGCTGGCCTTCTGCCCACTAGTTATCGGGGTGAGGAGGACCTTCACCGGCTGCTGAGAGGACACATGGAGGATCCCCATGTTAGAGAGAGGCTGGACAAGAAATGTCCCCGCACCGGCGGTCGGGAGTAGGAGGAACAACTCCATATCTTGTGTAATGGGCACGAGAGAGGATTCCTTGCCGAGTATCACTGCCATGGGGCAGACCTTCATTCAGATTAGGGGTGGCATGGGGAAGACCTCCATACCGATCCTCGAAGCGGGGAAGGCCCACGCTCTTTATGGCAGTGGAATAGGGAGGACCTCTGTACGGGGTGGCATTACTGCGGGTTGGTTCGCGGTGACCACAGCTCGTGCCAGCGGCTAAGAGAGTCAACCCAGCCTACTCGTGGGGTGTTTGAGGCCTAGATCTCAGTCGGGCATATAAGCGCCCCAACTCAGTGTATACAGGGGACTGACAATATGCATCGGTGGTGGCTCGGGCCACAGTAGCTGCCAGTGTTGATGCCCCTTGGAAGGTTTCCTCCTCAACTTGCACCTGACGTTGGCATCAGGTCGGGTGAACTGGGGCCGGTGGCGCAGGTATGTAGCTTACCTACTCCTCTAACAAGACCAGGTGGCGGTGCTGACAGAGCCGGGTGGGAGCCCTTTCTTGGAGCCCCTGGATTGGGACTCTGACCGGGCTGGGCCATACATCACCCACCTCATCAGCATAAGGTAGGGAGTCATCAAAGCACTCCGGGGACAGGCTCCCAAAGCGGTTGTATGTCAGGGTGGGGAGAAATGGCTCCCTGTGCGGCCCTCAGGGGTGGTGTTGGCCAAGAAGCATGGATTCCTCCAGGTCTAGGTGGGCCATACCCTGTGTAGGGATGATGCCATCCTACTTGTAATGATGCACGAGGACATTAATTATCCTTCGTTGTATAACTTCCGATGGGGAGATGGGGCATGGGATCCCCATGATCATAGATGCAGAGGTTATCGTGGAAGAGGTGAAGCCATGTGGAGCGGCTGTGGTGGAGCTTCCCCTGCCCCTGCGTAGACGGGTAGGCGGTGATCGTGTCCCTGAGGCAGCAGCTTGATTCCTGAAAAGTAGGGAGATAAACTCATCAGTGCTGTAATAAAAATTAATCGACAACCAATGCCCCAGTGCCATCCCATCTTCCGTGATCGGTAAGAGGGATTCACACCAACAACGTCGTATAATGGGATGTCTAACGTTCTGCTGCCCCAACTTCTGGTGAGTTTCGCGTCAGGCCCACTATTTTCTTAGCATGACCCGGTGCCAGATAACTGGATCCGATGACACGTCAATACATTGATTCCTCAAGTTCTACTAATCTCTATATTGAGGAGAATAAATTCTCATCGGTTTCACCATTTCTATTTCTGATGCTTTCACCGGGGTGCACATGTCCGTCTCACTTGGGGACGAGGGGCACGGTTTTTGTTGCCCTGCATTCCCACTTTACAAAGGCGAGCAACATCTTCTCCTTATTCAAGGACATATGCTCCTTGATAGAAACGGAATGATGGGATGTCGGTTCTTCCTTCTGTGGATTCCTCCTCAGAACTCATCACCTAGTCCGGGTCTCCCTCATAGTCTTAAGACGTTGTTCGTGAAACTCTTCCTGGCACCATATCTTCATGGACCCCAGTTAATTACACTACTTTTTTCATGACATTCCAAGGGGTCTGGTCAGGGCAGCAATATTCGGTTAGGAGAGTAGTCACGTTGGTCATCACCGGCGTGTCTGTATGTTGGGGAATTGGCATTTCTATCTTTTGTCCCTTATTATAGGGCTTCTCGAGGGTGTGAAAACCCGAGGAATCCCACATAAAATGTGAGGAATCATATGCCATGAGCATGTATCTGAGGTTTTCCTCACCTTTACATTTTTAACACAGGTTATGCCGCAAGTTTAATATCCAGCGGAGACGGATCAGGCTGATTAGAACACTGACTAGAGTGGATCAGATGGAGGAACCCCCTAGAGGGAAGTTCGATATTTGGGCCAACTTGTGGGTGGATTCCCAAATGCTATTAAATGGAATGGGGAATGGGGTGGAATGATCCAACCGGTATGTGGCAGCCTGGGTAAGGATCAGGATGGATGATGGAAGGTTCTGTGAAGGGGATGGTGAATGGGATGGCACCGTCATGAGGATGATGATGGTTTTGGGCTTGAGCCTCGAAGAGGCTTCCTACGTATCCCTGTGGTAGGGAATCAAAGTCCACTTAGTTCATATAATGACAGATTACCACCAATTGGGGTTCAACGAATTTCCGTTGGATGGAGTTGCAACGGCTTACCGCTGGATAAGGTCACAATAGCTTACTGCTGGAGAGGGTCACAATGGATTACCACTGGATAGGGTCACAACGGCTTACCACTGGATGAGATCGCAACGACTTACCACAGGATGAGGTTGCAACGACTTACCGTTGATTGAGGTCCATAGTTTAACGCCATGTAGGATGGGGTCGAACTGACATGAAGGGGGTCATAACTACTGGGTGTCGAGATTGAACCTTAGGGAGGCTTCCTACGTACCTTGCCTTATCAAAAATCAAATACCTCGTAGTTCATGATGGGGCATGGGGATTACACTCTAGGCTGCCCAAGATGAGGCAAGAGTCAGTGAACTGACGTGAATAAGGACCTGTGATCTAGGTGGATGGTGGTATTGAACCTCAGGGAGGCTTCCTAAGTACCTTGCCTTGGAAAATATCAAAGATGACATAGTTCAGGTGGGTGGGAACTGACATGAAGGTGGACCTGGGGTCCAATGGTTGTTGGGCTTGAACCTCGTGGAGGAGTCCTACATACCCTGCCTTGGCAAGGATCAAAGACCATGTAGTTCATGGTTTTGGTGAACCGATGTGAATGGGGTCGGAACGACTGGGTATTAGTGGGATTGAACCTTAGGGATTCTTCTTAAGTACCCTACCTTGGTAAAGATCAAAGTCTACATAGTTTAGGGGGTGGCATGGGGCTTACACTCTAGGCTACCTAGGGTGTTGGTGAACCGATGTGAAGATGGTTGAAACGACCGGGTGTTGGGCTTGAACCTCAGGGAGCCTTCCTAAATACCTTGCCTTATCAAGAATAAAAAACCCCATAGTTCATGATTTTGGTGAACCAATTTGAATGGGGTAGAAATGATCGGGTGTTGGTGGGCATGAACCTCAGGGAGGCTTCCTACATACCCATCCTTGGAAAGAATCAAAAACCTTGTAGTTCATGATTTTTGTGAACTGACGTTAATGGGGTCGGAACGACCGGGTGTTAGTGGGCTTGAACCTCAGGGAGGCTTCCTATGTACCCTGCCTTGGCAAGGATCAAAGACCTCGTAGTTTATGTATGGGGAATGGGGCTTACACTCTAGGATTCCCAGGGTGCATGTCATTATCGGTGCTTGCTCTAAGCCCACGTGAGTCTTGCTCGCTATGAGAAACGAGAGAGCAGATACCTGAAGATCACGTCATGAAAGGCGCGTCTGTTTGAAGTGGAGTGGGGCTTACACGTGATTGCAGCCCAAAGAGGAAACATGGACTTATGTGTGGTTAGCAGCCCGAAAAGGTTGGGACTTACTCCTGGAGAGAGTCCTGATTACAAAAAAGCACAGTGGGAGAGGGATTTGGGACCGAAGAAAGGAGAAGATCCATTCCCCATCATTCCCTTTTCTGGCCCTAGGGAGTGAAGAAGAAAGGAGGAGCAGGGATACTGCCTCCTACAAGAAAGCTAGGGGATTACACCGAGATGTTTTCCCTTTCCCCGTGGACAAACGCCACACCAATAAGGAGTATATCATCCCCTGTGGAGACTAGTGGGCATAGAGAATGTCCAAGGTGGGGGTACCCTGCATGTGAGGTACGAGGCGAGGTCACCGTTTAATGACATGTGCTGAGGAAGAAGGTGCTTGGCAGTTTAACATCCTGCAGCTCAGACGAGGTGGTTTTTCTCCGCACCCCTAGGACATACATAACCGGTACCCTCTGCTCCTTAGTGCATAGAGGGGATAGGAAACACCGTTACTAGAAGGTTCCTTGGAGCGAACCATTGGGGAGTCTAGGTTAGCATGGATATATGAAGAAGAAATATTCATTAGCGTGCCTATGCAAAGAAGCATGAGGTGAAGCAACGCAACAGGCGGTATCATCCAGGGGACTTTGAAGTTACTTAGTGTGAACCTAAGAGGTTGCACAGGAAATGAGTATATGGAAAAGGTGTTGTGGGCGTGAGAGGCACCTAAAAATGATGCCCGGAAGAGGGACATCACGGTCGCACAAGGCGGGAGGCTTGCGTGCAAAAGGGACTATTGCACGAAAAAGGGGCTGGTCCGGCGCCCAAAAGCTATTGCATGCGCGAAAAAGTCTGGGCCGACACGAAATTGAGTGCTGGGAGTGAAAAAGAGTGGGCCAGTGTGCAAAAGGAATTGCGCGCCGAAGACCTGATTTGTGTGAAATTGGAAGGAATTGCGTGTGGGGGAAGGGTATCAATGGGACTTAGAAAAGATCAAGCCCGAGGGTTTCGTGTAAAGGCGGACCCCGGGTGACCTGGCGCGAAAAATTTAGTACCTGAAAGCCATCTTTTGTGCACACGAGAGGTGAATTTCGCACAGAGGAGACGGTTTATATTCTTCAGGGTGAAGTCCAAGGAGTGTCCTTCTATTTATAGGTGCTTGGGATCATGGGTCTGCACGGAAATATTGCGCACCCCAATGTTGGTAGCGTGAAGTGGTGGCGGGAAATTATTCCACGCCCGTGTGGAAAACCCTTGTGAATCCCGGAGTTTTTCACACAGGGCATATTTTTTTCATGAAACTCAGCATTGTTTTTGTGTTTCCCCTCTGATACCCCCATAATGGATCGCCGGTTCCAAATATGGCTTTTCTTTGTCACGCCCAAACCTTCCTCATCCCTGGAGCGATTTTCGGCGTCTAGAAACATAAAAAAATGAAAACTATAGATGAAGAACATAGTTTTGTACTATACACCATCGATGCCTATACTAATACATTAAATCAATATTTTTGTTAAAGATGCCTTAAGAGTATCCTAAAGACTCACTCCTCCATAGTGTATCCAATATTGAAGCTAAATAACCCATTGCATGGGAATGATCCTCTGATCTTCCATCACGAAGGCTAAGGAAAAAAAAGGAAGAGAGCTATAGGGAGATTCATCCAAGGTTTTTATAAGTTTATCAAACTTCACATCTCGATATGAGTGGCCAATTTTATAATCTCTTGAGGGCACTCCTCAAGTGATGCAAGCACTAACTCGTACATTACATAATGTATGAGCGAATGGGTTTGGTTACCACTATTTATAACCCATAGCGGATTCATCTCCCACTACTAAATATTTCACCTTATTAAGAACCAACATTTCTAGTGATAAAAAAAGATCTGAAAAGGTTTCATAGTATCAACATTTTTTTAGCGTTGATAAAAGATATCCTTACCAACACTTTTTTTAACACTCATCAAAGGTTTCATTTTTCAATACTGTTTTCTAATGCTGATAAAGTCCACCTTTATCAGTGCCGATAAAAGTGTGCATCAATATATATATATATATATATATATATATATTAATAACATATTATAATATAAAAAATATATTTCTATTGATATATATATAGATAATATATTTTATTAAATATGATTTATATAATATGAAACATGTATTTAAACATAATATATAATTGATTTCATGAAACACTATTTATAAAATAATTTAAAATTAATATTAATTAATAATTTTCTCATTATTATTGGGTAAGAGGTATTTAATATCATTTTAGAATTAAAAAAAATTATAAATCAATTAATATCTTAAGATAAGTTGAAAAAAAAGGAATGAACTTCAAACGACTATAACTTTTGATCTGAGTGTCAGTTTGAGCTCCATGAGATGTCAAATAAAATATTATGGAATGATATATGTCATATTGATCAAAGGGAACCTTGATAACAAATTTTTATTGAAAAAAAAACTATAATTATACTAAAATGAATTTGAAAAACCCTACTTTTTTGAACTTATGATGGAATTTCAGCTTTGTTTAAGAAGGTTTTCATATCTTTTTTTAGAAACAAAATTTATTACCAGATCTTACTTTTATATGGATATTAAGATGTTCAAATTTTATCATTTTTTATATTTTAGTGTTATTTTTAATTAAATATATACATATTTGTATATTTTTAGATATAAAAATTTTATTTGATTAAGACATATTTAAACATATTTACATTTAAAATATATTTTTAAATATATAAACCATATAGAAATGATTGTTATCCATTTTATTTTAAAAAATAATCTTATTATTTTATTTATGTAATAAAAACATATGAATATATATATATACCAATACAAATGTATATTAAATGGGCGCACCTCTCGCCTCCCCGTCCTAGGTTCCACTTCGCCTGTGCAATCCCATAGGCTCGCCTCTCCACTCATACAAAATTATCACATGCCCCAACCAACTTATGATATGAAAACCCACCACATGACCCAAGCTCCCCATGCACTCCCTCCAAGATGATGGAAGTACACCAACAATGGACATTTGAACTCACATTTCATAGAAATGAAACCACCGACCTTGACACTACACTGCATTTCATTTCTGTAAATCATATACACATGTTTATATTTATATATATTAAAATAAATATACAAATAAATCTAATTTGTATAACATATTTAAATACATTGAAATATATAACCATACATTAATGCATTCATATTTATATTATGTATGCATGAATATTATGTTATATATTAAATACATTTATATTGACGTATACATGAATATAAATATGGTATATGAATATCAAATATATATATATATATATATATATTATTTATATACATTAATGTATTCATATTTATCTTATATATGAATTTATATATTATTTAATTTGATATTATATATTAAATACATTTATATTAATGTACACATAAATATAAATATGGTATATATTTATAATATATAGAATATATTATACAATAATGTATTCATATTTATATTATGTATATACTTATATTATATATATCTATATTTTTTATTATACAAATATATATATACATGTATTATAAACATACACATATAATATTACAATATATAAATATATACAAATATATTATAAAAATAAAAATATAGGTTATAAAAATATATATTTGAAAAATATATTATATATATATTAGCCAAATATATTATAAAGATACAAAAATATATATACATATATATTATTTATATTTATACAAATAATAATATTTTATATTATATATTATATATTATACAAATTTACTATTCAAATATATACACCCACACCCACATACAAGTATATATTATATTTTACAAAAATATCAAATACAAATATATATTATATAAATACAAATATATATTATATTATATTGATCAATACAATTTATATTTATATAATATATATTTATATGTATACTATTCAAAAAATAGAAATATATATACATATATCATATATTATATATTTAAATATTATCAATTATATGTATATATATACAAATATATATATACATATATATATTATTTACATATGTATGCACTTAAATATATTTATATAATATTATATATAATATGAATAAATTTAATATAATATATATTTAATTTTTATATTATATATATATACATATAATATAATATAATATAATATAATATAATATTTCTATTTCTATAAAGACAAAATTTTACATATATTTATATATGGGTAGATTTTACCTATGTAAATATATCTATTCATATATTTATAAATATAATTATATTATGTATAAAAATATATATTTAATATATTAATTTAAATTCTTATATGTATATTAAAATAAATTTATACACACACAAAGATATATATATATATATATATATGTATAATAAAACATTATATATATATATACTTCTGTACACTCCCTCTAAATTATATATTTACATATTTTAAAATATATATATATATACTTATATTTATAAATACATTTATATCAAGCATGCATAATGTTTATATAAATATACTTATACAAATATTTATATATACATTTACACACACACAAATTTGTATTTATATATTTATTTGTAAATATTTATTTCTATGCTTATTTGTATAAATGTATATATAATGTATTTATATATTTATTAATAAGACATATAATATAATATAATAGTTATATATATATATATTTAATAAAATTATAATATATATAATTATGTAATTATTTGTATATGGTTATATTTTTTTAAAATATATAGGTATTTGTTTAATGTATTTATATAATATTCTTATAATGTATTAAAATACATTTATATAATGTGTTTATATAATTCAAAAACACACAAATATAAATTTTATAAAATTTTATTTTTTTTATGAAAATGAAAAAACTTTAGAGGGGGTTAAATCCCCCTCCAATCTAAGAGATTAGCGATGGTTGTACCAAAACCACTGCTAAAATTTAATGATAAGAAAGATGAAAATATAAATTATAGTGAGTTAAAAACCCCTATAATCTAAGACATTAGTGGAGGTCATGTTGAAATTTCTGGTAATATATAACAATGAAAAATGGGAAAAATTATAGGCAGTTTTAACCCCTATATTTTTTAGAAAGTAAATATGTTATATTTTATGGGTGGTTATCTCAAAATCACTGTTAAATGAAAATTTAGTGGCGGTTTTGACATAACTATGACTAATTTATAAAGAAATTTATTTTATAAAGGCTTGTTCGCAAACCCCTCTAAATACACTAGTTTTACATGAAATATTATACATATGCACACACTGACATATGTATATACATAGAAATACACAGAGAGACATAAACATATATTTTATAAGTTTATTTAACAATAATTATATAAATATATATAAATATGTGGGTAAAAAATATTTATGTAAATATATATAAATAAATAAAAATATAGTAAAATATATATGAAAAAAAGATAAAGTAGTGTTAAGGATAGTCAGTCTTCACATGAAGATATTGGGTTCGAATCCAGAAACACACATGTGAGTAGTGATGAGGGCAACATTTAAGCACTGACACAGGGTGGGGGAAGGGCTATAACTCTAAAAAAGGGGGGATAGAAGGCATCACACAGGAGAAAGAGTGACTATTGGTAGGTGAGCACTGAAAAAGTTGGGAAAAAGAACCAAAAAAGGAGGGGGAGTGGTAAGTGAATGGAATACCTAAATATTTGAAAAAAATTATTTTTATTTTTTTATCTTTTCTTTTTAGTGCTGATAAATTCACTCTTTATTAGTGCTAATAAGTTTCTAAAAAATGTTTTATTTATTAATCATTTTCTAGCACTGATAAAGGATATCTACTTTTAAAGGCGCTCCACACATCAATGTCAAAAAAGTGTTGACAAAACCCATTTATTTTTCTTTTTAAAATCCTGATCTATAGTAGTGTCCTTAACATTTCAACAAATAAAATGAATATAATCAATGATATATTATAAATGGAATATTCATGCATGTTCAAGTTTAAAAAATTATTTCCAATAAATCATAGGATTTTAGAGTTAATCATACTATACTATTCAACTCACAACACTACCATTTGATATAATACTATATGATAGGATAAAGGTAGTGGAATGAAATCTATTTTTCATTCCTTATGATATACCCAATCGTCACCTATGATATAGCCATAACACATCATATGTGTATAGGATTTTGGGAATATCTCCTTCATTATCTTGATCAAACTATGAAGTTCATCCACTAATGTTCCTTCAGACCAACAAGCATGATGTAAAAAAGAACATTTTCCTTTTTTTGAATTACATAATGAATGATGAAGTATTGGTAACCTGGTATTCATCCGGTATGTACTTAGTTGGATATTTATATACTTTTTTTTCAATGACCATCCTCATTCTAATGGCTACATGAAATAGTTAAAACTTTACTTGGGTTTATTCTTTTGTTAACAATGATCAAGTTCAAGGATTTTGGTTTCTATAATCCTTTGATGGATCGTATTAAAAAATTATAATAAATAAAAAAACACAAGGAAATTATTTGTTACTAAATATTTTCATGATGTCAAATCCGTTATGCTATTCTCATTATTCCCTCATAAATTGATATCATCTTAACCCCTTTTGAGTCATTATTTTATGTGAAGATATTCGTTATAAAATATTATATGTAAGTTCCTTATAAGAAATGTATTATGACATTACATGCATCAACTTGTTGATACAACATTGTATTCTTTAAAAATTACATGATTTTATTTTGTACAACATAATCTATGATTTCCACTATCCTATGTTTTTATGCATCTAGCATCATTCCTCAATGCTTTTCATCATCAGAACATAATACAAAAAAACAAAACTTATTTCTATCTATATTACATTATTGTATGATGTTATATTCTCAAAATTTTCCTAATTATATTCTTAATTTTTCATTTCCAAACAACTCACTTGAGTCATGGATATTTATATCATTCTTTAAATATATTATAAAAATAAAAAAATTCATTTTTTAGTGTGATTAGTTTCTACGACAGAAAAACATGTTTTATTTTTGAAAAAAATGAAGGATATAGTGAGGTCATAAACCAGGTGAGAACAAAAAAATTAAATCCATGATGAATCCTGTGAAAACATAGCATCATATCATCGGAATAATTGTTCATCAATGTGGTTTTTATAATTTAATTCTACTAAATTACAGTAGAGTAAAACATGTTGTTGATTCAAGATAAATTTGAATCTCTAAATGAATTATTATTTGAATGAAATATATATAAAATCATTAGATTTCTAATGTAATTAGAATTATGCATCTTATAGGCTTGTAGATCAAAATATTATTGATACATAGTTTCCTTCATAAATATAGAAAATGTGATCCCAATATAGGGTTGGTGGAGAAACTGACTACATTGATACCTATTAAAATATCATAAACATGACATACTCTACATCAGGACCGAAATCTTCTTCATGACATGGAGGTTCTAATATAATTTTCAAGGCTAGGTTCCACAAGATCTTTGGTTATTTCAATGTAACTTGGAATTTAAAAGGTGTACAATACCCTCCATGGCATGTAGATGATATTTTTTACTCTATATCATATCCCAATACAACATCAAGGTGATGCAGGACAATGCTAGGAACAATCCAAAACAAGTATAAATGATATTTTAATTGTCAATATGGAAGAATTATCATGGGGACACTTATAGGAACATATAAATCATGAAACAAGAAATATACACATGAATTTACAAGGTAACATAATAAGATAATCTTATGATAAAATAAACATGAATAAAATTTAAAAATAACATATACAAACAATTAAATATAAGAAAATGATTTTTAAATATTAAAATAATAAAACCATAGGGTTAAGCTATCACTCAACATTATCCCCCATTTGGATAAATATAAAATACCCAAACACTTCTCTCCCATTTTTTAATTAATAAAAAATGTTTAAAAACAATAAATCATATGATAATTAATAGTTAAAACATAAAAATAGTGAAGGGATAATAGAAAAATAATAAAATCAAACCCCCTAAATAAAATTTCTTAGCCAAATTTTCAATAAATGAAACACGTATTTAATGATCAAAGATAATAAAAATAGATATGAAATATAGCACCCCTTAACATGTAATCTCCATTAAAATAAATGGAGTAAAATTTTAAAGAAAAATATTGAATATAATAGTTGATATCATATCATAAAACAATGAACTTACCTTGAATGAAACCTTAAATATAATGATCTTTGAGATTGTTAAATGGTTTCAAAAGGATATGAAATGAATTACAAAAGATAACAATATAAATCTTTCCATGTACTCAACAAATAAATAATTAAGATAAGAACATGAAAATAATATAAATAGAAAGGTTAGAATTTTCAAACATACCAATATATAAAAGAAATCATGTTTTTATGCTGGGTATATGGAAACCCATCACTTAGGAATATACATTAGATTTGGAATAATAATATTCAAATGGAACATTTAGGAACCCAAAATAAATATGATTTTTCTATATCAATATTAAAATATTATTTGGAAATAAAATTATTTTTAAAACCAAGTGGTTGTGTAAAGGACATAGTAAAATTAGATGAAAAATGACCAAATAAACAACATTTAGAAAAATTAAAAGTAGATAATCAAACCTCTTTCTGGATTATAAAAAATTTCCCACATATATTCATAGATTTTTTTACAAAAAATTTATGAAATACAATTTTAATTTCTTCTATATAGGTTTCTACAACTCCAATAGCTTCTCCACATAGGGCCTCCTTTAGTATTGTTCCATATATTTTGATCTTGAATTGACAATGTCCTTCCACTCATTGGTCATATATCCATAGTATTCCTACTATGGTGAATTTTCTCTTGGTGTAAGATATCACTGGTGTCATGATTTATGTAATGAAGATCCTCTCAAATCCACTTTAGTGGTGTCAAAACCAATCTCACACAAGTAAATATCGATATAATTACTTAGATCATCTCCAACGATACTTTCCTCACATGTAAATTGATATTAGGGGTGACCCCTTTGACAAGTGTATTTCCTTTATTATGATTAATGATGGGGGATAAAAAAGGATTGGTCTTTGTATATTCTTCTTATTTTTTTCTCCTTTGATCTCCTATTTGTTTATGATTTTTTAATAGGTTTTTTTTCAAGCTAGGTTTTTTCTTTTGGGAACTATACACTAGTTTCTCTTTTAGAACAATTTTTTTAAGGATTTTATTTTTCTTACCAGTTTTAATTAAATACATTATGTCTATTTTAAGAAATAGTATATAAAGTAATGTTTTGTTTTACATTTTTTGAGATTATTATTATCATTACTTATTGAAAATTATATGTTTTTTTTGTTAAATTCAGATGCAATCTGAAATTTTTTTGTTAGTTTTTCTTTGTATGATGAGTGTTATAATTTTAAAAGATTTCATTTAATTGTTATGAATTTAGATGTTTTCATATGTGTTTTTTTGAATGGTGACTAGGTTTATATTTTTTAAAGGAAATGTTTTTAAATAAATCCTTTTGTAAATATTATATGTTTTTTATTATAAGTCATATATTTTTTAATGAAGGTGTGATGGATAATATATTATTGGTAATTGTTTTCAAAATTTTCAAATTTATTATTGTGTTTACACTGAAATTATATCATAAGTATATGAATTTAGTTAAAATTTAGTATTTTTAAGATGAATTGTCTTTTAGAGAAAATAATAATGTTTCTTTTATTCTACTAATATAAACTATTAATTGTTGTTGATCAATGATTAATATTTTTATAACATTTTGTTCACAGGTAATAAAAAAGATGTTTATTTTTGGATGTGATTATTTAAAAAGGATTAGAAAACATTTGTATAAAATTTTCACAGCAATGTTACATCATAAAAAGTAAATGTTTAATTTGATGAAGGAGATGATATGTTACGAGATTTTTTTCACCACGTGATGAGTTTTAAATACATATAATATATAATAAATGTTACCCCTGACTCTAGTTAATCAAATCCAGTGGAAATTTATTATATGTGATTATTCACATGATCCAAAATTTAATAACCTTATATTACTATATTACATACTTAAAACATTATAAAACTGATAGAGTTATTGATACATATAAAATATTATATAAAAATTAAAATTCATTAATTTGAGTATTTTATTTGATAACACATAATATCCATATTTGTTTTTCAGAAAATAAAGAAACATATAAAAAAAGGCGACCTTAGATCATGGACTGAAGGCCTTGGTTTTTTATTTATCCTAATATCAATTTTTAATCTGGTTGATAGGGAACCATTATGTGGCCCAAATTAGTAAAGTAACCTAATCCTATGAGAATTCATAGATAGAAGGTCGATACCATAGACCAAAGGCCTATATAGAAGCAAAAATACCCACACTACAACATTCCCTTCCTTCCTTTCTTACAAACCAGCTATGCGAGTCTTCCACCCTTTATTTCACATCTATAGTTCATCATTTCCACCCCACATTGATGAAAATTATTTATTATATTGAATAATAATCATTTTGAGACCTTTAATTACCAAGGATAACCTACATGATTCCATTCAAACCTGTTGGTGACCATCATTTCCCCCATCTAGCATTCCACTAGTGATAAGTTGCTCCATCATAGGCATGAAGGTTGAGGATAACCTATAGGTATAGAGCCTCAATGCACTAGGATGGAATAGAGGCCTCAATGGATATATGAACCAGTTTCATGACACAAAATTCCATTTAAAATGAATAATATTTATTATACAACACCCACACAATAGTACCAACTATAGTTCTTACACTGCTACAATGCTACAATGCTACTACAATACCAAACAAATTAACCTCTACCTAGGTAGAAACCCAAGTTTATCTGGAGTATTATGGGGTGATTATGACTAAGACCAACCCCAACTGAAAGGTAATACTAGAAGAAAAATAATGTATATTGTATCAAAGAAGATACTGATGAGTTTCGAATACATAATACATTACTCAAATGCATTAAAATGAATCCAAAATTGCAATAATATCTAGAATAATGGTAATTAAAAGAAAATATTTTAGAAAAATGAATAAAATAACTTAATAAATTTTATTAATCTTTAATGAATAAAAATCTAGATGATAATCACTAGAAAACAAAAAATAGGTTCATGTATCCTATGTTGGTCAGCAAGTTAAGGTGACTGCCCATAAGGGAATGTTAATTCAAATGATGTATAAATTTCATAATTTATATCACTTTTCCACAATACTAAAATTCAAATGTGTTTTATATTTTAAGTCTTAGGTCATTCCTGAAATGATTTGTGATCCATAGATTGAAACTTTTATTCAAAATTTTGTATAAAATTGTTGGTTTATTAGAATTTGAATAAAACTAATTGAAAAAACTTTTATTAATGGAATCATACCTTGAATTATAAATATAGGGGTCATGAAGTAGTTAAAATATTAATATATTTAATAAATATCCTCTTAATTGTTAGTGTTAAGTTGAATTAAACTCATAATCATGTATTTACTCTCCAAATATTAAATCCCTATTTTTTATGATAAATTACTTTGATTCATTCAAAACATAGGTGATTAAAATCCATGTTTAAAAATAGGTAAGTTAAACTCATTCCATGTTCAAGTATAAATTCACGAAATTAGTTTATTCAAATAATGTAAATACAACAATCAATTATAATTTTATGTTGATTAAATGAATAATATTTTATAAAAATATATGGATGTATAAAATTAACTAAATCATTATAAAAATTTATTTACTATACCATTCAATCTCCCTTTATTATAAATTATCTTAAAAAAGCATTTCAACCCTCCATGTTTTTAAAAAACTCAAATGATATATTCATGTTATGTGATAAATAGAAAAATAAAAGTCTTGTATAATTGATAAATATAATAAACTAGTAATATTTAATATCCTGGAACTTCCACCCAAAGTCTCTTCGTATTAATGTGTTGAGTACCCCTCCAATAAGGAACATGTTCATTTTATAGAAATTAATTAATATCTATATATACCATATATTATTTATATTATCCTAATTTAATGGTGGTGAAATAACTTTTAAAGTTTCTATAAATTTTGAGTGGGATGCACCATATATATCCCAAGAAACATCTTAAAGCTTCCACATTTAATGGAGTTTTGAAATATAAAAAATATATAAAAACCAAGACAATCACATGGTGGTTTTATAAACAATAATGTGTTTTTAAACAACAACATGAATACTTTTTGGGTTTTTACCCTATGTTGGGAAGGATTCTCCATATTAGCCTATAAGTACAAAACCACATGGTTGATTTTCAATACAATATGATGATTTTTCAAAACCATATGGTAGTTTTCTACACATCTTAATATTGGATTTTAAACAATTCAAAACTTAAAAAATTCTCATAAAAAATTATCCATGGACTTAATAAAGACAATGAGTTACTCTAATCATCTAAATATTCTAGAAAATATAGGTTATAATTTTTATTTTTCACATGTTTTCTTAAATATTCCATGTAAACCAAAATATGGCCTTGGAAAGAACATTATAGATTATATATATTCTCAACTATTGATTTGATTCTAAATATTCTATGATATAATATATATATTTTAGGAGTGGTTTTTATTGTAATATCTTCATATATATAAATCCACAATGTAAAATTTCAAAACATTACTTGGTTGCTTTAAGTTATCCTCTTTTAACCATGATATTCGCACCATGATGTAGTCTTTTATTATGGTTTACCTCAGATTTACTCTGTCTAACATGCCCAATATAACATGATTTTGTATATATTGTGCTTTGTGTTTCCTCATATCTGTCCACAAATAAAAGCACAACATGTCATAATTCCTTGTTGGGGGCCATATTTTTCAATCATATGAAATAAAAACAACATTTTTTCTTCCCACCATGTCTTAGTTTTACAATCCTATAAAAATAAAAAATAAAAAATTATTTATACAATCATAATTAAAAATTATACTCCAAAAGCACAAAAAAAGTATCATTTCAACACAATAATGAATTTATACAATGAATATTATAAAATACATAATATTTCCCTAATAATTATACTAATATGGGTTAAAATTATACTAAATTATATTAAAACCAAATCATTAACTTCATGTAATTTTACATATATCAAATCCCTCACACTTAAAATTTTTTGCATTCTAAAGTATATAACTCTACATTTACAAAAAAATCCATTATATGATAATTTTAAAAACAAAAGTCTATTGGATAAAAAAAATCAATAAGAAATTAATTTTCAAGAATCACACATGTAACAACCCAAGAATTTAAATGTATTTTCCTTGAAAATAAACATTAAGTATTCAATATCTTTCTTTACATGATACCCCAATTATAAAAGCCTTATGATATAATATACCTGTATAACCTAGTAATTAGGTTGAAGGTTATGAATATGATTAAACACATTAGAAAATATATTTATAATGTTATTATCAATACAAATATAATGATTGATTCTTAGGAATTAAGCACTCAATTTTTAGTGAAGTCATTTTATGATTAAAAAATAAATTTTCTTCAAAAATGGGGTTTTTCCATTTTATGAGAAAATATTATAGTTATTTATAACACCTTTAGAAATTTTATGTTAAAAAAGGTTATAATTTTTGAAATCGGCATATAAAAAATTGTTTAAGGTGACATTTTGGGATTTTTTTTGAAAAAATTAATTTTTCAATGAATAATGAAGAAATATAAATTTTATTGAAATTTTTTTCCCATTAAATAATTTACTTAATATCCCAAAATTTAAAAAACACTATGTTTGATACTATATATGACATGCAACACCATGCATAAAATGAACCTTGGAATATTAAAATTTAAATTCTATAGTTATAACCTAGATGTTAAAATTGGTAGGTATGAATATGATTGACCATATTATTAAAAATATAAAAAGTTAATTCTCAATAATAAATTATTTATTAATTATTAATAAATAATAATTGATATTTTAGAATAGTCTTTTATTCTTCAAAATACACTTTCTTCAAAAATGTTTTTTATTTTTTATGATAAAATATTAAAATTAATTTATTGACCAGTAAGAAATTTTATTTGATAAAAATAATATCCTTTTTTAAATCAACATATCAAAATTATTTTAGGGTGTTTTTTATGATTTTTCTGAAAAGATTGATTTTAAGTGAATAGTGAAAAAATACCATTTTTTGTTAAACTGTATTTGTTTCATTAAAATTTACCATTATGATTTGAATTTTATACAAAATTAAAAAAATTATTATTTAATTAGATATAATCTAATTAATTACATTTGAATCCTAATTATACCTGATTTTGGTATAAGTTTATTTTTTGACTTAAAAACACATTTTTCTAAAAACAAATTCGTTGCATTTTAATCATTTATATTAATAAAATTTCTTCTAATTATAAGGATTTAATTTCAAAAAACGTATCTCAAATTTTGAATCATAAGTTTAAAAATAGGTTCAAATTAGGTAATAATTTATTTAGGGTCCTTATGAATAGTAACTGTAGTAAATACTTGTCACCTCAATAAGGCTAAAACAGATAAAACCAGATTAAAACAATAAGAGAAACCTAAAAATCACCACAACAACTGTATTTATTTTATTGGATAACATTTTTTTAACCATGACCATACATTTTTCTAAAATTTTCTAATTTATTTCCATTATCCTTTGATTATAATATTTATATTATTTTAAGTATATATAAAATGAAAAGTTTCACCCTCTTTCTTTTAATATCTTTAATATTTTGGGATGTCAATAAAAACAACTTATGTTAAGTTATAAATGGAAATTTTAATGATAAATTATTTTTTATCCTGGTAAATTATTTTTATTTTTTAGTGATAAAATAATTACCTTAAATGCTTATGCAACACAGAAATGCTGCTTATGCAGGTAGTAGAAAAACCAAGTAAATAATTTTAAAACCTGTAAAAGAAATATTTTTGAGTGAGTTATTATGTCCCATGAATTTTAAATATCTATGTAACATTTTATATATGTTTAAAAGGTTTATATTAAAATATCATTTTTATCATTCGTACTTTAAAGTCAAACTAAATGAATAGTGTCAAAAATGACATTAATGATATTTTATGTTAAATAATATTTTATTAAATTATTGAAAATTAATAAAAATATTTTAAGAGGACAATTAGAATGATACATGGTCTAAATTTTTATCTCTTTTCCATTTATGATCAAAATTTTACCTCATATGTAAAATTATAACCCTTAATATTGAAAAGGACATTACTGTGGTTAAGGTTAAAATTGGTTAACTAACGGGTTAAACCAAAATATAAGGTTTAAAATAACATCTAAACCTATATAAATTCGATTATATGATTTTATTAAGGCAATATAAAACTTTTATTCAAATACATGTACTTTTAAAACCATTTAACATGAGTTAGACACATATTATATTATAATATTTAATGTATTTCCAAAATTGACATTAAAGATATTTTATAATAAATAATATTTTTTTAAATGATTTTAAATTCATAAAAAAAACATTTTCAGACAATGGAATGTTATATTGTTTAAAATATAAACTATAAACCATTTATGGGCTAATTTCTCTTTATATTAACTTTCTTGACACCTAAAGGGTAGAAAACATTGATATCGCGGTAATTGTCAAAAGGGTTAACGAGGTGTTAAAACAAAGTGATAAGTGCGATAAAATGAACTAAACTTGTAAAAAATTTATCGAATGAAATTATTTATAATAATAATAATCATATATTATAATTATATTAATTTTTACCCAATTGAATAAGAAAATTAACTTATATTAATTTAACACTTTAATAAATTCCAAGAATGCACCTCCCCTCACTTATAAAAGGACCCCCCCTCTCCCTACCTATTCAAATGTCAAGATCCATTTTTTTCGTCCCATGCCTACAAAAAATATATTCATAACATCCATAAAAATGTTCTATATGTCTTATTTTGGTCATAATACCAACCTTAGAGAGATTGAGGTGTAAAATATAGGATGTTGACTGAAAAATATGTATAAACTTTAACCGAATGCTTTAGTTTTATCTGTTCTTATACCACTATAAATCTTCATTAACCATCATAAAATAATAAAATCAGTATCTTATATATAATTATATTTTATTATGTTAATGGAATAACCTATATCCATCTATTCTTCCATAAAATGAGAAATGAAACCATTATTCATGTGTATAGAGAACTACAACCTTGAGAATCAATGTAATTCGTTTTCCATCACTGCCTATCACTGATAATTATAATGATGGATTTAATATATACATATATATATATATATATAATATTAATAAAATAATTATTTTTTAAAGTTACTAAAACATCTATTTTCTTACCTTTCATCCATTGAAAAATGATAACACCGTTCAAGTATATGTGTGGATCACCACCTCCACGAAGTGATGTGATTCCTTTTTGGTCAATAAATTACATGAATGAAATAAATACATGTATTTAAAGAGTGAATATGATATTTGTGATATAATCATAATTCTATAAATATAAAATAATAATTACCTTCTTTCCATTATGAATATTGAAAAATGAAAACATTACTCACATGTACGTACGACATAACATCTCTATAATTGTAACATAATTCAGATTTAATTATCATATTTAATGGTTGGTTTTAGAAATATAATTAATGTATAAAAATTATAATTATTTCATGAATATTATTTTTGATATGATTTAAAAGTGACCACCTTGACCATGATTAACATACCGAAGTCATTTTAATATTATGAAATGAACATCCTCAAAATACCTGACATGAACTTATTTGATTAAGTAGTCACGAACCAACCCAATGGGACCTGAGGTGAAAATACCCAATGATAATACACTTACTAAATTTAAAAAACACTGATAATAATTCATGAATACATATATAATCCCACAATAAGAGTATGACATACAGTATTGGGAAGCATAAAAGGGGCCAAATACAAACCCAACCAAAACTAGAAATAATGTTCAACCTACTTCGAAAAAGGGGACCTTTATCAAATGAAACAACGATATACACCTCAGTATATCTATCCAAAAATATCTTCCCATAATCATAGTCTACTAATTACACCTCAAAATATCCATCTTCTATATAATACATGATATGTTCTAGAAGAGCCCATACAGGGGTGATTATAACAATACCTAGTAGGAAACCCCGAAATAACCAAACAAAAGCATCAAGAGTAGTCATATAATAAAAGGATATTTCAATAATAAAATTTTAATTGTAATAAAATATCCAGAAAACTATCAGTAGACACACAATCTCAAGGCAATATTGAAACTATAAAGACATCCTAGGATTCCTGCTCAAAGGTTTCAGACAATGCTCTCCCAGAAGAACACACTCCAGAGTCTATACCACCACCAACAAAACTCATCCTAGAGGTCACACTGTTCAAGTATCATCAAAAATAAAATCAATAGGGTTAATATATGATACCAAATTTATTGTAATACACCTCATTGTAATGATATGATCTCGATACAACGATTAGGGTCAACACTGGGGACTCACTGGGGGGACACCAGAACCTATTGAAAACTTCCTCCTAGGTAAGGGATCGACACCTATGTACAATTAGGTCACAAAAATATCAAAAAAAAAATCTATTAAGAAAACATTAAATAAATTAATATCACTATGGTACTCTTAAAGGGATACATTCTCCAAGCCGATAAGTTAGTAGTCGAAGTCGTCCAGGACAACTCACTTCGGAATAAGGGAACTCACCCTAACTATATAGATCATTAGGAAGCTATAAAGGGGTTTACCTATATAAAGTGAATTGGATACTATATAAAACCCTCATAGGAATAGACCATGGGAACAAACACAACTGATACTAGCCTAAGGAAGCTCATAGATTCACTCAAAGAAACTAATCTAAGAAGAAATAGGAATCTAAAATATCCTCAAGGGAGTACATGATGTGTCCCTAGGGTACATGGAGTGTCTCACTAAGTAGAGAACTACCTGTATCTTGCAATCACAAAATCTTCGCTTTTTCTCAATACATGACGTGTACCAAGGGTAAATAGTGTGGGGAAGTGTCCCCACCACTTGATGTTCTATTCTACTCATGTTCCTATACAACTGACCATGTACTTGTATTTGGTCATTTCCAAGTACATGAATTTTCCCACGTACTTTGGCCTTCCCATTTACATCCCAATTACATAGCATGTGGGGCCACATGTCCACCTAGTCATGTAATCCCTATAAACACTATGTGGTCCTCTATGTTTTCACTGTGTGTGACTTGGTATATATGTTTTTTAAAACTGCACGTTTTCTTGGGCATGTAACCACTTACACACCGAGTTGTCTATCTAAGGTTCACATGGCGTGTGACATGTGTCTCACGACATTTAATCCTTATATCTTCAGTAAAACCCTATAACTACACAAAAAGAGACTAAAAATTGTGTTTATAGGAATACATTCCCGATAGTCTGTTTTTTCATAGAACCCACTGATGAACATCACACATCTTCGATCCACTCCATTGTAATGACCTGAACATTTGAATAATATTTTTTCGACTGAATTTTTTTGTTTTACTGTGTCACATTAATTGAAAATAAATAAGTATAAATTGAAATGTACCTATCAATTTTCAACGATTATATGACCGTTGGTCAATTATGACTGAAGATAAATATGATCATTAGAAAAAATAATATTTTTATGTTATAAATATTGTTTATAAATAGAAATGATATTGGAAAAAATTAATTCAGAAAGAAGATTTGATGGCCTATAGCAGTATAATTTTTCCATACGAAGCCCATTTGTGGGAGCTCAAGAAGTAGGTAACATCACTGGGCTTCACTCTGGACCAAGCCCAAGCCAAGCTTCAACATGTTAAGCTTGAACAAAATCACCTACGAGAGAAGTGGAAGTTGGTGGAAATCACCACCCGGACGATGTTATTAGAGCCACCTCAACAGTCTATCACCATCGCAAACCTTACAATTAGTTCATACTTGGGTGTTATAAGGGGTTATCTAACAAGGCATTAGTTAATTATTATGTAATCCCTTTTTATAAATATAATTCTTATTCAGTCAATTCAGTTCTGAGAATAGACTTTCTAAAAAATCCGATGAATTTGATAAATTGATTTTTTTGGGTAAAAATATTACTTTTAAGAAATTTATAAATTATAATATTAAACTAAGGTTTTATTAAAAATATTATTATAATTATATAGTCTTTTTTTATTATAATTATTATTTTATCTATTCTTTATTGTTTTTTTCTCTATAAATGATTTATTAACTAGTTTGATAAAAATTATCCTTTTATATGATAAAACAGAAATTTTATTTTTTATTTCAATTAAAGAATTTATTTTAATGAATTAATGAATTATTAGAATAAAAAATATTTTAATAAAATATTATTATTAAATAATTTTTAAATATAAATGATCATATAATTTTTATGAAGTAAAATTTAATTTTTATTAGGGTTCGAAAACTATTATTATCAAAACCCATCTTTTTAAATAAATATAAAATTTATTTTAAAAGTGAAAATTCACATATTTTGAAAATTATTTATATAAAATGAATATTATTTTTATAATCATGAGTTTAAAATTATCCAATAGTGAATATTTCATAATTTTCTGAGGTAGTCGTATTTTTGGGTCAAAATTAAATACTGTATAATTAAATACTGTGTTTCATGACATCATAATGACCCAATAGTGACATAATAAAATATTATAAAAGTTATATTAAGTCAAATATATGTTTTAACTTTAAAATAATTTGATTTTATACTTTTTAATTATTTTTTAAATCCTTAGTGAATCCTTCAAGACTTATAAAATAGTTTAAGATTTTAAAATAATTTCCTTGAGTGTGTGACTCACCTTTGTATAAAAAAGAGAAATATTTTAATATGTTCATAACATGGAATTATAAAATATTTTTTTCCACTCCCCTTAGGAAAAAACTATAGTAAAAACTATGGGATGACTTGTGGTATTGAATATTTTATTACAAGGTGTCCAAAACCAAAATAATAAAGAACTCTCTTTCCTTTCCTATATAAACCCACCCAATCACCCATTTATCTTCACTAAAAATCTTTTAATCTCATAAACACTATTCTCTATACTCCCTATAATCCTCCCAAGGTGCCCCCAATCTCCCAAGAAGCCTCTACCAAGCCTTTAGGATCACACATCCATGTAAGGGTTCCTTCCTTTCTCATTTTTATCCAAGTTTCCTTATATTGTTATACCCTTTTATTTTCTATTAAAAATTATGGGGTATGTTTTTGAACCTCCATATACTACCCTTATTATGTTTTAAGGATGAGATTACCCTTTCTCTCTCATTAATCCCTCCCACATACACCCATTACCATGCTGAAATTTCACAAGAGTTATTACATTTCTCCCATTTCCATAAGTTTATTTATTATGTTATGACTTCAGTTTACAAATTACTTACATTGGGATGTGTATTTATATGAACCTATTACTGTACATTTCATGTATATATGATGATATAACTATTTCACTCCCATCAACCCTTTTTATGAATTTTTATGTCACATCGTTAGGCTACAGAAATTGCACCGTGAATTTCAATTCCAAAATATTTGTGTAGTGAATACTGTACCCATTCCTTATTAAGGGTGTTCACTTTTATGCACTTATAAATTTTTATTGAGGACTTAAATTAATTTTCCCACATTACTTGATTGTTTAATAACTATGATTTTGAATGAGTCCATGTTATATGATCTATGTGGTACACTTATGCATGAAATAAAATATTTATGAAGGGTGCACCCTGATAGATCTCTAATTCATTGGGTAATGTTTAGTATCATGATACATAATGTGAAATTATGTTTTACTCATTATAATTTATGTTAAATGATCATTTAATCATGATAATACATGTGCAATGAGCCTTGTATCATGTTAAAATAATGTTGTATGTTGTTGCCACATTTCCATGTTATGAACATAATGATTTATCATGCTTTTATGATCATGTTTCTTTTGTGATCCATTGATATGACTATTTAGTAACATGTATTTTATTACTCATGTTATTATATGTTTATTCTTTTACTAGGATTTTTATCTCACCCTTATTTATTTATTTTTTCAGGTTATCCCATGGAATTCTAAGTATAAAGGAATGTTGTGGTCATGTACAAGATGTTTTCAATAAAGATGTGTATTTCATGTTTTAAGTTGTTATGTAATGTTCCTAAGCCACAAAGAAACTATACCTATCAATATTTTGAGGTATATTAATAACATGTTATGTAATAAATCATTTTTCAAAATGAAATAAAGACCAGGATTGTTATAGTTGGTATTAGAGGGTAGGTTTAGTTATTTTTGGGATTAGGAAAAGAAAAATCTAGTGACAGCCATGGGGATAAGACTAAGTATAAGAAAATAATAAATAATTTTTTAGTGAGTATATAGTTAGTGTTTTATCAAGAAAATATATCCCAATATGGATACAAACTAGTAGATGTGGCTCTTACATAGATGTATCTAGGGGTAAAACCCGAAAACACCGCTTTGAGTTAGATTCGGGTGAGAACTGGTGCATGACAAGGGGTATTGCAACACTCTTGGTTCTACACTCTGAAGGGATATGGTTTGGTAAATTTATAATCTTATTAAGAACCATTATTAATGGTATAAAAAAATCCCATAAGAATATATGTTATGAAATAGATCATAGATAACCTAGATTGAAACTTAGGGTACCACAAGTTAGGATATACTATACAAGTTTATCCTTTTATGTCCAATGTTTTATTTTTTACATTCTTATTATTTAAGTATTAAAACCCCCAAATTGTATTTTCTTTTTCTTTGTTAAAACATGGAAGGAGTAAGATCACGAAAAAATCTTCCCTCTCTTCCTAAATAACTACTTTGAGTGATTATACTGAATTCATACTCATATGACTTTGAAAATTTTTAAAATACCCAAGTTACATGCAAACAACTTTATGAGGCATCCAATATATCTAGTATTAAATTATCCTTTCAAGGATCCAGCACCATCTATTGGATAATCTTATGCTCTTAACTTTCTTACCATGATAAGCGTGGGAAGTACCATCTGGGTCTTTTCAAATTCTTCTCTTTATCTAAAAATGATGAAGCACTAAATTATTTTCTTGATACTACAAAATAGGGAGACCTCTTAGCTGCCTATATATATATATATATATATATATATATATATCAAATTATAGATTTATGTATTTGGGGAAATACCAAAACTGATATATGAAAAAAATATTTCAAAATATTTGAAGATGAATAAGTAAGACCCTTTCATAAAAAAAGTTCTAGAAGATATTTCCAAATTATATATAAGAATTAACTTTTAATGACTTATCAGTTCTTACATAATCCAAGATGTTTGAGGTGTTTTTGGGTAAAGGAAGTAGATGATATTGAAAAAATATCGAGGAACCATTCTGATGCATGAACCCTTTCTACTTAAAGGAAATAAAAATAGGAAAGACTGAAGACCTCGTTGAAGAGATAAAGTAGAAGTACCCTCACATGTTTTCACCTAAATATTTAAAACCAAATTTTTTAAGGGGGGAAGAATGTAAGGACCTGAAATTTTGAATAATATTTTGTTTCTTGAAAATGTATGTTTTACTGTGTCACATTAATTAAAACTATATAAGTGTAAATTGAAATGTAACAATCAGTTTTCAACTGTTATATGAATTTAGGTCAATTATGGCCGAAGATAAATATAACCATTGCAAACAATAATAATTTTAACGTTATAATTATTGTTTATAAATACAAATGAAAATGGAAAATATTAATTCAGAATAAAGAGTCGATGGCCTCTACCAGTTGAATTGTTCCATACAAAGCCCATTTTTCAGAGCTCAGAAAGGAGGTAGCATCACTGGACTTCACTCTGGACCAAGTTTAAGCTGAGATTCAAAAATTTAATCTTGAATAAAATCTGCCATGAGAGAATTTCAAGTTGGTGGAAATCACCACCCAGTCGATATTATCTGAACCGCCCCAAGAGTCTATCACCATCACACACCTTACCCTTACAAAATATATAGGTGTTATAAGGGGTTATATAACAAGGTATTAGTTACTTATTTTTTAATCTATTTTTATAAAAAAAATTATTATTCCACCAATTATGTTCTAATAATAGTCTTTCTAAAAAATATGATGCCTTTGATAAATTGATTTTTTTGGTAAAAATGGTACTTTTTAGAAATAAATAAATTATTATATTAAACGTAGGTTTTATTAATAATTTTATTATAATTAAATAGTAACTTTTAATTATAATTATGATTGTATATATTATTTATTGTTTTTTTCCTCTATAAATGATTAAGTAATAAGTTTGATAAGAATTATACTTTTATACGATAAAATAGAAATTATATTTTTAATTTCAATTAAAGAATTTATTTTGATGAATTAATGAATTTTTGGAATAAATAATATTTTATTAAAATATTATCATCAAATAATTTTTAAATATAAATTATTATATAATTTTTATGAAGTAAAATTTAATATTTATTAGGGTTCGAAAATTTTTATTATCAAAACCCATCCTTTTCAATAAATCTCAAATTTATTTTAAAAGTGAAAATTAACATATTTAGAAAATTAATTAGATAAATTTAATATTATTTTTTTAATCAAGATGTCAAAATTATCTAACAGTAAATTTTTCATAATTTTCTAAGACAATCGGATTTTTGGGTAAAAATTAAATACCGTATAAAAATATAATGCGTTTTATGACATCATAATGACCCAAAAGTGATGTAATAAAATAATATAAAAGCGATATTTGGAAAAATATAAGTTTTACCTTTAAAATAATATATTTTTATACTTTTTTGAATTATTTTATAAAGCTTTAGTGAATCCTTCAAGACTTACAAAATATTGTAAGATTTTAAAATAATTTATTTAAGAGTGTAACTCAACTTCACATAATCAAGGGAAATATTTTAATACATTTGGACCTTGGAATTATATAATAATTTTTTCCACTCTCCTTTGGTAGAAAACATGGGAAAGAACCATAGGATGGTTTGTGGTATTGAATATTTTATTATGAGGTGTTAAAAACCAAAATAATAAAGAATTCTCCCTCCCTTCCTATATAAACCCACCAATGAAACCATTACTCTTCACTAAAAATATTTTAAGCTCATAAAACTTATTCTATATACTCCATAGATCCCTTCAAAGTCTCCCCATGCTCCCAAAAATCCTCTCCCAAGCCTTTGGGGTCACACATCCAAGTAAGGGTTCCTTCCGTTCTCATTTTTATCCAAGTTTCCTTATATTGTTACACCCTTTTATTTTCAATTAAAAATGATGGGGGTATCTTTTTAAACCTCCCCAATACTTCCCTTATTATGTTTTAATGATTATATACCCCTTTATCTCTCATTAATCCCTCCCACATACACTCTTTAGCATGCTGAAATTTCATAAAAGTTATTCCATTTCTCCTATTTCTTCAAGTTTCTTTTTTATGTTATGCATTTTATTTCCAAATTACTTATGTTGGGATATGTATTTATATGACCCTATTACTAAACCTTTAATATATATATGATGATATAATTATTTCTCTCTTATAAACCCTTTTTATGAATTTTTATGTCATGTTGTTAGGCTGCTGAAATCGCATCGTGAATTTCCATTCCAAAACAATTGTGTAGTGAATACCATGCCAATTCTCTATCCAGAGTGTTAAATTTTATGCAATTATACCTTTTTATTAAGTAATTTAATGAATTTATTCCAAATTACTTGATCATGGAATAACTTATGATGTTTAATGATTCCATGTTATATGATCTATGTGGCACACTAATGTATGAAATAAAATGCTTATGAAGGGTATACCCTACTAGCGCTCTAATGCATTGGGTAATTTTTAGTATCATGATACATCATGTCAAATGAGAGTTTACTCATGATAATTCATGTAAAATTATGTTTTAATAATTCTAATCTATTTGAAATAATCCTTGTATCATGTTAATATTTTATTGTATGTTGTTTCCACATTTCCATGTTATGAATATCATGCTTTATCATACCTTTATGTTCATGTTTCTTTTGAAATCAATTGATATTCCTATTAACTAACATGTATTGTATTCCAAATATTATACCATTTTTATTATCTTAATGATATTTATATATCACCCTTTTCTTATGTATGTCCTAAAGTTATCCCATGCAATACTAAGTACGAAGGAATGTTTTGGTCTTGTAAAAGAAGTTTTCAATAATGATGTGTATTTCAGGTTTTAAGTTGTTATGTAATGTTTCTAAGACCCAAAGATAGTATACATATCAATATTTTTAGTTGTATTATGTGAAATTTTATGTAATAAATCATTTTGAAATATGAAATAAAGAGCATGTTTTTTATAGTTGACATCAGAGGGTAGGTTTAATTATTTTTTGGATTAGGATTATAAAACTATTGTTAAAGACATAGGGATATGAATAAGTATAAGAAAATAATGCCTAAATATTGGTGAGTATAGATTAACTAGTTTATCAAGAAAATACATCCCTTTCTGGATATTAATAAGTATAAATGGCTATGACACAAATGTATGTAGGGGTGAAACCTGAAACATTGCTTTGAGCTAGACTCAAATGGGAACTGGTGCATGACAATGGGAATTACTATACTCTGGGTTCAACACTCCTGGGGGATATGGTTTGGTAAATTTATAAGCTTAGTAAAAACCATTATTAAGGAAAAAATTCCATAAGAATATATGTTATGAAATAGATCATGGATAACCTAGATTGAAACTTAGGGTATCCCAAGTTAGGATATCCTATACAAGTTTATCCTTCTATGTCCAATGTTTTTTATAAATTATTATTAGATAAGTATTCAAACCCATAATTTTATTTTCTTTTTCTTAATTAATACATAGAAAGAGGAAGACCATGAACAACTCTTCTCTCTCTTCCAAAAAAAACAACTTGGGGAGATTATCCTATAGTCAAGCTCAGATGGATTTGAAACCTTTTCCAATATCCAAGTTACATTAAAACAACATTATGAGGCATCCAATACCTCTAGAATTTCATGATACATTCAGTGATCTGGTACCATCTATTGAAGAAAAATTCACTCTTAACTTTAATACCATGATAAGCGTGGGATGTACGATCTTGGTATTTTCAAATTCTTCTCTTTATTTCAAAATGATGAAGCAATAAATTAATTTCTTGATGCTGAAAAATGGGGAGACCTCCGAGCAACCTATATGTATCAAATTATAGATTTATGTATTTGGGGAAATACCAAAATGGATATACCAAAACCATATCTTGAAATATTTGAACATGAATCAGTAATACTTTTTTATAAAAAACAAGTCAAAGAAGATATATCAAAATTATATATAAGAATTACATATTTATGAATTATTAGTGATTCCATTGATATAATCGAAGATGTTTGAGGTGTTTTTGGGTAAAGGAAGTAGATGATATTGAAAAAATACCAAGGTACCATTGTAACGCCTGATCCCTTTTTAATTAAAAGAAATGATAATAGGAAAGACTAAAGACTGCATTGAAGAGATGAAGGAGAATTACCCTCACATGTTTTTGTGTTAATATGTAAAATGAAATTTTGGGGATGAAATTTCTTAAGGGGGAAGAATGTAATGACCCAAACTTTTGAATAATAATTTGTTTCCTGAAAATTTATGTTTAATTGTGTCACATTAATTAAGACTTTATAATTATAAATTGAAGTGTAACTATCATTTAAAGACCATTATATGATCATTGGTCAATTATGACTTAAGATAAATATGACCATTGGAAATAATAATAATTTTAATGTTGTAATTATTTTATATAAATAAAAATGACAATGAAAAAAATTAATTCAGAAACAAGAGTTGATGGCCTCTACAAAAAGAATTTTTCCATACGAAGCCCATTTGTTGGAGCTCGGTAAAGAGGTAGTTTCACTGGGATTCACTATGGACCAAGCCCAAGATGAGCTTAAAAATGTTAAGATTGAACTAAATCGGTTATGGGAGAAGTTTATGTTGGTGGAAATCACCACAAAGTCGATGTTTTCAGAGTTGCCCCAAGATTTTATCACCATCGCACACCTTATCCTTAGGTTATATATGGGTGTTATAAGGGGTTATATATAAAGGTATTAGTTACTTATAATGTAATCACTTTTTATTAAAAAAAGTATTATTCCATATTTTTTTAGAATATTCTTTCTTAAAAATATGATAAATTTGATAAGTTGGTTTTTAGGTAAAAAAGGTACTTTTAATAAATATGTGAATTATTATATTAAACTAAAGTTTTATTAATAATGTTATTATAATTAAATAATCCATTTTAATTAAAATTATTATTATATCTATTAATTATTGTTTTTTCTCTATAAATGATTAACTAATTTGTTTGATAAAAATTATACTTTTGTACAATAAAATAGAAATTGTATCTTCGATTTCAATTAAAGACTTTATTTTGATGAATTAACGAATTCTTGGAATAAATAGTATTTTAATAAAATATTATTACTAAATAATTTTTAAATATACATGATCATATAATTATTATGAAGTCAAATTTAATTTGTAATAGGGTTCAGAAACTATTTTTATCAAAACCCATCTTTTTCAATAAATCTCAAATTAATTTTAAAAGTAAAAAATCAAATATTTAGAAAATTATTTAGATAAAATGGATATTATTTTTGGAATTATAATTTTTAAATTATCCAATGGTGAAATTTTCATAATTTGTTGAGACAATCAAATTTTTGGGTAAAAATTAAATATCATATAAATATATAATGTGTTTTATGACATCATAATGACCCAATAGTGATGTAATAAAATAATATAAAAGGGGTATTTCGATAAATATATATTTTACCTTTAAAATATTGCGATTTTAAATCTTTTAAATTTACTTTATAAATAATTAGTGAATCCTCCAAGGCTTATAAAATATTTTACGATTTTAAAATAATTTCCTTGAGAGTGTGACTCAAATCCACATAATCAAGAGAAATATTTTAATATATTTGTCCCTTGGAATTATAAAATATTTTTTTCAATCCCCTTTAGCATAAACCATGGGATGGTTTGTGCTATTGAATATTTTATTATGAGGTGTCCAAAACCAAAATAATAATGAATTTCCCCCTTTTTATATATCCCACCTAAGCACCCATTCCTCTTCACTAAAAATATTTTTATATCATAAAAAATATTCTCTATACTCCATAGATCCCCTAAAAGTCTCCCCAAGCTCCCAATAAGCTTATCTCAAGCCTTTGGGATCACACATCCATGTAAGGGTTCCTTCCATTCTCATTTTATCCAAGTTTTATTATATTGTTACACCCTTTTATTTTAAATTAAATATGATGGTGTATGTTTTTGAACCCCAAAATTCTTCCCTTATTATGTTTTAATGATGAGTGGCCCTTTTCTTTCTCATTAATCCCTCTCACATACACCTGTTACCATGTCGAGATATCCAAAGAGTTATTTCATTTCTCGTATTTCTTCAAGTTTCTTTATTATGTTATGCTTTCTATTTACAAAATTCCTTGATTTTTAAAATGTATTTCTTTGACCCTATTAATTTATATTTCATGTATATATTATTAGAGAACTCTTTTTCCATCATCAACCCTTTTTATGATTTTTATATCATACTGTTAGGCTACTGAAATCGCACCATGAATTTTCATTCCAAAACAATTGTGTAGTGAATATCGTACCCATTCCCTATCAAATGTTTTTACTTTTCCAAACTTATAAATTTTTATTTGGTACATAAATTAATGTATTCAAAATTCGTTGATATTGGAATAACTTATGATGTTGAACTATTCCATGTTATATGTTCTAT
Organism: Viscum album; assembly: GCA_963277665.1. Lineage (NCBI taxonomy): Eukaryota > Viridiplantae > Streptophyta > Magnoliopsida > Santalales > Viscaceae > Viscum > Viscum album. The sequence goes on along the minus strand of OY728140.1, from coordinate 44,278,154 downwards.
GTGGAACACTTATGTATGAAATAAAATGTTTATGAAGGGTGCACCCTGATAGCACTCCAATTCATTGGATAATGTTTAGTATCATGATATGTCATGTGAAATGAGTTATTAATCATTATAATTCATATGAAATGAGGGTTTAATCATTATAATCCATGTGAAATGATCCTTGTCCCATGCTAATATCATGTTGTATGTTGTTGGCACATTTCCATGTTATGAATATCAATCTTTATCATGCCTTTATGTTCATATTTTCTTTGTGTTACATTGATATGCCTGTTGAATAAAATTTATTTTATTACTCATATTATGCCATGTTTATACCTTTACTAGGATTTATACCTCACCCTTTTCTCATGTATGTCCTCAAGTTATCCCATGCAATGCTATGTATGGAGAAATATTGTGGTCATGTAAAAGAAGTTTTCAATAAATATGTGTATTTATTGTTTTAAGTTGTGATGTAATGTTCCTAAGACCCAAAGAAACTAGAAATATCAATCTTATGAGTTGTATTGAGTGCAAGTTTATGTGATAAATAATATTTAAATATAAAGTAAAGAGAAGGGTTGTTATATCTACAACCACTAATTAAATCATGAATCAGACTGTACACCACAAATATATAGTTGATCGAACACCCTTGACATAAATGGTGTGAATATGATCCTATTTGGTCCTCAGGAACTATTTGCATCATGGATCATCAGTGTCTAACACCCAAACCAGGAAGAACACCTCCAGATCCTTCTTTGGATCTACTACCATAGTCCTAAATCATAATCGTGTCACCAAATATCCATCTAAAACACATGGAACCAATAAATTATGCCAAATATCAAATTAAAAAATTTAGTTCATCGAGTATTCATCAAATCTTAAACCAAAATAAGTTTACAATGATAAACACATGTAGAATAGAGAGAAAACCATAAACCAAATAGGCAAGGAATGAACCTTGGCCTTTTTTAATTTTGGAATCGATCCATTATTATAGGAAATATGAATAAATAGGTATAGAAATAAATTAAAAAACAAATAATAATTATCTCCAAATCTCTCAAATAACCCATACCAAAAACAACCAATCTATGAACTAATCTGTTAGTTGATTGATTCAAATTTATTATGGGATAAGAAATAGAGAAAAATCCACAAAGAAAATGTCCAACATATATTTGGATCAATTTATGATGGAGAATGAATCCATTTCATTATCATTGTTGAGATCCTTGAGCTGCATTGGTGCACAATCCTCAATCTAATCCAATCTAATGTCATCTGCTAAGAATGCTCTCCTCCAACAATCCTATAGGTCTCTAGGGTTTATTGAAAAAACCTAATATCTCCTCATAAAAATTCATTTAATTGGGATTTTAGGTTTTTACATCAAGAAAAATAAAATAAATAATTTAATTTAATTTATTTATGATACTCGCCTACAATTGCACTTTAACCAGACACCTGGAAACGATAAAGATTATGTCACCACAAGGTAAAAACTACATTCTAAACTCAATTGTTCCACCATATTTTTGATCTGGGGCCCCAATCAAAAGTTACTCCAATTTATTAATAAATATTTATGTGTGTGATATTTAATATATTTAATATATTTTAAATATTAATTACTGGAACAATGGGCCATGAAATATCATTCTGTATTAGAAAATGGATCAAGAATTATTCCTATAAATATTTTAATGTCTTACACAGAAAACATGGGGCATTAAATTACTTCATCCTTCAAGAATTTTCATCCCTGAAAAGCACAAATTGTGAAAAAGGTAGAGAAACTGATCTCTCAACTAGGTCTCCTACTCCCATGATCTCTCCCAATGGTTCCCTATGATTTCAAAAAACATACACCCATGGAAAAAAATTCCCATGAAGGTTATTTTTCCTACCAGACCTCAATGTCACCAGTTCCTTAAAAAAGAAAACTACACTCCCACAACCCCACTCATCCATGTCAATATTATACAATGATTTGGGCACATACCTCCTCATTTATAACATGTGTAGAACAAAAAGAAACCCCAAACTACTGTGACCTAGGGGTTTAGAGGCACACCACCTCACTAACCTAACAAAATAGTAAAAATATAAAGGTCCTAATATACCTGGAGATAACCTACCACCCTAGATAAGACTCCATATCTCTCTAAATACAAATAACTTCATCATTAGTCCATTGGGAGATCATGAAATTTACTGGGAATTCATCATCCTTAGATGGATAAACTATACCCCTTTACAACCATCACTATAAAAAAAACTATACCTAAGCATGTTCCCCACTGGCTCCGACCAGAATAACAATATCCTATAAGGTCTCTCTTTTGTGGAATCAAAACGGTGAAACGTCAGTCGTGTAGTGGATCCTGATATTAAAACCCCACTGATGCTAGATGATCATCCCACATATCACTCAAAAATAAAAAATAAAACCTGAAACCTGTTCACCAAAACCTGAACGATTTACTTTTACCTATCCAACTGGCCGGGGTAAAAAACTATGCCCAACTGAAACTAAGTCCTTAAAGGCTTCAGTAATCCTATACTTAATCTTCACTTGAAGTAATCATCACAATAAAAAACAATCATCAAAGTAATCCCATGAATATGGGCTACAGTCTTCATGCACAAGCATCCTGAACTCTCCAAAAAGCTTTATTGGTCATTACCTATAAACAAATGAAACAACATGAGTTTAATTCAAAAAAATTCTTAAACTCCTATAGCTATCCAACTGATTCCAAGAGATCCAGGTACATCCTTACCTCCACTAGATTTACTTATATGGGAAGACGTCCTCCTCAGCACCACCACTCACATCGTGACCAGAATCATCATTCATCCCCAAAAAATGATGATGGGATTCCCCTCCTTCAAGGAATTCTATCAGGAGTGTATCTATAAGATATATGGCCTCAAAACATTTCACAATTGATATAACTAAGTCATAACACCATGTAAATAAAAATAAGCAAAGGTTAACAACTATTAACTGGAGTTACACTGCATCATCCTCACCCACAAGGGGTCATCTATAAAGAGGTCCAGTTTTCTATCTCCAAACTCTATAAAAGTGGACGAAAAACATTATTGTAAGAATGTACTAATATGGAAACACCCTGTATATCTCTCAATATCATGCCACATTAACTTCCATAACGTCTACAATTACTCCAATATTTGAGAAGAAATATTTTTAGAACTGACACCATGAGAGATACCATACGACTATCACTACCAGAGCATGTCTTGCCACATCCTTCTACGTCTCACATACTCCAAATATGACACTGAGGAAATGAGGATTCTACCACTAAATACTACCATGAAAAAACTAAAAAGGTTTAAGGATCCAGATCATATGTTTCATGAACTCTTCTGTGGTGTTCAATATGCCAAAGGGTATCACCAAAGTCTTAGAGTAACCATAACAGCTCTTGGAAACCACACTCGATACATCCACCTTTTAACCCTGAGCTAGTGATGAATCATTCCAAGGAAAAACTATGAGATCTACTTCATATCCATCCATTGGGTGAAGAGTTCATTTATTCTTAAGAGTGGATACATTCCCTTGTTCCACCTTGTTCAAGTGACACCAATCCATACCCAACCTAAAGCACTCATCCACCTCTCAGGTGATCAATATAGGGAATCCCAAGAAAACAAACTAGGTATTATGAATCCCATACTCTTTAAAATCCTACAATCTCACATCCATATATCATAGATAAATGGGGTCATTCAATATGCGAGCATAGATATTGCATTTTCCCTGGTGAAAATCGATAAAGAAAGACAACTCTTGATTGTGAGGTAAACACAACACATCCTCAAGAAGGATACCCTCGTACTCCTCTACCATCACATAAAATGAGAACTCTTAAAATATGATACTCCAAAGGTGCCACTATCCAACTAATAAAGATTCATTCATAACATCCTACACATGAGCTCATCCTTATAGGACCACTCCTTATCAAAGAAGGAAAATTTAGTCCTAAAAAACTGGGATCACTGACATTCTCACCTGTGAAAACATCTTAGCATGGATGGTAGGAAACCAATCCATACCACGGAAACCATCATAGGGTCTCACTTCCACTAATAAGATATTACATGTGAGGATCTCTATCTCTTCCCAAAGATAGGTCACACTATCGATATAAGTATGAAATCAATTATCCTCTCTGTAGAAGACTCCAACACAAGGGTCGTGAAAAAAGGATTCCACTGGTATCACTAGGTCTCAAAAATGGGATACAATCAGAGAAAAGTGGCTTATATATATATGTGAAAACTGAAATGGGGTAGTGAAGACACACATAATACCTTGAACTACACTCAAAGACTCTGTGCACTCTTACCTCTTGGAACTCATTCTTTCACTATCCCACTTATTTACCACAACCATGGATTTATTCAAAACCTGAGTGCATAAAAAACTTAAACCACACAATCCAGATAACTTAATAACCACCACAGGAATCTACCAACACCCCATGTAACCATGGATAATTATCATCACCTTGACCAGCATTGGGGGGGGGGGGGGGTTCATCCTTGCAAGACATTCACACCACAGGCTCACACCAGTCCTCCACCACCCGACAAAATTGTATGGAGAACCATTTAACCTGTGAGGTCTCTAACTATGGAAATTTTGATGCACAATACACATAGGTGTGTCATATTCTAGTACCGATTAATCCATATGCTACTCCATAGAGAAAACATCCACAAGAATAACCATTCGATCTGTCATGATCCCCACACATAGAAAACATAGACCACTACCTCGAGTCAAACCACTATTGTCTAAGAGTCTTTCTCATCACACAACCTTATCAATACCCATTTATGGAGCTCACATAACATGAAAAACCTTTATGTATCGTCATCTTATCCTACTGGAGCTATTTACTAGCCAATAGGTGGTAGCACTGCTTGGTGCACACCAAGAGTAAACACTTCATGAGTGGGTACCTGAACTGAAACAGCATGAGTCATTTAGTTGTCCACAAGACACTTTCATAGAATCTAGATGGATTTCATCACAGATACATCTTCAAGGTCATCAACATGTACTGAAACTGATGATTATATATGGATATATAACACAAGAAGGACATGAAAACCACAACCCGTTTCTATATGTTGCATGTACCAATGTTTTCTCTATAACCAGTGTCTACATATAGTAAGTCAAAAAGAAGGTTATCAGTGTCATAGTGAATGGATACGTTGATTTTTGAACCAACATTGGTCACCCCTCTAGGATCAGGAAAACTTGAAATACTTTAATCTTGTTTCACTAGTTCCCAAATGAAACCTCACTAATAGAGAAAATAAACTCCAAAATTTGATCCTAAGCCTAGGTAGTGTCCTAACACTCCAGGATGGTTACTTTCTATGATATCATTCTGTCATGACCTAAACCAATAGGCCCCAATATGAAACTACCCCAAGCCCATACCATGCTGAAATGTAAAACAACTGATAAAAATTCATCCATGCATCTATAATCCCACAATCTAAGTATGATATATAGTACTGGAAAAAAATAAAATGGGTAAAAATAAAATCCCAAACAAAACTGGAAATAAAGTTAAACCTTCACTAAAGGATGAGACTATTTTAAAATAAATCACTGGTATACACCTTGGTCTATCTAGCCCAAAATATCTCCACCTTCTCATAGTACACCAAGGTATCCACAAAATATCCATCGTATGCACAAGACATGACATGTGCGGGAAGAGCCCAAATAAGGGGGAGTATAACAATATCCAGTAGGACACCATTAAATAGAAAAAATAAGAATCAAGATTAGTTAGATCATCACATGATATTTTAATCATAAAATGAGACATAAAATAAAACAAAAAGATATACTTGTATTACACACACAATATCAAGGTAAGACCACAACTGCGAAGCCAGCTGAGGATACATGCTAAAAGATTCCATACAAAACTACCAGGAGAAAACACTCTAGGGGTTGTACATCCACTGATGACACTAATCTTAGAGTTCATACTAATCATGTATTAGTACAAATTAAACTGAGAGGGTTCATATGATACACACACTCAATTGAACTACACATCATCGTAAAGATCTGATCCTAATACATGGATTGGGGTTAATGCCCATGGATCACTGGGGGATACCATACCCTACATAAAACATCCTCCAAGATAGGGGATTGACACCCATGTGAAATTAGGTCACTCAAATACTAAAAAACCCAATATAAGGGAAGAAAAATAAAATTAAGGTCACTCTGAGCCTCTTAAAGGGATACATGTTCCAAGACATTGAGTTAGTAGTCGAAGCGGTTTGAGAAAACTCACACCAGAATAAGGGAACTTGCTATCACTGAACAGATCATCAAGAAGCTACAGGGGGTCAACCTTTATGAAGATAACATGATACTATACCAAACCCTTATAAGAATGGATCAATGGAACACACTCAACTGATAATGGCCCAATAAATCCCACCGATGATCTCTAAGAAGATGAGAAATGAAGAAAGATGAATCCAACCAATCCTTAAAGAAGTACACGATATGTCCTTGGTTTACACAATGTGTCTAACTAAGCCTGATTCTTCCCATGTCCCATTCTCACATGACATGCACATTTTCTCAATTCACAATATATCCCAAGGGTTTACAGTGTGTAGAAGTTACCCTGCCACTTGGAATGTCGTTCTGCCTATGCCTATGTACACTAGATAATATCCATGTACTTGGCCATGCCCGAGTACACAACTCCACCCTAGTACTCTGGATATACCATGTACTTCCCAAGTGCATGGAGTGTGAGACCACATGGACTCATAGTCATTTACTCCTTATAAGTGTCAATATGTCCACCATGTGTTTCACAATGTGTGACTTGGTACACATGATGAGTAAAAATACATGGCTGCCTGGGCATGTACATGTACACAACAAGATATCTATCTAAGGTTTATATGGTGTGTAACATGTGTCACATGAAATTTCATCCTTATCTATATTCTAAAAATCTATTTTCACACAAAAAAGGGACTACATGGTGTGTGTTCTTTGTAAGATACACCTTATAGTCAGTTTTTTTCACAGAACCCACAGAATAACTTCATCCATCTTTGATCGGGACTTCACAACCACTGATTCCAACATAAATCACACTAAAAACTAATGATCTAGGGTTTATCAAACCCCATCTCCTTTATTTAATAGAATCTATCTGAATTCAGTGTTCAAGAACCATAGTTGTCGCACCTAATCGGTGTAGCATGCCCAAACCAGGAAGAAAACCTTCTGATCTGTTTGTGGATCTTCTTCTATAGTTGTATATGAAAATCATGTCACAAAATATCCATCCCAAACCAATGGTAATGATCCTTTTCAAAAATGATCAAATATGAAATGATCGTTCATCAGGTATTCATCGAATCATTGGACAAAAGAAATTTCCAACAATGAACAAACATTGAATGGGGAGAGAAAACCATAAACCAAAAAAGTGATGAATAAACCTTGTTCTTTGTTCACTTTAGCCTTGATCTATTATAGTATAAAAAACTAATTTAGAGGTATATAAGTCAATAAAAAAATAAATAATAATTATCCCTAAATACTACAAATAACCCATACCCACAAAATGACCAATTAATGAACCAATCCATTAGTCGATTGATTTAAGTTCATCGTGGGAAAATAAATAAGGATTAATACATAAAGAAAATATCCTATTATTATTTGTATCAATCTATGATGAATAATGAATCTACATTATTGTCATTGGTGAGATCCTTGAGATTCACTGGTACACAATCCTCGATCTGATCTGATCTGATGTCGTCTATTAAGAATGCTCTCCTCCAATAATCCTCTAAACCTCTAGGGTTTAGAGACCAATAATGAAATATCTTAATAATTATGTATTTAAATAGGATTTTTGGTTTTGTATCCAAGAAAAATAAAATAAATAATTAAATTTATTTATTTTATTTATTTTCCCATGACTTCCCTTTAACCAAATGACCTGGACCGAAAAATCTTATATCATGCCTAGGGTAAAATCCATGTTCTAAAATCAAAGTTTATCTTGTATTTCCAAACTAGGCCCTCATTTGGAAGTTATTAATTTTTTTTGGAAAACTGCATGAGAATGATATTTAATATATTTAAAATATTTCAAAAATTATTTTTGGAACACTGGGCCTCATAATATCACATCTTCTTAGTAATAGCTCCAGAAATATTCTTATAAATATTCCAAAGTCTTACACAGCAAATAATGGAACATTAGAACGTAATTAAATATGTCATTGAAATAGATTAAATAAATTGTTTAACAAAAAATGATTAAAACTGGGAAAATGTTCTTAAGAAATAAAATAATTAATATAATTTTATTATACTAGTATTAAAGGATATACATAGAAATTTAGTACGTGAGGCAATAGATTTCATATCAATTTCTTTTCATTGAGGCATATTTTAATATTTTCACCTAATTTCTATTATATGGTGTATATACTACACATTCTATATGTTATTTCATGAATAATTAATACTTTATGATGTTTTATACTACAATAAAAATAATTTCATCTTAGGGGATTTGGCATGAAAGTTACCATGTGGTAAGTGATTTCTTAACTAAATTTCTTTTTATTAGGTTATATTACTTCTCTATTGACTATGTAATTTAAATATTATATGTTAAATGAATTTTTTTTAATTTATTTTTTGTTTAAACTTTTTTTGTGGATTTACATTCGCTACACATAATTTCACCATTAATTAATTCTAAAATAAATTATATAATCTTTCTAAGGGTTAATTTTCTCAAATATTTCTTATTTGGGACGTAAATTTATATTATGAACCTATTTTCTTTTATGTGGTGTATATTCTACACCTTTAACATGTTATATCATGAATCTATTTATTTTAATTATATTTAATCTTCAATTTAAAGTTATTCATTCATGGGGCCTATGATCCTAAAGTCATTATAGTGGTAATAATTTATGTTTCAATTAAATTTTATTCAGTATTTGTTATTCTCAAATTCCAATTGGGGACATTATATGATCACTATTTTATAAAACTATTTCATATTTATTCACCTCTAGATATTTATTTATTAATTTTAATATTTTAATACAATAGTTCTCTCTTTGGTACTCAAAATGGTTTAAAAAGGTTTTTAATAAAATCTCAACTTATTTCTCATTTTTCAGTCATAAAAACTTTTCTTTCTATAACCATGTTTTATGAAAAAAAATCAATACTTTTTTAGTATTCTAAAATTACTGTTTAAATTAATTGTTATCTACATTTAATTTTTTTAAAAGGTTTAAAAATAATCTTCATTTCACTTTCTGAATAATTTACTTTTTACTGAAGGTGTGAAAAAAATATTTATTTTAACTATTATGACATTAACAAAAGTTATTATTATCATAACCATTAAATGATTTGAATATTCCTTTACAAGTTTCTAGGGTTCTTTAAAAATATATTTTCCTAATATTATATAATTTTTATATTAAAATGTGATTTTCAAAGTAAAAGGGTATTTTCCTCAAGAACATTTAAATGATATTTTAATTATATTTTTATTTACCATCACCAAAAACCCTTGATGTTACTTATTATCTATTGGGTATATTTTGTAATGATACAACACTAATTATTTATCCACACGGATTATGATTGTTTCAAATAAATTTTCATGGAACCTATTTCTTTTAGATGGGTTAATAAATTTATTAAAGGAATAATGGTTGTTTCTATGAGTTTTACAATGAAATTAAATCACTATTTACTTTATTCAAGTTATGGTTCTTATAATTTGTTTATGAATATGGGTAGTTCTATTATAAACCAAATATGGGTGGTTCTGCTATAAACTAAGTATTGGTGGTAAATTTATAAACAAAGGACATGTGGGTATATTATGAATATGGTTAGTTCTATTATAAACCAAATATGGGTGGTGAAACACCCCAATATTTCATAATATGTTATCTCTTCAAAGTAATTCAATAACTTGCGCTACACGCAACACTGAGTTCGAGGTCACCACAATATACAAATCTATCCATTCAAAAAGCAGTTATGAATAATATTAATTGTATTTTTAATTATATATACTCCATATAATTTTAATATCTATATTTTGTGCTTCTTAGACATAATATAAGAACAAATTCAATTTTTCAGATAAAGGAAGTATTTTTCAGAAAATGAAATTTTACCGACTTTTAATGGGGAACCCTTTTTAAATCCAATATTTGAAAATTATATATTAAATTTGAAGAAATAAACTTATTCTTTAGAATTGGGACATAAAAATTTAGTTTCGATGAATTTTTGGTGTTTTTTGATAACTTTCATATTTTGTTGAATAGTGAAAAATTATAAATTTTAATTGAAAACAAATTTTTTAATAAAAATAATTTATAGTGTTAAATTATACATTTTAATGGTCTGGAAGTATAATTATATTATATTTTTATCATTTAATACAATTTAGGTCATTATAATTAATTTCAAATTTAAATTTGACATAAAAACATGTCAATCTTTTGATAGTTTTTACTTTTTAAAAACCTGCTTTTTTGGTTTTGACAACAGGAATTAATTTTAAATTAATTAATGAAACTTATATGTTTTTAATTTGGTAATGTAAATTTCATTTTTTAATTCAGAATATCAAAATTATCTTAGGGTGAATTTTTGTTATTTTTCTGAAAACTTTCAATTTTTGATGAATAGTGAAAACACTACATTATTGTTTAAAACCAACTTTTTATTTAAATAATTATTTAATTTATTTTAATTAAAAATATATATATAATACCTATATATGTTCAATTTAATTCATTAGAGTCATTTTATAATAAAATCAGATGTATAAAATTTTATTGAACTTTTTAATGTCTTTTACCCACCTTCTAGACACATTTACACATTTTCATAAAATGTAATTTTACTGCTTCTGTGAATTGAATTTAAAAAATCCAAGACACATGGTTGACATAAGAAATAAAATTTGGTTCAATAAGATAAAAATAATTTTTGGCGAAAAGTAACTTTTGACTTTTATTTACCGCAGTTAAAAGTAAATAGGGTAGTTAAAGATAAATATGATATTATAATTACCCTAACACATGTCCTAATTATATTGGATAAGTTTCTTTCGACTGAAAACAACCTTAGGAATAAAATGTGATCCTTTTGGTCCACTTGGATTAGATTAGTGAATTTATTACTATTTTATTTAAAGAAGGGTTGAAATTATTAAATTCAAAGTTTAATAACTAAACCATTTTTAATATAGGGTTATACATTAGATAAATTCGACTATAAATATTAATTAGAAATCTAAAATTATTTTCTACATAATAGTATTTTATTTAAAATTTTTAGAGATTAAATAATTAAATTTATTTATGACACAATGATGATGTAGTAATTACTTTATTAGTGAAATATTAAAATAATTGATGTTATAAATATAAAAATAAATGTACATTTTGGATTTTGATGCCAACCACGAATTTTATAGATTAATATGACATGTTATGGTTGATTTAAAGAATTTTTTTCCAAGTAATCATGATGTTATAACTTTTGAAAAAACCAAATACTAACTAGTGTCAAAATTAACATAAAAACGTTTTTAAAACAAATACTATATTATTAAATGATATAATATTTATAAAAATATAAGGTTCAGAAAAGGACTTATATAATGATAAATATTTCATTAATGAACCACTTGGGGTTCTCTTGGTTTTTTATAGTATGTTTATTAACCATTTATTATAATAATATAAAAGGACATGGTAAAAGTTAAACTATTTAACTAAGAGTTAAATCTAAAAGATAGGATTAATATGGTGACCTAAACTTGTCTAAAACCTATTGGTTGAGAGGATTTAGACCCATACACACATTATCTTCTAAATAAATCAATTTGGATCCATTTGGAACAAAAAAATATTTTATAATAAAATAATATTTTAAACTTGTCCTAAAGTGACCCTCACCTCTCTTATAAAAGAGTACCTCCACTTCTCTCCAAATCACACATACAAGGCCATTTTTCTTGGCCAACCCCTACCCAAATATACTCCCAACTTCCCTAAATTTAACCTAGAGTCCTTACTTTAAGCATAAATCCAACCTATGGATCTTTTTTTCAAATAAAAAGGAAACACCCAAAAGATAAAGCTTAAAATCACACCAAAACCTATCTAAAATATATTTTTTATAGTGTTACCACCATATCCCACATTATATTCTAATAAATTACCTTATGGAGGTATTTGTATGGAGATTTAATTTATTATAATTTTGTCTTTTGAGGATTTCCAAAAGTTCCCCTCACCTTCATTATAAAATGAAACCTCCTCCATCAAATCATTTAACCACTTTGAGTCTTATATATCAGAAACAATATTCAAAATTATGTTCTCAAAATCCATATACACATTCTATATCATCCTTGCTTCCCAAATTCCAACTCCATAGTCTTCCAGAGGAGATCTAAATGAGCTGTTTCGAAGAAGAGGTAATCGCTCTAACTGATCACTCTAGTTTTCTAATCTTCTATACCTACTCTAAATCTATAATATATATTATAAAATAAAAAATTCATAATACTTAGTAATATTAAATTTTATTATTATTATTAACACACCATTATACAACCCCTTTCCCATCAAATAAAGAGTGAATGTATTTATTGTGCGTATGTACGACTTACTATCTCCACGCAACGATACATTTAATTTTCCATCACCATTTTTATGGGTGTGAATTATGACCGGTTTAATGTTTATATATAAAATTTATGAAATGATTATACTTATTTAATTATAATACCATATCTACCTTTTTACCACCTAATATTTTAGGAAATGATAACATTGCTCATGCGTACTTATGACTGACCATCTCCACAATGCGATGTGGTTTGTTCTTCATCTATATTTCACATGGTTGGTAATAAGGATGAATTTATAGAATATATATGATATATATAAAATAAAAAATTATTCTATAAGGATAATATATCATCTAATTTTCTTTATTTTAATATGATAAGAAAATGAAAATAGCATTCGTGCGTATGTACGACTTACCATCTCCATGAACGGTGTATTTTATTTTCTACCTTTAAATTTTATGAATCCCATAAAATACATATATATTGAACATATATATGATATTTATATCATTTTTATCATTTTTATATTATTAAATAATGATTTATATAAGAGTACCAGGGATAAAAAGTCAAAACATGTACGGAAAACAAAATAGTTATTACAATAAACATAACTTTAACATGGAATTGTCAATAAGATAGTAATATAGAGTCATAAGTAAATCAGATATGGTATTATATATATGAATATGGTTCAATTTTATATGTATAAAATTTTTATATTTATTATACATGATTTTTAATATATACGATTTAATTCAATACTTCATGTAAGATAATTTCATGTCACCTTTTATATTCATGAGATACATGTCATATTCACCACTAGTTTATTTCATGTGGTGTATATACAGATCTTTAACATGTTATATCATGAATTTTATTTATTTAATGATATTATATGTTTCAATTTATTTTATAATTTCAAGGATCACGTTATTCAAAAGTAACTCAAGTAGTATGATATTTTTGTCTCACATTTATTTATGTGGGACACATGCCTTATACACTACTTGTTTCTTTTATATGGTGTATATACCACCCATGAGTTTATTTTATGAGTATTATTCTTAATATTATGGTATTTTACTATTCATATAATTTTATTTCTTTCATGGGGCATAGGATTCTACTAATTATAATGTAATAATTATTTATTCCACAATATCATCAATATTCTGGTTTATTTCTTTTTAAATATCTGTTGGGAAATATTTATCATCCACATCCATATTTTCTAGAAAAATTTTCAAAAAGGTTTTTATTACAATACTATGGACATTTAACTTTTTTGCCTAGGTTTTACTTTTTATTAAATGGTTTGATAAGAGAATTCTTGTCATTTTCTGAACAAGGTTCTTTATGACTTTTCTGAAAAAAAGGAATGGGTTTTTAACTTATATTAAATGAATGAATTTTTACTCTTTCATGAATAGTTAATGTCCTGAAGATTTCTTTACAATATTATGAGTTTATTTTAAAATAAAATATTTTGTTTTATAATTGTGCTCTATTTTAAGAAGAAATATTTTGAAAAAAGAAAAGATATATTTCCCAAGAATTATTTTCAAATGGTCTCTCAAAATTATTTTATATCTATGATAAAATTATTTGATGTTACTTATTCTTTACTGAGGATATTTTTAAGGGATACTATCCCTAATATTACAATGTTTTGTTTTTAGATTTAAATGATATTTATGAAACCCATTTCCTTTACATGGGTTATGTTATGATTGAGTGATATTTATTAAAACCATTTTATTCCAAGGGTTCTGATATAATGAATTATTTAAGTTCTTTTAGTATTTATGGATTTTATTAAGTGATGGGTTGGACCTATATCTCCCTAAAATTCATTGGGTAATGATTTTTATCTCATGAGATAATGATATGAAACAATTTTACGGGCTTGATCCTATATGGGAAGATATGGAAACCTGATCCCCTATAAAGAAAGGATTGTGATTGGGGATGGTGGTTTGTCCCTTCCAATAGGTTCATCCCCTACGAAGTTACCTGATATTTTTTTTTCTGTACTCCTTGAATTATAGGAATTGATATTACATGTTTATGTGTCTGCCACAATTTCATGTCTTATTCTTATGTTTTGGTTTTAGGGCTTATATTCTTGATTCCTTTAGGATTTGTGTCTTCTGAACTACTTATATTTATTCCATGATTGATGTTTATGATATTTTATATGTAATTTATTATCTTCTAATGTTGTTATCATGTTATAATACCCTTATTTTGATGATTATACATTTCTAACTCCCTTGTTTACATTTAATGAGCATATGAGATCACACTTTTCTTATGTTTTCTTTTCCCAGATTATAAAGAATGGTTTTAGGTTGGGTTTTTAAATTGGGATATATTTTTGGGAAACATTGAATATATTTTACCAGAATAGAAGTTTTTGTTCCAATTTTAAAAAGGCACTAAACAAATAAAGTCTTTGAGGGTGTGTTTTATATTAAAAAAATGATGTAATTTCTTTGTACGTAAATATTGGGTTGTTATAGTTTGTATCATAGCTAATTTTTAGTAAACCGTCAGAAACACAGATGATAAAAAAATAGTGAGATTCCTATTTATATTTCAACAAATATTTCTAGGGATGTATCTAAGTATAACTATAAAGTGTCATTGATTAAAGTAGGTTTTATTATTTAGACAATATATAGGTGATTTTTCATAATTATGTGGTTCTCTTCTAAGATAAGTGTTGATTATGCTATGCTTTCTAGTTTTAGTCAATGAAAGAAACCAAAAGGAAATGGGAAAATTTTCTTATAAGAAGATAAATGGTATGATCCCTGGAGTAAAATAGATTCTAATCATGCCTAATCAGTTTTCATGGAACATGGTTAACAATGTGTACCATAACCAACTCTCAAACTTACCCAAGTAGAGAATGAAAGAGTTTTTCAGAAATTTTGGTTATGGACACCACCAAATAAAGAAGTTCAGTTTCCTTTGTGCTAAGAATGTGGGGAGAAACACCCAAATACATATCTTAGAGGAACAAGAAGATGTTTTGACTATGGAAAATAAGGACACAAAGCATGAAACTACTAAGGGAAAATGAAATGTCCAGTTAACACAATAGATGAGAATATTGGCCTCCCTAAAGTACTATCAGATTAATGAATTCTTTAAAAGTGTAAATAATGTTCATTATAAATATCGATGTACTAAGTGGAAATCTCATGAAGATAATCAGTATGGTTATACAAGTAATGGTTATATTATTGATGATGATGACACTACAGGTGAAATGTGAAAGGAAATAGGTATTAAGTAATGGTATGAGGTAGCCTTATTGATTTCTTAAAGATTAAGTGAAATAATCTATGTGTTTATGGATTTGGATTCAGAAACTATGTGAAATATATAAAGATATTTAAATTTATGTTTCTTTCTAAGGATTTACAATAATATGTTGAAGTATTACAATGGACTACAAAATTTATTTAATGGAAATGTGATATTTATATAAAAAACGTGATTAAGTTAAAGATAAACCTTAATATGTTAAGATAATGATGTTTTTATAAAGTACATTAAAAAGTATAGATTACCATGAAATCTATTAATGACTTGTTGAAAAAGATAATTATGATATTGTTGATGAAGTTTACAACATTTTTAGATTTAAGGAGTATATGAAATAATATTTGGAGTAAGTAATCATGAATGTTTTCAATATTTTTTTATGGTAATTTAGGTTATTATCATGTTTCATGAGAGTACATGATGGAGGAATTCACATGTTTGGTAAGTGACAAACAAGAGCTACGTTATGATATATAGGGGTCAATGTTAATCTAATTTTGAGAAATTTAGTGACCTTGTTTCTAAAGATTTAGAGTTTCATCTTTCAAAATGGTTACAAGGTTAACCATTTATGAAATGATTTATGTTACACATTGAATGAGGTTTTAGGGATTAACATATTTTATCTCCATATAAGGATTTATGAATATTGGATAACTTTTGATAACTATTTTTTGTGATAAATATTGATGGAATTATATATTATTCTATATATGGATCTCAATATCTGCGAATACTTTAGGAATAACAAATTCACCTTCATTTCTTGGAAGAAGAGATGAAGTGGAAATTGATTGAGGGACAATAAAGGGTGAGATTGTACTAAAATCAAGTAAGTATATCATCTCACATTATTTGTAAAAAGGGCCTTGAAATTAAATGTTGTTCCATTATCATCATTTTTGATGATATCAATGAACTTTTTTAAGCCTCTTTTGGTTATGGATTTTTGATTATTAACTTTCTCCTAACCATGTTATCTATCACTCTCCATCAGAACTCGATAGTTAGATTTCTCTTCCATGTCCATGTTTTCACTTTCCATGTATCTTATCCTATGTGTAAACCTAGTTATGAGTTACTTTGGGAAACATTTAAGTTCCCAAATTCCTTTTTTAAATTATGTTTTATTATTAATTTTTACAATGTTGGTTTCTATTAAAATAACCTTCAAGTATTAATCCTTTGATAACTCCAATGAATTTCAATGGAAAAATTTATTTTAAGGGGGGTATTACCCATGATGAGAGGACACTCTCGTGGTATGATTTCTAGTAGCTATTTCATGAGTAGTACTACCCATCATATTTATGATTATTAAAATAGGAGATTATTGAGTTTCAAAAACTTGGTTTTTAAAGTTCCTGAGTATACCACGAGGTTCAACGATCATATATGGTACTCCCATGATATGATGTAAGAATTATTCTCCTGGGAAAGGAAGTTTGAGAAGGGTCTTCATAGGGATATTTCTTCCAGTGTGATCTCTTTATGACTTCCTACTTATACTGGATCACTATAGAGAGCTCTGGTGACTAAGAGATTCCTAGAAGAAGGATATTGGGTGATTGTAGTTAGTAGTGGTCATCATGTGGATGAGATGTCTATATAATGTTGCATGATTCATATATCAAAGTCTCAACAAAGGAGTAATTCCCATTCTTAGACTCATACATGAGGATCTACAACTTAGGGATCACGTAGAGGATCCAGTCATCCTATAGAGGGGTGATTTTATGCTTGTGATGGGAGGGTCACATGGATTATGATTGACTAACCTATTATACTGATCAGGATATAAAGTTAATGGATGGACCACCATGTAAGAGGTAATTCCCAGATCCTAGATCTATCAAACATGGTTGGGGAATCCATCATAGAGGTAGTGATGGAAGAGGAGTAGGAGCTAATCTGAAGGGGGTACAAGTTATTAGTGTATGGAACTACAAGATACCACCACCACCACCACTAGGTATCCCACATCAGTCTCGGGGGATGGAAGTCAAGGACGTGGGATGTTTCAAGACATTAAGGGTTATGACCATGCTATATGTGAGTTTATATGGGGTACGACCTATATTTTTTATTCTATAGACTCCTTACTAGTAGAAACAAGTGTGATCCATTATTTCATCACTTTATTTCTACCATAAATGATGTATCTTATCATTGAGTCTTTAGCTCAGAAGCTATGGTTAGAGAAACCCATTCATAATGATTATTCTTTATCACATTTTTACCAATAGTTCATGAAATCTATTGGTGGAGATATTTTCATGTGGGACCTCTTGGTCATCATGATGAAACCTTATAATTTCATCCTAGGTATGGATTAGTTTTTGATGGTTTACTCCTATATTGTATTTCAATGAATATGAGTTATATTTATGTGGATATCTGGAATGATATTCTTCTTTGTGGGTGAGAGGGATCTCATGGTGGAGAAAGTGGGTCATGCGGGAAAGAAGCCAAAATGAATTACCCATCAGTTAGTGAGTTTATCCCTTGGAACATTAGACTCTTCAGGAATTGGGATTCCTTCAATAGTGGATGAATTTGTGGATGTCTTCAACAAGATGGTTTCTAGACTACCTATGAGGTGGGAGATAGAATTTTGCATCAACTTACACCCCATAACCATGCTGATATATTTTGTGTCATATTGGACTTCCCCCATAGAGCTCTGGGAGAAAAGGGTTTAGTTGGAGGACATTCAGGAGAATCATTTAATCATACCCAGTGTATCCACATGGGAAGCTCTATTTTTATTCATGAAAAAGGAATATGAGTTCTTCAGGATTTTTATTTATTATCATAGCCTGAACCTGGTAATGATAAATAAAAATCACCCCTTCTAGAGGATTAAAGAAACATTTGACATGTTGAGAGGTTTGAGTTGGTTCTCGAAGATCGAACTCAAGTATGACTACCACTAGTTAAGGGTTTACGAAGATAATATTCTTTATAAATCAATCCAATGTTTCTATAGACACTTTGAGTTACTGGTGATTATTTTTAGTAAGATTAATGTGCCCTTCGGGTTTGTGTCTTTGATGAAATAGATCCTCCATCCAAACCTATCAGTGGTAGTATTTTCTCTGATGATGTGGATACATTATCATCTAGAAGAGTTTTTTTGTATACTCATACCATTAGAGTCTTAGATATATATTTATGTAGAGATATCATAACCTGAGATAGAGGAATTGGTTGGATTTCATATAGGATAGGGACTTTGAGATAGTTTATACTCCTCGGAAGCGACACATGGTGAAAGATGATCTTAGAAGGATGTCCCATTTTCACTTGGTATAAGAGGCTTCTATGAAGATTCATTTGTTACAGATAACCCTGATGGAGGATAGGGGTGAAGTGTTTCTTCCATCGATGGTGTTTACTCCCTTTCTCCTTCAATGTGTGAGGGATGCTCATTTAGGAGACATCAACTGTGTGGTTCTTCATGACCAAATATCCTCATGGGGTGCACCAGATGGATAATTTAAGGGAAGGGAGCATGTCATCATTTTATAGTGACAAATATTAGTTCTGGTCATTATGCTAGAGGAGGTGTTGTGTGAGTTTCATGCTTCTCATTTGGCTATACATACTAGAGTGAAAAAACGTACAAGGACCATTGTTGATAGTTTTGGTGGGTTAGCATGATGTGGAGGAAAGTTGAGTTATTCCCTTGGTGTATCACATATAGGTAAATAAATGTTGAGCACTATGATCTAGAAGGTTTGGTACAGTATCTTGAGATCCCATAGTGTAAATTGGATAGAATATCCATAGACTTTTTGATAGGTTTCAATGGAATGAAAGAGGACACACTTACATCTGAGTCATATTTGACCAACTTATTAATTTGATGCACTTCCTTCTTATTGGGGAGTAGAGTTCGATAGAGAGTTTGTAGAATTTGTATATGCAGAAGATCATATGACTCCATGATCCCCCCTCGACGATTATTCATGGACACGATGCATGGTTTACATCATGGTTATGTAGTTTATTTTAGGAGGCCTTTAGGACCTAGTTTAGGATGAGTACAATGTTTTACCCCTAGATGGATGGGTATAATGAGCAGACTATCCAGGTGTTGGAGGATATGATAAGGGACTATGTGTTGGAATTCACATAGTGCCTGGAGAATCAATTTTCATTCTCATATTTTTATTATAATAAAACTTATCACTATACTATCATCATGGAACCCTTTGAGGCCCTATATGGGAGACCTTGTAGGACACCCTTATGCCGGTATGATATTGGTGAGACTTCTCTTGTTAGGATAGAGATGGTGTAGGCAATGGTAGAGATGGTGTAGGCAATGACATAGAAGGTTCAGCTGATCTATGAGCATATAAGGATTGCCCAATGTAGAAAAAACCTTACATAGGTCAACATCATATTCCCTTGGATTTTAATTAGGGATACGATGTTTTCCTATGATTCTTTCCATGATGAGGATTATAGAGGTTTTTTCAGGTAGCCAAGAAATATTTGAGGTTCATCGGTATATTCATGAGTGGGGTTTCTTACTGCCTATCCTTACCCCCAATATTTTATCAGATGCATGACAACTTCCATGTGTCACTTTAGAAGATATGTTCATGACCCTACACATAATGTTAACTTGGGAGAGATAGACATCAAGGTTTGAGAAACCTTTATAGAGTACCTGATGGAAATCTAGTATTGGCAAGAGATGATCATGTGAGGAGGGACCATTCCCTTGGTTTGTGTGATGTGGAGACATGGGAGTGTACATGAGAGCTCTTGGGAGTGAGAGATATATATGCAAGTTTAGTACCCACACATTTTTGTGAGGCTTGTGATTTTTGGGGTGAAGATCCTTGAAGGAGAAAAAATTTTAGTGACTCTATTTTTACCTTGTAAGACTTTGAAATATATTAAAGAATATTTTCTGAGGAAAGCACTAAGTCATCATGTGATTCCAGATCCCTAAGAGGCTTGAAATTGATATATTAAAAATATTAATTATAATATATCATGCACTTGTATCATTTTTTTCCCTTTTTTGGGACATCATATAAAAAATCTATGAACATGGTTGAATCTAGAATATGTGTTTTACCCTAGCTGTGACCTAAGGTTGGTCGGAACCAAACACTCAATTGAGGAAGTCATTGGAAGGGTAATTTAATTAAAAATAAATAAATAATTTATTTATTCTATTAAATAACCTAACCAAGAGAAACCTCTATAAGTATCAACTTATATAAAATCAACAAGGTTTTCTGCAAAACCCTGATATGATTTGAAATGAGTTTTTGATGTTTTCAATTGGAGTATCATATCAGATGATGAAAGGTGATTAGATTGAGGTGGATCAAGAGGTAGTGAATGTAATCGGTCTTCCAAATTGATTAAAAATGAATTCTTCCCCAACCATCAATCCAAATAAATATAGGAATCATCAATTATAGTTCCTTACATTTTGATTAATTTTTTTAGCTTGAATTTGATATGTAATTATTTATCCTTAACATGATCTGATTTAACTAAATTGTTTTACTGATTTCAACTTATTTATCATGAAATGATCTCACCCTATATATCCCATTTATATGATCATTGGCCAGGATTGTTTGGATAATAATGGTTAAAACATTATCATTATACTTTTCCCCCACTCTTTCCTCATGTTCTTTATCATTGGACCACGGGGTTATGATTCAACATTCCCAGGTTGAGTTCAAGAATGATCAAACCCCCATATTTTCAATGGATATGTTCATGATGAATGGATTGGTGTTTTTCAAATGGATCAGGATAGATTAAAGGTGATACTTTTTAGATTTTGGGTCTATGAGGATCAACAGGAGACATGTGTCACATGGTATGTGTGAAAACTTTGAGTTTATGATCAGATTCTATTTTTCATCCATTTCTAGACGAGAATTGATCACTTGAGGTGTTTTCCTTTGATCTTGGGTGGTTAACTAGAGAGACAAGAAGCAAAAATTCAAAATCTGAAATACTCATAAAGGAAAGTAAGGTTCTATAAAATTCAATAGTACATGCCATGTAACCCGAAAGAACACATAGTGTGTAGACCCATGGCTTTGGAGCTAGTGTTTTGAGTAGAGTTAAGGATCACATAATGTGTGCATGAGCCCACATGCCATGTGACCCTCCTTGGGTGTCCAAGCTGTGTTCAAATTGTCACATGCTCAGGAGCCCATGTGGGAAGACTTTCCATGTACTTTGGGAGTATAAGGACATAGGATTGAACTCTATAATTCATAAGTACATGGCCTAGTATAAGGTCATAACCTGAAGTACACTGGAATGGACAAAAACACACATGTAGACCCAGATCAGAGTGACACACCATGTACCACCTACACATGTTTTGTAGTTCCACAAGGCTATCCTAGTCATGTTTAGGATAAAATACGACCAAGTTTAAAATTGAGGAAACATGTCATGTGACCCCTTTGACACATCATGTGCCTCTAATAGAAACTTCTACATCTTGTATCTAAATTTCTAGGACTCATATTTTGGCTCATGAGAAGCCTATCATGAGTATAAATTCACATAAAACGTAGTAGTAGACTTAATTGTGGAATAAAATATATTATGTGAGGTTTTACAAGTGTGAATATTCTTTAAGAAATTCATGGTGATGCTATTGATGACGGCAGGATCATTGGAGAGATACTGAGGTTGTGCTCCCCAATCAGACCTAAGTACAGGCCCTCATACTCTTTATAGTACTAGGGATAGTACCCCCTTCACTGGTCACAATTCCTTTATCTTTAGAGTGGTAATCCCCCATATTATATTTCTAGTGGAATGCGGGTGACCCATGGGAGTTGTGGCTCCCTCGACTGCAGAGAACAATGATGAGGGGAAGGCCCCTCCACACAGATTTTGAAAAGGTTTTGTTTGATGTTGGACATATGAGATGGTGTTTTGAAATTGTAGTAAGACTCATCATTTTGAACAGGACTATGATATGTAGATACCTTTTTTTTATCTCTATTAGGTTTTTTTGAGCATATATGTATCTGTTGGGTTTTCATTTCCCCTCTTTCTATGGGATGAACCGACTTCTATCATATCTTTATTTTTATCCCTCATCAGTTTTTAAGAATCCTATATGGTATGTATATATTCACCCATACATGGAATTTTTCCACACATTTAATATCTTATGGAGATGAAAGATAGATAATAAGTGAATTCGGTAGAGGTTAGGGATACATTGATGCATTGATTATGTATGTTGGTTTGGACTTGTAGGCCTAGAGAAGGGCTCTCTTGGATTCTTTTTATTCTAGTTGTTATTAGGTTAGGACTTCATTTCTGGTTGGGATTGTATTTTTACCCTTTTCTTTTTTCTTTTTTCTATACTAAGTAACTTTTTTTTGTTCCCTAGAGTTTATTATGTGCATGTTTTTTTATAGATTTTATAGTCTTTATTATATTTCTCTACATTGTTTCATGGAGAAAAATGACAGTCTGTGTATAGGTGAATTAGTAAAAGGTTTCCCATTATATATTATTCCATATTTAAACTTTTTACCATCACATAGACTATTGCAGACAGGCTTGGGGTTATGTTGGCTCGGCATTATTCTGGACAGGTGGGCCCCATTTGGTCAAGTTGTGATAGGTAAGGGTTTATGTTTCAATAGTATTTTAATCAGGATTATTTATCCTTGAATATACATTGTTCGAAATTATTTGATAATTTTATAATAAAACCATTTAATTTTATTCTACTCTGGTTATTCTTAAAATTTTAAAGTAATAATAAAATTTTCCTATCTTTATTACATAGAAAGATTATGACTTTTTTAAGAAAAGTTGACTTCATTTTTCTCTTCGGTCAAAAATCCTTTTTATTCCTTATCCATATTTTCTAAAAATATTTTCATGAATATTGTTAACATTATACAAATGATTTATTAAATTAATTTTTACCAATTTTTAATTTTTAAAAAACATTTTAAAATGAATATTCTTATCATTTCCCGAATAATGTACTTTTTAAAATTACCAAAAATGCAAAAAGAATATTTGTTTAAACGTACACTACATGAAAAAATTTATTTCCATCAAGAACACTCAAATATTTGAATATTTTTTTTATAATTATCCATATTTATTTTTCACAAAAATGTTTTCTATAGTATTTTATAAATTCTTAGATTTTGATGAAGTGATTTAAAAGTCCAATGTTTTTTTCTCAAGAAATATTCCATGTAATCTTTTAAAGACATTTTCCTCAATAATGAAAACTATTGTTGTTATGGTTGATTCTAAATTATATATATATTACTCACACATATATACCTATCTTATTATACCTTACTTTTATGGGGTAATACGTGCCTTATGTTCATCTATCAAATTACTTTATTATGAAATTTATTTCAATTATGGTATGAGACAAGATTACGCTATCCATTTCTTTCAATGGGAAATCATTATGTTTATTCCATATGATTTATTTCTATTTTAAAACACACATAATCATGAACATGTAATTATGGATGTGCCTAGAATTCTCTATAATGTATTCAATAATTTTTTTATTCTCATGAGACTTTATGCATTGGATTAGGGAGTAAACCTAATGCATTATGGAAATTTTTCCACTGTGATTTTTAGGAAATTATTCATGAATAATGTTTAGGCCCTTATATAAATAGTTTCAAAATTTCTTATGATTCTATGATCTTATGATACCATGTTCATTATTTTATTATCCAATGTAATTATTCTTGAGAATTTTTTTTATATCATATTACACCTTTTACTCACATGTTATGGTTTCGTATCATATTTATTACCTTAATGGTATTTTTATCTCACCCATTTTTCCTATGTATTCCCAAGGATATCCCATGCATCTTAGGAGCTCAAAATGATATAGGATCTAAATATGAAGAATAAAATAAAAAATTTATTTTAGTCTCAATGTGATGTATTATAAACCACGTATTCCAAAGATAACATGTCTCGTGATATTTTAGATATAATTATTGGATATTTACATTTTAAAATCATATAATGATATGTGTAAAAGTCTTGGGTTGATATAATTTTTATAAGATCAAATTCTTGTTATTTTTGGGGATTATAACTAGAAAACATCTAGATAGAACCCTGGGTATTAGTATAAGTAAAAGAATAAATATATCAAAATATCCAAGAATTTTGTTGAAATATAGAGTGAGTGGGTTTTGATCAATAACATCCTTGCCTGGATACTACATGTTGATGTGGCTCGGACATATTTGTACTTAGAGGCAATAATTGTGAAAAGGGTACATTGATCTAGAATTTAGCATCACCAAGTATATGAAAATGGGCCTTTCTCCTGACCTAGTTTGAAACTCCTGGTGGATATGTTTAGGAAATTCACAAACTCTTTACAAATCATCATGAATGACTTGAATTGATAATAATAATGGTTGACCTTGGTTAAACGTAATGTGTCATGAGTTGATAAGTATAAGGTTGTTCATAAATTTATAGAATACCCCCTTTGAGGTTTAATGTTATGGAATAAAAAATGATTAAGGTTATATTGGGTTTCATTTAAGGTAATATAACAATTGGTTTTAGTATATTTTTTTGTAAAAAAGAAAGATTTATTTAAGTAAGAATGTATTTATATTTTTTGGACATATGTTTAATGGTATTTTTAACCTTTCGGGTTTATCCTATATTTGATATTAAGGTAATAATATTCAATTAAGATTATTTGATTTTGTGGAAATAATGAACTATATAGAAAACCTTAGTGGTTACAAACTGATTTAATGATTAATTTTGTCTTGAGGATGTTCATCATATTTTTTATAATTCTATTGTAATTATATTAATAATATTTTAGAAAATAGGACAAACTGAAAGTTGGGAGACAATGCATCACATCTGATAAGCTATGAGGCTTGTACCCACATCTGAAGGGTGACAAGGGTGAAATGCCTACCACTGGCCTATGTGATGTACTAGTTAGTATGATTTTTTTAATTAAATGATATGGTTGATAAATATTAAATTAATTTTTGGGAAATATATTATAGGATCAATCCTTTTTAAATTTTTAATTTTTTGAGGTGATTAATAATATTTTGGGATACATTTTATTGGATTTAGTTATAAAAAACTTTTAGGTTTAATGTAAAATATTATTTGTCAGGAATTAAATTATATTTTTAGACATGTAAGTTGTAGAGAATGAGATAAACATTGATTTTAAAACCCTCTTTCCTGCTAAGGTTACTAACGTTATTTTCAATATGAGGTTATTTATTTAAGGAATGATCTTTGTTAAAATTTTGGTTTTATTGTCAAATTTTGGATATTAATATATTCATATTATTTTTAGTTATTATATTACCCTATGCTAATAAGTTATGGTTTGGATTAATGTTTAAAGACAATAATAATATTCTAATATCATTTTTTGAATCATGTGATATGTTAGAAGTTATTGCTTGTTATTTAGACATAAACATTATTCTTAAAAACTCATCATTTAGAGGAACAAATAAAATTATGGTAAAAAATTATTATATAATGAAATTATACTTATCAAGTAAGTATATTTCCTTATGTTCTTAATCTAGATGGTAAAAGGATCCCTGAACTTTAATTAGAGGATCTTGAGATAAAAATTTTATTCATTTTTTATAAATCGAAGGTCTATTATCTCTAAAAAATATATATAAAATTGTTTTCTAAATAGTCTAATTTCAAAATCCATGTTTAAATTCCCACCATTGTTCTCTTATGTGAATCATAGTTATGTGATGACCTTTATAGTCGCATTTCCCTCTTTTTAAGAGGATCCTTTACTAACTCTTTTGATGATGTGGGTTTTTAATAAAGTAATTTTCAAATTTCGAACCCTTAATTATTGAGAAAAATTTCAAATTGTGAGGACACAATTTATTTATGGGATTAGAGTGTAACACACCATGACTTTAAAAGAACACTATCTTCGATAGAGTATTCAACATGTAACACTGAGTTTAAAAAAATCACAATATAATATTAAAATATTATTATATAAACGTGAACAATTTAACCTTGTCATTAAGTTAAAAGGTATGAGTTGTATAAAATAATTTATGAAATATAAATAAATATCCTACTCAATATAAGTTTATTGATAAATTCTAAATTAATAAGAACTCATCTTTTAATAAATATATTTTCTTCTACAAAAAAATATGTTTCTTTAAAAAATATTTTATTATTTTTTATGAGAAAATTTTATAATTAATTTAATGAAATTTTCAAAAAGTTATTTCATAAAAGGAAAATCGTTTTTGAAATCTTCATATAAAATTTTACTTTGGGTGGAATTTTGGGAATCTTCAGAAAATATTGATTTTTCTAAGAATATTGAAGATATTGATTTTTGGAAAGACCGTAATTTCTTTTTAATAAATTATTTAATTTAAAAGTACCATTTTTAAAAAAAATTATTTAAAATTAACATAATAATTCCTTATTTAATATTTCATCAAATTAATTACATTTAAATCATATTTATATAAGAATTTGTATAGAAATACGGTGGATCTTTTTTTTTCGATGGTTGATTGAGGGGAGTTTGGTGTCTATTCCAATAATGTATGGTAGGTTCAAAATTTACACCTTTCATAGAAACTCCTAATGGTTCCTACATCCCTAACTTGTTATATAACTGCTTTCCCAATGTAGGCAGTCAATGGGGTTTTTTGACCAAATGACACATAAGAACTCACATTGGTCAAGAGGATGAGAAGTCTGGATCATCAAAAGATTTTAGGGGGAACTGTTACCTACTTCAGGACTCTCTTATAGATTTACGATATGTTCGAGATTCTCTTCCTAATCAAGATATGGGATTTGTTATCCTAATAAGTTAATCATAGGTTAAATCCTCATACAAAAGGAATCTATTAGTGAATCCATATGTTTTTATCTATGGTTCTTCATCCATTTCCCATTTATTAGTAGCTGAATATATATTGAAGTGTTATAACTAGTAACATATTAATTTTCTACCATGAAGGGAGACAATTAATATATTGAAGATGGGATTAAACTTTTATGAGTAATCCTATGTATCCTTCTTTATAGCATGAATCAAAACACACATAGTTCATTAAACTGGTTCATTGTAACATAATGCAGGGGGACATATATGCGTGTACTAAAGCACAAGGTATTTGATCTCAAACCATAAGGATGTGTCCTACATGTTCTGGTTATGGATAGATTTAGATTCATCATACCTTAATTTTTTTCTCAGTACGCTGATGCATGAGTAACAATGAACATCCCGTGGGAGAGATTTTTCTCGATGGTTGAAATGTCAGAGACATGGATGGACTTACACTGAAATAAGTGTATATTTGATCTTGGGAATTAGGAAGGAATCCTACATATCATGGTTATATCAGGAATGATACTTCTCATAGTTCTATTTGGTAGGGGCCTACACAATGATGTTTCCCTGCTGGTAAGGTATTATGATGCGAATGATATCATCATTTGAACTCCCTATGCCCACATGAGCTATTCATAGTGTGGAAAATAAGGGATATCAAGTCATTAGTACTAATACTTATGGATATGAGAATTATGTGATGGGAAAACCCTTTAGATGTTTAATATGGAGCTCAATCCTTAATAAGGCATCCTCTATATCTTGGTTATAGTAAGAATTAGATTCATCATAGTTATCTTTGTTGCTCAGTCCACTGGTGGATGAGGAAGAATGATCATACCATGGGAGAGATTGGGTACTGATGGTTGAAGTGTCAACGACATGGATGGGCTTACATTGAGGTAAGTGTATATTTGAGTTTGGACCTTAGAAAGTTATCCTATGTATCCTAGTTATATAAAAAATCGGAGTTCTCATACTCCTACTAGGTCGGGGCATACACGATGAGGCTTCCATGCTATTTAGGGCATGTCATATTATGCTGCTAACCAAGGATTACACATTTAGGTTTATCTACTATAAAGGGAATGTTATATTATTCCACTAATAAGAGATTACACACTTAGTTTTCCTTAATATTCATGTTGGACAAGGTTATTGTAAAATTCCTAGCCAAGCCAGAGGGTCCATGACTGAATACCACATGTCCTCATGCACACCTCCCCATATGCAAGAGGTTACCGACTAGTAGTGAGGGTCTTGAGTGGAATTGTGCAAAGACTATACCATTAGTATCATTTCATAGAATCAGAAATCAAAAAATAAAAAACATAATAAGCAATGAGAGTAAATATGTGGAAAAGTAAAGATGACATACATGTCTTACAATAAAGCTGATCCTGAAGTGGAATTAAAACCCAATGTAATAAGAATTAGATAAATAAAAGATAAATTTTGGTCCTCTAGAGTCCATACCATTCCACTACTAGATCTATGATCCACTTATCATCTATCCACCATAGGGCCCATTACCTTTACTGGATCCCTCATGAAATCTACAATATTATTGAAATTCCCAAGTAAACTGTGAGTACAAGACTAAGTAGGACACCACCAATGCATCCTTAACCTGATGTGCTCATGTATACAAGTGTATTCTATAATAAAATAAATTTGTAATAAGAATAATAACATATAATATAAAACTGAGTGGTTTTATGCTAACCAAGACTCCACAAACCCCCGACTGTCCCTACTTCGGCTCCATAATAGAAATAAACTATATGTCAATAAGTATCCAAAACTATCCACAAGGATGTTAGCGATTCACTCAGAATCCAAAAGGCATCGAGTGAGAATGTACTTAATGTAATCCAAAATGAATCAGGTAATACTCATAATCCACAAGTCATCGAGTATCTATAACCTAACTGGCATCCACAAGGGATCGAGAAAAACTCATAATCCACAAGGCATCAAGTGTCGGTCATCTACTTGGAATCCAAAAGGAATCAAATAGACTCCAAGATTCGAGGATATCATGTTGAATTATTGTCATTATTACACATCATCTGTGCACCCCACAAGGAGTAATCATGACATGACAACCACCTATCAAGTATTCACATACCAATCCTCCAAAGGAAAACATGAAAATTCATAGCATGATAACAACCATATCACACATTATGAGAAGTATAAAATCATCATATATATCAAAACATGAATCAAATATCATCATATAATTAAGCTATCCCATCAAAATCTTGAATCAAATCATACCATATCTAGGGATACACACACACCCACCCACATGTGATCACAAATCAAGCATGATATTAAATAAGCCAACACATATATCAAGTATAATAGCATGTGTAAACAACATCCCAAAAAGATAAGGAAACTCTTAACTCAAAATTCACCCATATAAAAGAAATGGTAATAAAACAGTCAAGATATCTCTTTGTGATCCTCTTGTCTAAAACATTAATACGTCAAAGCTTGAGGTTCATCAAGGATTGCTAGAACCAAAAAGCTGCTATTTTATTTCAAAAAGAAATAAAATATCACATTTTGATAAATCTTTATTTCTCCATGATAATTTTTGAATTAAAATTTAGGTCAAATAATATGTTCACTAAATTATTCTTTGTTAATTTTTAATATTGTTTGATAATTTTAAATAAATTATCCCTCAATTATCCATGTGATTAATCATTGATAATTTTTATTCCATAAACCATCCTTTGATAATTTAGTAATTTATTTTGATAATTTTAAATAAATTATCTAAAATAATTATTTTAGATAGTTATTTATCTATCTCCAAATAATTTTCATAATCATCCTTCAATAATTTATTTTAAATGATCCATTTAAAATGGGAAATATCATATTGAGGAATACCTTGCTGCCTTCAAAACAGAAATATGATATAGATTCCACTTGTCGAGATGAATCCAAAAATAATGATGATGCGTAATTCATGTTAATATTGAACAATATATTGATGAGAGAAGATTTGATGAAATTATCAGTTGATAGTTTTTTTATACATATCTTCTAACAATTTCTCCAAAACAACCATTGATAATTTATAGTTTTTACATTTGATAACTTTCCCCAATTTATAATTATCATTTTCTATTTTTTTTGAATTGTGATAAATTTGGTTGTATTTAATTATTTATTTAAAACCGCCATTCTTCAAAAAATTTATGAAATAATGGAAAAAGGTGTAAAATAACAAAATAATTGAAAATAAGGAAAACAAAACATGGGTGAAACACCTATTTATGGAGGTGGAAAGGTGACCTGTAACGACCCAAAGTTTCATTAATGGAAATCCCTATTGATCTAATTAAATGTCTCCTTATGTTTATATAAAATGTCAAATTCTTTGGTTTTATGTTAAGAATTTTGATCGTTGCTAATATAGTCGTTGAACAGTGATCACATGATTAGTATAAATATAGGACTTTAACAAATCCAATTTACTCAGACAAAGAAAGTGATGACCTCATCCAGTAGAATTTCTCCATACAAAGCCCATTTATCGAAGCTCAGAAAAGAAGTGGCATCTTTGGGCTTCGCCCTGGACCAATCCCAAGATAAGCTTCATCATTTCAAGCTTGAACGTGACCGTCTACGGGAAAAGTGGAAGTTGATTGAAATTACCACTAGAACGATGTTATCCGAGCCACCCCAAGAGCTTTTCACCATCGCACACCTTACCCTTAGGTCTTATGTGGCTGTTTTAAGGGTTTATGTAACAAATAAGTAGTACTATGTTCATGTACATTAATTTTGTACATAATAAGGAATATAACTTCTAGTCATTTTTGATACATTGTAAATAGTTTTTAAAGTACAAATGGTGTTTTTAGTTATTATTTAATTAAGAAATATATTTTATTAAATTAAGGGATTTTTGAATTAAATAATATTTTAATAAAATAATATTATTATTAAATTAATTTTTATTAAATATAAATGATCTTATAATTTTAGGAATATAGTTATAATTTTTATTAAGGTTTGAAATCCATTTCTGTCAAAACCCGTGAATTTTTGATAAATGTCAGTTTTTATTTTAAAAGTGAAAATTAACATATTTAGAAAATTATTTAGATAAAATAAATGTTATTTCTGGAATCAGGATGTCGAAATTATCCAACGTTGAATTTTTCATAATTTTCTGAGACAGTCAAATTTTTGGGTAAAAATTAAATACCGTTTAAATATATAATGTGTTATATGACATCATAATGACCCAATAGTGATGTAATAAAATACTATAATCTTTATGTTCGGCCAATATATGTTTTAACATTAAAATAATGTGATTTTTGGTTTTTTTGACTTACTTTTCAAAGCATTAATGGACCCCTCAAGACTTATTCAACACCTTGCCTTTTTAAATTAATTTCCATGGGAGTGTGACTCACCTCCACATAAGAAACCCTAATATTTTAAGAAGTTCGGACTTTGACCTTATAAAATATTGTTTTCCTCTTCGCTTTTCCAAAAACCATGGGAAAAACCATGGGTTGGTTTGTGGTTTGGATTAATTTAATGTAAGGCGTCCCAAACCTAAATAATAAAGAATTCTCTCACCTTTCCTATATAAACCCACCCAAACCCCCACTTCCTCCCCACTAAAAGCATTTGTAGTTCGTCCAACCTCTGTCCTACTCTCTCTATAATCCTCCAAAGGTTCCCCATGCTCCCAATAAGCCTCTCACAAGCCTCTCTCTAGCCTTTAGAAGCACACTTCCAAGTAAGGGTTTTTTTCTTCCTTTCTCATTTTTGTCAAAAAAAATTTAAGTTGTATTGCCTTTTTAATTTCAATTATGAATGTTGGGGTATGGTTTCACACCTCCCCCATATTTCCCTTTTATTGTTTTAATTATGGGAGACCCCTTTCTCTCTCATTAAATGCCTCCCATGTACACCCGTTACTATGCCAAAATTTCGAAAGGAACTTCTCTCTCTTCTTTTACATTCAAGAAAAAATTTTGTATCATGAATATAAATTCCATTAAAATTGTTGGGACATGAATCTATATGACCTCCTTACTGTCCACTACATGTGAATATGATTAGGAAACCCTTTCTCTCTCATCAACCATTTTTATGAATTCTTATGTCACGCCGTTACGCTGCCGAAATCGCACTGATTTTCTAAGCTAATGCCATTGTGTAGTGGATACCATGCCCATTTCTCCATCAAGGGTATCCACCTTTATGCACCTTTACTTATTGATTAAAAATTTTTATGTATGAATTCCACATTCCTTTATCATGTAATAAATGATTATGTTTTATGAATCCATGTTTTATGATCCATGTGGCACACTTATGCATGAAATGAAATGTTTAAGAAGGGTGTGCCCTTATAACACTCCAATGAAATGGGTAAAGTATAGTATCATGATATTTCATGTGCAATGAGTTTTGACTCATGCTAATTCAAGTGCTACGAGGGTTTACTCGTGCTTCATGTGCAATGAGGATTTACTCATGCTCTATGTGCAATGATCTGTGGCTCATGTTAATTCCATATTAAGTGTTGTTGCCACATTTCCATGTTATGATTATCATGCTTTATCATGCCTTTATGTTCATGTTTCTTTTATGCTCTATTAAAATTCCTATTGTCTAACATGTATTATAATCCTCATGTTATTCCATGTGTACTCCCTTACTGGGCTTTATAGCTCACCCTTTTCTTATGCATGTCCTCAGGTTATCCCATGCAATGCTAAGTACGAGGGAATGTAGTGGTCATGTAAAGGAAGTTTTCAATAAAGATGTTGTACTTCATGTTTTAAGTTTTTATGTAATGATCATAATACCCAAAGACACTAAACCTCTCTATCTTATTTGTTGTATCAAGTGACGTTTTATGTGATAAATCATGTTTAAGTTTGTAATAAAAGAAGGGTTGTTATAGTTGGTATCAGATGATAGGTTTAGTTATTTTTGGGATTAGGAAACCCTAGTAAAGCCTTAGATCCAAGATTAAGTATAATAAAAACATCCCTAAGTATTGGTAAGTACTGATTAAGTGGTTTATCAAACAAATACATCCCTGTATGGATACGAGCAGGTAGAGGCGGCTCTGGCACAGATGAATACTAGGGGTAAAACCCGAAAACACCGCTTTGAGCTAGACTTGAACAGGAACTGGTGCACGACAACGGGCCTTGTTGAACTCTTGGTTACAACACTCCCAGGGGATATGTTTTGATTAATTCAAAAGATTATTATGAACCCTTATTAAGGGAATTAAAAAATTCCCCTACAAATATATGTTAGAAAGTAGATCATGAAAAGCCTAGATTGAAGCCTATAGACTCTTGAGTAAGGAAATAAAATTTTATTTATAAGTCATCAACTTTTGTCTTTGGATTACCCTTTATGTGTTACCCCTAACTTTCCTATTATTCCAGCCAATGGCCGGTAATAGGAGGACTCGGGCTAACAACCATTGTGAAGATCAGTGTGATGACTGTACTAATGAGATGACCAATCCAATGGGAGCGGGAATCGCGAACTTTGTCACACTTCTCTCTCAGCTAACTCAAGTTTTGAATAGAAACATGGGTCAATAGGAACGTTCAACCCCCCCCCCCCCTAAGAATGAACAAGTCGCTATCGAGAGCTTCATGAGAAAAATGCCTCCTACTTTTAGTGGATCATCTGATCCCACGATCGCTGAACAATGGATCAACTCCATTGAAAAGATATTATTCATCCACCAATGTTCTGAACAAGATAAGGTTATCCTGGCGGCTTATCGTATGGAGGGTGAAGATGATCAATGGTAGACATTGATCAAAAATACGAAGCCTGAGGAGGAGATCGAGGCGTTGGAATGGAAGGATTTCTGGAAGATGTTTTTCGATAAATATTTTCTGTGCACCCACCGGCTTAAGATGGAAAGAGACTTCCTTTCCCTCAATCAAAAAGTTGAATAATATGTTGGAGAATACGAGGAAAACTTCACAAGGCTTGCACGATACGCTTTCGGCTTTGTCGTTACCCCCGAATGCAAGGTTGACCGCTTCTTTGGTGGGCTAAAGCCTAGCTTGCGGAAAGAATTAGCGATCCGTGACTTCAACAGCTATGAGGAAATTGTCCGATGTGCCCTCAAGGTTGAAATGGAGATCGGGGAATCATAGGGGTATCATGGGGACAAGAAGCGTAAGGTGGAATTCAATACTGGTGGTCCGATGGATACATCCAACGGTACTAAGAAGATCTAGCACCCCACTTTCCAAAAGTGCGAAAAGAAGCACCCTGGAAATTTCCTTAAGGGGACAAGAAAATGTTTCAGGTGTGGAAGAGAAGGGCACCTATCTGTTTACTGTCGGCAAGAAAGACCCACAGCTGCGACAGAGGAGAGGAACACTCCATTCGAACCTCAACGCATTGTTTAATTCTACAAATGAAAATAACCGGGTCATTTTGAAAATCAGTGCCCTAACCCAAGGGTTTTCGGAGACAACCAACAACCTCCAAGGCAGCAAGGAAGAGCTTTTGCCATCACTTCTGCCGAAGTGAACCCCGACAACGAAGTGGTGATAGGTACACTAGTTATTCATTCAAGAATAGCGAATGTACTTTTTGATTCAGGTTCTACGCATTATTTTATATCTTGAAAGTTTATTAAAACAATCCCATCACCACCAAAAATCATGGAGGTGAAGATGTCGGTGAGTATAACAAATGGGGCAATCATTACATCCCATGAATATAAGCCCTCCCATGTTATAATCTATGGATTGAATTTCCTGGTGAACCTTGTCATACTCCCTCTAGTGGAATTTGATGCAATTCTTGGCATGGATTAGATTTCCTTATATAGAGCCAACTTAAATTTTTGGGAGAGGTAAATCACACTCCATATGGAGAATCGACCCCCGATTCTTTATAAGTGTAAGGAGGAAGATGATTCTCCTTTAGCTCCATCATCTCAAGCGTGGATATTACTGCCATATGAGCATGCATATCTGGCTCAGATGATTGAGTCCAATGAAGAAACCATCCTTGAAGAAATTCCTATTGTGAGGGAATTCGTTGAAGTGTTTCCCGAGGAACTGCCTGGTCTTCCTCATAGAAGAGATATTGAGTTCTCAATTGAACTTATACCCGGGGAATTACCAATATCCAAGACTCCATATAGAATGGATGTTGTTGAATTGAAGAGATGAAGAAACAACTACAGGAGAATCTGGATAAAGGGTTTATATGCCCAAGTGCTTCACCATGGGGTGCACCAATCCTCTTCATCAAGAAGAAGTATGCGTCAATGTGGCTTTGCATCAATTATCAAGAACTTAACAAAATCATGATAATAATCAAGTATCCTCTCCCACAAATTGATGACTTGTTCGATCAGCTGTGTGGAGCACAATACTTGTCCAAGGTGGACTTGCGGTCAGGATATTATCAAGTAAGGGTGAAGAAGGAAGATAGCCCCAAAACTGCTTTTCATACAAGATACGAGCACTATGAATTCATAGTAATGCCTTTTAGACTCACCAATGCTCCAGAAATATTCATGGACTTGATGAATAGAGTCTTTAGAGATTACCTTGACAAATTTTTCGTAGTAATTATAGATGATATTCTAATATACTCCAAAACTAAGGAGGATCATGAGGAGCATTTAAAAACTATACTAGAGACTTTTCGCAAGGAGAAGATCTATGCAAAGTACAAAAAGTGTGAGTTCTGGTTGAAAGAGGTATCATTCTTGGTTCATATCATTACAAGCAATGGGATATCTATGGACCCCTCCAAAACAGATGCAATTTAGGGATGACCGAGGCCAACATTGGTAATGGATATCCATAGCTTCTTGGGGTTAGCTGGATATTATCGACGATTTGTGAGGAATTTCTCACGATTGTCCAACCATATTACCAAGCTAACTCGAAAGGGAGTAAAGTTTTCTTGGAGTGACGAATGTGTAGAAAGCTTCAAGGAGTTGAAAAGGAGGCTTATCACTACGCTCGTGCTAACTTTACCCACAAGTGGGGAACTTTTTGTGGTATTCAGTGATGATTCGAAGAAGGGATTAGGTTGTGTGCTGATAATGTGATATCCTATACCTCAAGGCAGTTGAAAATCCATGAGTGAAACTATCCAACACATGATCTGGATTTGGAGGCTATGATCTTTGCCTTGAAAATATGGTGGAATTATCTCTATGGAGAGAAATGTGAGATATATACTGGCCACAAGAGTATTAAATATATATTCACACAGAAAGAGCTTAATATGCACCAGAGAAGATGGATAGAGCTCATCAAGGATTATGACTGCTCATACATTACCACCTTGGGAAAGAGAACAAGGTGGAAAATACCCTAATTAGAAAGGACCCAACGATTCTATCAATGATGAGAATTAAGAAGGATCCAATCTTCTTAGACTTTATGAAGATGGGCATGGGAATCATAGAGAAGGGAACATCATAAATCCTTTCACAAATGATTTCTCAACTGTCTCTTTTGGAAAGGTTAAAGGATTCTCAAAAGGATGATGTGGGAATTCAAGAAAAAGTGGAAGCTATCGAAAAAGGGAAATCCTCAGAGTTTAATGCTAATGAAGAAGGAATTGTGAGATTTGGGAAAAGACTACGTATTCCATCAAATCCGGAGCTGAAGAAGGAACTTTTTGATGATGCACATAGTTCAAATTTATCTATTGACCTAGGGAGCACAAAGATGTATCGAGATCTCTGAGAAAACTTTTGGTGGGATAATATGAAGATGGAGATTGCTGAATATACATCAAAGTGCCTGGTGTGTCAGCAAGTGAAGACATAGAGGCAGAAGTCTAAGGGGATGATGCAACCATTGTCCATACCAGAATGGAAATAGAAGAACATCACCATGGAATTTTTCACCGGACTTCCGAGGACATCCAAAGGAAACAATGCAATCTGGGTTGTTGTGGATCGTCTTACAAAGACTGCACACTTCATTGCTATTCGGGAGGATTTCTCTTTGGATCAACTGGCACAGATATATATCAGGGAAGTGGTAAGGTTTTATGGAGTACCACTATCTATTGTGTCTGACCGAGATCCAAGATTCACCTCTATGTTTTGGAAGATTCTTCAACATGCTCCGAATACTGAACTGAACTTCAGTACAAAATATCATCCTCAAACTGATGGCCAATCCGAGCGGACTATCCAAACACTTGAGGATATGTTGAGAGCGTGCTCAGTGGAAATTTAAGGAGGATGGGATCAACATCTTCCTCTGGTTGAGTTCTCTTATAAAAATAGTTTCCACTCAAGCATCCAAATGGAACCATATGAAGTCCTGTATGGGAAAAGGTGCAGAACACCGACATGTTGGGATGAGGTCGGTGAACGTAAGCTGCTTGGACCAGAAATGGTCGAGGAAATGGTGGAGAAGGTAAAAACCATTCAGCAGCATATCAAGGCAGCTCAGAGTTTATAGAAGAGTTATGTAGATAATCATCGATGAGACCTTGAGTTTAAAGTTGGAGACATGGTGTTTCTCCGCATATCTCCATGGAAGAAGGTCATGAGGTTTGGAATTAAAGGGAAGTTAAGTCCAAGGTACATCGACCCCTTCAATATTCTTGATCATGTCGGGGCTGTGGCCTATCGACTAGAACTTCCACCTTCCATGGACAAAGTACATGATGTATTTCATGTATCCCTCTTATGGAAGTAGATACTGGACCCTTCACATGTACTCTCTTCTGAGGTGGTACAATTGGAAGATGATCTTTCTTATGAGGAGCAACCAGTGAAGATCTTAGATCGTAGAGAAAAAGTTCTATGAAATAAGACAATGACCATCGTCAAGGTGTTGTGGAGAAACCACAAGTTTGAAGAAGAAACTTGGGAATCAGAGGATATGATGAAGCTGAGTTACCCACAATTGTTTTATTGTGGGAAAAGGAAAATTTCGATGGCGAAATTTCTTAAGGGGGGAATATTGTAACGACCCAAAGTTTCATTAATGGAAATTCCTCTTGATCTAATTAAATGTCTCTTTATGTTTATATAAAATGTAAACTTCTTTGGTTTTATGTTATGAATTTTGACCATTGCTAATATATTTGTTGAATAGTGATAACATGATTAGTATAAATATAGGACTTTAACAAATCCAATTTACTCAGACAAAGGAAGCGATGGACTCATCCAGTAGAATTGCCCCATACGAAGCCCATTTATTGAAGCTCAGAAAAGAGGTGGCATCTTTGGGCTTCACCCTAGACCAAACCCAAGATGAGCTTCATCATGTCAAGCTCGAACGTGACTGTATACGGGAAAAGTGGAAGTTGATTGAAATTACCACTCGAGCGATGTTATCCGAGCCACCCCAAGAGTCTGTCACCATCGCACACCTTACCCTTAGGTCTTATGCGGCTGTTTTAAGGGGTTATGTAACAAATAAGTAGTACTGTGTTCATGTACATTATTTTTATATATAATAATTAATATAACTTCTAGTCATTTTTGATACATTGTAAATAGTTTTTAAAGTACAAATGGTGTTTTTAGTTATTATTTAATTAAGAAATATATTTTTTTAAATTAAGGTATTTTTGAATTAAATAATATTTCAATAAAATAATATTATTATTAAATTAATTTTTATTAAATATAAATGATCTTATAATTTTATGAATGCAGTTATAATTTTTATTAAGGTTTGAAAGCCATTTCTGTCAAAACCCGTGAATTTTCGATAAATGTCAGTTTTTATTTTAAAAGTGAAAATTAACATATTTAGAAAATTATTTAGATAAAATAAATGTTATTTCTGGAATAAGGACGTCGAAATTATCCAACGGTTAATTTTTCATAATTTTCTGAGACCGTCAAATTTTTGGGTAAAAATTAAATACTTTTTAAATATATAATGTGTTTTATGACATCATAATGACCCAATGGTGATGTAATAAAATAATATAATCTTTATGTTCGGCCAATATATGTTTTAACATTAAAATAATGTGATTTTGGGTTTTTTGACTTACGTTTCAAAGCATTAATGGACCCCTCAAGACTTATTCAGCACCTTGCCTTTTTAAATTAATTTCCATGGGAGTGTGACTCACCTCCACATAAGCAACCCTAATATTTTAAGAAGTTCGGACATTGGCTTTATAAAATATTATTTTCCTCTTCCCTTTTCCAAAAACCATGGGCAAAAACCATGGGATGGTTTTTGGTTTGTATTAATTTAATGTAAGGGGTCCCAAACGTAAATAATAAAGAATTCTATCACCTTTCCTATATAAACCCACCCAAACTCCCACTTCCTCCTCACTCAAAGCCTTTGGAGTTCTTCCACCCTCTGCCCTACTCTCTCTATAATCATCCCAAGGTTACCCAAGCTCCCAAGAAGCCTCTCACAAGCCTCTCTCTAGACTTTGGAAGCCCACTTCTAAGTAAGGGTTTTTTTCTTCCTTTCTCATTTTTGTCAATTTTCTTTAAGTTGTATTGCCCTTTTACTTTCAATTATGAATGTTGGGGTATGGTTTCTCACCTCCCCCATACTTCCCTCTTATTTTTTGAATGATGGGAGACCCCTTTATCTCTCATTAAATTCCTCCCATGTACACCCGTTACTATGCTGAAATTCCGAAAGGAACTTCTCTCTCTTCTTTTACATTCAAGAAATAATTTTGTATCATGAATCTAAATTCCATTAAAATTGTTGGTACATGTTTATATATTCCGTCCTTACTGTCCACTACATGTGAATATGATGAGAAAACCCTTTCTCTCTCATCAACCATTTTTATGAATTCTTATGTCACACCGTTACACTGCCGAAATTGCACCGATTTTCTAAGCCAATGCCATTGTGTAGTGGATACCATGCCCATTTCTCCATCAAGGGTATCCACCTTTATGCACCTTTACTTATTTATAACAAAGTTTCATGTATTAATTCCACATTCCTTTATCTTGTAATAAATTATTATATTTTATGAATCCATGTTTTATGATCCATGTGGCACA
This sequence comes from Viscum album, assembly GCA_963277665.1. Taxonomy (NCBI): domain Eukaryota; kingdom Viridiplantae; phylum Streptophyta; class Magnoliopsida; order Santalales; family Viscaceae; genus Viscum; species Viscum album. Next base: position 44,237,071 of record OY728140.1, on the reverse strand, counting down.
CTTATGCATGGAATGAAATGTTTAAGAAGGGTGCGCCCTTATAGCGCTCCAATGCATTGGGTAAAGTATAGTATCATGATACATCATGTGCAATGAGTGTTGACTCATGCTAATTTAAGTTCAATAAGGGTTTAATCGTGCTTCATGTGCAATGAGTATTTACTCGTGCTCTATGTGCAATGAGCCGTGGCTCATGCTTAAGTGTTGTTTCCACATTTCCATGTTATGATTATCATGCTTTATCATGCCTTTATGTTCATGTTTCTTTTATGCTCTATTGATATGCCTATTGTATAACATGTATTTTACTCCTCATGTTATTCCATGTGTACTCCCTTACTGGGGTTTATAGCTCACCCTTTTCTTATGCATGTCCTCAGGTTATCCCATGCAATGCTAAGTACGAGGGAATATAGTGGTCATGTAAAGGAGGTTTTCAATAAATATGTTGTACTTCATGTTTTTTTTAGTTTTTATGTAATGATCCTAAGCCCCAAATACACTAAACCTCTCGATTTTTTTGTATCAAGTGATGTTTTATGTAATAAATCATGTTTAAGTTTGTAATAAAAGCATGGTTGTTATATGACCCACAACAAAGAACTAGGATCATTGGACGCTCGAGACTTAATGAGTCATGACCAAAGGAATCCCATATTTAGTCAAATTTGATGAGATCAACCCAAATATTAAGGTGAATCATCTAGGTATTTTAAGAAGAACAAAATTTCTATCTCATATGGTTATTTTCAAAACCCTAAAAAAGATTCACCGCTTCAACTTTGAACATAAATATAGTGATAAGTTTATTCCATTTAAGGTGTTGATATTTTAAATTGAGTAAAATAATTAATTTTCCTTTATTTTTGGATTTTGGTGGTGTAACCATGGAGGTTTCAATGATTTGGGAAGACAATGAACAATATCCTAATATTTTTCAGTTAAAATAAAAATTAAATTAAAATAATAAAATAAATTATTTAATGTAGTTATTAAATAACTTAAAATTTAGGAGTGACCTGACCAAATGCTCATTGATCATGAAAGTTATGCTCCTCTAAGGGTAAACTCCCCATTCTAGATCTAATGATGATCTCATAATTTTCATATGAAATTCTGTTTTAGAGATATTAATGATTTAATATTTTAAAAATATAATAAATAATTAATTAAACCTAAAGAGTGTTTTTTTATGAAAGAGGTATCCAAATGTCCAATTATTAGGAATGTTATAACCCACCAAGGGTAAAAACCATGTTACGAACCTAAAAGTGGTCTTATATTTCTCATACGATCCACCATTTGGGAGATATTAATTTATTTTCAAGAATAATATAATAAAAACTATTAAATAAATTATTTTCATGAGAGATCCATCCAAATGTTTGATGCTTATGAATGTTATACCCTAACTAGGGTAAAACTTGTATCTTGGAACAAATAGTGGTCTCATATTTCTCATATGATGCACCCTCTGTGAGTTATTCAAATATTTTTAATAAATTACACACACTTAATTTAATATATTTAATAATTTTATTTAGTCTTCATTGAGGCATTACAGGCCTCAGATTGTCACACCAACTTAGCATCCTACTTTTAAAATATTCAATTGAATTTTTCTAATAGTTAACTCGGATTTAACCCTTAAGAAAGGCCTTTAAAAAATAAAATTTTTCATTTTCATTGATAAATAATTTTTTTTCATTAGACACTTATAATCTATCAACAAGAGGATTTATTTGATTTGTAAAATTCAGAATATTACAATTCTCCTGCAATAAAGACTTCTCATCCTTGTGAAGTATCACTATCAGTCTTGATCAAACAAATCAAGCCACTGAGCTCAAATATCAAACTCATGTTCCCATGTTTCATCCTAGATCCATCCATGATGCCACCAAATCCAGACTAGTGGTATTGTCTTTACTCAAAACACCTTCTTGCATCAATCTATGATATGTATGATATGCTCCTCATAAGATGTGTCTACCTCTACCTCAATGTCCTCATAATCAATAACATGCACAGGATCGAGTATGTACCTCTGAATTTGTGACACATGGAACACACTATGCATACCTAAATAGTGAGAAGGGAGTTCCATATGATACACCACTACCCCCATTTTCTCAGTGATCTTAAAGGGTACAAAAAAATGTGGTTCAAGCTCGCTCTTCTTCAACATACATTTATGCCCCAACCTAGGAGTCACCCTCAAGAGAACCTGATATCCCAAAACAAACTCCAAGAGTCTCCTCCTTCGATCGACATATGATCTATGTCTACTCTTTGTGGTGATCAGTCTCTTTTGTATCACTTTGACTCTCTTTAAGGTCGCTTAAACCATAATGGGGCCAAAACTTTCTTCCTCACTCGCCTAATTCAAATACAACGGTGATTGATATGACATCCCATAAAGATCTTCATAAGGTTTTATCTAAATTGAATCCTAATATCTATTATTTTATGAAAACTCAATTAAGGGGAGGTGATCATCCCATGCTACACCAGGATCCATCATGCAACATGGAAGTATATCCTTCGATATGTGTATGGTTTGCTCAGACGATATGTCGGTATGATGATGGTATGCCATTCTCAATCTCAGCTGAGTCCCTAAGTATTTTTGTATGCCCTACCAAAAGTGTTATGTAAAAATTTTATCTCTATCTAAAGTAATTATCATAGGGAATCCATGGAGGCACATGATATCTCGAACATAGAGATTCCACATCTCTTCCACTGAGTGAGTTTCTTAGATTGGTATGAATTGAGCAGACTTTAATAACCGATAAACAATCACCCAAACAACGTCATGAATTTTTAGGGTCCTGGGTAACCCCATTACAAAATCCATCATAATTTTTTCCAATTACACATAGGTATATAGAGTGGATATAATAACCCACCCGGACACTAGTTCTCGGATTTCAACCTCTGATAGATGAGGCATCGAGAGAAAAAACCAGCAATGTCTCTCATCATCCCTGGACACCAGAACTATCACCTAAAGTCATGATACATCTTGGTCACACCAAGATATACTTTCTATTTAGAGGTATGTCAATCCCTCATCAGACCATATCTGATATAATGAGGTACTAGTACTATCCCTTGTACCAAGATCATGTTATCATCTTCCATTGACCATTCATGCATCGAGTCATCACCATCTATTTGATCCCTCATTATATCACACTCTGAGTCTGACTCCTGTTTAGCTTTTACCCAGTCCACAAGTGATTATGTTATTACAAAGGGAGAAAAAGTTATAGAACCATAGTCCATTAAGGAATCCATCATCCAATCATCCAATAATCTCATCAAACACCACTACTCCTCTAATGATCGCTCACCGAGTTCCTACTCATCCTGAGTCTTACACCTAAGGGAATCTACTTCGATATTTCCCTTCTCATGTGAATATTCCATCTCAAAGTCGAATGTTTATAGATACTCAACCCAATGCCTCTACCTTGTATTTGGGTCCCTCTATTTGAATATATATTAAATTCTCTTTTAGTATGTGTAAACAATAAATCTCTCATGGAATAGATAGTGTCTTCAACACATAAGATCATGGAACACCATTGCCATATCCTAGACATGTGTAGGGTATTTATTCTCATCAGGTCATAACTGATGAGACCTATTGAAAACTACCTTCTATATTTGAATTAAAACTACTCCCATACAAAATCTTGATGCATCACAATACTCTTCATAACCAATCCAAGGTTCAGGGAGTGTTAATACTGGCGCTTTTTTCAACCTTTTATTTTTCTCAAAGAAAGCCTCTTCACATAGGTCTAACCACTGGTACTTTACACCCTTATTTTTTAGTGATTTCATGGGTGATGTTAGTTAGGAAAAGTCTTGGATAAACCTATGGTAATATCCTTCTAATCCTAGAAATCTCATAATCTCAAATATTTTTCAGGGATGTGTCCAAGACTTTACTACCTCAACCTTCTATAAGCTTACTGATATACCATTCTATGACACCACATGTCCTAGGAACATCCACCATTTAATCCAGAAGTCTCATTTATAAATCTTGACATAAACCATATGTGATCAAATTATACTTATTACTATCTCTAGCTCAATATCATGTTTCTCTGGAGTCCATGATTATATGAGGATATCATTAAAGAATATTGTAGTGAAAGAGTCTATGTATGGATGAAATATATTTTTCATGAGGGACATGAAAAACGATGGTGCATTATTCTTCCCAAACAACATCAACAAGTACTCATATAGTTTATATCTACTCTAAAATTTTATCTTCGGAATGTCCTCCTCTGTAACTCACAACTGGTGGTAGCCCGATCGAATTTAAATCATAGAGAAACACCAGGTTCCCCATAAATGATCTAAAATATCAACGATTCTGGGAAACATATATCAGTTCTTCAATGTTATCTGGTTCATCTTCTGGTAATCAATGCATATCTGAAAACCTGCATCTACTTTCTTAGCGACCAAAATAGGTACACCCTATGGTAAAGTAATAGTTCTGATAAATCCCTTACTCTCCAAGTCATCTAGTTATATGATGATCTTCTTCATCTTTGTTGGATCCATATGATATAGGAGTATCAAAATGGGTTGCACACCCAGTATGAGATCTAAATCAAGTTCAAATCCCCTATGAGGAGGGAGTCCTATGAAGTTATCTAAAATGGTGTCCTGATAGAGATCCATGACTCGAGGAAAACATGAGGGGCTTACAACTGATGCTGCTAAAAGGGCCGAGGCTACCATCTATGATGTGATTTTCAAAATATAGATCAAATTCAGTCCAAATATACACGATCCTAGTTCCCACTCTCTATTAATCTAGAACTTATCTCCCTTGGGTGAAGTAAAAGATACATGTCTATGATAGAAATCAATATGATCATGGAATATGGTCAAACAATCCATGTCGAGAATCACATGGAAATTCATCATCTCTATAATCTTGAATTCCCATAGATTTCCAAAGCCTATGATTACTAGTGGACACTCTAGGAATCAGTGTATATGGTCCACTCACATAACCAATGGTGTATCAAGGGAGACTGACTTAGATAATAAATTGATTGGTATGTAGTGTCTCACCTGTGCTTGTATAGATATGAATGAATGGGAAGCAACAGTATCTAATAAGGATGTAGATAAATTATAGGTGGTCAGGATTGTACCTAGAACAATGGATGGTCCCTCTCCACCATATTATAGAGTTTGGCCCAAAGCGTACATGAGACCTGCCTCAGCTCCTCTTCCTTGTCCCTTGGGTGCAAGACTTGTTTGAGTTAGCTGTTGATAACCCCAGTTGTACCCCCATATCTAACGAGTACCTCTATGAGAGATAGACCTATAAATCATGAAGCAACACTGTTTAAGATGTCCCTTCATCCCTCACTACCGACACATGATCTAAGGTGTAGTGAAAAAACTACAAAAGTGTCCAGCAATTCTATAGTCAAAACATTGTGAAAGTAATTCCAATGGAGATGATGACGATATACTCTACTCCACTAGAATATTGGTACTCATATTAATCTATCTGGTCTTCCTCTTATTATTTCTAGAAAGAACTACCATAGTAGTTAGAGGAAACCTAATCACTATACACCAAGGGTAGGAAGTATGCCTGATATACTGTCCTCCTCCAATACCTTTTCAAAGGAAATTGCCTTGCGAAAGACCTGTGGATACATTTTTAGGTCAAAACCCTTGACCTGACATTTGAGTTCTGGTTGAAGGCCTATATCAAGCTTCCATGACTTCTGTACCCCATTCCCAACTAAAAAAAATAAGAAAAATGAAGTAACTCCGTAAGTCGAGAAGAACATAAAGATAAATTCATGGATCACTATCATAATATCATGAAATTCTAGGAAGGATATAGATTCATCATGTCGGTAAAATATTTCTCAAGAAAAATATCCTTGAAGGTCACCCAAGTAAGAACCTCTCATCTCCTAGATTGTATCATATCAGTCCACCATCTCATGGTGGGTCCCTAAAATATGAAAGTCAATAGAATCACACGCCCTTCTTCAGGAGTCTTGAGTAGTTCAAATATGACCTCAATAATGTCTATCCAATCCTATGCATCTTGTAGGCCACTAGTTCTCTGAAACATCGAAGGGAACTGGAGCTGGAAATCCTGAGAATGGTAAGTATTGTGGCATTATTTGGTCCACCCTAGACATGTACTATCTGAAAAAGTCCAAGATGAATAGGTTGTATAGCCTTAATTTCATGTGTCGGTATAGGATCATACTAGGGTATATCCCCTGTCACCATAAGTGGTGGAACAGGACCATCCTGAGCTACCATAGCTGGTGGTCCCATAAGACATCTTCATGGTAGAATATTCTATAATAGAAAAAACATTAGAAACATAAACAGATCCTAATGAATCTATGGTATCACACAAGGCTTTCCTAAGACTCTACCATTATCCCAGGGTATCACCCTCCTAGCACTAACCCTTACCTTTTTTCAATCTTGTTTACACAAGGCATCAAGTGTCGGTCATCTACTCAGAATCCACAGGGTGTCAAATAGATTCCATGTTACAAATTTATCATATTGTGTTGTTATCTTCATTGCACATTAAGTGTGAACCCCGCAAGTAGTAATAATACCATGAACACCACTTTTCAAGTATACACATTCTAATCCTCTAATGTAAAACATGAAAAGTAATAGCATGATAACAACCATAATACACATCATGAGAAGTACATAAATATCATATATATCAACATGTGAATCAAACATCATCATGAAATCAAGATATCACATCCAAATCATGGAATCAAATCATACCATATCAAGGGACACACACACCCCCCCATATGTGATCACAAATCAAGAATTATATTAAATAATCGAATACAAAAATCAAGTATATAAACATGTGTAAACAAGAGCGCAAAAAGATAAGGAACCTCTGACCTCAAAAGTATCTGATTTAAAAGAAAAGGTAATAAGCTAGTCGAGATCCCTCATCATGATATTATTGTATACAACTTTAATTTTTTAAAGTTTAAGGTTCATCAAGGATTCCTAGAACCATAAAAATCTATTTTATTGAACAAATAAATATAATATCAAGTGCGATAAAGATTTCTCTCTTCTATATAATTTTAAAATTAACATTTAGTTCAAATCATATATTCTCTAAATTATTCTTTGATAATATATTTATTATCCTTGGATAATTTTAATTAAATTATACCTTGATTATTCATGTGATTAACCATTAATAATTTCTATTCCATAAATTAACCTTTGATGATTTATTAATTATCATTTTATAATTTTAAATTAATTATCCCTGATAATTATCTTAGATAAATATTTATCTATCTCCCAATAATGTTCAAAATAATCCTTCAATAATTATTTTTAAATGATCCAATTAAAATTTGAAAAATAATATTGATGAATTCCTTTATTACATCAGAACAAAAATATGATATAACTTTTACTCATCGATATGAATCCAATGACACTAATGGCACATAATTCCAATTAATATCTAAGAGGATATTGATGAGAGAAAATTTGTTGAAATTATTGGTTGATAATTTTTTTATACATATCTCCCAACATTTTCGCTAAACTAAACATTGATAATTTAAGGTTTTAACATTTAATAAATTTCCACAATTCATAATTACCATTTTATAATTTGTTTTATAATTTAGTCAAATTAGGTTTTATTTATTTATTTATTTAAAACCCCCATTCTTATAGAATTTTAAGAAATAAAGGATGAAGATGTAAAATAATTAAATAAATTTAAAAAAAAACCCCAACCTAGGTGAAACACCTCTTTGAAGATAAGTAAATTTAACCCATTCGAAGAACCAGGATTAGGGGATGCTTGAGACATGATGGGTCGCGACCAAGGGATTACCGGGTTCAATTAGATTTGATGAGATCAACCCTAATATGATTATAAATCATTCAAGTATTTGAAGAAGAAAAAATTCCTTTCTCATCAAATTATTTTCAAAATCCCCAAAAAGATTCACCATTTCAACTACATATTTAAAAGAAGTGAATATTATTTTCCATTTTAGGTATTGGGATTTTAAACAAAGTAAAATAGTTAATTTTTCTAGATTTTGGGATCACCAGGGCGTGGCCATAGAGGTTTCCATGATCTGGGATGGTGATTAACAATATCCAATGATTTTTTAGATAAAATAATAATCAAATTAAAATAATAAAATCATTTATTTAATATAATTATTAAATATCTTAAAATTTACGAGCGGCCTCACCAAACACTCTTTGCTCATGAAATTTATGCCAAACCTAGGGTAACCCCCCCCCCCCCCCCCCCATTTCGGATCTAACAATGGTGTTAGATTTTTTATGTGATTCCCCACTTGAAGGATATTAAAATTTTTTATTTAAAAATGGAATACATAGTTAATTAAATATAAAAAATGTTTTTTAGCGAGGAATCCAAAAATCTAAAGCTTACGAATGTTATACCTCAACTAGGGTAAACAACGGATTATAGACCTAATAGTGGTCTCGTATTTTTAATACAATGCACTGTTTGGGAGAATTAATTTATTTTCAAAGTAATATAATAAAAATTATTAAATAAATTATTTCTCTGAGTGATACATCCAAATGTATGATGCTTGAAAATGTTATACCACACCAAGGGTAAACACCATGTCCTGGACCTAAGAGTGATCTCCAATTTTTCATATGATGTACCATTTTGGAGTTATTCAATTATTTTGAATAAATTTAGTGCACTTAATTTAATATATTTAATTATTTTATTTTGTCTTTGCCATGAATTACAGGCCTCAAAATCCTGTTCCAACTTAGCATCTAACTATGAAAATATTCAATTGAATATTCCAAGTAGTTAATTTGGATTTTACCCTTACACAAGACCTTTAACAAAATTACTAATTTTTTTACTGATAAATCATTTTTTCCAGAAGACACTCTTAATTTATCGACAAAGGGGTTTTATTGTCTTTATATAATTCAGGATATTAGATTTATTATTCCTTGATACATCTGCAGGAAATTGGATGATTTTATACCTGACATGTGTGATGATTCCTAGACATGTCTGATGACAATTGCATAATCCAAGTTGATAGGTATGGAGGATGTTGCATGATTTGGCCAATGTTGTCTAAAGAAAATCAAATGACTAAGGCTGACATTTCTTTATAGTATTACAAGACCTGGATGACTTATCTAGAGGACATCTCATGACCTGGATGAATTTTCTGTAGGATATTTCATGACCTAGGTCGACATGTATAAAGGACACACACATGACCTGGATGGAGAGCCCGAAGGGCTTCACAAGACTCAAGTGGCATGCCCTCAGGGCATCAAATATTCTGGTTGACACGTCTATAGGGTATCACAATATATGAATGGAAATAATGAAAGGATTCATGATATTTGGATAACATGATTGGTGTCACCACATAACCTAGGTTACATGTCTAGAGGAGATCCCAAGATCTAGATGGTGAGCCCAAAGTGTTTCACGAGACTTGGATGATATGTCAAGAGGACATCGTGTGAATTTCCTGACATGTCTAGAGGACATAACATGATACCAATGGTATGTCAAATTGATGTCACATGTCATGAGTGACATTCCCAAGTGTTATCATATGATTTGGATGAGCCATGTGAAGGGCATGAGGATCAGTGTATACATCTTCATGAAAGTATATCACCTTTTAATATTTATTCCAACTTTTATTTCATATATTCCTTAGATTTGTTCAGTGTTATCTTGTTTGTGTTTCATGTGATTCTACATATATGTAGGATTCCTTTCACATAACCCGCCAAAAGTCCTTCACGTGATCTCAAATGATCTCATGAAGTTCCCATGCATGTTTCATGATTTCTTAGGTTGATCCACATATTTTACCTAGTGAATAACCATTATAATCACAATATTGGCATCTCTGAGAAGTCCTCTAGGATTCTTAGTTTCTCAAGTGCATGGATCCAAGGATAATTTTTTTTCATGAAGGGGTGGGGGATTTATAGGCCTCACTAACCTGATTATTCACCACTTTTCATGGAGCATATCATGAAAATCTATACTATAGTCACAGGAGGGATTTGGTGTCACGTGTTTCACAAATTCCTATAGTAGGTCATACATAGAGTGTTGAATGATTTTCACAACCACAATTACATCACATTGAAACCCCATTTATTTTATTTTAAACAATAAAGGGAGTATTTCTTTATTATTTGGACATTATAAGGGGATTTTATTGGCTAGGAATACATTTATAAAGGCCTTCATGGGGTCAGGATTCCTATTTAAAGGATTTCACATGATTTGCAACGCCTTGTATGGGTTGTTTCTCTATACAATGATGGCTTTCCAGGGGGGCTTCACAAGACTAGTTAGGCGTGTCAAGGGTGGAATCACATGATCATTGGTGATTACCCAAGGCATACGGCCCTTCTCAGATAAGATCAACATATCTTCTCCTTGCAAGAAGCTCCCATCATTTCAATTTTTTATTATCTTGTTTATTTTACAAGGGTTGGGGATCTCGGGAGCTTGCATGAGTTTTTTAGAGAAAATCACTCTCCCCATCGGTAGTGTATCATGTGAAAAACAAATGGTTCCTCTAGTGATGTGTGAGAATTATCATGGGAAAACACTTCTATTTGTATTTGTGTAGGGAGGGTGAGTTTTAGACCGCCTGGACATGTCCAAAGCCCTTTATGTAATGAGGGTGACATGTCTGTGAGCTCTCGTGTGGTAAGGCAGACACATTACCAAGGGATTATGGTGTCTCTTGAGATACATGTTTATGTCACATGAGTTTTATAACCCCAATTTTCTCTCACCTTTGGGATAATTTGATCCTTATTTTATAAGGGATTTTAGATGGTTTGTTAGGCATCTATAGATTGACATGTCATGTGACTTCGTTGTACTCATTTTGCAGAAACCATGTGATTAGAAGGTGTCTTGGATGCCTTTTCAAGAGTATAAGGGCTTTTCAAAGGGGTTCCATGTGATCTACCATATGTTATTCACTACGCATGACCATCCTCATTACCTTTCGAAGGGCATGAGACCACGTGTCTAATAGAGGTTCACACAGTCTGCATGATCTTTCCCACATTCTTCTTAATTTTATTTGTAGAAAAAATGATACTCATATTTAGGTATTTATTCCCTTGTGGATTTACTGATGCTGATTTGGTGGGTGTTAATAAATTTCCCCCTCAGGAGTGATGTTTGTGGGGAAAAGGGCTCAGTTCTGAGGAACGTTAATGCCGATCTGTGGATTTGGTTCTATCTCCAATCAGTATCTTGGGTGACTCTTGGTCTTTCGGGTGATGTTTGGTATTTTGTGAAAGTCCTTATAAATAGGTTAAAAGAAGGAGGCTTATTTATCAACTACCCACAAATCATATCAACTACACCTTATCTTCATCACATACCCCTGTCACATGTCCTTCCTATAAAAACTGACTGTGATATCCATTTGTGAGACCTTTTTTCTGAGAACATCTTTATAATACTTTCTTTTCCAGAGTGTTTGTTCAAATAAACGATGAATGGAATTTTTGATAATTTCATAAAATTCGACCATAGTCCTACATGGTTGTCTTTGAAAGATTCATAGGATATTCTGGCTCAATCTCATGACAACTTTTGACTATTTTTCGGATCATGTGACCATGTCAAAGTTAAGATATTTCAAGTATTATGAGGGTTCATGTGTTCATTCAATGTTCTGTGTGTTTATGCGGCCTATGAGATCTTTATGAACTAGGTTATTTTTATGTCCTTTATGTGATTGTGAATCCATTTGATGATTCATGCGATGCACATGAAGATTCTAGGATTTATTACTTTCATTTTAAAAGATTTTGTTTTCATCTGTTTGACATGTGTCACTTACTTTTGTTCATATAAATTGTGGATCCCTTCATAGTTCTTCTATCACATCTATCCAAAGGGACCTGATTTCAAAGAATCATAATATTGACCCTTAGTACCTAAAGTACTCTGACAACGAGGTTCTAAAAAGGATTCTCCTATTTGATCTCCAGAATGATCCTTTATAACACAAACCTCCTCAATATGGGTTTCTCCCATTGGATGACATTTCCATCTTTTATCCAGCCTATAACTTTCCATCTTCATGGGTGTTATCTTCCCTCAAATACATTCAAATTTTTTTTTCATAGGATGGACAACTGATCACATCATGGTCCTAGGGGTTGTCTTATATATTGGAAAAATGTCCTCTAGGATCGGAAGGCTACAAGTTCTCCCATCATCCCATCACTGAAAGCTACTTGAGTATATTTGTCTCTTCTATGAACAACTCAGGTGGTGGTTGGACCTTGAAATGGGAACATCAGCCTAGTGGAATTTTCTTTATGAGTGGGATTTTCCATTTTGTGTCAGGAAAATTTTCATAGTGTTTTCTAACCAACTATACGATATCCATCTATATAAAGTAATATGGCTTTACAAATTCATTATTTATCTCTAGACTGATATTCTTTGAGAATTGATCAACCATTGGAGTACTAGTGCCTATGCATTCAATGTTTCCAATGATGATATAAGAATCATCCTATGGGATACCTATCAACTGGGTGGGATACCCCCTCTTGGAGATATGTATGACGAGTTCTTTTCCGCCGTAGATGTATGGGATGATGCTTTGAAAAATATAGTCTTGGTGCAGGAAATTATCAACACTATAAAGGAAAAATTAATAAAGGATATAACTATGTGCTCACTCATCTCTTTTAGATATTGGATCAACATTTTCCTTTATCGCAGTGGAGCTAGGCTGACTGCGATACTCCCACATCGGTGTCCTTACTGGTAGGTTTGTGACAGCACTTGTTTGTATTGGAAAATTTTGAAAGCTAGGGATCATACCTCATGGGGATTCTAAGTGAAGTTAGATATATCTTCAATCCTTAGGTTGGAAAGCTTCATGACCATGTTCTTGAATCGAACCCCAACTAGTACAAGGATTTCACCTAGCTTCCAAAATTTCTCAGCCGGGGATGCACTCTCAAGATTCTGGTTTAGCACACTGGTGATGGAAACAAAAATAGTACAAGGATGGCACATGAATATTCTGGAATCGAACATTGCATGCCTTTAACAGCTTTTAGGCCACACTCTGTAGGGAAACATCCCTTATAGGATCAGTGGACCTTTCAAGATTTTATTTGGCTGGATAAGGGAGTATTTTCATTGCTACAGATACTAAAATACCATCAAAATCCCCAGTGCCTTATTTATTCCCAATCTAAAAAACATATCTATGTTGATTCCATATTGTTAGGCCTTGAAAAAGTTGTTAATGTGTTGATCTCACCTGATCACTTCGACTTCACCCCTTAACCTTCACTAACTGGGCTAATTATTGACAATGGAGATGTTACTCGTGATGAAAGGTCTTACAAGTTCTACCTTTGGTATGGTGTTATTATAGACAGGATGGAAAATCTAATCATCTCTGATCCATATACACCTTAAATATTTGATCTCTAGTTCAACTACCTCTATAGGTTTTCCCCTATCCCCTCTATTGGTATGTGGGGAGAACAATATCTTAGATTCATCCATTAGTTTTGGATGATATTGGTGTGTAAAGAAACCTATACTAAGATCATTATTACACCTATTGATGATTTTACCTTTCTTTCTCAAGATTATTCCAAGGCTTGGGTAGCATCCTACCTAGGTGGTGTGCTAAATTGAATGGTTCACGATGAAGACAAGCCATTTTCCCCACCAACCCCGATGTTTTTAGAAAGTTTGGATTTGATTTGAGACTTGGGATAGGATTCTAGGAAGCTCCCTAATCTTAGAGATGGATATCCCATCAGTGGGGAAGAATCCATTGAGTAATATAACCCTTCAACACAAGAAACAGATGATACACCTATTGTGGGAATAAAATATGGGGATTAATATCTTTCTTTCTCATTATCTCGACCGACTACCCCTCCTTCTAACATACCCACTACAGAATCCACAAGATCTTAGAAACAACGTAGTATAAACTGGAAGAGAAATCATATTTTGATTCCAAAGACTCCTCTTAGAACATTTCATGTCCAAGAGGAATGTCCTCATAAAATATTTCATGATTTGCAAGTGGCCATTTTCTGACTAAAAATCCTTATATGAAATCATGATAGATATCATCTTGATGTGGAAAGAGTTAGCCACTAATTAGAGGGTAATGTGTGATATCGATGATGATAATTCCTCAATGAAACTGATGAAGGATTCTTCAGAGTCACTAGAATAAATCCATCAGTTTATATCTAAGTTTCACGCCAAAATGGATATCTTCATGCAATGATCATACTGAATTGGCATGCTCAGCTGATTGAAAATTATTGTAGTTTGATTAATGATATTTATTTAATTTCAATTTAATATTTTTAAAGGTTCCAAATTGTTGATATCCCTCATCCTTTCAAGGTATGAATGAATAGATCTATTGAACTTCATCTGTTTTTTTAGTTTTATTTCATTCATTAAGTTCATGAAATTTCTTCGATCTAATGTTGTATGAATCATTAATGATACCCATCCTATTAATTATATCAAATAAACCTGAATTCTAATATTTTAATGTTTAAATAATAATGGATTCTTCTCAGAAAAATATCATGATTTCATACCAACATGATATTCCTTACTGATATATCTTCTCTAGATATCTTGAGATTACTTTATTCACAAAAGGATAATTTGGGTGTAATATATATCTTGGATGGAGAGTGTTCAATATTCTACTAAAGTATATGGACTTGGTGAGCATAGTTCAATATTTTCTAAGCCCATGTGAAGGGCCTCACAAGATTCATATATTTTTCATTATTTATAGAGAAATTTTCAGTTGTGCGGTAATTTAATGTCTTCAAGATAGAACCATCAATCAAAGTAGTTTTTGGGTCTTTTAGCTTGGATATTTTATCATCGTAGTTTAGGATCATTCAGTTTGTACCTTCTATTGAAATATTTCATGGTATTTTAGCCCAGATATTCTATCATTGTAGTTAGGGTATTTTAGCGTGTACCTTATATTTATGTACTTTAGGGTCTTTTAGCTCAAATCTTCTAATACTACATAGTTTAAATTCTTGTTTCCTGGACATAATTGATGAATTTGGGATATGGTGATGACATGATAGGGATGTCCCTAGACACCCTAAGTTTTTGGGTTTCTCTATGGTATTGCTAAGGTCCATGAGGATTGGATCCCTTTTATTTCAAGGAGGGATGCATTTGGTTTCTAGGTAAAAGACCTTATGTATCGGTAGCATGGTCAAATATAGGTGTCTCTACTCTTTTCCAAGGTTCAAGAAATATTTATGGGGCTGAAATTGGTTAAGGGGTAAATACTAGGGAAGCTAGTCCCACCTGGATAGTTGGAATGATGATTATGGAATTCATAACCTGAAAGTTTGAGTTAAGAAATATTGGATGGGGTAGACATGAAAGGGATAACCCATAACACCCTAAGGTGATGAGTTCTTCCAAAGTGTTTCTCGGGATCACAAGGATTGGCGTTCCTTGCCTATAAGGAGGGGATACCTCTAATTAGTAGGTCAAATACCTTATGCATCGATAGCATGGTCAAACAGATATTTACCCACCCTTTTCGAAAAGACATGAAATATTTATAGATACTCAAGCATCTAGATTATGATGTTGGTAATGGAATGAAATGCTATAAAATAATTGTTCTGGAACCCTAGGGTAGTTTAACTATTATCTGAAACTCAATCCCTACACCCTTTGGTTTCGAATCATGATGTGTGGTCCATCCAAAGGTTTGTGAATGGAGTTTCACAACCCTACTTTGACAAAGGATAAAAAACACAGTGATGTAACATCAAGGATTTCAAATCTATTTGGATATTTTAGTAATGGGTAAATCATGGTCTAAAGCACTCAGTTCATGAGGATGATATGGTATAATCATGTCAGGAATGTCACAGAACACACTAAGGTGTTAAGTTCTTCTATTGTGACTTCAAGTCTCACAAGGATTGTAAATACAATTTTTCAAATCTACACATTTGGTTGGAAACCGAAAACAAAAATGCAGAAGTTGTTGGAAACACTCATAGTAAAAAAGAGGGTCTCATTAAGAAGAGTATCTTTTTCCAAGGTCCATCAAAGGTTTATGGTGATTTGAGCTTCTCAAATCATGAAGTGTAATTTTTGGAAGGTGTAACATCCAAGGAGTTTTAGAAAACCCTAAAAGTTGTGTCACTACCTAGAGAACATGTTCTCACAATGAGGGATGTGAAAAATACTTAATCTAACTTTTTCCTGTACTAGGGGGGTCCAGTGAGCATATATTCAGATTTTAACAGGGATACCTAGGGGGCCTATGATATTTATGAATCATTTATTTACACCTTAATTATTTCCTAAATTCTTCATAAGAAGAGTTTAGAGAGAAGATACTCGACTCTTACACATGCTTCCCTTTGTGGTCTTTCCAACTGAAAAGTTTTGTGTCTCTTTTTTCTAGCAGTTTAAGGTCTTATGATTTGGACCATCAAAGAACAGAGTTTAAGGTCAAACAGCTTTGACCAAGTGAATCTAGTTTAAGGTTGTGATGCACATAGACATTATATTATGGAAATGTTACACAAGATCCTAACTAAGATACCCAAGGAAAAGAGTACCCCAACATACTTTTGAGTGATATATGAAAATGCTGTAAATGATGGATTGAGGTTATGAGGTCATGGGTAAGGATAATGTACAATTTTAATGGGGATGGACCAGAACATCCTCATGTGATAAGTCCTAACATGGTGAAATCAGGTTCACTAAGATAAAAAATTCCTCCTTATAGAGCTAAAGTATCTCTGGATGGTAGGTCAGAGCCCTTATGCATCGATATCATGGTCAAACAGAGAGGTCAATTTTCATTTCCATAGGTCATGAAAGGTTTTTAGAAACTTGAGGTGATCAAGACATAATGTGTGATTTATGAATTGAGGTGCTTAAAAGATGGCAGAAGCACCCTGTAGTCTGGTTGATCGGGGTAAGTCTCTCATAGTCCTTTGATAAGGTAGGGTTATGGGTTATGGTATGCACATTTTAACTCCTTTTATTAGGGAAATTTTTTTTAGTTATTTTAATGTCGTGCAACAAGTATGGTTGCCTTGATGTTTAATTTCATTTTGTAAGGATGTGGGAATCGACATGAAAAATTGTGCAGGACTTATTATATACACAAGAAAGTCATATGGAGTTGTGACTCATGAATATGAAAAATGATCTGGTATGAATCATCTCTCATGTAGTTGGGGTGCATTTTTTTATCATTTGTTGTTGTATCGAGACCTGGTATTGGAGGTCTGGGCATTACTATGTATCCTATGATGGCAAGAATCAAGCCACACATAGTTCTTGATAAGAAGTGTTATTTAACATCATGTGGAAAGGGAATAGGCTCCTAGACATGAAAATGGGATATTTTTATTAAAGCTGATACTTTGTATATGGGTGTCACTACATATCCAATGATGATTTGAATCAATCCATATGCAGTTCTGAAATGAAAGATCCATGCACAGGTTTGAACCGTACAGAAGGAGGGATTATTTTTATGTTCATTTTTTATGAATGGACGTAAGGTGAAATATCCAGATGTCACTACATATCTTGTGATGATAGGAATAAATTGATACCTATTTATTGAATAGGAAATTATCTACACAAGTCAAACTCATATGTAGAGGGAGGAATTGTTCTAGTTGATTATTGTAGTTGGGTTCAAGATTGGAGATACGGGTGTCACAACATATCATATGATGATATGAATAAATACACACATATTTATTTCATGGATATGTGGTGGGATACTAATAAAAATGATGTGTTCCTATATAGTGATTCCCATATTAATGTGCGGTTTTATGTCATGCAAGAGAAATAAACCTTGCAGTTTAATGTCATGTGGTGAGGACTGATGGTGTGACTTTTAAGGTCTTGTATTTATGACTATGATAATCTGTTTGTGAGATAATATTCCTTGTTCATACAGGGAATCCTTACCAAAATTCCTAATATCATGTGACCTATTCCTAGTGTAATAAATAAGGATTGACAAGGGTTAATCTCATCATGAAGAGGCACTAAAGGAGAGGGCATGGTAATTTTATATCATGTGGTGGCTAGACCAAGATATGGTATCAAGGAATCCCTAAACATCTCCTTAAAATGAGAATCAATACATATATAGATATAGAAACCCCATAGATTTAATAATATGCGGAAAAGACATCAACATTAGAGTTTAATGTCATACGGTAAAGATATGGGTGACTTGATGTGAAATAAGATGAATGTTGGGGATCCGTGTAGTTTAACGTAATGGGGTAATTAAAAATTCTATGTAGTTTAACTTCATGTGGTAAAAATTATGTTCACCCAACATGGGAGAAAAAGAATATTGTAGTTGAGTCCATGAATAGGGGCCTAGGAATTACTATGTATCCTATGATGACAGGAATCAAGCCACACACAGTTCTTGGAAACCGTATAATTTATTGTCATGCAGAAAGTACATCAGACTAATAGTTTAATGTTATGCTATAAGGATGTGGGTCAACTGATGTGAATGAAGATGGATGTTTGGGCTCCATGAAGTTTTTCATCATGCGGTAAGGACATCTGTAGTGTAATTTAATTCCATGTGGTTAGGAAGAGGGAAAATGTGCAGTTTAAAGTCTTTCTTCCCAGATAACATTCCATATGGCTTAATTTCATATGGTTAGGATGATTTTTACTACTTTAAAATCAGTTGACTAGGACATGTTCTATATATTTTATCATCATATATTTAGGATTTATTTATGAAGTTTAAGTTCATGAAATTAGGATGAGATATTCTTGATAGTAGCTATGGAATGTATTTCATAACAAATCTTGCATTGGCGGGGGTATAAAATACTCCCCATCCATTGTATCCAATGAGTAACATCCATTATGATAGACCTTATGTATGATATAAAGACCTTAACTATAGTGACCCAGTCTTAAAATAAATGAATATTACATCATTTTAGATGAATATTAATCACATTAAAAAGTACATACTTGAGGAAAGTAATAGTTTAGTGTCTCTTGAAACATTAAACACATTAATTTAATTTGGTGAAAGATATTAAAAATCTCTGGAAAATATATTCCCCTTTTAGTACTCATACTGAAAACATTTCTTCATAACTTAGGGAAAAGAAACCTAAGAAAGGGTGGGATTATATTGTTATTAAGGGTAAATAAAGAAGATATATAAGCATAATTATGAACATAAGGGTATGAAAACATGATAATAACATTATAAGATCTTAATCATGAGTCATGGAATAAGTACTAGAAATTAATAAGACATAAATTATAAGGGAATCAAGTGCATAAGATATAAAATCATAACATAGGAATAAAACATTTAATTGTGAAAGAAACCTAAACTTATAAAATGATTTCCATTATAGTCAAAGCTAACTGCCAAGGCCATATTAGTGGAATGTGTTCACTCCCCAAACCATATTTCTAGTCAAGGTTCAATCCCAAGACCACCTTAGTGGGAAAAGTCCATTAATAAACTGGGTTCACTCCCTATTCTAGCCCTGTATTACTGAAATGAGTTCACTTCTCATTCTATCCATGTTTTACTAAACCAAGTTCACTCCTCATTCCAGCCCTACATTACTAACTGAAGTTCACTTCTTAGTATAGCCTTATACTACTAAACTGAGTTCACTCCTCCTTATAGTATTCTCTATCTCATGAGATATATAAATATTTATGGAATTAATTGGATGGAGATATAGGTCCCTCCTATCACATAATGAAATCATAAATATGTGTGTCACATGATAATAAAACATTCATTATATCATGAACCATAAAAACAGTTGGGTTTTATAAACACCATATCATAACCCATGAAAGGAAATGGGTGTCATAAAAATTCCATAACATCATAACATTTTGAAAACAGACAAGTTTCATAAAAATTTTATAATAGAATAACCTATAAAAGGAATCAGGTTTCATAAGCATTTTATCATTGTATAACTCGAGGAAGATACACGGGTACATATTAAACACAAACCATTCAAAGAAAGGGTATGAATTGTGTCCTTGGATAATATCACCCATAAATAATAAATGCTAACAAAGGATGTCAATTTATATGGATAATTATTTCAAAATAAACCTTAAAAACATTTCTCGAGGAAAATATCCTTTATCACTTTGAAAAATATTTTTTAGAACATAAAATTTTTTGAAAATAATTTCTTTGAAAATCACTTTATTAATACAATTATAGAATATTAGGAAAAATATTTTTGTAAAACTAATAATCTTATAAACCTAAAAATTAATCATTAATGAAATTACCATCTTGACTGTATATAAATATATATATCTCAAACATTCTTTTTTCCATCGTATAATGTTTAGAAAGGTTCCTTGATCATAAAATTATAAGAAGATTCATTTTTTAAAAACATTTATTAAAAAAGGTAAAATATGGGTTAAAATGTATTTTTAATATCATAGTATAATAGTAGAACATTTTTTTAATACATTTTTAAGAAATCATGATTTTTTAAGAAAACAAATTTCCGATCGAAGAGAGAAATAAAGTCTGATTTTCATAAAAACATTTTATTAATTATATTAAGTACCAAAGAGTGGAAAATGGTACCATTACTTGATGATTTAATAAATAAATATAGTATAGTAAAATTCATGATATTTATTAAGATATAGATCATTATATTTCATCAATTTAAGTATAATCATAAATAGTCCAGATAAATGATGTGATTGTAGTAATAAACTCTTACTACTTCGGTAACATTGAATAAAAATACCAATGAAATAATAAAGTTACATGAAGCCTAAAATATCATTAAAATAATTAAATTCATGATATTAAATGTCAAAGGGGAAGTTTACACAAATCATAAAATAATATTGGTTCACTACATAACATGTGTCTACAATAGGGAAAATTGAGACAAAATTACTCTAACAATTTGGTAAATTTTGAACCATGAAACTCATGAAAGAGATATCATAAAATGGATATTTAAATTACCATAAATTAAAGGATAATAAAAATATAATAAATTCATGTTTATTATATACAACAGACAAAATAAATTAGTGGTGGATATGGAATAAGTCTCATGAAAATAAAAGTGATACAAGAAATCCCCTTACCTTAAGTATTAACTATCATCATACACGCTAAAAACTCCTATATAATACATATAAGTATATTATAAATATATAAAATAACAATATTATAATACATAATACCATATATTATTTTATTATGAATTTATTTTACCAATTTATTAACAATTCCGTGTTAAAGTTGTCTTTTTGGGCAATAACTGCTTTGTTTTCCTTATATGTTTTGACTTGTTGTTTTTGGTCCTCATTCTTTGATAAAGATTTCAAAATTTCAAGAAAATAATAAATGATATAAATATCATATATATTCATTATATATGTATTTATAATAATATATTAATGATAGAAATATGAAATGAAATACACCATTAATGGGGACGGTAGGTCGTACGTACACATGAACATTGTTTCCATTTAATTATTGTATTTAAAAAGAATGAAAAGTAAATAATATATATATATATAAAAAAATTATCTTTAAAGTATACTTTTTATTTCATGTATACCACAAAATTTATTAAACCCATATTTAATACACTCCATGTAAAGTGCGAGCAGATCACATCGCCTTGAGTAGGTGGTAGTCCACACATCCACAAATGATGTTATCGTATTCCCAAAAAATAGAAAGAATGAATGTATGTGCCATATAATAATTATAGAAGCATGAATAAATCATAATTATAATATATATAATATAAAAATGTTAATCCCATCATTATTCCCAACCATGAGATGTGGTAATGGAAGAACGAACGTTATCGGTTCGTGAGACAGTAGTCCATTGTATACATGAATGATGATTGTGTATCCCATTTCATGGAAGTGTATGAAGGTGTAGGTTTTAAAAATAATGTAAAAACATATAAGAATATTTAGGATACTAAGGATATTAAATAATACTGATAAGATAATAATTTAAGGGGTGGATAAGGAAATAAAACTAAAGTGCTTGATTAGCCACTAAATGAGGATAATATTCATTGTTAATATACTTAATTTTCATGTTCTTTGTTATTCATAAACACCATTTTAGTGCATTTTACACTTTGAACACCATTTCACATTATGATTGTAATACCTTCTTAAAATGCACTATTATGTGGTACATTTTTGAACATCATTTAAAGTACCCAATGATTCATCTGATTTTAAGGAATTTAATTTTACATATTTTAATTTGATATTTTTGGAAATTTATCTACACTTAAATATGAAC
Organism: Viscum album; assembly: GCA_963277665.1. Lineage (NCBI taxonomy): Eukaryota > Viridiplantae > Streptophyta > Magnoliopsida > Santalales > Viscaceae > Viscum > Viscum album. Next base: position 44,214,560 of record OY728140.1, on the reverse strand, counting down.
ATGTTTGATTCAGGGATCAATGGAGAATTCATGGAGGATGATGGAGATATTTGGCAATGAAAGGAAGCAATTCTGGAGAAGGCAGATTGGACACCAGCCCACTGATGAGACTGTGGGGCCCAACATACAGGCCCAATTAATCCCAAATTTCGTGGGATGCTAGAAGCCATGTATAGGAACAAATACCTCTTCAGGAGTTAATGCTAATTCGGCCTCCATGGTGGTCATTTAGTCGGCCCAAGTTAGAGATAAAATTCTGGGCCAGATTCTGCGGCCCAGAAAAACAGTCCACAACTTTGATCATATCTCGTAATCCACGACTCCAAATGGGCCCAACTTTTACAGGAGGTTAGAAGACATCCGGATCTCCATTTTGTTCTTCTATGGCCCACCCTGATTCGGCCGTCTAGAAGGTCTTCCAGACGCGTCTGTTCGGTGAAGTAAAGCTGGCTGCCACCTCGGGTCAAACGTGGAAAAGTCCAAATTCCACAAGCTTTCCACCACCTATATCCTAGCAAAATTAATTAAGATGCTTTGTACTGTTGGTGGTTCGACCCAAGGCTCACAAAATGCCTATTTAAGGCAGTGGTGGTGAAGGAGTTGAGGATCTTGGATGCTTTGTTTAGTTGTAATGTTATGCTGCATTTTTGTTGCCTCAATTTTGTCTTTCACATGTAAGTTGTTCAAATCACTTTAGTTTCTTAATAAAAGTTCTTCTTCTACTCTTATTCTGTTGTTCTTAATATCACTTTGATACCATTGGATCAAGGTGTGAATTTATTCACACCAACCCTTGTGAAATTATTCACACAACGGTGGAGTGATCATTTTATTTTTATTGTTTTCTTTACTTCTCCATTCCTCCCTTATGAGTCTACTTTCCGCTTCCATTGAAACCATGGGATCAATGGAGGGCTAAACCACTTATGGGTTGATCCAAGGGAGTAGAAAGGGGCTGGATTGGATGTTATTTATCACCTAATTAATGTATAATCACTTCTTTAATTGGGATTTTTATTTGATGATTTTTAAACTCCATCGTCCTTGTTGAATTTAAGGCCACACACTTCAAGTACTAATACGATCCTTTACCTTGAAGTGCTCAAAACTTTGATCCTTCAAGTGTATAGGTGATTAGTATTAGAGGGTGTAGGCATTAAACCAGTAAGTGATGATGTTGTTTTATCTCCTTAAATGAACCCATCTCAAATTTAAGAAATTGAAATCATTAAAAAGAAAATACATCCAATCCACCCCGAGTGATAACCTAGGATCAACTCATTCTTTTAAATTGAATCCACTTAAATCTTTTAGATATCTTTAAAACCCATCCAAAATCAATCCAAGTTGGCCACTTCATAGCCAAAAATCCATCCCTTAGGTTGTGTATCTTAGGTATCTTCTTAGGTCTCTGTGGAATCGACAACCCAAGCTACACTACAAGGACCGTTCTACCCTTCTTCTCTTGGGTAAATTTGGGCGTGAACCAAATTTTGGTGCCGTTTCCGGGGACCAAGTAAGTACCTTAGATTCAAAAAAAACCTTCTTTCCTCACCTCCATTCTTCTACTCTCACCCAAGATCTCTTATCTTGTCCCTTTCTCGCTTTTTTTTGGCGCATGTCCGCCTACACCCGCGATTTCTCAAACAGACTAGTTAGGGTTGAAAGTCCTGGGATAGGGGAGTCAAGTGCACATAAGGGATTGTTTAAATCAGATTCAAATATTCTTGAAACCCCAAAGTCAGAACTTGAAACAAGTCCAATGGAGGGTCATCCACAAAATCAAATTGTAAACCCTGGGGGGAATCAAATGGGAAACCAAAACCAAGAAGCTCCAAACTTAGGGAATGTAGTTGATCAAACCATGAATGACTACCTCACTCCAGCTTGGACCAATGCCCCCTCATGCATTAGACACAATTCCATAGGAGATACCAACTACATATTCAAACCCCATGTCCTAAACCACCTTCCAACCTTTCATGGGATGGAGTCAGAAATGTCATACCTTCATGTCAAAGAGTTCAACGACATTGTTGAAACCATGTGTCCCCCACATCAAATAGAATCCGCTAAGATGAGGCTATTTCCTTTTTCATTAAAGGATCGAGCTAAAAATTGGCTAAACAACTTGAGACCTGCATCAATCCACTATTGGGACCAACTACAAAGAGAATTCTACAAAAAATACTTCCCTCATCACAAAACAATTGCACTTAAAAAGAGCATCCAAAAAATTTTTGAAAAAGAGGGAGAGTCATTTTATGAAACATGGGAGAGGTTCAAAGACACCCTAAACATGGTTCCACACCATGGGTTTTCCATACCTGAACAAGTGAGAATTTTCTATGAAGGGTTGGGTTCGGGTAATAAACAATTCATTGACATGATGTGTAATGGAACCTTTAAAAACAAGGCCCCAAATGATGCTTACGAGTATCTGGAAAGTCTTGCTGAACAAAACCAAACTTGGGGAACTTCACCTTATTCTGAAAAGACACAAAGAACCACTGGAATTCATACACTTAGAGAAGAGGAAAGCCTTAGGGCTAAACTCGCATCACTCTCTAGGAAGGTTGAAGAGATAGACCTTAGGAAAGTCCATGAAATCCAAAATGTAGACCTTGTTTGCACAATTTGTGACAAACATGACCATAAAACAGAAAACTGCCCAACCATTCCATCCATCAAGGATGTTCTTCTAGGAGGACCCCCATCGGAAGTCAATGCCCTAAACTTTCAAAAGCCCCAATACCAAAACACCTTTAATCCAAGGTACAATGACCACCCAGGCTTCCGCTGGAAAGATAACCAACAACCTAGCCAACCACAGGGACAAAATCCTTACCCCCATCAGAATTACCAAAACCATAACCAGTTCCAAACCCAACCTATCCAATACCAACAACCACCGGTCCATTTTCAACAAACCATATCACCTCCAAAATATCCCCCTGGGATAAACCAACCTACTCAAGCACCCACCCAAACTGTTCCACAAAGCCTACTAGAACAACTGTGCAAACAAATGGAGAGGATGAACTCGGAGGTATCTTCCCTAAAACAAGAACTTCAAACCATCAAAACAGGAAAGGCACCCATGCCTACTCAGGCGGTGCCATCCTCAACTTCAAGGGGAGAGTCAAGTTGTGCTCAAACAACTCATGAACAACTAAAGGCTGTGACTGTTTTAAGAAGTGGGAAATCAATTGAGAAACCTGATCAACTAATTCAGAACCCACCTGAAGATTAAAACTTGGATGAGAATTCAAGTGAACCACAAGATCAAACTGAGGAAACCAATAACAATGTGAAAGAAACAACTCTTCAATAAACAACCCCACAACCTGCACCATTTCCCCAACGCATGAGGGGGAAATCCAAGCCTGAACTGAGTGAAACATTGAGGGAAATCTTCTCACAAGTCAAGTTGAACATTCCTCTTCTCGATGCAATCCAAACCATACCTTCCTACTCAAAGTACCTTAAGGACTTGTGAACTTTTAAAAGAAAATTTTCACATAAAAACCAAGTCCTTTTGGCTGCTAATGTGAGTACCACCATTCAAGGGACCATTCCTCCTAAGTTGAAAGACCCAGGTTGCCCTTACATCAATGTTGAACTAGGAGAAAGAAAAGTTGTCAAGGCCTTGTGTGACCTAGGTGCTAGTGTCAATCTCATCCCATATGCTGTGTACTGCCAGTTAGGCCTAGAAGAGCTCCAACCCACATCTGTCACACTTCAGCTTTCTGATCGTAGCATTAGGGTTCCCAAGGGGATTTTAAAGGACGTTCTGGTAAAGGTTGAAAACTTCATCTACCCTACTGATTTCATTGTACTTGACAACCATCCAAATTTAGGAAATAAGGAACAAACCCCAATCATCCTTGGTCGTCCTTTCCTTGCAACAATCAACTCTGTTATCCGAGTCCGAAATGGGAACATGACCATCACCTTTGGGAACATGAGTCTAGACTTGAACATCTATAATGCAAGCTCACAAATAGGGGATGACGAGGATATTCATGAAGTAAACATGATAGGAAGAATTGATAATGAATCCATGGAACATAAAGGAATATTTGATGAATGTTTAAGTCAGAATGAGATTGATTTCCTTTGTTCACATGAAGGAAGTTTATCTCCTTGGATCGAATCATTTTCAAATTGCTCCTATAATGATGTCTTAGGACCAACAATCAGTGAAACCTTTCAGGAAAACACATTCATAGAGACAACTCAAACTCCCTTCCCTAACCCAGGTCAATACAATCTTGTGGCTGAAACTTCTACACATGGGGAATCAATTCAATCTGAAAATCTAGGAAACAAATTTGATCTTGATCCAATGCCCCAATATTCTGCTGAAATTCTGAACCAAACAGATCTTGAATTGAAGGAACTTCCTACTTCCCTCAAGTATGCCTTCCTAGGGGAAAATGAAACACATCCTATAGTCATATCTTCTTCTCTTGAAGCCAATCAGGAGGGGATGCTTCTAGATGTCCTTAGGAAACACAAGAAAGCCATTGGTTGGACCCTGTCTGATATTCCTGGGATTAGCCCACTTATTGGAACTCATAGGATTACTCTTGAATCTGAATCCAAACCATGTCGTCAACCTCAGAGGAGACTCAATCCAAATCTTATGTATGTGGTAAGGAAAGAACTTCTTAAGTTGTTGAAAGCTGGTATCATCTACCCCATAGCTGAGAGTGAGTGGGTAAGCCCAATTCAAGTTGTCCCAAAGAAAGCTGGAATCACTGTGATCACTAATAAGGATGGGGAAATTCTTCCAACTAGGGTGAGTAGTGGCTGGAGAGTCTGTATTGACTATAGGAAGCTCAACTCTTGTACCAAGAAGGACCATTTTCCCTTGCCCTTTATTGATCATGTCCTCGAGCGAGTGGCGGGTCATCAATTCTATTGCTTCCTAGATGGGTACTCAGGTTACAATCAAATTGAGGTCTCCCTAGAGGATCAAGGGAAGACTACATTCACATGTCCTTTCGGTACCTTTGCCTTTAAACGCATGCCGTTCGGGTTATGCAATGCCCCTGGAACCTTCCAGCGATGCATGATGGGAATCTTCTCAGACATGGTAGGGGATTTTCTTGAGGTCTTCATGGATGACTTCTCTGTGTTTGGGGATACCTTTGAGGGATGTCTGCAGAATGTGGAGAGAGTCTTGTCAAGATGTGAAGAAAAAAATCTGGTCCTAAACTGGGAAAAATGCCATTTCATGGTTAAAGAGGGACTTGTTCTAGGCCATCTGGTCTCGAGTAGGGGGATTGAAGTTGATAAAGCAAAGGTTGACATCATTCGTCACCTTCCATCACCTAGAACTGTTAAGGAAGTGAGGTCCTTCTTAGGACATGCTGGTTTCTATAGAAGATTCATTAAGGACTTTAGTTCAATCTCTCGCCCTCTTTGTGCTCTCCTAGTAAAGGATGCTCCATTTGTTTAGACAGAAAGCTGTGAGGGTTCATTTTCAACCCTTAAATCCGCTCTCACCTCTCCTCCCATTATGAAATCTCCAAATTGGGACCTTCCTTTCGAACTCATGTGTGATGCCAGTGACTTTGCTGTAGGAGCTGTGTTAGGACAACGGTGTGATAAAACTCCATATGTCATTTCTTATGCAAGCAAATCCTTAAATGATGCCCAAATCAATTACACCACCACTGAAAAGGAGTTACTTGCTGTTGTGTTTGCCTTAGAGAAATTCAGGTCCTACCTCTTAGGATCACCCATCATTGTATTCACCGACCATTCAGCTCTAAAATATCTCTTCCAAAAACAAGATGCAAAGGCTAGATTGATTAGGTGGGTCCTTCTTCTTCAAGAGTTCGATTTAACCATTAAGGATAAAAAGGTGTCGAGAATGTTGTAGCTGATCACCTCTCTAGGTTGGAATTCAAGGACAAATCACATCACCTTTCTGTGTCTGATTCATTTCCCGATGAGAACCTCTATTCTGTGAGTGATTGCCCTTGGTATGCTGACATAGCCAACTTCTTAGTTTCAGGGGTCATTCCAAAATTCTTAGGGACCCAAGCTAGAAGAAAATTTCTTTCTGATGTCAAGCATTATGTGTTTGATGATCCATACCTATATAAGTTCTGTCCTGACTAAGTCATTAGGAGGTGTGTGCCAGAATCCGAACAAGAGTCTATCCTAATGTTCTGTCATAGTGAGGCTTGTGGAGGTCACTTTTGCTCTAAGAAAACTTCTGCCAAGGTTCTTCAATGTGGTCTCTTTTGGCCCACCCTCTCAAGGGACTCCTACACATTTTGTCAAAGCTGTCCTAGGTGTCAACAAGTAGGGTCCATCACAAAAAGGAATCAAATGCCTCTCACTCCAATATTAGTGGTTGAAATCTTTGACTGTTGGGGAATTGACTTCATGGGTCCCTTCCCAAACTCTAGGGGATATCTTTACATTCTCTTGGATATCGATTATGTCTCAAAATGGGTTGTGGCCATTCCTACAAAATCCAATGACCATCAAACTGTGATTAGATTCCTTAAAGAAAACATCTTCTCTAGATTTGGGATTCCTAGGGCTATCATTAGTGATCATGGAACTCATTTCTGCAATCGCCCATTCTCATCGCTCATGGAGAAGTATGGAATTTGTCACAAAATGTCCACCGCTTACCACCCACAAACCAATGGTCAAGCTGAGTTAGCCAATCGAGAAATCAAACAAATTCTTGAGAAAACTGTTAATCCATCTAGGAAAGATTGGTCGAGCAAACTCCTAGATGCTCTTTGGGCATATCGAACAGCATTTAAAACTATCCTAGGAATGTCCCCATATAGGTTGGTTTATGGTAAAGCATGCCATTTTCCAGTGGAGATTGAGCATAATGCCTTTTGGGCAATCAAAAAAATGAACTTTGACATTTCTTTGGCCGGAATAAAGAGGAAATTGGATCTAAACGAGCTTGAGGAACTTAGGATGGAGGCTTATGAAAATTCAAGGATCAATAAAGCTAGAGTTCAAGCCTACCAGTCTAGGAATCTTAAAACTAAACACATTGAACCAGGGAAACCTGTGCTTTTGTATAGTTCTAAACTTCATTTGCACCCGGGAAAGTTGAGGTCTAGATGGTCTGGTCCATACATAGTGCATAAGGTGTACCCCCATGGGGCTGTTGAAATTCAAGATCCCACCAATGGTCAAATATTAAAGTTAATGGTCATAGAGTCAAACCATTCATAGAACCATTCCAAAAACATGAAGTTGATGAAGACCTGAGTGAACCTACCTTTGATGAAAAAAAAACAACAATTAATCAATAAGGGGTTTAAGTCGAGCTAACGACGTTAAACAAAGCGCTGCACGGGAGGCAACCCGTGGTTTTTATGTTTCTAATATTTCTGAATCATCTTTATTTTTCAAATAAGATTACTTAATCATTTTTATATTTAAAAATAAAAAAATAGACTTTTGACCTGTTCTTCTATTATGAGTATGGATGGGTACGAAAGGGGAGCACCATATTCATCTGTGTCACGTGGTGTGATCCTTGAGTAATACCTTACCCAGAAATTTAAAAAGAAGACAATGTATCATCAGTTTAATTTGTTTTTATTATTCAATGGGTTAAAAAAAAATATAATAATACAAAAAAAAGTCCACGCCATAGGCCGTGGGGCAAACCCCGTCACAACCGGCGAAGCCGCGGGGACTCGAACCCGGGACCGAAGGGAGACAGGGGCGCGCTCTTACCACTGACCTGCGGCTCTTGTGCTACCTTATTATATAATTTTTATATATATTCTTATATTTTACTTCCTTTATTATATAAATATATATATATATTGTTTGTTTTTGTTTGTTTTGTTTGTTTGTTTTGTTTTTTTTCTTTTTTCCACTAGGGAACTTTGCAAGCGACATGGATATCAAAGGAATAAATTCGAGCGGCAAGAACTTCAAACTTCAACCACCAGGTGACTTCATTCCATAATCCTCATTTTCAATTTCCTTTTTAAATTTTTATTCCCTGCCTCTACTCCTAATTTTTCATTTCTTCAAACACTGGGGACAGTGTTGTTTTAAGTTGGGGGGGGGAGATAAAATAAAAAAAATGCTTTTGTGTCAAAAACAAAAATTGAATGATTTGAAAAAATAATTAAATGGAAGGAAAAATTCCTTTAACTTTGAACATGGTAATACGCATTGCACACTTTGAAACTGAATATCAAATAATTTAGCATACCCTAATTCTGATTTTAATCCTTGTATAATTTCATGAGCATAGATTTTAGAAAGTGTGGCTGTCCAATGTGATATTTCATCGTTTATATTTTCATCCAAATAAAAAAAAATGCCACAATGCACGTCCTCTAGACTGTGGGGTACTAATTTGAATTTTTGGGGTCCCATAATAAATAGCATGGGATGATTTTATTTTTATGAATAATATGAGTATTCAAAAAAAATTATTAAAAAATATATATATATATTAAAAAATAAAAAAATAAAAAAATAAAAATAAAAATTTGCGTGTAGAGCAATGGATTGATAAAATGCGAGGCTTTCGGCACTTGGGGATCGTGACTCCAGATTTGTCTAGCCCTGAGTTTTTTAATCTATCTCTATTTATGGTAATATGACTTTGTTTTGGATTAAGTTAACTCGAGACGATGCCCGAGTATGTGGGCTTCACTTGGTGCCCTAAGGCCTTTGAGTCTGGGAGTCATCGGCAAAGTCTTGCTACATGGGTTAATTTGATTAATTGTAATCTCAATTACTATAGCAATATTGCAAAAAAAAAATCAAAAAAAAAAGATGAATGAAGAATACTCATATTAGGATTAAATGTGATTCCACCTAGCGCTTCCATGATTTCCCCCTTGAATGAAAATGAACCCCCATATCTATTGTGTTCACAACACATCATTACACCTAATTGAGTTGGATGAAGTATGATGATGGATTTGATCAAAGGAATGGGCTTGGGATTGGGATCTGCTTATGAAACTATCTCGTATTAAAATATTTTGATGGGTTTCATGATTGTTTGGTATAAGGTTTTTTGGTGATCATTGTGTATTAAAATGTTTTTGGAAAAGGGAATTCGAATTTCATTTTTGATGAGATATATTTTGCTCGGGACTAGCAAAACTCAAGTTGGGGGGTGTGATTAGCCACTAAATGAGGATAATATTCATTGTTAATATACATAATTTTCATGTTCTTTGTTATTCATAAACACCATTTTAGTGCATTTTACACTTTGAACACCATTTCACATTATGATTGTAATACCTTCTTAAAATGCACTATTATGTGGTACATTTTTGAACATCATTTAAAGTACCCAATGATTCATCTGATTTTAAGGAATTTAATTTTACATATTTTAATTTGATATTTTTGGAAATTTATCTACACTTAAATATGAACATGTTTTATTCAGGGATCAATGGAGAATTCATGGAGGATGATGGAGATATTTGGCAATGAAAGGAAGCAATTCTGGAGAAGGCATATTGGACACCAGCCCACTGATGAGACTGTGGGGCCCAACATACAGGCCCAATTAATCCCAAATTTCGTGGGATGCTAGAAGACATGTATAGGAACAAATCACTCTTCAGGAGTTAATGCTAATTCGGCCTCCATGGTGGTCATTTAGTCGGCCCAAGTTAGAGATAAAATTCTGGGCCAGATTCTGCGGCCCAGAAAAACAGTCCACAACTTTGATCATATCTCGTAATCCACGACTCCAAATGGGCCCACATTTTACAGGCGGTTATAAGACATTCGGAGCTCCATTTTCTTCTTATATGGCCCACCCTTATTCGGCCGTCTCGAAGGTCTTCCAGACGCGTCTGTTCGGTGAAGTAAAGCTGGCTGCCACCTCGGGTCAAACGTGGAAAAGTCCAAATTCCACAAGCTTTCCACCACCTATATCCTAGCAAAATTAATTAAGATGCTTTGTACTGTTGGTGGTTCGACCCAAGGCTCACAAAATGCCTATTTAAGGCAGTGGTGGTGAAGGAGTTGAGGATCTTGGATGCTTTGTTTAGTTGTAATGTTATGCTGCATTTTTGTTGCCTCAATTTTGTCTTTCACATGTAAGTTGTTCAAATCACTTTAGTTTCTTAATAAAAGTTCTTCTTCTACTCTTATTCTGTTGTTCTTAATATCACTTTGATACCGTTGGATCAAAGTGTGAATTTATTCACACCAACCCTTGTGAAATTATTTACACAACGGTGGAGTGATCATTTTATTTTTGTTGTTTTCTTTACTTCTTCATTCCTCCCTTATGAGTCTACTTTCCGCTTCCATTGAAACCATGTGATCAATGGAGGGCTAACCCACTTATGGGTTGATCCAAGGGAGTAGCAAGGGGCTGTATTGGATGTTATTTATCACCTAATTAATGTATAATCACTTCTTTAATTGGGATTTTTATTTGATGATTTTTAAACTCCATCGTCCTTGTTGAATTTAAGGCCACACACTTCAAGTACTAATACGATCCTTTACCTTGAAGTGCTCAAAACTTTGATCCTTCAAGTGTATAGGTGATTAGTATTAGAGGGTGTAGGCATTAAACCAGTAAGTGATGATGTTGTTTTATCTCCTTAAATGAACCCATCTCAAATTTAAGAAATTGAAATCATTAAAAATAAAATACATCCAATCCACCCCGAGTGATAACCTAGGATCAACTCATTCTTTTAAATTGAATCCACTTAAATCTTTTAGATATCTTTAAAACCCATCCAAAATCAATCCAAGTTGGCCACTTCATAGCCAAAAATCCATCCCTTAGGTTGTGTATCTTAGGTATCTTCTTAGGTCTCTGTGGAATCGACAACCCAAGCTACACTACAAGGACCGTTCTACCCTTCTTCTCTTGGGTAAATTTGGGCGTGAACCAGTGCTCATTCAAGAACATTACATCTTCTTCAGATAACTCTTTTAGGTTTGCACAAAATCACTTCATTGGATTATTTTTTCACAAAAGCTAGGTTTTTAGGATTATAGAATGGATTTTTGCATTTTATTTTATCAGTTTTGGATGATGCAAATAGATTTAGTGGTTTGAATAAGTGAGGGGGTGAGTTCCCTTTTATAGTGGAAGAGAAGTGACATTCTTTTAAATACTAAATAGATAAACACTATTGGGAGTTATACCTTAAATAATGTTCCAAAAATAATGATTTTTTTTAGATCCAAGAAGTTATATGGTATAAATATGTATATAAAATGGGTTTTGTTAATGTTTTTAGGCCACTTTCCCCCTCAATTTAATGTTTAGTCCCTTGGTAAACTCGTTATTCTCGTAATCACTATAATTAATTTTAATAGTTTTAACTAATTGTTTTGATAAACATTAAGTTGAACTTATTAGATATTATAAATTATTATTATTCCAAATATGTTACCCAATTTTTCAAAGTATAATTGCATAATTAGTATAAATTAATTTAAAATTAATCCCACAGACAGGATAAAACAACGAGTTTTCAACGTAAAAATGTTTAAAAGTATGAAACAAATTATATAAAATTTCAATATGAAATTGATTTAAATGAATTAAATTGGATTAAAACATTTATATTATACATAAATATACTTTTAAAAAAATAAATTAACTATATAAATTTATTATAATAAACGTCAATTTTCAATTAGAATTCAGTATTTTCAATTATTCATCAAAAAATGAAACTTCTCAAAAAATAGAAATAATTCACCCAATATAAATTTTGATATTATGAATTAAAAAATTAATTTTATTTTATCAAATTAAATATAAAAAAGTTTAAAAAATTAGATTTTAAAACCATTATTTCATTAAAAGGTTGCAAAACTTTCTTATAGAAAATTACAGTTATTTTTTGTCTAAAATTGGATCTATTCTTATCTATTACTTGAAAACACATAGGAATAATGGTAAAAAAATTATTTAACATGTGATGTATTCATTTAATTAATATTATTCAACAAAATTGGATTAATTAATTTATTTAGATAAAACATGTTTGATAAAAATAGTTTTATAGAAGATTATTTCCTATATTTTCAAAATGGTTTTATTTTCATATCTAGAAAATTGGTCAAAAAATAATTAATCTTATATAATTGTGTAAGGAATAATTTTATAATTTATTTAATCATTTTTTGAATATCCATTCCAACATCGTGTTGATTACTATAATTATATTTTAATAATATTATTAATAATATTTTATAGTTCGGTAAAACTAGGTCTTTCATATAATACAAGGTATTAAATAAACTCTATATTATGTGTAACACAAGAAAAACATAGTGTATCTTGTACTACAAGTTAATCTATGTGTTCCAAGTATCGAAATATTAACTTGATTTTATGTATAAAGAAATAATTTCATGGTTTTTTGTGCATTGTAAGACATCAAAGAAATTTAATTTATTTGAAAAAAATAATTCCTAAAAACTCAGGGTGTTCTATTCTACCCCCCTTAAAATTAATTTCTCCCTAAAAATTCATCTAGGTCATCAAAAGTTCAATACATGAAATTTCCATTCATGGAAACCCACATCATAAAAATGAATAATAAAACACCCCTTAAAAATGAAAATTTGGAAACATGATGGTTACCCAAAGTAACTCATAACTAGGATTCCACATAGGAGAACATAAGAGAATATTTGGAAATAGAAGAAATTCATAAATAATTATTGAGAGTGATAAAGATCTCTGATCAAAAGAAAGTGGGTGATCTATAGAAAGTTAATAATCACAAAACCATAAATATTTTATGATCTAATGGACCATTTTATTCATCCAAAATGAGGGTACTAAGATAATTTTTTTTTTCAAGATCATTTTCTGAGAGTTTAAATTTTTTTCACAAGGAGATATACTTACATGATCTCATTCCATTTCATATGTACAATATTACCTTTTAGTTGTGCCTCAATAAATTTTCACTTCACCTATTACTCTGGGAAATTAAGGTGGATTTTTCATTCTGGAAGAACTAATAGATCATGAGATCCATAAATATAATTATAAGCCATTCCATGTATCTTTAGTTATCATCTCAACAAAATGGTTATCACAGGTTATCTAATATGAATAAATCCTCATATGGGGTTAAAAAATAATATTTTAACACCCTGATAATTTTATAAAATATTTTTTAAAATATTTATTTTTCTTTGATTGATTGAATTCAATGCTACACTAAATTATGACTTCATTACAGACAACATCGTCTTATCTTGCATTACACACAACCCTGAGTTTCCATGAAACATCTTTTTATTATTATAATTATTTAAAATAGAAAGTTAAAAACTAACCATTAGAATGTCAAGTATGAATAGAAATAACTAAATTATGAAATTAGGGTTTATACATGTATATATAATTCTGAAACAAATTAATTATAAATTAATGTTAAACCATTTTTAAAATAAAAGATATGTTTTTCTAAAAAAACTATTTAAATATTCCCATGTGTGTTTTATACCGATAAATAAAAAAATAACTCTTTTTTTATTATATATAATATATATATATATAATATTTTAAATATAATTTTTAATATTCATATTATGTGTTTTCTAGATATCATATAAGAACGAATCCTATTTTACGCATAAAATAAGTATATTTATAAAAATGAAATTTTGTCGCCTTTTGATGGAGTACTTGTTAAAAATATATTTCTTACACTTTTAAAAATTATATTTTAAAAAATATAACTTATTATTTAAATTTATAATACAAAAATTAATTTTGGTTTATTTTTTTGTATTTTTATGATAAGTTTCATGTTTTAATGAATAGTAAACAAGTATTGCATTTTAATTGAAAATAGATTTTTGATGTAATTAATTTATAGTGTTAAATTATAATTTTAATTGGTTTTAAATAATAATTAGATCAAATTTGTATCATTTCATCCAAATTACTTAATTGTAATCAATTTCCCATTGAAATTGGATAAAAAAAAATTCCAAACATTTGAACATTTTTACTTTAAAAACACATTCATTCGTCCTGTTTGTAGGATTAAGTTTTTATTAATTAATGAAAATTAAGTTAATTTAATTTAAAAAATGTATTAAATATTTGGAATCATAATTTCCAAAATTATTGAGTAGTTACCTTTTATTTTTGTACAATATTAATAGTAACATTAATAATTTTTATTACCGTGGTTAAGGGTAAATTGAGTAATTGATGATAAAAATAATTTTATAAATAATATAAAACTACACTTAAACATTCACAATTGTTATTTGATGAAATAAATTCTAATATAAACACATATTTATCTAAATTTAATAATTTAATGGATACTTGTCCATGAAAATGACATAGATATTATTAAAATCAAAGAGGGTGAAAAAATGACACACTCTTACTTTTCATAAGTACAGTATTTTTAATATGTGGTAAAATAAAATATATGATAGACTATATATATTATTATAAATTTAAAAGGGTTTTATAAGTCATGGTATTTTATTTTTAATTTTTTTTAAATAAATAGTTTTCATAAATAATTAAAAAATGATGATGTAGTAATTATTCAAATAATGAAGAAAGAAATTAAATGATATTAGAAATATTATAAGAAATATTATTTTACTTAATTAAGGTTATATACTAATTTTAGATTCATATAACATGTTAGGGGTGTTTTAAATTTATTGGGTTGAAGTTATCTTACTGTATTGATTTTCTTAAAGTCAATGTCATAAATAGTGTCAAAATTGACTGTAATGATATTTTATGTAAATAATATTTTATTAAATTATTTAAAAATCAAAAAATCATAAATAATTAAAAATGGGATAAATTATATTCTTAAATATAATAAATTTTCAATTTATGGTTCAATTTACACCTTTAATGTAAAACTCTCAACCTTTTAATATCAAAAAATTTGTTATCAAAGATAAAATTAAAATTGGTTAACTAAGAGTTAATCTAAAAGATAATGATTAAAATCACCCCAAAACCTCTCTAAAATAACATTTTTTTATTGTTTTAATACCCAATACTACATTATCTTCGAATAAATTACCATATATAGGTATTTTTATTGAGATTTAATTTATTATTATTTAGTCTTTTGAGGATTTCCAAAAGTACTCATCACCTTCATTATAAAAGGACACCTCCTACCTCATCTCATTTCAGCACATTTAGTCTTTTATCTCAGAAAACTATTCCAAATTATCTTCTAAACATCCATATACACATTCTATATCTTCTTTTTTTCCCAATAGACTAATTCCATAGTGCTTTATAGGAGATCTAAAGGAGCCATTTTGAAGAAGTGGTAATCGCTCTAACTGATCACTCTCTTTTTCTACTATTATATATCTAATATAAATCTATAATATATATCGTAAAATAATAAATTAACAATATAAAATATTCTTAAATGATATTATAATTATTAACATAACATTATACAACCCCTTTCCTGTCAAACAAGGAGGGAAATAATTGGTCGTGTGTACGTACGACTTACCTTCTTTGTGTAGCAATACAATTAATTTTCCATCACCATATTTTATGACTTTGAATTATTATTGGTTTAATGTTTATATATAATATTATTTACATGATTATAATTGTGTAATGATAATATCACATATACCTTTTTACCACCTAATATTTTGGGAAATGATAAGGTCACTCGTGCGTATGTATGGTTTACCATCTCCATGATGCGATGTGATTTGTTTTTTACCTATATTTCACATGGGTGTTAAAAAGGATGAATTTTTTTAATATATATGATATATATAACATAAAAATTATTCTTTAATGATAATATATATTATAAGTTTCTTTATTTTAATATGACAAGAAAATAAAAACAATGTTCATGCATATGTATGGCCTACCGTCTCCATGAATGGTGTATTTTATTTTCTACCTATAACTTTAATGATATCCATAAATATATGTATAATTAATATATATATGATATTTATATCATTTATATCATTTTTTAAATGATTAAAATCTGACATATTTAAGAGGACCAAGGATAACAAGAAAAAATATGTATGAAAAAAATAGTTATTACACGAAACATAACTTTAACATGTAGTTATTAATAAGAAAGTAATATAAAGTAATAAGAAAATAATATATGGTATAATATATATGAATATGGTTCATTTTATTATTTATAATAAACTTAAATATATTATACAGGAGGTTTGAACATATATGATTGAATTCAAGAATTAAGGTAAGAGAATTTCATTTCTCTTTTTATATTCTTTAGGTATATGCCATATTCACCGCTCATTTATTTCATGTGGTGTACATACTAATATATGGAATTTTATATCATGAAATTAATTTATTTCATGATATTATATGTTTCAATTGATTTTATTATTTTGGAGATCTCATGATTGAAAAGTTACTCAAGTAGTAAGAGATTTTTGTCTCACATTTATTTATGTGGGACACATGACTTATACCCTAATCGTTTCTTTTGTGTGGTGTAAATACCATTTTGAGTTTATTTTATAATTATTATTCTGAAAATTATGGTATTTTAATATCCATATAATTTTTTCCTTCCATGTAGCATACAATTCTATTAATTGTAAACTGATTAGTATTTATTCCACATTCTCATCAATATTCAGGATTATTTCGTTTTAAATCTCCATTGGGGAATATTTATCCCCCAAATCCATATTTTCAATAAATGTTTTCAAAAAGGTTTTTAATAAAATCCTATTAATATTTAAAGTTATTTTTACCTATGTTTTACTTTTTATGAAATGGTTTGAAAACAATATTTTTGTCGTTTTCTGAACAAGGTTCTATGTGACTTTTCTGACAAAAGGAATGTTTTAAAACTTATATTGAATGAAATAATTTTTCATCTTTTATAACTCATTAATGACTTGAAGGTTTCATTAAAATATTATGAGTTTATTTTAAAAGAAAATATTTTCTTTTAAAATTGATATTTATTTTAAGATGAAATGTTTTCAAAGGAGAAAAGATATTTTCCTCCAGAATAATTTTCAAATAATCTCTCAAAGTTAGTTTAAATCTAAGATATCATTCTTTGATGTTGATTATTATTTATTAGTGATATTTTTTAGGGATACTACCCCTAAAATTACTATGTTTGGTTTATGTTTATGATGGAATGATATTTAAGAAACCAATTTGTTTTCCCTGGGTTATGTTATGATTGAGTGATGACTTTGAAAACCATTTCATTCCATGGGTTATGATATGATGAATGATTTATGTTTATGTAACACAAATATTTATGGTTTATATTAAGTGATGTTTGGAAGTTATATATTCCTAAAATGACATGGGTAATGATTTATATCTCATGAGATAATGATATGAAACAAGTTGATGGGATTGATCTACTATGGGATGATGGGGAAACCCGATCCCTTATAAGGAAAGGATTGTGACCAGGGATGGTGGTGTGTCCCACCAAGTAGGTGTATCCTCCATGATGTTCCCTGATATTTTTTTGAAATATGACTTAACTAATCGGGATTAATATTATATGATTATGTTTATTCCGCAATTTCATGTCTTAGTCCTATGTTATGATTTTAGGGATTATGTTCTTGATTTCCATATGATTCTTTTCTTATAAACTACTTATATTTATTCCCTGATTCATTTTTATGATCTTTGATATGTAGGTTATGATCTTATAATGTTGTTATCATGTTATCATACCCTTATTTTCATGATTATTCTTATATAACACCCTTCTTTACATTTAATAAGAATCTGAGCTCACACTTTTCTTATGTTTTATTTTCCACAAATTATAAAGAAAGGTTTTGGGTAAGGGGTTTAAAGGGGAATATTTTTTTTGGAAACATTAAATATCTTTTACCATACTAGAAGTTTTTGTTCTAATTTTCCAAAGTCACTAAACTAATACGGTCTTTAGGGGTGTATTTTTTATTCAGAAAAAATAATGTAATGACTATATACATTAAGATTGGGTCATTATAGTTGGTATTAGAGCTAATTTTTAGTCATCCGTTGGAAAATCATATGAGAAAACTATAGTGATATCCCTAGGGATATTGTTAAGTATATGTATAGGGATGTCTCTAAGGATAATCCTATGGTGTCATATATTAAAGTAGGCATCTTTATTTAGAAATTATATATGTTATTTTTCATAGTTAAGTGGTTTTATACTATGATAAGGGTTGATCACGCTATACTTCCTGGTTTTATTCAATAAAAGAAACCAGAAGGAAATGATTTAACATTTAATGTGATGAATAATATGATTGTGAGAAAACAAATGGTATGATCACTGGACTGAAGGAAATTGTGATCATGCCTAATCAGTTTTCATGGAACATGATTATCAACATGTACTATAAACAACTCTTAGATACCCAGAAAGAGAAGGAATAGGTTTCTGAAAATTTTGGTAATGGATACCACCAAATAATGAAGATTAATTTTTTTGTGCTAAAAATGTTGGAAGAAACACCCAAATGGATATCTTAGAGGAATGAGAAGATGTTTTGACTATATAAAAGAAGGACACAAAGGATGCGACAAAAAAGGGAAAATGAAAAGGTCTAGTTAACATAATGGATGAGAATATTAGCCTCCCTAAGGTACTATAAAATTGATGAATGATTTAAATGTGGAAAGAATGGTCATTATGCATATTTATGTACTAAGTTAAAATCTCAAGAATATAATCAGTAAGGTAGTACAAATAATGGTTATATTACTGTTGATGATAAGACTATAGGTTAAATGTGAAAGGAAATTGGTATTAAGTAATATGATGAAGTATCCTTGTTAATGTCTTAAGGATGAAGTGAAATAATCTATGTGATTATATAGTTGGATTCAAAAACTATCTGAGATATATAAGGATTTTTCAATTTATGTTTCTTTTTAAGGATTTACAATAATATGTTGAATGATTTCTATAGACTTGATATGTGATTTAATATAAATGTGATATTCATAGAAAACACATGATTATGGGAAGGACAACATTTAATATGTTAAGATAATGATGTTTTTATAAAGTAAATTAAACGATACTAATTACCATGGAATTGATTAATGACTTGTTGAGAAAAAGGATTATGCTATTGTTGATGAAGTTTACAACATTATTTTGAATTTAAGGAATATATCAAATAATATTTGAAATAGGGAATAATTGATGTTTTCGATAAGGTTTTATGGTAATTAATGGTATAATCATGTTTCGAGAGAGTACATGATGTAGGTATTCACATATTTGGTAAGTGAAAAATATGATATACTTTATGATATATGGGGGATCAATGTTAAGCTAATTTTGAGGGATTTTTTGACTTTGTTTCTAATTATTTGGACTTTAATATTTCAAAATGGTTAAAAGGTTAATGATTTTTGAAATTATTTATGTAAAAATTTGAATGAGGTTTTATATATTATCATATTATATTGCTATATCAGGATTTATGAATATTAGATAACTTCTGCTAACCATTTTTTTATAAAGATAGATGGAATGACATATCATTCTTTTTGTGGATCTCATGATCTAATAATACTTTCAGAATGACAAGTTCAACTTTATTTATTGGAATAAGAGATGAAGTTTAAATTGATCTAGGGACAATAAAGAGTGATATTATGTTGAAATCAAGTAAGTATATAATCTCAAATTAATTATAAAAATGGTCTAAAAATTAAATTGGGTTCTGTTATCATCATTTTTTTATATTATTTACCTTTTTCAATGCTATTTCAGTTATGGTTTTGTTATTTTTAACTTTCTCCTAACCAATTTCTCTATCACTCTCTATCAGAACTCGATAGTTATATTTCTCTTCCATGTCCATATTTTCACTTTCCATGTATGTTCTCCTATGTGGAAATATAGTTATGTTTTACTCTGTGAAACCTTTATGTTCCAAAATTTATTTTTTAAATGAAGTTCTAGTATTCATTTTTTATGTGGGCTTATATGAAAGGAACTTTCAAGTGTTAAACCTTTGTTAACCTTGATGAATTTCGAGGGAGAAATTCATTTTAAGGGGGGTAGAATGTAACACCCCGAGATCTTTAGGAAATATATTTTTAAATATTTTGTTTTCATTGATATATTGACTGGAATGATACACCATATTAATCTTCTGTTACATGCAACATCGGCTTAGCTCATGTTACATGAAACACTAAGTGTCTATGAAATGTCTTTTTATTATTGTAATTATTTGGACACAATAAATATAAACTAGACATTATAATGGATGCTATGACCAATATTTATAGAATTATGAAATTATGGTTAAAAGTTTTATATATAATTCTTTTACTAATTAATTATAAATAAATGTAAAACTGTTTTTAAAATAAAAGGAAATATTTTTTCTGAAAAACTATTTAAATGTGCACAAGTATGTTTTGTACCAATAAATATATAAATAAATTTATTAGATTATATTAACGAGATATATATATATATAATATTAAATATAAATTTTTTGCATTCATCTTATGAGTTTTATAGAAATTATATAAGAATATATCCAATTTTACTCATAGAAGATGTATTTTTCAAAAAATATAGTTTTTTCACCTTTTATTGGAGAATTTGTTAAAAATATAGTTTTTGAAACTTTTAAAAATTCAATTTGAAAAAATAATTTTTTTTATTTTAAATCAAAACATCAAAATTTACTTTGGTGTTTTTTGGTATTTTTCGGATAAGTTTCATGTGTTGATGAATAGTAAATATATATTTCATTTTAATTGGAAATAGCTTTTTAATCTAAATAATATATAGTGTAAATTATATTTTTAATTGGTTTTAATTTATAATTATATAAATTTTTTATCATTTAAAATAATTTGGGTAATTTTGAATCAATTTCACATTGAAATTTGATATAAAATCATTCCAAACTTTTAAACATTTTTCCTTTAAAACCTGGTTGTTTTGTCTTATCTCTGGGATTAATTTATTATTAATTTTTGAAAATTCTGTGATTTGAATTTGAAAAAAATGGATCCCATATTTGGAATAATATGGTCCAAAATTATTAAATAGTTCTCATTTATTTTTGGACAACTCGAATAACAACTTTAATAAATTTTATTACCATTGTCAATGGAAAATTGGGTAATTGAGGGTAAAAATAATATTATAAATATTATAAAACAATCCCAAAACTGATCCAAATGTTATTATATGTAGTTAATTCTAATATAAATACAAAAGGATCTAAATTGAATAATTTAATGAACAATGTTCCATCAAAATGACTTGGATGTTATTAAAATCCAAGAGAGTTAAAGAATGTAACACTCTTACTTTTAATAAGTATTATATTTTTAATATATGGTTAAATAGAAGATATAAATGACTAAATATATTATCCTAAATTGTAAGAAAAATCTCTAGCTCATTTTATTTTATTTTTTAATTTTATTGATTAAATATTTTTCATAAATAATTACATATTGACAATGTAATAATTATTCAGATAATGAAATAATCAATTAAATGATATTAGAAATATTAAAAGAAATATAATTTTACTTAATTAAGGTGATTAAAAAATTTTACATGTGAATATGACATGTTAGGGGTTTATTAAATTAAATTTTTTTAAGTTAGATTTTTTTATTATTTTCTTAATGTTAATGTTATGAATAGTTTCAAAATTAACACTAATGGTATTTTATGAAAATAATAATTTATTAACTTATTTAAAATAATAAAAATAAAAAATAAGGACAAAGGTGATAAATTTTGTTGTAAAATATAAAAAATGTTCCATCTATGGTTCAATTTACACCTTAAAAGTAAAACTCTCAGCCTTTTAATATTGAACAGGTTGTTACCATCGTTAAAATTAAAATAGGTTAACTAAGGGTTAATAAAAAATATACGGTTTAAAATCACACCAAAACCTCTATAAAATATATTTTTTATGGTATTACCACTATATCCCATAATATCTTTGAATAAATTTACTTTTTGAGGTATTATTATTATTATTTAATTTATTATAATTTAGTCATTTGAGGAATTCCAAAAGTTCCCCACACCTTCATTATAAAAGGACACCTCCTCATTCATCTCATTTCACCCATTTGAGTCTTATTGCTAAGAAAACTCATCCAAATTATCTTATAAACTTCCCTATGAAAATTATATATTTTATGTTCTTCCCAAAAGACCATATCTATAGTCCTTTAGAGGAGATCTAAAGGAACCGCTTTGGAGAATAGTTAATTTCTCTAACCGATCAATCTCTTTTCTGACTCTTCTATAACTCATATAAATCTATGATATATATATAAAATAATAAGTTTATCATATTAAATATTCTGAAATTTTATTGTTATTATGAACACACCATTATACAACCCCTTTCCCATCAAACAATAAGTGAAAGTATCGCTCATGTGTAATTACGACTTACCGTCTCCATATAGCGATCCAATTCATTTTCCATGACCATATTTTATGAGTGAGAATTATGGTGGTTTTAATGTTTATATATTATATTTATGAAATTATTATACTTATGTAATGATAATATAATATCTATTTTTTACCACCTAATCTTTTGGGAAATGATAATGCCGCTCGTGCGTATGTATGACTTATCATCTCCACAATGTAATGTGATTCATTTTTCATCTATATTTCACATGGGTGGTAATAAGGATGGAATAATTTAAATATATATGATATATATAAAATAAACATTATTCTCTAATTATAATATATCATATAATTTTCTTTCTTTTAATATTATAATAAAATTAAAACAATATTCAAGTGTACGTACGACCTATCATCCCTATGACTGATGTATTTTATTTTCTACCTCCAAATTTTATGAATATCCATGAATACATATATACTGAAAATTTATATGAAATTTATATATTTTTTATCATTATTTATGTTATTAAATCATGATCTATGTAAGATTACAAAAGATAATAAGTCAAAACATGTAAGAAAACAAATTTTTTATTACTCGAAACATAACTTTAACACGGAATTGTTAATAAGTGAGTAATAAAAAGACATAAGTAAATATTATATGGTATTATATATATGGATATTTTTTTATATTTATAATAAAATTATATTTATTATATAGTAGGTTTGAGCATATACTAAGGAATTAAATACACAAGGTAAGATAATTTCATCTTACTTTTTATATCTGTGAGATACTGCCATATTCACCACTCTTTTTATTTTATGTAGTGTATATAATGAACTATGAAATGTTATATCATGAATTTACTTTAAATCATGATATTATACATTTCAAATGATGTTATTATTTTATAGATCTCATGATTGAAAAGTTTCTTGAGTAGTAAGGGATTTTTGTCTCATATTTATTTCTATGGGACACATGCCATGTATATTACTTGTTTCTTTTGTGTGGTGTATATACCACCAATAAGTTTATTTTATGAGTATTATTATGATTATTATGTTATTTAAATATAAATATAATTTTAATTATTTCATTAAGTATATGATTCTATTTATTTTAAAGTGATAAGTATTTATTCCACAATCTCATCAATATTCGAGATTATTTTGTTTTAAATCTCAATTGGGGAATATTTATCCTCCCCATCCATGTTTTATAAAAATGGTTTATAAAAGGTTTTTAATACTCTTCTATAAATATTTAATTTTATTTTTACCTATGTTTAAATTTTTATGAAATTGTTTGAAAAAAATATTTTTATCTTTTTCTGAACAAGGTTCTTTATATCTTTCTCAAAAACGGAATGTTTTTTAACTTATACTGCATGGAAGGATTTTCCTATTTCATGAATCATTAATAGCTTGAATATTAATTTAAAATCTTGAAATTATATTTTAGAATAAAGTGTTTCATTTTAAAATTTCATGTCATTTTAAGAATAAACATTTTGGAAAAAGAACATATATTTTCCTCAATAATTATTTTCAAATGATCTCTCAAAATTATTCCAAATATATGATAAAATTATTTGATGTTAATAATTATTTAATAGGGATATTTTTCAAGGAAAGTATACATAATATTCATATGGTTGGTTTATGTTTATGATGGAATTATATTTATGAATCTAATTTCTTTTCTATGGGTTATGTTATTATTGAGTTATGTTTATAAAACCCATTTCATTCCATGGGTTATGATATGATTAATGATTAATATTATTGTGGAACACATATGTATGGTTTTATTATGTGATATGTGGGAACTCTATATCCCTTAAATGCACTGGGTGAAAATTTTTATCTCATGAGATAATGATGAGAAATAAGTTGATGGACTTGATCCACTCTGGGAAGATGGGGAAACCCAATCCCTTATAAGGAAAGTACTGTGACTGGGGATGGTAGTGTGTCCCTCCTAATAGGTTCATACCTCCTAAAGTGACCATATGTGTTTTTGAAATTCAATTTCAGTTATAGGTAATGATATTACATATTTATTTGTATTCCAAAATTTCATGTCTTTTTCATATGTTATGGTTTCATGAATTATGTTCTTGATTCCCTTATAATTCATGTCATATGAACTGCCAATATTTAGGACATGATTCATGTTTATGATATCTGATATGCATGGTATGATCTTCTAAAGTAGTGATCATGTTATCATACCCTTATGTTCATTATTATGCTAATGTAACACCCTTTTTTACCCTTATTAAGAATCATGATGTCACACTTTACTTATGTTTTAATTTCCCTAGTTATAAATAAAGGTTTTAGGTAGGGGTATAAAAATGGAAGATCCTTATGGGAAATTTTTGAGATATTTTATTAGACTAAAAGTTTGTGTTCAAAGTTTCCAAAGGTACTAAACTAATATGGTAATTGGGGATATGTTTTTATATTTGGAAAAAATGATTTAATGTTTATGTATGTTAATATTGGTTCATTATAACATTAATATCTAAAAACTCATCTAATGTTTAAGTAAAATAATTTCCTAAATGGTTAACCTTGTAACCCTTCTAAAAGTTGAAAATCCAAAACTTTATAAAGAATTTCACTAAATTTATCAACTTAAACTTAACATTGATCCTCTATATATCAAAAATAATCTATTGGTTTGCACATACCAAACATGTGGATACCTTCATCATATATTTTATTCAAACATGGTAATAACTTTGATTACCATTTATTTTTATTAAAAACATGAATGCTTCCTTATTATAAAGTTTATTGGTTATATTACTTAAATAAAAAAATGTCAGAAACATCATCAATGATAACATAAAACAAATTTTCAAAAAATCCATTAACAGTTATAAGGTCATCAATAATATCTAATAAAATGTATCCATATCAATCATCTATTTATCCAAGATAAACATAATTTTTTCAATATTAGGAACACATTAAGGGTTACCTTCCATTAATTAGAATATCACATTTCCATTAGATGACTTCTCTATGTCATCTGTACTATTCAATATATTTTAGTAAATCCTTAATGGAAAACATATACTTCATTATTCATATAACATAATATTTGAATTCCAATATATACACTTCAATAATCCAACTTTATTTTTAAACCATTACTTAGGATACATTATATTATTCCTTCATACCCATTTCCTATAATATGAAATATGAATAATTTATTTAGGTTTATAAACCTAAATTTAATCATGATTCTTACATTTAATGTATATAATACTATTAGAATATCCCATAACTTTCATATATCATTCATGGTCTCTTTAACTTCAATAGTATAACCAATACTCATATCGACTTCCTGGTTTTATTCATGAGATTTCCCCTTAGGAAATAAATTTGAATATTTCCCTTACTTTTGACATCTGAATTATCCAATATTAAACCAGTTCTTTCTAATTCCCTCCATTGAATAAAACTAAAAAGCATAGTGCAAGAAACACTAATCATATTATAAACCAAAAAATTCATGTAAATCACTTATAAGATGTCTAAATCATGAAACATATTTCTTCAATATATGAAACCTTTGGTTTATCCTTGGTTATTCACTATACTCCAATATTTAAATCCTTTATTATGGTTTGTAAAGAGTTGGTGAATTCCAAAACATACCCCCTAGGACTTTAAAACCTAGTGTGCAACAACGACTTTTGTCATGAACCAGTTCCTGATCGAGTCTATCTCAATACAAAGTTCTCAGGGTTTTTAAACCTATGTAAATCTATGATAAAACTACATCCACATATAATATCCATACAGGGGTGCAATTTATTATAAACCACTCTCTCAATCCTTTGAAAAAAAATATATAACATTATCCTAATCTTTGACTCATTAATTGACTTATCATTAGATATATCCCAAGACATATCCTTCGAAATATATCTTGGGATCTCACTAAGGTTTTCTCATCCTAGTTTCCAAAGGTTGATTAAAACATTCCACTGATACCAACTATAGAATCCCAGGCTTAATATATATAGATATTACATCATTTTAGATGAATATTCATCCTATTATAAAAGAAAACGATTCAAGACCATAATAGTTTAGTGTAAGGACCCAGCCTTAGACATGTCATACAAGAGGACCTTATTCCAGTCTAGGTTCTGGAAATAGATACATGCTTACAAAAATATATCATAGTTACAACGAAAAACTAAACAAACTTCAAGATTATCATCGCTTCTACGCACTACAACAACGATGACGATCTCTGGAAACCTGTGAAAAACATTTTTGAAAACGTAGGGGTGAGCAAAAAAATATGCTCAGTAAGGGGTTCAAAAAAATACCTTTGATAAATATTCTTTGTAAAATGTTATATAAACATTTAGGAATACCATTGTTTTAAAATACCGTTTGAAATTAATTACGGCATCAAAATACTAGTTCAATTTTTAGAAGATAAAAATGTTTAAAATTGCTCAAATATACTCCAGTGTTTTTCTTAAAACATTATGAAAGATTTTGAAAACAAAATAACTAATTCTGAGACTTCTCAACTAATTACAGGTCATGATGGGTCCACACCCAATCACTTCCTATCTACCACATTCGAGAGTCCGGTTTTCTGAAAACATTTTTAAGCTTGCGTTAAATATGTATACATTTTCATTGGGTTTTCATATATTAAAACTCATAAACAATTTTTGGTACATAAGTAATGCATGTGTACAAATTTATATATATATATATTCTTATATATATATATATATACTTTTATAAGATTTCATCTGCTTGCTCTGAAGTAGTCGATTTACACATCGACTTATCTCGGCATGATTTGTCGGACATACTTTTCCCTTTAGCGATTTATTCGTTTTATAAATAATAATAAAAAATTAACCATGCATATATATATATATATATATATATATATATATAGCGCATACAATATGCACAACTATTATCCAAACTCAATTAGTGATATCGATGCACACTACGTGTCATTAATAGGAAATAATGTTCATTGCCTATATGACATTTATGAGTTAACTTTAAAATTCAATGAGCGTCGACGATGAACATAAAATCATGGTCGTGTATCTATGAAGATGCAACGCTCATAATGTCGATAACACATGTTGATATTTAATGTGTTTTTTTTTCTTTTCAGAAGCATGGCGATAAGCTGAATTAAAATTTCGAAATAATAATTGTCATTTTATCCATATGCATATACATATATATACACACATAAATATACATGTATAACCATTTAAAATAACATAATTTGAATAATAAGAATAAAATCATAATAATATTTTCACCTTAAAATTACGCAGAATAAAAGAAAACCAAAACCAAAAAATACAATTAATATTTGGGTTGGTTTTGAAGTACACATATAAATACTAATATAAATAAATTTGAATATACCAAGGTATATAAGATTAGTATCTGCATAATCAAATCATAAACACTCTTTGAAATATTTTAAAAGAAGGATTGATATCTAAGTATATAAAAATTCATATTCATAATTATGTAATATAGGTTTGTAAAATATAGATAATTGAAAATAGACCCTTACACAAACCAGAAAATAGGGACAATATCTTGAAATAAAATTAATAAATTTCACTTATGAAGACTCTAAAACAGATAATAATTCATTAAAAATTGAAATATGAAAACTAAATATATGAACTCCCTTACAAACATAATATTTGAGGGAAAATTTATTTACAACTAGAAGACTTATCATATGTGTAATTCAGACTAGGAAGATATAGTTTTATACAAATATATATACATATATATAGCATGTATAAACATAGAGGTTTTCAAAAACAAATGAAAATAATAAAATTCACTTACTTGATTTAGATCGAAAGAGGAGTTGCGAGTTTCTAGAGACCAATAGAGGGCTTGGCAGAGTGAGGTTTGGGTCTTGTAACCATGGGGATGGTTATCCGGAGTCTCACTTATATAAATATAATTTGCATGACACTTAGCTTCTAAGAGAAGCTGGGTATTATATATATATTTTTTTAATCAAACAATGACCCATAAGGAAAAAGGTTCTATTTTTTTAATATTAATTCACTCAATTATAGGTTTGAGTAACAAGCCAACTTGATACCTTATTAATTTATTTATTTTAGGCGCTGAAAACAACATTGTCTTCTAGTTCGTGCATCAATTAGTGTGTGCATGGTCACAATTGTTATTTCTTATTTTCATTTTAATATATTTTTTATTCACCTTTTTTATGGACAAAACCACGTCATGCACATTGATTCCTTTCCACCCTTTTTTATTGGATATTATGAGTCATCACTAATAATTATGATTTTGTGTGTTTCCACGCATAGACCAAAATCTCAATTATTTCAATTTCTTTATCTCTCCATTATAATACTATAACATATAATGGTTTTAAAATATAAACGATAATCTATATAATTCTAAAACAAATATATATATAAAGCATATCACATCACACATTTTTTATTAAATCACAATATATATATTATTATTTAAACATGTCACTATATATATATATTTATATATGTATACTCGTAATTATATATATATTTTAAAAAAAACCACATTTTTCTATATACCAAATAATTATATATATTTATAAAATATAAAATATTAAATAAAAACATAAAAGGTGCGTTATTTTAAATAATAATATATTTATTTATTTTTTTAATACCTCAAAACATTTAAACTATTAATAAATTATATATTTATATATATATTCACCATTTTAGCGTTTTTTAAATGAATATAAATATATATATATATAATTTGTTTTATTAAAATAAATATTTCAAAACACACATTTTCTATTATTATTAATTATTAATATATATTACCTCTCTATTTTTTTTACGCTATTACTATTATATATAAATATATATATATATATATTAACTTAACGTTTTATTTTATAATTTTTTAAAGAATTTGATTGAACGTTTTTTTTCATTATTGTATATTAACGTTTTCCACTAATCATTATTATTATTATATTATTAAATATCAATATCATTTATTTCTATTTTATTAAGACAATAACCCCCCTTTTTAGTCAATCACAAAATCTTTTTATATCTTACTTTCAACTTTTTGTATCATGACATGATTATATTATATTATTATATACTCACAATTTATATGTTTTTTTTAATCTAACATTTTAACACATATTTTTTTATTTAACTAAAACTTTATACAAATGTTTATATATTACTAATAATAATATAATTGTATATTTTTAAAATAAAACGTCTAATATATATATGTGTGTATAAAATCGTATATATATAAATATATTATATTCATTTTCATTAATATATCAAAACATGTAAACTATATTTATAAATTCGTTATATATATATATACCATGTTAGCATTTATATATATATAAATATATATATAATTCATTTTTAAAATTTATTACACTTTTCTTTGTTATTGTTTTATTATTATTTTTATTTCTTTCTCCTTTTTCTTTACACCTTTTCCATAACATGATTCACTTAAATTATAATTTATTTATAATTATTCTTTTTACTGAGACTCAGGGCATTAAAATATTCCCCCCTTAACAGAATTGTGTCCTCGCAATTTGATCGTCGGACTAAAACTAATTATGTCTTCATAATTTAATAAACTAGGACCGCTAGATTCCTAGACACCGACGTTAAACGACAACATCTATTTCCAAAGTTGTCTAGACCGTTCATCTGATACCAAGTGTAAGGACCCAACCATAGACATGTCATACAAGAGGACCTTATTCCGGTCTAGGTTATGGAAATAGATACATGCTTATAAAAATATATCAGAGTTACAACGAAAAACTAAACAAACTGCAAGATTATCACCGCTTCTACGCACTACAACAACGATGACAATCTCTGGAAACCTGTGAAAAACATTTTTGAAAACGTAGGGGTGAGCACAAAAGATGCTCAGTAAGGGGTTTAAAAAAATACCTTCGATAAATATTCTTTGTAAAATGGTATATAAACATTTAGGAATACCATTGTTTTAAAATACCGTTTGAAATTAATTACAGCATCAAAATACTAGTTCAATTTTTAGAAGATAATTACGTTTAAAATTGATCAAATATACTCCAGTGTTTTTCTGAAAACATTATGCAATCTTTTGAAAACAAAATAACTAATTCTGAGACTTCTCAACTAATTACAGGCCATGATGGGTCCACGCCCAATCACTTCCTGTCTACCACACTCGAGAGTCGGGTTTTCTGAAAACATTTTTAAGCTTGCGTTAAATATGTATACATTTTCACTGGGTTTTAATATATTAAAACTCATTAACAACGTTTGGTACATAAGTAATGCATGTGTACAAATATATATATATATACATATATTCTTATATATATATATATACTTTTATAAGATTTCATCTGCTTGCTCTGAAGTAGTCGATTTACACATCGACTTATCTCTACATGATTTGCCACACATACTTTTCCCTTTAGCTATTTATTCCTTTTATAAATAATAATAACAAATTAACCACGCACATATATATATATATATAGCGCATACAATATGCACAACTATTATCCAAACTCAATTAGTGATATCGATGCACACTACGTGTCATTAATATGAAATAATGGTCATTACCTATATGACATTTATGAGTTATCTTTAAAATTCAGTGAGCGTCGACGATGAACATAAAATCATGGTCGTGTATCTATGCAGATGCGACGAACATAATGTCGATAAAACATGTTGATATTTAATGTGTGTTTTTTCTTTTCAGAAGCATGACGATAAGCTGAAATAAAATTGAGAAATAATTATCATCATTTTATCCATATGAATATACATATATATACACACATATATATACATGTATAACCATTTAAAATACCATAATTTGAATAATAAGAATAAAATCATAATAATATTTTCACCTTAAAATTCCGCAGAATAAAAGAAAACCAAAACCAACAAATATAATTAATATTTGGGTTGGTTTTGAAGTACACATATAAATACTAATATATATAAATTTGAATATACCAAGGTATATAAGATTAGATTCTGCATAATCAAATCATAAACACTCTTTGAAATCTTTTAAAAGAAGGATTGATATCTAAGTATATAAAACTACATATTCATAATTATGTAATATAGGTTTGTAAAATATAGTTAATTGAAAATAGAGCCTTACACAAACCAGAAAATAGGGACAATATCTTAAAATAAAATTAATAAAATTCACTTATGAAGACTCAATTAAAACAGATAATAATTCATTAAAAATTTAAATATGAAAACTAAATATATGAACTCCCTTACAACCATAATATTTGAGGGAAAATTTATTTACAACTAGAAGACTTATCATATGTGTAATTCAGACTAGGAAGATATAGTTTTATACAAATATATATACATATATATAGCATGTATAAACATAGAGGTTTTCAAAAACAAATGAAAATAATAAAATATCCTTACTTGATTTAGATCGAAAGAGGAGTTACGGGTTTCTAGAGACCAATAGAGGGCTTGACAGCGTGAGGTTTGGGTCTTGTAACCATGGGGATGGTTATCTTGAGTCTCACTTATATAAATAAAATTTGCATGACACTTAGCTTCTAAGAGAAGATGGGTATTATATATATTTTATTTAATCAAACAATGACCCATAAGGAAAATGGTTCTATTTTTTTAATATTAATTCACTGAATTATAGGTTTGAGTAACGATCCAACTTGATCCCTTATTTATTTATTTATTTTAGGCACTGAAAACAACCTTCTCTTCTAGTTCGTGCATCAATTAGTGTGTGCATGGTCAAAATTGTTATTTATTCTTTTCATTTTAATATATTTTTTATTCACTTTTTTTTATGGACAAAACCATATCATGCACATTGATTCCTTTCCACCCTTTTTTTATTGGATATTATGAGTCATCACTAATAATTATGATTTTGTGTGTTTCCACGCATAGACCAAAATCTCAATTATTTCAATTTCTTTATCTCTCCATTATAATACTATAACATATAATGGTTTTAAAATATAAACGATAATCTATATAATTCTAAAACAAATATATATATATAAATCATATCACGTCACACATTTTTTTATTAAATCACAATATATATATTATTATTTAAACATGTCACTATATATATATATAATCGTAATTATATATATATTTTTAAAAAACCACATTTTTCTATATACCAAATAATTATATATATTTATAAAATATTAAATATTAAATTAAAATATAAAAGGTGCATTTTTTTAAATAATAATATATTTATTTATTTATTTAATACCTCAAAACATTTAAACTATTAATAAATTATATATTTATATATATATTCACCATTTTAGCGTTTTTTTAAATGAATATATATATATATAATTTGTTTTATTAAAATAAATATTTCAAAACACACATTTTCTATTATTATTAATTATTAATATATATTACCTCTCTATTTCTTTACGCTATTACTATTATATATATATATATATATATATATTAACTTAACGTTTTATTTTATCGTTTTTTAAGAATTTGATTGAATGTTTTTTTTCATTATTGTATATTAATGTTTTTCCCATAATCATTATTTTTATTATATTATTAAATATCAATATCATTTATTTCTATTTTATTAAGACAATACCCCCCCTTTTTAGTCAATCACAAAATCTTTTTATATCTTACTTTTGACTTTTTGTATCATGACATGATTATATTATATTATTGTATACTCATAATTTATATGTTTTTTTAATCTAACATTATAACACATCTTTTTTTATTTAACTAAAACTTCATACAAATGTTTATATATTAATAATAATAATATAATTGTACATTTTTAAAATAAAACGTCTAATATATATATGTGTGTATAAAATCGTATATATATATATATATATTATATTCATTTTCATTAATATAGCAAAACATGTAAACTATATTTATAAATTCGTTATATATATATATATACCATGTTAGCATTTATATATATATATAATTCATTTTTAAAATTTATTACACTTTTTTTGTTATTGTTTTATTATTATTTTTATTTCTTTCTCCTTTTTCTTTACACCTTTTCCATAACATGATTCACTTAAATTATAATTTATTTATAATTATTCTTTTTACTGAGACTCGGGGCATTACGTTTAGTGTCTTTGGAAACTGATAAAACATTCTTCCAATTTGGTGAAAGATATTCAACATCACCTATAAGGATATTCCCCTTTTAGGACTCCTACTTAAAACCAGTATTCATAACTTGGGGAAATGAAACATAAGAATGGGTGATCTCAGATGATTAGTAAGGGTAAAGAGGGGAGATATGTAAGCATCATCATTAGAATAAGGGTGTGAAAACACGATCATGACATTAGAATATAATACCCCGCATATCAAGGATCATAATAAAGGGTCATGGAATAAGTAATGGTAGTTAATAAGAGATTAATGATAATGGAATAAAGAGAATAATCTATGAAATCATAACATAGGAATATAACATTGAATTCTATAAGAAACATAAACATATAAAATGATTTCCATAGTAGTTAGACTTACTTCCGAGGCCATATTAGTGGAATGAGTTCACTCCCAAAACCATATTAGTATTCAAGGTTCACCCCTAAGACCTCCTTAATAGACAAATTCCATTACTGAACTAGGTTCACTCCCCATTATATCACTATATTACAGAACTGATTTCACTTCCCGTTTCAACCATGTTTTACAGAACTATGTTCACTCCTCATTCTAACTATTTGTTAATGAACTGAGTTCACTCCTTATTCCATCCTTTTATTAATGAATCAAGATCACTCCTCATTCTAGTCCTATATTTCTCATGAGATATATAAATATTTACCTAATTCATTGGAGGGAGATATAGGTCCCACCCAACAAATAATAAAATCATATATATGTGTTCCCTAAGATAATAAGACATTCATAATATCCTGACTTATAAAAATAGATGGGTTTCATAAACATCATATTGAAACTCATTCAATTAAATGGGTTTCATAAACAATTAATCATTTCACAACATCTAAAAAATAGATAGGTATAAAAATCATTACATAATAGAATAACTGATGAAATTAATTAGGTTTCATATGCATTTTATCATGGTATAACCCATGGAGGAGAAATAGTTTTCATAAAAAACATTTCATATTAAACATAAACCATTAAAATAAAGGGTAATAATGGTTTCCTTGGATTGTATCCCTAGTAAATAATAAAATAACAATGTATTTTATCTTAGATTAAAAATAATTTTGAAATAACATAAAAAAAATTCTTGATGAAAATATACTTTTTTCTTCAAAAGAACATTTTTATAACATAAAACATTTTGAAAATAATTTTCTTTGGAAACCACTATATAAACAAAAAACTTCAATAAAATTATATTAAAAAAACTATTAAACTTTAAATTTAATCTTTAAAGAAATAGTGGTCAGGATTCTTGATAAATCTATGAATTCTAAACATTCCTTTTGCGCCATAAAAATATTAGAAAAGGTCCATGATCAAAAAGTGACAAGACGATTCCTATTTAAAATCCATTTTAAGTTAAAAAATGGGTTGAAATATATTTTAAATATCATAGGATAATATTGGAAATTTTTTGAATATATTTTTTAGAAAATATGGTTTTGAAATAAAACTAATTTCCGATTGAAGAGAGAAATAAATTTAGATTTTCATTGAAAACTTTTCTTCATTATGTTAAGTATAAAAGAGTAAAAAATGGAACCATTAATTGAATTTATCAAGAATAAATATATTATAAGAAAATTTATGATATTTATTGGGATATGGATCCTAATATTTCATCAATGGAATCATAATCATAAAAAATCTTGATAAAAAGTGAAATTGTTGCAATAAACTCTTACTACATTAATATCATTGAATCAAAATAATCATGAAATAATAAAGTTAAATAAAGCATAAAATATCATGAAAATAAATATATTAATGATATAACATGTCAAAGGGGAAATATATACAACTTGTAAAATAATATTAGTGCATAACATAATAGGTGTCTCAAAAAAGTCTAATTGAGACAAAATTACTTTACTGATTTGGAAACATTTTA
Organism: Viscum album; assembly: GCA_963277665.1. Taxonomy (NCBI): domain Eukaryota; kingdom Viridiplantae; phylum Streptophyta; class Magnoliopsida; order Santalales; family Viscaceae; genus Viscum; species Viscum album. The sequence continues at coordinate 44,178,906 of OY728140.1, read as the reverse complement.
ACAGTGATCCCCGTGAAAGAGAGATCATAAAATTTATATGTAAATACCAATAAATTTAAGTATAAGAATCATATAATACATTCATGGGTAGTATACAAACCACAAAAAATAAATGAGTGGTGAATATGGTATAAGTCTCCCAAAAATAAAATTTAGACTTAAATCCCCTTACCTTAAGTCTTGAATTTCTTTGTACACATTCCAACCTATTATATAATAATTAAAAGATTATTATACATATTCCACAAAAAAATAATATTATATATCATACCATAAATGATTTTACTGTGACTTTATTTTACCCTTTTGTTAACAATTCCATATTAAAGTTATGTTTTTGGGTAATAACTGCTTTGTTTTTCATATTTGTTTTGAATTATTATTTTTGGTCCCTGTTATTTGACCATGGTTTCCTAATTTCCAGAAAATAAAAAATAATATAAATATTGTATATATTCTGTATATATTTATTTATAAAAATATATGAATGATACAAATAGGAAATGAAATACACTACTCATGGAGACGGTAGGTTATACGTATACATGAAATCTATTTCCATTTTCCGATTGTATTTTGAATGAAGTAAAAGTAAATGATATATATATATATATATATTTTATAGTATAATTATTATGTCATATATATAACATATTTTTATTAAAATCATCCTTAATACATTCTATGTAAAGTGTGAATAATTTACATCTCTTTGAGGAGGTGGTAGTCCATACACCCAAAAACGATATTACCATACTACAAAAATGGAAATTATTAAGGTATGTGTTATAAAATAAGTATATAAGAATAAATAAATAATATATATCTTACAAATACATTATTTAAATCATTATTCCCAACCATTATATGTATTAATGGAAGACCGAACGACATCGGTTCCCATGGCGGTAGTCCACCATACACACGAATGATGATTGTGTATCCCATTTGATGGATGTGTGTAAAGGTGTAGGATGTACCCTTAACATAGAAACATATAAGTTTATTTTGGATCCTTATGCTATTATATAATCTTGATATAATACAAATTTAATAGGGTGGAGAAGGAAGTAAAATAAAAGTTCTTGTTGAAGAATGTTACCCCTTATTTGGGTAACTTCTTTTGGTTTTCACCAAAGGACTTCCTTGGGTTGAATAATTCCCCATGTGAGGTTTATATGATGAGATAAGGGATGTTTTTAGTTTATTTTATCTACATTTGAATAATCTAAAAGGCATTAGAGGTCTGAATTATTGTGGGGATGGTGGGTGAGTGCCTTTTAATAGTGAAAAAGTTCCACCAATAAGGAAAAGTTTTCTATAAAATAAGGAATGTTGTATAAATATGGACATAAAATTAGTTTTTTACATGTTTTTATATCATTTGTTCCCTTAAGTTAATGATTAGTCCCTTAGTAAACTCATTTTTCTAATAATCATTGTAATTAATTTTTAACTATTTTGATTAATCAATTTGGTAAAAAAATAGTTTAAAATTATGAGAAATTATAAATTATGATTATTAAAAATATCAAACCCATTTTTCCAAATTTTAATCACATATTTAGTATGAATTAATTGAAAATTAATCACACAAATTGGACGAAACACGTTTTTAATGTGAATATGTTCAAATGATTGAAATGTTTTTATATCCAATTTCAATGTGAAATTTACTAAAATTAGTTAAATTGGATTAATATATGTATATTTTATTTAAATACAAATTAAAAAAAATAAAAATATAATTTAACTATACAAATAAATTAGATGAAAAGTATGTTCTCAATTAAAATTTTTTACTTTTCAGAATTCATCAAAAATGAAACTTCTCAAAAAAATAACAAAAAATCACCCTAAGTAAATTTTTCTATTAAAATTTCAAAAATAAATTTTATTTTTTCAAATAAAAATTATATAATTATTAAAAATTATTTTTAAAACAACTCTTCCATTAAAAGACAGAAAATCTATCTTTTAGAAAAATATAGCTTTTTATGCCTAAAATTGGATTTACACCTATCTCTTGTTTACAAAACAAATTGGATGAACGTTAAATAAATGAAATTGTATATAATATATTAATTTAATTAAATTAATTGGATAAAATTGGTTTAATTTATGTATTGAGGTAAATAATTTTTTATAAAAATAGTTTTCCAGAAAATGATTTCTTATGTTTTCAAATGGGTTTTATTTCCATTTCTATTAAATTAGACACCAAATAATTGATCTTATAATATTTTGAAATATATAGTTTCATTATTTAGATAATAATTTTCATAATATTAAATCCAATGGCTATGTTTTAACTAAATTAATATTTTAATAATAATTTTAATAGTATTTTTTAGTTTGGTAAAACTAGGTTTTCCGTGTAACGCAAGCTACCAATGGAACTTAACATTGTGTATAACACAATACAAAAATAGTGTTTCATGTTCAAAAACTTATTATAAGTGTTGAATGTAGTGAAATATTAACTTATTATAGCATATAAAGAAATAAATACTTGGTTTAGTGTGCAATGAATTCCATCGAAGAAATTTAAATTATTTTAAAAAAAAATTATTCATAAAAAGTTGGGGTGTTACATTATCACATTGGTTCCATATTTAGAGTCTTATTTCCTATTATCATTGGGGTATGAGAGCCCAAACCATTTGTAATTGTAGAAATAAATATTGGTGAACATTTTTATTGAAGTCTCGTGTGATCAGATTCTGGTGGACTTCAAGGTTGTGCAATGTACGCAACTTGTTCTCATCCAGCCTATCCAACTCATCCATCAATTTTATGATTTCTCATCAACCAATATTATTCTAAAAATGGATATTTGAATCTATGGAAACTATAATTCTATTTAAATACAACCTTAGACTCATACACCAATGAATATGGTGTTTCTTGTGTAACAATCACGTGGCGATATGGTGGGTCCATAAATCATGGAAGAGCTTTTTCATCTAGGAATTATTGTCTTTATTGACCATATTCTGGAGTATATTTTAGAGAGACTTATTGAAGGCCTATATATTTAAATTTTCTACACCATGATAACAGGATGATATATTGGACCCGATGTTGTACTTCTAGTGTAGTGACCCAACCCTATATAGCCTAGAGTCGGTGGCATGATATCATTACATTGGTGTGATTATAAGGAGTCAAATCCCAAAGGGTGGAATATTTTTTTAGTCTTGGTAAACCAGATAAATACATGAGCCTCGTATTATAAATGAATACACAAATCAAAACATTATTTTTTCTTTCGAATATAACATTATTCCATCTAGTATATCCCTGCATATCTTTCACAGCATGCTTCTTGGATTCAAGGGGAAAGGAAAAAAATAAGGGTGAGATCAAATTCTCATTAAGGGTAAAGTATATAAAAATTGATAATTATTAAATGATAATAATAATTATGTAGTGGTAAAAAAATAATACACATACCATGTAATTAACAAACAGAGAAGAAAGTGCATAAACAATATAGAAATATAATAACTGGATTCACATGCCATTCAAATAACTAGATAAGGAAAAATCAATACGGAAAGGTAAGAAACCTAAACACATTCCATTTAATCAATGAACTGATAATGAAATGAATCTATAGACATTTTAACAAAAAATCACATGGATAAATAATAACTGAATCCAAATGAAGGAAATGTTTAATTATTAGACATAATATATCTGGCACATGAAAAATTATACATCCAAGATCTATCCTCAAGATAGATTAAGTCTATGGGTAGAAACCTATTAATTCTACTTAGAAAAAAACTCAAAGGGTTTTTTGACAACTAATTTCATCTCATGAGAACACTGAGGCATCGAGGGGCTATATAATGTATGGGAACCACACACCACCGCATTTAAATAGTATTCCTCACATCGAATAAACAATATGACTTCACAAATATCAATATTGAATGAAGGATATTGATTTATCAATATTTCCCCAGAAAATTAAATAACTATCAAAGTAAACACCAAATGTCAAAATGATATACGATTTATGAAAATGATCATATCCATGATAAATGTTCTTGATAATTAGGGTACATTCAATGTGTAATGATCATATGAAATTGAATATTTCAAGGGTAATAACACAAAAATCAAGGAAGTAAATATTAATACTATCCTTGGCCAAATCAATCATAAACAATAAAGAGGAGAAATAAAAATGGTATCAATAGAAAATATCTCAAGTGTATTAAAAATAAAGGGTTGTTGTTTTTAATGAATAGAAATACTATAAAAATATCTTTTAAAAACATTCTTGAGGAAAATATCCTTTGGTTTTGAAAATTATTTTAAAAACACTTTCATTTGAAAATCACATTTGAGAACATTTTCATTAAAAATGATCATTTTAAACATGCAAAGGATGTTTCAACTAAATTCTCATGACCCGCCTTCACCAAGAAGAGGGAAGGGATAGAATATTTCCAGACCATTCCTTCTTCAAGTTTAAGGAGGGATAATGACCCCTGAGACCTGACTTTAATAGATCCTAGAGTGGAAACTAGCACCAAGGTTATGGAATCACACGTAAAATGTAAGGCATTACCATTTTAATTAGTAAGATCCTGAGATAAGATAGTAAATCCCAAACAACACCAAAACTAAAAGAAAAATTAAATCCAAAAAAATCATTCCCATATGCATGTTCCAATATAAAGTTCTACAACGTACAAGAAAACTCCAAAGGGAAGTACCAAAAAAAAGAAAAAACAGCAACAACAATTGTCCCAACTTTCGAACTACTAGGGTCCCGAGCGGTCCTCAATGTCCTCCTGGAAACCTGAAAGTAGTTTTTATATACGTAGGGTGAGTATACAGGTATACTTAGTAGGGAAAACCAAAATCTCTCATGCACAAGTGAGGAGGAATTCTAATGCCTTGTAAGAAAAAGGAGATAACCAAAGCACATATCAAGGAAACTATCCACCCAACCTCACCAAGACACACTCCCCAAATAAAGCAAGTCAAGTAAAATAATAGTAATAACACATTGATGTTTGGGTACCTCGCACCACTTTCCCAATAGTTGTTTAAGATATCCTACGCATCAAACCTCTCCCGCCATTCTCATCGCAGTCCCACTACCATACCTTGCCCGCACACACCTGCGCTATCAAAACCACACATCCCACCTGCAGACACCTTGTCCACAACAACCACCACCATGCCCGAAGACACCTAGGATAGAAAACCTACTACCACGCCCAAAGACAGTTGGGCCTCATCCTGAAAATACATGGGAAATAAACTGCCTGCACACACCTGGGCCAACCACAACAACTACCCTACCTGAAAAAGTTTGGGCTATAATGGACCTCAAGCTGTCCCAGCCTGCTCGAAGAGTCTTGGGATACTATGGAAAGAGAGCATAAAAGGAGCTAATGACCATCCACTCATAGGAGTGTTGGGAAAAAACACCCTCCCCTGTTAAATGGGGGTGTTTGGCATAAAGTTCTTAACTTGGGTGGGGAATGAATAAGAAACATAAGGAATAAAATTATACATATAGGTAAACAAGCGCTCATCCCAACCTAGGGGTTCCAAAAAAAACCAGACCATACACAAACACCCTCATTACTATTCATTTATAAAAAAATCACAACAACAACAACCAAGTCACAACTACAAAAGGGATATGTGATATCTCTCAAAGTACTGGAACCAAACCAAGCCCCACCATATGGCCCCACACAGCCTTATATCCACAAACCAACAACTGCACCACTACCGGGGATCCCATCCCCATCCATGTCACCCCTAAGAATCAAACAGAACAACCACACATATTACCAAGATAGAGCAAGGGTGTTTCTAGATTTATACACACCATTCATTGAGTTCCTTCTTTTCCGTTGGGTTAACTGTGGTGATCACACAAGGATTCTTGTTCACTGGACATCCATTTAATCAACCGAGATTACGTTATTAACCAATTCCATGGTTACATCCATTAAATCATCACAAAATATATGGGTTCATTAATGTGAAAGTAATGACCACAAATTAACATGATTTTCAGTGGACATAAGCCCATACAATTCACAACATATAAGGAAGGGTAAAAGAGTACAACAACATCATCAAACACACCCCTTCATTCTTTAAAAGTCTGTTTATTACATTCATTAAGGTTTGGTTTCATCCAACCTCATAGAAATATTATCATACCCTCCTCACATGATACACAATAAAGAGATATGAAGGAATAACCCTTCTTGGATTATCATTGATCGAAGTTTCTCTCCATGCGCTAAGAATTGGGGATGCGCGACTTCCAGGGGAGGAACTCTGAGGACTCCAAAAGTGAGAAGAAAATCTCCATCACATGCGCACCACTTGTCTTAGGAAGGGGGATTCCAAATGCACCAATGATAAGAAGGAAACCATCCAAGAAGAATAAAGAAATAATTATAATACGATAAAAATGTGACATCCTGGAGTTAAGGGATATGAAAATCATTAATGTATTTTAAGGCGGATCATGGTTTCACCATGCAGTAGGGTGGATAAACATGTTGGAATTAATTTTCATTTAATAATTCTCATTGGAGAGATGTCCATATTGACTATGAGTTAAAGGATATACTTTAACCAGAGGAAAATGCGTGTAACAGGGGTGGAACTGGATGTATAGGAAAAAGGTTGTGGAACTAAGAAAAAAGATACACATTTTGGAAAGTCAAGGTTCACCTGACTCTTGGGTGATTTTAGATATCATTTATGGGAATTTCATGGATTTTAAAGGAGTATTAAAACACTCTTACATCAAAAGATACGTTGCGGGAGAGGAACTGGAAAAAGAAACAAGGGTGGGACACTTTTTAGTGAGACACTGTAAGCGGTGCCATGGTAACGATGCCACCATTACGATGCCACCATTATGATGCCACCTTAAGCAGTTCCATAATTTTGGTGTGTGGATGTTATGGTTCCACCCTCACAGTGCCACTATCATGGTGCCACCATCAGTGGTGCCACCGTTTCGGTGTGTGACCGTGACGGTGCGACCGTTATAGTGCGACCATTTCGGTGGAATTTTTTGATGGAACCGAGTTTTTGGAAAAATCCTTAACGAGTCATTGTCCAGACCATTACATCAAATGCCTCTCAAATTTTTCTCACCCTCAAGAATCAAAACTAGACCCAAAAAAAGAGAGGGGTCCGAACAACCACCTAGAAATATAACTCTAAGGAGAAAACCTCATCGACATCTTGAAACACCTCGCCCTCAAGTAACCACACAACATATAAAGGTTTCACTATCCAGACATATGGATTTGGTAGCCCTTTCCCCCATGTCAAGATACTATCTGCTTTGGGCATCACTAACTCACCCACACAGGTTTAATTACATCCACCTTAATGTGTCTTGATTAGGGATTGGGACCTCCCTTCCCCACATTCAGGACTCTTCACAAAAATTCAGAGAACAAGGAAAAAAACACATTTCATAGTTAAAAAGGTCAAGCACTACATCACAAACAAGTATGAAACAAAACAGAACAAAACTCAAAACAGCTCTGGGTACTGGGCATGCATATGTGCCTCCCGTTCCCAGGTACACTCCTCAAGGTCACCATGCCTCCATAACACACAAACCAAGGGAATGGTTTATCCACCAAGAACCTTCTCCTCATAACCTTAAATCATCACTGGTTTTTCTACAAATGTCACATCGTCCTCGATATCTAGCTTTCCCCAGTCGAGGACGTGTGAATTATCGTGTAGATATCGACGGAGCTGAGACACATGGAAGACGTCGTGCACTCTCAGTAGCAGTGGTGGTAGCACTAGCTGATAATCCACTTCACCGACTTTCCTCAACACCTCGAAGGGTCTGAAAAACCTACGAGAAAGCTTACTCCCCCTACCAAACCTCTGTTTTCCACGCCGAGGGGGGACCTTCAAGAACACGTGGTCCCCGACCTTGAACTCCCAGGGTCTCCACCTATTATCAGCATATGACTTCTGCTGGTCCTAGGCCACCTTCATCCTCTCTCATATAAGCATAACTTTCTCCGTCATGCTCTGCACCACTTCCAGGCCAAGAACACATGCTTCCCCAACCTCTATCTAGCACACGGGTAAGCGACAGAGCCTCCCATACAGAGCTTCGAATGGAGAAATTCCAATAGTAGAGTGGTATCTATTTTTGTAGGAAAACTCTACCAGAGGCAAGTGTCGCACCCACGATCCTCCAAATTCCAAAACACATTCCCATAGAATATCCTCCAATGTCTGGATGGTGCGCTCTGTATGCCCATCTTCCTGGGGGTGGAATGCAGTGCTGAGGCATAGCTGGGTGCCAAAAGCATTTTTCAATCCTTTCCAGACCCATGAGATAAACTGGGTATCCCAATCGGAGACTATGAAACTCAAAACTCTATGCAACCGCACCACCTCGTCCACATACCACCGTGTTATGGCATCTACTGCACTCGAATCCTTGGTTTCTAAGAAGTGACTGGATTTATTCAGTTGGTCCACCACTACCCAGATAACATCTCACCCCCTTAAACTTTGGGTAGTCCTGTGATGAAATCCATTGAGATTTCATCCAACTTCCACTCGAGGACATATAAAGGTTGTAACAAACCTCTTGGGATGTGGTGTTCAACCATCACCTAATGACACGTGAGGAACTTTTCCACAAACTCCATCACTTAACACTCACCGGGGGCCACCAAAACAAACCCCTAAAACCCCAATACATCTTGGAAACTCCTGGGTGTACTGCCAGGGGTGATTTATGGAACTCACCATGAACTCTCTTGCACATTCCCATGGAGACGAACAACTTTCCATGAAATGGCATCCGATAATGGCCATATTCATTACATCCTTCTAGAGTATTGCCCTGGATAACACGATCGCGCATCACTTCAGACTCTAAGTCCCCCCCACTAAGACTCTTTAACCTGCTACGACAGAGAGGATTACACTATCATCTGAAATAGACAGCCTCTACTATCCTTCACCATTGAATCAAGGTGTAGGGAAGCCAACTCCTCCATCATCTTCCAAGCATATTCCGAATCTTGAACCACATACTTCTTCAACTTCCTACTCAAGGTATCAGCCTCCACGTTCCCCTTTCCTGAGGTGTAGGAAATTTTGAAGTCATAGTCCTAATGAAAATCCATCCAACTTCGCTACTTCAAGTTCATATCCCGCTGGGAGAAGATATACCTCAAGATCTTGTGATCTGTGAACACCACAAAGTGCTCCTCGATGAGGTAATGTCGCCAAATATTTAGTGTGAACACAACCACAAAAAGCTCCAGATCATGGCTGGCATAGTTGCAATCATTGGGACGTAACTTCTTGGACCCATAAGAGATCATCCTTGCTGTTGCATCAGCACACACCCCAGGACTTGACCTAAAACATCACAGAACACCTCAAATGTCACCCCTTCTCATGGAAACCTCAGAAATGGGGCATTAACCAACTTCCCCTTCAGATAACTGAAGGTTTCCTTACACTTCCCACTCAACAACAAAGCCTGGTCTTTCTTGGTTAAGGGTGTCAAAGGTGCTGTAACTTGGGAAACGTTGGGTATGAATCTCTGGTAGTAACGTACTAGGCCTAAGAAACTATGAACCTCTATTAATGTCTTGGGTTCCACCCATAAAAAAATTTCCTCAACTTTTGATAGGTCCACCATTATTCCCTTCTCATAAACCACATATCCAAGGAAGTGTACTTCTTGCATCTAGAACTTGCAGTTGGACAATTTCCGATAGATATGGTGCTATCGTAGGATCTCTAAAACTGTCTTCAAATGCTCAGCATGATCCTCCTATGATCTTGAGTAGATCAATATGTCATCAATAAACACGACTACAAACCGTTCCAAATATTCCCAGAAGATGGAGTTCATGAATCCCATGAACACAAATGGTGCGTTCGTAACTCCAAACGACATGACCATGAACTCAAAGTGCCCATATATGCACCTGATGGAATTCTTAGAGATTTCACCCTCCTTCACCCTCAACTAGTGATATCCTAACCACAGGTCTATCTTGATGAACCATCCTTCCCCCTTCAACTGTTCAAAGAGGTCGTTTATCCTCAGGAGAGGGTAATGGTTCTTGACTATTACATGATTCAGTCTTTGGTAGTCTCTAAGACCAACATATTCTTTCCTTGAGAATAAGACTAGAGAGCCCCATGGTGATGTTCTTGGTTGAACAAAACCCTTCTTCATCAGATCATCAATCCGAATATGTAACTCCTACAATTTAGAAGACGTCATCTGATAGGGATCCATCAAAATTGGACGGGCGCCAGGTTGTAGGTCTATCTCAAACTCAACATTGCATCGAGGGGAGTAGAGTCACCACCACCTCAAGGAAGACGTATATGAATTCAATAATGATCCCTAGTACTTCAACCACCTCTAACTCTACTGGCTCCACTGACAGCTCGGCTAACAAAGAAAGAAGGGGCTCCACTCGCTGGCTTCCCTCCTGGAGACCCCGCTCGCCAATGAATGTCACACGTTGTACACCCATATCTGAAAACATGATTCTTATTTGGAAGTAGTAGATAAAAAAAACATATAGAGGACATATAGTAGATGCCTAAAATGACATCATATGGTTGCATCTGCAGAAAAATAAGGTCCTCTCTAGACTGATGTGGTCCCAATATCAGTCTACATCCCTGACAAAAATGAGACAAGTTGTTCTGACCTCCGACTGGCATACTCAAAACCAAGGGTGTAGGAAGTCTCTCTATGTTTAGACCCAAGGTATGGACTAGACTGGGTGCAACAAAGGAGTTTGAATCTTCTAAATCAAATAGGGCACATGAAATTGTATTAAACAAACTGATCGTACCTCAGACGACTTATGGCCTTGCTGGAACTACTACCTCTGTGGTGTGAAACTGCCCATGACCATCTCCCCTTCTCTCAGGCTATCAGCCACCTCCCTGACCATGCCCTGGTCGAGGTCTCTAGGGAGAGCCCTGAGGATGTCCCGTTCCTGCAACGTCTGCTCGCAGAGGAGTGGGAGCTCACTGTCCTTGATGCTGCTGCTGAAAGGGCCTGGCTGGAAACTACTCCTGCTAAGGTGGGCGTTGAACCTTCCCACCCTCACTGTATTTCACTCGGTTTGAGAACTGATTCTGAAGGTGACCACAAATTCCACATATGAAGCATCTTGGTCATGGGCCCGAAAACAATCGGCGAGGACCAAGAGATTGAAACTGGAACTATAGGGTCCTTCTCCCCACTGGCTGAAACCCATAAGGCCCTGATGCTGGAGACCTACTACTGACAACCTTCCCCTTTGACGAGCCCAAATTAATCCCTTCTCAAAGAACACCTCCTAGAATGTGCATCCTCTCTACCACTTTATCCTTCTTCTAGACCTCCAAGTATGTCGATACAGTGAACAGAGTAATAGTATACTGGAGAGAAGTTCATAGTGCCACCTCTAAACGTCTCACCCAAGACTCCTCATCCAAAAAAAGGTCCGGATAAAAGGGAAGTAGATACTTGAACATGATCCCCAACTCCCTCACTGACATGCTCCCCTAATAAATGGATAGTATCTCCTACCTCTTCTCATCCTTCATCGTGGAAGAGAAAAATTCCCCTGAAACTCTCTCTTGAAGCCAATCCATGAAACCTTATCTTCCCTATTCTCCCCAAGATATAGAGTCCACTATTGGTGCACTGCTCCCCACATCTGGCTTACAAACAGAGGAACCTAGTACTCTATCAGATCTTGGATCAAGATAAAATCTATCACCAGCTTCTTGTGGTAGCTATCTATCTCCATGTCCGAGACGCTGCCCTCGTACATCCCGAGGGTCTTCCACTGAAATGCACGAAGAATCCTTTGCCACTGGTTATCCTCTTCTTCATGATTGGCCCTATGTTGATCATCCAAATCAGCCTCCTGGGCCTTGATCGCCCGTACTACCCATGGTCACCGTCCGTGTTCCATAGCTTCAAGGTAAACAAGGAATGCCTAAGCCCGAGTAGTGTAGATGATTGATTTTAAATTTTTCTTAATATTTTTATAAAACAATCCCCAAAATACCCAAGATACACTAGAAAAAAATTCATTATGATGCATGTACCTTTCCTATGGTCTCTACCATACAATCAATGTAGCCTCACTTGGTTATTTGGTAGGTCCAGAGTCCTTGCATCAGATCATAGGGGCGCCTAAAATCTCATGTCCTAACCGGTCTCCCCTGGCCTATTTCACACGCCAAGATTGTATAATGATATTTCCCTTCCATCCCATGCAATCCTCACTGTGCCTAACTCCAGACATCATCCTATTACTCAACCTCTTCTTCTGATACCATTCTATCATGACCCGCGTTGACCAAGATGAGGGAAGGGACATTATATTTCCAGACCCTTCCATCTTCAAGTTGAAAGAGTGATAATGACCCCTGAGACTCACCTTCAATAGGTCCCGAAGTGGCGACTAGCACCAAGGGTATGGAATCAGATTCAAAATTGAAGGTATCACCCATTTTATTTAGTAAGATCATGAGATAAGATAGTAAATCCCAAACAACCCCAAAACTAGAAGAAAACGTAAATCCAAACAAACCATTCCCATATGCATGTTCCAATATAAAGTGTTACAGGGTACAAGAAAACTCCAAAGGGAAGTACCAAAAGAAAAGAAAAACAACAACATCAATTGTCCCAAAGTCTGAACTAGAAGGGTCTCTCATGGTCCTCAAAGTCCACCTGGAAACCTGAAAGCAATTTTTATATACATAGGTTGAGTATATAGGTATAATCAGTAGGAAAAACCAAAATCTCTCTTGTAAAAGTGGGGAGGCATTCTAATGACCAGTGAGAAAAAAGATATAACCAAACAACATAGCAAGGAAACTATGCACCCAACCTCACCAAGTCACACTCCCCAAATAACGCAAGTCAAGTAAAATATTAGTAATAACACATTGATGTTTGGGTACCCTGCATCACTTTCTCATTGGTTATTGAATACATCCTACGTGTTATACCTCTCCTGCCATTCTCACTGTAGTACCACTAACATACCCCGCCCGAACACACCTGGGATACCACAACCACACATCCCGCCCATAGACACCTGGTCTATAACAACCACCACCATGCCTAAAGACACCTGGTCCAGAACAACTACCGCCATGCTTGAAGACACCTGGGCCTCATCCCAAAGATACTTAGGAAATAAACCACCCACACACACCTTTTCCAACCACCAAAACTACCCTGACCAAAGAATCTTGGGACATAATGGACCTCAGGCCATCACAACCTGCCCAAAGAGTCTTGGGCTACTCAGAAAAGGGAGCATAAAAAGAGCTAATGGCCAGCCACTAATAGGAGGGTTGGAGAAAAAAAATCCCCCCCCCCCATGAAATGGGGGTGTTTGGCACAAATTTCTCAACTTGGGTTGGGCGCGAATAAGAAACATAAGAACAAAAATTATACATATAGGTCAACAAGAACTCATCCCAACCTAGGGGTTCCAAAAAAAAACAAACCATACACAAACACCCTCATTACTATTCATTCATAAAAAAAGCACAATAGCCACAACCAAGTCACAACTAAAAAAAGGGATCTGTGAGATCCCCCATAGTACTGAAACTAATCCAAGCCCAACCATACGACCCCACATGGCCTTAGATCCACAAACCAAAAACTGCACCACAATAGGGGATCCCATCCCCATCCATGTCACCCCAAAAGAATCAAATAGAACAACCAAACATATTACCAAAACAGGGCAAGGGAGTTTCCATATTTGAACACACCATTCATTGTGTTCCTTCTTTTCAGTTGGGTTAACTGGGGTGATCAGACAAGGATTATTGTTCACTGGATATCCACTTAATCAACCGAGCTTACGTTATTAACCAATTCCCTTGTTATATCCATTCAATAATCACAAAAGAAATGGGTTCATTCATGTGAAAGGAAAGACCACCAACGATCATGATTATCAGTGGACATAAGCCCATATAATTCACAACATATAAGCAAGGGTAAAAGAGTACAACATCATCATAAAATACACCCATTCATTCTTTAAAAGTCTGTTTATTATCTTTAGTAAGGTTTGGTTTCATCCATCCCTATATAAACATTATGATACCCACCCTGCATGATTCATAGTAAAGATAGATGAAGGAATAAACCTACTTAGATGATCAATGTTCGAAGTTTCTCTCCAGGTTCCAAGAATTGGGGATGTGCAACTTGTAGGGGAGGAACTTCAAGGACTCCATGAGTGAGAAGAAAAGCTCCAGCACAGGCGTACCACTTGCCTCAGGAAGTTGGAATCAAAACACACCAAGGATAAGAAGGAAACCATCCACGAAGTAGAAGGAAAGAATTCTAGTGTGATAAAAAATGTGAGATCCTAGAGTTACGGGATATGAAAATCTTGAACATCTTTTTGGGAAGATCGTGGTTTCACTGCGCGGTTGGGTGGTTACACATGATGGAATTAATTTTTATTTAATAATTCTCATTAGATAGGTGGAAATTATAGCTTTGAGTTAAATTGTTTCCTTTAACTAGAGAAAAAATCTTATAATAGGGGAAGAATTGGAAGTATGGGACAAGGGAGTGGTACTGAGTAAAAGGCCACACATTTCGGTAAGTCAAGGGTCGCCCGAATCTTGGGGGATTTTAGATATCATTTATGGGATTTTAATGAATTTTAAAGGGGTATTAAAACACTCTTATGTCAAAAGATACGTTGCGGGAGCGGAACTGGAAAAAATGCTAGGACACTGTTTGGTGAGACACCGTTAGCTATGCCATGGTCACGGTTCCACCCTCACAGTGCCACCATAAACAGTGCCACCGTTTCAGTGTGCAACTATGATAGTGAGACTGTTATGGTGCCACCATCACGACACCACCCTCACGGTGCCACCATCAGCGGTAACACTATTTCTTTTTTCAACTATGACGGTGCGACCGTTACCAAGCTACCGTCACGATGCCACCATCAGCGGTGCCACTATAAGTGGTGCCACTATTTCGGTGTGCGACCGTAACTGGTGCCACTAATTCAGTGGAATTGTTTGATGGAATCAAGTTTTTGGAAAACTCCTTAATTAGTTATTTTTTGGGTCATTACATAAATGATGGTGGGTAAATTCATACATTCCCTACGACGTAAAAAGACCATTCCGTTTTTGTGTAAAAATGTTAGAAAAATTCCTTGCTCAAAAAGTGACAAGAGGATTCCTCTAAAAAATGGTAAAATACCAAAATGGTAAAAATTTATTTTCTAAATAATTTTGGAATGGTTAAAAACAATTTTAACACATTTTTATAAAATATGGCTTTTAGAAGAAAATGGGTTCTCCAACTAAAGAGAGAATGAATTCGAGTATTCTGATAAACATTTTCTAAAACATTTTGAGTACCAAATAGTGAAAAAATGGTATTGATACTTGAAAAATATAATTAATATGTATAGTATATTAAATTTAAATATTTTATTGAATAAATTTCATATAATTACCTTTAATGGAAATACATTTGAAATATCATTAAAAATTTTATCGAGGCAAATAATATTTAAACATCCCAATGTGACCCATAACACTTTGAAACATTTTAAATAATAATACTCATGAAGTAATACTATTAAATTAATGTTGTAAACACATTTAATATTAAAAAAATTAAGGAAATAATATATCAAAATAGGTATTATAAATACCACACAAAAT
Organism: Viscum album; assembly: GCA_963277665.1. NCBI lineage: Eukaryota > Viridiplantae > Streptophyta > Magnoliopsida > Santalales > Viscaceae > Viscum > Viscum album. The sequence goes on along the minus strand of OY728140.1, from coordinate 44,163,138 downwards.
AATTATGTGGTGATTATGACATTTATCTCGCTGATGTATAAAGTGAGATGAAAATCCCTTACCCTGAGTTTTACTTGTCTTGTGTGTCTTTATATTCCTGAATAATAAAATTACGTTAATTGTTTTCTATATTAAAAAAAATTCATGATTATCATTACATTTATTTCACTTATTATCATGTTTTATACAACTATATAAATAATTAAGTTTATGTCAGGTGTTTCGACCAAATTCAGATTATATGTCAATAACAACTTTGGTAGGTCAACTATGATCAGAGTGTTCATTATATAAAATAATTAGAATAATAATAATAACATAATTATCATATTATTAATAAATTATACTTTTAAAACCAATAATTAAATATGGTTATAAAAAATGAACCAATATTACAATCATGGGGAAGGTAGGTCTACTTACGCATGAGTGACATTCCCGTTTTTCAATGGTCATTATGGAAAGAAGTACAAAATATTATATATTTCTAGAAAGATATTTATATCATAAATACCACATTATTTAATTATATACACTTATATATATAATTTTTCTTATATTAAATGAATCACATTGTGTCGAAGAGGCAGTAGTCCACACATCCACAAACAATGTTATCACTTTTTAAGTGTGTGAAAGGGTAATGAAGAAAATGATATATATATATTATATTTCCAAAAAATATATTATTTCATGAATATAATATATATGTTTTTTATTTCAAATATGTCTTATTTAAACCATACTTTATACATTCCATGTATCATGTGATTTAATCACATCAATTTTAGGTGGTTATAGTCCACACTTCCACAAATGATGTTATCTTATTTACACAAAATAGAAAGCATAAAGATAATTTATATATAAATATTATGGAAGAATAAGAAAATTATAAAAATTATATATATAATATAAACTCATTATTTCCATAATAATTCCCACCACGATATGTGGTAAAGGAAGAATAAACAATCATTGTTTCGTGAGTTGGTAGTTCGTTGTACACATAAACGATAAGTTCATTACCCATTAGATGGAATTGTGTGTAAGTACAGGAAGAAACATTAATATAAAAACATATAAGTATATTTTGGATATTTATTTTATTATATAATTATTTAATAATAATATTTTAGGGTGTGGATAATGGAAATTAAACTAAAGAGCTTAAGGAAAGATGTTACCTCTTCTTAGGGTTACTCCTTTTGGTTTGGACCAATGAGATTCATTGGATGGATTTATGGCCAAAGGGAGGATTATAGGATAAGGGGGTGATGTTGAAGAGATATTTGAGAATATATTGGTCAATCAAAAGTGTCTTGAGAGGTGTGAGAAAGTGGGAGGTATGAGTTCATTTTTATAATGGAGGAGGAGTGGCACTCTTGTAAATTTTTTGAAAGGGAATTCCACCAATGTTTTCCCCATGTCATGTGGCTCCAATAATGGTAAAAAGTCATGATAACTAAAAATCAGGTCTAAATATGCCCATAAAATGCATTTTTTACAAGTTTATATCACATTTTTCCCCTTTAGTTTAAGGTTTATTCCTTTAATCTAAAGTTTCTCTTAATCATTGTAATTAATTTTAATTTCATTCACTAATATTTTTTGTAAAAAATTAAGTTTACCTTATTATAAATTATAAATTATGATTATTAGAAATATGGAATAAATTTTTATAAACTCCAATAATAAAAGTTTAAGAAATTAATTTAAATTTATTCCTACAGACAGAATGTTAGTGTGCGTTTTTAAATTAAAAAAATTTGAAAAATTTGCTAAGTTTTTATATCCACTTTTAAAGTGAAATTTATTCAGATTACCATAATTCTATTTTATTATAAAAAATGGATCTAATTAATATTTAAAACCAATAAAAATATGATTTAACATTATAAATAAATTGTAAAAAAAAGCGGTTTTGAGTTAAAATTCATTATTTTTCACCATTCGTTAAAAAATGAAACTTCACAAAAAAATACCAAAAATTAATCCTAACCTAATATTTATGTTTTTATTTTAAATATTAATATTATTTTTACATATGAGGTTTATAAGAGCACCAAAAATTATATTTATCATAGGTTCTCCATTAAAATGTGGTAAAAATGATTTTATAAAAATATAAGTTTTTATATATAATATTGTGTTTGTTCTTATCTTATGTCTATCAAATATAATGGATTAATTTCAAAAATATATTATTGAATATATAGAATTTATATTTCATTAATATAATTCACTAATTGTTATTAATTTAATTTATTTGATTAAATCATTTTTCTGAGCGTAAGAATAATTTTCTATAAAAATATTCCATTTATATTCAATTGGGTCTTATATTGATTTATAATTAATTGTTAACCAATGAATTCATTTTATATTTTTATAAACCATATATCTTTATATGTTAGTTAATTTTATTTATAAACACTAATTTAATGGCTAGTTTAAGTATTATTATATTAAATAATAATATTTTAATAATATATTGTTTTGTAAAACTTGGATACACTTGTAAGGTAATCTTTTGGAGAAAGTCATTGCTCTGTGTGACACAAGCTAACTTAAGGTTTCATGAATTTAAATATATATGATATATTATATTTATTTAAAATAGTAAATATATTATAAAATATCAGTATATTATATTCCCTCATGCACTTGGTGTTGTGTGTTATACACGATATCAAATACAATGTTCCTAATTTATATTTTCAGGGAGTTAAATTTTCCCCACCATAATTAAATCATGTCCAATAAATTTAAACTTGATATTGGTGATAGTTTTTTTTATATTTCATATGTTTGAAATCCCACATCATGAAAATGATTCATAATAAGTCCTCTATAAAAGAGAGAATGGGAAGTATAAATGTTACATGAAAGAAGATATAACTAGGTCGTTAAGTAGGAGATATTTAGTGGAATGTTGAGATAATTACATTGAGTGAAAGTGTAAATATTTATAGGTAGTGATTGAGGTCATCAATAAGAAACACGTGTATGATCAATGGAAAGTTTAGGGCCTCAAAGCCATAAATCTGTGATGATTTATAAGACCATCATTTTAACAAAAAATTAATGTATTAGGAAAAACATTTTTTAGATCCTTTTCCTCATGTTGAAAAATTCCATTACTACCTAAGATTATAATTACATTTACTTATATGAAATGTTTCAATTTCAAGTGAACAATTCAATATTTTGGTTATCCTTTGATCAAATTATAATCCATCCCTTACTTCACGAAATGGAAATCCAAAATTTAAATTTGATTTCTATAACGCTAAAATAAACATTTAATGGATTGTATGTGCCATAAAAGAGTGAAAAGTATTTACATTTTCCCCTAAATATTACTAAAAGCCAATATGGTTAAGAAATTAATCTCTAAACCTCAAATGTAACACTACTGGATCATCATTAATATTTAGTCATCAAATTGTTCAACTAAAAACAATGAGATATTAACCATGGCATTTCATAGGTCAGTGGTTGGTGTTAATCCCTTATCATCCTTTGGTCATGGGTTCACATCCCATGAACTTTCCAGATTTAATGGTTTGTCACATGGAATACCAGTTGTACTTTTCTAAAACCATATTAATATAATTTCCAAAATAAATATGATGGACTTCCTTGAAATAAGGTTAATCACTGAATAGACTTTTTACTAAGGTTTTCAATAAAACCCAAATACATAAATACTTCACCCACTTATTTCCACATAGATACTTCCTTGGTCTAGTTTTTATCCTCTAGAAGAGAGAATTTACTCGGTTAATTTCTAGGTTCCCCACATTTACGAAAGTGAACTACAAATCTATCCTTAGGATGTATTTTATTTCTTTTTATCATACTCTTCATTTCTCCTAGAAAATTCTTTGCATTATGTACTTATTTCCTACACATAAACGATTTCCCCATTCCATTGAGACACATTCCTAGGTGTCTCCTTCCACATTTCTTGCATGAGGTAAATCAAGCCTTCTTCTCTCCATGGTCTCCACCACTTGAGCTATTATAAAACTCCATCCTTATCTTCTTTGGTGAGTTTGGGAGTTGGTTAAGGTATATGTTGTTAATAATATTTTGAGATAACTTATTATGAATAAACATGATATCTTTCACTCCTATTTACACATCATTTTGTTTCTCATTGTAACCACATTGTCCTGCATGTTTAATATTAATATGAATCCTTCAAGTACTAGCCATTGACTATAAACAAAATTCATAGTGTGAGTAAAAATAGTCATTGAAAAATGTATACTAATTTTTAGGATATCTAAATCATGACACCACATCTTCAATATAAATCATCTTAAGTAAAACCTAGGTTATTAATTGTAAAAATACGTCATAATGATTTGTACTGAAAATTTGAATTACCATAAGAATATCCCTTGGGATTGTAAAACTAAGTGTGCAGTAATGCTTGTTGTCGTGTACCAGGTTGCACCAAGTCAATCCTAACACACCATTTCATATTTTTTACTCTAGGTACATTAGTTCTAAATCCACTTCCACTTGTAGTATCTATATAGGAATTTATTTCTAAGAATACCCATATAATATCTACTTTAGAAAAATTCTAGGGTGTTATTCTATACTTATCCTCAAATTATATCTTAGGTTTATGTTTTCCAATATATGATTTTTTAAATATAATTCCCAAGGTTGTTACTAAACATCATTTGATACAAACTATAGTGATCCAACCCCAAATCTCCCATAACCTTTGTCATGCTACCATTATAATGGCATGATTATAAGGAATAAAATCCCAAAGGATCAAAGAGTTTAGTATTCTTGGTAAACCAAATACCTAAATGAGTCTTTTATTACAAATGAATACACTAATTATAACAAAAAAAAATTATTTCTATGATAAATTTATTTCATATAATATATCTATGCATATCTTTCATAATATTCTTCTTGGATTCCTAAGTAAAGGAAACAAAATAAGGGGGAGCTCAAATTATTTTTAAGGGTAATGGATAACAGAATCAATAATGAATCAACGAGAATAATAATTTTGGAATAGTAAATAATTGAACACACATATCTTGTAATAAACATAGTGATAAGGAAGTGCATAAACAATATGAAAAGGTAATAACTAGAAACACATTCCATTAAAATGACTATATAAATAAAAATTGACATGTAAAGGTAAGAAAATGAAACACATTCCATCTTCTATAACCCTCTCTATCAAAGTTTTTTTATCCATTGACTTTCTCAACTCCATCGTGGGAAGAGATATAAAATGAAGAGAGGGAAAAAAATTTAAACAAAATTATATAAATAGATTAAGTTTTATGTCATTGGGGGATACTCACCACCTTGGGGAAATTCATCTCACCCAGGAATGATACTCAAATATATCACAAAATTGAAATAATCATTAAAAAAATCAAGAACATCATGAGCTATCCTGGGCCAAGCCTCATAGTCAGATCCCCATTTTTTAGAATAAGAGATCACAATAGTGGAAAGATGAACGTTAAGAAGAATATAAATTAAATAAAATATAAAGAATAAGAATGAGAATAAAAAAGATAAAGAATGGTGGATGAGAAAAATAAAATATAAAGAAGAAAAATAAAAAAAATTGGGATGAGAGGGAGAGAGAAGAATAAATAAAATAGAAAAATAAAATAAAAGAAAAGAAATTAAAAATAATAATAAACTTATATAAAATATAAATAAATTTATAATAATTTTTATTATTATTGTTGTTGTTATAATTAAAATAAGAATAATTAAAATAAGAAGAAGAAGTGGAGAAAGAAGGGGAAGAAGTAGAAGATGGTGGTGGATGGTTGGAACAAAATTGAATTTTAACTTGCATGAATTATTTTATTAAAATTAAATTAAATTAAATTTAAAAAAATAATGGGATGAAAGGAAAATAAGTAAAAATGAAGAACATGGGGAAGGGAAGAAGTTCGACCTCTCAGGTGGATTCCCTCTCTAGGTCTCGACTGATATTTTGATAGGGGGACAACATCCTTTATATTGGAAGCAGAGGAGAGGAAGTCTCAACCTCCCGTAAATTTGGGGGATGATCCCCTATGAAATATTCATTTAAAGATCCCATGTATCTTAATTAATGTATCACGAAGATGTTTTGATATTCATAACACCCAAAAATGGTAGTTGTTTATGAATTAGCATCAATAAAGTCCATGTGGAGGTGAGTGAGACCTCGGTGGGTTGGCATCTGGGTTCTTCGGTATGGTGGAAGTTCCAAAAATGGAGGAAAGGTGGTAGTGGAATGGGTTGTCTCCAGCGGTAGTAGGTGGCATGGTGCATGGTAGGTTACACCTCTTCTCATTCAGACTTCACAGTGGATAGAGGAGGATATAATGATAAATCATGGTGTTCACTACGTATTTTGAGGTAATCTGAGGTGGCCTCATGTGATGTCAATGGCATTCGACAATGTGTAGTAGCGACATGCCAAGACGAAGGTGGTGGAGCAAGGTTAGATCTGAGATCATGGTTTGTGTCAATGGTGGATGCAAAAGTTGAGCAGGAGAATGGTGATCAAGAGTGAAAGTAGTGATCGAATCGAAGACATGGAAAATGTGGAAGTTCCATGGTGATGTAGTGGTGAAAGGTGAGTCGGGCAACACTAGGAGGAAGAGTTATCATGGAGAAAGGTAGAGAGCGGAGTTCGATAGGTAGTGGTGATAGTGGGAGATGAAAACGAATGAGGTAATGGTAGAGCAGAGTAGAGTGTCCACGATAGAGATTCAGTGGAGCGTGGTGGAACTCTTATCCTAAATAAAAAAGGATGGATCATGGGTGAGCGCTTATAAGCCTTGATGCATCTTCATCCACTCAGTGAAGTCAGTCAGGTTCCAGAGGATGCTCACAACCACCGTGGACCACCCCATCCTAGTGAACTACTCCTCCCTTGAACTTTCATGCTTGAAAACCGCATGCCATTTCTCACTTTGGCTTTGTTCAACCTATTCCTCTATGGATTTGATCACCATGGGCCTCTACACGGGAGTGATACTCAGTGCATTTTTTCATTTTTCTAGCATCCTGAGGGATTGCATGGCTGGGTTGTAACATCCCCAAATGATAAAGGGTTAAATGACTAAATGATATGACTCTTGTCAACAAGGTGCACCTTCCTTTTCGGGAGCCTGTCTGATTAGAAATCCGCAGTTAAGTGTGCTTGGCCTGGAGTAGTGATCAGGATGGGTGACCCTCTGGGAAGTTTCTCAGGGTTTGTGTGAGTGAGGACAAAGCACACTGGAAAGGACATGTGTTGGCCTGTGGGGAATGTCATTAGTCATATGACCCATTCAGGCACGTGGGTGGACCCTGGGGTGGGCCCCACGTGTCTGCGGGGCAACTGGTGGTACCTGGTAGGCCAGGACCCGACGGCCATGTTAAGGCGGGGTGTCTGTGCTGTCACCGGGGCCCGGTTGTCACATTTGGTATCAGAGGAGGAACCCAGCCTTAAGTGCGCGGTGCACTGCTTGGGTTGAGATATAGGGCCCACAACGAGGGTGTTGTGCTCTAAAGGGGGGGTGATTGTAACATCCCCAAATGATAAAGGGTTAAATGACTAAATGATATGACTCTTATCAACAAGCTGCACCTTCCTTTTCGGGAGCCTGTCTGATTAGAACTCCACAAGCGTGCTTGGCCTGGAGTAGTGATCAGGATGGGTGACTCTTTGGGAAGTTTCCCAGGGTTTGTGTGAGTGAGGAAAAAGCACACTGGAAAGGACATGTGTTGGCCTGTGGGGAATGTCATTAGTTATATGACCCGTTCGGGCACGTGGGTGGACCCTGGGGTGTCTGTGCTGTCACCGGGGCCCGGTTGTCACACGGTTGACCTCGCTATGGGTTTCCAAAGAGGCATTTGGATTCCTTGGTTGAAGGCTGACCCAAGTGCCTTATTGTTTATATGAAATCCTAAAAAAGAGTTATAAAATAAATTAAGATATTTAAATGTTTTAAATAAATTTCAAAGACTCATACATAAAATTTCCAAAGTGAAAATTAATCAACCTTTTATCCAATTAAATCTACATGCATTCCATAATTAAAATTACCAATTGATTATTAAAACATTTAAAATGATGTATTAAAATCAATGATAAAACACTTAAAACCATTGAAATTTGAATAACAATATGCACCACATTTGTGCCTCTCAAATACCCACACACATAAATCATGCTTGTCCTCATGAATAAAATTACAACACTAAATTAAAGAGGTCTCAAAGGATATTAAAATTCCAATTTAACTGTATTAAATTAAATTATTTATAAATGATAAATAAAATTTTAAAAATCCATATAAAATATCAATTTAATTTCTCAATTTTAAAAGAAAAAAAATCAAATCATGCATTTTACTTTTTTCTATTTAAAAATGGTGAAAATTCTCTTTTTATTAATTTAAATTATTCAATTCTTTATTACTTAAGCATTCCAAATCATGATTTACCTCACTTTTAAAAAAATCACTCATCACTCATGATAAAAATTCAAGTGGAGTTATTCTTATATCATGAATACATGGTCATTATCCATAGGAATGTAAATTAACTACTTTCTCTACATTGTAAAAACAAAAGGCAACTAAAATCATGAGGGCTTGTAATGTAAGTTAAAATTTCTCTGATTCTTAAGGTTTGTAGGATTTGTTTCAAAAAAAATTAACACCTAAGGAGGAGTTTATCTCTTAAATCATAAATAATGACATTCAAAGTAAAATTTTAATTAAATTATCCCATTCAAAGTAGTAACTCCCATTTCCAAAAAACTCAAACTATGGTTATGATCAAATAAATCATAATGAATGATTTTTTCATCCTCTTGAATGTTTTTTTCTATCTATTTTATACTTTTTTTTCAATGATCCTTTTAATTTTTTCTTTTTCAAAATTTGTGCTTAGAATAAGCCTCACATAAACCACCTAACCACTTATGATAAAAATCATATGTCTAATAATGGTGATTTTTCCCCCAAATCACAACCCATTTTCTCATTATTTTGCCACTTTTTTCATTTTTTTATTAATTGAGGAAAAACAGTAAAATATAAGGAATAAATCAAATTACCTTTCTCTATTACCATATATAGAACCCCTCACATCTTCTTAACAATGTAAATTGTCCCTTCCACTATGACTCCCTTCACCCCTACACTTCAATATAAAAATATCATGAAATTATTAAGAGTAGGGTAGAAATAGATAAAAATGGATTGAAATAAGGATCATCCCTATAAAGGCCACTCACAGTCTCTATAAGATAAATGAGGACTGAAGTAAAGGTGTTCGTTTAAGGATAAGGGATTATGAAATAATGCCTCAATCATTTTAAATGTGTTTTCTCACAGTCATAGATTTCACAAGATCAAATGTATGTTTTGGCTGGTGACATGTCCCAAGATCACTCAAGAAATATGCTTAAGAATAAATAGGAAGTACTTGGTCTTGAAATCCTCTAAATAATGGAACATATGATTTTTGGACAATCACTCAAGACATGATTAACAATAACAAATAAACTGACATGAATTTAAAAAAATCAAAATATGAAACATTATTGGGGAATTTCATTAACATGAATCAATCAATTCCTTGAATTAATGATTCCTTATTTTAATATACGTGTTTCACTTTAATTATATAGTTCTCTATTTTACTCATTCAATTTTATTAAAATATAAATCTAAAACATGACATAAAATTATTACTATGAAACTCACTTCTCCTAGATAAGTAAAGAATAATTTAATTTTTGGAATGAAATTTCAACTTAATGCCTTAAAACATGATTTATAAAAAAATGTAGAGAGTTTAAAAGTTTAAAAAATAAAAGTGAACTCCCTTTCCCATGAAGCATAGTCTTCATTCCCTTTTTACTATTGGAGATGCCTTATTTCATCACAAGCCTATAAAATAAAATTACCCAATTAAGTAAAATGTCATTAAAGTTAAAAAATATAAGAGGGAGTTGGATGCATGCTATAATACTTCATTAAAAAATTTAAATCAAAATTCCTTTAAATAAAATGAATTGGATAATTCATTGTATAATACCCCATATGGGCCTCAATTTTTATTGCCTCTAGAGGGTAGTACCAACTGTTATCCAAATTCAGTTGGTGGATGAAGCTTCTTTTATTTGAACCACCACATGTGGATTTTCCCAACTTGTGATCCATTATTGTTAGTAAAGAATGATCCATGGAAAGAATAAACTAGATCCTCCCCCTTTAAAATTATGTACAACTTTCCTGGTGGTCCTACGATAAAGTATAAATCATACTCATTCTTGGTTGATACTCGTGTAACCTCCTTCTTCTCTTCCAATGATTTATTCACATAGGCTATATAATTTTAATTATAAAAGGGATAATAAAGAGGTATATTTACATGAATTAAATTTTAATTTTAATTTTTAATAAGTAATTTTACCCTTTCAATATGAGTAGCCTCTTTTCTGATTTCCTCACTCTCAGCTCCAAATATCTATCAACGGGGCTCCTAAAATGTATATTCGTCAACATTAGGGAGATGCATGTGTCCCTCCATAAGTGAATTTCCAGTTTATTAATCATCCTCTAAGGCATGGAAAGAATTGACCAAATATGAAATTTCAAAACAATAATGAGTGATAATCAAATAATATTGAATAAAATTATAAAATAAAGAGTTCAAAGAAATATCTTCTCCCTACATTTTTTGGTCCAATAACTACCTCAGGGGTAATTACATCTTGAAGTTGGATCTCAATGGATGGAGATAGGTAGTCAGGTCCCCCATCTTTTCTTAAAATTCTATCACTTTTTTTCTTCCTTATCTTCCATGGATAGAGTGACATGAAATGTAACTGGATATTCTACTTTATAATGATCATGGAGATCTATTTGTACCTCATACACATTCAAGAATTCATCCAAATCTTGTTGATATCCCAAGGTTAGATCAGTAGGAAAGTCTTCTTCATCATGAATATACTATATATCATCATTTTCCTTTGGATTTTATTGTTCATTTGGTTGGGATTTGGATACTCATCAAGTTGGGACTCTACCTCTTTGATGTCTTTTTGAAAATTGGCAGCTCTGGTGGCACTTCCTTCTTGGTATTTAGTCTTTGATAATACATTTTGACTTTATCAACCATATCTCCCAATTCCTGAAATGAAATCTCTATGTTATTCCCAATTATCATAATCTTGGCTAGGTTAGTAAGTTCATTGAGCTTTTGTATGAGATACACCTCTTCATCATTTTAATACTTTCACATGAGATTAATTATTCAATGAACTGAAAAAAAATAATTTTAAAACATCAGGGGTTTTTTAAAAAAAATTATAAAAAAATAAAATTGATCTAAAATGTGAAAATATAAAATGTAAGTAAATAAATTATTAGGTCCCAAAAAATGATTCAATTTTTAAATGCACTCCTATCCTAGGTTGTGGAAAAAGAAAATTATTTTCCTAGTGTAGCAAAGTGGCTGAATGGGGTCATCTTACTTGAGGAGATTCTCAGTTTTTTCATTCACTTATTCTAAATTATTGAAACTATTTATTTTTGTTTTTTTCTATTATTTTATGAAAGAAATTATAAATCTTTTAGGTTTTTTATTAATTTTTCAAATGACATGAAAAAATGTAAATTTAAACTAAATTATCATGAAATGCTAAACTGAATGAGTTAAGGAAGAAATAACTTGGTTTTGGGTTTGGTTTTGGGTTCAATAATTATTCTCCTTTATATGATTAGTTTTATTTTGATAATCGAAACATGAAATATCATGTTTGAACTAATATTATTTATTTATAAATTCTAGAATCTTTGAAATCCTTAGAAATTCACAATTTTACATCCTCTTGTAATTAAGGTTGATGACACACCTTGGTTCAGGGTGTGCCATATTCCAGGACTCAACTCAATCGAAATAATTTCATTCATTGACTTTGTTAACTCCATCATGTGAAGAGTTAGATAATAATGAGAGGGAAAATAATTTAAATAAAATAATAGAAATAAATTGAGTTTCATTTCATTAGGGTATAGTCACCACATAGGATACATTCGTATCACCCATGCATGCTACTAAAATATTTCACAAACATGGAATAAACTTTAAGAAAATTTCAAGAACACCTTGACCTCCCTCAGGACAAGACTCGGGGTAAGCCCCTCATTTTTTTAGTGTAAGAGATCTCAATAGTGGAAATATAGAACAAAAGAAGAGGAGAAATAAAATAAAATATATATAAGAATAGTGAGAATAAAAAATAAAAACAATAATGGTGGAAGAGAAAAATAAAATAAAAATAATTGAGATTTGATAGAGAGAGAAGAAATAAAAAAAATATGAAAATAAATGAAAATAAATGAAAATAAATTAGAAATAATAAAAAATATGTATAAAATATAAATAATGTTAAAATAATAATAATAATAATTATTATTATAATTAAGATAAGAATAATTAAAATAAGAATAATAAGAAGAAGAAGAAGATGGGGGATGTTGTGAACACAATTAAATTTTAACATCCATGAATATTTCAATTAAAATAAAATAAAATAAAATTTAAAATAAAAAAAACCAAATAAATGAAAGAAATAAAATAAATAAAAATGAAGAATAGTGGGAAGAGAATAATCTTATCCTCTTGGATGGATTCCCTCTTTGGATGTCAATTGAGATTATAGAAGGGGTTGGCCTTCTTCATATAGGCAGTAGAGGAGAGGGAATATCACCCTCTCTTAAATATGAGATAAAATCCCCTTTAAATCTTTATTTAGGGATCATGTGGGTCTTAATTCACAAATCATGCATATGTTTTAAAATTCGTAACACCTGCAAATGGTGGGTGTTTAATAATTGGCATGGAAGAAGTCCATGCAGAAGTAAGTAAGAACTTGGAGGGTTGGAAGGCAGCTTCTTCAGTGTGGTGAGACATGGATGTGGACTTGGGAATCTCCTTCGGATTGTGAATGGTTTATGGAAGTGTTGATTTGGGTCTTATTTTAGGAGGCACAGGTGATTTGTGGTGGTAAGGTGGTAGTGGTCAAGGTCTTTATTGTTGGCAACGGATGTCATGGTGCATGGAAGGCGGCTCTTATTCTCTTTCAGCCTTCACAGTGGATGGATGAGGCTTTAATGGGAGATCATTGGGTTGTCCTAATCTTCTGAGATGATTTTAGGTGTCCTTTGGTGATGCAAATGGTTTTGGGACTAATTTTGTGTCTAAGTTGTATTTGTTGTAAATAAATGTCAATGAGGTTGTTAATGATGATCAATATGAAGAAGGAGACCTCCAAAGTTAATGGATATTGGTTAAAGTGATGGTTCTTGGAGAATTTTTATGTAATCATAGTAGTGAATGACATTCTTGAGAAATTATCCATGTTTTTTAATCAAACAATTGATGCACTATTCTTAAATTTCAAAATACATGTATCAAAGGTGATACATTGTGTATAAAATTGAAGGTGTTTGAATAAGACTCCACTTTTTGGATTAAGAGAGATGATAGGAGTTATTTTTAATTAACACTCCAAAAGGAATTGAGAATTTGAATTGAGGATGAATAAGTACTTTGGAATTCATATTCCAAATAGTATAAGAAAAAATAAGGATGATTTTTGAAGATGAATATAAAATAGGAAGTAGTATATAGGCTTGACACTATGAGAATGAACAGAATCTGATGATACCTTGCTGGTTTGTATTTCACGAAGATCATAATTTTTTTACAGAACTTGTGATATAATATTTATGAAGGTAAGGGGGACAAAATATGGTGTCAATCATCATGGTTGGTTTTGCAAAAGAAGGTGTCTTAGGTGGTGCAGTTTTCCAGTATTTTCCAAATTTTTGGGGTCTAAAATTTGGAGTTGGTCAATCATTGTGAAAAGTTTATTTTCATGAATATATCATCAAAATATGGAAAATAAATGAGTTTCCAGAAGATAGTCTTCATGAATAGTGTTTCACATAGGAAAATATAATGCTAACGGTGATCTCTGTGACTATGACGATCATCACAAATGACAGAGGTGGATAGATTTTCATGTGAGCATTGTGGAGATTAAGATAATTGTGAATGAAGAAATACAGTAGTGCAAAGTTTTGGACAGAATGATCCATATTTACAATGAGCTTTGTGATATGGGAAAATTGAAGAGGAGCTTCATGAAAAAGAGATAATTTCATAGAAAATTTCATAGCTTTGAAAAATGGACTTACCCGGCACTGATATGGCGCGAAAGGTTCTAGAGTCAGTGGAAATCACCTATAAAAAGGGCCATACCCCTTCTATAAGAGTATAGATACTTCAAAAAAATAATAGAGCTCTTGAGTTATAACAACCCGACTCCAGAGCCCCTCCACTGGTGCCCTAGTGCCCTATACCCGGTTCTCCACATGACCTCAAGTGAATTTCCCCAAACGCCAGAGGATGCCGACTAGCAGCGAGGGCCTTGGTAAGTTATTGGGGAAACTATTCCCTCATTCGGTAAGGTATACAAGGTAAGGGAAACAAAAATAAACAGCAGAAGCAGTAAACAATACGCAACAGCTGAAACCAAACAACAGAAGCAATGAAGATATAGCAATGTTGGTAATGATGCAGCAAGTACAAGTATCTAAGGAAATCAGCAAACATAACAATGTGATGAAATACAACTGAACACAAGTACTAAAGTAACAGCAAAAGAAAAATAGATGAGAAACTCCTCAGCATCGCAAACCTCGGCTCGGTCCCATGCTCTCCAGCTCCAGTACAATCAAGAACCTGAAGTAGAAGGGCACATGCCCTCATCTATACCTACAACAACGTAGTCTGTTTGGGCCCAAAAGCATGGCCCAAACAGGGTGTGAGATACAATCCCAATAGGAAATCACCCAAAGATCTGTGTCTAACAGTCAATGAATACAAGGTAAGAACAAGTGCAGAAATTAGTAAACAGAAAAGCACACAGCAGCTACAATCCACAGTTCTAGAATATAAGGTACACAAGTAAACAACCAACAACAAGTAGAAAAATAGGTAACCCTCTGGGTAGCTCTCACAGCCTAACCCCTATGGTTCAACCTAAAAGTACTAGAAACCCTCTAGAAGGCACACACAGTCTCACCCCTCTGGTTCAGCAAAGAGTAGACTTTATGAGGAAGCAATCACCGTAAATTCCCCATATAGTCTCGTATCTTACTAAAGGCTCTCTGGGGAAACAATCAACATCTCATTCCCCCTGTGGCCCGCATCGAGGAACTACAGACTCTCTCAGGAAGCACTCATCATCAATTCCCCCTGTGGTCTCACATCATATTAAAAGACACTCTGGAGAAGCCCTTACGTCAATTCTCCCTATGGTATACTACACTAGGTTCTCACAATCCTGTGTGAAAGAAACATTCTCAGCGCACGTGAAATGTCCAAGTAACATCAAGAACTACTTGGATATCATTCTAAGGTTCAACAGTATAACAAAGCAACAGTTCCACTATCCTACAACTTGGAATGGCAACTGGAAAATTCCAAACAATCAAAACAAGCATGGTAAGCATCCAGAGTACTACAAAAACTAATCTATTCACAAAGGCAAACCTTTACTATAGCAATCAAGCAAGCAGGAAATCAATCAAGGGAAAAACAAGGAAACACACAATTCCTGCTCAAGGGAATTGGCGCAATTGAACAAGATACTCAAATACTTTCTACAGAAAGGCACAAACCACCTACCTCAATCTTAGGAGATCAATATATGTGAATAGTGACAACAAATTCTCCTTAGAACATCGTAGATCTGAGAAAACGTCTGAAACAAATAAACCACGATAACCTGAAAATGAGGAGGAATTTGAAAACAAGGATCAAGAAGAAGGAATAAATTACCACTGCGATTCCATTGAAATCGACTGTGCTCAAATCATAGAACGGACGGAGAGCGGGAGCTCATCGAAGATTTGCAGATCCTCGACACTCTCGGACAAACGGGACCTAGAAGAAGACACTTTTGTGCGTCAGGCGCGACCCTGGTCCGTTTAATGAAAAAAAGAAAGTACATGATGTTTAATTTTAGAGTACTCAGTGTGTACTAGGTCTTTCCGTAATCCACCTAAATCGGCCTCCACGTCACCCCCACACACCGTGTGTGTCACCCGGACACAGCCAACACACGGCTTCAAGCTGGAGAAGAGTACACAGCATGTACTCAAAAAGTACATGACGTGTACTTCAAAAAATTTCTAGAAACTCCATTTTTCTTAAAAACTCAAGAAAAATGAAAGGCATACCTGAAACGAAGATCTGGGTTCTTACAAACTTCCCCCCTTAAATAAATTTGTCCCCGAATTTCCATAGCGAGGCGTAGAAGAAAAAACCCCAAAAAACTCTGGCCACTGTGATCGTACATCAACCTCCCTCTCCTAGGTCTCATCCTGTACTCGCCCATGATGCCATAGCACCCATACAAGAAGGAAAGATTGCCCACGAAGAACCTTCTAACTTTGATTGAAAATCCGGATGGGATGCTCTTAAAATGATGAATCCGCTTCGAGCTCAGCCTCCTCAGGCTGAAAGACATGAGACGGGTCTGAAAAGTAACGTCGGAGCTGAGAGATGTGGAAGAAGTCGTGCATGGCCCGGTACCTCTGAGGTAGCTACACCCGATAGGAAACCGGCCCAACTCTCTCCAAATCCTCAAACGGCCCGACGTACCACGGTGAAAGCTTACCCTGCCTTCGAATCCTCTTGTGTCCCAACCTCGGTGCGACACGCAAGAAAAACTGATCCCCGGCCTCAAACTCCAATGGTCGTCTCTGCTGATCAGTATAAGACTTCTGTCGAGACTGTGTTGTAGCCATCCTCTTCTGAATCAACTCTATCTGCTCTGAAGTCTCCTAAACAAGACGAGGTCCCAGCTAAGATGCCTCTCCTTCCTCCATCCAACATAAAGTTGATCGACATGGGCTACCATACAGAGCCTCGTATGGTGCCATCTAAATGGTCGCCTGAAAGCTGTTGTTGTAGGCCAACTCCACCAGAGGGAAATGCTTCTCTCAAGAACCGCCAAAGTCTAGAGTGCAAGCACGGAGCATATCCTCTACTACTTGGATCGTACGCTTAGACTAGCCATCTGTCTGGGGATGGTATGATGTAATCAAAAGTACCTGTGTACCCAACGCCTTCTGAAGTACCTTCCAGAACCGAGAGGTAAAGCGTGCATCCCTGTATGAAACAATAGAGTGTGGAACTCCATGCAGACGAATGATCTCTATGATGTAAAGTCGTCCCAGATCATCGACACTGAAGGTCTCCTTGATCGGTATGAAGTGAGCCACCTTTGTGAGCTTGTCTACGACAACCCAAACAACATTGTTCCCTCAAGGCAACCTTGGCAACCCGGTCATGAAGTCCATCACAACATCGTTCCACTTCCACTCCGGAATGGGTAACTGCTGCAAAAGGCCTGATAGTTGTTGATTCTCCACCTTCACCTGCTAACAAGTAGAGAATCTCATGACAAAAACACCAACATATTTCTTCATACCTAGCCACCAGTACTGGCGATGAAGATCCCAGTACATCTTGGTGACGCCAGGATGAACTTCCCAAACCGAGGAATGAAAATCCCGCATCAGCTCCTCGCGTATGTCTGCTGGAACCCATAGGCATCCTTGGAAACACAAGATCTCATCATCACCCACTGTCCATCCAGGAAGAGGGTCCTCTCCTGACACACTCTACCGTAGGACTAAGCCTTCTAAGTCTTATAGATGCCTCATCAGCACCCGATCAAGTAGTGTCAAGTTAACAGCTACAGATGATAGAAAATTCGGTCCCTGTCTGTCGTGCACCTCCAGATGCATCTCAGAGAACAGAGCCATAAGCTGCCACTCACCTCTAGCCACCTGAACTTCCTGAATCTAAGTTCTCCTACTCAACGCGTCTGCCACTGCATTGCCCTTTCCCGGCATATAGGCAAGCTCGAAATCAAAATAATGAAGATACTCGACCCACCTGCGCTACCTCAGATTCAAATCACGTTGAGTGAAGATATACTTGAGACTCTTGTGGTCGGTGAAGACAACAAAGTGCTCTCCCAGAATATAGTGTATCCAACAGCGTAAGGCATGAACAATAGATGCCAACTCCAGATCGTGCATCAGGTAGTTCCTCCATGTGTCATAAACTGCCGAGACCCATACGCAATGACTCCATCTCCTTGCATAAGCACATGGCCTAGTCCGATACCTGAAGCATCATAATAGATAGTGTAGTTCTTTCCTAGCTCTGAAAAGACTAGTATCGGTGCTGACGTTAATCTTCCCTTCAACTCCTAAAAGGATGACTCACAAGAATCTGACCATAATAACTTCGCCCCCTATTTGGTCAAACCTGTCAAAGGTGCTGCTAGGCACGAGAAGTTCTGAATGAAGCGTCTGTAGTATCCATCCATCCCTAGGAAACTCCATACCTCAAAGACGTTCTTTGGATGCTCCCAGGAAACTACAACTCTCACTTTCTCTGGGTCCACAGATACTTCTTCCTCTGAGATGACGTGACCCAAAAAGTGAATATGATCCATCCAAAAGTGGCACTTCAAGAGTTTAGCATAAGGCTGATGCTCTCTCAGCATACTCAAAATGATCTCAATATGTGTGGCATGGTCGTGTTGAGTGTGAGAGTACACTAAAATATCATCCACGAAGACCACAACAAAGGAATCCAAGTAAGGATGGAACACTCGGTTCATCAGTTCCATGAAAACTTCAGGCGCATTCATGAGACCGAACGGCATGACTGTATACTCGTATAGACCATACCTGCTTCTGAAGGCTGTTAGAGGTATATCTGATGGTCTAACGCGCAACTGATGATAACCGGACCTCAAGTCAATCTTCGAGAACACCCGGGCTCCTCGAAGCTGATCAAAGAGGTCATCGATCCTCAGCAAGGGAGATCGGTTCTTTACAGTCAACTGGTTCAGGTTCCGATAATCCACAAAAAGCTGAAGGGTACCGTCTACCTTCTTCACAAACAGGATAGGCGAAGCCCAAGGATAAGTACTCGGTTGGATGAAACCCTTTTCCCGCAACTCCTCCAACTGATTATTGAGCTCCTAAAACTCGGGTGTAGCCATCCTATATGGAGGAATGGACGCCGATGCTTCTCCTGGTATGAGATCAATAGAAAAGTCTACCTCACGCTCTGGATGCAAACCCAAAAATTCCTCTGGATAGACATCCCTAAAACGATCCACCACTGGAGGAAAGTCTAACTGCGAAGTCCCCTGATCATCCAGATAAAGACTAGAAATCTGGGTCATCACCCTTCCTAGCCCATGATGCTTGAGTCTTGCTCGACTTGCCTGTACATCCCATTCACCTCTATGAAGAAAAGATTCACCCTCCGGTGAAACGAAACTCACTCTACGGTGATAACAATTGATGAAAGCCTAGAAGGGAACCAACCAGTCCATCCTGAGAATGACATCATAGCCTGTCATCTCTAGGACATAGAGATCCCATAAGAAATGATACCATTCAACCTCGAGAGGGAACTCTCTACACTGGCGTACACTAGATTTCCTTGTCCCCAAAGGTGTGTCTAGTGTCAACGATTCGGCAGAAGAAAAGATGCAGAGCCCGAGGCTCTCCACAATAGCAACAGAGATAAAGCTATGCGTAGCACCAGTATCGAAAAGAGATGAAGATAAAACTGAGGCTAATAAAATCGTACCTCGAACTGTAGAAGGGTCGGGGTCCTGCTCCTGATAGGTCTTCTCCATAGCAAAATACTAGCCTGCACCGCGGCCCTGTGATCCTGCCTGACCACCCTGAGCTGATCCTCCCTGCTGGTGCTGAGGGACTAGTGGCTGACTGCCACAAACTTGACCTCCAACTCGGCCTGAACATTCGGAAGAACTCCAGTTCCCCGATCGGTTACAAATTGGTTATACTACTCCTGAACGAGGAGTCATAGAAGAACCCAAGTCACTAGCTTTTGGTGAGAAAACCTGGCAGAAACACTGAGGGTGACTCATCTTGTCGCAAGATCGGAACTCCACGGGGTCTCTCTGGCATTGCGGCCTCGTGTGCCCTGACCGACCACACTGGTATCATACCACCTGGCTACCTGATGATGCATCTCACTTCCTCGGATCACCACATGTAGACTCCCTATGGCGCTTTTTGCTGTCATCTGGAGGGAAACTACCTCTGGGATAAGAACTTCCCTGGCTCGCAGCTCCGGAGTCTCTCAGATTGTGCTCTACAATCGGTGACTGGTTGACGATGGAAGTTATAGAAGTAAACTAGAAGAGATTCACCTATGAGTGGATCTCCCACCTGAGACCATCCTCAAAATTCCTTTCCAAGAACACCCCAGTCCCATCCCGGAGGGGTGTGGAGCACTGAATCTTGGTGAAACTAGAGGAATACTCCATGATAGAAAGAGTACCCTGCTCTAAGATCATGAACTCCTGGGCTTGGTTGGCCCTCAGGGTCTCCAGGTAGAAGTTGTCATAGAAGATGCACTGAAACTCCTCCTAAGTCATAACCTGCTGATGACCCGCCTGTGAGATCACGTCCCACCACCTCTTGGAGGAGTCTCGGAGTATATAGGTAGAGATATTGACTCACCTCTCTGGAGGTGTCTTCGGATGCTTGAAGATAGTCAGCATGGCTTCCATCCATGACTCTGCAGCCTGAGGTCCTCCTTCCCCCGAGAACATGGGAGGATGTTGCTGCTGAAAAACCCACTTCAAGTTTGCCATAGATGTGGTAGGAGGTGGTGATCCCTGGAAGGTTTTCATCATCCACATAAAACCTTCCCTGAACTGCGCATCAGCGCCTGCAACTGGTATGACAGCCGGTGCCAAGTCTGGCCCAACTGGAGGATCGACATGAAGTCCCCGATCAGCCATATCTGGCATCTGATCACTGGCTAACGACAGACGTACAACTAGAGGACGTCTTGGAGGCATAGATCTGAAAGATCAAAAGCACACCTTAGATTAGAAAATAAAGGACATGAAACACAAGAGTCCAAAATGGGAACAGGGGAAGGAAAACACACAAGTTTACAAAACACGACTACACAGCATGTATAAAAGTACACGGCATGTCTTCTTAAGCCACTGACATGGGTGTGTACCCCTTCCCTACAGGTTGTGTAACACCTCAAACTACACGGCATGTTGACCCAACACACGACGTGTACTTGAAAACTATTACCCTGTTCGAGTCTCTTTACACAGCTAACCCACACGGTCTGACTTAACCCGAGACTACACGGCGTGTTTTGAACAAACACGACGTGTACTAGACAAGGCTTCAGTGGCCCGTGTTGTTAAACACACGGCCATCTACACGGATGGACCTTACACGGCATGTTCCGAACAAACACGACGTGTATAGGTGAGGGTGACACTGTCCCGTGTTGTTCGTGACACAGCCGGGTACCTGAACAAGACTACACGGTGTGTTATGAAAACCACACGACATGTCTAAGAGAAGGTGACGCTGAACCGTGTTGTTTGTGACACGACTGGGTACCTAGATAGGACTACACGGTGTGTTCCTTTACAACATGGCATGTTATACTCGAGCTACCCCGACCCGTGTTGTTAGTGACACGGCCGGGTACACGGTTCCGAACTACACGACATGTACCAACCACACAAG
The DNA here is from genome assembly GCA_963277665.1 of Viscum album. Taxonomy (NCBI): domain Eukaryota; kingdom Viridiplantae; phylum Streptophyta; class Magnoliopsida; order Santalales; family Viscaceae; genus Viscum; species Viscum album. The sequence goes on along the minus strand of OY728140.1, from coordinate 44,141,422 downwards.
GCGTGTCCCTAAAGTTACATCCACAACAGCGTGTCCCTGCTCACACGGTCAGTGACACGACCTAAAACTACACGGCATGTAGTCAAAAGTATACACCATGTATTCTGGTTTTTTCTGGGTAGTATCTTAGAAACTACACAGAAACCTAGAAAACAAAAAAACATGGCAGAGAGGTGCCAAATTCTGATTCTTAAGGGCCCACACTCCCGGCAAATCAAAGCTTGACATCTTCTATACTCATAAGCAAGAGAAAACAGGATCCCGATCCACTAATTTCTAATTTAAGAGGGACTATAACACCTCAAGAATCAAGATTTGGCATTCATTTAAGAAAAGAAGAATACAAGCAATCCTCTAACAAGGTAGCAGAGATTCTATCAAACATCTATCACAACAACATGAAAAATCTACACAAGTCTATCACAACAGCATGCAATCGCTAATGCACCATAGATGGAATGGCAAGAATTCATGGCATGTGATTTCTACAAGTGCCTATATGATGCATGAGATGGAATACCCTCATTTCATCAGGTTGCGACATAAATAGAACCACAATATTCAATAAAATAATAACACAAAGCATGTGAATCACCCTAGGTGAAATCATATCAACTGTAAATCTCAAAACCAGCAAACTACAATTAATGAGGTAGTATGGCTTTTCTCAGTACACGAGTTAGATAATCCCGAGCACAACTTAATACCATGTACCAAATCCGTCCTACCCCTGGATAAAGGCTTCAAATAGTAAATCAAGAGAAAATAAACTCCTTTGATACCACTTTGTAATGACTCGAATCTAGAGCCCCTCCACTGGTGCCCTGGTGCCCCGTACCCAGTTCTCCACATGACCTCAAGTGCATTTCCCCAAATTCCAGAGGCTTCCAACTAACAGCGAGGGCCTTGGTAAGTTATTTGGGAAACTATGCCCTCATTCGGTAAGGTATACAATGTAAGGGACACAACAATAAACAATGGAAGTAGTAAATAATACGCAACAACTAAAACCAAACAGCGGAAGCAATGAAGATAAAGAAATGATGGTAATGATTCAGCAAGTACAAGTATCTAAGGAAATTAGCAAACACAACAACATTCTGAAATAAAACTGAACACAAGTACTAAAGAAACAGCAAAAGAAAAACAGATGAGAAACTCCTCAGCATCGCAAGCCTCAACTCGGTCCCATGCTCTCCAGCTCCAGTGCAATCAGGAACCTGAAGTAGAAGGGCTCTTGCCCTCATCTATACCTGCAACAACATAGTCTGCTTGGGCCCAAAAGCATGGCCCAAATAGGGTGTGAGATACAATCCCAGTAGGAAATCACCCAAAGATCTGTGCCTAACAGTCAATGAATACAAGGCAAGAACAAGTGCAGAAAGCAATAAACAGAAAAGTAAAAAACAGCTACAATCCACAGTTCTAGCATATAAGGTACACAAGTAAACAACCAAAAACAAGTAGGAAAATAGGTAATCCTCTGGGTAGCTCTCACAGCCTAACCCCTATGGTTAAACCTACAAGTACTAGCAACCCTCTAGTTGGCACACACATTCTCACCCCTCTGGTTCAGCTAAGAGTAGACTTTATGAGGAAGAACTCACTGTCAATTCCCCCTATAGTATCATATCGTACTAAAGGTTCTATGTGGAAGCACTCAACGTCTCATTCCCCCTGTGGCCCACGTCAAGGAACTACAGACTCTCTGAGGAAGAACTCATCATCAATTCCCCCTGTGGTCTCACATCATATTAAAAGACACTCTGGAGAAGCCCTTACATCAATTCTCTCTATGGTCTACTACACTAGGTTCTGACAGTCCAGTGTGAAAGAAACATGCTCATCACGCGTGCAACGTCCAAGTAACCTCAAGAACTACTTGGATATCATTCTAAGGTTCAACAGCATAACGAAGCGACAGTTACACTATCCTACAAATAGGCATGGAAACTAGCAAATGCCAAACAAGAAAAACAAGCATGGTAAGCATCCAGAGTACAACAAAAACTACTCTATTCACAAAGTTAAACCTCTAATATAGCAATCAAGCAAGTAGGCAATCAATCAAGGGAAAAATAGGAAAACACACAATTCTCAATCCAGGGAATTGGCGCAATTGCAAAAATTACTCAAAGACTTTCTACAGAAAGGCACAAACCACCTACCTCGATCTTAAGAGATCGATATACGTGAACAATGATGATGAATTATCCTTAGAACATCATAGATCTGACAAAATTTCTAAAACACATAAACCACGATAACCTGAAAAGGAGGAGGAATTGGCAAACAAGGCTCAAGAAGAAGGAATAACTTACCGCTGCGATTCCAACGCAATCGACCATGCTCGAATCGGAGAACGGACGGAGAGGTGGGAGCTCATCGAAGATTCACGGATCATCAGCGCTCTCGGATGAACGAGACCTAGAAGAAGACACTTTTGTGCGTCAGGAATGACCTCGGTCCGTTTAATGAAAAAAAAAGACAGTACACGACAAGTACTTTTAGAGTACATGGTGTGTACTAGGTCTTTCCGTACTCTGCCAAAATCGGCCTCCACATCACCCCTACACACCGTGTGTGTGGCCCGGACATGGCCAGCACACAGCTTCAAGCCGGAGAAGAGTACACATCGTGTACTTAGAATGTACAGGGCGTGTACTTCAATTTGTTTTCCAGAAACTCCATTTTTCTTAAAAACTCTAGAAAAAGGAAGGGCATACCTGAAACGAAGATACGGGTTCTTATATAAGTTGAGAAGTAGGATCGTGAAGAAAGTGAGCTTTGTAAAGAAAGTGAGCTCTGTGAAGAAAGTGACCACTATGAAGGTAGTGATCTTAGAAAAGGTATTGAGATCCATAAAAGCTATTTTATTTGTGAAGGCAATGATCTCCACAAAGGAAGTTTTCTTCGAGATGATAGTGGTTTCTAAAAAGGTAGGTGTTCTTTGTGAAGGTGTGATCTATATGAAGTTTTGAGCTCTACGAAGTAGTGTGATCTATGAAGTAGTGTTCTCTGCGAAGGGTTTAGCGTTGTGAAGCAGTGTGCTCTACGAAGTAGTGTGCTTCACGAAGGGTTGAACTCTGCGAATGGTTGAGATTTGGAAAGGGGCTTTGTAAAGGGAAGTATATAATACAGGGTTTAGGTGAATGTGTTCTTGTGAAGACACCACATATCTATTCCATATTATAATATGTCAAAGAGAAAGAAGAGAAGAAGAAGATGAATTGAGTATGCCTAACTGAAGGGTGACAATTATTCAGGGTAGTTTAATTGTGATGATGCTAAGATGAGCTGGTATTCATTTTTCAGATAATCACAAAGGGGTTTGTGATTACAGTAAGTAGAAGGAGAAGTTTTTATGTAGCTAGTTTTCCACTAAAGAAAAAGGAGAATAATATTGTGAAACTTTTAGGATTGTTTCTGGGAAGAAGAAGAGGGTAACTTTCATGATGCTAAGTTAGTAACTAGTGAAGAGTGGAAGATCATGTAGTAGTGTGACATCTAACAGATCTCAATAGGAGAAAGAATCTATTGGTGTTGAAAACCCTTATCAATAAGGACAAGATTGTATTCAGAGGTAGTATAAATAACCATTGAGGAGTTACAAGTTGGACTAGGCCATCACCAGTTTAGGAAGATAGGATTTTTTCCATTCCGCATCAAAGTGTAGGGACTCACACTGGATAATGGATTGTTTTCTTAGAAAATCCACTATAATAGTTACTAAATTATAGTTGAGAATCCATGCAGTGGTCATTACTATACATGAAAAGGATATATTTTCTCTTATTGAGTGGTAAACCTTGTAAAAATATCATGTTCTATTTTTACAACTTTCATATTATTGTATACAATAGAGAAAAGAGAAAAGAAGAATCAAGATCCTAACAGGTCAAGAGGTACAAGGATAAAAAGTTAGAATTGGTTTAAAAACTCCCCAACACTGATTGCCCCTATCAGTGTTAGGAATATCCCAAAATGTTCCTCTAAAATGGCATCTAATGATGTGTAGTAGCAGTGGGTCTAGACGGAGGCAGTAGAGTGGGATTCAAGCCGAGCGAGTGGTGTCTTTCCATGATGGATGTGGTACCTGAGTAGGAGAATGGTGATTAGTTATGGTAGCGGTTCTTGAACATAGGGCATGGAAAAGGAGGTGGTTCCTTGGTGATGTAGTGGTGGAAAGTGAGTCGGGTGACATCAGGCAATGGTTCCATGATGACAAGAGGAGTAGAGAGAAGGTGGAGCAGTAGTCTTGATGGCGGCAGATAAAAAGTGAAGTAGAAGTGGAAGATGGGATAGGTCGTGGAAGAACTGTGGCGGGGCATGGTGACATGCTTGTCCAACATCGAAACATATAGAATTCAGGTTAGTGCTTATATCCCTGATGTGGCTTCATCCACTCCACATAGTCATTCAAGTGCTGGAGGATGCCTGGTACCACCTTGGACCTCCCCGTCCTTGTGAGTTTCTCCCCCCTCAGCTTTGTGAGCTTGACCACCACACACCTGTACTCGCTCGGGCTTCAACCATCCTATTCCACCCATAAATTAATCACCATAGGTCTCTTCACAAGAGTTATTCCACATGAAACCATCCACTTAGCCAGACTTCCTGAGAGATCATATGGCCGAGTGACCCCTTTGTAGGTCATTTAAGAGGCGTGTGGATTTCTCAGTTGAAGTTTGGCCCAAGTGGATATTTTTTAGATTAAATCCTTAAAAAGAATTAAAAAAATAAATTGGGAGATTCTAATATTTTAAATACATTTCCAAGATCCATATATAAAATTTCAGAAGTGAAAATACATCAACATTTTATCAAATTAAACCCTCTTTCAATTAATAATTCTAATTACTAATTATTTATTAAAACATTGAAAACAATGGATTAATTCATTGATAAACCACTTAAAAAATTAAAATTTGAATAAAAATATGCACCGTATTTTTTTCTATGAATAAAAAATTTTAAATAGATTTTCCTCCCTTAGGATGACTATGTCCTCAGTATATGGTAGTTTTTATCCCCCTATCCACACAACTAGTGTTTTATTATTAGATAAAACTATAGGAAAGAGTATGATTTTAAACCAACTATAAGTACCAAAACTGACCAGTTATAATCTCTATTTCATATAATAAAAATATTTCCTAGAATAATGATAAGGGATGATAGTATGAGCCTCCTCTTGGACTCCAACATGTTGATCTTATTCCTCATCCCATCACATCAATATTCAGTTGTTGTTATTAGATATTGTTCTTTGATGCAGTAAAGTGTTGGTTCATCTTAGATAGAATAATAATCTTATCTTTCTTCATCTCATGATATTTGTATTCCCTGTATATTAAGAAAACATTTCATTCAATTTTTTTAGAAATATCCTTTTATTTTGGTAGAGTTCAACTCATTCAAACTCGCAAGATTCAAGTAAAATATTCATTTATGTTCTTCTTAAAAGTTTAGTTGAAGACTCAATTATTTACTACACTACTAAAAATAATCATTTAACAGTGTTATAATTGAAATTTTTAGTGCTAAAAAAGTGCTAAATACCAGAGTGATATTAAAATCTCTAGGCTTTTATCAGCACTAGAAAAGTGATGATAAAGGGGTCCTTTATCAATACTAAAAAATGATGATAAAAGATCCCATTTATCAGTGCATTTAGTAGTTCTAATAAAGGGGTATACTGCATTGTGATGTAACAACACATTTAAATACTATGAACAATAACAAAAATCATAAAAATCAGGTACAAATATAGAATTTAAATTTAATAAAATTTAAAACACCAATGCCTAAACAAAAAATATTATAGATAAAAAGAACACACCCATATAAAATAAAAAACCACCCCTGATCAAGGAAAAGAAAACTACTATTTAAAAAAATTCTTAGTTTAGTAATAATATAAAGAAATAAATTAAATATAAGTTATTAACTTTATAGTAAACTTTGAATCGTACCAGGATAACTGTGTATTAGATTGAGTTGTGGTTGATATATGCCAATAAAACCAATTATTATTCATCTTAAAGAATTATATCTTAAAAAATTAACTAAATAATTATAAGATAATAATTATAAAGAAATTAATTAAGTAATTACTAATATAATGATGAGAAAACAATCTGGGCTCATTTTCTAGGTTTTGTTGATGTGATGTACATTTTAAACTAAAATGATTCTTATATATTGAAATGGTTCACTTAGATTCATAATGGTAACATTACATTTCATATTGTGGTCTGGATGAATCTTGCATGTCCCAAATGACATATGGATCATTTTGTTAATAAATCAAAACAATCCGAATTTGTTTTCTTAGTTTTGAGTGTTGGCACATGTGTTTTTTTACTAAAATGACATTTTAAACAAAAAACACACACATAGAGTAATACCAGTCAAATCGTGTGTTGGTTTAATGTGATATTGACTCATACATGTCAAAAATGACTTATGAATCATTTTACTAAATTATCAAAGTAATCTGAGCATGTTTTCCCAGTTTTCAGTGAGTAACACTTTTTGAACTAAATTGTCAATTTTCAGTTGATAATAGGAAATTTGATTCATACTAGGAACATCATGTATCATATTGATATAAATATGATTCTTAAACATTAAATATGACTTATGGATCATTTTTCGAAAGTATCCAAATTATCTAAATGCATTTTATTTGTTTTGAGTAAGTTAGTTGTATTTTTTACTGAAATTAGTGTCAATTTTAATTAAAAAGACTTACTTGGAGTCATACCGGTCACACCATGCATTCTATTGAGGTTCTTAATATTAATACACATAAAAAATTCCTTTTTTATCATTATATAAAATTATCAAAACAATCCAAAACCATTTTCTCGATTTTGAGTAGGTCACATTTGTTTTTTACTAAAATGTAATTTTAAACTTAAAACATGCACTTTGTGTTATACCAACCACATCGGGTGTCAGTTTGACATGAAATTTATTATTATATGTCAAAAATGAATTATTAATTTTTCCTAAATAATCAATACAATCTGATTTTGTTTTATTATCTTTTAGTGAGTGACACTTTTTGAACTAAAATGTTAATTATAAACTGATGACGGACACTTAGAGTCATACCTGGAACATCATGTATTGAATTGGGGATTAAATCATTCATACAAGTAAAAAATGGATTATGGATCATTTTATATATTATCAAGGCAATATTAATGCTTTATCTTGGTTTTACATATGGTAGTTATCTTTTTTAATAAAATTAATGTTAATTTTAAATAAAAAGACGCACTTAGAGTCATACAGGTCTCACCGTTTTTCATATTGAGGTGATAATGACTCCTGAAAATCCCAAATGACATATATATCATTTTAGTAACATATAATAACAATAAATATTAATTTTATCTATTTTGAGTATGTCACTTGTTTTTTTACTTAAATGTCATTTTAAATTAGAAACACGCACTTAGAGTCATATCAGTCCCATCAAATATTGGTTTGACATGAGACCAATTCATAAACCTCAAAAATAACTTAAAAATCATTTCCTAAATTATCAAGACAATCTATGTCTATTTTCATGATTTTTAGGGTGTGAAATTTCTTGAACTAAAATTTCAATTTTAAGTAGATAACTAGCATATTGAGTTATGTTGGGAACATCGTGTATCATGTTGAGGTGCAGCTGATTCTCACTTGTAAAAATGAATTATGGATCATTTCACTAGATTTTTAAAATAATATGAATGTGTTTACATAGTTTTCACTATGTTGGTTGTCTTATTTACTAAAATTAATTTCAATTATAAATAAAAAGACACACTTGGAAACATAGCTGTCACACCATGTGTCAGATTGAGGAGAGTCTTATTTCTACTTGTTAAAAATGACTTATGGATAATTTTACTAAATTATCAAAATAATACTAAGGTGTTTTATTAGTTTTTATTATGTCACTTTTTTACTAAAATTTCATTTTAAACGGAATGAACTTTGAGTTATACCGATCACATCGTTTGTCAATTTGATGTGATACATATTCCTACACATCACAAATTACTTATGAATCATTTTACTAAATTATCAAGACAATACTAGAACGTTTTTCTATTTTATGTATGTCACTTGTCCCTTTTACTAAAATTAATGTCATTTTTTAATTAAATTACATAGTTGGAGTCATACTCGGCACACTGTGTATCAGATTGCGGCGTGGTTTATTCCTCCAAATCAAAAAATGACTTATTGGTTTTTTCCTAAATTATAAAAACAATATTAATGTGTTTTCTTGGTTTTGAGTATGTGATGTGTTTTTTGAACTAAAATATAAACTTTAAACTAAAATCATACAGTTCAATTCATTCTGGTCACATCATACATCAGTTTTTTTTGAGGTGAAGTTGATTGAGTATGTTATGGGTGTTTTTATTTAAACCATAAATACCAAGATAGGAAAGAATTAAATGTTACATTTTTATGGATGAAGAAACCACATGTTGCCTAAAATTCCTCATCCAAAAGAAACATGTTATCTCTTATCTGGATTGTTTCAAATGATTAAAGGAAAAATATGGCATCCTAATATATCTATGAAAAATAATTATAATTATTAGATAAAAATAATGAGTAAATTACGTTAAAAATAGTAAATAAAATGGTGAAAAAATTAACTAAATAAATAGTAGGAATTCACCTTTGTATTATGGTTTTATACTTTGTAGACCCATTTCCTTGTTGTTTTTATGTCAGTAGCAACCTTAAAGAAAAATCTCTCATAATCATGAGTATCTTAAAACAACCCCCCGAATAGATAAAAATAATCCACATGTATAATAAAACAATTCTTATGTAAATAATTCTATAAATAATTAAATAAAATATAAATATGAAATAATACATTAATAAAATTTTAATTTTAAACTAAAACCATACAATTTGAGTCATACTAGGTACAAGATGTTTTTAATTGAGGTATGGTTGATTTCACTATGTATTTTTATCCTACAGTTCATTCAACAGTATAGGTCATCTAAAAATATTGCAATTTGATAACCCAGAATTTTTAATGCACTAGAGAAAAAAATATTTCATCGTCATGAGTGAATCATCCTTATTGAGTGAATTTTCATAGTATAAGAGTGAATCATCCTTGTTTATTGATTTATTGTTTCTCCTTTGAGGGTGGTGCATGTGCGTGGTTGAGAAAAATGAAAAATTGTCTGATAGGTGACAATCATTTATCTATTATTATAGAAACTTTCATGCCACCATATTTGTTTGAACCCGATCCATGTCTACATCATTTAAAGGATGATTGGATTAACCCCACCAAGATTGGGTAGTTTATCCCTTCAGTATTGCGAGGGAGTTTCAACATTGAAATGGTCCTAGTGGGTGATTTCATGGGGTCAACTATTTTTGAAATCGGTCCTCTCAGGATATAAGTTCCTCGTATAGTCTCCAGCGGGTTTATTCATGGAGCCAGAAACACCCAATGGCCCTGGTATCCATGATTCATGGACCTTTTTCCAATGGAAAGTGCTCGTTGGATAATGATTTGGTCAATGACACTTAAGAGATCCATTAGTGAAGAGTATGAGTGTTCGGGCTCACTGCACCCTTTGGGGGGGGGGGGTTATTGCCTATTTCAAGACACTCTTATAGATTTTAGTCGTGTTCATATGTTTGTGAATCCTTGGTTCATTCCCAATGAGTGTGTCTATGAGTTACCCTGGGTTTTTAGGATCATCATAGGCATACATGGATTTGATGCTACGAAGGTAATGCCGACTAAAGCCATGAAATAAGGCACTATGGAGTTTATTGTCATCCAGGGGGGGTGGAAGGTGACTTGATTTTGGGATTGGAACCATAATATGGGCTTCCTACATATCCTTGAGGGAGGAATAAAACCCCATATAGTCTGAAAAACATGGGACTTACGCATGAGAGCAGCCCATATGAGAGGTCATGATTGGGTGAAACCTTTTAGAAGGGAACCCTTTTGAGCTCGTGCGTTCAATAAAGAATCCTATGTATCCTGGTTTGATCTGGAATTAGAGTTCTCATAGTTCAGGAGAGCCGGATATTACGCTTGGAAGCTTCCCATCTGAGGGGACATGATTGGGTGGGACCTTTTGGGAGGGCACCCTTTTGAGATTGGGCCATCAAGTAGGCATCCTACATATCCTGGTTTGATCAGAAATCAGATTTCTCATAGTTCAGAATTGTGTGGATGTTATAATCATAAAAAATCTCTAAGACCATGTGATTCATGCATAGTGTGAGAAATAAGAGGATGTGAGAGATCCAACCAACCACACACCTCCTCTCCTACTGAAGGGAGAGGATGGTTCTATGGTGAAAGAGGCTAGGGAGACATTGGGTGAGGGTCTGGAGTGATTCACCATTTAATATGGGATGACATTAGAGGTCATGTGTCTTGGACCTCAAAAGGTTGGGGACTTACCTCAGAGGGTGTTCCCCAGAATGCGTTCTGGAAAATGGGAGGAATTTCAACTCTCTTAAAAAGGATAAGTGAACAAAAATCCTTCAACCGATCACTATTCCTCATCTAATGGGAAAGAAAGTGATGAACTTTAATCCCTAGAATGGGGAGGTTCATGTCAGTGTACCAAGGATAGACTCTGGGTTACCATGGGAATCTAGACTTATAGAAATATCTGGAGTTTGAACTATTGTGGGGAGAGCCTTCATGAATCCTCTTACCATGGGTATGTAGACTCAAAGGGGTGTGTTTATGCACCCGATGATTTGATCATATCAGTCTAGTGGCTTTGAGGGAGGCTTTGGACTGATGTTGGGGGACTGGTTCAGAGAGGGGCTATAGAGGCCTGGATGGTAACAGAGGGGAAAGATTGGAGCCGGAGGAATGAATACCCAAATACGCCCCATTCCATGTACTATTTTCTTATGAGGGATGGGGGAGATCCACATCAAATAGTGGTATAAGGGTATAGAGTTCATCCAAATACCGAAGCAGTATGTAGACTTAGGCATGGAACACCACACACCATAGTGGTACATGGTCTTTAATGTGATCTATCACGCTGCTTCGGGTTCCATCTGTGTACTGGTGATGTATGTGGTGCCATGTTATATCTAAATAGAGATACACTTTGCAGAACACCATATCAAAGGAGGGTCCTAGGGACTATCATTCATGGGGAGTTCATCCATGAGGAATATGTGGTTCGCGATTTCACCAATTAGGTTCTCGGTTCTCTCATTATTATTAATTTCCTTCATTTTATGGTTCGAATTGAGTTATACCTATAGAAACATGGTATAAAATTTGGGCTCCACCAATTATTTGAGATTGAATTTGGAACCCTGTCTGAATTATTACTTCCAATATATGGGGTCTCCTTCGTTCATTCTTCATCCGTAATTTCTCAATTCCTCATGTGCTCTATTTATAGAGGAATAGGGAAATAATATCTAGGTGCATGTGGAACCATATGACTAATCCCATGAAGAGATATTTTGAACTGCGGAAGACTTGGTCATCCAAAGATTGCAGAGGTTGTGGTTCGTGAGTCATGGTTCGCGGAACCTTGACAATTTTTTTTGTTAGTGAACTGATGAGTTTGCGAGATAGTATGTGGATGTAATTCAAATTCTTGATCTTTCCAGTGATGTAGTTCGTTGTCAACTGGGTTCACAGGTCATCGCTCTGTGGGATATCCCCTTGAAGGTCGTTCTGCATACTAGTGTTTTGTGGTTCGTGTGATCTTTGAACCATTCCCTATGATGGTACATGGGTCACTTAAAAACTCCTTGAGAAATTTAATTCCTTCAAGTTTATTTCTTATTTTGAAACACAATTAGAATACATTCTCTTTGTTAGACTTATAGGTATGCTTTCTTCCTTATGAAAAGTGATTGTGGGTGTATTTTATTCCTTTTGTGAAGTTCTCAGGACCCTACAAATTCCCCCATTGGAATGGGGTTTGTTCTGAACAAAGAGGAGACTACTTTTATGTAGAAGAGGTCCTGAACTGAAATGGTTCATGGTAGAATAGATAGTTTTGGTAGGAAGGGACCACAGCTATATATAGGGTCCCATGTCATTTCTATTTTACCATTTCTCATAGTGAAAAGTGATGTTGACTCTCCCTCATATTTCTCTACCTTCGTGTATCATCTCTTTTGAAAAAACCATGTTTATGATCCTCTTGGTACGTGCCGCGAACCGAAATTTTCACAGTGTCTTCTACCATTGAACTGGATTTTGGGTTTCACGAACTGCATTATGGAATTTAAAACTAAAATATGGAACTCCACATAGGGGAACACTATGCGGTTTTTGTGTCCCACACACCGAGCTTGAACCAGAGAATCTGAACTTTAAGCCTTAATAATCCGAACTTAAACTTTTAAATAGAAACATTGAATATGGACTTGGTGAGGCCTTAGTTTGTGGTATCCACCTTCGATGAACCCTTGTATTCATAGGCCAAAGCTCCATGTCCTAGCACCTCACAGGTGTTTAACATACCAGGGTTGTGCGCAGTATAATGCTTCTACGTACCACATCAGTATACGAGGATTACTTCTGTGTATCATGTAGCAGGTAGGAATTTCTTCTGCATATCATGCACCATGCAGGAAATGGTTGTCACGTACCATTTTTGGGAACAATATGCAGACCCCATGCAAAATCCTTTTTAATTCCTTAAGCCATTTTTTGGCCTTTACCCAACAATTGTTATTGGAATAATTTTTTGTTGGCTTTGGGATCTTCCTGTGCAGGCTCCAATGGCTCTTTCACAGGTACTGACAAAATCGATGAATATGAGGGAAAACATGGTGGTGGAAAATGAGGATCATATTCGATCCAACATTGTTCCTCGTGACAGCTTCTTAAAAGATCTCCTCGTTCCAGAGCTCATATCTTTCTCATTATCCATATAGTTTCCACTTTATGGATTTGGTATTCTTGATGACATTCATCTACCATTGGAAGACCCCAAAACCCATTTCATTCTCTTAGAAGCACTACTAGGACATGATAAGGCCAATATTCCCTCATCAGGAGAAGTCATAGCTACTCGGATTGAGGAAAATGTGTTCATATTTGAAAGCTCATAATGGACTCAGGCCGATTGTTGGTGTTGCACCACTTCCTCGAGAATAGTCTCCCAAGATTACCCATCCATTATCATCATTTCTTGGGAAAACCCTAATGGAAGGAGGAGCACCAAGTGGGACCTGAGAGCTAGAGGATTCTTCTCTAACGAATGAGCCTGGTAATTCTAGGTACATCAAACATGTTTAGATTCCCCTGACCAATTGGAGGCGGTAAACTTATATCAGGAAGCCTGGGTTTCCCAGTCTGCAGCCTTCTCCCTAAGAAAAATCCTTCCTAAGCTTCTGATGCGCTAGTGTTCAAGAACCAACACCTTCCATTTGTCACATGGGGAGGTAAGAATCATCTTATGGGATATCCACTAGCTTGGAGGACTCCCCATCCTCAGATAGATGTATGATGAGTTTCTCCCAGCAGCAGCTACTTGGAATAAAACCAACCATGTGTACCCACTAACAAGGATCCTGATAGTTATGGCAGAGGTATTAATTGGTCATCCCTTCTAGGGTCACTCTCTTATCCCATTAGATGCATGGATAGATTCATTTCTACAGGTGAATGGTCCTAGATTGAGAGATCTCTAGAGTCGAACACATCCATCCTACCAGTCTCGATAGATTCTAGGGTCAAATTGTGCTACCCTCGATGAGGGGTGATATACCACCTGAGGATATGATAATCAAGCGGTTGTGCCACCTGTGATTAGATTAGAAATTGTATTTTCCATGTTTTTCAGTTGATGGGTCTTCTCATACCGTGATGTATATACCGGTGTCTGGCACTACACTTTGATGATGGAGGATGTTCTAGTGGAGGGTTGACCAATAAATCTGGATACTCCTACACTAGCCTAACTTTATGAGTTATTGGGACAGATACAAGAAGGTAGACCTACGCATCGTCTCAGTGGACAATTTCAATTCTTGTATGGGTGGATAGCAAAACACCTCCCTTGTTATGAATATTGACACATTGAAAGGGTTCCCTGCTCTAACTTTCAACCTTCCCTTCTCAACATTTCCCTTGTTCATTTCAAGACATTACTTATTAGCGATGCATTTGGGATGCTGAATGGAACTTCTTACTTCTCATTTTTATCAAATACTACACCTATTGGGCCATTAAGAGGTGACGGGGGTGGTTATTTAGAGGAAATCTCATAGATTATTTCACTTAGGTATGAGATGATAACTGATCAAATATATTGAGTGGCCATTTGGGAGCCATACCTCCCTTACCGATTTTCAAGGCAATTTGGGTGCCTTTAAAAAATTATGTTTCTTCCTGATATTCATATGAAGGGAGAATCTCATCCCGTAATTCTTTGTCGGTTATAGATTATGATTATGTGGGAAGGTGCCTCTATGGAACTTATCATTCCCAATATGATGGGATCCACTTTTTTGTCACTGAAATATGCCCAACTATGGGTGGGATGTTATCCTGACAAGGTGTTGAGAAGACCATTTTGGAGGGTCCAAAATCCTTTAACCATTATTCTCCCCGATATGACCCTGAAGACCATAACACACATTATTTATTCCATGATGAGTGTGATAGCTATGTATTCTATTCATGTCCCTACAGCATCCATGATGGGAATTTCATATGTTCTCACCCCTATGGTAAGAAGATGCTTGATTCACCAACAGAAGCATCTGGAAGGGTCTTGATCAGTACAACCTATCTTAGTGGGTAGTGATTCAGACCGCTCCTCCCATGTGGATACTACCCATGACCCTAATGAGGCTGGCCCCAAAAGAGTATCACCAAACACCCCAGATGTCACAGTTAGTCCTCTACGTCTAGATCCATTTATCGAACCATATATGGGTAAGGAGATCCACCCTACATGGGTAACCTATATTACGTCCCTTCCCACTCCTATAATGACACTTCCTTCGTATAAACCCATTGCAACGAGGGAGGATCAATGTACTAGTTCTGTAGGTAGGCATCGGGCAGTACGAAAATAGGCATGGCATCAGTTATGTGTCTTTTCCATGGAAACACCTATGGCTAACTTTACTAACAAGACTGAAAACTTTCAGCAGTTATTCACCGATATGGGTTTCAGTGGCTTTGATTATCAGCACTTACATCTCCTTATTTACCATATCTTCATATCCATGGAAGACCTAACTTCTTGTGAGGATATTTTTTCCAAGTTCAATTATTCCCATCATCAGGTGATGACCTTCTGAGATGTTTCAAAGGAAATTGATCACCTAAAAGCTGAAAAGGAGAAGGCTCGTGATTTAGTGATCACCCAAAAGGAAGAGATACAAGAGTGTGAGGCCCACGTAGCAAGGTTCAAGGCTCAACTGGACTCTTCATGTGCCAATTATAAATCTATTTAGAAGACAGGGTGGGACCTTAAAGATATTATAAAACTTGTGCCCCCAACGGTCAAGGATGATGTGGATGAGACAACTTCTTTAGAACAAACTCTTGATGGCTCGCGGTAGTCACTTTCCATTTTTCTGTAGAGGGAGTGTCAGGCCTTATTGTAACTTTCCCCAAATCCTGATGTGTACTCATTTTCTTTTTGATACTTTAGAGAGACTCTGAACTGGGGATGTTCTTCCATATTCTATTGAACTCAATGAAACTAATTTTCCTTCAAATGATTATTCTCTTTTTTTCATATCAATTGATCATAGTCAATCATATAAACATCATTTCGATCAGGTATTAATTTAAAATCATGATTCAAAACCAGTAAATTGAAATAATTGAATCAATCAGTACTTTTTTTTGAGCCACAGGACTCAGCTAGCATAGTTCGACTATTGTTGAGGTTTTATATAGAACCTCAAAATTTTTTGTGTCTTTTTCATTATCACTGTAATATTTTCCTAAGCTTGTCTGAAATGGGATTAGTAGGTATAACATGAATTTTACTTGGGCTGCCCATTGTGGGTTTTTGACCTAACAATATTTACATCTCTTTTTATAGATTTAATTCTTTTTTATAAACCATACATGGTATTGGTTTAATGAACTGATACTCAACTTTTATCAAGAGGTTCCCTTTGCATATTTTCACTCTAGAAAGTTTGAATTCTTTTTCGCTGGCAATTCACAGTCCTTCCAATAAAACATATTACTGATTTTTTGGGTTAAACATCTTTGAAAAAACTTAATTGGGGTAGGTGGCCCAATTTGGGATTCATCATCTGGGAATGTCCTAATATATTTCAAACATGAATGAGGGATTTTTCTTAACCCTAACTTTGTGAGTTTTTGACATGTATGAGGCTTGGGATCTATTTTAGGCATATAGAGGTAGGTGATTACTCTCCTGATGATAAAGTTTCCTTTGATTGATGACTGTTTTGTGGGAGACGTATGCAGAGCCACTGGGGAATGATGTTCATAGTCAAACAAAGATATATGTAGGACACTAGCCTTCCATATTCGATGGCCTTGGAGGATTTACAACACTTTGAATTTGTTTTGATGTTGGGATCCATAGTGGGTGGCATATCTGAGTGACTATTTCTGAAAGTATTAGGGATATTCATATCATCTTTGAGTGGAAAACCACTCCCACATGATTCACATTTGTGTGAGGGAGAGCTGATGAATGTTCAGTTCAATTAGAAATATTTTTCATGACAAGGAATCTTAAAAGGGAATGGTATGTAGGTCATTATCTAGAAGGGTGTTCCATGTTAGGGGGGTGAGACGGGACATGAATTTCATATGTGCATATGGAAACTAGAAAGGACTCTCCGGTGGAAAAATTTTCATTTGATTGACATCCGTTTTGTAGGAGACATATGCAGTGCCACCAGGGCATGATGTGCATAGTCAAAAAGGCGTTTGTAGGACATTGGCCTTCTATCTATGATAACTATGAAAGCTTTTAGAGATCGGGACCATTCTAAACATGGTATATGACCTTTGTAAAGGGGTGCATCTGAGAGAGAAAAGGGGAATTTCTTTTAGATGAAATTCTATGGGAAACCCATAAATAATTGGGGGTATATTTTTTCAAATATGCGGATCAAGTTCATGCATATAGATGGGGTATATTTATTTTACAAAAACCTTAAGAGAGACAAGAGGTGAATCGGGCCATCATGTTTTGATATATCCAGTACATGGGTAGGAAGGAGAATGTAAACCATGACATTGAGGGCCCTTGAATCAGAGGGGAGGTCCCAAGGCGTGGAATCCATTGGGCATACTAAGATAAGAGAGGACTCTCCTAGGAAAAAATTTCCCTTCTATTGAAATCTATCTTATAGGCATCATATGCAGAGCCACCAGGTCATGATGTGCATGGTTGAACAAAGGTGTCCACAGGACAATGCCCTTCCATCTCTGATGGCCATGGAAGTTTATGGGGATTCAAGATCTCTCAGAGCACAAAATTTTGGTATGGTAAGAGTGTATACAGATAAATTAGAGACATTAGGGTTGTGATTTACTCATTGGATTAGGTATCCCTTAAGTATATCTGACTCATACATATGTTGGGGAATTCTTACCATCTTTGAGGTACCCTACAGTTTAATGTCATATGGTCAGGACGTGGGGTTCCTTATGGGTAATGGAACCATTACACACCTTTTAGGGTCATGATACTAGAACGAAATCCTTGAACTGATTTTCCATGATGTCATGGTGGATATCTCACTGAAATCCCTAAGATCACATTATCCATTCTCAGTGTGAGAAACAAGGGATTATGAGGATTATTAATCACCAAATAAGTGTAGAAAAATCAACAGTAGCGACACTTTAGTCTTAAACCAATGTTATGCAGTTTAACGTCATACGATAAGGAATATTCTAGCCTCGCAGTTTAACATCGTGCGGTGAAGACATTATGTTGTGCAGTTTAGATTCATGTAGATAGGATGTTATGTTTTCACAAATATCCTTAATATCTTTCAGTTAATCATTATTGGGATGTTATGGTGTTCTTTAGACATGGGTGATGCCAAAGGTGTAAACCAAAATCCCAGGGGGAGCTTGAATCAGAAAGGATGACAAGGGAATTTGAATCCATTGGGCATACTGAGGTAGGAGAGGACTCTCCTAAGGATGAATTTTCCTTTAGTAGGTGTCCATTTTGTAGGAATCATATGTAGATCCACCGGGGCATGATGTGCATAGTCAAACAAAGGTGTTCACAGGACACTGGCATTCTATCTCCAATGGCCATAAACATTTATGGGTATCCAAGCTTTCCTTATGTATAGATTTTTACATATAGGAATGATGTGTCTAGGAACGTAAGAAATAACCAGATTGTGATTATCCATTACCTGATGAAGTTTCCACATAGATCTGACTCATATGTATGGGGGTAATCGTGATCTTTTGACTTCTTATGAGTGGGGAGAATGTGAGGGATCTCATGACATAGAGAATTGTGTTTCACGTGACTCTTTAAGAATCTTGTAGTTTATTGTCTTGTAGTTAGGACCTTTCATGAACTCCCCGTACGAGTCTGACCTATACACAGAGGAAGGGGCACCCTTTTTGTGTGGTGTCTAGGACAGGATTACAGATCCAAGTGTCATTATGTATCTTAAAAGGGAATGAATCAAGTCATATGTAGTTTTGAACGTTCCCTAAAATGGATCGGTCTATGCATAGGGACATGCAATGGCATTTTTTTTTGTTGGTGGTTAGGCTATGATGCCAAATTTGGGCATCACTATGTATCCTGAAAGGTCATGAATCAAGACGTGCATAGTTCTAAACATTACCTATATCGATCTTACTCGGATATAGGAGTAGGTTCATTTTGGTTTCATATTCTATGGATGTCGGGTCTACCATATTTCTCTATGATTTTTTATGTAAGGGAATCATTACCACCAATCCTAAAATCATGCGAGTTATACTTGATGTGAGAAACAAATAGTGACAAGGGTTTCCCTCATAAATATGGGGAATAGAGGACATGATAGAGGTATTTTTTTCTTTATATTTGAGGGATGGGACAATATAAAGGATTGAGGCATCGCTACAAATCCCACTAATGAATGGGAATCAAGTCATATGTATTTCTCTGATTGATAGTGTAGTTTATTGTCATGCAATTAGGATGATTTATGTTATGCAGTTTAACATCTTCCATCTTGGATGGTATGTTGTTCAGTTTAGATTCATGCAACTAGGACACTAGCATCATAGTTTAATGTCATGTTTTAGGTATGAGTTCCATATAGTTTAACATCATGTGTATAGTACTATAACTCATAGTTTAGGGTTATAGAGTTTGGACTGCAGCATCAGCTTTGCTGTTACACGAAGTACTTCTTCAAAAACCTTGAATTTGTGGGAGTTGTGATGAGCTGTTTGTCTATTTATATCAAAGAGTATGATCCATTGGAATAAAACCTATGTATAAAATATGGCCCCTCCCACTATGGTTCAATATTTTTCTGATTTTTCCTGAGTATCATCAGGGTTATGAAGACCAATACCATCTACCCCTTGACGAAATTTCAAAGGAGAACCTTTTTGTTGAAAGCTCATGTAGTCCAATTTTGGTAGACTTATAAATGGTGGAAAGTGTGCATCCTTTTCTCATCAAGCTTCTCCAACTCATCATAACATATCTGGGATTACTCTTCTATGGACAGTTGATCGCCAAAATCCACAAAAAGTTATGGAACTTGAATTTATATAGGAAAAACCACCTCTGCCCCATAAACTAGTGACTATGGGGTTTCTTGAGTGGAAGTGTGGGTAATGCTCCGATAAGCCCATAAATAAATAAGGATCTTGTCTGGCCACAATTTCTTATCCTTATATACTATCTTTTAGAGTATGTTGGATAGAGTCTTGTTGAAAGCCTCTATATTCCCATCAGTCACTTCATGGTAGCGGGATGAATGGTTGGATTTGATTCCACACTCATGGTATAACTTTTACAACTCAACAGAGCATAATTTGGTATCGTTGTCCATCAGTATTGTATGAGGGGCACCAAATATTGTAATGATGTCAGCCTTCACAAAGTTAATGATAATTTTCTCCCCGACTTCATTAAGGGTTATGGATTTGACCCATTTGGAAAAGAAGACGTTTTTTGTGAGAATAAACATGAATTTTCTACCTGTAGTGAGGGGATATGGCCCCACAACATCCATCCCCCAGGCAGAAAATGTCCAGGAGTGCTTAGCTATATGAAGTAACTCTAGGGGTTGGTGAATTAAATTGGCATGAACTTGGCAGGAATGGATCTTCTTGGTGAATATGTCACAATCCAATATCATAGTGGGCTAATAGTATTCAAGCCTTCTAATTTGATGAGAGATCTTGGTTGCTGACTAGTGTGCTCCACAAGCTTCGACATGCACTTCTTTCACGACGGCAGTAGTCTCTTCTCCATCAATTCACCTGATAAGGACTCCGTTAAGGCCTTATTTGTAGAGAACATTTTATTGGTTTACCCCATTGTAAAATACAAAGTTTAATGTCCATATTTGGATCTATTACCTTCCAACCCTATCTAGTGGGAGTTCCCCCCTCCGTAGGTAATTTGAAAGGGGGTCATCCAACTGGTGATGTGACCATAAGGCTTAGAAATGGTTCTCATCTCTTCGATATCCTCCGTATTATTCTGAATAAATGGAAATACCATATGATGGTGGGAATGATAATAACTATTTCATCCCGGTCTGGATCAGCCAGGGTTGTGGCTGCATTTTCCAATGCTTCAGATTGAGCATTCTTTTTATCGGGGGACATAGGTCAGTGTTGGTTCTAATCAGAATTCTGCCATCAGTTCTCAAAAATGGTTCATTAAGGGGGAAAATACTTATTTATGAATGTCATAGTCACTATTGACCTACTTAAGGACTAGCTCCAAATAATATTTTATCTTCAGTTGTCTGGCTCGTGTATGAAGTGCCATCTCGAGGCCTGTAATGAGGGCCTGGTATTCAACTTAATTTTTTTACATCCCTCTAAAAGCAGAAAGGAGTAAGGAAAGATGTCCTTTTCAAGGGATACAAGTATAACTCTTAGCCCCACTTTGTTGAGCTTGGGATCCTCCATCATTTTCCCTATTGGGCTTCTAGAATAACCATCGAAGTACATTTCCCATTCCTGGGGGTCCTCTTGGATAGTTAACACATCTTCGTCTGGAATTTCAGCATCCAATGAGGTTTTTTCTTCCGAGGGGTGCTCTTCTAGGAAGTCTAATAATGCATGGCCTTTGATGGCCTTCTGGGGTATATTCCGTATGTCAAACTTTTTTAGGATGACTACCCATCATGATATGCATCCAGTTCGAATAGGATGGTTGAGGATATATTTGAGCAAGTTGCAGCGGGAGACTAGGTTCACATCATGATGTCGTAGGTAATATCGAAGTTTCTGAACCAAAAATATTAGGGCGAGGTAGTTCTTTTTGATTCTAAAATATTGAGTTTCAACATCAATCAATGTTCAGGTAATGTAGTAGAGGGTTTTCTTGCTACTTCCATCATTCTTCTACATGAGGAAGGTTCTTAATGACCATTCCAAGGCGGTTACGTAAAAAATGAGTGGTTTCCCATCAACTGATGGAATTAGAACCAGTGGGCTTAGGATATATCTTTTAATATTGTCGAACACTTCTTAACAATCATTTTCCCACTCATATGTAACCCCTTTCTTCATTAACCTGGTGAAATGTAAACATTTACCAGCAAGGTAGGCTATGAAGCGCTTGATATAGGCTAGATTCCTCTGGAGACCTCTCAATTCAATGAGGTTGTGAGGTGGGGGCATTCCAAGGATGTATTTTGTCTTCTCAGGGTTGAATTTGATGTCGTGATGGTGTATGATGCAGCCAAGGAATTTCCCAAAGGTAACGCCAAAGGCACGCTTTATGGGATCCATCATTAAAATGTGTTTTCACGTTTTTTAAAGATATTTTTGAGATAAGTCAGGTGGATTGAGTGTTTTCATGATGTAACCACCATATCTTCAACATAGAACTCAACAAATTTTCCCATAAATGGATTGAATATGTGGTCCATGGAATGCTAATATGTAGAACCGACATCTTTTAGGCCAAAGGGCATCACCTTATAACAGAACACTCCCTTAGGAGCTCTAAAAGAAGTAGCTTCTTTATCTTCGTGGGCCGTTTGGATTGGGTTGTATCCAGAATATACATCCATGAAAGAGAGGGCCTCATAACTAGAAGTTGCATCGATCAAAAATTCTATGATTGGGACTGGGAAATCATTTTTCTAGAAGTGCATATTAAGGTCCTTGAATCCAATGTAGATCCTAATCTGTCCATTCTTATTTTTGACAAAGACAATATTTTCTAGTCAAATAGGATATTTGACATCTCATATGAAGTTGTCTTTGATCAGTTTTTCAACTTGAGCCTCTGTTTTGGCAGCATGCATCGGGTGGGTCCTTGTGGTTGCCTTCTTATAGCCCCACTGATCTTATGGCAGTCCCAGATGATGAGTGGAGACCTCTGGATCGAGGTCTTGAATTTCTGTGTTGTTATAGGTAAACACATCTAAATTCTTCTTCAATAAGTAGTTATATGTCTCTTTCTCCTCGACAGGCATAGTGACACTAATCAGAGTGGGTCACAGGTCATCTTTGGTGCCCAGGTTTATCTTCCTAGGTTTATAGATTATGGTGGAGACACCTTCTTCGAATGCGGGAGGGGAATCTTTGAGTTCTTATTTTTCTTCTTCTTTATCATCCTCTTCATCATCTTCTTCCTCTTCTTATGGTGAGAGGATTCTTGAGATGAACTCTCCAATGTTGGGATATAAATCCTCTTTTTCCTTAGTGAGTATGGTGGGGTCAGTTTGGGGTCTTGAGGATAGGTCGGGAGCATCTTTGTTATGTATTTTCCTAAAATCATAGGAGTCGTCTCATTCTTCCCTGTATTTGGACTTGAAGGTCGTAACAGAAATCATGAAGACAATTAATTTTATCTCCAAGATTGAACTGATGCATTCAACTTGGTTGATAGTTAATACATACTCCTCCCCTAGCTGTTGGAGGGGGTCAGCGGGAGCTATTTCCAATTCATTCAGGGCAGTGATCCAGAAAATGTTGTTGGCCAAAGGTTGCTTCTCTATCAGTTTATAGAACCCTGCATAGATTTAATATGACTGACAGGATTCGAATGTGGATTTATCGGTGTGCAATGTCCTGTTTTTCTCATTAGCATAATATTTGATGAACTGACGGTATGATGATAGAATTGTAGTGTGTTAATTCATTTAGGGCCCCCCTAATAGGATGATGAAGGCCGCACATTTCCACACTGCCAGGAACTCAGAATCTGACATGAGGTCTCCCAGAAAATTTTTAATCTTGATTCATCCCAATGGCTTTTGCTTACTTTTTTCATATCCCAGTAGAGTTGTGGTGCAGGGTGTCAAGCTGTCCTCATTATATCCCAACTGACTAAGTGTTCACAGCAGGAGGAGGTTGAATCCAGAGCCATTTTCGATGAAAGTCCTCTGGACATCAATGACATTTCTCTTTCCAGACACATATAAGGGTTTTATGTTCCCTTGCATTATGTAGTATTCATCTCTATCTACGAAGGAGATAATGCTGTGAAATTCATTGGGATTGGTCTCCTTCTGATAGACTTCGGCCACAGCTAATTCGGCCTCGAATTCATGGGGACAAAGTAAGGCTTTGATGAGCACCTCCCTAATGTCTATAGACAGACTCAAAGCATCCAGGATTGACATCTTTGCTAGTATTGAAGCTAGCTACTTTATAATATTATATTTATACATTAAAGGTTGGCACTTCATAGCTCTATATTTCTATTTAATAGACACTTTAAGGGCTTGTGATTTGGAAGTAGATGGTCATACCTCTATGACAGGAGATGGTGGCACTATGGTCCTTTCTGGGATTGGCCGAACTAGTTCATCCATATTCCTTGGACGATTTGATATTTTCTCTTCCTTTGATGGATACTCTAAGATAACTAGGCTCGAATTTCATCCAGTGGAGGCGGATGAACATTTCAGTTCTTGTTGTGTCTATTGGAGGGACCTTCCATGATTTTCTATGATGTTAATGGTTTGTGTTAAGGCATGGACAAGAATTTGACTCCTGAAATGATCATTCCATCCAAGAAACCCTCGGCCTCTGTGGCCTCTTCCTCTGGCTCTTCGGTTGGGCATGGTGAATTCAGGTTCGTGGCCATAGTCTTCATCATAGAAGGTGTCCATCAATTGAATAAAATTAATAGAGTCGAAGATCAGTTCTTGATCTGTAAATGTTTCTGTCTGACTTCCTCTTTCTGATAGTGTCATTTGGTGGGGCATTTCCCATTGTACTATTTGGCGGGTAGTGACAATTGCACCAAGTTTGTTGGCATGAAGTCTGAAATTTTAATGACCGGCTTTGGATTTGGTACCAGCTCATCTTTTTACTCATGCTTTCTTCACTTCTGTCCCTCAGAGGGTTGTAGGAATGAGGATGATATTTGTGTTGCATCCAGAGCTATTGGGGTCATGGTTGGTTTCTTCAAATCCACATGGAGGATTCCATGAACTCATCTTACTATTTTCTGAGTCATCCAACTATCAAATTTCTGCTCCTTCTTACTAGTGAATGTTTTCAATTCCTCTTCCCCTCTTGAGTATAAGGTGGAAACATATGCCACTTGTACTGGAGGAGGACCCAAATTGAATTTCCCAGAGTCCACCATCTTTTAAAGAAAATACTTGAAGACAAATAATTCATGGATGGTGTGTCCCAGTATCTAGTGATAGGGAAAATAATTTGGACAGTCGTCAAAACCTACTTCATCGGCTCGCTTTGGCTATGGTAGACGGAGCAAGTTGTAATTCATGGAAACTATGAAATAGCCACACACCTAGTCATCTCAGAACGAGTATAATTTACTTCTTCTCTCATCAAAGTGATTTATTTTAGTACCCATTCACACATCATGATGAGGTGGGAGTGGTTGTTGGCATCTAGGGGGTCTTGCACGATTAGGTGGAGGCCTCGCAACTGGAGCTAGTGTCGGGGTGGCTTAATCATGATAGAATTCATTTTAGCTTTTCCCAATCCTTTTCTTAGGGTTAATGGGGATACTCAAGACTTGATATTGGTCTGATGCAAGGAGTCTTCAATCCTTTGGGAAATGGTAGATAAATATCGTAACGCACTTGTGTACTTCACTAGGATGAGTGGTGTTTGTAATTCATTACAAAGATTATCGATTCACATAGTGAGCATTTCATCCTAGGGGAGTGGTCGATTTAGGGAATAAGTTAGGATTTTCCATATGGAAATGAAGTCTAAAACCCTTCCATTATCTCACTATTTGCAGTTCATGAGATCATTGACCATTTTTTAGGCAATGTCGAACTGAATTGGAAGGGAAACAACCACAGGATGTCCTCCCAATATGTGATTGAGTAAGTTGGAAAGATAATATACAATAAAAAGTCCAAACCCTATAGGGGTTTCATGAAGCATCTGAGTTTTACTTCTTCTTTCTACTCTGGAGTGCCCATCATGGGGTCATAGTAAGAGGCATAGTGCATTAGATGTTTTTCTAGGTCTCTCAAGCTGTTGAACACATGTAATACGTGGTTTCCTAAGTTTGGCAGTGGAAGAAAATTACTCTCCCAATTAGGGTAGGGTTTGTGCTATGGTTTTATTGGAGCACGCCGCCCCTCCATTTCTTCTAGTCAAGAAGTTAGCTGCTTGATGGTATTCAAGAGACCTTAATGCATATCCTGTCAGGCTTGAGCTTGTGAGGGTGAAATAGTGGCCAAAGCTAGATGTGTTGGTGCTACTAGAATTTTGGGTGGGTAACCAGCCGAGGGTATCCTTTGTGGGTTCACCTGAATATATTTTTGCTGCCTTCCCAGTGAGGAGAAGTCTTGATGTCCTTTCGGGGTCAGATTTAAGTGGGTTGATTGTCCAGGTACGGAGTTGGATGGGCCTCCGATCTAAAATTCATTCAACGGGATGAGTGTCTGTGGTAGGGGAACCTATTCTAAGAATACATGTTGATGTTCCATAGGGGGAACACATATAAAAATATATCTCCCTCGACACAGCTAGAAATTAATTCTCCTGATCTCTTTCATTTCTTCCTCCTACAGGGTGAATCATTCCTCAAGATTGAGGGACACATTTTCAGAGGGAGGAGGTGGTGGGTCATAGAATAACTGGGATTTATTCATCTCCTTTTTGGGGTTTCACGAGGGAGGTAATGACAGATTAACTGAGGGGAGCTTGAATTTAGGACCACTCTCTGGTTCCGAGTATACATTCCATCAGGATCTGTGTGGGATGACTCTGGGAGGGAACCATAATCTCTTGCATCCTATCCCTTAATATAATTTCTTGTGAGATCCGTGGGGTTTATGTTTACCATAATCACTGATGCATACTGCATTGGGGGTGGTCTACCTGGTGCTGAATGGTAGGAAGGATTTCTACATTCTTTGTTGGACTTTCTCCTTCCATTATGTGAAA
Source organism: Viscum album (assembly GCA_963277665.1). Classification (NCBI taxonomy): domain Eukaryota; kingdom Viridiplantae; phylum Streptophyta; class Magnoliopsida; order Santalales; family Viscaceae; genus Viscum; species Viscum album. Next base: position 44,114,841 of record OY728140.1, on the reverse strand, counting down.
TCCTTCGTGTTTCTTAGCAAATATTGAACTGAAGGGAGCCCTAATTTGACCTCATAATGCGGTTTTGTCTTAGAGGGTGTGATCCATGAGATGGGGTGGAACATGTGACTTCTCTACTCATTGTCCTTAGAGAGGAGAAGATAGAGGTCTGTTGTCTTGGAACTTGAGGTAAAAATGCTCCTAACCCTGTGGGTTGAGGTTTCTCTCATTCTTTTATTGATGATCCAAGGCCTGGATTTGTTAGTATGATATGGGAACTTTTAGTTAAAAATTCCCCCAGCCCTGTGAGCTTGGGTTATTCCTACATTGAGGTGGTATCTAGTGCTATTTCCACCTTTTTTATTTCACCCACACCCATGCAGGTGTGAGCCCAGTATGTCATTGGACTTGTATGGTATTTATTGGATTTTGAAGACCTGATCACTGCTTTCTGGTTGATTTCCCTTAGGCGAGAAGCCATTTGGAGGTTTTTGGTTTCCTGGCTCACAAGATTTTCGATGGAGTAATATCTTTGGTCCTAATGCTTTTTAGACTTACTCTGGACCATTTTTTGTTGAGAACCCCATCTTTCCTAAGAAGGGATTTCATTTTATTTTTTAATTTTGTTAATGGCGTTGCAATATTTCCTTTCCAATGGGGTTTTCTGAATAAGATGTGAGGTGAAGTGTAGAGCTCCATGTTCTCCCCATCCCCGAATATGAACACCAGTCAGGGCATCACCAGTGAGGCGATGAAACTTGTGCAGTGCAAAAAGGTAATCCAGTTAAAGGTTTTTATTTCACATTTCTAATCGGTATTTCCATGTGAATAGGAGGTCTTCCAGTTCAATTATATGATGAAGCTCCCCTAACATGTTGACATGGTCCGCATACCATTCATAGGGTGAAAACTTTTCTTTTAGCTAGCGACGAGTCATCCATATATTGAGGCAAATTTCATGCATACATTCCCCAGACAAATCCCCTAGTATGTCGAAGTGAGAAGTTTTCATAGGCCAATACATCACTAGTATATTATCCTTAGCTAGTTTTCTTCTCATGAGCAACATATCCTGTTATTGTTCTTTTGGGGACTCCTCTACTTTTTATGCCCAACTTGACTGCTTCTTAATAATTTTGTTCCAAGTAGCCGGGTTAGTGGGAGCCTCATTGATACGTGAATAGTGTAGGGGTGTCTCAGAAGATGATCACCACCTCAGCCCATCCATTAGTTGAGAAATGATATCATTCTTCATAGAAGAAGTTCCTGATACGTTTAACTCCATCTTTCCAAGTTCCTCAGCATAGGAGGGATTTCTAACATTGGTTCCAAAAAGGTGAGGTCCTTCTTGCAAGTATGAATTTTGATTGTAGGGAGGAACTCCGCAATTAGTGCTGAAATGGTGAGGGATACCATTGAAACTTTATACCGGACCACGGGGAGTGTACCTGCGGAGTATACCATGGGGAGGAACTTCAGGTCGGGCTAAATCAAGGGGAGGGCTTTCTCGATGACCACTGTGATGGCGAGGACTATTATCACAACTTTATACCTAGCTACAAGGATAATTTATGTAGTGTACATATGGGGGATGTCTATACAGATATACTACAATGAGGGAATGCCCTTCTCGTTGCTTAATTTCACTAAGGGGAGGACCTTCTTGATGATTGCTATGATGGCAAGGACTACTATCACAGCTTGATACCTAGATGTTGGGAGAATTTCTATAGTGTACATCCTGGGGAGGGCCTTCAAGATGTACTGCAATGAGGGGAGGAACTTCTCGTTTCTTGATGTTACTATGAGGAGGGCCTTCTCAATGACTTTCATTATTGATAGGACTACCATCATGACTCGATATCCGACTACAAGGAGAAGCATACCAGTAGTGTATACCCTAGGGAGGACCATCAGGGCGGACAACGGAAAGGGGAGGACCTTCTTGCTATCTGACCTTCAGGTCAAGGGGAGGGATACCCTGATGCACATCAGGAGATAGGCTCTAGTTATTGATCATTATTGTCCCATAGAGTAAGGCCCTGCGGGTTCTCTAGGTAGGACCTTCAGAGCTGCTGGTAGAAACATTGTGAGGATGGCTTTAGTAACTAATACTAAAACTTCAATAATTTAGTAATGGACTAACTAGTTCTAGAGAATTTATCGATATATATTCAAGGGTGTCAAAAATCATAGCTTCCAGCAAAGTAGGGTCATGTATGTGGTCTTCATTTTTCAGTTTCCTTTAGAACATTTCATTTTTAGAAGCTCTCTTGCAGCTAACCGGGGCCGCCTACTATCGATAAAGACCTTCATATGTGGTTCCATGTATTCATGGGTCCTATGATGACACCGGGATACACTAACATGCATCTTGATTTTTGGTAGGGATATATGCCTGCCCTGGAGCATCCACCATGCTAGACCAACGTCCCCAAGTTGGAATGGGTATTTTTTCCCGACGCGGTTGTCTGTGTATCGTGGGATACTGCCGTCGACCCTCCTAGACTAGAGTAAGGATGAATAACTGATCTGGAGTGACTAAACCATTTTGTGAGTAAGTCATTCTGTTTGAGTAAACCGGGTTGTGGGCCTTGTTTCTCACCTTTTGTGCTGATGCAATGATATCTTGGCATGTTTGGAGGATATGGTCTTGGATCGACATCTGATATTCCATCATTTCCAAGACATTCTGAGATACATATTTTGCTGGAATAAGTATGAAGGCTCATTCCAATATTGGAGTAGGATTCTGTGCTGTCTCTGGTCCCCCATGGGTTTTTAGTAGATACTGGTAGTTCTCTTGTGCTAGGATAGAGGAATGAGTCTGCCCCTATTGTCTTCTCTAGTTTCCACCATATTTGACTAGTGGGATTCATATTCACGAGCAGTGATTTTCATCTTCTTTCTTGATGCTATATTTGTCTCACGGGATTTGTATGCATCTATAGGAATTTGACTATAATCTTATTTTCTTGCTACCATATTTGGATGACGGGCTTGATATGCATCGATAGGTATTTATGCCTACGTGTAGCTGGATGCCCCCTATTTGGATGATGGTATTCTTGTGCATCCAAATATATCTGTATCTTCCTGTAGTTTTCCACTGTGTCTGCATAGTAGGACTGGTGAGCACTATCTGGAATGTGAAAATGCTTGTATTGTGCCACCCTATTTCTGTGGTGGGATTGAGTGGAGAGAGTAGAGTTGTATGTATGCCTGTTGAATGTCGCTAAATTTGTACATTGGAGTTTATCCTTAGGAACCAGGGAGATAGTGTGTTCCTGATTATATATTTTTTTCTCATGGCGGAAATCCTTAGGGGATCGGGTCTTCTAGACTTTAGCAGGTTCCCTCATCATAAGGTCATCTTCAGCATAAGGAGACTTGGTCTCCATGTGTTGGCGATGACACACTCTGGTAGGGGCCCATGATTAGGACCCTTGTGCAGTTGAGATGAAGTTTTAAGCATCGAATCAATCCACCTCCATAAGATAAGGTAGGTACTCATTTTCACGTTCTTGGGACAGGTTCTCAGAATGGTTTGAGATGACCATAGGGGAAACCTTGTATTGGGGTACTGGCTATAACTGAGGAAGCTATTGGAGAGATTTTGGAGATTTTAGGGCTTATCTTGCAGCCTCCACTATAGGGAGAGTACCATTTCAGTGGTACTCATTGATTAGCGTGTTGGATACCCAGCATTGAAGACGCTGGGTAGGGGAGGGGTCCTACTATTGATTGGGGCCCCTGATACCTATGAGATCACTAAGGCGCGTGTCTTCGTTGGTCTTTGGGATGTAATTTGGATCTATGTTTTCTCTACAATAACCTAAAATATACATATATGACATATACAGACCAAAAAAACTCATCAAAGTAGCATTCTCTTGAACATATGCATATTTGACGATTTAGCATGGCCTCCTTCTCCCTTTTTTGTGAGATAAAGAATATTGAGTGGGGTAAGATCACCACCTTGGTTAAGGATTCATGTCGGGTTCACCATTTGTTTTCTCCTCCGAGAGTGGTGCAGTGGTGTGATTGATAAAAATGAAAAATGGTTCAACGGGTGACAAGAATTTGTCCATTATTATAGAAACTTTTACATCACCAACTTTGTTTCAAATAGATCCATGTCATCATCCTTTAAGGAGTATTGGATTAACCCTATGAGGATTGGAAATTTTATCCATTCTATATTGCGAGGTAGGTGATACAATCAAATGGTCCTAGTGGGTGATTTCATGGGGTTGAGTATATGTTAAATTGTTCCTCTTAGGATATAAATTCTTTGGATGGTATCCAACAGGCTTATTCGTGGAGCCAGAAACACCCAATGGCCCTTGTATCCATGACTCATGGACCATCTTTCCAAAATAATGTGCTCGTTGGATGATGATTTGACCAACGACACTTAAGGACTCCATTGGTCGAGATTATGGGAGTTCGGGCTCACCACACCCTTTGGGAAGGGGGGAGGGGGTTATTTCCTATTTTGGGACTCTCTTATAGATTTAATTCATGTCCATATGTTCATTAATCCTTGTTTCATTCCTGAAGAGTTTTTCCATGGGTTACTCTTAGTTTTCAAGATCGCCATAGGCATACATGGATTTGATGCTACGAAGTTAATGCTGACTTAATCCAAGCAATAAGGCACTCTGGAGTTTATCGTCATCCAGGAAGATGGAAGGTGACTTGATTTTGGGATTATACCCATAAGATGAGCTTCCTACATATCATTGGGAGAGGAATCAAAGCCCATATAGTTTAGGAATCTTGGGGCATATGAATGAGAGCTTTCCATTAGAGAGTTCATGATTGGGTGAACCCTTATGAAAGGGCACCCTTTTGAGACCGATCCTTCAAGAATGCGTCCTTCATATCCTGGTTTGATCAAGAATTAGAGTTCTCTTAGTTTAGAAGATTTGGGTCTTATGCATAGAATCTTTCCACCTTAGGAGATATGATTGGGTGGGCCCTTTTGGAAGGGCACCCTTTTGAGCTTGGGCCTTCAAGTAGCCATCCTACATATCTAGGTCTGATCAAGAATCGGAGTTCTTATAGTTCATAATTGTTTGAATATTGTAATTTTCACAAATTACTAAACCCACGTGATTCATTCTCAGTGTGAGAAATAAGAGGACGTGAGAGATGAAACCAATCACACACTCCTCTCCTGTTGATGGGAGAGGATGGGCCTATTGCGGAAGAGTCCGGATCAATCATGGGTGAGGGAATAGAGTGATGAAACCTTTAATTTTGGATTACATTATATGTCATGCAGCTTAGCCCTCAGAATTCTGGTGAATTACCTTAGTGGGAGTGCCCCAGAACACATTCTGGAAAAGGTGAGGAATGTCGAATCTCATCAAAAGGAGAAATTAACATAACTCCTTTGACTTATCACTATTCCTCATTGAATGGAAAGGAAAATTGTCACCCCTAATCCCTAGAATAGAAAGGTTTATGTCAGTGTCCCAAGGTTGGAATCTAGGTTACCATGGGAATTTATACTTACAGAGATCCATGGAGTTTGAACCATTGTGGGGACAACCTTTTTTAATTCTCTTACCATGGGTTTGTAAACTCAAAGGGGCGCGCTGATGCGCCTGATGATCTGATCATACGGGTTCAGTTGATTTGAGGGAGGCTTTGGCTTGATGTTGGGGGACTGGTTCACAGAGGGGATATAGAGGACTAGACGATAACATAGGGGTGATATTGGATCCAGAGGAAAGAATACCCAAAGACACCCCATTCTACGTACTGTTTTCTTATGTGGGATGGGGGGAGCTCCACATACCATAGTGGTAAGCATGTAGAGAGGTCATTCGCATACCAAAGCAGCACATAGGCTTGGGCATGGATCACCACACACGATAGTGGTAAGCGGTCCTAAATGTGATCTATCACGCTGCTTTGGGTTTCATCTGCATAATGGTGCAGTACACGGCGCCTGGTTAAATTCACATAGTGATACACTATGTAGAAGACCATATTGAAGGGGGATCCCGATGACTATCATTCACGGGGAGTTCATCTGAGAGGAATATGTGGTTTAATATTTCACCAATTAGGTTAGTGGTTCTCCCATTATTATTAAGTTCATTTGTTTTATGGTTTGTGCCTGGTTATACCAATGGAAACATGGTTTTAAATTTGGGCTCCACGGATGATTTGAGACTGAAGATGGAATCCTCTATGAATTCTTACTTCCAACCTCTAGGGTCTCCTCTGTACTTTATTAATCTGTTATTTCTCAATTCCTATTTTTCTCAGTTTATAGATCAATGGTTAAATCATATCTATGGCCATAAAAAACTATTTGTAGAAGCCCAATAAGAGATATCTTGACCCGTGGAAGACTCGGTCAACCAGGATTTTCGGAGGCTATGGTTCGCGAGTCATGGTTCAAAAAACCTTGCCAATTTCCTTCGTCCATGAAGTTATGAGTTCACAAGATGGTATACAGATGTCATTTTTGCACTTGATCCAGCCTTCAAAGTGGTTTTCGGTCAACTGGGTTCACTGTCTATCTCACAACAGGTCAGCACCTCGCAGGCCATTCCACATAATGGTGTTTCACGGTTCATGCGATCCTTGAACCCTTCCTGGTTATGGTACATAGGTCACTTAAAAATTCATTGAGAAATTTAATTCCTTAAAGTTTCTTCCTATGTTTCCAACTCAATTTGAGTCCATTTTCTTTGTTAGACTTGTGGGTATGCTTTCTTCCTTCTATAAAGCGATTGTGGGAGTATTTTCTTCCCTTTTCAAAGTTTCTAGGACCCTATAGTTATTTATTACTATAAAACATTCATCATTATTGTAAACCTATTTAAATTAATTTATTAAAATAAAATAAATATTTACATATGAGTTTTTATGGAACATAATAAAATCTATCTTTCCCTTTCACCGTCATAGAGAGTAAAAACTCCATGATTAACCATTTACCTTCTTTGATGGGAATTTTTTTTAAACCATTATGTATTTTTAGAAGACACTAAAGTCCATTATAAATTATTTACCCCTTTTTGATACTATTAAACATCTATATATCCCTTTATAGCATCCAAATGACACTAACATAGAGTGAAACCCTTATGTCTTCCTGGATTGTACTATAGATTAGTATATCATTTTCAATATTTTGTGTGATTATAAACTCTAACATAACATCATCATTATTTTTTCATCAAATAGGAATATCCCTATTCTCATTTATTTTTTTATTGAGAATGACGATGTGTTTTTTTATTAATGAGCTTGTGAACATGGATCATTTTACAAAATTAATGTGTACATGCATAATGAATGTTACTTTTATGGATTTTACAAGAATTTTTGATATTATATCATGAATCTGATTGATGATCAAGTAGGAAAAATAATTCCACCAACCACCAAAGTGAAACCACTGTATTTTTATTTTATGAAAATTCATGATTCAATAGATGAAATTTTGTATTTCTTTAAAAAAATTGTTTCGGATCAATCTACTTGAATATTTTTCAAAGGTTTTTTGTTTGTATTTTTGGTACATCATGATTTCATTTGAAATAGTTTTTTCACCTTTGAGTATTTATTCATAAAGTAGTTTATTTTAATTTTATTCCATGTTTTCTTTGACATCATCCCTCCTTGATGACCAAAATATCTCAATACTGTTTTTCCTCCAATAGTACTCTCAAAAACCTGCTGTCTTTGGTTTTATATTACACACATATTTATTCAAACATTTTTTTGGGATTATATACATATTTGATGATTGGATTGGTATTATAGGACTCTCATGTGACTATTGGTTCTACTAATAAGACCCTTCCTTTGCAGTGTAGAGAATCCATGGGAAAGAAACCTCATCTATTTTTTTGTTCAGTTTATTATTGGTGTGGGTTTTCTTTCACAATTCAATAATATTTTATAGTACTTGGAATTTGATAATAGAAATTGAATCCGATGATAATCAGTTTTAAAAAATAAGTAGTGTTTGTTTGGTTTCTGAAATAAGTTCTTCCATTTAAATTCTTATACCAAATCACTTAAACAATTGGTGAAAATATTTTTTTAATATGCAACCTAAAACACCTTCATAATGGATCTGATCTTAATTTAAAAGTGTTATGTGAATTTTTCAACAATTGTTCTTAAACAAAAACCATGGTATAATCTGCATTATACTCTATGTGCTAGTAATTTTATTGTTTGTAGGCTAGTGCTTCATCTCCTCCTCTCCCTCAGTACTCACCTCTACCTCCTCCTCCACCTCAGTATCTAACTCTACTCTACCTCTACCTCTTCCTCTGCCTCCATATCTACCTCAAACTCCACCTCTACCTATTCCAATTCCCAAAAATTTTATTTTTTTTCATGCCAATAATTTAAAAAAAAATGGATTTCCTCCATTATACTTATTCCTGATAAATAGATCAAAAATAATATATAAGAATTATAAAACTAATTTTCTACAACCCAAATATATTTATAAGGTCATAGCCCATACAAGATCACAAAAATAACTTGTGATCACCCAAATTTGTTTTCAGAAAATATTATAACACCATGTACACTACCCACTCATATCTAAAAAAATTACTTCTTATTTTGAGTATGAAGGTTTTCGATGATCTTTGTATCACTAAGAAAATATAGGCAAACAAATGATTAATAAATATATTTAATGAAATTTTAATTACCTTCATAAATTACCTATTCAGGAATGTTATCCTTTGATGGTTTGTGATCTCTCTCATAAATTTTCAAACATAATATCCACAATCATTTCCATTTTCTTTCTTTGGACACTACATAAACACTGACCAAAATAAGTAAATTATTTTAAAATATTTTTTGATAGGTAAATATATCTATATATATACGTTAATATATTTCTATTTTTGGTAATCTATAGGTTTTTTATATTAATTCATCTACTTAATTCCATGATTTATCCCAAATTTAGTGACCTCCCTATCATAACAAATTTTTTAATAAAAAATAGATTGAAACATAAAATTTTAATTATATTTATAAAATAACGATTTTAGTGTAATAAAAATTCACAATACATATCATGTGTGGTCATTTTGTTGTATATCCATGAATTGGATTCAAAAAATAAATATTTGGGATATTCAGAATGACTATGATCAGCTTTCAATGCTTCTTAAAAAAAAGTAATGAAAAAAATAAAAATATATTTTATGTTATTAGATTGTATAGTTTTACCTCTGCATTTTAGGAATATAAAGAGTCTGTTTCTATTATTTTCTTCGAAAATGCATCATATATCTAATCTACTTTCTTCTTAATTTCTTAATAATCAGTGGTATTCCTTTCTATAGAAATGATAGAGGGATTAATGAATCCAAATCATGATTCACACTGTTTTCAATTTATATGGTAGTAATTTAAAATCCTATAGAATATATGAATATTCATTAACTTTAATGAACATATTACTCACTATTTGAATATAAGTATTATGAAAATGTTCCTTATGTATGTAGTCACAACTCATGATCCGAACCATTAATTCTTGAGAATCTCATTTATACTCTTGAGACCAACTATGTATGTCATGGATGTTCCATATATTTCTTATTCATATAGAATGTTAGAATTATTTTCATCTTTAAATGTGGTCTCTACATGAAGATGTAATGAAAATAAATTTTTCTATAGAATTTGTAGGGAGAAGGTACTCGTGGATGTTTCTTTTAATTTCTTGGTTGATTCCCTAGATTTTCTTGATCCTACCTTCTACTTCCCCATTGGTTTATCAATTTGTAATATTATACCTTACTTCATAGCTTTTTTATCAATTGTTACAGTTTTTTCAATGAAATTTTTTTTAAATACATACCTGATGTATCTTTATAATATTATACAACCATTCTAGGAAAGTTCCAATAGTATCATTGAATTTTGTAATATATGGATCATCAAGTGGAACAAAAAACTCACCATTCATCTCATGAGATACCTCAATACACACTCTCATGTTATCTTTTGGTAGTTCTTTATGGTGTAGCTTTTCTCCATGGATATTATACATCATACCCCTCACAATAAGGTGGTGTGTGGGTGTTGAAAAATATAAATAACATACAATTGTACCCTGTAATAATTTTAGAAATATAAAGTTTTCAGATATTGTTTGGTTCATATTTATGATAAAGTAATGAAAAAATTGATTACCTCAGATAAGGTATGTGGTTGAGGGGAATGACTAACCTCAAAGATAGTGGGGTAATTTGGTTCTTCATGTGCGGATATTTGTTCCACCATCGAATATATATGATAATTTCTCATACATTGTTCTTCTAAACCAGACCTGACAATGATATCTGTCAAATCATCTATTGTTTCATTTAATCCTTTCATAATATTATATGTGTCTTCATATGGTTTTATATTCTTGAAATATTCTCTAGGAGACACTCCAAAACCTATTCCTCTAAGGAGGCCATATTGTTTTGGACACTTCAAGGATACTGAAGGTATTTTTTATTATGGTATGGTCACTACCGATTTTTATATCTAAATCACATAAAAAATATGAACATAAAAATATATTGTTATTTAGTAATTTTATAAATCGTAACGAATTACTATTATTTCATACTTATACATGTTTTCCATAATACTTTTATGTTTTAGTCAACTAGTTTACCCTTATTATTAACGCAAGCCTCCTTACAAAGCACATGACAAGGGATGTAAGTGGATTCTGATTTTGATTCATCATTCTATATATAAAAAAGAAACATTTGTTGTTTCATATCAAATAAAACATTTATTTTTGATTTAAAACACAAAATAATTTCTTTTCTAGTGAAGTGTACCTCATCCTTACTTTGTGATATGGGTAAATTGGTTTTGATGCATGTTATTTGTTTTCATCACTCTTTTTTTGTTTTGTAAATTAACAATTTTTAATCAAATTAGATTAAATAAATAATGGAAAATAATATATAATCAGATTCAATAGACCTAAAATGATTTCTTATCATGATGACTAATTAAAGAGTTATTTATTTCCTTCTTTATAATGTGTTTATAACAAACAGGTGGGTAGGGATTTAGTTTCCCCTCAGCATCCCTAAGATGTAAATTGTTAAGAAGAGTATGGAATCCTCTATTGGATTTTCTAGTAGCCATTAAGAAAACTTTATTATAGAAATATTATAAAAGAAAAAAAGAAAAAAATAATAATGAAAATTAAATCAATGTTTCATTATATATTTTTTGGTAAACTGCATAAATTATATTGTGACATTAACTTTACATATTCTCAAAGGGCATCCTTTGTTACAGGATGAACATGGTTCCATGAATCAATATCAATCGAACAATTCATTATCATTGTGAACCCCACATAACTAAAGAACATTTACTTATTGGGGGTTAATAGGTTAGCCATTTTGATTCCAGAAAACCTTAAATTTTATACCCATACTTATTACCTTTATAATTTTATTCAAAATTGAGATGATTTTTCTTTCTTGTTTTTTCATCGAAATGCTATTTATCCCCTAATAATTTTTAGTTTCATCATCAACAGTCTATTCTTCCTTGGTATTGGTAATACCATAATGGGAAGAATACTTTGTCTTCATGAGTGGGAAAACATTTAATTTTTCTTGAATAAAAACAATGCAAATACAAAAAAAAATATTTGAGAAGGGTTGTATGCATGCTTCATTGAAAACATGATGAACTCTTTAACTACATCTGCATACCCTTTGGTCAAATGATTATTGTACATCCATTTTTAAGGAAATGGGTAATTGAATTTAAGTAAATAATTACTCAACTATGGTAGGTGTTATCCTCTAAATTCATCCAAAGGTGAAAGTTATGTAAAAATTTCGTCCACATAATATTCATCTTCTGAATAGTTATTATTGCATTTTGTTGCTTGAGACTCATCCTCCATGTCTTATGGACATTCAATTGTGCATCTTGAGCTACTATGACCATTATTAATCCCATACTGGGTATCAATGATAATTTTGGATGACTACTGATCATAGTAGTTCATGAAACATAAAATATATTGGGGATAATTATCAAGTAACAAAATATAATAATAACCATTCAATAGATAAAGTTGATGAGGATGATTTTTTCCTCCTTAAATCTATTTAAATAAAAACATCCTAATTTAAAATTACAAATATCATCTCAAAATGCTTAAAGGTCTCTGACACTACCCTAAGAACCTCAGCTCATCCCCACTAAGTTTCACTGACTCTAATCTATGTGACTAGTCCTTTTTCCTCACCTATATTTCAAATATAAAATATCTATGTCCACTGAGGTTCTGTGTAGTGTGTGATTATAAAAATAAACATATTAATACTAACAAGGCCCCTAAAATATACAATAATGAAAATATATTAGTATATTTTCAATGTGGTAACACTAAAAATACACATGTAATTCATGTAATTGTGTACTAACTAATACACCATGATAATCAAATCTATCTACTTAATTTCATATCAATGAATTATAATAATATTACCATAAGCTTATTACATGGTTTTTACCTTATAATCAAATAATTTCACTAATAAGATGTTAACATTTGAATCGATGGAGGAGAAAAAAATTATTTATCTATCTCTAGAAATTACCTCATCACAAGTACCATGATATTAAACCTTAGACCCCTAGCATCCAAGATAATGCCTCAGGGATAACCATCACATGTTATTATTTCATCCAAGTCATGAAATGCGTATAATATATCCATTTTTTTAAGGAATTTATTTTCAAATATGGGGAAGTCTTAACATAATTGGTTCCCTTAAGAAAGAACCACACTATGGGTGCCACAATACATTAGTTAAACCAAACTTTTGAAAAACCTTAAATAAAAACAAAAACAACAAAAATGTCACATCACCCTCACCCTAGCCCTAGATGAATCACTAATATGACTATATTAACTGAAATTCTAACATACCAAACCTAGCCCTCACATAATACCCATCATATTCAAATATATAATATTCAAAGATATGTTATCTTATCCAATGATCATCTATATCAATGATCACTCATTATATAATCTAATATTCCATGGGACATAATTTGTCACTAAAATACCTCAAATTTAAATAAAAAGTATGATATATGATCAAATAATCCATACTACCCTTTATAGGTTATCCCATAAGATTTCAAGGGAATATACTCGATTTTATTCCACATATCTAATCACTACTAAGGTGATCATATAATCCCTCTTACAATATCACTACCCTGAGAAAAACATTTATAGGTAATTTCATACATTATTCTACCCCCATGGGATACTTCCATTATCCATCATTATCCTTACTTGGGCTCTCCTAATCTAACCTATATACTTCCAGACATTAAATTTCATGGTGATATATTATGTCTTAAGTCCATGTATCACTTTCTTCGAGATCCATGGCTTATAAGGAAACCATTTTCAACCATAAATCACACGGGTAACTCTCAAAGGTCCCTATCACAAAATCATACAAGAATGTATTAGGGTCACCCCCGTCATTTTATATTTTAATATACCACAGGATTTCCCAACCAACCAACCCGAGGAACATAAGGTGGAGAAACAACCAAGTGATACTATAATCATCCCATAAAATATGGAATGACTATTTTTTAAGAAATAATTATTAACTATTATACATAATGATCATAAACCTATATCAGAACTCCCTATGGTCTCTTTTCCCAAATTATTTGTTCCTACATATCACATTTGATACTAAAACACATATAAAACATTGCTTGATAACTTTGGTTCCACCGATCTATTTTATGAAGTTAACCATATGGGAATCAGTATTACTATTCTTTACAAGCCTTATACCTAGATCCTAAATCACATGAGACCATATATTATTAATAAAATACTAAAATATATAATTGTAAAATTATTATAATTAATTTCCACAATTAATTTACCTAGGAAGAACTTAAGATACCCAACCATGGAGCGTCATGTAACAACCCGAGATTTTATGAGAATTATTCTTTTTAATTTTATTGATGTCTTGTGTTTTATGCTACACCTAAAGGATCTTGAACTACATGCATCCCTAACTTGGCTTGCATTACACGCAATCACAACCTTCCTCGACAGCGTGTGTAGTACGCAATACCAGGTTTCACTCCACAACGATATATTGTTATAGTATTTTTATGGACTAGCCATTATGAATAGTATTAACTACATTTTGAATTTTATAACATTATTATTCATCTTACACATTTTCTAGTACATGGTATGAGAACAAAATAAATTTTTCGGGTAAAATAAGTATTTTTCAAAAAATGCGGTTTTGCCACCTTTTGATGGAGCACCCACTTTAAATATAGTTTTGACATGTTTTTAAGTTTATTTTGACAAAATAAAATTCTTATTTGGAAACAAGAAATAAAAATTTATTTTGGATAAATTTTTCATATTATTCTAATAACTTTCATATTTTAATGAATAGTAAAAACACGCTATATTTTAATTAAAAAAAACTTTTTTCATCGCAATAATTTATATAGTTAGATTATAATATTGAATGGTTTTAAAGTATAAATAGAATATATTTTTACCATTTAATATAATTTATGTCATTACCATTAATTTTATATTGAATTCATAGGTAAAAACATTTCAACCTTTGGCAATATTTTAACTTTTAAAACCCGTTTTCTTAACAACGGGATCAATTTTAATTTATTTATTGCAACTTCTGTGCTTTGAATTTTGAAAAATGGATTCCATATTTTGATTCAGTGGGTCCAAATTATGTTAATAGGTTACTTTTATTTTTTTGATATTATGAATAGTAACTTCGGTAATTTTTATTTACTGCAGTTAAAGGTAAATCAATTAATTAAGGGTAAAAACAAGATTATAAAATTACTTTAACACCAGCAAAAATTCTATTGGATAACTAAAAGTAGACCCATATCACCTAAGTGTTGGAATAGATTCATTTTATGGACTTTTTACCATGAAAATAATTTAATTATTATTAAAACTAAAGAAAGTGACAATATGTCACTCGCTTAAATCTTATAAGTATAATAATTTCAATTTAGTGATAAACTTCATAAAACATAGAAAATGAATATTATATATAAATCTAATAAAGTTATCTACATCATGTGAATTTATTTATAATTTTTATGGATTAAATAATTGTCATTAATGGTGACACAATAGTATTGCAGAAATTGTTTATTTAGTGAAAAATCAATAATATAGTTATTATTAAAGTACTAATACCTATCAAAAGGACCATAAACTTGACCAAACCTTATTGGTCGAGTATATATATACCCTAATAATCCAAGGGTAGATCTGAGGACCATTTGGATCCTTATAAAACATATTAGGACATTTATATCATATTATTTTAAATGATGTCAAAGATATCACCTTCATAATTTAATAAATATAACAATTTACATGTTGTGATTTTAAGATTATTAATTCGATTAAAAATATTATTATGAATTTTATTATATTTATATTCATCATAGGATTTTATTTTTATTTTTTATGCAACTAATAAGTATATTAAATTATTATACAAAAATGATGTAGTAATTGTTTTATTAAGATAAATATCAAATAAATGGTTTTATAAATATTAACATAAAAATTATATGAAGTAATTAATGTTATCCAAAAAAAACATATATTACTATGACATGTTAGTAATCTATTAAAAATTTTGGTTTGAATATATCCTCTGTGTATATTTTATTTAAATTCAAATAATTGTATAGTGTAAAAATGAACACTATTGTTATTTTATAAAAATAACATACTATTAAATAGATTAAAAATCACATAAATATTTAAAAATTATAAACTAAAATTTATATGGTCTAAAATATCATTAAGTACCCAATTATGGATAATTCACAACACATAAGTAATTATTTATAACAATTTAAAATCTAGAATATTATTACCACAAATAAGATTAAATAAATTAAATAAGGATAAATCAAATTGATATGGTTTAAAATAAATTTACAACATGTCTAAATTTTATTGGATGATGATATTACAACTTTATCTCATCTAATATTCGTATTTGAGTTATTTTGGAAGTTTTTAAGTGGGTTTTGATTTATTATAAATTAATATTTTAGAGGTTTCCAAAAGTGCCCCTCTCCTCCCTTATAAAAGGGAACCTCCTCCCTCTTCTCTTTACACGACTTTAAGCCTTCAAGCTCGGCCAAACCCTGCCCATTACTCTTCTTAACTTCCCTAGTAATATTCTTGATGTTCTGGTGTTCTTAAAAGACCAACTCTAGTCTCTTAAGAGGATGTTTAAAGGAGGCACGTCGAAGAAGAGTTAATCTCTTCTATCGATTCTTTCAAGTTTCTTTCTTCTTCAACTTCTTCTTATTTAGTTGTTTCACTGTAAAGTAATAAAATAAGTATCAAAAATATACTAATATGATATTATAAATATAAAACAACCACATTCCACCTTCTATCCACCCTACAGAAAATGAAATCACCGCGCGTGCGTAAGTACGGAATACCGTCTCCACGCCGTGGTGTAATTAGTTTTTCCACCTCACCTTACTTGGATGGGTATAATGGTGTAAATAATAACTATAAATGGTTATTATAACATCATACTGATTCTGATATATTATATCATTCACTCCAATTCTATTCAATAATTATGGAAATGATATCATCGCTCGTGCGTACGTACAAACTACCGTCTCCACGAATGCGATGAGATTCATTTTCCATGATTAACCATTCAAGTATGATTATAAAGTATATAAGTAATAAATAATCATGAAATATATTACATAATAATGATACTGGATTTATGTACATATATTTTTCATTTACTTAATTCCATTCAATTCAATAAGGAAACAAAAACAGTGTTCATGCGTACGTACGGCCTACCGTCTCCATGAACGGTGTATTTCATTCAATTTATCGATATATTATATATATTTATATACTGAATATATATTATATATAAATAATGTTTTATATTCTAGACTTATGTAAATCAGGATATGAGTAATAATATCAAGAACAACAAATCGAAACACGTACGATAAATGAAACGATTTTACCCAAAACGTTGCTTTCATATGGAATTTACAAAAGGACGGGTAATATATGTCATAATTGAACCATATATGATATCATAACAATGAATATGATTCTGTAATAATTCAATTACATTTTTTAAATCATTATATCGGAGGTTTGGATACATACGAAGCACGCATATCAGACATAAGGTAAGGGATAACTTTTCCAATCTCGTTTTTATCCGAGATTTTTTATTCGTAAGTATTTACTGGGGTTATATTTATCATCCATATCCCTATTCTCTAAAAATGGTTTCATGTATGTTTAAATTCCTTTTTACCCATTTTTTACTTTTACTACATCGTATGTAAGGAATCTTTCTTTTGTTTACGTTACGAGGTACTTTTTTTACTTTTCCAGCAAAAGTACGAGAAGAATGTTTTTTAACTTATATAGCATGAATGGATTTTTACAGTTTTATAACGCCTTATTTTCATGAAGATTACTCTATAATATTTAATGACTATTTTCAACAAAATACTTTTCTTTTAAAATTCCATGTCATTTTGTGAAAAGAAAATGATTTTAAAGAAGAAAGGATATTTTCCTCAAGAATTCATTTCAAGTGTTTTATCAAAACCATTTTCCATATAAGATGGAATTATTTCATATGTGTATGTTTCAAGTATAATGTCTCTATGATTTAAATGGTTTCAATTTTATTATGATGAAATGATATCCATTTTTTTATATGGATAATGTTATGATGGGATGATTTTTATGAAACCCATTTTATTCTTTGGGTAATGATGAATGATTTATGTTCAAGTTGTGGCACACGTAAGAATGATTTCATTATGAGATGGGTGGGACCTATATCTCCCTCCAATGAATTTGGTAAAGATTTATATCTCATTAAATAGACATGGATGGAATGGTAAGTTAATCCGGTTCAGTGATACATGACTGGAATGGGGAGTGAACTCGATTCAGAAAGGGACTTTGTCCACTAAGATTGTCTTGGCATCAATGCCTTGAATACTATGGAAATCATATAATGTGATTAATGGTTTTTCACAATTAAATGTTTTCTTCCCATGATATTTTATCATTATTGATGTTCCATTATGATATATGCCTTACGCACTTCCAAGATTTATGTCTTTGCTCAGGATTTTGATGTTTAGATTTTATGTTCAAGTTTTTGCATTAAAATGTTTATGGATTATTTTATGTTCTCTATGTTTACACTTACTGAGCATTTGAGCTCACCCTTTTTATGTTTTCTTTTCCCCATGATACAGAGAAAGGTTTTAGGTAATAAAATAGAAGGGGAATATCTTTATGGGAGATGTTGAATATCTTTCACCATGATTAGAAGATTATGTTCCATGTTTCCAAAGACACTAAAATATTACGGTACTTTAATGTCTGTTTTTGTTATGTATTAAGTATTACGAAAAAGTAATGTAATGTCTATGTACGTCAAGTACGGGTATCTATATTTGGTATCAGAGGAAAGGTTTATTCAACCTTTGGAAACTAGGATGCGAGAACTTTAGTGAGATTCCTAGAGATATTTCTAAGGTATGTCTAGGGATGTCCCTAAGGTTAAGTATAAGTATAGGTTATAGTCCAAGAATTATGGTAATGATATTATAATTAAACCTAAGATGTTAGATATTGAAGGTAATCCCCCTTTATTATATTGTTTTCCTAGCATGATTTTTGCCTCTTAGAGTGTTCTTTTTGGGTTTTAGATGATGGCTGGAACCCGAAGGAATCATGTTGATCAATGTATTGGACAATGCAATGTTTTTCCTCCCGAGCAACCAAATGTGATGGGAGATGGAGTGAAAAATATTATTGTTATACTTACACAAGTTATGAATCATTCTGGATTTCCTAATGATCAAAGAAGGGAACAATATTCTATTGAGTCCTTCATGAGGAATCATCCACCGTCTTTCAATGGGTCTTCTGATCCACTTGTTGCTGAACAATGGATCAGTACCATTGAAAAGATATTTTCCATACTTCTCTGTTTAGAACTTGAAAAATTCATTTTAACTATTTACCGTTTAGAATGAGAAGCAGACCAGTGGTGGAATCTAATTAAGAATACAAGGCCCCAAGATGAAATTGAATCCATGGACTGGGACGAGTTCAAAAACTTGTTTTTTCAGTAAGTAATTCCCTCGTATTCTTCAAAAAAAGATTGAAAAGGAGTTCCTTGAGCTTAAGCAGAAGGATGATAAATCATTTAGAATATATTAATAGAATTTTACAAGACTTGTAAGGTATGAATCTGGCTTTATCATCCAACCTGAAAGTAAATTTGATCGATTCTTCAGTGGCTTAAAACCAAGTCTTCGAAGGGCATTAGCTATAAGAGACTTAAGTAGCTATAAGGAAATTGTGCGTTGTGCTATCAAGGTAGAACTGGAAGTTGGTGTAACATATCAATCTCATGGTTTTGACAAGAAATGAAATATGGAGATCAAGGAAAAACCTCAGAACAATGGTGAAAAGAAGGTAAATGTTTCTTTATGCTCAAAGTGTGGAAAGAAGCATGGTGGAGATTGTCTAAAAGGTACTAGAAAATGTTTCAATTCTGGAAAAGAAGGTCATCAAGCAGATGAGTGTTGAAGTAATGGGAAAAAGGTTTCTAATGACGTGAATAGAGAAAAGACTACAGATAACGCTCCACCAACACATCAATGTTTCAAGTGCAAAGAAATGGGGCATTATTCTAATCCATGACCTAATACAAGGGTTAATGATGATCGACGTGAGCAACCTCTTAAGGAAAAGGACAAAGGGAAGTCACATGTGATCACTATTGGCGATGTTGAGTATGACAACGATGTAGTGGAATGATTATGTGTTTTTGTAACGGGATTTCAAAATAATGTTGTGGAATCTAATTTATAGTACTGTGGAATATTGTAATATCTATGTATTGGTTTATTATGGTTTTCAATAATTATATGGTACCGGTAACCATGAAAATAATTCAAATATTTTGGAAAGCAGATGATATGTGCATAATGAAGGGATAAAGAGAAAATAATATTAATGAGCTCATGATTTATATAAGGACAAAGTGATATCATGGTTTGAGTATATTGAAATTTTGGGATTTTGGTATGTTGAAAGAGTTAACTTTTGATAGTATTCATGTTTTCACTATGGTTATATGGTAATTTATGTTGCAAGTGAATACAAGATTAAGGTATTCACATGTTTGGAATACGATCAACAAGATATATCTTATGATATATGGGGGATAAATGGTGGTATTAACATTCTTGGTTAATGACATTTCTAGTAATCATTTTCTTTATACTATGAGATTGGATAGATGTATTTTGGATAAGTCTAAATAATTGAATGAGTTATGTCTAACATCAGATATTATTGTTTAAGGATAGAACTTTTTTCAATATTATTTCTGTAATGTTATAATAGTGATGTTTTAGAAAAAAGACAACCTGCAGGACGGGAGACAACCCATCGCGTCGGACAAGGTTGCGGGAATTGAACACAAAACCGACGTGTGACAGACCTTTATTTCCTACCACTAGCCTACATGAAGTCCCTTGTTAGTAAAAACTAGATTTATTTTATTAAGCGGTATGATAGATGAAGTATAAGTCCATTTTTGGAATCATATATGATTAAACTCACCATAAATGGACTTATGTATATTTGATAACTTTTCCTAACCTTCTGTTTGAGACAGATGGAATGACCCATCATTATATCACATGATCTGCCAATACTTCACGAATGAAAAATTCAACTTCATTTCCTTAAGAGATGAAGTGTAAATTGTCCAAGGCACGAACAACGGTGAGATTATACTGAAATAAAGTAGGTATTTATTCTAATTCAAATTATTCAACATTAAGGAAATGATCTTGAAAACAAAAAATGTTGTCCTAGTACCCTTATATCTGATGAATCATATGGTACCTTATATCATCACAAATTTATAGCTTTGTTATTGTTGGATTTTTCATAGCAATGTTCTCTACCACTCTCCATCAGAACATGATGGTTAGGTTTCTCTTACATATACATATTTTCACCAATGTTCTCCTATGTGAAAACCCAGTGATGAGTTAATTTGGGTAACTGATATGTTTCATACTTTACTTTTTAAAATTATTTTTTATTATTCCTTTTTACGATTTAGGTTTCAATGAAAGAAACTTTCAAGTAGTAAATGATTTATAACCCCGACGAATTTCGAGGGAAAAAATCTTTTTAAGGGGGGTAGAATGTAACAACCAGAGATTTTATGAGAATTATTATTTTTAATTTCATTGATGTCTTGTGTTGTACGCTAAACTAAAAGGAGCTTGCACTACACGCATCTCTGACTTGGCTTGCATTACATGCAATCACAACCTTCCTCGATAGCGTATGTAGTACGCAATACTAGGTTTCACTAGACAATGATATTTTGTTATAATATTATTATGGACTAGACGTTATGAATAGTATTAACTACATTTTGAATTTTATAATATTATTATTCATCTTACACATTTTCAAGAACATGGTATGAGAAAAAAATAATTTTTTTGGGTAAAATAAGTATTTTTCAAAAAATGCAGTTTTGCCGCCTTTTGATGGCGCACCAACTTTAAGTCTCGTTTTTGACATGTTTATAAGTTCAATTTGAAAAAATAAAATTATTCTTTGGAATAATGATATAATATTTTACTTTGGTTAAAATTTTCATATTACTCGGATAACTTTCATATTTTAATGAATAGTAAAAACACGCTATATTTTAATTAAAAATAACTTTTTTCATCGCAATAATTTATATGATTAAATTATAATATTTAATGGTTTTAAAGTATAAAGAGAATATATTTTTACCATTTAATATAATTTATGTCATTACCATTAATTTTACATTGAATTCATAGGTAAAAAATTTCAATCTTTGGTAATATTTTAACTTTTAAAACCTGTTTTCTTAACAACGGGATCAATTTTAATTTAATTACTACAAATTCTATGTTTTGAATTTTGAAAAATGGATTCCATATTTGTATTCATTGGGTCGAAATTATTTTAATAGGTTGCTTTTAGTTGTTTTGATATTAGGAATAGTAACTTTGGTAATTTTTATTTACTATAGTTAAAGGTAAATCAGGTAATTAAGGGTAAAAATAAGATTATAAAATTACTTTAACAGTTACCAAAATTATATTGGATAACTAAAAGTAGAACCATATCACCTATGGGTCAGAATAGATTCATTTTATGGACTTTTAACCATGAAAATAATTTAATTATTATTAAAACCAAAGAAAGTGACAACATGTCACACTCTTAAATCTTATAAGTATAATAATTTTAATTTAATGATAAACTTCATAAAATTCAAACATGAATAGTATCCAAAAATATAATTAAATTATCTACATTATTTGAATTTATTAATAATTTTTTGGGATTAAAAAATTGTCATTAATGGTGACACAATAGTGATGCAGAAATTGTTTATTTAGTGAAAAATCAATAATATATTTTTAATTAAAGTAATAATACCTATCAAAAAGACAGGAAAATTGACCAAAACTTATTTTTCGAGTATATATATACCCTAATCATCCAATTGTATATTTTTGGACCATTTGGAGGCTTATAAAACAGATGAGGACATTTATATTATATTATTTTAAATGATGTCAAAGATGTAACCTTCATAATTTAATAAATATAACAATTTACATGTTGTGATTTTAAGATGATAAATTCGAGTAAAAATATTATTATGAAATTTATTATATTTATATTCATCATAGTATTTTATTTTTAATTTTTATGCAACTAATAAGTATATTAAATTATTATACAAAAATGATGTTGTAATTGTTTTATTAAGAGAAATATCAAATAAATGGTATTATAAATATTAAAATAAACATTATATGAACTAATTAATGTTCTCCACAAATTTTATATATTAATATGAAATTTTAGGAATCTATTAAACATTTTTTTCGAATATATCATCTGTGTAGAGTTTATTTAAATTCAAATAATTGAATAGTGTCAAAATGACCACTATTGTTATTTTATAAAAATAACATATTATTAAATTGATTAAAAATCACATAAATATTTAAAAATTATAAATTAAAATTTATATGGTCTATAATGTCATAAATTACCCAATTATTGATAATTAACAGCACATAATTAATTATTTATAACAATTTAAAATCTAGAATATTATTACCACAAATAAGATTAAATAAATTAAATAAGGATAAATCAAAATGATAAGGTTTAAAATAAATTCCCAACATGTCTAAATTTTATTTTATGATGATATTACAACCTTATATCATCTAATATTCTGATTTGAGTGATTTTGGAAGTTTTTAAGTGGGGTTTGATTTATTATAAATTAATATTTTAGAGGTTTCGAAAAGTGCCCCTCTCCTCTCTTATGAAAGCACACCTCCTCCCTCTTCTCATTACAAAAATTTGAGCCTTCAAGTTCGAAAAAACCCTTCCCATTACTCTTATCAACTTCCCTAATAATATTATTGAGGTTATGGTCTTCTTAAAAGACCAACTCTAGTCTCTTAAGAGGAAGTTTTAAGGAGGCACGTTGAAGAAGAGGTAATCTCTTCTACCGATTCTTTCAAGTTTCTTTCTTCTTCAACTTATTATTCATTAGTTGTTTCATTGTAAATTAATAAAATCAGTATAACTAATATACTGATATGATATTATAAATATAAAACAACCCCATTTCACCTTCTATCCATCCTACGGAAAATGAAATCACCGCGTGTGCGTACGTATAGAATACCGTGTCCACGCCATGGTGTAATTAGTTTTTCCACCACCACCTTACTTGGATGGGTATAATGGTGTAAAGAATAACTATATATGGTTATTATAACATCATATTGATTCTGAGATATTATATCATTCAATCCAATTCTATTCAATAATTATGGGAATGATATCATCACTCGTGCTTACGTACGGACTACCGTCTCCACGAACGTGATGAGATTCATTTTCCATGATTAACCATTCAAGTATGATTATAAATTATATATGTAATAAATAGTCATAAATGATATTACATAATAATGATACTGGATTTATGTACATATATGTTTCATTTACTTAATTCCATTCTATTCAATAAGGAAACGAAAACAACGTTCATGCATACATACGGCCTACCGTCTCCATGAACGGTGTATTTCATTCCATTTATCGATCTTTCATTTATATTTATATACTGAATATATATTATATATAAATCATGTTTTAAATTTTGGAATTATGTAAATCAGGATATGAGTAATAATATCAAGAACAAAAAATCTAAACACATACGATAAATGAAACGATTTTACCCAAAACGTTGCTTTAACATGGAATTTACAAAAGAACAGGTAATATAAAGTCATAAGTGAACCATATATGATATCATAACAATGAATATGATTCTGTAATAATTCAATGACACTATTTAAATAATTATACAGGAGGTTCAGATACATATGAATCATATCAGACATAAGTTAAGGGATAACTTTTCCAATCTCGTTTTTATCCGAGATTGTTTATTCGTAAGTATTTACTAGGGTTATATTTATCATCCATGTCCCTATCTTCTAAAAATGGTTTCATGTATTTTTAATGTCCTTTTTACCCATTTTTTACTTTTACTACATGATATGTAAGGAATCTTTCTTTTGTTTACGTTACGAGGTACTTTTTTGACTTCTCTGGAAAAAGTATGAGAAGACTATTTTTTAACTTATATGGCATTAATGGATTTTTACGGTTTCATAATGCCTTATTTTCATGAAGCTTACTCTAAAAGATTTAATTAATATTTTCAACAAAAGCCTTTTCTTTTAAAACTTCATGGCATTTTGTGAAAAGAAAATGATTTTGAAGAAGAAAGGATATTTTCCTCAAAAATTTATTTCCAGTGTTTTATCAAAACCATTTTTCATATTAGATGGAATTATTTCATATGTGTATGTTTCAAGTATAATGTCTCTTTGATTTAAATGGTTTTATTTTTTTTATGATGAAATGATATCCATTCTTTTATATGGATTATGTTATAATGGGATGATGTTTTTGAAACCCATTTTATTCTTTGGGTAATGATGAATGATTTATGTTCAAGTTGTGGTACACATAAGAATGATTTCATTATGTGTTGGGTGAGACCTATATCTACCTCAAATGCATTGGGTAAAGATTTGTATCTCATGAGATAGACATGGCTGGAACATTAAGTTAATCTTGTCCAGTGATACAGGACTGGAATGACAAGTAAACCTGGTTCAGTAATGGACTTTTTCCACTATGACGGTCTTGGAAGTAATGCCTTGGATACAATGGAAATCATATCATGTGCTTAATGTTTTTCCACAATTACATGTTTTATTACTATGCTATTTTATCATGATTTATGTTCCACTATGATATTTTCCTTATTTACTTCCAAGTTTTATGCCATTGCTCAAGATTTTGATGTTTTGATTTTATGTTCAAGCTTTTGCATTCAAATGTTTATGGATTGTTTTATGTTCTTTATGTTTACCCTTACTGAGAATTTGAGATCACCCTTTTTATATTTTCTTTTCCCCAGGATATAAAGAAAGGTTTTAGGTAATAAAAAAAGGGGAAGATATTTATGGGAGATATTGAAGATCTTTCACCATGATTAGAATATTATGTTCCATGTTTCCAAAGACACTAAACTATTAAGGTCATTTAATGTCTATTTTTGTAATGTATTAAGTATTCTGAAAAAGTAATGTAATGTCTATTTACATCAAGTATGAGTCTCTACAGTTGGTATCAGAGGGAAGGTTTAGTCAACCTTTGGAAACTAGGATGCGAGAACTTTTGTGAGATCCTTAGAGATATTTCTAATGTATGTCTAGGGATGTCCCTAAGGTTAAGTATAAGTATAGGTTATAGTCCTAGAATTATGGTAATGATATTATAATTAAACCAAAGATGTTAGATATTGAAGGTACTCCCCCTTTATTATGTTGTTTTCCTAGCATGATTTTTGCCTCTCACACTGTTCTTTTTGGGTTTTAGACGATGGATGGAACTCGAAGTAACCGTGTTGATCAATTTAATGGAAAATGCAATGATTTTCCTCCCGAGCAACCAAATGTGATGGAAGATGGAGTGAAAAATCTTCTTGCTATACTTACACAAGCTATGAATCATTCTGGATTTCCTAATGATCAGAGAAGGGAACAATATTCTATCGAGTCCTTTATAAGGCAACATCCACCCTCTTTCAATGGGTCTTCTGATCCACTTGTTGCTAAACAATGGATCATTACCATTGAAAATATATTTTCCATACTTCGTTGTTCAGGACATTAAAAATTCATTTTAGCTGTTTACCGTTTAGAAGGTGAAGCAGACCAGTGGTGGACTCTAATTAAGAATACGAGGCCCCAAGATGAAATTGAATCCATGGAATGGGACAGGTTCAAGAACTTGTTTTTTAGTATGTACTTCCCTCATATTCTTCGAACAAAGATGGAAAAGGAGATCCTTGAGATTAATTATAAGGATGATGAATTTTTTGGTATATATAAAGTGAATTTTACAAGACTTGCAAGGTATGCATCTGGCTTTATCATCCAACCTGAAAGTAAAGTTGATCGATTCTTCAGTGGATTAAAACCAAGTCTTATAAGGGAATTAACTGTAAGGGACTTTAGTAGCTATGATTAAATTGTGCGTTGTGCTATCAAGGTAGAACTGGAAGTTGGTGTAACATATCCATCCCATGGTTTTGACAAGAAACGAAAGATGGAGTTCAAGGAAAAACCTCATAACAATGGTGCAAAGAAGGTGATTGTATCTTTATGCTCAAAGTGTGGAAACAAGCATGGTAGAGATTGTCTAAAAGGTACTAGAAAATGTTTCAAGTGTGGAAAAGAAGGTTATCAAGCAGCTGAGTGCCAAAGTAATGGGAAAAAGTTTTCTAATGACGTGAATAGAGAAAAGACTACAGAGAACGCTCCACCAATACTTCAATGCTTCAAGTGCAAGGAAATGGGGAATTATGCTAATCAATGCCCTAATCCAAGGGTTAATGATGATTGACATGAGAAACATCTTAAGGAAATGGATAAAGGGAAGTCACAAGCAATCACTATTGGAGATGTTGAGTATGACAATGATGTAGTGGAATGATTATGTGTTTATGTAATGAGATTCCAAAATAATGTTGTGGAATCTAATTTATAGTACTGTGGAATATTGGAATATATATATATTGGTTTATTATGGTTTTCAATAATTATATGGTACCGGTAACCATGAAAAGTAATTCAAATATTTTGGAAAGAAGATGATATACACATAATGAAGGGATAAGGAGAAAATAATATTAATGAGCTCATGACTGATATAAGGAAAAAGTGATATCATGGTTTGAGTATATTGAAATTTTTGGATTTTGGTATGTGGAAGGAGTTACCTTTTGACAGAATTCATGTTTTCACTATGGTTCTATGGTAATTCATGTTGCAAGAGAGTACAAGATTAAGGTATTCACATGTTTGGAATGCGATCAACAAGATATATCTTATGATATATGGGGGATAAATGATGGAATTCACATGCTTTGTTAATGAAATTTCTAGTAATCATTTTATTTATACTATGATATTGGACAGATGTATTTTGGATAAGTCTAAAGACTGGAATGGATTATGTCGAATATCAGATAGTATTATTTAAGGCTAGAAATTTTTTTGATATTTTTCCGGTAATGTTATAATAGTGAAGTTTTAGAAAAAAAAGACAACCTGTAGGACGGGAGACAACCCGTCGCGTCAGACAAGGTTGCAGGAATTGAACCCACAAAAAAAGTGTGATAGGCCTTTATTTCCTACCACTGGCCTACAGGAAGTCCCTGGTTAGTAGAAACTAGATTTATTTTATTAAATGGTATGATAGATGAAGTGTAAGTCCATTTTTGGAATCATATATGATTAACCTCACCATAAATGGACTTATGTATATTTGATAACATTTTCTAACCTGTTGTTTGAGACATATGGAATGACCCATCATTTTATCACATGATCTACTAACACTTCATTAATGACAAATTCAACATCATTTCTTTAAGAGATGAAGTGGAAATTGTCTAAGGCACGAACAACGGTGATATTATACCGAAATAAAGTAAGTATTTATTCTAATTAAAATTCTTCAACTTTAGGAAAATGATCTTGAAAAAAAAAATGTTGTCCTAGTACCCTTATATTCGATGAATCATATGGTACCTTAGATCATCACAAATTTATGGATTTGTGACTTTTGGATTTTTTGTAGCCATGTTCTCTACCACTCTCCATCAGAACTTGATGGTTAGGTTTCTCTTCCACATCTATATTTTCATTTATGTACTCCTATGTGGAAACCCAGTGATGAGTTAATTTGGGTATCCGATATGTTTCATACTTCACTTTTTAAAATTATGTTTTAGTATTCCTTTTTACGATGTGGGTTTCTATGATAGAAACTTTCAAGTAGTAAACCATTTATAACCCTGGCAAATTTCAAGGTCAAAATTCATTTTAAGGGGGGTAGAATGTAATAACCAGATATTTTATGAGAATTATTCTTTTTAATTTCATTGTTGTCTTGTGTTTTACACTACACCAAAAGGAGCTTTCACTACACGCATCCATAACTTGGCTTGCATTACACACAATCGCAACCTTCCTCGATAGCGTGTGTAGTACGCAATACCGGGTTTCACTAAACAATGATATATTGTTATAATATTTTTATGGAATAGACGTTATGAATAGTATTAACTACATTTTGAATTTTATAACATTATTATTAATCTTACACATTTTCTAGAACATGATATGAGAACAAAATAAATGTTTCGGGTAAAATAAGTATTTTTCAAAAAATTCAGTTTTGCCGCCTTTTGATGGCGCACCCACATTAAAACTAGTTTTTGAAATTTTTATTAGTAAAATTCTATGAAATAAAATTCTTCTTTGGAATCAGGATATAATAATTTACTTTGGATAAATTTTTCAAATTATTCTGATAACTTTCATATTTTAATGAATAGTAAAAACACTCTATATTTTAATTAAAAACAACTTTTTTCACCATAATAATTTATATGATTAAATTATAATATTTAATGGTTTTAAATTTTAAATATAATATATTTTTACCATTTAATATAATTTATGTCATTACCATTAATTTTACAATGAATTCATATATAAAAACATTTCAATTTTCAGCAATATTTTAACTTTTAAAACCTGTTTTCTTAACAACGGGATCAATTTTAATTTAATTACTGAAACTTCTGTGTTTTGAATTTTGAAAAATGGATTCCATATTTGGATTCATCAGGTCCAAATTATGTTAATAGGTTACTTTTATTTTTTTGATATTATGAATAGTAACTTCGGTAATTTTTATTTACTGCAGTTAAAGGTAAATCAGGTAATTAAGGGTAAAAATAAGATTATAAAATTAATTTAACACCTACCGAAATTCTATTGGATAACTAAAAGACGACACATATCACTTAAGGGTAGGCATACAATCATTTTATGGACTTTTTACCATGAAAATAATTTAATTATTATTAAAACTAAAGAAAGTGACAACATGTCACTCTCTTAAATCTTATAAGTATAATAATTTTAATTTAGTGATAAACTTCATGAAACTTATAACATGAATATTCTCCATAAATATAATAAAATTATATACATCATGTGAATTTATTTATAATTATTTGGGATTAAATAATTTTCATTAATGGTGACACAATAGTGATGTAAAAATTGTTTATTTAGTGAAAAATCAATAATATAGTTGTTATTAAAGTAATAATACCTATCAAAAGGACCATAAAATTGATCAAAACGTATTGGTGGAGTATATATATATACCCTAGTCATCCAAGGGTCGATTTTTGAACCATTGGGATCCTTATAAAACGGATAAGGGCATTTATATTATATTATTTTAAATGATGTCAAATATGTCACCTTCATAATTTAATAAATATAAAAATTTAAATGTTGTGATTTTAAGATGATAAATTCGAGTAAAAATATTATTATGAAAGTTATTATATTTATATTCATCATAGGATTTTATTTTTAATTTTTATGCAACTAATAAGTATATTAAATTATTATACAACAATGATGTAGTAATTGTTTTATTAAGAGAAATATAAAATTAATGGTTTTATAAATATTAAATTAAACATTATATGAACTAATTAATGTTCTCCAAAAATTTTATATATGAATATGACATGTTAGAAATATATTAAACATTTTTTTCTAATATATCCTCTGTGTAGATTTTATTTAAATTCAAATAATTGAATACTGTCAAAATGAACACTATTGTTATTTTATAAAAATAACATATTATTAAATTGATTAAAAATAACATAAATATTTAAAAATTATAAATTTAAATTTATATGGTCTAAAATGTCATAAAGTACACAATTATAGATAATTCACAACCCATAAGTAATTATTTATAACAATTTAGAATCTTGAATATTATTACAACAAATAAGATAAAATAAATTAAATAAGGATAAATCAAATTGATAAGGTTTAAAATAAATTACCAACATGTATAAATTTTTTTGGATGATGATATTACAACCTTATCTCATATAATATTTTTATTTGAGTCATTTTGGATGTTTTTAAGTGGGTTTTTATTTATTATAAATTAATATTTTAGAGGTTTCCAAAAGTGCCCCTCTCCTCCCTTATAAAGGGCACCTCCCCCTCTTCTCTTTACACCACTTTGAGCCTTCAAGCTCGGCGTAACCCTGACTATTACTCTTATCAAATAACCTAGTAATGTTATTGAGGTTCTGGTCTTCTTAAAATACCAACTCTTGTCTCTTAAGAGGAAGTTTAAAGGTGGCATGTCGAAGAAGAGGTAATCTCTTCTACCGATTCTTTCAAGTTTCTTTATTCTTAAACCTCTTCTTCTTTATTTGTTTCATTATAAAGTAATAAAATCAGTATAAATAATATACTAATATGATATTATAAATATAAAACAACCCCATTTCACCTTCTACCCATCCTACAGAAAATGAAATCATCGTGCTTGCATACATACGGAATACCGTCTCCACGCCGTGGTGTAATTAGTTTTTCCACAACCACCTTACTTGGATGGGTATAATGGTGTAAAGAATAACAATATATGGTTATTATAACGTCATACCGATTCTGAGATATTATATCATTCATTCCAATTCTATTCAATAATTATGGGAATGATATCATCGCTCGTGCGTACATACGGACTACTATCTCCACGAACGCGATGAGATTCATTTTCCATGATTAACCATTAAAGTATGATTATAAAATATATATGTAATAAATAATAATAAAAGATATTAATTAATAATGATACTGGATTTATGTACATATATGTTTCATTTACTTAATTCCATTCAATTCAATAAGGAAACGAAAACTGCGTTCATGCGTACGTACGACCTACCGTCTCCATGAACGGTGTATTTCATTCCATTTATTGATCTATATTAAATATTTATATACTGAATATATATTATATATAAATATTTTTTCACATTAAATAATTAAGTAAATTAGGATATGAGTAATAATATCAGGAACAACATATTGAAACACATACGATAAATGAAACGATTTTACCCAAAACGTTGCATTAACATGGAATTTACAAAAGAAAGGGTAATGTAAAGTCATAAGTGAACCATATATGATATCATAACAATGAATATGATTCTGTAATAATTCAATGACATTATTTAAATCATTATACAGGAGGTTCAGATACATACTAAGAATATTGGACATAAGGTAAGTGATAACTTTTCCAATCTCGTTTTTATCTGAGATTGTTTATTCGCAAGTATTTACTGGGGTTATATTTATCATCCATGTCCCTATTTTCTAAAAATTATTTCATGTATGTTTAAATTCCTTTTTACCCAGTTTTTACTTTTACTACATGGTATGTAAGGAATCTTTATTTTGTTTACATTATAAGGCACTTTTTTGAGTTTTTCAGAAAAAGTACGAGAAGAATGTTTTTTTAACTTATACGGCATGAATGGATTTTTACGATTTCATAATGCCTTATTTTCATGAATATTAATCTACAATATTTAATGTCTATTTTCAAAAAAATCATTTTATTTTAAAATTTCATGGAATTTTGTGAAAAGAAAATGATTTTGAAGAAGAAAGGATATTTTCCTCAAAAATTCATTTCAAGTGTTTTATCAAAACCATTTTCCATATAAGATGGAATTATTTCATATTTGTATGTTTCAAGAATAATGTCTCTATGATTTTCATGGTTTCAATTTTCTTATGATGAAATGATATCCATTTTTTTATATGGATTATGTTATTATGGGTTGATGTTTATGAAACCCATTTTATTCTTTGGGTAATGATGAATGATTTATGTTCATGTTGTGGAACACGTAAGAATGATTTCATAATGAGATGGGTGGGGCCTATATATTCCTACAATGCATTGGGTAAAGATTTATATCTCATGAGATAGACATGGCTGGAATGGTAAGTTAATCCAGTTCAGTGATACAGGACTGGAATGAGGAGTGAACTCAATTCAGAAAGGGACTTTTTCCACTAAGATTGTCTTGGAAGCAATGCCTTGGATACTATGGAAATCATATAATGTGATTAATGGTTTGCCACAATTACATGTTTTCTTCCCATGATATTTTATCATTATTGATGTTCCATTATGATATATGCCTTACATACTTCCAAGATTTATGTCTTTACTCAGGATTTTGATGTTTAGATTTTATGTTCATGTTTTTGCATTCAAATGTTTATGGATTGTTTTATGTTATCTATGTTTACCCTTACTGAGCATTTGAGCTCACCCTTTTTATGTTTTCTTTTCCCCATGATATAAAAAATGGTTTTAGGTAAGAAAACAAAAGGGGGAGATCTTTATGGGGGATGTTGAAGATCTTTCACCATGATTAGAAGATTATGGTCCATGTTTCCAAAAAACTAAACTATTACAGTCGTTTAATGTTTGTTTTTGTATGTATTAAGTATTCCGCAAAAGTAATGTAATGTCTATGTATATCAAGTACAGGTCTCTACATGTCACATCGTCAGAACCACAACCAACATCATGTTAATGAACCAAGGAATGATCTGAAAAATAGTATGAGAAAAATCACAATATGCAACAACCTAAATTATTTTAAATTTAAAGAAAAATGTAAAATATACAAAGAAGAACTCACTAGGACATTTACTAATTCCCCAAATAGAAAAATTGAATGTATATGGATGTCCCTTCATAGTATTATCTCTACTATGAATGGTAGGCCTCTCACTAGGGGGGGGGGGGATTTTCTTATATCTTCCTTATCATTGGATGAAGCAATAAATCCCTTATACATCCTTTTAGTGATGGGGATATCACCGTGTTTATAAATATCACGGGAGCTGATTCCAAACTCTCTATGTTATAAAATGAAGGTGTTTATTCCTAAACACCAACATATAAACATATCTATGAGAATATAAGATGTTAAATAACTAACTAACTAGAATACCCATACTTCCCCATAAAGGTAAAATACCCACAACTCTTTAGTGAAATCAATACAACATTGAGGTGCCCAAAAATCCCAGGGTTCCTCATCAAAAAGACCACCACCTAACTGAAAAGAACTTTAAGAGGAACCCAAACAAACAATCACCAAGTGAGGAGGAGGAAAAAATAACATACTGTAACGCCCCGATATTTTATGAGAAATATTTTTTAAACTTTTTTGATGCCTTGTGTTGTACGCTACACCAAGATTATCTTGCGCTATACGCAACACCGTATTAGCTTGTAGTATACGAAAACACTATTCTTGGATTGTGTTGTACACAGTTTCAAGTTCTTTCAATTAAAATTCATTTTACATAACACCAAGTATAGATTCTGATCAATGTTTAACTGAAATATATTATACACAACACCAAGGGAAGATTTTCCATACACACAACCCTAACTTGGCTTGCATTACATGCAAGAGAAACCTTCCTCGATAGCGTGTGTTGTACGCAATACCATGTTTCACTAAACGATATATTATTATAATATTTTTATGAACTATCCGTTATGAATAGTATTAACTATATTTTGAATTTTATTACATTATCATTCATCTTACACATTTTCTAGATCATGGTGTGAGAACAAAATAAATTTTTCGGGTAAAATTAGTATTTTTAAAAAATGAATCTTTCTTCCTTTTGATGGCGCACCCACATTAAATCTAATTTTTGAAAAGTTTATGAGTTAAATTTGACAAAATAAACTTCTTCTTTTGAATTAGTATATAAAAAATTTATATTGGATAAAACCTATTTTCTTAACGACGAGATTAATTTTAAATTAATTACTGCAACTTATGTGATTTGAATTTTTAAAAATGGATTCCATATTTGGATTCAGTGGTTTTAAATTATGTTAATAGGCTACTTTTATTTTTTTGATATTATGAATAGTAACTACGTTAATTTTTATTTACTGCAGTTAATGGTCAATCAGGTAATTAAGGGTAACAATAAGATTATAAAATTAACCTAACACTTAACAAAATTCTATTTTATGAATAAAAGTCGACCCATATCACCTAAGGGTCGAAATAGATTAATTTCATGGACTTTTGACCATGAAAATGATATAATTATTATTAAAACCAAAGAAAGTGACAACATGTCACTCTCTTATATCTTATAAGTATAACTATTTTAATTTAGTGATAAACCTCATAAAACGTCAAATATAAATAGTCTCCAGAAATCTAATAAAATTATCTACATCAGGAGAATTTATTTATAATTTTTAGGGATTAAATAATTATCATTAATGATGACACGATAGTGATGTATAAATTATTTTATTGATTAAAATATCAAATAAATGGTTTTCAAAATATTAAAATAAAAATTATATGAACTAATTAATGTTCTCCACCAGTTTTATAGATGAATATGACATGTTAGGAGGCTATTTTTTTTTGAATATATCCTCTATGAGGATTTTATTTAAATTCAAATAATTGAATAGTGTCAAAATTGATACTATTTTTATTTTATAAAAATAACATATTATAAAATTGTTTGAAAATACCAAAAGTATTTAAAAATTATAATTTGAAATTTATATGGTCTAAAATTTCATAAATTATCCAATTATGGACAATTCATAGTACATAATTAATTATTTATAACAATTTAAAATCTATAATATTATTACCACAAATTAAATTAAATAGATTAAATAAGGATAAATCAAGTTGATAAGGTTTAAAATAAATTCACAACATGTCTAAATTTTATTGGTTGACGGGATTACAACCCTATATCATCTCATATTATAGTTGAGTCATTTTTGGTATTTTTTAAGTGGTTTTTGAGTTTATTATAAATTAGTATTTTAGAGGTTTCCAAAAGCGCCCCTCTCCACTCTTATAAAAGGGCACCTCCTCCCTCTCCTCCTGACACCACTTTGAGCCTTAAATCTCAGCAAAACCCTACCCATTTATCTTATCCACTTTCCTAGAAACATACTAGAGGTACTAGTCTTCTTAAAATACCATCTTTATTTCCCTAAGAAGAGTTTTAGAAGAGACGAGTCGAAGAAGAGGCAATATCCTTTATCGATCCTTTCAAGTTCATTTCTTCTTCTACTTCCTCTTATTTTGTTGTTTCATAATAATTAATATCATTATTATCAATAATATACTTATATGTTATTATAAATATGAACCAACTCTATTTCAACTTCTATCCATCCTACAAAAAATGAAATCATCGCGCGTGCGTACATATGGAATACCATCTCCACGCCATGGTGTAATATGTTTTTCCACCACCACCTTACTTGGATGGGTATAATGGTGTAATGAATAAATATATATGGTTATTATAAAATGATACTAATTTTGAGATATTATATCATCCACTCTAATAACATTCAGTAATTATGGGAACGATATCCTCGCTCGTGCTTACGTATGAATTACCATCTCCACAACGCGATGAGATTCATTCTCTAAGTTAACCATTCAAGAATGATTATAATGTATATATATTAAATAATCATGAAATATATGACATATTAATGATATTGGATTTATGTATATGTTATTTACTTACTTCAATTCAATTTAACAAGGAAACGAAAACAACATTCATGCGTACGTATAGCCTACCGTCTCCATGGACAGTGTATTTCTTTCTATATATCGATCTATTATATATATGTATATTCTAAATATATATTATATATAAATCATGTTTTAAATTTTGGAAGTAATTAATCATGATCTAAGTAATCATATGAATAATTACATGTCAAAACACAGATGATAAATGAAACGATTTTACCCAAAACGCAGCTTTAACATTCAATTGACAAATGAATGGGTAATATAAAGTCTTAAGTGAATCATATATGATATCATAAATATTATTATGGTTATTTTACATGTTAATAATATGTTTAAACCCAATATAGAAGAGTATTAGACACATACGGAATAAATTGGACATATGGTTAGGGATAATTTTTCAAATCTCATTTTTATCTGAGAATGCTTATACGTAAGTATTTAATAGGGTTATATTTTTCATCCATATCCATAAAAATGTTTTTCATAAAGTGTTTAATATTCTTCCATGTATTTTCAAATTCATTTTTACCCCTCTTTGATTTTTACATTGTGTTATGGAAGGAATATTTCTTTTGTTTACCATACGAGGAACTTTTTGACTTTTTCGGCAAAAGTACAAGGAGAATGTTTTTTTAACTTATACGACATGAAAAGATTTTTATGGTTTAATAACACCTAATTTTCATGAATATTACTCTACAAGATTCCATGATTATTTTCAACAAAATCCTTTTCTTTTAAAATTTAATGTAATTTTGTGAAAAGAAAATGATTTTGAGGAAGAAAGGATATATTCTTCAAGAATTCATTTCAAGTGTTTTGTCAAAAATATTTTCCATAGAAGATGAAATTATTTAGTATAATTATGTTTCAAGTATAATGTCTCTATTATTTACATGGTTTGATTATTCTTATGATTAAATGATATCCATTTGTTTTATATGGATTATGTTATGATGGGATGATGGTTATGTAACCCATTTTATTCTTTGGGTTATAATGAATGATTTATGTTTATTTTGTGGCACAAGTAAGAATGATTTCATTATGAGATGGGTGGGACCTATATCTCCCTCCAATGAATTGGTTAAAGATTTATATCTCATGAGATAGACATGTCTAGAATAGTAAGTTAATTCAGTTTTGTAATATAGGGTTGGAATGACAAGTAAACCTGGTTCAGTAATGGACTTTTTCCACTATGACGGTCTTGGAAGTAATGCCTTGGATACAATGGAAATCATATCATGTGCTTAATGTTTTTCCACAATTACATGTTTTATTACTATGCTATTTTATCATGATTTATGTTCCACTATGATATTTTCCTTATTTACTTCCAAGTTTTATGCCATTGCTCAAGATTTTGATGTTCAGATTTTATGTTCAAGTTTTTGCATTCAAATGTTTATGGATTGTTTTATGTTCTCTATGTTTACCCTTACTGAGAATTTTAGCTCACCCTTTTTATGTTTTATTTTCCCCATGATATAAGGAAAGGTTTTAGGTAAGAAAACAAAAGCGGATGATCTTTATAGGAGATTTTGAAGATCTTTCACCATGATTAGAAGATTATGTTCCGAGCTTCCAAAGACACTAAACTATTATGATT
This sequence comes from Viscum album, assembly GCA_963277665.1. Classification (NCBI taxonomy): domain Eukaryota; kingdom Viridiplantae; phylum Streptophyta; class Magnoliopsida; order Santalales; family Viscaceae; genus Viscum; species Viscum album. Next base: position 44,076,819 of record OY728140.1, on the reverse strand, counting down.
CTTGGGTGTTTGTTTTTGTTATGTATTAAGTATTCTGAAAAAGTAATGAAATGTCCATGTACGTCAAGTATGGGTCTCTACAGTTGGTATCAGAGGAAAAGTTTAGTTAACCATTGGAAACTAGGATGCGAAAACTTTAGTGAGATCTCTAGAGATATTTCTAAGGTATGTCTATGGATGTCCCTAAGGTTAAGTTTAAGTATAGGTTATAGTCCTAGAATTACGGTAACGATATTATAATTAAACCTAAGATATTAGATATTTAAGGTACCCCCCATTTATTATGTTGTTTTCCTAGCATGATTTTTGCCTCTCACACTATTTTTTTGGGTTTTAGACGATGGCTGGAACCCGAAGGAACCATGTTGATCAATGTAATGGACGATGAAATGATTTTCCTCCTGATCAAACCAATGTTATGTGAGATGGAGTGTAAAATCATATTGCTATACTTACACAAGCTATGAATCATTCTGGACTTCCAAATGAGCAAAGAAGGGAACAATATTCTATTGAGTCCTTCATGAGGCAACATCCCTCTTCTTTCAGTGGGTCTTCTGATCCACTTTTTGCTGAAAAATGGATCAGTACCATTGAAAAGATATTTTCCATACTTCACTATTCGAAACATGAAAAATTCATTCTGGTTATTTACCGTTTAGAAGGTGAAGCAGACCAGTGGTGAACTCTAATTAAGAATACGAGGCCCCAAGGTGGAATTGAATCCATGGAATGGGATGAGTTAAAGAACTTATTTTTCAATAAGTACTTCCCTTTTATTCTTAGAACAAATATGGAAAGGGAGTTCCTTGATCTTAAGAAAAAGGATGATGAATCTGTTGGTGTATACGAGGCGAATTTTACAAGGCTTGAAAGGTATGAATCCGGCTTTATCATCCAAACTGATAGTAAAATTGATCGATTCTTTAGTGGATTAAAACCAAGTCTTAGAAGGGAATTAGATATAAAAGACTTCAATAGATATGATGAAAGTGTGCATTGTGATATAAAGTTGTAACTGGAAATTGGTGTTACATATCCATCTCATGGTTTTGATAAGAAACAAAAGATGGAGTTCAAGGAAAAATCTCAGAACAATGGTCAAGAGAAGTTGAATGTTTCTTTATGCTCAAAGTGTGGAACGTAGCATGGTGGAGATTGTCTAAAAAGTACTAGAAAATGTTTCAAGTGTAGAAAATAAGGTCATCGAGCAGCTGAGTGCCGAAGTAATGGGAAAAAAGTTTCTAATGACATGAATAGAGAAAAGACTGCAGAGAATGCTCCACCAACACTTCAATGCTTCAAGTGAATAGAAATGGGGAATTATGCTAATCAATGCCCTAATCCAAGGTTTAATAATGATCGACGTGAGAAACCTCTTAAGTAAAAGGACAAAGGGAATTCACATGTGATCACTATTTGTGATGTTGAGTATGGAAATGATGTGGTTGAATGATTAAGTGTTTATGTAATGTGATTTTAAAATAGTATCATGGAATCTCATTTATAGTATCGTGGAATTTTGGAATATCTATGTATTGGTTTTCAATAATTGTATGGTACAAGTAACCATGAAAAGTGATTTAAATATTTTTGGAAAGAAGATGATATGTGCATAATGAAGGGATAAGGATAAAATAATATGTTTGATATTATTAATGATCTCGTGACTGATATAAGGACAAAGTGACATCATGGTTTGAGTATAAAGAATTTTTGGGATTTTGGTACGTGGAAAAGTTATCTTTTGACAACATTTATGTTTTAAATAAGGTTCTATGGTAATTCATGTTTCAAGAGAAGACAATATTAAGGTATTCACATGTTTGGAATGCGATCAACAAGATATATCCTATGATATATGGGGGATAAATGATGGTATTCGCATGCATGGAAGATGACCTCTCTAGTATTGTTTTTCATTATAATATGAGATTGGAAAGAAGAATTATGTATAAGCCTAAAGATTAGAATAAATTAAGTTAGATATTAGATAGTATTGTTTAAGGATAGAACTTTTTTTTCTGAAATATTATAATAGTATAGTTCTAGAAAAAGGACAACCCGAAGGATGGGTGACAACCCATCGCGTCAGATAGGGCTGCGGGAATCGAACCGAAAAATGAAGTGCGACATGAATTTATTGCCTACCACCTACCTAGAGGAAGTCCCTGGGTAGTATAAACTAGTTTTATTTTATTAATAGGCATGATAGATGAAGTATAAGTCCATTTTTGGAACCATATACGATTAATCTCACCATAAGATGGACTTATGTATATAACTTTTGAAAACCTTATGTTTGAGACAGATGGAATGACATATCATTCTATTGCATGATCTGCTAACACTTCACGGAAGACAAATTCAACTTCATTTATTTTAGAGATGAAGTGGAAATTGTTCAAGGCACACACAATAGTGAGATTTTACCAAAATCAAGTAAATATTTCTTTTAATTCCAAAATTCTTCAACATTAGGGAAATGATCTTCAAAACCAAAAATGTTGTCCTAGTTCCCTCTTATCTGATGAATCATATGGTACCTTAGATCATCACAAATTTATGGCTTTGTGATTGTTGGCTTTTTCATATCCATGTTCTCTACCACTCTTCATCCAACCATGATGGTCAGATTTCTCTTCCATATCCATATTTTCACCTATATTCTCCTACGTGGAAACCCAGTGATAAGTTACTTTGGGTATCTGTTATGTTTCTAAAGTTACTTTTTAAAATGATGATTTAGTATTCCTTTTTACAATGTGGGTTTCTATGAAAGAAACTTTCAAGTAGTAACCGATTTATAACCTCGACAAATTTTGAGGGAGAAATTAATTTTAAGGGGGGTAGAATGTAACACCCCAAGATTTTATGAGAAATATTCTTTTTAATTTATTTTATGTCTTGTGTTTTATGTTACACCAATATTATCTTGCACTACGCAACACCGTATTAGCTTGTAGTATTCGAAAACACTATTCTTGGGTTGTGTTGCACACAATTTCAAGTTCTTTAAAATAAAATTCATTTTACACAACACCAAGTATAGATTTTGATCAATGTATAACAGAAATATATTATACATAACAAAAATAAATATTTTCCCTACACGCAACCCTGACTTGGCTTGCATTACATGTAAGAGCAACCTTCCTCGATAGCGTGTGTTGTACGCAATACCGAGTTTCACTAAACGAGATATTATTATAATATTATTATGAACTAGCCGATATGAATAGTATTAACTAAATTTTTAATTTTATAAAATTATCATTCATCTTAAACAATTTCTAGATCATGGTGTGAGAACAAAATAAATGTTTCGGGTAAAATAAGTATTTTTAAAAAATGCAGTTCTTTCGCCTTTTGATGGCGTACCCACATTAAATCTACTTTTTTAATAGTTTATGAGTTCAATTTGAAAAAAATAAACTTCTTATTTTTAATCAGTATATAAAAAATTTACATTGGATAAGTTTTTGACACTTTTCTGATAACTTAAATATTTTGATGAATTGTAAAAACACGATAAATTTTTCTTAAAAACAACTTTTTTTGTCGAGATAATTTATATGGTAAAATTATTATATTTAATGGTTTTAAAGTATAAATTGAATATATTTTTAACATTTAATATAATTTATGTCATTAACATTAATTTTACATTGAATTCATAAGTAAAAACACTTCAATCATTGGCAATGTTTTAACTTTTAAAACCTATTCTCTTAACGACAGGATTAATTTTAAATTAATTACTGCAACTTATGTGATTTTAATTTTCAAAAATGGATTCCATATTTGGATTCAGTGGTTTTAAATTAGGTTAATAGGTTACTTTTATTTTTTTGATATTATGAATAGTAACTACGGTAATTTTTATTTACTACAGTTAAAGGTAAATCGGGTAATTAAGGGTAAAAATAAAATTACAAAATTAACCTAAAACTTTCCAAAATTCTATTGAATTAATAAATGTCGTCCCATATCACCTAAAAGTCAGAACAGATTCATTTCATGGACTTTTGACCGTGAAAATGATAAAATTATTATTAAAATGAAAGAAAGTGACAACATGTCACTCTCTTATATCTTATAAGTGTAATAATTTTAATTTAGTGATAAATCTCATAAAACGTCGATTATAAATAGTATCTGGAAAGCTAATAAAATTATCGCCATCAAGAAAATTTATTTAGAATTTCTAGGGATTAAATAATTATCATTAATGATGACACAATAGTGATGTATAAATTATTTTATTAATTGAAATATCAAATAAATGGTTTTAATAATATTAAAATAAATATTATATGAACTAATTAATGTTATCCAAAAATTTTATAGATTAATATGACATGTTAGGAGTCTATTAAATATTTTGGATCAAATATATCCTCTATGAGGATGTCATTTAAATTCAAATAAATGAATAGTATCAAAATTGACACTATTGTTATTTTTTAAAAATAACATATTATAAAATTATTTAAAAATAACAAATATATTTAAAAATTATAAATTTAAATTTATATGGTATAAAATGTCATAAAGTATCCAATTATGGAAAATTCATAGTACATAAGTAATTATTTATAATAATTTAAAATATATAATATTATTACCACAAATTAAATTAAATAGATTAAATAAGGATAAATCAAGTTGATAAGCTTTAAAATAAATTCACAACATGTATAAATTTTATTGGTTGATTATATTACAACCATATCTCATCTCATATTAGAATTGAGTCATTTTTGGAAGTTTTTAAGTGGGTTTTGAGTTTATTATAAATTAATATTTTAGAGGTTTCCAAAAGTGCCCCTCTCCTCTCTTATAAAAGGGCACCTCCTCCCTCTCCTCCTCACACCACTTTGAGACTTCATGCTCTTTAAAACCCTTACCATTTATCTTCTCCACTTTCCTAGAAACATACTAGTGGTCTCGGTCTTCTTTAAAGACCATATTTAGTGCCCTAAGAGGAGGTTTAGAAGAGGCACGTCGAAGAAGAGGTAATATCCTTTACCGATTCTTTCAAGTTCATTTCTTCTTCTACTTCCTCTTATTTTTTTTATTTCATAATAAAGTAATAACATAAGTATCAATAATATACTGATATTTTATTATAAATATTAACCAACCCTATTTCACTTTCTATCCATCCTACGAAAAACGAAATCATCGCGCATGCGTACGTACGGAATACCGTCTCCACGCCGTGGTGTAATCTATTTTTCCACCACCACCTTACTTGGATGGGTATAATGGTGTAAATAATAACTATATATGGTTATTATATCATGATAATAATTCTTATATATTATATCATTCACTCTAATTCCATTCAATAATTATGGGAACAATATCATTGCTTGTGCGTACGTACGGATTACCATCTCCACGACGCGATGAGATTCATTCTCCAAGTTAACCATTCAAGAATGATTATAAAGTATATGTATTAAATAATAATGAAATATATGACATATTAATGATACTGGATTTATGTATATGTTATTTACTTACTTCCATTCAATTTAATAAGGAAACGAAAACAGCGTTCATGCGTACGTATGACCTACCGTCTCCATGAACGGTGTATTTCTTTCTATTTATCGATCTATTATATATATGTATATTCTAAATATATATTATATATAAATAATGTTTTACATTATAGATGTATTTAATCATGATCTAATTAATCATATGAATAATTACAAATCAAAACATAGATGATAAATGAAACAATTTTACCCAAAATGCTGCTTTAACATGGAATTGACAAATGAACGGGTAATATAAAGTCTTAAGTGAATCATATATGATATCATAAATATTATTATGGTTATTTTACAAGTTAATAATATGTTTAAACCCAATATAGAAGAGTATTAGACACATACGGAATAAATTCGACATATGGTTAGGGATAATTTTTCAAATCTCATTTTTATCTGAGAATGCTTATACGTAAGTATTTACTAGGGTTATATTTTTCATCCATGTCCATAAAAATGTTTTTCATAAAGTGTTTAATATTATTCCATGTATTTTCAAATTCATTTTTACCCCTCTTTGATTTTTACATTGTGTTATGGAAGGAATATTTATTTTGTTTACCATACGAGGAACTTTTTGACTTTTCCGGCAAAAGTACAAGGACAATGTTTTTTTAACTTATACAGCATGAACGGATTTTTACGGTTTCATAATGCCTAATTTTCATGTATATTACTATACAAGATTTCATGATTATTTTCAACAAAATTATTTTATTTTAAAATTTAATGGCATTTTTTGAATAGAAAATGATTTTGAAGAAGAAAAGATATTTTCCTCAATAATTCATTTCATGAGTACTGTCAAAACTATTTTCCATATAAGATGAAATTATTTAGTATGATTATGTTTCAAGTATAATGTCACTATTATTTTCATGGTTTTATTCTTCTTATGATGATATGATATCCATTTGTTTTATATGGATTATGTTATGATGGGACGATGGTTGTGTAACCCATTTTATTCTTTGGGTTATGATGAATGATTTATGTTTATTTTGTGGCACAATTAAGAATTATTTCATTATGAGATGGGTGGGACCTATATCTACCTCCAATGCATTGGGTAAAGATTTATATCTCATGATATAGACATGGCTGGAACAGAAAGTAAATCTGGTTCAGTAATACGAGGCTGGAATGGCAAGTAAACCCGGTTCAGTAATAGACTTTGTCCACTATGATGGTCTTGATAGTAATTCCTTGGCTAAAATGGAAATCATATCATGTGGTTAATGTTTTTACACAATTACATTTTTTATTACCATTCTATTTTATCATGATTTATGTTCCTCTATGATATTTTCCTTACGTACTTCCAAGTTTTATGTCATTGCTCAAGATTTTGATGTTTAGATTTTATGTTCAAGTTTTTGCATTCAAATGTTTATGGATTATTTTATATTCTCTATGTTTACCCTTAATGAGAATTTGAGCTCACACTTTTTATGTTTTCTTTTACCCTGGATATAAGGAAAGGTTTTAGGTAAGAAAAAAAAATTGTAAGATCTTTATGGGAGATGTTGAAAATCTTTCACCATGATTAGAAGATTATGTTCCGAGCTTCCAAAGACACTAAACTATTATGGTCCTTGGGTGTTTGTTTTTGTTATGTATTAAGTATTTGGAAAAATTAATTAAATTTCCATGTACGTCAGGTATGGGTCTCTACACATACCTTGGATTAAATCTTTGATTCATCCAATAGAAAGTAAAGATATCACATGCGGAATCTTGGATTCATTCAAGCCTTGGATTTGTTCAAGACATGATTCGTTCGAGCCTTGGATTCAAGCCATGGATGTGTTCGAGACTCGTTTTAAGCATTGATTTGAGCATGTATTCGAGGAGGAGTGTTGATAGAAGGTTGATTTCATGGAAAAGTTTAGATATCATGATTGAAATAGTCACATTTTTTGTTCTTCAATAAATCAGGTGATGTTTATCAGTATTAAAGATGCTCTGATAAAATTCATCTTTATCAATGCCAAAACATTACCTCTAATAAAGGATTTATAATTATAATTATAAATAAAAAATAAAAAATATACTTATATAATTATATATTTATTTGATATAGTTTTATAATTATTTAAATATATAATTATTTTTTCTAATTATATTAATATGTTTTATAAAAAAATTATATTTTTATATTTAATTATAAAGATAGAATTTTATAAATATAGTAAATATGCATTTATAAACATATTTATATACATATTTTTAATTTTTTTTATAATTATAAGTATATTTATATAATTATATATAATTATATAATTATATATATATATATAATAAATAAATATAAATATATTAAATATATTAAATATATTCATTATTTGATTATATTTATCATAATTTTATAAATATTTATATCTTTATATATTTATATATATTTATATATATATATATATAATAAATAAATAAAAATAAAAATATAAATATAGTAAATATATTAATGGTTTAAATATATTTATAATAATTTTATAATTATTTAAATATATAATTATATAAATATTTTATTAAAAAAATATTTATATATTTAATGCGTATGATTTGGATTATGCATGAAGATCAAATTTCTATGTGCTTAATCCATGGGTTTTTCGCATATCTGCTTGGGATCTGAGTTTCAACCTATGTACTAAAAAGCATACATCTGTGCAAATCTGGATCTGAATTCATGGTCTCATCTGGGAGTTTTGGCATCCTATTATTCTTAATGACATTATCTCTTGTATTGGTGCACCAATTAAAATGGATGAAAACACCATCGAAGGGAAATTTGGATACTTTTCTAGAGTTCTTGTAGATGTCGACATGCTAAACCCATTTCCTGACTCTTCCACCCTAGTGGAAAATGGTGATAAAATTGATGTTCATTTTGAATATGAGATCATTCCATCATTTTTTAAATTCTTCAAGGTTATAGGGCATGAGTTCTCCAAATGAAAGAAGATCTGGAACATCCTTTTCAAGGAAGTAGGTAATTTGCATCCTTCTGGTAAGAAATTTATAAGGAAATATGTTGTGAATGATCGCATCACTACTAAGATTGGAACCGACACAAATACTGACTTGATGGGGAAAAAATTTCCTTCATTGGATGAGGGACCTCATGGTCAAAGAATTGAAGGTGGGAGTTTTTCTTTTAAAAATTTTCTTATTGGCCCCAAATCTGGACCCAAGCTTACTGTTGATCTAGTTTATGATCTTGCTGACCTTGTTCAAACTGATTTTGAGAGGGATGTGTAGAAAGTAGTGGATGAGAAACTAGCGCAGGATCATTCCTTATCCAGTAAAGGTAAGAATGTGATGGGGATTGATGCTTCCCTAGTTCTGAAGGACATCACTCATAGATAATCTCCTCGGGGTGGTAATTCCCTTCTTTTAGAGAGTGAATAACTGGAAGGGGATTGGAAACAACCTAAGACATGGAAATAAGGTCATTGTTCGGAAAATAGTGGTCAAGGACGTGGTGAGAAAGGGCGAGTTCAGTCTTCTTCTTCTAAGGAGCTCACTCTAGAGTAGGTTAAACTCATGGAAAAGTATTTAATTCTTTTCAACCAGAAGAACTCACAGTCAGAATGGGAATAAGTTAATGACATCTCAAATCATGGAGATGGTCCTTATTTTACTCATTTGTAATTTTGTTTTTTGGATGAGGGATTGTCCTTTGTTTGACCTCGTCCATTGTATTTTCCATTTTCATGTCTTTTATTTTTTAATAATTTTTTGTACGGGCAGGTTCCCGTAGCTCCGGGACCTATATATATATATATTTATATCATTATATATATATAAATATATTTATATCATTATGTATATATTTATATCATTATATATACATATATTTAATAAATATGTATAATTATAAATATATAAATATAAATATAAATATGGTAAATATATTCATTATTAAATAAATTTAATATGATCTTATAATTATTTATTAATAATTATATAAATATTTTTAAAAAAAATATTTATTTATTTACAATTATAAATTTAAAAATACATAAATATAAATTTATAAATATATTTATTTATAAATATTTATTTAAAAATATATTTTGAATATTATTAATGAATATATAATCTTAAATGCATGGATGTTAAAAATCAGTGAAATTAAAAAATTAAAAATGAGTACACTTTAAAAATATTGAAAAAAATTAGTAGGTTTGATTAATTAAATTTAAAATTTTAAAAAATTTTGGATATATATTGAAATAAATATTAATATATGTTGAAAATATTAAAATATAATAAATAAATATATATAAATAATGAATAGAAAATGATTTAATTCTTAAAAATTAAAAAAGATATTAAACATTAATTAATACCTATCATTAATTATACTAATAATAAATAAATAAAATTTATGAATTAAAAATAAAATATATTAAAATTATCATTTTATAATTAAATTATAAAATAAATAATAAAATTTGAATAAATTACATAAATATGAGGTGTATGTGTTTCAATATATATAAGACTTCATTAATTATGTAAATATTTTTGTGTGTGAATCGTGTATAAAAATTCATTAATTATTTATTTTTATGTGAAATCAATGTAATACACATTTGATATAGGTTTATTTGAAAAATCAAATGACATTCAATTATGTCCATTATTCAATTCAATTTATCGAAACATTTAATTAAAATAAATTTTTAATTATAAACCATTATTCACTAGATATATGACTTGTTTAATTTGTAAGCATATTTTTTATATTATATAAATCATATTTTATAAAATATTATACACTCATTTATATATATATATAGAAATATATATGAATATATTTCTATATTAAATGTATTAATTAATTATTATGTATAAAAACCATTAAAAATGAAGAAGACATTAATATGTTTTTAAATATTAAATTTTATTAATTTTATATATTTATATTGAATATATATTATTTATTACTATTTATTATTAATATATATATAGATATATACATATTAAACTTATTTTTTATTAAATAATTATTTCATTGATAATTTTTTAATAATTTTTTAATTTATTCATTTTGATTTTTTTGTTTGATTATTATAATTTATTCATTTTATATAAATATATACTATTTATTAATATTTATAATATATATATATGTATATTAAATTTATTCATTTTTATCAATAATTATTTAATTAATAAAATTTAAATATTTTTGTTAATTTACTCATTTTTATTTTTTATTTTTTTAATTATTTTATTTTATTAATTTTTCATATATATATATATATATATTTAATAAATATTATTTATTAATATTTATTATATATATATATATTTATATTATATTTATTCATTTTTATTAATAATTATTTAATTAATAAAATTGTTATTTTTTTTAAATTTACTAATTTTTAATATTTATTTGTTTAATTTTTTCATTTTATTCGAGACCTTTATCAGCACTAAAAAAGTTATTGATAAAGGGTTCCCCTTATCAGTACTTATAAAGGATTCCTTTTATCTGTGCTATAAAAAAAGTGTTGATAAAGGTTACCCTTTATCAATGCTAAAAAACACTGATAAAGGGTACTATTTATTATCACTGATAATGGGTACCATTTATCAACACTTTTTTGAGCACCGATAAAGTGTACCGTTTATCAACGCTTTTTAGCACTAATAAAGGGAACTTTTTTCAGCACGTTTTTCTAGTACTGATAAAGGCCATCAGTGTTAAAGGATTATTTTATAGTAGTGTTGTGATATATGAATGAACATGGTATTATTTTTAATTTAAATAATTTTTTAAATTCTCATTCAAAGCTTACTTTTGAATCTTCTAAAGACTTGAACATAAACTTCATGTGATATTTGAATAATTGAAAACTCACCACTTCTATGAATCCCATGGGTTTATTTCCATTGAATATTTACATGTACATGGAAACGTGCATCTTTTCAACATAAATATCCTTCTTGATGCATAAATATCCTCTCACCTTATTTTGATATTTATTGAATGATAATACACATGATCAGGATGTTTAAACATGAAGACCACTACAAATACATTGAATGATATTATTCTCTTTTCTTCAAAATTAACAATCTAGAATATCAAATTTTCATCCAGCATACAACACTAATAAATTATCTAAGTCTTGGATCAAACAAGTATTTTTAGATTCACCATAAGAAGAATATGTTCAATTGAAATAACATGATTTCATAAGTGACTATATAATTCAATTAGTTAGTGGATCATCTATGATTTAAGAGACCGTAGAAAAAATATAAATCAACAATGTGGTTAGGATTGACTAAATGAGAAATGACTAGATTGACCAAAGGTACAATTCATGATTGAACTCATGTATAATTATGGATTGGCCACATGTAATAACTCAATAAACCATGTCATCTAGATTGACCACAATAATAGAAAAGTTACAATACATATCCATGGTCTTTGGATCGACCATAAGAAGATTTTCCAAATTTTATATCTCAGTCTGGAAAATCGAGACTTACTATAATTCGATTTTAGGCCTCATAAAACCATTTTAATACATATTCCAATAACTCCAACCACTTTCAACATCATCCAAAGGTACTTAATCATGTGATACAATAGCCTCCATGTGTTACCCTGCATGGGTGGATTTTTTAACTTCAAGTTACACTTTCTAGAAACACAAACTATCTCTTATCACCCTTAATATAAGAAGTAGTAGAAAACATAATCCCCTATTAACACTTGCCTTTATCATGAACATTATTACATAAATAATCAAACTTAAATGGGTATTTTTAGAAAGTAAAGAAACATCACCAAAGGTTTAATAAGTTTAGCCCCATGAATCCATCCACAAGTACTCTACAGTGACACAACACTATCCGCTGTGGGTATCCCACCCACATGGTTTTATACCCCAAGATAATTACACCCATTAAATTGGGAAAATTATTCATGATAGGGTTTGAACTGCACTTTTCTTATTGATAATACTTAATCCTCTACACACCCTAATTTTAGACTCAAAACTTTCTAACAAATGCACCACATGGTAGCACAATTATTATTCCTAGTCCTAGAAATTAATGGGAGCACTGTTAAATCATGGGTACAAAAAAATCACCCTTGGAGTTACCTGAGAGAGTTGAAATCTTCCCCCATGGCTTTGATATTAGGTATAGTCCCATGTGAATTTTCAATATTTCTCACCAGTTCAATGATATTATCCTTTTTGGGAATCCAACCCACATGGTTTTATCTCTCTATGGAATTACACCCATTCAACATGGAAAGGGCCTCCTACTAAGGGTTGTATCATGCCTTTCTTATTATTCATATATAATACTTTCTACACCCTAACATGAGACTTATGACATGAAAATAAATTCACCTCCATGTAGCATGGTGGTTAGTCCTAATCATGGACACTGATTGGTGCTCCATACAACCCTGAGTTAAACATTACCCTCTTTCACAACCTAATGGAAAATGTATCCTACGAAAAATGGCTTATTTCAACCACTATATCCATTCCCATCATTTGTAACCTCTCACATGAGGATTTTTGGGGTAATAAGGATTTTCACATATTCTTTTCTATAAAATTCCATAGGAAAACCACCACCATTAATTCCTTAAGGAAAACCCACCTAGAAGCCCCTCAATTAGCCCACTAAGGCTATCCCATGCCAACCTTATATCATATCATGAGCCAACTCCACTTCAATGACATTTAAGCTATTGTAGAATCAATGAAACTCGGTGGAATAGATGCCACATGTATCTTAATTTCCTAACCCATTTGTGGATCTCTCAAGTTACCAATTAAAGGATTAACCTAATATTATCCAACAATTATTGACTCATCTAACCCATTTTTGGATTTTTGAAACCCAAATACAATGCATTCACATGAAATGCACATGTAAAACACATATTCTTAAGTAAGTGTTTCCTAGTCACTAGAAAAGTTGATGTCATAAATGAACTTGGGATAAATGAGGGTTTCTTCCCTTTTGCTTATCTTGGAGTCCCCATCTTCTGGGGGAAAGTCCAAAAACACCTACTTCTCATGTATCTTTGATTAGATTAGTAATAAACTCTCAGATTGGAAAGGAAAATCTTTATCCATGACAGGGAAAATTTGTCTATTCAAACACACTATTATTGCTAAAATGGTTTACTCTGTGATGGTGAAAAAATGGCCCACTAATTTACTCAAGATAATTAATAGAAGATTAAAACAATTGGAGTGGAAGCATTATTGAAAGAGAACTTGTCATTGTTCCACGGAAAACTTGTTTCACCCCCATTAGTAATGGTGGGATTGGTATTAAAACCCTCAATCATTTCAATGAATCACTTCAAGCTAAACATACATGGAACATTATGAACAAAAACTCCAAGACCTATGAATTCTTTCATGGTATATTTTACAATAACCATAGAAAAGGAAAGCACTTATACATGGACTCCTCAATATGGAATTCTATAATACACACTTTTTCAAAAAGTATTATATAACTTTAGATGGGTTTTCAATTGGAATTCATCTCTTCTTTATTGGTTTGATAACTGGAATATCATACCTCATTGTAACATGATTGACCGCATCCCCTTGACCACAAAATCAACCATTACAATCAATGATTTTTTAAACTCCCCTAACATTGATTTACCAAATTAAATCTCCTCTATTATCAACAACTACACCTTTGTCAACACTAGGGATTTCTTAGTTTGGGAACCAGCTCATAATGGAGTGTTAACCACTAAGCTTTATTATAATCATAATGTTACTGCAAAAAACAATGACTTTTTATGGTTAAAATATTTTAACAAAAAATTGGTTAGACCCTCTCAGTTAACCCTAGTTTGGATAATCTCTCATAATAGAATTCCCACAGATTTTAATCTCCAGATGTGCGATATTCAACTTTATTCTAAATGTCACATGTGTAATCAAAACAGAGAGGATATTGATCACTTGTTTTAAACCAGTGATACTACTTCTGATTTATGGAATTACATTTTTGACATTTTTAATCTTAGATGCACTGTTTTGGACTCTATTTATTTGAAGCTTAGAAAATACATTTATAGGGATGCCTCTCAAAAAATTCAATAGCTCTTTATTGAATTTGTGGAAGAACAGATGCATCTCATCTGGTATTAAATAAATTCAATTAAGCATAAAAATAATACTTTTAATTTTCATGCAGCACAAATAAATATCCACATCGTGATTAAGGAAGCTGGAATCATGCAAACAGGGACTTTCAATAATAAAGTTAAGGACTTCTATATCTGGAGACAGATTGGGATTAAAGGAAGATACAACCTACCGAGAGGTATTCTAGAAGTTTTCTGGCAACCACCTATTTTAGGATGGATAAAAATTGATGTATATGGTGCCTCAAAAGGGAACCCAGGGCCTTCAGGTTATGGTATCATATGCAGAAATCACAAAGGTGAAATTATTGTATGCTTCTATGGTTTGTGTGGTAATTCCTACTCACTTGAATATGAGATGTACAACATCATTAATTCAATTGAGCTGATAAGACTTCAAGTATGGAACAATTTCTAGATTGATAGTGATCCAACTACCACTGTTCAGGCTCTTAGACATGGAACAACTCACCTGTCATGGAACCTCACTGCTAAATAGATCATCTCCCTTCAATACCTAATAGGCCTCAACCATATTATTACTCACACCTATCTAGAGGCGAATAAAGTGGTAGATGACCTAGCCAATAATGGTTTTGACAACAATATCACATGCATAGAAAATCTTCCTACTGAATTCACCCCTCTTCACCAAAATTATTGTAATAAAATCCTCTCATTTAGAGATTTGTAATTTTTTATTTTATATAATTTTGTTTTTTGGTCCTTTTCCAAGGAATCATCTTTAAAAAACATATTCTTAAGTAATAATGATACAACATACCTCCAAAATATATTCACCATCCTCAAACCATGTTATCCATTAGCATCAATGATTTAACAAATCTCTTCCATTCTCTTAATAACCTATCTTGATCCATGTGGTAGAATCAATTAATTATAATCATTTTTAGTAATTTATTCAATCAACTACAAAGTGGTATAATCATTGAAATCTCACCAAGTTACCTTCCATGGTTGAAACCTCAAGAAACTATATTCTAATGGACTATGTCATGCTCCCAACATACCTAAAAATAAAAATCCCATCATTTGATGTTTAATCAGTCACCAGTTCTAAGCCAACTAGGTGGAAACTCTATGAAAATATATTTAGTGAAATACCTATAATTAAATGAAGAGTAGAGGGTAAAATATCCTTTAAGTAGATGTGATTAAGCTAAACTACTAGAAATATGTGATTTTGAGCCCCTTTACCTATAGCGACCGCCATTGGCGGTTACTAAGTTTCCCTAAAAAACGGCATCCGCGCCCCCGAACCCTCCCTCCTCTCGCGAAGTGCCCACCCAATCCCTCCCCCCCTCCCCGTCGCCCGCGCCCTCCCCGTCGCCGCACGCCCTCCCCGTCGCCCGCGCCCTCCCCGTCACCCCGCCCTCACTACCGCCCCGCCCTCCCCGCCGCCCCGCCGCCCCACCCTCCACCGCCCCTCCCTCCACCGCCCGCCCTCCGCCGCCCCGCCCTCCGATCGGCCGCCCTCCTCCATCCCCGCCCTCCGTCGGCCCCCGCCCTCCACCGGCCCCCCTCTGGCCGCCCTCCCACCCTACGGCCGCCCTGCGACCTCCCTCTGCCCTCGGGCCTCCCGCCACCCGCCTCCGGCAGCCCGGCAGCCCTCCAGCCACCCTCTTCCCTTCGGCCTCCGGCCCCTCCGGCCTCCGACCTCCGCCCTCGGCCCTCTTCCCCCTCGTCCCTCCCCCCAGCATCCCGAACACCCCCCCCCCCGCACCCCGCCAACCCTCGTCCCCTTTGTCTTCATCCCCTCCCTCACCGCACCACCGCCACCCGTCCCCTCCTTCACCATCCCCTCCCTCGCCACACCAGCTCCGGCTCCGGCTCCCCACCACTGCCTCTCCTCTCCCTCGCAGCACCGCCTTCGGCTCCCATCCCTTCCAGGTTTGTAGTGCAATCAGGTATGACATGGGATTTCACTTACATTATTATTTTATAAATGGTTCACAAACAATTAATTAGTATTTATTTTAAATATATTTGATATGAAAACTGAAAATGTAATAAGTCTTGTGTAAATGTTTGTTATAGGGATCTTATTATGGATAAGAGTTGGATTGATCTTCAAAATTGAACGTCTAGAGAGTATTTCAATGGAATTATGCAGTTTATTGACTTCACTAGAGGATTTGAAAGTGACTATATTAGTTGTCCATGTAGAAAATGTGCTAACAGATATCAATTCACATGAGATACTGTGAGGGAGCACCTATTCTTTAATGGATTTATAAGAAATTATAAGATTTGGATTCGTCATGGAGAAGAATATGTTTTTTGTGAAAATACGGATACAGTTCAGATGGATGTTGATGTAAGGATGAATGATCCAATGCATGAAATGCTTACTGAAATGGTATGTGGGTTGGATCCTAAAGGCATTGACATCCAGAATATAGAGACTGGTGAGATAAATCTTCGCTCTGGTGCAGATCGTGATTTGTGGAGGTTTTATGAAGCAATTTATGATGCAAAAACAGAATTATATCCTAGATGTACTTCTTTCAATAAATTGTCGTTTATCGTGGAGTTGTTGCATTTGAAGACTTTGAATCGTTGGTCAGACACATCATTTGACATGCTGTTGGTGTTATTGAAAAGGGTTTTTCCTGTCAACGCTAAGATTCCTGAGTCGTATTACCATGCTCGTAAGCTAACAGAGAACTTAGGTTTTACATATGAGACCATAGATGCATGTGAAAACAACTGTATGTTGTTTAGAAAGGAAACTGCCCATTTGGATATTTGTACGGTTTGTGGTGCTTCCAGGTAGAAAGAGAACAGGGGAAATCAGACTCATCAAAGTCAGATTGTGATATAGGGGAAACTGATTGCTGTAAAGGAAATGCATTACTTTCCCCTTAAACCAGGGTTGAAAATATTTTTTATGTCATCTAAAGTTTCTAATTTAATGAGATGGCATGCAGAAAGAGTTCATGAATGTGATATATTAACCCACCCAGTAGACTCTCATGCATGGAAGTATTTTGATATGAGACATCCCGACTTTTCCAAAGATGTTCGTAATGTCCGATTGGGATTGGCAGCAAATGGTTTCAATCCATTCAAGTCTATGGTTGGTGCAACTCATAGCACATGGTCTGTGGTGTTGGTTCCGTATAATCTTCCTCTGTGGATTTGTATGAAGCAACAATTTATATTACTTTCCACTCTTATTGATGGAACTAAAAGTCTGGGGGATAAGATTGATGTTTACATTCAGCCATTGATTGATGAGTTGAATGAATTTTGGGGTGATGGTGTGATGACTTATGACTGTGAAATGAATGAAATGTTCAAACTGCAGGCTGCTTTATTGTGGACAATCAATGACTTCCCAGCTTATGCAAATTTATCAGGCTGGAGTACCAAAGGATAATTTTATTTCCCTTGTTGCAACAAAAGTAAAAAATTTGTATGGCTTAAGCATTCCAAAAAATGGGCATACATGGGTCACATACGTTATCTTCCCCCTCAGCACAGGTTCAGAAAGGACAGAGTGGCATTTTATGGTTCTAGAGAGTTCATCCCAGCACCAAAGATCATGACAGGAGTCGAAATGTTATCGCAAATTGATGAAGAAAACATCCACATGGTATATGAAATTCAGGATTTCGTGGCTCCTTCGGTACGTAATATTCAAGCTGCGGGTAGGCAGCGCAGTCACAATTGGAAAAAGAAAAGTATTTTTTATAGTCTTTCGTATTGGAAAACTAACATGATGAGGCATAATTTGGATGTCATGCACATTGAAAAAAATGTTTGTGATAACATATTGTGGACCATTTTAGGTGTCAGTGGGAAATCAAAGGACCATGTTAATGCACACCGTGATTTGGAAGAAATGGGTTTAAGGAAACAGTTGCATTTATAGTTAGCTGAGGGAAACAAGGCATATATGCCTACTGCATAGTATACGATGACTAAAAAGAAGAAAGAGACATTTCTTTCCATTTTGAAGATGCTCAAGGTGTCTGATGGTTACTCTTCTAATATTTCAAAGTGTGTTAATTTGACGAGCAAGACATTGCAAGGGTTGAAAAATCATGACAATCACATACTACTTTAGCAGTTGATTCCAACCACAATTTGTGATTGTTTATCCCGCAATGTTGTTCATCCATTGACTGAGATGAGTAATTTTTTTAGACAGCTTGGTTTAAGAAATCAACAAATGAGTGATTTAAAAAGTTTACAGGACCGAATTGTACTTACACTTTGTCACTTTGAGAAACTATTTCCCCCCTCATTTTTCGATGTTATGGTCCACTTGACAGTGCACCTAACTGATGAAGTAATGGCTACTGGTCCAGTGCAATTCAGGTGGATGTATCCTATTGAGCGGTATTTGAGTACATTGAAATGATTTGTACGCAAAAGAGCTCGTCTGGAGGCATCAATAGCCAATAGTTATTTGATGGATGAGTGTTCTACTTTTTGTGCAGAATATCTTATGGATGTTGAAACAAAATTAGATAAGCCCTCTCGGATTCAGGATGGTCTAGTTGGAGAAGGAACCACATATGATATGGACAACATCGAGTGGATACAAGATCATTGATATATCTTGTTCAATACTCCATCAGTTGCACCATTAATGCAGTAAGTATCTTATCACTTTTATTGTTTAACTTTTACATGTTTTGTTTTCATAAGTTGATTATTTAAACATTGTGTTATCATTTGCAGAAAACACATTAATGAGATAAAAGAAGAGATGTATCGTGCGACTGAGTGAAAATTCAACAGTCTCATTATGCGTTATTTCATGACTGGTTCAAGGATTATGTACGTATAAATTTATTTTCATTATGAGTGAAGTATTATAATAATTTCTTTCTTCATATATCATTATTTAATTCTATGAATTATGTAGGTTCATAAGATGAGGGAGTTAGGGGACCCCACGCTAACTGAAGAATTTATCCAACTGGCTGAGGGTCCATCTATAACGGCTTGTCATTATAAATATATAGATGCTAATGGTTTTCGATTTCGCATTAAAGATATTGAAGAAAAACGAGCAACAACAAAAAGTGGCATCGATTGTACATTTGTCGATTTTGGTTATTAATATGGTCAATTGATAGACATCATTGGAGTTATATACACACATGGGTTGAAGTACATATTGTTAAAGTGTAATTGGGTTGATCCAGTGCGTGGATGTAAAGTCGATCAATATCAGTTTTTATTGGTGAATTTTAACTATATGTTATACAGAAATGAACGAGTTGATAATGAACCTTTCATTTTGACATCACAAGCGGAACAAGTATTCTTCGTTACTTTGCCTTCGAATCCAAGTTGGCAAGTTGTTGTCAAAATGTCTCGGTGAGGAGTGTTTGTATTTGAACAAGATGAACCTGAGATTGTTCCTTTTGTTTCCCAACAGCTTGATCAACATACCGTAGTTCAACGTGAAGAAGATATTTATTGGGTCAGAGCAGAGAAACGATCGATTTGCATGCTTAATGAAAGTTATAATTGTTTTCCCGCTATTCAGCCTAAGATATCATAAATTATCTAAACATTTTATAAATCCTTTAAAGTTTTAATCCTCACTTTTGGAAGTTTATTCAGTTATAAATATTTAGGGTGATTTAACTCATGTTATATTGATGTTATTATCAGTGTATCTTCCAATTGAGGTATTCTTCATTTGGTTCATGTGCTTCTTGAATTTTTATTAATTCAATTTGAAATTTGGATATGCATTGATTGGTTTTGTAAATAATTTGTATATCTGTTTTGTGAACTTTTTGATTTTTTAAAATTCATTGACAACTAATTGTTCAATCCCTTTTTGTTTGATTAACAACTGTACAAGTTTGATTTTTTTAAAAACAATCCAATTTATCATTTGGACACTTTGGATAGTCCCCTTACTAATGTTTTCCATGACTGCAGGCATGTCAGGGGAAGAGGCAGAAGATCCACATCATCCATCTGAGACATCTACGTCTCAGGGTCGAGGTATGTTGGAATGTAATTGTCTCTATTTTTTATGTAATTAATAAACATATATATATATATATTTATAACATCTATCAATTTGAATATAAAATTGTTTTCAACAGGATCAGACTCGACTGCTTCTTCCTCTCGCAGGAGAGGCCCTAGTCGTGGAATATTATCATGGAATTCTGACACGACTTTTGATGTTTCATTTGATGAGGTATTTCATCCTGTGGGACAGAATTCCCCTGCATTTATTCGTAAGTTGGGTCATATCATACGTGATCCACATCGATTTCCATTGACCACGCGTGACTGGGCTTCTATCCCTCAGGACACATTAGATCGTCTTTGGAGGGAGGTTCAGGTAAGAAGACCATTTTACTTTATTCCCTATGTATAAACAACAATCAAATATGTGATTTTTTTCTTTAATTGCAAAATTTGAAAGAATGTCCCGATGATTTACGACCAGTGTGTATGAGAAAATTCCATAAGATGTGGAAAGACTATAAAGGAAAAAGTCAAGAGGGACCACTGGGTACCAAATGTGGGTGCCCCAGACATTCTGGAAAAAGTTCTGAGAGTTGTCCTCCCGGCTCAGTGGCATGATTTAGTTGCATATTAGTCTACTGAGGGTGTTTCGATTTGTATATTTATTTTGGTATATATATTTTCAAGAATGTTTGATTTGTTTGATATTTGAATGAATTGAATGTAGGAGGTGTCTACACGCCATTCTGAGAATCGAGCGTTGCAGGGACCACCACACAAGCTCGGGACTCGTCACGTGTCTCAGATCCGACATGGGGTATTTATTATTCATTTTTTAATTTTCTTAATTAATATGGTTTTGTGTTTATATTCTATTCATATATAGTTGTGGGAGCAAGGTGCACCAACTGATAAAATGTTGGTGTGGATGAGGAATCGTGATCGCAATGATCCAGAGGCTGCAGCATTGATAGTAAGTGATTATACTCATTACCAATACTTACATAAAATCTATATATTAATATATGTATATATATTTAAATATTTCACAGGCTCAATTTGAAGCTGAATTAGAACATCTTCCAGAGGACCAGCGACAGCTTCCCATGCGAAGGGATGAGATCCTTCATCGCATCATTGGTCGGGACGGGCATGGATATAGTTTGAACTATGGAACAGAGATTCCTCGTTCTGTAGTATCACACGCTGCGGCTGTCGGTCCTGCTGTTGCTCAGATGACACAGCAGTTGTCAGATTTTGAGGCACGGCTGCGGGCTTCCGAGGAGGCAAATGCGCAATTGGCTGTTGAGGTTAGAGCACTATGGGAATATGTGCGTCCAAGTAATGGTTCACAAGATCACATGATGCAGGTTTATACTATATTTATTTATTTATTTTAAATTATTTTTTTTATGAAAATATTCATAATGTTTATTTTTTGTAGGCCCCTGGCCCACTAGATGGCGGTTAGTGATGAACACGCATGACGCATCATATTCATGAGGTGTGTTTTTGATTTTAATGGTGGGGTTGTTATTGATATTTATGTTGGGTTTCTAGTGAGTTTTTTTTTGATTTGGGGGTATCATGTGTATTTTGGCCTAATGCAACGTTTTTGTGCACGAATTGGGAAGTAACCGTGAAACTGATTATTGATTTGGATATTTTTTGTTCATTTAATTTTCAATGTTTAGAAATGCATGTTCTGTAATATTTTTGAAAAAAACACGCGATTCCTAATATAAATCATTAAACTTTTTTTTGATGAATGAGCTGAGTTCACTATTTTTAGCCCCCGACCTACCCCCGACATCCCTCCCCGCACTCCGGACAGCCCTCCCCGCACTCTGGACAGCCCTCCCCGCACCCCGGACAAGCCCCCCCCCCCCCCCCGCACCCCGGACAAACCCTTCCCGCACTGCGGACAGCCCTCCCGCACCCCGGACAGCCCTACCGCATCCCGGACAGTCGTCCCCGCACTCTGGACAGCCCTCCCCGCACCCCGGACAGCCCTCCCGCACCCCGAACAGCCCTCCCGCACCCCGGACAACCGTCCCCGCACTCCGGACAGCCCTCCCTGCACCCCGGACAGCCCTCCCGCACCCCAGACAGGCCCCCCGCACGCCGTACAGTCCTCCCCGCACCCCGGACAGGCCCCCCGCACCCCGAACAGCCCTCCCCGCACCCCGGACATGCCCCCCCCCACCCCGAACAGCACCCCCACACCTCGGACGGCCCTCCCCGCACTCCGGACGGCCCTCCCCTCACCCCGGACAGCCCTCCCGCACCCCGGACAGCCCTCCCGCACCCCAGACAGTCGTCCCCGCACCCCGAACAGCCCTCCCCGCACCCCGGACAGACCTCTCGCACCCCGAACAGCCTTCCCCGCACTCCAGACAGCCCTCCTCGCACCCCAGACAGCCCTCCCGCACCCCGGACAGGCCCTCCCGCACCCCGGACAGCCCTCCCGCACCCCGGACATCCCTCCCGCAACCCGGACAGCCCTCCAGCACCCCGGACAGCCGTCCCCGCACCCCGGACAACCCTCCCCGCACCCCGGACAGCCCTCCCCGCACCACGTACAGACCTCCCGCACCCCGGACAGTCGTCCCCGCACTCCGGACAGCCCTCCCCGCACCCCGGACAGCCCTCCCGCACCCCGGACAGGCCCTCCCGCACCCCGGAAAACCCTCCCTCACCCCGGACAGCCTTCCCCACACTTCGGACAGCCCTCCCCGCACCCCGGACAGACCTCCCGCACCCCGGACAGTCGTCCCCGCACTCCGGACAGCCCTCCCCGAACCCCGGACAGCCCTCCCGCACCCCGGACAGCCGTCCCCGCACCCCGGACAACCCTCCCCGTACCCCGGATAGCCCTCCCGCACCCCGAACATCCTTCCTCACACTCCAGATAGCCCTCCCCACACTACGGACAGCCCTTCTGCACCCCGAGCAGGCCCTCCCGCACCCCAGACAGCCCTCGCGCACCCTGGACAGCCTTCCCCTCACTCCGAACAGCCCTCCCCGCACCCCGGACAACCCTCCCGCACCCATGAACAGCCGTCCCCGCACTCCGGACAGCCGTCCCCGCACCCCGGACAGCCCTCCCCCACCTCAGATAGCCTTCCCCGCACCCCGGACACCCCTCCCCGTACCCCAGACAGCCCTCTCGCACCCCCGACAGCCTTCCCCGCACTCCGAATAGCCCTCCCGCACCCCGGGCAGCCCCCCCGCACTCTGTACAGCCCCCCCCCCCCCCCCCCCGCACCCCGGACATGCCCTCCCGCACCCCAGACAGCCTTCCCCGCACTCCGGACAGCCCTCCCCACACCCCGGACAGCCCTCCCGCACCCCGAACAGGCCCCCTGCACCCCGAACAGCTCTCCCCGCACTCCGTACAGCCCTCCCCGCACCCCGGACATGCCCCCCCCCCCACCCCGGACAGCCCCCCCCCCCCCCCCCCCCGCACCCCGGACAACCCTCCCCGCACTTCGGACAGCCCTCCCCGCACCCCGGGCAGCCCTCCCGCACCCCGAACAGTCTTCCCCGCACTCCGAATGACCTGAAACCACACGAAAACATTAGAAATATTATTCGTGACGTGTAGGAGGAGACGACGCACCCATCGAACGTGCGGTGCGCGCAGTACGGGCGATTGTGTCGTTTTCAGCAGCTCGGCGCGCGCTAAACGGCGCGTTGGGGGGTAAAAACCACTCGAACGACCTCAGAATGCCATGAAACCTTACGACATCAGCCGTTGTGTGATTTGTGAAATGGTCGGGCAGACGGTGTGTCAATCGGAGGTGTCGTTTGACCGTGGTGACCGGAAACGCGTTTCCGGTGTCATAAAATAGGAAAAACGGCGTGAGACGGTCGAATTCGGAGAAAACGTGCTCCGAGTGACATGAAACCACATGAAAACATTAGGAATATTATTTTTGACGTGTAGGAGGAGACGACGCGCCCATCAGACATGCGGTGCGCGCGGTACGGCCGATTGTGTCGTTTTCTGCAGCTTGGCGCGTGCTAAAATGGCGCTTTGGGGGGTCAAAACCACCCGAACGACCTCAGAATGCCATTAAACCGTAATACATCATCCGTTGTGTAATTCGTGAAATGTTTGTGTAGACGGCACATCAATCGGAGGTGTCGTTTGACCGCGGTGACCGGAAACACGTTTCCGGTGTCATAAAACAGCAAAAACGGCGTGTGACGGTTGAATTCAGAGAAAACACGTTCTGAATGATCTGAAACCACACGAAAAATTAGGAATATTATTCATGACGTATAGGAGGAGACGGCGTGCCCATCGGACGTGCAGTGCGCGCGGTATGGCCGATTATGTCGTTTTCAGCAGCTCGGCGCGCGCTAAAATGGCGCGTTGGGGGGTCAAAACCACCCGAACGACCTCAGAATTCCATGAAACCGTACGACATCAGCCATTGTGTGATTTTTGAAATTTTCGGGCAGACGGCACGTCAATCGGAGGTGTCTTTTGACCGCAGTGACTGGAAACGCGTTTCCGGTGTCAGAAAACAGCAAAAACGGCGTGTGACGGTCGAATTCGGAGCAAACGTGCTCCCATATGTCCTGAAACCACTCGAAAACATTAGGAATATTATTCTTGACGTGTAGGAGGAGACGAAGCACCCATCAGACGTGCGTTGCGCATGGTACGACTGATTGTTTCATTTTCAGCAGCTCGGCCCGCACTAAAACGGCGCGTTGGGGGGGTCAAAACCACCCGAACGACCTCAGAATGCCATGAAACCGTACAAAATTAGCTGATGTGTGATTTGTGAAATGGTCGGGCAGACGACAGGTCAATCGGAGGTTTCGTTTGACCACGGTGACCGGAAACGCGTTTCTAGTGACAAAAAACACCAAAACGGCGTGAGACGGTCGAATTCGGAGAAAACCTACTCCGAATGACCTGAAACCACACGAAAACATTAGCAATATTATTCGTGACGTGTAGGAGGAGACGGCGCGCCCATCGGACGCGCGGTGCGCGCGGTACGCCCGATTGTGTCGTTTTCAGCAGTTCGGTGCGCGCTAAAACGGCGCGTTGGGGGGTCAAAATCACTCTAAAGACCATGGAATGCCTTGAAAACGTACGACATCAGCTGTTGTGTGATTTGAGAAATGGTCGGGCAGACGTCACATCAATCGGAGGTGTCATTTGACCGCGGTGACTAGAAACGCGTTTTCGGTGTCAGAAAACACCAAAAACGGCGTGAGACGGTCAAATTCGGATAAAATGTTCTCCGAATGACCTGAAACCACACGAAAACATTAGGAATATTATTCGTGACGTGTAGGAGGAGACGACGCGCCAATCGGACATGCAGTGCGCGTGGTACGGCCGACTGGGTCGTTTTCAGCAGCTCGGCGCGCGCTAAAACGGCGTGTTGGGGGTCAAAACCACCCGAAAAACCTCGGAATGCCATGAAACCGTACGACATCAGCCGTTGTTTGATTTGTAAAATGGTTGGGCAGACAGCACATCAATCGGAGGTGGTGTTTGACCGTGGTGACAGGAAACGTGTTTCCGGTGTCATAAAACAGCAAAAACGGCGTGAGACGGTCGAATTTGGAGAAAACGTGCTCCGAATGACCTGAAACCACAAGAAAACATTATTAATATTATTCGTGACATGTAAAAGGATACGGAGCGCCCATCGAACGTGCGGTGCCCGCGGTATGTCCGATTGTGTCGTTTTCAGCAGCTCGGCGCGCGCTAAAACGGCGCGTTGGGGGGTCAAAACCACCCGAACGACCTCGGAATGCCAAGAAACCGTACGACATCAGCTTTTATGTGATTTTTAAAATGATCGGGAAGACGACATGACAATTGGAAGTGTATTTTGACCGCGGTGACTAGAAACGCGTATCCGGTGTCATAAAACAGCAAAAACGGCGTGAGACGGTCGAATTCGGAGCAAACGTACTCCGAATGACCTGAAACCACACGAAAACATTAGTAATGTTATTCTTGACGTGTAGGAGGTGACAACGTGCCCATCAGACGTGAGGTGCGCGCGGTACGGCTGATTGTGTCGTTTTCAGCAGCTCGGCGCGCGCTAAAACGGCGCGTTGGGGGGTCAAAACCATCCGAATGACCTTGGAATGCCATGAAACCGTACGACATTAGCCTTTGTGTGATTTTTAAAATGGTCGGGCAGAAGACACATCAATCAGAGGTGTCGTTTGACCGCGGTGACTGGAAACGCATTTCTGGTGTCATAAAACACCAAAAACGGCGTGAGACAGTCGAATTCGGAGCAAACGTGCTCCGAATGACCTGAAACCACACGAAAAAATTAGGAATATTATTTGTGACGTGTAGGAGGAGACAACGCGCTCATCGGACGTGCGGTGCGCGTGATACGGCCGATTGTGTCGTTTTAAGCAGCTCGGCGCGCGCTAAAATGGCGCGTTGGGGGGTCAAAACCACCCGAACGACCTCGGAGTTCCATGAAACCGTACGACATCAGCCTTTTTGTGATTTGTGAAATGTCCGGGTAGACAACACGTCAATTAGAGGTGTCGTTTGACCGCGGTGACCAGAAACGTGTTTCCGGTGTAAAAAACACCCAAAACGGTGTGAGATGGTCGATTTCGGAGCAAACGTGCTTCGAATGACCTGAAACCACACATAAATATTAGTAATATTATTCGTGATGTGTAGGAGGAGATAGCGCACCCATAGGACGTGCGGGGCGCGCGATACGGCCGATTGTTTCATTTTCAGCAGCTCGACGCGCGCTAAAACGGCGCGTTGTGGGGTCAAAACCACACGAACGACCTCAGAATGCCATGAAACCGTACGACATTAGCCATTGTGTGATCTGTGAAATGGTCGGGTAGACGACACGTCAATCAGAGGTGTCATTTGACCGCGGTGACCAGAAAGGCGTTTCCGGTGTCATAAAACAGCAAAAATGGCGTGAGACGATCGAATTCGGAGCAAACATGCTCCGAATGACATGAAACCACACGAAAACATTAGGAATATTATTCGTGATGTGTAGGAGGAGACGGAGTGCCCATCGGACGTGTGGTGCGCACGGTACAGCCGATTGTGTTGTTTTCAGCAGCTCGACGCGCGCTAAAACGGAGCGTTGGGGGGTGAAAACCACCCGAACGACCTCTGAATGCCATGAAACCGTACGACATCAGCCGTTGTGTGATTTGTGAAAAGGCCGGGCAGACGACACATCAATCGGAGGTGTCGTTTGACTGTGGTGACCGGAAACCCGTTTCCGATGTCACAAAACACCAAAAACGGCGTGAGACGGTCGAATTCGGAGAAAACGTGCTCCGAATAACCTGAAACCACATGAAAACATTAGAAATATTATTCTTGACGTGTAGGAGGAGACGGTGCACCTATCGGACGTGCGGTGCATGCGGTACGGCCGATTGTGTCGTTTTTAGCAGCTCGGTGCGCGCTAAAACGGCGCGTTGGGGGGTCAGAACCACCCGAACGACCTCAGAATGCCATGAAACCGTACGACATCAACCGTTGTGTTATTTTTGAAATGTTCAGGCAGACGGAACGTCAATCAGATGTGTCTTTTGAGCACGGTGACCGGAAACACGTTTCTGGTGTCATAAAACACCAAAAACGGCGTGAGACGGTCGAATTTGGAGCAAACATGCTCCGAATGATATGAAACCACACGAAAACATTAGTAATATTATTCGAGACGTGTACGAGGAGACAACGCGCCCATCGGACGTGCGGTGCGCGCGGTACGGCCGATTGTGTCGTTTTCAGTAGCTCGGCGCGCGCTAAAACGGCGCGTTGGGGGGTTAAAACCACCCAAACAACCTCAGAATTCCATGAAACCATACGACATCAGTCGCTGTATGATTTGTGAAATGGTCGGGCAGACGTAATGTCAATCGGAGGTGTCGTTTGACCGCGGTGACCGAAAACGCGTTTCCGGTGTCATAAAACAGCAAAATGGCGTGAGACGGTTGAATTCGGAGAAAACGTGCTCTGAATGACCTGAAACCACACAAAAACATTAGGAATATTATTCATGACGTGTATAGGAGACGGCACGCCCATCGGACGTGCGGTGCGTGCGGTACGGCCGATTGTGTCGTTTTCAACAGCTCGGCGCGCGCTAAAACGGTGCGTTGGGGGGTCAAAACCACCCGAACGACCTCGGAATGTCATGAATCCGTACGAAATAAACCGTTGTGTGATTTTTGAAATGTTCGGGCAGACGGTACGTCAATCGGAGGTTTCTTTTGACCGCGGTGACCGGAAACGCGTTTCTGGTGTCATAAAACACCAAAAACGGCGTGAGACGATTGAATTCGGAGCAAACGTGATCCGAATGACCTGAAACCACACGAAAACATTTGAAATATTATTTGTGACGTGTAGGAGGAGACGACATGCCTATCAGATGTGCGATGCGTGCGGTACGGCCAATTGTGTCGTTTTCAGCAGCTCGGCGCGCGCTAAAACGGCGCGTTGGGGGGTCAAAACCACCCGAACGACTTTGGAATGCCATGAAACCGTATGACATCAGCCGTTTTGTGATTTGTGAATTTTTCGGACAGACGACACGTTAATCGGAGGTGTCGTTTGACCGCGGTAACCGAAAATGCGTTTCATGTGTCATAAAACACCAAAAACGGCGTGAGACGGTCGAATTCGGCGAAAATGTGCTCCGAATGACCTGAAACCACACTAAAACATTAGGAATATTATTAGTGACGTGTAGGAGGAGACGGCGCGCCCATCGGACGTGCGGTGCGCGTGGTACGACCGATTGTGTCGTTTTCAGCAGCTCGACGCGCACTAAAACGACGCGTTGTGGGGTCAAAACCACCCGAACGACCTCGGAATGCCATGAAACCGTACGAAATCATCCGTTGTGTGTTTTTTGAAATGGTTGGGCTGATGAAACGTCAATCGGAGGTGTCGTTTGACCGCGGTGACCGGAAACAAGTTTCTAGTGTCATAAAACACCAAAAACGGCGTGAGACGGTCAAATTCGGAGCAAACATGCTCCCAATGACCTGAAACCACACGAAAACATTAGAAATATTATTTGTGACATGTAGGAGGAGACGGCGTGCCCATCGGACGTGCAGTGCGCGCGGTACGGCCGATTGTGTCGTTTTTAGTAGCTCGACGCGCGCTAAAACGACGCGTTGGGGGGTCGAAACCACCCGAACGACCTCTGAATGCCATGAAACCGTATTACATCAGCCGTTGTGTAATTTGTGAAATTTTAGGGCAGATAGAACGTCAATCGGTGGTGTCTTTTGACCGTGGTGACCGGAAATGCGTTTCCGGTGTCATAAAACACCAAAAACGGCGTGAGACGGTTAAATTCTGAGCAAACGTGCTCTGAATGACCTGAAAGCACACGAAAACATTAGGAATACTATTTTTGACATGTAGGAGGAGACGACGCACCCATCGGACGTGCGGTGCGCACGGTACGGCCGATTGTGTCATTTTCAGCAGCTCAGCGCGTGCTAAAACGGTGCGTTGGGGGGTCAAAACCACCCGAACGACCTCAGAATGCCATGCAACCGTACGAAAATAGCCGTTGTGTGATTTGTGAAATGTTCGGGCAGACGTAACTTCAATCGGAGGTGTCGTTTGACCGCAGTGACTGGAAACGCGTTTCCGGTGTCATAAAACACCAAAAACGGCGTGAGACGGTCGAATTCAGAGCAAACGTGCTCCAAATGACCTGAAACCACATGAAAACATTAGGAATATTATTCGTGACATGTAGGAGGAGATGACGTGCCCATCAGACGTGCGGTGCCCACGGTACGACTGATTGTGTCGTTTTTAGCAGCTCGGTGCGCGCTAAAACGGCGCGTTGAGGGGTCAAAACCACCCGAACGACCTCAGAATGCCATTAAAAACATACGACTTTAGCCGTTGGGTGATTTTTGAAATGGTCGGGTAGACGGCACGTCAATCGGAGGTGTCGTTTGACCGCAGTGACCGGAAACGCGTTTTCGGTGTCATAAAACAGCAAAAAACGGCATGAGACGGTCGAATTCGGATAAAACGTGCTCCGAATGACCTGAAACCACACGAAAACATTAGGAATATTATTCGTGACATGTAGGAGGAGACAACGCACCCATCGGGCGTGCGGTGCGCACGGTACGACCAATTGTGTTGTTTTAAGCAGCTCGACGCACGCTAAAACGACGCGTTGAGGGGTCAAAATCACCCGAACGACCTCAGAATGCCATGAAACCGTACAACATCAGCCGTTGTGTGATTTCTGAAATGGTTGGGTAGAGGGCATGTCAATAAGAGGTGTCTTTTGACCGCAGTGACTGGAAACGCGTTTTCGGTGTCATAAAACACCAAAAACGGCGTGACACAGTCAAATTCGGAGCAAACGTGCTCCAAATGACCTGAAACCCCAAGAAAACATTAAGAATATTATTCATGAAGTGTAAAAGGAGATGGCGCGGCCATCGGATGTGCGGTGCGCGCGGTACGGCCGATTGTGTCGTTTTAAGCAGCTCGAGGCGTGCTAAAACAGCGCATTGGGGGGTCAAAACCACCTAAACGAACTCGGAATGCCATGAAACCGTACGACATCAGCCGTTGTGTGAATTGTGAAATGTTCGGGCAGATAAAACGTCAATCGGAGGTGTCGTTTGACCGCGGTGACTGGAAACGCGTTTCCGGTGTCATAAAACACCAAAAATGGCGTGAGACGGTCGAATTCAGAGCAAACGTGCTCCGAATGACCTGAAATCACACGAAAACATTAGGAATATTATTCGTGACGTGTAGGAGGAGACGACGTGCCCATCGGACATGTGGTACGCACAGTACGGCCGATGGTGTCGTTTTCAGCCGCTTGGCGCGCGCTAAAACGGCACGTTGGGGGGTCAAAACCACCCGAACGACCTCGCGAAATTCCATGAAACCGTACGACATCAGCCATTGTGTGATTTTTGAAATGTTCGGGTAGATGGAACGTCAATTGGAGGTGTATTTTGACCGCGGTGACCGAAAATGCATTTCCAGTGTCATAAAACACCAAAAACGGCGTGAGACAGTCGAATTCGGAGCAAACGTGCTCCAAATGACCTGAAATGATAGCATTTCTTAAATTGGGGGTTTTAAATTATTATAGCACCATGATTTGATGTCATATTTAATTTTATTTTATGTATATAATAACTGAATAATTATATTCAATTTACGTTTGTTTTGTTTTGTTGTTTTTTTGTCTTATTGTAGGTTTATTGAAGCAGAATATTAAAATAGATGGACCTGCTCGGATCGTTGAAGCACGTTTATCGTTTATGATGATCTTGATGTTTATGCTGTTTGAAATCGTTTTCCATTTTTTATGATTGTTACCTTGTTTTGTCTCTGATTTTGCACCGTGAAGAAAAAAAACACAATTTGTACATTTCATTAAAAAAATGAAAAATAATTTATTTAATATTATATATATATATTTCTTTAATATATATATATATTAAAATATTTAAATTATATTATATATATATATATTTAAAATATTTTATTAGATATTATATATATAAATATTTTCTTTAATATTTATATATATATATTTTATTTAATAAATATATATATATATATTTCCTTCAGTATGAATTTTTTTTAAAAAACATTCCCAGTGTAGCGACCACCAATTGCGGTCGCTAATGGTGCCCGCCAGGCAGCCTATAGCGACCGCCAGGCGGTCGCTTAAGGCCGGCATTTCGGCCACCTATAGCGGCCGCCATTGACGGTCGCTATTGGCCTACAGCGACGAAGCTGAACCGACCGCCAATGGCGGTCACTAATGGCCGATTTTTTAGTAGTGCTACTACATCATGATACCCCTTCATATTGTAATGATTCCACCATGAGTTGGTGTTATCTTCATTAAAACCCTGGATAGGACCACCCAAAATCTAAGAAAGTAACTAAGAGGAATAAATATAATAGATGGAGGAGTTTACCTATAACTAGAAAGATAAAACATTCCTTGATGAACCATAAATCAAGGGGGAAACACGGGGGGAACCAAGGGGGATATTGAATAGAGAAAGGTCAGAAAAAATGGACACCCTAGAGCACACATCTACCTGAAGAATAGAATTGTATAGAATGAAAAATGAAGGTATTTTACTTCCTAAAAACCCAAAAAGGGGCAAAATTAAGAATGAACCTAGGTGTCATGGTGTAACTCCCTAACATGGGGTCAGGTTGCATGATAACTGAAGGGGTCACTGTACAACACCAGAATGTTGAATTCCCATCTGCATCTTAACCATGTTTCTTAAAGTAAAACCAACCACCAATGGAAGCCCAATTACCCTACCTCTTAAACACCATTCATTTCATTGCCTTTAGGATGTGACATGATGCTTCACCCCTAGACTACCTTCATTGTGTAGTCCCCCTAGGTTGTAATTCAATGCATCCCCCATCAAGATCCTTCATGATGAAAAACTTCAGTTGTAGTATGAACCAACTCTATCAAAAATAATAATCTTTCAAAAATGGATTACAATATTATCTACTTAATCCACAATTTAACCCTCCTCCCTCTAAAATATAATCTCATGCAACACACTGAAATCCACAACACCCCTAGTTGAGGCTTGATCTACCGCTTGTATCAGATTTGTACAGTTGTGCTAGGTAGAACCCACTCCAATTCTCCCTTGATCACCTTATACACCTCCTACACCTTATAAAATCTATGAAAACACTACAAAGAGATACCCCTACTCTCATAATTTCAATCAAAATCTCAATTCTCAACATAATCCTTTCTTTAGAGCCAAAAATTCAAATTTTATATAAATTTACCACTTATAACAAAGTGGATCATTAAAGAATCCCCACCATAGGGATTTTATTCCTTGATAAGAATAAAATAATATATTTAGATGCCCAATACGACCATCAAAATCTAATTCCCCTGCTCATGATCGATTCTGATTGGTCACAGGTCCTCTTTTTTTATGTTTGGTCATTTTCTGTGGGCTTTTCTATTAAAACACCCAGACTGATACCAAGCATACATCTAGAAAATATATCTAATTCCAAAAATCACTTTCATATACCCAATTATATGTAATATCACCCATATGCTCCACCGATTTCTTAAAAACTGACAACAACTTGTTATAGTGCTGGAATTCGGTTCACATGTGATTCCTTAATCTATAAAACATCATGGAATGAATATGAACAACACTTGGATACTACACTAAAAAAAACCCCACACCAGTTTCCAAACATACTGATGATAACCAACACTACAAATGAACTACCAAAACTAACTCAGTACCGGAGCTAGATATAGATCAAAATTTCTCTATCCTAATTATTACTATATTTATTGGTCTACAAGCTACACCCAAAATTTCTCTACCCAACATCGACCACCACACACTTGATGTGTGGGTCATGATCCAATGACTTGTATGATTCTTCTTACCATAGGATTATCTCTAACATCATTCCATCGAAACAACCATACCAAAATAATGACATATTAGCTGAGTTGAACTCACACGAACCTTTCTCATAAAAACCGACAACCTCAACCCACAATCCCCACTTTAGGATTTTAAAACATCATTCAAATCACAAAACCCTAATTTTATCAGGTCAAATATTTATTATCATCAATGATCAACAATATTCTCCCACCCCTGAAGGCACACCAACTTTATTCACAGAACCAAACTGAATCCATCACAGTTTCCCCTACCGCTATCTCAAATTTCCCAATCTCACCTAGTGTTATAACACATATCTCGACAAAGGGAAAAAAATTAATATCATCCTGATTCACCATAGTTGATATTAAATAATGGTACTCTATAACATGAAATCCTTATTTCTCATTTCAAAACCACCACTATGACCACTACCTAAATACCAAACCAATCCACCCCATTATGGATCTACCATATATCATCGAGGACATTGAAAAATACTATAAGAACCTGGATGAATTATCATGGAACCTGAATGATACACCACCATATTAATTTATGAGAACTCACTACTAAGAGTTTTGAAGATTCAAAAATTGCTTATTCCCAAGGTTTCCTTATTGAGGAACTTCCCCTTCGAGACATTCCCTAACTGAACTTTATGTTCAAAGAGTAACTTAATACTATTGATTTCTCAATGATTCTATGTTACCCACCTAATGTCCATCCTTGAGTGTCCCATCCTTTTCTATTCTAACCATGAACCATCCAAGATCCCATGGTTCCTCTATCCTCCCAAACCAAAACTTTCAGCATTCATGAACATTATTTTTCAAGCATATTACCTTATATCACTACCTAACCTAACATGTAACACCTGTAGTTACATTATATGTGTCTTAATAAATAGATTCAACATGAACCCAACCATGTTTTGGTTTTTATGAAAAAACCACATGTCAACTGCAATCTATCTACTTCTACATGCCTAAACCACCCTTCATGAAGTATCCATAGGGAAATCATTCCCAACATTCCTATGGAAACACATAAACAAAATAGAATTATTTATTTCAAACTCATCAACCATTTATCTAACACCTGAATCATCTTCCCATTCTCCTGTCACCATAGGCTACATCCTCCCATGCACCTAGCACGTGACCCCAGATCCACATACCCAACAACTTACAACCATTAGAATATAGACAAAACCATTAACCATAAACCAAAAGACTCTATTTATTAACTCTATAGAGGCCCAAATCATCACCCCACACAGGAATTACCACATCCATATCAACCCACTCAAGGGTCTCTTATCATCAAAAACCACTAATCCAAGAACAAACCATACCTAGACAGTTATACAAAAAGCCTATCATGAGGCACCTCATATCGACACCTACCTAAAATATTGTTATAATTTACCATTATATTAATCGATATCATAATATCAAACATCAAAATTAATCAATATAGCAGTATTAATTAATTAAGCTCCCACTAATAAGTTATTTTGGAAGACACCAAATAAGCTATTGTTGAGATTTTAATTAATTGAGACATTTTCTATCCAATTCTCCAAATATTTCCTTTTAAATTGTATTATGAAACCACTTTCCTATTTTAAAATGTATTTTATGAACGAAAATAGTTATTCACATGTATATATATATTTAAATAGATAATAGGATACATGAGCTCACACTCTTTTTCCACCCAAGGATGATAGAAATACCATAAATAATAACCTCACCCATAATATCATTCTTAAATGAACATCAAAACTTGAAAAATTAAAATAAATGAACAAAAATATTGTCCCTGGTAGATTAGATGTTCCTTATATAGTTATTAGATATTCCAAATAATACATTCCATCCCAGTTGATGAAAACACATCCTACCACCAACTACCATTCCAAAGTAGTAAAAAAATGATTTGATACAACTTCATAACCGTCCAAACCAAATCACCAGCATGGAAATCTATTTGAAATTACTCTAGGCCTCATGAACACCTCCCTATATTCCATAAGCTACTGAAATGTGGAGAGAGTTTATAAGAAACATTGAGAGACTATACTATTTATAGCATAATATACAATCATAGATAAATAACAACAATTAAATTTAATATGATATTAGGTTCAAAAAATTACACCTATTATCCAACAATAAACATCAGATAAAAAAATAACCTGTAATAATAATAATACTAAAGCTTGACATATAATAAAATAAAAATCATCACCCTCTGAACAATTTGAAAAAATATAAACCAAAAATAAAAACTAAGGGAGACTCAATATAAACTTGAGTCCCTCACCAGACTAGTCTCCCAAGACAATTCTACTACTCCATCTAGAACCTCACACAATCTATCACATGAAAGAAATTATAATGTCTGCTCATACAATAGGGTGCCCATGTAGGTTGTTAATATTTAACTCAGTAGGGTCTCACCAATTTCTATTCATACATTACATTATAAAGAGTATAATAATATCTAAGAAAATAAATCAAACACCAATATAAAACATGCAAGCATCCACATCAGGTTATTGAGTGATAACTAGTCCACCCCAACACCTAACCCCACATGTATCGTCCAATGCCAATAACACATCTATTATAGTAATCACAAGGAATCCCATCAAGTTAAGGTAATATTAATATGTTTTATTGGTCATATAATTAACCCATCCTTGAAATACATCATTATATCTAATACTAGGCATATATATAACTATTAATATACAAAAATTGATCTGAAGAGAGAATATTGATAGAAAATGTATCAAACAGGCTGAACCATCCCTTTAGGGTAAGTTCCAATGGTCATATCCCATATCTACTAGACAACATCATAAGTATTTCTCATAGGGAAACCCAATAACTAACCTCCCAAAAATTTCAAACCACATCATTATGAGGTAGGTCCCATGGATAATTATATGTCCAAAACTATGGATAAATCATAACCTAGGTAGTGTAACTCTACACCCCAATTCCATAGTCTTAGTTTGTAGCCTCATCATCTGCAGCTTCACAGCATTGTTAGGATAGACAAACAAAAAAATAAAATAAGCTTTATCTTGGAACTTAGCTAGCGTTAAACCCATGCTCATTGCTCTGCTAGATGGTTTCATATATGGATAAACATATCCCATCATGAACAAATTCATTAATATATACTTAATATTCAATACCATACATCCTATACCCAACCCCCTCATAATACCATTCCCATATTACACACTCAATCATACGTATGATCCATAGGTTACACCTTGTAGTACCAAACCACTAAACTTATCACTCAATCAGTGAACTAACCCATATGGTCTCAAGATAAAAATAATAAATCTATACTCTATCCATAGAACATGACTATTACCCAAATACATCCTAAGGTGTCTCACTGGACACTTGATCCTCTTTACCAACACTTACCTACACTAGTTCTATTGATGGAATACTAAATATCCCACTTGGTTCACCCCTAAAATTCCCTATTTAACACTAGTCATGACTCACCCGGTTGTTCACCCCTCATATACCTATTGCATGTCCTCATCCTGCTCACTTGGGATCCCCACATCAAAAAGAGATCATTTCCCCATTTCACATTCTTCAAGTGTGACTAGGAACAAACAAAGAGAGTTATTAACCTCATTCACAAATTGATGTCCTTGGTATCCCCAGACCAGTGGTTTAACTCATCCACTAGACCCTTTTCAGCTATATCACTCCTCTCAAATGAGGATTCTTACGGTTCTAAGACTATTCACATACCCATTTCTATAAAATTCCAAAAAATTTCCTAAATTGGTATGTTTCTCAAGGGATGACCA
This sequence comes from Viscum album, assembly GCA_963277665.1. Classification (NCBI taxonomy): domain Eukaryota; kingdom Viridiplantae; phylum Streptophyta; class Magnoliopsida; order Santalales; family Viscaceae; genus Viscum; species Viscum album. The sequence goes on along the minus strand of OY728140.1, from coordinate 44,038,754 downwards.
CTCATTACTTCTCAACTATCCCACTAAGGCTTATCCCACTCTAACCATAGATCATTCTGTGATCCAAGTCCACCCCAAGGTCCTTTAGGACATTTTATACACCACAACCCATAGAGATCTTATTTTCAGGCATCTATCAATTTCTTAACTCATGTGCAACACTCTCAAGTCCCTATTTAAAGTCTTAGCCTAATCTTATTCCACAATTTTAGACTCACTCGGTCCCGTTATAGTTTTTTAAAATGCATCACGAGGTATTAAAATGCAATGAAAATGGATACATGCTTATGGTTAAGTATTAAATGACCCACCTTCCATCAAAATGGAGTTTCTATCCTCAAGATATACTCATCATTTCCATCTATTCTTAGACCAAGATCCACCATTTTTTTATCCCCTATCTCAAGCCACATGAAATAATCAATTAATTACAATAATTTGTAATTAATTATTAAATTTAATCCAAAGAGGCATAATCATTGAATACTCATAGAGCAACCTTCCATTTTTGAAGCCTCATGAAACGACATGACAACAACCCATGGCATGCTCCAGACACACCTATAAAGAAAATCTCCATCATTCAACACTTAATTGATTACTAATTCCAATCTAACTCAGTAAAAACTCTAGAAAAACCCATTGGGTAATGTGGCATCTATCCTCCTTAAAATCCTTAATCCACTGAGTGTTTAAACCCCATAATATCATGATGATTCTACCATACTATATGAGACTGCCCAAAATAATAGAAGGATCTAAGAGGAAGATGAAGGAGGTGATATAAGTGGGTTTACCTAGATTCGACATGCCAAAACAAGCCCTGATCGACCATAAATCAATGGGGGAACATGATTGATCCATGTGGGAGAACTAAGGAGGAGATTTCAACCAAAGTTGAGTTCCCAAGGACCCATATAGTTGTAGAATAGAAGGTGTACAACCTATAAAATATGGGTCTATCCCAGGAAAACAATTGAAAAATAGAACCTTGCAATGTGACGTTAGGCATCACGATGCAGCACCTCAACCTGAAGTTAGGTAGAGGTGTGTCCTAAGAGGGAATAGTGTAACACCACACCAATTGTGTCCCCTATGTGATGTGACTGAATTCCTCATGCTGCATCTAACCACCAGGGCTATCCCAATGTATTTTCCTTATGAACACCATTCATAGTGAAATACATGGGTTGCAACATAGTGCTTCTCCCTCAAAACACCCTCATGGAACAGTGCCCCCTCCCCAACACATTAAAAAAAAATTTATACAGTGGTGGTTTAAACCATCATGAAATGGTGAACAATGGGTTTCCAAAATTTTTGTGAATTCGTGTGTCTGATATTGTTTCATGAAACTTTTAATAACCGATCAGAAATCATTTTGGGATGGGTTTTTATGGGAGGTTTTATAATTTTTTAAATAAAATAAATACATTTATTTATTGTGTAGTTTTTAATTCCAATTTAAATAATATATATATATATATATAATTTTTCAAATATTTTTTATTTTTAGTGGGTTAGATGGTCTAGCAGGCCCAAGCCTACCTAGGCCCGCCCAACCCATGAACTACATGAATTCCATCATATATTAAGGGTTGATGGGAGTCGAATCCACAATGTATTCGGCATATTCTAGAAATTTTACAGCTTACCTAAGCTCATTATTTATTAATTACAATGAAATAATAGTTAATATACTTATATATATACATATACATGCATGTAAATACAAATATATTCAAACACCCACACACACAAACACACATATATAAAAACATACAGACACATAAATATATTCAAATATATATAAATATCTAAAAATATATATACATATAAATAAATTTACATAAATATATATAAATAAACAAGTATATAATTATATATATATATAATCACACAAACACACACACATATAAGTATATATATATATATACACCAACATAACCGATAAATATACTTAAATATATATAAATATTTATATACATGTTAATATAATATATATACATAAATACCAATAAATACATATAAATATCTATAAATATAAATAAATTTACATAAATGCATATAAACACACACACTCAGAATTAAATATAACTATATATATATATATAAACACACACACACACACAAACATATATAACGGGGCTTGACCCTGGCTTGTTTTTACACACACAGACATACTAGTCTAATATTTATATAAACATAAATATAAATAAATATAAATAAATTTACATATATATATATAAACACACACACACACACACACACACATATATATATACACCTAAAAAAATATCTAAATAGGTATAGAATATAGCCTATTACCTATCTCTTTTATTATAAAAATAAAAAGTACAACATGAGAAGATGGGACCAAACATCGAAAAATTGCCCTCATCAAGAAACAATAGTCCCACAATGCTGGAAACACTGAATAGAAAATAAAAAAAAATTATAATTCAAAATAAATTGTTCAAGAACAAACCTTATTGTGATGAAAATCATCTCCACCATGACCAAGAGTTTTAACTATAAATGCACATAACCGGTAAGGTTTAATTTTGAATTCCATCCAAATTCAGCCTTTGAAATCTCTATGAGAGAAGTATTCGAGACTAATAGAGACATGAAAATCCTTCTTACATAAAACATATTAAGAAAATAAATCATCAAAATAGAGAGTACCACTACAATTTCAATTCCATCATATCAATAGTACTTTAAACTGAGATAATAAATTCATAACCCACCCAAAAACGATAATAAGACTCTCTTAAATAATGTTGAATTACCATTGAAAGATAAAATATTAGGGTTAATTAACTTAAAAATAAACTTTAATAGACTTATTGGCCTATTTTGACCAAGATAAAATGGGTAAAGGGTTTCCCTTAATATGATATGTTTTATAGATCATCATAATCTTTTATTTGATAGATCGTGGAGCTCAAATAGAATCTCAGATAAAATGTTATGGTCATTTGATGTTGAAGTATGATTTAAAACTTCTCTTAGAACATTAATATTATTTTCATTATTAATTCTTACCAAATATCTATCCCATGTGATCACATTTCTTTTAATAATATTCAATTTGAAAGGTTGCGTAGTACATACGGACAACCAGATCAAAAGTTATAGTCGTCTGAAGCCAAATTCTGATTTTCAACTTATCTTAGAACATTAAAAAAATAAGGAAGTTTCAGCTATGATATATATATATACATATGTGACCATGTTTATATGAAAATATTTACAAATATAAATAATAATATAAGTACTAATATATAAATAAAATTACTAATATAAATATAAATATTAATATTAATTAATTTTTTAAAAAAAATTAAAAAAATAATTTGAAATTAAAAGAAATTTCACAAATAAAAAATTAAAAAAATTAAAAAAATTAAAAAAATTAAAAAATTACAAATATTAAAAACATTATTAAAAACGCCACTAAATACAATTTTTCAAAAAACATTAGAGTTTATTTTTAAAAAATCTGATAAATTTTATTATTTTTGTAATTTAACGCTATAGCATAACACATCCCCCATTAGTAGCTTTCACTACATAACCCATTGGTTGTGGCATGAACCTCCTACAACACCAGAAATTAATCTTATACATAGGGGTTGGGACCTAATCCCCATATTCCAAAGTACATCTCTCTTCCTCCCTCTAAAATTTAATCTCACATAACACATGCCACATGACAACACCTCCTAGGTGAAGCGTGATTCAGTGCCTAAACAATAGTTTTGTAGTAGGGTCATCCTGACCTTGATCTAACAATCACCTTAAACATAGGACACCTCTAAAAACTATAAACACATTCAAAAACATCTCTTGGATATTCTTTCACTCAAAGAACTCCAATTGAAATTTGAAATCTCAAAACACTCCTTGATCTAGAGCCAAAAAATAAAATCTACTCTGGATTTTATAACCTTTAATGAAACATGTCATTACACCTTGTGTGTAACCTCATGATCTATGTTTTTTCATTTAGTGGTTGGTTCAACCACTCTAGTATATTATTTTTATTTAGTTTCCAAGCCAGAGACTTCTCAAACCTGATCCATTTCTTCCTAAAAAACCTCTAGAATTTCCTATTATTATAGCCAACTCTATTTTCTATCTTCAAACACTTAAGATTATTTCTATCTTTTTTATCCACCATGAATATCCATAAAATAAAAATGCATAAAACCTAATATTTGGTATTAAGTAAGTATACCCATACCTTTTGTGTTGAATTATCAATGAATATAACATAATAGAGAATCCCACTAGGAGAATCAACTAGAGTAGGCCCCCAAACATCTGTATATATGTGTGACAACTTCTAAGATTTAGGCATTCTTCTATTTTGAAAAATGAAAACTTTATTTTCATTCTCAGAATATAGATCTCACATATTCCAAAATCAATGTTACTAAGATTTGGGACTCTTATAAATGTTAAAAATTTCATTTTCTTTTAATTTAAGTGCTCAAGAAGTCAATGTCATAAGTCTGAACTTCCCGATGTTGATGATTCAAAAACCAATTGTCCTTCTATCTTTTCTATCAGGTAAAATGTTTCAACATTAAAACTTTTAGACTCCACTATAGATACATCCATGATATTCCACATTCACTTTAAAATGGGTTTAAAAAATCTTGTTTCATCTAGATGATCTACTAACATTATGTTATTCTATAAACTAAGTATGATCCCAACACTATATAACTCTTAGAAACTTTTTTTAGATTTGGACTTTAACATCCAATTTCTCCATGATCTTAATAGAATCATCACCAGTAAGATAAACCTTGTTGAACCATCTAGAAACATAGTTGATCAAGAATGGTCTGTCATATGTAGAATTAAATAATTCCCTTTTATAAGTGATCCATGACTCCAATGGAATATTAAAACTCATTGGTAAACTTAATTCATTATAATTTTCTATATTTGTGTAATTTATAGAAGTTACCCCTTTATAATTAATTATTTGATCCCTTAAATGCTTCTTCATGTTCCCATTATTCCCAAAATTCCAACATAGGAGTCTAGGTTTGATATATTTACTTTGGCTACTTTCCCTCTTTTATTTCTCTTTATTTCAATATTTCCATTGAATAAAACATCCTATAACTTTCACATTTCTTGCATTTTTTGGAAGTTAATGTACTTCCTTTAAATATATATCCTCATTTAGAATGAAATAAAGAGTTTCCTAAAACATAATCTTGGTAGTAGTATAAGAATTTCTCACTATAGTAACCACTACATCCCTTGATTATGGGAGTGACGATAATAATAATAAATCCCACACTAGATATGAAACTTTCCCTCTTAATGATTCCAAATACATTTAAATCATATTGAATTCATTAAAAAAATCAACCATTAGCCTCCCTTATAACATTCTCATGACAAATATCTTTCATATCATAAATACATTGTTTATCATTGTTGTCTTCTCATACATATCATCAATATCCTTCATCAATTCTTCCATAGTGTTGACATATTAAATATTATAGAAAACATTCATTTCCAAAAAAATAAATATCACACCAAGTGTCAACCTATCTGGAATTTCCCATTTTTATTTATTAATTCCTTTCAGTTTGATTAATTTCGAATAACTATTGAGGTCCTTATGGAATACATAATCCTCTATCTACATCCTCTAGAATTCAAAGCTTATCCCATTAAACTAGTCAATACGAACCTTAAATTATTACAATTACATTTATTATGAAACATAGAACTCCCAATAAAATGAAAACATGGAAATAAAATAACATTATTTAAGAGTCCAATGTTAAGTGCTCCGAGCCTTATTAAACTATAATCTCTGATACCACTTATTGGGCCAGGAACCATATACCCACCCAAACATAAAGCATGGAAAAATTTATGTAACTCCAAAAACTTGACTACAAAAAACCCATGATAATGATGTAACATAATTGAGAATACCAAATCACCATATCCACCACACCAAATCACCTCATACTTAATCTCATATTTCTCTCAGAATAAGAACACAATAAGTACATAAGAAATAATCAAATTAAAACAATAGATTATATTTTTCAAACTATAGTATTAATATATAGGAAAACACTATTTATTTAATTATACTTATAGAATATGGTTTTAAAATCAATTAAGTTAGATATAAGTGACCCTCCCAACATTTTTATAGTGGGGATTAGTAAGTGTCTCCACCTAACAATGTTTTGTAGGGAACCCACCATTGATAATGGACACATCTTATTTCCTATATTTTGCACCACCTCAACCATTATCTTCTAATAAAAAGTGAAATATGTATAATAACACCTTACATATTCTCCTAAAAAACATATATATATATATATATATATATATATATTTCAATCCACTAATAATACCTTAGGTAAGTTCATCGGAGTGATTCTTATGTAATCTAGAGCTATTTCACTCCCATCAGCCAGACATGACCACTTTTCAAATTTTTTTGGAACATTTTCATACATACCATTAATTCCCATACTAGTATTGCACTATTTAAATCCCCCACTATATCTAAATTATATATTTTGTTCTTTATCCTTCTAGACTCAATGAATTGGAACCATGAATAGAGTCTTCCTAGTTTCTAACAATATCCCATTTAAATAATTTTTTAATTCCATTCCTTCCAAAAATGATAAGATAAAATCACCTTATCCCCCACACTATATATCTTCAAGAATAGACTCTTACAAGTCTCATAAAAACCACACAAGTGAAACAAATGAACAAATGGGCTGAAAGTAAGATATTACACTATTTAGACACCTAATCCCTTATGAGGTTTCATCCTAAGACTAATTTTTAATAGGAGGAGTATCCCATAAAATAGTATATAATAACTACCAAAAATTAAAAATAAACAATGCGGAATTGGGGATTCAACCAAAAATACTCCCCCAAAACCAAATCCCATGCATATGTGCCTCCCATTTAATAATAATCCACAAGATCCAATTAACTTTCACGGTCGTTTCTTATCACTGGGACATTCTACCTGACCAATACTATCAGGAATACTTTCAACATAATCCACCACCATGGATCTACATTTTATAATAGATACACCATTATTATTATTAATCCCTTTTGGAGATATTCTATGAAAATCACATTTTGGATAAACCAAGGATATGATACCACTTTTCATGATTAATAATCCATGCATAGACTTTCAAAAAACAAAAAATAATCCTTTCAAGGGTTCCATCCTAAAACCATTTGGTTATAGGAGGATATATCCGTGAAATATTATAGGTCATACACTACTTCTTTTAGAAATTGATGCGGTAATGGGTTTGAACCCAACAAATAAATCAATCCACATAACTGAAGAATCATTAAATCATAATTCTTATGTTTATCCCTCTTCATCCAAACATCATATTATTTATAAAATTTACATAAAATAATATATTAAAAAAGTAATGTTGTTATTCCTAAGAATATATTTTTTATTGTTGAAAAAAAATATTAATAATTTAAGTGTAATAATTAATTTCATACTCCAAAATATTATAAGTTTTTTAAAATGTAAGGAATGTAAGAATATAAATAATTTAAAATAACACTACCATATACAGTGAATCATATCCTCTTCTATCTTCCTTTATCTTTTTATACCTTCCTCTATTATCATGGACCTGAAAAATCAAAAATAAATAAGTAAAATTTCAAGGTACATTACACTAAATATAAAAAATATATGGGTGATTGAATTTTCATTTTCTGAAACATTCCTAAAATAAATACTTATAAACTAATTCCTAAGTAAAAACTAATGTTTCTCCCAAAATTTATATATTTAAATTATTTTGTCTAGACATGAAATCACCATGTAATTTGATAGAATAATAGAAATAAAAAACCTAATCTAGATCAATAAATGGTCTAAATATATTTTTATCAACATAAATGACTCTTCTACCTATATATGAAATTATGTTTTCTATTACTTGTGGTAGAATTTTATCCACTTCTATATGGAACATCCACCAATTATTAGTCAATATATAAAAATTTTAATTCCAAAATTAACCAAACTTTTTATATTTCCATGATCTATTCTTTATTAATTGGACATCCAATATCCTCAATCCTCTCAATCAACACACTTTAATCCTTATTATTAAATATAAATACCTTTTATTTCTTCACTACAATAAGTACTTTATTCCTTTAAGTTATGGAAATAACATCTCTAAATTCCTAGATTGTTGTCATCACTTTTAATATCTTCTTTATTGATATCTTCGATTAATCATTTAATATTAAACTTTTATTTCTCATTACAAACTCTCAATGATAACTTCCCACTTTGACCCCCAATCAAGGCCCTTATCATTTATAAATGAAATCCTTCCAAGTATAAGGTGTGTTTTCTCTTCATCAATTTAAATAACTATAAAATCTATCCAACAGTAAAACTTATCCAATTTAATGAAACATACTCAATCAAAACTCATCGATATCACACAGTTTTGTTAACTGGTTAGAGAAAATACTTTCTAGGATTAATCTTCACCAATACTGATAATTTAAATATTGAGTATGACATGATGTTCATAGTTGTACCCAAATAAAATAATGATTTTCCAAATTAATAGGATTCATTATAAATTGAAATTTATTTACAACAAAAATATTATTTCATATCTTTTATATTTATCGACCCGACATCTAGGAATTATCCTTTATGTGGTATTATTCATATATCCTCAAGAATCCTCTTATTTTAAACCAATTCATTTATAAAAATTTCAATGAGATAATGTTTTCTAATCATTTTTATAAGGGGATATTAATATGAAAGTTCAAAAAAATTCTATATATATATATATATATTTGTTCCTCAATTATCACTTTCTTTATCCTTTCTAATAATGACAATGATGGTTTTTATAGTAGTGAAGCTTCTTCTTTCACTTAATTTTCATATTTTCTTTTCTTTTCCATACCATTTACCTCACCATCACTCTCGTTTTCTTATGTTTCATAATTTTTTTGTTATTTTCCCCGCCACATTTCAAAAACATCCTCCATGGATTTCCCCTACATATGGTGATGTCATTTAATTCTCCACCATAGTCAACCTCATGTCACTCATAATTGTTTCTCTTGGTTTATAAATGAGTTGAATTTTTTTTTCAAACCATAAATTTTATATATCTCATTAATAAATACTTTTTTATATGAAATTATTATAATTTGATAGATACCTTGGCAGTGGTCATAAATTATTCCAAGGTTTCTTATATAAACTATGACTATTCTCAAAAAATCCTTTGTTGTTGATAGAATTCAATAGCAGCACCTATTTATTTAAATGTTGTCCCACTCCATCGTTTATTTCCCTATGTTCTATGTTCCTATTTCTTCTATTTATAATCAATATAATTTAAATATTAAATAACTATATCTTTGGGTTGATTCATAGTGATAATTCTTTCAAATTTCTCTATTAAATCCTCTAATTATGTTGGAATAAATCTATTGGAATACAACATGTTAAATACTCTCTTATGATTCACTTAGAATTTAGATTGGAAAATATTTTAAGAAATTTTATCCAACAATTCATCTGATTCTCCCAAAAACTTCTTTATCAAAGAACCTCTAGTAGTATCATCGATGATTAACTTATTTCATTGAGATAATTATTTATAAAATTTTAATTAATAACCACATAAGTCATATTGGGAAAACTACCTTAAAAATTTATTAAATCTACTATATGCTTTGTAAATATTGTTTTTCAAATTGATTAAAATTTAAGACATCAACATGGATGTTCATGGATTTAATAGAAATCAAGATAATTGTTAGAAAATATTTTACCACATCAATCAGTATAGTTATGACATTTGGTGAAAATAATTTAATATATTCTATTTTATTATATCTATTAAAAATTGAAATAATAATAGGCTTACCATATTATCTGAAACACAATTGAATTTGAATGTTTCAAAATATTCAATGAAATTTTCCAAGTGTATTTTTGGATCCTCATTTAATATTAAAGTGAGTTTAATTGACTTGTAAATTATTTTTATGGCAACTATATTTATCTCAAAAAACATTATAGTAAATAGCGGAATGAGGATGCTCAGTTTTACCCCCAATATTGAAGGAAAAAAACTATATTAGTGTTTTTCCTCATCTGTACTCTCTTCATAGAATTTACATCCTAAATATAATAAACTAAAACCATATTTTATTCCTTATTTTACTTTCTCAAACTCTTATCAATGTCAATATAATATTCAAAAATTCTTTTTCCCTGATTTAGAATTCATCTACTAAGTTTATTACTCATGAATAAACTATGTTTATCATGGAAACCACAAAATGAGCAGTCTGAGAATAATAAAAGAATATGAAAGGATTAGGGGTGAAAAAAGAATTTTACTACTCTATAAAATCTCCAATTCTTATAATTTCAATTTTACTTTAAAATAATTCTATGAAATTTAACTACCAATGAGATATCATGAATACTAAGAGTAGAAAAAGTTCATAATTTATATTACACTTCCACAATACTAAACAAATAAGGTATAATATAGTTCTAGTCTAAGATAATTTTTATAGATACTTGTAATCTCTAGATTTAATATTTGATTAAAAATTATGGATAAAATTTTAAACTATTAAAATTAAACTAAAACTAATTGAATACACTTGATATAATGAAAAAATATTAAAAATTATAAATCCAAGGCCATAATGAAGTCAAAATTCAAATATATTTAATGAATAGTATTTTTTCAAAATTAAATCCAAGTACACCCCTGATTTATTATTTAACCTCTAACTATATAATTATTATTTTTCTTATGTTCAATTAACTCAATTTATTCAATGATTAGGTTATTCAAAAACATGTTTATACATAGATAATTTTAACTCATTCCATGTTCAAGAATAAATTTTTGAAATATATTTTAAGCTTGTAATGGAAATTATTTCATCAATTAAGGATGGTTACTTTGATTAAATGAAGAATAATCTAGAGAAACAAATGGATGAATAAATATAAATAATTAAATAAATAAAAAATTCCACCACTCTTCATTATAATTTATCAGCACAAATAATTTCACCCTACCATGTTTCCAAAAACAATATAATGATATATTCTTTTTAGATATAAAATAGTAAAAGAAAATTCTTAATCAAATGGTTAACTATAATAAATAATCAATATTAAATCTCCTATAACCTCTAACCAAAGTTTCTTATGCTTGATTTGTTGAGTAAATCTATATGATTTTTAATGATTCATTTATAGATGTTAATTCATATTCATATCCCTCACATCATACCTTATCATGTCCCATTTGAATGATGAACAAAAAATTAAAAAATTCTATAAAATATTAGGGGAACACACCATGTATCTCCATAAAAATATCATAAGCATAACAAAATTAAAGGGGATTCAAAATATGGTAAATCTATAAAAATTAGTAAAATCACATGGTGGTTTGAAACCATTTCATGAAGAAACATGGTGGTTTTACCCCATGGTGGTTAGGTAGGTCCATATTTGTCCATAAGTACCAAACCTTGTGGTGGTTTTTCACAATCCCAATTTTTTCATTTCTTTAGATAAAATCTTCAGAACTAAATGAAATTAACCTCAAAATATTCACAAGAATGACCTATTTTCATGTAATATATAATTAATTTAAAAAATAATGATATCTACTTGATCATTATTTATTTGTTGATGAATTTGGTGGATGCAATATCAGTATTTTCATTATAGCAAGGAATTGAAAATAGAATTCCTTTAGAAGTATCCACATATGCTCTATGAATCTAGAAAAATTTCAAATGGATCCATGAGTGCTAGTGAAGATTCACTAATCATCTTTCATCATTATCTATTTATCTTAAAAATAAATCCTTTAGGATTAATGACTTATATCACCTGTTATCTTAATCTTGAGATGGAGGAGGAGGATCATATATCATTTTTAGATCATTTTAAAGAGAAATCTCTTTGATCCAGAAAGAATTTCCTAGAGATAATTTTACTGTTCAAAACAATTCTTTAATCCTAGGACTGATATGAGTTGAGTTATATACTTAAGTCTAGGAAATTAGTAATTTCATATGGGCCCTTAACTAATTTATTTTTTCTAAGTAATCCCTTTTTCTAATAATAATAATAATAATAATAATTTATTTAATGACATGTATAAACTCAATAATATTTCAAATATCATTCATTAAATAAATATTAATTTATTTAGATGATATTAAATAAAATATACCATTTTAAATATAGGCCCTTAATTTATCCCATAAATAATCTTCAACATTAATCATACATAGAATAACAAATATTTAAATAACTATCATTATATTATTTCTTCAATAAATAAATAGAAATCATATTAATTAACTAGAGAATAAATAATTTTTTAATATTCATATAGCTAAATAGAAATCTATTTTAATAAATAAATAAATATTTATTACCTTGTGAATATTAAATATGAGACAAATAAACATTATATATTTTTAGCAATAAAATAATACTTAACTAATATTAAAATAATGTATATTCTGAATCTAATAATTGGTGATTGAATTTATGTGATCAAAATAACCTAAATAATTATTAACCCATAAGTTTAGAATAATATTTATCCTAACTATTGAATTCAAATATAATTTAACTGAGAATCCAGATACACTTAGTGTGTTCCCCATGCCTCTTTATCAGTGGCATTAGGCCAGTCGGTCTAAAGTCCAAGATTAGAATCTACCTTATGTCAAGGATACCATATAGTAATAAGTTAATGTTGCAATGACAACAAAATAAGATGAATTATCACTATGTAATATAATCTCATTGACTTGATATCTCCTCCAACATGTTTCATACTTATTTCATCAACCTATATTCTTGATATAACTTTCTTTAACTTCCTAAAAATTACTCCAAGATGATTCAACATGGATATAGATTTAATAAAATAGTTCCATTTATTCAAAGATATAGATATATCTACTTCTATTAATATATAAGGAATAAATTATTTCTTGATTTATTCATTAATGTCATATCACTTATTTCACACCCAATTTATCTTACCTCATCATGAGAATGTGTTGTTACAGTTTTCATGAATAAATTAAAGTATTTAATTCATGATGTATATTATTATTAATCTCAAGTATAAGGTACAATACAGACATTCAAAGACAGAAATATTCAACAACACATAAAACATATGAAATTCTTATTGGTACGTTTTTCTCGTAAACTCCTCTCTTAGATATTACCGATTGAAAGAAAATCATGTGTCAAAACCTTATATTTTTTTAAGAATGTAGCACCTAATAATCTATCATTATTTATATCATGTTAGATAATTTTTTTCATACTTGAGAACATATGTTTAAGAATAATATCATAACACATTGGGGTTCTCATTATAGAGGAAAGATGATATAACCTTTAGCTGTGACATAAAATCTAAGGAAATTATAAAATTAACTTTATATAGAGGAACATTCATCATATGATAATATATATATAAATATTTTGAACTTTTATTATTTTGATAAAAAAAATTAAAAACTTAGTTGGATATAGTGAAAAAACTCTAAAAAACTCCCACTTTCACTTGATATAACTACAAAATAACTTGTTAACCTCACATTACAAACTTTATTTTATTGATATATATCTAGAACAGTTGGACCCACAATTTTTTGTTGTTTTTCTACTTACTATGAATTTACCCCTATGGGAAAATCCATTAAGATTTGATCTCACAATTTATTTACCTTTTTTCCTTTATCAAGATTATGAAATTTTGGCTAAAAACATATACTAGAAGAAAAATTGGTAAAATAATTCATATGATGTATCAAAAGCTACAACATGCTTGGTTTATATAAATATAAAAACCACAGAAGGTAATAATTTTTTCTAGAATATTACCTTTCATTAATTGAGAAACTAGATCAAATTGTTCTAAAGGAAGGTATTTTTTTATCCCCTTGACGACTAGTATTTACTCTTGTCTAATATCGATGAAGTTATACATTTACACTTTCTCAAGTACTATCAGATAGTTCTAATTATAATTTTTCATAGTTCTCTAAGATCTATTTAAAATTCACCCTCTATAATTTTTATCTCATAAATATCAAACCTCAATACATATCATGGAATTTTAGATAAATTTCTAAAGTAATTGTATGAATATGTATTCTATTGATCACAAAAATATCATCATTTGTTTCAACAAATCATTTTGGAGAGATTTAATACCACGCGAAACAAGCTACAATTTAGTATTGAAGCATTTAACCTTGTATTCTAGTACCATGTGAATGTATGTACTATAAATAGATTAACAAAACCTATAGATTTAAGTTTTTAGATATTTTTTCCTTGAACTTGGGTTACTATTTTAATCCATTTATGGAGAAATATCCATTAGTACTATTTAAATGTACGACTATTCGTTTTTTTCATATGTTATCAATATATCTATTAAAGAAAATAATAGTGCATCCAACAACCTCTTATAGACATATAGAACACATTCATTCCAAAAAAATATTCTATAATGATAGAATGTGTATATGGTAAGTATAATTATAAATTGTATTTTTCATGGAATTGATAACAGATTTCTTCATAGACTATGTATAAACATAACTTAAAACCTTTAGTGACCCATAAAGCCTTATTAGTGCCATATTTCACTATTCATGTTTGGTTGCTCCTAAATACCTAATAGTGTATTTTCATCAACTGGATAAACTACCAAAATATAGGACTATTATTTAGGGCATAGAATCTATATTTGAATTCATTTGAACATTACAATATTAGTATTTTTTCATTTATCTTCCTTATAATATTCATAATTCTTATCAAGTAATATATCACCAGTATTGGTGAAGATAAAAACTCTTCTTTTGTTCTAATTTTTGTACAATGTATGTATATTTGGAACATCGCATCCCAATAAACCTAATGGAGTTTAGTGTTCTTATTCCAACACATTCACATCAGGTGCCTAGTATTCACTGAAGTCTATATTTCACCCAATGTCTTAAAATAAAAGTGTTTTCCTATTTCATAAGCATATATAATTCTAAATAATTGCTTTATATATTAGGTAAGTTAATATTCTAGGTAGTTATAAGATAATTAACTGAGATAAACATAATTTTTTCCACAATTCTTGTTGGTATAAAAATCAATATTTTAACAAAAAAAATTCATCAAAACACATGAACCTGTAATATAATGGATTTATTTTATATAATGACTTATATTATACCATTTGTCAATATAGTTGATATATGTTTCGCTATTTCAATTCTATTCATGAAAATATTCTAGAATGGAATCATATAATACTTGAAATAAATACGTGTCTCATCATCAATCAACCTTATGCTAACATCATGTTTTTATGTGTATAAGATAATTTGTGTCCAAGAGAGGCTCTACTTGGACATTTAATGATATATGAAAACATAATATATATATACTCTAAAAATACATCTCAGATTATATTATATATTTTACTAAGTGTATTCAATTATCCACTGATTATTTTAAAAATTTCATGAAGGAATTTCACATATTATAAAAATTTACATTCAACATATCCTAAAAATAGTTCACACGGTCCACCTGAACTAATTCTAGAATATTTTTTGGTTATACCTTTATCTATATGGTATTTTTCTAAAAAATAACAAGTCTGTTTGATACCTAATAGATTTATCTTCAACTAGATATATCCTTGAAAACTAATTTTATTTTGATTTGAGAAATAATTATTTTCTATAAATGGGTATGAGTATTATAATTTATGTTCATAATTAATATCCTATATTATATGTCTTTGATTCAAATACCACTGAATTATTAGTCAAGTATGCAATACCATAACAACATTCATTTCAAAAATTAAATAATATCTCATTATATCTAAATGGAAACTGAGATAATTGTTTTGGTAATGCTCAAAACAAAACAATAGATTGAATAGATTCATTCCATTGGGCAATCTGAATTTTTTTCCCCTATTAGTTGACTTATTAATCAACCTTTCTCAACTATATAAAGAGTTAAAATTTCTTCTTGTAATGTAACAACAACTTCTTGGTTCTTGTTTTTGAATTAAAATATTTTAAACACATATAGTATTTAATACCCAAGAATTGAAATAAAAATATTAAATGCACTGATGAATATAACTTAAGTATAAGTTTTTTCTATATTTTCCTTTAATTCATTAGTGTTTCTACCCTAATAAACTTTTTAGATAAATGAGAAGTAGATAACCTTCTATTATTTTCCCAACCTATGTATCATTTTTTAAAGGATGTTTTCCCAGAACCATTAAATTTGGACCAGTCAGTATTTTCAACTTGGTCTTTTACTTTGTTCACAATATGGGGTGAGTATTCACATTTCCACTATTCCTTTTCTAATAAGTGAATAATATTCAAATGAATCATAAGAAAATTCTCAACACAGATCATTATTTAATTTCAATTTAATATATAATATCTGGTTGATAGCAAATATGGGATTAATTGATGAGTTATTATGTAAATGTAACCAAATTTCACTAACTGGTCAATGTAATTAAATTTATTAAATGTAAGATCACCAAATAGGAACCTAAATCTCAATTTACACTGGTATAATTCAATGATAATATCATTTATCTTTATCCTCTCTTTATCTTTCTCAATTTATAATAGATAAGATATCAAGGTGTATAGATACATGTCTTTATGTTTCATCTTATTTTCTTCAAACATAGCTAATATCATAATTTAATAGACATTGGATTTATCCTCCATATATCTCTTATAGTAATCCTTTTCACCTACACCTTTTTTGTGAGGTGCCTAATTATAAATATTGGAAATTAGTACAATGTATGAATTTTCCCATTGTATTTCAATTTATATATCACACTTGGATATTTTTCATGGTGAGGACATTGTATGAATCTAGAAATGATATTTTTGTTCTCATGGGTTATCTTTCCATTTTCCATAATAAGTAAAAGAATATTTTAGTAGCGTATCTTGACTACCAAAATTAATGTGATGTAATAAATTTTATTTTATTAGTCTATTGTTATTTTATAAATTCACATTATCCCTCAAAATTAGATTTTTAATATCCTATCGTGTGGATATTCCAGTGGAAATAATCAGTAATCCCAATATCATAACCAATACTATGTCCATGAAAATTACTCTAAGGTATTTAAATAGGTTGTCTTTCTAGCTTCATTAACTGACAGTTCCTTGATCCATTGATCAAACACCCAAATGTTGAAATATTATAATTATACTTACTTAACACTTACCTCCAAATGGTATTGAATAGAATATGACAATTACAATCAATACCAATTTGGTTAAGTTTACTTATTATCATTATTAATACTCCATAATAATTGAAAGTTTCCTCAAATATGGATTGACTAAAACTTTAATTATGGTTACATACTAACATAAATAATAGAATTATTTTGTAAATTAATATTTTTTTGAGGGATTATATTTATATTATACATAAATATTCTTTATTTTATATTTTTACATGATTTTTAATATTATTTTTATTTTATATAATTAATTAAAAAAATATGATAAATTAATTTATGCATAATTCATTTATTTTATTTTATCTGAAATCCTTGGTTATTTATTAACTTTATCTGGTCATGTTTAAATAAATATGCATCACATAAAAAATTAAACATGAAATCAATAAAATGAAATAAACATGTGGCGTGATCATTATCTTTTACTAATTTTCAATTTATCAAGAAGACTAAAATAACCCCATACCCTATGGGAATAACCCCTTGAGTCAAGCGAGGATAGAGTCCCTAAATTCCACCTTTACCATGTGTATCTTCTTGGTTGGTTTTACCTTGAATCGATGTGGAACCTTCTACTTGTGCCTAGGAGTTCCTTAATTTACATATTCTTACTCACTCTCAGGTGATTGGAAATGAGGTTTAGTGTTGCATAAAATAAACCATGTACCCAGAGACCTATATATATTAATGAGGAAGGTGTGATACATAGAACATCATATAAATTTTAACAATAAATTATCAAGAAAATCCATATAATAATTAAATTAAATAGAAACCCACCAAATACATAGGTCATTCAGGATCATGATCATCCACATATGCAAATATTACACTTTAAAATAACTATCATTCATTTCAATATATTATTTATTATGATAAATCTCTCAAATTAATACATTAATTATTTGATTGATAAATTAATTCATTTCCCTTAATTAAAAATCCAAAGTTTCATTGAAATCCCCATTTACTATATTTTTAATTAAATCACATAAATTAATATTAGTTTAAAATTAATTAAGTACAAGGTGTGTACTAGAGGTAGCACGACATGTACCATTATTAATATGTTTAAACCCATTTCTAGAATTTGACTACTGCACAACACATTCCATCACATGACACAATGTTTGACTAACAATGTATATGGTCCTTGTTATGTACTATGTACTTACCCAACATGTATTCATATATGGTGTGTTATTATGTGATTCAATCTGTGTAGTCTTCACAATATTTATGACTATATGAAACACCTTAAATATATGTCAAAGGTACTTTTCGTAAAGAATATTAGGTACACGGTGTGTATGACAACTATATACATATTGTATTTATAGAATAAACATGGTAAATAATTTAAAAATCACTTAATATCACTGATGACCCACTGAAATTACTTAGCATGTTGACTAGGAAAAAACATGGTCACACAACGTGTATAACCAGCTACATGTTAGGAAATTCAGTTTTACTTGAATTAATTAATTATTTATGCATGTTGGATCACATAATATGCCTATCTCGACATGTATAACCATCTACATTATGTTTAATTCATTATTTTCCACCCACATTATATGCCTATGGATTCAATGTGTATTTTATGTGGTTCATTACACATTGCATGACATGTATAACCATCTAAAAACTATGTAATTCGCATATTTATATGTCCCTCAGCTATCCATTAATACATAGTGTGTATTATTTTCATGCCAAATAAATTTAAATCACAACTTCTAAGATTTGGTCAAGGTAAAAACCATGTGTGGTTATATAGTGTATACACAAGCTACACACCATGTACCCCAATCTAGAAGCATGTATACCGAACAAATATTTTGGATTACTAAATATTATTTTAAAGGATTGGTAAATATTATTTTTGTAGAGACCCAAATACTTATGTACATGGACATCACATTAATTTTGTTGAATACTTAATACATAACAAACACAGACACACAAAGACCGAAATATTATAGTGTCTTTGGAAACTCAGAATTTAATATTCTAATCGTGGGGAAAGATCTTCTACTTTTCCCATAAAGATATTCCCCTTTTTTCTTCTTACCTAAAACCTTTCTTTATATCCTGGGGAAAATAAAACATAAAAATGGTAAGATCAAATTCTTAGTAAGGGTAAACAAAAGAAATATCAATCACATCATATCCATAAAAACATATTATTTTGGAAATCTTAACCTGCAAAAGAGATCATAATTTCATAACATGGGATAAATCATAGTAGTGAAATGTAATCCCAATAATCATAACTTAAAACATTAAACTTTGTGGAATACACACATAATCATAGATAATCATTTCTTAGTAGTCAAGACACATTGTCAAGACTATCTTAGAAGACAAGGTCCATTTCTGAACCGTGTTCACTCCTCATTTCAGTTCTGTTTCACTGAACCGGTTTAACCTACCATTCCAGTCATGTCTATCTCATGAGATATAAATCTTTACCCAATTAATTGGAGGGAGATATAGGTCCAACCCATCTCATAATGATACCATTCTTATGTGTACCACAAAATCAAAAAAATCATACATCATTGCATAACCCATGTAATAAAAATGGGATTCTTAAACATCGTGACATCATAAAACAATTCATATAAGATAAAGGAATTAATAAAAATAATTCCATCACAACATAATAAAATTAATTTGATAATAGGGATAGAAATAGAACCCTATATTATCTTAGATGGAAAATAATTTTGATAAAACACTTGAACTCCATTCTTGAGGAAAATATCCTTTCTACTTCAAAAACATTTTTCCTTTCTTAAAATGTCAAACAATTTTAAACTAAAAGAAGTTGATTAAAAATAAACTTGAAAAATTGTATAGGAAGCTTCATGGAAATAATTTTCTATGAATCCATTCATGCCGTATAAGTTAAAAAATAACATTCTTCTCGTACTTTGGCCACAAAAGTCAAAAAGTACCTCGTACGAAAAATGACAAAAGATTCCTTTCATATATTTTACTAAAAACTCACCGAAGGGTAAAATTGGATTTAAAAAATTTTATTAGGATAGAAATAATATTACATATTGAGGAAACATGTATGTGGATGATAAAATACTCCCCAGTAATTTCTGAAGTACAAACAATCTCGGATAAAACTGAGATTGTGAGATTTTCCCTTACCTTAGGTCCGATTTGCTTCATAAGTGTCCAAAACTCCTTTATAATGATTTAAATAATGTCATTGACTTATTCCAGAATCATACTTATTTTTATTTTATCATATATGGTCATATTTCTAGCTTCTTATTAGTAATATTTCATTGCTACTTGTTATTCGGGTGTTTATTACTTTTTGTTCTTATGCGTGTTTTGTCGAATAAATTCTTAATCTTCTTTTTAGGTTATAAAAAACTCATTTACAGAATGGAATTTGTGTAATAAATATCATATTCATTCATTCAATTCATTTATATAATCATTATGCAATTAAGATCATGTAGAACGAGTCACATCACATCGTGGAGACGGTATTCCATACGTACATACGAGCGATGATATCGTTCCCATGATCGTAGAATTGTATTGGAGTGTATGTATAAAATTTCAGAATCAATATCACTTTAAAATAATCATATATAGTTATTATTTACACCATTATACCCATCCAATTAAGGTGGTGGAGTAAAATAGATTACACTACAGCGTAGAGACGGTATTCCGTACGTACGCACAGACAGTGATTTCGTTTTCCATAGGATGGATAGATAGTGAAATAGGGTTGTTTCATACTTATAATAACATATCATTATATGATTGATACTGATGTTATTACTTCATAATAAAACAAATAAAGAAGAAGTATAAGAAGAAATAAAGTTGAAAGAATCGGTAACGGATATTACCTCTTCTTTCGACACGCCTTTTTGAAACCTCCTCTTAGGGCACTAAGATTGGTCTTTGAAAAATACCAGAACCTATAGGATGTTTATAGTGAAGTGTAGAAGAGAAATGGGCAGGTGTTGGCCGAGTTTTAA
The DNA here is from genome assembly GCA_963277665.1 of Viscum album. NCBI lineage: Eukaryota > Viridiplantae > Streptophyta > Magnoliopsida > Santalales > Viscaceae > Viscum > Viscum album. Next base: position 44,017,264 of record OY728140.1, on the reverse strand, counting down.
GGCTCAAAGTGGTGTGAGGAAGAGGGGGAGGAGGTGCCTTTTATAAGGGAGGAGAGGGGCACCTTTGGAATAACTAAAAATATTATTTTATTATAAAGTCATATTCTGTTTTTAAAAGCTCCAAATTGAGTTATTTCGAAGTTAAGGTGGGTATGAGTCGAAATCCTCTCATAAAATAGAATTTAGACAAGTTTAGGTTTCTATTTTAACCTTATCATTTAGATTTAACTATAAGTTAAATAATGTTTCTTTTACCGTGACTTCTTGTTTTCTTACACTATAAGGTTAATAAACTTACTATAACAAGGAAAACTAACCCCAAGTTGTTTATTATTAATATATATAACCTTATCTAAGTTATTTGGAAGAACCTTATATTTTTAGGAATAAAATAACAATTAATAATATAATATTTGTTTTAAAAACTATTTTATGTCAATTTTGACACTATTTGGTAATTGATTTTTGTGAAAATCATAACAGAATTATTAGTTCGAAAAGAGTTAACTAAATAAATACTAACATGTCATATTAAGCTATAAAATTAGTTTAATTCATAAAAAGTATCAAATTACATTTATTTGGGTATTTATGACATCAATTATGTCAATATTACATTAATAAGATAATTACTGCATCATCATTGTGTCATAAATAAATTAAATTATTTAATTTATAAAAATTATAAATAAAATACATTTCTGTAGTAAAGTGTTTTATCTTTCTAATGAATATTTATAGTCTAATTTATCTTATGTATAACCCTATATTAAAAATGATTTAGTTATTAAACTTTGATTTTAACTATTTTAACCCTTCTTTAAATAAATTAATAATAAATATCCTAATATAATCCAAGTGGGCCTAAATGGTCATATTTTATTCCCAAGGTTCTTTTTGGTCGAATTAAACTTATCCAATAGAATTAGGACATGTGTTAGGGTAATAATAATATAATTTTTACCCTTAATTACCCTATTTACTTTTAACCATGGTAAAAAAGTAAAAAGTTACTATTCTCAAAAAATTGTTTTCATCTCATTGAACCACATTTAAGTCCTTGATATTAACCGCGTCTCTCGGATTTTCGAAATTCAACTCACAGAAGCGGTAAAATTATGTTTTATGTGAATTTGCAAATTCTCCTAGGAGGTGGGTAAAAGACGGTGAAAAGTTCAATAAAATTTTTATATATCTAAAATTATTATAAAATGAATCCAATGACTTAAATTGAACTCATATAGGTATTATGAATCAATTTTTACGTAAAATAAATTTAAATAAAATAAATAATTATTTAAATAAAAATTCTGTTTTCGAATAGTAACCCAGTGTTTACACTATTCATCAAAAATTGAAAGTTTTCAGAAAAATACCAACAATTCACCCTAGTCTAATTTCAATATTCTGTATCCAAAAATTAAGTCCATTTTGAAAGATTAAATTTATAAAATTTCAAAAATTGGGTATTACTATTCATAATGGCTAGTTTATATAACATATCGTTTTTAGCGAAACTCGGTATTGCGTCCAACACACGCTATCGTGGAAGGTCGCGATTGCGTTTAATGCAAGCCAAGTCAGGGATGTGTGTTGTGCAAGATCCTTTTGGTGTAGCGTGCAACACAAGACATTAATTAAATTAAAAATAATATTTTTCATAAAATCTCGGGGTGTTACATTCTACCCCCCTTAAAATGAATTTCACCCTCAAAATTTGTCGGGGTTATAAATGGTTTACTACTCGAAAGTTTCTTTAATAGAAACCCACATCGTAAAAATGAATACCAAAACATGGCTTTAAAAACTAAAGTATGAAACGTAACGGTTATCCAAATTAACTAATCACTGGGTTTCCACATAGGAGAACATAGGTGAAAATATGGATATGAAAGAGAAATCTAACCGTCATGTTCTGATGGAGAGTGGTAGAGAACATGGCTATGATAAAACCAACAATCACAAATCCATATATTTGTGATGATCTAGGGTACCATCTGATTCATCGGATATAAGGTTACTAGGACAACATTTTTGGTTTTCAAGATCATTTCCCTAAAGTTGAAGAATTTGAATTAGAATAAATACTTACTTTATTTTGGTATAATCTCACCGTTTTTCGTGCCTTGAACAATTTCCACTTCATCTCTTTAAAAAATGAAGTTGAATTTGTCTTTCGCAGAGTTTTAGCAGATCATGTGATAGAATGATAGGTCATTCCATCTATCTCAAACATAAGTTAGAAAAATTTATATGCATAATTCCGTCTATGGTGTGATTAATCATATATGGTTCCAAAATAGACTTATACTTCATCTATCATCCTGTATAATAAAATAAAACTAGTTTCTACTAACCAGGTACTTCCTGTAGGCCAGTGGTAGGAAATAAAGTCATGTCGCACTTTGGTTGTGGGTTCGATTCCCACTGCCTTGTCCGATGTGACGGGTTGTCACTCGTTCTGCAGGTTGTCCTTTTTTTCTTCTAAAAATACAATACTAACTTATAACCAACATAATCCATTCCAATATTTATGCTTATCAATAATATTGCAGTCCATTCTCATATTATAGTGAAAATGATTACCAGAGATTTCATATAACAAGCAGGTTAATACCATCGTTGATCCCCATATATCATAAGATATGTCTTGTTGGTCACATTCCAAATATTCGAAGGCCTTAATCATGTATTCTCTTGAAAAATGAATACCCATTGAATCTTAGTGAAAACATGAGTGCTTTCAAAAGTTAACTCTTTCCAAATACCAAAACCCCAAAATTCTGTATACTCAAACCATGATATAACTATTTCCTTATATCAGTCATGAGCTCATGAATACTGTCAAACATTTCATTTTCTCCTTATCCCTTCATTATGCGCATATCATCTTCTTTCTAAAAATATCTCAATCACTTTCCATGGTTACCAGTACCATAAAATTATTGAAAACCACAATAGACCGACACATAAATATTCCAATATTCCACAATACTATATACAACATTATTTTGGAATCCCATTACATAAACACTTAATAATTCCACCACATCGTTGTCATATTCAACATCTCCAATAGTGATCGCATGTGACTTCCCTTTTTCCTTTTCCTTAAGTGGTTGCTCATGTCGATCATCATTAACCCTTGGATTAGGGAATTGATTAGCATAATGCCCCATTTCATTGCACTTGAAGCATTGAAGTGTTGGTGGTGCATTCTCTGCAGTCTTTTCTTTATTCACATCATTAGAAACCCTTTTTCCATTACTTAGACACTCAGCTGCTCGATGACCTTCTTTTCCACACTTAAAACATTTTCTAGTCCCTTTAAGACAATCTCCACCATGCTTCTTTCTACACTTTGAGCATAAGGAAACATTCATCTTCTTTTCACCATTATTCTGAGATTTCTCCTTGAACTCCATCTTTTGTTTCTTGTCAAAAACATGAGATGGATATGTAACACCAACTTCCATTTCTACCTTGATAGCACAACACAAAATTTTTTCATAGCTACTGATGCCTCTTATAGATAATGCCCTTCAAAGATTTGGTTTTAAGCTAGTGAAGAATCGATCAACTTTACTTTCAGGTTGGATGATAAAGCCAGATGCATACCTTGCAAGCCTTGTAAAATTTGCTTTGTATATACCAACAGATTAATCATCCTTTTTCTTTAGTTCAAGAAATTCCTTCTCCATCTTTGTTCTAAGAATACGCGAGAAGTACTTATTGGAAAATAAGTTCTTGAACTCGTTCCATTCCATGGACTCAATTTCATCGCTTGGCCTAGTATTCTTGATAAGATTCCACCATTGATCAGCTTCACCTTCCAAATGATATACTACTAAGACAACTTTATCATGTTCAGAACATTGAAGAACTAAAAATATCTTTTCAGTGGTACTGATCCATTGTTCAGCAACAAGTGGATCAGAAGAACCACTGAAAGAAGGTGGATGTTTCCTCATGAAGGACTCAATAGAATATTGTTCCCTTCTCTGCTCATTTGGAAGTCCATAATGATTTATTGCTTGTGTAAGTATAGAAATAATATTTTGCACTCCATCTCCCATAACATTTGTTTGTTTAGGAGGAAAATCATTTCATTGTCCATTACATTGATCAACACGGTTCCTTCGGGTTCCAGCCATCGTCTAAAACCCAAAAAGAATAGTGTGAGAGGAAAAAATCATTCTAGGGAAAACAACATAATAAAGGGGGAGTACCTTCAATATCTAACATCTTAGGTTTAATTCTAAGATAGTTACCGTAATTCTAGGACTATAAACTATACTTATACTTAACCTTAGGGACATCCCTAGACATACCTTAAAAATATCTCTAGGGATCTCACTAAAGTTATCGCATCCTAGTTTCCAAAGGTTGACTAAACCTTTCCTCTGATACCAACTATAGAGACCTGATGCCTAACGTACATGGACATTACATTACTTTTGCGGAATACTTAATACATAACAAACACAGACACACAAGGACTGTAATAGTTTAGTGTCTTTGGAAACTCATAATTTAATCTTCTAATCGTGGTGAAAGATCTTCAACTTTTCCCATAAAGATCTTCCCCTTTTGTTTTCTTACCTAAAACCTTTATTTATATCTTGGAGAAAATAAAACATAAAAAGTGTGAGCTAAAATTCTTAGTAAGGGTAAACAAAAGAAATAAAAATCACATCATATTCATAAGAACATATTATTTTGGAAATCTTAACCTTCAAAAGAGATCATAATTTCATAACATGGGATAAATCATAGTAGTGAAATGTAATCCCAATAATCATAACTTAAAACATGAAACTTTGTGGAATACACACATAATCATAGAGAATTATTTCTTAGTAGTGAAGACACATTTCCACGACTATCTTAGTGAACAAAGTCCATTTCTGAACCGAGTTCACTCCTCGTTTCAGTTCTGTTTCACTGAACCAGTTTAACCTGTCATTCCAGTCATGTCTATCTCATGAGATATAAATCTTTACCCAATGTATTGTATGGAGATATAGGTCCCACCCATCTCATAATGATATCATTCTTATGTGTGCCACAAAATCAAAAAAATCATACATCATTGCATAACCCATGTAATAAAAATGGGATTCTTAAACATCGTGACATCATAAAACAATTCAAATAAGATAATGGAATTCATAAAAATAATTCCATCACAACATAATCAAATCAATGTAATAATAGGGATAGAAACAGAACCCTATATTATCTTAGATGGAAAATAATTTTGATAAAACACTTGAACACCATTTTTGAGGAAAATATCCTTTCTACTTCAAAAACATTTTTCTTTTCTTAACATGTCATACAATTTTAAACTAAAAGAAGTTGATTAAAAATAAACTTGAAACCTTTTAAAGGATATTCATGGAAATAATTTTCTATGAATCCATTCATGTCGTATAAGTTAAAAAAGAACATTCTTCTCGTACTTTGGCCAGAAAAGTCAAAAAGTACCTCGTATGCAAAACGACAAAAGATTTCTTTCATATATTTTACTAAAAATTCACCAAAGGGTAAAATTCGATTTAAAAAATTATAGTAGGATAGAAATAATATTACATATTTAGGAAACATTTATGTGGATGATAAAATACTCCCCAGTAATTTCTGAAGTATAAACAATCTCGGATAAAAATGAGATTGTGAGATTTTCCCTTACCTTAGGTCCGATTTGCTTCGTAAGTGTATGAAACTCTTGTATAATGATTTAAATAATGTAATTGACTTATTCCAGAATCAAACTTATTTTTATGATATCATATATAGTCATATTCTTAGCTTCTTATTAGTAATATTTCATTGCTACTTGTTATTCGGGTGTTTATTACTTTTTGTTCTTATGCATGTTTTGTCGAATAAATTCTTATTATTATTTTTAGGTTATAGATACCTCATTTCTATAATGGTATTAGTGTAATATATATCATATTAATTAATTCAATTCATTTATATAATCATTATGCAAATGAAGATCATGTATAATGAGTCACATCACATCGTGGAGATGGTATTCCGTACGTACGCACAAGCGATGATATTGTTCCCATGATCGTGGAATTGTATTGGAGTGTATTTATACTATTTCATAATCAATATCACTTTACAATAATCATATTTACTTATTATTTACACCATTATACCCATCCAAGTATGGTGGTGGTGGAAAATAGATTACACCACGGCATGGAGACGGTATTCCGTACGTACGCACGCGCGGTGATTTCGTTTTCCGTAGGATGGATAGATGGTGAATTAGGGTTGTTTCTTACTTTTAATAACTTATAAGTATATTATTGATACTGATGTTATTACTTCATAATGAAACAACTAAAGAATAAGAAGTATAAGAAGAAATAAAGTTGAAAGAATCGGTAACGGATATTACCTCTTCTTTCGACACGCCTTTTTGAAACCTCCTCTTAGGGAACTAAGATTGGTCTTTGAAGAAGACCATAACCTCTAGTATGTTTCTAGGGAAGTGGATAAGATAAATTGGTAGGGTTTTTCCGACATTTAAGGCTCAAAGTGGTGTGATGAAGAGAGAGAGGAGGTTCCCTTTTATAAGGGAGGAGAGGGGAACCTTTGGAATAACTAAAAATATTATTTTATTATAAAGTCATATTCGATTTTTAATAGCTCCAAATTGAGTTATTTCGAATCTATGGTGGGGATGGGTTGAATTCCTATCATCCAATAGAATTTACACAAGTTTAGGTATCTATTTTAACCTTATCATTTAGATTTAACTTTAAGTTAAATAATTTTTCTTTTAGAGTGTCTTTTTTTTTCTTACACTATAAGGTTAATAAACTTACAATAACAAGCCAAACAAACCCCAAGTTGTTTATTATTAATATATATAATCTTAGATAAGTCATTTTTTAGAGCCTTATATTTTTAGGAATAAAATAACAATTAATAATCTAATATTTGTTTTAAACACTATTTTATGTCAATTTTGATACTATTTGGTAATTGATTTTTTTGAAACTCATAACATAATGATTAGTTCGAAAAACGTTCACTAAAACAATACTAAAATGTCATATTAACCTATAAAAATAGTTTAATTCATAAAAAGTCTCAAATTACATTTTTTTTGGGTATTTATAAAATCAATTATGTCAATATTTCATTAATAAGATAATTATTATATCATCATTGTGTCATAAATAAATTAAATTTTTTAATTTCTAAATTTTTTAAATAAATTACCAATATGTAGGAAATCTTTTTATCTTTCTAATGAATATTTATAGTCTAATTTATCTTATGTATAACCCTATATTAAAAATGATTTAGTTATTAAACTTTGATTTTAACTATTTTAACCCTTTATTAAATAAATTAATAATAAGTGTCCTAATCAAATAAAAGTGGGCATAAATGGTCATATTTTATTCATAAGGTTATTTTTGGTCGAATTACACTTATCCAATAGAATTAGGACATGTGTTAGGGTAATAATAATATCATTTTTACCCTTAATTACCCTATTTACTTTTAACCGTGGTAAAAACAATTAGAAAGTTACTATTCACCAAAAATTATTTTCATCTCATTGAACCACATTTAAGTCCTTGATATTAACCATTTCATTAAGATTTTCTAAATTCCACTCATAGAAGCGATAAAATTATGTTTTATGTGAATTTGCAAATTCTCCTTGGAGGTGGGTAAAAGACGGTGAAAAGTTCAATAAAATTTGTATATATCTAAAATTATTATAAACTGACTCCAATGACTTAAATTGAACTTATATAGGTATTATGTATCAATTTTGACCTAAAATAAATTTAAATAAAATAAATAATTATTTAAATAAAAAGTCGGGGTTTGAATAGTAACCCAGTGTTTACACTATTCCTCAAAATTTGAAAGTTTTCAGAAAAATACCAAAAATTCACCCCAGTCTAATTTCGATAATCTGAATCCAAAAATTAAGTCCATTTTTAAAGATAAAATTTATAAAATTTCAAAAAGTGGGTATTACTATTCATAATGGCTAGTTTATATAACATATCGTTTTTAGCGAAAATCGGTATTGCGCCCAACACACGCTATCATGGAAGGTCGCGATTGCGTGTAATGCAACCCAAGTCAGGGATGCATGTTGTGCAAGATCCTTTTGGTGTAGCATGCAACACAAAACATTAATGAAATTAAAAAGAATATTTTTCATAAAATCTCGGGGTGTTACATTCTACCCCCCTTAAAATGAATTTCACCCTCGAAATTCGTTAGAGTTATAAATGGTTTAATACTCGAAAGTTTCTTTAATAGAAACCCACATCGTAAAAAGGAATACCAAAACTTGTCTTTAAAAACTAAAGTATGAAACGTAACAGTTACCCAAATTAACTAATCACTGGGTTTCCACATAGGAGAACATAGTTGAAAATATGGATATGGAAGAGAAATCTAACTGTCATGTTCTGATGGAGAGTGGTAGAGAACATGGCTATAAAAAATCCAACAATCACAAAGCCATATATTGGTGATGATCTAGGGTACCATCCGATTCATCGGATATAAGGTTACTAGGACAACATTTTTTGTTTTCAAGATCATTTCCCTAAAGTTGAATAATTTGAATAAGAATAAATACTTGATTTTTTTTTGGTATAATCACACCGTTGTTCATGCCTTGAACAATTTCCACTTCATCTCTTTAAGAAATGATGTTGAATTTGTCTTTCATGAAGTTTTAGTAGATCATGTGATAGAATGATAGATCATTCCATCTGTCTCAAACATAAGTTAGCAAAAATTATATACATAATTCCATCTAGGGTGTGATTAATCATATATGGTTCCAAAATGGACTTATACTTCATCTATCATCCTGTATAATAAAATAAAACTATTTTCTACTAACCAGGTACTTCTTGTAGGCCATTGGTAGGAAATAAAGTCATGTCACACTTCGGTTGTGGGTTCGATTCCTAGATCCTTGTCCGACGTGGCAGGTTGTCGCTTGTTCTGCAAGTTGTCCTTTTTTTAAAAAAAATAAAATAATAACTTATGTCCAACATAATCCATTCCAATATTTAGTCTTACCCATAATATTGCAGTCCATTCTCATATTATAGTGGAAACTATTACCAGAGATTTCATATAACAAGCATGTTAATACCATTGTTGATCCCCATATATCATAAGATATGTCTTGTTGGTCATATTCCAAACATTCGAAGGCCTTAATCATGTATTCTCTTGAAAATGAATACCCATTGAATCTTAGTGAAAACATGAGTGTTGTCAAAAGTTAACTCTTTCTACATACCAAAAACCCAAAATTCTGTATACTCAAACCATGATATAACTATTTACTTATATTAGTCATGAGCTCATGAATACTGTCAAACATTTAATTTTCTCCTTATCCCTTCATTATGCGTATATCATATTCTTTCCAAAAATATCTCAATCACTTTCCATGGTTACCGGTACCATAAAATTATTGAAAACCACAATAGACCAATACATAAATATTCCAATATTCCACGATACTATATACAACATTATTTTGGAATCCCATTACATAAACACTTAATCATTCCACCACATCGTTGTCATATTCAACATCGCCAATAGTGATCGCATGTGACTTCCCATTGTCCTTTTCCTTAAGTGGTTTCTCATGTCGATCATCATTAACCCTTGGATTAGGGTATTGATTAGCATAATGCCCCATTTCATTTCACTTGAACCATTGAAGTGTTGGTGGTGCGTTCTCTGCAGTATTTTCTTTATTCACATCATTAGCAACCCCTTTTCCATTACTTCGACACTTAGCTGATTGATGACCTTATTTTCCACACTTAAAAACATTTTCTAGTCCCATTAAGACAATCTCCACCATGCTTCTTTCCACACTTTGAGCATAAGGAAACATTCATATTCTTTTCACCATTATTCTGAGATTTCTCCTTGAACTAAATCTTTGGTTTCTTGTCAAAACCATGAGATGGATATGTAACACAAACTTCCATTTCTACCTTGATAGCACAAGACACAATTTCTTCATAGCTACTGAAGTCTCTTGTAGCTAATGCCCTTCGAAGATTTGGTTTTAAGCCACTGAAGAATCGGTTAACTTTACTTTCAGGTTGGATGATAAATCCAGATGCATACCTTGCAAGCCTTGTAAAATTCACTTCGTATATACCAACAGATTCATCATCCTTTTTCTTTAGTTCAAGAAATTCCTTCTGCATCTTTGTTCAAAGAATACACGGGAAGTACTTATTGAAAAATAAGTTCTTGAACTCGTCTCATTCCATGGACTCAATTTCATCTCTTGGCCTCGTATTCTTGATAAGATTCCACCATTGATCAGCTTCACCTTCCAAACGATATACCGCTAAGATGCCTTTATCATGTTCAGAACATTGAAGAACTAAAAATATCTTTTCAGGGGTACTGATACATTGTTCAGCAACAAGTGGATCAGAAGACCCACTGAAAGATGGTGGATGTTGCCTCATGAAGGACTCAATAGAATATTGTTCCCTTCTCCCCTCATTTGGAAGTCTAGAATGATTTATAGCATGTGTAAGTATAGAAATAAGATTTTTCTCTCCATCTCCCATAACATTTGTTTGTTCAGGAGGAATATCATTGCATTGTCCATTACATTGATCAACACGGTTCCTTCGGGTTCCAACCATCGTCTAAAATTCAAAAAGAATAGTGTGAGAGGCAAAAATCATGCTAGGGAAAACAACATAATAAAGGGGGAGTACCTTCAATATCTAAAATCTTGGGTTTAATTCTAATATCATTACCGTAAGTCTAGGACTATAACCTATACTTATACTTAACCTTAGGGATATCCCTAGACATACCTTAGAAATATCTCTAGGGATCTCACTAAATTTCTCGCATCCTAGTTTCCAAAGGTTGACTAAACATTTCCTCTGATACTAACTGTAGAGACCCAAAGCCTGACGTACATGGACATTACATTACTATTTCAGAATACTTAATACATAAAAAACACAGACACACAAGGACTATAATAGTTTAGTGTCTTTGGAAGCTCGGGATTTAATCTTCTAATCGTGGTGAAAGATCTTCAACTTTTCCCATAAAGATCTTCCCCTTTTGTTTTCTTACCTAAAAACTTTCTTTATATCCTAGGGAAAATAAAACATAAAAAGGGTGAGCTCAAATGCTCAGTAAGGGTAAACAAAAGAAATATCAATCATGTCATATTCATAAGAACATATTTTTTTGGAAATCTTAACCTGCAAAAGAGATCATAATTTCATAACATGGGATAAATCATAGTAGTGAAATGTAATCTCAATAATCATAACTTAAAACATGAAACTTTTTGGCATACACACATAATCATAGAAAATTATTTCTTAGTAGTCAAGACACATTTCCAAGACTATCTTAGCGGACAAAGTCCATTTCTGAACCAAGTACACTCCTCGTTTTAGTTCTGTTTCACTAAACTGGTTTAACCTGTCATTTCATTCATGTCTATCTCATGAGATATAAATCTTTACCCCATGCATTAGAGGGAGATATAGGTCCCACCCATCTCATAATGATACCATTCTTATGTGCTCCACAAAATCAAAAAAAATCATACATCATTGCATAATCCATGTAATAAAAATGGAATTATTAAACATCGTGACATCATAAAACAATTCATATAAGATAAAGGAATTCATAAAAATAATTCCATCGCAACATAATCAAATCAATGTAATAATAGGGGTAGAAACAGAACCCTATATTATCTTATATGGAAAATAATTTTGATAAAACACTTGAACTCCATTCTTGAGGAAAATATTCTTTCTACTTAAAAAGCATTTTTCCTTTCTCAACATGTCATACAATTTTAAACTAAAAGAAGTTGATTAAAAATAAACTTGAAAACTTGTAAAGGAAACTTCATGGAAATAATGTTCTATGAATCCATTCATTTCGTATAAGTTAAAAAAGAACATTCTTCTCGTACTTTGGCCAGAAAAGTAAAAAAGTACCTCATACGAAAAACGACAAAAGATTCCTTTCATATATTTTACTAAAAACTCACCGAAGGGTAAAATTGGATTTAAAAAATTGTAGTAGGAAAAAAATAATATTACATATTGAGGAAACATGGATATGGATGATAATATACTTCCCATTAATTTCTGAAGTATAAACAACCTCAGATAAAAATTAGATTGTGAGATTTCCCCTTACCTTAGGTCCGATTTGCTTCGTAAGTGTCCGAACCTACTGTATAATGATTTAAATAATGTCATTGACTTATTCCAGAATCATAATTATTTTTATGATATCATATATGGTCATATTATTATCTTCTTATTAGTAATATTTCATTGCTACTTGTTATTCGGGTGTTTATTACTTTTTCTTCTTATGCGTGTTTTTTCGAATAAATAATTATTCTTATTTTTAGGTTATAGATACCTCATTTAAATTGTGGTATTAGTGTAATATATATCATATTCATTCATTAAATTCATTTATATAATCATTATGAAATGAAGATCATGAAGAACGAGTCGCATCACATCGTGGAGACGGTATTCCGTACGTACGCACGAGCAATGATATCGTTCCCATGATCGTGGAATTGTATTGGAGTGTATGTATACTATTTCAGAATAAATATAAATTTACAATAATCATATTTAGTTATTATTTACACCATTATAACCATCCAAGTAAGGTGGTGGTGGAAAATAGATTACACCATGGCGTGGAGACGGTATTCCGTACGTACGCACGTGCGGTGGTTTCGTTTTCTGTAGGATGGATAGATGGTGAAGTAGGGTTGTTTCATACTTATAATAACATATCAGTATATTAGTGATACTGATGTTATTAATTCATAATTAAACAACTAAATAAGAAGAAGTGTAAGTAGAAATAAAGTTGAAAGAATCGGTAACGGATATTACCTCTTCTTTCGACACGCCTTTTTGAAACCTCCTCTTAGGGCACTAATATTTGTTTTTGAAGAATACCAGAACCTATATGATGTTTCTAGGTAAGTGGAGAAGAGAAATTGGCAGGGTTTGGCCGAGATTTAAGGCTCAAAGTGGTGTGAGGAAGAGAGGGAGGAGGTTCCCTTTTATAAGGGAGGAGAGGGGCACCTTTGGAATAACTACAAATATTATTTTATTATAAAGTCATATTCCGTTTTTAATAGATCAAAATTTAGTTATTTAGAAGCTAAGGTGGGTATAGGTAGAAATCCTTTCATCCAATAGAATTTAGACAAGTTTAGGTTTCTATTTTAACCTTATCATTTAGATTTAACTTTAAGTTAAATAATTTTTCTTTTACCGTGTCTTCTTCTTTTCTTACACTATAAGGTTAATAAACTTACTATAAAAAGCCAAAAGAACCCCAAGTTGTTTATTATTAATATATATAACATTATCTAAGTCATTTGGCTGAACCTTATAATTTTAGTAATAAAATAACAATTAATAATATAATATTTGTTTTAAAAACTATTTTATGTCAATTTTGACACTATTTGGTAATTGATTTTTGTGAAACTCATAGAAGAATGATTAGTTATAAAAAAGTTAACTAAATCAATACTCACATGTCATATTAACCTATAAAATTAGTTTAATTCATAAAAAGTATCAAATTACATTTATTTGGGTATTTATAACATCAATTATGTCAATATTTCATTAATAAGATAATTACTGCATCATCATTGTGTCATAAATAAATTAAATTATTTAATGTCTAAAAATTATAAATAAAATACCATTATGTATGAAATATTTTCATCTTTCTAATGAATATTTATAGTCTAATTTATCTTATGTATAACCCTATATTAAAAATGTTTTAGTTATTAAACTTTGATTTTAACTATTTAAACCCTTCTTTAAATAAATTGATAATAAATGTCCTAATCTAATCCAAGTGGGCCTAAATGGTCATCTTTTATTCCTAAGGTTGATTTTGGTCGAATTACTCTTATCCAATATAATTATAACATGTTTTCGGGTAATAATAATATCATTTTTACCCTTAATTACCCTATTTACTTTTAACCGTGGTAAAAAAAGTAAAACGTTACAATTCACCAAAAATTATTTTCATCTCATTGAACAACATTTTAGTCCTTGATATTAACCGTGTCTATCGGATTTTGGAAATTCCACTCACAAAATCTGTAAAATTATGTTTTATGTGAATTTGAAAATTCTCCTAGGAGGTGGGTACAAGACGGTGAAATGTTCAATTACATTTTTATAAATCTAAAATTATTATAAAATGACTCCAATGACTTAAATTGAACTTATATAGGTATTATGTATCAATTTTGACCTAAAATAAATTTAAATAAATAAATAATTATTTAAATAAAAAGTCGGTTTTTGAATAGTAACCTAGGGTTTACACTATTCATCAAAAATTGAATGTTTTCAGAAAAATACCAAAAATTCACCTGTGGCTAATTTCGATATTCTGAATCCAAAAATGAGGTCCATTTTGAAAGATAAAAGTTATAAAATTTCAAAAAGTGGGTATTACTATTCATAACGGCTAGTTTATATACCATATCATTGTTTAGCAAAACTCAGTATTGCGTACAATACACGCTATCGTGGAAGGTCACGATTACGTGTAATGCAATCCAATTCAGGGATGTGTGTTTTGCAAGATCCTTTTGGTGTAGCATGCAACACAAGACATTAATGAAATTAAAAATAATATTTTTCATAAAATCTCGGGGTGTTACCTTCTACCCCCCTTAAAATGAATTTCACCCTCAAAATTCGTCGGGGTTATAAATGGTTTACTACTCGAAAGTTTCTTTAATATAAACCCACATCATAAAAAGTAATACCAAAAATTTGCATTAAAAACTAAAGTATGAAATGTAACGGTTACCCAAATTAACTAATCACTAGGTTTGCACATAGGAGAACATAGGTGAAAATATGGATATGGAAGAGAAATCTAACCGTCATGTTCTGATGGAGAGTGGTAGAGAACATGGCTATGAAAAAGCCAACAATCACAAAGCCATATATTTGTGATCATCTAGGGTACCATCTGATTCATCTGATATAAGGGTACTAGGACAAAATTTTTGGTTTTCAAGATCATTTCCCTAAAGTTGAAGAATTTGAATTAGAATAAATACTTACTTCATTTTGTTATAATCTCACCATTGTTTGTCCCTTGAACAATTTCCACTTCATCTCTTTAAGAAATGAAGTTGAATTTGTCTTTCTTGAAGTTTTAGCAGATCATGTGATAGAATGATAGGTCATTTCATCTGTCTCAAACATAAGTTAGCAAAAGTTATATACATAATTCCATCTATGGTGAGATTAATCATATACGGTTCCAAAATGGACTTATACTTCATCTATCATCCTATATAATAAAATAAAACTAGTTTCTACTAACTAGGGACTTCCTGTAGGCCAGTGGAAGGAAATAAAGTCATGTCGCACTTCGGTTGTGGATTTGATTCCCACAGCCTTGTCCAACATGACAGGTTGTCGCTCGTTCTGCAGGTTGTCCTTTTTTTTTTCTAAAAATACAATACTAACTTATGTCCAACATAATCCATTCCAATATTTAGGCTTATACATAATATTTTAGTCCATTCTCATATTATAGTGAAAACGATTACCAGATATTTCATATAACAAGCATGTTAATACCATCATTGATCCCCATATATCATAATATATGTCTTGTTGGTCACATTCCAAACATTCGAAGGCCTTAATCATGTATTCTCTTGAAAAATGAATACCCATTGAATCTTATTGAAAACATGAGTGCTGTCAAAAGTTAACTCTTTCTACATACCAAAACCCCAAAATTTTGTATACTCAAACCATGATATAACTATTTCCTTATATTTTTCATGATCTCATGAATACTGTCAAACATTTAATTTTCTCCTTATCCCTTCATTAGCGCATATCATCTTCTTTCCAAAAATATCTCAATCACTTTCCATGGTTACCGGTACCATAAAATTATTGAAAACCACAATAGACCAATACCTGAATATTCCAATATTCCACGATACTATATACAACATTATTTTGGAATCCAATTATATAAACACTTAATCATTCCACCACATCGTTGTCATATTCAAAATCGCCAATAGTGATCGCATGTGACTTCCCTTTGTCCTTTTCCTTAAGTGGTTGCTCATGTCGATCATCATTAACCCTTGGATTAGGGAATTGATTAGAATAATTCCCCATTTCATTGCACTTGAGGCATTGAAGTGTTGGTGGTGAGATATCTGTAGTCTTTTCTTTATTCACATCATTAGCAATCCTTTTTCCATTACTTTGATACTCAGCTACTCGATGACCTTCTTTTCCACACTAAAAACATTTTCTAGTCCCTTTAAGACAATCTCCATCATTCTTTTTTCCACACTTTGATCATAAAGAAACATTCATCTTCTTTTCACCATTATTATGATATTTCTCCTTGAAATCCATCTTTCTTTTCTTGTCAAAACCATGAGATGTATATGTAACACCAACTTACATTTCTACCTTGATAGCACAACGCACAATTTCTTCATAGCTACTGAAGTATCTTATAGCTAATGCCCTTCGAAGACTTGGTTTTAAGCCACTGAGGAATCAATCAACTTTACTTTCAGGTTGGATGATAAAGCCAGATGCATACCTTGCAAGCCTTGTAAAATTCTCTTCGTATATACCAACAGATTCATCATCCTTTTACTTTAGTTCAAAAAATTTCTTCTCCATATTTGTTCGAAGAATACGCGGGAAATACTTATTAAAAAATATGTTCTTGAACTCATCCCATTCCATGGACTCAATTTCATCTCTAGGCCTCGTATTCTTGATAAGATTCCACCATTGATCAGCTTCACCTTCTAAACAATATACTTCTAAGATTACATTATCATGTTCAGAACACATAAGAACTGAAAATATCTTTTCAGTGGTACTGATCCATTGTTTAGCAACAAGTGGATCAGAAGACCCACTGAAAGAAGGTGGACGTTGCCTCATGAAGGAATCAATATAATATTGTTCCCTTCTCTTCTCATTTGTAAGTCCATAATGATTTATAGATTGTGTAAGTATAGAAATAATATTTTGCACTCCATTTTCCGTAACATTTTTTTGTGTAGGAGGAAAATCAATGCATTGTCCATTACATTGATCAACACGGTTCCTTCGGGTTCCAGCCATCGTCTAAAACCCAAAAAGAATAGTATGAGAGGCAAAAATCATGATAGGGAAAACAACATAATAAAGGGGGAGTACCTTCAATATCTAACATCATAGGTTTAATTCTAAGATCATTACCATAATTCTAGGACTATAACCTATACTTATACTTAACCTTAGGGACATCCCTAGACATACCTTAGAAATATCTCTAGGGATCTCACTAAAGTTCTCGCATCCTAGTTTCCAAAGGTTGACTAAAACTTTCCTCTGATACCAACTATAGAGACCCGAAGACTGATGTACATGGACATTACATTACTTTTGCGGAATACGTAATACATAACAAACACAGACACACAAGGACCGTAATAGTTTAGTGTCTTTGGAAACTCAGAATTTAATCTTCTAATCGTGGTGAAAGATATTCAACTTTTCCCATAAAGATCTTCCCCTTTTGTTTTCTTACCTAAAACCTTTATTTATATCCTGGGGAAAATAAAACATAAAAAGGGTGATCTCAAATGCTCAGTAAGGGTAAACAAAAGAAATATCAATCACATCATATTCATAAGAACATATTATTTTGGAAATCTTAACCTGCAAAAGAGTTCATAATTTCATAACATGGGATAAATCATAGTAGTGAAATGTAATCTCAATAATCATAACATAAAACATGAAACTTTTTGGCATACAAATATAATCATAGAGAATTATTTCTTAGTAGTCAAGACACATTTCCAAGACTATCTTAGCGGGCAAAGTCCATTTCTGAACCGAGTTCACTCCTCATTTCAGTTCTGTTTCATTGAATCGGTTTAACCTGTCGTTCTAGTCATGTCTATCTCATGAGATATAAATCTTTACCCAATTCATTGTAGGGAGATATAGTTCCCACACATCCCATAATTATTCCATTCTTATGTGTGCCACAAAATCAAAAAAATCATACATCATTGCATAACCCATATAATAAAAATGGGATTCTTAAACATCGTGACATCATAAAACAATTCATATAAGATAAAGGAATTCATAAAAATAATTCCATCACAACATAATCAAATCAATGTAATAATAGGGATAGAAACATAACCCTATATTATCTTATATGGGAAATAATTTTGATAAAACAATTGAACTCCATTCTTGAGGAAAATATCCTTTCTACATCAAAAACATTTTTCTTTTCTTAACATGTCAAACAATTTTAAACTAAAATAAGTTGATTAAAAATAAACTTTAAAACTTGTAAATTAAGATTCATGTAAATAATTTTCTATGAATCCATTCATTCCGTATAAGTTAAAAAAGAACATTCTTCTCGTACTTTGGCCGGAAAAGTAAAAAAGTACCTCGTACGAAAAACGACAAAAAATTCCTTTCATATATTTTACTAAAAACTCACCGAAGGGTAAAATTGGATTTAAAAAATTGTAGTAGGATATAAATAATATTATATATTGAGGAAACATGGATGTGGATGATAAAATACTCCCCAGTAATTTCTGAAGTATAAACAATCTCGGATAAAAATGAGATTGTGAGATTTTCCCTTACCTTAGATCCGATTTGCTTCTTAAGTATCTGAACCTCCTGTATAATGATTTCAATAATTTTATTGAATTATTCTTAAATCATACTTATTTTTATGATATCATATGTGGTCATATTCTTAGCTTCTTATTAGTAATATTTCATTGTTACTTGTTATTTGGGTGTTTATTACTTTTTGTTCTTATGCATGTTTTGTCGACTAAATTCTTATTCTTCTTTTTAGGTTATAGAAACCTCATTTACAGAATGGTATTAGTGTAATATATATCATATTCATTCATTCAATTCATTTATATAATCATTATGCAATGAAGATCATGTAGAACGAGTCATATCACATCATGGAGATGGTATTCCGTACGTACGCACGAGCGATGATATCGTTCCCATGATCGTGGAATTGTATTGGAGTGTATGTATACTATTTCAGAATCAATATCACTTTACAATAATCATATTTAGTTATTATTTACACCATTATACCCATCCAATTAAGGTGGTGGTGGAAAATAGATTACACCACGGCGTGGAGACGGTATTTCGTACGTACGCACGCGCAGTGATTTCATTTTCCGTAGGATGGATAGATGGTGAAGTACAATTGTTTTATACTTATAATAACATATCAGTAAATGAGTGATACTGATGTTATTTCTTAATAATGAAACTACTAAATAAGAAGAAGTATAAGAAGAAATAAAGTTGAAAGAATCGGTAACAGATATTACCTCTTCTTTCGACACGCCTTTTTGAAACCTCCTCTTAGGGAACTAAGATTGGTCTTTGAAGAAAACCAGAACCTCTATGATGTTTCTAGGTAAGTGGAGAAGAGAACTTGGCAGGGTTTGGCCGTTATGGAAGGCTCAAAGTGGTGTGAGGAAGAGAGGGAGGAGGTTCCCTTTTATAAGGGAGGAAAGGGGCACCTTTGGAATAACTAAAAATATTATTGTATTATAAAGTCATTTTTAGTTTTTAATAGCTCAAAATTGAGTTATTTAGAAGCTAAGGTGGGGATGGGTCAAAATCATCTCATACAATAGAATTTAGACAAGTTTATGTTTCTATTTTAACCTTATCATTTAGATTTAACTTTAAGTTAAATAATTTTTCTTTTACCGTGTCTTCTTGTTTACTTACACTATAAGGTTAATAAACTTACTATAACAAGCCAAACAAACCCTAAGTTGTTTATTATTAATATATATAACCTTATATAATTCATTTGGCCTAACATTAGATTTTTAGGAATAAAATAACAATTAATAATATAATATTTGTTTTTAAAACTATTTTATGTCAATTTTGACACTATTTGGTAATTGATTTTTGTGAAACTCATAACAGAATGATTAGTTCAAAAACAGTTAACTAAATCAATAATAACATGTCATATTAACCTATAAAATTAGTGTAATTCATAAAAAGTCTCAAATTACATTTATTTGGGTATTTATATCATCAATTATGTCAATATTTCCTTAATAAGATAATTACTGCATCATCATTGTGTCATAAATAAATTAAATTATTTAATGTCTAAAAATTACAAATAAAATACCATTATGTAGGAAATCATTTTATATTTCTAATGAATATTTATAGTCTAATTTATATTATGTATTACCCTATATTAAAAATTATTTAGTTATTAAACTTTGATTTTAACTATTTTAACCCTTCTTTAAATAAATTAATAATAAATGTCCTAATCTAATCCAAGTGGTCCTAAATGTTCATCGTTTATTCCTAAGGTTTTTTTTGGTCAAATTACACTTATCAAATAGAATTAGGACATGTGTTTGGGTAATAATAATATCATTTTTACCCTTAATTACCCTATTAACTTTTAACCATGGAAAAAAAAAGTAAAAAGTTACTATTCACCAAAAATTATTTTCATCTCATTGAACCAAATTTTAGTCCTTGATATTAACCGTGTCTCTCAGATTTTCGAAATTCCACTCACAGAAGCGGTAAAATTAAGTTTTATGTGAATTTGTAAATTCTCCTAGGAGGTGGGTAAAAGACGGTGAAAAGTTCAATAAAATTTTTATATATCTAAAATTATTATAAAATGACTCCAATGACTTAAATTGAACTTATATAGGTTTTATGTATCAATTTTAACCTAAAATAAATTTAAATAAAATAAATTATTATTTAAATAAAAAGTTGGTTTTTGAATAGTAACCTAGTGTTTACACTATTCATCAAAAATTGAAATTTTTCAGAAAAATACCAAAAATTCACCCTAGGCTAATTTCAATATTATGAATCCAAAAATGAAGTCCATTTTGAAAGATAAAATTTATAAAATTTCAGAAAGTGGGTATTACTATTCATAACATCTAGTTTATATAACATATCTTTGTTTAACGAAACTCGGTATTGCGTACAACAAATGCTATTGTGGAAGGTCACGATTGCGTGTAATGCAAGACAAGTCAGGGATGCATGTTGTGAAAGCTCCTTTTGGTGTAGCGTACAACACAAGACATTAATGAAATTAAAAAGAATATTTTTCATGAAATCTCGGGGTGTTACAATTTTACACTTCCATAAGTGAGGATACTATTATAATGATCATGTGACAATTCATAAAGGTAATATTACTATTTCAATAGTCATATTACTATTTTAACGTTCATATTACTATTACAACATTTAGATTTGTAATAGTCATATTAGTTCCCTCCTTTCTCAAAATACCTCCCATTTCATTTATTATTAATTCACTTATATTTTCTCTTAATATTATATATATATATATAAATATATATATTTTGAAAATTCATATTTCATTAATAATATTCTGCTTCATTTCTACAGTCTTGTTCATGAGTGTGACTATTTTGTGGGATGGAGGAGATCCATAGTTTCATATTATTGTTATCTTATATTGTATTTTTTATCTTATTATAATACTTTAAATTCTTATGTAAACATTTATTCTCTAATTGTAATGTTAAAATTGGTATAATAAAATATTATTGGTTTCATCATGTGGTGTAGATTCTTTATACTAGATTACTAAATATGACATAATTATAAAAATAGAGATTCAACTGATACAATTTGCGGTCATTACATTATTCCCCACATAAGAAATTCTCCCTCAAAATTGTATTTTACATAATAAGGTAAAAATAGGTGAGGGTAAATATCTTTAATGACTTCCTCTAGTTCATATGTCTTCTCTTTGTAATTATATTTTTTTCATAGTACTTTGACTATGTGAGTTGGCTTATTTCATAGAACTTTATCTCTACGGTCTATGATCTTCACCAACTACTCATCATAAGAGAGATAATATTTTAAATGTACCACCTATGAATTAGGTAAATTTTAGTGATCTAGTATGTACTTCCTTAAGTGTTATACATGGAATATTCCATATACATGATACAAGGTTAGTGGGAGTTCCAATCAACAAGACATGGCTTTGATTTTATATGAATCTCAAAAGAGATGATGTACCAAGGACTTCAATTACAATTTTTACAAAATATAATGACTCAATTCAATAGATATATGAAGAGTAACACTTTATCTCCAACCATAAAGTCCATATATCATTGATTACTTTTAGTACAAATCTTCTATCGATTGCGAGTATCCATGATGTGTTGTTGAATGGTCTTGACCTTTTATAAATTTTCCTTGACCATTTCAAGTCTAATATACTTGTGTTCACCAAATTCATCCCTATATTAATGAGTTCTATATCTATTCCCATAAATGTCTTCATATGGAGACATTTTGATTCTTGATGGAATGTTATTATTATAAGAGAACTCAACCAGAGGAATATGTTGATCATATCCTCATTTAAAGTCCATTGATAATCCTCTAAAAATGTATTATATTTTTTATATAGTCCACTTAGATTTTCCATCGATTTAAGGTGATAATCTATACTAAAGTTCAACTCATTGTTTATTGAATGTTGGATACTCTTCTAGAAATGGAGGAGAATCCCATATCTCAATCGGATACAATTGATAGTGGTATTCCATGTAGCCACATCACTTATTTTATGTTTATCCTTGTAAGTTTAATGGGTGATAAGTCCTATAGATTTTAAATTAATTGATTTGTATTTGTAAGATCATTCACCACAACCGATATAACATTATTTCTTTTGGATATATTTAGAAGACCAATGAAAATGTTCATGGTGATGTTTTCCCAATTTTATGTAGGTACTGGTAATGGTTTCGACATCCCCTAATATTTTTTCACTCTCCACATTCACTTACTAACATAAAAGAAACTTTTATGTATCTTCCATGATCTCATTCTTCATATTTTCCAACCAATATTTCTATTGGAGATATTGATACAACATTGTGTTCCATGGGTGTATGGAAAAGGTTGATCTATATGAATCATTTGAAAACACCTTCTTAATATCAAAATTTGATGGTACACATGGTTTTGGCGCAAATATTAAAACCTTTTATTCATCAATTTCAAAATCCAAGGATTTTCCTTTTCATTTAGATTCCACCTTTATAATTTCCACTTAATCTCTTTGAGCATCCATTAACATCTCTATAAGGAATATTTTAGAAATCATTTGAGAAAGTAATGATGATTTTATTTCCTTTATGATCTCCATGTCTATAATTTACAAGTAAAAGAACATTGGATCCTTCTCAATTATCTTCACTGATAAATTTTTCAAATCCTTTATACATAGAGAATTTTATACTTTATTTACCTTCCTAGGATGGTAGTGTACTGATTAGTTCTAGTTCTTGATCATCTCTAACCACCTTAGTTGGATTATATAAATCTTCTTCTATATGAATATATATTTAAGGCTATTATGATCCATATATATTTCAAACTTCTCAAAATAAATATAGTTCAACAAAATCATCAATTTGAAGATGAAAATATTTATCTCTAAATCATGTGTTGTGTAGTTCTTCCAATGAAATTTAAACTAGATTTATGAATAGGATATCAAATTATCATCCAAAAATAATACATAGCCCAATACCTTATTTTAAGCATCACTACAATTCGAGAAAAGTTCCTCACTTAAGGGTTTTTTGTGGAATGGTGCAGTGGAAAGCCTCTTTTTCCATTCCCTGAAGCTCTCTTTATATTAATCAGACAAGAAAAAATTTAATCCCTTATGAGTTATCTTGATTAGTAGGTTTTAAAATAGTGAGAATTTTCTCACAAATCATTGGTAATAACTAGAAAGTCCAAGAAAACAACAAATCTCTTTTATAAATGTTGGTATAGTCCACTCCTTAATTTTATTTGTCTTAGAAGGGTTCAAAGATACCCATTTTATGGTGATAAATTTCCCCAAGAATGAAATTTCCTCTAACCATAAAGCACATTTACTTTACGTTGCATATGTCTTCTCATTTCACAAATTCGTTAGTGTAGTATTCAAATGCTCCTCATGTTCCTCCTTGATTTTGGAGTATATCAACATGTCATATATATAGACTTTCATTGTGACCATAAATAATTATGGATAATTACTAAGTCAGAAGGGCATCACTATGCACTCATAGTGTTCATACCTTGTTCTAAAGGAAGCCTAGGGAATATCTTCCTTGTTCAACTTTAATGGGTGTTATCTCAACTGAAGGTCCAAATTAGAGAAATAACATACCTTGTGTAGTTTATCAAATATTTAATAAATATATGTTTGGGGTACTTGTTCTTTATCATTACTTTATTAAGGTCGTGATAATAAATTTAGAGTCACATTGACCCATTTGAATTTTTAAATAAAAGGGTCGACACGCCCCATGGTGAAGAACTCAGACATATAAAACCCTTTTCCAGACCCTCTTGTAACTCCTTCATTAGTTTGTATAACTCATTACTGTACATTATATAAAGTTTCAGGGATATAGGAAGAGATAAAAGTATAAGGTAAATTTATAACTCAACCTCTTAGTGAGGATAAAGATAAGAAATTTCTTATAGGAATACATCAGTGTAGTCCCTCATAATAAGAATGTATTCAATCATGATTATTTATTTAATTTATATAATTTGAGCTATATATTATTTATCATAAGTAAATAATATCCAAATTCATGATAAATATTACAAATTAAATTCATCCTCCTTACACTCATACAAAATCATGGGATTACTCATGATGTGAATAGTTCTCTCCCTCTCCCAAAATTTGATGCTAGATTTATATAATGATAGACATTCCATGCCCAATATAGTATCAAACAACACTAAAGGAAGAAATAAAATATTTTCTAGGAGTTTAAGTGCTCAAATATTGATCGGGGGTGTTATATACTTGGGATGCAATAATTTCTCCATTTTTTATTCCCATATAAACCTCAATCACCATATTTTGAGTTTTTGTTTGAATAGATCTACTAAACTTGAAAGTTATGAAAAACTACATATAACTATAATTATATAGGGAATTTGAGTCTCATTAATTGATAATGAGTGAAATTTTCATTATTTTTTTATGGTTATATTCATTTATGATTTGCAAAATTAATTATGGATGAGAATACTAAAATGTAAAATTATATAAATAGGAAAACTATTAACATAAAAGGAATAAATTATATATTACATTTAAATCCTAACTTATGAGTCTCTGGGATTTAATATTTGTTCTCTAAGGTAATTTTCTTAATAATTTTTATAACCTAAAAATATATTCAACCCCTTCATAATGGTTTTTAAAGAGTATGTGAATTTTCCAAACATATCCCCATGGTAGTGTTAGACTAGGTGTAAAGTAATACCTCTTTATCATGCACCAGGTGATGATTGAGTTAATACCAAATCCATAATTTTTGAGGTTATTACCCCTACGTGTAACTATTCTAGATCCATATCCAATTGTAGTGTCTGGATAGGGATTTAACATATTAGAAACCACTCGCTCTATACTTTTTGAAGATTTCATGATATTCTCTTATTATTAGACCTATCCTTATATATCTCACTAAATTATTCTAGTCCTAATCGAAAAATATAACTAGAACTTACTATGATACCAAATATATAGACCTAATCCTCTCACATATATTGTTACATGATTTTTAATATAAACATCCAATAAATACTAATTGAGTATTGAAAGACCAAGTGTATTTGGATGACTAGGTACATAAAAACTCAAAGTGAAACTAAAATAAAACATATTTATTTTAATCTCTGTAATGAAATCACATATAACTTTAAAATCATAAATCTTTATAGGTTAACTTAGGGAACACACATACAAAAATGGTGAGATAAAATCCCAGTAAGTGAATGAACATGATAACGAAGCATAAAATATTTGTCAAATGGTATAACATGCTACCATAAAAGAATAGGTTCATGAATAATCATATAATAGAATTAAATAAAGAACATGAAATTAGAAGATCATGTAAATATAGGACATTTTCAGAAATATATAACATAAAATAAGCATAATTCAAGGCTAACTGCTAATACAACATTATATGGTGAACATAGTCCTATCATAGATTAGGTTTACTCCCTAAAACCATGAATAAAGTATCATGATACATAATCATTGCACAATTAATTGGATTTATATCTAATTTCACCCATTATAACATGTACATGCTTATGTGTTCCACAAAATGAAATCAATCATAAGGAATGAACATAAGGATTACCCATGGAAATAAATGGATTGCATAATCTTGCCTCATATAATAATCAAAGGTTATTAAATAATGATTCTAAGGAGAATAATGAATTAAATATTTTGTATTCTCATGTATTATTAAATAATAATAGGACTCAAAATATTTATTCCATTTGGAAAATACATCATGATAAAGGGTAGATAATTTGGTATATAATTGGACTTTCAAAACGGTGTTTTAAGGAATCAGTTAAATGATTTGGAGAAAGATTAAGTATATAATTTTCCTTGAAATAAAAAGTTAAACCAAAATATTTATACCTATAATATTACTTAATTTAGTGAAATAATGATTAGTAACAAAGAATTTAAATGGTTATCACATAAAAGGATTAAGGGACAGAAAAGTTCCCCTTAATCAGGTTGGATGTTAAAGAAGGAATTTTAGAAATGAACTTAAGGTATGTATTATCCCATCAAAGAAAGGTAGAATAAGGTTTTTATATATTTAATATATATACATATATATATATATATTTTAGAATCATTACATAAAATAAAAATGTGATTTGTAGTGTGTTATAAAGAGAGAGGTTATAACCCAAAGGAAAAGGGTGGTTTGGAGAGATCCCTTACTTTATGTTCCATAACTGTTCAAAAATTTCACTTAATGACCTTGATAATGGAATTAAATTAATTAATTATTAAATTAAAAAAATTTACATAAATATTTTTTTACTATAATTATATTATGTTCGTTTATAACCTTTTCAAGGAGATATAAAGTTCAATTTTATTGTTCTGGGGGCGTTCATTTCTTGATTCCATGGTCGGATCACTTATCGATATTTATTGGTGTTACTATAAAATGAAACTACAACTGGTGAAGTGAAATGAGATTGTATTAATGTAATTATAACAATATAAATGATCCCAAATATCTTTTTTTGATTCAACATATGGATGTATCATTTAGAAAAAATGTTAACGTTATACGACTTGTTCATTTAGGCGGTTTTACCGACCATGACGAGCTAGTTTCATTTTATTTAATGTTATGGATATATATTTATGAAATAATGTGAATAATATATAACATACATATTTATTTCTTATTAAACAATTATAATATAATTTTAACTTTTCATGAAGTTTGTAAGGGAATATGAAAAGTCATCATCCATAGAAGCAGTTGACTAACATAATATGGACAATGGTTTTGTTTTTAGAATAATAGGAGAAGAGAATAGGATGGATTTTTAATATTCCATTGACACTATAAAATTTAATAATAAATATTATACTTGATTTATTATTCCATATTGGATGGGGGTGGTGAGGATAAGGCATATGAATAAAATAATTAACAAGTGGTAGTTTGTGAATATTACGTCTTGAATGTCATATCCTTGAAAAATATCTTAAGCCACATGGAATTGGTCTTTCAATGTTGAATAAAACACTAATACATGGGGTATAATACTGGAAATGTATTTGGGAAGAAATTTGGAAAGCTACAAGGCTTATAATGTGTGAGGAGAGTGGGTTTTTAAGGGTGGTATTGATAAGGGGAGGTGAAGAGTGTTTTTGAATATTGTATTCAGTAGTTTGTTGTTTTTCATTAAGACAACCAACATTATTGATTTTTGTGAATATATATAGTAAATTTTGAATGTTATTTTGAACTAACATGTTCTTACATCATCCATGACTAAAAAATTCATATATTTAACTTATAATGTTAAATACAATATTTTACCATATTTAACTATTAACCAAAAATTCAAATATTTTAGGAAAATTCCAAATATTAACCCTAATTTCTTTTGATGTGTATATTTAAAAACTGAAATAAATTTTATGAAAATAATTTTATAAATATGAGTAATTTTACTTTTAAATAAAATCCTCATTTATTTAAAAAATACCAATTTTAATATTATGATCAATTTTTTGACCCTTTCAAAAATTACTTACGGTATCATTAAATTATATTATCATTATAATTTAACATAATATTAATTAATAAACCCATTTTATAAATTTTTTTTTTAAATCATTATATTTTTTATAAATTTTAAATAATATATATATATTTTACCGTAATATGAACACTAATTTTATCATTTTTAAAACATTTAATTACTTGTATCATGATATAAATATGCCAAATTTTCATTTTATAGGATTAATAAATAGTATTTTACAATTCCATAAGTGATGATACTATTATAACAATTAGGTTACCATTCAAAACAGTCATATTACTATTCAAATTATCATATTATTATTGCAACAGTAAGATTTCCATTCCAAAAGTCAAATTTGTAATGGTTATATGGATTACCTAAATTATATAAATACCTTATATTTAATTCATTATTCATTAACTTCTATTTTCTATAAAATTAATATATATATATATATATATATATATATATTCATTTTCAAAATTCATATTTCATTACTAATATTCTATTTCATTTCTACAATGTTTCTCTTGAGTGTGATTATTCTAGGGGACTGAGCATATCCAAATTTTACAATTATTGTAATCTTATTTTCAAATTTTTACCATTTTAATAATTATAATCCTTATTTCCATATTTATTTTCAAATTTTAATGGTTATATTAATATAAAAAGTTTAATTTGTTTCATCATGGGGTGAATGTGCTTAATACTATTTTACCAAATATGAAATAATTATAAGAAGATAAATTCCATTGAAAAAATTATTGGTCATTAAATTTTCACATATAATTTATAATTAATTTAATATAAGAATTACTATATCATGAGTATTCATTCTTTGTTGTTGAATTTGGTGGTCTCTATCTCAGTCTCTTCATTGTGATGAAGAATCCAAAATAGAATTCCTCTTGAGGTATCCACACATGATCCATGAATCAAAGAATTTCTCTAATGGATATCAAAGTGATAGAAAATAGGTATTGATCATATTTCTTCTTTCTCTATTGATCAAAATATTAACTCCTTCAGTCTTCAAGGATTCTATACCATATTATCTCACCCTTGAGATGAAAGAGGATCATGACAAACCTGACCCTAATACCCTCTCAAACTGGTTCCTAACCTGAGACATCATATACCTAAAGTTAATTCTCGATCCCCATGAGTTGGAAACTAGTACTCAGGAATCAATGAAAACTAGAGGGAACTATTTCTACCAAAATGAATCCAATAAAATTACATATATATAAATTATTTAATGAAAAAATGGATGATTAAAAAAATATCTGTCATATAAAATGGTAGATTTAATAAGGGATACAACTTAAAAGTAGTTAACCAATCTCTAAGGTACAAGTGAAACATAAAAGGATAAATAAAACCACAACATCTACTATATGTGATAGCATGGAAAAACTCCCCCCATCTTACCATGAGTTACCATAAAAAATATAATAGAAAACTCACCTCATCACTGTTATGACTTTACTTTCCTTGTAACGAAATACATACAAAGGTCTATGTACCACCAAAGGGGTCTACAAGGTGTGGTATAAACATGATTAGTTGGATCCCACCCAGGTGTTCTATATCAAGGATTTGTACAAAAATATGACCATTCTCAAATTTAAATAAAACAAGGTATTAATAAAAATTAAAAAAAATTATATTAAAATAATGGTTAGACATTATCTCTTTCTCCATAGATCCAAATAATATAGGTAGAACTATTTCAAATAAATCCATATACATTAAAGTAATAAAATCAAAGCATATATCACATATCATATCAAAAAATTATAGGACAAGCTAAAAAAGTACAAGAAAAAGAATAGGTAACATCGTACCATGGATCAAAATAGGCCTAGTGTAAGAACCCATATCTTCATTTCAGGCATGGATCTTTGTTTTGGGTTGTTTTTTTAGGAAGGAGGAAGAAATGGATATTTTCTAAGTACACGCTATGTACTCCTGAGTACACACCATGTACCGGGTTGACGCGTGTAGTCATGTACCAACCATGTAACAATTGAATACATGGTCATGTGGGTGACATGGTAGACCATCTAAAGTGAGGACCGGTTGAGGCTATTACACGGTGTGTACATTAAATTAACATGCCTTGTACTTTCCTTTTTATTTGATTAATCAGACCGGGGTGGCATCTCATATCCAGAATGAACTTCTTCTTCCCGTGTTTCATATAGGAGAGCGACGTATGACTGAAGATCTTCAAGATTCTCCTATTCCTCTATTTGAGCTCTAATTGAGATGTCATCGGGTGTGTTGGATTCCCACTGTTGAGTTATATCTTCTCCTAGAGCCTCTCTTCAAGATTTATCCTCTCTCATGAGTTATAGGAGGTTGATCATTTTTACACTTTTCATAGATCTACATCGTTCTGGGCTGATTCAAGGGCAGGTGTTCTAGAGTGTTCATCGTACAACATCAAGGTATGTTTTTTGTGACATTCTTCAATTGTATTTGAGTTATATATGATAAAAGTGACAAATATTCTTCTTTAGGGTATTGTGTGTATTTTATATTTAACCATATTTAATATCTGTTATAGTGTTTTTATTTGATAATGGGTTAATGATTATGTATAGGGTTTATTTCCTTGATTATGGACATGTTTCCCATGTTTGATCGGTTATGGCCATTAGGTATAGAAAGCATGTTAGGATTTTTTTCCATGTCTATTATTTTTAGGATGGAGTTTTTGTTTATTTGAGATTCATGTGATTCATAATATGAAAGTGTGACCAAGGGGAATTGACTGTGAGATCTTCCCGAGGTAGGGTCTTTTAATTATGAATTGTTGTTATGATTGATCAGAGGTATTGATTGTGAGAGCTATTATGGGGTCATTGACCAGAGGGTTTAGACCATGAGAGATACCCAGATGGTCATTATTAAATGAATATTGGACCATAGGGCATTGATTGTGAGTGCTTCTAGGGGATCATTATATTTTATTATTACTATGTAGACCAATGGGGTATTGACTATGAGAGCTACCCAAGTAGTTGTTGTAAATGATTAGTGGCATGTGGGACCAAAGGGGTTAGAATGTGTGAGCATTCCAATAGGTCCATAGTATTTATTGATTGATTTTATATTAAACTATAAGATTTATACTATGAGAAATTTCCAATAGGGTTTCATGTTGAATGATTAAATGTTTGTAACGAGTTTGTCAAGCCAAAGCACAATCCTAGACTCAGTCTTACTAATTGGTTTAGATAGTCTTTTGAGACATATTTTTTGCTATTATACAAGCGGTTACATATCTTAGGCTAGATCCTAAGGTTACATTATTCAATGAATTGAATAATTAATAAATGTAAATGAATGTATTTGAAAATTGTAGGATTTTTTACTTTTGATTACTTCCTAGTTTTTTTTCTTCATTTATGCATATTACCTGTTATATATATTCACTAACAGTTAGGCACAGATCCTTTGGTGGTTTCCTATGAGGATTAGTCTCACACCATTTTTGGGTCTTACTTTTTGACCCAAAAATATTATATTTTTGTGGGTATAGATAAGGTAAAGTGCCCTTCTACTTCAGGTACTTGATTGCTATTGGAGCTGGAGAGTATGGGACCAAGCTGAGGCTTGCAATACTGTTGGAGTTTACTATTTTCTATACTTTGGTTTCATTATTATAATTCCATCATTGTGACTTGTTTGGATTTCTTCCTAGATACTTGTGACATGCATCATTATTTATATATATGCTGTAGTTGTTTATACTATCAGTATTCTGTTGTTTACTTTGGTGTATGGTATTATTTCTTCCGCTACTAATTTCTATTTGTTATTCTAATGTGTATAATCTGCCAATGATGGAATATTTTCCCCATTATTAGATCTTGGAACTCGCTACTAGTCAGCAACCTCTGGAGTTTGGGGAAACGCGCTTTTGGTTATGTGATCAATCGAGTTTGGATAACCTTTAGTCAGCACCCGGATCCAGGATGTTACAATGTGGTATCAAAGGAGTTTTATTTTCTACTTTGTCTTACTGTTTGGAGCCTATAGATAGGGATATGAAGGAATGGGTAGTTGGATATATCATTTTCCTGGGATTAGCTAACCCGTGTATAGGGAAAATCCAAGTTACCTCAAATATTGAAAATTTTCAGGTTTTTCAACTATTACAGTTTATTTTATTCCACCATTGGGCGATTCACTTGTTTTTTGTTGTTATCATTAATATTAATGAGGTTCTATTTATGTTTAAACCTAATGAGATGAGGGTATTCTAACTCATGCATCATATAGGAACTTGATAGTTATCACATGTCCTGCATTCTTGTCATTTCATTTAGGGTGCATTACTGATTCCATACTATTGTGATAGATTTTGTGCTATATATGCATGCTACTGTGATAGATGTTGTGATATAATACCTTCTATTTTGATAGGGTATTGGAATATGTGATGTTTAATTTGGATGGACACCAAACTTTGGTCCCTGAGGTGTTATGGTCCCTCTTGGATTGTAATTTGGTGGATAATGTTTGAACTTTAATTGAATTTTGTCAATCTAGGATATTAATAAGGATGCCAAAATTTTAATCGTGGGAGTAGCAGATCTCACGGGTCGAAATTCACAATTCCTTGGAAAAAAATTTTAAGTTTTTAAGGGTTACATAGAAGTTTCAGAGGATTACTATCCGAAAACCCAAAAAACATGACATGTGGTGTTATGAACACATGCCATGTGTTCTTCTGTTCGGGAAGAAATAGATTTTCTTAAGTACATGTCATGTACCATATGTACACACTGTCTAGTGCTTGACCGTGTGACTGAATTTGCGAGTAGAGACACGGCGTTGGGAAAATTTGGTTGTACATGACGTTTATTGGGAGTACACTCTGTGTCGTATGGACCGTGTGTCTGACAGTGTGACTAATGACACAGGTGGATGAAACATAGGTTTTACATGTCGTTTCCCATTCTTTCAAGCTGTGTAGAGTCGACCGTGTCTCTGACCATGTGAATAACGACACAGGTGGTTAGAACTTAAGCAGTACATGTCGTGCCTAGGGTGAACACGTTGTGTAGTGTTACACAAGAGAGAATCGTTTAGTTTTATCTATGTAGAAGAATTTGAGAAGTAGGAATGATTTAAGTATACACCATGTCTGTGGATGAACACGCCATGTGTAGTGGTGTTACATAACCAGGTTTGGCAGAGGTACACGCCCATGTAAGTCTTGAAGGGAACACGTCGTGTGGAGGTTATACACGCAGTGTAACCTTGTTTTGAAATTTTTTAATTTTTTCCTTCTCATATTATATTCTTGCAATTCTAAGTTGTTTTCCATAATAATATTTTACTAAGGAATTCACTTGACCTTTTAGAGTCATGCTGCCGAGACATCCTCCAGTTGTATGCTAGGCGCAGGGTGATGACCAGACACCATAAGGGATAGATCAGGGACTAAAAGAAGATCCTCCCATTGTGCCCATTCTAGAACTAGGTGTTATACCAGACACAGGTGCTGATACATAGTTCCGTGAAGGATTTTTGATGATGTAATAGACTTTTTAGGGATCATGTCATCCTTCCATGTCTAGGTCAGAGATGACGTGGGTCTTCCAGCATCAACTTCCTCCCACTTTTTCAGGGGATGGAGTACCACAGGCTACAGATTCATGGTCAGAGGCCATGATTCCTATCTTTGAGAATTTGGAGACGCCTCTAGAGAGGAGGGTGAATCTTAATACTTATATTCTACTTGATTCCACTAAGAGATGGTGGGATGTTATCTCATAGGTGGGATGTCATCGGGATATGATTTGGGAATATTTCTAGAGGATCTTCTATGATTAGTTTTATCATGAGACATTGAGGGATGATAAAACCTGAGAGTTCATGCATTTAGATCAAGTAGATATTTCAGTGATGGATTAATAATCACTTTTTATAGAGATTCATCACTTTGCACCTATTTTGGGAGGTGACGAGTTATCTTTGGATAGGATTTTTTAGGATGGTCTCAGGTATAACATCTGATCGTAGGTGAATGTTTTCAGGATGACTTTGGTTATGGATATAGTAAATTAGATACTGATTACCGAGTGTATTCTAAGGGAATTTGGAGCTGTGATCCAGGGAAGTTTAGCATCTTGGGTTGGTACTCCTTTGATAGAAAGCAGAAACCACTATAGAAAGCTATCACACGATGTTTATTTAGGTATCTAGGTGGTATGCTACCAGTGCGATAAGAGTAGGAACATGAGACCTCAGTTCCTGAGAGACCCATTTGAGTGTCAAGATTGTGGAAAGATGGGTCATATTCAGCATTTTTTCTGGGTGTTTTCACCTGTAGTGTGTGATGGGGATTCTGTTATGACTCCACATTCAGAAGCAAGACCACCAATTTCTTATCATTCAGGGAATTGGAGTTTGTCTGGCCAATCAGGCTAAGGAGGAGGCCATGCTCAGGGTATCTAGTTAGAATGCTTTCAGCGACAGTAGGGTGGATCAACTCAGGTTAGTCAGCCAAGGTCACAGGGTCATGGTACAGGTAAAACTTTTGTAGTTGAGAAGACCCAGTAGGAGTAGGATCTCGGACCCTCTACAGTTAGAGGTATGATTGTAGTTGCCTCGGTTTTAGTTTATGCTCTTTTTTATATAAGGGCTCTCTATAGTTTTATATTTTTTGCTGTTGTGGAGAGAATTAGGCTCTGTATCATTACTTATAAGGATTTTATGATATGAGATACTCTGTTGGGGATTAGGATGGATAGTGTATGTCAGTGCAAGGAGTACCCTCTTGAGGTTGGTAAGTGTCACTTCTTATGGGACCTCTATGTCTTAGAGATGATAGGCTTTGATTTAATTATCATAATGGAATGGTTAGTCTCTTTCTAATACTTTTTTGACTTTTATCACTGTAGGGTGATATTCACATCACTCGAGGGAATGTCTTTTCTACACAAGGGCGAATGGGATGTCTAGGCGAGTAGAGTTGGACCCAAGCATCACGGGTTGGGAGGAATTACAGCCCATATTTCTAGTTTACATTTGGATGACTAGGGGACTTCACAGATGGACTTTCCTCCAGTGGTGGATCATTTCAGGGATGTCTTTACAGATGAATTTTCAGGTTTACCTCTAGAGCGAGAGGTATATTTCTATATTGATCTTGTTCCAGGAGCATCACTGGTGTACATTCCTCTATATAGGATGGCTACACCATGATCTTATAAAGTAGTTATAGGATTTTCGAACAAAGGGTTTCATTCGACCCGGTACTTCTCCTTGGGGTTCACCTATCCATTTTTTCTAAAAAGGCATACCGTACCCTCAAAAATTTTATGGATTATCAGAAGCTGAACCAGTTGACAGTTTAGAACTGATATCCCTTACTAAGGATTGATGATATCTTTAATCAGCTTCAAGGAGCCTGGGTGTTCTTCAAGATTGACTTGAGATTCAGTTATCATCAGTTGCACGTTATACCATTATATATACCTTTTACAGACTTTCGGAGAAGGTATGGTCTATATGAGTATGTGGTTATGTCATTTGTTCTCCTGAACGCACTAACAGTTTTTATGGAAATGATGAAACAAGTGTTCCATCCTTACATGGATTATTTTGTGGTAGTATTCGTGGACAATATCATGGTGTACTCTCACACTTGACATGACTATGCCACCCATATTGAGATAGTTTTGAGTACAATGAGAGAGAATAAGTTATATGCTAAGCTCTCAAAATTCCACTTTTGGATGGAGCAAATTCTCTTTTTGGATCATGTTATCTCAGAGATAGGAGTATACGTAGACCCATATAAAGTGAGGGAAGTAGTTTCCAAGGAGAATATTAAGAAAGTCTTTGAGGTTCATAGTATTCTAGGGATGGATGGTTACTACAGGAACATTATTCAGTGATTTTCACACTTAGTTGTGCCACTGATTGGCCTGATGAAGAAGGGTGTGAAGTACTTATGGAAAGATTCCTACGATTCAATATTTCATTAGTTGAAAGGGATATTGAATTTAGCACTAATATTGGTTTTTATGAATCTGGGAAATAGTTACACCATTTATTGTTATGTCGTAGGTATCGGGCTGGGAGCAGTGCTTATGCAAGGGGAAGGATTCGTTGTGTATGGGTCTCAGTAGTTGATGCCGCATGAGAAGAATTACCCAACACATGATCTTGATTTAGCTACAGTTGTGCCTTCTTTACTCCATTTGAAACATTATATTTTGGGAGACCATTTTGTGGTATTCACTGACCACAAAATCCTCAAGTACATCTTTACTTATCATGATATGAAGTTCAAAAAGCGAAGTTGGTTTGAGTGCCTTCAATATTTTGACTTTGATCTTGCCTATACGCCTGTGAAAGGCATCATAATAGCTGATGCGTTGAGTATGAGGACTCAGATACAGGTAGTTTAGGAGGCCAGTAGTGAGTGAAAGCTTATGCATCTATTCTCTGAGATGAATTTGGAGGTGCACGGTGGGTAGGGGTAGACGTTTCTTTCTTCTATAGATATTACTTATACTCTAATAGATCAAGTGCGAATGAGGCATCTATCAGATTTCGAAGTCCTGGTTCTATAGGAGAGTGTGTCAGGAGAGGACCCTACTCATGGATGGACAGTAGGCGATGATAAGATCTGGCATTTTGATGGACATGTATGGGTGTCAACGAACATACATGAGGAGTTTATGCGAGATTTCCATTCCTAATTTTGGGAAATTTATCATGGTGTCAATAAGATGTATCGAGATCTACACCATCAGTATTGGTGGCCAGGTATGAAGAGAGATGTAGCTAGTTTTTTATCAGATGTTCCACCTGTCAGCAGATGAAGGTAGAACATCAGTGACTAGTAGGGATTTTATAGTAGTTACCCATTCTAGAGTAAAAGTTTAATGATGTCACAATGGATTTTTTGACAGGTTTACCGAGGTAGCCTCAATGGAATGATGCAATTTGGGTTTTCATTGACAGACTCGTGAAGGTTTCACACATCTAATCGATCAAAGAAACCTTTAGTGTTGATGAGCTTTTAAGGTTTTACATCTGAGATATTGGACGTTTGCTTGGGGTTCCTCACTCTATCGTTTCAGATAGGGATGCTCATTTTACTTGTCATGTCTAGTAGGGACTACAAAGGGATTTGGGTACATAGGTACTTTTGAGTATAACTTACCATCCCCAGACAGATGGCGAGTCCGAACGCATGATTCAGGTGATGGAGGACATGCTTTGAACATGCATCTTAGATTTAGGGGGTTCTTGGGAGATACACATACCCTTAGTGGATTTTTTGTACAATAACAGTTTTCAAGAGATGATTCATATGGAACCTTAGGATACTTTGTATAGTAGGCCATACCAATCAACCCTATGTTGGCTGGAGGTAGGAGAGGTAGTTATGCGTGGACCTCGTCTTGTCCAGGAGACCACTGAGCAGGTGGAGTTCATTCGTTATAGGATGGATAATGCACAGTATCACTAGAAATATTATGTAGATCGACGGAGATGACCTCTAGAGTTTGAGGTCGGAGATCATATTTTCATACGTGTCACGCCGAGGTTGGGACACAGGACGATTAGGAGATAGGGGAAGCTTTCACTGAGATATGTCAGGCCATTTGAGGTTTTTGAGAGAGTCAGGCCAGTAGCCTATCGTTTGTAGTTACCACAGAGGTATCGGGCTATGCACAAAATCTTCCATGTTTCCCAGATATGACGTTACTTTTCAGACCCATCTCACATTTTTCAACCTGAGGAGGTTGAGTTGGAGGTGGATGCATCCTTTGAGAAGAACCCTATACATATTGTGGATCGTAGCACGAAATTTCTCCATGGTCGGTCGGTTGGGTAATATGGAAATACAGGTGAGTAATAAATGATACATGGGAGTGGGAGGCTGACGTTCGATCACAATGGCCAGAGTTGTTTGAAGCTCCTTCTTTGAAACCCTTGGAAAGGAAATTTGGGGATGAATTACTTTAAGGAGGAAGTTTTTAAGAACCCAGATCTTTATTTAATATATGGATCTTTGTTTCATATTGTGTTTTTGGAAGGAGGAAGAATTGGAAATTTTTTAACTACACACCGTGTACTCCTGAGTACACACCGTGTACCCAGTTTCCATGTGTATCCATGTAATAGCCATGTAACAGCCGAATACATGGTCTTGTGGGTGACCTAGCATATTGCCTAAAGTGGGGACCGGTTGAGACTAGTACATGGCATGTAAATTAAATAAACATGTCATGTTATTTTATTTTTATTTGATTAATCGGATGAGGGTTGTGTCTTATCTTCAGAACGAACATCCTTTTCCCGTGTTTCATACTGGAGAGTGACGTATGGCCGAAGATATTCTAGCTTTTCCCATTCCTCCATCCGAGATCTGATTGAGATGCCGCTAGGTGTGTTGGATTCCCACCAGTGAGTTCTCTTCTCTCCTAGATCCTCTCATCTTGATTTATCTTCTCTCATGATTTATCAAGGTTTGATCATTTTTACCCTTTTAATATATATACATCATTCTAGAATGATTCAAGGGCATAAGTTCAAGAGTTATCATCATACAACATCAAGGTGTTTGGTTTGTTCCTTCCTTCAATTGTCTTTGAGTTATATATGCTAAAAGTGATGAATACCCATGTTTAGGGTATTGCGTGTCTTTGATATCTAACCCTGTTTAATACCTGTTATGGTGTGTTTGTTTTAGAAAGGGTTATTGATTATACATAAGGTTTATTTCATTGATTATGGATGTGTTTCCCATGTTTGATTGGTTATGGTCTGTGGGTCTAGAAAGTATGTTAGGCTGCTTTGTTTTCCATGACTAGTGTTGTTAGGATGGAGTTTCTATTTATTTGAGATGCATGTGATTCACATTATGAAAGTACGACCATGGGAAATTGACTGTAAGAGCAACATGAGGTAGGGTATTTAAATTATTAATTTTCTTTATGATTTACTAGAGGTATTAACTGTGATACCTACCGTGGGGTCATTTACCAGAGGGGTTAGATCGTGGGAGCTACATAGAGGGTTATTATTAAATGAATATTGGACCATAGGGCATTGATTTTGAGGGCTTCCATGGGGTCATTATATTTTATTATTGCTATACAGACCAAGGGGGTATTGACTGTGAGAGCTACCCGGGTGGTCGTTGTAAATGATTAGTGTCATGTGGGACCAAAGGGGTTAGACTTTGTGAGCTTTCCCAGAGGGTCATAGTCTTTATTGATTGATGTTATGTTAAACCATAAGTGTTTTACTATGATAACATTCCTTGAGGGTTGCATGTTTAATCATTCAATATTTGTGATGAGTCTGCCAAGCCAAATCACAAGTTTGGACTAGGTCATACTAGTTGGTTTATATGGTCTTATGAGGCATATTTTTTTCTATTATACAGGGGGATATAGATCTTAGTCAAGATCCTAAGGTTACATTATTCAATGGATTACATAATTAAAAAATGTAAAGGAATGTAATTGAAAATTTTAGGATTTTTTACTTTTGAGTACTTCCAAGTTTATTGCTTTATTTTTGTATATTACCTGATATATATATTCACTAAAGTTAGGGACATATCTTTTGGTGGTTACCTACTAAGATTCATCTAACACCCTATTTGGGTCATGATTTTTGATCTAAAAAGATTATATTGTTATAGATATAGATAAGGGAAGGTTCCCTTCAACTTTATGTACTTGATTGTTGTTGGAGCTGGAGAGCATGGGACTAAGCTAAGGATTGTGATGTTGTTGGAGTGTATAGTTTTCTGTACTTTGGTTTCAACATTGTAATTCCATCATTGTGCTTGTTTGGCTGCTTTACTAGATACTTGTGACATGCATCATTATTTATATATATGTTGTAGTTGTTTATACTATCACTCTTCCACTATTTACTTTGTTGAATGGTATTACTGCTTCCACTCCTACTTACTATTTTTTATTCAGATGTATATACTCTTCTAATGGGGGAATAGTTTCCCCATTATCAAAACTTGGCCCTCGCTTCTATTCGGTGACCTCTAGATCTTGGGGAAATATGTTTGAGGTCATGTTACCATCTGGGTTTGGGGAACCTTTTGTGGGCACCCAAATTAGGGATGTTACAGTAGGCAAGCTAGGACACAAATTTCTAGACAAATACAATAGCACATCAAGACTCTGCACATATGCATCAAATCTAGAGATCATAGGGACACCCATAAAGTGAACCGCCCAATAGTTTCTAACAAGTCCCTTGAAAAATGGGGTTTCGGAGTAGAGGAACACCCCATGAGTGAATTCCCCAATAATAACAATTAATGAAGCCTATTAATACACCGTCCACCTAAGTAACTAAAGCTTCCCATGTGATAAATTTTCCAAACCATTTCATAAAAAACATTACTTGAAATCAATTTCAAAATTATTTGAAAATACATTCTCCTTTACCAAAATAAGAGAATCCCCATATTTCCAAAAAAATGAAATTCCAAACACACAATTCAATCATAAAAATTCATTTATAAAATAATTTATAAAATAATTTATAAAACCATTGAAATATAGTTAATCTATCATAGTCTCGAGATAGAACCACCTACCTCAAACTCAGGTCATACATGCATGCTATGGGATCCTCCAATCTGAAATGAACACAAGGTCAACAACAGAGGCACTAATATTAATGCTCATCTATTAGAATCACTTCCCTAAAACAAAGTAGATGGAAGAAAGGGTAGATCATGAAAAATCTCAAAGATAACACACCTGCCTCACCACAATCAACAAAATATCAACTCATAAAAGAAGATCACATAGAGGATATAGAAGTAAAAACACCAAAATATCAAAAAATCTTAAAATATAGTGTAACGATGCTACTTAGATCAAGGGAAATGAAG
This sequence comes from Viscum album, assembly GCA_963277665.1. Lineage (NCBI taxonomy): Eukaryota > Viridiplantae > Streptophyta > Magnoliopsida > Santalales > Viscaceae > Viscum > Viscum album. Next base: position 43,975,945 of record OY728140.1, on the reverse strand, counting down.
AAACGTGTATATCACTTGTAACGTCCTAGACCCAGATTCAAATAAAAAGTTCCCTGATCCTGATTGGTCACATAGCCTCAAGTATGTCTCCCTGAATTCCGTAGGTTTTCGACTAGTAGTGAGGGACTAGGTGATTCAGTGGGGAGACTATGCCCACATTATCAGAATATCAAAAGGCAAGTCAAACATACAATAATTAGTGGAGGCAGGATAAACAATAGTCTACTGAATATAAGACAAGTCATGATTACATATCAATGACCAGAAGTGTCTCATATACAAAATGACGTAGATAATACATGTTTCTAGAAATAATCCAAAAAAGTAAATGATAATAAAATACAATACAGATGTTCCAAAAAGAACATAAGACCAAAAAAAGTTATCCCAGTATCATTATAAGACTTAGCTTGGTCCTATGCTCCTCTGCTCCAAATCCACAATCAACAACCTGTATGGGAGAGCTTGCCCCAATCATCTCCTACAACCATATAATTTTTTTGGGTACTTGGGGATCCCAAATAGGGTGTGAGATAAACATATAGTTGGCAACCACCCAGGTCTATACAGTTCTAGCAGTAGTGTACAAAGTTCTAGAAAATGTAAAGAAATAGTAAAGTAAGTGTGTATTCCCATGGCATAAGTCTACTGCAATAAGTAAAACCGAACATCCATCAAGGATTCCTACAATAGAGTCAGTTCCTAACAAGAAATCTAAAAGAAATAGTAACCAAGTCGCATGACCAGGTTTTACACCCATCCATATTATGTAATCCACATCCATGCTATATAAAAAAGCCAAAAATTCCATGGCCACATCGTATAGTGAGTGTAGACCATGATGGATGGATATGAGGTGTCACGTAATAGGGAATCCTTGTAATAAATCTAGAAAAAAAGGGTCAGATACAAGGAACCCATCCAGGGCATCCACATTGAGTCCCATGGGAATCCAAGTGGAAACTCGGTCTAGGAATTGGTTGGAGTACTAGGAGCATGTGCACTAACATGTCTTACATGAGTCAAAACAATACGGATCCATGGGGTAGCAAGGCCTGAGGCATCCTATGGAATCAAGACCCAAGGGGCAGAGTCAACCCAAGGTGTCAACCACCAAATTCCAGATCCATTGAGAGAAGTCCATGGAATCTATCAAACCATTCATTCAATGAATTCAAATCAAACAATTAAACCAATGTGATTATACCAACTAAAATAATCTAGTACAAGGCATGAGTATACCCACTCATTCATTCATTTAACCATTAACATTTATATAGGCCCACCCTCCCATATTTCCCATTTTAACATGCCATACATCAATTCATATAGGTATACCCACCCATATTACCCATTTAACAGTACCATCTAATCAACAATAAGAATTTCATATAAAGATATCACTATGAAATGAGGCAGTATATATACTATGTAGATAATTGAACTCATTAAGGAATCTAATGGATTCTTATAACTAGGAAAGCACAAGAACACACCCCTTGGGTGGTTTAAATAGGAATAAACAAGGAATGTTCTTAATGAATACCCCATGGGTGACCTTGAATCATGAAATAGATTCCAATGAACCAAAAAATAATGTAAGAGCATCCTTACTAGGTCCTACTAAAACTACTAAAAGCAACATACTCAAAATATGAGGCCACACCGAAAGTCCAACGGGTAGTGAAAAGGCCAAACATCTGAAAAGAACTAAAAAATCCAAAATAATGTATAGACCACCTACCTCAACTCGATAGTAGAGATCTCATCCATTTTCACATCTTCATTCGTCCTGGTTTAGGAGAAATCTGAAGAAAAAATGAAGAATATAATATTAGGGTATATTATCATAAAATAAAATAGCACTGTCGATTTCTAGAAGAATCGAATATGGATAAAAAATATAGGTTTTACTAATAAAAATATTTAGAGATGATTAGTGATCGAAACAAATGTCATACATGGAGTAGGGATCAGTCCCTACCTTAGACACCAAAGGTGGGAGCTCCACTGAGGGCTTACTGTGCGATGGATGAGAAACCCAAAAAATGGATTTAAAAGGATTTTTGGTTTATAATTAAAATTAAAAAAAGCTCATACAACTGGGTCACACGGTTTACCTAAATGGTTTCCCAAACTGTGTGACAGCCATGCGAGGCTCACTACATCCAAAAGACCGCATCGCATGGTTACCCTGCATGATCAGACTAACCGTACGATAACCATGAAAAACCTGTTGTTAAAAACCATCAAATTATTAGAAATTATACACATTCGTGATGACACTACTACATGGTTTTCTTAACCATGTGGAACCTACTTCCCATCTTCCCAGCCTCACATGGTTCACTTGCACGGTTATCCAAACCGTGCGGCAACCGTGCGCCAGGCTAAGAACCCCAAAACTCCAAGTTCCGAGCTCCGAACAAGCTCTAGAATCCTCTCTAACACCCATGATCAAGTTAATCATTCACATAAGGACATAACAAGGAATTTAAATTGAAAAGAAAAGGATATATACCTCATATGAAAACCCAAGTTCTTACAATCTTCCCCCCTTATAGGAGATTGTCCCTGGATTTCTCTCTAAAGCGTGGTCAAGATTCATCTGAGAACAACTCCATCCTCTGAGCACATACATCAGCCTCCCTCTCCCATGTATCATATTTTAAATGGTCATTATTACATAGAACCCATACTAGTGGAACTGAACAAACTTAGATAACCTTCGTTCTCCTATTAATGGTATGAATCATATTCTCCTTGAAGGATGCATCAACCTGAAGGTCAATCTCATCAGGATAAAAAATGTGAGATGGGTCAGAGTGATAGTGGTACAACTTAGATACATGGAAGATGTTGTTCATTTCTCAGTACCTTGGAGGTAACTACAACTGATAGGAAAATGACCTGACTCTCTCTATAATCTTGAATGACCTGACATATCATGGTGAAATCTTACCCTATCTATTAATACACATATTTCCCAACCATGGTGAAACGCACACGAAAACCCGATCCCTGAACATAAACTCTAGAGGTAGTCGGTGTTGATCGCTGTATGATTTCTGACAAGAATGTTCTATAGCAATCTGCTTCTGAATCAACTGGACTTACTCAGAAGTCTCCAGCACAAGACATGATCTCATTAATGTTTCCTCTCCTGCCACTAACTAGTATAGACGAGAAAGGAACAACCTACTATATAAATCCTTGTAAAGTGAGATCTTTATAGTCACCAGATAACTTTTATTATATTCAAATTCACCCTAAGTATTATGCCTCTCCCAAGATCCCCTAAAATCCAAGAATCATTCCCTCAGAATTTCCTCTAACACCATTATCATACACTCTGACTAACCATCAGTCTGAGGGTGGTACGTTGTGCTCAGAAGCACCTATGTACCTAGCACCCTCTGAAAACTCTTCCAAAACCAAGATGTAAATATGGTTTATCTATCCAAAACAATAGTGCGCAGGACCTCATTTATTCATACCACCTCCAAACTTATGAGATCATCAACATTGAAGGTCTCTTTGATCAGAAATAAATGAGAGACCTTCACAAGACTATCAACAACCACCCACACAACATCGTTACCTTGAGGTGACCTCAGAAAACAAGTCACGATATCCATCATGACATCAACTAATTTCCACTTTATAATAGGTAATTTCTATAAAATCTTATATAGTTGATGATGTTCCGCCTTCACCTGCTGATAGGTGGAACACCTCCTAACAAAACTATCTACCTATCTTTTCATACTTGGCCACTAGTACTAAAAATGAAAGTCACGGTACATCTTGGTGACTCTAGGGTGAACTGCCCATGCTGGAGCATGAAACTCCCACATCATCTCCTCACATATATCCAATAGAACCCAAACACATCCATGGATATGCAGGATTTCATCCTTGTCTACCATCCAAATAGGAGGAGGGTCCTCACCTTCCACACACTCCCATAGAACTAGGCCTTCGGAATCTGATAGCTTCCTCATCCTAACTATTTCCAACAGGGTAGAGGTCATAGCTAAGGATGATAGATAAGTCTATCCCTTTCTGTTGTTCAACTCTAGATGCATATGAGAGAAAAATTCCATGAGATACCACTCACTACTGGCCTACTTCACTACCAGTATATGATCCCTCCCACTCAGTTCATCGGCCACTGTATTACCTTTACCAGGCATATAGGAAAGCTCAAAATAAAAACATTGTAGGTACTCCACCCACCTTCACTGCCTAATATTCATATCACACTGCATAAATATATACTTTAGACTTTTGTGGTCTGTGTATACAAAAAAATTCTCTCCCAACAAGTTGTGTCTCCAATTTCACAACACATGAACAACTGTAGCTAACTTGAGATCATGTGTAGGTTAATTCCTCTCGTGAGGCCTCATTTTCAGAGACCCATACACCATGACTTAATCCCCCAGCATCAGCACTACCCCATCCTAATACTTAAATCATCACAAAAAATCGTGTAACTCATTCCCTACTCTAGAAGTATTAGGACTGGTGCTGATGAAAACCTTTCTTTTAGATCCTGAAAGGATGTCTCACAAGACTCTAACCAAAAAAACATCACACCCTTCTTAGTCAAGTTCTTAAATGGTGATTTTAAGCTTTAAAAGACCCTTATAAAACACATGTAGTAACCATATATCTCTAAGAAACTCCGTATGTCAAAGAAATTCTTTGGATGTTCCCAGGAAACTACTACTCTCACATTCTTTGGGTCAACTGACACTCATGTCTCTAAGATGATGTGACCTAAGAAGTGAATCTGATCCATCCAAAAGCGGAACTTTTTGATCTTATAATATAACTGATACTATCTCAATGTATTCTAAATGATATCAAGATGGTTATCATGGTAATGTCGATTGTGAGAATACACCAAGATATCATCCATGAAACCCACAACAAAATAATCCAAAAAGGGATGGAACACTAGGTTCGTCAACATCATGAAGATTGCTGGTGCTTTAGTGAGACTAAAAGTCATAGCTAGATACTCTTATAAACAATACCTTCTAAAAAGGATATATGAGGTATTTATGTAGGTTGAACACGCACCTGGTGATATCCTGATATTATATCTATCTTCGAGAACACTCGAGCTCCTTGAATCTGATCAAACAGTTCATCTATCCACAATAAGGGATATAAATTTTTAACTATCATCTGTTTTAGTTTTTGATAGTCCATTAATAGCCTAATGGTTTTATCCACCTTTCTTCAAAAAGGATCAGTGAACCCCATGAAGAAGTATATAGTCTAATAATCCCCTCCAAATCCTCTAGCTACCTCTTGAGCTCCTACAACTCCGTATTATCCCTACCGTAAGGAGGAATGAATACTAGTGAAACTTTAGGCACTAGCTCGATAGAGAAAACAACCTCTATTTTAGGAGGTAACCTATAAAATTCATCAGGAATGATGTCCCTGAAGTGCTCAACCATTGGAGGGAAGTCTCCCTAAAACACTCCCCGATCATCTAGAAACAAACTATTGATCTGTGCTTTCATCCCTCCCAACCCACGATGCTTGGGTCCATCTCAGATCTCCTAGACATCCCATTCATCCTTTTGAATAAACACCTCACCCTCCAGGGATGTAAAATTCACCCTTCATTTATAGAAGTCAACATACGCTCTATATTCCATGAGATCATCCATATTAAAGAGGATTCCAATCCCTATCATCTCAAGGACATAGATATTCAAGACAAGGTGACACCCTCCAACATCAAGGGGACACTCCATACACTGGCACACATCACCCGTTTTAACACCCAATAGTGTATCTAGTGTTAAAATGACCTCATAAATCAAAAAAAAACAATAAGCCAGATGCTTTTAACCACTGGTACAAATATAAAACTATGAGATGAACCTATATTGAAAAACGTAGATGCAATAATAGAAGCTACTAATATCATAGATCTCACTGTATATGGTATAGGATCCTACTCCTTTTGGGTCTGTTGCACTGCATAAGTGTAGACTGTACCACAACCCTGTGACACTGCATGGATACCTGAGATGATCCACCCTGTTGTCTATGAGAGCCCGGTGTCTGGATACCACTACCACAACCACCACTTCCTTTCTCTAATCGTCCTGCACTACTCCAGCTCCTATCCTGAAGTAGAGCTAAAGAACCTGCTCCGAAAAAAGATGTCGGAGCTGACCCCCTACCACATGCAGCTAGTGTAAAGGTCCTACAATACCACTGCATGTTCCCCTTCCTATTGAAAACTCAGAAGACAGCTGGGTTGCAGTCACACCGATTCTTTATGTTTCCTCACCTACCACACTGATGGAAATACCCCAATCTACTAGAACTCATATCTTAACTATCACTAACCTCACGAGAAGCCTCAAAATGGTGCTTCTTGTATAAAGATGTAGATCTGTTGTGGTGGGAAACAACACTCCCCTATTTTTTACCCCTAGATTACCTCAGGTTCTACTATATAATAAGAATCTAATTCACAATCTCAGCGATAGAAGTCAATCTGAACATGTTGACCCATTATTTTATGGCATGTTTAAGACCTTCTTTGTAGCATCTCTCCCTTTACATATCATAAGTAAGATACATCAACGCAAAATGATGTAGCTTAATAAACTATATTGAGTATTCCATAACTTTAATAACTACTTACTCCAAAAACATGAACTCACTAATCCTCTCTACTTGAAAATTAATGGGGTAAAAGTAGTCATATAAGAGGTTTTGAAACTCATCCCAACTCATATCTCGTATCCCGTCATCTTAGTTCAAAACATCTACCCAGCGCTTCGATGCTCTATGTAGCATATATGTTGCGATATTGAACCTCTACTCAAGAGGCATCTCTAGATTCTCAAAAATTTCTAACATGGTCCCAATCCATATCTATACAGTCTATAGACAACCATCCCCTAAAAATGCAGGAGGATGCTACTACTAGAACACCCGCGTCAGCTCATCCATAGACACGACAGGCTGCGGTGCTCCCTTGAAGGTTTGCATATATCGAAAGAAGCCTTCATGGAACTGTGCCTCTACACCTGTGTCCAAAATAGCCTATGGTTCCACAGATGGCACTAAAGGATGATCAACCAATAGCCTGTGGCCCACTATCTCTGAAGTATGGCCATCGCCTCCCTCACATAGTACTAGTGGAGGTTATCGTGGTGTCATGTCTCTAAAAATCCAAACACACTCCTTAGAAAATAAAAATATAAAATCATATAGCTAAAAAGCATAAGACAGGTCAAAACCCTCATAGAAACCATGTTAAACCCACATACTACTCCTAAAGCCCAGACTTTATTAGGATTAGCCAATGAACCACTAGAAACTACGCCTCTTTCCCACTCAAAATTCAGGACTAGTTGAACTCTTTATCAACAATTTCATTCATTTTCCTTAAATAGTAATTTTTTAAATGATTTAACTAATGGTCCTCCAAGTTTTGATCCCTAAGGTCCCATAACACCTAATGAACCAAATTTTGATTTCCATATAATCCATACATATCAAATTCATTTTAACATTTTTATTTCTTTGGTGCATCATTTCCCAATCCAAAAGGTCCCATACTCATTATGAATTGAAAGATGATATCAATCCTCTCGTATTTGCACAAAGTCTATCACTATAGTAGGCACAATTATCACAACATCTATCACAACATCATGTGATAAGTAATGCATCCTAAATGGATTGAAAAAAAATTCATGGAATGTGATTTCTAACAAGTTCTTATATGATGCATGAGATGGAATAACTTCATCTCATTGGGTTGAAACTAAAATAGAACCCACATTTGAATTAGTAGTAATATAAAAAATTAGTTTTCTTACACAATGGTGAAATCAAAGAAACTTCAATAATAAAAAATTCAGAAAATCACAATTCCATTCAAGGAAATTTGGATTTTCCCTGTACACGGGGTATCTACTCTCAGGAAAAGTTTATTACAAAACTCCATTTCCTTCATATACTTGTCTAATGTCACCAAAAAGTAATTAAAACTAGAAAAGAAAATCCCTTTGATACCACTTTTTAATGTCTCGGAACCAGATGCCACTCAAAAGTGTACCAAGCCCGGTTGGTCACATGGCCTCAAACGCATCTCCCCAAACTCTAGAGGCTACCAAATTGTAGTGACGACCAAGGTGAGTCAGTGGGGAGAATATTCCATCATTACCATAGTATCACAGTATAAGTAAAACATACAATAATTAGCGGAAGAGAGATAAATAGTAGTCAATTGAATGGAAGAAAAGATAGGATTACATATCAATAACTAGAAGTGTCTCATATAAAAAATGATGTCGATAATACATGTATCTCAAAAGAATCCAAAGAAATACATGAAAATAAAATATAATACAAATGTCCAAAAAAGAAAAAAAGTCCCAAAAAAAGTCCCAAAAAAATATATCTCAGTAACATTGAAAGCCTTAGCATGGTCATATGCTCTTATGCTCCTAATCCAAAATCAAAAACCTATACCAGGGTTCTTTCCCCTATCATCACCTGTAACCATATAATCTGTTTGGTTCCCCGGGGAGGCCTAAAAAGGGTGTGAGATAAACATCCCAGTAGGAAACCACCCTGGTCTATACAATTCTAACATAAGTATACAAAGTTCTAGAAAGTGTAAACAAACAGTAAAGTAAGTGAGTATGCCCATGGAATAAGCCTACTGCAATAAGTAAAACTGAACAACCCTCATGGCTTCCTACAAAAGAGTCATCTCCTAAGAAGAAAACTATAATAAATAGTAAACCAGTCACACGACCATGCTGTAAGCTATCCATATCAAGTAATCCATAACCATGCATTATAAAGAAGCCATGAATTTCATAGCCACATCATATAGTGAGTGTTGACCACAAAGTTTGAATATGAGGTGTCACGTACCAGTGCATCAATGTAATAAATCTAGACAACGAAGGTCTAGATACAAGGAACTCATCCAAGGAATCCACATAGAGTCCCATGGTCATCCGAGGGGAAACTCAGTCTAGTCACTAGTTTGAGTCATAGGATCATGTGTACCGATATGTCCTACGTGAGTCTAAGCAAGCTGAATCCATGGGGTAGTAAGGACCATGGTATCCCATGGAATCAAGACCCAAGGGGTAGAGTCCACCCCAGGCTTCCATTGCCGTATTATGAATCCCGAGAGATAATTCTATGGAATTTATCAAACAATTAATTCAATTTATTCGAAACAAAAAATTAAACCCATGTGAGTATACCCACTCACATAATCCAGTACGAGGCAAGAGTATACCCACTCATGAATTCATTTAACCATTCACATTTATAAGGGCCTACCCTCCCATATTTCCCATTTTAATATTCCATTCATCAATTCATATAGGTATACCCACCCATATCACCAATTTAACGATACCAACTAATCAACAATAAGCATGGAATAACAAGATATCACTTAGAGAGTAGGCATTGCATATCCTTAAAAAATAATTGAACTCATTAAGGCATTTAAGGGATTCCATTAACATGGAAAGAATAATCACACACCCCTTAGGTTGATTAAATAGATATAAATAATGGAATTTCCGTAAGGCACACCCCATGGGTGACCTTGAATCAATCTATGGGTGCCAACACACCTAAACAGAACCTACGATCATCCTCACTAGGTCTAACTACAACTACTAAAAGAAACTCGCTTAAAAATGATGGCATGACAGAAAGTGTAACAAGTGGAGAAAATGTTGAACACTTGAAAAGCACCCAAAAATCAAAAAGGAAGTATAAACCACCTACCTTGGATCAGTAGTAGGGAGATCATCCAGTATCAAGTATTGATTCTTCTGGATATAGGAGAAATATGAAGAATGAACTAAGAATGGAATATTAGGGAATATGAGCCTAAACACAAATAGTGCAATCGATTCCCCAAAGAATCGAATATAGATAAAATGGAATATAGGTCGTATTGATGAGGATCCATAGATATGATCGATGATCGAAATGGAGGTTGGATGGAGAGTACTGTTCAATCCCTACCTTGGACGCCAATGAGGAGAGCTCCACTGAGGACTTGTTGTGCGATGGAAGAGAAACCCAAAAATGGGTTTAAAAGGTAATTGGGTTTTCAATTAAAATTAAAAAAAAAAAAATCCAGCAGGCTCACACAGTTTACCACCAGAGTTTCTCAAATCGTGCAGCAACCGTTCGACACTCACTGCCTCCAAAAGGAAACATCGTACGGTTACCCTGCACGGTTTGACTAACCATGCGGTAACCATGTGAAACTGTCTCTTAAAAACTTGTAAATTCTCAAAAATTCTACACGATCATGCGGATGATACCACATGGTTTCCATAACCATGTGGACCATACTGCCCCTTTTTCTAGACTCTCATGTTCACCCGCATGGTTTTCTAAATAGTGCGCCAGGCTAAAAATCCCTAAACTCTAGGTTCGAAGCTCTGAACAATCTCTAGAATCCTCCATAACACCCATGATCATGTTAAGAATTCACATAAGGCCATAACAAGGCATTTAAACTGAAATTAAAAGTATCCATACCTCAAGCTCAAGTTCTTACATCACTTACCCGAAGAGATGCAGCATGACAACCATGAAGAACTGTCATCGAACAAAGTAATATAGGAGAGGAGGTCCCCAAAATTACACGGGAGAGCTAATAGGTCAGGAGAAAAGAGGGATTAATGTGAATAAAAAATAAAATCATCCATATAGTTCTTTAAAACTCACTTTCCCTCATCAATTTACTATGTGTAAACCCATCACATCATTTAATTACTGATAAAAAAAGTCCCATAAAATGCATTGTCTCGGAATAATATAATAATCATGACCATTTCATGACATGTAATATTTTCATGGTGTGTAAGTTTTTCAAGCTCTAAACCAAACTCATGAAATCTACATACATGGCATGTAAATAGTTCATTATGTGTATTTCTCCTTTAGATATCAAAATGTTTAGATTTTCTCGAGAAACCCAAACCAACACTAGTTTTCTCCAAAATCGAGGATAACCTCACATAGCCTTTAACAAATTTATAACTGAACTCCATTAATTCCAACAAAAAATCATGTAACACCCCAAGCTTCCATTTTATTGTTCTTTTTAAATAATTAAATGTCTTTTGTTGTACGCAATCTCAAGTTTAAACACACCACAACCTATCAAAATAGCCATTTAAAAAGCATTTATGAATAGTAATAACCAAATTTAAAATTTTATAAACTTTATTTTTTAAAATAGACATCATTTTTGAATTATTAATATCAATGTTATCATAGGGTGAATGTTCGGTAATTTTTTGAAAAGATTCAATTTTTGATGAATAGTGAAAATACTATATTTTAATTAAAAAATGTATTTTCATCTAATTTATTAATATTGTTAGATTGTATTTTTAATTTGTTTTGGAATAATATTTTATCACTTAATCTAATTATGGTCATTTTAAGTAATTTGAAAGTTAAACTGTAAATGAACACATGTTAATCTTTTGATATATATTATTTCTTAAAAACGTGCAAACTAGTTTTGACAATGGGAATTAATTTTAAATTAATTACTTAAAAATATGTGTTTTGAATTTGAAAAAAATGATTCTATATTTTTAATCAAAATTTCCAAATTTTGTAAATAGGTACCTTTTATTGTTTGATATTATGAATAGAAACTGCAGTAATTATTTTATTTACCATGGTAAAAAGGGTAAATCAAGTAAATAAGGGTAATAAAATAATATTATAATAATCTAAAAATACCCTAAAACATGTAATAATCTAATTTTATGAGATATGATCGACCATAGTCTTCCTTGTGTTCATTTTGGGACCCCATGGAGCCACTTGGGTGTGAAAATGACATTTTATAAGAATTGATTTAAAGTATAGAAAATATATCATAAACATGTATCTTTTACTAAAACAATTTTTATATGGGGTTATATAATTGATATCTTAGAATATAAATAGTAATTATAAATATAAAAATATTTCCTACATTAGGATATTTTATTTATAATTTTTAGAAAATAAATAAATAAATTTATTTATGACACAATGATGATGCAGTGATTACCTTATTAATGATTGATTCAATTAAATGATATTATAAATATTAAAAGAAATATAATTTGAATATTGTTATTCCATACATGGATTTTATGGATTAAATTAACATATGAGGTATGATTTAATACCTTTTCTTGAAGTAATCATGTCTTTATTACTTTAAAAAAAATCAATTACTAAATAGTGTCAAAATTGAAATAAATGGGTTTTTTAAAACAAATAGTATTTTATTAAATGATATAAAAATATTAAAAATATAATATTAGACCAACTAACTTAGATAATGTTGAAAATTTCATTAATGATCCACTTATATTTCTTTTTGGAATTTTATAGTAAATATAGTCACCATATATTATGAAAATACAAGGAGACATGGTAAGAGTAAATTTTTTCAACTAAGGGTTAAAGCTAAAAGGTAAGGTCAATTTTGTGACATAAACTTGTCTAAAACTGATTGGTTAAGATATTTTAAACACCAAAAACATATTATATTTTAAATAAATGAGTTTGGGACCATTTGAAACCGAAAATAAATTTATAATAAAATAATATTTCAATACCTTCTTAAAGTGCCCCTCCTCCCTCTTATAAAAGGGCACCACCTATACCTACTTATTCACACCTCCAAAGCCATTTGGATCAGAAAAAAACTTCCCAAATATCCTACCAACTTCATTAAATTCATACTATATTCCACTCTTTTGGATGAAACCCATCTTAAGGAGTCCTTTTGTGCAAATCAAAAGGAGACACCCGAAGAAGAGGTAATCGTTTTATCCCTTCTTTCAAAGTTCATTTCTTCTTCTACTTCCTCTTAATAAGTTGTTACCATACTAAAATAATAACTCCAGTATCTAATATCTTCTGATATTTTGTTATGATTATGGTAAAACCATATTCATCTTTTACCCATCCTATGAAAAACAATATCACCATGTGTGTGTGCGTACAACTTATCATCTCCACGCTGTGGTGTAAACTATTTTTCATCTATACTTTATTTCAATGGGTATAATGATGAATAAAAATGAATTAAGTAATAAATATAACATGATATTATTTATTTAAAATTCATATTAATTCCAAATCAAAACCATTAAACCATTAAAGAAATTATATTGTTGCTCATACTTACGTTTGGCTTACCATCTCCACGACGCGATGAGACTCATCTTCCACATTCACCATCCAAGAATGATTATAAAGATATATATTATAAATAATTATGAAATTTATTACATAATAATTCTACTAGAATAATATATATATATATATGTACATGTATTTCATTCAATTACTTCCATTCATAAGATAAGAAAATGGAAACAGCGTTCATGCGTACGTATGACCTACCATCTCCATGGACGGTGTATTGCTATCTGTTATATATTTTTATATTATAAATATATATGATATATAAATCATATTATAAATTTTGGAAGTAAATAAATCATGATCTATGTAATATTATCTAGAATAAAATCCAAAACATGTACGACAAAATAGAGCGATTATTACCCGAAATGTTGTATTAACATGTAATTGATAATAAATGGGTAATATAGAGTCATAAAAGAATCATATATGATATCATAAATATTATTATTATTCTAATATAAGTTAATAATTCCATCATAAAGGAGTTTTGGACAAATACAGATAGTATCAGACTTAAGGTAAGGGATTCTATCTCAATTTCATTTCATTGAGGCATATTGAAATGTTATGAATGTAGTTCCATTTATATAGTGTATATTCTACCCTTTGATTTATTATATCATGAATATCATTAATTTCATGATATTATATTATTTACTTCTTGGTAATTATTGATAGATCCATATTACTCATTCAATATGGTTATTTCATAAGGCATGTTATTTATTTTGATTATTCAATATGAGAAATACTTTGGACTGGAAATTAAGGATGGAGAACAGACTTTATATAGATCCTCAATGCATCAAAAGGTTCTCATGATATGAATAAGTTGTCAAAATGGGCTTCTACCCTTAATTTTAAACTGTCCTATGAATGTTCTTGATGGTAATAGGTTTTCATGTGCCTGAGACATGACATCCTTAAATAAAGTATTTCCCTAATTTAATTTTAGTTATTATTTATCCATGAGATTTTTCATCGACATATCTATGGAAGTAGTTTATTCTCAGTTTATTGATTTATGGAATATATTTTAGTTACTTACTTTTTATATTATTTGTTCTTTATCTATTTTTGTAAATGGAATGTGTTCTCAGATATTTACCTTTCCATAAATATTGATTATTGTTCCACTGTACTTACCCTTACTGAGAATTTTAGCTCACCCTTATTATGTTTCTCTCCCCATGTTATGAAGAAGATAAATTTTATTAATATTTCAAGGATACAATATATTTCAATTATTGTGTTTCATGTTTTATTTTTTCCCAATATATTATGGGTATCATGTTTCTAATTTGGATTTCCAATACTAATAAACTATACGGTCCTTTGGGATGTGATTCCTTTTAATCATGACAATGTAATGTAATAATGCTTTGGCTTCAGGTTATCAGAGGTCGGGGCATTATAATACATCACTGATCTTTAGGTGATTTCCCTAGAAAATGAATCCCCCTTAAGGGTCTTAAAACACTCAAAACAAATGAAAAGATATATTAGAAATACCTTAAAGTGGGTAACAAATTACTTTAATTCCCCCACCATAATAATTTCCATCCCAGGGAGGTCATGTTGATGAATGATTTATAGAAAGAGGTGAGGCCACTACTCCCTCATCAATGAATCACACTCCCAAGTCACATGGGAATATGATCCATGTGTCCATAAAACTCTAGTCAATGGAATTGAATTCCTACACAAGACTTTCACATGGGATTCAATGATCTTCACTGTATTCTCTATAACATAAACATCTAGCTCCAAATTGATCTATTTACAACTCAAACCAAGATAGGGATCAGGGTGGTTTTTTTGATTTGAGATATGTTGAAGAAATCCTTAATTCTTTCCAATTGAACTAGAAATTCCAACCTATATACAACCTTCCCAAGATGCTTAGTCACCTCAAGCTGTCCAACATATCTCATAGTCAACTTTACATGTTGTCTAAGATGAATATGACCCAATTAAAGAGAAACATTCATGAAAACCTAGTCACCAATAGAAAACTCAAAAGAAAGATGTAAATTATTTGCATATGATTTCTTCTAACTCTAAGATGTAACAAAATAATAAAATATATCTTGAATCCAAGATTAAGTATCTTGATTAATACTCAGTCCTAAAAAATAGGCCTCACCCATATATACCAAACAAAGAGGTGATCTATATAGGAAACAAAAAAAATCCTTGAAGAGATCCATTCTGATCCATGATTGATGACTATTGTTATAAGAAAATTCAACCAACCCATGATGGATATCCCATGACCCAAAAAATCATAGATGCAGGAACATAACATATACTATAGGATATAAATATCATGCTCCATCTGACCATTTGTCTATGGATGGTAATTTGTACTCAATCGAACCTGAGTCCCTATCACCTCTTGGAGATTATTCCAAAATCAAGAGGTAAACCTAGAATCCTTGTCTGAAATATATCATAGGTAACTCTGTAAAACCTCATAATATCCTATATATATAACTTATCTAGATCTTCAAATATTTTGGTGTCACTGGTTGGAAGGAAATGAGCTAACTTTTTCAACCAATTAATCACCACCTAGATAGTATTACGCCCTCAAGAATTCCATGGTAATCTAAAAAAATGTCCATGGACACATAAACCCATTTCCAAAAAGGAACGGGGAAAGGCTTGAGAAACTCATAAGGTTCATATGATCTACCTTTATATATTGGAGGGTGTAATTGTGAGACACAAAATCTACAATTTCATGCTTCATAATCGACCACTAGAATTTTCATCTCATGTCATAACACATCGTCATAGTGATAAGATGAATTTCACAAGAAGAAATATGAAAAAAAACAAAAAAAAACTCCTCAAATATATGGGTATGAAAAAATAATCCCCAAAATAGAGAATACCATATAAAGAGAGGGACCAACCAGAATCAATATCTTCACCATATAAAGTTTCCCAAATTCCCATGAATTCATCATCCTACTATTGAATCTATAGAATAAACTCAAGGATAGATGATGATAACTAAATACTAGAAAAAATCATACCTGAATCATCCTCCGAAGGATCCACATGAAACTGAGTGGAGAGTCCAGTAAGGTTTCACTCCTCCTTAGATTCTAAAACAACTTGTGATGGTGTTTTCTTATTGAGATCATATAAAATGACATATACCTTCCCTAATGTGGAGAAGATGTTCAAATAAAATATATAAAGGTATTACACCCACCTCCTCTATTTTAGATTAATGTATTATAATAAAATATTTATCTCATGCTCTTATGGTGAGAAAATACCATGAACCTATCCCCCAAAAATATAATGCCTCTAACATTTAAGTACATAAATAACTACGGTAATCTCTAAATCAAGAGTGAGGTAATTATTATCATTAATTTGAATATAGAGAGAGTCGTAATCCACCACATGATCATCCTGTATAAGAACACAACTCAAACCAGTACTTAGAGCATAACTTAAAACCATGCACCCCTTACCAAGCTCAGGTAAGATCAAAATAGGAGGTGATTTCAGAAGTCATTTCAGATCATAGAAATATTACTGACACTTTTCATCCCATGTGAATTTCAATACTTTTCTAGTAAGATAAGTCAAAGATGACCCCAACCTTGAGAAATCCCTAAAAAGCATTGACAATACCCATCTAGAGAAAGGAATCTCTGAATCTCAAATATGTTACGTGGTGCTTCCCAATGACATGACATTATTCACATTTTATGGTTTAATGGATAATCCATGCTCATAAATCATGTGTCTTAAGAACTTCACTTTATAGATCCAGAAATTTCATTTATAAATCTTTCCATATAAATAGTTACTCCTCAAGATTTCTAGATCCAAAACCAAATTGTGCTCATGTTTGTGCTCAAGTCTAGAATAAAAAAAATATCAACCATGAAAACCACCAAAAAAATTTCAAGATACTCATGGAAGATTTGATTAATCAAAGTCATAAAAATTAAACGAGCATTATTTAGAACAAATATAATCACAAGATATTTGTAATGGACATACATACTCATAAAATATATCTTCAGTATATCAAACTTGTGAACTCTGAGCTGATGATAACCCGAATAAAGACCAATCTTTGAAAACACATTAACCCCTTTAAGAGGTCAAATAATTATCTATATGGGAAAAGGGTACTTATTATTAACCATTAACTAGTTCAAATTTTTTTAATATATACATAATCAGAGTGAACCATCATCCTTCTTGAAAATGAGCATATGGGATTCCCATGGTGAAACACTATGGTGAACAAAATCATTCCTAATCAGATCATCAAATTGAATCTTTAGATATTTTATCTCCCTTTGTTCCATACGATAAGAGGATATAGAGATCAGTTGCATAACTAAAACCTGACCAATTATAATATATACCTCATTCTATAGAGGTAGAAAAAAGAAATAATCTAGGTAAACATACTGAAAATCCCATAAAGTAATGAGAATATCAAAAATGGAAGAAATTTCATCAGGATCAACTATTACAGTAGATGAAAAAAATCCTTAGCTAAGGGTGGGAAGAATATTTCTAACTATACCTCAGATCAAACTCTCTATAAAACACCTGAGAGATCCCATCGAATGAACTAAAAAAGACACACCAATGATAAAAATAAACCTTATCATGATGAGTGACAAGACAATCCATACTAATGATGACATCAAACAAACCTTGATCAAGAACGAGGGAATCCCAGACTAACTCTGCATCAGTTATCGATAGTGAATGAGTAGGACACTAAAACCCCTTCTCTTTCCTATGTCCAAGATGTGTTTTTAACTCCATAATAATGGATATGATATCCATTGTAAGTTTAATCATATTCCCAAAAAATCTAGATACAAATGAGTGGGAGGATCCTATATCAAATAAAGTAATCCCTACTAAAGATGCTATTAATATGGAACCCATCACTGTCACTAGATCTGCATCTACCTCCACCAGAAACTCATCCACTCCATAAAGGTGCTTAACTTTTGAAGCTTATGGTTAGACACATGTATTATATGAATAATTTTACTAAACTATAGTATCCTTTTGAGTAAATTTCCCTTGAAAATAATGAGGCGTTGACATAGTCTGAAAGAAATGATGCATATAACCATAGCATCTACAATCATTGGACATTCCGCAGGAGCGGAATAAGAAGACCAGGTGTGCCTAAACTTGGCTTCCATATTCATATCTATCATAATTTCCCCATATACCATATATATATAGGTCAAAAGACTCAGTATAAATAACTGTGATATAATATCCAGTCACAAACACTATAGGTACTTTTGATCCTTCAGATATTCATTCTTTACAAACACTAAAGAAAAAAAGAACCATATATGCAAACCTATTGGTGTACACCGACAAAAAATTATCTCAATGCTACAAGTAGATAAACTACATAGAATTCACCATTTTTAGCGACTTAGGAAAAAACTACCATAATAATTGTAACACTTGTATACTTTTTATCAAATATTTATCATTAAATAATTTGATTTCTTTTATTGCCGGAACCGTGAAATATTATATGTCTGTTATATCCTGGAAATTAAATTGGTAGGAATAAATATGAAAAAATAATTTATGAAATAAATATAAAGTTCCAAATCAATATTAATGTGTTGGTAAATTCTTATAATGTGATCACACAATTTTTTAGTAAAGTTTCTTTATCCTTCAAAAATACTTTTTCTTTAAAAATGTGTTTTTCTTCTTTTTGTGAGTAAATATTAATTTATAAAAGTTCTATAAAATTGATTAGACAAAATTAATTTCATTTTTGTGATCTTAATTTCAAAATTATCATAAAATTATTTTATATAATTTTCTGAAAATGTTTTTTTTTCTAGGAATAATGAAAATACTAATTTTTATTGAAAAATATATTTTATTTTAAATTATTTACAAGGTATAATTATGTTTTGGATTAGTTTTAAATTGTATTTTTTTTAAATTAACCATTTATAGTATTTAAAAATTATTTTATACATGAATTTATTATAAACAAGATATGTTTAAAAGAGTATTTTTTTGAAATTATATTTGCCTAGAGTTTTACTGATTTTATTTTAAATTAAATTATGAATCTTTTAGGTTTTTAATTTTTTAAAATTGATTTAAAATTTTGATTCAGAATTTACCAATTTAATCAATATATCCCTTTTATTTTTTGCTAATATGAATAGTAATCTGGGTAAAAATTTTTATTGTGGTAAAGTGTAAATTGGGTATTTTATGTTAAAAATAAAATTATAAGGACTATAAAATGACCACAACACTTTCCACAATTTTATAAAATGAAGTTAATTTTTCCTTTAACACCTAAGGATCTAAATTAAGTTGTTTAATAGACACTTTTTCATGAAAATAAATTATATAATATTTAAATCAATGAAATTCACAAAATGTAACTTTCTTTGTATTAAATATTTTGTATGTGTACACATGGAGAAAAAGGTAGGATATGAATGAATATAAATTTAACTTTATAAATTAATAAACATATTTTCATTATATAAATTTATTTTCGAATTTCTAGGTCACATGGATGAGTATTGTTATTTATAATATTTTATTTAATAAAAATTCAAACATGTCACATTCATGTTTTAAATATTATATAGTTCTTAACATAACGTTATACTAGAGATATCACCAATAATAAATAGTATTTTTTAAAAGAAAAAAATTATCTACATCACTGTAATTTATTTATAGTTTTTAGTAAATAAATAATTATATTAAATTCTTACACAACATTGATGCATAAATATTTTATTAATGGAAATAGAAAATAAATGCTATTAAAAATATTAGAATAAATATAATTTTATATAATTAATGTGATAAAATGATTTTATATATGACCTTTACCTTATATAGATATAATAAAATATTTTTTTCAATGTTAAATTATTATCTTTATATATATAAAAGTTTAAATAATAAATAGTGTTAAAATTGACACTAATGATATTTTATCAAAATAATATTTTATTAAATTATTTACAAAACATGAAACATATTTAAAAAGAAGAAATAATTTCATTATAGTCTAAAATTTCTTAATTTTTTATTTATGATCTAGTTAACATAAAATATGTAAAAAAATACAGCCTTTTAAAATTCAAAACGTTGTTATCATAGTTGAAATTAGAATATGTTAACTATGGGTTAATAAAAATGATAAGGTTTAAAATAATACCAAAACTTGTATAAAATATATTTTTTGATGATATTACAACCTTATAATCTCTTATATTCGAATACATATCCATTGTTTGGAATTTGGATAAAAAATAATTTATTATAATTTAATCTTTTGAGAAATTACAAAAGTGCATCTCAGGATACCACCTCCCTCACTTCTTCACATCACATTAAGCATTAAATATAAACCATTACCTTAAAATTTATCTTCTAAAATTACAGACACATTCTATAGGTGATTATATTTTTAAAAGACCAACCCTAATGTCCCTAAGAGGATATCTAAATGAAGTTTTCTCAAAAATAGGTAATCATCTTTACCGACGCTTTCATGTTTATTTATTCTTTTAATTCATCTTCATGTGTTATTTCCATTATAAAGTAATAAATCTAGTATCATATATATTATTATATTTTATTATTATTATGTAACAACCATATTACATGTTTTACCCAGCCTATGAAAAAACAAAAGCATTGTGCATGCGTAAATATGACTAACTGTCTCTACGTTGTGGTGTAATTCTATTTCATCACCACTTTACTTGAATAGGTATAATGATATAAATAATATATATATATATGATAATTATAACGTGATATTAATTATGGAAAAAAATTATATATCATCCACTTAATTTCCCTTTCTTCATTAAGGGAATGATATCATCACTCGTGCGTACGTACAACTTACTGTCTCCACAACACGATGCGATTCATTTTCCATGATCACCATTAAAGAATGATTATATAAATGTATATAATTAATAAATATTATATCTAATACCTTTATATCATTTTTAGACAATTTAACTATATTCTATTCACAATAACCTAAACTTATATGACAAAACATGTATAGGAAAATGAAGCAATTAACACCAGAAATAAGGGTAATAACGAAATATTATTATCTAAAAGGTGATAATATGATATAAAAAATATTAATATGGTTCTAGTATAAATTAATAACATTATTTAAATCATTATACATGAGTTTCAAATACATATGAAAGAAAATAATATCTACAGTAACGGTTAATTTTACAATCTGCAGGGGAATATTTCTTTTCAATGTTCATGTTTCCTAAAAATATTTTTTTACTATTATTATATATTTTTTAATTTTTTTACATGTGTGCCTTTTTATTAAACAGTTTTAAAAGAATATTTTTGTCATTTTTCAAAGTAGGTACTTTGTGACTTTTTTAATAAAAATACAAAAAGAATGTTTTTAAAATTATACGACATGAAATGATTTTTATAATTTCATGATGCCTTAATGAATTGAATATTCCTTTATAATCTTACAATATTATTTTCAAAGAAAAAATTTTATTTTATAATTGTACAGATTTTTAAAATAATTTTTTTAAAATGGAAATGATATATTTCTCCAGAATTATTTCAAGTGATCTTTCAAAATCATTTTTCCTCTATGACAACATTATATGACGTTATTTATTCTTTACTGGTGTTATGATACAAGGATAAAATTCATATTCTTTCTATGAATGGTTTATTTTATTATTTAATGATGTTTATGAATCCTATTTCTTTTCCATAAGTTATGTTATGTTATGAAACCCATTTCTTTTTATGGGTTCTCATATGATGAATATATTATATTTTTGTGGCATATATATGAATAGATTTCATTATTTGATGGGTGGTACCTATATCTACCTCCAATTAATTAAGTAAAAATTTATATCTTATGATATAGATTGGACTAGAATGAGGTGTGAACTCGGTTCAGTAATACAGGGATGGAATAGGAAGTAAACCTAGTAGAATAACACAGTGATAGAACCGAGAGTGAACTCGGTTCAATAAAAGACTTTGTTCGCTATGATGGTCTTGGAAATGTGCCTTTAATAATATGGAAATTATTTTCAATTATTATGTGTATTCCATAATTCCATGTCATATTTTATACTCTAATATAATATGTTCTTTTTTTCTGTATTAACTTCTATGATTTATTCCACGACACAATATCATGATCTTTCATATGAAGGATATATTTTCAAATGTATTTTTTATGTTCCTATGCCTTATGATTATGTTTTGATTGATATCTTCTTTTTTACCCTTACTAATAATCTAATCTCAACCTTTTTATATGTTTATTTTCCCTAGGATATGAAGAAATTTATTAATTATGATATGTAAAAAAAGGTTCTAGTTATGAAAGAATAAGTGGGAGATGATTTAGATATTTTATAAATCAGTTTTTTATATTTCCAAATTTCCATAGAAACTTAACATTTATGGTTATAGTTGGGTTTATGTATGTTATGTAATGAATATTATTCTATTTATATGTAATATCTATGCATGAAAATTATGGTCCATTATAGTTCGTATTAGAGAATGTTTTAGTTAACCTTTGGAAACTAGGATGAAGAGACCTTAGTAAGAACCCTAAATATATGTCTCAGTATAATATAAAATCCTAGAGCTTTGGTAAAAATCATAAATAACCTATAATTAAACCTAAGGTGTCCTAAATTGAAATTATATAATAAATTTCACTTAATTATGATTAATTTTTCTCACACTATGCTTTTTGGTTTTAGTCAATGGATTAAAATAAAAAAAAATCGCATTAATACTAAATATGATTGGAAATGAAATTATTTTCCTCCTGATTAACTAAGTGTTATGGGAGATGGTATGAAAAATATTATTTCAATTCTCACACATCTATCTCAAAATAGGAATTTTAATAGACCCCCAAATGAGAATAGGAGGGAACAACATTCTTCTGATTACTTTAAGAAGTAGTGTCCACCTTATTTTATTATGTCTTTTGATATACTAGTGGATGAACAATGGATAAATAACACTAAAAAGATTTTTTTAGTTCTCCAATGTTTAAAACATGGGAAATTAATTTTTGAATTATATCATTTAGAAGGTGAATCATATCAATAGTGGAATCTTATCAGGAATATGAGGCAATGATATTGAATTGAATCCATGGAATTGGACAAGTTCAATAAATTATATTTCAATAAGAAATTTCCTTATAATCTTTTTGAAAACTTGGATAAGGAGTTCCTTGATATTATGAAAAATTATGATGAATCTATTAGAAACTATGGGGAACATTCTTCAAAACATGAAGGAATGCTTCTAGAATTTTACTCTAACCTGAAAGTAATGTTGATCAATTATTTAATAGCTTTAAACCAAGTCTCTAAAAGGAGTTACCAATAAGGGACTTCAATATCTATAAATAAATCATTTAATTTTCTATCAAGGTTCATATGGAGATTGGTGTCACCCATCAATCTTATGGGTTTGATAAGAAGAGAAAATTGGAATCCATGTAAAATCCAAAAACAATAGTGAAAAGAAGTTAACATTTCCTCTATGCTCAATGTGTGGAAAGAAACATGGAGTAAAATGTATTAAGGGGGCTAGAAAATGTTTTAAATGTGTAAGGAAACTTTATCAAGTAATTAAATCCCTAATTGATGAAAAAAATATAGATAATGACGTGAATAGAGAAAAGGCTACACAATATGCACCTCCCAAACTTCAATGGTTAAAGTTTAGGGAAAATGGTCATTATGATAATCAATGTCCAACTATGAGGTCTATAGATGATGATCGTCATTTGAAACCTATTATGGCCAAAGAAAAAGGTAAATTTCATATGATCACTATTGGCGATGTGGAGCATGAAGATTAAATGGTGAAAGGTACACTTAATATCCACTATAAAGTAGACAATGTTTTATTTGACTCTGGATTCAGCCACTCTTTTATTACTAAAACATTCACTAATGATATCACCATATCATCTCAACAACTAGATGTTTAGTTATCTATGACAACTTCTAATGGCACAATGGTCACATCACAAGTTTATAATTCTTCTCTAATTGAATTTTTTGTGATAGTGCTTCCTAAAAATAGCGTGATCCTTATTTTAGTTCAATTCGATGTGATTATTGACATGGATTGACTTTCTCTGTATGGAACTCATATCATTTTCCAAGTAAATGAAGTCATATTTCATATTCCAAATGAATTTATGATCATTTTTTAATTCTAGTAGGAATATTAACTTCCAATGGAAATTGTTTTCATCTTGTGGGTCCTAATTCCTATAAATGAAGGTTGTCTATCTTAGATGGTTGGGGAGAAACTCACCATTACGGATAAACCAAATGTATAGGATTTTGTTTATTTCTTTCTAGAATAATTTCCAAGCCTTCCTCCAAATCGTGATGTTTAGTTTTCAAAAGAACTCATACCTGGTGTTATACCTATTTTAAAAACTCCTTATAGAATGGCCCCAATTTATTTGCAAGAGTTGAAGAAGAAACTCAAAGAGAATATTGAAAAGGGATTCATACTCTCTAGTTCATCACCTAGGGGTGCACCTGTTCTATTTGTTAGGAATAAAAATATATCAATGAGACTCTGTATTTATTATTGAGAACATAACAAGATTGTTATCAAGTACAAATATCCTCTCCCCCATACTGATGACTTATTTTATAAACTATATAAATCTCATTACTTTTCCAAGATTGATATTAATTCTATATATCATAAATTGAGGTTAAAGAAGAAGGATATACATAATATGACATTCTATATAGGGTATGGACAATATGAATTTACAGTTATGCCTTTTTTTCTTACTAATTCCCCCACTATCTTCATGGATTTAATTAATAGAGTCTTTAGATACTTATCTTGATAATTTCTTGGTAGTCTTTATAGATGAAATTATTTAATATTTAAAGGGCATGGAAGAACATGAATGTCACTTGAGGACTATACTAAAGGCCCTGAGAAAGGATAAGCTTTATGAAAAATTTACCAAGTGTGAATTTTGGCTTCATAAAGTTTCATTTTTTGTCACATAATAACAAGAGAGTGTATATATGTGGATCCAACAAATACATTGGTTATTGATCATTGGTCTAGACTAATAATGGTAACTGAGATCTGATTTTTTCTTAGTTTGGATAGATATTATCGATTTTTTGTGAAATATTTCTCATGATTATCTAATTTACTCACTATGTTGACTGAAAAAAGATTTAAGTTCCTATGGAAAAAGGAATCTGAAGAGACTTTCAAGGAGATTAAAATAAATTTATTTAGTTTACCTATGCTCACACTACCCTATATTGGAGTAGGCATGTGATAAATAGTGATGCATCAAATAAGAGGCTGGGATGTATTCTCAGAAAAAAATGATATTGTGATATATTAATCCTTGTGAAAATTGATGATCCATTCAAAAAATTATCCAACTCATTAAAGATAAGGAGGAATCATCTATATGAATAAAGGTGTGAAAAATATACTAATCAAAAAAATTTAAAATATATTTTCACTCAAAAGGAGCTGAATATGTGCCATAGAAGATGGTTGGAGTTGATTAAAGATTATGACTTATCAATACATTACCACCCTGGGAAAGCAAACAAGGTGGTAGATGATTTGAGTCGAAAGGACCATGCAAACCTATCTGTGACGAGGATAAAAAAATATCTAATATTTATGGATTAGATAAAGATGGATTTGGAAATCATAAATAAATGGGTGTAATAGGATCTAGATCTAATGAATTTTCAACCATCAATGCAAGTGAATATTAAGGAGGCATAGAAGGGAGATGTGGAGTTGAAAAAGAAGGTGATAAATGTTAATAAGTTTAACTATGATAGTGAAGAAATACTAAGGTTCACGAACCATTTTTGTATACCTCCCAAGCCATATTAAAATAAGTAGCTATTGGATGATGCTCATAGTTCATCATTCTCTTTTTAAACTAGAATAAAAAAGATGTACAGGGATATTAAAGAGTATTTATGGTGGGATGGTATGAAGAGTGATATTGAGGTGTATTTTTTTAGTACCTGCTATGTTAGTGATTTAAGGTTAGGAGACATAATTCTAAGGGGATGTTACAATCATTACCTATACCATAATGAAAATAGGAAAACATAACCATGGATTTTTTCTTCTAACATCCCAAAACATATAAAGTCAATAATCCTATATGGGTTATAGTAGATTGACTTGTTAAGTCAATGCACTTTACTAATATCAAATAATATATTCCTCTTGATCAGATATATAGAATATATATTAATTATGCGGTAATATTTGATGGATTACCACTTTTAATTGTATCTAGTCAAGATCTGAGGATTAACTCAATCTTCTGTAGAATTCTTCAGTAGGATCTGGATAGAGAGTTAAGTTATAGAACTGCTTGACATCCTTAAACGTATGGTCAGTCTAAGATAAAAAATCAAACTCTAGAATACATGTAGAGATTTCTCTATGGATTTTAAATCTAGTTGGGATCAACACCTACCTTTGGTATAATTTTGTTACAATAATAGATTTCACTCAATTATTGAGATGGATCATTATGATTCCCTATATAGTAATAAGTAAATAACACAAACATAATGGAATGAATTTGGGGAAATAAAGCTTTTGGGACCTGATCTAGTTGAGTAAATGGAATTGAAGGTTATATCTATTCAACAACACATAAGATTAATTGAGAGTCGACAAAAATGTTGTGCTAACAATCGACGAAAAGACCTAGAGTTTTGATGTGGGTGATAAGGCATTTATATGAATATCTCCCTGTAATATAGTGATGAGATTTTTCAAGAAGTTAAATCTAATACCTATGTATATCTATCCTTTTGAAATCTTAGAGCGTGTTGGGAAGGTAGCTTATAGATTGGGGCATCCACTAAATCTCTCTCAAGTTCATGATGTGTTACATGTATTTGTCCTAAGGAATCACATACTTGATCCTTCACATGTACTAAACTCATAATTCATACCACTGGATCAAGATATTTTTTATGAATAACAACCAATAGATATTCTGGATTTTATAAAAAAATTTCAACTAAATAAGACCACAAGTTTGGTTAAATTTTTATGGAGAAATCGTCAATTTGAGGAAGCTACAAGGGAACATGAGGATGTGATAAGGCATAGGTACCCAAAACTATTTGTATTATAGTGATGAATCTTGAGGAGAAAAATTCATTTTAAGGGGTGTTGAATATAACAACTAGATAGTTTTTATCAAATTTTTCTCTTTAAATAATTTAATTTCTTGTGTTTCTCAAACCATAAAATATTATATGCTTGTTATAACATAGTCATTAAATTGGTCTAAATAAATATAAATAAATAATTTATTAAATAAATATAAATTTTCAAATAAATTTTAATTTTTTGGAATGTTTTTAGGAAATGATCTCACAATTTTTTAGTAAATTCACTTTATTCTTCAAAAATAATTTTTCTTCAAAAATTAGTTTTTATTATTTTTATGAGTAAATATTAATTTCATTAAGTTCTATAAAATGGATTTTAAAAAATTAATTTAATTTTTAATTCAACATGTCAAAATTATCTTAAAATGATATTACATAATTTTCTAAAAACAATTATTTTTTTCAAGGAATAGTGAAAATACAAATTTTTATTGAAAATTGTATTTTTTTAAATCATTTAAAATGATAAATTGTGTTATGTATTAGTTTTAAATTTTAATAAGTTCAATTTTATTTAAAATAATACAATTATTTTTTAAAAAAATTATTTTATGCATGAATTTATTTTAAGAATAATTTATGATTCAAAAGGGGATTTTTTTGGAAAAACTATTTTCATGTAATTTTACCGAATTTATTTAAAATTTAATTTTAAAAATTATGTATTTTAAATTAAAAAAATGGTTTTAAAATTTGGATTTATAATTTCCAAATATATTTAATAGTTACCTTTTATTTTTTGGCTAATATGAATAGTAACCTTAGTAAATTTTATTACCATGGTAATGGGTGAATTGGCTAATTAAGATTAAAAATAAAATGATTAGGACTATAAAATGACCCTAAAACATTCAAAAAAATTATTAGATTAATATAATTATACCATTAACACCTAATGATATAAATTAAGTTACTTAATGGAAACTTTTCCATGATAATTGATTATATAATATAAAAATCAAAGAAAGTCATAAAATGCAACTTTCTTTGTCGTAAATATCTCTTATGTGTCCTCATGGGAAAAAAGGTAGGTTATAAACGACTATATACATATATATATATATATATTCATTTTTACTTTAATAAAAATAATTTCATGATATAAATTTATTTTAAATTTTTTGGGCCACTAGGATGAGATTATGATATTTATAATATTTTATTTAATAAAAATTCAAAGATGTCACATTTATGTTTCAAATATTATATCATTTTTAATATAAGGTTAACCTTGAGATATATTTTTTCATAATTAGTATTTTTAAGTCTAAAATATTTATATACTTCATGGTAATTTAATTATAAATTTTAGTAAATTAATAATTACCTTAAAACAACACTGATGGTAATTATTGCACATTGTTGATGTAGTAATTGTTTATTAATGGAAATATCAAATAAATGATATTAAAATATTAAAATATTAAAATAAATATTATTTGAGATAATTAATTTGATAAAATAATTTTATACATCACCTTAATCTCTTAGGGATATAATAAAATATTTGGTTCTTGGTTAACTTATTATCATGATAATTTTAGAAGTTTAGTTAATTAATAGTGTCAAAATTGGCACTAATGATATTTTATAAAAAATAATATATTATTAAATTATTCAAAAATAATATTTTTTACCCTGGAACGTGTGTACTGGTTAGGAATCAGTGCTTCCATACGGTTTCCATCATATTTATTTATGGAACTGAAAACATCCAATGGTTATGTATCCAAAGGTACCAGCTTTCTAAAGGCAGGCGTTCATTAGGTTTGGACCTATGATACTTAATAACTCACATTGGTCAAGAGGAGAGGAGGTCAGGATCATCACGCCCTTTTGGGGGGAATTATTTTCTACTCCAGGACTCTCTTATACATTTTAGATATGTTCATGAATCCTTATTAATTTACCAAGTATAACGTAGGTTTCCCTTGAAATTTGAAATCAATTATTTACATGTCTAAAATTTAGAATGATTTATATGTATTTGAGGGTCATCATTAATGGATATATCCATATATATTTGATGTTCTCCATCAATGATATTCTCTCACATAATATTTATAGATTCCTTTAGCCGTTGTTATGATGATACTAGTTTTTAAGCCACTCATTGCAGCCCTCTGAAATCTATTATCATCCAGGGAGACAAAAGTTTGTTTTGATGTTTGGATTGTACCCATAAATGGTATACCTACATATCATTGTGAAAGGAATCGTAACCCTTCTAGTTTGGTTCCACTTAATTGGACACATCATACCTTTTAAGTTCATGTGATAAGTACCTAACTGTATAGTTTTAATGTCATGTGGTAAGGACATCTAAGAATAAGGTACTTAATCAAATATTGATGTGGTACTTATGCCTATGAAACCCAACTAACTTGGAAATGATATGATTTTCCATGTTGGATTAGACCATTCTGGTAATATACCCCAAGAAGAATAGGGTTGATTTGGAGTGTTGGGTTTGAACCTTAGGGAGGCTTCATATATATCCCACTTGGATGGGAATCAAAGATCATCTAGTTCAATAAATCTCATTGGGGGTATGGAAAATTGAGAGAAATAGGTTATGGATTATTCCTAAAGAGGATTCCTTTGTAAAAAGGTCCATGAAATATGTCTTAACTCAGAGATTTAGGGGGGCTTAATTCAAGTCTTACTCCTAAGGATGATGCCTGGATTAAGGTAATTAGGGTTGTATTCCTGAATAGGATATCCAGTGAGATCGGGACTTGGGTAAAGGCTTCCTATGTATTCGAATTATGATGGGAATCATAGTTATCATAGTTCAAGAACTGAAGTGGATTGTGCAGATTTTGTACACATTAAAAATCTATAAGCCCACATGTTGGATTTGGTGTCTTAGAACCAATTAATTTGTACTTTATTCATTAATAAATAACTTATCACATCTTAATTTTTCTTCTACATGAAAATTCATGTGATAATGTCCTTAGTATAGTTATTGCATTAAATTTTCATAGTGGATCCATGTTATGATGAGAACAAGGAAGTTCCATAACACTATTCTTAAAAATATTTTCTATGGCCAGATGATGTTATTTGAGGGACACAAATAATACAGGCCATTTGGGGTGAGGACTCATAAAAATTTTAGTCACCTTCTCATGGTGTCCACCCTTGGTAATATCTAGGTGGATATTATGAGAAAGAGACCCGTCAGTTGGAAATCCATATTTCATAGTGTCATTGGATGTTCTTATCTATGGACGTGTGTATTGGTACTTAGACTATAATATTATTAATAATGGGTATTACAAATTTCTCACTTATATGTATTGACGAAAACTGTGATGAAAAACTATTTGCATTGCGGTAGGATATGTTGGGTGCACCACAAGTAATACTGCATTAATAGATAACGCGAGAAAGGATTTGTCCCTTCTATTCCATAATGGAAGTAGATATATTAGGCCCTTTGATGAAATTGATATAGCCTATATAAATCCATGGCTATGGTGAGGAATGAGAAAGTTCAATTCTAGAAATTCAAAGAAAGAATAATTGAACATATGGGTTGATGTCACTAGCATGAAACCTGCTTGATTTGAGATATCAAGTCAAAGGGATTACATTACACAATAAGCATTTTTAGGAGGTGACATGTCATTGCGGCATTAACTTCTTTCTCTATGGGTGACATAGCATATTTCTATTTTCCAAGCTTGGAATTTAGGCAGGCTCCGACTAATTCCACTGAGAAAGAGGCCTAGAGGGTCACACACTAAGTGTGTCTAAGTAACTCAGTTAAATATTAATTTAACAAGTTGAATAAAGATTATTCCCTATTGTGGTCTAATAATTATTCAAGGATGTCTGATCGCATTTATTTCTACACTAGTTATTTTAGAGAATATATTGTGGGTGAAATAATATATTTATTAGTGAGTAATGCAGTGATATTTATTTGAGAAATAAATAGCCATTATTCAAGGTCTAATAAATGTGGTGGAGGAAATAAAGAGAATGGAAAAACAAAAGTACGCGCCATGTAATTGTTTTGGGAATTTATGAGAAATAATATTATTTTTTAATTAAATTATATTAGGTGTAATCCTTTTGGTGCATTTCAAGTAATAATAATAGTCAACTGTTATTATTAGACATGGTGTATTACTAAGAATTAAATGAAATGAATAAATGCTT
The DNA here is from genome assembly GCA_963277665.1 of Viscum album. Taxonomy (NCBI): domain Eukaryota; kingdom Viridiplantae; phylum Streptophyta; class Magnoliopsida; order Santalales; family Viscaceae; genus Viscum; species Viscum album. The sequence continues at coordinate 43,944,185 of OY728140.1, read as the reverse complement.
TCGGGTAATTAATTCATTTTATTATTCTATGTAATTAAAATCCCAATTATATAGTTCTCATTAGCCTGTCCATTTTGTAGAGTTGTTCACAAAGGATCTAGATAAAACTCTCAAACCAAGAGAAAATTATTTTCTTCCAAGAACGCTCTCAAGGTACGAGAGAGAGATCCTCCTCCACCAGATCAAGGTGATCGAAGGAAGACAACAAAAGTGAAGAATCTTCTATGCTAGCACCCAGATATCCCTTCAGCGACATCCAGATATACGTGGAGCGCGTTTGGATTACCACAATAGGAATCCTACACTTAGATTGTATGACATAATGACGGATCACATCAGATTGTGATTGATAACATCAACGGAGAGAGAATTCCCTCATGTTAATTCTTTTCTTTTAATTAAATTAATTATAACCAACATATTAAGATCCTATTTTTGTTTTCGAGACTCCCTTAATTTTTTCATTCTTCATTATATTCCGAAGATCTGGCATTTTATTATCATGATGGATCTTAGATTGATCATTGTTAATGGAAAAATTAAAGTTGGGTACACCCACCAATTCATTTCCACTGCGCCCAGAACCTACTAGTGGTGTCAAAGAGGTCATATTGTTGATTATAATTACTTTGTTTTTCATTGATAATTTACGCATTAATTAATTTATTTATTTGAATTCATGTTAATCGTTCTACAAATCGGAATCTCGAGATCCATTCCTCCTCTCTCATTTCTCGTTCACCTTACAGAAATTATTTTTCATTCAATTTTTGATTAAAATACAATAGAGGATCTCATCCATAAGTGCCAAAAGTTCTAGGCCATAAAACACCAGAACACATGGTGTGTATTTAGAAGTACACATCATGTAGTATAGGTTCCATGCACTGAGATGGTCCGCCAAACTAGGCTATGTATTTGGATCCCTTTTAAGTCTTTAAGACTCTGTGTGTTGACCAGGAACAGGTGTCACATGATTTTCAGATTATATGCCATGTGTCCTATTGAACATGGCATGTAGTCCCTTCAGGTTATGGTTGGACTGTGTACCCCATACAAGGCTTGCCCGGACGGAAACCATGTAACGTGGATACTACATGGCGTGTGTCCCACTGAATATGTCGTGTAATCTAAAGATTTCTAAATTATATTTACACGTCATGTCCTCGAGCGTGTCCTTCTGTTGGACGGTGAACAAAAGTATACACCGTGTAGTTGGAACTACAAGTCATGTACTCATCCAAATTATGCAGATTTATTAAAATTTATTATTATATTATACAAACCTTTGAGACGTGTACTATAGTGCTAGTGTAAAGTTGAGGCACAACATGTGATGGGTGTTTTATATATATGTGTGTTTAATTTAACATCTGTGTAATGTTTATTTCTACTCATTGGGTAGTTATGAATGGGAATTCACTGGGTTTCCTCCAAGGTATAAGTTATATACAAAGATAATTTTAAATGAGTTTATTTTTTTTAAATTATGATGGATGAGAATCTCAAGGAAATTCATAAAATGGGTTTGAGATAAAAGGATTAATTAATTAAAGATAATTAATTGATTCAAGCACAATTTATCTTAAACAAGAACAACTAAATAATTGAATGCTAGTTTTATTTATGTGTAAATATCATTTCTGTATGTATGACCATGAACTAGAACAAGACCTTTGTATGTGAATGGTTTCTTTTAATTTATCTATTTAAATTAAATTTGTTGGCCTACGAGCCTTCTCCTCATTAATATGTATGTCCTATGTGCTCAAGGTTTCTTTTATGTAAACCCCTATTTTACCCCTCACCTATGAGTGAGATAAAAGAATATGTAATGGATGCGGCTCCCAAGCTAGTGGAGGTGACTCTAGTTAGAATCCAAGGTGAAACCAATCCAAGGAGATACAAAGGTGGACGGGTAGAAAGCTGTAAACACGAACCCAAAAAGTTCAAGGTGTTTATCCCCTAGGTCTTGGGTTAGTTTATCAATTTCCAGATAAACTAACTAGTAGAAAAAGATCATGATCGTACCATTTATTTTATTTCTACCTATTGCATGGTTTATTTTTTTTTTGGGTGTGTTATAAAGATCACACAATTAATTAATCAAACAAGCATGTAAGATGGAACTAAAATAAGACAGTATTATGCGTAAATATTATCTTAGACATGGTTAATCACTTAATTATATCCCAATTAAATTAAAAATAATGTAATCAAAGATAATAAAATGTAAATTTACGTATATGGATAAAATCCTTTAAAGAATTATTAAGTCAGTATATCCTTCCATAATCTTGGTTAGAATCGAACCATAGTTCAAAGTGCTTGACCAACACTATTTGGGGTGATTTAAATTATCATGGAATTATAATTCAAGGTTTTGGGTTAACCTGACTTGGTTAACATCAATGGTAGACTGCCACAGTAGGTCTGGGTGTGACCAAGAGGCAAAGGTTGAGGAAATCCAAAATAAAAGGGTTTCCTGATTGGGGAGTCCACTCAACGGATCAAGGAGTTGTGAGTTAATGTAGTTGGAATTTGGAATGCCTACCTAAAACCCTTCAAGTTTCTTGACCAAACCTATTTGGGGTAATGCGAATGGAAACATAGATACTTGACACTATAATATTCAGGCAATAGAATATTCCAAAGTCAATGGTGAGGGCTATTGAATTTCGATAAAATAGTGGGAGACTAATATGTATTAACTTATATATTTATATCAGTTTTATCATAATAAAGTATTAATCCTTTGCTCATATTAATTTGTAGAAATGGTACGAAAAAATGGCTTCAAACATATCATTTCAAACCATAATTGAGAAGGAAAAACTTCTCACCATCACCAATTTCAAAGAATGGTAGAGGCGTTTACATGTCATCCTTCGCTATGAGAGGAAATTGTATGTGTTGTAAGAGCATGTTCCAGTTGTGCCTAGAAAAGAGGCCAGTGATGAGGAACTATCTCTCTATATGAAATATATGGATGATGCCACATATGTTCAATGTTTCATTCTATCTTCCATGTCTAATTATCTCTTTAAGAAACATGAAAACATGGCGTGTATAGCATGATGTCTCACCTTAAGGATCTCTATCAAGAGAAGGCGAGAAAGGAGAGATATGATATCTCCAATGATTTTATCACAAATAAGCTTGGAGAGTCTGTGCCATCTAGGCCTTATGTAGTCAAGATTATTGGCTACATTGAACAACTGGACATCATAGGGATTATGTTCATGGATGTGTTGCATACAGATCTCATCTTATCATCACTTTCCAAGACCTTATCTAGCTTTATTATCAATTAAAACATGAGAAATAATGAGAAGAGTCTATCAGAACTTCTGACCTTAATTCTCCAGGTAGATAAGGACAAGGGGCATGATAAACCCATAGTCCTTATAGTGAATAAGAAAAGGAAGGACAAAGAGAAGGGGACAAAGACTTATAAATGGTATGAAGCCCCCGAGCACTATCCCTCCAAGAAGGGGAAGATCCAAAGGCAGGGAAAGGAATAGGAGGCAGTATGTTTTGCATGTTTCAAGAAAGTCCACTAGAAGATGAACTACACCCAGAAGCATGGGGAAGCTAAAGGTGCATTCGTTATTAAGTGTAATCTTTCTATTTCTACACATTGGGTATTAGATACAGCCCGCGGGGATCACATCTATATTAAAATGTAGGAACCAAGTAGATTTAGAAATATTTTAAGAGAAGAGGTGGATCTTTGAGATGCCAATGGTGCGAGGTTGGCTACATTATCCATTGTCAATTACCATATCTCATTTCCAACTATAATACTTTTGGTTTTACGTAATTGTTATTATGTGCCTATAGTGTTACCAAGAACATAATTTCTGTATCTTTTTTGGATATGTATAGATTTATTTTCAAGTTTAGAAATTAGGGTTTCTTCTTTTATACGAACAATGTATGTTATGGTATGGTGCATTTAAATAATGGCTTGTATGTATTAAATTACAAAAACCAAGTATTGGCAATCGATAATGAAAAAACTCTCATGACGTATACATCACCTAGTTTTGGCATAACTGTCTCAGTCATGTAAACAAGAAGCGCTTTACAAAGCTCTTCCAAGATGGATATTTTGACTCAACTGAGCTAAAACCACATTATTGATGTCATGGTTGTTTACAAGGTAAAATAACCAAGCAACCTTTCAATGGATAGGGTGAAAGGGCCACATATCTTCTAGGATTGGTGCACACGGATATGTGTGGACCATTCCCAATAGAAGCTAGAGGTGGGTATCATTACTTCATTAATTTTACTGATGATTTGAGTAGATATTGATATGTATACTTAATGAGGTATAAGATAGAAACCTTAGAGAAATTTATGGAATTCAAGAATGAAGTAGGGAATCAGCTTGGTAAGAAGATAAAGAAGCTTAGATCGGATCAATATGCTGAAAATCTGAACCAAGAGTTCATCGATCTTCTACAGGAGTCTGGGATTCTATCTCGCCTCACCCCTCCTTATACACCACAGTGGAATGGTGTTGGTGAAAGGAGGAACCGCACGTTGTTGGACATGGTGAGGTTGATGATGAGTCAAGCAGATCTTATATTATCCTTTTGGGGTTATGCATTATAAACTACATCATACACATTAAATAAAGTACCAAAAAAAGGCGGAAAATGGAATTCCCTCTGAGTTATGAAATGGAAAGAAACTCATTTTGTCACAAACACATGTATAGGGATGTGAGGTATTTGTTAAGGCCTTCTCAAGAAACAAACTTTCACCCCGAAGCCCAATGTGTATCTTTATAGGATATCACAAGGAAACTAAAGGATATTACCTATATAACCCTTCAAATAAGAAAGTGATTGTCACTAGACAAGTCATATTTCTTGAAAGGGAGAACATACTCAAAAAGGATAGTTGGAGAAATATTGATTTTGATGAAGTTGATGCTTAAGATACACAAGAGTTGGTAAAGGAACAAGCTCCAAAGGTCCTCATGAAAGAGGTTCCAGAAACACAAGTACTACGTTGGAGCTCAAGAGAGGTAAGGGAACTAGATAGATTTGGTTTCCTAATCACTAAGGATGGTGAATCATTATTGTTGGACAATGATGAACCTCTATCTTACAAAGAAGTAGTAGAAATCATAGAAGCTACAATATGGCTAGAAGAAATGAATTATGAGATGGATTCCATGTATTTGAACCAAGTTTGGGTTCTGGTTGATGATCCCGTTGATGTAAGGCTTGTTGGATGCAAATGGGTATTCAAGAGAAAGTGGGACATGGAATGTCAATTTAACACCTATAAAGTAAGGATAGTGGCTAAAGGATTCAGACAGTGTCAAGGAATTTACTATGATAAAACCTTCTCACTAGTTTCCATGCTTAAATCCATAATAATCATACATTCCATAGTAGCTTACCATGACTATGAAATTTGGTAAATGGATATCAAAACAGAATTCCTTAATGGGAACCTTCAGGAAGATGTCTATATGACACAACTAAAAGGGTTTGTGACACCAGAAGAAGCCAAACGGGTTTGCAAGTTGCAGAAATCCATTTATGGATTAAAGTAAGCATCAATGTCATGGAACAATTGATTTTATGAGTCCATAAAAGAATTTGGTTTCATTAAGAATGAATTTGATCCATGTTTTTATAAGCATTTTAATGGGAATGTGGTCATTATCCTAGTAGTATATGTTGAAGACATATTGCTTATTGGAAATGATGTACCAGTCTTACTACCATTTAAGGACTAGTTGAACAAGTGTTTCTCCATAAAGGACTTGGGTGATGCATCCTATATTATAGGGATCAAGATCATTCATGATAGATCCAAGAGGCTTCTTGGAATAAGTAAGGGTATATACATTGACCAGATACTAAAGAGATTTAGTATGGAACAATCCAATAGGGGATTGGTTCCAGTGTCACATGGCCTACATATTTCTAAGAAAATGTGTCCTGATACACAATAAGAGAAAGATAGAATGAGTATTATCCCATACACTTTGGCTATAGGATCCATCATTTATGCCATTTTATGTACTAGGATTGATGTTACCTATGCACTGAGCATGGTAGGCAGATATCAGGAAGATCCAGGAGAACAACATTGGACTGTTGTTAAGACTATCCTTAAGTCTCTGAGAAGAAATAAGGACATGTTCCTAGTGTATGGAGGATATGAGGATATTTTCATTAGAGGGTATGATGATGCTAGTTTTCAGACAGATCATAATGATCTAAAATCGCAATTTGTATATGTTTTTTTGTCTCAATGGAAGAGCTGTGAGCTGGAAGAGTTCAAAGAAACTAGTTTTCATCAATTCTACTGCAGAGTCTGAATATATAGAATATTTTTATGTAGCCAAGGAAGCCGTCTAGATTCAGAACATTGCCCAGGAGCTTGATTTAGTGCCTAACAGTAAAGATCCTATCACATTGTATTGTGATAATACTACAACGGTGGATCTTGAAAAAGAACCAAGGTCACATCAACGGACAAAGTACATACTCCAGAAGTATCACTTATTGAGGGATTTATATCAAAGGGGTGAATTGGAAATGATCAGAGTGTCCACAAAAGAGAAGACGGAAGACCTTGTGACTAAAGGCCTATCTCAGCAGAAGCATGAATATCAAGTGAGAGGTGGCGGGTTAAAGGTGGTTAGCAGTTGGCTCTAGTCCAAGTGGTTGTCTGTTGGAGTTGGTGTCCTAGAACTAGCTAAATTTTACATTATTAATTAATAAACAACTAATCATATCTTGATTGTTATTCGACGTGACAATTCATGTGATAATGTCCTAAGGATAGTTGTTGCATTAAAGGGTCATAGCGGATCCCTACTATGATGAGAACTTGGAAGTTCCATAACACTATTCTTGAATATATTTTCTATGGTAATATGATGTTATTCGAGAGACAAAAATAATACAGGCCATTAGGGGTTAGGAATCATAAAAAATTCAAGCACCTTATTATGGTGTGCACCCTTGGTAATATCTAGGAGAATATTATGAGAATGAGACCCGCCAGTAGGAAATGAAAATTTTATAGTGTCATTGGATGTTCCTATCTATGGACGTGTGTATTGGTACTTAGAAATTAAGATTATTATTAATGGGTATTACAAATAGCACACTTAGATGTTTTGATGAAAACTATGATGACACACTATTCACAATGAGGTAGGATATGTTGGTTGCTTCGCGAGTAATAATGCATTAATAGATAATGCGAGAAAGGATTTGTTCCTTCTATTTCATAAAGGAAGTAGATATCTTAAGCCCTTTTATGGGATTGATATATCCTATATAAATCCACTTCTATGGTGAATAAATGGCATGTTCAATTCCATAAAGTCAAAGAAAGAATAATCGAGCGCATGGGTTGATGGCACTAGCATGCAACCCGCTTGATTCGAGATATCGAGACAAAGGGATTACATTACACTATAAGCGTTCATAGGAGGTGACACATCATTTCGGTGTTAATTTCTTTCTTTATAGTTGACTTGGAATGTTTCTAGATGCTAACCTTGGACTTTAGGTTGGCTCCGCCTAATGCTACTGGTAAAGAGGCCTAGAGGGTCACACATTAAGTGTGTCCAAGTATCTCAGTTAAATATTAATTTAACAAGTTGAATAAATATTATTCCTGATTGTGGTCTAATAATTATTCCAGGATATCTAATCACATTTATTTCAACACTATTTATTCTATAGAATATATTGTGGGTGAAATAATATATTTATTAGTGAGTAATGTAGTGATATTTATTTGAGAAATAAATAGCCATTATTCAAGGTATAATAAATGTTGTGGAGGAAACAAAGAGAATGGAAAAACAAAAGTACACACCGTGTATATTAATATATTTGTCGTGTATTTTTTCTGGGAATTTATGAGAAATAATAGTATTTATTTAATTAAATAATATTAGGTGTAATTTTCTAGGCGCATGTCAAGTAATAATAATAGTCAACTGTTATTATTAGACATGGGGTATAAGTAATAATTAAATGAAATGAATAAATTCTTTCAGGTAATTAATTCATTTTATTATTCTATGTAATTAAAATCCCAATTATATAATTCTCATTAGCCTACCCATTTTGTGGAGTTGTGCACAATAGATCTTGAGAAAACTCTCAAGCCAAGAGGGAATTATTTTCTTCCAAGAACACTCTCAAGCTATGAGAGAGAGAGATCCTCCTCCACCGGATCAAGGCGATCGAAGGCGTACATCGCAAGAGAATACTCTTCCGTGCAAGCACTCAGATATCCCTTTGGTGACATCCAGAGATATGTGGATCACGTGTGCATTACGTCTAGAGGAATCCTACACTTTGATTATAAGACGCAATAATGTATCACATCGGATCGTGTCTAGAAACATAAATGGAGAGATAATACCTTCAAGGTAATTATTGTCATTTAATTAAATTAATTATAAAAAAAATATGATGATCCTATTTATGGTTTTGGGACTCCATTACTTTTCATTCATTTTTCATTCTATTTCAAAGATCTGACATTTTATTATCATGATGGATCTTGTATTGATCATTGTTAACAGAAAAATTAAAGTTGGCTACACCCACCAACATGCTTCCGCTGCACCCAGAACCTACAAACATGAGTCATGATTGGTTTGAGAAATAATAGGATGTGAAATATTCAATAAACCACACACTTTATCTTCTACTTATAGAAGATGTGAGACTTATAGAGAAAGAAGCCGAGGCAACTGTGGGTGAGGGTGCAGAGCAATGAAACCTTCAATGTGAAATGAAAGTGAAGGACATTGGGTCCGGCCCAAAAGACTAAGGGATTACTCTAAGAAGTATTCTCTTAGTGTATCCCAGGAGAGGAGGGAGTCTTTTCTTTTGTTTAATGGAAAATAAAATGTGACCCTTGGTCTCCCTATTGGGAACCGGAGGCTCTGTATCTTTGAGAAAAAAATGGGAGGATAGAGTCTCATCCTCTAAATCCAATACTAAAAAATTCCCAACATTGTCTCTTGGGTAAGGATCCATGTAACTGTAGATATAAAAACCTACAGAGATCCTAATGATCCTGACTCTCTTAGGAGATGAATGTGGGAAACCTCTGACTGTAGATATACAAACCCAAATGGGAGACACACTGATTTTGCTTTAACAAAGGTTTGATAAGTCATGAGGTTTTTTTAGAGGCTTCAACTTAGTCCCTTTTTTATAAGGGAATAAAAGAAGGATATTCACTTCCATAAGTGGATTGGAAGAGGGTTTACAAGGTGATATTTGTAGGTCTTCTGCACAACTATAAAGTGTAGCTCTACCATGTAGGTATGATGCGTAGGTGTGCCAAATAGGTCTTGTAATGACTGAAAAATTATTATCGTAGTGTAACTAAGCTAATGAAAGCTTAAAAAAGGACTAACAAGAAGAAAACACTTGGGTGAGATTTAAATCTCAACACCCTGGGTCTTCTTTGGTGACTTCGCAAGAGCCTCGCGTAGGTCCTTAAGGAATAGGCATTGCATAAGAAGCTTCTTCTTTATGAAAGAAGGGTCCTTAATCAGATGTTTTGTGCTTAAAACTATAAAATTATTTCAAACTTGAATATACCATATAATTCTCTCTTCAGTCAGGTTTTAGAGAGCTACCTAAGAAAATTTGGGGGACCTGGGAGAAAGAGCTACGCAATGGGATCTTCAAGAGTTCTTCCAACTTTTTCAGTCCTCAAATGGGGACCCAATTATCCTATTTATAGGGAAAAAGGGGTTTGGTCAAAAGGAGTTTGTCAGTGTAGGTCTCCCACATTGTTCTTCACCATATCTCCTCCGCATAGGGGTACAAAAATTATATTGTCACATAGTTATTCCATGTAGCTATGTAGCATAGGTTTGCGGCGTAGCGGATGCATACTAGGCTGTAAGAGAAGAACGTGCCCTAGTTTTATGGATACAGAGGTATTCTCTATAGGGGCTACGCACTGGGATGTATAAGAAGAACAAGCTCTAGTTTTAGGGATTCTAAGGTATGCTACGTAGGTCCTGGACATAGGTGTACCACATAGGTCCCTTGCACTTTATGTATTTTACTTCCTTTAACTTCTTTTTAATACTTTGAAAAATTAAAAGGACTTATTCATAGTCTTTTTTCTTTCCTAAGGAGTGTCATAAAATCCCCCTTGGGATCGGATCCGATTGAAAAGTGGGTTGATTCATGCGGAAAGATTATGGAGAAAAGATTATGGATAGTTAACTCTGAACTACACACGTTTGCAATGTAGCTATGTCACATTGGTTGATGGAGTAGCTATGTCATGTAGGTCAGAGGAGTAGCTATGTCATGTGTTTAGGTGGCATATATATTTCATAAGGTAATGCGGCATAGCTATGTCACATGGTTCTGTGGTATAGAGATGTCGCGCGGGTCTATGGCATAGCAATGTCACGCTGGTCTACAACATAGAAATGTCGCGCAGCTTAGCGATGTAGGCCTGTAGTGTCTATAAATACCCCTATTCTGTTGTGATTTTTTTCACCTGGGATCTCATATTTTTCACTCTCATTACATATCTTGTTTTTTCAGATTTATCGTGTTGGGATCTTATGTAGGTCCTAGGAAAATTTATCAAGGTAAAACAATTTGAGAGTTGGAGCTGCACATAAGGATTTTGTTGAAGGAATTACACTAGGATCCTTGTTGAAAAAGCTATACAGATGACCTCATCGAAGGAGCTATGTGGATATTTTCCTTTTCCAAATTTTTAAATACCTTTAAGTTAAAATTTTAACTTTCTTATGTCAAAATTTCAACTTAATGGGGAAATTTTGGTAATTATTTTGCAGAAAATGGCTCACTTGATGACCGTAACTAAGGAATATTCTTTAAAATGAGATGATGAAAATTTTTAGACCATACGATTATGAGTTTTTTGAGAGTAACCTCTATGGGTTGATGAAAGGCTTGATTCCGTATGAACGTGAATATTCACAAAGCCACTATCTGCCTTTGTATGAACATGGGATATTGAAAGATTCCAACATTCCGGCTTATAAGAGAAATTTTATAAAGTCTTGGTTTTCCCAATAATCTAACTATTATTGCATGAATATTACCATGAAGGGTATTACTATTCATGAGAGAACATTCCCTATTGGATTCATCCTACACCATAGTGGTTGTACCCCTAATATTAAAGATCATGTTATAGAGACAAGGACACATTGTTATGATTCAACATTTCATGCTTTAAAAATGGATCAGTCTAATGGATGGAAGGAAGACAGGGACCTTTGTTTTGGAGTAAGAGTGGAACTTGAATGTATGTGGGTGTTTTGGGTACGCCAGAATTGTGAAAAATTCAGGAAATAACTAACGCATGTTCACATTTATGATTCTATACAGATATTAGAAACTTAAATTTATAAAAATGATTTCATTTTTAAATTAATAAGCTGATGGAGTTCGCAAAAAAAATATTTATAGTTGATGCACGATGTAGTTGGAATCAGTCTTTGGGATATCTACCAAATATTTGGGATTCCCATTCTTAGGGAGATTTAGGATGAATTCATTCCACCAGTAACAAAATGGGGTGATGTTACTAGGATGCTGCCATCGGTTCATGAATTATTAAAAATATCAAATAATTTTCAAATGAAAATAAAGATCTTTACTCTAGAGATGATATTCATGCAAGAGTGTGGATGGATGTTTTTTTTATAACCAACAAAAGAAGGAGTTCCTACCTGTGGACATGCTACCATTCACCCAAGTGTGGATAATCAGGTTATTTCAGGAACATTCTGGCCCACATTGGAGAGATGTGACAAGAATCCATGGGGTTATAAATTCAAGTTTGATATTGATACAAAGGTATGCTTACCCAGTTTCCATGCCATGTGGCTAATAATTTACTTGCTTCCAAACTGTGAGTCTAGTGGTGGTGTAAGCCCAAGGACTTTTGTTATTGCAACCAAGATAGTTGAGGGGAAATATACTAGGTTGGTAACCCCTGTATTAGTAATAATATATCATTACCTAATGTTTTTTTATAATGGGAACACTCCATTTAGACTTGAAGAACCATTTCAAGTGTTGTGGGGTGGAATTACAGAACAATTTTATTCATATTTGGTGTTGAATTTAGTTATAGTCTCCAATGGTTGATTTACCCCATTTTTATAGAAAGACTTTGGGAGTCTACCATTAAACCTAAAACCTGATGAAGTGATGAGGGAACTGAATAAATCGGGAGAATTTAGTTTCTATCCTTTTGGTTACCCACCAACTGTAACATTTTTTAATGATGGTAAGAAAGAAAATTACAAGCTGGGGTAATATATAATGTCATTCAAGGATAGAGTTTTATCAACCATAATTGAGGGTGAAATCATCTATGGGGATTACATCCCTTATAGGTTTTCTCACCATTTCAAATGTCTTCATAAATCAAGAACATTTCCTCCCCCATATGTTAGGAAAGAGAAACATCTAATGGTATCCCGTCAATTGTGGATCCTGATGTCTTTTGAGACATCTAAATTATCAATTATGTTACCTCCATCAAATGAATCAATTGTATTAGAGGTTGGATATGCCAAATATTGGGATTCTTCATACCCTCAGGGGGCTCTAAAAAATGGAATATATCAGGTAGTGTCCATGAAAACCATTTTTTCTAGTAACTATAGAAAAAGTTCTAAATAAAAAAAGATGATATAGAGGCTTCATAAGCTTCATAACCTTCAATAAATATCCACATAAGATCCACCAAGAAGACTAAGGCTAAGGAAAAATATACCTCCAGTACTGAGGTAATCTAGTCGCCATCATCAAAAAGATATTTTTGTACCATCTAATGGTTCTTCTATAGAATAATAGAGGCCTGAAGAGTCCTTCTAATCAGAGGGTGTTGAGATTTCTCCACAACCAACCATATCAAAACTGAATTATGTGTGGCCTTTATCTATTCAATACTAGGAAAACATGACTTGTAAAATCAGCGATGCATGGGAATTCATCCAATATGGCCTTCAAATACCAGATGTGGGTGGTATTAATGCACCTTCTGATTGTCATCTGGATAGTAATATAATGGAAGTATGGGAGCATACTACGGAGATGGAGACCTTTATATATATAACTGATAGCCTAATCTTGGACTCAAAATGAGTATTTGATATGATGGAATGAGGAATATGTAATGGGATATTTTTTCACCCTGAAGAGGAATGAGAAATTTATGTTAATATTGAGAATTTATTTCCCTTTTCTTTTGTTTCAATTTTCATTCATCTTTCACTATCATTAATCTCTATGTGATTTCATTTTTCAGATTGAGATTAGGGAAGGAACCTACAGAAAGGTTCTCAAGTTACCAAAATACAGACCCACGGGTGCCCCTATTGATATATTAGATGAAAACATTGGGTATACAGGACTTTACCCCTGAAATAAAACCATGATAGAAGTTACGGTGAAAGAAAATCCTCAGACGCTACCTCAGGTTTTTACTACTAAGAGGAGTATTTCAATCTATCCACTTTCTAATGAAAAGAAACACAAGAGATCATTGATATTGATCTCATGTGTAAGTAAAGAAAGTAAGTATTTGTGATGTCCTCTAGTATTAAAACTTGCATGATACACCTTGGTGACCACATCCATTTTCTCATAGGATCTGCATCTATTTCTTCTCTTAAGGTATTAAAAACTGGTCCATTAAGGACTGTGAAGGAGACTCCAAGAGGAGTAAAAATTATTGCTGATGAATCTATTACCTTAATAGATGATGTTCCATGGGATATGGATGGATCTTATTCTATTTGTACTGAGAGAGAAAAGGGTCACGATAATATAAAATTCATTTCTTATAGGTATCACATGTTATTTATAACATTATTTTATCCATAATATCTCAGCTCAGTTTCCCATGTCGATGGATCCTACAATAGTCAATACTGATATTCTTATTGCTCTAGAAGGAAGGAATAAGGATCCAGGACAATCTGAAGCAGATATCGGTTATGATATTGACATGGAAAGACCCAATGACACTGCAACAATTAAATAATTGATGGGAAAAAATGTCAGTGGAGCCAATTTGGGCATTGACCAACATTTTTTGGATACCTTAAATGGTGTGGATACTATAACATACAAAGATATGTACATTGATATGATGGATTCCCTTAATTAAAACATTGATATTCCAGGTTCCATCATATATTTTCGAGTCTTACATGAGGATTTTAAAGGACATAAGTTCTCATTCATGCATTTTTCATGCATAATCATTCTTTTTTTTGATACTTCATATTAAAACTCAATTTATACAGCTTTATCTGTAGAGAACGTTGTGAAGGACCTTCAAGAACAAGGCATCCCACTCCATCCTTCTTCTAACATTGAATAGAAAACAACTAAAAATCCAAAATCAGAAGTTTCTCTAGGGACTATGTTTATGGACACTGGGAAATTACGAGAGAATGGTCCTCCCCAATAATTACTTACTCAAATTACTAAAACTGGGAATAATGAGGAGTAACCTACAGAACAAGTAAACTTATTACCAGGTAAATTTCATTGACTATCTTAATAATGATTTGATCTTGTTATAATTTTTAAGATAACAATCATTATAATCCACCATTTAGGGGTATCATCTCCCATGATTGAGTATGAAGGTGAAGCTCCCACATTGGATCAACCAACAACAGAAGACGGAGCACCTTCTGCTTCAAAAGAAGCAGAGCCAAGCACCTCCCTGAGTGATCTGATTTTAGAGTATGTTCAGCCACATAGTAGTGATTCGTATTTGGATTCATAGCTGTAGTATGCTCTCAGTATTTCTCATAAAAAACATGGAAATTAATTTGGGATCTAATCTATGAGAAAACATTATATGAGCTTCTCCCGCATTTTGTCTGACTTCTAGAATTATTTAGTGTAATGGGATTTTGTGGATTTGATTGCTACCCAATTTACAATGTAGTGAAATAAATCATTCGCCAGTGGGAGAAGGAACAAAAATTATACAACGATATTTTAAAGGTCAAACTACTTACTAATGTTGAGAGTTTTTGAGCTACATTATCCGATGTGGAAGTCAACCATAGAAAAAAGTTTATGGAATTAAATCATCAAATTAGGGAGACAATGAGGGAAATGAAACATCTTCAAGAACAAATGGATGATGTCCAAAATAGTCTTGAGCAACTAGAACAATAAATAGGAGAATTATAATTATAAGGAGTAACTTCCATTACAACTACCAAAGTCACACTTTGTTAGGATTAGGAGGTTGAAACTACTCAAATGACCTATCTTCAGCAAGCAGTTGATAAGGACTATGAGGCTATTCAGTAAATAAAGATTCAAGCTGAAATATTTTTTGTAATAGATGATAGATAGACTTCATTCTGTGGATCTTCCTCTAATTTTCCATAAAATGAAAATGATTTTGTCTCTAATAATATATATTTCTTCATCCATGCTTTCTTTCTGTAATTGAAAAATCAACGTTGATTTTCAAAACATGACATTTTTATACTAGATAATTGTAATTTCATTAATAAGGACAAGGTTGCTTTAATGTTTATCTAAGAAAAGGGGCCTCAGGAGCATAGTTTGACTATTTCTATGGTCATATGGAAAACCCAACAAACTTTTAATATTTTGACTTTTTATTACTAAATATTTCCTAAACCATACAAAGTGTAAGTCTGCTGAGATGAGACTCAAAATTTTCTAGAGTTTACTTTGCAAGTTTTCAACCTGGTGAGTGTCGTGTCTTTTGTAAGGGTCAATTTCCTGAGAACCAACTGTTTTTTACTTTGATTACATGAATGTTCACTTATTATATATTGTTCATTATTCTGCATGACTATAATAAAATAATGTCCTGGAATATTTGTTGCATTGATAAGGTCATGTCATATCCCCGCTATGATGAGAACCTTTAAATACTATAACAATATTCTTAAAAAAAGTTCTACAGTTGGATGAAATACTATGATAGGACATGTAGTATATAGACCGTCATGTGCGAGTACTCATAAGAATACGAGACTCTCTCTCATGGAGTCCACACTTGGTAATCTCCAAGATGGGAGATTATGATAACAGACCCGCCAGTATTAATTCTGCATGTTTTGGTGTCATCGGATATTTCTATCTATGAGAATGTGTAATGGTCCTTAGACTAGAAGGTTATCATTAACTCATGTCATGACTCGCGCACTTAGATTTTCTGACTAAAACCGTCACATAGACAGTTGGCGGGAAGTAGGGTACGTTGGGTGCGTCACAAATGACATGTTGTTAATGGATAAGTCGAGGAAGGATTTTTCCCTTACATATTTATGGAAGTATATATCTTGGTCCCATTGATTGAAATAGAACTGTTTAATAAATTCCATGGGCATGGTGTAACGACGAGTTTATTTCTAGAAGTCAAAGAATGACAGATCAAGCATATAAGTTTATGACACTACCATGAAACCTAATTGATGAGATATTGAGACAAAGGGATTAAATTAAACAATAATCATTCATATGAGGTGATATGTCAATGCGGCGTCAACTTCTGTCTCTTGGGTTCCTTGACCCATTACTAGACAGTAATCTTGGACTTTAGGCAATCCCGCCTAATGCCAATGAGAAAGAGGCCTAGAGGGTCACACACTAAGTGTATTCAAGTATTTCAAGTAGAATAATGATTATTCCTATATATGGTTTACTAATTATTCAAGGAAGCCTAAATCGTTTTAATGTTGGAGGAAGAATACAATAAAACAAGTACACACCGTGTATCAATGATTACATGTCATGTAGTTTTATTTTGAAAACAAGTACACACTTTGTATTATTAAATGTACACACCATGTAGTTTTCATTTTGGAAAGGAAATCAATAAATGAAAACAATATATACACACTGTGTACATTGAATATACACACCGTGTAGTTTTCAATGAAAAACAAGTACACCCTGTGTATTTATTAATACACACCGTGTTGTTTTTTCAGTAGGGATTTTGAGGAAATATCATTTTATAAAATTATTTTTATTATAATTAGTGTGGGCGCATGTCAAGGAATTAATGACTCCACATGGGGTTTTCAAAAGGGATTTAATGAAATAAATAAAATGTGTAACGCATTTATTTATTTTCATAACTCTACAACCTCAAACCTAATTATAAATATCCTCATAACCCCAACTCTTTTCCTTAAACAAGAGAATCGTTGTGCAAAACCACTCTGGAGAATTCTTTCAAGGTCGAAAGAACCTCTTCCTCCAAGAACACTCTCAAGACCGAGAGAGATCTTCTTCCATCAGATCAAGATGATCTAAGGTGGACAACACAAGCAAAGGTTTCTCCAAGCTAGCACCCAGAGACTCCTTTGGCGACGTCCCGAGATACAAGGTACATGTGTGGATCACCACTAGAGGAAGTCTACACTTGGCTTCTATGACACAACAATGAATCACATCGGAATGTGATCAAGAACATCAACGAGGAAAGAACACCCAAAAGTTATTTCTTTTAAATTGATTAAATTAATTATAATCAACCTGTAACGATCCTACATTGTGGTTCCAGGACTTTTCTTTTCTTTATTCATTTTTGTGATTCTATACATGGATACAAGCATTTATTATTGTATTGATCCCAGATTTATCATTGTTAATGAAAAAAATCCAAGTGGAAACATCCACCCACGCACTTCTATTGTGCCCAGAACCTTAAAATGGTATCAGATGGAGGTTACAACGTTGATTATAGTTATTTTATTTTCATTGATAATTTACACATTTATATTTGATTCCATTCAAAATAAATCATTCTTTAAATATGAATAAACGAGATCTATTCTTCCTCCTTCGTTTCTCGATTCATATCACAAAAACGGTCTTTTTAATTTTAATTTTTGGTCAAAATAAAAATGAGTAACTCATCCAGAGGAGCTTCTCTTTATATCTGTACAACACAGAAATACACGGAGTGTAATGAAAACTACACGTCGTGTACTTATGTTCAATGAACCGGTACTAGTCCGCCAAACCACTCCATGTGAATTGATTACACCTAAGCATTTAACACCCCGTGTTGACCAGAATTAAACAGCGCGTGGGAACTGGAATACATGGTGTGTATGTTGGATCAACACGCCGTGTAGTCTGATCCGGCCCAAGTGAAACTGTGTACAAAGGAGAAGTCGCGTACCACGTACACGGGATCGCCAGGCCAGTTACCACATAACAAGGAAGTACACGCTGTGTATGATTTATCTACACGTTGTGTACTCCAAAATTTCCAAAGTAAAAAAAACACGCCAAAGCCCCAGCATGTACTTTGGATAAAAGTTGAAAAGAAATACATGCCATGTAAATATAAACTACACGCCGTGTACTTTCCATAAATTCCACCAGGTTTTATCAAAAAGTACAAAGACATGTACAAGGGATATGGATGAGAAGAATCTCATGGAAATTCAAAAAGGAATTTAAGATAAATAAGTGATTAATTATAAGATCACAATTAATTGAATTCAACCATGACTTATCTTGAATAATAGAAAGATTAAAAAAAATTTAATTCTAAATATGCGTAATGTCGTTGCATGCTATGGATGGTCATGATCTATACCAAAGACCCTTTGTATGTGTGTATTGTTTCATCTAAATTTTTTTCATTTAAATTTGTTGGCCTTTGAGCCTTCTTCTAATAAAATGTAGGGCATGCGTGCCCATGGTTTCTTTAATTTAAACCCCATGTAGTGGAGTATCTCCAAAGATAGAGGATATGGTTCAAAACCCAAAGCTGAGGCGAAACCAACCCAAGAAGATACAAAGGTGGATAGGTGGGAGATGCAAAACATGAACCATCCGTTCAAGGTGTTTTTTCCTAGGTCAGGGTTAACTTTTCAAACCGCTAGATAATCTAACCAATATAAGCTCATGATCATGCCATCTTATTTTTATTCATTTCTTATTGCATGGTTTATTTATTATGTATGTGTTATCGTGATAAAATAATTAATGAAATAAACAAGAATTCAAAGATATAATAAAATAAAAACCAGACTATGCGTAAACATTATCAGAACATGGTTAATCACTTAAGCAAGAATCACTTAACATTAACACGCATGTGATAATTCAAAATTATGCATAAAGAATAAAATCCCTCAAATACCATATTAAGTCAGACCAATCCTTCTGTTACTTGATTAAGTGCAAGACTCAATAAAACTATGTGTTTGGCCAACCCTTGTTGGGACACTTACTTTTATAAAGGAAGACCTTATGAAGGGTTTCGTGTTGACTTAACCATATTACGTCAAGGGGAGTAACCCTTACTAAACTTGATGTAATATTGGAGGCAAGAGTTGATTAAATCCAATTCAGGATTTCAGGATTGGGGAGTCAACTCAACAGATCAAGGAACTGTAAGCTCACAGTTGGCAAAGACCTGCCTACCTAAATACCGTCAAATAGCTTGACCAACCCTTGTTGGGTTTATGCGAAGGGGAATATGTATCCTTTCCACTAGAAAGTCAAAGAAACTAGACATTTAGAGTTCAATGGTGAGGGCCATTGGGACTTGATAAAATAGTGGGAGACTTAATAAAATTTATTATTTCTCATAAAATGTAATCAAGAAAGTACTAATAAATATGCTCTTTTAATTTGTAGAATCGAAATGACAAATTCATCAACCACATTTTCTCTACAATCAATTCTGGATAAATACAATATCCTCACTGATAGTAACTTTCAAGAATGGTTTAGGCACCTTCGGGTTATCCTATTCCATGAACGAAAGTTTTACGTGTTGGAGTCCTCACTTCCTGATTCACCCGCCCAACGGGCAAGTGATGAAGAATTCCTGGTCTATGATCAACATTTGAATGATGCACTCGACGTTCAATGTTTCATGATATCATCAATGTCTAGTGAGCTCATGAAGTCTCATGAAGACATGGATTCCTATAGCATGCTCGAGTACCTTTGTGGTCTATACTAGGAGGGAGCAAGACATGAAAGGTTTGAGATCTCCAAAGCTCTATTCCAGAGCAATCTTGGAGAAGGTGCCCCAGTTGGGCCTCATGTAGTCAAGCTCATTGGCTACATTGAGCGCTTGGAGGTTCTAGGGTTTAAACTCCCCAATGAACTGGGTACCGATCTCATTATTGAATCACTCTCCTAGAGCTTCTCTAACTTTGTTGTGAACTTCAACATGAACAACATTGAGAAGTCTCTGTCTAATCTTCTTATCTTCATTCGCCAAGTGGACAATGACATGAAACATGAAAATCCTTCTGTCCTCATGGTGAATAAAAGGAAAGGGAAGGAGAATATATTTAAGCCCAAATCTTCTTCAAGGCCTTCCAAGAAAAGGAAGATCAAAGGGGAGGCAAGGGAACAAGATTTTGTTTATTTCACATATGGGAAGAAGGGCCACTGGAAGAAAAACTGCACCCAGCCAAGGAAGAAAGGGGAAGCTTCAGGTGCATTTTTTATCGAATGTAATCTCTCTGTTTCTACCAATTGGGTATTGGATACTTCTTGTGGTGCTCACATCTGTATCCAAATACAGGAATCAACTAGATTTAGAAATATTGACTGAGGTGAGGTGGATCTACGGGCAGCCAACAGAGCCAGACTTGCTATTGTAGCTGTCGGAGACTACCACCTCACATTGCCTACTGGGATGGTCTTGGTTTTGAAAGGATGTTATTATGTACCCTCTGTAACTAAAAACATTATTTCAGTATCCAGATTAGATACTTATGGATTCATCTTCAATTTTGGAAGTGGATGTTTCTACTTTTATAAAGATAGCATTTGTTTTGGTAGGGCACATTTATATAACAACATTTATGTGTTAGACTACAAAAACCAAGTAATGGAAATTGATGAAAAAGTTAATTCACATGACTCATACCACACCCAACTTTGGCATCATCGGCTAGGTCATGTCAATGAGAAACATTTGACAAAATTACATCAAGATTGGTATTTAGATTCTTTCGAACTAAAACCACTTGGTGTATGTCATGCGTGTCTACAAGGCAAAATGACCAAAGCCCCATTTAGTGGGAAAGGTGAAAGGACTAAAGAGATTCTAGAATTAGTTCACACAGATGTGTGTGGACCATTTCCAGTTGAATCAAGGGGTGGGTTCTCATACATCATAACTTTTACTGATGATTTTAGTAGATATGGATATATTTACTTAATGAGGTATAAGTCAGATTCTTTTGATTGGTTCAAAGAATACAAGAATGAAGCTGAGAACCATCTTGGTAAGAAGATTAAGAAACTATGCTCAGACAGAGGAGGAGAATATCTTAATTAGGACATCATTGATTTCTTACAGGAGTTTGGGATTTTATCTCAACTCACTCCTCCTTACACACCTCAGTGGAATGGTGTATGTGAAAGGAGGAACCACACCTTGTTGGACATGGTGAGATCAATGATGATTCATCTGAGTATTCCATTATCCTTTTGGGGATATGAATTAAAAACAGCAACACACATACTAAACCAAGTACCAACTAAATCTATAAATGGTATTCCATATGAGTTATGGAGTGGACGCAAAGCCATGTAATAGAATTTACATGTGTGGGGTAGCGAAGCATTTGTTAAGGCCTCTTCAGGTAACAAAATTGCACCCCGAGGCACAAAGTGTATCATTATAGAATATCCCAAGGAAACAAGGGGATATTACCTATACAACCCCTCAGACAAAAATGTTACAATGGAAAGACACGCCATATTCATTGAGAGGGAGCACATATCCAAAAGAGATAGTGGGAGAGAGATAGACTTCGATGAAGTCGAGGCTCAAGATACACAAGAGTTGGTACAAGAACAGATTCCACAAATCCCCATAAAAGAACAAATTGTTCCAGAGACACAAGAACTACATAGGAGCACGGGAGAGGTGGGATAACTAGAACGATATGGTTTTCTTGTCACCGAGGATGGTGACTCATTATTGGTTGACAATGATGATCCTCTTACTTACAAGGAAGCAGTTGAAGGCACAGATGCTGCCAAGTGGCAAGAAGCGATGAATTCTAAAATGGATTCCATGTACCAAAACCAAGTCTGGATTTAGGTAGATCTTTTAGTTGATGTAAATCCTATTGGTAATAAATGGGTATTCAAGAAGAAACTAGACATGTAAGGGAAAGTCAACACATATAAGGCACAACTGGTTGCCAAAGGTTTTAGATAGTGTTAAGGAATTGAATATGATGAAACCTTTTCACAGGCTGCGATGCTGAAATACATCATAATCCTATTAGCCATTTCCGCTTATAATGTATATGAAATTTGGAAAATGGATTTCAAAACAGCATTCCTTAACGGGAACCTCTAGGAAGATGTCTACATGACACAACCTGAAGGTTTTGTGACTCCAAAGGATTCCAAAAAGGTATGAAAGTTGCAGAAATACATTTATGGATTAAAGCAAGCATCAAGGTCATGGAACATTCATTTTGATGAAGCCGAAATGGAATTTTTATTTGTTAAGAATGAATGTGAGCCTTGTGTCAACAAATGGTTTAGTAGAAGTGCAGTTTTTTTCCTAATAGTATATATTGTTGACATATTACTAATTGGAAGCGAAGTACCTGTCTTACAGTCAGTTAAGGCATCTTTAGATAAATACTTCTCCGTGAAAGAATTGGGCGAGGAAGCATATATTCTTGGGATCAAGATCCATCATGATAGATCCAAGAGAATGTTGGACTTGAGTCAAAGTACATACATTGACAAGATACTGAAGAGATTCAGTATGGAACAATCCAAGAGGGGATTTTTTCCAATGTCACGTGGCATTCATCTTTCCAAGAAAATGTGTCCTCATACACTTGAGGAAATAAATAAAATGGAAAGGATCCCTTACACATCCAAGATTGTTTCAGTCATGTATTTTATGCTATGTATAAGGCCAGATGTTGCTTATGCATTAAGTACGGTAGGAAGATATCAAGCTGATCCAGGAGACCGCCATTGGATGGCAGTCAAGACTATCCTTAAGTATTTGAGGCGTAAAAAGGATATATTCCTAGTTTATGGAGGAGATGAGCAACTAGTCATCAGAGTACATGTAGATGCTAGTTTCCAGACTGATGAAGATAACATGAAGTCGCAGACTGGGTACATCTTCAGTTTGAATGGAGGTGCAGTGAGCTGGAAGACCTCAAAGCAAAGTGTGGTGGAAAATTCTACAGCGGAGTCCGAGTATATCGCAGCTTATGAGGCAGCTAAAGAATCACTATGGATACGAAGATTCATCCAAGAGTTGGATATAGTACCTAGTAGTAAAGATCCTATCACACCCTATTGTGATAATACTACAGCAGTGGCACTTGTAAAAGAGCCAAGGTCACATCAGCGGAAAAATCACATACTTTGGAAGTATCCTCTCTTGAGGGATTTTTCTCAAAGAGGTGAAGTTGTAGTGAGCAGTATTTCCACAGAAGATAACGTGGTGGACCCCTTGACTAAATCCTTTACTCAGCAGAACCATCATAATCATGTGAGGTCTAGCGGACTAAAAGTCGTAGGCAGTTGTCTCTATTCCAAGTGAGAGTTTGTAAGGGTTGGAGTCATGATAACCAACTGTTTTTTACTTTAATTACATGAATTTTTACTTATTATATATTATTCATTTTTCTGCATGACTATAATATAATAATGTCCTAGAATATTTGTTTCATTGATAAGGTCATGGCAGATCCCCGCTATGATGAGAACCTTGAAATGCTATAACAATATTCTTAAATAAATTTCTACGATTGGATGACATACTATGATATGACACGTAGTATATAGACCGTCATGTGCGAGTACTCGTAAGAATACGAGACTCTCTCTCATGGTGTTTACACTTGGTAATCTCCAAGATGGGAGATTATGAGAACAAACCCACTAGTAGTAATTCCGCATGTTTTGGTGTCATCGGATATTGCTATCTACGAGCGTGTGTAATGGTCCTTAGACTAGAATATTATCATTAACTCATTTCATGACTTGCACACTTAGATTTTCTAACGAAAACCATCATATAGACAATTAGTGGGATGTAGGGTATGTTGGGTGTGTCATGAATGACATGTTGTTAATGGATAATTCAAGGAAGGATTTGTCCCTTCCATATTTATGGAAGTATATATCTCGATCACTTTGAATGAAATAGAACTGTTGAACAAATTCTATGGCCATGGTGTAATGACGAGTTTATTTCTGGAAGTCAAAGAATGAAAGATAAAGCATATAGGTTCATGACACTGCCATGAAACCTGCTTGATGAGATATTGAGACAAAGGGATTAAATTACACAGTAATCGTTCGTATGATGTGATATGTCAATGCGGCATCAACTTCTTTCTCTTGGGTTCCTTGACCCATTGCTAGACGATAATCTTAGACTTTAGGCAAGCCCACCTAATGCCAATGAGAAAGAGGCCTAGAGGGCCACACACTAAGTGTATTCAAGTATCTCAAGTAGAATAATGATTATTCTCGTACGTGGTTTAATAATTATTCAAGGAATCCTAAATTGTTTTAATGTTGGAGGAAGAATAAAATAAAACAAGTACACGCCGTGTATCAATGATTACACACTATGTAGTTCTATTTTGAAAACAGGTACACACCATGTATTATTAAATGTACACGCCATGTAGTTTTCATTTTGGAAAGAAAATGAATAAATGAAAACAAGATATACACGCCGTGTACATTGAATATACACGCCGTGTAGTTTTCAATGAAAAAAAAGTACACGCTGTGTAGTTTTCCCAGTCGGGATTTTGAGAAAATATCGTTTTATTAATTGATATTTCTTATAATCAGTGTTGGCGCATGTCAAGGAATTAATGACTCGACATGGGGTTTTCAAAAGTGAGTTAATGAAATAAATAAAACGCATAACTCATTTATTTATTTTCATAACTCTACAACCTCAAATCCGATTATAAATATCCTCACAACCCCAACTCCTTTCCTTACACAAGAGAATCATTGTGCACAACAACTCTTGAGAATTCTTTCAAGGCTGAAAGAACCTCTTCCTCCAAGAATTCTCTCAAGACCAAGTGAGATCGTCTTCCATCGGATCAAGACGATCTAAGGTGGACAACACAAGCAAAGGTTTCTCCATGCTAGCACTAGGAGATTCATTTGGCAACGTCCTGTGATACGAGGTACACATGTGGATCACCGCTATAGGAATTCTACACTTCGCTTCTGTGACATAGAGATGAATCACATCGAAACGTGATCAAGAACATCAATGAAGAATGAACACCCAAAATGTATTTCTTTTAAATTGATTAAATTAATTATAATCAACCTGTAATGATCCTACTTTGTGGTTCCAGGACTTTTCTTTTCGTTGTTCATTTCTGTGATTCGATTCGTGGAGACTATTGTTTATCATCGTACTGATCTCGGATTGATCATTATTAATGACAAGAAGCCAAGTGGGCACATCCACCCACATGCTTCCACTGCGCCCAGAACCTTCATCTTTTTTAGTAGGAATTTTAAATTCTTGCATGTTGGACTGATAAAGCTAATGTTTTAGGTCGAATATCTTTGACCATGAATTTTTAGAATAAAATTTAATCAAATCCTAATGGCTAGAAATGTATCAATATTTTCTTAGATACTTCCAAATGGAATATTGAGTCATGATTTGATTGATTTTTTTAATGGTTACCAAATCTAGAATTTGAAGTATCATAGTAGAGAAGGTATCCTCTGAGAACAATGTTATAGATATTTAAAACCCCATTATGGTAACCGTATTATATAGGGTCAACTAGGAAATATGATGCAAAACCAAACAATGGAATCTTTTAACTAAAATTCATGTTATGTAGGTGAATTATATAAGGCCGCCTATAGGCACATACTGCATAGTCAGGAAAAAGAGATCTCAAGAATTCTGAAATTCTATTATTTATAAAAAAAAAAGGGGGTTATAATTTTGATGTCTTAAGACCACTGTGGGTGGATTTTCCAAGGAAATGTATTTGGAAATATAAGGGATCATACATGCCGATATAGACCATGAATGACGAACCACTCCTGCATGAATTTTGTGTACAAATGAGGGTATATTTTTCAAAAAGGGGTTTTCTAATATTCTATTATTCGGTTTAAAGTCTTGAAGCAAGGAAGTTTTGATGTGCAGTTTCAAGTCATGAAGCAAGGACATTATGTTGTGCAGTTTCAAGTCACGCAGAAAGGACATTGTGCTATGTAGTTTCAAGTCATGCATCAAGGGAATTGTGATGTGAAGTTTCAATTCATGTAGTAAGGACATTGTGTTGTGCAGTTTCAAGTCATGAAGAAAGGAAATTGTGTTGTGTAGTTTCAAGTTATGCAATAAGTACATTGTGTTGTGAAGCTTCAATTCATGCAACAAGGACATTGTGTTGTGTAGTTTCAAGTCATGAAACAATGACATTGTGCTATGTAGTTTTAATTCATGCAGTAAATAAAATTGTTCTATGCAGTTTCAAGTAATGCAACAAGGAAATTTGAGGGATTTAATTTAATTACTTTATGTTTGATCAAAATTTTATGAGTCTCTAATTTATTGATAATTTTTCTGGAAACATACTACCATGTTCAGGTATGGAAAGGAATAATTGTAAACTGTGATTTGGGAATTTCTAGATCTGAAGAATGACATGGGAAAAGGGATAAAGGCATTAGAGAAAGTCTTTTCCAAGAATGAAGTTACCTATATTTAAAGAACTTGTTATAGGGTCTGTATTAGGCAAGTCCAACTGGGTCATGTTCTGTATATCAAAATAGTGGAATCTTTTGGATGATAGGTCTGTTATGTAGGCAACTTATGCAAGGCCTCCTAGGGGCATGTGTTGCATAGTCCAGAAAATGAGCTCTTGGGTATCAAACATTCTATTGCTAAAAGCTAAAGGAAATTTATTGAGATTCATATTTTTAAAGGCATAGAGTTTGGTTTATGGAGAAAAGACCATGAATACAAAAAGAGTATTTCCAATCATGATATCCAATGAAAAGAAGGAATTCATTCTCTATGAATGTCTGACCCAAATGTAGGGAGGATGGTTCCTGTAGTTTTAGGTCATATGACTAGGACCATAATATCATGGAAACAATGGATGATATTTAGTCAAATGATCTAAGGTTATTTCAATATGCATTGAACACATAGAATGGTAAAATGTGTAAATCATGGTCTTGGAGGAATTCAAGTTGAGATAAAGGATATGGGACAAATATAAAATGGATGACCACTTCAAAATACATATTCCTGTATATTTTCATCAAAGTTTGAAGGGGGCAGAGGATAAGTTTACCAAGAATGAAGTTATTGTTGTTTGAAAAAACATGTTATGGGGGCTATATTATATAGGGAAAATTAGGGCATATGATGCAAAACCAAATAGTGGCATCCTTTGGCTGACATTCCCATTCTGTATGCACCTTATGCAAGGCCACCTAGGGGCACGTACTGTATAGTCAGGAAAAAGAGTTTTCTGGTATTAGAAATTTTTCCTCGAGAAACCAAAGAAATATTATGAAGATCTAAAATTATTCAAGATTATGAGTATGAAATGTGAAAGGTGTGATGTTAAATGCACATGAAAAAATATTCAAATCAACATTGGGAATGATTTCTCAGTCCCGTACATTGATCTGACTCATATGTATAATGGGAATATAATTTTTTTCCTTAGTGGGATCTCTAAGGAGAGGACCCAAAATAAAGGGCTTCTATATGGATATTTTTAATTGCATATGGGAGATAAAGAATTTTCTTTTGTCTCGTGGTTGGAACTAGGATCCAAGTCTTAGTTTTTACTAAGTATCTCAATAGGATGAGAATCAAGCCACACATAGTTCATGTAGGTCCATACAATTTATCATCATGTGGTGTAGCTGTGAAGGGATTTCGAAATTAAAGGGAATATTGCAGTAGGACCAGAGAATAGGACCCAGCTGCCACTACGTATCTTTCTGAATCAAGAATCAAGCCACACGTAGTTCTTAAGGTTGTTCCCCATATAAATCACATTTTGACATGGGGAAGAGGGATTTTTTTTTGTTGTGGATGGGACCAATATTAGAGATCAAGGATTCTATATGTATCCCATTGAAATTTGAATCAATCCAAATGTAGTTCTTGATAAAATTGTTCCACACACTAATTGATTTTGATGTGAGAGACGCGTTTTTTCAACCCATTCTAGAATAATGGTTAAAATTAAGACATAAGATGGTATGAAGATCAAACCATGTATCGTGTAAGAGTAATTTGTATATATTTGGTTCATATAA
Source organism: Viscum album (assembly GCA_963277665.1). Taxonomy (NCBI): domain Eukaryota; kingdom Viridiplantae; phylum Streptophyta; class Magnoliopsida; order Santalales; family Viscaceae; genus Viscum; species Viscum album. The sequence continues at coordinate 43,915,806 of OY728140.1, read as the reverse complement.
AGGAGGTAAAAAAGAAATTAATTTCTTTATGGTTGCGGTTGGGCCCAATATTGGATATCTAAGTGTCTACGTATCTTATTGAAATGAGAATAAAGCCACACGTAGTTCTTGAAATGAGGTCTCTATGTAGATCTGATTCAAACATAGGGATAAATGGAACTCATACCCCACTAAGGATTAGAAATGATTTTAGTAATGCTTGTGCATAGAAGCTACTCATTTTCTTTAAAGAACCACAAGGAATTCCAATTTGGGGTATATTGTTTTATTTTTTAACGTAAAATAAAGAAGATGTTAACCATATTATTTAATGCCGTATAGCAAGGAAAAATTATGTAATATATCTTAACATCATACGATAAGGATAAAGATGAAATGCATTTTAACGTCGTGCAACATGGATGCATATGGTTGTAATGTAGTTTAATGTCTTGCAACTAGGACATTACTCTATGTTATTACACAAAGTAATTCTTCAAGAATCTATCATTGGTTGGAGTTTTAATAAGTTCTCCATCCATTGATATTTGGGAATAAGCTATATTAGAGTAAACCTTATGTTTGGAATAAAGTCCTTCCCACTTTGGTTCAATATTTGGAGGCTTCTTTCCTGGTATCATCAGAGTATTGAGGACTAATCCAAATTCTCCTTGAAGAAATGAGTGGAGGTGAACTTTCTGGTTAAAATATTGTGTTATTCTATTCTGATAGACTTCAAAATGATGCAAATTATGAAATCAATTTTCTTCTAATCATTATATATTATCAAATATCTTTTGAGACTACTCATCTGTAGATAACAGATCACATATCGAACCTTGGAGTGAAGGAAATTAACTTTCAATAGGTAAAAAAAGCTTATGTTCCATACACCAACGAGTATAGAGTTGCCTATGTAGTAGTATGGGTAGTAGTCCGATAAGCCCATAAATCATGAAAATTTTTATCAGGACAATATTTCTTATATTTATACACCATTTTTTGGATTTTATTTGATATGGTCTTGTTGAAAGCCTCTATATATCCATTGGCTACTTCATGATAGCGAGATAAATGGTTGGATTTGATATTGTGCTCCTGATATAACTTCTTTACCTCAATAGAATATAAATTGGTGTAGTTGTTCATCAATATAGTATGAGGGAAACCAAATCTAGTAATGATATTAGATTTGAAAAAATAGAAAATTCTTTTGGACCTAACTTCTTTGATAGGTATTGCCTTAGCCCATTTGGAAAGAAATCAATAGCAGTAAGAATATACTTGAACTTCTTAGCTGTAGCTGGAGGATAAGGTAATACTACATCAATTCCCCATATAGAAAATGTCCAGGAGTATTTAGATATATGTAAAAACCATGGTGGTTGATGAATGAAGTTGGAATGTACCTAGAAAGGATGAAACTTCTTAGTGAAATATATGAAATATAATTCCATTGAAGGCTAAAGGTATCCAAGACTTTGGATTTGATCAGAAAGCCTGTACCCAAACTGGTGAGTACTACACGCTCCTATATGTATTTCTTTCATGATAGACACATTTTCATCCCCATAAATGAATCTGAAAATAATTACATCGAATCCTTGCCTATAAAAAATCTTCTGATGATCTGAACATCATAAAGAGTGAAATTAACTGCTTGTCGCCGGATTTGTTCTCTTTTAATTTTGACCAGTGGAAGTACCCCATTTTGGAGATATTCCATGATGGGTGACATCCATCATGTGGTATGACCATATGGCTTAGAAATGGGACTGATTTAATTTATTTCCTCTATTCTGATTTTAAAAAAAGGTGACACTACTCGTCAATGAGAAATACTAATGATTTTTTCATAATGATTTGGATCTTCCAAGGCCATGGCTGCATTTTCCAATACATCATCTTGGGAATTTTGTGACCACGAGATATAATCCAATGTTGGATTTGAGGTAAATTATGTCATTAACCCTCTAATATAATCACATATTGGAATTAGTTATTCTTTTCTGATGTCTTTATCCCCATTGATTTGTTTGATTATCAATTATGAATCACCTTTAACCTCCAGGTAGTTCACTGGTACATGGAGTGCTAATTCCCAGCCTGCAATGAGAGCTTGATATTATGCCTCATTGTTGGTACCACCTTCCAATAAAATAATGGAATAGGGAAATATTTCCTTCTTTGGGGAGATAAGAACAATTCCTAATCCTACATTTTTGAGTTTAGTGTCTTTCGCTCTCTTTCCTATTGGACTTCTGGAAGCACCATCAAAGTACATTTCCCATATTCTAGGACTTTATTTAATAGAGAATATTTCTTCATCAGGAAATTAATTATCCAACATTGTCTCTTCCACAGATGGGTGCTTATCGAGGAAATCTTCTAAATCTTGGTCTCTTACTACTTTATGAAGTATAAAACGTATATCAAACTTTTTTAGAATAACTGGCCACCATTCCAGATGTCTTGTAATCATAGGATGACTGAGGATAAATTTTAGTGGGTAATTGCAAGATACCAAGTGGTCCTCGTGATTCTGTAAATAGTGTATCAATTTTTGAACTTAAAAGATTAATTCTATGCATCTTTTCTCAATATTTTAATATCAAGTATCTGCATAGATCATTGTTTGATTGAGATAGTAAAGGCTATTTTCATTCCCAGAATCATTCTTTTGTGCAAAAAAGGTGCCCAGTGATCGCTCCACGGCTATCACATAAAGAATGAGTGGATTTCCTTCAACATGTGGAATCAATATCAGCGATCTCAAGAGGTATTTCATGAGGATATAAAATTATTCTTGGTTTTCATTGGTCCACTGATATGTGACCACTTTCTTTATCAATTTTTTGAAGGTTAAACACTTTCCTGCAAAATTGGATATGAAGCACTATATATAGGACAAGTGTCTTTGAATTCCTCTCAATTCATTCAATTTTAAAGGAGGTGACATTCTAATAATGGCCTTAGTCTTCTTAAGATCAACTTCGATACCATGATGTCATACAACAAAACTGATAAATTTTCCTAAGGTTACACCAAAATCACATTTCAAGGGGTTTGTCTTCAAACTAGATTTTTGAAACATTCTAAATATGGTCTTCATATCATCCAAGTGATCATTAAGATGTTTGTAATTAACCACTTGATCATCTACATAGAATTCAATGAATATAACCAATATGGGTTTGAAAATATGGTGCATTGCATGTTGATATGTCACACCAGCATTCTGCAAGCCAAAGGGAATTACTCGATAGAAAAAATTCCTTGAGGGGATCTAAAATATGTAGATTCTTCATCTTCTACATCCATTTGAATATGGTTATACCCAGAGTAACCATCCATAAAGGAGATAGTTTTATTGACAGTTTTTGTATCAATCAAAAGTTCTATTATTGGAACTAGAAAGTCATCATTGGTACAATTTTTGTTATGATCTCTAAAATCAATGCTAAATCTGATTTTTACATTATTATTTTTCACTAGGAAAATTTTGGTTATCCATTTGGGATACTACACTTCCCTGATAAATTTAGATTTGATAAAATTTTTGACTTCAACCTTAATTTTAGAGGCGTGAGTTGGGTTTGTTCTTCTTACCGCCTGCTTAAATCCCTGATGCTCTTCTGGTAAACCCAAACGATGAGTGGACACATCGAGATCAAGTCCCGACATTTCTATATAGTTCCAAAAAAACACATCTTAGTGTCTCTTTAGAAAGGAAGTGTACATCTCTTGCTCTTTGTGATTCATGGTTGTACTAATTAGATTGGGGCATCAATCTTATTCTGTACCCAGATTTATTTCTCTGAGTTTTTTCATAGTGGTGGAGTCGCCTTCCTCAAATATTGGAGTGGAGTCCTTGAGATATTTTTCTTATTCTTCCCCACATGTTACCCATTCTATTTATTCTTTAAGGGTAGTTGATTAAGCAAGACATTCAGAGCTAGGGAGGAGTTAGTATCTAGACATCCTGAAGAAGAGGCAACCATTTCAGACACTACTAATGATAAAGTGTATTCCCAGACCATTGAAGAGAAAATTATGTGTAGGGAATAAACATCCTTATCTTTCTCTATTAATGTGAAAAATTCTTCTAGACTAACTGATGAAGCAAATACTTGCTGAAGTTCAGTGTATGAAATGATGACACATCCATTTAATCTTTCACCACTACTTCCTAGATCAACAATTTCTCCCATGATGGTAGGCTCAATTGCCACAACTAACATTATGTAATTCACTAGTTAAGTTCTTGTATTTGGGTATATCCTTTCGATTTTATTGATATGAAACATGTAATCTACACTAATATGTTTGAATGGGTTAGTTGGGATCTTTTCTAGACCATTCAGAGCATTGATTCTTGTTATATCTTTTTACACGGACCTTCTTCCCTTTTTGTGATAGAACTATGCATCAATATAATGAGATTCACACATTTTTAATAGGGACTTGTCACCATTTAATTTCCCAATTTTACCATTGAAACATTAATAGAGAAAATGATGGTATGATGAAGGAATGGTTTCATGTTGATGTAGCCAAGTACTTCCAAGCAGAATGTTGAAAGTTGTGTCTTATCAGACAACCATGAAATCTTAATTAGATAGAAGATAACCAAATTGAGTTCTGAATGTAATATCACCTAGAGTTTTTTGTTCATTCTTTTCATAACCTTGAAACTTCAAAGTGGAGGTAGATAAGTCAGATTCAGTGAGACCCAATAGACAAATTTTACAGACACGAATGAGGTTGACTCCTGAGCCATTATCAATGAAGGCTAATCGAATGTATATATCATTAACCTTTCCAAATAAATACAAGGTCCTAATGTGTCCATATGAAACATCATCCTCATCTTGACTCGTGAAAGAAATAATTTCATGACATTCTGTAGGATCATTCTCTATACTATAAACCTAAGCAGCAGAAACCTCAGTTTCAAACTCTTGAGAACTTGAAAAAGACTCAATAAGTGCTTCTCGAAGATCTTTTGACAGATTCAAAGAATCGATGATTTATAACTTGGCTGGTAATTGGTCTAGTTGTTTCAAAACATCATACTTTTGGTCCAAAGACCTATGTTTTATAGCATGGAGATGTGGTTTTTCAGGTTAATTAGAAGTTGATTCTCCTGGTATAGATGTACCATGTGTCAGAGAAGAAGTTAGAAATACATATGCTCATGGTAGATTAGACTGACTTGGTATATCTACATGCTGGGAGAGTGGTGTTATAGACTCTAATCGGTCTTCTAAGACAATAATATCAGGGTCGATCATTTCATGTGTGGGAGAGTTCCCTTGTTCTTACTAAGCCCACTAAAGGACTCCCCTGTGAGCTTCCACTACATAAACGGTTAGAGTTGGGGTGTAGTTAAAATAGTAGATTCTAACATATCCATGTATTCCCTTGTATACTTGATATTGAATTCTACCCCTAGTTCCCCAATCAAGTATAGGGAATTCGGGTTCATAAATAGGATCATCATTTGTATCGGGGTCTGTTAAGTGGATAACGTTAACGAACCAAAGATCAATTCCTCATCTGATGAAGATTATTCTTGACAGGTTGATTATCGTTATTCTGTTTGGTGGGGTGGTTCCCATGCTTTTGAGACAGATGGCATGAAATATTCCAAATTCAAGGATAACTTTTGTTTTAACATGATCCCATCTTCTTTTGGCTACTCTTTATCATTCTAATAATGTCACCTCTTTGAGGATTGGCTTTTGGAGGATTGATCTTTTCATGAAGGTGGATTTGTTGTAGTGGAAATGATAATAGACACAATCTATTGTTTCAACTATGTTCGTATAATGTAATGAGTATGATTGGTAATTTTCTTAACCATTCAATTGTCATACTTTGATGACTTTTTTATTTTGACTTCCAACCATCCACCTTCTTCCTATGGATCAGTAACAATAACATGCGAAACTTTGGCTGATGAGATTTTTAGTTTCACTTTTCCAAATTCCACCATTTTTTTGTAGGAGATCATTGAAAACAAAACACTCTAGAATGGGGTGCCACAACATTTTATAAAAGGGGAAATAATTTGGTAAATCATTGTATCCTTATTTATTCGGCTTCATCGTCCTTGAAAAATGAACTAAATTTTTTTCCAAAGACGGAATGAAGTAACCATGAACTTTTTCATTCTGAAAAGAATAGACTTTGTTCTTTAGTACCACAAACTATCTCTTCCATTGATATTTTGATCATCTTGATGAGGTTTTCATTGCTACTGACGCTCAGGTCATGGATCCTTGCGGTATGATGAAGGTTTTAAAGTCAACATAGGTATAAGTGCATGGATGAGTGTAACTGTAGTAGCCTCTACTTTTCCTATTCTCCTTCCCAGAGCTGATGGAATAAAATAATACTTATCTTTGATTTGTTCAATGTAATTTTCCACTTTTTGGGTGATTAAAGCAAGGTCCTGATATACTCCTATGTATTTCACTGGGATTAGTGGTGTACATATCTCATCATGGATATTTTCCATGCATATTGGAAGAAAATATTCTTGAGGTAATGCTAAGTTTAAGGAATATGTTATTCTTTTACCTAAATCAATGAAATTTGAAACTCTTTAAGTCTCCCTTTGTTTTTATTTTTTAAGATCAAAGACTGTTGTTTTTACAACATTGAGCTAAATTGGAAAAGTAATTTCTGATGGAGATCATCTCATCTAGTAATTGACCAAGACTGCAAACTTGTGTACAAGAAAAAGGATGACCCTTGCAGTGATTCGACAAAACATCTGAGATTTATTACTTCTTTGTGTTGAGGGGTCCCCATCATGGGATCACGGTGAGAAACAAAATGTGTTAAGTGCTACTCCAGATCTCCTGAACCATTAAAGATTGGAAATGTAGTATTCAAAAATTTGGTGGTGGAGGGATCAGATCAACCCATTATAGGTAAACCTTCTTTCATAGTTGTACTGGTGTGATCCATTCCTAAATAGCTTCTAATCTAGTTGTTAATACCTCAATTGTATTTATAATCATTTGGGGAATATCTGGATGAGCTGGGACCTGTATAGGTATAATGGCTGGAGCTTGAACAAGCACAATTTCTGGAAAAACCATCGGTGGTGCCACTACTGGTATTTGTCCTAGATATCCCATGGGGACAAGCCAATAAGGATATGTTTGATATTGTTCTTGGATATGTACCCAATATATGGAATTCATTATACACATCTAGAGTTTTAAAAAACCCTCTTTTGTTTGGAGATCCTGTTGGATGTGCAAACTAAGGATATGTTTGTGGAGTATGTCTGGTGGGAATTTTGCTTTAGAGTAACTCTGTATTGAGTCTTTTCAACTCATTCAACTCCTCTTACTGGGAAAATATTTCTTCAAGAGAAAGATATTGACCTTATCTTGTGGAAAAGTGAGACATGATATGACATTTACCTTCCCCCTTGTTAGATTTCTTTCAAAGAGGTGGGAGTTGGTTACATGAGGGAATACCAAGATTCTGGGTAAGACTCTGATTTTGGTTGTGCAAACCTCTTTAATTTTCTTCGGTGTGTACCATATTATGAATAAGAACATCATCTTATAACTCCCCTAAACTGGACTCATTTTTTGGAGGATATTCCATAGTGTCATTAATGACATTCACTAATGCATAATGTATTGACAATATTTTGTCATTATCTTTTTAAGATCGTCTCTTTTTGTGCCATCCATGAGACTTTTTTCTCTTATGTTATAATTTTTTAAGAACTGTTTGATAGAAAATAATTTGAAGGGAATCCTTGGATAGTTTAGTTGTGCATTCACTTTGTGGCTTCTTCCCTAATTAGGAGAAAACTGGATTCCGTTGAGGAGGGTATTTTAAATTTAAAAATACCCCATCCAGGTAGGTTGGGGATGTTCTTGTTCCTCTTTTTCAACCCTTTGGTCTCTTCTTGTTCAATCCGAAGTTTGGGTTAAAAAATCCCCAGCCCTGATGGTTGTGGTGTCTCCTAAAGATATTAGAGCAGCTTCTCTTCTGATTTTATATATTCTTGTCCGAACATTGGATGGGTGAGTTATTCGAAAACCACTTAAATCACCTACTTTAGAAGACTGTTGTGCTATTTTAAAGATGTGCATAATATAATGGCTGAAATCATCTAAGAGGGAGGCATGTTTAATGTTCTCAGATGCTTGATGTAAAAGTATCTTGATAGATTGCTCTCTTTGGGATTGACTTTTTTTGTAAATTGATTTACGCATGTTCTTACTGAGAATTTATTTGGTTATGAAAATAATTTCTTTATTGTAGTCATCCTGGAAAAATAACATTACATGAGACCACTTTCAACGCGCTTTGCATATTTTTGAGTGCAGTGAAATGCAATGCTTTGTTTTCACCCCATCCTCTGATATGAACACAATATGGGGTTTTTTCAATCAATTTTTTCAAATTCTTTAATGAATTGAGGTATGAAAATTGAAGATCTACTTGTTGCTTCTCAACCTTTGTATTTTGTGAAACCTGGAGATATTCCAAGTCAATTTGATGATGTAACCCTTCTATTACCTTAACATAACTTTTATATTTATTATATGGTAATACTTTTTCTTTAATAAGATGAAGAGTCTTCCATATGTTGAGGTGGATATCATGAATACAATCTTCTGCCATCAATTCTGGAATGTTGTATTGAGATGTTTCCAAAGGCCAAAACATGACTGGTATTTCACCCTTGACCAGTTGTTTTCTCATATTCAACATATCATCCTCAACATTTTCTAGAGGTTTCTCAACTTGGTCTGACCAGAGTGGAAACTTATCAATTGTTTTATCTCAAGTAATTGGATCAGTTATTTTATCCTCTGCCATATTAGAAGGAAAATGAACCAAAAGAGGTATGGAGAATGAACATAACCTTGGGACATATTCTAGTTGAGAAATTATTTCACATATTATTAAAAAGTTGTCAGACTAGACTGGCTTTATGTTGGAAAGTTCCACGAGATAAGAGGGATTTATAATCGCTACATTGTCAATTGGATAATTATCTTGACAATGAGAAACACTACCATGGAGAGAACTTTCAAAGCGAATTCCATCATGGGGAGGACCACCATGGTGGATTATAACAAGGGATAAATCCTCTTTCTCCTTAGTCTTATAGCCACACTGGGGGTTTCCACTACTCTCATCCAGAGATAGGTTCTCTAAATTGACTAAATTGTCTTGAACAAAATCTTCATGATGATGTATCTGATGAGAAACTTTAGAGTTACAACTACTAATCCCATAATTTTGTAATGGGAGGGTAGGATCTTGAGTTAAAACAGATAATTGTCTAAGGGATTGAAGAACTCTAGCATTAAGAGGATCCGGATCTTAAATTGACTCTTTATTTTCAACTATGTTTAGAGAGACTTCTTATTAGATTCTCTTTTACACGTAGTTGGGATCACTTACTAGGATAAGTGTTTATCATGGGTAGGTGTATGTGCCTTCCTTGTAATGGACATCATAATAGGCTGATTATCTCTAATTGGAACCAGTGTACGTTCCCAATCTGGTTTCCCATATTATATGGGGGATTATTCCCCATAACCCTCATGGACTGAAAAAGAGGTATGTATCTACTCCGGGATGGCATGCTGATCAGTCATCCCAGGTTTGTGAATTTAATTATGTATATATCCCTTTGGTACTATGGAAGTTGTCATTATGATATTCTAGAAGGCTTCCAAGATATGGGAAGGAATTTTTGTCTTCCCTTTCACCATTGATTAAATGCATGTGGTAACATCAACAACCATAATGGGAATATACTTACATTCCAAATATAGAGTAGGTGAATGTACCTTCTTCTATATTTTATTTCCTGTTAGTGGATATTGATAGTACTCATGTGTGGGGGAAGATAATTGAGTCTGCTCGAGGTTTTTCATCAGAGCATTCCGGTTGACATCTCTAGGTGCTTCCAAACAAGACTGTTGGCAGTCTTGATGGATATTGGTAGGTGTATGTTCCTTCTAGATGTTTTCCACTGGGCATAGTCGACAGTCTTCTTTCAATGCTAATAGATGAGACTTATAGAAGGATTGGTGAGTGTAGGTAGGTGTATGTTCCTGACAACAAGTTTCCACAACATTTGATTGGTGGGATTTCTTGAATGCATCCAAGTGAGTCTGGTGACTAGAAGATAGTTTGTAAGTTGGTGTATGTGGCTGATCATGGTACTCTTCCAGATTTGAATGGAGGGATTTTTTGGGTGCCACCTAAAGAGTCTATTGTCTATTGGAATTAAGGTGGATGTTTGTATGTGTCTGTTCATTGTTTTCCACCAAGTTGAGTTGATGGAATTCTCCGGGGGGGGGGGAAGGTAGGAACCTTATCTCTGTTGTTCAAATTTTTTCCTCAGAAGTTAGTCTTGTGCACCCGGGTCTAAGGGACCTTGGATGAACATCCAAAGATAACACCCTCATCATGTTGAGGGTTTTCTACTGTGTGGTATTCGAAGAGGTGATTGTTGGAAGGATCCCTTGGGATGAACCCTTGTGTATTCGGGACGAGGCCATGGGTGGACTCTTGATCAAAATCCCTGGAATAAGGGAGGTATTAGTGATTTAATTTCAAGGATAAACTCCAAAAATGATTGAAGAAAATGGTTGGCATCGTCTTCTTCTGAACCACTGGTCACCATTGACCAGACAACCAGAGGATATTCTTGATTTAGAGTTTTTTTAGGTACCCTCCAAGGTCGGGATAGTACCATGTTGATGGTACTCTCGGACCAATGCATTGGAGACCCAGTGTTGAATATGTTTAGTTGGTGATGACATCCTTTTAACGGACGAGGATCCATCTTGAGCATCAGTTGAGGCATTCAAGGGTGAAAACTTGAAGGAATCCATTTCGAATGAAGGGAGTTCTAAAACAAGGTGCATGTATATATGATGAATACAAAAAATGAACTCCATTAAAGAATAAACTTTTAGATGAACAAATTAATGAAAGATTCCCTTGTCTATACCTCGTTTATCAATTGAGAGGGGCCTAACAGATGGGTAACACTATCATCCTTGTTAAGGATTCACGTCGGGTTCACCATTCTTTTTCCCTCAGAACATGTGTACTGGTTAGGAATCAATACTTCCAGATGGTTTCCATAAGATTTATTTGTGGAACTAGAAACATCAAATGGTTCTATATCCAAAGGGACCTTCTTTCCAAAGGCATGAGTTCGTTAGTGTTTTTACCTACAATACTTAAGATCTCACATTGTCTAGAGGATGGGAGGTCAGGTTCATCACACCCTTTTGGGTGGAATTATTTCCTACTCCATGACTCTCTTATTTATTTAAGATATGTTCATGAATCCTTATTAATTTACCAAGTATAATTTAGGTTTTCTTTTAAATTAGAAATCAATTATTATCATGTGTAAAATTTAGAATCATCCATACGTATTCGAGATTCTTCTTTAATGGAGATATCTGTATGTATTCGAGGTTCTCCATCAATGGTATCCTCCCATATACTATTTATAGATTCCTTTATCCGTTGTTACGATGATGTTATTTTTTAAGGCACTTAGTGGGGAACTCTAGAATTTATTGCCATCTAAGGATACAGAAGTTTGTTTTGATGTTGGGATCATACCCATAAATGGGATACCTATGTATCCTTGTGAGAAGAATTAGAACCCTTGTAGTTTGGTGCCTCTTAATAGTACACAACATAACTTTTAAGGTCATGTGATAAGGACCTAACCATACAGTTTTAATGTCATTTGGTAAGGAATCCAAAGAGGAAGGTTCTTAATCAAAGCTTGATGTGGGACTTACGCCTAAGCAGCCCATGGAACTTGGAAATGATATGATTTTCCAAGTTGTATTAGATCATGTTGGTAATATATCCCAAGAAGAACATTGCAACACCCTGAGATTTTATGAAAAATATTCTTTTAATTTTATTGATGTCGTGTGTTGTACGCTACACCAAAAGGATCTTTCACTACACGCATCCTTGACTTGGCTTGCATTACATGCAATCGCGACCTTCTACGATAGCTTGTGTTGAACGCAATATCGAGTTTCACTAAACAACGATATATTATATAAACTAGCCATTATGAATAGTAATACCCACTTTTTAAAATGTTATAAATTTTATCTTTAGAAATGGATTTCATTTTTGTATTCGGAATATCGAAATTAACCTAGGGTGAATTTTTGGTATTTTTCTGAAAACTTTCAATTTTGGATGAATATAGAAAACATTAGGTTACTATTTAAAAACCGACTTTTTATTTAAATAATTATTTATTTTATTTAAATTTATTTTAGGTCAAAATTGATACATAATACCTATATAAGTTCAATGTAATTCATTAGATTTATTTTATAATAATTTTAGATATATAAAAATTTTATTGAACTTTTCACCGTCTTTTACCCACCTCCTAGGAGAATTTGGAAATTCACATAAAACTTAATTTTATCGCTTCTGTGAGTGGAATTTCGAAAATCTGAGAGACACGGTTAATATCAAGGACTAAAATTTGGATCAATGATATGAAAACAATTTTTGTTGAGTAGTAACTTTTTACTTTTATTTACCACGGTAAAAAGTAAATAGGGTAATTGAGGGTAAAAATGATATTATTATTACCCTAACACATGTCCTAATTATATTGGATAATTGTAATTAGACCAAAAACAACCTTAGTGTTGAGCCCTCTGGAAGATTGTTGATTTCATGTCTATGATTGATGTTTTAATAATCACAAATCATCACATACCATTAATGCTTAATCTGGTTTGATTTCTCATAAACTTAATTACAATCTGTTAATGAATCTGTTATCATGTTTTTGTCTATGCTTATTGACTTACAAAGTATTTTGGAAGTCTTCTGGATTCAACAGACATCGGAAGCACCGATTCAATATCAACAGACATCGGAAGCACCGATTCAATATCAACAGACATCGGAAGCACCGATTCAATATCAACAGACATCGGAAGCACCGATTAAATATCAACAGACATCGGAAGCACCGATCAGATGACAGACCGATGCTGATCAAAATGACTCACCGATGAAAAATGACTCACCGATGCAAATGACTCACCGATGCAAATGACTCACCGATGCAAAATGACTCACCGATGCAAATGACTCACCGATGCAAATGACTCACCGATGCAAATGACTCACTGATGCTGATCAAAATGAGCCACTGATCAAATGACTCACTGATGCTGATCAAACTGACTCACCGATCAGATGACAGACCGATGCTGATCAGTATGATTCACCGATGATGATCTATCTGAGTCACCGATCATTACTCACTAATGCTGATGACCTACTGATCACTTGATTCTTCAATAGTCATAAACAACTGTTTGAATTTCTTTATCTTTATCTTTATTTAATCTAACCAACAGTCATATTAGGTATATTTTAATGCTCTGTCAATTAATTAATAAAGGTTGTCGGATGTCAGGAAACCGTACCTCGTACCTGCGGAAAGGAAACTTTTTCTGTCTTCCGAAGCACGTGACATAAATACAAGAAGACTCTGCTGAAGAAAAGAGTAGTTGACAGAAGAACACAAGAAGAATACAGAGGGGAAAAAGAGGAGGAAGAACCAAGCAGAACAGAACCTCATACACAATCAAGCCTACTCAAGAAGAGTTCTGTGCATACAAAAGAACATTGAAGAACTTCATCGACTACATCTCACTGCCTTTGAACCTGAAGCATACGACACTCTTCTTCTCAAAAAAAACGAGAAGAGGACTCAGAATAAATTCTGACCAAATACAAAAGAGTCCAGATCTACACTGAAATCACCAGAGCCATTTCTAAACTCTACATATCTGCTCTGTGATACATTTGTTTACATTTTGAGCAGTGTGTGTTATCTGCTGTATTAAACGCACACACTGACTCCTGTACTTTCACTGGAGGATCTGTAAATCCTCAGAAAACCTTTTTACACTTCATTTACCACTGTGGATAGTGGTAGAGGTCGTGTGTGACCTGGACAGCTCTAAACTATTGTTTGTTTCCCCACGCAGATCTGTGGTAGAGGTCTTGTGACCTGGACAGTGTGTTCACTGTTGTTTACCCCGATCCAGGGTTTGGATCATTTTTATATAAACTTTTGAGAGGACTAAGTCTCGGCTTGAGACGGAACCTCTTGGTTAATTCTCTGTGTTTGTAGCTACATACTATATCCATACTACATATTTATTTCATATTCCGCTACTATTACTTTGAAATATAATTTATTTTCAAATCTACTTTGATAGTTAAACTCGCAAGTGTTTATATTTATTATAAAACAGTAAGTTAGTTTCAAAAGTTAATTTAATCATAAGATTAAGTTAACTGAGAACTAATAAATCTTTGAGAAACTAATTGAACCTTTATAATCTGTATAAATTCACTACAGTTTAATCTGTTTTTGAAATAGGGGGATTTTAATAAACATTATTTTTAACAGAAAATTTTAATTGGAACTCAATTCACCCCCCCTCTTGAGTATCCACTCTGACCAACATTTGGTATCAGAGGAGGTTAATATTTTCTAAAAGTACTCTGTTTTTCAACTGTGATTTTAGTTGTATTTTAAAGTTTTTAAAATTTCTGTTATTTCTAAATTTTTATCTCTTTAAAATTCTTTTTGTAATATCATGGATAATAGACTTGAGGGTGCTGCTACTAACCGTCCACCTTTCTTTAATGGAAACAATTATGCTCAGTGGAAGCTAAAAATGAAAATTCACTTAGAAAGTATGAGCTTTGATATTTGAACTTCCATTGAAGCTAAATACAAAATTCCCAGTACTGATAGATCTACTTGGGATGAACCTACAAAGACTGCTTACAATAATAATTGTAAAGCTATGAATGCCTTGTACTGTGCTCTAGGAGATGAGGAATTTAATAGAATTTCTACATGTAAAACTGCATATGAAATTTGGGATACCTTAGCTGTTTCTCATGAAGGAACAACTAATGTTAAGGAGATGAGATTTAATACCTATACTATTAAGTATGATAATTTTAAGATGAAGCCTGATGAACCCATTTCTGATATGTATCTCAGGTTCAATGAAATTTTCAACACAATGACTTCTCTGGGAAAGGATGTTCCAGCAAAGGAACAAATCATGAGAATTTTGAGATGTCTACCTGAAAGATGGAGAGGAACCTCTGTCTCCATTAGAGAATTGTGTGACATTGGAGAACTGCCAGTCAAGGAAGTAATTGGTAAGTTGATGATGTATGAAGAAGAACTCAAGGTAAACAAAGAAGAAGATGATGAACCTAAAAGGAAGTCTATTGCCTTCAAGACTACAACCTCAAAGAATAAGGATAAGGAAAAGCCTCAAGCTATCAATGAAAGTTCAAGCAGTGAGGAAAGTGAGAATGATTCTGACAGTGATGCTGAGATGGCACACATTGCTAGAAGATTTAATAAATTCTATAGGAAGAAGAAGTTTTTCAGAAAGTCAAACTACAAAGGCAAGTATGATAACAAAGGACACTGGAAAAAGGATTGGAAGAAGTCTGATAAATCAGATGAAGTTGTCTATTATGAATGAAAAAGAAAAGGACACATAAAAGTAGACTGTCCAAAGATGAAATACAGAAAGAAGTATGAATACAAGGATAACAAGTACAAGAAAGCCATGAAGGCTACTTGGAGTGCTTCAGAAGACAGCACAAGTGAAGCTGAATCTTCAGACTCTGAAATGAATCGAGCCAACATGTGTTTCATGACAAACACTTCTGAGGTAACATCAGAAACTCCTGCTTCAAATTCATATTATTCTGGAGATGATTCTAAATGTGATAACATGTCTAAATCTGAACTTTTTTAATATTGTGATATGCTTGAAGAAACCTGTAATGAGCTTAAAGATAAATATAAAGGTTTAAAGAAACAGTATGCTTTAAGTGTTAAGCATAAATCTGATCTGGATATAGAAGTAGAAAAGAATGCTCAATTGCTTAAAGAGAATACTGATCTAAAATTGTCTAATGAACAACTCAGAAAAGACATAGAGAAGTTCACAAATGGCAAGAATACTCTAACACAAATTCTAGGAAAGCAAGTTGCACCTAGATATACTACTGGTATAGGATACCAACCTGGACAAAGAAAAGTTGCCAAAACTAGATTCATTCCTAAATCTGGACAGAAGATAGTTAATTCTGGAACTTCATATGCCTCAACCAGTTATATTCATAGTTATGGATCTAATAAGGTTTATCTTTCAAAGAATGTTAATTCTACAAATTATATGAGACCCATTAGACAAATATGGGTACCTAAAGTATCATTGGCTAACATGTCTGGACCCAAGAAGATCTGGGTACCAAAATCATCTTCCATCTAAATCTGTTTTGTAGGAGACCTGCTTGAAGAGCTGTCACAAGAAGATATGGTACTTAGACAATGGATGTTCAAGACATATGTCAGGAGACTTTTCATGTTTCAAGATCTTAGTAAAAGTTGATGGAGGCTTTGTCACTTTTGGTGATAATTCAAAAGGAAAAATCATCGGCTTAGGCCAGATTGGTAACACTGATTCAATCTTGGTTTCTGAAGTTTTATTTGTCGATGGACTTAAATATAACTTGTTAAGAATTTCTCAGTTGTGTGATGATGGTTTTTATGTGAACTTTAAAAATGATTCTTGCAATGTTTTTAACTCTAATTTTTTTTAGTATTTTCTGCTTTAAGAAATGAAAATGTTTATGTTGTTGATTTAGATTCTTTAGCTAAGCAGGATATTCCTTGTTTAAATGCTTTTCATAAAGAGTCTTGGCTTTGGCACAGAAGATTAGGACACTACAACGTGAACTCTCTTAGAAAACTTTCTAGGAAGAACTTAGTTAGAGACTTACCCAAACTTGAATTTCCAGCAAACAAAGTTTGTAATCCCTGTCAAAAAGGAAAGAAACATAAAGTTTGTTTTAAATCAAAGAAAGAAGTGTCAACTTCTCGACCTCTCAAGTTGGTTCACATGGATTTATTTGGACCTTCTACAGTTTCTAGTTTAAATGGGAAGCACTATATCTATGTTCTTGTAGATGACTTTTCTAGATATACTTGGGTATATTTTCTAGCTCACAAAAGTGAAGCTTGTTCTTACTTTGTTAAATACTCCAAGTCTGTAGAAAATCTTAGTGGACTCAAGATTAAGACCCTAAGAAGTGATCATGGTCGTGAGTTTGAAAATCATGAGTTTGATTCTTACTGCTCACACAATGGCTATAGTCACAATTTATCTTCCCCTAGGACACCCCAACAAAATGGTGTAGTAGAGAGAAGGAATAGAACCCTGCAAGAAATAGCTAGAACCATGCTCAATGAATATGAACTGCCTATTTATGAATCTCTAAATACAGCTTGTTATGTCATTAATAAAGTCTTGATCAGACCAGTTCTTAAGAGGACCCCTTATGAGTTGTGGAACCATAGGAAACCTAAGGTTAACTACTTCAAAGTTTTTAGCTGCAAATTCTTCATTCTCAATACTAAAGACAATCTTGAAAAATTTGCATCCAAGAGTGATGAAGGAATTTTCCTAGTTTACTCTATCTCTAGTAAAGCCTATAGAGTTTTCAATAAAAGAACCAAATGAGTGGAAGAATCTGTTCACATCAAATTTGATGAAACTAATCCACATGAACCTAAAATCTTTCTTGAAGATGATCTCTCTGGTTTGAATCTCAATGATAAAGACAATGGACCTATAGTTAAAACATCCAACTCTGGAAATTCTCTAGAACCTGCTTCTGTTGAACCTCAATCTGTAGATGAATCTGAAATCTCTAGCCCTATCTTTTCAAGACCATCTAGGACTCTAAAGAACCATCCTTTAGATGTTGTTGTAGGAAATCTAGATAGAGGAACACAGACTAGAGCTTCACTAAGAAATCAGGTTGAACATCAAGCTTTTCTTTCACAGTTAGAACCTAAAAATATCAATGATGCTATCAATGATGAATTTTGGGTAATGGCTATGCAAGAAGAACTAAATCAATTTGAAAGAAACAAAGTCTGAAAATTAGTAGAAAGATTTAAGGACATTTTGACCATAGGCACAAAATGGTTGTTTAGAAACAAAGTTGATGAATCTGGAAACATCATTAGAAATAAAGCTAGGCTAGTTGCACAAGGTTACAATCAAGAAGAAGGAATTGACTATGAGGAAACCTTTGCACCTGTAGCTAGATTAGAGGCTATTAGGATCTTACTTGCCTATGAATCACATCTGAATTTCAAGCTATATCAAATGGATGTCAAAAGTGCTTTTCTAAATGGTTTTATTGTTGAAGATGTTTTTGTAGAACAACCACCTGGTTTTTTAAATACTCATTTTCCAAATCATGTTTTTAAACTTTCTAAAGCTTTATATGGTTTAAAACAAGAGTCAAGAGCTTGGTATGGAAGGCTTTCAAACTTTCTTATCTCAAAAGAATTTACAAAAGGAGTAGCTGATCCCACTCTTTTTATAAAAAGGATTTCAAAAGATGTATTAATAGTACAAATCTATGTTGATGATATTATTTTTGGATCTTCTAAAAATTCCTTATGTACTGATTTTTCAAAGGTTATGCAAAATGAATTTGAAATGAGCTTAATGGGAGAGCTTAAGTATTTTCTTGGTTTTCAAATTTTTCAAACTAAAGATGGAATTATTTTAAATCAAAGTAAATATACAAAGGATCTTTTAAAACGTTTTGGATTGGATAGTATTAAGGAAAGTGATACACCTATGAGTACTACCTGTAAATTGGATACAAATGAAGCTGGGAAACCAGTGGATCAAACCAATTATAGAGGTATGATTGGGATCTTACTTTATCTTACTGCTAGTCGACCAGACATTATGTTTAGTGTATGTATGTGTGCTAGATTTCAAGCTAATCCTAAATAATCACACTTACTGGCTGTTAAAAGTATTTTTAAGTATCTTAAGTATACTGTAAATTTAGGTTTGTTTTATCCAAAAGGACAATCATTTAACCTAACTAGCTATTCAGATGCTGACTTTGCTGGATGTAAGTTAGATAGGAAGAGCACATCTGGAATATGTCATTTTCTTGGAAAATCCCTAGTATCATGGTGTAGTAAGAAACAGAACTCAGTTGCATTGTCTACTGCCGAGGCAGAATACATAGCTGCTGGTAGTTTCTGTGCACAAATTCTGTGGATGAAACACACTTTATTGGATTATGGATTTGATCTTAAACATGTTTCAATTAACTGTGACAATACTAGTGCAATAAATATATCTAAGAACCCTGTGTCTCACTCTAGAACTAAGCACATTGATGTAAGACATCACTTTCTAAGAGATCATTATCAAAAAGGTGATATTTCTTTGAAATTTATTAGTTCTGAACATCAATTAGCTGATATCTTCACAAAGCCTTTATGCTCTAAAAGAATGAAATTTATTAAATAAGAGTTGTGTATGATCGATCTGTGAAACTGATCTGTGAAACTGATCTGTGAAACCGATCTGTGAAACCGATCTATGAAACTGATCTGTGAAACCGATCTGTGAAACCAATCTGTGAAACTGATCTGTGAAACCGATCTGTGAAACTGATCTGTGAAACCGATCTGTTAAACTGATCTGTGAAACTGATCTGTGAAACTGATCTGTGAAACTGATCTCTGAAACCGATCTGTGAAACTGATCTGTGAAACTGATCTGTGAAACTGATCTGTGAAACCGATCTGTGAAACCGATCTGTGAAACTGATCTGTGAAACTGATCTGTCAAACTGATCAGTGCAACCGATCTGTCATAGCGATTTTTTATTATTATTATATTGTAATTAATTAGTAAATTTCTTTTATACTTTTTATGGGAACCCTAAATGATAAAATAAATGATACGCGGCTATTTATCTTCCCTAAACCTTTGACCTTTCATTTCCCGCCGAAACTTTCAACCTCTCTTCCCCTCTACTTCGAACCTTCGAAATCCTGCCTTCCCAAAATCCTCGAATGGCTAAGAAAAAGAGACCGAGCAAAGGACCTGATAGCCCTGTACCTTCAAAGTGTGCTCGAGGCGAGTCGAGTAGTACCTCTCAACGATCAGTAAATCCGAACCTGGAAACTCGGATTGTTGCTGTAGAAAGAGAAGTCAGCTCTACGTGGCTTTTGTCAAGTAAGTCACTATTGCTGCAAGTTCTTGAATCGCAAGGATGGATAGACTGGTTTTCTGACAACTCTAGAATAGACTACCCGAAGCTGGTACATGAGTTCTATATGAATCTGGAAATCACTTTAGATGGTGTGGAGGCTTCCAGGATGTCGTCTGTGGTAAAAGGAAAGAAAATATCCTTCTCATCTAAGCAGTGGGATGAGTGCTTGAATGTACCTCATGAAGGTCGGTATGAGGATTATGCTGGGAATATTCCTCCAACATCTGATTACTTCTCTTATGAATTAGATCTGAAGATTCTGACTGGAAACAGAGAGTCACGGAGAATCACAGCTTCAGAATTAGATGGTGAATGCAGAATTCTTTTCAAGTTTATTCAGCACCAACTTTTCCCTAGGAGAGGAGATTTTGCTGCTGTAAAGTACCAGGATGTTTTCCTGTTGTTTCTTCTGAAAACACATGAGAAGATCAATTTGTGTAGATATGTGATGGTGCACATAGCTGGAATGGTAAAACCGTCCAAGAAATCCACTGCCTTGTTTTATTCAAAGATGATATCTACCATGCTCAAGAATCTAGAATGTATTGATGAAGATGATGAAGTTGATGAAACAGATCATACCTTCTGTCTCAACAAAGAGATCTTCAAGAGGATGAAAATCAATTGGAATCCATGGAAGAAGTGTTGGGTTGCAGATGAAGATAAATTGTATGAAGCCTACAATCCCATAGATCATGGCAAGAGGCCAAAGGATTTGAGAGACCCTGGCTTGAAACCAAATGAGGAACCAGTTTATTCTGATGATGATGAGCAAGAAGAAGGAAAGGATGAGGCCACCGAAGCCCAAGAGAAAGAAGAAGCTGCGACTGAGGAAGGAAGTATGTCATCTCCTAATGATAGGAGTGATCCTGACACTGCTAGTCCCAAGAGAAGAATAGAATTTGGACCTGCTAGTCCACCCTTAGCCCTACCAGAATCAGAACCCATTCTTGGTGATGAAGAAGATTCTGATACTGAAGAATATCACAGTGAAGCCTCTGAGAAGAGTGATGATGGACATGCTGATGATGCTGAGGGTGCTGTTGATGGTGATAACAGACCAGTGAATGGTCTTTCTGAAGATCAAATAGAACCACCTCAGTCAGTACAAGAAATACATACCAGTGGAAAGGATGATTCACCAAAAATCAGTGGAACAACAAGCTATGAGAAACCAAAATACACCCTGTGTGCTGCTGTTTGGGATGACTACCCTGGTTATGCTGTGTTGGGCTTAGAATATTCTGAAGAAGAAGAAGCAATGCCAGAATCTGCTGCAGCTGTGAAGAGGAACCTCCCAAGAGAAGCAAGGTTTGTTCCTACTGTTGATCCTACAAATGTTAATTTACCTGGTTCTGGAATCTCTCAAGCTGATCTTAATAAGTTTAAGATTGAATTGCTAAATGCTGTGAGAGACACAGTTAGAGAAGAAATTTCTAATGCTCTTACTCAAGTGTCTCTACAAGTTTCTGAAAATTCATTGGAAGCCTTCTCACAAAGAGTATCTAATGCTGTGAAGCTAGACCTGGCTAATACTGGTGACCTTATTGGCAGACACATAGCCTTTTTGAATCAGACTATGAAGGATCTTCACACCGGCTTGGTATCTCTATCAAGCGAATTCCGATCAACCATCTCTGGTATGCTATAAGTTTTGAGAAATTTGATTGAACATCTCAACAAGTCTGACCTGAGGAAGTTGAAAGCTGAGTTAACTGACATAGTTGGCCAAGCCAGTACAGGAAAGGTAACCAAGATCACTACCCATGAGCTAGAAGCTCTAAGAGAAGTTGTGCATGATGAGTTAGCTGCTGTTAGACAAATTCTTGATTTAGAATCTTTGAGGAAGATGAAAGAGCTCTGTGATAACAGTCATAAGATGGCATTGGTGTATTCAGCAGATGCTAAGAAAGCTCTGAAAGAGATCAAAGAGAAAGTTGATAATCACTTTTCCAAGATTTATACAAAACATGAGATGGCTGCAAACTTCAAGGTGTTGGCAGAGAATCTGAAATTACCTCCAGTCACTCAGGCCTTCAAAAATCAAGTTCATCAGTTGCGAGATTTTACCCCTTCCTTGGCACAATTCATGGAGAATAAAGATGATTTTGAAAAAGCTATGAAGTATGGGGAAAAAGTCATTCAGGACTTCATTCATCTTTTGAAGCCCTATTTGAATGCACAGGCCACTGCAATAGTACTTCCTACTTCTGAACCTCTCAGTGACTCTGATGTAGCTCCAAATCAGCTATCTGTTGCTCAAGCTCTATCTCAGTTAAGACCAGTCCCTTAGCAAGCTTCTCAACCAGCTCCTGTTTCTCAACAAAAACTCTTTGTGGCACCTGCTCCTACACCTGCCCGAGTTGTCCTACCACCACTTCAGATTCGCCAAGTACAGCCTGCCTCCAAGCCTTCAAACTTACCCACTATTGATCCCAAAGACAAAGGCAAAGCCCCTTTGTATCCCAACAAATAGTTGTGTATTGTTTTTGATAGGGTGAACAATGTGATGCTTGTAATATTCTGTACTTTATCAACTTTTTTCCCTACTCTATGCTGACTGCTTTTACTTTTACTTTCACTTATATGTTTTCCCTCCTTTTTGATTATCCCATAGGGGGAGAAGAAAAAGAATGATGTATGGGAGAAGAAAGATGTATGGGAGAGATATATGGGGGAGAAAAGATGTATATATCTCAGGGGGAGAAATCTGTATAATATATATGGGAAATTTAAATTAAGGGGGAGATTTATATATCTCTTTATATTTATTCTCTTTATGGTTTAATTCTCATTATGTTTTTATTAATGATATATCATATTATTTATATTTTATGATAAAGATTTGTGATTATCAAAAAGGGGGAGATTGTTGAGCCCTCTGGAAGATTGTTGATTTCATGTCTATGATTGATGTTTTAATAATCACAAATCATCACATACCATTAATGCTTAATCTGGTTTGATTTCTCATAAACTTAATTACAATCTGTTAATGAATCTGTTATCATGTTTTTGTCTATGATTATTGACTTACAAAGTATTTTGGAAGTCTTCTGGATTCAACAGACATCGGAAGCACCGATTCAATATCAACAGACATCGGAAGCACCGATTCAATATCAACAGACATCGGAAGCACCGATTCAATATCAACAGACATCGGAAGCACCGATTCAATATCAACAGACATCGGAAGCACCGATCAGATGATAGACTGATGCTGATCAAAATGACTCACCGATGCAAAATGACTCACCGATGCAAATGACTCACCGATGAAAATGACTCACAGATGCAAAATGACTCACCGATGCAAATGACTCACCGATGCAAATGACTCACCGATGCAAATGACTCACCGATGCAAATGACTCACCGATGCAAATGACTCACTGATTCAAATGACTCACCGATGCAAATGACTCACCGATGCTGATCAAAATGAGCCACCGATCAAATGACTCACTGATGCTGATCAAACTAACTCACCGATCAGATGACAGACCAATGTTGATCAGTCTGATTCACCGATGCTGATCTATCTGAGTCACCGATCATTACTCACTAATGATGATGACCTACCGATCACTTGATTCTTCAATAGTCATAAACAACTGTTTGAATTTCTTTATCTTTATCTTTATTTAATCTAACCAACGGTCATATTAGGTATATTTTAATGCTATGTCAATTAATTAATAATGGTTGTCGGATGTCAGGAAACCGTACCTCGTACCTGCGGAAAGGAAAATTTTTCTGTCTTCCGAAGCACGTGACATAAATACAAGAAGACTCTGCTGAAGAAAAGAGTAGTTTACATAAGAACACAAGAAGAATACAGAGGAAAAAAAGAGGAGGAAGAACCAAGAAGAACAGAACCTCATACACAATCAAGCCTACTCAAGAAGAGTTCTGTGCATACAAAAGAACATTTAAGAACTTCATCGACTACATCTCACTGCCTTTGAACCTGAATCATACGACACTCTTCTTCTCAAACAAAAACGAGAAGAGGACTCAGAATAAATTCTGACCAAATACAAAAGAGTCCAGAACTACACTGAAATCACCAGAGCAATTTCTAAACTCTACATCTCTGCTCTATGATACATTTTTTTACATTTTGAGTAGTGTGTGTTATCTGCTGTATTAAACACACACACTGACTCCTGTACTTTCACTGGAGGATCTGTAAATCCTCAGCAAACCTTTTTACACTTCATTTCCCACTGTGGATAGTGGTAGAGGTCGTGTCAGACCTGGACAGCTCTAAGTTGTTGTTTGTTTCGCCATGCAGATATGTGGTAGAGGTCTTGTGACCTGGACAGTGTGTTCACTGTTGTTAACCCCGATCCAGGGTGTGGATCATTTTTATATAAACTTTTGAGAGGACTAAGTCTTGGCTTGAGACTGAACCTCTTGGTTAATTATCTGTGTTTGTAGCTACATACTATATCCATACTACATATTTATTTCATATTTTGCTGCTATTACTTTGAAATATAATTTATTTTCAAAGCTACTTTGATAGTTAAACTCGCAAGTGTTTATATTTATTATAAACCAGTAAGTTAGTTTCAAAAGTTAATTTAATCATAAGATTAAGTTAACTGAGAACTAATCAATCTTTGAGAAACTAATTTAACCTTTATAATCTGTATAAATTCACTACAGTTTAATCTGTTTTTGAAATAGGGGGATTTTAATAAATATTGTTTTTAACAGAAAATTTTAATTGGAACTCAATTCACCCCCCCTCTTGAGTATCCACTCCGACCAACACTTAGGAAAAAAATATGACCATTTAGGTCAACTTGGATTAAATTAGGAAATTTATTATTAATTTATTTAAAAAGGGTTAAAATAGTTAAAATCCAAGTTTAATAACTAATTCATTTTTAATATAGGGTTATAAATGAGATATATTAAACTATAAATATTAATTAGAAAGATAAAAATATTTCCTACATAATGGTATTTTATTTATAATTTTTAGACAATAAATAATTTAATTTATTTATGACACATGTGATGCAGTAATTACCTAAATAATGAAATATTAAAATAATTGATATTATAAATACACTAATAAATGTATTTTTAGACTTTATATGAATTACACTAATTTTAAAGGTTAATATGGCATGTTATTATTGATTTAATTAACTTTTTTCGAACTAATCATGATGTTATAATATTCACAAAAATAAACTACCAAATAGTATCAAAATTGACATAAACTTGTTTTTAAAACAAATAATATATTATTAATTGTTATTTTATTCCTAAAAATCTAAGGTTCAGCAAAATGACTTCGATAAGGATATATAAATTAATAATGAACCACTTGGGGTTCGTTTGTCTTGTTATAGTAAGTTTATTAACCATATTTTGTAAGAAAACAATAAGACACGGTAAAAGTTAAATTATTTAACTTAGAGTTAAATCTAAATGATAAGGTTAAAATTATAACCTAAACTTGTCTAAAATATATTGGTTGAGATTATTTAGACCCATCCCCACCTTAGCTTCGAAATAAATCAATTTTGAGCTATTAAAAACCGAATATGACATTATTATAAAATAATATTTTAAGTTTTCCTAAGGTGCCCCTCTCCTCCCTTATAAAAAGGGAACCCCTTACCTCTTCTCTTCACACCCTATTGAGACTTGAAGCTCAACCAAACCCTTCCCATTTCTCTTCTCCACTTCCCTAGAAGCATTCCGGAGGTTCTGGTCTTCTCAAAAGACCAACTCTACTTTCTTAATAGAAGGCTTAAAGGAGGTGCGTCGAAGAAGAGGAGGTTAGGATACATATGAAGCATATCAGACATAAGGTAAGGGATGATTATTCCAATATCAATCTTATCTGAGATTGTTTATTCATAAGTATTTACTAGGGTTATGTTTATTATCCATGTCCATATGTTCTCAAAAAAATTTCATAAAATGTTTACTTTTCTTCCATGTATGTTTAAATTCATTCTTACCACTTTTTTACTTTTACCACATTGTATAGAAGGAATAATTATTTTTTTACCATATGAGGTACTTTTTGACTTTTCCGAAAAAAGTACGAGAAGAATGTTATTTTTAACATATACGGCATGAATAGATTTTTACGGTTTCATAACGCCTCATTTTCATGAAGCTTACTCTATAAGATTTTATGACTATTTTCAACAAAATACTTGTCTTTTAAAATTGCATGGAATTTTGTGAAAAGAAAATGATTTTGAAGAAGAAAGGATATTTTCCTCAATAATTAATTTCAAGTGTTTTATCAAAACCATTTTCATCTAAGATGACATTATTTCATATGTGTATGTTTCAATTATAATGTCTCTATGATTTACATGGTTTCACTTTTCTTATGATGAAATATCCATTTGTTTTATATGTATTATGTGATGATGGTACGGTGTTTATGAAACCCATTTTATTTTTTTGGGTTATGATGAATGTTTTAAGTTTATTTTGTGGCACAAGTAAGAATGATTTCATTATGAGATGGGTGGGACCTATATATCCTTCCAATTCATTGGGTAAAGATTTATATCTCATGAGATAGACATGGCTATAACGGTAAGTTAATCCGGTTCAGTATTACTGGACTGGAACTAGGAGTGAACTCGATTCAGAATGGGACTTTTTCCACTAAGATGGTCTTGGCAGCAATGCCTTGGCTACTATGGAAATCATAACATGTGCTTAATGGATGCCATAATTACATGTTTTATTACCATGCCAGTTTATCATGATTAATGTTCCTTTATGATCTATTCCTTGTGTACTTCCATGATTTATGTCGTTGCTCATGATTTTGATGTTTAGATTTTATGTTCAAGTTTTTGCATTCAAATGTTTATGGATTGTTTTATGTTCTCTATTCTTACCCTTATTGAGAATTTGATCTCACCCTTTATATGTTTTCTTTTCCTGAGGATTTAAAGAAAGGTTTTAGTTAAGAAAACAAAATGGGGAGATCTTTATGGGAGATGTTGAAGATCTTTCACCACGATTAGAAAATTATTTTCCAAGTTTCCAAAGACACTAAACTATTACGGTCCTTGTGTGTATGTTTTAGTTATGTATTAAGTATTCCGCAAAAGCAATGTAATGTCCATGTATGTCAAGATTTGGGTCTCTACAGTTGGTATCAGAGGAAAGGTTTAGTCAACCTTTGGAAACTAGGATACGAAAACATTAGTGAAATCCCTAGAGATATTTCTAAGGTATGTCTAGGGATATCCCAAAGGATATGTATATGTATAGGTTATAGCCCTATAATTATGGTAACGATATTAGAATTTAACCTAAGATGTTAGATATTTATGGTACTCCCCCTTTATTATGTTGTTTTCCCTAGCATGATTTTTTCCTCTCACACTATTCTTTTTGGTTTTTAGACGATGGTTGGAACCCGAAAAAACCATGTTGATCAATGTAATGGACAATGCAATGATTTTCCTCCTGAACAAACCAATTTCATGGGAGATGGAGTGAAAAATCTTATTTCTATACATACACAAGCTATGAATCATTCTGGACTTCCAAATGAGCAGAGAAGGGAACAATATTCTATTGAGTCCTTCATGAGGCAATGTACACCGTCTTTCAGTGGGTCTTCTGATCCACTTGTTGCTGAACAATGGATCAGTACCATTGAAAAGATATTTTCCATACTTCACTGTTCGGAACATGAAAAATTCATTCTGGCTATTTACCGTTTAGAAGGTGAAGCAGATCAATGGTGGAATCTAATTAATAATACAAGGCCCCAAGATGAAATTGAATCCATGGAATGGGACGAGTTCAAGAACTTGTTTTTCAGTAAGTACTTCCCTTGTATTCTTCAAACAAAGACGGAAAAAGAGCTCCTTGATTTAAGCATAAGGATGATGAATCTGTTGGTATATACGAAGCGAATTTTACAATACTTTCAAGGTATGAATCTGGATTTATTATCTAACCTGAAAGTAAAGTTGATCGATTCTTCAATGGATTAAAACCAAGTCTTCTAAGGGCATTATCTATAAGAGACTTCAATAGCTATGAAGAAATTGGTCATTGTGATATCAAGATAGAAATGGAAGTTGGTGTTATATATCCATATCATGGTTTTGACAAGAAATGAAAGATGGAGTTCAAGGGAAAATATCATAATAATGGTGAATAGAAGATGAATGTTTCTTTATTCTCAAAGTGTGGAAAGAAGCATGGTGGAGATTGTCTTAAAGGGACTAGGAAATGTTTTAAGTGTGGAAAAGAAGGTAATCGAGTAGCTGAGTGTTGAAGTAATGGAAAAAGGGTTTCTAATGATGTGAATAAATAAAAGACTGCAGAGAACGCACCACCAACACTTCAATGCTTCAAGTGAAAGGGAATGGGGCATTATGCAAATCAATGCCCAAATCCAAGAGTTAATGATGATCAACGTGAGCAACCTCTTAAGGAAAAGGATAAAGGAAATTCACATGTGATCACTATTGGCGATGTTGAATATGACAATGATGTGGTGGAATGATTAAGTGTTTATGTAATGGGATTCCAAAATAATGTTGTATATAGTATCGTGGAATATTAGAATATTTATGTATTGGTCTATTGTGGTTTTCAATAAATTTATGGTACCGGTAACCATGAAATATGATTTTAGAAAGCAGATGATATGATAAGGAGAAAATGAAATGTTTAATAGTATTCATGAGCTCATGACTGATATAAGGACAAAGTTATATCATGGTTTGAGTATATAAAAATTTTGGGATTTTGGTATGTGGAAAGTGTTAAATTTTGACAGCATTAATGTTTTCACTAAGAGTCAATAAGTATTCATTTTTCAAGAGAGTACATGATTAAGGTATTCACATGTTTGGAATGTGACCAAAAAATATATATCTTATGATATATGGGGGATAAATGATGGTATTCACATGCTTGTTGTGTGACCTCTCAAGTAATCATTTTCTTTACACTATGAGATTGGACAGAAGTATTTTCGATAAGCTTAAAGGTTGGAATGGATTAAGTTGTACATCAGATAGAATTGTTTAAGACTAGAATTTTTTTTGCGATATTATTTATGTAATGTTATAATAATGTAGTTTTAGAAAAAGGACAACTTGTAGGACATGCGACAACCCATCGTGTCAGACAAGGCTGTGGGAATAGAACCCACAACTGAAGTGTGATAGGCCTTTATCACCTACCACTGGCCTACAGGAAGTCCCTGTTTAGTAGAAACCAGATTTATTATATTAAGAAGTATGATATATGTAATATAAGTCCATTTTAGGAACCATATATGATTAATCTCACTATAGATGGACTTATGTATTTTTGATAACTTTTTCTAACCTTTTGTTTGAGACAGATGGAATGACCCATCATTCTTTCACATGATCTGCTAAGACATCATGAATGAAAAATTCAACTTCATTTATTTAATATATGAAGTGTAAATTGTCCAAGGAATGACCCACGGTGAGACTATACAAAAATCAAGAAAGTATTTCTTCTAATTCCAATTTCTTCAACTTTAGGGAAATGATCTTGAAAACCAAAAATGTTGTCCTAGTGCTTTTATATCTGATGAATCAGATGGTACCTTATATCATAAAAAATCTATGGCTTTGTGATTATTGGCTTTTTCATATCCATGTTCTCTACCACTCTCCATATGAACATGATGGTTAAATTTCTCTTCCATATCCATATATTCACCTATGTTCACCTATATGGAAACCCCGTGATTAGTTAATTTGGGTAACTGTTACATTTCATACTTTAGTTTTTAAAGATTGGTTTTGGTATCCCTGTTTAATATGTGGGTTTCTATTAATGAAAATTTCGATTAGTAAACCATTTATAACCCCGATGAATTTCAAGGGCGAAATTCATTTTAAGGGGGGTAGAATGTAACACCCCGAGATTTTATGAAAAATATTCTTTTTAATTTTATTGATGTCTTGTGTTGTATGCTACACCAAAAGGATCTTTCACTACACACATCCCTGACTTGTCTTACATTACACACAATTGCGACCTTCCACGATAGCTTGTGTTGTACACAATGTCGAGTTTCACTAAACAACAATATGTTATATAAACTAGCTATTATGAATAGTAATACCCACCTTTTAAAATTTTATAAATTTTATCTTTCGAAATGGACTTCATTTTTGGATTCAGAATATCGAAATTAGCCTAGGGTGAATTTTTGGTATTTTTATGAAAACTTTTAATTTTTTATGAATATAGAAAACACTGGATTACTATTTAAAAAAAGAATTTTTATTTAAATAATTATTTATTTTATTTAAATTTATTTTAGGTCAAAATTGATACATAATACCTATATAAGTTCAATTTAATTTATTGGAGTCATTTTATAATAATTTTAGATATATAAAAATTTTATT
The DNA here is from genome assembly GCA_963277665.1 of Viscum album. Lineage (NCBI taxonomy): Eukaryota > Viridiplantae > Streptophyta > Magnoliopsida > Santalales > Viscaceae > Viscum > Viscum album. The sequence continues at coordinate 43,885,162 of OY728140.1, read as the reverse complement.
GAACTTTTCACCATCTTTTACCCACCTCCTAGGAGAATTTGAAATTCACATAAAACTTAATTTTACCGCTTCTGTGAGTGAAATTTCGAAAATTCGAGAGACATGATTAATATCAAGGACTAAAATTTGGTTCAATTATATGAGAGTAATTTTTGGTGAATAATAACTTTTTACTTTTATTTACCATGGTTAAAAGTAAATAGGGTAATTAACGGTAAAAATGATATTATTATTACCCTAACACATGTCCTAATTCTATTGGATAAGTGTAATTCGACCAAAAAAACCTTAGGAATAACATATGAACATTTAGGTCCACTTGGATTATATTAGGACATTTATTATTAATTTATTTAAAGAAGGGTTAAAATAGTTAAAATCCACATTTAATAACTAATTCATTTTTAATACAGAGTTATACATAAGATAAATTCGACTATAAATATTCATTAGAAATATAAAAATATTTCATACCTAATGTAATTTTATTTATAATTTTTAGACATTAAATAATTTAAGTTATTTATGACACAATGGTTATGTAGTAATTACCTAAATATTGAAATATTAAAATAATTGATATTATAAATACCCAAATAAATATAAATTGAGACTTTATATGAGTTACACTAATTATTTAGGTTAATATGACATGTTATTATTGATTTAATTAACTTTTTCCGAACTAATCATGCTTTTATGATTTTCACAAAAATCAACTACCAAATAGTGTCAAAATTGTCATAAAATAGTTTTTAAAACAAATATTATATTATTAATTGTTATTTTATTCGTAAAAATCTAAGGTTCAGCCAAATGACTTAGATATGGATATATATATTAATAATGAACCACTTGGTATTCGTTTGGCTTGTTATAGTAAGTTTATTAACTATATTGTGTAAGAAAACAAGAAGACACAGTAAAAGTTAAATTATTTAACTTAGAGTTAAATATAAATGATAAGGTTAAAATTGTAACCTAAACTTGTCTAAAATCTATTGGTTGAGAGGATTTAGACCCATAACCACCTTAGCTTCGAAATAAATCAATTTTGAGCTATTAAAAACTGAATATGACTTTATTATAAAATAATATTTTAAGTTTTCCTAAGGTGCCCCTCTCCTCCCTCATAAAATGGGAACCCCTTAACTCTTATCTTCACAACCTTTTGTGCCTTGAAACTCAGCCAAACCCTGCCCATTTCTCTTCTCCGCTTTCCTAGAAATATTCTGGAGGTTCTGGTCTTCTCAAACGACCAACTCTACTTCCTTAAGAGAAGGCTTAAAAGAGGTGCGTCGAAGAAGAGGAGGTTCAGATACATACAAAGCATATCAGACATAAGGTAAGGGATAATTATTCCAATATCATTCTTATCCAAGATTGTTTATTCGTAAGTATTTACTGGGGTTATGTTTATTATCCATGTCCATATTTTCTCAATATGTTTTCATAAAATGTTTAATTTTCTTCCATGTATGTTTAAAGTCATTCTTACCCCTTTTTTTACTTTTACCACATCATATGGAATGAATCTTTCTTTTGTTTACCATATGAGGTACTTTTTGACTTTTATGACAAAAGTATGAGAAGAATGTTATTTTTAACATATACATAGTGAAAATATTTTTACGGTTTCATAACGCTTCATTTTCATGAAGCTTACTCTACAAGATTTTATGACTATTTTCTACAAAATACTTTTCTTTTAAAATTTCATGGAATTTTGTGAAAAGAAAATGATTTTGAAGAAGAAAGTATAGTTTCATCAAGAATTCATTTCAAGTGTTTTATCAAAACCATTTTCCATCTAAGATGACATTATTTTATATGTGTATGTTTCAAGTATAATATCTCTATGATTTACATGGTTTCACTTTTCTTATGATGAAATATCCATTTGTTTTATATGGATTATGTGATGATGGGACGATGTTTATGAAACCCATTTTATTTTTTTGGGTTATGATGAATGTTTTAAGTTTATTTTGTGGCACAAGTAAGAATTATTTCATTATGAGATGGGTGGGACCTATATCTCTCTCCAATTAATTGGGTAAAGATTTATATCTCATGAGACAGACATGGCTATAATGGTAAGTTAATCCGGTTCAGTATTACAGGACTGGAATGAGGAGTGAACTTGATTCAGAATGGGACTTTGTCCACTAAGATGGTCTTGGCAGTAATGCCTTGGCTACTATGGAAATCATAACATGTGCTTAATGGATTCCACAATTACATGTTTTATTACCTTGCTAGTTTATCATGATTAATGTTCCTTTATGATCTATTCCTTGTGTAATTCCATGATTTATGTCCTTGCTCATGATTTTGATGTTTAGATTTTATGTTCAAGTTTTTGCATTCAAATGTTTATGGATTGTTTTATGTTCTCTATACTTACCCTTACTGAGCATTTGAGATCACCTTTTATATGTTTTCTTTTCCCTAGGATTTAAAGAATGGTTTTAGGTAAGAAAAAAAAGTGTAAGATCTTTATGGGAGATGTTGAAGATCTTTCACCACGATTAGAAGATTATTTTCCGAGTTTCCAAAGACACTAAACTATTACGGTCCTTGTGTGTCTGTTTTTGTTATGTATTAAGTATTCCAAAAAATTAATGTAATGTCCACGTACGTCAACAATTGGTTCTCTAAAAACATGGTTGATTTGGATTGTTGGGTTTGAACCTCAAAGAGGCCTCCTACGTATCCCATTCGGATGGGAATCAAAGACCACGTAGTTTGGTAAATCTCGTAGGGGAATATGGCCCTTTGATAGAAATAGTTTGGGGATTATTCATAAATAGGGTGCCCTTATAATAAGTTCCATGAGAGATGTCTTCACTCATGGAGATTTAGAGGGGCTTAATTCAGGGTGTACACCTAAGGAGGATTGCCAGATTAAGTTAATTAGGTTTGGATTCAAGAAGAGTATATCTAATGAGCTTAGACCTTGGGTTAAGGATTCCTACATATCCCAATTATGGTGGGAATCATAGTTCTCATAGTTCAATAATTGAAGTGGATTGTGCGGATTTTTTACTCTTCAAAAATCTCTAAGAACACATGAGTTGTGATTGGTGTGAGACACAAGAGGATGTGAAAGATTCAACAGACCAAAAAATTTCTCTTCAACTGATGGAAGAGGTCGGGCCTACAGAGAAAGAAGTTGAGGTGATGGTGGGTGAGGGAGCAGAGCAATGAACCCTTCAATGTGAAATTAAATTGATGTTTATTGGGTCTGTCCTGAAAGACTAGGGGATTACTCCAGGAAGGATTCCCTTAGTGGATCCTAGGATAGGAGGGAGACTTTTCTTTTGTTGAATGGAAAATAAAGTGTGACCCTTACTCTCTCTATTAGGAATTGGAGGCTTCAAATCTTAGAGACAAAATGGAGAGGACAAAGTCCCATCCCCGAAATCCAATACTGGAAACATCCTAACATTATCTATATGGTAAGGATCCATGTGACTATAGATATACAAACCTATAAACATCCCAAAGATCTTGAATCCCTTAGAAGAAAAATGTGGGAATCCTCTAACAGTAGATATACAAACCCACATGGGAGACAAACTGATCAGCCTTTCTCAAAGGTTTGATACGTCGAGAGGTTTTTTTTTGGAGGCTTAAACTTAGACCCTTTAAGATAAGGGAACCAAGGAAGGAGATACCCTACCATAAGTTCCTTTGAAGAGGGCTTACAAGGTGATATTCATGTAGGTGTGTCGCGCCGGTCCTAGTAATGACTGAAAAATTCTTAACATAGGATAAATAATCCTATAAAAGCTTAAAAAGGGACTAACAAGAAGAAAAAACTTGGGTAAGATTTATATCTAAACACCCCAGGTCTTCTTTGGTGTATTTGGAAGAGCCCCCCCCCCAGGTCCTTAAGGAATATGCCTTATGTAGGTAGCTTCTTCTTTATGGAAGAATGGTCCTTAATTAGGTGTTTTATGTTTCAAACTCTAAAAGAATTTAAATCATTCTTATCCCATCTAATTCTCTCTTATATCATGTTTTAGAGTGATCCCTGAGAAAATTTTAGGGACCTAGGTGATAGAGCTATGAAATGGTAGCTTCAAGAGTTCTTCCAACTTTTTCAGTCCTCGAATGGTGATCCCAAGGGACATATTTATAGGCAAATAAGGGGCTGGTTGAAAGTATTTTGTCAGCGTAGGTCAACTTTTTAACTCTTCATCATAGATATTCCAGATAATGTTACATAAATTATATTTCTTTGCAGTTATTTTTTGTATCCTTGTAGTGTAGTTATGCAGCATAGGGGTTGCACACTGGGCTATATGAGTAGAATGTGTGCTAGTTTTATGGATGCGGAGGTATGTTGTGTAGGGGTTGATCACCAGTTTGTATGAGAAGAATATGCACTAGTTTTTTGGATGTGGAGGTATCCTACATAGGTCCGTGGCGTAGGTGTCCCATGTAGGTCCCTTTCACTTTATGTCTTTTACTTTCTTTAGCTTCTTTTTGATACTTTGAAATATCCAAATTACTTCTTCATAATCTTTTTGCCTTCCTAAGGAGTGTCAACAAATATAATATCCTTAAAAATAAAAAAACAATTATAAGATGGTCAAAAATGTAATAACTTGTTCATTTATGATCTAATTGACATAACACAAGTAAAAATTACAACCTTTTAATATTGAATAATATGTTACCCTAGTAAAATTAAAATAGGTTAACTAAGGGTTAATCAAATTGACAAGGTTTAAATTAATACCAAAACTTGACTAAAATATATTGTTTTATGGGATTACAACCTTATATCATATTTTATTTAAATACATGTAAATTTGGGGACATTTGGATAAAAAAATAACTTATTATACTTTAGTATTTTGATAAATTCCAAAAGTTCCCCTCACCTCAATTATAAAAGGATATCCCTTATCTCACTTATTCACATCACTTTGAGCCTTCAATATCGAACATCCCATGAAAATTTATATACTGAAATTACCTATACAAATTCTATAGGTTCTGTAATTATCATAATACTGACCCTAGTGTCCCTAATAGGAGATCTAAAGGAAGTTCACTGAAGAAGAGGTAATCGGCTTTACTGACTCTTTAAACTGTATTCCTTATTATACTACATATTAATGTATTTTTTACAATATAAAGTGATAAATTCAGTATCATAAATATGATGATATTTTATTATAATTTTGGGACAACCATGTTCCACTTTTTATATATCTTGTGAAAAAAACAAAAGATTCACGTGTGCATGCGTACAGATTACTGTCTCCACACCACAGTGTAATCTGTTTTTCATCACCACTTTACATCAATGGGTAAAATTCTGGAAATAATATATATAAATTTTAATTATTATATTATATTTATTATGTAAAAAATTAATATACCATCTACTTCCTTCCCCTTTAAACATTAATGGAATTATATTGTCTCTCATTCATACGTACGACCTACCATCTCCACGATGCGATGCGATTAATTTTCCATGATCACAATTAAAGAATGATTATATAAATTTATAAAAAGAATAAATATGATATATATTACCTTAATATAATTATAGATATTATAGAACTTTATTATATTCACGATAACTAGGACTTATATGACAAAACATGCATAAGAAAATGAATCAATTAATACCCAAAAGAAAACTAATAATGAAATACTATTGTCAAACGGGTGATGAGATGATATAATAAATATGAATATGGTTATATTATAAATTATTAACATTATTTCAAAATTTATATAGAATTTTCTTATATGTTCAAAGATAATCAGACCTAAAGTGGGTATTAATTTCACAATCTCATATTATTTAGGATTGTTTATATGTGTGTATCTATTAGAGAGTATTTCTCTTCCATGTCCTTATTTCCTAAAAATAATTTCGAAAATATTCTTACTATTATTATATAATTTTTTAATGTAATTTTTCCCCATTTTTTAATTTTATTCTAAAATTTTTGGAAGGAATTTTTTTGTTTTTCAAACGAGGTAATTTGCGACTTTTCCCAAAAAAAATATGAAAAGAATGTTATTTTTTGAACTTATATAGCATGAATGGATTTTTACAATTTCATGAAACCTTAATGAATTGAATCTTACTTTATAATCTTAAAAATTTCTTTTCAAATATTTATTTCTTTTATAATATCATGAATTTTAAAAAAAAATCAAAATGCAATGAATATTTTCCTCATGAATTATTCCATGTGATATTTCAAAGATAATTTTCCATCTAAGAAAACATTATTTTATGTTATTTATGATTTCATGGGGGCATGAAACAAGGATACCATTTTTATTCTTTCTCTAAATGGTTTATGTTCATGATGTAATGATATTTATGAATTCTATTTCTTTTCCATAAGTTATGTTATGATGAAATGTTAATGAAACCTATTTCTTTTTATGGATTTTGATATGATGAATATATTATATTCTTGTGGAAAACATCTGTATAGTTTCCAATATGTGATGGGTGGGACCTATATCATTATCCAATGAATTGGGAAAAGATTTATATCTAATGAGATTAAATGTATTGGAATGAGGAGTGAAATCAGTTCAGTAATACAGGGCTGGAATGAGAAGTATACCTGGTTTAGTAACACATGGTTTCAATGAGGAGTAAAAGCTATTCAGAAAAGGAATTTGTCTAATATGATTGTATTTTAAATGATCCTCTACTAATATGGAAATTATTTTATATGCTTATGTGTATGTCACAATTATATGTCTTATGTTATGATCACTTGGAATATGTTCTTTGATTATTTATGAACTTTTAGGATTTATTCTATGACACAATATCATGATCTTTGATCTGAAGAATATAATTTTCAAATGTTTTATACATGTTCTTATACCTTATGATTATGTTATGATTTATATCTTCTTTTTTCACCCTTATTGAGCATATGAGCTCACCCTTTTCATATGATTCTTTTCCCTAGGATATGAACATAGTTATTAAGTATGATATTTCAAAAAGGAATCTAGTTAGGAAGGAATAAACAGGAGATGATGCAGATGTTTTATGAGTTAATTGTTTATGTTTCCATGTTCCCAAAGTCACAAAACAAAGATGGTTCCCACATTGTTTTGTTTTGTTATATAATTAATATTATTCAATTTATATGTAATATATTTGTATGAGAATTATGGCCCATTATAAGAAGAGTTTCTTGAAACCATTACAGTCCAAACCCACATGCATATCTTCCATCGATTTCACAGGCCCTCAAGTATAGATAATGGGAACTTCACCTTGATACTCTTAGGTTTATATAGTAATTCAATGATATATTAAGTCTTTTTCATTCAATCCTTTGTCTCTTAAGGTGTATTCATACCCTTAAATATGATGGCTTCTCACGTAATAAATCCTACGATAAATCCCTTTCACCTGCAACGCTTAGATTTTTCTCAACAACTATGTTCTAGACATGTGGTACATTATGTCTAACAACACAAACTTCTCAAATAATAACCTCTATAAGATTCTGATATAGAGGTGGATTCCCTTAAGAAGTGTTTGCTTCACCCTCCTAAGGAACTCATGGAAGATATCTCAAAGGCATACTTATTCACATTGAAATAGAATAAATGATTTAACAATAGTATAATCTCAGTTCAAACCAAAAAACCATTAAAAAATTTGAGATTAAAATCAAGAACTCAAAATAGAAGACACACATCCAGACATCTCATGTTAAATTGAGTCTCATCATGGAAAGATCTAGCCATTACTCACCATAACTCACCTCTCAAGTACCGAAAATCATATATACTATCTACCTGATATCCCAAGACAAGAAATCATGAGGATAGAACTCCTCTAATATCAAAATGTGATTAACCCAACTTCAATACCCTATAAAACCTATATCCATACCTAATCTGACACATACCCAAAGGGTATTCACAATCCCCATGGGCTGGAGACTATCACCCGGGAATCAAAAATAAAATGAAAGAAAGATTTCCCCTAACCAGATGCTAAAAGTAGGACATGTATATAGAGAGATAATGAGAAGAAACAATAGAAGATTAAATAAGAAATATATGTCATATTAAAAGGAAAATAATAGAAGTGATATGACTCAAAATTAGCTAAATAATATCTAAGGTACAAGTGAAATAATAAAGGAAAACTAAAACCACCACAACTACTCTATGTGATAGCATAGGGAAACTCCCACCATCTCACCACTAGCTACTCAGAAAATGGTGAAAGTAATATATCCACCTCACTGTGGTTCCTTTCCTTTCCTTTTATCGAAATATATAAAAAGGTCTACACACCACTGCATTGGTTCACATGGTATGAGATAAATAGGTATAGTAGGATCTCACCCAGGGGTTCCATATCAATTCTTTATAAAACAATATAATCATGCTCTACTTTATGAAAAACAAGTCTCAAATAATAGTTAATTATTCCTTATATCAAATGAATGGTTAAACATTTTTCCTTTCCCCATAGTTCCAAATAATCTAGGTAAAATAGTTTCAAATCATTTCATATACATCAAAGTAGTCAAATCAAATCATACATCAAATATCATATAAAAAATGGTAGTACAAGATAAAAAAGTACAATAAAAAGAACAGGTAACATCATACAAAGGATCCCAACAGGTCAGGATAGCTAGGAAATTCGTACCCAGACATAAACAACAGTGTGAATCAAGCCTCTAGACATATTCATTGAATCAAAAGAGTATAGGAACACCCCAAAATGTGAACCTCCCAACATTTTCTAACATATCCCTAGAAAACGGGTCTAGAGAGTAGAGGAACACCCCATGAGTGAACCCCTAATAGTATCATCAGAAGATCCATATTACTACAAATACCACCTAAGTACCCAAGGCATTCCATGTGCTGCATTTTACCAACCATTTCATCAAAACCATTTTTTGAAAAAAAATTATAAATCCAATTAAAAATTATTTGAAAATACCTTTTACTTTACCAAAATAAGGGAATACCCATATTTTCTCAAAAACCCATTTCCACACACACAATTCAATCTTGCTAATTAGTTTATAAAACAATTTATAATACCATAGAAATATAGTTCATCCATAATAGTCTATAGATGGTACCACCTACATCAAACTCAGGTTACACACACCCACAATGGGATCTACCAACCAGGAAGTAACATGAATTCAAAAACGGAGGGCTTGAGATTGATTCCCATATCTTAGAATCACATTCCATAAATAAAGTCGATGTTGGAAGGGGTAGGTCATGATAAAACTCCAAGAACACGAACCCTCTACACCATAACCAACCAAGGATCAATCCTCAAAAGAATATCCCACACAATAACTATAAGAAAAAAACACAAAAATATCAATGGATCTAGAAACATAGTGAAATATTGATATTGTGATCAAGGTAAACAAAGAAATAGGAAGATCACTTACCTAAAGTGATGCAGTGCAAAAACCCTGAAGATCAATCACCAAACGAAGTGATCCAAAAGGAGAAAAGGTCCTAAAAATAACGTGGGAGAGTTCCTAGGCCGAGAGAGAAGAGGGATTCATATGAATAATAAATAAAATCATTTATGTAGTGATTTAAAACTCACCTATCCCGATAAAAACATCGTGTGTAAACCCTTCATGTCATGTAATTCATGATAAAAAGTCCTTCCGAAAAATGTGTCACCTTAGGTTAAATTATTGACCCTAACCATTTCAAGAAATGTAATATTTACATAGTGTGTAATATTTTCATGCTATAAATGAAACTAAATACATCTGTCTGATGAACAACACACAATGTGTAAACAATTTCACGATGTGTATTTCTTCTAATGATATAGAAAAGTCTAGATTCATATAAAAAACCAAAATGACACCGGAATTCTCCAAACTCAAAGAGAACCCTAAAATAATTTAATTTTTTTATAGCTGGAATCCATCAATTCCAATGAATATATATATCACTTAATGTTAATTCATTTTCCCCATAAAATGCTATCAACCCTCAGGAGTGCCAAAATGAAAAACAAAGATATAAAAATTGAGATGATAAATACCTAAAAGTGGTTAAAAGTTTGTTACAAACTCCACACCATGATACTTTCCAAAATCATGAAGTCATGTGGATAAATGATGTGTGGAAATAGGTGAGGCTACTACTACCTCATCAACAACTCATTTTCCCATGTTTCATGAGAATATGATCAAGGTCACCATAAAATATTGTCCAATGGAATAAAATTCCCACACAAGACTTTTAGCTGGGAGTCAATGATTTCCATTTTTTCTCAATAATAGAGACGTCTAGATCCAAATAAATATCTTCCAACTCGAAAAATGAGATGGATTTTGATGTTATTTACTTATCTAAGATATATTGAAAACATTATGAATTATAGTTGACTCAACTGGAAATTCCAACCAAAAGGAAAACTAACCAAGCTGCTCAGTGACCTAAAAGGCCCAACATATCTCGAAGCCAACTTTACCTATTTACAAGATGATGGTGACCCAACTCATGAGAAAAATTCAAAAAAAACTTGGTCACCAATGGAAAACTCCAAAGGAAAACATCGACAATCCACATATGATTTCTTCCAGCTCTGAGATGTAACCAGATGTGCATCACCCGCCTATTCCCAACTAATAGGTGATCTTCACTTGTGACCATAAAAATCCTATAAGGTATCCAATCTGATTGATGACTGATAACGTTTGTTATATGTAAACTCATACAACCCCATATGTATATCCCATTATCCACCAAAATCCATGACATAGGAATAGAGTATATCCACTAGGCTCTGAATAGAAGGCACCATCTGACCATATGTCTATGGATCATAAGTTTTACTCAACCAGAAAAAAGTTACCATCAACTCTTGTAGAATCCTCTAAAACTGTGAGTTAAACCTATGATAACTTTCCAAAATAATTTCATAGGTAACTTCATTAATCTTCTTACTATCTTATGTATACAACTTACCAAGATCTTCAACTTTTGTGTTGTCCCTAATCAGACTGGAATGAGATTACTTTGTCAACTGATCAATCATAACATAGATAGAATTCCTTCCATCGGTATTCCTTGGTAATCTAACAAAAAAGTTCATTGACAACTCATCCCATTTAAAAACTATCATCATAATAGGATGAAATAACCTAGAATCATTTATATTCTCTTCCTTTATCTATTCGCATGTGTAATATTGGGACACAAAATCTGGAATGTCACACTTTATACCCGAACACTAGAATTTATGTATCATTTGATAATACATCTTCATATTTCTAGGATGAATGGACCATAAATAACTATGATAATAAAAAAATGATCTCCTTATATGCATTGGGATGAAAAAATGATCCCCAAAATGTATAATACCATCTGCAGAGAGATACCAACTAGAAATGGTCTCTTCACCATATAGGGTTTCAAAAATACAACTAAATTCTTTATCTTGATGCTTACTCTATATAATAGACTCAAGGAGAGATGATGCTAACTGAACACTAATAAAAAAAATAGTGTTTCCAACATATTATGGTAAGAAAAAGGGATAACCAAACCCCAAAAAGATAGTGTTTCCAACATTTAAGTGCATGCATAACCATGGAAAGTTCTAAATTATGTGTGGGGTAATTATTTTATGGTAAGAAAAAGGGCTAACCAATACCCAAAAAGATAGTGTTTCCAACATTTAAGTGCATGCATAACCATGGAAAGTTCTAAATTATGTGTGGGGTAATTATTTTAAGGTATTAAAAGCTGGTGAGAGCCATAAGCTACCATGTGATCATCCATCATAGGTTCGAAAAATAGAATAGCACTTACAAAATCACAAAAAACCACATACCCATTACCAGGAACATGTAAGATCGGAATAGGAACTAATGTTGGAAGTTGATTCAGCTCATCGAAAGAAGACCAAAACTTTGTATCCCATATGAATTTCACCCCATCATTAGTAAGTAAATTTAACAGTGAATCCAACATAGAAATCCTTGGTGAGTTGTTGGTAATATCCATCAAGACCATGGAAAAGCTGAATCTTAAATATGTTACATGGTTCTTCCCATGAAAAGTAAACCTTCCCCTACTTAGGATCAACAAATAATCCATGCTAAGAAATCATATACCCCAAGAACTTCAAATATTGTATCCTAAAATTTCATTTTGAAATATTTCCAGCGACTCCTTGGTATTTCTAGAACCAAACTCAAATGGTCATTCTAGGATCTTGAATAAACCAAAATATCATCCACAAACACTACCACAAAATTTTCAAGATACTCATGAAATATATGATTCATCAAACCCATAAAAAATATAGGAGATATAGTCTGAACAAATGATATAAAAAGATATTAGTAATGGCCATACTTACTTCTGAAATATATATTCAGTATATAAAACTCCTGAACTATGAGCTGATGATAACCCAACTGAAGTTCAATCTTCAAAAAACCACTTTTCCCCAAAAAGATAGTTTTTAAAACATTTAATTGCATGCATAACCATGGAAAGTTCTATTTTTTGAGTGGGGTAATTATTTTCATGCTTTAAAATCTATTGAGATCCATAATCTACCATATGAGCATCCTGCATAGGTGTGAAAAATAGAATAGCGACTAAAAAATCACATAAATCCACATACCCCTTACAAGTAATAGGTAAGATCAAAATAGGAAATACTGTTAGAAGTTGTTTCAACTCATCAAAAGAATACCAACACTTGGTATCCCATATGAATTTCTCCCCATCCCTAGTAAGTAAATTCAATAGTGATTACAACCTAGAAATCCTTGGTGAGCTGTCAATAATATCCAGAAAGACCATGGATGATCTGAATCTCAAATACGTTACATGGTTATTCCCATGAAAATTCAACCTTCCCCTTATCAGGATCAACTGATATTCCAGGCTAAGAAATCATGTATCCCAATAACTTTACTTCTTGTATCCTAAAATTTCATTTTGAAATATTTCGATACAAATGGTGACTCTTTGGGATTTTTAGAACCAAACTCAAATGGTTTTTCTTGGATCTTGAATAAACCAAAATATCATCCACAAAAAACTACCACAAAATTATCTAGATACTCATGGAATATCTGATTCATCAAACCCATAAAAAAAAGGAGATATAGTCTGAACAAATAATATAAAAAGATATTAGTAATGGAAAACTCTACTTCTAAAAAATATCTTTGGTATATAAAGCTCTCAAACTATGAGCTGATGATAATACAACCAAAGATCAATGTTCAAAAAACAACTTTTCCCCATTAACTAGTCAAATAAACCATCCACATGGGGAAAATGATACTTATATTTAACATTTACCCGGTTTATCTTCCGATATTCAACAAAAAATTAGATTGAACCATTTTCCTTCTTGGAAAAGGGCACATAGGCAACCCAAAGTGAAACACTAAGGAGAACAATACCTTTATTTATCAGATCATCCAAATGAATATTGAGATCATTTATATCCATTGGATTTATATGATAATAGGGTATCGAGATCATCTATATACATAGAACTAAGTCACCTGTAAAATATACCTCCCTATTTGGAGGAAGACCAGAGAAATCATCCAGGAAAATCTAGAAAAACAACAAGAAAATAAAACGCCAAAGAATCATCATTGGACTCAACTACTACAATAGAAAAAAAACTTCCAAGCTCTAGGATGGAAGGTTCTACATGACCATACCTCATATACCACTCTCAGTGAAACACTCGAGATCTCCCATCATCCTAAAGAAAATACACACACTGATGATAAAAATCAACCTCATCATGATGAGTGACAAACCAATACATCCTAATGATTATGTCATATAAATCCAGATCAATAATGAATAAATCCTAGACTCAACTATCCACAACTATCAATAGAAAACAAGGACACTGAAACCCCTACTCTTTCCTCTTTACAAGGGGTTTCACTAACTCCATAAAAAATGAAATTATATCCATTGTAAGTTTAATCATATCCAAAAAGAATATAGATATAAATGAGTGGGAGGATCCTTTATCAAATAAAGTAGTTTCTATTGAATATGAAATAAATATGGTACCTCTCACTATCATTGGGCCCACATAAACCTCTGTTGGAAACACATATACTACAAGAAGGTTCTTCATTCCTGAGGCATATGGCTAGAGCCCTATAGTCGTTGATGAATTTGACTTCACTGTTGTAGTGTTTGGAGCAGATGATCCCCGAATATAATAAAAAATATACACATACTGATAGAAACACTGGAGTTAGCTATAACATCCACAAATATTTCACATCTTCAAATGCATAGATCAAGAATACCGAGTGTTCCAAACATTGCCTTCTATATTAATCTCTATCATCATTTCCCTACCTACTATCTATGTATAGTTTGAAAGATTCTACAAAAAAAACCTATGATATGATAACCAATCAAAAACATTATAAGTACTTCTGATCCATCAACTCGTCATTCTTTACTACCTCTAGAGATAAAAAAACCATCTCCACAATCTAATTGGTGTACATTAACATCTAATTCTCTCCCTAATGCAAGGATAGGAACTCCAGATACCTCACCATCATCATTGAATCGGGAAAAACTTCAAGAATAAGAGTGTATTGAAACCCTTCCAATATAATCCCACATGTTTATCCACTTGTACCATAGAATACCAATATCTTTTTTTGGGACTCTCTTGTCTAAAAATGACACACTTTACCTTGATACTATTATGTGTGTCTAGGAAGTAAAATATCTAATCAATTTTATCCATCTAGTACTCCACTATTTAAGTTTCATTTATATCCTTAAAGGATGGTGGTTCCTAGTATAAGAACTCCCATAATCAATCCCTTTCTCATCCATGTCCTTTTTGTACCTCAAAAAATTAATTTTGTACTTGAGATAAATTATTTTCGATAGTATGAACTTACCACATGACATACTTGATAATATTATAATCTAGAGGTGAATTCCCTTAAGGATCATCTACTGCACCCTCATTGGAAACTATTGGAATAAATCTCAGAGGCATATCATTGCACATAGAAACATAATAAATTATTATCTAATTGGATAATATTATTTAAAACTAGAATACCTTAAGAAAAAACAAAGATTAATATCAAAAACTCAAAATAAGAGACATATTTCAATATTCCATGGTAACTTGAGTCTCTTTATAGTAAGATTTGTCTAGAAACTCACCTCAACCTACCTCTCAATTGTCTAAAATCTTATATCTAGTCTACCAGACATCCTAAGACAATGAATCTTGAGGAAATACCTCATCTAATACCAAATAGTGATGAACCAGACCTGGATACCTTCTCAAACTAGTACCTGACCTAAGCTATCACAGACCTAAAGGGTGTTCCTAATCCCCACAGTATGGTAACTATCACCCTGGAATCAACAAAAAATTAGAGGGAATTATTTTTTCTTAAAAAAATGCAACAAAATGGAATATATATATATATATACACACACAAATTATGGGAAGAAACAAAATAAGAGTAAATAAAAAATATATATCATATCAAAATGGAAACAATAAAATTGATAAAACTAAAAAGTATCTAAATAATATCCAAGGAACAATTCCAATAGAAAAGTACAACTAAAACCACAATAGTTACTCCATGTGATAGAATGGGGAAAATCACAATGTCTCACCACCATCTACACTGACCAAGATGACGAAAACCTTATCGCCTCACAATGGTTCCTTGACTTTCCCTATATTAAAATATATAATCTTTCATATGTACCACCAAAGGGGTGTGCATGGTGTGAGCTAAAAAGGCTCAGTAGGATCCCAACAAGGTGTTCTATATGTATCCTTTGTGCAATAATATGAACATTATAAACTTAAAATAAAAAAAGGCATAAATGATTGTGAAATTGTTTTTATATCAAAATAATGGTAAAGCATTTTCCCTTTCTTAAATATCCCAAATAATCTAGAAAAAATAGTTCCAAAGAATTTCATATACATCAAAGCAGTCAAATCAATGTATGGATCACATATCATATCAAAAGTATGGAAATAAAAGCTAAAACAGTAAAAGAAAAAGAACATGTAATATCACACCAAGGACCACAATAGGTTAGTCTAGCTAGGAAACTTTTACCCATACATAGACAATAGCTTGCATCATGCCTATAGACATATTCACTGAATCAAGAGATAAAAGGAAACCCCTAGAAAGTTAACCTCCCAACGGTGTCTAACAAGTCCCTATAACAATAGGCTTAAGGATTAGAGGAACACCCCATGAGTGAATCCCCAAATAATACCAATGAATGATACATATTACTACACCTTCTACCTAAGTATCCAAATATTCCCATGTGCTACATTTTCCAAACCATTTCATCAAAATAATTAATTGGATAACATTTAATAAATCCATTTCACAATAATTTGAAAATAAATTTCCCTTTAACAAAATAAGGGAAAACCCATATTTTCTAAAAAATCCATTTATAAACACATAATTAAATCATACCAATTAATTTATAAAAAACATTTAAATTTTGAGAAATATAGTTCATCCAAAATAGGGTAGATATAGAACCACCTACCTCAATATTAGGTTTCAGGTGCTTGCAATGGATCCACCAAGTAGGAAGGAACACAATGTCAACATTGTAGGACCTAATATTCATTCCCATTTCTTAGAATCACATCCAACAAACAAAGAAGATGGTATAAATGGTAGATCATGGAAAACCTCAAATAACATGCACCTGTTGTACTATAACCAACAAAGGATCAACCCCTAGAAGAAGATTAAATAGTGGTTCTAAAAGTAACAACACCACAAGGTCAAAGAATTTGAAAACATATCACAACAGTTTTTCTATGATCAAGGGAAACAATGAAACAGGTAGATCACTTACCTAGAGATACATAGTGAGATAACCCTTAAGATCAATTGGTGAACGAAGTAATATGAAAGGAGATAATGTCCCCAAAATCATGTGGGAGGGCTCATAGGTCAAGATAGAATAGGGATTCATACGAATAAGAAATAAAATCATTTATAAAGGGAATTAAAACTCACCTACCCCAATCAATACATAGTGTGTAAACCCTTCATTTCATTTTATTCCTCATTAAGAAGTACCCCAAAAAAATGCATCACCTCGGATAAAAATATTAACCCCGACCATTTCAAAATGTGTAAAATTTTCATGGTGTGTAGGATTTTAATTATCTAAAACTAAATCATGAAATCTTCCAGGTGAATAATACACAACATGTAAATGATTTATGACATTTATTTCCCTTGCATACAATGAAACGTCCACATTATTTTGAAAAACCCAAACCAACATCAGCATTCTCCAACTCAAGGACAACCCTAAAAATCAGTTAACATGTTTATACCAAGAATACACTAGTTATAAAGAACATATACCACCAAAATTTATGTAATTTTCCCCAAAAAATTATCTCCACCCTCGGGAATAAAAAATGGAAACAAAAATAGAGATGGGAAATACCTGAAATCGGGTTTTGGGATCATACAAGGTTGATCACTTATCATTATTGATAGTATTATTGAGAGATTTCTCTTTAATTTGGAGATAATTCTCAAGAGGTAATTTAATTATGCATGAAAGTTCTCATATCCTAGAAATGATATAAGATGAGTTATATATTTAAGATTAAGAAATTAGTCATTACATAATGTTCCTTAAATAATTCCTTTAATCTAAGTAAACCCCGCATCAAATAATTATAACAATAATATAAAATTTCATAACATGTATTAACTCACAAAAATTTAAAAAGAATTTATTAAATAAATAAATATTTATTTAAATTTTATTGCATAAAATATATCGTTTCCATTCAAGACCTTAACTCAGCCCATTAATCCACCTTGGAATTTATCAAAACTGGAATAAAAAATATCATTATATTATTAATTCATTAAATAAATAAATATTATATTTACTAACTCATGAATAAATGTTTCTTTTAATATTCATGTAACTAAATAAATACTTATTTTAATAAATAAATAATTATTTATTACCTTTCAAATAATGAACAAGAGATAAATAAGCCTTTTATATTATCTAGATGGTTGATAATATTTAACTAATATTCAACTAACATACATTCAGAACTAAATAATTAATTATTGAATTTATTTGATCAACTAACCTTAATATTTATTAACCACAATTCAGAATAAATATTTATTCTAACTATTAAATTCAAATATAATTTAACTAAGATTCTGGATACACTTAGTGTGTGGACTTCAAGTCATATTTCTCAGTATAATTAGAAAATTTGGCATAAATTCAAGATTATCATTTAAAAAATGTCAAGGAACCCATAAACAAAGTAATTAACAATGACCTTGTATAAACGATCACTTTGTAATATAATCCATTTTACTCGATATCTTATCAAGAAGGTTCCATACTTGTTTCATCAACCTATATGCTTGATATATCTTTCTTTAACTTTTTGGAAGGAACAAATCAACAATACACCATGGACATATATTTAATTAGATTCTTTTATCCAAGTTAGAGGTCCTGAGATATATAATTTTATTAATATGAAATATAAAAATAATTTCCTGATTTATTTATTAATTTCATATAAGTTTTGACATAGCCAATGTAACATACCTCATCATGATCATATGTTGTCATTGATTTCATCGAGACATAAATGTATACAATTCCTGATGTATATTAATAATAATATCAAATTTATATAGTAATTCACATGTTTTTAGATATAAATATCCAATGACACATATTACTTGTGGAATTAATATTGTCAGACCTATCATCATAACCAATTCTCTTATAGATTACCAAGTGTGCAACTTTGTGATTTGAAGCCCCATACTCTTATAAGAATCAAACATGTGATAAGCTAACATCATATATGTCAGTTTAGGAAGATGTTATACAAACCATAAGATATAGGTTTGATAATATTTTCATATAACTTCATGGTTCTCATTATAGTGTGAAAATTATTTAACCTTTCAACGCTGCAAATACTCTAAGGACATTATCGCATTAATTAAATGCATAATAATACTTATCATGTGATATGATCTTTATAAAATTTATGGTCTTCGAATATTTTGGTAATTGAAAGTACAATGTTAGTTTGTTCTGGGGAACCAAATCATACAATACATAGACTAAATAAACCATAATGAGTATTTACAGGCCTCCTAATAACCCACAAGAGTCAAATAATAGTTTTTTGTCTTCTTAGGCATTACCCACTATCTTCCTTTAAAACCATGACATGGTTTAGGAAACCACAACATGGTTTATATAACTTCTTAAATTAAGATTTGATTATATATATTCCACACTGTAATCTAGACCTTTTTAGGGATGGTTTTGGATTATATTTATATATGTCAATAAACACATGATGTAAAATTGAAAACCATGATTTATTTTTTCAGTTCTCCTCATTTTACCATGATATTAACACCATGTTCTAGTCTTTAATAATGTTTCACTCTAGATTTAAAATTTATAATACACCCTTTCAACCATAAAGTAATTCTATACCATGGTTTTTTTCTTAACTAGCATCAACTCTATCATTAAACCATCATCACACTATTTCATAATTCTTTCTTGAGTTCCTTGTTTTTTAGTTTCACACAAGAACCAAAATGTGTTTTCTTTCAACCATGTCATAGTATTCTAATCTTAAAAAATAAATATTTAAGAAATGTAAAAACTATAAAAAATAAAAATCAAAATAAAAAATCACTAAAATTAGAATGATAACACCATAATGAATTTATAAAACTAATATTAATAAATAAATAACATATCTCAAGTGATTAGACTAATAAAATTTAATATTATCCTAAATCATAGTAAATATGTAGTATTAATTATGTGATATTATACACATATTAGAATGAATTAAAATAATCTTGTTTTAGGATTTCCATATCTCAAATGTGTTCTCTAAAATCCTCTATAAAATATGGTAGAGAATAAATATAGAGAAAAAGAGAGAGTTATTTGTCCTTTAAAGAACATATAAAAAAATCTTTAAGTTACATTGTAAAGGAGTCCATTAATAAATGAAGGATTCTATTCGATCCATAATATACCTCAATTTTTTTTAAAAAAAGGACCATTTAAGTCATAGATTTTAATTTATGAACTTCACCTCCTTAATTAATTCTTATAAAAACTTCCTTAATTAATGAAACACGTTTAAACCACATCATCATATAATGTGGAAAATAAAATACCTGGTAGTTGTTTAATATGTAATAAATCATATTACAATTCCTAAACTTGGTACTTTACTGATCTCATTATGCACTACCAAACTGAATTTTAATTATTGAATTTTCTATTTTCATTAATATATTAATATGCAATATCATTTGTTTATGAATTATAATTCTTCCATAAATTTTCACTATATTGTCGATCTTTGAAGTGTATCATGTGATGATTCATTTTTTTTTGGAAAAGTGATCATTGATGATATGACCACTTAAATAGTTTTGGAAAATTTTATAATGGATTATGAACTATAATTCATGAATAACTCAAAAAATTAAAAAAAAAAATAAATTTTTTGTTTCTACATTTATATACCCATATACAACCTAAGTATTTTTCCCCTATTGGATTTTCGTACTACCTATTACCACTTGGAGTAAACATGCTATGACTAACCCCATTATTGTAAAACCCCAATATTTTATGATGTTTTTTATCATTAAATAATTTTTATTTCTTTGAAATCATTATTAACATGCCACACCAAGCATAAATAAACCATGGTATAATATTAAAATATTTTTATTTAATGTGATAATCATCACCAAGTTGTTGGCTTGTAGGTTATGAATATAACTAACTAAATTATAATAAATTATTACTTACACATTTATAAAAATTAATTCATTGGTTACAAATTTTATAGAACTTAAAATAAAATCATTTCCTGGTAAAAAATAGATATTTTTTCAAAAAACAGGTTTTTTGCACACAATGTGTGTTTATATCAATAAATTAAATAAATCGTTGTTTATGAATTATTTTAATTAAGTTTTTATATTATATATTTAATAAAATATTTTAAAAATAATATAATTATTTTTACTAGGAAATTATTAAGAATAAATTTTGTTTTTTGCTTAAGAACACATTTTTTAAAAAACTGTTTTTCGTTGTGTTTTAAACATTTACATTAAATAAAATTTATGATACTTATTGAAATTGAATCTTGAAACATAGATTACATATTTATAATCCATAGGTTAAAAATTTATAAATATTTCCATTTTATTTTTTTATTATAAATAGTAATCATGATAAATATTTTTCACCTCGAAAATGGTAAAACAAGTAAAACAAGGTTAAAACAATTATTTAAGGCTTTAAATTCTCTCTATAACTTTCTGTTATCCTATTGTATGAGTTTTTTTCAAAAATATATATTTTAAGGAGTTAAATCATGTATTTTAAATAATTAAAATTAATTTTAGAACCAATTATTGACTTTTATGAACATAAATTATATTTTATTTAAATTAAAAACTATTATTGGGTATTTATATTTAATGATTTGGTTAGAAGGTGGCATTAAGTTTTGGAATGATAAAAAATTCAAAAAAATATTATTTCCTTATTTAAAAAAAATCATTTAAGTTAACTTCTTATCAGATTTTAATATGAAATGTTTTTTATTCTTAAATAGGGTATTTTCCAAAAAAATTGTTATTCGTTCGTTTTTCTTACATATATTAAATGTATTCTATGCAAGATATATAATTTGAATATAATAAAATAGATTCCAAATTTTGAATTTGAATTTACACATTTTTTAGAATCTCCATTTTATGTTAGTGTTCATAATTAATTTATCATGGAAAAATTTAGGTTATCGTGGTTATTGATAAATCGGGTTTAAAGGGGGTTTAACTAGAAGTTAAGGCTTAAAATATATCCAAACCTTATATTAATTTAATTTAATGAGTTTATTTCAATATTATCTCATATTATCTATTAATTTGGGGTTCCTTTGTGACATTTTACAATTAATAATACATTATATTAAATTAAAACTTCAAAAAATTACAAGACTGAAACTCCCCTCACTTACAAAGGGGAAAAACTTCTCCTCTTTTCTTAAAACATATTAAGGAACTTAGATAAAAAAAGATATTACAAAATACTTTATTATCTTAGTTACCCAAATTTTGGATCTTCTTTTCTTCTCCTAATACAACCTTAAGAAATATTAATGTGTAATCCAAATGAGGTCCCTTGAAGAAGTGGTAATCATCTAACCCGAGTCTTTCAAATTTTGTTTTATATTATAATTCCTATAAATATGTTATATAAATCCTAAATAAATGACTATAGTATATTAAATAAACTTAAAATTTATTAATATTATGCAATAACCTTTTCTATCTCCTTACCATAAATTTAAAAATGATAATGTCACTCGTGTATATGTGTGGGCTACCATCTCCACGAAGCAATGTAATTATATTTGAATTTACTATTAACACAAATAGTCATAAGGATGTATATAGTGAATATATTGGATATTTATGATACAGTTATGAATATATAGTTGTGAACTTTTATTTTAATTTATTTCTTTTGATCTATCAAAAACTGAAAACATCACTCGCACGTATGTGGGGACTACCACCTCCAAAATGTGATATAATTCATTTTTCATCACATATTTATATAAATAGTTATAAAATTATATAAAATTAATAAATATTATACTTAATTCATGATTAATATTTTGTACATGATGAAACCATGGTCAAGATTTAAGGCCCATAACTTTTGAACCAAAAAACGCATGAAAAGAAAAATTGTTTTCACCCAGAACAGTGATTTTAAAAAAGAATTATTAATGATTGGGTGATAAGATGTTGTAACTATACTATGAATGGATTAATTTTTTATAAATTTTTCATAATGTTTTTTTAATTATATGGAATTATTTTGAGACCGTTAAATCTGACAGCGTGCGATTCCAAGGCCTGGAGTGCCCAGAATGATCTGTCGAAGTTTTGTTAAGCTTTAATTAGCATGCGTAAGCCGTTTTCCTGAAAAAGTGGAATAACTCTTAAATAGTTACTCGGATCAAAAATATGAGGGCCCCATTGCACTTAGGATGGCGGGTTTACCTTAGGTGCGACTTAAGTTTAGTCGACACGGGCCTCCTGTGAGAAAACTCGAAAATGGAATAACCATAAATAAAATAATTAAATAATGTTATTTTATTTTTCAAATGATTATAACTCAAAAACGGTAACTTGAATAAAGAATTCAAGACCACCACTGAACTCGTGATAGAATGATTTCTTTAGGCAGATACTAACATTGGTCGGTGGAAGCCACCAGTGAAAGTTAGTTTCTGGACATAAATAAAATGATTAAGTGACAATTATTTTATTGTAAAATCCATAACATTTAAACAGTAACTAGGATTGGAAATATTAGAGTACCGTTGGTTTCTTTAGGGTGTTTTTCACTTAGGCAGAGCCTAACCTTTACCGACATGGGTTGAGGGTGATTTTTAATGATTCTTTTTTTGAACTTTTTTTTGGGTACGTTTAGTAAACATGCAAGCTACATTTTCTAACTTTTGAACCGATTCTCAAATTAAAAATATGAGGGAACCATTGAATATGTAGTGCTGAGATTCACTTAAAGGAGGATTTACTTTGACTTCAGTAGGTCCGGAGAAAAATATATGTTTTAAAACTTCTTAAAAGAAATGAAATAAAATAATTTTTGTTATTTTATTTCATAAACCTCCAACAGACCAATTAAAGGGGTGGGGCCAGTGGTGTGTCAAGACATTAAATGGATTGACCTGCCAACCTAAAGTAACAACAACGTTGGGTAAATTAGGAATCTTCCAAATTAAGGAGCCCCATTATTTCCCCATGTTGTTACTTATCCTCCCCCTCTCCTATATAAATGGAGCTAGGGGAGGGATATTATAGAGCATCACCAAGAAGTGAAGTGCTAAAGGAACACCGTGACGCCAGACCCTTGGAAAATGAAGCCAACCTAGTGGGAGGTGACACATGACACTGAACCAATAGGGTGACGTGTGAGTGGCATCTTTGGGAGCCAGTCGTGGGAACAAAGAACACGATCCACCATCATGCGCGAACATTTCTTCGACATTTCAAGGTAGGGGTTATTTTTTTGAGCATTTTTTATTCCCTCTTCCCCATTATTGAAATTATATGAATAACGCAGGTCAACCGACTAATGGGTTGACCCATGATTCATTCCTCTTTGCGGGAGGTTGATGTGGGGTATCTTTGTAGGGTTAATCTTGTGCTCAATTCAATTGTTTATTGAACTCCCTTAACATCCTCTATATTACGAGCTAATGTAGAGGTCACAAGCCTAACAAACCCATCTCGAACCCTCCGCTATCTCTATTTCCTTGCGCCACCTTAGAAGACTGCGAGCATGTCGATGCATGCTGCAAGAGGAGGGTCGTGGCTCGTCAGCCGTGGTGAATGGAGGAGGCAGCCGACATGATGGCCGGCCGCGATAAGGGAGGCGGTGCGACCGCTCGGCCACCGGTGAACCGAAGTCACGGAAAAAGCTGCATAGGAGGCCGAACCCACCTCTGGTAGGTTCCCCAATGACCGAGCGGCACCCTCGCGGTGCCTTCGCTTCGCCAACCGAAGATCCACTTGGCAGTTTGGGAATCTGGGAGACCGAGGGGGGTTACACCCCCCCCCCCCCACGTCGGACCAAACCAGGACGCCGCCCTTGACCGGGATTCCGCCCTCGTCCGGGCCGCCGCCCTCGGCACGACCGGCGCCCTCAGCTAGGTCGCTGCCCTAAACCATTCCACCACCCTCAGAGTGGGCCACCGCCATCAGACCAGGCCGCCGCCCCACATGGGTCGGGCTGCCCATTTGCGGGCCACCCTATTTTGGTCTGGTTGCCCTTGCGGGCTACCCTATTCTGGTCGGGCCGCCCTTTCAAGTCACCCCCTTGTAGGTTGGGACAGACCTCGGCCCAGTGGGATTAGTCTATCATGGCCCAGCCTCGACCGGGTCAGGCCGGGTCAGTCCGACTGGGTCGGACCAGACCCGGGCCCCACCGGGCCTAGAATCACATAAAGGGTCATATCTTGAGGACCGGACGTCCGTTTGAAGAACCATTTGTGGCATTGGGATCCTTGGATCTAGATGGTCATTTCAGTATACTCCTCTTGAGTTTTGAAGATAGGTGTAGTACGGTCGGGTTCGATTGAACCTGAATCCAACCGGGCCCCCGGAGCTAAAATGCTTATAACTCACAGACTGAGCTTCTGATTGGCACACAGTCTATCGCATTGAAACCCTTACGAAATGGAGTTCCTTTGGGTTACTCATTTATGTAGCTTAGTGATGGTCAAGGTACGACCGATATCTCAAGGACATATTCTATAGAACTCTAGTGCACCGGGTGCGAGGAATCCAGTGGCTGGCAGTGAGGTGGATGTTGGAGACAGATCATGCGGAGTCCAGTGCTCAACGATCCTGTGTGGGTCAGTGCATACCAATCCTGTATGGCTCAGATCCTGTGTGGGTCAGATCCTGTGTGGGTCAGCACTCAACGATTCTATGTGGGTCAGTGCATACTGATCCTGTGTGGGTCGGCGCTCAGCGGTCCTCTGTGGGTCAGCGCATACCGATCCTCTATAGGTCAGATCCTATGTGGGTCAGCGGGGGTTAGTTACCTATCGACTCTAGGTGGGTCGGATCCTATGTGGATCATTTTGGGGGTTAGTACCTATCGATCCTATATGGGTAAAACTCAGTATGGTCAAAAGCAGTGCCTCTTAACAGAATAAGATGATCTAGCTTCGCGACTAATCATATGTACTTATATACTTCACTAAAAACCTAGTTTGTACTGAGACTCTTTGTGATCTGTCTTTAATTTGTGCTTGTGATTGAGGTTATCCTATGTGGTACTATACCTATGTGGTACTTCAATCTTTGTGGTGTGACTAGTTTGGTACTTCTATCTTTGTAGTGTTACCTGTGTCGTACTTCTATCTTCGTGGTGTTACCTATGTGGTACTTCTAGATTCATGGTGTTACCTGTGTGGTACTTCTACCTTTTTGTTATTGTATTCATGGTGTTACCTATGGGGTACTTTTATCTTCGTGGTGTTACCTGTGTGGTACTTATAGCTTCATGGTTTTACTTGTGTGGTACTTCTACCTTTGTGGTATCGTCTTTGTGGTGTTACCTATGTGGTACTTCTATCTTCGTGGTGTTACCTGTGTGGTACTTATCTCTCAATGATGTTACCTATGTGGTAATTTTTCCTTTGTTGTATTGTCTTCGTGCTATTACCTGTGTGGTACTTATATCTTTGTGGTGTTACCTATGTGTCACTTCTACCTTCGTGGAGTTACCTTCGTGGTGTTATCTTCGTGGTGTTACCTGTGTGGTACTTTTACCTTCATGGTGTTACCTATGTGGTGTCCTTACCTCATGTATGAGATGAGTATATCTTGATAACTTATCTATATGTATGGGCATATGCCTAATTATATTTGATTTCTTTCTTTGGGTTTTTTCTTTTGTAGAACTCTAGGAGACCTGCGGGGGTCTTGGGGTCCCTACTAAGTATTGTTATACTCACCCCTGCACGGGCTTCGCCCACACCTTATTGTGTCTGGTTCAGATGACGTACATCATTGATCGAGGCTGAGGGAGCTAAGACTGGATGGTTCATGGAGGTGGACCATTCGGCATGATGTGACGCAGAGGATATAGATGGACGTGGAGTGCTGAGGGGGCGATATGTACCTACCCTTCAGGTAGGAACCTCGAAGGACGACCCAATAATTGTTTTCCTTTTTCTTTCAGTTGTATTGTATTTTCAGTTGTACTTGTACCTTTATAGTTGGGCTTGTATTCCAACCCCTTTTACTTTCATAACTCTTTTACAACAGTGGTTTACTTCACAGTTACTTATTGGTGTGTTCTTGGACCGTGTGTTTGTATAGAATTAAAGGCAATGACTTCCCGTTTTAGGGTGTTTACCTTTCGATGCTAGTCGCCAGCCCCTAGACTATAGAAGGCAGACTTGGGGTAGTCATGGCATGGACCCTGGGGGACGGGTCATGAAAAATAGTATTATATGTAAAAATATTTTTATATAATAGATTTATAATAAATAAATATTTATTACACAGGAAGTTTGAACTCATATGAAGAATGATGAGACTTGAGGTAAGGGTTTATCCTATCAAATTGTATTCTTTAGGACAAATTTTATGTTTCACACCTATCTTTTTCATGGGGTGTATATAATTACAATATAAAAAATTATATCAGGAATCATTTTTAAATCATTATATATAAATTATAAAATTTAATTTATTTCATCCAAGGTGTTATATTCCAAATTTACCAAATTAGTAAGGGATTTATGCTTCAATATAATTTTATTAGGATTGTTTATGATCAAGTTTTTATTAAAGGAAATTATATAATACATATCAATTAAAATAAATATATTTTCTTATCCTCTAGTAATTTATTGAATTTTTAAATTTTAGTTCCATTTTCCTCTCTTTGGTACTCAATATGGTCCTAAAAATGTTTTTAAAAAATATAACATTATTTCTCTCTTCACTCAAGAGTCTGTGTTCTTTGGTATCCATGTTTTCAAGAATTTTTTCAAGAACTTTTTTACTAGTATTCAATGATTCCTTAAATTAATATATAACTGTGTTTAAATTTCTATAAATTTTTTTAAAAATAATTGTCTTTTAATTTTTTTAACGAGGTACTTTTTACCATACGAATGAATAAAAAAATTATTTTAACAATTACAAAATGAATGTAATTTCCCACCATCATAACCACTCAATATGTTTTGAGAAATAAAATGTTTTTAAAAATATTTTAGATATTTTTAGATTTTAAATAAGTGATTATAAAATGAAATGGATATTTTCATCAAGAAATATTCATGTGATCTTTTAAATACATTTTAATTGAAGATAAAATCATTTTATGCTAACTAAAATTCATGATGGATATGCTAAATTGATAACATCCTTATTTTTTGTTTGGATGATTTATGATTATGATTAAAAAATATTGATTAAACCCATTTTATTTTCCATGAATTAAGTTATGATGAAATTATAAATATTTTTATGATATTTTGGAATATATATGAATGGATTTTGATTATGTGATGGGTAGGTCCCTTATTGTCCTCCATTGAATCAGGTAATGGTTGATAATTTATGAGATAAACATGTTATGTGTGAACATGATTTAATGTTAACAAAATTATGTGTGAACCTAGTTTCATGTCCATATGTTTATGAGAGGACATGATTTCATGTCCATAAATTAATGAGTGAACCTGTTACTATTTATATATGTTCACAATGTTACAAGTTTATGAGAAGACCTAATTTAATGTCCTTAACTTAATAATTGAACCTACTACAATTTATACATGTTCACAATGTTATGATTTCCTTAGATTATTTTTTGGACATATTCATATGTTTATTATATTATATCTTGATTCATGATTGATTATTGATGATTCCACACTCTTATGATGTTTATATTTTTTTATGAAAAGGTCTTATGAAATGAATCATGATTAATGATATTTAATTGATTGGGAATAAAATTATTATTTTATTATAATTTTATCATAACCTTATTCTCCCTTATGATCATTAATTGATATATCCTATGTTTACCCTTAATAATATTCCGAGATCATCCTTTATTTTGTTTTTCACTTGGTTATAGAGAATGGTTCTAAGTAGGGTCCCTAAGAAGAGTGCCATGATAGGAGAACTTTTTGGGATATGTTTAAGATAATTTAAGAAAAAAATTGATTATGTATCTAGTATCCAAACAAACTAATCCTTTTTGGTCCTTGAGAATGTATAATTGTGATATATATTGAATATTCACCTAAAATGATTTTATATTTTGGTATGTTAATCATTCTTTGTCTTAAATAGTGAAGATGTGATCCACTAAAGAAAATAATTTATAGATGATGTTAAATTATATATTGGAATTCATTAGTGGTTTACATTAATTTGTTTTAGTGTTCCAATTATGAATGATTTGATTCTTTGTATTCTTCATAATCATAAAATTATTCATTGATGCTTTATATATCACATGTATAGATATTAAATATTGACACTTAAATTGAATATTACATGATGGATAAGTTCATTCACTTATCCAATGAAAACCCAATATTCTCATATTGTAATGACAATATAAAACAATACTTCATCTATCAGTTATGTGGGTGATATAATTCTTGATGACATACTAGTAAGAGACTATTTCACCTTTATTTTTTCGATTTTCATTTAAATTATTCAATAAAAACTTGAATTAATAAGAATTATAGATTTTATAGAAGCGTTAGGTATATATTATTATTACTATTTGATATCATAATTTATGTCTTCATTTCAATTGGAATTAAATCTCAAACACTTTTATTAAATTTTTACTTCAATTGGAATTAGAACTAGGTTTACATATAAATTATGGTGGCTTATTTATTTTATATCATTATTATTCGGGTTATTATAATTTTGTTGAATTGTTTATTTTTTTTTCAACAAACATGATTTTTCAGACACATGAATAAATTTATAAGAATTATTACATATCATGTCATGTACCACATATCATATATTGAAAATCAAACATGTTTGTATATTATTTCAATACTTTGTGAATTTTATAAAAACAGGAATAAATAATATAATATTTTGGATAATTCATGATAAGTATTGTAATATTTAGTTTTAAATATATACATATTTCCTTAGATATCATGTTATATCTGTGAATAGTGGTTATAAAATTATTTTATCAATATTTCCTCTATTTAAATGAATATTATAAATTTTATATTATTTGTATAATTTATTTTAAATTTTTATATTGACACACAATTCATGATGGTTATATATATATATATGTATATATAGTTTGAAGTTCATGGATATCGAATCATTTGGAAATATTATTGAATTTATTTTAAAAATAATAAATAACAACAAAATTTTATTATCATAATGAATATAAAATATTTTGTTATGTGAAAATTTGGTTTATTTTTTTGACATTAGAATTTATTAATTTATGGATTTTGTAAATATATGTAATAAATGACAATATTTTTATACATATAATTTCAGGCATATATTTTTAACTATTTAATCTTCTATCAATAGAATTAATAAAGAAAACAATTCAGTGATAATTATAGTTATTATTTAGGTGTTACATTTTCACATTTGTGTAAATGTATATTTTTCATAATTTTGGTCTCACCTATCAGGGGCACAACTGTGAAATAAGATTCATATGATATTTTTTATGTGATTATATTGCATTAATAATTAATAAATCCCATTTATATGTTATTATTACTATAATTTTTTATTAATATAATGTATTAGTATTGTAAAAAATATGTAATTTTTTATTTAATACCGTATAAGTGTGTTTGTGTGATATAAGGTTTGTACATCATTTCATTATAATTTGGTTTAATATGATATTGATACCCTTGATATTATAATGATGTATATTTATGTTTTACAGTTTATTTTATTTTCAAAATAAACTATCAATACTAAAAAAATTGTCATAAAAATTTATACATCATGATTGTAACACCCTGAGATTTTGGAATATAGTTTTCTCTAAATTAGTACAACATTTGATAGCTTGTTTCACATGTGACACAGAACTAAAATGAGTCACAACATATTAGATGAATATTATCAAGAAAAATCAATAATAATAAAACCTCTAGTAAATAAAAATATTCAAATCAATTAGAAATTAATATAAAATAGAATTAAGAACACATAATGTTTTATAAGGGTATTATTCAATAAATACAGTTTTTCTTTATATATTATCTTTCTTATTTAAAAGATAAATTTTAGAACTTCAGAATTTTAATTTTCTAAAATTAAATTTATTTTTTAATTAATCATGTCAAAATTATCTTATGGTGGATTTTTGAGTTTTTTAAAAAATAATTGATATTTAGGTGAATAGTAAATGTTTACAGACTTTGTTAATACCGTAATGTTTATGAAATTATCATAATACATGAATGATATTAATTTTTTTAAACTAGTTTTTATATATATAATATATATATATATATATATATATATTTATATATTAAAATAAATAATTTAAAAATTATATTATGAATTCATAAAACCCATGATTGACATTATAGAAACTTAGGAATATTTTCTCTAAAAAATTGTTTTACCTAATTATATTAAAAATCAGTTTCCACCACTTATGGAAATTAAATCTAAAAAATGGATTACATATTTTAGATAAATTTTTTAACATTATGTAAGAATTTTAATTTCATTTTCAGTCATAAAAGTATGATTACTAAGATTAATGACCATGATAATGGTGAAAGGGTTATTTTCAAAGTATTTTTTTATTAACATGGTGTAATTTTTATTTGGTAAATTAAATTTATTAATTTTTTATAATGAAATTGATTTGATTTTTAAACATGTATAAAAATATATTATCGCTCGTTGAATGTTTAAATAATGATATATATTATTAAGAACACTTAATGGTGAGACAATATTTTTCTACGAAATTGGTTTTCTTCACATCAAATGTATTATTTAAAAGTTAATTTTCTATTCTTTAAAACTTGAGTTAGATTATATAGAGCTTAAATTTAGGTTTTTAACAAACTAAAATCTATAAGGGGTGATCTTACGTAACAACCATCATTCTAAGAGACTTGAATTTTTGAAAATATGGATATTGAATTATAGTGATTGGATTTTTGGAATACTCAATTAACAACCTTTCTAGAAACTCTTTGGATAAAGCATATTTGAGGAAGTGTTAAAAATATGAAGGTTATATAAAGCTTGGAAGCTATCCAACATGCCTAAATTCATGAATAATGGTCTTTCATTCTATATAGATTTCTTCATGTGGTAGCTTGGGGACAATGCATGGTCAGTCTCAGACTTTACTGTTTTTTCATTCATGGTAGCTTGGTCTCATCATATATTCAATCTAAGTGGTATGATTGGTTAAACATACCCATATGGCCAGTTGAAAAAGTCATGAGAAGAGTAGTAAATTTCTAGAGAAATGGCTAAGTACCCATATGAGGGAATTTTCCATGTATCCAAAATTAGCTATGATGAGGTTCTATGTAAGGGAATTCCATATACTCTACTTGGGTTCTATATGAAATAATTCTGGTGATGTAAGAGAATTTGGATACATGAGTGAAATCACCTATGAAATGTAATAACATAAGAAAATACCATTTTAAGAAAAATTGTCTAGGCAAGGGTCACATAAGCAAATGCCACCGTAAGAAAATATATATATAGGAAGTAATTTAGCCAAATCAAGGGACACATATGTGATTCCATCTGTTTAAGGGAGCTCATGTATGAAAATGGGTGTCATATGGGAATTCAGCTATGTGATCCTCCATTTATGGGTTTTGACATGTGAATTTTCAGGGAAATTCACCTAGATTTGTTCCTCGTCATTTGATGTGGTGTATTTAAAAAAATTTAAATCACTTTTTTGTAGAGAATCCAAAGGTAGAAGAATATTGATTCTTGAAGAGGATTTGAAGAATTTTTACTCAAGATGATAAATCAATTATTAAGGAAAAATTTAGATAGAAAAATATCTTCAAGATTTGAAGAAGGATTTCTAAATAATGATTATGGTTCATGATATTCCATTACTAAAATGAAAATATCCTTGAATAATATTCAGATATTTTAAGTGGTGGATTTAAAATAAAATATTCATAGATTTTATGGATTGAGGGTTTTACTATGATTAATAGTTTACAATGACTAATAATCTCAATAAGAAAGAATAATACTGAGATATAAATCCTAAAGATCATGGAGATTTATTCAGGGGTTTTGAATAAAGGATTTACCCCGAATATGTGGAGTTAATATATGTTTATTTAAGGAAGGTTCTACATGGAAAATTCATATAGGAATCATGGAACCATATTCAGGATGGATTATTATAATTTAAACAAGTTTTATCTCATAGAATAAATGATAGTGATTGAGAAGAGATTAGTGAGGTTATAATTATTTTAATATCTATATGGATATATCAGGATTTATGGAAACTAAAATAAGATTATATGGATCCTAAGAGTTATGGATTAATTCTAAATTTAAAATATGTAAAGAAGAGTACACATACTATTTTGGAGAGTTAATTGATATGTCTCATTGAACATGACACATGTTTGGATTCTAAAAAGTATGGAGGAATGGAGTGTTATGTACACCATGGGTTATGATGTATTAAATATGAGAATGTGTGTATAAATAATGTGTAAATCAGTTCTCAAAATAAAGAAAGATGTGTGCCAATATTGAAAATCTAAAATAGGAGGAAAGAGATTACACATACTGATACATCTGGTTCATCCTAAATAAAGGTATTAAGAAGAAGATATAGGATTATACTATAATAACTGATACATCATGAAGAATGGGTTGAGAGAAGAATAGGATTATACTATTCCATTGGGATTGAATAATAAAGCTATAGGATAACTAAAAATTGGAATTATCCTTATCCAGATATGATGATTAGTACTACTGTAAATACATAGAGTTAACCTCACATAGTGGATTCTTTCATCTGGAATTGGAAGAGGGAGGTACAAGACTAGACTCCTTATAATGTGTTAGTCTCATCTACACTTCATGAAAAGGATATCAGTAAAAAGAGACACATAACAGAGCATATACTTGGTGATAAAGTTACAAGTAGAGTCTCATGTTGGATGGAAATGGACCAACAAGTCCTTAAACTAGTAAAGATACCGTAATTTCTATAAATGGATGGCATCCCTCACATGTTTTGTAAGAGAGAGTAGATAAGGTTAATCACACTTAGGATTGATAGTGATTCCTTAATAAATCCCATGTATTATCCATATATAGAGTATTATGGTCTTTATAACATTAACACGTTGTTGATGTGTGCTCATTAAAGTGTACCTTAGTGGTGAACCAAGTAAAATATTTGTGTCCTTGTGTGGTTTATATTATTCAAATGTGCATTATGTTTTGTGTGCATGCATTCATAATTAAAAAAAAGGTTGAAAAAATATTCCTAAAAAATTATGGAAATTATCTTAAAATAAAAAGATAAAAAATTTGTTTCACCTTGATTCAACCCAACCTTATTATGGTGACATATTTTCCAAAATGTGGAATTAGAGAATAATGGTTGTTAACTTTCATTCAATTACAATATCTGAATTGAGATTCATTGTACATTTAGATATTATGTTAAAGCCTTTATTTTTTAGTGGGCAATTTTTCTTTGTTTGGTAAAAGGAGATTCTTATATTCCTATAGTATTTTGGAATGGTAGTTATGAATTTTATTCAATGGGATACAAATATGACGAATCATAATGAATGATATGGTGATGAAAATATAGAGAATATATTGGTAAGATATTTGTCGAGTTGTGTTCATAAAAAAAATCAACCATTATACCACTTCTTTTGAAATATTGAAGACATTGGAAATAGTTTATGGAATAAAATTTGGAAGTAAATAAAAATAATTTTTTCATCTATAAACTTGATAAAGAGTTTATTATGAAAAAAGTGAAGAAGAAGAAGAAGAAACATAAGAAGAAGTCTCTTTAAAATGTCATATCATGATCTGACCCACCAGGGCACCAATTAGGAATATAGTAAGTTGATAGTGACCCCCCCCCCCCAATCCCACCTCTAAAATACATGTGAAGGAGATTAGTGTCAAGTATCCATATCAATTAAATGGTAGGCCTTAGATTAAAGTACATTTACACACATATATCCATCTTAATTCAATAGTACATAGATAAAATAAAACTGAAACCTATAGAGAGTAAAAAAATGAATGAGGAATCTTATAAGAAATGTGTAGTAAGATAATAAAAACTCATAAGGAAAAAAATACACACCCAACCAAATATAAAAGAGGTACCAATATAACTATAACTAAAAAAGAAAGATCAATGGAGATTTTATCTCAATATCCATGAGTCTGACCATCAAACACAGTCTACGCCATGATGAACTACTGTGCTCCACCAACACTAGGATTACACAAGTAACCACCAATATTTATATAAACTACATAAGAGAAAACACATGTGGGAAAATGATATGTTTGAGAGAGTATATTGATACCCAGTAGGATGGTCCAAAAACCTTGAGGTAAGAAATAAAATAATAGTCATCTTGACCCATAAGTAAAGAGGGAAAAGAAACCCAACATCAGATATGCACAAAATAAATCCACAATCATAAAATGAGATAAGTATCAATTTCCATATCCATCTAATAATGGTGATTCTATATACTTCTCTAAAGATCCCATAACTTATTCCAAGCATTGCATGTAACCTCACAAGAATCCTAGTGGAGAGCCAGATCCTTGCCACTGTGATTTATAGCTAAGGGAGCACTATCTTTATTGGAGTACCTGATTCCCATCATAGCTCAACGATGGGGTAGTACAACTACATAGATAGAGTACATGTTCCCTCTGTAAAGTGGGGGAGTACCCACTCTACCTACACAAAGAGTATGGGGTACCCTCACCCTAATACGACAAAGGAGTACTGTGTAGGTTCCTATAACAATGTAATCATCTGACGGGTCATGCTATACTTTTATTTTTTTCATGATAGATGTTTAATCTGATATTTACAAAATGATAAATTTCATGATATATAATATTGAATTAAAGAAAATGGACAAGGGATAGAAATCTAGAACCAGAGAGAGGATCATCAAAATTTATTTATAATTAATTTCATTAATTAAAGAATTACTATGATAAAATTCATTATTAATTGATGAATTTGACAAAATATCTTGGTAATATGGTCTTTGTGTTGTAGGAATCAAATAATATTTACTCTAGTGATTATCCACATGTGTTCTAAAAATCTCTAACCATCATCATAGGAATATATGGGTGTTAGAATAAAAAATATTATCACTTACGTCGTCCTCCTTTGATCACCTCAATAACCTCTTCCAAATAATTATACTGAATCTCTTTTGAATTGAGGGTGGGAGGGGGAGGAAGATATATCTCTATTCTTGGGAGCCTTCTTAGAGAAGGTTGATCTCTAGGGCTTAAGAGAATTCTCCAAATCTGTTGTGTACAACCAAACAAATGAATCATCTTCCTATGAAAATAATATTACTGGGTTTATATATTGACAGGGTTAAAATAAAATAATTGAACATGTTCCCTTTACTATTTATTTAATCGCTTCAGAACTCCATGTTAAATAATATTATTATTACTAATATTTTTCAACATGTTCTTAACTAGATAATTAAATTAAATATTATTTATTCAAATAATATTCACTATTTTTTATTTCTCACCAAACCATTAATCTCAGTATTCCATTCCTACAGAATTTTTATCGAGGCTTAAAATGACTATTTATTTATTAAATAAATATCACGACATTATTCTCCAATAAAAAAATAAATATTATATTCACTAAATAGAAAATAAATATTTATTAAATATTCAGCAAACATTATATTCTCTTGAATAACTAGTGATGAAATATATGTGATCAAGTAAACATTAATAATTATTAAACCAAAGGTGGGAATAAAATATATTCAAATTTTTAAATAATAAATAATAATATATTATTTAACTAAAATTCTGGATACACTTAGTGTGTGACCCTCTTGGTCTCTTTCTCAGTGGAATTAGGTGAAGTGGAAAAAAGTCTAATGTTATCATCTAGAAACAAGTCAAGGAACCCATAGAGAAAGAAGTCAATGTTGTAATGACTTAATACCTCACACAAACACTTACTATGTAATATAATCCCATTATCATGATATCTCTAATCAAGCAAGTTGTATACTGGTGCCATCAATCGATGTGCTCAATATCTCTTTCTTTAACATCCCAAAAAATAAACTTTCCTATAGAATAAAATGTCTTGAGATACAAACTTTTTTTATGGAACACAAGGGAAAAATCTTTTCTTTCATTATTCATTAATTCGATATGAATTATGACGCACTTGATGTTTCCTACCTCACCGCGAATATCTATTATCAAAATTTTCATCAATACACCAAAGTGCGTGACTCATAATACTCATTAATAATAATCTTAATTTATAAGGATAAATATACATGTCTGTATATATAAACATCCAATGACACATATAAATGTAGATTTTCTACTGGTGGGTCTCATTCCCATAATATCCTACTGGATATTACCATGGGCGTACACCATGAGAAGGTTCCTCAAAGTTCTATGAGTCTCTAACCCTGATATCCTATATCATTTTTTTCTATCAAATAACATCATATGAATATAGAACATATATTTAATAATGTTTTCATAGTACTTATAAGTTATTATCATAGTGGGGAACTGCTATGACTTTTTAGTGTAACAACTACTTTTAGGGAATTATCACATGCTATTTTACATGTATGAAAAATCAAGATGCTATAGGAAGTTTATTAATATTCAAAACTATTAATACAAGTTATCACAATATACACAATAGTTGGTTCTAGGGAACTAACTCCAATAGAATGAAACTTGCACTAGATCCACTCCTAACAACCTTCAGTCAGCTAGACATAATACTCATGCTTCTACTAACATGGGTCTTTAGTCAAGGGGTCCATCATGTTCTCTTTTTTGGGTAATATTATTATTTTAACTTAACCCCTTTGATAAAAATCCATCAATAGGTGATACTTACAGAGTATATGATCTGTCCTTTGGTGTAACCTTGGCACTTTTTCAAGAGTCATCGCTACAGTATTATCACAATACAATGTGATAGGGTCTTTACTTATAGGTACCACATTAATCTTATGGACAATGTTCCAAATCTAAATGGATTTCTTGGCTATATCAGAAGCCTCTATAGACTTGGAATCCGCTATAGAATCAGTGAAAATTGGCTACTTTGAACTATTCAAGCTTACATCTCTTACTTTGAGACAAAAAATACATCCTAACTATGACTTCCAATCATTATGATCTATTTAAAAGTTAGAATCATTGTAACCCCTGATGACCAGCACCTCATCTCCTCTATACACCAAGAACATATCCATATTTCTTCTCAGATACTTAATGATATCATTAACAGTAGACCAATTATATTCTCCTAGATCTTCTAGATTTCTTCCTAACATGCTCTATGCATAGGAAACATCAAGTATAGT
Source organism: Viscum album (assembly GCA_963277665.1). Lineage (NCBI taxonomy): Eukaryota > Viridiplantae > Streptophyta > Magnoliopsida > Santalales > Viscaceae > Viscum > Viscum album. The sequence goes on along the minus strand of OY728140.1, from coordinate 43,846,743 downwards.
ACATAACATAGAATTCATGATTGATCCTATCACAACAGATTATGGGATCTTACTCATTCTCTCTTTCTCCTATTGTTTATAAGGATACATTTTCTTATAAAGATGTAAACCATGTGAAACTAGAAAAACTCCCCTCTTAGATTTTTCCATACTAAATATATTTATTATTTGGTTAATATATGTACTTTGACTTACTATATTAAGCCTCTTGGATCTATCATGAATGGTCATGATCCCTAGAATATAGGTTTCTTCACCTAAGTCCATCATAGAGAAACATTCATTTAACTTGTCCCTAACATACTGTAAGACTGGTATTCCATTTCCAATAAGTAATATGTCATTGAAATATACTACTTGGATAAAGGCCACATTCTCACTAAACCTCTTATAAACACACAACTTACATTCATTCTTAATGAAACCAAAATATTTTATGGATTCGTCAAATTGAATGTTCTATCACCTAGATTCTCACTTCAATCCACAAATGGATCTCTGCAACTTAAAAACCATTTGGAGTCACCTAGAGTCATAAAACCATATGGTTGTGTCATATAGACATCTTCTTGATGGTTTCGATTAATTAATGAAGTTTTGATATCTATCTACCAAATCTCATAGTCATGGTAAGCTGTTATATAAAGTAGAATTATGATGGATTTAAACATGGGAACTAGTGAGAAGGTTTCATCATAGTCAATTCCTTGACACTGTTTAAACCCTTCAGCCTCTATCCTTGCTTTATAGGTGTTTACTTTACCTTCCATGTCCAATTTTCTCTTCAATATCCATTTTAACCCAATGGGGTTTACATCATCTGGTGCATTGACCAGAACCCAAACTTGGATTTGATACATGGAATCCATTTTAGAATTCAGGGCTTCTTAGAATCTTGCATATTATGAGCTATCCACTACCTCATTATAAGATATAGGTTCATAATTGTCATCCAATAATGATCCATCATATTTGGTGACTGAAAAATCATATCTATTTGGTTCTATTACCTCTCTTGAGCTTCTATGTAGTACTTGTGTTTCAAGAACTACTTCTTCCATGGAGACCTATGGAATCTATTCATATACCAACTCTTGTGTATCTTTTTCATCATCTTCATCGGAGTCAATGTTTCTTCAACTATCATTTTTGAGGATGAGTTCCCTCTTAAGAAAGACAGCTTGTCTAATGATAATCACTTTCCTGTATGAGGGGTTGTACTGTTATTTTTTGTTTGTTTCCTTGGTATATCCTATTAAGATACACTTCATGCCCTGGGGTGCTAATTTTTTTCCTGATAAATCATTAAAAAATTCATCACAACCCTATACACATGTATACGAAAAATTGGTTTCTTTTTAATCCAAAACATGAAGGGAATTCCATTTTCTAGTTTAGTTGGTACTCAATTTAATGTGTATGTCACAGTCTTTAATTCATATCCCCAAAAGGATAACAGAAGATCTAAATGAATCAAAATCAACCTTATCATGTCTAACAAGGTATGGTTCCTCATTTAATTAACACAATTCTACTATGGTTTATAATGTGGAGTGAGTTGAGATAGAATCCCAAACTCCATTAAGAAGTCAATAAACTCTAGGTTAAGATATTCACTACCTCCGAATGATCAAAGTTTCTTTATCTTCTTTCCTATTTGATTCTCTACATCATTATTGAATTCATTGAATTTGTAAACTGGCTCGTACTTATACTTTATCAAGTATATATTGTCATATTTAATTAATTAACCAATTAAAGTTATGAAGTAAGAATATCCACCTCTAGAATCTACTGGAAATGGTCAACATACATCAGTATGTACTAATCTTAGAAGTTATGTTCCCTTTCACCCTGTACACCAAATGGTGGCTTGGTCATTTTTCCTTGTAAACAAGAATGAAATCTTTTAAGTGGTTTTAGATCAGATGATTCTAAATAACCATATTTATAGATCTTTTTTAAACTCTTCTTGTTTACATGACCAAGATGGTGATTCTAAGGATGGGTGTTATATGAGTCATGTGAACATGATTCATTATCAATTTCCAATACATGGTTCTCATAATTTAATACATAAAGGCCATTATTTAAATCTTCATACCATATTATATGTTTTCCTTAAAAAAGAAAAAACATTTATTTCTAAACATGAAAATAAACCCATATGTATCTAGGAATGATATATAAATTATATTCTTTGTAATTGTAGGTATATAATAAAAATATTTTAAAACCAAAATAATTCCTTTTTTAAATGAAAGGTGGTAGTCACAAATGGACAGGGTAGCCAACCTCATACCATTAGTAGCTTGAAGGTCCACCTATCCATTAAAAATATTTCAGAATATACTAGGTTTCTACATTTGGATACATATGTGAGGACTACAAGATATATATAATACCCAATTTGTAGATATCGAAATATTACACTCGATAATGAATAAACCTTTATCTTCCTAGTACTTTTGGTTATAGTTTCTATTCTAGTGTCCTATATTTCCACATGAAAAATATACTGCCTTATTTTCCTTTCCTTACCTCTGGATATTCTTCTTCTTATAAGGATGGTTCTTAGGATCCTTATAATTCCTGGGCCCCATTTCTTTGTTCATCCTTTTCTTATTCACCATAGAGATTGGGGTTTTATCACTCCCCATATCATTAGCTACTTGGATAATCATATTAATAAGTTCTAAAATACTCTTCTCATTATTTCTCATATTATAGTCAATAATAAAACTAGATAAGGTCTTGGGTAGTGATGAAAGTATGAGATCAATATGAAACTCATTTGGGAATTTAATCAATAATATGTATAATTGTTCAATATAGCCAATATTCTTTACTACATGAGGCCTTGATGGCATATAATATCCAAGATTATTTTTAAAGAAAGCATTTCATATCTTTTACCTCTCTTGTGTCTCCTTCAATCGGTAGAGATCTTGAAGGTGGGACATCATGTTATATGCATCTATGCCCCAATTTTGGTTCAAAATCTCATTATTAATGGATGATAGAATGAAACATTGAACATATGTGTAATCATTCAAATATTTCTCATATAGAGATAACTCTTTATCACATACCTCATTTTTAGGTGCATCAAGAATAGGTTCTTCCTGCACATACAATTTCCTTTCATAGAAAATGATAACACATATGCACCTTTTTCACTATTTTGAAATTTTTGTTAGTGAGAAGGTTATCCTTATCAAGTATGGATCAAAGCGATATGTTTGAATTCATTCTAACATTATTTATACAAATAAGATGGGAATAATTTTAGTACTTTATTTGATAAATATTAGAAAAGTAAATAAATATTATATTTATTAATCTCCCACTATTATATCAAAACCTAAAATCCCTCACCATTGTCTTTGGAATATCATGTTTCTTGGGCATTATAGTGGAAAATTTCCATATTCCCCTTCTCATTTCCCCAAATATAGTTGGCCAAGCAACTCAAATAGTTTTAGGTAGGTATTCCAAATGAAAACCGCATTAACTCACAGTTCCTTGATCTCTTGAGTGGACTCCCCAATCCTAAAATCCTTAAATTGGATTTCCTTAACCCTTGCCTCCCAGTTACACCAATTTTGGCTTTGACAATAAACCCTTAATGTAAACTATGTTTAGACAACCCAAAAAAATTAGTTAGAATTTTTCAATAATTGAAAGCCCCCAAACATTGGATGTTCAAGTACTTTGAACTATGGATTAATTTTAACTGAAGAAATGGAAGGCTATACTGACTTAATATTTATTATCGATGGATTTTAACCTTTTATGGGTAAATTTAAAATTATTATATTTATTAAATTATTGTTAATATTAAGTGTATTTAATTAAGTGATTAACCATGTATTATATAATATTTATGCATAATACTATTTATTATAGTTTTATCTTTCATTATTTTTAATTTTATTAATTCATGTGATTGTGACAAAACATCCATAATGAAATAACCATGAAACTTTATAGAAATAAAATAATAAAGTGGTATGATCATGAGATTTTACTAATGGTTAGTGTATTTATCCATTGATAAACTAATCGCTGACTCGGTAGGAAAACCCCTTGAACCAATAAGGTTCATGTTATAGCTTTCCACATGTCCACCTATGTATCTCTCTTTGATTGGTTTTTCCTCAAATGCAAACTTGAATCGTCTCCACTAGCTCGGTAACTCCATCCATTACATATGATTTTATCACATGCGGGTGAGGGAAATAAGAGATTTATATAAAAGAAACCATAGGATTACAGGTCCATACATAATAAGAGGGGAGAAGGCATGCAAGCCAATAATTTAATTTAATAATACATTAAATGAAACCAATCATATACAAATTTCTGGTATATGCTCCTGATCATCCACATGAAATCTGTAAATTATGAATATAATAAAACTATAATTCAATTATTAATCGTTCTTATTTAAGATAAATCACACTCGAATAAATTAATTATTATATTTAATCAATCAAATTTTCTATCTTAATTATCATTCGAATTTCCTTGATATTACCATCCATCATTATTTTAAACCAATTTAATAAATTTATTTAAAATTAATTATGTACATAAATGTACCTTGGAGGCAACATGGTGTATACCCATCCAAATCCAACCAACATGTATTATACTTGTATAGATTTTTACTTTTTTTACATATAGCATACACGACTTATCACATACTTTCATGACGTGTACTATCAACATAATGATTACATGTTTTTTCAGTCACATGTTATTATTTAGGTAGGACATGTATGGAAATAGACATCCTGTCTATGACTCTAAGGGACTATAGGCCGTGTATATAAGCTACATGGCATTTACTCTGGATGAACGTGCTTAGGATATCTAAGTCAACACATAGTGTATGATATAAATTCACCATGTGTCATCAATGCACACAGTTTGAATTAACTTCCAAATTAATTCCCGATGCTAGGAACACAAGTACATGGTGTGTAACTCCAGTTACAAATCATGTACTCATGTGTTATCTATCCAGAATTCTATTCACCTCCGTATGAGTTCCTCGATTTTATTTCATTCATAAAATTGATCATAGTGATTAGATCTATGAGAAACAAAGGAGGAATAATCAAATCTTGTAATTCATATTTAAATAAATATTAAACTTGAATTGAAAACTAAATTACAAATTCATAAATCAATCAAAGATCTATAAAAAATTATAAATAATTATGTGACCCATATGATACCACATGTAGGTTCTAGATGCAGTGGAAGCATGTGATGGGTCATTCCCAACATTGATTTTTTTCATGATCGATGATCAATACAAGATTTACATAATGATAAACATCATGATATAAAAAATTGAATCAAAGAAAATAGACAAGGGATAGAACACCAAAACCAAAGATATGATCATAACATATTATTTGAAATTTGTTTAATTAATTAAAGAATTGACTTGATGAAAGTATTTCTTCATTGATGAATCTGAAAAAATATCTATGTTTTACAGTCATTTCATTGTAGGAATCAATGAATATTACCTCTAGCAGTGATCCACATGTGTTCTAAAAATATCTGAACATCAACGTGGGAATATTTGGGTGCTAGAACGATAGATCCTATCACTCGCATCTTCCTCCTTGAATCACCTCAAGAACTGCTTCCAAAGAATTCTCCTTGATCTTTAATGACTTGAGAGTGGGAGGTGATGGAATATCGATCTCTATTCTTGGGATTATTCTGGGAGAAGGGATCTCTCTAGGGACTGAGATAATTCCATAGATCCATTGTGCACAACCAAACAAATGAATTGTCTTCTTGAGAAAATAATATAATTGGGTTTATATATCATTAGGGTTAAAATAAAATAATTCAACAAGTACCATTTATTATTTATTTAATACCTACAGAACCCAATATCAATTATTATTATTATTATTATTATTATTTATCAACATGTTCTTAACTTGAAAATTAAATTAAATAATATTTAATCAAAATGAAAATAAATATTTATTATTTCTCACCAAACCATTAAACTCAGTTCGTCATTCCTCCATAATATTTATCAAGCCTTGAATATTGAATATTTATTTTATTTAATAAATATCACTTCATTATTCACCAATAAATAAATAAATATTATATTCAATAAATAGAAAATAAATATTTATTAAATATTCCACTAACATTTTATTCTCTCGAATAACTAGTGATGAAATATATGTGATCAAGTAAACATGAATAATTATTAAACCACATGAATGAATAATATTTATTCAAGTTTTTAAATAATAAATAATAAATAATAATATATTATTTAACTGAGATTCTAGAAACAGTTAGTGTGTGACCATTTAGGCCTCTTTCTCAGTGGGATTAGGTGAAGTAGCCAAAAGTATGAGGTTAGAGTCTAGAAACATTCCAAGGAACCCATAGTGAAAGAAGTTAATTCCACAATGACATAATACCTCATAAGAATGCTTATTGTGTAATATAATCCCTTTATCACAATATCTCTAATAAAATAGGTTGCATACTGGTTACATCAACCCATGTTCTTGAAGTATCTTTCTTTGGCTTCTTTGAAATTGAACTTTCTTAAAGAACATCATGTACATGTATTTATTGAGTATATATCATTTCCATAATAGGGCATGAGATATCAACTCCCATTAAAGGATATAAGGGAAGAATCATTTCTAAAAATATTCATTAATGGAATATTAATTATGACTCACCCAACATATCCTTCCACACCATGAACATATGTTGTCATTGTTTTCATCAATACACCAAAGTATGTGACTAATAATACTCATTAATAATAATATTAAAGTCTAAGTATAAATAAACATGTACATAGATAGGAACATCCAATGAAACATATTAATGTGGATTTCAAACTGTTGGGTATCATTCTCATAATATCTTACTCAATATTACCAAGGGCGTACACCATGAGAAGGTTCCTCAAAATCCTATGAGTCTCTACCCCTGATAGCTTGTATCATTGGTGTCCATAAAATGATATCATCTGACTATAGAACATATATTTAAGAATAGTGTTTTAGCACTTCAGGGTTCTCATCATAGTGAGGAAATGCTTTGACCTTTTTGCATGATAGATACTTCTAGGACTTTATCACATAATATGTTACACAGACGAACAATATTTATGGGATTAGAAGTTTATTAATATTAAAAAATATGAATATAAGTTATCCTAAAGTACATATAATTTGGTTCTAGGGAACCAACTCCAATATACTGACTCTGAAATATCTTCATTGATCGAACTCAATTATCTCCATCTGTAGAACATCATAATAAGAAGTTCCCCTCTCATATCATAGTGTGTCATATATTTAATGCTGAAATAAAGGCCACAACCGCATCCTAAATGGAAAACTACATTGGAAATTCTACTCATGAGTCTAAATATGAGTCCCATAGAAAGAGATATGAAAGTTATAAGTTTCTGGGATAATTAAACAACATTTACACTAGGGAAAACTGCATGTGACACTAGACAAGGACATGAAATGTATTTCCCAAGACATGGCTCGACCAGACATGTCTCTTCACTTGGTGTGCCCCAAAAGGGGACATGGTATGTTTGATAAACTAGGGTTCAAACCATTCTCTCTTGACTCATGGTTCAACCACCCAGACAACATCACATGACATGTGGGTTAGTAAACATGGCATGTGATATTTAACTCAAGAAATAATCCCATATACCTTGAGAATATAATAAACAAAGAATGCGTTCCTCTAGAATACATTCCATTTATATTGAGATTTTACACCAAACATAATTTCTTCCTCGCACCTCACTTACTCCACTGTTTTCACCTCTGAACTGACATGAAGCTCCACCTGAGGCTCGATCTAGAAAAAACTTCACTCACCATCATTCTTAGGTCTTCGATGTCTAGAAAACAAAACTCAAAATAACCCTCATGAGATATTTCGCTCATCTTATTTCAATAAAGGTGGTATATATCATTGAAATAAAATCTTTGATCTTCCATTAACTCACCTAAACTCCCATAATTGAAGAGACATATATTCAATCATTTATTCTTGTCCTAATATTCCTGAAAATAGAGATTCCAATCACCTGCAGATGATCTCCCATGGCTATTTTCCTCACAATAAGGTTTCTATACCTAGAACCATCACCCACAATCCATCTATTTACATCAATCCATATGAAAATTTCTGATCTTATGTTTTATCACTAGACTATCACATATCTAGATGTTTGATCATACTCAAACTGGTTAGACAATGTCAAATCACTAACCCCATGGGATAACGATGAAAAATACAAAGAACAGAGATGAAAAAGGCATAAACACAATGTTAGAATTATCATTGAATGATTTTATCCCAACTAATGTTCATAAATGTATAAAAAAATAGTGAAACATGCACGCATAATAATAAAAATTATAAGGATCATGAATGTTTATTAAATTCCAGATCTTTCAAATAATGAAATTAAATAATTAAGAAGATATATGATCAATGCTCAACAATCAATAATAAAAATTCCAAAATCTAAAAAATAACAATCCCTCACTCAAGAATGGTTTGATCATTGGTGAAGAGAACATTCCCCAGATATTTAACTAAAGATTCTAATGTGTTCATTATTCATCCAATGAATCTTCTTGATTCATTAATCTTTCATCCATAATGCTGAGCTCGTCATCCCCAACAGTGGATCTCCTCTTCCTATACTCTAATCTCCTAGGGTTATGTGCCTAACCATGGTGATTTTTCATAACCAAATATTGATAGAGGAAGGGATATGTTTATGCATTCACTAAATTAAATAATACAACCACCCACAAATTCCTTCCATGGATTTACATTGAACAAACATATATCATGCATAGGGAAAACCTCACATTCCATAAATAACCAGGGTATCATATTTTTTCACTTATGATCCCGATATATGAGAGTTTCATTTATTTCAAGAATGTGTCTGTGTGTGCGTTAATAAATTTTATATTTTTAATATATTAATTTTGGGGTTCTAGGGCACCCAAAACATCACATAAAATCTAAATAAAACTCTATAAATATATATAAAAATATTTAAAGGATTAAATTCAGAAAACCAAAGTTGTTATATTATCTTCATCTTCATGTTTTTTCCATAAAAGGTATAAGCTACACAATTAAGTGAGGGTATTGTTACATGCATGGTTTATTCTCAAGATGTTTCATATTTAATTATTATTCCTTTTCACTTGTGCATGGATATGTTTGTGTGAGAGAGAATATGTACTTAGGAAAAGGCATCCCATATTAGTTGCGTCGTTATGTACTTTTTGCTAGCCCCTGAAATATAAATGTGGGCTTGTGGTAGTAGTGGATTGAGTCTCATTGGGTCGGGTCATGACAAAATCATAGGGGAATCCATAGGAAAACAGTATGTGGGAAGACCCTCAAGTGGGTTCCACATGACCCGTTCTAAAGTAGCAAGACCCCGTATAAATTAAATACCACTATCATGTATGTATATGGACTGAACACATTATTTTATAGTGTATGACATGACCCCCTTGAAGAAATGTAATAACCCATTAAAAATGAAATAAATAAATGATGAAGACCTTATAATAAAATTTTCAAACAAATTATAAATATATAATAATTAAACATCATTATATGGAATTAAACACCACTGTGAATATAATAAATATTCTTAAATAATTCTAAAAAAATTATTAATCTACATAATATCAACATAAAATTGTTTCTGGTATTTAAAAACCTTTATTAAACTATGAAAAATATTCTTTTCCTTTTAAAAAACTAATATTCATAAACACAAATATTTACCAATAAACCTTTTATATTCCCTTAATTTAATTTGTTTATGAGATTAATTTTATTACACATTTTAAAAACAATAGAAAATCATGTTTTAAATGAAAATAACCCAAAAAGAGTGATGTTATAGAGTCGCCTACCTCAACCGTTTATCGCCAGCCAACATCCGTTCATCTTCTATCCTTTTTTCATTATTATCCTTTCATTTTTATTCATTCTTATTCCACTAAACCATAAATAACATGAATAAATAATTAAATGATCTACCTAATGAGGTAACAATAAATAATCAATGGGATGAGAAATCACATGTCCAATATCTTTTTTTATAGGTAGAATTTTTTCCTCATTCATGAATTCACAAACCTCCATAATAACACCCCGTAGTAAAATCTCTCTATTAGACATATTAATTTTCACATTGAATATTCAAATTCATGTTATTTACTATGTAATTAAACTCTTTAATTCATTTATTCAAACCTCTTAAAAACTCATATTCAATACCTAATAATCTATGTAAATAGATTCCATGTCTTGTTGACCAAGTAAATCCTCATACTAATATATATATTTCCCTATAATATAGGATAATAAAAAATATTTTAATTATTAAAAAAATTATCTAATAAAATAAGTATATAAATAATTAATTATTATTCTAAAATAAACCTACCATTGATTATTTCTCTTTGTTTCAATAAAAATTTATTAATTACATAACTTAAAATAAAATTCTCCATAAAGTAAGTGTGGTATTATATTTTATAGTTGGTAAAAATCTTACTATTTTTAATTTGTAATCTATAACTAAGATTCAAAATAATATTCTTTCAATTAACCTTCTATACAGAAATTCATATCGAGTTTCTTTTGAATACAATAAGGTTATCTTGTTTGAGGGTGGAATTTTTATGGGGAAAGGGTATTCGAGTAATGGATTGTATTAACTATTTATTAATAATATGATTCAGTGTTGTAGTTATTTTATTGAGTAATCTAATTTATGGGATGTTCATTTACTATGTTTTAATATTAATTCATAAAAATCAATAATGAAATTACATTTATTTAAGTTCGGAGATAAATTAAATATGTGTGAAATATATATAGAATCAAAATAACTTAAAAGTAAATTTCATATTGCTTAAATAAATTTTTATGTATTAGAATTTTTCATTTTGATATAGTAAGTTAAATGGTTTTTTAGATCATAGAATTAAAATTTATTGTATTTCTTTTATTGAGGAATATAGTAGATACTTATATTTTTATCCCCTTATAGAAAAATATAAAACATTTTCTATTTTTAAGAATTATAAATTAAATGTTTAAAATTAAATAAATAATAATATTAAAGTGTAATACTTAGATTGAGTTGGTTAATGCATTATGAAGGATTTAAAATAATTTTTGGATTAAAATGGTCAAATTCATCAATTTACATCACTATATACACCCCCAAAATAATGATTTAATTGAAAGTAAAAATATATATACTTTAATAAAAATAATGAATTGTATGTTTAACAATTCAAAATTTTAATATAATTTATTGGGAGAAGATTTATTAATTTCATGTCATATTCTTAATTCAATTTCATTTAAGAAAACTAAATTATCATTATATGAAATTTGGAAGTGTAGGAAACCATTTATATTTTAAAAAGTTGGGTTTTATATTATTTGGGTGTTCTTGATCCTAAAATAATTGTGTGCTTTAGTAAAGACCCACTCAACCATTCCTTACTCAAAACTAATATGTGTTTGACACCCTAAGATTTTATGAAATATTTTTTTTCAATTAAAATTTATTTCTTCGATAACTTGGGTTACATGTGACACCGAGATTTAGTGAACCGCAATATACTATTAATGTTATTATTTAAACCTAAACATTATAACCTAGAAATTAAATTAGATATTATGAATAGTAACAAATAAATTATTAAAAATATGTGGTTTATAAATAAAACAAAATTCATTTTTTACTAATTGATTATAAATGAAAAAATATCATTTGAATATAAAAGAAAAATACTTTTTAGAGAAACAATTTTTATGTTCATGGGGTTGTTTTATCTTATTATATTAAATTAGTCAGTAGTGGGGAATTATTTTAATGAAATTTAAATATTATATATTCAATAAAATGTATTATCATTCATTAACTATTTTATCTAATCATGGGATAATAATATATCCAAATTTATGTTTTAAAAATATATATTTCTAAAAAATGTTTTCCTCGTGTTCAGAGAACTTAATTTAAAACTAATTGATTTGTATTTTTGAAAATTTATTTCAAAAATTTAATTTAATTTTTTTAAAAAAATAAAAAATTATATTATGGTTAATTTTTGATAATTTTCTAAAAAATTGATTTTTTAAAGAATAGTGAAAAATACTGATTTTTATTAGAAACTTCTTTTTCATTTAAAGTTTTTATATAGTTAAATTATATTTTAAAATTTTTTTAATAGTAAAATTAGTTCAATTAAAATAATAATAATCCAATTTATTTCATTTTAATCAATTTTATTCTCAAATTTTATATAAAAACGTGTTATACTTATGAAAACGTTTTCTTTGGAAAACCAATTTCATCACGACTATAAGATTAATTTTAAAATAAATTCATTTAATTAAATTAATTGAATTTTTTTAAATGGATTCCATATATTTAATAATAATAATTAATATTATTTAAAATTTTCAACTTAATTTTTTTCATAATTAATAGTTAAATAATTAGAAATTAATTTTCATGGTTAAGGATAAAACGAGTTTACTAAGGGATTAAACCAAATTATAATGGTATATTTTCCTATCAAAAATTTTTAAATACTATTTTATGGTAATATTAAAACCTTATAATATCTAAAATTATATTATATTTCCATTTTGAATCATTTATATTGAGAATTACTTGGTTTTTTTATTCTTTTAGGAAATTTACAAGTGGGTTCCAAGTGGGTTCCTTTCCCACTTAAAAAAAGGGCATATGATCTCCTCTCATATCTACATTACAATATCCTTTTTTTCCTCAAATAAATTATAAAATACTTTAATTGATTCCATTTCCACTTCCTATAGGCCTTATTTTTATTAGTAAACCCTCCAAAGAATTCTTTTTGTGCTAAACTAAGTGGGTTGTCCCGAGAAGAGGTATTTTTCTTAACATACTTTTTTATTGTATTTATTCTTCCAAATCCTTAAAATATTAATCAAATATGATGATATAATATAATAATTATATAAAATATACTAATATGCTGTTATTTTAGTGGCATAACCAACATTTTTATCCTCTTTCATCAAATGGGGAATGAAACTATCGATCGTGTGTACGGTTGACTACCACCTCGCAAACAGATATAATTCATTTTACATAACCATATATCATGGATGGTTATAATGATATATTTAACATATATATATATATATGATATTTTTGAAATAATTATACTTCTATAATTATAAAATAAAATTTACCTTCTTACCTTCCAATCCATTGAAAAATAATAAGGTCGATCACGCGTACATGTGGACTTCCACCTCTATGATGGAATGTGATACTTTTTAATTTTATTTTAGCCTGGATAGAGATAAAGATATATATAATGAATATATATTATATATATTAATAAAAATTATTCTCCAAATTTTAATTAATATTTACATTTCCATTATTTCATCCGTCGAGAAAATGGAAACAATATTCATGCATAAGTACGTTCTAATGTCTCTATGAACGGTGTGATTCATTTTTCTATAGATAAATTTTATCGATGATTATAAACACATATATATTGAATATATATTATATTTATATCATGTTTAATATAATATATATTATTTAACCATTATCAATTTATAAGTACTGGAACTACCAAACTAAAATATACGTAAAAAAAAGTAGCTATTACTCGAAACATGATTTTAACATAGAATTGATAATAAGAAGGTGATGAAAATTTATAATTAAATCATATATGGGTTGATAAAAATTATTATGGTTATATAATATATTTATAATAAATCTATATTTATTATATAGTAGGTTCAAACATGTATGAATAAATTCAGGACTTGAGGTAACAGATTTACGGTCTCTCTTTTATTTTTGGGAGACAAATGCCATATTCACCACTCATTCATTTTGTGTAGTGTATATACTAGACCATTGAAATTTTATTTCATAAATATTATTATTTTAATGATATTTAATGTTTCATTTTATTTTATTCATTAATGGGTATTATGATTCAAATGTTTCTAAAGTGGTAAGTGATTCTCTTATCACTTTTATTTTTGTTGGACACTTACCTAATACACCACTTGTTTCTTTTTTGGGTGTATATAATTTATATGAATTTATTTTATGATTATTCACATAATAATTATAGTATATACTTACCCATATAATATTTTCTCTTTCATGAGGATTATGATTCAAAATTTACCAAAGTGTTAAGGGTTTGATATTGCAATCTCATTGTTTATCAAAACTGTTTATGATTATTCTTTCATTTATGAATTATTATCATCTATCTCTCAAAAATAATTTTTATTACAAATATATTTTTATTTCAAATCCTTTTTTTATAAAATTTATTTCAAGAATATTTTAATATTATTTTTTAAAGTCATTTTTACCCATTACTATATTTTTTAAAAAAATAAAAGGAATCTTCCTATTGTTTTCCAAACATGGTACTTTTTTTATTTTATTAAAAAATATGAAAGGAATATTTGTTTTAACATGTAAAGCATAAATGGTATTTCCCAAATTCATGTCTGATCACTCATATAAATCTCAATTTATAAGTTTTAAATTTTATTTTCAAAGAATTGTTATTTTATAATTTGGGATGTTTTTATATTTAAATAAATAATTTCACAGTTAAAGGTTATTTTCCTTAAGAAATGTTACAAGTGATATTTCAAAATAATTTCCCATCAAATATTACATCCTTTGATGTTACTTAAGATTTAATGGGGATATGATATGATGATACCATCCTTATTCTTTCGCTATATATTTTATCTTTATGATGATAATATTTTTATAAAACATGTTACATTTCTATGATTTATGCTATGATGAAATGTTTATAAAGGCCATTTATTTTCCATGGGTTATGCTATTATGAAATGTTTATGAAACCCATTTCTTTTCACGGGTTTTAATATGATGAATATTTTATGATCTTGTGGCACACATATGTATGATTTTCATTATGTAATGGGTGGGACCTATATCTTGATCCAATGCATTGGGTGAATATGTATAACACAAGAGTTAATTATATTATGTATGAACCTGATTTCATGTTCACAATGTTATGAGTAGACCTAGTTTCATTTCCATATGGTTATGTGTGGACCTGGTTTCATGTTTATAATATTATGTGTGGACCTTTTTTCATATCAATAAGGTTATGTGTGGACTTGGTTTTGTGTCCATAAGGTTATGTGTGGAACTGATTTCATGTTGATAATTTTATGTGTGTACCTTGTTTCATGTCTATAAGGTTATGTTTGGACTTGGATTCATGTCCATAATATTATGTGTGTACCTAGTTTCATGTAAATAAGGTTATGTGTGTATCTCGTTTCATTTCCATTAGATTTTGTGTGCACATGGTTACATGTCTATAAGTTTATATGAGGGCCTAATTCAATGTCCTTAATTTAATGAGTGAACTTGTTTTTATTTATACATGTTTAAAATTTTATCAGTTTACATTTTTTCCACATTCCTATGTCGGGGTTATGCTCTTATGGCTTATGTTATTTGATTACTTTATGATTCATGTCTTATAGACTGCCAAGATTAAATCAATGACTCACAATTATGATCTTTGTTATGTAGGGTACAATTTTAAAATGTTAAGCACATATTATCATGCACTCAAGATCATGTTTTGACTATGTGTTCATTGATATCTACCTTGTTTACCCTTACTTAGCATAAGGGGTCACCCTTTATTAAGCTTTATTTCCCTGATCTGTGAAGAATGGTTTTAAATAGGGTATATATAAGAAGAGTACTATATAGGAAGATATTATTGGGATATGTTGAATATATTTCAAGAAATAATAATATTTAGTATCTATTCACCAATGATACAAAACCTTTATAGTCATTAGGTGTTTATTAGTGAGATTTATTTAATATTCATCTAAAAAGATTTATTATTTGTATATGAAAAGTATGGGTCACTATAGTTGGTATCAAAAGAAATATTTAATTAACCTTTGGAACTGGGATGATAAATCCTTAGTGATAAACCTAGGCCCAAATGGATAGAAGGACTTATCTTTTATTAATTTTTGGTAACCCCCCTTTCAAGGGATTAGGGGGAACCCTTACAAGGCCCATAGGCTTAGAGATTACATGACATGTAGGTCTTAGTGATAACCCTAAGGATAAGTCAAAGTAAAGGAAATTGTATTGAAATTTTGGTGAAGTATAGAGTGAGTGGTTTCCAAGAAATTACATCTCTGACTGGATGATATAATTGGATGTGGATCTGGTATAGTTGTACCTAGGGGTAACAACTCTAAAAAGGGAAGATTGTGATTTGACTCGATCATCACCTGTTGCACGAAAACAGTCCTTGATGCATGCCTAGTTTGACACTCTCTGGGGATATGTTTTGGAAATTCACAAACTCCTTATTGACCATCATGAAGGATTTTAGTTTATTATGACCATGAATGATCCTGATTAAAACTAAGGTTTCATATATTGAAAATAATATATCATCATTTAGACATCCTATAAATTATTTTTCATGATATTGTGGTTTCCCATTATGACAATTATTGATCATACTATGATTTTTTTTAATCAATAGATGAATCCTGAATGAATCATGTGAACAACTAATGTAATGGTCATTCCAACTACTATCATCTTGATCAAAAATATGGATTAGAATATAGGATGAAATATTTTGTGACTATAATCACTCAAATCTCTAAAGTTATATATAGTGACATGGGTCATGTCAAAAAATTTAAATTTACCAAGGAAGGAGAAACATGTAATTGAATAATTAATGTGATAATTTCCACTCTCATTCTATATGAATTTTAATCCATTATTTTTTGAGTAATGGATCAATTTTGTGGGAAATATATTTTCTGTTCTTTAGTGGTCGAATGAGGAAAAGGTTTTTCTAGACATTTATTTTTTGGATGGTGATATAGGTTAATGGTGTAATATTATTAAGAATAAAATGAAATATGATTAAATTAACTCCATGGAATGGGATGTATCTAAGGAAATATTTTTTAGAAAGTTTTTCACTCATATTATATGTATATAAATAGAGAAGTAATTCATTGAGCTTAATCAGAAGGATTATGAATACATTGGTACCTATGAGATATATTTTACTAGACTAATCATAATACTTGAAAGAAAAATTGACTAATTATTTATTGGTCTAAAACCAATTCATTGAATGGAATTATCTTTAAGAGCCTTTGAAGTCTATAAATAAATTTTTTTATGTGCATTCAAAGTTGAAATGGAAGCTCGAAACCCTTAGGATTCTGGTGATAATTATAGAAAATGAAGATATAGTTTCAAGAAGATCCATTGGTATGTCAAATGGTGGGAAGAAAAAGTTTCAACCTCGTACTTTCCAAAATTTTGGGAAGAATCAATCAGGTGAATGCCTAAAAGGAATAAGAAAATGTTTCAAGTGTGGGAAGTCTAGCAATAGAATGAAAAAAATGTCAAAGTGATGTGAAGAGGCTAGTCAATGAAATTAATAGAGAGGGAGCTCAACATAATACACCACTCAAAATTCAATGTTATAAATTCAAGGAGTTTGGTAATTATCGGAATCAATACCCTAATCCAAGTGTTAATGAGGATAATAATCCAAAAAAACCTCTAAAGTGAAAGAAAAAAGGAAATTCTTATTGTAACAGCCTGAAATTCTAAAATACAAATGATATATTCGATAGTGTATGTGACACACGACACAAAACATAGAAGAAAATATAACAACCTGATAATTCACGATATATTTATTTTTAAATAAATTCAATCTATTCAATAGTTTTTTTAAACACAATAATAATTTTAGCTTGTGTCACACACAACACTCAGTTTAGTTAGCATTACACGTAACACTGAGTTTAAACGAAATGTAAAATATTATTAAAATATTATTATTTAATATAATAGTTATGAAATAGTCATTAAATTAGAAGTTATGAATAGTAATAACTAAATTATGAAAATTATGATTATCTATTTATTGGAAATAAAATAAGAATCATTTCAAATAAAATGAAAGGTTTTCTAAAAATTTGTTCTTTTCTAAAAGATGGTTTAATCGCACTTTTCACACATAATATAAAATTACTTTTTACCAATTTTAAAAAATTTATTTAGAAAAATAAAATTCATTTTTAAATTGTAATACCAAAATTATCGTGTGGTGAATTTTTTATATTTTTCTGAAAGGTTTTAATTTTTGATGAATAGTGATAAATACTGAATTTTAATTAAAAACTAACTTTTTAAAGTAATTTATAATGAAAAATTATATTTTTAAATTATTTTAAATTAAAATTAGTTCAATTATATATCAATTAATCTAATTTAGGTTGTTGTAATCATTTTTATATTGAATTTTGATATAAAAACAATGTAAACTTTTGGACATTTTCCCTTTAAAACCCATTTTTTTCTCATCAAGACTATGGGATTAATTTTAAATTAAAAATTTTCACTTATATAAATTTAATTTGTAAAAATGTATTAATTATTTATAATAAAAATTATTTATAATTTATAATAAGGTCAACTTAATTTTTTACCAAAATGAATAGCGAAAACAATATAACTTAATTATCAAGGTTAAGATAAAAATGAATTTATTGGGCTTAAAATAAATGGATAATAGTTAGAAATAACCTAATAACTTTTACAACATGCATATTATTACCATATTTTAGCCTCATATCTTATAGGTTTGATAATTTCCCATTTTTTGAATCTTTTGTCCTGATAAAAATGTGGGTATGATTGAATCTTTTCAAAAAATTACCAGTGTGTCACTCACCTCACTTATAAAAGGCCACCCTCTCTCCTATCTTCTTCACACCTTCACACCTCTTTTTATAATATAATACCTAACCAAATAAATCAAAAAAATTCCTACCCACATCCTAGAATCCTTATTGTTTTCATAAATCTACCCTCGGAATTCTTTAGTGAAAACCTTTGGAGGATGCATGAAGAAGAGGTAATGTTCTTCAACGAGCATCATTATTTTATTAGTTTCTTCATATCCTTAAATTCTTATTAAACCATTATGATATTATGAAATAATTATATTAAATATACTAGTATGTTCTTATAATAATTTAATGACCTAAAACCATCTACACTTCCATAAAACAGGTTACTGAATCATCATTAGTTTTTACAGCGGACTACCGGCTCGCAAACCAATGTCATTCATTCTTCCATTACCATGGTTCAAGTTTTGGTGTGATGATGGATATAAAGTATATATATGATATTTATAACATTTTTATAAATTTTTAGTCATTATACCATATATATAGTTTTACTTTCTATTCTATAGGGGATATGATAACGTCGCTTGTGTGTACGGTGGACTACCGCCTCGCGAAGCGATGGGATTCATATTTCACTAATGTTTTACATAGAATGTAATAAGGTTAAATTTAATAATTATATATGATATAAATTAAATAATTATGATATTAATTACATATTTACCATTCCTTAAAGATAATATATATCATTTTATTTCTTAATTTTTCACTCACTTAAAGATGATAACATCATTTGTGTACATGTGGACTACCGCCTTCATGAAGCGATGTGACTCTATTTTCATCACCCCAACACATGGATGATATACATATATATAAGTATATAATATGGTATATATGATATTTTTATAATTATTGAAATATTAAATATTACTTAACTTATTTCTATAATGATCATTAAAAAATGGAAATGTTATTTTTGCATATGTACGGCCAACTGTCTCCAGATCGTAATGTACTTCATTTTTTCAAAAAAATATAATGATTTATCTTAAGAGTATAATTAATATATAAATAAGATAACTATTTCAATGTTATTATTTTGGAGATGATATAACTATATAATATGTGCAATAATTGGATCCTTCTTGAAAAATCATGTATGAGAAAACATAGCCATTAACACCTGAAAAAAATGAAATTAACAAAATATTATTAATTAAAAAATGATAATATGTTATAAAATGATCATATATGGTATTATAAATATTAATATCGTTATTTTGTAATTTAATAACATTTCTGAAACCAATATTCATTATTTTAAATAATGTTCAATCAAAAGGAAGTGTGAGGTAAGAGATTTCTTAACTCAATTTTCACTCATTGGGTTAAACTTCTACTACATTGATTATGTCATGCTAAGATTATGTGTGTAATTAATTTTTAATATATTATATTTTATTTCCAATTTCTTTATGTGGATTTATATTTTATATAAATAATTGATTTATTTATTAATTCTCATTTCAACGTTATGATGATGTCAAGATTTTATTTCACAATCTTGTTCTAATTGAGATTGTTTATTCTTGAATATTATTTGAAGGCAATTACTTGACCATATCTTAATAAAACCATTTATTTTTATTTTCCTCTTCATATTATTTATATTTTCAAGTAATAGTACAATTTTTCCACACTTTTGTAATTTAAATATTTAAGAAATTATTTTTAAGAAGAATCTAACTTCATTTCTCTATTCATTTGGAAATCTGTTTTCCCTGCAAACCATGTTTTCTAAAAATGATTTCAAAAATGTTTTTAACCTTTCAAAATAATTTATTAAATTATTTTTTACCCATTTTTAATTTTAATAAAATGTTCCAAAATAATCTTATAATTTTGTTGAAAAAAAATCCCTTTTGTCTTTTACTTAAAATTATAAAGGAATATTTATTTTAACATGTACAACATGTATAGAATTTTCCTCCATCATGACCTCAAACTATTTTAAATATTAATTTATAATTTTTAAAGTTTATTTCCAAAGAAAATTATTTTGAATATGTTTTTTGTTTTAAAATTTTATTTTCAAAATGAAAATGTTATTTTACTCAACAATGTTTTAAAGATATTTTTTTGGTATTTCTGTTAATCAATGACAACAACCCTTTATTCTTAATCCAATGTGTTTATTTTGTGTTGATATCATTATATTTATTTATATGTATTTTTTGTGATCATTTTTACTAAGGAAAGTATTAACATTCACTTTTCTTATCCATTATTATAGTCATTAACTTTCCCTTGAAATATTTACATTCTTATGATCATTAGAAATTAAATTTTCCCTAAATATCCACATTATTCATCATGGATATTTTTATTTTTAACTTATATCTCATTCCTATATATGGTGTTTTAATTTGAAAGTTATTTGATTTATTGGGGAAATATTTATAATATATATCATTTACTCAATATGTACATTTGATGATAAGGCCAAATGATTCATGAAATGAATCAACTATTTGATATTTGAGGGTTTCTATGGACATATAGTGATGGGTGGGGCCCAGAGTTTATATATCCCCTTGATGCATCAATATATATCATGAGAAAAATAATTTGGTCAAATTAAATAGGTTTCGACCTGTAGTTTTAAGCTATCTAGTAAAATATCATAATGATTGAGGTATTAGATAGTTTTTTTCTCTATAGATATAAACTATTTATAAGATATATCCTGATAGTAGACGATTTCATGTTCCTTGGATATGGAATCCAATAGTTAATAATTTCCTTTATTGGTAATTTATTTATTATTACTATACATGATATTTTCATTGTGATATTATCTATGGATACATTTTATTCTGAGTTTATTTAATAAATGGAAAGTGTTTTTAGTTATTTACCTTACCATATTGATTTTGTCTTATCTTACCATGATATTCAAGTTATTAAAATGTATTGTGTATGTTTTTATTTACCTTTACATGTTGATTATTATTTTTGATTCATAATAGATTCTATTGTACTTAATCCTTGCAGATCATTTGAGCTCACCCTTCTTTTTTTCACAAGAATCCATGAAGTGTACTATGTTTTATATGAAAGAATATGCTATAGGTAATAATGATATTATAGAAAATAAAATTATGTTGTAATTTTTTTATTCAAATATAATATAAAAATCATGTATGAATCTAGTTTACCAATACTAATAAACTATTTGGTCCTTCAAGATGTTATTCCTTGTATCTTATGCTAATGTAATAAGGCCCCAACTTCGAGTCGTTGGGCTTAGGGTTGTTATAAATATTATTAGTGGAAGTTTAATAGAAAACCTAGAATCTATATTAAGGAAAACATATATTATTCTATTATTGAATTTGAGGATAATTATAGAAGAACATCCTATAATTTTGATAATGTATGAATTATATGGTTTTTCTGAGAGAAACATCTATGTCTAGAATCTAAAAGTGGATGTGGTTCTCTAACACGTGTACATAAGGGTAATAACTCTGAAAATTGTGCATTGGTTTTGATCTGATAGTCACCTGGTGCACACCAATGGGACTTACTGCGCACCTGGTTTGAGAATCCCAGGGTATATTCTTAGGATAATTCATATTTTCTTTACAAATAAATATGAAGTATTTGAAAATATAGATATCCCCAAAAAACTATATTTAATATTATGATATTAGATATACCTAAAATTTTCAATTTATGTTAATTGTTTCAATAGTTTTAGGATTATACATTATATTTCATAATGAAATGATATAACATCATTTAGAAATGGTACCTAGACTAAGGAAGGCGGACTTCATCAATGCACATGATCCAAATAGTAAGAATGATATTTTTTTAGATGGGCTTAAGCTGGTCATTCATAGGGAAAAATTATCCCAAACATTATCATCATATGATTATATAGTATATTGTGAAAAAATAACAAAGAAATAATTATCAAAGTATTATGGCTTAGAAGGTAATAAATTGAATAAGAGGATGGCGGAGAAAAAGACATATTAATAGAAGAAGGGAAAGAAGCATTTTCCAATATGTGGTAATTATGGAGAGAAACAACCAGGTAATTGATTAAAATTAATGGGAGTTTTCTACAAGTGTGGAGAGAAATGCCATTGTGATTTGATTGCAAGGGTAAGAAAAATGTTTCCAATTTACAATGCTTCAACTATAAGGAGATATGGCACTACACAAATCAATATCTAAAACATCAAAGGAATATACCTCCAAAATATCTAATGGATGATGATCAAGCTTATTTTATTACCATATAAGAATATAAATTATTAATGTTCTTATGTTTGGATTCAAGAATTATGTTATTTAAGTATTTTATCAGTGATATATTGGTTATAATAATTATGAAATATATAATAATTGTACTACCGTAATTTTCCATTAAGGATTTGAAAGCGTATGTTGTACGGTACCAACGACCAAGAAAAATGATTCATTGGAAATTTTAACTTCTTATAAAACACATTATTTAAATAAATATAACATTTAATATGTTCTTGATTTTGAGATAATGATGTTGGGATGAATCTATGATTGATGTGGATAATGTAAATTGGATAGTATAGACTACCTTGGAACTGATTAATGATTCATTGAAAAAGTGGTTTATTCTATCATTGAAAGAGTTACAACATTTTTTCAATTAAGTAATATATCTCATAATTTATGTGTTATTTAAGGAATAAGGAAGAATTCATGTTTTCGATAAGGTTTTATGTTAATTCAGATTATTAACAAGTTTGAAAAGAATATATGGTGAAGTTATTCACATGTTTGGTATGAGATGATTAAGATCTACTTCACATTGTTTGAGAGATTAATGATAAGTTTATTTTTGAAATTCATTGAACTTATTTATAATGTTTTGGATCCCAATCTTTTGGAAGGTTCACTAGGTTAACCATTTAGGAAATGGTTTATGTTTAAATTTATATGTGGTTTTAGATATTAATATATTACTTCACTATATTGAAATTTACACATATTGGATAACATAGGATAACTGTTTTTTCATAATGATAACTAGATATTTAAGGAATGGATTATAATTCTATTATGGATGGTATGATCCGTTAAAAGTGAATTTTAGTGCTTTAGGTATAATAATTCATTTTGGATATTCATTTCTTGGAGTAAGGTATGAATTGGAAATTGATTGAATCACAACCAAAGAATGAAATTGGGCTTATGAAAAATAAATGTATCACATGAGTATATTTAATTATATCCTTATATGGTAAAATAATTCCACAATTTTACGAAAATGACCTTGAAACAAAACTTTTATCCCATTACCTTCATATATGATGAATCATATGGTCTTTTAAATCATCACGGATTTATGGTTTTGAGACCCTTAAATTTCTATTGATCGTTCACTTGATTTTGATCAACAACCTCTATCATTATCTATACATATTTATTATTTTCTTCCATGATACATCTTCACTCAACATTAATGTTCTCCTATATAGAATCCTAGTAATATATTATTCCATATAACATTTTTACTTATCTTTAAATCTTATATAAGAGGATATTTTATTAAATTTTTTAAAATGATAGTTTTCAAAAAAATAAATTTCAAATATAAAACTTTGAATACCAAGATCAAGTTTAAATTACAAGGACACGATTTATTTAAGTTGGGGAGAATGTAACACCCTGAAATTATAAAATAAGAACATTTTATGCGATATTTTATGCGACATGTGACATTAATATTAGAAGAGAATATAACACCCTAATACTTTAAAATAAATTTATTTTTAAATAAATTAAATTTATTCAATATATTTCGTTACACACAACACTTATTTTATCACAAGTTACATGAAACACTCAGTTTCTCTTGAATTACACACAACACCAAGTTTAAACAAAATATTAAATAATATTAAAATATTAGTATTTAATATAATAGGTATAACCTCTACATTAAATTGGTAGGTATGAATTATACAGACTCAATTTTTAAAATTATGGTTATCTATTTATTAGGAATAAAATAAGAATCATTTAAAAGAAAAATAAATGTATTCTGAAAAACAATTTCCCAAAAGGGGGTTTAATCGTGCTTTGCACACATAATTTAAAATTATTTTTTACAAATTTTAAAATATTTCTTTTAAAAAATAAACTTAATTTTTTAAATTATAATACCAAAATTATCATAGGGTTAATGTTTTGTATTTTTCTGAAAAGATTTAATTTTTTATAGATAGTAAAAAATAATAAATTTTAATTAAAAATTCCTTTTCATTTAAATAATTTATAATTTAATTATAATTATAAATATTTTTAAAGTAAAAGTAGTTCAATAATATATAAATTAATCTAGATTAGATAATTTAAATCATTTTCATATGGGGTTTTAATATAAAAACATTTTAAATTTTAGACATTTTCTCTTTAAAAAACATGCACGTCTGCGAGATTAATTTTAAATTATCATTTTCCAATTATCTGAATTTAATTTTTAAAATTGGATTACATATTTATAATCATCATAATTTATAATTTATAATATGTTCAATTAATTTTTGACCAAAATTAATAGGAAAAACAATAAAAATTAATTATCGCGGTTAAGGTAAAAATGGATTTACCACATGTACAACTAAGAGGATAAGGTTTAAAAATGACCTAAAATTTGTCCACAACCCATTTCCTAGTTTTATTTCTACCTAATATGTTCTATTTTTTATAATAAACTATTTGGGAATCATTTTCATGATAAAAAAATGGGTATAATTGAATCTTTTCAAAACATTACAAGTGTTCCGCTCAACTCACTTGTAAAAGGCCACCCCTATCCTCTCTTATTCACACCTTCACACCTATTTAGTTCATAAAATACATTTCCAAATCACTTTAAAATTTCCCTAAAATAATTATATAAGCCTTAGTTTCATCATAAATCCATCCTAGAATGGATTTAGTACAAACCTAAGAAGGATACCTAAAGAATATGTAATGTTCTTCAAAGAGTGTCTATTTTATTTCTTTCTCAACCTCCTTAAATTATTATTAACACCCGTTGATATAATAAAATCAGTATATTACATATAATTTTATGTTTTTATACCAATTTTATGACCTAAAACCATCTCTACTTCCATTAAATGGGTTACAAAATCATTGTTTGTGTGTACGGAGGACTTCTGCCTTACAAACTGATGTCATTCATTTTTCAATTACCACCATCCACAGTTGGGTATGATGATGGATATAAATTATATATATAATATTCATAACATATTTATACCTCTTTATTAATTGTATCTTATATATATTTACTTTTCATTATGTAGGTGATATGATAAAATTTATCGTGTGTACAGCAGACTACCGTCTCACAAAGCAATGTGATTCATCTTTTATTAAGGATTTACATGGAATTTAATAAGGTTGAAGTTAATGATTATATGTGATATAAATGAAATAATTATGATATTAATGATAGATTTATATATCTATAAATATAATATATATCATTTTATTTCTTACCTTTTCACTCACTTAAAGATGATAACATCATTCTTTTACATGTGGACTACCACCTTCATTAGGCGTTGTGACTCTCCTTTCATCACCACACCAAATGGATGATATATATAAGTATTTAATATGGTATATATTATTTTATGATCATTCTATAAATATTATATATTACTTACCTTTTTTCCATAATAATCATCATAAAATGGAAACGTTACTCATGTGTATGTAGGGCCTACCATCTTCATGATCATAACATACTTCATTTTTAATAACCATATATTTCATTATTAGTTTTAAATTTTAATTAATGTATAAATATTATAATTATTTTATTATAATTATTCCTTATATTATATAACTATATAATATATGCGAGAA
The DNA here is from genome assembly GCA_963277665.1 of Viscum album. NCBI lineage: Eukaryota > Viridiplantae > Streptophyta > Magnoliopsida > Santalales > Viscaceae > Viscum > Viscum album. The sequence goes on along the minus strand of OY728140.1, from coordinate 43,819,881 downwards.
CCAAATCCTTCATGACAAAACACGCATGAGAAGACATGGCAATTAACTCCCAAAACAATAAAATTAACAAAAGTTTATTAATGAAAGAGTGATAAGATTTTATGAAATGATAATATATATGAAATTATAAATACTATTATAGTTTTTGTGTAATTTATTTAAATGTTTAAAACCACTATACATGAGGTTAAATAACTTTCAATCAAAAGGAAGCATGAGTTATGAGATTTCTTTACTCAATTTTCACTCATTGGGTTAAACTTCAACTTTGTTGATTGTGTCATGATAATATTTTGTCTTTAATGATTTTTGATAATCTTATGTTTTATTTACACTTTTTGTGTTGATTTAAAGTTGATATAAATAATTGGTTCATTTATTAACTCTCACTTCTACGTTATGGCCATTTTAAGGGTTTATTTCACAATCTCATTCTAATCGAGATTATTTATTCTTGAATATTGGTCGGAGTAAATTACTTGACAATTTATTAATAAACCCATTTCATTTTATTCTTTTATGGTTATTCATGATACATTCAAGTAATATTACCATTTTTATACTCTTTGGTACTTAAATTAATTAAGAAAAACTTAAGAAAATTTGGCATTATTTCTCTCTTTAGTTGAAATTTTGTTTTTCTTCCCAAACCATGTTTTCTAAAAATGTTTCAAAAATGGTCTTAACCATTAAAAAATATTTTTAAAAGTAATTTTTACTTATTTTTACTTTTTACAATTTTTTTTGAAATAATATTAAGTCATTTTCAAAGAAATTATTGTTTTCTTTTGACGAAAAATATGAAAGGAAACTTTATTTTAACATGTAAGGTATGTATAGAATTTTCATACATATTGACCTCAAAATGTTTTAAATATTATTTTATAAGTTTTAAATTTTATTTAAAAAGAAAAGTATTTTGAAAATTTTTTATATTTTAAAAACTAATTTTAAAAATGAAAAATATATTTTCCTTAATATTTTTTTTAAATATATTTTGATGCTATTTAAATTCATCAACACTAAAAACCCTTTATTATTATTCTAATGGTTATATTTTGTATTTTTACCATAATTATTCTTTATATTGATGGTGTATGATAATTTTGACCAACTAAAGTGTTGACATTCACTTTCTTGATTCCTTTTCGAAGTCACTAACTTTCCCTTGAAATATTCACTTTTATATGATCATTACACATTAAATTTCCAATAAATATTGAAATTATTAATCATGGATATGTTTATTGATTAAACTATATCTCATTCATACATATAGTGTTTTACTTTGAATGTTATTTGATTAAGTGAGGAAATATTGATAATCTGTATCTTTTACTCAATACTGATATTTGATGATAAGGCCAATGATTCATGAATGAAATCAATTATTTGATATGTGAGGAATGCTTTAGACATGCAGTGACATGTGGGTCACATAATTTACTTTTCCACTAGATGCATTGACAAGTCTCATTATACAATTTATTTGGACAAATTAAACGGGTTTCTACATATAGTTTAAAAACATATTATGAAAGGTCTTTCTTGTAGAGGTATTAGATGGATTTTTACCATGTTTTTTTAAACGGTCTAGAGGATAAATCATGGAAGTAGATATTTGTATGTTCCTAAAACATGAAATTTAATAATTAATCATTTCCTTTATTGATAATTTATTTATTATTATTATCCATGATATTTTCATTGTGATATTATTTATAAATGTATTTCATTCTAAGTTTATTGATTAAATAGAATGTTTTTTTAGTTATTTACCTTTCCATATTAATTTTCCCTTAACTTTCCATTATATTAAAGTTATTTGAAAGGTATTTTTGTTCTATTATTTCCTTTTCCATATTTATTATTATTTTTTATTTATGATAGCTTCTGTTTTTCTTAACCCTTACTGGGAGTTTCAGTTCACCCCTATTTTTTTATTTTCTTAGGAATCCATGAAGTGTATTATGTTTGATATGCAAGAATATGCTAGACGGAATAATGATATTCTCAAAAAAGATTAATTTTTAATTTTTTTATTCAAATGTAATATGGGAATCAGGTGTGTATCTAGTTTAACAAGACTAATAAACTATTTGGCCCTTCGGGATGTGATTTTTTGTATCTTATGCGAATGTAATAGAGTAGACATCGGCTCCATGTCATTGGGTTTAGGGTTTTTATACTTATAAAATTACAATATTTAAAGTTAATAAATATAGTTAGGGAATACTTATCCACCACTATATAATTATGGATTCCATATTAATGTTTTTATGAATAATACCTATTAAAATCCTATCCTTTAGTGAAATTTTATGTGATTCTGAGCATTGATTATCTCTTCCTATATAGATTCAATATAAATTTCTCCAAGATAAGGAAAACATATTTGATATTATTAATCAACCTATAATTGTACCAAACCTCAAATAGAAACTTTTTTTGCTCAGATAATATTTTATATAAGGAATAAAGGGATAATTATCTTTTGGAATCATATTTGATTTTATTTTTTAAAATGATAAGGATATTTACATTTTTGTATGAGACATTATGAGTGATTAAAATTATATCAAGATAATTACTAAGTTGATCATGTAAGTATGTGAGATAAAATTATTTTAATATTTGGGATTTAATTTTCATTAGACATATTTTTTAGGAGCCTTAATGTAAACAGTTTATGGAATGGGTTATGTTTAAATTTTAGTGTCATTATTGAAGTTTTAAAACATAATTATTTGTACTTATCCATATTGTATAACTAGTGTTAACAAATTTGGTCTTGGTAAATATATAGTGATAGTAGTATTAAATTTAAATCCTTTTATATATTTTATGGTCCATTAAAAGTTAATTTTAGTGTTTTAGACATGAAAAAAATCATCTTGAATATTCATTTCTTGAAGTAAGAAATGAAGTGTAAGTTGGTCAAAGCAAAAAAAATAATAATATTTTGATTATGAAATAGAATGAAATAAAGTAAGTATATCTTCACATGAAAATTCCTAAACATTAGGAAAATTATCATGAAATAAATAATTTATATATTCCTAATGAATGGATGGTCTTTTACCCATAATAAATTTATGGATTTCTGGTTGTTAACATTCTCTTTACCATGTTCTATATCTATATATAATAATATTTGTTGATTAATTTTCTCTTAAATTTCTATATTTTCACTTACCACCAATTTTATCCTATTTATAAACCTTTTTATCTTTTATTATACAAGGCCTTTATAATTTATTTTCTCTTTTTTCAAGTGGAATATTTATTAACCCTTTTTACGATGTGGATTTTATATGAAGTAATTTTCAAATGTCAAACCCATTGTGCACAAGTTCAAATTTTCAGGATATAATTTATTAAATGGGGGATAATTTAACACCCCAAGATTTTATGAAATAGATTTTTTAAAATTAATTTAATTTCTTTATTAACTTCTGTAATGCGCAATATCGAGTTTTATTAAACCACAATATGCAATTAATGTTATTATTTAAACTTTATAGTTGTAACCTAGCTCTTAATTATATTGATATGAATAAGAATAAATAAATTATAAAAAACATATTTTTTATACATGATTAAAATATATTTATTTGTTATCAATTGATTATAAATTAAAAAAACATTTGAAAGTAAAAAAAATGTTTTTCTAAAAAACTATTTTCTTGCGCATGAAGTGTTTTTATATTAATAAATTAAATTTTGCACTATTGGTGAATTATTTTAATGAAATTTATATATTATATATTCAATCAAATGTTTTATCATGCATCTATTTTTTTCTAATCATGGTAAAAGAATAAATATATTTTTATGTTTACAAAATGTATCGTTCTAAAAACGGTTTCGTCATGTTTTGTGAATTTATTTGAAAACTAATTATTTCACTTTTAGAAAAATTATTTTAAAATTTAATTTAATTTTTAAAATAAACATATTAATGTTAAATTAGATTTAATTTTTGGTAATTTTATAAAAAGATTAATTTTTCAATGAATAGAGAAAAATACTTATTTTTATTGAAAACCGCTTTTTATTTAAAGTATTTACAAAGTTAAATTATATTTTCAAATGTTTTTAAAAGTAAAATTAGTTAAATAATATCGGAATTAATATAATTTATATAATTATAATCAATTTTATGTTCAATTTATATAAAAACCTTATATACTTATGAAAACCATTTATTCAGAAAATCACTTTTTCATCGCGTATGCAGGTTTAATTTTAAATTAAATTATAACACTTATATAAATTGAATTTGATGTAATAGATTCAATATTTTGAATCATAATAATTAATATTATTTAATAATTTCAACTTAATTTTTTTCATAATTAATATTGAAAACAGTAAATATTAATTACCATGTTTAATGTTAAAATGGGTTTACCAGGGGGTTAAACCAAAAGATAGGGGTAATGCTTCCAATAATACATATATAAATAATATTTTAAGTTCATATTTAAACATTATAATATCCGAAATTTTAATATATAGGTATTTGGAATCATTTTTATTGGTAATGATTGTATCATTATTCACTATTTTGGGAAATTTCCAAGTAGTTTGCAAGTGTGTTCCTTTCCACACTTATAAAAGGAAGTCACCTCTCCTATCCTATTCTCACTCTAAGATCATTTTTTCATCCAATAACTACCCAAACACTTTTTTTACTTATCTTAAAATGTATTATAGGGTTTAAATTGATCAGGAACCCCTCATATGAAGGCTCATGGTGCTAACCTAAGGAGGTTTTATGAGGAAGAGGTATCGTTTATAACCGACAATTTTTATTTTATTTATTCTTCCACATCGATAAAATAATATTAAAATATGATGATATAATAAAATAAGTATCTCATATATAATTATATTTTATTATTTTAGAATAATAACCTATATCCATCTCCTCTTCCATCAAATGGAATTTGAAACTGTCGATCGTGAGTACGACGGACTACCGCCTCGCGAACCGATGTAATTTGTTTTCCATCACCATTTCTCATGGATGTTTATAATTATTGATTTAAAATATTTATGTGATATTTATATAATAATTATAATTCTATAATTATTTTATCACATATACCATATTACCTTCCAATCCATTGAAAAATGATAATGTCGCTTGTGCGTACGTACAGATTACCGCCTCCACGAAGCGATGTGATATGTTTTTCATTTTATATTGAAATAGATGGTGATAAGGATATATTTAATGAATATATATGATATATATGATATGAAAATTATTATTTAAAGGTTAATTAAATTTACCTTTCATTAATTCTATTCATCAAGAAAATGAAAACGGTGTCCATGCCTATGTATGACCTACTTTCTCCTTAAACGGTGTGATTCATTTTTCTATCTATAAATTTTTGGATGATTATAAATACATATATAATGAATATATAATATATTTATATCATGTTTAAAATTATGGAGATTATTGAACCATTATCAAAGTAAAATTATTGAAACTACCAAACTAAAATAAATGTCAAAAACAAATCAGTTATTACCCAAAATATGTTTTTAACAAAGAATTTTTAATGAGAATGTGATAAAAAGTTATATGTAAATAATATATACTATGATAAATATGATTATGTTTCATTAATATATTTATAATAAACCTATATTTATTATATCAAAGGTTTGAATGTGTGTGGATAAAGTTGCGAGTTGAGGTAAGGGATTTTTTGTCTCTCTTTTATTTTTGGGAGACATATTCCATATTCACCACTCATTTCTTTTGTTTGATATATATACTACCCATTTTACATGTTATATCATGAATATCATTATTTTAATGATATTTAATCTTTAATTTTATATTATTAATTAATTGATCCTATGATTCAAAAGATTCCAAAGTGGTAAGTAATTTTCATCTCACTTTTATTTTTGTGGGAAACTTGCCTTATACACCACTTGTTTCTTTTACTGGTGGTATATAATACCCATGAATGTATTTTATGATTATTCTCATTAAAATTATGGGATATAATTACCCATTTAATATTCTCTCTTTCATGGGGCTTATGATTCAAAATTTTCCAAAATTTTAAGGGTTTTATGTTAAAATATCATTTATATTGAGATTATTTATGATTATGCCTTTGATGATGAAAGTTTATTATTTATATCTAAATAAACTCATTAATTTTATTCTACAATAGTTATTTCTTAAAAATAAAATGTTTCCTTTTATTTTCCTCTTTTTATGTACTGAAGTGTTCAAAATAAATTTTTAAAGAAAATCGAATTTATTTATCTCTTTAGTCGAAAATACTTTTTCTCCTAAATACATGTTTTATAAAAAAATCAGGAATATTTTAATATGATTGTTTAAATTAAATTTTACCCATTATTTTATTCTTATAAAAAATTAAATTTATCTTCTTATCTTTTTTCAAATACGGTACTCTTTGAATTGTCATAAAAAATGTGAAAATAATATTTGTTTTAACCTATATAGCATGAATGGTATTTCCCACCATCATGGTTGTTCAATGATTAATGTTCGAATTAAAAATTTCCATGTTTAATTTAAAATAAAATTTTTTATTTAAAATTTAGAATGTTTTTTTATTTTAAATAAATGAATTTAAAGTTAAAAAGTTATTTTCCTCTGTAAATGTTCAAAAGTTATCCTTCAAAATAATCTCACATCTAAGATGAAATCTTTTAATGTTACTTAATATTTACTATGGATATGATCCAATGATATCATCCTTATTTTTTCTATTTATGGTTTATGTTTATGATGACAAAAATTTTATGAAACCCTTTCCTTTTCTGCCAGCTATGCTATGCTAAAATGATGAAATTTTTATGAAACCCATTCTTTTTATATGGTTTATTATATGATTAAATGCTTATAAAACCAATTTCATTTCATGGGTTCTGATATGATTAATGTTTTTTGATCTTTTGGCACACATAGGTATTATTTTCATTATGTGATGGGTAAAACCTATACTTCCCTCCAATGAATTGGGTAAATATAGATAACTCGTGAGTTAAATATGTTATATGTGAACATGATTTTATGTTCAAAATGTTATTACTAATCCCGGTTTCATGTCTATAAGGTTATGCGTGGACCTGGTTTCATATCCATTAATATATTTGTGTACACGGTTTCATGTCAATAAGGTTATGTGTGGACCAAGATCTATGTCCATAAGGTTATGTGTGGACCTTGTTTCATGTCCATAAGGTTTTTTGTAGACCTAGTTTTATGTATATAAGGTTATTTGTGGATGTGGTTTTACGTCCATAAAGTTTTGTGTGGACCTAGTTTCATGTCTATAAGGTTATGTGTAGACCTAGTTTCATGTCTGTAAGATTATTCACGGACATGGAATCATCTATATAAATTAATGTGAGAACCTAATTTTATTTCCTTGATTTAATGAGTCGACTTGTTTCTATTTATACATATACACAACATTTTTAGATTACATTTTTTCCACATTATTATGTATTTTTTATGCTATCATGGATTAGTTATTTGATTCCTTTTTTATTATTGTATTATGAGAAGACAATATTTATTCCATTACTCAAAATTATAATCTTTTTTATGTAGGGTATGGTTTCCAAATATTAATCTCATGTTATTATACCATTATGATCATGTTATGCGTATGTGTTCATTAATGTCTCTTTTATTTACCTGATTTGGTCATATTATCTCACCCTTTCTTATGTTTTCTTTCCTCGGGTTATGAATAATGGTTTTAATTAGGGTATATATAAGATGCATACTATGTGGTGAGATTTTTATGGGTGATGTAGATGATCTTTCAATAAATAAGAATATTGAGTATCTAGTCTCCAAATACACTAAACCTTTACATTCATCAAGCATGTATTTTTTATATTTATTAAATATTCATAAAAAAAGATTTAATATTTATGTTTGAAAAGTTTGAGTAACTATAACATTCCCCTCTAAAAGCTAGTACACACCTCACTCAAGACTCACGTGTTCACTCTCAAGACTCATGTGTTCCCTAATTTAGGCACATGCACACCTATCTCAATATCCATGATTGCTCCACTCAAGACCCTTTTTACCCCCCCCCCCCCCCACTCTTCAATATGGGTACTCGAATAATTTTTAGTACAAATCTTTCAACCCTAGATGGGGTTTCTTATAAAAGGATCCCTTTGCCTCCAAACTCAATCTCATAGTGAAACCAAATATAAGTCACACCACTATACCACATAATAACCTTTATTTGAGTTCATGCCCCCCCCCACTCTAAAATCTACCATAATTTATTTTTTAATTAAAACCTTAAGGGGTGTGATTCAAAATAGGGGTATTTGGGTCATCTAATGGTATCATACTTAGAACCCTAATGAAAGAAAACTTTTTACAAGTCATAGAAAAGATTAGGTTAATGTGCATTTATGAGGAATATATCAAGGAAATAATGGTGAGGTTACTTGTATTTTAGGTCCCTCTAATCATAGGATACATCTCATATCCCTCTAAGGCTCATTTGGGTGTCCAAAATTCCTATGTTACCTACATTGGTAAAGGTTCACTATTTTTCCATAGTGGCTTAAATGACCTTTGTGGAATCCTTTGACCCATGTTCAACCTCCAAAAAATCCAATTTCACTCAACCCTAAACCTTTAACACATAATATATATAATGAGGTCATTTTTCATATTCAAATGGACCTTATGATTATGTATCACTTTAATAATGGAGATCCTATAACCTGTAGAAGTTGTAATATCCCGATATTTTATTAAATATTTTCTTTTAAATTAATTTAAATTATTAGATATCATAAGTTACATGCAATGCATAGTTTGTCTTTCATTATATGCAACACCGAGTTTATCATGTATTTCACATAATATTTAGTTTCTTTTATAACTTTTGTTACATGAAATATTGAGTCTTATGAGAAAAAAATACACAATTAATATTATTTTTTAAAATGATAGTTATCACCTAGCCATTGGAATTGTGTAAATTAATAAGATTAACTAAATTATAAAAATAAGTTCTAAGCATGTTTATAAAATTAATTCATTGGTTATAAATTGATTATAAATGATAATAAAAACTAATTGAATATATTGGAAATGTTTTTATATGCCTAAAGGTGTTTTATCATAATAAATTAAATTTATCGATATTAATGAATTATATTAAAGAATTATATTAATTAATTAAATTAATGAAATATATATACATATTATATTCAATAAAATATTTTTACATTCATCCAATAGATTTGATATGCATAAGATAAGATCAAATCCAATTTTACACGTAAAAACTGTATTTTTCTAAAAGGTAGTTTTCCGCTTTTTAACAGAAGACATATTTTAAAAACAAATTTTAAAAATTTTATAATTATTAATTAAAAAACAAAGTTATTTTTTGAAATAAAAATTTTAAAAATATCTTAGTTTTAATTTGTTTTTATTTTTTAGAAAAGATTCATTTTTTATAAATAGTGAAAAATACTGAAATTTAATTGAAAACTGCATTTTGTTCAAATTATTTTCATAGATAAATTATATTTAAAATTGGTTTTAAAGTAAAATTACCTAAATTATATATATATTAATCCAATTTAGTTAATTGTAATATTTTTTATATTGAATTTATATATACAAACATAGTAAGCTTTTAAACATTTTCACTTTGGAAAACTACTTTCTCGTTCCGTCTCCAGGATTAATTTTAAATTAAATTCTTCTAATTATATGAATTAAATTAGGAAAAATAGATTAAATATTTGGAATAATAATAATAATTTATATTTTATATTTTGTTAAACATGGTTCTTTACCAAAAATTTTAGTAAAATAAATTAAAATTAAGTATAATGATTAAGAGAAAAATGAATTTACTTAGTGGATAAACATATAATATATGGTGTGAAAATGACCCAAAAATTTCCAAAAGCCCATTGGATGGAAATAGTTATACCATTAAACCTATATGATCTTATTTTATATTTTATATAAGCCTATTTTTATGTAAAAATGTGTTTTCACCTAACTTCTTCTCAAAAATGTCAAGTGGGTCTGTTCCCCCACTTATAAAAGGACCCCACCTATCCTCCTCTCTTTACACCTATAAATCCCTTTTTCTCAACCAATAACTATATAAATATCTTTAAATATTCCCTCCTATAATCCTATAATTATTATATTGGTCATAAATTCATCTTGGAAAGTTATTTTGTATAAACCAAAAAGAGTTACCTAATGAAGAAGTAACGTTTATCAATGAGCACTTTTGTTTTTTTTTTCTTTTTAAAACCCATTAATTTTTTATATCATGATTATATATTAACATAAGTATATTAAATATAATAATATTTTTTTATTTTAATTTTATGACCTAAAAATTCACACTATTCCATCAAATGGGATATGCAATCATCATATGTGTGTACAACAGACTTCCCCCTCACGAACTGATATCATTCGTTCTTCCATTACCACCTCTCAATATGGGAAATAATGATAGAACTAGTATTTTTATATGATATTTATGATTTATTTATACTAATTTAATTATTATATAACACATACTTGCATTATTTCAATTTTTTAATATAATAACATCATTTATGGACTTGTGGACTGTCACCTCCTCAAAGCGATGTGATTCGTTCAAGCTTTACATTGAATGTATTAAGGATGGTTTTAATAAAAATATGTGATATAAATGAAATATATATGATATTAATTAAATAATTATCTTTTTAAAAATATAATATATCACTTTATTTCTTACCTTTTCACACACTGAAAAAGTGATATTGTTGCTTGTGGATATGTGGACTAATGCCTCCTCAAAGCGATGTGATTATTCTTTTTTTATCACCACATAAAAAATAATGATATATATAATTATAATTAATATAATTAATATAATAATTGTTTCATGATTTTTATATTATAAATTTTTAAATACTGACCTTTCTGACCATAATCAACCTACTAAAGTCATTTTAACACATAATCCAAATATGGTCAAATCATATGATGTAAACTTAATAAATTAAGAAATTGAAAATAATATTGTAATACGTGAAATAAAAGTAATAATAAAAACTAAAAAGTTTCTCAATAAATTAAATAACTAACATATGTTTATTATTCAGGAAGATAAATACACACATGATAAGTTGGACTCAAGGTAAGGGATTTGGTCTCAAACTCCTTTCATAGAGGAATATCCTGTCGTTACACACATTTATTCTATTTTAAGGGGTATATAAATTTATTTTGACATGTTATATCATTAATTTATATATTATCATGATATTTAAATTTTTTAATGTTATTAATTAATGATTTAATGATTCAAATGTTTCTCAAGTGATAAGGGACTTTTCTTTTAAAAAGAATCAAATTTTAGTGTTTTCTTTCCAACTCTTTCTATTCCATGTCCATGTTTTGAAAAAGATTTTATTAATGATTTTATATGGAAATAAAATATTTGTAAATTAAATTTTATGTCACTTTTTACTTTGTTTTAAAACTATTTTAAAAGTAATCATTTTTCGTGTTATATATATAATGTTTTGACAAAATAAAAAAAGGGATGTTTTATTCTTAACATACATAGTGAAAATTAATTTTCTACTATCATGGCCATTATTTTATTTTTTTATTCCTTTTAAAGTTTTCATGTTTACTTAGATGAAAATTATTCTTTATATTTTTGTATATTTTAGTATAGAAGACGGCTTTTCAAAGAAAATTTTGATTTGGTATTGAAAATGGGTTCTTAAAAGAAAATGGTATTTTTATCCATAAATGGTTTTCATATGGGTTTAAAAAGAGTTTTTTCAAAGGGTTTTATAAATAATGTTCTTTATTCATGATATGTTACTTGAGAATTATATGAAACTAGTGAGCCCAATACATCTAATATGAAAGTTTGTTCCCCTTTATAGATCATGGGTGATCCTGATATAGTTTTTATGAAGGGTTAATCCCCATTATAGCTCATAGGAAATGGGTGAGCCTGATATAGATTATATGAAGGTTTGAGCCCCATTATATATCATGAGTGAGGCTGATATATATTATAAGAAGGTTGATCACCATTATATATCTCCAATGCATTAAGAAATGAAAATGTTGGAAGTCAATAATATGACTATTCCTATTAAAAGGGTTTTGAAATAATTTTATATATATGATGATATAAGTCACCTAAAATGGGTTTTAATTTCTAGTTATGGGTTTTAAATGACTTATTGGAGTAAAACATGTGTGTATTCTCTTGTGAAAATTATTTCTTTCTTTATCTCAATTAAAATTGATATAAAGGTATATATTTAATGGGTTTTCATATTTTTATTGAACTAATGGTTTCTTTTCCTTTTATATACCTTACTGAGATTTTGTGCTCATCCCAAGTTTTTAAATGAGTTTTCATAGATTTTAAAGATAGGTATGGGAATTGAATAATTCAAGTTAAAAGTTATGGAGATTTTCCATGAAAATAAATCATTTTTTATTTTAAAAGTTTTATATTATATGAAAAATGGGTACTGATCAGAAAGTAAAATTCTTAGCTTAAAATTAAGATTATGTAATGACTAAAGTTAGGACCTTATATTTGGTATCAAGGAAAATGTTTATATAACTTTAGAGATTAGGATAATTCTAATAACCTTCCCCTTTAAATATTTTACCTCGGGATTAAGTTATAATGATATATAATTTAAATATAACCATGTTTCTTCATCTAAAATATATTTGTTTAGAATAGTTTTCTATATAGGAAATAAGAAATATGTAGTGTAAATATTCCGAGAGGAAAATAACCTTCCAAATCAATATCATGAGATAGTTATAATTGTAACTGGGTAGTTTTTTGGAGTGATTGATCAATTGAAATGGGCTATAAATGGCGGTGGTATCCATGAAAGAGAATAACTAGGTCTACCATAGAGGAAAATGATTATAGTGGATAATTTTATGAGATAAATCCCTCATCATTCAATGGATCATCCGACCTAGTGATATCTGAAGGATAGATCAATACCTTGGAGAAGATATTTGAAGTCATAGAATATTTGGAACATCAAAAGTAAACTCTTAATATTTATCATTTTGAAGGTGAAGTTGATCGATGGTGGTCTTTGGTTAAGAATACCAAAGAGAAATATGATCTTAATGTCATGTAATGTGACACATTTAAGAATATTTTCCTTGAGAAATATTTCCTTAAGTTTGTTCGAATTATAATCCAGAAACAATTATTATAATTTAAGTAAAAGGATGACAATCTAGTTTTGTGTATGAAGAAAACTTCACAAGATTGGCCAAATATGTTCCATATTTTATTTGAGACATTGATAGTAAAATTAATAGATTTTACTTAGGATTAAAACTAATTCTATGAAGATATTTGGCCTCTCAAGAATTTAAAATTTATGGGTAAGTGGTTCGTTGTGCTGAGAAAGTTGAAATGGAGTTTTCTAATACTTACATGCCATCAGATTACAAGAGTAAGAAATAGTCAAGGTTGAAGGAAAAAGATAATACAAAAACTAATAATCCTACTTTAAACCCTAAAAATATTCCAAGTGTGATATAATAAATTTCATGGAATGTATTTCAGGATCTAATTTTTTTATCGATGTTGTAATTTTGGTCACAAGTTTTGTGACTATAAATAAAATAGTCTAAAACAATCCAAGAGTGGTATAATAGATATCAATTCAATGTTGATATGATTTAGCTACAATGTGTTTTGAAATTTTGATAATGTGTGTCCGAAGATACTTAATTAGTGTGGAAATCAACAATATCAGAAGCGAAAGGGGTTGGAAAAATCATTTTCTACTTCTACAGTTGATGTTGGTCCATCTGGTAAAGTGGTGATAGTTCCATAGAGATTTGTATTTTTTTGAAGGTTGATTATAAGATCAATGTTATAGGCACTCCTATTCTGATGTTTTAAGTAATTTAAGTACTTTGGGATATATTTACTGAGTTTTTATATATGTTTGAATTATATGTTTTTGTGGAAAATTTATTTGAGAAATAATTTCTTTATATTTTATAGACATAAGATTGATTGTTTTGATAAAAATTAGGTTTTATATTATATTTGATTATTAAGTTTATTTTTAGGTATTTTAATTATATTTATGAGAATGTTATAAGGATACAATTGTGATTATGAGAAACAAAAATATCAAGAAAATATATTTCGTTATATTATTAGATAGTAAAATAATTCCACAACTCTAGGAAAATGATCTTGAAATAAAAATGTTATCCTAGTACCTTCATTTCTGATGAAACGATTCTCTTTTTGACCATCAAAGATTTATGGTTCTAATTCCCTCAACTTTACATTGATCATTAACTTACTTTTGATCAATTACCCCAATACCTCTCTATAATTATTTACGTTTTTCCTCTATTTCTGAAAAAGTTCTCCTATTTGGAAATATGAAATGTGTTGTTCTAGATGACTTACAAACATAATTTTCTTGATTATTAATATGATATCTTATTAACCCTTTATTATTTGGGTTTCAATAAAGTAATTATAAAAATTCCAATCCTTTGATAACTATGACGATTTTTGAGGATGGAATTTATTTTAAGGGGGGTAGCATGTAACATCCTAGTATTTTATAAAATATTTTCTTTAAAATTAATTAAATTATTTGATATAATGAGTTAATTTAAATTAAAATTTTATATTTGTTCATAAGAATCACAAATTTTATCTTGTGTTGTATGTGACTTTTAGTTTCATCGATAACTTGTGTTATACGCAAGGCCAAGTCTTACTAGAAAACACTATACAAATAATTTTATTATTTGACATGATAGTTGTAACATACCCATTATAATTTATGGAATGAATAATATTAAATAAATTATGAAAATATTTTCTACAAATTTCTATAAAATGAATTCATTGGTTACCAATTAATTTCAAATGAAAAGAAAAACCTGCTAAATATAAAGGAAATGTTTTTATAATCCAAAAGGCATTTAATTTTAATAAATTAAATTTATTAATATTATTGAATAATATTAATTAAATTTATATATTATATATTAAAATAAATATTTTTTACTTTCATACAATAGATTTTATAGTCATAAGATAAGAATAAATCCATTTTTAAAAATAAAAAGCAGTATTTTTCTAAAAGGTTGTTCTAGAGCCTTTTAATGTAAGACTTATTTTAAAACTAAATTTTTATATTTTTCTAGATATTATCTTAAAAAATAAACCTATTCTTTGAAATATAAATTTAAAAATTATATTAGGTTGATTTTGTTTTATTTTTCAAAAAATATTTATTTTTTATGAATAGTGAAAAATACAAAATTTTAAATGAAAACTATATTTTTGTTCAAATTATTTACATAGTTAAATTATATTTTAAATTGATTTTAAAGTTAAATTAAATAATTTATACATATATTAATCCAATTTATATTATTTTAATCTTTTTATTGTTAATTTAGATATAAAAAAATTAGTAAACTTTTTAACATTTTCACTTTAAAAACACTTTTTCTCATTCCGTCTGTGGGGTTAATTTTAAATAAAATTATAAAACTTATGTGAATTGAATTTAGATAAATGGATTAAATATTTTCAATATTCATAATTATAATTTATAGTAAGTTAAACTCAGTTTTATACTAAAAAAATTAGTAAAATAAATTAAAATTAGTTACAGTGATTAAAATAAAAGTGTGTTTATTTAGTTGTTAAAATTAGAATATAAGATGTAAAAGTGACACAAAACTTGTAAAAAGACCATTTTATAGAACTATTATACCATTAAACCTCTATTATTTTATTTTTTTCATTATTTTTGGCATATTTTTAGGTAAAAATATAGGTTCACCCAAATTATTTTCAAAAATATCAAGTGTGTCCTTTCCCCAGCTTTTAAAAGGCCACCACATCTTCTCCTCTATTCACACATATCAATCCCTTTTTATCATATAATACCAATATAAATCTATTAAAAATTCCCTACCCTTATCCTAGAATCCTTAAATTTAGAGTAAATCCATTTGTGGAAGTCCTTTGTGAAAACCAAAAAGAGTTGCATGAATAAGAGGTAACGTTTATGAATGATCACTTTTGTTTTATTTATTTCCCAACCCCATTAATTTATTTTTATATAATTATTATATAATATTATGTGTATATTAAATATAAAGAGATGTTTTATATTAATGGTATGACCTAAAACATCACATGTTTTCATCAAATGGGATACACAATCATCATTCATGTGTATGGCGGACTACTACCTCACGAACTGATGTCATTAATTCTTTCATTACCACCTCTTTAGGTTGGTAATAATGATGGAAATGATATTTTTATATTATATGAATTATATTTATGATTTAATTATGCTATTATAATTATTTTTTAACACATACCCTCGTGATTTCCATTTTGTGGGAATATGATAACATTATTTTTGGATGTTTGGACTACTGCCTCCTCAAAGCAAAGTGATTCGTTCACGATTTACATGGAATATGTTAAGGATTTTTTTAATAATCCAATATGATATAAATGTCATATATATGATATTCATTACATGATTATATTTCTATAAATCTAATATATCACTTTTTTTCTTACTTTTTCATGAACTGAAAAAAATGATAACGTTATTTGTGGACGTGTAGACTAGCGCCTCCTCAAAGAGATGTGATTCATATTTTTTCACAACATAAACAATAATGATATCTATAAGTATAATTAAATAATTAATATTATTATTATATAATTATTATTATTATATAGATGTTTAAATAATGAAATTTTTTACCATAGTCAACCTACCAAAATCAATTTGACACATAAGTCGAATATAGTCAAAACATCAGACATAAAATTAATTAATTAAGAAATTGTATAAAAAATTGTAATAAGTGAAATAAAATTAATAATAAACATGAAAAAAGTTCTCAATAAATTTAATAAGTAAAATATTTTCATTATCTGGGAATATAAATACACACCTGAAATTTCAAACTCAAGGTAAGGGACTTCATCTCAATCACCTTTCACTGAGGTATATCTTGATGTTGTGCACATTTATAATATTATAAGTTGTATTTACAGCCATTTTTACACTTTATGTCATGAATTTATATATTCTCATGATATTTAAATTTTTTAATGTTATTATTTAATTGTTTTTATGATTCAAATGTTTCTCAAGTAATAAGGGACTTTTCTTTTAAAAAAATTCATCTTTTAGAGTTTTCCTTCCAACTCTTTTTCATCCATGTAAAAGTTTTTAAACATATTCTATTAATGTTTTTATATTGGAATAAATTATTTTTAAATTAAATTTTATGACTATTTTTAATTTATTTTTCAACAATTTTAAAATTTATCTTTTTATATGTTATATAGGAATTTTTTTTATAAACGACAAGAGGATTTTTATATTCTTAACATACATGGTGATAATGGATTTTCCTCCTCCATGTCCATTATTTTATTTTTTGATTCCTTTTCAAGATTTAATTTTTCCTTAAATTAAATACACTCTTTATATTTTTTGGTATTTTTGTATTGAAAATAGTTTTTAAAAGAAAAGGGTTTTTTATATTAAAAATGGATTCTTAAAATAAAATGGTATTTTTATCCGCAAGAGTTTTTCATATGGGATTAAAAATATTTTTTCAAAGGATTTTATGATTAAAGTATTTTATTCATGATATGGTTCTTTAAAATTAAATGAAATGTTTGATCCTCATATAGCTTATAAGAATAGTTTGGCCCTATTATATCTCATGGGTGAGCCCGATATAGCTTATGTGAAGGGTTTATCCCCATTATATCTCATTAGAAACGGGTGATCTTGATATAGATTATATGAAGGTTTGATCCCGATTATAGAAATAGTTGAGATTGATATAGGTTATACGAAGGTTGATCCCAATTATAGATCTCTAATACATTGGGAAATGATAATGTTGGTAGTTGACCATATGGTTATTCTCATTAAAAGAGATTTAAACCGGTTTTATATATATTATTATCTAAGTCATCTAAATGGGGTTTTAATTTCTTGATATGGGTTTTAAAGGATATATTTGATAAAAACGTGTGTGCTTTTTATAAATGATTTATTTTTTATCTAAAAGAACATTTATTTAAAGGTAAATATTTAATTTGTTTTCAATTTTTTACTAAACTAACAATTTATTTTCTTTTTATATCCCATAATGATAATTTATGATTATCCCAGGCTTTTAAATGTGTTTTCACAGGATTTAATTATGGGTAAGGGAAAGGAAGAAGTCAAGTTAAAATTCATTGAGATTTTCTATAAAAATAAATAATGATTCATTTTTAAAAATTATATTATGGGAGAAATAAATAATGATTGGAAGTGTCCACTTTTATTTTATGGTTTTTTATGTATTATTTATGTCTTAATTATCTAAAACAATAAACCTAAAAAAATCATTGATGTTAACATAAATAAAATTCTTGATATAAACTCAATATTATGTAATGATTAAGGTCGAGGCCTGGTAGAAGGTCTCCCCCATTATGATTATCCTCCCATTTTAGATTCCTAAAATCCTATAAATCTTGTAATCCCTTTATAATGGGGTTCACTCATCTCAATAAAACCGATGGTATCTCTCCTATAATAGGCCTCCCATCATGGATTCCCTACATTGGTGCCCATGTATCTTGGTCCAATCAATGATCCAAAGTAAAAAAATGGGTTTTTTATTCTGGTATAATTTCCACATACCTTCACTTGACACTTTTATCATGGTAAAACAAAATTGGTCACTCATGTTTAAGTTCTACACATAATAAATTTCTAGGCATCTATCGCATAATGGTCTAAGTTGTATGAACTTAAACTTCAATTCATAAAGGTTCTGAATGCATAACCTTAAAGGAGACGCCACTAGTCTAGGATAAATAGTCTTAAAATACTAAAAATTGGTCCTGAATTCATGTCCTTAAAGGTAAAACCTTTATCCAAATTACACAACCTTAAATGGTAATAAATTACTTATTAAATGGAATTGATCTATGATGATTTTTATTCCCTTCATAAGGATATACTGTAATCCCCTTTCATGGGTTAAATCGCATATCCATGGAACCTTCCACCTCCTCACACTTTCATAGATAGTTTAAATTTTAGAGTGATTGACTACAAGTAAACTACAATCTAATTAATAAAAACGGGATAAAAACCCTTTGTGTAAAGTTCTATCAAATTAATTAATTTAATTCAATCACTTTCACATAAAATGATGACTTTTATTGTTATTATGAAGGATTTCAGGAATATTTATTAAATATATAAGTGAGTATCACACTAGAAAACAATATCATTTCTTAAGATGAGTTGGCCCCTTATTCTCTAAATCCGTATATTAATGCCCCATAAAAATGATAAACACGTTAAAGTAGTGCTAAAGTGTCAAAAATAGTCATCTAAGGAAGCAATGTCTATTAGAGATGTTTCTCTTTAGAAAGAGGTGGATGATGATGAAATTGATTGTAATATGTGAAATAATACATGGGTCATTATAAATTTTCCAAAAGTATTTAGCCCCCATATAATATAAATGGATATTTATAAGGAAGTATGATTCCATGGGTAATATTTAATTTTTAAAAAATGATTGGATTTGGAAGGTTTTAAGAAATAAATAGTGGATTGATTATTTAGATATTTTTTCTCTTATGGATCAAATTACTTTAATAAGAATATTATTTTCATAAATTAAATTTATTATTTTTATTTTCATTAAATGAATGTTAAAAAAATAGTTTAAATTTTTAATTTAAGATAATAAATTTACATTAAAAAATATAAAGGGTTTTTTTACAATGTAACAAAAAGAAAGTATATGATTTGTTTAAGTCTCTTTATAGCCAAAAACTAGCTCTTAAACAATGTAATATGAAATTTTATTTTATTATTTTATTTAAATATTTATTCATAATAATTTTTAGAAGTGTATAGAGTTATTTTATGTTTTTAGTTTGATGATATGTTAATATTTTTCACCAACATGATTGGTATTAATAATAATAAGCAATATATATTATCTATTATTAAAAAGAAAAACCTTTGAGTAGAAGATATTATTTTGGGTATCATGGATATAAAATTTAATATAGTATGATATTTTAGTTAGTATCATTATATTGAGAATATTTTAAATAAATTCAATCATCTTATATTTAATTATGTAAATACTTAACATGAATCTACTCTAAAATATTAAAAAATACTGATTGATTCAATGAATAATGATTATCTTGTTGTATTATAAGAATACATTGATGTTTTTTGAATTAATAGTATAGGTGATAATCAATATCTAGATGGTATTTTTCTCTTATAATTTGTGTTGTTTCATGGTAAGTATGAAAAAAACATGTGTTTCATATTCAACTATGGGGTTGTATTTAATTTCCTCAGTGAAATATGGAAGGATTCATAATGGATTAGAAATTTATTTTTAGAACTTAAATTGTACATTTTCTCAATGCTTCCTATTTATATTAATTATAATTGTGAATAAATTTTGTTAAGAAGTCATAGTTATATATATAATTTAATGTTTATAAATATCATATTGTGGAATGATGGTGTGAGACAATTGTTACAAGATGCTATAATAATTATTATTTATTTAATATTGTGGAAAAAAACCTATTATTATGTTTATTGAATCTCTATCAAGATATATTTTATGACCAACTAAAAAAGAGATGTGTAAAACCCCATTAATTAAATCATTTAGTAATGAAAACACAAAAAAAATCATTAGCTAGATCTTAATTAAATTATTTAATATGTAATAATAAGTTACTGAAATGATTCTAGATATTGATAATTATATCCTCAAATATTTATATTAAATATAATATGTTATGATTAATGGATAAGGAATAAACTCTTAACTAGATATTAAAACTCTATTAGTTATGTATTATAATAATGGAAACACATGGTAAAAGTTTTCCTATTTTAACTAAGAAGTGGTGTTAGTTCTTTGGGGAATTACTGAGTTTATTCATTATTGAGTTCATGAAACTTCATAAATCATATGGATATAAAACTGATAAAATTTTGAGATACTCTTTAGATAATAAAAATATTATATATTATTCACTGGTTTATCACATATATTAAAAAATTTAATATTTAATAAACTTATAAATATGATAATGCTTTGTGATATTAATACTAAGTAAAGATTTGAATCAAAAGATATATTTACTCTATTTAATAATATGACTATATTTATTAGAGAGTAAAATATTTAATGAATAAAAGTTATAAATTTATATAAATATATATATAATTCATTAAATATAATAGTAATCCTATATTAGAAGTATAATAATGAGGTGAAATAGAGTACCCTTTTAAAAAGAGTATGGGGGAACCCATATTTCCAAATTTAAATTTTTTATTATAAAGCCATTTTTATGAAAAATGGGGAACAAGAGTTCACAAAAGTTACCACTACGTGATGAAAGAAATCACAAAATGGTTAAACACAAGACTAATATTACTGGGCCCAGCTAATCTATAGAGTTCCCAATGCAGCGTACTAACCTGGGTATCTGGATCCTCTCTGATAAGCTCTTCAAGGTGAGAGATCATCCTTTCCATTTTCCGAATGAATTAATCTAAGTTGATTTTACTCTGATTGAAGCCTCGGGCCAGTATTCTATCTTGTTTACATGACCACACTTCTTGCTCCTCTGTGGCATCAACTTTTAACCTTCATTCGTAGATTCTATTGAGATCCTCATCTAAGACATTAGGTCGTACATCTTTCTCAATCATTTCTTCCTTGGAGTGGAGGATAAGTTTCAAGCACTCCCCAGCCTCTTTTTATTTGTCTCTTGAATTCCTACTTGATCCTTCTCTTTCCCCTTTTTTTAGGGATTTTCTTTCCTTGTTTATACCCTTCTTGGCCTACCTAGTCTCCATTGGTTTTGGAAAGTGAGAGTAATCCTTGTGTCCCTTAGACTTTTTCCCTTAAACCATGATCCACTCCCCAGAATCTTTACTGCCTTTTTTCCCTTTCTTCCTTCGAGGGCTGTGAGGACTTTCACTTGAATTCGGTCCATATTATCCACTTAAGGATGGTTATAGTTGTCATCACCTAAAGAATCGTCCTCCTGAGACAATGAAGGTTCATGAACTTCCAACCCCTCAAAATGATTCCCCAACTTCAACATCCTGCCTTTTTTGAGAGGCATCTGCTTACAAGGAGGCCCCTCCTTACCTTCCTTTTCCGCCAAGCCAGAATTCTTCCCCACATCCCCAACCTTCAGACGTGAAGTAGGGAATTAATCAAGGGGGTTTGGGTCTAAGGGCCCCAAGACACTCTCGTTGTCCATCCTCCCTTGTCCACATTGAGTTTCTGTTGCAGCCATTAAGAAAGACATTCCCTGCACCAATGTTGAACCTATGGGGTGTTCATAACTACGGCCCATGAACTGTGGCTGCCTGTTTGAATCATCCCAACCACAACCTTATTCACCGAGACGTTGGACACCACTCCCAACCAATCTTGCCTCACCTTCCTTGATACTATTAGAATTGGATACATACTTTTAAATTTCTCTCCTATATAAATAAGGTTAAGGAGTGTAATTTTATAATAATATATATTTGATTATAATAATTTTTAGAATTATTTAATTACATGAAATGTTTTATATCATATAATATATATATATAGAAAAATATTTTCAAATCTGAATAACAAATTTATTAATCATATCCTATCAGTAATGATTATATCGATTTAATATCAACTTCATAATAAAAAAATAAAAGTTTCAAATCAATTAATGACTCTTTTGGTAGTTTGGTGTGATCAGTAATTTGGGATTGAGTCAATTTGGAATCATAAAAATATTGATTTAGCATATCATTTCAATCCATTCAAAGCAATCCTCCTCTTATTATTTTATATTTTTTTAAAATAATATCTTAAAATATTTTTTTCATTTTTTTTCAAATATCATAAAAACATTTTCATTTCATTTAGTGATATTTCAAACCCTAAACTAATAAGAAACACACCTATGACCATAGTTTTTTCTATTATTTTTCCAAACCATGGATATCGGTAACTAATAGCCATATTTTGAAAAATCATAATGGAAGGTTAATCGTATTGCAACGGTTTGACCCAACTATACTCTTAGTTAAAATATAGCCATAGTTTGAAACATTATAGTAGTAAGTTAATATTATAGCCATATTTTTTCCAAACTATTATCATAGATCACTAATATATCCACCACATAGCAATGGTTTTACCAAACTATGGTCATAGGTGACCTCTATCTAGGGTATGACCAAACTATGGAAGTGGTTCATTACTATAACCTCCCAATATTCACAATTTCACTAAATCATTGTCACAAGTAACCTATAGCCATGGTTTGACCAAACTATGGTAGTATGTTACCCTTATATCCATGATTTTATCAAACCATGGGTGTACTCCACTTATATCAATAAATATTATCCTCTGATAAGGTTCAAACTAGTGACCTCTAACTCATTAAATGAGACTTTAACAAATATACTAAAGAATATTTTATATGTTTATAATTACACACACTTATCTATATACATTTATAGATATACCCACACACACACACACATATATATATGTATATTTATAGGTATATGTGTGTATCTATATATAAAATGAGATATAAATTTCATCACGACCATACCCAATTGGTTGGATGCCCGATCTACACCTGGGTGGTGGAAATTTGATCTTACCCACTCTATAATTCCTTCCCTATTTTCAAAGTTCATGATTTTGTTGAATCAATTATTTATATAATTTTCCACATATATGTCTTACAAGTAGATCTCAATCCCCATATGTAGTGTTCACCTAAAAATTTTCTTATTTGATGTAGTACTCCTCTTTCCTACACATGATCTAATCTTTTAGAACACATGAATTTTATTTAGTTGATTCAGTTCACATCTTGTCCTCATGTTTTCTCTACCTAATGTAATCCACAAACTATCTATGGGTTTTCTCTCAATTATGTAATTTTCATCCAACTCAGATCTTTTACAACCTTATTTTTTCCATTACCTACCATCATTTTCATCCACCCCTTCCAGTTGTAGTCCTCGCCTCACTTGTAGTGTTAACTCATGGCCTTGTCCACTTAATGACTCTATTATTTATCTGATACAACTAGACCTACCCCAAATTACTTATTTGTTGGTTATAATTCTTGACTCATGTTTCCTTGGATCTTTTTTTATCCACGATTTTACTCATTTTTTTAATAGTAATAAATAATTTTAGGTATATTGACTCTCTTTTTTAATACACACACACAGCCACACACACACACACAACCCACATGCATATATATATATATATATAATGTTCCTTAGTCTAGCAGTTAAAGTTCCTCTATAATAATATAATGGTTAAGGGCTTCAAAACTTTTCTATAGCTATTTTTTTATATGATACAAACTACCATGTATTTAAAACCAATAAAATAGAACTTTTATGGCCATTATTTGACTAAACCATGACAGTTGAGTACCTTACCACTATATTTTGAAACCCGTTTTAATAATTACCCCAACAAACCCTAGTTTGATAAATCATGGTGGTGGGTTACCTAATTTACAGGGCTTTAAACTATGGTTATAGGTTCTAGAACCATGGAGATATCTCAATAGAAGTATGTCGATGAAACCTACTACTACAGTTTTCCAATCCATAGATGTATCCAATTTTTCACTTATACCCTATTTTTTTAACATATATCCACAGGTATAAAAAATGGTCATAGAACTATTTTATTTTAGTGATACAAAAACATATTATGGGATGATCCAAACTATTTTTAATGTGATCATATCATGCTTCACTCCTATTTATTTATATACTTCTTCAATAGTTCCACCTCATTTTTCAAACATCATATTATGTTTGAGAATTAATTTTATAGACTCCCACTCAAATTAGATGATTTATTTATTCTCTCATCAGTATATATTAGGATTAAAATGGTAAAACAGAAATCTTTGGTGGATTTTAAAGATTTATTTTATCAAAGTGTGATCTACATTCCATTGTTCAAAAATAATTAAAAGTATGGGTGATGAAAGTGGTAGGTAGAAGTCCACATGTAAAACAACAATATTCTAACACTTCCATTCATCCCACGATGATGTTTAAAGAAACTTGAATTTAAAAATGATGTAAAATATTCAAAGTCGCATAATATTAGAAAGGATAATTTTCCTTTAAATTTAAATTCACCCACTGCACAATTTTTGTACCCTCATTATTATACAAATAATATATATATATATTTCAAAAACAATAAACTTTTGAAAAAAAACTATATAAATTTTAATGTTATTGTAAATCTAATATAGTAAACCAATCGTGAAAACAACCTTTTTCATAATAGTGTGTAAAATGGACCAATAAAGTGAAATATAATAAAAACATAAAATAATAAGATTTATTTGAATGTATATTATTTCTGAATGTCATTTTATTTTCAACTATATCATTTTACACTATCTTATTTAAAATTTAAAATTTATTAATAAATATTTTATGAAATAATGTAACAAAATAACAATCACCATCATCATCATTATGAAAGATTTG
The DNA here is from genome assembly GCA_963277665.1 of Viscum album. NCBI lineage: Eukaryota > Viridiplantae > Streptophyta > Magnoliopsida > Santalales > Viscaceae > Viscum > Viscum album. Next base: position 43,794,123 of record OY728140.1, on the reverse strand, counting down.
GTCAAGGAGTAAAGACTTATACCCATACTATATTAAATAAGATAAGATAAAGTGATTTAGTCACAATTAAGTGTTATAAATATGAGGATAATCATAACCTTTAACATCGGAGAAATGTAAAGATAAGATATCAGGGTGAATATCAAATGCATGTCAAAGTGGTATTTGATCAAATACCCAATTTCCTCTAATTTGTTAAATTCCTTATATATATGTAAATACATAATATCAAAAAACTCCATGATGTTAGAACAATATTCCCATTCACCATAGAGACTCCATGGAACTGATTTGGATTTGAGGTTGATAACTTCAATTGTAAAATGTGATTCACTTTTAATCCAAAGTTAGTCCTAGATGAATTTTATTACACAACTTATGGAATATATAATCCCCCAAATATTTACCTCAAGATACATATTGACACCAAGATATATAGAAAATGTACCTTTGATAAATCCCATATAATTTATAAAAAAAATTATCTAGAGGAGATTATTGAAAAATACCTCTAACACTCCCACTCAAAAGGTTGAACCGACTCTAATTACTTTATTTTATTATACTAGGCATGAATCCCTTTTTAAATAGGTTCCAATGGACTTTATAACTGTCTTAAGGGATATTAAATATGGGATAAAGGCTTTAAATATAGTTTCTAGATCTTCTTTTATAGTGCCTACTAAAATTCCTAAAATAGTTCCTATTATAGTACCTGTTATGGTAACTATAGAAGTTTAACTTTTCTCAAATTTTAACTCTAGTTTCTTGGTTATAAGTATGGTTATAATTGATTTGATTCTAACCAATTATCCTATTAATTGATATTTATATCAGTACTTGAATTTTATACTCGACTTTGGATCAATGTCACAATCTTGGATCAATGTCTCAAAATCGATTTGAGCCCAATCATTCTACTCAATTAGGATTGATTTGGTTTGATTATAATACATTACCAAAACTTTAATTATAATATCCTACATAAATTCAAACTCGATCTTTAATTTCTACTTGAGGTTGAAATATAGGGCTCAAAAACTAAATACATATATATTAAATTAATGAAAATATATTAAATAATTTAATAATTGATTAGGATTATGAGCTACTCAATTATGTTATTGTAATACATGATCTTGGATCAAGTCAATACTCTAGAAACTTGAACTTATGCATGAATGAAAATAAACTAAGATTAATTTTAGTATTTTTTTTGAATCTATATCAATTAGCTTGCAAGCACCTCAAGATCATTTACAACCCTAGTTATCAGCACTCGGGCTTTACCACTCCACCAAGGGACTAGGTATAATAATAATAATAATAAATAGTATGTGGAAGGGTTATAAATAATATATAAATACACATGCACTCATTGGGTAACCATGGATTTGACTTCCCCCCCCCCCCCATAGAGAATAAAAGGTTAGGGAGTAGATAATACCCATGTTGAGGACTGGAATCTTATCTCGAAGGACCTCTTTAAACTGGTGAACTTGTGAAACTTGTCTATAACAAGGGTAAAAAAACATAGAATAGGGTACTATTAAAGGTTAAATGGGTATAGTTTAAATGGAATTTTTTAGGAGAAGTTTTGATTTTATTGGGTGTAAGTGAGATCCTTTTATAGTTTAAAAAGAGGAGCATTTCCTTGGAAACTAAAGTTAGGTGAATGGTGAAGATAGAATCACATGGTTGTTAGGTGAGTTAGGTGTATAAAATTTATGATACATGTTGGATTTAATTTCCTACCTAAAACTTTATTCTATAATTTCTAAGTTTCATGTTGATTTTGTAAATTTTTATCTATGGAAGATTACCTCCTTTTACCCTTCACACTTGATCAAATATTTACTATGGTAATTGATTTTTTTACTAAAAATATAAGATGACCCATTTTACCAAATTTATATATGATGAATATGAATTTGGAATATATTTAATCTAATTCAATTTCTAAATATTAGATGATTTATTTTTAAATGAAAACAAAATATATATAGAAAAATCTATTTTTGTATAAAAATGACTTTTAAAATATTCATTTATCTTAATATTATTTCCTATCAATAAATAATTAAATGAGTGTTAATATAATATTCATGTTAATAATATATTTTATTATAATCATTATTTAACCATGATATATATAGTTTCTTAAATTAAAATAAATATCTCATAAAAAGATAATATTTAATAAATTACATTTTTAATAATAAAATGATTTTATTAGTTATTTAGCTCGACTAATTGAATAAATTTATATTAAAAATGACCAATATTTTTCATTAAAGTTATAAATCTAAAATGTATGAAAATACACATGATATATTTATTATTCATTACATTTATAATTTCATGTTTATATCATCATAACTTCTACTTATAAAACCCCTCAAGATTTATGTGTAAAACCTAAGGATAATATAAGTAGTAGTGGTTGTATCAATGATTTAGCTAGAATGGATCCCTTAGTGATTACCATAAGCTTTAATTTCTTCTGAAAATGACTCTTCTTGAACCATGCATATTGGAGTTCATCCTGGTCTTGGTCTAGGGAAAACCCTAGTGAATCTACCTCCCTTCCAAGATTGAAAAAATGAGCCTCATAAGGAAAACTTCTACCACATTATTCCATTTCCTATACTTTCTATTTTTATTTTATAATATGGTTACTTCTATTTATACTCACTAATTTAATGGATATGTTAAAATGTTTATATTTTAATTATAGATTAATTCATCTTCATTTAATGATTCATGTAAAATAAGTTATCATAACTTTAATGTATTATAATTTATGGGGTGTTACATTCTACCCACTTTAATGGAATTTCTCCTTTGAAATATTAATACTCAAATAAAAAGAAAATGGGGTAATTTTGTCTCATTACATCTTCAGGTTCCCACATAGCTTTCTAAATCTTGTTTTTTACCAAAATACTTTGACCAAGTGGGTGGTCAGGTTTTTTGTAATCTCATCTCTTCAATCTAAGATCTCAACTATTTATTCCTCATAAAAGATCTTATGTTCTAAATGAATAACTTTTGAGTTTGGTTTATGTGATGGGTTTTGTATGTAATTCCTCAAAAGAGATATATGAAAACATTATAAACCTATGATGGGCTCAAAGGATGTGATAAGTAATAAGATACAACCCTAATGTGATCAAGAATATTGAAGGGACCAATGTATCAAGGGCTTAGCTTACCTTTCTTCCCAAATTTAATAAATCACTTCTAATTAGGTTTCCAAAGGAATAACTTGTCACAAAATTCAAATCCAGAATCTCATTCATGGTTATTGGTATAGATCTTTTTCTGAATTTATGCCACATTAATGTGTAGCTAAAGGGTTTGAACCTTTTCCATAATTTATTGCACAATATCTGATCCTAAAAGATTACTTTCTCTAACTTTATCCCAAAATGTTGTAATCCTACATATCCTCTCATTTATCACCTTATATGGTTTCATTTCTATGTTAGAGTGGAAATTTTTATTAAATGAGAACTCGGAAAAAGGAAGATGTTGATACCAAGATACTTTAAAATTTATTAAGCAGGATATTATCATATATTATAATGTTTGAATGGTATATTTAGATTAACCATCAATTTGAGTATAATAATCTTTTTTACACTTAGTTTTGTCACATGGATGAAAATGAAACAAAGGGAAATACATTAGTGATAAGATAATAAGATAAATGAAGAAGTCCAAGGATTGCAAAGTCTTCTAAATCCCATTCGCCCAAGTTCCCCAAAGCAGTTTCGGCACCCAAGGTACCTGAAAGTTAACCAAAATGATCGGTCTGAGTGAGATCCTATGTGAGACACCTAAGCAGAAATCCTGAGTGAGATATCCCCTTCACCCAAGGTCCCTTTCTTTCCAATAAATAAGACCCTTGGGACTTTATTTGAGATAAAGAAAATTTATGGAGTCCAATTGATGTTATGCTCTCTATATTCCTTAACTCAATCCCTGAAAAACATTTATGTAGTCCTCTTAAATATGAAGAAGATATAATTAAAGGGGGATAAGGAAACTAAAGTCCTTCCAGGATTTGAAACACATAACACCCTCATGATGCACTTTTCCCCCATAATTGAAGAACACTAGCACGAGGTTCCCTCCCTAACCAAGACCTATGTGAGCCAGTTCCATGAAAACATGTGGAGACCCTTGAAATATTGAGAAAAGTCTCACACAAGTGCAGTTTCCCAGGTGGTCCATCACCCAAGGTACATTAAGCTCACCCAGGCCTACCTACATGAATCACCCATATTCAAGCCTCCTTTGGTTCTCCCCATTCTTTATCATGTGTGATCCCTTATTTAGGTCCTCTTGAAATCCATCCATGTTGGGGCCTCTCTTCCTTTGTCTCCCTTATCTGAAAGGGAACAAGATGAAACCTCTATAAAATCCTCTAGACGTGAAATACCATGAAAAGGGACACACTAACATGTCTCCCATTTGGAATTCCATTCCCTCAGTTAGAGTTTTCCCACACTTATCTAGCCAAATGGTTAGGTTCCTCGGGGTTCATGTGGTTTTTCATTCCTTCGGTCATGAGGACCCTGACCCCAAAGATGGTATTAGGGAGTTCCATGTCCCAAATACTAGGGTTAGGACCATGTTCTACCCTTTTCATATCTAAGACTCATATCCTCTAGTTCCCGGTAGGGAGGGTGAGTATTACACTTGTTTTTTCATTAAAAATGTAATAAGATACTCCTCCCTCTCCACAAAACCTATTTTAGGGTATCCCTCCTAGAGTAATCCCTTACAATTTCTTTTGGGAGAATGTACTCTTGCTCTTCCTCACCCCCTAGGCTACTAGATCAGAGAGGGGATTAGCACCATAGTACTCTCCTCTCTCTATCTCTTTCATACCCTCAACCTCTTCCACCAATGGAGAATATGAAGTGTGTAGTTTTTTTGATCTTTCTATTCCTCTTGCCCATCACATTCAAGCATGACTCATCCTGAATCATGAGAACATATAGGCTATCCTTGATCATGGTGATCACATAGTCATATGCATGATTCAACAGAGATTTATCCTTTGAATATCTCTCTCATCTTTCTTTAGAGTGATCCCCTAACATGGGTACTCAAGGCCATGTATCCAATCTCAAGTAAAAGAAGATTGTGTGTTTTCCTAGATCTTATATTCCCACTTGTTTCTCACACCGAGTATGACTCATGCGGGGTTATAGATTGATGGTGGTCATGAAATCCACATAATCCCAAACCAATATATAACCATCCTCTTTAAGATTAATCCCCATGTATGTTACTCAATGGTTCCCATTCCAAGTGTAATACCCAACCAATCAATGGTTATCCTACTCAGGATTAATCCCTAATCATATCCCCCATTCATCATGGAAACCTTAGTGTATAAGACCTAAAATATTGAACTATGGGAACTTTGATTCCTACTATAATAAGGATGTATAGAATGCCTACATAAGGCCAAAGCTTAATGGGCATCTTCCTCAAGAGTAATCCCCAATCATACCACCATTCTCCAAGGAATCCTCTTCAGGAGTAAGCCCCCACCAAACTTCAAATAACCTGAGCATACTCCTCGAGAATAATCTCCAAAACAAAACCCCCAAATCTCCATGAGGAAATCTATTTATAATGTACTCAAATTGATTCATCCCAAAATCTTCTTCAAGAGTAATCCCTTGATTAATCCTCTCAAAGGTCCATAATCCCATTTGATACCAACCAAACTACATGTTATTTGATTCTCGTCCAAATGGGATATATAGAAAGCCTCCCTCAGGTCCAAACCCAACACCCAAAATTGACCCTATTCTCTCTAGGTCACATTCCCAGTAGGTTCTAATCCAACCTATAAATCCATATCCCTTCTAGGTTCCCTCAGAATCTTAGACATAAATCCCACACCAAACATTTACTAGGCACCTTCCACCTAGAATTCATTTCCATAAGGCATTAAACTATATGGTTAGGACCTCATCACATGAACTTAAAAGGTATGATGTTCCCCCATTAAGTGGCACCAAACTATGTGGGTTATGGTTTTTTCATAAGGATACATAGGAAGTCCATCTATGGGTTTGATCCCAGCATTAATACAACTCTCATATCCCTATATGATGATACACTCTAGAGTCCCCCACTGATTGGATAGAAAACCAAAATCATCATAATAATGGCCAAATAATCATTAAGTATTATTTAAGAGGATACCATTGGTGGAGAACCTTGGATACATACTAATTTCTCCATTGATGAAGAACCTCTGATATAACTGATGATTCAAATCTCCATACATGATAATAATTGATTATTAATTAAACGTTAACCCCCTTAAAACTTTGGAATTAATAAATGACTCATGAACATATCTTAAATCTATAAAAGAGTCCCAAAGTATGAAATAATCCCCCCTAAAAAAGTTCTGATTAGCCCAACCTACTATCATCTAGAAAACTGTGACTTCTTAAGCATCATTGGTCAAACTCTCAAAAAATGTGAGTTCTATTATCATTTTAAATTTGTGATATCAAAGACTGTTGTCTTACTTAGTATTGAGATAAAATATAAAATAAACTTCTAACAAAGGCATTCCCACCTTATAATTGAATGAGCCTATAAACTTGTGTACCATAAAAAGGTTGTCCCTTGAAGTGATTAGAAGAAGTACCTAAGATTTACTACCTCATATTGCTTAGGTGTCCCCATCATAGGATCCTAGTGAGATAAAAAATGCATTAGATGGTTATTTGGGTCTCTAGAGCCATTAAAAATAGGAAATGTTGGATTCCAAAAGTTCATCGGGGGGAGTCTGATCTACCCACTAGAGGTATGGATTCCTTTCTGGTTGTATCAACTATCATCATTCTTAAATGGATTATAATAGAGTTTTAAGTGATTCAAGAGTATTAATTGGCCCTAGAGGAATTTTTGATTGGGAAAAATCTTGAACATGTACTATTGAAATAGCAAACTGTGCCTCCACCCACTCCTACCATAGCATAACCAACTTCATTAATAGCTCAATACTTAGAAATATAGTCCTCCAAAAAGTGACATGGATGGAAAGGTAAGAATCAAGTGTAAGAATATGAGGTCATGTCAAGGCCAAATTCAGCCTTGAATTTAGCAGACATCATGCCAACAGTCCCAAAGTCATGGGAACCACCCTGCCAAAGGTTATAATAAGATTCCACCAACCAAACGGAATCTCCATTAGGTGAGGAGTTAATTTTCAGTTCCATTAATTTTATTCACTTAATGGATCCCTTCTCAAATGATGAGCATGATTATGAGATCAAATTCCACACACTTGATTCAAGATACAATTCATCAATACCGAGCGAAGTACCAGTTGGGCCATATTTTATTGATAAAACTGAAGTTGATTCCCTTCTAGCCCAGTTCAAATTAAAATTACCTTTTCCTCAATAAAAATGTCTTGTTCTAGATAATATAAAGGAATAATATAAAATAAGATAAGAAAATTAGAACTTATGTCTTCATTTTTGACATAGTCATTCCATTCTTCAGAATATGCATGGTCAATCCCTTCAGAGGTAACCTATTTCACCATATCCTCCTCCCATATCATGGTAGGGATCCAGTTTTCAGTTGCATAAAAGATCATATTCTGCTCCTAGATATAAATACTCACCTCATTAGGATTTTCTTCAAAGTGAAGATTGGGTGGGTCTCGGGCATCTCTAATCCCTAGGATCTGTAACCCAGTATAAAGAAGAAACCATGTGACTTCATTATCAGAAGATAGGTCCTACAAAAATTGGACTTCCTTTGTTCATATGAACTTTAAGGTCATCCCAAAATTCCATAAAGATGATCCATTGGCCCTATATTTCATAGGATTTCTAACCCTCTCCATTATGGATGAAGGATAATAAAATGGAATCCAGGTCTCTTCTTGGTGTTGATGACTGGACCGTCTAGGTGAAATCTATGTTGGTGTATCCCTTTTGATTCTGGCCGGTGGACTAAACCTTTCATGGGGTCATTTGGGAGAACTCGAGACCTCATCCTCGGTATCTTCCAAAGGGGATGAAACATCATTTAAAGGATAAGGGATGTATTTTTATAAGAGTATGCACCTTTATACCCCACTTTCCATGCTTGTATATTTCTCTAGTTTTAATTCGAGGATCGACTTTGGCCAACGCTCACTCGGGTATGATGAAATCCATTCCTTAGAATGTAAGGAATTTAATCCACTGCTTGCATCTGTTAGAGGCAGGTTGATCACCACTTCAGTAAACTCTAGAGTTGTAAGCATCCATATATTTTGAGCTACCATAGGATACTCTTCTGACCGAACTTTCACCGGAAGAGATATAGTTATTTTTTGCAAGCACTTAAATTGGCATGCAAACTGGTATGGATCATAGGCCTCGCATATAACTTCACCTTTGATATGAGTCACAAACACACCATCCCTAAAGGCCATCATATATAATCATAGATCTCTACTAGGATTCCCATAATCAGTGAATATCTCATTTGGTGGTTCCCTATATAGGAGGAGATTTATCTCCTTGAATAATCTTGGCCACAATAGGATATCGTTGGGTTTCAAGGAAAAGGGAAGAATCCCATAAAAAACCTAAACATGTGGTTGAAATAGGCCCCCAAGGACCTCTACCCCACTTAACATGGCATAGTTTATGAAGTGGTCAGCAACCCATCCCTATAGTACTTGAAATGCTCCTAAAATTCTGAGCAGGACCTTCCACACATGAACATGAAGCAAGATTTGATAAATTTTCATCAGTCTGGGGATTTCCAACCCCATATACATCTTCTCTTTCATCTTGGTCATTATGATGAATGTACCTAACCTTATTTCATTATTGTAATCATGGACAGACATTAGGTAAGAACTTATCCACATGTCTAGAAATCCTATGAGATGTGTCTTTGCAAGAGCGCTAGACTTCGGCTTATACCTCAATTTTTTGTACTCTCACTTTTCCAAATTTTGATAGAATGTATCAAGAATTCTTCTCTTTTCCATCTTAGGAAACTCGAATAGAAAATTTCAAGTGGGTGCTTTCCCCTATGGCTCTAGGAAGGTACTCATCCACACTACTGGATGGATATACCCCTTCATGTGGGGGTCTTCCTCCATAATATCATGAGTTATCTTTAGTATCTCAAGCTCGAGAGGTTGAATCCTTTTAGCTTCATCCCACACCACCCTTGGAGGGATCAAATCATCATGCATATCTATAAGGATCCTAATCCTAGAGATAATTTCGATATCCCACAAGTTTATACCAACTTCTCCTGGCATTAGGTGGAAATATTTTTTCTATGGACTCCATTGAATTATCAACTCAGGAATAAATTTGGTATTCTTGTATATATAAGTCTACCCTTCCCACACGACCTAATAAATTGGGATGTCTTGAAGTTCCTTATTGAATTATTCAAAGGTCTGGAATTCTATGTATTCCCACATCCATGTAGGCTTAACACCCCCACCTAGATGGAAGTCCCAGTCCTTCCTCCAATCCTTTGACAGATATATCTAAGAATCATTAAAAATAAACGAATATAGGTGTGTCTTCAATTTAGGCATGTGTGGGTTCAGATCCAGAGCACATTGGCGATGGTGTATGACATAGGATGTGGATGATTCATTGGCATTGATATATTCACCCATTCTTTAAATGTTGTAAGTAGTGAAATTTTTTTAGTCTTGAAACTAGGAGAGAGGATTATAGTTCTTTGATGTCAGTTTGAGGACCTCCTTTAGATGACTGTATCCATAAAGTGGTAGATGATTACTCTTAGGGAATTAATGGTGGTACTTATTTAGATGACCCACTAAATTGGGTAGATCTGTATTGCAATAATCATAATATTCATTCCCTAAATTTTTCCCTGTCTCCTCTAAGAAATTATTAGCTTTTTTGTCAAAAAATATATTCTTTGTAACTTCAATTTAACTAAAAAATAAGTACCACATTTTCTTTAACAATAATTTCATTTCAAAAACAATTACAGAAATAGGAAAAAATTTCAAAGGAATAAATTCACTCAAGGTGCTCACGTGAGTTCCTCACACAATTCCCTCATTAAAATCCATTATATAGGACCCTTTCCAAAGATTACCACAGAAGTCTCTTTCCTAAGTGTACACATTGCATAGATAGATACGCACCTTATCTGCATGAATGATGTGTTAGAAAAGGAGGCTAAGTAGATGGTATGTGTGGGAAGCTAGAATGAAGAGACATATTATATGGTGTAATGAGAGTCATCCATTGAAATAAAGACCTTATTTAGAGGTAAAAAATCCCCCTTTCATGGCCCACATATGTTCCCCACCTATACGGAAGACCTAGGTGGACTACTAGAATAGATGTCCTGCATGGGTAACCTATGAAATCATTCCACCCTTTTCATCCCATTACCTCATGATTAGACCCTCTTCTTTCAATTAGATGTAATCTTGAGGGGGGGATTTTGTTGACACTCTTTTTTGTTACACAAATTAAAAGGAAACAAAGGTAAATACCTTAGGGAGAAGAGAATAAGAAAAATAAATAAGTCCAAGGATCGAAAAGTTCTCCAAAGGCAATTTTCCTAGTTACGCAAATTCATGTCAGTGCTCAGGGTACTTGTGCATTAGACTACACAATAGGTATGAGCGAGAGCCAATGAGAGACACTTGAGAAGCACCCCTGAATAAGATATCCCCTTCTCCTAATGTCCCATATTGTCATATAAATAAGACCTTGGGGTATTTATTTGAGATGAACTAAATTCAAAAATTTTTACCAATGCTCTAATCACCTTATTCCCTCATTTAGGCCCTCTCAAACCTTCTATCTCGTCATCTTAAACCTAAATAGGATGGAATTAAAGGGTGATAAGAGAACTGAATTCCTACCATGGTTTGAAACACATAACACCTATTTGAGGAACTTTTCCCCGTATTTGAAAAATACTAGTGCGAGGTCCCATCCTTAACCAAGGACTTACACAAGACACTTTCAGGAACACCTATAGAAACCATTGAAGGCTTGAGAAAAGACTCATCCAAGTATAGTTTCCCAAGTGGTATATCGCCTAGGGTACCTTAATCTTGCCCAGGACTACCTCTATGAATTTCCCCCAGTTCGATCCTCCCTTGTTTTTACTTATTATTTATCCTATGTTATCCTCTATTTAGGACCTATTCAAATCCATCCATGGTGGGGCCTCTCTTAATTTAGCTCCCTTATATGAAATGGACAAAGTTTAAACCTCCACCGAATCCTCTATGCATGAAATACCATGAAAAGGGGGACACTATCATGTCTCCCGTTTGGATTTTCATTACATCAGTCAGAGGTTTCATGCACTTGTCCTGCCAAATGGTTATGGTCCTTGAGTTGAATGTGGTTTTTCATTACTTCAGTCATGAGGACCTTGACCCTAGGGATGGTTTCATGGGGTTAGTAGTCTCAGATATGTGAGTTAGGACTCTGTACTACCCTTTTCATCTCTAAGACCTAGAGCCTCCAGTTCTTAGTATGGAGGGTGAGTATTAATCATTATTTTCCACTCAACATGGAATGGGATCCTCCTTACTCACTAAAAACCCAATTTTAGGGCATCCCTTCTGGATTAATCCCCTAGAATTTCTTATTGGAGTATTCACTCATGATTCTCCTCTGCCTCTTGGCTACCAGATAAGAGAGGTGATGGGAAATAGATTCCTCTCTTATCTATGTTGTACCCTCAAACTCTTCCACCATAGGAGGAGAAGAAGTTTGTGGTTTTCTGGATCCTCTACTTCCTCATGACCATCACATTCAAGCATGAATCATCCTAAATCATGAGAACATAAATTCCATCCATGATCACAGCACACAAATAGTCGGATGCATTTTTTTGGTATATAATCATCCTTTTAATCATTCTTTCACCTTCCTTTAGAGTTATCCTTTAGCATGGGTCCTCAAGGCCAAGTATCTAATCTCATGGCTAAACAGATTATGTGGTTTCTTGGATCTTTGGTTCCCTCTTGTTTCTCACACCGACCATGAATCATGTGTGACTAAAGGTTAACGGTGGTCATGAAATCTACATGACCCTAAACCAATCTTTGGTAATCATCTTTATGAGTAATCCCCAACTATGTTACTCAATGGGACTCATTCCAAGTGTAATCTGTAACAGCCCAAGATTTTATGAAAAATATTCTTTTTAATTTCACTAATGTCTTGTGTTGTACGCTACACCAAAAGGAGCTTTCACAACACACATCTCTGACTTGGCTTGAATTACACTCAATCGCGACCTTCCACGATAGCGTGTGTTATACGCAACACCAAGTTTCGCTAAACAACGATATGCTATTAAGATATTATTAAAACTAGCCGTTAAGAATAGTAATAACCACTTTTTGAAGTTTTGTAAATTTTATTTTTCAAAATGGACTTCATTTATGGATTCGGAGTATCGAATTTAGCCTAAGGTAAAATTTTGGTACTTTTCGGATAACTTTCATATTCTGATGAATAGTGAAAATTACTAAATTATAATTAAAAACAACTTTTTTAATCGAAATAATTAATAGTGATAAATCATTAATTTGAGTGGTTTTAAAGTATATTTAGAATATATTTTTACAATTTAATACAATGTTGGTCATTGGATGTAATTTCACATTTAAACTAGACATAAACAAGTGTCAATCTTTTGATAGATATTGTTTCTTAAAAACACGCTATTTGTTTTAACAGCGGGATTTAATTATAAAATTAATTAATGCAACTTTTATGTTATGAATTTGGTAAAATAGACTTCATTTTTGAATTCGGAATATGAAATATAGCTTGGGATGAAATTTTGGCATTGTTCTGAAAAACATCAATTTTTGATGAATAGTGAAACTACTAAGTGGTAGGTTAAAAACTGAATTTTGCATAAAACTTAATTTTACCGCTTCTGTGAATGGAATTTCGAAAATCCGAGAGACACGGTTAATATCAAGGACTAAAATGTGGTTCAATGAGATAAAAATAATTTTTTGGTAAATAGTAACTTTTTACTTTTTTTACCGCGGTTAATAGTAAATAGGGTAACTAAGGGTAAATATGATATTAATATTACCCTAACACATGTCCTAATTCTATTGGACAAGTTTAATTCGACCAAAAACAAACTTAGGAATAAAATATGACCATTTAGGCCCACTTGGATTAGATTAGGACATTTATTATTAATTTATTTAAAGAAGGGTTAAAATAGTTAAAATCAAAGTTTAATAAGTAAATCATTTTTAATATGGGGTTATACATAAGATAAATTCGACTATAAATATTCATTAGAAAGCTAAAAATATTTCCTACATAATGGTATTTTATTTGTAATTTTTAGACATCAAATAATTTAATTAATTTATGACACAAAGATGATGCAGTAATTATCTTATTTATGAAATATTGACATAATTGATGTTATAAACACCAAAATAAATGTAATTTGAGAATTTTTATGAATTCCACTAATTTTATAGGTTACTATGATATATTAGTGTTGATTTAATCAACTTGGTTCGAACATATAATTCTGTTATGACTTTCACAAAAATCATATATCAAATAGTGTCAAAATTGACACAAAATAGTTTTTAAATCAAATATTATATTATTAATTGTTATTTTATTCCTAAAAATCTAAGGTTCGGCCAAATGACTTGGATAAGGATATATATATTAATAATAAACAATTTGGGGTTCGTTTGGCATGTTATAGTAAGTGTATTAACCATATAGTGAAAGAAAACAAAAAGACACGGTAAAAGTTAAATTAATTAACTTAGAGTTAAATCTAATTGATAAGGTTAAAATAATACCCTAAACTTGTCTAAATCCTATTGGTTGATAGTATTTCGACCCATCCCCACCTTATCTTCGAAATAAGACCCTTTGGAACCATTATAAACCGATTTTGACTTTAATATAAAATAATATTTTGAGATATTCCTAAGGTGCCCCTCTCCTCCCTTATAAAAGGGCACCTCCTCCCCCTCCTCCTCACACCAATTTGAGCACTTAAGCTCGGCCAACCCCTGCCATTTTCTCCTCTCCACTTCCCTATAATAATCCTAGAGGTCCTGGTCTTCTCCAAATACCAATCTTAGTTCCTTAAGTGGAGGATTCAAAGAGGCATTCCAAAGAAGAGGTAATATCCATTACCGATCTTTTCAATTTCTTTCTTCTTCAACTTCTTCTTCTTTAGTTGTTTCATGATAAAGTAATAACATAAGTATTACTTACATACTGATATGTTATTATAAATATGAAACAACCCTAATTCACCTTCTATCCATCCTACGGAAAAATGAAATCACCGCACGTGCGTACGTACGGAATACCGTCTCCACGCCGTGGTGTAATCTATTTTCCACCATCACCTTACAAGGATGGGTATAATGGTGTAATGAGTAACTATATATGATTATTATGAAGTAATATTGATACTGAAATAATATATATATATACTCCAATACAATTCCACGATCATAGGAACGATATCATCACTCGTGCGTACGTACGGAATACCGTCTCCACGATGTGATGCGACTCGTTCTACATGATCTTCATTTCATAATGATTATATAAATGAATTGAATGAATGAATATGGTATATACTACACTAATACCATTCTGGAAATGAATTATCTATAACCTAAAGATAAGAATAAGAATTTATTCGACAAAACACGCATAAGAACAAAAAGTTATAAAGACCCGAGTAACAAGTAACAATGAAATATTACTAACAAGAAGCTAATAATATGACCATATATGATCTCATATCAATATGTATGATTCTGGAATAAGTAAATAACATTATTTAAACCATTATACAGGAGCTTCGGACACGAACAAAGCAAATCGGACCTAAGGTAAGGGAAATATCACAATCTCATTTTTATCCGAGATTGTTTATTCGTAAGTATTTACTGGGGTGTATTTTATCATCCAAATCCATGTTCCCTCAATATGTAATATTGTTTCCATCCACTTGCAATAGTTTAAATCCAATTTTACCCTTAGGTGAGTTTTTAGTAAAGAATATGAAAGGAATCTTTTGTCGTTTTTCCGTACGAGGTACTTTTTGACTTTTCCGATAAAAGTACGAGAAGAATGTTTTTTTAACTTAAACGGCACGAATGGATTTTTAGGGTTTTATAAAGCCTTATTTTTATGAAGATTAATCCAAAAGATTTCATGACTATTTTCAATAAAATCTCTTTCTTTTAAAAATTTCATGATGTTTTGTGAAAAGAAATTGATTTTGAAGAAGAAAGGATATTTTCCTCAAGAATTCAATTCAAGTGTTTTATCAAAATTATTTTCCATCTAAGATAATAAAGGGTTCTGTTTCTATCCATATTTTTACATTGATTTGACTATGTTGTGATGGAATTATGTTTATGAATTCCTTTATCTTATATGAATGGTTTTATGATGTCATGTTGTTTAAGAATCCCATTTTTATTACATGGGTTATGCGATGATGTATGATTTATGATTTTGTGGCACACATAAGAATGGTATCATTATGAGATGGGTGGGACCTATATCTCCCTCCAATGCATTGGGTAAAGATTTTATATCTCATGAGATAGACATGGCTGGAATGGTAGGTTATACCGGTTCAGTGAAACAGGACTGAAACGAGGGTTACTCGATTCAGAAAGGGACTTTGTCCAGTAAGATAGTCTTGGCAATGAGTCTTGACTAACAAGAAATGATTCTCTATGATTATGTGTGTATGCCAAAAAGTTCCATGTTTTAAGTTATGATTATTGGGATTACTTTTTCACTGCCATGATTTATCCCATGATTATGAAATTATGCTCTCTTTTGCAGGTTATGATTTCCAAAATGTTATGTTCTTATGAATATGATGTGATTGATATTTATTTTGTTTACCCTTACTGAGCATTTGAGCTCACCCTTTTATGTTTTCTTTTCCCCAGGATATAAAGAAAGGTTTTAGGTAAAAAAAAAGGAAGATCTTTATGGGAGATTTTGAAGATCTTTCACCACGATTAGAAGATTATAGTCTGAGTTTCCAAATACACTAAACTATTACGGTCCTTGTGTGTGTGTTTTTGTAATGTACTAAGTATTCCGCAAAAGTAATGTAAAGTCAATGTATGTAAAGTATGGGTCTTTATAGTTGGTATCAGAGGAAAGGTTTAGTCAACCTTTGGAAACTAGGATGTGAGAACGTTAGTGAGATCCCTAGAGATATTTCTAAGGTATGTCTAGGGATGTCCCTAAGGATAAGTATAAGTATAGGATATATTCCTAGAACTACGGTAACGATCCTAGAATTTAACCTAATATGTTATATATTGAGGGTGCTCCCCCTTTACTATGTTGTCTTCCCTAGCATGATTTCGCCTCTCACAAAATTCTTTTTGTGTTTTAGTTAGTGGAGGGAACCAGAAGGAATTCGGTTAACATTGAATCCAATGGACAAATTTGTGACTATGAGCAACAAAATTGTGTGATGCCTAGAGATAAAGATATTGTGATTATGCCAAATCAGTCATCGCGATATATGATTAACAAGGTGAAATTTAGTGGTATGACTAATTCATCAAAGAAGAGGAAGATAAACTATTATGCATGTTCGCATGTTGAGGATCATAAAGAAAGGAAGATTGAGATTTCTAAAGAAGGGAAGAAGAACCTTGAGGAATACCTCAAATGGAGGGACCGATGTTATCTGTGTGGAGAAAAGGGTCATAGAGTGACAGATTCTTATGGAGTTCAATGTCTTATTTGTGGAGAACATGGGCATTACCCAACTCAATGCCCTGACCTAAAAAGATACTTCTAAATCAAGGAAGGACTTATTCCAGGACAGTCATTGAAGTGGATGGACTGAAGTGTTTATGTATTGGTATTCAAGAATAATGTTGTTGAGGTACTTTTATGGTGTATTGGAATATTTATGTATTGCTCTAATGTGGTATTCGAAGTGATTGAGGTATTTTTGGAAAAAAGATGATATGCGCATAATGAAGGGAAAATGAGAAAATGAAATATTTGATAGTATTCATGAGCTCATGATTGATATAAGGACTAAGTGATATCATGGTTTGAGTATATAGAATTTTGAGGATTTTGGTATGTGGAAAGTGTTAACTTTTAACTGCACTCATGTTTTCACTAAGGTATTCAAGAGAATACACGATTAAGGACTTTGAATGTTTGGAATGTGACCAACAAGACATATCTTATGATATGTGGGGATCAACGACAGTATTAAATCTCTGGTAATCGTTGTCACTATATTATGAGAATGGACTGCAGTATTATGGATAAGCCTAAAGATTGGAATGGATAATGTTGGACATAAGTTAGTATCGTTTAAGGATAGAAGTTTTTTCGATATTATTGAGGGGATGTTATAGTAATATAGTTTTATAAAAAGGACAACCTGCAGGACGGGCGACAGCCCATCGCTTCGGACAAGGCTGTGGGAATCGAACCCACAACCGAAGTGCGACTGGCCTTTATCGCCTACCACTGGCCTACAGGAAGTCCCTGTTTAGTAGAAACTAGTTTTATTATATTAAGCAGTATGATATATGAAGTATAAGTCCATTTTAGGAACCATATATGACTAATCTCACTATAGAATGACTTATGTATATTTAATAACTTTTGCTAACCTTTTGTTTGAGACAGATGGAATGAACAGTCATTCTATCACATGATCTGCTAACACTTCAAGAATAACAAATTCAACTTCATTTATTTAAGAGATGAAGTGGAAATTGTTCAAGGCACGAACAACAGCGAGATTGTACCAAAATAAAGTAAGTATTTATTCTAATTCAAATTTTCATCTTTAGGGAAATGATCTTGAAAACCAAAAATGTTGTCCTAGTGATCTTATACCTGATGAATCAGATGGTACCTTAGATCGTCACAAATTTATGGAGTTGTGATTACTGGCTTTTCCATAGCCATGTTCTCTACCACTCTCCATCAGAACATGATGGTTAGATTTCTCTTCCATATCCATATTTTCACCTATGTGGAAACCCAGTGATTAGTTTATTTGGGTAATCGTTACATTTCATACTTTAGTTTTAAAGCCAAGTTTTGGTATTCCTTTTTACGATGTGGGTTTCTATTAAAGAAACTTTCGAATAGTAAACCATTTATAACCCCGATGAATTTCGAGGGCGAAATTCATTTTAAGGGGGGTAGAATGTAACAGCCCAAGATTTTATGAAAAATATTCTTTTTAATTTCACTAATGTCTTGTGTTGTACGCTACACCAAAAGGAGCTTTCACAACACACATCTCTGACTTGGCTTGAATTACACTCAATCGCGACCTTCCACGATAGCGTGTGTTATACGCAACACCAAGTTTCGCTAAACAACGATATGCTATTAAGATATTATTAAAACTAGCCGTTATGAATAGTAATAACCACTTTTTGAAATTTTGTAAATTTTATTTTTCAAAATGGACTTCATTTATGGATTCGGAGTATCGAATTTAGCCTAAGGTGAAATTTTGGTACTTTTTGGATAACTTTCATATTCTGATGAATAGTGAAAATTACTAAATTATAATTAAAAACAACTTTTTTAATCGAAATAATTAATAGTGATAAATCATTAATTTGAGTGGTTTTAAAGTATATTTAGAATATATTTTTACAATTTAATACAATGTTGGTCATTGGATGTAATTTCACATTTAAACTAGACATAAACAAGTGTCAATCTTTTGATAGATATTGTTTCTTAAAAACACGCTATTTGTTTTAACAGCGGGATTTAATTATAAAATTAATTAATGAAACTTTTATGTTATGAATTTGGTAAAATAGACTTCATTTTTGAATTCGGAATATGAAATATAGCTTGGGATGAAATTTTGGCATTGTTCTGAAAAACATCAATTTTTGATGAATAGTGAAACTACTAAGTGGTAGGTTAAAAACTGAATTTTGCATAAAACTTAATTTTACCGCTTCTGTGAATGGAATTTCGAAAATCCGAGAGACACGGTTAATATCAAGGACTAAAATGTGGTTCAATGAGATAAAAATAATTTTTTGGTGAATAGTAACTTTTTACTTTTTTTACCGCGGTTAATAGTAAATAGGGTAACTAAGGGTAAATATGATATTAATATTACCCTAACACATGTCCTAATTCTATTGGACAAGTGTAATTCGACCAAAAACAAACTTAGGAATAAAATATGACCATTTAGGCCCACTTGGATTAGATTAGGACATTTATTATTAATTTATTTAAAGAAGGGTTAAAATAGTTAAAATCAAAGTTTAATAAGTAAATCATTTTTAATATGGGGTTATACATAAGATAAATTCGACTATAAATATTCATTAGAAATCTAAAAAGATTTCCTACATAATGGTAGTTTATTTGTAATTTTTAGACATCAAATAATTTAAATAATTTATGACACAAAGATGATGCAGTAATTATCTTATTTATGAAATATTGACATAATTGATGTTATAAACACCAAAATAAATGTAATTTGAGAATTTTTATGAATTCCACTAATTTTCTAGGTTACTATGATATATTATTGTTGATTTAATCAACTTGTTTTGAACATATAATTCTGTTATGACTTTCACAAAAATCATATATCAAATAGTGTCAAAATTGACACAAAATAGTTTTTAAATCAAATATTATATTATTAATTGTTATTTTATTCCTAAAAATCTAAGGTTCGGCCAAATGACTTGGATAAGGATATATATATTAATAATAAACAATTTAAGGTTCTTTTGGCATGTTATAGTAAGTGTATTAACCATATAGTGAAAGAAAACAAAAAGACACGGTAAACGTTAAATTAATTAACTTAGAGTTAAATCTAATTGATAAGGTTAAAATAATACCCTAAACTTGTCTAAATCCTATTGGTTGATAGGATTTCGACTCATCCCCACCTTATCTTCGAAATAAGACCCTTTGGAACCATTATAAACCGATTTTGACTTTAATATAAAATAATATTTTGAGATATTCCTAAGGTGCCCCTCTCCTCCCTTATAAAAGGGCACCTCCTCCCCCTCCTCCTCACACCAATTTGAGCACTTAAGCTCGGCCAAACCCTGCCATTTTCTCCTCTCCACTTCCCTAGAATAATCCTAGAGGTCCTGGTCTTCTCCAAAGACCAATCTTAGTTCCTTAAGTGGAGGATTCAAAGAGGCGTTCCAAAGAAGAGGTAATATCCATTACCGATCTTTTCAATTTCTTTCTTCTTCAACTTCTTCTTCTTTAGTTGTTTCATGATAAAGTAATAACATCAGTATTACTTACATACTGATATGTTATTATAAATATGAAACAACCCTAATTCACCTTCTATCCATCCTACGGAAAAATGAAATCACCGCACGTGCGTACGTACGGAATACCGTCTCCACGCCGTGGTGTAATCTATTTTCCACCATCACCTTACAAGGATGGGTATAATGGTGTAATGAGTAACTATATATGATTATTATGAAGTAATATTGATACTGAAATAATATATATATACTCCAATACAATTCCATGGTCATAGGAACGATATCATCACTCGTGCGTACGTACGGAATACCGTCTCCACGATGTGATGCGACTCGTTCTACATGATCTTCATTTCATAATGATTATATAAATGAATTGAATGAATGAATATGGTATATACTACACTAATACCATTCTGGAAATGAATTATCTATAACCTAAAGATAAGAATAAGAATTTATTCGACAAAACACGCATAAGAACAAAAAGTTATAAAGACCCGAGTAACAAGTAACAATGAAATATTACTAACAAGAAGCTAATAATATGACCATATATGATCTCATATCAATATGTATGATTCTGGAATAAGTCAATAACATTATTTAAACCATTATACAGGAGCTTCGGACACGAACAAAGCAAATCGGACCTAAGGTAAGGGAAATATCACAATCTCATTTTTATCCGAGATTGTTTATTCGTAAGTATTTACTGGGGTGTATTTTATCATCCAAATCCATGTTCCCTCAATATGTAATATTGTTTCCATCCACTTGCAATAGTTTAAATCCAATTTTACCCTTAGGTGAGTTTTTAGTAAAGAATATGAAAGGAATCTTTTGTCGTTTTTCCGTACGAGGTACTTTTTGACTTTTTCGATAAAAGTACGAGAAGAATGTTTTTTTTAACTTAAACGGCACGAACGGATTTTTACGGTTTTATAAAGCCTTATTTTTATGAAGATTAATCCAAAAGATTTCATGACTATTTTCAATAAAATCTCTTTCTTTTAAAAATTTCATGATGTTTTGTGAAAAGAAATTGATTTTGAAGAAGAAAGGATATTTTCCTCAAGAATTCAATTCAAGTGTTTTATCAAAATTATTTTCCATCTAAGATAATAAAGGGTTCTGTTTCTATCCATATTTTTACATTGATTTGACTATGTTGTGATGGAATTATGTTTATGAATTCTTTTATCTTATATGAATGGTTTTATGATGTCATGTTGTTTAAGAATCCCATTTTTATTACATGGGTTATGCGATGATGTATGATTTATGATTTTGTGGCACACATAAGAATGGTATCATTATGAGATGGGTGGGACCTATATCTCCCTCCAATGCATTGGGTAAAGATTTTATATCTCATGAGATAGACATGGCTGGAATGGTAGGTTATACCGGTTCAGTGAAACAGGACTGAAACGAGGGTTACTCGATTCAGAAAGGGACTTTGTCCAGTAAGATAGTCTTGGCAATGAGTCTTGACTAACAAGAAATGATTCTCTATTATTATGTGTGTATGCCACAAAGTTCCATGTTTTAAGTTATGATTATTGGGATTACTTTTTCACTGCCATGATTTATCCCATGATTATGAAATTATGCTCTCTTTTGCAGGTTATGATTTCCAAAATGTTATGTTCTTATGAATATGATGTGATTGATATTTATTTTGTTTACCCTTAATGAGAATTTGAGCTCACCCTTTTATGTTTTCTTTTCCCCAGGATATAAAGAAAGGTTTTAGGTAAAAAAAAAGGAAGATCTTTATGGGAGATTTTGAAGATCTTTCACCACGATTAGAAGATTATAGTCCGAGTTTCCAAAGACACTAAACTATTACGGTCCTTGTGTGTGTGTTTTTGTAATGTACTAAGTATTCCTCAAAAGTAATGTAAAGTCAATGTATGTAAAGTATGGGTCGTTATATAATCCCCAACAAATCAATGGGAATCATACTCAGGAGTAAGCCCCAATCATAACCCCCCATTCATCAAGGAAACCTTAGTGTGTAATCCCTAAAATATTGAACTAAAATAACTCTAATTCCTTCTGTAATTAGGATATATATCATGCTTACCTAAGTCCCATGATCAATGGGAATCCTCTTCAATAGTAATCCCCAATTATTACCTCATTCACTAGGGAGTCCTCTTCATTAGTAAGCCCCAACAAAATCTCAAATAACCTGGGCATCCTCCTTAAAAATAAGCCCCAAAAAACCCCCAAATCTCCATGAGTCAAGCTTTCTCATGGACTCAAATTAATTCATCCAGGAATTCTCTTTAGGATTAATCCCCAACTTAATCCTCTCAAAGATCCATACTCCCATGCGAGAGCAACCGAACTACATAGTATTTTATTCCCATAAAAATTGGATATGTATGAAAAATCCCTAAGTTCTAAACCCAAAACCCAAAACAGACCTTATTCTCTCTATTCCAAATTCCCAGTATGTTATAATCCAATCTACAAATACATATCCCTTCCAGGTTCCCCAGTCCATTTTGGCATAATTCTCACACTGAACTTTGACTGTGAACCTTCTTCCTCGACATCCTTACCACTTGAAATTAAATTGTATGGTTAGGTCCCCATCACATGAACTTAAAAGGTATTATGTACCCCATTAAGTAGAACTGAACTATATAGGTTATGATTCCTTTCACAAGGATATGTAGGAATCCCATCTATGGGTTAGATCCCCACATCAAAATAACTCCAATCTACCTGGATGATGATGCACCCTTGAGTGAACCACTGAGTGGATAGAAAACTAGGATCACTGTAATAATAACCAAATAATATCAAATTAGTACATAGGAGTATATCATTTATGGAGAACCTTGGATACATACAGATGTACCCATTAATGAAAAATCTCAGATACATAAAGATGATTACAAGCTAAATAAATTCAAATAATTGATTGCTAATTAAATGGTAACTCATTTCATACTTGGGAATTAATAAAGGATTCATGAACATATCTTAAATACATAAGAGATTCCTAAAGTAAGAAATAATTCCCCTAAAAAAGTGTGATGAACCTGACTTCCCATCCTCTCAGCTAACGTGAGTTCTTAAGAATTGTTGTCCAAACTCCGAAATGAGAAACTACCTTTGGAAATCAGACCCCTATGGATATAGAACCTTTGGTTGTTTCTGGTTCGACAAATAAACCCATTGGAAACTATTAGGAAATAGAAAACCCAATGTGAATGATTACACAACACTCAACCCCTTGTAATCAACTGTTAGGTGACCTAAGTCCATGGGAAACAAAGCTATACTAAAGATAAAATATATATCCAATTCATATTGTAGATTTATAAAACCCTTATAAAATTGAAACTTAAAGTAGTAAATAGTACTACCCATGTGAAGATATCCATCACCTTTTCAGGATCAACTGAGAGTCCATGTTCTAAAATCACATTATCCTAATAACTTCACCTATTAGATCCATAAATAACAATCTAAAATCTTTCCATAAAGTTAGTGACTCCTTAAGGTTTAAAAAACACATTCATATAGTTCTCATGATCATGATCAAATCATGAATAAACAAAGATATCATCCATGAATACCAAAACAATGCTATCAAGATAATAGTGGAATTACCAGTTCATCAAACCCATAAAAACTATAGGATAGTTAGTTAGTCAAAAAGGCATCAAAATATATTCATATTGGTCATACCTACTCCTAAAAGAGGCCTCTGGTATATCTAACTCTCAAACCATGAGATGATAATAACTTGATTGAATACCAATTTTCAAAAAACAACTTTCCCCCTTAATCTGATTAAACAAGCCATTGATATGGGTCAAAAGATAATTGTAATTCTTTGTTACCTAATTCATCTTTTGATGGTCTATATAGATACATAAATAACCATTGGCCTTCTTAGAAAATAACAAGGGGACTGCCCACAGGAAATATCTAGGATGGATAAATCCCTTCTATTATAGGTCGTATAACTAAACCATAAACTCTTTCATCTCTATAGGTTCCATATGATAAGGTGGTATTGAGATTGACTGAATAACTAGCACCAAATCAATGGATAAATCTACCTCCATATTTGGAGGAATATTGGATTATTTGTCTAGGAAAAACTCATGGAAATCCATAATAACCAAGGGAAGATCAACATGAGAGGAAATATTATCATTATCAACCAAAATGGAAGACGTTAGACCCCTAGTCTCTGAGGAAAAAGGTATTTCATGACCAGAACTTGGGTCCCACTCTCCTTGGAACACCCTAGAGCTCTCGTTGGCATCATATAATGAAACATGTCTATGATAAAAATCAATATTATCTTGTTGAGTAAATAGAAAATAAATCTCAATGATGATTGTGAAAATATCTATTTTGAGAACCAGAAATTACTAAACTAACTATGCATTAGATATAAAAAGAGAGCAATAAGGACAACAAAACCCCTGCTCTTTCCTCTTACTAAGTGGAATTTCCAGCTCAATAATAAAGGACATGATCTCCATCATAAGTTTCAACAAATCCAAAAAATTGGAAGACATAAATTAGTGTAACGAATATGTATCAAATAGATCTATTAATATAGAATATGTAATAAAAATAGTGCATCTCACTGTAGTCGGTCATGCATCAACTTATGTAGAAAATCATCCACTACATAAAGATGCTTCACTCTTGAGTCTTGTGATTAGATCCCTATTGAATTTTAATCTTTTAAATGTTCCTCAGTATCCTTTAGATCTAAAGATCTCTGAATATAATGGGTAATAGATAGATCCAAAAGGAATATATACAGATGACCATGGTATACCCAAGCACTTAAATTATTTGGAGGTGCGGGTAAAGATCAATGAGTGTGTCCCACCTTTCCACATTGGTAACAATTCAATATTACACAATTATCCACTGTTGATGGAGTAGAAAAGAAATATTTCTTAGAACCCATTCACTACTCTTATGACTATCATTCCACTTTCTCTTCTTCCCATGTGTGCTTCTAGAACTACAATTGGGTGTAAGAGAAGATCCAAACAAACCCATATTTCCTTCCATTTCTATTTCTACCATCATAGCCCTATTGACCATCTTAGCATAAGTAGTTAGCTTCAACACGTATACCTTGAAAGATTTAGGTATCTTTGGGAAATCAAATACATGTTCGATCTTTTTCATCCAGTCCTCCACTTATTAGGGCCCATTCATACCCTTAAAGGATGGGGTCTTCTCATGTAGGAACTCACAAACATGATCTTTGTCACCACGAACTCTTGGTTGTGCCTCAACATCTTGGTTCTAAATAGGTGGTATATTCTAATCCATGGCTTTAACTACCCTCATGATAGCCTCTAGGAGATTATAATCAAGACTAGGATTCCATTGAGGATAAGTACCTATTACACTCTCTTAAGGAACCCTTGGAAGGCATCTCAATGGCATGATTCTAGATACCAAAAGTAGAATAAAATGATCAAATAATGAAACAAACCCGGTTTAAACTCAAGAAAATACAAGAGAAAATTGATATTAGTTTAAACCCCAATATAAGTGACACACAAACCAATATCCCATGGTGACTTGAGGCTCATAATGGAAAGCGTTAGTCAAGAACTCACCACAACCATCATATAAAATCCCAAAAATCCTATCTATTATCTATAAACTTCACAATACTGAGCATAACAATGCTCTATCACCAAATTTTCATAAGACATACTAGATAACCCATCCATATAGGCTCTAAATCGGAACATAGAAAGACCTGAAAGGTGTTCCTAATCCCCATAGACTAGCTAATAGCACCCGAGAAACCAACAAGACCCAGAGGGAATAATTTTACAAACAAAAAACAAGATACATGGTTTAAAAAGATAAAGATAACCAAGATTAAATATGTTATAATAAAAAGAGTAAACTTGGTAGGTAATAGCCTATAGTGTGTTGGGAAATAAACCAAGGTATTACAGGATAACCATAGTGTTAGATAACCAAGTTCATGGAACAAGGAGGTCATGTCATAAAAAATTGTATCAGATCTATTATTAAGATGGAAGTTTATTAGCACTGATTGGGTTTGAGGTTTGGGTTCTATAATCAGGATGCTATACTTTAAGGGGGTGGAGAGTGAAACACCCCTAGAAATTAGAACATAAAATACTAAATGGTACTACCCATTTCAACAAGGTGAATTATTATTTTCATGATCCTACTTGATTATAACTTCATAGTTAATCATTCTTGTCCTGGAGTAGTGATGAGATGGGTAACCTCCTGGAATGTTTTTTTATGGTCTCTGTGAGTGAGAAAAATCCACAATTAAAGAAAATCTGTTAGCCTATGGAAATTTTCATTATTCTGATAATTGGCCCTAATAGATAATACCCTATGGTGTGTAAGGAAAGAAACCAAAGTATTATAGGTGACTCATGGGGTTAGATAACCAGGTTCATAGGCCAGGGAGGTTGGGTCATGATAAGAATACCCCAAAATTTTTATGTGAACCCTCTATATCAATAAAATATAATTGAAAGTGTTATTCAATGTAGTCTTACCACTTCCTTTGTGTATTACTTATAAATTTCATCAAGTGAGTAGAATTTTGGAATAAAAATGAACTGTGAATACTTTGAAATTCTATCCACTTCTATACAAATGGAGTTATAGACTTATGAAGTCTTAGATAAATTAACGATGAAATCCATAGTGATGTTATCCTATTTCTATACTGGTATAGGTAATGGTTACATTCTCCCTTTATATATCTAATTTTCATTCTTTACTTACAATCATACAAAATATCAAGACACATAATCCTCAATCTACCTCTTTATGTTGTCCTGTCATAAGTGTTTCTTAAGATCTTTATACATATATGTGATTCTGAAAATAATAGAGAATAATGATCTATGTGCATCATCCCAAATATCCATCTTTAGTTTTGGTAAATATGGGACACATATCTAGTTTCTAAATATTGTAACTCAATATCCAACAAGATTTTACTCTTGAATATTTCTTAGCTTCTTATTTAGCGCTACAATATCTTTGTGGGATTCTTTGATATTTACATATATGGATGGTCGAGATATCATTTTAGAAGGGAGAATTTCATTAATTCCATTATGTTCACTATATATATCCTTTGAATATCCATAAATATTGGGTCTCTTTAAATTCTTATCAAAGATATGTTAGCATGATCCTTTCTTATTAAAGAATATTCCACCTTGTTCACTTTCCCAATGTTGTAATGTATTGAGAATTCATAGTCTTTGATCAATTAAAACCATATCCTTTCTTGAATTTTTAGTTACTTCTATATGAATATATACTTTAGGTTCTTGTGTTAAGTATATATATCAAGATTTTCATGATATAGATGATGCTGCAAAATTTTCAATGCAAAGACCATTTTCACTATCTCTAAATGATGCATTGGGTAATTTTTTTTTTTGATTTATTAATTGACATGAATCATAAGTTATTACCTTGTTATATTTCATAAAAATGCATCCCAAACCTTTTAATGAATCATAATTTTATATGAAGAACCCTTCACCACTATAGGGTAATGTAAGTATAGGTGAAGTGGCAAATATCTTCTTAAGCTCCTTGAAGCTTTCCTTGAATTATTCTGTCTAGAGTAAATCCACTCCACTCCATATTAACATGGTTATAGGATTGGAAAATCCTAATAAATTTCTCATAAATTACCTATGGTATCCAAATAATCTAAGAAAAGTAAAAATTTATATCACATTGGTTGGTATTTTCAATTATTCAATCACCTTTGTGTTTGATGAATCCCTAGATATACCCTATATTATAGAAACATGACCTTAAAAGGATAATGTTTTCATAAAAAACTCAAAATTAATGAAGTTGGCATATACTTTCTCCTTTATTTGGGTATTAAGCATAATCCTCAAATAATTTTCTTGTTCTACCTTTCTCTTATAATATATGAGAATATAGTTAATACAAAGTGCCATTAATTTTGTAAAGTGATGTCTAAATATTCTATTCATAAAATGCATAAATATATAAAGGGGATTTTTAATTCCAAATGGAATCACTATAAATTCATAGTGTTCATACCTTGTTTAGAATGTTTTATTAGGTATATATTCTCTCTTTAACCTTAATTGATGGTATCCAGACCAAAGATACAACCTTGAGAAGTATTTATCTCATCTAAGTTAATCAAAAAATTATCGATATATGGTAGTGGATACATGTTCTTCACTGTGATCTTGATAATATCCAAATAATATAGGAAAAGATTCATTAATCCATCCTTCTTTTTGATAAATAGGACCGGTACACCCCATTGTGAAGTTTTAGGGAATATAAATCCATTTATAGATTCTATTAAAGTTACTTAATTAATTATTATAATTTAATAGTATCTATTCAGTAAGGACTCTTCAATATAAGAACAAAAAATGTATAAGTTTAATTGAAAAATCAATCTCATGTTTTGAGGTGGAAGTATAGGTAATTCATTGGTAAATATGTTTTTATACTCCCATAAAATTGTAATGTGTTCAATGTTGAGTTCTTCACTAATCATTTGAGACTATTATCCTTCCTTATTGGATATAAAGACCCATATTAAGTTGTTTTCTTCTAGGGGTCATAATTATCCTTGAATTGGTATTTGTTAACATGATGATTAGTGATATGAAATGATACTTCCTGACCCTAAAAATTGATATGATCTATATGTATATAAAACAAATCTTTGACTCATATCAAATAAAATTACACCAAGGGAAGTATAATTAGAACCATGGGATTTAACATCTCACAAACCCTGATCGGAGAAGATTTATATACCTAGGATGAAATCAACATTCCACCAGATGATATCACTGATAATTCAATAACCACTTTTTTCAGAGGTAAATCAGCATTCATAGAAAAATTTCATGA
Organism: Viscum album; assembly: GCA_963277665.1. Lineage (NCBI taxonomy): Eukaryota > Viridiplantae > Streptophyta > Magnoliopsida > Santalales > Viscaceae > Viscum > Viscum album. The sequence goes on along the minus strand of OY728140.1, from coordinate 43,764,812 downwards.
TATAAATAATGTAAAGAGTAGAATAAAATAATAAATTTTTAGATCAAGAGTGGAAAATAGGTGTAACTTTAACCACTTTATTATCATGATCCACTATAGTGGTAGTTATTACATTGGTTATTCCTTATTCCCTTGGTTTTTGAGGTTTAAAATACCTATTATCCATGTTAGGCCTTGTATTGGAGAATTTATTTTCATTATAACACTATGATATTTTATAATGTGTATTCCTTTAAATGAATATTGTGTTTTATATCATGTAACGCATGAAACACTGATCTTTTATGAAACATAACATTATTATTTAAATATGACTGATGTAAACTAATCATTGGATTAGAGGGTATGAATTGGAGTAAGTGAATTATGAAATATATATATATACATATGTATGTGTGTGTGTTATTCGAGTAAAAATTTATTTATTATCTCATAGAAAATAAGTAATTTATTTTGAATTATAATAATAAAATCATATAATATTAAGAATGGTTAAAGATTAAAAGGGTTATTTTTCTATAAAAGTGGTTTTTCTTTATAATTTAAAAGTTTCATTTTAATGTTAAATATATCTTATTAATAATATTAAACTTATTTAAAAAAAATATTCAATACATAAAAACTGAAAAAAAATACATACATTGATTATCAATTTTCTAGAAATGAAGATAAAATCATTTCATGGTAAAAAGTTAAATTTTTTAGAAAACCATTTTTTAGTGTGCAATGTATTTTTATCTTAATAAATTAAATTTATCACTTTTTATTAATTATTTTGAATATAATTTTTGATAATATATTCAATAAAATAATTTATCAATTATCCCATGGTTGTTACTAGGAAAAGAATGAGAAAAAATTCATTTTATACATTAAAATACATTTTTTCTAAAAATGGTTTTTACAAATTTTGTGTAAGGATATTTTAATTATTTTATGACAAATTAAAAAGTTTATTTGGTAAAATAATCTTTATTTTTTATTCAATATATCATATTTTTCTTACAGTGGATTTTTGGGATTTAATGAAAATATTGATTTTCTGGTGAATAGATAAAAATATTAATTTTTTATAAAAAATGTCATTTATTTCCATGTATTTAAAACATTTAATTCTATTTTTGGTTGATTTTAAAGTAAAACTAGTCCCTTTTTACTAAATAAATCAAATTAATTCCATATAAATCATCATTATACATGATATTTGTAAAAATTCATTTTTAGGCTTAAAAATGCATTTCTCTAAAAAAATGTTTTTTTGTTACGTTTTCCATTCTTATATTAAAATTAATTACATAAACATATAAAAATTTAATATTTAAAAATTTATTTCATATTTTTAATCAGGAGGTTCAAATAGTTTAATGAATTCAATGTAAAGACCCGAAATTTCCATGTAATTATTTTTAAAATAAATAGGGATTTTACGAGTCCGTGAAAATAAACGGCATGTGATTCTGAGGACCAGAGTTCCCAAAATGAATTTCTGAACTTTTTTTCAGGTACATTCAGTAAATGTGAGAGCGGGTTTTTCTAAATTTTGAATCAGTGCTCGGAAATGAAATCTGAGGGCACCGTCAAACTCGCAACGCCAGTATTCACTTAAAGAGAGATTCACCTCGACGACAGTTGGTCGAGGGTGGAAGTTAGTTTTTGGGTTTTTCATGAATAAATAAAATAAAAATAAAGTTGTGTAGCTTCTATTTTTATTTTTATTGTTAAAACCTCCATGTGGAAGTTGAGAAGTGGGGACCACCAGACCTTAACCTCCCATGAGAGGTTATGGTGGTGGGGACCACCCGAGCCTAACCTCCCATGAAAGGTTATGGTGGTGGGGACCACCCAAGGCCTAAACCTCTCAACTCCCTCATTAAATGTGGGAGAGCCTCTTTAACTCCTCCAATATTAATTGTTCATACCCTCCTTCATAATAATTAATCCAACACACCACTTTAATTGTGCCAACCTATGAGATTAATTAACCCAATTTGAATTATATGACAAAAAACATAATAGATCACACAATATATTATTTTGGGGCTACCATTTCATTTTGGTGGATTTGGGAGAGGAGAAGCTTTGAGAGAAACTCTCTCCAACAAAGAACACCAATGAATAATGCCTCTACCTCGATTTTTTCTTCTCCAAACTCCATCAAAGGATCTCCAACGACGCACAAACTGACAATCGAGGAAAACACTGATGACACTGATGTCCATCCTTCCCCAACGATTCGTCTTCTTCCTTGTGACCTCATCGATGTCATCAAGAAAAAAAGTAGGGGTTTATTTCTATTTGTTTATCACTTCCCATGTACACCCTTCTATTTCTTTTACGGGTTAGGAACAATCATTGCGTGAGGATACGATTTGACGTTCATGTTCATGTTCTTGATGAGCCATATGCTACCACCCTAACATGAAGGGTACGGTCCAAACGAACATGGCCTAACCCTTCCATAAATCCTGTGGTGTTCTTCGCAATGGAGGAGGATGGAACCCATCAATGGTTGGGGCATGAGAATGGTGGTCGGCCACCGCCGCCGTCCGCGGCTCCGCAACACCCTGCGGCCTGACCCCCCCCCCCCACCCCCCCCCCCTGCGCGGCCGGATTGTTGCCCCATGGCCATACCGCCGCCCCACAGCTGAAATTTCATCCCCGTCTGATCTTCCCCATGGCCGCGCACCCTCGTGGCACCCTCCATGGCCTCACGGCCACCCGCATCCCTCCACGGCCCCTCGCGGCCTGTCAGGCAGGACCCAGCAGGCCGAGCAGCCCAGTGGGTCGGGCTAAACCCAACAGGCTGGGCTCCCCAGCGGGCTGGTCCGGACCCAACGGGTCAATCCGGGTTGACCCAAACCAGGTCGGCCCATTCTAGGTCAGGCCGGGTCGGTCCAACTGGGTCAAACCAGACCCAGGCCCACTATGACCCAATTACATTCTTTTGGACATAACTTTGGCACCGGATGTCCGTTAGATGAACCGTCAGCAGCATTGGGAACCTTGGAGCGATTTGGTCCCTTTTAGTGATACCCCAATGTGTTTTGGATTAAGATGGGGAACAGTCAGGTTGAATCGATCACAAATCCAATCGGGCCCCTGGGACTAAAAGGCTAATAACTCACAGACCGGGCGTTTGATTGACATGTCGTCCGTTACGTTGAGACCTTTGTGACATGGTGGACCTTTGAGATACTTCTTCGTGGGAATTAGTGGTAGTTGTAGTATCGACCAATATCTTGTGTAGAAGATCCTCCCAGAGATGAGCGAGCATAGTGTGGGAACCCAGTGGCTGGCTGAGACTTGACGAATGCTGACCTTTTTGACACGGAGTGACTTGATAGGCCTTGTGGAGAGCGCCTTGGTGACACAGCAGACCCACGGTGGGGAGCGCCTTGGTGACGCAGTAGACCCACAGTACTCGATAGGAGGAGTACCTCAGCAGGCCACGAGGGGGAGCGCCTTGGTATAGCGGCAGACCCACGGTGAGGAGCGCCTTGGTAATGCAGCAGACCCACGGTACTCGACAGGAGGAGTACCTCAACAGTCCAAGGTTAGTGGGAAGCGCCTCTATGTGATGCGGTAGGCCCACTATGCTCGATAGAGGATGGGTTCTCTAGCATCCGAGGTGTTCGACGATGTGACTGGAAATGTTACTTGATACTACCCCTAGAATAAATCCTGGTGTGAGTTGAGTCAGTACCTCTGTGTTTTCCTCATGATTGAGATGGATTACTTGATAACTTAGGTATATGTATGGGAATATACCTAAGTAAGGTTATATGATGATTTCATACTTTTTGTTTTATCCTTGATGGATTTTGTGACACCTATAGGGTCTCGAGGTCCCTACTGAGTATCGTTATACTCACCTCTGCACAGGCTATACCCGTACATTGTTTTGTTGGATGCAGACGACGGACAATGCTGACTGAGGCTGAGAGTACAAGGACTGGATGGTACCTGAAGGTGGAACATAGGCGTGTTGATACACATAGGAGAAGGGTGGACGTGGAGTGTTGAGGAGGCGATCTGTACCTACCCTTCAGGTAGGAACCTTAGAGGACAACCCAAAATCCGACTTTCCCTTTTTTCAGTTGTATTGTATCAAAGTTGTACTTGTACTTTTTATTTGGGCTTGTATTCTGGCCCCTTTTACTTACTGTACTCACTCTGTTTACAGTTCAGTTTACTTGTGTTCATATCTTGATGTGTGCTTTGTTACATGTGCATATAGGTTATAAAGGCAATGCCTTCCCAGTTTTAGGGAATACACCTTCGGTGCTAGTCTCCATCCCCTGGCCTATAGAAGGCGGGCTTGGGGTAGTCACGGAACAGGCCCCGGGGGATGGGTCATGACAAATTAGTATCAGAAGAGTTGGTTCTACCACAGAAGATAGGACTCTGATCTTTCTTTTTAACAGAAATAAAGTTAAGTGTAGTGAGTGTGGTTATCAGTTTAGGGAAGCCAGTGTTGGTGCAGCAGCTGATGTATCCATACACCAGAAGCCTGACTTCTGATTTCCGACTCAGTGCACGAAAACATTGATTGCGTGTGTATTTTCAAGAGTTTTCTTTGTTATCACTTGAGTCATCTCACCAAGTATAACTTATTAACCGTGGCGCACCTGTTTTTTTTTTCAGGATGCCTCCACGCAGACAGCCAACTAGGGTTTCGAGAGTTGTATGCACTGATAGCCCACTGATCTATGAGGCCTTGATGCAAGGCCCTTTTCCAGTAGAGGCACCAGCAGTACCACTCCCCATTGGTCCACTGATGCCACCAGCCCCAGCAGTATACGGTGCACGCTGCTTGAGTGCATTGCATGAGTTCCAGCACCAGAGGTCACCTAGGTTCAGGGGAGAGACGGACCTGCAAGCAGCTGAGGATTGGCTGGAGGCTGTGGTGAGAGTCTTCCAACTCGTAGGGACACCAGCCGATCTCATGGTGATCCTTACCACTAGACTTATATAGGCAGCAGTCGGAAAATGGTGGAGATTGATGCTCCAGGTTCACGATGAGGTGACGCTTCTCTGGGGCAGACTTCGAGAGCCTGTTTCGGGTAGAGTTTGTCCCAATGACTCTTCGTGTAGTGCGGATATAGAAGCTTCTTTATCTGCAGCAAGGCATCATGAATATGGATCATTACTCAGCGAGGTTCACTAACCTCTCATGCTACTCTAGAGATATGGTGTGGGACCTTTTCTTCAGGGTTCGGACCTTTGAGCAGGGGCTCAGGTGAGAGATCAGGGCTTTGATGATCTCACTCAGCATCCTGACATAGGGGGGGTATTAGAGAGAGCCCTCTTGGTGTAGAGTTTCCTTGCTAAGCAGTCACTAGCAGCGAGACCCACTACCAGTCATCACGCAACGGAGTCTTATGCAGCTGGTAGAAGACAGACATCACAGAGGTCCAAGAGGACCAGACCTATAGGTGGACGACCGGATGACTTAGGATCGGTTGTGTGGGGCACCCGAGGTAGAGCCAGTTATACCAGGAGCAGGAAGTGTTTCACATGCGGCGGGTAGGGTCACATGGCTCGTGATTGTCCGACCCATCGTATGGATGATCAGAAGAAGGTCGTAGGACCACCCAGGCATAGACAGAGGTTCGAACAAGGTGGTCAACAGGGAGTAGACGGACGTGGCAGGGGAGCTGGCCATGTAGTTGGCGATGGGCGACGAATTGAGATATTACCGGCACCACCACCAGGTAGTCCACCCAGACCGTAGGGAGCAGGTGGACAGAGGAGATCTCATCTCCAAGCATCTGAGGCCTACAATCACGATGCTTCAGAGATGATATGAGGTACGGTCTGTGTCTACTCCACCATCTATGCAGTACTTATAGACATAGGTTCCATTCATTATTTTATTGCCACTGCCCTCGTTTGGGGATCAGAGATTCCAATGGATCAATTGTCTTGATACTTACGGCTAGATACTCCTACAAGAACGGATTCGACAATTACACACTAGTTCCTGTAGTGTGAGCTTACTCTTAGAGACAAGAGCTTCGGCTTGGATCTCCTAGTAGCGGCGTCGAGGCCTTATGACGTCATCTTGGGTATGGAATGGTTATATACAGTCCATGCTCATATTGATTGTATTAGGTTCAAGGTTCGGTGTGTCCAAATGGATGGGACTAGGTTTACCTTCACTGGTGAGAAGGGAGCATTTGTAGTGCAGGATGGACTTACCCAGAGGAGAGTGCAGCCGATCACTCATCAGTTGTCTAGCCTTACCCTCAGAGCTATTGATGTGGAGATTCTGAGCTATCCTGTAGTGGTGGACCAGTACGCGGATGTTTTACTTGATGATGTTCTGGTCTACCTCCTCATAGAAAGGTGTAATTTTACATTGACTTGTACCCTAGGATGGCACCGATATCTACACCGGCATATCAGATGGCTCCTGTGGAGCTTCTTTAGTTGTAGGTATAGTTAGAGGACTTACAGGGAAAGGGATTCATCAGGACCAGTGTTTCTCCTTGGGTAGCCCCAATTCTTTTTTCCGAGAAGGAAGATGGGAGCTTGAGGCTTTTTGTTGACTATCAGTGCCTGAACCAGGTGCCTGTGAAGAACAAGTACCCACTCCTGAGGATTGATGACCTATTTTATTAGATGAAGGGAGCACTGTGGTTCTCAAAGATAGACCTCAGATCAGGCTATCACCAGCTCAGATTACAAGACGAGGATGTGTAGAAGACGGCCTTTAGGTGTCAGTACATCCATTGCAAGTTCTTGGTTATGCCATTCAGTGTGACCAATGCTCCAGCAGTGTTCATGGTATTTGTGAACAGGATCTTTTATCCATACCTTGATCGCTTTGTAGTGGTCTTCATCGATGAAATGTTGATCTACTCGACTACTGAGGAGAAGCATGCCTATCATTTTTAGGTAGTACTGGACACACTCCGAGAGCACCAGCTTTATGGTAAGCTCTCGAAGTGCCAATTCTGGATCTGAGAGGTTCACTTTCTAGGACATGTCATATCAGAGGCTGGAGTTGCAGTAGATCCAGCGAAGACTAAGTCGGTACTTGCTTAGGATCCACCCAGGAGTGTGAATGAGGTAAGGAGTTTCCTGGGTTTGGCCAGATATTACTGGAGGTTTGTGCCATATTTCTCCATAATTGAAGCACCACTATCAACCTTGAAGAAGAATGGGAAACCCTTCGTTTGGTCGTAGATATGCCGACAGAGTTTTCAGGAGTTGAGGCAGAGGCTGGCTAGTTCCCCCATCTTAAGGCTACCGTAGGAGGGCATAGGGTACATAGTCTATTGTGACACATCAGGGACCGAGCTCGGATGTGTTTTGATGTAGGAGCAAGCAGCGATTTTATATGGTTCTCGATAGCTGATACAACATGAGCAGAACTACGCTACCCATGACCTAGAGTTAGCAGTAGTGGTCTTAGCCTTGAAGATGTGGAGACACTATTTGATGGGCGAGCATTTTATAGTGTACTTTGATCACAAGAGTCTCAGGTATATCTTGTCTCAGAAGGACCTGAACCTGAGACAGTGATGTTGTCTTGAGTTCCTCCAGGACTATGACTTCGAGATAGTATATACTCCATTGAAGGGGAATGTTTTAGCAGATGCACATAGAAGGAGTTCTGGTATACAGTTGCTAGGTGAGGCAATGGAGCAGCTGGCCACTTTATAGATATCCTATGTGGATAGAGACAGAGCAGTTTTTCTATAGTCTCTTACAGTCACTCCCCCACTTCTTTAGTGATTCAGGGAGGTGCAATGTGGGGACGTTGATTGCGAGGCACGACATGCTTAGATATCTACAGGATAGACACCTGATGGATTTTCGGAAGGTGGGGAGCATGTCATCCTCTTCAGAGGATGTACCATGGTACCAGTGTCACTTTAGGAGGAATTATTGAGGGAGTTCCACACATCCCCTCTAGTGGTACATCCAGAAGTGGCAAAGACGTACAAGGATCTCTGACGATAGAATTGGCGGCCGGGAATGAAGAAAGAATTGGTATATTTTGTCTCTCAGTGCCTCAAATGTCAGCAAGTGAAGGCGGAGCATCAGGTACTAACATGATTGGTTCAGCCTTTGGAGGTCCCAAAGTGGAAGTGGGATGGGATATCCATGGAATTCGTGATAGGAATTCCTCATAAATATAGGGTACATGACTCCATTTGGGTGATCATTGACAGAATCACCAAGTCAGCCCACTTCCTACCAATCAGAGAGCAAGATTCAGTAGAGATCTTGGGATGCCTCTATGTGCAGGAGATTGTGCAGTTACATGGAGTACCCTCGACTATTGTCTCTGATCGTTATGCATGTTTTACTTCCTACCTATGGAAGGGGTTGAAGGAGGATTTCAGGATGAAACTTCGTTTGAGAACTTCCTTCTATCCTCAGATACATGGTCAGACTGAGCGGACCATTTAGACCCTCGAGGACATGTTGCGTGCTTGTGTCCTCTACTTTGGTCATATCTGGGAGGATCACTTACCTTTGGTGGAGTTTTCATATAACAACAGATATCACTCCACCATTGGGATGGCACCTTTTTAGGCATTATACCGGCGACCTTGCAGATCACCTTTGTATTGGACTGACCCATGGAGTCAGTACTAGTGGGACCAAAGATAGTATGGGCTACCACAGGGAAGGTCCAGATCATCCAGGAGTGGATGAAGACTTCATAGAGCAGGCATAATTCGCATGCCAATAGAAGACAGAGACCTCTGGAGTTCAAGGATGGAAACCACGTCTTTCTACGGGTCTCACCCCGATGAGGTCTACGGAGATTTGGCTGAGCCGGCAAGTTATCTATGAGATTCATCAGACCTTTTCAGGTCCTCAGTAGAGTAGGCAAGGTGGCATACCACTTTTCTCTTCAACCTCAGTTGCATCGGGTGCATGACATCTTCCACGTGTCCCAGCTGAGGAGATATGTGCATGAACTTTCTCACATCATCGACATGAAGAGCTGGATGTCGACGATGGGGTGAATTTTACGGAGGTTCTAGTAGAGATTGAGGATCGACAAGAGAAGGTCCTTCATGGACGGTCGATACCTCTGGTGCGCATTGGTTGGCATCATGGGAACCTCTAGGAGAGCACATGGGAGGGGGAGGCTCAAATGCATGCTCAGTACCCCCACTTGTTTACCTAGTTTGAGTTGTGGCTTACAGGGAAGTAGATCCCTAAGGTTGGGAGAATGTAAAGACCTATAATTTCCATGTAATTTTTTTAAAATAAATAGGAATTTTACGAGTCCGCGAAAATTGACAACACGTGATTCCGAGGCCCGGAGTGCCCGGAATGAATTTCTGAACTTTTTTTTGGGTAAATTCAGTAAAAATGTGAGTGGTTTTTTCTAAATTTTGAACTGGTTCTCAAAATTGAAATCTGAGGGCACCGCTGAACTCACTGCACCAGTATTCTCTTAAAGAGATATTCACCTCGAGGGCAGTTCGTCGAGGGTGGAAGTTAGTTTTTGGGTTTTTCGTGAATGAATAAAAAAATAAAGTTGTGTAGCTTTTATTTTTATTTTATTTGTTAAAACCTTCATGTGGAAGTTGAGAAGTGGGGACCACCAAACCTTAACCTTCTATTAGAGGTTATGGTGGTGGGGACCACCCAAGACTAACCTCCCCTAAGAGGTATGGTGGTGGGGAGAACCCGAGGCCTAAACCTGTGAAATCCCTCATTAAATGTGGGAGAGCCTCTTCAACTCCTCCAATATTAATTGTGTCAACCCTCAACCACAATAATTAAGACAACTCACCAATTTAATTGTGCCAACCTATGAGATTAATTAACCCAATTTGAATTATATGACAACAAACATAATAAATCACATGATCTGTTATTTTAGGGCAATCATTTCATTTTGGTGGATTTGGGTGAGGAGGAGAATTGGGAGAAAATCTCTACAATGAAGAACGCCAACAAGGAACTCCTATACTTTTACATTTTCTTCTCCAAACTCTGTCAAAGGATCTCCAACAAGCAGGAATTGACAATTGAGGAAAACGCTGAAGACACCGATGTCCATATTTTCTTAATGATTTTCCTTCTTCTTTACGACATCATCGACGTCATCAAGAGAAAAAGTAGGGGTTTATCTCTATTTTTTATAACTTCCCATGTACACCCTTATATTTCTTTTGCGGGTTGGGAACAATCATTCTGGGAGGATAGAATTTGACGTTCATGTTCATGTTCTTGATGAGTCATATGGTACCACCCTAACACGGAGGGTACGTGACAAACCAATATGGCCCAACCCTTCTGCAAATCTCGTGGTGTTATTCTCAATGGAGGAGGATGAAAACCATCGATGTTTGGGGCATGAGAATGGCTGTCGGCACCACCATCGGCCGCGACGAAGGCGACGACACAACAACGCCGCCCTGCGGCCACCACTGCCACCCCGCAGACTCCGCGCCGACCATGGCCACCACCGCCATCGGCGGCTCTGGACCACCTCATGGCCAAGGTGACACCCCGTGGCCAAGGCGTCACCCCGCGGCCGGACCCCCCCCCCCCCCCCCCCCCCCGCACGGCCGGACCGCCACCCCATGGCTGGACTGCCACGCCGCGGCCGGACAGCCACCCCATGTGGTCGGACCGCCGCCCCACAGTCGAACCACTATCCCCAGCCGAGCCGCCTCGTGACTACGCGCCCTCGTGGCACCCTCCATGGCCACCCGCATCCCTCCACGGCTCCTCATGGCCTGTCGGGCCAGACCCACCAGGTCGGGCCGCCCAGTGGTCTGGGCTGAACCTAATGGGCCAGGCCGCGCAGCAGATTGGGCCAGACCCAGCAGGTCAGGCCAGGTCGACCCAAACCAGGTCGACCCAGGTCGGGTCAGTCTGAGTCGGTTCGACCGGGTCGGACCGGACCCGGGGCCACTACGACCTAATTACATTATTTTGGCCATAACTTTGGCACCAGACGTCAGTTAGATGAACCATCTGTGGCGTTGGGAACGTTTGAGCGAGTCGGTCCCTTTGAGTGATGCCCCAATTTTTTTTGGATTAAGATAGGGAATAGTTAGGTTGGATCAAGCATGAATCCAAACGGGGCCCCAGGACTAAAAGGCTAATAACTCACAGATCGGGCGTCTGATTGATGCGTTGTCTATTACGTTGAGACTTCTATGACATGGAGGAACTTGGGGGTACTTCATAGTGGTACTTCATTTAATTTGGAGTATCAACCAGTACCTTGTGGAGTGGATCCTCCCGGAGACGAGCAAGAATATTGAGGGAACCCAGTGGCTGGCTGAGACATGATGACTGCTGACCATTTTGACTTGGAGTAACTTGACAGGGCCAGTGGGGAGCACCTTGGTGATGCGGAAGACCCACGGTTGGGAGTGCCTTGGTGAAGCGGCAGGCCCACGGTACTCGACTGGAGGAGTACCTCAGCAGCCCACGAGGGGGATCACCTTGGTGACGCGGAAATCCCACAGTGGGGAGCGCCTTGGTGACGCGGCAGACCCACGGTACTCAATAGGAGGAGTACCTCAGCAGTACAAAGTTAGTGGGAAGTGCCTCTGTGTGATGTGACAATCCCACTGTACTCAATAGAAGAGGAGTTCCCCAGCAGCCGAGATGTTCGACGTTGTGACTTTGAATGTTACTTGATACTACCCGTAGAATAAATCCTAGAGTGAGTTGAGTCAGTACCTCTGTGTTTTCCTCATGATTGAGATAGATTACTTGATAACTTAGGTATATGTATGGTAATATACCTAATTAAGGTTATATGTTGATTTCATACTTTGTGTTTTATCCTTGATGGATTTTGTGAGACCTAGAGGGTCTCGGGGACCCTACTGAGTATCGTTATACTCACCCTTACACGGGTTATGCCCGCATATTATTATGTTGGATACAGACGATGGATAGCGCTGACTGAGGCTGAGAGTGCCAGGACTAGATGGTACCTGGAGGTGGACCATATGGCATGTCGATACGTAGAGGATGTGGGTGGACATGGAGTGCTGAGGAGGCGATCTGTACCTACCCTTCAGGTAGGAACCTCGGAGGAAACCCCAAGATATGGCTTTCCCTATTCATTAGTTGTATTGTATCACAGTTGCACTTATACTTTCAAGTTGGGCTTGTATTTTGGCCCCTTTTACTTACTGCACTCACTCTGTTTATAGTTTAGTTTACTTGTGTTCATTTCTTGATGTGTGCTTGGTTACGTGTGCTTATAGGTTATAAAGGCAATGTCTTCCCAGTTTTAGGGAATACGCCTTCGATGCTAGTCGCCAGCCCCTGGCCTATGGAAGGTAGGCTTGGGGTAGTCATGGAATGGGCCCCAGGGGATGGGTCATGACATTCAATTTCATTTTTGGTCATAATAATTATTTACCTTATTAAAAATTAGTTACTACAGAAAAGGGTAAAACATGTTAATTAAAGAAAGAACTAAGTGATATAGTTACAAAATATTATATTAATTATTATTGTATGATATTTTTTAAACCTTTATCACCTTATATTATAAATTTTATTGATTTAGTGAAACTTTATAATTATTTAGACATTTATAATATTTAAATATTAAGGATATTTACTAGTGTGTCAATCCCCTCACTTATAAAAGAAAAACTCCTCTCATTACTTATTCACTGTCATTGATAAAAATAACATAGAAAATTACTACCCAAGTACCATCATAAATTATATCCCCACATTCTATATGTCATGGTCTCACCAAAATATCATCCTAAGAGGGGTTAAGGTGTTAGGAAAATAAGTTTTTCCAAATAAGTTTTTCTAAAGAAGATGTATAACTCTTAACAGGGTCCTTTCATGTTTATTTATTATTCTACCTCCTCCAAACCAATAATATAAATTATTATATAATAATATTTGTATCTAAAATATATAGATATATTATTATTTTTATGTTTCAGCCCATTTTAATCTTATATTTCGTCCTATGGGAAATGAAATATCGCTCTTGTGTATGTGTGGACTACCACCTCCATAAAGCGATATGTTTTATTTTTTATTGTTGTCTCACATGGATGGTATAAATATAGAATTAATGAATATATATTATATTTATTAAATTATTATTATTATTGAAATATAATATTTTACATACCTTATTACATTTCCATCCCTTGAAAAATGATAATTTCTCTTGTGCGTATGTGTGGACCACCACCTCCATGAAGAAATATAATTAATTTTTCATTTAAAACATACATAGATGGTAATAATTGTGGATTTAATGAATTAATATGATAATAATAACATAAATATTACTCTATAAATTAAATCCTTTATCTACTTTATTTTATTTCCATACCTTATAGAAATTAAAACATCATTCATGTGTGCGTGTGGACTACATCCACCATGAAACGATGTGATTCATTTTTCATATATGATTCTCATAGATATTTATAATTCTGTATTTAATATATAAATAGGCTAATTATTTTATTATTTATATTATTTATATGATGTAATAATGAACCCTTTGACCATGGTCAACAAATCAATGTTATTTTGAGGTTATAAACCGAACAACCCCAAAACATACAATGTGAACTTAATCATTTAGTAACTAAATAAAACATGGTAATAAATGAAATAAAAGGAATAATTATAATAGAATTAACATGAAAAAAAATTATTAATAAAATAAATAACTAATATAATTTTATTATTCAGGATTTAGAGAATGTGTGAAGCTAGATAGGACTTAAGGTTTGATATTTTTCTTTAAAACCTTGTTTTAAAGTATTCCTTTAAATTACTTTTCCTCTATATACATGTTCTTAAAAATGTTTCAAGAATTATTTTTTTTAAAATTCAAAGATTTTTAAGTCTCATTTTCAACTATTTTTTACTTTCTTTACAAATTTTTACAAGTAATATTCTTTACATTTTCCATACATGTCATTTTGAATTTCTTTACAAAAAAAATTTAATGTTTACTTCATGCCACCTTTTCTTACTATAATAGTATTTATTCATTATCAATATTCCTATAAAAAATTATATAAATTTTAAAAGAATATAATATTCATGATATTTGTATAATTTTTTAATTTTTAGAGTTTTTAAAAGAAAGGGATGTTTCTTCATAATTTAATGTGGAAATAAATGTGATTTTGCTTATGGATTCGAATGATTTTTTCAAGGTTTTTATGTTGAAAATGTTAAATATTAAAACTTTTTTGTCCATTATATGGTACCTGATAATTATATATTATTATGGATGGTCTTGATATACCTCATGACATTGGTTGAGCCTGATATAGATCTCCAATTAATTTTGTAGTGATTTAGTCTTTGAATAATAAAATGAGGGAGACTACCAAGTTAGTGACACCTATGGAATTAACTGGGCTTCAGTTATTCCAGCACGGGTTAAAAAATATTAAAAAAGGGTTATAAATATGATGCACTAAGATCCCTGTGTTATGCATTCTAAGGTTTTTTATATAAATCTTCGGATTTTATAAGGTAAGGAATGTTTATGAACTTTTAATGGTGAAAGGTTTGTTTTTCAAATAATTGTTTTCATGAGTTTCTATAAGAATTATGATTCCTTCATGGTTTTAATATTCTTACTAATGGGTTTCTAATATTTTCTTTGAGAAAAGGTTTATTTTCATATGTGTAAATGTTTTATTTATGTGCTCAAAGTTTTATTATGGAAACGGTAAATATTTTCTTGGTTTTTTCTATTTTTCTCTATAATAACAGGTTTCCATTGTTTTTATATCCCTTATTGAGCTTGTTTCACTCATATAATGTTTTCAAATTTTTTTTATAGGATCTACGGATGATTAGTAACTATATCAAGGTATAAATTTCTAATTTGGACTCATCTTAAAAGAAGAAAATGTATTTCGAATGAAATGGGGTCATAAACTTAAAATCCCTATTTTTTTGGATAAAATACACACTACGAGGAAGTGCCCACTTTTTTATGTAATTTTTTTCTTAATTATATAAAACTATAAACCTAAGAGATAATGGGGGTGTAAAAAATATGAAATCCTTGCTATTAAACATGTATTTAAGGGTTATTAAAGGCATGGTTCCTTATAGTTGGTATCAGATAAAGGGTTTAGATAAATTTAGAGGGTAGGATGTTATTTGAGGTTAAGTTAGAACTCTTTTATAGCTTCAAAGGTTAATAGCCTAAGGAGAAATATGGGTATTTTTGGGAATTAAATGATGAATTGAAAGAGTTTAATAGAAGGTAACATGGTTAAAGATATATTTGTATTTATCCTATTAATAAGATGGTTTATTATGATTTTATTTGATATACTCACACTATTTTTTTTGGTTTTAGTAAATTGATGGAAGCAATAGGAGCCAACTTAATAATATATGAGGAAAATTGTGTGGTTGTCATAATAATAAACTGAGTGGTATAGGATATAGAATTAAAAATAATTTTTTTCTGCCTATTGAGTTATTTCAAGTTATGATTAAAAACCTGGAACTATGTAAATTTCCTAACACATAAAAAAGATAAAAATGGAGTTTAATGGGAGTTCAGGTGAGGAATTCCATGGAAGAAATAAAGTTCAACTTCCTACATATCAAGAATGAGGGAAGAAACAACCTAGTAAATGTATCAAATGAATAGTAAATTTTTATATATATGGAAAGGAAGGTCATAAAACAATAAAATATTGAGTAAAAATAAAGATTTTAGTTAATATATTGGAGGGAAATAATGTTCCTTATAAGTTATAAATTTAATGTTTTATATGAGAGGAGTATGAGAATTATAAAAATCGATTCCCAATGAGGAAATATTAATAAGGGGGTCAGTAAGGTTATAAGAATACATATTTTACAACTAAATATAGATAAAGTAGGAATGAAATATAAAAGGTGTGAATTGATTTTCTTATAATTAAATTGATAAATATGATTAGATTGGGATTGATGAATCATGGGATTTGATTCATATTTCTGATTGTAGAGAGTATTAAGAAATAATATGAAAAATCATGGTTAAAGTTTTATGGATAAAGTTGAGTGATTAAAGTTTATACATATATGGTCTTGAGAGTTATGATGTAGTGGTAGTTTACTTAATAGTTGATAAATTCAAGGATGATCATAAGTTCAAAGGCCATGATATTATTTTGATGTTTTATATAATGGATTTTAAGATGATTAAGGATAATTTAGGATACATTTTTTAATACATGATTAAGCTATATATAACACATAGTCATATGAAGGATTCATATAGTGAGATTCTTAGGAATGGGGTGAAAAGGAACGAAAGCAATAGAGCTTCCACTGCTCCACCAAAGAGGAAACCCAGAAAAGATTACTCCAACATGCAGAGGACCATATCCACCAGGTCTTCTACAAAAAATGGAAAAGTGAAAGACACGGGTCAAATGAGGGGACGAAGCAGGACCATTGAACCCATGTCCCTAGTGCAATTATTTCGGAGGGAGCAATACATACAAATGTTAAGTTAATATGCTCCGCATTCTGAATGGGAGTAGGCGGATCCGGATGAGTCCTCAGAAGGTGGTGGTGGTCACATCTTTGATGCGTTCTGATATATAATGTTTTGAGGTATGTTGTTTTGCTTTATTCTTCTCCTCTATACTATGTACTTTCTCTACTTTTTTAATAATATATTTCTGGGGGACTAGGCACTCGGCCTAGTTTTGCGCCTTCCTTGCTGTATATAACACATAGGTTTATCATGTAATTTTTTATAAAGGTTATTTGGGAAGAGTGTTATTATTTTGGGGATATACAGATATCCATTATGGTTATTGTGATATTTTATATTGAGGTAATTATGGATAATTGGGTTAAAGGGTTATTACATTTTAAGAAAATATGTTTTTAAGAAACCCAAGAATAATATACAAAAACATTACATCATTTTAGATGAATATTAAATAAATAACACAATCATACATACCTTAAAATTGTAAAGGTTTAATATATTTAGATACTAGATACATAAACTTATAATTTTATAAAGTATCTTTATAATATTTTATAAATTTATTCATATTAATACCCTTATAAACATATCATGCTTATAACCTTCCATAAATACATAGGGAATGAGAACATAAAAAAGGGTGAGATTAGATGATTGGTAAGGGTAAAAATAGAATATATTAATCAATGATCATATGTGAGCCTAAAGTTATTAGAAAATAATAATAACATAATAAAATCATATCCAATCAATTAAATATCATTAATCATTAGTCATGGAATAAATATTTTTCATTACAAAAGACAAAAGTCATATGAGTGGAGAATCATTAATAATCAATCATGATCCATGAGAGTATATCATAAACATAGGAATGTGAGAAAAAAAATTATAAGATTTTTAACATATATAAACAATCAATGGTTCACTCATTAATTTAAGAACATTTTAGCGACCCATGTTTGGAACTCGATGGAAATTTCGAGGGAATTTGAAATTTTTCATTTACTGGATGGCTCGTTTTTTAAACAAAGATTTAGAATGTTATTCTGAGAGTTGAAACACTTTAACATGTTGTATTTGGACATGGGTGAAATACTGAGAGGTCTCTTGGAGGTCTCATTGAGTTTTGAAGGCAACAGTGTCTAGAAAACCCAAGTTTCAAGGGTCTTCTAAGGCTCATGGTTTGTCTGAAACCATGCGACCCCCAACAAAAACTATGTCGTTTATGGTAATGAGAAGATGTGAAGTGAATAGGCTATACATTTTTTACCCAAACTATACACCTAGCCATCATGGGTAGTTCCATTTAGGTAGTACCTATACACTGCGTAACACATAGTTGGTGCATGGTTTGGCTAATCGTGTGACCCAAACCATGCACAGTGTTTCTTTAGAAAGAAATTAAATTAATAAAATTAAAATTTAAAAAATAAATTAAATGAATAAAATAAAATAAAGAAATTATTTAATAATAATAATAAAATTATTATTATTATTTAGTTTTTTTATAAAACCCTCAAGGGAGCCCTCTCCCCTTTACCCCCTCCTCTCGAATGGTGCACCATTCCCCTTCCTCTCTATGTGCGTGATGAACCCCCCTCCCGTCTCCCTCTTCAATCATCGTTATCACTGTATTTCTTAACTATTATCACTTTATCCTTCGAGGAAAGGTCTCTAGGACCATATTCTTCCATTTTATGAGGGTTTTTCTTCTCCCCGCCACTTGGTTTAGTTCAGTCGGACCCTAGGGTTTGGGTTAATCTGAATTTTTTGTTTTCTTCCATTAATATGGAGTGTGGTGCATCTCCCAAGACTCCTTTTTGTGTGTTTTAGCATATTCTGTCAAAGGAAAAGTGGTTAGGGATATTTTGGACCACCCACCATCAATTTTGGGTAAGGTTTTTCATCTTCCTTTTCTTTTTGGCCCAATTTTAATTAGGGATTCTATATTTTCAAGGTTCCTAATAATTTTTTAAAGCATTTGGTCCTCCTTGAGGTGGGTTCGAGTCACCAAAATTAAAGGAGACTTACCACATATTCATGGGTAGGAATATATATATTTGTGTGTGTGTGTGTGTATGTTCCCCCATTATATGTATATTCACCCAAGGAAGTGAGTATATAAATATGGGGCTAGGTGTGATTATGTATATGTATGAAAAGTGCATACGGGGGTAAGTGGAAACGGGTATATTCATATAAGCATATTTGTAAGGATCCCCTTTTACGTATTCATAGTCGTGAGAATATGTAAATTGGGGCTATGTGTCCTTATGTATATGAAAAGATGCATATGCTCGGAGGAGGGGGATATCAGCTTTGATTGGTCGCTGATGAAAATGTCAAGTGCCAAATCATTTGACTTGGTTCTATCCCCTTTGAGGTAGGATCCCTTTTCCATGGCTCCTTAAATGTAATAATGCATTAATTAATTTATTTTTTCACCTTCCTTATACTTTAATTAGTGTTGTATTGTTTTTAGAATAAATTCTTCTTCAAATGAATTGAGACATGCCATTGAAATAAATGTTAAATAATGCTAAATTAATTGTTTAAAAATGATTTAATGTTTTTATAATAAAACACCTCAATGGAGGTGTATTTTCTTCTAAACTAAAAAGTATTTATTCGTTATATATATCATGACTTATTCTTTTTGTTGGTTTTCTCCTATGTTGTAATGTGTGAATCACCCTATGGGTGTGAGTTTCACTTTAATTAAATGCATTAGTTGATAAATTAAATTAATATAAATAGGGAACCATGATATTTTACCTTAAACTATATGTCATACAATCTATATTTAAATTCTATTAATGGATGCTTCATATATTAAACCACATGCCTTATATTAATTACTTATGCAAGTTTATTTATTGTTTATACTTAATTTCTTAGATCATTTCTTTATTTTAGTCTATAACAGGTATCTTATACCATATGTCACACTTTATTCTTATTGCTTAGTTCCATAAGTGGGTGGTCTAAACTAAAACCCTTTTTATCTGATATAATTATTTATTTTAATTTCAATATGTGTGATCACATCATTATGTCACGGGAATGACCAAATAAATTGGATAATCTCTGCTAAACTATAATATTTTATTTTTAAACCACCATTAAATCCCTTTGGGTCCATAGGAAAGTATACTGAGACTTGTAGCCACCAAATAGGTGTTATATCCTTGTATTTAATTACTACCTAGTCTTTTTGACTCTTGATCCCTTTAATAAATTGGGTAATTCATTTGATTGCTGGATTAGACTTTTGAATTTTCATAATAATAAATTTTTGTGATTTATTATGTAAGACTCACCTTGGCTAATTTTTTTAAATTTATATATTAATTCCCTTGGGGTTAAAGTATAATGTAAATCAGTTTGATATAATTATGATGATTATTTTGAACCCTTATTAATGAAATTATTTTGGTTATACAAATGATAATTTGATTAATTGATTATTATGTCTTATGATAATACATCTGGTATGTTTGATACTAACCTTGTGATTTTTTCTTTCTTAGCTTTTGAGATTATTTTATATTAATGTAATTGATACTTGAGGGTTTGATGTTGATGGAATTTTGAGTTTTTCTGGATATGACTCATGTTTATTGTAGATGCTTGATGTATTGGTGCATGATCTTCTATAATACCTGAGGGAAAGGCTCATATTTACTTAATGCTCGAGGGTAGAGTATATGATTATATGGGATGTCTAAGGACCACATGCACAGTCACTTGAGTTTTTTTGGATACAAAAAATATTTATTATGGATGCATAAGGGCATGGTGAATGATCTTTCATACCACCTGAGAGAAAGGAACATGGGTACTTGATGCTTGAGGGTAGATTATATTATTATATAGGATGTCTGAGGACCAGATGCATAGTCACTTGATACTCGAGGGAAATATTATTGAAATCATATGGGATGAGGCCATTTGGTTATGATGTTTATTAGAGATTAATCCTCAGTAGGATAATACTCCATTGATTTTAGTGATCCATCCTGATACAGGGGGGTCTACCCACATACATAGATATCCAGCTTAGGCTGAAGCAGGTGGTATGGGATGGGTGTCTATTTAGGAACCCAGACCAAGTTTTTATTATTTAATTTGTTATCACTTTTCATTTATACCATGAGGAACACTATCATTTATTATTAATTTCATGGAATGGATTAGGCTAGACATCATGGGTACCGATCTAATAATATTTATATGTCACACCCGGATCAAGAGCTATTTGGTGCCTATGTAGACTTCTTGTTCATAGTCCTTACTACTGAAAATCGAGCTTTAACAGTTCAATAAAAACTTATTTATCAGTGCTATGGAAGCACTGATAATGTAAGCTATTTTAAAGGATTAGCTTTAATAGAACCCGTAAAAAGTGTTGATAAAGTCCCCCTTTAACAGCGCTATAAAAAGCACTGATAAAGGGAGATTTTATCAACACTTTTTTAGATCTGATAAAGGGTGCCTTTATTAAAACTTTTTTTAGCGTCGTTAAAAGACACCTTTATGAGTGATTTTTTAGAGTTGTTAACATCTTCCTTTAACATCGCTAAAAATCACTCATAAAGGCCATGTTGATAAAGGTTAAAAAAATTCACCCCCACCCCTTTATCAGCGATTTAGATAATCCCACCCCTAGTGAACACCCCTACCTCTAGCAAGTTTTGAACCTAAGACCTCCATCTAATACACCAGCACCTTTTACACTCCACTATACTGTTTTGTTTTACATTTTATGATATATCTATATATTAATATATATTTCGCTAGGTTTTTTATCTATATATTTATATGTTTTTATATATATGTTTATATATATATAAATATATATATTTTCAAATATATATTTATTTATATATTTTTTTAAAAATGGATATTAACTCTAATAGCCTTAAAATGCATAAAAACATTAAGAAACTCTGAAAACCCTAAACCCATAAAAAATGAAACGATCATAAATTCTGATTAGGGAGTCTGTTTTAGATCCAAAACCTATAAAATATAATATCATTAAATGATCTTCAAAATTATATGTCGTACAAACTGATCAGAAGTTATAGGTGTTTGAATTTTAAGAAATTGGGGTCGGCAACAAAAAACTCAGTTTTGGAGCTCTTCTGGGCCTTTGGGGGATTTAGAAACCATAAATAGATCTTAAAACTTAGTCTAATACCACATCAGGCATATAGATCATTGAAAGATTTCATTTTATATGTGTTAGAGCCCAAACAGACACACAAATCGAAAGTTATGGTCGTTTGAAGTTCGAGTTTGATTTCTGGCTTTTTTGAAACTATAATATATTTTAATTATTTTATTATCACATGATTTAAATCTAATGTGGTTTTATCTCATTTCATAAGAATTTTTTTGACTGGTTGTGGATCTAAAATGGACTCTTGAATTAAAAGTTATGATCTTTTCATGTTTTTTAGGGTTTTAGGGTTTTTAGGGGTTTTAAGGGGTTTTCACATTCTATGGCCTTTCAAATGGACATAACTTCTGAACCGGGTGTTCATTTTTCCTCTACCATATATGAAAATCAAATCTTATGATTAGATCTATTTCTAGGTGACCCATGAGAACCCTCAATCACCTCTATTGAGGCTAAAAAGGGTCTATAAGCCCTCCAAGTGGCCATAACTTCTACTACGGGTGTCCATTAATGAATTTTTTTTTGAAATAAATCCTTTATTAGTTCTAGTAAAAAAGTGATGATAAAGGGTGGTCTTTATCAGTTATTGTAAAAAAGCACTGAAAAATACCATCCTTTTATTAGCGCTTTTTTATAATCACTGATAAAGATCCCCTTTTATTAGTTCTTTTTTAGAAGCACTGATAAATTCTCATTTTATTAGCATTTTTTTATTAGAACTAATAAATAGGGGGACTTTATCAGTGATTTTTTACAACTGCTGATAAATGAACCCCTTTCACAGTGCTTTTTTAGCACTGTCAAAGACCAACTTTAATAGCACTAAAAAAGTGACGTTAAATACACCTTTTAACAGCACTTTTTCTAGCACTAAGAAAGAGGGTTTTAATAGAACTTTTAGAAAGCACTGTTAAAACCCTAGTGCTGTATAAACCCAATTTTTTATTAGTGTATATGGATTTATTTCTAGTTCTTTGCTGAGTAATTGGGATCTAGGAAGCACATGATTGAGCTAGGGCTCGAGATGCTCATGGAGCTAGTCATTGGGAAGATATTATTTTATTAAATTGTATTGTGATTTTTAATTTTCACTTCTTGTACTTATAGAATCATCCCTCATACATTAATTATTGTAAATTTTCATTGGCCAATTTTATATAGTTATTTTATTATTCTTCTGTTGTTGTTCTTTCATTGTTATTACTACTTCCTCTATTGTTTGTTGTTTTAATATTATTATACCATCGTGAGACCCTAGTATAAAGTGTATAGTCTCCCAACCATACTACCAGTAGACCCCCACTACTAGACAATAGCCTATGTAATATAAGGAGGCATGCTTGGGGCCATGTGGCAACTGGTCTGGATACCAGTTTAGTGGTTAGTCAGGTCAGGATGTTATAGACATGAAATCAGGTCGTCACATAAATTTTGGACATGAAACCAGGTCTAGGAATAAAAATATGGACATGAGACTAGGTTCATACATAATTTTATGAACATGAAATAATTTCAACACATAAAATATATATCTCATGGGTTATTTATCTTTACTCATTGCTTTATAGGGCTATATAATTACGTTCTCACCCATCACATAATGAAAAGCATACATACATGTTCCTAAAGAACATAAAAATTCATCATAGAATCATATCATAATCTATGTAAAGGAAAAAGATTCATAAATATTTCAAAATTTCATTATATAATAACCAATGAAAAATAAATGGGTTTCATAAAGGTTTCATCATAACTTAATTAATGTATGGGAAATAAAGGGGTTTCATAGAGTCATCCTTAAATGATCATTATCATAAGATATACAGATAAAGTAGGTATACTCAATCATAATATCATATCCCTTGTAAAGCATAATAATACATAAAGTATATTAAAATAGATAAAAAGTAACTTTAAAATAACATTCAAGCCATTATTTTTAAACATGATAAAAATAACCTTTTCTTTTGATAACATTTTATATAAAAAAATACCAGAATATTGAGAAAATTATTTTATTTGAAAATAAATACATAAACTTGTAAAGTAAGATTAAAAGAACATAATGGTCATGGTGGTGTTAAAATCTATTCATACCATATATGTTAAAAGATGACATATTTTTTACATATTTTCAAAAACTCAAAAACAAATTGTTTGAAAAATAATTCTTCAAAAAGATTAATTTTTAAATTTTTTTGAATAAAATAAAAGGTAATAAAAACTACCTATATGAAACATTTAATTTATAGGTAAAAAGTTCCATAAAATAATTTTGAATATCATATACATGGAAAAATAGTTCTTTATCTAAATGAGAAATAAGGTCATATTTTCTTTAAAAACATTGTATTGATCATTTTAAGTACAAAAGAGAGTAAAATGGTACTTATACATAAACATTTGAAGAATAAATATATAATAATAAAATATATGGGTTTTAAATGATAATATTCATATAATTTCCCTCAATGGAAATATAGAATAGGTAGTCCCGAAAATAAATGAGATTGTAACATAAACCCTTACCTCAAGTCTCATCTTGCTTTATATGGGTTCAAATATTATGTATAATAAATATAAATTTATTATACATCTAATACATAACCATATTAATACATATAATACCATTAATGATTTACTTACAACATATTATCATCCATTTATTAACAATTCTTTATTAAAATCCTTGGTATAAGTGATAATTGTTTTGTTTTTCATGAATGTTTTGATTTGGAAGTTTTCAACCTTGTAATTTTATAATGGTTCCATCATATCCATAATTTTAATCATGTAATAAGTATAATATGTAAACATTATATACAATTTTATAACTATTCAAAAATTAGTGATGAAAAAATTAATTACATCACTTTATGAAGATGTTAATCTATACTTTCACATAAGTGATGTTTTCTTATTACCATCCATGTAAAAAGGAAATGAAAAACAAATCATATCACTTCGTGGAGGTGGTAGTCCACACATACACCTGAGTGACTTTATCATTTTCCAATGTATGAAAATAATTAAATAAACATAATTACTTCCTAAATATCATATATAAACATTAAATCCATCATAATAACCAACCATTAAATATAGTGAAACAAAATTAATCATATCATTATGTGAAGGCGATAGTCCACATGTACACATGAGCGATACTTTCATTTACCATTTTATGGAAAGAAGGTTGAAAATGGTTTTGAAATAATCATAATTAAATTTTAGTATATTTATTATATTGTATTAGTCATTTTATGTTGGATATAATGGGTCTATATAATTTTGAATAAATAAAATTAAAAGTACTCAAATAAGAGTTATACCTTATCATTGATAAACCTCCTTTGGACTACACCATAAGGATTGAAATGAAAGAATTATGATAAAAAAATACCCCTAGAACTTGGGGAGGGATATAGTAAATTATTTGGGTAGGTGTTGGATGAGATAATATCCTCTGGAAGTGTGTATAAGAGAGGAGAGGTGGTGTCCTTTAATAAGTGAGGGAGAAGACATACTTGGAAATTTTAAAAAAGATTAAAATATATTAATGTCTTATTCAAGACAAATAAATCTAAAATGAAAAATATTTACATATGAGATGCTATAGAATCTAAATATTACTTAAAAATAGTACTTATACAATTTTTATATCATTTTAACCCTTATCATTTTATTTTTAACCCTCTTAACTTGTTTTAAATGTTATAGCGGTAATTGATTTTTTTCCGAAGTTATTATTCATAATGAACAAAAGTTAGGTTGAACTTGTTAAATAATATTAATTATGATGATTAAAAATATATAATACATTTTAAATGATTAAATTTTTATAATTTTAATAAATTAATTTAATAATAAGTGCGCAAAACTTAACAAAACTATATTTCGTAAAATAAAATTTTGAGCATAAAATTAAGTTTAATTTCATTACCTACATATTAAAAACTGTAAAATGGATTTTAAAATATTTTTTTCAAAATATAATATATAAATTTAATTAAAATTATCCATTAATAGTTTTTAATTTAATTTATTAAAAAAAACACACTCTACTAATAAAAACAACTTTATAAAAAACATCTCTTTTTTACTTTCAAATGATTTTATTTTCTTTTCTAACCAATTTATAAACAATGATTACATTTTATATGTGTGTAAAAATAATTTTCATAAATTAATTTATCCTATTAATACTCTCTAATCCAAAGGCTAAGTGATAACTATCACATTAAATAATAATAATTCAATAGTATATTATGGTTTTTTTAAACTCAGTGTTTCATATAAAGAAAGATGTCAAAGAAATTATATTTATTTAAAGAAAAGTATAACATAATATTTCAAGTTGTTATATTCTACCAAATATAATAATTTATCTCTCAAAATTCCATAATTATAATATAAACAACTAAGGATACCTTTGTCTCATTACATCATTGGGTTCTCACAAACCCTTCTCAAATTTATAGTTTCACCACAAAACTTTGACTAGGTGAGTGCTCTTGTTTCACAGAAGTTTCTCTATTTGATCCATAATCTCCACTAGTTGTTCATCATAATATAAATCATGATTGATTCATATTACCTATTATTTCAGTACATGTGAATGATTATGTGTTTACTTCCTCAAGAGAGAAATATGGAATGCATCATGAAATTGAGAGATATTTAGTGGAAGAGCCAAGAAATAAGAAACCATCCCCATATGATCAATAATTTTTAAGGGACCAATATATCTAGGGATCATATTTCTCTTATTTAAAAATATCATAACCATATTCTAATTATATATTTATATAAATTCTATATCACCAAAATTGAACCTTGGATCTCAAAAAAGATTTTCAGTATAACTTTTCTATCGACACTAATCTACACTGATTTGTTGTGGATTGGATCTAACCTTCTTTGTTATTTACTTAGCTAGATTGGGTAAAAATATCTTTCATTTTATAACTTTATCCCAAGTAATTATAGTTCTATAATTTCTTCCATAAAATGATTTATAAAGATCCATCTGAATGATCAAGTGAAAGCTATCATTTTAATAAAATTCTACTAAAGGAAGGTATTGAACTCAACCACCTTTTAAATCAATAGATAAAGATGTCAACATGACCTATATAGGATGAATAGTTCTCTTTAATAGACTATATTTTTTAGGATGATAATCAGTACTAAAACTAAACTCATTATCTATATCTAGCTAAATATTTCTTCAGAACTTTTAGGTAAACCTCATATCTGGGTCGGATACAATTCAGAGTGGTACTTGATGCAATCCCACCACCTCTTTAGTGTATATTAAAATAAGTTAATAAAGAGATAAATCTTATTTGATGGCTATGAAATGTTATAATTTTATAAGATGGTAAAATATAACCCAAATATAATTATTCCCTTTAAATGTTTTTGGGGGTCCTGTAATAAAATCATTGGTGATGTTTTCTCACTTTCATTCAAGTATGGGTAATTGTTTCAACATCCTACTAGACTTCTATCACTCAAAATTAACTTAATTACATACCACATATCGAGATACATAAACTAAAATATTCCTTTTAATATGATCCTACCAAAAATACTCTTTCAGTTCTCTATATATCCATAATTATGAGATAAATATAGAATTAAAAATATTGATCTTCATCTAACAACTCCTTCTTTAAGTCTAGTATTAATGGGATACATACTTGGATCCTAAACTTTATCATTCCATTATGATCATGGTTGAACTCAAGAACATACCTTACCTTCTTCTATATTACACACCTTCCTTTTATTCCTTCTTAATCCTCTCATGGATGGATGGTTGAACATTCATATGAGAAAGATAAGATATATCCCCTTTCCTCATGATTTCAACATCTATCTTCTAAAAAACCAAAAATATTGTATCTCTTTTAGTCCCCATCATATAAAAAATAGCACGGAATTTTAGACTCAGATCATCAGTAACCTTGTTCTCCTTCCTAGGGTTGTAATGTATTGAGTCCTTATAATATTTGATCAACTCCAAATATCTTCTAGGGAAAATATTAAACTATTTCTGTCTAAATATATACTTTAAGATATTATGATTAGTATATATATCACACATTTCACCATAAAGATAATTCATACATGTCTTTTGCGAAAAAATAATTGATTCCAATTCCAAATCATGATTCAGGTAATTTTTTCATGAATTTAAAATTAGAGAGAGTTATAAACTATCATCATATCATTTTATACGAGGATATATCCTAACACATTATTTGATGCATCACTATAGATAAAAAACTCTTCTCTAATAAATGGTATTGTAAGAAAATGTGTACTAACTAACCTTCTATTTAGTTCCTTGAAATTATCCTCACATTGATCTGTCCATAAGAACATGGCTCCCTTCCATTTCAACTTGGTTAGTGGATTTGATAGTCATGAGAAATGTCTCACAAAGCATCAGTAGTATTCTACCAGCCAATATAAACTACATATCTCGATCACTATGGTCGGTATGGTCCATTTTTAAATAATTTCTATTTTTTATGGATCACCAATATGCCCTCACTTGAAATTATTTGTCTCAAAAATGATACTTTCTATAGAAAAAAATCATGCTTGGTCAATCTTTCATACAGATTTTTCTTCCTTTGGGTATTTATTACAATACAAAAATGTTTTTCATACTCTTACTTGATCATAAAATATTTATGAATATCATCTATAAATACTACCATTAAATAATTAAGGTAATATAAAATGACTCTATTCATTTAATCAATGAATATAGTATTATCATTAGTAAGCCCAAATGGAATTAATATAAATTTATAATGATCATACCTCATATGTAAATATTCCTTAGTTATATCCTCTTTATTGACCCTTAGATGATGATATATAGTTTGAAGATCAATCTTAGAAAAATATTAGGTTCCTCATAATTGATCAAACATATCATCGATATAGGGTAGAAAATACTTGTTCTTAATACTGATATCATTAAGTTCCTAATAATCAATGAAAAGACACATTGATCCATATTCATTCTTAATAAAAATAATAGGTTTACTCCATGGTTAAGCACTAGTCTGAATGAATCTTTTATATATATTCTCTTGGAGTTACTTCTTCAAGTCTTGAAACTCAATTGGCTCTATTCTATATAGATTATTTGAAATAGGTGTACCACTGGGTATGCGTTCTATTGAAAACTCAACTTTACAATTTGGGGGAAGAATCAAAAAGACCTTATGAAATATATCAACATATTCCCATATAATAGAAAAAATGTCAATGTTCAGTTTCTCCCCAAAAAATTGAGATAAATATCCCTCATGAATAGGTATTAAAATCCAAAATATTTAATTAATTACCATTAGGAGTTCCAGTTCATCCTCGCACCGATAAACTATCATAGATTAATTTGAAATATCGAATGTGAATTCTCCACCTTAGAAACTGATATGGGATGTATACTGATAGAGAAAATCTATGCCCTAAATGATTTAAAATTCAACTATGGGGATAATAATAATATTTTTAGGAAGGATATTCCCACAAATGTATATCAATGAGAAGTTATAACCAAGAGATGTAATCATCATACCATTAGTATTTTTCACTTCTAACCCAACATATAATTGTTGTGGAATTGGTGTGGTACCTTTAAAAAATATTCAAATATAAAAGAGTGGGTAAAACTGAAATCAAATAAAAAATCAATTACATAGTGGATGTTAAGTGTACCTTTCACTACATCATTCTCTTAAACCACTTCAGTGGTTGTGATCGCATAATATTTCCCTTTTTACTTTGAATTTAGATGTTGTTGAGGATTAGTATCCTCGTTATAACTTTTATTAGGGAATTAATTCTCATAATACCCAAAATCCTTAAATCTAAGTCACTAAAGTGTGGGTGGATGATCTTTATCTACATTCATTTCATTGACTATCCTCTTCAAATCACTTATACATTATTTTTCTCAATAGTAAGGCATTCCATAATTGAAAAATGTTCATGTTACTTTTAAGAAATTACTTGAGTGATACATCCCATATTTATAGAATGTAGGAAGTTGAAACTTCTTATTCCCTTTATTTTACATTCTTTTGGATCTCCCACGAAACTCCATCTTCTTATACTTATCACTATAACCATTAAAATGAGGGTGTCTAGATTTCATTTAAACTTTGAATTCACATCAAGAAATCTCTTCATATCATACAAAGTCCCCAATGGTTAATTTATTTCAATTGATTGGTTTTGAACCACTAATGAATTGATCAATATTTTTTTCTGGGTTTATGAAAAATCCAAAAGCATACCTAGAAATATTTGTAAAGTTATCTTTATAGTTACCTATGGATTCATCATCCTTTTGATTCAACTTTATAAAATCCATCTCTATTTTAGTATGAAGATTTTAGGTAAATTTATTATTGAGAAATACCCTATTAAACTCATCCTATTCTATGGAATTTATTTCTTCATATTGCCTCGTATTCTTGATAATATTTCACCATTTATCAAATTATCGTTGAAAATAATGAACTGTTAAGAAAATTTTCTCATGGTATGAGCACTTAAGAATAGAAAATATATTTTCTATTATATTAATCAATTTCTCAAAAACTAGCTGATTAAAATACCCAAAGAAGGAGGGTGGACATTATCACATAAAATCCTCAATGGAATATTTTCTATACTTGGTTCTTTCAAAAGCTCAACATGATCTACCACTCATAGATTGAGAGAGTTGAGTGATCATAGTCATAAGATATTTAATCCCATCTCCCATAACGTTTTTGTTTCTCATAAAGATGGTTATTGTAATTTACATCACATTCTATTTTTACATGATTCATTTGGGTTCCTTTCATTGAATAAAACTAAAAACAAAGAGTAATCATTGAGCTATAATAATCATAGTGAATAGTCATATATTCATGAAAATCATTCATGTGATTCCCTAAATTATGAAAACTTCTTATCAACATATGAAATGTTAAATTTAACCTAGTTTATCTATGATTATCATTTATTCAATTACTTCTTAATGGTTCAAAAAGATAATGTTAAAAAACGAAATCATGTACTCCTAGAGTGTCTAGCCATGTGTGCAGTCATAGGCCCACTCCTCATGCACCGGTGACAATCGAGTTAATATCCAATCATCCCATTTCAGAGTTATTACCCCTACGTGAATCTATTTCAAAGCCACATCCACTAACCATTATCCAAAAAATGATTTATTTTCTATGAATATATACAATATCTACTTTACCATAACTTTAGGATGTTATCATTTACTTAGACTTATTACATGGTCTTTCACAAAAGTTTTCTAATCCTAATATCCAAAAGTAACTAAACACTATTATGATACCAACTTAGGGGACCCAATCATAACATACATAAATATTACTTCATTTTATATAAATATTCAATACATAACACTATTATACCTACCCCAGAACTATAATGGCTTAGTTTATTTGGAGACTAGATATATAAAAATATTATTTTATAAAGTATCTTCAACATATCCCAAAAATTTATTCATATTAGTACCCTTATAGACATATCATACTTAGAAATTTCCATAAAAACATAGGGAAGGAAAACATAATAAATAGTGATCTCAGATGCATAATAAGGGGACATATAGGATATATCAATCAATAATCATACATGAGCATAAGGGTATGAGAATATAATCATAACATAAGAAATTAATACCCAATCAATTAAATATCATTAATCATGATCCATGGCATAAGGCATTATCCTAACAAAAGGCAAAAATAATAAGAGTGTGAAATCATCAATAATCAATAATGATCCTCAAGATTATATCATAAACTTGGTAATATATAAATAACATAAGCTTATAAAATTTTGAATATATATAAATAGTAATAAGTTCCCTCATTAAGTTAAGGAAATGAAATCAGGTCCTTGCATAAACTTATGGACATGAAACCGGGTCTACACATAAATTTACTGTTATGAAACTAGATCCATGCATAATTTTGTGAACAAAAAATTAGTTTGACGCATAACATAGTTATATCATGAGTTATTCATCTTTACCCAGGGAGAATGGAAATGGGGATTTTTTTGGGCCTCTGAGCGGTGGGTTTTTTCTCTAAGTAGTAGGATTGGGTTTCTTATTCTCCAGTTTCACCCCCTCCCCTCCTTCAGTGTGGAGCGGTGTGGGTCGGTTTTGGTGTCCTTGTCCCCAGATTTGAATCGGTGTGCATGGCTGGTGGTGGTTATGTTCGTCTTCTCTAGCCCTTGGATCATTGAAGGTTCGTTTCAGCTTCAGTTTTGTTATCCTAGGTTGTCCTAGTGACGGTGTGGATTTGGATTCATCTGATTGTTTGTCTGAAGATTACTCTCAACAAGGTGAGGATCTATCCCTGATAGTCATGAAAAGTCTTGTCATTGTGCTGTTTGGTTGGGTGTTAGTGGTGGCCTCAGTCAACATGCTTGAGCGGAAAGGCTCGACGCTGGGCCTGGTGTGGCGTGGAGGGGTGAGGGTCATCCTGGGGATTCCTTTCAGGTCTGATTTTGGTGTTTTTAGATATTAGGGTTGAATTTTTTTCAATGGTGGAGATCTTGGTATAATGTATTGATTTGGTGGAATTATCTTTCACTCTTTTAAGGTTGTGTTATGGGTGATGTGATAGTTTTAATTGGTTCTTTTGAGTGCTTTTTAATTATGTATGATGAAGTTTATGAAAAAGATGGTGTTACTTTAGCTCGTGATTGTTTCTTGATGGGGAACCCAGTCAGTATACAAGGAGTTACTTCAGGTTGATGATAGAGTTGGTCACCTCCGCCATGCTTGGTTTTTCAAATTTGGAATATTGAGAGGGTATAGTGTTGCCATCGGTTCTAGGCTCATGCATTTTTGTATGGGACAGCTTACTGAGTATCCATGCTCTAGTGGAGGTGTGCCTTATCGATGATGATGCTGGGAAGGGTTACTTCTATATAATATTGTCCTAGGTTTCAACCCTCTTGATTTTCAAATTTTGTTAATGTCACCATGTCCTGGTTTTTCCCTCTTTTCCCTTAAAAGGGGGTTTATCCAAAATCAATAAAAATTTCAGCCTTCGGGCCATTCAGTAAATCTTTACCCAATGAATTGGAGGGTTATATAATTAATGTCCCAACCATCACAAAAAAACCATATATACATGTGCCACAATATCATACAACATTCATCATGTAATCATTTCATAACCCATGTAAAGGAACAGGTTTCATAAAAAAATTTATTGTTTCATCAATGCATAACCCAAGGAAAAGAAATGGGTTTCATAAAGGTTTCATCCTAACTTAATTAAACCATGGTAATGAAATGGATTTTATAGAACCATCATTATCATAAGATATCTAGGGAAGTAAATTGGATGGTAACATAATATTATATACATAGTTAAAAATAATAAACCTTAAAGTATATTGACATTAATGAAAAATACCTTTAAAATATGATTTAAACCTTTATTTGAAATCATGAGAAAAATATCCTTTTCTTTTTATAACATTTTAACTAAAAATTCCCAAAATATTAACAAAATGGTTTTCTTTCAAAATAACTATGGAAACTTGTAAAAGAATCTTCAAATAAAAGATTGGTCATGATAGTGGGAAATTTTGTTCAAACTATATATGTTAAAAGAGAAAATTCTTTTCAAAATTTTGTAAAATGTCAAAAAAGTCTTGTTTGAAAAAATTATTTAAAAATATTCCTTTTTAAAACATAGTAAATAAACTAAAAGGTAATAAAAATGACATTTAAAAAAACATGTATAGGTAAAATCTTCTATAAAATAATTATTAAGAACATGGAAATATAAAAAAAGTTTTTCAAACAAAAATAAAATATGTGTGAATTTTATTTAAAAAATAATTCCCAATAATTTTAAATAAAAAAGAGGAAAATGATACTAATATATAAAAATTAAAGGAATAACCATAGGAGAATAAAATATATGGGTTTTAAAGGATAATATCTATATAATTTCTCTCAATAGACATTTCACTGTAATATCCCAACCTTTTCTAGAGAAGACTCTAGATTTATTTTAGGTACTCTTTTTCCTTGTGTTGAGTAATTTTCATTTGGGTTTTACCTTGGGGTGTGTTTGGGTGAAAATTGATTAAAATGGAAGAAAAATTGGCAGTGCATTGTTGGCCCACAGTGAGGGAAAATGGTGCACCCTAACCCATCAAACTATACAACCCCACATAGTGGGGATTTCCATGGTTGGAACATGATTTTTAAAATTGTGTGCCTTATTATGATTAACCATGAACCCCTACAAATTATTTTTGTGGTTTAGGGGCACTGTTAGGGGAAACCGTGCTTGGGAATTATTTTAACTTGAAAATTATATATTTAATTACCTGAACCCAATTCGACCCCCATTTGACCAGGGCCTCTCTTTCACAATTTTGGAGCCCTTTGGATGGATTAAAATCCTTTCTTACATATATTATTTGTAATTTAAATCCTTTATCATATATTTTAACCATTCCTAGTAAGTGGATTCTATCCCATTGGTTTCCTATTCATTATCCTTTCTTATCCCATCCTTAAAATTGGGCTATTCTTCTATTTTAATTAGATCTTGATCTAGTTTTCTAGATATAGATCTATAATTTAAGGATCTTGATTTAAAAAATATTGATTTAGGGATTTAGATGTGAATATTATTTAATGTCATTGTGTTGCTGAAATTTTGGTAATTTTTGTTGGTGAGCATTCTTCGTCAAACTTGAGGTAGGTGGTATATAATTTAAATCTCATATTCATGATTTAAATTACATGTATTTAATTGTTTAATTTTTATTAGATGTTTATAAATTTATCTCTTAATTGGGTTAATTAATTTGGTAAATTAATTAAATGAATTAATGTGAAATTGGGGATTTTGAGATTATAGATTTATATAATTAATTTTTGAATTAATTAAAAGTTTTTCAGATAGATTATTTGAGATAATTAATTGTAGAATTAATTAGGAGATGTTTATTTGTATATTTATATAATAAATTAATGAATTAATTATATGATATTGAATTGTTTTCTTGAGATAATTAGTTGTATAATTGATAATGAGATGTTGAGTTGTTGATTTATATAATTAGTTGATGAATTAATTATAAGATATTGAGTTGTTGTTTTGAGATAATTAACTTTAGAATTAATTATGAGATATTGAAATGATGGTTGAGATCATTTATTATGGGATTTTGAGTTATGAATATTGATTAATTAATTGATGAATCAATAAATGAGATTGATGTACTTGATTAATTAAAGAATTAACTAAGGGGAATTATGTGATTAACTAATTACTGAATTAGTAATGAAATTGGTGTGGTTAGTTAATTATTGAGTTGAGTAAAATAATTGAAGTGATTAATTAATTATTGAGTTGATTAATTTATTTGATATGGTTAATTAATTTTAAAATTAATTAATATTACTGATATGAATAGTTAATTGTTGAATTATCTATTAGAATAGTGGTTTTTAACTAAATATTTAATTATTATTGGAATTTATGTGGATAATAAATTATTTAATTAATTATGTGTTGATTAATAGTAACCTGATCATTATAAGGTGAATTTAATAATGATAACATGGTCATTTAGTTGTGAAATAAATAATGAGAACATGGTCATTCTATTGTTTGAGTTTGAATGGTAACATGGGAATTTAGGAATGAATTAAAGAATGGGAACATGTTCGTTCTATTGTGTGAATTAAATAATGGTAAAAATGGAATTTTGAGATATGATGTCCCTTGGACATACTTCGGGCTCTAGAATGAGCCAAAGTAGGGATTGAGATACAGGTGTCTATGTGAACTTGGGAGCTTATGTGTTAAATAACGATTAATTCATAATGTGATAATTAATTACTTATTCATTGTAATTATTTATTTACACAACTTCATAAAATTAATTTTAACTGGATATTGTTTTAGAAACTGTTGGTGGTGACCAATTGAGTTGTACTCACACCCTACGTATGCTTCTTGATTGGTAACTGAATAGATTTTATGGTTGTAGGATAGGATAAGGGAAAAGGCCCTGTATTATGTAAAATAATTCAAGATGGAGCATGGATAAAAGAATCAAACATGGTTATGTTTCCATTTGGGATTATTCTATGTCTTTACTTTTGAGTTACATTTTGAAACTTGACATGTACAATAACATGGAATGTTTTATATTTCAGTTTGGATATTATATTTATTGTTTTTTGTCATCTTGTGATCTTGGTATTGTTTTGTTTTAGTTATATGTTAATATGTTATTGTTTCTTTTTTTATGGTGTATTACTCTAATAAAATAAGTTATAGTCTACTCATGATCGATATTAGACCCCCCCCCCCTCTACTAGTCATAAGACTTTGGTATATGGAGAGGTGCGCTTGAGGTCACATAGAAAATCAGATTGGGGCACCGGTGTGTGGAACCCGGGTTAGGACATTACCAAGTGGTATCAAAGCCCATTTTTCTTTTATTTTTCTTTTGTATTAATATTTGGTAAAGGTAGATAGGATACTATGAAGATTCAGGCCTTGGTTATGAGCTCATTCATGGGAATAGCTAACTCATGTACATGAGATAACTCAAGTAAACAGGGTGTTAATTGATGTTATTATTATTTTATATTATAGTTGAATATTATTTCACCTTGGGTGAATCCCCTGATGTGTGTTGCGATTATTGATGTTGATATTTTTTTTAGATTTTTATCATGGACTAGTATGGAATGAGAGTTGAGTTTTCATGCATCACTCTAGGCACTCGAGGTTATTTTAACATGCATCATCTTAGGCACTCATGGTAAAATAGGTTTTGGATAAGTTATTGAACTTAAATTGTTTTTCCTTTATTTTGAAATTGAATTTAAAATGGTGTCTAACATGAAATTTGGAAAAATTGTAAAATGGTGAAATATGAGAATAAATGAGTATCTAAATGAGAAACCTGAATAACGATAATGTGTTTACCCTTGTTAACTAGAACCTAGGTGTATGATAGTTAAGTGTAGTGATAGTGCCTCAGTTTTGACCATGTGGTGGGGTTTGGAGAAATGAATTATTTTGTCTTTTTTTATTTTTACTCTTACTTAAATGTGTTAATGTTGTGAACTTTTTTCTAAGGTGTGTGTCTGAAATTATAGAGACTATTCCTCAGTTAAAATGTGTATTGAGAGGATGAATGGATTACAGGGATAGGTATGGTTCTCCAGTGGTAGATCCTACAACACATATTCTAGGTGGGGAAGTTAAGGAGAAGTTCTAAGATCACTTCTCTTGCTTCATCGGTTTATGGAGATATACCTAGGGTAGGTTGTAAAGAGTGTGTCTAATTTTATGAGAGAGTTTTAGTTGCAGCACCCTTTGACTTTTACTAGAGATGGTGAACCTGAGGGAGATGAATTATGGGTTGAGTCCATTAATATGATACTTGAACATTTAGATAATCTGGCTGAGAGGAGGTTCAAGTTGGTTTCTTTTATTCTATGAGGATCAGTGAAGAGATAGTGGGACATTCAGTCACGAACTGGATAGGCTGATGGTATGTTATGGAATGAATTTTTTTAGAGATGTTATTAGAGAACTTATATCCATAAAAGCTGAGGTGGTAGAGAGCTATTGTGTTTATGAGGTTGACTTATGGGAGTATGCCTGTGATGGACTATGTTGGATGCTTTACATATTTTAAACACTTTTCTTGAGCATTAGAAGGGGATGAGACAACTATGGTGAGGCATTTTTAGGATGGGATTAAATGTGATATTAAGTCCTTGGTTAACCTTTTTCAATTAAAGAAGTTTGTTGAGGTGGTTGATGAGGATATCATAGATGAGAGGAACCTAAAGGGGGATTCCAGTGTAGGACAGATAGTTGAAACTGGTTGATTAGGAGGTGTGAATCCCGAAATCAGGAAGCATTGTATGCCAGCATTGATTATGGAAGTGGGAAACGAGGTACAAAAACAGAGGGATTCATTTCTCAGGATCTTAATAGAGTGATATGTCACCAGTTTGTTAGATCAGGACACTTCTTGAGATATTTCCCCCAACCACCACTAGATTTTCAGTATTGCAGAAATAAAGGAAATCTACAGAAGTTTTTTAGGACCCAGTGACTGATGAGCAGTGATATAGGAGCTATACAAAACCAGGGTGGTAAAAGGGGATATTTGGAACCATATCAGTCTTTTATGTGGATTTATATTGGACGAGGTGATAGAGGCGATGGACCTAGTACTTCTAGGAAAGAGCACATGTATCAGCAGAGTGTTGTAGCTCAAGGGATTCAAACTGCATCACAAGGAAGAGGGGCATGACAGTTACATGTAGTGAAGCATACACTTATGGATAACAAGGTTGGATAATCAATAGTGAGAGGTACTATTCTTATAGCCTCTACCTTATCTAGTGCCTTATTTGATATCGGTGCCTCTCATTCCTTTATTTCTGCACAACTTTTGAATGGTTTAAGGCTGGAAATGGAGTTTTTGTGTGAGTTTTTTATGATAGATACACCTCTAGGATTATGGTGGAGACACATTTTCTTATGCATGGGATGTTCTCTCAAGGTTGGAGATTATCTTTTTCTGTTAGTTCTCTATATTCTTGACATGTTAGGCATTGACCTAATTCTGGGTATGGACTAGCATACAGATCCCACACTGATTATTACCATAAGAGAGTGAATTTTACATCTCCATAGGGTGACAAATATATTCACCATGGAGAGTGGTATAGCTAGGAATTTTAATCAAGGCCAATTACTCAACAACCGGGAGATCTTACAACCTAGGTTTCTAGTTTATTGCTAGATAAAGAAGGTGTAATGTGAGATTTATTTCTTACTATAGTGGATAGGTTTAAAAATATCTTTCTTGAACAATTATCATGGATACCACTTGAGAGAGATGTGGAATTCACTATTGATCTTATTCTAGGAGATAAACAAGTTTTTATTCCACCATACAGAATGGCACCGACAAAGCTTCAAGAGCTCAAGACTCGGGTGGAGGAGTTAGAGGATAATGGATTTATCTGTCCGAGAACATCAACTTGGGGTTCACTAGTTTTTTTTCTAAGAAGGATGATAGGACCTTGTGCTTATGTTTTTATTACAAAAATTTGAACCAAATGATAATGAAGAATTGATATTCTATTTCTCATATCGATGATCTTTTTGACTAGTTGAGGGGAGATTGTGTCTTTTCCAAGATCGACTTGAGATGAAGGTATCATCAGCTAAGGGTTCGGACTTTTAATATATTGGGGACTACTTTTAGGATTAGTTATGTCCTATATGAGTTCATCATAATTCCATTTGGGTTGACGAATGCACCTGAAGTGTTTATGGCCTTAATGAATAGAATCTTTCATCCATACCCAGATTAGTTTATGGTGGTATTTATGGATGAAATATTTATGTACTCCAACACTCATGAAGATCATGCCAAACATCTTGAAATATTCCTGATTACCTTGAGAGAGTATTATCTATACATAAAGATATTTAAGTTCCAGTCTTGGATTGATCAGGTACACTTATTGGGTCACATCATCTTGGAGTAAGGTGTGTTATTGCACCCATAGAATGTTCAGGTAGTGGTTTCTTGGGAGTAACCCAAGAGCATTTTTTATATCCATATATTTTTGTTATTGGTAGGATATTGTCATAGATTTATTTAGGAATTTTCATATTTGGTGATTCCTCTTTTGAGCTTAAACAAGAAGGGGATAAAGTTTGAGTGGTTTGGAATCTTGTGAGAATTATTTCCAAGATTTGAAGAAGCGCTTGACATCGGCATTGATTTTGATCCTACCTGAGCCATGTGAGGAGTATATGGTGTATTGTGAATTTTCTGGGATTGGACTTGGGGTTATTCTAATGCAAGGAGATCGATTTATGTCATATGGGTCTCAAAATTTGAGGTCTCATGAATGGAACTACCTGACACATGACCTCGACTTGGAAGTAGTGGTTTATGCTTTAAAGTGTTGGCGGAATTACCTATTAGGATAAAAGTTTAATGTGTATATGGATCATAAGAGCTTTAAGTATTTATCTTCATAGAGAGATTTGAATCTTTAGTATCAGAGATGATTTGAGTATATGAAGTCTTTTGATTTTGACTTGGAATATACGCTTGGGAAGGGAAATAGAGTAGATGATGATTTGAATAGAAAAAATAAAAATCATGTAGTTCATGAGTCTAGTGTAGAGTGGAAGATGATGAATTTTATGGCTGAAATGCATGTTGTGGTTCAAGAGAGTCAGTATAATATGACTCTTGTATTAGTTGCGGTAGAGTCTGCACTCTTGAGATGGATCAAAGATAGGCAATGTGAGGATTCTGAGTTTTTGTCCTTAAGGGATATACTTGAAGGTGGGGAGTTACGTTCATATCTAAGTATAGATTATGATGAGATAATATATATCATGAAAATTTTTGTTGTGCCTATGGGTATACGGGAGGAGCTGATACAAAAATTTCATGCCACAAAGTGGGAAGTATATCTAGGTGTGACCAAAATATACCATAACCTATGATGATGGTTTTTATGGCCAAGCATGAAAAATTAAATGGTAGGGTTTGTAACACGATGATACACCTATCAGCAGGTGAAGGTCAAGCATCGATGAATTCGAGTTTTTCTAGGGCCATTTCCTATTCTGGAGTGGAAGTGGAATAATGTGACCATGGAATTTTTGGTGGGTCTCCCAAGGAATCCTAGGATGAATGAAACTATTTGAGTTATTATGTACAGACTAGTGAAATTAGTGCATTTCATGCCTATATGGGAGACTTTATTAGTGAAGCAGCTAGGAGAACTGTATGTTTGATAGATAATCGACCTGCATGGGATTCCACATACTGTAGTTTCATAAAATGACTCACACATTACTTCATGCTTCTGTAAGGGTTTAAAGAAGGTGCTTCCTATAAAAGTTTTGTTGAGTACAACTTTCCACCCATAAACTAATGCACAGTCGTAGCATATTATATAGGTTCTGGAGGATATTCTTAAATCTTGTGTTCTATACTTTGGTGGGTCTTGGGAAAATCACCTAGATTTAGTGAATTTTTCTTATAACAAAAATTATCAGGATATGACATAGATAGAACCATATGAGGCTCTTTATGGTAGTCCATGCAGATCATCTCTATACTCGATGGAGGTAGGTGAGTCAAATTTATCGGTACTGAGTCTCATGTAGGAGACATCATAATAGGTTCATCTAATTTGGAAACATATGGCTATATCTTAGAGTAGACAAAAGTCATCTGTTGATAAATGTTAAAGACCCCTAGATTTTTTAGAAGGTGATCGTGTATTCCTTCGGATGTTTCCTAGTTTGGGTCACCGTAGGATATGGAGACAGGAAAGTTGGTGCCCAGGTTCATCAGACCATTTGAGGTTGTGGATAGAATTAGGCTGGTGGCATATTGATTAGCTCTTCTATAGAAATATAGTGTTATGAATTATTTTTTTTTATGTATCACAACTA
Organism: Viscum album; assembly: GCA_963277665.1. Taxonomy (NCBI): domain Eukaryota; kingdom Viridiplantae; phylum Streptophyta; class Magnoliopsida; order Santalales; family Viscaceae; genus Viscum; species Viscum album. The sequence goes on along the minus strand of OY728140.1, from coordinate 43,723,570 downwards.
TGGAGGTATCACCCCAACTCTTCTCATGTGATCAAGGTTGATGATGTTGAACTTGAGATAAATGTGTCCTTTTAGGAGCATTTGATACATGTGGTGGATTGTAGTGAAAATTTTTATGGGGAGATTATGAGATCCCAACCTTTTCTGTAGAATAATCAGGCTTAATTTCATGTACTCTTTTTCCTTGTATTGATTACTTTTCATTTGGGTTTTATCTTGCAGTACTTTTGAGTGGAAATTGAGAAAAATATAAGACAAATTGGCAGTTCATAGTTGGCGCATAGTTAAGGGAAATCCTGCTCCCCATCCAAGAAAACTGTGCAATATTAGATAGTGGTGTTTTTCACAGTTAGTGCATGGTTTGTTAAACTGTTCACCCTATTATTAATAACCATACACCCCTATAAATGAGGTGCACTATTTAGACACATTGTTGGGGAAAATCGTGAACCTCTTCCCAGTAAACTGTGCGTGGGAATTATTTTAACCTCGAAATTTGTTTTTAAATTACCCAAACACCCATTTTAATCCCAATTCAACCCCCATTAAACCAGATCGTCTCTTTAATTCTTTTAGATTCCTCTGAAAGGATTCCAATCCTTCTTGGCCTTTGTTATTTTCTATTCAATGCATGTATTATAAATATGCACCCCTCCTATTAATTTTATTCTATCCTGTTGGTTTCCCATTCATTCTCCTTTCTTCTACCATTCATAAAAAAGGGGTTATTCTTCTATTTTGATTAGATATAGATCTATATTTGTTGATCTAGATCTATATTTGAATGATATTTATTTATTCAACATTGATTTAGGGTTTTAGATCCATATCTCATTCTACATCATTGTATGGATCAGATTTTGAGAATTTATGTTGGCAAGCACTCTTTGTCAAACTTGAGGTAGGTGGTCTATAATTAAAATCACATAGTTTTGATTTAAATTATGTGTATTTAATCGTATAATTTGTATTAGATGTTTAGAAATTGATTTCTTGATTGGGTTAATTAATTTGGTGAATTAATTAATCAAATTAATGTCAAAATTTTTATTTTGAGATTATAGATTTAGATAATTAATTATTGAATTAATTATGAGTTTTTTTATAGATGGTTTCAGATAATTTATTGTATAATAAATTATCAGATGTTTAGTTGTTTATTTTAATAATTAATTTATAAATAAATTATAAGATATTGAGTTATTTTTTGGAGATAATTAATTGTAGAATTAATTATGAGATGTTGAGTTGTTGATTTAGATAATTAATTGATGAATTAATTACAAGATATTGAGTTTTCATTTTGAGATAATTAATTATAAAATTAATTATGATATATTGAAATGGTGATTGAGATAATTAATTGTGGAATTAATTATGGAATTTTGAGTTGTGAATATTAATCAATTAATGAGATTGACTTACATAATTAATTGGAGAATTGATTTGGGGGAATTTTGTGATTAACTACTTATTGAATTAGTAATGAAATTTTTGTTCTTAGTTAATTGTTTAGTTGACTAATAGAATTGAAGTTATTAATTAATTGTTGAATTAATTAATGTATTTTATTTGGTTAATTAATTTTAGAATTAATTAATTTTATTTATGTGAATAGTTAATTTTTGAATTAACTATTGGAATAATGGTATTTAAATAATTCCTGAATTAGTATTGTAATTGATGAGGATAATTAATTTTTGGATTTATTATATGCTGATGAATGGTAACAAAATCATTCAAATGTGAAGTTATGAATGGTAACATGGTCATTTAGTTATGAAATAAATAATGGGACTATGGCCATTATATTGTGTGAGTTTGAATGGTAACATGGGCATTCATGTATAGATTAAAGAATATGAACATGATCATTTATTCTATGAATTAAATAATGGTAATAATGGATTTCTAAGATATGATGTCCCTCAGACATACTTCAAGATTAAGCATGAGTCGAAGTAGGGATTGAGATACGGGTGTCTATTGGAACTTGGGGGGTTTATGTGGTTAAATAAAGATTAATTGATAATATGATAAATATTTACTTATGTATTGTAACTATTTATTTATACAACTATATATACCTACTTTTGAGTAGATATTGTTTTACACACTGTTGGTGGTGACCTACTGAGTTGTACTCGCACCCTACTCGGGCTGCCTTATCGGTACCCGAATAGATTTCGTGGTTGTAAGATAGGATAAGGGAAAATGAACTGTATTAGGTTAATAAATTCATAATGGAGCATGGATGGGGGAACAAGATGTGGTTCAAGACCTTTTTGGGAGTTGTCTGTGTCTTTACTTTTGAGTTGCATTTTGACACTTCACGCATACGCATAAGCGATATATTCATTTCCCATTTAATGGAAAGAAGGTAAAAAATGATTATTACATCATCCTAATAACATCTCAAAATATATATGATACTATATTCACCATGTTATGATTGATATCATAGGTTTTGAAAAGGTGTAAGAAGAAATAAAATTGAAAGTACTCGGTTAAGAGTTATACCTCTTCATTGAGAAACCTTATTTGGAATGGACCTTAATCATTTAAAGGATGGTATTATGATCAAACCAAAACCCCTAGTATATTGGGCGAGATACTATGAAATTATTTGGGTATTTATTGGATGATTTTAGAGGATCTAGAACTGTGTAGAGGAGAGGAGAGTATGTGTCCTTTTATAAGTGAGGGAGCGGACACACATGGAATTTTCCAAATGATAAAAATATATTAATGCCTTATCCAATATAAATGGCTCCAAAATGTCTCATATTATAATATGATACCATATAGCTTCCAAAAATGACCATAAAATAAGATTTATACAAGTTTTTAAGTCATTTAATCCTTATCATTTTTGTTTTAACCATTTAACTTGTTTTAACTCTTACTATAGTAAATGAATTTCTTACCAAAGTTACAATTTATAACGACAAAAAATTAATTTGACCTTATTAAATAATATTAATTATTCTAATTCCAAATATGGTATCATTTTTATAAGAATAAATATCTATAAGTCGTAGAAATTCATTTTAAAACAATCATTTAAAATGCAATAAAGTTGTTTTTAGATAAATGCATTTTTAAGCATAAATATGAGTTTAATTTCATTCTTTACCAAGTAAAAACAATAAAATTAATGTTAAAATATATTATTTAATATATAATCTATAAATTTCATTAAAATCATTCATAAATATTGATTATTTTTTTTAATTAAAACACATTGTGCACATAAGTAGTTTTTCAAAAAAACATCTTTTTTTACTTTAACATGATTTTATTTTATTTTCTAACCAGTTGATAAAAAATTAATTAATTCTATAAAATTGTAAAAAATAATAATTTAGTTAGCCTTATTAATACTCAAAAAACCAATGGATAGTTGATAATTTTCAAATTAAATAATAATAATTCAATAGTATATCATTGTTCATTTAAAATTAGTGTTTCATGTAAAGAAAGATATCAAATAATCAAATTTATTTAAATAGAAATATATCATAAAATTTTGGTGTGTTCCAAGTTTTATAATATTTATAATTATATGATTTAAAATTTACTTGGTGACTAATTTATTAATTTTATTTTAATAGAAGTTCACTATTTTTAGAACATTATATTATTGTGGTAAAATGAATGTTAAGAATAAATATTGAGTTAATTTAAAGAATAATATTTTATTTTATTGTGTATTTATTGTGATTTAGTTTATTTATGAAACAATTTACCATATATTAGAGAGTATATGATGAGGGAATGTACAATTTTGGTATTTGAATTTATAAGTGGTTGATGTTTCATAGAGATAAATGTTAAGTTTATTTTGGAAGAATATGAGGTCAAATAATTCTAGTATTTCAGTTTCAATTTATTCTATCATATTTTGAAGATTTTTAGGTTTACTTATTTATGGAATGATTTAAGTTGAACATTGAGTATTGTATTTTTATATGCTAACCATTTTTTATTTTAGTAAATGTATATAGATGGGAGGAATAACTTGTAATCTATTTTATAAGTCTTGTGATCTGTTGAAAGTAAATTTTAGTGCTTTAGGCATGAAATATTCATCATGATTGTTTATCATTTAGAATATGAGATAAAGAAGAGATGAAAAACTACTCAAAGCACAACTAAAGGTTGAAGTTATGCTTATAGAATAGAAAGAAATAAATTAATTATATTAACTCATATTCTATATCTTGATGGTAAAATAATTACTCAACTCAATCAATAGAAAGATAAATATATTGAGTATTATGTGAGAAACAACACACAACTATCAAGGTATTCTTTTTTAAACTATTTCACAAGTGCGAGTCTCACAATGGTAAATTCTTGGTTTAATAAATATTTTCCCTAGTCTTACTATAGACATTAAAGTTCATTTCATAAGGAAATTATATCAATGTTTATTAAAAAGGTATTTATTTCCACTTATGTATATTTATCTTCCACCTCTTGGAATTAATTATAAAAATGTTTTAAACCCATTTTATAAAACTTGTGATAAAATTATAAGGATTAAACTTACTTAAGGGGGTATAATATGTCACCTAGTGGTTTTAGAATTTATATTAATTTAAATTAATAATATGTTAGATGTAGTTTACCACATGCAACACCACGATTAAATGAACTGAAACATCATTATTTAAATTTAACCCTTATAAACTAATATTTGGATTTGCAAGGATGAATAGGAGTAAAAAAATTATGAAATATAAAAATTGAAAAAAAATTATAATATAAAATTATTTATTAGTGATTATAAAATAATTACGCAATTTTTAATGATAAGAATATATCATATAAGGTTAATAATAGTTAAAAGTTTAAAAGGGCTATTTTTCTATAAAATCAAGTTTTATTTATATTATTTATATTTCATATTGAATTTAGATTTATATTATATAGAGTATTAAATTTATTTAAATGGTATTTTTTATACATTTAAACTAATGAATAATCATTTATACCTTGATTATCAATTTTTTGTAAATGAAGATAAAATCGTTTAATGGTAAAAGGAGATATTTTCAAAAAAAACTGCTTTTAAGTGAGAAATATATTTTTATATTAATAAATTAATTTAATCACTAATTATTATTGTTTTTTAAAAAAATTATTCATAATATATTCAATCAAATATATAATAAATCATTTAATAGTTCTTACTAGGAAAATAATGAGAAAAAGTTCATTTAATGCTTCGAAAATATATTTTTTCTAAAAATGGTTTTTATGAATTTTGTGTGTGCATATTAAAATTATTTTGTATTAATTTTAGAAATTTAATTTTATAAAATAAAATTAATTTTTTGATTCATAATATCAAAAAAAAATTAGGGTGAATTTTTTGGAATTTTTTGAAAATATTTATTTTTGGGTGAATTGTGAAAAATAACGATATCTATAAAAAATTTCATTTATTTTCAAGTATTTAAAACTACCATTATGTTTTTTTATTGGTTTAAATGTAAAAAATGTCCAATTATACCAAAAATAATCTAGTTAATTCCATCTAAATCATCATTATAATTGAATTTGGTATAAATTCTTTTTTAGGCTTAAAAGGAAATTTTCTAAAAAAATGTTTTTCATTGAGTTTCACATTATTATATTAAAATAAAATTTTAAACTTATAAAATTTGAATCTTGAAAAATGGTTTTTATATTTTTAATATTTATTTTTAAATTAATTAATGTGTTCAATTTTATTTTTGGTGATAATGAATAGTTACCACAGTAAAGGGTAGAATGGGTTAATTAAAGAAAAAACCAAGTGATGTGGTCATTAAATATTATTTTAATTATTATTGGATGACATTATTAAAACCATTATAATATTATATTTTAAATTCCACTTATTTTTTACACTTGTACATTATTAAGGCATTTGTAATATTTATATGTTAAGGATATTTGTAAGTGTTCCACTCCCCTCACTTATAAAAGCACACCTCCTATCCTCACTTATTAAAATAATTTGAGCACTCTAGATCATACAAGACATAACCAAATACCTTAATAACTTACCTCCCCATATTTTATAGGTCTTGGTCTCACCAAAAGATTAACCAAATAATTCTTGAGGTGTAAACTAAAGGAAGTTTTCCAAATAAGAGGTATAATTCTTAACCAGGTTCTTCCATGTTTATTTTTTCTTCTACCATATTCAAAAACTATAAAGACAATTATTATATAATAAAATCAGTATATAAAATAAAATCATATTTTTTATGTTAAAACCATTTTTCATATCCTTTTCTATCCTATGGGAAATAAAAAACACCGCTTGTGTGTATGTGTGGACTACCACCACCATGAAGCGATGTGTTTTTTAATCATCACCTCACAGAGATAGTTATAAAGATGTCATTAATGAATATATATGATATTTATTACATTATTGTGATTTTTTAAATATAATATATTATATAAATTCTTACCTTTACCTCTTTTGTAAAATCATAATGTTGCTTTTGTGTATGTGTTAATTGCCACCTCCACGAAGCCATGTGATAGGTTTTTCATTTCTACCTTGCATGGAAAGTTATATGGATGAATTTAATGAATTAATATGATATATATATCATAAATATTATTCTTAAAATATAAACATTTATCTATTTTATTTTCTTTCTATCTCTTAGAAAAACTACAAATCCACTCAGGCGTATGCGCAAACTACCACCTCCATAAAATGATGTGATTTGTTTTTCATGCCCACCTTTCATGGTTGGTCTAAAATTGTATTGAATATATAAAAATTATAATTATTTCATGATTAATATTCTTTATATTATGTAACAATTTCCTATTTGACCATGATCAACTCAAGGATGTTATTTTGAGGTTACAAAACCAAACAACCCCAAAATATCCAGCGTGAACTTAACCATTTTAGTAACTAGATAAAACATGGTAATAAATGAAATAAATGAAATACTGATAATTTAATAAACATTAAAAGGGTTATTACAAAATTAAATAACATATATAATTTTAATATTGATGGGTTATATAATTTATGAAGCTAGATGGAAATTAAGGTAATAAATTTTTCTTTAAAATCTTATTTTAAAGTATTTCTTTCAAATATTTTTCCTCAATATCCATGTTCTTTAAAATGTATCAAGAATGTTATTTTCTACAATAAAAGGATTATTAAAGTTCATTCTCAAATCCTTTTTACTTTATTTACAAAAATTTCAAGGAATCTTATTTACATTTTTTGAACTTCTCATTTCAACTTTCTTTACAAAAGTGAAAAAAGAATATTTTTATAAAGTTTACTACATGACCACTTTTTTACACCATCATATTTTTAATTCATTATAAATATTCCTATAAAATTTTATATGGTTTTTCAAGGAAGATACTATTTATTCTCTTATATTTGTTTTTTAAGATTTTTTAAAAGAAATGGATATTTCTCCACAATTTTATGTGAAAATGGGAAAGTGATTTTTCTTATGGATTCAAATGAGTTTTTCAAGGGTTTTATGATAAAGATTTACAAGACCAAACATGTTTTATTCATGCTAAAATACTTAATCTTTATCTATAATTAAGGGTGTGCCCGATATATCTCATGATAATGGAAGAGCATGATGTATCTCACCAAAGTATTGGGTAAGTATTTAGTCTACAAAGGTGAAAATGAGGGAGATAACTTGGTTGGTTACTCCTAATGAATTAAATGGGCTTCAGTTATTCTAACACGGTTTAAACATGAGTGAAAATTGGTTATGAATATGATTCTACAAGATACCTATGTTATGGTTGCTAAATATTTTTAGGGGAATATTTTTATTTCATAAGGTAAATAATATTTATGATATTTTAAAGTTAAAAGTTTGTTTTTCAAAGAATTTGTTTTTCATGAGTTCCCATGTGCCTCAGGATGCCTTCATGGTATTCCTATGCTTACAAATGGGTTTATAAGGTTTTATTTTAGAAAAGGTTTATTTTTACATATTTAAGTATTTTATTTATGTTCAATTAGTTTTATTGTGGAAAAGGTAAACATTTTCATGGATTTTCATGTTTTTCGCTGGACTAACAGGTTTCCTTTATTTTTATATCCCTTAATTAGATTTTATTTCTCATACCGCATTTTGAATTTTTTTCATGGGATATAAGAATGATTAAAACCTATATAAAGGTAAAACTTTCCACTTTGGACTAATCTGAAAAGAATAATGTGTCTTTAATGAAGCAGGGGTGTAAACTTAAAGCCTTATTTTTATGGAAAAATGTACACTGTGTGGAAATGTCCAATTTTTTATATATATTTTTTTCTAATTATCTAAAACTCTAAACCTAAAAGATCATGGACTTTTAAAAACTGTAAAATCCATTATATTAAACTAATATATATGGTTTATTAAATACATGGGTCCTTATATTCATAATACCCAAACTTCTTTCATTTGAATAATTAAAGTGTGAGTGGTGAATTAGTTGTGACCTTATTCTAATCTATTGTATTGACCAACCTCTTAACCTATTTTCAATAACTATAAGATTAGTGGTCAGTCCTCCCACACTTGAAACGTTTTACCATTCCTTTTAGACACTCACCCAGGTTATTCCTTCCATATAGGTAGTTGAACCTTCTTTTCTCCATATTATTTTTCATTTGAGTTTCCATGAAACTCTATTTTTATTTTCTATTCTCTAGAATAATGAGAGTCCCATGTTTTCATTTCTACCTTAAGTGAACATCAAACAATTTATTCATAGCTACTAAAGACTCCTATAGTTAAATCCCTTAAAATATTTGGTTTTAAGACACTAAATAATCATTCGATTGTACTTTTAAGGTCATTGATAAAATGAGAGGCATACCTTGTGGGTCTCATGAAATTTTATTCATATGTGTTAAGGTATTTATCCCCTTTTTATTTTAACTCTAGGAATTCTCTCAATATTTTCATTTGAAGAATATGGGGAAAATATTTAGTAAAGAATATTTAATTGAAGTATTCATATTATATAGAGTCAACATCATCATTTTCATTATATTATTAATGGTATTCTTCCATTGGTCCATATAACCTTCCAATTGATAAATAGATTAAATTTATTTATCATGGTTCGAGCATTGGATGAGAAAAAAATATCTTTTTTATTGTGTGGACACATTCCTCATTAATTATTGGGTTATAAGATCCACTAAAGGAGGGTGGTTTTTTCTTCATAAATGGATTGGTATCAAGTTACTCCTTTTATGGTGATTTTGGTTGTTCAACATGGTTAGTGTTGTTATTTATAGCTTAGGGGAGTTGATTGATCATTTCCATGAGATTTTTCACTCCATACCCTATTTCATTAGGTTTCTTATTAGGAAATTCTATAAATTTTCTATCATACCCATTTTTAACTTAGTTACTCATGGATCCATCCATTACCTTAAATAAAGGAAATTCAATGTATGATAAAATTAATAAATGTATAAAAAGGAAAACTATATAATTTAAAAAAATATTACTCATAAATGATGTGTATACCTTATGAATATATAAATTTCAATCTATATCATACACTATAATATTCCTATTAGGTTCTATAACCAAACTATTAATATATTACATCATCAAATTATATTTAAATCTTTTATAATGGTTTATAAAGATAAATAATATCCCATATAAGTGTCAAATCATGTGTAGATTTAGGCCCATTATTTATTTAATGAGTGAATACCGAGTTACTAATAAAACAACCTTTCTCAAGGTTATTACCCCTAGGTGCATCTCATCAAGAGCCTACATCTACTTTTTTTTATCCAAATAAGGATTTTATTTCAAAGAAACCACACAGTCTATACTTCACCAAAATTTTAGGATGATTTCCTATATTTACACTTGTTCCTAGGGTTTTTCAATAATGTTCTCTAGTCTTAATCCCATAAAATAACTAAACCCTACTATGATACCAACTAAGATGCCCTAGACCTGTACACCTAGGTTTGGTGCTAAAAACACATTTTTACACACTAGCTTTGATACCAACTGATATAACCAAAGATGAACTTACACATTTTTATATCATTTTAATAATTTAAACATTATATCAAGAAAACAATCACAAAACCCCAATAATAAAGGGATTATTTTATTCTGATATTAGCTACATAAAAAATATTATTTTGAACATTTATATATAATATCACGATAAAATACCTTCTTCTAAACATCTCATGAAATGTCCCTTGATCTGGAACTCTCTCACGTGGCCAATGTGGGTTGGTTATGACACCTCATTTGCACCTATCCATATTACAGAGGCTATTGACTAGTAGTGGGGTGTGTGATAAGTATAGTGAGGAGATTATACCCCCTATTTATAGAGTTATAACACAACATAAATAATCAATATAGATAAATGAATAAATATCAGAGTGCGGAAGTTATGGAAACAATATGATACAATGGAAAACTAACAATAAATATAACTAAATAATCCAATAAATATTAAAGTAATAATGTAATGACATACTGTAATGTGACTAAATATCATGATAGAATTAATACAAAATAAAATACTATAATACTAAAAATATCCTTAGTCCTAAAACCCATGTTGGTCCTATCTCGAAACTCCAACCCATCCAACAAGAAAACAATCAACAGTAAGGTCTCATGTCCTTGTACAATCCTGCATCTCCATAATCTGATTGGGTACCAAATCACGGAATGAATAGTGTGTGAGTATAACTTAATAGGTCAACACCATTGTATCTAAACATAACCAGTTTAATAAAAAGTGCATGCAATAATATAATAAGAAATTTTATTAATTAATTAATTAATTAAATTAATACCACATCAACCTACTTTTACTTCATGCCGGAATATCTCTGAGCATGTACCATAACCATTCCAACCATACCAATATAACCATGGAATAATAAAACCTACCTTGGTGTCACTCTATAATGTCATTAAGAATGTCTCACAACCATTCCAACCATAACAATATAAAAATGGTAAAATATAACCTTATAACCAAGGTATAAATCACACAAATCTGGGTCAAAACCCTCTATATAAGCATTTCATCAATCAATCAGGGTCAAGTTTGGTATATAAGAATTTTATCATGTGTCAGAGCCAAGCCTAGTATATAAGCACTTCAAAATTTCTCAAGGCCTATCCCAGAATATAATCATTTTAGAATGTCACGGGGCCAAGCCTGATATATAATCATTTCATCATATAAACTAGGACAACACCCTATATTAGTATTACAACATAGAAGTCACAAATCATGTTATAGAAACAAGGATATAACAATATCATATCATACTTCTCAATTGTTAATTATGAAAATTACTATTTATCATTCATTTTCACATTTCATTTATAAATTGGTCTTAAACCAATAACACATTAGTTTCTTTAATAATTAGTCTAATCCAAGATGAGTCTATATTAAGAAAACATCCAAATTTTATTTCATGATAAACACACTTTAATCCATTAGTCAATTCAGTTATAATAAAGGGTTTTATCGCCTTAATGGTATCCAAAAGCCAGTTTAATGACCAAATATCTCTAAAGGGACTACAAGGAATAATCTAATTCATCATTTAGTAAATTAAATCACACACATAATTGGATAAAGTTAAATATTTCACATACTTGATAATTACCAAACTATATTGTTAAGGATTATACATCCTAGATTCAAATAAAAATCAAATAATGCTTCTAATAGAAAATTCCCAAGGAAGAAGGTGAGGATGACTGAAAGAAGGATCCTAGATCAAAACTAATCAAGATCAAAACCAAAAACACTCATGGTTAAGATATTATACTATAAGGTCTAGAAAATGAATGGAAAGAAGGGGAAACCTAACCAAAACTACTCACTAGGAATCGAATGCATGATCAAGACATCTGAAATCAAGAGAGGTTATACAGAATTTCCTATAAGGTTCCCTAGGGTCGAGAGGAAGAAGCTACATAAGAGAAGAATGGAAAATCATCCACACTACACACTTTAAAACTGTTGCTCTAAGATTTACATATAATTTTATTCATTTGCACATTAGGTATTTATTTTTATAGGGATACACCAAAAACTTTATAACCTCAGCCAAATATTAAATTCTCCCAAGCATTACAGGATATATATCCCATTTATATTGTCTTTAAATGTCCTGTTAATGGTTTTGAACCCATTTTTTCATATAAAAACTGAACCCCCTTTAAGTATTCTCAACTTACCAATAAACCTTGGTAAATCTTGATTCATTTATACTTGGTCTCCATTAATTAAAATAAACATACATCCATGAACTTTAACTCATTTTCCCGAACAAAGGCTATCCATGTGATACTCTCAATTTTTCTCAAGTTTTCTCACAACCCAAGACTATGTTTATTAAAAAATAGACATCTACACAGAAAAAACAACCACAAAGATTTAAAAATGAGTCAAAACTCGACCAAAATAATTTTAACAATGAACTCAAAGAGAGACATGCCTATAAAAATAAAGGATCTTAAAATCTCCCCACCGTATAATAGCTCATCCTTGGGATGCTCCACGAATGATTATGGGATCTTGATGAAAAAGTCTGCACACTATGCTCGCATATCAAACTCTATCTCTTAGGTATCCTCCTAAACTCTCCCATGCTGCCACTATACCCGAACCAAAGGAATCACCCTACCCTAGAGATACTTCTCACTATGGTCCAAAATTCATATTGGATTCTCCTCAAAGGATGAATCATCACTAATATCAACATCTACTATGTCTATCAAATAAGAAGTGTTTTGATAATATCTATGAAGCTATGACACCTAGAACATTTGATGCACATCCCTATAGCACTGTGGAAGGGATAATCAGCACGCCACCAGAATGACCCTATCCACTATCTCAAACAGCCTGACAAACCTGGGTGTTATCTTTTCTTATTTTCTAATATGGTATTTCCCTAATCTAGGAAACACCTGAAGGAAAACATGATGATAAACCTTGAACCCCAGAGGTCATCTATGATGGTCAACATAGTATTTCTACCTACTCTATATGATTACCAACTACCTCCTGATCAAATGAACTTGACTCATGATACTAGGTCCAACAAGCACTGACTCACCTCCCTCCAACCAATAAATAGGTGAATGGTATGGCCTTCCATACAAATCCTAAAAAGGTTCCATTTGGATTGATGTTTGGAAGATATTATTATATGAAAACTATATGAGTTCCATATATTTCTCCTATGAACCACTAAAATTCAAAACAAAGGCTCATAACATAACCTCTAGAATCTATATAGTCCTCTTAGATTGACTATTGATCTGAGGATGATAGGTTATACTCAAAAGAACCTATGATACCAAAGCCTTTTTAATACCCTACCAAAAACATGATTTGAAATAAGGATATCTATTTGAAACAATACTCCTTAGAACAATGTGAATCCAAAATACCTTGTGCATGTAAAGGGTACCCAAATCATCAACTATGAAAGTCTTCCTAATTGGAAAAAGGTGGGATACCTTCATCAGTCGATCCATAATCAACCATACAGAATCATTCTTATAGGTTTTACTATGTAATCCTATCACAAAATCCATACTGACATCATCCCATTTATACTCAATAATTGGTAAATTCTAAAAAAAAAATCCTAGATGTCCTCTGATGCTTGGCTTTCACCTAATAACAAGTGAAACATCTCATCACAAAGCCTGTTACATCCTTCTTCATTCCTGACCACCAGTAGTTTCTACGGAGATCAGGATATATCTTTGTCAAACCAGGTTGTACCGACTATATAGAAACATGAAACTCACTCATAAACTCCTCGTGAAATCTCATAGGAACCCATGCTCATCCATGGAAAATAATATAATTTCCACTACCAAGAGACCATCCGATATTTTCTTCACACTATATAATAATTCTCTTATAACTAATCCCTCCATATATCACAACTTCTTAGTCTTGATTCAGTCCAAAAGCATGGGTATAAAAAATATCTAAGTTAGGGATACTTACCCTTGAGACACTTGAATATCTAGATGCATGTTTACAAAGAGATACATTATTCACCAATCATTGAAAGACTCCTGTAATTCCTCTATCTACACCTCTTATATTAAAGCATCGACAATTACATTTCCCTTTCCAGGTGTATAAGACAACTAAAAGTCAAGATATTGTAGATACTCGAACCACCTCCTCTGTCGAAGGTTTAGGACCCACTGAGAAAATATGTACCTGACGCTCTTGTGGTATATGTATACTACAAACATCTCACCCCTGAGATAATACCTCAAACATATTAGGGAATGTACCACTATTGATAACTCCAAATAATGAGTAGGATAATTTATCTCATGTGGTATTAACTGTCTGGAACCATAAGATACCACTCGATCCTCTTATATTAGAACTACTCTGATTCCATCTCCAGATGTGTCATGGTACACAGTATATGCATTACCCAGTATAGGTAATGTGAGTATAGGTGTTGAGGTTAATCTGCCTTTCATATATTGAAAATCATTCTCACAAGAATCTGAACAAACAAACTTTACTCCCTTTTTGAACATTCCTAACATCGATGCTTCCAGATGGTACAAGTCATGGATAAAGCATCAACAAAAACTAGATAAACCCAAAAATCTCCAAATTTAAAAGATTTCATCAAGATTATCCCAAGATACCATGGTTGTAACTTTCTATGGGTCCAATGACACTCCTTCCTCTCAGATGACATGGCCCTAGAAGTGTACTTTATCAATATAGAAAGTGAATTTGGTTAGCTTGACATAAAGTCAATGCTCTCTCAATGTACTCAAGACAATGTTAAGATGTTGGACATGGTCGTATGTTGACTGGGAATAAACTAAGAGTTTGTCAGTAAAAACTACTACAAAATGATCCAAATAAGGATGAAATATCCAATTCATCAAGTCAATGAATACCAAAAGTACAATATTCAAACCAAATAGAATCAATACGAACTCATACAATTCATACCTATTTCTAAAAACATTCTGAGGTATGTCTGTTGGTCTCACCCTCAATTGATGGTATCCTAATCTCAAATTGATCTTAGAGAAGATCTCAGTGCCTCTTAGTTAAACAAAAAGATCATTGATGCATGGAATAGGATACCAGTTCTTGAGGGTTATTTGGTTCAATCTCGGATAGTCAACACATAAGCAAAAAGACCCATCATCCTTCTTGGTGAAGATAACTAGAGAACCCCAAGACGATATACTAGGATGTATGAAACATTTAGCTTCCAGATCTTCCAATTGAACTTTCAAATCCCAAATCTCTTCGGGTTTTATACTATAATGAGGGATAGAAACTAGCCATGATCTTGGTACCAACTCGATCATGGAATCAATCTCTCACTCAGACGGTAAGTTGTAGAACACATTAGGTAAAACATCATTAAATGGTTTACCAATAGAGGAAAATAATATTATTGCATTCCACCATCATCTAGAGAAATACTGGCTATATGAGTCGTGAGATAATCCAATCTGCATGGAATTGTTCCTCTATAACCAGCTTGAATATCCCACTCACCCTAGTGAGAATAGTTGCCTCCTTCTGGATATAGAAAGGTAACTCTCCTCTAGTAGTAGTAGATATGAGAATGGTATAGAACTAATCAATACATACTAAGAATCAAATTAAATCCTATCATTTCCATCACAAATGGTTCCCAAAATAAATGGTAACAGTAAATCCCTAGGGAACACACCTTAAAACATTTCATATTTTCTGATCACACTCCCAAAGGTGTTTTAATTGTCAAAACACCATCCAACCTCCCCACATAGAATCTAAAACCATTTTAAAAAAATGAGAGGATAAAAAAGGAATTTTATGCTCTTATATCAGAGAAAACACAATCAAGGATAGATTATACAAGAATAATACCTCTAACAGTAGACATTCTTGTATCCACAATAGTTAAAGTAGTCTACATAGTGTATAGTTGTCCAATCTCTTTGCCTTGGGCTCTAGCCTTACTCCCTTGAGTTATACCCTCTACCTGGTACTTCTATTCCTGCATGGGGTACCATATCCCCTAATTTGACCAGAACATCATGTGGAACTCTAGATACCTATCTACTGAGGAGTAGATAAGTCATTTATAGACTCTAGTGTTTATAATATTCATGTGCCGCTTCTCTAATGCTTCATGTCACTACAAAACCTCTATAGGTGGCCCAATATACCACAAGCACGACACTCCAAAGTAGGGTATAGACAATGAGGTCATTTGTGGCCCATATCTCTACACTAATAGCAATTAAATGAACACAATACTGATATGTAATCCAACTATCCAGACAAATTCACCTATTGTTTCGATGGAAAAAAACTATCATAATGATGCTTCTTTACATTAGAATAAGAGTTTAAATTTTTCCCTGATGAAGCAGTTTGGTTACCGCTTAGGGCCTCTCTCAGATTACATTCTGTGATGAGTTTCTGATTAATCACATCTATCCAACTACTTAGATGGAACACATTCACCTATGATCTGATCTCATAGTTAATACTATCCTAAAAATTTATTTCCCTAGAGATCAAATCAGCTTCCAAAGATGGTTGAAAGCATTATAGGTCAGTGAAATTATTAGTGTAGTCCATCACTGACATGCCCTCTTATTTTAGATGCATGATCTCATGAGCCTTCACATACCTCAATGTATCAAGATAGAAGTGTCTCGAGAACTCCACATTGAATTATTTCCAAGGTAAATCCAATTATTACCCTTCCTGATCCATAATGTCCCACCAATGATTTTCTGGTCCATAAAGCATATATGTAGCAAGTTTCACCCTCCTGTATATGGGTCTCTCAAGATTCTTAAATATTATATTAACTGAATCGATCCAGAACTAAGCTACTTGGGGGGGGGGGCCTCCCTCCCCCATGAATATAGGTTGATGATGAATCTGGATCTCTCTTATTAGCTTAGAAATCGAAGTCACGGTATGAACAATATCTCTTTCCATGGATCTCATGGCCCTTAAGAAGCTATCAGAAAGCTGAAAATCCATATGATCCTCAAGAACAACATAAAGATCTGGTTCTGATGTATTATAAGTGTGCTAATTTCCACTCTCCTAATTCTCAACTCAAATATGAAAATAAGGTATTTTCTCTACAATACAAATACACTCCTTAGAACACTGGTTATCAAGAAGGTCAACCTCAACAAGCAACAAAAATAAAGAACCACTGACTCCCAGTCTCACTAGACATGTCTTGAAAGTGTTTTAGCATGAAATAATATTTCATTTGTTTCATTTCATTTAATAGATATAAAAATCATCTGATATCATAGTTTTAATAGGCAAGTATACATAAAATTCAATAAATATGTCCCTAACATGAACAATCCATGTCAATATATATCCCTATGTACCTAGTATGGTGCATTAAAACCCATATCATTCCATACTAGGACATGATTATAATATCAAGAATCAATAACATCACACAATGTGAAATAACATCAATTGTAACAAGAAAACAACATAAACAACAATTCATTCCTAGGCAGTCATATTTTCCCCCAAACATGAGTTAGCTACTCTCATGAAAATGCTCATTACCAAGTCCTAACATATCCTTGTCTCCTTTCTCCCTTTCCCAACATGTAAATAAATTGAAAATAAACCTAGCGTGCTATGATACCACTTTGTAACGTACCTCAATCTTGAACTCTCTCACGTGGCTGAAGCAGGTTGGCTGTGAGACCTTAAACGTGCCTCCCCATACACCAAAGGTTACTAACTAGCATTAGGGGGTGTGTGAAAGTATAGTTGGGAGAATATAAACCCTGGTTATAGAGTTAGAACACATTAGAAATAAGAAATACATATAAATTAATAAATATCATAGTTTGGAAGTAATGTAAACAATACGATTCAACAGACAACCAATAATAAATCTAACTGAATAATCCAATAAATAATAAATTAATTATATAATTACATGTTTTAATTTAACTAAATGCCATTATATAAGTAATATAAAATAAAATAATTGACGAATCAAAAGGCCTTAGTCCTAAAACCCATGTCGGTCTTGTCTCTAAACTTCATCCCATCCAATAAGAAAACAATCACCAGTAAGGTCCATTACCTTGTACAATACGACATCCATGTAATCTTCTTGAGTACCAAACGGAGGCCTGAATAGGTTGTGAATATATCTCAGTAGGTCAAAACTACTATGTCTAAACATGACCAGTATGATAAAAGGTGAATGAAGTAATACAATAAGAAAGTGTATTAATTTTTTAAGAAATTAAAATAATATCATATCAACCTACTTCAGATCCATGTTAGAATATCCCTAACCATGTCTCATGACCATGACAACCATAACCACATGACCATGGAATAACAAAACCTACCTCAGTGCCATGCAAGAATATCTCTATGAATGTCACAAAACCATGAAAACCAAAACCATATAAACATGGTAAAACATAAACTTATAAACAAGGTATAAATCACAAAAAACTAGGTCTAACCCCACTATATAATAATTTTATCAATCAATTAGGGCTGAGCCTGGTATATAATCATTTCAGCATGTGTCAGAGCCAAACCCAGTATATAATCATTTCAAAATGTCTCAAGGCCTAGCCTAAAATATAAGTATTTTAGAATGTATCAGGGAAAATCCCAATATATAAGAATTTCAGTATGTAAACTAGGCCAATGCTCTATATCATCATTATATCATATAAATCACAACTCATGTCATAAAAACAAGGATATCACAATATCACAGCATACATCTCAATGGGTAATTATGAAAATTTCCATTTATCTTTCAATTTCAAATATCATTTATCAATTATTCCTAAAACAATATCATTCCAGTCACTTGAATAATTACGACAAGCCAATGTGAATCTATATCAAGTAAACACCTAAATCCCATGTTAAGCTAAACACACTTTAAGTCATTAATCAATTAATTTATAATCATGGTCTATATCAATCAAATAGTATACATAATCTAGGTTAATAACCAATTATATCCAAAGGGAATCCAAGGAATAATTCAACTAATCATTTAGTAAATTTATTCCCACACTTCATTGGAGAAATTAAAATAATTCACATACTTGATAATTATCAAACCATGGGGTTAAGGTTTAGACCCCCAACCTTTAACTAATGATCAAACAACACTTCCAACAGAAAAATCCTATGAGGAAGAAGGTTAATACGATCACAAGAAGGATCCTATATCAAAACTGATCAAGAACAAAACAAATAATGCTCACGGTATAGAGATTACACCGCAATGAATGCAGAACAAAGGGAAAGAAGGGAAAACCTAAACAAACCCACTTATCGGGGATTAGATTTGTGATCAAGATGTCTAGAATCAAGAGAGTCACAAAAAAATTTCTTTTAATATCCCCTAGGATTGAGAGGAAGAAGTTTCAAGTGAGGTGAATGAAAAATCAGCCTTATAGTGGACTTTAAAACTGTTGTTTCGGTATTTACACTGCGTGTAATTCAGTTACACATCGTGTGTTTATTTTTTGTGGGATACACTGAAAAACCCATTGCCTAGGATGAATATTAAATTATACCAAACATTAAAATATGTGTATCCCATTTACATTTCATGTAAATGTCCTGCAAATAGTTTTCAACCCATTTTCCATATAAAAACCCAAACCTAATTTAAGGATTTTTAACTTACCATAAACCCTTGGTAACTCTTGACTCATCTATACCCATAATCAATTAATTCTAATAAATATGAATCCCTTAACTTTAATTAATTTCCCCCAAAACAGGCTTTCTATGTAGATCCTCTATGGTTTTATCATGTTTCCTCACAACCTAATACTATGTTTATTCAAACAAGAAGATATCTATGATGAAAAAATAACCACCAAGGTTTAATGATTAGTAAAAACTCAACTAAAATAAATTTAATGAAGAACTCATAGAGATATATTCCTAGTAAAATATGGGATATTACATCTCACATGTTATTATCTTCTTTATAATCTGGTAAATGTAAAACATAATAAAGTGGCGAGATTAAATGCACAGTAAGGGTAGAATTTATCAAAAATTCATAAAGTGTTAGATCATAAGCATATGTGAAACATGAGAATGATTGAAATATATGATTAAAAATGAATATATAATAATAATAGTCCATGATGCATGATATAAGGAAAATTCATCTTAAATGATCAAACATATTCCATTTCATAAGAATATGGAAACATGAGACCATAAACATGATCCATGGAGTATATCATAGGCATGAAGCAAAACATAAAAATATAGAATAAGATTTTGGAACATACATAATCATAGGAAATAGTAAAATTATGGAAAATTTTAACTCTAAATAAGTCCATTAATAATGTTTTCAATATAAAAATAATGCCTACACATAATGTTATAAAAATAACAATAATTTCTAAGAAAAATATTGTGAACATAAAAATAATTTCCACACATAACATCATTATGTCATGAGACATAAAACATTAACCAATGAATTAGAGGTATATATAGGACCCCAATCATAACATCCATATATGTTTTTTCCATAGTAAATCAATCAATCAATATATCATGAAGAAATCATGGAAATAAAATGGGTTTAATATCATTTTAAATAGTGTCACATAAAATGACATCGAGAATTTGATTAGATGATACCAATAATAAATCACCCAAAAGAGTATTTCATAAGGTAATTTATAGGGAGAATCATGAAAAATATCTTTATAAGAGATATATATTTAGGTTATAATGAAGAAATTGTAAGTGAAATGTAAAAAAGAGTTTTCATAAAACATTCCTTAACATTGTCATAAAAAGATAAAGTTATGAGTTAATTTAAAATTTTACTTTCAAGAAGTTTAAATAAAGACAATTTTAAAATATTATCTATAAATATAACCCAATAATTGTACCTTTAAATGAAATAACTCTTAATTAGAAAAATGTGGTGTGGAAGATAAAAGATATGAATCAGAAATGAAAGGCCTTTTTAAAACCCCTTTATTTAAACCCATACCATAAAAAGGGATAATAAAAATTAATTTTAAAAATATGTATAGAAAAATATGAATATTATAAGATATAATACATATTTAAATTCCAAAATAAGATAATAAAACATTTTTGGAAATAAATAATATGGATATGAATGAAAAAAATCATTAAATAGGATGAGAATTATTCCTAATGGTTTTATATTTTTATGAGAAAGAAATTCATGAAGGAAAAATATTTGAATTAAAATTCTCATTTTAATATAATATAGATGAGTTAGTATAATATTAAATATGAAATTTAAGAAAATATTGAACATGAAATAATTTATTTTAAGAAAAAATCTTATAACTCAAGTAAATGAAATGGAGTTAGGAAAATCCATTACAACTTGGTTGGTTATGAATTAAAATAACATGAAAGATAGACTTTCAATTTGAATTTTAAATCCAATTATTAAAGTTTATTTATTATGAAATAATTTTAGGGGGATTAATTACATTATTTTAGTGAATAATAGGTTAAAAATATGAACTAATTCCTCAGTGAAGGGGAATTGAGATAAAAAATCTTACCTTTACTCTAAGTTTCAATGAAAGAGATTTAAATTCCAATATAATAAAAATAACCATATTAATAGATTATTTAATAAAATTATTCATACATATTACCTTTTTTACACTTTAATTATGATTATTCATTATAAATTTATTAATTAGTTATTTTTTATTTTAATCATCAGATGTTTGTGATTTTGATATTTTTGCACATGCTTTGTAATGTCAGTGTTGATACCCATTCTTTGATACTAATTTAATCATTAATATATTATTTAAGGTATAAAAATAGATTTAATGTAATTATTTATAAATTTATAATTTCATTTCATGAGATATTTAGTTATGATTCTTGAATATTAAATTAGTGACAAGCTTGTTTTGGTAATTTTTAACTAAAAAAGGTGGTATATTAATAACAAGTTAGATATTAATAAAATTCCTAATTTAACTTTATATTATATTCAACATGTCATAAATATCATTTTTATTCATTAAATACTTTCTTATAACCATCTGTGTTAGGTGGTGATGAAAAATGGAATACATCATTAATGGACATGGTGGTTTGAACATTACACGAGTGATGTTTTCATTATCCAATGGATGGAAGGGTGATATATAATAGTTATTCCATAAATAAAATAATATTTAAATATAATAATTATAATTATTTCATTATATTATTGTGGTTATAATAATTTTTTAGGAGGGGTGGATGAGACTTTTGGGATGTGAAACCTAGTTTTAGAGAGCCGAATGTTCGAGCATCAGAAATACATTTACTGAAATATCAGTTATCAGTAGGAAGTTGTAATAATATAAAGGTTGAATAAGTTCATATATTCTATAGAATTAGGTTCATTATATGTTAATATCTTTCTATGACATCAAAGTTGGTCCACAATGTTGGCTAACTCTCTAGAATGATTTCTCTCAAATAAAGAATCTAGAAGTGTTTACCAATACAAATAGTCAAAGTCAACAATGTTATCGATGATCAAAAGTAATGTTCCATATGGGGAACTCTATAAATTTTCAATGGTGATGTGACCTAGAAAAATGGATAGTTATTATATAAAATAAAGTAGGGGTCAACCTTGTACAATGCCACCTGTGATGAATAGTGAATTCAAATCATGGATAATGCATGAAAAAATTACATGGTGAATCTGAGAATTATAGTGTGTTAATAATTCTATAATGATATAATACTAATGGTTTTGTTAATTATTTGTAATCTTTGTTCTTTGATAATATAATAAAGTCACAGCGGTTCCTCTCATTTATGTAGGAAATATTTTATGAAGCATTGAATCCCTTGGCTTTCCTTTCCTACTTTAAATACTTTTTCTAAAAGTATTAAGTTTCTTAAATTTTCTATTTATTTGTATGTTTGCATTGAAATGTGTCAAAGGTTGACTTTGTGTGGTGGGTAGGGTGTAGTGACTTCTTACTTTTTATACGCTTAGTTAATGGGAAGTGAAATTTCATAGGTTTGGTATTTTCATTAAGATGGTCTATATAAGAACTTATAGTGGATAAACGATCATAATATCTGGTTATTTTATTGATAACTCAAGAGATCGAAGTTCCATTGGTCCCCAAAAAGTGTTATTAGATCTTGTGGTTCCACATTAAAGGTTTTACACACTAGCAATAACATAGTTATGTCATCAGATGAAGTGAATATCTAGATTGATAAATTCTATGGATTGTATTTTTTTATTATAGATAATATATATTAAATATAATCTAGTTTAAAAGGACATAGAATTTCCTTTTTCTAGAGTGAATCCAGTGCTGATGGAGAAGGTATAATGGGAGTAATTTTACAAAAAATGTGTTAGCACTGGTAAGGATGTCTCTTGTAAGAAATATTTCTTTTAATATTTAGGATAAGAAAACTAAAGTTGATGTTATAAAGATATTGGTGAATATTTATGAAAATCATGAATGCCCTTAACAATGTTTTTATGTTGTGATGATTTTTCATATTAATCTTTTGAAAGGAATACTAGTATAATATCATGTTAATGACTTAAACATGATCTATGGGTAGATCCAATCAGTAAAGGTTATGTTTTGTTGATGATATATGAGCATTTATTATTTTATCTTCACTTAAAGAGAGTTGGGGTGTTATGTTTACTATTGTTAGTTACTCCAGTAGAAAAATAGATTTGGTGTTTAATGATATCAGGAATATGATACTCAATAAATAACTATGGTGAATAAAAGATTGGTTAGAAGATATTAGTTCCCTTAATCCTAATGGAAGGTTAATTTCACCCCATCATAATTAAGTCTACTGAAATAAACCGGTGGAATAAAATTCATGTGAAAGAAGATGGAGTAATTCGGTTAACCCTGGTCCTACATGCTATAAATTTTGGAATAAATGACATATCAATAAGGATTAAAAAATTGTAAGGATAAAAATGTAAAGGTATTAGATTTTGGTAGTTCATATTTTGTTGACACAATGGAAGATACCAAAGGTTATTTACTGAGTGTGAGTACTATGGTAGAAGCTTGTTTGATTGATTATGGAGCATCCTATCATTCAATTAGTGATAAAATATAAATGGATAATTATTTATTAAGGTAGTTTGGGAAATTACATCTAGACAATGGTGAAACCCTAGAAGTTTTTGGAAAATGGGAAGTCAGTTTTCAAACTAATAATGAAGGATTATTGAAGTTAACAGAAGTTCATCGCATCCCTAGTTTATAGAGGAATATTATTTCCATTGGTAAATTTGATGAAACGAACTATGGGATTATTTTTTAAAATGGGGTATAGATCAATGATAATTTCATGAGGATTTAAATATGGAACTCTTTACATAATCATAAATTAAAAAGGGGGATCAATTTCTATAATTAAAAATTATAATGATTCCGAAGTGTGGAACTATAGGTTTTGTCACCTTAGTGAAAATAATTTGAAAGTTCTAAAGGCTATGGAAATACTAAATCTTAATCACCTAAAAATTAGAAATTATAAAATTAGCCAGCTGGGAAATAAACGAAGAGTGTCTTTTAACTCAGATGGTTGGAAGCCCAGTAATTTAAAGTTGAAGCTTGTGAACTCAAATGTTTTGGGTCCTTCCCCTATTCATTCCTATAGAGGATCCCTTTAATATCTTAATTGTAATAAAAATGATAATAAAAAATTTTGTTTTTACCTTTTTGAATCATAATTTTTATGTATTTCAAAATCTTACTCAGTGGAAAGATTTTGTGGAAAGGGTATGTGGCTAGAAGTTAAAGTACATCTGGATAGACAATGATGGTGAATACACTAAACACAACTTCTGAATCTTCTTCCATAACAAGGGAATAATGTATGAGAATATGGTTCCTATAAATCCACAGCAAATTGGATTGGATGAAAGAATGAGAAGTACTTTCATGGAGAGTTCTCAATGACTAAGGTTTCACTTTGGAATTTCTAAAGAGATTTAGGTATAGGAACTCAACAATTGTGGTATATATCATTAATAGAATTATAACATTAGCAGTTGGGAAGGAACTTCCATATGAATTATAGTATGTAAAATGACTAGAAGTTGAGAATCATGATGTTGTCATTATTTTATCATATATACATGTAAATGATAAAGATAGAAATAAACTTGAATTAAAATCAAAAAAAAAATCTTTACTAGGATAATGATATGAAAATTTTAGATATCATTTATGGGACACTGAAAATAAATAAATAATCAAGAGTAGAGATATCATTTTCATTGGTGACCTAGGTGAACAAGCCATGTGCATAGATTGGATTTGTGAAAAGAGACTTGAGATCTCACTTAGAGACCAAGGAACACAATGATACCTAGATGAAGATACCTAGTCACATTCTTGATAACCTCGGTGAAGTTACTAGGGAATTATCCTAGAGTCTATGGTAGAGTGACCAGGGTATGCTCATGGGCCAAAGAAGTATTTATGGTCATCTTTACTAAGAATTTTCCCCACCTAACCGAATTCCTCATACTTCACTAAAGGGAGAACCAACAAATCCCTCCCACCCATAATTTGATCTAATAATCATAAAGTGGATCAAATTATAAGGTACAGATGAATTTGTTGTGAAAACTATAACAAAGGACCCATGCACATAGGCTAGAGGGTCAATGTGTCATGTGTGCTAGTACTTGGGCACAACATGTGCGGTGGAACCTGGTCATGGGATTTGGATTCTCTATAAATTGTGGGAGACCACTTATCCTTCTTACCTAAAATGATCTGAGTGAATCTTATAGATATTATCTCTCTCTTTATCCCCCCCCCACTCTCTCTCTCTCTCTTTTCATGAAATTCATTCATTGTACTCAAAATAAGTGATCCATTCTACTTCACTCAAACCCCATAATTACAAGATAGGTTCACTAATATTAGAACAACACTACCACCTAGTTGAAAAAAACTTAAGAGAAGTTGGATGAGCAAACACACCTAGGTGAAGACACCTTTGTGAAACTTTGTCCTTTATTGAATTTTTACCTATGATGCATATTTCAGTACATAATCACACGGGATTTCCCTACCTTATGGTTATGGAATATTTGTCGCTATATATGTCCCTCTTATATTCATCAGAGTTTACATATTCAAAAATATAAGGGATCGATTCATATGTGCAGAACCTCGACCCAGTTTTCCACTCAAATAGTGCTTTGAGATAGTTGACCACTGGGCCTTAGGCGCACCTCCCCGTATGCCAAAGGCTACCAAATAGTAGTGAGGTATGATTAGGTGATAGTGGGGAGACTATACCCTCTAGTGGTGATAATAATAATGTTCCATATATAAATATAGCAGTGGGAGAAGAACCATGAACACAGTGGAAGAAATAAGAAATAACTCTCTCTAGAAGCATAATAAAACAATAATAGGAATCAATAATACCATTTGTAGAAAAACATTTCATAGCAGGTCATAAAAATAAATAAAAAACATGGTCACCCTTGGTCGACCATATCAATACATACATATATAAAGAAATCATGCAAATCTCAAAAAGAAACTCCAGCTGATGTAAGAACCACCATGGTCCAATTCCATCCATCCATGAAAAAGGTACAACATGATCACTAAGGTCCATCTCTTGAGATCAATCTTTCCTTAATCTCAAAGGCATAAAGTCTACACACATCTCAAGGAGCCCATGTAGGGTGTGATTATGAACTAATTAAGCCACAACCAACATTTAACTATCTTACATACATAATTATGTAGCTATATGTGAAATATAAGAAAAGGTATCACATGCACATTTAATAAAATATCCACTTCACTTGTTCTAAACAACCACAAGTAAGTGTTTTACATTATTCATCTATTACTTGAATAAGTCTACACACATGTCCCCAATTATATATATGGCATATTACACATGTATGAATATATATAATTACAGTGGTGAGGATCCATAGATTAGCGCCCAAGTAATCCCCTGATGAGTATCATACCAAGTGAATCATCGGGATCCACCTATAATCATGTCATTGGTAGCTCATGCCATCAATAAAGTACCAAAATCCCTATGGAAACCCCAAACAAGTTCCTAATCCCTCAGAACTTAACTTATAAAATCACCATTGGATAAAAGCCCTATGTACTAAGGAATAGAAATGTATGAACTACAATAAATAAACATTGTTGGCTCAACAGCTAATGACCCAAGGCATGGAGATATCCTTCCTCCCAAAGTCTCGACCCATTAGCCTCAAGTATCATGGAGAGCCACATCCCCCAACTGATTGTCTCAACACCATCAACTAATGGTCTATCACCATCCACATGGCTTTCTATGGTGATCACCCCCAACATATTTTATGTTCAAAACCATCCCCAGAGCCACATAGTCTATGGTGTCCTCCACACAAAATGAGTGTTCAACACCACATCGATATGAGTACTAACTATGTGTGCAATAATCCAATGGCATGTTGGCCAAAAACTGTGATAAGCAATCATAAAACATCCCAAATTCACATTATCTGACACCTCATGCCCCGGGGACCACGTCACTAAATACGGATGGTCAACACCATCCAAATCACATGGGACATACCCCTATCTCGATGACCTTGATGCCTCAAACCAATGGCCATGTTGCCTCAACCTGGAGATCATCATCTCCCCATGTGTCTTAGGCCAATCCCAACTTGATGAACTACATCACATCATTCCAGGTGATCATCATCACCGCAATAGTCGGGACTTTCCCATCACATTCCCATGAAACTAATCATATCAATATAACAACTAAATTAATTCAATTTATACACCTAGCCTAAAATACCCAGGTTGGACCAAGCCCCTTACCCATCTTGACCACTTGTAGTGTAGCAGGAGCATGCCCGTAGGCATATCATATCATCAATTTAATCAAATTAAAAAAACATTAATTTATTAGGGTCTCACTTGGTTTAAAAACATGGGATATATAGAACTCACCCCTAAAACATCTAAAAAACAAGGATAAATATAGGAATCACCTACCTTAGTCTAGTAGGTGCTCTCTCATTTGATATCGACCTCCAACTGAAGCCAAATCGAGAGAAAATGGGGTTTTAGAAAAACACCCTAAAAATATAGAAAAATAGATCACATGAGTTTATCACACTATATGGAAATATAAATATAAAATAGAAGATATAATATTTAAGGTATTTCTGATGCACTTCCAATGAGATCAACGATGATTGATTCGGTTCTCAGATGAAGGAGTTGGCTCGAAGCCTATGTGGGAGTGAAATGGAGGACCCCCCTTGCTACACATGAAATAGAGGAGTAAGAAAGTATAAATAAAGGAAAAGGGGGTAGGGGTAGAAAAGTAATTCCACCCCAATTAATGACCCACATGGTTTTTCCATATGGTTTGGCTAACCATGCACCAACCATACAGGGGCCTCTATCTGAACACCACCCTTGCATGAACTAGGTGCACATTTTGAAAAACCATGCATAAACTATTTGTTATACCTCTATTAAAAAATTAGAGGTTTCACATGGCCATGGGGCCCCACCTACATGGTTTTAAAAAATATGTCCAGTGCTAATGGAGGGTCACACAGTTTCTCTTGGGATTCCACATGATTTCTCTAAATTGTGTGCCTTTTTCTGCACTTTTCCAAAATAGAGTTTTCAGGGTCCAACACACCTAAAACTCACCCAAAACCTTAAGGAACTTATAGGTCCTTAAAATACATTTAAAATAAGTTTTTGTGTCAATAAAACTCCCAAAATTAGGTTCTAAAGATAAGAAAATAGTTGGTCTGACCACAAAACTCAAACTTTTAAAAAGGTTGAGGAATTTCAACCAGCTCAAAAAATCAACACATTACAGTATCCCCACTTTAACATATCTCATCCCCAAGATATAAATAATTAACCATAGATGGAACCGAACATACCCATATCATTTATATCAACTCGATCAACCTCGGTTATTAAGTCACATGTCAACTCCCCTCAAGGATCTCCACACCTTAGGAGTATTTTACCAGGTTTGTTCTCAACCCAAAATCAAACAATTCAAATGGTTCTTCTTAACATACCTGAATATGAAATTCCTCCCATGACATATCATTATTCCATAAACTCATTAGGTGCTCAAATAATTCCCTTGTCATACCTGACACCCATCATCTCCTACATCTCATCAAATTCCATTAGTACTTGTACCATACACAACACTCATCAAAACATGCACCTCATTAAGTTACCATAGATCCTAAATCGCAAAATATTCTAAAAATAATCCTTCATCATATATAAAAATGAATTTCAATTATAATCCTGATTCCTATACACCTCATATATGTATATCACAAATCAAAATTGATGCTAACCTACTAACCAATGCCTGTTAGTCCAAAACCAACATTCATGAACCTCATGCACTAAAAATGAAAAAATACTAAAATAAAACCAAATCTTGGTCATGCCCACAGTGTAACATTAACTATTTTTAACTCCCCATCTTTCTCTTCACTTTTCATCTTAACTTCATGTACCTATCCTGAAGCCTAACTACCCAAGGCCTAGATCCCCAATGGAGATACACTAGCTACCGAACACTAACCCTATTGTTGGGTCCCACTATCTATCCCATGAAATACTTGTGCAGCTGAATCCTATATACTAGCTCCTTCTAATAGTCCTATTCCAATATAATATTATTATATGGAAATCTATGGCTCCAAACTATCTAATAAGGTTTCCTGTATAACCTCTCCAAATGTCCCATCGGGTTACATGTTCGGCACTCCTTTAGAGGCATCTCGCATTGATTCTAGACAAGTCATGGTTGCCCGCACTAGAATCACACTATTGAATACCCATGCCTCTGTGGTCTTCCAAAATCATTAGCCTATCTTCCTTAATAATATTCCTTAGGCCCTCTCTTTCGGATACCTAAAGCATCACTCCTCAGCTCACCTGACACCTTCACCCGGCTCGAATATGAACGGTCTGTCAAGTTCCTCTCAACTATCACTGCCTGATTTACTACCTATAAGAAATAATGTAGACTAAATATATTCTCACCTACACATTTATGTCATTCCATAAACCATCCTAAAAATACCACATCCTGATAATGTGGTCACCCACTATAGTCGGTGCAATATGTGATAAGTTTGTGAAATCAACAGCATAGTCCATGACAGATGTAACCCCCTATTGGAGATTCATTAACTCGTAGTCTCTATCCACCTTCATCATCTCTAGAAACAAGTTATAAAATAAACTATCCTCTAAATCCTTCTGATCCAATCCCTCATGTATGTCAGCCTGAACCTATACATCCCATAAGTACTTTTCTGTTTTTCTAAGCATATACGTCTCCAACTTCACCCTTCAGTCTGGGGTATCTTGATCTGGTCAAAAATGGTCTAGAATGACTCTATCTAGTTATATTACTCATTTGTTCCACCCTATACCTAAAAAAAAGGTGGGTTTTTGGACAATAACTCTAAAGTCAGGTATTCCATAGATGGATCAACTCCCTGAGCTCCTTGGTCAATACCCTATACGGCATGTCTCAAGATTCCCTTGAGCTTCTTGTCAATCCACGGCCCAAATTCTTCCATATGATTCATCTAAACTACCTGTATCAGAGCCTATACTTGTGTCTCATGATCATCTCAACCCTTCGAGTCCTCATCTTGTGCACACTCATGCGGCACCATATCACCACCCTCCTGACGCTCCACTGGATCCCATCTAGGTATCATCCTCATGAATACAAATCAAAATGGTTAGATAACCATAACAGTATATATATATATATATATATATATATATATATATCTTAGATAGGTAAATCTATTCTAGGAATCAAATATCACCACCCTTATACTCTCCTACCGCACCATGTTACATGGCATCCAACCTCAAGGCCCCCTTACCTACCCATATGAGGACTAGGTATCATAAATCATTCAGCCTCATGGCTTACTCCCTACCCACATAAGATACGGGAATCACATAGAATTTGGCCTCATGGCCTCTTTCCTACCCACATCGGAGTCAGT
The DNA here is from genome assembly GCA_963277665.1 of Viscum album. NCBI lineage: Eukaryota > Viridiplantae > Streptophyta > Magnoliopsida > Santalales > Viscaceae > Viscum > Viscum album. The sequence continues at coordinate 43,692,360 of OY728140.1, read as the reverse complement.
CATCACGTATCACATATATCAGATATCTGGGGTAGCTAAGTAGAATGCCACAAAATATTTTATACAGTAAAAAACTGTTTAGCTTCTTTATTGACACATTAACCCCCCCCCCCCATTATCATCCCTAACTAACATTATCGGGGTCAATCTGATGTATCACATGCATATAGTATCATATAACATCACATATCCATCTCATTGGAACCACATTCCTAGGCTGGCTGAGTAGAATTCTTCCAAAATGAGGCTAAGTAAGAAAAGATTATTTAGCTTCCTTTTTTGACACTATAAATAGCCCAACCCCTCTTAGAACATTCCAGGTTCCCAATGATGATCCCAAGAAAAATCATACATAATATGATCCTAATTTTTTATCATTATGCATAATCAAATCTCTTTTTCCATACTGGGCTAAGGGTCAAAATCCACCGAATAGATAACCCTCACACCCAAGTATGACACTCGAGGTGAAAATCAAATCAACTATAAAATAACATATAAGAACATAAATTTACCACCCCTAAAAACTTGATATTTCCCCCATGAATGGGTCTAAAAGTACCCAAACACTAGATCTTACCTAGTTCTTAATATATCCAAGAATTTGTTATTAAATCTTCCAAAGGCTGGGTGGGGCTATGTGGTCATCTATTATGCATCAAGTTTGAGTTTGGTCTGTGATTTTTATGCAGGGTCATCACATCATTGCCTATGGGTCTTAGCGGTTTTAAGTGTTGTTGGCATTAAATTTATGTAGAAATGTTTACCCTATATTTTGAACAAAATAGCTTGAGTTATATCTTCTATCAAAAATATTTAAATCTCTTCCATATTTATTGGTTGGAGTACCTATAATATTTTGATTTCGATATTGCATGTACACTAGGGAAAGATAATTATGTTGTTGATGCATCGAGCAGGAAGCTTCTGACCTAGGCCATGGAAGAATCATCAAAAGAGTGGAACTTGATGGATATTTTTTCATAGTTGTATATTGGAGCTTGGGAAATAGGTGTTAAGGTTGTCTTTTCAAATTTTTATCTGACTTTCACTCTTCTCGATATGGTTCTTTAGTAACATAATCTTAATGATGAATTTCATGGACTCAAGAACTCTATTTATGGTGGGGATTTCATTGTTGAGTAGTCATTATCCAGGAAGGGTTTTCTATATTACTAGAACTAATACATTTTAAAAAAAATTATGTGTAAAGATTTGATGGTGGATTTTCATAATTTCTAGTTGGAAGTACACCTAGGAACCAAAAATATGTTTTATGAAATGCAGCAATGATTCTGGTAGCTGGGTATGATACAAGACATCACTAACTTTGTTTCACGCTTCCATACTTTCCAACAAGTCAAGACCGAGCATCAGAGCCCTCCAATTTTCTTCAACCACTTCCAGTGCTGACTTGTAAGTGGGATGATATTTATTTGGATTTTCTGGTTGGGTTTCTACATACCCATATAAATAAGAATGTGATATGGGTTGTGATCGATAGACTGACCAAAATTGGCTCACTTTATACTCATTCTTGAAACAACCAAAGTTGAGGATATGGGAAACCTCTACCTGAGAGAGATTATTTGTTTTCATGGATTTTCATATTCTATAGTATTTAATATGGATCCATGTTTTACTTCTTGCATTTAGATAGGCCTCCATAAGTCATTGGGATCTAAGGTTCATTTGAGTATGGCATACCATCCACATACAGATTTCCAGACAGAGAGGGATATACAGATTCTTGAGGATATACTTCATGCATATTTCCTCTATTTCAGTGGATAATAGGATGACCATTTGGGATTGGTTGAATTTTATTATAAAAATAGTTATTATTTTGCAATAAAAATGGCTCCTTTTTTAGGCCTTAAATAGTTATCCTTGTAAATCTCCATTATGTTGGTCAGATATCATTGAAAGTTCCTTGGTTTGACTGACCTTGGTTCAAGGGATAACATCAAAGATTCTGTAGATTCATTATATAATGTTGACATCACAGAGCTGGTATAAATCTTATGATTATCAGTGACTTAGATCATTATAGTTTTCAGTGGGTGACCAGGTGTTCTTGAAATTTTCACCTCGTTTAGGTCATCAATAGATTGGGGGGAAAGGGAATCTTGCTCCTCATTTTGTGGGAAATTTTTAAGTTGTTGAGTAGGTGGTAAAAGTGGATTACTATTTAGCACTTCTACTATGGTTGATGTTGATACATAAATGTTTCCATGCATCTCATATATTCAAGTATATTTCTAATCCATATCATGTTTTGAGATGGAGTGATCTGGATATTGAGACTGATTTATCTATGACTGAGCATCCAATTGGGATATTTGATTAAAAGACCAGGGTACTTTTTGGGAGGAAGATACCTTTAATCTGTGTGTTATGGAATCGTGGTTCTGATAATCATGAGATGTGAGAGCATGAGTCACTAATTAGAGAGCAGTGGCCTCACCTGTTTGATATGGGATCTTCTTGGCAGGATTTCTGGGGATAGAAATTTTTATGGTGGGGATGTTTTAACACCCCGTTACCTTTTTTTCAGGTATGTTTTAACCTTTGTTCTATTTTTCCTTTTTCATTGGTTGTTTAATGTTGAAAACTAATTGGTAGGATACCTATAATGGTGAAGTTAGAGATTTTTTGGAATTTAAAACCTAAAACATACAGTTTTTGTAGTCTGCTGAGGATTTACACATCATGTAATGGTGTTACACGATGTGTAATCATCACCTTAAAGATTCCATGAAATGGGTACATGGGGTGGAATATTAAATGTCTTTTATAGATTATACACCATTTAAATACTAAAAATATGTTTTTTTAATAAAAGGTTATGGGTTTCTTGGCATATATGGTACTTGACAAGTATATGATGTGTTATTGGGTTATATGCTTCGTAAAATCCTAAGTGTTGGTTTTAAGCAGGTGGTTTAGCTGAAATGATTATTTCATTTCTCCAAGTTTCCTTGATCTCAACTTAAAGGATCTTCTTAAAAGATTTTGGAGATGTTCAATACCTTTGGATCATCTATTCAGTGATTGATCATCATGTTGGTTTCAGTTCATCTCCCTAGGTAATGGGTCTTCTTTTCTCTTTCATCTCTCTATCTTTCCTCCTTGTATTTTGACATATTTCCTTGGGATTTATGGATCTAAAATCAATGCTTCTAAATATTTATTCTAGGTTGAGTTACTAGATCTTATGTGCCTTCATTCTTCATTGGCGAGTCCTATTACAGGTTTTGTATTTATGTGAAAAATCTTGGTGGCTCTATTTAAGATCGAACAGTTGATTAAACCTTGAATTTCTTTTTTGTTGAAATTTATTTCAATTGAATTTTGAAAACACAATTTTATACAAATTTGAATTGAAATTTAATTGGTATATATTTTTTGTAAAAAAACCCAATTCCATTGGAATTGAAAATTGGTGTGTATTTTGAAATTGATGAATTTTTTAATTAATTTTGAGAAAAATGTTTTAAATTGAATTTTTGAAAACCAATGATTGGTTTTGGTTTAAAAAATCATGAAATGAATAAAATAATGTGTTTTGGTTTTGAAATGAAATTGGCATATTGAAAATGAATATGGGGCAATTTTGTTTTAAAATAATTTGAAAATATTTTACCATTGTTGATTGATTGATTGAGCACATGTGATCTTGGGTAGTTAGTGGGTTATTTTGGACAATCATGCTATGATGGTAATTACTTAGAAATGGTTTGATGATAAAAACTCTAACAAAAACATTTTTCAGCATATCTTATCCCCTGTGGGATTTTGATGTGTCCTATTGTGTGTGATCCTGAGGTATGTGTGTACACATATTAGCTATGATCACTAATATGAGATGTGTGAAGATTCCATAACTAGAAACTATCATACCACAGGTTTGATAACCATGGTGCTTACTATGATTATTTTGATATATCTTTCATTGATATAAACTGTTTTACTCATGCCTATTGATTTATATAAAATTTATTATAAAAAAATATTTAATCCATGTTGATATGTTTTTCCATAAAATTGAAAAGAAATCATGTTTTTTCTTAAATATGAAAATGTATTTCATGCCTTTTTTATTAAAATTTAATGCACGATTTTGTTTAATATTATGGAATCTTATAATGGAACACTTGGTGAGACCCTGTTGGGATTTTTATCTCACACCTTACCTTTTCCTTTGGGAATTTTTATATTTTCTTCTACTAGATTCGAGTAAAGGAAAAGTTTCACTAGGAGGAGGTGGGTGTTCTTTATTCCTTGGGGATTGGAGTGATGTTCCCTTTGGGATGTTGGGTTATCTTGTCTATTTTTTTGTACTTTTATGGTGTTTTGTTTGGGGTTTTTATTACCTATTTGGTTTTTTTACTATATCCTAGAGGAGTTTTGAGCATTCTAAAATGTATATTTATCTTCCATTGTGTTTATAGAGAATTGTTTCTCACTTTTATATTACATGATGTCAGGTGCTAGTCATCATAAAATGGGGATTGGGAAATCCCTTCGAGCTATTTCAGTGTCAGATTGGGTATCAGGGTATCAGGGTATCAGGGTATCTAGGATGGTTCATTCCAGGACTCATGAGACCAAAAATCTTGGGTTTTGGTATATACCTCTCCCCATATTAGTATAATGTCTTTAAATAAGGCCTTAAAGTCATATTTTTTATGTCTGAAATTATGAATTCTCTTAGTATGAGATCAGTATTGTTGATATCCATGTTTCCATTTATTTCCATGGATAGAGACTGCTCTAAATTTCCATTGATTATAAGATTGTTCAGATTATTTATTCCTTCTATATTATTTATGCCATGCTTATCTTTTTGAAACCTTTAGTTATATTTTTCCCTTACTGGGCTTTTGAGATTACCCCTTCTTATGTTTCCATTTCCTAAAGTTATAAATAGTAGCATTACACATGATATTTCTAACAGGATAGATTTTGTGAATAATTTTTGGAAGATATTTAATACTTCTTATGGATTAAGGAATTTATTATATATTAGAAAAAAATATCAATTAGTTGAGAAAGAATAGGTTTTTTTGGTTTATGTTTTATCTTAATTCTTTAAATTTATACACCTAAAAGGTATTGGGAATATATGTAATATAACAATTTCTTTAAGTCATGTAATTATAGGATAGTTATGTCTAGGAATTTATAGCTGGTATCAAATCCAATATGTAAAGTATGTGTTTATGGAACTGGATCCGAGAGTGTAGTTATGGGGAATCAAAGTTGGTATTAGAGTTAATTTTAGATAACTTTGGATAATATGATGTTTATTAAGTATAATATAAGGTTTTATATGTTAAATTTGATCATTGTTTCAAAGGTATAGATAACCCTTTAGGATAATATATGATTTAACATTAAGGTAATAATGGAATTTTATTTTGGGGATTAGGATAAAATAACCTTAGAAAAAACCTAGGGATAATACTAAGTGATAATTTAAAGTATAAAATAAAATCCTAAACTTTTTTTAATGTAAATAATGTGTGGTTATTCTATAAATTACATCCATGTCTAGATACTAAAAGTGGATGTAGTCTCTTTCACAAATGTTCCTCAGGGTAATAACCCTGAAAAGGGAATATTGGGTATTAAACTGATCATCACCTAGGTCATGAGAAAGAGTCCTAACTTCACACCTAGTTTGACACTTCTGAAGGGTATGCCTTGGTTAATTCACATTCTCCTTATAAACCATTATTATGGATTTAAATATGTTTAGGTCAGATAACCTAATAGGAAAGTCACCTTGAATAACATAAACTAAAATGTAGAGATTTTTAACTTAAGGTAAAAGTTAACGGATATTTTCTTTTCTAGATAAAGGATAAGTTGGATTTTGAGAGCATAGATTTCAGTGATTTTTGGATTTAGAATATTTTAAGAATTTTCACCATAATTTGGGATCTTTATTTTTAAGATTATGTTAAGAATTATAATATAACCCAACTTAAATTAACTTAGTTTGAACTAAGAATGATATAAGTTAAACTATGAGTGATATAGGTTAAACCAAGTCTGATACAAATTGAGTTGTAAAAACTATAAGATAACATGATAGTGTTATAAAGTTAGACATATTGAGGTTAGATTTTCTTATGGTTATTTATTATAATTCTCTTATAATTATCATTACTCATGTTAACTATTTTGTTTTAGTAATTTATTAAACAAAAAAGAACCATGGGTGTGAGGGATAATGAAGAAATTGCCTCAATGAAAAACCCATCATAATAGGTCATGGAGTGGGAAAAATTGTGATTATTCCAAACCATCTATCCCAAAATATCATTAAAAAGTGGACATAGTTGAAGTCCTGAACACACAAAAGAATTAAAAAGATGGAGTCTCATGAAATATCAAGTGATAAAGATGATAAAGGACCGAAGATTCAATTTCCTACATGTCAAAAATGTGAGAAGAGGCATGGGTGAAATTTACTTAAAGGGTTAATTAAATTCTATAAGTGTGAAGATGAAGGTCATCATACTTCCAAGTGTAAGGGAAATAGAGGAGCTACAAAAATATGTTACTTTAGTTATAAGAGAGTTAGAAATTATGAAACTCAATGCCCCAATCCAAGGGATAATGAAGGAAATAGTCAGCAACAACCTATGAAAACAATGAAAAGACTATTAAACTACTACTAATGTAATGGATAGTGAGTTTTCACTCTATATTTTCTATATTTCTATGTCATGTAAATTTTCACTGTCTACTGGATATTGAATTACAAATAAAAACCCCTAGTGGTATGATTATCATATAAATCATTTTTAGGGTTTGTGGGATGTTATTATGTATGGATTTAGATCTTATTATTGTATTATAATTCTATGTGACATTGGTAATGGTTTATTTCTATTTATAAATAACTTATAATAATTTTTCATATAGATAAATCTCATTCTACATCCTAAATAAACTCATGATCATCTAGTGGTGTATGGTTAATTTTGAGTTCCCTATATAAATTACTTAAATATTATGATTCAAATATCATGTATGTAATTTATTTAAGTGGTTATAATGTAACACCCTAAAATTCTAATATATGATTACCTTTAAATAAGTCAATGTGTTAAATAGCTTGTTATACACACAACACTAAACTTAAATGAAACCAAATTATATTTAGATAAAAATATAAATATTAAGTGTGATCACTAAAAACTGACCATTTAATTAGTGGGAATGAATATGAGTGACCACTTTATGAAATATTTATGGAAATAAAATAAAATCTACTTTTAATTAATGAAATTAAATTAATATAGCTAAAAGAACTGATAAAATCATTTAATTCTTAAAAATGTATTTTCATAAAACTGATGTTTTATTTTAAGAATCTAAGTATATTATGATAAAATAATAATAAAATATATTAATGATATTAATAATACCTTACCAATAAATTAATTAAAAATTGATCAAAAATAAGAAAAAATAGTAATTAACATTTTAAAAAGATATTTTCTAATATGAATAGTTTTCCACTATATTATTGGATTTTAGTTAAATAATTAACTCTAAAATTTTATAAATTTAATTTTAAAAAATGAAAATCATTTTTTTATTAAGCATAATAATATTTTATTAAGCTGAATTTTTTGTATTTTTCTAAAAATATCTATTTTTAGATGAACAGTGAAAAAAATCATTTTTACAAATAACATGAATTTCATGAAATTATTAGTATATAAGTATAAATTAGGAATTCATGAAATATATTATAACAAAAAATATTTATTTTATAAGTAAACTTATAATTTTAAAAAATTTATTTTTAATTTACAAACCCATATTTTATATTTTAGAACATAGGTAATATTTTCTCAAAAATTATTTTTAATACATTATATATTTTTATTTTAAAATTAATTTTTATCAATTTTATAAACTAAATCAAATGAAATTGATTTAAAATGTAGAATCAATGGGTCCGATCACATTATTTTAATTCATAAATATTAGGTCACCTTAGGTAAAAACAAGTTATTGTGGTAAAATCTAAAATGGTAAAAGTAATAATTCACGGGGTGGAGAGATTTAAATATGAATAAATAATGTATAAAATTGATTTAATGAGATTTGGATCGACCATATTTCATCCCCAATTAATTATTTCTCAATTTTGAATCCACTTGACATGTTTAACATATGCTCCTTTTATATTATATTGAAATATTTACAAAAATTTCATTTTGGCCCCTTATAAAAGGGGTCTCTCACCACCCCTTCAAGGTATTCCAAAAAATTTGTTTTCCTAATTATACCCTACCCCTTTTCCTTCTTCTAAAATATTCTTTCAATTTATTTAGCTTATGGTCATAATATATTATCTTATTCCATCCATTTACAATGGATCTTCTAAGGAAATCTGAAAGTGCTCAATGTGAGTGATCTTTTTTACTTAACTTGTTTATTTTATATTTTTATTTTAAAATTATAATTTTCAAATACCTATGTAATTAAATAATTATTTTATATATAATTAATTTTATTATGATATGGTAATAATCATTAACCACCTTTTCCTTTTTTCTATTAAGAAAAATGAAATTGTAATTCAAATATTGTGCGGACTACTGCCTCCACAACACAACGTGTTTAATTTTCCTTATCTACCTTAAAAAGATTGTATAAAACAATAATTTAATTAATAACTATGATATTTATATCATTTTTATGATTCTGAATCAATAAATCATATTACTTCATCCTCTCATTCTATGAAAATGAAATCATCATCCATGTGTATGTGTGGACAACTCCCTCTATGGAACGATTAATTTACATTTCTATTTACATAAATTCTTTTCATGGATGGTCATGAGGATTTTATTAAAGTATAGATATTATTTTTATGATATCATTAATGTTTGAGTATGTAAAATTTGAAAACCTATTAAAGATATGATCTATAAACGGTCATCATCAATTCAATTGTTTAAAACGAGTGAACTAAGAGGATAACGATTTCTTATTTATAAGTAAATAATTTATATATATTATATTATATTTAAAATTCTTTAAGATTCTAAAATATCACACTAATAATTACCAAATAATATCATTATTCTTCTTTTATAATGATATTACAACTAAACCACCTCATAATCATCTATTAATTATAGTAGAATCATGTTTGGGTTGATTTGAGAACTTATTTAATGGTATAATATGATATAAATATGTAAATAATGTTTTTTTATGTTAATTTTATATCAATATTTAACTCCTTTATTAATAAAATTCCCTTCATTCATTAAGAATCACCAAAACATGCTTATCACCAATTTCATCCTCATGGATCATAAATAGAACTGTCATAAAATGAAATTATAGATTTAGAAACTATCATGTAATTTCTATTAAATTCCATTATATATTCTACTAATTATGTAAATTGGAAAGATAAACGATACAAACATCAATTTTAAGAAACTATTTCGAAGCAATAAAGATTGCTTACACTCGGTGTTGAAAAATATGTAAAAACTAACTAATATTTGTATGTATATATTGATTATAAATGAGTAGTATAAATGGATATAGTTATTAATAAGATTATTTAGTATGTGTTTAATGAACTTAATTTAATTATTATTGAAATTTAGTGTAATTTAAAAATGAATATAGACGAAGGTAAAGGTTTTTGTCTCAAATTCCTCTCATTAAGACATGTTTGGTATTATGCACCTAATTTAATTTATGTATTTTATATAATTCATATTTGAGATATAATATTAGGAATTATATTTTAATAATATTATTTTAAGTTTAATTACAATCCAAATCTTTCAAGTTTTTTTGATTAAAATGTTTCTCAAGCAGTAAGGGTTCTTTGTCTCAAACTTTAATTCCTTGAGACATGTTATGTTCACTCAAAATTAACTTTTTATTCATAAAGGACCTGAAACTATGAGAGGGGGAAGTGGTAAATTACTATAGATACACCACTTATAATTATGTTACAATAATTTGGTAGATATATAGTACATTGTTATAGAATGAGACTTTCACTAGAGCTCCCTTTACTAACCAGAATATCAACTGCTAGGTTACCTTCCCTCCATGTGTGACTAACTTTCATACCATGTTCAAGGATAATCCTACATTTTCTAATGTATTAGGTCTGGTCCCATGGGTTTTCCACATTTCCGTAAATTAATCCAAAAATATTTTTATAATCAGACTCCACCACATAGATATTGATGTTGTAAATCCTTTACAGTGAAAGTCCACTATACATTGCCCTTGTCTCATCCCCAATGAATTTTCCCAGTACATAGTAGGAGATGGAACCAAAGATAAATAAACCACTACGAACATTCACTAAACCACCCTTATCATCTATCCATGAACATAATATCAATACACATTCATCTTCAGTTCAGTACTAGGTGGCCTCCATTTAACTCACTGCCCTTAGAGGGGTCTTTCACCTCCCTTTGTGAATAAGGTGGTACTTGGAATGATCTCCCTAATGGAAGTATATGTCCCCCAATATGGTATAACATTTCCAAGATACAATACAATATATTTTACAAGTACTTGAATATAGAGTAGAGAACATTACCTACCTTCTCTCACTTTATTCCTTGCCTCTTGTGGAACCCAGCACACCGCTGTGAACACCATGCCATGCATTTTTATTTCATTTCCATGTTGTAAAAACCACTAAAAACTAAGATAAATTCAAAAATTGACTCCCCTTACACTGAAATACCCATACACTAACCCATGTTCCCCAAAATTATACTATCCCATTATCCTTTTAAGAAGAGGTTCCATACTAATTCTAATTTTCGGGACTCATAAAATGGGCAATATAAGGCTAGGTAAATACCCTTATTCTGAACATTATCATCTATGGGAATGGATTTGTTTATCAACCGTGAAACCAAAAAAATATTCTTCACTGGTATTTCAATACACCATAACTTTCTCTCCCTCTCATCAGACTCATGCTTTTCATGTATTAATGAGTGAAACTCTTGATAACTGAAGAGATTTGACACTAAATCTGAAAAAACACACCTTTTGGGTTCATCCACCAGATTGATGTTCTTGTAGTGGATATTCTACTCATCATTGAGAATCATGTTATTAAGGTTGGGATACATGCTCACTTATCTTAAATATATGTCTAGATATGGGAATGTTGGGAATTTGAGGATACATATGACCCAGTTATCCTTCCAATAGATAATATTACCATGTCTAACCATCCACCACACATTCTCCTTCATAATTTCTATCTACTCAATCATTCAATTCATAAGGATATAATTCCCCCTTAAATATTCTACCTTGATTCTCTAGTATTTCCCATACTTTTATAGAATTAATATCACCTAGAAATATTTAAATTCGATGATATCCCATGCCATCTTTGCCTCTATTCCCTACACGACCCTTAACTAACTCTTTAAATTAATACATCCTTCCTTGATCGGCTTCACCACCCTCTTCTAAGAATCCCAATGACATTTTTCTTACTAGTTAGCATCCAAAATAAATTTAGTCGTGATTTTTCTCAATTTCATTAATGGTTACCTTATGATCCTTGATTTCCAAAATAATATTAATTAGTATGGACATAAGAACATTTTTCACCAATGTTATTCTTCTTCCAAATAAGAGGAAATGATTCTTCCAGTTACAAATGCAAGCTTTAATACAGTTGATGAAACCTTCAAAGAAAAACTTCCATATTTTTCTATCTAATATGGGAGATCTTATTTACTTCATCACTAGGTTCCTCCTTTAAATTTCATCTTATCTTGGATAAGTTTACCATGTTTTATTCATGTATTTTTTTAAAGATATAAACATTGATATTTCCCTAGTTAATCCATTGGACATTCCAATTTTTATAGGCCTCCACTAACCTATTGAATCAATTGATAGATATTTTACTACCATTAATAAATAATATCATGTCATTAGTGAATATAAGGTGTGAAAAAATTCTTATCCCAGACCTATTTCTGTAAGGCAAGATCTTCACCCTAGTAATATCGCATTTGATGTTTTTTTTGTGAGAGCCTCTTAGGCCAGTATGAATAAGATGGGTGACACTAGGTCTCCCTGTCTTAACCCAAACATGATCTTGAAGAAGCCAAAAATCCCCCCCATGATTGAAATGGATATCCATAATAACACATATCATCTAAAGAACAAGTCAAAAATACACTCCTTGAAACCAAATTTTCTCATGACCCTCACAATGAAACCCAAATCCATCTGTTCATATGCTTTATCCATATTCACTTTGATCATAATGTTATAGTAGAGGGTCTTATTGTTAATATCATCCAACATCTCTTTGTAAATCATAATCTCAACTTTTATACTTTGGATTTGGATAAATACATGTTATTCAACCAAAAATAATCCTTGGAATTACACATCCAAGTCTCATGTTCATGAGGTAGGTGAGGATATATAGAAGAAGTTGCAAATATGTATAGGTCTATACTGGTTGAGAGCAGTGGGGTCTTTAACCTTAGGAATCAAAATAACTATGGGTGCGAAAAATACCCTTGTAAGCACTCTACCTCTATAAAAAAATCTTACACAAATTCAATCACTTATGACATGATGATGTCCCATGAAGCTATGTAAAATAAGTTGGGGAAACTATTAGGTCTTTGTAAACATTTAGGATTCATACTAGGAATGGATTATTTAATATCCTTTTCTCCTGGGATTCCCTACATGTTTTTACCTATCCTCCACTAGTATGGGGATATTTTATAGTAATTTTTGTTCTCTATTTACCCCTAAATGTATCACTCTATCAGTGTTAAGAGTTCTTAAAAGGATATCTTCAAAGTGTTTCATAGTGATCTTCCCTACCACCTTCAGATCCCTAATATACAAGTCATCCTTGAGAAAAACTTTAATACTTCTCATCACCTTCTTCTCTTATACGTGTTCCTAAAATTAAATATTATTTTTATCTTCCTCCCTGAGCCATAGATACTTATACATTTCCCCCTTAACTCTTTTGATTTCAAGTAATTTCTTAGACAAAATATTTTTCTTACTAACCATATTGAAAGATGATTAGTTATCCCATTTATCCTAAAGTATATCCACCATCCTATTGATGTATTTTTTATCTATACTAGGATAGTGACATTGTTTATTCTGCTAGAGGTCCACTCTTTTAAGTCCTTTTTTATCCATTTTATTTGGTTTCTTAAGCCAACCCATGATGATATTTCCACCAATTTCTCCCAAGAACTTCTCACTATATTTTTGAAGTTTTTATCTTGAGACCAACTTGTTGAGTATAAGAATTGGTCGCTTCTTATACCCTCATTCTTTAATTTTGACATGATAGGTGAATGATCTAAAATTTAATGGATAATATTTGTAATGATATCTTGGGGTAAAGAGTTGATACCTTGTAAGTTGGATAGGTAGCAGTCCAGTCTCCTCCAGATTCTCCACTACCTTTTTTATTGTTTCAAAAGGTGAAAATTTCCCTTAAAAAATTCATGTCCACTAGCTCATTTTGTTTCATAAAATCAATGAATTTTTTTATATCGCTATTAGAATATTTTACTCTTCCTTTCTTTTTAGATATCTTCACTATGGTGTTGAAATCCCTTTGACAAACCATGTAGATTTCCTTGGATGGATGGTAGAGAGATGATTCCATAGCATCATCCTTTCAACTACCTTGAATTGTAAATACACAAATTATAAGAAGAATTTTGGTCATCTAGTAGACACTCTGGTAGATATGTGTTGATATGATATGTCAATTCTTTCCATAGAAACACTTTTCTTCCAGAAAATCCAAATAGGTTTTTTCCATGGATTCTCATTCATGCATTCTAAAAACACAATCTTCTTCACAAAAAATGAGGTTAGATTATCATTTTTATTGGTTTCTAGAATGACCCACATGGAATCCATATTCCTTAAAAATTCATTAAAAATAAATATACTCTTTTCCCAAGCCCTGATACTCATAAAATTATATATGTAGATAGATATCATTGAGAAAATATGATGATAGAATTGCAACCTAGGATCCCACCAAGTTTATCTACTGAACTCAAAAATATGAAGGCCTCTTTGGATTTAAAATGAGTGATCTGGACTCCATACACAGGTTATGTTATATACTTTATATGACCACCCTTTATAGATGTTAAAGAAATCAAAGATTCCACCTTGACCTGTAAATATTTCAAAATAGAAAACTTGTTAAGTGCACACAATTATTGGATTGGATAATTCTTATCACCCTCTTCCAGGATTTCACTTATGTTTAGGATGATGGACATAGAAATCCCCTCCAGAAGGGTCATGGTTGTAGAGGATCTAGTAGCAACCACCTCCTGTTTATCACAAAACTTTTCCTGAGAGTCTGAATGAGTTGAAGGAGCTACCTCTACAATACCCATTGGGAATGGATAATTCTTAGTAGAGGAATTAGCCTCCAAACCATTAGAGTGACCTAGATTCAAAGTAGACAAAGTTATAGGATTTTCCATCACAAGAGGAGAAGTTCAATCCATAAGATAAGAACAATGGGACTCGGGAGGAGGATAACGAGTCTCACACAGGGTAGGAGTTGGGCACTAGGGTCCTGAAGAGACCAATGGAACTAGAGATGCCATAGAAATCATAGGGGAAAGATCCTACCCATCAAACATTAGAACACAATCATGGTAAGAGGACTCACCTAAAGTTTCATCATCCATAGGCCTCGCCACATTGAATCCAAATAACTTGTGCTTTCAAGAAGCAACATAATGACATTGTACATGAAATTCCTCACAAAACTAAAAATTTCCTAATAGAAGACCCACTTCTACTAGGTGAAGTCTTATCTAGACTGAATGAGAATGTGTAATGGAAAGGCCATTGATAGATCCAGTTCCACACAAATTTGATTTAACGAAGATTTCTTCATACTCCGAGTCTCCTCATCCACACAAAGGAAATAGCATAGCATATCTCCCACACTTTTTAAAAAAGTATGGGTTTGATAGTGGAAGTGGAAGGCCTATCATCCTCACCCAAACCACCATTTATCTCAATTACATCCCATAGTTCACATCCCAAGTCCACCTGTAGAGTAGTAACTTCTAATCCCCACACATCTCTACTTCCTGAGACCACTCCTTCATGAAGTATTCTTTGGATAATAGGTGAATTCATAAAGTTATCCTTGATATTATTGACACCGGTACAGAATGATCGAGTCCCCATGAATTAACAAAGGATCTAAATAAATGAATTTTTGGTCTCTCACATCCAAACTTCTCCACCAAGTACCAGTGGTGGTAAGATGAGGCTGCATCGAGTTCAGCCACCAAGAGAACCACCATAGGGAGGTCTTCCACCTGATCCAAGTACCTAGGTGAAATATGGATTCCAAGGATTCTAGTAATATGGGATGGGGTATATAAATAAGGACTATATATCACATCTTTAAATGGTAACACCCTCAGAGATCCAACCAAACTAAGAGAAGGGACCAATATCAAAGACAGCACCGGCTGTAAAGTCAAGGCACCCCCCACCAACACCAAATAGAGAGGCCCCATCTCTACATTAACTAATGGAAAGGTGTTTCTGAAATAAATAGTTAGCATATTTAAAAAAATGGGGGTTCATGTAGTGCATTATTCATATTTTAATTCTCCATCCTCTCTCACAAACACAAACATAAGACATGTTTATGTTATACACAATATTTTCCTTTCAATGGTGTGTTCACTACCCATGTATGTATATTTATTAAATTTTTAATTCATGGGAAATACTAATCTAAATCAATTATTTTTAATCTAATGGATTATACTCAATTATTTCCCCAGTTTTAAATCTTTTGGTAACCTAATTTTCATTTATTATGATATGATCATCCTATTGGAGTTAAAAGTTGGGTAAATTATACTAGTTGATTATATCATATGGTATTGTTTTTTTTATATAAATTTAAAATGATACCATATAATAAACCTTTTTTAAAAATTTTCTTTCTTCAGGGAGTATGTTTCTTGTAAATAATAATGATAACTCGAGTCTCCTTTCCTTTAGTTATATTGTTTCTTTGGGAACTTATTTCTTCCATTTTTGGGTTATCCCACCCTAATAATTTATTGTATGGTAATTTATCTAATTATATGGGTAAAATATATTATTAAACAAAAGAATGTTTTTTAATTATTTTCAAATGAGAGTTTTAACAAAAGGAATTTTTCAAGATATTAAAACAGGGGTTTCCTTTCACTTTAATATGTTTTGTATTCCTCTCCAAATTTCTTCAAGATAAACATTATGTATTTTCAAGGCCCTATTATGGAAGTTTTTTATAAAAATTATGGGTTTCAAATATTTTTCACTTCACGTTTTTGAAGAAAAAAAATACTTTTGGAAGTTGTAACATCCTGGTTCCCGAAGCCACCCAGAGGCGCCCCGTACCCAATTGGTCACATGGCCTCAAGCACATTTCCCCAAATTCTAGAGGTTGCTGATTAGCAGCGAGGGCCTTAAATGTTATCATGGGGAAACTATGCCCTCATTGGAAGAGTACAAAGCGAAAGTAAACAAATATACACAAGAGCAGAAGCAGTAATAATATCAAACAAGAATAAACAGTGGAAGACTAATAGAAAAAATTGGAGCACATATATAAAGTGATGCATAATACATATTTCTAGGAAAGCAGCGAACAAATCACAATGATAGAATACAATAGTAATAAACCAAAGTGAAAAATAAAGTAGGTAAACTCCTCATCATCACAATCCATAGCTTGGTCCCATTCCCTCCAGCTCCACAGCAAGTCAAGTACCTGAAGTAGAAAGGCACTTTCCCTTGTCTATACTTGCAATAATATAATCTATTTGGGCCCAAAAGAATAGCCCAAATAGGGTGTGAGACTAAATCTCTATAGGTAACCACCACGAGATCTGTTCCTAACAGTCAGTGAATATACGGAAGGTAAAAATACAGGAAACAATAAACAGGAAGTTACTCAACAACAAACAATCTATAGTCTTAATGTCAAGAAACTACTAAACAAGAAAAAAAACACAACAGGTAACCCTCTGGGAACCACACTCAGTCTAACCCCTCTGGTCCTACCTAATAATTACAAGCAACCCTCTGGGCTTCACACATAGTCTCACCCCTTTGGTTCAGCTAAAGTATATACTCTCTGAGGAAGCACTCACCATCAATTCCCCCTATAGTCTCATATCGGTACTAAAGGCACTCTAGGGAATCACTTACGTCACATTCCCTCTATGGCCCACGTCAAGGAACTACAGAATCTCTAAGGAAGCACTCAATGTCAATTCCCCCTTGTGGTCTCACATTGTAAGTAAAACAGACACTCTGGAGAAGCCCTTAATGTTCATTATCCCTATTGTCTATACACCAGGTTCTCATGGCCCTGTGTAAGTCAAGAAAGTGTAGCATTGTGTAATGGTCAATGTAGATCTCAAGGACTACTTGGCCAGAATTATATATCACAACAACATAACAAAGCAACAGTCACATCATCCTACAATACTAGGCATGGGAAAGTAAACAGTAGCCTAACAGGAAAACAAGACCCAAAGGTCAAAATTGGAAAAACATGCATGGTCAATACATCCAAAGCACAAATATTCACCCTATTCACAATCAATAATCATCTACTCAGGAATACCAGTATAGCAAAGAAAAAATAGGGATAAAATGGTAAACGTCCAATACCCCATTCATGGGTATTGGAAAAATTTGCACATAAAACTCAAAGACATTAAACAAAAAGGCACAAACCACCTACCTCGATATTTGGAGATAAAGATACTTGAACCACGAGGCTTGAATCTCCTTATAATGTTGTGGATCTACGAAAACGTATAAAACGTTCAACCCATGATAACTCAAGAAAGAGGATAAATCAAGGAAAGGTGCTATAGGAGAAGAGAGAACTCACTGATGTGATTCCAACGCAACCATCGGTGTTTGATTCGGAGGACGAACGCTCAGTCGGGGGCTCATCAAAGATCCACTCCTGCTCAGTGCTCTCGGCTAAACTAGGTTGAGAAGGAGACAGTTATGTCTGTTAGACGTGACCTCGGTGTGTTTAATGAAAAAAACAAAATACACGGCATGTACTTTTGAAGTACACGACATGTACTCGCCATTTTTGTACTCTTCTTTAGGCAGTATCCTGGTCATCGCACATGGACATGTGCAAGGCCACTACACGGCCAGCACACAGCTACCCGTGGTAACTGAGTACACGGCGTGTACTCATAAAGTACAAAACGTGTACTTTAATGATTTCCAGAAACTAATCTTTTCTCAAAAACTCCAGGAAAAAGAAAAACATACCTCAAAAAAAGATCTGGGTTCTTACAAAATTCCCCCCATAAAGAAATTCATCCCCAAATTTCCCTAGCAAGGCAGCATAGAAGAAGAATCCCCGAACATCTCCGGCCATTGTGATCGTACATCAGCCTCCCTCTCCCAAGTCTCATCATGTACTCGCTTGTGCTTCTATAGCACCTGTACCAGAGGACAGACTGGCCATCGAGAACCTTCATACTTTGATCAACAATCCAGATAGGATGCTCCTCGAAAGATGCATCCACATCCAACTCAACCTCCTCTGGTTGGAAAACATTAGATGGGTCTAAAAAGTAACGTCGAAGCTGAGAAACGTGGAAAAATCTATACATAGCCCGGTACCTCTGAGGTAACTACAATCGATAGGCCACCGGCCCAACTCTCTCCAACACCTCAAACAGCCCGACGTAGAATCTTACCCTGTATCATAATCCTCTTGTGTCCCAACCTCGGTGTAACACATAGAAAAACCTGATCCCTGACCTCAAACTCCATAGGTCGTCTCCACTGATCAGCATAGGACTTCTGATGAGACTGTGCAGAATCCATCCTCTTCTGAATCAACTCTATCTGCTCTGTGGTCTCCTGAACAAGACAAGGTCCTAGAAAATATGCTTCTCCTACCTCCAACCAACATAAGGGTGATCAGTATGGCCTATCGTATAAAGCCTCATAAGGTTCCATCTAAATAGTTTCTTGAAAACTATTGTTGTTGGAAAACTCTACAAGAGGTATATGCTTCTCCTAAGAACCTCCAAAATCCAGGATGCATGCTTAGAGCATGTCCTCAAGCACCTAAATCATACGCTCGGACTGGCCATCTATCTGGGGGTGGTAAGCTGTACTCAAAAGTACATGTGTACCCAAAGCCTTCCGAAGCCCCTGCCAGACCTGAGAAGTAAAATGTGAATCCCTGTCTGAAACAATGGATTGTTGAACTCCGGGTAAGCACACAATATCTCGGATGTACAACCATCCCATCTCATCAACACTTAAGGTCTCCTTGATCGGCAATAAGTGAGCGACCTTTGTAAGTCTGTCAATGACAACCCATATTTCATCATTCCCACGAGGCGACCTCGGCAACCCTGTCACAAAATCCATCACGACATCATTCCACTTCCACTCAGGAATGGGTAACTGTTGAAGAATCCCTACTGGTCGCTGATGCTCTGTCTTCACCTTCTGACAAGTGGAACACCTCATGAAAAAACCAACAACATCCCTCATCATACCTGGCCGCCAATACTGACAGTGTAGATCTGATACATCTTGGTGACACTAGGATGAACTGTCCAAACTGAGGAATGAAAATCATGCATCATCTCCTCGTGTATATCTTCTGGCACCCATACGGGTCCCTGGAAACACAAGATATCATCCTTACCTATGGTCCACCCAGGAATAGGGTCCTCTCCTGACACACTTTCCCACTGGACTAGGCCTTCAGAATCTGATAGCTGCCTCATTCGTACTTGATCAAGAAGGGTAGAGGTAATTGCTACAGAAGAAATAAAGGTATGCCCCTGTCTGTTGTGCACCTCCAAATGCATCTCCGAGAATATAGCCATAAGCTTCCACTCACTACTGTCCTCCTGAACTATCTGTATCTAAGTCCTCCTGCTCAATGCATCAGCCACTACGTTGCCTTTCCCAGGTATGTAGGCAATCTCAAAGTCAAAAGACTAAAGGTAATCAACCCTCCTTCACTATCTCAAATTCAGATCATGCTGAGTGAATTTTTACTTGAGTCTCTTGTGGTTGGTGAAAACCACAAAATTCTCTCCCATAAGGTAATGTCTCCAACAGCGTAAGGAATTAACAACAGCTGCCAACTCCAGATCATGCATTAGGTAATTCCTCTTGTGTGGCCTCAACTTCCGAGACTCATATGCAATGACTCCATCTCCCTACATAAGCACTGCTCCCAGCCTGATACTTGAAGCATCACAATTAATAGTATAGCTCTTTCTAGGCTCTGTAAATACTAGTATCAGTGCTAAAGTCAACCTCCCTTTAAGATCCTGAAATTTTGGCTCATAAGAAACTGACTATAAGAACTTCAAACTCTTCTTAGTCAAACTCATCAGCATTGTTTCTAAGAATGAAAAGTCTTGTATAAAATGTCTATAATATCCATCCAGCCCTAGAAATCTCCACACCTCAAAGACGTTCTTTGGCTGCTCCAATGACTATTGCTTTCACTTTCTCTGAATCTACTGATATTCCTGTCTCTGAGATAAAATGACCCAAGAAGTGAATATGATCCATCCAAAAGTAACATTTTGAGAACTTAGCATATAACTGATGCTCCCTCAGTGTACTCAAAATGATCTCAAGATGGGTAGCATGGTCGTGTCGAGTTTGAGAGTACACCAATATATAGTTCATGAATACCACCATGAATGAATTCAAGTATGGATAGAATACTTGGTTAATCAGTTCCATGAAAACTACAGGCACGTTCATGAGACCGAACGGCATAACCAAGTACTCGTATAGACCATACCTGCTCTGAAAGGCTATAAGAGGTATATATGATGGTCTAAATCACAACTGATGGTAACCAAATCTCAGGTAAATCTTTGAGAACATCTGGGATCCTTGAAGATGATCAAAGAGATCATCAATCCTAGGCAAGGGATATCGGTTCTTGACTGTCAACTGGTTCAACTTCCGATAGTCCACACAAAGACTGAGGTTACCATCTTCCTTATTCACAAATAGGATAGTAAAACCCCAAGGAGAAGTACTAGTTTGAATAAAACATTTTTCTTGTAAATCCTCCAATTGCTTCTTGATCTCCTGCAACTTAGGTGTAGCCATCCTATAAGGAGGAATGGACACAGGTGCCACTCCGGGAACAAGATCAATCGAGAATTCTACCTCATGCTCCAGAGGAAAACCTGAAAAGTCCTCTGGAAAGACATCTCTGAAATGATCCACCACTGGAGGAATGTATAACTGTGAAGTCCCATGGTCATCTAGATAAAGACTAGAAATATGGGATGTAACTCCTCCCAACCCATGGTGCTCTGGACCCGCTCTGCTCGCCTGGAAATCCCATTCGCCCCTATGAATAAAGGATCCACCCTAAAGTGATATGAAACTCACCCTACGACGATAATAGTCGATGACTACCTGGAAGGGAACTAGCTAGTCCATTCTCATAATGACATCATAGCTTGTCATCTCTAGGACATAGAGATCTCATAAGAAGTGACACCCACCAACCTCCAGAGGGTACTCCTTGCACTGACGTACACTAGTTGTCCTAGTCCCCAACGGAGTGTCTAATGTCAAGATATCAGTAGAGGAAAAGATACAAATCATGAGGATCTCCACAACAGCAACAGATATAAATCTATGGGAAGCCCGTGTATTGAAAAGAGCTGAAGACAAAACTGAGGAAACTAGGATCTTACCTCGAATTTTAGAAGGTCTGGGATCCTTTTAATTTTGGGTCTGCTCCACTACAAAGGTCTGTCCTGCTCCACGGCCATGTGACCCCTCTTGACCACTCTAAGCTAATCAAATTTGTTGTTGCTGAAAGACTAGTGACTAACCACCATGGCCATGACCTCCACCTTAGCCTGAATGGATGGAAGAACTCTAGTTCCATGACTGATGAGAAACATTTCATGTTGATCTTGAACATGAAGTCATAGAAGAACTCATGTCACCAGCTGCTGGTGAGAATATCTAACAAAAGCGTTGAAGATGACCCATATTTCCACAATATCGTCACTCCTCTAGGTCTCTCTAGCACTGCGGACTTGTATTCCCAGCCCTTCCACACTGGTAGTATACCACCTGGCTACCTGAAGGTGTCTCTCGACTTCTTGAATCACTGCACTAAGACTCCATGCGGTGCTTCCTACTATCAGTAGGAGGGATGCTAACTCCAGATGTCGAGTCACCCTGGCTCACAACTCCAGAATCCCTCAGATTGTGCTCCGTGATCAGCGCCTGGTTGATGATAGAAGTGATAAAATTCAACCAAAAGATGTTCACCTACGATCAGATGTCATGCCTCAGACCATCCTCGAACTTCCTTGCCATGAAAAACTGATCACCTCCTGAAATAGGCATGAAGCGATACAGCTTGGTAAAGCGGGAGGAGTACTCCATAACAGAAAGAGTAACCTACACCAGACTCATAAACTCTCAGGCCCGATTGGCCCTCAAGGTCTCTGGATAGAAGTATTCATAGAAGATGCACTAAAACTCATCCCACGCCATAACCTGCTGGCATCCCGCCTGTGAGATCACATCCCACCACCTCTTGGGGAGTCCTGAAGCATATAGGTAGCGAGTTTGACCCTCCTCTCTGGAGGAGTATCTAGATACTCAAAGATCGTCAGCATGGCTTCTAGCCATGACTCTGCAGCCTGAGGTCCTCCTTCCCCTGAGAAAGTGGGAGGATGCTGCTGCTGGAAGACCCACGTGAAATCATCCATCAACGGGGTAGGAGGTGGTACCCCCTGAAAGGTATTCATTATCCTCATAAATCCTTCCCTGAACTATGCATCAGCATCAGTATCAAGTACAGCCACTAGTTCCAAGACCAACACAACAAGAGGATTTGTAGTAAGTCCCTGGTCGGCCATGTTCGGTGTCTGATCACCGCCTGGCAACTAGCGTACAACCGGAGGACGTCTCTGTGGCATGACTCTGCAAGGTCAAACGCACACCTTATAACAAGATTATCAAGGACTGAAAACTAGAATCATAAGAAGGGAACAAGAGGAAGAAATCATTCAAGTTTTACAAAACATGACTACACGGCGTGTACAATTCCTACATGGCATTTTCCCTTAAGTCATTTACATGGGCATGTACTCCTCCCTAAACTGGTCGTGTAACACCCCAAACACACAGTGTGTTCTCCAAACACAAGGCATGTACTTGAATCCTCTTCCCCTACCCGGTTCCTTCTACATGGTTAAGCCACACGACTCTCCTAAGACAATACTACATGGCGTGTTCAAGGTAGACATGGCGTGTACTATACAAGCTTCACCTGGCCCGTGTTGTTAGGGACACGGATAGACACATGGCTCAAACTACACAGCATGTTTCAAAGGGACACGGCGTGTACGTGAAAGGATAAAACCAACCCGTGTTGTTAGTGACACGGCCGGGTACCTGGGTTAGGATACATGGTGTGTTCAAGGCTGACACGGCGTGTATATCTTCAAACTTATATGTCTGTGTTGTTAGTTACATGGGAGGACACCGGGTTAACACCACATGGCATGTACAGAGGGTACTCGGCGTGTTCCCACCTGACTTTCCCCATCCTATGTTTCTACCCACACGTCCTATGACATGGTCAGAGACTACATGACGTGTACATAAAGTACACGGCATGTACGCAAGAAAAACAATTTCTTACCGAACAGAAGAACACATGGAGTGTACTTAACACTACATGGTGTGTATTATGGGTTTTTCTGGATAGTAAGCCTTAGAAACTACTCTGTAACCCAGAAAATACTGAAAGTGCCAAATTCTGATCTGTGAGGGGCCATACTCCCTGCGAATCAAAGTTTGGAATCTTGTACACATTATAACAAGACAAACAAGGCAAGGATCCATCAAATATCAGTCCATGAGGGCCCATAACACCTCAAGAACCAAATTTTGGCGTCCAATCAAGAAAAACTTAACAAAAAATAATACCCTATCAAATAGCAGGTATTTTATCAAGGCAAATATCACAACAGAATGCATATTTTAAAAAACATCAATCACAACAACATTCAATCACTAATGCGTCCTATATGGCGTGGAAAGGATGCATGACATGTGATTTCTAGAAAGTTCATATATGATGAATGATATGGAATACCCTCATCTCATCGATTTGTAATAGAAATAGAACCTCAATAATATCAACAACAACAGCACAAATCATGTGAATCACTCAAGGTGAAATCAAATCAACTGTAAAAATTGAAAAAGCAGAGAAATTTCAATAAACGAGGTAGATTGGTTTTTCCCTGTACACGGTTTAGCTACTCTCGGGCACAACTTATTACCAAGTACCTATTCCGTCCTATCCCTGACTATAGGATCCAAATAGAAATTCAACAGAAAAGAATCCTATGATACCACTTTGTAATGTCCCGGTTCTAGAAGCCACCCAGAGGCGCCACATACCCGGTTGGTCACATGGCCTCAAGCGCATTTCCCCGAATGCTAGAGGCTGCCGACTAGTAGCGAGGGCCTTGGGTGTGATTGTGGGAAAACTATGCCCTCATTGGCAGAGTACACAGTGGAAGTAAAAAAATATATACAAGAGTGGAATCAGTAATAATATCATACAAGAATAAATAGTGGAAGACTAATATAACAAACTGGAGCAAATATATTAAGTGATGCATAATACATATGTCTAGGAAAGTAGTGAACAAGTCACAATGCTAGAATACAATAGTATTAAACCAAAGTGAAAAATAAATCAGGTAAACTCCTCAGCATCGCAAGCCATAACTTGGTCACATACCCTCCATCTCCACAGCAAGTCAATTACCTGAAGTAGAAGGGCGCTTTCCCTTATCTATACCTGCTACAATATAATCTGTTTGGGCCCAAAAGCATGGCCCAAATAGGGTGTGAGACTAAATCCGAGTATGAAACCACCACAAGATCTATTCCTAATATTCAGTGAATATATGGTAGGTATAAATACAAGAAAACAATAAACCGGAAGGAACTCAACAATAAAAAATCCACAGTCTCAATATCAAGCAACTACTAAACAAGAAAAAAACACAACAGGTAACCCTTTGGGAAGAACACTTAGTCTAACCCCCCTGGACCTACCTAACAAGTACAAGCAACCCTCTAGGCATCACACACAGTCTCACCCCTCTGGTTCAATTAAAGTATAGACTCTTTGAGGAATCACTCACCATCAATTCCCCCTATAGTCTTGTATCGGTACTAAAGGTGCTCTAGGGGAGCACTTACATCACGTTCCCTATGTGGCCTGCATTGAGGAACTATATACTCTATGAGGAAGCACTCAATGTCAATTCCCCCTATGGTCTCACATCGTAAGTAAAATAGACACTCTGGAGAATCCCTCAACATCCATTCTCCCTATGGTCTATACACCTGGTTCTCACAGCCCTGTGTAAGTAAAGCAAGTGTAGCAGCGTGTAATGGCCAATGTAAACCTGAAGGACTACTTGGATAGCATTATACTACACAACAGCATAACAGAGCAACAGTCACACCATCCTACAATACTAGGCATGGGAAAGTAAATAGCATCCTAACAGGAAAACAAGACCCAAAGGTCAAAATAGGAAAAACATGCATGGTAAATACATCCAAATCACAATAATTCACCATATTCACAATCAATAAAAATCTACTCATGCATACCAGTATAGAAGAGAAACAATAGGGCTGAAACGGTAAACACACAATAGCCCATTCATGGGTATTAGGCAAATTTTCACATAAAACTCCAAACATTTCACTAGAAAGGCACAAACCACCTACCTCGGTGTTGGGAGATCAAGATACTTGAACCATGAGGCTTGAATCTCCTTAGAACGCCACAGATCTACAAAAACATATAAAATTTTCAACCCATGATAACTCACGAAAGAGGAGAAATCAAGGAAAGGTGCTCTAGGAGAAGAGAGAAATCACTGATCTGATTCCAATGCAACCATCAGTGTTTGATTCATTGGACGAATGCTTGGTCAGGGGCTCGTCAAATATCTACAGTTGTTCGATGCTCTCGGATGAACTAGGTTGAGAAGGAGACAGTTCTTTCCGTCAGACGTGACCCCGGTGCGTTTAATGAAAAAAAACAAAATACACGGTGTGTACTTTTGAAGTATGCGACATGTACTTTCCGTTTCTGTACTCTGATTTTGGTGGCCTCCTGGTCATTACACATGGTCGTGTGTAAGGCCACTACACGACCAGCACACAGCTACCTGTGGTAACCGAATACACGACGTGTACTCCTAAAGTACACAGCATGTACTTCAAAAATTTCCAGAAACTTATCTTTTCTCAAAAACTCCAGGAAAAAGAAAAACATACTTAAAAAGAAGATCCAATTTCTTATAGAAGTGACTCATGGAATTGACTTTAACATCAATGTTAAAAAATGTTTTCTAAACCTATTTTAAGTTTTCACTTATACTTACCTTTTCATTTTAAAAATCATTTAACCTAATAGGGTTTATGTTTAACTATTTATATATTTATCTTTTGGTTGAATTAATTCATAGTACCAAATAATCCAATTCATGATCCCTTTTTAAGTGGTATTGTTCAAGCATTCTTTTTCCCAGATATTTTCCATCTATGTCAACATCAGTATATGTCTTATTTGCAACATTAGGGTTATGTTCTTTTACAACTAGCTACCTTATTTCTTTGTATGGGTTATGATCATGTTGTCCCTTTTATTAACATGGAAAAATTATTGTTATTCCATATATTGTTATTACAATATAGAAAATTATTGACAAGTTAACTATGTATTGTCTGACCATTCACCTTATTTCTCTGGATGGTTTATGATCATGTTATCCCTTTTATTGAAATAGGTAAAATAATTTATATTATTAATGATTATTTACTACTACCATAGTTTTATCATGTATTTATATTCCTTATACTTCATTATATGTATATCCATGCTTTTATTAAGCTTAATGTTCCTTAGGGAATAGTATTAAAGGTATTATTTACTCTTATGGTGAATGTATTGGACTTAATCAGGTGATGGGTGGGGATTATAATTATATATCCCCTCAATGCATCGACAGGTCTCATAAATAGAACAAATTGGGTTTTGGTGTATACTCATCCCCATATTAGTATAATGTCTTAGCATAAGGCCTTTAAAACATGGTTTTGATGTCTGGAATTATGAATTATATAAGCATGATATCTATATTATTTATATCCAAGTTTTAATTTATTTTCATGGATATATAATTCTCTTAATTGTAGTTTATTATGGAATTATTCAGGTTATTTATCCCTTTCATATTATGTATACCATTCTTATGTTATTGAAAGCTTCAATTATATGTTTTCCTTACAGATAGTTTGATCTCACCCCTTCTTATGTTTCCATTTCCCTAGGTTGTGTAGAAAATAATTACATATGATATGTCTAATAGAATATCTTCTGTATATAATTTTTGGGATATGTTTAATACTCCTTATGGATTAACTAGTTTCTTGTATACTAGAAAAAATATCCATTAGTTGAGAAAGAAATAGGTTTTTCTAGTTCATTATTTATCCTAATTGTCTAATGATATAAACCTAAAAGGTATTGGGAATGTATGTAAAGTATCATTTTCTTTAAGTTTTATAATTATGGGTTTATTATATCTATAAATTTATAGTTGGTATTGAAGATGGTATGAAATTATGTGTTTATGAAACTAGATCTGGAATCATGGGTCTATGGTGTTAGATGGTCCAAACAAAAAGTTCATTTCCTAACAAATTCATCAAGAAGAATGGGACCTTCCAGAATCTCCTCAGTTGCATCAAATGGAACATGTTCTAGGGGAGGCATGGATGATGATCGTTACCTTATACTACCTTATGACCAACATGTGATATCTCTTATTGATGATGAGGAACTTGATGTTACTAGCCTTAGTTTCTAGAGAATCTCTCAGTATGAGTATGATATTAGAATAGATTCAACATATGGAGGAACTTTATGTAAAAAAGATACATCACCCTGAGGAGGACCTTCACAATGAGTAATATGAGGAGGACCTCCATGGTTTATTTATTATTCACCATCATGGGTATAACCTCCATTCATGTTTTTTTCTTCATTTTAAGGAGGATATATGCAACATAATCCTTAGGGGGCTTCATGGTTTTTGATATTTGATGATTTGGTAAGGTGAAGACCTCCTTACTGGTTAATATCTATTCTATAGGGAGGACCTCCATAATTGGTGTCATGAGGAGGTCCATCATGATTTATTTTTAGATATCGTGGGGAGGACCCTCGTGAAGGGTGCTCTTGGGAGGACCTCAAAAACTACTGATAATGGTTTCATGGAGAGGATTTTATAGCCACAATTTTCTTCTCATATTGATGTAGATATGGAATATTATTGGAAAACTATTGAAATTTTCTAGAGAGACTATATAATATTAGTGAGAATAAGGATATGAGCATGTTTTTAGAGTATTGATTGCCCTTGGTGAGAATTCCTTCTAGGTTCTCTCTATTAGGATATTAGGGTTGGAACCTCGAATCATGATTGGGGTCATGCAATGTGGGAAACAAACCTAATGGGGATGATTTATCCTAGATGTATTTTCATCTATCATTGATATATATTGATGGGATTCATTGATGTGAGTGGGGAAATTATCTAACTCCTTGATCATTACTGGAATATACTAGCTATCCTGATATGCATTGATAGGAACAAGTATATGAGCTTTCTATTGGTCTTTAATCATAGTCTAGGTATTCTTATGAGATTAATAGGTTGATTTAGGGATATAAACATTCTCCTTTATTATTTTTGGAATATATTGATAGGACTTGTGGGTTTCAATAGTAATATATGACTGCTTATCTTTCACCATCGATATGTGATGGAATACTTCATATGTTGTTGCAGGAATATGTTGAAAAACTTCTTAGGATAAAACAATGATATGATTATGTTCTTTATTTTAATCATTTTTTGGGATATACCAAAAAGATCAATGGATTTTTATGGGAGGAAGGATATAAAAACTCTCTTGTAAATTCACCAAAATAAGACAATGAATACCTTGTATTGGATTAGAGATATAATTCTTCCCCTGTACTACAACTAGAATATTTTGATGTCCTTCTTCTGTCACTTCCAAGATATGCTGATGGGCTTGGTGAGTGGGGGAAAGAATATGTGCCTTCTCATTGGTCACCATTAGGATCTGATGACATGATTCCTTAGTGGGAATAGGAATATGAGCATGCTAACTAAATTAAACAGTCCACTGCCCTTAGTTAGACCTCCTCCTGGGTTCCTTGGTCTAGTACATTATATATCATACCTCTTAGTTGATCTCCCTAGTGTGTTCCTGAGGGGCTAGGTCTATATAGAACTGGTGGTGCTGGCAGTTACTAGGATCCCTCATGGGTAGTTCCTTAGAATAGGGAGTGACTCCGAAAATTGTTATACATAGAATTTGGATCCACCTTCTTTTCCCCATCTCATCATTAATAAGACATTATATAGAGAATTATATTCTGGAGGATCTCTAAAGATTCCTCTAAAGTTGTAATAGATCTATTGTATTGATACCCTCACACCAGGTTGTTCACCACCTTTCATTAGAGAAGTTAGGTTAGTGATATCATTAGTTGGGTTTTAGGGTTATGGACTTCAATTCAGAAAAAGAATATGTTTTCCGCATTGGTTGGTAACATGTTGTAGCCTAAGGTTACCCATGATTTCCTATGGTATTTCCAGAAATATTGGAATATAATGGTTTATTCATATAATTCATTTGGATATAATTGAGTTCTGAATGTTTTAACTAGGTTCATTATTCTATTTATAATGCGTCTACATGCATTTTGAGTTAGTTCATACTTGCTTTTCAAAGGTAGTCAGTCACTCAGACTTAAATGGTGAAAACTTAAGTTTCAATTTGGTTCCTAATGTGGGACTTGTTAACTTCATGAAAATGATTTATTATTAACCTACATCAATGTGAAAATATGTGTATATTATAGGATCTCCATCCTCCTCCTACTATTACGGCTGCTACTATAGTTTAAAACTGCATAGTTTGGCACTCTAAAATTTATCACTATCTAGGGAGGTGGCTGCTGTTGTGAAGTTGGGATCGGACCCATGAAATGGGATTCATAAATAACTCGATAAATGGAATAAAACCCCATGTAGTTTGGTTCCACTTAATGGTATATTCCATACCTTTTTAGGTCATGTAAAAAAGACCAATGTGGTTCCTTTTAAATCCATGAAACCATGACCAAGTAAACTGCCTTCTAAGATCATGAATCCAATACTTTTTCCAATAATCTTAACATTATATAAAATAGACTACTGTTTGAATGGTTCCTAGTAATGGTCGGTGTGGTATTTACTCTTAAGTGGCCCTTTCTAGTTCATCCAGTCAATGGATAACTAGATAAGATAGGGTGTGGTATCATGTGGAATATGTCTTGGTGAGGATATATTTCATGGGGGATATGGACCATTGGTGATATATTTGGGATTACATCGAATCATAGGCCCCTGTAAGTATTATAATGTTAGGATTGAACCACAAAGAGGCTTATTATGTATTCTGGTTAACATGAATCAAAATCTACATAGTTAGAGTGAAATAGTTTAAGGTTTTAGTTCAAGAATGATCCATGTAGTTTACCATAATGTAGTGAGGACATGTAAATCGTGAAAGGAGTGAAAATAAGAGTTTGAGTGGATATTACACATTAGGCTTATCAATCTGGTTCAACAAAGTAAATGAATTAGGTGAAGGTAGGTTCCATTATTACACCTAGAAGGAGGCTCATATGTGTATCTGATATATTTTGGGGATAAAAGGGTTACACTGGGTACTGTGTCTAATATGATTCCCAATATGGGGCATCCAATATGAGTAGCATGATCTATGGTAGTTTCCAATGATATCCTTTCTATAATTACTCTAATTGTTAAAGGAATACATGACTGTAAACCCACTGAGGGCTCAATCATTTAGGGAGGATAAATAGAAAATGTTCCTTATAAAAGAAATATATTATAGATGGGATGTTATTTGATGTGAATAGAATAATCATGTATCTCAGGAGTCCATGGATGAGGTATAAATAGATATTTTCCCAAGAATATAGATTGGGAAAGGATGGAACCCAAGTGGGAGAAATGGGTGAGGATGGTTCCCAGGTAGGAGACCTAGTCAATGGCATGCTCAGCCATAGGGGTATTGAAAATTGGCATTCTATTTTGTGACCAGGGTAAATTGGAACCCTAGTTAGAGGTTTGGGTAGAGGCTCATCCTATTATGGTGTAAGGAGAAGTGTTGCCTCATTATAAAGAGAAGTAAAAAAGTTTTTATCTAGTTATAAGGTAAGGTTAAGTGTCTCCCTAGTATGGAGTAGGGAGAACTATCACCTTGGAGTGAAGGTTAATTTGAATTGTCACCCTAGTGGGTGGTATAGGGAAAATATCACCCCAGTGGATGCATCGGGTGACATAGGCATATAGATCTCTAGTCTAAGTCTTTGAGGATGACTTAGTCTCATAGAACCCTATTGTGTAAACCCTCAAGAAGTGGTCTCCTACCCTAGTCCCATAGTATCATAGGGTAAGTAGTCTTTCATGAAGTTTTATTTTTCAGATAACATAATTAATCATAATTTCCATTAATTTACTTAGGTTTTGACGTATAATGTTAATTAAAGGAGGTGGGAAGATATGGGCATGCACTGGGGTTCTCTCCATGAATCTCTTTATTTAAAATGGGTGGTGTCTCTTCCAAATGGGATGTATGGGGTGTTTATAGGCCATGGGAGACTAAGGTAAAAATATAGATGGGTATCTGCCTTCACTTCCTAGTGGAATGAGGTGATTCATGTTTATCGGTTAATGGGATCAAGCCGTGTGAGTATCAATTTTGTCTGAGTAAATTAAGACCACCATAAGTTAAATCTATGGTATCCTAATTTCTGATAACCAAAAGCTATGAAGTGGTAGTGGTTGAGGTGTGGTTCTTTAGAAGTTCCAGAAAACATTTGGGAAAGTGTAGAATAATTCAAACCATCAAATTATGGTTCACCAAAATATATTCCAAAATATGTATCTAGAGAAATCATTGGAAGAGGGTGAACAGTGCACCAAATGGTCCAATTGAGTTGGTAGGATGTTTTTACAAAATCAAGGGTTCTTTCATGTATCTCAGAGGAGGTTTATTGAAACCCATGAAGATAGGAAGATGGTGGTAACCAGAATCATTGGATGGGTGCTCATATAAATGTATGGATTGGTC
The DNA here is from genome assembly GCA_963277665.1 of Viscum album. Lineage (NCBI taxonomy): Eukaryota > Viridiplantae > Streptophyta > Magnoliopsida > Santalales > Viscaceae > Viscum > Viscum album. Next base: position 43,659,894 of record OY728140.1, on the reverse strand, counting down.
ACTTTGTTATAGATAGAGAAACTCAATCATATTTACTTCTTTAATAAAAGTAAAGAATCATTCTCCTGTATGTTGAGATTCAAGTATGAACTATGTAATTTATCTTGATCTATTCTTATTACTTATTGAATTTTATATCATTGTAATTGATAATTTGTGTCGGTGTTATTTCTAAATATTTTACATTCTAGTGTGATGAATTTGGTTTGTGTGTCTTCCAAGTTTTAGTCATCTTATCATGGGGTTCATTCTGAAGCCATTATTTCCATGTGTTTAAGTTCCAGTGGAGTTTATTTTGGTGTTATTACCAAAATGTGTATGTGGACTCAACAAGTGGTATCATAGCTCAAGTTTGGAGTGGTTTTTGAAATATTAGGTCCTGGTAATGGTGTTTCAGAGCTCAACTATAGAGAAATGTTTTACCCTTATACATACAAGATGATATCTATAAGCATTTCCTGACCTATCACTCTGAATTCACCAAAATTAGTGGAATATTACAACTTCTATTGAGATGGTGTTGGAGGAGAGTAAGGTTTGAGTAAAGAAGTTCTACAGGATGAATTTTGAGTTTTGGAATATGGATATGGAGGATTACCTTATATAAAAGGACATTGATCTTCCATTGACTGATGCCAATATAGAAGGGAAGAAAAAGGAATAGTGGTAAAGGATATATAAGAAATCACTCAAGTGAATGTGAATGTCACTTTCTCATAACATGCCATGAAATAGCCAAGATTTGAAAATAGTATCATAACTCATGAATACCCGATGATGAACAAGGTTTTATAGCTAAGGAGACAATTCAACATGTGGATATTGGAAGGTAAGTTGGTTATAAATCATATAAATGACTTCAATATAATCATAACTCAGTTGGATTTAGTGAAGGTAAGCTTCATAAACCCAGAGTGGGCACTATTTTTACTCTCTTCACTCCCTAAATATTAGGGGGGCTTGTGACCACTATCAATAATTCCAGTGGAAGGTAATACTTAAAGTTCATGAACATTAAATACCTGATATGAAAACTCGAACATAACAAACCCATGATTACATGATTTATAACATGGATTCCATTTCCCTATATTCACATGACCTTTTAAGTTTATATTTTTAAATAATCATGAAATCCAATACATGAAAAAAGATAACACTTCCACATGGTGTACATTTTTTCCAACAAAATCATGTTCTTAAATTAACAGTCTTGTTTCATTCATGATACACTTTCTTTGTTCAAGACGAGTCTTCATAACTGAAAGAGTAACCTTTCTATTGTTCCTAAAAAAATTTAAATCCTATAAAATCATTCGAAAATGTGGGATAAGAATATCAACCTTAGTATGAAATATAAAAAATAGGAAACCCTTTAGTCCATTAAACATCATGAAAATCCATGATAAAGTTTTTCATTTTTACATAATAAGATTCAAGATCAAATAATCACGTAGTTACTCATGAAACCAATTTTATTGCCTAAATATTTTCATAAAACATCACATAAGAAATCATAAAGTGTAAAATCATGAAGGTTACTTGAGAAATCATATTCATATCACTCTTACAAGAACCCATAAAATCACCCTTACAATGAAATAACATCACCAGTTAATTCCAACATAATTTCTCTAAATAATAAATCATTAACTAATACATTAAAGGGATATAACAAAACCCAATATTAGTATTAATATTTTTTAATAACTATAAAATTAATAAAACACATATGGGATTTCACTTTCATCATAAAACTCATAAATTTTTTTTTGAACCCATAAGCATAAGCACGTATAGTTATTATATAAAAAAAGAAATATCCTTTTATTTGATAAATATTTAAAAAAATCATAGAACAATGGGAATTTTATTTAATTTTGAAAACATGAAAACTTGAAAAGGAAACTTCATAACTAATAATGGACATGGTGGATATAAAATGTATTCAAGTGGTAAACATTAAAAAACATTTTTTTCACACCTTTATAAAGAAATTAAAAAATAAACAATGTAGAAAATGTTAAAAATTTTACTTTTTAAACAATTTTAAATAAAGTCAAATATATTTTAAAATTAAATTAACCAATAATTAAAGTATAGATAATAAAATTCTTGAAACTCTATAAAAAATATGGACATGGAAGATAATGTGTTGAGAGAAAGACTTTAAAACTTGTAAAGTAAAGGTTTAAAATAAAAATATCTTACCATGAATCCCAAAACAATATGTACATCCTATACCCACATAAGTAATAAAATTATATTAATTATTTATTTTCTTAATAATCTTTTTCATTTTCATTCTCTTATTATTATCCTCTTTATTTATTATCATGTTTCATTTATTTACTAATTAGACATTGGTTGTTTTGGGTTTCTTTGGTTCATAAGATTTAGTACCATTGTAATGGTAAAAAATATTTTCCAATGGTTTTATAAGATCTATATGATTCAAGTTATAATTTAAATATCATTTTATAAATAAAATAGTTCAATGGGTTATGAAATAGTTACTTTTCAATGAATCTTCCTTAATAGGCATGTTTTTACCGTTTAAAATAACCATGATGGTTCACTTTAATTACATTGGTATGATGGATATTTCACAATTAAATAAGTTTTATAAATATTTACTAATTTTTTTTGATTCTATTATATAGTCTCATGGTCATTTAATTTAATTTATTATGATGGTTTATACAGAACTCTTAAAAATAACTATTTTTAAAAAAAAAATTGATTATGTAAAAAGAATTGATTTTATTAAAAAAATATACATATGTAGATTATAATTATATAATAATGTAGACATATTAAATTTATAATTATTAAATAATATTACTGGTATTTAAGTTTTCTTAATCATCCATGACATAAAAATTATAACATCATTCTTATGGGTAGTAAAACTTACTCAAACAAAAACATGTTATAAAGACTAAATGAGTAATAATATATTATTATATAGTAATAATAAAACTTTTAAAATAGATTAATGATTTAAAAAAATTATTAAAGTGATAAATTATATTCAACATGAGGTATATAATGAAGATAAATTAAAGAGAATGGAAGAGTGTTATTACTTACAAAGTGTCTCTGTATGCTCATTTTAGGTAGTTAAATTTTACGATGGCCATTTATAGTAACTATTTTTAATAAAATTGATAATTTATATTTTTATAACATTAATAATTTTATAATTATCATATTATTTCATTAAATTTATTTTTAGAACCAGTCATGTTAGATGGTGATGGAAAATTAAATATGTCGTTCATGAAGGCGGTAGTCCTCACATAACATAGAAGACATTTTCATTTTCCAATTGATGATAGAAAGGTAAATAATGGTTTTTCATAAACATAATGGAATTTTAGTATACTAATCATACTAATGTTATTATATTATTTCACTTATAATAGATTTTTATGAGTTGTAAGAATAAATAAACTTGAAAGAACTTGGTTAAGATAATTACTTCTTCTTGGATATCCTCCTTTAAGACTCTCCTTAAACCTCATTAGATTGATCTTTTGGTGATTCAATAACATATAAGACCCAGGAAATAGATTTTAGGAGGTATTATTTTATGGCCTGGCTGAGCTACATTTCTCAAGGTGTGTGGATAAGTGAGGTGGTGAAGGGATCCTTTTAAAGATAAAAGGGGTGACATTTTTGTAATACTAATTTCTTAATATAGAAAAAGGATTTCATTGTCAAGTAAATTAGTTCCAATATAGATAAAAACTAAAAATAGAGAATATATAGGTTTATAAAACCTATTTACACCCATTTATAGATAATTTTTTGTGATATTATGTGACCTCATCCCTTAATTTAACCATTTTTTAACATTTAACCCTTACCGAGGTGACTAAATTTTTCTACGGTAACATATTTTTATAACTAAAAATGAAATAGAATTTATTAAAAAAATAAATATTATGATTAAAAATTTTAAAAACATTTTATAATATTCCATTTCTATAGGTGTTATGATTTAATTTTAATAAAATTATGCTAAATTCAATAGAAACCCATTTTTATAAAAATTCCTTTTTAAGCATAAAGATGAATCCACTCCAAAATCATGTATAGTATTGATTACCATGATATTTATTAGTTTATGAATAAAAATTTATAGTTATGTGGTTTTAAAAAAAATCTAAAACTTAATGGAACTTTTTGAATATGTAATTAAAAGAAAAGAACCAAAAATAGTTTTTATTAGAATAAAACATAACTTAGGCTCCAAAATGTTAAATATAGGAATATAAATTCAACATATTATTTTAAAATGAATTATTTTACTCCTTAAATACTTTTTTGGACAAGAAAAAAGTTTCATAAATATTTAATTTATTCTTATATCGTGATGATGTCATAAACATTACGGTTTTGTAACAACTGTATTTTCCACTATTCAACCAAAAATCAAACTTTTTAGAAAAATCCCAAAAATTCACCTTAATAAAATTTTAACATGATAAATATAAAAATGAAATTAATTTTATCTAATTAAAATTCTTAAATTTATAAATTTAATTTCTAAACAAAACCATATAACACATAGAAAACAATTTAATTATAATAAAAACCACTTCCTTTTCCAAATAAAAAATCATGTTCTTATTCAATAAAATAATAAAATTATTCATCAAGTTATGATAATAATTATTGGTATGAATACATATAATTAATAATAATAAAATATAAAATTTATTCAAAAGAAATAAATCATGGGTCATCACATATGATCTTGAACAAGGAGATTTGTGGGAAGGAGATCCGGGTATCTTCTAGTAACGCATACAACGTGGAAGGAAGAAGGTGTACGACTAGATGGAAAAATCACTATAAAGGTAAATTAAAGATGATATATAGTAGGATTATCTTATATTATGTTTCTCCCTTATGATTTTATCATAGGAAAAAACCATTTAAATAAAGATTATAATGAAATGAGGTATATTGGGAAAAAATACCTCATGATGGAATTTTAGAGGTTTTGGGTTGTTTTGTTTATTTACAATGTTGAGAATCTTACTTCAAAAATTTTTTAAGGTGATTGGAATTAGTTTTTTAAAGGTTTAATTTTTTCCTAGTGTTTGAAAAAAATTGGGCCTAAAATTTTTTAGGTTCAATGTTGATTTTTAGAAAAGGAAAGTTTCATGTGAAGTAGAGTACATGGACCATGAGGTAAACTATGTGGACCACGAAGTGAGAAGATCACAGAATCATGAAAGAAGTTTACAAGTGATATATCATGAAATTGGGTAGGCATACTGTGATTTTGAGCGGTCAAGTACATAGAATACATGTATGTAGTCATGAGGTATAAGTGAGTTCATGATTATAAGGCAAACCAATATACATGGTCATATGGTGGAACAAAGTACACGGAGTGACAGAGCCAATATTTTCAATAATTTTACTTTTCATTTCAATTTTTAATCCCAACATAATGTTATTTTATGGGAAAATGTTATATTTTTAGGTTTTAGAAGTATTTTGAAATTAATTATGAAAATGGAATATTTTTTGAAATTTTAATTATTTTAAGTCAGTTTGGTATTACGGAAAGAACTTTTCTAAAATGATCCAAATTGAAGAATTAAATTTTTTTTATGATTCTATGTTCTTTTTCCATAATTTAATTTAACTGGTTCAGTGTTAAATCCAAATATTTGAGGCCTAAAAGAAACTCATAAGTCAATCCTTGGAATTTATGCCCAAATCTTGATAATTTAAAATATGGTCCTATATCTCACAAATTACCATCCAGATTGATATGATGTTTTAAATTTAGAAATAAAATGAATTGATTAAAAATTTCCATAACGGTGGCCCCATGTTTTTTTCCTCCTTCAAGGCCATAAATGCATGTGAACTTTATGCATATGAATATGAAGAGTGGGCGAGTCCAAAATAAATTTTCAGAGTGAACTAGATTTGAATTTTTCTAATCACTACCAATGAATCTTAAATTTTGTTTGCTAATGTAGAAGACATATATTAAAAAATTTCCATAAGAATAATTTCCCCAGGTATTCAATTTATTATTTCTACCATGTGAAAACATTCCTAGAACATGTTTGGATAAAAACAATCCACCCTTTTGTCTATAAAAATGTACTCGACCTCCTTTTCCAAGTTTTGGAAACTTTAGTTGTCCATTTTTATTATATTATAGGGTTTTCTTTTTCTATAAGAGTATTATGAATTTTTAATATATACTATTCTTCTTATTCCTCTCATTATTTCATTTTCATATTTTGTGTTTCAACCCTGTTCTTCTCCACTATGATCTCTAGTACTCATTATCACAAGTAACTGACCTAAGGAATCTACCAAGGGGGTGAATTGGTTTTGAACCCAATTCATTTCACATTTATTATTAATATTTTTTATTTTCTTATATTTATGACAATGTGGATCTTAGTGTTCAAGGTGTCTTTATGTCTCTACTTCCCACCTGAGGCTGAGCTTTTTATTCTGCATTATTTTTCCTCGATCGACGAGGTGGATGTGTAATGTTCTTAGCAGTCATTGATTCCACTATATATTCACAACTTATGAATAATGTTATGTTCAAACCTATTATATAGTGTGTTAATTAATTAAATTTTAAACTAAAATGAGATAATGAAGGTTCACTCTGGGTGTTCTCCTGGGAGGATCTCCTTTTTATCTAACATCATTCTATCTAATTTCAACCTTTTTCATTACATATATATATATATATTAAATTATTCTTTTTAAATATTCATCTTTATATTAGTTAGTTTTAAATTAGTTAAAATTTAAATAGTGATAATATAAATTTAGTGTTGTGAGAGCTAACTCCTCGAGATCGACCCTAGGGTGCACACTATGATAAATTCTTAGAAAAATAAGAAATATATATTATATTGGTATTCGGAAAAAAAATACCATTCATAAATTTGGAAACTTTTTTAGGAAGGCACAACACATACACACAATTTTCTTCATAAAAAAGACAAAAAAATTATAAATTTCAAAAACTAAAAAAAAAATATTTATCCATGATGTATTTAAATTCAAATTATTTTTCATGGATTGATTTATCACAAGTGAACCAATAGGAGAAAATAGTTCATAATGATCTTAAAGCCTATTTGGAAAGGATTGGTTACACAATAAAAAACCTAGATATAAAAATTATGTGGATAGATGAAAGTGTATGTGCATCTTAGGAGCAGTAGTTTGATCAAGAATTGGAACCAATGGTGGAATAAGTGACCCCGTTAATTTTTCAAGTTAAAGAACCCAAGGTTTCCTATAATAAATTTAATGAAGATCTATTTGGCCTTGATTGAGAATTTCTAGAAGAGGTTTCTAAAAAATATATTGCAGATGATATACATGTGGGAGATCAAGATGATTTGGATGAGTATTGGTCAGACTTTATAGAAGATAAAAAGGTAAGTGGTTCTCTAATCTGTGAAAATGAAAAATCCACACCTCTCTACCTCTCTCTTACTTTGGAAGATGATTATTAAGATGCTCCTTTGGAGAGTGATTTTATAATGTCCCTAATAGAAGATACTAATTTTCAATATGGCTTACTTTAAAGGGAATGTTTCTTTATTGGTTCTTCATGTTTTAATATTATTCAAGATAAAAAAATTATAACTTATACTTTAAAAAATTTTATGGCATAACAGCTATAGCAGAGGAAGCCTTGGATTTTGTGGAAGAAGTCATAAAAGTAATGGTAGATAAAGAAGGGTTGGATAAGTTCATGGTGATGATAATACCTCCCCTATAACAACATGCATATCATATGGAGTATGACACCATGATAGTCAATAGGTAGTACCCCTATCTACTTTTCCCTCCCACTTTAGACCTCAAATTCTACAGTTCATTTATCTTAGTGGGTGGTAATTTTCTTCTCTTATTTGGGGGTTTCCATTCTCAGTGTTTTATCATTGAAATTAGGATAATCCACATGTTTTGGTTCATCTCAAAGAAACCACATCCACATTCAGGTTGGGGATAATCCACTGTAACTGGCTAACTAGGGGTAATAAAATCCTAGCAGCCACTTGGGGGGTTTAAACCAAGATTTATCCCTTTTCTTTCCCCTTTATATTTTTTATTTCTTTATTTTTATTTTGTTTTGTTCTTTATTTCCTATAGTTTTAAAGTGTTAGCATCTAAGATCTTAAATCAAAGATGCCACTGAAAAATAAATCAGGTTTTGTATCTTGTTTTCATTATTTTATTTGTTTCCCAATTAAAATTATATGTGCAAATATTTATTGAACCGATTCAAATTAAAAATAGGGTAATTAATATAATATTTCTAGGAAGGGATTTCAAACTATTTTTATGAATTCTTGTGTTCTTCCATTTTTTTCATGTTTTATGTTAATTTTTCATGTTTTTATTTTTATTTTTAGTGTGTTTTTAAGATTCTTCATCAAAATATAATACTTCGAAAAATCTAAACCATCTTGTAATTTTTGTAATATTTAATGATTTGAATATTTTAGGATTTAAATGATTTATAAATGTATTTTTTTTCTTGATTTTTAATATTTTCATTTGATCAATTTTGATTGATTATGAGACTCATGTGCACTAGTACAGTCAAAATTGAAAATATTTCCCAAACTGAGAGGTTTCTAAACCTTTTTAACATCTTCTTTACATTTCTCTTTTTTTTGAGAGTCTTGATACATTTTTTGTGATCTTTAAATTTTTTTTTCACTTTTTAAAATTTTTTATAGTTCATGCAATGAGTTAAGTATGATTGGGGTACCATTTTGAAATCCCCTATTTACATTCAACTCTTATTTTTTCCAACCTTTACATATATCCTTTATAAATTCCTTAGTATCCATAAAAACTTTTATTAGGTAGCCACATTAAAATGAATTTATCCCTTTCCAACCTACTCTATAATTTAAATGCATGATTATTATTGAACTCAAGTGTGTTTGGGGGACTTTGTTTGTGTTGTGTTGATTTGAAAATTTTATTTGAGATGAATTAAAAGTACTATCAGATTTATTGTTGATTTGATGGAATAAATTTCATGATATAATGATTGAAGGGTGGTCAAAATATTATTACAAATATGGGTCGAGAGTTTACCAATACTTGAATATAAAAATATACCTATCTTTTTCTCAAAAATATGATTTGAAGAGAAGTTACATATCTGAATTCAAGATAAAACAATTCTAAAAATGAGGGGAATGAGGGAAGAAATTTATCATTTATTCTAAAATTCAAAGTGTAAAATTCCCAAGGAAATAAATATGTGTTTATAGATAATTCATTTTCTTCCTTATTAAGGAGAACAACATTATTTAGAATGGTTTTTTTCATGCATTTACTTCACTTTAGAGATTAACACTACACATTCTTCCTCTTGTGTTTTTATATTTAAAACCTTCCAACCCTCATTCTTAGAAAAACCCATATAAAATATCTCATGATTGAAACATTTATGAATCTATGAATTGGAGATACTATGAGTATTGAAAGGCTATGGATATCACACATGTTATTGATAATGAGAAAAACTCCACATTTAAAAAATCTTGAATGGGAGAGAAATATTTTTCTGAGGAGGTAGGTATGACATGAACATGAGGATTAATATGAAATTGAATGTATGTTTATAATTTGTGGTCATTTAAGTAATTTTTATCCATCTAGGAAGCATGATATTTTCATTTGATTAAATAATTTTTTAATGTTTTTATTTATGGTTGGGAAGTTTTTGTTGACCTTAGTACTAAATAATTTCCTAGGAGTGAAATATTTAAGTGTGGGGGAATTCATAGAGAAAATATTTTTAATACTTTTAATATTAATTTCAATTTTTCTACCCCAAAATAGTGTTATTTAATGGGTAATTCTTACATTTTTTGTTTTAGAAGTATTTTGAGCTTAATTGTGAAAATGGCCAATTGTTGGAATTTTAATTATTTTAGTTTAGTTTGGTATTTCATACGTAAAATTAACTAAAATGATCCAAATTGAAAAAATACTCTTTTATGATTCTATGTTTATTTTACATCATTTTATTTAACTGTACCAAGATTCGAATCCAAATATCAGAGTGCCAAAAGAAGCTCACAATTCAAACCTTAGAATCTAGTCCCAAATCTAGATAATTTAAAATATTGGACTATATCTCACAAATTAATGGAATAATTGAGATGAAATTTTACTTTTTATAAAGAATACATATGGAGAAACAATTTTTATAAATGTGGAACCATGTGAATCTTCCTTCTTTAAGGACATAAATGCATAAGTTAGACAGGACGGAATACAATTTCAATATAACTCAGCACTAACATTTTCTAAAGGATGATAATTTAGCTAAATAAATTTAGTTTCACACATAAGATATATAATAACAACTTTTTAGAAGAAAACATTTCCCAATTAGGCCGTTTAATGTGTCTACCATGTGTCAATATTTAGAGGACATGTTTGGAGTGAAATTTTTCCACTATTTTGCCTATAAAAATGTACTCCACCTCTATTTCAAAGGGTTTGAAACTTTAGTTATCCATTTTTAGTATCTTTTTTGGTTTTTATTTTTTTTAATAGTATTATAAATTTATAATATATATTAGTCTTCTTCTTCCTATCATTCTATTATTTTTATCTTTTATGTTCCCACCCCATTCTTCTCTACTGTGATTTCTAGTACTCATGATCATGAGTAACTGACTCGAGGAATCTCCCAGAGGGATGAAGCAGTGTTGAACCCAATTTATTTCACATTCATTCTTAATTTTTATTATTTTATTATATTTAGTATGAGGGATGTATTGGTGGGAAATGTGTCTTTTTTCCCCACTTTACACCTGAGGCTTATCTTTTTCGTCTGCATTATTTTCCCTTGATCAAGGAGGTTGATGTGTGGTGTTCTTGGAGATTGTTGAGTTCACTAAATATTCACAACTTGGGAAGAAGAGGATATTCACACATATTATGGAGTGTGTTCATTAAGTAAATTTGAAACTAATAATTAGACGATGAAGGTTTTATCTGGGTCTTCTTATAAGTAGATATCCTTTCTGTATAGCATCATTCTGTCTAATTTCATCATATTTTCATTGCATATATATATATATATATATCAATATTACATTAATATTTTAAACTCTAATATTTATATTAGTTATATTTATATTATTTATAATTTAAATAGTTATATTATAAATTTAGTGTTGTGTGAGCTGCCTCCTTGAGATCGATGTTAGGGTGTGAGTTATTTTGTATTATTAGAAAAATAAGAAATATATATTGAAGCGGGGTTCATGAAAAATCTCATGAATCATTTTTTAAATAGTTTTTTTATTTCATTAATAAAAATATAAAATAAATATTTTTACATGATGTTTCTATACTTACCATATTCCCCATGGACTAATTAATCACATGTGAAACATCAAAAATAAGAGGTTTACAAATATATAAATGATCGGATTTAGAGGATTGAAGAAAACATGTAGTTAGTTAAAATTAAAATGGAATAAATAGCTCATGTTTATTTCAAAAAACCTGAACCTGAACCTAATCTGGTAGTGAAAAAGGTTTCCCCACTCATCTTTTAAGTTTAAGTACCTAAGGTGGTAAAGGAGTAGATGGATGAATATCCATTCCACCTCACTTAACCATTTCTGGAGAATATTAATGATAAATATTTTCCTACTGGGAAACATGTGGGAGATAAAAAAGATCTAGATAACTTTCGGAATGAATACAAAGTGCAACATGAACTCTCCATCCTTGAAAAAGTAAAAGATCCAATGTAACATCCTAACATGGGATCCACTTAACTCATACCCTGATCCATTTGGTCACATGGACTCATGGATGCCTCCCCATATTTCAAAGGTTGCTGAATAGCGGTGAGGGTTTAAGGTTGTACAGTGGGGAGACTATACCCTTATATTAGAGTGGCACAATGAATATAACAAATAAACATACTATAGAAGAAGCAACATAAACAGACGGAGCAGTGGAAATAGATATAGTAAATAACTATGGAAGCATAAATAACCAAATAATTTTAATAATATCAAAATCACATAGGATGATTCATGTACAATGATGTCATGAAATGATGATATACAAAAAGGGGGAAATAGGCGACAGGTATATACAATATGCTATAAAAAATACAAAAAATTACAAAAGGCCACTCCACCATCATCATGATCATATTCTTGGTCCTCTACTCCCATAATCCATACTATAATTAAAATGACTCAAATATCTATAGCAGGGAATTTTACCCTATCCATACCTATAGAAAAGTAATCTGCTCAGGTAACAAAGGTGTCCTGATTAGGGTATGAGATAAAATCCTAGTAGGCCACTACCAATGGTGTCTAAAAATAATCCAGATAGTGTATATAGCATAAAAAATGTGTAGGTATAAGAATAATAAATAATACTAAATAAATAAATATCAGCTGGATCAAGTTCCTATGGGACACCTGGATGACTCTACATGCTTTGGAATAGTCTGGTAGAAGTGTCTAATCACTAACCATATATATATAGTAATCATATATATATATATATATATATATATATATACTATATACACCTATATGCACAAAGTATGTGAGGACATAAGTAGGCATATATTTGGATACTAGGTGATGGCTGGACTTAGGGCACAACTTGGGTGCCCATACCAATCTAATGTGCCTAAAGGCTCAAGAATAGGGTACATTCTCATAATCTCATAATGAATGTGAGACTCCATGATCAATACTTGAGATAAGTGGGGTGATATGTCATTCCCAACCCTCAATACATAAGAGACGTGGAGCATCATGTCCATCCTCCATATACAAGTATAATGGTGAGATACATCACGATCAACGCCTGATGTAAGGGGGCATAAAATTCCATGATCAATAAGTCCCTTAACCCATGTTCACCAGCCAATATCAAGGCATACTCATAATAATAATAATTATACTTACCATGAAAGATCACATCTAATGTATTCATATTCACATAGCACAACTATTCAAAGGTTTAAAATTTAAATTATTCATTTTTATAATGATAAAATATAGTGTGTGGTCTTGCCACCTGTTTCCATTAATTTAAGTCAATCCATTTAACTAATAAAGACATAGAAATTAACAATCAAGTAAAACCAATCACATTGAAGTTTCTTTAATCAACTGGGCAATTATCCAAAGGGTAAATTCTATTTATAACTCAATACATACACTTAAAAGGTGTTTGGTCTATTTAAAAAATTATATAAAAGAGGTAATATCATTTAACACACCCAAAGGGGTGGATATGATTGAGTTTTTCATGCTCTAAACACTTATCAAGGCCCTACAGAAGTATAACATCATGAGAATAACTAATTAGAAATGGGGAAGTGTTTTAAGGTGGTGCATGGAAATGTTCACCACGCTACACAATAATGATAGCTATGAAAACACTATAACTTTTGGGAAATAAATCAATACCTCCAACATTAGGTTTTTAGATGACTCTTCATCCTGTAGGTTCCGAGCATAGTAGAAGCACGTTAGTGTGTGTACCGAACATTAATTTTTTTGTTAACAATAATCAATATAAGATCTGTCACGATAATTAAATATCAGATCTTCGGAATAGAACGAAGAATGAAAGAAATGAATGGATTCTTAGAACCATAGAGAAGATCATCATATGTTGGTTATAATTAATTTATTTAAAATACTTGAATTACCTTGGTGGAATTATCTCTTTATTGATGTTTCTGGTCATGATCTCTTGTGATTCGTCGTTTCATTGTAGAATCCAAGTGTAGGATTTCTCTAGAATTGATCCACATGTGCTCTACATATCTCTCGACATCACCAAAGGGATCTCCGGTTGTTAGGGTGGAAGAGCCTTCTCTTGCTATTTCCTTCTTCGGTCACCTTGAAAGCTGCTTACAAAGCGCTTTCCTTGATTCGGTGGAGGAGGATCTCTCTCGTAGATTGAGAGAATTCATGGAAGAAAATAATTCTCTCTTGGATTGACAATTTTCTCTAGATCCATTTTTCATAACCATAAAAATGGCTAGGCTAATGAGAATTATATATTTGGGATTTTAATTACTTATAATAATAAAATTAATTAATTACTCGAAATAATTTATTCATTTCATTTAATTCTTAATAAGACCTCATGTCTAATAATAATAGTTGACTATTATTATTACTTGACATGTGCCCATTGAATTACACCTAATATTATTTAATTAAATAAATATTATTATTTCTCACATATCCCCAAAAAAACTACATGATGTGTATATTAATATACACGGTGTGTACTTTTGTTTTACCATTTTATTTATTTCATACACCAAATTTATTATACCTTGAATAATGGCTGTTTATTTCTCAAATAAATATAATTTCACTACTTGTTAATAAATATATTATTTTTCCCACAATATATTCTCTCAAATAACTAGTGTTGAAATAAATGCGATCAAGCATCCTTGAATAATTATTAAACCACAATTTGGAATAATTTTATTCATCTTGTTAAATTAATATTTAACTTATATACTGGGAGACACTTAGTGTGTGACCCCCTAGGCCTCTTTCTCAGTAGCATTAGGTGGAGCCTGCCTAAAGTCCAAGGTTAGTATCTAGCAATACACCAAGGCACCCATAGAGAAAGAAGTTAACTCTGCAATGACTTGTAACCACCTAAAAATTCTTACCATGTAATGTAATTCCTTTATCTTGATATCTCGAATCAAGTGGGTTGCATGCTAGTGCTATCAGCCCATATGCTCGGTTATTCTTTCTTTGACTTTATGAAATTGAACTTTCCCATTTCTTACCATGGTCATGGATTTATTTAGCCTATATAAATTTAATCAAAGGGTCTAAGAAATATACTTCCATTATGGAACAGAATGGACAAATCCTTTCTCGCATTATCTATTAATGTAGTATTACTCTTGATGCACCCAACATATCCTACCTCACTGCGAACAGTGTGTCATCACAGTTTTCATCAATACATCTAAGTGAACAAGTTGTAATATCCATTAATAATAATCTTAAAGTATAAGGACCAATACACACACCCATAGATAGGAACATCCAATGACACTATGAAATGTGGATTTCTTACTGGTGGGTCTCGTTCTCATAATATCCTCCTGGATATTACTAAGGGCACACACTATGAGAAGGCACCTCAAAGTTTTATGAGTCCTCACCCCTAATGGCCTATATTATTTGTGTCCCTAAAATAACATCATTCGGCCATAGAACATATATTCAAGAACAGTGTTATGGAACTTCTGGGTTCTCATCATAGCAGGGATCTGCTATGACCCTTTAATGCAACAACTATCCTTAGGACATTATCACATGCATTGTCACACAGATAAACAATTAAGATATGATAAGGTATTTATTAATGAATAGAGTAAAAATTATTTGGTTCTAGTCCACCCACTCAAATAGAATCCCACTTGGACTAGAGCCAAATAATAAAAAACATTTAACCTGGTAGCTCTCACATGATATTCTTGCTTCTGCTAAGATAGGACTTTAATCATGGGGTCCTCCATGTTTTCTTATTTGGACACTCTGCTCACTGCAACTTCACTCCATTTATAGAAATCCCTCAAAAGGTGATACTTTTGAAGTATGGGATTTGTCTTTTGATGTGACCTTGGTTCTTTTGTAAGATCCACCACTGTAGTATTATCACAATACAATATGATATGATCTTTACTTCTAGGCACCACATCAAGCTCCTAGAAAAAGTTCTGAATCTAGACGGATTCCTTGGTTGCATCAAAATCCACTATATATTTGGACTCCGCTGTAGAATCGGAAACTACTGGTTTCTTTGAACTTTTCTAGCTCACAACTCATCCATTGATATAGAAAAAATATCCAGATTGCAACTTTAGATTGTTCTGATTTGTCTGAAAACCAGCATCGGCATGCCCTCTGATGAAAAGCTTCTTGTCTCCTCCATACACCAAGAACCTATTCTTAGTTCTTCTCAGATACTTAAGGATAGTCTTAACAACAGTCCAATGTTGTTCTCCTAGATCTACTTGATATATGCCTACCATGATCAGTGCATAGGCAACATCAATACTGGTACATAACATGGAATACATGATGTATCTTATAGCCAAAGTGTATGGGATCTTACTCATTCTATCTTTCTCTTATTGTGTTTGAGGACTCATTTTCATAGAAAGTTGTAGGCCATGTGACCCTAGAACCAATACCCTCTTGGATTGTTCTATACTAAATCTCTTTAGTATCTGGTCAATGTATATACCCTGACTTAGTCCAGGAAGCCTCTTGAATCTATCAGGAATGATCTTTATCCCTATAATGTAGGCTGCTTCACCCAAGTCCTTCATGGATAAACACTTTTTCAACCAGTTTTTTACTGACTGTAAGACTGGTACATCATTTAGAATAAGAAATATTTCTTCAACATATACTACTAGGATAACAACCGCATTCCCATTAACCCACTTATAAAAACACAGCTCAAATTTGTTCTTAATGAAACCAAATTTCTTTATGGATTCATAAAATAGAATTTTTCATGACTTGGATGCTTTGTTTGATCCATAAATAGATATCTGCAACTTTGAAACCCATTTAGCTTCACCTGGTGTTACGAACCCTTCTGGTTGTGTCATATAGACATCTTCTTGAAGGTTCCCATTGAGAAATGTTGTTTTGACATCCATCTTCCAAATATCATAGTCATGGTATGATGTTATGGAAAGTATGATTCTTATGGATTTAAACATGGAAACTGGAAAGAAGGTTTCATCATAGTCAATTCCTTAACATTGTCTAAATTCTTTAGCCACTATCCTTGCTTTATAGGTGCTAACTTGACCTTACATGTCCAACTTTCTCTTGAATAACCATTTCTATCCAATAGGCTTTACCTCAATTGGATCATTGACCAAAACCCAGACTTGGTTCTGATACATGGAATCCATCTCATAATTCATAACTTCTAGCCATCTTGCAACTTCTAAGCTTTATACTACTTCCTTATAGGAGAGAGGTTCATCATTATCCAACAATAATTATTCACCATCCTCAGTGACAAGGAAACCAAATCTCTCTGGTTCCCTTACCTCTCTTGAGCTCCTATGCAGTACTTGTGTTTCTGGAACCTCTTCCATGAAGACCTGTGGAAATTGTTCTTGTATCAAATCTTGTGTATGTTGAGCATCAACTTCATTGAAGTCAATCTTTCTCCCACTATCCTTTTTTATTATGTTCTCCCTCTCAAGAAAAATGGCTTGTTTGGTGATAGTCACTTTCTTGTCTAAAGGGTTATATAGGTAATATCCTTTCATTTCCTTGGTATATCCTATATAAATACACCTCATTCCCCAGGGTGCTAGTTTGTTTCATGATAAGGCCTTAAAAAATGCCTCACATACCCATACATATGTGTGACAAAATTGGTTTCTTTCCATTCCATAACTCGGAGGGAATTCCATTTTACACCTTAGTTGGTACTCAGTTTAATGTGTATGCTGTAGTTTGTAATGCATATCCCCAATAGTATAATGGAAGATTTTCATGACTCATCATCGACCTCACCATGTTCAACAAGGTTCAGTTCCTCCTTTCACTAACACCATTCCACTATAGTATATAAGGAGGAGTGAGCTGAGATAGAATCCCAGACTCCTGTAGAAGATCGATGAACTCTTGGTTCAGATATTATCCACCTCGATCCAATCAAATTTTCTTTATCTTCTTACCAATATGTCTCTCTACTTTATTCTTGAATTCCTTAAATTTATCTAAGTATTATGACTTATACCTCATTAAGTATATATAACCGTATCTACTCAAATCATTAGTAAATATAATGAAGTAAGAATATCCACATCTAGCTTTTATTGTAAATGGTCCACACACATCCATGTGCACCAATCCTAGAAACTTTTTGTCCCTTTCACACTATCCATCGAAAGGCGTCTTGGTCATTTTACCTTGTAAACAAGCATGACATATATCGATTGGTTTTAGCTCAGTAGAGTCTAAATAACCGTCTTGGAAAATCTTTGTCAAGCACTTCTCATTTACATGACCAAGACAGTGATTCCACAACTGGGTATTGTATGAGTCATGTGAATTTTTGTAACACCCCGTGTAACACCCTGAGATTTCATGGTATGCTTCTCTTTGAATAATACAGTAGCGTGTGTTGTACACAACTTCGAGTTCTAACACACACCACGACCAATCAAAGTACCCGTTATGAATAGTAATACCTACTTTTTAAAATTTTAGAAATTTTAGATCTCAAAATGGACATTATTTTTGGATTCGGAGTATCAAATTTAGCCAAAGGTGAAATTTTGCTACTTCTCAGATAACTTTAATATTTTGATGAATAGTGAAAAATACTAAATTTTAATTAAAAACAACTTTTTTAATCAAAATAATTAATAGTGATAAATTATGAATTTGAGTGGTTTTAAAGTATATTTAGAATATATTTTTACCATTTAATAAAATTTTGGTCATTGAAAATAATTTCACAATTAAACCAAACATAAACAAGTATCAATCTTTTGATAATTATTATATCTTAAAAACACGCTTTTTTATTTTGACAGCGGGAATTAATTTTAAATTAATTTCTGCCACTTCTGTGTTTTGAATTTGGAAAAATGGATTCCATATTTGGAATCAGGATGTCCAAATTTTGTAAATAGGTAACTTTTATTTTTAGACATTTTGAATAATTACTTCGGTAAATATTTTATTTACCATGGTTAAAGGGTAAATCTAGTAAATAAGGGTTAAGAAATAATATTATAATAATACTAAATTACCATAAAACGTGTCCTAACCTTATTGGGGGATACATGTCCGACCATGGGCATCTTTGGGTCAATTTTGGGACCCCATGGAGCCACTTGTAGGTGATAGGGACACTTTATTTTAATTAAGTTAAAATAAATACAAAAATGACATAAGCATATATCTTTTAGAAAAACAATTTTTACATAGGGTTATATATGTTGGATTTTAGACTATAAATATTCATTAGAAATATAAAAAGATTTAATACATAATTATATTTTATTTATAATTTTTAGACATTATATAATTTAATTTATTTATGACACAATGGTGATGCAGTAATTACCTAATTAATGAAAAATTAGAATAATTGATATTATAAATACCCAAATAAATGTAATTTGAGACTTTTTATATATACCAATAATTTTATAGGATAATAGTATATGTTAGTATTGATTTAATTAACTTTTTTCGAAGTAATAATTCTGTTATGATTTTTACAAAAATCAATTATTGAATAGTGTCAAAATTGACATAAAAGAGTTTTTAAAACAAATATTATATTATCAATTGATATTCAATTCCTAAAAATCTAAGGTTTGGCCAAGAGACTTATATCATGATATTTGTATCATTAATGGACCACTTGTGGGTCTCTTGGATGTATATAGTTAGTATATTAACCATATAATATAAAAATACAAAGAGACATTGTAAAAGTGAAACTAATTAACTAAGAGTTAATACTTAAAGATAAGGTTAATATAATAACCCAAACATATCTAAATTCTATTGGTTGAGTGGTTTTAGACTCATCCACAACTTAAACTTTAAATAATCCACTTTTGAGCCATTAGAAACCGAATATGAATTTATTATAAATTAATACTGTAAGTTTTTTCTAAAGAGCCCCTCCTCCCCCTTATAAAAGAACCCAAATTCTAACAAATTATTCACACCTTAAAAGCATTTAGGATTATCCAAACCCTGCCAAAATACTCTCTAAACTTACCTCAATTCAACATAGAGGCCTTATTTTGATCATAAATTCAACCTAAGGATCCCTTTTGATCAAATCAAAAGGAAGAACCCGAAGAAGAGGTAATGTTTTCACCACCCTCTTTCAAGTTCCTATCTTCTTCAAATTCTTCTTTCTTTGTTATTTCTATTCTAAGATAATAAATCCAGTATCTCCTATATACTGTGATGTTATTATAAATATGGTACAACCATATTCAGTATTCTATCCATCCTTTGAATGACATGTCACCATACGTGCGTACGTACGGCTTACCGTCTCCACGTCGTGGTGTAATTGTTATTCAATACATTATTATTTGAATGGGTATAATAATGATGTGTATTTGATGTAAATAATAAATATAAAATTATAAGGATTCTTTATATATGATATACCATCCAATTATATATTATTTTAATATCAAAAGAATGATATTTTAACTCATGTGTACGTACGGATTACAGTCTCCACGACGTGATGAGATTCATTTCCAAGTTCACCATTCATCGACGATTATAAAAATATATATTACTAATAAGTATGTAATATATGAAATAATAATGCTACTGGAGATATATCTATTTATATATATAAGTATTTATGTACTTACATATATCTTATTCACTTACATCCGTTCAATACTATATGAAAACAGAAACAGCATTTATGCGTACGTACGGACTACCGTCTCCATAAACGGTGTTTTCAATTTCATATATATGTCTATTATACATATTTATATTCTAAATATATATGATATATTTATCATGTTTTATATTCTGGAAGTATTTAAATCATGATCTAAGTGATACAACCAAGAGTAACAAGTTAAAACACGTACGATAAAGAAAGTGATTATTACCCGAAATGTTAATTTAACATGGAAATTATTATTAAATGGGTAATATAAAGTCATAAATGAATCATGTATGATATCATAAATATTAAATTGGTTTTGGTATAATTTAATAACATACTAAGATCTTCGTACAGGAGGTTAAACGTACCCTCGACTAAAGGAAAGTGCAAGGTAAGGGGTTTTCATCTCACTCCTTATTCAAGTGAGATGCATTCCATATTGCCACTATTACATTTTTGTGGTTTATGTACTGCCCATAATTGTATTATTTGTGTAATACACTTTAATTTATGTGTATTTACATATTCATTGTATGATACCTCTTTCATGGGTTGTATGTTTCGTAAGTTACCAAATTGGTAAGGGTTAATTCCTCAATCTCATCATTATCTGAGATTATTTATGTGTAAGTATTTACTGGGAAATTTTTATCATCCATGTCCATTTTTCATAAAAATGATTTCAAAATAAAGATTTTAAGGATTTTGAAAGGTACCCTTTATCAAGATCATAATTTCAAATGTTTTAAAGATTTATCTTTCTAAATATTTTTAATTAATGTCCATGTTTTCAAAATGATTTTAAGGATTTATTTATATGGACATGAATGTTTTGAAATGATAATTCTTTTCAAAAGTTTCAAAGTGGTATGGGACACTTTGATTCAAAAATATCTTTTAAAATTACTTCCTTTATAAATGTGTGACTTTTAAATGATTTTTCAAAAAGGATATTTCTCTCAAAAAAATTTACTCATCATTTTCATCTATTCAAAATCCTTTGATGGATTTTAAGCTCATTTGAAGTTGATTTATTATAAAAAACTTCCATTGAAGGTTTTGTGATATGTTTGACTGTGGATGTGTTATTGTTATACCATTCATGGTTTATGGAGAAAGTATTTACATTTTGTATGCTAGTTTTAATACGAATGTTTATGTTATGTTTAAACCTTTTCATATAGGAATGCATTGGACTTAATATGTGACTGGTGGAGCCCGCTATAGCTCCTCGATGCATCAGTAGGTCTCATGAGACAAACTAGTGTCTTGGCATAAGGCCTTGACAAAATCTTATTTGTAGTCTTGGCACGAGGCCTTGTCTATGTGGTTATGATAGTCTGGTATTATGCATTCCGTCATTATGAAAGTGGTTAGTGATATTGCATATGATTATTCGATTAGTATAATATCCATGTGAATAAGTAAATGGCATTATTTCATTTTATTTCTACCATATTATGCTTAAAATCAAGTTTAAAATTCTTTTGTTTTAGTTTTATACATTTCCTTAAATGTTTATGCTTATTTTTGAAAGTTTCCGCTGTATTTCTTACCCTTATTGAGCATTTGAGCTCACCCCTTTCTATGTTTTATTTTTCCTAGGATTCTAAGAAGTGTAATGTGATTGATATGCAGGGTTAATACAAGGTAATAATGGAATTCATAATAATTATTTATGTTGTTTTGTATGTCTTAAAGTGAAAATGTAACATTCATGTATGTGATCTATTTTTTCAAGACTGATAAACTGATCAGTCCTTCGAGACTTGATTCCTTGTAATCATGTTAATGTATTAAAATATTGCACCAACTCTGGGTAACTGGGGTTAGGGTGTTACAGTTGGTATCAAAGGAAGTTTAGCAATAACCTTGGAAACTAGATTTAGATAAACTCTGATTAGAGCACATAGCCCTAAGATAGACTTTGAGGATTAGTATAGAAGAACTTCCTAAAATTTTGGTATTGTAGAGATTTTGTGAATTTTCTGAGCAATACATCCTTGTCTGGATACGAGCAGGTATAGGCGGCTCTGGCACAGATGTACCTAGGGGTAAAACCCGAAAACACCGCTTTGAGCTAGACTCGAACGGGAACTGGTGCACGACAACGGGCCTTGCTGCACTCTTGGTTACGAAACTCCCGGGGGATATTCTTAGGATAATTCTCATTTTCTTTACAAACCATTATGAATTTATTATGATTATATACTTACTAAAAGAAAACATTTTTATTATTATGGATTATATCCATAAACTGTTCAATTTGTGTTAGGTATTTTACAAGTTTGGTAATTATTCATTGCAATTCATAAACTGAACTAGTTTATGCTATTGTATAGAAATGGCGCCCAGTAGAAGGAATGTGAACTCCCGTAATATGTATGATCCAAAGAGTAAGAAGGATCATATCTTTCGTGGTCCTAATCCAGAATTTAGAAGGGAAATAGTTTCCCATGTATTATCATCATATGAAGAAAGAGTATCATGTGTTGATAAGATGAGTAAAGAATTCTCGGAGTCCTATGGCTTTGAAGGGAAGCAAGAGAAGAAAAGGATGGAAGAGAGAAAGATGGATAAAGGGAAGAGGGAAAAGAATAATTTTCCCATATGTGATAACTGTAGGAAGAAACACCCTAGAACTTTCCTGAAAGGAATGGGAGTTTGTTATAAGTGTGGAGGAAAAGGGCACAAAGTATGTGACTGCAAGGGTAAGAAAATGGTTTCAAATGTACAATGCTTCATTTGCAAGGAGTTTGGACACTACACGAACCAATGTCACAGTCATCAAATTATGCCGCAAATGATGCTATTGGATAATAATCAAGTTATGATACTACCACAGATGAAGAGTAATGAATAGTGTTCTTATGTTGTTATTTTAGAATTATTTCATTTAAGTGTTGTATCAATGATGTTCTGGAAATAAATAAGGATTGTACTGCAGTACTATTTAATTAAGGATTTGAGATTTTATGGTACTAAGATAAGTGGCTCTACAGTGAGTTAAAATTTTTGGAAATTACATGGTTGAAGGAAAGATAAACCTTAATATGGTTCTAATATTGAGGTAGTGATTTTGGAATAAGAGATGGTTGATTTTGGTAATTAAGGATGTTACAGTTTTGTAAAAGAATATATGAGGAAGGCATTCACATGTTATTACCTGGCAAAAAAGATCCTCATTATGTTTAACTTCCTTGTAAATTTTGTACTGTGAGTTTGGATAATAGTATTTTGGATAAGTCTAATGGTTGGAATGGATTAAGTTTGAAAGGTTATTTTTTGTATTTTTATAAAAGGACAACACGCAGACCGTGTGAAGACCCGTCGTGTCGGACAAAGCTGCGGGAATCGAACCCACAACCATAGTGCAATTGGGATTTATCGCCTACCACTGTGCTACATGAAGTTCCTGGATGGTATAATGTAGTTTCGTTACATAAAGGTTCTGATATATGAATTATAAATTCATTATATTTGGAACCCTATAAGATTAGGATAAATAGAGTATTTTTGAGTTGTATTATGTTTTGGGGTGAAAGATGAGTTTGTGGTAGAAATTTATTAATGGATAAAACTCTAATTATAAAGTAAGTATATCTCCTTATGATCTTAGCCAATCTCATAAATAAATTCCTCAACATTAAGAAAAGGAACTTAGAAAAAAAATGTTGTCCTGGATGGTACCTTAGATCATCACTAATTTATGGATTTGGGATTGTTGTCCTTTTCATATCTATGTTCTCTACCACTCTCCATCAGATAATTGATGGTTAGATTTCTCTTCCATATCCATATTTTTCTACATGGAACCCTAATATGTGTTATTTTCGGTAATCTTCATACTTTCCACTCTTTATTTTAAATAGAGGCATCATTAATTCATTTTTTGATGTGGGATTTAAACTAAGATATTTTGAAACATCAAAAATGTGTTATCCTAATACCTTATGTTTTGTTGAACCAATGGTATTTTAAATCATCATAGATTGATGAATTTAAGGACCTCAATTTTAAACTTGTTTGTGATTTATGACCTCAATCACTACCTATAAATATTTACGTTTTTTCTCTAATTATATGTCTATAATTTCCACCAATGTCCTCCTAAATGAGATCATAATTTTGTGGTGACCCTTTCATTTCACTTTTCATCTTGTTAAGACTAAATTTTATTAACCAAATTTCCGATGTGGGTTTTTCTACAAAGATATTTTCTATTTTCAACCTTTATTTTCAAAGAACAATATCAAATTGCGAGGATGCAATTTATTGGATGAGGGGATAATGTAACACCCCAAGCTTCCACAGTACGCTTCTCTTTGAATAATACAGTAGCGTGTGTTGTACGCAACTTCGAGTTCTAACACACACCATGACCAAACAAAGTACCCGTTATGAATAGTAATACCTACTTTTTAAAATTTTAGAAATTTTATCTCTCAAAATGGAATTCATTTTTGGATTTGGAGTATCTAATTTAGCCTAAGGTGAAATTTTGGTACTTTTCGGATAACTTTAATATTTTGATGAATAGTGAAAATTACTAAATTTTAATTAAAAACAACTTTTTTAATCAAAATAATTAATAGTGATAAATTATGAATTTGAGTGGTTTTCAAGTATATTTAGAATATATTTTTACCATTTAATACAATGTTGGTCATTGGACACAATTTCACAATTAAACCGGACATAAACAACTATCAATCTTTTGATAGTTATTATATCTTAAAAACACGCTTTTTTGTTTTGACAGCGGGAATTAATTTTAAATTAATTTCTGCCACTTCGGTGTTTTGAATTTGGAAAAATGGATTCTATATTTGGAATCAGGATTTCCAAATTGTGTAAATAGGTAACTTTTATTTTTAGACATTTTGAATAATTACTTCGGTAAATATTTTATTTACCGTGGTTAAAGGGTAAATCTGGTAAATAAGGGTTAAAAAATAATATTATAATAATACTAAATTATCCTAAAACCTGTTCTAAAATTATTTTTGGATACATGTCCGACCATGGGCATCTTTGGGTCGATTTTGGGACCCCATGGAGCCACTTGTAGGTGATAGGGACACTTTATTTTAATTAAGTTAAAATAAATACAAAAATGACATAAGCATATATCTTTTAGAAAACCAATTTTTACATAGGGTTATATATGTTGGATTTTCGACTATAAATATTAATTATAAAGATAAAAGTATTTATTACATAATTATATTTTATTTATAATTTTTATACATTATATAATTTAATTTATTTATGACACAATGGTGATGTAGTAATTACCTAATTAATGAACAATTAGAATAATTGATATTATAAATACCCAAATAAATGAAATTTTAGACTTTTTATAAATACCAATAATTTTATAGGATAATAGTATATGTTAGTATTGATTTAATTGACTTTTTTCGAAGTAATAATTCTGTTATGATTTTTAAAAAAATCAATTATTGAATAGTGTCAAAATTTACATAAAAGAGTTTTTAAAACAAATATTATATTATAAATTGATATTCAATTCCTAAAAATCTAAGGTTCGGCCAAGAGACTTATATAATGATAGGTGTATCATTAATGGACCACTTTTGTATCGCTTGGATGTATATAGTAAGTTTATTAACCATAAAATATAAAAATACAAAGAGACATTGTAAAAGTGAAACTAATTAACTAAGAGTTAATACTTAAAGATAAGGTTAATATAATAACCCAAACCTATATAAATTCTATTGGTTGAGTGGTTTTCGACCCATACCAACCTTAACCTTTAAATAATCCACTTTGGAGCCATTAGAAACCGAATATGAATTTATTATAAATTAATACTTTAAGTTTTTTTTAAAGAGCCCCTCCTCCCCCTTATAAAAGGACCCAACTTCTAACCAATTCTTCACATCTTAAAAGACTTTTGGTTCGGCCAAAACCTACCAAAATACTATCTAAACTTCCCTCACTTCAACATAGAGGCCTTAGTTTTATCAGAAAGTCAACCTAAGGTGCCCTTTTTATCAAATCAAAAGGAAGAACCCGAAGAAGAGGTAATGTTTTCACCACCCTCTTTCAAATTCCTTTCGTCTTCAAATTCTTCTTTCTTTGTTATTTCTATTCTAAGATAATAACTCCAGTATCTCCTATATACTGTGATTTTATTATAAATATGGTACAACCATATTCAGTATTCTATCCATCCTTTGAATGACATGTCACCATACGTGTGTACGTACGGCTTACCGTCTCCACGTTATGGTGTAATTGTTATTCAATACATTATTATTTGGATGGGTATAATAATGATGTGTATTTGATGTAAATAACAAATATAACATTATAAGGATTCTGTATATATGATATACCATCCAATTATATATTATTTTAATATCAAAATAATGATATTTTTGCTCGTGCATACGTATGGATTACCGTCTCCACGACGCGATGAGATTCATTTCCAAGTTCACCATTCATCGACGATTATAAAAATATATATTACTAATAAGTATGTAATATATGACATAATAATTATACTGGAGATATATAAGGATTTATGTACTTACATATATCTTATTCACTTACTTCCGTTTAATACTATATGAAAACAGAAACAGCGTTTATGCGTATGTACGGACTACCGTCTCCATAAAAGGTGTTTTAAATTTCATATATATGTCTATTATACATATTTATATTCTAAATATATATGATATATTTATCATGTTTTATATTCTGTAAGTATTTAAATCATGATCTAAGTGATACAACCAAGAGTAACAAGTTAAAACACGTACGATAAAGAAAGTGATTATTACCCGAAATGTTAACTTAACATGGAAATTATTATTAAATGGGTAATATAAAGTCATAAATGAATCATGTATGATATCATAAATATTAATATGGTTCTGGTATAATTTAATAACATACTACGATCTTCGTACAGGAGGTTAAATGTACCCTCGACTAAAGGAAATTGCAAGGTAAGGGGTTTTCATCTCACTCCTTATTCCCGTAAGATTCATGCCATATTTCCACTATTACCTCTTGTGTGGTGTATTTACTGCCCATAATTGTATTGTACGTCTTAAAGTGTAAATGTAACATTCATGTATGTGATATATTTTTCCAAGACTGCTAAACTGGTCGGTCCTTCAGGACTTGATTCCTTGTCATCATGCCAATGTATTAAAATAATGCACCGACTCTACGTGACTGGGGTCAGGGTGTTACACCCCGACCCCAGTTACCGAGAGTTGGTGCATTATTACATAACATTGGCATGATCAAAAAAGATCAAGTCTCAAAATACAGATTAGTTTAGTAGCCTTGGAAACACCAGATATATTCGTAAGTCTTACATTACATCATAAAGTAAAAAAACTACAACAAAATATTGTCTTAATATCCCCTCAAACTATTCCTGCAGTTCATTCCTAAATTACTTCTTTACATCCTCAGAAAAATAAAACATTGAAAGGGGTGAGCTCAGATACTCAGTAAGGATAACAATATAGTGAAAACTTTCATAAATAATTATAAACATTTAAGGTAATGTATAACTAAAACAAAAGCCTTTTAAACTTGAACTTCATCATAATATGGAAAAGATAAAATGAAATAATTTCATTTACTTATTAACATGGATATTCTACTAGGTGAATAATCAAATGCAATATCAATAACCACTTTCATAATGACGGAATGCATAATTCCAGACTATCATAACCACATAGTCAAGGCCTTGTACCAAGACTACAAATAAGATTTTGTCAAGGAATCATTCCAAGACACTAGTTTGTCTCATGATACTTACCGATGCATCGATGAGCTATAGCAGGATCCACCCGTCACTTATTAAGTCCAATGCATTCCTCATATAAACAGGTTTAAACATAACATAAACATTCGTATTAAAACTAGCATATGAAATGTCAATACTTTATCCATAAACCATGATTGGTATAAAAATAACACATCCACAGTCAAACATATTAAAAAACCTTCAATACAATATGGAAGTTTTTTATCATAATAAATAAACTTCAAATAAGATTAAAATCCATCAAAGGATGTTGACATAGATGAAATAAAAACTATTTGAGAGAAATATCTCTTTTTTTAAATCATTTAAAAGTCACATAATTATAAAAGAAAACATTTACTTTGAAAATATTCTTATAAGATTATAAGGGAAGCTTCGAAAATTTTATAATGGTGGAAAATATCCACACCCTCCGTATAAGTTAAAAAAGAAATTGTTACCTTAATTCTGTCGAAATTGTTAAAAAGGACCTTGTTTGGAAAACGACAGAAAGATTACTTTATAAAATTCTTATAAAAAGTAAACAAAGGTATAAATGACTTTAACCCATAGTCTGTATAATAGTAATAATTATTTGAAATACATTTTTAATAAACATGGATGTGGATGATAAAGAGGTCCCAGTAGATAATTATGTATAAACAACCTCGGATAATGAAAAGATTGTGAAATAAACCCTTACCTTGTACTTTTCCTTAGTCGATGGTATGTTAACCTCCTGTATAATAGGTAAAACAATGTTATTAAATTATACAAGAACCATATACATAATTATGATATCATATATTATCTTCTAATAATTATTTGTTAATAATATTTTAGTATTATCGTCGTTTCGGGTGTTAACGTACTCGTTTTATTTTATATGTTTTGTTACATAAGTCGTGTTTTCTATGGATAGGTTGTATATTATTCATATCTAGAATGATATAAAGTTCTTAAACATTACTTTTAATCATCAAATGAGAATTATTCTTGAATGGATACGATGGGGAATGAATCTCATCGCGTTCGTGGAGACAGGAGTCTGTACGTACGCACGAGCGACAATATCATTATTTTGATATTAAAATAATATATAATTGGATGGTATATCATATATACAGAATAATTATCATGTTATATTTATTATTTACATGAATTACACATCATTATTATACCCATCCAAATAATAATATATTGAATAACAATTACACCACGACGTGGAGACGGTAAGCCGTACGTACGCACGTATGGTGACATGTCATTCAAAGGATGGATAGAATACTGAATATGGTTGTACCATATTTATAATAACATCACATTACATATAATATACTGGATTTATTATTTTATAATGGAAATAACAAAGAAAGAAGAAGTTTAATACGAAAGGAACTTGAAAGAGGGTAGTGAAAACATTACCTCTTCTCCGGGTTCTTCCTTTTGATTTGATCAAAAGGGCTCCTTAGGTTGTATTTCTGACTAAAGAAAGGCCTCTAGGATGAAGGGATGATATTTGATAGGGTATTTGGGCAGAGTCTGGCCGAGCCCAAAGGCTTATAATGTGTGAATTAGTGAGAGGGGTAGTGCCCTTTATAAGAGGGGTGAGGGGCACCTTAGGAAAAACTTGAAATATTATTTTATAAT
This sequence comes from Viscum album, assembly GCA_963277665.1. NCBI lineage: Eukaryota > Viridiplantae > Streptophyta > Magnoliopsida > Santalales > Viscaceae > Viscum > Viscum album. The sequence continues at coordinate 43,629,905 of OY728140.1, read as the reverse complement.
AATTTCATATTCGATTTATAATGGATCCAAAGTAGATTATTTAAATTTTAAGATGGGGATGGGTCTAAATCCTTTCAACCAATAGATTTTAGACAGGTTTGGTTCATTATATTAACCTTATCTTTTAGTTTTAACTCTTAGTTAATTAGTTTGACAATTACCATGTCACGTTGTATTTTTATATTATATAGTTAATAAACATACAATATACATCCAAGAGACCCCAAAGTGATCCATTAATGATACACCTATCATTATATAAGTCTCTTGGCCAAACCTTATATTTTTAGGAATAGAATATAAATTAATAATATAATATATTTTTTAAAAACTCTTTTATGTCAATTTTGACACTATTGGGTATTTTGTTTTTGATAATTTCATAACAGCATTATTACTTAGAACAAAATTTATATAACCAATCCTAATATGTCTTATTAACCTATAAATTTAGTTTAATTCATAAAAAGTCTAAAATTACATTTATTTTGATATTTATAATATCAATTATTTTAATATTTCATTAATTAGGTAATTACTGCATCACCATTGTGTCATAAATAAATTAGATTATTTAATGTCTAAAAATTATAAATAAAATACCATTATGTATTAAATCTTTTTATCTTTCTAATTAATATTTATAATTAAATGTATCTTATGTATAACCCTATATTAAAAATGTTGTAGTAATTAAACTTTGATTTTAACTCTTTTAACTCTTCTTTGAATTAAATAATAATTAATGTCCTAATCTAATCCAAGTGGACCTAAATGATAATATTTTATTCCTAATGTTTTTTTTGGTCTAGATACACTTGTCCAATGGAATTAGGACATGTGTTAGGGTAATATTAATATCATTTTTACCCTTAATTACCCTATTTACTTTTAACCGTGGTAAATAAAAGTAAAAAGTTACTATTCAGCACAAATTATTTTTATCTTATTGAACCACATTTTACTCCTTGATATTAACTGTGTCTCTCAGATTTTCGAAATTCCACTCATAGAAGCGGTAAAATTAAGTTTTATGAGAATTTCCAAATTCTCCTAGGAGGTGGGTAAAAGACGGTGAAAAGTTCAATAAAATTTTTATATATAAAAACAATTTCTAAACTAACTCCAATGAATTACATTGAACTTATATAGGTATTATGTATCTATTTTGACCTCAATTAAATTTAAATAAAATATTTATTTATTTAAATAAAAAATTTGTTTTAAACTATAACTCAGTGCTTTTTCACTATTCATCAAAAATTGAATGTTTTCAGAAAAATACCAAAAATTCACCCTAAGCTAATTTTTATATTCCGAATCCAAAAATTAATTCCATTTTGAAAGATAAAATTTATAAAAGTTCAAAAATTGGGTATTACTATTCATAACGGCTAGTTTGATTGGTTGTGGTGTGTGTTAGAACTCGAAGTTGCGTACAACACAGGCTACTGTATTATTCAAAGAGAAGCATACCGTAGAAGCTGGGGTGTTACATTCTCCCCTCCTTCAAATAATTTTGTCCTAAAAATTTCTAGAATACTACTGAATGAAAATAATTGGGTGGTTCTTCATCATATATTCCTCGGGTTCCCATGTTGCTTCTTCCATCTTATGGTTTCTCCAAAAAACCTTTACCAGACGAGTCGTCCGGTTTCTCAGTACTTGTTCTCTCGTATCAAGAATACTAACGGGATCTTCACAATAAGATAGATCAGGTTCTAGTTCTAATTCCTTATAGGTGAGTACATGCGTTGGGTTAGGCATGTATTTCCTCAACAGTGATACGTGGAACACATCTTGAACTTTGGAGAGACTTAGCGGAAATGCCAAATGGTAAGCTACAGCCCCAATTTGTTCTAGAATTTTGAAAGGTCTGATGTACCTGGGACTCAATTTACCCTTATTACCGAAACGTATAACTCCCTTCCACGGAGATACCTTCAAGAAAACATGATCTCCTACCTGAAATTCCAAATCCTTCCTTCTTTTATCGGCATAGATCTTCTGCCTACTTTGAGCTGCTTTGATGTGGTTTTGGATTACCTTTACCTTTTCCATTGTTTCATCCACCAGTTCTGGGCCTATAAGTTTTCTTTCACCAATGTCATCCCAACAGGTTGGTGTTCGACATCACTTTCCATATAATGCTTCATATGGTGCCATCTGAATACTCGAATGGAAGCTATTGTTATAGGAGAATTCTACCAGAGGTAAATATTGATCCCACATACCCTGAAAGTCAAGTGAGTAAGATCTCAACATGTCCTCTAAGGTTTAAATAGTCCGTTCTGATTTTCCATCTATTTGAGGGTGGTAGGCAGTGCTCAAACGAAGTTTAGTATCCAAGGCCTTCTTAAGACTCTTCCAGAATCTTGAAGTAAAATGGGGATCGTGATCAGAAACAATTGATAGGGGTACTCCATGAAGTATCACAAATTCATTAATATATAGTCTTGCTAGATGTTCCAATGGTATATCTTCTCTTATAGCAAGAAAATGTGCTAACTTGTTAAGACGGTCAACAATAACCCATATTGCATTGTTTCTTCTGGGATTCTTTGGTAGCCCCATGACAAATTCCATCGTAATATTTCCCCATTTCCACTCTGATATTGGAAGAGGTTACATGACTCCTCCAGGATGTTGCCTTCCAGCTTTCACTTGTTGATAAACCATACATCTTGACGCAAAATCAGCAATCTCCATCTTCATGTTGTCCAACCAAAAATGTTCCTTCAAATCTCTATACATTTTGGTGCTCCCAGGGTGTATAGAGAAATTGGAGCTATGAGCATCATCTAAAAATTCCCTTTTCTGATCAGGTATATTGGGAACACAAAGTCTCTTCCCAAATTTTAAAATTCCTTCTTCATACACAAAGTCTCTCAATCTCCCGTCATTCACAGCTTTAATATTCTTTTGAAATTATTCATCATCGGTCAGAGAACTCTTAATCCTTTCTAGTAAAGATGGTTTGGAAACCATTTGAAAAATCATTTATGTTTCACCTTCCATGGTTATTCCCATGTCCATCTTCACTAGATCCATGAAAATCGGATCCCTTTCAATTCTCATATTGTTCAAAACTCCATGATATTTTCTGCTCAAAGCATCTTCCTCTTTATTTCCCTTCCCCGGGTGGTAGTGTATCATGCAATCATAATCCTTGAGTAATTCGAGTCATCTCTTTTGCCTCATGTTGAGTTTTTTTGTGAGAAAATATACTTCAAACTCTTGTGATCAGTATAAATCTCACATTTTTCACCATAGAGGTAGTGTCTCCATATCTTCAAAGCAAAGATCATAGCTTCTAACCCAAAATCATGAGTAGGATAGTTTTTCTCATGAATTTTCAACTTTTGTGATGCATAGGAAATAACCCTATCATTCTTCATAAGGACACAATCAAGTCCTTTCTTCGATACATCACTATAAATAATGAACCCATCATTCCCCGAGGATAGATTCAATATGGGAGAATTGACTAATCTTCTCTTCAGTTCTTTGAAAAATTCTTCACACTCTTTTTCCAAACAAATTTAACCCCTTTACATGTGATCTTTGTTAATGGGTTATCCAACTGGGAAAAATTCTGGAAGAAACGTCGATAATAACCTGCTAAACCAATAAAACTGCGTACCTTAGTTATACTCTTCAGTGTAGGCCATTCTTGGATTGCCTTGGTCTTAGAAGGATCAACAGAGATTCCATCCTTATAGACAATATGGCCAAGAAAAGAAATCTCCTGAAGCCAAAATTCACACTTGTTAAACTTCCCATATAATTCATGTCTTCTCAAAGTCTTCAGGATAATGCGCAAGTGATTTTCATGATCATCGTAGATTTTGGAGTATACTAAGATATAATCAATAAATACCACCAAAAATGCATCTAGATATTCCTTAAAAACTCTATTCATTAGATCCATGAATACATAGGGTGCATTAGTCAATCCAAAAGGAATTATTGTAAACTTGTAATGCCCATACCTGGTTCAAAATGATGTCTTCGGAATGTCTTCCTTCTTCACACACAAATGATGATATCCATATTGAAGGTCAATCTTTGAAAAGTATTGATCTTCATGCAGTTGGTCAAATAAATCATCAATACGAGGTAGGGGATACTTGTTCTTTATTGTTATAGCATTGATCTCCCTGTAGTCGATACATAACCTCATTGATCCATCTTTCTTTTTAACAAAAATAACAGGGGATCCCCATGGAGAAACACTAGGACAAATAAATCCCTTATTACTCAATTCTTATAGTTTTTTCTTTAGTTTAACTAATTCCACAATGGACATTATATAAGGGGTCTTCGATATAGGCCTTTATCCAAGAATTAAATCAATGGAAAACTCAACTTCTCGTTCTGGTGGATGTCCTGGTAACTCTTTTGGAAACACATCTACATATTCTTTCACAATAGGTACATCCTCTATTTTAACATTCCTTTACTCACCCACAATCATTTCATTCTCTTCCTCCCCAATAATTGAATTTAGTTGAGCTACTAGGGGTGTATCTAGGTAAGAATTTGGTGGTGATGATTCTGCTCTAAAGATAAGGTGTTCCTTATCATCATCATCAAAAATAGTAACCTCCTTCTTCTTACAATAAATTTTTGCATCATGGTCCGAAAGCCAATCCATACAAAGGATTATATCAAATTCAATCATAGGTATGATGATGAGATCCACAGATAAAGAAAATTTATGTGCTCTAATGGGGACTGATTCACAAAACTTTATAGTAATGATACTTCCCTTAGGGGTTTTAACTGACAACTCCCTTGTTAAATCAAATTGGAAATATCTAATTTTCTTATCAAACTAGGAAGATATGAAACAATGCGATGATCCAGAATCAAATAATTCATTTTCTAAAATTGAGGAAACCGTTAAATTACTTGCCACCACATCTTTCGGAGCTTGTACCTCAGTAGTAGTGATAGCATAAGCTTGTCCTTGATCCCTTGGCCTTTTTTAGGTAAGTTCCCTTGACGCTTAGGAAATTCATTTGCATAATGTCTCATCTCCCTGCAATTGTAGCATTGGACATCAGTAGCTTCCTTCTTCCCCTTGCAATCATGAGCTTGGTGTCCTTTTTCACCACACTTGTAACAGACTCCCATTCCTTTTAAGCAAGTATCGGGGTATTTCTTCCCACATTTACTATAGGATGGATATTCAACTTTTCCCTTCTTCCCCTTATTTCCATTCCTAGAGTGATCAGCAGATCTCTTCTTCTCCTTCTTTTCTTTAAATTCATAAGACTTAGATAATTCCTTTTCTGTCTTGATAGCACATGAGAAAATATCTTCGTACGATGAGAAGGTTTGTGAGACTAATGCTCGACGGAGAAACGGTTTTAAACCATCAAAGAAATGATCAATATTACTTATTGGGTTATGTATATAATCTCCAGCATACCTTGATAACCTTGTAAAGTTATCCTCATACTTCGTGTCATTCTCATCCTCCTTTTGTCTCAGACTCAGAAATTGCCTTTCCATATCTGTTCAATGGTCATGAGAAAAGTATTTTTCTAATAAAAGTTCTTTGAACTCCCTCCCTTACATATTTGATACTTCCTCATCATCCTTTGTGTTTTGAATCAAGTACCACCATTGATCATCATCTCCAGTGAGGTGGTAAACTTCTATAATAACTTTTTCCCTTTCACTACTCCCCAAAGCCTGAAATATTTTCTCTAGGGAATTTATCCATTGCTCAGATACTAATGGATTTGTACTCCCATTGAATTTTTGTGGTTGTTTCCTCATGAAGCGATCTAACATTGATCCTCCACGCTGAGGATTAGGGTGATTCATACGGGTAAGGTTATTATTCATAACCTGAGTGAGTTGTCCCAGTATGGTGATTAGATTATCAGAACCATTTGCATCACCAGCTCCACTATAATTATCTTGAGCAGGAGGGAAATCCCTACATGGAGTGCGTGCATTGATACGGTTTCCATTTCTTCTACTAGGCACCATTTCTAAACAATGGCATAAACCAGATCAGTTTATGAATCAAAATACATAATTTCATACTTGTAAAACACTTAACATAAATTGAACTATTTATGGATATAATCTATAATCATAAAAATGGTTTCTTTGAAGAATTATATACTCATAAAACCTTCATAATTATTTGTAAAGAAAATGAGAATTATCTAAAGCATATTCCCCAGGAGTGTCGTAACCAAGAGTGCAGCAAGGCCCATTGTCGTGCACCAGTTCCCGTTCGAGTCTAGCTCAAAGCGGTGTTTTCGGGTTTTACCCCTAGGTACATCTATGCCAAAGCCACCTATACCTACTTGTATCTAGACAAAGATGTATTGCTTGGAAAACTCAAAAAATCTCAACAATACTAAAATTATAGGAAGTTCTTCTATACTAATCCTCAAAGTCTATCTTAGGGATATGTGCTCTAATCAGAGTTTATCTAAATCTAGCTTCCAAGGTTTGTACTAAAATTCCTCTAATACCAACTGTAACGCCCTGACCCCAGTTACCCAGAGTCGGTGCATTATTACATAACATTGGCATGATCACAAAATATCAAGTCTTGAAAGACTGATTAGTTTAGTAGCCTTGGAAGCACTAGATATATTCATAAGTCTTACATTACATCATAAAGTAAAAAAACTACAACAAAATCTTGTCTTCATATCCCCTCATACTATTCCTGCAGGTCATTCATAAATTACTTCCTCACATCCTAGGAAAAATAAAACATTGAAAGGGGTGAGCTCAGATGCTCAGTAAGAATAACAACATAGTGGAAACTTTCATAAATAAGTATAAACATTTAAGGCAACGTATAACTAAAACAAAGGCCTTTTAAACTTGAACTTCATCATAATATGGAAAATAAAAAATGAAATAATTCCATTTAATTATTCACATGGATATTCTACTAGTCGAATAATCACATGCAATATCAATAACAACTTTCATAATGATGGAATGCATAATGCCAGACTATCATAACCACATAGTCAAGGCCTTGTGCCAAGACTACAAATAAGATTTTGTTAAGGCCTCATGCTAAGACACTAGTTTGTCTCATGAGACCTACCGATGAATCAAGGAGCTATAGCGAGCTCCACCCGTCACTTATTAAGTCCAATTCATTCCTCATATAAACAGGTTTAAAAATAACATAAACATTCATATTAAAACTAGCATACGAAATGTCAATACTTTCTCCATAAACCATGAATGGTATAAAAATAACACATACATAGTCAAAAATATTACAAAACCTTCAATACAATATGGAAGTTTTATATCATAATAAATAAACTTCAAATAATCTTAAAATCCATCAAAGGATGTTGACATAGATGAAATCAAAACTATTTGAGAGAAATATCTCATTTTTGAAATCATTTAAAAGTCACATAATTATAAAAGAAAATATTTACTTTGAAAATATTCTTAAAAGCTTGTAAGGGAAGCTTCGACGATTTTATAACGGTGGAAAATATCCACACCCGCCGTATAAGTTAAAAAAGACATTCTTACCTTAATTTTGTCGAAAAGGTTAAAAAGGACCTTGTTTGGAAAATGACAGAAAGATTCCTTTATAAACTTCTTATAAAAAGTAAACAAGGGTATAAATTACTTTAACCCATTGTCTGTAAAATAGTAATAATTATTTGAAATACATTTTTAATAAACATGGATGTGGATGATAAAGAGGTCCCGTAGATAATTATGTATAAACAACCTCGGATAATGAAGAGATTGTGAAATAAACTCTTATCTTGTACTTTTCCTTAGTCGATGGTATGTTAACCTCCTATATAATAGTTAAAACAATGTTATTAAATTATAAAAGAACCATATACATAATTATGATATCATATATGATCTTCTAATAATGCTTTGTTAATAATATTTTAGTATTATCGTCGTTTCGGGTGTTAACTTACTCATTTTCTTTTATATGTTTTGTTACATAAGTCATATTTGTTATGGATAGGTTGTATCTTATTTATTTACAGAATGATATAAAGTTCTTAAACATTACTTTTAATCATCAAATGAGAATTATTCTTGAATGGATACGATGGGAAATGAATCTCATCGTGTTCGTGGAGACGGTAGTCCGTACGTACGCACGAGCGACAATATCATTATTTTGATATTAAAATAATATATAATTGGATGGTATATCATATATACAGAATCATTATCATGTTATATTTATTATTTACATTAATTAAACATCATTATTATTCCCATCCAAATAATAATATATTGAATAACAATTACACCACGACGTGGAGATGGTAAGCCGTACGTATGCACGTATGGTGACATGTCATTCAAAGGATGGATAGAATACTAAATATGGTTATAAAATATTTATAATAACATCACAGTATATATAATATACTAGTGTTATTATTTTATAATGTAAATAAAAAATAAAGAAGAAGTTGAAGAAGAAAGGAACTTGAAAGAGGGCGGTGAAAACAGTACCTCTTCTTCGGGTTCTTCCTTTTGATTTGATCAAAAGGGATCCTTAGGTTGGCTTTCTGACTAAAGGAAGGCCTCTAGGATTAAGGGAGTATATTTTATAGGGTAATAGGGCAGATTTTGGCCGATCCCAAAGGCTTTGAATGTGTGAATTAGTGAGACGGGGGAGTGACCCTTTATAAGAGGGGTGAGGGGCACCTTAGGAAAAACTAGAAATATTATTTTATAATAATTTCATATTCGATTTCTAATGGATAAAAAGTATATTATTTAAATTTTAAGGTGGGTATGGGTCTAAATCCTTTCAACCAATAGATTTTAGAGAGGTTTGGGTCATTATATTAACCTTATCTTTTAGTTTTAACTCTTAGTTAATTAGTTTGACAATTACCATGTCACTGTGTATTTTTATATTATATAGTTAATAAACTTACGATATACATCCAAGAGACCCCAAAGTGATCCATTAATGATACACCTATCATTATATAAGTCTCTTGGCAGAACATTAGATTTTTAGGAATAGAATATAAATTAATAATATAATATTTTTTTAAAACTCTTTTATGTCAATTTTGACACTATTGGGTATTTTGTTTTTGATAATTTCATAACAGCATTATTACTTCGAACAAAATTTATATAACCAATCCTAATATGTCTTATTAACCTATAAATTTAGTGTAATTCATAAAAAGTCTCAAATTACATTTATTTTGATATTTATAATATCAATTATTTTAATATTTCATTAATTAGGTAATCACTGCATCACCATTGTGTCATAAATAAATTAAATTATATAATGTCTAAAAATTATAAATAAAATACCATTATGTATTAAATCTTTTTATCTTTCTAATGAATATTTATAATCGAATGTATCATATGTATAACCCTATATTAAAAATTTTGTAGTAATTAAACTTTGATTTTCACTCTTTTAACTCTTCTTTGAATTAAATAATAATTAATGTCCTAATCTACTCCAAGTGGACCTAAATGATAATATTTTATTCCTAAGGTTTTTTTTTTGTCGAGATACACTTGTCCAATGGAATTAGGACATGTGTTAGGGTAATATTAATATCATTTTTACCCTCAATTACCCTATTTACTTTTAACCGTGGTAAATAAAATTAAAAAGTTACTATTCACCAAAAATTATTTTTATCTTATTGAACCACATTTTACTCCTTGATATTAACCGTGTCTCTCGGATTTTTGAAATTCCACTCACAGAAGTGGTAAAATTAAGTTTTAAGAGAATTTCCAAATTCTCCTAGGAGGTGGATAAAAGACGGTGAAAAGTTCAATAAAATTTTTATATATCTAAAATTTTCTAAACTAACTTCAATGAATTACATTGAACTTATGTAGTTATTATGTATCTATTTTTACCTTAATTAAATTTAAATAAAATAAATAATTATTTAAATAAAAATTCAGTTTTAAACTATAACTCAGTGTTTTTTCACTATTCATCAAAAATTGAATATTTTCAGAAAAATACCAAAAAATCACCCTAAGATAATTTTGATATTATGAATCTAAAAATGAAGTCCATTTTGAAAGATCAAATTTATAAAAGTTTAAAAAGTGGGTATTACTATTCATAACGGCTAGTTTGATTGGTTGTGGTGTGTGTTAGAACTCGAAGTTGCGTACAACACACGCTACTGTATTATTCAAAGAGAAGTGTACCGTGGAAGCTTGGGGTGTTAAAATTTGTTTTTTTATCGATTTCCAACACTTGGTTTTCATAATTTAATACATAAAAATCATTATTCAAATGTTTCATACTATAACATATGTTGTTCTTATAAAATAAACAACCCTTATTTCCAAATTTGAAAATAAATCCATCCATATCCAAATAAGATACAAAAATTATGTTCTTGGTAACACTAGGAACATAATAATAGTTACGTAAAACCAAAAGCATTCCAGTCAGAAATGAGAGATGGTAATCACCAATGGCCAACACAGCCAGCCTCATGCTATTGGAAGCTCGATGATCCACCTCTCCTTTATCAATATTTATAAATCTACTTGGTTCCTACATTTGAATAAATATGTGATCCCCATAATCTGTATCTAATACCCAATGTGTAGAAATGCACAGATTACACTCGATAACGAACACACCTTTAGCATCCCCATGCTTCTGGGTGCAGTTCCTCTTCCAGTGGCCTTGATTTCCACATGAAAAACTTAAAACCTCTCATTCCTTACCATGCCTCTGGATCTTCCCCTTCTTGGAGGGATGGTGCTTAGGGGATTAAGATTGTTTATGAATCCTTGGCCCTTTTTCCTTGTCCTTCCTTTTCTTATTCACCATATGGACTGCGAGTTTGTCATTCCCCATGTCCTTATCTACCTAGAGAATTAAGGTCATAAGTTCTGATATACTCTTCTCATTGTTGATCATTTTATAGTTGACAATAAAGCTAGAGAAGTTCTTGGGTAGTGATGATAGGATGAGATTTGTATGTAACTGATTCGGGAACTTAATCCCTAAGATGTCCAAGCATTCAATGTATCCAATAAGCTTGAATACATGAGACCCAGCTGGTTCAGACCCTCCAATATTATTTTTAAACAAATCTTTGGAGGTCTCATATCTCTCTTGTCTTTCCTTCCCTTGATAGAGATCCTTAAGGTGAGACATCATGCTATACACGTCCATGTTTTCATGTTTCTTCAAGAGCTCATTAGAAATGGCCGATAGCATGAAACATTTAACATCTATGGAATAATCTATATGTTTCATATAGATTGATAGTTCCTCATCACTAGCCTCTTTTCCAGGTGCAATTGGAACAGGCTCTTCCAGAACATACAATTTCCTCTCCTGGCGAAGCATGATGCGTAAACGCCTCTACCATTCCTGGAAATTGGTGTCAACGAGAAGGTTTTCCTTCTCGAGTATGGTTTACAATGATATGTTTTAAGTCATTTTTCTTTCCATTTCAAAAAATTAAGATTAGAAAATTTTTAGTACTTTATCATGATAAAAATGAGACAAATAAATAAATTAATACTTATTAGTCTCCCACTATTTTATCAAAATCCAATAGCCCTCATTGTTGACTTTAGAATATTTTGTTTCTGTAATATTATAGTGGAAAGGATCCATATTTCCCTTCATATTAACCCAACTAGAGTTGTTCAAGAACCATTATGGGTTTTAGGTAGGCATTCCAAATGCCAATTGTATTAACTCTTAGCTCCTTGATCTGCTGAGTGGACTCCCCAATCCTGAAATCATTTTATTTTGGATTTCCTCAACATTTTCCTATTGGTCACACCAAGTCCTATTGTGGAAGTCAACCCTTGATGTGAACCAAGTCAAGTCAACCCAAAACCTTAAATTATAATTCCTCAATAACTGAAAGCACCCCAACTAGGGTTGGTCAATCACTTTGAACTATGGTTTGATTCTAACCAAGATTATGGAAGGCTATACCAACTTAATATTTTCTTTGAGGGATTTTATCCTTATATGTAAATTTCCATTTTATTATCTTTGATTACATTCTTGTTAATATTAAGTGGGATATACTCAAGTGATTAACTATGTCTAAGATAATATTTACACATAATCTGGTCTTATATTAGTTTCATCTTTCATGCTTGTTTAATTCATTAATTGTGTGATCATGACAACACACTTATAATAAATAAACCATGAAACTAGTATAAATAAAATAAATGGTATGATCATGAGCTTGTTCTATTGGTTATTTTATCTAACGGTTGATAAACTAACCCAAGACCTAGGGAAGAAACACCTTGAATCTTTTGGGTTCATGTTTACAGCTTTCCACTTATCTACCTTTGTATCTCCTTGGATTCGTTTCACCTTGGCTCCTAACTTGAGTCGCCTCCACTATCTTGGGAGCTCCATCCATTACATATACTTTTATCTCACTCGTAGGTGAGGGGTAAAACGGGGTTTTACATAAAAGAAACCCTGGGCACACATGCCCTATATATTAATGAAGATAAGGATCACAGGCCAAAAAATTTAATTTAAATAAATATATTAAAAGGAAAAAAATTCACATACAAAGGTCTTGGTCTAGTTCGTGATCATCTATACATGCAACGATATTTACGCATAAATAAAACTAGCATTCAATTATTGAATCATTCTTTTTTAAGATAAATCACACTCGAATAAATTAATTATCTTTAATTAATAAATATGTTTATCTTAAACCCTTTTCTAAATTTAATTGAGATTCTCATCCATCATAATTTTAAAAAAATAAATTTATTTAAAATTATCTGTGTACATAACTTGTACCTTAGAGGCAACCCGGTGAATTCCCATTCATAACTACCCAATGAGTAGAAATGAACATTACACAGATGTTAAATTAAACACATATATATAAAACACCTGTCACATGTTGTGCCTCAGCTTTATGCCTACACTATGGTACATGTCTCAAGGGTTTGTATAATATAATAATAAATTTTAATAAATCTGGATAATTTTTATGAGACACGGTGTGTAGTTCTGACTACACGACATGTACTTTTGTTCACTATCTATCTGAAGTACACTTCTGGGGACATGGCGTGTAGATATACTTAAGAAATCTTCAGATTACATGGTGTGTTCAATGGGACAAATGTCATGTATTATCCACGTTATATGGTTTCTAGTCGGGAAACCCATGTACGAGGTACACAGTCCAACCCTAACTCAAAGGGACTACACGTCGTGTTCATTAGGTTATATGGCGTGTAATCTGGAAACTGTGTGCCACCTATTTCTGGTCAACACACAGAGTCTTAAAGACTTAGATAGAATCCAATGACATGGCTTGGTTTGGCGGACCGTCCCGGTGCATGGAACCTATAATACACGACATGTACTACCAAATACATGTCATGTATTCTGGTGTTGTATGGCCAGGAAGCTTTTTCACCTTTGTATGAGATCCTATGTTTTATTTTAATCAAAATTAAAAGAAAAATTGTTTCTGTAAGGTGAACGAGAAACGAAAGAGGAGGAATAGATCTCAAGATTCAGATTTATAGAATGATTAAATAGAATTTAAACAAATAAATTATTAAATGCATAAATCACCAAAAAAAATAACTATAATCAATGATATGACCGATCTCATGCCACTTGTAGGTTCCGGGCGTAGCAGAAGCGCATTGGTGGGTGTACCCAACATTAATTTGTTTTGTTAACAACGATCAATCTGAGATCCATCACGATAATAAAATGTCAGATATTTGGAATATAATGAAGACTAAAAGAAAGTAAGGGAGTCTCAGAACCATAGATAGGATCATCATATGTTGGTTATAATTAATTTAATTAAAATACAAGAATTACCTTGATGGAATTATCTCTCTGTTGATGTTTCTAGTCACGATCTGATGTGACCTGTCATTGTGTCGTATAATCCACATATAGGATTCCTTTAGTAGTGATAGAAACATGATCCACATATCTTTGGACATCTCTGAAGGGATCTCTAGGTGCTATCATAGAAGAGCTTTCACTTGTGATGTCCGCCTTCGATTGCTTTGAGAGACTCTTGTAAAGTGCTCTCCTTGATCCGGTGGAGGTGGATCTATCTCATAGCTTGAGAGAGTTCTTGGAAGAAAATAATTCTATCTTGGCTTCAGATATTTATCTAGGTCTGTTGTGTACAACCACAAAAATAGAAAGTCTAATGAGAATTATGTAATTGGGATTTTAATTTCTTAGAATAATAAAATGAATTAATTACCTGAAAGAATTTATTCATTTCATTTAATTCTTAGTAAGACCCCATGTTTAATAATAACAGTTGACTACTATTATTACTTAACATGTGCCCAGAGAATTACACCTAATATTATTTAATTAAATAAATAATAATATTTCTAAAAAATCCCCAGAAAAACTACACGGCGTGTGCTTTTGTTTTTCCATTTTCTTTATTTCATCCACCATATTTATTAGTCCTTGAATAGTGGAAATTTATTTATCAAATAAATATAATTTCACTACTCGCTAATAAATATATTATTTCACCCATAATATATTCTCTCAAATAACTAGTGTTAAAATAAATGTGATTAGTAATCCTTGAATAATTATTAAACCACAATCGGTAATATTCTTTATTTAACTTTTTAAATTAATATTTAACTGAGATACTTGGACACACTTAGTGTGTGACCCTCTAGGCCTTTTTCTTAGTGGCATTAGGCGGATCCTTCCTAAAGTCCAAGGTTTGCATCTATAAATATTCCAAGGCACCCATAGAGAAAGAATATAATGTTGTAATGAAGTTTCACCTCCTACTAAGGCTTACCATGTAATGTAATCCCTTTGTCTCGATATCTCTAATCAAGAGGGTTTCATACTAGTGTCATTATCCCATATGCTCGATTATTCTTTCTTTGACATTCTGTAATTGAACTTTCCAATTCCTTACCATGGACATGGATTTATTTAGGCTATATAAATTCCATCAAAGGGCCTGAGATATCTACTTCTGTTATGGAACAGAAGAGACAAATCCTTTCTTGCATTATCTATTAATGCAGTATTACTCGTGATGCACCCAACATATCCTACCTCATTGCGAACAGTGTGTCATCATAGTTTTAGTCAATACATCAAAGTGCACAAGTTATAATACCCATTAATAATAATCTTAAAGTATAAGGACCAATACACACATCCGCAGATAGGAACATCCAATGACACTGTGAAATGTGGATTTCCTTTTGGCGGGTCTCATTCGCATAATATCCTCCTGGATATTACCAAGGGAACACACCATGAGAAGGTGCCTCAAAGTTTTATGAGTCCTCACCCCTAATGTACTGTATTATTTGTGACCCTAAAATAATATCATTCATCCATAGAACATATATTCAAGAACAGTGTTATGGCACTTCCGGGTTCTCATCATAGAATGGATCCTTTATGACTCTTTAATGCAACATCTATCCTTAGGAAATTATCACATACATTGTCATGCCAAAGAAAAATCAATATGTGATAAGGTATTTATTAATGAATAAAGTAAAAAGTAGTTGGTTCTAGTCCACCAACTCCAACACATCCAATATCAGATTCATATTTGAAGTAGATCAGAAGAAATCGGAGAAACAGTCCAATGACCTAAAAATAGGGTTAATGATATTTTACCAAAACAGTGCAAATGAAATGAAGTAAAATTATTTGATATCTTACCAACATGGTTCCAATTCTTCCGACAGTGATCTGTTTGGAGTTCAGATGAAAGAGTAATCGAAGAACCTAGAAGAGGGAGGAGGACAACCTTCGAGAGAAGGAGGGGTGCACATCTACTGAAAATGTAAGGAAGAAATAAAGGGTTTATATTTTAAGTTCACTAAGGTAAAAAAGTTAATTTCACCCTAAAAAATTTGGTTTCATGGTTTTTCCTCATGGTTAGACAAACCATGTGCCAACCATGCACACCTCACTGTCTAAGGAGGGACCCCGCACATTTTATACACATGGTTGGCCAAAATGTGTGAAAACTATGTGATTAAACTCTTATAAAAATTGAAAACATCCCACATTGGTGCGCACCTCATATCTCATGGTTGAAAAAAAATCATGTGGCCTCCTACTGTATGAAATTTCCCCACATGGTGAAGCTGCATGGTTAGTACTGACCATACGCTAACCATAAAGCCCACTCTATTTTCTGTTTTCTAGAAATCCAGGCTCTGAACAAGCCTTGGATGCTCCTTAAACCTTCCTTGTACCATAGATCATGTTTACCAGATAAAAAAAATGATTAAAATCAAAAAAAATCATACCTTCGTGAAAATTCAGGTCTTTACAACCTCCCCTCTATAAAGAAACTTGTCCCAGAGTTGGCCTTATGAGGTTAAGGAGGGATCATCATAGAATAGATCTATCCACTGAACTATTATATCAAATTCCCACTCCCAGGTCTCATCCTATACTTGGATGTTCTTCTATAGCATCCATACCAAAGGGAATGACCTGACTCATAGTTCCTTCATGCTCTGATCCACAATACGCACTAGATAATCCTCAAATAAAGCATTCACATCTAACTCAATATCATTGGGTTGGAATTTTTGTGATAGGTATAGATGATACTAGAAAAGATGATATTCATAAAATAAATCATGCATAGAATGGTTTCTCTAAGTAAGTGAAATTTTTTTAATTCACTGGTTTGATTCATTTAAAAACCTCGAAGGGTCCAAGAAATCAGGATGAATGGTTATCCTAACTCCGAGTACATTGATGGACCAACCTAGGAGAGACATACAATAAAACCTGATCCTCAACCTTAAATTCAAGAGATCACCATTATCAATTGGAATATGAATGTTGTCTAGATTGAGCTATCAATATGCACAAACTGATTAGCTGGACCTTCTCTGAAGACTCTTGAAGGAGACGTCGTCCAAGTAATGCTACCTCCCCTGAATCTAACTAGCACATAGGTGATCAACAAAGCCTACCATATAAGGCTTCATAAGTATCCATTTTAATGGTAGTCTAAAATCTTTTATTATAAGAAAACTCAATAAGGGGTATGTGTTTATCCCACGAACCGCCAAATTCATGGACACATACATAGATCATGTCCTATAACACCTAATTCATATGATTAGTATGTCTATTGGTCTAAGAGTGATAGTTAATTCCCACAAGAACGTATGTAATCAAGGACTTCTAAAACCCCTTCCAGAACCAATATGTAAAGTGAGTGTCCCTTTCAAATATGATAGATCATGTAGATCCATGAAGAAAAATGACCTCCCTGATGTATAGTCTCCCTAGTTCATCTACCAATAAGGTATCTTGAACGGGTAATAAATTTGAAGCCTTCTTCAAATGGTAAATGAATACCCAAGCGGTATCATTTCCATGAGGTGATCTAGGCAGTCCAATCACAAAGTTCATAAAGACATCGTCCCGTTTACACTTGGGAATAGAAAATGGTTGTAAAAGTCATATCATTTTTATATGTTCCACCTTCACCTGCTGACAGGTGGAACACCGAGTAATGAATCCAGAAATATTTTATTTCATAACATGCCTCCAATAATAGAAATGTAAGTTTCAATACATATTTGTGACACCAGGATGCACTTCCCACACGAAGGCATAAAATTCTTGCATCATCTCCTCTCTAATGTTTTCTAGGACCCATACACACCCATGAAAGTGTAGGTTCTCATCCCCATCCATGGTCCAACCAGAAGATGAATCATCATCTGAGATAATTTTCCTTAGGACTAAGCCTTAAGGGTTATAAAGCTTACTCATTATCACCCATTCTAGAAGGGTAGAGGTCACTACTAAGGTTGAGAGGATAGTCTGACCATGATCCTCCTGAACCTCAACATGAATATATGAAAACAAAGGCATGAGATGTCATTCACCACTATCCTCCTAAACTTATTATGTATGAGTCTTCTAGATCAGAGTATCAGCTACAACATTGCCTTTATCAGTCCTATAGGCAAGCTCAAAACCAAAGTACTGTAGGTAATCAACCCATCTGCACTGCCTGATATTGAGATCGCACTGTATAAATATTTACTTGAGTCTTTTTTGATCATTGAATACCAAAAAAACACTCTCCAAGTAAGTAGTGTCTCTAATAATGTAAATCATGAACTACAATAGCTAGATTGAGATTTTTCATCATGTAATTCTACTTGTGTGGCCATAATAGATGAGACTCATATGCTATGAATCGCTCTCCATGTATCAAAAATGCTCCAAGCCCAATACTTGATGCATCACAGTAGATTTTATAGGTCCTTCCTAGATCTGAAATAATCAGTATCAGTGCTAAAGTAAAATATCCCTTAAACTCCTAAAATTATAATTCACAAGCTTCTGACCATATGAATTTTACACCCTATTTTTTCAGATAGGTAAGAGGTGCTACAAGGTGTGATAAATCCTAGATGAAGCATTTTCAATATCCTGCTAGCCCCAAGAAACTCTGTATATCAAATATTTTCATAGGATTTTACTAGGAAACTATAGCTCTATCTTTCTCTAAGTCTATTGATACTCCTGATTCTGAGATGATATGACCTAGGAAGTGGACTTGATCAATTTAAAAGTGGAATTTAATGAGCTTAGAATAAATTTGGTGATCTCTTAGTGTATTTAGCAAGATCTCATGATGATGGGAATGGTCATGTCGAGAGTGTGAATACAATAATATTTCATCCAAAAATACTACCATAAATGGATCCAGATACAGGTGGAAAACCCAGTTCATTATAGCCATAAAAACTACATTCGTGTTCATGATACTAAATGGTGTAACCAGGTACTCATAAATACCATACCTACTCCAGAAATCTATATGTGGTATATATGAATACCTAACACATTCTTGATAATAACTTGACCTCAAATAAATCTTTTAAAACACCCTTTATCCTTATATTTGATTAAAGAGTTCATCTATCTGAGGTAATGGATATTGTTTCTTAACTGTAAGTTGGTTCAACCATTGGTAATCCAAGTAAAACCTAAGGGTATCATCCGCCTTCTTGGAAAAATGGACCGGTGAACCCCAAGGAGAAGTGTTGGGGAATATAAATACTTTCTCCTCTATATATTTTAACTATTTCTTGATCTCCATAATCTTTATAGGTGTCATCCTATAATGATTAAGGGTCACTGGTGTTGTTCCTAGCACTATCTCAATGGTGAATTCAACCTCTCGCACTGGAGGTGTCCTAGAAAAGTTGTCAAGGAAGACATCCCTAAAATGATCCACCACAAGAGGGAAAACAATAGTTCATAACCCTTGATCATCTAAGAAGAGACTGGTAATTTGGTCTATCACATTTCCCAGACCCCAATGCTCAGGTCTAGATCATATAGCTTTGATATCCCATTCTCCCTTATACACACACCTACCACCCTCTGGTGATGTAAACACCTCCCTCCGATGATAGAAGTTAATATGGGCTCGATAGGGAACAAACCATTTCATACCAATAATTATATCAAACCCTTTAATGTCGAGGATAAAAATATTTCATACAAAGAGATATCTTCCTATCTCAAGGGGACAATCTTTATAATGGAGAACACTCTCTGATCAGATACCTAATGGATTATCAAGCATCATAACACCACAGAAGTGTTCAATATTGAGGCAGAGACTCTCCATGATTTCCTATGATATAAAATTTAGAGACATGTATATGTCAAATAAAGAAAAAACTAAAGTATAAGATTATAGAATAGTACCTCAAACAGTAGAAGGTATAGTGCTTTGATCCTCCTATATAGGTTGCACTGCATGTAACTAGAATGTATTGTGTCCCTGTGTCATAGCCTGAATTCCCTAATCATGCATGATCTACTGGCATTGAGAATCATGTGTCTAGTTTTCTCTACCTCGACCACCACCTCGGCCTAAGTGACTGGTGGTATTTCAGATTCCTTCCTGATAATATACTATTGGCCCCACTCCAAAACATTGGGTAGTTGTAGATCCCTACTCGTTAGGAATTGATGGAAAAGTACTACAAAAGTGTAAGATATTCCCCCATCTTACCACATCCTCTAAATTCCACCGGATCTAGTAAACATTAGGGTTTCATATGTCATATATTCACACACTTGTGATAGATAAGAATGTTGTCAATCCGAGTTGCTTGACTACTACCACCCACACGAGAACCCTCAAAGAAACACTTTTTTCCACTAGAAGAAACATCAGCGGGTCTATATACTGAACTGACTTGGTTCCCACCATCATCTTCCCTCAGACTCTTCTAAGTAATGAGAGCCTGGTTGATGATTTCAAAGATAGTCATCAACCAAAATACATTGAACTGTGATAGGATAGCGTATACTATCCTATCCTTTAATTGCCTCATGGTTATAAGAAAATCACTAGATTATGTAGGAGTGAAACAATTAAACTCAGTGAAATGAATAGAATACTCCGTGAAAGATATGGATCACTACTAGGTTTAGATCTTGATCCTTCTCTATGGAGGAATCTCCAAATTCTCAAATAAATAAATCATGGCCTCTAGACATGACTCCACAGCATGTGGTCCTCCATCCCTCAAAAAGGTGGGAGGATTCTACTACTGAAACACCCAAGTAAATTCTTCCATAGTCATAGTAGGTTAAGCAACACCTTATATAGACTGTATCATATGAAAGAAACCCTCTCAGAACTAGGAATCGGTGCCTATATAAGGAATAGTTGGTAGTTACATAGGTGGAATGGAAAAAGATGTCAATGGAGGATAAGGTACCACCACCAATGATGCATGGTCATCACCTCCTTTAGGGAATATGACTCGAGGATGTCATGGTGTCATGATTCTATAATTCCAAATATATTCCTCATAAGATAATTTTAACAGTTGAAAGTAATTACTGATAACCAAATAGGGAAGACACACATTCATCCTATAAAAAGATTACATATCTCTGTCTGCTTTTAAAATCCAGGTCTGGGTGCTAAAGAAAAACCATATCAAGCTATAAAAACATAAGAGACACTCTCATCTACCCACTACTAAGGTCAAGTTCAGGTCTAGGTCTTATATCAGATAATATGGGTTCTGGTATATAGAGTCTCAATTGAAAGTTATAGATTAAGACACCCTTTAATTTAAAATTAGCATCCCTAATTATCATTAACCATTTAAATTTAAAACTTTAAATTCCATTTAGTTCTTAATTTATTTTATATAATACATATATCATAGTCTCGAACCAGTAGGTCCAGTGCCCGTAACATGGTATAATTATATAATTAATGTGTCATCACCAATATATGTGGGAAAGAACATTTATATTTATATAGGCACTTTAATTAATTGAGTTATATTATCCCTAAAATAAATTTCAGCACATTTAAATATATGGCAATCAGACACTAACTATATACAATAGGAAAATGCATGTAGAAAATAGATGTGGCATAGAAAATTCATGGTATATTAGTCCTGATGTTCCTATAATAATGCATTAATTTTCACGCCCTTATTTCATTAGGACAAGATGAAATAAATATTATAGAAATGATACCAATAATAATAGCATCACAATACATGTGTGTCACCCAACAGTGAAGTATTATCAACTGTAACAAGCAAAAAATCAAAATAGAAATAACCCATCCCAAGATATTTGGGCTTCCCCTGTACATGGGTTAGCTACTCCTAGGCACAATATCATTACCAATTTTCATTATCTCTTAGTCTCCTATATAATATCCAAATAGTAAGACAAAAGGAAAAAATAAGGCTCTGATACCACTTTGTAACATCCTGACCCGGGATCTACTTAACTCGTGCCCCAATCTGGTGGTTCACATGGACTCAAGCATTCCAATCCATATTCTAGAGGTTTTAGAATAATAGCAAGGGTCTAAGGTGGTATAGTGTGAAGACTATACCCTCATATCAGAGTGGAACAACAGATAAAATAAATAAATAGACAACATCGGAAGCAACATAAATAGATGGAATAGCGTAAACAAATATAGTAAATAAATACATAAGTATAAATAACCAAAAAAACTATAATAATATCAAATTCACATACGTTGAGTCATATACAATGATTTCATGGCATTTTGATATACAAAAAGGGTAAATAGGGGATAGGAATATACAACATGTTATACAAAAATACTAAAACACCAAAAGTATGCTTCACTAGAATCATGATCATATGTTCATTCCTCTACTCCCCTAATCCATAAATTAAGTAAAATGAATTAAACATGTGTTTTAGGGTGATTTCCCTTATCCATACCTGAAAAAAAAGTAATCTAATCGGGTACCAAAGGAAGACCGAGTAGGATGTGAGATAAAATCTGAGTAGGCCACCACCAACAGTATCTAGAAATAATCCAGCCTGTGTACATAACATCAGCATTGTACATGTATAATAATAATAATAATAAATGTTGAATAAATAAATACTAGCTGGATTAGGTTTCTATGGGACACTTGGATAGATCTAGATGCTTCGAAATAGGCCGGTAAAAGTGTATGATCAGTAACCATATATATATATATATATATATATATATATTAATCATATATATATATAATATATACACCTATATTCACTAATTACATGTGGATGTAAGTAGGCATATACATGGATACTAGGTTCTAGATGGACCTAGGGTGTAACTCAAGCATCCATAACTAGACTAATGAGCTTATAGGATCAAGAAGACGGTACATGCCCAAAATATCATAATGAATGTGAGATTTCATGCTCAGAACTCGAGATAGGTGGGTTTATATTTCATGAACAACACCTGATACAGAAGAGATGTGGAACATCATTCCCATCATCTAGATATAATTATAACGGTGAGAGATGTCAGGCCTAACACTCTATGTAAGGGAGCATGAAATTTCATTCTCAACAAGTCCCTTAACTATCAACCCCATCCAATATAAATGGCATACTCATAATAATAATAATGATAGTAACCATGGGGGATTATCTCTAATTTATCCACATTCACATAGCACAAGTATCCAAAGGTTCAAAATTTACATTATTCATGTTTATAATAATAAAATATGAGGTTTGGCTATGCCATCCATTTTTATTCATTTAAGTCAATAAATTTAATTAATCAAGACATGGAGATTCATAATTAAGTCAAACCCAGCACTTAGAATGTTCTTTAATCAACTAGGAAATTATAAACTGGGGGTAAATTCCATTTACAACCCAATCCAAACTCTTAGAAATTATTTGGTCCATTTAAACAATTATATAAAATAGGTCATATCATTTTTCACACCCAAAGGGGTGCCTATGATTTATTTTTTCATCCTCTAAACACTTATCAAGGGCCTACAGGAGTATTACATTATGTGGATAAATAATTAGAAAGGGAGAACTCATTTTAATGAAATGTGTGGAAATTTTCAGAATGATTCACAATGGATACAGCTATGAAAACCCAATAACTTTTGGGAAATAAATCTAGATAACCTACCTTAGTGTCGTAGATGAATCCTCATCCAACATCAGATTCAGATTTGAAGTAGATCAAAAAAATTAAAGAAACATTCCAACACCCTGAAAATACAGAAAATGGTCATTCACCAAAATACCGCAAGATATGGGAAGAGAAACTAGGAAAGGAATAAATATGATTTGATAGATTACTGATACAATTCCAATGCTTCTTATGGTTATCCATTTGAATTTCACATAAAGGGGTAATCGAAGAACCTAGAAGAGGGAGGAGGAGAGCCTTCGGGAGAAGAAGGAGGGGTTCATGTCCACTAGAAATGGGATAAATAAAGAAAGGGTTTAGATTTTAAGTTCATTAAGGAAAAAAGGTTAATTTCACCCTCAAAAATGGGTTCCCACAGTTTGTCTACACAGTTTTCCAAACCGCACACCAACCGTGCACACCTCACTATCTAAGGAGAGAACCTGCATGGTTTATGAACATAGTTTTCCAAACTGTGTGCAAAACTATGTGATTCATATCTACTAAAAAATTATAAATCCTGTACAGGAATCCACCTCAGCTCATATGCTTTTAGAAAAATTGTGTGGCCTCAAACTATACAATAGTACCCCACATATTTAAGTCGCACGGTTAGTACTAATCATGTGCTAACCATATATCCCACTCTCTTTGTCTATTTTCTAGAACTCCATGCTCCAAACAAGCCCCAGACACTCCTGGAACCTTCCTTACGATGTATATCATGTTTACCAAGAGAAAAAAAGTATTCAAACTAAAAAACAAATAAGTCCTAACTTCATGAAAAGTTGGGTCCTTACAGCCCACACCTTTGTATCTCTCTCTAAAAATGGAAGAAGAAGAAACCACTCAAGTAGTGTAGTTTGAAGAAACAATGGAGGATCTTGATAACCTACCTCTATCTACTACCACTCAACTCTAAGAGAAACTTTCCACTAGAGAGTTTATTTAATATTAATAAACTTAGGGATATGGTCTTTTGTTGAACTCATTTTCATCTAATTTTATTGAAACATGATTGAGTATCACCTCCCCTTGTTTTAAATTTTCAGATTCATCCAACACTTGGATTGCCTTGGTGAATTAATAAAAAAATAAAATTCACCTAGTGAGGAATATATAGATCTCTCTAAACAAATTGAACATTTATTTGAAGGAGTGAATGAAGAGATCCAAGTGTTTTTTCCTAAGGAAAAAGATACCCAAGTGGCTTACATTAGATGGAAAGAATATGAAATTTAATCATCCTGATTTAATTTTATTCAAATAAAATTTCACTGTGAATCCCCCTTTTATTATTCCATTGATGTAGCATACCTAATGTGAGAACATGATAATGTAGAAGAGGTTGTGCATGTGACAACCAAGAAAGAGGAGGACCCATTATTTATCATACCCCTACCATGAAGGTTGTCTCTCATTATCATGGGATGTATTTGGTGTACTTTACCCACATAGTCCTCAATAATAAGAAGGAAGGAATACAGGTTTTAAGTAAGAATTTTTGGAGTTTTATCTCAAAGAAAATTCTCCCACTATCAAGTTATTGATAACCCACTAGAACTACCCATCTGGAGGTAGTCAAAACATAAGGCCCACTTGGGGGGTTAAACCAAGATCTATCCTTCTATTCTTTCCCTTTCTCATTTATTTATATTTTATTTTAATTATATAAATTTATTATGTTATATTTTATACTTTTTATTATATTTTTTCAATGATAATCACTTAGGAGATTAACTTTATGTTGCACTGCCAATAATTTGGGTTGTAATTCCTCTTAACACTTACTTTATTGCTATGATTCAATATTAAATCTTATTACATGTTAAATCAACTTGAATTCATTGTTAAACTATATCATTTATGTGTGGGAGATGGAACCTTTATGGTTTAGTATTTTTAAATTTCTATTTTCAAAATTTCTAGGTCTTTTTGAAATTTTTGTGCATTTATTTTTCAATTTTTTTGTGTTTTTGAAACTTGTGAGCTCTAAGGATTATTTATTACATTTTTGAAACACGTTTATATTATTGAGACAAGCTATCTCATGAAACTAAACATAAATTAATGTTGAAAATGAATTTTTTTCAACTTCAAAATTTTGAAAATTTCTTGAGAAAACCTCTAATTTTTTAATCTCATGCCACATTTCACTGTAGTTATCTTTAAAATATCATTCTCATGAGGATTCTAAACACTTTTTTGACATATTATTTTCATTCAACT
Organism: Viscum album; assembly: GCA_963277665.1. Lineage (NCBI taxonomy): Eukaryota > Viridiplantae > Streptophyta > Magnoliopsida > Santalales > Viscaceae > Viscum > Viscum album. The sequence goes on along the minus strand of OY728140.1, from coordinate 43,604,148 downwards.
TATTTTTTATATAACCAATATATGCTTGAATGAAACATAATTTGGTTTATTTTTATCAAAAATTGAGGGTTTAAGGTATTTGTTTTGAAATGATTGAGTCATTTATTTGATTTTAAAAACTCCTTTTTAAGAGAAATATTTTTATTATGGATTGCTTGTAAATTTAATACATTTATACATTAATATCTAGGAAAACCTATTAGGTTATCCACATAATAAGTAAATTTTCCATATCTCAACTGCTCTTGAAGTTAAAACTCATGATCTAGTTAAACTTAAGTGTTGGGGGAAGCTATCATGTTCTATGATACATCATTTAGTGATCTTTGGATGAAAAATAAAATAATGAAGAGATATATTTTCTCCTAAAAATTTTATTTTTCTAAAAGTTGTGCCTTTTTATATCTTTTCAAGAGTATAATTATAAAAAAAATGTGCTTAATCTTCTGAAAGAATCAATGTAAAATAAAGTTTGAGAAGATTAAAAGTTGTATTTTAATTCAAGATAAGGGCTATTAAATCACACCCAATTATTGAAATTTAAAGAACCATAACTCCCTTATAAAATAAATTTGTGTAGAAATTGAAAATATCATCCAAAATTCAAATCTATTGAAGGGAGTCAAGTGGGTATCATGTTTTCTTCTGAAATAATGAATAATGTGTACTTTCTTTAAAGTTTTCATTATGAGTGGAGTTTATTTTCTACTAAGGGAGGTGAAGAAGAGACCATACTTATAGAGACCCTTGATTTTCATAAATTAAAATTACATAACTTTTTTTAAATACTTAAAATAGTATACAAATAGATTCCCAAAGACCATATTAGTCTAGTGCCTTTTGAAATATAGAACCATAAACACTTGTACATAAGTGAAATACATTGTCTCTTACTATGTTCTTCATGACTATAACCCTTCTTAGACATATCATATTTATTAAATATCTTCATATCCTAGGAAAGGAAACATAAAAAGGGTGAGCTTAGATCCTCAGTAAGGGTAAACAAGGGATACATGTAAGTATAAACATGAGCATAGGGGTATGAGGATGCAGTCATAACATTAGAAGATCATACCATTCATATCATAAGATTATAAACATGAATCATTGTATAAATATTAGTAGTTAATAAGACATGAATAATAAGAAAATAAATAACATAATCCATGAAAACATAACATAGGAATAATACATGAAATTGTGGCAGACACATAAGCATATAAAATGATTTCCATAGTAGTCAAGGCATTTCTTATAAGGACATACTAGAAGTATGGTTTCAATCCCCATAACATATTTCTAGTCATGGTTCACTCCCATGGAAATATTATTAGTATGAGTTTACTCATCATACCATCTTGGTAGTCATGGTTCACTCCCATGGTTATCTTAGTAGTAAGGTTCACTCCCAAGACCATTTTAGTCTATCACATGAGATATAAATATTTACACAATACATTAGAGGGACATATAGTTCCCACCCAACTCATAATGAAATCATACATAAATGTTCCAAAAAATAATAAAAAATCATAACTTAACCCATGAAATTAAATAGTTATCATAACATATATCATATCAAAATGTGTGGAAAAAAATACAGGTTTCGTAATCATTTCATCAAAAGAATAACCCATGAAAAGAAACAATTTTCAAAATAATATAACATGTGAAAGAGAAAGGGGTTTCAAAAACATCATCCCATAAAAACATAAACATTTATAGAAAGAATATAAATGGAAATATTTATTCATTTCCCTAGAAATTCATGAGTTACACCAACAGATGTTATCTTATATGAAAAGTAATTTTCAAATATCTTTCAAAACATTTCTTGAGTAAAATATTCTTTCTTATTTGAAAAATTACTTCTAAACATAAAAACTTTTGAAAACCATTTCCTTTGAAAAAACTTCGAAAACATAGAAATAAGGCATGAAATCATTTTTAAAAACTTTTTTCCTTTAAAACTTATAAAATAAACCTAAAATAGTTTGAAAACCTTTTTCCTTGAAAACTTATAAAATAATATTCCAAAAAATTTAAAAACCTTTTTATTTTAAAACACTTCTAAAACTTATAAATAAATATTAAAATTGTTTTGAAAACCTTTTTATCTAAAAACTTATTAAATATTATTGAAAACATTTTGAAACCCATTTTTACTTGAAAACTTATTAAAGAAGCTTGAAAACGTTTTGAAATCACTTTTCTTGAAAACCAATTTAAAATAAATAATTTAAAGAATATTATGAAAATAATTAATGAAAAAATAACTTTTTAATATTGTAAAGGAATCTTCAATGGAATTACAATCATGACGGTGGGTAAATTTGTACGTGAAAGACATTCCTTTTGTACCATAAAAAGTTTAGAAAAGTGCCTCTATTGAAAAATGATAAGAAGATTACTATTTAAAACCCATTTTTTAATGGTAAAACATGGGTAAAATTTTAATTTAAATATCATAGGATAATATTAGAATATTTTTGGAAACCTTTTATAAAATATGGTTTTGAAGGGACACATATTTCCAACCAGAGAGAGAGGTAAAGTCATACTTTCTTAAAAATACTTTCTTGGTCGTATTATTTATCAAAGAGTGGGAAATGGTAACATTACTTGGAAATAACATTAATAACCATAGTTAATAAAATTCATTATATTTATTGAGATATGGATCATAATATTTCATCAATGAAATCATAATCATAAACAATCTCGATAAATGATGAGATTGTTTCAATAAGCTCTTATCACTTGGTAACTTTGAATCATACTCCCCATGTAAGAAAATGAAATTAAATGAAGCTTAAAATATCATTAAAATAATTATATTCATGATATATCATTTTAAATGGAATTATATACACCTTGAATAATAATTTAGGTGCATAACAAAACATGAGTCTCAAAGAAGGCAAATTAAGACAAAATTGTCTTTTTGATCTGGTAACTTTTGAAAAATTAACTCCATGAAATAAATATCATAGAATAGATATATAAATACCCATAAATTTAATAATAATAATTATATAATACATTATTGGGTAGTATATACACCATTAAAAATAAAATAGTGGTGAACATGGCATGTATCTCATGGATATAAAAAGTGAGATGAAATTACCTTACCTTGTGTATTGAATCTCGTTGTACTCGTAAAAAATTCATGTTTAATAAATATAAGTTTATTATAAATCTATCACATAACCATATTTTTATATCTAATAATATATATGTTTTGATCATGACTTTATATTACCTTCTTTTTAACAATTTTATGTTAATGTTTTACTTCAGGTGATATCTGTTTTGTTCTTCGCATGTGTCTTAATTTGTTATATCATAGGTCCTTATACTTATATCATGATTTAAATAATGTAAACCATGATATAAATATCAATTATATTCATTATATCTATAGTATAATAATCCATATAATATAAAAGTATAAAATGGAATACACCATTCATGGAGGTGGTAGGTCATATATACGCATGAACGTCGTTTCCTTTTTATTGTCGTATTGAAAGAAATAAATAAAATAAACTATATGTATATATATATATAATTTTATTTAAGTAGAATTATTATTTTATATATATAATATAAGTTTATTAAACACATCCTTAATAATTTCTATGTAGTGTGTGAACAAATCACATCGCTTTGAGGGGGTGATAGTCCACACTTCCTCAAACGAAATTATCGTATTTAAAAAAGATGGAAAGAATAAAGGTATGTTCTAAATAAAAAATTCAGAATAATAAATAAATTATAAATTTCATATATATCATATATAAATATAGTTTCCGTCATTATTTCCACCATGAGATGCGGTAAATGAAAAATTAACAATCGCCATTTCGTGAGGCGGTAGTTTGTTGTACTCATAAACATTAAGTTTGTTACCCATTAGATGGAAGTGTATGTAATTTTAGGTAAAAACCATAGAATAAAAACATAATATTATATTGATGATACTTTTTTTATACAATCATGGAATAAGAATATTTTAGGGAGTGGAGAAATAAAATAAAAGAAAGGGACTTGAGGAAGGATATTACCTCTTCTTTGGGTAACTTCTTTTGGTTCGCACCAAAGGGATTCCTTGGATTATTTTATGTCAAGTTTTTGGATTCTATGTAGATTTTAGGGATGTTTAGGATCTATTTGGGAAGATATTAATTGATCTAAAGTGGCAAGAGAGGTGTGAGTAAGTGGGGGATAGGAGACCTTTTTATAGCGAAGGATGAGTGGCACTCTTGTAAATATTTTAAAAAGGAATTCCACCCATGTTTTTACCATGTCAAATGGATACAATAATGGGAAATATTTTATCCAGGAGTGTATAGGGTCAAATATTTGTATAAAAGTTCTTTTTTATAAGTGAATATTTCTTTTTGGGTCTTAATTTTAAGGTTTAGTTCTTTGTTATGCTAATTTTTCTCTTAATCGTTGTAATTAATTTTAATTACATTCACTAATATTTTTGGTAAAAAAAATAATTTGACCTTATTATACATTATAAATTATGGTTATTATAAATATGTAATCCATTTTTCCAAATTCCAAACATAGAAATGGCATAAATTAATTTAAAATTAATCCCGTAGACGAGACGGCACTGCGGGTTTTTAAAGAAAAAATGATCAAAAGTTTGCCACATTTTTATATCCAATTTCAATGTGAAATTGGTTAAAATTGCCTAAGTTAGATTAAATGATAAAAATTTAATATAATTAAACATTAAAACAATTTAAAAATATAATTTATCCTTATATATAAATTAAATGAAAAATAAATTTTGAATGAAAATTCACTATTTTCACTATTGATTAAGAAAATGGAGCTCCTCAGAAAAATACAAAAAATAACCAGAAGATAATTTCAACATTATAAATTTAAAAATGAATTTTATTTTATCAAATTCAATTTATAAATTTATCTAATATTAATTTTATTATTTTTCACAAAAGGACATGAAAAGCAGTTCATTTGATAAAGTAGTATTTTAAAACATATAAGGACTTTACCAAAAATTATATCTTTCATTATCAATATTTTTTATTTATATAAAACCATTATAAAAAATATTTGAAAAGTATTTATTACTGTTCATATTACAAATTTCAATGACTAGGTTATAATTATCTCATTTAAATAATTATAATAAAAAAAGATGTTTCGTAGAAACTGAGTGTTGTGTGTAATGTACACCAAGTTGGTGTTTCATGTAACATATTCCAAGTAGGTGTCATGTGAAAGTAAGTTTTGAATTATTTCAATGAAATATATCAATGAATATTTAATTTATTCATTAAAAAAGTCCATAAAACTCAGGGTGTTATATTCTACCCCCTTTAAAATGAATTTATCCCTCAAAATTCATCATTCATGTAAAAAAATGAGGATAATTATGCTTCATCATATCCTCAAGTTCCCACATAGATTAGTCTAACTGGTGATTTCTCTATAGAACTTTGACCAGGTGATTGGTCTTCTTTCGTAGAACTTTCTCTGTACGATCCAGAATTTCAATTGGTTATTCCTTATAAGAAAGATCCTGCTCTAGCGGTATGACCTCTAAGTTCAGTATGTGTGAAGGGTCAAGTATGTACTTAATCAGGAGAGATACATGGAACACATCATGGACTTGAGAGATATTTAGAAGAAGTTCCAAGCGATAGGCTACCATCTTGATACGATCAAGAATCTCAAAGGGATAAATATACCTAGGGCTTAGTTTTCCTTTCTTTCTAAACCTCATAACCTTATTCTAGGGTGAGATCTGTAGAAACACATTATTTCCAAATTCAAATTCTACATCACACCTTCAATTATTGGAATGACTTTTTTCTGACATTTATCTTCCTTTATATGATGTTGAATGGCTCTAACCTTCTCTTTAATTTCTTCAGCGATCTTGGGTCCTAATAGCTTTCTTTCTCCAACCTCATCCTATCATGTTAGAGCTCTAAATTTCTTACCATATATGAATTCATATGGTTTCATATGAATTATTTATTGAAAGTTATTTTTGTAAGAAAATTCAACTAAAGGAAGGTATTGATCTCAACCACCTTCGAAATCCAGAGAAAAAGATCTCAACATATCCTCTAGGGTTTGAATTATTCTTTCAGAATGAACATCCATATGAGGATGATAAGAAGTAATTAAACTCAATTATATATCAAGTGATTTATGAAGACTTAACCATAACATATAGGTAAACCTCATATCCTTATATTATACAATAGAATGTGGTACTCCATGAAACCTTACCACTTCCTTAATGTATATTTTGGAAATCTGATCTAGATAGAAGTATTATCTTATAGCAATTAATTATGATGAATTTGTAAGTTGATTGATTACCAACCATATAGAATTAAACCCTTTAGAGGTTTTGGGTAGTCCAATGACAAAATCCATAGTGATTTTCTCCCATTTCCATTATTTTATGGGTAATGGATGAAACATTACCTTTGACTTTTTTCTTCCAGCCTTAACTTGTTGGCATACCAAGCACCGAGATACAAAGTCTATGATATCTGTCTTTATTCCATCCCACCAAAAGTATTCATTCAAGTCACTATACATCTTCATACTGGTAGGATGAATAAAGAATAAAGGACTATGAGCTTCCTCTATCAACTCATTCTTCAAATATGGTATGGAAGGAACACATACACATTTTTTGAACCTTATCATTCCATCCTGATCAAGGTTAAAACATAGGAACATTTATAACTTTATTTTGAATCTATACATCTTTCTTATGTGCCTCCTTAATCTTAACTTGGATTAAAGGTTTAATATTCATTTGATTAAGATATGATTTTTCCCTTCCTTTAGAATTTCTAGCTCCAACCTTTTCAAATCTAGAAATATTTGATGTTTTTTTAACCCCATCATGGATAATCTAGCATAATCCTTTCGACTCAAAGCATCAAACACCTTGTTTTCTTTCCCATGGTGGTAATGTATTGATCCATCATAATCCTATATCAACTCTTAACACCTTATTTGGTGCATGTTCAACTCCTTCTGTGTGAATATATATTACAGACTTTTATGATTGGTATATATATCACACTTTTCTCTATAAATATAATGCATTTATATCTTTAGTGAAAATAATACCACTGCTAACTGCAAATAATGAGTTGGGTAATTTTTCTCAAGAATATTCAACTACTGGGAGGCATAAGTGATAACCATGTTATTCTGCATAATAACACATCCTAATCCCTTATTGGATGCATCACTATGGATTAAAAACCCTTCTCCACTATAGGGTAATGTAAGAATAAGTGTGATGAATAACCTTCTCTTTAGTTCCTCGAAATTTTCCTCACATTCATTTATCCAAAGGAACTTGGCACCCTTCCAAGTTAACTTGGTCATAGTATTATATATTCATGATAAATTATCCACAAACCATCGATAATATCTATCAAAACCAATAAATCTATGGATCTCAATCACCGTGGTTGGTTTAGGACATCATTTAATAGCATTTATCTTTGATGGATATACTAATATACCATATCTTGAGATTATGTAACCCAATAATGAAAATTTTTGTAGGAAAAATTAACACTTTTTAAATTTTTCATATATTTTTTCCTTCCTTAGGGTCTTTAGTAAAATTATCAAGTGATCTTCATTATCTTCCTTGATCTTTTAATAAATAAGAATATTATCTATAAAGACTACCACAATCTAGTTGAGGTGATCTATAAAGAATCTATTCATCAAATCTATAAAGATAGAAGAGGTATTGGTAAGACCAAAAGGCATCACTATATATTCATAGTGTACATACCTTGTACGGAATGTCGTCTTGGGTATATCCTTGTTCTTGACCCTCAATTGATGATATCCAGAACGAAGTTCAATCTTGGAAAAGTATTGAGCTCCATGCAGTTGATCAAAAAATTCATCAATATGGGGTAGAGGATACTTTTTCTTGGTACTGATCTTGTTCAGCTCATAATAATCAATGTATAGTCACATTTATCCATATTTCCTATTCATAAAAATAATAGATGCACCCCAAGGGGAAACCCTTGGTTGAATGAATCCCTTATCAAGGTTTTCTTTGAGTTTCTTATTCAATTCCTGCAACTCAATCAGGTCCATTCTAAAAGGATTCTTTGAAATTAGTGTGTAACTAAGTATGAGTTCTATTGAGAACTCAACTTCTCGTTTTTTTGAAATACTAGGTAACTCTTCTAGAAAGAAATCCAAAAATTCTCGAAAAATAGGCATATCATTAATGTTTCTTTTCTCCCCAACCATTTGAGATAAAAAAAACCCTTATGAATAGGAATTAAGACCCATATGCTGGATGTAATCTCCATAGGAAGTTCGTGATTATTTTCACATTGATGGATGATCATAGGAGGGTTTGAAATATCAAACATAACTTCCCTTACTTTACAATTGATATGGGATTTATATAGAGAAAGGAAATCCATGCCTAGTATGACATAAAATTCAACCAAAGGAATAATTTCAAGATTTGTGGGAAGCACATTCCCACAAATGTCAACCAAGGAGGAATCATAGATTTGGGATGTAATAATCATACCATTAGGGGTTTTCACTACTAATTCCACATCCAATAATTTTGTTGGAATATTAACACTCTTATAAAATTCTTTAGATATGAAATAGTGGGTAGATATAGAATCAAATAATACATTATCATCTCTATATTTTATGGTAAGTGTACCTTTAACAACATCTTTATCGCACCCCTCATCAAAAATAGCGATTTTATGAGATTTACCCTTTTACCACATCTTAAGAGGTTCTTGACGTCATTCATCATCACTAGACCTTGGGTTTGGGTAGTGGTTAGCATAATTCCAATTATCCTTACACTTGCAGCACTGAAACATGGATGGTGCGTTCTATGTTGCTTTTTCCCCATTTACACTGTTAGCTAAATTCTTCCCATAACTTCGATGATCCAATGTTCGATGGCCTTCCCTTATACACTTAAAACATTTATTAGACCCCTTAAGTCAATTTTCTCCATGATTATTCCCATAATTAGAGCATAAAGGAAATATAATCCTTTTCTCTTCATGGTTTTTAGATTTTCCATTAAACTCTATATTCCATTTTATTATCAAAACCATGAGATTGATATGTGACTCCAACCTCCATTTAAACCTTTATTGCACAACACACAATCTATTCATAGCTACTAAAGTATATTATAGCCAATAACCTTAAGAAATTTGGTTTTAATCCATTGAAGAACCTATCAACTTTACTTTTAGTTTGGATGATAATTCATAAAGTGTACCTCACAAGTCTTTTAAAATTAGCCTTATAGGTACCAATATATTCATCATCTATTTGCTTAAAATCAAATAACTCTTTCTCCATATTGGTAAAAAGAATAAAAGGAAAGTACTTATTGAAAAATAAGTTCTTGAACTCATCCCAATCCATGTATTCAATCTCATCTTGTTTCCTTGTATTCTTTATTAGTGTCCACCACTGGTATATTTCGTCTTCTAACTGATAAACATCCAGAATGACTTTCTCATGATCCAAACAATAGAGAATGGAGAATATATTTTTAGTAGTATTTATCCATTATTCAGAAACAAGTGGATTATAAGACCCAGTGAAAGAATGTGTATGTTTTCTCATGAAGGACTCAAAAGAATTTTTTTCCCTCCTTTACTCATTTGGAGGTCCACTATAATTCATAGCTTGAGATATTTGGGTGAGAATAGCAATGATATTTTTCATTCATGCTCCCATAGAATTTGATTTATTAGAAGGAAAATCATTTCATTTTCCATTGCAATCACCATTAATATAGTTTCTTTAGGTTCCATCCATTAACTAAAACCAAAGGCATAGAGTAAGAAACAATTATCATAATGAGGAAACACACAATCATTAAAAGTCACTTATATGATGTATAAATTATGAAACCTTCCTTAATTTATGACACCATATATTTATCCTAGGTTATTCATATCCAACTTCTATTTAAATCTTTCATGATGGTTCATGAATATTTTATGAATTCCCAAAGCATATCCCTCAGCAGTGTCAAACTAGGTGTGCAATAAGGCATGTTGTTATGTACCAAGTTGCACCAAGTTTGGCCCAACAAACCTTTTCAGATTTTTTAATCCAAGGTACATTTTTTCTAGAGCCAAATACACTTATAGTATCTAGATAGGGATGTATTTATAGGAAACCACTTACTCTATCCTTTACCAAAATTCAATTACATTTTCTTAAACTTTTCCTTATCATTAGACTTATCCTTAAACATGTCCTTAGGGTTCTCAATAAGGTTTTCTCATTATAGCTTAAAAATGTTAACTAAACCTTTTCTCTGATACCTATTATAGTGACCATATATTTTCATACATTAACATTACATAACTTTTGTATAATACATAAAACATTATAAAAACAGACACCCAAAGACCGTATTTGTCTAGTGTCTTTGGAAACATGGAAACATAAACCCTGGTACATAAGTGAACTAATTATCTCCCACTAGGTTCTTCATGACTAGCACTATTATTAGACACATCATATTTAATACATATCTTCATAACCTGGGAAAGGAAACAAAAAAATGGGTGATCTTAGATGATCAATAAGGGTAAAAAATGGAGACATGTAAGCATAAACATGAGCATATGGGTATGAGAGCATGATAATAACATTATAAAATCATATCATGCATATCATAATATTATAAACATGAATCATGGTATAAATATTGTAAATTCATAAGACATGAATGATAAGTAAATAAATAACATAATCTGTGAAAGCATAACATAGAAATAAGATATATAATTGCATCATAAACATTATCATATAAAATGATTTCCATAGTAGTCAAGGCATTGCTTCCAAGGTTATCTTAGTAGTATGGGTTCACTCCCAATATCATCTTAGTATTCATGGTTTACTCCCATGTCCATATTAGTAGTATGATTTTACTGCTCATACCATCTTGGTAGTCATGGTTCACTCCCATGGCCATTTTAGTAGTCAAGATTTACTCATAATACCATCTTAGTCTATCTCATGAGATATAAATCTTTACCCAATGCAATTAGATAGAGATATAGGTCCAACCCATCTCATAATGAAATAATACATACATGTTCCAAAAAATCATAAGCAATCATAACTTAACCCATGAAATAAAATGGGTATCACAAACATGTAATCAAATCATAACCTATATAAATAAAATATAGGTTTTATAATCATTTAATAAAAATCATAACCTATGAAAATAGGTGGGTTTCAAAAGAATATAACCCATGAAATAGAAACGGGTTTCAAAAGAATCATGTCATAAAAACATAACATTAAGATAAATAAATGAATTGAAACATTGAATTATTTCCTCAAAAAGGCATGAGTAACACCAACATATGTCATCTTAGATAAAAAATAGTTTTCAAATATCTTTCAAAAACATTTCATGAAGAAAATATCCTTTATTATTCAAAAATTTAATTTTAAAACATAAAAAATTTTGAAAACCATTTCCTTTTAAAATAATTTAAAAATATAAAGAAGTCCTGAAATCATTTTGAAAACCTTTTTCCTTGAAAACTTATAAAATAAACATGAAAAAACAATTAATACATTTTTCCTTGAAAACTTATAAAATAAGCTTCAAAAAATTTTAAAGACCATTTTATTTTAAAATTTATAAAAAAATATTGAAAACATTTTTAAAACCTTTTCATTTGAAAACTTATCAAAGAATATTGAAAATGTTTTGAAAACCATTTTTACTTGAAAACTTATGAGAGAAGATTGAAAGCGTTTTGAAATCCCTTTTCTTGAAAACCACTTTAAAAAAAGTGAATTTAAAAAATATTAAGAAAAAAAATTCATTAAAAAAATAAATTTTTAATATTTTAAAGAAATATTCAATGTAATTATGTTCATAACAGTGGGTAAATTCATACGTGTTGAACATTCCTTTTGCATTGTAAAAAAAATTAGAAAAGTGTCTCGATTGGAAAACGACTTGAATATTGATTTTTAAAAACCCTTTTGTTTTTAAAAGTAATAACATGGGTAATAATTTAATTTAAATATCATAGGATAATAGTATAATATTTTTTAAAACCTTATAGAAAACATGGTTTTGAAGGGACACAGATTTCCAACCAAAGAGAGAGGTAAAGTCAGACTTTATTAAAAACACTTTCTTGATCATATTATGTACCAAATAGTGTAAAAATGGTACCATTAATTGGATATAAAATTAATTACCATATGTTAATAACATTCATGAGATTTATTGAGATATGTATCACAATATTTCATCAATGAAAGCATAATCATAAAAAATCTCAATAAACAATGAGATTGTTTCAATAAACTATTACCACTTGGTAACTTTGAACCATACTCCCCATGTAAGAAAATGAAATTAAATGAAGCTTAAAATATCATGAAAATAATTATATTCATGATATAACATTTCAAATGGAATTATATACACCTAGAAAAATAATTTAGGTGCATAACAAAACATGTATCTCAAAGAATTCAATTTGAGACAAAACTGTCTTTTTGATTTAGTAACTTTTAAAACATTAATCCCATTAAATAAATATCATATAATTAATATTTAAATACCCATAATTTTAATAATAATAATAATATAATACATTATTGGTCTGTATATACACCATGAAAAATAAAAGAGTGGTGAACATGGCATGTATCTCAGAGATATAAAAAGTGAGATGAAATTCTCTTACTTTGTGTCTTGACTCTAGTCATATTCATATAAACTTCTTGTATAATAAATATAAGTTTATTATAAATCTATAAAATTAACATATTATTATACCTAATACAATATATGGTTTTATTATAAATTTATATTACCTTCTTGTTAACAATTCTATGTTAAGGTTTCACTTCGGGTAATATCTGCTTTGTTCTTTGCATGTGTCTTAATTTGTTATATTTTTTGTCAATATACTTATATCATGATTTCTAGAATGTAAACCATGATATAAATAGAAATTATATTTAGTATATTTGTATTATAATAATCCATATAATATATTATAAAATGTAATACACCATTCATGGAGATAATAGGTTGTATGTACGCATGAACGCGTTTCCGTTTTATTGTCATATTGAAAGAAAGAAAGGAAAAAAAATATGTGTATGTGTATATAATATCATTAAATTATCATTATTATGTCATATATACTATATAATTTTACAAAACACATCCTTAATAAATTCCATATAGTGTGTGAATTAATCGCATTGCTTTGAGGGGGCGGTAGTCCACACTTCCTCAAATGAAATTATCATATTTACACAAGATGGGAAGCATAAAGGTATCTTCTAAATAAAAATTAAATAAGAATAAAGACATTATAAATATAATATATAGAATATATAAATATATTATACATCGTAATTTCCACCATGAGAGGTGGTAAAATAAAATTGAACAATCATCATTTCGTGAGGTGATAGTTCATTGTACACATAAACAGTATGTATGTTACCCATTAGATGGAAGTGTGTGTAAGTTTTAGTATAAACCATAGCATAAAAACATCCTAGTATATTTAGGATACTGTTTTTTATAAAATTGTGGAATAAGAAGAGTTTAGGGAGTGTATAAAGAAAATAAAAGAAAGGAGCTTGAGGAAGGATGTCACCTCTTCTTTGGGTAACTCCTTTTGGTTCACACCAAAGTGATTCCTTGGATTGATTTATGCCAAAGATTAGGATTATAGGTTTAGTGGATGTATTTTGAGGAGCTATATTTTTAGATATTTTTTAATACAAATCATATTTAGAGGGGTGATTAAGTGTGAGGAGAGAATATCTTTTTATAGTGGAGGAGGAGTGACACTCTTGTAAATCTTTGTAAAAGGAATTACACCCACGTTTTTCCCATGTATGTTAGATAGGGTTATACCAAATATACACAAGAGGGGGGTGAATTGTGTCTTTTAAAAATTATTTGTGAAATCTTGTTCTGCCCTTTGACTTTAATCAGATGGATTAATGCAGCAGGAATTTAAATAGCAGAGACAAACAATGTATAGTGGTTCGGGGAACAGAAGGCCCCTAGTCCACTCCACCAACACTCTACTCCACGAGATTGGTGATTTTCACTATCTGGTCCTCTTGTCAATAGATAGTTCCACAACTAAGTACAAGCAGTTGACACCTTTACAATCTAACTCAAAACAAAGCCTTCTGGTTCACTCACAGAACCTATACAGCTTAGTACGAGAAGCCGGTCACTCAAGATAAAAAAGAAGTATTTGTTCTTTGAAAATACTTTCCCATTTTTCTTCACAATTGCAACAGAATGAAATTGAAAGTAGATAGATCATCTCTTTCAGAAATAATGATCTTCAAGTAAGAGTCGTTCTGAGTCAATCTGGTTGCAGTAGATATTGAAATATTATTCACAACTTCAGCAGCAGTAGATTCACAATAGATCTTCGATGAAGAAAGAGTGAATCTTATATCTTGATTCTTCTTCTTCAATGAATAGATATTTTTCACTCTTCGTAATCAGCAAATCTGTAGATCTTGATAGTCTCTATTTTTCTCCGTTTTATATTCATCATTGTTGTTCATAAAATCTTGTATATTTTTTCTCTATGTATATATCACATCTATATATAAAATAACGACGAGCACTTCTCCTACAAATTTAGATCCACAAAAGTCGCCTTCTGACTCGTAATATTTAAACATTTGAATTAACAGATCAGTCGTAACTCCCTTTGAAATTTGGCATAAAAATCTCCTTTTAAATTGATCCTTTGAATCGTAGATAAAATGGTTTTGAATCAGTCAAAGACATGTACTAAAAACATCTTTTGATATAGCTTAAAATCATCCTAATAAACTGCTTGTAGACCATTGCATAATAATATCGTATTTAATTCTCCGATGCCAAATGTAAGGTTGAACTGTATAGCATGCGTAAGGTAGATCACAAACATAAGGTTGATGATGTAGGGTTGATCAAAAACATAGGGTTGATCATCCATACTTTTCTTTTAAACATTCAAACATATGATAAATGATCCATACTTTTATAAGCTTCCAAACGTAAGGAACACGATCCATACTTTTGATGAAACATAAGGTTGTTTACAAAACTAAGGTTGATGAACAAGAATTTTGAGAAACAAATGTAATGTTTAAAACTTACGTACGATTCTTCTCCCAAACTTTTCAATATCCCAAACATAGGGTTCATTCCTAATGTAGGGTTCCTCTTCCATACTTTTCCAATAACGTATGGTTGATTAACCATACTTTTCTGATATCTTATAAAGTATACACCGCATTCTATCCTTATGCTATGTTTCTCCACGTAGGGTAGGAACAGTGATTCCAGAACATGCTTAAGAATTTCCTGAATATGTAGAGCATGAACAGTGTTTCCAGAACACGCTAATGTGAATACTTTAGCAATTAAATCTTGTTTTTCAAGAACATAAATATTTCTTCCATAAATAAAAATAATGAAAAATAAATTTCTGAAATATAATTAAAATAAAATCATTAGAAAACAATTAAGGGTATTTTTGAGCATCAAAATCATCATAAAGATAGAGTATTATTCTCAACAATCTCCCCTTTTTAAATAAAAATATTATGTATTGTTTAAAACAACACTTTCTCAACAATATCCCCTTTTTTGATGATCACAAAACCCATAAAATAATAAATGAAATTAACTTCCAAAATTAATTACATATAGTTTTGAATTTTTCAATTTAACTTAATTTTTATTCCTTTTAAAAAAAATTATAAATACAAAATGTTTTTGTGTTTATCCTAATTTATCCCCCTTTTGAGATATCAAAAAGAATGATAGTATATGGAATAGAACACATTTTAATGTAGTAGTGAAATTAAGTAAATTTTATTATTAACCATTTGTTAATAATTGCGTGTGGATTACTGGCATATGTAAACAAAGAGAGTAAAACAAATAAAAAAACAAATATATGATGAAATAACATTTCATAAAAAAAAGTTAAAATTATGATGAACTCAAAAATCATGGTGTGGTAAGGGTATGAGATAGGATTTATCTCCTCTGAACAACTGCCTTGATTTCTGTTAACTGCTCCCCCATCCATCTCATCATTCCATCTCCTAGCTTGATAATAAGATCTCTATTATCCTTATTCATATGAATATATTCTAACATATTCAGTTTGAAAACTCATCAAGTCTCTATTCCTTCTCCATATACAGAGTTAACTTCTCTGTGAACTGAGTCAGCACAGTTCTAATACTTGGTTCACTTGAGGTCAACTGGATAACCAAAAATCTCTGATTATCTAATAAGACTGATAGTGGAGAACTATTGCATTGCAAATCATGCAATCTTTCATTCATATTTCTCATTGCTGTTGTGGTAGACTAAAATATTCTGATTAAATCAGGTGAAGTACCTGATTCACTAGCGTCACCAGTCCTAACAGATGCAAATTGTGTCTCCATATAGTCTTTAAACTCTGATAGATCTGACGTCATCACCATTTCTCATTTCAGCTTGGATACCTCCGTCAACATCATTTTCTTGAAAGTTTCAACTTCCTGACTTGAAACTGTACTTCCTTTAAGTCTCTAAAATTTCAATTATTCTTTCTCTAAGGATCTTTTTAGAGAAAAATTTTCAGATTCCAAACAAAACAACTTCCTGTACAGCTCGCCTACTTTCTTATTAACTGAATCAGAGGCACCCTATGCTTGATTCTCATCCTTAGCTTCAATGTGTTGCAGCAGTACTAATGGCAATGATTCTGTATCAGATTTTTCTTTTGCTTCTTCCTGAGATGGCTGGTCCACAGACCTTTCCTCATAGTCTTTTCCAGAATCCTCCATAGAAAAATCCTCATGAATTACCTATGTATGAACTTCAGAAACATTCTCATCATGAACATTAGTAATCATTTCTTCCACTGGATTTTCTAAAATAATATCTTCTTGATTTTTCTAAGGACTGGCCACATCCTCACCAGGCTCTTCCTCCTTTTCTTTTTCAATTGTAACTTTAGTTTCAGCTACAATTTGAGATTCAATTTCAGTTACAACCATATCCTGTTCCTGAGCCTCAGTTTTAGCTTCTTCTTGAATTTCAGATTGTACTTGAGGAGTCACTTTAATTTGAGCAGTATCCTCTTCTTGTGGATTCTCAATAGCTACTTCTCTGAAAAAACTATAAGTGAGTAAATCTCTTGATGTTAAAACATCTAAACCACATTCCTCGTGATCATTAGCATTTATTTTCCTTTGAATCTGAAGTCCCTCCTGACTGCCTTCTTCTTGAGCTTCTTTAGTTTCAAATCTAATTCTTCTTATAGTAGTGCTCGCTTTTGTTTCATCTTTTCCCTCCTTGGACTTAACAGATTGAGCCTAAGCACTTGATTCTTCTTTAGCTCTAACTGGTAAAATTTTTCCTTTCAATGTGCTCCAGAAGTAACCAATCTTTCTCAGGGTCCCAACACTAAAAGTGTTACTATGATGACTTCTAACTCTGTCTTCCACCAGCCTCACCATATCCTTTTTTAACAAATTTTTTGATATGAATCTACCAAACAGATAAAAATTCATGTGTGCTTATATTTGAAAACAATAATGAAGGTACCTTACCATGTACCTAGGAAAATTATGTCTTATATCACTCATCAATAGATACATTATATACATGTCTGGATACAAGATTTTCTCCATCTCAGACATCCTCGATGCAATCCCTATTTGCCCAAACTTCACTAGGATTTTCTGATCCGGCTCCAAGTCCTTTACCAATATATTCCTTATATATGTAGAACCAAAAATAAAAGACATAATATTTTCAGACTTATGTACTAAATATCCTATATTTTCAAATCAAAATGAAAACTCCCTCATGAGGGAAGTTCCGTATCTGACCAATCTCCACAGAGGATATCGAAACATCTCTATATTCAATCTTAGCTACCATAGTATCCTCATCTTTCCCTAGAATAAATTGAATAGATTTAAAGAAATAATGAAGTTCTACCACATATAGAAACTCCGTAAAATCTCCATTAAACGTCTGTTCAAGGTTTTGAAATGAAAGATCTTTATTCAGTAATAGGTTTTTTTGATATAACCATTCCAGATCTATGACCTTTCCTTGCAAAATTTTCCTTCCTTCGAAGCATTGTCTCTTGGCAGTGCTGGTCTCAGCCTCATCGGTTCTCTTGGTCTTGGATATTTTTGTCGAAAAATCTCTAAAGGTTTGAAAAGGGATTAGGGTTTCGAAGGTTCAGGTTTGGATAGACAAAGAGCGGTAAAGTGTCGCGGGTTTGAAAGGGTTTTTGGTAGAAATGAAACGATTCATAATTCGAAAGGTTTCCGGCAGCCTTGATTCCTATGTCATAAATAATTATTACATATATATTAAAAACAAATGAAATTATTCATGCAATAAAAAAAACTTATTCTACTTAAAAAACAAATAACTAATTTATTTTAAACAGTATTAAAAGAAAGAAAAAACATAATAAAATAAAACTTTATTTAAAATTAAATAAACCTAACCCCCCTTTAATAATATCAAACCTTGCAGTGGGAAGTGGTTTGGTAAAAATATCAGCTAATTGAATTTTAGTACTTACAAATTCTAAGAATATATCATTTATAAGAACATGGTCTCTTAGAAAATGATATTTGATATCAATATTCTTAGTCCTAGAATGATTAATATTATTTTTTGAAATATTTATATCACTAGTATTATCACATAAAATAGGCGTACTATTAAAACTTAATCCAAAAATCCATAAGAGTGTTTTTCATCCACAATACTTGTGCACAGCAACTGCCAGTAGATACATATTCTACCTTGGATGTTGACAGGGCAACTGAGTGTTGTTTCTTACTTGACCATGACACTAAGGATTTTTCTAAAAAGTAAAAAGTACCCGAAGTGATTTTCCTATCTAATCTAAAACTTCCAAAGTCTGTATTTGAATATGAAATTAAATTAAATCAGACGTTTTGGGATAAAGAAGAGATTGAAAAATAGTTCCTTTTAAATATCTAAAAATTCATTTAACAGTAGTTAAATGAGATTATTTAGGATTTGATTGAAATTTTACACAAAGTCATACTGAATACATTATATCTGGCCTTCTAACAGTATGATATAATAAACTACCAATCATACCTATATATAACTTATTGTCAACTGATTTTCCAGTTTTATCCAAATCAAGTTTTATATTAGTACACATAGGAGTTGTATATGTCTTGCTGTTTTCAAGTCCAAATTTCTTTATTAAATCAGTAATGTATTTTCTTTGATTTAAAACATTTCCAAAATATTTTTGATAAATTTTAAGTCCTAAAAAGAAATTTAATTCTCTCATCATACTCATTTCAATTTATTTTTACAATATATTTGAAAACTCCTGACAAAGTGATTTATTAGTTGATACAAAAAATACATCATCAACATAAATTTGAACCAATAAAATGTTAGAATTTACAGTTTTCTTAAATAGTGTTGGATCTTCCATTCCAACAGTAAAATCATTTTTCAAAAGAAAAGAGTTTATTCTTTTATACCATGCTCTAGGTTCTTGTTTAAGTCCATAAAGAGATTTAGTAAGTTTAAAAATAGAATCTGGTTTTTGTGAATTTTAAAAACCAGGAGTTTGCTCAACATAAACTTCCTCCATTAAATAACCATTTAAAAGGGCAGACTTAACATCCATCTGAAATAATTTAAAATTCATATGAGATTCATATGATAAGAAGATTCTAATGGATTCTAATATATCTACATGTGAAAAGGTCTCATCATAATCTATACCTTATTCTTGATTATATCCTTTAGCTACTAGTCTTGCTTTATTTATAGTTATTATTCCTTGATCATCTTGTTTATTTCTAAAGACCCAGTTGGTTCCAATCACTGGATAATTTTGTGGTCTTTCAACTAATTTCTAGACTTCATTTCTTTTGAACTGGTTTAGTTCTTCTTGCATTACTATCAACCAACTTTCATCATAGAAAGCTTCTTCTATAAACTTGGGTTCTAATTGGGATAGAAAGGAAAAAAAACTCAACGATATTTCCTATGTTCCTTCTAATTTTTATTCCTATTTCTAAGTCTCCTATTATTATTTATAAAGGGTGATTATTTAGGGTCATTGATTGTCTAGGTAGTACACTTATAGGTTCTTCAGTGTCATGTTCTTCTGGACTGGACTGAATTTCATTTATATCTTTTTCAAAATCATCTTTCATGTTTTCAAGTATCATGTTATCATTAGAATCAAGCTCATATATTTGATCTTCCCTTTTCTCAAAGGGATCAGTTTCATCAAATTTCACATGAACTGATTCTTCAACAATCCTTGACTTTTTATTAAAAACTCTGTAAGATTTAGAAGTAGCAAAATATCCTAAGAAAATGCCTTCATCATATTTTGGATCAAACTTACTGAGATTTTCATTGGTTTTTAAGGTATAAACCTTGCATCCAAAAACTTTAATGTAATTTAATTTAGGTTTTCTCTTATTCCAGAGTTCATAGGGTGTATTTTTCAAAATTGATGTAATTAAAACTCTATTCATTATATAGCAGGCTGTAATTACAGCTTCTTCCCAAAAATAGGTAGGAAGACTGTATTCATTTAGCATAGTCCTATCCATTTCCTAAACAGTCCAATTTCTTCTTTCAATAATTCAATTTTTTTGAGGTGTTATTGGTGTAGAGAAGGTGTGTTTAATATACATATTTGAGAAAAAGGAATTGAATTCTAAATTCTCAAATTCTCTACCATGATCACTTCTTAATGAAATTATTTTCAAACCTTTTTTATTTTGAACAGATTTTCAAAAACTTTCAAATAATGTAAAAGGTTCACTTTTAAATTTTAAAAAGAAAATCCATGTAAATCTAGAATAGTCATCAACTAAAACATATACATATAGTTTACCAGCCAATCATGCTACTCTTAAAGGTCCAAACAAATCCATATGGATAACTTCTAGAGGTTTAGATGTAGTAATTTTGTTAACAGATTTGAAGGATTATTTGTGTTGTTTTCCAAGTTGACATGCATCACAAAATCTATCACTTTCAAACTTGAGACTAGGTAAATCAGAAACTAATTGTTTCTTGGATAATTTATGTAAAGCATATATATTTCAATGTACAAGTCTTCTATTCCAAATCCAGGATTCATTTATCTTATCAGTTAAGCAGTTTAATTTTTGTTTACACAATGAATTTAAATCTAGGGTATACACATTGTCAGTTCTAGGTGCTCTAAATTTAAGTAGTTTATTTTTGAAAACAGAATAGAAATTGTTAGAAAAAATCAACAGCATAACCATCATCACGAAGTTGAGAGATACTTATTATATTGTGTTTCAATCCTTGTACATAAAGTATTTTATTGATTGATATAGCTTCGGGATCTCCAACTATTCCAATGTCAATGATCTTCCCTTTGGCATTGTCACCAAAAGTGAAAAGTCCATCATCTTTTTGAGTAAGAGTAGAGAAATTTGATGAGCTTCCACTCATATGTCTTGAGCATCCATTGTTCATATACTATATGGTTTTGCTTCTGTGACCTGCTTCCTACAAAGGCATTTAAACAGATTGTTTTGGTACCCATATTCTATTGGGTCCAGTTGTGTTAGCCAGCAAAGATCTGGGTATCTAAACTTGCTTTGTATTTAGCAGAATCAAATAAACTATTTGAAACAAAATATTTATTAATACCACTTATTTGAGGTTGTCTTAAGAAATAGTTTTTAGAAATATGTCCCCTTGTTCCACAGTAACTACAATTTAATCTTTTTGTGCTTGGAAAAAAATAATTCTTGTACAGCTTAGGTTTTTCACCTTTATTGCCAATTCCAAATTTTTCCTTCTTAATGACAGTTTTCCCAAGAATTTCATTCAAAGAGTTTTCTCCTTTGGTAAAAATGAGGGTTGCACCTTTATATGTTTCTACTTAATTTTTCATTATTTTTATTTTATCTTCATGATCTGTATAGTTATTGTTAATTTAATTATACTTATCAGTTAACTCCTTAAATTGTTTTAGGATTGTATCTCTTTCATCTAAAATAGCTTTGTGAATGTTATTTAATGACTTATGCCTCCTAAAAATAGAATCATATTTTTATTCAAGCATGTTGCAGTAGGTTACAAGTTTTCCATTAGAATATCATGTTTCAAAACTAGAGTCAGAGTTAGAAGAGTAGTATGTTTGTACCTCATCTTTTTCTACCATAAAGCACATTTTGGATTTCAAATTTACTTCTTCCTTCTCTGAGTCTGATTCTAAAGAGATACTAGAGTCTTCAGACACACTCCATTTAGCTTTCATTGCTTTCTTTTCTTTTTTCTCATAATCATTCATTTTGAAGAACTTATTCTTCTTATCTTCTTTTAAATGAGGACATTCAGGTCTGATATGACCCATCTTCTTGCACTCATAACATCTGACTTCCTTTTCATCCTTTTTGAAATTTTTTCTAAAGCCTTTATTATTTCTGTAGAATTTACTAAACTTTATAACTAGTTGAGCCAGTTCTATATCAGAATTTGATGAGTCAGAACTTTCTGATTTCACCTTTACTTCTTTTTTCTTTAGCTTTTTGATTTTCCCTTGAGATTACACTTTTAAGGAAGTGTATTCTCTCTTTATCAGAACCTTATTCTCGTTTTCTTCATCTTGCATCTCGGATTCATACATCATAAGTGTTCCAATCAACTCTATCATGGTTAAGTCTTTGAAAGGTGTTGACTGTCTGATTGCAGCAGAGATTCCATTCCATTTAGTAGGCAGTACTCTCAATACTTTTAAAGCATGATCATATTGTTTGGTTGGTTATCCCAAGGCAGTTATATTGTTGAAAATTTATGTCAATATTCCATTCATTTGATTAATGGTTTCACCTTCAAACATTCTGAATGTATCAAATTTAATCTTAGCAGTAGCATATCTCATTTTCCTGACATTGTCAGTTCCTTCAAAAGCAATAGGAATAGTTTTCCACATCTCATATGCTGTCAGGCATTGAGATACTCTGTTTAATTCATCAGGTCCTAGACAACATATAATTGCATTCATTGCCTTTGAGTTCATATCATATTCTTCTTCAGTGGCTCCACTCCATGTTTCAAGTTTCTATGGTATTTCATATGGATTCAGAATCTTAGAATATACTTTTTATCCAAGGTTTTTCAGATATATTATCATTCTTGATTTCTAGCATCCATAATTTTCTACATTGAAGTATGGTGATATGAACATAGACATTCCTTCTCTTGTATCAGTCATCTTTCTCTGTGTATAATCCTTAATCACTTTTAGCTTGTTAAAGCTTTATCGGAAAGCTCCACCTTTGATACCAATTATTGGATCGGGTTATACCAAATATACACAAAAGGGGGGTGAATTGTGTCTTTTACAAATTCTTTATGAAATCGTGTTATGCCCTTTGAATTTAATCATATGGATTAATGCATCAGAAATTTAAATAGCAGAGACACACGATGTATAGTGGTTTGGGGAACAGAAGGCCCCTAGTCCTCTCCACCAACACTCTACTCCATGAGCTTGGTGATTTTCACTATCTGGTCCTCTTGTCAACAGACCGTTCCACAACTGAGTATAGGAAGTTGAAACCTTTACAATATAAGGAAAAATAAAGCCTTCTGGTTCAATCATAGAACCTACACAGATTGGTACGAGAATCCGGTCACCCAAGATAAAAAAGAAGTATTTGTTCTTTGAAAATACTTTCCTGTTATTCTTCATAATTGCAATAGAATAAAATTGATAGTAGATGGATCATCACCTTCAGAAATAATTATCTTCAAGTAAGATTTGTTCTGAGTCTATTCAGTTGTAGTAGATATAGAAATATAATTCGCAACTTTAGCAGTAGTAGATTCACAATATATCTTCGATGATGAAAGAGTGAATCTTCTATCGTGATTCTTCTTTTTCAATAAACAAAGCTTTGTCACTCTTCTTAATCAGAAGATCTGTAGATCTTGACAGTCTCTTTTTTTCTCCTTTTTATATTTATCATTGTTGTTCATCAAATCTTGTATATTGTTTCTCTGTGTATATATCACATCTATATATAAAATAACGATGATCACTTCTCCTGTAAATTTAGATCCACAAAAGTCACCTTTTGACTCATGATATTTAAACATTTTAATTAATAGAGCAGTCTTAACTCCCCTTGAAATTCTTCATGAAAAGATCCTTTTAAATTGATCTTTTGAATCGTAGATAAAACGGCTTTGAATCAGTCAAAGACACGTATTAAAAAAAGCTTTTGATCCGGCTTAAAATCAGCCTAATAAACCGCTTGTAGACTGTTGCATAATAATATTGCCTTTAATTCTCTGACGCCAAATGTATGGTTGAACTGTATAGCATGTGTAAGGTAGATCACAAACGTAAGGTTTATGATGTAGGGTTGATAAAAAATGTTGGGTTGATCATCCACTCTTTATTTTTAACATTAAAATGTATGATAAATGATCCATACTTTTATAAGCTTCCAAAAGTAAGGAACATGATCCATACTTTTGATGAAACGTAATGTTGTTTACAAAAGTAAGGTTGATAAACCATACTTTTGAGAAACAAACATAATGTTTAAAACTTATGTACGGTTCTTCTCCCATACTTTTCAATATCCCAAACGTAGGGTTCCTTCCTAACGTAGGGTTCCTCTTCCTTACTTTTTCGATAACGTATGGTTGATTAACCATACTTTTCTGATATCTTATAAAGTATACACCACATTCCATTCTTATGCTACATTTATCCACATAACATATGAATAGTGATTCCAGAACACGCTTAAGCAATTCCTGAACATGTAGAGCATGAATAGTGTTTCTAGAACATGCTAATGAGAATACTTTAGCAATTAAATCTCATTGTTCAAGAACATAAATATTTCTTCCAGAAATAAAAATAATGAAAAATAAATTCCTAAAATATACTTAAAATAAAATCATTAGAAAACAATTAAGGGTATTTGTGAGCATCAAAATCATCATAGATATAGAGTATTGTTCTTAACTATCTCCCCCTTTTTAAATAAAAATATTATGTATTGTTGAAAACAACACTTTCTCAATAATGTCAAGTGGATAAAACAATATAAAAAATTATATCCAATGAATATGGGTACAAAATATGGCCATACAAAGATTTTTTACAAGTGTATATGTCATTTTGGGTATTAAGTTTAAGGTTTGGTCCTTTGTTAAGAAAATTTTTCTCTTAATCATTGTAATTAATTTTAATTAAATTCACTAATATTTTTTGTCAAAAAATAAGTTGGCCTTATTATATATTATAAATTCTTATGATTAAAAATATGGAATCAATTTTTTCAAATTTAAAACACAAAATTGGTAGAAATTAATTTCAAATTAATCCTGCATACGGGACAACACTACGAGTTTTTAAAGTAAAAATGATCAAAAGTTTTCCAAGTTTTTATATCCAATTTAATTGTGAAATTGGTTATAATTACCTAAATTGGATTAAATGATAAAAATTTAATCTAATTAAACATTAAAAAAATTAAAAATATAATTTAAACTTATAAATAAATTAGATGAAAAGGCAGTTTTGAATTAAAATTCATTATTTTTTAACTATTCATTAAACAATGAAATTTCTTAGAAAAATCCCAAAAATTCACCCGAATCTAATTTAAACATTATAAATTCAAAAATGAAGTTTATTTTATCAAATTAAATTTATAAATGTGTCTAAAATTAATTTTATTTTTTTCACAAAAGAACTTGGAAAGCAATTCATTTGAGAAAATAGTATTTTTAAATATTTAAGGACTTTAACAAAAAAAAATATATTTCATTATCAATAATTTTTATTTATATAAACCCATTATAAACAATATTTTAAAACAAGTTATTACTATTCATATTATTAAGTTTAATGGCTAGGTTATAATTATCTCATATAAATAATTATAACAAAAAAATATGTTTCATGGAAACTCAATGTTGTGTATAACATACACGAAGTTGGTGTTTCATGTAACATATCACAAGTTGGTTCCATGTGAAATGTATGTTTTGTAAGGGTTTGTGTCCTGAGAACCAACTATTTTGTACTTTGATTACATGAATGTTCACTTATTATATATTGTCCATTGTTCTGCATGACTATAATATAATAATGTCCTGGAATATTTGTTGCATTGATAAGGTCATGACGGATCCCCGCTATGTTGAGAACCTTGAAATTATATAACAATATTCTTAAATAAAGTTCTACAGTTGGATGAAATACTATGACAGGACACATAGTATACAGACCGTCATGTGCGAGTACTCGTAAGAAGACGAGACTCTCTCTCATAGAGTCCGCACTTGGTAATCTCCAAGATAGGATATTATGAGAACAGAACCACCAGTAGTAATTCTACATGTATTGGTGTCATTGGAAATTTCTATCTACGAGCGTGTGTAATGGTCCTTAGACTGGAAGATTATCATTAACTCATGTCATGACTTGCGCACTTAGATTTTATGACGAAAACCGTCATGCAGATAGTTGGCGGGAAGTAGGTTACATTGGTTGTATCATGAGTGAAATGTTGTTAATGGATAAGTTGAGGAAGGATTTGCCCCTTCCATTTATGGAAGTTGATATCTCGGCCCTTTGATTGAAATAGAACTGTCGCATTAAATTCCATGGCCATATTGTAAACGACGAGTTTATTTCAGGTAGTCAAAGAACGACGAATCAAGCATATAGGTTTATGACACTACCATGAAACCTTCTTGATGATATATAGAGACAAAGGGATTAAATTACACCGTAAGTGTTCGTATGAGGTGATACATCAATGTGGCGTCAACTTCTTTCTCTTGGGTGCCTTGACCTGTTGCTAGACAGTAATCTTGGACTTTAGGCAAGCTCGCCTAATGCTAACGAGAAAGAGGCCTATAGGGTCACACACTAAGTGTATTCAAGTATCTAAAGTAGAATAAAGATTATTCCCATACGTGGTTTAATAATTATTCAAGGAAGCCTAAATTGTTTTAATGATGGAGGAATAAGTAAATGAAAAACAAGATATACACACCGTGTATTAAAGATTACACGCTGTGTATTTTTTCATGGAAAACAGGTACATGTCGTGTATTAATAATTACACGCCGTGTAGTTTTCTTTATGTAAATGAAATTAATAAATGAAAAAAATATATACACGCCATGTACATTTAATGTACACGCCGTGTAGTTTCTAATGAAAATCAAGTACACGCCATGTATTTATTAATACACGCCGTGTAGTTTTTCCAGTCGGGATTTTGAGGATATAATATTGTTTTAAATGATATTTATTATAATCAGCATGGGCGCATGTCAAGGAATTAATTATTCAACATGGGGGTTTTAAATAAGAATCAATGAAATAAATAAAACGTGTAACGCGTTTATTTATTGTCATAACTCTACAACCTCAAACCTGATTATAAATATCCTCACAACCCCAACTCTTTTCCAACACACAATAGAATCGTTGTGCACAACAACTTTGAATAATTCTTTCAAGGATGAAAGAACTTCTTCCTCCAATAACACTCTCAAGACCAAGAGAGATCCTCTTCCATAGGATCAATATGATCTAAGGTGGACAACACAAGCAAAGGTTTCTCCACGCTAGCACCCAGAGACTCCTTTAGCGACATCCTGAGATACGAGGTACACTTGTGGATCACCGCTAGAGGAAATCTACACTTGGATTTTGCGACGCAATGACGAATCACATCGGAACGTGATCAAGAACATCAACCAAGAAAGAATACACAAAAGGTATTTATTTTCAATTGATTAAATTATTTATAATCAACCTGTAACGATCCTACTTTGTGATTTCGGGACTTTACTTTTCTTTGTTCATTTCTATGATTCGATCAGTGGAGACTGGAGTTTATCATCGTATTGATCCCGTATTGATCACTGTTAATGACAAAAAGCCAAGTGGGTACATCCACCCACGTGCTTTCTCTGTGCCCGGAACCTTCAAATCGTATCAGAGGGATGTTACAACGTTGATTATAGTTATTTAATTTTCATTGATAATTTACGCATTTATATTTTATTCAATTCAAAATAAATCATTCTATAAATCTGAATAAATTATATTTGTTCTTCCTCCTTCATTTCTCAATTCATATCATAGAAATGGCCTTTTAATTTTAATTTTCATTAAAATAAAAACGAGGAACTCATCTAGAGGAGCCACTCTTTCTGTCTGTAAAACACGGGATTACACGGCATGTAACTAAAACTACACACCGTGTACTTAGGTTCAACGAAACGGCACTAGTGCGCCAAACCACACCATTTGAATTGATTATTCCTAAATTTTAATCACACCCTGTTGACCAGAATTGAACAGCGCGTGGAAACCAGAATACACGGCATGTATGTTGGAGCAACACGCTGTGTAGTCTGATCTGGCCAAGGTGAAACGGTATACAAGGAGATTTCGTGTTCCGCGTACATAGGATCTCCAGGACGGTTACCACATAACAAGGAAGTACATGCCATGTATGATTTATCTACACGCCATGTACTCCAAAATTTCCAAAGTACAGAGAACATGCCAAATCCCCCAGCGTGTACTTTGGATAAAAGGTGAAAAGAAATACACGCCGTGTAAATATAAACTACACGTTGTGTACTTTCCAGAAATGGAATTTCACCAGGTTTCCTCCAAAAGTACAAAGACCAGTACAAGGGATATGGATGAGAAGAATCTCAAGGAAATTCAGAAAGGAATTTAAGATAAAGAATTGATTAATTATAAGATCATAATTAATTATTTTCAAGCGCGACTTATCTTGAATAAATAGAACGATTAAAATAATTTGAATTCTAAATATGTGTAAATGTCGTTTTATTCTATGGATGATCATGAGCTAGACAAAGACCCTTTGTATGTGTGTTTGGTTTTATTTAAATTTATTTAAATTTGTTGGCCTGTGAGCCTTATTCCAATAAAATGTAAGGTTTGCGTGCCCATGGTTTCTTTAATGTAAACAACATGTAATGGAGGATCTCCCAAGCCGGAGGAGACGGTTCAACACCCGAATCTGAGGTGAAACCAACCCAAGAAGATACAAAGGTGGACAGGTGGGAGCTGAAAAACACAAACCATTAGGTTCAAGGTGTTTTCCCTAGGTCAGGGTTAGCTTATCAAACCTCTAGATAAGCTAACCAATAGAAGATCATGATAATGCCATCTTATTTTATTTCTGTCTGATTTCATGGTTTATTTATTATGTATGTGTTGTCGTGATCACATAATTAATTAAATAAACGATCATGCAAAGATGGAATAAAATAAAAACCAGACTATGCATAAACATTATCAGAACATGGTTAATCACTTAAGAAATCATCACTTAATATTAACAAGCATGTGATAATGAAAAAATACACATAAATAATAAAATCCCTCAAATACCATATTAAGTCAGATCAAGCCTTTCATCACTTGATTAAGGGAAAGACTCAATAAAACTATGTGTTTGACTAACCCTTGTTGGGACACTTACTTTTATAAAGGAATCCCTTATGAAAGGTTTCGGGTTGACTTGACCATATTACATCAAGAGAAGTAGTCCTTGCTAGACTTGATGTAATATTGGAGGCAAGAGTTGAGGAAATCCAAGTCAGGATTTCAGGATTGGGGAGTCCACTCAACAGATCAAGGAACTATAAGCTCATAGTTGGCAAAGACCTGCCTACCTAAATACCTTCAAATAGCTTGACCAACCCTTGTTGGGGTTATGTGAAGGGGAATATGGATCTTTTCCACTAGAATGTCAAAGAAACTGGATATTTTGAGTTCAATGGTAAGGGCCATTGGGACTTGATAAAATAGTGGGAGACTTAATAAAAATTTTATTATTTCTCATAAAATGTAATCAAGAAAGTACTGATAAATCTGCTATTTAAATTTGTAGAATTGAAATGACAAACTCGTCAACCACATTTTCTCTGTGATCAATTCTGGATAAAGACAATATCCTCAATGGTAGTAACTTTCAGGAATGGTTTAGGCGCCTTTGGGTTATCCTACGCCATGAACGAAAGTTTTACATGCTGGAGTCCTCACTTCCTGATCCGCCTGCCCAAGGAGAGAGTGATGAAGATTTCATGGTCTATGATCAAAATTTGAGCGATGCACTCGACGTTCAATGTTTAATGTTGTCATCAATGTCTAGTGAGCTCATGAAGTCTCATGAAGACATGAATTCCTACAACATGCTCGAGCACCTCCATGGTCTATACCAGGAGAGAGCGAGATAGGAAAGGTTTGAGATCTCCAAGGCTCTATTCTAGAGCAAGCTTGGATAGGGTGCCCCATATGGGCCTCATGTAGTCAAGCTCATTGGCTACATTTAGTGCTTGGAGGTTCTAGGGTTTAAACTCCCCAAAGAACTGGGTACCTATCTCATTCTCGCATCACTCCCCCAGATCTTCTCAAAATTTGTTGTGAACTTCAACATGAACAACATTGAGAAGTCTTTGTCTGATCTTCTTATCCTTATTCGCCAAGTGGACAATGACATGAAACGTGAAAAGACTTTTGTCCTCATGTTGAATAAAAGGAAAGGGAAGGCGAAGAGATTTAAGCCCAAAGATTCTTCAAGGCCTTCCAAGAAAATGAAGATCAAAGGGGAGGCAAGAGAACATGATGCTATTTGTTTCACATGTGGAAAGAAGGGCCACTGGAAGAAAAACTGCACCCAACCAATAAAGCAAGGGGAATCTTCAGGTGTGTTTGTTATCGAATGCAATCTATCTGTTTCTACTAATTGGGTATTAGATACTGCTTGTGGTGCTCACATCTGTATCCAAATACAGGAACCAAGTAGATTCAGAAATATTGATCGAGGTGAGGTGGATCTACGAGCAGCCAACAGAGCCAGACTCGTTGTTGTAGCTGTCGGAGACTACCACCTCACATTGCCTACTAGGATGATCTTGGTGCTAAATGGTTGTTATTATGTTCCTTATGTTACTAAAAACATTATTTCAGTATCCATATTAGATACTAATGGATTCATATTCAAGTTTGTAAATGAATGTTTCTACTTTTATAAATATAGCATTTGTTTTGGTAGGGCACATTTATATAATGGCCTTTATGTGTTAGACTACACAAACCAAGTAATGGAAATATATGACAAAGTACATTCACATGAATCATACCACACCCAACTTTGGAATCACCAGCTAGGTCATGTCAATGAGAAACGTTTGACAAAATTACATCAAGATGGGTATTTAGATTCTTTCTAACTAAAATCACTTGGTTTATGTCATGCGTGTCTACAAGGAAAAATGACCAAAACCCCATTTAGTGGGAAAGGCAAAAGGGCTAAAGAGCTTCTAGAATTAGTTCACACAGATGTGTGTGGACCATTTTCAGTTGAAGTAAGGGGTGGTTTCTCATACTTCATAACTTTTACTGGTGATTTTAGTAGATATGGATATATCTACTTAATGAGGTATAATTCAGATTCTTTTGATCGGTTCAAAGAATACAAGAATGAAGTTGAGAACCAGCTTGATAAGAAGATTAAGAAACTCCACTCAGATAGAGGAGGATAATATCTTAATCAGTACTTCATTGATTTCTTACGGGAGTTTGGGATTCTATCTCAACTCACTCCTCCTTATACACCTCAGTGGAATGGTGTAAGTGAAAGGAGGAACTGCACCCTGTTGGACATGGTGAGATCAATGATGAGTCATACGAGTCTTCTAATATTCTTTTGGGGATATGCATTACAAACAGCAGCACACATACTAAACCAAGTACCAACTAAATCGATAAATGGTATTCCATACGAGTTATGGAGTGGATGCAAATCCATGTTATCGAATTTACATGTGTAGGGTAGCGAAGCATTTTTTAAGTCCTCTTTAGGTAATAAACTTGCACCCTAAGGAACAAAGTGTATCTTTATAGGATATCCCAAAGAAACAAGGGGATATTACCTATACAAACCCTCATATAAAAAGGTAACAG
Organism: Viscum album; assembly: GCA_963277665.1. Lineage (NCBI taxonomy): Eukaryota > Viridiplantae > Streptophyta > Magnoliopsida > Santalales > Viscaceae > Viscum > Viscum album. Next base: position 43,571,962 of record OY728140.1, on the reverse strand, counting down.
TGGAAAGACACGTCATATTCCTTGAGAGGGAGCACATCTCCAAAGGAGATAGTGGGAGCGAGATAGACTTTGATGAAGTCGAGGCTCAAGATACACAAAATTTGGTACAAGAACATATTCCACAAATCCCTGTGGAAGAATAATCTTTTCCAGAGACACAATAACTGCATAAGAGCACAAGAGTGGTGAGAGAACTAGAACGATATAGTTTTCTTGTCACCGAGGATGGTGACTCATTATTGGTTGACAATGGTGATCCTCTTACCTACAAGGAAGAAGTTAGAGGGATAGACGTTTCCAAGTGGCAAGAAGCCACGAATTCTAAAATGGATTCCATGTACCAAAACCAAGTTTGGATTTTGGTAGATCCTACAGTTGATGTAAATCCTATTGGTAATAAATGGGTATTCAAGAAAAAACTAGACATGGAGGGGCAAGTTAGCACCTATAAGGCACGACTAGTTGAAAAATGTTTTTGACAGCGTTAAGGAATTGACTATGATGAAACTTTTCCACCGGTTGCGATGCTGAAATCCATAAAAATCCTATTGGTTATTGTCAATTACCATGACTTTGAAATTTGGAAAATGTATGTCAAAACAGCATTCCTTAACGGGAACCTCCAGGAAGATGTCTACATGACATAACCTGAAGGGTTTGTGACTCTAAAGGATTCTAACAAGGTATGAAAGTTGTAGAAATCCATTTATGGATTAAAGAAAGCATCAAGGTCATGGAACATTCATTTTGATGAAGCTGTAACAGAATTAGGCTTTGTTAAGAATGAATGTGAGCCTTATGTCTACAAGAGTTTTAGTGGAAGTGCAGTCATTTTTTTAATAGTATATGTTGATGACATATTACTAATTGGAAACGAAGTACCCTTATTATAGTCAGTTAAGGCATAGTTTCATAAATGTTTCTCCATGAAAGACTTGGGTGAGGCAGCATATATTCTTGGGATCAAGATCCATTGTGATAGATCCAAGAGAATGTTGGTCCTAAGTCAAAGTACATACATTAACAAGATACTGAAGAGATTCAGTATGGAACAGTCCAAGAGGGGATTGTTTTCAGTGTCACATGGCATTCATCTTTCCAAGAAAATGTGTCCTAAGACACATGACGAAAGAAAGAGAATGGAAAGGATCCCTTACGCATTCGCGATTGGGTCAGTCATATATGATATGCTATGTACGAGGCTAGATGTTTCTTATGCATTAAGTGCAGTAGGCAGATATCAAGCTGATCCAGGAGACTGCCATTGGATGGAAGTCAAGACGATCCTTAAGTATCTGATGTGTACTAAGGATATGTTCCTGATTTATGGAGGAGATGAGGAACTAGTCATCAGAGGACATGTAGATGCTATTTTCCATAATAATCAAGATGACATGAAGTCGCAGACTGGATACATCTTCAGTTTGAATGGAGGTGTAGTGAGCTGGAAGAGCTCAAAGCAAAGTCTGGTGGCAGATTCTATAGCGGAGTCCGAGTATATTGCAGCTTCTGAGGCAGCTAAAGATGTAGTATGGATGCGAAGCTTCGTCCAAGAGCTGGATGTAGTACCGAGCAATAAAGATCCTATAACACTCTATTGTGATAATACTGCAGCAGTGGCACTTGAAAAAGATCCAAGGTCACATCAGCGGACAAAGCACATACATCGGAAGTATCAACTCTTGAGGGATTTTTCTCAGAGAGGTGAAGTTGCAGTGAGCAGTATTTCCATGGAATACAACATGGTGGACCCCTTTACTAAAGTCTTGACTCAGCAGAAACATGATCATCATGTGAGGTCTAGTGGACTAAAAGTCGTAGGCAGTTGGTTCTATTCCAAGTGGGATTTTGTAAGGGTTGGTGTCCTGAGAACCAACTATTTTGTACTTTGATTACATGAATGTTCACTTATTATATATTGTTCATTGTTCTGCATGACTATAATATAATAATGTCCTGGAATATTTTTTGCTTTGATAAGGTCATGGCAGATCCCCGCTATGATGAGAACCTTGAAATGATATAACAATATTCTTAAATAAAGTTATACGGTTGGATGACATACAATGATAGGATACCTAGTATATATACCGTCATGTGCGAGTACTCGTAAGAAGACGAGACTCTCTCTCATGGAGTTCTCACTTGGTAATCTCCAAGATGGGAGATTATGAGAACAAACCCGCCAGTAGCAATTCTTCATGTCTTGGTGTCATCGGACATTACTATCTACAAGCGTGTGTAATGGTCCTTAGACTAGAAGATTATCATTAACTCATGTCATGACTTGCGCACTTATATTTACTGATGAAAACCATCACGCAGACAGTTGGAGGGAAGTAAGGTACATTGGGTGCATCACGAGTGACATGTTGTTAATGGATAAGTCGAGGAAGGATTTGTCCCTTCCATTTATGGAAGTTGATATCTCGACCCTTTGATTGAAATAGAATTGTCGCATTAAATTCCATGGAAATGGTGTAAATGATGAGTTTATTTCAGGTAGTCAAAGAACGAAGGATCAAGCATATAGGTTTATGACACTACCATGAAACCTTCTTGATGAGATATCGAGACAAAGGGATTAAATTACATAGTAAACGTTCGTATGAGGTGATACGTCAATGCGGCGTCAACTTCTTTCTCTTGGGTGCCTTGACCCGTTGCTAGACAGTAATCTTTGACTTTAGCAAGCTCACCTAATGCCAATGAGAAAGAGGCCTAGAGGGTTACACACTAAGTTTATTCAAGTATCTCAAGTAGAATAAATATTATTCCCATACATGGTTTAATAATTATTCAAGGAAGCCTAAATAGTTTTAATGATGGAGGAAGAAGGAAATGAAAAACAAGATATACACACCGTGTATTAAAGATTACACGCCGTGTAGTTTTTTATGGAAAACAAGTACACGTCGTGTATTAATAATTACAAGCCATGTAGTTTTCTTTATGTAAAGGAAATGAATAAATGAAAACAAGATATACACGCCGTGTACATTTAATGTACACGCTGTATAGTTTTCAATTAAAATCAAGTACACATCGTGTATTTATTAATACAAGTCGTGTAGTTTTTCCAGTCGGGATTTTGAGGATATAGTATTGTCTTAAATGATATTTATTATAATCAGCATGGGCTCATGTCAAGGAATTAATTATTCAACATGGGGGTTTTAAATAAGAGTCAATGAAATAAATAAAACGTGTAACGCGTTTATTTATTTTCATAACTCTATAACCTCAAACCTGATTATAAATATCCTCACAACCCCAACTCTTTTCCAACACACAAGAGAATCGTTCTTCCCAACAACTCTAGAGAATTCTTTCAAGGCCGAAAGAACCTCTTTCTCCAAGAACGCTCTCAATACTGAGAGATATCCTCTTCCATCAGATCAAGATGATCTAAGGAAGACAACGCAAGAAAAGTTTTATCCACGCTAGCACTCGGAGACTCCTTTGGCGACATCCCGATATATGAGGTACACATGTGGATCACCGCTAGAGGAAGTCTACACTTGGATTCTACGACAAAAAGAATAATCACATCGGAACGTGATCAAGAACATCAACGAAGAAAGAACACCCAAAAGGTATTTATTTTCAATTGATTAAATTAATTATATTCAACCTTTAATGATCCTACTTTGTGGTTCCAGGACTTTACTTTTCTTTGTTCATTTCTATGATTCCATCAGTGGAGACTGGTGTTTATCGTCATATTGATCCCGGATTGATCATTGTTAATGACCAAAAGCCAAGTGGGCACATCTGCCCACGTGCTTCCACTGCACCCGTAACCTTCATGTTTGACTTAGTGAAACTCAATATATCAATGAAAATTTAATTTATTATAGAGGAAAAAATGTCCATAAAAACTTTGGGTGTTACAATACTTGAGTGAAAATTATAATCATGTCATTTTTCTTAAAAAATATCTAAACCCTCATTATTTTTCCTAAGAAATTTTGACATATAAATCCTACCAATCAAAAGGAACTGAACAATCCTAAAAATTCCTCATGATAAACACATGTTCTTAACACACATTGGGTGGAGATGTATAAATTTATCAAGCCTATGGTGACTCTTTCATTGGTTAGATGAGAAAATCATTTTTAAAAATTAACATTTGTGTGATGAGATGTTAGGTAAGTGTTGTATGTGCATGAGAAGAATAATTAATTAGAAATGGATTAAATGATATGAATAGAGAACTTAAAATAAAGGTTCTTGAGGAGGTATGATATCTTTTGTTTCTTTCCATTAAATTGGTGGATCTCATGGGTATGTGCTTTAAATTTACTTTGATTCTATTTTGATGATCACTTATCCAAGATTCAAAGGTTTAAGTATGGGGGAATTTATGAAGCTAATATTTCCATTATTTTTCATGTTTATTTCAATTATTTTTTCCCCACCAATTTATAAATTTGAGCTCAATGCATCATTTTTGTTTTATTTTAGGGATTTTTTGGGCTATATTTTGAAAATTACCTAATTCGGTAATTTTTACAATTTATAGAAAAACATCCCTAAAATATAAAAATGATGAAATTAAGCTCAAATTGGTAAATTTTTATAGTTTAAATAATTTAAATAAACATGAAAAATATTAGAAATATTATCTCTACCATGGAGACTGAGTGAAAGGCGAGTCCCTGGAGACATAGTGGAAAACAAATACTTAGAGATAGAGAAGAAGTCAAGTTCATGTTATAAGTTGCATCAAAGAATCATATGAGTATTTACTAAAGGGAGGAATAGTAATTATGATTTAAAAAATTATTAGAGGTATTTTCCTATAAATAAGACCCCTAGTCACTTTGTTAACACTGAGAGATAAGTTCATTAAAATATTTTCATTATGGGAATTCATCTAAGTATAAAAGTTGTTTGTGAGGTGCAAGGCATGGAGAGAATTTCACATAAGTGAGTCTATGAATTGAAAGATTACATAAGTGAGTTCATGGAAGTATACCATTAATTTAAAGTAAATATAAGGTAGTTTTTAGGGTAGTTCACAAAGTTAAAGTTCACAGAGGCAATGGTGGAGTTTATGAGGTAGCTTATGACGTCACAAATGAGGATTTCATGAAGCAGGAGTACACAGGGTAAACTCATATAAGTAAGTCTATGAAATGGATTTTATGGTGAACAGTGTTCCATGAGGTTGATATCATGGAAGAGAAATTTATTTCATGTAAGATAAGAGAAGTTTGTGGTGAATCGTATACGTCAAGTTGGAGTATGCGCTGAAGAGTGTTCTGTGAGATCAAGTTTGTTGAAAAGTGTATTTTATCTCTTGGATGAAAAAAAGCATCATGGAACATTCATAAATGTTTTAATAAAGACTTAACTGATTCAGAAAAATGTAATAATCTTCTACAGTATTAGTTTTCACACTACAGTTGAGTGGATAGTGAGTTCTCAAGTGTAAATGGTTGTAGACTAGGAGGGATAGTGATTTTGCTCCAAATATTGTAAAGGTAGTCATCCTATCATGGAGTAATCATGGCCAAAAAAATGTATCCATAAAACTAGTAAACATTAGTATAATTTTCCACATAGGAACAATTTCGGTTTGTTCTCCTTAGACATAACCCAGTGTGGGTGAACCATATAAAATTATTGTGCCTTTTATGCATGATTTACTTATATTATACAAATGAAAATATGTTAATATAGATTGAATAATCATGGATATTATCTATTTAATGTTAATATAAGTGCATCACCAATCATATTACCATAAAAATGAGAACAAAAGAGTAAACCTACTAAAATTGTGGTTAATATTAGTTAGGATTATGAGAGTTTATGGTTAATAGGGGAAATATGAAATGAGTTCCATACCCTGATTCACCCCCCCCACTCTTAGGGAATATCTTGTTAAAGACCCTTATGGGGACAAAATTTGGTATTAGATCATAGGATTAACTTGCTAATATTGTTTCTCTCTAAATTTATTTGATCAGATCTTTAGAGCTGAATTGTATTATACACATACAATATGGGAAAAAGAAATGGTCTGAAGAGGAAACAATGCTCTAAATGAATTTCATTATATGGAATAGTGTTTGGGAAAAGTGATATTTATATAAAGGAATCCATCAGTAATCAAAAGGAAGGTATGGATGAATCTTATCATGTATCTATTTTTTTATACAATAATACTACAAGACTATTCAAGGATCTTGATAGGCCAAGTGATGTAGGATCTAATGACAGTGATCAAATAATAATATATACAAAGGTGTAAGATGTCAACATATTAGAAAATTTATATCATAAGTTGAATTGTAAAACTTAAATTTGAAATAAGAGAAAAAGTATCAAGTTATCCATATTGAAGTGCTGAAAATTGAGGTTAAAAACTGTAAATCCTCAATCAAATACTAATTGATATGTCTATAAATATTAGGGAGGATAATGACTCTCATGGAAAGGATCTAAAGGATATGTCTTCCATGGTGTGAGAGTGTAAATATTATTCCAAAAAAAGGATCCTAGACTCAAAATAAATACATAATTTGAAGTACAAGAAGGAATAACTTACGACACATATGAAAAATCTAGTCTAGGATAATAAAAGGCTATAATAAGAAAAATTTTGTCTCAATGATTTTATTTCTCAAATGAATGCCAAAATAAAAGATTAGACTAACATGGTGGATAATATTTCTTGTGAATTATAGGATGAAATGTATAGTGGGAGGACACTAAAAAATGATATGGATGAACAACTTGAGAAAAAGTGAAAAAAGATCAAGCAACTTGAAGAGTAGTTGATCTTGGTCAAAAGAAAGATGGAATAATTTGATACCAAGGGTAATAAAAAACAAAAGGATGCTTTAAATTTTTTGTTTTATTACCCTTAATTGGGTGATAACGATGAAATTAATGATGAAATGAAGATCAAGTATGTTATCTCATAAGGGAATCATGAAAATATTATCATGTTCCAATGTCCATAGTCAATGGGAAAAATTTTCATCGGATATGATGGAGACTCTATGAAGCATGAGGAAAGGATAGTTGTGAGTGTTCCTAATAGAAGGTAAAGTATAGAAAATGTTAGAAACAAGACCATTAAATTCCTTACAAAAAGTAAGTAAAGTTATATAATCACTTAGATAATTCTTGGAGACATGTTCTTCTATTTTGGTATACATGTCCATATTTCCACTTTTTTTCTTTTAAGAATTAGAATACATTAAATATTGCGAATCTGGTGGAGGATATGAAATATTGATCTATCAAGCATAGCATAGAAATTATGGTCATTATTCCAACAATTCTTACCATACTAATTTTTTCTCGAATAGATATTTTAAGAAAATTTCATTTGGAGTTAATAGGAAAAATAAACAATCATTCATGAATAAATTACTCCCTATGAGAAATATATTATGGGTATGATAGTAATAAGACCTCTATAATTAAATTAACTCCAATAATATTTCAAAATCTTAATAAGAATAAAAAAATTGTAAAATTTAGGGAGTTCACTCAATACTAAAGCTAATCTAGTTGTGATGAAGAAAGATGGGCATGTAAAGAAAGATCATCTAAGGAAGAAAACGTCTTAGGTGTCTTTATTGGTAATAAAAAATAATAAACATAAAGTATACCTAATTGGTTTCACAAAATATTCCATAAGGAAATAGATAAAAAGAACTATGGGAGTTCCCAAGAAAATAGAAAATTATGGCATGAAGAGAAGTTCCAAATCTGGTGTTGAATGGAAGGGTTCTTAAAAAAAGATTTAAAAAACTAAAAAAACATCAAAAGACATTCTTGTTAAAGAAGAATATTGAAATAAGGCATGGGTTTCAAAATATAATAAATAATGTAAAGATAAATAGATAATAAAATAATAGAAGGATAGGAAGTGTCCAATTTGTGACATTTAAGGATATCCTTATCAATAAAAGTACTCAAGGAAGAAAATATTGTGATTTGGGACATGAAGAAAATAAAATTCCCAATATATAAAATAATAAGTCCAAATAAAACATCCAAAATGAAGTTTATATAAGTGGAATCACTTAAAGTAGATCCATTATCAAGGAAATGAAGAATCTTAACAAAAATAATAGATATGAAAAATGGGAGTTTGATGAGATGATGACATTAATTTCCTAAAATATAAAAAGGGGAAAGAAAAGTGTGATAGTGAATGGTTGGTCTATAAAGACCAACCACATTCTTCAACTTTAGGAAGTGAATGTTCCCCTATCCTTATGTGTTTAAATATTATTTACTATTTTTGAGGTGTTTTAGGTTTTTGTGGAGATATGATCCATGGGAAAGTTGCATCAAGAGATACAAAGTGATGTTGTGACATGATTTATAGTTTCGATTGATTATTGAAGAATCAGAAAAGGTACAAGTAGTTGTAATGATTGGTTTGGGGATAGAAATATTAACATTACAATTGATTTCATGAGGTTTCAAGTGTGATTGATTTTTATGGAATCATATCTTGAAGATTTAAGAATAAATAAATAGAAATAAAATGATCTCTCATGGTTTATTTGTGTGGATCTAACATGTGATATCATTTTACTATTCTCATCATATCAAAACTGTTATGGATATATAATTATCATGTTTATCAATTTCATATTTGGTAATGAATGTCATAAAGTTGGGGTGATTTTGAAAATATGATATAATATATGTTATCCCCGGTAACCAAGCAAAGACATCTTGTGGATGAGAGAAATTTGGTATAAAAAAGAATTAAAAATTGTATCATACATCAAGTTGGTATCCATTATAATTGGTATCAATTTCAATAATACGTATTGATTTAGTGTCTAGATATAACTATAAATGAATAAGTATATAATAGATCCTTAGAAGAAGTTAAATAACTATGGATTCTTGAGATTCATGGAAGTAAATGAGTGAAATATATGGTAATGGTGTTATTAACATTATCTATTGTTTCATACATAGAGTCTTTACTTAGTGGGATTAAAGGTTTTGTTGATGGATTCTTACTAAGTGGTAAGTCTAACCACTGAAAATATTTGTGAATACAACTACTCTTGAAAGTTGTTTTTAAGATAGATAGATTTTTATAACCTTTATTCTGATATAATGAAATGATTCATGAGTATAAGAGGATTTTTGTATCTAATTAGTGGGTCTAATTAGTAGGCTTAAAAAGTGAAGGCATGTATAATTTTCATATCATAGTTGAAAGAAATTATCTCTATCTAATGCAAGGATAATTATATAAAAATTATAGAAGATAAATACCCCTATGTGAATCATTAAAAAAAGTTTATGATGTTCAATGACATAAATTCATGGTCTCTATGGTAAAAGATGAGTGGATCTTGTCTTATTTAACATTAAGAAGATAGAGTGATAATGATAATGGTACTGGATTTGAAACCCTTGTAATCCCAAATAAAGAAAAATTATTTTAGTGAATATAATACTATTATATATCAAAGGCACAATACACTTAGGCTTGATTTACAATGAAACATTAGACCATGAATTTTTAGGATATACAAATGTAGATTTTGATGGTTCAAAAGATGAAAAAAAACATTAGGTGGCGCATTTTATCTTGGAAGACTCTGTATTTCTTGGATAAAGAAGAAACAAGATTGCATTTCTCTGTCTAGGACCCCAGCAGTAGTCTCTACCATTATAATGTTGTCCTCTCTAGGATTCCACCTACACAGTTTTTCATTCCTAGGGTTTCCTCAGGGAATCACATCATCTAATACTCACCCATGATTAGAAGAGGACCTATAATGTGTAGGGTGACTCATGGGACTTATATACCATTCCCAAAGACCTCAATTCCCTGATGTGGGATTGGGGAACATTTTTCCTGGGTGACACCCTATAGTCACATCATAACATCCTTATTCCAAGAAGAAGGGTTGTTAAACCCTTGTTATAATCACCTAAGGCACATGATACATTTAAGTGGGATCCACAATCTCCCCCTCAACACTTTCCTTAGGGACTGAGGCTATCCCTACCCTAGAATAATAGTTTTTGGGCCCTATAAGAAGTCCCTTCCATTGTAATATTGTCTGTTATAGGATTCCTCATGCACAATTTTGTTTTACTAGGGGTTCCTTAGGGAATATTACCATTTTATACTCACCCATTCTTGGAAAAGGAATTGTGAAGGGGAGGGGTAATCATGGAACTTATATACCATACCCAAACCCCTCCATGACTCAATGTGGGACTAGGTAACATGTGTCCTAGCATGAAACCATTTGGTCATGTTGTGACACCCAACTGCCAAGTAGTAGGGCTATTAAACCCTTGTCACAGGCACCTAGGAAATGTGTTTCATTTAAGTGGGATCCATACTCTATTAACCATGGATATTGAATATATTATGACCAATCAATATTTAACATGGTTATTATGATTGAAGCAACATATTGAAGACATGGGAGTTGAAATGAAATCTCTAATCAGAATAAATTGTGGTAATTCAAGTGATATAAATCTTATCAAACATCAGTTCCATCACTCAAGGAAAAATCAAATTGAAATAAAATATCATTTTATCAAGGATAAAGTATAGCATGAGTTATTTAAGTTAGAGTATGTTCCTACAAAACTAAAAATTATATATATACTACTAAAGTTCATACCCAAAGAAGCATTCAAATAGAATCAGATGACTCTTAGGGTCCAGTTGAATCCCTACACCCAAATAGTGTTATGTGGTGCCCCCACTCCCTAAGTTATGTTTTTAATTTCTCTATGTAATGATTTGTGTTCTTATATCTATTACAGACCATAAAGGAGTGACCTTTGGGTTTTTTGAAAAATGAGGATAAAATTTTTTTATAATGGAGGAAAAGATATTGATAGGGGAGAGATTTTTTGGTAGGGTATATTGTTTAATATGGGAGAGTTATTTCATGATGAAATATGGGGAGAAAATAAATTTGGGGATTTTTAAATATGATTATGCTAAATATTTTCTTTTAATAAATACATATCATGAAAGGATAACCCATGGGTTCATGATGAAAGTTTTTATGACGTGTGGTTTCAAGTGTGTCCTTCTCGAGAACCACACTCTATAAAAAATCACCATTTTTTATCAATAATCATTTGGAATCAAGAAAGAATATGTGGTTTCAAGAATTAAGTGATTCATTGATGAAATTTCATGATAATATTATTTATCATGTAGATCATGGCTTATGTGGGATTAGAGTAAATTATTAGTGAATCATTGATCACTATTTGGTGTTATAGGGTGTGAATGGTGGTTGATGGTGTAAGGACATGAATTTCATTAATAGAATTTTCTAAGAAGTATTAAAGTGCTTTTAACAAACCCAAAGGGGATATTGTAGGAAAAAAATCCTTCATGATGGAATTTCAGAATTTTTAGGTTTATTTGTTTTTTAAAAATGTTGAAAAAAGTGATTTTTAAAGAATTTGGAGTTTCTCAAAATTAGCATGTTGAAGGAGTCATCATGTCCTAGTTTTTTCCAAAAAAATCCCTAAAAAATTGGTGGTTCAAAGTTGATTTTTGGAAAATTATATTTTTAATTGATATATAGTATGCATACCATGAAGTAGATTAAGAAGACTATGAAGTTATAAATTAACATAATCATAAGGGAAGTTCATGGGCTATAGATTGTGAGGTTGAGCAGGCAGATTGTGAGGTCAAGTAGGCGAGTACATGGTAGAAGAGTACACAGTCATTAGGTATAAGTGAGTTTGTGGTTATAAGGTGAAACAATATACACAGTAATAAGGCATAATATAGTATGCAAAGATTTAGTGAAAGGAAAGTATGTGGAGATAGAGTGAAAGCTGAGTCTTTAGAGATGAATCAGAAGTCAAGTTTATGGCATGAGTTGTAGTGACGAAGCAGATGAGTCTTTACTAAAGGGTTGAATAGTAATTGTTATTAGTATATTTATCATAGGTATTTTCCTAAAAATAAGACCCATTTTCACTTCATTAATATTTAGGGAAAAGTCTAAAAGATTATTATCATTATAGGAATTTGTTTAAGTGTGAAAGTTGTTCGCAAGGTGTAAGGTATAGAGAGGGGTTAGTGGATGTAATTATGTGAAGTTCAATATTTCATAAGGGATTTTGTGGAAGTAGTCCATGAAGTGAAAGTATATGTAATGGATTTTTCAAGGTATTCTTAAAATTTAAATTTTGTAGAGGTGAAGATAGAGTTTTTTAGATAGTTTATGAAATCATGAAAGAGGATTTCTCAGAGTAAGAGTGCACAGGGGAAGCTCATGTAGGGAAGTTCATGAAGTGTAGTTCATGGTGAATAATTTTCCATAAGTTAGAGATCATGGAAGATCATGAGATTTCAAGGATGAGTAGGAGATTTCATAGAAGAGAAAGGGAGTTCATAGGGAATAGTATATTTGAATTTGGATTACATGGTGAAGACTATTCCCCGATATCAAGTACACGGAAGAGTATATTTCATATATTAGATGAAAATTGAGATTAATGTCATAGAAAAAATGTGGGAATAAAACTTAAACATATTCATAATAATGGAAGAATATTCTAGAGTAGCATTCCACCCACTTTAGTTGAGAGGACAGTGAGTTCTCAAGTGTCAATGGTTGTATAGAAATAGGGATAATAAGTCTATTGAGTGGCTCATTGAACCACTTCATGTTTTAATAATTAAAAAATATCATATCATGATTAATTATAATTTTTATAAATTTACTAAGTATTGTATTTATTTTTTATTATTTTTATTATTTATAAGTCTAAATACATTGATAACATTACTTGTTTTATTCTCTTTAACATAAGTTTTAATTAGGTGTTATCGTTATTAACTTTTATATTGATTAAGTTAAATGTTAATTTTATTATTATATAATTTAGTTTGTATTTAGTTTTTTATCTTATATTTTTATTAAATTATACTTAACTTTTATTAGAACATAATATTCATTTGTGTAAAATATTGTTACATTTCATGTTTTGATTGGTCAAAGCATGTTCTACAAGTTTCATATAGTGTTCCAAGGATAGATAAGTTGTTTGGGACCTTAAAATTTCAATTTTATATGATTTTTAATGTTATTGAATATCCAATTCATGTATCCCTTTATCCCATGTATCCAATTCATGTAGCCAGATCTAACATGTGGCCAATTTATTATTCACCACATAGTTGGTTTTTCAAAATCAGTTACCTTTTATATTTCAATCATAACATAGGATAAAGAACTCAAAATCAAGTGATTATTTTTGAGTTAGAAAGATAAAAAAATTATTTACATTTAATTATAAGAAATCAAGTTCTAAATCAACCTATATAATGTTCTAAATTAGGTTAGAAGGTCTTTTTCAGGTCTAAAATTTGATAACTCAGCCTATTTTTTAAATTTCTAGAATTAGTTATGTGAATTTGGCTACATGAACAACTTTATTGTATGAGAAAATAATAAATTAATTCCCTTATGTGAATTATATACATATATTTGGTTATGTAGATTCACTTATGTGGAGAAAAATGGCTACGTGAAAATACCCTACGTGGATTTTCCTACATGGTTCAGTGAATTTCTACAGGATATTTGAAAACCTGGAAATATGAATTGTTTGCATAATATTTCACATTTTAATTTGATGAAATTTTATTATAGATACAATTAGTGTTTTATTTATTTTATAATTATTAATTAATTATCTAGAATCCATGAGAATAGGTTTTAAGCTTTTTAATGAAGAATTAAATATGATTTACAAGGTATTTAGCATGTGTATTTATCCACACTAAAATTTTGGGAATTAGAATTTCAAAAATAAAATCAGATGAAATATGAAGGGTTGATCTTGATTATTATCTTGGAGTATTCCAATGATTTTAATGCATTTTATTTACTAGTGTATTAATTTTTCTAATGAGTTACACAGTATAGTTTTTATTTGTATTACAGGATATCAAGGAAGACTTCCAAGAAATTTATTTTTCATTTATGAAAGATTTACATATGGATATTTACCTGAGAATTGAATATATACAACTCAAAATTAGTTCTTTGGAAAAATAAATAAGAAATAGATTTAAAGTTTTAAATCTTTTGTGAAAAGGTGAACTTTATATACATATAGTGGAAAGAACCAGTGTGGGTGACATGAGGTTGAAGATATTATTGAACTTTACAAGTGTTTAATTTTTCTTATAATCAACTACTACTCCCAGATAAACTAAAATCATTTGATCCTTTGTTGTTGATGAATTAATTGATACCTCAATTATCAAACTATAAATCATTCATATGGTTATGTGGTTTTTACTTCTTCCTATTATTATTTTGTGTGCATAATTATAAAGGGTTATACTTCCTATTAAAAGGTAGGTAATTGGTTTGTGAATCCCAAAAAAATAAATCATTAGGTTATACCTCCAGGGTAAAAAGGTAGGTTATTTGGGTTGTAACTCTTGGTAGAAAAAGGTAGGTTAGTTTGGGTTTAATCCTCCATGGGTAAAAAAGGATTTGTAATTTGTTTGAGACTCCAGGTGTGAAAAATCATTGTAAGATTTCATTATAGTGGTTATAGTGTGTTCCATATATCTTAGTTCATGAGTGGGGTGAAGAGTGTACTATGATCATTTATATTTTAAACACTATAAAATTATCCCATGTTCTTTTTTAATTCTAATGAACTAACTTTAATAATTATGATATAATTTTGAATTAATTTTTTGAAAAGGCCAATTCACCCCCCCCCCCTCTTAGCTATATTATCATCTTAACTTTAAAACAACAATTGGTATTAGATCAGGACCCCTATCTATATATATTATTTATCTGTTCTAACCATTTCCTGAATTAACTGTCAAGGGAAAAAGATTTTTCTAAGATGGAATGAACAAGCTCGAATGATTGATGGATACCTCAAAAACCACCTCATTTTTATGTCACTGATTATGGATAATGGAAATACCAATGGAATAATTCTTGAATAAACCTATCATTTATCATTGTAAAATCATGTAAAAATCATACAAGGTACATGATAGTAAACCTAATTCATTAATTGGTAATGATGTGGTAATGTATATTTTAAACTACAAGGTGATGAATATATTATATTGTGTAATAAATAGAAATTTGTATAGTCATGTTTCAGCATGTAAAACTACTCATGACATCTGAAAAATTATCTAAGTTACACATATTGTCTTAGATAAACTTATTAGAAGTAATTTGGGCGTGTTAAGAGCTGAATATCAAAAATTTAAAATGGGTGAAGATGAAACTTTTGATAAAATGTTTCATAGATTTACTAGTATTGTAAATGGTATGATTTCTTTAGGAGAGACTCCTAAAATTCATATTCTTGTTGAAAGAGTACTTAAAGAACTTCCCAATAAGTGGAAAGAAAAAAATATATCAATAGATGAAAGTAATAATTTCAAGTAATATACACTTTATGAGCTTATTAGATAATTATTACAATATAAGCTATAAATTAAAAAAATTAATGAAGAAGATAATTCAAAGAAGAAGGGAATTTGTTTTAAATCACGTGTATCTGCTTACTATTTTGATTCTGATTTATAGAGCAGTGACAAGAAAGATACAACCAATATTACAAAAGGAGGATATATAAGAAAAAAAGGACACTCAAATATATATCGAAAAGACTATCCTAAGGATGATCATAAGGAATATAAAAAAGGTAATTTAATTTATAATGATACTCAAGATGTAATTTTTATGAGTGTAGGAAGAGAGGGAATATCAAGATTGATTTCACATGATTAAAGAAGGAAAAAATAACAAGCAATGCTGGAAAGAAAAAGTCAACGGAATCTAGATGGAGTTATACATAGGATTCAAGTGATAATGAAGAATTTGACATTAAAAAGGATGTTTAAAACTTGTGTTTAATGAATTCATCAAATCAGGTGAGTGGTTCTACTTA
This sequence comes from Viscum album, assembly GCA_963277665.1. Classification (NCBI taxonomy): domain Eukaryota; kingdom Viridiplantae; phylum Streptophyta; class Magnoliopsida; order Santalales; family Viscaceae; genus Viscum; species Viscum album. The sequence continues at coordinate 43,556,008 of OY728140.1, read as the reverse complement.
TTATTTATATTCTAAATCTAAATCTAAAAAATATACTATTGAGGACTTGTGTAAAAAAGTATAAATTATTGAACATAAAATTGATAAGATCACTAGTTTATATAAGAATGTTAAGAGAAAACATATGTATGTACATACTTGGAGATAGGGGAACAAATTCACTAATCACCTTGCATCCCTAGTTTTCCCTAGATCTAATTTCACTTTCCTCCCCAATGTAACCTTCCTTAAGCCTGAGGGAGTGAATTTAATTCGTGGGGATTCCCTTGGTATCCACTATTTTAGACCTCCCAAGGCCTTGGGCTACCTTTGTTTCCCGGTCCCTTTTCCTCTTATACTTTCTCCTTCGAATAAATATATAATGATGATGATGAAATAAGTATGTTCTTAATGAAAAAAAAATTGAATAAATCATCTAGGAAGGCTTAAATCTAAAAATAAATATCTGGAATCTGCATGTACATATATGATAATTACTCAAGAAAAAATAAATTATGATCTTGCTGAAAATGATAAATTGAATATATAAGTTGATTTCATATCAAAGTTTCATGATGCTGAAATAAGGAATTTTGATAATGTTCTTAAGGAGAATGAACTACTCAAATTGAAGTTCATATTTTAAATTCAAATCTATCCATTTTTGTTCAATGTAGAGAAAAATATGATAAAATGATGTGTTTCAATAAAATGAACAAAAGGAGATCTTGTTTTGGTTATGAAAATAATTTACCTAAAATGTATAATACTTTCTTTATTAAAATAATCAACAGAAGTACATCTAATACTACATTTTTTAAATAACATATGAAAGTTCATTATACTAATGAGTGTCCCTTAATATTTACACAATCTCTTGGATATACTAAGGATTTTATTTCTAAATAATTATCTTCTAGGTTTCCTATAAACAAATTTTTTTAATCTATTTGGATTCCAAATAATTCATATGTTAATCCCATTGCACCCAAATTTTCATGGTTACCAAACTTTTCTTAAATCTATTTTTTATAGGAAATATGTATCGGGATTTTCAAAAAGGATGTTTGGTGCATGGAATGTAGATGCTCAATACACTTGACTAGTGATATTTCAAACTTTATATCATTCAATCAATGTGATGAAGGTAATGTTACCTTTAGTGATAATTCAAAAGTAAATATTTCAGTGAGGTTGTAATTTATCATTCTATTGTTATTTCTAAGGTATTATATATTGAAGGTTTGAAAAATAATTTATTAATCATTTCTCAGCTATGTGATGATGGAATTTTTATTAAATTTTAAAATAATAAATCAATTGTTTTTAAGGATAAATATATTTTGTTTTATGAAAAATAAAAATATAATATTTATGAAATTATTTTTTCTAAATTAAATGATCAAAATGTAAAATTTTTCAATTTTATACAATCTAATAACATGTTTTTCATAATAAGTTAGGAAATGATAATTTTAGGTTGATGAACAAGGAGTCTAAGAACCAAACCATTCTACAATTAATATAACTAAAAGAGTAAAACACCTTTGTTTGGGAGTCTTTCTTGAAAGGTAGACAACACCAAATTGGTTTCAATTCAATTAAAGAAGTAAAAACTATAAGTCATCTTGATATCATTCATTAAAAATTATTTGGTCCTATTAAAATTGATAGTTTGGGTGGTATAAGATATTTTTTTTTGTTATTATTGATTATTTTACATGATATACATTGGTTTACATTCTTAATCTTAAATTTAAAACTTTATCTAAGTTTATTATTATTTTTAAATTAGTTATAAATGAGAAAGGATTCTTAATTAAGTATATTAGAATTGACCAAGGGGTTGGATTCCAAAATCTATTTTTTATCTATTTTTTATGAAAATGGATATTTTCATAATTTCTCATCCTGTAGAACGCTACAACAAAATGGAATAGTAGAGAGGAAAAATTAAACATTTTAAGAAATGGTTAGGCCTATGTTAAATGATTTTAATCTACCAAAATATTTCTAGACAGAAGATGTGAATACTTCTTGTTATGTTACAAATATAATTATTTTAAGACCTTTATAAAAAATACAATTTATAATATATAGAAAGGAATAAAACCTAAAATTGGATATTTTAGAGTCTTTGGATGTATGGTTTTTATTCTTGACATTAAATATGATTTAGATAAATTTGATGCAAAATCTAGTGAAGGAATTATTTAGGGTATTAAAATAATATTAATTCATATAGAGTTTACAATAAAAAAACCACAGTAGTTGAAGAATATATTTATATTAAATTTGATAAAAAAGGTATTTGAATAAAGGGGATGATGATATTGATCAACTTGAGGAAGAATTTAGAGATTTCAAAATTAAATAAGAAGAAACTCAATATTAAGATGCTCTTATTGAGGGGGAGAATATTTCTTCACAATCTGAACATATTCATGAGAAGTCATGGAAGACTCATAGAGATCATCCTATAGATAATGTAACTACTAATATTGAATCAAATATTAAAAATATAAAATATGTTATGAATATTTATTCTTATCATGATTTTATTTCTGATTTTGTTCCTGAGAACATTGATGATGCTTTAAAAGATGCTAATTGGATATTGTCTATACAAGATGAATTAAATTAGTTTACTATGAATAATTCATAGAATTTAGTTGTTCCACTAAATTATTCTCATATTATTTAAAAAAATGGATATTTAGAAACAAACTTGATGAATCTGGAAATATAGTTGAAAATCAATATAGATTAGTCGCTCAAGGTTATTCTCAAGAGGGGGCATTGATTTTGAAAAATCCTTTTCACCTATTACTAGTTTAGAAGTGATTAGGATATTATTGTCTTATGATTCTTTTCATGGATTAAAATTATTTCAAATGGATGTAAAAAATACTTTTCTAAATGGTTCTATTACAGAAGAAGTATATGCAAACAACCCCCTAGTTTTTAAAAAGGCAATAATTTTTATCATTATTTTAAATTTTCTAAGGATTTATATGGTTTAAAATATGATCCTCGAGCTTGATATAAAAGGTTAACTAGTTTTATTTATAAAAATATTTTTGAGAAATGAAAGTTTGATCCTAATTTGTTTATTAATAAAATTTATAAGGATATTTTGATTGTAAAAATTTATTTTGATGATATTATTTTTGGATCTTCAAATGAAAATCTTTGTTATGAATTTTCATAATTGATGAATTATAAATTTGATATGATTATGATGGGGGGATTGAAATTATTCCTTGGTTTATAAATTTTTTAAATAAATTATGTTATTTTTCTAAATAAATCCAAATATGATAAATTTTAGTTAAGATATTTCGTTTAAAATATTCTAAAATTTAAAATACTCACATGAGTACTAATTTCAAGTAAGATTTAAATAAATATGAAAAATATATTAATGTTAAAATCTATAGAGTAATGATTATAATATTATTATATTTAACTTATTCTAGTATAGATTTAATGTTTTCAGATTTATTTTGTGCTAGATATAAAATTTATCCTAAGGAAAGACGCATTAAATCTGTTAAAAGGATTGTTAAATATGTTAAAAAAATATTTAAATCTTGGTTTATTTTACCCTAAAAATTAATTTTGATTTTTGAAGCTATTTTTATTCTAATTTTAGAGGATGAAATATATATAGAAATATTTCTTCAGGTATGTGTAATTTACTTGTTAAATATTCAGTTTCTTGGGATTTAGATAAACAAAATTATGTTTTCTTTAAACTGCTAAACCTCGATAGATAGTTGTTGTGTCATATTGTGCTCAATATTTATGGATTAAGAAAAAACTTTTTTATTTTGGTTTTTATTTTAATAATATTACCATTTTATGTGATAATAATTCTCCTATTTATATTTCTAAAAATCTCTTACAATACTCTAGGACTAAGAACATTCATGTTAAGTTTCATTTTCATAGAGATCACATAAAAAATGAAATATAAGTTTGGTAATTATTTCTACAAAAAACAAACTATATGATATATTTACTAAGACCCCAAATTTTAATAACTTTTATAAAATCAAGTTTAAACTTGTTATGATGAATATTTGTATTTACATTTATATGGAATGAATTTAGGGGAAGTTTTTATGTGTGTTTATATGCTGAAATTTTCAGATTTACCTAAAATATATGAAATATAGAATCTGTTCTTCATATTACTATTACTTAATTTTTTTACATATTTTTCTATTATATTAATATTTTAAGAGTTATAATACATGCTAAAATATTCCAACTTACTATTTAGACTTTTATTTTGCATAAAATGATACTTTATGAAGGGTTTTTTCATTATTCTTCAAAAAAACATTAAAAATTATTCTTGATGTATCATGGCTCCTTATCACATGTTTTAAAAAATGGAAGGTTTTATAGTGATTCCTTGACATGTATTTTTATAAAAAATTAAAAACATTTTATATGATATTTAAATTAATTTTAAAGATGTATTTTTTTATACACTACTTATGCATGTTTTGAAAGTTTATCATTTTGATAATTGAAAAAATGTTATAGAAGTTTTTAAAATTATACTTGGTTTAGTAATTATCAAAAGGGGGAAGAATGTTTATTGGATTATTGAACCACTTAATGTTTTGGTAACTAAAAAATATAATATCATGATTAATTATAGTTTTCATAAATTTACTATGTATCATATTTAGATTTTTATTATTTTTATTATTTATAAGTCTTAATACATTGATAACTTTACCTATTTTATTCTATTTAACATAATTCTTAATCAAATGATATATTTAGGTTGTTAAATTATATATTGATTAAGGTAAATTTAAATTTGATAATTATATAATTTAGTTTGTCTTTAGTTTGTTATATTATGTGTTTATTAAAGTATACATAACATTGATTAGATCATAATATTTCATTTCTTAAAATATCTTTAACTTTCATGATTTTATTGGCGATAACATGTTCTACAAGTTTCATATATTGTTCTTGGGATAAATAAGTTGTTTGGGACCATAAAATATCAATTTTATATGATTTTTAGTGTTCCCCCATATCCAATTCATGTATCCCTTTCTCCCACGTAGCCAATTCACATTGCAAAATCTCCCATGTAGCCAATTTATTGTTCTCCACAAAGCCGCTTTTCTAGAATTAGTTATCTTCTTTATTTTGACCATAAATTGGGATAAAAAACTCCAAAATAAGTTATTATTTCTAAATTGGAAATATAATAAAATTATTTACATTTCATTATAATACATGAAGTTCTAAATCTATCCATATAATGTTATAAATTTTGTTAAAATTCACTATATGTTTTCAGTATAAATTCTACAGTTTTACAAAACTGGTTTTCTAATGTATTTTGATGATAACTTGATCTATATAAGTATTATTATTTTTATTATTGATTACTTTGATATATAATTAAATTTTTTAAATATAATTCATCTGGACCCAAATCTAATTATTCCATTTAGAAGGTCTATTTTTTGGGTCTGAAATTTGATAATTCAATATGTTTTTCAAATTTCCAGAATCAGTTATGTGAATTTGGCTATGTGAGAAATTCACTTACATGATAAATGGATATGTAAATTCCCTTACATGAATCGGATATATAGATTCAGTTATGACAATTCACTTATATAGAGAAAATAGCTATGTGAAAATCCCCTAAGAAGATGTGCCTATGTGGTTATGTGAATTTCTATAGGATATTTCAATACCTAGAAATATGTATTATTTTATGTAATATTTCACATTTCAATTTTATGCAAGTTTATTATAGATATAATTAGTGACTTATTTGTTCTGTAATTACTCATTAATTATCTATAATCCATACGAATGGGTTTTAAATTGTTTAATGATGAATTAAATATGATTTATATTGGATTTAATGTGTTTTGATATTCACACTAAAATTTTGGGAATTTGAATATCCAAATTAAAATCTTCTAAAATATAAAGGTCCGATCTTGATTATTATCGTAGAGTATTATAAAGTTATTAATGATTGTTTTTTACTAATTTATTAATTATTCTAACAAGTTTCACTATATAGTTTTTATTTGTTTTACAGGATATCAAATAAGACTTACAAGAAACTTTTTTTCATTTCTGAAATATTTTCATGTGGATATTTAGTTAGGAAATGAACATGTATAATTAAAAATTAGTTCATTGGAAAAATAAAGAAGCAATGGGCTTAAAGTTTAAAGGATACTGTAAAAAAAAGGAAACTTTATATACATAGAGTGGATAGAGCTAGTGCAAGTGACACGTGGTTGAGGATATTCTTTAACTGTATAAGTGCTGCATTTTTCGAGTGATCAACCACTCCTCCTATCCAAACTAAAATTGTTTGATCCATTACTATTACAAAATTTATTGTTGCCTCAACTCATAAACTATGAATCATTCATCTGTTTCTATGGTTTTTACTACTTTATATACATCATCTATGTGTGTAATTGTAAAGGGTTATACTACCTATTAAAAGGTGGGTAATTGGGTTATTAATCCTAAAAAAAGTTAGTCGTTAGGTTTTGAATCTATGGGGAAAAGGTAGTTTGTTCGGGTTGTGCCTCCAGGTAGAAAAAGTTAGGTTGGTTTGGGTTTAATCCTCCAAGTGGAAAAATGATTTTTAGTTGCGTTGTGACTCCAATTAGGAAAAATTCATTACAATATTCCATTATATTGGTTATAGTGGGTGTCATCTCTCTCAGTTTTTTGAAGGGTTTAAGAGTGGACTAGGATCATTTATATCTAAACCACTATAAAAATCTCATGTGTACTTTTTTTCACTGCACTAACTTTAATAATTCTACTATAACATTTAATTTATTTTTTAAAAGTAAAATCCCCCCTCTTGGAAATATTTTCATCTTAACTCTAGACCAATATATTCTTCTATAAATATTATAAAGGCATTGATCTTGGAATATAGTGACCATTTACAAACAATTGTATCCATAGGACTTGTGAAAATTACTAGATTTTGGCACATCAACATAATGTCAGTGAGTGATCCTTAAGAATATCCCAGTGCAGGTGAACCAAGTAAAATTATTGTGTCATGTTTTCATGATTTACTTATATTATACATGATGAAAATATGTTAATGTGGATTTAGCAATCATAGATATTATCTATTTAATGATAAGATAAGCATATCTTCAATCAGATCATTATTAAAAGGATAACATCAGAGTGACCCTACTAAAAGTAAGTTCAATATCAATTAAGGTTGTGAGAGTTTTAGGTTAAGTGGGGAAATAGGAAATTATTATCATACCCTAATTCACCCCCAGGGAGAATATCTCACTAAAGAACCTTGTGGGTCAAATAAGGGAGAAATCTAGAAAGTATACTTCTAGTAGTGGATCTGAGAATCCTGTATCGTAATATAGGAGTGGCTTGCTCTTAAGTACCTCTAGTTTGTTGGGGTATTGGGTGATAGGATCTCAAGATTCATTCTACTTAATATACAAGATCAGGGGGTATAAGAAATTATATTTCTATATGGTTTTGATGGTAATATTTGGTAGACGATAAGGCTCTTTGGATAATGGGGAAAGGTGGTGTTTTGATCCAGATAAGGAATAAAAGATAATTGGATTTAAAGGATGTGTGGAATATCCCAAGGTTAAGGAAAATTTTAATTTACATTAGATAACTCAATGATTTAGATTAATTTAATACATTCATAGATTGAGCATGGAATATTTCATACAACTCCATGGTTATTGGAATAGGAGTGAAGTACGAGATTCTCTACCTCACGAGTTCACCAAAAGGTATGATGCATGTATGAGAGTTAAATTATATGAAGTTATGGAATTATTTTATTGGTTATCTTAGTGATAAATTGATAAAATTCCAAGTTGATTGTATCGACCCGCGTCCGGAGCCCCTCCACTGGTGCCCCGTAGCCGGTTCGCCACATGAACTCAAGCGCATTTCCCCGAATTTCAGAGGCTGCCGACTAGCAGCGAGGGCCTTGGTGAGTCATTGGAGAAACTATGACCTCATTAAGTAATGTATACAAGGTAAGAAAACAACAATAAATAGCGGAAGCAGTAAACAACATGCATAACATCAGAAACCAAATAGCGGAAGCAATGTAGATATATAACAATGATGACAATAATGCAGCAGGTACAAGTATCTATGGAAAGAAGAAAACACAACAACGTGCTGGAATACAACTGAAACCAAGTGCAAAAGAAAATCAAAGAATTCTCCTCAGCATCGCGAGCCACGGCTCGGTCCCATGCTCCCCAACTCCTGGTGCAATCAAGATCCTGAAGTAGAAGGGCTCTTACCCTTGTCTATACTTGCAGCAACATAGTCTACTTGGCACAAAAAGCATGGCCCAAATAGGGTGTGAGATACAATCCCAGTAGGCAATCACCCAAAGATGTGTGCCTAACAGTCAATGAATACATGGCAGTAATAAAACAAGAAGCAGTAAACAGAAAAGCACAAGCAGCTACAATCCACAGTTCTAACAAGTAAGTACACAAGTAAGCAACCAGAAACAAGAAGAAAATAGGTAACCCTCTGGGTAGCTCTCACAGCCCCAACCCCTATGGTTCAACCTATATCACTAGCAACCCTCTGGGAGGCACACACAGTCTCACCCCTCTGGTTCAGCTACGTAATTAAGCAGACTCTCTGGGGAAGCACTCACCGTCAATTCCCCCTATAGTCTCGTATCATGCTAAAGGATCTCTGGGGAAGCACTCAATGTCAATTACCCCTATGTCCCGCGTCGTGGATCTACAGACTCTTTGGGGAAGCACTCAACATCAATTCCCCCTGTGGTCTCGCATTGTAATTAAAAGAAACTCTGGAGAAGCCCTTCCGTCAATTCTCCCTTTGGTCTAATACTCTAGGTTCTCACAGTCCTGAGTATAAATAAACATGCTCAGTGCGCGTGCATCATCCAATTAAACCTCAAGAACTACTTGGATAACAACTAAGGCTCAACAGAAAAATAAATAAACAATCCCACTATCCTACAACTAGGCATGGCAACTGGAAAAATTCCAAACAGGCAGAACAAGAATGGAAAAGAAATCTGAGCACAAACAAATAATCTAATCACAAGAAATAACCTCTACTAAAGCAATCAATAAAAGCAGGCAAGTAACAATGGAAAAACATGATACATGAAATACCCCGTTCAAGGGTATTGGTGGAAATTGCACAAAATATTCATCAACTTTCTACGAAAAGGCACAAACCACCTACCTCGATCCGAGGAGATCGATATATGTGAACCATGATGACAGATTCCTCTTAGAACAATGTATATCTGAGAAAACTCACAAAAAGTTCATCCCATGATAACTTGGAAACGAGGAGGAATCAAGAAACAAGGCTAAAGTAGAAGGAAGAACCCACCGCTGCGATTCCAATGCAATCGACCGTGCTCGAATCGGAGAACTGATGGCGAGGCGGGATATCGTCAAAGATCTGGCTGTACAGTCTCTCTCAGACGGATGGAATTTGGAGAAGAAGGTGATTTTGGGGGTTAGGCGTGACCTTGGTCCGTTTAATGAAAAAAAAATTACACGGTGTGTACTTCTTGAGTACACGGTATGTACTTCAATTTTCCATACTCTGAAATAACCGGCCTCCACCTCAGCCTTACACACCGTGTGTGTGGCCCAAACATGGCCAGAACACGGCTTCGAGCCGGAACAAAGTACATGGAGTGTACTCAGAAAGTACACGGCGTGTACTTCTGAAATTTCCAGAAAAAACATTTTTCTCAAAAACTCCAGAAAAAAGGAAAACGTACCTAAAAAGAAGATCCAGGTTCTTACATTGATAAAGGTCCAATTAAGGTTGTAATAATAGATCGCATAACATGTGAGGATTATGTATTTGTAAATTAAAAGTATGTTTCCTTATTTATGTGAGGTGAAACACCAAATAAGTAAAAGTTAAAGATGGTTTACATTGATGTTTAGAGGAAAAATTTGGTGAATTATCACAAAGTATCACTCTTATATGTGGAACTCATCAATGAATCCACATTCAAAGTGTAGGTTTACATTCTAAGTAACAAATATGAGGGGATTGAGATTTTTTTTAGATGGAGGTCCACGATGGATAAGGATTCTGGTTGTAAGTTCAAATGCCTATGACTATACAATGGGGGTTAGTATGGATGTAGGGTGTTCTAGAGATTTTTCTGGAGAAAGGGGATTCAATTTTAGAAGATTATTCTAGGTATATTAGAAAATAATGGAATTGTATAAAGTATTAATTATAAACTGGTGTAAAAATAAATGATTATGTTAATTAACATGGTATTCCCCAAGGTATTTTGGGTGTAGGCAATGAATTGTGTGTCATACTTAATCAATTAGAGTCTATCATTTACAATTGGATAGAAACTTCCATAGTCCTATTGTTCTAGAATAAATATTTATTTAAACCACCTTAAAGTATTTAGTGAACTTGAATATACCCACATTGATTCTAAGAAATGATATAATATTGAGGACAAATATCAAGCATGATACATTGTTAGCTATGGTGATGAAGAATTTGGTTTTCAACTATAGGATAATAACTCTCAAAAGATTATAAGAATTAAAAATGTGGTCTTTAATGAATCTATTACTTAGAAGGATAAGAATTTAGTGTAAATTTCTAATAAAATAAAAGTATAATTGTAAGTTAATGTTCAATTGGATAGACATCCATAAGTTTTATATGTTCCATAGAATTCAGTGAGCATGATAGTGTCCAAATCATCATACCATGTGGTGGAGTTATCAGAAAATGGAGGTCAGATTCTAATAGTGTTTCCCATGCCATAGGTACTAAAGATTCTAAGAGATTCTTAATCTTGAGTATCATAATTTACAACTCTATAAGTTTCAATATTGAAAGGAACTCAACTATAGAGACAACTATAGAGATTTACTAGGACAATACACACAGTGAAAATGTATGGTGGTAGTTTGAACTACTAACTTTTTATAGAAGATAGAGAACCTAAGAGATCAAAAGAGGCAAGGATTTTAGAGGACTTAAAATAGTGGTAGTTACCCATGAGGTATGAACTTGATTCTCTCTATGTTCTTGAAACATGGTAACTGACAAAAACTATTATTAGAAAGGAATTATTACAAAAAAATGGGTTTATCAACCAAAGGAAGAGGTCGATAGAGGAATAAGGTATAAATCCAAGTAGTTATGAAAGGTTTTTAACAAATTGAAGGTGTTCATTTCTTAAATATCTTTTCACCATTATTTTAGCACATGATTATCCAAATAGTGTTGAGTATGGTAGAATTGGAAGTACTAAATTTGGATAGGTTGGATATAAAGATATAATTTCTTCATAGATAATTAGATAAGGATATCTACATGGATTGTCTAGTTGGTTTTAAAGTTCATCATAACCAAGAACATGTGTGTAAGCTCAAATATAACCTTTATGTCTTGAAGAAATCATTGAGGAATTGGAAGAGGAATTTTAATAACTTAATGAATAAGAAAAGGTTCAAATGGAGAAATTTTTATCATTACTATTACTAGAGGGAGTTTGGTGATATTATTTTTATTATCCTACTTCACTACATTAATGGAATACTAATTAAAGGTTTGGTGAAGTAAATAATTGATGATTTGAAAGATTAATTGGCCAGAATATTTGAGATGAAGGACCTCAGACTAATGAAGTGGGTTTAAGGTATGAGGATTGTTAAGAATCTAATTTTTGGTTCTCTATACCTAAATCAGTAAGGCTTCATTCAATATATAGTGAAGTGCTTCAATTTTTCATAAGCTAAACTAGTATCCACACTGTTGATTGGTCACTTCAAACTTATCAAGGATAAATCACCTCAAATGGAAGTTGAGGTTGAGTACATGGTGAAAGTTTCATATGCATTAGCTTTCATAAGTTTAATGTACACCATGGTTTTTTCTCATATAGACATTATGTAAGAAGGGGGATTCATTAATAGGTTTATGTATAACAACATAAGACAGAACTAGGTGGTTGTGAACTGGATTATATGTTACTTAAAGGGTTCAAAAATCATGTCACTTTTCATTAGAATGGATGATCCTATGAAAGGTTTTTAAGACTCATACTTTGCTGAAGATTAAGATTTATAAAATATAACTTCTAGTTATGTGTTTACTTTTGGTAGAATTATAGTGATATAGATGTTGGAGCTTCAACCTATAGTAGAACTCTCGATAAAGATAGTTGAGTATGTAGATTTAAAGGAAGCTTAGAAAGATATGATATGGTGAAAGGGATTTTGAAGGATCTCTGGAAAAATAGAAGTGATGGGATTCTCTTTTGTGGATCACAAAGTGTGATCCACTAAGATAAAAACCTAACATTTCACTCCATGACAAAGAACATTCAACTTAAATATCATTTCAGTTTGATATTATTGGAATACAAAGTGTTATACCTATGGAAGATTGAAGGAGTTAAAATTTTAATGGAAATATCAACAAAGTTTGTTTATAATGAAGTAATAGGTTAGTGTTTCTCCTCATTTAGATTTAGATTACTAAAAATTTTTGTTGGGGAACCATTTAGCTACTTGATTGTGTAGCGATTCACTGTTCATTTCCACCATTATATCACCGTGTTAAACTAATTTTTTATTGTAAATTAAAAATATAATAACAAAATAAACTTCATAATTTATTCAATTAGTTAATTTTTACCACTATTAAATAGGTAAATTTCACATGTTTTGGGTAATTGCATTATAGGTGTAGGTGATTTGGAGAACCCATGGTAAAATTCAAGAAAAACAGGCCAAATTGTACAAGATCCCAAGTACACATGTGGATTAAAATACATACTATTGATAACATATTAATCCAATTAGGATGAAATTAGGTGGGTTAATGAAAAACCATATGGGATAAAATTCTATTGAATACTAGAGAGCCTAATTTTTCTATTTTGAGGCCCAAAATGTGTTATCATTGGAGACAATCTTCACTATTCACAGTCTTGAGGTCGCTTTTATAATTTGACCATATCTAAAGATTTAGGCCTCCAAGTGATGATAAAAAAAATTGATATAGTTAAGAGGTTTGGAAACAACTTTTTAGTTTTGTTAAAAGTGAGATAAGGTTGTATGACATCCTAAATCCATGATCTAATTGTTTTTTGAAATCCAGGGTGCCCAAAACAACCTTCTACATTGCCTATAATTGGAACCTTTGGTACTCCATTTGTAAGTTAGACTAGGAGGAAAGGTTATTACAATTTGGGGATTTTGAGGTTCCTCATAACCTATTTTGTGGTTTTGGATATCCCTACACTTATTGGGTGATCTTAGATGAAGAAAGAGATACATCTGATCCTACACCTCCTCTAGATGGCAAGCTAATCATTGAGCGATCATTGTGAGGGATCCACGCATGTGAAAAGAGAGTTTAGACACATCTATTAGATAATTATTTTCTTAATTTTTGTTTTAAAATGTATCTTTAATTTTTGTATTAATTTGATTAATATTTGAATGTTTTTTCTTGGTGTGATTGAATGTATTTATCTTTATTTCTAACCAATTGGTGTGAGATTTTGAGTGTGTGACTTGTGTTGTTACGATTGTAAAACACAATAATAATTTTATTCCCCACTTAATTGAGATTTAAATATACTTTGGAATATCTTACACCATGTATATGGGTTGTACCTTGGTTAAATGATTGGTGTGTCAAGGATTTGGTTTTACTTGCATTGTTGTAAAATCTTTGAGAATAATCGAAATTATGATTATTCTCAATAAAATACTTACACCAAACCTAAATTAAACTCTAATAAGAGTGAACTTGAAATGTTTTTAGTGAAGTAACAATTACCTCTTCATCTCATATTTTTCAAAATATACTTTTTTTAATTATTAAACCCTTTAATTAAGATTTTTATACTTAAAACTATTTACAAAAAACATCCCATCTTTTTATTTATTTTTAATAAATATGCACACTTTAAACCTCAAAATATTATTAAAAATGATATAGGGTAACCCCTATACTATAAATAAACTTTAAAAACTTAATAAATTTATTTTTTCATGAAAAATTGGTCAGAATTTAACTCCATTTCTGGGGAGAGCTTTGGTTTTTATTGTGATTTTTTATAAGATTTTTGTATATTTTGTATATATATGTTTTTTTATATTCTATTTTTACATATTTAGTTTTGTTCTAATAACTTTATTATGTATTTTATATGCATAAATCCTTCCACTTTGGGATATCTATCTCCTTAAGAACCCAAACCAAAGAGTATAATACATCTTCGACACTGAGACTTACAGTGCATTCCATTGAAGGAGGGAACACGGCCCATCAACAACAAAATTCTAAATCCCTATTCTTCTTATAGAACTAAAATTAAAAATATAATTAAAAATAATAATATAGATGAAAATAACAATACATTAAAAGAACTAACCTCACCTTATTTAGATATCCAACCTATATACATTCTAATATATGTCGAAGTGCCTAATTTTGAACTAAAATATAGACCCATTCACTTATTACCAAAATCTCATGGAGTAGATGGTGAAGACCCACATAAGAACTTAAAGGAATTCTATATTGTATGTTCAATGTTAAAACTTTCTAATATGGATGAATAATAAGTAAAAATTAGAGCTTTTCCATTTTCTTTAGATGACACAAAAAAAGAATTTTTGTATTATGTTAACTCCCCAATCAGAGGTTGGGTGGACATGAAATGATTTTTCCTTGAAAAATACTTCCCAACCTCTCAAAATGAAACAATAAGAAAATAAATTTGTTTAATAAGACAATATAAAGTGGAAACACTTCATGAATACTAGGAATTATTTAAAAGGTAATGCTCAATTTGTCTACACCACCAAATAAGTAATCAATTATTAATATAATAATTTTGTCAAGTTTTATTCCAAATCAATTGTAACATGATTAAAATTTATATAGGTGGTAACCTAGTGGAAAATACCCCAATTTCTACAAGTAATCTCATAGAAAACATGGAACAAAATACTCAAGAGTTTTTTACAAGGTCTAGTGTACCAATCAGAAGGGACCATGAGGTGAAAAGTTAAAACTTTGATAAGAAGTTGAAGAGGTGAGTGCTCTACTCTGTCAAATTTAACTTTCTAAAAGGAAATCCCAACCTCCTCCTCCTCCTCTTCATTATAGTATCTATGGTTCCAACACCCACTAATATTTCTAATTCCCTCAACTGAGATAACCTTATGATAGTTATGAGGTAATCTTCCTAGGCCACCCATATAACCAACACATTAGGTTAGAACCATACTATCCATCCAACTTTGGGTGGAAAGAAAATAAATCCTATAGGAAAGGGGGTATTCAAACCAACCTAAAAAATCCTAGAACCACCTAGGGTATAGTAATCATCCTCCACCACCCAAAAACCCCCAACCACTAGAAAGGACTTTCCAACAACCCCCTCTAAAGCTTAAGTCTAGCCTAGAATACCTGATGAAACAAATTTCTGTAAATAATCTATAATTCAAACAAACCCCCTCAAAAAAACCATACAAGACCTAGAAAACTCAATTAGGCTAAATAATCAACTTGATGGGTGAAATCCAAAGTCAAAAATTTAGTAAAATACCTTATTAGCCACTAAAAATCCCTAGGGATAAGGTAAATGTTAGTTCCATCACCCTTCAAAATGGAATAGAGCTTAAAATCCAAATTAATTCTCTATTAGAGTCAAACTACCCTGAGGAAACCATCATTCCAACCATCAAAAATGATCTGAATGAGTAAAATCCTTATCCTGAGAGAAACCCCAATAAATGAAAGAGAGTATATTTGTAGGATCCTCCTAAAAAAACCAATACTCTTCAATTCCCACAAAAGGATAATCAATCAAGGAAACCAAAAAATGAACTTGATAAGGAAATCTTGGAAACTTTCAAAAAATGCAAGTTAAGATTCCCTTGATTTATTTCATGAAGAAAATCCCATAATACATCAAGTTTATAAAGGATATTTTTATACACCAAAGGTGACTTATAGGTGATAAAAAGGAGATCTTAGGGAAGAACATATCAGTATTGAAAGATCCATCGCTTCACACTAAATGTAAAGATCTTATAACATTCTTAATTTCATGCACCATAGGGTATTATTTCTTTTTCGATGATATTCTTGATTTGGGTGCTTCTATAAATGTGATACCCCACTCTATTTTCTATTCATTATAGGTTGATGAACTAAAGACCATAGGAATAGTTGTTCAAATGTAAAAATGAAGTACCACACACTCTGTTGGTGTGTTAGAGGATGTTCTTGTGAGGGTTAAATTTTAAATTTTTCCTGCTAATTTTTAGGTGCTTAAAATAGAAGATAATAGGATGAATGGACATGCCCCAATTATATTAGGGATAATTTTCTTGAAAAATACCAAAACCATAATTAATATCCAAAATGGTACATTATATATGGATTTTTGTGGTTAAATTTTATACTTCAACATCCTTGATTCCATGAAGCGCTCCTTACAAGGTCATTCCTCTCCTTCAATTAATTCAATTGATGTAATCCATTTCCCTAAAGAAACTTTTCTTCTTTCCCTAGATTCACCATCTAAGTTTTCATTATTGGTAGAAATTCTAGGTAATTAATCATGTGTTTAATTTTATGAAGGTCTAAAAAAATTTCATACATATCTTGAATTGATTATTTCTTGAATATCGAGGACATAATGACAATCAATGATACTTCTTATCTTGTAAAATACTACTTATCATCTAAGGGTGTTACTATTGAGTAGCTAAATGATATCATGGACCTCTGTCTTTCTAATTTCCTCCCAAAAATCCAAAAATACCCCTAAATTAGAACTTAAACCACTTCCTTAAAACTTTAAATATTTATATCTTAAGAATAGAAATAATTTTTTGATCATCATTGCTATTTCAATCCCTCCAAATCGTGAATTGTGATTATTTAACCTTTTAAGAGAGTATAAAAAATAATTGTGATCAAAACTTTATAAGATTATAAGTATTACCCCTTCAATTTTCAAGCATAATATACTGATAAATGATTAGGATAAACTAATGAGGTGGGAACAATGTCAACTGAACCCAAACCTTCTTGATGTTTTCAAAAAGGAGGTTACCAAATTATTGGCTGCTAGAATAATTTACCCCATATCTAACATCCAATAGGTCAATCCAATATAGGTAGTTCCTAAAAAACCAGTCTAATAGTAATCAAAAATGAAAATAATGAATTGGTCCTAACCCATGTACAGAATATCTTATGTGTTTTTATAGATTAGCACCAACTAAACCAACACACTAGTAAAGATAGTTTCTCATTTTCATACATTGAACAGATTCCGGATAGGCTAGTAGGGAAGTACCAATACTCTTTACTTGATTGGTATTTTGGATACTTTTGAGATCCACATTACCCTAGAGGATCAAGAAAATAAAACCTTCACTTGCCCCTTTAACACATTTGTATATAGGAGGATTCCATTTCATCTTTCTAATTCTTTAGCTACCTTCCAAGGATTCATAGTTAGTATTTTTTCGAGTTACCTGGATAATTTAATGGAAATTTTCATGGATGATTTCACTATTTATGGTTCCTATTTTGATGACTGTTTAAGTATTATTGGTTCTATCCTTCATCACTATATTGAAAATAATATTTTATTAAATTATTAGAAATTTCATTTCATGGTAAAATAAGGTATAGTACTTGGACATATCATTTTTAGGGATGGTATCCAATTAGATAAATCAAAAAAATATCATTTATATATCAAGATAAAACTCAAAGTTTAATGTCTCCTTTCTCTCCTGGTTCTCTCCTCCCACTCTTCACTCTGCTCCACGTAGGGTTTCCTCATAAAACCCCTCACTGTGGGATCGTCGGTGCTTTTGATCTCTACTCTTTCTCCCTCATGTCGCCTCTTCCTACTTTCTCCCTTCTTTAAAAGCAATTCTATGATATTCTACTCCCTTTATTCATTCTCCTACCTTTATTTCATAGTGATGTTCATTAGTGTAATATCATTCTCTATTCTCCTCCCCTCTTTCTGCCTTACCCTGTGCATCAGACCTCCATTTTGGGTCTATGCATGGGAAATTTAGGCAGTTTGGGTCGGTGATGGAGGTGGAATTCGGTGTTCTTCCTCTCCATTTACCTTGTTGTTCAACTCATCAGGCTCAACCCCATATTTTTTGAGATTAATGGAGGTTTTAGGACAGTTTCGGATGGTCTTGGAGGGGGGATGGAAGATATCTCTATGCTTTTCTTGCTGGATTTTCCTGTCTATTTTTTTCCTTCAACATCTTTGTTGTTTCTTTATAGGGAAATCTTTCAGTCCTCATCTATTTTTGTTCTCGTTTTTTATGGTTTGTTCGAATATATTTGGGTGTGTTTATTTTTGTGTATTTGATGTGGTATGTTGTTCATGTTGAAAAGATGATGATGATACGAGTACGGATGTAGTTCATATCGACATATTTGATCTATTTCAGTTTTACCCACGGCATTTTTCTCAAATGGTGTTTCCATTAAAGTTTGGCTCTGGTTTTGGATTTTGTTTTGATTATAAGGTAATATGACGATGTCATGGTCGATGGTTTTTCTAGTGACTATGGTTTTAAGCTTTGTTAGGACGATGGTCAGTGGGTTTTGTTGGCATCTTAGAAATCTTTTCTCTATTTTTGTCTCTGGTGGTTTTAGGGTGACTACAAATCTGGTGGTAATATACTATCTATGATGTTTTTCTTGATAATGGAGATTATTTTCAAGGAGCAAGGAGTGTGGATAAAGGATCTCACTACCCGAGGCATTTTGGTGGTGCAGTGATCAATGAGTTTTTTAAATTTTGAATTTGGAACTTTGGTTTATACGGTTGGGTATCCTGAATTTGGTTTGTTTCATGGTGTTGTATGGTTTTAATTTAGAAATTTTCAGTTTCCATTTTACCTTAAAATAGCCTTTTAAAAATAAAAAAAATATGGATTTGGAGGAAAAACCAATATCATTTCATTCATACCATTCTAAAAAATGTGTGGGATCTGTGATCTTTCTTAGGTCATTCTATATTAGATCATCATTTCATTCATGAATTTAGTAAGATTTCACTCCCCATCTCCCAATTACTCTAAAAAGAAAAGAATATTTTTTTGATAAAAACTCTGAGTATGATTTTAACAAATTAAAATATATTCTCACATCATCCTTAGTATTCTAAACACCTTGGTGGGATTTACCATTTGAGTTTATGTGTAATGTCTCTAAATATGCATTTGGGGAAGTCTTATTACAACTTGAAAATTGAGCTCCACATGTCATTTCTTATTCCTCACACACACTATACCCTAAAAATAAAAAAAAACACCAAAACCAAGAAATAATTCCTTTCCAATATGTTTACCTTGGATAAATTAAGATCATAAATTTTATGGTCCAAAGTGATTGTGCGCTTTAAAAATGTATACCTTCGGTGTCTTTGTAAGAAACCGAAATCCAAACCACATCTCATTCATTGGATTCACCTAATTTAGGAATTTAATTTATAAACTATGGATAAAAAGGATAAGGGTATGTAGGGGATAGAGATATCAATAGGATTCTTCCATCCTTGGGCATTGACTCTTCCCTCTATATTCCAATAAATGACATGTTTCCTGATGATAAATTGTATCGAGTGATATTACTTAGTATGATGACATTGTAAATTATTTGGAATCATCATGAATTACTACTAATTTTAATAAAAACTAAGTTAATCATCTAAAACAAAAGTCTTTTTGGTACATTTGGAATGACCGCTACCTTTGGAACATGTGTAGTGATCAAGTCCTCAGGAATTGTGTTTTTTATAGTGAGTTTTATTCTATAATTAGAGTATTTTACTCTCTTGTATGTAGGGCCACTTTGGTCCCCAACTAGATACTCTTAAGGTCCTTGATTCTGTTCTATTTTGGCCAACACTATTTTAGGATGTCTATTATTTTTTAAAATCTTTTACTCATTTTCAAAGGACTGAGAATGTCTCCAAAATGATTGAAATGTCACAACATTCCTTGATTTTGCATTACATTTTTTATGTTTGTGGAATTGAATTTATAGGTCCCTTTACTAATTAATTTGGAAACTTTTTCATTCTTCTGGAAGTATATTATATGTAAAAATGGTTAGATGCAAGATCCATAAGGATTGATGATTCAAAGACATTTGCGGAATTTTGTGAGAACCCAAATTTTTTATATGTTTGGATTTCCTAGGTTAATTATTAGTTATCAGGGTTCTCATTTCTATAGTTTGCCAATGAAATCACTTTTTCATTAGTATGGAGTTGATCATTGATTTTCTACTAAATATCACCCCCAAACCAATTTTTAAGTTAAAGTTTCAAAAATAAAGGTCAAAAAAATTCTTGAAAAATGGTTCAACCTAATAGAAAATATTAGATCCTTAGACTCAATGATGATTTATGGTCTTACCATACTGATTTCAAAACTTCTATTTCCATGTCTCCTTATCAGCTTTTTTTGGAATGATTTTTTACCTCTCTATTGATATAGAGCATCAAGCCTACTGGTCTATTAAATAATGAAATTATAATCTTTTTTGTGTAGGTTCTAAAAGGAAGTTTCAGATTTAGGATCTAGAGGAAATGTGAAGAGACTCATATTAGAACTCATTGATCTATAAGGAGATAACCAAGGATTACCATGATCGCCTCATCCTTTATCGACAGTTCCATATTAGGAAAAAAGTTTCTCCTTTACAATGAAAGGCTAAAGTTTCACCCAAGTAATATTTTTCCATCTGGTTTGGCCCATATATTATAAATAATTCTTATCCTTTTGGTGTTGTATAGGTTAAAAATGAAGAAACAAAACAAACAATCACCATCAATGAGTAGTGGCTGAATCACTTCTATGAAACCATTCTGGTGCCCCTAGTAGAGGATCTCCACATTCTAGAAGCAACATATTAGTGAGACCCACCATATTCTATCCTTTA
Source organism: Viscum album (assembly GCA_963277665.1). NCBI lineage: Eukaryota > Viridiplantae > Streptophyta > Magnoliopsida > Santalales > Viscaceae > Viscum > Viscum album. Next base: position 43,534,963 of record OY728140.1, on the reverse strand, counting down.
TTCACACATTCTATTATATTATAGTGAGGATACTGAACACACTAAGTGTGGGGGAATACATTCTTGATTTAGTTGGTATTTTTTATCATATTTCTTCTTTTTTCTCTTTTTTTCTTGCTACATGGTATTTTTACCCCCCATCTTCTTCATTTTTTCACTTTATTGACAGAATAATCATTTTTAAATCATATTTTATCTTATAAATTACTGATAAATCATGATGAATTTCTGGATTTCATGTTGTTTTAACATTTAAAGAATTTTTTTTCACCAATGGAAAGTGTGATTGAGCATATAATTGATATTGAGGAGTGATTTTAAGTAAAAGTGGTTTTTTTCAATGATATAAATGATTATATCTTTATAAAACCTTTGTGATATTGTTACCTTATTTTTAAGTTTTGTATGGGTTAATTGTTTCATTTAACATCTCTACACATCATTTCACTCAACCATAAAGTGTGAATATTTATTACTTAATTGAAGGAATATGCAAGATAGATTAATGTTTGTCAGCTTTTGATAAGTGAATTTCATGCATACATTTTTGGGTATTTTAATAATGGAATTTTTGTATTTAATTGATTAATCTTGATGATTTGTGAGTGATTTGAGTTGTTTATATTTGTTGGTAGGAAATGATGGATTTGTGATAAAGGAATGAAAAGTGGAGAAAATGAGAAAAATGACCCTTCACGCAGCTTCGCTTCACTCATGGCGCGACACCATATTCGACAGGATGAAGTGGAGATAGAAAATGAAGAAACATTATTACACATAATGTAACATGATTACATGTCATGACTTCATCAATGGAAGAAGTTCCATATAGGAAAATTCATGACATGAAAACATGTTGTTAATGAAAAGTACACATCATGTAACCTCAGTACATGATGTGACTCTTTTTTAGAAAAAAAATTTGAGAACATTTCAGCAAGATCTGTGACAATTAAAGACTAAGAAAGTACACATAGTGAGCCCCCTGTACACGACGTGATGGTGGTCAAACTTCAAATTAATGAACACAATACATGAAAGACTCAAGAGTACATGGAGGCAACACGGACCGTCGTTACATGATGTGTACCTTCAGTTTAAGTCGTGATCGGCATTGGGCAGACCCCGTTTAGTGCCTATAAATAGAGCCCCTTTATGAACCATTTGAGGGTATATTCTGGATGATACCATAAGGGGCTATGCGAGAGATTCCCCGTGGTGACCTAGGGTTCGCTTCCTAGGGTTTGCGCCACTGCCTCTGCACCGATCCTCCCGCATGCTATCGGCATCACCCCACTCAAATCATGTCTGGATCCCCCTTGAGTGACCTAGCTGCCTATCGCCAACGAAGACCCCGCGACTCCCTCGAGAATGGCGTGGTATGTGTCTCCATCAAACGGTATTGTCCGCGATGACTTCAATGCCTCCCTCTTGGATCTTACCACCATGAGGCTGCTATCGTCGAACGCACCCTTCAGCCCTCGAATCCTGTTTATGGTGGCGTGCACAGTCGCATAGAGGATGCATCCCTACGGTGGCCCCTTTTTCTATTGTTACCTTGTTCTTGTGTCATCGGTGTCAACTCTTGAGAGCTATGTCGGCGAAGCCTCCTCCACCGTTCATTCTCCTTCGATGGCACGATTCTTGTGTGCCACTAGTTCCAGTTTCATCTATTCTCCTCAGATGTTTTGGTTTCCAGTTTCTCTCGTCCTCTCGATTCAGCAATCCCATGGTTTCACGTTTTGAGCTATCTAGATGAAGCCTCCAGCGTCATCAACCCTCCTTCATTGGTTCTAAATGTGGGACTCTACGTTTTGGATTGCCCGCATCCATGCTTCGACGTTGTTTTTTCCCATGTGGTTTTCTGGTTTTTCTTTCCCCCAACTCAGATCTAATGTTTGTTATCCCTCCACTACCCTTATTACATTATTCCTCCAAGCACGACCCCATACTGGTTAGGCTCGAAGGTTTCATTGAGTTTTGGGATGGTTTTGGTGGTTCTATAAATGGTAGTCTGGTCTTGGGGTTTTCATCTCCTTTTGCTTGTTTGGTTCTCACTTAGCCACAAAGTGATGGTCATGTGTTTTTGGCATTTTATGAGCGGGACTCGTTCTAAACATGGTTCTTTTCCCAGCCCATCTATGACTCTTTGTGATTGAATGTTGGTGTGTTTCTATACTATGTGGGTTCTCACTTAACCATAAAGTGTTTTCAAAAATCAAAAAAATGGATTTTCAGTCAGTTCTGGATGGAGCTTGATGCCATACAACCACCAAAAAAAGGTGTAGCACCTGCTTCCCCACTTTCTGTAGGATTTTACTTTATTTATTTTCCACACCCACTTGTGGTTATCATGAGAAGGTGATTATTTCATGCTGAGGCAAGCTTGATAAAAGGGGATTGAATGTAAAAAATATTTTATTATTAATTTCAATTCATGTTGTGATTTCATATTTAATCTTCAATTCTCTCCTCTTTCCTAATTCTTCTTACATGACCATTGTGAGTGGGGTTTTGGATTGAGTTTAATTTCTTTCTTTATTTATGTCCATTGCCTATATTGAAGGAATTTTTTTAATATGATATTTAGGAGTTATAATCTTACCATGACCATTGGTTTGGTTTCATCCCTATGTTTAAATAAGGTTTCGAGTTACCCATTTATTGAAATCTAAAGCAACTAAACATGAGAAAATGAGTACTTTAGATGGAGAGCATTTTGCATGACCATTGAACTTGCTAATACTTGATTACAACAACTACATGATTGCTAATTAATTATATCATACCTAGTCATTCTTTGAACCTGGACTCATTGCTTCATGGCACCCATTTTATATTTTCATCTCCCAACTTCTTCACCAATCCTATGATCATTAGTTTAGATTTATTTTCATAAAATCAAAATTAGCATAGGTTTATCTTATTTAATTAATATTTTCTCCAACCCTATATCTATGGGTTCAACCTTGGACTTACAATTCCTATACAACCCAGTATTTTAGTGCATTTTTTGTTTAGTGTATATAAATTTATAAATTTGGTAACCCGATGGGAATTAATAATGCTCGTAGGGATATCAGCTTTCCAAAATTATTTTTCCATACATTAATTCCTTATAAAATATTTTAATTACTATACTGGATTGACCTACACATGTATACCTATTATTTGACAATTTCATGCCCTCAAAAGAAAAAAAACAAAAAATAAAAACATAATAAATAAATAATGAGGGGGTGATTAAATGTAAAACATATGGGGATATCTCGATCAGGATCTTAAGGTTTAAATTATGGGAATGCTTAAGTGATTGGGTCTTGAAATTTTATTGTAAATTATATAGGGAATTTTTTGTGGAAATAATCAACTAAGAATAATTTTTTTAAAATAACCTATATTTACTTGATAGAAAGTGAAAATAATAGCATGAAATGGTTATCAAACACACACATAGAGATTTAGTGACATGTTTGACTTTTGAATTCCTTTATAATACTAGAATCATATATATCTTTGACTTTTGTTCTGATAAAATTTATGAGACACTCATTTCCATACTTATTTGGATTTACTCTTTGGTGTGATTCTTCCCTTGATCAATATACCATAATGAAATTAATTTACTATGAATGTTAAATATTTATGATTAAGGGAATATCTACATTCATCATTTTATGATATGTGACTTTTCCTAAGAGTGAAAATGTTTAGGTGTGAGGGTGTGATCACATATCTATTCACTATTCATTTACACCCTTATACCACTATGTTAAACTAATTTTGTATTCTAAATTGAAAATATAATAAAAAATTACACTTCAAATTTGATTCAATAAGTTAATTTTTGTCACTATTAAAAAGGTAGATTTTATTTTTTTTTATGATTACATTGTAGGTGGAGGTGATTTGGAGATCCTATAATGAAATTCAATTAAAATGGGCCAAACTGCGCAAGATTAGAAGCACACATGTGGACTAAAATACATACTTTGGATAATTAGTGCATCAAATTAGGCTAAAATTTGATGATTAAATGAAAAAATTTGTGGGATAAAATTATATAAAATACCAAGGAGCCTAATTATTCTATTTTGAAGCCCAAAATACACTATCATTAGAAAGAATCTTCATTGTTCATGATCTTGAGGTAACTTTTGTAATTCAGCCATATATCATGATATAGACCCTAACATGATTCCAAATTTTGTATAGAGATATTAAATAGGTGTAGAAACAACTTTTAAATTTTTTAAAGTGATATAATTCTATATTTTATCCCAAATATATGATCCAAATGGTTTTCTAAATTTAGGGTTCCCAAAACTACCTTCCACATTGCCTATAAATTGCCACCTTGGGAACCCCATTTGCAAGTTCAACCAAGGGGAAAGGTTCTTATAATTTGGGGAGTTTAAGGATTATTATCACCCATTTCTATGTTATATATCCCCCCTCTCTCATAGGTAGAGATGAGATGAATAAATAGATCCACTCGATCTTCTACCTCCTCTCAATGGTAAGTTAATCAGTGGGTCATCATTGAGAGGGAGTTATGAACATGAAAAGGGGGCTTTTTCTCATCAATTGCCTACTGGTTTGGTGTAATTCTGGTTTGAAAACATTTAATAATGTTGTATCTTTCTTTTATTTAGATTTTAGTACTTTTTCTTGGTGTGATTGAATTTAATTATATTTGTTTCTAACTGTTTGGTGTGAGATTTTGAGTGTGCGACTTGTGTTGTTCTAATTAGACAACACAAAAATCCTTTTTTCCCCACTTACTTGAGATTTAACTATGATTTGGAAGCTATGATACTTTATATTAGGGAGACACCTTGGCTATATTATTTTCTTGTAAATTATTTGGTTCCACTTTAATTGATATAAAATCTTATAGAGTAATCAAGATTCAAATTAATATCAAACAAATACTAACCCCAAACCTAAATGAAACTCTAATAAAATGAGCTTAAAATTTGTATAGTGAAATCAAAAATACTTATTTATCTCATATTTTTAAAAATACACTTTTTTATCAACTAATAAAATCTTTAATTAATATTGTTTTACTTAAAACTATTTTCAAAAACTACACCCCCCCCCCCCACACACACACTTTTTAGACTTTTTTATTAAATATACACACTTTAAACCTCCAACATTCCTTAAGAGATGACCTAGGGTATTCCCTATACTATAAATCAACTTTAAAAACTTAATCAATTTTATTTTTCATGAAAATATAGTCATTAATTTACTGACATTCAAGAAGGGTGGAAGGAAGTCTATGGAGTTGATGAAGGACTTAGTCGAAAAGACCGGGAAAATAATCCTCAAGTGAGAGATTGTTCGGTTCAAGCCATGTGATAATCATTTTCGTATGAGGAAACTAAGACAAATATAAAAATAATATCTCATGGCTTAATTTATTATGACCATAAGTGATAAAGTGGCATCGACTGAGGTACAATTCATTAGAAGTTACATGAAACGTCTGAGAAGGTGCAGTAGAATCCAAACTATTAGATGATGGTCCACCAAAAGATACACCAGGTGATGTATCTAGAAAAATCATCATATAAGGGTAAATAGTGAATAATATGGGTTATTTAAGGTGGTGGGATTATTTTACCAAACAAAGGGTTCTTCTATGTATCTCAAAGGAGGTGGATTGTAACCCACAAAGATAGGAAGGTGGTGGAAACTGAATGTACTATCTAGGAACTTATATAAATGTAGAGTACGATCACTTTGTGATAGATAGAGAAACTTGATCATTTTAATTTTATTTACATATTGAATAAAAGTAAAGAATCATTAGACAATGGATTGGGATGAAATTTTTAACCATGTAAACTCCCAAGTGTTGTTCTTGTGTGTTGTTTACTTTCTGATCATTCCAATAAATAGTTCTTGTTTGCATTCATTCTAGAGGGATTACCTTACGATATGGGGACATGGTTGTGCATATATTCCAAGTTTCAAGTATCATAGCATGGGGTTCATTATAGAGATTTTATTTTTTTCATTTAATTTCTTATGGAGTTTATTTTAGTGGTTTTCCCCCAAACATAGCATTAATCCCCAAAAGGTATTCTTATGTAGCTTTTCCTCCTATTTAATCTTACATGGTTTCCTTCCTCACATCAAAACACTTCAGCAAATTAACGATTTACCTTAAAACATCAGGATTAAAATTATAGCATAAATGAATTAAAATCCATTCATAGATTTCCAAAATTGAGTTCTTATTTCCAAAACCATAAAAATTCTACAAGCTTCCATTTATTCTCTAAAAATTAAAGAAAACACAAAAAGTTAAAAGAAAAACAAAACAAAAGAATGATAAATGTGTGCAATGAATAGTCCTACACACTAAAGTTATAACTTTTCCTTAAGTTTTTTCTCTCAAAATATTTCACAAATAACTCAAATTACTTCAAATTTAATTCATGATCAATCATTTTAGATTAAATGAAGATATTTTAGTTAAATCAGTTCTCCATCATGAAATACCTTCACAATTTCATTTCTTTCAAGGGTCTCTTCCACTACTTGGTTTCTCACTTCTTTTATACAACTTAAATAAAATTATTATAAGTCAAATTCCCCATTCTTCATTTGGTTTTAATATTCTCCTCACTACCCACTCCTTTTTATAACTAGATGCTCACATTTTTTATTACTTTTCATCCATATCATGTTCTTTGTACTTATTAATTGAGTGAATATTCAAAAACTAAACCACCCCCTATAGTAGGAATCCCCAAATACTAATTAGAATAATAAAGGCATAAAATAGAGATAGTTTAATCCAACTCTAATAGTGTCATTTCACCCTTTATGGATTTCCTTTTTTACTCGTGCACCTCATGCCTAGTGATCTCTGTAATTTTAAGTGGGATCCCAATTTCCCATTTTACTATAGTTTAAAAGGAATTATATGATTTTATTTTAAGTTGTATCCCTGAGGTGTTATTCCCTTACATTGAAATATAAAAATTAATTCAAGTTCAAATTATATTATATTCACGTCTTATTATTACCCCCTAGAGTCATTCCTTTTAAACATCACTAACCAAGTTCATGTACAAGAAACTCAGTGTTTTACAAGTGATTTGTCTCCTTAATAAATGATAGAAAAAACTCCCAAGTGTTAATCTAGATCAGTTTGCACACCAAACTCCCCCACACTTGGTTTTTACGCAATACTCAATACTTATAGATGTAAAATATTTCAATAAGGATAAAATTATAAGCTCAATGAAAGAGGTAGGGAAATTAGAATACTTCCCTTCATTACTGACTCTTCTTGTGTAGTAGATGTTTTCTAATTTTCTATTTAATAAGTATTATTCATTTCTATCCTATAAAATATAATTATCATAATTATTCAATATAATTATAAATATTAAAAATAAATAAATATAATTAAATAACTTGTTTTACCTCCCAAGGTAACTTGGTTAATATTCATCAGCCCGACACTTCAAATCTTCATTATTCTATTTGAAAAGTGGTGGATTTATCCAACTTTCCTCCTTTAAAGTAATGTTTTTTTCTCTATATTTTCACATTTAAGGACTCTCATAATTCCCTATAAATATACACAACTTCATTTGGATTCACTTCAACCACATTTAATGGTCCAAACCATCTATACTTAAGCTTTCCAGGAAAGATATTCATTCTAAAATTGAAGATAAGGTCCAGTTTTCCTTCTTTGAATCTCTCCCTTTTAATCATACTATCATGGAATTATTTTTATTTTACTTTAAAAATGTTAGCATTATCATATGATTATCTTATTAACTCTTCTAAAACTTTCAAATAAAACACCATCTCTTTTGTAGCACTCTTGTAGTCCATGTTAATAGTCTTCACTACCCAAAAAAAAGATTTATATTCTATTTCCACTAGTAGGATTCACATTTTTCAAAAGACATTTTTATATGATTACATTAAAATGGGGGTTTTATAAGTATTTTTTTATACATAAATATAAATCATCATCTTGTAGGTAAAATCATGTCTAGAAAATTCATTATATTTTTTAGAATTCCTTTAAAAGCTTTATTGGTCATCTCAACTTTTCCACCTATTTGTAGATGATACACAGTTCCATTTTTGTTCTTGCATCCATAATTCTCTAAAATGATTTTTAATTGATGGTTCTAGAAGTGAACACCACTGATTATGGATTTAGGGGCTCTAAAGTTTTAGAATATGTTCTTCCTTATACACTTAACCATATAAGAATCCAAGTTGTATGGTAAAGTGATGGCCTCAACCCATTTCGATACATAATCAATTTCCACTCAAATTTATTCATTACCATGAGACTTTGGGAAGGTGCACATGGATTATAGACCTCAAAAATAGAAAATATCAACCTATAGTATACATGATTGATTCATATCCTACCTTCTCCTTACATTTCCTATTCTTTGTCAATTATCACAATTTATAACAAATTATCTAGTATCTTTGAAAATGGTTGACCAGTAGAATCCACATTAAATCACATTTGTTATTATTTTCAGATTTCCATACTCACTGTCACATGGAAGTATATAGAAGTGGATTAGAATTGATAGAACATACCCTTTTGTCACACACCTTCTCAAAATTCCATATGATTCTTATTTATAAAGATATAGATGTTTCTAAAAGTAGTTCTTCACATTAGCTTCAAATATCTTATTTTCATTTAAATTTATACCTTGTGTATTCTTCCCAATAGTAATTAAATTGAAAATTTCATAATACTAAGGAATTACCTTGGTTGTAATTGAAAAAAATTACTCATTGGGGAACTCTCCCTTGATAGGATGAGTAGGATCCACCTTTAATTTTGGATAGATGGTTAAATAATTGATTCTATGATCCCTTTTTTTCTTTAATATCAAGATAAAATTATTATTAGATAAACACTCATCAATTAACCTTGGATTATCCTCCTTATTTGATAAGAAAAACTTCAAAGTATAATGGTATGTAAAAATAGTGACCTTGCTTCTGATGAGATAAGGTTTGAATTTCTCCATGGAATATACTAATAACAACATCTATTTTTTGTTACATAATCAAGTTATGATCTATTTAATGAATTTCTTTCATAGTGGATAAAATATTACTTATTTTTTTACTTTTTTCCTAGAAAAACTCGCATATAAAAATCACTATCATCACAAATTTCAAATGATTGAATATGATCAGGTGATGTTATGATGGTTAGTGAGAGTAACTCTTTTTTCCATATATTTAAATATCATAATAATTTTTTTTCAAATTTGAACTTGAAATCCTTTTATAGAATTGATAATAATGGTATTTCAATCTTTGATAAATCCTTGATAAACATCTGTAAAACCCATCATGCCTAATGAATTTACTCACAGCCTTCAGTGATTTTGGTGGTGGAAATGATAAAATCACTTCAATTTTTTATTTATATACTTCTATTAAATATTTTTTGATTTAGTGTTCAGGAAAAATTCCTTCTCTTACCATGAATTTTCAAATCACCAAATTGATTACCAAATTTGTTTCCTCGTATCTAGATAGAACTTTTGATAAGTTTTACAAGCTATCTTCAAATTTCATGCCAATGATAGAAAATTTATCCATGAACACTCCAATGATGTTCTCTATTATGTATGAGAAAATGGCCATCATATATCTTTGGAAAGTTTTGAGTTCTCCAAACATCTCAAATAACACTATTATATATGAAAATATTTCATAAGGATGTTTGAATGTGCTTGTATCTTGGTCAGTAGGATCAATAGGCACTTGGATATATCCTGAATAGCCATCCATAAAACAAAAATGAGAGTGACTTGTAAGCCTTTCCAATATCTGTTCAATTAATGACATGGTTAAATGATTATTCCTTGTAGCCTTGTTCAGATTCTAGTAATTTATACAGGCTCTCTAACTTGTCATAGTTCTTATATAAATATGCTCATCCCTTTCATTGGTGATGATAGTCATATGAATCTCCTTTGTAACCACATGAATAGTACTCATCCATGAACTATAAGAAATGGGATAAATTATCTCACCATCAATAAATTTTATGATCTCATACTTGAACACTTATTTCATGTTAGGATTGAGTCTTCTTTTGAACTCAATGTTTATCTTGATCTCATATTCCATGACGATTGTGTACATGAAAATGGTTGGTATTATTCCTTTTATATATGATATAGTCCAAGAAATAGTAGTTTAATTCTTTCTCAATACTTCATGAAACTTATATTTTTATTAATATTAAAATTATATTTAGATAATGATAATAAGTGTCATATGTGTACCCAAATAAGCATCTTTGAGCTTAGCGAACAATACCTTTAGTTGAAGACTTGGTGGATTCTTCACATGTGGTTTCTCTATAGGTTTTTCATCATATATATCCTCCTTTAATTATTTAATAACCCCAATTAAGATTTATCTTCAATTTTATACTATATTATTCAAGATTCATGGTTGTGCCTGTATTATTTTTAGGTAATTCCTCTTACTCATCCTTTTCATATTCATTTTGAGTCTGTGACTTTGCTTTCACCTCATGTTCAATGATATCCACTAAAAAATAGTTATCTAAACCATTTTTATTCTTTAATTCCTATAACATATTCAATATCTCATTTTATTCACCCACTTGAAAATTAAGCTTTCCTTAAGGCACATCAATCAAGTCACAATCAGTGGATAATAAAGTTTTTTCTTGGATAACATGTACTTATTTATCACTTTCTATATCTAAAACCAAAAAAATTAGTGGGAATTATAATTTTTATAACTCCCACCAAAAAATTTTAAATAACTCAAGTTGTATAGGTTAATAATTATCAATACTAGTGTAATTCCATAGTTGTGGGCTTAAAATCTCCAATTTTAAGCTCATTGTAAATTGAAAATGAGATAAAATTAATACTAGCTCCCAAATCCACAATACATGTAAATGTTTTTTTCCATTTAACTTCCAAATGAATCTTGAATATACCTAGTTATTTAAGATTATGAGGTATCTTCTTTTAAATAACTACACTTAATTATTTTTTAAGTGAAATAGTTGAAAACTCCCCATTCCTCTTTTTGTTTAAGATGATGTTTTTCAAGAATTTCATATAGGATGGAATCTTTTTAAGTGATTATATAAATGGAATACCCACTCTGATATTTTGGAAAAACTAAATGAAACTCTTGAAATTCTTATTCATGTTCTTATAAAACTATTTGTCTCTTTCAAGGAATAGAGAAGGTGTTTTATATGCTTTGACATCGCTATTTGTATGTTTAAGAATCTCTCTTCCATAATCTATTTATATTTTTTTCTTATTTTTATACTAATTTAGAATAAAACTTCTCTTTCTATTTCACAATGTCTTATTTCTCTTAAATTATTTCTACTTCCTTTCTTAGATCTGATTATCCCTCAAGTTATATAGTTTTATCTTCATCTTTTACCTTGATTGTTTTTCTCCCTCTAGTTGTTATTTACATGCATCCTTCTCTTGGATTTATCTCATTTTTTCTAGGTAGTTTGACTTTTCTATTACTATATTTTGTTTTTCAAGCTACCAAACTTTCATTTATATGTTTTGTGTGTTATCGTAGTTCCCTTGTATCAGTTAATAAATTTTAGATAAATTCAAATTGATTTTCAAAACAAAGTTATTCATCTTCAACTGATGAACCTTGATTTCTATCATCTCTCCATGATCTTGTATGTGCTAAAATATAATTAATTTGATATAGAATATTGATTTATATAAGTTTTTTGGTTAGTCTTATCTTGATAAATGGTTTAATTGTTTCCTTGAAATTCACCTTGTCTTCCCTACATGTAATCCCCTTACTCCTTCCAAGACAAATTAGGATGATTCTTCCACCTTGGATTATAGGTGTTCAAGAAAGGATCATTCCTTATAAGCTATAACCTATAGTTTCCCAAGTAACTAACTTTTTCCACTTAAGTTGGTGATGTCACTTAAGCTAACATGTAAAAATTCATGTAGTGAGAAACATTGTTCTCATACATTCCACAGTAATTAAATTTCTCCCTTACTTCTTGTTTCTTAGATATAAAACCATAAATATATATTTTCAAATCATAAATTCATGAATTTTCATCATCCCTCACTGTCACTTCATTGATAATGACTCTTCTCCATATTATTTCCTTTTTATATTATTTTTTTGAAAGAATGTTGTAGAGTCTCCTTAGTTCCTCTATTTTATTTTCATCATAGTGACCTCCTACTACAGTTTCTTCTAGTGTTTTTCCCTTAGCTTCAAGTCCTTTATAAAATAATTTCACAAGTACAGCATGTGATAATTGGTGATGGTGGAACTTTTAGTAGTAAATCTTGAATCTTTCCCATACTTCATGAAAATTATCTTGATCTTTATAAACAAATTTTTATATTATTTTAATCAAATCCTTTATTCTCTATATAGCATAGAATATCCTTATAAAATAATTATAAAAATATTCCAATTATTTTAATTAATATTACTCTTATTACAATATCCATGTCCTAGATTTTTCCTTAATATAATAGGTAAATAATCTCATATTTAGCTCATCTTCACTCATTTTGGTTAGTGATAAGTACTAAAAAATAGTTAAGATATCCTTTATGAAGTCCAAAGCATCCTCCAAAGGTAATCAATTGAAGTTTGGTAAGTTTTGCAAATTATGGTTCCTTGGATCATAATTCCTTTCATTATCTATAAGTTTAATTCATGAAGGATTACCAAAAACCTTAGGTAATTATAAGTCCCTAATTCTTAGTGGTCCTTGGGAATTTTGAATGATTTCCTCATTAACATATTACTTTAATTTTTTTTATGTCCCATGGATAGATTTTATTCATCTATATATCTGGTTTTCTTTTCTTTACCTCTATGGAAGTATCTATAAATATATAAAATCAAAGGAAAAATATCTATACTCAATATCCTTGTGTGTATATACCTAAAATGATATATATTTAAATCAGTGAATATTCTATAATGTGAAATGAATATAAAATTGTGAATATATAAGAATGATGTATATAGTGTAATCATGTTTTTTTTTGTTTTCTATATGTATTGTAAACTTAAAAACTATATTAGAACAACCATACCTAGAAAATAAACTAAATTTTCTTAATCTAAAACTATATAGTAGAGCTACACATCTTCCCTTAAAGTTTTCATAGTTGAGTATCTCATTAACTATGAGTTTCCCCATGTCATATCTATAGGGGCGACCGATGAAATTAACTATTTAAGATTATTGGTATAATCATTATTAGAACATTATTATTGATTATTTTATGGTAGTGACAATAAAAACAATATAATGAGAGTAAAAACATAATATCAATTCAAAAATGTTTTAAGAATCAAATTAATAAATAATGGGGTGTTAGGATTGGTTTCATTTGTTTATACTACTTATTCCTAAACTCATCAATTCAATCCTAACATGACCACTCTTACTTTAAACATTCTCTCAAAATTCATTCTATATATTTTTGGTGTGATCATAAGTCTACATGATATTTCATGTGATAACTACCCCAAGATCACTGATTTCTTTAACTCTATGATATATTTGTTTTATCCTCCTTAGACACTATCATGATTCAAAAAACTAAATTCCTACTCCAAGTTCATGAGATTGGATTTCCAATTTCACTCCTTTACCCTCTCCTCTATTTTCATTTATTAGTCAATTGTTAAATAAAACCATTAATAAAATAAGTAAAAGATAGGATGAATTTTATTCATTCAAGAAATCACAGCAATTCACAACTACACAGCACGATTCACCACTAAATACCTAGCCACACATGTTTATACTAAAATAAATGAAATAGAATAAATAAGAAGAAGCTTCTCTAATAGACATTGGTGAAACTTCCTCTAATGGTATTGATATCCAAGTTTTTTCATCTTATCTAGTTTAGCTTCCCAATTCAATCTTCAAATTATAAATACTCTAATCTCTATATGATAGATTCACTAAGAACATCCTCTCTACTTATATGATCATTACATGTGGATAGTGGGTGATTATATATCTCCATGTGGCTAACAAATTGTATTTTCCTTGGTGAAGTTTCACTCTTATTGTCCACATGGGTGATCTTCTCCCTCCCTTGGATTCATTTCCATGTGTCTAGGTTGTTAATGAATTTCCTAATCTAGTTAGGAAAGAATTTTTTGGGAATATTTTGTCCCCTCATGATCTCTTTATGTTATTCACATAGAATTTCCAAAGATCAACTACCCCCAATTATTAATCTCCCTACATTTCATTTGAATTAATCTTTTAGAGTAGTTTTTTAGTGATTCGATGTAACAAATAGTGTCATTATAGGTGGTTGAAAGTATGATAAAATTTTATTTTTTGGAGTCAAATAAGGGATATGGAGTATTGAACTTATTTTAAATGGTTTTTTGGTATGTTTTGGGAGTGTTAATTTGATGGAAGATCACTTGGAGTGAGTGTCTAGGTGTTGGTGGAGGAATTATGCAAGAGGAAGAGCATTAAAGTGTGACCATTAAGGGTCACAACATGATGGTGTTTTTCCTAGGATCAATCCCTCTGCTTGAAAGTAGTTGTATCATATCCCAGAAGGTTTGGATTATGATGATGGTTAGCTTGGTTTCAAGCTATCTTCCAAGATGAAGTTGCACCATGACCTAGAGGGGTTGCACTATGACATGGCCCTATCAAGGAGGCTTTATGATGAAACCATTACAGTCATGTTGTGACTCAACTTTTTTTTAGTTTTTTTAATGGGTTCACTATGTTAATTTTATAGGGTCCCTATTTGGAACCCCCTTTGGGTTCTTTTCTTCCAGTCGATCAAGAGAATGGGGGTCACCCACTTTGGCTTCCCCATTCTCCCCCCTTGGAATCCCTTTGAGTTAGGTCATTTAGAAGGTTTTTATAACTCTAATTCAAAGTAATAGGACTCCCCTCCTTATTTTTGTTCTTATCCCTTTCTTCCTTTGATTTTTAGTTTACCCAATTATGGTTTTGGGGAGCCAACACCACCATGACATGGTGTAATCATCCAGCTTCTTGGGGCATTAGTGTGTGGCCTGTAGAGGAGACCCTAAGAGGGGATGATCATGCCATAATTCATTGTTTTCCCCATTAGTTTATTTAAGTATTTGAAAAACGTTGGTTTAATTATCTACTATCTCAAGTGAATTAATAAGGATTCTTATTTGGACCTAGTCTAGGGCATGTTGGGAGTATATCTCACCTAATTGATCATGGATCAGCATCATTATGATACCCTGTAAGTTTTTCTTTGGTTATTCCATGGTGTGATTTTGGTTTTGGATGCTTCTTTTATTTATTTTATGGTTTTTATGGTTGAGTTAGTTTCTTTTGGACCTATAGGATGTTGCAATTTGGGATTGATTTTTGGTTTATTGATTAAGGTAAGTTACTTCATGTATAACTCTTTAAATTTGAATCCATGATTGGTTGTCTACTTTTGAACCATGATTTGAATTTCTTAAAAGTTTTATGATGTGTACCTATTTATCATTGCCTACATGCATCGATATATCTCCTGGTTTACATTTGATGTAAAGAAGTATTTCTCATGTTTATATGCTCAAAACCTATTCTCATATAAAATTTTCATTATTCTAGTATTTTTTAAAATAATTTAAATTCCCTTTCCAAAGTAATATGGTTCTAAAAAATGGTGTTTGTTTCTTGATGATTTTTAATGGAGGAAACTTATGATTTAGAAATTGGTTTGAAAACTAAGTATATTCTTTTTGTTTCTAAAGTTTTCGTGTGATTTAATGATTGTTTGAGATGTTTTTTTGTTATTTTATTGATATTTGTACTTGAATGTGGTTAGGTGGTGTTTATGAAATAAATCAATGTTTCCAAAATATTTTTAAGTGTTGTTTCATGAGTTGATTTTCAAAAGATAATTTCATGAGTTGGTTTTCTTGAAAATTATTTCTAAAGGAATGATTGGCCCTTTCTAAAAAGATTTTTATTGATGAAAACATTTCCTTAAAGTGATCCCATTTGATTTGTTTTTATAAAATTTAAAATGATATTGATATTATCTAAGTTGATGGGATTAGTCCAAATAAGGGATATGTTTCCTATATTTTATTCTTGATGAGAAAGGGGTTGCTTAGATAAAGGGTGGTTGGAGATGATTGTATGATATGATTATTGGTTTCTATTTGTTTTATTTATGTTAATGAGATTTGATATGTTTGATTTCATGGTTAATATTTCTCACCTCCACTTGGTTGACCATGGGAACCTGGGGTGCTTTGTGAGGAAGACTAAGACAAGTACCACTAGGCATGACACACCCTACCTATACATAGATTATTCCACACTATCCAAAATTTTATAGAACTTGTATGATATGGTATTGGTTCCAGAAAATGTGTTTCATCCCATCGCTAATCCAAGATTATTCTATCTTTAATGACCCATGCACACAATTGGATATGATTGGTTCTGTTTATGATAAAGTATGAGGATCTTATGGTGCATTGACCTTAGTTCCCTATGGGTACTCCCATGATGTCAGTTATTTATTTTAATTTATTTTAGTGGATGTTACTGTTATTTATAATAAATTATCTTTCCATTACTTGATAAGATATTATTCTTCCTTATATCTGTTCCCGTGTAGTTATTTGTTCCTACTTTTGTATAAATATTTTAGCACTAGTTGTTTTGTGGATATATTTTACTAATGCTTATTATATTCAATATTTCCATTATTTTAAAGGTACAATTTTATCTCTCTGATTACTTCTTAGTGGAATTTAAAAGGGGGTATTAAAAAGTGGGTTACTTTCATTTATACCTAAAATGTGATAATTTTAAATCATGATTCTAGAACTATTTATTTTACTATAAATTATATCTCTTATTAAAATGTTTTACAAGATTAATTATGTTTAAACAAGTAAATTTTTTCCCATGGTTAAAATTGAACATAAATGATGAATGCATCTGGCTTATTTTGATCAATATAGAAATCTTTATTTATAGTTTCATTTTCAAACTAGTATGAAAATGATTTACTTTTTAAGGTTATGCATGGTGTGTGGGGAGGATACCTAATGTACATTTTTTCTCATGCCTATATACATTATAGGTTCTTTAATGGTTCTACTTGGATATGGATTTTGTCCTTGGAGTTTCAATTCAATCTTTTTGGTGGTGGTTCCAAGAAATGGAGCATGTTTCTTGACACTTGAATATGGGTGGATATATTATTTATTTTATTTTGGTACTTAATTATTATTATGTATGATTCTGTGTTAGCTATATTATTTCAGTCTCACTTGGTTGTGTTGGTATTTTTATTTGAATTTTACATTGGATATATATCTATTGATATGTTATTTTATATTGTTTGTGTTATATTTTTGTTTCATAAGTGGTATTTGATGTTATTTCCTATTTGGTTTTGGTTATTAGTGGGACTTTATATTTTTTAATTGTGATTACCCAACTTATAAAGTGTCTATGTCATGATTTTGGGTGGAATTTTGTGTTATTCTTATTTTATGAGGATAAATCATTCTCACTTGTGTATATTTAATGTGTATTCACTAGCTATTAGCCCATGGGGATTAGGAATGACCTTCGAGCCTTACCAATGGTCATCTCAAGTACTTGGATAAGGGGTAACTTGGGTCAGTTCATGAAAAAATGGTATCAAATCCTAGTTTTTTATTCTCTTTGGAGATTCATGGTAGATGGGTATTAAGACCATCAAATCTCAAGAGGTGGGTGAGAAAGAGTGTCTAGATAATACTTCCAGTATCAAACCCTGAGTTATCAAGTGAAGTAGGGAATTTGTAACTTTAGTTTTGATTTTTATTTATACTTCTATATGGGTAAAATTGAATATTTGAATTAATTTGGAAGGTGCACTAGTGAGATTTTTGGACTGGATGCATGGGTTATAGACTATGCACACAACCCATGCATCTTAAAAGGTTGTGTTTTTTGTGTGTCTTCCCTTTTAAACATTTTTAATGTTTTTTATTAATATCATGGATTTATTTTGATTGATATTAATGATGTTTCTATGATTTTGGGTTAATTTTTTTGGTTTACCTTAAATTTGAGATTATCCAAGATAATTTCATTAATGAGTTATTATTAATTAATTATGTTTGGTTTCACCCTACATTTCATGAATTTTGGTGTCACTTTTTAGAAGTTGAACTTGTTGAACAAAATTGGTTTTCTAAAGTGTCATTGGATTTCATTGGGAGGTTTACTTTTATGTGGATTTCTTTTAGAAATGATTTTCAATGGTGTAAAGGAGTGGAATATATTTTCAAGACTTATTTTTATAATTTTCATGGAATCCTAATGGATATTTTGTTTTATTTTTTAGTGATAAAATTATTTTTCCTCAATTAGTGATTTTGATAAGATAAATTGTATTATTTTATATTATATATGGGTTTTAAAATTTATGTTTTCTATTGCCCTAAATGTTTTATAATGTAACAAAGGTTTTAATGGGTGATTTTAGTGGGTGGATTTGGAATTTTAATTGGTGTGATGGAAATGTTTTGAAAATTAAATAGTCTTGAAGTGGTGTAAAACTTTTTCACCAATATGGAAAAACCTTTATATGCATGTGACTATTTTGCTAAATAGTTTTCAAAATATAGTAGTTATTATTTAAGATGAATTACTTTTTGTGTTGGGTTTTCAAACTTAAAATTTTTGTTTTGTGGTAGGAGTCAGTAAAATAAAGTGGGACTTACGTCATTTTAATTATCACTAAATAATTTTATAGCTTGAAGTAAGGGAATTATTAAAGTGGATACAAAATTGTCAAGGAGTTACCTATTTATTTTATATACTAGTATTTTTTATCATGGTGATCTGATTTTTCTAATTTTCATGCATTTTGATATTATTGGCATTGTTTTGTTTCATTCTTCATGGTTTCTTTAAAAAAATAAGGATACTTATGTGTTTAGTTATTGTCATGAATTTTTCATAATTTTTTTCAGATATTTAGTGCCTAAAAGGGGGTTTTATTTTTATTTTTGGAGATATTGATTTTGGTCTTGTAAATTA
Organism: Viscum album; assembly: GCA_963277665.1. Taxonomy (NCBI): domain Eukaryota; kingdom Viridiplantae; phylum Streptophyta; class Magnoliopsida; order Santalales; family Viscaceae; genus Viscum; species Viscum album. The sequence continues at coordinate 43,515,831 of OY728140.1, read as the reverse complement.
GATATTAAATATTGTGGTTTTAAGTGATTTTTTTTATATTTCATGGTTAGTTTTAAAAATAAGTAAAATTTTTCATTTAAAGGATGTGATTTATATTTTATGATTATCTAGTCCTAATTTTTATTAGGAATGTTTTATATGTTAAGAATGGATTGTGTTGACAAGAGTATGTTACTTCATATGATGTATCAGGTTTAGCATAATTTGGCTATTGAAACTAATTCCTTTATAATTATATTATTCTATGTTGATTATTTTTCATTGGTTTGGTTATCAATTTTATAATATTTGGTTTTATATTAAAGGAAATTTTTTTATAGTGGGGATATCCCCACCTATGTATGTAATTTTTATGAACATATTTATGAATTTTGATAGTGTAAGTGGTTTCCTCCAAAGGAAGTCTGAGGGAATTTCTAGGGATGGAAAGTTTTTATGGTGGGTAGGATATAAAAAATTGATTCATTATAAGCTTCTAAAAGTTGAAGGAAATTAGATTTTTTGGATTTAGACTCAGGATCATGAGTATTTACTATGTTTTAAGTGGTTTTTAGGATGTTTTGGGAATTTTAGTCTGGTGAAAGAGCACTAGGAGTAAGTCCCCAGATGTTGGTGGAGGAATTGTGGAGAAGGAAGGGAATTATAGGATAACCATTAAGGTTCATGATATAATGGTGTTTTTCCTAGGATCAGGCCATATAATTGGTTAATGTCATGACACAACCCAAAAGGGTCATACCACAATGATGGTGAGCTAGGAGTCAAGCCCTCTACCTAGGAGCAGTTGCTCCATGACCCAGAGGAGATATGTCGTGACATGGCCCAGAGATAAAAAGAGATTTTATCACAAAAATTATCTACAAATCTCTATTTAACTCCATCATTCAATATAAAATACATGGGTTTAATTTTATTCTTGCATCTACATGTGGATTTTACAAATAAATGATTTTTGGTTTAAACTATGGATTTCAGTGGATTAAACGTGTTCTGAAATTAAATGTGTCAATTCCTTAGTCTGGAATTGATTTAAACATTTTTTATTTTGGCCAATTTAATTATTCAATTATAAACCAAGTTAACTTTGAACCCACTTATAGGTTCTCATGACTTGAACAGGTCGGATCCACATCATTTCGCCACCCCCTCTTCCGGGTCGTCAATCCTAGACTGAACATTGGTCCCAACTGCGGATCTACATGTCTTATCCAAGTTTCCACTCTAGTCCTAGTGTGATGGAATGAGAAAACCCCACACAAAAAACTCCACATATGATACACATGTTTCACTATTTAAATCCCTTCCCAATCCTCACCAGCCACAATAACTGAATATCCCCTTCCTAATAGCTTTCAAATCACAAAACAGGTTTGTAATGAATGAAGAAGCCTCTCTAAGATTGAATAAGGATCTAAATCTATTTAGGATGAAGATTTATTCACTAGTTGTTGATTTTTTTCTCTATTCAAGATCAAATTGAAGATGAATTGGCCTAGTTTCTTCTCAATTCATTGGATGCAAGCATGGAGTGTCTCTGGATAATCACTGGATAATCGCAATAGGTATTCACTGGATAATAACATCCCTTATAGCATCTGACCTTCCTGGTACTTCAAGCACCCAAACCCAGTTTAGAAGCACTATGTTAGACCTATATGATCACCATTCTATATCCCACTAAATTCAATCCACATCAACTTAAATCAACCACAAGTACACAACTGACTGTGAGACTCCAATTAAACCAAATGAAAGTACTCAACAAACTGTGAGACTTTAATTCAACAAACCACAAGTACTCAACCAATAAAAAATAATCAACCATCCATGAGAATCCAATTAAACTGACTATAAGTACTCATCTGACCATGGGACTCAATTTTTCATGAGACTCCTACTCAAATGACCACATACTGAACTTACCGTAAGAGCTACATAAATCCTTGATCCTGAACCAAGTGTAGTGATATCTTGACCAAAGAGAGACTAGGATCAAATACATAAAATTAGAACCATAATCCTTACAGTCCCTCCCCACTTCAATGAGCCTGCACCAGCAGAACATGCACTAATTCTCTCTAATACCTTATGTGAGGCTTTCAACAATGACTCCCTAGATCAGAAATTGTCTTCTACTGCAGTCGCAAATCAGAAAAGCATGTAACCTATGATTCTTCTCAAATGAATATGGATATCAATTATGGGATTAATATATCAACAAGGTGTGATTATTTATTTATATTTTTTTAAGAGGGGATTGATTATTTTTTATAAAATGGGATGGAGAGTATACGAGGATGATGATTCCCCTTAGTGGGATTGTTTTGAAACTTTGCTACTACTTTTTATTTCATTAAATTTGTTTCTATTATGCCATGTAAAACATTATTCCCTTTCTCTATTGTGATTTTTGTTTTTTTTATTATTCCATTCATCAACATTGATCTCTCAAACTCCATGATAATGGATCACTAACCCCAAGGTGTGAATTCCTGGGGAAGGTCCATAGTTACTTGAATCCTCATTCTATTTTATTAAATTTTTATTCAATTTAAATGGGATAGTTGGTGTGTTTTGGGATTCATATGGATATTTTTCAACTTCCCTAACATTCTTGTTAGTTAATTCCAATATCTGTTAATTATTTCTCCCTCCCTTGTTTTGGTTCTCTTTATATATGATGGAATGGAGGGATTTGGGGCCTGAAATGATGGAGTTGGGTGGAGTTTGGTGACATGTTTATGGTCATGGAATTTTAATCATAAAAAACAATAGATTATGTGAGATTATGTGTACCTGGGATATTTTTGAAAGTTAATAGGATATTATAATCTCAACATAGGATGGTTATACATTAATTGTATTGATTTAATTAGCAATTGAGTTGGTAAAAAATCACTCAAGGTAACATTGTAGCATTTTTGTCTTGGTTGTGTTTGTTGAAAATGATGGTTTCCATGGTGAATTGTTGAGTTCCAAATATTTGTTTGACAATACATGTTGAAAAAGAACCATGAAAAAGGAATGGATCATCTGTAGGTGGTACAAAAAGAGAAGATACAAGGTGGTGATGTTTTCCAGTGTTTGCCAAAATTTTGGGGTCCAAAATTTGGAATTTGGTGAGCATTGTGAAATGTGGATTTCCTTGAATATCTCATAAAAATATCGAAAGGCATGAGTTTTGTTAATATGGTATTCTTGATGTGTATTTCTCAAAGATATAAAGAATGTTGACATTGTTATTCGCGATTACGATGAGCTTCGTGAATAGCAGTGTTGAAGAGCATTGCGGTGGTGAAGGGAATTATGAGTGGAGATTCACAGTGAAGGAATGAAGAAATTGACAGAATTATTCATGATTATGATGAGCTCTGTAATCTAAAAATTACTGTAGTGAATTGCAATATAGAGAGAAATTTGGAGGAAATTTCGGAGCTTCACGATTTGAGCTGACGTGGTGATGACTTCACATGGAAGGTTTGAGGGTTAGTGGAATCACCTATAAATAGACCTCGACCCCCTCGAGTGAAGAAGAGAGTTTTCCAAGAAAAATTTGTTGCTCTCAACTCACAAAGGAGGTTCATGAAGGCAGTGTGTTTTGTGAAAGAAGGGGCTTCATAGTAGCTAATCTAGCTCCGTGAAAGAGGTGTGTTCCGCGTTGGCTTGGTGAGCTTCATGAAGGAAGTTGCTTTGCGATGGATTGATCTCTGTGAAAACCTATTCTATATGAAGGCTTGAGATTTTTGAAGGTATGAGCTCTGCGAAGTAGTGTGCTCTGCGAGGAAGCGATCTCTGCAAAGGTGTGTGCTTCGTGGAGAGGCAGGGACTTCATGGAGTCTTGTTTGAGCTTTGCGAAATTGGGAGCTTCACAAAGTAGGGTTCTTTGTGAAGGTATTTCACAAAGGTTTTTGCCCAGTGTTCAGGGGAAAAGGGGTATTCATCAGTGGATAAAATTTTTACTTAAATAGAGCATCTACATACAGTGGAGGATGCATTCATTAGTGATAATGAAGAGACCTACAGGTCTATAAACTGTGAGTAGATCTTCTAAAGAAGTAGTGATATCACTTAAGTCGAAAGAGTAGTGAGTTCTCAAATTGTTAGTGGTTGTAAACAAGGAGGGTTAGTGAGTCCACTTCAAACTTGTAAACAGCAGTTCACTTATAGTGGATTTGGTACATCGGAACATCACCGGTGTATGCTCTTTGGATGTAGCCTAGTGAGGGTGAACTAAGTAAATTTATTGTGTCATGTGTGTGCTTTAAGATTATTTTATACTCTACAATGGAAAGGAGAGATATAAGAGGGTTTTTTCTAAAAAAATATCAAAATGGGGTAGTTGTTTTAATTTTTCATACCCTGATTCACCCCCCCCCCCCCTCTCAGGGTATCTACCCTATTGGACCTAACAAATTGTATAACGAAAACATAAATGGATAATGTGGGTTATTAGTGGTCGGACCAAGGGTTCATCCCCTTTTCATGCTAACTTGTTGTTTTGTATTCTTTTATTTAATTTTGAATAATTCACACACACATTTATAACCCCATACATTCCTTCATTTAAGAATTAGGAGAAAAAACAAAAATATTAATAAGTTATTGAGATTAGTGAAGAGCCATTGTGCCCTCCTTGGGAAATAAACCCGGTCGGCCATGTGTTTCATTCAAGAGTTCTTTAAAATTATATTTGATAGTGAACACTGATAATCACATGATCACCTAGGATAGAAGGTTTTGTGGCATGACCATTATGGTCATATCATGACTTAGCTTTAAGTTAATTTTTTAAACATGGTCTTTTTGTTAATTTTATGGGGGGCCTATTTGAAACCCCCTCAGGGTTCCGTAACTTCATTCAAATGAGATAAGGGGAGCACCCTCTTTCGATTACCTATAATGGACCAAACATTTATAAATTAAATTCCCTTTTTGAATGAGTAAATGCATTATTAAGTAATAAAGTTATAAAAAACACATGCACTACTTTTGTTATACTGAAATGTTATATCCTTTAGGATTTAAAATACCATTAAGCATCATAAACTTTGATAATATAGTTATTTAACAATGATCTTATGGTTTTTATATATATAAAGGGTTGTGATAAAGTCTAATTAAAATATATGGAAGAATCTATGGCTCAACCAGTAGGATTGTACCCAATGAAGCCCAATTAACGGAGCCTCGGAGGGAGAGACCATCACTGGAATTTGCTGATAACCAATCCCAATATGAGATTCAATAACTAAAGCATAATAGAAACAATTTATGGGAGAATTTCAAGCTCATAAATATTATATCCAAAACCATGTTCACCAAACCACCCCATGAAAATTTAATCATCACACACATTACCCTTAGGACATTTTTTGGTTTAATAAAGGGTTATGCATTCAGATCCTAATAGTATAAATTTTTATATTTTTATTTTTAATAAAGTAATTATTATATTTATTCTTTATTATAATTATTACTTATTTAAATTATTAGATGATGAGTTTGATAAAAATTACATTTTGATACAATGAAACACACATTATATTTTTGGGAAATGTATAGTTTCAATCAGGACACTGTATTTCAATGAATTCAAGAATTTATTAAATAAATGATATTTTAATAAAAAAAATTACTATTAAATATTTTTATTAAATATAAATTATATTATATTTTTATGAATTCAAACATAATTTTTATAAGGGTTAGAAAACTGTTATTGTTAGAAAACCAGTATTTTTCAATAAATGTGGATTTTTAATTTAAAAGTGTAAATTATTATTCTTAGAGAATTATTTGGATAAAATAAATATTATTTTTGAAATCAAAATATCTAAATTATCCAATGATTATTTTTTCATAATTTTTGGAGATAGTCAAATTTTTAGGTCAAAATTATATACAGTATAAATATATAGCGTGTATTATGACATAATAATGACCCAAAAGTGATGTAATATATGAAATAAAAGGTATTCACAACAAAATATATTTTTTCACTTTAAAATAATATGTTTTGAGTTTATTTTATTAACTTTTATAAACCCTTAATGAATCCTCCAAAACCTATATTATATTTTAAGGTTTTAAAATCAATTCCTTGAAAACATGACTCACTTCCACATCACCAAGGGTATTATTTTAATTATATCAGTTCTTAAACATGTAAAATAATGAAAACCGCTTCACTTTTTCAGAAACCATGGGAAAAACATGTTAAGGTTTGTAGTTTTTATTACTTTATCATGTATAGTTCAAAACTTAATTTTGAAAATTATTAAATAATTCTCCTCTATTTTACTATATAAACCCACCCAAATTCCCAATCCTATTAACTAAAAAATCCTTGGAGTAAGACATTACTCTATAATTACTTCTATATATTCCTCCCAAGGTTCCTCCAAGATCTCAAGAATCTCCTCCCAAGCTTTTAGAAGCACCCTCTCAAGGTAAAGGATCTTCTCCTTCTCCTCTTTATTCAAGAACCTACTTTATATTATGCCATTTTTTTACACTTTTTAATGTTGGGATATGATTTTTATTTATACATGTTACTATAATTATTATCCCCATGTAATTATATACCCCTTTCCCTCTCATTAACCCCTTTTATAAACCTTTATGTACACTCATTATGCTATCGAAATTATCCTGTGATTTTCCATGACAAACATCTGTGGAGTGAATACCAGTCTCCATTTCCACTCAAGGTTATTCAACTAGTTGTACCTATCCTTCATTTATTGGGTATTTACTTGTATGTAACCCTAAATTATTATTTTTGGGATTAAAATTGATAAAATTCATCCTTATGTTTTATAATCTATATGGAACACTTATTCATGTACATGGTATGAAAGTGACGGGTGAGATTGAAATTATATATCCCTCTAATGCATTGGGTAATGTTTTTAATCTCATGATATTCCATGTATGGTGAATTGGAGGTTATTATAATCACACTATGTTATGATTTCTTAGTGATTATCCTTGACTTATGTTTATGATGTCATGTTTTATGTTTTTTCCACATTCCCATGTTGCTTTTATGTTGTCATTTTATATCATGCCTCATTGTTCAAGATTATGATTCTCACCCCTCTTATGTTACCTTGATATTCCCCTCAGATCACATATATTGTTCCACCATATTCTATTATTTTTTATTCCCATACTGGGCTTTATATCTCGCCCCTTTCTTATGTACATCCCCAGGTTATCCCATGAAATTTTAGAATAATAGAATTTTAAGAGGATGTTAAGGAAGTTTTCAATAATTTCATTATATTCATATTGAAATTTGTTATGATATGTACCTAATTTACCAAATAAACTAGTCTTTACGGTCTTTTGGGATTGTATTATATGTACCTTTATGTAATAAATTGTGAATTAAAGTGCATTAAAATATGGGTTGTCATAATTGGTATCAAAGCAAAGTCTATTTATTTTTGGTATTAGGATTGGAAAACTATAGTGAAATCCTTAGGGATAATAATAAACCTAGGAAAACATCCCTAATTTTTTTTAAAGTATATATTAAGTGGTTTCTAAGAAAATACATCCATATCTAGATACTACAAGTATATGTAGCTCTCGCATAGATGTATATATGGGTAATAACCCCGAAAAGGGAACATTGAGCTAGACTCGATCATTACCTAGTACATGAAAATGGACCTTGATGCACACTTAGTTTGACACTCCTAAGGGATATGTTTTGGTAAATTCAAAAGATCCTTACAAAACATTATTAATGGAATAAAAATGCACATAATATTTTATGTTAGTAAATAGACCATTGATAATGTAGATTGAAACCTATAAATTCATAGGCTAAGGAATATATATAATTTAGGATTTATCCCTTAAATTTTAATAATTTTAACTTTTATATGATTAATAGTTTGAAAATTACCATCCTTAAGTATATTTTGTAAGAATTAAATGATTAAAACCAAAATAAAATAGTGAAAGGTAGGGTTATTGTTCATTTTTCTATGCATTATTTTATATCATGAAAGAGTATAACTATTCAAACACCACCTCAAAACATGGAATTCAATTTATCAGTGAAGATGTAAAATGGGTCAATTGTTATATCCCAAGAACATAACTCATCCCATGTCCAAATTTATGGGATAAATTTCCTATAAAACCTTGTAATACTCCCCTTAGAATAATTTGATACAATTCTGGGTATGGATTGTCTTACCTTATATAAAGACAACATAAATTTCTTATATAAGGAAATAACCCTCTGTATCATGAATCTTCCTCTGATTTTATACAAATTAAAGGAGAAGGATGAGTCTTATTTTGTATCATCATCTCAATCATGGATATTATTTCCTTGAGAGAAATCATGTCTAGATCAAATTATTGAGACTAAAAAATGTCATCCTTGATGACATTCCCATTGTAAGATAATTTTCTAATATGATTCCCAAAGAATTTATTGGACTTCCTCTTAGCTATTAGGTTTAGTTATTAATAAATCTCATACTCAGATCTTGTCCAATATCCAAGACTCCATATAGAATAGTCATTAAAATCAAGGAGATGAAGAAATATTTATTGAAGAATCTAGATAAAGGGTTTATATTCCCAAGTGATTTACCATGGAGTGCATCGGTCCTCTTCATCAAGAAGGATGATGGGTCAATGCACCTATTCATTGATTATCATGAACTCAACAAGATCATGATAAAGAATAAGTATCCTCTTATATGGATTGATGACTAGTTCTATCAGCAACATGGATCCCAGTACTTATCTAAGGTGGATATTCATTTGGGATATTATTATGTAAAAGTGAAGAAGGATGATATCCCAAAGACTACTTTTCATACAAGGTATGGCCGCTATGAGTTCATAGTGATTCCATTTGGACTCACTAATGATCCAGTAATATTCATGGATTTTATGAATATATTCTTTTAGGACTACCTCGATAAATTTTGGGAAGTCTTTGTAGATGGTATTATTATATACTCTAAAATAAATGAGTAATGTGAGGATATATTAAATAATATACTAAAAACCTTATGAAAGGAAAAGTTGTATGAAAATTCTAATAAATGTGATTTTTTGTTAGATCAAGTAACTTTCATAGAAAATGTTATCACTGATAAAGGGATATATATGAATCCTTCAAAAACTGAGGCAATTGAAGGATGGCCAAGGTCAATGTCTATGAAAGAAATATGAAGTTTACTTGGATTATCTTGGTACGATTTTTTATTTTTGATAATATCCTCATGATTTTCAAACTCATTAACTAATATTACTCCGAATGGAGATAAGTTTTTCTAGACTGATGAATGTAAATAAATATTTATAGAGATCAAGAAGAAGCTAATCACTACACTTGTCCTCACAATACCCACTAATGGGGAAGGATTTGTGATCTATAATGATGCATTTAAAAAGGGTTTGGGTTGTGTACTCATTAAAGATTTAAAATTTATAGCTTATGCATCTCACCAATTAAAGATACATGAGTAGAACTGCCCAATGCATAATCTAGAATTAGCAGTGGTGATCTTCGCATTAAAGATTTGATAACAATGTCTGTATGGGGAGATGTGTGATATATATACAGATCATAAAATCCTCAAGTATATATTCACACAAAAGGATATCAATATATTCCAAAAAAATGTGATTATATTTTATCAATTATTATGATTTTTCAATCCATTACCATCCTGGGAAAGCAAACAAAGTGGTGGATGCTCTAACTAGAAAGGATACTGTAACCCCATCCATAATGAGGATGACAAGGGATCCAATATTCATAGACATGAAAAATATTGAAATGGGAATAATTAAATGATATTTATCTTAACTTTATCAAATAACTTCTCAACCATATATGCTTTAGGGGATCAAGGAGGCATAGAAAGATGATGAGTTGCTACAGAAGATGGTAGAAAATATTCCAGAGTTCAACTTTGATGAAGATGGATTTATAAGGTTTGGAACCTGGATATGTGTCCCATAAAAATAAAAACTAAAGAGGTAACTTCTATATGATTCTCATAGATCATCCTTTTCTATTCATGCAGGAATATCTAATATGTGTAGATATTTAAAGCAAAAAATATAGTGGGATAACATGGTGAGGGAGATTGTGGAGTTTGTATCTAGATGCTTGGTATTCCAACAATTCAAGGTGAAATGATATAAGTATAAGGATAATGTGCATCCATTTCTCATATCAATATGTAAATGAGAAAACATAACCATGTATTTCATCAAAGGACACCTCATGACACCTAAAAGAAAATAACTTCATCTGGGTAGTATCTGATCTCCTTACAATTTCATTACATTTCATACTATCAAGGAAGATTTATCTCTTGAACAACTCACCAAAATATATATAAGGTAATTGGTAAGAAGACATGGAGTTTCACTCTCTATTACATCTAATTGAGATATATGGTTTTCCTCAAGGATTTAGAGAATCCTTCAGTACAAATTGGATGCAGAACTAAGATTCAGTATTACTTATCACCCTTATACGGATGGCCAATCTGAAAGGACTATTCAAACTCCATAGGATATTTTGAGATCATGTTTAATGTATTTACAAGGATTTTGGTACCAACACCTTCCTCTAGTTGATTTCTCATATAATAATAGTTTTCATTCTAACATTCAAATGTAACCTTATGATTCTATATATGGGAAGAGGTTTCGAACTCCAACATGATAGGATGAAGTTGGAGATAGGAAGATTATGGGACCTGATCTTATCTAGGAGATTATAGATAAGTTTCAAACCATTAAACATCATATAAAATCCACACAAATTTGATGGAATAGTTATACAGACAATCATCGACAAGACCTAGAGTTTGAGGTTGAAGATAAAGTGTTCCTTTGTATATCACCATAAAAGAAAGTCTTGATGTTTGGGAAGAATGTAAATCTTATCCCTAGATACATAATCCCTTTGATATCCTCAATTTCATTGGATCAGTGGCCTACTGACTATCACTCCCACCAAACCTATCTCAAGTACATTATGTCTTCCATGTATCACTCTTGAGAAATTATATACCAGATCCCTAACATGTACTGAATCTAGAGGTGATACCATTAGAGAATGATCTTTCATATAAGGAGTATTCAGTGAATATCATAGATCATAGAGAAAAATATCTAAAAAAATACAACTCACCTGGTTAGAGTATTATAGTGGAACCACAAGTTTGAGGAAGCAACATGGGAACCAGAAGAGACGATGAAACAGAAGTACCATCATGTGTTTTAGTGTATTAAATTAAAATTTTAGGGGAAAAATTTCTGAATGGGAGAATAATGTAATGACCTAAACATTTATAAATTAAATTCCCTTTTTTAATGAATAAATTCATTATTAAGTAATCAAGTTAAAGAAAACACATGCACTACTTTGATTATTTTGGAATATTATATCCTATCTAATTTAAAAGGCCATTAAGAACCATAACCAATAATAATATATTAATTGAACAGTAATCATATGAGTAGTATATATATAAATGGTTGTGATAAATACCAATTTATATAGATAGAATAAGTGATGGCCTCAACCAGTAGGATCAAACCCTATGAAGCCCATTTATCGGAGCCTCTAAGGGAGATAACATCACTAGGATTTTCCCTTGACAAAGAACAAGCTAAGATTCAACAACTAAACCATTATTGAAATTATTTATGTTATAATTTCAAACTCATTGAGATCACATCCCAAATCATGTTCACAGAACCACCCTATGAAAATCTCACCATTGCACACCTTACCCTTAGGGATTTTGCTGGTGTAATAAAGGGTTATGTGTCTAGACCCTAATAGTATGAATTTGTATATTTTTATTTTCAATTTAATAATTATTATATTTATCCTTTATCATTTTTATTACTTTTTAAAATTATTAGATAATAATGTTGATAAAAATTAGATTTTGATACGATGAAACACAAATTGTATTTTTTGTGAAATGTATAGTTTCAATCAAGACACTCTATTTTAAGGAATTAAATATTTTTTTAAATAAATTATATTTTAATAAAATATTATATTAAATAATTTTTATTAAATTTAAATGATAATATACTTTTATGAAGTCAAAAATAATTTTTATAAGGGTCAGAAAACTATTATTGTCATAAAACTAGTATTTTTCAATAAATGTGGATTTTTTATTTAAAAGTATACATTCTCATACAAATAGAATTATTTGGATATGATAAATATTATTTTTTAAATCATCACATTGAAATTATCAAACAATAATTTTTTCATAATTTTTTGAGACAGTCAAATTTTTGGGTCAAAATTAAATACGGTAGAAATATACGATGTGTATTATGACATCATAATGACCCAAAAGTGATGTAATATATTACATAAAAGGTATAAATGACCAAATATATATTTCCCCTTTTAATTAATGTTTTTTATGTTTTTTTATTATGTTTATAAACCCTTAGTGAATCCTCCAAAACCTATATTACATTTTAATATTTTAAAATCAATTATTTGTAAACATGACTCAATTACACATAACCAGTGGTACTATTTTAAATATATAGATTATTAAAATTGTAAAATTATGAAAACCACGTCACTTTATATGAAACTATGGTAAAAAACATGGAAATTTTTGTGCTTTTTATTACTTTATCAAATAGATTCCAAAACCTATGTTTGGGAATTAATAAAGAATTCTCCTCTCTTTTGATATATAAACCCACACAAAATACCACTAATCTTCACTCAAAACCCTTTTATGGTGAAATTAATCTATTATTCCCACTCTAGAGTCCTCCCAAGTTTCCCTCAAGATCTCAATAATCTCCTCCCAAGATTTTAGAATCACCCTCTCAAGGTAAGGGGTCCTCTCCTTCTCCTATTTATTCAAGAACCTCCTTTATATTATGAATTTTGTTTATACTTTTTCAAGATGTGATATTTTTTTATACATACTCTTATTATAATTATTATAACCATGTAATTATATACCCCTTTAACTCTTATTCACCCCTTATATAAATTTTTATGCACACTCGTTATGCTATTGAAATTATCCTATAAATTTTCATACCAAACATTTGTGTAGTGAATACCCATCTCCATTTACACTCTATGGTATTCACATAGTTTTACCTATACTTAATTTATTTGATACTTATATGTGTGTAAACCTAAATCCTTAATCTTTGGGTTAAAATTTATGAAATATATCCTTATATTGTATGATCTATGTGGCACACTTATGCATGTACATGATATAAAAGTAACAGGTGGGCCCAGAATTATATAGCCCTCCAATGCATTGGATAATGTTTTTTTATATCATGATGTTTTATTTATTTTATATGGTATGTTATCATAAGCACACTATGTTATGTTGTCTTGGAATTTAGCCTTGACTTATGTTTATGATGTCATTTTTTATGTTGTTTCCACATTCTCGTGTTGCCTTTATTCTATCATGTTATATCATACCTCATCATTAAATATTATGATTCTTTCTCATATTATTTACCTTTTTATTATCCTTTTATCACATGTACTATTTTACCTTATGCTATGCTTTTTTTTTATTCCCTTACTGGGCTTTATATATCACTCATTTCTTATGTACATCCCCAGGTTATCCCATGAAGTGTTAGAACAATGATATAATTTTAAGAGCATGTTAAGGAAGTTTTCAATAATGTAATTATATTCCTATTTAAATTTTTTATGCTATTTACCTGATTTCCCAAATAAAATCAGCTTCATGGTCTTTTTGGATTGAATTATGTGTACCTTTATGTAAAAAATCATGAATTAAAATGTATTAAAATATGGGTTGTCATATTCCCCATTCTTCCCCCTTGGCCTCCCTTTGAGTTTGGCCATTCTGAAGGGTCTTGTCACTCATATTTAATATAAGATATATCCCATTCTTATATTTGTTTTTCTACCTTACTTCCTTTGATTTTTGGTTTATCTAGTTAGGGTTTTGGGGAGTCAACTCCTCTATGACATGGTGTAATCATACCTTTTTCTGGGGCGTTGGTGTGCGTCCTATAGAGGAGATCCCAAGAGGGGATGTTCATGTATACATTCATCATTTTCCCTAAGGTATGTTTCCCTATGAGTTTATTTAGGGTTTTTGGGGATTTGGGTTTAATTATCCATTGGGTCAGGTGAATTAATTGGGGTTTTTGTGTGTCCTATTTCCAAGTGTGTTTATATTGAATTCTTCACCCTATTTCTTGTGGTGTGGCACCATTATATAATCCAATGAGTTTGTCTTTGATTATTATATGGTGGGGTTTAGGTTTTGTATGCTTAGTTTATTTATTTTATAGAATTTATGTTATGTGGTTGTGGAATCAGAGTATATCGCTATGAGTTTTGGATCAGTTCATGGGTTATTAGTTGTGGTTGATTTCTCTATGTATAAATATTTAAATTTAAAGTTGGGATTTCTTGGATACTTTCAAACCATTCTTTGAATTTATTAAAATTTGTGTAATTTATACCTATTTATCTTTTCCTACATGTATTGGTTTCTCTTCCAATTTTCATTTGATGTAAATAGGGATTCCTCAAGATTCAATGCTCAAAACCTATTTTCATATAAATTGTTCATTATTATAGTGTTTTTTAAAATTCCTTAAAGTCTCTTTATAAAGGAAGATTTTAGAAAAAGGATATTTGTTTCTAGATGATTTTAAATGTAGAACTTATGTTTTAGAAAATGGTTTACAAAATAATGATGGGATTGGATTTTATAAATTTTTCTTGTTATTTAATTATTGTTTGAGATGTTTTGTTGATATTTTCTTGATATTTGTACTTGAATGTGGTCGTGTGGTATTTATGAAAGAAAGTAATATTTCTAAAAGATTTTCAAGTTTTGTTTCATGATTTTATTTTCAATAGATGAATTTATAACCTAGTTTTCCTAAAATGTGTTTCCAAATTCCCAATTAGAAATTTATAAAAATGGTTTTATTGATGTAAAAATTTCCTTGAAGTAATACCCTATGAATTTTTTGTTTAAAATTTAAAGTGATGATGATATTATGTTATTTTATGAAATTGTTTTGGAGATGGGGTGTGTTTTATATATTTTATTCTTGATGAGAAAGGGGATTCTTCTTTGAATTGTGATAAGAGGTGATAAGGTATTATGATACTTAGTTGTTATATGTTTTATATATGACACCTATATTTTATATGTTTTATTTTATGGATGGTATTTCCCAACTTCACTTGGTTGATCATGGTAACCTAGGGTACTTAGTGGGGAAGACTAATATAAGTACCTCTAGGAATGACATGCTCTACCTAGACTTGGATTACTACACACTAACTAAATGTTTCTAAGACTTGGATGAAATGGTAGTGGTTACATTGAATGAGTATCACCATGCTATTAGGCCAAGACAATTATCTCCTTAACAGCTCACATGCGTAGTTAGATATGATTGGTTCTATTTATGAGAATGTATAAGGATCTCTATGTGACTTGACCTTCATTACCTTGGGGTACTCCCATGATGTTAGTTATTCTTTTTCTTTTATTTGAGTGGATTTTATTTCTTCTTATAGTTAGTTATCTTTCTGTTACTTGAGTGGATGTTATTGTTGCTTATATTTGTTTTCATGTAGTGAGTTTTTCCCACTTTCATGTGTGTGTGTGTGTTGGTACTAGTTATTGTATGGATATTATTTTAGTGTTCATTATCTTCAATATTTCATTTATTCTAAAAGTATAATTTTATCTCCTTGGTGATTTCTTAGTGGAGTTTAAAAAAGGGTATTAAAAATTGGGTTACTTTCCTTTATACCTAAAATGTGAATATTTTAAAGCATAATTATGGAATTATTTATTTTATTATAAATTAAATCTCTTATTAATGTGTTTTAAGAGTTTGATTATGTTTAAATAGGTAAATTCTTTTACCTTGGTTGAAATTGAACTTAATTGATGATTTCATGTGTCTTGTTTTGATCAAAATATAAATCTTAATTTATAGTTGTATTTTCAAACTCGCATTAAAGGGATTTTATTTTAAAGGTTATGAATGGGGGTGTGGGGAAGATGCCTACTAGGAATTTTTTCTCACACCTATATATATTAAAGGTTTTTTATAGGTTCTTCTTTGGATATGGGGGTTATTCTTGGAGTTTAAATTCGAGCTTGGTGGTGGTGGTGTCAAATAATGGTGCACGTTGATTGACATGTGGAGATGAGTGGTTATAGAATTTATTTTCTTTGTTTATTTTATTATTCTTATGAATGATTATATGTTGACTGTATTATTTCAATCTATCTTATATTTTTTGGTCTTTTTCTTTGAATTTGACATTGGATTTGTACTTATTGACTGAATAGCCCGAAGGCCTTCTTTTTTATTGATTTTCTAATAACCCCCCTTTCAAGGGATGAATGGGAACCCTTACAAGGCCCGTAGGCTTAGTAATTAAATTTCACATAGGCTTGGAGACATTACATGACCCATAGGTCTTAATGAAATCATACAGACTATGACTACTTGAAAATACTCCTCCCCAGCATCTTGCATCGTGATCAGATCTCCACCTTTTCATGACTATTTGGCTAGCATCCATGTGCAGGGGTGCACAGGCACGGTACCAATGGCAAATACCATACCCTTTAAATCTTCCAATGTCTGTTTATCCCTTCTCTGGTGGATTTTCCCTACTCTTTCCTCCTCTGAATTGGTTCCTTGTAGAATCTGTCTGTGCAAATGAAAATCAGGTGGCCCTGGGGACCTTGAGGTGGCCCGAAATCCTTACTGGCCCAAATTCCTTTGGTGGCCCTAAGGCCTTAAGGACTGCAAGCCCAAACCGGTGGCCCAAGGTGAATAGTTTTTAATGCTACAGTATCAAATAGTAACTGCTACAATGTCTGCTACAGTACCCCCAAAATTATGCCTCCTCCTGGTTTTGTTCTATTCTTATTTCATCTGGTAAAATAGTCCCCACTTGTGTACATTTAATACCCAGACACTAGTTGTCAGGTTGTGGGGATCAAAAATGTTGTCACAGCTCAAACCATCGGGGCCTTCCTAGCTAGTGATAATCCAAGTATGACAACCCCAAGCCCACCTCCAATAGGAAAAGGGTTGGGGACCAGCATCGAGTGGGCATATCACACATATGGGAGGAATTAGACTAAGGTATATGTATACACGCACACATCTCCAAGAACATAAAATGGTGAAAATAAAGTACAAATGATATCAATGAATTTATATATATAGAAACTACAATTAGAGTATGATAGAAGTAATTAAAGTGATAAAGGGTCTAAATAAAATCCCACCAAAAATTACAAAAGATTCTAACCAACTCAGAAGGAGGGGACTGCTATAAAATGCAACATTGGTAAGAACCTTGGTATGTCTGGTCCAATACTATCCTTCACCTACTCCTAGTCCTCCTAGGACTCCATCAAAAGGTCCACCATTGATAAAACACAATTTTTCTGAAATTTTTATTGATAATAAATGAAAAAATTTCCTCACATTATGTTAAATATGTTTATTTATAAAATATTTGGGATTAGATCATTCATTTGAAAATTTGATGAAAATTCAAGTTTTACCCTTTAAACATTCAATGTATTATTTTGAACATATATAATTTTATTTGTATTATTTAAAATTAATATTTTTTAAATGTGTTTCTTAATTAATTTGATACAACTTTTTTTTAAGAAA
The DNA here is from genome assembly GCA_963277665.1 of Viscum album. Lineage (NCBI taxonomy): Eukaryota > Viridiplantae > Streptophyta > Magnoliopsida > Santalales > Viscaceae > Viscum > Viscum album. The sequence continues at coordinate 43,498,086 of OY728140.1, read as the reverse complement.
TCTGAGCTAACTCGTGCATTTGGTTAGAGAAAATGGTCCATGAAGTCAAAGTTGGGATGGACTCACCAGATTAGACATCAGTTTCTGTATTTGGGCCATAACATATACATTATTTCTTGTATTTGGCCCAAATTTGGAGAGTAGATCTAGAACAAAATTTCCTACAAATAATCCTTCAGGAATGACGGATGGTTCATGCGTTTTTAAGGAAAAACATGTGGTGCAACTTGGAATAAAATATTTGGAAGAATTTCCCCACTCACACTTGAAACCACTTGAAACCTAGCCTCCCCTCCACTATAATAATTTTTTTATCATTTGGATGGGTTGGGATGTGAATTAGGCGATTTTTAGTATATTAGAAGTGGTTACATACCATTTAAATTCACAATTGGAGGAGGGAAGCTACCAAGTTAGGATCTCATCTAAAATGCTCTTTATTTCCTCTTCTTTGTTGTAATGTTGTTGTACTTTCAATAAACTCTTAGTTTATCTTATATTTATTCTATTATTTTCAATTTTATTCTTTTATTAATCATCCTCTTTGGTCTGAAAATCAATGAGTATAAAAGATATTAGGTTATACCCTTTATAAATCTTTGCAAATGCAATTCATTTCTACGATGACTACACCGCCGATAGAAGAGTAGTTTTCTTAGTAATTGATCAACCTTTTACCTTATTAATTTATTTATTTTGAATAATTATTCTAATTTAATTAAAAAAATATGATCCATAAATTTTTTTTAAAATTAAAATAAACTAGGAAATCAATTGAACAATTGACACAAAAATACGCGAGGTCAATATTTGTGTAAATTGTGAGAGCGCAAACTTAATCAGTGAAACCAAACCACGCGGGATAAATTTGTAGAGTTAAAATATAATCCCTAGAACCAGTTTATACTTATTTAGATAATGGATTTATACCATAATTTACCACTTAACATAATCTAGTATTAGAATAACAATCAAAGCAGGGTGTTGTGATTGCATGTTTTGAAGCTGGCCTAGGGTTTAACTCTTTTCATATTTGTGGTAATGTTAATTCTCATAGGGTATGAAGGTTAAAAAATTAGGGGATCACAATTAAGTGGATATTAATTTAAATTACGATAATTATTAATTAAGTGAATAGGTATAGTTATATTGATTATTCCTTTTAAAATATTTTATAAAAAAACATGTTATCATTGTGTTTTATTAATAAAATTTCATTTAAACAAAAACAAACAAAAATACAATCTTATTCCAAAATAAATATTCTTGTTATTTTATAAACATTTAATAAAACCCCCCACAACATCCTTCTAAGTTGTTTATTTTGTTTTGTTTTATTTTTAAAATACCTTTAATATGTTGTTTTAAATTACTTCCTCCTTTGAGAGATGACCATGGTCAGCCACTCTACTACACCTAAATAACCCGAAACCGAATATCATTTGAGAGTACCCATGAAAACACCTTTAAAATTGGCACCATTTCTAGGGAGTTAAGTAATTTATTCAACCATTAGAGGTATTTATTTTATTTTTAATTTTATTCTTTTTTTTTTCTTCTCTTTTTTTCTTCTTTCCCCTTTCTCAATTTTTTTTCTCTCTTCTTTTATTTTTATCGAACCAAATCAAATTTATTTTCTTTTTATTATGTTCCACTTTTCCTATTTTCATTCTTATTTGATTTATGACATGAACTAATCCTAAGGATCTCTTAGATCTTGACCCTGATATTAAACATAGCCTTTGAGCTTGAATCAGACAGTCTTAGTTTACGTAAAGTTTCAACATTCAACCAGTTGAATAATTCCTCAATTCTGGTAACACTGAAATTAGAAATTATTCTGAACAAAAAATAAAATAAGAACTAATGGCTGAAAATAATAACAATTAACTTAATATTACTATTCAATAATTGGCTACACCAGATATTAACTATGAACTAAATTGTATTGCATACCCAAATCTCGAATTGGACTTTGAAAAAAAATCTGAGTTAATTCACCTGCTTCAAAAATTTCATGGCCTCTCTGGTGAGGATCCCAATAAAAATATAAAAGAAATTAATGTAGTTTTCTCAACCTTAAAACTAATAAATGTATCTGAAGATCAAATAAAACTAATATCATTCTCATTGTCCTTGATGGAACTGCAAAGGATTTGATGTATTACTTAAAACCTGAAGATGTAACATGTTGGAATTATTTGAAACTTATTTTCTTGCAAATATTTTTTCTAGAATCAAGGACCACTTCCATTCGCAAAGAGATATTAGTAATAAAGAAAGACTAAGGGGAGTCAATGTATGAGTACTGGGAGTGATTCAAGAAGTTGTGTGCAAGCTTCCCACATTATCAAATCAGTGAGAAACTACTCATCTAGTAATTCTATGATTGACTCACGCCTATGTATATAAGGATTGTGGATGTTGTAGTTAGAGGTTAATTGGTCAAAAAAACACCATCAGTTTCACGTGCATTGACTGAAAAGATGGCATTAAACTCCCAATAATTTGGTGATCGAGGTACACAAAATGTTAGAGCATTATATCAGTTAAGTCCTTTCTCTCTTGAAAATCATTTTATTGATACTAAGTTAAAATAATTGACCACTATAGTGAGGCAGATTTCTTTGGCTCAAAAGGTATTCCAACCCAATCCTATGAGGCCATGTGGAATTTTCACTGAAACAGAACACCCAACTAACTATTTACCCTAATTAAAAGAGTCAAAGGATTGTGCAGCAGTATTCCTTGGGAGATCATATCATTAGAAAAAACACCCACATCCCCAAAATAAGTATGATTCCTTTACACCAACATTAAACCAAGGTTGGAAGGATCAATCAGACATAAGTTATGGCTCTAGACAACAACAAAGGCCCCCTTTTCAAAAAAACTTCCAGTAGCCTCCACCTTACCAGTAGGGTTTCCAACAACCCCAAAGGAGATTTTGAAGCCCAAGAATCAACATGAAAACAACAAAGGAATCCCCCAAACAAGATAGATTCTAACACTGATGAACTTTTGAAACAAATTTTTCTTAATCAATAGAATGAGCTAAAGAGTCAAGGTTCAGAGTTGAGAGAGTTGAAGGCTCAAATGATCCATATTTCCACTGCCCTCTATGAACTGGTAAGTAAGAATTACATAAATCTACATTCCCAACCTACTCCAAATCCCAAGGGGAATTTTAGTTCCATCACATTGAGAAGTGGGAAGCAAACAACTAATACATCTGCACTTGTTGTTCCACTGAGATTTACCTCAACTCCGGAGAAGCCCCATTTCATACCAACTGAAGAGCAACTAAAGGAAAAGGAAAAAAATAAGAAAAAGGTTGATGATGTTCCTCCTAAACCCATTCCCTTTCCAAATAGAGTTGTTCAAACCAAAAAGATGGTTGAAGAGGCGATTCAACAAGATGTTTTGGACACATTCAAGTGTGTGGAGATCAAAATCCCTCTACTTGAAGTCATCAAGAAAATCCCAAGGTATGTTAAATTATTAAAATAACTTTGTACCAATTGAATAGGGATCAAGGGAAATCAGAGGATCAATCTTGGAAGGAATATTTCAGCACTCATTACACCAACTCTAGCAATGCCAAAAAAGTGAAAGGATCTAGGGACATTCACCATACCATGCATCATAGGGGAGTTACACTTTTCTGATGATTTATGTGATTTAGGAGCTTCTATAAATGTGATACCTCAATTTGTTTTCTCTTCTTTATAGGTCAGTGAGTTGAAGCCGAAAAAAGTAGTGGTGTAGTTGGCGAATAGAGCTATAGTATATCCTAAGGTAATCCTTGAGGATGTACTTGTTCATGTAAGAGACGTGATCTTATAAGTATATTTATATGTGTTTAACATGGAGGATGATTAGGTAAGTTATCATGCTCTCATTATCTTAGGTAGGACCTTCCTCAAAACTGCAAAAACTATCATAAATGTCCATGAGGGTACACTTTCCATGGAGTTTAGGGATAAAGTTGTGATATTTAATGTTATTGACTCCATGAAGTACCCCTCAGAGGACCATTATTCTTTTGTAATCTTCTATTTTGAACCACCAAATAAAAACCCCATGGAATTTGATTGTCCTATTATTTGGAAGATTATGAGTTTTGGTTCTAGTTTGATGTCTAATAGAACTTCAACACCTATTTCTAATGCACAAAACACTCTTAGATTTTATTTTGAAATGGATTCATATTATGATTTTGATCATGTTCACTCTGATTATGATTGGTTGTTGAATATGTTGATGGTTTTGATGCATTATTCTATAATTTTGATGATGAATATTCTTGTACTAATTTTTATTGTGCACATATTTTAGTTCCTTAAATGTCTCCATCCATACTGCACCACCCTTCATTGGAAGTCAAGCCATTGACACATAATCTCAAATACCCATACTTTTTAAGTGGTGAGAAATTACCTGTTATAATTGCTAACAATATCCCTTTTAAACATGAAGAAAAACTTTTGAATCTTTTGAGGGAGAACATTAGAGAAATTGGGTGGACCTTGGCTAACATATCAAGTATTAGACCCTCTATTTGAATTCATAGGATTCTTTTAGAGGATGGGGATAAACCAGTTAGGTAGCCACAAAGGAGATTGAATCCAACTCTTCTGGAAGTCGTTAAAAAAGAAGTTGAAAAATTGCTCAAGGTAGGTATAATTTATCCCATTTTAGATTCTCAGTGGGTGAGTCCTATTTAGGTTGTACCTAAGAAAAGTGGTTTTACTATTTTTAGAAATTATGGAGAGGAGTTAGTTCCATTGCGGGTACCAAAACAGTTGGTTTGTGTGTATTAATTATAGGAAACTAAATCAATCCACTCTCAAGGACCATTTCCCCCTCCCATTTATTGATCAAATTCTTGAGAGAATAGCTGGGAAGACACATTATTATTTCTTGGATGGATTTTATGGATATTTTTAGGTTCCTATATCCTCGTAGGATAAGGATAATACAATATTCACTTGTCCATTTCAGCACATTTACCAACCAGAGGATTCCATTTGGACTTTGTAATGCCCCAGGTACCTTCCAGAGTTGCACGGTGAGTATTTTTTCTAATTTTATTGAGACTTGCATGGAGGTACTTATGGATGATTTTATAGTGTATGGGTATTCATTGTATGATTGTATCTATAGTTTGGGAAAAGTTTTAAATCATTGTATTGAAAATAATCCAGTCTTAAACTTTGAAAAGTTTCATTTTATGGTAGAGCATGGCATTGTCATAGGGCATGTAGTGTCAAGACATGGGATAGAGGTTTGATTATACACTTAAAGAAGCTAATATTCATTGTTTATATTATAATATTCATGTGATTTATTAATAATAAACACTTTTTTAGTGCATTTTACAATTTGAACATTATTTCATATTATAATTGTAATTCCATCTTAAAATGCACTATTACATGGTACATTTTTTAACATAATTTAAAGTACACAATGATCTTGATTTTATTTTCATTTTTAATTTTCATTTTTCTCATTACATTGGTAAAAATTCATACTTTTGAGTACTTGAAGATTCATTTTGGAAGACCACCAAAGTTGTCCTTGAACAAACAACATTCTGGGTGTAGTGAACTGGAAAACAGCTTCATAAAACTATTGTAGCAGCCAATATCCAAGCCCAATAATTCTAAAAATTAAACTGAAGATATAGTACATCATGGGGAACATTCCTTCCAACATTTAAAATAGCTAATTTTGAGTTTTAAAGGGAGCTCCATGTGTCCCAATTCAAAGATAAAATGTTGGGCCAGATTCTACGGCCCAGAAAAACATCCCACCAATTTAATAATATCTCAACAACCAAAAATTAATTTGTGCTGAAATTTTACAGAGCTAGGATACATTTGGAGATTAATTTTTCTCTTCTATGTCCCACTCCAATTAATCCAGATAGAAGGTAATATAGGAAACTCTATTTGGTGGATGCAAACTAGTTGCAACTTCGGGCCAATGGTGGAAAAGTCTCCTCTCCCTTACTTTCCACCACCCTAGGCCTACCATACTCAAGTGGGATCATTTTTTCTATTGGTATCTCGAACCAAGACTATTTAAATTTATATTTAAGGTAGTGGTTGTGGAGGAGTTTATCATCTTTGGTACTTTGTATAATTGTAATGTTATGCTGCGATTTTGTTGCCTTAAGTTTGTCTTTCGCATATAAGTTGTTCAATTCATCTTAGTGTCTTAATAAAAGTTATTACTCTACTATTATTTTGTTCTTATTCATATCACATTGATACCTTTGGATCAAGGTGTGAATTTATTCAAACAAAAAGTTGTGAAATTATCACACAATGGTGGAGTGATCGTTATTTCATTGTCATTTTTTTACTTCTTCAATTCATCCTTCATGAATCTACTTCCCACTTCCATTAAAACCATATAATCAATAGAGGGATAATAATATTATGGTTTAATCCAAAGGAGTATAAAGGGGTTGTATTGGGTGTTATTTCTCACTCCATTAATTACTAATAACTTCTTTTAATTAATAATTTTGTTTGAAGATCTTTAAACTCCTTCATCCTTGTTGATTTTATGGTCACACACTTTAAGTGCTAATACGAACCTTTACCTTAGAGTGCTCAAAACTTTGATCCTTAAATTGTATAGGTGATTAGAATTAATGTTTGTAGTTACTAAACCAGTAAGTGATGATGTTGTTTGACCTTCTAAAATGAACCCATCTCAAATCTAAGAAATTGAAATAGTTGAAAAAATAATGCATCCAATCCACCCCAATTGATAACCTAGGATCAAATCATTATTTTAAATTGAATTCACTTAAGACTATTAGTGTTCACTTAAACCTATATAAAATTAACCCAATTTTGGACACTTAATAGCCAAAAAAAGTCCATAGAATGTACGTGTCTATAGGTTTCTTCTTATGTCTTTGAGGATTCAATAACCCAAGCTAAACTAAAAGTGACCGCTTAACCCTAAAACTTGGGTAAATTTGGGCGAGACCAAATTTTGGTGCTATTACTGGGGACCCAAGTAAATCTTCTCAACACCTATTCTATTCTCCCCCATTTCTTCTATTCTCACCCAAATTCTCTTATATTTTCCCTTTCTCATTTTTTTTCTTTTGGTGCATGTCTGCCTACACCTGTGACCAATCAAACCGTCTAGTTAGGGTGGATAGTCCTGGGGTTAGGGAGTAAAGTACACAAATGGAAATCTTTACATTAGATCATAATCTTACTAATACTCCAGGGTCAAAAAATGAGCCCATTTCAATGGAAGTTCTTCAAAGAAACCAACTCATAAACCTAGGTGGGAACCAAAATGGAAATCCAAATGAGGCAGTCCCAAACTTGGGGAATGCAGTCGATCAAACTATGAATGATTACCTCACACCTATTTGGACCAACTCCCCCTTATGCATTAGACAAAATTTCCTAGAAGATTCCAACTACATCTTTAAACCCCATGTCCTAAACCACCTTCCCACATTCCATGGAATGGAGTTGGAAATGACATACTTTCATGTCAAAGAGTTCAACAACATTGTTGAAACCATGTGTCCCCCACATAAACTATAATTAGATAAGATGAGGCTATCTAATTTTTATTTAAAGGATCTAGATATAAAAATTGGATAAACTATTTGATACCATCATCCATCAACTCTTGGGACTAATTACAAAGATAATTATACAAAAAATACTTTCCCCACCACAAAACAATTGTACTTAAAAAGAGCATCCAAAACTTTTTTGAAAAAGAGGGAGAGTCATTCTATGAAACATGGGAGAGGTTAAAAGATACCCTAAACATGGTTCCAAACCACGGTTTTTCTATTTCTAAACAAGTTATAATTTTCTATGAAGGTTTGGGCACAGGGAACAAACAATTCATTGACATGATGTGAAATGGGACCTTTAAAAACAAAGCCCCAAATGATGCTTACGAGTATCTAGAAAGCCTTACTGAACAAAATAAAACATGGAAAACATAACCTTATTATGAGAAGCCACCCAAATCTAGTGTAATTAACACACTTATGGAGGAGTAAATATTTAGGCCAAAACTTACTGCACTCACTAGGAAGGTCGAGGAGATCAATCTTAGGAAGGTCCTTGAAATTCAAACTGTTGACCCTGTTTGCAAAATTTTTGAAAAACATGACTACAATAATGAAAACTGCCCAACCATTCCTTCCATTGAAGATGTTACTTTAGGAGGACCACCATAGGAGGTCAATGATCTGAACTTTCAAAAGCCACAGTACCAAAACACTTTCAATCCAAGGTACAATGACCATCCAGGATTCCATTGGAAAGATAACCAACAACCCAACCAATAACCTAGCTAACCACAAGGAACAAACCCCTACCATACAAAAATTTTCCAAAACCATAACAAATTCCAACCACAACAAGTACAATACCAATATCCACCTATCCAATACCAACATTCAATCCAACAACCAAAGTATCCTCCTGGGATAAACCAACCAGCACAATTCCCTCCCAATTTGTCCCTCTACCAATCCTTAAAAAGTTGTGTAAAAAATGGAGAAAATAAAATCATAAGTCTCATACCTTAAACATGAAATAAAATCCATAAAAACCCATAAGGCACCCATTCCTACTTAGGCGGTACCATCCCCAAATTTAAGGGAAGATTCAAGTTGCACTCAAACAACTCATGAAAAAATAAAGGTTGTGACAGTTTTAAGAAGTGGGAAATCAATTGAAAAACCTGAATAAATAATTCAGAAACCATTAAAAGCTTAAAAAATGCATGAAAATTATTAAGAACCACCCAAATATTCTTAAAACCCCAATGACAATGTGAAAAAAAACAACTCTTCAACAAACAATCCCACAACCTGCACCATTTCCTCAATGCATGAGGGGGAAAACCAAGCCTGAATTGAATGAAACATTGAGGGAAATATTCTCACAAGTCAAGTTTAACATTCCACTCCTCGATGTTATTCAAAACATTCCCGCATACTCAAAATACCTAAAGTACCTATGCACATTTAAAAGGAAATTCTCACATAAGAACCAAGTCCTTCTGGCATCAAATATTAGCACAAAAATCCAAGGAACCCTTCCACCAAATAAGAAAGGCCTAGGATTCCCTTACATAAATATTGAACTAGGATAGAATAATGTTTTCAAAGCCTTGTGTGACCTAGGTTCTAGTTTCAATATCATTCCTTAGTATGTTTACTTCCAGTTAGGACTGGAAGAGATCCAACCCACATCTGTCACACTTCAACTTGTTGATCATAGCATTAGGGTTTCGAAGGGAATTTTAAAGGATTTTCTATTAAAATTAGAAAACTTCATCTACCCTAATGACTTTATTGTCCTTAAAAACAATCCAAACTTAGGAAACAAGGAACAAACCCCAATCATCCTTGGTTGTCCCTTCCTTGCAACATTCAACTCTGTTATCTGAGTTCGAAATGGGAACATGACCATCACCTTTGGAAACATGAGTCTATAATTAAACATCTACAATGAAAACTATCAAATTAGGGATGATAAAGAGATCCATGAGGTTAATTGGATTGGTAGTGTTGATAGTGAACTCGAGGACTTTCAAGGAATTACTGAAGGATGTTTAAGTCAAGAAGAGATTGATTTTCTTTGTTCACATGAGGGAAATTTGTCTCCTTGGCTTTAATCTCTTATAAATAGATCTAGTGATTATTTTCTCGAATCATTAATCAATGATACCATTGGTGAAATCAATAACATTGAGACCAAACCCATTCATGAAACTGATCTGGACAATTTAGTGGATGAAAATTCTATTCACAAGGAACCAATTCTATCAAGAAATCTGAACAAAGAAATTGAGATCAATAAAAAGTCCCATCCTTTCTTGGAAAGTGATAACAAATCTGATCTCAAATTTAAGGTCATACCTTTATCACTCAAGTATGTGTTCTTATGGGACAATTGATCTTTTCCTGTTGTCATTTCTTCCTCTCTTAAATCCAATCAAGAGATGATGCTTCTGGATGTCCTAAGAAAGAATAAGAAAGCAATTGGATGGACCCTTTCTGATATTCCTGGGATTATCCCACTCATTGGAACTCATAGAATTTTTCTTGAATCTGAATCCATCATACACCGCTGGAAGGTTCTAGGGGCATTGCATACCCCATTGCTGAGAGTGATTAGGTAAGCCCAATTCAAGTTGTCCCAAAGAAGTTTGTAATCACAGTGATAACCAATAAGGATGGATATATTCTTCCAACTAGGGTGAGTAGTGGTTTGAGATTCTGCATCGACTATAGGAAGCTAAACTCATTTACCAAGAAGTACCATTTCCCCTTACCATTCATTGACCATCCTTGAGAGAGTCACAGGTCATGCCTTCTACTATTTCTTAGATGGGTACTCGAGGTACAATCAAATTGAGGTCTCCCTAGAAGATCAAGGGAAGACTACATTCACCTGTCTATTCGGCACCTATTCTTTCAAATGCATACCCTTCGGGTTATGCAATGCCCCTGGAACCTTCCAGCGGTGCATGATGGGAATATTCTCGTACATGGTAGGGTATTTTCTAGAGGTATTCATGGATTACTTATTTTTGTTTGGGGATACATTTTATGGATGTATAAGGAATTTGGAGAGAGTTTTGTCAAGATGTGAATAAATGAATCTGGTCTTAAACTGGGAAAAATGCCATTTCATGGTTAAAGAGGGACTATTACTTATCCATATAGTCTCGAGTAGGGGGATTGAAGTTGATAAATCCAAGGTTGAAATCATTATTCACCTTCTATAACCTAAAACTGTCAAGGAAGTGAGTTCTTTCTTAGGAATTTTAGCTCTATTTCTCAACCACTTTGTGCTCTATTGGTGAAAGATGCTCCATTTTTTTAGACAGAAAGCTGTGAGTAATCATTCTCTACACTCAAGTCATCTCTTATCTCTCCACTTATCATGAAATATCCAAATTGAAAACTTCCTTTTGATCTCATGTGTGATGTGAGTGACCTCTCTGTAGGATAAGTCTTAGGACAACAGTGTGAGAAAACTCTATGTGTCATTACTTATGCAAGAAAATCTTTAAATGATGCAAAAATAAACTACACCACCACTAATAAAGAGTTTCTTGTTATTGTATTTTCCTAAGAGAAATTTAGGTCCTATCTATTAGGATCACCCATCATTGTCTTCGCCAACTATTCAACCCTGAAATAACTTTTCCAAAAACAAGTTGTCATGGCTAGATTGATTAGGTGGGTCCTTCTCTTATAAGAATTTGACCTCACAATCAAGGAAAAAAGGGTATTTAAAATGTTTTAGTTGATCATCTATATAGGATATAATTTAATGACAAATTATCTCACCTTTATGTGTTTGATTCATTCCCTGATGAACACCTATACTCTGTGAGTGACTGCCCTTGGTATGCGGACATATCTAACTTCTTAGTTACAAGAGTCATTCCAAAATTCTTAGGGACTTGATATTAAAGGAAATTCTTTTCTAATGTTAGGAAATATGTGTTTTATGATCCATACCTCTATAAGTTCTACCCTGACCAATTCATTAGGATGTGTGTCTCAGAATCTGAACAAGAGTCCATTCTTAAATTCTGTCATAGTGAGGCATGTGGAGGTCACTTTTCCTCTAAGAAAACTTCTGTTAAGGTTCTTCAGTGTGGTCTCTTCTAGACCACCCTCTCAAGGTACTCCTACACATTTTGTAAAATCTATTCTAGGTGTAAAATATTATGGTCTATCACAAAAAGGAAACAAATTCTACTCACTCACATCTTAGTGATTGAAATCTTTGACTGCTAGGGAATCGATTTCATGGGACCCTTCTCAAACTCTAGGGGATATATGTACATCATTTTAGCTATTGATTATGTCTCCAAATGGTTTGATGTCATTCCTAAAAAATCTAATGATCATAAAACTATGATTAGATTTATCAAGTAAAACATCCTCTCTAGATTTGGAATTCCTAGGGCTATCATTAGTGATTGTGGAACTCATTTTTGCAATCATCCATTCTCAGCACTGATGGAAAAGTATGAAAATTCTCACAAAGTTTCCACTGCTTACCACCCATAGAACAATGGTCAATTTGAGTTATCCAATCGATAAATCAAACAAATTCTTGAGAAAACTGTTAATTCATCTAGGAAAGATTAGTCGAGAAAACTCTTAGATTCTCTTTGGGCCTATCAAAATGCATATAAAACCATTTTAGGAATGTCCCCATATAGGTTGGTTTATGGAAAATCATACCATTTTCCAGTGGAGATTGAACATAAGGCCTTTTGGTAAATTAAGAAAATGAATTATGACCTCTCATTGGCCGGAACAAAAAGGAAATTATATCTCAATGAACTTGAGTAACTTAGGATAGAGGCTTATAAAAATTCAAGGATCAATAAAGCTAAAGTACAAGCCTACCAATATCAAAATCTTAAAACCAAACACATTATACCAGGTAAACATATTCTCTTGTATAGTTCAAAACTTCATTTACACCCAAGAAAGTCGAGGTCCAGATGGTCAGGTCCATATACAGTGCATAAGGTGTACCCCCATGGGGCTATAGAAATTCAAGATCCCACTAATGGTAAAACCTTTAAAGTTAATGGTCATAGAGTCAAACTATTCATTGAACCATTCCAAAAACATTAAGTTGATGAAGACTTATGTGAACCAACCTTATATGAGGAAAATAATTAAATAATTATGGGTCTATGTGAGGATAACGACATTAAATAAAAGTGTTGCATGGGAGGCAACCCATGGTTTTCATGGTTCCAATCATTGTGAATCATATTTATTTTTAAAATAGGATTAATAAATCAATTTTATATTAAAAATAATAATAATAATACTTTACTCTGAATATTATAGTACCGTATATTGTTGACCTATTCTTCTATTATGAGTATGGATGGGTGTGAAAGGGGAGCGTCATATTCATCTGTGTGACGAGGTGTGATCCTTGAGTAATACCTTACCCAGAAATTTAAAAAGAAGATAATGTATCATCAGTTTATTTTTATTTTTATGTGTTTGTAGGTTAAAATATAGATAAAAAAATAATAATAATAATTAAAAAAATTAAAATGACACGTCGTAGGTCATGGGGAAAACCACGTCACAACCGGTGAAGCCATAGGGACTCAAACCTGGGACCGAAGGTAGATAGGGGCACACGCTTACCACTAACCTACAATTTATAATGCTTCCTTATTCTATAATTTTTGTATATATACTTATATTTTAATTTTTATTATATATATATATATATTCCTTTTTCCACTAGGGAACTCTGCGAGTGACATGGATATCAAAGGACTAAATTGGAGAAGCACGAACTTCAACTTCAATCACCAGGTGACTTAATTCCATGATCCTCATTTTCAATTTCTTTTTTGAACTCCCCTAATCTACATCTTCACCATTATAAATTTTCTTTTCTTCAAACACTGGGGAAAATGTTATTTTAAGTTGGGGGGAGATGAAATAAAAATAATAATTTCGTGTAAAAAAAAATTCTTTTGTGTGAAAACAAAATGATTTGGAAAAATGTGTATAAATGGAAGGAAAATTTCCTTTAACTTTGTACATTATAATACACATTGAAAACTTTGAAACTTAATATCAAATAATTTATCATGCCCCGATTCTGATTTTAATCCATGAATAATTTCATGAGCATATATTTTTGGAAAGTGTGGTTGTCTAATGTGATATTTCATCATTTATATTTTCATCAAAAAAAATCACAATGCACGTCCTTTGGATATTGGAGTATTATTTTTAGTTCATGGGGTCCCCCAAATAAATAGCATAAGTTTGGTGATCATTTTAGTTTTAATATGATTATTCAAAAAAACAAATAAAAAAATTCAAAAAAAACAATAAATTTGCGTGTAGATAAATGAAATAACCTAGTGCATGGATTTCGGAACTTAGGGATCATGACTCCATAGTTTTCGGGCCTAGAGTTAGTAATTTTATCTCTATTTGTGGTAATTTGACTTTGTTTTTTACTGAGTTAACTCGAGATGATTCCCGAGTATGTGGGCTTCACTTGGTGTCCTAAGTTCTTTGAGTCTGGGAGTCATCAGCAAAGTCTCGCTACATGGGTTGAATCTTTTGAGTGAAATTTCAATTACCATGTAAATATTGAAAAAAATTGAATACTCATATTAATATTGAAATTTTATTCCACTTATCACTTCCATCATTTCCCCCTTGAAAAAAGATGAACCCTCATGTCTATTGTGATACACAACACTTCATCAAGCTTAATTGATATTGGATGAAATATGGTGATGAATTTGAAAAAAGTAATGGTCTTGGGATTGGGATATTTTTATGAAAATATCTTGTATTAAAAGATTTTGATGGTTTTCATGGTTGTTTGTTATAAGGTTTTTTGGTGATCACTGTGTATTAAAATGTTTTTGGAAAAGGGAATTTGAATTTCATATTGTTGAGATATATTTTGGTCGGGACTAGCAAAACTTAAGTTGGGGGTGTGATTAGCTACTAAAAGAGGCTAATATTAATTGTTTATATTATAATATTCATGTGATTTATTAATCATAAACACTATTTTTATTTCATTTTACACTTTGAACATTATTTCATATTATAATTGTAATTCCTTCTTAAAATGAACTATTACATGGTACATTTTTTAACATCATTTAAAGAACATAATGATCTTGATTTTATTTTTATATTTAATTTTAATGTTTCTCATTACATTAGGTAAAAATTCATACTTTTTGAGTACTTGAAGATTCATATTGGCAGACCACCAAAGTTGTCCTTGAACAAACAACATTCTGGGTGAAGTAAACTGGATAACATCTCAATAAAACTACTGTAGAGTCCAATATACAAGCCCAATAATTCTAAAAATTGAACTGAATATAGAGTATATAATGGGGAACATCTCTTAAAATAGTTACAAGATATAATTATTAGTTTTAAAGAGATTTATATGCGGTCCATGTTGGTGATAAAATTTTGGTTCAGATTCTGCAGCCCAAAAAAATAGCCCACCAATTTAATCATATCTTTACAACCAAAAATTCATTTGGGATAAAATTTTACATAGAGATAGGATATATTCGGATATTAATTTTTTTATTCTATGTCCTACTCTAATTATTAAATCTAGAAGGTCATATAGGTGCCTCTATTCGGTGGATGCAAGCTGGCTGCAACTTCGGGTCAAGGGTGGAAAAGTCTTCTCTCCCTTACTTTCCACCATCCTATCCCTACCATACTCAAGTGAGATCCTTTATACTGTTGGGAAATCGACCCAAGTCTCTTGAAATGTCTATTTAAGGTAGTGGTGGTGGAGGAGTTTATCATCTTTGGTACTTTTTCTAATTGTAATGTTATGTTGCGATTTTGTTGCCATAAATTTGTCTTTCGCATGTTAAGTTGTTCAATTCATCTTAGTGTCTTAATAAAAGTTCTTCTTATCCTCTTATTAAATTATCATTCATATCACATTGATAATTTTGGATTAAGGTGTGAATTTATTCACACCAAAACTTGTGAAATTATCACACAATGGTGGAGTGATCATTATTTCATTGTCGTTTTTTTACTACTTCAATTCCTCCCTCATGAGTCTACTTCCTGCTTCCATTGAACCCATAGAATCAATGGAGGGATAATCCTCTTATGGATTGATCCAAGGTAGTAAAAATGGGCTGTATTGGGTGTTATTTATCACTCCATTAATGTCTAATAACTTCTTTTAATTGAGAATTTTGTTTGAAGATCTTTAAACTCCTTCATCCTTGTTGAATTTAAGGCCACACACTTCAAGTGCTAATACAAAACTTTACCTTGGAGTTCTAAAACTTTGATCCTTAATGTGTATAGGTGATTAGTATTAAGGTGTGTGGGTATTAAACTATTAAGTGATGATTTTTTTTGATCTTCTTAAATAAAAATATCTCAGATCTAAGAAATTGAAATAGTTGAAAAAGGAATGCATTCAATCCACCCCAAGTGATAACCTAGGATCAACTCATTATTTCAAATTGAATTCACTTAAGACTCTTAGTGTTCACTTCAAAATATCTAAAATCAACCCAAATTTGGCCACATCATATCCAAAAATAGTTCATAGAATGTACGTGTCTATAGGTTTCTTCTTAGGTTTCTGAGGATTCGATAACCCAATTTAAACTACAAGTGACCACTTAACCCTAAAACTTGGGTAAATTTGGGTGAGACCAAGGTTGATAGATCTAAGGTAGATATTATTTTATCCTTACTCTATCCTTCATGTGTGTGTGATGTTAGATATTTTCTAGTGAATGCGTGATTTTATCAGCGCTTCATTAAATATTTTAGTAATATTTCTCTTCCTATGTCGCGATTACTTCAAAATGATTCTGATTTTGTATTTGATGATTCTTACAGGACTTCCTTTAATGAGGTAAATAAGTTTCTGACCACTCCACCAATCATACATCCCATGCGGTGGGATATTCCTTTTGAGTTTATGTGTGATGGCTCTAACTTCGCGGTTGGAGTTGTCTTATCTCATAAGGTGGAGGGACGATCACATGTAATTTCCTATGCATAGAGAACATTGGATTAATCCCAATAAAACTACAAAACCATGGGAAAAGGGTTTCTTTCCATCATATTTTCTTTAAATAAATTCTGTTCATATTTATTGGGCTCTAATGTAGTTTTTTTCTGACCATGCAGCTCTGAAGTACCTCTTGAAGAAGCCAGATGCAAAACCCAGACTTATCCGATGGATGATACTTCTTCAGGAATTTGATATTGAGATAAAGGACAAGAAGGGGTCAAAAAACTCGGTGGAAGACCACATGAGTAGGCTTACTCACATACTAGATAATGAAACCTTGGACCAGGTACTACTCCGGGACACTCCCCCTAAAGAGCATCTTTATTCCATCTCAGGTATGCATCCTTAGTATGGAGATTTAGTTAACTACCTTGTTGACTCTGAAATCCCTACAAATTTAAAGAAACATTAAGTCCAAAAATTAAAAATTGAGTCTAGATTTAATGTTTGGGATGATACCTACCTATGGTGCATGTTTAGTGACCAAGTTATTAGGAGGTGTGTTCCTGATCATGAGTTTGAGTCTATTTTACATTTTTGTCGTACACTTGCTTATGGTGGACACTTTGGACCCCAATGAATAGCTAGGAAAGTCTTAGACTCTGGATTATATTGTCCTAGATTATTCCATTATACTCATGTGTTTTGAAATTAATTCTCATGTTTCCAACACACTAGGAACATTTCTAAGAGACACAAGATACCCCAACAACCCATATTATTCTGTGATATGTTTTATGTTTGGAAAATTGATTTTATGGGTCCTTTTCTTAGTTCATTTGGTTTTTTGTATATTTTTTTTGTTGTTGATTATGTGAGTAAATTGGTGGAGGATAAGACCTCCAGGACTGATGATTCTCATGTTGTAGTATACTTTTTCAAGACACAGATTTTTTGTAGGTTTGGAGTACTAAAGGCCATCATCATTGACCAAGGGACACACTTTTGTAATCATAATTTGGCTTCCCTCCTTCAGAATTACTGGGTGACACACAAAATTTCAACACCATACCACCCTCAAAAAAAATTCAGGCTGAGGTTTCAAATCAGGAGTTGATAAAAAATTTGGAAAAAATTGTTTAGATGAATAGGAATGATTGGATAAATTTCTTGTATGATGCGCTATGGGCTTATAGGATAGCATACAAGACACCCATCGTTATGTCTCCATTTCAGATTGTTTTTGGGAAATCTTGTTATCTCCCTATGGAAGTTGAGCATCGGGAATATTGGGAAATAAAGAAATACAACATAGATCTGGCTCAAGATAGAATCCAAAGGAAGCTACAAATTCAAGATCTTAAGGATATTTGATTGTCATCATATGATAACTCAAGGCTCTACAGGGAAAGATCAAAATAATCCCATGATATAATGATCCAAAAAAAGGAGTTTCATGTTGAAGAGAAAGTCATTGTCTACAGTTCATGACTAAATCTAATGCCTAGTAAGTTGTATTCTAGATGGTTAGGTCCTTATATTGTATCTAATGTTTTTCCTTATGGTGTATTGGAGATCACCCAAGAGGACACTCGAAGGATATTTATAGTCAATGGGTAGTTCTTGAAGAAATACATTGAGGGACTTTCTACTGATGCAGTGGATTTCATCACACAGTATGACCCCATCATTACTTGAAATTTTTAGGTTGTTCCTAACCCTTTCATTTTTATATTACTGGTCCTATTTAAAATTTTACATTTCATGTGCATAATCATCTCATAGGTTCAAATTGAGGAAAATGAAATATTTTAAGTGTGGGGGAGGGGACAACATTTTGGGATAGATATTTAGGATTTTCGTTTATGTGTATTTTGTGTATTTTCTATTAATTTTTTGGTAAAAATTTTCAAAAAAAACCAAAAAACAAAAAAATCAATAAAAAACAAATATATCATGTAGCATTCTCTTGTGAAATATATAGAAAAATAATTTTTTTCAAAATTAATTATCATAATGATAATAATGAGTAAGATTTTATCATCAAGGGTTTATTTTTATAAAAATTGATGTCGTCGATGATATTATTGGTTGTGTCATTATAAAACCTTTTAAATTTTGACATCATTTTCTGTGATATTTGTTCATGGTAAATTGTATCATTAATTTCTCTACACAAATTTTCACTCAACCATGACTTGTGAAATCTTTCCTACGCAATTGAAGGTATAGTCAAGTTAGGTTAAAAAAATCATTGGTTGATCCATATGTTTGTTTCTCTTTTGATCGGTTTCATTACTGTACCGAATTTACCTATGTGTGTGTACCTGTTATCCGACTGTTGTATGCCCTCAAAAAAATAAAAAATACGGGTTGTGTATTGGTCAGGTCAAAAACCACTCTTCCTCGACCTTTGATCTTGTTATAACTATTAAAATTAGTGTCGTGAGGAGATAAAACATGGGTTGAGAGATGAGTGTGATATTTTTTCCAAGTAAAACTTAAAAAAACAAAAAAATGAGGGGAGTGATGAAATGTACAACATATGGGGATATATAGGTCAAGAGCTTAAGGTTTGACTTTCGGGAATGCTTAAGTGAGTGGGTCTTGAAATTCGATTGAAAAGAAATGTAGAACAGGTTTGGTGAATTAAACCAGGTAAGAAGGATTATTTTACTTGATCTGAATATACTAAATAAAGGGTGGAGATATGAACTTGGAATGGTTGGCACACACACACATGGGGAATTAGTGGCATGGTAGACCCATGAGTTGTTTCGATATGATTAGTGTTATGAATCTCAATGGATTTTATTTTGACACAATTTATGAGAAAATGAATTTAAAATTTATTTATTCTAACACTTGATGGGATTCTTACTTTTCCAATATTTCCACTGTAGATTTAGAAATATGAACGTGCATATCTTGTCATTATTTTTTTGAATACATGATATGAGGTTTTGCCCAGAAGTGAAAAGGGGTGAGTGTGGGGGAGTTGATAAAAAACAATTTTGTTGAATATTTTATTGATAATAAATTAAAACAATTCCTCACATTATGTTACATATTTTTATTTATAAAATATTTGGGATTAGATCATTCATTTGAAAATTTGATGAAAATTCCATTTTTACCCTTTAAAAATCCACTATAGTATTTCGAACATAAATAATTTTATTTGAATTATTTGAACTTAATATTTTGTAAATGTGTTCCTGACTTAATTTTATACAACTTTTATTCATGATATCTGAGCTAAATTGTGTATTTTTTTGGAGAAAATGGGCCATGAAGTCAAAGTCGGGCTCGACTCTCCAGATTGGACATCAATTCTATATTTGGGCCATAAATTCTACATCCTTGATTGGATTGGGCCCAAATTTTGAGAGTATCTTGAGAACACAATTTCACAAAAATCATAATTCTGTAAGGATAGGTGGTTCACGTGTTTTGAAGGTCAGAAAGGCGATGTAACTTGGAATAAAATATTTGGACAAATTTCCCCATTCACACTTAAAACCACTTGAAACCTAGCCTCCCCTCCTATATATAAATTGGTATTTTATCATTTATAGGGGTTGGTACATGAATTAGGATATTGGGATCAGAGGAGAAGTGGTTCCTTACCATTTCAATTCACAATTGGAGGAGGTAATCTACCAATCTAGGATCTCCTCCAAAATGATCTTCTTTTCCTCTTCTATGTTGTAATATTGTTTTACTTTCAATAAACTCTTAGTTTATCTTCCATTTATTCAATTGTTTTCAATTTTATTATTCTCTTAATCTTCCTCTTTGTTCTGGAAATCAAATAGTAGAAACAAATTTCATTTTCAATGATTTATAAGGGTATAACCAAGTAATCTTCATAAGTCACAATATATACGGGAAAATCTCATGTAGGGGTGAGTATAACAATACCCATTATGACACCCTGAAAACAACAAACATAAATCATCAAGAGTATTGATATCATAAATAAAAAAGTATGTAAATAAATATATGGGACATAATAATAATAAAAATAACCTAGATATACTCATAACAGACAACCAGTCTCAAGGGATATCAACCAATACTTCCAACCACAGGATTCTGCTATAGGATTCAAGGTAATGCTCATCTAAAAGAATCCACTTCACAAGAAATGATGTCACTAATGGTACTCATATGAGAGGTGTTGATCTTAAGTTCTTTCCAAATAATTACTCACTAGATATAAAATATCTTGATGCATAGATAGGGGGTCATACCCAGGACTATTGGGGGATGCCACAAACCCTACTAGATCAACCTGTTAGATAGGGGATCAACGCCATGTGCATAGTGTTCATGTCAATACCATAAACCTTGCTTAGGATAATGAATTAATGATAGAGGATCCCACCCTAGTCATATATAGGGATACATCAAACTCTAATTGATACAAAACTCATAGAGAGGATCACAATCCAATGTCGAGGATGTAATGTCACATCATACCATCATAGGGGTGGACTAAGGAATATCACTAAACTAAACATGTTCTATACTGAATAAAAAAATCTCTCTAAACTATCTCATAGGAAGTACATGGTGTGTATAGAGGATACAATATGTATACCTCTAACCCCGGACCTACCAGTTTTCATGCATGTATTCCTCTACATGTGCTCATGTACATATGGTCGTACCCATGTATTGTGTCCCTAACTGTGTACCTATTCGTGTTTAAGTATTGGGTAATGCCTGTGTACTCTACCCATGGTTGTGTACCTAGCCATGTTTATGACCATGTATTCTCTAGGATACATGCCAATTTTTCAGCATCAGTTCACACGGTGTGTGACTCCTATCACATGGTGTGTGATACTTTTCTCTATGAATAAACCCTACAGTCGCAAAAGATGGACTATATGGAGTGTGTTCTTAAGACTACACATTGTGTAGTCGAGAATTTCTCAGAAATTAAAAACTTTTCACATGTTCTACCATGTATTCATTGCTTCAAATCACACCCAAAAACCAAGGATCTGGGTCATCTAAGATTTTTCACCACCATTGGCCAGAATTTGGCCATCAAATCTAATTGGGAATCACCTTTGTCACGCTACATCATCTGAACGCTAAAACCCATGCATCGTAGAATCTGTTATCTAATATGATCAGCCTATGATCACCCAATGTCATTGTATCACCTAAATTTCACCCTCAATCACAAACCACACATTTGGTATTAATCCATTATGTTGAATAATGACTGCGCAATGATCTAATAATGAGTATTCATCAAACCACCAACCAAAGAAATTTTGGGCGATGAATGTGAAAAAAAAATGGAGAAATGTAAAAATCAAAAATGAGGAATTAACCTTGGTTGTGTTCAGGTTGGCCTCGATTTATTTTTGTAAGAACAATGAATGTATATCACAAAAACAATGAATCATAATTCCCCAATTCCTAGGAAAAATAAACTGCATCCGCAACATGATCAACCCAAAAATTGATCTGTTAATTGATTTGATTCACATTCATCATGGGAAAATAGAATAGACAAATAAACTATGAAAAACAATTCCCTACATCATGTTAGTATTGATCTTTGATGAATAATGGAATTATGTTGTCGTCTTTGGTGAGATCTTCAAGTTCTTATTGGCACATCGATCACCAATCCTTGATCTTCCATTGTTTGTTTGAGAATCCTCTAAGAACTCTCCTCAAATGGATCCTCTCAATCCCAGAGTTATGTGGTTAACCTTACAAATTAGATATAATAGTATTTTATAGAGGATAGGGTTAGTTTGTTGTGCTGAAAATAATAAATAAATTTATTTATTTATTTATTTTATTATTTTCATCCATTATAGCACTTTTAATAAATGCTTGATGCAAACATAGGTTATGTCAAACCTATGGTAAAACTCATATTTCAGACTCAAAAGTGGTCTTGGATTTCCCATATGAGTCCTTGTTTGAAATTTATTCCACTATTTCAAAAAAATGTGTGTGTGTGATATTAATATATTTAATATTTTTATAATATCAATACTAGGTTCACAAGGCCTCAAAATCTCACATCATCTCAGTGCCTGGATCTAAAAATATTACTAGATATATTAAAAATCTTTACATGGAAAGAGAAATTACATTATCCTCACCTTAGGGTTTTTTATCCCAAAAATATGTGGGTACTAAGCTCACATCTAGGTCTCCCACTCTCAGGTGCTCTTCTAAAGATTCTCATGCTTCAATCAGACATGCACTAAGGGAATCATCCACCCATAGAGGATATTCTCTTACCGATCCTCAATATATACTGGGTACTCTATAAAGTTAGCTCCAACCTTGATGTTCATCTCTCCCTAGTTGATAACATGAGAGAGTTCATGTACATACCTCCTCAACTATGACACATGGAAGATGTCATGTACCCAGTCTAATAGTGGTGGTAGGGCCAAGTGGTACACCACCTCATCAACCTTATGTAGTATCTAGAAAGGGTAAATGAATCTCAGAGATAACTTGTTGACATGACCAAATATCTATAATCCACATTGAGGTGGTACCTTCTGGAATTCATATTCTCTATCATAGAACTCCAATGTCTTCCTTTATCAGTCCACTTAGGACTTTTGATAACTCTGTGCAGTCCTCATCTACCCTTGGATGATCTGTACCTTCCATATCGTAGCTCGAACCAACTCTAGGACCATGATCATAGACTCACCTGGATCATTCCAACATAGTAGTGACCTATAGGGTTGCCCACAAAAATCCTTTAATGGTGTCATAACAATGATGTAATGGTAAATTTTTTTATACAAAAACTCCACCAAGGGTGGGTGATCCTCCCAACTGTGGACAAAGTCCAACATGAAAGTTTGCAACATATCCTCCAGAACCTAAATGGTATGCTCAGTCTGGCCATCAATTTGTAAGTAAAATGTCCTGATCAAATGAAATTGAGCCCCAAAGGCCTCATGAAATCCTCTCCATAATTGTGATGTGCAGCAAGCATCATGTTCTGAAATGATCTTCGAGGGAACTTTGCAAAGCCATATTATATCCTACATGTAATGGAATCTCAATCTATCTATTTAACTCAACTCTCATATAGCTAAGAAGTGGTCTGAATTGTTCAGTCGTTCTAAAATCACCTAGATGAAATAATTTCCTATAGACATCTGTGGTAAACCCATCATGATTTTCATAGATATACTATCCCACTTACACTCTGGTACCTCAAGGGGTTGAGATAAACCTTCTAGAGCCTGGTGCTCAGCCTTCACATGATGAAAAGTGAGGCATCAAGAGACAAACTCTATTATACACTTCTTCATAACTGGACACCATGACTGACATTTAAGGTACTAGTATATCTTATTCACACCAGGATGTACCGTCAAAGTGTATGTATGAAACTCCCTCATCACCTCCTCATTTAATGTCACAGGAACCATCATTCATCCTCTAAAAAGGATAATGTGCTCCCCACATTCAGAAAATCCATCAGGAGAATTTCCAGTGGATATCTGAGTACCCAAGGTCACATAGTAAATATCTCCATGATGAGAATCCCTAACACACTATAGAAGTATTAGGGTACCAACTATCAATTGTAGATATGTTTCACCATCCTCATCCACTATGAAAAATTGCAATGAGGCTAGCTACTCTAAATCCTTGGTCAAAAACTATGAACAAGATCTCCTATTGAGATCATATATCATTATTTTCCCCTTACTAGTAGTATAAACTATTTCAATGTCATAATAATGGGGGAACTCTAACCATCACCTCTATCTCAAGTTAATATCCTTTTGAGAGAAGATATACTTGAGACTCTTATGGTCAGAATAGAGGATACACTACTCACCCATAAGATAGTTCTGCCATATATTTAGAGAAAATACTATTGTTGCCAACTCTAGATCATGGGTTGTGTATTTTTGGTCATGCAGTCTCAACTACTAAGACCCATAGGCAATCAATTCCAACCTATGTATCAGAACAAAACCAAGTATAGTTCATTAGGAATCACAGAATACTACATACTCAACACCTTCCTCTGGAAAATTTATGATGGTAGAAATCATCAACCTATATCGTAGCTCCTAAAATTCATGATGGAACCTTTATATCCAAATGAAAGGCTTCACATTTTAGTTCAAAATAGTAAAAGTTGCTGATAGGTGAAATAAATCGTGAATATTCTATCATAGCCTATCAACCCAAGGAATCTCCACACTTCCATCATGCTCTTGGGTAGATCGCAAGCTAACACTACTTAGACCTTCATCAGGTCCACTGATATACTATTATCCAATATGAAATATCCTTGAAAGTGGACCTCTAGAATCCAAAACTAACACTTTTGGAGATACCCATAAATCTGGTTCTCTTGGAGAATGTCCAGGACCATCCTCAAGTGTCTCATGTGCTCCTCCGTGGACGTTGAGTAAACTAGAATTTTATCAATGAAGACCAACATAAACCAGCCTAATAAAGGATGAAATATACATTTTATGAGTCCTGTGAACACTTTTGGGGCGTTTATCATGCCAAAATTCATCACCAAGTACTCATATTAATTGTATCGGCATTGGAATGTCATCTTCAGTATATCCACATCTCCTACTCGGAGCTGGTGATAACCTGATCTAGGGTCAATATTCCAGAACCATTGTACCCCCCTCAACTAATAAAATAGGTCATAGATACTTGTTAGTGGATACATATTATTTGTAATCACTTGGTCCAGTTTAAGGTAATCCATACACTTCCTTAAGATCTTGTCTGTCTTCTTAGAGAACAACACTGGGGCTGCGTAGGGGGGGACGCTAGTTCTGAAAAATTCCTTCCTTTACAAGTCCTCCAATTGCACCATCGGCTCACGAATCTCTAAAATAGATATCTAATATAATAATTTAGATATCAAGGATATCCCTAGCTGTAATTCAATGCATAATTCAATCTCTAAGCAGGGAGGTAATCCCATAACGTCCTTAGGAATGATGTCCTCATACTCTGCCACCACTACAGGAAGCTGGAAGCTTATAGCATCCACTACTCTGTTGTAGTTGGTTTCCTAGAACCATCTACTTTGTACTTTATTCATTAATAAATTCCTTATCACATCTTTATTGTTCTTTTGTGTGACAATTCATGTGATAATGTCCTAAGGACAGTTGTTGCATTAAAGGGTCATAGCGAATCCCTGCTATAATGAGAACCCGGAAGTGCCATAACACTGTTCTTGAATATATGTTCTATGGCCGGATGATATTATTTGAGGGACAAAAATAATACAATCCATTAGGGGTGAATAATCATAAAACTTTGAGGCACCTTCTCATGGTGTGCGCCCTTGGTAATATCCAGGAGGATATTATGAGAATGAGACCCGCCAGTATGAAATCCACATTTCATAGTATCATTGTATGTTCCTATCTACAGATGTGTGTATTGGTCCTTAGACTTTAAGATTATTATTAATGGGTATTACAACTCACGCACTTAGATGTATTGAAAAAAATTGTGACAACACGCCGTTCACAGCGAGGTAGGATACGTTGGGTGCGTCACGAGTAATACTGCATTAATAGATAATGCGAGAAAGGATTTGTCCCTTATGTTCCATAACGGAAGTAGATATCTCAATCCCTTTGATGGAATTGATATAGCCTAAATAAATCCATGGCCATGGTAAGTTATGGGGGAGTTCAATTCCATAAATTCAAAGAAAGAATAATCGAGCACATGGGTTGATGGCACTAGCATGAAACCCGCTTGATTCGAGATATCATGAAAAAGGGATTATATTACACGGTAAATGTTCGTAGGAGCTGACACGTCATTTTGGCATTAACTTCTTTCTCTATGGGTGACTTGGCGTGTTGTTAGACGCTAACCTTTGACTTTAGGCAGGCTCCACCTAATTCCACTGAGAAAGGGGCCTAGAGGATCACACACTAAGTGTGTCCATGTATCTCAGTTAAATATTAATTTAAAAAGTTAAATAAATATTATTCTCAACTGTGGTTTAATAATTATTTAAGGATTCCTGATCGCATTTATTTCGACACTAGTTATTAGAGAGGATATATTGTGGACGAAATAATATATATTTATTAGTGAGTAATGCAGTTACATTTATTTAAGAAATAAATATCCATTACTCAAGGACTAATAAATGTGGTAGAGGAAATAAAGAAAAATAGAAAATAAAAGTACATGTCGTGTATATTAAATATACATGCCGTGTAGTTTTATGGAAAACAAGTACATGTCGTGTATTAATGATTACACACCGTGTAGTTTTTTCAGTCGGTATTTTGAGGATATAATATTGTTTTATTAAATTATATTTATTATAATCAGTGTGGGCGCATGTCAAGGAATTAATAATTCGACATGGGGGTTTTCAATAAGAGTTAATGAAATAAATAAAATGTGTAACACATTTATTTATTATCATAACTCTATAAGCCTCGAACCCAATTATAAATATCCTCACAACCCCAACACCTTTCCTCAATCATTGTGCACAACAATTATGGAGAATTATTTCAAGGCCAAAAGAAATACTTCCTCCAAGAACGCTCTCAAGACTGAGAGAGATCCTCCTCCATCGGATCAAGGCGATCGAAGGCAGAAATCGCAAGCGAAGGTTCTTCCACGCTAGCACCCAGAGATACCTTCGACGACATCTAGAGATACGTGGCACACATGTGGATCACTGCTAGAGGAATCCTACACTTAGATTCTATGACCCAACGATAGATCACAAGATCATGACCAGAGACATCAACGAAGAAAGAATTCCACCAAGGTAATTCTTGTGAATTAATTAAATTAATTATAACCAACATATGATGATCCTATCTCTATGGTTTTGGGACTCCCTTTTTTTGTTTTTCATTCTTCATTCGATTCCGATGATCCTATCTCTCATTTCCAACTAGCATGATTTTGGTTTTACAAAACTGTTATTATGTGCCTAGTGTTACCAAGAACATAATTTATGTATCTTGTTTGGATATGGATGGATTTGTTTTCAAGTTTGGAAATAAGGGTTGTCTCTTTTATAAGAACAATGTATTTTATGGTATGGAACATTTAAATAATGGTTTCTATGTATTAAATTACTAAAACCAAGTGTTGGAAATTGATAAAGAAACAAACTCACATGACTCATACATAAGCCAGTTGTGGCATCACTGTCTCAGTCATGTAAATGAGAAGCGCTTGACAAAGCTCTGCCAAGATGGCTATTTAGACTCTACTAAGCTAAAACCACTTGATAGATGTCATGCTTGTTTACAAGGTAAAATGACCAAGCTGCCTTTTGGTGGATAGGGTGAAAGGGCCACAAAGCTTCTAGGATTAGTGCACACAGATTTATGTGGACCATTTCCAGTAGAAGCTAGAGGTGGATATTCTTACTTAATTACTTTTACTGATGATTTAAGTAGATATGGATATGTCTACTTAATGAGGTATAAGTCAGAGTCCTTATAGAAATTTAAGGAATTCAAGAATGAAGTGGAGAATCAGCTTGGTAAGAAGATAAAGAAACTTCGATCAGATCGAGGTGGAGAATATCTAAACCCAGAGTTCATCAATCTTCTACGGGCGTATGGGATTCTATCTTAGCTCACTCCTCCTTATACACCAAAGTGGAACAGTGTTATTGAAAGGAGGAACCGAACCTTGTTGGACATGGTGAGGTCGATGATGATTCATGAAAATCATCCATTATCTTTTTGGGGATATGCATTAAAAACTGCAGTATACACATTAAATCGAGTACCAACTAAGGCGGAAAATGGAATTCCATCCGAGTTATGGATTGGAAGGAAACCCAATTTGTCGCACACACATGTATGGGGATGAGAGTCATTTTTTAAGGCCTTCTCAGGCAACAAACTAGCACCCCGGGGCACGAGGTGTATCTTTATAGGATATCCCAAGGAAATAAAAGTATATTACCTATATAAACCTTTAGACAAGAAAGTGATTGTCACCAGACAAGACATCTTTCTTAAGAGGGAGAACATCCTCAAAAAGGATAGTGGGAGAAATATTGACTTTGAAGAAGTTAATACTCAAGATACACAAGAGTTGGTATAGGAAAAAGATCCACAGGTCCCCATGGAAGAGGTTCCAGAAACACAAGTACTGCGTAGGAGCTAAAGAGAAGTAAGGGAACTAGAGAGATTTTGTTTCCTAGTCACTGAGGATGGTGAATCATTATTGTTGGACAATGATAAACCTCTATCCTACAAGGAAGTAGTAGAAAGCTCAGAAGCTACAAGATGGCTAGAAGCTATGAATTCTAATATGGATTCCATGTATTAGAACCAAGTATGGGTTCTGGTCGATGAGACAGTTGATGTAAATCCTATTGGATGAAAATGGGTATTCAAGAGAAAATTGTACATGGAAGGTCAAGTTAGCACCTATAAAGCAAGGCTAGTGGTTAAAGGATTCAGACAACATCAAGGAATTGACCATGATGAAACCTTCTCACCAGTTTCCATGTTTAAATCCATAAGAATCATACTTTCCATAGCAGCTTACCATGACTATGATATTTGGAAGATGGATTTCAAAATGGCATTCCTTAATGGGAACCTTCAGGAAGATATCTATATGACACAACCAGAAGGGTTTGTGACACCAGGTGAAGCCAAATGGGTTTACAAGTTGCAGAAATCCATTTATGGATTAAAGAAAGCATCCAGGTTGTGGAACATTCGATTTGATGAATCCATAAAGGAATTTGGGTTCATTAAGAACAAATGTGAGCCATGTGTTTATAAGTGGTTTAGTGGGAATGTGATCGTTATCCTAGTAGTTTATGTTGACGACATATTGCTTATTGGAAATGATTTACCAGTCTTACAATAAGTTAAGAACTGGTTGAACAAGTGTTTATCCATGAAGGACTTGGGTGAAGCAGCCTACATTATAAGGATCAATATCATTCATGATAGATTCAAGAGGCTACATGGACTAAGTCAGGGTACATACATTGACCACATACTAAAGAGATTTAGTATGGAATAATCCAATAGGGGATTGGTTTCAATGTCGCATGGCTTACATCTTTCTAAGAAAATGTGTCCTTAGACACAAAAAGATAAAAATAGAATGAGTAAGATCCTATACGCTTTGGCTATAGGATCCATCATGTATGCCATGTTATGTACCAGGCTTGATGTTGCCTATGCACTGAGCATGGTAGACAGGTATCAAGCAGATCCAGGAGAACAGCATTGGACTGCTGTTAAGACTATCCTTAAGTATCTGAGAATAACTAAGGATATGTTCCTAGTGTATAGAGGAGATGAGGAGCTTGTCATCAGAGGGTATGATGATGCTGGTTTTTAGACAGATCAGAATGATCTAAAGTTGCAATTTGGATATGTTTTCTGTCTCAATGGAGGAGCTGTGAGCTAGAAGAGTTCAAAGCAGCCAGTTGTCACTGATTCTATAGCGGATTCCGAATATATAGTGGATTATAATGTAGCCAAGGAAGCTGTTTGGATTTGGAACTTTATCTAGGATCTTAATCTGATGCCTAACAGTAAAGATCCTATCACTTTGTATTGTGATAATAATGCAGCGGTGGATCTTGCAAAAGAACCAAGGTCAAATCAACGGACAAATCACATACTCTGGAAGTATCACCTCTTGAGGGGTTTCTATCAGAGGGGTGAAGTTGCAGTGCACAGAGTGTCCATGGAAGAGAATGTGGCGGACCCCATGACTAAAGGCCTATCTCAGCATAATCATGAATATCATGTGAGAGCTAGCGGGTTAAGGGTTGTTAGAAGTTGGCTCTAGTCCAATTGGGAGTCTATTGGATTTGGTGTCCTAGAACCAACTAATTTGTACTTTATTCATTAATAAATACCTTATCACATCTTGATTGTTCTTCTGCATGACAATGCATGTGATAATGTCCTAAGGACAGTTGTTGCATTAAAGGGTCATAGAGGATCCCTGCTATGATGAGAACCCGGAAGTGCCATAACACTGTTCTGGAATATATGTTCTATGGTCGGATGATGTTATTTGAGGGACACAAATAATACAGGCCATTAGGGGTGAGAACTCATAAAACTTTGAGGCACCTTCTCATGGTGTGCGCCCTTGGTAATATCCAGGAGGATATTATGAGAACGAGACCCGCCAGTAGGAAATCCACATTTCATAGTGTCATTGGATGTTCCTATCTTCAGACGTGTGTATTGGTCCTTAGAGTTTATGATTATTATTAATGGGTATTACAACTCGTGCACTTAGATGTATTAACGAAAACTATGACGACACACTGTTCGCAGTGAGGTAAGATACATTGGGTGCATCATGAGTAATACTGCATTAATAGATAATGTGAGAAAGGATTTGTCCCTTATGTTCCATAACAGAAGTAGATATCTCAGGCCCTTTGATGGAATTTATATAGCCTAAATAAATCCATGGCCATGGTAAGGTATGGGAAAGTTCAATTCCAGAAAGTCAAAGAAAGAATAATCGAGCACATGGGTTGATGGCACTAGCATTCAACCCACTTGATTTGAGATATCGTGACAAAGGGATTATATTACACGGTAAACGTTCGTAGGAGGTGACACGTAATTGCAGCGTTAACTTCTTTCTCTATGGGTGCCTTGGCGTGTTGCTAGATGCTAACCTTGGACTTTAGGCAGGCTCCGCCTAATGCCACTAAAAAAGGACCCTAGAGGGTCACACACTAAGTGTGTCCATGTATCTCAGTTAAATATTAATTTAACAAGTTAAATAAATATTATTCCCGACTATGGTTTAATAATTATTTAAGGATACCTGATCGCATTTATTTCGACACTAGTTATTCGAGATAATATATTGTGGATGAAATAATATATATTTATTAGTGAGTAATGTAGTTACATTTATTTAAGAAATAAATAGCCATTACTCAAGGACTAATAAATGTGGTGGAGGAAATAAAGAAAAATGGAAAACAAAAGTACACACCGTGTATATTAAATATACACGTCGTGTAGTTTTATAGAAAACAAGTACACGCCATGTATTAATGATTACACGCTGTGTAGTTTTTTCAGTCGAGATTTTGATGATATAATATTGTTTTATTAAATGATATTTATTATAATCAGCATGGGAGCATGTCAAGGAATTAATAATTCGACATGGGGGTTTTCAATAAGAGTTAATGAAATAAATAAAACACGTAACATGTTTATTTATTGTCATAACTCTATAAGCCTCAAACCCGATTATAAATATCCTCACAACCCCAACACCTTTCCTCAATTGTTGTGCACAAAAATTCTGGAGAATTCTTTCAAGGCCAAAATAACTACTTCCTCCAAGAATGCTCTCAAGACCGAGAGAGATTCTCCTCCATCGGATCAAGGCGATCGAAGACGAATATCGCAAGCAAAGGTTCTTCTACGCTAGCACCCGGAGATCCCTTCGGTGACATCCAGAGATACGTGGAACACATGTGGATCACCGCTAGAGGAATCCTACACTTTTATTCTACGACGCAATGATGGATCACAAGATCGTGACTAGAGACATCAACGAAGAAAGAATTCCACCAAGGTAATTCTTGTGAATTAATTAAATTAATTATAACCAACATATGATGATCCTATATCTATGGTTCTAGGAATCCCTTTTTTTGTCTTTTGTTATTCATTCTATTCTGAATATATGGTGTTTTATATCATGATGGATCTTGGTTTGAACGTTTTTTAATGCTAAAATCAAAGTTGGACACTCCAACCAACGCGCTTCTGCTGCGCCCAGAACCTACATACTCCAAGTGTAATACTATCCAAATGGTGAGTAATCAGTTGTATCCTATTATTTATAAGATATTACTACTATTTCTAGGTTTCCTTCTCACCCATTAAGGAAAATCTCATCCCATCACCATGGACACACAACATCCTCCTCCCGAAACAATCAATCTAGGCATAAACTGGGGATAGTCAGTCAATACCTAATATGATGTCATAAGCCCTCATCGTAGCTATAAAGATATCCAATAAGAATATCTCACCTCAAATAGTCAAGTAACATTATTGTTAAAGGTGTTTGATTGTTAAGTCACCTCTAGTAGGAGTCTCTAATCATAAGGTTTGAGCTAGGGGCTCAACCAAAATCTCAAATTATCGAACAAGAGAAGTGAAAAGAAAATAGTGTCTCTAACCTGTGTATATAAGAACTATAAATAAGGTATAGAATACATATATTATACCTCTAGTCATCACTATAGCCTCAGGTTCATAGGCCTCCACTGCCTATAACTGTCCTTGCCCCTAACCACCAAATCCCTAAGCCTAGTACGGATCACCTGGGGGTGGTGGTGGAAATAGTTCAAACCACCTACTACATCCTACTACTCTACCCACTCTTTTTCCATGTCCACTATTTTATTGAATTCCCTTATCCTTCCACTGTCTCTACCAGGTTTTTCCATAAACTGTCTCCCTATCAGCTGTATAGAGGGTCAGACAATCCTAAGCAAGATGTCCCCAGCCATCGCTAGAGAAGTACTGCCTCTATTTAGGATGACTAGAACCATCTTGAGAACCCCGAATCACTTATCCTCTATTATGGTATTATCTCCTAAAGCATATCACATGCCTAGATCCCTGTTACTATCATTGGCACCTACTTTCAAGGTCTTGACTTCTATCTGCCTGCTACCATTACTAGTTGTCTGCATCTACTCACCAAGAAAGCTCTCCATCACTAAGGCTTACTCGAGAACTCCTACATGGGTGGGAATTAAAATAGGTATTACTGAAGCCTTTATATCCCGACGTAGGCCCTACTCGAAGGTTTGTACCTTGAAGAACGGATCTTGAACCATATCTAGATAGTATCACAAGAGGTTAGTGAACCTATCTAAATACCATTCCATAGTCATATTGACCTGATGTAAATGTAGAAACTTCTAGATATGTATTGATCGCAACATGGCCGGATAAAACTCCCCCTGAAGAGAAACTCAAAATATTACCTAAATAGAGTTGTCTCATCATGTGTTTGAGTCACTAGACTCCACCATCACCAAGAAGAGTCCTGGAAAAGACTCACTACTAGGATCACCATCTGATATGTAGGTGTCCTCACAAGGTGAAAAACTCAGGTAACCATCTCTAGCCATTACTCAATCACCTAGAGGTATAGATCTCCCAAAAATCTGGGATGACACGGCCTCTAAAATGCATGGAATGTGATCAGTCTGTGCACATCCTCGGTCAATACTGTCAATGAAATATTCTACTCAATGGGTGGTGGAAAAACTAGCAAACCACTCAAAAGTACCACCAATTGTATAGGACCATGTGTTGAAGAATCATCACTTGGTGGATTATCCTTTTCACCCTATAGTGGAATATTGGTTATCTATCTCTCTAGAGGCATCCTAAAATAACAAGATACAATGTGTTCAATGAGAATATCTAAGGAGATAACTTAAAAAAGGATATAGAAACCACAACCAATTCATATATAATGCATGTACTAATGATTTCTCTACAACCATTTCCTACATGTATTGATTTAATTAGAAGGTTATCAGAGTCCTGATGAATGGATACATCAGCCACCGCACTAATATTAGAGTCCCTGTCCTAAAATCCAAACTTGAAATGCTTTAACATTTTTACTATAAATATCAAACCAAACCTAAAAACTAGAAAAAAAACTCCAAAATTCAGTCCTAATTTTGAACTGAATCCTTTGATACCACTCTATCATGACCCAACCCACTAGGGATCTCCTTGATGGTGATAATTTGAGTGTGATATCCCCAATCCCACCTCCAATAGACTAGAGGCTAGTAACCAGCACCGAGTAGGCATATCACACATATGGGAGGCATTATCCTAAGGTACCTATACACATGCACACATTTCCAAGAACATAAAACACTGAAAGTAAATTATAACTAATAAAAATGAATGTATACATCTAGAACCCACAATCAGAGTATGAAAGAAGTATTGAAAGTAATAAAGGTGCTAAATACAAGCCCACCAAAAAGTGTCACAAATTATAACCTATTCAGAAGGAGTGGACTACTGAAAAATGAAACACTGGTAAGAACCTCAGTATGTCTAGCTCAATACTATTCTCCACCTACTCTTGTTCATCTTAGGAATATGTCAAAGGTTCTATTGTTTGCATAAGACATGGCATGTGCAAGAAGATCCCATGTAAGGGGGAGTATAAAAATACCCATAAGGAAACCCTGAAAACACCAAACATAAAGCATCAATATTAGTCATATCATTAATACACAAGTATGTAAATCAATATATTAGACATAACGATAATAAAAATAACCTATATATACTCATAATAGACAACTAGTCTCAATGGGTATCAACCAATAATTCTAGCCACAGAATTCTACTTGAGGCTTCAAGGTAATGCTCGTCCAGAACAATACACTCCATGAGACATACTATCACTGATGGTTCTCATCTAAGAGGTCATACTCATGGGATCTTTCCAAATAAGTACTCACTAGATCTAAAAGATCTCGATACACGGATAGGGGATCATACCTAGGATTGCTAGGGGATGCCACAAACCCTACTGGATCACCCTAATAGATAGGGTATCGATTCCCTATGCATGGTGGTCACATAGATACCATGAACCCAACCTAGGATAAGAAAGGAATGGTAGAGGATCTATCCTTGGTCACATAGAAGGATACATTGAACTCTATCTGATGAAAACCCCATAAAGAGGATCAAAATATTATGTCAAGGATATAATGTTGCATTGTACCTTCATAGGGTTGGACCAAGGAATATCATTCAAATGAACCTAGTCTATATCGAAGAAACTAAGGGCTCCAAAATGTCTCATAGGAAGTACATGTCATGTATAGAGGGTACATAGTGTGTAAATCTAATCTTGGATATACCCGTGATTGTGCCCATGTTCCTCTTCCTATGTCCGTGCACACCTAGCCATGCCTATGTATTGTGGTCATTCCCATGTACCTGACCATGTCTAAGTAACAAGTTATACCTGCGTACTATACCCATTCTCGTGTACCTGGTTGTGTTTATGACCATGTATCCTCTGGGATACATGTCAAGTCGCTGGCACCATGTCACGTGGAATGCGACACATGTTATATGGTGTGTGATTTGTTTATTTGTGAGTAAACCCTATCACTATAGAATATGGATTACATAATGTGTCTTCTTAGGAATACACATCGTGAAGTTAGTAATTTCTTAGAAATTCCATATTATTCATGTGTTCTCCTATGCTACCATCACCATTATTTCCACCTCTAATCACACCTAAAATCCAAGGATTTGGGTCATTCAAGATTGGTTGTTGTTGTTAACTAGAATCTAGTCATCAAATCTTATCAGGAATCTCCTTTATCACATTACATCATCCGAATATCAAAAACCACAAATTGGGGAACCTCTGATCGGATCTGATCTACCTATGATCACCCACCAGTGTCATTATACCTCAATCACGCCCTCAATTATGAAATGAACCTATGATATTGATCTATTTCATTTAATAATGATTACAAAATGATCGAATACCAGTATTCATCAAACTGATAAACAAAGAAATTATCAACAATGAACGTGTGAAGAAATAGGGGTGAAATCCTCAAATTACAAATTAGGAACAAACATTATCCATGTTTAGGTTATCCTCATTTTTTATCATTATAATGATGAATGAATAGAATATAAACAATGAATCATAACTCCCCAAATCCTAGGTAAAAGAACTTGCACCCACAACACGATCAACCCATGAATCGATATGTTAGTTGATTCAATTCATGTTCATCATGATAAAATCAAGCAGGTAAATAAACCACAAAAAACAATGAATTTATTTAGATTGGGATTGACTGTTGAT
Organism: Viscum album; assembly: GCA_963277665.1. Taxonomy (NCBI): domain Eukaryota; kingdom Viridiplantae; phylum Streptophyta; class Magnoliopsida; order Santalales; family Viscaceae; genus Viscum; species Viscum album. The sequence goes on along the minus strand of OY728140.1, from coordinate 43,461,571 downwards.
AAAGAAACTAATTTCATTGTAATTTTTGGCGAGATCCATAAGATTTTATTGGCATACTGATCGCCAGTCCTTGATCTTCCATTGTTTGTTTAAGAATCCTCCAAGAACGCTCCTCCAACAGCTCCTCTCAATCCTAGGGTTATGTTCCAAACCTTATAAATTGGATATAACAATATATTTATAAATGATAGAGTTAGTTAATTACACTGAAAATAATAATTAAATTTATCTATTTATTTATTTTATTATTTTCACCTGCTACAACACTTTTATTAAACGCCCAACACCGACATAGGTTATGTCGTTCCTAGGATAAAACTCATGTTTCAAACTCAATGGTAGTATCTAATTTCCCATATGAGTCCTTTTTCAGGATTTATTCCACTATTTTATAAAAATTGTGCATGCATGATATTAATATATTTAATATTTTTATCATATTAATATCGGTCTCATTGGGCCTTGTAATCTTGCATCATCTCAGCATATGGATTCAAAAATATTACTATATATATTCTAAATCTTTAAATGTCAAAAATAGAGATGATAAAAATTCCCTTCGAGTATTTCCAAGGATGGCTAAGGTACTCAGATTTGGGGTATCCTGTGTTGGTTCGTGATATTCGAGGTTGTAATAACACTTCTGGTTTAATTATAATGATTTAGTGTGATAATTTTAAAATTGGATGCCTAAGAATATGTTGGTGCTAATATAGACCACATTGGGGTCAAAAATTATGTTGGCATGACAACGTATTCTCAATTTAGTCTCCTCTAGGTATCATTGGAATGTTAATGTGTCATGCACTATAACCTCACATTGTATTTAATCTTTGATATATCCTTAGATATAAATTTGAATCTCATTGGTGTTCGCATATACTTAGGGTGAAATTCCATATTACACTAGAGAAATAATGTAATCTAAATCCCTTGAATTGTTGTATACCCAAAAATAGGGTATCGTATCCTATGTCGTCTCTCTACAATGTGTTGGATCATGGAAGACACCTCAAGTGTTTTCCTCACATTACATTGAATCTGTAATAGTCCTGGTTAGTTTATGCAGTGTCCATCAATGAGCGGACATAGCCTCATGGTGATGTTCATGGGATTACATTGGAGAACAAACATAATATAAAGCTTTGAAACTAGATTTCATTGGACTTGGTATATTCTCAAGCTCATCTTTATGACATTACATTGGGCTCAACGGAAGCCCACGGTTCTTCACAACACTACATTGGCATATGGATGCCTTCTCGAGATAACAACCAAAACTCTATTGGAAATGGTACATATCTTGAGGTTCTCATCTCACATTATTTTGACCCTCAAATGTAGCTTTAACCCCAAAAATATATTATTATGTAGCATTTTCATCCTCCTATATTATCATACACAACTACCTTCATTTCATTAAAACACTTTAAAAAAATAATGATTTAACTTAAAAATTTTAGGATTCAAATTATATCTTGAATGAATCCAATTTCATGCATGGATGTCCAAAATTATGCTCTTATTTCCAAAACCAGTAAAATTTTACAAACTGCCATTTATTATCTGAAAATAAAAGATAAAAAACAAAATAATGATAACAAATTTATGAAATGCATATACCCTTATCACAAAAGTATATTAATATTAATTTTATGTTATTAAAGTGCTAAATCATAACAAGGAATAATTATAATGAGAAGATAAAAAATACACAATAAAGAAGGTGTTTCCTACTTTTAAGAGATAAAATCCTTGCTTGGTGGTCTTCTTTATTTTAAAGTCCTTAGAACTTTTTCTTATGACTTGGGGTCATAAACCATGAGGAAGACTTCTAGGGGAAGAAATCTAGGTAGAGTAAGGGTATAAAACCTAATGGTTTGGAATGGGTGGAGGAATGTATATTTTATAAATGAAAACGAGGGATGCATATTTTGAAGCTTAAAGTATGTGAATGGTAAAATTTGAATCGCACAGGGTTAGGAAGGTTTAGTGAGAAAATATTATTGGAATAATTATATTTAAAAAAATATTTAATTAAATTTGTTTATTTTTTCAATAAACTATTATATGCTTATTTTTTATTAGTACTTAATTATTTAATGGATGTTAATTATTTAAATATATATGTTAAATATAATATTTATAAGAAATTATTCACTTATACATTAAGATAACATGTAAATTGTTTCATGTAATTTTTTTATTTAAGTTTTTTATCTTTATCTTGCAGTTTTCATAATTATGTTTTATATTTTTTTAATGTAATCTATTAATGTTTATTTTATTTTTTGTTGTAATATTATATCTTGATGAAGGGGGTATTATGGGAAGGGGATCGTTTTTGGTAAATGAGGTAAAGGGTCATATTTTTCATTGTTATAGGGCATAGGAGCAAGGGGTTGTTGTTGTCACTATCTAGGTGGTAGGGTATTTTCAGGTCATCGGGGGTTGTTGGTGTCACCAGGTGACATTCCATTCATGGGGTGTTACATAATAAAATTTAATTTTTTTTCCTATATTAATATAGCAACTAATCAGGGTTGTATCTCAATGGAGTTTTTTTATCAATAATTCTCTATTTTAATCATTTGTTTTTTTATGAAAGTAATAGAAAAATGAGTGGCTTGATTATGGTGAAAAAAATATAAAATAAAATAAAATAAAAAAGAAAACAAGTATTAGCACAAAATATGATCAATACTAGGTTTAGCTACATGACTCATTCATTCTACATTTTAGTTGTTTAAACTCCATTTGATAATTCATCCCATCATACATGGATCACCATCCTCAAAATAGGTTGTAAAATTCAGTGCACTTTTAGATATCTAATAGGCGCACTAAACCTCACATCCTCCTTGGTAAAGAATTATTAACACATCTCAACCACCCTAAAACCATCTCCATTGAATAATGTTTCATCTCATAACCCAACCAATTCCATCGTATGGAGGTTTATCTAAGATAAAGTGGAGAGAAAACATCAAGCAGATGGTGGAATATGACTTAGAGAGGACCTTAAAATCGTGGACGATCACCACACCAATTCTTGGTCAACCCTCTACCCTACCTCAATTTGAATAAAAATATCAAAAAATAACAAGTGGGGACTTTGGAACACCATGAGGTCCTCCCTCATGACTGCACATAAGGCCTTTAATAGTGTTATAATAGGGCTTTGTCGGTGTGATAAATCACTGACAATCGAAGCACCTTTAAAATCCCTAGGCATTTATCAGCACTATTTTAGCACCCATAAAGGATACCTTTATCATCGATTTTACTAATACTAATAAAGAATTAATTAATCAATGATTTTACTAGCACTGATAAAGGATCCCTTTATCAGTGTTTTTTCTAGTGGTGATAAAGGGGCATACTACTGTAGTGTGCTGTTAAAATTACAGCACACTATAGTAGAAAAAAAGGGATAAAATAAAGGAGAAAATATAGAATTTAATTGAAATAAAATTTACAACACAAATACAAGAAAAAAACACTATATTATAGGCATTTCAAACATTAGTTTTTAAAATTATATTAGTAAGTATAATTTATCACAAATAGTCAAAAACATCAATGTTTCTTTGTATTTGGACCCCGACCCCCTGTCATGCTATTAGTTTCTGAACAAACTACCCATCTTGAGAAAAATAATGCACATATATAAGAAAAAAATTCTTATTTTGGTAATACTATAAAGAAATAAACTAAGTAAAAAGTGTCAATTTTTAACTAAAAACATATACTTTGAGTCATACCAGAAATAACATGTATTGGATTGAGTTTTGGTTGATTCTTTCACATCACACCATTTTTTCCCAAAATTAGGTTATCTTCAATTGGATCACATATATGGTGATAAAAAAACTTACCATGAATGTGATCCAATTCAAGAGTACTTGATTTTTAATAACAAGTCTTCAACTATCACATCATTTATTATTCTTCTTTAAGTATTATCTCTGTGACAATTAACAAAATAAGTATTAGATAAAAATGATAAGGAAATTAATTATGTAATAGCATATAAAATGATGAGAAAATAATTTGAGATTGTTATGCTCAGTTTTTTCCTATGTGATGCGCGTTTTAAACAAAAATGGCACTTATATATTGAAAACACGCACTTAGAGTCATACCAACCACATCAGGTTTTGGATTGATGTGTGGTCAATTCCTACACATCAAAAATTAATTATGGATCATTGTCCTAAAGTTTGAAAACAATATGAGATCATTTTATCAATTTTGTCTATGTAATGATTTTTAAACAAAAAAAGGAAATTTTATATTGAAAACGCACACTTTGAGTCATATCAATCACATCGTGTGTTGGATTGATGTGCGGTCAATTCTTACATGTTATAAATGAATTATGGATAGTTTTCCTAAAGTTTGAAAACAATCTGGTATTTTTTTCTTAGTTTTGTCTATTTGATGTGTGTTTTAAATTAAAATGGAACTTTTGGATTAAAAACACACACTTTGAGTCATATCAACCACATCCTATGTTGGATTGATGTGTGGTCAATTCATACACATAAAAAATGAATTTTGGATCATTTTCCTAAAGTCTAAAAACAATATGAGCTCGTTTTCTTAGTTTTGGAAATGTGTCATGTGTTTTAAACTAAAATGGCACTTTTCAATTGAAAAAATGTACTTCGATTCATACTGACAACATTGGGTGTCAGATTGATGTGCGGTCAATTCCTACACATCAAAAATGAATTATTGATCATTTTACTAAAGTTTTAAAACAATCTAGGCTCATTTTCTCATTTTTGGCTATTTAATGCATGTTTTAAACTAAAATGGAACTTTTCTATTGAAAACATGTACTTCGAGTCATACCGACCACATAGGGTGTCAAATTGGCATGTGGTCAATTCCTATAGGCTACAAATGAATTATGGATTATTTTTTAAAATTTTAAATCTGAGATTGTTTGATCATTTTTGTCTATGTGATGTATTTTAAACTAAAATGACACTTTAATATTGAAAACATGTATATTGAGTCATATCGATCACATCGTGTGTCGGATTGGCATGCGGTCAATTCCTAAACGTTAAAAATGAATTGTGGATTTTTTTTGACTAGATTTTTAAAACAATATGATCTCATTTTCTTGGTTTTAGAAATGTGACATGCGTTTTAAACTAAAGTGGCACTTTATATTGAAAACATGCACTTCGAGTCATACTAACCACATCAGGTGTTGGACTGACGTTTGGTCGATTCCTAGATGTCAAAAATGAATTCTCAAACATTTTCCTACATTATAAAAATAATTTGAGCTTGTTTTCTTGGTTTTTTCTATTTGATGTGTTTTTTAAACTAAAATGACACTTTTGTATTAAAAACATGCACTTTGAGTCATATCGACTACATCGAGTGTCAGATTGATGTGTGGTCAATTCCTACATGTCATAAATGAATTATAAATGATTTTCCTAAATTTTGAAAATAATACGAGCTCATTTTCTCAATTTTGGCTATGTGATGCGTTTTAAACTAAAATGACACTTTTATATTGAAAACACATACTTTGAGTCATACTAACCACATCATGTGTTGAATTGGCATGCAACCAATTCTTACACATTAAAAATGAATTATTGATCATTTTTATAAATTTTTTAAAAAATCCAATCTCATTTCATCAGTTTTGGTGATCTGACACGTGTTTTAAACTAAAATGACACTTTTATATTAAAAATACACACTTTATGTCATACCGACCACATCGGGTGCTAGATTGACGTGAGGTTGATTCATACACATAAAAAATGAATTATAAATCATTTTCTTAAACTTTTAAAATAATATGATTTCATTTTCTTGGTTTTGTCAATTTAATGCGTGTTTTAAACTAAAATTACACTTTTTTATTGAAAACATGCCCATCAAGTCATATCGATCACATTAGTTTTCAAATTTATGTGTGGTAGATTCCTACATGTCACAAAAATAATTATAGACCATTTTACTGAAATGTGAAAACAATACAAGCTCTTTTTCTCAATTTTAGCTATGTGATGCATTTTAAACTAAAATTACACTTTTATATTGAAAACACGTACTTTGAGTCATACAGACCACATCGTGTGTCGGATTGGTGTAAAGTCAATTCATACATGTGAAAAATGAATTATGGATAATTTTTATAAATTTTTAAAAAATATATAATCTTTTTTTCTTGGTTTTAGTTATGTGACATGTGTTTTAAACTAAAATAGAACTTTTATATTGAAAACATGCACTTTGAGTCATACTGACCGCATCAGGTTTCAGATTGATTTTTGGTCGATTCCTACACATCAAAAATGAATTATCGATCATTTTTTAAAAGTTTTAAATCAATATGATATCAATTTCTTAGTTTTGTATATTTGATGTGTGTTTTAAACTAAAATGACACTTCTGTATTTAAAACACACACTTTTAGTCATATCAACCACATAAGGTGTCAAATTGACATGTGGTCGATTATTATATATAAAAAAATTAATTATAGATCCTTTTCTTAAAGTTTTAAAACAATCCAATATCTTTTTCTCAATTTTTGCTATTTGATGCAAGTTTTAAACTAAAATGAAAATTTTGTATTGAAAACACACACTTCGAGTCATACTGACCACATAGGGTGTCGGGTTGACATGTGGTAGATTCCTACACATCACAAATTAACTATAGATTATTTTCCTAAAGTTTTAAAACAATAAAAGATCATTTTATTGGTTTTGTCTATGTGATGCATTTTAAAGAAAAATGACACTTTTATTGATCCATATCAATCACATCATGTGTCGGATTGATGTATGGTCAATTATTACATATCACAAATTAATTACAGAACATTGTCTTGAATTTTTGAAAATAATCCAATCTTGTGTTCTCGTTTTTGGCTATTTGATGTATATTTTAAACTAAAATGGCACTTTTGTATTGAAAACACACACTTCAAGTCATATCAACCACATCGTGTGTCGGATTGATGTGCGATCAATTCCTACATGTCAAAAAAGAATTATAGATTTTTTTCCCTAAATTTTTAAAGTAATTTGATCTTGTTTGCTAAGTTTTAGAGATGTGACATGTATTTTAAACTAAAATGGAACTTTTGTATTAAAAACACACACTTTGATTCATACCAACCACATTGGGTGTTAGATTGATGTGTGGTTTATTCCTAAACATCAAAAATTAATTATTGTTTATTTTACTAAATTCTTAAAATAATACAAGCTTGTTTTTTCAATTTTGGCTATTTGATGCATGTTTTAAATTAAAATGACATTTTTTGTATTAAAAACATACACTTTGAGTCATACTGACCACATCAGGTGTCAGATTGACGTGTGGTTGAAACCTATAAGTCACAAATGAATTATGGACCATTTTAATAAAGTTTGAAAATAATCTGATCTTGTTTGCTCAGTTTTTTCTATTTGATGTGTATTTTAAACTAAAATGGAACTTTTGTTTGAAAAACATGTACTTAAAGTCATATTAATTACATGTTTTTTATATTCATATGTGGTCAATTTCTTTATGTCAAAATGAATTATGGATAATTTTACTAAATTATGAAAACAATTTGAGCTTGTTTTCTCAGTTTTGGAAATGTGACCTGTGTTTTAAACTAAAATGAAACTTTTGTATTGAAAGCATGCACTTCAAGTCATACTGACCACATCAGGTGTCGGATTTATGTGCAGTTGATTACTCCACAACAAAAATGAATTATAAATAATTTTACTAATTTTTTAAAATAATTCGATCTTTTTTCTTGGTTTTTTCTATTTGATGTGTGTTTTAAACTAAAATGACACTCCTATATTGAAAAAAATAACTTTGAGTTATACCGAACACATTGGGTTTCATATTGATGTATGATCGATTTATATTTGTCAAAAATTAATTGTGAATCATTTTCTTAAAGTTTGAAAACAATCTAAGCTTGTTTTCTTGGTTTTGGTTGTGTGGTGTGTTTTAAATTAAAATGACACTTTTATATTGAAAACATGTACTTTGAGTCATATTAACCACATCAAGTGTAATATTTCCATTAAGTAAATTCCTAAATATGAAAAATAAATCATGGGTCATTTTGCTAAAGTTTGAAAATAATATTATCTCATTTTATCAGTTTTGGTGATGTGACGTGCGTTTTAAAATAAAATGACACTTCTATACTGAAAACATGCACTTCGAGTCATACTGACCACATAGGGTGTCAGAATGACACGTGTTCAATTTATACACATCACAAATGAATTTTTGATATTTTTCATAAATTTTGAAAACAATATGAGCTCATTTTCTTAGTTTTTTCTATTTGATATGTGTTTTAAGCTAAAATAACACTTGTGTATTAAAAACACGGAATTCAAGTCATACCGACCACATCGGGTTTCGGATTGATTTTTGGTAAATTATTACACATTAAAAGGGAATTATGGACCATTTTTATAAAATTTGAAAATAATATGATCTCATTTTCTCAGTTTTGGTTATTTGATGTGTGTTTTAAAGTAAAAAAGGCACTTTTGTATTGAAAACATGCACTTCGATTCATATCAACCACATATTATGTCAGATTGATCTGTGATCAATTCCTAAATATCAAAAATGAATTGTGGATTATTTTAATAAATTTTTAAAACAATATGATCTCTTTTTATTGGTTTTAGTGATGTGACATGTGTTTTAAACTAAAATGACACTTTTATATTGAAAACATGCACTTAGAGTCATACCAGTCACATCAAGTGTCAGATTGACATGTGATTGATTCCTACACATAAAAATGAATTATAGATTGTTTTTATAAATTTTTAAAATAATATGATCTCATTTTCTTGGTTTTTTCTATGTGATGTGTTTAAAACTAAAATAACACTTTTATATTGAAAACACATACTTCAAGTCATACCGAAAACATCATGTGTCAGATTGGTGTGAGGCCAATTACTATATGTTAAAAATTAATTGTGGATAATTTTCCTAAAGTTTGAAAAAAATACAATCTCATTTGATTGGTTTTGGTGATGCGACATGCGTTTTCAACTAAAATGGCACTTTTATATTGAAAATACATACTTCGAGTCATACCAACCACATCGAGTGTCAGATTGATGTGTAGTCGATTCATACACATCACAAATAAATTATAAATAATTTTATATATTTTTAAAACAACACGATCATGTTTTCTTGATTTTGGTTATTTGATGTATGTTTTAAACTAAAATGTCACTTTTGCATTGAAAACATGCACTTTGAGTCATATCAACCACATCGGGTGTCGGATTGAGGTGGGGTATATTTCTATATATCAAAAATTAATTATGGATAATTTTCCTAAATTTTGAAAATAATACAAACTTTTTTCCCCATTTTTGGCTATTTTATGTGTGTTTTAAACTAAAATAACACTTTTGTATTGTAAACACACACTTCGAGTCATACCAACCACATCGAGTGTCAGATTGACATGTGGTCAATTACTACATGTCACAAATAAATTATGGATCATTTTAATAAAATTTGAAAATAATATGATCCAGATTTCTTGGTTTTGGATTTTTGATTCATTTTAAACTAAAATGTCACTTTTATATTGAGAATACATACTTCGAGTCATACTGACCACATCATGTGTCGGTTTGGAATGTGGTCAATTCCTACACATGAAAAATGAATAATGGATATTTTGATAAATTTTGAAAACAATATGATCTTTTTTTCTCATTTTTGGTGACATGACATGTTTTTTAAACTAAAATGACACTTTTATATTGAAAACACACACTTTGATTCATATCGGCCACATTAGGTGTCGGATTGACGTGTGGTCAATTACTACATTTCAAAAATGAATTATAGATCATTTTCATAAAGTTTTAAAATAATTTAGGATATTTTTCTTGGTTTTGTATATTTAATGTGTGTTTTAAACTAAAATGGAAATTTTGGACTGGAAACACGTACTTTGAATCATATCGATCACATCGGGTGTCAGATTGATGTGTGGTCATTCCTACACATGAAAAATGAATTATGGATTCGTTTACTATAGTTTTAAAATAATCTAAGTGTGTTTTCTCAGTTTTTTCTATATGATGTGTGTTTTAAACTAAAATTACACTTTTATATTGAAAAAACATACTTAGAGTCACATCGCCCACATAGGGTGTTATATTGACATGCGGTCAAATCCTACATGTCATAAATGAATTATGGATTATTTTACTAAAGTTTGAAAACAATATGAGATTGTTTTCTCTTTTTTTAGCTATGTGATATGTGTTTTAAACTAAAATGACACTTTCGTATTGAAAACATGAACTTCGAATCATAATAACCACATCGTGTGTTAGATTAATGTGCGGTCAATTACTACATGTTAAAAATGATATATGGATCATTTTCCTAAAGTATCAAAATAATATGAATTTTTTTCTTGGTTTTGAGCATGTGACATGTGTTTTGAACTGATGTGTAAATTTAAAAAAAATAAGTATCAGATAAAAATGAAAAGGAAATTAACTAATAAAGTAGATAAAATGATGATAAAATTAAATAAATAAATAGTAATAATTCACCTCTTCATGATGTCTATGTACAAGTATTATCCTTATTTGTTTCTAAACAAATTGATTTCCTCAATTATAATTCTCCTTGAGAAACATATCAAAAATAATATATAAGTATTCTGATAAAAATGATTCACATTCCAAATATATTTCTAAGTTTATAGACCATACTATATCACAAACATAATATTTAATCGCCAAAATTTGATGTCAGAATTTTTTTTGACATTATGTACTTTTCCCACTCATATCTAAACAAATTTAATTCTTATTTTGAGTATATAGATTTTTGGAAATCTTGGTAGTACTGAGAAAATATAAGAATACAAATGATTAAGAAATATTTTCAATGAAATTATAATTAAATTTGAAAATTACCTATTTGGGGATGATATTCTTTTGATGGTATATGATATCTTTCATAAATTTTCAAACATAATAGCCAAAATCATTTCTATTATCTTACTTCAGACACTGAAGAAATATTGAACAAAATAAGTAAACTTCTTTTAAATATGTTTTGGTAGTTAATATTTCTATAAATACCTTAATATATTTCCATTTGAAGAAATCCATAGGCTTCTTATGTTTAGCTTCCAACCTCATAACATTATTTAACCTATATTTATAGATATCCCTACCATAACAAAATTATCATTAAAACACAAACAAAAACATATAATTTTAAGTTTATCTATAAAATATTGATTATAGTGCATTGAAAATTCACAATAAAAATCATGTGTGTTCGGTTTGATGGAAATAAATGCATTGGATCCAAAAAATAAATATTTAGGGTATCAAAATTTATTATGATCAGCATCCAATGCTTCCTAAAAAAATAAAATAAGTAATGAAAAAAAGAAAAATATATTTTATATGATTATATTGTAGAGTTTTACCACTACATTATAGTCATTAAGAATATTTTTTCATCTGTTATTTTCTTCTCAAAATTAATTATTAGTTTATATTTTTTATTATCAATTTATTTCACTTCCAAAGAAATTTCTTGCGTAAAAATGATACAGGGATAAAAGAATCCAAATTGTGCTTCGTAGGTTTTTTCCTTTATATAGTAGTAATATAAACTCCTTTAGAAAATATTAATAATTATTAACTTTAATGAATGTAGTAGATCATTTTTTGGTTGAAGTATTATGAAAATTTACCTCATGTGTGTATTCACAACTAAGATTCCCAACCATTCAAATTTGAGAATCTCATTTATACTCTCAAGACCAACCTTGTCTATAATGACATTTCAAAATATTTATTCTTCATATTAAATGTAGTACATATATCCATCTTTGAATGTGGTGTTTTAATTAACTTTAAATGTTAATATATGATTTAGTGGAAATGGTGAGGAGAAGGTACTCTTGGAAGTTCCTTTTTTTTCTTGGTCGATTCACTGAATTGTCTTGATCCTACCTTATATTTCCCCATCGTTTTATTCATTTATAATACCATACCTCACTTTAAACCATTTTTCATCAGATATTATAGGATTTTTATTTGAAAAAATTGTTAATTAAATGCCTTAAGTATCTTTATAATATTAGAAAACCATGCTATGAAAGTTCCAATAGCATCATTGACCGTTGCAATATCTAAATCATAAAGTGGAATAAGAAAATCAATGCTCAAATCTTGAGCTACTTTAATCCCCACTCACATGTGATCTTTTGGGATTTCTTTATTATGTAGCATGTATCCCAAGATATTATAAATCATACCCCTCACAATAAGGTAGTGCGTGGGTGTTGATAGATAGAAATCACATACAACTTTACGCTGCAAAATTTTAGTAATATAAATTTATCAAAAGTTGGTTAATTCACATTTAGGAGAAATAGTAATGAAAAAATTGATTAACTAAGGTAAGTCATGTGTTTTAGGGTAATGACTAACCTCAAATCTAGTGGGTTCATTTGGTTGTTCATGTGTTGATATTTTTTTTGATCCTTTTGCATATATTAGTCTAGCAAACAAGAATGGATAATAATATCTTGAAAAGAATATAATTTCACCTATAATCCTTTAATCATATGATATATATCTTCTTTTGTTTTTATCTTTTCAAAATATGTTCGAGGTGACACTTCAAAACTTATACCTATAACGCAGCTATATTGTTCTAGCCACTTTAAAGCTACTGAAAGTAGTTTTTCTTCATGTATAGTCATTATTGATTCTTATATCTAAACCATATAAAAACATATGAACATAAATAGATATTTTTATGTAATTTTATTATAAATCATAACTAATTAATATTATATCATACTTACACAATTTTAACATACTTATTTTTTGTTTTCATCAACTATTTTACCCTCTATTTACACAGGCCTCCTTCTATAGAACATGATGTGGGATGGAAGTTGCTTCAGATTTTGATTCTCTAATATTCATATAAATAAAGAAATATATGTTGATTAATATCATGTAAAACTTTTATTGTATATTTAAAATACATACCATTTTCTTAACTAGTGAAGTGTGCCCCCATCCTTTTTTCAATAGGGGTACATTGGTTTTGATGCATGTTTATTTTTAGCACTCCTTTTTTGTTTCATAAATTAACAATTTTGAATAAAATTGGATAAAATAAATAATGTAAAATAATATATTATTGATTAAAATATACCTAAAATTATTTCTCATCATGATGACTAGTGAAATCATTCCATGTTTTTTACTTTATAATTTTTTCATAAGTAACTGGTGGCTAGGGCTTTACTTTCCCCCCAGCATCCCGAAAATAAAGCTTGGTAAGAAGTTCCTGGAAGCCTCTATGGGATTTTTCAGTGGACATTAATACATATTTATTATGGCTCTAATGAACTGAAGACCTTCTTTTTATTTTATTATGGATAATACCCCTTTTAAGGGTTGAATGGGAACCCGTACATGACCCATAGGCCCAAGGCACAAGGCCCGACTGACCCGCAATACATGACCCGAAGGCCCATAGGCATACCATTCCCAATACATGACCCATAGGCCCAGCCCACTTGAACTGCCCCTCCTCAGCTTCTGCATCATTGATCACCTATCTCCCCACTTTGCATTTCTGATTGGCTATCATTTCCCCGTACAAAGCTGCACGGTGCCTGGTCCCGATGGCGGCTGCCATACCCTCTCATTCTTCCAATCTAGTTAGCTCTGCTTCTGGTGGCTGCTACTCTTGTTTCTCTGATCCTCTTCTGGGGCTTGTTCTGTGTGAACTAGGCTACTCTATATTCTACGTGGCCCAAAGGCCCTATAGCCTGAAGGCCTTTGATGACCCGAAGGCCCTAGAGACCCGTAGGCCCAAACCGGTGGCCCAAAGGCCCAAATCGGGTGAATAGTTCCGGCTGCTAAAGTATCGAACAGTAACTGCTACAGTAAATGGTACGGTAATAGCTACATTATTTCTACAGTACTACTACAGTAACTCAGAAATTCGCCTCCACTCAGTTTTGAACTTGGGTCTCTTGGATGCCAAGCAGGAGCCCTTACCACTTGGGTGCGGGCTCATTGGAAAGACATATTTCTTATGAAAATCATCTAAAAAAAATCTACAATGGATAATGAAAATTAAATCAAAATTTCATTATATAATTTTTTTGGTAAAATAGAGAAAGTATATTGCAACATTGCCTTAATATCTTTCCAAAGGGTTACCTTCATTACAGGCTATACATAGCATTGCAAATATATATAAATTGGCACATTCATTCTCATTGTGACCCCAACATAACTAATAATCATTGACTTATTGGGGTCAATAGGTTGGTCGCATTGATTTTATCCAACCTCAAATTTTACACTCTTACTTATTACCTTGATAATTTCAATAAACATAGTGATGTTATTTCATTCTTGTTTTTTTTCATCAAAATGTTTTTGGTCCCCTAATAATTATGTATTTTCAGCATCAACCATCTATTCTTCCCCAAGACTGGTAACATCATGTTTAAAAGTAATTGTTTTCATGAGTATTCAAACATTTAATTTAGATTGAGTTAATATAGTATAAAACACATAATATTATGATAAAAAATATAGTATATTAAAAAACAATTTAACCTGTTTATTGAACTCTCTTTTTTTTCTTTAAAGGTTGTAGGGATTTTTATCCTCTATCGAGAATCCAAATCCCCTATTTGTGTCCCCCTATAACGTATAAGACATTGTATACATTGGGACCTCCATGAAATGTTTGTGATCTCCTAATGAAAGGGTCATCCTCAATTGAATTTTCATCTAAACCTGTAGTTTTTTTAGTCACCAGCGGGACAATTGAACAATTATTTTTTACTAGATATAAGATATAAAATACTTCCACTACTTGTGATTCCATTATGAACGGCCCATAATTATATACTTCCACCCTAAAATTCACCTTCATGAATCTTATTTTATTAACTTTCACTGCACACCTATTTTCAACCCATTTGAATGAAAAATCAACAGTTGAAATTTTCTATAATACAACTCATGTATCTATTTGATGATATCAAAATATGACATATTCGCATAAAGTGGATTTATATCCTTGGAACCAGATATGTGCATCACTTCTGCCACAAGAATAACTCTGTATTTTGCATCATACTATGGTTATCATGTTATTTTTTATATAACATATAACCATTAAGTACAAAACTAGTGTAATATATAACATTTTCATTTGGTCCCCTAACAATCCATCTAATTCATTAGATAATTGAATTCATATTTTCAAATAACTCCTTATAAATATAATCTCAGAACCATCCTATAAACTGTTGATTATGTGTATTTGATATCCATCCTTCAGTCCTTGATGGATTCAAATGTCTAAGAATATCTTTGTGGGATTCAATGCATGAATCAACATCTTCAATATGATGTAAAATGTTAAGGTGAGTTTTCTCCCACTCTGTGATGGTAATTATAACAACATCTCTTCCAGAAATACCCTTTCCTATAAGACATTCACTATGACGAGACTTTGGGAGATCGATGCTATCAACATTTGATAACTAATTAGTAAAGAATTCAATATATTCTTTAACAATATATCATTATACAATAAAACCTTCTAAATGACTTCAATTCTTAACATACCCTTTCAAAATCTTTATATACCATTCAATGGGGTGCATTCATTTATAATGGATAGGACTACATAGTTGAACATCTATAACCAAGTGAACCATCAGGTGGACCATTATATCAAAGAAAGATGGTTAGAATAACATCTATAATTCACATAATATGACTGTAACCTTCTTATTCATGATTGGAAACTTCATCAGGTATATAACTTTAATTCATATGGATTTAAAAAATAAAATTCTAGTTAAATTATGTCATAAATTTTTAGAAAGAATGAAACATAAAGAAACGAGCATCAAATATTGCATTAAAACATGACATTCATGTGATTTTAGTCTCTGTAATGTCAAATTAGTCATTAATAAGAAATTATTGATATTTGATGAATACCCATTTGAAAATGTTACACCATTAAGGAAAATGAAAAATCGAAATTTTTCTTTTTTGGATAGAGTGTAAGCTATTATAGGGATAAAATTCCATATTTTACCCTTCACTGGTGCCAAATCTTCTCTTATCCCCATGTCAATCATGTACAAACTATCATTGATTCCATATTTTGTTTTTTTAGGAACATTTAGTAACATGAAAATAGCACTATCACATGAATTTTTTCTGCATGCATGACATTAAGAAATTTCCTAACATGCAAACAATTCCAGTATAGTAATTCAAAGAAAATTGATCTCTTTTTTCAACCTAATTTAGTAAGGTTTTTTGAAAATGGTTTACTAAAAAAAGTGTCAATATATTTTACTTTATCAAACAGTTGATCACCCATTTGTGGATATAGTGTTGTACCTTGTTTGGTATTCCTGTCAAATATTTTCATCCAGGATCAGTATTCATGTCATCAAGGTAAAAATTCCCAATGTCCTAAAAATACAATCTTTTAAGAATGTTTCAACTAAACTAAGTGTGTTCATTCTTCACAAATGGGACACCCCGGTATTATTTTAATGTTATAGTCTGACAAATTTCTATAAGCAGGAAATTCATTTATTTCCCCATACAATATAGACCCTATTAGGTCTACCAGCTTAGATACCCTAAGAGGGTGTGAATCAAGGTATGATAGATTAAAACAACTGCCCCTATTGATCTTGTTTCACTGTTAAGAAAAACTCTCTTCTCTCTCTTTCCTGTAGCAAAGTATAAATAGAAATTAAATCATGCACAGGACACAACAATTTTTACTTGGTTCACCCTTACTGGGATACATCCAAGGAGAATACACCGGTGATGTTCTGACATACCAAATCCACTAAAAGCGCACTACTGTTTACAAAGTTTGGAGTGGACTCACTTCCCCTCCTGGTTTACAACCACTCACAATATAAAAGCTCACTGCTCTCTCAACTGAAGTGTGCTCACTACTTCATAAGAAGATCTACTCACAGTTTATAGACCTGTAGGTCTCTTAATTATCACAGATGAATTTTTCATCCTTAACTATTGATAGATGCTCTATTAAAGTACAACTTTCACCCACAGATGAATCTCACTTTTCCATATAATTGAACTCGAAAACCTCAAATTTTACATGAATCCCTTACTACACCTTGTGCGTAATTCCCTTGACTTGTGCACAAAATATCTATTTTTACACACAATCCCAAATAAACTTTTCATGAGGCCTCAACAATTCCACGCAACCTTCATTTTATATGCAATCTAAACTTTTACGTGCAACACCAATTTTTACGCACAACACCAAATTTTTCACGCAACTTCTTGTGCATATTTTTTACACGCACCAAATCTCAGATCTTCTCTATGTCTTGAGCTTCATAGAATTAGGGGGTCACTTTATATTTATAGGAAAAATTGACCCTATTTGAAAAGACCTCCTTGAGCTCATAATCCTCTTCGAGTGCGGAAAACACATCTTTCGTGCAACATTGTATTTCGCACACTACTCCAATTTTTCACGCACCTCATGCCTTTGCCAATTTTTGAGATTCTGATCTCGAAACACCTCTTTCACTAAAAAAATACGTTCCTTTATTTTTCACACCACTATAACATTTCTCACGCCTTCCTTTTCCAAAAAAAAGAATCTCTCCATTTTCTAATTTTCAGGCCCAAAAATTCGGTAAACACTGGAAAAAAGCTCCACCTTGAATATGCTCTTTTTGTACTGCCTCCAGATTGTCCATTCCTTTGTTGAGGTTCATCTATCAATAATGGATTGTCAAAAACATCCCTTGAACTTAAAAAATTACTATTGATGCCCCCTTTTTCAACAAAATTAACTCAGAAACCCACCTTGTCAACAAACAAAACATCGAGGCCCGCTTTGTCAACAAACACAACCAACCTAAAAATGATTCAACGATGCCTTGAGAAATTTTTTCCCAATGGACCCCAATGTGAATTTTTTACTTCTATGAGCATCATAAATTATAACACCTATATCACACATTAATTTTATATCTTTGATCAATGGATCCAAATAGACATCAATATCATTATCGAGTTGTTTTAGTCCATATATAAGTTGAGATAACAAAATGTAGTTTCACTTCATGTATAACCATTGTGAAAAGTTATAATTTACCAACATAACTCACCATGTACTATGAATACTACTTTTTACACCAAAATTATTTTTTCCATCTGTAGATAATGCAATATGGAAATTTCTCAAATCATTTCTAAATTTAGGATACTCGGTAATTTTTCTTCCACTGAGGAGAGTCAGTTGGATGATATAGTTTCTCATATTTAATTCTTGTATATGTGAATTATGTCAATTTTTTCATGGTTTACTGACATAAATATAGTCTTTTAAACCATGAAATGATAGGAAATTACTATATAGATTTTGAAGGACTTGATTCATCTTTCTTGAATCGATTCACGCCACACTTAGGGAATTTTATGAGTGATTCTTTGTTCTTCAGAAACAATATAAAATCATTTGGATAAGCATGTATTTTTTTAGATATCATTCACATTGAACATATAATTCATTTAGCATCATATGTTTAACAAGGAAGATAATTTTCTTCTGGTAGCATATCATTTAGAAGACCAAGTAATTCTATAAAGTTGGAGTCGCTCCATCTACTGCCATTTTTCAAATTATATAACTTCAATATAGTTGAAAATGTTGTGTATTTAGTATAACTGGTATAAAATTTTCTCTTAGCACAGCTATTTAATTTCTCAAACAACTTTAAACAATCATGAAGGCCATCTTCAATTTCCATTGAAATTTATTCCATACAATCTCCATCATCATTTACACTGGTATTCAAATAAAATGATCTATAAATCAAAGCATCATCTTAGTTTGTGTGAACATTCAGTTTTTACCCATGTTTAGTCCAACATTTATAGATCAGATCTATTATTTGAAAAATAAAATGTTCTTCCAACTCTTCCCGACTATTTTTATTGAATAACAGAAACTTAAACACAAACAAAAGATTTGAGAAGGGTCGTATGCATGCTTTATTGCAAACATGATGAACTCATTAACTCTATATTCATAATATTTTATCATATGATTAGAGTGCAATGATTTTTAATTCATATCAATATTATTAGCTTTATAAAATATTCATTTTGTAAAAATATATATATATATTCATAATGAAAGGATAAATTTATAGATAATTCTAATAATGGGAACCCGATATTTGAATGTTATCAGTTATGATTCTGGACAAGTTATCATTTTACACAAGGGTGACATGAAAATAAACAACCTGGGTTAAACATGTGGATGTTGTCCCGGGTTCTCAATTTGA
Source organism: Viscum album (assembly GCA_963277665.1). Taxonomy (NCBI): domain Eukaryota; kingdom Viridiplantae; phylum Streptophyta; class Magnoliopsida; order Santalales; family Viscaceae; genus Viscum; species Viscum album. The sequence goes on along the minus strand of OY728140.1, from coordinate 43,442,112 downwards.
TGTTTTGTGGGACAAAAAGGTGGTATAAATATATTGGAAAACAAAATTTATTTATTATTGGATGGAAAACTTCCCTTTGAAATTCTTTTTCTTGCTTCTCATTTAATTGTGACTCAGATTTCTAAATTTTTGTAAAAATATATTTCCTCAGAACATACAAGGTCATGTGATCACCAAATTTTGAAACAGGTTCAAGGAGCTTGGAATTTAAAGAAATGAAAGGATAAAACTATTACTAACAAAAGAAGTAAAGTTGGATTCCATGTTACTCTCTTTTCTATAGATTATTCTAGACCATGTATTATAGGAATACCAACAAATATATCTATACTATAACCCACTGATGAACCCCTATTTCAGAAATAGTAGAGTTATCAATATTAGGTATATTTCACATATCCTATAATATCCAAAACCACTATTCAATTCCCTTAAAAACACCACAAATACTTTCCATTAATAAACATTCCAAAAAATTCAGTTAGCATGGATTTCACATCATTGAGATTAAAAACATTTTTATTACACCTCTAATAATAATACCGATCACTATAAGTTATCTTCCACGTCTAGTAATAAAAACCTTCATAGGTATATTCAAAAGATTATACTCATTCTTAATAAAATCCATACCACATGTATGGTTAGGTGATATTATAATAAACTTTATAAAATTCTTCCACTATTTTTTAATCTTATATGTTTTCAAGATAATTGTGTTTTAAATTAGAAATTTTTATGGGTGACACTCAAACCATTCCTAATGATACACAATATATCAAAATAATAATAATATTATGTATATGGATTAATAAAAATAAATAATGTTATAAATAAGAAGATGAAACTTATACATATCCACACACCTCAAACTATGACTAAATTTTTCCTTGTCTTCCCCACAGATTTAAGGTAACTAGATAAGAAAATGAACCTAAAAAATAATTTTCTCACATCTATATTAACCAATGAAAACTCACAGGACCTTTAATCCTAGGAGTCATATTCTAATACAGAAAGAAATAGAACACTATAAAACACCTTGAAACCTCCCTAGGAAATGAAAAGTCCATCAATCAATAAAAAAATCACATGTGAATCAATCAAGCATAATATCGCATATAATAAAAGTAATTGAATGATCATAGTGATTTATCAGATGTAAAAAATAAAGAAACAATTGATAAATCATTCTTATCAATTCATGATATAATAAACATCCCAACATCATAAAATATATTACTACTAAATTTTACTATAAGATCATGATAATACATAACTGACCACTGAATTATTTGATTAATTATTTATTTTTATATCACGTCATGAATTAAACACAACCACTTAATGTTATGAAACAACCTTATATTACACCCTCTCACATGATATTCCTAAGATAACACAGACCATAATTCCTGAGATGGATTAATCAACCTAAATTATACTGCATGAATTATCAACCTTTAATTTCATTGTTTTTTTAATTGTCATCTTATTAGAATACTTAATTCATTTTCCATATACACATTAAAATGTAACATAGAAACTTATATTAAACACTTAAACAATAAGTGGTGAGATAAAAGGGGATTATAAAAAACATACTCATTCTTCCTCATTATCCTTCATAATTCTAAATTCTAAACATCCATTATACTTATATCACATTATAATTTTTTGATTATTTCACATTTAGAATCATAATTTATTATAACTTCTTAAGAGCAATTCCGGTACAAATAAACATATGAGATCAAACATGTTTTTATTAATTTAAATAAATTGAAAGTATAAAAAACTATTATTTGTAATATAAACAAATCATGCAGCAAAAAATAAATAATTATTAATAGAATATGGGGAAAGGGTGAACATCGAAGGGATGCTTTGTGGTGGTGGGTGATCGGATCGAGATGAAGATAGTGATGGTGGGAAGGTGAGGCAGAATAAATAAAGATATAAAGGAGAAATAATAACATGGTTTGGATCAGGTATGCACGAGAGAGGTGATCGATGACACTTATAAATGAAAGGGGGAGAAATAATAACATAACTTAGATCTAAGAGAGTTGATTAATTTGAGAGAAAGTCAAGGGGGGAGTGGTGATAAATATGAACTTCTTTGATAACTTGAATGAAGCGAGAAGAATTAGTTTGGTTAGGGTTCTATTTAAAAGATTCGGAATGGTTTTATCAGAACTTCCAAAAAACACTAATAAAGAGGGGTTTTATCAGTGCTAAAATAATAACCACTGATAAAATACCTCTTTATCATCTCTAAACAAGCACTAATAAAGACCTATATAATTCCTTTTAATAATATAATTAATATAATTAAAAAAATTAAATGCATATAATTATAAATATATTAAAAGAATTGTAAATGTGTATTTATAAATATATTTATAGATATATATTTATAATTATAATTATAGATAAATATATTTACAAATATTTTCATATAATTATAAATATATTAATATGATTATATTTATATTTATATATATATATATAATTATAGATATATAATAAATATATATATATAATTATAGATATATAATAAATATATATATATATATATATCAATACAGTAAATATATTCATCATTTAAATATATTTATTATAATTTTATAATTATTTAAATATATAATTATTTATTTATAATTACATAAAAAAAATTAAAAAAATTATTTATTTATTTATAATTATAATTATATAATTTTATAAATATAGTAAATAAACATTTATAAATATATTTATTTATAAATATTTATTTATAGATATATTTTTAACTTTATTAATGAATATATAATCTTAAATGCGTGAATGTTAAAAATGAGTAAGATTGAATAATTAAAAATGAGTAGACTTTAAAAATATTAAAAAAATGGATATGTTTTATCAAAAATACAAATTATTAAAAAAATAAAATATTAATATATATTAAAATTAAGATGAATAAATATTTAAAATATTAAAACATAGTAAATAAATATGTATAAATAAATATTATAAAATGATTAAATTCCAAAAAAAAATAAAAAAAACTATTAAAATGAATAAATAATACTAATTGAAATAATATTAAAAATAAATAAATAAAATTTACTGATTAAAAACACGATATATTAAATATATTATGTTACTAAATTAAATTATAAAATAAATATTAAAATTTGAATAAATTACATAAATATTAGGTGTGTGTGTTTCAATATAAGATTTCATTAATTACCTAAATATTTGTGTGTATGGAATTAATGTGTGTGTGTGTGTGTATAAGTTTGATATATGTTAAATTGAATAAATATTATACAACATGTATCATCTATTAATGAAATAAATAATAATAAGAATGAATAGATTTAAAAATAAATAAATGCTATTAATTATATAGATAATTTAAAAAAATGAATATTCATATATGTTAAAATGGAAATGAATACATATTATATATATAAATTACAACCATATTAAAAATATTAAATATTAATGAACAAACATAAATAATTAATATATTTTTTAATGTATATATATATTAAGACTCACAACACTGATATGAATAATTGACTCAGGGGAGGTAATGTTGGGAGCATCCGGCAATCTCCACATGATTCTTTGGTGATCTAATATGATGTCTAATGGCGAATTCATTGGATTGTTACTTCGATCCCAAGGATGTGTTCATCCCTCCTTCAAAGATAGTGGTAATGGGAGGTGGTGTGGGTCAGGCTCTGTTAGTTCTAGATGATGCATCGAAGATTGATAAGTGGAACCCTAGGAGAAATATTGATGGATTGAAGAATTTGGGTTCAAGAAATAGGTTTTTCTTCTGATTTCCATGATTATTCAACTTCGTTTCATAAATGGGTTATAATAAATGGATTTTCCACCTTCATGGAAGTAAACCCTTGGATTTTTGAATAATATCTTAAAGAGTGTAAATTCTCCCTCCTTGTTTGGATCTCGGCTCCTTGGAAGGATGCCTCATGGAAACTAGATGATTTGAGGAGTCGACTTCAACATTTCTAAGGATTTAGTGATTCACATTTGATTTCAATTGGTAGGGGTGTGTATCATATTAATTTTCCTTAAAATTACCTCCAACACTTTTCTTGTATTTTCTAGATGATCCCTTTGAAAACTAGATATTTCACACTCCATCAATGGGATTCCCTCTTGAATATGTTCACAGTCATGAGTTCTCTACAAACCTGGATTATAATCAGGGGTTTGAGTTTGTTTTTTGGCATCCATTAATTCAGTGGGAAGTTGCCTTTGTGATGGGGACTCCAATCAAGATTGACAAGAAGACCTAGTGGTCTAAGTATGGCCACTTCGCTCAAGTTTTGGTTGAGATAGATATATTTTACGATCTAATTGAAATAGTTTTTTTGGTTGTGGGTGACTTCAATCTAGAGTTTTCTATACAATTTGAGTGGTTAAACAATTTTTATAGCACTTTTTTATGCATCACTCGATTGAGAAATGTCATAAGAATTTAAAATTCTCTCATTGAAATATTTCAGGACATGCCTCTGAGTAATGCAAGAAGTGGTCAGCTGATTCTCTCAAGAGGACTAGACAATTCTTCAGGAAGAAGGCTATTTATTATGTTACTACTGCAGATAATTACACTTTTTTCAAAGTTTTCGAGTAGAGTGTTATCTTTTCTCCTTCTAGTACAATTTCATCCCCTCATGATGGGCTTATCATGTAGTCCCATATGGACATGCCTCAGAAAACATCTTTGATTCAAGGTTCTGAATGTAACGACCCACCCTTTTCATACATGTACAGAAATGAGTTTCATAAACATTTAATCATAACATAACACATGAAAAATAAATAGGTTTCATAAATATTATACCATCATAAACATAAACCAACCATAAAAATAATTATAATAATTTCCATGAATAATATCTCTAGTAAAACATAAGTAACATAAAATAATGTTATCTTATATAGAAAATATTTTTTGAGAGATCCCTTGAAAAAATTCTTGAGGAAAATATCCTTTCTATTTTGAAATGAATTTTTTTTAAATGTATCAAAATTATAAAAAAAAATCATTGAAAATAACCTTGTAATCTTGTAAAGTAATCTTCAAGGCATAAATGCATCATGATTTTAAGCTCAATTTTTCAGCTTTTCCCAGTTTTTCCAGATTCACCCCTTCAATGTTTTATTTAACATAAATTGAGCTTAAAATCATGTTTAAGTGTTTATGAAGACATTTCAAAGGATATAAAATATATCTTTAAATTACTAACACCCTGGAGACTCATACACAACCAATCCACGTGGTCTTGGTCAAGATCTGCATTTAAAGGGCTTTGAAAACTATTTTATCCATTGATAAAGGATTTGGCCTATCTAAAGTCGATACCCTTTACTCCCTTGTGTGTTTCCTTTTTCTCTGGATATCTAGGAATCCATAGAACCTTTATTCCTTGATTAATCATGTGTTTATATGAGGCCTTTGGATTGCATTTCCCTAGAGTCTTTTCCCACTGCATGTGCACCCCCTATTCTAGAGGAATTGTTGATCATCTGTTTCTCAAGGTAGGGATCCCTTCATCTCATTTAAATTTTTTATCATCTGGGGTGGTTGTATGAATGTTCTCTTGGTAAGATAGTATAATTATGAATAAATAAAGATAATTTAATCTATTTAGTATCAATATACAGGGGCTGGGGAAAATTGATTCATGCTTATGTTTTATTGGTTACTAATATTGTGATCTGTATAGGCTATATGCCTACTGAAAATCATGGTCATTGGTGGTCTTTGTTTGCACACTTTTGATGGATTATGGATTTTTATGGATGATCCTATGTGAACGACCGTATGAATATGAAATTGGTTAACCATGTATATTTATTTAAATAAATTGATGCCTTAGGATCAAACTTTCCCTATGATAACCCTTGAATTATCAAAGTAGAATTAAAGAATGAGTGTTTCCTAAATCTGAATGCACCTTGCTTTGTTGGTATGGCTATGTGTTGTGTGTGGATTTGTTTTTTATTGTTCCTTGTGTGGTTGTGTGGTGTTGGGGTTGAGATCACAACTGTTTCTAGGGTGGTATGGGTGGTGTAATCGAATATAAGGTTGAGAGATTGATGAATTGTGGATTGGATGGGTAGTGTTTGAGTAGTGGGGATATAGGTTTGGGTTGTGTTATGTTTATATTACTGGGTGTTATGGGTGTGGTGTTGTTATGCAGCGGGGCTTTCAGGTTTGGTTGCGATGAGAGGTGTTTATGTGTATGGGTATGAGATGGTGATTGTTTTTTTTAGGATGGATTGGGCAGAATGACTTTGAAGAATTATGATGGAAGTGGGTTAGTTTACTGTGGTTATTTTTCCTCTGTGTGGTTGATAATTTGTGGCTCATTACGTGTTTTGGTTGGTAGATAACTAGGTAGGGATGTAATGAATAAATTAATTGTTTAATAAACAATTAGAACTTGTTAAATTAATTGGATGGGGGTATGTTTGATTTGTGGATTGTTGTGGATGGATTTCATTTATCATCTTTCAAAGTGACTATTGTTGGTGTTAAATAATGCATTTAGAGGTAGCAGCAGAGTTGGAAGTATCATAGGGTAGTTGTTTGTTTGATTGATAACCCATAACTTGGGCTTGAGTGTTTGATACTATATATACATACCTCTATTTTACTTGTGTTTTTTATACGCACCCCACACTCCTTGAGCACTATGTGCCGAACACCCCTATTGTCATGGGGGGTGTATTTTCCAAACATCCTGATGGGATAATGTATGGATGGACAGTTACTCTTCTCTTCTCCCTCCTCCAGGCAGTGATACCCTAAGATTCTTTGGGAAAGTAGTGGTTTGTGAGGCCTATGTGTGTGCGGGTGAGTTGTGGTTTCCTAAGTGTCTTCGGGATGAGACGAGTTGTGGTTTCCCAGGTGTCTTCAGGATGAGATGTGTTGTCCTTTCCCAGGTGTTTTCGGGGTGTGGTGTAGTATGTGGCCTAGGTGTCTGTGGGTGAGACGTGGTTGTGAGGCCCAGGTGTGTGTGGGAGAGATGTGATGATATTAATTTTCCCAAGTTGTGGGACTAGATGTGATGCCCATGTGTGTCTAGGAAGTTTGTGACTTGTTACTTTTGGAATAGGTGGGAGTGCCAAGATGTTTTTCATTAGGGTGTGAGAGAGGCTAATCAGTGGGAAAGTGGTGCGAGGTACCCTATCATCGATGTTCTCTATCTTACTTTACTTTACTTGTGTTATTTGGTGAGTGTGGCTTTGGTGAGATTGGGGTCTCTAGTATACCTTGTTAGGTTTTTTTGGTTTCTGATGTTTTCTCATAGGGTCATTAGTATGCTTCTCCACTTGTGCATGATAGACTCGGGTTTTCCTACTGAGTATACTCGTATGCTCACCCTATGTAATAAAGATGCTTTCAAGTTTCTAGAAGAACTATGTGGACTGTGTTGTGCATTACTAGATTGGACTTGGGGACCACTATCATGTAGCTACTTAGATTTTTTCCTTTGGCTATTTACTTTGGAGCCTTTCATTATATTTGTTGCAGTTTTATTTGAAACCATGCATGTGGGATAGATTTTGGTTTTTCTTTTTTATAGTGCTTGGAGTTTTTTTTTAGATGGGTCATCTTATCTCCTAGTATAATTTTCTTATAAAATGGGTAATGCCTCTCATTTTGTGAGATTATATGCCCTTGGTGTTAGTCACCACCCAGGGGCCTACTGGAGGCGGGAGTTAGGGGTCATTATCTCTCTTTCTCCATTGCGAGCTCTGGAGGGGCATCTTTGGAGGGATGAGGTCATGACAGAATGATATTAGAGGTGATGGTTGAGAGATAGAATGGAGTTTAGAGTTGGGAAAAGTGATGATTTCATGGGTTGGTAGGGAAACAGTGTCAAGTGATCTTGGTACATGACATAGTCTAGAGAAGATTGGCTAGGATATGGGATTTTAGGGCCCCCCATGATCTAATGCAAGGACTTTGAGCCTATCGAACGACCAAGGGAGGCTACACCATTTATAGGGTAGATACCCTAGGAATGGTACATGAATCATAATGACTTTTGTTCTTGTTTGAATTTGTTTCTTGGTGAAATTTGGAATGAATAACAATAAAATGAGTTAAAATGAACTTCAAAAAAAATTCCATACTACTCGGGCTTAAGAATTCATTGTTTACCTTTTAGCTATGGAAATCAGTCATTGACCGCATGTATTAAAGGCAATGGAGGATCAACGGGTTGACCTAGTTGATTGAGGGAGGATTGACCCAGTGGAGTTGGATGACCAGTGGCAGAAAATGTTATGTTATTTCTAGTGATAAACTATGGGAAAGTACAAGGGCATCATTTCGGACGTGGAGAAAAAGAGTTGGCTCGAGGAGCTTGTGATCACCTTCATCTTGATCTGGGATCTGATGGAGTATTGTGTTCCCTTGGTGGTGAGCCAGATACAGGGATATGTGCATCATTAGTGGATGTTTTACCTCAAGGAGAGTAAGGAGGTTGAGGTTTTGTGGATCGATTTTGAGAATGAGTTCTGAGTAGAATTTCTTTCTTCGACCATGAAGGCTAATAAGATGCATGATTTACTCTCCCTTCAGTAGGGGAGTATGTCAGTATGGGATCTGGGGATCAAATTCAAGGACCTCCTTCATCTATAGTCAGTGCCTAATAGTTTTTCATGCTTAGTATGGTGGTGGTGGGCAGGTTCAGCGCCTGCCTCAGCAGTAGTTTCCAGCAGGGCAGTTCCAGTAGCAGGGAAATCAGCCTCACACTCCACTGAGGGGAGACAGAGCAGGTAGGGTCTGACCTTAGGGTGTTCCTTGGGGACCTCAAACCATGCATTTTTGAGTAGGTAGTCATTATCATAGGTCCATAGGAGCTAGGCGTGGTCGGTTTCACACCGCAGAAGCAGTAGTTCCAGTAGGGTCGGAGATCGTTCGAGGTACGATCAGTTTGTTCAGTACTCTTGCTTTATCTTTGTTTGATTAAGGAGATTCACACTCCTTTTATACACTCGGTCTAGGCCATGCATTGGGATTAGAATTATAGAGGCTTTCCATGCCCCTGGTGTTGAGTACTCTAGTCGAAGGTCAGACCAGTTTGTTTGATGTATGTCGGGGATGTAGACTGATGATGGGGTCACATCAGTCCCATGGGGATATCTTCTTACTATAGATTCAGCCATACTGTATAATCCTTGGAATTGAATGGTTTTATTCTATTCATGTTGTTATTGACTTCTTCCAAAATAGAGTCATGTTTTTAGAGGTAGATGGCTAGTATATGGCTTTCATTGGTGGCTGGGGTTTTCAGATGGGAAATCAGCGTATGGAACCCCTTCTTTCCTTATTGGTCGAGATATTAATGTAATTTGTGGATACTGATATGGAGAAGGTTCCCATAATTTTTGGGGAGTTCTTTCACGTCTTCCTCTAAGAGGTTGTGACTCTACCCCCTTGATGTGATGTTGAGTTCGAGATAAACTTGCAGCCTAATGCTTCTTCAATCTTGATGGATCCTTATCAGATGGAACCTTCAGAGCTATGGGAGTTAAGGATTCAAATATATGATCTGATGAAGAAGGGATTTATCCTTCCCAGTGTGTCACTTTGGGGTGCTCCAGTCTTGTTTGTGAAAAAATCGGATGATGGTATGAGGTTGTGCATAGATTACTAGAGGTTGAATCAGGTAACGTTCAAGAACCATTACCCTCTACTGAGGATAGAAGATCTTTTCAAATATATAAGGGGAGAAAGTTGGTTCTTTAATATCTATTTTCACTCTGGGTATCATCGTATGAGGTTGAAGAAAGGTTGTATACTGAATAATTCTTCCAAGTGAAATTATGGGCACTTCGAGTTCATGGTTATGTCATTTGATGTTATGAACGCACCAACCATGTTCATGGGGATCGTGAACTCTGTCTTTAGTGAGTTCCTAGACTGGTTTGTCATCATATTCATTGATGACATCCTGATCTACTCAAAGTCAGAGGAGGAGCATACCAAGCATAACAGGATTGTCTTGGAGGTTCTTCGATGCCACCATCTCTATGGTAATTTTTACAAGTGTAAGTTATGGACAAGATAGGTAAATTTCCTTGTACATGTGGTGTTGAATCAGGGTTTAGTAGTGGACTCATCAAAGGTTGAGGCAGATTTTTCTTGTGAATCGCCCAAGAATGTTGCAGAGGTTCGCAGTTTTCTCAATATTGCATACTATTACCGGAGATTTGTAGCCTATTTCTCTCAAGTAGAAGCTCTGTCGACAACCTTGACTAGGAAAGACCAAGCCTTGTGTGGTGTGGGTAGTGTCAGACACCATTTATCTACCTGAAAGAGAAGTTGTTCGGTGCTCTATAGCTCTGGTTTCCAGAGGAAGGGGTGATGTTTGAGGTGTTTTGTGATGCTTCTCATCTGGGTTTGGGATGCATGTTGATGAAATAGTGGAGAGTGATCTCTTGTGGGTCTAGTCAATTACATCCCAATGAATGTAACTATGTCACCCATGATCTAGATCTAGCAGTGGTCATGTTCGCATTGAAGTTGTGGTGACATTACCTGATTGGGGAGCGCTTTATGGTCTTTACATATCACAAGAGATTTGGGTATGTATTTTCATAGCAAGATCTGAACTTGAGACAATGTAGGTGGATGGAGTTTCTCTAGGAATATGACTTTTAAATATCTTACACCTTAGGAAATAGAAATTTCACGGATGATGCTTTGAGAAGGAATTCGTAGAAGGAAGTAGTTAGGGAATTTGCAGATGCATGGAAGGCGATGGAGGAGTTGGATACCTTGTACCTAGATACAGGGATGGATGGTGGTAGAGGTTGTCTATTTCAGATGAAAGTGTAGTATTATCTGATGCAATAGGTGGAGGAGTCTCTTTGGGGAGACTCAAAGGTATAGGTGATGCATGATCACATTGACTATGGTGATGCACTAGAAGGATGGTCAGAGGATGGTTAGAATCAGATGATATTCTGTGGAAGATTGTTTGTTCCAGTGGAAATGCATTAGGAAGTTCTCTGTGAGTTTTATAGATTGACTTTAGTGGTGCACCTATGAGTTTCCAAGATGTACCATGGATTGAGAGAGCTATTTTAGTGGCCTAGGATGAAGCAGTAAGTGGTGGAGTTTGTGACGAAGTGCTTAGTGTGTCGGCAGGTGAAGGTTGATCATAGTGTACCCGGTGGCTTGTTACGGACCTTAGATATCCCCAAGTGGAAGTGGGATTACATTTCAATGGATTTTTTCATATGATTACCCAGGGATTAGGGAGGCTGTGATGAAATCTGGGTAGTGATGGATTGGATGATGAAATCGGCTCACTTCTTAGCGATCAAGGAGTCGGGCATAGTGGATGCCTTGGCTGAGAGGTATGTGGATAAGGTGGTGTGGATGCATGGAGTTCCGAGATCCATCATCTCATATCAAGATACATTTTTTCCTCATGAGTCTGGAGGGGATTGTATAATGATTTTGGCACTTAGTTATGCCTCATCATTTCCTTCCACCCTCAGACAGATGGGCAGATAAAATGGATTATCCAGACATTGGAGTAAATTTTGAGAGCATGCATGTTGGACTTTGGTGGATCTTGGGTATGATACTTTCCCTTGGTAGAGTTTTCTTATAATAATAGTCATCACTCTTCCATTGGCATGGCTCCGTTTTAAGCCTTGTATGGGAAACCCTCTTTTTCACCTTTGTGCTGGACAGAGGTTGGGGAGATAGTTATTCTTAGTCCTGAAGTAGTGTAGAGAATGATAGAGATGGTCCATATCATTCATGAGAGGATTAAAGAAGCACATGACTAGTAGAAGTCATATTCCAATCATAGGATTTGACCCTTGGAGTTCAAGTTTGGGGACCACATGTTCTTGAAGGTTTCCCCTCGATGTAGGCAGGGGAGGTTCGGTAGAGGGAGAAAAATTTCTCCCAGGTTCATCAGACCCTTCGAGGTGTTGGGATGAGTTGGTGAAGTGGCATGCCAGTTGGAATTTCCACCACAGTTGGAGAGGATCCACAACGTCTTTCATATCTCTCAGCTTCGTCGGTATCTTCATGATGATTCCCATGTCATTGAATGGGGAGAGTTGGATATTGAGGACCATGTGACATATGTGGAGTGGCTAGTGTAGATTCAGGATCATAGAGAGAAATTTCTGCATGGACAGACCATTCCCTTGGTTCGGGTGTTGTGTAGGTATATTTTCCTGGAGGAGAGTACTTGGGAGCGATAAGCACAGATGTGTTTCCAATACCTAGAGTTTTTCTGAGTTTTTCCTTGTTGTGATTCCCTTATAATGTAATGCATGAACCTTGTTTTATATGAGATAAGTTGTTTTCTTATTCCTTGATGTGTAATAAATTCTTGAGATGTGAAAAGGGTAATACCATATTCCTAATCGAGATGCATTAATTGAGATGCGATTAAACTCATGCGGGTGAGTCAGTGCCACCCAGAGTGGATAATATCTTTACATGGAGGAAGAAGTACCCTAAGTCATGTGACCGAATAGTTTGTGATTGTGTGGGGTATCTTATGGTTGTTTGGGTTAGAAAATGTTGGAGGATTTGTTCTTGGATATTGGGGTTTCACTCTATCTTTTGAACAATACAGGGTGGTTTATCATTGAACTTTGGCGTGTTTGGTTGTTAGTGGTATTTTGAGTGTAGTAGGATCCTTGAGAGGTATCTCATGGGAAGGTTTTTCAAACCCCTCTTCTTTTTGGTTGGTTTTAAATTCTCAAGGATGATAATAGTTTGAGAGGTATATGATTTAATGGCTTGGACCTCCCCAGTCCATTACTTTTTGAAAATTCAGTGTTTGAGGTGTTTTGGGGAGTCACGGTGACTCATTTAAAGAGTTTTTCAAAAAACCAATTTTCCAATGGTAGGTAGCATCGGTAGGTGGTGTTGGTAGGTGGTGTTGATAGGTGGAATCAGTAGGTTGAGTCAATAGTTATCATTGGTAGGTGGCATCAATAGTTGGTGTTGGTAGGTGGCATCGGTGGTTGGCCTTAGTAAGTGGCATCGGTGAGTCACGTCGGTGACTCGCATCGGTGACTTACTAACAGTAGGTTGCGACGATGGGTTGCTAATGGTAGCTTACATCAATGACTCATTTAATGTTGAGTCACCCAATGGTGGATCATCCATCAGTGAATCGTGTCGATGACTCATCCAATGGTGGGTCACTTCCAACAGTTTTTCAATTTTCCAGCTTTTCCCAGTTTTTCCAGATTCACCCCATCAATGTTTTATTTGACGTAAATTGAGATTAAAATCATGTTTAAGTTTTTCTGAAGCTACTTCAAAGGATATAAAATATATCTTAAAATTACTAACACCCCAAAGAATCTTAAACGTACAATCCATGTGGTCTTGGTCAAGATTTGCATTTAAAGGGCTTTGAAAATTGTTTCATCTGTTGATAAAGGATCTAGCCTATCTAAAGCTAAGACCCTTTCCTCCCTTGTGTTTTTCCTTTTTATTTGGATACCAAGGCATCCATTAACCTTTATTCCCCAAGATATCATGTGTTTTTTCAAGGCCTTTGGGACATGTTTCCCTGGAGGATTCTCCTGCTGCATGTGCCCCCCTATTCTAGGTGTAAGGAGGAACTGTTGATCATTTGTTTCTCAAGGTAGGGATCCCTTCGTCTCTTTTAAATTTGTGTATGATGTGGGGTGGGTGTATGAATTTTCTATTTTTAAGATAGTATAATTCCTAATAAATAAATATAATTTAATCGATTTAATATCGATATATTGTGGATGGTGAAAAGTGATGCATGGTTATGTTTTATTGGTTACTGATATTGTGATCTGAATAGTCTATATGCCTACTGAAAATCATGGTTGTTGGTGGTCTTTTTTTTGAACCTATGATGGCTTATGTATTTTTACGGTTTATCCTATATGAATGACCATATGAATTTGAAATTGGTTAAACACGTATATTCGGTTAAATAAATGAATTCCTCAGGATCTAACTTTCCCTGTGATAACCCCTAAATTATCAAAGTGGAATTAAAGAATGAGTGTTTCCTAAATCTAAATGCACCTTTATTTGTTGGTGTGGATGTGTGTTTTGTGTGGATTTTTTTATTATTCCTTGTGTGGTTGTGTGGTGTTAGGTTGAGATCATGGCAGTTTTTGGGGTGGTATGGGTGGTGAAATGGAATCTAAGGTTAAGAGAATGATGGATTGTGGAATGGATAGGAAGTGTTCAAGCAGTAGGGCTGATGGTTCAAGTTGTGATATGTTTATGTTACTGGGTGTGATGGGTGTAGTGTTTTTATGCAGTGGGGTTTTTGGGTTTGGTTTCAATGAGAGGTGTTTATGGGTATGGGTATGAGATGGCGGTTGTTCTATTTTGAAGTATGGATTGGGCAGAATGACTTTTAAGAATAATGATGGTTTGGTATAGTTTACTATGCTTCTTTTTCCTCTATGTGGTTGATAGTATGTGCCTCGTTATGTGATTTGGTTGGTATCTATCCAGGTAGGTATGGAATGAATAAATTAATTTTTTAATAAAAAATGAGAACTGGTTAAATGAATTGACTAGGGGTATGTTTGAGTTATGGATTGTTGTTGATGGATTTCATTTATCAACTTCCTAAGTGACTATTATTGTGGTTAAATAATGCATTTAAAGGTAGTAGCAGAGTTTGAAGTATCATAGGGTAGTTGGTTGTTTTATTGATAACCCATAGGTTGGGCTTGAGTTTTTGATACTATATATACATACTTGTATTTTCCTTTTGTTTTATATACGCACCCCACCCTCATTGAGCACTATATGCCAAACACCCCTATTTTCATGGGGTTGTCTTTCCCAAACATCCTGGTGGGATGATGGATGGTTAGCCACCTGCTCTTCTCTTATCCCTCCTCCAGGTGGTGATAGCCTAAGATTCTTCGGGCAAGTGGTGGTTTGTGAGGCCTAGGTGTGTGCGGGTGAGTTGTGGTTTCCCAAGTGTCTTCGGGGGTGAGAAGATTTGTGGATTCCCTGGTGTCTTTGGGATGAGATGTATTGTACTTTCCTGTGTGTTTTTGGGATGCACTACTAGAAAAGGGGGCAGTGGAGCCCCCCAGACTCGGGCGACCACCATTGGCGGTCGCTATAGCTTACCATTAGCGACCGCCAATGGCGGTCGCTAACCTGCATAAAAAAATTCGGGGGGTTTCTGCGCCCCCCCCCCCCCCCCCCCCCCCCGCGCCCTCAATCTCCCTCCGCCCTAACCCCCTCCCTCCCTCGCCGCTCTCCCTCGCCGCCCTCCCCTCCCCCGCCGCCCGGCCTCCCCCGCCGCCCGGCCTCCCCGCCCGGCCTCCCCCCACCGCCCGGCCTCCCCCCGCCGCCCGGCCTCCCCCCCGCCGCCCGCCCTCCCCCGCCGCCCCGGCCTCCCCCACCGCCCGGCCTCCCCCCGCCGCCTGCCCCTCCCCCGCCGCCTTCCATCCGGCCTCCGGCCGCCGCCCTCCGCCCTCGGGCCTCCGGCCGCCGCCCTCCGGCCTCTCGGCCCTCCCCCCCCCCACCCCGGACGGCACCCGCACCCCGGACAGCCCCCGGCGCGCACTCTGGACCGCCCCCCTGCACCCCGGACGCCTCCCCGCACCCCGGACAGCCACCGGCGCGCACTCCGGACCGCCCCCCGCACCCCGGACGCCTCCCCGCACCCCCGGACAGCCCCCCCCCCCCCCCCCCCCCGCACTCGGACACCCCCCTCCGAACCCGGACAGCCCCCCCGCACTCGGACACCCCCCCCTCCGAACCCGGACAGCCCCCCCCGCACACCCGGACAGGCCCCCCGCACCCCGGACACCCCACCCCGCACCCCCGACAGCCCCCCTGCACCCCAGACAGCCCCCCCCTCCCCCGCACCCCGGACACCCCCGCACCCCAAACACCCCTGCCCGCACCCCTGACAGGCCCCCGACACCCCAGACACCCCTCCCCGCACTTCGGACAGCCCCCCCCCCCCCCCCCCCGGACCCCGAACACCCCCCCCCCCCCTCGCTGCCCGTCCCCCCGTCCCCTCACCGCCTCCTCTCCTCCAGCTCCTCGCCGCCGCCGCTGCCCGTCCCCCTCCCTTGTCGCACCGCCTTTGGCTCCGGCTCCCCTTCGCTTCCTCCTCTCCCTCACAGCACCGCCTTCGGCTCCCCTCCCTTTCAGGTTTGTAGCTCAATCAGGTAACATGAGCTTTCAGTTACATTATTATTTTATCAATGGTTCATAAACAAATGGTTAATATTTATTTTGAATATAGTTGATTTGAAAAATGTAAATGTAATAAGTATTGTGTAAATGTTTGTTATACAGATATTATTATGGATAAGAGTTGGATTGATCTTCCAAATCGAACGTCTAGAGAATATTTCAATGGCATTATGCAGTTTATTGACTTCACGAGAGGATTTGAAAGTGACTATATTAGTTGTCCATGTAGAAAATGTGCTAACAGATATCAATTCACACGAGATACTGTGAGGGAGCACCTTTTCTTTAATGGATTTCTGAAAAATTATAAGAGTTGGACTCGTCATGGAGAAGAATATGTTCGTTGTCAAAATACAGATGCAGCTCAGATGGATGTTGATGCAAGGATGACTAATCCAATGCATGAAATGCTTACTGAAATGGTACGTGGGTTTGATCCTGAAGGCATTGACATCCAGAATCTTGAGACCGGTGAGATAAATCTTCGCTCTGGTGCAGATCGTGATTCGAGGAGGTTTTATGAAGTACTTGATGATGCGAAAACAGAATTATATCCTGGATGTACTTCTTACAATAAACTGTCGCTTATCGTGGAGTTGTTGCATTTGAAGACTTTGAATAATTGGTCAGACACATCATTCGACATGCTTTTGGTTTTATTGAAAAAAGTTCTTCCTGTCGACGCTAAGATTCCTGAGTCGTATTACTATGCTCGTAAGTTGACAGAGAACTTAGGTTTTACATATGAGACTATAGATGCATGTGCAAACAACTGTATGTTGTTTAGAAATGAAACTGCTCATTTGGATATTTGTACGGTTTGTGGCGCTTCCAGATGGAAAGAGAACAGGGGAAATAAGACTCATCAAAGTCAGATTGCGATACAGGGGAAACCGATTGTCGTAAAGCAAATGCGTTACTTTCCCCTTAAACCGAGGTTGAAAAGATTTTTTATGTCATCTAAAGTTTCTAATTTAATGAGATGGCATGCAGAAAGAGTTCATGAAAGTGACATGTTAACCCACCCAGCAGACTCTCATGCATGGAAGGATTTTGATAAGAGACATCCCGACTTTGCTAAAGATGTTCGTAATGTCCGATTGGGATTGGCAGCAGATGGTTTCAATCCATTCAAGTCTATGGTTGGTGCAACTCATAGCACATGGCCCGTGGTGTTGGTTCCATATAATCTTCCTCCGTGGCTTTGTATGAAGCAACAATTTATACTACTTTCCACTCTTATTGATGGACCTAAAAGTCCGGGGGATAAGATTGATGTTTACCTTCAGCCATTGATTGATGAGTTGAATGAATTTTGGGGCGATGGTGTGATGACTTATGACTGCGAAACGAATGAAATGTTCAAACTGCATGCTGCTTTATTGTGGACAATCAATGACTTCCCAGCTTATGCAAATTTATCAGGCTGGAGTACGAAAGGGGAATTTGCTTGCCTTGTTGCAATAAAAGTAAAAAATCTGTATGGCTTAAACATTCCAAAAAATGGGCATACATGGGTCACAGGCGTTTTCTCCCTCCCCAGCACAGGTTCAGAAAGGACAGAGTGGCATTTGATGGTTCTAGAGAGTTCAGCCCAGCACCAAAGATCATGACAGGAGTCGAAATGTTATCGCAGATTGAGGAAGAAAACATCCGCACGGTATATGAAATTCAGGATTTGGTGGCTCCTCCAGTACGTAATATTCGTGCTGCGGGTAGGCAGCGCAGTCACAATTGGAAAAAGAAAAGTATTTTTTATAGTCTTCCGTATTGGAAAACTAACATGTTGAGGTATAATTTGGATGTCATGCACATTGAAAAAAATGTTTGTGATAACATATTGTGGACCATTTTAGGTGTCAGTGGAAAGTCAAAGGACCATGTTAATGCACGCCGTGATTTGGAAGAAATGGGTTAAAGGAAACAGTTGCATTTACAGTTAGCTGAGGGAAACAAGGCATATATGCCTGCTGCACAGTATTCGATGACTACAGAGGAGAAAGAGACATTTCTTTCCATTTTGAAGATGGTCAAGGTGCCTGATGGTTACTCTTCTAATATTTCAAAGTGTGTGAATCTGACGAGCAAGACATTGCAAGGGTTGAAAAGTCATGATAATCACATATTACTTCAACAGTTGATTCCAATCGCAATTTGTGATTGTTTATCCCCCAATGTTGTTCATCCCTTGATTGAGATGAGTAATTTTTTTAGACAGCTTTGTTTAAGAAATCAACGAATGAGTGATTTAAAAAGTTTGCAGGACCGAAATGGCGGGTTGGGGGGTCAAAACCACCCGAACGACCTCCGAATGCCACGAAACCGTACGACAACATCCGGGGCGTGAATTGTGAAATGGTCGGCCAGACGGCACCTCATTCGGAGGTGCCGTGTGACCGCGGCGGCCGGAAACGCGTTTCCGGCACCATAAAACACCAAAACGGCGTGCGGCGGTCCCATTCGGAGTAAACGTGCTCCGAACGACCTGAAACCGAATGGGAACGATAGAAATATTATTCCTGAGATGCAGGAGGAGGCCTCACGTCCATCGGACGTGCGGTGCGCGCGGCACGTCCGATTGTGTTGCTTTCAGCAGCGCGGCGCACGCTGAAATGGCGCGTTGGGGGGTCAAAACCACCCGAACGACCTCCGAATGCCACGAAACCGTACGAAAACATCCGGGGCGTGAATTGTAAAATGTTCGGCCAGACGGCACCTCATTTGGAGGTGCCGTGTGACCGCGGCGGCCGGAAACGCGTTTCCGGCGCCATTAAACACCAAAACGGCGTGCGGCGGTCCAATTCGGAGCAAACGTGCTCCTAACCACCTGAAACCGCACGGGAACGATAGAAATATTATTCCTGAGATGCAGGAGGAGGTCGCACTTCCATCGGACGTGCGGTGCGCGCGGCACGTCCGATTGTGTCGTTTTCAGCAGCGCGGCGCGCGCTAAAATGGCGCGTTGGGGGGTCAAAACCACTCGAACGACCTCCGAATGCCACGAAACCGTATGACAACATCCGGGGCGTGAATTGTGAAATGGTCGGCCAGACGGCACCTCATTTGGAGGTGCCGTGTGACCGCGGCGGCCGGAAACGCGTTTCCGGCGCCATTAAACACCAAAACGGCGTGCGGCGGTCCAATTCGGAGCAAACGTGCTCCGAACCACCTGAAACCGCACGGGAACGATAGAAATATTATTCCTGAGATGCAGGAGGAGGCCGCACGTCCATCGGACGTGCGGTGCGCGCGGCACGTCCGATTGTGTCGTTTTCAGCAGCGCGGCGCGCACTGAAATGGCGCGTTGGGGGGTCAAAACCACCCGAACAACCTCCGAATGTCACGAAACCGTACGACAACATCCGGGGCATGAATTGTGAAATGGTCGGCCAGACAGAACCTCATTCGGAGGAGCGTTGTGACCGCGGCGGCCGGAAACGCGTTTCCGGCGCCATAAAACACCAAAACGGCGTGCGGCGGTCCCATTCGGAGCAAACGTGCTCCGAACGACCTGAAACCGCACGGGAACGATAAAAATATTATTCCTGAGATTCAGGAGGAGGCCTCACATCCATCGGACGTGCGGTGCGCGCGGCACGTCCGATTGTGTCGTTTTCAGCAGCGCGGCGCGCGCTGAAATGGCGCGTTGGGGGGTCAAAACCACCCGAACGACGTCTGAATGCCACCAAACCGTACGACAACATCAGGAGCGTGAATTGTGAAATGTTCGGCCAGACGGCACCTCATTCTGAGGTGTCGTGTGACCGCGGCGGCCGGAAACGCGTTTCCGGCGCCATAAAACACCAAAACGGCGTGCGGCGGTCCCATTCGGAGCAAACGTGCTCCGAACGACCTGAAACCGCACGGGAACGATAGAAATATTATTCCTGAGATGCAGGAGGAGGCCGCACGTCCATCGGACGTGCGGTGCGCGCGGCACGTCCGATTGTGTCGTTTTCAGCAGCGCGGCGCGCGCTGAAATGGCGCGTTGGGGGGTCAAAACCACCCGAACGACCTCCGAATGCCACGAAACCGTACGACAACATCCGGGGCGTGAATTTTGAAATGTTCGGCCAGACGGAGCCTCATTCGAAGGTGCCGTGTGACCGCGGCGGCCGGAAACGCGTTTCCGGCGCCATAAAACACCAAAACGGCGTGCGGCGGTCCCATTCGGAGAAAACGTGCTCCGAACGACCTGAAACCGCACGGGAACGATAGAAATATTATTCCTGAGATGCAGGAGGAGGCCGCACGTCCATCGGACGTGCGGTGCGCGCGGCACATCCGATTGTGTCGTTTTCAACAGCGCGGCGCACGCTGAAATGGCGCGTTGGGGGGTCAAAACCACCCGAACGACCTCCGAATGCCACGAAACCGTACGACAACATCCAGGGCGTGAATTTTAAAATGGTCGGCCAGACGGCACCTCATTCGGAGGTGCCGTGTGACCGCGGCGGCCGGAAACGCGTTTCCGGCGCCATTAAACACCAAAACAGCGTGCGGCGATCCAATTCGGAGCAAACGTGCTCCGAACCACCTGAAACCGCACGGGAACGATAGAAATATTATTCCTGAGATGCAGGAGGAGGTCGCACGTCCATCGGACGTGCGGTGCGCGCGGCACGTCCGATTGTGTCGTTTTCAGCAGCGCGGCGCGCGCTGAAATGGCGCGTTGGGGGGTCAAAACCACCCGAATGACCTCTGAATGCCACGAAATCGTACGACAACATCCGGGGCGTGAATTGTGAAATGGTTGGCCAGACGGCACCTCATTCGGAGGTGCCGTGTGACCGCGGCGGCTGGAAACGCGTTTTCGGCGCCATTAAACACCAAAACGGCGTGCGGCGGTCCAATTCGGAGCAAACGTGCTCCGAACCACCTGAAACCGCACGGGAACGATAGAAATATTATTCCTGAGATGCAGGAGGAGGCCGCACGTCCATCGGACGTGCGGTGCGCGCAGCACGTCCGATTGTGTCGTTTTCAGCAGCGCGGCGCGCACTGAAATGGCGGGTTGGGGGGTCAAAACCACCCGAACGACCTCCGAATGCCACGAAACCGTACGACAACATCCGGGGCATGAATTGTGAAATGGTCGGCCATACGGCACCTCGAATGAGGTGCCGTGTGACCGCGGCGGCCGGAAACGCGTTTCCAGCGCCATAAAACACCAAAACGGCGTGCGGCGGTCCCATTCAGAGTAAACGTGCTCCGAACGACCTGAAACCGCACGGGAACGATAGAAATATTATTCCTGAGATGCAGGAGGAGGCCGCACGTCCATCGGACGTGCGGTGCGCGCGGCACGTCCGATTGTGTCATTTTCAGCAGCGCGGCGCGCGCTGAAATGGCGCGTTGGGGGGTCAAAACCACCCGAACGACGTCCTAATGCCACGAAACCGTACGACAACATCCGGGGCGTGAATTGTGAAATGGTCGGCCAGACGGCACCTCATTCGGATGTGTCGTGTGACCGCGGCGGCCGGAAACGCGTTTTCGGCGCCATTAAACACCAAAACGGCGTGCGGCGGTCCAATTCGGAGCAAACGTGCTCTGAACGACCTGAAACCGCACGGGAACGATAGAAATATTATTCCTGAGATGCAAGAGGAGGCCGCACGTCCATCGGACGTGCGGTGCGCGCGGCACGTCCGATTGTGTCGTTTTCAGCAGCGCGGCGCACGCTGAAATGGCGCGTTGGGGGGTCAAAACCACCCGAACGACCTCCGAATGCCACAAAACCGT
Source organism: Viscum album (assembly GCA_963277665.1). NCBI lineage: Eukaryota > Viridiplantae > Streptophyta > Magnoliopsida > Santalales > Viscaceae > Viscum > Viscum album. The sequence continues at coordinate 43,420,106 of OY728140.1, read as the reverse complement.
ACGACAACATCCGGGGCGTGAATTTTGAAATGTTCGGACAAACGGCACCTCATTCGGAGGTGCCGTGTGACCGCGGCGGCTGGAAACGCGTTTCCGGCGCCATTAAACACCAAAACGGCGTGTGGCGGTCCAATTCGGAGCAAACGTGCTCCGAACCACCTGAAACCGCACGGGAACGATAGAAATATTATTTCTGAGATTCAGAAGGAGTCTGCACGTCCATCGGACGTGCGGTGCGCGCGGCACGTCCGATTGTGTCGTTTTCAGCAGCGCGGCGCGCGCTGAAATGGCGCGTTGGGGGGTCAAAACCACCCGAACGACCTCCGAATGCCACGAAACCGTACGACAACATCCGGGGCATGAATTGTGAAATGGTCGGCCAGACTTCACCTCATTCGGAGGTTCCGTGTGACCGTGGCGGCCGGAAACGCGTTTCCAGCGTCATAAAACACCAAAACGGCGTGCGGCGGTCCCATTCGGAGCAAACGTGCTCCGAATGACCTGAAATGAGATTATTTCTTGAATCGAAGTTTTTAAATTATTATAGCACAATGATTTGATATTATATATATATTAAATATATATTAAAACATTTAAAATATTATATATATATATATATATATATATTTAAAATATTGTATTTAATAGTACATATATGAATATTTATATATATATATATATTTATATATTTATATATTTATATTCAATTGAATAAAAAAAAATTAAAAAAAAAAATTTTTTAGAATAGCGACCGCCATAGGCGGTCGCTATAGGGTGCCCGGCAAAGGGCCTTCAGCGACCGCCTGGCGGTCGCTGAAGGCCTCTAGCGACGAGGCAACAGCGACCGCCAATGGCGGTCGCTGCGCGGCCGCTAAAGACCTTTAGCGACTGCCATTGGCGGTCGCTAATAGCCTTATTTACAGTAGTGATGTGGTGTGGTATGGAACCTAGGTGTCTGTGGGCGGGATGTGGTTGTGAGGCCCAGGTGTGTATGGGAGATATGTGATGGGCTTTATTTTCCCAAGTTGTGGGACTAGTTGTGAGGCATAGGTGTGTGCATGCGGGTTGTGACTTGGTACTTTCGGAAGAGGTGGGAGCGCCAGTATGTTTTCTGTCAGGGTGTGAGAGAAGCTAATCAGTGGGAAAGTGGTGTGGGGACCCTATCATCGATGTTCTATATATTACTTTACTTTACTTGTGTTATTTGGTGAGTGTTCCTTTGGTGAGGTTGGGGTGGATAGTATACTTTGTTAGGTGTTGTTGGTTTCTGATGTTTTCTCACAGGGTCATTAGTAAGCTTCTCCACTTGTGCACAAGAGACTCAGGTTTTCCTATTGAGTATACTCATATTCTCACCCTACGTAATAAAAATGATTTTAGGTTTCTAGGAGGACTATGTGGACTGTGTTGGGCATTACTAGATTGTACTTGGGGACCATTGTTGTGTCGCTACTTATCTTTGTCCTTTTGGTATTTACTTTGGAACCTTTCATTGTATTTTTAGTAGTTTTATTTGAAAACATGCATGTGGTATGGATTTTGGTTTTTTTTATATAGTGCTTGGAGTTGTTTTTAGATGGTCCATCTTATCTCTCGATCTCGTTTTCTTATAAAATGGGTAATTTCTCCCATTTCGTGAGATTTTATACCCTTGGTGCTGATCACCACCCTGAGGCCTACTGGAGGCGAGACTCGAGGGTCATTATTTATCTTTCTCCATTTCCATCTTAGGAGGGGCATCTTTGGAGGGAGGGGGTTGTGACAAAATGGTATCAGAGGTGATGGTTGAGAGATAGGATGGAGTTTGGAGTTAGGAAAAGTGAGTATTTCATGGGTTAGTGGGCCAATAGTTTCAGGTGATCTTGGTATGTGACATAGGCCAGGGAAGACCGGCTAGGACACGATATTTTAGGGGCCTCCGTGATCTGATCCAAGGAATCTGAGCCTACTGAATGACCAAGTGAGGCTATACTATTTATAGGGTAGAGACCCTAAAAAAGTTACATTCATCATAATGACTTGTGTTCTTGTTTTAATTTGTATCTTGGGAAAATTTGTAATGAATAACAATAAAATGAGTTAAAATGAACTTTAAATAAAATTCCATACTACTCGGGCTTAGGAATTTCTTGTTTACCCATATTCAGCTATGGTACTAGGTCGTCGTCTGTGTGTAGTACAAGCAGTTGAGGCTTAGTGGGCTGACCCATTTGATCGATGGAGGATTGACCCAGTGTAGGAGGATGACTAGTGGCAGAAAATGTTATATGATTGCCAGCGACAAACTCTGGGGAAGTACGAGGGCATCATTTCGGATGTAGAGAAAAATAGTTGGATCAAGGAGCTTGTGATCACCTTTAGCATGATCCAAACTTTGAAATAGTACTAGGTTCTCTTGGCAGTGAGCCATATTCAGGGATATGCACGATAATGGTGGATTATTTACCTAGGGGAGAGGAAGGAGGTTGACGTTCTGCGGGTCGATTTTTAGAAGGAGTTCCAAGAAGAATTACTTTCTTCAACCATGATGTCTGATAAGAGGAAAGAGTTACTCTCCCTAAAGCAGGGGATTATTTTGTTATAGTAGCTGAGGATCAAATTCAAGGACTTCTTTTTGATCTGGATCTCTTTCTGGATGAGGAGTCTTGTGCAAGACACCTAGAGGATACACTTCATCCTTCTCTCCAGTACGTGGTTACCCCCTTTACCTTGCCGACATACTTGGAGGTCTAGAAGAAGGTAGAGGTAGTTTATAGGATTCACTCAAAAGTAATTCTACTGTGAGAGAAGATTCATCCTAGTTTATTGAAGGGAAAGGTTGTCAGCAGCAGGTCTTAGGCTTTAGGGTCTTTGAGGTTCCGACCGGTGGGGAGGCAACCTCAACAGTTTCTATTTCGGCCTTTTGGTTCTCGTGCCTATCCTATGGGCCTGAGGATGGTATTTTTTATCAGTGTATTCCATGGGAATATCCATAGTTAGTTCCCATTAGTCATTTATGCTCAGTATAGTGGATTTGGGTAGATTTAGCGCCCACCTCAGTAGTAGTTTCTGGTAGGGAAGTTCCAACAGTAGGGAAAGCAGCCTCATGATCCACTGAGGGGAGAAAGAGGAGGTAGGGGCCAACCTTAGGGTGTTCCTCAGGGACCTTAAATCAGGAATGTTTGAGGATGAAGTCATCAGAATAGGGTTATAGGAGCTGGTTGTGGTTAGTTTCACACTACAGAGGCAGTAGTTTCAGTAGGGTCGGAGATCATTCGAGGTACGATCAGTTTTTTCAGTACTCTTGCTTGAACTTTATTTGATTCAGGAGCTTCACACTCCTTTGTTTCACCTAGTCTATCCCATGCTCTGGGACTAGACATGGATAGGATTCCAGTGCCCCTGGTGTTGAGTACTCTAGTCGAAGGTCAGACTAGTTTTTTTGATGTATTCCAGGGATGTAGACTGATGATGGGGTCACAACAGTCATGTGGGGATCTCTTCTTGATACATATGAATCCATATTATATCATCATTTTCATTGAATGGTTATATTATGTGCATATTATTATCAACTTATTCTAAAGGAGATTCATGTTTTCAGACATGGATGTACAGCGTATGGCTTTCATTGGCGAGCGGGGTTTTCAAATGGGTAATCGGCGTATGGAGCCCATTATTTCCTTTTTGGTTGAGATATTGGTGGAATTAGTAGATGATGAGATAGAGGAGGTTCCCAGTATTGTTTTGGGGTTCTTGGATGTCTTTCCTAAGGAAGTTGTGACTCTACCACCTTGACATGATGTTGAGTTTGGGATAAACTTGCAGCCTGGTGATTCTTCAATATTGATGGATCCTTATTAGATAGAACCTTCAGAGTTGAGGGAGTTGAGGATTCAAATATATGATCTTATGAAGAATGGATTTATCCTTCCCAGTTTTCCATCATGGGGTGCTCTGGTCTTGTTTGTGAAAAAGGTGGATGGTGGTCTGAGGTTGTGCATAGACTACCAAAGGTTGAATCAGGTAATAGTCAAGAACTGTTACCCTCTCCTAAGGATAGAAGATATTTTTGACCAACTGAGGGGAGAAATTTGGTTCTCTAAGATTGATTTGTGGTCTGGTTATCATTAGTTGAGGGTGAAGGAATGTGATATCCCAAATACTTCTTTTAGGTGCAGGTATGGGCACTTCAAGTTTGTGGTTATGTCGTTCGGTGTTACAAATGCACCAACCTTATTCATGGGGATCATGAACTCTGTCTTTCATGAGTTCCTAGATCAGTTTGTCATTATATTCATCAATGAAATCCCGATCTACTCAAATTCAGAGTAGGAGCATACCAAGCATCATAAGACAATCTTGGAGGTTCTTAGATGCCACTAGATCAATGGTAAGTTGTCCAAGTGTAAGTTCTATACAAGAGAGGTACATTTACTTGTACATGTGGTGTTGCATTAGGGTTTAGCAGTGGAATCGTTGAAGTTTTAGGCATTTTTTTCTTGGGAATCACCCAAGAATGTTGTGGAGGTTTGCAGTTTTCTTGGTCTAGCATGCTATTACCAGAGATTCGTACCCGATTTCACTCAAGTAGCATCTTTCTTGATAACCTTTACCAAGAAATACCAAGCCTTTGTGTGGAGTAGTCAGTGTCAGGAAGCATTTAGCTACCTAAAAGGGAAGTTGGTCGGTGCTCTAGTGCTCTGGTTGTGAGAGGAAGGGGTGATGTTTGGGGTGTTTTGTGATGCTTCCCTTCTGGTTTTAGGATGTGTTTTGATGAAATAATGGGGAGTGATCTATTATGGGTCTAGGAAGTTACATCCCCATGAATGTAATTATGTCACCCATGATCTAGAGCTATTGGTGATCATGATCATGGTGAAGTTGTGGTGACATTACCTCATTGGGGTGCACTTTGTGGTCTTTACAGATCACAAGATCTTGAGGTATGTATTTTCCCAGCAAGATTTGAACTTGCGATAGTGGAGGTGGATGGAGTTTCTACAGGACTATGACTTTGAAATCTCTTACACCTCAGGAAATGGAAATTTTGTGGCTGATTATTTGATAAGGAAGTCGTAGAAGAAAGTAGTTTGGGAATCTGTAGACGCTTAGAATTCGATGAAGGATTTGGATGCCTTGCACCTAGATGCAGGGATGGATGGTGGCAGAGACTGTCTATTTCAGATGACAGTGAATTCTTCTCTAATGAAATAGGTGGAGGAGTCTCATTGGGGATACTCATACACGTTGACCATGTTGATGCTCTGGAAGTATGGTTGGAGGATGGTCAGAATCAGATGATATTCTGTGGAAGGTTGTTTGTTCCAGTGGAGATGTGTTAGGGATTTCTTTGTGAGTTTTATATATTTCCTTTAGCGGTGCACCTAGGAGTTTCTAAGATGTACCATGGATTGAGAGAGCAGTTTTGGTGACTTATTATAAAGCAGGCAGTGGAGGAGTTTGTGGAAAAGTGCTTAGTGTGCTGGTAAGTGAAGGCTGAGCACCGTGTACTCGATGTCTTGTTGCATCCCTTAGATGTTCCCGAGTGTAAGTGAGATGACATCTCAATGGATTTTTTCACAGGATTACCCAGGTCTCAGAGAGGATATGATGAAATATGGGTATTTATGTATCATCAAACTAAATCGACTCACTTCTTAGCTATCAAGGAGTCAGGCACAGTGGATGCCTCAGCCAAGAGGTATATGGATGAGGTGGTGAGGTTTCATGGAGTTCCAAGATCCATCATCTCAAATCATGATACATGTCTTACCTCATGAGTCTATAGGGGATTGCAGCATGATTTTGGCACTCAGTTACGCCTCAGCACTACCTTCCACCCTCAGATATATGGGTAGATATAACGGGCTATCCAGACATTGGAGTAAATGTTGTGAGCATGTGTCTTGGACTTGGGTGGATCTTGGGTATGACACCTATCCTTGGTAGAGTTTTCTTACAATAATAGTTATCACTCTTCCATTGACATGGATGTATTTTAAGCCTTGTATAGGAGACCGTGTCATTCACCTTTTTGCTAGACAGAGGTTAGGAGACAACTATTCTTAGTCCCAAAGTAGTGAAAAGCATGATAGAGAAGGTTCAGCTTGTTTGTGAGAGGATTAAAGAAGTATAGGACCGATATAAGTCATATTCTAATTTTAGGAGTAGGCCCATGGAGTTCATGTTTGGGGACCATATTTTCTTGAAGGTTTCCCCTTGACGTGGGAAGCAGAGGTTCAGAAGAGGGAGAAAGATTTCTCCCAGGTTCATCAGACCCTTTGAGGTGTTGGGATGATTTGGTGAAGTGGCATATCAGTTGGTGTTTCCACTATAGTTGGAGAGGATCTACAACATCTTTCATGTCTCTCAACTTCGTCGGTATCTTCATGATGAATCTCATGTCATTAAATGGGGATATTTGGATATCTAGGATGATGCTATATATGTGGATCATCCAGTGGAAATTCAAGATCGTATAGAGAATGTGTTGCATGGATGGACCATTCCCTTGGTTCAGGTTTTGTGGAGGCATGGTAGCCTAGAGGAGATTACTTGGGAGTGAAAAGAAAAAATGTGTACCTAGTACCCAGAGTTGCTCTGAGTTTTTCCTCGTTGTGTTTCCCTTGTAATGTAATGAAATTTTTGAACCTTGTTTTATATGATATAATTTGTTTATTTATTTCTTGATTTGTAATAAAGCCCTGACATGTGAAAAGGGGAAGACCAGATTTCTAATCGAGACGCATTAATTAAGATACGATTAATGCAGGCGAGTCGATGCCACCCATAGTGGATAGTATATTGACATAGAGGAAGAAATTTCTTAATTCATATGATCGGATAGTTGGTTCTTGTGTGGGGTATCTTATGGTTGTTTGGGTTAGGAGATGTTAGAGGAGGTGTTCTTGGTTGTTGAGGTTTCACTCCAACTTTCGAAAAACATAGGGTAGTTTATCATTGATCTTTGACGTGTGTGGTTGTTAGCATTGTTTTGAGTGTAGTGGGATCCATGAGAGGTATCTCATGTGATGGTTGTTCAGACCCCTCTTACTTATAGTTGGTTTTAAATTCTCAAGTATGAGAATAGTTTGATAGGTATCTGATGTAATGTCTCAAACCTCCCTAGTCCATTACTTTTTGAAAATACAGTTTTTGAGGTGTTCTAGGGAGTCACAGTGACTCATTTTAAGAGTTTTCCAAAAATCTAGTTTTCCAACAGTAGGTGGAATCAGTAGGTGGCATTGGTAGGTGGCATCAGTAGGTGGGGTCGGTAGGTTTTGTTGGTTGTTGGAGTTGGTAGGTGGCATCAATGATCTATATATTACTTTACTTGACTTGTGTTATTTGGTGAGTGTACCTTTTCTGAGGTTAGGGTGACTAGTATACCTTGTTAGGTATTGTTGGTTTCTATTATTTTCTCACAGGTTCATTAGTATACTTCTTTACGTGTACACGGAAGACTTGGGTTTTCCTACAGAGTATAATTGTATGCTCACCCTGCATTATAAAACTACTTTCAGGTTTCTAGGAGGATTACGTGGACTATGTTGGGCATTACTAGCTCATACTTGGGGATTATTATCATGTCTCTTCTTAGCTTTGTTCTTTTGGTATTTACTTTGGAGCCTTTCATTGTATTTTTAGCAGTTTTATTTGAAAACATGCATGTGGGATGGATTTTGGTTTTTCTTTTGTATAGTTCTTAGAGTTATTTTGATATGGGACATCTTATCTCTTGATCTCATTTTGTTATAAAAAGGTTAATGCCTCCCATTTCGTGGGATTCTATACCCTTGGTGGTGGTCACCACCCCGGGGCCTATTAGAGGCGGGACTCAGGGGTTATTATCTCTCTTTATCCATTGAAAGCTCAGGAGGGGCATCTTTGGAGGAAGGGGGTCGTGACATAAAATCATTTACATAATCAATTTTAGAAAACATATAATAAAAATATATTTTAAGGGAAACTTTGAAAAGATGGTTTTTAAAGGAAAAACCTTATACATATCATTTCATTGAAGTGAGAATTAATAAGATTAATTGATTATATTTATTTACTATAAATCCACATAAAGTAATTGGAAATATAACATAAGATAATCAAAAGTTAAATCACATATAGTATTATCAAGACATAATTATGAAGTAGAAGTTTAACCCAAAGAATAAAAATTGGGTAAGTAATCTCTTACAACTTTATAATCAGTCGAATTGTATGCCACAGAAAAGTAATAATTATTTAATAAGACATTGAATAAAATTAATAAAATTATATTATTGATATTATATATAAAGGTTAATTATATACATCACACATAAGAAATAATTGGTAAATAATGCATATGTCTGAGAGAAGGAAAGAGTGAGATGAGAAACCCTTACAACTATGGTAACATCTGAATCGGAATCCCCAAAATTAATAATCATCAAATAAAAAAATTAAATACCATGAATATAAAATAATTCATGATATTATATATCAATTTGGGTAGTAGATACACCACAAAAAATAATTAAGTTGTGAATATGACATTTATCTCATAGATGTAAAAAAGTGATATGAGAAACCCCTTACCTCACGCTTCCCTTTAGTGGTGCATACTTTAACCTCCTATATAATGGTTTAAATAATATAATTAACTCATTACAGAACTATATTCATATTTATAATACCTTATGTGATGATTTTATAATATATTATGACTCATTCATTAATAATATTTCATTATTTTCATGGATTTGGGTGTATTTGTTCCATGGTTTAATGATCGGTTCATTTGTGTAAAATTGTGGATGTTCTTGTTGAATGGAGATAAAACTCTAGAAGAGTAATGAAATGGTTATAATTAACTTAAATAATTTTAAATTCTCTCATTTTTCATTTTTATTTAAAACATGAGGATGGTTCATTAGATAAAATGTTAATGATAAACGTTTAGTTTATTTTGACGGTTTTACCGAACATTGTGAACTAGTTTCATTTTATTTACTATTATGAGTATATATTAGTTACAGAACATGAAATAGGATATAATATAATTATTAAAATATTATTTAACCATTATAATAGTTTATGACCACCCATGAAGGTGGTAATGGAAAAATAACAAAAACATTATTCACAGAGGCAATTAATCAGCATAACTTAGATAATACTTTTGTTTCTTTGAATAAGGGGGGTAATAAAAGGGGTGGACATAATATATTCCATTAGAAACAAAAAATTATAGTATGTTCATATTTTTTGAATTATTATTCCTTTATGTATTAAATATATTAGGATAAATTATAAGAAGAAAATAAAGTAAGTGAGGTGTTTTGAGAAAATTTCATCTTGAATATCACCTCCTTAAGAGACCCTTGAGAACCTTGGATTTGGTCTTTTGGTGAAACCAGTAGAAATTGGATGTGGGTAGAGTTAGGAGTATATTTTTGGGTAGATATTTTAGGATATAAAAGGGTTTTTGATTCTAAATGGGGTGGTGAGGTGTGATATTATACTTGAGGAGAGGTGGGTGTAAGTGATTAAAATAATGAATATTTTATATTTAAAGCCAACCACATTTAGGTGGAATTAATTTAAATGACTTTGGATGGAAATTAATATTTTTAATTATGTATATGGTTTATAGAAACCTCAAAAAACCATTAAATTTTGTAGTTTTTAGGTATTTTAGTCCTTTAACATTTTAACTTTAACCCGTTGAATTTTTTTTACCTATATCATGGTAAATAAATTTTTTTTACCATGGTAAAAAAAAATTATTCCTAAAAATTAAATTTACCTTATAACCTAATTTTTAAATTATTATTCCAAATATTCAATCCATTTTACCTAATTCAATTCACATAATTGGAAAAATTATATTTAAAATTAATCTCATGGACACAATAAAAAAGTGGGTTTTTAAAGTGAAAAGTTCAAAAGTTTGAAATGTTTTTATATCCAATTTAAATATGAAATTTATTAAAATTACCTAAATAGGTTTTATTAATGTATAATTAAACTAATTATACTTTAAAAATATATTAAAATAAAATTTTACTATATAAATAAATTAGACGAAAATGTAGTTTTTAATTAAAATGCAGTATTTTTCACTATTCATCAAAAAATGAAACTTATCAGATAAATAACAAAAATTCAACCTAAGATAATTTTGATATAAAATTTTAAAAAATGAATTTTATTTTTTCAAATAAAACTTATAAAAGTTTCAAAATTTAGATTTAAAATAGGTGCACCATCAAAAGGCGATAAAATTACCTTTTAGAAAAATATAACTTTTATGCTTAAAACTCGATTTATTATTATCTTAAGACTATAGAACTCATTTAATGAATTTTAAAAAACATTTTATTGAATATATAACATAAAAATTTCATTAATATATTTTAGTAATACTGACTAATTAAATTCATTAAGATAAAATACCATTTTGGGCATAAAAATAGTTTCTTTATAAAAACACAACCTTTATGTTCAATTGGATTTTATATTGATTTTTATTTAATTGGTAACCAATGAATTAATTTTATAGAAATATGTAAACTATATTTTAATAATTTATTTAATCTCATTCATTCCTACTATTCCAAAAGCTAGGTGATAACGATTGTGTTAAAATAATAATGTTTTGGAGTTTGTTTAAGCTCTGTGTTTTGTAAAAATTAAGTTATCAAAGAGACTAAATTTATTTAAAAAAACATAACATAAAATCTTTGGGTGCTAAATTCTACCCCCCCCCCCAAAAAAAATAATTTATCCCTCAAAATTTGATACTTGGATATAAACAGATGAGGATACCTCTACCTCATCATATCCTCAGGTTCCCACATAGCTTCTACAAAACTTTAACCAGGTGAGTGGTCTTGTTTCGTAGAACTTTATCTATAAAACCTAGAATATCTATTATTTATTCATTATAAGAAATATCTTGCTCCACCAGTATGACCTCTGAGTTTAGTACATTTTAAGGACCAGGTATGTAGCTTATCGATTGACGGTTCCACCGAATCTCTCTCAAGATTCAATGTCTTATTCCTTAACACTTCTTTCCTTTCAAATGTTGTAACTATTACTCATACCACATTTCTGATTTTCTTCATAGAATTTCCCCCAAGGACATTTATTTTTACAATGATAATACTTTAAACAATTAAAATATTCATCTATTGATAATACCTTAGGGAGACCAAAATTCTCATCCATTGAGTTAATCGAACTCTTCATTTTTTCTTTGCAGTTACTTACTTTGTGTCCTTATTTTCCAAAGTCAAAACATCTTCTTATTCCTATAAGTAATTGTCTCTTCCCACATTCTTGACATGTAGGAAACTGAATCTTCTTTCCTTCATGGACTCCACTACCCGAACTCTCGGTGAACTCTTTTCTTCTCTTATTTGGTGAGTCTGAGAGTTTTTTAAGGTATTCATTGTTAATCATATTTTGTGAAAACTGGTTAGGCATAATCACCACATCCTTCACTCCAATAATCATCCCATTTTACTTCTCATCAGCAATTTTTTTGTTACATTCAATGTTAACCCATTTTCTTCTAGTTATCTTCATTGACTAAAACCAAAAATAATAGTGTGAGCAGCACTAATCATACCGGGAAAACCACTTAGTCAAAGGAAATAACTTATAAAATTTCAATACATGACACCTTAGGTTTAATCCTAGGTTATTCATGATTGTTACCAAAACTCTAGGAATATAACCTAGACTTGTCCTTAGGGTTCTTACTAAGGGTTTCTCATCCCAGTTTCAAAAGGTTAACTAAACCTTTGCTCTGATACCAACTATAGAAACCCACTCTTTTCATACATAGATAATATATATAAATAGATGAATATTCATATTACAACACAACCACACCAAAATCATATGGGTTTGAAAACTTGGAAATAAAAAAAAACTAGTTCATAAAATTTTTACATCATCTCCCACTTATTCCTTCATAACTAGAACCCCTTTTTAAATATTGATCCTAATACCTTTCTTTGTGTCCTGGGAAAAAGAAACATAAGAAAAGGGTGATATCAGATGCCCAATAATGGTAAAGTATGGAGTTATGAGTCATTACATAAAAATAATGGTATAAGAATATAAACATAACATTTAAAAATCATACCCTGCATATCAAAGATCATAATCTTGAGTCATAGAATAAGTCATAAAAATCCATAAGACACAAATCATAAAATAATAACTTTGGCATAAAACATAGAATCATGGAAAACACATAATATTAGAAAATATTATGTCAAATATACCTACCAAGACATTCATAACATGATATGATTTGTATATTCACTTGTGTACCTGCTTTAGGATTAAGATGACCTCTAGTGTACCCTCTAGTTGTAGGCTTAGGATGACCTTTTGTGTACCATCTTATGGTGGGCTTGGGTTGACCACCTGTGTACCATTTTAAGTTCATTTAACATTTATCACTACCTAATTCATTGGAGGTAAATATAGGTTCCACACATCACAGAATAAAAATCATGCAAAAGTGTTCCAAATGAAAATAAATCATTCATCACATGAGAACCTATGTAAATAAATGAGTTTCATAAACATTTCATCATAATATAACTCATGGAAAAGAAATAGGTTTCATAAATATCTTATCATCATAAACATAAACCAACCATAAAAAGAATAGGGATAATTTTCATAAATAATATTTCCAATAAATCATAAGTAACATCAAATAATGTTATCTTGGATGGAAAATAGTTTTTAGATATCTCTTGAAATAATTATTGATAAAAATATCCATTCTATTTTGAAGACACATTTTTTTAAATATCGCACGATTATAAAAGAAGACATTTTCTTTGAAAATAACCTTTTAATATTATAAAGTAATCTTTTAAGCATAAATTCTTCATGACGGTGGTAAATTTTGATCATTTCGTATATGTTAAAAAACATTCCTTTCATATTTTTGTTGGAAAATTCATAAAGAACCTTTCTTAGAAAATGACAAAAATAATCCTTTCAAACCATTTTGTAAAAAATAAAACATGAGTAAAAAATAATTTAAAAAATCATATTAGAATATTAAAAAAATCTTCATAATCAATTTTAGAAAACATGGAATAAAAATAGATTTTAAGGGAAACTTTGAAAATATAGTTTTTAAAGGAAAAATCTGTATACATGTCATTTCATTGAATTGAGTTTTAATAAGATTAATTAATTATGTGTATTAATTGTAAATACAAATAAAACAATTAGAAATACAACATAATATAATAAAAAATTTAATCACACAAAATCTTATAAATACATAATTATGAAGTAGAAGTTTTACACAAAGAATATAAATTTGGTTAAGTGATTCCTTACAACTTTATAATCAGTCGAATCGTATGCCCCATAAAAGTAATAATTATTGAATGAGACATTTAATAACATTAAGACAATTATATTATTGATATTATATATAAAAGTTCAGTATATATACCACACATAAGAAATAAGTGGTGAATAAGACATATATCTCACAGAAGAAAAGAGTGAGATGAGAAACTCTTAAAATTGTGGTAACATCTGAATCGAAAGCCCCAAAAATAATAATCATAAAATGAAACATTTAAATACCATTAATATAAAAGAATTAATTATATGATATATTAATTTGGTAAGTATATACACCATAAAAAATAATTAAGTGGTGAATTTGACATTTATCTCATAGATGTAAAAAAGTGAGATGAGAAACCTCTTACCTCACGCTTCCCTTTATTGGTGTGTAATTTAACCTCCTGTACAATGGTTTAAAGAATTTTATTAACACATTACAGAAATATATTAATATTTATAATACCTTATGCAATTATTTTATAACATATTATGACTCATTCATTAATAATATTTTATTATTTTCATGGTTTTGGGTGTATTTGTTCCACAGTTTAATGATCAGTTCATTTGTGTAAAATTATGGATGTTCTTGTCGAATGGAGATAAAACACCAAAAGTGTAATGAAATGGTACTACTGAAATTCCATAATTTTAAATGTTCACATCTATAATTTTCATTTCAAACAAGATGATGATTCATTAGATAGAATGTTGATGGTAAACGTTTAGTTTATTTTGGCGGTTTTACCGAACACCGTGAACTAGTTTCATTTTATTTATTATTATGGGTATATATTAGTTATAGAATATGAAATGGGATATAATATACTTATTAAAATATCATTTAACTGGAATAATAGTTTTATGACTAGCCATGAAGGTGGTAATGGAAAACAAACAAAAACATTATTCACAAAGGTAATTAACTGACATAACTTGGACAATAGTTTCGTTTCTTTGAATAAGATGAGATAATAAAAGGGGTGGACATAATATATTCCATTAGAAACATAAAACTAAAGTATTTAAATGTTTCTATAATTATTATTCCTTGATGGATGAAATATTTTAGGATAAATTAGAAGAAGAAAAGAAAGTAAGAGATGTGTTTTGGGAAAATTGCCTCTTGAATATCACCTCCTTGAGAAACCCTTGAGGACCTTGGATTTGGTCTTTTGGTGAGACCATAAGTACTTAGACATGGGTAAAGTGAGGAGGAGAGTTTTGGGTAGATATTTTAGGATCTAAAAGGATTTTTGAGTCAAAATGGGGTGGTGAGGGGTGGTATTTATACTTGAGAAGAGGTAGGTGTAAGTGATTAAAATAATGAATATTTTATATTTAAAGTCAACCACATTGAGGCGACATTAATTTTAATTAATTTGGTTAGAAATTAATAATTTTGAGGCTGTATAGTGTTGATAAACACCTCAACCAACCATTAAATGTTATATTTTTTAGGTATTTTAAGCCTTTTCCATTTTAACTTTAACAAGTTTAATTTTTTTACCTATATTACGGTAAATAATTGTTTTTTTACCGTGGTAACTTTTTTATGAACCTAAAAATTAAATTTTACTTAAAACATAATTTGGATATTCATATTCCAAATATGGAATCCATTTTACCTAATTTAATTTAAAAAAATTTAAAAATTAGATTTAAAATTAATCCCACAGATACAACGAAAAAGCGGGTTTTTAAAGTGAAAAATTCAAAAGTTTGAAATGTTTTTATATCCAATTTCAATATTAAATTGATTATAATGACCAAAATAGGTTTTATTGATATATATTTGAACTAATTATACTTTAAAACCAATTTAAAAAATAATTTTTTTTATAAATAAATTATATGAAAATGCGGTTTTTAATTAAAATGTAGTATTTTTCACTATTCATCAAAAAATGAAACTTATTAGAAAACTACCAAAAATTCACCATAAGATAATTTTGATATACCTATTTCAAAAATGAAGTTTATTTTTTCAAATAAAACTTATAAAAGTGTCAAAATTTAGATTTAAAATAGGTACGTCATCAAAAGGCTGCAAAATTACCTTTTAGAAAAATATAGTTTTTTATGCTTAAAACTGGATTTATTCTTATATTAAGACTATAAAACTCAATTAATGAATTCTAAAAAACACTTTATTGAATATATAATATATAAATTTCATTAATATATTTCACTAAAAGTGATTAATTCAATTCATTAAGATAAAATACTATTTTGGGCATAAAAATAATTTCTTTATAAAAACACATTCTTTATGTTCAATTGGATTTTATTTTTATTTATAATTAATTGGTAACCAATTAATTATTTTTATAGAAATATGTAAACTATATTTTCATAATTTATTTAATCTCATTAATTCTCACTATTCTAATAGCTAGGTGATAACGGTTGTGTTAAAGTAATAATATTTTGGGGTTTGTTTAAGATCAGTGTTTTGTGAAAAGTAAACCATCGAATAGATCAAATTTATTTAAAAAGAACATAGCATAAAATATTTGGGTGTTACAATTAACACTTCCATAACACCTGGGAACAAGTTTTGGCTGATAATTATCATGGAAATATGGTTTATGGGGTTGTTGCCGGTGTAATTGAGGGTGCAGATGGCTCCAAGATTTCCTAGGTTGATGTGGCTGAGGAGAACCGAAATGATGATGAGGCTGCTACTATCCCAATGGATTCCTTTTTTGATGGAACACTAGCTAGGGAAATGTCTAATCCCACAAACAAAGGAAAGAATATTATTGTGGATGAGGAGGGCTACCAAATGGCTGCTGTAACGACCCAAAGTTTCATTAATGGAAATCCCTCTTGATCTAATTAAATGTCCCTTTATGTTTATATAAAATGTAAACTTCATTGGTTTTATGATAAGAATTGTGATCGTTACTTTTATAGCCATTGAACAGTGATCACATGATTAGTATAAATATAGGGCTTTAACACATCCAATTTTACTTAGACAAAGGAAGCGATAACCTAATCCAGTAGAATTGCCCCACACGAAGCCCATTTATCAGAGCTCGGAAAAGAGGTGGTGTCCTTGGGCTTCACTCTTGATGCATCCCAAGCTAAGCTTCACCATTTCAAGCTCGAACGGGACCGTCTACGGGATAAGTGGAAGTTGATAGAAATTATCACTCGAGTGATGTTATCTGAGCCACCCCAAGAGTCTGTCACCATCACACGCCTTACCCTTAGGTCTTATGCGGCTGTTTTAAGAGGTTATGTAACAAATAATTAGTACTATGTTCATGTACATTATTTTTTTTATATAATAATGAATATAAATTCTAGTCATTTTTGATACATTGTAAATAGTTTTTAAAGTACAAATGGTGTTTTTAGTTATTATTTAATTAAGAAATCTATTTTATTAAATTAAGGTATTTTTGAATTAAATGATATTTTAATAAAATAATATTATTATTATTAAATTAAATTTTATTAAATATAAATGATCTTATAATTTTATGAATGCAATTTAAATTTTTATTAAGGTTTGAAAGTCATTTCTGTCAAAACCCGTGAATTTTCAATAAATGTCAGTTTTTATTTTAAAAGTGAAAATTAACATATTTAGAAAATTATTTAGATAAAATAAATGTTATTTCTGGAATCAGGACATTGAAATTATCCAACGGTAAATTTTTCATAATTTTCTGAGACAGTCAAATTTTTGGGTAAAAATTAAATATCGTTTAAATATATAATGTGTTTTATGACATCATAATGACCCAACAGTGATGTAATAAAATACTATAATATTTATGTTCGGCCAATATATCTTTTAACATTAAAATAATGTGATTTTGGGTTTGTTTGACTTACTTTTCAAAGCATTAATGGACCCCTCAAGACTTATTCAACACCTTGAATTTTTAAATTAATTTTCATGGGAGTGTGACTCACCTCCACATAAGCAACCCTAATATTTTAAGAAGTTAGGACTTTGGCATTATAAAATATTTTTTTCCTCTTCCCTTTTCCAAAAACCATGGGCAAAAACCATGGGATGGTTTGTGGTTTGGATTAATTTAATGCAAGGGGACCCAAACCTAAATAATAAAGAATTCTCTCACCTTTCCTATATAAACCCACCCAAGCTCCCACTTCCTACTCACTCAAATCCCTTGGAGTTCGTACAACCTCTACCCTACTCTCTCTATAATCCTCCCAAGGTTCCCCAATCTCCCAAGAAGCCTCTCACAGGCCTCTCTCTAGCCTTTGGAAGCACACTTCCAAGTAAGGGTTTTTTCTTCCTTTCTCATTTTTGTCAATTTTCTTTAAGTTGTATTGCCCATTTAATTTCAATTATGAATGTTGGGGTATGGTTTTGCACCTCCCCCATACTGACCTATTATTTTTTGAATGATTATATACCCATTTCTCTCCCATTAAATGCCTCCTATGTACACCCGTTACTATGTTGAAATTCCGAAAGGAACTTCTCTCTCTTCTTTTACATTCAAGAAATAATTTTGTATCATGAATCTAAATTCCATTTAAATTGTTGGTACATGTATCTATATGACCTCATTACTGTCCATTACATTTAAATATGATTAGGAACCCCTTTCTCTCTCATCAACCATTTTTATGAATTCTTATGTCACGTCGTTACGCTGCCAAAATCGCACCGATTTTCTAAGCCAATGCCATTGTGTAGTGAATATCATGCCCATTTCTCCATCAAGTGTATTCACCTTTATGAACCTTTACTTATTTATTACAAATTTTCATGTATGAATTTCACATTCCTTTATCATGGAATAAATGATTATGTTTTATGAATTCATGTTTTATGATCCATGTGGCACACTTATGCATGAAATGAAATGTTTAAGAAGGGTGTGCCCTTATAGCGCTCCAATGCATTGGGTAAAGTATAGTATCATGATACGTCATGTGCAATGAGTGTTGACTCATGATAATTCAAGTGCAACGATGGTTTACTCGTGCTTTATGTGCAATGAGGATTTACTCATGCTCCATGTGCAATGAGCCTTGGCTCATGCTAATTCCATGTTAAGTGTTGTTGCCTCATTTCCATGTTATGATTATCATGCTTTATCATGCCTTTATGTTCATGTTTTTCTTATGATCTATTGATATTCCTATTGTCTAACATGTATTTTACTCCTCATGTTATTCCATGTGTACTCCCTTACTGGGATTTATAGCTCACCCTTTTCTTATACATGTACTTAGGTTATCCCATGCAATGCTAAGTACGAAGGAATGTAGTGGTCATGTAAAGGAAGTTTTCAATAAAGATGTTGTATTTCATGTTTTAAGTTTTTATGTAATTATAATAAGCCCCAAAGACACTAAACCTCTCGATCTTGTTTGTTGTATCAAGTGAATTTTTATGTAATAAATCATGTTTAAGTTGTAATAAAAAGCAGGTTTGTCATAGTTGGTATCAAAGGATAGGTTTAGTTATTTTTGGGATTAGGATTAGAAAACCCTAGTAAAGACTTAGAGACAATACTAAGTACAATATAAACATCCCTAAGTTTTGGTGAGTATTGCATAAGTGGTTTATCAAGAAAATACATCCCTATCTGGATACGAGCAGGTAGAGGCGGCTCTAGCACAGATGTATCCTAGGGGTAAAACCCAAAATCACCGCTTTGAGCTAGACTCGAACGGGAACTAATGCACGACAACGGGCCTTGCTACACTCTTTGCTATGAAACTCCCGGGGGATATGTTTTGATAAATTCACAAGCTTATTATGAACCCTTATTAAGGGAATTACAAAAAAATCCCTAAGAATATATGTTAGAAAGTAGATCAGGAAAAGCCTAGATTGAAGCCTATAGACTCATGAGTAAAGGAAATGAAAGTTTATTTATAAGTCATCAACTTTTGTCTTTAGATTACCCTTTATGTGTTACCCCTGACATTCTTTTTATTCCAGCCAATGGCCGGTAATAGGAGGACTCGGGCTAACAACGGATGTAAATATCAGTGTGATGATTGTACTAATGAGGTTCCCAATCCAATGGGAGCGGGAATCGTGAACTTTGTCATGCTTATCTCTCATCTAACTCAAGAATTGAATAGAAACACGGGTCAAGAGGAACGTCCAAACCCCCATAAGAAAGAACAAGTCACTATCGAGAGCTTCATGAGACAAAGGCCTCCTAATTTTAGTGGATCATCTGATCCCACGATCGCTGAACAATGGATCAACTCCTTTGAAAAGATCTTCTTCATCCTTCAATGTTCTGAACAAGAGAAGGTTCTCCTGGTAGCTTATCGTATGGAGGGTGAAGCTAATCAATGGTGGACTTTGATCAAAAATAAGAAGCCTGAGGAGGAGATCGAGGCGTTGGAATGGAAGGATTTCCAGAAGATGTTTTTCGATAAATATTTTCCGCGCACCCTCCAGCTTAAGATGGAAAGGGACTTTATTTCCCTCAAGCCAAAATACAAATAACCTGTTGAAGCATACGAGGAAAACTTCACAAGGCTTGCACGATATGATTTCGGCTTTGTCGTTACCCCCGAATGCAAGGTTTACCGCTTCTTTGGTGGGTTGAAGCCTAGACTGCGGAAAGCATTAGCGATCTGTGACTTCGACAGCTATGAGGAAATTGTCCGATGTGCCCTCAAGGTCGAAATGGAGATCGGGGAATCACAGGGGTATCATGGGGAAAATAAGCGTAAAGTGGACTTCAATGTTGTTGGTCCGATGGATAAATCCAATGGTGGTAAGAAGATCCAGCACCCCACTTGCCAAAAGTGCGGAAAGAATCACCCTAGAAATTGCCTTAAGGGGATGAGAAAATGCTTCAGGTGTGGAAGAGAAGGGCACCTAGCTGTTAACTGTCAGTAAGAAAGACCCACGGCTGCGACAGAGGAGAGGAACGCTCCGTTCGAACCTCAACGCATTTTTTAATGTTACAAATGCAAAGAATCAGGTCATTTTGCAAATTAGTGCCCTAATCCAAGGGTTTTTGGAGACAACCATCAACCTCCAAGGCAGCAAGGAAGAGCTTTTGTCATCACTTCTACCGAAGTGAACCCCGACAACGAAGTGGTGACAGATACGCTAGTTATTCATTCAAGAATAGCGAACATACTTTTTGATTCAAGTTCTACGCATTCTTTTATATCTCAGAAGTTTAGTAGAACAATCCCAGCACTACCACAAATCATGGAAGTAAAGATGTTGGTGAGTACGGTAAATGGGGAAATCTTTGCATCCCATGAATATAAGTCCTCCCCTGTTATAGTCTATGGATTGAATTTCCCAGCGAACCTCATCATACTCCCTCTGGTGGAATTTGATGCAATTCTTGGCATGGATTGGATTTCCTTATATAGAGCCAACATAAATTGTCGGGAGAGGGAAATCACACTCCATATGGAGAATCGACCCCCGATTCTTTACAAGTGTAAGGAGGAAGATGAATCTCCTTTAGCTCCATCATCTCAAGCATGGATATTAATGCCTTATGAGCACGCATATCTGGCTCAGATGATTGAGTCCAAGGAAGAAACCATCCTTGAATAAATGCCTATTGTGAGGGAATTCACTGAAGTGTTTCCCGAGGAACTGTCTGGTCTTCCTCCTAGAAGAGATGTTGAGTTATCAATTGAAATTATACCTGGGGAACTACCAATATCCAAGACTCCATATAGAATGGTTGTTGTTGATCTTAAAGAGCTGAAGAAACAACTACAGGAGAATCTGGATAAAGGGTTTATATGCCCAAGTGCTTCACTATGGGGTACACCAGTCCTCTTCGTCAAGAAGAAGGATGGGTAAATGCGGATTTGCATCGATTATCGTGAACTTAACAAAATCATGATAAAGAACACGTATCCTCTCCCAAGAATCGATGACTTGTTTGATCAGCTGCATGGAGCACAATACTTCTCCAAGGTGGATTTGCGGTCGGGATATTATCAAGTAAGGGTGAAGAAGGAAGATGTCCCCAAGACTACTTTTTGTACAAGATACGGGCACTATGAATTCATAGTAATGCCTTTCAGACTCACCAATACTCCAGTAATATTCATGGACTTGATGAATAGAGTCATTAGAGATTACCATGACAAATTTGTGGTAGTCTTTATAGATGATATTCTAATATACTCCAAAACCAAGGAGGATCATGAGTAGCATTTAAAAACTGTACTAGAGACTTTGAGCAAGTAGAATCTCTATGCAAAGTACAATAAGTGTGAGTTCTGGTTAAAGGAGGTCTCATTCTTGGGCCATATCATCACAAGTAATGGGATATCTGTGGACCCCTCCAAAACAGATGCAATTGAGGGATGGCCAAGTCCAACATCGGTAATGGATATTCGTAGCTTCTTGGGGTTAGCTGGATATTATCGATGATTTGTGAGAAATTTCTCACGATTTTCCAACCCTCTTACCAAGCTAACTCGAAAGGGAGTAAAGTTTGCTTGGAGTGATGAATGCAAATAAAGCTTCAAGGAGTTGAAAAGGAGGCTTATCACTGCGCCTGTGCTCACTTTACCCACAAGTGGGGAACTTTTTGTTGTTTTCAGTGATGCTTCAAAGAAGGGATTAGGTTGTGTGCTGATGCAGAATGATAAAGTTGTATCCTATGCCTTAAGGCAGTTGAAAATCCATGAGCGAAACTATCCAACGCATGATCTGGAGTTGGCGGCGATGATCTTTGCCTTGAAAATCTGGCAGCATTATCTCTATGGAGAGAAATGTGAGATATATACTGACCACAAGAGTCTTAAATATATATTCACATAGAAAGAGCTTAATATACACTAGAGAAGATGGATAGATCTCATAAAGGATTATGACTTCAATCCATTACCACCCTGGGAAAGCGAACAAGGTGTCAGACTCCCTAAGTAGAAAGGTTCCAGTGATTCTATCAATGATGAGAATTGAGAAGGATCCAATATTCTTAGACTTGATGAAGATGGACATGGGAATCATAGAGAAGGGGACATCATCAATCCTTTCACAAATGATTGCTCAACCGTCTCTTTTGGAAAGGTTAAAGGATGCTCAAAAGGATGATGTGGTAATTCAAGAAAAAGTGGAAGCTATCGAAAAAGGGAAATCCTCGGAGTTTAATGTTAATGAAGAAGGAATTGTGCAGTTGGGGAAAATACTATGTGTTCCATCAAGTCCGGAGATGAAGAAGGAACTTTTGGATGATGCACATAGTTCAAATTTCTCTATTCACCCAGGGAGCACAAAGATGTATCGAGATCTCCGAGAAAACTTTTGGTGGGATAATATGAAGAAGAAGATTGTTGAATATACATCAAAGTGTCTGGTGTGTCAGTAAGTGAAGGCAGAGAGACAAAAGTCTAAGGGGATGATGCAATCATTGCCCATACCAGAATGGAAATGGTAAAACATCACCATGGAATTTATCACCAGACTTTCGAGGACATCCAAAGGCAACAATGTAATATGGGTTGTTGTGAATCGTCTTACAAAGACTGCACACTTCATTTATATTCGGGATGATTTCTCATTGGATCAACTGGAATGGATATATATCAGGGAAGTGGTAAGGTTGCATGGAGTACCACTATCTATTGTGTCTGACCGAGATCCAAGATTCACCTCTAAGTTTTGGAAGAGTCTTCAACATGCTCTGAATACTGAACTGAACTTTAGTACAGCCTATAATCCTCAAACTGATGGCCAATCCGAGCGGACTATCCAAACACTTGAGGATATGTTGAGAGCATGCTCAATGGACTTTAAAGGAGGATGGGATCAACATCTTCCTCTGGTTGAGTTCTCTTATAATAACAGTTTCCACTCGAGCATCCAAATGGAACCATATAAAGCCCTGTATGGGAAAAGGTGCAGAACACCGACATGTTGGGATGAGGTCGGTGAATGTAAGCTGTTTAGACCAGAAATGGTCGAGGAAATGGTGGAGAAGGTGAAAACCATTCAGTAGTATATCAAGGCAGCCCAGAGTCGACAGAAGAGTTATGTAGATAATCATCGACGAGACCTTGAGTTTAAAGTTGGAGACATGGTTTTTCTACGCATATCTCCGTGGAAGAAGTTCATGAGGTTTGGAAAGAAAGGGAAGTTAAGTCCAAGGTACATCGGCCCCTTCGAGATTCTTGATCGTGTCGGGGCTATGGCCTATCGACTAGCACTTCCACCTACTATGGACAAAGTACATGATGTCTTTCATGTATCCCTATTAAGGAAGTACATACCGGACCCTTCACATGTACTCTCTTCTAAGGTGGTGCAATTGGAAGACGATCTTTCTTATGAGGAGAAACCAGTGAAGATCTTAGATCGTAGAGATAAAGTTCTACGAAATAAGACAATGCCCCTCGTCAAGGTGTTGTGGAGAAACCACAAGTTTGAAGAAGCGACTTGGTAATCAGAGGATATGATGAAGCTGAGTTACCCACATTTGTTTTAGTGTGGGAAAAGGAAAATTTCGAGGGCAAAATTTCTTAAGGGGGGAATATTGTAACGACCCAAAGTTTCATTAATGGAAATCTCTCTTGATCTAATTAAATGTCTCTTTATGTTTATATAAAATGTCAACTTCATTGGTTTTATGATAAGAATTGTGACCGTTACTTTTATAGTTGTTGAACAGTGATCACATGATTAGTATAAATATAGGACTTTAACACATCCAATTTTACTTAGACAAAGAAAGCGATGACCTCATCCAGTGAATTGCCCCATACGAAGCCCATTTATCGGAGCTTGGAAAAGAGGTGGCATCCTTGGGATTTGCTCTTGACCAAGCCCAAGCTGAGCTTCACCATGTCAAGCTCGAACGGGACCGTAAGTTGATAGAAATTACCACTCGAGCGATGTTATCCGAGCCACCCCAAGAGTCTGTCACCATCGCACACCTTACCCTTAGGTCTCATGCAGCTGTTTTAAGGGGTTATGTAACAAATAAGTAGTACTACGTTCATGTACATTATTTTTTGTATATAATAATGAATATAAATTCTAGTCATTTTTGATACATTGTAAATAGTTTTTAAAGTACAAATGGTGTTTTTAGTTATTATTTAATTAAGAAATATATTTTATTAAATTAAGGGATTTTTGAATTAAATAATATTTTTATAAAATAATAATATTATTATTAAATTAATTTTTATTAAATATAAATGATCTTATAATTTTATGAATGCAATTAAAAATTTTATTAAGGTTTGGAAGCCATTTCTGTCAAAACCCGTGAATTTTCGATAAATGTTGGTTTTTATTTTAAAAGTAAAAATTAAAATATTTAGAAAATTATTTAGATAAAATAAATGTTATTTCTGGAATCAGGACGTCTAAATTATCCAATGGTGAATTTTTCATAATTTTCTAAGATAGTCAAATTTTTGGGTAAAAATTAAATACCGTTTAAATATATAATGTGTTTTATGACATCATAATGACCCAATAGTGATGTAATAAAATACTATAATATTTATGTTCGGACAATATATGTTTTACCATTAAAATAATGTGATTTTGGGTTTGTTTGACTTACTTTTCAAAGCATTAATGGACCCCTCAAGACTTATTCAACACCTTGCCTTTTTAAATTAATTTTCATGGGAGTGTGACTCACCTCCACATAAGCAACCCTAATATTTTAAGAAGTTCGGACTTTGGCCTTATAAAATATTTTTTTCCTCTTCCCTTTTCCAAAAACCATGGGCAAAAACCATGGTATGGTTTGTGGTTTGGATTAATTTAATGTAAGGGGACCCAAACCTAAATAATAAAGAATTCTCTCACCTTTTCTATATAAACCCACCCAAGATCCCACTTCCTCCTCACTAAAATCCCTTGGAGTTCATCCAAACTCTTACCTACTCTCTATAGAATCCTCCCAAGGTGCCACAATCTCCCAATAATCCTCTCACAAGCCTCTCTCTAGCCTTTGGAAGCACACTTCCAAGTAAGGGTTTTTTCTTCCTTTCTCATTTTTGTCAATTTTCTTTAAGTTGTATTTCCCTTTTAATTTCAATTATGAATGTTGGGGTATGGTTTCGAACCTCCCCCATACTTCACTATTATTGTTTGAATGATGGGATACCCCTTTATATCCCATTAAATGACTCCCCATGTACACCCATTACTATGCTGAAATTCCGAAAGGAACTTATCTCTCTTCTTTTACATTCAAGCAATAATTTTGTATCATGAATCTAAATTCCATTACAATTGTTGGGACATGTATCTATATGACCTCAATACTTTCCATTACATGTAAATATTATGAGTAACCCCTTTCTCTCTCATCAACCATTTTTATGAATTCTTATGTCACGTCGTTACGCTACCGAAATCGCACCGATTTTCTAAGCCAATGCCATTGTGTAGTGAATACCATGTCCATTTCTCCATCAAGGGTATTCACCTTTATGCACCTTTACTTATTGATTACAAAGTTTCATGTATTAATTCTACATTCCTTTATCATGGAATAAATGATTATGTTTTATGAATTCATGCTTTATGATCCATGTGGCACACTTATGCATGAAATGAAATGTTTAAGAAGGGTGCACCCTTATAGCGCTCCAATGCATTGGGTAAAGTATAGTATCATGATACATCATGTGCAATGAGTGTTGACTCATGATAATTCAAGTGAAATGAGGGTTTACTCATGCTTTATGTGCAATGAGGATTTACTCATGCTCCATGTGCAATGAGCCTTGGCTCATGCTAATTCCATGTTAAGTGTTGTTTCCACATTTCCATGTTATGATTATCATGATTTATCATGCCTTTATGTTCATGTTTTTCTTATGATCTATCGATATTCCTATTGTCTAACATGTATTGTACTCCTCATGTTATTCCATGTGTACTCCCTTACTGGGGCTTTATAGCTCACCCTTTTCTTATGCATGTCCTCAGGTTATCCCATGCAATGTTAAGTACAAAGGAATGTAGTGGTCATGTAAAGGAAGTTTTCAATAAAGATGTTGTATTTCATGTTTTAAGTTTTTATGTAATGATCCTAATCCCCAAAGACACTAAACCTATCAATATTATTTGTTGTATCAAGTGAAGTTTTATGTAATAAATCATGTTTAAGTTGTAATAAAAAGCAGGGTTGTCATAGCTACTCTTGGGAAACACATACTATTTGAGAAGGAACGTATAATGGTTGCTTTTTATTTGCATCACTAGGCTTCCCCATGTGGGCATGATTTGTCCCTACAGGTTTAGGGAGATCTAAATGAGGGTTCTAATTTGTTAGTTGGTTATGTTATAGGGGACAAGGTGTAGTCGCTTCTGATTTGCATCATTGGGCTTCCCCATGTGGGAATTAATTGTCCCTACAGGTCTAGGGAGAGCTGAATAATAGTGCTACTTTTCTGGTTGGTTTTGTTGTAGGGGATAAGGTGTAGTCCAAAGGGGTTGTGGTTGATATAGAGTACTCTCATGCTCACTATTGGTAGTCCTCTAATGAGATTATCCCGGATGAAGTTGAATTGCTTGAGGATGCTTACCTGCTTAAAGGTGGCAGTAAAGAGAAAAAGGAGGATGTTGGGATGACATCTTCATTATTAAAGAGGAAACCAAAAAAGGTACATGCAATCCTTCCTTATACTATGAATCCTTTTACATAGTTTCAGCCTCTTCCTTTGTAGGTTGAGCATCCAATCATCAATAAAATTGAGAAGCAGGTTGTTCCCATGCAGACTGACACTACTATAAAATGGGGTTTATCTAGCATTAGGGATTTAACAGTGCTAGCTAAAAGCACTATTAAATACCCCTTTGTTAGTGTTAGAAAAAGCGCAGTTAAAGGGGGTCATTAATAGCACTTTTTTATAGTGATGTTAAAGAGGATATTTAACAATGTTTTTTTAGAAGCACTGATAAAGCCCCCTATCAGTGTTTTTTTACTAGCGCTGATAAAGGGTATATTTAAAAAAAATTAAAAATAATATATTAATATATAAATATATTTATATTGATATAAATATAATATATATTTTTAAAATATGTTTTAGATAACGTAAATAGGCATTTACAGTTGATATATAATAGATTTTGTGAAAATAAATTATAAAATAATTAAAAAAATATTTTTGGTTAATAATCTACTAATTATTATCAAGTAATAGTCATTTAATATCAATTGGAAGATAAAAATCAAAAAATTAATAAAAGATCTCAAATAAGTTGAAAACGTAACTCGAACTTCAAACAGACATAATTTTTTATTTGGGTGTCTGTTTGGGCTTTACCACATATCAAATTGAATCTTGTGACAAGCTTTATGCCTTAATAACATGGGGAAACCCATTATCACAAATTTTGAGGCCAAAAAAGACTCAAAAGGCCTCCAAAACTGAGTTTTTAGTCGAGGTACCCCAATTTTTTAAAATTCAATGAAATTTAAACCTCGTTTAACTGGGTCTTTTTACCCGTTTCCAGTGGGATATGAATTTATTCTCAGATCTTACATTCATATTGATATTATGGATTTAAAATTTTATCATTTTTCACAATGTAGTTTTATTTATAATTAAATATATGGATATTTACTTATATTTACTTATAATAAATCACTTGTATAAATTCACATATCAACATATTTATATGGAAATGTATTTTTAAACATATAAAATAAATATTTATTATTCATTCTATTTAAAGTAGAAAATTATCCATTTTATTTACCTTATTAAAATGCACTCATATGTATATATAACTTTTATATATACATTTTTGTGTGTATTAAACACACACACACATATGTATTTATTTATTTATTTATTTATATTATAATATATATAAATGAATATTAGTATATAATATATTTAAATAAATATAATTGTGTGTGTATGTATATATATCACATATTTCAAAATATATACAAATAAATAGAAAAGTCGTTAAATATAAAACAAAACATGCATGTCATAGTGGTAAAGAGCATTCAGTCGCATAAGGGAGGTCCTCGGATTGAATCCAGGTGCGCAAAATTATTTGGTGTAGCCTTCTAGTGCTAAGAAAGGGGGGAGGAGGTGTGATCACTCGTGATATCAGTGTTTTTTAAGTGCTGATAAAATCCTTTACTGGCTTTGCTAAAGCCCCAATTTGTTGTAGTGAGAGCATAAAATTATTTCTCTCCCATACAGGAGTGTTGATCGTTCTGAGATTGTGGGGTGGACTTATCCATACCATTTTACCGATTTAATGAAAAATTCATATGTTTCCTTTGGTAGAGCCTTTAATGAAGATTGTGCTACTGTACAAATAAAAACTCAATCATCGTAACTCCGGATGACCAAGAAGGTGAGGGGCCTATTGCGGGTAAGTAGCAAAATGGTATTTCTTGCAACTTAATGTAACTTTCTCATCAATGGAGCTGGAAGTATTTGGCTTCAGTGACTATATAATAGTGCAGAGGTTATTATCCATTAACTTTGAAGATGGACTTTGCTCCAATCCAAAAATGGACTTTTGTGATTTATCTTAGAAGTTCAGGATATGCTCCACTCTGGAGGATTTTTCTATTTCATCATCGGGTGATGGATGTGTGGCCCCTCAAAGGGTCAAGACATGGCGGCATGATCAACACCCAAAAAGAAAAGGGTGATATCTGAGGAATCTGGGATCCAGATGATCTGTTTTTTTTTTGTTATATTTTATTGGCATTTTTTTGCTATATATATATATATTAATATTTAATACTTTCATATGTATCCATATATATTTTTATATATAAAATAAGAACTTAATTATAAAAAAAATTAACTCAACTAGCCCTCAACGGGGAAACCTACTGAGCGTGGACCACGACGAGTAGAAGGTGGGACGACGCTCAAGGGGGCTCGTGGAGAGTGGACCGCAGTGAGGAGAGGGTGGGTCGAGGCCCGTGTGGGCCCATGCATGTAGGCACAAGCCCATTTAGGTATACAGAGAGTGTATGTGGAGGCTCATCCCCACAATAGTCTTCTGATGTTCTTATGTCGCGAAATGATATAAAAAGAAGTGGTTGATCACCCACAAGTTCAATGTGGGACACACACACTAATTTTATTAGCGCTTTAACTAGCGCTGATAAAGGCATATTTTATTAGCGCTAGAAAATGTGTTGCTAAAGAAAATATTTATTAGCATTTTTCGTTAGTACTGATAAAAGTTAACACTAAATAAACTCAAATTTGTAGTAGTGGCTCGATATTAAAACTTAGGTTACCAATCCACCATCGTGGAGTTTGAGAAGAGGTACAGTGGGGAGAAATGACAAAAGAAATTGAGAGAAGATGAAGATAATGAAACGGCTATTATTACTATATAAAATGCAAGAATGAAATTGCATAAATAAAGCAGTGAAAGCCCTACAATACTTTGGTGAGGGACTTAAATCCCTTTATAATGGATGGAAAAACAATTTTAATAGGCGTCAAATAACTTTGAGATATACACTACCACAAAACTGTGTTTTCACAATGCCACCCTTTGATAGCGCTAAAAAAACACTGATAAAGGGGGTACCTTTATCAGCGCTAAAAAAATGATAAAGCGGTACTTTTAACAACTCTTTTTTAGTGTTATTAAAAGTATTCTTTATCATTGCTTTTTTAGCACTGATAAAGGTATCACTTTATCAGTTCTTTTTTTTAGCGTTGTTAAAAAGGTCTCATTTATCAACATTTTTTTATTAGTGCTGATAAAGGGGGTTATTTATCAGCATTTTTTTACTAGCACTGTTAAAAGATATATTTCAAAAAAATCATTAAAAATAATATATAAATATATAAATATATTTATATTGATATAAATATAATATATATATTTTTAAATATGTTTCAGATAAGTATAAATAGACATTTACATTTAATATATAAGAAATTTAGTGAAAATGGCTTTAAAATATTTTAAAAAATATTATTAATTAATAATTTTCTAATTATAATCGACTAATAATCATTTAATAACAATTTGAAGACAAGAAAAATCAAAAAAATTAATAAAAGATCTAAAATAAGTCAAAAACGTAACTCAAACTTCAAACGGCCATAACTTTTGATCCGGATGTCCGTTTGAGCTCTACAACATATCAAATTGAAGCCTGCGACGAGCTCTACATGCTAAAAAGATAAGAAAACTTTTTTTCGCATTTTTTAAGTCCAAAAAAGACCCAGAAGGCCTCCAAAACTGAGTTTTTAGTCCGGATACCCAAATTTTTTAACATTCGATGGAATTTCAGCCTCATTTAAGGAGGTCTTTTTGCCCTTTTTTAGTGAGGAATGAATTTATTTCAAGGTATTACATTCATATTGATATTATGACTTTTAAATTTTATCATTTATAATAATGTAGTGTTAATTATTATCAAATATATAACAATATATACATATTTTTTATATATTCACACATAAAAATTTAATTTTATAAATAAATAATTAAACATATTTTCATATAAAGTATATTTCTAAATATATAAGCCTTATAATATCCATTTTATTTAAAATAAAAATAAATGTATATTTATATACCTATATAGTGTGTGTGTGTGTGTGTTTTAGTGTGTGTTTGTATTAACAAACTGATATATACATATGAATATATAATATATGTAAATATATATAAATATGTATAATTATACTTATAGATACACATATATATATAATATATACAAGTGTATGTATGTTGTATATATGTATGTATATATTTATTTATAAACACACACGCGAAAATATATTTTATAAATTTATTTAAAACTAATCTTATAAATATATATTAATATACGAATAAATATATGAATAAAAAAATATAACTAAATATATAAATATATATTAATATGAATCTATATTAATATATGAATAAATATAAATAAATATATATATATATATAAATAAATAGATATATTATTAAATGGAGAACAAAGCAACATTGGGGAGTGATAAAGGGTCCAGGCGCGTAGATAAGAGGTACCGAGTTTGAATCCCAGGGGAGGCAGAGGCGCGTGGGTGGGTGCAAGGTTGGGGGGCTAGCGCTGTTAAAGGATGGTGGTGAAGGTGTGGGCAGGTGTAGGTGGGGGCCAACACTGTTGGGGGGGGGGGGGTCAAGCACTGTTAAAAGTGGGGGCTCTGATTTAAATATTTTATTATTATTTTTTTTTTGAGATTTATCAGTGATTTTAAAAAAGTACTGATAAATGGGGTCTTTTATCAGGGTTAAAAAAGTATTGATAAATAACTTTTTTATCAGTGCTTTTTTTAGCGCTGATAAAAGGGACTTCCCCTTTATCTTCGTTGAGATTAAAAGTGCCTTTTTAGCACTGTAAATTCCCTTTTCTAACACTTTTAAATGTCATATTTTCAATAGTGGTACATGGAATGCTTCTACGTCACCCCACTGAGAATGATATTTTATCCACCCATGCAGTGCGCTTCATGTTCCTTTACCATAGATCTCAGGTGGGATCAACTTTTAATTTTTCCATTTTAGTTTTTCTGATTTGGTGTGTAAAATATTCTTTGGGACAGTTCTTTTATACATAAGGCCATGTGTATGCATGATGGGATCGATGAATGTTGGTGTTTTATAGTTTTGAAAGAGTGAAATAGGGAAAATGATGAGCAATAACACTAGGTGTGTTGCAAGGGGTGACATGCGACACATGCCCCCTTTAGATTTTTTCTCACGCAATGCTTGGGGTTGAGGGATTAATCCAACACAAGGTCGGGAACAACTATTGGGGGGGTGGTCAAGTGTTGTTAAAAGTGGGGGCTCTGATTTAAAGATTTTATTATTATTTTTTTGAGCTTTATCAGTGCTTTTAAAAAAACACTCATAAATGAGGTCTTTTATCAGCACTGATAAAAGGGATCCCCCTTTATCTTAGTTGGGATTAACAGCGCTTAGCGCTATAAATGCCATTTTCTAGTGCTTTTAAATGCCATATTTACATTAGTGGTACATGGAATGCTTCCACGTCACCCCACTGAGAATGATATTTTCTCCACCCATGCAGTGCGCTTCAATTTCCTTTACCATAGATCTCAGGTGAGATAAAATTTTAATTTTTTTTAATTTTAGTTTATTTATTTGGTTTGTAAAATATTCTTCAGTACAGTTCTTTTATATATAAGGCCATGTGTTTGCATGATGGGATCGATGAATGTTGGCATTTTATAGTTTCGAAAGAGTGCAATAGGGCAAATGATGAACAATAACACTAGGTGTGTTGCAGGGGGTGACATGCGACACATGCCCCCTTTATATTTTTTCTCACACAATGCTTGGGGTAGATGGATTAATCCAACATGAGGCTGGGCACAGCGATTTAATCTCACACAGTGTTTCATTCTAAAGTGAGGCAATTTGAGGTGTGTGGCTTTAATCTTACGTGATCAGCACCAAACTTGGTTTATTCATACACGATCCCAGGTGTGGTCCGGCTAATCCTATGCAACTTAAATCCGACCCAAGTTATTATAACACGACACTTCACTAAATTTGACCTAAGCACTGGTTAATCCTACACAACACATTTTCCTTATGATTTAATCACACGCAACCCACAGATTTTATCCTTCAATATCAAAACACCATTTTTTTTGACAAAGGAAGGTGATATATTGATCACGGAGATCAGAAGATACAGATTCAAACAACCATGAATTAAAATGATCAAGCTAGAGATGATTTGCACCTGGAAGGCCACAAGAAGCCAGAAGATGGGCTGCTTCATTTCCTTCCCTTTTGATAAAAGAGAAAGAGCGGGTTGTGAAGCTTTGACTGAGAAACATGATTTTCCTGACGAGGAAGCCAAAATATTGGAGGACACCATCATTAATCCTAAGGGCATTGTTGATGGTGAGACAATATGACTCAATGTGGATAGTCTCCCATCCAAAATCTTTTGAAAAAGTCAGTCCGACAAGGACAATGAAGGCTTCTTCAACCACATGCTTCCAAAGTGCATGGTGAAATATATGTTTGGCCGCAATGATTTGGCCATGATGGTCCCAGGACAGAAATCCAATTCTAAAAAATCAATTCTTAGAGATAGAATCATCCACGTTAATCTTAAGGATCCCTTCCAGGGGAGGGCCCCATCATGAAAAAGTTGTGTGAGTGCCAAATAGCCCCTGCTCCTCAGAGTCCCTATTCCATCCCTCAATCCAGGAGGAAGCCTGTTCAATCCAGAATCTAGAAGGATTTGTTGTGTGATTAGAGATGAATTCGTTCCATCGAACCCAGATGATCCATGCCATGATTCAAAATGAGGAAAATTTATCTATAGTGAATGAAGAAGACCACAACATCAGCAGTGATGGAAGGTCCGACACTAAATCCATAAAAAGATCTGAAGTAGAGCCCCAAGAAATCTATATCTCATCCACCCCCGGGCACCGGATGATCACATGCAGAGGAGATTCCAGGACACCCGAGCTAAGGGGACATTGCTTATCACTCATAACATGAAGGATGGCTAGGAAGTCCCTAGTGGGGAGGATACCATTACAAACCTTCCACTAGAAATAGAAGATTTTTTGGGGACATTAAGATGCCAAAGAGTTTTCCAAAGCCCCTCCCTTTCCTCAACCTGAGCATCAATAGTGAGCCTATATCCTCACTTCACCGTATAGAATCCATAATTATCATTGCTCCAAAAGAAACAGTCTTGTCCCGCATCCGACATACATGTGATGCTAAGAATAATCCTTTTATCCCTTTCGTTGAACCATGGATTAATTTTATCCATACACCACCCAATCCCTTGATCATCAAACAGGAAACGGACAATGACATTCTCATAGCCAATAAAAACTGAGAAATTAGCCTGCATACCATCTTTATCTATCAACCAGGGATCAGTCTAGATGTTAACTTTCATACCATCCCCAATCCTCCAACCCAAATCTTTATTAAGTAAATTCTATGATCCCCAAATACTTCTCCAAAGAAAGCTAGAACGGGGCCCAAGAGAGGAGTTCTGGAAATATGAGTGGGGAAAATATTTTTCATGAAGAATCCACATATAGAGATAATATGGATGGATCATGAGGTCCCAACCTAGTTTGTCTAGAAGGGCATCATTAAAGAGACATAGGTCCCGAAATCCCATTTTGCCGCCTGTTTTAGGGGTGCAGAGTAACTTCCAAGTAATCCAGTGGATTTTTTTCCTTCCATTACTATGACCCCACTAGAAGTTGGCAATGTGGGAGTGGATTTGGTCAACAATAGCACTAGGAATCTTGAACATGGACATGATATAGCTGGGGATAGATTGCAGAGCGCCCTTGATGAGAGTTTCCTTACCCGCTTTAGAAATTCTTTTTAGAATCCAACCTTGTATTTTTTTTCTTGATTCTATCCACAATAGATGAGAAGATTTATTTATTTTTTTGATTGGCCGACCAAAGTGGGAAGCCCAAGGTATTTTTTGTGCTTCTCAACTATTTTAATACCTACAGTTAGACAAAGCTCTGCTCTTTTTTTCAGTGGGACACCAATACGAAAAGAGATTTCTGACTTGCCCTGATTGGTCGCTTGTCCAGAGGCCCTCCCATAAAGAAAAATCACATAGAATATAGCAATACATTCATTAAGAGTAGATATAGAGAATAACAGGAAATCTTATTCAAAGAAAAGATGTGACACAGGTGGGATGGCCCGACACACCTTTTCCCCATGAATGAGATTAGAGGAAGCTACCAAGGAAATGAGGTTAGAAAAAACATCAGCCACCAAGATGAAGAGAAAGAGACAGAGGGGATCTCCCTGGAAAAGGCCTCAGGTGGGAGAGAATCCTTGGGTGAGTCCACCATTAACATTAATCCTAAAGGAGACAGACGAAACACAGTGCATGATCATATCTATCCATTTTGAGCAGAAACCCATTTTTTTCATAACGAACCGAAGAAAGCATCATTCCACTCTATCATAAGCCTTATTCATCTCCAGTTTCCATGCCATAATACCTATTTTTTAAACAGATCGTATTTTCATAGAATGAAACACTTCATGGTCCACAATGGAATTATATTTGATAAGCCTATTTGCAACAAAGGCACTTTGGTTTTCAGAGATAATGGCAGGTAACCATGTGCGTAAACGATTGACCAAGATCTTGGATAAGATCTTGTAGGAGACATTGCAGAGACTAATCGGCCTAAAGTCTGTAGCCAACAGGGGTTTCTTAATCTTTGGGATGAGGGTAAGAATTATCTCAATGATAGAGAAGAGGTTGATTTCCCCAGCCCAAATACCTTTTATAAGAGCGCACATGTCAGGTCTGAGAATGTGCCAGTATTTATTGAAGAAAAGAGCCTGGAAGCTATCAGGACCCAGGGATTTTGTGGAATAGATATGTTTAAGGGCCTAAAAGATCTCATCATCCGATAAATCTTTGGTGAGATGACGATTCATATCCTTAGTGATTACCAGTTTGATGAAAGACTCAACCTCAAAAGAAATGGTAGAGTCTCCTGCATTATAGAGGTTCTGCAAATAACAAGAAATAAAATCATGGATGCCTCCAATATTGGACATGGTTCCACCATCAGGGTGAGAGAGGATCGAGATATTATTTTTGCGATGCCTAGCAGAAGCCTTCTGATGAAAGTATCGGGTATTTTCATCCCCATCTTTAATGTGTTTTTTGCATGTGCGAATTGCCCAGAAGCTTTCCTTAATGCGAAGGGTCACATCCAGTTTGCTTTGGATAGCACCAATTCTGGAGAGAATATCATTAGTTGGGGACTGGATAAGAAAGGAGTTAAGTTGTCTCCCTAAAGAATCACAATTCTTGTCGGGTTGATGAAATTTTTTGTTGCTCCATACCTTCAGACTAGTAGCCACCTGCTGGAGGTTGGAACAAATGTTAACGTTTCCATCCTTCCAGCACGATCAGATAACTTCTTCACACTCACAATCTTTAACCTAGAAACTTTCAAACCTAAAGTTTTTCCCATATCTTGGGTTGCAATCACTGTGAGAGAAGTCAATAACAATAGGGCAGTGGTCCGAGCAGTTCGACCCTAGGTGGGCGATATGAAACATCTTGAAAATGCTTGTACATTTCATCGATACTAGAAATTTGTCTAGATGCTCAGCAATGCGCGTGGATGTCGTGTTCCCCTGAAACCAGGTGAAGGGATTGCCTGCATAGCCCAGATCAGCCAACTCCTCCCTAGAAATCACATCCCTGAAGCCTGACATCGAGGCATAAGACCTACAAGCCCCTCCGCATTTTTCATTATGAAATATAATCTCATTGAAATCACCGCCAAAGAGGATAGGTCCATACATTACTCGTCACAGAGAACAGAGAAGGTCCCATGATTTCCATTTATCCTTTTGTGGTGGCCATCCATAGAAACTCACAAATGTCCATGGTAGGGAGAGGTCATTGTGGATGGATGCAACCACATGATTCGGGGAGTACGAGGTGATCCTGACATCAAAATTATCCTTACAAAGAAGACACATTCCCCAGGAGTGACCTTGTCAGGGGACTGGGAGGCAGCCTTGAAAGCTGTATTTGTACACAATACCAATATTTTCCTTGTTTTCCAATATGGTTTCGGATAGAAAAACCATATCAGGGTGACTTTGTGCGCAATGGCATGGGAAAATCTGAACCGTTCATGGGTTTCAAAGCCCCCAACAGTTTCAACATAGGATTTTCATGGCTTTAGGCAGGGCTGGGACATACCTGCCTCCGCCTCTGTAACTTCAATGAATTGACCGGCATCCGCCGCTTTCCACCTTTTTGGAAGGCTTTCAGTCAAATTACAAGCCTCTAATCATCATTTATGCTCCCTAGGCTTCGCATTAAAAGGATCATCACCCCTATCTCCATGATTCAACCTTTTCCATGTCTGGTGGTTGTAGGAACCTGATGATGTAATCCCAATCATCTCAGTTTCGTCCGGGGAGGTGATACCTGAAACAACAGAATCTAGATTAGGAGTAGGCTCTGGTGGTTCGATACGAAGTTGCTTTGGCTAAAAAACAAGGTATGGTGGTTCCCTACACTTTAATATCGGCCTCAAATGGTGGTAAGACACTATCTTTCATAATAGCAGGGACTCGACTTGAGATGACAGTCAGGTCCATACTTTGACTAACATGTTTTTCCCCAATTTTTCTTGCACCCATTGTGTTGTACATAGGCCCTCCTTCCACCCTCTGATCAATTTGATCGTTTTTAGAAAAAATCGGTGGTCCAAGAATGATGACATTAATGTGTGCTGGTTCATCCCGCTTAGAGATAACCTTCGCAAGTCAGTCTCGATCCTTTTATTTTTCTACCTATGATACGAACACAGGTCTTGCAGTTTTTGTGCGAAGCCAAGGGCCATATTGTAGAATGATGTTGCCTTGTTTGTTCTCATTCTTCGAGTCGCAAACTTTCTCTAAGTGTCTAATACACCCACAGAATAAACAGAAAATTGGTAGCTTTTCAAACTCAAAGGAAATCCATGCATTAGCATCTTCAATTAATAAGAATAGACTACTCATCAGTGGATATTTCACATCGACCAAATCTCTAATCCACACCACGGGTCCCCAGTGAATTGGATCAGATCGGTCCCACTCCATAAATTGACCAATGTGTTCTCCAATTTCCTTCATAACGCATTCCGTTGTACCATGAAACAAGATGTTGTACCTCTCGTTCCCCTCGCTCTTTGATTTTCATGATCACAATCACTTTCATATGTGTTTAACCTTGTTTCAAGTGTTTTTGTTAATAGGCACAAGGTTGCCAAGAAAATGGCCCAAGAAAGCATCTCAAAGTGGACTGAATTTCAGTCCACCGGCCAACCGGTGTGATAGCACCGGCCAGCCGGTGGACCTGGCAGAGGCATTGCCCACTGCCAGGTTCCACCGGTCAGCCGGTGGCTCTGTCACCGGCCAGCCGGTGGCACCCAGACCAATGGGCCAGCTACTGTCTCCCCACCGGCCAGCCGGTGGCTCCTCCACCGGTCAGCCGGTGGAGCCTGGACCAAAATTCTTCTCCTCTGCCAAGGCACCGGCCAGCCGGTGGAGCTGTACCGGCCAGCCGGTAGCCCAGTCAAACTAGTCGTTGGCTTTGACCAGTCAACCCTCTTTTGGCCTCCAACGGCTCCGAAGACTTCTCCAACGGCTCCGAAGGCCCCCAATGGGTTCCATGCCTATAAATAAAGGCTGAGGAAGCCCCGGACACTAACCGGAACTTAAACCAAGCCCAAGGACACTTTGTTGATCATTCGGCAATCCTCCGGCGAGCCACCTCAAGGAACCCCAAGTGCTCCATCCAATTCCACATCCAAGAGCACCACCAAAGAAGCTTGGAAGCGGCCTTCAAACTCTCCTATCAATCAAAGGCGCCCAAGGCTTCTCCAATTACGGGTTTTATTGTATTTATCTTTTTGAGCTTTCAAATTGGGTTTGTACCTACAAACCCCAACTCCTTTCCTTTCCTCTTTCTTTTGGGTTTCACATCACCATTAAGGTGTGAAGAGGTTGTCAAGCTTTCCTTTAAATAGCTTGAGACATAGGTGAGCTATCCTTCATCTGTAAGAAGGATAGTGGGTTCTTGCTAAACCATTAAAAGCAAGTGGGTTCTTGCTCAACCATCAAAAGCAAGCTGTAATAGGTCCTAGTGCTACCTCAAAGCCTAGTGGGTTTCTTGCTAAAACCATTGAAAAGCAAGCGGTAGGAATCTCTCAACGGTTGAGTTGGGAGCGGAGACGTAGGCCGGATTTTTGGCCGAACTCCGTTATCAATTCTTGTGTCTTGCCTCTTTATTTCCGCTGCACTTTAACTTTGATTTTAATTTGTTAATCATTTTTTAAAAGGCAATTCACCCCCCCTCTTTCCATCACTCCCTTTTTCTCCGACCAACAATTGGTATCAGAGGGAAGTTTGA
This sequence comes from Viscum album, assembly GCA_963277665.1. NCBI lineage: Eukaryota > Viridiplantae > Streptophyta > Magnoliopsida > Santalales > Viscaceae > Viscum > Viscum album. The sequence goes on along the minus strand of OY728140.1, from coordinate 43,380,846 downwards.
ATAATTCCTTAACCGGTTTCAAATTAAAGATCCTTTTGTGATGGCTTCTACCGCTTCAACCTCTTACGCCCCCGAAGGCTATTCTTTGGGTCGTGCTCCATTTTTTGATGGAACCGACTATACTTTTTGGAAAACCCGCATGTCAACTTTTCTTAAAAGCATTAGCTATCCTATTTTTAGAATTGTTATGCATGGTTTTACGCTCTCTTCTCCCGATGAGTCTAAATGGACCCCCGCCGACATTGCAAATTTCGAGCTTGATGGCAAAGCCATGAATGCTCTTCATTGTGGCTTAGACCGTAATGTTTTTAATTGTATTTCTTCTTGCACTACCTCTTATGATATTTGGAAATATTTAGAGCTAACCCATGAAGGTACTAGCATGGCTCAAAAGCAAGAACCCGCTCAAAAGCAAGAACCCGCTCAAAAGCTAGAACCCGCTCAAAAGCAAGAACCCGATGCAAAATCCGTACCCGCTTGCCCACTTCACAAGAAAAGGGCCAAGAAGAAGAAAAAGAAGAAGGCTTCAAAGGCAACATGGAGTGATAGCTCCTCCTTCTCCTCCTTCTCCTCGAGCGACCAAGGTAAAAAATGCCTAATGGCAAAACATGAGGTATCATCTTCCGACTCTTCTTCCTCATCATCCTCTAGTTCTTCAAATTCTTTCAATCATTTGTCTTATGAAGAAATCCAACATGTTAGAGACCAACTTGAAAATGGTTTTCATGAACTTTCTTCAAAATTCGTTGCTTTAAAAAAGAATTTCAAAAAACTCTCTTCCGAAAAAGAACAACTTCTCAAAGAGAAGGAAGAGTTGACCCTCAAAATCCAAAACCTTCCCGATGTTGATTCCATGGAATCAACTATCAAAGATCTAAGGGAGACTCTAGCCAAGTTCACCCAAGGGGAACAAAATTTGAACAATTTGCTAGGTTCCCAACGTGTATCCCGAACCACCCAAGGGCTTGGCTTTTCCAAGCAAGCTTCCTCCTCCCATGCACCCACTATTTTTGTAAGGGGGAGCTCCCAATACAAATTTTGCAATTATTGTAAAAAACCCGGGCACTTAATCTATGAGTGCAATTGCAAAAATGCCCGGTATGGTAGGCCCAAAACTATTTTCTTAAATGATGAATTTTATAGGAGAAGACCCGCCACTAGACAAGTGTGGATTGAAAAATCCCTATTAGCGAGTCTCTCCGGCCCAAATTTTATTTCGGTTTCAAACACCTCTCCCCGGTGATTTGTTGTTTTTATTTAGAGGGAGTTAGGTTTGTTTAAGCATTTTTGTTTTTATTCAAACTTTCAATTTCAAACACTTGGTATCAAATTTTTTCAATTCAAAATTTTCTATTAAATTTTCATTTCAAAATTTTCAACTCTTGGTATCGAATTTTTATTTTCAATATTTCAATTTCCAAAATTTCAATTGATTTTCAAATCTCAAATCTTGTTTTTCAAATCTCCTTTCCCTCAATCAAGTTTTATGCCCCATTCTATTTTGATAATCACAAAGGGGGAGAAATTTCTTGATTGATTGGGGGAGAAACCTTTTTGATCATGCTTTGCTTTACATTTCATTTTATTCATTAAAGCATGCCTTTAATTTAAGTTTTTACATTTTTTGTTTTGGTGATTGTGATCATCAAAATAGGGGGAGATTGTTGCACCTCTCGTTCCCCTCGCTCTTTGATTTTCATGATCACAATCACTTTCATATGTGTTTAACCTTGTTTCAAGTGTTTTTGTTAATAGGCACAAGGTTGCCAAGAAAATGGCCCAAGAAAGCATCTCAAAGTGGACTGAATTTCAGTCCACCGGCCAACCGGTGTGATAGCACCGGCCAGCCGGTGGACCTGGCAGAGGCATTGCCCACTGCCAGGTTCCACCGGTCAGCCGGTGGCTCTGTCACCGGCCAGCCGGTGGCACCCAGACCAATGGGACAGCTACTGTCTCCCCACCGGCCAGCCGGTGGCTCCTCCACCGGTCAGCCGGTGGAGCCTGGACCAAAATTCTTCTCCTCTGCCAAGGCACCGGCCAGCCGGTGGAGCTGTACCGGCCAGCCGGTAGCCCAGTCAAACTAGCCGTTGGCTTTGACCAGTCAACCCTCTTTTGGCCTCCAACGGCTCCGAAGACTTCTCCAACGGCTCCGAAGGCCCCCAATGGGTTCCATGCCTATAAATAAAGGCTGAGGAAGCCCCGGACACTAACCGGAACTTAAACCAAGCCCAAGGACACTTTGTTGATCATTCGGCAATCCTCCGGCGAGCCACCTCAAGGAACCCCAAGTGCTCCATCCAATTCCACATCCAAGAGCACCACCAAAGAAGCTTGGAAGCGGCCTTCAAACTCTCCTATCAATCAAAGGCGCCCAAGGCTTCTCCAATTACGGGTTTTATTGTATTTATCTTTTTGAGCTTTCAAATTGGGTTTGTACCTACAAACCCCAACTCCTTTCCTTTCCTCTTTCTTTTGGGTTTCACATCACCATTAAGGTGTGAAGAGGTTGTCAAGCTTTCCTTTAAATAGCTTGAGACATAGGTGAGCTATCCTTCACCTGTAAGAAGGATAGTGGGTTCTTGCTAAACCATTAAAAGCAAGTGGGTTCTTGCTCAACCATCAAAAGCAAGCTGTAATAGGTCCTAGTGCTACCTCAAAGCCTAGTGGGTTTCTTGCTAAAACCATTGAAAAGCAAGCGGTAGGAATCTCTCAACGGTTGAGTTGGGAGCGGAGACGTAGGCCGGATTTTTGGCCGAACTCCGCTATCAATTCTTGTGTCTTGCCTCTTTATTTCCGCTGCACTTTAACTTTGATTTTAATTTGTTAATCATTTTTTAAAAGGCAATTCACCCCCCCTCTTGCCATCACTCCCTTTTTCTCCGACCAACACAAGATTCCTTTGATTCATATCAAAAAAGGTGAGCAAATCAGATTCATTTTTCGAATTTCGTCCCCACCTTTAAAGTCTTCCATGAGAATGAGCTGGTTATCAAATGTAAGAACCCGGTTCTTGTTCTTGAGGTACGAGTTTCTTCTTCTCCTTTTTCCTTAAGTGTTTTTGAGAAAATAAGGAAAATGGGGAAAAATCTCAAACTTTGTGGGTACATTCCATGTACTTTTCCACACGTCGTGTACTTTGGCTATGTGGGATGAGTACACAAGGCGTGTAGCCATGCTGGAAATGAAAGGTGTAAAAACCAACTACATGTCGTGTAGTGGGTATTTACACGCCGTGTAGTCATTCGGTAGGCAAATAGTAAGGCAGCAGCCAGCTGAGCGACAATACACGCCATGTACTCAGGTATTACACACTGTGTACTCATGTCGACAGATGAACAGTGTCGCGCTGGTGAGAAGCCACCAACGGAACAGTTAAAAATTGAAAAGTACACACTGTGTACCTAATAGTACACGTCGTGTAGTTTGTTTTTTTCGCTTAAAATGGGTAGTAGTCTTTTCTGTTTATAGAGGAATCTTAGAACCATAAAAGATCTTAGGAGAGACGGTCGGAGCTTGGAGGACCTCCTGACCACACACCGGGAACCTGTTTTCTGCACCGTCAATCTCCTTGGAACCGCACGGGTGAGTTCTTCCTTCTCCTTGCATAGATCTTTCCAATTATTCATCTAAAGGGAGTTATTTGAGTTTGAACAAGGTAATTTTCACCTCATATATACGTCGTTCTTAGATGATTCGAGGAGCGTCGTTCACTTATATCGATCTGGGGAGATCGAGGTAGGTGGTCTGGTGTTTAAATTCCAACTGTTGTGCATTTTTGTGTACCAATGTGCAACGAACCCATGTTGGGGTGTCGTGTGGCTGAGGCCTTGTCTATTTTAAATACCTATAATTTCATAGGTAATTTAATGAAATTGTAAAACTGCTGTTTGGGATCGCTGCTTGGATCCAGGACCACCCCTGGGGTGCGTTCCTCTGTTTAGCCGTTTGGCCAGGTTACCCAAGGGTATACCGTGATTTTTAGAATGTCTTAAATTACCTTGAGGGGAATTGTATATACATTGATTTTTTATATGTTTGGTATAGCCCGATTACTTGTTTAGCTTGAGGGCAGTGTTGTGATTAGCTTGTGGGCAGTGCTCTATTCAGCCTAAGGGCAACTTCTTTCGTGCATGTGGGCAGTAGATTTTGTGCCTCTGGGCAACACCTCGTACGCCTGTGGGAATTATTCGATATGTCTGTGGGCAGATTCTTGTGGGTTTAGACTCTCTTTACCTTAGGGTAAGGGTTTACGTGCCTGAGGACACATAATGTTTACTTAGAAATACACTGTGGTGATTTCCTTATATTGAATGATTAAATGAATATTAAAAATGGAAATATAACTGGTACAGTTAGTTATTTTTGAGTATTGCTTGGGTTATTGCATTTACTACTGTACACTTCTATTGCACATTTACACTAACAGTTGGGCACGGACCTTTGGTGGGTGCCTACTGGGATTCATTTCTCACACCCTATTTGGGTTATGTATTTGGCCCAAACAGACTATATTGATGCAGGTGTGGATAAGGGAAAGGGTCCCTATACAGGTACTTGATTTTTGCAGAGGAGTACGAGAGCATGAGACCGAGCTTAGGCTTGCGATGCTGCTAAGTTTCTGTTGCACTGTTTTTCTTTGTTTATTGTACCTGTACTTTCAGTGTATTGTATTGTTGTATAAGATGTTCTGGCTGTTTTCTTAGAACTAGAGACATGTTGTATCATTATCTATATAACTGTTGGTTCTCTTTTACTACAGTTGTTCATTTCAGTTATTAATGTTTTACTTCTTCCGCTGTTGTTGTATGTTTGTTCTTGTATTCCGTTGTGCTACACTTTGACAAATGAGGTCATAGTTTCCCCACTATCAGACATGGTCCCTCGCTGCTAGTTGGTAGCCTCTTGCATTTGGGGAAATACGCTTGAGGTCATGTGACCAACCAGGTTCAGGGCACCCGTGGAGTGGCACCTGGATCCGGGACGTTACAAAGTGGTATCATAGGGCATAGGTTTCTTTTCTTTGACTTACTATTTGGATCCTTAGGTAGGGATAGGACGGAAATGGTAGTTGGTAATAAGCTGTACCCGGGAGTAGCTAACTCTTGTATAGGGAAAATCCAGTCTACCTCATTTTTTTCAATTATTATGATTTTTCAAATTTTACAGTTGATTTGATTTTCATCGTTGGGTGACACACTTGTGGTGTGTTTTAATATTGGGTTCTATTTAGTTGCAACCTGATGAGATGAGGGTATGCCATCTCATGCATAATTTAGGCACATGCTAGAAATCACATGTCATGCATAGTTCCATGTCATGTAGGCACATTAGAAATTGCATGTTGTTGTGATGGTTTTTGTGCTAGAAAAGCATGTTGTTGTGATAGCTGCTTTGATAAATACCTGCTATGTGATAGGGTATTTTTGTGTGAGCCTGTTGATATGATGGACGCCAAACTTTGGTTTTTGGGGAGTATGGGCCCTCAATGACCGGAATTTAGTGGATCATTGACTTGTTTACTTGTGTATAACATGTATAAGATACCAAACTTTGATTCGCGGGGAGTATGGGCCCTCACGGATCAAAATCTGGCACTTAGGTGTTGTTTTTAAGTATTTTCTGGGTTCCAGAGGAGTATCTAAGGATTACTGTCTGGAAAACCCATGATACACGTCGTGTAGTTCCTTGGACACACGTCGTGTGTCCTTCTGTTCGGGAAGAAATGAAAACTTTTTGAGTACACGCCGTGTAGTCTCATCCTGAGTCATAGACCATGTGGGCGGGGACACGGGGTAGGGAAAGGCTTGGGAAAAACATGTCGTGTACCGGATGTACACACCATGTAGTGTTGACCCGGAGTCTACCCATGTAACTAATAACACGGACGGAGGAGACCTTGAGACATACACGCCGTGTCCACCTTGGAACATGTTGTGTAGTCTAACCTGGGGACCCGGCCGTGTAGTTAACAAACACGGGTCGGTGTTACCTCTTCTTGAACATGTCGTGTACATGAGAGACACATCGTGTAGTCCTTACCGGTGGGATACCATGTGGACTTAGCCGTGTGGCTAGGGAAACAGGGTGGTGTACACGCCGTGTGCGGGTGTAACACGCTGTGTGGCGTCAACTGAGTAGTCGGTCGTGTCACGAACAACACGGTCAGTTGGAAATTAAATCATACACACCGTGTAGATGACATACATGCCGTGTAGTCTTGTTCAAAGTGAGATGTGTGGCTTAGCCATGTAGAAGGACTCGGGAAGGGAAGGAGGATTCAAGTACACGTCGTGTATTTAGATGGAACGTTGTGTGTTTGGGGTGTTACACGGCCAGTTTAAGCTGGAGTACACGCCCATGTGAACGGTTGTGAGAACACGCCGTGTAGTATTTATACATGCCATGTAGTCAAGTTTTGTAAATTTTGAAAACTTTCCTTCTCTGTCTCCTTGTTTTCGGTCTTTGATAATCTTGATCTAAGGTGTACGTTTGACCTTATAGAGTCATGTCACCGAGACGACCACGTGTTGTTCACCAAGAGAGCGGCAACAATTATACTCCATAAATGGTAGGTCATGGGATACCAATGGATCCTCCAGCAGAGCCAGATGCGGCGCCAGCCGTTATACCGGACACAGGCGCGGATGCGCAGTTCCGTGAAGGCTTCATGCGGTTCATGCAGACCTTTCAGGGAGCACCGCTGGCTACCACATCTATGGTTGAGTTGACTCGTATCTTCTAGCAGTAGCATCCACCTACGTTTTTAGGGGATGGCGGACCACAGGTTGCAGAGTTTTGGATGGATTCATTGCAGATGATTTTCAAGCATCTTGAGACGCCTCCAGGGCGGAGGGTCAAGCTCACGACTTATTTGTTGTGTGATTCCGCCAAGAGGTGGTGGGATTTTACCACCTAGTCAGAGCATCACAGATACATGGCGTGGGAATATTTTCAGACATCTTTCTATTACTTCTTCTTCCCAGAGACGCTGAGGGCAGATAGAGCTCTATAGTTCATGAATCTGAAGCAGGGAGCTATGTCGGTGATGGATTATTCTACTCGTTTCACCGAGCTTCAGCGTTTTGCACCCATTCTGGTGGGTGATGAGACGTTGAGGGATAGACACTTTGAGGATGGTCTTTGATATGACATCTTCGCACTGGTGAATGTTTTCAGGTTGCCTACTGTACATGCTATTGTGAACCAGGCACTGATTACCAAGCAAAATCTACGGGAAGCTAGTGGTGTGGGTCAGGGAGGTTCGACACCAGTTTCTGGTACTATTTCTACCAGTAAGAGGAAGAGAGATATGGACTTCTCTCACGGTAGCAGTACCAGCCAGAAGAATGTTTCAGGTGTCCAGGTCATGTGCTACTAGTGTGGTAAGGAGGGGCACAAGAGACCGCAGTGTCCACGTGACCTAGTGGAATGCTGAGCTTGCGGCAAGATGGGGCATCTGTAGTGCTTTTGCAGGGCGTTTCCACCAGTGGCTAGTGAGAGGGGTTCTGTGCAGACTCTGCGTGTGGGAGTAGGACCAGCAGTTTCTTACCAGTCGGGAAACTGGGATACGTCAGGACGTACAGGCAGAGGTGGTGGTCGTGGTTGTGGTAGCCAGACACCAAGATCTCAGAGGCAGTAGGGCGGGACATCTTAGGGTAGCCAGGCTGTGTCGCAGGGCCGCGACACTGGGCAGGAATATGCAATGCAACAGACCCAACAGGAGCAGTATCCCGAACCTTCTACTGTCAGAGGTACTATTCTAGTAGCTTTTGTCTTATCTTCGGTACTTTTCGATATGGGTGTTACACATAGCTTTGTATCTGTGCCTGTTGTGGAGAGCCTTGGGCTATGTTTTTCTTCTTATTCTGATGTTATGACGCTAGACACTCCGTTGGGGACTAGAACGACTGGTGTGCATCAGTGTAGGGAGTGCCCCCTTGAGGTTGGTGGGTGTCACTTCCTATAGGACCTCTATTTCTTGGAGATGGCGAGCTATGATTTCATTCTCGGGATGGACTAGTTGGTTCCCTTTTGAGCCTTTATAGACTTCTATCATCGCAGGGTGCGTTTCACGTCACCAGATGGTGGAGAGTTTCTATACAAAGGTGAGTGGGATGTTTAGGCAAGTCGAGTTGGACCAGAGCATCATGGGTGAGGTGGAGTCACAGCCCAGATTGCGAGTTTATATCTGTATGATCAGGGGACTTGTTAGAAAGACTTCCCTCTAGTGGTTGATCGTTACAGGGATGTCTTCCCGGACGACTTTTTAGGTCTACCTCCAGAGCATGAGGTGGATTTCTCTATTGAGCTTGTGCCAGGAGAAGCACTGGTATCCATTCCTTCTTATAGGATGGCTACACCTGAGTTACATGAGCTCAAGAGACAGTTAGAGGAGTTAAAGTCAAAGGGTTTTATCCGACCCAGTACTTCTCCTTGGGGTTCTCCAGTCCTTTTGGCGAAGAAGGCGGACGGTACCCTCAGACTCTGTGTGAATTATCGGAATCTGAACTGGTTGACGGTCAAGAGCCGATATTCTTTACCAAGGATTGATGATATTTTTGATCAACTTCTAGGTGCGCGAGTGTTCTCTAAGATTGACTTGAGATCCAGATATCATCAGTTGTGCATTAAACCATATGATATACCTCTCACAGCCTTCAGGACTAGGTATGGTCTATATGAGTACTTGGTTATGTTGTTTGGACTCACAAACGCACTAGCAGTTTTCATGGCTCTGATGAATCGTGTGTTCCATCCTTATCTGGATTCTTTTGTGGTAGTATTCTTGGACGATATCTTGGTGTACTCTCACACTCGACATGACTATGTCACCCATCTTGAGATCGTATTGAGTATACTGAGAGAGCATCGGCTATATGCTAAGCTCTCAAAGTGCCACTTTTGGATGGACCAAATTCACTTCCTAGGTCATATCATCTCAGAGGCAGGAGTTTTAGTAGACCCAGAGAAGGTGAGAGCAGTAGTTTCCTGGGAGTAGCCTAAGAACGTGTTTGAGATACGGAGTTTCTTGGGGCTGGCTGGTTACTACAGGCATTTTATATAGGACTTCTCCTTCTTAGCAGCGTCGTTGATGGGTTTGACTAAGAAGGGTGTGAAGTTCTTTTGGTCAGAAGCTTGCGAGACAGCCTTCCAAGAGCTGAAGGGAAGGTTGACATCATCACCAATCCTGATACTTCTAGAGCAAAGAAAGAGTTATACAGTTTACTGTGATGCATCAGGTATTGGGATAGGAGCTGTGTTGATGCAGGGAGAGCGAAGGTGGGTCGAATACCTTCAGTCCTTTGATTTTAAGCTTGTCTATACACCTGGTAAGGGTAATGCAGTTGCTGATGCACTGAGCAGGAAGACTTAGACACAGGCGGTTCATGAGGCCAGTGGTGAGTGGCAGTTTATGACTTTGTTCTCTAATATGCATTTGGGGGTGCATGATAGTCAGGGGAAAACCTATCTTTCATCTTTAGTTGTGATTTATACCCTCCTAGATAGAGTGAGGATGAGACATCTATCTGATTCAGAAGGCCTGGTTCTACGGGAGTCGGTGGCAAGTGAGGACCCTCCTCCTGGGTGGACGATAGGCGATGATGAGGTACTGTATTTCCATGGACGAGTGTGGGTTCCCAGGGATATACGCGAGGAGTTGATGCGGGAGTTTCATGCTTCATCTTGGGCAGTTCATCCCGAAGTTACCAAGATGTATCGTGACTTGAGACATCAGTACTGGTGGCCGGGTATGAAGAGAGAAGTAGTTGGTTTTGTTATGAGATGTTCCACCTATCAGCAGGTGAAGGCGGAGCATCAAAGGCCAGCCGGACTGTTACAGTAGTTACCCATTCCAGAGTGGAAATGGGATGATATCATGATGGAATTCGTGACTGGGTTGCCGAGGTCACCTCGAGGCAATGATGTCGTGTAGGTTGTTGTGGACAGACTCACGAAGTTAGCTCGCTTTTTGCCGATCAAGGAGACCTTTGGTGTTGATGAGATCAGAAAGATATATATCCGAGAGGTTGTACGTCTTCATGGGGTTCCTCGTTCTATCATTTCATATAGGGACACCCGTTTTACGTCTCGTTTCTGGCAGAGTTTTCAGAGGGCACTAGGTACACAGGTGCTTCTGAGCACAGCTTACCACCCTCAGATCGATGTCCAGTCAGAGCGTACGATACAGGTGTTAGAGGACATGTTTCATGCATGTATCCTGGACTTTGGGGGCTCTTGGGAGAAGCATATACCCCTAGTCGAGTTTGCCTATAATAATAGTTTTCAGGAAACTATTGAGATGACACCTTACGAGGCTTTATATGGTAGGTCATGCCGATCACCTTTGTGCTGGATGGAGGTAGGTAAGGCAGCTTTACTGGGACCACGTCTTGTGCAGGAGACTTATGAGAAGGTCCAGTTGATTCAGAAGTGGATGACTACTGCACAGTCTCGTCAGAAATCTTATGTTTATCATCGTAGATGACCCTTAGAGTTCGTGATCAGGGATCAGGTTTTCTTGCGTGTTTCACCGAGGTTGGGACACAGGCGGATCAGGAGGCAAGGTAAACTTTTACCGGTTATGTGGGTCTATTTGAGATTATGGAGAGAGTTGGGTTGGTTGCATATCGGTTGCAGTTACCACAGAGGTACCGAGCCATGTACGACGTCTTCCATGTATCTCAATTACGCCGTTATCATTCAGACATGTCTCACATCTTTCAGCCTGAGGAGGTTGATCTTCATGTCGATGCATCCTTTGAGGAGCATCTGATTCGTATCGTTGATAGGAGCACGAAGGTTCTCTGAGGCCGGTCAGTTCCTCTCGTACGGGTGTTATGGAAGCATGGCCGAGTGCAGGACGAAACCTGGGAGCGGGAGACCGACGTAAGTGCTCAGTGGCTAGAGTTGTTCTGAGCTTTATCTTTACCACCCTTGGAAGGGAAATTCGGGGATGAATTGCTTTAAGGGGGGAAGTTTGTAAGAACTCGGTTCTTGTTCTTGAGGTACATATTTCTTCTTTTCCTTTTTCCTTAAGCGTTTTTGAGAAAATAAGGAAAATGGGGAAAAATCCCAAACTTTATGGGTACACGTCGTGTACTTGTCCACACACCGTGTACTTTGGTTGTGTGGGATGAGTACACAAGGCGTGTAGCCATGCTGGCGATGAAAGGTGTAAAAACTGACTACACGTTCTGTAGTGGGTATTTACACACTATGTAGTCAGTCGGCAGGAAAATAGTAAGGCGGTGGCCAGCTAAGCAACAGTACACGTCGTGTACTCAGGTATTACACGTCGTGTACTCATGTCGACATATGAACAGTGTCGCGCTGGCGAGAAGCCTCCAACAGAACAATTAAAAAATGAAAAGTATACGTCGTGTACCCAATAGTGCATGTCGTGTAGTTTGTTTTTTTCGCTTAAAATGGGCAGTAGCCTCCTCTGTTCACAGAGGAAGCTTAGAACCAGAGGAGAGCTTGGGAGAGATGGTTGGCGCTTGGAGGACCTCCCGACCGCACACCGGGAACCCGTTTTCTGCACCGTTGATCTCCTTGGAATCGCACGAGTGAGTTTTTCCTTCTCTTTGCATAGCTCTTGCCAATTCTTCCTCTAAAGGGAGTTATTTGAGTTTGAATGAGGTTATGTTCACCTCAGATCTACGTCGTTCATGGACGATTCGAGGAGTGTCATTCACGTATACCAATCAGGGGCGATCGAGGTAGGTGGTCTGGTGTTTAAATTCCAACTGTTGTGCGTTTTTGTGTACCAATGTGCAATGAACCCATGTTGGGGTGTCGTGTGGATGAGGCTTTGGCTGTTTTAAATACCTAGAATTGCATAGGTAATTTAATGAAATTGTAAAACTGTTGTTTGGGATCGCTGCTTGGATCCAGGACCACCCCTGGGGTGTGTTCCTCTGTTTAGCCGTTTGGCCAGGTTACCCAAGGGTATACCGTGATTTTTAGCATGTCTTAAATTACCTTGAGGGGAATTATATATACATTGCTTGTTTATATGTTGGGCATGGCCCGATTACTTGTTTAGCCTGAGGGCAGTGTTGTGATTAACCTGTGGGCAGTGCTCTGTTCAGCCTGAGGGCAACTTCTTTCGTGCCTGTGGGCAATAGATTCTGTGCCTGTGGGCGACACCTCGTACGCCTGTGGGCATTATTTGATATGTCTGTGGGTAGATTTTTGTGGGTTTGGATTCTCTTTACCTGAGGGTAAGGGTTTACGTGCCTGAGGACACTGACTGTTTACTTAGAAATACACTGTGGTGATTTCCTTATATTGAATGATTAAATGAATATTAAAAGTGGCAATATAACTGGTACAGTTTGTTACTTTTGAGTACTGCTTGGGTTATTGAATTTACTACTGCACACTGTTGTTGCACATTTACACTGACAGTTGGGCACGAACCTTTGGTGGGTGCCTACTGGGATTTATTTCTCACACCCTATTTGGGTCATGTCTTCGGCCCAAACAGACTATATTGTTGTAGGTGTGGATAAGGGCAAGAGTCCCTATACAGGTACTTGATTGTTGCAGAGGAGTAAGAGAGTATGAGACCGAGCTTAGGCTTGCGATGCTGCTGAGTTTCTGTTGCACTGTTTTGCTTTGTTTACTGTACCTGTACTTTCAGTGTATTGTATTGTTGTATAACATGTTCTGAATGTTTTCTTAGAACTAGAGACATGTTGCATCATTATCTATATAATTGTTGGTTCTCTTTTACTGCAGTTGTTCATTTCAGTTATTTATGTTTTACTTCTTCCGCTGTTGTTATATGTTTGTTCTTGTATTCCGTTGCGCTACACTTTGACAAATGAGAGCATAGTTTCCCCACTATCAGACCTGGGCCCTCGCTGCTAGTCGGCAGCCTCTGGCGTTTGGGGAAATGCGCTTGAGATCATGTGACCAACCGGGTTCGGGGCACCCGTGGAGTGACACCTGGATCTGGGACGTTACATCAAAAGACCATGGTCTACCTTTGAGAACCTTTGCTTTGTCTCTATCATTAAAGAATTCGAAAACAAGAAAACCCTCTCCCACTTCCCGTATGGCAACGCTATCCTCCAGTCACCAAACAGTTTGCAGAGTGTTTTTAAGGGCCCCCTGATTGAATGCTCGTTTTGCTATAAATTTCCCAACCACTAGAAGCGACATGTGATGTGACAAAATTGCATCTTCATCTTTTCGTGTGGCAATCGCCGCTTTCTCTTTGTCAGTCAACGAAAGGTTTTTCCATCGATTCACCGGGTCTGACTCCATTTTTTTTACGCTTGAGGGAATGCTTCACAACCACAGTCCTTCACGCACATAGGTCTTCCACCGAACCTACAGAAACTCACATGCATGACCCTCCCACCCTGTGCAAACAAAAACTCTCCACACCCCGTACCAAGCTTCATTGTGCAACCCAAACTTCATTGTGCGACCCACAACTCCTTGTGCGAATCAAATTCCTCCAACAAAATTCTCAGCGCCAACAAACTCCTCTTTCGAGAAAACACCCCCACTTCGCAAAACCAACCTTGCGCACACCTCCCCCACTCAAACTGTCGGCACCTTCGTGAAGCCAGTCTTGCACAAATTGAAAGCCCATTCGCGGCAACCGGCTCTTCGCGAGATCAGCCCCTTCGCGAGCCCATTCCTTCGCGAACCCTCCTCTACGCAACCAAGCTTGGCGAGCCCGCCTTCACAAGTCGCACCCGCAGAGCAAACCAGATCGCAAACCTTCGCGCGCCCACCCTTCACAAACCCACCTGGCTGCAGAAATCAAAATGATGATATCCTTCACTCACAGGAACACCGCAATTTCGTCGGACCGAACAAAGGCGTCCAAATGGAGGGCGAAAGCAGGTGAATTTGAGAAAAAAAAATCAGAAACCAAAGATCAAAGAAAACTGAGTCTGCCAATGGAAAAACAAACACAGAACGCAAAGATGAAGAACCGAACAACATCGGATCCAAAGAAAGAATTGCGGAAATGAGGAGGGAAAGATCCAGATCTGCGGAAACTCGGATTGGTCGCCGTTGGAGAGCCGATTGAAACCGAATCCAAGGATGAAGGAGGATTGGAAGCCGATGTAGAGCCAACCCAGACCGCACGCCGGTTAAAACCGGATCCACGGGACTGAGAAGAAGATGACGCCGCAGGAGAGCCAACACCAGAAGCAAGCGTTGATTTGAAGACCACAACCGCCGCAGGAGGATCACCGAGAAAACCACAAACCTTAGGAGTTCCTAGGCGGGAAGCTCTCACACCGGGAGAGACTTTGGCAACTCCAACTCAACTGATCATACTTCGAAACACCATAAATGAATGCATGGCTTTATTCAAATTAATTCTAAAATAAAAAAAACAATAAAAATTATGGATTTAGGCAATTAACAATTAAGCCCCAAAACACACACATAAGCTAAATATGTAATAAGTGGTATTAAATTATGAAATTGATGAGGATTAATTCATTTAATTACAAAATAAAATTAATGAAATATCGCACTTTTTCACTAGACGCGGTGGCTAAAAGTCCTTCGATTTGTAGATGGGGGGGGGGGTGAACTGAGGATGATATGGGACACCAAAGTCATCTCCAATAAAAATTCTGTATTGAAGAGGCAAATTGGGGGCAGCTGTGACCAAGCTACAAGGAGGTTTTGTAGTGAGGGGTGCTGGGAAGAAGACTAATATTTCTGTCATTTTAAAATTTCAACTTTTATTCCATTGTAAAATCATTACTTAATATCAAACACGATTCCAGACATTATTTTAATTCAGTTTTCAAACGTTATCCCATTACCCTTTCATTCATTTTCCATAAAAAATTTATACCAATCGGCAGGAAGTGCACGATGTTGGACGTTATTTTTGCCGATTTTATGCAACTGCCGTTGCCTCTAAACGTTGGGTGCTGAAGGGTAAGATGTTACTGTTGCGAGTGTCGCCTCCTGCCCCCCTCACTCATTCCTTCAGTTGCTTCGAACAATCAACGACGAATCTCTGGCCTTCTCAAAAGGTCACCGTGTCCCCCTTTTAACCCTCGCTCTTGCCCAGAACCGATATTTTAATCAGAAGATGGACCGGGAGAAGAAGAAAGATATTATCCGATTGGAGCGAGAGTCTGTAATTCCGATTCTCAAACCCAAGCTTATTATGACCCTGGCAAATCTCATCGGTAGGCATCATATCTTCGCCTCCTTCTATCATTCATACAGCCTCCAATGCAGTTTCTTCATTAGGATAAGCTGAACAAGTTCGTTCGATGCCTGCCTTATTTACTTTTTGTCCGTTGCTCCATATTTATTTATTCATTGCCGGAGTTGGAGTTGGAAAATTGATGCTTTAATGCCGTCATTGCATTTGTGTGTGTTTGTTTGTTGAGGTTCAGAGGTTGCTGTTCTTTTTCTCAGATTCAAGTATTTCCTATAAACTGAATATGAAAGTTTGATATTATATTAATTGAATTTCTATCTGCCCGTGCTTTGGTATTTATCCGATTTGGATTGCGGGATGTTTTTGTCTTCGCTATAGCCACCTCCACGTTTTTGTTTAGTTATACCAGAACGAGGTTACAATGCCGGTCCATTCCTTGAATGGAGAAATAATTCAATTTATTAATCTATGCCACTATCATTATCATCTACTTCTCTTTCATTTTTTGAGTTTCGTGGAACACCATTTATTCCTTATATCGAACATACAATGTAGGGATGTATTCGGCGAAAGACTTATTGTTTTGCTCCTTTCATTAATTTATTTTTCTTGCATTCTTGAGTTCCTTATATCCTTATATCCTTATAACCTTGGAAGAATATCAATGAATTGAATGTCGGGGTTGGTGTCCTAAAACCAACTTTTAACTATTTTATTATTACTTGTATTCATGTATTTGAATATTAATATCAAAGTTCTCATGACATAATGATTGTTTTTCTGCATGACATAGTTTCCTGCTATGATGAATACTTAGAAGTGTC
This sequence comes from Viscum album, assembly GCA_963277665.1. NCBI lineage: Eukaryota > Viridiplantae > Streptophyta > Magnoliopsida > Santalales > Viscaceae > Viscum > Viscum album. The sequence goes on along the minus strand of OY728140.1, from coordinate 43,364,859 downwards.
ACGACAATATTCTTAAATATAAGTTTTATAACTAGATGATATCATTTGACGAGACACAAATGATACGTACTATCAGGAGTGGAGACTTATACGATTTTGAGATACTTTCTCACGGTGTATACCCTTGATAATTTTCAGCGCAGAAGATTACGAGAAGATGACTTGCCAATAGGAAATTCATATTTATTCGCGTCATTGAATATTCTTATCTTTGAACGCGTATAATGATCCTTAGACTTTAAAATTATTATCAATGCATGTCATGAGTCACGTACTTTGATGTATCGACCAAAACCGTGACGATATATGTTTGTGGTAAGTAGTGTACGTGAAGTGTGTTACGAGTGATATTGCATTAATGAATAATGCGAGAAAAGATTTATCCCTTCTGTTAAAAAACGAAAGTTGATATCTCATGTCCTCTGATGATAATGAAACCGCCTAATTAAGTCTATGATTATAATGTTCGATTTGAAGGTTCCGGGCGCAGCAAAAGCGACGAATGAGGCTTGCTCAACTCGGTTTTTTGTCATAATCGATGATTAATATGAGATTTACACGATGATAAATGCCGTGATCAACGAAAATGAATCAAAGAACAATTGACGATTGGACGCCGGAACCAAGACGTTAGTGAAAGTTTCGGGCGCAACGAAAGCGTGCGATGGGTCGTACCCAACTTTGCTTTTTGTTATGATCGATGATCAATCCGTGATTTACACGACGATGAACGCCGTAATTAACGGAATTGAATCTAAGAAAACTGATAAGGGATATAACGCCGGAACCAAGCGCAGGATCGTCACATATTATTTATAATTAATTTAATCAATTAAAGAATTAACTTGCGTGAATTCTTTCTTCGTTGATGGATCTGACAACAGATCTACGTTATACCGTCGTTACATTATAGGAATCAAGAGCAGATTCCCTCTAGCGGTGATCCACACGTGTTCCACAAATCTACGAACGTTGCCGTATGAATCTTCGGGTACTAGCGCGACATATCCTAATGCTTGCGTCATTCGCTTTTGATCACCACGAGAATCGCTTCCAAAGCGTTTTTCTTGATCTCTCTAGACGCGAGAGTTGGAGGTGGAGGAAGATCTCTCTTCGTTCTTGGGAGCATTCTTGGAGAGAGAGCTCTCTAGGGCTTGAGAGGATTCTCTTCGGCTATCGTTGTGCACAACACAAAATGAATTGGATCTCTTTGAAAATAATATTATTGGGTTTATATATCGCCAATGTTAGAAATAAATAATTGCACAAGTGCCCTTTATTATTTATTTAATCCCTTGCGAAACCCCATGTCTATAATAATAATAATATTATTATTTCTCGACACGCGCTTAACTTGCGAATTAAAATTAAATATTATTTATTCAAATAATATTCAATATATATTACTTCTCATCGGACCATTAAACTCAGTCCGCCATTCCTCCATAATATTCATCGGATCTTGAATAATGACTATTTATTTATTAAATAAATATCATTGTATTATTCGTCAATAAATAAATAAATATTATATTTACTAAATAGCAAATAAATATTTATTAAATATCCTGACCACATATATTCTCTCGAATATATGTGATCGGGCATACATTAGTAATTATTAAACAACGTGCGAGAATATTATTTATTCAACTTGTTAAATAATAAATAATAATATATTATTTAACCGAGATTTTGGATACATTTAGCGTGTGACCCTCTGAGCCTCTTTCTTAGTGGTATTAGGCAAAACAACCTAATGAATCTCTTTGAAAATAATATTATTGGGTTTATATATCGCCAGAGTTAAAAATATTAAACAACGTGCGAGAATAATAAATATTTATTAAATATTCTGACCACATATATTCTCTTGAATATATGTGATCGGGCATATATTAATAATTATTAAATGTGCGAGAATATTATTTATTCAACTTGTTAAATAATAAATAATAATATATTATTTAACCGAGATTTTGGATACATTTAGCGTGTGACCCTTTGAGCCTCTTAGTGGTATTAGGCAAAACAACCAAATGAATTGGATCTCTTTGAAAATAATATTATTGGGTTTATATATTGCCAGAGTTAGAAATAAATAATTGCACATGTGCCCTTTATTATTTATTAATCCCTTGCGAAACCCCATGTCTATAATAATAATAATATTATTATGTCTCAACATGCGCTTAACTTGCGAATTAAAATTAAATATTATTTTTTCAATTAATATTTAATATATATTATTTCTCACCGGACCATTAAACTCGATCCGCCATTCCTCCATAATATTTATCGGATCTTGAATAATGACTATTTATTTATTAAATAAACATCATTGTATTATTCATCAATAAATAAATAAATATTATATTTACTAAATAGCAAATAAATATTTATTAAATATTCTGATAGCGCAAGGGCCGCCTCAGCACCTTGGAAGGTTTATTTCAAGCGTGGGAAGAGCGTTGCAGCCTCCGTGTACCCTCCAGCACAGCTGGCAGTGGTCCCCCCAGCAGCACAATCGCCTGACCCTCCAGCACAGCTGGCAGTGGTCCCCTCAGCCGCACAACCGCCTAACCAATTGGTTGGAGTGGTCCCCTCTAGCTCAACTGCATAACAGAATGGGTGGGGGGATTCCAGGGAATAACAGAATGGACCCCCACAGAGGAATCAGTTGGGAGATCCTTTGTGGGCTGTTCGGTTATAAAAGGAAGGGGTGGAAAGTGGAAAAGGGAGGGTAAAAACCAGGAAATCGGCCAAGGGCTTGGGCATGAGTTCTCTCCTGAAGTGTACTCCTTTCTGTCTTTTTTTTGCTCTATTTTGTAACCCCTGCTGCTACTAAATTCCAGAAAGTGTTGCCCCTTGTCCTAGTTTTCTTTCAATTTGGTCCGATCTGCCGGATCACCCCACCATGGAGACCCGCACACACACGCGTATGGATTTGGTGGAGTAGCGTCTGACTGCCTTAGAGACCGCCATCGCCGACATGTCTACTGCTTCCGACAATGAACGCCAGGAGCAGGCGGCTTTCCGGGCTTCTCTGTCTCATCTTGTCCGTCACCTGGAGAAAACGCCACATGGGGATCCTAACCTTCCCTCATGTTCGAATGTTGTTCCTGAACTGACTTCAGCAACCACCGACAACCAAGAATTCCCTGCGGCTGACCTAGAAATTGTCCCCGGACTTCCAACCCATTTATCTCTCCCCTTGCCAACTTCACGGTAGGTTGAACTGCCTCTCTTTGACGGCACTGACCCACACGACTGGCTGACACGAGCAGAGCTCGATTTCCGCATCCACAACACCCCAGCTGATTCAATGGTCCCCCTGGCCCAACTGTGCATGGAGGGCTCTGCAATTCATTGGTTCACAATCTTGGGGGAGGCTCTCCCTCACGTCAGTTGGACAACGTTTAAAGAAGAACTCATGCAGGGATTTAGTGGGCTCGAAATTCAAAATCCCTCTGAAGAACTTGTAAGGGTTGGTGTCCTGAGAACCAACTGTTTTGTACTTTGATTACATGAATGTACTCTTATTATATATTGTTCATTGTTCTGCATGACTATAATATAATAATGTCCTGGAATATTTGTTGCATTGATAAGGTCATGACAGATCCCCGCTATGATGAGAATCTTGAAATGCTATAACAATATTCTTAAATAAAGTTCTATAGTTGGATGACATACTATGATAGAACACATAGTATACAGACCGTCATGTGCGAGTACTCGTAAAAAGACGACTCTCTCTCATGGAGTTCGCACTTGGTAATCTCCAAGATGGGAGATTATAAGAACAGACTCGCCAGTAGCAATTCCGCATGTCTTGGTGTCATTGGACATTGCTATCTACGAGCGTGTGTGATGGTCCTTAGACTGAAAGATTATCATTAACTCATGTCATGACTCGCGCACTTAGATTTGCTGACGAAAACCATCTCAAAGAGAGTTGGCGGGAAGTAGGGTACGTTGGGTGCATCACAAATGACATGTTGTTAATGGATAAGTCGAGGAAGGATTTGTCCCTTCCATTTATGGAAGTTGATATCTCGACCCTTTGATTGAAATAGAACTGTCGCATGAAATTCCATGGTAATGGTGAAACGACGAGTTTATTTCAGGTAGTCAAAGAACGACGAATCAAGCATATAGGTTTATGACACTTCCATGAAACCTGCTTGATGAGATATTGAGACAAAGAGATTAAATTACACAGTAAGTGTTCGTATGAGGTGATACGTCAATGCGGCGTCAACTTCTTTCTTTTGGGTGCCTTGACCCGTTGCTAGACAGTAATCTTGGACTTTAGGCAAGTCCGCCTAATGCCAACGAGAAAGAGGCCTAGACGGTCACAGACTAAGTGTATTCAAGTATCTCAAGTAGAATAAAGATTATTCCTGTACGTGGTTTAATAATTATTCAATGAAGCCTAAATCGTTTTAATGAAAGAAGAATAAAATAAAACAAGTACACGTCGTGTATCAATGATTACACGCCGTGTAGTTTTATTTTGAAAACAAGTACACGCCGTGTATTATTAAATGTACACGCCGTGTAGTTTTCATTTTGGAAAGGAAATGAATAAATGAAAACAAGATATACACGCCGTGTACATTGAATGTACACGCCGTGTAGTTTTCAATGAAAAACAAGTACACGCCGTGTAGTTTTTCCAGTCAGGATTTTGAGCAAATATCGTTTTATTAAATGATATTTATTATAATCAGTGTGGGTACATGTCAAGGAATTAATGACTCGACATGGGGTTTTCAAAAGGGAGTTAATGAAATAAATAAAACGCGTAACGCGTTTATTTATTGTCATAACTCTACAACCTTAAACCCGATTATAAATATCCTCACAACTCCAACTCTTTTCCTTACATAAGAGAATCGTTGTGCACAACAATTCTGGAGAATTCTTTCAAGGCCGAAAGAATCTCTTCCTCCAAGAACGCTCTCAAGACCGAGAGAGATCCTCTTCCATCAGATCAAGACGATCTAAGGCGGACAATGCAAGTAAAGGTTTCTCCACGCTAGCACCCGGAGACTCTTTTGGCGACGTCCAGAGATACGAGGTGCACGTGTGGATCACCGCTAGAGGAAGTCTACACTTGGCTTCTGCGACGCAACAACGAATCACATCGGAACGTGATCAAGAACATCAACGAAGAAAGAACACCCAAAATGTACTTCTTTTCAATTGATTAAATTAATTATAATCAACCTGTAACGATCCTACTTTGTGGTTCCGGGACTTTTTCTTTCTTTGTCCATTTCTGTGATTCGATTCGTGGAGACTGGCGTTTATTGTCGTATTGATCCCGGATTGATCATTGTTAATGACAAAAAGCCAAGTGTGAACATCCACCCACGAGCTTCCGCTGCGCCCGGAACCTTCAGAACTAGCGGCTCTCCATCAAGTTGGGTCCATCCAAGACCACATTGAACAATTTGAATATCTGGCCTCCCTACTACCGGGCCAGCCAGAACAACAATACGCTGGATGTCCGCAACTGAGTACGCATTCAAAACCCCGATACTCGGCTTCAAGCCATGTGCTTGGCACGCCATGTGGAGCTGGCTATTACCTACGGTGTCAGCTTCCAATTTCGCACTGGCAGTGCGCGTCCAACCATACCTCGCAGCACCAATAACTGGCGGCCAACGTTTCGCCCCCCACTTCAACCACAGCGGGGCTATTCTACACGCCCGGATAGACTCTCCAACTTCACCCCGAAGGGCGCCCAGCCTACCCCCTCTGCTGGCCGGGGGGTTCGCCACCTCTCAAATCAAGAATGTGAGGAGCATCGCAAAAAGGGGTTATGCTTTCGTTGTGGTCTTCCATTCAATCCCATGCATAGGTGTCTTGATGCTGGTCCTGTTAGGAGAAGATGACTCTCCTCCTAATGGTGATGATAGGGAAGCACTGGGTGAATTACAACATCAAGACAATGATGAGGCCGCTGAAGTGGAGTGTCAAGTATTGAACCACTTCGGAGCTAACACTTATTTCCACAGCCTAAGCGGCGACCAACTGACATGAATGAAGGTCGCAGGCAGCCTCGCTGGTATTCCTATTTTGATCCTTTTGGACAGCGGGGCAACCCATAATTTTATATCTCCAACACTAAAATCCTTGCTGGGATGGGAGGCCCTCGACACTTTCATTCACCCGGTTAAGTTAGGTGATGGTCACAAGTTATGGACTCAAGGGTTCTGCCCACAATTACATTTGACTATTGGTCCCTACTCTTGCCATATTGATGCTCATGTTCTTGACATTGGTGGACTGGATTTAATCCTCAGCATTGCATGGCTACGAACTCTCGGTGATGTCAATATCAATTGGAAAACGATGACAATGCAGTTTACTCATGGAACCCTCCAGAGTACAGCCTCCAGAGGCCTTTCATCTTTGCAGCACCTTACTACACACCTAGTTGGCAGCCCCAACACTTTGTCAGCCGAGCCCAGCCGGGCGTCTTTGACTTCTAAGCAGAACCACCAGCTTCAAACGCTTCTTTCCCGGCTTAATATAATCTTCCTCGAGCCCTCTGGTCTGCCTCCCTGACGATCTACTGATCACAAGATTCCTTTCTTTCCCGATCAAGGCCCTGTTTCAGTCCGCCCCTATCGGTACCCTCACTCGCAGAAAATGGAGATCGAAAAACAGGTCCAGCATCTCCTCTAGCAGGGTTATATTCAGCCCAGTAACAACGCATATTCTAGTTCAGTTCTGCTAGTGAAAAAAAAGGATAGCTCTTGGCGAATGTGTATTGATTACCGAGCTTTAAACAAAGCAACAGTGCCCGATAAATTCCCCATTCCAGTGGTAGATGAGCTAATAGAGGAGTTGCATGGGGCAATTTTTTTCTCCAAGCTGGATCTCATCTCTGGCTACCACCAAATCCGGATGCATGACACAAACATCCACATGACAACTTTTCGCACTCATAATGGGCACTATGAGTACTTGGTGATGCCTTTTGGCCTCACCAACGCTCCTTCTACCTTTCAAGCCACTATGAATGATCTTTTTCGCCCCATGCTCCGCCACTTTGTGCTAATATTTTTTGATGACATTTTGATTTACAGTCAGGGTTGAGATTCTCACATCCTTCATTTGGAGCAAGTTCTGCAGCTACTTCATACCAACCATTTCTTCATCAATCGTGGCAAATGCACCTTTGCTCAGCATTCCATGGCATATTTGGGCCACATTATCTCTCACGACGGCGTAGCTATGGACCCCTCCAAAATTCAGGCAGTTTTGGATTGGCCTACTCCGAAGAATGTCAAGGGCGTTTGAGGTTTCCTCAGCCTCACCGGTTATTATCGGAAATTCATTCAAGATTATGGAAAAATCGCCCAGCCTTTAACGACTCTCACAGGGAGAGCTGGGTTTCACTGGACTCTCGAAGCACAACAAGCTTTTACCCTCCTACAACGGGCTGTTACAACAGTGCCTGTCCTTGCCCTTCCAAATTTTTCCCAGCCTTTCGAAATCGAGTGTGACGCCTCTGGCCGCGGGATAGGTGTTGTCCTCATGCAGAACAATCACCCCATTGCAGAAAATATTATTTTCCAACCCTAGCATTATATAAACCCGATTATGACATTTTCCGGTAGTGTGGTCATGACCTAGCTTCATTCCATCGTTGTGCATAGTGAGTTCTAAAGAGGATTCTCTTAAGCCCTAGAGAGCTCTCCCCTAAAACTTTTTGAAGAACGCAGAACAATTCTCCTCCATCAGAATGAATTCTTCTCCCCTTGAAGGATTCAGTTGTCATCAACGGTGATCATAGGAAACGTTAGATTCATCCGTGTTAGCACTCGCAGAATTCTATAGCGACGATCGAAGGTTTGCGAAACACGTGTGGATCACCGCTAGAGAGAATATATCATTGATTCCTCTGATGCAACGACGGTACGACAAGAGTGGTCTACTGATTCATCGATGAAGAAAAAAGTACAAGTTCAATGTAATTATAAATCCATCTATAAATCAATTATAAATTAATGTGACGATCCCGCCTTTTGGTTCCGGGATTAAGTCAATTAATCTTCGATTTAATTCCATTGGTTATGACATTCTTTGTCATGTACATCACAGGTTATTCATTGATTACAACTAAAAGCCGAGTTGCCCATACCCCACTCGGCGCTTCCGCTGCTCCTAGTACCTTCAAGTGGTATCACATGGGTCACATGATGATTTATAATTATTTATTATTCGTTGATCGATTATATGCAATAGTTGTTAGTTTTCACTTCTAGTTTATTCGTTTATTAATCCGGAGTTTAATTAACATATTTTTGACATTAATTTTCTTCGTTTAAGTTTCATATCATCTTAAACAGATTAAGAATAGATGAAGAACGATCGAAGATGCCATCGGGAGGTGCTGAAGATTCTGACAGGTAGACAGGGATACACGTTGTGTGATCGAAAGTAGACGCCGTGTACCCAAGTTCATTGCACCTGGATGTGTCGCGGGATACACGACACGCCATGTAGTCTATACGGTTTAGTGGTGAAATTCACGTTAACCACGTGGTCAAATACGCGGCAAACGCCGCGTGAGACTGACAAACTATATCATTAATGAGATACACGACATGTAACTGACGTACACGCCGTGTGACTCGTTAATCCCTACGTTCGAAGAACACGCCAACTGACAAGTTACGTGAACACACGACAAGTGGAACACATGGCGTGTAGCTTGTCAGTACACACCGTGTAACCCGACCAAGATGCACATCGAGTCCCTAGGTGTCTATCCCAGATACACAACAAGCGACAAACATGGTGTGTATCTCGTTAGCACATGCCGCGTAGTCACCTAGTAATGAATGAAATTAAATTGCATAAAGAATAATAAATTACAGCATTAAAAATCTAATTACATTGTTGACATGGGATGTGTTGACTATGTAATAAAGGTTTGCATAATTAATAAATGTTCAATTAATTCCATGTAATTATCTGTAAATGCTGGTCAAACTGTTTGTTTTCCATGTTGCATTAATAATGAGCATCTTCAAGAGACTTCATATGGTCATTAAGATAAATGAAATTAATTAACTGAATTAATTCAAACACAATTATTTTAATAATAAAAAACGAATTGAAGATTGTTGATGTTGTCTTTCCATATACCGTGTCTGTCTCTGCTCTCAGTGAAATGATCTTTTTGAAGAATCCATTTTTTTCTTTGATTTAGAAGAGGATTTCTCACTAGTCTTCATGGTCCACATAAGTCCGGAATTGATTTTAGAACCCGTATTGTTAGAGATAACAGGTTTATTTTAAAATTCTTAGGGAGCTAAATTAACCTGTTTCTTTGGAATCCTCTTTTCACCAGCTTGTGATGATTCGGCCTTGATCTCAATAGCTTTGTTGAAATCTTCTCTGATCTTCTTCAAATCATTCCGAGCTTCAAGGCATTCTGATGGAGTCTTAGACTATTCTTCTTTTTTGAGAACAAGTTTTTCTTCAAGTTCTTTTACCATCTTCTCCATTTCTGCCAAGTTTGTATCTCTTGATCTCATCCATGTAAACAACCTCTTTATTGCATATTCTTCCTTTCCTTCAGCAATCTTCCCTTTTTCTTTCAATATCATCCTTTTCTCTTTCTTGAGCTTTGTGTTTTTCCCAAGACAAGCTTCTAATTCATTCTTCAACATGCGCTTCAGCTCTGTTCGTTCACTTTCATCATCTTCATTGCGAGATGTGTCAAACCATTCTTCCACATGAGTCATGAAATTAGTTTCATCTTTTGACTGACTGCTTGATGCGGAGTCAACTCCTTCTTTGCTCATCAACTTCATTCTTCAACATGCGCTTCAGCTCTGTTTGTTCACTTTCATCATCTTTATTGCGAGATGTGTCAAACCATTCTTCCACATGAGTCATGAAATTAGTTTCATCTTTTGACTGACTGCTTGATGCGGAGTCAACTCCTTCTTTGCTCATCAACTTTCTTCTTTTACTTTTAAAGAACTTGTTTCCATCAAATTTAGTTGAGACTTTTGATCTTTTGCCCCATTTCTTTTTCTGTGGTCTCTCATCATCTGTCTTAGGTTCAACAGACTAATTCTTACACCAAAGTGTCCGATGTCATTACCATTGTAACATCTTGGTGGCAATTTACCTTTACCCTTAAACTTTTCCTTCTTGAATCTCTTTGATACAAGAGCAATGATTCTGTTATAATCTTCATCTTCATCTTCATCATCAGATTCACTTCATTATAAAATTTCATCATCTCTGCTTTTGAGCTTCCTCATGGCCTCAAAAGCTATCTTATCCTTGATCTTCTTCTTGAAAGTAATGATCTTTCACATTTCATAAGCAATGAAAATGTTATGTAATTCATCAAGAGTAAGATTTTCTTTATCTTCAAGAGTCGACACTTTAGGATCAAACCTGTCAGGAAAATTTCTCATGAATTTTTTGACAATAGTCGAGTCATCTAGTTTTTCTCCAAAACCTCGAATATTACTGACAATTTCATTGACTCTTATGAAGTAGTCATCAACGCTTTCTTCTTCAGCCATCTTGATATCTTAAAATTTGCTTCTCCAAATTTGCAATTTGGCCTCATTGACTCACATTGCCTTCATAACTGTTTTCCAATTTATCTCAAATTTTCTTGGTATTTTTGAATTCCATAACCTTTGTGCAAACTTTTTCTAAAAGAGACATCAAAATGACATTTTGCGCTTTGCCATCAACTTCCATATTTCCCTTATCAACAAATGTCATAGGAGCATCTTCAACAATAGGTGAGAATCCCACTGTTACTGCATCTTTAACTTCAAGGCCAAGAGATAACAGATAGGGCAACATCCTATTCTTCCAACTGTGATAGTTCTTGCCATCAAATGTAGAGACCCCTGCTGTTATAGAATTCAGATTATCTATCTTTAGCACTCAGTAGATCTTGATAGAGGAACCTCACTTTGATACTAATTGAAGTGTCTGTCAGGATCGATTTCCTCCACTGAGAGGGGGGGGGGGATAAGTGGAGGACGATTTTTACACTTTCTTTAAAACAAAAATATTCTCTGTGACCTTACAGGGTTCTGATCCAATGTGGAATTCCACTCCTTGCCGTGGCTATTTACTACATATTCTTTTTGTTGGATTGATGTAGCCCGATCTGGTTGGGCCGAATGCTTGTGGCCCGCAACTGTCGTGGGTTGAGCTCCGCGGTGAGCTTGTTGGGGGTTGCAGGGGGCAACGCGCCCCTGCTCCGGGGGTCCGGGGGCCGAAGGCTCCGACCCAATTTTTTCGGCACTGTAGCAATGCTGACCACTGTAGCAGAGCTGACCGACCGACACCGACAGGCACTGTAGCGGTGCGGACTTCGGGGTCAACTTTACTGTAGCGCTTTTGACAAAGCCAGCCGCCGTTCACTGTAGCGACGCATACCACTTTTTCGAACAGTGATCGTCTTCTCCATTGTTTTATAACCCATTTTCGGGCTAGGGTTTCTACTGAAATCCTCTGTAATTTTTTGTGCTCCCGATATAGTGAATTCTGCCTCTCCCGTGGACGTAGGGATTTTTCCTGAACCACGTAAATCGTTGTGTCCTTTGTTTCTGCTTTCTTTCGTTTTTTTCTCGCTTCTGTCGTTGTGTCTCCCGGCAATTCCGCAACACTTTTCACTATATCTTCAAGTGAAATCCCCTTGCAATTGTGCAGCATCCCACCACACATGTTAGGAGTCACACCTAACATCGCAAGTTCGCGCTGCAGGACAAAAGATGTTTACAAAAAATGAAGAAGATCACCAGTAAGACCAAGTTGCTTCGACAACAAAGAATGAAGATCCACTTCCACGAGCCTTCAAGATATGCAAGAAAGTATTGCCCATAGTGCAATCATGAAAGCGCTGCACAAAATATTCTCAGACTCAAATTCAATCTTCTCAAGATGCGAGTTTCATCAGATATTGATCGTTGAAGAACAAAACCTCTACTACAAATTCTACACTTTTCACCCCTTTTCCTTTTTTTGTGTTTCTCACTCCCACTGTGCGTCAACAGGCTTTTCCTTTTTGTTACCATGTAGGGGACATGCCCCACAATCTCCATTCTCTCTCTTCTGTTATTCTGCAGAGATCACGCTCCACGATTTCCATATTTTTCTTTGTTAACGCCCCCTGATCTCTATTACAACTGACAAAGATTGTATCTACATCATGGCTCAAAAAGGATTTTATTGCATATTAAAATCACCCTTTAAAACTCCTCAACTGCCTTGAACCATAAGCAACAACATGGTCTCCTTGCATGAGAACACATCCCAACCCTGTTCCCGAAGCATATCACAATACACCATATACCTTTGTCCTGATTCAGGCAAGATCAAGATGGGTGCTGATGTAAGGCGAAGTTTCAACTCTTGAAAAGATCTCTGACATTCCTCAGTCCATTGAAATACACTGTTCTTCTTTGTCAATTCTGTCATAGGTGAAGCTAGTCGTGAGAAGTCACGCACAAAGCGTCGGTAATAACCAGCTAGACCAAGAAAACTTCGTATTTCAAAGACATTCTTCGGCGGTTGCCAAGAAAGAATAGCTTCTATCTTTTCTGGATCCACTGAAACACCTTTATCAGAAACAACATGGCCTAGAAAGCGTACCTCTTGTATCCAAAAATCGCACTTTGATAATTTGGCATACAACTGATGGTCCCTTAAGATTTCCAACACTATCACCAAGTGTTGCTCATGCTCAGCCCTTGTTCTTGAATACACCAATATGTCATCCACAAACACCACAACAAAAGAATCCAGATATCGCTGAAATATCCGATTCATCAATGCCATAAAGACTGCTGGTGCATTCGTAAGACCAAAAGGCATGACTACATATTCGTAGTGGCCATATTTGCTTCTGAAGGCTGTCTTCGGAATATCCTCCTTCCGAACTCGCAACTGGTGATATCCTGACCGCAAGTCAATCTTGAAGAACCACTGAGCTCCCCTCAATTGATCAAACAGGTCATCAATGCGTGGAAGTGGATATCTATTCTTTATTGTAACTTGGTTAAGCTTACGATAATCAACACACAGCCGAAGAGTTCCATCTGCCTTCTTCACAAACAACACTGGTGCTGCCCATGGAGAAGGACTTGGTCGAATGAAACCCTTATTTTCCAGCTCCTCTAATTGCACTTTCAATTCCCGTAACTCTGTTGGTGCCATCCTATAAGACGGAAGAGAAATAGGACTGGTCTCCGGAAGGAGATCAATCGTAAACTCCACTTCTCTTAGAGTTGGTAACCCTGAGAAGTTCTTGGGGAAGACATCTAGAAATTGATCCACTACAGCTGGAAAACTATTTTCCTCGATATCTTCCATTGATGCCAAAAACCTCTAACTGATACGAGATCATGCCAACAGTTGGTGCCAACCAATCTGTTGCACCAACTTTGCACTCTTCTCCCCTCTAAAGAAATGTCTAATGCCATCCTTCCTCACAAAACTCACCATTCGCGCATAGCAATCGATGTGGGCCTTAAAAGTCGCCAACCAATCCATTCCCAGGATTATGTCATAATCATCCATCTTAAGAACTGAGAAATCCCACATCAATTCGATGTCGTCCACAAATAAACAACACGCTCGACATAGGAAGGCTGGACACTCTCTTTGACCCAGAGGAGTTAGTAGGTTCAAAAGAGAAGACATCATTTCTACGTGTAAATCCAACAGATCAATGATACGAGAAGCAAGAAAAGAATGGGGAGCACCCGTATCCAACAAACCTTACATCAACGTGGAAATTAAAAGAACCGTACCTCGTACTTTGGAGGGTCCTGACTGATCATCCACTACAACTTGCTCAGCTCCAAGAAGATGCGTGCTTTTCATGCTCTGCTCTTTATTTTCCTGCTGACACTTCCCTTTCTAAAGAGTGTCACGAACACCCGACCTCAGAGCATTACGACAATAGCGCTGAAGGTGTCCAATCTTGTTACAATTATGACGTTCTCAAGGTTGTGCCTTACAATCCCGCTTGATGTGGCTCGTAGAGCCACACTGGAAACATCCTGGCTTACTCTTGGGTCTCGGAGGAAGTTTTAGCAATCTTGTGGTCCGATTCTGATGTGTTCTTCCTCCTTGAGAAAAGTTGTCTGATTCCCTCTTGCTCTTAGTGTTAGAGTTCTCAGCTCCTCTAGTGAAGATAACCGTACTTCCTCCACTTGGATTTTCAGCAGTGACAAATATCGTAAACAAGGTATCCGGTTGCAGTCCCAATTCAACGGTTTTAAAAGCCTGAGCGATGCTTTGGACCAACTGTTGGTTCACCTGTGGTTCAGGTGCAACCACATTCTCACTGGCCTCTTTCGATTGGTTTCTATGATGCCTACCGAGTGCTATTTCCTAAACCAACAACAAACTCCGTCAATCTCACTCTCTAGCAACTGATGACTTAGCATTTCAAATTCTATCACATCATCTATCACAACATTGTTTTCAAAACGACCTTTTTCCCATGCTCAAACATTTTTGAAAACATTCCTCATGCCTTTTGAAAATCAACCCATTTTCAAAATACACCAAATATCGTTTCAAAATCTTTAATTTGAAAATAATTTCTGCATTTTTCAAAAATTCGCACTTTGCCCGAAATCATAAATCATTATTCACCAGGAGATATGCAATCCTAGTGGGAAGTCATTCCTCTACAATGCATGTTATGCTCCTCTCATTGGCTCATGACAATGAGATTTCCAACATTCTAAAAGTGTATCCAAAACACTTATGTACCCAACACCCTGGTAACTTGAAGTTCAACATAAACGGGTTAGCTACGTCCTTTTATGCTATACATTTCAAGTTCCGACAATCCTACTCATGTCTAAGATGACCACCCAAGGAATAGACAAGAAGGAATTTCAACTCCAAGACCAAAAACATCGATGACCACTTGTTAGGCAAGGACCGAACAATCTGATACCATTTGTAATGACCCGCCAATTCCCATTGGCTTGAGAGTGCAACGAGTCATTACTTGGTCTTAAGCGACATCCCCAAGGCGCCAAAGGCTGACAATAAATACCGAAGGGTTTCAAATACAAGTGGGGGACGATTTACCCTTTAAGAAATGAACCCATAAACCAACCATAACCAAACATTCACTATATGATGCATGAACAAATGAAAGACCAACTAAACAAACTTCATTTATGTCAAACCACATCAGAGTACACAAAAGCGGAAGACCAAACCAAGTATCAAAGTGCACAACAGATAAACAACTCAAGACTCTCAAAGGACACTAAGACTCCGTGCTCCACAAGCTCCAAGCTCCACAACATCTCCCAAGCATCACCACGAGCCACTAGCAACAAGATGCTTTACCTTTACCTGTGTCCCGGAACACGACATCTGCAAAAGCACAAACGTGCCAAAGCAGGGGTGAGTATAAAACTCAGTAGGTTTTCCCCAATGACTCCCCTACTCACGCCACTAGGATAGAAGAAGTAACAATTATATAAAAACAGTTTATATAAAACATTTTCTCAAAAGCAGTTTATAACTAAATATAAACAAGTTTCCAAAACCATTCGTAACCAAAAGCTTCCAAGAGCAATTGAAACCAATTTTCCAACAAGTCATTTTTCCAGAAAAATAACAAATCCAGCTTTAGAACCATTTCACAAACACCCCGTTTTGGCAACCCAACCATTTCACAAACCCGTGAAATCAACCATGCATGCTTCGTTATGACAGTTCCATACTCATGAGCGGTTTCTCGTCGATCTACCAAGTCGTCACAAGGTAATTGTTTCCCATGTGCCATTACACTTTTGGCACCGAGCACAATGTCATATTTCAACCAAGCCTTGTACAAGTAGTTACCATGTGCCAGTACACCTTTGGCACCGAGCACAAGGTCATATTTCAACCAAGCCGCGTATATGCAACATGAACACACACCACATATTCACAACAATCATGCCAAAACCATCCTTTCAATAAAACACCTTTTATTGAAAACCATTTTCATCAAAACCAAGTGTGTTCAACCAATTCAAACCATTTCAATAAAACCGTACTTTAATGAAATCCAAAGAAAGAACCAATTTCATCAAGCCATTTCAATACCAAACCATTTTAATAAAACACCCTTTTTTATTGAAAACCCATCTTTCATCAAAACCATAAATCATCACCAAAGAAGATTTATTCCATGCTTTGCACAATCAATTTCATTCAAACAAGCCAATTTGAAACTAAGCCAATCAATCCTAACAAGAGGAGTCGAGAGTGAAGCCACCTACCTGAAAGGTTTTGATGAAAACCCTAACAAACGGAGGACGCACAAGAAACCCGGGTCGATTCACCAAGGATCCTCCTTAGATCTCTTCTCCTAACACAACCGAGACCAAAAATCATTATGTTTGGCATCCACACACTTAGATCTACCCATAACGGGCGTAGATCTAAGAAACCGAGAGAAGAGGAGAAGTGGATCTAAGTAAATCTGAGAAATCAAACGAGAACGATCACATACCTCAAGAATCTGACTTCGATTCGCCAAGAGAAGCCTTCAGATCGCCTCCGGAACGCTTGGAAAAAGTTTTCCAACCCTCAAGAGAGAGTAATCCCGAGTTATGGCTGCTTAAGAGTTTTAATGAAGCAATTAGAGGCAAAAACGAGTTAGATCCACAATTTAAGGATCTAATTTAAGTGCCCGCACGGTTAGTCCGCACTCTTTGACAAACCGTGCGCTAACCGTGCGTTAGCTACTGCCTCAGCCACTCTTCTCGCACGACCTCATCGCACGGTTTCCCTTAACCGTGCACCGACCGTGCGGAAGCCACTGCCGCCCAAGTCAGCCACACACGGTTTGGTCGCACGGTTTAGACGAACCGTGCGCCGCCCGTGCGACTTCCCCTTTGCCTCAAACTTCAATCCATGATCTCCCGACTCTCCCTTTCGTCACCCTTAACTTTTAAAACCAAGAAAAGCATCAAGTAAGGGTTACATACCAGAAACCGGGGGTACTACAGAAACTACCTGCTCCAAGACTGTTTGAAGGAGCAAAATCTTCTGTGACAACCCTAATTTCAGTAAAGTTTTGTTGTCTCTTCTTATGGAAGTAACTCGCTCCAAAAATAGGAGCAATGAACCCAATAGTTAAGCTCATTTCTTTAACTTTCCAAGTGGCTGCAGCTTTTAGATCTGAATTGCAAAAAACAATGCCAAGAACAAGTCCCACAGTCCAAATTGCCTTTTCATGAATTGAAGTTGAGGTAGTTCCAACTATTCTTACATGCTGAAATCCTTCAAGCCATTTTTTATCCTTTTAAAAAATTAATATTGTGTCAACTCCAAGATTTGTGTCGATGTCAAAACTTTCACTAAATTTCGGAAGACAATAGTGTTGTCCATCTTCATATTGTGGGAAAACATATGATTCTGGAAAAGAAATATTAATAGCAAAAACCTAGAAAACATAATTTCCCTTTTCTAGGAGCCAGAGTGAGTCAGTGGCTTGGGGAAATAACTGCCCGCCCGTGATGTTTTTGAGTGCAACAACCGTTGGTCTAACGACTTGCCCAACATAATGTCTGTAGCTTCCTTTAGCAATACTTTGCTTATAGCCCAGTTGGAGAATAGTAACAGGAGGTCCTTGGTCACTCACAACAACACCTCTAGTACTCACAACCAAAGAAAAATGTATGCTAACTGTAAACGCTGCATTTACCTCCAATGTAGTTGTTGGGAAGGAAGGAAAATAACCAATAGCCCCTGTCATCACCTTTCTGTTGTCACCACTTCTAGAACTAGTATCGGGACTGCTCCTTTGCAGTTTATCCTCGTTTGAATTCAGATCAATAATTACCTCTTCTGGTTGTTCTGGAATGGACGTTAACTTCTCCTTTACGTCTTCTAAAGCCTGTGTGGGCTGCTGCTTGTCATACTGCCATTGAAAGAACTTCCACTGCTCCTTGTCGTTCCCATATTCCTTCATCAATGCTGGATTCAACTGCTCCTAACTCACATCAAGGTTTTCAGACAGCCAAGACAAGAACCAGCGCAAAACCGTGTACTCCATACTTAGCTGCGCCCAATGTATTTTCATGTCCTCTGCTGTTTGAAAAAACTGGAAATATGCCTCTGCTTTCGTGATCCAGCCCAATGTATCTTCTCCAAAAAAATAAGGCAGCTCAACCTTCTTTGTCATTCTTGTGAGACTTTCTGTTCGATCAAAAGCCTTCAGCAGCTTGCTTCCACCTTGTCTGCAACCTTCCTCTGCGTTTTTGCACCTGCATTTAGTTTGATAATCAGTGTACCCCCCACTCTGTCTCCCAGTCACCGTAATATGTTCCTCCAACAACTCTAGTCCCAAACGGCCCTCTGTTGTGTGCTTTTCGAAGCCATGAAACCTGAGCGGAGCGTTCTCCGCAGTTCGCTGCGTCTGAACACTCGTAGATTGCAGGAATTCTGCTTGTTCTTGAACCAACTTCTCTAAACCTTCCTGAATAGTCTTCAACATCTGCTGTACCTTTTCCGTAGCCGATTCGACATTAGCAAGGCTGTTCTCCATCCTTATTCTTCACGTCGGCAGTGCTCTCAACAACGTTTGCACTGAAGAAGGCAGGTAGAAGATAGAGAATAACACTCAGTGACTTCACTGAGTCGTACCTTTCTGCTTGGGTTGGCCGAACATAATGGCAAGAGTTTTGAGTGTGTGTTTTTTTTCTTCACGTCCAGCCTGTAAGAACGATCGCGCTTCTCCAATGACTGTTCCACAGCTGCGTCCGTTCCCTCACAACTCGATGCGTCCTCAGCAGCAGCTCGCACGCTAACCACCAGCCACCGTGATGCGTCTTCGGCAACGAACGCGACTTCCCCAGAGATGATTGTCCTCCTCCTGCAACGTTTCTGTTGAGGAAGAACTTGCGTTGCAACACACCGGCGTTTTCCTCCTCAGCAGCGAGTTCTCTCTCCAGCGTCCAGCAAGCTCGGGTCGTCTTCCCTCAAGTGATCTCCCCAGCGGAGTCGCCAATTTGTTATGTAAAAATGATTGAGAGAGGGAGAAAAGAGGAGTGGACTCTGTATATTGAGGTAGCAACAGAATTACAGTATCATAATTACAGCAGAAACACAGCAGAATTATAGGAAAATACAATAGGGAGGTAGGGGAAGGAGAAGGATGGAGAGAGAGAGTGTTGAACCCGTGGAAGACCACTTCCAAGAGCCTGGCAGAATCCTCCCAAGGATTGAGCCCCGCAGCAGCCAGGTAAACCTCCAGAATGAATCCCCTTCCTAACACTGATCCCCTTTATTTAAAGGCCCACCCAGCCCCCTCAAACTAACTGCTTTTAGGTGGTCCCCCTCCAGCCAAGAATATTCCCCTCTCCTCTAACTGCCCAACAACCTCAAGCCAAGTATATTCTCCTATCTCCTCTAACAAACCAATAACCTCCAGCCAATAACAAACTCTAACACCTGGACAACCCCCTTTATTCCTAACACCTTATAACACCCGCGTACGACCTAAGGGTAAGGTGTGCGACGGTGATAGATTCATGAGGCGGCTCGGCTAACATTGCTCGAGTAGTAATCTCCACAAACTTGAACTTCTCTCGTAGGTGATTTCCTTCAAGCCTCATTTGTTGAAGTTCGGCTTGGGCATGGTCAAGAATGAAACCCAATGACGCTGCCTCTTTCCCAAATTCTGACAAATGAGTTTCATACGACACGACTCTACTGATGAGGCCACCGATTCTTCTTTTTTTCATTAATTTTCATTTGTCATTTCTACTTATAAACAATAATTATAACGTTAAAATCATTCTTAAGAGTATAGTTTCCAACGGTCATATTGACCAACGGTCATAATTGACTGTTCATATAACGGTTGAAACCCGATGGTCATATTTCAAAATATACTCACTTCATTATTAAAGAGATATATTTATGTTGAGTATAACACACATTTTCAGGAAACAAATATTATTCAAAAAGTTTGGGTCGTTACAGTCCGACCCGCCACCCTCTTTTTCTTCTTATCTCCTCCTGCTCTTCTTCCTTGCCACTAATGGAGATACGAACATAGTCCCGTGCTGATGGCATCGAACAACGATTGGATCACGTTGAGACCACGTTATCCAATCTCTTGTCCACTGTCGAGAGCCTTCAACAAGAGTTTCAGGAGCTGTGGATCAGCTAACACCGTTGAGATCTGGAGTTTCGAAAAATCATGCTGCGCCACAATGACAAACAACCCCAGGATGAAGCGCCTCGACCGCTAGGAATTTCGTTGACTTCAGGTACTACCAGAGATATCTCGCCCTGCCTGCTGCATCAAGGTCGCAATCGTGGTTCCACTGCTGTCCTCCAGCCTTCCGATTCTTCACCCATATCCCGTCGCATGGAGTACCTCACCTTTGATGGCTCTGATCCTCGGGGTTGGCTTACCTGAGCAGAATTATATTTCCGTATTCATCAAACACCACAGACACTGTGGCAACAGCTCGCGCAAATTAGTATGGATGGCGTTGCCATACATTGGTTCACCATCCTTGCGGAGGTATGTTCGGATTTATCTTGGCCATTATTTAAAACCGAGCTCATGGAACATTTTAGTGGTCTCAAGATCCAGAATCCGTATGAAGAATTGGCAGCGCTTCATCAACAAGGAACGGTTCAGGAATTTATTGAGCAATTCGAATATTTAGCCTCATTATTACCACGACTTCCAGAACCTCAGTATCTTGGGTATTTTTTGCAAAGATTACAGGAGGACATTCGTTCTTGGGTGCGGATTCATTGTTGCGAAAAATGCCGGGAGTTGCAACGTCAGAAACGACGAAAAACAAGAGTAAAAGGAAAAAAAAGAAGAACAAAGACACAAAGATTTACGTGGTTCGGGAATAATCCTTAGGTCCACGAAGAGGCAGAATATCCACTATAATTCGGGAGCACAATTACGGAGTTTTTTTTTCAGTAACATACCCTAACCAGAAAATGGGCTACAAATGGAGAGGAAGACGATCACTGTTCCACCAACCGCACAAGAAGTCCGCGTCACTACAGTGAAAGACGACCACCCAAGTCAAAAGTGCTACAGTGGCTGCCAACTGGAAGTCTAAAAGACTACAGTATAGTTGACTCCGAAGTCCGCACTGCTGTAGTGTCTGTCAGTGTCGGTCGGTCAGCTCTGCTACAGTGATCAGAGATGCTACAGTGCTGAAAAATTGGGCCAAAGACCTTCGGCCCCCGGACCCCCGGAGCAGGGGCGCGTTGCCCCCCTGCAACCCCCCAACGAGTTCACCGTGGAGCTCGATCCGTGCCAGTTGCGGGCCACAAACATTCGGCCCAACCGGATCGGGCTACACCAATCCAACATTCATGACCTCGATACTCGGCTTTTGGCAATGCGCATTGCCCGCCACGTTGAACCAGCTCTTCGTCGGGGAGACACCGGCTATGGTCGAGAGGGGGACACCTCATTTCTGGAAGCAGTCATGATACCACTCTGTGACAACCACCTCCACGATTGGCTCCCCACTCTGCCACCTCTGCCGGGTGACCGTACTCTCGGGTTACCAAAGGAGTCTCGGGCCCTCCTTTGGACGTTCCTCGACATTCTTCATCTTCTGGCCGAGGAACCCGACATTGGACAACACAAGAATGGGATGACCGTCGTAAGAAGGGGCTCTGTTTCCGGTGTGGATTACCCTATTCTCCTGTGCACCGTTGCGCTGATCCCAAGCTTCACATCCTCATTCTTGGCGAAGGCGACACTGCTGTCGATGATTTAGAACCTCCTGTTGGTAATAACCCACTCCCAGCTGTGTTGGAGGACGCCGAATGTCAAGTGATTGGATTTCACCACCTCCAACTGGGGTGCCGTGTTACGGATCCCACCAGGGGGTGCTTTCCTCCATGAAAATTGAAGGGTCTTTGGGGGGCCTCCCTATCCCGTTGTTGATTGATAGTGATATACTCATAACTTCATTTCGCCTAACTTAACTCCTCTCCTCGCCTTCGAGGTTCAACATTCCCACAAACTGCGTATCAAATTGGGGGATGACCACCAACTGTGGTCATCTGTTACCTTTATGTATTGGTAACTATATATGTACCATCTCCAAACATGTGTTGGACATTGGCAACCTTGACATTATACTGGGTATTTCCTGGCTACGGACTCTGGGTGAGGTTCAGACCACACTCTCCTTACAAGACTGTGCAAGAAGGACTAAGGGGCACGAGGGGTTTCCGTCTACTTCTCGGGGGCCATCCAGGTACCACCCCCTCACTTTTGGAAGAACCCCTGCACTCCGACATTCACAGCTTGATGTCTTAGTTTGAGCGAGTTTTTCGGGACCCTAAGGACCTCCCCCCCAAAGCGCCCATGGGATCATGCCATCCACTTACAACCAGACCATGGACTAATTGTGGTGCGACTTTACCGTTATCCTCACTTGCAAAAAAATGAGATTGAATAGCAAGTGCAAGAACTTTTGCAGACTGATTTCATTCTTCCCAGTTGCAGCGCCTACTCTAGCCCAGTCTTGTTAGTTAAAAAGGACAATTCTTGGCGTATGTGCATCGACTACCGCACCCTCAACAAGGCCACTGTGCCCGATAAATTTCCCATTTCTCTAGTCAAAGAATTATTGGATGAACTTCATAGCGCCACTTATTTCTCCAAACTGGACCTTAAATCGGGATATCATCAGATCAGGATGCAGGAGGCTGACATAGACAAAACTGTTGGTCGGAGTAGGACACTCAAGAGGGTGGTGAATTGTGTTCCTATAAAAATTTCTGTTAAAAAGGTTTGCTTAAAAGATTCACCCAATTAAAATTAAAACATGTCAGTTAATCAAGGTAATAAGATTATAATAGTTTGACTGTTCAAACAGCTTCTCAAAAGACCGATTAATTCTTAGTAGTATCAATATGAGATATTGACACAACTTTTGAAACTATTCTAATAAGGCAAAATAGTTATAACTACTATCCAAGACTAACTATCGAAGTAAAATTTAGTTTTCTGAAATATAAATTAAAACAGAGAAAGACTAAATAGAAACACACAGCAGATAAAACAAGTGGTTCAGTCTCAAGCTGAGACCTAATCCACTCCACTTGGTGATCACTTGCCACCAAACAGTTTATATTAATAAACTTGATCTACACCCTGGAGTAAACAACAATACACAGGACTGTCTAGGTCACATGACCTCTTCCACTGTTCTTCATGGGAACACAAACAACCAGGTCATATCGAACCTCTTCCACACTTATCCATGGGAGTAAACAGATGTAAGAAGATATGAGTGGAAGGATATCTTGTATCCTTCAGTTTGACACAGGAGACAGTGTGAGTTTTAATACAGACACACACACTGCTCGAAAGTATGTAAAAATGCACACGACAGAGCAAATAAATATGAGAGAGGATTTAGAAGGCTCTGTGTGTCTTGAGATGCAACTCTGGACTCGTAGGATGAAGCAGATGCAAATTTCGTGTCCTCTTGTGAAAAACAGAGTATCGCGAGTCTCGTGTTCTGGTTTCCAGTTGTATGATATGTGCTTTGTAGCTCGTGTTCTTTTGATCTACAACAGTTTAGCCTTTTTGGAATCGGGAGTTTTTCTTGTGTTTTTCAGTGTATATGTTCTTCTATCTTGCATGCGGTTCACTTCACGAACTCTCGCTCTCGTCTTTTTCTCTGAGTCTCGTGCTTTTGTTTTTATTTCGAGTGCCTGTGTTGGAGCCGACAGGAAGCATGATTTCTACACCTCATACCTCGTACTGTCAGGTGACATGTCTACAAAGAAACATTAATTATGTCAGTGTCATTAAATGACTCAAATATGACCGTTAGAAATAACATTTAAATTAAATTGAAAAAGACAGAATGTAAGGAACGGTGTCACACTATGTCTTGAAACTGTGTCAAACGGTGTCTTCTCCTTTGACTTTGAGCGGTGAGACAGTCACGGTGCCACAATTACATTGAGATCAGGAACCGATAACACAAATGCGGTGTCAGGATCACGGTGTCTTAGGTAACGGTGTCTGGTCCTTTGTTAAAACTTTGAACGGTGTCTTGGTGATGGTAGCAAGGAACCGGTGTCACAGACTTTACGAAATCTAAAACTGGTTACGGTGTCTGAGTCACGGTGCCACAATTACATTGAGATCAGGAACCGATAACACAAATGCGGTGTCGGGATCACAGTGTCTTAGGTAACGGTGTCTGGTCCTTTGTTAAAACTTTGAACGGTGTCTTGGTGATGGTAGCAAGGAACCGGTGTCACAGACTTTACGAAATCTAAAACTGGTTACGGTGTCTGAGTCACGGTGCCCGAGTCACGGTGTCTGAGTCACGGTGTCTGAGTCACGGTGTCTGAGTCACGGTGTTTGAGTCACGGTGTCTGAGTCATGGTGTCTGAGTTGCGGTGTTTGGATTACGGTGTCAGAGATTTTGCCAAAATCCGGAATCGGTGGCAGACTTACGGTTTCTCAGACTTAGCCGAATATCTGTAAACCGTCTTAAGAGATAATATTCACAGAATGGATTAGACTTAAGCATTAGTATAACAAAACATTATAGAACAAGATCAAATATAGTTTACAAGATTCAAATATAGTTTACAAGATTCAAACATGATTTAGATAGGGAAACCAACAATCTCTACACATGATTTGAGATAGATTAACCAAGGTTAACATGATTTGTGAGCATTAAAACATAATTAACACATGAGGAGGCTAACAAAAACAACTTTTCACACCCATCAGGGACATTATGAGTATTTAGTTCTGCGTTTTGGCCTTACTAATGCTTCTTCTACATTTCAGGCAACTATGAATGCAGTTTTTCAACCTCTACTTCGTAAATTTGTGCTATTTTTTTTGATGATATTTTAGTCTACAACGCTGATTGGCAGCACCGTCAGGCCCACTTTGATGCTGTCATTCATGTCCTCCTGGACTATCAATTCCTTGTGAACCGCAAAAAATGTCATTTCCCTCAACGACAAATTGAGTACTTGAGCCATGTCATTTCCAGCCAAGGTGTAGCCATGGATCCAGCCAAAATTCAGGCAATTCTCGACTGGCCACGCCGCACAACAGTTCGAGGGGTGCGGAGTTTTCTTGGCCTCACATGATATTATCGCCAGTTTATCAATGGGTACGGCGCCATCGCTCAACCATTGACGACCCTCACCAAAAAGGAGGGTTTCCACTGGACTACAACAACCAAAAAGGAGGGTTTCCACTGGACTACAACAACCCAATTAGCGTTCAACCACCTGCAACAACTTATGACACAACCCCCCCCCTCTATGAACCTCACTCAGTCCACTCCCCACTGGTTGGATGATCCAGCTATTCTGCAGGGGGTCTCTACTGACCTCTACCTAGAAAATTATTAGCAGGCAACCCTACTTCTCCAGGTTTCACTAGGGACCCTTTACTACAAAGGCCGCCTTATACTGTCAGCCTGTTCTCCTTGGATCGACCAGCTCCTAGTCGAGAATCATTCTTCACCCTAAGGAGGTCATTTGGGGTTTTATTGCACATACAGACGTCTGACAACCACTCTTTATTGGCGGGGGATGAAAGCCGCTGTTCAGAAATACGTCCGAGAATGTGCTGTTTGCCAGTAGATAAGTATTCCACCCTTTCTCCAGCTGGGTTACTCCAACCTTTGGTGATTCACGACCTCATTTGGGCTGATTTATCAATGGATTTCATTTTGGCTCTACCCAAGTTAAGTGGTTTTGATGTCATTTATGTTGTCGTTGATCGACTATCCAAGTATGCTCATTTCCTCTTGTTAAAACACCCTTATACGGCTGCTAGAGTCGTTGATTTGTTCTTCCGGGAGATTGTTCGCCTCCATGGCTTACCTTCTTCCATTGTTAGTGACCGGGATCTGGTTTTTCTTAGCCACTTCTGGATTGAGTTGTTCCTCTTACATGACACTAAACTCCGTTTCAACTTTGATTATCATCCACAAATAGATGACCAAACCGAGGTGGTTAACCGCTGCCTCGAAACTTACCTCTGTTGCTTTGCGGGCAAACAACCAAAGCGTTGGTCCTACTGGTTACCTCGGCCAGAATTATCTTATAACACGACCTGACACTCAGCAATTCAGACAACTCCCTTTGAGATCGTCTACGGCCGCAAACCACTCATGGTTCTCAATTACTTGCCCTCAGAAATTCGCGTCGCAACAGTGGCTACCGTGTTGGCAGATCACGATGAGGCCTTGACGCAACTCCAGCACCACTTACGGTGCGCCCAAGATATCATGCACCACCAAACAAACACCCACCGGTGCCCGGTCGTTTTTCCGGTGGACACCCATTTCAATGTCAAGCTTCGACCTCACAAGCAACACTCTCTTGCTTGGCGTATCAATCAGAAGTTATCTCCTCGCTATTATGGCCCTTTCCCTATCACCCGACAAGTTGGTCCGGTCACTTGCCAGTTGGCCTTGCCGTCGACAGCACGCATTCATCTGTTAATTCATGTTTGCCAACTCAAAGAGGCAGTGGGACACCATACCGCACCCACCTCTCTACCTATGGATCTGGACAGTGATGACTCCCCACAGCCAGAATCTCACATGGTGCTGTCTTGGCGTTTCCAGCTTTAGAATGGCGCCTATCAACCCCAGTTTTTAATTCAATGGCAGGGCCAGACAACGGATGACGCCACTTGGGAGGATGAGTTTGTCCTCCAAAATCAATTTCCCACTTTATGTCTTGTGGACAAGACTGATTCTCAAGAGACAATCCACTACTGGAATTCTTGGCAATTGCGACGGCCTATTTGCGACGGGATCCCGTCGCAAATAGGCTTTAGCGACAGGGCCCCGTCATAAATAGCCCGTTGCAGAAAACGCTGTCGCAAATACCATTATTTGCAACGGGCCCGTCGCAAATAATAATATTTGCGATGAGAAACATCACCGTCGCAAATAAGCCTCTGATTATATGTATTATTTCTACATAAACTTTTTTGCGACGGGCTTGTCGCAAATAGTTTTTGCGACGGGTCCATCGTCCCGTCGCAAAAAAAAAAAAAATATATATATAAAACGTTCTGCGAGGGGCTCGTCGCAACAAAGTATTTGCGACGGGCCCGTCGCGACAAAGTATTTGCGACGGGTAAGTAGTCCCGTCGCAAATATGTTTTTTAAAAATATTTAGTTAGACTATTTGCGACGGGGTCCCGTCGCAAAAGGTCCCGTCGCAAATAATAAATTAATTTAAAAAAAAATAAATTTAATATAATTACGATTAATGAAAAAATATTATTACTATTATTAAAAAAAATATATTAAAATTCTCAACATTCTAAAAAAAAATAAAAAAATTATAAAATAATAATAATATTATTATTATTAGTAAATAAACAAACATTAAAAAATATAATACTAAAAAAATATATTTAATAAAATAATAATATTATTATTAAAATAATAAAAAAAATAAAAAATATTAAAATTCTCAATATTCACAAAAAAATATAAAAAAATAGTAAAATATTAAAAATTAAATTATGTAATATTTGCACCGATATAAAAGACAGAAAATGTAAATAATTCATATTACAATGTTAAATTCAAATGTTTTTAACATAAAAAAAAAATCACTGGGGGGGGTCGCCTTTTGTTGGTTTACTGTTGTTCCAAATGTGATGGGGGGTAATGAAAATACAACTGATTTTAACTTTGGACCTGTGATCATCTTTGGAGGTTCATCCCTTTTAATTGTACCTTTTCTGAAATGAGATTTGTTCATCCGAAAAGGATGATCGGTTGGAAGAAATCTACGGTGACAATCAAAATAGCAAGGTTTTTTTTTCTATTGACGAACATAAAGGCTTTGTTTTCTTTCATACAGTAAGGACATGATTTCGGACCATGTGTACTCCAACCAGATAACATTCTATATGTCGGAAAGTCACTAATCGTCCACATCAATGCAACTTTTAATATGAAATTTTGTTTCGCAGCAACATAATATGTATTAACACTATCACTCCACAATGCATTTAACTCATCAATCAATGATTTCAAATAAACATCAATATTCTTTTTCGGATGTCCTGGATTAATGGTTTGTGTTAGTCATGTCCAATGTAAACTCTATAATTGTACCTGCATGGTTGATCACCTCGCAAGTAGTGTTGCAATAGGACGACCAAAGTAATGTCGTTCTCGTATCTCAGAATCATCTCGCTTCCTTTGCATAGATCATTCTTTCTTAAAAATTTGAGGGGATATCAGTATTTTCCCTTAAATTTTCAAGAAAGAATGGTCTATGTAAAGTTTTATATGAGATAATTCTTATAGATGAGAAGGGCATGACTTGAGTTGTCATATTGCAACACTACTTGCGAGGTGATCAACCATGCAAGGACAATTATAGAGTTTACATTGGACATAGCTGACACAAATTTTTTATTGCGCATGACCTGACAATTGGTGACCCTTTGAGATTTAAACATGTTAAGAATAGAGCAAAGCCTGTTGTGAATATTGATAATTTAAATATTTTATAATTTTTTTATTATTTTAATAATATTAATATTCTATTTTCATAAATATTGATAATATAATTTTTTTATTACTAATTATTACTAATTATTACTAATTATTACTAATTATTATTAATATTATTAATTATTACTAATTATTAGTAATTATTAGTAATTATTACTAATTATTAGTAATTATTCCAAATTATTCCTAATTATTCCTAATTATTCCTAATTATTCCTAATTATTGCTAATTATTACTAATTATTAGTAATTATTAGTAATTATTAGTAATTATTAGTAATTATTAGTAATTATTCCTAATTATTCCTAATTATTACTAATTATTCCTAATTATTACTAATTATTCCTAATTATTCCTAATTATTACTAATTATTAGTAATTATTAGTAATTATTACTAATTATTAGTAATTATTACTAATTATTAGTAATTATTACTAATTATTACTAATTATTACTAATTATTAGTAATTATTACTAATTATTACTAATTATTAATAATTATTTCTAATTATTCCTAATTATTCCTAATTATTCCTAATTATTCCTAATTATTCCTAATTATTACTAATTATTACTAATTATTAGTAATTATTAGTAATTATTAGTAATTATTAGTAATTATTAGTAATTATTAGTAATTATTAGTAATTATTAGTAATTATTACTAATTATTAGTAATTATTACTAATTATTAGTAATTATTACTAATTATTAGTAATTATTACTAATTATTACTAATTATTACTAATTATTACTAATTATTACTAATTATTACTAATTATTACTAATTATTCCTAATTATTCCTAATTATTTATTACTAATTATTACTAATTATTAGTAGCAATAATTATTCCTAATTATTCCTAATTATTCATAATTATTCTTAATTATTCCTAATTATTCATAATTATTCCTAATTATTCATAATTATTGCTAATTATTGCTAATTATTGCTAATTATTGCTAATTATTGCTAATTATATCTAATTATTACTAATTATTGCAAATTAATACTAATTATTACTAATTATTGTAAATTAATACTAATTATTACTAATTATATATAATTATTGCAAATTAATACTAATTATATTTAATTATTACTAATTATGTCTAATAATTATTAATTATATCTAATTATTACTAATTATTACTAATTATTAGTAATTATTCCTAATTATTCCTAATTATTCCTAATTATTCCTAATTATTACTAATTATTACTAAATATTAGTAATTATTACTAATTATTACTAAATATTAGTAATTATTACTAATTATTAGTAATTATTAGTATTTATTAGTAATTATTACTTATTATTTGTAATTATTCCTAATTATTCATAATTATTCCTAATTATCACTAATTATTCCTAATTATTCCTAATTATTCCTAATTATTCCTAATTATTCCTAATTATTACTAATTATTACTAATTATTACTAATTATTACTAATTATTAGTAATTATTTCTAATTATTTCTAATTATTTCTAATTATTCCTAATTATTCCTAATTATTACTAATTATTACTAATTATTAGTAATTATTACTAATTATTAGTAATTATTAGTAATTATTAGTAATTATTAGTAATTATTAGTAATTATTAGTAATTATTACTAATTATTAGTAATTATTTCTAATTATTTCTAATTATTTCTAATTATTTCTAATTATTCCTAATTATTACTAATTATTACTAATTATTACTAATTATTACTAATTATTACTAATTATTACTAATTATTTATTATAATTATTACAAATTATTATTAATTATTAGTAATTATTATTAATTATTACTAATTATTACTAATTATTGCTAATTATTGCTAATTATTTCTAATTATTAATAATTATTACTAATTATTAATAATTATTAATAATTATTACTAATTATTGCTAATTATTGCTAATTATTGCTAATTATTGTTAATTATTGCTAATTATTGCTAATTATTGTTAATTATTGCTAATTATATCTAATTATTACTAATTATTGCAAATTAATTCTAAATATTACTAATTATTGTAAATTAATATTAATTATTACTAATTATATTTAATTATTGCAAATTAATATTAATTATATCTAATTATTACTAATTATATCTAATAATTACTAATTATATCTAATTATTACTAATTATATCTAATTATTGCAAATTAATACTAATTATTTATAATTATCAATAACAATATCAATTTCTTACTAAAAATAGAAATAAATAAAAATCAATTGAAATCTAATTTAATTACAACTAATAAACAATAATTAAAATTAAAATAATAAAATAAAATAAATATAAAAAAAATAAAATATAAATAACTTAAACTTTGATATTATGAAGATATTGACGCCTTCTAATTGCTCTCGTATAAAAAATTTCAACGAAAAGAAAATTTTTCCTTGAAACTGAAGAATGAAAAGAGGGAGAGAGCAAGATCTGAGTAATTTGGGAAAAAAAACGGATGGAGGTATATATAGGTTAGATTAGTTGCGACGTAGTTATTAGAGACGGGTTTCCCGTCGCAAATGGTGGTATTTGCGACGGGACCCGTCGCAAATACTCTCGCCCGCATTAATTAAAGTCGACGGTCAAAAGGTTATTTGCGACGGGACCCATCGCAAATAGTTCCCGCCGACAGTCTTTTTGCGACGGGACGACATCCCGTCGCAAAAAGTTATTAACCACCGCCGGGTATTTGTGACAGGATCCCGTTGCAAATACCCCTACGCGGTTTGGCGCGCAAGCCGTACGGTTTGGCGCGCAAGTCGCGCGAAACTATTTGCGACGGGAGACGAAAACCCGTCGCAAATAATTGGTTATTTGCGACGGGAAGAAATCCCGCCGCAAATAACCCGTCGCAAATAGTGATTTTTCCCGTAGTGATCAGTAATAGGATCCGTGACCTTCCTGGTAAGTGGAAAACCTATTCCAGTAAGGGCAAGGCTGTCCAATCAGAGGGGGGCTGGCCGTTAGGCCATGTGGGTTGGGGGGAAACAAAATAACAACATGTAGGCAGTTCAGTTGTTGGGCCATGTGGGCTGGGAGAAGTGGAGAATACTCAGTTTGTTAGGCCACGTGGGCTAGGGAACGTGGGGGTGTAGCAGGGGGGACTTTTTTTTCAGTTAGAGAAGAGAGAATGAGTGTGTGCTTGGGCGGGAAGTTCTGTGGAGGGAGCTTTGTCCGTGGAACTGGTGTCTGTAGGTCTCCCTGATTTTTTCTCCTCATTGTAATACCCATTTTCCTCCATTAATATACCCTCGAAGGCCTGTTCGTATCATCATTCCATCGTTGTGCATAATGAGTTCTAGAGAGGATTCTCTCAAGCCTTAGAGAGCTCTCCCCTAAAACGTTCTGAAGAACGCAAAACAATTCTCCTTCACCGGAACAAATTATTCTCCCTTTGAAGGATTCGGTTGCGATCAACGCTGATCATCGCAAGTGTTAGATTCGTCCGTGCTAGCACCCGGAGAATTCTACGATGATGATCGGAGGTTCGCGAAACACGTGTGGATCATCATTAGAGGGAATCTACCCTTGATTCCTCTGACACAACAATAGTACGACAAAAGTGGTCTACCGATTCATCGACAAGGAGAGAATTACAAGATCAAGGTAATTCTAAATCTGTCTATAAATTAATTATAAATTACATGTGATGATCCCGCCTTTTGGTTATGGGATTAACAAGTCATGTACATCATGGATTATTCGTTGATTACGATTAAAAGCCGAGTTTTCCATGCCCCACTCGTCGTTTCCGCTATGCTCGGAACCTTCATTGAAGACCACCACTTTTAATTTGAGTGAACTTGAGTGTTAATTAATAGGTGGTAACTTTAAAGAATTCTATCAAAACTAGGTAGCACAAGCACGTGCGTGTTTCTCTAAATGTAAAGAATAGTTCCATAGCGATATTCATATTTGTTTAGCAAACCTTTCACTTTGATCTGCAATTTGGTTTTTCAGCTCATCTTCTATTTTTCCTGCCATAAAATAACAGGAAAAGAGAAATCATTTGCTGCTAAAAGGTGTGAAATAGACATTGCAATTATGTTATGAAATAGGATTGCATTACTGATTTTTAGATCCTATGCATCCTTTCAAGAGGATCTCTTCAACTCTTGTTATTACTGTTTGCAGAACATGGTTCTGATAGATCCGAGTTCCTAAAGCTCTGCAAGAGAGTTGAGTACATGGTGCGAGCTTGGTATCTTCTGCAATTTGAAGATCTGATGGTATGACAACGTTTTTTTTGCTTGCTGCAATGCGATGTAACCTCCTTTACAGTTACTGGTTTTTTGGGTTGTCTTTTGGTTTATTTTTTCACTCAATGTTCTGAGTCATCTCTCTCTCTCTGTATATATATATATTGGATGCAGCAGTTGTACTCACTATTTGACCCTGTGAACGGAGCACATAAATTACAGCAGCAAAACCTTTCTTCAGAGGAAATCGATGTTCTCGAAGAGAATTTTCTGACATACTTATTTCAGGTGTGCTGTTCTACTGCACGTTTATGAAATCTTACAATTCTAAGTTGCAATGCTGCGTTATAAATTTGTGCAACAATTTAATCAAAACCTCTAATTCCTTGTTTTTTCTCTCACTATCTCATGAGCAAACACACTATAATGCACCTAAATCTTGGTGGGTGGGCTACAAGGGGCCGGCGCGATGCCGCATGGGGGTGTGAGTCTATTCCCTAACTGCCAGGGGTAGAGGTGTAATTCCACAGTAGTGTTGTTGAGTTGTTAGTAAGTTAGGGGAATATTATAAAGGGTAGGGTCTAGTAGTAAGTAAGAGGGAGGGCACGATTTATTAGGGGAATATTCAGCAGCACCTGAGGGTGGGTTAGGTGATTGGCCCTGGGTGCAGCGCCATCCGAGGATCTATTCTTCCCCTGTTCTTCTTTTCATTTCCCTTTCTCCTCCATCTGCTTCTATGGCTGAGTCTGTTGTAATTCTTACACACTGTAATAGCTGATATCAATAGATTTCCTCTGTTTTACTATTCAGCTCCATATCATTTGGTGATTTCATTGAGAGAGCTCTTGTGTGTGAGAGAGAGAGTCGAGCCGCGAAGACGAATTCAGAAGAGCTACGCAAGAGATCCTAGCTTGAGTGGTGCAGCTGAGGCAGACGGTGCCAACGCAGCAGGAACTTCCGCTCACGCAGGACGAAGCAGACACGGCGGCCGCAACAGTTGCACCTGAAGCAGGCGGTCCTGGTTCGTGTGGTGCAGTTGGCGCAGACCACTCACTTGGAAGGAGATTTCGATCGGCGCTTGGGCTGTGCAGCGGTTTTATGCCCACACGAATGGAGAACAAAGTAGCTGGCCTTGAGACTTCAGTGAAAGAGCTGCGAGCTAGTTCCCAGCAACAGAAGGTCGGGCATCTGCGGCTCGAGAACCAGATGCGAGAGTTGATGGTGATGTTGGCTCGGCAAGGGACGAACCAGATGGATCGATCGAATCATGGAGTCGATAAAGGAAAACCAGTTATCGTAGAGGAAGGTGGAAGCAGTTTAAACACTGATGCTGTGGACGAGCCCCGCTCCCTCACTTCGCCTGTCACGCCCTAGCCCTGCCAACCATGTGGCTCCCTTGGCGACTGCGATTGTGCCTGCGCCTCTGCGCCACATAATGTTGGAATCCATCCTCGACATTCGTTCTAGATCCGGCTGGCCTGAGGCGTAATCTATCGGTTCCTGGCTATATTTTTCCTCAACCCCTACTCCTGCGCGCACATTGTGCTTCCTCCCGGGTAGCGTGCACATCAAGCCAGGCCACATCACCCAAGCGGGGCTCCTCCAGGTGCACATCAACCTCCGCCTCCTGTTAGATGCATCTAGCGCTCCAAGCCACGGCCTCCCAGCGCCTCTGCTCACCCGTGGCGTCTATCTTTGGCCTCATGATGTCATCAGACCGCGCTCGCGGTTTCCTCCTACCGCTACTGAGACCCTGCTTTTCCTACTGAGGCCAGATTTCCTGTCTCTGACTATTCCTACTGGATTCCTTGCGCAATCCTTCCTGCTGGCTTGGTGTTATCTTGTCGCCTCTTCTCGATCTCGCCCCTGATATGACATATTCCTCACCACCATCTAATATTTATCATAATCTGGAACTATCATTGGTTGAGATCGCGTTTGTACGCTCTCATCGGACCGTCTCGCTTCCTGCCTCCTCTTCGGTCTCTGTTGCTCAGACCGGTAGCCTTACCACTTGTGTCTCTTGTCGCCCGACTGTTTGGATGCTTGATTTTGGTGCTTCCGACCATCTCATTGGTGATGCAGAGGTATGCTTACTACCTAGCGTCTGTATACTGACGCCACTGCTGTTTCTGACGGATCCACAATCCCTATTGTGGGATTTGACACTTGCTCATTGACTTTTGGTATTCGCCTGACTTCAGTGGCTCATGTTCCTCACAGTCCTTTTAATCTCCCTCTCCATCAGTAAGCTCACAAGGGACTTGAACCGTGTTTCTATTTTTACATCATCTCGTGTTGTTTTTTAGGAGTGGTCGATGACTCGAGAGTTTGGTAGAGGTCATCTTTGTGATGGGGTGTATATGTTCGATACCCCGCCATCCTTTGCTTGTGCATCCACCTCTGCTCGTGCGCTAGATCTACATTTTCGGCATGATCATCCACCGACTTCAATCTTATATCAGCTTTGCCCCCACTTCAGTCCACACATTTCTTTCCATTGTGCTGTAAGTTTGCTAAACATCATCACGCATTTTATATTCCTCGTTTGGTGACGCGTGCGTTTAAACCATTTTTCTTGGTCTATTCCGATGTATGGGGTCCCGCATGGTCCCCAGTCAGTCAGGGTACCGTTATTATGTATCATTTATTGATGATTTCTCTCGCATGACGTGACTTTATCTCCTTTGTAATCGTTCTAAGGTGTGATATTTTCAAAACATTTTACCATGAAATTCACACTTAGTTCTTCATGCCTATTAAATGTCTTCGCTCGGTTTGGTCTTAGGCCGTCCGTCACGCAAGGGGGATCATCCCTCTCCTCTCCGTGCGTGAGAACCAAAGGGGGATGGATAAATTACTTTATTTATTTTTAAATAAACCAATATATCATCATCACACCTGCCAACGCTCGCCCTCAATCGGGCATCCAACACTGTAACAACCCAAAATTTTATCAATGAAAATTCTCTTCTTATAATAATGCCATAGTATAAATCACATAAAATCGCATAGAGAATACAATACAAACTTTATAAATAAAGAATGAATGGAATAATAGGTATTTCTATAAGTTAAAGAACCTATACCAATGAAATAACAACTTGACCTTTGGAATAGTAATATGAACCTTATGAATAGTAAATCGATCAATAGAATAGTAACATCACCCATGAAAGTATAAATAAAATTTAGGCATCTTATAAATGATAACATGATGTAATTATATTATAGTATAAGTAAATAAATGTTTTAGAAATTATTAATTAAGTGTTGATATTTTTATAAAACATAAACGTTTATTTTCAATTTTATAATTAATATAATGATTTAAAATAAAATTTATTTTTATAAAATGTATTCATAAATTAATATTTTGTTGTCTTATGATTATAAGATAATTTTATGAGACCTTAGTTATAATTTTAAAATTGGTATTTTCCTAGTAAATGACGATTTTAATTAAAAATTAAATCTCTCATATTTAAAAAATTATTTTAATAAAATGAAGTTCATTTTTGAATTCTACACGTCGAAAAATGGTTAGGGTGAATTTTTCTGGTTTTTTCTAAAATACTTGAATTTTTTGTGAATAGTAAAATACTGTAATTTACGGTATATATACATTATAAGTTAAATACACTATTTTTTGATTCATTGCTGATGTAATCACTATAATCTCAAACTTTCCTTCATTATTTTAATATATTTAGTGATAATGCTCAAACTATTTATAGTCTTGAGGCAAAATAATAAACTAGTGAATAAAATAATGAGAAAACACTCCTCTCCTGCCCTATAAATATACCCGCCCTATAAATATACCCCTCACCACCTCTTCTCTTCACACCTCTTAAGCCTCAAAGCTTGTCCAATTTCTGTCCAATACTCTTCCCAAGTCTCTTCTCCATGTCCAGGAGGTTCTGGTCTCAACAGAAGACGAAACTCATTCTCCTAAGGAGGTTCTCAAGGAGAAGAACTCAAGTGCTAAAAACCTCTTCCTTTTTCTTTTAATTAATTTTCAATTTCTTTTATTTTCTCATTCTCTCTTCACCCCCTTATCCAAGTGTCATGATAACTCTAGTATCTTTTATATACTAGAATGTTATTGTGTTTATGGAATAACCCATCATCATTTCTCTGCCCCTCTCATTTTATTCTAAATGAAAATATCTTTCGTGATGTGTTAATTTATCGCATTTAAGGATGACGAGTTTTTAATTTTCATTACCGCCTTCAAGGCTGGTCATAAAATCATTTTTATGGTCAAACCAGATTATAATATATGTATTACAGCTTTTGTAATGCTCTGAAACCATTATATATACATGATATTAATTAATAAATCAAAACTAGTTCGTGATGATAAAAAAAAACTAAAATAATCTAAACGGTTATCATTATCGTTTTATCTAATGAATCATCCTCACATCTGGAAACAAAATGATATATAAGATCATTTAATATTCTGTAAGTTAATTAATAACATATAATTTCAATTTTGGACAACTATTATCATTTTACATGATTTTTCATACATGTATACAGGTAAAGCGATCATGAAAACCAAGAAAACGAACGCTCCCGAACGATAAAATTGTATCTTATAACTCATCAAAATGACCATAAATGAACTTAATAAAATTATACTAAATCAAATACATGTAGAAAAAGTTCTTAATTAATTAATTGATTGATTTAATTCGTTTATCTAGGATATTAAGATCAAGTGCAAATTACTTTTGGACATAAGATAAGGGATTATTTTCGAATCTCCATTTTTTTTCGGGTTAAGTTTTCTCTCTTTACCCCAATGTAATTATTATTTTTTTATATATTTCTTTTATATTCTGTGTATATGTTCCAAACTCATGTATCCAGATCATTTCATCCTTCATTGACGAGGAAATACATGTTTTAAAAAGGTTCCTTTCTTAAATCTTTTCGATCAGAAAGCCCGATTAAAGGAACTTCCCAAATTCTTACCTATTTTTAAGTACCATCCATAATCTGTTTTAAGCCACCATTATTTTTATAAAATCACTCATTTTATCGTGAAAATCTATCTTGGTTTATTTATGGTTTTATGTAAAAGATTATGCCTTTTCCGCTTTAAATACTCTAATATTTTCCTTAAACCGCACTAAAATGTTTTATTTCTAAAGTTTTTTAAACACTCTTTTTACATGTTTTCACTCAGTTTGACATCACTTATCATGATGTATGCCTATTTTCCCTTATGATTGTCCATGTATGATTTAAATCCATTCTTTCATGGTCACCATTATGATATTCCCTTTTGTTATGTTTTTTGATATGATTATGATGCCCAATTCTTTCCATAGGTAACTTTTATGTTTATGTTTGATATCTTATGTATGATTTTTCATGTGACACACTTATTTATGAACATGTTATGATTGGTGCGCCCAGATAGCGTTCCAATGCATTGGGTAATGTTTAGTCTCATTAGACGTCATGTGCAATGGTCTTAGTGGTTAGCCTTGACTCATGCCCCCCATGTGCAATGGTTTTGGCGGTTAGCCTTGACCCATGCTTATGTCATGTTGTTTGCTATTGCTACATTTCTATGATTCCATAATTACATGATCTCATGTTCTGTATGTTATGCTTCCATATATTTATTTATATTCTATGTTTTTTTATGTCATCATGTTATGTCTTCTAACCCATGTGATATGCTTTATTCATATGTTTATTCTCTTACTGGACTTTTAGTTCATCCATTTGTTCATGTATTCCACAGGTTACTCTATGTAGATGTTAGAGCTCAATGGGGGTTAGGAGCTCATTGTGGAATTTAAATAAAAATTGTTTTCATTTTGGTTTCATGTTTTCAGTTTTATGTACCAAATCTTCCAAAGACACTAGACTTTACTATCCTTGATTTGTATTTAATGGTTAATTATGTTTAAAATCATGCAATAATATATGTAAAAGGGTAGAGCCGTTATAGACGCCAACAAACTTTATGTTGTGCCTAGGGTAAAACCTGTGTTCAGGACTCAACCGCGGTCTCAGATTTCTGATCCGAGACTTCGCTCGGGAGTTATTCCCTATATCCAGAAAAACTGCGCTCACGATAGAAAATATTTAATATTTTTAATATCACCGAACCAAGGCTCTCTGGGCCCGAAATCCTGCGTTGACTCAGTGCCTGACTTCGGACATATTTTTAGGAATACTTCAAAGTCTTACATAGCAAAATCAGAGTCGCTATAAGTGTTGCAGTGGCGGGGAAGCAGGCGCTATGGCGGCATTGAGTGATGCGGTAGTGGGGAAGCGGAGGGCAGGGGGGCCGATGGCAGGAGCCGGAGAGAGGGGCGGCAGGTGTGGTAGGAGAGGAGAGAGGGGTGACGGCGACTACAGCATCGGGAGCCAATTCTGGACAATGTAGGGACATAACTATCCAATAACGATGGAAACCAGCGTACCGAACGTCCTAAAAGTTGGTTTTTGTTTCCGTTTCCCTTTCCCTGACTCACTTTCCTACCTACCAAACTGGGCCGTAGTTTAAAACTTTTAAAATTTGCTCGAACCATTCTGTTCATCTTCTCTCAAACATTGCAGCCCATTTTATTAATTAAAAGCGTAGGTTGGAGTAATGAGGACTTTGTTTTGACGATGAAGCCTACCCACCTGGAGCCCTGAGTACTGTTTCTAAAGAGCTGCTTCTTTTCTAGGATCATACTCGACTTTGTTTTTCATTAATCAGTAGTCTTGTTTCTGTTCCTTGATTGTTGCCTGATCCATTGTCAAACAATTTAAGGAACAAAGTTAGAGTTCTTGTTTATGGAGGGATTCT
The DNA here is from genome assembly GCA_963277665.1 of Viscum album. Taxonomy (NCBI): domain Eukaryota; kingdom Viridiplantae; phylum Streptophyta; class Magnoliopsida; order Santalales; family Viscaceae; genus Viscum; species Viscum album. The sequence continues at coordinate 43,325,218 of OY728140.1, read as the reverse complement.
GATCCCAAATTTAAAATTAATTATGCTTAGGCTCCGTTTGACTGCACTTATTGAAAACTGCTTATAATATGATTACTTCTTCTATTTTAGTGTTTCCAGTTTTCTTATTGAATTAATGCTTTTCGAACTGCTTATTGTAAATGATAATTGCTATAAGCCGTTTTGAATTTGCGCTATCAAATAGGGTGTCATTACTGTTTAATGTTGCTAGTGATTTGTATGCAGAAGATATACTCTACTTAAACTATTCTTCCTGCAAATTTTTCAAGCCTATCTAGTGTTAATGATATTTTGTCCATTTTTTGTTGAGATGGCTAACATTGGACTGGATATGTCACTCTCTTTTGTTTTTGATGTGTTTTACTTAAAAAAAAAAAATCTAGTTGTCAGTTTTTTGTTGAGATGGCTAACACTGGACGGGATATGCCATTCTCTTTTGTTTTTGGTGTGTTTTACTTTAGAAAAAAATTCTATATCCCTAAACTATCCTGGGAGAGAGAGAGAGTGGGAGGGAGGGCGAGTGAAATCAACAAATGATTTCTTTTCCATCCTTTTTACCTTCGCTTTTTCTTTGGTTTATCTTTGCATAGGTGATGGGGAAGAGCAATTTTAAAGTGGCCACTGATGATGAGATTGAGATTGCCCGTACAGGACAGTATCTTCTAAACTTGCCTATAAAGGTTGATGAATCTAAGGTATGTCACATGGTTGTGTCCAACGGACTATGAAGGCATTCCACTAACATGCTTGCCATAAAATGCCTTTAGCTGTATCTTTATGTGTATCTGCTGTAAATTTTCACGGATTTTTTGGTTTCTCCTGTGCTTCTGTCATTTGTTGACTCCTTTTTGCTTTTTTGTTGAATGCAGCTTGACAGAACATTTTTGAAGAGATATTTTGAAAAGCATCATTATGGTAACCTGCCAGACTTTGCTGATAAGGTTTGTTTTAACTGTAGCATGTTTGGTTGGGCACTGGGTTATACAGTTTTTGACTGTTTTTGGTGGTGTTGATGCTACATTTAATTTAGGAAAACAAAGTCGGTCCTATATTTTTTAGGTCTATTTGATGCACAGAAATGTCTGAAATGAAATGATAAAAAATGACTTTTTGGTATGTCATTGATAGAAAGATACTTAAAATAATAATTTAAATCAACAACAACAATAATAATAATAATTGTTAGAATGGAGGATCAACTAACCCAATACCTATGATACCTCTTAAGAGAGGCCTTGGAGTTTATTTATAGAAAAATATAAAGATAACAAAACACCCAAGTCCGATGTGAGACGCACGGACACCAACACTCCCCCTCAAGCTAGGTCTACCTTGCTTGGATATATAATTAAAGAAAACGCAAAACAAAGCAAGACACTTCCAGCACTACCCCTCAAGTTGGACATACCCAGCTTGATGACATAAAAGACAAAATATAACAAAATATAAACTACCATGGATGGTGCTCCCCCTCAAGAAGTTGATAGATGATGCCGCTGAAAAAGATTGTCAACCAATGAACAACGCCCGTAACTAGCAGGAATAACTGGAAAATGAATGCATCAACAAGAATAGCCCGATCATGACGCGACAGGATAGCCGAGTCAAAAACATCCAAGCGTGCAGGAATAACATGCGACAAGACACTGATGAGATGTCCGACAGGAATAGCCAGATTGCATCAATGGTGCGGCCAGATGAGCATGAAACTCATTAAAGGATAGATATGAGATACAAGACTCAAGATAAATACAAAATACCAAATTCAAACTAGAGGGAAAATGGGACAAGATAGACCTAGTCAAGACCCATATCGTAAATATCTAAGTACTCACTTTCTCAAGTCTCCAACTTGCTACACCAATTCAAAATATGCCCGAACTGGCAATGATACTCCTTTGGAGGCAATGCAGGAGCTCTCATCGATGATGCATTGTGATCATCTTGGTCATCAAAAAAGGTGTTGGAACGGGCATAAAAAAGAATGCCGGGAAATGGTCGTTTGGATTGGATGCCGGGAAACGGTCGTCTGAAAAAGAATGCCTGAAACAACCATTTGTAAAAGGATGCTGTGAACAGTCATTTAAAGATGCACTGTTGTCAAAATTGCGAGTCAGATCGTAGATCCTACGATCCCACCATCCTTACTCATGGTGCATCGAAAGCAGGGTCAATTTCTTGCTTTAATTGCCAAGTCGGCACGACCGACTCGGCAGGATTGTGTCATCATTCAATCATGATGAGGCAGGCGAAGTGTAGATTGATTTGTGTTAAGACTGTTGAACTGGGTAAAAAATGGGTCAAAAAAGCCGCTGCACTCACAACTCCCTATCGTCTCTCCCATCAGACTTGAGTGTTGTGTTATCTGTTGGATTGGTGTAGCCCGATCCTCTTTGGAAGACGTTGGGCCGAATGCTTGCGGCTCATACTGCGCACCAGGCTGCAACTCCGTGGTGAGCTCATTGGGGGTTGTAGGGAGGCAATGTGCCCCTGTTCTGGGGGTTCGGGAGCCGAAGGTCCCCGACCCAAATTTTGGGGCGCTGTAGCAATTCTGACCGACTGTAGTATTGTTGATCGAATGACATCGACAAGACACTGTATCAGTGCGGACTTTTGGCACTACCACTGTAGCAGGTTGGACTATGGAGACAGCGGTACTGTAGCTCCGTGGACTTGCAGCTATCGGCCACTGTAGCAATTTGGATTTGGGTGATCGCGACACTGTAGGGATGCAGACTTTTAGCCGTCGTTCACTGTAGTAGTGCGGTCTTTCTGTGCGGTTGGTGGCACAACACTTCATCTTCTTTATTAGCCCATTTTCGGGTTAGGGTTTTTTATGTGTTAGAAACTCTAAGATACTCCCTGTAAATTGTACTCTCGAATTTCATAGTGAAGTGTTTCTGCCTCTCCGTGGATGTTGAGTTCATTTTCCGAACCACGTAAATCTCTGTGTTATGTGTGATTCTTTCTTCTGTCTTTTCTTCATCTACAAACCTATTTTGTCGTTTGCGACTCCCAGCGTTTCCGCAACAACTGGTATCAGAGGTTGAGTTCGGATTTCTCAATTTGAACGATGACTCTAGAAGAAGGCAAAGTGAAGATTGATTGCTTTGATGGAACTGACTTCAACTATTGGAGGATGCAGATTGAAGACTATCTTTACCAGAAGAAAATGCGTTTGCCTCTTCTGGGTTTAAAGCTAACGGACATGGAGCAGTCGGAGTGGGAGATGCTGGATCGACAGGTTCTGAGAGTTGTGCGCCTTATGTTGGCAAAAAATATAGCGTTCAACATCAGAGAGGAGAAGACGACAATTGAGGTGATGAAAGCTCTCGCAAATATGTACGAGAATCCTTCTGCGACAAACAAAGTGCATTTGATGCGACAATTGTTCAATCTAAAAATGGTTGAAGGGAGAATTGTTGCGGATCATATCAACGAATTCAACACCATCATAAGTCAGCTGATATCGGTGGAAATTGCGCTTGAGGATGAGGTATGTGCATTGGTTTTACTGTCTTCATTACCCAACAGTTGGAAAGCGATTGTAATGGTTGTGAGCAGTTCTTCGGGGAATACCAAGTTGGTTTTGACAGATGTACGGGACCTGATCCTCAGTGAGGATATTCGAAGGAGAGAATTGGGCAGATTCTCTGGTTCTGCTCTGAACGTTGATGGAAGAGGAATTTATGCGCAGCGAGACAATCATAAAGCACAATCAAAGTCAAGTGGAAAGAGCCGAGAAAAAGGCAAAGGGGGTTGGTCTTACCTGCTAGACTTGCGGGAAGAAAGGACACATCAAGAAAAAGTGCAGAGAAAAATGGAAGACACCTGTCATGAACCAGCTCGGGCACCCTGGTAACCCGATAACCGAGCCGGCCCTGACATAGCCCAAAGGGCGTTTCCGATCCCCACAGGTTGTCTTGCTTTTTTTACTTCCACATTGTTAGTGGCAAAATCGTTCCCACATCAAAAGAAAACTCCACTGGGAGTAAAGTACCAGAATATAATAAGGCATAAACAAGCCCAAAGTACTACAACCCAAGTACTAAAACAGGGAAACACAACCCAGATCCCTAAGGACACAACTCACCAAGACCACGATTCAACAGCTGGATCCACCTCCAAGTGATCCCTTCTCTTTGCTCGAACCTGGAAGAAGATAATCTACAAACATTCGAAGGCACAAGTAGAGTGTAAGATAAAAAGCCCAGTAGGGTCTCACCAAGGATTCCATAACTGATGCCAACAAATGATTAACCAAAGGAATTGCTTTCAGTTTTAAAGTAAACAGGTTTGACATTTTAAAGCATATTTAAACAAATCATGCTATACAGTTCAAATGATGAAAAATACTATAAGCACAGGCTTTACAAGTGATGAAATATTTCTAAAATAATGGCTTAAATAAAACATTTTTATATAAAACAGTTTATATAAATTCTGAAGGGCATGTAAAACAGTTTAACAATATTAACATACATTTATATCTCATATAGAAATAAACAAGCGAGCAACATGGTCATCTGTCAAATAGGTACGATAGTATTTCTGGCTATAGGACTCCGCACTCTAAGTGATCGCGACAACATGTGTACACGTACGTCCTCTGGACACTGGTCAGAGAGGACTCGTCACCATCGCCTAAGAGATGTGACCTGCTGCATGTATGTTTTAGAACGTTGTAATAGCGTAGAGTGTGTCCAAATAACCCACCAACTACCTAAGGCTTGCATGTGCTCTTACACAATCAATGATGAACAATTTATTTTAAGATTGCTTAAAATACAATTAGTTCAATTTTTCCATTTCAATGCCAATTTTTCATTTAAAACCAAAACGGGTTTTAATCAATAACATGCCTCTTTCCAAGATAAAATCACTGGGTTTCTATCAAAACATTTTAAGCCATTTTCACAAGTTTGAAATCCATTCAATTTGGTTAATCGGGACGGAACCACCTACCTCAAGGTCGTCGATGTCAGCAGCAAAGATAAACAACCCTATGTGGTTCAATACACCTCCTCACAGCCTTATTATCGTAAGCGTCGACACACCAATGGTCAACGTTTGTCAAGCGTTTCTAGAACCAATACCAGTTATTTTATTTCAAAAAGAAATAAAATAACACATTCGATGATTCATTCTTTCTCCTTGATAATTTCCAAAATTACCGATTAAAATATTACATGCGATAATATTTTATCTCTCATGGATAATTTCAAATTATCGATTAAAATATCACATGCGATAATATTATAAACATTTGATAATTTTATTTAAAAAATGTTATTTGATAATCTGGTGAGATTATCATTGATATTTATGTGATATTATCATTTGAAAATTATGATAATTATCCTTTGATAAAACATGTAATTATCCCATGATAATTTCGATAATCTACGTCACGTGATAATTACCTTATAATTATCCATTAATAATTTGTATAATAATATTCTAATAATTATTTCTTTACAAATTATCATTTTTCAATTATCTTATGATAATTGGTTTCCACAATTATCCTTTGATAATTTAGTGCAATTATCCTTTAATAATTCTTAACAACTATCTCCGATAATTCGCGCAATAATCTTTTGACGATTTTGATAATCTTTGTCACGTGACAATTCTCTTATAATTATCCTTGACAATTGTACAATTATTTTCTAATAAATTCTTTTACAATTTATCCATCTATAATTAATTTATGATAATTTTTCACAAATTATCCATTTATAATTTAGAATTTGTCCTTTGATAATTTATTTTCAAAGATCCATTAAAATTCAAAAAAATCGGATTGAGGAATACCTTGTTCCCTTTGAAACAAAAATATTATTTTGCTTCTGCTCGTCGAGACGAATTCAACAGTACCGACGACGCGTAATTCTGATAAGTATTGGAGAAGTTATCGAAGATATAAGTTAAAAATAAAATAATTAATTTAAATAAAGAAACCCCCCACCTTCTTCACATCATGCGCATCAGGAAAGCGCCGCAACCCTCCTCGTTCTGAATCGGTCCATGGTCCATGGTCTTCACTTATCGCGGAGAGTAGATCCGTAGTCTATCGGACGCATCAAGATAAATCAACACCCAAAGAACCGAATGGTTCAGGTATTTAAACCAAAAACGTGCGACACCAAAATCCTAATTAAAACATCCGTTTTAATCCCCGATTCAACCGAAAATTCATTACGAAGTCATTTATTTATCCTCATTAAGGCGTTGAAACAGAAACAGTTCAAAACGGTCATAAAACGAATGATTTTGAAAGCTTCCATATGATATAATGGTCGTTCGGCCGTTTTGAGGGAGATGAAGCGTTTTGATTTTTTTTAATTAAAATTAATTATTTATCATAAAAACTAAATAACACCAAACGCACATTGCACGTGAAATTTATAACCTGCCTAGGGTAAACACCCCGTTCCGGACCCAACGGTGGTCTCAAATTTTTCATACGACGCACCATTTGAGAGATATTAATGATTTATTATTTAAAAATCGGAATAAATAATTAATTAAAAAAAAGATTTTTATCGCGAGCAAGCCGTCCAAACGCGTTTACGAATGTTATATCCCGTCTAGGGTAAACCCCTCATTCCGGACCCTTCGGTGGTTTCTGATTTCCCATACGACGCACTGTTTGAGAGATGTTTAATTATTTTTAATAAAATAATATATTAAATATTATTTAATAACTTTATCTCACAAGAGAGGAATCCAAATGTCCGACGCCTTCCAATGATATACCCCTCCTAGGGTAAACACCGCGTTTCAGACATAACAATGGTCTCAGATTTCTCATACGACGCACCATTTTGTAGTTATTTAATTATTTTGAATAAATTGCGCGTGCTTAATATAATACAATTAATATTTTTATTCAGTCTTCGCCGAGGTTTTGCGGTTCTCGAAATCTCACACTAACTTGGTGTCGAACCCCAAAAAATTCGCTGATAAATCATTTTTTTCCACTTAAGATGTTAATAATTTAACACAAGAGTTTAGGAAAACCTAAAAACCGTAACGGGATGTTACAACATCTGAAACCAGTGGAGCAAACACAGCAGTTGAAGGAACTGATGACTTGTTGATGCTGAGCATTGACACCCCTATGAAGTCTTGGATTTTAGACTTAGAGGCGTCTTTCCATTCCACATCGGAGAAGGGTTTCCTGAACAATTTTGATTTTGGAAATTTTGGCAGGGTGCATCTTGCTGATGATGAACCCTTACAGTTTGTGGGGAAGGGTGATGCACGGATCAAGACCAATAGTGAGAGTCTCCCGATTCTGGAAAATGTGAGGTATATCCCTGGTTTAAGAAGAAATCTTATTTCTGTCGGGCAACTTGATGATGCAGGCTTCGAAACCATGTTTATTGGTGGTGCTTGAAAGATTACCAAGGGAGCTATGGTCATAGCTTGGGGTGCAAAGAATGGTACCCTGTACAATATGACAGAGACTTGCATGGACATGATTGCATTAGTAAATGTTGTCAGAGATTCACAACTGTGACACTATAGGCTAGGCCACATGAGTGAGAAGGAGATGGAGGTGCTGACAACAAAAGGACTACTACCAAAACTGAAATCAGTGAATATTGGCTTTTGTGAAGACTGTATTTTCGGAAAGCAGAAGAAGGTGTCTTCTGCAAAAGGAGGCAGAACACCGAAGGCTGGGAAACTGGACCTGGTGCACACAAATTTTTGGGGGCGTGCACCAGTACATTCCCTTAAAGGGTCACAATATTATGTGATATTTATTGACGACTCAACAAGAAAGGTATGAGTTTACTTTCTGAAAAGAAAATCTGATGTGTTTAAGATGTTTCATAAGTGGAAGATCATGGTGGAGAATGAGTCTGGATCAAAGCTGAAATGCTTGAGGTCTAACAACGGTGGAGAGTATTACAGTCAGGAGTTCAGAAAATTCTGTTTTAATAATGGAATTTGGTGGGAGAAGACTATCCCAGGAACACCACAACAAAATGGTGTAGCTGAATGGATGAATAAGACACTGAATGAACGTGCCAGGAGCATGAGGTTGCACTCGGGGTTACCCAAGATCTTTTGGGTTAATGCAGTGAACATGACAACATATCTTATTAACAGGAGTCCATCTGTACCAATAAGAGAATGTCTACCCAAGGTGCTCTGGTCTGGTTATCAAGAGCCAGAATGTGATATTTAATGAAGGTGTCACGTACAAGGATCATCATGCAGCTGAATATGAAAATGAGAATAAAGAATCAGAGTGCAAAGAGCAAGTGAAGCTTGAAGGTGTACCCGAGCATGAGACACCGAAACCAGTGGAGCCTACTCGAGTGAAGTTGAGGAGATCAACAAGGGTGAGAAGACCTGTGCATACGTATTCACCATCCTTACATTGTTGGCTATGAAGGAAGAAATTTCTTCATCACATGACAACAATACTTGGGAGTTGACACATTTTCCACAAGGGAAGAAAGCATTATAGAACAAATGGGTATACTGGGTCAAGGAAGAACATGATGGCAAGAGAAGGTTCAAGGTAAGGTTGGTGGTGAAAGGTTTTCAACAGAAACAGGGAGTGAATTTCACTGAAATTTTATCACCTGTTGTGTGGCTCACCACCATCCGGGTGGTTCTCAGCATTGTGGCATCAGAAGACCTGTATCTTGAGCAGCTTGATGTGAAGACAACTTTCCTTCATGGAGATCTGGAGGAGGACATCTATATGCAACAGCCAGAGAGATATGTTAGTCTGGGAAAGAAGACCTGGTGTACAAACTCCAGAAGAGCTTGTATGAGTTGAAACAGACACTCAGGCAATGAAACAAAAAGTTTGATACATTCATGACTAAAAATGTATACAAACGATGTGACATGGATCAATGTTGTTACATCAAGTATGTTGGTGATGAATATATTATATTGCTTTTGTATGTGGATGACATGCTCATTGCAGGATTATGTATGCAGAAGATTGTTGAGCTGAAATGACAGTTGGCTGAGGAGTTTGAAATGAATGATCTTGGAGAAGCTAGCAAGATTTTGGGGGTGAAGATCAAGAGAGACCGTGCAGCTGGAACCTTAATGTTATCACATGCTGTTAGGAATAGGGGCTGGCAGGGGGTTGTTGTGGCCTTGTTGGGGGCTATTCATACTTGGGCTGTTAGAGGAGAGAGGGGAGTATTCTGGCTGGGAGGGGGACCACCTGAATTTGAAGCAGTTGGGCTGTTAGAGGAGAGAGGGGAATGCTTTGGTTGGAAGGGGGACCACTTGAAGCAGTTGGTTTGTTGGAGGAGAGGAGAATATTCTGGCTGGGAGGGGGGGACCACCTGGAGCAGTTGGTTGGTTGGAGGGGGCTGGGTGGGCCTTTAAATAAAGGGGACCAGTGTTAGGAAGTGGCAGTGATTTTTCTGGAATATTTTCACAACAGGCTGTTGTTGAGGGTTGGTTCGTTGGGACGACCAGCAGGAGGCTCGATAGTGGTCTTCCACGGGTTTCCTCTCTTTTCTCTCTCTCATTTCTTCTCCCTCCCTACTGTAATTGCTGTTTTTCTGCTAGTGTAATTCTGCTGCTACTTCGAGCATGAGACACCGAAACCAGTGGAGCCTACTCGAGTGGAGTTGAGGAGATCAACAAGGGTGAGAAGACTTGTGCATACGTATTCACCATCCTTACATTGTTGGCTATGAAGGAAGAAATTTCTTCACCACATGACAACAATACTTGGGAGTTGACACATTTTCCACAAGGGAAGAAAGCATTGCAGAACAAATGGGTATACCGGGTCAAGGAAGAACATGATGGAAAGAGGAGGTTCAAGGTAAGGTTGGTGGTGAAAGGTTTTCAACAGAAGCAGGGAGTGGATTTCACTGGAATTTTCTCACCTGTAGTGAAGCTCACCACCATCCGGGTGGTTCTCAGCATTGTGGCATCAGAAGACTTGTATCTTGAGCAGCTTGATGTGAAGACAACTTTCCTTCATGGAGATCTGGAGGAGGACATCTATATGCAGCAGCCAGAGGGATATGTAAGTCTGGGAAGGAAGACCTGGTGTACAAACTCCAAAAGAGCTTGTATGAGTTGAAATAGACACTCAGGCAATGAAACAAAAAGTTTGATGCATTCATGACTAAAAATGTATACAAACGATGTGACATGGATCAATGTTGTTACATCAAGTATGCTGGTGATGAATATTGTAGGTTGAGAAACCCCCTTGCCTCCTTACATCAAAGTGAGGCGGAGACATTCTTTTATAATGAATGAAAAGGACCACATCGGACTACAAGTCCGATGTGGGATACAGAGTCCAACACTTCCCCTCAATCTAGGTGAACCTAGTTTGGGCACATAAAGAAAAAACAAGCCAAACAAATGAAGATAAAGCAATCAACAGACTGCAAATACTCCCCCTCAAGCTGGACATACCCAGCTTGATGACAAAACAAGACAAAATAAAATAAAAATAAAAAGGCTGCAAGACTGATGCTCCCCCTCACGGTCACAGCTCCCCCTCAGAATGATGGATGAATGATGTTGCGGGTGCAGCAGAAGAAACCACTCAGACCGACCGGTTGACGGAACGCCAGGAATGCCGCACTAGTGGGGCCGGTCGATGAAACGCTGAGAAATCCAAACTAGCACCGGGAAAAACCGCACTTGCGGGGCCGGCGACGGGAGGCGGGGATTCCGAAGAATTGTTGCGGGGTCTGGCGGCGCCAAATGGCCCGAATCCAAGGTGGTCGAGCTGCTGCGCCACGGTGGAGGAAGTGCGAAGGCATGTGCCGGCGGACAAGGAGGCGGCTGCCGGGAGTCGTCGGGAGATGCCGACGAGGCGGGGATTCTGCAGGAGGTGCCGGAGATTCGAAACTTGAAGCAGGGCAGCCGCTAGGATGGGGCCGTTGCGTTGGAGCGAAGAGCCGGCTGCTGGGAGGGCGGGGCCTTCGGGGAGAAGCTCCGCTGGAGGGGAGAATCGCCGGAAGGGTAGGGCTCCGCGGCTGAAGGAGACGCCGGCAGGGGGAGGTCCGCCGGTGGGGGAAATCTGCCGTGAGGGAGGGCCTGCGCGACCGGGAGGAGCAGCGGGAGAGATCCGCTGCATGGGAGAAGCGCCATGAGTTGCGCGAGGAGAGGCACCGCTGGGAGAACTGGAGGCGGCTGGCTGCCGGAAGAGGAGCGGGAAAATGAAGGCGCTGTCGCCGGGAATCTCGCACAGGAGGCAGAGCCGGGAGAAGCAGAGGCGTCGGGAGAATCGCGAGGAGGCGCGCCGGGATTCCGTCGCGGGAGCCTTGACTGGAGGGCCGTCGCCGTAGGAGAACCGTCGCACGGGAGGACCGTCGCGCGGACTGTGAGAGAGGCGGCGCTGGAAGCCGGTGCTGGCAGGGGGGAGATCCGCGTCGGATGCGGAGGGCCTAGAGGGAGTCGGCCGGTCGTCGGGATCTCGGGAGGGCGTCGGAAAGCCGCGCGTAGGGAGCCGCGTAGGGCAGGCCGTCAAGGTAGAGGATCCGCGGAGGGGCGCGCTGATCGTACCACGATTCACTGTTTTATTCCACCCTTACACCGCAGTTTTAAACTAGTTTTGTAATGAATATTCCAAATATAATAATAAATTTCACTTAATGTTTTAATAAATCAATTAATGTTAATCAATATTATAATGGGCAATGTTACTTGTTTTTATTGTTTCAATGTAGGTGGAGGTGATTTGGATGGCCTTTGATGAAGTGGAAGAAAAATGGGCCAAAATTGCATGGACCCATGGACATCTGTCCACTGTTTTGCATAGTACACAACATCCATGCATCCAAATGGGCTGAAATTTTGTGGGCCTGTCCAAAATTTAATAGGCTACATTTCATATTAAGGAACCCAATGCTGATTCGGCTTCTATGGGGCCCATCCGAACTGTTCTGTCCAAGCCACCGAATTTGGACCAAGTCAAATGCGGTGTTCTGTATTTTATCAATATCTTGAGATGTATTTGTCCAAATGGTGCCAAACTTTCGGTGGAGACAGCCAAGAGGTAGGGCTACAACTTTTCTATTTTCTCCAAAGCGATATAAGACTGTCTGAAGGCCGAAACGCGTCGTGCAAGTGGATTGATGAAATCTGTGTGCCCAAAACCACCTCCCACATTTCCTATAAAAGGGCACCTTGGGCTCCTCATTTGGAAGTTCGGCCAAGAGGCAAGGTGCTGCCATTTTGGAGTCCCCAAGGAGTCTTCTCAACATCCCTAGAGGTTCTGGAGGCTATGGGAAGTTCTACCCCAACATATTTCTCTTCTTCCTCTCCCATGGGTTTCTAAACCCCTTGTGATCACCCGGGGAGGAATGTGATGTGCATCCCGAGCTTCATGTTTGTAATATTTGAATGATCTTTTAAATTCCAGATTGTTGTGTTGTTTTTCATCATCCTCTATTCTTATTTTATTGAGTTATGTACTGGTATGTCATGCTCAACTCAAATGATCATGTTTGGGGGTACCCATTCATGTGATGTTTCACACACCGTTCACCACTTTCTTTCCCCCTTTCAATTGAGGTGTCTGTGTGGTTTATATTGGTAAATTGAACTCACACAAGTACTGTCAAGGCCGTGTACATTTATGTCATGGTATCACAAAGAAATATCATACAAATCTGGACAGTGCATCGAGTTTTTCGTGTGTTGCCTTGGTGAGTTTTGGTTATGAAGTCAGACACAATTCATTCAATCATCGGCGGTGTCCGGTGAATCATTGTGTGTTTTTGACTGAACCCTAGGAGGTATCCTAGTATAAACTCAGTAACATTCTAGTTCTAGGTGTTACAAACTAGGGATTAAAAGATCATAACCTTATCATGAAGCGATGAAGGATAAACATCATACGAGTACCCCGGGTTGATCACGCTTAATTAATTTTGTTAATCTCTACTTTGTTTTATAGCTTCTATTTTCTATTGTCATCTTTAATCATCAAACCCAAGTATTATAAAACACCAATTCCTTTTTTTAATTTCATAATCAGAACCACATTTTATAATTAATGATCTAAGGCTCCGTCGAGAGACGACCTAGGGTTGCTGCTATACTGCAGAAATTCTAGTCAAAATTAAACAACTAATTTGACGCGTTCGACAACGCGGTCACGCGCAGAGGACGCAGCGGGAGGTTTACCCAGGCAAGGAAGTGCCGGCAGGGGGGAGAACCGCCGGGAGAGGTCCGCCGCGGAAGGAGATGCCAGCAAGGGGAGATCCGCCGAGTGAGGGAGATCCGCCGTGAGGGACAAGGGCGCCGGGAAGGGATGGCCGACAGGGGGGCGGCGGAGAATACCTATGGCTCGTAGGCCATGGAGGCCGCCACCCCCCATGGGGGAAAAAAATAAAGAGAAACCCTAGAGCATAATAAAAATAGATGGGAGGGGTCGGTATTAATTTCCCTTTGATACCATGTAGGTTGAGAAACCCTCTTGCCTCCTTACGTCAAAGTGAGGCGGATACATTCTTTTATAATGAATGAAAAAGACCACATCGGACCACAAGTCCGATGTGTGATACAGACTCCAACAAATATATTATATTGTGTAGATGGTGAAAATAAGAGAGACCGAACCCCCAAGGTGTTTCTCCTAAGGAGCCCTTGGGGTGTATTTATAATAAATAATAAAGACCACACCGGACCTCAAGTCCGATGTGGGATGCAGACTCCAACACTCCCCCTCAAGCTAGGTGTACCTAGCTTGGACACATAATGAAAAGAAAACAACAAAACAGACGCTAACACTCCCCCTCAAGCTGGACATGCCCAGCTTGATGATAAAACAAGACGATAGAAAGCAGAATTATAGAAAAAGTTGTCAGGCTGCTGCTCCCCCTCACGATCGAAGCTCCCCCGCAGGATGATGGATGGAAGATGTTGCGGGCGCAACAGATGACCACTCAGACCGGCCGGTTGACGGAACGCCAGGAATGCCGCACTAGTGGGGCCGGTCGATGAAACGCCGGGAAATCCAAACTAGCACCGGGAAAACCGCACTTGCGGGGCCGGCGACGGGAGGCGGGGACTCCGCATAAATCGTTGCGGGATCTGGCAACGCCAACGGGGCCCGAATCCTAGGTGGTCGAGCTGCTGCGCCAGCGAATGGGCATGCCGGCGGATAGAGATGCGGCTGCCGGGAGTTGCCGGGAGATGCCGGCGAGGCAGGGATGCCGCAGGAGGAGGCCGGCGAGGGTGCAGGAGGCTGGGAGGCGGCGCTGGAAGCCGGAGGAGGCCACCTGCGTGGAGCGGCCGGCACGGGTGGAGGCCGGTTGCTGGCCGGAACAGTCCGGATCTGCCCGGATCTGCCCGAAACAGTCCGGATCTACCCGGATCTGCCCGGAACAGTCCGGATCTCGCCGGATCTGGCCGGAGTAGCCTGGATCAGGCCGGAGCCGGCCGGAGCTGTCCGGATCTGGCCGGAGCTGGCCGGATCTGGCCGGAGCTGGCCGGATCTGGCCGGAAAATCCGGGAAGGGCCGGGAGGTTGCGCGGAGGGCCGGCGACGGGAGAGGGAGGAGGGCTGCCGGAGGAGGAGCCTGCACGGGATGAAGCGGGAGGCGCCGGGAGGCGCTGGAGCAGCGGGAGGCGCCGGAGGCGCTGGAGCAGCGGGAGGCGCCGGGAGCAGCGGGAGGCGCTGGAGGGAGGACCGTCGCGTGCAGTGGAGGTCCGGCGACGGGATGGGCCGCGACGGGAGGGGAGGAGATCCGCCGGGATGAGCCGCGGGAGCCGGGAGCCGCGGGGCAGAGGGTCGCGGGAGGGAGGAGTCGCGACGGGACGGGGGCCGCGCGGGTGATGGCGTCGGGAGCCGCGGGGAGCTGCGGGGAGGGAGCGCCGTCGGGGAGGAAGTCCGCAGGGAGGAGCCGACGGAGGAGGCGCGGGCCGCGTCGGGGAGAGAGATGGCCGCCGGGGAGAGGGCGCGGGCGCCGGGCGTCGCGCCTGAGGGAGGAGATCCGTCGGGAGGTGGAGCCGCACCGGGAGGGAGAGGCGGGCGCCGGCGTCGGGATGAGGTGCGCCGGGAGTCGCGGCGACGGGATTCGCGCACCAGGGAGGGAGAGGGCTGCCGGGAAGGGGAGCCGCGCCATGCAGGAGAGCTGCCGGGAGGGAGGACCGGCAGGAGCAGCGTGGAGCAGAGGCGGAGGGGCGGCGGCGGTAACCCTACGGGGCCTTGAGGCCGCCGCCCCCGGACGGGGAAACCCTAAAGGAAGGGGGAAAAAGAAAGAAGAAAAAAAATGTGAGGGAGGAATCAAACCTCCTCTGATACCATGTAGAGGGTGAAAATAAGAGAGACCGAACCCCCAAGGTGTTTCTCCTAAGGAGCCCTTGGGGTGTATTTATAATAAATAATAAAGACCACACCGGACCTCAAGTCCGATGTGGGATGCAGACTCCAACATATTGCTTTTGCATGTGGATGACATGCTCATTGTAGGATTATGGATGCAGAGGATTGTTGAGCTGAAATGACAGTTGACTGAGGAGTTTGAAATGAATGATCTTGGAGAAGCTAGCAAGATTTTGGGGGTGAAGATCAAGAGAGACTGTGCAACTGGAACCTTAATGTTATCACATGCTGTTAGGAATAGGGGCTGGCAGGGGGTTGTTGTGGCCTTGTTGGGGGCTATTCATACTTGGGCTGTTAGAGGAGAGAGTGGAGTATTCTGGGGGACCACCTGAATTTGAAGCAGTTGGGCTGTTAGAGGAGAGGGGAATATTTTGGTTGGGAGGGGGACCACCTGAAACAGTTGGTTTGTTGGAGGAGAGAGGAGAATATTCTGGCTGGGAGGGGGGGACCACCTGGAGTAGTTGGTTGGTTGGAGGGGGCTGGGTGGGCCTTTAAATAAAGGGGACCAGTGTTAGGAAGAGGCACTGATTTTTCTGGAATATTTTCACAGCAGGCTGCTGTTGAGGGCTGGTCGTTGGGACGACCAACCAACTGCTCCAGGTGGTCCCCCTCCCAGCCAGAATATTCCCCTCTCCTCCAACAAACCAACCGCTTCAAGTGGTACCCCTCCCAACCAGAATATTCCCCTCTCCTATAACAACCCAACTGCTTCAAATTCAAGTGGTCCCCCTTCCAGTCAGAATACTCCCCTCTCTCCTCTAATAGCCCAAGTATGAATAGCCCCCAACAAGGCCACAACAACCCCCTGCCAGCCCCTATTCCTAACATTTCCCTCGTGCCGAAAAACCATCTTGTCCTCAAGGTGGGTCTCTATTACTCGGCTGGGCCCTTTGAGACGATGAAGTGCTTTTCGGTGTGGTGGTTCGTGCGCCCCTTTTCGCTCTCCATCAGCCCATGTATCACCAACAAATTCAAGTCTTGGATGGGCAGCTTGAATTCCGGAACAGAAGGCTGGTTGTAGAATCAGCTCCAATATCATGATTGAAGAAATCCAAACGGTTCCAAATACCACTTCTTTAGGGACCGAATTATTCTCCTCTAGATGCTCATCTTGAAGGGCCAACAACTATTCCACAACTCGGACTAATTTTCCGTCCACAACAAAACTAAGTTCCTTGTTCCTCTTTCAATCTACTTCTTCTTCAATGCTTAAATCACCTCCTTTAAGCTTAAGCAAGAGTACCAGGCCCGATATTAAAACATGACCACTGGACTGCAACTGTAAATTGCTTTTGCTGGTTCCTTTAATGCATTTAGGGGTATACCTTCCAGCAAGTATAGTCGATCCTAACCTTGCCCAAACATGCTCCATTTTCCAGCAGCCATGAATCCTAGCAGCATTCAGCACAACAAATTCTAGTTCAGCCAATATTTGTCTAGTTGGATCAGTGTGGAGTCCGAGAACAGAATAACGACTCCGGGCATTTCCTGCCTCCCTTTTCGCAGCAATTGCCTCTAGCAAAGAAACTGCATATGGAGGTGTGTAACAAGAATTATAGACCAAAACCAAGGTGGTTCCCCATCTTTTGGAGACTATAGTCAGGTGTGTGCACTGCTTCTTGGATGAAGGTAGGAGAATTCTCAAATCTTGAGAGCCGCTTTCTAAAGCTTTCAAAAAGTTTTTTCTCCCTCCAGCGACATCCTCATTTGGCTGAGAACAACAGAGATCAAATATGGCCCCTCCCAAAGGAAGCACAGGAAACACCTCACCTGCATCTGCAGTAGCCTTTACTACAACATTCCTCAAGTAAGCTACTACCAGAACATTTGTCTGTGTTGTATTTATAACGAGCATAATTTTGCAAGCAGCAGAAAATGGCTTCCCAAATATGAGTTTCAGTTCTGATGTAGCTAAAAAAGCACAACATGGAAGCAGTAATATCCTACTGGCATCCTCGAGAATGGCAACGATTTGGCCTGTTCGTTTCCTTGCCAATTTTATGCTTCAGCATCCGTGACATTTTCAGTTGATCTTGCGTTTTCCACATTACAATCTGTTCAAATTCTTCATCTTCTGCGAGGGGAAATAACTTGTATCCAGTTATTTCCAACAATTTTACAAGATTCTGCATCCTCATGGAATAAGTAAAACTCAGAAACCACTGGGAAAGGCCTGCTGCAATAGCAACATAAAACTGAGCTATCACAAATGGAGTATGCAACTTCTCGGCCACCATTGACCTCCTTGGCCACGAACTAGATCCAGGGGAACACGCTGCCATATTCAGAAATTGATTGCAGTGGTTACGCGTGTTGAAAACCGATCCAAGAGGTAACCCATACTGTTTTGAAAACCCAGGTGCAACGTCTCCCTTATTTGTAGCCTTCCGATTCCTTTGAAGTAACCAACGACTGCCTATCGAGAACCCTCTTAGCCTGAGGAAGAAGCCCTGGCCTTGCTTGGTCTGACTTCTGCTCCTTTAGGTTTCTCCGAAACAACAAGTAAGTATCCTCATCAGTTGTTGCACTTATCGCTAGACTAGTTTGACTCTCGTTGCCACCGGCAGAAAAACAACGCCCATAGCCTATTCGAGAGATTGTAGAGGCAATACTCAGTCGTTTCTCAGTAACTCTGCCAGCCTTTGCAATATTTTCCATAGCAGCTCCAACATCGAACACTTCTGGTTCCACGGGTTCTACTTCAATAGAAACAAAATACTCGTCTGTTGTTGCTAATTTGTACTTCTCCGCGCTTTGTTTGGGCAGCACTTTCAAACTCTTTTTCCCCTCAGCTAGTGGTTCTATTAGGATAGGAACATGCTGCCACTCCTCAATTTGCCTTTTACACTTATCCTCTGAAGAAATCGAATCAGAATCTACCAAGTCAGGCCATTCCAGGCAGGATTTAAGCTTCTCTTCAAGCTCTTCACTGCGGATCCCTTTCTGTCTAGCTTGAATACCCGTCAAGCTTTCTGTCTCTCCATTCATTGCCTTTTGATCCACTTTCATGCTAAAATACGGGTCAAATTTTACCTCTTTGGGACTTACTGGTTTGTTTTCATGCCGCCGCTCCTCCGCAGAGTCGCTACCAAACGTATAATCAGCAGCTACGTCACCTTGCTTCCCAGAATCTGAGCAACAAGACTCTTGCATGTCAAGCTCCCTCGCTTCTGCTCGTAAGAACAACTGTTCCTTTACAACTGATAGTAGCTCTTGTATCACGGCTGCCTGAGTTTGCATATATTGTACCTCTATAGCAAAAATTGACTCCATCCTAGACTGAAGACAAGCCTACACAATAGTCGGCGTCCACTTTTCAACGTACTGGTTCCCCCACGTCCAAACTTCACTGTAGTGATGATGGTTCTGCAGCGGTTTTCACAGCAGGAAATAAACCAAAGAAAAGGAAAGAACCTGCGTTGCAACACACCGACGTTTTCCCCCTCAGCAACGACTTCTCTCTCTAGCGTTCAACAAGCTCGTGTCGACTTCCCTCGAGTGATCTCCCCAGCAGATCACACCGCGATCGTGCACAACGTCGTTCGTCTCTCTGCTCAAGCTGCTCCTACGGAAATTGCTGGCTGAATTTCTCACTACGATCACTAAGCTACAGTCATCCTATTGACTTCACAGCAGCGTACAACCCCCTCTTCAATCGTCTCTCCCACTTTCTTCCCCAGCGGAGTCGCCAATTTGTTATATAAAAATGAGAGTGGGAGGAAATAAAAGTAAATTGTGTATTTCGAAGGAGCAACAGAATTACCATAGCAGAAAAACATCAATTACAGTAGGGAGGGAGAAGAAAGGAGAGTGAGAGAAAGAGGAAACCCGTGGAAGACCACTCCCGAGCCTCCTGCTGGTCGTCCCAACGAACCAGTCCTCAACAGCAGCCTGCTGTGAAAATATTCTAGAAAAATCAGTGCCTCTTCCTAACACTGACCCCCTTTATTTAAAGGCCCACCCAGCCCCCTCCAACCAACCAACTGCTCCAGGTGGCCCCCCTCCCAGCCAGAATATTCTCCTCTCCTCCAACAAACCAACTGCTTCAGGTGGTCCCCCTCCCAGCCAGAATACTCCCCTCTCTCCTCTAACAGCCCAAGTATGAATAGCCCCCAACAAGGCCACAACAACCCCCTGTCAGCCCCTATTCCTAACACATGCTGACTACATTGAGAATGTTCTAAGAAGATTCAGTATGCTAGAAGCAAAGCCAGTCTCTATTTCCCTGGCGGGCCATTTCAAACTATCAAAGGAACAATCACCGAAGACGACAAAAAAGGTTGAGTATATGACAAAGGTTTCGTACGCATCAGCTGTTGGAAGCCTGATGTATGGTCTGTACTCGACCTGACATTACTCATGCAGTGGGAGTTGTGAGCAGGTACGTGGCTAACCCTGGAAAGCAACATTGGGAAACTGTGAAGTAGATACTGAGGTATTTGAAGGGCAACAAAGAGACATCTTTGTGCTTTGGGAAAGAAAATTCATTACAGGGGTATGTGGATGCTGACCTTGGAGGTGACGTCAACAACAAAAGTACCACTGGTTATGTATTTACCTGTGGAGGAACTGCAGTAAGCTGAATATTACAATTGTAGAAGGTGGTGACTTTATCCACCACAGAGGCAGAATACATTGTTGTAACAGAAGTTGGGAAGAAGATGGTTTGACTGAAGAACTTCTTGAATGAGTTGGGAAGAAAGCGAGACGAGAACGTATTGGACTGTGATAGTCAGAGTCCTATAAATCGTGCAAAGAACCCAGTGTTTCATGCCCGGACGAAGCACATTCAGTTGAAGTACCATTTCATCAGAGGTTTGATACACTGTTGTGCCTTTGTTGGTTTCCACTGATGAATGGAGGATGAGAGACAAAAAATGGGAGGACACCATGGGAGCACAAAAGGAAAACAACTGGTATTTCATGAATCGTCAGCTTGAAATTGAAGTTGTGAATGGAAAGCACGCCACTGGTGTGTGAAGAAGAGAAGAAGCTCAAATTAAGTAAGTTGTCTTGTCAATGACATTGAAGCAGGTCAGCGTGTGGATCATGCTCCAAGTGGGAGATTGTTGGATTGGTGTAGCCCGATCCTCTTTGGATTGGGCCGAATGCTTGCGGCCCATACTGCGCACTAGGCCGCAACTCCGCTGTGAGCTCGTTGGAGGTTGTAGGGGGCAACACGACCCTACTCCAGGGGTCCGGGGGCCAAAGGTCCCCGACCCAAATTTTGGGGCACTGTAGGAACTCTGACCGACTGTAGCAGAGCTGACCAGACGACATCGACATGACACTGTAGCAGTGCGGACTTTTGACACGACTATTGTAACAGGTCAGACTTTGGAGACAGTGGTATTATAACTTCGTGGACTTCCAGTCGTCGGCCACTGTAGCAGCTTGGACTTGGGTGGCCGCGACACTGTAGCTATGCGGGCTTCTAGCCGTCGTTCACTGTAGCAGTGTGGAATTTCTGTGCGGTTGGTGGCACATCACTTCATCATTTTTATTAGTCCATTTTCGGGCTAGGGTTTTGTGTGTGTTAGAAACTCTGAGATACTCCCTATAAATTGTGCTCTTGGATTTCATAGTGAAGTGTTTCTGCCTCTCTATGGACGTAGTGATCATTTCCCGAACCACGTAAATCTCTGTGTTCTGTGTGATTCTTTCTTCTGTCTTCTGTCTTTTCTTCATCTACAAACCTATTCTGTCGTTTGCGACTCCCGGTGTTTCCGCAACATTATCATTATTATTCTCTATAAATAAACACCAAGACCCCCCCTAAGAGGATATCTTGTGTAAGAACCCAGTTCTTATTTTTCGAGGTACGGGCTTCTTCTTTTTCCTTTTCCTTAATGTTTTTGAGAAAATATGGAAAATGGGAAAAAATGTTAATTTTTGGAACTACACGCCGTGTACTTTATCCACACGCCGTGTACTTTTGGCCGTGTTGGGATGAGTACACGGGGCGTGTGGCCATGCCGGCGATGAAGGGTGTAGGAACCGACTACACGCCATGTAGTGGTACCTTACACGCCGTGTAGTCAGTCGGCAGGCTTAAACTGTAAGGCGATGGAGTCGCCGCCAGCTGGGCGGCAGTACACACCGTGTACTTGGGAGTACATGCCGTGTACTCTTGTCGGCAGATGAATAGTGTGGCGGTGCCGCCTTTTGAACAGTTAAATGAAAGGAGTACACGCCGTGTACTTTGAAGTACATGCCGTGTACTTTGTTTTTTCAGCTTAAAACAGGCAGTAGCCTCCTCATTTGGCAGAGGAGGCACTTGAGCCGTTTTGGAGCCAAGGGAGGAGGCCGGATCTTTGAAGATCCACCGGGCGTTCGTCTGAAATCCAATTCGGCTTCGGACGATCTCGTTGGAACCGCACGGGTAAGCCCTCTCCTCTCCTGGTACCGTCCTTGCCAATTCTTCTCCTAACGTAAGTTATTTACGAATGAGTTTTGTTCTTCGTCAGATCTACGCCGTTCTTGGGCGTTTCTGGGACCGGCGTTTGGGTATAGCGTTCGTTGGCGTATAAGGTAGGTGGCTTTGTGTTTAGTTTTCCAACTGCTGTGTGCTTTGTGCGTTTTTGTGCCACGAACCCATGTCGGGGTGTCGTGTGGCTGAGGTCGTTGCTATATTTAATACCTAGAATTGATTAGGTATTTAATTGTGATAATAAAATGCTATTTGGGATCGTTGCTTGGATCCAGGACCATACCGAGGGGTGTGTTCCTCTGTTTAGCCGTTTGGCCAGGATACCCGAGGGTATGCCTTAAATGTAGTAATTGTAGAATTGCCTTGAGAGGAATTGCTTGTTACTGCTTGTTTACCTGTTGGGCATGACCCGGTTACCTGTTTAGCCTGAGGGCGTTGTTGTATTTGGCCTGAGGGCGTTGTTGTGATTAGCCTAAGGGCACTGCACTATTTAGCCCGAGGGCTGTAGTATTTCGCCTGAGGGCAACCTTTCGTGCCTGAGTGTAACACCCCAAGCTTCCACGGTACGTTTCCCTTCGAATAATGCGATAGCGTGTGTTGTACGCAACCTCGAGTTCTAACACACACCACAACTAATTAAACTAGCCGTTGTGAATAGTAATACCTACTTTTTGAAATCATATATATTTTATATTTCAAAATGGACTTCATTTTTGGATTCAGAATATCGAAATTAGCCTAGGGTGAAATTTTGGTACTTTTCGGATAACTTTTATATTTTGATGAATAGTGAAAATTACTAAATTTTAATTAAAAACAACTTTTTTAATCAAAATAATTAATATTGATAAATTATGAATTTGAGTGGTTTTAAAGTATATTTAGAATATATTTTTACCATTTAATTTAATGTTTGTCATTGGACATAATTTCACAATTAAACCAGACATAAACAAGAGTCAATCTTTTGATAGTTATTATCTCTTAAAAACACGCTTTTTATTTTAACAACGGGAATTAATTTTAAATTAATTTCTGCCACTTCTGTGTTTTGAATTTGGAAAAATGGATTACATATTTGAAATCAGGATGTCCAAATTATGTAAATAGGTAACTTTTATTTTTACACATTTTGAATAATTACTGCGGTAAATATTTTATTTACCATGGTTAAAGGGTAAATCCGGTAAATAAGGGTTAAAAAATAATATTATAATAATACAAAATTACCCTAAAACGTGTACTAACCTTATTGGTGGACACATACTCGACCATGGGCATCCTTGGGTCGATTTGGGGACCCCTTGGAGCCACTTGTATGTGGTAGGGACACATTATATTAATAAAGTTAAAATAAAAATAAAAATGGCATAAGCTTACATCTTTTAGAAGAACAATTTTTACATAGGGCTATACATGTTGGATTTTCGATTATAAATATCCATTAGAAAGCTAAAAAGATTTCCTACATAATGATATTTTATTTATAATTTTTAGACATCAAATAATTTAAATTATTAATGACACAATAATGATGCAATGTTTACCTCATTAATAAATCATTTAAATAAATAAGATTATAATGATTAAAATATTATCTAAAACCTGTCCAATTCTTATTGGTTGATGTTATTTAGAATATGAGTCATCTTATCTTCGACCTCAATGATTTTTGGACCATTATAAACCGAATATAATTATATTATAAAGTAATACTTTCACTCTTTCCTAAAGAGCCCCTCCTCTCCCTTATAAAAGGAGACCACTTCTACTCATTCCTCACACCTCTCAAGCCACTTGGCTCGTCCAAACCCTGCCCAAATAAGCTCCCCACATCCCTCTCCTCCTCCTTGAAGCTTCCCCTTAGGCAGAAAGCATTTCAAGAAGTCCTTTGGTTCCAACCAAAGTGAGTTACCTAAATTAAAGGTAACGATTTCTCTTAAATTATTTTCATTTATTTTGCTTCTCCAACCCCCAAACTCTTTTTATTTCCTTTCTTTTGTAACAACACCAGTATCCACAATATACTAGGATGTTGTTATAAGAAGGATTCAAACTACACATACACACAACTCCATCTAATGGATGATGAACATAATGTTTCTGTGGATGACAAACTAACGCCTCACGAAACGATGATTGTTCAAATACATCTTACCGCCTCTCATGGTGGCCATTATGATGGCAATGTAATTAAATATGATATTAATGATATATATTCTGTAATTCCATTTTATTTCATACCATTATTCGTTTCATGTTGTATATACATACGATAATTTCATTTGAGGAAGTGCGGACTACCGCCCCCTTAAAATGATATGACTCGTTCATACCACACATGGAACGTATAAATGATGGTGTTAATGAACTTAAGTAACATATATAAAATATTATATTATACTGGAATAGTAATATACCTATGTATCATTTGGATTTGATTCTTTTAAAATAAAAATTAAATGGAAGTAGCGTTCGTGCGTACGTACGGACTACCGTCTCCACGAACGCGATGAGATTCATTCTCCATCGTATCCATTCAAGTCTTATTCTCATTTTAGGGTTAAAAATAATGTTAATATCATTCTGATTATGAATAAGATATAATCTATCCATTACAAACATGTCTTACGTAACCAAACATTTAAGAAGAACGAATCGATTATCACCCGAAACGACGATAATACTAAGATATTATTAATAAAGCAATGTTAAAAGATCATATATGATATCATATTAATGTATATGATTCTTGTATAATTTAATAACAATTATTTCACCATTATACATGAGGTTAACCTACCCCAACAAAGGAAAAGTACAAGGTAAGGATTATTTCACAATCTCTTCATTATCCGAGGTTGTTTATACGTAATAATCTACTGGGATCTCTTTATCATCCACATCCATGTTTCTTCAAAATGTATTTCAAAACATTTTTATTATTTACAAGAATATGGGTTAAAGTCATTTATACCCTTTTTGACTTTTTATAAGAGGAATCTTTCCGTCGTTTTCAAAACAAGGTCCTTTTTAACCTTTTCGACAGAATTAAGGTAAGAATGTTTTTTTTAACTTATACGGCGGGTGCGGTTATTTTCCGCCGTTATAAAATCTTCAAAGCTTTCCTTAAAAGCTTATAAGAATATTTTCAAGAAAATGTTTTGTTTTATATGGCTCTTAAATGATTTCAAAAATAGAAAGAGATATTTCTCTAAAAAGTGTTTTGATTTCATCTATGTCAACATCCTTTGATGGATTTTACGCTTATTTGAAGTTGATTTATTATAATACAAAACTTCTATATTGTATTGAAGGTTTTGTGATATGTTTGACTGTGGATGTGCTATTTTTATACCATTCATAGTTTATGGTGAAATTATTGACATTTCGTATGCTAGTTTTAATACGAATGTTTATGTTATGTTTAAACCTTTTCATATGGGAATGCATTGGACTTAATATGTGACGGGTGGAGCCCGCTATAGCTCCTCGATGCATCGGTAGGTCTCATGAGACAAACTAGTGTCTTGGCACAAGGCCTTGGCAAAATCTTATTTGTAGTCTTGGCACGAGGCCTTGGCTATGTGGTTATGATAGTCTGACATTATGCATTCCAACATTATGAAAGTGGTTATTGATTTTTGCATGTGATTATTCGATTAGTAGAATATCCATGTGAATAAGTAAATGACATTATTTCATTTTACTTTTGCCATACTATGTTGAAGTTCAAGTTTAAAAGGCTTTTGTTTTAGTAATTCATTGCCTTAAATGTTTATGCTTATTTTTGAATGTTCCGCTATATTGTTATCCTTACTGGGCATTTGAGCTCACCCCTTTTCTATGTTTTATTTTTCCCAGGATGTGAAGATGTAAGTTATGAATGACCTGCAGGGATATTATGAGGGGATTATAGTGTGGACTGTGGAAACATTATGTTGTTGTAGTAGTTTTTCATTTTATGATGTAATGTAAAACTTATGAATATATCTAGTGTTTCCAAGGCTACTAAACCAATCGGTCTTTCGAGATTTGATCTTTCTTGTGATCATGCCAATGTTATGTAATAATGCACCGACTCTGGGTAACTGGGGTCGGGGCGTTACACTGAGGGCTTGACTTCTGTGCCTGAGGGCGACACTTCCTACGCCTGAGGGCAATTTCTGTTACGCCTGAGGGCTATACCTGCGGGTTGGATTCTGCTTATCTGAGGGTAAGGTTTTGTTTGTCCGAGGACGTGGACTGTTTACTTAAAAATGCACTGTGGTGGTTTCTAATATTTAAATGGATTAAATGGATAATAAAATGGCAATATAACTGGTAATTAGTTACTTTTGAGTACTGCTTACTTTATTGCATTTTACTACTGCACACTGTTGTTGCATGTTTACACACAGTTGGGCACGAGCCTTTGGTGGGTGCCTACTGAGATATATTTCTCTCACCCTGTTTGGGTCACGCTTTTCGGCCCAAACAGATTTCGTTGCTGCAGGTGTGGATAGGGGCAAGAGTCCCTATATAGGTACTTGACTGTTGCTGTGGAGTAGGAGGGCATGGGACCGAGCCTAGGCTCGCGATGCCGCTACCAGCTGTTTGCTTTGTTTTGCTGTACTCTGCTGTTACTGTACTGTATTGATGTATAACATGCTCTGGCTGTTTTCTTTGAACTTGGAACATGTAACATCATCACTTAGATACTTTTGGTTATATCCACTGCTGTAGTTATTTCAGTTGTGTATGTTTACTGCTTCCGCTGTTTGTTGTATGGTTATTTTGGTATTCCGCTGCGCTACACTTTGATGAATGAGGGCATAGTTTCCCCACTATCAGACCTAGGACCTCACTGCTAGTCGGCAGCCTCTGGCGTTTGGGGAAATGCGCTTGAGGTCACGTGACGAACCGGGCTCGGGGCACCCATTGCGTGGCACCCGGGTCTGGGATGTTACAAAGTGGTATCAAAGGGGTTTCTTTTCTTTGACTTACTATTTGGAGCCGTAGTCAGGGATAGGACGGAACGGTAGTTGGTAATAAGCTGTGCCCGGGCGTAGCTAACCCGTGTACAGGAAAAAGCCAGTCTACCTCGTATTTTGCATTCTTTTGATTTTGCAAATTTTACAGTTGATATGTTTTCACCGTTAGGTGACGCACTTGGATTGTGCTGTTTATATTTTATCTGTGGGTACTAATTAGTTGCAACCCGATGAGATGAGGGTATGCCGTCTCATGCATCATAAAGGCACATGGTAGATATCACATGCCATGCATAGTTTCCATGCCATGTAGGTGCATTAGAATTTGCATGTTGTTGTGATAGTTGTTGTGCTAGTAAAGCATGCTGTCGTGATAGCTGCTTGATAAATACCTGTCTAGTGATATGGTAATATTGTTTGAGCTTGTTTATAGAATGGACGCCAAACTTTGGTTTTTGGGGAGTATGGGGCCCCATTGACCGGAATTTGGTGGATCATTGACTGATGATTGGTTATAACACAAATAAGATGCCAAACTTTGATTCGTGGGGTGTATGGGCCCCCACGGGTCGGAATTTGACACTTAGGTGTTGTTTTTCAGTATTTTCTGGGTTCCGGAGAAGTTTCTGAGGCATACTGTCCGGAAACCCAGTATACACGCCGTGTAGTATTTTATACACGCCGTGTATGTTCTTCTGTTCGGGAAGAAAAATGAACTTTTTGAGTACACGCCGTGTACCCGTAGTACACGCTTTGTAGTCTCTTCCCGTGTCACAAACCGTGTGGGCGGCGACACGGGGTAAGGAAGGCCTTGGGTAAAATACGCCGTGTAGTGTGACCCGGAGTCCGGCCGTGTAACTAACAACACGGGGTGGTGAACTCCTTGACAGAACACGTCGTGTCAATTATAGACACGCCGTGTAGTGTGACCTGGGGACTCGGCCGTGTAACTAACAACACGGGCCGGTGTCACCTCTCCCTGAGCACGCCGTGTACCGTTGGGACACGCCGTGTAGGCTTGTCCGAGGACAGACCGTGTGGAGTTAGCCGTGTGGCTGGGAAACGGGGTGTTGTACACGCCGTGTACGGGTGTAACACACCGTGTAGAGTCAAGCCGAGTAGTCGGCCATGTCACAGACGACACGAGCAGTTGGAAAATGACACCATACACGCCGTGTAGATATTATACACGCCGTGTAGTTTTGTGGAACGGAAGCCGTGTGGCTTAGCCGTGTAGAAGGACCCGGGCAGGGGAAAGGAAGTCAAGTACACGCCGTGTAGTCAGTGTACATGCCGTGTAGTCTTGTTTTGCAAATTTTGAAACGCCTTCTTCCTCTTGTTCCTTTGTGGTTTCTTCGTTTTCAGTCTTAATAATCTTGAATCTGAGGCGTGCTTTTGACCTTGTAGAGTCATGCCGCCTAGACGACCGCGGGTTGTTCGCCAAGAGAGCGGCGACGATTATACTCCGGAGATGGTGGGCCATGGGCTACCAGTTGATCCACTAGCAGAGCCAGATGCGGCACCAGCTGTTATATCGGACACAGGCGCGGAGGCGCAGTTCCCTGAAGGCTTATTGCGGTTCATGCAGAACTTTCAGGGAGCATCGCAGGCTGCCACATCTATGGCCAAGCTGACGCGTATCTTTCAGCAGCAGCATCCGCCTACGTTTTCAGGGGATGGCGGACCACAGGCTGCAGAGTCTTGGCTAGGATCGATGCAGACTATTTTCGAGCATCTTGAGACGCCTCCAGGGCGGAGGGTCAAGCTCGCGACTTACATGCTGCGTGATTCCGCCAAGAGGTGGTGGGATGTTACCACCCAGTCAGAGCATCACAGGGACATGGCGTGGGAGGATTTTCAGGCAGTCTTCTATGAATTCTTCTTTCCTGAGACGCTGAGGGCAGATAGAGCTCGAGAGTTCATGAATCTGCAGCAGGGCGTTATGTCGGTAATGAACTACTCTGCTCGTTTTACAGAGCTTCAGCGTTTTGCACCCGTGCTGGTAGGTGATGAGACGCTGAGAGCCAGACATTTTGAGGATGGTCTTCGGTATGACATCCGAGTGTTGGTGAATGTTTTCAGGTTGCCTACTGTACACGCGATTGTGAACCAGACGTTGATTACAGAGAGGAACCTGCGGGAATCGAGTGGTATGGGCCAGGGCGGTTCAGCACCAGTTACTGGTACTATTTCTGCTAGCAAGAGGAAGAGACAGATGGACTTCTCTCAGGGCGGTAGTACCAGCCAGACAGTTTCTTCAGGTGGACCGGTCAGGTGCTACCAGTGTGGCAGAGAGGGGCACAAGAGGCCGCAGTGTCCACGGGACCCAATGGAGTGCCGAGCTTGCGGCAAGATGGGTCATCTGCAACGCTTTTTCAGGGCGTTTCTACCAGTGGCCAGTGAGAGGGGTTCTGTGCAGACTCCGCGTGCGGGAGCAGGACCAGTGGCTTCTTACCAGTCAGGGAACTGGAATACGTCAGGGCGTGCAGGTAGAGATGGTGGTCGTGGCCGTGGTAGCCAGACACCAGGATCTCAGAGGCAACAGGGCGGGACAACACAGGGTAGCCAGGCTGTGTCGCAGGGCCGCGGCACTGGGCAGGCATATGCAGTGCAACAGACCCAGCAGGAGCAGGATCCCGGACCTTCGACAGTCAGAGGGAATATTCTAGTAGCTTCTGTCTTGTCTTCTGTACTTTTTGATACGGGTGCTACACATAGTTTTATATCTGTACCCGTTGTGGAGAGCCTTGGGCTCGGTGTTTCTACTTCTTCTGATATCTTGACGCTAGACACTCCGTTGGGGACTAGGACGGTTGGTGTGCGTCAATGCAAGGAGTGCCCCCTTGAGGTTGGTGGGTGTCACTTCATTTGGGACCTCTATGTCCTGGAGATGACGAGCTATGACGTCATTCTTGGGATGGACTGGTTGGTTCCCTTTCGAGCCTTTGTAGACTGCTATCGTCGCAGGGTGCGTTTCACGTCACCAGAGGGCGGGGGGTTTCTATACAAGGGCGAGTGGGATGTTCAGGCGAGTCGAGCTGGACCAGAGCATCATGGGCGAGGTGGAGTCACAGCCCAGATTGCGAGCTTATATCTGGATGACCAGGGGACTTGTCAGACGGATTTCCCTCCAGTTGTCGATCGTTTCAGGGATGTCTTCCCGGACGACTTTTCAGGTCTACCCCCAGTGCGTGAGGTGGATTTCTCTATCGAGCTTGTGCCAGGAGCAGCACTGGTGTCCATTCCTCCTTATAGGATAGCCACGCCTGAGTTGCAGGAGCTCAAGAGGCAGCTAGAGGAGTTACAGGCAAAGGGTTTTATCCGACCCAGTACTTCTCCTTGGGGTTCTCCGGTCCTTTTTGCGAAGAAGGCGGATGGTACCCTCAGACTTTGTGTGGATTATCGGAAGCTGAACCAGTTGACGGTTAAGAACCGATATCCCTTGCCGAGGATAGATGATCTGTTTGATCAACTTCGTGGAGCACGAGTGTTCTCGAAGATTGACTTGAGATCCGGATATCATCAGCTGCGCGTTAGACCATCTGATATACCTCTCACAGCTTTCAGGAGCAGGTATGGTCTATATGAGTATACGGTTATGCCGTTCGGACTCACGAACGCGCCAGCAATTTTCATGGCTCTGATGAATCGTGTGTTCCATCCGTATCTTGATTCATTTGTGGTAGTATTCGTGGACGACATCTTGGTGTACTCTCACACTCGATACGACCATGCCACCCATCTTGAGATCATATTGAGTACACTGAGAGAGCATCGGTTATATGCTAAGCTCTCAAAGTGCCATTTTTGGATGGACCAGATTCACTTCCTGGGTCATATCATCTTAGAGACAGGAGTTGCAGTGGACCCAGAGAAGGTGAGAGCAGTAGTTTCCTGGGAGCAGCCCAAGAACGTGTTTGAGATACGAAGTTTCTTAGGGCTGGCTGGTTACTACAAACGCTTCATACAAGACTTCTCCCGCTTAGCAGCACCCTTGACAGGTCTGACTAAAAAGGGTGTGAAGTTCGTTTGGTCAGAAGCTTGTGAGACAGCTTTTCAGGACCTGAAGGGAAGACTGACATCAGCACCGATCCTGATACTCCCAGAGCAGGGGAAGAGTTATACAGTTTACTGTGATGCATCAGGGATTGGGTTGGGAGCCGTTTTGATGCAGGGCGACCGAGTTGTGGCGTACGGGTCTCGGCAGTTGAGGCCACATGAGAGGAATTACCCGACGCATGATCTCGAGTTGGCTGCAGTTGTTCATGCGTTGCGCTGTTGGAGACATTATCTGTTGGGAGAGCATTTTGTGGTTTTCACCGACCACAAAAGCCTCAAGTATATCTTTACTCAGTGTGACCTGAATCTGAGGCAGAGAAGGTGGGTCGAATACCTACAGTCCTTCGATTTTGAGCTTGCCTATACACTTGGTAAAGGTAATGCAGTAGCCGATGCACTGAGCAGGAAGACTCAGATACAGGCAGTGCAGGAGGCCAGTGGTGAGTGACAGCTTATGGCTTTGTTCTCTGAGATGCATCTGGAGGTGCATGACAGTCAGGGGCAGACTTATCTTTCCTCGTTAGCTGTAACTTCTACCCTCCTGGACAGAGTGAGGATGAGGCAACTATCAGTTTCAGAAGGCCTAGTTCTACAGGAGTCAGTGGCAAGTGAGGACCCTCCTCCTGGTTGGACAATAGGTGATGATGAGGTTTTGCGTTTCCATGGACGTGTATGGGTTCCAGGGGATATACGCGAGGAGCTGATGCGGGAGTTTCATGCTTCAGCTTGGGCAGTTCATCCCGGGGTTACCAAGATGTACCGTGACTTGGGGCGTCAGTACTGGTGGCCGGGTATGAAGAAAGAGATAACTGATTTTGTTACGAGGTGTTCCACCTGTCAGCAGGTGAAGACAGGGCATCAGAGACCAGCTGGGCTGTTACAGCAGTTACCCATTCCAGAGTGGAAATGAGATGATGTCGCGATGGATTTCGTGACGGGATTGCCGAGGTCACCTCGAGGCAATGACGCTGTGTGGGTTGTTGTGGATAGACTCACGAAGGTAGCTCACTTCTTGCTGATCAAAGAGACCTTTGGTGTGGACGAGCTCGGAATGCTGTATATCCGAGAGATCGTACGTCTATATGGGGTTCCTCGTTCTATCGTTTCAGATAGGGACGCCCGCTTTACGTCTCGTTTTTGGCAGAATTTTCAGAGGGCGCTGGGTACACAGGTGCTTCTGAGCACAACATACCACCCTCAGACAGATGGCCAGTCAGAGCGGACGATACAGGTGCTAGAGGACATGCTGCGCGCATGCGTCCTAGACTTTGGGGGCTCTTGGGAGAAGTATATACCCTTAGTCGAGTTTGCCTATAACAATAGTTTTCAGGCAACTATTGAGATGACACCATACGAGGCTTTATATGGTAGGCCATGCCGATCACCTTTGTGCTGGTTAGAGGCAGGTGAGACAGCTTTACTGGGGCCACAGCTCGTGCAGGAGACATCTGAGCAGGTCTAGTTAATTCGGAAGCGGATGGCTACCGCACAGTCTCGTCAGAAGTCTTATGCTGATCGCCGCAGACGACCTTTGGAGTTCGTGGTTGGGGATCAGGTTTTCTTGCGTGTTTCGCCGAGGCTGGGACACAAACGGATCCGGAGACAGGGTAAGCTTTCACCGAGGTATGTGGGACCATTCGAGATTCTGGAGAGAGTCGGGCTGGTTGCCTATCGGTTGCAGTTACTGCAGCGGCACCGAGCCATGCACGACGTCTTCCACGTGTCTCAGTTGCGTTGCTATCATTCAGACCCGTCTCACACCTTTCAGCCAGAGGAGGTTGAGCTTCAGCATGATGCGTCCTTTGAGGAGCATCCGATCCGTATCGTTGATAGGAGCACGAAGGTTCTCCGAGGCCGGTCAGTTCCTCTCGTACGGGTGCTATGACAGCATAGCCGAGTGCAGGACGAGACCTGAGAGCGGGAGGCCGACGTACGTGCTCAGTGGCCAGAGCTGTTCTGAGTTTTCTCTTCGCCACCCTTGAAAGGGAAATTCGGGGACGAATTGCTATAAGGGGGGAAGTTTGTAAGAACCCGGTTCTTATTTTTCGAGGTACGGGCTTCTTCCTTTTCCTTTTCCTTAAATGTTTTTGAGAAAATATGGAAAATGGGAAAAAAATGTTAATTTTTGGAACTACACGCCGTGTACTTTATCCACACGCCGTGTACTTTTGGCCGTGTTGGGATGAGTACACGGGGCGTGTGGCCATGCCGGCGATGAAGGGTGTAGGAACCGACTACATGCCGTGAAGTGGTACCTTACACGCCGTGTAGTCAGTTGGCAGGCTTAAACTGTAAGGCGGTGGAGTCGCCGCCAGCTGGGCGGCAGTACACGCCGTGTACTTGGGAGTACATGTCGTGTACTCTTGTCGGCAGATGAACAGTGTGACGGTGCCGCCTTTTGAACAGTTAAATGAAAGGAGTACACGCCGTGTACTTTGTTTTTTCGGCTTAAAACAGGCAGTAGCCTCCTCATTTGGCAGAGGAGGCACTTGAGCCGTTTTGGAGCCAAAGGAGGAGGCCGGATCTTTGAAGATCCACCGGGCGTTCGTCTGGAATCCGATTCGGCTTCGGACGATCTCGTTGGAACCGCACGGGTAAGCCCTCTCCTCTCCTGGTACCGTCCTTGCCAATTCCTCTCCTAACGTAAGTTATTTACGTTTGAATGAGTTTTGTTCTTCGTCAGATCTACGCCGTTTTTGGGCGTTTCTGGGGCCGGCGTTCGGGTATAGCGTTCGTTGGCGCATGAGGTAGGTGGCTTTGTGTTTAGTTTTCCAACTGCTGTGTGTTTTGTGCGTTTTTGTGCCACGAACCCATGTCGGGGTGTCGTGTGGCTGAGGCCGTTGCTATATTTAATACCTAGAATTGATTAGGTATTTAATTGTGATTATAAAATGCTGTTTGGGATCGTTGCTTGGATCCAGGACCATCCCGAGGGGTGTGTTCCTCTGTTTAGCCGTTTGGTCAGGATACCCGAGGGTATGCCTTAAATGTAGTAATTGTAGAATTGCCTTGAGAGGAATTGCTTGTTACTGCTTGTTTACCTGTTGGGCATGACCCGGTTACTTGTTTAGCCTGAGGGCGTTTTTGTATTTGGCCTGAGGGCGTTGTTGTGATTAGCCTAAGGGCACTGCACTATTTAGCCCGAGGGCTGTAGTATTTCACCTGAGGGCAACCTTTCGTGCCTGAGGGCTTGACTTCTGTGCCTGAGGGCGACACTTCCTACGCCTGAGGACAATTTCTGTTACGCCTGAGGGCTATACCTGCGGGTTGGATTCTGCTTACCTGAGGGTAAGGTTTTGTTTGTCTGAGGACGTGGACTGTTTACTTAGAAATGCACTGTGGTGGTTTCTAATATTTAAATGGATTAAATGGATAATAAAATGGCAATATAACTGGTAATTAGTTACTTTTGAGTACTGCTTACTTTATTGCATTTTACTACTGCACACTGTTGTTGCATGTTTACACGCAGTTGGGCACGGGCCTTTGGTGGGTGCCTACTGAGATATATTTCTCACACCTTGTTTGGGTCACGCTTTTCGGCCCAAACAGATTTCGTTGCTGCAGGTGTGGATAGGGGCAAGAGTCCCTATATAGGTACTTGACTGTTGCTGTGAAGTAGGAGGGCATGAGACCGAGCCTAGGCTCGCGATGCCACTGCCAGCTATTTGCTTTGTTTTGCTGTACTCTGCTGTTACTGTACTGTATTGATGTATAACATGTTCTGACTGTTTTCTTAGAACTTGGAACATGTAGCATCATCACTTACATACTTTTGGTTATATCCACTACTGTAGTTATTTCAGTTGTGTATGTTTACTGCTTCCGCTGTTTGTTGTATGGTTATTTTGGTATTCCGCTGTGCTACACTTTGATGAATGAGGGCATAGTTTCCCCACTATCAGACCTGGGCCCTCGCTGCTAGTCGGCAGCCTCTGGCGTTTGGGGAAATGCGCTTGAGGTCACGTGGCGAACCGGGCTCGGGGCACCCGTTGCGTGGCACCCGGGTCTGGGATGTTACATCTTGGGTATTGGGTTACCGCTTCTCTATTCTAACCTTGTATCAGAGCCTCCCAAACCCTAATTCTTCCCCCTCTCTTCCCTCCCAGAGAAACCTTTGTGCCGCGCGCGCCTCCCAGCGCTGACCCCTTGCAGCTGCTCACGTCTCCTGCTGTCAACATCCCTTCCCCCCTCCCTAAGGGGGGCACCAACCCAACCCTACCTATCTGCCGCCACCCCTTAGCCCAATAATGTGTCCAATAGCCGCAGTGACCCCCAGCTCCCGACGTCGTTTCACCTTCTGCTGCGTGCGCCTTCCAGTTCCAATCCCATGATGCTACGCATGCCTCCCAGTACCAACTCCTTACTGCTGTGCGCGCCCCTTGCTATCGATGTCCCCACTGGCGCCCGCAACCCCCTAACCTGCGCGCGCGCGCCACTTAGCGCGCTTTTGTCTGCTGCCATCCACGTCCATCTCTCTCTAGGCTTTGTTGCTACCCGCACAACCGCTGCGTCTCCTCCTGCCAAACGCCACACCATTCCTGCACGTCTTGAAGTGATCCCACTGTTCCTGTCAGACATCCAATCAGTGTCCCATCGCGTGCTGTTCCTGCATGCCTAGATGCTTTTAACCTAGGTATACCTCCCAAGGCACGGACCCACTATTCCTACTGGTTCTACATGACAAACACTGTTTCTCGGTTGACACATCTTTTTCAGCAGCATCATTCATCTACTTCATCTTAAGAGGGAGCTGTGATGACGGATGATTTTTTCTTATGCTTTGTTTTGTTATATAATCAAGCTGAGTATGTCTAGCTTGAGAGAGAATATTATGAGCGTCTTTGTTTTGTTTTCTTTAATTATGTATCCAAGCTTGGTGAGGGGGTGTTAGTGGATGTGTTTAGTCGAGTCCTACACCAGACTTGAATATTGTGTTATCATTTTATTCCTCTATAAATAAACAGAAAAACCTCTCTTAGGTGGATATATCTTGGGTATTGGGTCACCGCTTCTCCATTCTAACACTTTTATTGTTTTTACTTGTTAGATGGATGAATAAAATATATGCAATGACCTATGGTAGTCTCTTCCCAATCCAATCCTACGAGTTACGACCCCCCCCCCCTCCAAGGGTAGGATCTTGATTCCGATGACAATGTGAAGATGTCTGAAAAGGGTCATCTAAATTATGATACAACATCTTCAAAAGTGCTGTAAAAAAACTCTGCATAATTGAATCTAGCAAGCATAGAGGCACACACGGTGCTCGGGTAGTGGTGGAGAGGCCTGATAGTAGAGGGTTGGCATGCCGGGAGGAGATCTGGCAGCATGCAATCTGGAGCAGATTTGGATGGAGCATATCTGAAGAGGCCATGCATCTGTAGCAGATCTGGATAGACCATACCCTGAAGAGGCGGTGCAGCGGGGCCTGGACAGGAGCTAGCTGGAGGCCAGCACTCCTGGGCATGGCAGATGTGTCCGAGCAGAAGGCAGGGCTCTCAGTGCCTGGCTGAGGATGTTAGAGACCTGGACGGCGACCTCAACAGAGCTGGAGGGGCTCCTTCTAGAATGGGGTATAAGGGGTAGAATGGTCTTTATGGGGGAAGGGTTGTTAGACCAGCTAGGGGATTTGTTAGCCATCTGGGTCCACGTAAGGGCGGTTATAAGGAGGGTGCCGGAACAAAGGAAAAGGGAGAGAGAAATATTCTCAGACTTTGGTCTTTGGCTTGGGATTCAGCTGCGGCTTGGGTGGGTAGAGTGAAACTCTCTCCCGAAGTGTCTTCTCCTTCCTCTTCAATCTTCCTCTTCTTCTCCTCCCTCCTCTTGTTGTAGTTCTCTCGTTCGTTATATATATAAACACAAGTTGTCCTTTGTTTTCTATCAATTGGTCCAACTTGCCTCTCGCACACGGTGCACATTGCTGGAATCGTCTCAGCAATGCCATGCACTGCTGGATCGACTTCAGACATGACGTGCATCATCGCTTTACGCGGACTGCCATTTTGCTTCACCATTTGTTTCGAGGAGGCGCATTCAGCCGCATTGTGTCAGAAGGGGCGTGCTCAGTTCTCAGCTCTCTCGAATGAGGTGTGCACCGACGGGACTTCGCCTAGAGGAGACTCCCTCTGCCGTCTTGCGTTTTGAGACAGCGAGCTCGGCCAGGTCACTTCCAACGATCCCCTGTGCCGGCGTCTCCTTCATTGGTTGTTGCTACTGACTGCCCGCAGGGCGTCGTTAATTTTCTACGAGACTACCCAAATTTAATAATTTATAAAACTCAGACAAACTACTAGAAATATAGTACTTGATAAGCCCGAGTGTTAAACCCACATGAACAATCCGTATGTTCTAAATTAATTAAAGAAATTGAAATTGCAATTGTTTGGTTTGTTTGTAGAAAAGAGAAAGACAACAACAAAGATTGGGTTGAATATCAAGAGAGAAGCATGTTAGGTTTATTGATTTCAGGTTCGTGCGCTAGGGATTCAATTGATAATGAATTTATTTAGGTTTGGTGTCGGAATTGGGTCAGCAAGGATCCTTGGTCTAGGTATCCTACCATAATCCTGTGATTGCACCTTTGGAATGGTCATCTACTGGTGCAAACGCAAAACTAGGTGACCCAAAACCCTATTTAAACATAATCGACCTAGACTGCATAATGGTCATACGCAAACTAAGGCGATTAATTGATGCAATAAGATAAAACTCATAAATTCACAAGCAATGGTCATGCAATTGCAAAAGAAAAAGATTTGAAATTTATAAAACGAGTTGCAGCTATTCAAAACATGAATAATAAATAGAAACAATCCCTAACAACACATCCCCCTACAATCACGTCACCTGGTACAAAAAAAACTACTCACTCATGCTAGGCATGATGAGAACGAGCATCACGGATACACGAAAAAGAATGGCGGTGAAGAACGATGGCGAAGCAGAGCTCCGGATTGTCACTTCATGCGTGCGCGTCTTGTCCGTGCGGCTCCCTCCGATTGCGGATCCCGATTCTCTGTGTTGTGTGGCTGAGGTTTATTTTTATAAGGGTTTTTGTCAACCCTCGGCCGCCAGCGTCATTATTTTTTCCGAATTTCGACGGTGTTACGACGTGTAATGTTTTACATGATGTGTAATCCATATCAGCAGCGGCTTTTCCGTATCTTTCCTTTCCTGCACTTTCACAACCTGTATTTTTGTACACGTTGTGTAATGGATTTTCACAGCGTGTAATCTTCACGACTTGCATCGGGTGGTGAAAACTTCTTTTGAAAAAACTCACGTCGTGTAATCAGATACACAACGTGTAACTGGTTAGCTCTAGTTTCGCAGCTTTGCTTTGGCTTAAAAAATTCGGTGTCGTGTCGAGCTCTAATATTCACCTCTTTTCATTCTTTTTTCATAAATTTGTTCTTGTCATAAAACAAAAAACAAGTCAATCCATTCCAAAATTGTCAAGATTATTCATTTAAATAAAAAAATCAATACATTAAAACATTTAAAAATGTATGCATAAAATATAATTATCATCTGCGCTCGGCTAGATTCCGTCCAGAGGAGCAGGTGCATTGTT
The DNA here is from genome assembly GCA_963277665.1 of Viscum album. Classification (NCBI taxonomy): domain Eukaryota; kingdom Viridiplantae; phylum Streptophyta; class Magnoliopsida; order Santalales; family Viscaceae; genus Viscum; species Viscum album. The sequence continues at coordinate 43,286,823 of OY728140.1, read as the reverse complement.
GAATCATTTGGCGGGGGTGTGCATTGCCACATTCGTTCGGAAGAGGCGCACCTCAACCGATTACTCTCCAAATCTTGGATGATGAAGAGGCGTTACTGTTCCAGTGATTCCGAAAAGGTGTGCATAACTAGATACTTCCGCAGGGGGAGCCATGTTGTACAAGACGTTGCTTGACGAAGTGGACCAGCGACTTCGTCCGATCAATGCTTCACTCAGACAAAGTCAGCTAGTGCGGGATCGGATGGAGGTGCAACAGGATGAGGTGGAGAACCGTCCCGCACCTCCTTTCGATGCCATGGAGCAACGCCTGGGCAGCCTTGAAGTAGCAGCATTCTCTCTGGCGACCGCGGTACTTTCATTTTTAGAGGCGCAAGCATACCAACTGCCGATCGGGGGATGCAATGAGTGTGACGGAGCGGCGTTGCCTGGATTGGAGTTGACACTGATGCAGGCTGCAGCATATTCGACGGGCGAAACAAGGGAGTTGGTGCCGCGTTCGGGCGGAATCTCATTTACGGAGTTGCTGGAGGAGACCGTGGCTTGGACAACATGTGACCCGACTTATATCGCCAACCAACTACCAATCGGAGGATGCAGCGAGCTTTCAGGTTTTGAGGACACAAATCCAACATGACGACTGCGGAACGAGCCACAAGATGAGTCACACACAGTGGTTCGCAACTGAGGTCATAGAGGGCCGCACAACTTTTTCAAGCGGGATGGGGGAACTCAAAGGCGGACCTAACGATATAGTTGACAGCAGCAAACACAGTCGACCCACAGTGTTTGAAGGATCATCTGAGAGTTTTCCTAGAGAGTGTGAAGAAAGGGTGCATCGCCATCATTTTCTCCAGGACCATAAAGCAGGGAGGACCATCTGACAAATTGCTTGGAGATTTTTGTGAAGAAATGGGGGAACACAATCAGTTTATTTTCCTCAGTATTGAGGACGAGACTGATTTTCAAGGTGGGGCGAGTGTTAGAGACCTAGACGACGACCTCAGCATAGTTGGAAGACTCCTAGAATGGGGTATAAGGGGTAGAATGGTCTTTATGGGGGAAGGGTTGTTAGGCCAGTTAGAGATTTGTTAGCCAGCTGGGCCCACATAAGGGCTGTTATAAGGGGGGCGCTGGAACGAGGGAAAGGGGAGAGAGGAATAATCTAGGACTTCAGCCTCTGGTTTGGGATACGGCTGCGGCTTGGGTGGGTAGATTGAAACTCTCTCCGGAAGTGTCTTCCCCTTCTTCCTCTTCAGTCTTCTTCCTCCTCCTCTTGCTGTCATTTTCTGGTTCGTTTTATATTTAAATATAAGTAGTCCTCTGTTTTCTATCAGAGTACAAGACCGGATCACACTGGAGCAGATTGGAGGGGTGCACCTGCTGCAGCGCAGATGGGTTCCCAGCAGCAGGACCACCTGGGGCGGCCTGGGTGGCAGAGGGGAGTGTGCCTGCTGACTGGGGTACGCCTGTTGGAGCAGCGCTGGGAAGGCAGTCTGAAGAACTGCGCCAGGACAGGGCGCACCTAGATCTGGACTGGGGTTGCACAGCCTGAGCTGCGTCTGGGTGAACGGGACTCACCCCTGCAGTGCATGCATCTTGGGCTGGCATGCCTTGGTGGCGTGCCTCTGGAGGGGTAGGACTTCAGCCTCTGGTTTGGGATACGGCTGCGGCTTGGGTGGGTAGAGTGAAACTCTCTCCCGAAGTGTCTTCCCCTTCTTCCTCTTCAGTCTTCTTCCTCCTCTTGCTGTAATTTTCTGGTTCGTTTTATATTTAAATATAAGTAGTCCTCTGTTTTCTATCAGAGTACGCGACCGGATCACACTGAAGCAGATTGGAGGGGTGCACCTGCTGCAGCGCAGATGGGTTCCCAGCAGCAGGACCACCTGGGGCTGCCTGGATGGCAGAGGGGAGTGTGCCTGATGACTGGGGTACGCCTGTTGGAGCAGCGCTGGGAAGGCAGCCTGAAGAACTGCGCCAGGACAGGGTGCGCCTAGATCTGGACTGGGGTTGCATAGCCTGAGCTGCGTCTGGGTGAACGGGACTCACCCCTGCAGTGAGTGCATCTTGGGCTGGCATGCCTTGGTGGCGTGCCTCTGGAGGGGTAGGTGTAAACACATATTTTCTGCCTGGTGTTTTCACACCTGCTGACAGGCTGTGCACACAGCAGGGAGGCGTGCACCACTGCTGAGGCGAGCTTTCGTGGCATGCCAGGGAGAAGACTCATCGTGCTGGATTTGCTTGGAGTTGGGTGTCCAGGCACAGAGAAGCCTGGGCGCTGGGGAGACAGAGAGGATAGAGGAAGTGAGAGAAACCCTAGGGGTTTTCGGGCTCTGATACATTTAGAAAGAGTAGGCCCAGAAACTGTTCTTGAATGAGGCCAGGACTCATTATTTATATAGGTATGAGATACAAGACTCGAGATAGATATATCAAATGCCAAATTCAAACTAGAGGAAAAAGTGGATAGGATAGACCTAGTCAATACTCATATCCTAAATATCTAAATACTCTTAACACATTCATTTGCAATCCCCATTCACGCACTTGAAAATATTCTCTTTTGCTTGATTGAATGTCTCAATCAAATGCTTGGAATTTTAGGATTCCTGGGAACACGGCTGGCTAGAATCTAACCAAACCCTTTGTTTTGGAGGGGAGATTTAGGTATATGGCTCAGCTGCCCTTGAATGAATGAAAAGTGGGAGCAGTCCTTTCAATTTTAATCACAGGGGGTTCCATTGCATTTATATTGAGAATAGGAAAAAAACATGTTATATTTATTTGTTTTTCTGTTCATGAGCATTATTTTATGAGCCCTTAGTGAGATGCTAAAAAATGTGATGTTTTTGTGCACCGTTACTCTCATTTCCAGCTTAAAAGAAGCTAGATATGGGTAGTTATTGTCTACACACTAGAAAATTACTTTTATAAATAACAAGGTTTGGATTTGGATGGTCATTCTCTATTTCAAGTCAGTTGACATGCCACTTTCCCTTTAAGCTTAATATTCTCAAGGATATATGAAATAATTTCATTGCATCTGGATCCTGCTTTATTTGTCCATGGTGTTGGATTTAGTTGGATTTACTGATCATTTACACCTTTTAAATGCTTTAAACACGTCTTCCTTTATCATTCTCTAATGCCTTGCTTTGTATATGTTAATTGGGATAAGAAATCACCCTATAACCGTGTTATAATGTTAAATGACTCTCATTACTGTAAACAACTCCAAAAAATCGCAAATCCAAGGCTCCTCATCTGTTGTTTTCATGCAACGGCATCTGGGAAATTCATGGCAGTTGGTACTTAGCTGGATATAATTTAATTCATCTTTTGTTGCTATATTGGTTAGAAACTTTCTTTGGTTTTTTAAGGAAGCCACTTGGCTAGAAAATATTCTGGAGTTTATAATCATGAGCTATTGCAGCCCTAAATTTGAACATATTGTTGATGTATTGAATGGATAAAGTCATGAAGGGTTGATCATGATATTTGCCTTTGGATCTGTGGGTTTGGTGATTCGTTGTGAGGACTTGCATCTTCCTCAAGTGTTTTTATCCTTCTCTCTTTTCCCTTTTTCCACCCTTCTTTTATCCCATCTATTCTCTTCCCCTCTTTATTGTCATACGTAAGCCTACCAATGCTTCAGAGGAAAACATTTTAGACGTCCTGCATCAACAGCTTTGAGTCTGTTTCATATTCCTGCATTCTGAAATTTTACTACATATAATAGAGAACTGCCGGTTTGGTCACTTGGTCCCTACAGATATTTATGATGTATGATTTCATGCCTTTTCTTCCTTTTTTCAATAGTCTTGTTTGACATTTGATACTTGTGATGAAAAAACACGATTTTCTCTCTCCTTGCCTTCTTTTTCTATGTGAGATGCCAAGGATGCAAACTGACGTGGTTCATATTTCTATCTTCAGTACATAATATTTCGACGAGGAATTGGAATTGATCGTACAACAGACTACTTTGTCATGGAAAAACTGGACATGATCATTAGTCGCCTATGGGGTTGGTTTTTAAGAATTACCGGGTACGTAGTTATCTGCATCAAGGTATGGAGGGTTCCTTTCTTCAATCCAACCTTTGTGGCCATTGTGCTTTTTTAAGGTCTTCCTTGAATTTACATCCTGCTTAGTCTGACACCAATATTTCCATAAACTTGAAATGATGTCAACAATGTGCTACAAGCAGTCAGCCAACATGTGAAGCATGTCACTTATATATGTTAATTTGTTATTGAGTGATCAATTAGTTCTGATTTCTTAGTGATGAGCTAGATAGAAATGTAGTTTGATTTTAGTTTTAGTTCTTACACATTTCTTTTGAACTTATGTAGTGGTTATGATGTTTTCAGACTGCGAAGAGTTGTATGCAGAAGCTCAAGCGTACGACCTCAGAATGACCTGAAGAAATTTGATGGCATCAGCCCTGAAACAGATCATAATAACTTTTGTGTTGAGCGGATTCGTATTGAAAATATGGAACTCAGGTTTTGTATGCCATCTTGTTGGTGTTGTTGCTTTAACCACGGTCATAGTGTTGGAATATGTCTTTTTAACAAATGCTTCCTTTCATAACAGAAATCGGTGGTGCCTTTTCCATTGTTTGATCAACTGAACTAATTGAATTGATTGAATTTTTTCAAAAAATTATGTCAATCTTGGCATCTAATAAGGCAACCTAAACTTGTTAGGCATTAGTAATTTCCAGCAAGCTCTTTGACAACATCCCCTAGTTGCTTTTGTGGTGTTGCATTCTCCCATAGGAGCAGAGGCTTCTGTGGTCACGGTGCTCAGCAGCGCAGCTGTTTTAGGAGGCGGAAGCTTGAGAGGCCATGGCGACGAGCCTTCAATGCTATGATAGCAATATAGGGGACTATATTTCAGGGCTGTAGGATATGCACAGGTGTATTCCAATAAAGTGAGAATAAATACACAAATCAGTTGGGGATGAATTAACAATTTACTGGCATGTAGCATGCTTCCTAACAGTGGGATATTCTACACAACTGAACAAATTCAAATAATAAAATAATAGAGTAATTCAGGCTGGAAATTACTATTGACTAACAAAACTTCTCCCAAATTCTTATTAAACTATTCTAGATTATTTATATATTATTGAATCAATTTTGATACCTGTGTACCTAATTTTCAAATTCACGACTGACATTATTGAGAAAATATTTAGTTAACAGTTTCTTCTTCCCTTCAAATCATCCCTTCCCAACTTATTGTTACTTTACCATTCCAACTAATTTCCAACCTCTTGCATGTATTTCATGTTAATGTTCTTGCCTGCCCCTATGATCTTTTGGTAGTTGGTTTTTGATAACTTGACTCTTATTGTTCCATGATCGGCAACAGATTCGTACTTATTAGTACGCATGACTGTTGTTTTGGTTTTCTGTTGGTTGATGCTGCTAATGAAATGATTATTTGTGACAGTGTCCACAACCTGGTGAGCAAGATCACAATCCAAGAACCCACCTTTGATAGAATTATTGTTGTTTACAGGTTTCCTTCTATTGTTAAATTTTGTCTGATTTATTTTTTTTGGATAATTGTATAAGAAAGTTATTTATTCAAAATCATTGGGTTTCAGTCAGTCATGGGTTGTCTTGATTTGGATTTTACTTCGTAAAGATGCTTTTACAGGCGAGCAAGTACAAAGGAAAAACCTGAACGGGGAATATATGTGAAACACTTCCGGAACATTCCCATGGCTGATATGGAAATAGTTCTCGTGAGTTTCTATGCTATATTGGCATCACTGTTATCCATTGATACTCCGATTCTTGCAAGTTGTGATACACTGGCATTCCTTTTAATTCAAATGCTTATTATTTCTCTTGTTCCTTGCTTCCAAAATTTTGGTTGACCTTTCATTCTGAAAAGTTTTTTTATGTTGGAACTTTTTGTTGGATAGCCAGAGAAGAAAAATCCAGGATTAACACCAATGGACTGGGTCAAGTTTCTTGTTTCAGCTGTAGTTGGGTTGGTGAGTTTTTGAGATGTATAAATTTTGATTAGTTGACCATCTCATCAGCATTTCACTTAACATTCCATTGCAGGTTGCTGTGGTTACCTCACTAGACATGCCTACGGCTGATCTTTGGGTCATTTTTGCTGTCCTTTCTACAGTGATTGGTTATTGTGCCAAGACTTATTTTACGTAGTGTTTTCCTCTACCTTTCCATTCCTAGGCCAATTTTTTATCAACAAATTGAATGCATACCCATACCCATATTGCCCCTGTTTGGCAACACTTCCTGAAAACTGCTTATAGAATGTGTCACTTATGATAATTGCTTTTGTAGAAGTATTTTCAGATTTCTTAAGCTCCGTTTCACAACACTTGAACTGTGTCACTTATTAAAAGCTTCTTATAGTACTTATCACTTATGATAAGCAATTTTAAAAAATAAGTGGTGTTTGTTCTGTTTCTGAAAATCTGCTTGCACATAAATTTCTAATGAATACCAGTTAAATATATGGTAGGGGAATGTTTTTTTAATAAGTTATGAGAAACACTTGTATAAGAGCACTCATCATAAGTGATTAGTGTTATAAGTAATTTTCAATAAAATGGCGTCTTCCAGCACTTATTTAAGAGTACTTGTAGCACTTATCACTTATGATAAACCAGTTAAAAACTCCTTACACTTAATTTTCAGAAGAAAACCAGTTAAATAACAGAAAAGTATTTTTTCTGTTGGAGTATGTGTAACTTCCTGCCCCACTTCCTTGGTAACTTCCTGCCCCACTTACTTTGTAACTTCTCTGCCCCACTTACTTTGTAACTTCTCTTTGTAACTTCCCTATATTTTCTATAAATGAAGGCTCTCTCCTCACCTTGAGGGAGAGGGGGATTTCTGATTTTACATGGTATCAGAGGGAACTTAATCCCGATCCCCCCTCCCATCTATTTTTTTTTTATTCTGCTCTAGGTCTCTCATCTTTTTTTTTTCCCGTGGGGGCGGCGGCCTCCATGGCTTATGAGCCATAGGAATTCTCCGCCGCCCCCTGCCGACGATCCCTTCCCGGCGAATTTCCCCTTCCCGGCGGCCCTCTCCTTACGCGGCTCCCCTTCCCGACGCTTCTGCCCGGTCCGATTCCCCTCTGCCTTTGCCCTTCCCGGCAGGTCTCCCTCCCATGCGGACTCCCGGCGCCGCCGCTCCCGCGACGCCTCCCGTCGCCCCTCGCGGTCCCGCTGCGCGCTCATCCCGGCGCCCGCTCCTCCTGCGCGCGACTCCTCCCGGCGACAGGCTTCCTTGCCCGACGGTTCTCCCGCCTTCCCGTCGTCAGCCCTCCGCGGCTCTTCCCGGCGACGTCCAGATCCAGTGTGGATCCTCAGTCGCAGCGGCCCTCCCTCCCGGCGGCGCACTCCCGTCTTCCCTCCCGACGCGGCGAATCCAGGCAGCCTCCCTGCTCCGCCTCAGTCCGGCGGTGTTCCTCCCCGGTGCGCATCCCTTCCCGGTGGGCTTCCTTCCCCGGCGTCTCCCCCTTGCTGAGTACGCCGGCCTTCTCCCCCGGCGCGGCTCCCCTTCCCGGCGGCCCTCCTAGCCCGCTCGCGATCCAGCGTGGGTTCCCGGCGGCCCTCTCCCTCCCTGGTACGCGGCTCCCGTCGCGCCTCCCTCCTCTCGCGCGGCTCTAGCGCAGCTCCCGGCGCGACTCCTTCCTTCGCGCGGTTGCCTCCCGCACGGTACTCCCGACGAGGCTCCCTCCAGCGCCGGGACCTCCCGCCCCGGTTCTTCCCGCCTCGGCTCTTTTCGGCAGCCCGCCTCCTGTGCGATCTCCCGCCGGCTCCTTTGACGACCGGCCTCCACTCCTGCCGGCCTCCACTCCTGCCGGCTCCTCCAGTAGCTGGCCTCCATTCCTGCCGGCTCCTCCAGCAGTCGGCCTACAGCCCTGCCGGTCTCCCGTGCCACCTCTGCTCAATTGCTCCCTCCATGCCGACCTCCTCCTGCATCCTGCGGAACCCCGCCTCTCTGCCCGGTGCCTCCTGCGGAATCCCCGCCTCTCTGCCCGGTGCCTCCTGTGGAATCCCCGCCTCTCTGCCCGGTGCCTCCTGCGGAATCCCCGCCTCTCTGCCCGGCATCTTCTGCGGAATCACCGCATCTCATCGCCGGCCTCCTCCTGCGGATTTCCCGGCGCTTCGACGACCGGCACCCGCCATTGCGGATTTTCTCGGCGCTTTGACGATCGGCACGACATTACGGTTTACCGGCGCTCTGAAGACCGGCCCGTAGTGCGGATTTTCCCGACGCTTTGACGACCGGCACCCGCCAGTGTGGATTTCCCGGCGCTCTGTTGTCCGGCCCCGCACTTTTCCGGCGATGACCCATCATTTTCAGCGGCATCACATTACAATCTTGAGGGGGAGCAGCATCATCAACGATTTTATTATTTTTGTATCTTCCGTTTTTCGTCTTGTTTTGTCATCAAGCTGGGTATGTCCAGCTTGAGGGGGAGTATTTGCAGCTTGTTGCTTGCGTTGTTTTTTCATTATGTGTCCAAGCTAGGTACACCTAGCTTGAGGGGGAGTGTTGGAGTATGTGTAACTTCCTGCCCCACTTCCTTGGTAACTTCCTGCCCCACTTACTTTGTAACTTCTCTGCCCCACTTACTTTGTAACTTCTCTTTGTAACTTCCCTATATTTTCTATAAATGAAGGCTCTCTCATCACCTTGAGGGAGAGGGGGATTTCTGATTTTACATTTTCAATAACCAATCTGAAAACACTTGTATAGAAGTACTTATCATAGCAGGTTTCAGTAAGTGTTATCAAACTGAAACTACGTGTACTTATCACTTATGATAAGCAAACTGCTTACACTTACATTTCGGAAGAAAACCACTTAAATAAGTAACAAATATTACTTATTTTCTCAAACAGATTATCCTAAGTGATAAATGCCACAAGCAGTTCTCAGTAAGTGCTGTCAAACGGACCCTTGCCTGTCATGAAGTTTGCCATTTAGTTGACTTGTCATAATGTTTTTGACGATTAATGCTGCTAGAGGTCTGCTATGTTATTTCAAGCAACTTCTGTCTTTTGGCATATATTCTTATTTGGGGATAGAAACGAGTTCTTAGACGAGAAACTTGGAACACAGGGATAACAACCACAAATGAGAGAACTCTCTATTTATCGACACAGACCCTAAAACATATAAAGTCCAATTTACCTTTAAAATATCGCAAGTTGGAAAACAAAATAAAAACAAAATACAAGGATTAAAGTCCCCATGTGCGAGCTGGATCAACATGTGTTGTGCTAATGTGCTGTATCAGTTTTCCCCGCCTGGAAAAGACTCGACCTTGAGTTCGAATGAAGAAAAAGCCGCTCATGCTTAATCTTCGATTTACTACCAGAATCCTAACTGCCTGAGTCTTCCCGTGCTGGCTCAGTGGTCATTACCAAGCGTCGCACCACTTGGACTTCCCGCTCTTTCCTCGACGATGTTCTCCAGGTCGATGACATGGTGCTCCTCGCGATCATCATCGATCGCCCTCTCATCTTTAGCATCCGCTACTGGGTTAACCCAACCTCAGTTTGGGCAATTATTTGAAAGGTGTCCAATTTGCTGACCCAAATAACACTTGTCGCCGAACCGTCGAGCATAAGGACCGATGTTTTGATGAGGTGGAGGGGGCTGTTCAGGTTGTGCGGAGCTGCTGGCGGTACCTGCAAGGGGCTGTTTGGGCTTGTATTCACTTGATTTACCCATCGTCTCGGGGGCCCTACCCTCCCAATGTGGAGGAGGCACCAACCCAGAGTTCTGCCTAGCTGAATCCCAGGCTCCCAAGGGGAGAGCATGGGCGTCGCTGTAGCTGAGCCTCCACTCGTAAGGCTCAAGCAATCACCTCGTCCAAACTGAAGGAAGTGACGAGCTGCACCTGATCTTGGTTGGCTAGCTGAAGGCCTTGAATAAACCTCAAGATTTGTTGGTCGTCAGTCTCCCGAAGCTTGTTTCGAGCCGAAAATCGGTGTTAGTTTTGGGTGTACTATTGCACGGTCCGTGTGCCCTGGTGACAGTTATGATACCATTGGTATAATGCCTGATCATATTCACTTGGAAGGAACCGAAGACTCAGGGCTTTCTTCATATGCCTCCATGATCAGATGGAGCCCTTACCTTGTCGGTGTCGGCTGTTCTACAACTGTTCCCTAGATCTACATGTGACGATTGTAGATCTAGAAAACCGAGAGAGTGGGAAAACTTGATCTAAGGAAAACCAAGAAAGATCCAAGAGAGTAGACTTACTGGAGAAGAATCGCCTTCACCGCGCCTTGAAAACCCTTCAAATCGCCTCCAAAATGAGTGGGAGAGCCCCTCTAACCCTTGAGAACCAAAAATCCCGAGTAGGGTTCGTATGGGAGAAGAGAGGAGTTTAGGGAAAATCCCGAATGGTCCCATTTTTAAAAACCCACTTTTTAATGCCGTGTACGGTTAGGCAAACCGTGTGCTAACCGCGCACATGCTACTGCCTCAACAGGGACTCCACACGGTTTCCTCTGTTGCGGAATCGTCGGGAGATGCAACGACAGAAACGAGAAAACGAAAGAAAGAAAGCAACAAGGACACAACGATTTACGTGGTTCGGGAATAATCCCTACGTCCACGGGAGAGGCAGAATTTCACTATTCGGGAGCACAAAATTACAGAGGATTTTCAGTAGTAACCCTAACCTGAAAATGGGCTATAAAACAATGGAAAAGACGATCACTGTTTGAAAAGTGAGTCCGCGTCGCTATAGTGAACGGTGACCAGCTTTGTCAAAAGCGCTACAGTGGCTGCCGGTTGGAAGTCAAAAGTGCTACAGTCCAGTTGACCCCGAAGTCCGCACTGCTACAGTGCGTGTCGGTGTCGGTCGGTCAGCTCCGCTACAGTGGTCAGCATTGCTACAGTGTCCGCACTGCTCCACTGACTTCAACTCCGGTAGCAACCCTTTTGTTGCCAGCACCTTCATCCCCTTCTCACTCATGTGGCCTAGCCTGTTGTGCCACAGTTGTGAATCTCCTACAGCTTTGAGTGATGCAGCCATGTCTGTGCAAGTTTCTGTCATGTTGTATAGGGTTCCATTCTTTGCTCCCCGAGCTATGACTATAGCTCCTCGGGTGATCTTCCATGCACCACCAGTGAATGTGGTACTCAACCCTGCATCATCAAGTTGTCCAACAAAAATAAGGTTTCTTCTCAAGCCAGGGATATACCTCACGTTTTCCAGAATCAGCAGACTCCCACTGTTGGTCTTGATCCGTGCATCTCCTTTCCCCACAATCTGCAAGGGCTCATCATCAGCAAGATGTACCTTGTCGAAATTTCCAGAAACGTAATTTTCCATAAATCCCTTCTTCGATGTAGAATGGAAAGACGCTCCAGAGTCTAAAATCCAAGACTCCATTGGGCTGTCCACGCTCAACAGCAACACGTCATCAGTTCTTTCAGCTGTCGTGTTTGCTCCACTGGTTTCAGGTCCCTTCCGGTTATGTCTGCACTCCTTCTTGACATGTCATTTCTTTCCGCATGTCCAGCAGGTAGGACCAGGCCCCTTTGCCTTGTCTTTGCTCTTTCCTCTTGACTTCGATCGTCCTCTGCGATTGTCCTGCTGTGGGTACCTTTCTCTTCCTTCAACGTTCAAAGCAGAACCAGAGAATCTGCCTGATTCTCTTCTTCGAACATCCTCACTAAGGATTAGGTCCCGTATATCTTTCAGAGCCATCTTCGTATTCCTCGAAGTGCTGCTCACAGCTGTTACAGTTGCTTCCCAACTCTCTGGTAATGAAAATAGTAAAACCAGTGCACATACCTCATCACCAAGATCAATGTCCACCGATGACAACTGACTTATGATGGTATTGAATTCGTTGATATGATCTGCAATAGTTCTCCCTTCAACCATTTTCAGGTTGAACAATCGCCGTATCAAATGCACCTTGTTTGCCGCAGAAGGCTTCTCGTACATATTTGCGAGGGCTTTCATCAGGTCCACCGTCGTCTTCCCCTCTCTGATGTTGAACGCCACGTTTTTGGCCAACGTCAGACGCACAACACCCAGAACCTGTCGATCCAGTAGCTCCCACTCCGACTTCTCCATGTCCGCTGGCTTCACACCCAGAAGTGGAAGTGCATCTTTTTCTGATAAAGATAATCCTCGATTTGCATCCTTCAGAAACTGAAATTAGTTCCATCGAAGCGATCGATCTTCACTTTGCATTCACCCAGAGCCATTGTTGGAGAATTCTGAACTCACCCTCTGATACCAGTTGTTGCGGAATCGTCGAGAGATGCAACGACAGAAACTAGAAAACGAAAGAAAGAAAGCAACAAGGACACAGCGATTTACGTGGTTCGGGAATAATCCCTACGTCCACGGAAGAGGCAGAATTTCACTATTCGGGAGCACAAAATTACAGAGGATTTTCAGTAGTAACCCTAGCCCGAAAATGGGCTATAAAACAACGGAGAAGACGATCACTGTTCGAAAAGTGAGTCTGCGTCGCTACAGTGAACGACGGCCAGCTTTGTCAAAAGCGCTACAGTGTCTGCCGGCTCGAAGTCAAAAGTGCTACAGTCCAGTTGACCCCGAAGTCCGCACTCCTACAGTGCCTGTCGGTGTCGGTCGGTCAGCTCCACTACAGTGGTCAGCATTGCTACAGTTCAAAAAAAAATTGGGTCGGGGACCTTCGGCCCCCGGACCCCCGGAGCAGGGGTGCATTGCCCCCTACAACCCCCAACGAGCTCACCGCGGAGCTCGACCTGCGACAGTTGCGGGCCACAAGCATTCGGCCCAACCGGATCGGGCTACACCAATCCAACATCCTCGCACGGTTAGACAAACCGTGCGCAAACTGCGTGAACCCCACTGCCTCCACTTGCACGGTTACCTAGAGATCCTGCACGGTTTGTCCAAACCGTGCTCAAACCGTGCTCCCCTAGAAAAGCCTCCAAACCTTTCCAAAACCTCACCAAACTCTCCCAAACATTGCCTAACAATTTTAACCAAATAAAAAGGCGTACACAAAGGTTACATACCTCAAACCAGGGGTGCTACATTCTCCCCACCATTGGACTTTCCGTCCCCGAAAAGTAGAGAACCATTGCTTTTCCGAAAGAGCTCGGACCATTGCTTGACCATCTCTTTTTCCCGCTCCCAAGTCTCCTCCTGAATTTGACCTTATTGCCACAAAACCCGTACTAAACTGATTCTTTTACCACGCAAGACTTTCTTTTGCCTGTCCACAATCCGCACCGGCACATGCACCAACGAAGCATCTGGCTCTAGCTCAACATGATCCCATCGAATCACATGGTCAGGATCCGGCCGATACTTTTTCAACTGAGAAACATGAAATACATTGTACACCGCACTGAACCGTGGTGGCAAAGCCAACCGATAAGCCACCTCTCCAACCCGCTCTAGTATCTCAAAAGGCCCATTGTACCTTGGAGATAACTTACCCTGCTTTCCAAACCGACGATGTCCTAACCTAGGAGAGATTCTCAAGAACACATGATTTCCCACCTCGAACGACAACGACCGTCGACGATGGTCCGCATACCATTTCTGACGACACCGAGCCGTCTCCATTCTCTTCCTGATCAACTTGATCTTCTCCGTATCTCTTGGACAAGGCTTGGTCCCACCATCGAAGTTTCACCAGTTTCCACCCAACATAGTGGAGAACGACATGGACACCCATACAATGCTTCAAACGGAGCCATGTGTATGGAGGCTTAATAACTGTTATTATAAGAGAACTCCACCAGCGGCTAGTGCTCCTCCCATGAGCCACCAAAATCCATCACACAAGTCCGTAACATATCTTCCAAAGTTCGTATCGTTCTCTCGGATTGCCCATCCGTTTGAGGATGGTACGCCGTACTCATCGTCAACGGAGTCCCAAGGGCTTGCTACAAGGATTTCCAAAACTGAGATGTGAACCTTGGTTCTCTATCTGATACAATCGAAACTAGAACACCATGCCTCTTTACCACTTCACGGATATAGATTTTGGACAGATCCTTCACCGTATGAGATTCATGAATAGGGATGAAATGGACCGACTTTGTGAGCCGATCCACTATCACCCATATGACATCGTGCTTTCTGACCGTTCTTGGGAGACCTATAACAAAATCCATCGCTATCTGTTCCCATTTCCACACAGGGATAGGTAAGAGCGGCAACATACCTGCTGGCCGCTGATGCTCTGCCTTGACTTGCTGACAAGTCAAGCATCTCGAAACAAACTCGACCACTGTCCTTTTCATACCGACCCACCAAAACTGTGCTTTCAATGCTTTATACATTTTCTGAATTTCAGGATGAACAACCCATCCAGAATGATGATGAGCCCTGCAAATTTCCTCCTGAAAAACCATCGGTACAACCATCCGATTTCGAAAACACAAAACTGAATGTCCATTCAATTCCCAGCCCTTAATGGTCTCCCCACCATTGAGTTTTGACCTCATTGCCATACACTTGGAATCATACATCTGTGCCTCTGACCAACCCAACTAAGTCATGAACCAATGAGACCGGAAAGAAAACCGCTCTATCACCCCGGTCATCACATTCCAACTGCATGTTGGCTATAACCGACATCAACTGCCACTGATTCGATGCCTGTTTCACCACCTGAGCATATGATTTCCTACTTAATGCACCCGCCACCGAATTTCTCTTACCCGGTGTGTACATCAAGTCAAAATCAAATATTTGGAGATACTCCATCCATCTCCTTTGCCTTAAGTTCAAATCTCTTTGAGAGAAAATCTGCTTTAAACTCTTATGATTGGTAAACACCGTGAATTTCTCACCGAAGAGATAATGACACCACATTTTCAAAGTATGAACTACTGCCGCTAACTCCAAATCATGCGTTGGGTAGTTCTTCTCATGCAACCTCAACTGTTGTGAGTCATATGCCACCACATGATCCCCTTGCATGAGAACACAACCTAACCCTGATCCCGATGCGTCATAATACACCACGTACCCTTTCTCTAGTTCTGGAAAAACCAAGATTGGTGTTGATATAAGCTTAAGCTCTTCAAAAGACTTCTGACACTGCTCATTCCATTGAAATGGAACATTCTTCCTTATCAAAGCTGTCATCGGTGAGGCTAATAGTGAGAAGTCACGTACAAAACGTCGATAATACCCGACTAGATCAAGGAAGCTCCGTATTTCAAAGACATTCTTTGGCGGTTGCCACGAAATAACAACCTCTATATTTTCTGGATCAACTGAAACACCCTTCTCAGAAATAACACGACCAAGGAAACGAACCTCCTATATCCAAAAATTACACTTTGACAATTTGACATATAATTGACAATCTCTTAAGATCCCCGACACTATCGCCAATTGCTGCTCATGCTCCACCCTTGTCCTGTAATACACCAATATATCATCAACAAATACCACTATAAAAGAATCCAGATATTTCTGAAATATACGATTCATCAATGCCATGAAAGCCGCTGGTGTATTCGTCAGACCAAAGGGCATAACTACATACTCATAATGACCATATCTACTTCTAAAGGCTGTTTTTGGGATTATCCTCCTTCCGCACCCGCATTTGATGATACCTGATCGCAAGTCAATCTTGGAGAACTACTGACCCTCAACTGATCGAACAAATCATCATTGCGTGGAAGTGGATATCGGTTCTTTATCGTAACCTGGTTAAGCCTACGATAATCAATACACAGCCGCAAAGTTCCACCCGTCTTTTTAACAAACAAAACTGGCACTGCCCATGGAGACGTGCTAGGCCGGATGAACCCTTTGTTTTCTAATTCCTCTAACTGCACTTTCAATTCCCTCAATTCTGTTGGTGTCATCCGGTAAAACGGAAGTGAGATAAGGCTAGTCTCCGGAAGGAGATCAATTGTAAACTCCACTTCTCTTACTGGTGACAACCCTGAGAATTCTTTGGGAAAGACATCCCAAAACTGATCAACAACTGCTGGAAAAACGCTATGTTGAACTTCTTCCATTGATGCCAATGACAACACCGCTAACTGATATGAGATTGTGCCAATAGCTATTGCCAACAAGCCCGTTGCACCCAAATTTTCATTCTTCTCTCTAATGAGATGTTCGACACCATCATCCGTCGTGAAACTAACCGTTCACGCATAATAGTCGATGTGGGCCTTAAACATTGTCAACCAATCTATTCTCAAGATTATATCATAAGCATCTATCTCAAGCACCGAGAATTCCAACATCAACTCAACCCCATCCACAACTGTACAACATGCTCTACATAGGAAGGCTCGACACTCTCTTTGACCCAGAGGAGTTTGAAGTTTTAAAACAGAGGACATCGTTTCCACAGTTAAACCCATCAAATTAACAGCACGAGAAGTAATAAAAGAATGCGAAACATCCGTATCAAACAACGCTTGCTTCAAGGTGAAATTTAAAAGAATTGTACCTCGCACCGTGGATGGTCCCGTCCTGTCGAGGCATAGGACGCCTGCAACCCCTGAGGAGTGTCACGAACACCCAACCTCAGAGCATTACGACAATAATGTTGAAGATGCTCCATCTGTTTACAGTTATGACATGCTCGATGTTGTACCGTACAATTCCACTTGATGTGGCCCGTAAAGCCACACTGAAAACATTTTGGCTTACTCTGAGGCTTCGGAGGAAGATTCACTGATCTTGCCGTCGGATTCTGAGGCATACTTCCACTCTGGAAATAAGTGTCCCTCTTCCGCTTGATCCCAACGTTAGAATTCTCACCATTTCTTGTGGGTACCAACATGCTTCCCTCGCCTGTAGCCCCCAAAATATCTCATTCAGCCATTGTTGCTCTATTCACCATTTCCATATAATCATTTATACACAAGACCGCTATTTTAGAACAAATTTCCTGCCTCAACCCAGCTTAAAAAATACGTGCTTTCAACGATGTACTACCCGCCACCTCGGGTGCAAACCGCACGAAGTTCATAAATTTATCCGCATATTCCATTACCGAGAGGTTCTCTTTCTTTAAACTAAAGAAATCTGTTGTGTGCTGAATTCTGAATGTAAGATGGTAAGATTGTTTGTTAAACAACTCCTCAAAAACCTCTCATGTCATACCTTGGTCCGTTCCAGTTTGGACCGCCAACTCCCACCACTGACGGGCAAGATCTTCCAACATGTATATGGCTAACTTCACTTTCAGCTCTAACGATGTTCCCAAGAATTCAAATATCCTGTTTATTCTGTTCAACCATGCCTCCGCCTTTTCGGGTTCCGAATCACCCCTAATATGGGTGGATTTTGCTTCTGAAACTGAACCGCATGATCCACATGCTTTGCCTCATCCGCTTTATTCCCACTTTCCAGAGCTTGGAAAGCTTGCACTATACTCTGCACTAGCTGCTGGTTCACCTGGGGCTCAGGTGCAACCACATTTTCAGCAGCCTCCTCCGATTGGTCTCTACAACGCCTACCCGGTGCCATTTCTATCAATACAAATACCACCATAAGTCTTACTCCCTTAACAAGAAAAAGTTTACAATTTCAAATTCAATTACATAATAATTATCACAACCAGACTTTCCACCATTTCACATTTCCCATATTGCACCATTTTTGAAAATCGATCCATTTTCAAAATACCACAACTATCCACCTTTCAAATTCGTACATTTGAAAATAATTCCCAGATTTTCCACAAATCAATATATTCATACCACAACACAAGTCATTATGTCATATGAAATATGCAATCCTAGTGGGAAGTCATTTCTACCATGCATGTCATGCTCAACTCATTGACTACACCCACGACAATGAGATTTCCAATGCCTATAAGTGTAACACTTATGTACCCAACTTCCTGGTAACTTGAAGTTCAACATAAAAGGGTTACGTACGTCCTTTTATACTATACATTTCAAATTCCGACAGTCCTACTCCTTGCTACCATCCCAACTCAAAGAATGACTGAGAGTAGGTGCCAACTCCAAGACCAAGACCAAGACCAAGTACTGATGCCAAAAGATCGAACAACTTATACCACTTGTAACATCCTGCCTCTTCCTCATTGGCTTGAGAAGGCGGTGAGATGCTACTTGGCCTTAGGTGACGTTCCCAAGGCACCAAAGGCTGACAATAAATGTCGAGGGCTTCAAGAACAATTGGGGAACAATTTTTCCTTTAATGAAAATCAATCAACCAAACAAGCTTTAACCAACCACAGCTACATGATGCATGCCAACAAGGTAAACCAAACAGTACCTTACCAAGAGACAACCAAACAACCGAACTCTTCCATAACAATTCCCAAAAACCAATACAACTAAATAACAAAATCCCAATATCAAAGTACTAAGCGGAAGACTCAACAACAAGACCCAAAACTATGACACACTCCACAGCTCCACACCAAACTCCATGCTCCAAGCACCACAATACCGCCCAAGCATCACGATGAACCGCTAGAAAAATGAGATGCTTTACCTTTGCCTGTATCCCGGCATACCACATCTGCAAAAGCACCCAAGTGCCAAAGCATGGGGTGAGTAATAATACTCAGTAGGTTTTCCCCAAATGACTTCCCTACACACACCACTAGGATAAAACCGTTAGCACATTTATATAAAGCAGTTTATATAAAACATCAAATAGTGAAATAGTTTTCAGCAAACCAAACACACCCTTACCAAGCCATTTTTAACACAAATCCTCACAATAAAAGGGAAAGCCAACAAAGAAGCCATAATCCATTTTACCATCACATATTAGCACAACAATTTCATCTTGCTTAGCCACACGCATAATCAAAACATAGCCATAAAGTTCACACACTCAACCCGGTGTAACAATCACGGTGGAACTTCCCGTCCAAGCCCGTTTACTACTTTCCCGATCTAGTGGTACTCCTCACCCACTTCTCATCATTCCAACACAAGCATAAAGCGCTCAAGCCAATAAACAAGTACATACACCCACTAAAGCCACAACAATACACATACAACTATTTCACAACCAAACAATCCCTTAAGACATCACCCATGCCGCATTACATTTCAATAAAGCAACCCCTTTTGTTGAAAACCCTTTTCACAAACCCTTTTCACAAACCCTTTTCACAAACCCTTTTCATAAATCAACCCAAGATACCAATTTTAAAATCAACATTTTAAAACCCGACAACAAAAAACATTTCGCCGCAATAACCCATTTTCCCCAAAATCCACAAATCATCACAAAATGAATTTCCAACAAGCTTCGCACATCATAATCACAACCAAATCCAAGCAAAACCAACTAATTGAAAACAAGGCTTTTAGTTCTAGCTAAATGGAGTCGAGAGAGAAGCCACTACCTTAGGGTTTTGGTGAAATCGGCCAACTCACAATCGTACCACGAATTCGGGTGAAATCTCCACCAAAACCGCCTTAGATCTCTTTGCATAACATCAACAAACCCTAATCTAATCATTTTAGGCAACAAAAATCCTAGATCTACATGCGACGATTGTAGATCTAGAAAACCGAGAGAGAGGGAGAGCTAGATCTAAGGAAAACCAAGAAAGATCTAAGAGAGGAGACTTATCGGAGAAGAATTGTCTTCACTGCACCTTGAAAACCCTTCGAATCGCCTCCAAAATGAGTGGGAGAACCCCTCTAACCCTTGAGAACCAAAAATCCCGAGTAGGATTCGTATGGGAGAAGAGAGGAGTTTAGGGCAAATCCCGAGTGGTCCCGTTTTTAAAAACCCACTTCTTAATGTCGCGCACGATTAGGTAAACCGTGCGCTAACCGTGCACATTCTACTGCCTCAACAGGGACCCCACACGGTTTTCTCGAACGATTAGACAAACCGTGTGAGAACCGTGCGAAGCCCACTGCCTCCACTTGCACGGTTACCTTAAGATCCTGCACGGTTTCTCCAAACCGTGTTCAAATCGTGCTCTTCTAGAAAAGCCTCCAAACCTTTCCAAAACTTTCCTAAACTCTCCCAAACATTACCCAATAACTTTAACCACATAAAAAGGCATACACAAAGGTTATATACCTCAAACTGGGGGTGCTGCAATAATTATATCATAAATATCATATTAATTTTTTAAATACACTTACATATACCATCCATGTGATGCGGTAATAAAAAAACGAATCATATCGTTTCGCGAGACTGTAGTCCGTCGTACACATGAACAATGTTATCATTTTCAATGGATGGTAAAGTAAAAAGATATATGATATGTTACTTTTCCAGATATCATGTATATTGTTGAACTTGGTTAATTGTATTTCCGGGTAAATGGTATTTTCGAGTCCCACATCAGATTATTCCAACTTGTAATTCTTTTCTTTATCTATAAAAGAATCTCTCCACTTCTTATTGAGGTAGGGACTTCACCATTCTATATGGTATCAAAGGGAAAACTCCCGATAATATTCCCCCCCCCTCTCTCCTCAGCTATGCTCCGCCCAAGCGTGCCTATCGGACCTTCTACTCTGGTCGGGCCTCGCCCACGCGGTCCCTCTGTCCTCTGTGCGGTTGCAACCGCCCCCGCCTGAGCGGCCATCCCGACGCATCGACGCCGACCCGCCTATGCGCCAGCCCCGACGGCTCCTCTACAATTTTTCACGGCGCGCAGTTGCTGCCCCTCCCGCGCGACTCTTCCGCAACTTTCTCGGCGCTCCATCGCCGACGATCCAGAAGCCCCTCCCGCGCGGCTCTTTTGCGGAATCCTGCTGCCCCTCTCCTGCGGTCCCCGCTTCTCGTCGTCCCCTCCCGCGTCGGCACCTCCTCGCGCCGGCTCTCCTCCCCGACAACTCCCGTGCGACGGCCCCTCCAGGTGCGCCCCTTCTTCGCGACGACCCTCCCTATCGAGCCGCGCCTCCCGCTTCTCCCGCGCGACAGATACAACTTCCCCTGCGCGGTGGATCCCTCTCGGCGGAACCCTCAAAGGCGTCTCCCCCTCCTGGCGTCTCCTGGTGCGACCCCTCTTGTCGGTCGCACCTCTTCCCGTCGCCACCCCCTCACGCGACGACCTCCTGGGCAGTGCCCCTCCTGAGCAACCTCCGCCCCTAGCGGCGCCCTCTCTCCCTCCGCCTTCCTTCGCGCGACTCCTTGCGGCGCCCCATCTCCAGCCAGTTACCTGGTGACCCCGTCTCCCGGCCAGCCGTCGCCGGCTTCTCCGACTTTTCCATAGCACCAAAGACCGGGCCCGGCGTCCCCCTGAGCGACGACCGACAGTCGGTGGCCCTTCTCTCGCGTGGCTCCCCCGTGCCCCTATCGTCGACATGCCCGTGCGTCTCCCCTTGGCCTCCAGTTGCCGGCTCTCCTGCGAGACACCCCCCTCGCCTCAATTGCCGGCCTTCCCGCACGACAGCCCCACGCTCCATCACCGCGTCTGTGAGCCCGCCTGTGCGGCTGTCCCGTGCTCCGTCACCGGTCCTCCCGCGAGGCAGTCCCCCCTCCCTAGCGCACTCTGCATACCCAAACATGCCTTTATCCTCGTTATCATCCAGTATCCGTTACAAACTGGTTATCTCGAAGGAGGAGATTACACTTATACAATCTTATCGGGCTGCTTTGTCACTTTCCTCTTCACCAGCCACCATTGCTCAGACTGGTGGCCCTACCGCGTGTATATCTCATTGACCGACAGCTTGGATGCTTTACTCTGGTGTGTTTGAACATCTCACAGGAGATTCAGGTATGCTTACTACCTATAATCCGTATACTGATGCCTCTGCAATTACTATTACTAATGGATCTACAATCCATATTTCAGGAGCGATTGACGAATCGAGAACTTGGTAGAGGTCGTCTTAGTGATGGGGTGAACATGTTCGATACCCCACCATCCATTGCTTGCTCATCCACTTTTGCTTGTGCCCTTGACCTACATTTTCGCCTCGGTCATCCATCGGCTTCCGTCTTACATGAGCTTTGCCCCCAATTCAGTCCACACCTTTTCTTCAATTGTGAATCCTGCAAGTTTGCTAAACATCATCGAGTGACGTATGTTCCTTGATTGGAAACGCGTGCAACGAATCCTTTCGACCTTGTTCATTTCAATGTATGAGGTCCTTGCAGGGTTCCTAGCCAGTCAAGGTACAATTATTATGTATCCTTTATTGATGACTACTCTCGGATAACATAACTATATCTCCTTCATGATCGTTCCGAGGTGTGTGATATTTTCAAAACCTTTTACCATGAAATTCACACTCAATTCTCCAAGCCTATTAAATGTCTCCGCTCGGACAATGGCCGAAAATATTTATCTATTTCCCTTCAGCAGTTTTTCAAGGATAAATGCATCATTCATCCGACATCCTTCCCCGATACACCTCAGCAGAATGGAGTGGCCGAGCGTAAATATCATCATATTCTGAAGACTGCTCATGCCTTCTTATTCCACATCTTCTTTTTTGGGGGGTGCCATCCTTACTGCTACATACCTCATAAATCGCCTTCTTCTATCCTTCAGGGGGAGACTCCTTTTCGGACTCTGTTCTCTTCTCCCTCCTCACCCTCTTCTACTCCGTGTGTTTGGGTGTCTTTGTTATGTCTGTGACACTCGTCCCAACCTCTCAAAGTTTTCTCTCAAATGCTTTCGTTGCATCTTCCTCGGATATTCCCGCAATCAGTGCGGATGCCGAAATTTATCTTCAGACTTACAACATTATATCATCTCTGCTGATTTATCTTTTGTCGAAATCTCTCATTTCTCTCCTCCCTCTTCCCATCCAGACACCACCATCGATGATTGTCTTCCTCTCTCCATCCACCCACCTTTGCCTCAGATGTCCCACTCTACTGATCACCGGTTTGACACTGTCTACTCTCATCGCCCATCGAATGTGTCCCCCGTCCAGGCGAGGACGCCATCTTCTCAGCTTCGTTCGACGCTCTTGCTTCGACAATAGACGACTTGAAAATTACATTGCGAAAAGGTACTCGTTTTTGCCAGAATACTCCTCTTTACACATCCTCATACATAGGTCTTTCTGCTCTGGAGACGATATCTATTCCTTGCACGGTTTGCGACGCCAAATCACACCCTGGGTGGCTTCAAGCAATGCGGGATGAATTGCAGGCTTTGGACGACAATCATACTTGGGATCTGGTCCCCCTTTCGGCAGATAAATAGGTGGTCGACAGCAAATGGATTTATACGATACGCCTAAATGCAGATGACACTCTTCACCGCCTTAAAGTCAGACTTGTGTTAAAATGTTAGGAATATAGGGGGCTGTTTGTTAGTGTTTGTTGTGGCATAGCCATTATTGTTGTTAAGTGTTTTTTAGTTGGTTAGGGGTAATATTGTATTTTGTAATATGGTTGCCAGCTGTAGCAGTAAGCTGGTGGGGTATTAAAGTAGGCAGCAAGGGGTTGGGAGGGGTCACGACTTATTGTTAGGGAATATTGCACAACAGGCTGTTGCGTGGGCTGGTGAGTTGGGACGTCCAACAAGGGGAGCTCGGAGGAGTGGTCTTCCGTGGGTTCTCCTACATCTTCTTCTTTTTCTTCTCTCCCAAACTGCATTTCTTTCTCTCTGCATGTAGTGTCGTTTTTCAATACAGAACTATACCGTTTGTTCCTTCTACAAATTCTCTCTCAATCTTATTAGATAACAATTTGGCGACTCCCCTGGGGAGTGTCGTGGTAGAGAAAGGATCTCTGCTGGGGAGTGTCCTGCGAGAGGGACGAAAGCCACTGGAGGAATCGCGTTGGCTGGGGAGAGAGAGACGATTGCAGCTATGTCGCGATTGCTGAAAAAATTGACTCTGACGCAGTGGAGCCGAGAGGCGCACAACTGCATTGCGTCTCCGTCTGAGACGTGCTGTGCCGAATTATATCCTGTCGCTGGTTCGCATCATATCTGAGGTTCGCATCGTATCTAAGGCGAGGCGAGAATCGTTTGCAGCTGAGAAACGAACGCAGCTGCTGAGTCGGCTTGTGGAAGTGGAACACGTACATGGGGGAAGACAATCGCCGCTGGACCGACCGTGTGCCGTGTGGGAGAGACGATCACTAGGTGCAGATTCTGAAAGGAGTCGTTGGAGCAGGTGCCGGTTTTCGTGGGTGCTACGTGAGGGGAGGACGATCGCGACCTGACGATCGAGTTGAGAAGCCTTGCACGGAGTTGCAAGGAGTAAGGAAGACGTACACGCTATACGTAGCCTTTTGACGCACGTGTAGGGGAACAAGGTAGATACGAGTACAACTTAAAAAAAAAAGAAATTTGTTGACGACCGCCTGCAGGGGAAGAGGGGCGCGCGTACTGGGACTTTCGCAAAGATAGTTTAGTCACTGAAGGTACGACTCAAAGGAAAACAAAAGTTGCAGGAAAGAGTGAAGCCGATAGTTTTTACGGTGGAAAATTTCAGTCGTAACAATTTGAGAGGTACTGTTGCTAAATAAAAAAGAATAAGAATTCTGTTGTGCAGTTGACATCCATACAAAATGGCGACAAGAGTTGTGCTTCTAGATTTTACGGGAGAGGATCCGTATGGCTAGATCATCAAAGCAGAAGGATATTTCGATTTTTGTCAGACAATAGAGGACATGAAATTACACTGGGCGTAGCTTTGCATGGTTGGTACCGCTCTATTTTGGTTTTTGTCTTGGCACAGAGCTACGCCAGACCCGTCATGGGAAATGTTTAAACCAGCTCTAATGGAAAAGTATGAGCAGCCGACGGAGAGTGAACCGTTTCAGCAACCTAGTGCTTTGGAGGAGCAATTTGTTTCCACTCCAAAACAACAGAGAAAGGTAATTGATAACCTGAGTACTAGTGTGGAATGGCGGGACAATAATATTGAGGAGCAACAACAGCTTGAAACCAAACTGGAATGTCCTGAAGAGGAAAATTCTAATCCTATTCGGCTTGGAGAAGTGTTGTCTATTCCTATTCTCAGCTCAGATCTTTTTGCTCAAGCAGTGGCAGGTTCGGGTGTATTACCAGCCGAACAAGAATGACAGAGAACGTGGGAAGTCGCCTCACATCCTACTCTTTGTGACATGGGAACTCCTGTATAGTCGACAAGAGCTGAGGAGGAGCAAACGACAGAGAAAATTGAAGGACTAGTATTGCTGGAGGAGCAGGTTAAAATTTTGGTATTGCTGGAGGAGCAGCCACAATTTTTTTGAGCAGAGTTGGAAATGGAAAAATAGAGGACGACAATGGACAGGGTGAGTTCAGCAGAGCTCCTGAGTATTCTTCGAAGCTGTGTGTGGTGGCAGGGGAAACAATACCCGCTCGAGTGACGCGTGGGCTCTCTCCACAGGCTGATTCTGGTGATACGTTTATGAGCACTGTTGATCATGAGAATGGTGATTGTACAAGGAGTGAAGTACCAAAAAATGATGAAAATGAAGCCACTTTGAAAGAGAAAGATCAATTGCTTATAAAGTTGGCTGAGTCTGATGTTGATCAGCAAGAGTATGTTTCTGCCATAATGCATAACAAGGAGCCAGTTTTTACAGAACTCAAGGCTGTGAATTCCCTCTTTAATCAAAACCAACATGATTCCATAGAAGATAAATTCACCTTAGAATCAAAGCTGGACCTTGAAAAACAAGACGTCGTTGAACTTGCTGTGCACGTTGAGAAGCTAGCAGATCAGCAGGCCACGTCTCACAATTTGAAAGATGCATAAGTGAGTAAGACCTTTATATATATTTAATAAAGTAGTTAATTCTATTCATACTCGTCAGTTTAACGACAAAGTTATAACGGCCATATTTAAATGATAATAATATTTTAATAGTATAATGTGGTTCGTTAAAATTCAGTGTTGCGTGTAATACAAACTATCAAAGAAATCAAATTCATTTAATAATAAATATATTCTAAATTCTCGGGGTGTTACATTGTTGCTGGTGCGATCGAACTTGGGCCAGACTAGTATTCCAGGGATAGTGAACTAGAATTACAGTAAGAAGAGGTGGAAGAAGAAGAAGAATGGAAGGAGAGAGAATTCCACAAGAGGCCTTCCATTCTCCTACCCAAGCCCTATGGCCGAAATAGACTACCGATCTTTCCTCTCCTCCACCCTCTCTCCAGCCTCCTTTACAACAGCCTTGCCTCCTCCTAATGACTCACGTGGGGACCCCCTAACAAACAGGCCATTTGTGGCCAACTGCAGTTTGCCCCTGCTGTGACCCTTCTGCCCCTCTCTAGAATCTTCTTTTTAGGCTGCAGTGTGGTGTCAAGGTCTCTATCACTAGACCCCCCCTTGAAAACCAGTATTGTCCTCAAGACTGAGGGGAGAAAAATGGGCACAGTTGATGACAACCACTTTCCATGTAACTTCTTTCACACAACACCCCTTCTAAGTGGTCGGCCACTAAGCGCTGGCTTACTCCGTAGAGGTAGTGGCCAAGGCTTCCAAAGAAGTGAGATGGTATGTGCTAGGCACTGACGCACCGATGCCAACTTAATACCAATGGGGGAAAAACACCCTGGATGGTCACCTCCCGAAGACCCATTCAGATACCGGCTCTTCCTCCCACAGGGGTAGGCGCAAACAACATCTATGTCCTCTGTTGTCCGTTCCAACCGCCTGCCATAGTCTTTAAATGCCTTGAGCTTCCATGTAACAGCAGCTCCGTTGAAACTGAAGAATTTAATGAAGACATCATTAACTTGATGTCCAACACCGAAGTGAGAGGACACCCTGATGGTTTGCAGACTTGTAAGCAAGTGCTCATTTCTATCGAGACAGGCCCATTTTATTTGAACTAGTGCCAGATCATCATTACCCTCGAAATAAGGAATGGATGTCTTTAAGAATTCTGGTCCTGGATGGCAATCTGCACCCAAGATTCCAACAAACGCATAATCCCTTCCATAAGCACAGCTCATGGAAGATTTTAGATTCCCTGTCTTGTTGCCTTTATAATGCGCCCTTTCTACACATGCACCCGAAGCAATCTTCTAGATGCTCCTCCTTGTTTCATGGATCAGCATTAAAAGAGCACGACAAGCCCCTGTGTGAGAACCGCGTGCTTAACTGCGTAGGTTATTTCCTCCATTTTAATACGGACAACCCTTCCCTGGAAATCAAAAATGCAAGGCACCTGTGGGGTGGTCATGGGGAAGCCTTTACCCCAAAAGTGAACTAGAGTACTTAAGGCCCTTGCCAAAGATCCTGTTGAGAGTCCCAGAGCACTCTCCACACCATATCCGGCATGCATGCCTTTTCCTTCCCAGTGGAAATGTGTTTCTTTGGAGCTTTGCTTTGTTTTCCAAAACCCGTTGGGCTGGAAAAAGTCCAATAGTAAGGTTGAGCAGTTCGAGAACATGAAAATTTCGTCGAGTTGTTGGCCATCCATGGAACAAAATCAACCCTTTGTATAAAAGTTGCTTCAAAAGGGAAAATGGAAGCACTACATGGCCCCTTGGCGCAAAGTTGAGGCTGTCCAACACAAGCAAGGAGAACATGCAAAGTTCCCTCTTCAACGACCCTGATATCTAGAATATGTAGATAGCTTGAGTCCAAGTGATCATTGGGTATCTTCCTCAACAACACAAAAATTGCATCCAAACGATACAGAGAAGTACTGGAAATTTGGGAGAAGTTCTTTGTTGTCCAAGTTGATTGAGTGGTGCTCCCAACCATTGGAAAGAGCCCTGCCAGTTGGCTTGCATCCCGACAAATCCGCAAAGGACGTGCCCATCGTGGTAGCCCGGGCGGTGGCTTGGGCGACAATGCACTTCCAGGTGCTGAAGGAATGTCTCCTTCGGACAGGTTGGGAACAATCGATGTACCTTTGTTAGAAAAAACCCCTCTTGCTAGCGGAAAACTCAATCCAAGAACTTTTATTTTCTTGTTTCGCTTTATTGTACTAAAACCGGAACCTAAAATCACCTCATATTGATCAAATTTGGGATCTTGTTGCTCCCTCTGAGCTGGAGCGGCCTCTGTCTTGGCACGATATTGTCCCAACTCATTCAGATCCTGAAGGGAACTGTAATGTGTCCATTCTTTCGGTAGAACTAGTTGGCGCGGAATTTGAGCCGCCAAACACTCAATTGGCTTCGTACAATCTGGGACAACTTGCCATTGAAGAACTCTCTGCTCCTCATTATGATTGGGATTATTTAGCAGATCAAAGCGCTTTACCAATTTCACTTGGAACACTTCGATTGCTCTGGTACCTTCGATAGCGCCAGATGTGGCGGATGGCACCGCAGGTCGGCCTGTTGTCAAAGAAGGCTTGGGTGCCTCCGGTGGCAGCAACTATCCGAGGCGGCGAACCAGGTAGGTGCGGAACTCGGGCTGCTCGTGTCTGTTTTTGTTCCAGTTCTGACAATCTCGTCTGAACGAGTCCATGGTCGTGGATAATTGAGTGAGTGTTATTGCCAGATGAGTTTGAGTGTAGGTCACCGTGATTCTTTGTGAGCCGGGGGTGATAGAGAGATCCGACAGTGCGCGGCCCTCCTGCGAGCATGTATCCAGCAGTGCTCGCGCGTGAATTACCTCCGACAGCAGTGCTTCCCTCCAGCAGGGGTGGGTGATGGAGCAGGCTGACATCTAGTTTGTCCCGGAAACCGACTCCAGTCGAGTGTGTACCAGACTCCACCGTACACTCTGAAGGTTGTGCGTACCATATTTTGCGACCAAAATCCAACGATCGCGAGTCATCTTGCATCGACATTTTCTCTATGCGTCGCAGCAAGACCGATATGGAATCATGCAACGTTTCCATTGATGTTACTAGTCCGAACACTATAGCTTCGAATTGTCCCATGCGCTGCTCCATGCCCGCTTCAACACGCCCCATGTGTCGTTCGATCCCCTCAAGGCGAGCTTGGAGCCTCTTCTCTATCATCATGACTTCCCCTCTCAAATTATCCAGCAGGTTGGACCAAGTGATAGAACCTTTAGCCAGACCACTTGTATTCCAAGGATAGTGAACCAAAATTAGTGTAAGAAGAAGTGGAAGGAGAAGAGTTGAGAGAAGAAGAATAATGGAAAGAGAGAGGATTCCACGAGAGGCCTTCCGATCTCCTGCCTAAGCCCTATGGTCGAAACCGACTAACAATCTTTCCTCTCCTCTACCCTCTCTCCATCCCCCTTTATAACAGCCTTGCCTCCCCCTAACAACTCACATGGGGAACCCCTAACAAACACGTCAGTTGTGTCAGTTGCAGCCAATTGCTGTTTGCCCCTACTGTGACCCTTCTGACCCTCTCTTGAATCTTCTTTTCAGGTTCCAGTGTGGTGTCAAGGCCTCTATCATGCGTGAAACGTCGTGCATGGCTGAAATTGGGCACACAAAGCAGATTGGATCTGGTGCCTTGGAATTGGTGCAAGCAGGGCACACAGAGGGAGAAACGTGGTGTCAAGGTCTCTATCACGCAGGAAACGGCGCGCGTGACTGGGATTGGGCACAAGAAGCAGATTGGGTCTGGCGCCTTGGAATTGGTGCAAGTAGGGCGGACAACGGGGGAAACGTGCTGGGTTTGGCATGCGCTAGGGAGGGGGGGGGGGTGGCACGCACTGGAGTTGATTTTCTGGGTCTAGCGCGCGCTAGGGAGGGGGGGGGGGACGGGCACACACTGGAGTTGATCCGCTGGGTCTGGCACGCGTTGGATTGGCTGTGCGTGGCTGGGGCGGTGCCCTGGGCCTCTGAGTAGGACAAGAGGAAGCACCGAGGGGTTGCACGATGTTGAGGAAGTCACGGGACGTGGAAGAGGCACCATGTTTGGTGGCGATACGAGCAGGGATGATTTGCGGGGGTGCCGGATCCCAAGAAGTCTGGGATCCTAGGATTGTTGTACTACATTGTCCTTCAAGCCAAAGATCTCGGGGGTGGCGCAAATTGCGGCGAGATAATTTCACAGATCTGAATTGTTGATCTTTCTACCCTCGTTTCCCCCTCTTTTTTCTTTTTTGTTTTGAACAGAGATACAGGCTGAAAAGTTGAGTTGGTCGACTGGAGTGGGGGATGCTGCGACTTGTCGATGTTGCTAGGTGGCGCGCCGTGTCTAGGGCGCTTTTGGGTGATGTGTGGCTAGCATATGCGAGCAAACAGATGCAGAGTTGCCGGATCCCAGTAAGGATGAGATAGCAAGGGTTGCCGCATGATGGAACCGTGAACAAGCAGATGGGTTGACGCAATCCGATGACGGCGAACAAGGAACAAGTTTGCTCTGATACCAATTGATGCAGTACAACGGGATAGAAACGAGTCCTTAGGATTGGTGTAGCCCGATCTGTTTGGATGATGTTGGGCCGAATACTAGCGACCCATACAACACCGATACTGTAGCAGTTTGGACTTGGGTGGCTGCAGTACTATAGCAGTGCAGACTTCCAGCCACTGGTCATTGTAACACAGTGGACTTAATGTGTGGTTGGTAGCATAGTGCTTCGTCTTCTTTATTAGCTCATCCGAGTTGAAGTTTTCTGTGTATGAGAGAAACTTTGAAAAACGTCCCTGTAATTCTGCTCTCAATTAGAGTGAATTGTTCTGCCTCTTCATGGACATAGAGATCATTTTCTGAACCACATAAATCTTTGTGTCTGTGTTCATCTTCTTCTCTTTTTGTTTTTGTCTTTTCTTCATCCGCAAACCTCTGTCGCCGACTCCCGGCGTTTCCGCAGCAGAGATACCCATAAACGAAAGAACTCTTGGAAATTCAATTAATATCTCAAAAGCTGATTACAAATGACACCAAAACACTCTCTTTATAGACACAAACCCTAAAACAAATAAAGACCAATTTATTTTTAAAATATCTTGGAAAACAAAATAAAAACTAAATAAAAGGATTAAAGACCCCATGTGTGGGCTGAGCCAGCATGTGTTGTGCTGATGTGCTGTATCAACTCGACACAAATTTAG
This sequence comes from Viscum album, assembly GCA_963277665.1. Lineage (NCBI taxonomy): Eukaryota > Viridiplantae > Streptophyta > Magnoliopsida > Santalales > Viscaceae > Viscum > Viscum album. The sequence goes on along the minus strand of OY728140.1, from coordinate 43,255,950 downwards.
GGTGGACTGGGTTACCACTTTCATGTAACTAGGCGCTGTATATATATATGTATATATGTATGTATAAATATATATATATATATATTGACCATACTTTGTTGTCTTGTTCTTTAGAATTTATTCTAATTTTATCGATGTTTCAACCATTTTAGGTTTCAACAAAGTATGGTCACATATCGGAACCTAATCACACAATCCATGTATGATAAACAACTGGATAGTGGAAGGGGCACACTTCTTCATTTGTGTGATGATGTGATTCAACAGGAGGTAAGGCGTGCCAAAATATTTCTCACGTTTATCTTATGTTCTTAAATATCGTATTTACTAATGTTGTACATTGAATCACATGCTTCACCCTTTATGCAACCGCTTGTAATAATTTTTGCTTACAGAACTGCTTAATAAAACTGCAGGTCAAAGAGGTGATCATATCGTTCTTCATATTGATGGAGCAAGGCAAAGCTACGAGGCAGGTATGTGATTTATGGTGTCTCCCAGTACTGTTCTGAGTTTCATGGAAGACTGAAACTGGATTCTTTCATCCAACTGATTTATAGTTTTTGTAAAAATGTGAAAAGGATCTTGACCTGCAATGTGAGGAGCTGATCAAAGAAGAATTTGGAGAGAGCTGTAATTTTGATGTAGATGATGCAGTTCAAAAGTTAGAAAGGTTGGGCATTGTTGCTCGGGTAATATTCTTATCCAGCTCCCCATTATGATAAAACTCAGAGAAATAATAGTTAGTTATTTTGCCTGTTGTAAATTCTGAAGGATTCACTTAATTTTGGTGAAACTTAGCTGGACCCAAGCCTGAGTAAATGAGGAGGGTTCTCTTAGGTCATCAACAACCAATGTAAAACTTTATTGAATTTAGGATGACATAGATAAAAGATGTCTTGATAGTGAGGCTAGACTGTTGTTGGTATGTCTTAAATGCAATGTCATGGCAAGGGCTGCTGATGTGATAAAACATTAATTTGGGTAAATAAGGTTTTTGAAGTTACCTATATGGGTAGTAGAGCGCGGAAAATATTTGACACCATGGTTAGGAGAAAGATAAATTGCTTGACATGTTGTGTGTACTCAACCTTTCATGAACAATCATGTATGACATGTTGTGTACTCGGCCCGATGTCTCTTATACTTTGAGCATAACTAGTCGATACCAATCAAATTCTTGTGAAAATTCTTCGATTGATGTTAAGATTACCCGTAAGTACTTGAGAAGGGCTAAAGATGTATTCTTGGTCTTTGAAGGTGAGCAATAACTCATTGTATATGGTTACACTAATGCTTGCTTCCAAACTGACAAGGATGATCTCAGATCTCAATTTGGATTTGTGTTCTGCCTCAATGATGGAACCATTAGCTGGAAGAGTTCTAAGCCGCCAATGGTGACTGGTTTTGCAACAAAAACAGATTACATTGCTCCAGTAAATGTTGCGAAGGAAATTGTCAAGATCAAGAAGATTATCATCGAAGCTGGTGTTGTGAGAGTGCGTGCCCTAGACCCATCCCGAATAGTTTTTTCGATTACCATATCATGTATAGGGAGTTATGCATGATGTTTTCTTATTATAATAGTGTTATTACTTCTCCATACATGATTTTCATGGTAATGTCTTCGGATTACATGTTGAATCAAAAAGGTTATAGCAGTTCGCAACTATAATGAGAATCTCGAGATACTATGACAGTGATATTAAACATATGTCATATGGTCTAGATACATTATACTGACGAGACATAGATGATATTTGACTATCAGGTACTGGGAGCTTATAAGAATTGATACTTCTTCTCATGAAATTCGTACATGGTGATCTCAAATAAAAGAGATCATGTGGACTGACTTGCTAATAAGAACATCATTTGTTTCGAGTGTCATTGAATGTTTCTATCTACAAGCATGTGTATTGGTCTCTCGATTTGAGATCATTATCAATGTGTATCATTTGATCGCGTACTTTTATGTAAGACGAAAACCATGACATTTATGTTTGCAGCGAGGTAGCTTGCGTCGGGCGTGTCATTGGTAGTATGACATTGATTGAATGATCAAAATAGGATTTGTCGCTTCCGAAAGGAAGAAGATATCTTTAGCCACTTGATTGGGATGATAGTGCCTTGACTAAATCCATGATCATGAAAACAAGTTCATCCAATATAGTCAACAAAGATTAATAATGCATTAAAGGATGGTGACACAAAGTATGCATCCTTCTTTATGAGGTATCGCGGAACATAGAGGTTATATTGTACATTGCGTGTTCGTAAGAGGTTGTCATAGCTATGAGTTATCCTCATCTCTTTAAGGGTCATGATGTGTTGCTAGATACCGCTCTTGGTTTGTGAGTATGACTCACTGCTATTGAGATGAGGGCGTAGAGGACCACCCATAAAGTGTATACACAAGTCCCACTAATTCAGATGAATTGGAGTTTAGGACGATGTGGGTCCCACATGCGGGGATTGGTGAACGTCCGTGTGTGAACGATCGCAAATAAATTAATTCAATTTTATTATTCAAGTTTAGAATAATAATAATTGAATTTATTTTCTCAACCTGTTCACACATTATTTAAGTATAAAAGTAAATACAAGAAAAATATTATTTTCCGAACAAACATCACACATTCAAGGTTTGTTAAATAATTATGGGAGATAACGAGCTGAGTAAACAATTCATATTTTATCACGCGGCACATTAGACTACTACAAGTGAGTGCTAAAATATTCATGGCATGAACAACATGTTTACTAAGTCATTCGTGTCATTTTGGACGGATTTAAGAGGTCTAGCTTATTTCTTCATTTCCAATATTGCATGACAATGGTCTTTATATAGCCCCAAGAATGCATCCTTGGTGATGCATGCATTAACTCATGCATTATAACACATGAATTGATTCTTCACCCAGTTCATGCGTCACATGCATGAATGCGACTCCTCTCTAAGATCTCATGTAACAGTTCTTTTAATGATAGCTTGTGTGGGAGGATCATTTGAATGTTAAACCTTAATGTTCAGCCATACGCTCGAAGGTAGCACTAACATCCCATGCATACCGTAAGCCCACCTCATGCTGAGCCAACGTATCGTCAAGATATGCATCTCATGCATATCAAAATACGTTGGTGATAACGTATCCTCCAGCCTTTGCTTAAGGATACGTTGGCGACGTAACCTCAAGGCTATAGTCACCAAAAATGCATCATAAGCAATATTGGCTTAAAGACATATTCCTTTCAATCTCCCACTTGTACTAAAGTCTCATAGACTTTGTGTCATTTCACCTTATATTGCATTGTATACAATAACTTGTGAGACCATATCCAAAACTCATTTTAGATATCTTTCAGAACAATTTTGGAAAGATGTCATCAACTTCACCATGTATCACATCATATGTAATGGCTTGTGAATACTCATCCAAAATTCTTTTGCATAAACTCTAAATCACTTTTAGAGTAGCTCTCTGAGTCATACTCAATCCTCATTCAGTCAACCACAAAGTGTAGCCCCACATGTTTTTATACCATTAACAACAGATATGATCATTCGGTTTCATAAATGTAAGCAAAGAGCGACCTTTAGCAAAATATCAATGTTACTCAAGTTACAAAAGGATTTAGCATGATCTTCATCAAACACATGTGTCTCTATACTTGTGTCCACCAGGTGCATCATATGAATGCATGTTTTCCCATATAGCCAACTCACACGTTCTTGATTCTCTGAGTATAGACTGGCTAGGTCGATAAATACATCACATGTCATTCACCTTTATGGATGAACACATCACATGCCCCTCTTCCGAGTAGATGAGCACATCATATGTACCATCTAGGTGCAGCTACACACTTCCCAGTCTATCTCAATTGAGAGCCCAGTTGTCGCACTTGTCATACGAGAGGACAAATCTCATCTTGGTTGAGCTCTAACTGGCGACATGATCGACAACATACCCAACCATCTCCTGATTAGCTAAGTCGCACTGACTTGCGTAAAAATTATATCAATGTATGAAATTTTTCTTCGAGGTTCGTTATAACCTATTGTTAAACCCTCTTTTGTTTTATTATGGGTATTTCCGAGTCCCACTTTGGAATACTCCCTTGTACATTCCGCATTTTCATTCTATAAAAGAAGAGCCCCACCTCACCTTGAAGGTAAGTGGGTTTCCCCATTCTACATGGTATCAGAGCGATTTTTATCCCGAACCCTCCCTCCCTTGCGGATTTCCGGCGTCCTCCCGACCTCGCCTCTCTCCCTACTGCCCTAGCCCTTCCCGGCGGGCCTCCCCTCCTATCCCGGCGCAGCCCTCTCGCCCAGCTCCTCTCCGGCCTGCCCATTCCCGGCGGCTCTCCCTCCCAGGGCGCTCCCTCCCAGCGGCTCCCTGCGGCTCCCGACGCCCTCACCCGCGCGGCCCCCGTCCCGGCGACCCTCTCTCTCAGCGGCTCTCTCCCCGGCGGCCCTCTCTCTCCCCGACGCGGCCCGCGCCTCCTCTGTCGCGGCCCTCCCTGCTCCTGCGCGACGACCGCCGACGGGCCCCCCTCCACGACGGCTCACGCCGCGCCTCCTCCCTGCGGACTTCCTCCCCGACGGCGCGGCTCCTCCCGCTCGGGACTCTTCCGCCCGCGGCTCCTCCTGCGACCAACCCTCCGACGCGGCTCCCTTCCCAGCAGCGGCTCCCTTCCCAGCAGCGGCTCCCTCCCGGCGGCCCTCCATCCTCCCGGCGCGGTTCTTCCCGTCGGCGTCCAAGCCCCGACGGCCTCCCGCGCCTCCCGCTGCTCCCGGTGCCTCCCGCTGCTCCCGCGCGCTCCCGGCTCCCCGGCGTCTCCGGCTCGCCCCAACGTCCCGGCTCCCAGGCTCCCCGGCGTCCCGGCTCCCGGCTCCCCGGCTTCCGGCGCCTCGCCCCGGTGCCTCGCTGCGGCGCATCCCGCCCAGGCGCCTCACCCTCGGCGACTTGCCCCGGCGCCCCGCCCTCGACGTCCCACTCTCGGCGACTCGCCCCGGCACCCTCACCCTCGCCTGGCGCGCTCCCGGCAACCCTCGCCCGGCGCCTCCCGCAGCTCCAGCGCCTCCAGCGCCTCCCGCTGCCCCGGCGCCTCCCGCAGCTCCAGTGCCTCCAGCGCCTCCCGCTGCCCCGCGCCTCCCGAGCGCCCCCGCTCCTCTCGCCCTGCGGACCCCCCTCCCTTTCGCCGCCTTCACCCTAGCACGCGCCCTCGGCCTCTGCCCCAGCGGACCCTCCCGGCAGAGCGCCCTTCTCCCGGCGGCACGCCCTCATCCCGGCAGAGCGCCCTCGTTCCGGCGGCCCTTCCAGCATGCGCACGTCCTGCGTCCGATCATCCCGTCGGCCCGCTGCCTCCGCTCCCGACGCCTCCATGGCGGACTCCTCGGGGCGTGGTCGTGCTTCACGTCGTCCACGTCCCTTCTGTCACCATTGTGGCAAGTTTGGCCACCTGATCGCCCGATGTTGGGTCCTGCATGGCCGACCATCTCAGCACCTGCGGCAGGGACAGCCCGCGTTCCGGGACGTGTCCTCGACTGTCGCCTCTCTTTTCCCGTCTCTGGCCCTGTCTATGGCCGACCTCAGGCGGCCTCATGATCCACCGGCCTCTGTCCGCCCCGCTCCCTCCTCGGCTTCTCTGGCCCGTACTGTTTGCCCCACTGCCTTGGTCAGCCATTGCTCCCCTGCATGGCTGCTGGACTCAGGTGCCTCCGACCACCTCACCGGTGATGCTGGTATGTTGACGTCTTACTGCCCATCTGCCGGTTCTTCAGCCATCACCGTCACTGATGGGTCCACTATCCCCATAGCGGGCTTCGGCGCATGCTCCCTGACTCCTTCGATACACCTACCCTCTGTGGCACATGTGCCCCGCAGTCCCTTTAATCTGCTTTCCATCAGTAAACTGACTAAGGATTATAACTGTGCGGCCATATTTACCTCTTCTGGTGTTGTGTTTCAGGAGCAGACTACGAACTGGGAACTTGGTCGAGGCCGGCTTCGAGACGGGGTCTACATGTTCGAGGGGCCAACACCCATTGCTTGCACGTCTACCTCTTCTCGGGCACTTGATCTTCATTCCCGATTAGGGCACCCGCCTGCATCCACCATGTTTCCGGACTTTAGTAGGACTCCTACTTTTCATTGTGAGTCATGCTCTTTTGCAAAACATCATCGCTCTTCCTACATTCCTCGCACGGATACACGGGCCTCCCACCCCTTTGCTCTGGTTCATTCCGATGTTTGGGGCCCGTGTACCGTTCCGAGTCACTTGGGCTATAAATACTATATATCCTTCATTGATGACTATTCGCGAATGATGTGGCTTTACCTTCTTCGGGAACACTCCGAAGTGTTTTCCACCTTCCAAACCTTTTTTAATGAAATTAAGAATCGTTTTTCTATCTCGGTCAAATGTCTCCGCTCGGATAATGGGCGCGAGTATCTCTCCACTTCTTTTCGGCAGTTTCTCTGGACGAATGGCATCCTTCATCAGACCTCCTGTCCTGATACACCCCAGCAGAACGGCGTGGCCGAGCGGAAACACAGACATATTCTAGAGACTACCCGTGCCCTCATCTTCCACCGACAGGTGCCTCTGCTCTTTTGGGGCGATGCCATTCTCACTGCTACCTACCTCCTCAATCGCCTTCCTTCTTCTATCCTTAAGGGGGAGACTCCCTTTCGGGCTCTTTTCCCCACTCTCCCTCTTCATTCCCTCCCTCTTCGAGTGTTTGGCTACTTGTGTTATGTTCGTGACACTCGCCCTGGCCGCACCAAACTCTCTCCCAAATCTCTCCGCTGCATATTCCTCGGTTATTCCCGCACTCAGCGCGGATACCGCTGCTTCTCCCCGGACCTTCGCCGGTATGTCATCTCCGCAGATGTCTCCTTTGTGGAAAGTTCTCCATTCTCCTTTCCCTCTCCTCCTCCTGACCCTGTTCTCGATGATTGTCCTCCTCTCCTCATCCATCCTCCACCGGCGTCAACCCCTGTTGACACCCATTTTGGTCAGGTCTACTCCCGCCGTCCTTCGACTGTATTCCCCGTTCCGGCCAGTGACACTGATGCTCCCGCTTCGTCCGCTGCTCCTGCTCCGCCACCCGCGGACTTGCCCATTGCCCTACGGAAAGGTACTCGCTCCTGCCAGAGTACTCCTCTATTTGCATCTTCTTACAGGGGTTTGTCCGCTCTGGAGACGGTTTCTATACCTCGCACAGTTGGTGAGGCCAAATCTCACCTTGGGTGACTCGCAGCCATGCGGGATGAATTGCAGGCTCTGGAGGAAAACCATACTTGGGATCTTGTCCCCCTTCCAGCAGGCAAACAGGCAGTGGGCAGCAAATGGATTTACACGGTCAGGCTGAATCCCGATGGTACTCTCTATCGCCTCAAAGCCCGCCTTGTGGCCAAATGCTTTGCTCAGACATACGGAGTTGACTACTTTGATACCTTCTCCCCGGTTGCCAAGATGGCCTCTGTCCGGCTATTCATCTCTCTCGCCGCCCATCATCGGTGGCCTCTTCATCAATTGGATGTCAAGAATGCATTCCTCCATGGCTTCCTTGAGGAAGAAATCTATCTACAGCAGCCCCTCGGATTTTGTGCCGCCGACGCTGAATCTCGTGTCTGCCGTCTCCGTCGCTCTCTTTACGGCCTCAAGCAGTCTCCCCGTGCTTGGTTTGGCCGCTTTAGCACGGTCGTCAGCGACTTTGGGCTTTCCCGCAGTATGAAAGACCACACTGTCTTCTACAGGACGACTCCACATGGCTGCATCTTATTGGTCGTCTATGTGGATGATATCGTCATCACCGGTAGCGACTCTGTGGGTATCACCCATCTCAAGGCCCATCTTCACCAGCACTTCCACACTAAGGATCTTGGTCCTCTCACATACTTCCTCGGCATCGAGGTTTCCTACTCCTCTGCCACCATCTCCCTTTGCCAACGGAAGTATGCATTGGATATATTGCAGGATGCTGGGCTGACTTAGGCCACTGCGGTTGATACTCCTCTGGAGCCTGGCGAACGGTCTCTTTATGCCTCCTCGGCTCTATACCCACATCCCGAGCGGTACCGTCGCTTGGTGGGCAAACTCAATTATCTCACCATGACTCGACCCGACATTTCCTGTGCGGTAGCCAAAGTGAGTCAATTTATGGAGCATCCAACCACCTCTCAGTGGGATGCTGTCATCCGCATCGCCAGGTACATCAAACGGGATCCTGCCCGTGGTCTTCACTACTCCCAGCATCCTCATCAGCATATTGAGGCCTTTTGCGATGCTGATTACGCTGGCTGCCTTGCCACTCGGAAATCTACCTTTGGGTTCGCCATTTTCTTGGCAGGCAACCTCATTTCTTGGCGCAGCAAGAAACAGACGGTCGTCTCTCGCTCCAGTGCCGAGTCTGAGTACCGTGCCATGACCACCGTCACTACTGAGATCCTTTGGCTTCGGCAACTCCTCCAGGAGCTTGGCTTTCCTCAGCAGACTTCTGCTCACATATGGTGTGACAATCAGGCAACCACTAAAATTGCTTCGAATCCCGTCTTCCATGAACGCACGAAGCATATTGAGGTGGACTGTCACTTTCTTCGCCACCACCTGGAGCATAACCATGTCAGCTTTAGCCACATTCCGACGGCAGACCAGCTTGCTGACATCTTCACCAAAGGCCTCCCTGGTGCTCGCCTTGCCTTGCTCAGTTCCAAGCTGGGGATCCACCACATCTGACACCCAGCTTGAGGGGGAGTAGTTATGGGTCTTGTGTGGTGTCATCTTATTCTTTTTTGTGGGACTCGTTGTCCAAGCTGGGTCTGTCCAGCTTGAGGGGGAGTGTTAAACCCTCTTTTGTTTTATTATGGGTATTTCCGAGTCCCACATCGGAATACTCCCTTGTACATTCCGCATTTTCATTCTATAAAAGAAGAGCCCCACCTCACCTTGAAGGTAAGTGGGTTTCCCCATTCTACACCTATAATACCCCATGACAAACAAAGGAAAAAGTGATATTCTCTTTCTCACAGTAACTAAATACAACTCTTTACATTTTACCGTCACATATCCTAAACTTTTAGGATATTAAGTGAAAAATCACTTTAATATTAGACTGATATAATCCTTATTGTAGTATGGTACGAATTCCCTACCTCAAGGAGAGGTGGAGACATTCTTTTATAGATAGAGTAAAATAATTACAAGTCGGAATAATCTGATGTGGGACTAAAAAATACACTTAACCTAGAAATAAAATTACTGGATCTAACACTCCCCCTCAAGCTAGAACAGGTATAACTTGGAAGAAGAGTTCCCCAAAAGAAAGAAGACACTAACAAGAAAGAAGACACCAACACAAGACCCTATATACTCCCCCTCAAGTTGGGTTGCTGATGTTGTGGATGTCCAGCTTGGTGCAGAGAGAGTCCAGTCGAGCTCTCGATAGTCCTTTGGTGAAGATGTCGGCAAGCTGATCAGCCGTCAGAATATAACTGAAACTGATATGGTGATGCTCGAGGTGAGATAATTGAGTTTGCCTACAAGATGACGATACCTCTCTGAGATGAGTGTCACATACATAACAAAGATACCTAAACACACGAAGTGGAAGCGGGTGAGGGGGGAGAGAAGAGAATAGAGCCCAAAAAGGAGTCTCTCCTGAATGATAGAAGAAGGAATACGATTTATAAGGTAGGTAGCAGTAAGGATAACATCCCCCAAAAAATGAAGAGACACCTGCATGTGAAACAAGAGGGCATGAACGGTCTCCAGAAGACGACGATGTTTACGCTCGGCCACTCCATTCTGCTGAGTTGTATCGGGACAGGATGGTTGATGAAGGATGTCGTGGTTCTTGAGAAACTGTTGAAGGGAAGTGGATAAATATTCTTGACCATTGTCTGAGCGGAGACATTTAACAGGCTTGGAGAATTGAGTGTGAATTTCATGGTAAAAAGTTTTGAAAATATCACACCTCAGAATGATCACGAAAGAGATATAGCCATGTCATCTGAGAGAAGTCATCAACAAATGATACATAATAACGGTACCCTAACTGACTAGGAACCCTGCAAGGATCCCCTTACATCGGAATGAACTAAGTCGAAAAGATTCACTGCACGCATTTCCAATCGAAGAACATACGTCACCCGATGATGTTTAGCAAAGTTACAAGATTCAGTTTAAGGCCCCAACCTTAAACATTACATAATCTTGAATTAAGTTAATAATTCACATTGTGGATCTTTTCAGATTTAGAGTTTTATAGAATTAAGCCATAACTATTACATTACATCTTAAAAATTACAAAGTAGACACTTCTACTTTATCTAATTTTTTCACAATAATAAAACTCCTTAAATAAAACAAGAGTTCTTTTCTTGATATAAATCTTATTGAATACTTCTTTTCTCTTACCCTTTCTTATAGCCTGTGAAAAACATTTTAAAAACTTGGGATGAACATAAAAAACTCAGTAAGGGTTATAAAACAAGGAAAGAAAATATTAGTCCATCAATAAATACAAATCAATGTAATCATACTTTTCAATCTTTAACATACCACACAAAATCATAAGATTTATGAATATCACATAGAAATAATAAATCATAAAGGTAACTTGTGGCATTCATATCATACTTATATTGTACCTTTCACAGCTACATAGAGAGTTACGTTTGAAATACCCATCACAGTATATTCCCTAAATCTCTTAGGAGAAACATTAACGTTTACCTCCATCACGTTACCCAGTGCATTGGAGATCTATCTCGGGCTCACTCGCCCTAGGTTTTTCATGGAACTACCCGTATGCGTAAACAATGCCCAAGAACCATAACATAATCATAACACATGAACAAGCATAAAGAAAAGATAACATTTCCACGTTGCAATCACAATATAACATTTCAATATATTGACATAATCAATCCATTCTCAAAACCATTTTCAATACCAAAATACGTAAAAAGAGTATATGGTATTTATTTTCCTTTTAAAAACATTATGGCTTGTTAAAGAAGCTAAATATCAAATAATGCTCGCGGCGGCGGAAATGTCGTTGTCACCGCGTATGTTAAAAAGAAACGTTCCCTTTGTCGTTTAGTAAAACGCTACGTAGAAAAAAAATTCTCTTTGAATGAAATTAAAAATCAAAGGGGTTTATACACCATATAAAGGAAAGTCATGTACGCTACAAAGTCCCTTACCTCGTGTCCGACTTGACTCGTTCGTTCTTTAATCTCTTTTAAATCGGGTAACTCCCTTTGGTTTGAACCAAAAGTCTTTATTGAATTGCCTTCTGCCCAAAGTAAGGCTTCTAGGTGGAAGAGAGGTATGTTGGGAGCTTATTGGAGCAGAGGTTGGACGAGCCAAAGGGCTTGAGAGGTGTGAGTAATGAGTTAGAGGTAGTGACCTTTTATAAGAGGGAGGAGGGGCTCTTTAGGAAAGTTTGAAAGAATTATTTTATTATAAAATGACTTTCGGTTTCAAAAGGTCCACAACTTATTAAATTTGAAGATAAGATGAATATAAGTCGAAATAAAATCATCCAATAAGAATTGGATAGGTTTTGAATATTTTTTAATCCTTATCTTTTTTATTTAACCATTTTTTACTCTTACCGTTTTATAGCATTTAACACTTTGGGAATCAAAATAGTACCAAAACATGACAAATATCCAATTAAAAAGTCAATAATAAAATTTTAGACTTATTACAACCATTTGGCCGAATCTTAGATTTTTTTGAATTTTATAATATTTAATAAAATATTTTATATTTTAAAATATGAATTATGTCAATTTAGACACTATTCATATCATGACTTTTAAAAATCCATAACTACTTGATTGATTTTGACCAAACTTCATTAATACAAAGATAACATGTAACTATCAATCAGAAAATTCGTGGATGACATCAAAATAACCAAATTACATTTATTTTAACATTAATAATATAATTTATTTGAATCCTTTATTAATGTAGCAATCACTACATCATCATTGTGTCATAATTAAATTTATTTATTTAATGTCTAAAAATTATAAATAAAATACCATGGTTTAGGAAATCTTTTTAGCTTTCTAATGACTATTTATAGTCGAAAAGATAACTTATATAACACCATATAAAAATTGTTTTACTAAAAGATATATGTTTATGTTACATTTTCCTTTAAATTAATTTTTATAAAATGTCATTTTCACTTACAAGTGGCTCCATGGGGTCCCAAAATGGACCCAATGATGCCCATGGTCGGACATGTATCAGCTAATAGGATTAGGACACGTGTTAGGGTAATTTAATATTATTATAATATTATTTTTTACCTTTATTTACCAGATTTACTTTTTAACCATGGTAAATAAAATATTTACTGAAGTTACTATTCATAATGTATAAAAATAAAAGTTACCTATTTACACAATTTGGACCTCCTGATTCCAAATATGTAATCCATTTTTCCAAATTCAAAACACAGAAGTTGCAGAAATTAATTTAAAATTAATTCTCGTTGTCAAAACCAAAAAACGTGTTTTTAAGAAATAATAACTATCAAAAGATTGACATTTGTTTATGTCCAATTTCAAAGTGAAATTACTTCCAATGACCAACATTGGATTAAATGATAAAAATATAATCCAATTACACTTTAAAATCAATTAAAAGGACAATCTAACTATATAACTAAATAAGATGAAAAGACAGTTTTGACTTAAAATGCAGTATTTTTCACTATTTATTAAAAAATGATCTTTATCAGAAAAATACCAAAAATTTACCCAAAATAATTTTTGATGTCCCGCTTCTAAAGAAGAAGTTTATTTTGTCAAATGGAACATATAAAAGTGACAAAAACTAGATTTAAAAGGGATTCGACATCAAAAGGAGGTAAAACGACATTTTAAAAATATTAGAATTTTCCATGCTTAAAATTGGATTCATTCTCATTTTAAGCCTCTAAATTTTATTGGATAAATGTAAAAACATTTAACAAACATGTATAATCATATTGTAGTTAGTTCTGTTCATTCCCGTCAATACAACGGTTAGGCGTTAACTACCATTTAAAATAATATTATATTATTATTTTTCGGTATGACTCAGTCTTGCGTGCAACATGAGATTTCAGAGAAACTCATTGTTGCATGTCGGGTACGTCATCGAACATAGCATCCCCTTTAAAATAAAATTAATATTTAATTCACAAATATTAATAAATATGAAAGTATCATATCCTTTATTTACCTGGGATGTTACATTCAAAATGGAAGGAAATGTGTGAATTGAATTGGAGGCAAATGTCACGACCCCTCCCCACAAAGTGTACCCCTCTTGGGTCGGCAATGTGAGAAGGGAGATAATGACCCCCGAGTCCCGCCTCCAGTAGGCCCCGGACTGGCGACTAGCACCGATGGTATAGTAAACATACAGATGGGAGACATTACCCTCTAAGAGAACACATGCGGAAGAGAGAGATAAGATAGACACCAACCAACTCCAACTCAGAACTGAAATATAAAAGAAAACCCAAGTGCACATATGTAATGTCATGCAAAAGTACTACAACTGGAAGGGGAAAACTGCAAGTACCCAAAAGAAAGTAAAAACAGCAGCAACCACAAGTCCGAACAACTCCTGCAACCCCAAGCTCGTAGAAACCAGCTATATCTCCAACCTGCTCCAAGTGACCTGAAAAACAGTTTATATATACATAGGGTGAGTATAACAATATACTTAGTAGGATCCTCCCTGAAGTCTCTCGTGCAAAAGTAAAGAAAGCATGCTAAAACACAGTGAACAACAAGTGAAACTAACTCGTCACCTAAACAGGTATACTAAGTTCCCAACCTCACCATGACTACTCTCATCAAGTAACGCATACAAGAATATATCATATAATAAAGAATATCAAGGGTACCACGCTACTACTTCCCCACTGGTTTGCCGCTTTGCCCCAACGTCGTACGTCCTAAGCATCTCTCTCAAAAAAGGCTTGCCCGCAGACACCTGGACGAAGCACCACAATATGCACCCCGTGCAACAAAACCACCACGTCCACGCAAGAAAGTAACCAAGTAGTTTCCAGGAGCCACCACAGCTCGCATAACGTGTATCATATGTCGGGTATTATACCTCAAGCCATTACAGCTCATACACCGAGTAAGGATCCTCAAGCTATCACAGTCTATACACGTTACACCTATAGTAGTCCATAGGATACTATATCCAGAATATATGTGCGTAAATAACCACAAGCCATTACAGCCCTCTACACACATATATGGGGAAAACTAACCGCTGTGCCTACCATCACAAGTAACTACCAAGAGAAGAGAGCGGGGCCAAAGGGGGTAGTCAGTCATCCATCCTCCCACCAGAATGTTGGGGAAAACACCCCCCAGGGCTCAGAATCCCCAGGGTGTCAGTTGCCCTTACTGACAGGGCGGAGTAGCGTATAGAAACACAAAAAGTACATAATATATTATATCTCACAACCACACCATGGGGCATAACCTAGTTTTAGACACAACTGCAGCTAATGTCTCTCGGACTCCAGGCTGCTACTTCTAAGACTAGGTATCCTATAAGCACACAACCATTTAAAGTGCTTTAATACATTATTTCATTCCCTTTATATCAGTTGCACTTTACGTTAATTAATTCTTTAAATATTAATTAACCAATAACAATTCCACATTAAATTTCATTCGCATCATACCCAAAGTCCACTGTCCCTTTAAAATTACAACCTCATCATTATGTTCCAGCAAACTCCAACCCCATGGGTTAACATCATTTATTCAATTATTCATTACAAAATTATTTTCCCATATTCCCAAGCATTCTAGAAAAACAATCTATGCTACTAAACACAAGGGGGCTCAACACGGTGAGTAGATGTACTACCCGTCGAGTCTTTGCCGCTTATAGCAAGAGCATAGACCCATCCTCCCTTGAGAAGCTAAACACGGAAAGCACGTGGCATACCCCGCGCGTCTTCGGCTCTTTCGGAAGAAGGGTAAGTAAGACCAACTACCTTGAGCAGTGGGGAAAAGTAAAACAGATAATCAACCAATAAGAATCAGTAAGCATCCGACAATCATATTCATCCCATTCCATCATTTCTGGTGTCCTCCCTGACACCCACATGCATAAACCGATGCATCTCGCCACTCTAGGCATCGTCTGCTGCCACAACCAAAGGTCTCCATGCCCCCACATATCACAACAACCCTTCATGCTCACATCACAACACAAGCAGCATGAAAACAAACATCTTAACAATTGAGCTCTTGGCCCTTTAACAATCAAGAGGGTAACTCATAACCCTTCAAGGATTTATCAAACAAATAATCCATTTTCAATTAACTGATTTATTATACGTAGGTTCCACATTCGGGAAACCTAAACAGTAAGCTATCACAAATAAATTAAACATGCTTACAACACCATTTTGATTAACATCAAAATTACAACAAGAAGAACCAGATTTATTTACATGTCTCTTTATCTTTAGCCAAACAATTATAAATTAATTCCGGTTTACGTTCTTTACCAATTTCCGTCAAGAACGAAAACCTACACGAAGCAAGCATAGATATCACACTATCTAGCAAAACAAGAGGCAGTAACATATGATCGATATCAATTTATTTATTCGGTTTAATTATTTATTATGTCAATTCCATTGTCATCCAGTGGGATAAAACATGCTAATAATACAGTTGCACGAAAAGGAAAAGAGAAGCAACGAATCCCCTACCTCAAACGGTTCTTGACGTTCTTTATACGAGAACGGTCCACACAACGGATCACGATCGCCTCCTCTCGCGACAACTGCATGCACCCGAAGATGCCACGGTACGACCGTACCAACCGAAATCCAAGAAAACTCCATTAGAAGCATGAAGATTACATGCTATAACAGGGCAAGGAGAAATAGGAGACAAACCCAAAAGAACCATGATAAAACATACCTTATTTCGATGAAGGATCGACCCTTGCTGCTTGCACCAATGCAGGGGGTGCACATGCAGCAGGAAGAACTTCAAGGTAAATCCAATCCACGGGGAAAAGTTTGATCTCACGATTCCTACGGGAAGGAAGGAAACGTTCGAGCGTTTAGCACCAGAGAACAAGGAGGAAGAACAAGTGAGGAAGGTATCTTGTCCCTTTTAAAGATTTAACAGAGCGACGGTTTAAGATACGCTTAATTTTCCATTAAAAGCGGATCGTATTAAACCACGCGGTTTGACCAAGTAAAAACATCCCGAGCCTTAGGAATAATTAATATAGGAGTTATGACCTTTGAATCGGCCTTAAAGGGGTGAAACTGTAGGAAGCTGGAAACACTGTACACGAACATGAAATTTGGCAAAGGAAATAGAGGTTACCGATAGACCTCACCGTTCTGGAAATATTGTTCACGAACTCAAAATTTGGCGAAGGAAATAGAGGTTACCGATAGACCTCACCGTTCTAGAAACATTGTTCATGAACTCAAAATTTGGCAAAGGAAATAGAGGTTACCGATAGATCTCACCATTTTGGAAACACTGTTCATGAACTCAAAATTTGGAAAATGAAATAGAGGTTACCGATAGACCTCCCCATTCTGGAAACACTGTTCATGAACTCAAAATTTGGCAAAGGAAAAAGAGGTTACCGTTAGAGGTTACCGATAGAACTGTTCACCGGTGGAACTATTCATAGAATTGGAAATTTGGCAAAGGAGAGATTACCGTTAGAGGTTACCAATAGAACTGTTCACCGATGGAACTGTTCATAGAATTGGAAATTTGGCAAAGGAAAGAGAGGTTACCATTAGAGGTTACCGATAGAACTGTTCACCGATGGAACTGTTCATAGAATTGGAAATTTAGTAAAGGAAAGAGAGGTTACCGTTAGAGGTTACCAATAGAATTGTTCACCGATGGAACTATTCATAGAAGGTTACCGATGACACTGTTCACCTAATGTCACCGATGCACTGTTCACAGAAGGTTACCGATGACACTGTTCACAACTGTCTATCGTTGGAACTGTTCACCGAACTGGAAAATTGGCAAATGTTGGGGATAAGTCCCTTTGACCTCCCGAATCACCTCAAACACCTGATTTTCGCAAAGGAATGGACCAGAGAGGTCTAGGCCATTACAACAAATCTTTTGTAAGACGGAAGTCGGTGGATGACCATGGCGAAAATGTAGGTTTGTTTGTATTGTGGTTGTCAAGCGAAGTCGGGCAGTGGGACTGCAATGTGGTTATGGGCTTGTTATGCAGTGAGACTGCATCTGGGGGTTGTTTGTGCGGCGGGGCTGCATGGTTTGGGTGCAAGGGCAAGATTGTGCGGTATAACTTTGAAGAATGTTAGTTGGCAGTGATTGAAATGGTGTAGGGAAAAAGGGGGTGTGCAGTGGGACTGCAGGTTGGTTGTTCTTGGTGTTTTTTTGTGAATGAGTGTTAAAATGGAAATACTTTAGCTTGGTCCCTCTTCCCTTGTTCAATGTTGTGCTTGGTAGTTGCCTCAGGTAGTACTGGAGTAAATTAAAGTGAACCCCTTAATGAATGACATGTGGTTAGATGGAAAGGGGGTTGGGTTTACGCTTTAGCAGTGGTTGTTTGCGTGGCTGTGCATATAGGGGTAGCAGCAGAAGTGGTTTTGGCAGGCTGGTTGTTTGTTTTGGGACCCGTAGGTTGGGTTGAGTGGTTGTTTACTTTTATGTATACATTGTAGTTCCTTGTGATTTCTATACGCACCCCACCCTTGTTGAGCACCACGCGCCGAACACCCCCATTTCATGGGGGAGGGTGTCTTTCCCAACATCCCGGTGGGGGGATGAATGACTGGTTACTGACTATCTTCCTCACACCCTCTTTCAGGTTCTTACCGCTCAAGCGTATCCGGGCAGACTGTAATGATTTGAGGCTTACCATAATCCAAGATCCTTCGGGCATGTTTGTTTTCCCAAGTGTCTTCAGGATGAGGCTCAGGTGTCGTCGAGCGAAAGGCGTGGTTGTTGTGGCCCAAGTGTTTGCAGACGGGGTTTGTGTGTGGTTTGAGGCCCAGGTGTGTGCAGGCGGGTTGTGGCAGTGAGACTGCGTTTGGAAGAGTGGTAGCGTCAAGACGTTAGCCGTTAGGAATGAGCAGTTAACCAGCGAGAAAGTGGTGCGGGGTACCCAAATGTCGATGTGCTTATACTACTACTTTACTTGACTTGCGTTATTTGGTGAGTGTGCCTTGGTGAGACTGAGCTGGTTAGTACTTCTTGGTAGATGCTTGAGGTTCTACTGTTTTTCTCACAGGGGCATTAGTATGTTTCCCCCATTTGTGCATGGGTGGTTTTAGTTTTCCTATTGGGTATACTTGTATACTCACCCTATGTCAGTAAAACTATTTTCAGGTTTCCAAGAGGATTTTGAGGACCGTGCTGGACTTTACGAGCTCAGACGTCGGGATAGTTGCCATTCTACTGCTTGGTCTCTTTTCTTTTGATACTTGCTTTAGCACTTCGGTTTTACTTTTGTCGCAGTTTACGTTTAAACCATGCATGAGTTGGATTTTGGTTCCTTTTATATAAATCTTTGGTGTTGTTTTGGGATTTCACCATCTTATCTCCCGATCCTGTTTTCATTAAAAAGGGTAATGTCTTCCATTTTATGTGAGATTCTATACCCTTGATGCTAGTCACCACTCTGGGGCCTATTGAAGGTGGGACTCAGGGGTCATTATCTCTCCTTCATCTTGAAGAAGGAAGGGCGTGACACTTTGCTGCCCCTTCCCTCATCTTGAGGAAGGCGGGTCGTGACACTCTCATCCTCCGTTCATCAGTGGAGACCAACAGAGGCACAACAGTGCCTCAACTTCTATATTACCATCGACTTCGTCAACATGTCTGCTGGATTATTGGTTCCACAAATCTTCTGCAATGTCAGCAACCCATGCTGTATCAAACCTCTGATTAAATGATACTTCAACTGAATGTGTTTTGTTCGGGCATAAAACACTGGGTTCTTTGCAAGATGTATAACACTCTGACTGTCACAATGCAATACATTCTTCTCTCGCTTTCTTCCCAACTCATCCAAGAAGTTCTTCAGCCAAACCATCTCCTTCTCAGCTTCTATTATAGCAATGTATTCTGCCTCTGTGGTGGATAAAGTCACCACCTTCTGCAATTGAGATATCCAACTTACTGTAGCTGTTCCTCCACATGTAAAAACATAACTTGTGGTACTCCTCCTGCTGTCAACGTCACCTCCATTGTCAGCATCCACATACCCTTGTAATGAATTTCCTTTGCCAAAGCGCTACTTGCTGCCCTTCAAATACCTCAGTATCCACTTCACAACTTCCCAATGTCGCTTTCCAGGGTTAGCCATGTACCTGCTCACAACTCCTATTGCATGAGCGATGTCAGGTCGAGTGCAAACCATGACATATATCAGGCTTCTAACAACTGATGCGTATGGAACCTTTGCCATGTACTCAACCTCTTCTGCCGTCTTCGGTGATTGCTCCTTTGAAAGTTTGAAATGGCCCGCCAGGGGAATAGAGACTACCTTTGCTTCCAGCATACTGAATCTTCTCAGAACCTTCCCAATGTAGTCAGCCTCTGATAACATTAAGGTTTCAACCGCACGGTCTCTTTTGATCTTCATCCCCAAAATCTTGCTAGCTTCTCTAAGATCTTTCATTTTGAACTCCTCTGCCAACTGCCCTTTCAACTCATCAATCCTTTGCATGCATGATCCTGCAATGAGCATGTCATCCACATACAGAAGCAATATAATATATTCATCACCAAAGGACATGATGTAGCAACATTGATCCATGCCACATCGTTTATATTTATTTTTAGACATAAATGAATCAAACTTTTTGTTCCACTGCCTGGGTGTCTGCTTCAATCCATATAAGCTCTTCTGTAGTTTGCACACCAGGTCCTCCTTCCTAGACTCAACATAACTCTCTGGCTGTTGCATGTAGATGTCCTCCTCCAGATCTCCATGAAGGAAAGCAGTCTTGACATCAAGCTGCTCAAGATACAAGTCTTCTGATGCCACAATGCCGAGAACCACCCGGATGGTGGTGATCTTCACTACCGATGAGAATATTTTAGTGAAATCCACTTCCTCCTTCTGTTGGACACCACCAGCCTTGCCTTGTACCTCCTCTTTCCATCATGTTCTTCATTGACCCGGTAGACCCATTTGTTCCGCAATGCTCTCTTTCCTTGTGGTAGAGGTGTCAGCTCCCAAGTGTTGTTATCATGCAATGAGAAAATCTCATCCTTCATAGCCAACTCCCACTTGCTTGACTCCTTCAGCTGCATTGTCTCTTCAAAGCATTTTGGTTCTTCACCGTCAGTCAATAACAGATAATGCAGGGATGGTGAATACCTCTGCATAGGCCTTCTCACCCTTGTTGATCTCCTCAACTCCACTAGAGTAGTAGGTTCCACCGGTTCTGATGTCTCATGATCAGGTACACCTTCAAGCTCCACTTGCTCTTTGCACTTTGATTCAATGTTCCCATTTTCATCTTCAACTGTATCGAAATTCTTGTACGTGACACCTTCATTGAATACCATGTTCTGGCTCCTGATGACCATCTTATTGAGATCATCCCAAAAGCGGTAATCAAACTCCTCATCACCATAGCCAATATGGAAACATGGCTTGGACTTAGCGTCAAGCTTGTCCCCTGCATTAGTATCAATGTGTACATTAGAAAAACTGCCAAATACTCGTAAATGTGAGAGTTTTACCTCCTTACCAGACCAGAGCTCCTCAGATAGATATTCTCTCATTGGTACAGATGTGTTGGATTGGTGTTGCCCGATCCGGTTGGGCCGAATGCTTGTGGCCCGCAACTGTCGCGGGTCGAGCTGTACTGTAGTGGAGCTGACCGACCGACCGACACCGACAGGCACTGTAGCGGTGCGGACTTCAGGGTCAACTTTACTGCAGCGCTTTTGACTTCCAGCCGGCAGACACTGTAGCACTTTTGACAAAGTGAGATGCCGATCACTGTTGCAACGCGGACTACTATTCGGAACAGTGGACCGTCTTCTTCATATGTAGCCCATTTCGGGCTAGGGTTTTATTTTTGAAATCCTCTGTAATTTCGTGCTTCCGAATCATAGTGAAATTCTGCCTCTCCCGTAGACGTAGGGATTTTTCCCGAACCACGTAAATCGTTGTGTCCTTTGCTTTCTTTCTTTTCGTTTTTCCTCGTTTCTGTCGTTGTGTCTCCCGGTGATTCCGCAACAAGATGGACTCCTATTAATGAGATATGCTGCCATGTTCACTGCATCAGCCCAGAAAGTCTTGGGTAACCCTGAATACAGCTTCATGCTCCTGACACGTTCATTAAGTGTCCTATTCATCCTTTCAGGTACACCATTCTACTGTGGTGTTCTTGGGATAGTCTTCTCCCACCAAATTCCCTTATTTGCACAGAATTCCTTGAACTCATTACTATCATATTCTCCACTATTGTCAGACCTCAAGCATTTCAGTTTGACTCCTGACTCATTCTCCACCATGACCTTCCACTTCTGAAACATCTTAAACACATCAGATTTTCTTTTCAGAAAGTAAACTCATACCTTCTTTGTTGAGTCGTCAATAAATGTCACATAATATTGCGACCCTCCAAGGGAATGTACTGGTGCAGGCCCTCAAACATCAGTGTAAACTAGGTTCAGCTTCTCAGCCTTTGGTGTTCTGCCTCATTTTGCAAATGATACCTTCTTCTGCTTTCCAAGGATGCAATCTTCACATAAGTCAACTTCCACCGACTTCAACTCTTGTAGCATCCCTTTTGTTGTCGGTACCTTCATCTCTTTCTCACTCAAGTGACCTAGCCTGTAGTGCCACAGTTGTGAATCTCCTACGGCTTTCAGTGATGCAGCAATGTCTATGCAAGTTTCTGTCATGCTGTACATGGTACCATTCTTTGCTCCCTGAGCTATGACCATAGCTCCTTTGGTGATCTTCCATGCACCACCAGTGAACGTGGTACTCAATCCTGCATCATCAAGTTGTCCGATAGAAATAAGATTTCTTCTCAAGTCAGGAATATACCTCATGTTTTCCAGAACCAGGAGACTCACACTGTTGGTCTTGATCCTTGCATCACTTTTCCCCACAATCTGCAAGGGTTCATCATCAGCAAGATGTACCTTGCTGAAATTTCCAGAAACAAAATTGTTCAGGAAACCCTTCTCCGATATGGAATGGAAAGTCGCCCTTGAGTCTATAATCCAAGACTCCATAGGGCTATCCATGCTCAGCAGCAACACGTTATCAGTTCCTTCAGCCGCCGTGTTTGCTCCACTGGTTTCAGGTCCCTTCTGTTTTTCTCTGCACTCCTTGACATGTCATTTCTTTCCGCATGTCCAACAGATAGGACAACCCCCTTTGCCTTGTCTCGGCTTTTCCCTCTTGACTTTGATCTCCCTCTATGATTATCTCGTTGTGGGTACTTTCCTCTTCCTTCAACGTTCAGAGCAGAATCAGAGAATCTGCCTGATTCTCTTCTTCACATATCCTCACTGATGATCAGGTCTCGTACATCTTTCAGAGCCAACTTTGAATTCCTCGAAGAACTGCTCACAGCTGTTACAGTTGCTTCCCAGTTGTCAGGCAAAGAGGGCAGTAAGACCAGTGCACATACCTCATCACCAAGATCAATGTCCACCGATGTTAGCTGACTTATGATGGTGATGAATTCGTTGATGTGATCTGCAACAATTCTCCCTTCAAATATTTTTAGGTTGAACAATCGTCGCATCAAGTGCACCTTGTTTGCTGCAAAAGGTTTCTCATACATATTCACGAGAGCTTTCATCAGATCAATCGTCGTTTTATCCTCTCTGATGTTGCATGCCACGTTTTTGGCCAACGTGAGACGCACAACACTCAGAACCTGTCGATCCAGTAGCTCCCACTCCGACTGCTCCATGTCCGTTGACTTCAGACCCAGAAGCGGCAAGTGCATCTTTTTTTGATAAAGATAATCCTCGATCTGCATCCTCCAGAAATTGAAATCAGTTCTATCGAAGCGATCAATCTTCACCTTGCCTTTTTCCATAGCCATCGTTGGAGAATCCTGAACTCAACCTTTGATACCAGTTGATACGAAAACGCCAGGAGTCGCAACGACAAAACAAAAATTCGGAGAACAGTAAAAGGGGGAAAAAACAAGAATACAAGGATTTACGTGGTTCGGTAATAATCCCTACGTCCATGGAGAGACAAAATATTAACTATGATTCGGGAGCACAAATACAAAGAGTTTCTCAGAGTTTCTCACTACACAAAACTCTAGTCCGAAATGGGCTAATAAGGAGGACAAAACACTATTTCACCAAGATCTCCATGCATAGAAATATGAAAACATGCAATATTGAAAATGAAGAAATATTGTAAATCGTGCATAGCTTACACTAAAGAGCTGCTGCAACATCTTCATACCATCAAATGGTTTGATGAAGATCACTAAAGGGCAACTGAATGACATCTCTCGGTGACGTTTCCACGGGTCGAGCTAAATCCCTTGTCATACGAGAGAGATCCTTCCATCCTCCACAACATGCTAGTGCCTCGAGCGTAAAGAAGGTAGGAGAAGAGAGTAGGCAGTGGGGAGTCTCGGCCAAGCATCGTACTACCATCCATACACACCACTTCCATCTCATAACAATGGTCTTTATATAACCCCAAGGACGCTCCTTGGTGATGCATGCATCGACTCATGTGTTATAATGTACGAGTCAATGTTTTGGCCATTTCATGCATCGCATGCATGAATGCGACTCCTCCCTTGCGTTACATCTCATCTAATGCTTCCTTTAATGATAGCTTACATGGGTGGATCATTTGAACACTAAGCCTTAACGTTCAACTTTACGATCGAAGACAACATCCGTCACGACCCGCCTTCTTCAAGATGAGGGAAGGGACAACAAAGTGTCACACCTTTCCTTCCTCAAGATGAATGAGAGATAATGACCCCCGAGTCCCGTCTTCAATAGGCCCCAGAGCGGCGACTAGCACTAAAGGGTATGGAATCTCACATAAATATGGAAGACATTACCCTTTTTATAGAATAAGATCGGGAGATAAGATGGTAAATCCCAAGAAACTTCAAATACTAAAAGTAAAAGTAAAGCCAAAAATCCATTCCCACATGCATGTTCAAAAGTAAAGTTGATACAAGGTACTTTAAAACTCCAAAGTAAAGTACCAAAAGAAAAGAGACTAAGCAGCAACAACAACTAATCCCGACGCCCAAGCTAGTAAAGTCCAACATGGTCCTCAAAATCCTACTGGAAACCTGAAAACAGTTTTATATATGTAGGGTGAGCATACGAGTATACTCAGTAGGAAAACTAAAGCTACCCGTGCACAAGTGGGGGAACATACTAATGTCCCTGTGAGAAAACAATAGAACCTCAAAGCACCTACCAAGGAATACTAACCAGCCCGGCCTCACCAAGGCACGCTTACCAAATAACGCAAGTCAAGTATGGTAGTAGTATAAGCACATCGACATTTGGGTACCCCGCACCACTTTCCCACTGGTTAACTGCTCATTCCTAACAGCTAATGTCTTGACGCTACCACTCTTCCCATATGCAGTCCTACTGCGACAACCTAGCTGCACACACCTGGGCCTCAAACTACACACAATCCCACCCGTAGACACCTGGGCCACAACAACCACGTCTCTCGCCCGAAGATACCTGAGCCTCATCCCGAAGACACTTGAGAAAACAAACCTGGCCCGCAAAGCCGGAGATACCTGCTTCACCTAATGCCATCGAGAAAGAGGCTTAGATGGTCACACACTAAGTTTATTCAGAATTTCAGTTAAATAATATATTATTATTTATTATTTAACAAGTTGAATAAATATTATTCTCTGAAATGGTTTAATAATTATTCATGTATGTGGGCGGAATATTTATTTGCTATTTAATGAATATAATGTTTATTTATTTATTGGCGAATAATGCAGTGATATTTATTTAATAAATAAATAGTCATTATTCAACACCCGATAAATATTGTGAAGGAATGGCAGATCGAGTTAAATGGTCCAGTGAGAAAATAATAAATATTGAATATTATTTGATTAAATAATATTTAATTTTAATTCGCAAGTTAAGCGCATGTCGAGAAATAATAATAATATTATTATTTGACATAGAGTTTTCTCTAGGATAAAATAAATAATTAAGGGCACTTGTGCAATTATTTTATTTTAACCCTAGCGATTTATAAACTCAGTTATGTTATTTTCTCAATAAGCCAATCCATTTTGTTGGTTGTGCACAATAATTTTGGAGAATCATTTCAAGTCCTAGAGAGTTCTCTTCTCTAAGAACACTCTCAAGAACGGAGAACAGTCCTCTTCCATCAGATCAAAGAGAATACTTTGGAAGTGGTTTTTGAAGCGATCAAAGGCGAATACGCCAGCGCAAAGATCTGTCGTGCTAGCACCCATAGATTTCTTCAGCGACGTCTAGAGATTCACGGAACACGTCTAGATCGCCGCTAGAGGGAATTTGCATTTGAATCCTACAACGCAACGACAGTGCAGTGTAGATTCGTCACCAGATTCATCAACGAGAAAGAATTTCAACAAAGATAGTTCTTTGAATCGATCATGGAAAAAATCAAAGTTGGGCACTGCCCATCGCACGCTTCCGCTGTGCCCAGAACCTACAAGTGGTATCAGAGCGGTCACATAATTATTTATAATTATTTAAAAATTGTTGGTGATTTACGCATTTGTAATTTAGTTCTTCAATTCAAATTTAATCGTTCTTTTAATCTGAATCGCGAGATCTGCTTCTTCCTTCGTTTCTCGTAGATCTAATCGAAACGATTAATTTTATTATTAAAATTAAATTGAGGTGCTCATCCGGAGGTGCCAAGGATTCTGGTCGGATAACACAGGAGTACACGTCGTGCAATCGGAATTACACGCCGTGTACTTGTGGTCAATGCATGAAGAATTAATTAATTCAAACCGTGTGCATTGATTACACACGGTGCATTAAATACCTTACATCGTGTGTTGACCGGGCTAGCCGGGCGCACAGTCATCCGGATTACATGCCGTGTAGTCCACGTACACGACGTGTAGTCCCTTTGAGTCATAGACGGACCATGTATTCCATACACGGCCTACCTGACTGGTAACTGTGTAACTCGGAGTTAACATGTCGTGTATTCCATAATGCACGCCGTGTACTCCAATTTTTCCAAGGTACGATTTACACGCTGAGTCCCTAGGCGTGTACCTCGGATAAACGGTGGGAGATGTATACGCCGTGTAACTCGCTTGTACTTGTCGTATACTTATATCAAATTACGCTTGAAACATGTTCTTACGTGTGGTCATTAAGTTGATAGGACACGCTATGTGATGAGTTTTAATATTTTTATATATATAAATGTTTAATTAATATCTGCATAATGTTCAGATCTGCATATCATGTATGAGTCGTATTATAGTTGTTACTTTACGTGCATTGAAGCATAACACGTGACTGAAAAATCATATAATTCGTGTAATCATTAAGTTGATACTACACGTCGTGAAAGTATGTGATAAGTCGTGTATGCCATATATCACAAAAATAAAACTATATACGAGTATAATACATGTGGAAAGGAGATGCATAGGTGGACAGGTGGAAAGCTGTTACACGAACCTTAATCGGTTCAAGGTGTTTTTCCCATAGGTCAAAGGTTAGTTTATCAAACGCTAGATAAACTAA
The DNA here is from genome assembly GCA_963277665.1 of Viscum album. NCBI lineage: Eukaryota > Viridiplantae > Streptophyta > Magnoliopsida > Santalales > Viscaceae > Viscum > Viscum album. The sequence goes on along the minus strand of OY728140.1, from coordinate 43,229,131 downwards.
CCATTAGTAAAGCTCATGTTCATACCGTTTTATTGTTTTATTTTTGTCAGTTGCATGGTTATTTCATTATAGATGTTTTGTCGCGATCACATAAATTAATGAAATTAACAAGCATGCAAGATAGAATTAAAATAAATTGGCTTATGGGTAAATATTATCTAAAAAATGGTTAATCACTTAAGTAAATCCACTTAATATTAACAAACATGTAATAAAGATAATAATTGACAATTTACGCATAAAAGGATAAAATCCCTCAATTATATATATTAAGTCGGTATAGTCTTCCACTACTTCAGTTAAAATTGAACCATCGTTCAAAGTGCTTGACCTGCTAAAGTTGGGGTGCTTTCAATTATCGAAGAATTCTAACTTGAAGTTTTGGGTTGACTTAACTTAGTTCATATCAAGGGTTGACTGTCAAAGCAGGACTTGGTGTAACTGAGAGACAAGGGTTGATAAAATCTAAATTAATGATTTCAGGATTGAGGAGTCCTCTCAACAGATCAAGAAACTGTGAGTTAATGCAATTGACATTTGGAATGACTACCTAAAACCATTCAAGTTGTTTGATCAACCAAAGTTGGGGTAATGAAAAGGGAAATATGGATCCCTGCCACTAGAATGTCCAAGCAACAGGATATTCCGAAGCCAATAGTGAGGGCTATTGAGTTTCGATAAAATAGTGAGAGACTAATAAATTTAATATTTATTTATTTGTCTAAATATTATCAGATAAAGTACCAAAATTATGCTCATCTTATTTGTAGAAACAACATTAAAACGACTTCAAACATATCGCTGTGATCCATACTTCACTGGCACAAATTTCCAAGTGGCAAAGGCGCTTACGTGTTATCCTTCGCCATGAAAAAAAATTATATGTGCTAGAAGAACTTTTTCCAGTTGCATCTGACAATGAGGCAAGTGATGAAGAGTCATCTCTCTATGAGAAAAATCTGAATGATGCTACAGATATTTAGTGCTTCATACTATCATCTATGTCCAATGAGATTTTGAAGCAACATGAGGATATGAATGCATATAGCATGATGACTCAACTTCGGGATCTCTATCAAGAGAAGGCAAGACAAGAGAGGTACGAGATCTCCAATGCTTTGTTCACAACTAAGTTTGGAGAGTCCGCGCTAGCTGGGTCTCATGTAGTCAAACTTATTGGTTACATCGAACGCCTGAACATCTTAGGGATTAAATTCCCGGATGAGTTGTGTACAGATCTCATACTTTCATCACTGCCCAAGACCTTCGTTAGCTTTATTATTCATTACAATATGAGCAATAATGAGAAGAGTCTTTCTGAACTTCTTATTTTAATTCGCTAAGTAGATAAGGACACGAGGCGTGACAAACCCGTAGTCCTTATGATAAATAAGAAAAGGAAGAACAAGGCGAAGAGGGCCAAGACTTATAAACAGTCTGAAGCTCCCGAGCACTGTCCTTCCAAGAAGAAGATGATGCAGAGGCAGGGTAAGGAAAATGAGGCAGTATGTTTTTCATGTGGCAAATCAGACCATTGGAAGAGGAACCGCATCCAGAAGCAACTAAAGGTGTGTTCGTTATCGAGTGTAATCTTTTAATATCTACACATTGGATATTAGATACAGTTTGTGGGGCTCACATCTGTATCCAAATGCAGGAACCAAGTAGATTCCGAAAGATTGTCAGATGAGAGGTGGATCTGAGAGCTGCTAATGGTGCGAGGCTGTCTTTTTTGGCCATTGGTGACTGTCACCTCTCATTGTCAACGGGATTGATTTTGGTTTTGAAAGATTGTTATTATGTACTTACAGTTACCAAAAACATAATTTATGCATCATGCCTAGATACAGATGAGTTTATTTTTAAGTTTGGAAATAAAAATTGTTTCTTTTATAAGGACAATATATGTTATGGTATGACACATTTAAATAACGGTCTTTATGTATTAAATTACGAAAACCAAGTTTTGACAATCGATAACGAATCATGTTCACACGACTCATATAACATTCAACTGCGACATCACCGTATTAGTCATGTAAACGAGAATTGTTTGAAAAAACTCTATCAAGATGGTTATTTAGACTCTTCTGAGTTAAAACCACTTGATAGATGTCATGTTTGTTTACAAGGGAAAATGACCAAACCTTTATTTGGTGGACATGGTGAAAGGGTCACAGAGTTTCTTGGATTGATACACACTGATGTGTGTGGACCATTTCTTGTAGAAGCTAGAGGTGGATATTCTTACTTGATAACTTTGATATGGTTATATCTACTTAATGAGGTATAAGTCCGAGTCATTTGAAAAATTCAAGAAATTTAAGAATAAAGTAGAGAATCAACTTGGTAAGAAGATAAAAAAGCTTCGATTGGATCAAGGTGGTGAATATCTTAACCAAGAGTTCATCGACTTTTTACGGGAGTTTGTGATTCTATCTCAACTCATTCCACCTTATATACCACAGTGGAATAGTATTAGTGAAAGGATGAACCGTACCTTGTTAGACATGGTAAGGTCGATGATGAGTCATGCAGATCTTTCATTATCCTTTTGGGGATATGCATTACAAACTGCGACATACACATTAAACCGAGTTCCAAGAAAAGCGGCAAACAAAATTCCCATCGAGTTATGGAGTGAAAAAAAACTCGTTTTGTCTCACACACGTGTATGGGGCTGTGTGCCGTTTGTTAAGGCCTTCTCAGGCCACAAACTAGCACCCCGGGGCACAGTGTATCTTTATAGGGTATCCTAAGGAAGCAAATGGATACTACCTATACAACCCCTCAGACAAGAAAGTGACTGTCGCTAGACAAGCCGTCTTCCTTGAGAGGGGGCACATCTTCAAAAAGGATACTGAGAGCAAGATTGACTTCGATGAAGTTGATGCTCAAGATACGCAAGAGTTGGAACAGGAACAGGTTCCACAGGCCCCCGTGGAAGAAGGTTCCTGAAATACAAGTACTGTATAGGAATGTAAGAGAGGTAAAAGAACCAGAGTGATGGTATTCTAGTCACCGAAGATGGTGACTCGTTATTGGTTGACAATGATGAACCTCTCTCCTACAAGGAGGTAGTGGTGAGCTTAGAAGCTGCAAGATGACAAGAAGTCATGAATTCTGAAATGGATTCCATGTATCAGAACCATGTTTGGGTTCTGGTCGATGCACTAGTTGATGTAAAGTCCATTGGGTGCAAATGGGTATTCAAGAGGAAACTAGACATAGAAGGTAAAGTAAATACCTATAAAGCAAGGCTAGTGGCTAAAGAGTTTAAATGACGTCAAGGAATTGACTACGATGAAACCTTTTTGCCAGTTGCCATGTTTAAATCCATTAGAATTCTACTTGCTATAGGAGCTTACCATTACTATGAGATTTGACAGATAGATGTCAAAACTGCATTGTTTAATGAGAACCTTCTGGAAGATGTCTATATGACACAACCAGAAGGGTTTGTGACTCCAGGTGATGCCAAAAGGATTTGCAATTTGCAGAGATCAATTTATGGATTGAAGCAAGTATTCAGGTCATGGAAAATTTGATTCGATGAAGCCATAAAAGAATTTGGATTTATTAAGAATGAATGTGAGTCGTATATTTACAAGAGGTTTAGTGGAAATGCGGCCGTTATCCTAGTAGTATATGTTAATGGCATATTACTTATTGAAAACAACATATCAGTTCTACAACCTATTAAAGACCGGTTAAACGAATGTTTTTCAATGAAGGACTTAAGTGAAACAACCTATATTCTAGAGATCAAGATCATTCGTGATAGATCCAAGAGTCTGCTTGGACTAAGTCAAAGTACATATGTTGACCAGATACTAAAGATATTTAGTATGAAACAATCCAAGGGGATTGTTTTTAGTGTCACATGGTTTACATCTTTCTAAGAAAACGTGTCTTCAAACACAACATGAGAAATAGAGATTGAGTAAGATCTCATATGCTTCAGGGATATAATCAATCATGTATGTCATGTTATGTACTAGACTTGATGTTGTTTATGAAAGTTCCGGGCGCAGCGGAAGCGTGGTTGGGTCGACACCCAACTTTAATTTTTACCATGATCAATGATTATTTTGGGATCAATACGACGATGAACGTCAGTCTCCACGGAGTAAAATCAAAGATTTAGATAAAGAAGGAAGATGCCCGAAACCTTTAGAGATGATCTTGCACATCAAGTTTATAATTAATTTAATTAATTTCATAAAGAAAAGAATACCTGGATCTTCGGTACTTTCTTCGTTGATGATATTGATCGTCCGAAATGACCATTCCGGATTGTCTCGTTGCGCTTGCAAGGATCCAAACTAGAATCTCTCTGACAGTGATCCACACGTGCTCTGATGTTCTCCGATCGACACCACTCGTTCTCTGGGTGCTAGCGCGGCGAAGCGAGTGTCTTGTGTCGGTTGTTCTTGATCGCTTGTTCTTCGGTCTTGAAGAACGTTTCTCGTTCTTGAGAGGGACGGGAAGAGAATTCGAGAGAGAAATCGTTTAACTCAACAATTCTCAATTCACCGGGCGCGCAGTTCAGTACATGGCACAATAGACGTACATGTCTATTTATCGACATGGGGCTTCGGTTACAATATTTAATTGCGTAACAGCAATTAAATACATTTATAACCATAGAGAAAACTCATGATTTTAATAATAATACCGCGTCATTATTTATTGTGCGCCAACTTGCGCAAAACGGAATTATAAATAAAATTTTGCGTCCCAAAATAATAGCAACGTTATTATTATTTTAACTTGTGCCAACTAGTTAAATAATTATTTACCGTCTTGCAAATAATTATTTTACTACCGGACCGGCCTTGTTCCGCTCGAACTCCACTTTCGTTTATTGAACACCCGAATAAATAAATAAATAATTTATTCTCTTAAATAAATATTTTATTTACAAACTAGTAAATAAATATTTATTAAATGTTCAATAAAATAAATTTATTTATTTTACCAACAATCCAGTGAATAAATACTTATTTAATTTATGCAATCATTTTAACTTGAATAAAATTATTTCAGTGTCTTGAGAATAATATTTATTCCATTAATTAAATTCAAATAGAATTTAACCGAGACCACCAGAAACACTTAGTGTGCGACCTTCTAGGATTCTTTCTCGTTGGCATTAGGCGGACTTGCCTAAAGTCCAAGAGTACTGTCTAGCAACGGGTCAAGACACCCAAGAGAAAGAACTTAAAGTCGCAACAACGACATCCACATACGAACGCTCACTGTGTAATATAATCTATTTATCTCAATATCTCATCAAGTAGGTTTCATGATAGTGTCATCAACCTTTATGTTTGATAGGTCGTTCTTTGACTACTTGAAATAAACTCATCGTTACTCCATGACCATGGAATTTCGTGTGACGGTTCTATTTCAATCAAGGGTCGGGATATCAACTTCTATAAATGGAAGGGACAAATCCTTTTTCGACTTATCCATTAATAACATGTCATTCATGCCGTAACCAATGTACCCTACTTCCCGCCAACTGTCTGCGTGACAGTTTTCGTCAGCAAATCAAAGTGCGCGAGTAACGACATGTAATAATGATAATCTTAAAGTCTAAGTATCATTACAAACGCTCGCAGATAGGAATATCTGATGACACCAAAATATGTAGAAGAAGTCTCATAATCTCCCGTCTTGAAGATTATCAAGTGTGAATTTCATGAGAAGAAGTCTTATCTGCTTATGAGTACTCGCACCTGACGGTCTATATACTATGTGTCCCATTATAGTATTTCAGCAGAACTATATTTAAGAATATTGTCATAACACTTCAATGTTCTCATCATAGCGGGGAACTGCTATGACCTTGTCAATGCGACAAATACTCTAGGACATTATTACACTATAATCATGCAGAACAATGAACAATATATAATAAGATTTTTAATATTTAAATATGTTAAATATTAATATAATCTAAGTACAACCAGTTGGTTCTAAGACATTCACGCTTATAGTTTATCCATTGAGCATGATAGACAGATATCAAGCTGATCCAAGAGAACAGCATTGGACTGCTGTTAAGGCTATCCAGGCGTGGTTCCTTCCCGAACTGGTTCTTGAAGCGATCAAAGGCGGACAATGCAAACGCAATGATCTGCCGTGCTAGCAACCAGAGATTCTTTCGACGACGTCTGGAGATTCGCGTAACACGTGTGGTCACCGCTAGAGAGAACCTGCATTTGATTCCTACAACGCAATGACGGTGCAACGCAGATGTGTCACGAGATTCATCAACAAAGAAAGATGTTGGAGTCTGCATCCCACATCGGACTTGAGGTCCGGTGTGGTCTTTATTATTTGTTATAAATACACCCCAAGGGCTCCTTTGGAGAGATACCTTGGGGGTTCGGTTCCTCTCATTTTTCTCTTCTACATGGTATCAGAGGAGGTTTGCTAACCCGACCCCTCCCTCCCATCTTTTTTTTCTCCCTGCTCTAGGGTTTCCTTTTCCCCGTAAGGGGGGGGGGCTCTATGGCCAGCTCTGCCGTCGCCCCTCCCCTCCCTCCAGTGCAGCTGGCTTCCCTGTCCGGTGGCCCTCCCTCCAGGCGACGCTCCCTCCCGGTGGCTCTCCTTCCAGGCGGCTCTCCTGCATGGCGCGGCTCCCCAGCGGCCCTCCTGCCTGGCACGGCTCCCGGCTCCCCGGCGTCCGGCTCCCCGCGTTGCCCTCCCGCTGCTCCCGCGCCTCCGACGCCTCCCAGCCACCCTCGCCCGGCGCCTCCCGCACGCGGCCCTCCGTCCAGCGGCCCTCCTCCCTCTCCCGTCGCCGGCCCTCCGCGCGCCCTCCCGGCCCTCCGCGCGCCCTCCCGGCCCTTCCCGGATTTTTCGGCCAGATCTGGCGATTTCCAGCCAGATCCGGACAGCTCCGGCCGGATCCGGTGATTTCCGGCCAGATCCGGACAGCTCCGGCCGGCTCCGGCCTGATCCAGGCTACTCCGGCCGGCTCCGGCCTGATCCAGAGATTTCCGGCCAGATTCGGACAGCTCCGGCCGGCTCCGGCCTGATCCAGGCTACTCCGGCCGGCTCCGGCCTGATCCAGAGATTTCCGGCCAGATCCGGACAGCTCCGGCCGGATCCAGGCTACTCCGGCCAGATCCGGCGATTTTCGGCCAGATCCGACCAGATCCGGGCAGATCCGGACTGTTCCGGCCAGGTCCGTCCCCGCGCATCTCTGCTGCAATCCCGCTGCAATGTCGCCTCCCCAATCTGCTGCTCATCTGCTTCCGCGGCTTCCCGGCCTCCAGCAACCGGCCTCCACCCTCGCCGGCCTCCTCCTGCGGAATCCCCGCCTCGCCGGCATCTCCCGGCAACTCCCGGCAGCCGCATCTCTATCCGCCGGCACGCCCATTCGCTGGCACAGCAACTCGACCACCTAGGATTCGGGCCCCGTTGGCGCCGCCAGATCCCGCAACACTTCTGCGGAATCCCCGCCTCCCGTCGTCGGCCCCGCAAGTGCGGTTTTCCCGGTGCTAGTTTGGATTTCCCAGCCTTTCATCGACCGACCCCACTAGTGCGGCATTCCTGGCGTTCCGTCAACTGGCCGGTCTGAGTGGTCATCTGCTGCGCCCGCAACATCTTTCATCCATCATCCTGCGGGGGAGCTTCGATCGTGAGGGGGAGCAGCAACTTTTGCAGCTTTCTTTTTATTTCGTCATGTTTTGTCATCAAGCTGGGTATGTCCAGCTTGAGGGGGAGTGTTAGCGTCTGTTTTATTGTTTTCTTTTCATTATGTGTCCAAGCTAGGTTCACCTAGCTTGAGGGGGAGTGTTGGAGTCTGCATCCCACATCGGACTTGAGGTCCGGTGTGGTCTTTATTATTTGTTATAAATACACCCCAAGGGCTCCTTTGGAGAGATACTTTGGGGGTTCGGTTCCTCTCATTTTTCTCTTCTACAAAAGAATTCAAACAAAGGTAATTCTTTAATTAATTAAATTAATTATAAATAATATGTGATGATCCTCCCTTTGGTTTCGGCGTGATTTCTATTGTCAGATTCTTTTATTTAATTCCGTTGATCACACGATGTGTAAAATCACAGATTAAACATCGATCATGGCAAAAATCAAAGTTGGGCACCGCCCATCACACACTTCCGCTACGCTCGGAACTTGCAATGTATTTACTTAAATTGGTCGGTTTAATTTAGTAGAATTGAGAATGTATGAATTGATATATACGAGATTGACATATTGCATGTTTTTTGGTTGTACTCAATGTCTTGAACAAATGGATTATACGAGTATGCATGTGATGTATGGATATACATTTAGTGGACATGTTTGTATGGGGATACATGTCTTTGATGGAAATCACGTCAACTTCCTTTGTAGATTGTGTAGCATTGATGTATTATTAGAGGTTGCTCTTTGTTTATGGTTATGAATTGAGATCCAAAATGTAAGAGTTTATGATAATCTAAAAAAGTTTGGATGTGATTTTACAAGTTGTGAAATATGCATGAAGCCTGCCTTTTGTGGTAGTGAGAGATTGAAAGATATACACTAAACTCCTCTATTGCCGGCAGCGAGTTGAGCTATATCACTCTGCCTGCCATATAAATTGCATGTAGTGCTATATATGTGATATGGGGATATTGCAGTTGCTGCATTTATACGTGAACCATCTTATTCTTTGACTTATACATCATGTGGTGATGTATTTATTGAAGTGTAACTTGGTCAATGACCAGAATTAGACAAGGACATATAGCTCATAGATGGTGAAAATATTTGTTTATTTGCATCAAGTTTTTTAGGGACTCGATCAAGACTTAACTCAAACTTTTACTTAACAAAAAATAAGAGCTTTGGTTTCGTCTCATTGGGATAGATTGAAAATGACTACTGGCCCATCATAGTGTTTGAATGCCGCCGTTGCCACCCTTGACCAGCAACATCTCGAGAGCCCATGGAACTCCGACTGCTTTCTAGCTGTAATTAACATCAATACTCTACTCTAATAGTGATGAAAAGATTGAATCAGAAATTGGAGTGGTGTATTGCCAATCAACCCCGAATTGTCATACGACTTTCATCGAATACGGTTTTTCATATAAAGCGATATTTCTTTATGAGATCGAGTGTGAAACTCTGTTTGCACGGATTGGAAATCCTGTATTTTACTTATCCAGTGTAACTTGGCTGAGGATTTATGAAATGAAAGTGCATGTGTTTCTGTCACTGATTGAAGTAGTTCACCTTAAATATCCTCTCCACTTTTTCACAATATTCAATGTGACCACGATGGATCTTGGAACCATGATTTCATGTCTAAACACCTACGGTCATTCAAATCTGATTTACTTCCATAAAGGTCATGTTGCAAAGTTGTTAGCTCGCAACGCATTGCCGCAGCACCCATCTGACCATAATTAACCGAGATTTAACTCCACAAAAAAATGTCAGTTGATCAGCGTTTCTTAGTGATATCTTTCTAATAAAACTCTGCCTATCTACATTTGACGTGCTTTTCTACGCTACTTGTGTTTGTTTATTCAGGACACTTTCTTAGTGATATCTTTCTAATAAAACTCTGCCTATCTACATTTGAGGTGCTTTTCTACGCTACTTGTGTTTGTTTATTCAGGACAGCATTGGAAGGTACTACTCTGTGGGATTGAAGCGTGCTAATGAGATAATTGGGACGACCACGGAGGAACTTGTCCTAAAGGTAAGACAAAGTACGAATCCGTGATTCTGTCCTTTAGACCAAAACCGATAAACTTACAAGTCATTTCAGGGTTTTCCCGTGGCAGGATGCTGTAAGGTTTTTTTCCTTTTTATTAGTATTAGATCATTTGGCACACCCAAACTGAAACCAAATGTAAATTTGATAATTGGTTGTTTTGTAGCATGAAAATGAAGTCTTTCATACATATTTTTGTTTTTTATTACATGTAAAATCATGCAAAATTATTGATTGTTTAGTGGCATGGAAATGAGGTAGTAGATGAGATTGATTTTGATCATAAATGACTTCCTCATAAAATCTATTTCGATTAAAATAGATGGAATTGAATTTCAGCATATACATTAAATGTTGACAATTGAAATTCTCTATAAATGAGCAAAATACTTTTTTTTTTTTTTGTGAAATGAAACCCCAACCCCAATCCCGCACCCGCGCTGCTCTATACTGTCGAGAGATTTAAATCACCAGTGACGTGATTACGATGCAAACGCATTAGCGGGAGCCTAACCCGGGATCTAGGATCCAACAAAATATACTCTTCCGTGAGCACCATCATTATAATTTAATTATATTTTAATTTTGTTCTTTATTATATTAGATTTGTAGTATTCGTTGGCCACGATATGGTTTCCATATTTTACCTTCATTGAAATCCATATTTTGATAGTTTTAATGCTGATACACGTGTGCATACTATTTAATAATAATTTGAGATGAGCATAGCTAGTTTCTTTACAAATCATGTGTTATGTGTCATGTTTGCATTTGTTAAATAAAACATGATTTGTTAAATAAAACATAATTTATTTACTTGCAATTGTCATGATTGCATTTGTTAAATAAAACATGATTCGAAGCAGAATATTAGTAATGCAATATGCATTTTGAATATGAATATATATATAAACTTTGGAAGAAAATAGAAGTGAATGAAGAATGAATGAAATATGAGGTATTTATAGAAAGTAGGGAACCCATATGACTTATAAATCTGACATTTGAAATAGTAATCCGGCCACTAGGAATAGTAACTTGACTGTTAGAATAACATCCTCACATTGGAAGTGTCAAAAAGTATGTTGGTATCTTAATAATTGAAAACATGAAATATTTATATCATGATACAAGTAAATAAATGTTTTAAAAATGCTAAAATAAACAAATATAATGATTTAAAAGAAATTTTATTTTCATAAAATGGATTTATAAATTAATATTATGTTGTATTATAATGATAATATAATTTTACGAGATCTTAAGTAAAAATTTAAAGGCTTAGAATGTTAGAGGAGTGGTGATGGGTGGTATTTTGAAGGAGATAAGAGGGTTGTTTTTTACTATTATATTCATTAGTTTATAATTTTGGCTGAAGACTATCAAAAGTATTGATTCTTGTGAAACCGATTCTTTTGATTTTTCTTCCTCATCCTCTAAAAAAATTCCATATAACATGTCATAATAACTCTATTATCATATATACTGGAATGTTATTGTGATAATGGAATATTTACCATCCACCCTCTTCTATTTCTCTCAATTGATTCTAAAACTGAAAATGTTTACAATAAGGTTGCTTCACCGCATCCATGGACAACATACTTTGATCATCCCAATGTCGGAACACAAAAGGATATTTGTAACCATTTCAATTTCAGGTTCTGAATTAAGTAATTAATGAATCTAATTTGATTATACATGACATTAAGTGTAAGTGCAGATTCTGGAACATAAGGTAAGAGATCTCTCAGAACCACTTTTTTCCCTTGGGTTATGACCTTTCTCTCTCTAACTCACTTTCTCTCACTAAAGAAATATATTAATTATCTAAATTAATTATCAAAGTTAATTTGCAGTGGAATAAAAGAAAGAATATAAGAATGTTTTTTATAGTAGTTCAGTCCAAAGTGGACCTAGTCTATTCGTATATCTCTCTAGTCGACGAGAGATATGTTGCGCACTACCTAATTTTTAAAGAGGAATCATAACCCGATTACAAACTACTTTTTCTAATGGAAGAATAACCAAGACACCTGACTTTTGTATGAGGAGTTACAACCCAATTACAACACTGACTTTAGACAGTGAGAGTCACAACCTGATACAACATTGACTTTGGTTTGTACAACAGAGTAAAGCTTTAGTTCTCAAAAGGATCGTGTCTTTATAACTCATATATCTATGCTTTGAGAGATCCAACAGTAGAAAAATTGATCGCATATGACTTGGTTTGTACAACAGAGTAAAGCTTCAGTTCTCAAAAGGATCTTGTTTTTATGACTTGGTTTGTACAACAGAGTAAAGCTTCAGTCCTCAAAAGGATCTTGTTTTTATAACTCATATATTTATGCTTTTTAATTCCAAGATTATCATAAAATAGTTTAACAATTAAATTCAAATTTCAAAAAGATTTCTAAATTAATGCAGTGTGTAAATATTCAAAACTTAATTATACTACATTAAATACCATAAAAAATAAATTTGAATAATTTCGATGTCACCAAATATTTAGTTGAGAAAAATATATCGTGCGGTCACCTAACTGACCGTGTGAAAAAAATAAGTTGCGATAACTATACTTACCTTGTGAAGATTGTAACGTGCGGTGGGTATAGTTACCATGAGAATAACCATGTCATGCGATAACCCTACTTACTGTGCAATTGTTATATGCTTGCGGTGGCTTTATTACGTAACAAGAAATCTCACGGTAGGAGAGTATGCATGTTACAACCTGCATATCCAATATGAGATAAATAGTATATCATGATAACAGGATGCTTGAACTTGCAGGTGAAGGCGCGAGGGTTCGGCCCACAAATCATGAAAAGTTTCATGATAAAAGCTGTTGAAGAAATGGTGAAGAGGTTTGACGATTTTCACTGAGCAAAATTCTGAGAAAATTCGAAACCTGCTTTTCTGAACCAGAAAAACCGGAACCTGATTTCGGAACCTGATTCCTGAGAAAAGTAGAACCTGATTTCTAAACATGAAAACCAGAACCTGATTTCGGAACCTGATTCCTAAGAAAACCATAACCTGATTTCGGAACCTGAAAACCAAAACCTGTTTTCGGAATTTGATTCCTGAGAAAACCAAAACCTGATTTCTGAACCTGAAAACCACAACCTGATTTCGGAACCTGATTCCTAAGAAAACCAAAACATGATTTCTGAACCTGAAAAACATAACCTAATTTCAGAACCTGATTTCTGAGAAAACCAGAACCTGATTTCTGAACCTGAAAACCAGAACCTGTTTTCAGAACCTGATTCATGAGAAAACAAGAACCTGATTTCTGAACCTGAAAACCAGAACTTGATTTCGAAACCTGATTCCTGAGAAAACCAGAACCTGTTTTCTGAACCTGAAAACCAGAACCTGATTTCGGAACCTGATTCCTGAGAAAACCAGAACCTGATTTCTGAACCTGAAAACCAGAACCTGATTTCGAAACCTGATTCCTGAGAAAACCAGAACCTGATTTCTGAACCTGAAAACCAGAATCTGATTTCGGAACCTAATTCCTCATAAAACCAGAACCTGATTTCTGAACATAAAACTAGAACCTAAATTCGAAACCTAAATTCTGCACAATTCAGAACATGATTCCTGAGTAATTCAGAATCTGATTTCTGAACAATTCGAAACCTGATTTCTGAGCATGTTTCTAAGAAAATTAGAACCAAGATCCAGCATTATCATTCTGAGAAAGATATGAAGAGCTCAAGAAGGAAAACCTGAATTTCAACTTTGCGTAAATCTTGGAGAAATTTAAGGAGGTTTGAAGAAGTCAATGATTGAAGATTAAATGCGAGAGATTTGAGGAAGCGGGAAAGATTTTCAAGATTCCTGCCTTTGTTTTCCGAGTTGCCTATAAATATGTGCTCAGATCATTTGCTCATTTGTAACTTTCACACATGCGGAAAAGGCGAATCGCTGGAGAATTCAAAGTGAAAAGTTTCTACCATCTTGAAGAAGTTTTCTTGAGTGTTGAGAATAATATAATCATAATCATCTTACCTTGTTAAGGAGATTGGAATTATCTTGAAGAAGTTTTTCTTGAGTTTTTTAACAGAAGGAAATCAGAACCATTATTACCTTACTGAGAAGACCGGTTTCAGAAAATCAGATTCAAGAAAACCGGACTGAAGATTTGGAGTGAGCATTTTTGGAGCAGCTTCAATAAAGTTCTTATTCTTGTGTTTGACTCATTTGTTCTTTAAGAAAACATTGTAAACTGACGGGAGTCAGTATAATCTTTCCTATCGGGAGATAGAAGGTGTTTAACGGGAGTTGGCACAAGTTGTATTCACTTCTTTATTATAGGGATTTCCATAAACCCATGAGAGTGGCTATGAAAAGGACGTAGGTTCTCTCATTGAGGTCGAACCTTGTAAATCTTGTGTGCCTTTCTTGCTTTACCTTTCTTGCATGCTTGAGTTTTTTTCTAAAGGTTGATAAGGAAATAAATCTTAACAGGTTGCAAGGGTTAAGTTTCTTAAAGTTTTGAAACTTATAAAAAGTTTAACAACTGATTCACCCCCCTTCTCAGTTGTTATTTGATCCTTGGAACTTCAGGCCTGCATGCATTGGAGGAGGAAATCCATTGTTCATATTAATGTTGTAGAACCTCTTTAAGTTGTGGAGCGTTAGAATGTGGCAAGAAGGTGACCATACGGTGGGACATCGAAGATGTAAAGTGTTGTATGCAAGATAGGGCTCATGTTTAAGTAATTCAAAAAACAATTACATGGAAAGTGTAGACTATATTCCCCTTACGATAAGTTGAGGATATATCATGGTTACTCAAACACACATTCAGTAACTACAAGTGGGTTCATGGTAGGTTTAAACTAGCATGCATTAACTACAAGTGGGTTCACAGTAGGTATGGAATGGGATTCACAGAATGTATGTAAGAGGGTTTCACAGTCACTTACCAAAATAAGATTTTGTGTTTTTTAGATGATCTAAACATCTGAATTAGCAAAAGGTTCAGTTGACTTAAGTGCATTGAAATTCAAGATTTTTCCAACAGATGAAAGAAAACCTCAATCCCACATCTATATCATGAGGTATCAAAAAAAAACAATGACAAACATATACTAAAAACTCTAGAAAAAATATCTGAAATAATTTCAAAACTTCAGCCAATTTTAGAGTTATCTAAACAACATTTTCAACCTTTCATGCAGTTTAATGAAATGTAGATAAATTTCTTATCTTTTCAACTCAAAAAACAGAATGAATTTCCCTTTCATGCAGTTTAAAGAAATGTAGATAAATTTTTTATCTTTCCAACTCAACAAACAGAATGCATTTTTGAGGTATATCACAAGAGTTATCGATGAAAAACAAAAGAAAATAAATTATGGAAATTATAGATCTACAGAACTATTGTAGAGACTTTGAGAAATTTTTAGAGCATTAAAATAATGTTTTCAGACTTCAACGCAGTTTAATGAAATGTAAAAAAAATATTAGCTATCCAAAAAAACAAGTTGCGTGAAGATCTGAGCTATATAACTCAAGTTATAATAGAATAACTAAATCAAATGTTAAAACACTATAAACTGAAAATAGATATACAACTAAATACATGCAATCTGAGCTATATAACTCAAGTTATAATAAAATAACTAAATAAAATGTTAAAACACTATAAACTGAAAATAGATATACAACTAAAGACATGCAACATGTTCGGATCAAAAGTGAAAACACCTTAGAGACCGAATTAGACCTTTTCATAGTTCAATAAAATGTAAATATTTTTACTATATTTCATATGAAATAGGAATTATAAAATTTACAAGCATTATAGATCAAGATACTATAAAAATACAGAGAGCTAGCAAAAAGCTAATTTCCAGGAAAAATGATTAACATAAAATATTGAGAGGGATTGTAATATTCAAAAAATAAAATATAAACAAAGAACAAAAAACTCCCAACAAACTCCCCCTTTTGAAAATTATAAAATAGAAATAATATTTTATAAAACTATCCCCCCTTTTGAAATTTTTCAAAAAGATAATATTTTAAAAAGTTTGAAAATAGAAGTAAAAAAACTTTTGTTTTAAATTAGAAGAAATACCCCTTAATAAATTCAAATTAAGGTAAGTTAAAAGAAAATTTATATAAAATTTTCAAACTAAATTTCTAACATGCCAAGATCAATTTTAATTTTCTCAAATTTCTCAAAATCCAATCATTTGGTAAAAATATCTTCCATTAGATTTTTAGTTGGAATATATTCAAGAATAATATCATATTTGTTAACCTAATCTTGAAGAAATTGAAAGCGCATGTCTATATACTTTGTTCTAGAATGCATTAAAGGGTTCTTTGAAATAGAAATAACAAAAGAATTATCACAATAAAAGGGGATTATTTCAAACAACTTGTTTCTTTTTTGAAAAATTTCAAAAAGGGGGATAAATTTATAAAATCTTGTTTCAGTTTTGTAATTTTCAAAAAGGGGGACTTTGTTGGGAGTTTGTTTTTCTTTTTTTATATTTTATTTTTTGAATATTACATTTCCTCAAAATATTTTATTCATTAATGTTAAATTATAATTTCTGGAAATCAGTTTTTACTAGCTCACTGTATTATTATAATATCTTGATCTATAGTGTTCAGAATTTTATAATTACTATTTCATATAAAAGATGGTAAAATTCATAACACTGTAGATCAAGATATTATAAAAATACAACGAGCTAGTAAAAACTAATTTCTAGAAAATATAATTTGACCGTGAGAGTTGATTGGTCTGGCGGTTGGTATACTAACCATGAATGAACAAGGTGTGGTCACTTAAGTTACCATGAATGCATGGTCGATATAATGAATGTGAATAATACACAGTAGGTATACTTACCATGATTGGAAAGTGGTAGCTGAATAGTGTAGGCATGAGCGAACGTGATGAAGAAGCCACGATTTGATGTCATTCGGACGATTAACATGCTACATGATGGTGTACATGTGATGGGAGAGCAAGTATCCATGCTTGGATTATAAGATGATGTGTGGCTCCTATTCAAATTCTGTAAAAACAATCATCACGACTACTGTTTCATTATTTTTTCATGATGCAGATGAGCTATAAGTGACATCCATTTTAAGTTTAGAAAAAACACCTTTGATGAGGTAATACATTCCTTAAGTTTATTTCTCAAATGTATTTTATAAAATAAAATCCGATTAAGTGGAACTTTTCTATCCATTAATCCTTTTATGTAACACTCATTTTAAAGTCTTTATTCCCAAATGAACACCATATTTTGAGACCTATGCTTATGTACTCAAATATGAACACCCATAACATTTATTTACTTCTTCTATTTGCAATCTTTATGAAATATCCTTTGATTATGATATGATGAAATGGGTAATTATTATGTTTATGCCTTATAATTGACTTCCTTTTGTGGCACAAATAAGAATGTACATGTTATGATGGGTGTGCCCAGATAGTGCTGCAATGCATTAAGTGATGTTTTTTTCTCATAAGACATTATGCATGAGATTAGAGAGTAAACCCAATCCATGATGGGACTTTGTCCACCATGTGATGTTGTCTTGGCACTTAGCCTTGACTTATATTTATGTCATGTTTTATGTTGTTTCCACATTCTTATGTTTCCATGATCTTATGATTCCATGTTCTTTATGTTATGTTTTCATATGATTATTCACAAGCCTTGTATTTTATGATATCATATCATGCCTTTTGACTCACATGAAATTACTTTTTATCATTTTTATTCCCTTAACAGGTTTTTAGCTCACCCTTTTGTATATGTATTTTCTAGGTTATCTTATGCATTTTTAGGATCTCAAAGGGATTTAGGAGCCCATTATAGAGATTAAAATAAAGATGTTTTATGTTAGTTTCATGTTGATGTTTTATGTACCTAGTCGTCCAAAGACACTTGTCCTCTTGATCTTTTGGTTGTATTTATTGGATATTTATGTTAATATCCTGAAATTTTAGTGAATTATAGAGCAAGTTGTTTCCAATCAGTTACATCCCTATCTGGATACTACAAGTGGATATGGATCTGGAATAGTTATACCTAGGGGTAATAACCCCAAAAGGGAACATTGGGTATTAACTTAATCATCACCCGATGTATGAAAAATAGTAAGTGCTACATACATAGTTTGACATTCCCGAGGGACATGCTTTGGAAAATTCACAAACAAATTATTAGGTTATAAATATTAATAGGGAAATTACCATGGATAAATAAGATTGAAACCCAGAGACTCATAAGTTAGTATTTACATGTCATTTATAAGTTATTCCTTTTATGCTAATAGTTTCCATTTTTACATAATTTTTAGTTTGATTAGTATCATTCTTTTTTAAATTTATTTGATTTATTTTAGTTAATGGAGGGACATAGGAGGAACCATTCCAATAACCAACTTGATAGGTTTATAATTTTCTTAATGAGATGCCTAACCTTTTGGGATTAGTAGCTAAGAACATCATGGTGGTACTGGCTTAGCTGACACATGTTATCAATAATAACTTGAACTGTGTGGAAAACCCTCCTTTCCCAAGAAAGAGCAAGTTTTGATTGAGTCCTTTATGCGACAAAGGCCTCCTACCTTTAGTAGATCCCATGATCCTCTCATCATGAAATAATGGATTAATTCTATTGAGAAGATATTCTATATCCTCTAATTCTTAGAATAAGAGAAAATCATACCATCTATTTATCGCCTAGAGGGGAAAACTGATCAATGGTGGAAACTAATCAAGAACACAAATTCCAAAGAGGAAATTGATTCCATAGAATGAGACGGATTCAAGAAAATATTTCTCAAAAAATATTTTACCCAATGCTTGCATGAGGAAAACTCCACAATGCTTGCATGACACACTTCTAGCTTTGTCATCAACATCGAAAGTAATGTAGACCATTTATTTAGTGGTTTAAATCCAATTATATGAAAATATTTAGTGATTCAATACTTTGGTAGTTATGAATAGATTTTTCGTTTCACCCTTAAGGTTGAGATGGAGATAAGTGACACTCAGTGGTCTCATGGAGTTGAAGATAAAAAGAATAAAATAGAGTTTTCTTCAAGAGAATCTATGGATAAATATCATGGTGGAAAGAAAACCCAACATACCACATGTCAAAAGTATGGGAAGAAGCACCCTAAAAATTTTCTAAAGGGAACCAACAGATGATTCAAGTGTTGAAAAGAGGGGCACCAGACTAATCAATTCTGATGGGATTTGAAGAATCCCATTAATGCGACAAAGGAAAAGAAGGTTCAAATCAAAACTCATCCTATAGTATAATTTTTAAACTACAAGGAACAAGAGAATTATATGATCAAATTCCCTAAGCTAAAGGTTGTTGGAGATAATCACCAACAAAAACATCCAAGGACCAGGGAGTAAGGAAGGACATATGCTACCACTAATGTTGAGGTGGATCCTAAAAATTATGTGGTGATAGGTGCGTTGGTTATTCATTCAATAATATAAATTTTAATTTTTGATTCTGGTTCAACATATTCTTTCATATCTTTAAGTTTAGTAGAACTACTCAAACACCACCTTAAAACATGGGTATTGAGCTACTGTGAGAATAGAAAATGGAACAATTACTGCATCCAAAGTATATTACTTCTCCCTAGTCAATGTTTGTGGACTAAACCTCCCAAAAAATATTGTCTTAATTCTATTAGTGGATTTTGATGCTATATTGGGAATGGATTGGATATCCTTATATAAATCCAACATTAACTGTTGGAAAAGGGAAATCACTCTTCACATCCCGAGTCATCCTCCAATTCTGTATAAGTATAAAGAGGAGGATGAACCTCCTTGAAAATATTCATCTCAAGTGTGGATATTATTGTCTTATGAGCAAGCATATCTAGCTCAAATGATTGAGACAAAGGAGAGAATCATGCTTGAATACATTCCCATTGTGAGGGACTATACTGATGTATTCCTTAAAGAGCTTCCTAATATTCCTCCTCACTAATAGGTTAAGTTATCAATTGAACTTATACCTAGATCTCTACCCATATCCAAGACTCCCTATAGAATATCCACCATTGAGTTAGAATAACTAAAGAAACACTTACAGGAGAATCTAAGAAAGGGTTTTATATGTCCGAGTGCTTCACCATGGGGTGCGCCAGTCCTCTTATTCAAGAAGAAGGATGGGTTAATGAGCATCTACGTCGATTATTTTTAACTCAATAAAATTATTATAAATAACAAGTATCCCCCACCATAGATATATGAATTGTTTCATCAACTACGTGGGACCCAATATTTCTCTAAGGTGGAACTTCAGTCGAGATATCACCAATTAAAGGTGAAGAAGGAATATATTCCCAAGTCTACCTTTTGAACAAGGTATGGATAATATAAGTTCATTTTTATTCCCTTCATAATCACTAATTCCACATGAATCTTTATGGATTTAATGAATAAAGTCTTTAGATATTACCTCGAAAAATTTGTGGTAGCCTTTATAGATGATATTATGATATATTTCAAAAGTAAGGAGGAGCATGAGGAGCATTTAAATACTACCCTTAAGATTTTATAAAAGGAGAATCTATATGAAAATTATAATAAATGTGAGTTCTAGATGGAGTAAGTATAATTAATTTGGAATGATATCACCATCAAAGAGATATCTTTGGACCCTTCTAAGACTAAGGAAATTGAGGAGTGGCACATACCAACATCTATAACATAGATCCGTGGTTTCCTTGTACTAGTTGGGTATTATCGGCGATTCGTGAGAAACTTATAATGATTTTGAAACACGTTAATAATTCTATATTAGAAGGGAGTAATGTATGTTTGTACCAGTGAATACAAAGGGAGACTTAAGGAATTAAAAAATAGGCTTATCACTACACCAGTCCTTAGACTGCCCTCAAGTGGGAAAATTTTTGTGGTATACATTGATGCTTTAAATAAGGGACCGAGTTGTGTACTAATATAGAATGATAAAGTGATAGCCTATTCCTAAAATTAGTTGAAATTTCATGAGTAAAACTAACTAACACATGATCTGGAGTTGGAAGCAGTGATATTTGCATTGAAAATTTAGCGATACTATCTTTTTGGGGAGAATTGTGAAATATATATGGATCATAAAATATTCAAATATATATTCACATTGATGTATATTAGTATAAACTAGTGAAGATGGTTAAATTTGATCAAGGAAAATGATTTCTCAATCCACTACCATCCTAGGAAAGAAAATAAAGTGGTATATGCTCTAAGTAGAAAGGATGCTGTGATCTTATCAATGATGAGAATTGGGAAAGATCTAATCTTCCTGGACTAGAAAAGGATGGAATTGGGGATTATAAAGGGAGGAAAATCGTCATTTTTTTCTCAAATGATTGCTCAACCATCCCTTATGAAGAAGATAAATGATTCTCAATGAGATGATGTGAAAATTTAGAAGAAGGTGGAAACTATCAGAAAAGGGAAATCATCAGAGTTAAAAAAATGATGAAGAATGAGTTGTAAGATTTGGGTCATGATTATGTGTAACATAAAATCCTAAGATCAAGAAGGAGCTATTTAATGATGTATATAAATTGACATTCTCTATCCACATA
This sequence comes from Viscum album, assembly GCA_963277665.1. NCBI lineage: Eukaryota > Viridiplantae > Streptophyta > Magnoliopsida > Santalales > Viscaceae > Viscum > Viscum album. The sequence continues at coordinate 43,207,758 of OY728140.1, read as the reverse complement.
GGGAGCATAGAGATGTATCAAGATCTTTGAGAGCACAATTGGTGGGATAAGATGAAGAAGGAGATCAAAAAATATACATCAAAATGTATGGTATGTTAGAAGGTGAAGGGTGAAAGATAGAATTTCAAGGGGATGATGAAACCATTACCCATACCTACATTGAAATGGGAAAAAATCACCATGGACTTTGTCATTGGTCTTTTAAATATATCAAGAGGAAATAATGCTATATGGGTTGTGGTGTATCGTCTTATAAAGACTGCTAACTTCATTTTAATTTTAGAGGACTTCTCACTTGATCAAATTTCAAGGATATACATTAGATAAGTGCTAAGACTGCATGGAACGCCACTATTTATTGTATTTGACCAAGATATGAGATTTACCTCTATGTTTTAAAAAAGTATCGAATATGATTTAAACACTAAATTGAACTCCAATATGGCTTATCACCCCCAAATTCATGGCCAATCTGAGTGGACTATCTAGACACTAGAAAAAATGTTGAGAGCATGCTCGATGGAGTTCAAAGGAGGATGGGATCAACATCTTCCTTTGGTTGAGTTCTCAAACAATAATAGCTTTCAATCAAGCATCCAAATGAATCCATATTAACACCTTTATGGGAAGAAATGTAGAACACTTGCATGCTATGATGAAGTTGGTGAACACAAGCTACTGGGAACTGAAATGGTTGAAGAAATTATAGAAAAGGTCAAGACCATTAACAAAATTTCAAGGCTACTCAAAGTCAATAGAAGAGTTATGACAATAATTTTCAATGAGACCTAGATTTTGAGGTTGGATATAAAGTGTTCCTCCGCATATCTCCATGGAGAAGAGTCATGATATTTGGGAAGAAGGGTAAGATAAGTTCTAGGTACATCAGCCCCTTTGAGATTATTGACTGCACCAAAGTCATGGCTGATCGACTAACACTCCCACCAATAATGTCTCAAGTACATGAAATATTCCATGTATACCTATTGAGGAAGTATATAGCATATCCCTCACATGTACTGAATTAAGTGGTGGAATAGATGGAAAATGATCTCTCTTATGAAGAGAAACTGGTGAAGATCTTGGATCATAGGGATAAATTTCTATGCAATAAGACAACTCAACTAGTTAGAGTACTCTGATGAAACCATAAGTTCAAGGAGGCAACATGAGAATTGGAGGAATCTATGAAGGAGAAGTACCCTCACCCATTTTCACCTTAGTATGTAAAATGAAATTTCGAGGGAGAAATTTTTTAAGGGGGAAGAATGTAACGAAACCATAATTTTATCAATGGAATTTCTATTCTTATAATTATGTAATATTTAGTAATGTAGCATAATACACATGCACTACATAATGAAACAAACAACATTTTATTATATTAATTTAAAAATTACATTTAGAGAATAAATATGGCCATAAGAATTGAAAGTATTAGAACATGATAAAAAATAGTAAATAAGAGATCAATAATAGGAAAATTTGGATATTCTAAATCCCCTAGAATAATCATACTCACAAACAACACTATAGAAATGAATCAGAATATTAATAATGAAATATTCTTATTGAAAATGAAAATATATATAACCTTGAGATAAAATAGTAGTGAATGAAGAATAAATGAAATATGAGTTATTTAAAGAAATTATTGAACCCATATGCCTGTTACAAATCTGACCATTGAATTAGTAACATGGACATTTGAATAGTAATCTAACTACTAGGAATAGTAACCTAATCATTAGAATTGTATCCTCACCTATGGAAGTGTCAAATAATATTTAGGTATCTTAATAATTGAAAAAATTACATATTTATATCATCATACAAGTAAATAAATGTTTTAAAAACGATAAAATACGTGTTTGTATTTTTGTAAAACATATATGTTTTATTTTCATTTTTATAACAAAAATAATGAGTTAAAAGAGAATTTATTTTCATAAAATGGTTTTATAAATTAATATTATATTGTATTATAATGATAATATAATTTTATGAGACCTTAAGTAATTTTTCAAAGGGTAATAAAATTGATCATATTACTAAAAGTGATTTTTTTAAATAAATGAGGATTTTATTTAAAAATTAAATTTATCATATTTATAAAAATATTTTCATAAAATGGATTTTATTTTTAGAATCTAAATGTTGGAAAATTAATAGGGTAATTTTTTTTATTTTCCTAAAATAGTTGAATTTTTGGTGAATACCGAAATACAACAAAATACAATATTTATCATTATAAGGTAAATACATGAATTTTTAGCCAGGTTTGATGTAAACAACCATTAGTTCAAACTCACATGCACTGTTTACTATATAAAACCATAATAATCAATACTATTGGTTATCTTGATCCAAAATTATAAACTAATGAATATAATAGTAAAAAATATCCCTTTCACTTCCTTCTAAATACAACTTGTTACCACGCCTTATCCTCACACCTTCTAATCCTTGAAGCTTTCCAAATTTCTGTCCAATTACCTTCCTAATCCTCTCCCCCACATCCTAGTGATAATGGTCTCATCCAAAGACCAGTCCAAGGTGCCTTAAGTAGAAGCCTAAGAGGATACATCCAAAGGAGAAGGTATTTCTCTCAACCGATTCTTTTAATTTTTCTTCTTCCTAATCCTAAAAATAATCCATAAAACAAGGAATGATAACTCCATTATTATATATATATATATACTAGAATTTTATTATGATAATGGAATATCTACCATTCATCCTCTTCTATTTCCTTCATTTGATTCTAAAAATGAGAATGTTGTTTATAATAAGGTTAGTTCACCACATCCATGGATGGCATACTTTGTTTTACTAAATGAATCATCCCTATATTGAAAAAATAAGATATTTGTGACCGTTTAAATTTATATAATTACATTAATACCATTTAATTTTACTTCTATAGTTTTAGTCCCTTTTGACAAGAATATCAATAATTGTTCACAAGTGATCCGTCTGTGGAACCATGAAACACTACTGGAAATTTGGGCTTTCCCAACACTTGTAGAACCATTGGTATAAGTGTTTTTTACCAACGGTTTGTAAAAACTGTTGGTAAATCTTTATTTTGTGAGAGATTTCCCAACGGTTTGAAGAAACCAGTGGGAAAGAAAAATTTGTGCCCCCTTTACCAACGGTTTGTAGCAAACCGTTGGTAAAGGCCATTTTTTCCCAACTATTTTTACAAACTGTTGGGAAAGGTCTCCTCAAATAACCACGATTTCCATATGCCCCCGCAGCACAACACAAAACTCTTTTCCCCCAATTTCTAGAATCCCCAGTGCGCAGGTGAACCCTAACCTGAGTTCTTCCATCTGATCGGCTGTGAATCCCCCATCCAGGTTAGACTCTTTAAACCTCTTCCCAAATACAAACATAGAAGCCCTCTTCCTCTGATTTCTACATTTATTGCAATATCTAGAAAGATCACATCATTTTTTCCTATTTTAGGGATTTTGGAAAATTTTATGATTCACACTATTTGATATTGAATCAATGACTAATACATGATTGGTAGATTTCAGTGACTAGGGTTGAATTTGGTTTCATATATCATTTGTAACTAAACATACGACATACTACCACTAATATGGTGATTCCACCTAAGAATGGTGGAAGTTTCCTAGGATCATGGGGCTTCCTCTTCTTTTGTTCTATAGAGTTTGTAGTGTTGGTTTTTAATGTATTTTATTTTATTATGCATTTATAGTGGTTATGTATTGGGTTCCTTTGGTCATGAATTTCGGGTGAGTTATTCTTAAGCTCTTCTTAGAGATCATTGTATTCATAAAGTGTGCCTAATTTTTTTGTAGGTGGTGTTGACTCACTGAGTGACTATTTGGTTATGTTTCTATGATTCCAACGTTCGAATTTTTTAATAATGAAACCTATTTATATTTTAATGATATAAATGAGTGGTTTTTAAATATATGTTTATAAAATAGGTAAATTTTTTCTAAGTGGTTTATTTGGAATTGTACAAAGACAGATCCCATTTTTATTTTATTCTAAAATCTCATTAAACATATTTATACTTAGTGAATCCTTTATAAGTTTGGATCCATGTTTGAGCATTACCACTAATATCCCATAGCTTAATACCATTTTTATATTGTGTACATCTCATTAGATTTTTTAATGAGTTCACTTCTTCCTTCATTAATGTCTTCCAAGGATGTATTAGAAATCTAATAGCCACTTGAATGTTTTTCCTTGCTTAAATAATGTAATGTATTCCTGGAATAGTCAATTAATTTTTACATTCTAGTAAAACATGTTGATAACCTTCATGATTATATGATCTCATAGGTGGATGTGGTGAATATGGATATAATTTTAAACATATGTATTGAATTTTGTTTTTATCTTCTAGGGTTTCAAATTCTGCAGTTGGGTTTTTTTAAAGCGATATATAGCAACGTTTTAAACCCCTGCTATATATGCCTAATGGTTGTTTAGTAGTGTTTTAAACCACCACTATTTAAGGTCAATATTTTTTTACCATTTTTTGTTTCAGCAGTTGTTTTCCATGACAAAAAATGGTGAGGATATAATGGCGGTTCAAACCACTACTATATCCTTTCCATTTTTTGGCAGGTGAAACCGTCGCTAAAACCAAAAATGCCACTAAAAAACATTCTGTGATGATCCCCCTAGAAATCCACCCACCCCCTGGACACCTCTACCCCCCTGGACAGCCCCGCCACCCCCGTGGACAGCCCGCCCACCCCCCTGGACAACCCAGGCCCCCCCTGGACAGCCCCCACCCTTGTTGAAAGCCCGCCCACCCCACCCCCGGACACCCGCCCACCACCCCTCGGACACCCCCATCCCCCCGGACGCCCCCACCCCTGGAAATCCCCCACCCACCCCCTTGACACCACCGAACCCACTAGACAGCGCCGCCACCCCCCGTAGACAGCCCAACCACCCCCCGTGGACAGCCCGACCACCCCCCGTGGACAGCTCGCCCACCCCCGGACAGCCCGCCCACCCCCCCGGACAGCCCGCCCACCCCCCGGACAGCCCGCCCACCCCCCAGACACCCTAGACCCCCTGGACAGCCCCACCACCCCATGGGTAGCCCACCCACCCCCCTGGACACCCCGTGCCCCCCGAACAACCCCACCCACCCCCTGGATACCCCACTCACCTCCTTGGATAGCTCGCCCACCCCCCGGACTCCCCCTACCACCCTGACCACCCCCGTGGACAGCCCACCCACCTTGACACCCCGACCCCCTAGACATCCCCTCACCCCCTGGACACCTCTGACCCCCCCGGACGACCCCATCACTCCCCTGGACACCGCACACCCCTTGGACACCCCGAACCCCCCTTGGACAGCCCCGCCACTCCCCTGATCCTCATTCTACTCATCATCCTGATCTCCCTGAAGAAGTTAAAGTATAAAACTCATGTACTCCCAATAAGACCCTTAAGAATTATGTATTCCTTGATCTACTTCGAATATCTTACTGGGAAATCCATGAATATAGGCATTATAAATTCTGTATCTTATTTTCTTATATACACTATATTTTGTTGTATTTCTTAATGTGATTCTCATATAGAGTCATGTGTTAGTTATGCTTTTATTTAAAGTAAATAATTTTCATTTACCTAAATACTTTTTTGATTGAACTTCAATATTATTGAATTTCTTTGAAATGCATTATTTCAATTTTTTTACAAAATGGATAGAAGTTGGATGTACGAAACTGATCGGATTTCAACCGATTTTCAAAATAATTTGAACAGCTTTCTAGATTTTTCATTTGAAAAGGCTTCAGATAGTGGTCGCATACCGCAAACTTTTTTTTTCTATTTTCCATAGCCGGTTTGAGGGATCCGATACCCCAAAGCCGGTTTAAGGGAAACCGGAAACCATGATACAAAGATCAGCCAATTTAAATTCAAAATCCTGTCAACAACGATCCACCGTACACCACGCGCTGCACCTCGAGCTGCGAGCCCATCATCACGCATACACTATCCATGTTCTAATTGTGTTGGAAGACCTTGGTTGAGTCATGAAGCAGTTAGCTATCATATAACCAAATATGGTTTCCAAAAAAACTATTATGTGTGGTATCACAATAGAGAGAAAATAGAATCTCAAAATGTTGATGATCCAAATGATAGGACTGAATTGGAGAGTTTGATATATAATCGGTTTCCATTTATTTGGCATCATCAGAAGGAAAGGATGTCCAGCCAACAAGATTTTGATACAAGCACACATGATGCGTCCAATGAAAATGATGATGTTGATAGGGTGAAAAAATTGAATGTTGCTATGATGACACCAGTATATCAGCAATGAGGTAAAATGAAAAAGTTGGAATTTTTAATCCAATTGTTTCATGGGAAAACTATGTATGGGATTTCAAATACTGCAATTTATTACATTCTTACCTTCTTGAAGGACTTACTTCTAGATGATTCAGATATTCCCTCAAACCACAATATGGCATGGAAGTTAGTTGATGAACTTGGATTCTCAAAAAAAATTCATGCTTGCCCGAATGATTGCAGCTTATTTTGGGTGGAAACTGCTCAAAGAAATGATTGTATCAAATGTGCAACCTTCCTATGGAAGCCAAAAGATGATGGAACACCATATCATGTGCCAAAAAAAAGTAATGTGGCACTTTCCATTAATCCCCAAACTATATAACCTTCTCATGTCAGTAAAAATGCGATGGCATGACACCGAGAGAAAAAAGAATAATGAAGAGTTGGTTCACCCAAAAGATGGGTGGGATGACACCGAATGACCTCGGAATGCCATGAAATCGGATGAAAACAAAGGGTAAGTAAATTGGGAAATTTTCGGCCACACGACACATCAATCGGAGGTGTCGTGTGACCACGCTGGCTGAAAACGCACTCGGCGTGTCGTAAATGGCCAAAACATGGGATTTACGGTCAAATGCATGCCTAAAGACATCGGAATGACTTTAAATCACACGAAAACACCCTAGTTATTATTCGTGAGGTGTACGAGGAGACAACACGTCATTCGAAAGCACGGTTTGCACAACACGACTGAATATGTGTTTTTTAGGTGTTCGGTGTGCTTGAAAAGTATGTGTGGGGTAGTCGAAACCGGCCAAATGACCTCAGAATGCCATTAAATTGGAAGAAAACAAAGGGTGTGTGAATTTTAAAATTTTCAGGCAGACGAAACGTCAATCGGAGGTGTCGTATGACTGCGCTGACCGAAAACGCACTTGGCGTGTCGTAAATGGCCAAAACATGGGTTTTACGGTCAAATGCATGCCGAACAACATCAGAATGACTTGAAATCACACAAAAACACCCTAGTTATTATTCGTTAGGTGTATGAGGAGACGACACGTCGTTCAGATGCGTGGTTTGCGCGACACGGCTGAATATGTGTTTTTTAGGTGTTTGGCGCGCTTGAAAAGTGTGCATGGGGTGATCGAAACTTGCGAATGACCTCGGAATGCCATGAAATCGGATGAAAACAAAGGGTGAGTGAATTGTGAAATTTTCGGCCAGACAACATGTCAATCGGAGGTGTCGTGTGACCGCGCTGGCCGAAAACGCACTCAGCGTGTCGTAAATGGCCAAAATATGGGTTTTACAGTCAAATGCATGCCGAACGACATCAGAATAATTTGAAATCAGACGAAAACACCCTAATTATTATTCATGAGGAGTATGAGGAGACGAAATGTCATTCGAATGTGCGGTTTGTGCGGCACGGATGAATATGTGTTTTTTAGGTGTTCGGTGCGCTTGAAAAGCATGCGTGGGGTGGTCGAAACTGGCCAAACGACCTCAGAATGCCATGAAATCGGACGACAACAAAGGGTGGGTAAATTGTAAAATTGTCGGCTAGAAGGTACATCAATCAGAGGTGTTGTGTGACCGCGCTGGCCGAAAATGCACTTGGCATGTTGTAAATGGCCAAAACATGGGTTTTACGGTCAAATGCATGCCGAACGACATCATAATGACTTGAAATCACATGAAAACACCCTAGTTATTATTCATGAGGTTTATGAGTAGATGAAACGTCATTCAGATGCGCGGTTTGCATGGAACGACTGAATATGTGTTTTTTAGGTGTTCGGCGCACTTGAAAAGCGTGCGTGGGGTGGTTGAAACTGGACGAACGACCTCAGAATGCCATGAAATCAGATGAAAACAAAGGGTGGGTGAATTGTGAAATTTTCGGCTGGACGGTATGTCAATCGGAGGTTTCGTGTGACCGCGCTGGCCGAAAACGCACTCGGTGTGTCGTAAATGGCCAAAACATGGGTTTTACGGTCAAATGCATGCCGACCGACATCGGAATGACTTGAAATCACACGAAAACACCTTAGTTATTATTCTTGAGATGTATGGGGAGACGAAACATCATTCAGACATGCGGTTTGCGTGACACGACTGAATATGTATTTTTTAGGTGTTCGGCGTGCTTGAAAAGCGTGCGTAGGGTGGTCGAAACCCGACGAACGACCTCAGAATGCCATAAAATCAGACGACAACAAATGGTGAGTGAATTTTAAAATTTTTGGCTAGACGACACGTCAATCGGAGGTATCGTGTGACCACGTTGGCCGAAAACACACTCGGCGTGTCATAAATGGCCAAAACATGGGTTTTACGGTCAAATGCGTACCGAAGAACATCAGAATGACTTAAAATACCACGAAAACACACTAATTATTATTCATGAGGAGTACAAGGAGACGACATGTAATTCAGACGAGCGGTTCGCACGGCACGACTGAATATGTGTTTTTAGGTGCTCGACACGCTTGAAAAGCGTGCGTGGGGTGGTCGAAACCGGCCGAACGACATCGGAATGCCATGAAATTGGACGACCACAAAGGGTGGGTGAATTTTGAAATTTTCGGCCAGACGACATGTCAATCAGAGGTGTTGTGTGACCGCACTGGCCGAAAATGCACTCCGTGTGTCGTAAATGGCCAAAACATGGGTTTTATGGTCAAATGCATGCCGAACGACATCGGAATGACTTGAAATCACACGAAAACACCCTAATTATTATTCGCGAGGTGTATGAGGAGACAACACGTCATTCGGACACATGGTTTGTACTGCACGTATGAATATGTGTTTTTTAGGTGTTCGACGCACTTGAAAAGCGTGCGTGGGGTGGTCAAAACCGGCCGAATGACCTCAGAATGCCATGAAATCGGACGAAAAAAAGGGTGGGTGATTTTTGAAATTTTTGGCTAGACGGAATGTCAATCGGAGGTGTCGTGTGACCGCGCTGGCCGAAAATGCACTCAACATTTCATAAATAGCCAAAACATGGGTTTTACGGTCAAATTCATGTCGAAGGACATCAGAATGACTTAAAATCACACGAAAACACTCTAATTATTATTTTTGAGTACGAAGCGACCGTACGTCATTCAGACGCATGGTTTGTGCGACACGGCTGAATATGTGTTTTTTAGGTGTTCGGTGCGCATGAAAAGCATGCGTGGGGTGGTCGAAACCGGATGAACGACCTCAGAATTCCATGAAATCGGAGGACAACAAAGGGTGGGTGAATTGAGAAATTTTTGGCCAGACGACACGTCAATCGGAGGTGTTGTGAGACCGCGCTGGCCAAAAACGCACTCGGTGAGTCGTAAATGGTCAAAACATGGGTTTTACGGTCAAATGCATGCCAAACGACATCAGAATGACTTAAAATCACATGAGAAAACCCTAATTATTATTCGTGAGGAGTACGAGGAGACGGTACGTCATTCGAACGCGCGGTTTGCGCGACACGACTGAATATGTGTTTTTTTAGGTGTTTGGCGCGCTTGAAAAGCGTGCGTGGGGTGGTCGAAACCAGCTGAACGACCTCAGAATGCCATGAAATCATACGAAAACAAAGGGTGGATGATTTGTGAAATTTTCAGCCAGACGACACATCAGTTGGAGGTGTCATGTGACCGCGCTGGCCGAAAATGCACTTGGCGTGTCGTAAATGGCAAAAACATGGGTTTTACGGTCAAATGCATGCCGAACGACATCAGAATGACTTGAAATCAAACTAAAACACCCTAATTATTATTTGTGAGGTGTACTAGGAGACGACACATCATTCAGATGCGCGGTTTTCACGGAAAGGCTGAATATGTGTTTTTTAGGTGTCCAGCGCGCTTGAAAAGCGTGCGTGGGGTGGTCGAAACCGGCCGAACGACCTCAGAATGCCATGAAATCGGACGACAACAAAGGTTGGATTAATTTTGAAATTTTCAGCTAGACGAAAAATCAATCGGAGGTGTCGTGTGACCGTGCTAGCTGAAAATGCACTCGGCGTGTCGTAAATGGCCAAAACATGGGTTTTACGGTCAAATGCATGTCGAAAGACAACAGAATGACTTTAAATCACACGAAAACATGCTAATTATTATTTGTGAGGTATACGAGGAGATGACCTCATTCAGACGCGTGGTTTGCACGACACTGTTGAATATGTGTTTTTTAGGTGTTCGACGTGTTTGAAAAGCGTGCGTGGGGTGGTCGAAACTAGCCGAATGACCTCGGAATGCCATGAAATTGGACGAAAACAAAGGGTGGGTGAATTATAAAATTGTCAGCCATACGGAACGTCAATCAGAGGTGTCGTGTGACCGCGCTTGCTGAAAACGCACTCGGCGTGTCGTAAATGGCCAAAACGTGGGTTTTACGGTCAAATGCATGTTGAACGACATCATAATGACTTGAAATCACACGAAAACACCCTAATTACTATTCGTGAGGTGTATGAGGAGATGAAACGTCATTCAGATGTGCGGTTTGTGCGGTACGGCTGAATATGTGTTTTTTAGGTGTTCGACGCGCTTGAAAAGCGTGCGTGGGGTGGTTGAAACCGGCCGAACGACCTCGGAATGCCCTGAAATCAGACGACAACAAAGGGTGGGTGAATTTTAAAATTTTCAGTCAGACGGAACGTCAATCGGAGGTGTCTTGTGACCGTGCTGGCTGAAAACGCACTCGGCATGTCGTAAATGGCCAAAACATGGGTTTTATGGTTAAATGCATGCCGAACGACATCATAATGACTTGAAATCACACGAAAAAACCCTAATTATTATTCTCAAGGTGTAAGAGGAGAGGGCATGTCATTCGGACATGCGGTTTGCATGGCACGACTAAATATGTGTTTTTTAGGTGTTCAGTGTGCTTGAAAAGTATGCATGGGGTGGTCGAAACCGGCCGAACAACCTCAGAATGACATGAAATCAGAAGACAACAAAGAGTGGGTGATTTTTGAAAATGTTGGCTAGAAGGCACATCAATCAGAGGTTTCGTGTGACCGCGAAGGCCGAAAATACACTCCTCGTGTCTTAAATGGCCAAAACCTGGGTTTTACAGTCAAATGCATGTCGAACGACATCGGAATGACTTGAAATTACACGAAAACACCCTAATTATTATTTGTGAGGTTTACAAGGAGACAAAACATTATTCGAATGCGTGGTTTGCGCAGCACAGCTGAATATGTGTTTTTAGGTGTTCTGCGCGCTTGAAAAGCGTGCGTGGGGTGGTTGAAACTGGCCGAACGACCTCAAAATGCCATGAAATCGGACGACAACAAAGGGTGGGTGATTTGTGAAATTTTCGGCCAGATGGAACATCAATTGGAGGTGTCGTGTGACCGCGCTGGCCGAAAACGCACTCGGCGTGTCTTAAATGGCCAAAACATGGGTTTTATGGTCAAATGCATCCCGAACGACATCAGAATGACTTGAAATCACACGAAAACACCCTAATTATTATTCGTGAGGTGTATGAGGAGACGACAAGTCATTTGGATGTGCGGTTTTTGTGGCACGACTGAATATGTATTTTTTAGCTATTCGGCGCGCTTGAAAAGCGTGTGTGGGGTGGTCGAAACTGGCCGAACGACCTCATAATGCTATGAAATCGGACGACAACAAAGGGTGGGTGAATAGTGAAATTTTTGGACAGATGACACGTTAATCGGAGGTGTCGTGTGACCGCGCTGGCCAAAAACGCACTCCGCGTGTCGTAATTGGCCAAAACATGAGTTTTACGGTCAAATGATTGCCGAACGACATCAGAATGACTTTAAATCACACTAAAACACCCTAATTATTATTCTTGGGGTGTAAGAGGAGACGACACGTCATTCGGATGCGCGGTTTGCACGAAACGACTGAATATGTGTTTTTTAGGTGTTGGCGCGCTTGAAAAGCGTGCGTGGGGTGGTCGAAACTGGCCGAACGACCTCAGAATGCCATGAAATCAGACAACAACAATGGGTGAGTGATTTGTGAAATTTTCGGCCAGATGACAGATCAATCGGAGGTGACGTGTGACCGCGCTGGCCAAAAACGCACTCGACGTGTCGTAAATGGCCAAAACATGAGTTTTACGGTCAAATGCATGCCGAATGACATCAGAATGACTTGAAATCACACGAAAACACCCTAATTATTATTCGTGAGGTGTACGAGGAGACAGTACATCATTCGGACGCGCAATTTGCATGGCACGAAGGAATATGTGTTTTTTAGTTGTTCGACACGCTTGAAAAGCGTGCGTGGGGTGGTCGAAACTGGACAAATGACCTTGGAATGCCATGAAATCGGACGACAACAAAGTTTGGGTGATTTGTGAAATTTTCGGCTAGGCGACACATCAATCAGAGGTGTCGTGTGACCGCGCTGGCCGAAAACGCACTCGGCGTGTCGTAAATGGCCAAAACATGGGTTTTACGGTCAAATTCATGCCGAACGACATAGGAATGACTTGAAATCACCCGAAAACAACCTAATTATTATTCGTGAGGTGTATGAGGAGACAACACGTTATTCGGACGTGCAGTTTGCACGACACGACTGAATATGTGTTTTTTAGGTGTTCGACGCGCTTGAAAATCGTGCGTGGGGTGGTCGAAACCGGCCGAACGACCTCAGAATGCCATGAAATCAGACAAAAACAAAGGGTGGGTGATTTGTGAAATTTTCGGCTAGACGGAATGTCAATCGGAGGTGTTGTGTGACCGCGCTTGCCGAAAACGCACTCTGCGTGTCATAAATGGCCAAAACATGGGTTTTACGGTCAAATACATGCCGAATGACATCATAATGACTTTAAATCACACAAAAAAACCCTAATTATTATTCATAAGGTGTACGAGGAGACGACACATCATTCGAATGCGCAGTTTGCACGGAACGACTGAATATGTGTTTTTTAGGTGTTCCACGCACTTGAAAAGCGTGCGTGGGGTGGTCGAAACCAGCCGAACGACCTCAGAATTCCATGAAATCGGACAACAACAAAGGGTGGGTGAATTATGAAATTTTTTTCCAGACGACACATCAATCGGGGGTGTCGTGTGATCGCGCTGGCCAAAAAACGCACTCAGCGTGTCGTAAATGGCCAAAATATGGGTTTTACGGTCAAATGTGTGCCAAACGACATCATAATGACTTAAAATCACACAAAAGCACCCTAATTATTATTCTTGACATGTACAAGGAGACGACACATCATTCAGACGTGCGGTTTGCACGGCACAGCTGAATATGTGTTTTTTAGGTGTTCGGTGCGCTTGAAAAGCGTGCGTGGGGTGGTCGAAACCGGACGAACGACCTCGGAATGCCATGAAATCGGACGACAACAAATTTTGGGTGATTTTTAAAATTTTCGGCTAGACGGAACATCAATCGGAGGTGTCGTGTGACTGCGCTGGCTGAAAACGCACTCGGTGTGTCGTAAATGGTCAAAACTTGGGTTTTACGGTCAAATGCATGCCGAACGATATCATAATGACTTGAAATCACACTAAAACACCCTAATTATTATTCTTGAGGTGTATGATGAGACGAGACATCATTTGGATGCACGGTTTGCGCGGCACGACTGAATATGTGTTTTTTAGGTGTTCGACGCGCTTGAAAAGCATGCGTGGGGTGGTCGAAACCAGCCGAACGAACTCGGAATGACATGAAATCAAACAAAAACAAAGGGTGTATGATTTGTGAAATTTTAGGCCAGTCGACATGTCAATCAGAGGTGTCGTGTGACCGCGCTGGCCGAAAATGCACTCAACGTGTCGTAAATGGCCAAAACATGGGTTTTACGATCAAATGCATGCCGAACGACATTGGAATGACTTGAAATCACAAAAAAGCACCCTAATTATTATTCGTGAGGTGTTCGAGGTGACGCCACATCATTTAGACGCTCAGTTTGCGCGACACGGCTGAATATGTGTTTTTTAGGTGTTTGACGCGCTTGAAAAGTGTGCATGGGGTGGTCGAAACGGGCCGAACGACCTCAGAATGCTATGAAATCAGACGATAACAAAGGGTGGGTAAATTCTGAAATTTTCAGCTAGACGACATATCAATCGGAGGTGTCATGTGACAGCGCTGGCTAAAAATGCACTCCGGACAGCCCCCCACCCCGGACAACCCCCCCACCCACCGGACACCCCCCCAGACAGCCCCCCACCCCAGACAACCCCCACCCAATGATCCATGGATCATTTGTGATGGGTATGAGTCAACCCCACCTCAATCCGAGGCACGATGTGACTGGTATCACATAAAGTGCCTCACTTTTTTTTTGAAACGGACAACATTTTAAGTGAAAACAACAACTGACATACGAAAAATCTTCACAAGGCTACACATAGATTCTTGAAATTTAGGGATAAAAAATAAAATATGGTTTATTGGTCATACATTATTAGAAGAAACTATTCACAAGGCATAGAATGAAACACAATGGGTCATAGTATATATAGAAAAACATGAATTATATTAGGAATGAGTCTTGACATCCCATCATGAACATGCACCAACACTCATGTTCTAATTCTCAATCACGAGTCGTTCATTCTATACAATAACATACAACAAATAAATATCATATAGTGATTTCATATGAAACCTATGAACACTCAAGAATACCATATAACAAATTGGTCAATAAGGCTACACATAGATTCTTGAAAAATAAGTTTCAAAGTCTCATAATAATACCCCAATGGTGAGGAATACATATGGTGATACCATATCTCCATGGATCACCTCAATCCCATCCTCAAACAGTGGGTTCTAGGACCAAACCAAAGTCCCTTTGGGAACCCAATACCAAAGAATTAATTGAATATTCATACCCACTACCCAAGATGGGGATTCATCTCACATCACACCCAGGAGAGAAAATTACAATTAGACACATACCCCCTTATTCTAATTGAAAAATCTATGAAAAACATTTAGGCTATTTCGGTAACCCATCTCATATGTCGAGATTGGAAAATGTTTCCCACTAACACATCAAGAACCATTTATACATGGATACATAATCATTAGAGGAATATAAACATCCCATGTGCTTCCTATAACTCATCCTAGGTCTAAGAACATGAGCACTACCATTGTCTATCTTATGGGTATCATGATCCTTGCCACACTAACCATGTTTTTCTATTGGTTTTAAGATACTCAACCCAAGACCATGACTAAACATCCCATGTGCTTCCTATAACATGTAGGTTTTTATCTTGTGTGTATTGGTGTTGTGGTTTGATTGAGGAATGAATTCTAAATTTTGAATACTCTTATGTGTGTTGGTGTTGTGGTTTGAGTGAGGAATAAATTCTAAATTTGGAATACTCTTATGGGTGTTATTGCATTTCCTATAACATGTAGGCGTTTTCTCTTATGGGTGTTATTGCATTTGAATTTCTAAATTTCTAAATTATGTAATGAATTCTAAATTTTGAATACTTTGGATGGGGATTCTGTATTGGTGTTGTTGCAGGTGTGGAGAGGGGTTGCTGTGTTGTTGCAGGTCTGGAGAGGGGAGAGGGGCCTGCTGTTGTGGAGTTGTGCAATTGTATACCAATGGTTCTGCAACTGTTGGTATAGATAATATTATATAAGGCTATACCAACGGTTCTGTAGCCATTGGTATATGTTATACTTTTACACGCATATACCAATGGTTTGTACAAACTATTGGTATACCTCCTATTTTCACACCTATACCAACGGTTTTTACAGAACCATTGGTATAGGCCTATTGTCACACCTTACTCACCCATGGTTGAGGGAACCGTTGGTATACTATATACCAATGGTTTCCAGGTCTTTACCAACAGTTTTGAACTGTTGGTAAAGGGTAATATTCTAGTAGTGAAATGAACCCCCTTAGAACAACGAAACTAAGCATTATATCCCATTGAAATGGTTAAGAATGAACATAATAAAATTATAATAAATCAAGTATAGATGGAAAAATTTCTTAATTAAGTAATTAATGAATCTAATTTGATTATCCATAACATTTAGTGAAAGTGTAGAATGATTCTGGAACATAAGGTAAGAGATCTCTCTAAACCACCTTTTTTTCCTTGGGTTATGACCTTTATCTCTATAACTCAATTTCTCTATATATTTGATGTTATATAATGATTATAATTTTTTTATATATGTTTCTAACATATATACCCAACTTATTATCCCTTCCTTTTTTAGGTCAGATAGGAGATGATAGACGGTCTAGAGGGGGGGGGGGGGTGAATAGACCAGATTAAAATTTTAAAGAAATATATTAATTATCAAAGTTAATTTGTAGAGTTAATTTATAGCAGAATAAAAGAAAGAACACAAGGATGTTTTTTATAGTAGTTCAATCCAAATTTTTCATAGTCTACTCTTATATTCTCCACTCTGTGAGATATATGTTGTGCACTACTTGATTTTTAAAGAGGAATCATAACCTGATTACAAACTACTTTTTCTAATGGAAGAATAACCAAGAAACCTAAATTTTGGACAAGGAGTCATAACACAATTACAACAATGACATTAGAAAATGGGATTCACAACCAAAATAGTTTTGAATTTAGAATCTGGGAGTCACAACCTGATACAACATTGACTTTAGATATAGGGTGTCACAACCCATAGATCCCAACTTTAGAATTTGGGAGTCACAACTTGAAGAAAGAAAATTATTTTGTATGTAAAAGAATAAAGAGAAAGTGAAATCACATGTGACATGGGAAGAAGTGTTATAGAATCAAGAAACTATAATTAAATAGATAGAATAAGAATAAAACACAAGTACATATTCTTGAGTTGGGTTAAATTGATTGTCTCGTCAAAGTAGAAGAAGAAGTCATAAAAGTTTTTGTTCAAACTTTGAGAGATTGCCCAGTAGTAGAAAAATTGATCATATAGGACTTGGTTTGTACAATAGAGTAAAACTTTGGTTCTCAAAAGGATTATGTATTTGTAACTCATATTCTGGTGCTTTGACTGCATTCTAAAGTCTTTAAATATAATTTGTAAAAACTGACAAGCCAATCTCTAACCGGGTAAAGTAATTCAAATTCAAACATTATAATTATCCATAAGAGAAAAAAATATCATTCCAAAATAATTGAAACAATAATAGTTTGAATTCAAAACTTATAGACTGATTCAAAACAATTTGAATTACCTGTTAAATGATTCAAATAGTCCCCATGAAAATAGGTCAAAGTAATTCTAAGAATATCGTAAAACAGTTTGAATGTTAAATTCAAATTTCAAAAGATTTCTAAATTAATGTAGTGTATAAATATTCAAAACTTAATTATATTACATTAAATAACAAAAAAAAAAATAAAATTAAATAATTTATATGTGACTAAATATTTAGTTAGAAAAGAATAAGACAAAGAAATTAACTTAAAAAATAAAAAATTAAATATTCCAAATATATTCTATATGAATATACGTGAATAAAGAGTAAATAAAATCATATTTTAAAACCAATTAAAATATTTTAAAAAAACTTTACATGAATTTGATATAATATATACGAATTTTAGAAATCAATAAAACACTTAAAATAATAAATATAAGCATGTAGTTAATCAAAGTATCAAAAATAAAGAAAAACAATCATGATAAAAATTCCAGATTTTAGGAAAAAATAAATAAAGTATAGAACTGACCATTCACGCCATGTGCTATTATGGTCTGTATACTTAACGTACCAAGTAGTTGACTCAATTGGTCTTGCAGTCAGTATACTGACCATGATAAAAACATACTGTGCGGTCACTATACTGACCATGTGAACAAATAAGGTGTGGTAACTATACTTGTAGTGTGAAGATTACAATGTGCAACAGGTATAGTTACCATGAAAATAATAATGTAATGTGGTAACTATACTTACTGTGCAACCACTATATGCTTGTGGTATCTTTATTCTATAATAAGAAATCTAACAGTAGGAGAGCATGCATGCTATGTCCTTTATATCCAGTAGGAGATAAAAAATATATCATGATAGTAGGATGCTTGAACTTGCAGGCGAAGGAGCGAGGGTTCGGCCTGCATGCATTGGAAGACAATGTCAATTGTTCGTATTCATGTTCCAAAACCTCTTTATGTTATAGACCGTTATCACGTGGCAGGAAGGTGACCTTGCAGTAAGACATCGAATATGTAAATAACTGTATGTAAGATAAGGCTCTTGTTCAAGTCATGAAAAAAACAATTGCATGGAAAGTGTAGACTACAATACCATTACTGTAGGTTGAGGATATATCATGGTTACTCAAACAAACATGAGGTAACTACAAGTGGGTTCATGGTAGGTTTAAACTAACATGCATTAGCTACAAGTGGGTTCATGGTAGGTATGGAATGGGTTTCATGATAGGAATGTAAGAGGGTTTCACGGTCACTTTCAAAAATAAGATTCAGTGTTTTTTTAGACAATCTAAACATCCGAATTAGCAAAAGGTTTAGCCGACTTAAATATATATAAATTTAATAGTTTTTCAATAGTTGAAAGAAAACCTCAATCTGACATCTATATCATGAGATATCATAAAAAAATAGTGACAAACATATACTAAAAACTACAGAACAAATAACTGAAATAGTTTTAGAAATTCAGCCAATTTTAGAGGTATTTAAACAACATTTTTAGCCTTCCATGAAGTTTAATGAAATGTAGATAAATTTATTATCTTTTCAAATCAATAAATGGCGTGTGTTTTGAGGTATATTTAAATAGTTATAAATGAAAAATAAAATAAAATGGATTCTGGAAATTGTAGAACTCCAGAACTATTGTAGAGACGTTGGGAATTTTTAGAGCCTTAAAATAATGATTTAAGAATAAAACATAGTTTAATGAAAAAAACATATTGGCTATCCAAAAAATCAAGTCTCATGAAGATTAAATCTATATAAATCAAGTTATAAAATAATAACTGTAGAAAATTTGATGTTGATGATGATAAAATACTAAAATGAAAATAGAAATACCATTAAAGACATGCAACATGTTCATATCAAGAGTACAAAAACCTTAGAGCCTGAATTATACTTTCTCATAGTTTACTAAAATATAAATAATTTTACTATATTTCATATGAAATAGTAATTATAAAATTTCCAAGAACTATAGATTAAGATATTATAAAATCTAGTGAGCTTGTAAAAAGCTAATTTCCAAAAAAATGATTAACATAAAACATCGAGAAGGATTATAATATTCAAAAAATAAAATATAAACAAATAAAAAAAATTTCTAAAAAATTACCCCCATTTGAAAATTACAAAGAAAAAAAATAAGATTTTATAAAATTCCCCTCTTTTTGAAATTTTTCAAAAAGACAATATTAGAAAAGTTTGAAAATAGAAGTAAAAAAAACTTTAGTTTTAAATTAGAAACCTCCCCCTTAATAAATGCATATTAAGGTAAGTTAAAAGAAAATTTAAATAAAATTTACAAAATAAATCTCTAACATACCAAGCTCAAATTTAATTTTATCAAATTTTGAAAAATCCAAGGGTTTGGTAAAAATATTTTCCATTTGATTTTTAGTTAGAATATATTCAAGAATAATATCACCTTTATTAACATAATATTGAAGAAAATTAAAGTGCATGTCTATATGATTAGTTATATAATGCATTAAAGAGTTATTTAAAATAGAAATAATAGAAAAAGTATCATAATAAAGGGGTAGTTTTTCAAACTACTTGTTTTTATATTTATTAATACTATCTTTTTAAAATATTTAAAAAAGGGGGATAATTTTATACAATCTAGTTTTGGTTTTTTAATTTTCAAAAAGTGGGATTTTATTGGGATTTTGTTGTTCTTTGATTATATATATTTTTGAATATTACATTTCCTCACAATATTTTATTCATTATATTTTAAATTATAATATTTAGAAATTAGTTTTTACTAGCTCACTATATTATTATAATATCTTGATCTACAGTGTTTGGAATTTTATATTTTCTATTTCATATAAAAGACAGTAAAATTCAAAACACTATAGATAAAGATATTATAAAAATAAAACAAGCTAGTAAAAAATGATTTCCAAAAAATATAATTTAACATATAATGAATAAAATATTATGAGGAAATATAATATTCAAAAAATAAAATATAAACAAAACCCACCCCCAACAAACTCCACATTTTTTAAAATTAATAAGATTTTATGAAATTCTCCATTGTTTTAAAATTTTTCAAAAAGAAAGTATTAAGAAATATAAAAATTGAGCATATTGAAAAGTGATATTTAAGAAAAAATAAATAAATTATAGAACTGACCATGAATGCTGAGTGGTCTTGCGGTCGGTATATTGACCATGAATGAATAAGGTGCAATCACTTAAGTTAGTGTGAATTCATGTTCGATATCACTATTAAAATACAGGTCTTAGAGGTGGTTTATTTTCGATGATTCCAATAACCACGACCAAATAAATCTTATTAAAAAAATTTAAAATATAGTAGCTCTTTCCTATAACCGCCACTCTATTTTTTTTTATTTTAACATTTAGCAGCATTTTTATTTAAATTGATGCTAATTATTTTAAATAACTCTAAATTAGATCCACTCACCCCTCCCCTTCCCTCCTATTACCCTCAGCAACCCCTGACCCCGACCCCCCTTGCTCACAATAGTCACTTCCATGACCCCGATACCCCTATCGACGATCACCGTGACTCGACCCCCCATGTCAGCTACCTCTGTAACCCCGACCCTCCCTACTCTATTCCAGCAACCGTCGTGACCCCAACCCCCTACCAGAAATCACGTGATCCTAATCCCCCTGCCCCCTTTTGTTGACTGCTGTGACCTCGAACCCCCTTCCGGTGACCACCGTGACCCCGACCCCCTTCCAGCGACCATTGTGACTCCAACCCTCCCTGCCAGCTACTGTCGTGACCTCAAACCTCTTCTAAAAATTTCCGTGACCTCGACCCCCTCTTCTAGTGACCTTTATGACCCTGACCTCCCTGTCGGTAACTGCTGTGACCCCATCCCCTTCTACTGGAAGCCACTGTGACCCCGAACCCCCTACCAACGGCCGTCATGACCCCGAATCCCCCTTGATCCTTGATGGTGACCCCCAAAGGTCTCTCTTCCCATTTTTTCAGTGATTTTGACCCCCAAACATCATTGAAGGTATGATTGATTGAATTTTTCTAAATATTTTAGTTAAATTATATAAAGTTTTGTGTAATTGAGTGTTGTTTATGATTTTAATATTGTTTGATAAATATAAAATAAATATAATGTTGTATAAAATTGTATAACAGAAATAAAATATTATATAATATAAAAATAATGGTATATATCTATGCTATATAACATGATATTTTTATAAATAAAATCTTATATAATATATATATATATATATAATATTATATAATGTGAATATAATATTATCTAATGTCAATATATAGTTATATAATGTAAATATAATGTAAATACAATGTTATATTTAATTTATATGACCTTATTATTTATTGTTAATTATTATTAATTATTAGTAGTTAATATTTATTATTTAGTCTAAATTATTATTATTTATTATCAATTATTAGAAATTATTACTAATTAATTGGAAATTATTAGTTTTTTATTAATTATTTATCAATAAATATTAATTTTTATTTATTGTTTATTATATATATACATATGGTTGGGTTGGTTGGGTTAGAATTTTTCCAACCCATGACCCGACCCGACCCGACCCGACCCGACCTAACCCAACCTAACCCGACCCGACCATATCCCACGTGTAACCCAACCCAACCCCACCCAACTTGAACAGATCAAGACAGGTTGGGTTTGGACACCCCTAATTTTTATATTGAATATGTGTAATGTCAAATCAAGACTCCACCCTGGTTAATGATGAAGTTGAGTGATGTTTAATTTTGATTGTACTTGTTTGATTAAACATTTATATATTTATATTTGAATGTATAAGGAGAAAAGTGAAAATCTAATACCTATGGATAAAATTTAGATTAATTTACCTCAAAAAACACCTCAATATGCCAAGAGTTTGGAAGAATTTTTGGATTTTGAAATTTCAAACCAATTAGTGGATGGTAGAATAAAATGTCAGTGTCTTGATTATAAATTCAAGTGATTATTGAACAGAAATGAAGTATATTAGCATTTGATATTGAAATAGTTTCCTGTTCGATATGTATGTTGGATTTGTCTTGGTGAATCAAATGTTATGGACATTAAAAACAATGACAATACTATCAATGAAACACAAAGTGACCTACCATAGGAGAATTCAGTTAAAAATTTGATAAATGACACATTTGGATTTACAAGATACAATGCCCAAGATTTTAATAGATCAACAGAACCTTCAATTTATCTTTAGAAGGTTAATATTGCTCAGAACTTGTGACACAAATAGAGTTTTATGAATTAATTTAAGACATACAACAAGAACTTTATGAAGGGTGTGACATGTCTTCAAAGTTGTATTTTCTACTTAAGTTGTATCATATCAAGTATCTCTATGGAATTACTGAAAAAGAAATGTCCATGATTTTAGAGTTGCTTTATGATTCATTTAGTGAAACTAAGATCCCTACATCATTATATGAGATGAAGAAAGTCATCAACAAACTTGGTCTTGATTATACAAAGACACATGCATTCCCTAATGGTTTCATGATTTACTGGGGAGAAGAGTATAATAAAGAAGAATGCATAATATGTCATACAAATAGATATAAGTCAATAAACAATAATGAGAGTATAAATCAATTCAACCTCAGGAAGAAACATAAGAAGAAAACTCCTGTAAAGATATTACATTACTTTCCTCTGAAACCATACTTAAAAAGATTATTTATATTGTCTAAGACTACATACGTCATGAAGTGGCACGCTCAAGATAGAAAATATGGATTTATGAGACATCCAAAAGATTCAACATCATGAAATATGTTTGATTCATTATATCCGGTTTTTTCTTCTGATCCTAGGAATGTACATTTGGGATTGGCTTCTGATGGTTTTAACCATTTTGGTACTTTAAGTACTAATTATAACATTTGGATAGTTATTTAGATCCCCTATAATCTACCTCTATGGATGTGTATGAATAAGAATTTTTTCATTATTTTGATGATTATTCCTAGAAAGAAAATGCCTAGAAATGACATTTATGTATACCTTCAACCTCTAATTAAAGAATAGAGAGAATTATGGGATGATGGAATGACAAAATGTAACGCTTCAATGAGAAAACTATTCAAAATGAATGCTGATTTAATGTGGAAAATTGGTAACTTTCCTATACTAGGAAATTTATCTCATTGGAACACTCATACTGTTTTATCTTATTCATTTTGTAATTTTGATTTTGAAGCTCAATAATTAAATCATAGAAGAAAATAATGTTTTATGTGTCATTGTTGATTTCTTGATGCTTCTCATAAATCCATGTTTAAGAAGACAAAATTAAATAGAGATATTGAATTGAGAAATCCACTAAAGGTGTTATCTAGTTTATAAATCTTGGGAAAATTAATGAATGTCACTGAAGAATTTGGAAAATGTAATCAGTTTAAAGAAGGGGGAAAATGGTATGAGTTACAGTATCCGAAGCAGCTGGAACACAATAATGGAATAAAAAGAGTATAGTTTTTAAAATTTATTATTGGGGGTTCAATTTTATATGTCATAATATTGATGTAATTTATATTGAGAAGAATGTCTGTGACAATGTGATTTTCACATTGCTTAATGAGAAGAGTAAATTGAAGGATCACCTTAATGCTTGTAAGGATTTGGAGTCAATGAATATAAATCATGGTTCATGGGAAAATGAGAATGGAAAGTATCCTTTGGATATTTTTACAATAATAAATCATGATAAAGGTGCATTCCTTTGAAATCTAAAGAATGTAAAAGTTCTAGATGAATATTCAAGTAAAATATCAAGGTGCATTGAATTAGAACATTGAAAATTACATGGATTGAAAAGTCATGAATCACATATTCTAATGGATTAGTTTTTTCTATTGGTATTGTGTAATACATTACCTAAAAAAGTAATTGTGGTTCTAGTTGATTTTATTACCTTTTTTAGAGAGCTTTGCATAAAAATTTAAATCCTACTGAGCTTGATAAACTTTAAGAAATAGTTGTTTTGAAATTATTTCATTTGGAGATGTAATTTCCCCCTTCAATATTCATAGTCATGATTTATTAAAATATTCATTTGGTTAAAGAATCTAAAATTGGTAGACCAGTACACTATCGATGGATGTATTCAATTGAGAGGTATTTTGATATTATTTTTATTTTCATTGGTGAATTAAATTTTATCAAATCATTGCATAATTTTTTTAATATGCTTCTTTCCATCAGTTATTTAGGTCATTTGAAATAATATATGAGGAATAAATCTCAACCATAAGGATATATTACTGAATTTTACCTAGCCAAAGAGTGCTTGACCTTTTATTCTAGGTATTTGTATTGGGTTGATACTTGATTCAATCACGTTGTAAGTGTTGACGAACTCTACACTAATTTTCATTTTGAAAACCAGTCATCAATATTTCCAACTATTGGATAACCAATTGGAAAGGGGTCAAAATTTTCCCTGAATTAATTGGAGTTTCTAAAAGCACATAGATATGTGTTTTCAATAGACTTATTGTAGATCCATTTATTAAAGAATTGCGATTGCAAAAAATAGAGGTGACTAAGGGGTTGAGCTCAAAATGAGTTGGAATTAACAAAAGCTGTTAATAAGGATATTTTAAAATGGTTCACCACCGTGTAATTATATACTCATATTCATATTATTAACATGTAGTTATTTTGTATATGTTAAAAGTAACAAATTATATATTTTTTTTCTAGATAATTAATTTTTAAAATCAATCTAAAATATTGAATGATTTGAAGTTTTTGGTTCGAGGTCCTCTAAGGTAGGCTAAGAGATTCAATGCCTAAAATATTAATGGATTTAGGTTTCATATAATCTATCATGAATAAGACTTGAAAACTCAAAATAGTGGGTTATTTATACTTTTAGATGTGGGATTATAAGAACCCAACCTTAAACATTACATAATCTTGAGTTAAGTCAAGAATTCACATTGATGATCATTTCAGGTTTAGAGCTTTAGAGAATTAGTCCATAACTATTACATAAAAAAACATATAAATACAAAGTGGACACTTCCAACAGTATCTGTTTCTTCTAAAACAAAAAATCTTTTAAAAATAAGCATGGTTTCTTTCCATGTTTAATCATCATAACTTTTCCTTGATTCTATCCTTGACTCCATTCTCCCTTAAATCCTGTGAAAACATTAAAAAACTTGGGATGAGAAAAAAAGCTCAGTAAGAGACATAAAAATAATGAAAAATCATTAGTCTAGTTAAAACCTGATAACCCATTCAATATTATTTGAGTGGATGAAACAAAACATTTTCACATGAATAACACTCATACTTTTTGCTCAATGAAAAACACTAAAAACAATAGCAAGTAATTAAAACTCATTTAGGTGACTTAGAGAATCATATACATAAAACCATTTCGAACATATTCAAAATGGAATAACTATATGGTTGACATCCAAATTTGAGATCTATAATGGGGATCACCCTTTGTATAAGCTATATCGGGCTCACCCATGAGCTATAATGGGGCTCAACCCATTGTATAAGCCGTTTCGAGCTCACCTCTGAGCTATAATGGGACTCAAACCTATGTATAAGTTGTGTCAGGCTCACCTGTGAGCTATAATGGGGCTCAAACCTTCTTAAAAACTATATCGGGCTCACCTGTTTCATATAATTCTAACGTACCTTTTCATGAATAAAACACATTCATCACAAAAACCCTTTTCCGAAAGCTTCTTCTAATCCCATATGAAAAACATTTCCGTATAAAAATACCATTTTCATTTAAGAACCCATTTTCAATAACAAGATACCCAAATAAATTAATAAGGGATTTATTTTCATTTTAAAAGACATTAAGGCTTATATAGGAATCCAAATATCAAATAACGGTTATGACGATGGAGAAGTCGTTATCACCGTATATATTAAAAAATATTACTTTTATCATTTTGTAAAGAAATTAAAATGATTCATATAAAAATATTCCTTTTGAAAGCTTTGAATGAATTTCATGATTGACATAAAATTTCCTATAAATTCCTTTTATACCCATATAAATAAATATGTAATTTAATATCAGGAAGAAAAAGATTTGATAATTAAATATTTAAATGTTCAAGGTGTCCTATACCACTTTGAACATTTAAATATTAATCTCCATGATTTAATAAATAACTTTAGTATAGATAAAATATGGACATGAAATTTCATAGTGGCAGTATATACACCTTATAAAATAATAAAGGTGCATATTATCAAGAAATGCCTTAATGAAAGGAGATTGAGATAAAATCCCTTAGCTTGAGTCCACCTTGTCTTGTTCGTTATTTAATTTCCTAAATAATAAACTTATGTTAATTTATACTTGATTTAAAACCTTTTTAAATTTTATTATTTATTTTATATCACTTATTACCATGTTATATCAATCAGTTAATTATTTGAGTTCATATCGGACATTTTGTCGATGTTCGGTATTTGTGTTATAAATGAACTTGCTTTGATGAAAATTATCCATGTGGTCATAAGTCATATTATATCAAAAATATTATTCATGAATTAAATATCATATATATCCAGTATATATGTATTTAGAATAGTCCATAACATTTTGATATAAGAAATAAAATGCACTGTTCATGGAGACAGTAGGCCGTACGTAAACATGAACGCTACTTTCATTTCTTTGTCATACTAAAGGAATGAAAAATAAATGATACATAGGTATATTATAATTCTAGTATAATAAATATTTTATATATGTTACATAAGTTCATTAACTACATCCTTTATATGCTCTATTTATGGCATGAACGAGTCATATCACTTTAAGGGGGCGGTAATCCACACTTCCTCAAATGAAATTATCGTATTTACACATTATGGAAAGTATAAAGGTATGATGTAAATAAAAATTAAAGAAGCATAGAGATAATATAAATATAATATATATAATATATAAATATAGTTCTATCATAATTTTCACCATGAGAGGTGGTAGGATAAAATTGAACAATCATCGTTTCGTGAGGTAGTAGTTCGCTGTATATAGAAACAATATGCTCTATATCCATTAGATGGAGGTGTGTGTAAGTTTAGGTAAAAAAATCAGCATAAAAAATTCTATTATATTGAGGATACTGTTGTTTTTATAAAATAAGGGAATAAAAATATCTTAGGGGGTGGAGAAGTAAAATAAATGAAAGGAGCTTGAGAGAAGACGTTACCTCTAAACTGGGTAACTCCTTTTGATTTGAGAAAAAAGGCTTCCTTGAACTTTATTATACCCAAGTTAAGGCTTATAAGAGGAAGGTAGAGATGTCGGGAGATTATTTAAGTAAAATTTGGATGATCTAAGGGGATTGAGAGGTGTGAGTAAGTGGGTAGAGGTGGTGACCTTTTATAAGTGGGAGGAGGGGCACTTTAGGAAAGTATTGAAATATTATTTTATTATAAATTGATTTTAGAATTATAAGAGTTAAAAAGTAATAAATTTAAAGTATAATATGAGTATGGGTCTATATATTCTCAACAAATAGGTTTTAGACAAGTTTAGGTCACAAAATTAACCTTATCTTTTAGTTTTAACCCTTAGTTAAAAACGTTAACTCTTACCATGTCTTCTTGTATTTTCATAATATATGGTTACTATAGTTACTATAAAATGAAAATCGAACCACAATTAGATCATTAATGACATTTTTAACATTATAAAAGAAATTTTGATGATTAATAGATTTTTAGGACTATTATATCATTTAATAAAATAATATTTGTTTTTAAAAACTCATTTATGTCAATTTTGACACTATTTAGTAATTAATTTTTGTTAAAGTTATAACAACTTGATTCCTTTGAACCAAATGAACTAAATCATCCCTAACATGTCAATGTCATCCAAAAAATTCATTTATGGAATAAAAATGTTAAATTAAATTTATTTTAATATTTATAAGATCATTTATTTTAATCTTTCATTAATAATGTAATCACTACATCATCATTGTGTCATAAATAAATTTATTTATTTAATGTCTAAAAATTATAAATAAAATACCATGATGTAGGAATTTTTTTTAACTTTATAATTTCTATTTATAGTTGAATATATAATTTATATAAACCAAATTAATTTTTTTTAGTTAGGAGATACATGTTTATATTTTATTTCCCTTTCTTTAAATTAAATATTATAAAAGGTCATTATCACACACAAGTGGCTACATGAGGTCCTAAATTCAACCCAATGATGATCATAGTCATAAATATCTCATAAAATAGGATTATGACATGTTTTAGGGTAGTTTTATATTATTATAATATTATTTTTTTACCCTTATTTACCCAATTTACCCTTTAACCATGGTAAATAAAAATAATTACTAAAGTTACTATTCATAATGTCAAAAAATAAAAGGTACCTATTTACATAATTTTGGAACTTATGATTAAAAATATTGAATCAAATTTTACAAATTCAAAACATATAATTGAAAAAAATTAATTTAAAATTAATTCACGTTATCGAAACCAGAAAATGAGTTTTTAATAAGTAAAAACTATCAAAAGATTGATATGTGTTTCTATCCAATTTAAATGTGAAATTACTTCCAATGACCATAATTGGATTAAATGATAAAAAATTAATTTAAAAGGAAAATATAACTATATAAATAAATTAGATGAAAAAGAAGTTTTGAATTAAAATGCAGTATTTTTTACTATTTATAAAAATATGAATTTAATCAGAAAAATACCAAAATTTCAACCAAAGTAATTTTTTATGTCCCTATTCTAAATAAGAAGTTTATTTAATCAAATATAACATATAAAAGTGATAAAAACTATTTTTAAAAAGGTCTTTCCATCAAAAGGTGGTAAAAATGTTTATGTATTTTATGCTTAAAATTGGACTCATTCTCATTTTAAGCCTATAAAATTCATTGGATAAATGTAAAAACATTTAAAAAAATATATAAAATCATAATATATTTAATTATTTTCATTACTTTTAATACAATTTCTAGGCGTTAACTACCATTTAAAATAATAATATTATTGTTGTATTATTTTTTGGTATAACTCAGTGTTGTGTGCAAGATAAGATTTCAGAGAAACCCATTGTTGCGTTTCAGGTATGCTGTCTTACATACTATCCCCTTTAAATTAAAATTAATATTAAATTAAAAAATATTAATAGATATGAAATTATATTATTATATAAACACCTGGGATGTTACATCATTCCCCCCTTTTGGAAATTGCATCCTCACAATTTTAAAATTGGGCTCAGAAACTTCATTAAAAATCCCACATTAAAAAAATAGTCAATAAAACTATTAATTTAAAAGAAATAAATAGAAGTACAATGGTCACTTGAGTTATCATATTATAGGGTTCCCTATAGGAAAACATGGATATAGAAGAAAAAATAACCATCTTATTTTGATGGAGAGTGATAGAAAACACGATCAGGAGAAAGTTAACAACCAGAAAACCATAAACTTGTGATGGGTTAAACAATATTTTATTTCCCAGTAGGAAAAGTAAACGAAAAACTTTTTTGTTTTAATATCCTTTTCATAAAGTTGAGGAATTTATTTATGATATTGAATAAGAACATAAGGAAACATACTTACTTGTCAAGTAGAGTTTCATCCTTTAATAAATATCTACTACAAACTCATATTTTCTCCAAACGATGAGTATTCAAGATGACTTGATCACACCCGAGGCATTAGAATCAAATTCTAGAGAACCAAATAATCCAAAAAAATATGAACTATATATTCCCTCTGTCTTTAGACACTAACAAAAAGCAAAACGATTAGCAAAAGATCAGATAATTGCCCAAAAAGAATAATCCTTTATAAGGAGAACTGGAAATTAATTTTTTATTTAAAATCACTTTTGCGGAAAAAGTGGGAAACCCGATACATGAAAATATCCAGATCAAGACTACAAGGAACTGCTCCTCCCTAGAAAATACAACATTATTTTAAGTCTCCACCTCACACGACCGCTCAACAAGCTGTCCCGTGTAGGGTTGTACGGGCCTGGTACTGATGGAAAAGTCATACCCTCTCATTTATTCAAATCCAAATGGCCATGCATAGATGAAAGAATCATGATCTGAAACCTCATCTGTCGCTTCTCCTTATAGAGTGCTGATTGTATCCACCATCAAAATTCAGAATAAAACCAAATACAAAATGTGTCACAAATCCCACCTATTTCAGAATTCAAAAACTACCATAGATTAGAAACCAAAAACCAAAATCAATGTCACCAAAAAGATAATGAACTGATCATTGCCTTGTAGTGTGCTGATTACATCCAATTAAAGTCTCATTCTTAAAAGAAATTAACCCAATCACATATTCTCTATGATAGGTTAACCATTTCTGTAACATCCCGGTTTCGGAAGCCACCTAGAGGCGCCCCATACCCAGTTGGTCACATGGCCTCAAGCGCATTTCCCCGAATGCGAGAGGCTGCCGACTAACAGCGAGACCCTTGGGTGTGATAGTGGGGAAAATATTCCCTCATTGGCAGAGTACACAGTGGAAGTAAACAACATACAATAGAGGAAGTAATAATAATCCATATAGAAATAAATAACAGAATACTAAAAGAAGAAAACTGGAGCACACATATATAATAATGATTCATGATATATATATATATGTCTAGGAAAATATCCAAACAAGTCACAATGATAAAAACAGTACTAAACCTAAGTACAAAAGAAAAACAGATGAGCGACTCCTCAGTATCGCAAGCCTCATCTTGGTCCCATGCTCTCCAGCTCCATAGCAATCAAGAACCTAAAGTAGAAGGGTGCACTTTCCCTTATCTATTCCTGCAACAATATAATCTGTTTGGGCCCAAAAGCATGGCCCAAACAGGGTGTGAGAAAAAGTCCCAGTAGGTAACCACCTAAATATCTATGCCTAACAGTCAGTTAACATATGGCAGGTGAAGTACAATAAGTAGTAAACAGTAAGCAGTAAATAGGATAATACACAACAGTAATAGTCCAAAATTTCTAGCATATAGTTTACAAACAAGAAAAATCCACTCAAGCAACTAGAACAAGAAGGTAACCTCTGGGTAGTTCTCATAACCTAACCCCTATGGTTCAACCTACAAGTACTAGCAACCCTGTGGGAGGTACACACAGTCTCACCCCTCTGGTTTAGATACAGTAAAAAATAAATAGACTCTCTAAGGAAGAACTCACCATCAATTCCCCCTATAGTCTCATATCATACTAAAGGCTCTCTGGGGAAGAAATCAATGTCTCATTCCCCCTGTGGCCTGTGTCGAGGAACTATAGACTCTCTGAGGAAGCACTCAATGTCAATTCCCCCTGTGGTCTCGTATCATAAATTAAAGAAACCCTGGAGAAGCCCTTATGTCCATTCTCCCTATGGTCTACTACACTAGGTTCTCACAACCCTATGTAAAAAAAACATGCATAGCACGCGTATCACACCAAGTAAACCTCAAGAACTACTTGGCTATCATTCTAAGGCACAATAACATATTAGTACAACAGTTCCACTATCCTATAACTGGGAATGTCAACTGAAAAAATGCCTAATAGGAAAAACATTCATGGAAAAATATCCAGAGCATAGTAAAGATTACTCTATTCACAAGCATCGACCTCTACTTAAGCAATCAAGAACAGCAGGCAAATAACAGGGGCAAAAAAAAGGAAACACACAATACCCCGTTCAAGGGAATTGGTGGAATTGCACAAAATATTCAAAGACTTCCTACAGAAAGGCAAAAACAACCTACCTTGATCTTAGGAGATAGATATACTTGAACCATGATGATTTATTCTCCTTAGAATGGCGTAGATCTAAGAAAACACACAAATTTCTGAGCCCATGATATCTTGAGAAAGAGGAGGAATTGGAAAACAAATATCTAGGAGAAGGAAGGGCTTACCGCTGCGGTTCCAATGCAATAGACGGTGGTCGATTTGGAGAACAGACGGAGGCTCGAGGGATCAAAGAAGTTCCACGGATGTACGAGTTCTCTTGGATGAAGAACCTGAAGAAGAAGCTAGTTCTGTCTGTCAGGAACGACCCCAATCCGTTTAATAAAAAAAAGAAATTACATGGTGTGTACTTCTAGGGTACAAAGCGTGTACTTGTACTTTCTGTACTCTGCTTTAAGCGGCCTCCACATCGCCCCTACACACCGTGTGTGTGGCCCGAACACGGCCAGCACACGACCTGGCGCTGCATCAAAGTACACAGCGTGTACTTAGAAAATTTCCAGATTTTCCTCTTTTTCTCAAAAATGACCAGAAAAAAAACACACCTGAAACGAAGATTAGGGTTCTTAAAAACTTCCCCCCTTAAAGAAATTCATCCCTGAATTTCCCTAGCGAGGCGTAGAAGAACAAGCCCTGAACAGCTCCGGCCATTGCGATCGTACATCGACCTCCCTCTCCTAGGTCTCGTCCTGTACTCACCCGTGCTGCCATAGCACCCATAACAGAGGAACAGACCGACCATGGAGAACCTTCGTACTGCGATCGACAATCCGGATAGGATGCTCCTCAAACGACGCATCCTCTTCAAGCTCAACCTCCTCGGGTTAAAAGACATGAGATGGGTCTGAAAAGTAACGTCGGAGCTGAGAGACGTAGAAGATGTCATGCATATCCCGGTACCTCTGAGGTAACTGCAACTGATAGGAAACCAGCCCAACTCCATCCAATACCTAAAACGACCCAACATACTACTATGAAATCTTACCTTGTCTCTGAATCCTATTGTGTCCCAACCTTCATGCGATACACAGGAAAACCTGATCCCCGACCTCGAACTCTAGAGGTCGTCTCTGCTGATCAGCATAAGACTTCTGTCGAGACTGTGCTGTATCCATCCTCTTCCAAATCAACTCTATCTATTCTGAGGTCTCCTGAACAAGATGAGGTCCCAGTAAAGCTACCTCTCCTACCTCCAGCCAGCATAAAGTTGATCGGCATGACCTACCGTACAAAGACTTGTAAGGTGCCATCTGAATAGTCGCCTGAAAACTGTTGTTGTAGGAGAACTCCACATGAGGGATAAGTTTCTCCCAAGAACCGCCAAAGTCTAGAATGAAAGCTCGGAGAATATCCTCAAGCACCTGGATCATACGCTCGAACTAGCCATCTTTCTGGGGATGGTATACTGTACTCAAAAGTACCTGTGTTCCCAAAGCCCTTTGAAGCCCCTGCCATAACTGAGAAGTAAAGCATGCATCCCTGTCTGAAAAAATGGAGTGTGGAACTCCATGAAAACATACAATCTCTCGGATGTATAGTCATCCCAGATCATCAACACTGAAGGTCTCCTTGATCGGTAAAAAGTGAGCAACCTTCGTAGGCCTGTCGACGACAACCCAAACAACATTGTTCCCTTGAGGCGACCTCAACAATCCGGTCACGAAGTCCATCGCGACATCATTCCACTTCCACTCCGGAATGGGTAACTCCTGTAAAAGGCCTGCTGGTCGCTGATGCTCTGCCTTCACATGCTGACAAGTAGAACACCTCAAGACGAAACCAACAACATCTCTCTTCATACCTGGACACCAGTACTGGCGATGAAGATCCCGATACATCTTGGTGATGCCAGGATGAACTGCCAAAAATGAGGAATGAAAATCCCACATCAGCTCCTCACGTATGTCTGCTAGCACCCATAAACGTCCCTGAAAATGCAAGATCTCATCCTCACCCACTGTCCATCCAGGAAGAGGGTCCCCTCCTAACACACTCTCCCATAGGACTAAGCCTTCTGAGTCTGATAGATGCCTCATCCGTACCTGATCAAGAAGTGTAGAGGTAACAACTACAGAAGATAGGTAATTCTGTCCCTGTCTGTCATCCACCTCCAGATGCATCTCAGAGAATAGATCCACAAGCTACCACTCAATAATGGCCTCCTGAACTACCTGAATCTAAGTTCTCCTGCTCAACGCATCTGCCACTGTGTTGCCCTTTCCCGACGTATAGGAAAGCTCGAAATCAAAATACCGAAGATACTCGACCCACCTACGCTGTCTCAGATTTAGATCATGCTGAGTGAAGATGTACTTGAGACTCTTGTGGTTGGTGAAAACCAAAATGTTATCTCCTAGAAGGTAATGTATCCAACAACGCAAGGCATGAACAACAACTGCCAACTCAAGATCGTGCGTTGGGTATTTCCTCTCATGTGGCCTCAACTGCCGAGACCCGTACACAACGACTCCATCTCCCTGCATAAGCATAGTTCCCATACCGATGCCTGAAGCATCACAATAAAAAGTATAGCTCTTGCCTGGCTCTGGAAAGTCCAGTATCGATGCTGACGTCAACCTACCCTTAATCTCCTGAAAGGCTGACTCACAAGAATCTAACCACAAGAACTTTCCCCCCTTCTTGGTCAGACCCGTCAATGGTGCTGCTAGGCGTGAAAAGTCCTGAATGAAGCTTCTGTAGTATCCAGACATCCATAGGAAACTCCGTACCTCAAAAAAATTCTTCGAATGCTCCCCAAAAACTAAAACTCTCACTTTCTCTGGGTCCATAGATACTCTTACCTCTGATATGACGTGACCCAAGAAGTGAATCTGATCCATACAAAAGTGGCACTTTGATATTTTAGCATAAATTCGATGCTCTCTTTGTGTACTCAGAATGATCTCAGTATGTGTATCATGGTCGTGTTGAGTGTGAGAGTACACCAAGATATCATCCACGAAGACCACGTTAAAGGAATCCAAGTAAGGATGGAACACTCGGTTCATCAGTGCCATGAAAACTTCTGGCATATTCATGAGACCGAATGGCATGATCGTATACTCATAGAGACCATACCTGCTCCTGAAGGCTGTCAGAGGTATATCCGATGGTCTAACGCGCAACTGATGATAACTGAACCTCAAATCGATCTTCAAGAACACCCAGGATCCTTGAAGATGATCGAAAATATCATCAATCCTCGACAAGGGATATCAGTTCTTGACCATCAATTGGTTCAACTTCTGATAATCTACACAGAGCCTAAGGGTACCGTCTGCCTTCTTCGCAAACAGGACAGGCGAACCCCAAGGAGAAGTAATGGGTCAGATGAAACCCTTTTCCTGCAAATCCTCCAACTGCTTCTTGAGCTCCTACAACTCAGGTGTAGGCATCCTATAGGGAGGAATGGACACCAGTGCTGCTCTTGACATGAGATCAATAAAGAATTCTACCTCACGCTCCAGAGTCAAACCTGATAAATAATCTGGAAAGACACCTATGAAACGATCCACCACTGGAGGAAAGTCCAACTATGAAGTCCCCTAATAATCTAGATAAATACTAGAAATATGGTCCGTAACCCTTCCTATCCCATGATGCTCGAGTCCTGCTCGACTCGCCCGAACATCACATTAGCCTCTATGAAGAAAAGATTCACCCTCTGGTGAAATGAAACACACCCTGCGGTGATAACAATCGATGACTTCCTAGAAGGGAACCAACTAGTCCATCCCGAGAATGAAATCATAACCTGTCATCTCTAGGACATAGAGATCCCATAAGAAACGATACCCTGCAACCTGAAGAGGGAACTCTTTACACTGACGTACACTAGATATCCTCATCCCCAAAGGTGTTTCTAGTGTCAAGAAGTCGGCAGAAGAAAAGATACAGAGCCCAAGGATCTCCACAAAAGCAACAGAGATAAAGTTATGCGTAACACTAGTATCGAAAAGAGTTGAAGATAAAACTAAGGCTACAAAGATAGTACCTCAAACTGTAGAAGGTCCGAGATCCTGCTCCTGATAGGTCTGCTCCACCGCAAAAGTCTGGCCTACCCCGTGGCCCTGTGACCCTGCCTGACCACTCGGAGCTGATCCTCCCTGCTAATGATGAAAGACTGGTGACTGACCGCCACGACCTCGACCTCCAACTCAGCCCGAATGGCCGGAAGAACTCCAGTTCCCTGACTAGTGAGAAACTGGTGGTGCTTCTCCTGAACGAGGATTCATGGAAGAACCCCTGTCACCAGCTACTGGTGATAAAACTTGGCAGAAACGCTGAAGGTGACCCATCTTGCCGCAATATTGGCACTCCACTGGGTCTCTCTGGCACTGCAGCCTCGTGTACCCTACCCTTCCACACTGGTAGCATACTACCTGGCTACCTGAAGATGTATATCGCCTCCTCAAATCACCGCGCGTAGACTCCCTATGGCACTTCCTGCTATAAACTGGAGGAATACTAGCTCTGGAAGTAGAACTTCCCTGGCTCACAGCTCCGGAGTCTCTTAGATTGCGCTCTGTAATCAGTGCCTAGTTTACGATGGAAGTTATGGAAGTCAACTGAAATATATTCACCTATGAATGGATCTCCCGCCTGAGACCATCCTCAAAATACCTTGCTAAGAAGATCCCATCTCCACCCCGGAGGGGTGTGAAATTCTAAAGATCGGTGAAATGAGAGGAATAATCCATAACAGAAAGAGTACCCTTCTCTATACTCATAAACCCTCAGGCTCGATCGGCCCTCAGGGTCTCCGGGTAGAAGTAGTCGTAAAACACGCACTGGAACTCTTCCCAAGACATAACTTGCTGAGGACCCACCTGTGAGATCACGTCCCACCACCTCTTGGAGGAGTCTTGTAGACTATAGGTAGTAAGCTTGACCCGCCTCTCTGAAGGCATCTCTATATGCTCAAATATAGTCAACATGGATTCCAACCATGAATTTGCAGCCTATGGTCCTCATTCCCCCGAGAAAGTAGAAGGATGCTGCTGCTAGAAAACCCATGTCAAGTCTTCCATAGTCGTGGAAGTAGGTGGTGCTCCCTGAAAGGTCTGCATCATCCTTATAAAGCCTTCCCTAAACTGTGCATCAACGCCTTTAACTGGTACGACAGCCGATGCCAAGGCTGAAACGACTGGAGGATCGGAAGGAAGTCCTTGATCAGCCATATCTGGCGTCTGATCACTATCCTGCAACTGACGTACAACTAGAGGACATCTCAGAGGCATAGCTCTGAAAGATCAAAATCATACCTTAGATCAGGAATATCAAGGACAGAGAAAAAATGAGTACAAAATGGAAATAGGAGAAGGAAACACTCAAGTTTTACAAAACATGACTACACGACATGTATAAACTCTACATGGCGTGTACTTAACTCTATTCCCCTGACCGAGTCTCCTTGCACGGCTAACCCACACAGTCTTCTTAAACTGAGACTACACGACGTGTTACCTGTGGACACAGTGTGTAGTAGAAAAGGTTTCAATGAACCATGTTGTTAGTTACATGTCCGGTTACACGGCTTAGACTATACAACGTGTTCCAAAACAACATGGCATGTACTTGAAGATTTTTCCCGACTCGTGTTGTTGGTGACACGGCCAGGTACACGGATGACCCTTACACGGCGTGTTCCGAACAAACACGGCATGTATAAGAGGAGATAACACCGTTCCATGTTTTTCGTGACACGGCCGGGTACCTAGAACAAGGCTACACGGCGTGTTCATACAAAACACGGCGTGTATTACACGAACTTCCCCAACCCGTGTTGTTAGTGACACGGCCGGGTACACGGATCACTACTACACGGAGTGTATCTACCATACACAGCGTGTTCTTGGAGATTTTTCACAACCAGTGTTTCTGCTCACACAGTTAGTGACATGGTTTAAAAGCTACATGGTGTGTATATATAAAGTACACGCCATGTATTCTGGGTTTTTCCGGGCAGTAACTCTGAAAATGCACCGAAGCTGAGAATACACTGAAAAACTAGCATGGAGGTGCCAAATTCCGATCCGTGAGGGCCCATACTCCCCGTGAATCAAAGATTGGAATCTACTACATATTATATATAAGGAAAACAAGTCAACGATCTACCAAGTTCCAATTCATGAGGGCCCATAACACCTCAAGAACCAAAATTTGGTGTTCATTTAAGCAAGGTACAATACAAACAACCTCTCTATCAAACCGTAGGGATTCTATCAAGGCATCTATCACAACAACATGCATAATATACACCACGTATATCACAACAACATGAAATTACCAATGCACCCTAGATGGCATGGAAAGAATGCATGACATGTGATTTCTAACAAGTGCCTATATGATGCATGAGATGGCATACCCTCATATCATCAGGTTGTGACAGAAATAGAACCATAATATCAACAATAATAACAACACAAAGCATGTGAATCACTCTAGGTGAAATCAGATCAACTGTAACATAGAAAAACCCGAAAACTGTAATAAGCAAGGTAGATTGGCTTTTCCCTGTACACGAGTTAGCTACTCCTGAGCACAGCTTAATACCAAGTACTAAATCTATCCTATCCCTGCCTAAGGCTCCAAAAAGTAAATCAAGAGAAAAGAAAC
This sequence comes from Viscum album, assembly GCA_963277665.1. Classification (NCBI taxonomy): domain Eukaryota; kingdom Viridiplantae; phylum Streptophyta; class Magnoliopsida; order Santalales; family Viscaceae; genus Viscum; species Viscum album. The sequence continues at coordinate 43,168,816 of OY728140.1, read as the reverse complement.
CCTCTGATACCACTTTGTAACGACTTGGTTCCGGAAGCCACCTAGAGGCGCCCCGTACCCAGTTGGTCACATGGCCTCAAGTGCATTTCCCCGAATGCCAGAGGCTGCCGACTAGCAGTGAGAGCCTTGGGTGTGATAGTGGGGAAACTATGCCCTCACTGGCAGAGTACACAATAGAAGTAAACAACATACAACTGCGAAAGTAATAATAATCCATACAGAAATAAACAGCAGAATACTGAAAGAAGAAAACTGGAGCACACATATATAATAATTATGCATGATATATATATATATATATGTCTAGGAAAATATAAAAACAAGTCACAATGCTGAAAACAGTACTAAACCGAAGTACAAAAGAAAAACAGACGAGCAACTCCTCAGCATCGCAAGCCTCGTCTTGGTCCCATGCTCTCCATCTCCATAGAAATCAAGAACCTGAAGTAGAAGGGCGCTTGCCCTTATCTATTCCTGCAATAATATAATCTGTTTGGGGCCAAAAGCATGGCCCAAATAGGGTGTGAGACAAATTCCCAGTAGGAAACCACCCAAAGATCTGTGCTTAACATTCAGTGAACATATGGCAGGTGAAGTACAATAAGCAGTAAACAGTAAGCATTAAACAGGATAATACACAACAGTAATAGTCCACAATTTCTAGCATATAGTTTACAAACAAGAAATAGCCACTCAAGAAAGTAGAACAAGAAGGTAACCACTGGGTTGTTCTCACATCCTAACCCCTATGGTTCAACCTACAAGTACTAGCAACCCTCTGGGAGGTACACACAGTCTCACCCCTCTGGTTCAAATACAGTAAAAAAATAAATAGACTCTCTAAGGAATCACTCACCGTCAATTCCCCCTATAGTCTCGTATCGTACTAAAGGATCTCTGGGGAGCACTCAACGTCTCATCCCCCCTGTGGCCTGCGTCGAGGAACTACAGACTCTCTGAGGAAGCACTCAACGTAAATTACCCCTTTGGTCTTGTATCGTAAATTAAAGACACTCTAGATAAGCCCTTACATCCATTATCCCAATGGTCTACTACACTAGGTTCTCATAGACCTGTGTAAAACAAACATGCATAACACACGTATCACCCCAAGTAAACCTCAAGAACTACTTGGCTTTCATTCTAAGGCACAACAACATATCAATACAACAGTTCCACTATCCTACAACTAGGCATGGTAACTGGAAAAACACCCAACAGGAAAAACATGCATGGAAAAACATCCAGAGCATAGTAAAGATTACTCTATTCACAAGCATCGACCTCTACTCAAGAAATCAATCAAATAAGGAAAACAACTGGGGCAAAAAAAATAGGAAACACAAAATACCCCATTCAAGGGAATTGGTGGAATTGCACAAAATATTCAAAGACTTCCTATAGAAAGGCACAAACCACATACCTCGATCCTAGGAGATCGATATACTTGAACTACGATGATTGATTCTTCTTATAATGGCATAGATCTACAAAAACACACAAAATTCTCAGACCACGATATCTTGAGAAAGAAGAGGAATTGGAAAACAAATCTCTAGGAGAAGGAAGGGATTACCGTTGCAGTTCCAACGCAATCGACGACGGTCGATTCAGAGAATGGATGGAGGTTCGAGGGATCAGATAAGTTCTGTGGCTGTACGGGTTCTCTCGGATGAAGAACCTGAAGAAGAAGTGAGTTTTTTCCATCAGGCGTGACCTTGATCCTTTTAATGAAAAAAGAAAGTACACGGCGTGTACTTCTGGGGTACACAGAATGTACTTGGCCTTTCCGTACTCCACTTTAAGTGGCCTCCACATCACCCCTACACACCGTGTGTGTGTCCCGAACATGGTCAGCACACGGCCTGACACTACATCAAAGTACACGACATGCACTTAGAAAATTTCTAGATTTTCCTTTTTTTCTCAGAAATGACCAGAAAGGAAAACATACCTGAAACAAAGATCTAGGTTCTTACAATTTCCATAAATAACCCAAATCTCCATATGTATACAATAAAAACATAGATTCTTCTAAAATAAAATTCAACCATTACTCCTTAAATGAAATCTCATAGTATCCTATTTTCCTTAGGCATATAGTGTTCCCAAAAGAGCGAACTTTTTCTAAAATAACATTTATAACTTAATCACCAAATCATTTTCCTATACTATGGATATCTATTTGATAAAACATAAGTTCCAAAAATCAATTTATTCTTAATATATAAAATAATTTAACTAAAAATAATAAGTCATACTAACCAGGGACTTCATGTAGACCAGTGGTAGGTGATAAATCCCCGTTGCACTTCGGTTGTGGGTTTGATTCCCACAGCTTTGTTTGACACGATGGGTTTTCATACAGTCTGTGTGTTATCCTATTTTTTTTAAAAACTATATAATTTTATAACACTCCCAAAAATTAGATAAAATAATCAAAAATAACCATAACATGTTTTAGTATCAAAGGTTATTCTATACCATTCATTGTTCATCTCCAAAAGCACTAACACATAACTACCTCAAAAATAAATGTCTCCAAAAATACTATTAATTACCTTGAAATTTCATAACATTAGCCTCAAAAGGTGTTTTTAAGACATTGAACTTATGATTAAAGTTAAAATTATAAACCCATGATGATATCTCCAACCCTTAATAAAACATCATAATCTCCAAAGTTGTCTAATCCATACTCTAATACCAACAATAATACCCAAACCTTAAAGGTTACATAATCTTGAGTTAAGTCAAGAATTCACATTGATGATATTTTCAGGTTTAGAGATTAAAATAATTAGTCCATAACTATTACATAAAAAAACATAGAAATACAAAGTGGAAACTCCCAACAATATCTGTTTCTTCTATAACATAAAAACATTTAAAAAGAAACACAGTTTCTTTTCATGTTTAATCATCAAAAATTTTCCTTGATTCCATCCTTGACTCTATTCTCCCTTAAATCATCTGAAAAAATTTAAAAACATGGGATGAGCACAAAAATCTTAGTAAGGGATATAAAAATAAAGAAAAACCATTAGTCTAGTTAAATCCCGATAACCCATTCAATGTTATTTGAGCAGATGAAACAAAACATTTTCACATGAATGACACTCATACTCTTTGCTCAGTGAAAAACACTAAAATCAATAGAAAGAAATTAAAACTCATTTTGGTGACTTAGAGCATAATTTATATAAAACTCTTTCAAACATATTCCAACTGGAATAATGGTATGGTTGAAATCCAAATTGGAGATCTATAATGGGGATATCCCTTTGTATAACCTACATCGGGCTCACCCGTGAGCTATAATGGGGGTCAACATTTTGTATAAGCTTTGTTGAGCTCACCTATGATCTATATGGGTCTCAAACCTTTGTATACGATTTGTCAGGATCACCCATGAGCTATAATGGGCCTAAAACCTTTTCATAAGCTATATCATGCTCACTCATTTCATATAATGGTCATGTACCATTTCATGAATAAAACAAGTTCATCATAAAACCCCTTTTTTGAAAGATCCTTCTAACCCCATATGAAAAAAATTTCCGTATAAAAATAACATTTTCATTTAAGAACCAATTTTCAATAAAAATATACCTAAATAAAATAATAATGGATTTATTTTCATTTTAAAAGAAATTAAGGCTTATAGAGGAATCCAAATATCAAATAACGGTTATAGTGGCAGAGAATTCGTTGTCGCCATATATGTTAAAAAACATTCCTTTTTTCATGTTATAAAGAAAGTAAAATGATTCATATAAAAAGATTCCTTTTTAAAACTTTGAATTAATTTCATGATTGACTTAAAATTTCCTATATATTTCTTTTATACCCATATAAATAAATATGTAATTTAATATCAGGAAGAAAAAGATTTGATAATTAAATCTTTAAATGTTCAAGGTGTCCCATACAACTTTGAACATTTAAATATTAATCTATATTATTTAATAAATAACTTTAGTATAGATAAAATATGGATATGAAATGTCATAGTGGCTGTATATACACCTTATAAAATAATAAATGTGCATATTATCAAGAAATGGATCAATGAAAGGATATTGAGACGAAGTCCCTTACCTTGAGTCCACCTTGTCTCGTTCATTCTTTAATTTACTAAATAATAATCATAGGTTATTTTCTAATTTATTTAGAACCTTTTTAAAGTTTATTATTCCTTTTATATTACTTATTACCATGTTATAGAAATTAGTTAATTATTTGAGTTCATATCAGACGTTTTGTCGATGTTCGGAATTTGAGTAAAAAATGAACTTGTTTTGATGAAAATTATCCATGTGGTCATAAGTCCATTATCTCTAGAATATTATTAATGACTTAAATATAATATATATATAGTATATATGTATTTATAATAGTCCATAACATTTGGAGATAAGAAATGAAATGCACCGTTCATGGAGACGATAGGTCGTACGTATCCATGAACGCTACTTTCATTTCATTTTCATATTAAAGGAATGAAAAATAAATGATACAAAGGTATATTATAATTAAATTATAATAAATATGTTATATATGTTACATAATTTCATTAATGCAATCTTTTATACGTTTCATGTATGGCATGAATGAGTCATATCACTTTGAGGGGGCGGTAGTCCATACTTCCTCAAATGAATTTATCATATTTACACATTATGGAAAGTATAAAGGAATGTTGTAAATAAAAATTACAGAAGCATAGAGATAATATAAATATAATATATATCATATATAAATATAGTGCCATCATATTGGCCACTATTAGCGGTGGTAGGAGAAAATTGAACAATCATCGTTTTGTGAGGCAGTAGTTCACCGTACACAAAAACAGTATGTTTTATATCGATTAGATGGAGGTGTTTGTAAGTGTAGGTAAAAAACTTAGCATAAAAAAATTATAGTATATTGATGATACTAGTTTTTTTATAAAATATTGGAATAAAAATAGCATAGGTGGTGGATAAGGAAAATAAATGAAAGGGGCTTGAGAGAAGACGTTACCTCTAAACCGGGTAACTCCTTTTGATTTGAGAAAAAAGGCTTCCTTGAATTTCATTCTACCCAAGGTAAGACTTATATGAGGAAGATAGGGATTTTTGGATATTATTTTAGAATAATTTGGATTATCCAAGGATCTTGAGAGGTGTGAGTAAGTGGGTAGAGGTGATGACCTTTTATAAGAGGGAGGAGGGGCACTTTAGGAAAATCTTGAAATACTATTTTATTATAAATTTATTTTCGAATTATAAGAGTTAAAAAGTGATAAATTCATATGATAAGATGATTATGGGTCTAAATAATCTCAAAAAATAGGTTTTAGAAAAGTTTATCTCACAAAATAACCTTATATTTTAGCTTTAACCCTTAGTTAAAAACATTAACTCTTACCATGCTTTCTTGTATTTTAATAATATATGGTTACTATAGTTACTATAAAATTACAATAGAACTACAAGTGTATAATTAATGACATTTTTAACATTATATAAGTAATTTCTCTGAATATTATTTTTTAGGACTATTATATCATTTAATAAAATAGTATTTATTTTAAAAACTCATTTATGTCAATTTTGACACTATTTAGTAATTGATTTTTGTTAAAGTCATAAAAACTAGATTCCTTTCAAAAAAATGCATTAAATCATCCCTAAAATTTCAATGTCATATAAAAAATTAGTTTATGGCATAAAAGTTTCAAATTAAATTTATTTTAATATTTATAATATTATTTATTTGAATCTTTCATTAATAAGGTAACCAATGCATCATCAATATGTCATAAATAAATTTATTTATTTAATGTCTAAATTATAAATAAAATATCATGATGTAAGAAATATTTTTAACTTTCTAATGAATATTTATAGTTGAAGATATCATTTATACAAACCAAATTAAAATTGTTTTAGTTAGGAACTACATGTTCATGTTATATTTCCCTTTTCTTTAAATTAAATATTATAAAAGGTCATTATCACACCCAAGTGGCTATATGGGGTCCTAAATTAAACCCAAGTATGCTAATGGTCATAAATATCTCATTAAATATTATTAGGACATCTTTTAGGGTAGTTTTATATTATTATTATATTATTGTTTACCCTTATTTACCTGATTTACCCTTTAACCATGGTAAATAAAAATAATTATTGAAGTTACTATTCATAATATCCAAAAAATAAAAGGTAATTATTTACATAATTTAGACCTTATTATTCCAAATATAGGATCAAATTTTCCAAATTCAGAACACATAATTGGTAGAAATTAATTTAAAATTAATTCCCATTGTCAAAAACAGAAAACGAGTTTTTAAGTAGTAAAAACTATCAAAAGATTGACATGTGTTTATGTCCACTTAAAATGTGACATTACTTACAATGAACATAATTGAATTAAATGATAAAAAATTAATCTAATTACACTTTAAAACTAATTAAAAGGATAATATAACTATATAAATAAATGAGATGAAAATGATGTTTTGAATTAAAATGCAGTATTTTTCACTATTCATAAAATGTAGATTTTATTATAAAAATACCAAAATTTAAAACAAAGTAATTTTTTATGTCCCTATTATAAATAAGAAATTTATTTTATCAAATAGAACATATAAAAGTGACAAAAAACTATTTTTAAAAAGGGTTTTCCATCAAAAGGAGGTAAAAATATTAGAGTATTTTATGCTTAAATTTGGATTCATTCCCATTTTAAGCCTCTAAAATTCATTGGATAAATGTAAAAACATTTAACAAATATGTAAAATCATAATATAGTTAACTTTGTTCATTCCCTCCAATACAACGACTTGGAATTAACAACCATTTAAAATAATAATATTATTGTTGTATTATTTTTTAGTATAACTCAGTTTTGTGTGCAATGTAAGATTTTGGAGAAACCCATTGTTGCGTGTCATGTATGCTATCATATATAGTGTTCCATTTAAACTAAAATTAATATTAAATTCAAAAATATTAACATATATGAAAATGTATTATTCTATAAATACCTGAGATGTTACAGGGATGCTGTGGAATGATGAATGATATAATTGAATTAAACTATCATGGTCAGTTTTTAGTTGTCTTATTCAAATGAAAATTGGTCAACATTGATTGAGAAATAATGAAAGATTCATTAAATTTTACTTCTATTAACTTCTATCACTTGATCCATACCGATGAGCATATATATCCTGATCCATTTATATTTTATTCACAAGAAAAAGATGATTTATTATATGGATGATGAAATACATAAAGGTTAGAGTGTTGTTGTATAATTAAAGTAGAGACAATTTTATAAATTGAGTGATGAAGATCAATTGGTACTTTGTGACAGTGAACCTCATCAACTACATAACATTGAACAATTTTTTACTGACTATATAGTAACAATTGAACTTATAAGAGAGGGTGAAAATGAATCACTCATCACAATGGATATTGATAACAATAAAGACAATTAAGATGTAGATAATTAAATGCATAAATTGGTAATTAAAATATAATACATTTTCTCATTAATAAGTGTTTTGTACATATATATATTTTTCTATTTTTTCTTTTTATTTGAAAACTTTTTTTAGTTTTTCATATTTTATACATTTAATATATCTGATCCATTTAAATTGTAGGAATGTTGAGAACAATTTTTTTAAAGATCATAGCCGATCAAAATATCATAACACATCACCACTACCATCTTCTTTAGTGGATCTTAGTGATTCTGTTGTACCCAAGACTACAAGAAAGCCAGTAATTTCCCTAGATGTTGTTGGAATCCCACCATATGATTTACCTCTGGCGATGGAGCAGTTAGTCGCCCCTCTATCTAGGGGATATTGGTGAGTTATTGTTGCTGGTATGTATGTCATTGTATAAAAAAACTAAACATTTTATTAAATTTTTAATACATTTGTAAAACAGATAAAGATAACAATAAAAGGGATATAGATATGAACACAACAAATGTATGGGACCTAAAGGAATCCAATATTATCACTCCATTTGATGAGTTTTGGGTGCCTACTGGTGACGCTGCTAGAATCTATGGTCATATTCTTACAAAAATTTATTTTGAGATGATGATATTTACCATTATTTATAAATTCTAGAGGCATATTCCTACATATTAAAAAAATGAGGTCTTTGATACTCAAGTAACAGTAATATTAATTTAATATTTCTTGATAACTAATTTAAAAGACATGAGTAATTTTTTCTTCTATACTTATAAAGTGTTATGTTTTTTATTTCTAGATTTTTTTTATTTTAATGTCCCTAACTTTGTTTCATTCCCATGGACTCTGAAAAATTTGGTCAAGAAATAGATAGATTTTAAATGGGTACCATGATATGATTTTAATAACACATATCTGAGTTCACAACAGATGTATGAGAAAGTGACCAAAGGCATTTCTCGTGAACAATGGAAGTTGTTTTTCAATATTAAAAAAGATGCATCTCATGAGGTAATAACATATTTTATAGTATCTTAATAACATAAACACAATAAAAAATAAGTTTTATTAATGTTGTTATTATTTTATTAATTATCTAAAAAAATACTATGAATCGTGAGAAACAAATCACTTCTCATATAGCTGGGTGTCAGTGTTTTTCAAGAAAAATAAAAATTTTGGTTTTCATTTCATTCATTATTATTTATATCATTTTATTATAATTCAAAGATTTTTCTAACTTGTTTATATATTTTTATAAACTCTAATGAATTAGATAACTTTGTTGGATGAATAGAGATGTGGTTTAAAGTGATTAGGAAACCTGATGGTAGTTTGGTAAATGACCCTACCAAAGATGTTGAAGTAAGTAATTTTCATTACCATTTCAAGTTATTTCATTACTACAAAAACATAATCATGAAAACTATATTATAACAACAAACAAGACTTAAACCCAATCAAATGGAGTCAACTACATGGATAAAAGGATTCCAATTTGACATCGTTTGCTACATCTAGTTGGCCCCAATTAATTGGGTTTAGGGCTTTTTTGTTTTTATAATATATTTTTCAATATTATGTTTTTATAGTAATGAAATAAAAATAAATATCAATGAAAAATTTATTAATTAGATAATATTATGAAGTTAATTCTGGTATATTAACCCTTCACAATCATCATCAGTTTCCAATAATGATGCAGTTGCAATCGTTTTAGGGAAGGAGCATCCCAAACGTGTATAAGGGATGGATTATGGTCCTACCCCATCAACTATCTTTGGTAGGGAATCATAATTAGTTATTTCTACTTCCAATGGGGGTTCAATTAGCTCCATTGATCAAGAATATCAAATATAAATTATTAGGTTGAAATAAAAAGTGAAAGAGAAAAAATCTTATAGGAAAACACAAGAGCAATGACGATCAATAATGAAAAATTATTTAGTTTATATTTTTTAGAAGATGACCAACACAATCCCCGAGGAGATTTCTAGCCCTATAACTCATCCCGTTGAGGTAAATCTAAATTTCATAGATCATTCAAAAATTTTCAAAGAACACATCCAACTTCCATAAATAAAACTAAAATGAAACTTTTATATTTAAAAAATGAACTTTGAGTCATACTGATCACATATTGTTTTATATTTATGTGTGGTTGATTCCTATACATCAAAGATGAATTATATATCATTATCCTTAATTTTGAAAACAATTTGAGCTCATTTTATCAGTTTTGACTTAGTAAATAGTTTTTAAAGGCACCAAAGCCTTTAAAAACATGTGTCAGGGGGTAAAAACTGGGAAAATTATGTTGTATTAACATGAAATCAATGAACAATTACCATGTATTGATTTTCAAAATTTAGGAACTAACGGAATGTTATTTAGAGTTACGGTTTCCCTAGGATGCATGTAAACGTGTTTTTAGTGCTTTAAAACACTAAAACATGCATGTGATGGTAAAAAAATATAAAATAGTCTAATATTAATATGAACTCATGGTAAAACCATTGTATAATTATTTATGATGTGTATTTGAAAACAGTACGTCAATCCGACTTCCAATGTGGTCAGAATGCCTTGGTAAACAGTTTTTAAAGGTTCCAAAGCCTTTAAAAACATGTGTCGGAGGGTCAAAACTAGGAAAATAATGTTTTATTACCATGAAATAATAGGAAAAATACCATGGATTTAGTTTTAAAATTTAGGAACCAACATAACATCATTTCAGGTTACGATTTGTCTGAGATGCCCGTAAATGAGTTTTTAGTGATTTAAAACACTAAAACAAGCATACAATGGTAATAACCATATAAAATGATCTAATATTAATGTGAAATCATGTAAAAATCACCTTTTAATTAGTTTTTATGTGTACATAAAATAAAACACATCAAGTCGAATTGTGGTGCGGTCAGAATGCCTCAACAATTTTTTTAAAGGTATCAAAGCCTTTAAAAACGCATGTGAGGGGGTCAAAACCAAGAAAAAACTTCATATTTCCATTAAATCATATAAAAATTACCATAGATTTATTTTTAAAATATAATAACCGAAGACATTCCGTTTTAAGTTACAGTTTTCCCAGGATGCCTGTAAATGCATTTTTAGTGTTTTAAAACACTAAAACATTCGTGTAACAATAAAAACCATAGAAAAAGACCTCATATTGATGTGAAATCATGGTAAACCCACTTTTGAATTATTTTTTATGTGTCCTCATAGAAAAACAATAAATCTGACGTGCCTTAGGGTCATAATGACTCAATAAACAATTTTTAAAGGTACTAAAGCATTTATAAACGTGTGTCAGGGGGTCAAAACCCTGAAAACGATTTGATATTTCCATGAAATCAGAGGAAAAAGATTATATATTTATTTATAAAATATTAGAACCAACAATATGTCATTATGAGTTATGATTTTTCCAGTATTTCTATAAATGTGTTTTTAGTGTTTTAAAACACTAAAACGTGTGTGTAACTATCAAAACTCTTGTAAAATACCTCTTATTGACATTAAATCATGATAAAATAACCATTGAGTTATTTTTGATGCGTACATGAATAAAAATGTCAATATGACATGCAGTGTGGTCGAAATGGCTCAGTAAAGAGTTTTTAAAGGTTTCGAAGCCTTTTAAAATATATGTCGGGGGGTAAAAATTAGGAAAATGTTATTGGATTTCCATGAAATTACAGGATAATGACTATAGATTGATTTTTGAAATGTAGAAACCTAGTAACATAATTCCCATTTATGGTTTTCCTGAGATGCCCGAAAATGTATTTTAGTGTTTTAAAAAACCTAAACATGTGTGTAATGGTCAAAACCAAATAAAAAACCTAATATTAATGTAAAATCATAGAAAAACTACCTTTGAGTTATTTTTACCATGTATTCATAGACAAAATGTCAATATGATGTACGATATGGTCATAATGGTCCATCAAACAGTTTTTAAAGGCACCAAATCCTTTAAAAATGTATGTCGGGGGGGGGGGGGGTCGACACCAAGAAAAAAATGTCAGATTTATATTTAATTAGATAAAAATGACCATTGATTTATTTTTGTAATATAGTAACTGAAGGAACATCATTCTGAATTATGATTTTCCTAGGATTCCCATAAATGTGCTTTTCGTATTTAAAAACCCTAAAATGTGTATGTAACAGTCAAAACCATATAAAACAATCTCATATTGACATAAAATCATGGTATAACCATATTTGAGTTATTATTGATGTGTACATATAGAGAACACATCAGTCCAACATGTGGTGTGGTCGTAATGACTCGGTAAACAATTTTTAAAGGTACTAATGCTTTTAAAAACATGTGCTAGGGGGTTAAAACTAGGAAAATATCATCATATTTCCATGAAATTAGAATAAAATTACCGTAGATTTATTTTTGAAATGTAATAACCAATGGAAAATCATTAAAAATTATGATTTTCATGGGATTGTCATAAATAGATTTTTAGTGTTTTAAAACACTAAAATGTGTGTAACATTCAAAACCACAACAAAAAAACTCATATTGATATGAAATCAAGGGAAAACCGCCATCAATTTATTTTTGAGGTGTATGTGTAGAAAAACTTTCAATACGATGTATGTTGTGGTCAGAATGAATTCAAAAATAGTTTTTAAAGGTACTGAGGTCTTTAAAAGCGTGTATCAGGGAGTCAAAACTAGGAAAACATCATCATATTTCCATAAAATAAGAGGAAATTAACTATATATTTATTTTTTAAATGTAGAAATAGAAGACACATCATTTATAGATACATTTTTCTCAAGAATGAATGGGTTTTTAATGTTTTAAAACACTAAAATGGGCATATAATAGTCAAAACCATACCAAACAACCTCATATTGACGTGTAATAATGATATAACCACCATTAAGTTATTTTTGAAATATAGGAAATTCTGTCATATCAAATTCCTTAATTTCTTTATTAATTAAATTTCCAAAACACCGCACGTCGATTTAAAAATTAATTAGAATGTTATATATTTATCCCTTTTCGTTTTCAACTATCTAATCATATCTTAAATAGGTAAGTTTATGTTTTTAAAGTTTTTTTCATGATATGTTATCCTTTTATGTTAAAATTTATTATGTTTTATTAATAAAATAAAAAATTTTATATGCAACACTCTAAATATATTCTGTGTCTTTTCTCTTTCGCATTTATTTTCTTAAATTTTTTGGTTTTTATTGTAGGTGACAGATGCCGACAGTAGGCATGAGGTAGACTATTCTTATCCATGAAATTCTTCAGAAGGTAGTCTTTATGGTTCTTAGTTTCCATGGTATGTTTAAATTTTATCAATTATTCTACTGTAATTATGATTTATTAAGTTTAGTTTTAATTTCTATATTTTTTTTATTACAGTTGATGTGATGATGTGGTTGGTTTCAGTTGGTAAGATGATGTGGAGGCAGATGGATGCAACGGAGGTTGTGGGATGAATGTATATTGCACACGGGTTATTGTTGGACATATTATATATATATATATTGATGAATGATGTATGGTTTGACTGAGGTTATCAGTTGACTAAGGTTGTGGTGATTGAGCTTATGCTGACTGAGGTTATGATGATTGTGGATGTATGTATATATGACTATGGATATATGATGTATGATGTATGTATAATGAGTTTATTATGAATTTATGTTTTATTTTATTATTAATTTATTATGAGTTTATTATGAGGTTATGATGAATTTATGTTTTAGTTTATCAATATATATGTATATATTGATGACTGATGTTATCAGTTGACTAAGGTTATGGTGGCTGAGGTTATACTGGCTGAGGTTATGGTGATTATGGATGTATGTATATATGACTATGGATGTATGGTGTATGATGTATATATGATGATTTTATTATGAATTTATTTTTTAGTTTATTACATGTCAGAGTTTTTATATTTATATTTATATTTTTTTATTAAATATTAAAAAAATAAATTTAAGAGAAATATTTAGAGGTGGTTTTTAAGAACCACTACTAATTAAATTAATGAAAATCTTAATTATCTATGGTTAATAGTAACTAACACTAAACATAACAGCTAAGAAATATATTAGCGGCTGTTAAGTTTATCTTATATATTTTATTTTCAGGTTATTTTTTTAAAAAAATTGCCGCTAAATAAAATCAAAACCACCTCTAAATGCCACAAAAAACTACACATACAAAAATTAACGCTAAATGGAATTTTTTTTCATGAAATGACTATTGATCATGAAATATGTGGATGAGATACAAGATCCATCCATATTAAGTTTAGTAAAAATATCTTTCACGGGGTAATATATGCCTTAAAGTTCATTTCTCTAATGCGTTATCTAAAATAAAACCCAATTAAGGGGAACTCTTCTATCATTTAGTCCTTTTATGTAATGCTCATTTAAAGTATTTATTCCCAAATGAACACCATATTTGGATAAATATGATTATGAACTCAAATATGAATGTCCATAGAATTTATTTTCTTCTTCTATTTGGAATCTTTATCAAATATACTTTGATTATGATATGAGGCAATGAGAAATTCTTATGTCTATTCCTTATAATTGACTTCCTTTTGTGGCCCACATAAGCATGTACATGTTATTATGGGTGGACCAAGATAGTGCTCTAATGAATTAGGTAATGTTTTTGTCTCATGATATGTTATGTATGAGATTAGAGATAAATCCTAACCTGTGATGGGACATTGTCCACCATGTGATGTTGTCTTAACAATTATCCTTGGCTTATATTTATGTCATGTTTTATGTTGTTTCCAAATTCCTATGTTGTTATGATATTATGATTCCATATTCTTTATGTTATTCCTCCATATTATTATTTATGAGCCTTGTCTATGATATCATGTCATTCCTTATGACTCACATACAATGCTTCGTTATAATGTTTATTCCCTTATCAGGTTTTTTAGCTCACCCATTTTGTCTATGTATTTACCAGGTTATACTATGAATTTTTAGGTTATCAAAGGTATTTAAGAGATCATTATGGAGATTAAAATAAAGATTTTTTATGTCAGTTTCATGTTTATATTTTATGTATCTATTCTTCCAAATATACTAGGCCTCTCAATCCTTTGCTTATAATTATTGGATATTTTTTTAATATCTTGAAATTTTAGCGAAGTATAGAGTGAGTGGTTTCCAATAAATTATATCCCTGTATGGATACTATAAGTGGATGTGGCTCTGGAATAGTTTTACCTAGGTGTAATAACCCCAAAAGGGAGCATTGGGTATTAACTCAATTTTCACCTAGTGCATGACAAAGAGGCCATGCTACACACATAGTTTGACACTTCTAAGGGATATGCTTTGGAACATTCAAAAACTCTTTATTGACCATTATACAGGACTTGAACATATTATTAGGCTAGAAAACTTAATAGGGGAATTACCATGGATAACCTATATTTAAACCTAGAGACTCATAAGTTAGGATATCCATGTCATTTATAAGTTATTCCTTTTACACTCATAGTTTCTATTTTTACATAATTGTTATTTTGAGTATTATCATCCATTTTTTTTATTTATTTCCTTTATTTTAGTTAATGATGGGAAATAGGAGGAACCATGATAACAACCAACTTGATAGGTAATGTGATAATTTCCCAAATGATATGCCTAAATACATAGGAGTAGGAGGCGGGAACTTCATGGTTGTACTAGCTTAGCTTACACATGTTATGAATAATAATTTTAATCATGTGGAATTCCCTCCTTCTCCTAAGATAGAGAAAGTTATGATTGAGTACATTATGTAACAAAGGCCTCATAACTTTACTGGATCTATTGACCCCCTAATCATGAAATAATTTTTTAAATCTACTGAGAAGATATTTTATGTTCTGTAATGCTCCAAACAAGAGAAATTGGTACTATCTATTTATCACCTAGAGGGGGAAGCTGATCAGTGGTGGATATTGATCAAGAACATGATGTCTAAATAGGAAATTGATTAAAAGGAATAGAAAGTATTCAAGAAAAATATTTATCAATAAATATTTTCCCTAAACTCTCCATCTTAAAATGGAGAGAGAGTTCCTCAAACTGAAGAAAAAGGAAGATGAGTCTATCAGGGAGTATGACGAAAATTTCACAACACTTGCACGATATTCCCCCAACTTTTTCATCAAAATAAAAAGAAATGTGAACCATTTATTTAGTGGATATATGGATAAATCTCATAGAAGAAATAAAACCCAACTAACCATGTGTCTAAAGTGTGGTAAGAAGCACCCTGGAAACTATCTAAAGGGAACCAGGAGATGCTGAAAGTGTAGAAAAGAGGGGCACTAGAATAATCAATGCTGATGAGATATGAAGAATCCCATTAATGAGATAGAGGGAAAGAAGGTTCAGATAAACACTCATCCTAGAGTAAAATGTTTCAACTATAAGGAAAAAAATATTTATATGATACAATTCCTTATGCCAAGTGTTGTTGGAGATAATTAACAATAACCTCCAAGGCCTAGGGATCAAGGGAGGGAATATTCTACCACTACAGATTAGGTGGATCTGGAAACTGATGTGGTGATAGTTATACTGGTTATTCATTCAAGAATAGAAAAAGTACTTTTTTATTATGGTTCTACACATTCTTTCATATCTATCAAGTTTAGTATAACTATTTAAACACCACATCAAAACATGGGTATTAAGCTACTGCGAGAATAAAAAACAGAGAAATTATTACATCCCATGTATATAAATTCTCCCTAATCAATGATTGTAGACTGAACCTCCTAAAAAATATTATCTTAATTATGTTAGTGAATTTTGATCATATATTGGGAATGAATTGACTATCCTTATATAAATCAAACATTAACTATTGGGAGAGGGAAATAACTCTTCACTTCCTGATCCATCCTCCAATTCAGTATAAGTGTAAATATGAGGATGAATCTATTTTATAATATTAATCTCAAGTGTGAATATTGTTGGATTATGAGCAATCATATCTAGCTCAAATGATTAATACAAAGGAGAGAATCATGATTTAAGACAATCTCATTATGAGAGACTATACTGATGTATTCCTTGAAAGGTTGGATGATCTTACTCATGACCAAGAGGTTGAGTTATCAATTGATATTATACCTAGATCTCTATCCATATCCAAGACTCCCTATAGAATGGACACCATTTAGTTAGAATAACTGAAGAAGCGATTATAGGAGAATCTGGACAAGGGTTTTATATGCCCGCGTGCTTCACCATGGGGTACACCAGTCCTATTTATCAAGAATAAGGATGGGTCAATGTTCCACTACATTGATTATTATGAACTCAAAAAAATCATGAAAAACAACAAGCATCCCCTACAATAGATAAATGACTTGTTTAATTAAATATATGGGCCCTATTATTTCTCTAAGGCGAATCTTCAGTCAATATATCACTAATTAAAGTTGAAGAAGGAGGATATTCATAAGGATTCATTTTGAACAAGGAAAGGGAACTATGAGTTCATAGTGATTACCTCATGACTCACTAATACTGTAGGAATCTTTACGGATTTAATGAATAGATTATTTATATATTACCTCAAAAAATTTATGGCATACTTTATAGATGAAATTTTGATATACTCCAAAAGAAATGAGGAGCATGATGAGCATTTAAATACCATGATAAAGCCTTTGTGAAAGTAGAATCTATATGAAATATATAATAAATGTGAGTTATGGATGGATGAAGTATAATTATTGGGGCATTCTATCACCATCAAAGGGATATCTATAGAACCTTCTTAGACAAAGGAAATTGAGGAGTGGAACAACACTACATCTCTAACTAAGATCCATAGTTTCATTGGACTAGATGGGTATTATATAATTTTTTGTGAGAAACTTATCAGTATTTTCAAATCCACTAACCATGCTACATTAGAAGGGAGTGTTGTATGTTTGGACTAGTGAATAGGAAGGGAGATTTAAGGAATTGAAAAAGAGGATTATTACTGCACCAGTCATCATACTTACCTCAAGTGGGAAAATTTTCATGGTATACAATGATGATTAAAAGAATATATTAGGTTGTGTACTAATACAAAATAATAAAGTGATATCCTACACCTCATGGGGGTTGAATGTTCATGAGAATAACTACCCAACACATGATATAGAGTTGGATGTAGCAATATTTGCATTGAATATTTGGAGGAACTATATTTATAGGGATAAGTGTGAAATATATATGGATAATAAGAGCCTCAGATATATATTCAAACATATTAATATGAACCAATGAATATGGTTAGAGATGATGAAGAAAAATGATTGCTCAATCCACTACCATCTTAGGAATGAAAATAAATTGGTAGATGCTCTAAGTATAAATGATCATGCAACCTTATCAATGATGATAATTGACAAAGATCCAATATTATTAGACTTAAAAAGGATGTACATGGGGATTATAAAGGAAGGAACGTCATCATTTCTTTCTGAAATTATTTCTCAATAATCCTTTCTAGAGAATAGAAAGGATTCTCAAATAGATGATGTGAAAATTTAGAAGAAGGTGAAAATTATAAGAAAATGGAAATACTTAGAGTTCAAAATTTATGAAGAATGATTTGTAATATTTGGGTCATGAATATGTGTACCATAAAATCCTGAGATAAAGAATGATATATTGAAGGATTCATATAACTTAACCTTCTCCATCCACCCTAGGAGAATGAAGATGCATCAAAATCTCTGAGAGCACTATTGGTGGGACAACATGAAGAAGAAGATCATGGAATATATATTAAAATTCATGGTATTTCCATAGTTGAAGGGTGAAAGAAAAAATTTCAAGGGTAAGATGTAACAATTAGCGATACCTATATGGAAATGGAAAAATATCACCATGGACCTTTTCATTGGTCTTCTAAAGACATAAAGAGGAAATAATGCTATATGAGTTGTAGTAGATTGTTTTACAAAGACCACTCACTTCATTATAATTCAAGAGGAATTCTCACCTGATTAACATGGAAGGATATATATCAAAGAAGTGGTGAGGCTGCATGGAATGCCACTATTGATTGTATTTGACCAAGATTTGAGATTTAACTATAATTTATAGAAAAGTATCTAACATGCTCTAAACACTGAATTGAACTCCAATATGACTTATCACCCCAAAATTCATGGCCAATATGATTGGAATATCAAGAAACTAGAAGAGATGTTGAGATAATGCTCAATGGACTTCAAAGTAGGATGAGATCAACATCTTCCTCTGGTTGAGTTCTTGAACAACAATAGCTTTCACTCAAGCATCTAAATGGATCCATATAAATACTTTTATAAGAAGAAATGTAAAACACCTTCATTATGTTATGAATTTGGTGAACACAAGCTTCTAGGACCTTAAATGGTTGAGGAAATTATAGAAAACGTCAATATCATTTAGCAGAACATCAATACTGCTCAAAGTCTATAGAAGAGATTTGTTGAAAATCATTAATGAGACATGAAGTTTGAGGTTGGAGATAAAATTTTCCTTCACATATATCCATAGAAGAGAGTCATGATATTTGGGAATAAGGACAAGCTAAGTCCCAAGTACATCACCCCCTTTAAGATTCTTGATCGCACCAGAGCTAGGTCTTATCGACTAACAATCCCACCAACCATGTCTCAAGTACATGACATATTCCACATAATCCTATTAAGGAATTACATACTAGATCCCTCACATGTGCTAAATTTAGAGGTGCTATGGATGGAAAATTATCTCTCTTATGATGAGAATCTGGTGAAGATCTTAGACCATAGGGATAAAGTACTATGTGAAAAGTCAACTCACCTAGTAAAAGTACTATGAAAAAACCATAAGCATGAAGAGGCGAAAAGAGAACTGGGGGAAGCCATGAAGTAGAAGTACCCTCACCCATTTTCAACTTATAATGTAAAATAAAAATTTTTAGTGTGAAATTTATTAATGGGGGAAGAATGTAACAAACCATAATTTTATCAATGAAATTTCTTTTCTTATAATTTAATCATATTTAGTAATGTAACATAAAACACCTGCATTACATGATGAAACCAGCAACATTTTATTATATTAATTTAAACAATGCATTTAGAGAATAAATATGGCCATAATAATTGAAATTATTACAATGGGACAAACAAATAGTGAATAATATAACAATAATAGGAAAATTTGGATATGCTCGATCCCCCAGAATAATCAAAATCACGAATGGCACTGTAGAAATAAAGAAGAATATTAATAATGAAATATGAATCTTAAAAATTAAAATATATATAACCTCGAGAGAAAATAGAATTGAATTAAGAATGAATGAAAAATAGGGTATTTATAGAAATTAGGGAACCCATATGGCTTTTACAAATATGACCATTAGAATAGTAACATGACCATTGGAATAGTAATATGACCTCTTGGAATAGTAAGCTAATCGTTAAAATAGTATCCTCAAATATGAATGTTTAAAATAATATTTAGGATATCTTAATAATTGAAAATATGAAATATTTATATCATGATACAAGTAAATAGATGTTTTAAAAATGATAAAATAAGTGTTAGTATTTTTATAAAACATATATGTTTTATTTGCATTTTTATAAAAAATATAATGATTTAAAAGAAAATTTATTTTCATAAAATAAGTTTATAAATTAATATTATGTTTTATTATACTGATAATACAATTCTATGAAACATTAATTAATTCTTCAAAGGGTTAGAAAATTGATGATAATATTAAAATTGGATTTTTTCAAATAAATGAGAATTTATTTAAAAATTAAATTTATCATATTTAGAAAATTATTTTCATAAATTAATTTCTTTTTTGGAATTTAAACATTGAAATATTTTTATAGTGATTTTTTTATAATTTTATAAAATAGTTGATTTTTTTTGGTGAATAGTGAAATACAACAAAATAAAATATTTTACAATATAAGCTAAATACATGAATTTTTGAGTTTTGGTTGAGAAAAGAACCCATTAGTTCAAACTCACATCCACCATTTACTGTATATACTCACAAAAATCAATACTGTTGGTAGTCTTCATCCAAAATCATAAATTAATGAATATAATTTTCAAAAACACCTCTCCCCCTTATAAATACCACTCCTCACCACCCCTTCTACTCACACCTTATAATACTTGGAGCTAAATTTTTTCCCAATTATCTTCCTAATCATCTCACCCATGTATTAGTTCTGATGGTCTCATCCAAATATCAATCCAAGTTTCCTTAAGTGGAATCCCAAGAGGAGAAATCTAAAGGATAATGTAATTCCCTCAACTGATTCTTTTAATTTTTATACCTACTCATCATCTAATTTTTTTTATAAAACATGGAATAATAACTCCACTATCATATATATACTGTAATATTATTGTTATATTTGAATATTTACTACCCATCCTCTTCTCTTTCCCTCAATTAATTCTAAAAATGAGAATGTTGCTTATAATATGGTTGGTTCATAGCCTCTATGAGAAACATAATTTATTTTTCTCCACCACCTTAAAGGATTTACATAAAAATATTATTATATTTAAATAACATGATAATAAGTATATTATAACTTATGTAATGTTCTATAAGGAATATATGGAAATAATATTAAATAACACAAAACTAGATCGTGATGGTTATTAAAACCGCTAAAATAAACTAACCATATAACATAATCATTTTTACTAAATGAATCATACCTATGTTAGAAAAAGGATATTTGAAACTATTTAAATTTATGTAAGGATATCAATAAAATTTCATTTCACTTCTAGATATGTATTACTATTTGAAAATAACATCAATAATTATCCACAAGTGATCCGAATGTAGAACCATGAAACAAACATCTTCAAAGCACTGGAATTAAGAATTATATCTCATTGAAATGGTTATAAATGGACATAATAAAATTATAGTAAATCAAACATATATGGAAAATGTTTTCAATTAAGTAATTAATGAATCTTATTTGACTATCGATGACATTATGTGTAAGTGTATAATGATTCTGGAACATAATGCAAGAGGTCACTCCGAACCACCCCCTTTCCTTGAGTTATGACATTTCTCTCACCAACTCACTTTTTCTCTCTATTTAATTTTATATAATGCTTCTAAATTCTCTATATATGTATCTATCATATATAATTATCCTATTATACCTTCATTTTATGGGGTAATTCTTGATTTAAGTTTATTTCTCAAATGTATTCTTTAAAATTAAACATGATTAAGGGGAACTTTTCTATCCTTTAATACTTTTATGTAATTCTCATTTAAAGTCTTTATTCCCAAATAAACACTATATTTTGAGACCTATGATTATTCACTCAGATATGAACGTCTATAACATTTAATTCCATTTTCTCTTTGAAATATTTATGAAATATCTTTTGACTATGATATGAGGCAAGATTATGAAATCCATTTCTTTCCATGAGTAATTCTTATATTTGTACCTTATAATTGATTCCCTTTTGTGGTACACATAATAATATAAAAGTTAGGATGTGTGTTCCTAGATAACACTCCGATTAATTAGGTAATGTTTTTTTCCTGATGATACATTATGTATGGGATTAAGGAGAAAACCTAATCCATGATGGGAATTTTTCGTCCATGTGATGTTGTCATATCATTTATCCTTGACTTATATTTATGTAATGTTTTGTGTTGTTGCCACATTCCTATGTTTCCATGATCTTCGTATTCCATGTTCTTTATGTTATACCTCTAGATTATTATTCAAGAGCCTTTTCTTTTATGATATCATTTCACGCCTTCTGAATCACATGAAATTTTAGGATCTAAAAGGGATTTAAGAACTCATTATGGAGATTAAAATAAAGATGTTTTATTTTAGTTTCAGGTTGATATTTTACATACCAAGTATTCCAAAAAAACTAGACCAATCAATACTTTGGTTTTATTAATTGAATATTTATGTTAAAAATCATGTAATAATATATGTAAAAGGCTTGGGATTCTACAGAGAAGGCACATGGACCTCAGGGGAAACTAGGGAAACACATGCAAGCATAACACATAACATGTAACACCCTAACCTGGTTCACTCTATAGTAACCAAACCTAAGTGCCACATGACCTTAATTGTGCCTACCTATATTCCAGAGGCTTCCAAATAACATAGGGGGTCTAGGGTATTACCATGGGGAGATTATATTGTCAGGGATTTGAGGTTATTTTCTGATCACCAGTAGTTGGTACTATTGATTCTCCTGCACTACGAAAATTCAACCTTTAGAAGCAGATCAAGCTACTGGTAGAACAATCACCCCTTAAGACTAGTGAACCATAAGTAGGAAGTAGATACACCCTACCCACCATAATAAGTCAAACCAAACTCCCAAAAATACTTAAAAACATTTATGGAACTAGAAACACATTCACTGACAATACATGAAACAATAATATAAAAATAAAGAAATGAGACTAGTGTTTACTATGCTTCGAGCGATGTGTCATACATGAATGGGATAAACACCACTATATACTTTTGAATTAATACTAGGAAAGACAATATATTACAAGATTTATAAACTTCTAAGTACACATAATTAAACTATCTCTCTTTTTTGTTCTTTAATCACTCTGCAAATCACCCTTTACATTGAAGTCTCAACTTTATTAAATATTAAGCTTAGACGATGAAACCAATTAAGACTTATCCAATAAAATATAGATCAACAAGGTAGGAATGATTAATCTCGACTACCAAAATGGGGACCCTCCAATATTATTTAACTTTCTAAGATTCAATGCTTCACCATAAAACCATCGGTAAATGTGAACTTTCAATGGTATCACCTATATTGGAGAAGTCTTGGTGCTACTGTCTGCACCTTATGTCCAAACATAATCTAGTGAAAAATATTTCAATGAACATAATTCCAAACATTGAAATTTTAGTGAACTGAAACATAATTCACCTCCTAATTGTCTCCCACTTAAAGTTTGTTTTAGGGAACTTTAATAACTCTCCATTAATTAACATGAAAAAATGTTCTACACCCTCTCTCCTTCCGTTTACCCAATCCCCACTAAGGAACAATACTACATCAAAAGTTTTTGATCTATCACCTTTGTAAACATATATTATATATTTTGTGTTCCAAATATATTATGTAGCTCCATTTCCTTTCCCACTTCATGCCGATGTGCTTCAACCAAGCATGGAACACCATATTTTTATAAAAGTGGATTGAAATTTGGATATCATAGAAAATAAGTACTCCTTAATGAATTATTATAATCTCCTTCAGTAATATCCTCAACCACATCATTTCTTTCCTAACTTTCATTACATCTATATACTTAGATTTATTGAAATTAAAAATCCAATGTAACCTTGATGACCTACTGATAACCATTACATAAAAAGTAACAATAAAACTAGTTATAATTTTCCTTGTATCCACATCACTGGTAAAGTTCAAGTCTATGAAACCTTGAAATATATCATACATTCCAAATCATAGGGTTGTATACTATAACAACCATTCTATTTATTACACACTTAGAAATGATTTATTACATAAAATATTCACCTAAAACAACATAGAATATTAAGAGGTCTAGTGTCTTTATGGCTTAGGAACATTATATAACAATTTAAAACATTAAACATGACATCTTTATTGAAAACTTTCTTTACATGACCACTACATTCCCTCATACTTAGCATTGCATGGGGTAACCTGATGGCATGTATAAGAAAAGAGTGAGTTATAAATACTAGTAAGGGAGTAAACAAGGCATAACATGAAGAATACAATACATGTTAGGAAATAGAAATATAAATGGAGCATAATAGAGATATGAACATAAATACATGATATAACATGATTATTGTAACATGGAAATGTGGCAACAACACTTAACATGGTATTAGCATGAGCTAAGGATAATTGCACATGGATCATGAGTAAAACCTTATTGCACATAAACTAGAATGAGTAAACCCTCATTGCACTTGATTTATCATGATACTAAACTTTACCCAATGCATTAGAGTGCTATTAGGGCACACCCTTCGTAAACATTTCATTTCATGTATAAGTGTGCCACATGGAACATATAACATGAATTCATAAAACATAATAATTTATTCCACAATAAAGGAATTTGGAATTAATAAATGAAACTATATAATAAATAAGTAAACATTCATAAAGATGAATACCCTTGATAGATAAATGGGTATGGTATTCAATACACAATGACTTTGGCTTGGAAAATCACGCTGCAATTTCGACAGCATAACGACGTGACATAAGAGTTCATAAAAATGGTTGATGAGAGTTTAAGGAGTGTCTCATAATATTTAAATGAAATGGACAGTAAGGGGGTCATATAGATACATGTCCCAACATATTTAATGGAATTTATATTTGTAATACAAAAACATTTCTTGAATGTAAATGAGGAGAGAGAAACCCCTTATGTAATTTCATCATGGTAATGAGTGTACTTGGGAGTAATTAATGAGAGAGAAAGGGGTATATCATCATTAAAACGTAAGGAAGGTAGTATGTGTGAGGTGAGAAATCAAACCCCAACATTTGTTGATGAAAATAATAGGGCATAACAACATAATAAAATTTGGACAAAGGGAATTATTTATTATTATAATCCTTTGGGAGCATGGGGAACCTTGAGAGGATTATAGAGAGATTAAGGCATAGGTTTTTCTAGTTCCAAAGGATTTTAGTGTATAGGAAGTGGGAGCTTGGGTGGGTTTATATAAGAAAACAGAGGGAATTATTTATTATTTAGGTTTAAGATACCACACATTAAACTAATCAAAACCACAAACAAACCCATGATTTTTCCCATTATTTTTTCCAAAGGGTAGTGGAAAACATTATTTTATAAGAATAATGGCCTAAATTCTTAAAATATTATGTTTGCTTACGTGGAGGTGAGTCACACTCTCAATTAAATCAATTTAAAAAGTTAAAATGTTTTATAAGTCTTGAAGAGTCTACTAAAGCTTTTTGAAATAAATAAAACAAACCTAAAATCACATTATTTTAATGTTAAAACATATATTGGCCGAACATAATGTTTATAGTATTTTATTACATCACTATTGGGTCATTATGATGTCATACAACACATTATATATTTAAATGGTATTTATTTTTTACCGAAAAATTTGATTATCTCAAAAAATTATGAAAACTTCACCATTGGATAATTTTGATGTCCTGATTCCAAAAATAATATTTATTTTATCTAAATAATTTTCTAAATATTTGAATTTTTATTTTTAAAATAAAAATCATCATTTATAAAAAATTCATGGGTTTTGACAAAAATAGCTTTCAAAACCTAATAAAAATTACAATTGTATTCATAAAAATTATACAATAATTTATATTTAATAAAAATTAATTTAGTAATAATATTTAATTAAAATATTATTTAATTAAAAAATCCATTAATTCATTAAAATAGATTTCTTAATTAACTAAAAATGCTATTTCGCTTTTAAAAACTATTTACAAGGTAATAATAATAAAATGAATATATATTCTCTAAAAAAATAATGTAAATAATCATAGTACTAGGGTGTCATTACATAACCTCTTATAACACCTGCATAAGACCGAAGTGTAAGGTGTGTGATGGTGATAGACTCTTGGGGTAGCTCAGATAACATCGCTCGGGTGGTAATCTCTATCAACTTCCACTTCTCCTGTAGGCGGTTCCGTTCGAGCTTAACATGTTGAATCTCAGTTTGGGATTGGTCAATAGGGAAGCCCAATGATGCCACCTCCTTTCCGAGCTCTAAAAAATGGGATATGTATGTAGGAATTCTACTAGATGAGGCCATCACTTCCTTTGTCTGAGTAAATTGGATTTGTTAAAGCCCTATATTTATACTAATCATGTGATCACTATCCAATGTCTATATTAGCAAAGGTCACAATTCTTAATAGTATTTTAAAATCCAAAAACATAAAACCAAATAAGTACATATTTTATATAACCATTATACATAATAATACATTTAATTAGATCAAGAGTAATTTTCATTAATGGAAGTTTGAGTCATTACAATCTCCCCCCTTTAAGAAATTTCACCCTCTAAATTTTCTTTTCCAACACTAAAACATATGTAGGTAACTTTACTTCATCACTTCCTATGATTCCCACATCGCTTCTTCAAAATTTTTGTTTCACCATAACACCTTGATGAGGGACATTATCTTATTTTTTAGAACTTTTTCTCTAGGATCTAAGATCTTCAACAACTTCTCTTCAAAGGAGAGGTCATTATCCAATGGTACCACTTCTGTATTAAGTACGTGCGATGGGTCAGGTATGTACTTTCTCAAGAGTGATACATAGAATACATCATGTACTTGAGATAGGTTCGGTGGGAGTTCTAGTCAATAGGCCACCGCTCCAATGTGATAATGGATCTCAAAAGGGCCGATGTACCTTGGACTAAGCTTTCCCTTATTCCTAAATCTCATTACTCTCTTCCACAGTGATATGCAGAGGAATACCATGTCTCCGACATGAAACTCTAGGTCTCATCAATGAATATGATCATAGATCTTTTGTCAACTCTGAGCATCTTTAATGTGATGCTGGATGGTCTTAACCTTCTCCACCATTTCTTCGACCATCTCTGGACCTAGGAGTTTTCGCTCCCCAACTTTATCCCAACATGCTGGTGTTCTGCACCTCTTCCCATATAGGGCTTCATAAGGATCCATTTGGATGATTGAGTGGAAACTGTTGTTGTATGAGAACTCAACAAGAGGTATATATTGATCCCATCCTACTTTGAAGTCCATTTAGCATGCTCTCAACTTGTCCTCAAGTGTTTGTATTGTTTGCTTAGATTGGCCATCTGTTTGAGGTTGATAAGTTGTATGAGAACTCACCTCTTGTATTGTTTGCTTATATCCATGCCAGATGATCTAGTGAGAAATCCTCTTGAATTGAAATAAAGTGTGTAGTCTCTATAAGATGATCAACAACAACCCATATAGCATTGTTTCCTTTGGATATCTTCAGAAGTCTGATGATAAAGACTATGGTGATATTCTCCCATTTCCATTCTAGTATGGGTAATGGTTTTATCATCCCCTTAGTCTTCTACATCTCATCCTTCACTTTTTGATATACCAGGCACTTTGATGTATACTCAGTGATCTCCTTCTTCATGTTATCATACCAGTAATTCTCTTAGAGATCTCGATACATCTTTGTGTTTCCTAGGTGAATGGAGAAATTTAAACCATGTGCATCATCCAAAAGTTTCTTATTTAACTATAGATTCGATGGAACATATAGTCTTGACCCAAATCTCACAATTCATTCTTCATTGACATTGAACTTTGAGGATTTCCCTTTCCTGATAGTTTCCACCTTCTTCTAAATTCCCACATCATCCTTTTGAGCATCCTTTAACCTTTCCAAAAGAGACGGTTGAGAAATAATTTGTGAAAGGATTGATGATGTACCATTCTTTATGATTCCCATATCCATATTCATCAAATCTAAGAAGATTGGACCCTTTTTAATGCTCATCAATGATAGAATTTCTGGGTCCTTTCTACTTAGAGCATCCATCACCTTGTTCGCTTTCACAGGGTGGTAATGGATTTAGAAGTCATAGTCTTTGATCAGCTCTAACCATCTTTATTGGAGTATATTCAACTCTTTCTGTTTGAATATATACTCGAGGCTTTTGTGGTTTGTATATATTCCATACTTCTCCCTAAAGAGGTAATGTCACCAAATTTTTAAAGCCAAGATCACTGTAGCCAACTTCAGATCATGCATTGGATATTTTTTCTCATGAAATTTCAATTTTCTTAAAGCTAGGAAATGACTTTGTCATTTTTCATCAACACACATCCCAATCCCTTCTTCGAAGCATCACCAAATACCATAAAAAGTTCTCCACTTTTGGGTAGTGTGTGCACGAGCGTAGTGATAAGCCTACTTTTCAACTCCTTGAAGCTCTCTTCGCATTCATCACTATAAGAAAACTTGACTCCCTTATGAGTTAGATTTGTAAGAGGGTCGTAAAATCATGAGAAATTTCTCACAAATTGAAGATAATGTCCAGCTAACCCTGGGAAGCTACGGATATCCATTACCGATGTTGGCCTCGACCATCCCTCAATTGTAGCTGTCTTGGATGGATCTACAGATATCCCATTGCTTGTGATAATATGACCCAATAATGAGACTTACTTCAACCAAAACTCACAATTATTGTACTTTTCATCGAGCTTCTCCCTTCGTCAGGTATCTAGTACAATGCTCAGATGCTCCTCATGCTCCTCCTTGTTTTTAGAGTATATTAGAATATCATCTATAAAGACTACCAAAAATTTGTCTAGGTAATCTATAAAGACTCTATTCATCAATTCCATGAAGATTTCTAGAGCATTAGTGAGTCATAAAGGAATTACTATGAATTCATAGTGCCCGTACCTTGTACGAAAAGTAGTCTTAGGGATATCCTCCTTCTTCAGCCTTACTTGGTAATATCCTGACTGCAAATCCACCTTGTAAAAGTATTGTGCTCCACATAGCTGATTGAACAATGCATCAATTTGTGGAAGAGGATACTTGTTCTTTATCATTATTTTATTAAGCTCACGATAATCAATGCAAAGGTGCATTGACCCATCCTTCTTCTTGACGAAGAGGACTGGTGAAGCACTTGGGAATATAAATCATTTATCCAGATTCTCCTATAGTTTTTTCTTCAGCTCCTTAAGCTCCACAACATCCATTCTATACGGAGTCTTGGATATTGTAAATGCCCCAGGTATAAGGTCAATTGAGAATTCAACCTCTCTTCTAGGATGAATACCATGCAATTCCTCAGGAAACACTTCAGGGAATTCCCTCACAATAGGCATGTCTTCAAGGATGGTTGCTTCCTTAGAATCAATAATCTAAGCCAGATAAACATTCTCATAGGGAACTAATATCCACTCTTGAGATGATGGTTCTAAATAATATTCATCTTCCTTCTTGCACATGTATATAATCGGGGGTCGATTCTCTATATGGAGAGTGATTTCCCTCTCATGGAAATTTATGTTGGCTCTATATAAGGAAATCCAATCCATTGAGAGAGATGCATAAAATTATAGTAGAGGGAGTATGAAGAGGTTTTCCAGGAAGTTAAATCTACAAATTATGATAGGGGATGAGTTATATTCATGGGATGCAATGATTGTCCCATTTTCCATACTCACTGACATATTTACTTCCATGATTTTTGGTGGTGCTAGGATTGTTCTACTAAACTTTTTGGATATAAAAGAATGCATAGAGCTAGAATCAAAAAGTATGTTTGCTATTATTGAATGAATAACTAGTGTACCTGCCACCACTTCATTGTTGGGGTTCACTTCAGTGGTAGTGATGTAAAAATATTGCCCTTACTGCATCGGAGGTTTTTGGTTGCCTCAAAAAACCCTTGGATTAGGGAACTGATTTTCAAGGTGCCCTGGTTCTTTTCAATTTAAGAAATGAAAAATGTATTGAGAGGTAAACAGAGCATTCCTATCCTCTTTCAAAACTGTAGGTTTTTCTTGTCGGAAGTTAATGGATAGGTGCATTTCTCTTCCACACCTAAAGCATTTCCTCACCCCATTTAGGAAATTTTCAGGTTTCTTCTTTCCACACCTTTGGCAAGTGGGGTGCTAGATTTTCTTATCACCATTGGATTTATCCATCAGACCTCCATTAGTGAAGTCCACCTTACACTTCTTATCCCCATGATACCCCTGAGATTATCCGATCTCTATTTCTACTTTGAGTGCACATTAGACAATTTTCTCACAGATATAGAAGTCATGGATCTCCAGGGCTTTCCGTAGGCAAGGTTTTAGCCCACCAAAGAAGCGGTCAACCTTTCATTTGGGGTTAACAACAAATCCATAGGCGTATCGTGAAATCCTTTTGAATTTTTCCTCATATGATCCAATGGATTCGTTATCTTTTTTCTTGAGTGCAAGGAAGTACCTTTCTATCTTAAGTCATAGGGTTCAAGGAAAATATTTGTCAAAAAACATTTTCTATAAATCCTTTCATTCCAATGCCTCAATATACTAATCAAGTTTTGTATTTTTGATCAATGTTCACCATTGAACGACTTCACCCTCAATATGATAAGCAGCCAAAATAACCTTCTCTTGTTCGGAACATTGAAGGATAAAGAAGATATTTTCAATGGAGTTGATCTATTGCTCGGTGATTGAGGGATCAAATGATCCATTAAAAGTAAGAGGCCATTGTCTTATAAATATCTCGATTGTGACTTGTTATTTCTTAGGGGGGGTTGAATGTTCCTCTTAACCCATGTTTCTATTCAAATATTGAGTTAACTGAGAGAGTATCATGACAAAGATTGCGATTCCCGCTCCCATCAGATTGTGCATCTCATTAGAACAGTCGTCACATTGATCTTCGCATCGATTGTTAGCCCGAGTCCTCCTATTATCGGCCATTGGCTGGAATAGAGGAATGTTAGGGGTAACACATAAAGGGTAATACAAAAAAAAGGATAACTTATAAATAATTTTTATTTATTTAACTTATGAATCTACAGGCTTCAATCTATGCTATCCATGATATAATTACCAACATTTATTCTTAGGGGAATTTTTTCCCCATAACAACGGTTCATACTAAGTTTGTGAATTTACCAAAGCATATCCCCCGAGAATTTCATAACCAAGAGTGCAGAAATTCCCATTTTTGTGTACTAGGATACCCTGGGTCAAGCTCAAAACTCCTTGTCATAGTTTTCACTCCTAGGTACATATATAATAGAGCCACCTCTACCTGCTCGTATCTAGATAGGGATATATTTTCTTGATAAACCACTTAATTAATAATCACCAAAATTTAGGGATTTTTTTGTTATTCTTAGTCTTATCCCTAAGGCTTTCACTAGGGTTTTATAATCCTAATCCAAAAAATAACTAAACCTATCCTCTGATACCAACTATAACAACCCTTCTCTTTATTATAAACTTAAACATGATTTATTACATAAAATATTAACTTGAAACAACATAAAATATCAAGAGGTATATTGTCTTTGGGTATTAAGAACATTACATAACGACTTAAAACATGAAATATAACATCTTTATTGAAAACTTCCTTTACACGACCACTACATTCCCTCGTACTTAGCATTGCATGGGGTAACCTGAGGACATGCATAAGAAAAGGGTGATCTATAAAGCCCAGTAAGGTATTAAACAAGGAATAACATGAAGAATATAGTACATTTTAGGAAATGGTAATATAAATAGATCATAAGAGATATATGAACATAAAGGCATGATATAACATGATTTTTATAACATGGAAATGTGGTAACAAAACTTAACATGGTATTAGCATGAGCTAAGGATCATTTCACATGGAGCATGAGTAAAAACTCATTGAAATTTAATTATCATGAGTAAAACCTCATTGTACTTGATGTATCATGATACTAAAATTTACCTAATGCATTAGAGTGCTATTAGGGCGCACCCTTAGTAAACATTTCATTTCTTGCATAAGTGTGCCACATGGATCATATAACATAGATTCATAAAACATAATGATTTATTCCATGATAAAGGAATATGGAATTAATACATGAAAATATATAATAAATAAGTAAATTCGCACAAAGGTGAATACCCTTGATAGATAAATGGGCATGATATTCACTACACAATGACTTTGGCTTGGAAAATCATGGTGCAATTTCGGCAGCATAACGACATGACATAAGAGTTCATAAAAATGGTTGATGAGAGTGGAAGGGGTGTATCATCATATTTACATGAAATGGATATTAAGGGGGTCATATATATACATGTCCTAATACATGTAATGGGATTTATATTTGTAATACAAAAGAATTGCTTGAATGTAAATGAGGAGAGAGAAACCCCTTATGGAATTTCGGCATGGTAACAGGTGTACTTGGGAGGCATTAATGTGAGAGAAAGGGGTATATCATCATTAAAAAATAAAGAGGTAAGTATGGGGGAGGTGAAAAATTATACCCCAACATTTTTAATTGAAAACAAAATGGCATAACAACATAATTAAATTTGGACAAAATTGAGAAAGGAAGAAATCCCTTACTCGGTAGTGTGATCCCAAAGGATTGGGAGAGGCTTGAGAGAGACTTATTGGGAGCTTGGGGTGCCTTTGGAGGATTATATAGAGAGGAGGGAAGATTTTGGTCGAGATCAAAAGGCTTTGAGTGAAGAGGAAGTGGGATCTTGGGTGGATTTATATAGGAAAAGAGAGGGAATTTTTTATTTTTTAGGTTTGGGACACCACACATTAAACTAATCAAAACCACAAACCATACTATGGTTTTTTCCCATGGGGTTTTCCAAATGGGAGTAGAAAAAATTATTTTATAAGTCCAATTTCCTAACTTCTTAAAATATTAGGTTTTCTTATGTGGATGTGAGTCACACTCTCAATGAAATCAATTTAAAAAGTTAAAATGTTTTATAAGTCTCGAAGAGTCCTCTAAAGCTTTTTAAAATAAATAAAACAAACCTAAAATCACATTATTTTAATGTTAAAGAATATATTGTCCGAAAATAATGTTTATAGTATTTTATTACATAACTAATAGGTCATTATGATGTCATAAAACACATTATATATTTAAACAGTATTTAATTTTTACCAAAAAATTCGACTCTCACGAAAAATTATGAAAAATACACCATTGGATAATTTTTATGTCCTGATTACAAGATTAATATTTATTTTATCTAAATAATTTTCTAAATATGTGAATTTCTACTTTTAAAATAAAAATCTACATTTATAAAAAATTCTTGGGTTTTGACAAAAAATGCTTTCAAACCCTAATAAAAATTACAATTGTATTCATAAAAATTATATGATCATTTATATTTAATAATATTTAATTAAAATATTATTTAATTCAAAAATCCATTAATTCATCAAAATAGATTTCTTAATTAACTAAAAATGATATTTTTTCTTTAAAAAATATTTACAAAGTAACAATAATAAAATGAATGTATATTTTATATAAAAAAATAATGTACATAATCATAGTACCAAGGTCTCATTACATAACCCCTTATAACACCTGCATACAAACGAAGGGTAATGTGCTCGATGGTGACAGACTCTTTGGGTGGCTTAGATAACATTTCTTGGGTGGTAATCTCTATCAACTTCCACTTCTCCCGTAGGCGGTTCCGTTCAAGATTACTGTGTTGAATCTCAGCTTGGGCTTGGTCAAGAGTGAAGCCCAATGATGCCACATTCTTTCCAAGATCCAACAAATGGGATTCATATGGATCAATTCAACTGGATGAGGCCATCACTTCCTTTGTCTGAGTAAATTGGATTTGTTAAAGCCTTATTTTTATACTAATCATGTGATCACTGTTCAATGACTATATTAGAAAAGGTCACAATTCTTAATGGTATTTTAAAATAAAAAAACATAAATCCAAAGAAGTGAATATTTTACATAACCATTTTACATAACAATATATTTAATTAGATCAAGATAAATTTTGATTAATAAAAGTTTGGGTCATTACATATAATATTCCATTCAAATACCGAAGGATCTATTTCACAACCTCCCAATGTACTTTCCTTGGATTCTCCATGTACCAAATCACAACTCCCACTACATGGGAAATATCTATCCACACACAAATCAACACGCACATGAGACTTCCTTCCACTAAAGAATATTCCACTTTCTACATATACCAATTCTCAAATTTCATTGCTAGTGCCTTTGACTTGGAATATTTGAAGTGAGTATCAAGAGGGGTAAAGATTTGATTACTTTTTTCCATCCTAAATATTTGAATGATCTTCAAGATATAATCCCTCTGAGATAGTACCAACTTCCTGAATTTCCTATCACTCTCAATCTTCATCCACAAATACTTTAAGGTGACGAAATTCTAACCATTTTATTGATAATAGATCCTATATAAGTTCCTTCCAAACTACTGATGCTGGACTTATATTAACTAGATATGCCATTGTGTTGAGGGAATCCATCCAAAAATTACTTAGATATTCCATGGTAAAACCTCAAACTTATAACCTTCTATATCAAAATTGATTCAATCTTTTAGTTACTACATTACACTATAGTGTTTTGGGAAATCAATTTCTTATTGTATAAATTCTAGAATTTATATTCGATGTACTCACCATAATTTTTAGATCATAAGTTTTTTTTAACTTCTGGCCTCTCTCTCCCTTTACACTAAATATTTACATTAAATGAATGCCTAAAAAATATCATTATTTTACTTCAAAATTTTAATCGAAACTTTTATTGTTACATAACCACTGAAGGTTAAAAAATAAAAATATACCTCCAGATACTAAATAGGGTTAGGTCCCTAAACATCATTATGGATAAATTTTATCTTATGGAACCCACACTTCCATCCATTTATTTTGAAGGAAACCCTCCTTTTCTTCCCTAGAACATAACTTTCACATATTCAAATGTTCTTCTAGTCAAGATTTAGTTTTCATTTTTCCATTATAACCTTGATTCTCTTCTCAATGAGGTGACCAAGTTCGCAATTCCAAACCTCTAAATTTTTAGAACTTATAGCCAGCAAAATTGAATCTTTACTTATAGTCAAATATAGTTTCCCATCCTTTACTACTTTTCCAACCCCATGGAAACCTAAGTAATTTTACATACTATGTTAGTAAAGTTAGTTCCATAACCCAACTCCTCAATTTTTCCAACTAAAATTAGGTTCTTTCACAACCATATGATATGTCTAACATTATTTAGTTTTATGACTCTCCCATTATCCATCTAGATGTTCGCATCTCCTTTCCCAATGATATATATAGCTTCAACATCCAACAAATGTACTTTTCTGAAACTTCTGGACACATAATTTTCAATGTATCTCTACTCTATTTTTGAGTGGAATGATGCACCCAATTCAACTACCCTGGCTTCACTAGAATGTTGAAAATGATAAAAAATACACTACATTTTATGTTATACCAATGAAATTTGAGCGTCCAGAAGTTTACATTCATCCAAATATTTTACTAGGGATTATATAGTTCTTGATGTGTCCTTTCTTCCTACACTTCAAGTAGGTTATACTGGGACTAGATGACCTGTATCAGATCTTCTCCTATTTATTATCTACTAATGGATTATTTTAATAGACTTTCTTTGGTTGAGTTTACCATTATCATACATCATCATTGAAATCATTACCATATGATTATTGGTCTTCTCTTCACTGATGTTATTTATTGAGTATCAAATTCTCGATATCATCGATCACTAATTCTATTTTTCTTGAAGATTCACTCACTACATTTACCATTACATCCCAACTCTACAATATAAATGGAAATATTAGGAGTACCCACACATCATCTGTGAACTTAACCTCCATTGATTTGAGTGGTCCCTAGATCATATTGAAATCATTCTTGTGATCTACTACTGGTATTACTTTCAATAACCCTAGGATGAAAAGACTTTACATCATGAACACTTTGATCAAAGCTATAGGTTTGTAATATATGTCTGAAAACACCTTCATTACTTACACTATTGTTTTCTTTTCCTGGATATCGAAGAAAATATTTCATACCAGATACATACTTACCAATGTTATTGTATTTCTATAAAAGAACTCCCATTATTATTTCTCCATAATAACTTAATTCACTCTAGAAAATGGATCTTCCAAGTCATTTTGAATTATATGACCTTCAATATACATCCTCTAACATCCAAAATACATTCTGTCAAACTTATCAATTTTGACCTTGCTATATTTTGATTCTATTACACCTATTCCGTATCTACTACTCAATTCAATAATGCTGAGTAAGAGAGAGAACCTAAAATGATTGAACTTAGTACTCTGATACCACTTTTGAGGGATCTGAAGTACTTTTATGATCACCAATAGTTCATACAACTGGTTATCCTATATAGTGAAAATTCAACCTCTGGAAGCAAGTCCAACTACCATTAAAAAATACCCCCTTTATCTTATTTTATCATAAGTATGAATTCATTGCACCTTTTCCACTACACTAAGTCAAACTACACTCATAATAAAACTCACAAACATTCAAGACATTAGAAAAAAATTCACTGATAATATGCAACAATAGTATAAAAAGGAATAAATGAGAAAAGAATTTAATATGATTTAGGCAACGTTCCCTACTTGTATGTGGGAAACTCCATTACATCCTTTTCCATTACTATTAGAAAATATGATATATTATAATATTTATAAATTACTAAATAAAATTAATTACCAAACCCCTCCTTTCTGCACTTATATCGCTATGTGAATCACCCTTTGAACTAAAGTATCCACTTGCTTAACTAATAATCTTATCTGATCAAACTAGTTAAATATACTCCCTTGAAATCCTAGTCAATAAGGCATGATCACTTTATATTAGATACTAAAACAATGACCCTCCATTATTACTAAACTTTTTGAGCATCAGTGCTTCACTATAAAACCATCAGTAGATGCAAACTTCTGATGGTATTACCACCATTTTAGAATTCCTACTTCCTTTTTCTACACCCCACTTCTAGACATCATCTAGTGAATAAAATTCCGATGAATGTAACTCTGATGAACTTTTAGTGAACTGAAATAGCATTCACTTCCCAACATATACCCTCATATTAGAGTGTAAAATAATAGAAACATAACTAACATCAACCATAACACTAATAAGAGTACAAGGAATAAATAAACACATCAATTAATAATAAATGAATGTTGGAGAATATATTTATACACACACATGATCATACCAGTATAAAACAACACTGATCACCCACCAATAAAATCACATATATAAGATAAAAAAATAAAGGAAAAAATTATCTCCTGCCTTAATTGAGTATCACCTCATAAAAATATCCAATCCTATCTAAGAGGTCCCACTTGATCATGTAACTCTGGGCCTCTACCTAACCTGAACTTGTGATCAGTGAGGTATTCCTAGGTACCTAAGTGCTATCACTACCTGAGCAGGGTGTGAGTATAACTTAGTAGGGAACCACCAATTCGGTCTAAAAAATAACCAGTGAATTAGATTATACACATGTGATATGCTCAGTTGTATGAATAAATAAATAGTGTAAGAATAAATAAATAACCATTTTCAATCCTTGGGTTCTAACATGGAACTCAAGATTGACTATATATTCTTAGGCCAGTATTAGAGTCTCTCTAAGCATGCGACATATCATTCCATACAATATTAGTCCCATGGAAAATTCCTAGGAGAAAATCCTAGGACATCCAGTAATATTAGGCTCAAAAACCAATTCCTAGGAGAAATTACAAGGAAATAAATAGTATTAAACTCAACAAATGATTCTTAAGAGAAATTCATAATAAATCAATAGTCGTTAAGGGGAAAACTCTCTCCATGGGATCATACCACATAGTCATTGGGGAACACTCTCTCCCTAAGTTCAAATAAAAATGTAACAGGATCGACGACCGAATTTTAGGTGAATGACCCTAGGAATTCTCTATACAAGACTCAAGGGAAGTGAATACCTCCTGTAAAAATCTCACTCAATTGTAACCACAACCTCATTGGGCTCACAGTATCAACTTGGGTTTTAAGGTGACACCCACAATACTTAACACCTGTTTCCTGCCTGCACCCTCTCTAGGGTCAGTATATCACTGAGGAACCCTATGAGCCCCCTAGGTCACCTCATAACATGGAAACCCCACATGGGTCCCACTATCCCATTCACATATCTTAGTTTTGAGACCAACAATCAGGGTAAAAACACCCCTTAGTATTAGAAACCCAACCTATCCATCAAACTAGATAGGGTCTACCCACCTAGGAAATCACATCTTTGTAGGAGAGGAATGCTCACCCCATGCTCAACTCAACTATCCCGATGACTACAATGCATCTCAAGTTCTCACCAAGGATTTCTCAATCTTCTCAGCTTAGTCACACATAATCCTCTACAAGGAGTTATTTAAGGTATACTATACTAGGGAAACTATGTTATGTTTACTATATTTAATTTATACCCCTTAGGGTCCAAGTCTCATTGGGAATGAATTTATAATCAAGGCCTAAAACATCTATAACTGAGGCATCAAGATAGTGAAAAAGGGTCCATCGTGGCCATTAAGACTTTATTCAGTCCAAGAATTTAATTCAAATAAAACTATTTATTTAATAAAAAGTTCAATCACCATAATTTGTGAGACCATACATCACATAATACATATTGAAAGAATAATCCACAGGGGCATGCTAAGGGACTGAGATCACCCACCTCAAACAAATTCATTTCCTTTTTTTTACATCCCAACTACTCTCACCCAAGATTTTCCATGTACAAATAGACATCACCTATAATCAAAAGTCCCTAACCTCAAATTATCACAAAAAAATCAATCAATGGGGAGAGGTCCAATATCAATATTCACCTGAACCTAAGCCACCCCAAATCCCCATTATTCCCCAATGATTCATTGGATAATTTAATTAACTTTGAGAAACCCCTAAATGGATTCATAGGGAGATGTAACTTCATCAAAATGGTGAGGAAAACTATGAATTCATCTCTAAAAGACACTCTCTAGTCATTATGAGAATAATACCCATCACATCAGATGATTTCCACCATGATCTGGGGGGAATTGTTTCAAAACTCTAGCCGAAGCACACCAAAATCAAAGGGCTATAATAGAAACCAAAATAAAAGGATATTACTAGAATAATTTGCCTAAAATAAATAAAAGAATTTATCCAAAACATCCCCATAACATGGGGGATATAAGGGAGGAATAAAGGGATGATTGCTAGCCAAAAATGGCTCTCCCAATGAACCTATTCATATAAAATGAAGGGGGTCGACTGGTAAATTACCATCTTCCCCCAACTTTAAAAAAATTGGGTGGGGGTATTTTTACGACATAACCATAGGGGCCATATATAAAATCCCACTATAGTGGTGTAGAGTAGGGATACACAATAAAATCCACATCAAGGGTAGATCGAGGCCCTACCTTTTGAGAACCCTCCACGGCTAGACCCTTGGGGATACACTGTGGTCCTCCTCAACTAGGCCAGGGCTATGCTAATGTGTGGCCTCCTAGACCATAAAATAACCAACTCCCAACTAGGATGGATGAAATTTTAATCCTTAATCTCTCTATGAAATATTCACTCTTGGTCACTTCTTGGTTTTCCTCAACCACAATACACCATGCCGAAACCCTTATGGCTGCACCATGGTGGCTATATGTAGCTGAATTTTCAAATACAGAATAACCTCATCCCTTATCCAATAACTTCTCAAGAACACATATAGGTCCTATTAACCATTCAAAAACATCTTCTAGAGATGTTCAAACACTTGTAATTCCAATTTTAATCTTGATTCTAAAAAAACCTCACCAGAATCAAAACTCAAATTCCTCCAGAATTTTATAACCCATAAAAATGTGTGTCTTTACAAAATATCCACCATATCTCTTCTCATCCCTAAGAATAAAAAATGGACTTTCAACCAATAGACTCAACATACCATGTTCATCAATTTATGCCCAAATTATTGTATTATTCCCTGAAACATCGAATAATATTTCACTCTGCAAATCCAAACATGATGAAAAAAATTCATAAAAAACCAAGCCACCACAAGTAACCAACAAATAATAACCCATATGGTGCTTACCCATGCCATTCTATTACAAGACAAGAAAATTTCATCAACATATTTGTTATTAGGATCACAACAGTTTCTCCCATAAGGATCAAATCTTATATTCTAATTCTAATCTATGATGCTCCCCACCATCATAATTTGCTACCAAAAACACTTTATCAATAATAAAATAACACACTTGGTGTGGTTTCTACCTCAATTCACCAAATTTCATAGAAAAAAATGTTCAGACCTACCATGTCCAACTTTTTTGAAAAATGATTAGTTACACCCACCAATGTGCTATCTCATCACAAGATCACAATGCTAAAATACTTATAGGCATAACTGATCATCCAAAAACCCACATCGAAGTCCATAGTTGAAAATTTGTGTAAATCCATAGATGAATCTTCTACTAACCATACTAGCCGTTATGATCTCACCTTGAGAACTGATACACCATTTGATTTTCACACCCTCATATCACATAAAAACCACCCATATCCCAAATACTAATCATGGAATTTGTCTAACATCACTCTAAAATTTTAAATTTAGTATTATCTGATGCCTTGGACCAGCACTCCCAGATATAGTTCTATAATTACATACTTTAAAAATTGAAATTGATATCTTCCGTAAAATCCTAGATATAACTATCCTTTAATATAGAATCAATAATGGTTATTTCATTTCTTACATTCCAAGGATATTTTTTGGTTTAAATCTTGAGAAAATTAGGAAAAAAGACTAATGTAACCCATATTCTTTATATCAAATAGATATTTTTCCCATTTTATATGAAATTACTTAATCCATAACATGTCTTCATCATCTCTCAAAATTTCTACACATATGATATCCCGTTAGATGCATCATGTGTAATGATTTTATTGATAACCTGAGGAAAGAGAAACATAAGAATAGGTGATCTTAGATGGTCAGTAATGGGAACATGTAAATGAATTCATCAAAAATAAGTATGGTATACATAATATAAAATGAGTAAATGATATGTATAATTCTATAATCAACTAAAACTATGAGAATGATTTATCCATGATATATAATGAAAACATGGATATCAATAATATTGATCTCATAATAATGGAATACATAATGTTGGACATCAAAACATGTTGTCAAAGCCTTGTGAAAAGACACTAGTATTGAGTGGCTCATTAGTCTACTTTCTTTATTTATGTTTTGATAATTAAAATATTATGAATTTATATTGGATAAAAATCAATCATAATATGGATTAGTATTTTATATGATGCTAGTCTATTATTATTATACTCTTGAAAATTTGATATAGTTTGGAAGTGGATTTGAATCCAGTGGCCCTGAGTGAAAATTTGAAAAAGTATGGAAGTGACCTTGAGTGAAGTGACCATGAGTAAAAATTTGGCAGAGTTTGGAAGTGAATGCATGTAGGAAAATAAAGTAAACAAATGAATATAAATGAATTGTTTTCATGAAGAAAAATGAAGTGATTTCATAAAGAAAAATGAAGTGACCGCATGGAGAAAAATGAAGTGACTGCATGAAGAAAAATGAATTGACCGCATGAAGAGAATATAAGTGTCCACATGAAGAAAAATGAAGTGATCATAAGAAGAAAAATGAAGTGACCACAAAAAGAAAACTGAAGTGATCG
The DNA here is from genome assembly GCA_963277665.1 of Viscum album. Lineage (NCBI taxonomy): Eukaryota > Viridiplantae > Streptophyta > Magnoliopsida > Santalales > Viscaceae > Viscum > Viscum album. The sequence goes on along the minus strand of OY728140.1, from coordinate 43,126,800 downwards.
CATGAAGAAAAATAAAGTGACCCAATGAACAAAAATAAAGTGACTACATGATGAAAAATTAAGTGACCACAAGAACAAGAATGAACTAACCAAAAAGTTTTAAAATTAACTCATAAAGTTATAATTTTAAAAAGTGTTGAACACCTATGGCAACTTAATTAATTTTTCATATTTTAGCTTAAAACATACTCTATTTTATTTATATTTCTATATTTTGAATTACCTCATATCTATTTCACATGTTTTTATTGATTTAATTATTACTTAAATAAATATTAATTATTTTAATTATAAGTTATTTTATTTAGAATAATTATATTTTTGATTAAATTCTTATAATGTGGGTTGAATACTCATGCTGGTTTCTTGGGAAAATGTGAGTTTTAAATTTAAACTGGTTGGAATTTAAATAGTTTATCTTGTATACTTTATGTGAGTGTTCTAAGGGAATTTAATGCTATTTTTTGAACTATATTAATTATTATAACATGTTATCACTGTAAAAAATGTTTTTAATATTACATATTAATGAATTGACCCATGTGGGTATGTTTTTCATGCACATTCAATGAAGAAATCACATGTTTTTTTGGGAAGGATGAAATGAAATGGGATTCATGCTTTGAACTTGTCATGCATAGAAGTGCTCTATATAAATAGTCTGAAAGATTAAAATAAATACAAAAGGTTGAGGATATTCTTGAAGCATGTAATATACTTGGGTTCTCAAATACTCCTCTTAACTGAACTACAATCATTTGATCCGTTTTTGCTAGAGATAAAATTAATACCTCAATAAAAAAAATCCAAAATTATATATCTAGTTTTGTTGTTTTAATTTTATCTACTATTTTATATGTACATAATAATGTCGGGTTATAATAACCATTAAAATTTAGGATAGTGGGTTGTGACTCCCAAAAAAATTTAGGAATATATTTCTTCCATAATCACAAAAGGATGGGGATTTAGTTGTTCTTTATACCCGTTTAAAGAAAGGTTTGGTTTCTAATAGCAGTTCAAAAGGTATATTTTCAATTGTTCCTCTAGGTGTGAAAAAAGTAGGGTTATTGGGTAAAGATCCTAGGTTTTTAAAAGGTTTTTTTTCTTGGGATATGCCTCCAGGGGTTAAAAAAGAATTTATAAAAGGGTTATGATCCCTCTTCAAAATCCAGAGAGTCCATTATAGTGGATTCCTTCTCTCTCACTATGTAAGAGGGGTGAAGAGTATAGTAGGATCATTTAGATCTAAACTATAATAAAAACCACTATGTTTATTTTTATTTATTTTTCTACTACATTAACTTAACTTTGATAAATGGATAAAATTATTTTAAGAGGTCAATTCAACCCTCTTAACCATTCAACCATTCTCATTAGTACATAACAATTGGTATCAAAGAAAGTTCCCTGGCATTATTTTTTTTTTATTTGTGCTAATCAAATACTCACTTAAATAGTCAGGGGGAAAGATATATTTTGAGATTACAAGAATGAATGAAAATAATGGTTGGACACCTAAAATATCTATACACTTTCATGGAACTAATTAAGGCTACTAAAAGTCTTGAATGGGGTTTTTAAATTCCCGTGCATTGAAAGTTGGACAATCATGTTGAAAAAGATGCCTAAAGTTGATTTGGAACCACTAGTTGGTAATGATGTGGTAAAGTATGTGATAAATTTCAAGGTGATGAATATTTTACATTGTAAAATTAATAGAAATGTGTATAGTCACATTTTTTCATGCAAAAAAATATATGAAATTTTAAAACACTGCAAGTGTTTCCTCTGGGTTATGATAATCTTATAATAACTAAACTGGTCATGTTAAGAGACGAGTATAAAGAATTAAAAATGGGAGAATAAGATATAGTTAATCAAATGTTTCATAGATTTAAAACTATTTTAAATGATATGATTGTTTTGGGAGAAATATTAGATAATTGTTTTTATGGTTGAACAATTTTTAAGATACTTACCAAATAAACGGAATGCTAAAAAGTTAACAATTAATATAAGTAAAAATTTCAAATAATATACTTTAAATGTGCTTATTGGATCATTACTCCTATATGATTTATAATTGAAAAATATTTCTCAAGAGGATAATTTTAAAATGAAAGTTATTTATTTTAAATCAAAATTTCATGTTACCACTCGCTCTTTTGATTTTGAATTGAAAAGTAGTGAAAGTGATCAAGTTGTATAGGTTTCCCAAGGAAGAATAAAGAAATTATACTTAACAAGGAACAAAAATAATTACCCTCAAAATAAAAGAAACCTAAAGGGTAATAATGATGATGAATTTATCTTTTATGAGTGTAGTGAAAGAGGAAAATTAAACTATAAATGCCCAAGACTCAAGAATGATTTGAGAAATATAGAACAATATAAAAAGGAAAGAAAAAACTGGTTGTTTTTTAGAGTTACACATCTGACTTAGATTTTAGTAATGAATATGGTACTGAAAATGGAACAAAAAACCATGGTTAGATTGCTTCTAAAAAGTAGGTAAGTGAATCTAATTTCTCTTACTCTTCAAAATCTATTTTTTAAAAGATTATTTTTATTAATAAATTTATAGAATAAATCATAAAGTAAACAAGATTACTGGATTATTCAAAAATATTAAAAGAAAATATAAAGATGTTCTTGCTGAAAATGAAAAATTGAAAAATATTCCTTTGAGACCAAAAGATAAATTATATGAATATCTAGAAAGTGTTCAACTTGAAAATATCAAAATTAAATATTTTTTGTCCACATGTGAAGAATTTAAAAGATTTAAGTTTGATTCAGTTTTAGAAGCAAATTATAGGCTTATAAATGAAAGACTTAGTCTGGACTTTGGCCATGTAAGTGCCTAGACTTTGGCCATGTACTACACTTAGGTTTATGGTCTCATTCCTAATTAAGTAATGGAAGAATTAGTCTGTATTAATATTAAGTTAAGAGATTTTAATTAATTATGCATAAATTTATCTTATATTATCCTTTACATGTATTTTTAATATTAAGTGGATGTTATTAATTATTTAAACATGATGGATAAAACATTTACACATAATCTATTTATTTAAATTTCATATTTTCAAATTAACTCATTTATTTATGTGATCATAGTCTTGCAAACATAAAATAAATAATTCGTAGAAATAAATAGATAAATAGCCTAATCATGAGATTATCTAATGGTTGATTTAATAAGAGGACATTAAATCAACCTTTTAACTAGGGGAAATAACTCCTCTTTCTAATCTTGGCATGAGTTACAAAATTCCACCTATCCACCCGTGTATCTCTTGGGTTGGCATCATTATGGTTGATTCTTGAACTTCCTGCACATGCCTTGGAAAACTCCATTAATTACATGTATTTATTACTCACATGCTGATGAGGGGAAACAAAGTATTTGTTAAGGGAAATTACATAAATTACCATGGACTCATATGTCCTACATAATAATGGAGGGAGGGATGGCTCGAAATCCATCATATTTAATTTAATAATAAATAATTGTAAACCCATGCAATAAATTACATTAAAAAATCCAACACATACACATGTCTTGGTCAAGCTCATGAATGGTCATACATGTAATGTATATGAAAAATTAAATGGCTAACATTAATTTATTATTTTTTCTTTATTAATAATATAAAAAATTGAATTAATTAGTTAATTAATTAATTAATTAATCCCATTTTATCTTAATGAACATATAAATACTATTATAGATCACCATCATAAATGAATTAATGTAAAATAAATAGTAGAACCAACAATTGTATATTTATTACAATAAATTAATTAAATATTTAATATTATATAAAATCCTTATTAAATTTTATAACACCTAATGTTCTAATAAAAGCAATAAGGTTTTAATGATGCAATTTTCAATTTAATGTAATTTAATTCTACAAGTAATTAAGGGAATATATGACATATACTATCCAGCTACACACCATATACCTCAATTGCTGTGTATTCGGGTTACATACCTAGGGCTTTGGCATGTTGACTCAGCCAGACTCTAAAGTGTGTACATGTCAGCTACACGTCATGTATCCTCTTTCTACATGCTTGGGATACATCAACTGGGTTTCAACATGTATATTAGTGAGATAAAATGACGTGAAAATACAACTACGTGCCATGAATCCCTTATTTCGTGTTTCCACTTCTCTCACCGAATGGATAAACATGTATTTCAGATGCAGAAAATTATGAACTACATGCCGTGTATATTACATAAATGTAATGTATATCATAAATACTCAAGGATATCAGTATCATGCAGTTTTACAATGAATAATAACCACACAGTTTGTGTGATTTATGCCACTAACCCATGTATACTACATGATGTGTACACCATATACAAAGTGCGTAATCCAATATACATTGGGATAGGGTTTCTAATCAACATGCGACATACATTGTGTGTAATAATTTCATGGTCTTCCATGTATCCTGTGGCATGATTAGGAACAAAATATTAGGGTACACGATGTGTACTCTATCCATAGGCCATGTAACCTTATCTTACCAGCCAAAAATTTGGCAGTTCCCAATAGAATATCTGATAATTATTCATCTATTCTCATACCTTTATGAAAATGAAACACTGAATGAACATGATTAATATGTCGATAACATGTTAATTAAAAACATATTAAAGAATGGAAAATATAAAATGAAAATTCAACAATTATTGCGTATGGATCAACAATCAAATAAATAATTATAAATTTAAACATGACTTCTCTAATACCACTTGTTTGTTTCAACCATAGTATAAGAAAACAATGGTGGGAGATATATTAAAATTTATTTAAATATTAAGCCACCTAAAACCCTAAGTGAGGATCTTGAACATAAAATTTATAATTAATTAATTTAATATTATATGAAAAGAATACCTGATCTAAGGATTATTTCTTTGATAAATATTTAAATCATCTAAAAAACCCCATTTGGTTATCCTTCATTGTGTTATGAGGATCCAAGGATAGAATACCTCTAGCAGTGATCCACATGCACTTATTTGATCTTTGAGTAACACCAATCTATCTCTGGGTGCTAGCGCGATGAAGAAATTGTCTTACTTTATTCATGTTGATTTCTTGTCCTTCGATATTAAAGGAATATCTCATGTGTTTCTTATTTTTGAGAGGAATAGAGAAAGTAGGAATCGAGATAGAGTTTCATTATGCAAAATGATTCTCAAGTTTTGATTTTTGGATGCAATACACAATAGTTATAACAGACTATTTATAGAGATAGGGTTTAGGTTAAAATATTATTTGATTTCTTAATGAACATTAAATAATATTATAATATTTAATAAAACCCATTCCATATAATAATAATATTAATAATAATAATAATATTTTTTGGAATGTACTTTTTTGTATAATAAAAAATATTATTTAACCAGCTTGTTAATCAATATTTGACACTGGACATGGTCTTGGTCTATTCTAACTCATCTAGAATTTATTAAACACCTAAATAAGTATTTAATTTAAATATTTCATTCATCACTAAATATTTATGATTGATAAAATTTGAATAAAATTATCCCTTGTTCTTGAGAATAATATTTATTCAATTAATTAAATTCAAATAGAATTTAATAAAGATCATTAAAAACACTTAGTGTATAACCCTCTAAGATTATTTCTCATTAGAATTAGGTAGGCTTGTCTAATGTCCATGATTACTATCTATAAATGGATTAAGTCACCCAATAGAAATAACTTAATGTCACAATGATGAAAACCACATATGTACGCTCACTATGTAATATAATCCCCTTTTTACTATATCCCATCAAGCATGCCAAACATCTGGCTCACCAACCTATATTCTCAATATGACTTTCTTTGACTATCTAAAATAAACCCATAATTACACAATGTACATAGAATTTAGGGTTATGGTTCTATTCCAATCAAAGGAATGATATATCAACTTCCATAAATATGGAAGAGACAAATCCTTCCTTAACTGATCCATTAATGACATGTCAATCATGATGCACCCAAAATACCCTAACTCAACAGAAAAAATGGATTCATAGTTTTCATTAGAAAATCTAAGTGCACGATTCATGACATAAATTAATAATAATCTTAAATTTTAAGGACCATTACACATGCTCAGAGATAGAAATATACAATGACACCAAAACATGAAGAATTCCTACTAGAGGGTATGTTCTCATAATAATCCTTCTTAGAGATTTCTAAATCTGAAATTCATGAGGATAATCCTAATATCTTATGATTACTCACTCCTAGTATTCAATGCACTATGTGTCCCATCATAGCATGTTATCCAACTAGAAAACACTATTTAAGATTATCATCATAACACTTCAAGGTTCTTATCATAGTGGGGAACTGCTATAACTATATCAATGCAATGTATACTCTAGGGAATTATTACATCAGATTCATGAAAAATAATGAAAAATAATGAATAATATGTAATAATATGTTTTATTGATATTAAATACATTGAATATACATGTAATCAAAGTACATAAAATTGTTCCTAGGACACCAACTCTAACAAAAATAACAAACAAAACACAAATTCTTTTCTCTATGTAAATAAAAGGGATAACAAGATCATAAAACATTAAGAGAAATAAGGTGGATGGTTGAAAAAACACAACCCTAGTGCAATAATGGAATCATAAAAGGGTGTTTTCATAAATGAAAAATACCCTCGCAAAAAGAATTCTTCAAACAATATCACAAAAGAAGGGATCCAGAATTGAACTATTTGATACCATGAGTTCAATCCCAAAAATGATTATATATATATATATATATATATTAGAGGATTAATCATGAAATATAAACCCCATTAGGGTAAATATGTTTGAAAATGATATGGAAAATGAAAGGTAAAACTTAAAAGATCTTTTAGAAAATTTTTTATCATTGTAGTAGAATAAAAATTTAAATGTTGTTTTCAAAGGTAATTTTGAAAAGGTGACATGAATGTTTTTGAAAAAATATTAATTTTAAAAATAATCTCCAATAAATGGGCCTTGAAAAGACATAAATTTTATATTGGATAAATGAGAAGAGGAATAAAAACATAGGAAAGTGAAAAGAAAAATCATTTTTATTATTTTGAAATACTTTGTTCAAAACTCACATTATAAAAAGTATAAAAAACATTATTTTATATAAAAATATATTTTTACCCATGGAATTAGAGAGATTACCATATAATAAAATATTATAATTAGAGAACCCAAGTATAGAAGAAATAATTTCATGATGAAAAAATATAACTTAAGTAAAGGATAGTTAGTAAATGTATCATTGATTTTACATAAAGGGTTTTAGTACTCTCATAAGAACCATTATATAATATGATGTGGTTTTTAGATAAAATTCACAATAGAGTCATGCTATAAATTATTTATTTAGGAAATTAATTCATGATTTCAAAGTGTTTTCATGTTTTATTTATTGATAACATGCTCATGGATGAGTTGGAGGATCTTTGGAGTTAAGAGAAGTTGTAATGTAATGAGATTTTATAGAGTTGAATAGAATCACAAAATCATGTGTTAGATTGCATCATGATCTGGGTGTTATAAGATACCTTGCACTATAGTGTTGAATAATGCACCACAAAAGTAATCATGAGGAATTATGATAATAGTTGTCATTTTTATTAGGGGCCATAGAATTTTTATGCCATACTGTTTTGAAGGTTTAAGAAGATCACACCATAATTTATAGGTTCACATAACTTGGTAAGATATTAAATTTCAACCTATTGGATATATAATTTTGTTATAGTGATGGGATTGTGAAGACGCACCCATCCTTTCATATCCTACTGAGTTTTACCATAAGATAATCCAATATATTTAAGAATCTTCTTTATATATCTTTTGGATCTATGCTTCATGCTATAATCTAGGGTGATGTGTCATAATCAAGGTGAGATTTTTAAATAAGATGTGTATTATCTAAATCCTTATGTGCATTTGAGTGATGAGTTTTAATAAAAATATGAGAGATTTGATCACCCATTGCAGGGAGTATTCTTTGAGGATTTTGTATACAATTTAGGTGAAGAACAAGGGTGCACATGCAATCCAAATTATGGAGGTACTTGTGGTATGGGAAGCATAAATTGTATGACTTGTTGAGACATGTTGTTTTAACTTAAAATCAGAGTTTAAGGACATATTCTTTATCTATTTCTTACTCTTATTTATGAAAAAATAGGAACATGGGTAGTAGGATCGTAACTGCTATACAATAAGGATTAACCACACATTAATAAGGGTATGTGAACCTTATAAAACCCTTGTGTTCAAGTGAATTTTTTATTTTATTTTTCTCATTATCACATCATCATTATTAGGATTCAATTACACTAACCAATGATGAGAATCATGTAGATTGAGAGTTGGTGTTTTTAGAGATCATTGATTCACCCCCACTCTCAATAGTGATATACTCTCTCATAAGACTTTAAAATTTATAGTGATATTAGAATCATAAAAAATTTCATTATATATAGTTGGATACTCTAATAATTTGGAAAAATAATGCGTGGAACAATGACTTTGTTCCACATTTAATTGTTAATGTTTACGAAATTTAAAATTTCATGTTATGGTGTTATTGTATATATGATAAACATATTATCATATATATGAAAAGGCATGTCATTAAAAACAACAACAAGGATACGAACTATATGATATTGCATGGTGAAATTTGTTTGGTAAAATATATATTGTTATTATGAAATTATTAATATCGACCATATTATCATATTACATGATAATAAACCGATTACATTATTTCATCAATGTGATACAACCATAGTTGTTTATATGACATGTTAAAAATTCTTATTTATTATCTTATCATTAATGGTTATAAATAAAATATTGACTAAATGAAAAGCATGAAACTGATAGATATTTAATTTTTATTTTATTGATAATAAGTTATAATCTTCATCTAATAAAAAAATATTATAAAAAAATATTCTTTGACTTCCTTGTTTTTTACACCCTAAAAAACATTCATCCAAATGAAGTTTTTGTGTCTCAACATATTGAATATTTCTAGGTTTCATTAGGATCATTTTGGGGGGGAGGATATGTGGTTAAACAACATTTTAAAGTTTTAAAAAAATTATTAAACTTAAAACAACAAGTTTCCTTCATTGTCTATTGAAGTGAATGGATCATTTTATCCACTCATGTGTGTTAAACACCTATAAATAAAGGAAATAAAATAATTTATAATGAAATAGTAACTTTTACAATGTTCAACATTCAATGTGAGAGGTTATTAATTTTTATGTTGAAAGTGATATTTCACCACACATAACTTATTTCTATATTTATTAAGAACAATAAAAAAATGGTGGCGATGGGGTAAGCTTGAATCATATTTACCAAGTGTCTCGCAAAACTTGTTCCCCACATAAAATTAAAACATGGAAAATATATTTTAAAATGAATAATAATTTTAATGAAAATAACTTTCCTAACATAAAAAAATTCTTCTTCTTCAGGTTGATAAATAACCGCAATTTATTTAGAGAGGAAATATTTTCCATTAAAAACCATTTCTTGTTTTTTTTCTCAAGATTTATTCATACCCTTTCACAATTTCATTTTAAAATTACTGTCCTCCCTTACTCATTCCACCCCTTTAAAGAGGAAATATATCACGGGGTAAACTTTTTAGAACTTGAGACATTATATTTTAGTTAAAGAGTTGCGTCCGTTTCATGTTTCTCATAAAATTTGAAATTAAAAATCCAAATTAAATAATAACTAGATATTTAAAATGAGTAAATCCAAAATCATTTAATAATTAAGACTTGAAAACCCTAGGTGGCCCCATAAATTTTCCATTTTTTTAATTTTAAATATATGGATTTATATTCTTCTTGAGAAAGATAATTTATTTAGAATATGCTTGAAATAAATTGGATAAAATTCATAAAATAAATATACTTAACACAAGGTTATTTTCAAGCCTACCTGAACAATATGTCTAGTAGAGATGAATTAAATTATCTTTTAATGTGTTTCATTCATTATTCATAAAAGTGTTGTATCAAGTAACTATGAAGAGTATGAGAGTTAACTAGAAACATTGGGGGGGGGGGGGTGAATCAATTTCAAACATAATTTTCAAGATTATTTGAAATTTTAATCACTTCCATAAATATTGATTAAAGAAAAATGACCCTTGAACCCATGAATGTATTTCACCACTCATCACACACTATCTCTCACAATGAAAAATTTCAAGAACAATAAAAACAAATAGAAAATAATTTCAAGTTTTTTACAAGGTCCACCAATAGATTTGAGTGATGATTCATTGGTGTGTTATGGGTGATATCCCACTTAACATGGTTTGATTATCCTTTTAACAAAAATAAAAATAGTGGGAGATAAGAGAATATCCTTGAAACACTATTACAAAGTGTATCCCAAACACCCTTATCCATTATATATGAATATAATCAAAATGAATTTTAAAATGATGATTAATTCCAATGATAATTTATTTCAAGAGTTCTAAAAAATTAATATACTCTCAAATCATACTAATTTCTGCTCAATCCATGCAAAAATAATCCCTCTACATTATTTCTCACTATTTTTAGTCAAATAGGAAACATGTCTAACTTATTAAAAGAAACCGATCCTCCACTGACAATTGATATTTAATAATAATATTCATCATTAATTATGTTAACTTATTTTTAATAGTAAAGAATAATCCTCTCATTAACCATGCATGATCTTAGACAAGTTTAAGAAATTTATTGGTTGAAATAAAACTCCCCCATGATCCAAAAATCCTATAAAAATTTATTGAGTCGAATCATTGAAATGTTTTTGGATCGAGTAAACCAAATTAATAGTGTTTGTGGAGTATAAATCTTATAGATGCATTGATTAAATCACATGAAAACATTTTTTGAGACAAATTTTTCATGTTTTATAGAGTATAATTACCTTTGTTACTTCATAAAAATATATATCTACTTACACATGAAAATTAGTTTCATTGATTCAAATTGATATATTTGATTCATTTTCCAATTGTTTAATTTATTTTTCATTACAATGTATAAAAAAATCTTTTTCCATGAAAATAAATTATGTATAATATATTTACTAGAAGGAAAATTTTTGTAACCAGCTTTTTTAAATTAAATGGGTGTAGGTTTTTTTAGGGATATTGATTTTCTGAGCATCAAACCATTTGACACTCAACAATCCCCGATGAGAGTGTCAAATGGTTTGAATCTTAGATTTTTTTTAAATTTTTACGTTTTATTTTTATTTTTTCTATATATATATATAATACAATTTTAAAGAGAAATTAAAATATATTTTTTTAAAAAGAATAAATTTTAAATTTAACTAGTTTTGGTTTCGTTATATATATATATAGTTGGGGTTTGACTTAGTGGTAAACATCTCATATTCTAGTATAAATGACTCGAGTTCAAATACAGGTGGGGGAATAATTTACATAGGGGCTATATCACTCTTATAGTAGAGGTACTATTCACTTGATTTGGTATTTCAGGCATAGATTTGGGACTTTGAACCACAGAGCCTCTGGGCCATCAAAGACCTTTAGGCTACAAAGCCTTCAAAACATCATTAGTTGGAAGCAGGTGTCATAGAGATATTGAGAAAATGTATTATTGAAATAGGTAGGTGATGTAGCATGGTGACACGTAGGTTTTGTCAGGCAGGAGACCTCGAGGGAGGGATGGACATGCTGACACCTATCAACCAGTCTTCCATCCACATGGATTTCTGATGTGGGATGGAGGGTTTCTCTTCCACGTGACTATCTACATAGTGGGACCCAGGACATAATAGGTAGGCGATGAAGTGGGGTTCCACACATGCATTGTTGGGTTGATGACTCAAAATAGAGATGGGTGTGTGAACAAATTTCATCCGACCGTCTTCCCACATGGATGTCTGATGTGAGATGAAGAGGTACCCGACCATGGTTAGTTATAGGGTATCAAAACACAATGAATATTAGTGTGTTTGTGTGTGTGTATAGGGGGGGGGGAGGGTGATGTAACATTATGAATAGTATATGGTGCGATGAATAATTATAGGGGAATCATGGTGTACGACTAGTTGCACAACATAATATAGACCAGTCTTTCAAGCCTTAGAGCCATCTCCTTCAAGGGACTTTGCAGCTATATTTGGGCCTTCGATCCATCAAGAACTTGGGCCTTCAAGCTATAAACATATAATAAAATAGGTCTAGTGAGTTCTTTCTGTTCCTTGTGGGGAGGGATGAGGCTTAACCCATCAAGGTGCTTGAGTGTGAGTGTTGTTTGTGTTTTTTAATCCCCCCACCTAATATATATATATTTATATATATATAAGAAAATTTTAAATAGTATTTAAAAAACTATTTTTTATTCAAATTTACTAGCATTAAAGTAATCCCAAAAATATAATAAAAAACCCCACTCAAGACTCTCTTTTTAGGGGAAGAGACCTTGATATCCCTTATGGATTTTCTAAGTGGCATATAGTTTCACTTTTCTAGCATTAAAATAATAATAATATAATAATAATACATAAATAATAACATATAATTAAAAATACAACTAATTAACATAAAATATAATTAATATAAATAATTATTAATATTATAAATAACAAAAATAAATAATATAAAAAATATAAATAAAATAATTAATAATTAATATGATAAATAATAAATAATAATATAATTTACTAATTTAAAATTTAAAATTTAAAGTTAATATTTAAAAACTAATAATATGATTAATAATATAATTAATAATTAATAATAAAAATAAAAATAAGTAATAACAAAATTAATAATTAATGATATTTATTAATAATAAGTAATAATATAATTAATAATTAATCATATAATTAATAATTAATAATATAATTAATTATTAATAATAAATATCTAAAATAAAAATAAAAATAAAATTAACAATATTATTAATATTAAAACATTATTAATATAATTAATGTAATAAATAATAAATAATAATAAAATAATAATAATAAAATAACATGACCAAAAATTAATAATGTAATCAATAATATAATTAACAATGTAGTTACTAATTAATAGTAATTAATAATGTGTAATTAATGATATTATTAATATAATTAATGATATCATTAATATAATTAGTAAAATAATAGTAATTAATAATATAATTATATAAATTATATTATTAATTATATTATATTATATACACATTATTATTAATTATGTATTATTAGATATGTATAATTATTAATAATATATTTTTTATGTATATATATTATTAAATATTTATAATTATATATGGAGGGAACACAATGTGGGACTTTAGTCCATGATGAAGAGGCTTTCAGGCCAAAGAATGTGGGGCATTTGAGTTATAAAATTTTTAATGGGCCCAATATGGAGTGGGTCAACTCTTATAGGGGGCGTGACATGTCCTTGCTGGCACATGAGTGTGTGAGTTGTTTCCTTTCCTTATAATCTCAAGAACCATAATAAATTATATTGTTATTAATTATTAATTATGTTATTACATGTTATTATCTATATTCTTTACTTATCATTAACCATATTATAAAATATTATTTATCTTATTAATTATATTAATAATTTTTTAAAATTTTAAATTTCAATTACACTGTTAATTATTAATTATTAATTATTAATTATATTATTAACTATTAATCATTAACCACATTATTAATTTTTAATTATATTGTTACATATTATTATTTATATTAATAATCATGAATTATCTTATTAATTAAGTTATTAATTATTAGACAAATTGTTAATTATTGATGATCTTTTAATTTTTTTAAAATTTTAATTATTAATTCTCAAATATATTATTAATTAGATTAGTGGTAGGAACCCTATAATCCTACATGAAAAATCCACATTTAAATCTGAGCAGGGAAGGATTTCTGCAAGTACTGTACGAGATGCTGTAGTAAGTAATATAGTAGCAGTACCATTAACCCAATTTGGGTATTTAGGCCATGTATTAGGCTTTTGGGCCATTGGGATTACAAAGCACCAATGTTTGGTAACAAGCAGCATTATGTGACCTATTAAATGGCATGGTATAAATGGAAGGTGGTGCAGCGTGGAAACATGAAGGTGTCTTAGGGTTCGTAGATCAAAAGAGTAATGGGCGCATTAGTGCCTAACAAATGGCCTTCTACCCACCCTAGCTTCTGAAGTGGGATTAATGGGTGACCTACCACATGATGATCAATAAAGTGGAACCATTAAAATGACGTGATATAACTTGTTAGGCATTGCAACGAGTTACCACGTAGGCATCGCCAAGTAGGCGGTTCAAAAGAATGATGGGCATGTTGGCACATAGGCCTTTAGGCTACAATCATTCAGGCCTTTGGGAAATCTAGAACTTAGGCCTTAGAGCCACTCCATCTAATAAAAAAGGTCCAATGGGTGTTTTCCATTCCTTATGGGAGGGGGGTGAGGCTTGACTCACTAGGGTGCTTGAGTGTGTGTGTTTTTTGCAGGTTATAATCCCCTATATCTATGATTATTAATAATATTATTAATAATTACAATTTTTCATATTTATTATTAATTATATTAAATATATTATTATTTTTTTATTATTTATAATATTAATTATTATTTATATTAATGAAATTTTATTTTAATTAGTTTTATTTTTAATTATAAGTTATTATTTAGGTATTATTATTATAAATATTATCAATATATTATTATTGTAATGCTCAAAAAGTGAATCCAAATCCCACATGAAAAATCAATAAGGGACGTCAATGTCCCTTCCCTTATAAAAGATAATCTCGAGTGAGGTTTTTAGTTATATTTTAAGATCAATTTAATACTGCTAAATATAAAATAAAAAACAGTATTTAAAAAAAACAGTTTAATTATATATATATATAATAAAATAAATTAATAAATTAATTCTAAAATTATTATTTTTTAAAATATTATTTTGAATACTATTTAAAATTTCTATTATATATATATAATAATCTGCCAGGGTTAACCCCTTTATTAAGGGAAGAAACCTTCTTTTAACTAAGTTGAGAGGGAACTGTAAGAACCTGGTTCTTCCTTTGAGGTATGGATCTTTCCTTTTTAGTTGGTACTTAAGAAAATGGGGGAAAAGAGGGTGAGGGGCTGTCTGTAGGCCTGTTATATGCGTGACTGGGAACTACACATCGTGTACTTATAGGTACACACCGTGTATGGAAGGCTACACGCTATGTAATCCCGGTACATGACCATGTAATGGTCGAGCCAGAATTTTTACAGACATGGCGTGTAGTCTCAAGTACATGCTGTGTAATTTTTTATTGATTAAATCGGTTATTAGCATCGTTTTTGTGAAAACGGATAGGGGCTCATCTGGGTTCACGAACAGTAGTACTGAGAGCTGTTTTTCTTCCCAATTGATCATCTGAACCCCGATTCCTTCACTGTCGGTTGCATTTGAACCTGATCAGTAAGCTCTCGATTCCTCTTGAGCCATTCTTCAAGATTTTTGATCTCGAATAAGTTATTTAATGTTGATAATTATTTTTTTATAGATCTACTCCGTTCTAGGTTGAATCAAATCCTGAAATTGGATGAGGAGAGTCGTACTACGACGAGGTAGGTGGTTTTGTGATTTTTTCTCAATGTCAAGTTGTTTATATGTGTTGTAGTGTCATTCTCCCATGTTTAGGTTGTAACCATGAATGGAAATTTAACCTTGTTGTTTCCTAATGATGATTAGTTCACGAATTAAATTAAATTAAGCATGTTTGAGCTTGTTGGTTTGATTAAGGGCTACCCCGTGGGTGCGTTCCCTTGGAATGACCATTTATGGCCATTTGAATGAGGTTGCCTATGAGGCATGCCTTGTTTTACCTTATTGAGTTTTTAATTATGAATTAAATTATAATGGAATTTCAATTATGGTAAATTGTGATTGATTTGATTAATGGGTTTGGGATTAGTGATTGCCCCTTTTCCCCATTATATTCCAATTATCGTTTAAGCCTTGTGATAGTTTAATTCACTTGTTGCTTGATATGTGTGATTCCCATGTGAGTGGTTATATGTTAACCATGTAATAGTGTAATTTATATGTGTTGTATAATATGATGAAATGTTGATATACTGAGCTTGACCTTGATTGATTTGTTATGCCTGTGGGCGAGGATTTGTTATGCCTGTGGGAAATGATTTGTTATGCCTGTGGGTAAGGATTTTTTTATGCTTGTGTGTGAGGATTTGTTATTCATATGGGAAAGGATTCATTAGGCCCAAGGGAAAGGATTTGGTTATACCTATGGGTATGGTTTTTCAATTCCTGTGGGCAAGATGTTGAACAGATTATTGGAATAGAATGATTTATGAAGCATCTACCAAACCGAAGCACAGGATTGGATTGGGTCTTCACTTTATTTGTTTAGATAGCCTTATTAGGTATTTTTTGATTATTATGTATATAGGGGATTGAAGATATTAGGTCATATCTCGAGACTTATATAATTCAATGTAATTGAATGGTAGAACAAAACATAATGAATGAAAGTGGAAAACAAGACTTGTAAGATTGTTTACTTTTGAGTACTTCCTAGTTTACTGCTTTTCCTTTTTGTACAATACTTTTTGCATATAATCACTAATAGATATACAATGATCTTGGTGGTTACCTACTGAGATTTATTTCTTAAACCCTGTTTGGGTCATGATTTTGGACCCAAAAAGATTATATTGTTGCAAGTGTCAATAAGGGAAAACACCCTTCTACAGATACTTGAGATGCTATTTAGGAGCAGGAGAGCATGAGACCGAGCTGAGGCTTTCGATGCTTCTTTGTTTCCTTTGTTTATTATTCTTTTGGAACATATATTGTGGATTCTTATAATGTACCTATTTTGGATGTTTTCTTAGAACATAATATGTTGCATCATCTTTTGTATTGAATGATGTTTGATTATTTATATTATCAGTATTTCACTGTTTAATTCAGTTATATGTTGTTTACTACTTACACTATTTTATATTATTATTATTCTATGTTACACTTTGATAATGAGGAAATAGTTTCCCCAATATCAAACCCTAGGCCCTCACTACTAGTCGGAAGCCTCTGGCGTTTTTGGAAATGTGTCTGGGTACGAGGCACTAGTTGAGTGGCATACAGATCTGGAAAATTACAAAGTGGTATCAGAGGAGTTTTATTTTATGGTTTGATTTACTATTTGGTGATGATATAAAGGAAATGGAATTTGGTAATTAGATGTTCCTAGGAGTAGCTACCCTGTGTACATGGAAAATCCAAATTTCCTTGAATGGAATTGTATTTTTTTGATTTTGAGCTATTATAGTTGATTCAATTTCACTGTTGGGTGACAAACTTGTTTTGTGCTATTATTATTTATATCATTGTGATTTTATTTTTTTGCAACCTGATGAGATGAGGGTATGAAATATCATGCATCATAGAGGCACCAGTTAGAAATCACATTCCATGCATTCTTGTTATTCCATTTAGAGAGAATTTCTGATTGTATATTGTTGTGATAGATGTCATACAAGATATTCATGTTGTTGTGATAGGTACCATGATAGATATTCCTGCTGTTGTTATAGGTGTATTGGTATGTGTTATGGTTGAATTGGATAAACACTAAGCTTTGATCCCTGAGGAGTATGGTCCCTCTTAGATCAGAATTTGGTTGATCACATTTCATCCATGGGATATAGATTGTGTTGTTATGTGCTATATGTGGATGGAAAAACATGATTCATGGGGAGTATGCCCCCCCACGAATCAGAATTTGGAACACCGTTGATTTATTTTGCAAGAACAAGGGTTCCAAAAAAGTTTCTAAGGATTACTGTCCAGAAACCCAGACTACACAGTGTGTGGTCCTATGGATACATGCCATGTGTTCTTCTGTTAAAAAAATAACTTTTTTTCAAGTACGCGACATGTACTCCGAATACACACCATGTGATGGATGACCATGTCATCGACCATGTGAGAGGGAACATTGGTTGTTGAGTTTTGATCAGAACACACTGTGTACCCTATATACACCCCATTTAGTTTTACATAGGTGGACAAGTGTGGCTCTATCCATGTAAAAGTACATGTCCTAGAGGGAAGACTTGAGTATATGCCGTGTGTTATCCTAACATTCCATGTTCCTAGTATGTTTACACGATCAAGGAAGACAGATTTACATGCCCTTTTGAGAGTTTAATGGGACACACCATGTGTCTGGATGACACAACATGTACCTAGGATGTTTACACGCCTAGGAAGGTGGGAGTACAAGCCTATGTAAGATATTGAGGGTATACATCATGTGTGGTTTCTACACACTGTGTACTATACTTTTTTAAACCTTTTATGTTTTTCTTATCCTGTTTTATCTATCTCTATCAATTTTGGACATGTGAGTAGTCCTTTCTAAGTAATTTTACACTTAGATCGCAATGGTGAAACCTGTGGAGCATTCTAAGGACTCCTAATGGGTATTTTTGGGATTCTATATATCTGGAGAGGTTCTTCCTCTAATTATTATTTCTAGTTGTCACCTGAGAGTAAAACTTTGCGCGAATGATTGATTGGGTGTTCAGACCAACCTAGTTGAGTCCTTTGATCTAAGATGATCTATGAGCTATCACCCATGACCTATGTTTTGAGGACATATCCATTATAAGATGTTCCCTTATAGCCTATGAGGTCATGAGACCTATTGATTTTAAGGATCCCCTAAGGGATGCCTTTTCTTTCATGCTATTATAGGGAGTCCCTTGTAGGATCTATCTTATGTGAGCCATTTTCAAGGACCCCTATTATAGAATGCCTCTGTTGGTTATCTTTTGAGGATCCCGTATAGGATTCATCCTTTTCCTTTCAACTAAGGATCCCAAGTAGGATGGCTTCGCTCGTGTTTACCTTTAGGATCCTAAGTAGGATTCCTCTCAGGGTTTGAATTAACTAGAACCAACCTTAGTAGTGGTATTTTGGTAGTATCTCTCATTATTTGACACCTAAACCTAAATCATGGGGTAGAAATAGGGGCGAGTGCTTTGAGGAAGGTGTTGAACTTCACTATTTAATATCTGTGTTTTTGATATGCAATATTTGATTGTATATAGAGACCCTTTTTGGTTTCCTTATTTGTTAAAAAGGAACTTACATGTTGTTTTCCCACTGTCCCTAGTAGGATGGTTGGTTTTTAGAGAGGATACCCCTGTGCTAATGGGTAATCATTGAATCTTGACCCTTGATATGGGAATGAGCATTGAGGAATGCTCGGTTCTATAAGTTAGACATGCCTCAGGAATATTCAGCTACTTAGGAGGTCATGTGAACCTCTCTTTCTTTAAGTGATGGGTGACTTGGTACATCTTAATCTGTGTAAATGGTTGTGTTGATGATGTGCGTTTGAACCTGTTCTTTCATGAGACATTTGGTACTAGGATTCATAGGGTGGAGAACCTATTAATAGTACCCAAAATGTACCATTTATTCTTATAAACTTGGGGTAGTATATGTTTACATACTCAGTACGTGTTGAGTGTTAAATATTAAAAACGAGCCATCGAGTTTGGTTAAATCGTTGAGACTTGAGCTGCTGTGTCTGTTCTCAGTTGTCTCTGGAGTAGAGTAACCTGAATGTTTTGGAACCATGTTTATCCCACTACTCGGGAGGAATTTCTACGATATAGGTGTTTTGAAATTCCGGTCAGTTTAATTTTCAGCTTTCATGCCATGTGATATGAAAAAGTGATCATAGTTCATGGAACGAAACTCATGCATTTAAGATAGTTCTAAAATAGCATGTCTGGAAGCGGTTGTTTCTTCTTATTGATGTATACAACACTCCTAGGTGTAGAAAATCATGTTGGTTATGTTTAAATGTGTTCTTCTAGGTAGAAGGATCACATTCAAGGACCATTCAAAAAATGTTGTTCTACTTGAATGCATTTGAGACTTGCGAGTCCTGATTCATGTTGTTACTTTCTTGGTAGCATAATGTTGCTATGGTTGGATGTGTGTGAAATCCTTATAGGGAACTACTCATCATATATGAGCCTTAGTGGTTAAGTGTGAGCTATCATGAAAATGTCTTGGGATAAAGGCATTGCGGTCAGTTAAATGAATATGTGTCATCAAGTGAAGCCGAGTTTCTTTCAGGAGCTCAAACAGTAGTAGTTCAGCTATACTTTTATGGTGATCCTTGAAATCCTCTTGGTGTTCTCTTTCTTAAGATATGAGCATGTACCCTTATCTTGAAATCCTCCTGGATGCACTAATAGAGCACCAGTTTTACATCACGCTATTGTTTAAGGCCATTGGGATGGTTCATGATCTCTTTTTGTATTGTGCACTGGATGCGTAGTTTTAAATGAGGCTTGGTTAATCCTGAGTGATACTTGGGTTCCTGTGTAGGAATTACTTGGACAGAATTAGACATGCTTATTTTTTTCTTCGACACGACCACCAAACAGATTCCGCTCTGGGTTTAGTCAGTGTTCTTATGTGGAATTTTGGAAAATTACCAAAGTATCACTTGTAACGGGGTGTATGGACCACCATGCTGAGTTCCTTAGAATCTGAGTTGTTGAATCTGATGATATCTTGGACTTATTGTTGGGATCATATGTGATGGTTTTGAAAGAGGTAATGGTTCCAGTGGGATGGGT
Source organism: Viscum album (assembly GCA_963277665.1). Taxonomy (NCBI): domain Eukaryota; kingdom Viridiplantae; phylum Streptophyta; class Magnoliopsida; order Santalales; family Viscaceae; genus Viscum; species Viscum album. The sequence continues at coordinate 43,105,993 of OY728140.1, read as the reverse complement.
CTAGAATTACACTTTTACTCATGTTGTGGCATGAAATTTTAATTGATCAAGGGATGACATGAAAAAGGAACTTCACTGAGATATAGGTATGAGCATTGGTGAGTGGGATCATGGTGAGCATATGGTTCTTGCGGATCAGGCGTTGTGTTCTGTTTTAATACGTCGACCTTCTAAGCCCGGAGAATCTGAGATAAGTCATCTAGTGATAGTTTGACCTGTTATACTTCTTGTTCTTCATGTTTAGTTCTAGGGGACTATTTTAAACACTCTGCCAGTTTAAGGTGGGTATGGTGTAAAAGTTTTCCATTCCTTTTGAGGAAATATTACATGACTGCTTTTGATGAGGTTGATTGGGGTTCAACCGTTATTTATTGGGAGGCTGCTATTATGACCCCAGTTATGTTTAGGTTTTCTCAGTTAAAGGAAAATCACACCGAAACCATAATTATAACACATAGGGGCGTGCTTGGTGTAGTTTTCCAATGGTGGAGGTGTTATGGTAAAAAATTTGTTTGTGTTGTTCTGGACAGACTTATGAAGGTCACTCACTTCATTCCGATCAAGGAGACCTTTTGTGTTGATGAGCTTAGGAAGTTTTATATTCATGAGGTGGTATAAATTCTTGGGGTCCCTCATTCTATAGTTTCAGATATGGATGATCATTTATGTTGCACTTTTGGTAGAGTTTTCAGAGGGCGTTGGGTACACAGGTGCTTCTGAGGACAACATACCACCCTCAAACTGATGGCCAGTCGGAGTGTATGATACATGTGTTGGAGGAAATGTAGCGATCATGTTTCCAAGACTTTGGGGGCTCTTGGGAGAAGCATATTCCCCTGGTTTATTTTTCATACAATAATAGTTTTCAGGCAACTGTAGATATGGAACCTTGTGAGTCTTTGTACGGTAGGCCATGCCAATCACCCCTATGCTGGCTGGAGGTGGGTGATGTAGCTTTATAGGTACTGTGCCTCATGCAGGAGACTTCTGAGTTGGTCTAATTGATTCAGAAGCAGATGGATACTATGTAGTATTATCATAAATCTTATTCCAATCACCGGAGAGGACCTCTAGAGTTTAAGTTCAGGGATCGAATTTTCTTGCGCATTGCATCGAGGTTGAGACACAAGATAATCAAGAGATATGGTAAGATTTCACCAGGATACATCGATCCATCTGAGATTTTAGAGAGGGTCAGGCCAATTGACTATCGATTACAGTTACCTCAGTGGTATGGGACTATGCATGACTTCTTCCATGTTTCTTAGTTGCAACGTTACTTTTCAGACCTGTCTCACACCTTTCATCCTGAGGAAGTGGAGTTACAGGAAGATATATCCTTTGAGGAGTATTCCATTCGTATTGTGGATTGTAGCGTGAAGGCTCTCCATGGATGGTCTATTTATTTGGTATGGGTTCTATGGAAGCACGACTGAGTGCAGGATGAGACTTGGGAGAGGGAGGGTGACGTACGATCAAAGTGGCTAGAGTTGTTCTCAGATATTTCTCCACCATCCTTGGAATGGAAATTCATGGATGAATTACTTTATGGGGGAAATTTTTTAGAAACCCAGTTCTTCTTTTGAGGTATGAATCTTTCCTTTTATGTTGGTACTTAAGAAAATGGGGGAAAAGAGGGTGAGGGTTTGGATTCATTCTTGTTACACGATGTGACTGTAAACTACATGTCGTGTACTTATAGGTACATGTCATGTATGGAAGGCTACATGCCATGTAATCCTGATACACAACCATGCAATGGTCGGGATGAAATTTGTACGGACATGGAATGTAGTATCAAGTATATGCCATGTAAATTTTTTATTTATTAAATTGGGTAGTAGCATTGTTTTTGTGGAAATGGATAGGGACTCATCCAGGTTCGCAAATAATAGGACTGAGAACCATTTTTCTTACCAATTGATCATCTAAACCCCGATTCCTTCACCGTTGGTTGTGTTTGAACCTGATCGGTAAGCTCTCGATACATCTTGAGTCATTCTTCATGATTTTTTCTGTTCATGAAGTTATTTAAGTTTGATAATTTATTATTGTTTTGTAGATATATTCCATTCTAGGTCAAATCAAAGCCTGACACCAGACGAGGAGATTCGTACTATGACGAGGTAGGTGGTTTTGTGCCTTTTTCTCAATGTCAAGTTTTTTATATGTTCTGTAGTACCATTATCCTATATTTAGGGTGTAACCTTGAATGAAAAATGACCCTTGTTTTTTCCTAATGATGATTTGGTCATGAATTAAATTAAATTAAGCATGTTTGATCTTATTGGTTTTATTAAGGGCCACCCTGTGGATGTGTTTCCCTAGAATGTTCGTTTATGGCCATTTGTCTAGGGTTGCATATGAGGCATGCCTTGTTTTCCATTATTGGATTATTAAGTAAGAATTGCATTATAATGGAATTGCAATTCTGGTAAATTATGATTTATTTGATAAAAGATTTTTGGATTAGTGATTTCCCATGTGCCCCATGATATGAAAATTATCGTTTAAGACTTGTGATAGTTTAATTCACTTGTTTCATGATATGTGCGATTCCCATGTGAGTTTTTATATGTTAACCATGTAATAGTGTAATTTACATGTGTTGTTTAATATGATGAAATGTTGATATACCAATATTGAACCTGATTCATTTGTTATGCCTGTGGGTGAGGATTTTTTATTCTTTTTGTAAAGGATTTGTTATGCCTGTGGGAAAGGATTTGTTACACCTCTGGGTGAGGAGTTGTTATGAAAATGGGAGAGGATTCATTAGTCATGAGGGAAAGGATTTTTTTATGCCTGTGGGTAGGGTTTTTCTATGCTTGAGGGAAATATGTTGAACACATTATTGAAATGGAATGATATATGACGCGTCTACCAAGCCAAAGCACAATCTTGGATTCAGTATTGAATTTATTTGATTAGATAGCATTCATAGGTATTTGTTGAGTATTTTTTATATGGTGGATTGATAGGCTTAGACCTGATCTCAAGAATTATATAATTCAATTTAATTGAATGGTTAAACTAAACATAATGAATGAAAATAGAAAATAGGGCTTTTAGGATTGTTTAATTTTGAGTACTTCCTAGTTTACTAATTTTCATTTTGTACACTACTTGTTGCATATACTCACAAAAAGATAGGCACATATATTTTTGGTTTTCTACTGGGATTTATTTCTCACACCCTGTTCGGGTCATACTTTTGGACCAAAACAAATTATATTGTTGAAAGTGTTGATAAGGGAAAGAAACCTTCTACAGGTACTTGAAATTCTCTTTAGGAGAAGGAGATAATGGGACCAAGCTGAGGATTACAATGCTTCTTAGTTTCCTTTGTTTATTTTTCTTTTGGAATATATATTTTTTATTCTTGCAGTGTACTTATTTTGGATATTTTCTTAGAACATAACATACTTCATAATATTTTGTATTAAATGATGTTTGGTTATTTATCTTATTATCCTTTCTCTGTTTAATTCAGTTATATTCTCTTTACTTCTTTCGATATTTTATATTATCATTCTGCTGTGTTACACTCTGCCAATGAGGGAATAGTTTCCCCATTATCACACCCTAGGTCCTTGTTGCTAGTCCGTAGACTTTGGAATTTGGGGAAATGCACTTGAGGCCATGTGGCCAACTAGGTATGGGGAACCAGTTGAGTGGCATCCAGATCCATGGCATTACAAGAACCCTTACATGACTAGTAGGCCCAGACATTACATGGACTGAAGGACCAAAGGCCTAAATGCCCAAAGGCCTAAAGTATTTTAATAATGGATGACCCATTGACCTTACAATTTTACGGCCCTAAGGACTTGTGGCTTGAAATACCTTTTTTTTTCTAGTTTGAAAGGCCCATTTCTGGAAAGAAGTCTCCTTTTATGAATAATACTTTTATAGTACCCAATACTACTACAGTTTCAGCTACAAAACCCATTTCTACCATAGTGTTCCTGGTGATATATTTTATACACTAATATAATATTACTACATTGGTTTCTATAATATTTCTATAGTACCCTATGAAAATCCCCCAAACATGGGGCTGTCAGGGTTTGAACCCCCAAACACATTGTGGGTAAAGAGGGCATTGGAAAGCACCACCCCACACCTATTCTAGGACTTACCTTCCACCCTAAGATATATTCAAGCATGATAATTATCTAAACTACACCAATTAATATATATCAAGGAGTGGTCACCTCATATATACTATTTAACCATGTACAAGTGGGAAAGATAGAGTGCGAGTAACAAGGGTATTGGTAGGCGCCAAACCACTCCAGTCCCAACCCTTAACTTCCACCTTATCCACACCTAACTAAATTTGTTTGTGGAAATACTCAAAATTTAACCTTCACCAGTTCCTATAGAGTGGAGAGTGGCCACTTTATATGGACCACTTAACTAAGCCTCAATGTGCTATATATATATATATAATTAAAATTGAAATAAAAATAAAATTATTTAAAAAAAGGATTGAGATCACCAAACCATTTTATGCTCTCACCCATGATTTTTGAGCATCAAATAGTTTTACACAAGGAAAATCCATATCTTTTAAAAAACCCTACACTCATTTAATTTAAAAAAATTATTTTCAAAATATTTCCTTCCTAGTAAGTTTTACATAAATATAATTTTTTTAGTAGAACTCATGGTGAATTTGACTCATATCTAAGTATGTTTCATGCATATTTTAAATTTTTTATTATGTGATGTATAATGACACCGTGTGTATGGTATAATTATTCTATTCCACAAAAACTTATACTTTGTCACTTTTTAGACTTTTCTAGGGTACTCATAAATGTCTCAACAATTCATTTATATTCTTTTATAATTATTTAAACTCCAAAATTGATAAAAAAAGAAAACAGTTAAATATTTAGAACTTGATTAAAAAAATCATTCACTAAAATATGAATGTAATAACTAACTTTAAGAAAGAGATCCTTGAAATCAAACCATATAATAGAATTATGTTTTTGAGGAAATTTTATCCCTCGTTGATAAGAATTATCAGACTAATTAAACTCTTATATGATCTTTACTTTGGTTCATATGTGAGTAGACATGTACCTCATTTATGTTGGGAAGCATTGAGTTCAATATACTTGTTATGAGAACTATGTGTGGTAGTGTTTTGAGAATTTCATCTGAAAATTTTCATGCTACTCTATGTAAGATCATTGTGTATGGTAACTTTCATTTCTATTCATCATAACCAATTTTTTTTATTTTTCACACTGTTTCAAGTATATACCAAAGATGTTCTATATATTGATATATCCAGTATAATTATTTATTTGATGTGTATAATAGATCTCAAGGATACTCTATGAATGTTTTCACATTCAATATAAGTTCATGGTTCATCTAATATAATTATTTTCTAATGTACATAATTTATATATCATTAATATTTTTATATACTATATATAGTAGACATATTTTATAATTTTATGAACCATTCAATTTTCTAAATTTTCAAGAGGTTTTTTGTGAACTTTTATCAGTTTGAAGTTGTGGTTTTTAGTGATGTTGTTGAAGAAACTAAAGATAATGGGGAAATATGAGTAATGAAGATGAACATGGTAGTAAAGAGTTTATAGTGGGTGAGACCTCTAGTGATGTTGATATATTTTAGGTGGAATATAAGATCATTGATCTCACATTGGAATAAAAAAGGTGATTTAAAATTATCAATACAAAAACTATAGAGGAAACAAAAATAGAATAGGATTTTGAATTTGTTTTCATGTACACTAGTATTTCATCTTTTGAAGTAAATTTTATTGAAAATGAAAACACTTTTAAAGGCCCCAAATTTGACCCTACATTAATTCATATCAAATAATATATTTCTATATCATTCATTGAACTTGAAACCTTAAAAGAGGGAAGTTTACTTAGACATTATGAACTTTTGTACCAAGAATAATTAATATAAGAAGGTAACACATTAAATAAAATTGATAGGCCATGAGAGATTCAATTTCATGGTTCTCTCGATACACCCATAGATATTTATGATAACATAAGTGAAGTTGAAATGGGTAGTGGTGGAGGATTATTACTATGATTTATGAAGATAATCTTGGTGAGGAAATCAGATTGGTGAATGATGTGTATATTTCTATTTTTTTAATTAGAGATAATGGGATGAAATATCACAATTTTTACTAGAAGGAAGACAAAATTTTTACATAGTATTCTAACTCCTATTTTAGTACAAGAATTTGTAGTTATTCAAGAGGACATGGTTCCTTTTAAGAATATGACTGCCAGTATGATAGCTTCCCAACTTTCATCATTATTGGTAAAAAATAAATCACTCAAGATGAAAGGTAATTCAATAGAATTAAATTCCATGATGGATTATGTAAAACAAAATATATTTTATAAATCTTAATTTTTTAAATGATGTTGAAAAATTTTCTTTACCAGTATATCCCTAGAAACCCCTCACGCTAGACCATCACTAACATTAGGAATGTTCTCTGAATCACCAAAGGCTGATGACTAGTGTCGAGTGTTAGTAAATAATAGATGAGGTATATATTTACATGTAAATAAAATAACATAATTAACTCTCAAATCACATGATAAATGAAACTAAAAATAAAATAAAACTAAATTCCAAATTCCCTTGAAAATCTGAAGTGACCCATTCATATATCCAACTTTTATAAAATACATATTAGAAAAAATTGAGATCTATGGAAAAGGCCCTATGAATATCAATATATAATATTAAAATTAATATATTAAATACATGTTAGATATAAATTTTAATCCATAATAAAAAATAATCCACCAATAAATAGTGGGTGCATAATCACAAATACATAATAAGAATAAAATGGTATATGGCCCAAAACTCAGACCACCCCCACAAACAACACAACCTCCTTGAATAATAGACCCATTAATATTCTATCTCCATCCTAGGAGTATTAAACTAAAAATTTTAATTAAACAACATCAATCAACATTATGTACAATAGTGATAGGTGAGTATGATAGCTCAATATGATTTTACCCATATTCCCTCAACTCCCATGAGATAGTGTGATAATAATGGATGTGTATAAATGTCCCTATGTCACATGATTTAGTAAAAGGATATTGTATGAACTAAATCTATATCACTATATGCAATATAGTGATATTATATATAATAAAAGTCTATTTCCTGGAGAAATGTACTTCTATGGTGCATATCATAGAGAGAAATATAATATTTTTTATTGGGAGATTGTTAAGTTTTTGATGTAAAAATTGTTTCCTGGTTAAGTAATGTTAACTTTTAGAAAGAGTGATTATGAAAGAAAAATTATAGAAATAAATGGAGTTCGTACAATAGCACTAGGTAAAGTACATAACTTTATATTCCAATAACACTGGTGAAAAAGTGAGGATGTGGGAGGACGTGTTTATGGACACATCCACTTGGTGAAAACTTGATACCAAATGAAGTGAAGTATTGAAGAAGTTAGAGGATGCGATTACTGAAGATTTCACTATTCTACATATATTTTAAGTTGAGACAATGCACTAGCATAATAGCTAAAATTGGAATTTCTCAGTGGAGGGGAATCTATGAAGATTGGAAGGTGGTGTAACCAATGGAATCAAAAGAATACTATGAATAAATGCATATGAATAAATGAAACATGTCACTTGTTAAATTCAATTGAGTATCTTTAGTTCCCATTGGATGTTATCTCAACATAAGTGATTATGTTTAGATGGTTTTGTGGAAGAGTTGAAGTATTTTTTTTTTCATGTAGGGTTCTGGAATCTTGGACCATTATAACTTGGAAGTAATTCCAAGCAGTGTACCTATGCTATATTTTTGTAACTCAATCATGTGGTGTTCACTCTTTTGTTTCTCTCCTTTTAATATAAGGTTGTTGTGTTCCTCCCATGGAGTAGGATTAAGTTCCAAACCATGTAAAATCCTATATGTTTCTCTTTCCATGCTGTGTGTGTGATTTTTTTCTATTTGTTATTTTTCTGAAGATCTTATCTATGCATTCCATCATAAGGAAAATTCAGTGTGGTGATTAGGGTGAGTGAACTCCCAATTTAAGATTATAAGTTTACAGGTGCTGTGGAAATTTAGACCTTCTAGATTCATTATTAAAAATTTGATAATCTAGAGGTTATATCATTTGGTAATCATGTCTCTGAACCAAAAAAGTAGTATCATATCTTAGTTCATATTTTCTAGTGAGCAGTTTGTCGAGTTTCAAGATTTAATCTCGGTTGGAGGCTACTAGTGCTTTTGTTGACTGGTTTACTAGGCATTGGATGATTATTTAGTAGGATAAATGGGTGATTTAGAAACTTTTTAGGTGTTTAATCTAGGGAGAAACATTATAAGCTTGAACTTGTAGGATAATTCTATAACACCACCTTGTACACTTTATGCCATTTCTATTTTAGTGGGAGTTTTGTTTTGAAAGGATAGAATTTGAAGAGGGTAAGGTCTAGATTGATAGGTTCAATGATGAAGGTTTCAAATTTTGGAGAATGATGAAGGAGGATCCATTAATCCTAGAATATCTAGAGATTACATTGATGGAATTCAGTCAAAAAATTATGTTTTTAGAAGAATTTAATGTCTTGATGAGAAGTCACTAGAGATTTTCCAGAAGATGCTAGCCTAGAATGTGGTCCTCAAGATCTGAAAGGTGAAATCAAATATAGGGTTAATTTCAACACAATGTGACTTATTTAAGTAGAATAATAGAGATAATATTCAATTATACTTGGATATAAACTTTCCCATATGATGGAATTGTAGAGGAAATGATCAGAAGCATGGTGGAGGACAATGCATACAATGAAAAAAGAAGATAGAATAGAAGTTAAAATGTTTATAAGTGAGCTAGAAGAATTAATGGATTCCATGAGAATAATATTAAAGTAAGTGATTGTTAGTATTAACTAATGAAAATAGTTTTTATGTTTGATATTGTAAATTTTCAGTTGTGAAAAATATTTTTTGGTTACGTAATGTTAACTTATAGAAGGATTAATTCTAGAATAAAACTTGAATAACCAAATGGAGGAAGTAAAAAAACACTAGAGAATGTCCTGAACTCCAAGTTATAACAATAATGGTGAAAAACTATCAATGTGAGAGTATGTATTTCTAGATGCATGAACTTGGTGATAAATTTATACTAGGTGATAAAAATATTGAATAAATTATAGGATGTGATTCTAGAAGATTTAACTATTAATTATATATCATAAGATGAGTTTAACCTCTATTAGAAAAAATAGAAGTAGACTTGATCAATAGAGTGATATCTATACATCTATAAATAGATGACATAGGCCACCTAATCAGTTCAATTGGGTAGCTTCGATTACTGTTGGAGGTTATATTAAGAGAATCAATTTTGGAAGGTATCTCAAAAGCATTAAAGTCTTCTTCAATTCTTGGCAGGGTTCCAAAAGTTAGGACCCTTGTAACTAAGAAGTAATCTTCTATATATTATCTATGTTAGATACTTAAAACTCAGTTGAGTGGTGTTTTATCTTGTGTTTCTATCCTTTTAAAATAAGGTTTCAGTGTTCCACCCATGGACTAGTATTAATTTCTGAACTATGTAAAATTTTGTTTTTTTTCTTATTTTCATGTTGTGTGAGTGCTTTTTTTTCTTGTTCATAAGTTTTTGGAAGATATTTTGGTATATTACACTAGAAGGTAAATTCAATGTGGTGATTAGGTTGTATGGAGTTCCTAATTTCTGATGCTAATTCTACAAGTTACATGGTGATTCGTACCTTCCTGATTCCTTATTTCCCATTTGAGGATTCATAAGTTGTCTCATTTTGTAATCAATTGAATCAAAATATTTGATTTAATATAATTCTATCTTAATATCTGATTAATACATGGTTTAGGCCTTGGGTTGAATAAATTTAAATGGTTCATAATTCAAAACCTTTTCCAAGGACCTATTAAAAAATGGATTGTTCTAGGCCATGCTTTTTTTATTTCCAAGGTAAAATCCCAGCCTAAACCTAACATGATTAAACTATGATGAACTCCAATAAATCTTGTATTACAAATTATCATGTCATAAAATGATCTCCTACTCGAGCTAGAGGAAAATAATTATAGAACATTTCATTGTCAATATGGATTTATTCACTTATTAGTAATATCTCATGGAAAACTAAAGGGAATGATCTATCTTAAATATCGTACAATCGAGTTATTGGGAATGAATATTAGGAACATTGTGTGACTGTGATAGAAAGGAATAAATATATAGAATATTTTATATAATAGATAAAGTGAAATAATATATCGATTACATGATATACTAATTGGGGCACCCCATATATCATAATAATACATCTATTCCATAACTTACCAAGTCAGGAACCTCGTATATCTCAATAATATATCGATGTAACAACTTACTAGGTTGGGCACCCTATAATAACTTACACCATTATTATGAAATAATTTCTATAACCACATATGAGGAATTTATTCTATAAACAAAAATCTGATCACATTATACATATAAATATTCATATTCCATTTATGGAAAAATAATATCATAAAAATAGTCACAATTTTCTAGAATATAAATCATATCACATGCATATATACATCATAAATATTCAAATCATAATTCAAAAAATCATGTCATGTCAAACATTATGTAAACACATCTATTGATGCCCACTAAATGAACATTATAAAAATTGGAGTTGGAAAAATACCCAAAACACAAGTATCATTTTGGCATAAAGGAAAAGTAGGAAGATCATGACTAATTGAGGGACACGTGGTTGGGTTACATGATCAAATAACCCTTAAAGAAACACACGATCACATTACCCTCATGTAAGAACCTATATCTTCTTTATAGGTATGGATCTTGTTTTCGGTTTGTTTTGAAGAAAAATGAAGAAAAGAGGATTTTCTAAGTACATTCTGTGTACTTCTGAGTACACACTGTGTACATAGATTGCTGCGTATAGCTGCGTTTTGACCATGTAATGGATAATTACATGGCCATATGGTGGCTTTTCAGACCTGATTGAGTTGGGGGATGTTTGAGGCTACTACACAACATGTAATGTTAATGAACACACAATGTACTTTTCTTTTTACTTGATATATCAGAGCAGGGTCACGTCTGATGTCCAGAAACACTTTCTTATTTCCGTGTTTCATATAGGAGCACTTCGGAACAATAAACGAAGTTTGATCTCCCAATTATCCGTCTAATCTCTGATCGAGATACTGTCAGGTGCATTGGAATCCCACCGGTGAGTTCTCAAACCTTCTTGATCCCTTCTTCCTGATTCATTCTCTCTTTTTAGTTATTAAAGGTTAGGAATTTTTCACCTTTTTGTAGATATACACCATTTTAGTCCAATTCAATGGTTGATGTTCAAGTATATTGATCGTATGGCATCGAGGAAGGAGGTTGGTGCCTTTTATTGTTTCTATTTGGATTATATATGCTAAAAGTTCCGCATACCCACATTTTGGGTATTGCGTGATTTTGGATTTAAACCCTGTTATTAACTTCTTTGGGTTGTTTATTTGATAAAGGGTTGATACTTATGCGTAAGGTTAGATACCTTGTCTAAGGGATACATAATGGGTGAATTTTACCTTGATTGATTAGTTATGGACATTTTTTATAGGTTTATTATGAGGCATACCTTGTTTTTCATGCCTTGTTTGATTAGGATAGAGTTTGATTGATGATATGAAATTCCTGTGATATATATTGTGAATGTTTAACAATGTAGTAGTTTCATATTACATGATCTTCTTTGATATAATATGCACACTATTTTTCTAATAGACCATGAGAGCCTTGGACTAGGAAGACTAAGGGGGGATTCCAGATTACTTATACATATTATATTTTTCCAATGAACTGTGAGAGCCTTGGACTATCAGAGCCTTGGACTAGTAAGGCTGAGGGGAATTCCAGATTATTTACACAGGACCATGAGAGACTTGGTGTATAAATTTGACCAAAAGGGTTATACCATGAGATATTTCCCAGTGGTTCTTTATTTATTGAATTGATGATATGTGGGACCAAAGGTTTAGACTATGAGAACTTTCTAAGAGGGTCATTTTTGAATTGTTGAATGATTGTGACACATCTGCCAAGCCAAATCACAAGCTTGGATTCAGTCTTAATTGATTTTTTAGATGGTCTTATGAGACATCTTTTTTGGTTACTTTACATGGGGGATATAGAGATTAGTCTAGATCCCAGGGTTACATGATTCAATAAATGAATAATAAATGTTAAATGAATGTAATTTAAAATTGTAGGATTGTTTAATTTTGAGTAATTCCTAGTTTATTGCTTCATTCTTGAATATTATCTACTATATATATTCAATGACAGTCTGGAACAAATATTTTGGTGTTTTCTTACTGGTATTGATCTCACACCTTGTTTGGGTCATGCTTTTGGACCTAAGAAAATTATATGATTGTAGGTATAGATAAGGGAAAACCCCATTATTCATCAGGTACTTGATTAATCTTGGAGATATAGAGCATGAGACCAAGATTAGGCTTGCGATTCTATTGGAGTTTACTTGATTTTCCTTTGTGTTGTGTTGTATTGTATTTATATCTTTGGGACCTGTTTTGGCTCCTTTCCTAGACACATGTGACATGCATAATTTATATATATATGCTCTAGTTTTTCTATTACTATCAGTATTCCAATGTTTAATTATATTGTTTATTTATTAATTACTTTATGTATACTCTATCAATGAGGTTATAGTTCCTCCATTATCAGAACTTGGTCCCTGCTTCTAGTCGTCAGCCTTTGGCATTTGTGGAAATACTCTTGTGGTCATGTGACCAACCAGGTACAGGGCACCATTGGGTGGTACTCAGATTCGGGATGTTACAAAGTTGTATCAAAGGAGTTTTTACTACTTTGCCGTACTATTTGGAGAAAATATACTAGGATAGGAAGGAATAGGTAGTTTTTAATAAGTTGTTCTTGGGAGTAGCTAACCCCTATATAGAGAAAAGCCAAGTTACCTCGAATATTGCAATTTTTTTGGTTTTGAAATTATTAAATTTGATTTGATTTCACCGATGGGTGATACACATGTATTATGCTGTTTAATTTGAGTTTTTATTCTATTGTAACCTGATGAGATGAGGGTATTCCATCTCATGCATCATATAGGCACTTTCTAGAGATCACATGTCATGTATTCTCATCATGCCATATAGGGTGAATTACTGATTGAATGCTGTTGTGATAGATGTTTTGCAAGATATGCATGATTTTGTCATAGATGTTGTGATATAATACCTACTATTTTGATACGGTATTGGTTATGTAATGTTTTATATGTATGGACACCAATATTTTTTCCCTGAGGTGTTATGGGCCCTCTTGGATCAAAATTTAGTGGGTCATGTTGAACTTTAATTGAATTATATTAAGATATGATATGAATAAAGATGACAAACTTTGATTCATGAGAAGTATGGGATTTCATAGATTAGAACTTCACATTCCTTGACCAATTTTTTAATATTTTTGGGGTTCTAGAGAAGTTTCATAGGATTACTGTCCAGAAAACCCAGAAAACATAGCATGTGATTTCATGAACACATTCCATGTGTTCTTATGTTATGGAAGAAATGACTTTTCTTAAGTACACACCATGTACCATATGTACATGCCATGTAGTTGTTGACCATGTGTTTGAAAGTGTGAGTAGAGACATGGGGTTAGTAAACTCTTAGAAGAAAACACCATGTACTGTAAGTACAAGCCATGTTGTAATCGACTGTGTATTTGGCCGTGTGACTAACTACACAGGTGGATGGAACTTTTTTATACACGCCATGTCTTGAGTGTGCATGCTGTTTAGTGTTAAACCAGAAAAACCATGTAGTTCTAGCCATGTAGAAGTACCTATACAGGAAGGAATATTCAAGTACATGTCGTGTCTTAAGAGGAACGCGCTATGTGTATGGGGTGTTACACGACTAAGCTGGTAGAGGTATATGCCCATGTTAAGGCTTAAGGGAACACGGTGTGTAATGTTTCTACATGTCGTGTAACCCTCTTTTGAAAAACTTGAATATTTTCCTACACCTTTTTCATTATTGAACTTCTGAGTTGCGGTTCTGTTAATCTTGTACTGAGGTGCATGCTTGACCTTGTAGATTCATACCACCAAGACGTCCTTTGGTTATACGCTAGGTACATAGCGATGATCAGACACCGAAAATGGTAGATCAAGGGCTTCCAGCAGATCCTCCCACCATGCCCTTCTTGGAACCAGCTATTATACCTGACACAGATATAGATTCATAGTTCTGTGAAGACTTTATAAGGATGATGAAGACCTTTCAGGGAGCATCACATCCTACCCTGACTATGGAAGAGTTGACATGGGTGTTCCAGCAGCAACATCCTCCCACTTTTTTAGGGTATGGAGGAACAAAGACTATATAGTCATGGTTGGAGGCTATTATTTCTATCTTAGATCATCTGGAGACTCCTCCTAAGAGGAGGGTGAAGCTCATGACTTAAATGCTATGTGATTCCTCCAATATATGATGGGATGTTGTTTCACATGTGGGAAAAAATTGGGATATGGTTTGGGAAGAGTTTCAGAGGACCTTCTATGATTACTTCTACCCTAAGACGTTGAGGGAAAACCAAGCCCAGAAGTTCATACATTTGGAGAAGGGCGCTCTTCCAGTGATGGATTACTCTCCTAACTTTATAGAGTTTCATCACTTCACACCTATTCTCAGGGGTGATGATTTATCACTGGATACACGATTTGAGGATGGTCTCATATCCGACATTCAATCGTAGGTGAATGTTTTTCAGGTTGACTTTGGTGACTACTATAGTGAACCAGGTGTTGATTACCGAGCATAATATGTGGGAGTTTGGAGCGGTGAGATAGGGTGGTTTATCATCCAGGGATAGTACTCTTCAATTGATAGTAGTAAGCACTACAGGGAGCCTTCACACAATGATTCTAGTAGTAGGGATGTATCTTCAGGTAGATAGGTGAGGTGCTACTAGTGCGGGAAGATTGGGAACATGAGACCGCAGTGCCCGAGTGACCTAGTTGAGTGCTGATCCTGCAGAAATATGGGTTGTATTTAGTGTTTTTGTAGGATTTTATCACCAGTATCTAGTGAGAGGAGATCTATTATGACTCCACGTACAAGAGCGGGGCCACCGGTTTCTCACCAGTCAGGGAACTGGAGTTCATCAGGTCATTTAGGCTGAGGTGGTGGTCATGTCTGTGGTATCCAGATGATAGGTTTTCAGTAACATTAGGGTGGATCAACTATGAGTATCCAAGCAGGGTCGTAGAGCCGTGATACAAGTCAGAATTTTTCAATGGAACAGACCCATCAGGAATAGGATCCCAGACCCTCTATAGTTAGAGGTACGATTCTAGTTGCCTTAGTTTTAGCTTCTAATCTTTTTGATATAGGAAATTCCCATAGTTTTATATCATTTTCCATTGTAGAGATCCTCAGTCTCTGTATCTTTACTTCTGATGATGTTATGATGCTAAACACTTCGTTGGGGATTAGGAAGAATAGTGTACATCAGTGCAAGCAGTGCCCTCTTGAGGTTGGTTGGTGTCACTTATTATGGGACCTCTATGTATTAAAGATGACATGGTTTGATGTCATTCTCAGAATGGACTGGTTGGTATTTTTTCAGGCCTTTGTTGACTGCTATTGCCACAGGGTGTGTCACATCACTATAGGTTGGATCTTTTCTACACAAGGACGAATGGAATGTCCAGGAAAGAAGAGATGGACCTGAGCATCATGGGTTAAGAGTAATTAAAACCCAGATTTCTAGTTTATATCAGGATGACCAGGGGACTTCAAAAATAGACTTTCCTCCAATGGTGGATCATTTTAGAGATGTATTACCAGATGAATTTTCAGGTTTACTTCTAGAGAGAGAGGTGGATTTCTCTTTTGATATTATGCTAGGAGTGGAACCATTTTCCATTACTCCATATAGGATGGCTACAATAGAGTTACATGAGAACAAGAAGTGGTTGGAGGTTTTTTAGGCAAAGGGTTTTATCTGACCCAGTACTTCTCCTTGGGGTTTGCCTATCCTTTTTCTGAATAAAGAAGATGGTAACCTTAGACTTTTTGTGGATTATCAGAAGCTAAACTAGTTGATGGTCAAGAACTGATATCTCTCACCAAGGATTGATGATCTTTTTGATCAGCTTTGAGGATCCCCAGTGTTCTTGAAGATTTACTTGAGATCTGGTTATCATAATTTGCATGTTAGACCATCATATATACCTCTTATATCCTTTTAGAGAAGGTATGGTCTATATGAGTATTTGGTTATGCCGTTCGGTCTCATGAACGTTCCAACAGTTTTCATGGAACAAATATACTAAGTGTTCTATCCTTACTTGGATTATTTTGTGGTAGTGTTTGTGAACGATATCTTGGTATACTCTCACACTCTACATGACCATGCCACTCATCTTGAGATCGTTTTGAGTACACTAAGATAGAATCAGTTATATTCTAAGCTCACAAAATGCCACTTTTGGATGGATCATATTCACTTATAAGGTCATATCATCTCAGAGAAAGTAGTATCAGCTAACCCAGGGAAGGTGAGAGCTGTAGTTTCCTGTGAGCAGCCAAAGAACTTCATTGAGGTACAAAGTTTTCTAGGGCTGGTTAGTTACTACAGATGCTTTATTCTAGACTTCTCACACTTATCATTACCACTGATGGGCCTAAAAAAGAAGGGTGTGAAGTACTTGTGGATAGATTCCTAAAATTCAGCCTTTCAAGAGCTAAAAGGGAGGCTGACTTCAGCATTGATACTGATTTTTATGAAACTAGTAAAGAGTTACAATGTGTACTATGATGCATTAAATATCGGACTGGGAGCAGTACTTATGCATGGGGATCAAGTTGTTGTATACGAGTCTTAATAGTTGAGGCAACATGAGAGGAACTACCTGACGCATGATCTCAAGTTAGCCGTAGTTGTGCATGCCTCGTATTTTTGGAGACATTAATTACTAGGAGATAATTTTGTGGTATACACAGACCATAAAATCCTCAAGTATATATTTACTCAACGAGATATAAATTTGAGAAAAAAAAGTGGGTTGAGTACCTTTAGTATTTTGATTTGGAGCTTGCCTACATGCCTGGGAAAGGAAACCCAATGGCTGATGCATTGAGTAGGAGGACTCAAATACAGGTTGTTCAGGAGGCCATCAATGAGTGGAAGCTTATGGATCTATTATCTGAGATAAATTTGGAGGTGCCTAATAGATAGAGGGAAGACATTTCTTTCTTCAATAACTGTTACCTCTACTCTACTGGATCAAGTGCGAATGAGGCAGCTATCAGATTCTGAAGGCCTAATCCTACAGGAGAGTGTGTTAGGAGATGAACCTACTCCTGGGTTGACCATAGAAGAGAATGTGGTTTTTCATTTTCATGGGTGCATATGGGTGTTAGCAGACATACGTGAGGAGTTGATGGGAGATTTTCATGCCTCAGTATGGGAACTTTATCTTGTTGTCACCAAGATGTATCAAGATTTACATCATCTGTATTGGTGACCAGGTATGAAGAGGGATGTAGCTGGTTTGGTTATGAAATATTCCACCTATCAGCTGGTGAAATTAAAGAAATAGTGACCAGTAGGGCTATTAAAATAGTTACCCATTCTTGAGTGGAAGTGAAATGATGTCGTGATGGATTTTATGATAGTTTTACCAAGTTCACCTCGAGGGAATGATGTGGTTTGGGTTGTTATCGACAAGCTCAAGAAGGTTTCAAATTTTCTACTGATTAAGGAAACCTTCAGTTTTGATGAGGTTGGAAGGTTTTAAATCTCATAGATATTACATTTTTATAGGTTTCCACACTCTATCATTTCAGATAGGGACACCTAGTTTACTTCTCTTGTCTGGCAGGGACTATAGAGGGATTTGGGTACATAGATTATTCTGAGTATAGCTTACCATACCTAGACAAATGGCCAGTCCAAGCACATAATTCAAGTTTTAGAGGACATGCTTCTAGCATGCATCCTAGATTTTGGGGGTTCTTGGGAGAGACACATACCCCTAGTGGAGTTTGCCTACAATAACGGTTTTCAAGAAATGATTTAGATGGAACCTTATAAGGCTTTGTACGGTAGGCTATGTCGATCAACCCTATGTTGGATGGAGGTAGGAGAGGTAGCTATATTGGGACATTATCTTGTAGAGGAGATCACTAAGCCGATGGAGTTTATTTAGAAGAGGATGGAAACTATACAATCTATCCATAAATCTTATGCTAATCGACGGAGAGAACCTCTGAACTTCGAGGTCAGAGATCTGGTTTTCTTACATGTCACACCAAGGTTAGGAAACAGAAGGATTAGGAGATAGGTAAAGCTTTCCCTGAGATACATCGGACCATTTGAGGTTTTGGAGAGAGTTGGGACAGTTTCATATCTATCATAGTTACCTCATAGGTATTGGGATATGCACAGTTTCTTTCATGTTTCTCAGCTACGATGTTACTTTTTAGACCCATCTCATGTTTTTCAACCCGAGGATGTTGAGTAAAAGGTGGATTCATCCTTTGAGGAGCACCCTATTCAGATTTTGGATCATAAAACAAAGGTTCTCTGTAACAGCCCGAGATTTTATGAAAAATATTCTTTTTAATTTCATTAATGTCTTGTGTTGTACGCTACACCAAAAGGAGCTTGCTCAACACGCATCCTTGACTTGCCTTGCATTACACGCAATCACGACCTTCCTTGATAGCATGCGTAGTACGCAATACCGAGTTTCACTAAACAACGATATCCTAATAAAATATTATTAAAAATAGCCATTATGAATAGTAATAACCACTTTTTGAAATTTTATAAATTTTATTTTTCAAAATGGACTTCATTTTTGGATTCGTAATATTGAAATTAGCCTAGGGTGAAATTTTGGTATTTTTATGAAAACTTTCAATTTTTGATGAATAGTGAAACCACTAAGTGGTAGTTAAAAAAATTGAATTTTTCATAAAACTTAATTTTACCGCTTCTGTGAGTGGAATTTCAAAAATCCGAGAGACACGGTTAATATCAAGTAATAAAATGTGGTTCAATGAGATGAAAATAATTTTTGGTGAATAGTAACTTTTTAATTTTTTTTACCACGGTTAAAAGTAAATAGGGTAATTAAGGGTACAAATGATATTATTATTACCCTAACACATGTCCTAATTCTATTGGACAAGTGTAATTCTACCAAAAACAACCTTAGGAATAAAATATGACCATTTAGGCCCACTTGGATTAGATTAGGACATTTATTATTAATTTATTTAAAGAAGGGTTAAAATAGTTAAAATCAAAGTTTAATAAGTAAATAATTTTTAATATGGGGTTATACATAAGATAAATTCGACTATAAGTATTAATTATAAAGATAAAAAGATTTCCTACATAATGGTATTTTATTTTTAATTTTTAGACTTTAAATAATTTAATTTATTTATGACACAATGATGATACAGTAATTACCATAATAGTGAAAAAATTAGAATAATTGATATTATAAATACCTAAATAAGTATAATTTGAGACTTTTTATGAATTAAACTAATTTTATAGGTTAATATGACATGTTTGGATTGATTAAATTAACTTTTGTCGAATTAATCATTCTATTATGAGTTTTAAAAAAATAAACTATTGAATAGTGTCAAAATTGACATAAAATAGTTTTTAAAACAAATATTATATTATTAATTGTTATTTTACTCAGAAAAATCTAATGTTCGGCCAAATGACTCAGATAAGGTTATATATGTTAATAAAACACAACTTGGGGGTCGCTTAGATGTATATGGTAAGTTTATTAACTATATAATATAAAAATACAAAGTGACATGGTAAATGTCAATCTAATTAACTAAGAGTTAAAACTAAAAGATAAGGTTAATATAATGACCTAAACTTGTATAAATTCTATTGGATGAGAGGATTTAGACCCATCCCCACCTTATCTTCTAAATAACTCAATTTGGAGCTATTTAAAACCGAACTTGACTTTATAATAAAATAATATTTTTAGTTATTCCAAAGGTGCCCCTCTCCTCCCTTATAAAAGGGCACCTCCTCCCCATCTTCCTCACAACACTTTGAGCCTTCAAGCTCGGAAAACCCCTGCCATGTTCTCCTATCCACTTCCCTAGAGACATCCTAGAGGTCCTAATCTTCTTCAAAGACCAATTTTAGTGCCCTAAAAGGAGGTCTCAAAGAAGCACTTCAAAGAAGAGGTAATATCCATTACGGATCCTTTTCCAATTTCTTTCTTCTTCAACTTATTCTTATTTAGTTGTTTCATTATGAAATAATAACATCAGTATCACTAATATACTTATATTTTATTATAAGTATGAAACAACCCTATTTAACCATCTATCCATCCTACGGAAAATGAAATCACCACGCGTGCGTACGTACGAAATACCGTCTCCACGCCGTGGTGTAATCTATTTTCCACCACCACCTTACTTGGATGGGTATAATGGTGTAAATAATGACTATATATGACTATTATAAAGTTATATTGATTCTTAAATAGTATAAATACACTCCAATACAATTCCACAATCATAGGAACGATATCATCACTCGTGCGTACGTACGGAATACCGTCTCCACGATGTGATGCGACTCGTTCTACATGATCTTAATTTCATAATGATTATATAAATGAATTGAATGAATGAATATGATATATATTACACTAATAACATTCTGGAAATGAGGTATCTATAACCTAAAGAGAATAATAATAATTTATTCGACAAAACACACATAAGAACAAAACGTTATAAACACCCGAATAACAAGTAGCAATGAAATATTACTACTAAGAAGCTAAGAATATGACCATATATGATATCATAAAAATATTATGATTCTGGAATAAGTAAATAACATTATTAAAATCATTATACAGGAGGTTCAGACACGTACAAAGCATATCAGACCTAAGGTAAGGGAAAATATCACAATCTCATTTTTATCTGAGATTGTTTATACTTTGGAATTTACTGGGGTGTATTTTATCATCCACATCCATGTTTCCTCAATATTTAATATTTATATCCTTCTACAATAGTTTATATCCAATTTTACCCTTTGGTGAGTTTTTAGTAAAGGATATGAAAGGAATCTTTTGTCGTTTTTCGTACGAGGTACTTTTTGACTTTTCCAACAAAAGTACAAAGAATGTTTTTTTAACTTATACGACATAAATGGATTTTTAAAACATTATTTACAAGAAGCTTCCTTTACATGTTTTCAAGTTTATTTTTAATCAACTTATTTTAGTTTAAAATTGTATGACATGTTAAGAAAGGAAAAATGTTTTTGAAGTAGAAAGGATATTTTCCTCAAGAATGGAGTTCATGTGTTTTATCAAAATTATTTTCCATCTAAGATAATAAAGGGTTATGTTTTTTATCCCTATTATTACATTGATTTGATTATGTTGTGATGGAATTATTTTTATGAATTCTTTTATCTTATATGAATTGTTTTATGATGTCATGATTTTTACGAATCCCATTTTTATTACATGGGTTATGCTATGATGTATGGTTTATGATTTTGTGGCACACATAAGAATGGTATCATTATGAGATGGGTGGGACCTATATCTCCCTCCAATTCATTGGGTAAAGATTTTATATCTCATGATATAGACATGGCTAGAATGGTAGGTTATACCGGTTCAGTAAAACAGGACTGAAACGAGGGTGACTCGGTTCAGAAATGGACTTTGTCCACTAAGATAGTCTTGGCAATGAGTCTTGAATAATAAGAAATGATTCTCTATGATTATGTGTGTATTCCACAAAGTTTCAGGTTTTAAGTTATGATTATTGGGATTTAATTTCACTACTATGATTTATCCCATGTTATGAAATTATGCCCTCTTTTGCAGGTTAAGATTTCCAAAACGTTATGTTCTTATGAAAATGATGTGATTGATATTTCTTTTGTTTACCCTTACTGAGCATTTGAGCTCACCCTTTTATGTTTTCTTTTCCCCAGGATATAAAGAAAGGTTTTAGGTAAGAAAAAAAGGGAAGATATTTATTGGGAGATGTTGAAGATCTTTCACCACGATTAGAAGATTATATTCCGAGTTTCCAAAGACACTAAACTATTACGATCCTTGTGTTTGTGTTTTTGTTATGTACTAAGTATTCCGAAAAAGTAATGTAATGTCCATGTATGTCAAGATTAGGGTCTCTACAGTTGGTATCAAAGGAAAGGTTTAGTCAACCTTTGGAAGCTAGGATGCGAAAACGTTAGTGAGATCCCTAGAGATATTTCTAAGGTATGTCTAGGGATGTCCCTAAGGTTAAGTATACGTATAGGTTATAGTACTATAATTACGCTAACGATAATAGAATTAAACCTAAGATGTTAGATATTGAAGGTACTCCCCCTTTATTATGTTGTTTTCCCTAGCATGATTTGTGCCTCTCACACTATTCTTTTTGGGTTTTAGACGATGGCTGGAACCCGAAGGAACCGTGTTGATCAATGCAATGGACAATTCAATGATTATCCTCCTGAACAAACAAATGTTATGGGAGATGGAGTGCAAAATCTTATTGCTATACTTACACAAGCTATGAATCATTCTGGACTTCCAAATGAGCAGAGAAGGGAACAATATTCTGTTGAGTCCTTCATGAGGCAACATCCACCTTCTTTCAGTGGGTCTTCTGATCCACTTGTTGCTGAACAATGGATCAGTACTACTGAAAAGAAATTTTCAGTTATTCAATGTTCTGAACATGATAAAGTCATCTTAGCAGTATATCGTTTGGAAGGTGAAGCTGATCAATGGTGGAATCTTATCAAGAGATGAAATTGAGTCCATGGAATGGGACGAGTTCAAGAACTTATTTTTCAATAAGTACTTCCCTCATATTCTTTGAACAAAGATAGAGAAGGAGTTTCTTAAACTAAAGAAAAAGGATGATGAATCTGTTGGTATATACGAAGCGAATTTTACAAGGCTTGCAAGGTATGCATCTGGATTTATCATCCAACCTGAAAGTAAAGTTGATCGATTCTTCAGTGGCTTAAAACCAAATATTCGAAGAGCATTAGCTATAAGAGACTTAAGTAGCTATGGAGAAATTGTGCGTTGTGCTATCAAGGTAGAAATGGAAGTTGGTGTTACTTATCCATCTCATAGTTTTGACAAGAAACGAAAGATGGATTTTAGGGAGAAATCTCAGGATAATGGTGAAAATAAGATGAATGTTTCCTTATGCTCAAAGTGTGGAAAGAAGCATGGTGGAGATTGTCTTAAAGGGACAAGTAAATGTTTCAAATGTGGAAAGGAAGGTCATCGGGCATTTGAATGCAGCAATGATGGGAAGAAGATGTCTAATGATGTAAAAAAAGGAAGGGATACACAGAATGAACCTACTACACTTCAATGCTTCAAGTGCAAGGAAATGGGGCATTATGCTAATAAATGCCCTAATCCAAGGGTTAGTGATGATCGACATGAGCAACCACTTAAGGAAAAGGACAAAGGGAAGTCACATGCTATCACCATTGGCTATGTTGAATATAACAAAGATGTGGTGGAATGATTAAGTGTTTATGTAATGGGATTCCAAAATAATGTTGTATATAGTATCGTGGAATATTGGAATATTTATGTTTTTGTCTATTGTGGTTTTCAATAATTTTATGGCATCGGTAACCATGAAAAGTGATTGAAATATTTTTGGAAAGCAGATGATATGCACATAATGAAGGGATAAAGAGAATCTAGTATGTTTGATAGTATTCATGAGCTCATGATTGATATAAGGACTAAGTGATATCATGGTTTGAGTATATAGAATTTTGAGGATTTTGGTATGTGTAAAGTGTTAACTTTTAACTACATTCATGTTTTCACTAAGGTTCAATGGGTATTCAAGAGAATACATGATTAATGCCTTTGAATGTTTGGAATATGACCAACAAGACATATCTTATGATATATGGGGATCAATGATGGTATTAAATCTCTGGTAATCGTTTTCACTATATTATAAGAATGGACTGCAGTATTATGGATAAGCCTAAAGACTAGAATGGATTATGTTGGACATAAGTTAGTATTGTTTAAGGATAGAAGTTTTTTTTTGATATTATTGATGGGATGTTATAGTAATACAGTTTTAAAAAAAGGACAACCTGCAGGACGGGCGACAGCCCATCGCGTCGGACAAGGTCATAGGAATCGAACCCACAACCGAAGTGCGACTGGCCTTTATCGCCTACCACTGGCCTACAGGAAGTCCTTGGTTAGTAGAAACTAGTTTTATTTTATTAAGCGGTATGATATATGAAGTATAAGTTCATTTTAGGAACCATATATGATTAATATCACTACAGATGGACTTATATTTTTTTGATCACTTTTCTAACCTTTTGTTTGAGATAGATGGAATGACCCATCATTCTATCACATGATCTGCTAACACATCATGAATGACAAATTCAACTTCATTTCTTTAAGAGATGAAGTGGAAATTGTCCAAAGAACTACAGACGGTGAGACTATACCAAAATCACGAAAGTATTTCTTCAAATTCCAATTTCATCAACTTTAGGGAAATGATCTTGAAAACCAAAAATGTTGTCCTAGTGCTCTTATATCTGATGAATCAGATGGTACCTTAGATCATCACAAATTTATGGCTTTGTGATTGCTGGATTTTCCATAGCCATTTTCTCTACCACTCTCCATCAGAACATGATGGTTAGATTTCTCTTCCATATCCATATTTTCACCTATGTGGAAACCCAGTGATTAGTTTATTTGGGTAACCGTTACGTTTCATACTTTTGTTTTTAAAGATTGGTTTTGGTATTCCTTTTTACAATGTGGGTTTCTATTAAAGAAACTTTCGAATAGTAAACCATTTATAACCCTGACGAATTTCAAGGGTAAAATTCATTTTAAGGGGGGTAGAATGTAACAGCCCGCGATTTTATGAAAAATATTCTTTTTAATTTCATTAATGTCTTGTGTTGTACGCTACACCAAAAGGATATTTCTCAACACGCATCCTTGAATATCCTTTCATTACACGTAATCACGACCTTCCTCGATAGCGTGAGTAGTACGCAATACCGAGTTTCACTAAACAACGATATGCTAATAAAATATTATTAAAACTAGCCATTATGAATAGTAATAACCACTTTTTGAAATTTTATAAATTTTATTTTTTAAAATGGGCTTCATTTTTGGATTCTTAATATTGAAATTATCCTAGGGTGAAATTTTGGTATTTTTCTGAAAACTTTCAATTTTTGATGAATAGTGAAACCACTAAGTGGTAGTAAAAAAAACTGAATTTTTCATAAAACTTTATTTTACCGCTTCTGTGAGTGGAATTTCGAAAATCCAAGAGACATGGTTAATATCAAGGACTAAAATGTGGTTCAATGAGATGAAAATAATTTTTGGTGAATAGTAACTTTTTACTTTTTTTTACCACGGTTAAAAGTAAATAGGGTAATTAAGGGTAAAAATGATATTATTATTACCCTAACACATGTCCTAATTATATTGGACAAGTGTAATTCGACCAAAAACAACCTTAGGAAAAAAATATGACCATTTAGGCCCACTTGTATTAGATTAGGACATTTATTATTAATTTATTTAAAGAAGGGTTAAAATAGTTAAAATCAAAGTTTAATAAGTAAATAATTTTTAATAAGGGGTTATACATAAGATAAATTCTACTATAAATATTCATTAGAAAGATAAAAAGATTTCCTACATAATGGTATTTTATTTTTAATTTTTAGACTTTAAATAATTTAATTTATTTATGACACAATGACGATGCAGTAATTACCATAATAGTGAAAAAATTAGAATATTTGATATTATAAATACCTAAATAAGTATAATTTGAGACTTTTTATGAATTAAACTAATTTTATAGGTTCATATGACATGTTAGTATTGATTTAATTAACTTTGGTCTAAGTAATCATTCTGTTATGAGTTTTTAAAAAATCAACTATTGAATAGTGTCAAAATTGACATAAAATAGTTTTTAAAACAAATATTATATTATTAATTGTTATTTTACTCCTAAAAATATAATGTTCGGCCAAATGACTTATATAAGGTTATATATATTAATAAAACACAACTTGGGGGTCTCTTAAATGTATATGGTAAGTTTATTAACTATATAATATAAAAATACAAAGTGACATGGTAAATGTCAATCTAATTAACTAAGTGTTAAAACTAAAAGATAAGGTTAATATAATGACCTAAACTTGTCTAAATTATATTGGATGAGAGGATTTAGACCCATCCCCACCTTAGATTCGAAATAACTCAATTTGGAGCTATTTAATACCGAACTTGACTTTATAATAAAATAATAGTTTTAGTTATTCCAAAGGTGCCCCTCTCCTCCCTTATAAAAGGGAACCTCCTCCCCCTCTTCCTCACACCACTTTGAGCCTTCAAGCTCGGAAAACCCCTGCCATGTTCTCCTCTACACTTCCCTAGAGACATCCTAGAGGTCCTGGTCTTCTTCAAAGACCAATTTTAGTGCCATAAAAGGAGGTCTCAAAGAAGCACTTCAAAGAAGAGGTAATATCCATTACCGATCCTTTCCAATTTCTTTCTTCTTCAAATTCTTCTTATTTAGTTGTTTCATTATGAAGTAATAACATCAGTATCACTCATATACTGATATGTTATTATAAGTATTAAACAACCCTATTTAACCATCTATCCATCCTACGGAAAATGAAATCACCGCGCGTGCGTACGTACGGAATACCGTCTCCTCGCCATGGTGTAATCTATTTTCCACCACCACCTTACTTGGATGGGTATAATGGTGTAAATAATGACTATATATGACTATTATAAAGTGATATTGATTCTGAAATAGTATAAATACACTCCAATACAATTCCATGATCATAGGAACGATATCATCACTCGTGCGTACGTACGGAATACCCTCTCCACGATGTGATGCGACTCGTTCTACATGATATTAATTTCATAATGATTATATAAATGAATTGAATGAATGAATATGATATATATTACACTAATACCATTATGGAAATGAGGTATCTATAACCTAAAGAGAAGAATAAGAATTTATTCGACAAAACACACATAAGAACAAAAAGTTATAAACACCCGAATAACAAGTAGCAATGAAATATTACTACTAAGAAGCTAAAAATATGACCATATATGATATCATAAAAATAAGTATGATTCTGGAATAAGTAAATAACATTATTAAAATCATTATACAGGAGGTTCGGACACGTACAAAGCATATCGTACCTAAGGTAAGGTAAAATATCACAATCTCATTTTTATCCAAGATTGTTTATACTTTGGCATTTACTGGGGTGTATTTTATCATCCAAATCCATGTTTCCTCAATATTTAATATTTATATCCTTCTACAATAGTTTATATCCAATTTTACCCTTCAGTGAGTTTTTAGTAAAGGATATGAAAGGAATCTTTTGTCATTTTTCGTACGAGGTACTTTTTGACTTTTCCGACAAAAGTACGAAGAATGTTTTTTTTAACTTATACAACATAAATGGGCTTTTAAAACATTATTTCCAAGAAGATTACTTTACATGTTTTCAATTTTATTTTTAATCAACTTCTTTTAGTTTAAAATTGTATGACATGTTAAGAAAGGAAAAATGTTTTTGAAGTAGAAAGGATATTTTCCTCAAGAATGGAGTTCAAGTGTTTTATCAAAATTATTTTCCATCTAAGATAATAAAGGGTTATATTTTTTTATCCCTATTATTACATTGATTTGATTATGTTGTGATGGAATTATTTTTATGAATTCCTTTATCTTACATGAATTGTTTTATGATGTCATGATGTTTACGAATCCCATTTTTATTACATGGGTTATGCTATGATGTATGGTTTATGATTTTGTGGAACACATAAGAATGGTATCATTATGAGATGGGTGGGACCTATATCTACCTACAATGAATTGGGTAAATATTTTATATCTCATGAGATATACATGTCTGGAATGGTAGGTTATACCGGTTCAGTGAAACAGGACTGAAACGAGGGTGACTCGGTTCAGAAATGGACTTTGTCCACTAAGATAGTCTTGGAAATGAGTCTTGACTAATAAGAAATGATTCTCTATGATTATGTGTGTATGCCACAAAGTTTCATGTTTTAATTTATGATTATTGGGATTTCATTTCACTACTATGATTTATCCCATGTTATAAAATTATGCTCTCTTTTGCAGGTTAAGATTTCCAAAATGTTATGTTCTTATGAAAATGATGTGATTGATATTTCTTTTGTTTATCCTTACTGAGCATTTGAGCTCACCCTTTTATGTTTTCTTTTCCCCAGGATATAAAGAAAGGTTTTAGGTAAGAAACAAAAGGGAAGATCTTTATTGGGAGATGTTGAAGATCTTTCACCACAATTAGAAGATTATATTCCGAGTTTCCAAAGACACTAAACTATTACGATCCTTGTGTGTGTGTTTTTGTTATGTACTAAGTATTCCGCAAAAGTAATGTAATGTCCATGTACGTCAAGCTTCGGGTATCTACATTCTCCATGGATATTATGTTCCTCTTTACAGGTTCTATGGCAGCATGGGTGACTGCAGGAGGAGACTTGGGAGAGGGAGGCCGATATGCGATCGCCGTGGCCGAAGTTGTTCTTGGATTATTCCTCACCACCCTTGGAAGGGAAATTTGGCGAAGAATTGCTTTAAGGGGGGAATTTTGTAAGAAACCGAATATTCTTTATAAGTATGGATCTTATTTTCAGATTTTTTTAGGAAAAAGGAAGAAAAGAGTATTTTCTAAGTACACGTCGTGTACTTTTGAGTACACACTGTGTACCTAGCTTGCTGCGTACAACCGAATTTTGACCGTGTAACGGCTGAGTACATGGACTTGTGGTGACCTATCAGAACCACTTAAGTCAGGGGATAGATGAGGCTACTACATGATGTATAGTTTTAATGAACACGCCAAGTAATTTTATTTTTAATTGATATATCAGAGCGGGGTCACGTCTCATGTCTAAAAACACTTTCTTTTTTCTGTGTTTCGTACATGAGCGTTTTAGAATAACAGACAAATTTCAATCTCCTGATTCTCTATCCAAGCTCCGATCAAGACACCATCAGGTGTGTTGGAATCCCACCGGTGAGTTCTCAAACCCTCTTAATCCCTTTATCCCGATTTATCAGCTCTTGTGAGTTATTCAAAGATATGAATTTTTCAATTTTTTTAGATCTATGTCGTTTTAGGCCAATTTAAGGGCCGACGGTCAAGTATATCACATTGTTTGTATTTGGATTATATATACCAAAAGTGCCGCCTAACCACGTTTTGGGTATTGCATGATTTTGGAATTAAAACATGTTATTACCTGCTTTAGTTTGTTTGTTTGATAAAGGTTTATTTCTTATGCATAAGGTTAGATTCCTTGTCTAAGGGACACCTCATGGGTGCATTTCCCCTTGATTGATTTTTTATGGTCATTTGGTCTAGGTTTCCTATGAGGCATACTTTTTTACATGCCTTGTTTTATTATGATGGAGTATGATTTATTATTTCAAATGACTATGATATGCATTGTGAATGTTTATCCATTTAGTAGTTTTAGATTACATGAGATGTTTTGATATAATATGCGCACTGTTTTTCCAATGGATTGTGAGAGACTTGGATCCGGAAGACTGAGGGGGGATTCTAGATTACTTATACATATTATTTTTCTCTAATGGACTATGTGAGACTTGGACTAGGAAGGTTGAGGGGACTTCCAGATTATTTACATAGGGCTGTGAGAGCCTTGGGTAGAACTTTGACCAAAAGGGTTAGACCGTGAGAGATTTCTTAGAGGGTTGTTATTTATTGAATTGATTCTATGTGGGACCAAAGGGTTAGAAGGTGAGAGCTTTCCCAGAAGGTCATTTGTGAATAGTTTAATGATTGTGATGTGTATTCCAAGCTAAAGCACAAGCTTGGATTTAGTCTTAATTTATTGTTTATATGGTCTAATGAGATATCTGTTTTGGTTAATTTACATAGGGGATACAAATATTAGTCTATATACAAGGGTTACGTTATTCAAAGGATGACTAATAAATGTTAAATGAATGTAATTGAAAAGTGTTGGATTTTTTACTTTTGAGTAATTCCTAGTTTATTGTTTTATTCTTGCATATTACCTGCTATATATATTCACTGACAGTTAGGAACAGATATTTTGGTGGTTGTCTACTAGGATTTGTCTTACACCCTATTTGGGTCATGCTTTTGGACCCAAATAGATTATACGGTTGTAGGTATAGGTAAGGGAAAGCTCCCTTCTTCACCAGTTAATTGATTTTTGTTGGAGTTGGAGAGCATGGGACCAAGCTCAGGCTTGGGATGTTGTTGGAGTTTACTTACTTTTACTTTGTGTTGGATTGTATTGTATTTATAGCTTTGAGACCTATTTTGGATTCTTTCTTAGAAACATATTACATGCATAATTTATATATATATGATCCAGTTGTTTTATTATTATCAGTGTTCCATTGTTTACTTATGTTGTTCATTTATTAATTCCACTATTTATACTTTGACAATGG
Organism: Viscum album; assembly: GCA_963277665.1. NCBI lineage: Eukaryota > Viridiplantae > Streptophyta > Magnoliopsida > Santalales > Viscaceae > Viscum > Viscum album. Next base: position 43,075,173 of record OY728140.1, on the reverse strand, counting down.
GGGCATAGTTTCCCCATTATCAGACCTTGGACCTCACTGCTATCCAGTATCCTCTGGCATTTAGGGAAATGTACTTGAGGTAATGTGCCCAACCGATATGGGGTACCATTGAGTGGAACCCAGATCTAGGATGTTACACCTCCCACCGATTCATGCAACACATCAAGGTAAAAAATAGAGACTATCTGTGATGTGGTTCACATATAATTATGTGATGAAGTACTGTTCATATAATTTCCCAGAGACACATGGTGGACAAACTCCAAAGGCCTCAGGAAACTAATGTTGTCCATGACATGGTATTCATGTGACCTCTATTTCTTATGTGATGCCTGTTGAGTCATGTGATTGAACCAATGATGAGATGACTATGAAAATTTTCTAGGAAAGTTTGTTCATGATGGGGCCTTTAGACAATATCTATTCTTTATGTGATGCTCTCAGAGTCATTTGATGACCCCATGATGATTAGGTCATGTGACCAGATCTTGGTCTAGGTTTTCTATGATGGACCCTTCTCGTGATTTCTATTTTCCTCACAATGAAAAAGGAGACATCATTTATGATGTGTGATATAGTCATGCAAAGAACAAGTATCACTAACAACTTATAAAATCATTTATTATAATTAATTAAGCCTAGGTACATGGATTGTCTACCACATAAAGTGAAATAGATATAGGGGAGATGTTTATAAACCACACTAACATTAAAAAGTAAGACTTTATAAATTTGTGGTCCTAAAGAGAGAATAACAGGAAGGAGTTTATGGAGAGAAGGAATCATGTGATCCTAAGGTATTTTACTTAATAAATCTTAGTGAGTAATTTAGAAAAATCTAAAAAAGAACAAGTGATCATAATACAGGATCTAGTCACATGATAATCTCTTTTTATAGAATAACATGATGACCCATTGGGAATGTGATCTATAGATGATTATATGATCATGATATGACCTCTTGGTCATGTGACTAGGCCAAGAGATTACCCAACACCATATTAGTTACATAATTGCAGTTCCCTTATTCCCTTATTCACTCACATGAATCAACAACATTTACATGGAGAAAGTGACATTGTCTTCTTCACACGGAGAACACACCCCCTAACATTCACATGAACACCTGACACTTAGGGTTACACCCATTTTTTCCTAATACCATCTTCTCCTATATGGTTATATTCTTAAATATCATCCAAAATTCCTTGGATTATGGGGGAATGATCCTTATGAGTTTAGTCCAGTCCTCAACTCCTCATTAGTGGTCAAGATACCATATGAACTATGATGAATCATAGTCTTATCATAAATAGGATATAAATGATACATTTCTAAGGCTCTAGACCCTATATTCAATTAATATCTTTATGATCATTATTTATATGAGGTAATATCACCCATAAAGACCATAATTCCCCATATAGCTTCCATATTTACAATATTCCTTGTAAAATATTATTCCTTTACTCATGTTACCATATCCTTCATGAGTATTATAATCATATTTATTTAGGGAGATCTTAGTGTGTAATAACCACACCCAAATGAAATTCTCCTGATCATATATTATCTCTTATTTCTCATATCGAGCATAAATCCTGTGGGCTTAGAGACTTAAAATTTTTGTGCTATTAGCATAATAAAAATACACCATTATATTCAACTCCTTTGGGTCTCCTAATGAAGCAACTTAGGAAAAATTTATATGAATAAGTCCTATTCAAACCTATGTTGTTGCATATATTATGACATAGATACCCCTTATATGAACCATGGGGTCTCTAATTCTTATTATAATCAGTATATATAGTATAAATTTCTAAGGCCTGATCACCATATCATAATACCCTCATATTTTTATTTTTACATTTTAATTTCCCCTATGGAAGATCATAATTCTTCTCCTATGAAGCCATATTCTCCATAAGACTCATAATCATGCTTTTATTAGGGAAGACTTAGTGTGTAAGCCCCATACCAAAATACCTCAAATATGTGAATCCTTCTTAGGTGTAATACTCAACCATATCTCCATCTTCTTCAAAGGTCCATGTTCTCAATAAAGGATTTAAAGGAAAACCCAGTAAATAACCCACACACAGATTCAATCCAGTACTCTCTTACCACAATTTTGATGTTTTTACATCTCATTTTCCTTAAACCAACCATGAACCACATAAACTTAGAGATATGTGATGATCATTTCACCAACATGATAAAAATGACTTCAACATGGGATTCCTTGTTATGTGTAAGAATTGAATGAATGGATCTATACTTCAAAGGGATATACTCCTAATGAAATCATTAAGGGAAACCACATATGCATAATTCCTAAAGAAATGTATGAACTACCTAGAATTTCGTTTCTTCCCTTACAGAATATGTAGGATGAATCTTCAAGGCTCAATCACCCATATCTTAAATTAAAATATCACCATATGCATGGTACAATCCTATAAGATGAACTTAAATTGTATCATTCGAACTACATGGGATTTTATTATCAACTCGATGAGATACATAGGACGTATCCTTGAGTTTCAAATCTAACATCATCAACCCTTCATCATTGGTCGCACCAGGACTTATCCCTCATGAGCTCATTTACATCCTTCCCTCACCTGGCCATATTCCTATAAGTCTCGACATCTCATCCATTTGGGTCATATCCCCTATGGTCTATTTTTCATCAGGTATATATCTCCAATTATCCATTTCCCATTAGAGTCATATCCCTTATGGTATATTTTCCATTAGGAACATATCCCTTATGATTTATTTTCCATCAAGTCCATATTCACCATGAACCATCTTTTATTAGGCCGTATTTTTGATAAAATTATACTCTCACCCAGAGGCCTACATCCTTTCTAGGTCCCACTATATTATCCTCATTGGGACATATTTCTAATGTGTATCATCTTTATGATTCCATATTACTTATGACATCAATGTATCCTAATTGGTCCATATTCTTGATAGGGACCATCTTCAAGAGTCCATATACCTTGTGACACTATCACATTCCTGTAGGAATATTCCCCCTTCGAGGTCAACCAAAAATGGTTGCTCATGTGTATGTCCCAAGAAAACTATTGTTAGGAATTTTTTTCCTAGATTTACTAAACTATATGATGTTAAACTGAATGGAGTGGTCCTTGTCACATGATACTAAAAGGTACAATGTTTATTTACAAATTCTCATATTGGTGATCGAAAAATGGTTCTAAATGTTATGGTAACCAGTCTCGTATCAGGATATTATAAATATTCATGAACATATCTTAAATCTATAAGAGAGTCCCATAGTAGGTAATAATCCCCCCCAAAATGTTATAATGAGCCTCACCTCCCATCATCTTGTCCAATGTTATTTATTAAGTATTGTTGGTAAGAAACCCCAATGACCGCCTACCTTTGGAAAACAGGCCCATAACCCATTATAGATGTGGAATCCATTGAGAGTTTCCATTAAATACAAAAATAGTGAACCTAATGTGAAATATTTCAACTATGACAATAACTTTAAATATGGTAAAGGATTCGTTTATCATTAAATATATGTTCTATTTTTTTAGTGAAACAAAAAATGGCGGGTTCGATGTGAATATTTTAATAACAAGAAAAAAGTGGGTTAAACACATGTCATGCCATTTTTTTTGGTGTATCCTATGAAAAAATGTGAACTTGATTTGAATTTTTAAATAAAAAAATAAAGTGGTTTTAACACATGTCAGACCTTTTTTTGGTACATATTATGAAAATAAAAATGAGGGAACTGATAATAAGAATAACAAACTGCATTTCCTATGCATAGCTAATTAATCACATATCTTACTTATGATGCTAAACTAATTAGTGGCCTTAGTTCTTGTTATATTTTTTACCAAAAATATATTTCTCACAAAGTTCACCTTGACCCAAAAAAATTCCATCATCAAGAAAGAATTCTGGTACTTCAACTATAATAATTGTCTCCACATACCATAGAGTAACTTCACCTACTCAATGTATTCAACATCTAGTGGAAACATGGTGGAAAGGGAGTAACATTGAAATGGTACCATCTTGAACCTTGAGGATGAAATGAGATACCCCATGAAAAAAAATTATAGACCTGCCTCTCCTGAGGAAATCCACAATGAAGTCGATGGTTCCTATCATCATTAGCAACCAATTCAAGATCCTAACAACTCGAATCTTCCTTACCTTAGGAAGGTGGATCAGGAAGTTGACAATGACTCTATCCATATTTAATAGTGACCAAGGAGGGATCCTCTCAAATTTTGATGGATTCATGCTATAACCAACCCTCAGTCAACTGCTAAGGGTTCTTCCCATTAGGACCCCCCCCCCAGAAACTCAGATCTAGGTGAAAAGGAGATATAACTAGGAAAAAAACATTATGGACCATAAGGATAAGGCCCATATTCATGCTTCCATAAATTAATCCCTTAAAAATATTTTGGTGACAACAAGTGAGAAGACTCATAACCATGTTCTCCCATATTAAGTTTTCCAAAATAGTATGAAAAAACCTTCTGAGTAGGCTCATATCCCTTCTAATCCATACCAAATATTCCTATATATTCTAGTATTAAATAAGGTTAAGAATCATACTCCACCCCCCCCACAAGAATCCCATCAACATAGTTTGGTGGTAAATGGAGGACAAGAGTGAGCATATATCCCCACTTCAATTGAAGAAATTTGTCAGCATGTCCTAGAAACTGAGAGCATGTAGGCCTATATTCCTACACATACCCTTATAATGTGTAAATATATTCTATAAGTGAAAGAAGATCCTCACTAATATATTCTGATTATGATAGAAGGACATAAAGATATTCCTGTTCTAGCTACCAAAGTAGCATATCAACATGTCCAACATAATCATATGGAAACTCTAGAGAAAAAACATATTCTTTCCCCCATTTAGGAGGACCATTGACCTATTTTGGTAAAGGAGGTGGCATAAGACTGGGATCATATACATATTAGGATTGTGTTTCATCAACCCATTTTAAAAACCATCTTAGGGAATTTTCATACTCTTATCAAATAAGGATAGTGGAATATTCTAAAGTCCAACCAGGATTGGTCCCAAATTCCTACTCCAACCGAGGTTTATCAATATATTATCATAGTCACATTAGGGAAGACTCATACCCCAACTAAAAAATATACTTTTTATATTCTAGAATCTTACAGGATCTATTTACATATTCCCACTCCTATTGATGAAAAAATTCACCAACATCCTTCAGAGGCTATATAGGAGGAGGCCCACATTCCTTATCCCATTATAGAGATCCATTAAAAAATTATGTATGGGAATTTACATCTAAATCGAGATCATATTCCCACTTCAACTAGGTTTCATGGGCATCTTAAGAAAACCACCGAGATGAAGGCTCATATTCCCACAAACAATACAAAATCTAACCATTATACTCAAGTAAATTCTCAAAAGTTGGCCTATATTTCCATGGGAATAGACAGTAGTTAGCATACTTTGATGACTACTATACAACAAGATTATACTCCTTTTTAACCCCAAATTATAGGTTGGAATATTCCGACCATGATGCAGAATGAGGTTCATATTCCTAACCTACTCAATACCAATATCCATGAGACCATACAACATGTATCTGAAGTATATCAATGTTCCAATGACTCCTCATCTGTGGTAGAAGGCCATATATACCATGAGATTCCTTCTCACAGAAGCATATAGATATATTACACGGATCCTACCCCTGAAATTTACCATGGATAATATCCTTGTGATAATATCTCACCCAAGAAAGAAAATCCTCCCATTTCTAGAGAACCTTCATATATAGAAGTTATTTAAACACTGGTATTGACTATATATAGTTCCCCATAAATCACCAGTAACATCCCATCTTGGTTAGTATGCGACCCAAAGTGGAAACCACCATCCTTTCCTTCTATAGGTTGTGAGACATTGTCTATAGAAAATTGGACTCTTTGGTATGACTAGTGAGAGGAGTACACCTTTGAGTAAGAATCTGACATGAAAAAATAGAAATAGTTGGCTGAGAAAAACCACATGAATATTTTCAAGCCCATCAGAACCTACAATTATAATGTCCTACATGACATGAGGAGTGCATACCTTACTTATTTTGGAACTTATAGGAATCCTTTAAATGGATAAAGTCTAACAAACTACCTTATTGGGGGTATGCATATCATATTCAAGACAAGAACACACTCTACTTCTAGATAGACCTCACTGCCCTCTCTGTGGATCGAGATCCATGGTCAGGAAATCACTGTGAGAGCTTGAGACACGTTTTCCTCCATTTCTTATCCACCCTTCATAAAATAATTATTGAATCCTAATAGGACACAGATATTTTAGGATGAGGTGATTATGTATCATTTTACTTAACCCCATCCTTAGGAAAATAGAGTCCTCCAGACATAGATTCCTATAATATCATAGTCTTAAGGGATATCATAGGTCCAAGAAAATCCTATGAAATTTGGTCAATATAGAGAAATTTCTCCATTTTAAAGAAAACAAAGTACCATGAATGGAGGGAGAGATCTTATAATAGGATCTTAAACAATACCCCTCAACAATACAAGAGTATGTCTCAGATGAGAAAGTTGAAATTTTAAGTTTCTAAATGGATCCTCATGAAAAATGGATCTTATTCTAAGTTTGTGCTGCACTTGGATCATGCATAGGTGAAAATGTGTCAAATAATTAATATTATGATCCCTACCTCTATGATAGCCATATAGGAGTAACCCCATCCTACAAGACTGGGGTATTTTTTACCAACTCCATCACCCCTAGGGTCATCAAATCTTATGTGGGTACCAAAGAATGATGGTGGCCCTATATTAACCCTATCTCATAGGTATGTGAGAATTTTTACCATTAATGACACTATAAAATCATCAAATCCTCAATAGGCCCAAAAAGTACTAGTGGAAGCCCTACATCAACCCCATCCCCCAAGGATGGGGGAATTATTACCATCTCCTCCAGGGAGATCAATATTCTATAGACTACTCAATATCTACCAATGGAATACATCCCATCTATTCCTCCCACTACACAACGCACCCCTATTAGAAAGTGTGGTTGGATGATCCATCAAGGTCACTATTCATAGGCCAAAACCAAGAGATCATCTGAAAAATAAAATCAAACACCACAATCGTTAAAAGATAAAATAGACTAGTGAGAGGAAGGGTTGGAGGGAAGGACTCAATTTAACTCTTGAAGGGGAAAAAGGTGGTATAGAGATACCATTTTACTCAGAGAATTAAAAGATGATCCATGATATCTGATATGATTCAGTGAACATCATAACCATAAATTAGGTAGATGATAAGAATCGAGACATGAATATTGAGGGATGTAATGTAGGAATAGTACCCTGATAGGAGAGTTACTCCAATGCATAAACCAAGGTTTCACACACCCAAAATTAGATGAGAAACTAGAATTTGATACCTCTAAATTATTAGTTTCCACCCCTTGATTCTATTCTAAAATGGATAAAGGTAAATATGTATCTACATCATAATTTCCACCAAGAAAGGATGAAATATACTATTTAGAAGAGTTACTATCACAATATAAGGAAAATATATACAATATCAGATGATTTTTGAGTAATTATTTAGGGGAAATATTACCATAGAGTATCTCCTCCCAACCGAAGAGAATGCCTCTTGTCCCACCCATTGGGAGGGAGCTAACTTTCTTGTAGGGATGAAGTTTGATCATCAAGCTAGATATGGGACTAGGAAGACAATTTATTAAAACATGACAATTGAGTAAGACCAATATTTTACCATGCTAAGACAAAAAAATCCCACATATCAGGGAAATAACCTAGTCCCAAAATGGACTATAAATTCATAGATGATGAATTTAGGGTGACCATGTCAAGCTTTTCACACTTCCTATACTCAGAAGGTAGTTCAAATATTGGTGCCCCCAGAACCCCTCAACACCATCGAGTCTCTTATTATTTGATTGGAATCCATAGAGGGAAGATGTGTCCCCATACAGCCTAAAATATATCCATATCTTAGAGGGTTAAATTCCTCTATACCTATTTTTAATTTTAGGAATTCTATTTTCTTGAACTTTGATGGTACAAGAGATTCATAGAATATCTCTAGCACTTTCAACCTCTATGCAACCCCATGTTGGGCCCTTAAGACCACCAAAAGGCACTAAAATTGATGTGTTTTTTATATAATCTAGTAGGGACTGCTTTTATATGGAATAATAGTCTCCCATTAGGGTCCATCATAGGTTTTAAAAACCTTCATCATTAATTACTCTACCAATTCATCTATAACCTAAGGAAAACAATGATCATCAATCTCACAAATTCCAAACTATGTGAAAATGAAAGGGTCACCAAATTTATTTCCATTTGTAAGAACCTGACATATTCACTAAGTATCCTACTCCCATAAGAGTAGTTTTTGGTGTTTTGTGTGGAAAATCTATGTGATGGACTATAGACATTGTTAAACCTATTGAAATATCCATGCAGGTTTCGAGAGTTTTTTGGAATTGCCCAACTTATAGAGGACATCATCCAGTGAAGAAAATAAAAATACTAACCCATTCCCATGACTCAAGGTAAGAGGTCACATAAGGTATAAATTTCCACTACCACACTTAAAACTAATTCAGATTATTCCTAGATTTCCTAGGCAAGCTCCACCTCATCCAGTGCATATTGTTGAGTGATAATAATAGAATAACCACACTTGATCGAATGAAAGATGAGGGAAGGGTCACCCATGATTTGAGGAAAAAAAATAAAAAATTATATTACTTATAAAATGAAAATTTTATTATTAATTCCCTCATATCCACAAGGAACAATCTACTCAAACTGTCTAATACTAGGAAACCCAGTGAGGTTGGCCTCAGTGATCATCCCAACCATTTCCCTTTTCATCAAATACTGGGCCACACCATATATGATTGATTTGTATTCAAGGAAATAATATAAGGTATGGTTTATTATTTATGGGTGATACTAGGAAAACCCCCAACATAAGTAGCCTATGTGTCCATCACCCAATTGGAAGAAGAAAGTGATTGGAAAGAAGTTCTAACCAGGCATGAACAAAAGTTCTATAACTAAATAAAATGAATAAAAATTGACTGATCTTATGCCACTCTTAGAGTATAACTTAATCAAACAATAATTTCTCTAGAACCTCCTATATAATACAACATGACATCATTAGAATAACCCTCTATAGGAAGACATAATCATTAGAAGAAGAATAATTCATAATTTCTTTTTCATTTGGATCCCAAAATGACCCTATATTTTGTAGATTTATTGACCTTATCATATAGATCATGGGAACTTCCCTACTAAAAGGAACCCTCATCGGATGAAGAACCATTATTTTACCTTCTTAACACTATTCAATTATCTATCCCATTCTTTGATGATATATATATGTGAACCAGAGTTCTCCATACCTGACTAGGGAGCCAAAGTCAAAGGTTGTAGAAGTTGAGGAAATAGGGGATGCCATAGTCATGACCGAGCTTAGTATTTTAGCCACATTCCCACTGAATCCATATATTTATCCAAAACCCATGGGAATTAACTTCAGTGACCCTAATGAGGACATGTAGACACCTCATAGTCTTCCAAGATTCTTCCAAGTCTAATTATTCTAGATAACCGGTTGGAAGGTGTGTAACTGTCAGATTAGCGCATAAGAGTGGGTAGGCCAGATCAGAACACCCTATTAGTAAAATAAATTCCATCAAATTATACTCAAGCACCAAATATGTCTTAATAAATTTATATAACTCCTCAGACATATCTGAAGGAGAAAACCCATGTTTGGAAGAATATGCTTATGGTGTAGAAGTATGATGTCCTGAAACAACTAGAAGCCATCCCAGCCAAGTTCTCAATCCTAGAATCTACTAACCTCTCAAAATATCTTATGGAGGTTATTTTTGAGGCCCTCTAGATACCATAGTATATTGATATATAAGTCTCAGTGAATGTGGTTTATCAAGATGAAACCTCTTTAGATTAATTTTATTCCACTATCTCATTCACAAATTAAGATAAAAAAGAATCTATTAAGGGAAATATCAGACCCCTTTATGTCTCAGGAAATCTTGGAAATGTGTAAATTTTATGGTAACTGGTAAAAAATGGATTTGGTATCAATCTCATCATCGTTAAAACCCTTTTATGTTTAGGGTTCAATAAGGATGATTTATCTCTAATGACACTGACCATTCAAGGGTATGACAAGAGAGAACAGAATCCCCTTAGAAAGATTAATATCAAACCCCAGTTTTAGGACCTAGAGTCTAATACTAAGTTCATGGTTATCTAGTAGGACATGACATACAATTCCCTATTTGGGAGACATTGGACCAATTTCTATGCGGCTTCTCCATTGACATTCCATTAATGTTTGAAACATCCCATCGATGGAAGATTTGACATGTTGTACGATGAAAATTACCCCTTTTAATATTATGAATGCTAGTATTATGAGGTGATTTTATACAATAAGTAAAGAAACAAATGATAGAGAGATATATGTAGGTTTCTACCCCCAATGACTTGGGAACTGACCCTTCTATCCCTTGGATCATTCTCAGTGATAAGTATGTGTTATCTATTAAATTTACCTAAGAGATATATTGAGATATAAAAATCCATCATAAAAAGAAAACTTCAATTTTATATTTCTATTGGATAACAATCATTCCAATTAAAATGGTTTTGTAAAAATAAATTTTGGAAAATTCCCCATATGAGTCAAAAAAATTGCTTATATTGTCAATAAAAATTAAAAATATCTCTAAGAAATTTCCTACAACTTTGGATGTATATACTTCTCCCACCCCTGATGATAGTAGAGAGAAAATTAAGCATTTCCATAATTCCACCATGATTTTATTTTTAGTTCTGAATGCCAATGTTTCTTCTGGTAGCCTCTCATATTTCATCAGGGACATAGATTACCTTGTATTGTCTATCATGCATAAGGATACTTCCATCAAATCTAAAATAGAAGGAGAATATGATGGCCTTGGGGATTCCCTTCTATCTTTTGAGAAAGTCATCTCCACCACCATCAATAAACTCAGGAAGGTAAATTTCACTAGTGTAGAAAACATTTTTTACGTCGGTTATTTTTCATTTTTTACGTCGGTTTCTAGCCGACGTTAATATGTGCGACGTTATAAATAAGGTTTTTGACGTCGGTTATTTAAAAACCGATGTCAAAAACATAAAATCGCGATGTTTATCACATCGGTTCTAAAAGAACCGACGTGATAAAGAAAATGGGAAGGGTTTATCATGTCGGTTATTTAACAACTGATGTGATAAAAGGCGTGGAAAATGGTTTATCATATCGGTTATTAAACAACCGACGTGATAAACAGGGGCGAGGGGGGTTTATCACATCGGTTCATATAGAACCGACGTGAGAAACCAGGGTGAGCGAGGTTTATCACGTCGGTTCTTATAAAACTGACTTGACAAACCGGGGGAGGGGGGTTTATCACGTCGGTTATTATATAACCGCCATGATAAACCGGCGGGAGGAGGTTTATCACATCGGTTATTGAATAACCGACGTGATAAACCATTGTCCAGGCCTTTTATCACGTCGGTTGTTTAATAACCGACATGATAAACCATTGTCCATGCCTTTTATCACGTCGGTTATTAAAGAACCGACGTGATAAAAGGCCTGGAAAATGGTTTATCACGTCGTTTCTTAAACAACCGACGTGATAAACATGGGTGGGGGGGGGTTATCACGTCGGTTCATATAGAACCGATGTGATAAACTGGGGTGAGGGGGGTTTATCACGTAGGTTCTATAAGAACCGACGTGATAAACCAGGGTGAGCGTGGTTTATCACGTCGGTTCTTATAAAACCGACGTGAAAAACCAGGGGAGGGGGTTTATCACGTCGGTTATTATATAACCGCTGTGATAAACCGGTGGGAGGCGGTTTATCACGTCGGTTATTGAGTAACCGACGTGATAAACCGTTGTCCAGGCCTTTTATCACGTCGGTTATTGAATAACAGACGTGATAAACCAATCTCCAGGACTTTTATCACATCAGTTATTCAATAACCGACGTGATAAACCATTCTCCAGGCCTTTTATCACGTCGATTATTAAATAACTGACATGATAAACCATTCTCTAGGACTTTTATCACGTCGGTTATTAAATAACCGACGTGATAAACTATTTTCCAGGCATTTTATCACATCGGTTATTAAATAACCGACGTGATAAACCAATTTTTTTAAACAGAATGCAGTCATCTTCTATCCACCAGAATCAACCAGAAAACAAATCAAGAAATCATACCACAAAAAAAGAAGTGGATCAAAATTAAGCATGTACATTGATAACGTATAAAACTTACCCCCTAGACAGCCCCACCCTCATTTATACCCCATGGACAACCCTCACCCTCATGTATACCCCCTAGACAGCCCTTCCCCACCCCATTGGAGATCCCATCCTCATGTATACCCCTTGGACAACCCTCTCCCACCCTATTGGAGCCCCCACCACACTCCTGGACTACCCCCCGACCCCCGGACACCCCCAAACACCACTCGACAACCCTCCACCCGCCTAAACAGCACCCCCTCACCCCACTTGACAGCCCCCACCACACCCCTGGACAGCCCCAAACACCCCTGGACAACCCCCCACCCCTGGACAGCACTCCCACACCCCTGGACCGCCTTCCCAGACCCCTGGACATCCCTGCCACCCCCAGGACTGTCCCCCACCCCACCAGACAGCCCTCCCAGACCGCTAGATACCCCCCAACCCCACTGAACACACCCCCACACCCTTGGAACCCCTCCCCCACAGACCCAAATCCATACCAGAAAAACCATCAAAAGTAGACCAAAATAAGAAGTAGAGAAAAATTAAACATTCACTTATATAACATTCAAAAATTACACTGTCAAATTCAAAAAAAAACTAAATCCAACCTAAACAAATACCAAATACACAATTAAAACGACAATATTCAAAATTACATTTTACATTACAAACAACTAAAATTCAATCAAACCTGTAAAATAATTTGACCACTCCACTTGTACGTGTTTGATGTCTTCAGTAGTATAGGGTTGAGGGTCATCAAAAAGCTACAAATGAAAAAGAAGATAGTTAACATGTATAATGAATAAATCAAATTGAAATATTATGGAAAAGTTTAAGAGGAAATCGTACCAGGTCAAAATTCACAACTGTCCCAGTTGTTATTATTTCATACATAAATCTTAACATATAATATCCGCATTCGATGACGCCTTGTTGTTCATGACAATTCTGTTTGAATGAGTGTAAATTCAATATATTATTTTTATGTAATAAATCAAAAAGTACAAATTATAAATGGAAATTTACCTTCACATTTACCTATTTGATCTTTGCATTTCTTTTCTTTGTGTTTTTTCTAAAGTAGGCCCATGCACTGTTAGAAAAAAATACGAATGGGGTAAATTTAAAATTCATTATAATATATAAAACTATTGAGAAATTGAAACTTACTTTTCCAATATATTCTTAAAACTTTCCCGCACATCACCATGAACAGAGCATATCCAATAAAGAGATTTCTCCCTTGGGCAAAAAATCCCTAACATCCAATGATCACTGATAAAAGGAAATGTAATGTTAGTGGGTTTTTATGTTAAAAGATAATTAACTCTTTGAGAGAAATGTGTTTCATACGTCTCACAAAAAGGCATCATCCAACATTGTGTGATTATATTCTTTTCAAATCTTTCAGCAATATAAACCATTCTTTTTTCCTCATTCAATGCACATGCTTCAGGGGAAATCAATTGCGGGTCCATGAATCCATATACTTCTGTCAGCTCATTCCTCTCACAAATTTTATAAAGATAACTAATACAAAACATACATAAGTATACTTTTTTAATAAATATAACGCAGGGAAAAGGTGTTAAGACTTACATGGAAAAAATTTTCACCACGTTGATGCCCAACTTATCTCCAGTAACAAGCTCCATGATATCAATTTTTGTAATCCCCACACTTATTTCACGTCCACAAACACGAGATTCCATTGGAAACTCATAAAAACCCAACAACAAATGTGAATATCTTGACAATCTGTCAAGACCACTGGAATCTGTATCTGATGTCATAGCCTGTTGTCTTTGTTGTTGTCTATATAGTATTTCTTTACCTTTAAAGTATTCCTGTGAAAAAAATTGAAAAATATAGTAGTTTTCAAATGATAAAACAACTTTAATAAAAAAATAAAATAAAAGATATAACATTCATACCTCTATGGTAATGAGTCGAAGAAGTCTGGATGGCCAAACTAAAAAATGGCCGATACTCTGTTCAACTGTCGCCACCTCATCTGTAGGTATTGGTACCCTAGCTGATCTATCTATAACATCCTGTACAGTGACCCTCTGATTCTCTATCTCTAATTTTTGATGATGAACTGTATCTCCTATACAATATACCAACCCGTATGCTACTATTTGATGTTGAGAATCATCAACATACAACTCACAATATGTAGGAAGCTGTGGCGGAGGCGTAGGATAAAAAATGGGGTCCGCAGGCTGAGGTGGGGGAGTGGGAGCTACTGGAGGAGGTGGAGGAGTGGGAGCTGCAGTCTGAAATTGTCTTTGAATTTCCGCAAACATAGACTACACCGACTCTCTAATCTTTTCCTCCATCGCCGCATTAATATTTTGAACTTCAGCCTCCAAGGATTCTATTTTTTTTATAAACCCCCTCAATGTTAGAAGTTGAAGAACATGGAAACACTTTTCTTACCGATACACCTGCCGGATATCCTCTTACCCGACCAGGATGTTCGGGCCTTCCCAATGCTGCAAATAAAATATCTTCCCTCCCAGTAGCTGTAAATTTCCCCTCTGAACTCTGATCCTCAAGAGAGTCCTGTATTAATTAATTGAACATTTCTGTAATGATGGAAACTTATATGAAGAAAAAAGTTAACTTAAATAAATTAAATAGATATCTTACAATCGTCTTAGCTATGATTCTCGATTCTTTCGAAAGATATTGCCCTTTTTTCTCTTCCGAGCTCTCTTCCATTTTTCATGTCTAGATGGAGGGGCTGGAGGGTCCACCTCTCCAGAGCTTGAAGACTCAGCTCTTAGTCGTTGAAATTTTTCCGCCATCATTTTTTCTTCCAATAATGCATACCCTCCCCGAGATAAAATATGAGGGTATACATTTTTAGATTGGATCTCCTGATGATCTTTCCTTGTTTGCTGTAATTTAAGAATAATAAATCATTAACAAAACATTAATAAAATCATTTATATAAGAAAGTTTATAAAAGTTTACATTGCCCTTACCAGAAATGACTCTTTTTTTTCTACTTTCAAAAAACTGTCTCCATGTGTCTTCATCTATAAAAGGATATATATGACATGGATTGTCATGACTCCTATGACCATAAATGAAATTAGATGAGAGGGTTGATTTGAAATCCCTCCATCTCCTGGCAGCCAATGATAAGCATTTCTTCCTGACTCCTCCAGTGTCAGGAATATCAAATGTCATCTGATAAAGAAGAGGTTAAACATATTATATATACTAGAAACATTAAAATAATGGTCAAACAATGAAAAAAGATCTTACCAAAATCGTCTCCCACAACTGAGAGATAATCAATTTATCCACACCTCTCCAATCATCATACAGAATGCTTACTTTGGTCTTAGCCTGAGTTGCAAAAAAACTCTTAAAATATTTGGCATTCGGACCTCTAGGAATATCATCATCATCAAACTCAATGACTATCCTCTGATCCTGCGTACGGGCAAGTGATAATTTTGGTAAACGTGTGCACTAAAATTTACCAACCTTTGAACTCTTTGTTGTAACAGGATCATGTGAATGTTCATCCCCAGAGGTATGACCAACAATATGCTCCTCTCCAGAATCATGTGGTTGATCATCTGAATGATCTATCATTATCCTTCAAATCAAAAAAACAAACATCAGTTCACAAATATACAAATTCAAATATTTTAATACTACTGTAATCAGAAAATAGAAAAGTGTACTAAGTTACATAATAGTAAACATTGGTAATATGGTAAGCATGTTAAACAATGGTAAAGATGAAAAATATGGTCAAGATGGTCAAGATAGTAAAAATGGTAAAAATAGTAAAAATGGTAAACCTGGTAAACATTTTAAACATGGTAAAGTAATTGTCAGTAAACAAAAATAAGCATTTTAAAATTCATGTAATTGTTATAAACATGATAAAGTAAACTAAAAAAACTTAAAACAAACAAAAACATATACTTATTTTATTTTAAAATATGTTTTAATAAATAAAAAACTTACAATATCTAACATTTATGGAAAAAATAAATGTAAACAAAAAATAATTATATGTTACCTGTAATTTTAGGAATGTACAAATGGATTTTTTTCCCAAATTCCTTCATCGCGATCGTTCCTTATAGCACAAACTATGTCTTCAACATGATCATCATTATGTTCTGTTAACATTTCCATGGAAGTAGGGATCTCACATAAATCAGCATATTCATCAAGTTCATCCTCACCAACATATTGTTTTTTCCCTTGTAAAACAACAACCCACTGCATATCTGATTGATCTACTACATAGAAAATTTGTTTTTCATGTGTTGCCATTATAAAAGAATCAGCTGTGTCTTCCAATATATTCAGATTAACAAGTGTCAATCCAAATTCATCGTGTCTGACACTGTTGTTACCGTTAAACCATTTACAGTTAAAAACGAGAACTTTAATTTTAATGTAATCAACCTCCCATATGTCTTCAATCACTCCATAATATGCACTTGATGCAGAAATTGGGTTTTTGTCCTTAGCACTCGAAAAATGCATTGCTTCTGCAAACACCAATACACCACTATTCTGAACTGCACTTCTGTTATCCTGAGCTTTTGTATGAAATGTATAACCATTAATGTCATAACTGGACCACGTTATCACATTTAAACATGGACCACCCACTATCCATTTTAATGTCTCTGATACATATGATCTACCAAGCAAAGTCTTTTTAATCCATGACAAAAAAGGTTTGTTGTGCTCATTCAAAATCCACATTTCATTCTTCTTTGGATGACATTGTTTCAACTCATTAATATGCAATGTGATATATGGTTGAGCATCAACTATGTTATTCAAGATGTATGATTCTAACTTCTTCATCTGTTCAGGTGACAATGATTTGACTTTCAAGCCGCGAATCCCCTTTCCCTCATTATTAACTCATTCATGGCGAGATGGAGGCAAACCTATGTGTTGTGCCCCTGCCAAGTAGCTCGAACAAAACTCTGCTACCTCCTCAAAAATATACTTTTCAATAATGGAGGCTTCAGGTCGATATAAAATTTTAACATACCCCTTTAATATTTTCATATACCTTTCAAAAGGATACATCCAACAAAGATATACAGGTCCACAAAGCTTTATTTCTCGAACCAGATGAATCATTAAATGCACCATTATATCAAAAAAATTTGGAGGAAAATACATTTCCAATTGACAAAGTATAAAAATTGCATCCTTTTCCAAAATGTTCAAAGCATTCACATAAATATCCTTGTTACAAATTGAATTGAAAAAATAACACAACTTCATTATAGTCTTTCTGACACGAATGGGCAATATTCCACGCAATGCAACTGGTAGAATTTGTTGCATCATGACGTGACAATCATGTGATTTCATACCTATCAACTTCAAGTCCTTCAATGAGACAAAAATTTTTACATTAGAAGAATAACCTTGAGGCACTTTGGTATCATGAAGACACTGACAGAAGCTAATTTTCTCCCTCTTCGATAATGTATGACAAGCCGGGGGAAGAAATGTTCGTCTTCCTTTAGGAGTGGGAGATAACTCCAAACGTATTCCCATTGATAGTAAGTCTAATCTTGCATTCAACCCATCTTTAGTCTTTCCTTTAATATCTAACAATGTTCCAATCAAATAATCACAGATATTCTTCTCCACGTGCATGACATCAATATTATGTTTAACTTCATGATACCTCCAATATGGTAGCTCAAAAAAAATTGACCTTTTCTTCCAAATATGTCTATCATTACCAGATTTCTGTGTCTTTCCCAATGTCACGTCAAGGTTTTTCACCCTCCCAAATTACAGATCAGGGGATCAAGGTTTTGGAGCAGTATCAAATTCTTGTGAGCCATTGACTGCCTTTTTTAGTCTTCTATAAGGGTGTTCCATAGGTAAAAACTTTCGATGACCCATGTACACTGTTTTCCTCCCATGATGCAATTGATAATATGACGTCTGTTGTTCGCAAATTGGACATGCTTTATGCCCGTTAACACTGTATCCAGACAAATTTCCATACGCTGGGAAGTCATTTATAGTGAACAGAAGCACTGCATGTAGTTGAAAATATTTCATTTTATAAGAATCATACACCCTAATACCATAATCCCATAACAGTTTCAAATCATCAATCAATGGTGACAAGTAAACATCAATATCACTACCGGGTTGCTTTGGACCAGAGATCATTGTACTCAACATGACATATTTGCGCTTCATACAAACTTCAGGAGAGAGGTTGTAAATTACCAATAAAACAGGCCATGAACTATGTGTGCTACTGAGTGTTCGGTATGGATTCATTCCATCTGTGCACAACCCTAGTCTGAGATTTCTAATTTCATTTCCAAATGTAGAATACTACGCATCAATTTTCTTCCATTGTGGATAATCAGCTGGATGACGTATTTTTCCATCACATACCCGCTCTTCAGCATGCCATCTTAACCTTTTTTCATCATGTGAATTAGCAAATAAATGTTTGAAACAATTAATTATAGGAAGATACCAAAATACCTTTGAAGGGAGCTTTGTAATCTCTACATCAGCCTGTGATTTTTCTTTCACCTTATACCGTGATGTCCCACATTTAGGACACTCTGACAGAAATTCATATTCCTTCCTATATATAATGCAGTCATTCGGATAGGCATGTATTTTCTTGTATCCCAATCCCATCAGGCATAATATTTTCTTGGCTTTGTAATGTGAATCTGGAAGATCGTTATCTTTTGGAAGAATGTATTTCATCAATTTTAGCAGTTCTGTAAAACTTCTGTCACTCCATCCATGCTTCACCTTCAGGTTAATCAATCTCAACACCGCCGACAAAATCGTAAAATCTGTACAACCAGGATATAATGGTTTTTCAACATCATCATATAGACGTGCAACTGTCGGTTCTATCTCAATTTGTTCTGCTACAATATCGCGAATCATTTCATCAATTCCATCGGAGTTACCATCTTGCGAATCATCATCATCAGTGAAATTCCGTCCAGTTTCACCATGCGAAATCCAAGGGCTGTAACTCGGATTAAAACCATGACAAATCAGATGATCTTTTATCTCTCTACTTTTCAACTTCTTCATATTCAAACATTTCAGGCATGGACAGAAAAAAATGTCACTACTTGGAACATTTCGTTTTGAAAATTCCAAAAAGGCATCAACACCTTCCTCAAATTCATTGCTCATTCGATGTGCCGTAATCCAACTTCGACTCATTATTACCTATAACAAATATCAACAAAAAATATATATTTTTAAGATAAGATAAATATATGTTTATATGAAAAAAATCATAATTTGAATGTAAAACAATTTAAAATATAAAACAAATCTATAGGTATTTAAAAAAATATGCTTGAATATTCTTTTTAAAACAAAATATAGTTAGATATAACAGTTTTAAATTTCATTGAATCAAAGAAAACCATGATGCCTACATAGTTTAATATTGATTGCGGTTTTGATGTTTTAATATATTAGATAAACTACCTATTTAACATGTTATTAATGGTTTCTATAGACCCTAAATCCATTTGGTAAATATTTTCACACAATTATAAAAATCAATGGAAGTGTTTTTGGGAGGAATATGTTCAATCATTTGATTTTGATGTCCCATATTCTATAACAAAAGACAATGTGGATACCAAAGCCCTTATTTTGGTTTTTTATTCTCAAAGGGTTTGTGATGAAAAATAAGAGTATAAGTTGATGTATATGATAAATAAAATACAACTATATTTTATTTATGGTTATGATAGAATGAATTCATACCATATAATTTAGGATCTGCTCCCACCAAAAGTAACCCTCCTCAGTTCGAAATGAATAAATTTAGATAATTATGCATGAATTCATACAAGTATTGTTGTACATAAACCAAAAAGAAGATTATTAGTACTAAAAGTAAAACTAGGAAGAAACAATAAACTCTATATACTCATGAAAGCTACTCCACAACACTTCCATGCTACTAACATCTATAAAAAACTACAAATTTCTTTTAAAAACCCCAAAAATTGTTTATATTTATGTATGGTGGGCATAACATGTATACATAGTAAGATCCTCCCTAAAACCTCTCATGAAAATGTTGAGGAAGCACACTAAAGCCCTATGAAAAAGGAATCTAAATCATCACCTAAACAAGGAAAAATAGTTTCATATACTCACTATGGATCACTCACAAAATAATTCATATAAATAAACCTTTTCATATTAATATATATATATATATATATATATTAAAATTAAGGTTCTCGGATACCACTTCTCCACTAGTTTTCCTCTCACACCCCAATGCTAATGTCATGGTCTCACCCCGCCCATAAATCATCCTACACCATGTGAAATTGTATCACTTCCATCAATGAATCATATGTATCTTAGACTATCTCATCACCATATTATCAAAATAGTAATGAGGTGCATACTTGGAAACCACTACATCTTGTTTATATTAAATGTACAAAAATCGCAAAACATAATTATAGAATATCCGTGAAAAAAATGAACGAAATAAATTTGTGGAAGGCTTACTTGAATGTTGCGAGTTGAGATGATAGATCCGAGAGGAGTGAAGAAGATAAAAAATAAATCCAAAATGAGTTTAACGTAGGTCGATCGACAAGCCGATTAGGGTTTACCGCACGAGAGAGACGAGCTGACAGACTGTCAATCGAAAAATCGTAAATGACAGTCCATGGGGCTTTAATTTCTTTAAAAGTTTTATAACGTCGGTTATTATATAACCGACGTTATAAACTATTTTTTAAATTTATGACGTCGGTTATTTTAAAACCGACATAAAAAAGCTCTCGCGCTTTGGTTTTTTACGTCGGTTATTTTATAACCGACGTAAACCCCCCCATGCTTTGGTTTTTTACGTCGGTTATCAAATAACCGACGTAAAAAACCAAAGCACGGGGTTTTTTTTACGTCGGTTATCACATAACCAACATAAAAAAACCAATTCATGGGAGGTTTTTTACGTCGGTTATTTGGAAACCGACGTAAAAAACCCGATATCTATGCGTTTTTTACGTCGGTTATCAAATAACTGACGTAAAAAACCCCGCGCTTTGGTTTTTTACGTCGGTTATCACATAACCGACGTAAAAAACGCACAGATATCAGGTTTTTTACGTCGGTTATAGTATAACCGACGTAAAAACCGAACATGAGCGATTTGTAATGTCGGTTATTAAAATAACCGACGTTAAAAATCTACTCGCCGCATTTTTTACGTCGGTTATATATAACCGACGTAAAAAATGGTGACGTAAAAAACGTTTTCTGCACTAGTGTTTGGTAATAGAATAGGACCCATGACCTATATTGATAAGTGATTCCATGCCTCTAGAGGAGAAATAAATATATATATCATTATTGAAGAAACACCACTATGAGTTCTCTTGGAATTATACTGATATTCCCAAGCTAGACCCTGATGTGGATACTCATCACCTTGGTTTTCTAGATTACCATTGAGTTTTTAAATATTCATTTAGGATAATTCAACCCTCTCATTATTCCAATATGGAATATGAAGTTTACAAACTTATCAAATATAGCTTCATCCAAGAGTCATAGTACCTGAAATGGTTTACCAATATTATTCCTATCAAGAAAAAGAACAAAAAAAAGGAGGTTATACATTAATTTTAGAGATCTCAATAGATATTTTCCAAAGTAAGATTTCCCAATTCTGATAATAGGACTTCTAATTGAATGACCATGGGATTCCAATCCATTTAATTTATGGATGGGTACTCAGGGTACAATCAGATCAAAATGACCCCTAAAGATGAGTAAGCCACTTCCTTTAGAGAACCTCACAGGATATTCTACTACCAGGTCATGCCCTTTGGCCAAAAGAATGATGGTTCCACTTACCAACACACAATAAAACACATATTTAAACAATTTTTTGGAAGAATTACCTAATTCTTTGTTGATGACCTGATGGTTAATTCTCAGTATCATTGTGACCACCTTGCCAATATTCAAATAATATTCACTAAATTGTAACAAAATAGTTTGATGATAAATCCCTTAAAATTTTCCTTTATTATAACATCACTTAAATTCCTTGTATTAATGGTACAACACTCTGTAATTTACGTTGATCTAGAAAATACTACTAAAATACATGTGATTCCACCTCCTTGAAAACTTAAGAAGTTGAGAGGGTTTCAGAGTCTCTTTATTTATATTAGGTATTTCATAGCCATGTCTAGAAAATTCCTTCCCTTTAAAATGATAATGAAGAATGGTGTAATCAATGGGTACTCACTATCACATCCGAACAATTATGGATACCAAGACTCAATATCCTGATATCAAGAAGAACTTCCTTGCAATCATATTCATAGTAAAAATGATGAGTAACTACTTGTAGCACCATAAAGTCTATTTGTCATCTTTTATCGACTCAATAAAGTATATTATTGGTCACCCTATATTAACTAATCATTTTACCTAATGGGAATTCATCCTATGATAGTATGACATTTGATTCATGTCATAAAAGGAAATCAAGGGGAATATACTAGTTTATTTCCTTGTAGAAAATATTTCCCCAAAAAGAATGATGATAAACACTGATCTCATAGATGAAGAGGTTTTCTATACTTATGAAATTCATCAAACATGAGATAAGTATTTTAATAGAGATTCTCAAAGTCCAACTAGGAAGAGGATATAAACCCTGAAGTTTAACCAGGTTGGTTTGGGGATTTTATTTGTTTCCCCTTCCAAGGAAATTCTTCCCTAATACATATCAATATCCAGAGGCTGTGATAATAATTAGGTGGAATACCAAGCCTTATTACATGCACCAATCTATCCATGAAATTTTATATAGCCTATCTAAATGTCAAAGGTGATTCAGAGTTGGTGATTATAAAAATCAATGATGAATATTTAATCAAGAAGGAGGAATTGACCCCTATCATTGGTTATATGAGGGGAATGATGGAATAATTCATTTTAAATCTAACATTTAACCATGTTCCTAAATCATAGAATACTCATGATGTCTAACACAACCACATTTTTGTATGATACCGACTAGGATAAGACAATATTATACATCGTGCATTGGAGGGTAGTCTCCCCTCTCATCATCTATGAAATAGAGTAAATCAATCAAATCAGAACTAATTTAGGACATGATTACCCATTAACCATTATTAGATGAATGAACCCCATAATGTACTACCTAAAAAACGAGACCCTTTTGTGAGACTGATCGAAAAGGGTGGAAATCCAATATTGGGTAGCAAAATTCTCCCTTAATGACAATATTAATGAATAAAAATTACTCTACAAATGAGGCTTTGATGGAGTCATAAAATGAATCAAAAAATGGAGATACCCTCACCATAATATGGGAAATCCATGTGGGATCTTATAGTGTTCATCAGTTAGGAACACGAATCTCCCACCAAATTAGAAGACTTAGTTATTTATGGATGATGATGATTCAAGACTGTGTGAAGTTTACCAAGAAATATATTTATTATTTGATACATGAAATCTTTATCAATCATCCCATGGAACTGTTGTATACTGAAAAGTATTCCTGGATATTCTCTATATGGGTAATGGATTTCATAGGGCCATATCCCCTAGCTACAACTCATAAGTTCAAGTATATTATTACTTATATCTACTTCTTCGCCAAATGGTTCAAGGACATACCCCTCAAGGAAGTCAGGAAAAAGAGAATCATCAATTTTGTGAAGTCCAATATCATCACTAAATTTGGTGTCACTCATAAAATATTTTTGGATGATACAAATTTATGTTCTTACAAGTTGAAGAGTCTATATAAAGAGTACAACATCGAGTCTAACCATTCATCCTACTATAATGTAGTAAAAAATGGATATATAGAGGCTCTTAATAAGAATTTATGAAATATACTCTAGAAAATTGTGAAAAAGGCAAGAAAAACTATCTAGAAAAACAACTACATTCCTTGTGGTCCTATTATACCACAACCCACATCACTAAAAAAGAAACCCCATATTCACTTGTCTATAGAACAAAAGTGGTGCTTCCCATTGAAGTCCAGTTTATATCACTCTAGATCACTATTTTTGGTCAACTCTTAGAAGAAGAACAATCGTATAAGTGACATGATGGGTTAGAATGAATTGATGAGAAGAGGTTTCATATGTTGCATAACTTGGAATTCCATTAGAATCGAATGGAATGAGCCTTCAATAATAATATACACCTCCATTAATTACTATAAGAGGAGTTGGTTTTGGTTATTAGAACCTTGATGATGTTAC
This sequence comes from Viscum album, assembly GCA_963277665.1. NCBI lineage: Eukaryota > Viridiplantae > Streptophyta > Magnoliopsida > Santalales > Viscaceae > Viscum > Viscum album. The sequence continues at coordinate 43,050,388 of OY728140.1, read as the reverse complement.
TAAGGAATCCTCTAACAATAGAACCAAAATAGAAAGGAAATTACATCACACATAAGGTCTATTATAATAGAACTTACTGCCAATATATTATGGATGTGGAGTGTATCACACCCCTCACTAATGTAAGGTTACTCAAGAAATAATTTTCATAATTTCCACTATGAACCTAAGTCTTGGTATCAAGAATTTAAACTACACAACATCCTAGGTCCTCATCACATGAACTTAAAATAGAGAAAACCTATTTCCTAGTTTTATGATGTTAAAATACACAACAACTTCCTAGTTTCATGACATTATACTTCATGAAAACATTCTAGTTTCATGATGTTAAACTACATGAAAACATATTTTTTCACATGATATTAAACTTCATGAAATTCGGTCTATCCTACAAGACTATAAACACTATAGAGTATGACATTTGATTAGATCCATTACCTAAATGAGATCTTGACATATGAAAGGTTATGGGATGTATTCCCCCTATGTAAGAGCTTGATTTTAATAGGAGAACCTTATCCAACTATCAATTTGAAGGTTCACTTGGACAATGAAAAAAATGTCCCCCTATATAAAATCTATATCTATTCAAGGGTATTATACCATAACTTCATGAAATCTTGATTCTAATCCTAATGGGATATGTAGTGATGCATGAATATTTATCCTAGTCCCAACTTCACCTTCTTTAACTAAACAACACCCCTATATTTGAACCTGATCAATGAATGGATGCCATTATTTCATAGAAACATGTATGGATTTATTCCTATCACTATAGGATATGTAGTGAAACATAGATATTTTACTCTAGGTATGACCACAAATTTTGAAAAGGACAAGTTACCCATTTTCACACTATAATTTCAAAATTCCCTCACTCTATCTCACTACTTGACCCTTCACTCATTCATATTGGGTCTTTCTTTTATCCAACATAGTTAAAAATTTCATATACTTTATAGAAATGCCATAACCATGTGAAACTAATCACCATTCTCACTATGTGACGTCAAATTGTGAGGTAGGGTAAATTAAAACCGATATGAATTTAAACTACTCAAAGTGACCCATTCATCATGTACTCTTGATCCCCTACATGAGAGATAGATCCATGTAGAAGTATTTAGAACATGGTCGACATGTTCCTAAGAGAGTCAATTCCCCCTATTCCTTGCAAACAAACTAAATCTATACAAAAAAACATACTTATATAGAACCACATGCAATCTTGATTCCAATCACTATGAGATATATAGTGATGTCTATGTACTCAACCATGGACCTAACGATCATTCTTATAATCAAAATAATAACATTTATACATCCTGCATACAGGTTGGATATGCACGAGAGATTCTAAAATAAGTTCCCTTGTATGGGGATCTGTTATTAGAATAAAATTCCCCTTACCCTACATATGATCTAGATCTATATAGGGGACACTTCTCTTTAAAGAAATACATGTGGATTGATTCTTATCCACATAGGATATATAATGAAACTAAAATCACATGTACTAGGCCCAACCACTATATTAAAAAAATCATATCCCTGTATATGGGTCAGACATATGTAGGGAGTACTTATTTTTAGAACTACATGTGGATTAATTCCTATCCAGATAGGATATATAGTGAAACCTAGGACCCATATCCTGGGAACTATTGCAATGTCCAAGACAACAATTCCCCTTTTGTCTTTTCCATGAACATGAGCCAAAACCATTTCAAGGACTATTTTACTTTAAAAAAGTACATGCAGATTAATTCTTATTCATACAAGATACATAGTGATTCCCAGAACCCATGTCTTGGTTACAACCACAATGTCAAAAAAATCAGAATATGTAATATCCTCTCCTTGAACACGAGCCTAATCTGTGTAGGGAACTTCTCATAGAAGAACTACATGTGGAATTATTCCTAACCTATCAGGATATGTATCAATGCCTAAGTATGATATCCTAGGACCATCCATAGTTTCATCACCATCTTATCCTCCCATGGTGTCCGGTCTATATCAAGATAATTCACCCTTATTTGGATTAAAGGATATGAAAATGACCTCATCAATGAAAGACTCTCCCAATGTGAGAGACTACTGACTTCATTAAATAAAAGTTAGAGATCATGAATCATGATTATTAGGAATAAATCCTCTTTTTAGGAGTAACATTACCCCATGCACTCGATCCAGATTTGTGTAGGGAACTTTTCCCCTAATAACTAAGTGTGGTTTGATTCCTATCCATATAGGATAAATAATTATTCCTAGATTTTCTATATTGGGACCAACTTCATTCCTATAAATACAGATACACCATTTTATCCCCTATATATGATCTAAATTTGTGAGGGTAAGTGTGATTCAATTATTCTAACCGCTTTTTTAAAATTTATAAAATAAAATAAAATATGATAATTACCCTCTTTTCACCTTGACATGTTAGCCTTCGTAACATTATTAAATAGCCATACATTAAGGATAAACCCTTTTTATTTCCCCTTTCACATGATCTTGATCTATTCAAGGTATGTATCTCATAAAAAACTACACATGTATTGATTAATGTAAGCATATGATACATAGTGATGATTAGATCACTCATCCAGGGACCAATAACTAAATTTCATAAAAAACCCCTCTTACCTTACTGTTTTGACCCTTGTAGTGATGTTTCATTTCCCCGATAGTCCTTCACTAAGGTAGGGTTCAATATAATTTCCCTACATGTGAGTTAGATATGTACTGAGGAATCCTCACAAATATTGTGCATGGATTGATAAAAATTTCCCTCCCCACATATGAGTTCAACCTATGTGGGTAGCCATTCAAGAACTATGAGTGTATTGACACATATATTGATATGATACATAGTGAAACCCAGATTAACTATCCTAGATAGATCCATAACCTCTAAAAATATCCTCGTCTTTATACAAGCTAGATATACCAAAAGGTTTTCCTTTGAAAGGATTGTCTATAACTTGATTATTTCCATCTTGGGATGCATATTAAAACCCAAGGGAAGTCCATAAACAAAAATTAAACATTCTCCTAACTCATTATTGTGCCTGATCAAGTCACCTATCATTCTCAATAGGCCTGATCCATTCTTAGCCCCAAGAAATGTTTCTTGATAAATGAACCCATAGCCATGTTAGTATGGGTTTCTCTCCACCCACGACTTGTTTCTCATAATGATCATGACTCATATGATTAGAGAGTTTTTGGCCAATTACCCCATGGGTAATATCATGGCTAAGGATGAGAGGCACCAATGGATCACCTTTAAAGACCCTAAATTGCTTAAGAAAGGCTGATTCATACATACTATCTTTTCTTACATATGAGCCAAAGCTACATAAATTTTACAAAGGCATGAGTTAGAACAATGAAAAGGGGACCCATTATATGGATATCTACCCATAATATCTATAAATAGATGAAAATTTTAACAATTTGAATGAACTATACCAATTTAGTGTTTCTATAAGGATACATTTCATAATTTTCATTTCATTTTACAACGTCTTAGTCACATGACATTAAAATTTATGACCTTTTTCTTAGTTTTATGATGTTAAACTATAATTAAGAGATTCATTACCACATGAAATTAAACTTTATGGATGATGAATCCTCACTAAAAAAAGATAAACTATAAAAATCATCATCCATTATAACTCCATATCAAAGGACAACAAAAACCTAACCATAGTCGACCAAGGTTTGGGGTGATTCCATCATCTTTCTAAGTACCACTATCCATAAACCACACTTCATGTCTTGAGTGTCCTAGGTTTCTGTAAACCTTTCATGGCCCCTGTAAAGGATAATTCCTGAATTCAAGGGACCCTATTATTTACAATGTATACAATCCCTCAGCTCCTACAAATGATCCCTCAACTTATCAAACAGAGGTGTCTTCACCTTAAAAAAGTACTCTGATCCTTGCGAGCCTCGGAAACTTTTAAATAGAGACCCTAAACTTATAGTGATTTACAATAATAACTTACCTATATTTTCCCTATAATATTACTCATGATCTAAGAACCTTGATACACAATTTACATCACCACCATTATTCATTCAAAAGGGTGTTAGAGTACTGTCAACTGGGAGAAGACTAAGTGGTATATTTTGTAACACCTCCCTTTCCAAGGTCTACACATCATGTCCCTAAACGGTATGCAGAATGATCAAAGCTATAAGGACTTAAACACTATACCTTGAAAGTCCAAATCCTAAGACGTTAAACTACTAGTGAAAGAGACACAAATCTTGTCAGATTGAAAACCTACCAAGGGTGGTATGAGAAAAAGTCAAGTCTCCTCTTACAAATATTTTTATCTCCTAAGATTAGTAAAATGTTAGGGAATAAATAAAAAAAACTCAAAGTTCATAGGGTCAATCCTATAACACTATAAAAAGTTGATCCATGATTTTTTGACCCTTTTAGTCTATTAAAAATTTAGATCAATGATTTAATATATATTTTCACCCCAAAAATATGTTTGATACATGATGAAATAACCTTTAGGGCACTAAAATCCTTCTTGAATATAAAATTATCCATAAACCTACTTCATGTTTTTGATATCTAAGAAAATACCCACCAATTCATTGAGTCAATACAATTATATTAGAATCCCATAAACTTGATTCATTCCTCTTGGGTCTCCCCCATATCATATTAGTAATAGGGACTTGATGTTATGATAGAAACCCACTAGGATTCATTCGTAAATAAACCAATACCTCAGAGATTATAACCTAGGGGATATTTTGGTCCTGGAGGAAAGTCACCCCTTAAAACCATGATTTATTTCCCTGACTACGTGTGATACTAATTTTTGACCTTACTAATGGTAAACCTAATACCACTAGTCTCTACTTATCATTGACTAAAAAATTCTTAGGTTCTGATTTACACAACTCAAAATTCAACTATTCAAGGAGATTCTAGATCTTTGATGTTATGTCACTATGTACCAGACCCTTTCTCTAAGCTAGGATTCAATACCTAATTCTTGAATTTTTTTTTGATCCCCATCACATGAACCTAAACTAAATGATATATATTCCAAGATTCATGACTATAAAATAAACACCCCTTTTATGAGGTATTTCATAAACTATATTCAGGGTTCCAAAACCCTTATTGGATATCCTTTTCTCTATACTCTAATTTATTGATCAATCATTTTAATCTCTAAAAATATTTTATGGACCTTCGAAAGGATAATTTTGAATTTCAATGGGTCCCTTTACTTAACTATGAATGTAATCCCATATTGGATCCAATATAAGGGCCCTTGACCTTTCAACCAGTGGTATCTTTTTTTTTCTAAAAAGGACCTCTTATCCCTATGATCTCTGAAAATATTGTTGAGGATATCATCCAATTAGAGTGATTTGCGATCATACTCAAAATGATTTACCCATTTTATCATCCTTAGTTAAAAATATTTGGGACATGATTTACACAACCCATAATCCATCTATCCAAGCAAATTTTACATTATCAAAATTATGTTACCATTTACCAAAACTGTCTCTGAAATGAGGATACATAGTACCAAAACCCTTATTGAATATTCATAATTCATAATCCAAGAAAGGATGCAGGGTTCTATAAACCTTCTTGAATACCCATCCTTTATAACTTGAGAAAGGATGAAGGGTTCTAGAACCCTTCTTGAATATTTTTCCTCTATAACCTACTCTATGTCTTATGTGTCTAAATATCCAAAAACCTTTCATGGACCTTGGAAAAAAGTGTGTCTATACTCAAGGGACCTATCTACTAAACTAGAAATGTAATCCCATATTGGATCATGTATAAGGTCCCTTCAACCATCAAGCAAAGGAATATTTTAATCGAAGAAGGACCTCTGATACTTATGATCCTTGGAAATTTTTTAGCGGAACTCATCACCTCGGTATGATTCACGATCATCCTCTTCATGTAAACCCCATATCATCATCTATAATTCAATCTCTCTAAAAAATGGTTTACAATTTCTATGAGTCCATCATTCAATACGTGGTATTTTTTTCTCAACATAGGGTCTAAACTATATGACTGTAAATTGCAGCGACATAATGTACAAGATATATGAACCTAAACTACAATGACACAAGGTCTAAGATATATGGATGAAAACTATAGAGATACATGGTAAAATATACAGTACCTTAAAATTTAGCATTCTTAGGTCAAAAATGTTTGAAACTAAAAATCATCTATATTGTAAAAACTTTTATGAACCACCCATGGGAAGAGACACAATACTCACCAATCTGAAAACCTAGAAAGGATATTCTAGGAAAAAGCTGGGTCTTTGCTTTCTAGACACACAATTTATGTGATATTGGAAACATTAGCAATAAAAATGGATACATGAAACTTATTAGGTTAAAAACCCACAAATGGAGGCCTAATAAAAAGTCAATTATCTTCTCGGTAGGCCTTCTTTATAAGAATATTAGGTAAAAGTAAGGGAATGAAAGAAAATGATGCAAATATTTTAGGTCCTATCATGCGGACCCAACAATAGTCAAGATATGATCGATAAGCCTTTATATTAGAAATAATTTGTGTTATATCTCTCTATCCATGACATATCCATCCATGTCATCGCTTTGAACCAGATGATTTAAAAAATACTAGATCTGATACATTAACAATGGTGTTTATACTAATTCTCATTCATGATCAATTCTTAAGAGGGATCCATTATGAATTGAGAATTTGATTTTAGATTTGGGTTTACTTTGTATTATAAAAATATTGATGTTTTTAATGATCTATATGACACTAAGTCATAAAGATATCATGAATATGGTGAAATTATAAGATCAAGACAACAACACATAGATTTTTTATTAACAATTCTAGAAAAAGAGAGGGGAGGAATATCTACAGTTCAAAGTCTCTCCCATGATCCCCCCAAAAAGGAATATATCAATGTTATAGTAAAATTTGGTTCATTGAGTTCTCCAAATTAGTCATAGTCTGGTGGGAGTCATCAATTGGATCCTTAATCCCTTCCCACTCTATTTCCTCCACTATAGCCAGTGGATAAAGAGCCTTAATTGAAGAGGATATATCATGACCCACTTTTTGAGCGACATAGAGTAAATATACTACCTTTGAAATATTTTCCTTCATATAAGAATTAAATTATTTATGTTCTATTGTCAATGAATTCAAGTTTCTCATCCAATCACATGACCGGGAGCCCTTATGATATTTTTTTCTAGAACCCTTGAGGCTTCCCTCATTAATTGGAGTAGGAAACTTCTATCATCAAAGTTTCAAAAATATCTATAATGATCATATATTTGCTTCTAGGTCAAAATGAACCACCATATGATTTCATTTAATCTCAAATAATTAAATACACCTTACCCCTAGGTGGTGGAAGAGTTTGAGGAGGCGTTTCCCTTGGTCACAAATTTCTACTAAAAAAGTTTCAACGATTAAAGAATGAATCCCATGAATGGTCTATCTTCCTGTGGCTCTACTTACAAAATCTATTTTAGGTTGTATGAATGCATGATGAATAAAAACCAAGATATAATTCAGTATAAATCCCACTTATTGAGGTTCTGGTTTGGATAATGAGGAAACAAAGGAAGTGGATTGGGTCACTCACCCTCTACCCATAGTATGCCCTGACCCTCCTCTAGATGGTGTATCATTCACTATTAGTATGAAGGGTCCAATTTCCACAAAAAATACACCTCATAAACAAAATAATCTTAACCATTATGAGGGAAATTTCTTGGAGGGATTATTGAGCCCTAAATCAGTTTAATTATAGCCACAATAAAGGGGTTTATAGAGGCACAAGTTTTGTCCACTCACAGAATTGGTAGGCTTAGTATACTATCTGGGTAGTATTCTGCCCAATCTTGGGCATAGTCCCGGGATAAATAAATTAGACCATAGAAAAGTGGTAAGTTAATCTTAGTATTAGTATCCTCACATTTCAACATCATATAAAACCAATGAATAAGTATATGGTGTTATTTTCCTCACATGACAACAAAATGGACGGATGAAACCCTTTGATTACAAAAAAAACTGACGAGAAAATATAAAAAGGAATATAGTTAAAAAATGAATAATGAATCTAAGTGAGATACAATAACCTCATCTTGAAGTGAGATTTTTATGACCTCTCGTCAGGGGAACCATTTTCAATTTTAATAATCAGCCTAGAAGGTGAGGTGTGTGGAACCAAATTGAACATGTGGTGTTTTATCAATATATTATCATCCTCATCAATTTATAAAAATATTACCTCAAACCTAGATACATTTATTATCCTAGGGTGGAATAGGTAATGAGGAATCTTAATGTTATTTTGATATATATAACACAAGTGTCCACCTTTATAGATGAATAGAAACTGGAGAGTCCCACTAATCCAATAAGGGGTATTACACCATTGAATGTGTCAAAGGAGTTGATAGAGAGGATAAGGATTTTCATGATAAGGTTGAAAGGATTATATTATTCTAACTAAGACTCCATCACTAGTGTTCCAACCCGAACACTCAAACATGTATCTTTAATTCAGAAGATCCAAATTTTCAGAAACATGGACAAAAGTCCTGCCAACTAAAGACCCTGAGAAACACTCAGCATCCCAGGTTATAATAGGTAATGAGTAATCTCAATGGTATTTTGATATCTATTAAACATAAAGTTTCCACCTATCTAGCTGATTATAAACTGGATATGCCCACTAATCCGATAAGGGGTATTACCCTGTTGAATGTGGCCAATGATTTGATAGAGATGATAAAGGATTTTAATGACCAAGTTGAGAGGATTATATTCTTCTAACCATGAATCCACCATTGGTGTTCTAACCTAAACACCTAAAAATGAATCCCCAACTGGGAAGAGCCATCTATTTAGAAACATGGCCAAAATTCCTGCTAACTGAAGACCTAGGGACACACCCTGTTTCAAATTATATCCCCATGAAGTGTAAAAATATCCCTCACTATATAGAACCTATTGAGATTGAAATTTATGAGGGTGTACCATAGTTGGATGACACCCACTTCGATAAATGAAAATTATTATCCAGTCATTGATGGAAATGATTGAGCGCATGCCAAGATCTATCTTCAACATCTCCCTTATAGTGATGTTCATATCCCGAGTTAAATAGGGAGTTTTTTGGGGTCATACAAAATGTTCATAGTAGGTAGGAACTCATCATAAATCTCTAAAATTGGAGGTATTATTTCAATTTTGTGGATGTCCCATAGGCTGATCTCTACCTCTCCATAGGGAATGTGAAAAGAATTGGTTCCAAGATACTAGTGTCTGATCAATTCCCAAAGAATATCTAGTGGATGACACATGATATGCTTTGAGATCTGTGTTTCCTCATAGAGATTAAAGGAAATAAGTTGATCAAAAAATTATACATAGCTTTGAATAACCTAGAATGGACTTCCTTGACCCATAATAGATCCCTGCCCGCTGCTGCATCAGTCGCATCCCAAACCCAAACAGGAAGCATCACAAAACACCAATAACATCACCCCTTCCTCCAGTAGCTGAAGCAATCAAGAAATAAATAAATTATCTTTCAGTAAACTAAACACTACCTAACATTGATCACTCCATGAAAATCCTTGGCCCTTACTATTCAAGCCTATCAATGAGGCTTCAACTCAAGAGAAATCAGGTACAACCCTCCAATAATATTCCACAAGACCAAGGAAACTACAACCACTCCCACATTCTTGAGTGATACCCAAGAAACAAATGATTCAACCTTAGATGGGTCTACTGCCACACTATTTCGATAAACCACATTCCCGAGGAAATGCACCTCTCATGTCCAAACCTTACACTTGGATAACTTTCCATAGAGCTAGTTGTATTGAAGAACCTATAAGACAATTCTAAGATGATCGACATGGTACTCCTTTTTCTTCGAGTATATTAAGATATTTTTGATGAATATGATGATGAAACAATATAGGAACTCATGAAACACAAAGTTCATAAGCCCCATGAACATGGTTGGTGTGTTCGTAACACCGGATGACATGACTAAAAACTCGACGTGCCCATACGAACATCTAAAGGAAGTATTTGGGATATCTCCCTCCTTAACTCTCAAATAGTGATATACATTCAACATATCGATCTTAGGAAACCAACTCACCCCTCTCAGCTGGTCGAAAATATTGTCTATCCTTGGAATAGTTTATTGGTTCTTGGCCATCACCTGATTTAACCTCCAGTAGTATATACACAACCTCGGACCACTGTTCGTGTTCTTTGTAAACAATGCTGGAGCACCCCACGATGACACATTGGGTCAGATAAAACACATATTCATCATACCATCTATCTAAATCCTAAACTCCCACAACTCATAATGTTCTATCTGATAATAATCCATTGAAATTGGAGAATCACTAGGTTAAAAGTATATCCCGAACTCAACATCATGTCAAGGGGGTAGCATCACAACATCCTTAGATAAAACATATAAGAATTCCATAAAGACCCCGAGAACCTTCACCATTTCAGTTTCCACTGATTTCACTGAAATATCATCCAAAAAGTAAAGAAGGGGCTCCACACGCTGACTTCCGACATGGAAGCCTCTCTTGGTAACATAACCACATGTTGACCATCAACATTCAAAAAAACGACTCTCCTCCATAATTAGTCGATAATAGAACATACAGAATAAAACCATTCGATGTCTAGGATGAAATCGTATGGTTGAATATGTAGAAAGAAGATATCTCTACGAGATTGATGCGGCCCCATAATCAATCTATACCTCCATAACACATCAAACAAGATGGTCTAGCCTCCGATTAGCGTACTCAACACCTGGGGCACAAGAAGCCTCTATATATCTAGTCCTAGATCTTAGGCTATAGTGGGTTAAAAAAATGAGTGCCAAGCTCTTGAATTAAAAAAGGCATAAAAAATGGTGCTAAAAAAACTGATCATACCTATGATGATCTTTGTCCCCACTGGAACTACTGCCTCCACTATATGCAAGTGACCAATAACAACTCCTCTACCTATTTCTAACAACCTCCTCCACAAACACACTTAGGTTGTAGTCTCTAAAAATGAGGAACATCCCATGGTTGTCCTATACTTTCTCTATATCCCCTTAGAGGAGAAAAATCATTCTTTCCCTGCTACTAGAATGGTCTCACTGGCAACAACTACTGAGGCTAGCATTAAACTTATCTACCTCCACTAAAATGAGCTTGGAGAACTTTAGGGAACTTTCTATGGCGATGACCATAAACCCCACAACCAAACACTGACATAAGGATCCCAGAAAAAGCATGGAAACCACTAGAAAAAAATCCAGAAAGGAATATTCTGAGGTCGACTAATTTTTGGTTGAAACCTCGAAGGTCGGGGCACCTTATAACTACCACTGAAAAATCTGCCTCTCAAAGAAAGCTGCTGGATCCCCTCTCACAGTAAACCACCACGTGAGTGCATCCACTCGATCACCTCCGCCTTATTCTGAACCTATGTGTACATTGGAAACATAATAGGCGTAAAAGAATTCTCGATATATGTAACACCTAAGGATTTCGTAGTATGTTATCTCTTTAATGTAATTCAATAGCTTGTGCTACACACAACACCGAGTTCAAATGCACCACGACTTACCAAACTAGCCGTTCAAAAAGAAGTTATGAATAATATTAACTGAATTTTAAATTTTAAATACTCCATATAATTTTAACATCCATATTATATGTTTCTTAGACATAATATAAGAACAAATTCAATTTTTCAGATAAAATAAGTATTTTTCAAAAAATACAATTTTACCACCTTTTAATGGAGAACCATTTTTAAATAAAATATTTGACACTTTTATATATTCAATTTGACAAAATAAGATTATTCTTTAGAATCAGGACATAAAAAATTAGATTGGATAATTTTTTGCTGTTTTTATAATAACTTTTATATTTTGATGAATAGTGAAAGATACTAAATTTTAATTGAAAACAACTTTTTTAATCAAAATAATTTATAGATTTAAATTAAAAATTTTAATGGTTGTGAAGTATAATTAGATTATATTTTTATCATTAAATCCATTATTATTCATTGGAAGTAATTTTACATTTTAATTGGACATAAATAGATATCGATCTTTTGATAGTTCTTAATTTTCAAAAACCCGCTTTCTGGTTTTGACAACGAGAATTAATTTCAAATTAATTAATGAAACTCCAATGTTTTTAATTTGAAAAATGGACATCATTTTTGAATTTGGAATATCAAAATTATCTTTGGGTGAATTTTTGGTATTTTTCTAAAAATATTCAATTTTTGATGAATAGTGAAATAAACTACGTTGTAGATAAAAACCAACTTTTCATTTAATTAATAATTTTTAAGTAAAAATTTATCTTAAAGTCAAAATAGATACATAATACATATATTAGTCCAATGTAATTCATTAGAGATATTTTATAATAAGATTATACATATAAAATTTTATTGAATAGTTTAACGTCTTTTACCCACCTTCTAGGCACATTTGCAAATTTGCAAAAAAAATAATTTTATTGATTATGTGAATTTAATTTAAAAAATCCAAGAGACAATATTGAAATCAGTAAGTAAAATGTGGTTCAATAAGATGAAAATAATTTTTGGTGAATAGTAACTTTTGAATTTTATTTACCACGGTTAAAAGTAAATAGGGTAATTAAAGGTAAAAATAATATTATAATTACTCTAACACATGTCTTAATTCTATTGGATAAGTTTTTTTCTACCAAAATCAACCTTAGGAATAAAATATGATCCTCTTTGTTCTACTTGGATTAGATTAGGACATTTATTATTATTTTATTTAAAGAAGAGTTAAAAGTGTTAATTTCAAATTTTAATAACTAAACCATTTTTAATATAGGGTAATACAAAAGAAAAATATGACTATAAATACTAATTAGAAATATAAAAATAATTCCTAAATCATTGTATTTTATTTATAATTTTTAGACATTAAATAAGTAAATTTATTTATGAGACAATGATGATGTAGTAATTACCTTATTAATGAAAGACTAAAATAATTGATAATATAAATATCCAAATAAATTTAAATTGAGACTTTTTATGGCTTTAAATAATTTTATAGGTTAAGAGGACATGTTAGTATATATTTAATTCATTTTTTTGAAGTAATCAAATTTTTTTGACTTTCAAAAAAACCAAATACTAAATAGTGTCAAAATAGACATAAATGAGTTTTTAAAAAAAACACTATATTATTAAATGATATAATATTCATAAAAATCTAAGGTTCGGGAAAAATACTTATATAATGATAGATATGTCATTAATGAACTACTTTAGGTTCTCTTGTCATTTTATAGTAAGTTTATTAACCATATAATATAAAAATACAAAAAGACATTGTAAAAGATAAAATATTTAACTAAGAGTTGAATCTAAAAGATAAGGTTAATATGGTAACCTAAACTTGTATAAAACCTATTGGTTGAAAGTATTTCTATACATACCAACCTTATCCTAGAAATAAATCCATTTTATGCCATTATAAACCGAAAATGATTTTATAATAAAATAATATTTCAAGTTTTCCTAAAGTGACCCTCACCTCTCTTATAAATGGGTACTTCCCCTTATCTTAATTTCACACCTCCAAAGCCATTTGTCTCAGAAAAAACCTGAAACAATACCCTCACAACTACCCTCAATTAAACCTATAAGCCTTAATTTGATCATAAATTGAACCTAAGGAGCCCTTTTGATCAAATCAAAAAGGAAGCTCCTGAAGAAGAGGTAATAATTTCATCACCTATTTAAAAGTTCTTTTCTTCTTCCACTTCCTCTTTATTTGTTGTTTTCATAACAAAATAATAACTCTAGTACCTTCTACATATTGTGATGTTATTATAAATACTTTACAATAATATTCATTATTCTATCCATCCTATGAATGACAAAGTCACCATACGTGCATACGTGTGGCTTACCGTCTCCACGCCGTGGTGTAGTTTGTTATTCAACAGTTAATTTTTTGGATGGGTATAATAATGAGTATAATTGATGTAAATAATAAATAAAACATTTTAATAATTTTTTATATGTAATATACCATCTAATTACATATTATTTCACCACTAATAGAATATATTGTCGCTCGTGCGTACGTACGGATTACCGTCTCCACGAACATGATGAGATTCATTGTACATTGTAACCATTCAATAATAATTTTCATTTTATGATTAAAAATAAACTTTAAGAACTTAATATAATTCTGGATATGAATCAAATAAATCCTATCCATAACAAACATGACTTACATAACAAAACATGTAAAGGAAAACAAATCAGTTAACACCCGACACAATGATACTACTGAAATATTATTAACCAAACAATATTAGAAGATCATATATGATATAATATTTATTTATTTGGTTCATGTATAATTTAATAACAATTATTTAACTATTATAAAAGAGGTTAACATACCCTTGACTAAGTAAAGGTACAAAGTAAGAGTTAATTTTACAATCTCTTCATTATCTGAGGTTGTTTATATGTAAGTATCTACTATATCTACTGGGACCTCTTTATCATCCACATCTGTGTTTCTTAAAAATGTATTTCAAAACATTTTTAATATTTCCTAGATTATGGTTTAAAGTAATTTATACCATTTTTTGACTTGTTAAAAAATGTTTTGAAAGGAATCTTTTCATCGCTTTCCAAACAAGGTACTTTATGACCTTTTTGACAAATTAAGGTAAGGATGTTTTTTTAACTGATACGGTGGGTGTGGCTATTTTCCGCCATTATAATACTTTCAAAGATTCCCTTAAAAGATTATAATAATATTTTCAAAATAAATTTTTTCTTTACTTTTAAATGATTTCAAAGTATAAAGAGATATTTTACTCAAATAATTTTTGGATTTATTTCATCTATGTCAACATCCTTTATTGGATTTTATGCTTATTTGAATTTGATTTATTGTGATACAATTTTACATATTGTATTGAAGGTTTTTTTATATTTTTGACTATTTATGTGCTATTTTTATACCATCCATGGTTTGTGGTTAAAGTATTAACATTTCATATGCTAGTTTTAATACAAATGTTTATGTTATGTTTTAACCTTTTCATATGAGGAATTAATTGGACTTAGTAAGTGATAGGTGGAGCCCACTATAGCTCCTCGATGCATCTGTAGGTCTCATGAGACAAACTAGTGTCTTGGCATAAGGCCTTGAAAAAAATCTTATTTGTATTCTTGGCACGAGGCCTTGAATTTGTGGTAATGATGTCCAACATTATGCATTCAATCATTATGAAATTAGCTATTGATATTACATGTGATTATTTGACTAGTAGAATATCCATGTGAATAAGTAAATGAAATTATTTGATTAATCTTTACCATATTATACTGAAGTTTATGTTTAAAAGGATTTTGTTTTAGTCTTATACATTGCCTTAAATGTTTATGCTTATTTATGATAGTTTACACTATATTGTTATCCTTACTGAGCATATGAGCTCACCCCTTTCTTATGTTTTCTTTTTCCCAGGATGTGAAGAAGTATATTATGATTAACCTACAGGGATAGACCAAAGTATATGAGTGTGTTAAAAGGGGACACAATTTTTTTTTTATTTCATGATGTAATGTAAAACTTATGTATGTATCTAGTACTTCCAAGGCTATTAAACTAATCGGTGTTTCGAGACTTGATCACTTGTGATCATGCTAATGTTATGTAATAATGCACTGAATATGGGTAACTAGTGTCAGGGAATTACAATTGGTATCAGAGGAAGTTTAGTACAAACCTAGGAAACTAGATTTAGATAAAATATGAATAGAGACCATTATCCTAAGATATACTTTGAGGATTAATATAGAAAAACATCCTATAATTTTGGTAATGTATATATTTTGTGAATTTTACGAGTAATACATCCCTGTCTGGATACGAGCAGGTAGAGGTAGCTCTGGAACATATGTATCTAGAGGTAAAACCCAAAAAAACCACTTTGAGATAGAATCGAATAGGAACATGCGCATGAAAACAGGCCTTGCTTCACTCTTGGTTATGATGCTCTTGGGGGATATGATTAGGATAATTAAAATTTATTTACAAACCATTATGAAGGATTTATGAGTAAATACTCCCTCAAAGAATTTTTTATGATTATGGATTATATTTATTAACTGTTCAATTTATGTTAGGTATTTTGCTAGTTTGGAATTATGCATTGCGATTCATAAACTAACCTAATGTATGACATTGTTTAGAAATGGTGCCCAGTAGAAGGAATGAGAACTCTAGTAATACACATGATCCAAAGAGTAAGAAGGATCATATATTTCATGGAATTAAGCCAAAATTTAGAAGGGAAAGAGTCTCCCACATATTCTAATTATATGAAGAAATAGTATCATGTGTTAATAAGATAAGTAAATAATTATCTGAGTCCTATGGATTTGAAGGAAAGCCAGAGAATAAAAAGATGTTAGAGAAAAAGATGGATAAAGGGAAGAAGGGAAAGAGGGATTTTTCCATATGTGATAACTATGTAAATAATCACCTTGGTAAATTCTTGAAGGGAATGCGAGTTTTTCATAAGTTTGGAGAAAAAGGACACCAAGTACGTGATTTCAAGGCTAAGAAAAAGGTTACAAATTCACAATGCTTCATCTACAAGGAGTTGGGACACTATTGAAATCAATGTCCCAATCATCAAAGTATACCCCAAATAATATTATTGGATAATAATCATGTTATGAGACTAACACATATGAAGAGGAATAATTAGTGTTCTTATATTTTTTTATCAATGAACTATTTCATTTGAGTGTTGTATCAACGATGTACTTGTTATATTAATTATGGAAATAAATAAGGATTATACTATAATACTATTTCATTGAGGATTTGAGATTATATGGTACTAAGAAAAGTGACTCAACAACAAGTTAAATTTTTGGAAAATAAATGGTTAAAAGAAATATAAACCTTAATATGGTCTTGATACTAAGGTAATGATTTTGGAATAAGAGATGGTTGACTTGGATAAATTATATTGGATATTCTTGACTACCTTAGAAATGATTAATGGTTTTTTATTCCATCATTGTTGGAGTATTCAAAATTTTTGGATATAAGGAATATATCTAGTATTCTATAAGGAATAAGGGAGCATTAATGTAATAAATAAAGGTTTATGGCAATTCAGGGTGTTACCATGTTTTAATAGAATGCATGATGAAGGTACTCACATGTTATTATGTGGAAAAAAGAGATCTTCATTATGTTATGTTGACCTTTCTTATAAATTTTTGGACTATGAGTTGGACAAAAGTATTTTGGATAAGTATAAAGGTTGGAATGGATTATGTTGGACATTTGATACTATGGTTTAAGTTTAAAACATTTATTAAGATTATTTTTGGATTTTTTTATAAAAAGGATAACCCTAAGGTCAGGAGACAACTCATCGCATCCGGAAAGTCCGCAAGACTTGAACCCAAAACAAAAGGGTGACAAGGGTGCATCACCTTCCACTAGCCTATGTGATATCCTGGTTTGTATAATTTAGTTTTTAATGGTTTTAAATATGTATTATAAATTTATTTTTTTAGAACCCTATACAATTTGGTTAAATAGAATATTTTTGAGTTCTATTATCTTTTGGAGTGAAAGATGAGTTTGTGGTAGAAATTAGTTAAAGGATGGAACTATACTTGTCATTTATTCTTTTTTTCCTTAAAATTCAAGGAAAGGATCTTAAAACAAAAAATGTGTTATCCTAATATGTTATGTTTTTATCAACCAATAATATTTTAAGTCATTATAGATTTATGGGTTTGAGGCCCTCAATTTTCTATTTATCGTTCACTTGAATGTGATTGATGAATTCAATCACTCCCTATAAATATTTATATTTTCCTCCAATTATGTGTCTCAAATTTCCACCAATTTTCTCCTATTAAAAATCATAATTTGGTGGTGAATTTTTCATTTCCCTTTCCCTCTTATTAAGACTAACTTTTATTAACTCTATTTCCAGTGTTGGTTTTCCACAAAGGTATTTTCTATTTTTAACCTTTTATTTTCGAAGAAAAATTTTAAATTGTGAGGAAACAATTTATTGAAGGAGGGGATAATGTATCACCCTAGAATTTCATAGTACGTTATCTCTTTAAAGTAATTAAATAGCTTGCGTTACACGCAACACCGAGTTTGAACGCCCCATGAGTTTCCAAACCAGTAGTTCAAAAAGAAGTTATGAATAGTATTAACTGAATTTTGAATTTTATATACTCCATATAATTTTAATATCCATATTATTTTTTTATTAGAAATAATATAAGAAAAAATTCAATTTTTTAGAAAAAATAAGTATTTTTCAAAAAATGCAAAATTACCTCCTTTTAATGGAGAACCCTTTTACATATAATATTTGACACTTTTATATATTTAATTTGACAAAATAAAATTCTTCTTTAAAATTAAGACACAAAAATTTAGTTTGGATAAATTTTTGGTATTTCTCTGACAACTTACATATTTTGATGAATAGTGAGTGATACTAAATTTTAATTAAAAACAATATTTTAAATCAAAATAATTTATAGTGCTAAATTATACATTTGAATGGTTTTGAAGTATAATTATATTATATTTTTATCATTTAATACAATATTGGTCATTGAAAGGAATTTCACATTTAAATTGGATATAAACACATATCAATCTTTTGATAGTTCTTAACTCTCAAAAACCCGCTTTCTGGTTTTGACAAAAGGAATTAATTTTAAATTAATTAATGAAACTACTATGTTTTGAATTAGGTAAAATAGAAATCATTTTTGAATTTGGAATATCAAAATTATCTTTGGGTGATTTTTTTTATTTTTCTAAAAATATTCAATTTTTGATGAATAGTGAAAAACACTGCGTTGTAGATAAAAACTGAAATTTTCATTTAAATAATTCTTTTTAAATAAAAATTTATCTTAAAGTAAAAATAGATACATAATAAATATATTATTCCAATGCAATTCATTAGATACATTTTATAATAAGATTAGACATATAAAATTTTATTCAACTTTTTAACGTCTTTTACCTACCATCTAGGAACATTTGCAAATTTCCATAAAACATAATTTTACCAATTCTGTGAATTGAACTTCAAAAATCCAAGATATGCGATTGAAATCATTAAGTAAAATTTGATTCAATAGGATGAAAATAATTTTTGGTGAATAATATCTTTTGAATTTTATTTACCACGGTTAAAAGTAAACATGGTAATTAAAGGTAAAAATGATATTATAATTACCCTAACACATGTCCTAATTCTATTGGATAAGTGTTTTTCAACCAAAATAAACCTTATTAATAAAATATGACCCTCTTTGATCCACTTGGATTAGATTAGGACATTTATTATTATTTTATTTAAAGAAGAGTTAAAAGTGTTACAATCAAATTTTAATAACTAAACCATTTTTAATATAGGGTTATACATAAGATATATTAGACTATAAATATTCATTAGAAATCTCAAAATATTTAATACATCATGGTCTTTTGTTTATAATTTTTAGACATTAAATAATTAAATTTATTTATGATACAATAATGATGCAGTAATTACCTTATTAATGAAAGATTAAAATAATTGATAATATAAGTATCCAAATAAATATAAATTGAAAATTTTGATGCATTCCAATAATTTTATAGGTTAATATGACATTTTATGATTAATTTAATGTATTTTTTTCAAAGCAATCATGTTTTTTTGACATTCACAAAAACCAAATACTAAATAGTGTCAAAATAGACATAAATGAGTTTTTAAAACAAATACTATATTATTAAATGATATAGTATTTCCAAAAATATAAGGTTCAGAAAAAAGACTTATATAATTATATATATGACCTTAATGAACCACTTTAGGTTCTCTTATAATTTTATAGTAAGTTTTATGTAATATAAAAATACAAGAAGACATTGTAAAAGTTAAACTATTTAACTAAGAGTTAAATCTAAAAGATAAGGTTAATATGGTGACCTAAACTTGTCTAGAACCTATTTTTTGAGAGTATTTTCACCCATCCCCATCTTATCCTCTAAATAAATCTATTTTAAGATATTATAAACCGAAGATGATTTTATAATAAAATAATATTTCAAGATTTTCCTAAAGTGACCCTCACCTCTCTTATAAAAAGGTACTTTACCTTCTCTTAATTTTACACCTCCAAAGCCATTTTTATCGGCCAAAACATGCTAAAATATCCTCCCAACTACCATAACTTAAACCTAGAGGCCTTACTTTGATCATAAAACCAACCTAAGTAGCCCTTTTGATCAAGTCAAAAAAGAAGCACCCGAAGAAGAGGTAATAATTTCATCACCTCTTTCAATGTCATTTTCTTCTTCTACTTTGTCTTTATTTGTTGTTTACATACCAAAATAATAACCCCAGTACCTTATACATACTTTGATGTTATTATAAATATGGTACAACCATATTCATTATTCTATCCATCCTATGAATGACATGGTTACCATACGTGCGTACGTACAGTTTACCGTCTCCACGTTGTGGTGTAGTTTATTATTGAACATTAAATTATTTGGATGGGTATAATAATGAGTATAACTGATGTAAATAATAAATATAACATGTTAATGATTCTTTATATGTAATATTACATCCAATTACTTACAATTTCACCATCAATATAATGATATTCTCACTCGTGCGTACATACAAATTATCGTCTCCACGAACACGATGAGATTCATTCCTCATCATAACCATTCAATAATAATTTTCATTTTATGATTAAAAATAATTTTTAAGAACTTAATATAGTTTTTTATATTAATCAAATACATCCTATCCATAAAAAACATGACTTACATAACAAAACATATAAAGAAAAATGAATCAGTTAACACCCGAAACAATGATACAACTGAAATTTTATTAACAAAAAAAAATTAGAAGATCATATATGATATCATATTTATGTATGTGGTTATTATATAATTTAATAACAATTATTTAACTATTATAAATTAGGTTAACATACCCTAGACTAAGGAAAATTACATGGTAAGGGTTAATTCTACAATCTCTTCATTATCTGAGGTTGTTTATACGTAAGTATCTACTGGGACCTATTTATCATCCACATCAATGTTTCTTGAAAATTTATTTCAAAATTTATTTACTATTTACTAGATTATTTGTTAAAGTAATTTATACCTTTTTTTTTAATTTTTATAAAATGTTTTGAAAGGAATCTTTCTGTTGCTTTTCAAACAAGGTACTTTATGACCTTTTCGACAAATTATGGTAAGAATGTTTTTTTAACTTATACTGCAAGTACATATATTTTATGTTTTTATAATACTTTAGAAGCTTAACATATAATATTATAAGAATATTTTCAAAATAAATGTTTTCTTTAATTTTAAATGATTTCAAAGTAGAAAGAGATATTTTACTCAAATAGTTTTTGGATTTATTTCATCTATGACAACATCCTTTATTGGATTTTATGATTATTTGAAGTTGATTTATTATGATACAATTTTCCATATTGTATTGAAGGTTTTTTGATATGTTTGACTATAGATGTGATATTTTTATACCATTCAGGGTTTATGGTTAAAGTATTAACATTTTGTATTCTAGTTTTAATACAAATGTTTATATTATGTTTCAACCCTTTCATATAAGGAATGAATTGGACTTAGTAAGTGAAGTGTGGATCTTACTATAGCTCCTTGATGCATCATTCGGTCTCATGAGACAAACTAGTGTCTTGGGACAAGGCCTTGACAAAGTCTTATTTGTTGTCTTGGAACGAGGCCTTGTCTATGTGGTTATAATGTCTGACATTATGCATTCCATCATTATGAAATTATCTATTGATATTACATTTGATTATTAGACTAGTAGAACATCAATGTGAATAAGTAAATAGCATTATTTGATTTATCTTTTTCATATTATGCTGATGTTTAAGTTTAAAAGGCTTGTGTTTTATTTTTATACATTGCCTTAAATGTTTATGCTTATTTATGATAGTTTCTACTATATTGTTATCCTTACTGAGCATATGAGCTCACCCATTTCTTGAGTTTTCTTTTTCCCAGTATTTGAAGAAGTATATTATAGCTTACAGGGATAGGCCAAAGGATATGAGTTTTTTCAAAGAGGAAATAATGTTTTTTTTCATTTCATGATGTAATGTAAAACTTATGTATGTATCTAGTACTTCCAAGTTTATTAAACTAATCATTCTTTCGAGGATTGATCTATTGTAATCATGATAATGTTATGTAATAATGCACCGACTCTAGGTAACTAGGGTCGGGGCGTTACAATATAAGGATTAAGTGACTCTTCAAGACATCTCACACAAGTCTCATTTGGAAAAAGATATGGGAAAAAACATAGAAGGTCTTTGAACTTGATCCCCATCTCCCGCACTAACATACTATCCTATTGAAGGGAGATTATACCCTAGGTCTTCTCAACCTTCATGGTCGATGAAAGGAACTCCACTTAGAGTTCCTTATGGAAGTCAACCTACAAAACATTTTCCTCCTTATGCTCCACCAAATAAAATGTCCACCACTGATGCGTAGCTCCCTACATCTAATTGACTACCAAAAGGACCCAGTACTGCATCGGGGCCTAGATCAAACTGAAGGAAATATCATGCCCCTCCGGCCAACTCTCTATCACTTCATCTGGAACACCCCTATTGTACCTCCCAAATACTTCTTCTAGAAATAATGCAACTTTCTATACCATTGGTCATCCATCTCATCCAGATCAACCCTAAAATGATCAACCCAGTTAGCCTGCTAAACTTCTACTACCTAAGCTGCATACAGATGATGATCAAGAGCCATAACTGAAAGGTATGAAAATATTTACTAATCTCGACTAGTATGGAATTTTATTAGGATTTATTTTAATTAATTTGTTTTATTTTAACCATTTAAACCTTCCCAAAACAATTCTATTAAAAAAAACACAAGTTATTATGATTCATGTTCCTTTCATAGGTCCCTACCATGAAAATAGATCCATCTCAATTGGCTATTAAATAATCTTAGAGTCCATGAACTAGATCATGGTGGGACCTAAAATCCTATCTTCTAGCAATTATCCCTAGCCTATGTCATGCACTAAGTCCAACTGGAACTATTTCCATACCAACCCATGCAATCCTCACTATGCCTAACTCCAAACTCCATCTTATCTCTCAACCGTCACCAATGTCAT
Source organism: Viscum album (assembly GCA_963277665.1). NCBI lineage: Eukaryota > Viridiplantae > Streptophyta > Magnoliopsida > Santalales > Viscaceae > Viscum > Viscum album. The sequence goes on along the minus strand of OY728140.1, from coordinate 43,026,976 downwards.
GACCCCCTCCCACCAAGATACTCCTCTAGGGATAGAAATGAAGAAAGGGAGATAATGATCCCTGAGTATGGCCTTCAGTAGGTCCTGGGATGGTGACTAGCACCAAGGGTGTATAAATCTCATAATATGGGAGGCATTACCCTTTTTTAGAAATAAGATTGGGAGGTAAGATGAATCATCCACAGCAACCCCAAGGCATATATAAAATAAATAATATCCCACATGCAGATGTAAATAGAAAAAATAAAAAGTCTCCAAAGTAAATACCAAAAGTAAAACTAAGTAGAAACACCACAATTGACAAGGATCCAAGCTAAAAAGGTCCATCATGGTATAAGAAATTCTCCTAGAAACCTAAAAACATTTTTATATATATAGGGTGAGCATATAAGTATACTCAATGAGAAAAGTAAAGTCTCTCGTGTATATGTGAAAGAAGCATACTAATTTCCCTGTGAGAAAATAGTAGAACCAAAAAACACCTAAATATGCATACTAACCAAACCCAACCTCAAAAAGGCATGATCACCAAGTAACGTAAGTAAAGTAATATAATATAAAGAACACCGATGATAGGGTACCCCACACCACTTTCCCACTAGTATACTGCTTGCACCCAATGTCGTACATCCTGGAGCTCCCATACCTTTCATATACCACATTACATTCATTCCCCAAAAAAATGGGCCTCACAACACATCGCATCACATATCATCCTAAAGACACCATGTAAATCACATCACCACTCATCCCAAAGACACCTGGGAAACAAACCACCTCACCTGCAAACACTTGGGTTATCACATCTTGCCCAAAGACACCTGGGCCACAAAACACCTCAACCTTAAACACCTAGTCCATCAAAACCACCATCTAAAGAACTAAAAGACCTCAGACCATCATATCCTGTAACATACCTACCTCTCCTGGATGAGATAATAGAAAATAGCAGGTACGCAACCATCCATACTTCTCACCAAATGTTGGGAGAAACAACCTACCTCGCGATGATGGGGGTGTCTAGAACATAGTGCTCATATAGGGGGAGGGTACATTTTTAAATAACAAGTAAATAAAATTTTAAGGATCTTGAAACACCCTTATAGGGGAGGGGTAAATCAGGGTGTCAAATTTTTCTTTTAAACTGATGAATCCCATTCCCATGTTGGTAGGAACCTATTAAACATGTCCGATGAGAAAGTGTAGAAAATAAATAATCACATGAAAAGATAAGACACAAAAAATTTACTTGGTTTACCACTAAGGGATACATCCAAGGAGCATACACTGATTGGTTTTCAGTCATACCAAAGTACACTAATCTTCAATAGTTGTAGAGTACAAAATGTTATCATAATCACTATGTTCTAGGTGCACTGCCTTTACAAGTTTTTAGGGATATCACCCTACATCCCTCAAATAAATTTTGTTGAATCCCACTTGCTCACTGCATTGGGAAGAATCTAAACTCAGTTTATCAACTTGAAGGTCACTTTAATGGGTTTCCATTAAATCATGCATCCTTAACTGTAGATAGATACTCCGTTGAAATCTTTTTATCACCCATATGAGTAATTCAGTCTTCCTAACATTGTTAGTTCATGAAATGGTCCATCACAAACTGGCCTATTCCTCTATATACTACACTCCTTCATCTACATACTGGGATCCTTACTCCACGTACTGGTCTCCATAGCGTACCACTTTTGCTTCAAGGACCACCTCTCCTCTGCGAACCATCCCTACTCCGTGAACTATCTCTGCTTCCGCGTACCATTTCTCCTCCATGTAACACCTTAATTATGCATACTCTTCTCCTCTACATACCACAAGAGAACCACAGACCGAGTTCTTCCTCTACATACTCACTCTTCTATGCAGACTTGTCTTCACGCAGACCACTTGACAATTCACCAAATTCCTTCAAATTTCTAATCAGAAACACCTTCGCGGGGTTGTATTACTATGAACCAATCTAGACTTCATCAAAGTCCTCTCAGTTTTTTTAATCTCAACCTCAGACCCTAATAAAAGGATTAATACTCCTTATATAGACAAATAGATCTACACAATCTGCTAAACCGATATTTACCAAATATTCGATATGGCACTGCCTTTACTATGTATCATGCATATCCCGTGAACCATATTCCCTATGCAGTCCACGTACCTCCATTATCCCTACACGGTGGAAAAAATCACCACCTAATTTCCATAAATGACACCCTTTGCAGCTCCTCACAACTTTGCCTCATTTTCATGATTGGCATACCATACCAAAAACTATTTCCTTCCTAAAACCGCATTCCGTCCTACAAACCTCCTTCCTCTATGAACCATTCCTCCTACATGGTCTACATAACTTATTCCACTCTACAAACCATTCCCACTTCATGGTTCTCCATTTCCCATACCATATTTTCATTATCCATGAACTGTTCCCAGAAGTCCTATTCCACGTACTGTATTTATGGAAAACCTTCCATTTCCAAAAATAAAATATTGCTTTTGAGGCCGAAAAATTTGGAAAACACTGGGAAAATATGCCACCTTAAACACTTTCTTCATCCTGTACTGTAAGATCACTTGGCTTGGAAACCCCTTGATCAACCCAAAGTGGATTGAAAAAAAACACAAATCATACTCATTTTCTAGCAAATAAAAACCTTGGCACCAACACAAGTATATGTAAATAATACCAAACACTCAAGTCCAACCTATGAGTTTATAACAACTAGACAAGTCACAAAACTATCACTTCTACTGCCACATCAGAATGTAAAATACTACACAACAAGCAACTAATCCCATTTTAAATTTCCATCCAACATCATTTAACTATTTTTATTCCATTAAGCGAACTAACCCAAACAACTTCAAACTTTATTAGATAATAATTTGTTCATTAAATCACTACCTAATTAGATATCAAGTATGACCCATATTAAGCAACACAGTAAGATTTTTAGTAAATTAGCTCACTTCACATTTATGACACATCATACCATGACCTCTCGATACAGGGTGAAAATTTCTACATTTTATTAATGAAAAGAATCCTGAAAAAACCCATACCAATAACTGATGTCCTTCTTCAAACTCATCCAACCAGAATACCATATCAATAGAGCCAACCCCCTTCTCACAACCATATATAGAAACACATTACAATATAACCAATTTTGCAACCTTATTGTATAATCACACTACACTCATCACACCCCCACTTTATGACCACATGTTATCCAGCTCCCCCACATTCACAAACCACATCAATACCACACATTACATGACCATGCATACCAAGGGAAAAAAATTTAAATTTTATAATGCATCCCTTATTTAATCCCACTTTTTAATTTAAGGGTTATCATAGAAACTGTATGATCATGGGGTATCCATTTATTAGCCAAATATACACGGTTAACCAATTTTTATATATAAGTGATCAATGGAAACTAAACAACATGAAAAACATGAACCATACAGTGAGAAAACAAGGACCCCTAACAGTGGGTTGTTGGCCCATATAAATCATAATATCAATAATAATAAAAACATACAGTGAGATCACGCATCACTTTCCCTAGGGTAGATGGATTTTTAATCCAATTCAATTGTATTTATTAATATGGAATCAACTATTTTCTCAAGGGAAAGCATATATATAACCATACTACATGATGCACAATTAATAAATACAAATAAAATCCTACCGGAAATAATTTCGATTGAAACTGACTGGTTGTGTCAAAAATAGGGGTGTGCTTACAATAGGTAACCATTAGGGGAAACATGAACCAACTATAGAAGCCTCACCACACAACTCCAATAGGAAGTAGGATTAGGCATGACTCACCACATGAATCTAATGGGAAGATGGATTAGGCATGCATCTAAGCAAGTGAAACAATAAGGAATGAACAATGGGAAATATATTTTGGTTTTAGGATGATCTGATTAGAGTCACGTATTAGATACAATTTTAATTTTTCATTAAATATAGATATGACCAAGACCATGTGGTTTTGACATTTTCAAAGCCTCTGGACCTTTTAAAAAATAAGGATATAATTAAATCATTTTAAAAGACTCTAAAATCAATCAATTTATTAATTAATACCAATTCCTATCATAAAAGTCATAAAACTGGGAAAAATTGACATTGATAGAAAAAATGGAAAAATGTTGGAAAAGAGGCACCATTGATAGCGAGGCACTATTAGGATGAACCGGCCACCAATGTCAGTGAGACACCATTGAGTGAGACACCACCAGATGAGACACTGCCAGGGTGACCTACCTCTATCCACGAGGCACCTTCAGCGAGACACCACCGAACGGGGCACCACCAATGAGACACCACCAGACAAGGAACCGCCAGATGAGGCACCAACAGCGAGCCACCTCTTGGGTGAGTTACTACCATGGTGAGACATTTCTAGGGTGAGATACCACCAGGGTGGGACCATTGACATAAGACGCCTCCAGTGCGGGGCATTGTTGGCGTGAGACACCACTAGCACAAGACACCATTGGGATAAGATAGTGTTGGAAAACTTGGGAAACTGGTAATTTTTTAAAAGTATATAAATGATCCACCTTGGACTCCCATAAAACCTAAAAAACCATATTTTCTACAATTTAATGGATTATATATTTTGGGTAATTACAATGATTTTTGGAAATTCCATTCATGCGGTGTATACTAAAATAACAATTCCTTTCACATTTTATGTAAAACATAAAAAGTAATTACTTGGGAAAATGAAAATATTATTCCATTTAAAGAAATTTTTAAAAATTAATACATGGGTAAAGTGAATTTAAACAATCATAAGTGAATAATAAAAATATTCTTTAAAACTTTTTTAGAAAACATCGAAATAGAAGAAAAAGGATTTTCTTCCAATGAGACAAATAAAGTTTGTTTTTCTTAAAAACAATTCATTTATCCTATGGATTACTTAAAGAGGGTAAAATTAAAGGAAAATATAAAATATATAAAAAAACATAGGATAATAAAATTTATTGTACTTGTAATAAATAGGTCCTAAAATTTAATTATCAGGAACTTATTCATAAATAATCTTGATAAACAATGAGATTATAAAACAAATCCCATACGACATTGGTAACATTCAAATTAAAACCTCATGAAAGATAGAAAAAATATATGGACATGAAAATATAAATAATTTTTATGAGAAACATCATAAAAAAATTCATGATGATTATATACACCACATAAAGGAAACAAGTGTTGAATATTAAATGTTTCTTATAGAAATAAAAGTGAGATTAAAATCCCTTACCTCGTGTTAGACTTGCTTAGAAAGATATTTTAACCTCATGTATAATGAATCAAAATTTATTATAATTATATAAAATTCATGTTAATACTTATAATATCATATATTATATACTTAAAAAATTTCAATATCTATTATTTAATTATTCCTTTTTAAAATCACCATTTCTGGGTGTTAACTATGTCATTTTTCATGAGAATTTTGGTTCACTTGTTTTAGTCTATGAAATTTGATCGTAGTTCCATAATGTATAGAATGTTAATAATGATATAAATACCATATTTATTCATTATATATATATATATATTTATATTCATATATAAAAGGTATAGAGAGGAAAATGAATTACACCGTTCAAGGATATGATAGGTCATATGTAGGCATGAATGCTATTTTCATGTTTTGATAATTGAAAATAAATAAAGTTAATTAATAATTAACCTTTAAAAAATAATTATTATATCATATATATCATATATATTCATTAAATATATCCATATTACCATCCATGTAAAACGAAAATGAAAAACTAATCACATCACTTCGTGTAGGTGATAGTCCACACCTTTGAACTAGTGACGTTATTGTTTTTCAAAAAATGTGAAGGTAAAAAGATAGATAAGATATTATAATTATAGAAGCATAATTTTTTCATAAATATAATATATAAAATTTAAATAAATAATAATAACCATACATAAAATATGGTGATTAAAAAGGAATTATGCTGCTACGTGGAGACAGTTATACGTATGTATGCATGAGCGATGTTTTCACTTTTTGGAGGATGAAAAAGGGGTAGAAAATTATTGTAACATAATAATATATATATATATATATATATATATTTATAATGGTTTAATTATTTTATAATTGATACCATATATTTATAATAGGTATAAAAAGAAATAAAATTGAAAGTACTCTGTGAAGAGTTGTACCTCTTCATTGAGAAACCTTAGTTGGCTTATACCATAATCCTTGATAGGATGATCTTATGGAAAGACCAGAAGCTCTATAATGTGGTAAAGGAAGAAAGGAAGTTTTTATATTGGGTATTAGATAAGATATAAGGCTAAAATGGTTTTTGTATTATAGGATAACATGTTTCCTTTTATAAGTGAGTGAAGAGGAACTCTTGGAATTATTTAATGTATTAAATTAATATAAATTAATTTTTATAATCAAGTGACTCAAAATTAAAATATTTACATTATAGAATATTTATTAGTTTAAAAAATATTATTAAATAAAATTTTTATAAGTTAAGGTGATTCTTTCATTCTTATCTATTTTTTCAACCCCCGTCAACCATTTTGACAGCTACCATAACATCAATGTTTTCTAAAATTTAATGGTCAAGAATGTTACCATAAAGAGAAAGTGAACTATAAATAGAATACGGTGGATATGTTAAACCATATATAATTTACTTGGATGAAGATAAGTTTTTTTATAAATTCTTAACCATTTAATAAAACATTGTTTGTTATAAAATATTATTAATATCATTTTTGGAACTATTCATTTACATTGACTTCCAAGTCATCAAGATAGTTATGTAATTAAAATATAATCATTTAAAAAACACCTAATATGATACATTAATCTAAAAAATTTATGTAAAAAAATAATTCAATCAAATTTTATTATTTTTAATATTTCTAAAATAAATTTATTTTTTTCAATTAATTGAATAAATATTATGCCTACATTATATAAGAATATAATGTAATTATTCAATCACTAATTTTTTTTTTAAAAATCAATTCATCTTTAAAATAAAAATTTAGAATTAAAAATATATTCTTTTATCATTTTATAAATTTTTTAGAGATATTAATGTCAGGGGAGTGACATTTAGTATTTATTTTTCTTCTTATAATAATAAAAAAGTGATTATAAAAGACAAATGTCACCATTTGAACTTATATTTGAGACTAGAATATAAATTTAGAAAATATTATCATATAATACGATAAAGTAAAGTTTCATATAAATTTTAAATCCTTATCCCATAGTTTTATACCTATTTTACCCTTACCAAGCTGACAAATATTTTCGAAGTTTACAATTCATAATGACCAAAAATAGAAGGGACCTATTTAAAAATATTGATCATAATAATTACAAATATGGAAACCATTTTATCAAATTCAATTAAAAAACTTGAATGAAATAAAATTAAACCATTGAAATGTGATGAAAAACAATTTTCTGGAAAAGTGAATTTAAGAAAAAAACTATTTTTATATCAAATAGAAGCATAATGTTAATTATAATAAAATATATTGGATTATTTTTAATTAAAATGAACTAATTAAATTTTAAAAATAACCCAAAATAGAATGTTAATTTCTATGTACATGAAATGAAAAGATAGTTTTCAATAAAAATCAATATTTTTCTCTATCATTGAAAAATAAAACATTTTAGAAGATTCCCAAAAAATCAACCTAAGAGAATCATGATATTATGATTTAAAAAATGATATGATTTTTATAAATTTATTTTTCTATAATTTATAGAAATTAATTGTATCATTTTTTAAAAAAATCAATAAAGGCCTCTTTTAAGGTAAAATTTAATTTTAAAGCATATAAAAACTTTACTAAAAAACTGAGTACTTATTTATCAATATATTAGATTCATCTAAAACCATTATATAAAATTTTATAAATGTAGTTATTTTTGTTTAATATCTCTTTATAACAGATAGGTTATATTGGTGTGACACCTTGATATTTTATTATTATTATTTCATTTAAATTTATGTTCTTCAATATAACATGCTACACATGATACTATGTTTTAATGAAACGCAACATACTATTAAAATATTATTATTTAACCTGATAGTTATATCATATCCATTTAAATGGTGGTTATGAATATTAATAACTAAATTATGAAAAGATATGGTTTATAATTGTATATAAAATGAATTCTATTGTGACCATTTAAATAGAAATTAAAATAAGAACAATTTGAAAATAATAGAAATGTTTTTCTCAAAAGATATTTTTTCTTTGCACAAAAACGTTTTACCTCACTAAATTAGTCTAATAAATTTTTGGGAATTATTTTAATGAAATTTCAATACTATATATTCAATAAAATGTTTTAAATTAATATTATATGTTTTTTAAAAATGAGACAATAATAAATCCAATTTTATGCTAAAAACTATATTTTTCTAAAAAGTGGTTTTGTCTCATTTTTTAATATTATTTTAAAAATAAATTTGTCAAATTTTAGAAAGTTAATTAAAAGAACATAAACTTCACTTTTGAAAAAATAATTTTGAAATTGTCTTGGGGTAATGTTTTGTGAATTTTTGGAAAAGATAATTTTTTCAGTGAATAGTGAAAAATACTGATTTTTATAAAAACTGCATCTTTATCCAAATAATTTTCTAGATAAATTTTATTTTTAAATGGTTTTACAAGTAAATTTAGTTCAGTTATATATTTATTAATACATTCCAGGTTATTTTAATAAATTTATTATTGATTTTTAATGGAAATCTTTTAAAATTTTGAAAAGTTTCTCTTTGGAAAACATTTTTTTCATCGTGTCTGCAGGTTTAATTTTAAATTAAATAATGAAATTTATATGAATAGAATTTAGAAAAATAGATTCCATATTTTTAATAAGAATAATTTTTATTATATAATATGGTAAACTTATTTTTTGGTGTATATGAATAGTTAAATAATTTAGCACGGTTAAGGTAAAAACGTGTTTACCTTGGGGTTAAAATAAAGATATAAGAGGTAACATGATCTATAAACTTCTTAAACATAGATTTTATATCCATATTTACACTTTATAAAATATAAGGTTCTAAAATTATCCATTTATAATCCTTTTAAATGATAAAAACATGGGTATAATTTATTCTTTTAAAATATTCCATTTGTGTCCTCTTACCCACTTATAAAAGGCCACCCCCTCTCCTCTCATATTCACTCATTAAAACCTTTTTTTCGGCCAATACCCACCAAAATTTCTTACTTACTACCCTAAAACATCATAGAGTAATTATGGTGACTATGAATATTTCCTAATGAGGCTTTATATTCAAACCTAAAGAGGTTCTTTGAAGAAGAGCTATAGTCCTTAAACTAGTGTTTTTATTTTATTTCTTCCTATAATTACTTAATATATTCTCAAACTATTTTTATATAACATAAAAAGTATCTAAAATATATTTATATTTTATTATGTTAATTTTATGACCTATATTTATGTCCACTTCCCTCAAATGGAAAATTAAATCGTCGATCGTGTATACAGTAGACTACCACATCACGAACCGATATAATTCATTTCCCATCACCACCTATCACAACTAGATATAATGATGGATTTAGTATTTATATAAGAAATTTATTATATTAATTTAATTATAGAATTATAATTTCATACCTACCTTCTTACCTTACAACCTGTTGGAAAACAATAATGCCCCTCGTGTGTACGACGGACTACCGCCTCATGAACCAATATAATGTACTTTTTATTTCTATTTTATTTGGATGGTAATAGGGATATATTAAATGAATACACAAAAAAACACACACAAAAAAACACACACACACACACACACATATATATATGATATTTATAAAATAATTATATTTATATAATTATCATATCACATATACCTTATTACTTTCCATTCTGTTGGTGATATGATAATGTCCCTTGTGTGAACGGTGGACTACCACCTCACAAAGTGATGTGATTCATTTTTCACTAACCATTTTCACTGAAGGTAATAATTATAAAGTTAATAAATATATGTAATATATATAAAGTCAAAATTATTCTAAATTTAAATTATTATTTACCTTTATTTTTTTCTATCCCTTTTAAAAAATAGAAACAACGTTCATGCATACGTACGACCTACAGTCTCCATGAATGGTGTATTTCATTTCATTTCTATAAATTTTATGGATAAATATAAATAAATATATAATTAATTTATATTATATTTATTTAATGGTTAAAATTTTAGATATGATATTACTATGATTAATGAAAAAGGATAAAAAATATCAAATCACAACATACATGAAAAACAAACTAGTTATTACCCAAAACATGATTTTAATAAGGAATTATAAATAAATAGGAAATAAATGTTAATAAATAAATCATATATGGAATAATTTATATAATTATAGTCATTTAATATATGTATAATAATCATATATTATTATATTGGAGGTTTAAACTTGTATTAAAGAAGTTGAGACTTAAGGTAAGAGATTTGTAGTCTACCTTTTCTTTCTAGGAGACATATGCCATATTAACCACTTATTTATTTTGTATGGTGAATATATAGCCACATTGACATGATATCTAATTAATAAAATTATATTTATAATATTTAATTCTTTATTTTATGTTATGAATTATTGGATTTTACGATTCAAAAACAACTAAAGTGGTAATGATTTTTTTGAATTTGTATTCTTTGGGATATACATTATGTTACACACCTATCTTAATTTATAAAGTATATATATATCCCATTTGATAAGTAATATAATGAATTTATTTATTATCATTATATTTTATGTTTAATTAAATTTTATTCTTTTATGTGGCTTATGATTCATGGTTACCAAAGTTGTAATGATTTTATGATAAAATCTCATCGTTTATCGAGATTGTTTATATTTACTATTTCAATAATGCAATCTTATGATCTATTTATAAATAAAATAATTAATTATATTATCCTATGGTTATTTATTTATAACACATTTTTTCTCTTCATTTTCCTCTTTATGTACTCAGTATTCCAAAAGAATATTTTTTTAAAAAAACTGACATTATTTCTATCTTCGATCGAAATACAATTTTATTCTATATGAATGTTTTCTAAAAATTTTCTAAAAAAATGTTTTATCATTATCCATAGGATTTATCAAATACTTTATTACACATGTTTGAATTTTTCTAAGTGTTTTTAAATTAATATTCATTCCAATTTCCAAAAAATGATAGTTTGGATTTTACCAAAAAAGAGAATGGAATATTTGTTTTAACATGAATGACATGAACAAAATTTTCCACTATCATGATTATTATTTTCATTAAATCTTAATTTATGTATTTTTAATTTTATTTTTAGAAAATTATTTCTAAAATATTTTATGAATTGCTAATAAAAATTTTTGAATTTCAAATAATGGATATTTTTCTCAAGAAATATCCCAAATTATTTCTCTTTCAAAATAATTTTACATATAAGATTGAATCCAATAATGCTACTTATTATTTACCAGGGATATTATCCAATAATGCCATATTTATTAATTCTATGAATGGTTTATGATAATGATCAAATGATGTTTATGAAACTCATTTGTTTTCATGGGTTACACTATGATGAAATGTTTATGAAACTGGTTTCATTTTCATGGCTTATGATATGAGGAATGTTATATGATATTATCGCACATAAATGTATGTATTATGTGATATATGAGATCCAAATATCCCTAAAATTCATTGGTTAAATATTGATATCTCATTAGATAAACATGACTAGAATTGGGAGTGAATCTTGTTCAGTAAGGTACTTCACCCACTATGATAGTCTTACGAGTGACCCTTGACTACTATGATGTTTTTGGGAGTGAACTCATTGCACTATATCAGTATTGAATACTATGGGAATGATTTTTATGCTTATTTATATGCCATAATTCTATGTCTTATGTCAATTCTATTCTATAATGGATCATGATATTTAATTTTCTTATGATTAATGTCTTATGAACTACCAATCATTATTCCATGACTGAATATTTTGATCTTTGATATATAGGGTATGATTTTAATATTTTATAATCATGTTATGATACCCTTATTCTCATGTTATGTTTAAATATTTCCATTTTTTACCCTCGTTGATCATCTTATGTCACTCTTTCTTTTGTTTCTTTTAACCATGTTATGATAATAGATTTTACATGTGATATATATAAGAAGGGTGATTCTTATAGAAACTAAGTTGTAGAGGATGTAGAACTCTTATGAATGAGTTATTTATGTTTCCATGTTTCCAAAGGCACTATACATTTATGATCCTCATGTTTGTTTTTGTGTAATGTAATAAATATTCATCTAAAATGATTCCATAACTATGTATGAAAATCAAAATTCTTTATAAATGGTATACTATATTATATTTCATTTAGAATTTGGTTTGTGTGTATTATAAGATATCAAATAAATTTAAATTTAATTGATGATAAATGTATCATAAAATCATAGGATGTTAAATTCTACACCCCTTAAAATTAATTACTCAATTTAAATTCTATCACTCTATTATAATAAATTGATCATATACCTACTTCACCACATACTTAGGTTCCCTTGTAGCTTCTTCAAATTTTTTATTCTTCCAGATAATTTTAACCATGTTAGTGGACTTGATTAGTGTAACTTTATCACTATGATCCCAGAGTTCTAGTAGTTATTCTTCATATTAGATATCATTCTCCAGTGATACAACCTCTCAGTTTAGTACATGTGATGGATTAGGTATGTACTTCCTCAGGAGGGATACATGGAACACATAATGAACTTGAGAGATATTCGGTGGAAGAAAGATGCATGTGATAAGCTACCATACATACATGATCATAAATCTTGAAGGTTCCAATATACCTATGGCTCAACTTTCCAATATTTTAAAATATTATAAACTTATTCCATGGAAAAACTCAAAAGAATACCTTCTCACAAACTTTGAATTCTATATGTTTCCAATGTTTGTCAGCATAATATTTCTATCGACTCTAATATACCTCTATATGCTACTGAATAACCCTAACATTCTATGTTGTTTCCTTATATAACATAAGTTCCAATATCTTTCTTTCTCCAACTTCATCTTAGAACATTATAAATATAAAATATTTTCTATAGTGGGCTTTATAAAGAAACATCTAAATGATCAAGTAAAATATATTTTTATAATAGGATTTTAAAAGAGGATGGTGTTGATCCCAAACACCTATAAAATATAGAGAAAAAGTTCCCAATATATAATTTATATTTTTAATTGTTTTCTTAGACTGACCATCTACATGAGGATGATAAATAGTACTAAAATTCAACAATGTATCCAGATCCTACTAAAGACTTTTTGAGAACATCAATGTAAACATCATGTCCCTACAAGATAAAATATAACTTTGTAATCCTTATAACCTTACCACTTACTTAAGGTATATTATGTATATCTAACCAAGAGATAAATAATCAATAATATTAATAAAGTGTGCTAAATTCATAAGGCAATTAACTACGACCAAAATAAAATTATGGAATTTTGATGTTTTGGGGAGTTCGATGCCAAAATCCATGGTGATGTTTTCCCATTTACATTATGGTATGATAATTCATTATAATATACCCTTATAATTTTGTCTCTCAGCCTTAACTTGTAGATACACCATGAACTATGATACATGCTCTGAAATATCTCTCTTTATAATGTCCCACTAGAAATAATCTTTCAGATCTCTTTAAATATTTATATTTCCTGGATATATTGATAATAGTGAACAATGATCTTCATCTAATAGATCTGTCTTCAAATATGGTATAGAAAAATCACAAACACGGTTCCATAACCTCTTCATTCCATTATAATCAATTTTGAACTGAGGGACATTTCTTACATTTTCTTATATCTACACATCATTATTCTATGCATATTTAATCATCAATTGAATATATATCTGAACAATTATTTGAGAAACATAATATTTATACCCTATTATAAATATTTACAAATCCATAATTTTTAAATCTAGATATCTTGGATATTTTTGTGATCCTAAATATAGATATGCTTTCATGATCCTTTTAACTTTAGTCATTTTCCATATTATTCTCTTTCCCAGGGTGGTAATGTATTGAGAAATCATAATCCTTAATCAAATACAACCATATTATATAGATCATATTCAAATATTTATAAGTGATTATATGCTTTAAAATTTTATGATCAGTATATATGTGACACCATTCTCTATAAAGAAAATGCATCCACATATTGAATACAAAATTACCACAGTTAACTCTAAATCATGATTTGGAAAATTTATATCATGAACCTTATGTTTTAATGTGGAATAATCTATCTACATATCATTATATATGATTATTCATCACAATTATTTATTCCATGTGTCATGGAAGATCAAAAACCCTTTTAACTGAATTATAGTGTAATGACAGATTCACTAACTAACCATCTCTCTAGTTCCTTGAAATTTCCAAACAAATCATCACTATGAAGGAACATGGATCCCTTTTGAGTTTACATGGTGAGTGGATTATAAATAAGTGACAAATACTCCAAATAGAATCAATAATATACAAACAAACCCAGAAAACTATGGATCTCAGTCATATTGGTTGGTCTAGGAAAACATTCTATAACTTACAGTTTTGATGGATCCACCAATATACCCTCACATGAGATTATATTACCCAAAAAATGGAAAAATTTATATCCAAAATTCACACATTGTAATTTTTTAATACAACTTATCCTTTTAAAGAGTCCTCATTACAACCCCCTAGTGATATTCTTTCTCTTACTCACACTTAAACTATATAAAAAAATCATCTATAAAGACTACCAAAAAACAGATCAAGGTAATCATTAAAGACTATATTCATTAAATCCATAAATATATCAGCTACATTAGTAAGACTAAATAACATCATTATAAATTCACAGACTCCATACATCATATAGAAGTCTATCATGTGTATGTATTCATTTTATACCCTAAATAGATAATATCTAGATCAATGATCAATGTTGAAAATATATTGTACTCCTCATAATTGATTGGAAAAATAATCACTACGGGTTAAAGGATAACTATTCTTGATTGTGATCTTATTCAATCCCCAGTGTAAATATAAATTCAAATTGATCCTTTTTTCTTATTAAAAAATAGAACTGGTATAAACCAAGGTGACACACATGACTGAATGAATCCCTCGTTAATATTGTCATGGATTTTCTTATTTAATTAATGAAAATCAATTGAGGGAATTCTATATGGAGTCCTTGAAAAAGGTATAGCGCCAAGTATGAGTTCTATTGAAAAATCAACTTCACAATTTGGATAGAGGCAAGAAAATATTTATGTAAAATATCAAAAAATCCAACACAATATTTATATATTAAATTTTGTGTTTCTCACTTACTATTTGAGGTAAAAATCCATTTTGAATAGGAATAATGACCCATACAATGAATACAATTTCCATTATAGGTTTATATAATCATCTCACTGATATAATATCATAGATTGGTTTGAAATTTCAAACCTGACTTCCCTTAATCAGTAATTGTTATAGGATTTACATAAATAAATACAATCGATTTCCAAGATAACATCAAATTAAATTATAGGTATAATAACAAGATTTATAGGAAGAATATTCCAATAAAATTCAATTTGAGAATAATCATAGCCTTGATATGTGATTATCATAAAATTATGTGTTTTAAATGATAATTAAATATATTATCATCGAGTATATGAATTGAAATTACTTAATACTATTCCAGATATTCATGAATTCATATAATTTTTTTTAAATAGGGTACTTCAATATATGAGCATAACTTTAACAACATCAATTTTATTATTCTATCTCCAATCCCTCAATAAAACTAAAATGGTTAGGATATCCATCAAGAATATTTGATCAATGCGATAAATCATGAAACATTATTCATAGGATTTCTAAAACTTGACACCCTCTTTTCAATCTATGACACCTTAGGTTCAACCTAGGACATCCATGATCATTACCAAAACTTTTGGATGCTATCCTATACTTATATATATCCACATGGTTTTTCCTAAACTTTTATAACCCTAATATCCAAATATTGACTAAAACTATACTTTGATACCAACTATAGAGACCCATACTTTTCATACATATATATTACATATTAATAGATTAATATTAAATATATTTTTCAAATACACTCATGGGGTCCATAAAGGGTTAGTGTCTTTATGTAATATATAGAAAAACTTCTTATTCATTAAATATCCTCAACATGTACCATAAATATCTTCCAATATTTTTCTATTAATTGAAATACTAAAGTTAAAACCTTTATTCATATCCCAGGGAAATGAAACATAATAAAGAGTAAGCTCAAATACTTAGTAATGGTAAACAAGGGATATATCAATCATCACTTAAGCATAACATGAACAGAAGTGTATGAGAACATGATCTTAACATTTGAAAGACTTACCCAATATATCACATATAATAATATCGTGTCATGACATAGATAATGGAAGTTCATAAGATATTAATAAAAAAACCAATAAATGAAAATTTTCTAAGTGAGCATAACATTTATTTAAGACATAAGTTTGTGGAAAACATAAAAGAATAGAAAATAATTTCTTAGTAGTAAACGATATCAACCAAGACTATCATATTGGATTGGGTTTACAACACTATACTTTGTATCACTAGTAAAGGTTAACTCCCAAGACTTTTACAGTGGATAAATTCACTTACTGAACTAGGTTCACTCCCAATTCTAGTCCTTTTTATCTCAAGATATATCCATATTTACCTTTTTTATTGGAAGGATATATAATTCCAGATTCACCCAACATATAATGAAAATCATAAATATGTTTTCCATAATATCATAAAACATTAATCTTGTCATAACCCATAAAAATGAAATGGGTTTTTTAAATATATAATCATTTCATCATAGCATAATCTGTTGAAATGAAATGGGTTTCATCGTAACATAATTGACCAATGTGGAATAAATTAGTTTTCTAGAATCATCCTTAAATCCTAATAAACATAATTAATTCAAGTAATGAAAGTGGTTGGTATCATTAGATCATATATCCCTAAAAAATTATAAGTAACATCAGGGGATGCTATCTTAGAAGATAAATTCCTTTAAAAGATCATAAGAACATTTATTGAGGAAAATATATATTTAATTTGAAATCACTTATTTAAAATCTCAAAGTTTACCAAATATTAAGGAAAATATTTTAGTTGAAATTATAATTGGAAACATTTAAAGGAAGCTTCAAATAATTGAGTAGTCATAAAGGCAGAAAATTCCATTCATGTTGTGTATGCTAAATTAAAGATTCCTTTCACATTTTCATTAAAAAGTCAAAATTACTACCATTAGAAACAACAATAATATTCATTTTAAACCATTTTTAAAAAATCAAAGTGGGGTAATAATGAATTTAAAATATCACATGATAATAGTAAAAAACTTTTAAAAACATTTTTAGAAAACAAGGCATGGATGAAAAAGGATTTTCGACTAAAGGGAGAAATAAATTCAGTTTTCCTTAAAAAAATTTATT
Source organism: Viscum album (assembly GCA_963277665.1). Taxonomy (NCBI): domain Eukaryota; kingdom Viridiplantae; phylum Streptophyta; class Magnoliopsida; order Santalales; family Viscaceae; genus Viscum; species Viscum album. The sequence continues at coordinate 43,009,215 of OY728140.1, read as the reverse complement.
CGGTCTCTTGAGTTACTAAAGTGTAAAAATGAAATCAAGACATGTAATATTTAGAAATAAATAAATTATAATATTTTTAATGGGATTTACGATATATAGGTCATTTAATTTAATTATCATAAACATAATCATAAATAATCTTGATAAACAATGAGATTGTAACATAACCCTTACCACTTTAATATCTTTCAAATAAATATATCATGAAATATAGAACCAAATATTGATTTTAAAATACCCATAATTTTCATTATAAAAATTATAAAATACATTCATGGGAAGCATATACACTACACAAATGAAACTAGTGGTCAATATAGAATGTGTCTCACATAAATAAATGTTTGATGAAAATACTTTACATCAAGTTCAGATTGTTTGAAAAGATATTTTAATATCCTGTATAATAAATATTAATTTATTTTCATTATATACCATATTCATGTAAATAGTTATAATATATTATATGACCCACTTATAAAATTTCAATACTAATTTATTAACGATTACTTATTAAAATCATTGTTTATGGGTGCTAACTGTTTAGTTTTTCAAGGGAATTTCAGTTCAGTAGTACCAGTGATTATACATTGATCAATTTCACATCATATATAGAATTTTAATAATGATATAAATATCATATATATTCATTATATATATTTAGAGTCATTCATAAAAGGGATAGATAGAAAAATAAATTACACCGTTTATGGAGATGGTAGACAGTATGTACGCATGGACACATTTTTCAATTTTAGGATGATTAAAATAAAGAAAGGTAAATAAAAATTCACATTTATAGAATAATTATTATATCATATATATCATACATATTAATTAAATATATTATTATTATTATCTATGTAATGTGAGAATGAAAAATGAATGACATTTCTTTTTATAGGTGGTGGTCCGCATGTAAGCACAAGCGATGTTATCATTTTCCAATGGATGGGAAGTTAAGAATTTAGATATGATTTTATAAATAAAGAATAAAAATTATTTCATAATTATAATATATAAAATTTAAACTAATTATAATAACTATACATGAATTATGGAAATGAAAAATTAATTACATTGCTATGTGGAGATGGTAATCCATACGTGTGAATGAGAGATGTTTTCACAATCCATAGGATGAAAAAGAGGTATAAATTGGTTTTACCGTAGTAAACATAACCTATAATTATATTGATGATATTTTAGTCATTATTATAGAATGTATACCCTAAATTTATATGAGGTATAATAAGAAATAAATTTGAAAGTACTCGGTTAAGTTTTAAACATCGTCATTGAGAAACCGCTTATAGGTCACACACTAAGCCTTTAAAGAATATTATTTTGACAAGAAAAAATGTTCTAGAATATATAAAAGGAAGATATGAAGGTATTATGGTATGTTTTTTTTGATATATAATGCTCAAAAGGTGCAAGGAAGAGAGGATAATATGTTCTCTTTAATAAGTGTGTGTATGGGGGGGGGGTACTTTTGGAATTCTTTAAAGTATTAAATTAATATAAATTAATTTTTATAATCAGGTAACTGTAAAAAAAACATATTTTTTTATATTGGATGAGGATAAGTATAAATCCTCTCATATTATAAAATTTTTATGATTTTGGGTGATTTTATCACCCTTATCGCTTTGTTTTATCCCCCCTTAACCCTTTTGACAATTACCACACTATTAATGTTTTCTACTATACAGGGGTTAAGAATGTAAAAAAATGGAAAAGTTACCAAAAAATAGACCAGTACTGATATTTTAAACCATATATCATTCACATAAATTTATAAAGTATTTTTATGAATTTTAAATCATTTAATAAAATATTGATTTCTATAAAATATCATTTTGTCATTTTTTGAAATATTATATTAATTTGACTTTAAAGTCATCAATATAGTTATGGAACAACAATATAAACCTTTAACACATATATAATATGTTATATTTATCAATAAAATTCAGTGGAAAAAATAATTTATTCAAATCGTATTACTTTTAATTATTTTAGTCATTAATTTATTTTTATATTAATTTAATAAATTTTATAACAGTGTTAAGTAAGAATTTAAGGTAATTATAAAATAAATAATTATTTAAAAATAAATAAATAATATTTCAAATAAAAATTTATAACCAATCTTATATTCTTTTTATCCATATGTAAATATTTTAGATATTTTAAATTAAAGAGAGTGAAATTTTTTATTTATTATTTTATTAAAATAATATAAATGTCACAATCAAAGAAAAATGGAACCAAGTGGCCATATATTCATGAATTTGATGGAAATCGATTATCTCCCTCATACAATAGGATAAAATAAAGTGTTTTAGAAAATTTATAGCCTTATCCCAATGTTTTAACCTTGTTTTACCCGTCTAACCCTTGTTGAGGTGACAAATATTTAACAAGTTTACTATTCATAAAAATCCAAAATAAAAGGTACCTATTTAAAAAATTTGATATGCATGATTCCAAAAATGGATTTATTTTTTTCAAATTCAATTAAAAAAAGTGGGAGAATTAAAATTAAACCCATGAAATGTGATAAAAAATGATCTTTCTGAAAAAATCTATTTTATGTATAAAAATGTTTTTATAACAAATAAAAGTACAATGTGAATTATAATAATTTTTTTGAATAATATTTAATAAAAAATAACTAATTAAAATTTAAAATTAATTAAAAATGTAATTTTACTATGTAAGTACTTGGAAATAAAACAAAACCTTAAAAATAATAAGTATATTTCACTTATCATTGAAAAACAAATCCATTCATAAAATTTTAAAAAATTTATCCCATACTAATGTTGATATGTTTCTTTCAAAATTGATATCCTTTTTATAAAATAAAATTTATAAATATTCTATAAATTAATTATATTATTTTCTCATAAAAAGAAACAATAACCATTTTTTGAGGTAAAATATATTTTTGAATCTTATAAATACTTTATTAAAAACAGTTGAGTACTTATTTTTCAATATATATTTTTTCATCTAAAACATTTATACATAATTTTAAAATTTTGGTTATTTTTGTTCAATCCCCTAATTTAATGTCTTGGTTGTTACAATGCACCATATAAATGTTCATATAGACTTGGGTTTTCATGTATAACTAGCTATAAAAGAAATTTAAACTTATTTAAAGAGAAATATATAATAAATTCTTAGGGTATCACACATTTAATTCATGCATGATGTGACAAAAAATAATTTAGTGAAAAGTTTTCAACAAATACCTTTAAATTCATTTCAAGGAGCCCAATGCTCCCCTAATTTATCATTAACATACTATACTCCTTTAAGATTATCCCTTAAGCCTATAACTATTTAGAAAAACTTGGACATTTCACTACTTTGGAAATAAACCCAAAGAGAACACATTTATAATTTTTTTACAAGATTAGATTAGTGATCCAATAATCAGAGGTGAAAAAACATACTTTTCTCATTAGAGTATCCATATGACATGGGGGGTTCCATCCTTCAATCTATTAAGTAGAAAAATACAGTTGGACTCTAAGAGACAACCATTGCTTCTCAAACAACACCATGGGTAGTGTTGTTTTAAAGGTATTAGTTACATGATCCTGAGTTGATAAATACTCCAAAATAAAAAATCTTCGCTCCACCTTGTCCTTTATGAAATGGAATCATATCTCGATGTGAATTTCCCTTGAATGATGAGTAGTATTTTTTTCTATGATTTATGACACTAGAATTTTCATAGATTATTAGAATAGGAGAAATCACTTCAACACCCAAGTCATCTTGTTTTTATTACATCCATAGTAATTAAGTTCATTCTTGATTGGAACTAATGTCCTCAGTCTCCCCATTTATCAAAGATATGAAATAATGTTTCTTTATTTTCCATGATATACACGAACTTATTAGATAAAATGAACCACCATAATGATATACACGAACTTATTAGATAAAATGAACCACAAGATGTTTATTTTATGTCATCTAATAGACCACCATAATCAAAATTACTAAATCCCAATAAATTATGCTATGAATGATTGTGATAGAAAAGACCATAGTTTGTCATGTGATATATATAAATAAGTATTATTTTGATAACATTCATATTTATTTATTTGTAATCACACTAAAAAATGAGTAGGTTGAAAATTGGAAAAAAATTATTGATCAATTGGAATACAAATAAAATAGAATCCCAATAATTTGTCAATAATAAGTGACATTGAACTTGTTTCCTTCTCATATATTTATAACTTTAGTATTATGTCTATATGAGTTTCCATGGGACTCAAATCCTATATCTAAAATCATTTTAAAAACTCTTCATCATATTTATATTGTGAGATAAATATCCCATTGATTCTTTAAATTACTTACAAGATATGGAAAATGAAAATTCACCAGAGATTTGAAAATTTATTGCATTGGATTTCATCCTTGCCTCTAAAAATTATGTCATCAATATAATCAAGGACCACCAATTTCTCATAATTATTATTCTTGATATAGGTGTTATGATCAACCCCTCTATGATGAAAACTGATATTCTTTAGATATTGGTATAACCTAAAGTACTGTGATATTGGTTCTTGTTTATGGCCATACAAATCCTTCTTTTTTTGACACACAATTAATTCATCTTCTCAATGTGAAATACATCTAGCTTCTCTATATACACCTTATATTTAATGAATCCATTTAATAAATAATATTTTATATCCATTTGATAAACTTTGAAACCCCTTTGAGCTTCCATGGATAATAATAATTAAATGGTTTCAAGTCGTTCTGTTGGAACAAACACCTCATTAATGTCAATTCCTTCAAGTTTAGAATAAAATTTCCCACAATTAATAATTTTTTATGAATCAAAATTTATTTTTTATTGAGTTTATTCTATAAAAACAACTTTGTTATGATAAAATTATTATCACTTGTCCTGGAAAAAACATTCCATGTCTCATTGTTCTATATTTGATTAATATATTAATTTATATCTTTGACCCAAATCTTATCATTTTTATATTATTTAAAATATCATTTCCACTAATGACAATAAGTTTACCTACTACTAATCCTTTATTCTTGTAGTTTGAACTAGGTATATCTAATATCCAAAAATTCTTCATTAGAATATTTTAACCCTTTTCATTCACGTTCTTGAACCTGCTGGAATTTCTATAACTTTATGACAATTTGATTATTCATTAAAGTTACCTTAATTCATTATAATTTCACATGAGACTTATAATAATTTATTACTTTCATATTCAAATATTTGTTGGTTTTCATAAGAAATATGCTCATATTATATTTTTATTTTCCCACATTTGACCACTATATTATGATTTCTCTCAATAAAATTTTCATGTCTATTATTTTAGGACTTGTATTATTTACTCATTGATGGGTTTCCATTAAATATGCATTCATCACCCTGATCTTAAAACTTTCTATTTTTCTCATTTTGTGAATGGAAAATTTGCTTCTAAATTCTTGAACTTACATGAGTTTAGGTTTCTTTCCAGACAAGATTTTTTATGGATTTTTCCATTAATTTTTAAAAAACCAAGATCTGTTAGTTATTTGAACTAATATGAGGAAATATTCTTTCCTATATCATTCCAAAAGATATTTCTTTATAAGTATTTCCCAGTCCATATTTTTTATTATGTGATTTATTATTTACCTTAAATCATTTTTATAGTGTTCTAAAGATAGAAAATTGATGTTGAATTCAATGCTTCTCCAAATACATCTCAATTTGATGGTTTTAATTTTTTTTCCCATTTTTAGTTTGAAATTTTTTAATGTTCACAAAAACCATATTTTATCTCTTTTTTGATATATATTTATACAACTTTACACCTATTTTTTATGTCTAATAGGTATAATACATACTATTCTACTAAAATCATAATGAAAAAAGACATAATGCATTTTATATTAATTTATTTGGGTGATATTGGACCACAAAAATCCATGAGCACTAGATCAAGTAATCTTGAGGCCTTATTCTTCTTTGGTTATTAAGACTTATATATAATATTCCATTTTAGACATGAATCACATATGTGAGTGTAATCATACATGAAATGGGGAATTTCACATGATCCACCATTCTTTGTAAAATAATGCAAGGATGTTTTTCTCAATTGGCCAAGATGCCTATGCCATAAAAATTTTCTTACTCTTTGGGAAACATACATAAATTTTATTCTCCAATAAGGTATAAATATCCCAGGTTTATTCTACATTGAAAAATGAGTGAACCATATTTAAATTTAATATTATATACCTTTATTTTAACTCCACCGTATGTATAATGTCACAAAATTGGAAATCAATGAGAATATTATGACTTATCCCATTAACCAAGAGAACGTTATAACACCTAAGTTTTTTCCCAATAATTTTATACTTACCAAAAAGAACAAAATTAATACCTATATTATCCACTAAATTAATTACTCCATATTTAATAGGCCTTATATTAACAATAGAGTCTTTATTTATACTCATTTGTGATGTGAATCTACATTCCAATATCTTCTGTATCAAATTTTACATTTCTTTCAAGTCAATATTAGCAAAATTTTCCTTCGTTGAAATTTTTTTCTTCACCCATGTTAGTGTTGAATGTTCCTCCTCAACATTTAGCACCACAAACTCTTCTTCTTATTTTAATACTAAAAATATAATTTTTGATTCTAAGATTTTTGATAAAGACTATAGTTTTTGATTTCTTTCACTTAAGAGGATTATTAATGACCTATATTTCACCCTTGACGTGAAATTGATTGCATTATATCCAAATAATTCTAAATGAAATCAATATAGATAAAAATAAAAATAAAAATTACAAAATATTTTTACCTATTTGGATTGGTGTTGCTCCTAGAAGGACCTCTGAGTGAAATATCACACATAGTAAATGTGTCCCAATATTATACAATAAAAACATACGACTCTTATTGAATTTTAATTTTCCATGGCCACATGATTGACGTAATTTTTTTATTGAAAAAATCTTACTTATTTTGGGGAGTTTACTCTTGTAGTTTTCAAACAATAATAGATTTACCCTTCTCTTCAATATAGATCACCAAATATTTTCCTTTATCTTTGAACAACTAAACATGAGGAATAGGTATATTATATTTATTACAAATTCATTTGTATTTACTTGATTATAATTACTATGAATTAAATGTCATCATACTGTATTTAAATAATAATTCATGCTCTTCACACTTCCAATGGAAATTCACAACTTTATCTTCAAGATCTTTGGTTCTCTTAGCCCTTTACTTGATAGTTCTATCCAATCTATCATTTATTAGGGTTTTTTTATAAGATTTATGTTTTTGTTCAACATCCTTTCTTGATATTTTTACAAATTCATGATTTAAGTTTTTCAATATCACACTTCATCTCTAAAATTTCTTCTCCTTATTATTTCATGTAATGAATGGAACCATTCACCCCTTCAGTAGAATTATTAGTCTTTTTCTTTTGATATGATGAGTTATTTAAAGGATTCCTCAAGTTATGAATATAGATAAAATGTTCCAAAAAATCCTTCACGTGGGTTATTTTAAATATCCATAAAAAACCTTTAACCATTTCAACCATAAACTTATTCTACATCTCTTTCTCTAGAACTATCTTCTTATTTTAAAAGAAAACTTTTATTTTTGAAGATGTCCCTTGAGAAGTATTTGTACCATTAACAAATTTTTTCATCTTCATGGGATTTCTATCTTAATTATCATAATCTTGATAGTTATTGTGACATTTATCCACAATATGTACCACCATTATATATTTGAAGAAAGAAAGAGGAAGATTTACCTTAAACATTGATCTCCCTTGCTTACGATTAGAGGAAAATAATGACCTACCCTCATCAACTTAATTGACTTATATATTTTTCTTTATTAATAAATTTTTATGGAATTAAAGGACACATATTTGGTATTATTATTCATTATTGAACTACTGTATTCATTTCTTATCTCATAATCCTAAGATTAATATTCAAATTATCATATGAAATAACTTTCAGATCATCGTCTTCAAAAAGAGAAACATTTTCATTGAAACATGGAGGGAGTATTCTTATGGTCCTATTTATGATCATTTCATCTATGAGATTTTCCTTGAGGCATCACATAAATTTAATAATAACATTTAAATGATCAAAAAATGAAAAAAAACATTCCATTTGAATTCATTGAAAAATATTCCTATTTGTTTCATAGAACCTGTGAATTTTCCTCTCAAACCATTGAATATCATTTATAAATATTTTGAATCTGTTACCAAAAAATATGAGAGGTTTTGAAAAATGTTATCTTTTGGAAAATAGGATTGTCTGGATAAATTCCCAAGGAATTTATAGATTTCAAAAAGACACTCAATTATCACTGATCTCTCTCTATCAATGCTATACTATTTATACTAGTTGTGATTCCATAAATGTCCATTGAATAAAAGTCCATGCCCAAAGATATGAAATAGAATTGAATTTGGATTTTCCAAAACTAGAAATTAATACCTTTAATGATGGTAATATATTTTTCTTGAAAATGTATACGATTATACCAAGTGATATAAATAATAATAACACCCATTGATACCACTTGTTATATCCTTACTTATAGAGTATTACTCACATAGGGGGGTGAATTAGTGTAAAAAATCTTTATAAAATTTATCCCATGAAGGAAAATATTTTTCTCTCACCTAGTGGAACACTTTTATCTATATATCTCTCCTTTCAATGAGTTATGAAATCAATAAACAACATGAGGGATTTTACTTGGTTCACTCGCACTAGGATATATACATGGAAGATGAAGGAAAATGTTCCTTTACACAAAATTAACTAAAAGCTCACTAATTTAAAATTACAGGATTGGAGTGGTCTCATTAATCCTCATAGTCCAATATAATAATTTATTGGTGAACTCCCTAACCCTTACCAACAAATAATTCATTGATTTTCTTGATACTTTTCTTTTCCACATGAAGATGATGAAAAAAAATAAGTGTGAGGTTTGTCTTCAACACATAAAATGATTACTTCCAGTGAGAAACAAACTCATGGGGAAGAACCTTCGTTGACTTCCAGCCTTCCAAAATACACATAGAATAATCTCCCATTATTCTACTTGTTAGCTTATTCAAATCCATTCAATATAAATGTAAAATTATGACTTTTTTTAGGGTAATTACATTTTAAAATTTTGTTTAAAATTACTATATTTTTCCTAACGAAGTGGTTCTTTGGTGTAAGGATTTTCTTTGTGGTTTCCTAGGGATTTTAGAAATTAAAAGAGAAAGAAGGATTCCAAATAGTGTGAAGTGCATGGTTAGATCATAGTTAATTGTATAGGGAAAATATGTGGCCATACCTCCATTTAGAAAGAGGTTTGTGCATAGGAGCCTCGGAGCGGCTTCGACTTTCTCTCCCGCGGCTCCTAGGGTTTCTCCTCGGCGCTCCCGTTTCCTCCCTCCCCGGCCTCCTCGCCCTGTAACGATAGATCTGGAGTGGCCTGGGGAGGGGGGTTCCTTGTTTCATGTTTTCGTTGTGTGATTTTAAGTTTTGAAGGTTTTTGTTTAGCGGTTGATGCTTGAAGATGGCAGATCCGGGGACCACGCCGCTGCCTCTGCCCTCTGGTGGTTTTTCTTCGGAGGTCTCGGGTGCTCGCTATGGCGGTCTCTTGGAGGTATCTTCTTGTTGTGGCGTTGCAAATTTCTTCTACGTTTCCGGGGGTCTGGTCCTCGGGCGTAAGACCGGATGCACCGGCACACTCTACGGAGCGTCCAAGGATCTTCTCTCGGGGATGAACGGTTGTGTTGTGGCGGTTTAGCAACTTGTGGAGGCGTCTTCTGAGCTGCGGTGGTGGAGTGTGCTTGAGGGTCTCTGAGGGCTGTCGCCGATGGTTAGAGTGCCTGATGTGGGGTTCCCCGTTTTGGTTGTTCGATTTTGTGATTTTCTGTGGATCGCGTGGTTTTTGCGGTTCTTTGTTTTTCGATGGAGACGACGGGTCCTCGCCGGCGTTCTTTTGGTTTGATTTTGACGAAGCTTGCCAGGGATAACACTGGTCGCTGGTGAATTCGACGTCGGGAACCGCTGAATCGTGCCGGCGGTTCGAGAACATGCGGCGCGTGACGGTGTTCGAGACGTCGCATGGCTATCGATTGGCGTGCGAGCGGTTGAAGGGTTGATGTGCGGTCTGGATGGTGCGCGGTGCGATGCTGTCAGGGCTGTCGCGGGATATGCTGGCAGGTGTGAAAAGATTGTGGGCGCGTGAAGTTGGCACTGCTCGTGGATCGAGGCGGTTTACGGGAAATTTGAGTTTGATAATGTAATCTGAAATTTCTATTGCACTTGAATGTGGTGATCGGTTTAACGGATGTGGTGTTTGGTGTAATGGGTACCGACAACCCTTTAAACCGGCTTTAGAAAATGAAAAAAAATGATTTCTGGAGGAAAGAGGTTTGTGCATAGTCAATGCATGTTTTTCCAAACCATGTGGGTTCTCTAAGAATACAATGCAACTTGTCCCCTCATGGATATAGGGAGGCACATGTTTTCTGCACTATTTAGAAAACCATGCAGCCAAACCATGCGACCCTTAAAAAGTTGGAAATTACCATTTTCCCTCATGATTTTATTTCATTTTACCCCAAAATTCTCCCCCATTTTACCCATGAAGCTAGGGTGATGAACCAGTAGACACCACCTCCTCCATGGGTGATTCTCCTTCCATTTTTAGGCACGTGGAGTGCCATTTTTTTTGTAAATCAAGGTTCTAAGTAAGTATTAAACTCTATTTATTTACATTTTCTAAGAAAGGATTAGTGTGTGGTTTTGCCACATTACAAATCTATAATACCTTATGTTTCCAAGGTTTTTTTGTCTTAGTGGTTAGTGATGATTTATTTTTAATCATGGGTTGTTTTTGGATGATAGGTTGTCTCTGAGCATGATGTAGGTGGTCTTAAATCTTTTCCTCATATACATAATGTGTTATATGTGCATGTAGTTTTGATAATTCACTTTCTTATTGTGTTTTGATTTCATGGGTTGAAAATGTAATTTTAGCCTCATATTGAGGTGTGAGACCCTTCATGGACCCCTTTGGGTTCATTGATGAGGTGAGACCAAACATAAGGCTGCCCATGGTGAATATCAAACCATTTAAAATAGTGAAATAAATTTCTAAATGTTGAGATAGAGTAAATATGGAAGATAATGGGTTGTTAAAGGTAATCTGATATGTGGTCTTAGTTAAAAGTTAAATTTAATTGATTATATGTTAGATTTTGTGAAATTTCTAGGGGGATTTTTAAATGGTTTAAATAATGAATTTTGGATTTTGATCTCATTATGGTTCTTAAAAATATATATGATGTTTTGAAAGAAGAATTTATTTAAAAGGGAGGTGTTTACCTTAATGAGATTAAGAAAGTTTTTTTCTTTATATATTTCAAACGATGATTTGAAATGAGGGTGTGGTTCCCATTTTTGTGAAAAAGCATTAATGATTATTTGAAATGGTTATAAATGGAAATGAAATACTTGGGGTGTGATTTAGTTTTCGAAGATGGAGGATGTGTCTTAAAGGGGTGGCTCAAGATAATTTTAAATTATTATTTTAATTTTTGTGTTATCATGGACCATGATTTCAATTTAATGTTGTTTTCATTGTAGTTTTTAATATGGAATAAGGGGGTGGGGAATTTTGAAATAATGGTATATGTGTTTAATGAGTTATGGATTAAAAATTGTATATGTGTTCAGATGGGTTAAGGCATGTAATTGGTTATTGTTTCAAATGGTTAAAGAATCATGTGCACATGTCTTGGTGGTATGCGGGGTATTGACTTGAGGTTCTACACTGATGGGTTGGGTTAGACTAAAGCTCTAAAATCCACCCTTATAATGCATGAGTTAGGGAGCCATACTAAGGCTCTATGCTCCAAAATGTTTCACCCAATGAGATTACTTGTATTATTGATCCAAGGTATGTGTTATGTAATGTATGGTTTGGGATGTCATATGCTTCCCAAACACATAAAAATGGCTTGATTATAGGATTGAGGCTCTAAGGCACGTTGATTAATTATGAATAGTGGTTTCCCTATTGATTAAAAGTTTATAACCCCTTATGCCTTAACTTAGGTATCTAGTGTGACCAGAGTCAGTTCAGTTAGTTGGTTTCCCCTTGATAACATATATAATAAAATAGTTACATTTTAGTTTCCTAAAAACAAGACACATTTATATTTCTTAGTTTCCTTGTTTATATGTGCACTTTACTTATCTATATACAATACTTTATTAACTGGATATTGATTTTGAAACCATTAGTGGTGGCCTACTAGTTGTACTCACACCCTTCTTCGGCCTCCATGGAACTTGGGTACCTAAGCAGATGCTACTTGTTTCTGATACAGGTTTTGGGTAGAGACCTATTTTTAGTTTGTTTATGGGATGATGGGTTGGAGCATAGTAGGTCAGGACCGAGCTGGGACTCAGGGTCATGTTCATGGTCTTTTTGTAGTTTGGTTTTTCATTTAGTCTTTATGATTACCTTTCATGTAGAGTATACATATAATCCTTGTATCAGGACATCCTTTATTATAGTATTAATTTGTTTCATGTTGTTCATTTATTTTTTCCTTATAGTTATTATATATGTTTCTATTATTTATACTATAGCATTACTCTAATATAAGGGTATAATCTCCACCAAATTTCTCCATAGACCCATGCTGCTGGTTAGCATCCTTTGAAGTATGTGGAGGTGTTCCTGAGGTCATGTGGAGACCTATCATGGGGTACAAATTATAGTGAACACCGAAATGGGGACATTAAAAAGTGGAATCAGAGCTGGTGTCTTTTGTCATACTATTTTTTCATGGTAGATAGGATACTAGGATCTTATCAGGGCTTGGTAATGATCTTTTTCCTAGGTGATTTAATTCCCACATACAAGGGAAACCCCATGTTTTTAGGGGTGTGAATTGATGTTATTTTTGTGCTTTTATAGGTGATTGATACTTCCACCTTAGTTAGAGAACATGGATGTGATATTATTGATTTATGAGATTTTATATCATTTCCAGGTATGGAAATAGATGGTGTGTGAGTTCATTCATCATTATAGGAACATAGGATTGGTTTTCCATCTATATGTTTCCTATGATTGATAGTTATTTGGGACTCACATGTTAGTAGTGTATTTTTCTACTCTATTGATATTTATTAGAAATGGTTATTGATTAAAATGTTTTGAAATAGAAATTTTAGAAAAGAAGTTATTTTTGAAACATTTTTAATAAATAATGCATTTGAAAGTGTAAATTTTGGGCATCTTTGAAAAAGGAAAGATTTGAAATGTGAAACATTAAGTTTGAAAATGAATGTTTCTTAAATGTGAACCCTTGGGTTCTAAAATGGTACAATTTGGTTAAGAATGGATATGGAAAATGATGGAAACTATAAGGAAATTTGGAATGGGTATCCCTAGTGTTGTTATCAATCCATCTGTATAGGTTGTTTGGGTAGTAAGGGTTCCCTAGTTTGAGAAATTAGTTTTGGGTCATGTAGATTTATTAGGTTTTGGTGTATGGTAAAATAGTTGTTCTTGTTTTTCCCTCGATAGGGTCATGACCTTGAGTTATGAGGTGTTTTCCCGTAATGTGGTCATGGTAACCCTTACGGGTTGCAACTATATGAGGCATGTTTTAGACCGTAGAGTAGGTGTTTTTATTATAGTTTTGATGTGTGTGTTTGGGTATCCTTGGTGTGAGGCCTAGATTAAATTTTCTATGGGGTATGTTAGACACAATGAGTTTTGGATTGGGGGATGGAGTACCTCCTGTGAGAAGTGAGTTGTTTGAGGTTTGATGTGTATGGTTTAGATAGAGAGAGATATATCTAATGGTCTTTGCTTGACGTGACTGTAGTTTTGGGAGTTGGTATCCTTTGACATTCAAGGTGACATGTGAGAGAGGTCATCCAGGGTTGATAGTGCCTTTGGGTTTGTATGGAACAAGTATATGTTTTTTTCTTTGATAGTAGAACACAGAGAGTGTTTCTTGAGGATATCATAGAGGGATAATTGAAAAAGGTCAATGGTTTTGGAGTTGCGAATTGAGTCATGGATGATTCTAAATTCTTGATAAATCTAGGGAAACCTTAAGGGAGGTTAGCACAATGTTTCATGTTCCATGAAATGTGAGGCCCAGGTGGTTGCTTCAAAGGTGGAATCAATGCATGATTGGTGGAATCAAGTTTTTGGTAAAAGTTCACGGTTATTCCTTGGTTACTTTATTATGAAGACACCTAAGTAAGTATATTTGGTTGTAAGGTTGGTTTTGAAAGGATGGATCATTAGATGTCAAATCTGTCTATTTGATGATGAGTAGGGGAGGCCTCGATATTGATTTTGGGTAGACAAGACAAGGTTGAACAAAGAGTAGATGGATTATTTTGTTATGGAAGTGACACCCGGGGGAGGGTGTAAATGTGGTTGGGTTTGTTTGTGTGAATGGTTGGGATGTTGGGTGAGATCTTGAGAATTCCTTGAGGTTGATAAGGGTGAAGGACTAGGAGGCATTTTTATATGAGTAATAAGACATTTTGGCTTAGCTCTGGTGATGCATGACTCATGTGATCTATAGTCTGGTTTAGTGGGTGGTCATAAGAAAGTGTGAGACCTCGAGGAATATGATGAGGTACAGATGTGGGAACATGCAGGGATGGCATGATACCATTTGAGATTGGGGAATAGTTGTCTTGGGAAAAAACACCTGCTATTTCTATGAAACCAAAGTGGGAAGCATGGTTCTATAAGAGGCCTTTTGGGTTTTGATTGATGTGATAGATCTTTTTGTTTCTATAGAGAAATGCTAGGATCGTGATAAAAGTAATCGAGTGGGGTGATGGCAGTGGTGCCAGATAGAATGTTGGGTTACAACCACTTGGTAAAGGGTTATGAAGTGTTGGTGAGTTTTTTATGGAAATCCCATTTGATTTTTGGTGTTTGTGAATCAATGAGAGGTTTGTGGGTAGAGAATCTAGAGAACTTTAGTAGGTAAAGGTGTTCTTGTGGTAGGAGGTGACATTGGGGATGTGAAAATTTTGTTGGTGTTCGTTAACAACTTATTGGAGAACTTTTATATAGTGATGATCATTCCAAATATTTTGACATTTTCTTGGGTATGCTGGGTGAGATTTGGCTTTACTCCTAGATACATAAATATGTTTTTGTTATATATAGATCCTTATAGAGGATATTTTCATGGAGCGGTATATGTAGAGCCATATGGTGGGGAGTACACCATCTAGAATTTAAGGGAGAGGTCCTTGGGATGGATTGGATGTCGAAAAATTACATGGGTTCTATTATGGAAGGCTGGGAATGGGAGGCAATTGATGTTTTATTTGTTGTTATAGGAAATCCTATATAGACACATCCTTGTTTTTGTGTTCATCTTGTGATATAATTGTGTGCCATTATCCTTGGAATAGATTAAGGAAATCAGAACAATACACCTAAGGTGGGGAGTGGTATGTTAGTGTTGGATGTGTGGAACAAGATGTGGAGTGGATGTGGTGGCATTAGAATTACAATGAGAGGCTTTTGAGAAACATGTTCTTGTTTCTTGAGGTAAGGACAAGTGGGCCTTGGATATGGTTTTTGATCGAGCCAAGCATTGGATTTAGTCTCAAGGTGGTTCCCAAATAAATGAGAGATGCTTGTGTTAGAGTTGTTGATAGGAATGATAAGCCATGAAAATGGTTGATGGGAATGGTGGTTGGGGATTAAAACCTCATCAGGGGTCAGGAATGGACTCAAATAGGTGTGTTTAGGGGACCTTTAAATTCCCTTAAGTGTGAAATAATCTTAGTCATATGAATTAGTGAGATACCAATAGTGAGACTAGATGTTTCTAGGATGCGTTTTCTGGGGATAGCTCCACTTTATGAGGAAAAAGGCAGAAAAAGTGGTTATTGGTAGACCAAATTCAGTGGTTATTTTGGAATGTTAAGGGTGTTAAAAAAGGGAAATGATATGACGTGTTACCTGAGTGACCTTAGTAGATATAGAGATATTTGAGGTACTTTTTTAGGAGTGTTTATGGATGCGATGAAGTGATGATGGGTTGGAGAGTAGTGTATACCTTAATGGAAGAGTTTCATGAGAAGTTGATGAATGAATCTAATAGGCACGTCGGGTGATAGTGGTATCCCCAAAGTTAAAAATGGTTTGGTAAGAATATGACACATCTGACATGATGTTTTAGTAGAAAGTGTGTCTTGTAAATGAAGACGATCTTGAGAGGGGTTAATTTTTTCTTAGTCTGCAAAGGGATAGAGTGTTCATGTTCACTCAGTGTGGTTTTGACAACAAGAATAGATGCTAGTGTTGGTTAGAGTTCTCAAGGATGTATGGGCATTGTGAGTTGGGAAATGAGTTGGGTATGTTTCAAAATTTTAGTTGAGGTTAATATGGTCTTTTTCAATGGTGGGGGTTCCAACCACTGAAAGGTAGTGGTGCTGGGATAACACATATGACGTGGAGAACAGTAGTGGGAAAGTGGTTGGGTGATGACGCAATCAGTGTTTCTGATTGGATGGAATCCGGAATGATCTGTCACAATGCTTCGGTTTTGGTGATGGGAATTGGATTGGGTTTGACTGGTTGAGTACCTTGATATTGATGTTCTGTTTGGGTAATGATTTAGATTTACAGATATGGAATAAGACCATGGGCATTGAGTTGTAGACCTAAGTAGGTTAGGGGTATGTAGTTGGAAAATTTTTATGTTACTTGTGGTATGTCAAGCATGGGTCATGATAAAATTTGTGAAAATTAGGAGAGATGATGTTGAGTGATTTGGGCCATGAGTTGTAGAGATGATCAGATCGAGGGTGTTCTAATTAGCTCTATAGGGTAGTTTAGTGCATTAGAAATACCCTTTTTTGTGGTGGTTCAGTGATGGTACTCGTAAGATTATTTTGTGTTTGATGTTGATAATGATGAGTTGATTTGGATGTGTTGTTAGAAGGGAATAAAGTTCATTATTTTAGATCACAATGGGTGAATGTTCTTTGGGATTGGGTTTCTTCTTTGGTCCAAGTGTAGTGAATACTTAGTCGTGCTTAGGAGGAAACATGAGAGACAAAGGTTGGTAGGTGGGCCCCAAGACCCAAAATTTTTTCTTGAGGACTTGGTGGTTTATCTGGAGTATGGATCAGGGATCAACCATTATAATGTGGGGAGGTTTCAGGATCCTGGCCTTTCATAAAAGTACATCCTTGTTTAAATTTTTGTTAAACTTTTATTTTTTGGATAATGAAGTGGTTTTTGGGTATATGGGAATTTTTGAGGGTGCCCTAGGGGCTGGGTGTAACACCCCAAGATTTCATATTATGTTATCTCTTTAAATTAGTTTGATAGATTATATTTTATGCAACACTGACTTGGCTTGCATTATATGCAAGATTGAGTTTCAGAGAAATAACACATTAGTATTATAATTATTTAAATGATATATTTATTCATCAATTAAATATTGTAATATGAATAGTAACAAAAATAATTTATATGTT
Organism: Viscum album; assembly: GCA_963277665.1. Classification (NCBI taxonomy): domain Eukaryota; kingdom Viridiplantae; phylum Streptophyta; class Magnoliopsida; order Santalales; family Viscaceae; genus Viscum; species Viscum album. The sequence continues at coordinate 42,991,559 of OY728140.1, read as the reverse complement.
ATTTATAATTTTTTCACATAAATAAAACATATTTATAATGAAATGTATAATTTTTGTTAAAATAGTTATATATTTAGAAAAACTATTTTATTAAAAGAACTACTTTTTATGTCTTTTTGTGAACAATAAAAAATTATTTTTAGATACTCCTAAAAATTGAATTTGGTAAACTAGACATAATTTTTGAATTCGGAATATCAAAATTATCTTAGGGTGATTTTTTGGTATTTTTCTGAAGACATTCAATTTTTGATGAATAGTAAAATACTCCATAGTACATAAAAACCGACTTTTTCATTTAAATAATTAGGTTTAATTAAAATTTATATTAAATTAAAAATAGATACATAATACATATATTAGTAGAATGTAAGTCATTTGATTCATTTTATAATAAGATTAGATATATAAAATTTTATTCAACTTTTTAACGTCTTTTACCCACCTTCTAAGAACATTTGCAAATTTGCATAAAACATAATTTTACTGCTTCTGTGAATAGAATTTAAAAAATTCGATAGACACAATTTTCATCGGTAAGTAAAATTTGGTTCAATTGAATGAAAATAATTTTTGGTGAATAATAACTTTTGAATTTTATTTACCATGGTTAGAAGTAAATAGGGTACATAAAGGTAAAAATAATATTATAATAATATAAAATTACCCCAAAATATGTACTAATTATATTGGATAAGTTATTTTCCACCAAAATAAACCTTAGGAAAGAAATATGATCCTTTTTGATTCACACTGGTTAGATTAGGACATTTATTATACTTTACTTAAAGAAGAGTTAAAAGTGTTAAATTCAAATTTTAATAACTAAACCATTTTTAATATAGGGTTATATGTGAGATAAATTCAAATATAAATATTCATTATAAATCTAAAAATATTTCCCACATCATGGTATTTTATTTATAATTTTTAGACATTAAATAATTAAATTTATTTATGACACAATGATGATGCAGTAATTAGCTTATTAATGAAAGATTAAAACAAATGATATTATAAATTATAAAATAAATATAATTTAAAAGTTTTGATTCCATCCAAGAATTTTCTGGACGACATTGACATATGAGGTATGATTTAATGCCTTTGGATAGAAAGAATCAAGTTGCTATGACTTTAATAAAATACTAAATAGTGTCAAAATTGACATAAATGATTTTTTTAAACAAATACTATTTTATTAAATGATATAATTGTCCTAAAAATCCAAGATTCATCCAAATTACTTAGATAATGTTAGATATGTAATTAATTAACCACTTGAAGTTTTATTGGCATTTTATAGTAACTATATTAACCATGTAGTATAAAAATACAAGAAGACATGGTAAAAGTTAAACTATTTAACTAAGTGTTAAGTCTAAAAGATAAGGTTAATATGGTGACCTAAACATGTCTAAACCTATTATTTGAGAGTATTTATACCCATACCAACTTTATACTATAAATAAATCCATTTGAAGCTATTAGAAAATGAAAATAATTTTATAATAAATTAATATTTCAAGCTTTTCCTAAAGTGCTCCTCACCTCACTTATAAAAGGGAACCTCCCTTTATTTTAATTAACACCTCCAAAGCCATTTTAATCATCCAAAACCTAATCCAATATCCTCCCAACCACGCTCAATTCATTCTAGAGGCCTTTATTTCATCATAAATACAACCTAAAGATCCCTTTTGTTTAAATCAAAAGGAAACACCCAAAGAAGAGGTAATTATTTCCTCACCTCTTTTAATGTTTTTTTCTTCTACCTCCTCTTTCTTTTTTGTTTCCATACTAAAATAATAACTCCAGTACCTTCTACATACTTATATGTTATTATAAATATGGTATAACTATATTCATTATTTTATCCATCCTATGAATGACAAAGTCACCATACGTGCGTACGTATGACTTACCGTCTCCACGTCGCGGTGTAGTTTGTTATTCAACACTTAATTATTTAGATGGGTATAATAACGACTATAATTGATGTAAATAATAAATAAAAGATGTTAATTATTATTTATATATAATATACCATCCAATTACATGATATTTCACCATCAATATAGTGATATTGTCGCTCGTGCGTACGTACGGCTTACCGTCTCCACGACGTGATGAGATTCATCTTCAACGATCACCATTCAAGAATATTTACAAAAATATATATATTGATTAAGTATGAGATATATGAAATAATAATTATACTATAATAATATATATTTATTTAGCTAAATTTATTTCATTTACTTACTTCAATACTATACAATAAGAAAACGGAAACAACGTTCATGCGTACGTACGGACTACCATCTCCATTAACGATGTTTCCATTTCATATATCTATCTATTATATATATTTATATTCTGAATTTATATGATATATAAATCATGTTTTATATTATGTAAGTATGTAAATCAAGATCTATGTGATATAATCAAGAATAACAAGTTAAAACACATACGATAAAAAAGTGATTATTACCTGAATTTTTACATTAATATGGAAATTATTATTAAATGGGTAGTATAAAATCATAAATTAATCTTGTATGATATTATAAATATGAATATGGTTTTGGTATAATTTAATAACATACTATGGTCATTATATAGGAGGTTAAATGTACCCTTGACTAAAGTAAAGAACAAGGTAAGGGTTAATTCCTCAATCTCATTATCATCTGAGATTGTTTATGTGTAAGTATTTACTGGGAAATATTTATCATACATATACATGTTCAAAAAATATGTTTTCAAAAGGAATATTTTAAGGTTTTTTGTAAGGTAATATTTAGAAATATCATCATTTTAAATGTTTTAATGATATATTTTTCTAAATCTTTTTAATTAATTTCCATGTTTTCAAAATTATTTTAAGGATTTATTTATATGGAAATGATTGTTTAAAAATGTTAATTACATTCAAAAGATTTAAGGTTATATGAAACACTTTTAATCAAAAACTACTTTTAAATAACTTCCTTTATAAATTGTGTGACTTTTAAATGATTTCATGAAAAATGGATATTTATCTCAAAGAGTTTTATTGAATATTTTCAACTATGTAAACATCCTTTATTGGATATTATTATTGATTGAGGTAGATTTATTATAATACAATCTTTTATATTGTATTGAATGAGTTATGATATGTTTGATTGTGGATCCATTATTTTTATACCATTCATGGTTTTTGGTTAAAGTATTGACATTTTGTATACTAGTTTTAATATGAATGTTTATGTTATGTTTCCCCCTTTTCATATGAGGAATGCATTGGACTTAGTAAGTGAAGGGGGGGGGGGACCACAATAGCCCCTCGATGCATCGGTAGGTCTCATGAGACAAACTAGTGTCTTGGCAGAAGTCCTTGACAAAATATTTGTAAATGGTATTGGAAAAATGCCTTAACGTAGTAGTTATTATGTATGACATTATGTATTCCATCATTATGAAGTTAGTTATTACATGTGATAATTCGACTATTAGAATATCCATGTGCATTTTTATATGGTATTGATTGATTTATTCTTTCTATATTATGTTCAAGTTTATGTTTAAAAGGCTTCTATTTTTATTATACATATTTCCTTAAACGTTTATAGGTTCTGATATATTATTTACCCTTACTAAGCATTTGAGATCACCCCTTTCTTATGTTTTATTTTCCTAGGATACCTAGAAGTGTATTATGATTGATATGTAGGGTTAAGATAGAGGAATAATAAAATTATTAAGGTATTATATATGCCATATTTTATGTTATAAATTGTAATGTAAATTTCATGTATATAATCTATTTTCAAGACTGCTAAACTAATTGGTCTTTCAGGAATTGATTCCTTGTAATCATGCCAATGTATTAAAATAATGTACTGGCTTTGAGATTCTGGGTTCATGGTATTACATTCAGTACATGAAATAAGAATAAAGGATACCAAAAAGTGTGAACCATACAGTTGGGGAACAATTAGTACTAACAATGCACTTGTCTAGGGAAACCATGTGGCTAGGCCTCCTTTTAGATAGAGGCTAGCGTACAACCACTAAATGATTTTCCAAACAGTTTGGGTGCTACTAGGAGACCATGAAACTTAGAACCTCTTTGATACTGGAGCCGCATTGTTGGTGCATTCTTTGACCAACTATGCTATCAAACCATGTAGGCTATAAAAAGTGGGAAATTCCCTTTTTTCCCTCTAGATATTATTTCATTATCTCCTAAATTTCTCCCCCATTCGACCTCCTATAGCTAGGGTGAAGAACCAGTGACCCCCTCCTCCTCTATGGGTGATTCTCCTTCAATTCTTAGGCATTTGGAGTGTCATTTAGTGTTAATTGAAGCTCCAGACAAGTCTTTGACTTCATTTCATTCCATTATCTCAAATAAGATCAGTTTTTAGTTCCCCTATTTCTGAATATCTAAACCCTTTCTTTTTTAATGGGTGTTTTTCATCTCAGTGGTTGAGGTTGATTTAGCTCAAATTAAGGGCTATTTTTGGATGATTAGTTGTCTCTAAGCCCGAGGTAGGTGGTCTTAAACATTTTCCCATAGAATTGATGTGTTATATGTGTATGTTGTTGTTCTAATTATCTATATTACTGTGTTTTTATGTCTTTAGTTGAGAAAAGTGATTTTGGTCTTAGATTTAGGTGCAAGACCCATCACGGAACCTGTTGGGTTCATTGATGGGTGAGAACAAACCTAGACCTATCCATGGGGTATGAAGAACCCTTGAAAATGGTGAAATAAATTTGTAAATGTTGAGATAGGGAAATATGAGGGAAAATGGTTTGTAAATGGTAATCAGTTATGTGGTTTAGTTAAATAATAATTTGAATTGATCATATATCGTATTTTCTGGAATGCCTACGGGTATTTTGAAATTATTTGAATAATGTGTTTTTTATTTTTATACAGTTGTGGTTTTTAAATGAAAAATATGATGTTTTTAATGTGGAAATATTTTAAAAAGGAGGCATTGGACTCATGGTGATTTTGGAAGTGTTTTTATATATTGATTTCTAATGATGATTTGAAATTATGGTGTGGTTCTAATTTTTTTGAAAATACCTTAATGATTATTTGAAATGGTTATAAATGGAAATGAAAGACTTAGGGAATGATTTAGTTTTAAAAGTGCGAGGCCATGTCAAAAAAGGGTTGTGTCAAGATGATTTTAAATGAGTATTTTGATTTGTGTGTTATCATGGATTGTGATTTGAATTTAATGTTGTTTGTTTCCAAGATTCTAATATGGAATGGGAGGGATTTTGGTATAATGTTATATATGTTTAATGTGCTATGGTTTTCAAATGGTATATGTGTTGAGATGGGTTAAGGCATGTAAATGGTTATTATTTCAAATGGTTAAGGAAATATCTGAACTTGGATTAGTGGTATTTGGGGTATTTACATGAGGTTCTAAGACCATGGTTTGGGGTGGACTAAGGATTTAAACCCCACCCCTATAATGCATGAGTTAGGGAGGTTAGGACTGGGCTAGGACTCAGGTCTATGTTCAGGGTATTTTGGTAGTTTGGTTTTGGATTTTGTTTGTATGACTTCTTAACATGTAGAGTATACATATCATCATTTTATCATCTATTTATTTTTTATAGTTATCATTTGTTTCATGTTGTCCATTTATTTTTTCCTATATCTTATTATATATGTTGATATTATTTCTACTATGTCATTACTCAGATAAGCTGGTATAGTCTCCCCTGAATTTCACCATAGACCCCTGCTTCTAGTCAGAAACCTCTACCGTACAAAGAGGCACACATGAGGTCATGTGGAGACCCAACATGGGGCATCTATTATAGTGGTCACTGTTATGAGGATGTTAAAATAAATATCTTCTTACATTCCACTTTTTAATTGGCTAGATCCTCCTCTTATAACATGTTAATTATAACATTCCCTCCATCCTCATGAATTCTTGAATGAATAATTTTAAAAACTAACCATAAATCACCAACTCAATAGTTGTTACAACTTCCATGAAATCAAAGAGTCAATACCATTATTTTTTCTAGATTTGGAAACTGAGCATTGAAACAACATGAAACATGCCGAAGTGCGCAACATTTTTCTAGATTTCATTAATATTCCTAGCACCACACGAATAACCATACACTATAGAATATTTAGTTAAATTATCCTTTCTCATAGCCATTAATTCCAAAATGGATATAGTGTGGATCATGTGTCTCACATGTTAATGACAATTTCAATGTTCCTTGATCCATGCCCATAGGGGACATCCCATGGATCACAGGGAGAAACAATCTTCACTACACCAGGTGAAATAGTGTAGTCACACAAGTGTCCACCTCCTTTAACTGAAATACATGATCATGACTTCCTCTATGGATATATGAGAAAAATGTCATTTTTTATATTTTGTGTCCTCCTATAAAACACATTCACTTTCAAAATGGGTGTGGTTACATGTATTGCCTATTTTGGATAGGTATACTAAGAATCCACAATGGATACCACCACATCCATGGTCCCTTATCAATTTCCCATTTTGGGTAGTTCCACCTCAACATGACCAATGTAATGGGCATGGTCCAGCTGGGATATATTCTACCTTCACCACACCCACTAACCCAAGAATGGTCTTGGTCATGATGAATATTTACTTCACCAAACATGGGAACCTTATTCATTTGACTTCTTGACAAGAATATTTTATTAACTTTGTCAAAAAACACAACCAAAAAATCCTTAATAGATTTTTTATTAAAATTTAAAACGTGTTCAATTTAAATTAACCATATAAAATATGAAATAATTTAGAAAAATAGTCTATTGAATAATGGAAAATAAATTTTAATATTAAAACACATTAATTATGTACCCTCTAAATATAAGAATTTCTAGTTGAGTAACATTTCTTTATTTATAATAGGTTTTATTATTCTTATAAATTTCATGGTAATATTCATCTATTATGTCATGAATTATTTTAGTTTGTTGTTGTGTGTCAACCAATATATCAAAAAATTATATTTATTTAAAGTAAAAATATACAGTAAAACCTTATAGATTTAAATGGAAGTGTTCCATATTGATCAAGAGAATGGATTAGATCATGTGAGTACATATCATATTCAATATGATGTCTATAGAATTTATTTCATATGTATATACCAAGTTTGATGGTAAAATTGACTAAGTTATACATAGAGTAATTGTTGAGTTCCCCATGTTGTGTTTAGAAGTGGAGCACACCATGTTATTTGAGGTCACGCAACATAGTCCATTAGTTACATGCCTAGGTGTTTGTTGGAATTCACACAAAATATCATCAGAATTATATGACATATTTTTTGGTGATATATAACTCGATAGAGGCAGTACATACTTTGTTACTTCTTGGGGATTACATTCCATATTTAGAACAGTTTATTCCATGTACTATGGATCACTTTATCTTTTTTTACTATTTTCTCCCACCAAAGTGTTAGAAATCTATAAATTAATGGTATATATTGATATTTTTCCCTGAAGAATGTGATATTTAAAATATATTTATCATTAGGGAATATTTATAAGGTTTTATAGGAATGTATAATTATTTTTTTGTGAAGATGATAATAGAGTGTGTATGAGTTGTTTGGAATAAGAACAGGGTTAGTGGACATATGATTTCACATAAGGCATGGGTCCTAAAAGTGAAATTTATAGTGAATACTCCTCTATAATATGGGGCATATTTCCTATATTCATAGAGTTGGTAGTATCTTTCTAGGTATTATTTTTTCTCAATGAGGTATGAGTTATACATTGTGGTCGATACTCTATATACATGGTTAGGCATAAGCCCCTTCCATTATTGTTTCATAAATAAATGTAAGAGTTATGATATATTAAGTTGTTAAGGTATTATAAGAATATATGACACTCTGGGTTCTTATAGATATATGTTTTCTATATACCTTATATATGAAGACTAGGATTATTTCTTTAACCTTAGCTAACTTAACCTTAATGAATATATGGTTTTATTATATATTTTGAACTAAATTGTATTTAAATTATTTTCTTTGTGCTTTATGGGTGTCATAATGGGTATTTTTACACTCACCCCAAGATTTTTTATACCCAAATGTGTTGTGTTAGTGTAGGTGATGCATAGTTTGGTGATGACCTTAGTAGATGTGGAGTTAGTAGATCTGGTAGAGATTATCCAAAGTCATATATGGTGGTTTGTGTTTAAGATGAATACTTTTGGTCATTGTTCTTGGTGTCCTATAAAAGAGTTGTAATTTTTTTCCTTTTCAGTGTCCATTATATGGGGCTAATTTTTCTGATTTATTTATTTTCCCATGATTATTTCCTATGTCAGATTCTAATGGTTGGTTGATTTATTTAGTATATTTTTTTTTGTATATTTGCTAATTTATCTATCTCATGTTATTAGTTATATTATTTTTTGGAGTGTCATTATCAATTGATGGTTGAGGTAGGGTACAACTTACCATGTATGTTATACTTTATTAGTGCTATTCACTATACCTAGGCCTATTGGAGGTAGGATTTGGTTGTGACACTTGAATCACCATTATCTTGAGAGGGCTCCTTGTGGGTAAGGTTGGAACATTTTTTTTATAATTGATGTGTTGTATGATTTTATATGTGAAATGATATTGACTGTGTAGTGATATTCTTTATGTGATCTAGTCATGTTACTAATATGGTGAGATTAATGAGGTTTATATAGAAATGATAGACCAAATAATTTTTATGGGAAATGATATATAAAATAAATGAATTTATAAATGATGATATAAAGGTTTAATTTAGTTAATGAATTTTATTAAAAAATAAAAAAGAAGAAGAATAATTTTAATGGAATATATTTTTGGAAAAAAATAGCATGATTGAATTAAGTTTCCTAAAATTTAAATAGATTTATAAGGAATGTTCGTAATTGATTAAAAAATGGAATATTGATGTTGTAATTTATAACATAATTAATACGGTTTACATTATTGAATTTTGTTTTTTATGTGTTTAATTCCTTCTACATGGATAAGTTTAATGGTGATAGGGATTTGAAAGAGGTGATGTGTGTGCTGAGAATGATAGTAGGGGATTTTATAGGATTTGGAACCAAGGTTTAGTTATGCATGTTATTATATACCAATGTATTTTTTTTATTTCAATAATGGATGATATGGAATTAATCATCTTTATAAACTAACACCTAATAAAGATAACCTAAATTACACCAATATGATTTTTTGGGTTCTCAGTGAACCCAAAATATCAAGGAAATTTAAGGAATGGATAGTTGACTACTCACCCTCTCTTAATTTCCCTTCCAATTGTAGATATGGTTATTTTTATAATAGCGGTTGAGTTTATATGTCTCTAATATATAGTGGATGTGAATGTGGTCATGTTAAGATGAATTTTATGTTATAGTATAATGTGGTACATTCAATGGGAATGGATGCAAGTTCCAAAATGTAAATTGATAGGATTTGAGAGAGACTAGTTATATGTGGAAGTGAGTATGTTATTCATTTGTTGCTATATTTTTCTAATTTACTTTACTATATAATGTGTATTTGGATTGAAAATTTTACTTTTGTTGGGATGTGTTATAGATTACATGGGGATTGGATAATGTTTCAATTTTACTATTCATTCACTAATGATTTAGTATACTTCATCCAAATTAACATGAGATTTCTTAGTGATGAAACTACTAAGTATATTCATAGGTTCAACATAAATTTTATATTTTTAAAATAATTTTATGATTATGTTAGAGATCTCGATGGATCATACTATCTTGGATTTTTTGTGCTGATAGGATACTGAAATATTTTTTTTCATTAGGATTTGTTTGATCCTTGGTATTTACTTTTGGCTCATTATGATTTTTTGGCTATGTGACATCACATGAATTTTCTATAGTATTCATATATTGTTGGGACTTATTTATCTATGATTATAATTGTCAATTTTTGGATTATTCATTTATTTCATAGGATTAAATGGTGTATTTACCTTTTTTCTTTATTTTCATATCCTTGATGTAAGTCTATATCCCACAGACTGTTAAAGATAGAATTTGGGGTTTACTCTTAACCTCATTAATAAATCTAGAGGGATCCCAATAGGGTTGGGTTGTAAAAAATTGTTATTAGACATAGTGTGTCCTTTATTAAGGATTTTATAGTCAGCATTAGTAGTTGTGAATTAATACCATTTTATTTTAGAAAGTGGTGTGTTTTAGAGAGACTAGTTAAAACACAGGTTGGCCCTTGTAATCAATTATAAGGAACTTGATAGTCTATTGAACATATCTAAGTGAGAGTGTACTAATTACAGGGAAAAACATTAGGTGATATATATACATAAACCTTGATTTCACCTGTGATTAAAATTAATGTTTTGAGGATGTGATGCAATTTTTAGGATTTCTTATAATTATTTATGTTGATATTGGTTCTATCTATATTGATATGGTTATATTGATGATGTGTATATTTTTTTTGAAACCATAAGGGATAATGGATCCTATAAAATAAAAAAAATTAATAGTTAATGAAATTATTTTGGTTAAAGAAATTTACTTAATTTAAAGGGAGGATAATTACATAATTCTTTCTTATTTTTTTTCATTATTATCTTAGGGTGTTTTTTAGTGATTGAAAACATTTTTAAAAGATTAAAATCCTTCAGAATTACGGAATAAGTTATTTTTTAAGGAGCATGTGTGTTTAAATATGTGATGACATGTTTTATGTTTATTTTATGTTTGATAGGATGAATAATGTAATAAATATAAATTCATTTTATGAAAAATATGTTCATAAATTTCAGTTTTTTATATAACTTGTCTTATATTGGAAATTCTGAAGGCATGTTGAATTATATGGAAAGATAGACCACTATTTTGGAATTCCATGATATATGTGTTACTAATAATGTGCTGTTAAACATAATATGTTAGGTTAATTCAATAAATGATTAAATGTTTTCAAAATCATGATATATACCACCATGAATATGTTTTATTGATAATAAGATGTTTATTAAAATGTGTTATAATTGATCATGATAACATGGAATAAACAAGTGAATCATGTAATAAATGATTTTGTTTTGATAATGATAATATGGTGAATAATATTGATTGGAAGTTTAGTAGGATATAATTTAATATATAAGAAATATCATTCATGATCTAATATATTTATGTAGTGAGAATATTATATAACTAGATTTTAAATTAAGAAATCCCCTTAAATCAGAGAGCAACCATGCATTTTAATTATTTATTCCAAATATGATTTTAGAAAATTTTAACCCATTTTTTAATAATGCGTGTATAAATTTTATTTGTTATTTGGGGATTAATGTGTCAGTTGAATTTAATGTAAACAAGATTTTTTGGTAACATTTAATTTTTTAGTAATGGATGAAATGTGACAAGTCATGTAAAATATAAAATTGTATTTTTTTATTTCAATGTATTGGGATAAAATCTTGGACACCATGATTCAATGAAAAATTATTTTTATGTTTTCTTTTGGAAAGATTATGAAAACAAAAAGATTTAATTATTTTTATAAAATGAATATAAAATGGTTTTAATGCGGTGATTTTAAATAAATTTCTAGTGTATTAAATCCATGATTTACATATGAGTTAATTTTTTGATGTAAAATTTTAATGTTATTGTGATAATTTTTGAGAAATTTATTATGAAACATTAAATTTAGTGTAAAGTAAATTAATGTTTCCTTGAAAGGACTATTGCTGAGATACTCTAATGATTACATATTATATGCTTAAATGGTTGGTGTGGTTGATGGGTGTAGGGGGGATGTCCTTGTTTTCTTACTTTTGGTAAATATTTTATGGATCAATAGTGAATATATGATGATTTTTATTTAATATGAGGAAAATATTTTGAATTATGTTAATTTTATAGTGGGGAAATTTTATTGTAATAACTTGGGTTGGTTTTGTAGAAAAATATACATCTTTAAGTGTTGAAATTTTTTTTATAATATTGGACTACTTTTACAAAATTTTTATGTAAATTAATTATTTATGATATAGTTTTTTTATTTTAATGATTGAATTGAATACATCTAACTGAAAAATCATTAAAACACCAAACATAAAAAAGAGAGGAGGATTAATGGAATGAATAGTTATTAAATTTACAATGGAATAAGCATTGTAATTTCTTAGTGGAGTGTTGAGTCATGTATCTATGTAATATAAATATATAATATAAAAGTGTCCTTCAAATTGTTGAAGACTCAAAAAAATTTGGAGTTTCCTTGGAAAGATGTTTTCTTTGAGATTTGACCATACTATTGTGGATGATAGATCATAGAAGTATAAATTCAATGTCTTAGGAAAGTTTCATTGATTTATTTAAGGAGGATTTTATTTCAAATGTACAAAAGAATGAGTTTGGAAAAATATTTAAGTGTTTAAACATGGAGGATCTAGTGTATGAGACCTTGAAGATCACTTAGAAATTGATTAGTAAATTATCAACTATTCTAGTTAACAGGTATGTTTAATAATGAGTTTTTCTGTAACCCTCAAGAATTATAATATAATATTACATTTAAATAATTCAATATTTTTGATAACTTGATCGATATACACCACCAAACATAAATAAAACAATGATACATGAGATAAAATATAAATATTTAAGTATAAAAATTAAAATATATTTGTTGAATTAGTGGGATTGAATTGGTGGAAAAACTTTATGAAATATTATTATAAATAATATAATTAAAACATTTAATATGAATTAAAATAAATAATTTACCTAAAATGGCTCATAAGAATATTTTATTATTTCAAAAAGTATTTATCTAAAAAATAGAATTTTTATATGATATTCATTTCTATTTAAATAAAAATATTATTAATGAAAACTTTTGTGTGGAATTAATAATTGGTTAACAATAATTTAGTTTGACAATGTTATGAAAAAAATAATAACAGTTAAGAAACTTATAAATTATAAGAATTTATAATTATATGACAATAACATAGAAATTTGATAATCATTTTATGTAATAAAATATTAATTTAAGGAAACATAATATGAATTTTAGAATATTCTTTGAACTTAGATATCCTATGTACAAAATTTTTAGAACTAATTAAAATATTACTATAGTGTAAAATTTGTTTTTGATCTTTTTTTTAATCAAGTATTTTCAAGAGAAATTATATTTTGGATTTCCATGAGAGCCTCCAACCTAATATTTTTATAATAAATCAAATTATTTCATTAAAATTAGCATCTAAAATAAATTTTAACCTATATAAATTTTAATTAAAAATAATTTATTTCTCAAGAAATAGTATTTAAGAAATTATTTCTAATTATTTGAAAATTAAAATTTTAAAGTTTTAGAAAATTTAATGGAAAAAATTATTTTCAAACTTGGAATTATATGTACCAAATTTGGTAAAAATTTTAATATAATATTTTTCTTTAAAATTAATTACTAAAGTTTAAAAATTAATTACTAATAATAATGTAAGTTTGGGTAGAAGGGAAAAAGTCTAAAAAATCAATAAATTAATGAATTTTTTCTAAAAAAGGAGCGATTGAGGTAGTTTTTGAACAAAACACATTTTCCACTACGCTATTTTTATATTTTTATGGTCATTTTCACTTTAATTTTTACATTACATTATTGAAAATTTAAGGGTTACTCAAAAACATACTCTTTCATTCACTTATAAAAGGGTAATATATTCACCTCTTCAAGATCTACCTTTGTTTTGAATTTCCTCATCAAAATAATCAAATTTTCTCCTCTTAGTACCATTTTAAAATTTAAAAATCTTTTGTTCACTATTAGTTATCATAAGGCCTTAATTTCCAAGGAGACTTCCTAGGAAAATTCAAGTCCCCAGCATGAGTATTATCATCTATATAGATTTGATTTCATTAATTATCTTCTTTAAAATTTATTATAGACACAATAGTGTAAATATATTAGTATCATTTATATATTTAAATTTAACTATATTAATGTTATTATCATTATTTATTTATATACCCCATCTGTTAAGAAAAACCAAACCATAATTTGTGGGTTGTGAGGACTACCACCTCAAATATGCAAAATGTTTCATTTTCTATCACATCCTTACAAAGTTGGATATAAGTATGGAATTAAATGATAAATATTATGCGTTTTATATCATTAATTTTCTTCAATGGGAAATTATAGATATTACTAATTATATGATCAACAAATGATTGTAGTTAATTTAATCATTTAAAATAAGTATAAAAAGAGGATATCCTTTTATTCAAATTTTATAATTTTATCATATCCATTAATTCTTTATAAAATTAATTAAAATTATAATATAACAAAATAATAAACAATAAATAAGGCCATTATTATTCTTTTATAATTAATATTAATAAAAGCACTTCATGACCATTCATTAAATCATAATATGCTAATGTTTTGATCGGTTTAACAACCTACCTGAATAATACTATGAATTTATATCATGAATGACTAAAGAAAAAAATTACTGGTATAATATAATATAAATTATTAGATAATGTTTTGTTTTTAGTTATATATATTAATATCAATATTTAATTCATTGATTAAGAGAACACACACCGATTGTTAAGAATCACCAAACCATGCCTGTTATCAATTCCATCTTCATGGATAAATATTAAAAAACTTATTAAAGGTTTTTGAAACATGTTAGATAGTTTTAAAACATCCCTATCATTCACCATAATGTCTTATTAATTATTAAATATAAAATAATAATTAATACCACTACTCTATTACTAAACTAGTACAAATGACAAGACCATAAACACCAGATGTGTAAAATTGGAAGAATTCATGTAGAGAATTACTATATATTAAAATTATGCATGAAAATAGATATAAGTAATTTTATGAATATAGTTATTAATATATTTATATTAATAAAGGAGTTTTAAGTACATTTTAAAAAGTTAGGAAAATAGTTAAGGGTTTTCTCAAGAAATCCATCTCTTTGAGACATGTTTGGTTTTATGCACCGAATATCAATTTTATAATTTATATACTACCTATATGAGATATAATATTATGAATAATATTTTAATCATGGTATTTAAAGTTCAATTACATTATATCTATTTAATATTTTTTATTAAATTGTTACTCATGATTAAAGGGATTTCTTGGTCTCAATTCAAATTCTTCGAGACATAATACAATTTGTGTACCATGATTTATTTGAATGGTATATTAACTTCCCATTGATATATTTTTATGAAAATACTTTTATATCATGGTATTTACTATCTAAATCATGTTACCTTATTCAAGTGGTTGTTAATTCATTTTCCCCCTATAGTAGGAGTCTTCTATAACACAATTTTCATTCATTGAGTTATGATCATTCCCTTAATCTTATTTCATTTAAGTTGGGTACATTCTACCCTTCAATTTTATAATTTATATTATATAATTGTTTTTTGGGGATATAAATTCTTACAACATACACCCTTTGATAAATATTTCTCAATAATTAGGTTATGTTCTTTTGAAATTATCTACTTTCCTTCTCTAGGAAGATTATGATCATGTTATTCCAGTATTGACTTAGTCGTATAATAAATATTCTATATGGTGTTAAAATTAAATTTTTAAAAAATATGATTGGTTCATTTTCACTTAGAATATATAACATTCTATTAATATGGGGAAAATTATTGGAATATCATATATTATTATACCAATAATAATGATTATTGGAATGTTGAATATTTATTGTTTGACCATCCACCTAATTTCTTAGTATGTGTTATAATCAAGTTATACCTTTGTTGATATTGGTAAATGTATTTATTTTTTTGATTATTTGTTTCCAATAGAGGTTGATCCAGTATTTATATTTTTTAGTCTTAATTATATTGATACCCATGTTTTTATTCAGCTAAAGGTTCCTTAGAGAATGGTATGAAAAATCATGTTGAATCTTATGGTGAATTAATTAGACATAATCAGGGGATGGGTGGGGAAAAATTATATAGCCAATCAATGGATTTAATATTCTCATGAGACAAAATAGGTTTGGGTATTTGGTGTATTCATGTCGAATTCATCATGATGTCTTGACTTCATTCCTGACTACTAGTAAATATTCTTATCACAAGGAATTAACTATAGAATTTTGATGTCCAAAATTATCCATTCTATTAGTATGAGATCAATATTATTGATATCCATGTTCTCATTTGTTGTCATCCATATAACATGATCCTTAATTCATGTTGATTATAATATCAGTTATTTTACGTACTCCTATCATAATATCTATACCATGTTTATTCCATGATTGCTTCAATTATATGTTTTCATTGCTCAGAGTTTAAGATCCCCATTTTATATGTTTCCATTCCTAAGTTTATGAAGAAATTTATTACATGTTAAATACTTTGTAAGATATAATTTTTTGGAATAATTTATTGTTGATATTGAAGACTTATCAAGGATTAGGTAGTTTCTTATATATAATTGAATAAAATGATTTTTTTTGAGAAATACATGTGATTTTTTAGATAGTGATGTGTTTCTAATTATCTAAATCTATAAACCTAAAAATATCACTTCGATGTGAGTAATTCAATAATAGTTATTAATTTTGTAATAATGTATGGTTATATCCCAAAATTTATTACTAGTATCAGATAAAGTGTGTAAAGTATGTCTTTATGGAATCAAACTCAGGAGAACACGATCGATGCATCAATGATGGTTTAAATGAAAATTATTAAAGAAATTTATAGATTATGATGTTTGTTTAGGGTAATATAAGGACTGATAAGTTATGATTGATAATAATTTCAAAGTTATAGATATCAATTTGGTATAATATATGATATATTTATAAGGAAATGATGTACATTTTATTTAGGTATTAGGATAATAAAACTTTAGTGAAACCCTATGAATAAGTCTTTGTACTATATAAAATACTGATATTTTTTAATTATAAATTATATGGGTTTTCCAAAAATTACATCTCTATATGGATATAGGAAATTAGATTGAGTTTTGAAATATATTCACCTATGGGTAATCACACTAAAAATGGTTGGTCAAGCATTGATTGAATCATTAATCTAATTCACAATAAGTGGGCCTAAGACTACACACCTAGAGAGACACTCATGGATAGATATTCTTTGTTTAATCACATTCCATTTACAAACCATTATAAAGTATTTAATAATGATGGTAATAAATTAGGGTAGCGAACCTAATAGAAAAATAACCATGTATAACCGAGGATTGGAAAAAAGAAGAGTAATTACTTTATCCAAATGTATTTAATGATAAAAATGGTATAATTAGGGAATAATGACTCGAATTTATGTTTTAATATAAATATTTTAGATATTATGATATCCTTTTTGGATTTAGTATTTTGTTGAAATTGTATCATGAAAATGAAGTTAAAAAAGGGTTTTATTTATAAATCACTATGACTTATAACCAAACAAGGGATCATATGTAAATATTTAATAATTTTAGTATATTATGATGTAAAATGTATGTTTACTTGTATTATATATTCTAGTGATGTTGATATTATAAAATAAATTAATCTTTGACACACTTCGCTATTTTAATTAGCCAAGTGATATTTATTGAGGAAATTTTGTTATATTCTAAATGTTATTAAGGATTTTTTGGAACATATGTGGATTGTTTTTCAAATTTTTTTCTTTAAAGGTATGTAAATTTATATTGAATATTGTTTTAAAATAACCATGACATTGTGGTAATAAATGGTTTATTGATTTTGAAAATATAAGTTTAATAGTATCACTATCCTTGGAATTAATGAATATTCATGATAATTTTGGAAATTATTATCTAATTTTTGTGACTATGATATATATTGAGTAGGGTGTGAACATATGAACTAATGGTTAATACAATTTTATGGTTAATGATAGAGTCATTTTTTGGATGAATATATAAAAACACTATGCTTTAATATCTTGGAGATTAAAAAGTTTTTGGTAATGTTATATTATTGAGAGTATATGATTAGGGAATATATATATACTTTGGTAAATGATATTAATAATTATTAATGTAGTTTGTCTAAGGATAAGTTGGATTTTTAAATCATGTATTTCATTGATTTTTGTGTTCATAATATTTTAAGAATGCTCGTGGAAATTTCAGAACTATATTTTGAGTATTTGTTTATTAAGAACGAAAATCCCAACTCAAATTAACCTATGTTGAACCAAGAATAATGTATTTTAATCTAAGAGTGATATAGGTATAACTTCGTCTAATAAAATATGAATTGTATGTAATATAAGATAACAAGATAGAGTAATATAAGTGATACATATTTAGGTTACATTTTCTTATAGTAATTTTTGATAATTCATATACAATTCTCATCCATCAAGTCAAAAGAATTTGATTTAATAATGGGTGGAAATAGAAGGAAATATGGTCTTGAGGTGTAATATAAAGATTATCTCACTAAATAACCCATCAGAATGTGAGATGGAGTAAAAAAAATTGTCATTATTTGAAACCAACTATCATTAAATATGATTAATAGTTTGAAAATATTCGAATTCCCAACCAAACCAAGAAAGAGAAATGTGGAGTCTCTTAAAAGATATGGTGATGCATATGGTGGAAGAAAGAGGATTAATTTTTCAACTTATCAATAATGTGGGAAGGAAAATTGGTGTAAATTATATTATTATGGAGTTAAAGTTCATCATAATTATAAGTGCAAGACAAAAAAAGAAGCTACAAATATTTATTTCTTGAATTTTAGGAGAATTGGGAATTATGTTCCAATATAATGGCCAATGAGTAAAATAGTCACCAATAACCATGACAACAAGGAAAAACCTATGAAACTACTAAAAATTAAGAAAATAGTAAGTTTTGACTCTATATATTATTGTTACCTATGTCATGTAAGTCCTCACTGACTATTAGATATTGTGTTATAAAGAAAAAATCCTAGTTTTATGATTATTATATTATTAATTTTAAGGTTTGTGTGATATTATTACATATTTATATATATCTACATCTCTTTTTAAAATTATATGTGAATTTAGAATGGATTTATCTCTATTTATAAAGAACATATAATTATTTTTATATAGTTAAATCACATTCTATATACTAAATATTGAAAATCATCTAGCGATGAATGGTTAATTATGAGTTCTATATAGAAATTAATCTTATTTCTGAGTCAAATTTTGAAGGTGAAATTTATTTAAGTCAGAGAATGTAACACTATGAAATTTTAATATATATTACCTTTAAATAAGTCAATGTGATTGATATTTTTCTACTAATTCAACACCAAACTTAAATGAAACCTTGATATATTAAGATAAAAAAAATATTCATAAATAACCATTAAAATATTTCCACTGAATTAGTAGGAATGTAAAAAGAATAACCTCTTCATGAAATATATATATATAAATAAAATAAGGAATACCTTTTATATGAATGACATTATATTAAATTACCTAAAATAAAAAACTATGTCATTTTATTATTTAAAAATGTATTTTTTCTAAAAAAATAATTTTTATGTTATATTCATTTATATTTTAGAAAAACACGATTAATGATAAATTATGTTTGATATTTATAATTGGATAATAACAATTTTATTGGAAAATTATATTAAATAATGAATAATAATGGTTAATATTTGAAAATATCAATTTCCAATAATTTTTTTAATTCTCTTGAATTTTAAATTTTTTAATTTAAAATTAGAAAAAATAAACTCCATATTTTAATTCACAATATCATAATTGATTTAGTATTAATTTTTGATTTTTTTTGAAAAATTCATATTTTATTTGAAAGATATGTTTTTGAAGAAACATTTAATTTTAATGAATCTATCAATATATATGAATGAGTTTAAAATTGAAAAAACCTTTTATGTAATAAAATATGAAATTAAGGAATAATAATATTCCTTTTAAAATATTCTCTTAAATTAAAAGGAATATGAGATAAGTATTATTGATACCCATGTTTTTATTTATTTTCATGGATATAACATACTTAGTTTTTCAAGTTGACTATGGATTCCTGTTATTGACATATTCCTATCATAATATTTATTCCAAGGTTATGCCATGATTGCTTCTGTTATGTATTTCTCTTATTGATCATTAAAGGTCACCCTTTGCTTTATTTACATTCTATGTGTTATGAATAAAAATTGTACACATGATATTTTTTAAAGGATAAAACATGTATGAGAATTTATGGTATATGTTGAGTACTTATCATAGATTATGTAGTTTCATTTATATTATTGAAAAAATGTCTATATGTCCATTATTCAAGAAAGACATGAGATTTATTATTTTTGATGTTTTTTAATTATCTATAGCTCAAAACTTGAAAATATCTTTTAGATTGAAGAATTTCAATAATCATTATTACTTTGGTAGTAATGGATAGTTATATCTTTGAATTTTCTTCTAGTATCAAAGAAATTAAGTATTCATGGAACTAGAATAAGGAGTCCAGCTCCGAGGAATCACATTTTTGGTCCATTTTGAAGAATTAAATTCTGACAGTTAGATTCCATGTTGTTTAAAACATATATGTATGTGATATATTATAGTAAATTAATATAAATATATCTATTTAGGATAGGGTTTTGTGATAAGAGTCATATTAAGGTATCCGATAAAGGTGGGGTTAATGATATGTATTGTAGGCTATATAATTTATAAAGGAAAATGGTATGTTGGTATTTTAGGGAATGAAAGTAAATATAAACTCAAAGTGTGATTTTTTGGAGATGTTTTGTAACGGGAAAGTTTTTTTTTGCTTTCAAATGTTCAAGGTGATTAACACTATGAGTTCCCTATGGTTTATACTTCTCCTTGAAAATAGGTGAGTGGTTAATTTTATCTATCAATATAGCGGGAAATTAGTGGGTGGAAAGTTATAATATTGAGTATTTATGTTTATGTCTCCTTATTAATTTAATATATATATTGAGAAATAATTTTTTAATTATAATTTAAAATGTAATAAATTCTTTAATGTATGAAATTTTTTAACTCTATTTTCTTAAAATTTTTATATAGATTTTAAATATGAAATTCAGTATTTCAATTAAAATTTATATTAAAGTATTTTCATTTTAATCAAAAATAAACATAGTTTTTTTATATACACCATGATTTAACTTGAAAATAAAATTAATATATTTTTTTATATTTAGATAAATGATTAAAACAATTTCTATAAAATAAATTGATTGGTTGTGGAATTTATTTTTGATAATACATGAAATATTGAAATGAATTATTCAATTGTTTTCCGAGATTTTAGATTTTTTAATATATTATTTTCTTGAGTTTCCAGATTAGAATGTTGTTTCTAAGGGAGGATAAGATAATTATTGGTTTATTAATAGTCTATATATATAATTTTAGTTGGGGTTTTTCTTTTCTTTGGTTTAGTTAATGTTACAATATGACACTTTCATTAAGGGCCTTTGGAATTATCATGATTATTTTGTGTGTGACTCTTACTTGATGTACTTTTCATTGAATTTTAAGAGTTATTTGGGGATATATGATATTATAAACATGGTAGTTTTTTTTCATGGGCTAGGAACATGGTTGATATGTGAGGGTTGTATGTGAGATGTGTATAATATGATTATTCAAGAATTTAAATAATGAGATATGAATACTTAGAATTTTTCTTATATCAGTTTTTCTTTTTGAGGTATAAATTTTAGTTTTCTGATGGAAAGGGTCATGTTTTTGAGGTATCTCACATGATGTTTATGTTTCTTGGAGAATTACATTCTTTTAATTTTTTTTAATTGTCGAGGATAAGAATAAATTGATTGGTTTGTAATATAAAGGCTTGGGATTTAAAGGTAATTTACATTGTTAATTATTGATGTGTTATAAGAATTAATGAGGTTGAATATGAGTTATGGAATGAAACATGAAACACAGTTTATTATAGAAAACACGTTTTTATTGTTTCCCTCTTACAAAATGATTTTTTATTTATATTATAGAATGAGATCCCCATTATTTTGTTTATTTTTGGATTTTTAAAATGTTATTGGATTTTTATGGGTCAAAATGATTAGTAAAACATTTTCATGCGATTGTTTTACAATGATGTGGTTTTTAAAAATTAATATGGTATTAGTGGTGTTTTAGAGATGATTTCTAGTGGATTTACTATTGAAAATTTGGGATAACCATGTCATGGTTAATTGTCATTGTTTAATAAATGACATGGTTTAGAGATATTATGTTTTGGTTTCCATATCATGAATTAATATTAATTAGTAAAATCATGCTGTAGTGGATAATACCATGTCATATTTTTGATCAAATTTATGGAATATGAAAAAAAACTGGTTGATAATATTTTAGGGGATCAATATTTTAGTCATCATAGTTTTCAAATATAGATTTATTGACACAAATCATACCATGGTTTAGAGAATGCCCTTATGGTTTTGTCTACCCTTATCTAGTTATGAATTTTTGTGCCTCCCCTACCCCCTCTTTCAATTCTTAATCCTTTTTAGTTGGAATAGACAAAAGAGAAATCCTCCTTTGTAATTATGATAATATTTGATAAACCACTAAGATCCTTAAATTATGCGGTTCAATAGAAATGATTGATGTATTGTCCTTTATAATTATTTCCCCTTTAACCTATTCTATTATTTTTAGGGTCTATGATAGTAGATGATGCACAAATTAAATTATTATTTGATAGAATTTTGATGATTGTAGATCCATTGAATGTCCTTTAGAATTTGAAGAACTGAACCTTGTTCTTTGAAAACATGGTGACTCAAGAATTATTTTGAGGTATGTGGTTTAGGAACCCTTTATATTTAATAACTAATTATTTTTATTTAATATGTTTTCATTTTATTTGATTAAATTTATTAAATTGATTTAATTACATAAATAAAACTAAATTATAGGGGATATTTGTTTTTTTAGTATATATGATATATATTATTGTTTTATTCTTGACAGATTAATTATTATAGAGTTAAAATGATGTTGAATATGCAGTTCTATGTGTTTGATGTGGTAGTATAGTGAGGATGATCTGGTCATTTTGAAAAAGTTGATATAGAAGGAAAAATCTAAATATGATAACAGAAAGTGATGTATGAAAAACAAGATTTAATAAACGTTGAAATAAATGTGTAAGATACAAACATATTCTGGATATGTATCATAATTGGTGCATGTACTATTTTTTTTGATTATATTTGTTTCATTTTTATCTTGGGTGATTTTGGGTGAAAATTTGAGAATTTTGGAAGGATTAAGGTTAGTTCATGGTTGGAATAAAGTTTTCCCAAACTGTGCGGCTTGTCCTAGAAAACCATAAATCCCCTCACAAAGAAGAATTACATGACTGGAACATGGTTTTTGAAACCGTGCACCCTCTTAGGATAAACCATGCACAACCTATAAGAGGCACACAGTTATGGTTCATGGTTTGGAAAAATGTGTGTCCCTTCCCAAGAAACCATGCGTATGTTCATAAATAAATCGAAATTTAGATTTAAAATACCAAAACCTCCTATTTCAACCCAAAATCAACCCAAACTCATACTTAATTGATTCATCTCATTTTTGGAGGCACCTGAGTGAATTTATAATGCTTTTGACATCCATTCTTGACAATTCAAAGCTTGAATTGAATATTTACACCCTTCCTAATAATATATCTTTATCCCGTGTGTTTTTTCTTCTCTCCTTTCACTCCCTCATCTTTTAGAGGAATTTTTTCTTCTATTCCATTAAATCTAGATATAGTTTTGTAGTATCTAGTTATAGTCTTATTGGATCTAGAACAAGGATTATTAAATCTTTATTAGGTTGATCTTGGATCTAGGTTTCAGTTCTAGAATATGTTCTTCATCATGGGTTTGACCAATTAGTTTCAAATTGGGGATTTCCATTGGGATATCACTCATCAAAAAATTAAGGTAGGTAGTATATTATTAAAATCCCAAATTATTTATTTCAATTATGCGTATGTAATTGTATAATTTCTATATAATGTTTAGAAATTGATTTTTTGTAGTTGAATTAATAAATTTGGAGAATTATTTGATTAAAGTATTGAGATATTTGATAAATTGGTTTGATTAATTAATTATTTAATTAATTAATTAGATGTTGAGATTGTGAAAATTATTTGATTAATTAATTATTGAATTAATTAAGGATATGTTGAGATTTTGAAATTGATTTGATTAATTAATTGTGAAATTGATTTGATTAATTAATTTTCGAATTAATTAATGAGATGTTGCTATTATAAAATTAATTTGAGTAATTAATTCATTAAATAATTAATGAGATGTTGATAATGTGAAATTGGTTTGGTTAATTGATTTTTGAATTAATTAATTAAATATCGAGATTGTGGAATTTATTGTAATAATTAATTTTTGAATTAATTATTGGGTTATTGATATTTTGAATTAAATTGATTAATTTTTGATTTTTTTTGGAATTTTTGTGATTTTATAATTGATTAAAATTGATTAATGAATTGATGAATTAATTAAAGTATGTATGTTTGTGAAATGTGATAAGAAGGTTAATATTAATTAACCTTGATTGCTGTGATATATGTGTTATTGTGATATTCTTATGTGGGATATGGTCTTCTTATTACCAAGACCATAATGATAAATTAACTGATTAACATGTGTGGGACATGGTTAGCTACTTCCAAATACAATAGTGATAAATTTATTGATAAATGTGCATGGGACACGGTCTACTACTTCTAAATCCCATAGTGAATATTTTTTTGATAAATGTGTGTGGGACATGGTCTAATGCTTCCAAATCACATAGGTATAAATTTATTGATAAATGAGTCTAGGACATGGTGTATTGCATCAAAAGACCACGGGGTACTTGGCATGGAGACCTAGACCCAAAATGTTGGAATTGGACCGTGGTTCCAATTATCCATATTATGAATTGAAATTTAATGGATAATTAAATCCCATGTTACATAATGAATTCTGAATTGTTTATGTGATATGCTTCAGACTCCATCACATGAGGAAGTAGGTAATGAGGTCAGGTGTCCTTGAGAACTCGTGGGAGTTATACGGTTAAATAAAGAGTAATTGAATAAATGAAAAATATTTAATTTATTTAATTTATTTATTATTAATACAACTATATACACTTTTATTGACTGGATATTGTTTTAGAAACCATTGGTGGTGTCCTATTAAGTTGTATTCACACCCTACTCGGGCTTCCTGATTGGTAGCCGAATAGATTTAATGGTTGCAGGATAGGTTAAGGGAACGATCCATATGTTAGATGACTGAGTCGGAATGGGGAATGGATGAGGGAACCGAACATGGTTCAGGAACTACTTGGGAGTTTATAGTGTCTTTATTTATTTTGGTTTTTTAATATTTACAATTAACACATATTTTTCATGGCATATCTACTATTTAGTTTTTATATTTTATTTCTTGTTTTGGTCATCATGTGA
This sequence comes from Viscum album, assembly GCA_963277665.1. Classification (NCBI taxonomy): domain Eukaryota; kingdom Viridiplantae; phylum Streptophyta; class Magnoliopsida; order Santalales; family Viscaceae; genus Viscum; species Viscum album. The sequence continues at coordinate 42,965,900 of OY728140.1, read as the reverse complement.
TATTGTTATTATTCTAGTTATGGTTATTTTTATTTATTTCAACAGGATTGTGACTCTGATAAAGAGGGTATAGTCTCCCCATGATTGATATTAAACCCTTACTTCTATTTGGACACCTCTGGAATATAGAGAGGAATGCTTCATGTCACTTAGTAAACCGACTCGGGGCACCGGTGTGTGGCACCAGGTTCGGGATGTTACAAAGTGGCATCAAATCCCAACTTTCTTTTATTTTTCTTTTGTCTTACTATTTTGGAATGTTAGAAAAGATATAAGGAACAGTCAAGCCTTGACCATGATTTCGTGAATGGGAGTATCTAACCCATGTACTGGAGAAAACCTAAGTACCTAGGGTGTGATTATTGTTATTTATGTGGTCTATTATAGTTAGGTGTTATTTCATATTGGGTGATTCAATTGTTGTGTGATTTGAAAATTGTTTTTGAGATTTTTTGAGATTTAACTCAGGACCCAGTATGACATGGGAGTTGAGTATGCATGCATCATTCTAGGAACTCAGGATTATTTTATGACATGTATCATATTTAGGCACGTAAGGGAAAATAGGTTTTGGGTATATTGTTGAACTTGAAATGTTTTTCCTTGCATGGATGTTTTAAAAGTAAAAGGTGACAAATATGAACATAAATGTTGTAAAACGATGAAATATATGAATAAATGGGTGTCTAATGAAATTTTAATAGAGAGAATGAGTTTTCCTTTATTAACCGTGACCTAGCTTTAGGATGGTGAAGGGTAGTTAAAGAACCACATTTTTTACCATGTGGCGAGGAAAATGGGGGAATGACTTGTTATAAATCATTATGAATCTCTATTATATAATTGTATAATTTTTTTATTCTATTTCCTAAGATGCGTGTTTGGAATTATAGAGACATTCCTTTATGAAAACATTTATTAAGAGGAAGATAAGAGGAAATTGCTAGAAATGATCCTCCAATAGTACAACCTAAGGAACCGATAGTTCCATGTGAGGAATTTTGAGATCCGTACCTAGAGAACTTTTATCGTTTCATTCAATTCATGAAAAGATACCCAAGGTGGGTTGTGAAATGAATGTCTGATATTATGAGGGAGTTCCATTTGTAGAACCGTTCAACTTTCACTGGAGAGGGTGGACCTGAGGTAGTTGAGTTATGGATTGAGTCCATCCATAATATACTTCAACACCTGGAGAATCCTACTGAGAGGAAAATAAAATTAGTTTCATATATATTATATGGTCAAGCTAAGTGTTGAGTGGGGCCATTTAGAATCGGGATGGATTTTTGAATAATAAATAGTGGAAGGAAATTCAAGAGAAGTCCATGGAGCACTTTTATCCAAAGATGTAGAGATGGGAGAGGGAAGTCGAGTTCCTGGCATTGAATCAGGGGAGCATGTCCATTATGAACTATGATGACCATTTTGCAGATTTATAGTTATTTATTCCAGTGTTGGAGAAGGATGAGGCTACTACAAAAAACAGTTTCAGTAAGGTCTTAAATGTAAAATTAAGTCCCATGTTAATATCTCCAGGCTGAAGAAGTTTTATGAGGGGGTGAATCAGGATATAATATCTAAGGGGAACATGTAGGAGGCTTATAGTGGAGTACAAGTGGTTTATATTGGATGGTTAGGAGGTATGACTTCTGATAGTAGGAAGTGTCACTATGAGAATGTTATCCGAGGTGATATCTTGAAGAGTATCTTGGGGGAAAGGTCAGTTACACATGAACTTTCTCATGTGATTTGTCACCAATTTGGTAGGTCAAGACACTTTTGAAGATAGTTACCATGACCATTGGTGGAGTGCTGAGTTCACGACAAGATGAGACACCTATATAAGTTATGGAGGAACCCTCATCATATGAGAAGTTATGTAGCAGCAAAGCAGAACTAGATTGAATTAATGGTTCTTCCACATCGTACCAGTCAAGAAGTTACAGTTCTACTGACCATGGAATAAAAGGAAGTATACATGGTACTTCTAGGAAAGAGTGCATGTATCAAAAGAGTGGTTCAGATCAAGGTACTCAAACTACATCACATAGAAGAGGGTCATGAAAATTACATTCCATTCGGGCTACACTTATGGATAGTGAGGATGGATCATCGATAGTAAGTGGTAATGTTCTTGTATCTTATACACAATCTTGTAACTTATTTGATATTGGTGACTCTCATTCAATTATTTCTATAAAACTTATAAAGTTTTTGATCTGAGCAGTGGAGTTCGTGAGTGCGGTTATGATGATAGATACACCATTTGGAGTATGTTCATGAGAAATATGTTTTTTCAAGGGGTGTTTTCTTGAGGTTGGGGAGTATCATTTTAGTTGGGATCTTTATATCCATGATATTTCAGGATTAGACTTAATTATGGGTCTGGATTGGTTGGTATCATACCAATGCCACATTGATTATTACCAAAGGAGAGTGAATTTTATGTCTCTTAAGAGTTAAAAATATATTAACCGAGAGAGTGGGATATCAAGGCAGGACATGTATGGAAAATTTACTAGCAACTATGGGAGATTAATACACAGGTTACGAGTTTGTTGATGGATGATGAAGGGGTAGATTGGGATGCCTTTCCAACTATAGTGGACTGGTTGTATGATGTATTTACTGAAGAATTCTCAAGGCTTCCACATGAGAGAAATGTGAAGTTTACTATTGATATCATGCCTGTAACTGAACCAGTTTCTATTCCAACTTATAGAATAGAACTAATAAAGATTCAAGAACATAATAATCAGCTATAAGAGTTTATGCATAAGGGTTTTAAACATATGAGTATGTCGCCTTAGGGTTCTTAAGTTTTGTTTTTAAATTAGACTGATGGGACACTACACTTATTTCTTGTTTAATATGAGTTGAACCAAATGAATGTGAAGAATCAGTATCCTCTTCATTGTATTGATGATCATTATGACTAGATGAGGGGAGCTTGTGTTTTCTATATGATCTACTTGAGATTAGGGTATCATCAGTTGAGAGCTCTGCCTTGATACACCGAGGAATGTTTTCAGAAGCAGGTATGAAATATATGAGTTATTTGTAATACCATTTGGGTTAATTAATGCACCAATAATGTTTCTAGACTTGATGAACAGAATCTTCCATCCATATCTAGATCATTTTTGGTTGTATTTGTGGAATAAATCTTGGTGTACTCTAAGACTCATGATGATCATTCCAAACATCTTGACCTGATCTTGAGTACACTAAGAGAGAATCTACTATAATAAAAATTATCTAAGTGTCAGTTTTGGATTGACCAGGTATAATTATTGGGTCCCATTATCCTTGAGAAAATAGTGTCAGTGGACCTTGAGAAGGTTTAGGTGGTTTTTATCAGGAGCTTCCCAATAAATTGTTTCAATATCCACATCTTTTTTGTGATTAGATAGATATTATTAGAGTTTCATTCAGGAATTTTTCCATTTGGTAGCACCTCTTTTAGAATTTAAAAAAAATGTAGTAAAGTTGAATGGATGGTATCATGTGATAATACCTTTTAGTAGGTGAAGAAGATCTTGACAACAACACCAATTTTGATCCTACCGAAGCCAGGTGAGGAGTATGTAGTGTTTTTACACTTCTTGGATCAGGCTTGGAGCGTTGTTTATGCAAGGAGATCGAGTTATAGAGTATGGGTATTAGAAGTTGAGGCCATATGAACTGAACTACCCTACGCACGACCTCGGGTTAGCTGTAGTGGTTTATACTTTGATGTGTTTAAAGAATTAACTTTTGGGATATAAGCTTACTGTGTATACATATCATAAGAGATTGATGTATAGATTCTCGTAGAGAGGCTTGAATCTCTAGTTGTAGAGATGGGTTCAGAATATAAAATCATTCAACATTGATGTAGTATAGATGTTTGGGAATGGAAATTGTGTTTTTGATTCTTTAAGTAGTAAAAATCATACTTAGGAAGTTTAGGAGTCTAGTGTTGAGTGGAAAATTATGACTTTACTAGCTATGATGCATGTGGTGGTTCAGGAGGGTCAGGAGTAGATGAATCTCATATAGGTTTTAGTAGAGTATACACTATTGAGATAGATCAGGGACAATTAGAATAAGGATCCAGAGTGTTTGGACTTCAAGGAATGACTTGAAGGTGGGGAGTCACCTTCAAGTTGAACCATATATGAGGATGAGACTATCTATGTTAGGAATCAGGTTTTTGTTACTATGAGCATGTGGGAAAATATGATGCATGAATTTCATGCCTCTAAGTGGGAGGTGAATCAAGGTGTGACCAAAATGTACCATGACCGAGGTTAGTTGTTGGTAATGAAAAAACTGATATAATGGTTGATCACACGATGCTACACCTGTCAATAGGTGGAGGACAAGCATCAATGACTAGGTGGTTTACTATAGTCATTGACTATTCTAGGATGGGAGTGGAAACAATTTAACATGGACTTTTTGATGGGTCTCCTGAGGAGGCCTTGGAAGAATGATGTTATTTGGGTTATTTTAGACAACTTGAAAAGGTATCACATTTCCTTCATAGATAAGAGAATTTATCATTGGAGAAGCTGAGAGACTTTTATGTTCATAAGATTGTTCATTTTCATGGGGTGTTAGGAACTATATTTTCAAAGAGTGACTCACGCTTCTAGATGGGATTACAGAAGGTTCTTTATACACAGGTTTTACTGAGTATGATATTCCACCCACAAATATATGGGAATTCAAAGTGTACTATACAAGTTCTTGAAGATATTCTTCAGGTGTGTGTCCTATACTTTAGTGGGTCATGGGAGAATCGAATAACTTTGGTGGAATTATCTTATGAAAATAGTTATCAAGGAACTATACATATGTCACCATACAATGATATTTATGGTAGTTCATGCAGATAAACTCTAAATTGGATAGAGGTAGGTGATTCCGAACTATTGGAACCATGTCTCATGCATGAGACATCAGATAAAGTTCATTTAATTTAGAAGTATATGGATATTGATCAGATTAGACAGAAGTTTTATGATTATATATGTCGATAACCCCTAGAGTTTATAAAGGGTGATATTTTATTCCTTTGGGTGTCACCTAGATTGGGTCACCATAGGATACAAAGAAAGGGAAAGTTGGGGCTCATTTTTGTTGGACTGTTTGAGGTTGTAAAGAGAATCAGGATGGTGGTGTACCAATTTTCTCTTCCAAATAGGTACAATGTTATGCATGATTTTTTCCATGTGTCACAACTTCACTAGTATCACCCCAAAACTTCTCATGCTATTGATGTGGATGATGTTGCGCTTGAGATAAATGCATCATTTGAGAATCATCTGATACACGCATTGGATCACAGTGAGAAAGTGTTTCAGGGAAAGGTTGTACTGATTGTTTAGATATTGTGGCAGCATGTCCGTGTTCAAGAAGAAACATGGGAGAGAGAAGTTGATATGAAAACTCATAGGCCCAATCTTTTTGAATCAGAATCTTAGAGATTCTTGGGAGTACATCTAGAGTATAAACTATTATAAGGTAGAGATATTGTTAGATCGTGAAATTTTTTGTATATTTCTCGATATTGGTTTCATGTATTCTTTTACCTTATTTCGATTATATTTTTTTAGTTTTTTATTTGGTGAATTTCGGAGAAAATTTGAGAAAATTTGAAGGATGAAGGGAAGTGCACAATATCCCCAAACCATGTGACCTATCCCAAAAAACCGTATAACCCTCCACATAGAGGTTTTCCACGGATGGGGAATTATTAGTCAAACTATGTGCCTCCTAGGATAAAATGTGAACCCCCCAAAAGTGGCACACAGTTAAGGTTAACAGTTTGGAAAACCTTGCATAGATTTTTAATTAACTCAAAATTTAATATTTAAAATTATCAAAACCCCTATTTGAACCTAAAATCAACCCTAACTCAGACCAAATTGATTCCTTTGATTTTTGGAGGCTCTCAAACGAATTACTAAGACTTTCAACCTCCGTTATTGACTATTCAAGGCCTGGATGGAAGATCTTCACCCCACTAGGTAAGAGATCTTATCCCGTGAGGTTTCCTTATTCTCTCTTATCCCCCTCATCTTTTGGATGGATTATATCCTCTATTTTTTTGATCAGGATCTATATTTATAGGATCTATATATAGGATTATTGGATCTAGATCAAGGATTGTTAGATCTTGATTCGGTTGATCATGGATCTAGGTTTTAGATTAAGATCTTCTTCTTCATTGTGGGTTTGATCCATCCCTTTTAAATTGGGGATTTGCATTTGGAGATCGCTCATCAGCAAATTGAGGAGGGTGGTCTATTATTCAAATCCCAAAGAATTAATTTCAATTATGTGTATGTAACTTTAGAATTACTATAGAATTTTTTATCAATTGATTTTCTTTAATTGAATTAATTTATTTAAGGAATTAATTAATTAAAGGATTATGAAATTGGATAAATTTATTTGATTAATTAATTGATGAATTAATTAATGAGATTTTGAGATTATGATATTTATTTGATTAATTAATTGTTGAATTTATTAATTACAAGTTGAGATTTTGAAATTGAATTGATTAATTAATTATTGAATTAATTAATGAGATGTTAAGATTCTGAAATTTATTTTATTGATTAATTGTTGAATTAACTAAAGAGATGTTGGGATTTTGAAATTGAATTGGTTAATTGATTTTTGAATTAATTTATGAGATGCAGATAATGTGGAATTCATTGTAATACTTAATTGTTGAATTAATTAATGAGATGTTAAGATTATGGAATTTATTGAAATAATTAATTAATTAATTAATTATTGGGTTATTGAGATTTTATAATTTTATTAGTTAATTGTTTAATTAATTAATGGGAATTGTTGTGAGTTTTCAATTTATTTAAATGGTTTAATTAATTTTTGAATTAATTAATGGATGTTTTACTTTGACATGTGATAAGAAGGTTAATGTTGATTGAACTTGATTGATGTGATATATGTCATTTATGTGTTATTGTGGTTTTCATGTGTGGGGCGTGGTCTATTGCTTCCAAAACACATAGTGATAAATTGATTGATAAATGTGCGTGGGATAAGGTCTACTACTTGCAAATCCCATAGTGATAAATTGATTGATAAATGTGCGTGGGACATAGTCTGCAGCTTCCAAAGCCCATATTGATAAATTGTTTGATAAATGAGTGTAGGACAAGGCCTGCTACTTTTAGAGACTATAATGATAAATTCATAGATAAATGAGTGTCGAAAATAGTCTGCTACATTAAAAACTGACGAGTTCCTAGTTATGATAAACTAGACCCAAAATGTTGGAATTGGACCATGGTTCTAATTATACTTATTATGAATTGAAATTAAATTTATAATGAAATATCATGTGTCATAATGAATTGTGATGTTTTTATGTGATATGGTTCAGACTCCGGCATAGGACAAAGTAGTAAATGAGGCTGGGTCGCCTCGGGAACCTAGTGGAGTTATGTAGTTAAATAAAGTGTAATTGAATAAATTTAATCTATTTCTTTTATTTATTTTATTTATTCATTATACAACTACATACACTATTATCGATTTTATATTGTTTTAGATGTCATTGGTGGTGGCCTATAGAGTTGTATTCACACCCTACTCGGTATTCTTGATTGCTACCTGAATATATTTCATGGTGTCATGACCAGTTAAGGGAAAGGGCCCTATGTTAGATGGTTGATTCGGTATGGATCATGAATGAGGGAACCAGACATGGTTCAGTACCCACTTGGGATTTATCAGTGTCTATTTATTTTGTTACTTATATATTGACACTTGACATGTACTTTGGCATTGTATATGTAATGTTCAATTTTGATATTGTATTTCCTATTTTGTTCATCATGTTATACTGGTATTATTCGGGTTATGTTTATTTTTATTTATTTCCACTGGATTATTACTCTGGTAAAGAGGGTATAGTCTCCAAATTATTGATATTAGACCCTTTATTCTAGTCAGTGGCCTATGGAATATAGGGAGGCGCACTTAAGGTTACATAGTGAACCAGATCGGGGCATTGGTGTGTGACACCCGGGTTAGAACAATACAAACTATTTAATATATTTAATGAATAATGTATTAAACTTGTTATGAAGAGGAGGAATTATGAATGAATATATGTTATAAAATAGATATCATGTTTTAATGAATCTATATAATATGTAAATTGAATTATGGTGAAACATTTTATTGATTATATAATATAAGATCGATGTGGTAATTACTAATTGGAATTAATGGATTTATCATACATGAATTGTGTGGTTTATGTGATAAATATTTAATATGTGGTTAATTGTAGAAGTGATGATGACATTAATAAAGTGATATATTTGATATGATGAATAGTGGGGGCCTTGATAGGATGTGGAACCAATTTTTGGTGATGCATGTTATTTTATACAACTATATGATTTTTTATTTCAGAAATGGATTATTTGGAATTCACCAATTTTATGCACCATAATACAAGTCAAAATAACCTAACTTAATCTCTTATATAGTTATGGGTAAAAATTAAACCCCTAATATCTTGGACATTATGGGAATGGGGGATCATCTAATCAACCTCTCCTACTCCCCCTTTCGGCTGTGGACATTATTTTGGTTATAATAGTGGTTGTTGTTGTTGTGGTTTTGTTTTTATGGTATGAGTTGGATATGGATTTGTTTTTGGTATGATATTTTTTTATTGGAATAATATATGGTATATATAATGGAAAAAAATTAATTCACTAAGACATATGATGTTCAGACATAAGGGTGACTAGTTTTCTAGGAAAATGGGAATGAGGTACCATTACTTATATATTTTCCAATGATAATTTTTTATAAATGTTACACATAGATTTAGATAGTGTTCTTGTGGTGAGATGGTTTATAAATTAACTAGGTCTTAGAAAACATTTTAGTTTACCTATTTATTCCTAGAATATTGAGCATAATTTTCCAAATTGACACAAGTGTCCTTAGATAGGAACCATCTGAAATATTTATATGCTTACCTCTATTTTTATTTATTATTTTTATAAATTTATAGGATGATTTTATAGACCAATTTGGATCTTACTATCTTGTGACTTTAGTGTTTGGTTGATATTGGAGAAGTTTTTTGTTCTTTAGGGACTATTTGATCCATAATATTAACTTTTGAGTCTACATTTTTTATTGGTAGTGTAACATTAAATTATTTTTATATAGTATTCAGGGGTATATTTAAAATTATATATCTATGTTTTTTGGTAATGATTAGTGGTATCTTCATTTATTTCCTGTGATTGAAGAGGGTAAGGAATCCCCCATTTCATTTTCATACCATCAGTGCCAGTTGTCAAGTCATGGATCATGGAAGGCGTGATTAATCTTTCACTCTTAATCCCAGTTTCCACTCAAGAGGGGTATCAGTGGTGTTTGGGCATGATATACTGAGGCTGAGATAATAAATTATTATTATTATTTATATTAATATTATTGTAATAATTATTTTTTCATTATTATTAATTTTTTATAGTTTTTTAGTTGTTTTTTTGTTATCTTTAGTATTATACTAATAATTCCTCAACTATGGGGTTAGTTATGAGGCTTTTCATAAAATGACCCCGAGCTCAAATTTTAACAATCAAAATTAAATCCATGATAATATATGCGTTGTGATATGAATGGGGGGGGGGGGGGGGGGTTATACAAAAACTATGGATGTTTTTGCACTAGTGTAGATGAATGTAATGTTTTTTTATATTATGTCCGAACATATAGATAAAATTATCAAGTTGGTGAGATTATGGTGTGAAGGTTTTCATACATGCCTTGGATTCATTCTAGAGGTTAACATTTGTAGAAAGTGGCTTGCAGACTCTAGTATCATGGCTTGGATGTGATTTTTTTTACAAAACCATGGTTGATCAAAAACTATTTCATGATATTATGTGATGGAGAGCGTTGAAAAAATAAAATTAATAATTAATAATGAATCACAGGTGGATGGTATTTGGGTTGGATAAATAAATTCAATGAATTATGAACTCTTTAGGTATGTTGTGTGGAATAATCATATGGTATGAACTGTTGGAGTTGGTGTCCTAGGACCAACTTTTTGTACTCATATTACATGTAGATTTTATGTATTTAATATTAATAAAACTTCTTATTATATATTGATCATTGTTTTTTATGACTATAATGTAATAATGTGATGGAGTATACATCACATTGATAAGGTCGCTGTTATTCCCCACTATGATGAGAACTTTTATGTGCTATGATTATATTCTTAAATAATGTTCTAAGGTTGTATAACATACTCTACGGGACACCTAGTACATATAATGTCCTTTTTAAGTACTTTTATTATGATGAGGCTTGATCTTGTGAATTTCACACTTGGTAATCACCAAGATGGGAGATTATGAGAACAAACCCGCCAGTAGGAATTATGCATGTTTTGGTGTCATCGAATATTCCTATCCACAAGCATGTGTGGTAGTACTTAGAGTTAAATATTATTATAAATTCATGTTACAACTCACATAAAAATATTTATTTCTTAATCTATGATGATAACAGTTCATAGTGAAATTGGATACATTGGGTGTGTCATGAGTGACATGTCATTAATGGATTATTTGAGGAAGTATTTTTCCCTTCCATATTTATGGAAGTTGATATCCCGACCATTTGATTGGAATGGAACCATTTCCATAAATTCTATGGCCTTGGTGTAACGACATCTTTATTTCATATATTCAAAGAAATACATATTGAGAATATATGTTTGTGACATGGATGTGAAACTTTCTTGATGAGAAATCCAGACAAAGGGATTATATTACATAGTGAACATTCATATGTGGTAGTGTCATTACAACATTAAGTTATTTATCTTGGGTGGATTGACCCATTTCTAGACAGTAATCATGGACTTTAGGGAAGCCCACCTAATGAAAATGAGAAATAATCCTAGAGGGTCACACACTAAGTGTTTCTATTAATCTTGATTAAATTCAATTTTAATTTAATAACTAGAATAAATATTATTCTTAGGACTGAAGAATAATGTTATTCATATTTTATTAACCTCTAATATTCACAATGTAATAAATAATTATTTTTTAATAAATAATTTATTTTATTACATGAATATATATAATATTTTTTCACTGGATTGTGATTAAAATATTTTAATAAATATTTATTCCTTAGATTGTGAATAAAATATTTATTTTTTAATAAAATATCTATTCATATATTCAATAAACTATAGAGGATTTTTAATGGACTATAACTAAGTTTGGTAAAAAATATTAATTAACAATACCGTTACATAATATTTTTTATTGTGTAAGTTGGTGAACACTACAAAATAATAATAATGATATTATTATTAAGTGGAATGGGGTTTATTAAAGGTTTTAAATTTTATTTAATGTATAATATACAATTAAATAATATTTTATCCTAAACCCTAACTCTATAAATATATTTTTATGTCTATTATAAATTGTATCTAAAAATTGGGAATAGAGAATTTTTGTGCACAATGAATTATCACTCAACTCCTCTTTCTTTATCCCTCTCTATAATGAGAACCATAAGAGAAATTTTTTCATGAAAAAATAACAAGTGATCAAGAAAGAACAATTTAAGACATTCTATTCACCCCACCATCACTTGGAGATCGAGTTGTGTTTCTTAGAGATTATAGGATCACATTTGGATCACCACTAGAGGGATTAAATCCTTGGATCCTCACAACACAGTGAAGGCGATCCAAAAAGGTTCTTTTTAGATGATAAGAAATCATCAATGAAGAGAGTTACTAATCCTTGGAATTTATTTCTTAAAATATTAAATAAATTAATTATAAATTTGACTTGAAAATCCTCTCTCATGGTTTTAGGCAACAATTATTTAAAGGAATGTTAATATATCACCTAACACCACACGTTTCCACTGTTCCCAGAATGAAAAAGTTGTATCAGAGGTAGGCTATGTTTAAATTTATAATTATTTATTTGTTAGTTTATCCATACACTTTCATGGTTGAATTTTTAGTTCTTATTATTCATTCATTAATTCGATTTGAATTAACATGATTTGACATATTAGTCCTATTCATTCATTGTTTCATATTCGTATTATTTTAAGAATAGATGAAGAATAACTAGAGAAATTATTGGGAAGTGCCAAATCATAGGCTAGTAAAACTAGGTTACATGATGTGTAGGTAGAGTACACACCGTTTACCCATGCACATTGTAAATATATGTGCCGAGTAGTTAATTACACATGGTTCATTTATTGCACAACACATGTTGACAGAGCCAACGTGGAACACAAAAATTGGATATATGGAGTGTAGTTGGAATGTGAACAGTTTTTAGTCTAGCCAAGTTAACACACTGAATCCCCAAGTGTGTGGCTCAGATACACAAAAACTGATGTATATGGCATGTAGTTGGACTATACATATAGTGTAGTCTTACATTAATGGATATAATTAAAAATTATAGCAAATTGAAAGTCTTAGCATTAAAAAATTATTTTATTGACTATTCCACCAATGTGTGTTTGAAAATTTAATAATGGTTTTAAAGAATATAAAATGCTCCATTAATTTATTGTAATTAAAATGTAATTATTGGTTATACCGTTTATTTTTTATTATTACCATAAATGATGGATATCTCCAATTAATATTGAATGGTCATTAATATGAAAGTGAATTACTTAATTAACTTGTGTGTGTTTATCTTAATAATGAAGAACAAATAATGAAATGAATTTTATCTGGTTGCTTTTACATATTCATTGCATGTATGGACAATCATGATCTTGACCAAGGCCTTTGTATGTGTTCGTGTTTATTTAATTTAATTTATTTTATGGGTTTGAAAGTATTTAATAGCAAATTAAATGATGTTATGTGAGTAATACCTCCTTCCATTATATGAACTTCATGTTCAAGGATATTTATGTAATCCCCTTTAATCATTCTTTTGGTTCCCCTCACGTGCATGTGAGTAATAAAAACTTGAAATTAATGGATCATCCCAAGGATGTGGAAGCAATTTAGGATGGAACCACAATAATGCCAAATATATAATAAAAATATTTATATGTGTAATGTTGTAACTCATTAAAAGATGGAAAAATCAAGTTATTCCCCATGGTCATATGTCAATTTAATATCTGCTCATTAAATCAATCATTAGATAAGCTCATGATCGGGTCATTTAGATTATTTCTTTCTTTCTTTATATGCATGATTTATTTTATTTATTCAATTTTGTGATCACATAAATAAATAAATTAATGTGAAAAGACATAAATTAAATAAATATATTATGTGTAAATTTTATATCCAACATGGTTAATTAATTAAGTATCATCCACTTAAAATTAATAAGAAATTTTAAGGATAAAACAAGTTAATTTTATGCATAGTTAATTAAAATCCCTCAAACTAATATTATGATAAAATAATCCTTACATTAATTGAATGGGAATGAAACCACAAAACTAAGCATAGTACATGGAAAAAGTCGATACACTTTTATTGGGAAGTTCTCATAAGAGTTTTGGGTTTTCTTAACCAAAATTGTATTGAGTTTAATTGACTATTCAATACAAATTTGGTGGAAAATTTTGATGAAATCCAAGTCATGATTTTAGGATAGTGGAATCCATTCAGTGGATCAGGGAGCTACAAGTCTTCATTTGGGAAGATCACTTACCTAATTACTTTATTATGTTTTTATGATGAAAGTCTGGATCATTAAGAAAAGCAATAGGGATCCTTGTGGCTAGAATTTTAAAGAAACTCGATATTATGTGTTCAATGGTAGGGGATATTAGGACTTGGTAAAATACTGATAGATTTAATAAAAATTTATTTATTTATTATCTCTCAACTAAATTTTAATCAAGAAAATTACTAATAATATGGTCTTTTAATTATAAAATAAAATCAAAATTACATCATCCACTCTATCTCTATAATCAATATTGAATAAATAAAACCTCTAAATTTGACGTAACCTCTAGGAGTGGTTTAGACTTTTTCAGGTTGTAGTATACCATGAATGAACATATTACATACTATAATCCTCGATGCCTAATCCACCTACTAAAGAGGAAAGTTATGAAGAGTTCCTAGTTTATGAAAAACATTTGAGTGATGTGGTCGAAATTCAATGTTTGATGCTTTCATCTATGACTACTGAACTCATTAAGTCTAAGAAAAACATGGATGCATATTTCATGCTTGATCACCTCTATGGTCTATACTAGGAGAGAGATAGATATGAATAGTTTGAGATTCCAATATTCATTTTCAAAGAAATATTAGAGAGGGTTCCCAGATAGGCCTCACATAGTGAAGCTCATTTTCAAGACTAAGAGACTAGAGGTTATAGGTTTTAAACTCCATGAAGAATTAGACACTGAACTCATTCTGGCATCACACCCATAGAGCTTCTCTAGATTTTATTGGAATTTTATTATCAACAAAATTGATAATTCTCTAGAAGATCTTATTACTCTTTTTCACCAATTAGATAAGGATAAAAAGTATAAAAAAATCCAATCCTTATGGTGAATAAAATAAAGGTAAAGTGAAGAGTTTTAAGACCAAATATTTCTCATGACCTTCTAATAAGAGGAAGATCAAGGGGAAAGTAAGGGAACAAGATGTTGTCTATTTCGCATGTGGCATGAAGAGAAACTGGAAGAAAACCTTCACCCATCCAACGAAGTAAGGGGAATATTCAAGTGAATTTTTTTATTGAGTGCAAATTTATATGTTTCTACAAATTGTTTATTATATATATATTTTTGGTGATCACATATGTATTAAAATATAGAAAGAAGTAGACTCATAATGATTGATTTATGTGAGGTAGATCTATGAGAAGACAACATATACAAACTTGCTGATATAGATATCAAGAACTACCACATCACATTTCCAATTGAAATGATCATGAATTTAAAGGTTTTTTTTATGTTTCTTCAATTACAAAAAAATATTTCTGTTTCAAGACTCGGTATGGATGGATTTATTTTTAAATTTTGGAATAAATGTTTCTTATTTAAAAAGGATATGATTTATTATGGTAAGTAACATTCAAATAATGGACTTTATGTGTTGGATTGCACAAACCAATTAATTTTAATCGATAAAAAATTTACTTAATATAACTCATACTACACCCAACTTTGGAATCTCCAGGTAGGTAATGAAAATAAAAAGATATTGATGAAATTACATCAAGATGTATATTTACATTATTTTTTACTAAAACCACTTTGTTTATTTCAGGCATGTTTAACAAGAACAAATGAATAAATCAAAATTTATTTGGAACGATTAAGAAGAAAAAGATCTTCTCAAATTATCCAATATTGATTTGTGTGGAACATTTCTTCTTAAAACAAGGGGTGTGTACTCATACTTTATAAATTTTGATGATGATTTTAGTATATATGGATATTTCTACTTAATGAAGTATAAGTCAAATTATTTTGACAAATTCAAGGGATATAAGAATGTAGTTGAGAACCATCTTGATAAGAATATTAAAAAATACACTCATACCATGGTGAGAATATATTATTCAAGACTTCATTGATTATTTATAGGATTTCATGATATTATCTCAACTCAATTATCCTTATACGCCTTAGTAGAATGATGTAAGAGAAATAAAGAACCACACCTTGTTGTAAATAGTGAGGTCAATAATAAGTCATGTGATTCTTCCGCTATCCTTTTAGGGATACATGTTAAAATAGTAGCATGCGTACTAAACGGAGTGCCAAATAAAGAAAAAAATGGTATACCATACCAAATTTTGGAATGGAAAGAAACCTGTGTGGTCATACATACACATGTGGGGTTGTAAAGCATTTGTTTTGGACTCTTAATGTAAAAAAATTGAACCATAAGGAACAAATTATATCATTATAGGATATCAAAAAGAGACAAAGGGATACAAGCTATAAAATCCTTCAGAAAATAATTTTGGTTGATAGACATCTCAAATTTATTGAGTATAATATTATATCTAAAAGAGATAGTGGGAGTGAGATATAATTTGATGAAGTCTAGGATCAAGATATAGAAGAGCTGGCCCATGAAAAAATTACACGAAACCCCATGGTAGAAGAGATATTTCAATAAAAACAATTACTATGTAAAAGCAATAGAGATGTTAGAGAACCCAAAAATTATGGTTCTCTGGTCACCCAGATAGAGGCTCATTATTAGTTGATAATAATGATCCTATAACCTGAAATAAAGTAGTAAGTGGAATAAATTTTTACAAGTGGCGAGAGGCTTTGAGTTTTTGAAATGGATTCCATGTACAAAATCCAAGTCTGGACATTTATAGACCCTCTAGTAGATGTAAATCCCATTGGATGGAAATGGGAATTCAAGAAGATACTATACATGGAAGGAAAATTCAGTCCCTATAATGTGTGATTGGCTGTAATAGGGTTTAAAAAATGTCATGGAATTTAATAATATGAATCATTTCCCCCAATTTCAATTATTAAATACATCAGAATTATACATGCCATTACAACATTCCATGGTTATGAGATTTGAAAAATGTATTTCAAAACAACCTTAATTAATAGAAACCTTTAAGAATATTTCTATATGACCCAAACCGAAGGGTTTGCGACTCCAAAAAATTCCAACAAGGTATGGAAGTTACAAATATACATTTATTGAAAAAATCAAGCATCTGGGTTATGGAGTAATCATTTTGATGAGGCCATAATAGAATTTGGTTTCATTAATAATGACTGTGATGTGTGTTTCTATAAATAGTTTAATGGGAGTGCATTTGTTTTCTTAATAGTATATATTGATGACATATTACTCATTGGAAACAATATACCATTCCTACTGTTTCTTAAGGTGTGGCTAAATAAATGATTATCTATGAAGGACTTGGGAAAGGGAGTATATATTCCTAGGATCAAGATTCATCATGATTTATCTAAGAGGTTTCTTGAATTAATTTAAAATAAATATATTGATAAGATACTAAAAAGATTCAATATGGAAGAATAGAATAGGATATTATTACCAACATAACATGGAATTCATATTTCTAAAAAAATGTATACTTAGACACATGTGGAAATAAATAGAATAGAAATGATTCTATATGAATTATTTGTTGGATTAGTCATGTATGCTATGCTATGTACTAGGTTAGATGTCTCATACACATTAAGTGTTGTAGGAAGATATCAAGTTGATCCAGCTGACCTCCATTGGATGAAAGTCAAGATTATCCTTATGTATTTGTGGTGTACTAAGGATATTTAGTTGGTTTATGGAGGATATGAGGAACTAGTCACCTGAGGATATACAGATGCTAGTTTTCAAACTGATCAAGATGACATAAAGTATCAAATAGGATACATATTCAATTTTAATAGAGGTGATGTAAGCTGGAAGAGCTCAAAGCAGGCTGTGGCTGCAGATTCTATATCAGAGTCTGAGTATATTGGGACTTCTGAGGAAGCTAAATAAGTATTATGGATGTGAAAAAATTTCCAAGATATTTTCATGACACCTATCAACAAATATCATACTTTATTATGATAATACTACAATTATGGATCTTACAAAAGATCCAAGGTTACATCAATAGACAAATCACATAATTCAGATGTCTCAAATCTTGAGGGATTTTTCTCAGAGAGGTTAAGTTGCAGTGAGAAATGTTTCCGTGGAATAAAACATGTTATACCCCTTGAATAAATCCTTGACTTATCAGAAACATCACTATCATGTGATCTCCATTGGAATGAAGGTTGTAGGAAATTATCTCTAGTATAAGTGGGAATTTGTTGGAGTTGGTGTCCTAGGACCAACTATTTGTATATTTATTAGATGTATATGTGATCTATTGAATAATAATAAAACCTCTTATTACATATTGATCATTTTTCTTCATAAATCTAATGTAATAATTTCTTAGAGTATACATCCCATTGATACGGTCACAGGAGTTCCCCACTATGATGAGATCCTTGATGTGATATGACGATATCCATAAATAATTTTCTAAGATTAGATAACATACTTTGATGGGACACATAGTAAAAATAATTTCATGTGAGAGTAAACATAATAAGATAAGGCTTCTTCTCATAGTGTTCACACTTGGTATTCCCTAAGATGGGATATTATGAGAACAGATCTGCCAGTAGGAATTCCACATGTTCTAGTGTCATCATATATTCCTATCTGCGAGCGTATGTGATGGTCCTTAGACATTAATATTGTTATTAATGAATGTTATAACTAATTCACATAGATTTATTTCATAAACCATGATGATAATAGTTCATGAATAAGTTATATACATTCGGTACATCATGAGTGACATGTCATTAATGGATATGTCGAGGAAGGGTTTATCCCTTACATCTTTATGGAAGCTGATATCTCAGACCTTTTATTCAACCAAGGCCATGGTGTAACGATGTGTTTATTTCATATAGTCAAAGAGGTACGTATCAAGCATATAGGTTGGTGATACAGATGTGAAACCATCTTGATGATAAATTGAGACAATGGGATTATATTACATAGTGAGTGTTCATATGTAATTATCATTATTACGACATTCAATTATTTATCTTTTGTTCCTTGGCCCATTTCAAGATAGTAATATTGGAATTTATGCAATCCCGCCTAATTATAGTGAAAAAGAATCCCAGATAATCACATACTAAGTGTTTCCATTGATCTTAATTAAATTCTATTTAAATTTAACTATTAGAATAAATATTAATATCAAGACCGAGGAAAAAATTTATTCATGTTTTTTATCACTAATATTCACAAGGTAATAAATAATTATTATTTTTATTAATAAATAATTATTTTTTTATTAATAAATAATTTATTTGATTATGTAAATATATATAAAATATTTATTCACTAGATTTTGATTAAAATATTTCTTTTATTTATTGAATATTTTAATAAATATTTTTTCACTATATTATGAATATAATATTTTTTTATGAATGAATTATTTATTTAGTTTTTCAATAAATTCTAGAGTAGTTTTAAGTCTCCAAGGCTGAGTCTAGGGAAAAATATTCATTAACTAGACTGTTACATAATCATTGTTATTGTGCAAGTTTTAGCATTTCACAAAATAATAATGATATTATTATTATGTGGAATGGGGATTAGTAAAGGATTTAAATGTTACTTACTGGACAACATGTAATTAAATAATATTTGAACCTAAAACCTATCTCTATAGATAGACGGTTACTTATATTGTAAATTGAATTCAAAAATTGAAAATAGTGAACTGTTTAACAAAACAAATTCTCTCTCTACTCCTCCTTCTCTCACCCTATCAAGATCATGAAGTGCAAGAGAGATTTCTTCAAGACCGAAGAATGAGAGATCAAAAACAAAAAACACAAGACATTCGATTCACCACTCTAGCACCCGATGATTGAGTGGTGTTGTTTAGATATTGTAAGAGCACATTTGGATCAGAACCAGAGGGATTCTATCCTTGAATCCTCACAATGCAATGCAGGTAATCCTAAAGGGTGTTTTTGGATTATTAAGAATCATTAATGAAGAAAGTTTATAAGCCCGAATATTTATTTCTTCATATATTAAATAAATTAATTATAAATTTGACATGAAAGATCATCACTCGTGGTTTTGGGAAATGACTATTAAAATAAATTTTAATATATCTCCCACTACCATATGCTTCCACTTCACTCGTAACCAACATGAACTTTATAAGGGTTACTATGGTGCGGGGGTCAACAATGGAGTGGCGTGTGGCCTAACCCAATTTAGAACCATTGGGCATGTTTCATTTCATTATAATGTAACCTCCTTTAATAATGATTCAAATAATAATAATAGTATTAGTAATCATTATCATCACTATCAACATCATCAATATTAGAAATATTTATAGCCTAATGGTATTGGTTGGGTGTTTATATCCTTAAATTCAAGGGATTAAATCTAGTAAGATGTTAATTTTTAAACTCATACTTATAGAAACTATAGTAGGTTGGTCTAGGGATATCTTAGGTATTATAATAATTATTGTATAAGTAACTATAGTAGGTCATTGTATAAATCCATTGAGTAAAGCACTACAACAAAAAATTTGAGAAATCAACATAGAATGCCTTCTCTCTATTAGGTTATTGGTATTTTAAAGGGTTATTAAAGAAACAACTATATATTATAGGCTTTTATGCACTCACCCATGGTTGGTTAATGTGAGATTCAGTTAACTTTGGATTTAAGGAAACCTAATCTAATTTAGCCACATGGGGGTGTGTGTGGTTTTGTTTTCTTGTAATTTCTAAATAATGTTTCAAGTCATTATTATTATTATTTTATTTAATATTATTGTTATTATTACTACTACTCGCATGGGTTTATGGTCCAGTGGTAAAGGAACCCTCTAAGACTATATCTAATTAGGGGTTCAACCCTTGAGGACCCAAACTTATGGGGTATTTTCTCCAGTATTGTAGCATTTACTACAACACTGTAGGAGGAAGTCATTATAACATCACATGTACTATAACTAATACTATACCAAATACGGGTAATGTAGTTGTGGAGAACTTTAACATAAGTGGTATTGTATCCGTACTACTCATGGAGGTGTATTTAGACCAAATTAATTGATTGGACATCAATGTAATACCCCATAAATTATAATACATTAATGTTATGATAGATTTACTTATATGAAACACTAAATGAAGATTTTTTTATGATTAAAATATGATTGTTTTAACACCTCAATTAAACTCTAATAAGTGTGTCTCAAGAGGAATCATTTATTGGAAAATTTCAAGATTGTTGAAATCACTGTGATATATATACCAGATGAATCTCTTCCTATGACTACCAAAACTTCTTATCTTACCCATAGGTCTTACAAAGAGATCCTGATGGTTTTTTGGTAAAAGTTTGGTTGATATAAACATGTGATTATAGATGTAATAAATTATATATATATATATATGTATATATATCAGTAGTATTTTTATAAATTTACAATTTATGGTTTTAGATAAAAATAAAGGTTATTTTTAATAAAAAAGTATGATGATTTTAATAAAATATTTTTGTTGATATGAATAACATATTGACACTAATTTAATTATTAATTGATAGGAAATAAGAATAAGAACAGTTAATATTTAAAATGTTATTTTTCTCTGAAAACATTTTTTTCTATATATCTAATTTTTTAATTTAAAAGTAAATTTATAGTATTTTGAAATTTAATAAAATTAAATTTATTCAAAATTTATATTTAGAACATTTAAATTTTCTAAGAGTGTTCATGTTATATTTTTATAATATTTTACCATAGTAAATATTTAATTAATGACAATGGGTAAAAGAAGGTAACATTCCATGGCTAGCATATTACAAAATAAAAATAACACATGGAAATTATCGAAGGCCTTTGTTAAGTAGGAAATTTAATACCACATATCTCACCAATATTTCATCACCTAACTTAGTTAGCTCCCATGCAATTACATATTTACCCTTTTTCTCACTTTTTTTTCCTAGGAAACTTTCCTCTTTTTTCACCAATAAAATGAACTCACTTATAAACACTTTAAGGCACTCTTTAACTTCTAAATTCATTAGAATATAAACCCATTTTAACTCCCATAGACCCCTCTTCCACATTTAGCATCCTATGGTTACAATAATGTATCCCAAGTCCTTTATTTCTAAGAGGTTCTTCAAGAATAGATTCAATCCTCAAAAAGAGTATTATCAACTCCCTAACATTTTGTTCTCTATCATTCTCTCTTAGGTACCCATGAAACTACAATCATTTGAGCTACCAATAAAACAATTGGAACATCAGATCATTGATCCACTATGAATTATTACATAGATTAGTGAAATATAAATACCGAACCTCAAGACTTTCATTTCCCATTAACTATGTGTACTAAGAGTATGAAGTTATGAAAACATACCCACCACACAAAATAAACCTTTAACACACCTAATAAAAATATTATAAATAAATATAAAATTCTGAAAATTGTAATACATGAAAAAGAAGCACATAAAGAATGAAAAAACATAAGGTATTAACATGTTGTGGACAAGTTTTCCTACATTCACTAGAGAAACAACTATGATATTATTATATGATTATAATCATAAATATCACAAAAACTAATAAATCATTTGATATTATCTCCTTATATAATTATTAACATGTTGTAATGATCTAATTCACCATGTACCATTCACACACACTGTTCATGAGAAGGATTCACTATTTGTCACAAGATTCAATATTCAGGGTTAGTATACAATTAATTTCATAGAATCAATAGCCATTTTTCAAGTAACACCGCAATACCACATTCATCGAGATCCCCCATGTAGAATGTACCTTCTGATCACTCATAACACTATTAACCTTGACTGCTTTCATTAGTAAAAGCTTCTATATTCTACCTTTGAGAGAATTAATTCTATAGAGATTAGAAATATTCTATACTACCTTTGATTTCATCCAATGATATGAAATTATCATGTCCCTTCTTCCATTGAAGAGATGAACTACCACTACCTTTATACAAAGTCTTACCTTTTATTGCTGATAAATTTTATTGGTAAATATATTTATGGTGTTTGAACTTATGGTGACTTGAATGTTTTATACACATCCAAATAATCCCCCAATTGCAGTATTTTTATTGGGAAACTTCTATAGATCCCCATAGAAAACATCCTTCCTTCCTTTTCAAGTAGTGTTCCTCCATCCTTCATCTATTCACCCAAGCCCCACTAGGGCACAATGATGTTCAATTTAGTTACCAAGAACCAAATAATGTTAATTAACATTTCATTTATATTCAAATAAGTGAATATAAATCTAAATATATTATCACATATTTATTTTTCTTCTATATAACATTGATGTGATAATTTTGTAGAGTATCTATCACATTCAAAAGGGAATAGAAGTTCCTCACTATGTTGAGAAACTTGAAATGATATGAAGATATTCTTAAACCTATTTATATGGTTGGATAAAATTCTATGATGGGACAAATAGTATGTATAGTGTCTGGTGTGAGTACTCGTATGAGGATGAGACTTCATCTCATGAAGTTTGTACCTAGTAATCTCTAAGAACAGAAATTATGAGAACCAAACGATGTTAGGAATTATGTATGTTTTTTTCTCATCAGATATTCATATATTTGAGCATGAATAATGGTTCTCATACATTAATATTATCATTAATTCATGTCATTACTCGCGTACACTGATTTAATAAAGAAAAATATGATGCCATATGTTTGTGGGAATTAGGGTATATGTGGTTTGTAATGAATAACATGATATTAATAGATATGATGAGGAACAATTTTTCCCTTCCATATTTATTAATATTGATATCTCACCCCTTTGATTGGAATATTACAGTCACATTAAATTCCATGTCCATGGTTTAAATATTTTTATTTTAGATAGTAAAAGAAAAACATATTGAGCATATATGTTGATGAAACATATGTTAAACCTACTTGATGAGATATTGAGACAGAGTTATTATATTACACAGTGAGTATTCATATATAGTTGTTGATGTTGTGACATTAAGTTCCTTCTCTTGGGATCCTTAATCCATTTCTAGATAGAAATATTGAACTTTAGGCCAACAAACCTAATGCCAATGAGAAAGCACCCTAGAGGGTCACACACGAAGTGTTTCTGTTTGATCTCTATTAAATGATATTTTGAATTTAATTAATGGAATATATATTATTCTCAAGGACTATGAATAATTTTATTTATGTTTTAATGATCAAAAATATAAATGTATTAATAAAAATGTAATTAAATATATATTTGGGTATTAAATAAATAACAGGTAACCTGTGTAAAAAAAGATTGTGTATGGTGAAAAATATTAATTCGCAATCCAAGAACATAATATTTATCATTGCGATAGTTATAACATTACTTAATAATAATAATAATAATAATAATAATAATAATAATATGGAATGGGGTTAAGAATGGTTTTTTATATTATGTAAGGGTTTGTACTAAATTAAATAATATTTTTTGAAGCCTAAAACCATTATGTATGTGGTGATATCTATTGTGTAGTGTTAATTGCGATATCGATATTTTAGAATTGTTTTAATTAATGAACATATCTCCCCATTCCTCATCCTCTCTTACCCTCATGTATGAGAAGCGCTAGAGAGATTCCATAAAACCTAAATGAACTTTTTGCGATCAAACTGAACAACACATGATGATATATCCAAAATGCTAGCACCCAACTTTCCATCAATGTTTCTTGGAGATCAAAGGAGCACATATGGATCACCAATGGAGAGATTTTACCATTGTATCCTACCAAAAAAATGATAGTAATTTGAAAATGTTTTTTCATATGATCAAATGCACCTATGAAGAAAGATCCTAAGATGGGGTATCATTTCATCCTATTATATTTAAATTAATTATAAATTTATCATGAAATTATCCTCTCTTCAGTTTTTTGGCTCTCTTATGTAAATATTTAGTGGAAATTTTTCATTGGTCATGATGTTTACATCTTATACAATTTGCGAATGATCCAATGAATTCAACAAAACCTATATGGTTTTTACCACAAGGTTCTTCCACTGTGCCTAGAACCATCAAATAGTATCGGAGAGAGGTTATGTTTTAAATTTATAAATATTTATTTCATTTTTGATATATTATGTGAAATAGTATAAATATATGTCATTTTATAATATTCATTCATTAATCTGATGGTAAATTAACATTCTTTTGAAATTTTAATTTCAACATTCAAGACTTATATTTTCTTAAAAGACTAATAACACATGAAGAGTGAATGGAGATTCTATCATGAAGTTCCACAAATTATGGATGATAAGACTGGGTTACATAGTGTGTAGCCGGAGTACACACCTTGTACTCGAGTGCACTTCACTTGGCCATGTTACATGATACACGAAATACCATGAAGCAACTACACACTGTGCATTTACTGCACACCATTTCTAAACCGAGCCAACATGGCACACGACTTGTAAGATTAAAGAGTGTATAACCGGTGTACATGTTGTGTAGTCTACACAGTTTAGTAAAAAAGTTAATTCTAACTATGTAGACAAATACATGGGTTGACACCGTTTGCGACTAACATCTTGAGAATTAATGAAATAAATGATGTTTAGCTAGCATACAGGCTGTTTAATTCATTAATTCTCACATAAAAAGCACACACTGAGCTATAAGGTGAGTCAAGAGGACACAAGATGAGTGGAACAAACAGTGTGTAGATTGAGTACAAAGCACATGGTCACGTATCTGAAGAACACGACAAGTCATTCAACAAGTCAAGTGGGCACACAGCTTCCAGAACACACGGTGTGTAGTTGGAGTACACATCTTGTGGTACTGTGTCCAAAGAACATGCCAAGTCCTGTGGTGGGTTGCATGGAGACACAAAATGCTCTATACGTGGCTTGTTGTAGGCTAGTCCATTTCAAGTTTTCTAACAAAAATACACACCAAATACCCAAGTGTTTATACCAGGTACATGTCAATCTAGGCACATGTCACATAGCACATAAGCACACACTTTGTTATCTCCAAATAAAGTACATAATTGAATACATTAAATTACTAATCACAACATTAATACTTTAGTACATTGATTGGAATCTAATGTGTTTGAAATTTTAATAAAGGCTTTGAATAATTAAATATTCTCAATTAATTTATTTTAATTATTTGTAATTATTGGTTATGAAATTTAAATTACATGAATGCATTTATGATGGGTATCACTAAGAGAATTTGGATGGTCATTAAGATAAAAGGAAATTGATTAATTAATTAATACAAGCATGTTTCTCTTGATAATAAATAATGAATACAAATGAATATTAACCTGTGTACTTATACATATTCATTGAATGTATGGAAGTTCATGGACATGACCAAGACTATGGATGTGTTTGTTTAAATTAATTAATTAATTTCATGGGTTTTAAATTATTATTTATTAAATGAAATATGAAGGTCTTTGATTCATCCCTACCTCCTTTATTATGTATGACATGCATGTGCAAGGTTATTTATGCAATTCCCCTTAACCAATCATTTGGTTCACCTCACCTATGTGTGTGTTATAAATATATGTAATAAAAGGAGTATCACAAAGCACATAGAGGTGGTTAAAGATAAAAGATATATGATACGAGCCCTTGTGATACATAGGTGGATATGCAGAATACTGTAACTTCTGTCAAGATCGGTGCAATGAGTCCCCCAGGTCATAGGTTGATTTATTGTCCTCTCAATAAATCAACTGTTAGATAAGCTCATTATGAGGTCATTTATTTATTTATGACTTTTTTGTTTTTTGTTTTGTGGATACAAGACCACAATCACATAAATAAATGGACTAATATACCAAGATGAAATTTAAATAAATTGATTATCCATAAATGTTTTATCATATCATGGTTAATCACTTAAGTAAAATACATTTAATATTGAAAATATGTCCAAAGGATAAAACAAAATAAAGTTTACAAATAATAAATAAAACCCCTAAAACGTATATTAAGTCACACTTGGCCTTACATTACTTGACTAGACTAGTTGTAACTTTGAGGTAAGTGTTGAGGAAATCTAAGTTTGAATTTCTGGATTTGGGAGTGACGTGGCCTTTAAAGAAGTTTTTTTGCAACATATTTTTACTAAGCTTTTATTGATTTAATTAATTAAACGGCCCTTAATTGTTAAATAATTGAAACTTAGTAATTTTATAGTTTAATTTATTAATTGACCATTTTTATGTTTAGTTTGGTATTTTCATCTTTTTAAATCATTAGGTTTGTCTGCCCTTGTTTTTCATTTTATTATTTTATTATTAATTTTTAAATTTCAATTATGTTTGAATTTTAGTTTCTAATATTATGTGTGTGTGTGTGTTTATTGTTTTATTTCCCTAATAAAACCATTGATCATTATATATTTATTTAATTAACTGAAATATTAATTAAGTTTTTTTTATTTTAATATATTCAACCTTAGATTTACAATTTTAATAATTAATAAGGATTCAATTATTAATTTAACATCTTAGAATTTAGTTTATTATTTCAACTTATAATTCGAGCATCAAAATAATTAATTGATCTTCAAATTAATTTTAGTATTTTCATTAAAGTTTAGTTATAAATTTTTAAAAGATATTTATTAATTAATAATTCATTTGATTTGACATTTTATTATTAATTTATCTTATATTTTGATTTTCATTTAAATAATCAATTGAATATGTTTTTAATTTTTAATTTTTTTAATATTTTTTTATGATGTTATTTGTTAATGTTTTAAAATTAATATGTTTCTGATGGCAAAATTGGGTATAGGGGTGTTTTTAGTTTTTTTTTAATTAAAGGGGTTTAGGGTTTTTTTATTTGGGGATATGGGTTTGTCTAGTGCCAAATCAATTGGCGCTTTGAAAAAATACCCATAGCGCCAATTGATTTGGCGCTGGGTGATTTATTTTTTTCAAAATCCCCACGCTACCTCTCTCCCACCTTATATACATATATCCTATATATATTTATATAAATATAATTATAAATACAATAAATATAACAAATATCTTTATAATAAATATATATATATTACAATAAATATAACTACTAAA
This sequence comes from Viscum album, assembly GCA_963277665.1. Taxonomy (NCBI): domain Eukaryota; kingdom Viridiplantae; phylum Streptophyta; class Magnoliopsida; order Santalales; family Viscaceae; genus Viscum; species Viscum album. Next base: position 42,938,079 of record OY728140.1, on the reverse strand, counting down.
ATAAATATAATAAATTTATAATTATATTTATTATATAATTATAATAAATATATAATTACAATAATTATATAATTGTAAATATAATAACTACATAATTATAACAATTATATAAGTATAATAAATATATAATTATAAATATAATAATTATATAATTATAATAAAATAAATATATAATTATAAATATAATAAATATGTAATTATAATTACAATAATTATATATTTATAATTATAATAAATGTACAATTATAATAAATACATAATTATAAATATAATAATTAAATAATTATAATAAATATACAATTATAATTACAATAATTACATAATAATAAATATAATAAATATAAATACTAAAATAATTATAATAAATATATAATTATAATAAATATATAATTATAATAAATATATAATTATAATAAATATATAATTATAATCAATATATAATTATAAATATAATAATTATATAATTATAATCAATATACAATTATAATTACAATAATTATATAATGATAAATATAATAAATACATAATTATAACAATTAAATAATTATAAAAAATATATAATTATAAATATAATAATTATATAATTATAATTAATATACAATTACCCTAAATATAAAACTATAATAAAACTATAATAATAAATATAATAAATATATAATTATAAATATGATAAATATTAAATTATAATAAATATATAATTATAATAACTGTGTATTTAAAATAAATATATAATTATAAATTTAGTAATTATAATAAATATAAATTTATAACAAATATAATAATTATATAAGAATAATAAATATACAAATATAATTACAATAATTATATAATTATAAATAAATAATTGTAATAATAAATTTAATTATTATATAATTATTATACATTTATTGTAATTGTATATTTATTATAATTGAAGAATTATTATATTTATAATTATATATTTATTATAATTATATAATTGTTATAAT